>OY821785.1:15000000-20000000 GCA_963682175.1 Triglochin maritima
GACCGAAATCAGATGGCCAAAAATGGGAGAAGAGTTGTAGATATACTAATCTAAGTTACACTAAACTATTAAGAAGAAATATGAAGAAAAATTATTTTGTTCCTTGATTAATGTCTTCGTCTTTTAGAAGTGTTAAGGAAGAAGATCTTGGTCCTTAACTGTAGAGCTCTAAAAGATAATGGTTTACATAAATCAAAAGTTATTCACAATCATGGTAATTAACATGGAACATTAATTACTGCGATAAGATTGTCGTGTTGGTTAAAGTATATTGTAACTCTACAAATATTTAACGGCACGAGTATATAAAAGAGGAAAATGATTACTTTTATATATTGAATATACCTAGCAAGTGAAACATTATAGATTTGTGTTTTGTGTCATTAATATTTTCACTGTGTCTTGAATCCTAAAATGTGAGACTTATGTCTTTTCACATAAGAAGTGTTCAATTTGATTATTGTCAAAAACTATCAACGAGTATAGTGATAAAGACAATAGTTGGTTGAACATGACTTATGATGGAAAAGATAGTTAGTCAAAAGATTATCATTGTCTATCTTAGCTTGAGTAATGATATTAGTGGGCCCTCGATAAAGCAAAATTATAATATGCACAATGTGATTTGAGTTAAGTTATATATTTATAATTAACTTAAGAGATCAAGAAATGAATATATAATACAAAGGTGACACATTTCTACTTTGTATATATTCTTAATATCATGAAGCAAGGGATAGACATAAGTGGTGTTCTTTACATCATTAAATGGATCGTGTTTAGTTCGAGTGAACAAGGCATCTATGCTAATTGGGTAACTATAATGTATAGCAAGATACCGCTTATAGTTTATGGTATTAAGTGTTTAATATCATTGTTAATCTAATTTGGATCCTCCTATAGGTCACACAACAAAACTGGGAAATAAGAAACTTGATTTTGAGTTCATATGATGTGTCGGGTTTCATGTGAAATACTATACATGTGGTGAATCGACAAAATCAATATGTCGTGAAAATGACATAATTAGAATCATGAATAAATTCATATGAGATGTATGTATTATGGGGTGTAATAGTTTGACATTACATATGATAATATATTACGTGATATATGAGTTTGCTAAACACTCGAAGGATCAAATTTTGTTGGAAGTAAATCCAAAATTTGACAAATGCAAAATCAGGGTCAAAACGGTAGACCGTTTTGGGATCGATCGACCGGTTTCTTCGTAACGGTTGACTAGACAATGATTGGATACGCGGGTGGTCGACCAAAATTATCAGGACGTGTCTTGATAATAGGATCGGTCAACCAGGCGTAGTGCACGATCGATTGAAAATCTTTAGGAGATATCTTGGTGATAAAATAGTCAACAGGTATAGGGACACGGTCGCCCGAAATGTACCAGGAGAAATTTTGGTGAGTAAACGGTCGACCGGAGTGAGAGTGGTTCGATCGAATTTTTTAGGGACTTTTTCTCATGAATATTCGGTCGACCGTCTAGCACACGGTTCGACCGAACCTAAAAAATCTTAACCGTTCGGTCGACCGATTGGTGATTTCAGTCGACCGTTCGGCACGATTCTGCCTAGAATTATTAAGAGATTAGTGTTGATCATGGGTTGGATTTATTTCAATTATGGTCAAACGGTTTTGAGGATGATTATTTGTCAATTTGTGATTGGTTTAAGGGAGAGAAAAGCAAGAGATCATGGGTTAATGGGTAGCACATGTTGTGGGTGTTTGAAGAGCCTATAAATAGGTCTCATCTCCTTACTTGTTTAAGGTTAATGCAAAATTCTCTCTCTCCCTAACCTCTCCAATAATCCATCCGAATTTCTCTTAATTTTTCGAGCTTTTGGAGATCAAAATCTCAGGGAGCTTTAGAGGGGTTATTAGCTAGATTCTAAGCTTGATTTAGAGATTGAATATGCTAGCTCTTTTTTCTCTAATCTTGTTTAGATTTTGGTGAACATTTGGAGGCGAATCAACGGAAGATTCGAGGAGCGAAGGGACTCTGGATCTTCATAAAGGTTTTAGAGAATATTTGGGTATGATCATCTTATATTTGTTTTAATATATATATGTAGTTTATATGATATTAGAATAAATACAAACAATTTACATGAAATCATCGAAAATATGAAAATCGATCTTGTATGCATGTATAATTTTTTTAAAATGTATACATACATAGGGGCACGAAATCCTACAAATACCTCACCGACGAATCGCTCAGGTTGGTCCACTCACCTGGCTGTGCCACAACCAAGCTACTTGCCGGAATACATCGTTGGACAGTCACCGCCGCCATCAAGGTCGCGCGGTCCTCTTCGCTGCCACTGAGTCGCGCGAAGGAATCCTCACCTGGCTGTCTCTCATGGCAAGCTACCAACACCGCCGCCGTCAAGGTCACGCGGGTCACATCATCACCCTTGAGGTCAGTCGATCGTATCGGTAGGCTGCAGGCCGTCCAATCGACTCATCCAAACCAAAGTCTGTACGATCATCCTGAAGGGAATGTGTTCTAAAAGTTTTACTTTTAAATGTCAATTATTATGAATTGAATGAGAAATCATTTTGTTCCTTGTTTATGTTATTCGTCCTTTAGAAGTGTTAAGGAAGAGGCTCTTGGTCCTTAACCGTAGAGCTCTAAAAGATATTGGTTTACATAAAACAAAAGATATTCGCAATCATGGTAATTAACATGGGACATTAATTACCGAGTTAAGATTGTCGTGTTGGTCATAGATCATTGTAGCTCTACAAGTGAGTGACGACACGGGTATGCAAAAGAGGAAAATATTACTTTTGTATACTGAATAGACCTAATAAGTAAAATATTATAGAAATGTGTTTCTGTGTCATTGATATTTTACTGTGTCTTTAGGTCCTTTGATATGAGACTTATATCTAATCACTTAAGGAATACTTAATTAGATCAGTATCTTGAACTATCGATCAGTGTAGTGTAAAGGCATCGGTTGGTTAAATATAACTTTCGTTGGAGAAGATAGTCAGTCAAAAAATTATCATTGCCCCTCTTCATTGAGTGATGATATTAGTGGGCCCCTTGATAAAGCAAAGTTATAATGTGCACAATGTGATTTGAGTTAAGTCACATATTTATAACTAGCTTAAAGAGATCAAGAAATGAATACTAATACAAAGATGACACAATACTACTTTGTGTGTATTCTTAATATCATGAGGCAAGGGACGGACACAAGTGGTGCACTCCATCACTAAATGGATCGGGTTTTGGTTCGAGTGGAATTAAGACATCTAACTAATTGGGAGCTATAATGTGTAGCTAGATACCGCTTATAGCTTGTGATATTAAGCTCTTAATATCACTGCCAACTTAGTCTAGATCCTCCCATAGGTCACACCACAAAACTGGGAAACAAGAAATGGGGATTTTGAGTTCATAAGGATGTGTCGGGTTTCATGTAGAAAATATGACACATGGGGTGAACAAGCAAAATCAAGATTATGTTGTGATTAATAACATAATTAGAATCTAAATTAAATTCATATGTGATGTAAATATTATGGGGTGTAATGAGTTGACATTACATAGGATAATATGTTACATAAGTTGTGAATTTACTACTAATCCCGAAATGTCAAATTTTGTAGGGGTTAAACCAAAATTTGACCAGTTTGCAGTACTGTGCAAAAGTCAACCGATGAACAGTACCCGGTCGACCGATGAACAGTAACCGGTCGACCGATGAACAGTAACCGGTCCATGATGAACAGTACTGGTCGACCGATGAACAGTAACGGTCGACCGGTCCAGACGGTTTTCTGCAGAATTAATTTAAGAATTAATTAGATCATGCATGGAATTGGTCCATAATTGATTTAATTCGTGGTTAATATTATTTATTAATAAATAATGGATGGTTAGATGGAATTTTGCATGGGATCATGGGCAAGAGATTGCACATGAATAGGTAATTTGGAGATAACCTATAAATACAAGGTTATCTCATTACCTCCTTAATTTAATTCATTATTTTCTTGAGCAAAATTCTCTCTCCATAATTCTCCACGAAATTCCAGTAATTCTTAAGTTTAGTTTTAGTTCTAGAGATCATCTTCTCAAGGGAACTAAAGAGGGGTTAGTAATTGGATTCTAAACCCTATTGGAGATTGAGAGACTAGCTTTTCTCTCTCCAATCTTGTTTAGAGTTTGGTGAAATCTCGGAGGCATCCGGCGCAGCGAGGAGCATCCCCAACGTCTTCGGATCATCAAGAAGTTTTAGAGAACTTCTAGGTATGAATTTCGGAGTTCCTTTATGTTTGTTTTAATAGAGTTTCTGAAACTAGTTTGTTAAAACAAACCGATGCATGCAATAAATTCTAGAAAATTGAAAATTGATCCTTATTATACATAAAAATCCGAAAAATATATATGTATAATTAAACTAGAAATCCAACAGTGGTATCAGAGCATAGGGTTCAATTTTCTCATGATTTATGGCTGTAAACAAATCTAGTTTACTATCTAGGATTTAAACAATTCATTTTGCCGGTTTTTCGGTCTTTAAATGGTTGTTGAAATAATTCTTTATAATAATTCGTTTTAAATGTTTTGAATGTTTAAAACATGACATATAATTATTAGAATTATGATTTAGACATAAGTCTAACTTGCAATAATTTCGTTTTAAGTATAAACGATTATTTTGTAAGAGAATCAACAAAACCGAAAAACTGCGATTCATCTTTCCATTGGAAATTGGATGGACAACGGTTCATAATTAATTTGTGAACTATGGATGTATGAAAAGTGTTTTTAATGGATTTCAAAATATTTTTCAAAGAATTGTTGAGAATTCTGGATGATTGATAAATTAGATTCTGTAGTTTATAGCAATTGCGTGCATGGATGCTTGAGTTGCTTTGCAGGATTGTGAGTTTATTTGTTCCAAATCAGACACTACAAATGTATGTAATTATTATTATACAGGGGCTTATGTATGTAAAAGACATATTCTCTATTTCCTATCTTTAGAATTGCATTTGCATGTGAGAGGTTTTTACATAGGACTTGCACTAGTCGGTTTTATCGAATGTGAGGAGCATGTTTATTTTCTGTAAAATCTACATCTCCGGTGCAAGAGGAAGTCGCCGCTGTAGCGCATTGATCGAGGATCGAGGATCAGGGATCGAAGATCAAGGATCAAAGGGAACATATAAACTCACGCGATATGGATTGTGTGAATGTTTAATTTCTGTTTTTATAATTTCTGCTATGCATGTGATGAATGGTGAATGTTAGGATGTATATAAATTTTAATATGCATGATAAACTAAAATTCAAAATCACATGTTGATAAATGAAATTGTCCAACAAAAATTAAGATTAATTTTTCCTTCTTATTTCATCCACTAGCAGCCATTGATCGAGGGATACTCTGCTCGCCCTTAGCGGGAGATAGCTCCCTCTATCTTTGGGAATAGTGGGAGATATAAAGGTTGTCTGTTGTTGTGCCACAATTAAATATATGAGGTGTGTTTCACCCTAGTGAACCCCAAGTATGTTTAGTTGTGAATACAATAGATAAACGTATCTCGTATCAAATGAAAATAAGTTTTCTTAACATTACCTAGAGCCCTCGCTCGGTTTTGGGAAAAAGTTTTTCTTGCGAGGATAGGTCGTATTCCCTCATAATTAAAACGACAAGAGTCACAAAAGTTTGAAGATGCTAAATGTTGCTAAAATTCAAAAAGGTTGTGATTAGAAAATGTTTTTCTTACCTTGATGTTGTAATGTATTCGATAGCCCTTAGCTAGTCTATATTACAATTGATGGGATCTTGGATTACTGCATTTACGGGCAAGATTTTATTTGCAGTATTTACATCATATTCGATATATATATGTATGTATGTATTAAAACATAAAATTGGCATTAAAACCTATATAATTTATTTTGTAGAAATGTCAAATATCCAACCAATTGTGCGATCTATGATCGAAAAGAACCCTTTGCAAAATGATGGCTCAAACTTCATGAAATGGCAACTCAATCTCAATATCGTGTTGAGGTTTGAAAAACTATCTCATATTTTGGATGGTGAAATCCCAAAATTAAATGAGAAGGCAACCGATAAAGAGAAAGAGGCGATAGCCAAGTGGGAAGACCAAGAGAACCAAGTTCACGGTCTTATACTAGCATCCATGGGTGACTCGCTTCAAGCGAAATACTTGAATTCAAAACCCAAGAAGACCATGGAGGCTCTAACAAAGATGTTCATGGATAGTGCCCGAAAGGAGCGCTATAAGACCACCATCGCACTCACAAGGTGTCATATGGTGGAGGGAACATCGGTATCTATGCATTTTCTCACGATGCAAGGATACCTTGAGAAATTGTCGAAGCTCTCTTCTCCAATGCCAGTGGACATTGCCGAAGATCTAATTCTTGGCTCTCTAGCCCCGTCCTTTAAGGATTTTGTGATGCACTATCATGTGCGTGAAAAAGGGGTGAGTCTTGAGGAGCTTCACAACGCTCTCAAAACGGCTGAAGTTGATATGGGCAAGAGTAGGGACCATGAGGTCCTTGCTATCCATAAGAAGAGCAAAAAGATCAACAAAGGTAAAGGCAAATTTACCAAAGATACGTCAATCAAGAGCAAGGGAGTAGGAGGTGCTCATGAGAGTGCCTCAAGGGGGAAATCTTTCAAATCTCCAACTCCCAACACGGAGTGCTTTCACTGCGGTGAAAAAGGACACATCCGACCTAATTGCCCCAAGTACAAGGAAGACCTTGAAAATGGGATGATTGAACGTAGGCGCCCGAGAAACGCCGTAGGTATGTTTGTTATTGAGATAAATTTAATCACCTCTATCCTTGATTTGGTAATTGTTACCAGATCTTGTGCTCACATAATTTTGATGTGCAGCTATTGAAGGATAGGAAGGAACTCGTTGGGAACGAGATGATATTGAAGATTGGAAATAGTACAACCATCGCTGCGATTGTACAAGATTCTATGGAGCTTCAATAGTCTAGTGATTTAAATTTATGCTTTGAAGAATGTTTGTTATATGCCTTCGATTAGCAAGAACATTTCTGTATCAAGTTTTGGATATGGATAAATTTTAATAAATATTTTAATTCTTGCTTGTCTATATCGAAGAATGGAATTTTCTATGCAAATACATTCATATGGAATGATTTCTATTTTGCTTGAAATAAATAATGAACAAACTCAAACAAACAATAACGAAAGAGAAACTAAGATAACTCACGTGAATGATACAATCTTGTAGCACTATCGGATTGGTCAAATAAATGACCAAGAGACCTTTCAAGAAGAAAGGAACGAAAACGAATAACTAATTGGATATGATACATTCTAATGTATGTGGTCCGATAAGTACAAGTGCAAGAGACGGTTTAAGGTACTTCATTTTGTTCACGGACAACTATAGTCATTATGACCATATTTGTCTAATGGGAAGCAAAAGTGAATTCTTTGACAAGTTCAAGGAATTCGAGGATGAAGTAATGAACCGACTCAACAAGAATATCGAGTCTCTATGAACGGTTCGTAGGGGTGAGTGCTTAGAATACCTAATTTGACTCATTCCTAAAGTAGGAATAGGATATTGCTCGACATGGTTCGATCAATAATAAGTCAATTTAAATTGCCTATTTACTTTTGGAATTATGCACTACAAATAATGACAAACTCACTAAATAATGTTCCATCCAAATCCGTGGAGAAAATGATTTATGAGCTATGGAGTTGAAAGACACCTAAGCTCAACTTTCTCAAGATTTGGGGTTGTGAGGTATACATCAAGAAATTGATGTCGACCAAGCTTCAACCAAAAGCGGATAAGTGCTTCTTTATAGGTTATCCTCGTATGACAAGAGGATACTACTTTTGATATATCACTTCCAATCGAAAGATTGTAGAGAGAGATATGTTTTTCTGGAATTTCTGGAAAAGAGAGAAAAGTAGTGGGAGTAGAGTTGAGCTTGAGAAAACTCAAGATACTCTACAAGATCATGATGTGAATATTGCATTCGAGATCATGAAGGCCCAGCCGAGATTCATTTGGTTAGTGGGAGCATGAGCGAGAGATCCTTACAAGAAATTGTGAGAGAATCTCAATCATCCTCACCTAGTGTGCGTTCGAGAGTCGAACATGAACCTATTCCTCAAGAAATTGTGGGAGAAGTTCGAGAGACACAAGAAGAACCAAAAGAACTAAGAAGGTCAATGAGGGAAGGAAGAAACCCAATAAGTATGTGGGACTTCATGAGATCATGGTACTAGATACCAAAGATCCCTCGACCTTCCGAGAAGCAATAGAAAAGACTCCAAACTATGGCTCAAGACCATAAAATCCGAAATAGAATCCATGTATGATAATCGAGTGTATAACTTGATTTGCCTTCCTCAAGAGAAAATGTCATTTAGTATAAATGAACTTTTAGGAGGAAGATGGACATGGATAGTAACTTGACAACCTACAAATCAAGGCTTGTAGCAAAAGTTATACTCAAATTCAAGAAATTGACTTTGATAAAATTTTTGAGAAGTTGTCATATTAAAATATATTCGGATTATGCTCACTATTACCGCATTTCACAATTGTGGGATATGGAAGATGGATATCAAAATGGCGTTCCTTAAACAGGAACTTGGAGGAGGATATGTACATGGTACAACCTCAAGGTTTTGATGATCCAAATAGTAGCGAGAAGAAATGCAAGTTTCGAGAATCCATTTGTGGATTGAAACAAGCATCGAGGAGTTGGAACAAACGCTTTGACGAAGAGGTGAAGAAAAATTCACTTCATTCAAAGTAAAGGAGTACCTTGTATATACAAGGAGATTAGTGGGAGCCATGTAGTACTTCTGATCTTATATGTCGATGACATATTGCTCATGAGCAATCATATACCTTTGCATTAGCAAACGAGAAATTTCGTTGAAATCAGTGTATTCAATGAAAAGAAAAGGATGAGGCTCAACCTATCTTGAAAATCAAGATACATTGAGATACATCCCGTAGACTCATTGGCTTCAGTCAACGTGCATACATTGACAAGGTCTTTGGAAATGTTCAGGGTGGACAATTCCGATATGGACAATATGCCAATAAGTATGAGTATAGGTGTGCAACTCAAGAAGTCTCAATGTGCTCAATCACACAAAGACTTGGGGTACATGAAGGTATCCCTTATGCTTCGGCAAAAGGAAGGACCATGTACACGATGGCCTGCACAAGACTCAATATCTCGTATGCTCTAAACGTGACAAGTGGTCACCAATCCAACGCAAGTACTAATCATAGGATTGCGGTCAAGAATATTCTGAAGTACCTTAACCGGACTAAAGATAAGGTTCTTGTTTATGGAAGACAAAGGAGAAAATAGCCGAGGGCTGTTCTGATGCAATTCTTATAGGAATTCTAGACAATAAGAGGTTGGAGTGATGATGCGTCATCATTATCGAAGGTGGAGGTATGAGCTAGTGTAGTTAGGAGTAATATCACTACAGCTAACTCAACCACCAACGAAAGACAAAATAAATAAATAGGTGGACACAACAGTGGCACAATTGATCCATTCAACAAACCTTCATACCAAGCTAAGAGACGAAATATATATTTCGAGTCCATGGATCCGAGGGTCCATGTGGATTGGCTTGATAGGTGATTTGGGAAGGTTACCCTAGTTATTGATGTTTTATGCATTGAGAATGTATGTGAAAGAAAACTTTGATAACAAGTGGGAGATTGAAGGGAATGTGTTCTAAAAGTTTTACTTTTAAATGTCAATTATTATGAATTGAATGAGAAATCATTTTGTTCCTTGTTTATGTTATTCATCCTTTAGAAGTGTTAAGGAAGAGGCTCTTGGTCCTTAACCGTAGAGCTCTAAAAGATATTGGTTTACATAAAACAAAAGATATTCGCAATCATGGTAATTAACATGGGACATTAATTACCGAGTTAAGATTGTCGTGTTGGTCATAGATCATTGTAGCTCTACAAGTGAGTGACGACACGGGTATGCAAAAGAGGAAAATATTACTTTTGTATACTGAATAGACCTAATAAGTAAAATATTATAGAAATGTGTTTCTGTGTCATTGATATTTTACTGTGTCTTTAGGTCCTTTGATATGAGACTTATATCTAATCACTTAAGGAATACTTAATTAGATCAGTGTCTTGAACTATCGATCAGTGTAGTGTAAAGGCATCGGTTGGTTAAATATAACTTTCGTTGGAGAAGATAGTCAGTCAAAAAATTATCATTGCCCCTCTTCATTGAGTGATGATATTAGTGGGCCCCTTGATAAAGCAAAGTTATAATGTGCACAATGTGATTTGAGTTAAGTCACATATTTATAACTAGCTTAAAGAGATCAAGAAATGAATACTAATACAAAGATGACACAATACTACTTTGTGTGTATTCTTAATATCATGAGGCAAGGGACGGACACAAGTGGTGCACTCCATCACTAAATGGATCGGGTTTTGGTTCGAGTGGAATTAAGACATCTAACTAATTGGGAGCTATAATGTGTAGCTAGATACCGCTTATAGCTTGTGATATTAAGCTCTTAATATCACTGCCAACTTAGTCTAGATCCTCCCATAGGTCACACCACAAAACTGGGAAACAAGAAATGGGGATTTTGAGTTCATAAGGATGTGTCGGGTTTCATGTAGAAAATATGACACATGGGGTGAACAAGCAAAATCAAGATTATGTTGTGATTAATAACATAATTAGAATCTAAATTAAATTCATATGTGATGTAAATATTATGGGGTGTAATGAGTTGACATTACATAGGATAATATGTTACATAAGTTGTGAATTTACTACTAATCCCGAAATGTCAAATTTTGTAGGGGTTAAACCAAAATTTGACCAGTTTGCAGTACTGTGCAAAAGTCAACCGATGAACAGTACCCGGTCGACCGATGAACAGTAACCGGTCCATGATGAACAGTACCGGTCGACCGATGAACAGTAACGGTCGACCGGTCTAGACGGTTTTCTGCAGAATTAATTTAAGAATTAATTAGATCATGCATGGAATTGGTCCATAATTGATTTAATTCGTGGTTAATATTATTTATTAATAAATAATGGATGGTTAGATGGAATTTTGCATGGGATCATGGGCAAGAGATTGCACATGAATAGGTAATTTGGAGATAACCTATAAATACAAGGTTATCTCATTACCTCCTTAATTTAATTCATTATTTTCTTGAGCAAAATTCTCTCTCCATAATTCTCCACGAAATTCCAGTAATTCTTAAGTTTAGTTTTAGTTCTAGAGATCATCTTCTCAAGGGAACTAAAGAGGGGTTAGTAATTGGATTCTAAACCCTATTGGAGATTGAGAGACTAGCTTTTCTCTCTCCAATCTTGTTTAGAGTTTGGTGAAATCTCGGAGGCATCCGGCGCAGCGAGGAGCATCCCCAACGTCTTCGGATCATCAAGAAGTTTTAGAGAACTTCTAGGTATGAATTTCGGAGTTCCTTTATGTTTGTTTTAATAGAGTTTCTGAAACTAGTTTGTTAAAACAAACCGATGCATGCAATAAATTCTAGAAAATTGAAAATTGATCCTTATTATACATAAAAATCCGAAAAATATATATGTATAATTAAACTAGAAATCCAACACATCCTGCTCCATAGAGTCGTGCAACATCGTGCATTGGGATCCGTGGTCCCTCAGGTCTGCTACTCTAGTAAAAGTCCATGCAAACTCTAAGCTACGCCACAATCTATACAACAGAGGTGGCATGTCCCAAGTGTACACACTCTTCCACTCAGCGGTCCCTGAGCAGGCGCTGTCATCGCACCCACTGTCACCTCCCGGCTCATGCACAAGGCGATGACACAAGTTTCCGTGGATAGAGTTGACATTTCACAAGGACACAAATTTAGTTCTGAGCACAAACGGTCGACCGAAAAAGGCAAACCGGTCGACCGCTCCCCAAGGATAGGGAGACGCTCGAACAGACGCCTACAACAGTCGGACCCTGAGCTCAAGGCTTAAGTCCCAAACGATCGAACAAGATCACGTAGGCGGTCAACCGTTTAGATGGTTAACGCCCAGATGTAGACTAAATCATCATGGCAACGGTCGAACGGCTCAGGGGCCCCGTTTGACTGAAAGTAACAGAGACTCTCCAACCCAACAAAAATGCCCAATCGGTCGACCGCCGCAAGGCATCGTTCGACCGATACTACGTAAGAAAGGGGAATTACACTAAAGGGTGTTTGATTCAGGGTATTCATCTAAGGGTAAGGGAATGAACTGACATGATTCTCTTTGGTGTTGTTTGTTGGGCCTATTTTGTCATTCCTTTTACTTTTTTCCTTTTTCACTTCACCCCCAAAGTCTTCTAGGTTGATTCCCCACCCCTTACTAGGTATTTCCATTTCCTTTCCCCATTTTTATACTCTCTCTCATATCTATCTTTAATCTTTCATGTCTTCTTTTTCTTACACTAAATTTAATGACTTGGTTATTGAACTAACGAACTTCGATAATATTTTATATTTTAAAAATACACAATAATTAATTTTTTTATTAAATAATTATTTTTGTAATAAAATTTATTATATATATATATATATTTTTCCAAAAAATATTTATTTTTTTGTATAAAAATTCTTACTTTATATGTTTCTTTGAATAAACCCAGAATTTTATAAAAGAAACATATAAATTAAGATTTTTATACAAAAAATAAATTTTTTTGGAAAACAAATATAAAAATAAATATTGAGGGAAAAATATATGTATAAAATAAATATTTATTAGAAAAATTCATTATTTAATAAAAAAAATTAATTTTTTTGTATTTTTAAAATATAAAAATAAAAATTTATAGTTTGATTCTCAGCTTTGAACCAAACAGTCACAAAGGAAATTAAGGAGCAATTCATTCCGTTTCTAGAATATACTCAAATAGGTAGGGGGAATCATGATCATCCCTTCCTTTCTCCCCATTTCCCTTTCTGGATTCCATTTCATTTACCCTGTGCGAACCAAACGCACCCTAAGACCGGTCGATCGCAAACAAACACCGGCAACTACCTGGCTTTGCCAAGTACATCTTGCTGCCCTCGTTGCCGGTAAGGTCTCCAACCTCCGGCAACGAGTCAAAACCTCACACACATGTGTAGCAACCTCTACTGTAATGAACTTGACATACCTTTTGTTTGACGGAGCTCGCCGAAGATCGCTCGACGTCACCTCTGAACCACAACCACTCACACATCCTTCTCTCGCGTCAAGCTCTACGCAGCACACTTCCAAGTGTACACTCGCCGTCAGAGCTCCAACAACCTCCTCTGATTGCCTGAGAGGGAGAGGTGAGAGATGATAAGAAACGTGAGAGAGTAAGGGAGAGAAAAGTGTGAGATGTGCATCATTTCTCCTTAAAAAGAACAACACCAACACCCTCACCAAACCTCTGTCAACTCACCATCACTTCACCATACCCACCATCACATCACCCATACCTCCCCCACCTAATCCGGAATTAACACCCTAATTGAGTTTAGGATTTAACATAAATTCTCGTAAACAACTTCCCCAACCTCTCTTAATGAAAAATTAGCAAAATATTAATGTTAAGATCACATTAATTTGCCCACGGAGATTAGCTGCAAAATTTCCAAAAAGTGGAAATGTTAAGGTGCCACATATGCATCGTGTCAGAGTCGTGATGCTTCTTTCGTGCTGAGATTAATTTCTCATTAATTTAGTTTTGTATCTCTTAAAACACGGAAAAAATTAGGTTGTATGTTGACCAGAAACATTTAATGTTTATAGTTCACCGATTTGTGGTTTTGTAGATTTTGAAACATTTAATATTATTAAACACCAATTTGGAGCAATCTAGCGATACAATATTTTTTTCTTCGCTTGATGATTGTTTGTAATTTAATATTCATAAATAATTTTATTTTGTAAGAAATTTTATTCTACAAAAAATCAACAAAATAAATTTGCAATTTGAGACATCCATTGGGTATCTAGCTGGTATATAAATTACATAAAACTTTTAATACTACAACCATTAACACTACTTTTGAAAATTTAAAAATATAAAACACATAATTACTTTGTGATATTCATAGTAATTCATAACAAAATTATGAACTAAGACCAACAATATAGGGCATGTCATGTTTCCCGCCACATAATTTCATCCGTATTGAGGATTTTGATGACGAGTTGGATGATATTGAAAATAGTAATTTGGGTTCTCAAATTTAAGAAAAAGTAAAGATGCAACTCAATTAGTCAAATCCACTCATATTAACGACAACAAAAATTCCAGATCAAATGCACGATCCTTTTGCAAATTTTATGTTGCTTGATTGATTTTTTATTATCAACGTTGACGTTATCTTTGTTAAACTTGATTGAACAAAATATATCAATTTAGTATTTTACGTCTTAAAACAAGCAAAAAATTAGGTCGTACGTTGATTAATTTTTTTTTTCTTCTGTTTTTATGAAATTCAACTAAATTTGAAAACAACAAAAAATGCTTGAAGGAAAATTAAATTCTTGTTATTTCTATTTTCCTTTTAGCCAAAGAATCTATTTTCTTCTTGTTTCTTGTGTACAAATAATTTATTAAGTTACATCTTGGGTTAAGTTCAAGAAAACACTAGACCGAGTTGGTTTTCAAAACATTTTAACTCGAATAAGAAATACGTTCGGTATGATCGACGCAACCCTTGCATATTATGTCTTGAAATATGCTAATATGATCTCAAACCATAATTAACTTGTTTTGCTTTGAATGTGAGCCAAAAGCCCAAAATACTTCATGTTTTTCACTCATCATTCTATTCAAAAGTAACTACCGTTGCTGTCATTTCTTGAAATAAATACTAGCTAAGTAGGAAATGAACTCGTACCACGAGATCCTTGCCTGCATATTATTGGTCGCATTAGAGCACCGACAACAATGCTCTTTTGAGAATCACGTGGGGGATCATGGGTTAAAACATGTGTTGTTTTGCTGTAGCTTACCATCTGTGCGGTTGAACGCGCGAATCATTTTGCTTTTTTTGTTTTTGTTTTGTAATGGCGGTGAGACCCACTTATATTTTATATTGAATATGATTAAAAAAGATTATTGTATTGTTTTAAATGGAGAAATCTTAGAAAATAAAATAATATTTTTAAAAAAATCACCAATTTTTTTTATCTTCTCATGTTCTACAGATAGACTATATTGCTATATAGATATTGTATTTTCGAAATATTAGATTTTCGATAGTTAACTCAAACGAGATAATTATCAAATTTGAAACGATCACATTCTCATATTACAATTTTCAAACAATATATTTTCAAACATTTTAAAAAAATTATTCTCAACTTTTACTTTTTAAGATTTTTATTCTCACAACTTTAATTTTTCAATTCATTATATTCTTAACCTTTTCCTTTACATAGAATTTATTATCCATGTGTTAGATTGAGAAGATAAAATAGAAAGAGATTGATGATAAATACTGAGAAATGGAAAAATTGACATAAAAGAGAAAGAAAACTGATAACGAATACGTGTGCTTTTAGGTGAAGGAGATGGAAAAAAAGCATTCCACAAGATGCATTCCACAAGTTCCTGATGTTGCCCGCGGAAGAAGCGAGGAATCAAACAGAAAAGAAGCGCCAAAACAGAGCCCAACAAAATAGCATTATTATTATTATTATTATCGCCAAACAAAATAAATCGCAACTCATAAATGGGCAGTCAAAACTCAAAAGAGGCATTCGTTTCCGCGTCTGGACTCACTCCGCACATCACGCCCATCGCCATCCTTCCCTGTGAGTTCTATTTTCCCTCTTTTCTCCTAAATAGATAGACAAATCTCTCTGATTTGCCCGATTAGATTTCGGGCTTTTCCTTACTCCGATTAGGTCTCGGTTTGATTTGGGGGGAATGTGGATTTGTTCCTAATGTGGGAAAAAATGTTACAGTTGGAGAGGAGATTTTGTGGGAAAAGTTCTCATTTTTAATGTGTTTTTTTCCTGCAACTTTTCGTTATCTTTTCTGTACGTTTGTTGAACTAACGATGATTTTCTTGCGATTTCTCGTAATTTTGGTGTGATTTTTTCTTCTGATTTTGTAACCTTTTTCTAGAGTTTGTCTTTGTGTTGCAAACATTTCGTGATGTCAAAAAGAACTATGATTCGTTTGGAGTTTTTTTTTGTGGATGGAAATTTCAACTCTTTGATGAACTTTACAGTTTCTCTTGTTAGTTTTGATATTGGGTTTCTCTGTAGTTAAGTTACCTATTGTTGGCCTTTACATTGTGATTAAGGTGCATGTTTTCACCTCGAGAAGTACTATGGTGGTTAAAAATGTTGAAATTGCTAAAACCCTTTCCAGTCGGTAACACGTAGAGACTTTTGTTGATCGCAGCTTGTTAGCATCTGGTGCATAATGCATCCATGGTGATTTCATTCTTTAGTGATCTTATAGGAGCACTTTTAGAAGATTTTCTTAATGTAATTTGTCAAATAAGTTCTGTTTTTGTGTTTTTTTTTGTTTTGATTTGGTATGGAGCCATTTTTTTAATACGGTATAAAACTGTAGTGCTTGGAGATGTTTTGTAGCCTTTTTTTGGAAATTTTTCTATTTTTCTGCAGTTGATGTTTTTGTTATTTTGTGTTGGCGTTAGAGGATGCTGGCATGGATTCATCCGTGTTTCAACTTGATGACGAGGCAAAGGATTTGCAGCGCTTACTTGACGCCTTTGGGTCCCAATGCTCACTTGAAGAGATAGCGGCTGCATTTTGTAGGGCGAATGGTGATGTTAATACTGCTGGTGAGTTTCTATCTGACGGTCGTAGACATTCTAGCAATGTAGAGACCGACCTTGTACAATTTGGAGATGGTTCAGAAGATAATTGGACATCTGCTCAACTGAAGAACCACCGACGGTCGAGAAAATTGACAGTCTCAACAGGCATTGTACCGAATGTCGTTGGGAGAGGGCTAATGTCTTCACATGTACCTCCTACTAAGGCACCTGGACCAACGAAGCCTTTGAAGCTGCAAATGGAAAATGTTGAACCAATCGCCAACGTCGCAGCAGCATCACATTTTGTGACTAACAGCAAGGATACAAATAACACGGAGGTTGAGGAGTTTCTGTTCTCAATGCTTCAAGAAGGGTTTAAACTTGACAGGTGCAAGATTCGGGAAGTTTTAGGTAAGTATACAGCTTATCCTTTTATTTACTTGTCTAACATTTTAAAACACTGTTGTGAATTGTGATACATGAATTCATGATCTAAATTGTTTTCCATTTGACAAAATTAGTTCGCACTGCAGTTGAGATCGAGTTTATTGTTGCTTAAATATATAGCCAATAAAAGACCGAATGATTACAAAGCGCCTTTTTGCTTCTATTATTATTTGATTTGAGGGGTTGTGTAGATTTATTAAGTTATAGATATATTCATGGTTTGCAAATTGCAGGTGAGATTGAGAAGTTTCTAATGTCTTTAACTTACTTCCTACTTCTGTGTGTAATAGACATGTTGCGAGTTACATGAAAGCAATCTCTTTCATTATGATGTTAATCTAAACCTCTCAATTTATCTTTTTCATCTGTAGCTCTGAATTTCATCGGCATGCCAATCCTATAATATGCTTATAAAAAATTTAAAAGCACATTAGAATCAACCGATTAAGGTGTATTTGGATCATTTAGGTGTTGTAAATTGCAATTCAAAGTTAAAGCATCAGCAAATCATTTGGCATTTTGTAGTGACCTATTGTATGATGTATCCAGTTTTAAAAAGTCTTAGAATTCGAACCAGGTGTAGAATTGAGTTGTCATATACAATTGGATAGTAGCAATCAAAAAAATAAAATAAAAATTGGAATGCTAAAGAGTGCCAGAGTATAGGAGATGTCCTTGCAATAATTGAGAAGACAAATAATGTATTTTACAGTTTATTTGGAAAAAAAATACTTCAAGATGCAAAACATTTCTTCTAATAATGTCGTTATGCTGAGAAAAAAACAGCAACAAATTAATCTTTAAAACACTGTTATCTTTTCTGACCAGTTATCCTTTTGAAAACTGTTGCTTCATTATAAGTAGTGTCTTAATATTGTTTTGCCGCCAGAGTTGGGTGGGCATTGCATACCCAACTTCACTTCTTAATTGAGCTATTTTCTTTCTGCAGGTTCATGTGGATACGATGGCAAAAAGGTGTCAATATATTGTTTCCCAGCTAAGCAATTTATTTCTAGTGAGTTTAACCTTTAATTAACATGTCAGGTAATGGACATATCGCCATCTTACTGCTAAACTTGATAATGCATCTAACATCAGCATGAATGTCAAATGTACTAACATTTGATATACCGGTAACCCCCATAATAAAAACACGAATCACTGTGATGGTAATGTCACTCTTGAAAAAAGTTATTTTATTGACAACATTAAGTGCATATTTAGGTAACAACTTCCCCTAAGGTACTTCTTGAAATGATGGTAAAGGGTGGCTAAAGATTAATGGTGTAAAATTTTGAATCGAAAACATTTCAGTTCATAATCTTTGACCTCTTAATCTCTTCCTTTCCATCTTATTCCAAGCATACCAAACAGACATACTATATCTTGACCTAGAAAAATAAAAGGGGTTGGAGGGAGGTTATAGGAAGCATTACTTAAATATCTTTAAATACGCAGAAATTTGTTTTTATGCCATAAACTTCATAATTCATGCTCAATTTAGAATGTTTTGGCACCGACAAAAATAATAATTAATAGAACATTTTGTTGCCAATACTAGATATTGGTTTATATTACGAGTCTGTGAACTGAGTACAAATTTCATATTCAAAAGTAATAACTTAGATTAGAAATATTGCATGCTGATAAAAGTTTGTGAGTTTCATTCATTATATAGCTTCAGCAAATCTTAACTTAACAAACTCAATTGGTAGGTGCTACTCCAGGTTGATCCCACATGAAAAAACACATTGCTTCTTGTTATCAGACATTTATGCGTTCTTGTAAAGCGCTGCCTTTATGTTAACCTGATAATAACTAATCTTTGTTGCTACCATGTAGATTGTGGAAGAGTTGTTCAAGGTACCATCTCCAAACGGGGTTGTAGGAGAGGTGACAATTGACAATGAGCAGAACAACGTAAGTGCATTTAATGTTAATCCGTAAGTTAAAGGAATGTGTTGGCTATGCCAATTCATTCTGCGTTTCTTATAAGTTGATCTGTAATGTCTGTCATTTTGAACTAATAATTTCTTCTCCTGGTTTGTGAACTGAGGTTGACTAGTGATTCAATCTTTTTTATTCTAAATCCCTTTGAGTGCTTTTCTGTCAAACTTGATATATTATGGCTACATGAGCCTGCATTCACTGATTTCTTACATATCATTTTTGTTGTGTTTCTAAACTCTTGTAGTTTTCCGTCAATTTTTAAACATTAAATGAACTGCTATAAGTTATAACAACCTTCAAAGACATTGCTACAATTATACAAGGGAATCATGTCCTCCCTTTAATTCTGCACTTACCAGATCAATGCTTAATTTCTACACAATTCCTACCTTTTGCCAAATATCATCTAATGTGGTGCATCATAATTGTTTTTAAATGATCATTGGTGAATTTTTTGATGCTAACAACTGATAATATACATATATATTGTTCGTCCCGCATTTATCATGATGTCCTCTGAGCAGAATACACATATTTAGTAAAAAAGTTCTACTAAATTCTTATCAGTTTTCAATAGCCTGCAGATACATTGTCAGAAATGGAATCCAATCAGTCTGAGAGGTTGTCCCCTACACAAGACCATTCTCAGAGGTATTTTTTTTGTATTGGCGGTCTACTACCTAATCAAACTTTTTTGACCTCTTATTAGTTTGAAAATGTTAACTGATATAGGTGTAAATTTCTTTATTACTTGGAAATTGTGAATGATGTGATTCATCATTCAGCTGAGTAGTTATATTTATTCGGCAATATTTTATGAACAATGATGTTAGGCTCTGCTTTTGGCTAATGATTTGAGTTTGTTTGTGGGTTGGTATCTAGTCCCATCAAAGATGTCTCAGCGTCTGTGCTAGAAGCGCTCTTTGCAAACACAAAATGCCATGAAGAGACAAATCGGGTGCGGCTGAAGCCTGGTATTAGAAGAACCCCAGTTGGTAGGACTGTTGTTTCTGCACGGCCTGCGGAGACTGATAACAGTTCAACATTTCCAGAACCACAATGTCAGAAAGAGGGTTAGTGATATTTGAGTTGCTACTTTCAGTACTTCAAAAATTCAAATATATTATTCTCAAAGTAAAGTATTATTATCGAATATGCATCTTCTGTGTGCCATTTGAATATGGGTATAGCTTGTTAGAGCACTTTTCTGTCAAATTGAGAGAATGTTCACTATCAGTTTCTTATGTCATTTCATATTGCAAAATTTATTCTAAACTATTCTTAAAGTTTATTTGTTTTTCAATGTATTATTTCGAAATCCAATATGCCATCACTAGGACTGTCAACAGATTAATTGAAAATTTCGTAGGGTTTAGAAAGTTGGCTTGTACTTTTAATCTCTCTTGCCGATCTGACAAAAGTTATTAATATCTATTGAGTTTTGAGTTGCAACAACTTACATTCTGGTCATGTTTTGCTTCCAATTGGAATTTTTTAATTGAAAATCTCAATCATCATTTTGTATGGTAACTGTATCTGCTGCATTCTTTATTTTTTGCTTCAAAGGCAAGGAGGATGACTATGACGTACTTAGATCAGCTGCAAAGCAACACTGGGATTCAATGAAGGCGTACTATGAAGCTGTCAGTTCTCTTTCCCTTTGCTCTGCAAATATACCGTGAAGTTCCTTTCCTCATCAGCTCTGGTGCTGTTTGGATTTGATTAATAGTTTCTGACCTTCAGGCTTTTGATGCTTTCATTAAAGGGGAACATGATCAAGTCGATGGTCTTCTAGAGCAGGTGCTCCCTTCTGTATCTTCAGTTGTAAATGTTGCTCTACTATGGATGCAAGTTTTGTATCGAAATCAAGCTTACTCTCAAAATTAATTCAGCATTTTTGCACTTTTCATTAATGAATTTATGCATGAATTAGTTAAACTTAGAATTGGAAAATTTTCTGTTTCTGTTTATACATTTAAAGCATCTACTTTATGGTAACTTGTATAAGAAATACTGATTCCCAATCAATTAATTATATTTTGTTTGTTTTAAGGGTAAGTATCACAACAAAATGGCGCGAGAAGCAGATGAAAAGTCTGTTGGAGAAATTGCTCAGTTGAGGTTAACTATGCTTGTGATAATTTTCCTGTTCTTATGATGTTGCCTGCTTTGTTTATTAAGAACAATGTAACATGCAGATGCAAAGATGATGAAGCCATCTTAACACTTGACTTGCATTTGCATCACCCAAAGGATGCAAGATCTCTTCTCAAACAGCACCTCCAGTCTTTGGCTGGAATTCCATGTAATTTTGCTGCACAAACACTTTCTTCATTAATACGACTGTGAAACGGAAACAGCTTTTACATCAGGAAAATAAATGTTTCTTTCTTTTCTACTTCAGTAATTAGGTACCTGCGAGTGGTAGTTGATTCCGGTGACGAAGACACAACGAAGGGCAAAAGAAAGCAATATGTAAGGGCTTTTTACAGCTCTGCTGGTTACATGCATTCTATGTTTTTTCTAAGTGGTATTTTACTGCTGCTCGCTGTAAAATTGTTATTCCTGATTTGCTTTTTTCTAATGGTAACTTGAATATCAGGAAGAAATATTAGCTGCCTCATTTGCTTACAGTATCCACAAACTGATCCTTTAGTCCATCCCGGTGCATGAACTAATAGTTGCATTTTACTTTCTGTTCCTACAGTCTTACTGCATAACAAAAAGTTACCTATGTCTTACATGTACGTTAAACAGGGATTACTTGAGAACTGAATATTTGTGAA
The DNA here is from genome assembly GCA_963682175.1 of Triglochin maritima. NCBI lineage: Eukaryota > Viridiplantae > Streptophyta > Magnoliopsida > Alismatales > Juncaginaceae > Triglochin > Triglochin maritima. Next base: position 15,022,044 of record OY821785.1, read on the forward strand.
ACTAGCAAGAATACGGTTTTTGGATACTAAACTCGAAATTTTCAATGTTATTCTACCGAAAGTTTTTGTGACTCGTCTTTACTCTTTATAATGTAATATACGTAAGCAATGTTTGTTTGTAGGTTCTAGTTGAATATGATAGTTAACTATGTTTTCTTATTATAACTTGTAATTTTCCTTAATTTATTTACTCCACTAAATTTGTGGTGCTTCAGAAATTTCTAGTTCTTCCCTAATTGGATTTGCTCACGTTCTTGCATGGTGAGAACTACCCAAACAAAAGAGATACAAGACCTGACATTCTTGTTGTGGTGGGCAGGTGCTTGATTACTTGGAAAGGAAACAGATTAAGTGGTCTACTGAGGATGATAAAGTGCGCACGCTTCTGATTCCGCTGGATACCAATGGGCAATAGATAGAAAAAAAGGTTTTTAACTCACCTTGCAAATCGACTTCACGGGGGGCATGTGTTGTATTTTTGCACTAGACGATCTTGTGAATGCTATTAGGGCGAAGCTGCAGACATTGTTAGCTTATGAAAAATGCCATGGGCTCAAAATTTGACCCAAATTGCGCTCCAAAGCTCCAATTCACCTTCACTAGTGGAGTTTTACGTGTACCAACCAATGAATGCAACGTACACACCTTGGCCATTTTTCGTGATTTCCCTTTCTATTCTTCAAAGTCACCTCTAAACCATGAACAACGTATATGCATAAATTCATATTATATTCAAAGTCATCATTCCTTTTGTCTAGCCATTCAATCACATGTTTCTCACCGTCAATTTTATTTTATTGCATGAAATATTGGAGCAATGTGCATTTAATGCATGAGATTTGTATTGTGCATTCAAACCAACGCCACCTCCACCAAAAACAACCATTAGATGTCTTTGCGTCCACCACCATTATGTAGGATAGATGATGGTCATTAATATAATCTCTAATAACTAGTAAATGCAACAATAATAACACAAACAAGTAAAAATTTGCAATTCAAAGGTAGATTGGAGATTTTTATAGAGGTTTAACACTCTAACTGGGTTTTAATCCTCTCTTGCAAGTCCCTCTCGATTATTATGAGTTTCGCTTAAGACTTCACTAATTCGATCTTCATTTCGGACTGAGATCGAACCTTCTTTAATCTAAACTCGAGAACATCGCCGAACTTAATTCTTTCTCTCTCAATCCGAGAGGGTAGCTTCCTCCAACGCAATACAACTCTTGTGATTTGTGCAATTGGAAGTAGGAATCACTAATCAATACTCTACACTTGAGTAGGATAGGAGTGAAGAACGCAATTGGAAAGTTTAGGCTTGTGTGTGAGATTTGAACTTTGGAGTGGGAGAAATTTCTCTTTAATCGTTAAGGCAATAATGAGTGTAAGAGATATCTAAAACTAAGATTTGAACACATATATAAGCCCTAATATCAATTTATTCGTTGAGGCTAAAGGAAAAAGAGATAAATAAACAACAAACAAAAGAAGTAAAAGTGATCTGCCAGTCGGTCGGACGGTTTGGTCACTTTGGTTCGACCGTTCATTTAAGTTGTAAATTAATTGTTGGACGAATAAGTAAATTGGTAGGACCAACACAAAGTAACTAGGGTATGAATACTGGACATTAAGGAAACAGTCGACCAGTGTATTAAAAACGGTCGAACAGAAGCAATAAAAGTTACTGTCGAGTTTTTAGTGTGCTCCGGTTAACCTAAGGTTTGGAGTCAAAATTGGTTAAATGCGCAACCTTCAAAATAGTTGTTGGAGGATAACAACAAGAAAACAACTCGAAAGTGAATTTTGAAAGCCAAATAAACACTCTGACGAAATCGTCTGAATGGTCGACCGTTCTACCAAACAGTAGTTGTTAATAAACAATCTGATAGAACCCATGTTTCAGTCGACCGGTTTGCACATTTGGTTGAAGTTGAGTGGTTTCTGGCTAGGATTTGGGTGATCTATTGAGTCCAAATAAAGTGAGATTTGATGTGTGACTTCTAGATGAAACTTAGAGTGAGCATGGATGAATATCTCAACAAATATGCTCAACTTTACAAATGTTCCTAAAGACTCAAATAAAGATAAAATTACATGCATGTCTTCAAAAACTTGGTTATATTTCCTTACTTGAATCATTTTCTCCTTGAGTCTTGATCACCTATTAAGATAGAAGTATGCACAATACAAGTATATGTGCAATGCATGAAATGTGTTTGACCTAATTTAATTGGGATTAAGATTAGGTTGATTAAATCATCAAAATTAGCATGATTAAGGCCTAAAAGCAAATACATGAAACCTAGATATATCCAATTTTTATCACCCTTCTGACACACCTATATTTTTGGATGATTTTAGTCAGTTTTCGATTATGTCAATTTAGTGATATGTTCCATTTTTGTTGGACATATTCAAACAACTTTCTATTTTACAACCCAACTCAAAATGGTATTCAGATATACTCACTATGTGTGACTGATGAGCTAACTAGATACGGCCCCTACATTCTATAAGAGACTAATGTATATGTAGGGATCGTGTGGGTTATGGGTCCACAAACTCTAATTAACAATTTTAATCCTAATCACCTACTTGTTTAGACAATCAAAGAGATGCAGCGGAAATTAAAACAAATACACAAGTAGGGAATAGAAAATGCAAACCACAAGCACACGGGGGATTTATAGAGGTTCGGCACCCCACCCGGGTCCTAGTCCTCTCTTGCAAGCTCCGCTCGGATCACCGAGCTCCGCATACGACTTCACTATCCGCTCCCCGTTCCGGGCCGGGAGACAAAGCCTTACAACCGTCAAACTCGCGAACAACCCTCCTCGAGCTTGGAATCCTCTTCTCACAATCCAAGAAGGATGCTTCGGGCTTTCACCGGAGCCTTTACTCTCTTGACAACAAATGTAACTGAGTGGGATTCACTCTCTAATTTAGGACAACAATTGCTAGATGTTTGAGTGATGAATGATGTGGAAATTTAGGCTTTGGGTAGCTAATTTGGAACTTGGAGGATTGGAGTTTTCTCTCTAATGAATTGGGACAATTGGAGTTGGAGAGTTGTGTTAACAACATGTCTTGATCCTCTATTTATAAGCTCCTAAGGTATTCTAGCCGTTGGTGATAGATTTGATTGAGTTTTGTGTAAGATACACAAAGCAGAAAATCGGGCTGCAAATCGGTCCAGAACCGGTCGACCAAAACTAATAAACCGGTCGACCGTTAACTCGATTTCAAAGAGAACGGTCAAACAAAATAAATAATCGGTCGGACAAACGGGCTAGAACTCAACTTTACTTAAATGAACGGTCGAACCAAAATATGGGGCGGTCGACCGTTAAGGGGATTCAGTTGAGATAAAGTTGGATCGGTCGAACGAAGAGTGTGTCGACCGATGTAGGGACAGAATAAGTGTTCAACCGGTCGACCGAAACAAGGTCGTCGTTCGACCGATTACCGAATGTATTTTGGGGTTATGTTTGTTTTATACGAATACGACCGTTATAAGAATACGACAAAGGTAACGGCCATAATAAAATCCGGGATCGGTCGACCGAAAAGGTAGAACCGGTCGACCGGTAGAGTTCGGTAAAATCACTGTGGAGAGTCTGTTATAAACCGGTCGAACTGAGAACTAGTTCGGTCGACCGGTTCACACATGACTTCTGGTTTTAGGTTTTAAGTGATTTCCGACTAAGGTTTGGGTGATCTAATGAAGTCCAAATAAGGTGAAATATTGTGTGTGACTTCTCTAAGGAACCTAGTGTGTATGTGATAAGTTTTTAGCTCTTGTATGCTCAATTTACACATGTTCCTAAGACTCAAAATAAAATCAAGATTACAAGTCTTCATATAGCTTTATTACAAATCTTGACTTGATTTCCTTCATTCTATAAGTCTTGATCACATGTAGAGGTTAGCACATGCAATATATATGCAATGCAATATGTGTGCTACTCTACATTACTTATGATTAAGATTAAGTTGATTAAATCATCAAAACAAGGATTAAGGCCAAAAAGGCAACAATATAAAGTAGATGGTATGCTTGGGTTTATGGTTTTGCTATTTAAGGTACACTCATTGTTACATTTGATTAATTTACAATATGAATGATCAAATCTTTTTCTATTTCTGAAGTTTAAATTTTATATCAAGCAACCTATGCTATTTGGCTATAGAAGAATGACACACTTTATGATTTTAGGTAGGGTCACTCTTACATTTAAGTTACAATATGAAGGATTCAACATTTTATGTGATTGAAGTTGTGAATTTATATCTGGCCACTTGTGTTATTTGGGCAACATGACTTATGACGGACTTAGGGATTTTAGGTAGAGTCACTATTATGTTTAGGTTACAGTATGAAGGACCAAACCTATTTCTGTTTCTAAAATTGTGATTTTACATCGGGTTGCTAGTGTTATTTGAGCTACATATCCTATGATAGACTTTAGGATTTTAGGAAGGGTCACTGATATATTTGGATTACATATAATTTAGGGTGTTAAGATATAGGGTTTTTGAGTTTCAAGGTTTAGATATGTTTGGCTAAGAGTTTTATGGTTTAGATATGTCTTGGTTGAGACTTATGATTTAAGGTGTTAGTTTAGATATGTCTTGGTCTAGACTTGATATAGTTTGTTAGATCAAGGTTTATGATAGTTGAGATATATATTGTATAAGACCACAATATCATTTAATGTAGATGATTTGAATTGTATTTTCCCTCCAATTTTTCATATATTGTCTGTAATATCCATTTACTTCCATTGGTGGTATATAAACTTGTGGACCACACAATCAATATAGACATACAACAGACTACATTGTTGTGGTATCCAGACAAGTATTAAAACACAATTAAAACAATTTTACATATATCTGAGTCTTGTGAATAAATCAAGACGTTGGTCGTACTACACATAATAAGCAGATATATTTAAATATTAATAGACATAGACAAATAAATAACAAACATTGGTTGCATCCAAACATGTGGTTCACACAACCAATATACATACACACTAACCATATACGTGGTTATAAAAATGTACAAACAACAGTCATATCCACGAACATACATTTATTAGATATATTAGTTTTCATTTGTCTCCAAATAAAAGTGGTAATCATTAAGTTATTATCAAATAAATATTTCAGACAAATTAAATAATTGAATTCACTAATACCAATTTGCACGAACTCATACCATATACCCTTAGATATGTTCAAAGACAAATATTACTAAATAACCACCAAAAGGCCATATATGACCCAAAATAACCACAAGAGGAGCACAAACGAGGACGAGGAGGCCGGAGGAGGAGATTAGGAGGCTGAAGAAGGATGAGGTTGGAGGACACCAGAGGAGGAAGACGAGGAGGAGGTTGGAGGAGAAGGCCGAGGAGAAACATCAGAGGACGCTACAGAAGGGCAGAGGAGGATGCCAGAGAAGGAGGCCGCATGAGGATGTGAGAAAATGAGGCTGGAGGAGGACACCGTCACACCGGAGGAAGAGGAGATGAGAGGAGAAGGAAAAGGAGGGAGGAGTGGAATGGATTTTTGTAGGATCATATGAACCCTAATTATCTAATCAATTTTGCCTAATCTCCACTTAAGATGCAGCGGAAATGATAATAAAAAACAAGTTGAGAAAGACAGCGCAAACCACACAAAGAAGACGACGATTTTTATAGAGGTTCGACACCCCACCCAGGTCCTACTTCCTCTCTTGCAAGCTCCGCTCAATTCCACGAGCTCCACCTACGTCTTCACTAACCACTCCCCGTTCCGGGCCGGGAGAGAACGTCTTTACAACACGAACTCGCGAACAAACCTCACCGAGCTCAATTTCTTCCTCTCACACTCCGAGAGGGATGCTTCATACTTTCACCGAAACCTTTACTCTTTGACAACAAAGGTGAGTGCATCAAACACTCTCTAACTTGAGCACACTTGAGTAAGATATTGATTTGGTCAAGTTGTGAAGTTTAAGCTCTTGAGTGTGAGATTTAGGATTTGGGAGTTGAGGAATTTCTCTCTAATGTAGGACGGTAGGAGGCAAATATAAGTTGGAGAGCTGTGTAAATATGGTGTGTAAACGTCTATTTATAAGCTCTCAATGATTTATAGCCGTTGGGGAATATTTGGTTGATGTTTGTGCAACATACACAAAATAGAAATCTATGTTATGCAAATCTGTCCTAAACCGGTCGACCGACTTGGGATCAACGGTCGACTATTTCCATGAAATTAAGGAAACGTTCGAACTAACTTAAACTACGGTCAAACCTAAAGACAACAACTTAAGTTAACATTCGAACTAACTCTAGGGGCGATCGACCGTTAAGAGGATTTTGGCCAGGTCAAAGGCTAATCGGTCGAACATAAAAAGAGGATTCATTCAACTGAAAATAACATGCACTTTTGGTGCATAGAATTGTCTGCATCCAGTCGACCGCCGTCAAGGCATCGTTCGACCGGTGGCCAAATGTATTTGGGAGTATTTGAGAGAATACGAATACGACCGTTGTATAATACAACAATAATAACGATCGTCCGGAAAATACGAGTCAACGGTCGACCGAAAAAAGTAAAATGGGTCGACCGGTGGAGTTAGGTAAAATCACTATTTGAAAAATCGTTAACTGGTAAAAATGGTCGAACGGAAAACTCGTTTCGGTAGACCGTTCTGCACAGACAGGAAGATGTTTAGATTAAGTGATTTTCCTACCTAAGTTTGGGTGACCTATTGAAGTCCAATTGATCTGAATTTTTGTGTGTGACTTCTACAATGAAGCTATTGTGTATGGGAATAAGATAACTCTTGTATGCTCAAGTTCATATAAATTTAAGACTCTAATAAAGAAAAATTACATGTCTTCAATTAGCATGATTACATGTCTTGACTTCACTCCATTCTTCCTTGAGTCTTGATTACCTGTGAATGTTAGCACAAATGTTCTATATGTTCTATACACAATGTTCTATAAATAATGTGTGTTATCCTACATTTGATTGTAATTAAGATTATGTTAGTTAAAATGTCAAAACACAGATTAAGACAAAAAAATGCAACAATTTGGAATTTGGAATTGGGGATGTGAAGAAAATGATTTATATTTAAGGTTCAACCCTTAGGTATCTAATAATCTCAACTAGAATGAGTTTTTAACACAACTAATCCATTCACGAAACCCTTATCCAAAGCCAAAGGCGAAATGCATTTCGAGTCCATGGGTTTGAAGAACCACGTAGAGTGGCTTGATGAGTAATATGAAAGGGTTACCATAGTTATTATAGTTTTATACATTGAGAATGTATGTGAAAGAAAACTTTGATAACAAGTGGGAGATTGAAAGGAATGTGTTCTCAAAGTTTTACTTTAAAATGTCTTTTATTATGAATTGAATGTATTGAACATTTTGTTCCTTGATTAATGTATTTGTCTTTTGGAAGTGTTAAGGAAGAGACTCTTGATCCTTAACTGTAGAGCTCTAAAAGATAATGACTTACATAAATCAAAAGTAATTCACAATCATGGTAATTAACATGAGACATTAATTGCCGAGTTAAGATTGTCGTGTTGGTTAAGAGAGATATTGTAGCTCTACAAATATTTAACATGAGTATATGAAATAGAAAATGTTTTTTTTCATATATTGAATTTACCTAACAAATGAAACATTATGGAATTGTGTTTCATTGTGTCTTTGAATCCTAAAATATGAGACCTATATCTTTTCACATAATGAGTGTATTATTTGATCATTATCAAAAGTTATCAAAGAGTATAGTGATAAAAGTATTAGTTGGTTATACATAACTTGTGATGAAAAAGTTCATATGTCAAAATATTATTATCATGGCGTCTCTTGACGTGAGTGATGATATTGCTGGATCCCTTGATAAAGTGAAATTATAATGTGCACAATGTAACTTATGTATAGTTACATATTTATAATTAGCTTGAGAGATCAAGAAATGAATATATATTACAAAAATAACATAATTCTACTTTGTATAATATTCTCAATTTCATGAGGCAAGGGATAAACACAAGTGATATAACATGTCACTAAATGGAGTGTGTTTAGTTCGAATGAGCAAAATGATTGATCGTTTTATATTAACCGCAAGTGCACGACCGCGTTGAAGCGGTGGCAAATACGAGTCGTCCACTGGGAGGTGTGTCGACGATTGGTTTGTTCGAAGGCGAGAGGTAAAAGAAGGAGAGAAAGATTGGTTACACTAAACTACACTAAGATGCAAAAAGGAAATGAAGATAAGCAATAAAACTAAACCCCATAGGGGGTAGAGAAATAATGTGAATATGAAGATGTGTGTGTGTGTGTTCAATTAAGCTCCTCACAACATGTAGTGCATGGAATCATAAAACTACATCCAACTTTGCCTCCACAGGAATTAAGATAAGACTACATCTTTAAAACATACAAGACAATAATTAGAATGAAGCTAAATGAACTCAAGTATAAAGACTAGACCCTACTATGCCTCCACATGAATTAAGATAAGACTACATCATTAAAACTTACAAGACATTAGCTAAGATAAAGGCAACAAGAGCACATACACTACAAATTGTGTTTCCAATATTAACTTCATCCATATCCTAACCTTATCATTCCCCATAAAATAGGTCCACTAATCAAAGCATAAGCTAAGTTTCATTCAAGAGCATTAGCATATCAAAGATAAGAGTGAAAACCCATTAGATGGTTATGGAAATCATATAAAGCTGAAGGGATAAAGATAACACACACTTAATACACTACATGATTATATCACATATTTCTCCACCCCCAAATGGGGATGGAACTACTCACACATATTTAAACTAACTACTCTAATAAAATGAAGCATTATACTGAAATGAAACTATACTAATCAAGCAAGAAATATTAAAGAAGCATAACTAAACAAGCACCAAATCAAACACATTAAAGGAAATCAACTAAGCAAGAATTAACAAGCTAATGAAAACATCTATTATTAACTCACTCAAATTACAAGCAGCTCCTCCTCCACCAGAGTTTTGCTTCAAGGCTTCACTCTTAGTAGGGAAGATGCCACCAAAGAGAGTGATCGGTACAATGGAAGGTGAAGAGTTCTATTTATAAGCATGGAAAAAGCTAATCCGGGACAATCCCCCGATGTGGGACGAAACCAATACCAAAAATAGCCTAAACAAACATTAATACAAGTCCAGGCGAAATCTTAGCGGATCTGGGATCATCCAGACCGCCAATTGGCGGTCTATAAGGCCCAGATCAAGTTGGTTTTGGTTGTGGGCTTTCCTTGCTATATTTGTTGTTCTTGGATGCATCTACTTGGTTTGTTGGAGCTCCGACCCAAATCGAATTGCCAAAATACTCCCCATGATGGTGTGGAGTTTCCTGTTTTGCTCTTAGGTCCTTCGGTCTTACGATCAGGTCCTTGTCCCTTGCATCTTAGTCCCCAGGTCTCACAATTAAGTCATTTTTCCTGCTTTTGGGTCCTTTCATGGCTCTTCTCTTCAAACCTCTTTATTCCTGAAAACTAAACATAAAACTCATCACGTAGCATTGCTTAGGTGTAAGATAATGGATATAAGATATAAATATGAGCATGAAATGATGTCAATCAAATACCCCCACACCTAAGTTTTTGCTAGTCCCGAGCAAAACAAAGAAAGAGAAAAGCAAACGAGACACAAGAAATCCTAACTCACTTTCGTAGGAATCACGGTTGCACTTAGCACGTTCAACAAGCCGTTAAACCTCCTTGCTGCCAAGGAGGAGGGGTGTTGTTTCCTGAGGGTTTTCAGCGGATATACCCACAAAATCCGAACAAGATGCATTATTCAATCTAGACACTCGACTCGTTGGACAAATTTTGTCGATCATTGGACGCGGTAATCCTACGGGCCGACTCTATATAGGTAATCCATCCACACACCTAATCTAATGAACCATTCGTGCAAGTTAAATAAGGAATTAAGTGAAAGACATGGATAACCTCAACATGCTCAAGTGATACAAAGTGTAAAGTCCATTAAGGTTCTTATTTGCATTTTTTTTCTTTTTGTTTCTTTTTTCTTTTTTGTTTTTTTTCTTTTCTTTTTCTTAGTTGGAGCTTCATTATCCCAGGGTCAGGTTTCGTGCATCATTGCCCATGAGGACTTACACTATCATGTACACCTTTCCCCAAATCTCCACATAGGGCAATCCCTACCACCCGTGTAACGGGAGTTCGGTCGGCGCATCCCAAGTCAGATGACTGAAAGCACCAGTCACAAAGTCCCTTCAGACCTACTTTCCCGAGTGATAGGAGCCGTGCGAGAAGAGAGAACACCTACTCACTTATTTCTTATCTACACATGAACCAAAACCCCTACACTTAATGTCTCACAACAAGATTTAAAGGGTCCTTGACAACATCAAACTTCCTTAAGTTAACAGACACGAATTATTGACTCATCAGGTTCAGGGTGAACTTCTTTAAATGTTTGAGCACTGAAACCCTATGATTACTCACCCCCAAGGGAAAACTGGGGTGCATCCTAACGACTTGATAAATCCTAAAGCCACAGTACTAGATATCCTAATGCATCAAGTTCAAGACAATTTGGGGAGCTTTCTTTTTTACTTTGCCTCTCAACGGTTTTGCACATGCTAAACACACGCAAAACCCACAAAACATTTTCTTTCGCAAACACATGAAGATTTTGAAAGAAATGTGACAATTTTGAAGCACTAGGCAAGCAAAAGAAGACAAGTCACCCAAGGATCATGGCAAGCAGATATATCGATATTAAATGCAGCACACTATCATGACCCTAACAATGCAAACAAAAGAAAACAAAATCAAAAGAAAAGACTCGACTATGTACACACGTAAAACACCCCCCACACCTGCTTCATGCATTGTCCTCAATGAATGTGAGCAAAAGACTACATGAATTTATGCATGAAAAAGGAAAGATCTCACCAACATGAAGCGAAAAAAAGAAAGTTCGTGGTTATGTTGATGGACACAACCCAAATTCCCCTCAAAACCTGTGAGATACTTTAAAAGGGAGCCCAAATACGTGAAAGAAAGGGGCCCCAAATACTCAAGGGTTGGAGCCCACAACAATCAATGCTCGCTCATGGAGTTTTTTTTTCTTTTTCTTTTTTTTGTTGTTTTTTATGTACAAAAAATGGGCTCCCGTCTTCATATGTCAAGGGACATCAAATGGGAACCCGCCATCACTCGAGCCAAAAATGCACATGCATGGGCTTGCGACATACAAATCAGAATTGCTTGACCACCTGATACCCTTATATGCGTTGTGGTCGTTTGTTGCCTCTTGAGAGTGAGCAAGATAGGATGCATGAATGAGAGGTGAACCTCTATCAGGTTGAAGGGTATCAGGTGGTTGATTCTTAACCCACATGGGGTCCTCAACAAATACAGAATGAAGATCATGTGGCCCAGATGCCATAAAAATGGTATCTTGTGGCTCAAAAGCCACATGATCGAAAGGCTGTGGCTCAAGGGCCACATGATCAAAAGGATGTGGCTCAAGGGCCACAAGATCAGAAGAATGTGGCTCAAGGGACACAAGATCAAAAGGAGGTGGCACTGAGGCCACATGATCAGAACATAAGGCACCTTCTTGTGCCAGCCCAGGTGAAACATCTTCACCACCTTCAGGAGCTTCATCGAACAATTCTCTGAAGTACTTGAAGGTGCCCTCAACTTCAATTTCAACCAAACCCTGGATAAGGTTGACCCCAACAGGGTCATTGAAGGCACCTGGCTTCTTGCCAATGGTGAAGTTGTTGAAATCAGCGCATTGACTACCATAAGTCAAGCGCATCAGACCATTGCGACAATTGATCAATGCATTGGAAGTCGCAAGGAATGGTCGCCCCAGAATGATAGGAATTTGTCCAAGTGGGTTTGGCACAGGTTCAGTATCCAAGACAAAGAAGTCGACTTGATAAATGAACTCTCCCACTTTGATCAGCACATCTTCCACCACACCCCTCGGTTTCTTCATAGACCTATCAACCAATTGAAAAGTGGTCTTTGTTTGTTTGAGGTCTCCAAGACCGAGGTAGACATAGACAGAATATGGCAGAAGATTAACAGATGCACCAAGGTCAAATAAGGCTCGATGTATGGACACATCACCAATCACACAAGAGATAGTAGGACAACCAGGGTCCTTGTACTTGACTTGCATGGGTTGTTCCAACAAAGAACTCACGTTAGCTGCAAGAAAAGCTTTCTTTGGAACATGAGTTTTTCTCTTCTTGGTGCGTAAGTCCTTGAGAACCTTGGCATAAGGTGACATTTGCTGAATCACCTCCAACAGAGGGATGTTCACCTTAACTTGCCTAAACATCTCAAGCATCTTGTCATGCTGATCAAAGGTTTTCTTTTTAAGGCGCTCAGGGAATGGCGCCTTCGGGGCATAAGGATGCGAAGGAACCCCAGAATTCTGGTCCAAAGAAACATGAGTATGGACCTCAGAATCTGGTTCCTTCGACGCAATAGGAGACAAGGGGACCTCTGGGTTCAGCCCCTTTGTCGAAGGAAATGTAGAAAGAACCTCAGGATCTGGCTCCTTCCTGGAAGTATTTGTGGAGGGAGCTTCAGGATCCGTCTCCCTCAAAGATGGTGATGACAAAGAAGGCACCCCAATGTGGTTATCCACCTCCTTACCAGACCTCAAAGTATGAATCACATTAATATGATGGGTCGGTTCAGAGGTAACATGAGGTAAAGGTGTCCTTCCTTGAGAATGTGTACCCCGAGGATTCACCTCAGGTTGACTCGGGAACTGATCCTTCTCGCATTCATGGAGTTGATGAGCCAACTGGCTAACTTGCATTTTCAAAGCCTTCACTGTACTTTGCAACGCTTGAAGGGTCGGATCACAAGAAGGGTCCTTTGGGTCAACCCGCTGGGGTGGTGGAGTCTGGTTGGAATAACCCGACGATGAGGCATGAGGAGGTTGGTAATTATGGTTCCGAGACTTTGATGTGGAGGTTGGTAGGTCGCCGATGGGCATGGAGGTTGAGCGTGCAAGCTCTGACTTTTACCCCCACTAGGCCCCCAAGAGAAGTTAGGATGGTTACGCCATCCTGGGTTGTAGGAGTGACTGTACGGGTCGTTACGGGGCCTCTGTTGATACATCGCATTTGCATGCTCAGTATCCCTTGGAGCGTAAGCGCATTCCAAGTCATCATGGCCCGTAAGTCCACACCTACCACACCCGGGAGTAGCGACGTGAGCTACAGGAGCTCGGTCCAACTCTAAACTCTCAATCCTACGCATGAGAGCAGCCATTTTCGCCTCAGACGCGATCGAAGACTCAACTTGATAAGATCCAGCTCGACCAGAAGACCTGGCGGCTGGTGGCTCTCTCATGGTATCCCACTCAAAGGTACGTTCAGCCACAGACTCAAAAGTATCCCATGCCTCCTCGATGGGTTTCATTTGGAAGTCACCCTGACACATCAACTCCAACAATGTGCGGGTGTTGTAGTTGATGCCCTCATAAACAATTTGGCACGACTGCCATAACTCAAATCCATGATGAGGGCACTGTTGGAGAAGCTCCTTGAACCTCTCAAAGAAACCATGAAACAATTCGGTCTCGGTCTGATACATTTGATGTATCTTGTGCCGTATCTGTTGAGTTTTCCTTTGAGGGAAAAATCTCTTCCGAAAGACGGTCACAAAGTCATCCCATGACCGAATCGAGCTCGCCGGGAGGCTATACATCCATTTCTTCTCATTATCCTTCAATGCGAAAGAAATCATCCTCAACCGGACTGACTCCTCGTCAAACTGTTGAAGCTTCAACATGGAGCATACTTCCTCAAATTCGCGTAAAAAGATATACAGATCCTCCTTATTGGCAGTAAAGGTTGGAAGCATGCTAACATATTGAGGTTTCAGCTCATAGTTGTTCCCGCGAGCAGGGGGAACAACTATGCAAGAAGGTTGCACGGTCTGAACATGATGGGTCTGCTCCCACAAAGTCATCGGTCTATCCTGTCGAGATAAAGGTGGTGGTGGACCAAGAAATCTATCCTGACCGAATCTCCCTTCCTCTCGAGTCAGAGGAGGAGAAGGAGGTCTACGTGGTGGCGGAAGCGGACCGAGGTATTCCATGTATGGAACCCGGTCTCCCCCGTCACCGCGAGATGACTCGGCTTCATGCTCCAAAGGAGCACGAGGCGGAGATGGTCGATCACCAAGACCGTCCATCTCAGAAGAATGCACTCTCTCGAGTCGAGCGCTCTCACCAGAACGAGCCCAACCTCGCATAAAATGCTCGACTCGACTCTAAAATAACACACAACAGAAGGTGTACTAGAGTTGGAGACTATACGTAGAGAATAGATGAGGAGAGGACTCTGGTGAGGAGGGAAGAATCCCTAGAGCTAGCATGGGTAGTGGAATCAGGTAGAAGCCTAACTAGCAAGCACGACTCAAACAATGTAAGGCAATGGGTCCTTAAGCTAGACGACGCCTAACTTCGAGGTCACTAGCCTCGACACGTCTCACCTCCCTACAACGAGGACCACAATGCTCAGCAAGTGATACCAGATCCGGAGATCCAGTACCTCCTACTATCGACAAGGCAGGCAACGCCGATCAAGTCATGACGGTCTCGACTAGATTACTCTCCTAGTGCGTCCGAATTCCTTAGGGCCAATGTCTACTTGCTTTTAGTTAAGGCTTTATTAAGAGTGGTTTTTGGGGCCAAGGAAAGGGTGATGAAATCCCCCACCTTATCTTTTATGGGACAACCCCTCCCTAATAGCGTTTTGATCCTAAATCTAGCAATCAATCGCTCCAATCAAATGCTCGCTCACTCTTGTCCTGATGCAATTCCTACTAACTAATGCATGGGCATACAAGATGCATGAATGGTGTAGGAAATGCGTACCTCACGCCAGCGCTCAACAATTGAAGATAAAGCTAAAAGAAAAGACAACTACGTGCCTAAGTCAATACATGATGCGTGACCTAAACAAATAAGAACGTCTAGTCTTTTGCTTTGGATTTTAGGGCCAAGTTGATTAATGGGGGAGTGATTAATGATCTGGGAGCAAACTAGAAGTCAGAACATGTAAAATAGGGCTCCCAGATAATGAAAGTGAAGCAATAAACCACCAGAAGAAAAATAAAAGCAGGAAGACCTCACCAGGCAGCTGATTGGCGGTCCCTTTTGAAGTGTTGGTGCTCCAACTCTTCCAGTGGCCTCCCCGTGAGCTCTAGGATCCCTCAGACTAAGAAAAACTGGAAACAAAAAATTAAAAACCCCTCGAATCGTCCAAACCAACGTCTGGACAGAGCACCTCCCCAGCAACGGCGCCAAAAACTTGATTGATCGTTTTATATTAACCGCAAGTGCACGACCGCGTTGAAGCAGTGGAAAATACGGGTCGTCCACTGGGAGGTGTGTCGACGATTGGTTTGTTCGAAGGCGAGAGGTAAAAGAAGGAGAGAAAGATTGGTTCACTAAACTACACTAAGATGCAAAAAGGAAATGAAGATAAGCAATAAAACTAAACCCCATAGGGGGTAGAGAAATAATGTGAATATGAAGATGTGTGTGTGTGTGTTCAATTAAGCTCCTCACAACATGTAGTGCATGAAATCATAAAACTACATCCAACTGTGCCTTCACATGAATTAAGATAAGACTACATCATTAAAACATACAAGACAAGAATTGGAATGAAGCTAAATGAACTCAAGTATAAAGACTAGACCCTACTATGCCTCCACATGAATTAAGATAAGACTACATCATTAAAACATACAAGACATTAGCTAAGGTAAAGGCAACAAGAGCACATACACTACAAATTATGTTTCCAATATTAACTTCATCCATATCCTAACCTTATCATTCCCCATAAAATAGGTCCACTAATCAAAGCATAAGCTAAGTTTCATTCAAGAGCATTAGCATATCAAAGATAAGAGTGAAAACCCATTAGATGGTTATGGAAATCATATAAAGCTCAAGGGATAAAGATAACACACACTTAATACACTACATGATTATATCACATATTTCTCCACCCCCCAAATGGGGATGGAACTACTCACACATATTTAAACTAACTACTCTAATAAAATGAAGCATTATACTGAAATGAAACTATACTAATCAAGCAAGAAATATTAAAGAAGCATAAAACTAAACAAGCACCAAAGCAAACACATTAAAGGAAATCAACTAAGCAAGAATTAACAAGCTAATGAAAACATCTATTATTAACTCACTCAAATTACAAGAAGCTCTTCCTCCACCAGAGTTTTGCTTCAAGGCTTCACTCTTAGTAGGGAAGATGCCACCAAAGAGAGAGATCAGTACAATGGAAGGTGAAGAGTTCTATTTATAAGCATGGAAAAAGCTAATCCGGGACAATCCCCCGATGTGGGACTAAACCAATACCAAAAATAGCCTAAACAAACATTAATACAAGTCCAGGAGAAATATTAGCGGATCTGGGATCATCCAGATCGCCAATTGGCGGTCTATAAGGCCCAGATCAAGTTGGTTTTGGTTGTGGGCTTTCCTTGCTATATTTGTTGGTCTTGGATGCATCTACTTGGTTTGTTGGAGCTCCGACCCGAATCGAATTGCCAAAATACTCCCCATGATGGTGTGGAGTTTCCTGTTTTGCTCTTAGGTCCTTCGGTCTTACGATCAGGTCCTTCTCCCTTGTATCTTAGTCCCCAGGTCTCACAATTAAGTCATTTTTCCTGCTTTTGGGTCCTTTCATGGCTCTTCTCTTCAAACCTCTTTATTCCTGAAAATTAAACATAAAACCCGTCACGTAGCATTGCTTAGGTGTAAGATAATGGATATAAGATACAAATATGAGCATAAAATGATGTCAATCACAAAACATCTTTGCTATTTGGGTAACTATAATGTGTAGTTAGATACCACATATAATTTATGATATAAAGTGTTTTATATCATTGCCAATATAACTTAGATCCTCCAATAAGTTACACCACAGAACTGTGAAACAAGGAATTTGATTTTACATTTTATATGATGTATTGAAATACATGTGGTAAGATATTAAAATCAAATGTGTCGTTTTTACAACATGATTAGAATAATAAATAAATTTATATGAGATATAAATATATTATGGGATGTAATGTTTGACGTTATATATGATAAGATGTTGTATAATATAATGTGGTTTGTAACATTATAAAATATATAATTTTTTTTAAAACCACGAATATCAAATTTTGTTCGATATTGATCCAAAATTTGGCAAAAGTCAAAAAACAGTGCAAAACGGTTGAACGTTTGTTGCAAAATGGTCGACCGGTGAACATTAATTTCTATTTTTTTAAAACATTTTTACACTGTTTTGTTTGAATTAATAAGAGAATTTCTTTGATCATGGGTTGGATTTGTTCCAATTCGGTTAGAGAAGGTTAATGGATGATAACATGTCAAAATATGATTGGATTAGATGAGCTATTAACAATGAATCATGTGCAAGTGGGTTGCACATGAATAAGTTTTGAGGAAGTCCTATAAATGACCCTCATCTCCTCATTGTTAACACATGAATGCAAAATTCTCCTCTCCATATTTCTCCACCAAATCCATTGAAAAATTCCCTTGTTAGTTGAGTGTTTGAGAGATCAAATTCTCAGGAGCATCAAAAAGGTAATTAACTCGATTCTAGCCTTGAATTAGAGATTGATTGACTAGCTGATTTCTCTCTAAATCTTGTTTAGAGTTTGGTGAACACTTGGAGGAATTCCGAGGCGATTCAAGTGCAACGTGACTCCAGATTTTTGAAAAGGTTTTAGAGAACCTTTTGTGTATGATTTTCTTCTATACAATTTAATATTTGTGTAGGATACATATATTAAAATGTATAGTCTATGTTTTATACATGAAAATTATTAAAAATATGAAAATTGATCCTAAATGCTTGTTAATTTTTTTAAAAATATACACAAGTATAGGACATGAAATCATACAAATGTATCTGAATTCGTATACAAATTTATAATCGGTAAGATATACATGTCCAATTACATTTCCAATTTTAATTCTATAGCCTCATCATTTCCAAATTCCAATTAAATAGAAATTTTCAGATTGCATACCTAAATATTCGATAACCATTTGCACCCCTAGGTAAGAGCCCATTGTGGAGAACAAATTGGTGTACATTGTGAAAGGAATGTGTTCTAAAAGTTTTACTTTTATATGTCAATTATTATGAATTGGATGTGCAAACATTTTGTTCCTTGATTATGGTATTCGTCTTTTGGAAGTGTTAAGGAAGAGGCGTTTGGTCCTTAACCGTAGAGCTCTAAAAGATAATGGTTTACATAATTCAAAAGTTATTCACAATCATGGTAATTCACATGGAATATTAATCACCGAGATATGATTGTCGTGTTGGTCATCGATTTTTGTAGCTCTACAAAT
This sequence comes from Triglochin maritima, assembly GCA_963682175.1. Lineage (NCBI taxonomy): Eukaryota > Viridiplantae > Streptophyta > Magnoliopsida > Alismatales > Juncaginaceae > Triglochin > Triglochin maritima. The sequence goes on from OY821785.1 coordinate 15,040,558, forward strand.
AATTGACGACACGAGTATATAAAAGAGGAAAAGATTAGTTTTATATATTGAATAGACCTAACAAGTAAAACATTATGGAATTGTGTTTCGTGTCATTAATGTTTTACTGTGTCTTGGATCTTAAGATATGAGACTTATATCTTTTCACTCAAGAAGTGCTTAATTTGATTATTGTCAAAAGCTATCAATGAGTATAGTGATAAAGGCAATAGTTGGTTGAACATGACTTGTGCTGGAAAAGATAGCTAGTCAAACGATTATCGTTGCCCCTCTTAATTGAGTGATGATATTAGTGGGCCCCTTGATAAAGCAAAATTATAATGTGCACAATGTAACTTGAGTTAAGTTACATAGTTATAATTAGCTTAAGGAGATCAAGAAATGAATATAATACAAAGGTGACACATTTCTACTTTGTATATATTCTTAACATCATGAGGCAAGGGACGGACACAAGTGGTGCACTTACATCACTAAATGGATCTTGTTTTGGTTCAGGTGGAACAAAGACATCTATGCTAATTGGGTACTATAATGTGTAGATAGATACCGCTTATAGTTTGAGATATTAAGTGTTTAATATCGCTGCCAATTTGGCTTAGATCCTCCTATAGGTCACATAGGATATATTATGGGGTGTAATAATTTAATATTACATAGGATAATATATTACACAAGATATGAATTTGCTAAAAAACCCCAAAAGATCAAATTTTGTTGGAAATAAATCCAAAATTTGACAAAGGCAAAATCGGGGTCAAACACGATGAACCGTTTAGGGTTCGGTCGACCAGGATGTCTTCGGAACGGTCAACCGAACGGGGAACAGGTAAACACAATTGGTTGAACGAAATTGTCTGGAGTGCTTGGACAATTGGGTTCGATTAACCGAGCGTGAACGGTCAACCGAGAAAGAATAGTTTCGGTAGACCGAAGGTGACACGGTCGTCCGATGAATGTCCGCCAGGAGAAATTTTGGTGGGTCAACGATCGACGAAGTAAGACGCGGATCGTCCGAATTTTTCCAAAGAATTTTTCTCATGCAAATTCGGTCGATCGTCTAGCCCACGGTCAACCGAACATGTGTTATAGCCGAATGATTCGGTTAACCGAGAAAAATTCTCGGTCAACCGAATAGTGCGATTTTGCCTTCATTATTAAGAGAATAATTAGATCATGGGTTGGATTAATTTCATATTTAATTAAACGTTTTTATGGGTGCTTATGTGGCAATTTGAGATTAATTTTAGGAGAGAATAAGCAAGAGATCATGACTAAAGAATAGTTCTTGATGAAGATGTTTTGAGAGCCTATAAAAGGACCCCTCATCCTACTTGTTTATGTTAATGCAAAAATTCTTTCTCTCATTAATCTCTCCCTTAATAACCACGAAAATCTCTTAATAAATTTAAGTTTTAGAGATTGAAATCTCAGGAGCTTAAAGATGAGTTATTATCTAGATTCTAAGCCTAATTATAGATTGATTGGCTAACTCCTTTCTCTCTAATCTTGGTTAGAGTTTGGTGGACACTTGGAGGCGAATCGGCGGGCGATTGAACGGGCAACGCGACTCCTGATCTTCGAAAGGTTTTAGAGAACCTTTGGGTATGATTCTCTCTTTGTGATTTATTTTAATATATGTAGGATTGCATGATATTAGAATAAACACAAAGTAATGTACATAAAATTGTTGAAAGTATGAAATCGATCTTGTATGTTGTATTAATTTTTTTAAAATATATACATACATGGGGACACAAAATCCTGCACATTTATCACTACACTTGTGAGCGGAATTATTCCTACTAAAGTTGTACCAGTGGAACTTGAACCGGAACACTCACCACTCACGATCGTATTACCGGAATTATTCCTGTATATACCATAACTCGTGAAGAATATTAGAACAGAATTATGTAGAGTGAATCATTTTTAAAGAAGTGATCACCACGTGTTTAGTCGGAGCATACCATTACATGGGGGGAATAAAACTACAAAATTATGTAGAGTGAAACATTGGAAATAAGCGACCGGAGAAGAATATTTTTTTGACTTCTCTCTATTTTATGACGAGGGCCCTGTTTGGATGTCAATGCCTCTGTTTTAAAAATTGGACCGAACCGGCAGTCAGACCGGGTCGGACCGAAAACCGGAGGTAGACCAGTCGGTTCATGGAAAAAACCGAACTCCCACCTGCACCGATGCAAATCGAACAAAACCGAAAAAACCGATCGAACCGGTCGATTTTTTCTCCGTGGTCGGACTAGGTTCTACCGATTTTTCTATTATAAAACAAAACTCCAAACCTAGGGATTTCAATTTTTCACGCCTCCTCATCCTCTCAGCCTCCCGACTCCACTTCCGCAGTCCAACCTCAACTCTGGCCTCCAGCCTGGGCCGTGCTCCAACTTTCGATCCCTCCGGCCTCCAGTCCACCCGACCAACCTCTAGTACCGCCCTCGACTCTGGCCTCTAGTCCTGCCCTCAACTTCGGCCTCCAGTCCCCTCGACTCTGGCCTCTAGTCCCTCCCTCCTTTAGTCCCTCGACCAGCCTCCACTCCCTCGACCAGCCTGCAATCCACTCCCTGATCTCTGGTTTTGCCATTGTCATGTTCTGAACTTTTGATATTGTTTTAGTTGTTTGTTGTTTGGTTTGATCGATCAACTGACTACATCTTATTGTTTCGATAAATTAATTGAATCTTCTGTATTATTGCGTGCTTTTGATAAATTGGTGTGCCTCTTCTTAAAACGAGTGGGAGAAAATAGGAAAATAATTATTTTAAATTTTAAATTGCCTCCCCTTTGTTGTGTATTTTTGGTGGTTGGTTTTGTGATGTAGTCTACTCCATGTTGAGAAACGAAAACTACCGGGGTATGAAATTGTAGTTCAACTATATTGCTAGAATCAGTGTTATTTGGTTGATGGTTTTGTTATTTTGGTTCTAGGAAATGGTTTTATTTTCATGCTTTCATGTTTTATTTCTTGTCTTTTTACAAATAAGATGTCATTACTAATCAGATACATTGACTGCCTTCAGCTACCTTAACAAGTATTGCAATTTTGGTTATACCATTAAGATTATTTTAGCTTAAAATCGGTTCAATCGGTTAGACCGTCGGTTGAACTGTCGCTATGGATTTGGCTTGGTCCAACTCTCGGTTCACAACATGCTGATGTCACGCTGACATCATCATAGGTTGGATCGGGTTGAACCGTCGGTTGGACCACTTTGAACCAAACAGAGCTATTTTCGGTTCACTCTTTGGTTCGATTTTTAAAACATCGGTCCAAGGCCTGTTAAGAAGTTTTGAAGGGAAACTAGTTCCCATCTTCCTCACCCGAGAAACTGCTTCCCACGCAATGGAAACCCTGGTTGTTTGGATATCAGCGATGGACTCCTCCATACGTCTTTTTGACAGAAATCCCCAAATCACCCTCAAATACTCCTTCCTACCCTTGTTATCTACCCTACCCACGTCGGCCCTAAACAACACGAGAAGATTTTCGTCGCCCCTTGTACTGTTCAAACCCTAGATCCGAGATCCCCAACCTCCCGACCATGGTGAACGTCAGCAGCCCCTAGCAAAGCGTCGACCAGCCCACTCCCGTGCCATTCTGTTTCTGCGGCATCCTGGCCAAGGTGTGGCGGAGGGTGAAACCTGGTGTCCGGACCAGGGTTTTCTTCGAATATAGTTGTGAAGTGGTGGGTTAATATTTGTTTTCCCGGCCCTTAACTTGAGTTGTCCCATTTAAATCGCATTTTTTCGGTAGACTGGTGATTTATTTTGTAAATGGCTGCGTTTCAGTTGGACGACTGCCGGAGGAGTTCGTTGCTGCCACTGTTGGTGGTGTGGTAGTACACATCGACGACCACATCAACGATCTCGACAAAAGCCTGCTCGGGAAGGTCAACCGCATCGCCGAGTGTGTGGTTGAGCGGCTAAAAGAGGGAGATGCCCCTCCAAAACCCAATCCCTATGGTAATTTTTCATCTAGAGTGCTTTCGCCAATTTTTGTTAACTTATTTCCCATTTGGTTGAAATACATTAGTGCAAACGGATCGGATATGGGTATTACCATATCCATATTCATATTTGATTTGTGGATACATATCATCTTGGATATGGAGCATATATATTTATAAACGGTTACAGATAAAAAACTGGATATATGCGGTGTACATATACAATATAAAATGAGTATATCATGGTAATTCACATAATTTTTTACCTCTTTAATTAGATTAGTTATATTTTAACCATATTAGTTTATAAATGTAACAAATTTTATTTGTGCTAGTAAAATTTTAAAGTAAAAGTTAAAAAGAATCATGAAAAAATCACTAATTTAAGCATATATAGGAAAAAACATTATTTAATGTTGCGGATATCTGTATCCTTATTAGACTAAAATATGCATATTTGTATTCATATCTGTCAAAATCCAAAATTTCATATCCGTATCCGTAAAAACTTAAACATGATATTCGTATTTGCCCGAATATGGAAAAATGATATCCATATTCTTAAAAATACGGATACAGACTATCTACGGATAGTCCTATCCATTTGCACCCCTAAATACAATGCATGGTTTCATCTTCTTTCACTTAATCATTTCTAGTTCTCACCTAATTTATTTTCAGTGCTGATTTTGAACTTGTTTAGGATAGGTGTGTTGATAATTGTTGTTTTTGGAAATTTAAAAAAAATATTCCTGATTGTTTGACAAATGATCTAAGTCACTATATTGCATGTTTGTCCAATTATTTCCTGTGTGTTGCAGTGACATTAAACTTATGTAATGGTAATAACAACTTTCATCTCATGAAAATTTAGTTGTGTATCTTTGCAATACATGTTGGCATTTGAGAAGTTGTAGTGTTGATTGAATGGCTAAACATGCTGAATAGAGGACCTTCACCCACTTTAAATTACATTACAAGATTTGTGTTTGATAACCCATGTATGTGTGTTGCATAATGGGAACTTGTTATGTCTGTTTGTTAAGGCCCATTCCTTACTGTTGGAATTGCATCCAGGAGTGAATAGCTAAGGATATTTGAATAGACAAGTAAGGGGTTTTGTTAAGGTGCAGAGCCGGGTAGAGCTACAATTAAATAGTGTAGAATGATTTTGCAAACTAAATCCGGGATTGTAGGAAAGGTTTACAACATATCAAGAAAATAGTAGAGGATGTATTATTTGGTACGAATAGTGATGGGAAATGCAAATAGTGCTTAACTGTAATAACCCTAAACCCATTAAGGGTGCTAATGGGTGTTAGGAGGAGAGATGGTGTTTAGGAAGGAGGTTTAGCATGGGGAAGTGGAGGTGAGCAGTGGGTGCATGGGGAAGGGAAGGTGTAGGCTGATGGTGTAGGGGTGGTGAAGTGATGAGTGGGTTGGGTTTTATAAACGAAAATCTCTCTCTCATTTGATCTCTCTCACTCTCATTCTTTCCCTTCTTTCCGACGAACCAGAGGACTTGGAGGCTCCGGCGTGAGGCATGCGGAGGCCGTTGCGAGGAGGCGATCGTGCGAGGAGGATCACCAGGGGCGACGTTGCGCGAGCAAGGCTCCGGCGTTTTCGTCGTGTTCGAAAGGTATGCCGGCTTCTTAGTGTGTTTTGATTGTTCTCCCTCATGTGAGGTGATTGACATCATTTCATGCTCATATTTTCATCTTATATCCATTATCTTTCACCTAAACAATGCTATGTAGCGAGTTTTATGTTTAGTTTTCAAGAATAAAATAGGTTTGAAGAGATGAAGCATAAAAGGACCCAAAAGCTGGGAAAAAGGACTGAATTGTGAGATCTAGGGACTGAGATGCAAGGGAGAAGGATCTGAACGTAAGACCGAAGGACCAAAGAGCAAAACAAAATACTCCACACCATCATGGGGAGTATTTTAGCAAGTCGATTCGGGTCGGAGCTCCAACAATCCAAGTAAATGCATCCAAGACCAGAAAATATACCAAGAAAAGCCCACAACAAAACTAAGCAGGATCTGAACCATATAGACCGCCAATTGGCGGTCTATGACCGGTAATTGGCGGTCTGTTTTGGCCCAAATCCGCTTCAATTTCTCCAGCACATGTATGCGACGATGTGTAGGCCATTTTTGGTATTTGTTTTAGTCCCACATCGGGGGATTGTCCCGGATTGCCTTTTTCTATGGCTATAAATAGAACTCTTCACCTTCTATTGTAGTCACTCCATATTTTTAAGTGGCTATTCTTCCTACTAGAAGTGAGGCCTTGAAGCACACACTAAAGTAGGAGGATGCTACTTGAAATGTGAGTCATTTGTTAATAAAAGTTTCTTTATTATGTTGTTTGTTTCATATTTCTTGCTTTACTTTGCTTAATTTCTTTTCATTAGTTTTAGTAGCTTAGTTAATATGCTTTCCTTGCTTAGTTTAATAATTAGTGTAATGTGTAGTGAGTAGTTCCATCCCCTTTGGGGGGTGGAGTAGATGTTCATACATGCATTAGAGAATGGAATGAATGCTTTATTTCCAATGTGTTGATAAAACATGAATGTATACTTGCTTGTTTAGGATAGAATTTATAACTTGATGAGTTTTGCCAAAACGATCAGACACCTCTCATGATTGTTGAGGTTCTGAAATAAACAACTTGTATATGTAAATGTTAATCAACTAGATTGGTGAATATATTGATAGGTTTTGCCATAACATTTAGACACTTCCTATGCATGATAACACCACCTTCAATTGTGCTTAAAGAATGTGTTCAACACCCGCCTCTTTGCATGTGTGCACTCACTCCGCCCCTTATGGGTTCTTCCACTTCTGAATTCCAGCACTCTTCTTTTGTTCTTAGTTAAGTTTTAGTTAATCGTTTGTTGCTTTCTTTCGCATTTCGTTTTTCGTAGTGTAGTGTAGCGTAGAGTAGCATAAACAACTCACTTCTCCATATTTTTGCCACTTGATTTCGTGCAAACGAGAGGCTGCTCACATCCTTGAGGACGACCCGTATTTGCCACTGCTTTAACGCGGCCGTGCACTTGCGGTTTAATTAAAACATTCAAAAAGTTTTTGGCTCCGTTGCCGGGGAGGTGCCAGTCCAGACTCTTGTTTGGACGATTCAAGTGGATTTAATTTTTGTCTTGTAGTTTTCTTTGTTTCAGGAGACTCACATTGAGAAGGGGAAGCATCTGGTGAAGTTTGGAGGCGGTCTGAGAGAAGAAGACCGCCAATCAGCGGTCTGGTTGTTTCATTTCACCTCTAAATTTCTATGGAGTATTGCTTTATCTGATATAGTGATCTGGGACTCGATTTGGCATGTTTTGACTTATATTTTGTCCCCAGATCAATAATCAAACCTCCTTTAAGCAACTTGGACCCTAAAACTCAAAGCAAAAGATTAGGCATTCTTGTTGTTTAGGTCATGCATCATGTATGTGACTTAGGCATTTAGATTGTCTTTTATCGTAGCTTTATTTTCTGTTGCTGAGCGCTGGCGTGAGGTACACACCTTCTACTCTCATTCATGCATTTCGTATGAACATGCATTAGTTAGTGGGAAGTGCATTGCAACAAGTGTGAGTTGAGCGTTTGTTTGGAGAGTTGATTGCTAGATTACGACTCCAAAACGCTACTAAGGAGGGGCTGTCCCATAAAAGATAAGGTGGGGGATTTCATCACCCTTTACTTCTCCCAAAAAACCACACTAATCAAGAGCCTAATTTTAAAATCAAGTAGACATTGGCCTTAAGGAATTCGGACGCATTAGGAGAGTGATCCGGTCCCGACCGTCATGACCTGATCGGTGTTGCCCACTTTGTCGATTGTAGGAGGGACGAGATCCCCGCATCTTGGCTCACTTGCTGGGCTTTGTGGTCCTCGTTGTAGGGAGGTGAGGCGTGTTGAGACCGTGTGACCTCGCAGTTAGGCGCCGTCTAGCTGTAAGGACCTATAGCGACCTTAGGATTGCTTGAGCCTTGTTTGCTTGTGTGCTTCTACCTGTACCCATCCGCCGTAGCATAATGACTTCTTCCTTTATCTTCTGAGTTATTCTTTCTCTCCTGTGTTCCCCCGTCTTCTCCTCTAAGCACATTCTTTGTTTACAAAAAAGGTTTTGGTTTGTGTGTGTGCACCTTTGTGCATGCTTTTGTGGACACGAGACGAGACGGGTCGTTTGACGAGGAGCGTTGTCAATCCGGCTTCGGTAATCGATTTCTCGACGCCTTCCTCCTCTCGTGTAACACATAGTCCGGGTTCAATGGCTGCTAATTTCCATGAGGAGGAGCAGTTGCTGGACCCACCTGTTCGACATGTGCTTCCAGTTGTCGCTCCCATACCTCTACGTGATCGATGCTACCCGAGCCGTACTACTCTACCCTCATGCATCGTATTACCAGAGGCTAATGGGAACCATTTTGAGGTTAAGACTCAGTTTATTTCCATGCTCCCTCACTTCACTGGGAAAGGTGACCCCTATATCTTTCTCAGGGAATTTGAGGAGGTCTGTGCTATGTTCAAGCTGCAACAACTTAGCACAGACTCCATCCATCTTAGGCTTGTCCCCTTTGCGCTGAAGGATGACGCCAAGAAGTGGTTGTACAGAAACCAGGCCCATGCCTTTAGGACTTGAGATTAGTTTCAATCTGTAGTCCTCAAGAAGTACTTCCCAAATCATCAGACTCAAAAATTAAGGAACGAAATCAATTCGTTCTATCAACATGAGACCGAACCATTCCATGCATACTTAGAGAGGTTCAAGGAGATACTATTCTCATGCCCTCACCATGGCATTGAGTTGTGGTGCCTTTGTCAGATTGTTTACGAGGGTCTTCACATCCCGTCAAGAACACTCATTGAGTCCATGTGTCAAGGAGAGTTCTTGGGAAAGGATGAAAAGAAGGCATGGGCTTTCCTAAAAGACCTTGCTGAGAGAACCATGCAATGGGAGAGTGTGAGGGAACCACCTGCATCATCTAGCATAGGAGCAAGGATCGCTAATGCAAACTCGACTAGATCGGGTGCCGCATTTGTTGTCGATACCACTACGGCCACCGAGGCGCGCATGGCGGCCTTATTGCGCCGTATGGATTCGATTGAGCTCCAAAACCAATAACGTGCACCTCACATGTCCACATCTGGTCCAGTTCCCTGTCATTCATGTGGTAGGATAGGTCATGTAGAAAGCGAGTGTGCGTCCATTCCTCCTGAGATGGAACATGTCAACGCCATCTATGACAGAGCTAGGAATGACCCATACTCATCATCTTATAATCCTGGATGGACGAACCACCCCAATTTTTCATGGAATCAAAATAATGACCTGGGTGGTCCTTCAAACCCCTCTCGACCACCTAACCAATCATACCAACCTCCCATGCATGCACAATCTTATCAGCCACCCCAAGCACCAATCACCAACCAATCGGGTTTCCCAAATTCCAATAATATGGAAACCCGATTCAATTAGCTTGAGACCTTGACTCGTGGACTTGAAAACTCAATGAATTTTTTATGTCAACCACAAGTCAAGTTCTCACTTCAAATCAGCAGACCATCAAATCTCTAGAGCTTCAGATGGGCCAATTGGCTCAGTCTGTACATGAAAGAGAGAGAGGGTATTTTCCTAGCCAGCCTGAGGCTAACCCCCACATGTACCAGCAACAATACATGCAAAATGAGAATGTGGTACCTCGGGGGAGGCAAGTGAACCATGTGGAGGAACCTGTTCACCATGTCAATCCCATTGTGACCTTAAGGAATGGAAAACAGGTTGACAATCACATTTCCTTGCCACACCCACCACCATCTATGCAGCCCCTCAGTGGGAATGGTGGTGAAGAAGAGGCTGAGGGTGAGGGTAATACACCGACGCTTCCTTCTTCTCAGGCACCGCAGAAAACCTACCTGCCAAAAGCTCCCTATCCAAGTAGGTTAACCAAAAAGCAGAGTGACACCATGGATAAGATATTAGAGGTATTTAAGCAAGTCAAGGTTAACATCCCCTTGTTGGATGTCATCCAACAAATACCTCAATATGCCAAAGTGTTGAAGGATCTCTGCACAACTGATCGATCTCGTTTTATATTTAACCGCAAGTGCACGGCCGCGTTGAAGCGGTGGCAAATACGGGTCGTCCACTGGGAGTTGTGTCGACACTTGGTTTGTGCGAAGGCGAGAGGTAAAGAAAGGGAAGAAAGGTTGGTTACACTAAACTACACTACAAAGCTGAAATGAAATGGAGAAGAAACGATAAAACTAAACCCCGAAGGGGGTAGAGAAATAATGTGAACATAAAGAAGTGTGTGTGTGTTCATTAAGATCCTCACAACATGTGGTGCATGAAATCATAAAACTACATCCAACTTTGCCTCTACATGAATTAAGATAAGACTACATCATTAAAACATACAAGACAATAATTGGAATGAAGCTACATGAACTCAAGTATAAAGACTATACCCTACTATGCCTCTACATGAATTAAGATTTCACTACATCATTAAAACATACAAGACATTAGCTAAGGTAAAGGCAACAAGAGCACATACACTACAAATTGTGTTTCCAATATTAACTTCATCCATATCCTAACCTTATCATTCCCCATAAAATAGGTCCACTAATCAAAGCATAAGCTAAGCTTCATTCAAGAGCATTAACATATCAAAGATAAGAGTGAAAACCCATTAGATGGTTATGGAAATGATATAAAGCTCAAGGGATAAAGATAACACACACTTAATACACTACATGATTATATCACATATTTCTCCACCCCCCAAATGGGGATGGAACTACTCACTACTCATTACACTAACTATATTAGCAAAAGAAAGCATAATACTGAAATGAAAGTTAACTAAGAAGGCAAGAAGCATTAAAGAAACATAAAAGGAAAGGAAAGACTAAACAAACATGCACAAATTAAAAGACAAGATTGAAAGAAACTAGAAGAATTATTTTATTAACAAATGACTCACATTGAAGGTAGCATTCATCTCCACCTTGAGTTTTTGCTTCAAGGCTCACTCCTTAGTAGAGAGAATGCCACCAAGCAATGGGTAATTACAATGGAAGGTGAAGTGTTCTATTTATAAGCATGGAAAAAGCTAATCGGGGACAATCCCCCGATGTGGGACTAAACCAATACCAAAAATAGACTAAGAATACACTCATACAAGCCCAACACAAATCTTAGCGGATCTGGAGACATATGGACCGCCAATTAGCGGTCCAAGACCGCCAATTGGCGGTCTATAAGCTTTGGATTCATCTGGGATTTGTTGTGGGCTTTGCTGGTGGTCTTTGTTGGTCCTGGATGCATCTACTTGGTTTGTTGGAGCTCCGACCCGAATCGAATTGCCAAAATACTCCCCATGATGGTGTGGAGTTTCCTGGTTTGCTCTTAGGTCCTTCTGTCTTACGATCATGTCCTTCTGTCTTGCATCTTGGTCCCCAGGTCTCACAATTAAGTCCTTTTTCCTGCTTTTGGGTCCTTTCATGGCTCTTCTCTTCAAACCTCTTTATTTCTGAAAACTAAACATAAAACTCGTCACGTAGCATTGCTTAGGTGTAAGATAATGGATATAAGATACAAATATAAGCATGAAATGATGTCAATCAAATACCCCCACACCTAAGTTTTTGCTAGTCCCGAGCAAAACAAAGAAAGAGAAAAGCAAACGAGAAACAAGAAATCCTAACTCACTTTCGTAGGAATCACGGTTGCACTTAGCACGTGCAACAAGCCGTTAAACCTCTTTGTTGCCAAGGAGGAGGAGTGTTGTCTCCTGAGGGTTTTCAGCGGATATACCCACAAAATCCGAACAAGATGCATTATTCAATCTAGACCTCGACTCGTTGGAAATATTTTGTCGATCAATGGACGCGGTAATCCTACGGGCCGACTCTATATAGGTAATCAGTCCACACCTAGCCTAATAAACCATTCATGCAAGTTAAATAAGGAATTAAGTGAAAGACATGGACAACCTCAAGATCCTCAAGTGATACAAAGTGTAAGGTCCATTAAGGTTCTTATTTGCATTACCATTTTTTTTTCTTTTTGTTTCTTTTCACACAATTTTTTTTCTTTTTATTAGTTGGAGCTTCATTCTCCCAAGGTCAGGTTTCGTGCATCATTGCCCATGAGGACTTACACTATCACGTACACCTTTCCCCAAATCTCCACATAGGGCAATCCCTACCACCCGTGTAACGGGAGTTCGGTCGGCGCATCCCAAGTCAGATGGCTCGAAAGCACCAGGCACAAACTCCCTTCAGACCTACTTTCCCGAGTGATAGGAGCCGTGCGAGAAGAGAGAATACCTACTCACTTATTTCTTATCTACACATGAACCAAAACCCCTACACTTAATGTCTCACAACAAGATTAAGAGGGTCCTTGACTACAACAAACTTCCTAAATTAACAAACACGAATTATTGACTCACTAGGTTCAGGGTGGACTTCTTTGAATATTTGAGCACTGAAACCCTATGATTACTCACCCCAAAGGAAAACTGGGGTGCATCCTAACGACTCAATAAATCCTAAAGCCACTGTACTAGATATCCTAATGCATCAAGTTCAAGACAATTTTGGGAGCTTTCTTTTGACTTCGCCTCTCAACGGTTTTGCACATGCTAAACACACGCAAAACCCACAAAACATTTTCTTTCGCAAACACATGAAGATTTTGAAAGAAATGTGAAAATTTTGAAAGAAATGTGAAAATTTTGAAGCACTAGGCAAGCAAAAGAAGACAAGTCACCCAAGGATCATGGCAAGCAGATATATCGATATTAAATGCAGCACACTAACATGACCCTAACAATGCAAACAAAAGAAAACAAAATCAAAAGAAAAGACTCGACTATGTACACACGTAAAACACCCCCCCCACACCCACTTCATGCATTGTCCTCAATGAATGCAAGCAAGATACTACATGGATTGATGCATGAAAAAGGAGAGATCTCACCAACGTGAAGTACAAAGGGAAGTGTATGGCTATGTTGACGGACACAACCCAAATTCCCTCAAAACCTGTGAGATGCTAAAGAAAGGGTACAAATACGTGAAAGAAATGGAGCCCAAATACACAAGGGTTGGGGCTCACAACAATCGATGCTCACTGAAGGAGTCTTTTATTGTACTTTTTTTTCTTTCCTTTTTTTTCTTTTTTTATATAACTATGTACAAACATAAGTTCCCATCTTCATTTGTCAAAAGACATCAAATGGGAACCTCAAGAGTGGGTCAATGCACTTGGAAAGGGAACCTGACACCACGCGGGGCCAGAATACTCATGTGTGGGCCCCCTTCACAAAGAGCACCAGACGAAATGAGAGGTTCATGAATTGGACGCAAAGGCATCTCATTCAAAGGATCAAACTGAAAGAGCTTGAACCTCTCAAGAGTTTGGGAAATGAGTGGCAACGGAAGAAGAGTTTCTCCCGTTGCGCTGCTGAAGTTATGATCGTCAATCCAAACTCTCCAACCAACAGGCTGGTGGGTCGGAACGAGGTCAAGTACCTCGTTATGCATGTCCAACTCACCAGGAGAACAGGAAGTGGGTCTCATACCCAAAGTATCCTCCAAGGAACTCCTAATACCCTCATGAGCAATGTAGTTGTTTGATGTTCCATCATTTCCAAGATGATCAGGAACAATAGTGAGAGACAAACTCTCATCAGGTTGTTTGAAATTGAGGGGACTAGGGAGCTCTTGCTCCACCAGAGGTGAGTCCTTAGGAGGTACAACAATAAGATCATGTGGCTCAAGGGCCACGAGACAAGAAGATAAGGCACAATCCTGTGCCGACTCATAAAGAAGCTGGTCCATAATATTCTTAATTGGAATCGAATCCTCCACCAAGTGATCGTGAATTGAAACCCCAAGTCCCTCAGACTGACTAGGAGTTTGACTTTGAAAGATTGTGCTTTGAATTTGTGTATGTGGTGGTGGTTCGATATCAAAAGATGAATCCTCATGTTGACACGAAAAGTTACTCTCCTCACTTAATTGTTGTGTCAGTTGACTCACTTGAAGTGTCAGATTTTGTATGCGGTCAACGAGGAGGTCCAAGTCAGATCTTGGGAAATTTTGGGGTTGGGTGTTGATGGGCTGAGAATGAGTCCAATGATTTGAAGTGGGGTGTTGGTAGAATTCTGGGTATTCGGGAGAAGGATACTGGGGTGGAAATGATGTATAAGAATTTGAATACGAATTGTCTCCCCACGAATCCATCCCTCTCGGGTTGTACGCGGATGCGTAATGGTCATAATGAGCATTTTGGGAAAATGTGTGCTCATACTCAGGCTCTGGGGGAACATAAGGACATTCCCTGAAATCATGACCACTCAACCCACAATAGTGACACGGTACGGCTACTGGAGCCACCGGTGCACCCATGTCATCTACCACATGCATGAAAGAGGCCCAAGGTTCTTGTAATGTCTCAGATTGATGACCAACATATGATCCAACGTAACTAGATGGTGGTCTAGCAGTCGGTGCCTCTCTCATGTTACCCCTATATGAAGATTGCTCAGTCACACAATGAAGATTATCCCAACCATACGGGGTGTTAGTCTGAGCCACCCCAGGTTGCATGGGGCCGGAGTACCAGGGAGAATCATCCTGGTCCCAACAATGATATGGATGGTCTCCCATGTAACCATCCATCTCAAGAAAAACTCTCGAGTCGACCACTCTCACCACCACGAGACTAAGCTCGCAAAAAGTGCTCGACTCGACCCTAAAACGCTACCAGAGAGTGTAAAGGGGAGGAGACTATAACGTAGAAGAAGGTGAGAAGAAGATGACTCAGAGGAGAAGGGAAGAATCCCTAAAGCTAGCGTGGGTAATGGGATCAGGTAGAAGCCTAACTAGCAAGCACGACTCAAACAATGTAAGGCAATGGGTCCTTAGGCTAGACGACGCCTAACTTCGAGGTCACTAGCCTCAACACGTCTCACCTCCCTACAATGAGGACCACAATGCCCAGCAAGTGATACCAAATCCGGAGATCCAATACCTCCTACTATCAACAAGGTAGGCAACGCCGATCAGGCCATGACGGTCTCAACTAGATCACTCTCCTAGTGCGTCCAAAATCCTTAGGGCCAATGTCTACTTGCTTTTAGAATTAAGGCTTTATTGAGTGTGATTTTTGGGGCCAAGGAAAGGGTGATGAAATCCCCCACCTTATCTTTTATGGGACATCCCCTCCTTAGTAGCGATTTAATCCTAGATCTAGCAATCAATCGTTCCAATCAAACGCTCTCTCACTCTTGTCACGATGCACCTTACTAACTAATGCATGAACGAAACATGCATGAATGAGGGATGTGGGTGCACGTACCTCACGCCAGCAATCAACGACAAAATGTAAAGCAAAGAAAAGACAAATGCATGCAAGGTCTACCAATGGTGCATGACCTAGATGGCAAGAAGTCTAATCTTTTGCTTTGAGTTTTATGGTCCAAGTTGATTAAAGGGGGAGTGATTAATGATCTGGGAGCAAACCAGAAGTCATAGCATGCAAAATTGGGCTCCCAGATAACATAAATTTGAACACTAACTACCAGAAAAAATTACAAGGCAAGAAACTCTCACCAGGCCGCCAATTGGCGGTCTTCAACCGCTGATTGGCGGTCTGCTTAGGGTTTCTCTTCCTCCAACTTTCCTAGTAGTCTCCCCGTGATCTTGTGGTTCCTTGCAACTATGAAAAACTGGAAACAAAAAATTAAAAACCCCTCGAATCGTCCAAACCAACGTCTGGACAGAGCACCTCCCCGGCAACGACGCCAAAAACTTGATCGATCTCGTTTTATATTTAACCGCAAGTGCACGGCCGCGTTGAAGCGGTGACAAATACGGGTCGTCCACTGGGACGTGTGTCGACACTTGGTTTGTGCGAAGGCGAGAGGTAAAGAAAGGGAAGAAAGGTTGGTTACACTAAATTACACTACAAAGCTGAAATGAAATGGAGAAGAAACGATAAAACTAAACCCCAAAGGGGGTAGAGAAATAATGTGAACATAAAGAAGTGTGTCAGTGTTCATTAAGCTCCTCACAACATGTGGTGCATGAAATCATAAAACTACATCCAACTTTGCCTCTACATGAATTAAGATAAGACTACATCATTAAAACATACAAGACAATAATTGGAATGAAGCTACATGAACTCAAGTATAAAGACTATACCCTACTATGCCTCTACATGAATTAAGATTTCACTACATCATTAAAACATACAAGACATTAGCTAAGGTAAAGGCAACAAGAGCACATACACTACAAATTGTGTTTCCAATATTAACTTCATCCATATCCTAACCTTATCATTCCCCATAAAATAGGTCCACTAATCAAAGCATAAGCTAAGCTTCATTCAAGAGCATTAGCATATCAAAGATAAGAGTGAAAACCCATTAGATGGTTATGGAAATCATATAAAGCTCAAGGGATAAAGATAACACACACTTAATACACTACATGATTATATCACATATTTCTCCACCCCCCAAATGGGGATGGAACTACTCACTACTCATTACGCTAACTATATTAGCAAAAGAAAGCATAATACTGAAATGAAAGTTAACTAAGAAGGCAAGAAGCATTAAAGAAACATAAAAGGAAAGGAAAGACTAAACAAACATGCACAAATTAAAAGACAAGATTGAAAGAAACTAGAAGAATTATTTTATTAACAAATGACTCACATTGAAGGTAGCATTCATCTCCACCTTGAGTTTTTGCTTCAAGGCTCACTCCTTAGTAGAGAGAATGCCACCAAGCAATGGGTAATTACAATGGAAGGTGAAGAGTTCTATTTATAAACATGGAAAAAGCTAATCGGGGACAATCCCCCGATGTGGGACTAAACCAATACCAAAAATAGACTAAGAATACACTCATACAAGCCCAACACAAATCTTAGCGGATCTGGAGACATATGGACCGCCAATTAGCGGTCCAAGACCGCCAATTGGTGGTCTATAAGCTTTGGATTCATCTGGGATTTGTTGTGGGCTTTGCTGGTGGTCTTTGTTGGTCCTGGATGCATCTACTTGGTTTGTTGGAGCTCCGACCCGAATCGAATTGCCAAAATACTCCCCATGATGGTGTGGAGTTTCCTGGTTTGCTCTTAGGTCCTTCTGTCTTACGATCAGGTCCTTCTGTCTTGCATCTTGGTCCCCAGGTCTCACAATTAAGTCCTTTTTCCTGCTTTTGGGTCCTTTCATGGCTCTTTTCTTCAAACCTCTTTATTTCTGAAAACTAAACATAAAACTCGTCACGTAGCATTGCTTAGGTGTAAGATAATTGATATAAGATACAAATATAAGCATGAAATGATGTCAATCAACAACCAAGAGGAAGACCAATGTTCCTAAGAAAGCATTCTTGGCTG
Source organism: Triglochin maritima (assembly GCA_963682175.1). Classification (NCBI taxonomy): domain Eukaryota; kingdom Viridiplantae; phylum Streptophyta; class Magnoliopsida; order Alismatales; family Juncaginaceae; genus Triglochin; species Triglochin maritima. The sequence goes on from OY821785.1 coordinate 15,057,977, forward strand.
CAAATATCAGCTCACGTTTGTCCAATCCCACCTACACAAAATACAAGGACCCTGGGTGTCCTACTATTCAATGTACGATAGGGGAAACTAGAATGAGCAATGTTTTGCTTGATTTAGGATCAGCGGTGAACCTCCTCCCATTTTCTGTTTATCAACAGTTAAATTTGGGAGAATTGAAACCAACTAAGATCATCCTCCAATTGGCGGATAGATCCATTCGTATTCCCATGGGGATTATCGAGGACGTGCTTATCAAAGTTGGAGATTTTATATTTCCAGTCGATTTTGTTGTCCTCGATACCAATCTTGTTGCGAACACCCACTCTCAAATACCTTTGATTTTGGGTAGACCATTTCTGGCAACCTCCAATGCCTTGATTAATTGTAGAAATGGTCTCATGAAGCTCTCATTCGGTAACATGAGTGCCGAGTTTCATGTGTTCAACTCTGGTAGGCAACAGGAACCCATGGATGAACCTTTAAATCTAAATCTCATCCGCCAATTGGAGAAAGCACCACAAAATCAACGAACACCCCTAACCCCAATGCAACCCGTTGAGAATGTTCGTGGGCCCAGCGAAAACTCATTGCCTATCTTTGCAATGCAACAGAGTGAGCTGGCCTCGAACATGAATGTCCACAGGGATTGTTCATTGCATGATTCAGTTGAGAGTACTAGTGAGAGTGAGACACCTCATCATATGCCTATACCAGAAGGTGTCTCTACCTCATGTCCCATGGCCATTGAGCCATTTGAGCTTCGTTTTGACTCCAACAAGGACCCACCTATGACCGAGCATATGCTTGATGATCTAAATGATGGTGGGAGGTCCCTGTTGGATGACTTGGGGAGAAGCCCCATTCTTAGTGATCTGCTGCATCCATCGAATGAGCCTGAGGAACTCATTCCGATGCACCCGCCTATTGGTTGGAGGGTTTTCTTCGATGAGCAATTAAACCCTAGTAAGGCAACACAACTTCATTCTTTGTTGCCCACACCCAACCAATATCATGAGGGGTTCGAGCCTTTCAGCTTTGACCTTTCACCCCTCATGACACCTCAGAGTACAAGTGAAGTTTGCCCATCTCGGCAAGTCTCTGCTCCTCAAAACTTGATATTCTCATTTGATGTTCCTTGACCAAATGATTATGAGAATATCTTGGTTGATGTATATACCTTGTAAAAAAAGTGTGTAATAAAAGACTCCTTCAGTGAGCATCGATTGTTGTGGGCCCCAACCCTTGTGTACTGGGGCCCAATCTCTTCACGTATTTATCTCCCTTCTTCAGCTTCTCACAGGTTTTGATGGAATTTGGGTTTGTGTCCATCAACATGACCCTGAACGTCCCTTTGTACTTCATGTTGGTGAGATCTTTCCTTTTTCATGCATATCTACATGTAGTATCTTGTTCACATTCATTGAGGACAATGCATGAAGTAGGTGTGGGGGTGTTTTACGTGTGTACATAGTCGAGTCTTTTCTTTTGATTTTTTGTTTTCTTTTGTGTGCATTGTTAGGGTCATGTTAGTGTGCCGCGTTTAATATCGATATATCTGCTTGCCATGATCCTTGGGTGACTTGTCTTCATGTGTTTGCGAAAAAAAATATTTTTGTAGGTTTTGCGTGTGTGTTAGCATGTGCAAAACCGTTGAGAGGCAAAGTAAAAAGAAAGCTCCTAAAATTGTCTTGAAGTTGATGCATTAGGATATCTAGTTTACTGGCTTTAGGTCTTATCGAGTCGTTAGGATGCACCCCGGTTTTCCCTCGGGGGGCGTGTAATCATAGGGTTTCAACACTCAAACATTTAAAGAAATCCATCGTGAACCTTGTGAGTCAAATAATTCGTGTCTGTTAGTATAAGGAAGTGTATCGTAGTCAAGGGCCCTTAATCTCTTTTTGTGAAACTTAAGTGTAGGGGTTTTGGTTCCCATGTAGATAAATAAATAAGTGGTGTTCTCTCTTCTCGCACGGCTCCTATCACTCGGGAAAGTAGGTCTAAGGGGACTTTGTGCTTGGTGCTTTCGAGTCATCTGACTCGGGATGCACCGACCGAACTCCCGTTACACGGGTGGTAGGGATCGCCCTATGTGGAGATTTGGGGGAAGGTGTACGTGATAGTATAAGTCCTCATAGGCAATGATGCACGAAACCTGACCCTGGGAGAATCAAACACCAACCAATAAACTGCTCCAATGAAAAAGAAAAAAAAGAAGAAGAAAAAAAGAGTCAAATAAGAACCAAAATGGACTTTACACATTGTATCACATTCAGAAGTTAAGGTTGCCCATGTCTTTCACATAAGTCCTTAACTAACTTTCACGAATAATTCATTAGGCTAGGTGTGTGGACCGATTATATATATAGAGTCGACTCGTAGTATTACCGCGTCCCATGATCGACAAAATAAGTCCAACGAGTCGCGTAGCTAGATTGATTAATGCATCTTGTTCGGATTTTGTGGGTTTATCCGTTGTAAACCCTCAGGGGACAACACTCCTCCTTGGAGACAAGGAGGTTTAACGGCTTGTTGCACGTGCTAAGTGCAACCGTGATTTCTACGAAAGTGAGTTAGGATTTCTTGTTTTTCTCGTATGCTTTTTCATTTCTTTGTTTTGCTCGGGACTAGCAAAAGTTAGGTGTGAGGGTATTTGATTGATATCATTTCATTCTCATATTTGCATCTTATATCCATTATCTTTCACCTAAACAATGCTATGTAACGAGTTTTATGTTTAGTTTTCAGGAATAAAATAGGTTTGAAGAGATGAAGCATAAAAGGACCCAAAAGCTGGGAAAAATGACTGAATTGTGAGATCTAGGGACTGAGATGCAAGGGAGAAGGACCTGAACGTAAGACTGAAGGACCAAAGTGTTGGCTTTTTGGCCTTAATCTATGTTTTGATGATTTAATTAACCTAATCTTAATTATGATGATGTAGAGTAGCACACATATTGCATTACATATATATAGTATTGTGCTAACCTCTACAGGTGATCAAGACTCATGGAAGGAAGGAAATCAAGTCAAGATTTGTAATAAAGCTAAATGAAGACTTGTAATCTTGATTTTATTTTGAGTCTTAGGAACATGTGTAAATTGAGCATACAAGAGTTAAAAACATATCACATACACACTAGGTTCCTTAGAGAAGTCACACACAAAATTTCACATTATTTGGAATTCATTAGATCACCCAAACCTTAGTCGGAAATCACTTATAAACTTAAACCCAGATTTCCTGTGTGAACCGGTCGACCGAACCAGTTCTCAGTTCGACCGGTTTATAACAGACTCTCCACAGTGATTTTACCGAACTCTACCGGTCGACCGGTTTTACCTTTTCGGTCGACCGATCCCGGATTTTAATATGGCCGTTTTTCTTGTCGTATTCCTATAACGGTCGTATTCGTATAAAACAAAACTTAACCCCAAAATACATTCGGTAACCGGTCGAACGAAGACCTTGTTTCGGTCGACCGGTTGAACATATTTTCAGAAACCAAATTCCCTGCTATCGGTCGACACATTTCTCGTTCGACCGATTGACCTTTGTCTCAACCGAATCCCCTGAACGGTCGACCGCCCCATACTTTGGTTCGACCGTTTAACTTAAGTAGAGTTAAGTTCTAGCTCGTTTGTCCGACCGAATATTCTTTTGTTCGACCGTTCTCCTTGAAATCAAGTGAACGGTCGACCGGTTTAGTAGTTTCGGTCGACCGGTTCTGGACAGATTTGCAGCCCGATTTTCTGCTTTGTGTATCTTGCACAATACCCAATCAAATCTTGTCCAAACGGCTAGAAATCTTTAGGAGCTTATAAATAGAGGTTCACACTTAGTTTTCTACAAGATTTCACAACTCCAAAGTGTCAAACTTATAGTGAGATTTTCCACAACCTCAAAGCTCCAAATTAGTCATCCAAAGCCTAATTTCCACATCCTTCATCAATCATCATACTAGCAATTGTTGTGCTCAATTAGAGAGTGAGTTCCACTCAAGTTACCATTGTTGTAAAGTGAGCAAGGGTCTTGGTGAAAGCCCAAGACAAAGAAGCAAGGATTTCGGTGAAAGCCCGAAGTGATTCTCTCGGTTTGTGAGAGGTGGTGCCAAGCTCGGCGAGGGTTGTTCGCGAGCTTGAAGACTTGTAAAAGGCGTTGCTCCCGGCCCGGAACGGGGAGGCATAGTGAAGACGCAAGAGGAGCTCGAACGGGGATTCGAGAGGGGCTTGCAAGAGAGGACGTAGGCGCGGCCGAACCTCTGTAAATCCGACGCGTCTTTGTGTGGTTTGCATTGTCTTTCTTTCTCTACTTGTTTGTTTATTCCGCTGCGCATTTGATTGCTTAATCAAGTAGAGAATTGTGGATTAGCTTAAAAAGTGATTAGTGGACCCATAACCCACACGATCCGATCCTAAATTTGGTATCAGAGCCTTGTTAGCTAAATTTCATTACTTTACCGTAATTTTAGCATGGCTTCATCATCTAATCACTTAGAGGGTTTATGCACCACAAGGCCTCCTTTGCTTAATGGGTCAAATTATGATTATTGGAAAAATAGAATGAAAATCTTTTTAATATCAAATGACCTTAAGTATTGGAAGTTTATTCAAAATCCATACAGACCCCCAAATGAAGATGATTTAGATTCTCTATCTAGGGCTCAAATGAAAGAAATTGAAATGAATTCAAAAATTATGAATATTCTTTATTGTGGCCTTAATGAGGGAGAATACAATAGAATTAGGGGATGTGAAAGTGCAAATGAAATATGGCATAGGTTACAAATGCATCATGAGGGTGATAGCAAAACCAAAGAAACTAGGATAAGTCTCCTCATGCATAAATATGAAATATTTTCTATGCAAATCGGTGAGAACATAAGCGACATGAACACTCGCTTCACCGATATAACTAACTCTCTTTTGATTCTTGGAAGAAGGATAAATGAAGGAGAGATGACTCGAAAATTCCTCCGATCATTGAGCAACGATTGGGAAGACAAGGTCGTGGCAATCGAAGAATCGCATGATCTTTCAAAATTAAAGATGGAGGAACTCATTGGAAATCTCATGGCCTATGAGCTCCAATTGAGTCATCGAAGAGAGAAGGAAGCTTCAAAGAAAAACTCCGTGGTGGCATTACATGCAAATTTCGATGAGCCAAGGAGGGTGGAAGAAGAGGACATTGAGGTCCTTGCCCAAGACTTCTTCAAATACCTCAAGAGGGATAAAGGAGAAAAGAATGAAAGAAGAGGTAGAAGAAGTGAGAAAAGAGAAAAAGAAAAAGAGAGGGAGGAGAGTGAAAATGAGAGAAGAGAAGGGGAGAAGAAAAAGGAGAGAAGGGAGAGGAGAAAAGAAAAGGAGAAGAGCAAGAGAAGAGAAAGGAAGGAGGAAGCACACAAGGCTACATGGGATGATTCTTCATCACCATCATCATCGTCTTCTTCCTTGCAAAGTAGAAGAGAAGTGGCTCATTCATGCTTCATGGCCATTGAAGATGAACAAAGTGAGGTAGCTTCTAACTCCTCTAAATCTTATTCCACTAGAAGTAATTCATGTTCAAGTAAATCATATTCTAGTGCTAGCTCTAACTCTAATGCTAATGATGAATCATTTACACACGATGAGCTACAAAATGCATTTCATGATTTAGTTAAACAATATGAGATCATTTGTGAAAAGAACAAAAATGCTAGAAAAACTATAAATGATCTCAAATGCCAAATTGAATTAATCATGAATGAAAAGAATGAGGTGATTGCTAGACTTGAATCAAATGAATCATCACTTGCTAGTCTAAGTAAAACACCCATTATTGATGAACATGTAGATCTTAAAGCTTCAAATATGCAATTAAGAAAAGATCTTGAAATGTTCACTAAAGGAACAAAAATGCTTGATATGCTTTTGAGTAGTCAAAGACAATCATTAGCTAAACATGGTTTAGGATACAATGTGCTTTTGAAAAACCATGTATCTCATACTACTTTAAATGGCAAGCATTTATTTGTTAAGTCTACTTCCTCAAGTGTGTGGGCTCCCAAAACCAAAATGGTGTGGATTCCCAAAGCTAACACTCAAGGACCCAAAGTTGTTTGGGTACCTAAATCTACTTCTGTAGGAGCTTGAGGAGGAGATTGGTGGTGACCGGGTGAGCTCAAGAGTCAAATTCAAATCCGGTTGCATCACCAAATGAGATTGGAGCTAAATTCGAATTCAACATTGGTATAAATTCCTATCTATACAATTCATGTTAAATTAGCTCTAATCTAGCTTTATATGCTTAATTGTCATATCTTTAGAATTTTAATTCATTGAAAATCATTATCCCTATTCATTGCAAATCATTTATCACATCCATTGATTCTAAATGTCAAATTTTAAATGGATGTTAGAATAAGGCCTAAGTTGAAGCTTAAATGAACTTAACTTGAATCATACTCATTGTTTCCATTTAGCCTTATTGATAGGGGGAGCGTAAATGTTATATCTTTTATTAGAGTAATGAAGTGCAAAAATTAGGGGGAGCAACTTCATTACAAGACATCCAAATTCTATGCTTAAAGTCTTGAATAATTATTATTTTTGATGGATGTCAAAGGGGGAGAGATAATTAAGGGGGTAACTTGGAATTTGGCATAAAATTAAACAAAAACTATGCACATCCATAGGGGGAGCATTAATATGCATAGTTTACATATACAAATTCCATGTATTTAGATAGAATTAAGATATAGGTTGCCATCATCAAAAAGGGGGAGATTGTTGTCTTTTTGGCCTTAATCTATGTTTTGATGATTTAATTAACCTAATCTTAATTATGATGATGTAGAGTAGCACACATATTGCATTACATATATATAGTATTGTGCTAACCTCTACAGGTGATCAAGACTCATGGAAGGAAGGAAATCAAGTCAAGATTTGTAATAAAGCTAAATGAAGACTTGTAATCTTGATTTTATTTTGAGTCTTAGGAACATGTGTAAATTGAGCATACAAGAGTTAAAAACATATCACATACACACTAGGTTCCTTAGAGAAGTCACACACAAAATTTCACATTATTTGGAATTCATTAGATCACCCAAACCTTAGTCGGAAATCACTTATAAACTTAAACCCAGATTTCCTGTGTGAACCGGTCGACCGAACCAGTTCTCAGTTCGACCGGTTTATAACAGACTCTCCACAGTGATTTTACCGAACTCTACCGGTCGACCGGTTTTACCTTTTCGGTCGACCGATCCCGGATTTTAATATGGCCGTTTTTCTTGTCGTATTCCTATAACGGTCGTATTCGTATAAAACAAAACTTAACCCCAAAATACATTCGGTAACCGGTCGAACGAAGACCTTGTTTCGGTCGACCGGTTGAACATATTTTCAGAAACCAAATTCCCTGCTATCGGTCGACACATTTCTCGTTCGACCGATTGACCTTTGTCTCAACCGAATCCCCTGAACGGTCGACCGCCCCATACTTTGGTTCGACCGTTTAACTTAAGTAGAGTTAAGTTCTAGCTCGTTTGTCCGACCGAATATTCTTTTGTTCGACCGTTCTCCTTGAAATCAAGTGAACGGTCGACCGGTTTAGTAGTTTCGGTCGACCGGTTCTGGACAGATTTGCAGCCCGATTTTCTGCTTTGTGTATCTTGCACAATACCCAATCAAATCTTGTCCAAACGGCTAGAAATCTTTAGGAGCTTATAAATAGAGGTTCACACTTAGTTTTCTACAAGATTTCACAACTCCAAAGTGTCAAACTTATAGTGAGATTTTCCACAACCTCAAAGCTCCAAATTAGTCATCCAAAGCCTAATTTCCACATCCTTCATCAATCATCATACTAGCAATTGTTGTGCTCAATTAGAGAGTGAGTTCCACTCAAGTTACCATTGTTGTAAAGTGAGCAAGGGTCTTGGTGAAAGCCCAAGACAAAGAAGCAAGGATTTCGGTGAAAGCCCGAAGTGATTCTCTCGGTTTGTGAGAGGTGGTGCCAAGCTCGGCGAGGGTTGTTCGCGAGCTTGAAGACTTGTAAAAGGCGTTGCTCCCGGCCCGGAACGGGGAGGCATAGTGAAGACGCAAGAGGAGCTCGAACGGGGATTCGAGAGGGGCTTGCAAGAGAGGACGTAGGCGCGGCCGAACCTCTGTAAATCCGACGCGTCTTTGTGTGGTTTGCATTGTCTTTCTTTCTCTACTTGTTTGTTTATTCCGCTGCGCATTTGATTGCTTAATCAAGTAGAGAATTGTGGATTAGCTTAAAAAGTGATTAGTGGACCCATAACCCACACGATCCGATCCTACACAAAGAGCAAAACAAAATACTCCACACCATCATGGGGAGTATTTTGGCAATTCTATTCGGGTCGGAGCTCCATCAAGCGAAGTAGATGAATCAAAGATCAGCAAAGACATCCAGAAAAGCATAGAAGAAAACCCAGCGAGATCCGAGCCATATAGACCGCCAATTGGCGGTCTATGACCGGTAATTGGAGGTCTGTTTTGGCCCAAATTCGCTAAGATTTTGGTGGATCGCGTATTACTGTGTATTTAGTCCATTTCTGGTTTTTTTAGTCCCACATCGGGGGATTGTCCCGGATTGCCTTTTTTGTTGGCTATAAATAGAACTCTTCACCTTCTAATGTAATCACTCCATATTTTGAGTGGCTATTCTTCCTACTAGAAGTGAGGCCTTGAAGCACACACTAAAGTAGGAGGATGCTACTTGAAATGTGAGTCATTTGTTAATAAAAGTTTCTTTATTATGTTGTTTGTTTCATATTTCTTGCTTTACTTTGTTTAATTTCTTTTCATTAGTTTTAGTAGCTTAGTTAATATGCTTTCCTTGCTTAGTTTAATAATTAGTGTAATGTGTAGTGAGTAGTTCCATCCCCTTTGGGGGGTGGAGTAGATGTTCATACATGCATTAGAGAATGGAATGAATGCTTTATTTCCCATGTGTTGATAAAACATGAATGTATGCTTGCTTGTTTAGGATAGAATTTATAACTTGACGAGTTTTGCCAAAATGATCAGACACCTCTCATGCTTGTTGAGGTTATGAAATAAACAACTTGTATATGTAAATGTTAATCAACTAGGTTGGTGAATATATTGATAGGTTTTGCCATAACATTTAGACACTTCCTATGCATGATAACACCACCTTCAATTGTGCTTAAAGAATGTGTTCAATACCCACCTCTTTGCATGTGTGCACTCACTCCACCCCTTATGGGTTCTTCCACTTCTGAATTCCAGCACTCTTCTTTTGTTCTTAGTTAAGTTTTAGTTAATCGTTTGTTTCTTTCTTTCGCATTTCGTTTTTCGTAGTGTAGTGTAGCGTAGAGTAGCATAAACAACTCTCTTCTCCATATTTTTGCCACTTGATTTCGTGAAACGAGAGGCTGCTCACCTCCTTGAGGACGACCCGTATTTGCCACCGCTTCAACGTGGCCGTGCACTTGCGGTTTAATTAAAACGTTCAACATGAGGGTTGTGTTGGTCGGTCGGGGGAGGTCGGATACCTATCCGGCGACGAGAACGACGTAAATCCTTGGCTGGCACTAGGTTACACACGACCAACGGTCGACCGGGTTCCTTCGGGCGGTCGACCGCTGTAGTGTATTTTGCCCGACTTTAACAATCACCGGTCGAACGATGCCTTGGGGCGGTCGCCGGTTGGGCATTGTCCTGGTGGGTCGGGATTGCCTGTTGTGTTTCGGTCGACCGATTCCTTGTGTTCGTTCGAGCGGAACTTAAGTGTACTGGATAGAGATGCATGATAGTTCGACCGATTGTTTATTTGCGTTCGACCGTTTAAGACTTAGAACTGCTAGGTTGCCCTGGTAGTTTTCGGTCGATCGAGACCCCTGAGTCGGTCGACCGGAAGTATTGAATGGATGTTGACCAGACTCCGGATTTTGACCTCGTATCGGTCGACCAGTTTTAGATCTCTGTTCGACCGTGGGGACTTAGGTTTTGCGCAGAGAGTTCGACCGTTGCAGACTTTCGGTCGACCGATTCCCTTGAGGAAGCAGTCGATCGGGTTGCCTCTTTCGGTCTACCGTTGTGCACAGAACTGAATTCCCGGTCCTTTTAGGATGCCAACTCTGTCCATGGAAACCCGTGTCCTCACTTTGTGCGTGAGCCGGGAGGTGACGGTGGGCGCGTTATGCGTGCCTGCCCACAGACCGCCCTGTGGAAGAGTGTGGGTGTCCGTGACACGTCACCTCCGTGTATGGATCGTGACTTGATGTGATGGATTGATGGACTCATGTAGAGTAGCAGGCCTGAGGGATCGTGGATCCAAATGTATGATGTTGTGCGAGCACGCAACTGTCGTTGGGTGAGGTGACTACCAGCCAAGACGGCTACGGAGGTCGCTGCCCTGCTTTTATAGCGGCGCAGTTGGTGTTTGCGGCTCGTGGAGCCTGATGACCTGGCAGACATCGGTCTGGACCCGTCCGATGCTGTGTCAGACGTATTGTTAGACCACCGATGTTGTGCCGGTGATGCCACTGATGTTGTTCCGGCGATGATGATTGACGGGCTGATGCTGTTCCGGCTATGTTTTTGTTAGATGGGCACCTACTGATATGATGATTGATGGACCGACCGAGCGACGACTCTGTTTGTGTGGTTTTGACCACGAAGTTAAAGATCTGTTTCTTATGGCGTGGACCTGGCAGATGCTCCTTGCCGAACCCCATGCTTTGTGTAGCCACGTGTGGGGAGTGTCATGTCTTGTTCCGCTAGACCGTATGTGCCTACGGTAGGTCTCCCTGGGGAGACCCGATGATGATTGTCAGGCTGATGTCGCGTGCTACCCTTCGGGGGAACTGTTTTCCTTACTGTTGATGACATGACATTTTTCTAGTATGATAGGTTCATTCGTACTACTGCATGCATATAGGTGAGCTTGGCATACGAGGTTTCCTTATGGAAACTAAGGCATTGTTGTTGCATGTTTTATTTCAGGACCGCAGTAGGTCCAGTTGGGTGGTGATCAATGGGCGCGCACATTTTGGGATAAAATCCTCTCACTCGGACCATTGAGGTCGACATGATTACTTGTATTTCCCTTTATTGTTTCTGATGTAATCATGTAGCTTTTTGACAAACTCTGATGTAATATGGTGCACTGCTTGAATGTTTTATGAGAAGTAACAGTCCCGCCTTTTGATTATTGGTCTTTGTTGTCTTGGTGATAATTTTTCAATTTCGGCTGTTTCGGGATGTTACAATTTGGTGTCAGAGCGGTCGATTCCTATGCGATTCCCAATGAAATCACCCTTGTAGTAATAGGACATGCATTTTATCTTTTGGCATGCATTCATGGCTGAAGTTTGTGATTGTTTCTTTTGTCAGATGCCACCTAGACGCGTGAGGAGTTCTCCGCGTGATCGCGATGCCAGTGACGCCTTTGAGGGCGCCTACTGGGACAGGTTGGGTGAGTTTCTAGAGCGCTAGGTAACCCAGAATGTTCAGGGCGGGATGGGCGCTGAGCACAATCAGTTTATGCGTCAGCACCCACCGAGTTTTGAAGGCAGGAGTGCTTCGGAGGTAGCGGTGGACTGGGTCTTCAAGATGCAGAAGACCTTCCGAGCGAGTGGAGTTGCACCTGAGAGGAGGGTGGATCTGGCCACCTATGTGTTTGATGGCGAGGCAGCCAACTGGTGGAGGACCGCGTCCACGGTTATGTTTGAGGACCGTGAGGACGTCAGCTGGGAGGAGTTTCTGGAGGTGTTCCACGAGCAGTATTTTCCCCAACACGCTAGGGATCAGAAGAGAGAGGAGTTCATGTCGCTGGAGCAGAAGGAGACGACTTTGGCGAGTTACATCAGCAGGTTCAACGCTTTGGAGCGTTACTGCCCAGAGATCTGTGTGACCCCTGAGCAGCGGGGGAGGAAGTTCGTGAAGGGACTGAGGCAGCCGCTCCGATCATGTGTGATCAACAATATGCCGTAGACCCTTGCAGATGCGGTGAAGCATGCTACCATCATTGAGCAGGACCAGAGGGAGTGTCTTCAGAAGGCGAGGAAGGCACCAGTAAGCACCGGTAGCCGGGCAGTCTGCCGTGGAACAGGGAACCCGGGCAAGAGGCCCAGGTTTGATGGAGGAGGAGCACGTCAGTCTGGAGCGTGCACTTTCTGTGGGAGGTTTCACCCAGGTCAGGAGTGCTTCAGGCGCACTGGAGCTTGCATGGGGTGCGGGCAGTTGGGCCACTTCATTCGGGAGTGCCCGATTACGCAGGGCGACCCGCAGGTTTGGGCCACCAGTAGCTGGGAAGAGCGGAGGCAGCCGGTCCGTAGTTTCACCAGGACAGGGCAGGAAGACCGGGCAAGTCTTCACCATCTAGGCTGAGGAGGCGAGGGACTCCAACACCGTGGTGGAAGGTACGCTTTCTGTTTCTGGTTGGATAGCGCATGTGTTGTTTGATAGCGGCGCCACTCACTCCATTTCGGAGAAGTTTGCTAGCGAGTTGGGTCGGACCCCTGTGCTGCGGACTAATTGTCTGGAGGTCAGCACACTCATGAGTGAGGTGGGCACTGTGGGAAGTTATTTCCCCGACACCACAGTTGTTTCAGGAGACCACGATTTCCCGACAGATCTGGTCTTGTTACCGATGGAGGACTTCGACGTCATACTGGGGATGGACTGGCTGTCATAGTACGACGTGCGGGTCTTTTGCCACGAGAAGAAGATCCTGATTCCGATGGAGGGCTTGCCAGATGTTCTGATCAGTGGGACGAGGAGCAGAGGGGGTCGTCTGATTGTGTCTGCAGTTAAGGTGCAGAAGCTGATGCAACAAGGATGCAGAGCGTTTGTGGCCACCCTGGTTGTTCCTGATCCTGAGACGAGGAGGCTGGAGGATATAGAGGTTGTACAGAAGTTCCAGATGTGTTTCCTGTAGATTTTCCATCATTACCGTCACACCGAGAGATCGAGTTTGACATCGAGTTGGTAGCGGGTATGACACCTCAGTCGAAGGCACCTTATCCGATGGCACCTGCTGAGTTGACAGAGCTGAAGAAGCAGTTGCAGGAGTTGATGGACTCTGGGTTTATTCGACCGAGTGTTTTTCCATGGGGAGCGCCTGGGCTGTTCGTGAAGAAGGATGGGTCATTGCGGATGTGCATCGACTATAGGATGCTAAATAAGGTTACCGTCAGGAATCAGTACCCTTTGCCCAGGATTGATGACTTGTTTGATCAGCTGCAGACGGCGAAAGTGTTCTCGAAGATTGATCTACGTTCGGGTTATCACCCGTTACGGATCAGACAGGCAGATGTTCAGAAGACAACCTTTAGGACGCGGTACGGGCACTACGATTTCTTGGTGATGCCGTTTGGATTGACGAATGCACCTACAACATTCATGGATCTGATGAATAGGATCTTGCAGCCGTACCTCGACTAATTTTTCGTTGTGTTCGTGGACGACATCTTAGTGTACTCGCCTGACATAGAGCAGCATCGAGAGCACCTGAGGATTGTGCTTGGCATTCTGAGAGATCAGCAGCTTTATGCCAAGTACACGAAGTCCGAGTTTTGGTTCGATCAGGTGGCATTTCTGGGGCATATTGTGTCAGCAGATGGGATTTCGGTGGATCTGGCGAAAGTCGAGGCAGTGACTCAGTGGAGGGCCTCGACGAGCGTGACGGAGATAAGGAGCTTCGTAGGACTGGCAGGGTATTACAGACGCTTCATTCAGGATTTCTCCAGACTTGTTTCGCCATTGACAACGTTGACACAGAAGGGCGTCAAGTTTGTTTGGTCCCAGAAGTGCGAGGACAACTTTGAGGAGCTGAAGAGGCGACTGACGACAACACCGATTCTGACTCTACCGAGTGCCAGTGGAGGGTATGTGATTTACAGAGATGCGTCAAGGATTGACTTGGGCTGTGTTCTGATGCAGCACGGGAAGGTGATGGCGTACGCTTTGAGACAGCTGAAGGTGCACGAGAAGAACTACCCTACTCATGATCTGGAGTTAGCAGCGGTGGTTCACACGTTGAAGACATGGCGGCACTATCTTTATGGTGAGCAGTTCGAGGTCTTCACAGATCATCAGAGCCTGAAGTATTTGTTCACGTAGAAGGAGCTGAATATGAGGCAACGCAGATGAATTCGGTTGTAGATGTGCTGAGGAAGAAGGTAGAGGTGTTAGTTACGAGTTTGTGTGTTTATGAGTGGAGGCTACTCGAGACGTTGTCAGAGTGGAGGCCGTTCACAGAGGGCTCAGATGGAGCAGTGATTGTTGGGCTTCGAGTGGAGCCGCAGACTGTCTCACGTGTGGTGCAGGCTCAGCATGGGGACGATGAGTTAGCGGGTCTGCTACGGTTAGCTTCCAGAGATGAGTCAGACTTCAGTGTGGGGGTTGATGGTGGTCTGAGGTTCAGGAGACGGATCTTGGTGCCGAAGGTCGATGGGCTGAGAGATGACATCATGGAAGAGGCACACAGAGCGAGATACACCATTCACCCTGGGAGCACAAAGATGTATAAGGACCTGCAGCGAAACTTCTGGTGGAAGGGCTTGAAGAAGGACATTGCAGAGTTTGTAGACCGATGCTTAGTCTGTCAGCACGTGAAGATTGAGCATCAGTGACCAGCAGGACGGATGCAGTGTATTGAGCTTCCTCAGTGGAAGTGGGAGAACGTGACGATGGATTTTGTCACAGGATTGCCGAAGACGAGGAGATTCCACGACGCAATTTGGTTGATAGTCGATCAACTGACCAAGTCGGCGCACTTCTTAGCGATCAGGACCACGTTACCTTTGGAGGGTCTAGCTAAGTTGTACGTGGAGGAGATAGTTAGACTGCATGGAGTGCCAGTGAGCATCATCTCTGATCGACATCCTTGATTCACTTCCAGATTTTTGGGGAGTCTGCAGCAGGCATTGGGGACGCGTCTGAGGTTTAGTATTGCGTTCCATCCGCTGACAGATGGTGAGTCAGAGAGGACGATTCAGACCTTGGAGGATATGCTGAGAGCATGCACACTAGATTGGGCATGACAGTGGGATGAGCACTTGCCGCTCATAGAGTTCGCCTACAACAACAGCTACCATTCGAGTATTGGGATGGCACCGTACGAGCCGTTGTACGGGAGGCCTTGCAGATCACCGATATGCTGGAGTGATGTGGGCGAGAGACAGTTAGTGGGGCCTGAGATTGTAGATCCAGCTCATGTGATAGAGATTGCAGTGCTAGAGATCCAGCAGGACTTGTCGCTCGAGGAGAGACCAGTCGAGATCGTTGATCGTATGGATCACCAGCTCAAGAGGAGGACCATTCCGATGGTGATGGTCAGGTGGCAGCATCACAACGAGCGCGAAGCAACTTGGGAGATCGAGGAGGAAGTCCGAAGGCAGTATCCAGAGCTTTTCGGAGGAGGATGGACGAAATCCTTTTAAGGTGGGTGGATTGTAATAACCCTAAACCCATTTAGGGTGCTAATGGGTGCTAGGAGGAGAGATGGTGTTTAGGAAGGAGGTTTAGCATGGGGAAGTGGAGGTGAGCAGTGGGTGCATGGGGAAGGGAAGGTGTAGGGTGATGGTGTAGGGGTGGTGAAGTGATGAGTGGGTTGGGTTTTATAAACGAAAATCTCTCTCTCTCTCTCTCTCTCTTTCTCTCATTTGATCTCCCTCACCCTCATTCTTTCCCTTCTTTCCGGCGAACCAGAGGACTTGGAGGCTCTGACGTGAGGCGTGCGGAGGACGTTGCGAAGAGGCGATCGTGCGAGGAGGATCACCGGGGATGACGTTGCGCGAGCGATGCTCTAGCGTTTTCGTCGTGTTCGAAAGGTATGCCGGTTTCTTAGTGTATTTTGATTGTTCTCCCTCATGTGAGGGTTATGTTGGACGGTCGGGGGAGGTCGGAGACCTCTCCGGCAATGAGAACGGCGTAAATCCTTGGCTGGCGCAAGGTTGCACACGACCAATGGTTGACCGGGTTCCTTCGGGCGGTCGACCGTTGTAGTGTATTTTGCCCGACTTTAACCATCACCGGTCGAACAATGCCTTGGGGCGGTCGACCGGTTGTGCGTTGTGCTGGTGGGTCGGGATTGCCTGTTGTGTTTCGGTCGACCGGTACCTTGTGTTCGTTCGACCGGAACTTAAGTGTACTGGATAGAGATGCATGATAGTTCGACTGATTGTTTATATGCGTTCGACCGTTTATGACTTAGAACTGCTAGGTTGCCCTGGTAATTTTCGGTCGACCGAGACTCCTGAGTCGGTCGACCGGTAGTATTGAATGGATGTTGACCAGACTTTGGATTTTGACCTCGTATCGGTCGACCAGTTTTAGATCTATGTTCGACCGTGGGGACTTAGGTTTTGCGCAGAGAGTTCGACCGTTGCAGACTTTCGGTCGACCGATTCCCTTGCGGAAGCAGTTGACCGGGTTTCCTTTTTCGGTCTACCGTTTGTGCACAAAACTGAATTCCCGGTCCTTTTAGGATGCCAACTCTGTCCACGAAAACCCGTGTCCTCGCTTTGTGCGTGAGCCGAGAGGTGACGGTGGGCGCGTTACGCGTGCCTGCCCAGGGACCGCCGTGTGGAAGAGTGTGGGTGTCCGGGACGCGTCACCTCCATGTATGGATCGTGACTTGATGTGATGGATTGATGGACTCATGTAGAGTAGCATGCCTGAGGGATCGTGGATCCCAATGTATGATGTTGTGCGAGCACGCAACTGTCCTTGGGAGAGGTGACTACCGGCCTAGATGGCTACGGTGGTCGTTGCCCTGCTTCTATAGCAGTGCGGTTGGTGTTTGCGGCTCGTGGAGCCTGATGACCTGGCAGACTTCGGTCTGGACCTGTCCAATGTTGTGCCGGACGTATTGTTGGGCCACCGATGCTGTGCCGGTGATGCCGTTGATGTTGTTCTGGCGATGATGATTGATGGGCTGATGCTGTTCCGGCTATGTTTTCCTCAGATGGGCACCTACTGAGATGATGATTGATGGACCGACCGAGCGACGACTCTGTTTGTGTGGTTTCAACCACGAAGTTACAAATCTGTTTCTTATGGCGCGGACCAGGCGGATGCTCCTTGCCGAACCCCATGTTTAGTGTAGCCGCGTGTGGGGAGTGTCACGTCTTGTTCCGCTAGACCGTATGTGCCTACGGTAGGTCTCCCTGGGGAGACCCGATGATGATTGTTCGACTGATGTCCCGTGCTACCCTTCGGGGGAACTGTTTTCCTTACTGTTGATGACATGACATGCTTCTAGTATGATAGGTTTCATTCGTACTACTACATACATATAAGTGAGCTTGGCATACGGGGTTTGCTTATGGAAACTCAGGCATTGTTGTTGCATGTTTTATTTCAGGACCGCAGTAGGTCAAGTTGGGTGGTGATCAGCGGGCGCGTGCATTTTGGGATCAGATCCTCTCACTCGGACCACTGAGGTGGACATGATTACTTGTATTTCCCCTTATTGTTTCTGATGTAATCATGTAGCTTTTTGACAAACTCTGATGTAATATGGTGCACCGCTTGAATGTTTTATGAGAAGTAACAGTCCCGCCTTTTGATTATTGGTCTCTGTTGTCTTGATGATAATTTTTAAATTTCCGCTGTTTCGGGATGTTACATTAACCATGTAAAGGTAGATCCTAATAAACAATATTTGTTACATTGTCTGACCCTATTGTGTGTCCACATTTGCATGTTAAGTTGAAGATACAATTTTTTTAAGGCCCCAATAAAATATTATGTCAGAGTTTATTAATTAGATGATTACCAAACCATCAACATTTTGTGTTCACCCAATTTCACATGTTATCAAAGTTAATAGATCTGTGCAATTTCTAGGTGACACAAACAACCTACGTACAACATCCTGAGCCAACTTCTCCCCCCAACATTTGACGAGTTGCGTCGAGACAACAAGATATCCGGCAAGAGCAAGAGGAAAAAGAAAGGGAATGGTGGTAGGAAACGGAGATGCACGAAAATGAGGAACGAAAGGAAATGGAAGAAGGGATTTTCCGCCAACCTTGTCCATCATCAGACGAGTATTCCGATGACTAGAAGTTGTAGGGCTACCTTAACAAAATATTTATGCCACCAAATACTTTATGTTGTGATGTATAACTGCTTTATCTACTTTTGATGTCACCCACAATACCTAGTGGAGGAACCTGTTCACCAGAAATGGCATCTGTGAGGGTTGGGTCGAAGGTGGACAACTTAGAGTGGCAAGGGCAAGCGTGGTATTTTCTTTGTTGTTGAAACTAGATTCTCCTATGCTTAGATTTTGTAATATTATCCAGTATCTAGAGCATGTTCGGGATAAGCTTTCATGTGCTTCGCTTACAGTCTTGCAACTTCAATTTCTTTGTTCATAATCATTGTAGAATCTTTCCAATGTGATTAGGGTATATGATATGTTATCCAATGTAAAGTATAGTATATGATATGTATGGTGTTGGTGCTCTAATAATAGCACCTAAAGTTAACTTAGTATTATCTTGAATTCCTTTACATCATATCTGAATCACAAAAAGCGAAATAAATAAATAAAAATACCCTACTACGTCGGTTTAATAGTAAACCGACGTAGTAGGGTTTTTTCGATTTTTATACCCTACAACGTCGGTTTTATATAAAAGCGACATTGCAGGGTGTCTACCACGTCGGTTTTCTATAAAACCGACATTATAGGGTATAAAACAAAAAAAATGATTAAGGGGTCTACCACTTCCATTTTCTATGTCACCGACGTGGTAGACCCCCATTACCATGTCAGATTTTAGACCGACGTGAAAGAGTACCCCTGTATAACGTCCCCCACTTACCACGTCGGTCAACAAGGTGGTCAACCCGACGTTGTACCCCCTTAATATCCGATGTTATAACATTTTTTTTCCATCAGTGATAACTGGCACAGATGCAACAGAATGGCCACGACTTTAAATAGCCACACCGTTTGGGTAACACCCGAAGGGATCCCTCTAAAAAGGAATGGCAACACCTACCTTGCTGGTCAGAATCAAAAGTGGGTCACTCGACAGTGACCCACTGCTTGGCATAAAGCGATACACCGGATAGACGTCCCAATTCGCGAAAAGAACCTACATGATGTCATCACGACATTGGGAACGCCTAACCTGAGACAGAATGACAGCACGCTCGTCCAAGACATATCTTACACCAGGCCGCACCACATTGAGGTCTTGTGTAAATGGCCTATCTACCTAGAGGCCCTCTCGTGGCCCGTCGGCCCAGAATCAGATGTGCCCAAAATTCAGTTATTAGTAATGTAATTTAAGCTATCTATAGATATACTAATCTATATAGCTACATTAACCAGAATGAGCTCGACGTGATCAGTATACAATTACTCTCCTCATAGCTCCAGACAAATAAGTAATATTACACTCAAATCAGCAACTAAAAGTACCAACAATAGCAAGGAACCGAAACAGAATCAATCAAACAACATGAAAACGATATCAATCATCTACGGATCATGAAAAGGAGTTAAGGGTCGAATCCCTAAGTGGCACACGCAATCACCCAATAATACATCAAATCAGTGGCATATACACACCATATACATGATAAAACATACACAATAGCAAGACATATCAGAACAAGGATGCTACGGGAGTTATATGGCATGATCACTTAGATTCAGGTCATAGATACGTTAACTCATACAACTCAGGACATAATTAGATATTATAAGAACATGCAACTACATATATCAGTGACTTAACATGATAGAACATGCATGTAAAATCAGAAGTCCAACTATCTCACTTAGTTATTATACAAGTCGGCATACCGGTTAACATACGACAATGTGTTACATAAATTAAAGGTATGTTCTGATTTCATTCTCATGTGAGTGCATAATAAAATATATCACAGTAGTTTTACGAAATCAGATCATTTACTTGAAATAGTTACTGCTGGAACAAAATTAGAATCACTTAATACATCACAACATTCAACACATATCCTCTATGTCAATTGCATCGAACACCTCAAATAAATCACACAACTCACTACCCAAATAGTTCAGAGATGAAAGGCATGAATATTCTCAGTCATACTCCACTATCTAATAACATTCATGTATATGAAAATTCAGTGCATATACATCCACATAATCGTCACAAATGAAATCACAAACATAATATCGACAGTGCCAAACATTAGCTCATGAATGCACCCAAATTCCAGACTCTTACCAGCCCTTCTAGACCTCCTTCTAGACCTCTCATAGTGTGGGGGACGTGGCTGAGGTGGTGCAATGTTGAACGTTTTAATTAAACCGCAAGTGCACGGCCGCGATGAAGCGGTGGCAAGTACGGGTCGTCCTCAGGGAGGTGAGCAGTCTCTTGTTTGCACGAAATCAAGTGGCGAAAATAATGGAGAAGAGAGTTGGTTACGCTACTCTACCCTAAACTACTCTAAGAAGTATGAAATGTGAAAGAAGCAAACAAACGATGAAATAAGAACTAAGCTAAGAACAAAACAAGAATGCTGGAATTTCAGGAATGGAAAACCCCTAAGGGGTGGAGTGAGTGCACACATGCAAAGAGGTGGGTGTAGAATACATTCTTTAAGCACATGAAGGTGGTGTTTATCAAGCATAGGAAGTGTCTAAATGTTATGGCAAAACCTATCAATCTATTCACCAACTTAGTTGATTAACATTTACATATGCAAGGTGTTTATTTCAGAACCTAAACAAGCATGAGAGGTGTCTAATCATTTTGGCAAAACTCATCAAGTTGTAAATTCTATCCTAAACAAGCAAGCATACATTCATGTTTAATCAACACATTGAAATTAAAGCATTCATCCCATTCTCTAATGCATGTATGTACATCTACTCCACCCCCCAAAAGGGGATGGAACTACTCACTAAACATTACACTAATGATTAAACTATGGAAAGAAAGCATATTCAAATTAAGCTAGAATTAAAAGACGATTAAACTAAAACATGCACAACAATAAAAGAAGCATAAAACAAACAATGAAAGAAACACAAAACTTTATTGATAAAAATGACTCACATTAAAAGTAGCATCCTCCTACTTTAGTGTGTGCTTCAAGGCCTCACTTCTAGTAGGAAGAATAGCCACTTAAAATATGGAGTGATTACAAAAGGAGGTGAAGAGTTCTATTTATAGGCATGGAAAAAGCTAATCCGGGACAATCCCCCGATGTGGGACTAAACAGATACCACACATAGCCTAAACATCCTCTAATACATGTGCTGGAGAGCTTTAAGAGCATTTGGGCCAAAAGTGACCGCCAATTAGCGGTCTTGGACCGCTAATTAGCGGTCTACAGTGTCCGGATCGCTGTGTAATTTCTTGTGGGCTTTTCTGGAAGGCTTTGTTGGTATTTGATGCATCTAGTTTGCATGTTGGAGCTCCGACCTGAATAGAATTGCCAAAATACTCCCCATGATGGTGAGGAGTATTCTGTTTTGCTCTTAGGTCCTTCTGTCTTGCAATCAGGTCCTTCTTCCTTGCATCTTGGTCCCCAGATCTCACAATTCAGTCCTTTTTTCTAGCTTTTGGGTCCTTTTATGCTTCATCTCTTCAAACCTATTTATTCCTGAAAACTAAACATAAAACTCGTGACATAGCATTGTTTAGGTGAAAGATAATGGATATAAGATACAAATATGAGCATGAAATGATGTCAATCAAATACCCCCACACCTAACTTTTGCTAGTCCCGAGCAAAACAAAGAAAGAGAAAAGTATGTGAAAAACAAGAAATCCTAACTCACTTTCGTAGGAATCACGGTTGCACTTAGTACGTGCAACAAGCCGTTAAACCTCCTTTTCGCCAAGGAGGAGGAGTGTTGTCTCCTGAGGGTTTTCAGTGGATATACCCACAAAATCCGAACAAGATGCATTAATCAATCTAGCTACATGACTCGTTGGACTTATTTTGTCGATCATGGGATGCGGTAATACTACGGGTCGACTCTATATATGTAATCGGGCCACACACCTAGACTAATGAGTTATTCGTGAGAGTTAACTAAGGAATTAAGTGAAAGACATGGGCAACCTTAACTTCTGAATGTGATACAACGTGTAAAGTCCATTTTGGTTCTTATTTGACTCTTTTTTTCTTTTTTTTTCTTTTTCTTTGGAGCATTTATTGGTTGGTGTTTGATTCTCCCAGGGTCAGGTTTCGTGCATCATTGCCTATGAGGACTTACACTATCACGTACACCTTCCCCCAAATCTCCACATAGGGCGATCCCTACCACCCGTGTAACGGGAGTTCGGTCGGTGCATCCCAAGTCAGATGACTCGAAAGCACCAGGCACAAAGTCCCCTCAGACCTACTTTCCCGAGTGATAGGAGCCGTGCGAGAAGAGAGAACACCACTTATTTATCTACATGGGAACCAAAACCCCTACACTTAAGTTTCACAAAAAGAGATTAAGGGCCCTTGACTACGACAAACTTCCTTATACTAACAGACACGAATTATTGAGTACTTCTTTAAATTTTTGAGTACTGAAACCCTATGATTACACGCCCCCCGAGGGAAAACCAGGGTGCATCCTAACGACTCGATAAGACCTAAAGCCAGTAAACTAGAAATCCTAATGCATCAAGTTCAAGACAATTTTTGGAGCTTTCTTTTTACTTTGCCTCTCAACGGTTTTGCACATGCTGAACACACGCAAAACCTACAAAAACATTTTCTTTCGCAAACACATGAAGATTTTGAAAGAAATGTGAAAATTTTAAAGCACTCGGCAAGCAAAAGAAGACAAGTCACCCAAGGATCATGGCAAGCAGATATATCAATGTTAAATGCGGCACACTAGCATGACCCTAACATACACACAAAAAAAAACAAAATCAAAAGAAAAAGACTCGACTATGTACACACGTTAAACACCCCCCACACCTACTTCATGCATTGTCCTCAATGAATGTGAACAGGATACTACATGGATACATGCATGAAAAAGGAACGATCTCACCAACATGAAGTACAAAGGGACGTTCAGGGTCATGTTCATGGACACAAACCCAAATTCCCTCAAATCCCGTGAGAAGCTGAAGAAGGGAGATAAATACGTGAAGAAATTGGG
Organism: Triglochin maritima; assembly: GCA_963682175.1. Classification (NCBI taxonomy): domain Eukaryota; kingdom Viridiplantae; phylum Streptophyta; class Magnoliopsida; order Alismatales; family Juncaginaceae; genus Triglochin; species Triglochin maritima. The sequence goes on from OY821785.1 coordinate 15,081,093, forward strand.
CCCAAGTACACAAGGGTTGGGGCCCACAACAATCGATGCTCACTGAAGGAGTCTTTTATTACACATTTTTTTTCTTTTTCTTTTTTTTTTACTTTTTTTAACAAGATATGTACATCAACCAAGATATTCTCATAATCATTTGGTCAAGGAACATCAAATGAGAACATCATGTTTTGAGGACCAGAGACTTGCCGAGATGGGCAAACTCCACTGGTACTCTGAGGTGTCATGCGGGGTGAAAGGTCAAAGCTGAAAGGCTCGAACCCCTCATGATATTGGTCGGGTGTGGGCAACAAAGAATGAAGTTGTGTTGCCTCACTAGGGTTTAATTGCTCATCGAAGAAAACCCTCCAACCAATAGGCAGGTGCATCGGAATGAGTTCCTCAGGCTCATTCGATGGATGCAGCAGACTTGCATTATTAAGAATGGGGCTTCTCCCCAAGTCATCCAACAAGGACCTCCCACCATCATTTAGATCATCAAGCATAAGCTCGGTCATAGGTGGGTCCTTGTTGGAGTCAATATGAAGATCAAATGGCTCAATGGCCATGGGACATGAGGTAGAGACACCTTCTGGCATAGGCATATGATGAGGTGTCTCACCCTCACTAGTACTCTCAACTGAATCATGCAACGAACACTCCCTTTGAACATTCATGTTCGAGGCCAGCTCACTCTGTTGCATTGCAAAGACAGGCAATGAGTCTTCGTTGGGCCCACGAACATTCTCAATGGGTTGCATTGGGGTTATGGGTGTTCGTTGATTTTGTGGTGCTTTCTCCAATTGGCGGATGAGATTTAGATTTAAAGGTTCATCCATGGGTTCCTGTTGCTTACCAGAGTTGAACACATGAAACTCGGCACTCATGTTACCGAATGAGAGCTTCATGAGACCATTTCTACAATTAATCAAAGCATTGGAGGTTGCCAGAAATGGTCTACCCAAAATCAAAGGTATTTGAGAGTGGGTGTTCGCAACAGGATTGGTATCGAGGACAACAAAATCGACTGGAAATATAAAATCTCCAACTTTGATAAGCACATCCTCGATAATCCCCATGGGAATACGAATGGATCTATCCGCCAATTGGAGGGTGATCTTAGTTGGTTTCAATTCTCCCAAGTTCAACTGTTGATAAACAGAGAATGGGAGGAGGTTGACTGTTGATCCTAAATTAAGCAAAACATTGCTCAGTCTAGTGTCCCCTATCGTACATTGAATAGTAGGACACCCAGGGTCCTTGTATTTTGTGTAGGTGGGATTGGACAAAAGTGAGCTGATATTTGCAGCCAAGAATGCTTTCTTAGGAACATTGGTCTTCCTCTTGGTTGTGCAGAGATCCTTCAACACTTTGGCATATTGAGGTATTTGTTGGATGACATCCAACAAGGGGATGTTAACCTTCACTTGCTTAAATACCTCTAATATCTTGTCCATGTTGTCACTCTGCTTTTTGTTTAACCTACTTGGATAGGGAGCTTTTGGCAGGTAGGTTTTCTGCTGTGCCTTAGAAGAAAGCTTTGGTGTATTACCCTCACCCTCAGCTTCTTCTTCACCACCATTCCCACTGAGGGGCTGCATAGATGGTGGTGGGTGTGGCAAGGAAATGTGATTGTCAACCTGTTTTTCATTCCTTAAGGTTACAATGGAATTGACATGGTGAACAGGTTCCTCCACATGGTTCACTTGCCTCCCCCGAGGGACCACATTCTCATTTTGCATGTGTTGTTGCTGGTACACACGGGGGTTAGCCTCAGGCTGGCTAGGAAGAGACCCTCTCTCTCTTTCATGTACAGACTGAGCCAATTGGCCCATCTGAAGCTCTAGAGATTTGATGGTCTGCTGATTTGAAGTGAGAACTTGACTTGTGGTTGACATAAAAAAATTCATTGAGTTTTCAAGTCCACGAGTCAAGGTCTCAAGCGAATTGAATCGGGTTTCCATATTATTGGAATTCGGGAAACCCGATGGATTGGTGGTTTGCGCTTGGGGTGGCTGATAGGAATGTGCATGCATGGGAGGTTGGTGTGATTGGTAAGGTGGTCTAGAGGAGTTTGAAGGACCACCCGGGGCATTAGTTTGGTTCCATGAAAAATTGGGGTGGTTCCTCCATCCAGGGTTATAAGATGATGAGTATGGGTCATTCCTAGCTCTGTCATAGATGACGTTGACACGCTCCATCTCAGGAGGAATGGACTCACACTCGCTCTCTACATGACCTATCCTACCACATGATTGACAAGGAACTGGACCAGATGTGGACATGTGAGGTGCACATTGTTGGTTTTGGAGCTCAATCGAATCCATACGGCGCATTAAGGCCGCCATGCGTGCCTCGGTGGCCGTAGTGGTATCGATACCAAATGCGGTACCCGATCTAGTCGAGTTTGCATTCGCAATCCTCGCTCCTATACTAGATGATGCAGGTGGTTCCCTCACACTCTCCCACTGCATGGTTTTCTCAGCGAGGTCTTCTAGGAAGGCCCATGCCTCCCTTTCATCCTTTCCCAAGAACTCTCCTTGACACATGGACTCAAGGAGCGTTCTGGACGGGATGTGAAGACCCTCATACACAATCTGACAAAGACGCCACAACTCAATGCCATGGTGAGGGCACGAGGATAGTAGCTCTTTGAACCTCTCAAGATATGCATGAAATGGTTCGGTCTCATGTTGATAGAACGAATTGATTTCGTTCCTCAATTTTTGAGTCCGATGATTAGGAAAGTACTTCTTGAGGAATGCAGATTGAAACTCATCCCAAGTCCTAAAGGAATTCGCCTGGTTTCTGTACAACCACTTCTTGGCATCATCCTTCAGCGCAAAGGGGACAAGCCTAAGATGGATGGAGTCTGTGGTAAGTTGTTGCAGCTTGAACATAGCACAGACCTCCTCAAATTCCCTGAGAAAGATATAGGGGTCACCTTTCCCAGTGAAATGAGGGAGCATGGAAATGAATTGAGGCTTAACCTTAAAATGGTTCCCATTAGCCTCTGGTAATACGATGCATGAGGGTAGAGCTGTACGGCTCGGGTAGCATCGATCACGAAGAGGTATGGGAACGACAACTGGAAGCACTGGTCGAACAAGTGGGTCCAGCAACTGCTCCTCCTCACGGAAATTAGCAGCCATTGAACCCGGACTGCGTGCGACACGAGAGGAGGAAGGTGTCGAGAAATCGATGACCGAAGCCAGATTGACAACGCTCCTCGTCAAACGACCACTCTCGTCTCGTGTCCACGAAAGCATGCACAAAGGTGCACACACAAACCACAACTCTTTTTTTTCTTTTTTTTAAAAAAAAGAAGAATGTACGTAGAAGAGAAGATGAGGGAACACAGGAGAGAAAGAATGACTCAGGAGAGAAGGGAAGAAGTAGAAGCACACAAGCAAACAAGGCTCAAGCAATCCTAAGGTCGCTATAGGTCCTTACAGCTAGACGACGCCTAACTGCGAGGTCACACGGCCTCAACACGCCTCACCTCCCTACAACGAGGACCACAAAGCCCAGCAAGTGAGCCAAGATCTGGGGATCTCGTCTCTCCTACTATCGACAAAGTGGGCAATGCCGATCAGGTCATGACGGTCGGGACCGGATCACTCTCCTAATGCGTCCAAGATCCTTAGGGCCAATGTCTACTTGATTTTAAAATTAGGCTCTTGATTAGTGTGGTTTTTGGGGCGAAGGAAAGGGTGATGAAATCCCCCACCTTATCTTTTACGGGACAACCCCTCCTTAGTAGCGTTTTGGAGTCCTAAATCTAGCAATCAACTCTCCAAACAACGCTCAACTCACACTTGTTGCAATGCACTTCCTACTAACTAATGCATGTTCATACGAAATGCATGAATGAGAGTAGAAGGTGCGTACCTCACGCCAGCTCTCAGCAACAGAAAATAAAGCTAAGATAAAAGACAATCTAAATGCCTAAGTCACATACATGATGCATGACCTAAACAAGAATGAATGCCTAATCTTTTGCTTTGAGTTTTAGGGTCCAAGTTGCTTAAAGGAGGTTTGATTATTGATCTGGGAACGAACTATAAGTCAAAAGATGCCAAATTGAGTCCCAGATAACTAGATCATTTAGAGCAACAACAGCAAGAAATTAAAAGATGAACAGAGCTCACCAGACCGCTGATTAGCGGTCTCAGACCGCTGATTGGCGGTCTGAAGTGCTCAGGTCGTCTGGAAATTTCTCCAGTAGCCTCCACTTGCTATTCCCAGTCTCCTGAAACAAAGAAAAACTACAACACACAAATTAAATCCACTCGAATCGTCCAAACAAGAGTCTGGACTGGCACCTCCCCGGCAACGGCGCCAAAAACTTGATTGAACGTTTTAATTAAACCGCAAGTGCACGGCCGCGATGAAGCGGTGGCAAGTACGGGTCATCCTCAGGGAGGTGAGCAGTCTCTTGTTTGCACGAAATCAAGTGGCGAAAATAATGGAGAAGAGAGTTGGTTACGCTACTCTACCCTAAACTACTCTAAGAAGTATGAAATGTGAAAGAAGCAAACAAAAGATGAAATAAGAACTAAGCTAAGAACAAAACAAGAATGCTGGAATTTCAGGAATGGAAAACCCCTAAGGGGTGGAGTGAGTGCACACATGCAAAGAGGTGGGTGTAGAATACATTCTTTAAGCACATGAAGGTGGTGTTTATCAAGCATAGGAAGTGTCTAAATGTTATGGCAAAACCTATCAATCTATTCACCAACTTAGTTGATTAACATTTACATATGCAAGGTGTTTATTTCAGAACCTAAACAAGCATGAGAGGTGTCTAATCATTTTGGCAAAACTCATCAAGTTGTAAATTCTATCCTAAACAAGCAAGCATACATTCATGTTTAATCAACACATTGAAATTAAAGCATTCATCCCATTCTCTAATGCATGTATGTACATCTACTCCACCCCCCAAAAGGGGATGGAACTACTCACTAAACATTACACTAATGATTAAACTATGGAAAGAAAGCATATTCAAATTAAGCTAGAATTAAAAGACGATTAAACTAAAACATGCACAACAATAAAAGAAGCATAAAACAAACAATGAAAGAAACACAAAACTTTATTGATAAAAATGACTCACATTAAAAGTAGCATCCTCCTACTTTAGTGTGTGCTTCAAGGCCTCACTTCTAGTAGGAAGAATAGCCACTTAAAATATGGAGTGATTACAAAAGGAGGTGAAGAGTTCTATTTATAGGCATGGAAAAAGCTAATCCGGGACAATCCCCCGATGTGGGACTAAACAGATACCACACATAGCCTAAACATCCTCTAATACATGTGCTGGAGAACTTTGAGAGCATTTGGGCCAAAAGTGACCGCCAATTAGCGGTCTTGGACCGCTAATTAGTGGTCTACAGTGTCCGGATCGCTGTGGAATTTCTTGTGGGCTTTTCTGGAAGGCTTTGTTGGTATTTGATGCATCTAGTTTGCATGTTGGAGCTCCGACCCGAATAGAATTGCCAAAATACTCCCCATGATGGTGAGGAGTATTCTGTTTTGCTCTTAGGTCCTTCTGTCTTGCAATCAGGTCCTTCTTCCTTACATCTTGGTCCCCAGATCTCACAATTCAGTCCTTTTTTCCAGCTTTTGGGTCCTTTTATGCTTCATCTCTTCAAACCTATTTATTCCTGAAAAATAAACATAAAACTCGTGACATAGCATTGTTTAGGTGAAAGATAATGGATATAAGATACAAATATGAGCATGAAATGATGTCAATCATGCAACAAGGTCTGGATTTGCACACGACTCAGCAGGACACCCGCCTGGGAGAGGGTCATACAGATCGGGTGCTACCCTAAGTTGAAGGTGGATCTGATCACCTATGTGTTGGGCAGTGTGGAATCCAACTAGTGGATAACCACATCTACAGTGGTCTTCAGTGACAGGGAGGACGTGAGTTGGGAGGAGCTTCTGGGAGAGTTCAACCAGAAGTACTTCGCACAGCACGTCAGAGACGCAAAGCGAGAGGAGTTCCTGGCTCTCGGGTAGAAGGATATTTATGTCCTGTTCAACACCCTAGAGCGCTACTGTCCTGAGATTTATGTCACCCAGGAGCAGAGAGCAATGAAGTTCACACGGGGACTTCGGAAGTAGCGCAGGTCTTATGTGTTGACTAGTATGCCGCAAACCCCTGCAGATGCAGTGAAGTGCACGACTATCCTAGACAAGGATTATCTGGAGAACTATCAGGAGGCTAGGAAGCTATAAGGGAATGTCAGTGGATGGGCAACTGGTCGTTTCACAGGGAATCTTGGCAAGAGGCCCCAAATTGAGGAAGGTGGTTCATGCCAACCCGGAGAGTGCACTGCTCATGGCAGAGTGCATCCTGGGCGAGAGTGTTGATTCCATCCTGGAGTGTGTTTGGGTTGTGGTCAGCATGGGCATTATATCATATAATGTCCTCTCAAGCAGGGCGAGTCCAATAGGAGACCAGGACCACCGATCGCAGGTAGAGGCGGTGCCAGCCGACCCGTGGTCTCACTCAAGTTGATTGGTTGATAGAGCATTCCGCCACTTTTTGGTGACTTTCACTTTCAACCTGATACCACCATTGCAAGGAAGGAGAGATGGACGAGTCTTCACCATCTGGCCAGATGAGGCAAGGGATGCCAACACCATGGTGGAAGGTAGACTTTCTATTGATGACCATATAGCTATAGTACTTTTCAATTCTGGAGCCAAACATTTGTTTATCTCAGAGCAGTTTGCGGGCGCGTTGGGTCGTACCCCTATGCAACTGATGGTCGGTTTGGAATTTAGTACGCTCATGGGTAGGGTGAGCACTGTGGGGAGCATTCTCCCCAGCACCACCGTTGTTTGGAAGACCAAGATTTTTCGGTAGATCTGGTATTGTTACCGATGGAGGATTTTGACGTCATACTGGGGATGAATTAGTTGTCACAATACGATGTTCTGCTCTTTTGCCATGAGAAGAAGATTTTAATCCCAAAAAAGGACCAACCAGATTTGCTGATCAGGAGAATGAAGAACAGAGGAGGCTGAATCATTGTCTCAGCAGTGAAGCACAAAATCTGATTCACCAGGGGTGCAGCATGTTTATGGCTACGATGGTTGTTCCAGACCCCGAGACAAGGAGATTGGGGAATATTGAAGTTGTGTAGGAATTTCCTGAGGTGTTTCCAGATGACATCACCGGTTTATCGCCACATCAAGAAATTGAGTTTCGAATAGAGTTGGTAGATGGTACCACTTCGCAGTCGAAGGCTCCGTATCGGATGGCACCTGTAGAGTTAGCTGAGCTGAAGAAGCAGTTACAGGAATTGATGGATTTGGGGTTCATTTGACTGAGTGTCTCACCTTGGCGAGTGTCAGTATTCTTTGTGAAAAAGAACGATGGGTCATTACAGATGTGCATCGACTACAGGATTCTGAATAAGGTTACCGTCTGGAATTAGTACCCTTTACCCAAGATTGAGGACCTCTTTGACCTATTGTAGTCAGTGAAGGTTTTCTTGAAGATAAATCTACGATCAGGCTATCACCAGTTGAGGATTAAGGAGGCAGACGTCCAGAAGACAACTTTTTGGATGCGGTACGACATTCATTGAACTGATGAATAGAACGTTCAAGCTGTACCGCGACAATTTTGTCATTGTATTCGTGGACGACATTCTGGTCTACTCTCTTAATAAAAAGCAGCACAGGGAGCATCTGAGGATCGTACTAGGGATCTTGAGGGATCAGAAGTTGTATGCCAAGTACTCGAAGTGCGAGTTTTGGCTGGATCAGGTAGCTTTTATAGGGCACATTGTGTCGAAGGATGACATCTGAGTGAACCCAGCAAAGGTTGGGGCAGTGACCCAGTGGAAGACCCCGATGAGCGTGACTAAGATCAGTAATTTTGTGAGACTTGCGGGCTACTACCGTCGGTACATGAAAGACTTCTCCAGATTAGCTTCACCATTGACAACATTGACGTAGAAGGGCCTACAGTGGAATTTCTAGTAGAAGGGGATGAAGAGGGACATAGTGGTGTTTGTGTTCAGATGCTTAGTCTATCAGTAGGTGAAGATTGAGCATCAAAGACAACCAAGGCCAATGTAGAGGATTGAATTGCCAAAGTGGAAAAGGGAGCATATGACGATGGATTTTGTCACAGGTTTGCCGAAGTCAGGCAGATTTCATGATGCGATTTTGGACATTGTCGATCGACTGACCAAGTCGATGAACTTCTTACCGATCAAGACCACTTTGTCTCAGGAGTGTCAAGCTAAGTTGTACATCGAGGAGATAGTTAGATTGCACTAAGTGCCTGTGAGTATTATCTCAGATCGCGACCCGAGGTTTACATCCAGATTTTGGAAAAGTTTGCAGAATCCCTTCGAAACACAGTTGAAGTTCAACACAACCTTCCCCCCAGATAGACTATCAGTCTGAGAGGATGATCCAGATGCTAAAGGATATGCTGAGAGCTTGCACTCTAGATTGGGCAGGACACTAGGATCACTTGCCACTGAAAGAGTTGGCCTACAACAATAGTTTCGAGAAGAAAGGGAAGCTTAGTCCGAGGTATGTCAGACCATTCGAGATTCTGGACCACGTTGGTAAGGTCGCCTACCAGATTGCTTTGCCACCACAGTTTTCCGGTCTTCACAACATCTTCAATGTATCGATGTTGACGAAGTATGCCACATATCCATCCCACATTATCGAGATAGAGGTTCCAGAGATCCAGCAAGACTTGTCCCTAGAGGAGAGATCTGTTTAGATTGTGGATCTCATAGAGCATCAGTTCAGGATGAGGACCATTTCGATGGTGAAGGTGAGATGGCAACACCGTAGCGTTCCCGAGGCCACCTGGGAGATCGAGGAGCCAGTCCGAAAGATGTATCTGGAGCTTTTCGGTAAGTGCTTGATTAAATTTCGAGGATAAAATTTCTTTAAGGATGGTGGATTGTTAGAACCTAACCCTTTTTAGACTCGGCTAATCATGTTTAGCATGATTAGTTTAGGTTAATGATTTTGTTGATTGTGGAGATAAGTTTATGAGTGAAGTGAGGGTTGGGGGTGAGGTGGAAGGTGGTGATTGGATGCTTTGGAGGTGGGTTGTTTTAAAGAAAAAAAATCTTACCTTCTTAATCACTTCTCACTCTTTTACTCTCTCAACTCACCTCTCTCTCGGATCTCTGAAGCTTCGACGTGTGGCATGAACGACAAGCAAGGAAGATTTAGGAAAACGTCGCCAGAGGTGTGTGTGGTGTGGTTGACGAGGAGCTCGTTTGAAAAGGTTGTCGGGTGCAAGTTTGGTGACGTGGAGATTGTCGGCGACGTTGGGAGCTTCGACGAGCATTAAAAAGGCATGCCAAGTTCAATTAAGTTACTCACACAAGGTGTGTGAGAGGTTTGGGTGATCTTTGGAGGTCGGAGGACTCGACGGTGATTGCGTACAACAGGTGTTCTACAGAGGAACGGTCAACCAAGGTTATTGATTGGTCGACTGGTTGTAGTGTAAATGAAGTTCTGCCCTGCACAGGTCAAACTATGTCTATAGGCAGTCGACCGGTTGTGTGTAATTTGGCTAGAGGAAGAAGACACTGTTATTTTTTGTCGGACGGGACCCTTTTCCCGTTCGACCATTTGCATCTAACGTGAGTCGGTTCAAGCATAGACCTTCCAAACAAGTCGACCACTCCACACATGGAGTTCAACCGTTAACTTATGTGAACTCTATTACTGTTCAATCAGTTGGTGTGTTGGTTCGACAGGTTATGGCTTGTGAAACTTAGGAAGACTCTGTTATTTTTGGTTGGATGGGACCCCTTTGTCGTTCGACCATTGCTGTGATTATTTAAATGTTTTTCATACCTCCAAACGGTCGACCGTTTGAACATATGTTTGTTCGACCGATTGAATTATAGTTCGAACCTTTGTCTAGTTCAACATCCAGACGATCGACCGCGTAGCTATTTTTGGTCGACCGTTAGTACAAAGATTGGATTTATTGATTTTATGTTTTTGTACATTGTTGTTTTCCATAACCTATGTGGTAGACTGGAGGGATCATAGATCCCAATGTTTGGCATTGTTATGCAACTTCCTAGGGTGATGGGACTACCACCCTTGATGGCTACGGAAGTAACTACCCCACCTTTATGTTGGCAGAGTGTAAGCAACTTATATGTCATCTTGTGTGAGCAATTACATGTCAGCTTGTGTGAGCAATTATATGTCAAATTGTGCGAGCATTTGAGGTATCATCTTGTGAGAGCAGCCTATGGCTCAGCTTGTGTGAGCATACCTCCGTACTACAACATGTGGATGTGATGGGTGCCTATGTAGGGCCCAATTTTATTAGTAGAGTGGTTCTTTATTACCGTGGTTGGGGAAAGTTTTATGTTTCATTATTGTATGCCATGTATACTAGTCTGATTGGTATTGTTTACTGTAGATTGTTCATATGCATGTAGGTGGACATAGTATACGGGGTTTCCTTATGGAAACTCAGGCATTGTTTCATGTTGCATTTCAGGTCGCGAGTTGCATTGAGTGGGTGGCGATAGAGGACGAGTACACATGACCGGATCCTGTAGTCTTATTTTTTGAGTTTGTTATGATTACCAGTAGATTATTCTTCTTGTCTTTTGTTGTAATCATACTTCTGAAAACTCATGTGCAAATGGTGTACCTTTGGATGTATATTATGAGTAACGTCCTTATGTTGTTGTTTAAATTCTTGAGTTTAAATTTTAAAATTTTCCGTTGTTTCTGAGATGTTACATATATAAAACCCACACAAGAGACACAAACAAGCTCTAGTTAGAGTGTTTAGATTGTGATTCAACTTCCATATCAAAGAATCATCAAGTTGTAAGGCTTCGAAGAAGCTCCCCTCGGGTTGTGAGAGGAGACACGAGCGAGGTGAGGTGTTGTAGAAGGTGTTGATCTCAACCCAGAATGGAGATCAGGTTAGTGGAACCATAAGCAAGGCACGGAGGATCGAGCGAGGCTTGCGAGGAGGACTAGGACCGGGTGTAGTGTCGAATCTCTGTAAACTTTGGTGTTGAATTTTGTGGTTGATTGTCTTATTTCTTAATCCTTTGCTTGTTGTTTTAATTCCACATCTATACCGTAATTAGAGGGCCGTCGATCCTAACAACCCCCCTCCCACGCACACTTAAACCATACAATGTCCACAATGAATGCAAAGAATAAAATGCATGGCCAAACTAACTATTGTCACCTCTGATTGAATCAGTTATAACACTACATGTGCACGACCAAGTTGAAGCAGTGGCAAGCACGAGTCGGTCCGCAGGGAGTGTGTGTGAGTCGGATTCATGATACTCGAGTGGGGAAAGAATAGAGGAATGAGGTCGGAGTTACACTACGATGCGTATAAAATCGGAAAACAAACAATAAAACTAAACCCATTAGGGGGTAGAGAAAAAATGCGAATACGAAAATATGTGTAGGTGTGTGTTGATTTGTGCTCATCATAACATGTAATACATGAAATCCATAAAACCAAAACCAACTTTCCTCCACATGAAAAAAGATAAAACATTATCATTAAAACATACAAGACAATAATTGAAATGAAGCTAAATGATCTCATGCATAAAGACCAAACCCCACTATGTCTCCACATGAATAAGATTTACTCATTCATTAAAACATACAAGACATTAATTAGGATGATGCCAACATGAGCACATGCATGCACATGTTATGTTTCCTTCTTCCACTCCATCCTTATCCTCACCTTATCATTCCCCATAAAATGATCTACTAATCTAAGCTTGTGCTAGGCATCACTCAAGAGCTTTAACACATCAAAGATAAGAGTGAAATCCCATTGGATGGTCATGGAAATCATGTGAGGTTAAAAGGTTAGGACAAACACACACTCAATACATCACATAATCACATCACCTTCTTATCCACCCCCAATGAGGATGGACTACTCCCTACTCATCTCTAAACCAAGGAAAGCATAAAAACAACAAAAACCAATGAAAGAAATGTAGAAAACTAGATTAAGCAAGCATCAAACAAAAAGGAAATTGCATAAAATGGAAAACATGAACATAAAGAACAAGAACTAAACTAGATTAAGAAATAAAAATAAAAGATTGTTACTTGATTGACATCATTTCATGGTTATATTTGTATCTTATATCCATTATCTTTCACCTAAACAATGCTATGTTACGAGTTTTATGTTTAGTTTTCAGGAATAAATAGGTTTGAAGAGATGAAGCATAAAAGGACCCAAAAGCTGGGAAAAAGGACTGAATTGTGAGATCTGGGGACTGAGATGCAAGGGAGAAGGACCTGAACGTAAGACAGAAGGACCTAAGAGCAAAACAGAATACTCCACACCATCATGGGGAGTATTTTAGCAAGTCGATTCGGGTCAGAGCTCCAACAAACCAAGTAAATGCATCCAAGACCAGAAAATATACCAAGAAAAGCCCACAACAAAACTGAGCAGGATCCGAACCATATAGACCGCCAATTGGCGGTCCAAGACCGCTAATTGGCGGTCTGTTTTGGCCCAAATTCGCTTCAATTTCTCCAGCACATGTATTCGAGGATGTTTAGGCCATTTTTGGTATTTGTTTTAGCCCCACATCGGGGGATTGTCCCGGATTGCCTTTTTCTATGGCTATAAATAGAACTCTTCACCTTCTATTGTAATCACTCCATATTTTTAAGTGGCTATTCTTCCTACTAGAATTGAGGCCTTGAAGCACACACTAAAGTAGGAGGATGCTACTTGAAATGTGAGTCATTTTATCAATAAAGTTTTCATTGTTTTGTTCTTCTTTTATTGTTTGTGCATGCTTTAGTTTAATTGTCTTTTATTAAATCTAGCTTAGTTAATATGCTTTCCTTTCTTAGTTCAATAATTAGTGTAATGTGTAGTGAGTAGTTCCATCCCCTTTGGGGGGTGGAGTAGATGTTCATACATGCATTAGAGAATGGAATGAATGCTTTATTTTCAATGTGTTGATAAAACATGAATGTATGCTTGCTTGTTTAGGATAGAATTTATAACTTGATGAGTTTTGCCAAAATGGTTAGACACCTCTCATGCTTGTTTAGGTTCAGAAATAAACAACTTGTATATGTAAATGTCAATCAACTAGGTTGGTGAATAGATTGATAGGTTTTGCAATAACATTTAGACACTTCCTATGCATGATAACACCACCTTTATTTGTGCTTAAAGAATGTGTTCAACACCCACCTCTTTGCATGTGTGCACTCACTCCGCCCCTTAGGGGTTTTTCCATTTCTGAATTCCAGCACTCGTCTTTTGTTCTTAGTTTAGTTTTAGTTAATCATTTGTTCCTCTCTTTCGCATTTCGTACTTCTTATTGTAGTGTAGCGTAGAGTAGCATAATCACTCTCTTCTCCAATTTTTCGCCACTTGATTTTGTAGAAACAAGAGGCTGCTCACCTCCCTGAGGATGACCCATATTTGCCACCCCTTCAACGCGGCCGTGCACTTGCGGTTTAATTAAAACGTTCAACAAGTTTTTGGTACCGTTGTCGAGGAGGTGCCAGTCCAGACTCTTGTTTGGACGATTCGAGTGGATTTAATTTGTGTTTTGTAGTTTTTCTTTGTTTCAGGAGACTTGGAGTCGCCAGCAGGAACACCTGGAGAAATTTGGTGGCATTCTGGGCACTGTAGACCGCCAATCAGCGGCCTGAGACCGCCAATTGGCGGTCTGGTGAGCTCATTTTACTCTCTTATTTCTGTGGCGTGTTTACATAATTGATGTAGTGATCTGGGACTTGATTTGGCATGTTTTGACTTATAGTTTGTTCCCAGATCAATAATCAAACCTCCTTTAAGCAACTTGGACCCTAAAACCCAAAGCAAAAGATTAGGCATTCTTTTTGTTTAGGTCATGCATCATGTAGGTGACTTAGCCATATAGATTGTCTTTCATTTTAGCTTTATTTTCAGTTTCTGAGTGCTGGCGTGAGGTACACACCTTCTACTCTCATTCATGCATTTCGTATGAACATGCATTAGTTAGTAGGAAGTGCATTGAAACAAGTGTGAGTTGAGCGTTTGTTTGGAGAGTTGATTGCTAGATTAGGACTCCAAAACACTACTAAGGAGGGGTTGTCCCATAAAAGATAAGGTGGGGGATTTCATCACCCTTTTCTTCGCCCCACAAACCACACTAATCAAGAGCCTAATTTTTAAAATCAAGTAGACATTGGCCCTATGGATTTCGAGCGCATTAGGAGAGTGATCCGGTCCCGACCGTCATGACATGATCGGCGTTGCCCACTTTGTCGATATTAGGAGAGACGAGATTTCCGAATCTTGGCTCACTTGCTGGGCTTTGTGGTCCTCGTCGTAGGGAGGTGAGGCGTGTTGAGGCCGTGTGACCTCGCAGTTAGGCGTCGTCTAGCTGTAAGGACCTATAGCGACCTTAGGATTGTCCGTGTGACCTCGCAGTTGAGCCTTGTTTGCTTGTGTGCTTCTACCTGTACCCATCCGCCGTAGCATAAAGACTTCTACCCTTCTCACCTGAGTCATTCTTTCTCTCCTGTGTTCCCCCGTCTTCTCCTCTACGCACATTCTTTGTTTTAAAAAAAAGGTTTTGGTTTGTGTGTGTGCACCTTTATGCATGCTTTCGTGGACACGAGACGAGAGGGGTCGTTTGACGAGGAGCGTTGTCAATCTGGCTTCGGTAATCGATTTCTCGACGCCTTCCTCCTCTCGTGTCGCACATAGTCTGGGTTCAATGGCTGCTAATTTCCGTGAGGAGGAGCAGTTGCTGGACCCACCTGTTCGACCTGTGCTTCCAGTTGTCGCTCCCATACCTCTACGTGATCAATGCTACCCGAGTCGTACTGCTCTACCCTCATGCATCGTATTGCTAGAGACTAATGGGAACCATTTTGAGGTTAAGGCTCAGTTTTTTTCCATGCTCCCTCATTTCACTGGGAAAGGTGACCCCTATATCTTTCTCAGGGAATTTGGGGAGGTCTGTGCTATGTTCAAGCTGCAACAACTTAGCACCGACTCCATCCATCTTAGGTTTGTCCCCTTTGCGCTGAAGGATGACGCCAAGAAGTGGTTGTACAGCAACCAGGCGAATTCCTTTAGGACATGGGATGAGTTCCAATCTGCATTCCTCAAGAAATACTTTCCAAATCATCGGACTCAAAAATTGAGGAACGAAATCAATTCGTTCTATCAACTTGAGACCGAGACATTTCATGCATATCTAGAGAGGTTCAAGGAGCTACTATCCTCATGCCCTCACCATGTCATTGAGTTGTGGCGTCTTTGTCAGATTGTTTACGAGGGTCTTCACATCCCGTCACGGACTCTCCTTGAGTCCATGTGTCAAGGAGAGTTCTTAGGAAAGGATGAAAGGGAGGCATGGGCTTTCCTAGAAAACCTCGCTGAGAAAACCATGCAATGGGAGAGTGTGAGGGAACCACCTGCATCATCCAGCATAGGAGCGAGGATCGCGATTGCAAACTCGACTAGATCGGGTGCCGCATTTGCTATCGATGCCACTACGGCCACCGAGGCACGCATAACGGACTTAATGCGCCGTATGGATTCGATTGAGCTCCAAAACCAACAATGTGCACCTCACATGTCCACATCTGGTTGTCTTCCCTGTCATTCATGTGGTAGGATAGGTCATGTAGAAATCGAGTGTGCGTCCATTCCTCCTGAGATGGAACATGTCAACGCCATCTATGACAGAGCTAGGATTGACCCATACTCATCATCTTATAATCCTGGATGGAGGAACCACCCCAATTTTTCATGGAATCAAAATAATCCCCCGGGTGGTCCTTCAAACTCCTCTCGACCACCTAACCAATCAGACCAACCTCCCATGCATGCACAATCTTATCAGCCACCCCAAGCTCCAATCACCAATCAATCGGGTTTCCCGAATTCCAATAATATGGAAACCCGATTCAATTCGCTTGAGACCTTGACTCGTGGACTTGAAAACTCAATGAATTTTTTTATGTCAACCACAAGTCAAGTTCTCACTTCAAATCAGCAGACCATCAAATCTCTAGAGCTTCAGATGGGCCAATTGGCTCAGTCTGTACATGAAAGAGAGAGATGGTCTTTTCCTAGCAAGCCTGAGGCTAACCCCCGCATGTACCAGCAACAACACATGCAAAATGAGAATGTGGTACCTCGGGGGAGGCAAGTGAACCATGTGGAGGAACTTGTTCACCATTTCAATTCCATTGTGACCTTAAGGAATGGAAAACAGGTTGACAATCACATTTCCTTGCCACCACCGTCATCTATGCAGCCCCTCAGTGGGAATGGTGGTGAAGAAGAGGCTGAGGGTGAGGGTAATACACCAAGGCTTCCTTCTCAGGCACCGCAGAAAACCAACCTGCCAAAAGCTCCCCATCCAAGTAGGTTAACCAAAAAGCAGAGTGACACAATGAACAAGATATTAGAGGTGTTTAAGCAAGTTAAGGTTAACATCCCCTTGTTGGATGTCATCCAACAAATACCTCAATATGCCAAAGTGTTGAAGGATCTCTGCACAACCAAGAGGAAGACCAATGTTCCTAAGAAAGCATTTTTGGCTGCAAATGTAAGCTCACTTTTGTCCAATCCCGCCTACACAAAATACAAGGACCCTGGGTGTCCTACTATTCAGTGTACGATAGGGGACACTAGCATGAGTAATGTTTTGCTTGATTTAGGATCAGCGGTCAACCTCCTCCCTTTTTCTGTTTATCAACAGTTGAACTTGGGAGAATTGAAACTAACTAAGATCACCCTCTAATTGGCGGATAGATTCATTCGTATTCCAAAGGGGATTATCGAGGACGTGCTTATCAAAGTTGGAGATTTTATATTTCCAGTCGATTTTGTTGTCCTCGATACCAATCCTGTTGCGAACACCCACTCTCAAATACCTTTGATTTTGGGTAGACCATTTCTGGCAACGTCCAACGCCTTAATTAATTGTAGAAATGGTCTCATGAAGCTCTCCTTCGGTAACATGAGTGCCGATTTTCATGTGTTCAACTATGGTAGGCAACATGAGTCCATGGATCAACCTTTAAATGTAAATCTTATTCGCCAATTGGAGAAAGCACCACAAAATCAACGAACACCCCCCAACCCCAATGCAACCCATTGAAAATGTTTGTGGGGCCAGCAAAAACTCATTGCCTGTCTTTGCAATGCAACAAAGTGAGTTGACATCAAACATAAATGTCCAAAAGGAGTGTTTGTTGCATGGTTCAGTTGAGAGTAGTGAGAGTGAGACACATCATCATATGCCTATACCAGAAGGTGTCTCTACCTCATGTCCCATGGCCATTGAGCCATTTGAGCTTCGTTTTGACTCCAACAAGGACCCACCTATGACCGAGCTTCTGCTTAATGATCTAAATGATGGTGGGAGGTCCCTGTTGGATGACTTGGGGAGAAGCCCCATTCCTAGTGATGCAGGTCTGCTGCATCCATCGAATGAGCTTGAGGAACTCATTCCGATGCACCCACCTATTGGTTGGAGGGTTTTGTTTGATGAGCAACTAAACCCTAGTGGGGCAACACAACTTCATTCTTTGTTGCCCACACCCAACCAATATCATGAGGGGTTCGAGTCGTTCATCTTTGACCTTTCACCCCTCATGACACCTCAGAGTACCGGTGAAGTTTGCCCATCTCGGCAAGTCTCTGGTCCTCATGACTTGATGTTCTCATTTGATGTTCCTTGACCAAATGGTTATGAGAATATCATTGTTGCTGTATATATCTTGTAAAAACAAAAAAAAGAAAAAGAACAAAAGAAAAGAAAAGAAAAAGAAGTGTGTAATAAAAGACTCCATGAGCGAGCATTGATTGTTGTGGGCCCCAACCCTTGTGTACTTGGGCTACATTTCTTCACGTATTTGTCTCCCTTCTTCAGTATCTCACAGGTTTTGAGGAAATTCGGGTTTGTGTCCATCACTATAACCATGAACTTCCTGTTGTGCTTCATGTTGGTGAGATCTTCCTTTTTTTCATGCATAAATCCATGTAGTATCATGCTCACATTCATTGAGGACAATGCATGAAGTAGGTGTGGAGGGGTGTTTTACGTGTGTACATAGTCGAGTCTTTTTCCTTTGATTTTGTTTTCTTTTTTGTGTACTGATAGGGTCATGTTAGTGTGCTGCATTTAACATCGATATATCTGCTTGTCATGATCCTTGGGTGACTTGTTTTCTTTTGCTTGCCTAGTGCTTTAAAATTTTCACATTTCTTTCAAAATCTTCATGTGTTTGCGAAAGAAAATGTTTTTGTAGGTTTTGCGTGTGTTTAGCATGTGCAAAACCGTTCAGAGGCCAAGTGAAAAGAAAGCTCCCAAAATTTTCTTGAACTTGATGCGTTAGGATATCTAGTTTACTGGCTTTAGGTCTTATCGAGTCGTTAGGATGCACCCCGGTTTTCCCTCGGGGGGCGTGTAATCATATGGTTTTATCACTCAAACATTTAAAGAAGTCTACCCTGAACCTAGTGAGTCAAATAATTCATGTTTGTTAGTATAAGGAAGTTTGTCGTAGTCAAGGGCCCTTAATCTCTTTTTGTGAAACTTAAATGTAGGGGTTTTGGTTCCCATGTAGATAAATAAATAAGTGGTGTTCTCTCTTCTCGCACGACTCCTATCACTCGGGAAAGTAGGTCTGAGGGGACTTTGTGCCTGGTGCATTCGAGTCATCTGACATGGGATGCACCGACCGAACTCCCGTTACATGGGTGGTAGGGATCGCCCTATGTGGAGATTTGGGGGAAGGTGTACGTGATAGTGTAAGTCCTCATACGCAATGATGCATGAAACCTGACCCTCGGAGAATCAAACACCAACCAATAAAATGCTCCAAAGAAAAAGAAAAAAAAAGTGTCAAATAAGAACCAAAATGGACTTTACACATTGTATCACTTTCAGATGTTAAGGTTGCCCATGTCTTTCACTTAAGCCCTTGACTAACTTTCATGAATAACTCATTAGGCTAGGTGTGTGGACCGATTATATATATAGAGTCGATCCGTAGTATTACCGCGTCCCATGATCGACAAAATAAGTCCAACGAGTCGTGTAGCTAGATTGATTAATGCATCTTGTTCGGATTTTGTGGGTATATCCGCTGAAAACCCTCAGGAGACAACACTCCTCCTCCTTGGCGACAAGGAGGTTTAACGACTTGTTGCACGTGCTAAGTGCAACCGTGATTCATACGAAAGTGAGTTAGGATTTCATGTTTTTCGTATGTTTTTCTCTTTCTTTGTTTTGCTCGGGACTAGCAAAAGTTAGGTGTGGGGGTATTTGATTGAAATCATTTCATTGTTATATTTGTATCTTATATCCATTATCTTTCACCAAAACAATGCTATGTTACAAGTTTTATGTTTAGTTTTCAGGAATAAATAGGGAAAAAAGACTGAATTGTGAGATCTGGGGACTGAGATGCAAGGGAGAAGGACCTGAACGTAAGACAGAAGGACCTAAGAGCAAAACAAAATACTCCACACCATCATGGGGAGTATTTTAGCAAGTCGATTCGGGTCAGAGCTCCAACAATCCAAGTAAATGCATCCAAGACCAGAAAATATACCAAGAAAAGCCCACAACAAAACTGAGCAGGATCCGAACCATATAGACCGCTAATTGGCGGTCTGCTTTGGCCCAAATCCGCTTCAATTTCTCCAGCACATGTATGTGAGGATGTGTAGGCCATTATTGGTATTTGTTTTAGTCCCACATCGGGGGATTGTCCCACATTGCCTTTTTCTATGGCTATAAATAGAACTCTTCACCTTCCATTGTAATCACTCCATATTTTTAAGTGGCTATTCTTCCTACTATAAGTGAGGCCTTGAAGCACACACTAAAGTAGGAGGATGCTACTTGAAATGTGAGTCATTTTATCAATAAAGTTTTCTTTGTTTTGTTCTTCTTTTATTGTTTGTGCATGCTTTAGTTTAATTGTCTTTTATTAAATCTAGCTTAGTTACTATGATTTCCTCTCTTAGTTCAATAATTAGTGTAATGTGTAGTGAGTAGTTCCATCCCGTTTGGGGGGTGGAGTAGATGTTCATACATGCATTAGAGAATGTAATGAATGCTTTATTTTCAATGTGTTGATAAAACATGAATGTATGCTTTCTTGTTTAGGATAGAATTTATAACTTGATGAGTTTTGCCAAAATGATTAGACACCTCTCATGCTTGTTTAGGTTCTGAAATAAACAACTTGTATATGTAAATGTCAATCAACTAGGTTGGTGAATAGATTGATAGGTTTTGCCATAACATTTAGACACTTCCTATGCATGTTAACACCACCTTTATTTGTGCTTAAAGAATGTGTTCAACACCCATCTCTTTGCATGTGTGCACTCACTCCACCCCTTAGGGGTTTTTCCATTTTTGAATTCCAGCACTCGTCTTTTGTTCTTAGTTTAGTTTTAGTTAATCATTTGTTCCTCTCTTTCGCATTTCGTACTTCTTATTGTAGTGTAGAGTAGAGTAGCAAAATCACTCTCTTCTCCATTTTTTTCGCCACTTGATTTCGTAGAAACAAGAGGCTGCTCACCTCCCTGAGGATGACCCGTATTTGCCACCGCTTCAACGCGGCCGTGCACTTGCGGTTTAATTAAAACGTTCAACACTCCCCTCCATCCCCCTTTATTTACACTACTAAAACAGGAAACTAAAACATACTCTAATGGGGGAAGGAGGAAGAAGAAGAAGAAAGGGGCATTACAAGTCTATTTATAGAAGATTAGAGGGTTTGGATGGATCTAGGCATAATCGGACGACTGTAAATCAGATTTGGATGTTTCATATTTCTCTGACCCGACAACCCAACCCACGGGCAAATTTGTGGCTGAAATGGGGAAAATTATCTGCCAATGGCGGATCAAATGTCCCCGATCAGCCTCTACTTTCTCCAGCATGTTAAGCTAGGTGTTTTGCTCGTAGGGTTGAGCCTTGGTCCATTATCTCGAACCGATTTGATTTTAATTTTTGATTTACTCCTCAAGTTATGGACTTTTGTGACACAATATATTTTTTTACACTTTGGTCCCTCTAATTTTTTACTTTGGTCCCTCTGCGTTTTCAGTCAAATACTTGGGCATTACAAACATGTCCAAAAACCTTCCAAATCAGTCCATTCTTCTTGCATTTATGTCATTTTCTCTTCCTTTTTCTTCTTTATTGTCTAAACCCTGAAACACATCAAACAAACACTCGAGTAGCACAAATATGGGGTAAAATAAAGGATATATAGTATGAATGCAATTTATTATATGCTACTAATCAACCTCCGTCATCGCCGAGAGGAGGACACCGCCTTGAGGAAGAACCATCTGGCTTCAGTTTCTTGACATCATATCATGCATATATTTGTGTCTTATATCCATTATCTTGAACCTAAACAATGCTACGTAGCGAGTTTTATGTTTGAGTTTTAAGAATAAACAAGATGGAGGAGAAGAGGCATAAAAGGACCTAGAAGCAAGGAAAATGACTGAGTTGCAAGACTTGGGGACTGAGATGCAAGAAGGAAGGAGCCGGATGTAAGCCCAAAGGACCAAGGAGAAAATCAAGAAACTCCACACCATCATGAGGAGTATTTTGGCAATTCAATTCGTTCCTGAGCTCCAACCAACCTACTCGGATGCATCAAACATGAAGAAATGATGCCAGACAACAACACACCAAATCCAGGCCGGATCCGAACAATATAGACCGCCAATTGACGGTCGGTTTGGGTTTGGATCCGCTAAGACTTTGGCGGGTAGTGTATTAGGGTTCATTCAGTCTATTTTTGGTATATGTTTAGTCTCATACCGGGGGATTGTCCCGGATTACCTTTTTCTATGGCTATAAATAGAACTCCTCCTCCTTTTGTATTCACCCATTGCTTGGTGGCATTCTCTCTACTTGGAGTAAAAGCCTTGAAGCAAAAACTCAAGGGGAGAACAATGTCACTTGTAATGTGAGTCATGTAAATAAAATAATTGTTCCTAGTTTCTTTTAATCTTGTCTTTTAATTCTTGCATGCTTCTTTAGTTTTACTTTCCTTTCAATTAGCTTCTTTAATATTCATTTCTTGCTTAGTTTAATTTCCTTTCAGTATAATGTTTCATTTTGTTAATGTATTTAGTGTAATGAGTAGTGAGTAGTTCCAATCCCATTTGGGGGGTGAAGAAATATGTGATGTGATTATGTGATGTATTAGGTTTGTGTTATCTTAATCCTTTGAACCTTATATGATTTCCATAAGCATCTAATGAGATCTCACTCTTGTCTTTGATATGCTAATGCTCTTGAATGAAGCTTAGCATATGCTTAGACTAGTGGACCTATTTTATGGGGAATGATGAGGTGAGGATATGGATGGAATTGATAAAGGAAACATGACTTGTAGTGTATGTTCCCTTGTTGCCCTTACCTTTATTAATGTCTTGTATGTTTTAATGATTGGGTAAATCTTATTTCATGTGGAGGCATAGTGGGGTTTGGTCTTTATACTTGAGTTCATTTAGCTTCATTCCAATTATTGTCTTGTATGTTTTAATGATATGATCTTATCTTATTTCATGTGGAGACAAAGTTGGATTTAGTTTTATGATTTTCATACACTACATGTTATGATAAGCATAATTGAACACACACACATACACATATATTTGTATTCACATTCTTTCTCTACCCCCTTTGGTGTTTAGTTTTATTGATTATTATCCATTTCCTTTCGCATTGTAGTGTAGTTTGATCGCAACTCCTTTCTCTCATTTCTTTCCCACTCGCCTTCGAACAAACTAAAGTCGACACACCTCCCTGTGGATTGACCTGTATTTGCCACCGCTTCAACGCGGTCGTGCACTTGCGGTTTTAATTAAAACGAATCAATCAGTGGACCTTACAATCCAAAAAGGGTAAGCCAGTAACATCCGCAATAATAGCGAGAGTGAGTGGATAGGTATTATCGTTGATAGTGAATATCATACATCACCTTTGTCAGTCAGGGAATGGTAAAATGAATTTACTAAGGATGGGGCAGAATGTTGATTCCCGTCACAATAAAGGAGAGCGGTCCACCCAATTTCAGTGATGCGAACATCAAAAGGAATCCCTAAACGAGTAATTATAAAGTCAAAGTCAGATTCCATTGTACCTATAGCCTACCTGAGGTGAGCTTTACATGACGTGTATTGCATGATTGTGGCGGCCGGAGCTAGGGATGTTGGTGCAGACCAGACAACCCCAATTGACAATGTACTACCCAAGAAGGTAACATAACAACGCAAACCCTAATCCATGCCAAACAGTTCGCCACTAGCAGGTCAAAATCCACTATTGGGGGACTAGATGTGAATACAGGCAGCTAGTTTTTTTCTGATCCATCTCTATATAATGTCATCTGATGACCATTGTTACTGTTGTTTCCGATTTGCCAAAACGGCCACCAGCAGCGTATAATTATATGCTACTGGTGGATGATTGTGGTGTTCATCCGCTTCAAGCACCAAAATTTCTCCAAAGTAAATACAATCGCCAAGAATTCCTTCTCAGTCATGATATAGTTTACTTGGGCATCATTGAGTATTCTACTAGCATTGTAGATCACATAAGGCAAGTTGTTTATTCTCTGCCCAAGCACCGCTCCCACAGCAAATTCTGACGCATCACACATCGGCTAAAAGGGGGACGGTCCACACTGGTGCCTTAATTGTGGGAGTTGAAGTCAGCTTTTGCTTTCAAGTCAAGAAGGCACGAAGACATTGAGTTGTGAACTCGAATTGATCTCTTTGCCCAATAACTTGATGAGAGGTCGAGCTATCTTACTAAATCCTTAATCAATCGCCAATAAAATCCTGCACACCCTAGAAAGGCACAGATATCCTTAAAAATACATGGTGGTGGAAGATTTTCAATAAGCCCTACTTTTGCAGGGTTGACCTTTATATCCTTATTTGAGACCACATGCCCAAGTACGATCCCTCACTTAACCATAAAGAGTCATTTTCCCAATTCAGAGTGAGGTTCTTCTCTATATAACGATTTAGGACAAGGCTCGTGATGGAGGCATTCCTCGAAGGAGAAGCTAAATATGGAGAAGTCGTTCATGAAGATTTCAAGGAAATGCTCTACCATATTTGAGAAGATGCTAATCATACATCTTTTTTTTGAAACGTTGTTGAAGCATTAGATAACACAAAAGGCATGCAACGGTAAGCAAACATTCCAAATGGACAAGTAAATGCGGTCTTCTCTTGATGTTCTGGGGCAATGGGGATTTGGTTGTAACCGGAGTATCCATCAAGAAAACAATAATACTCATGTTTGGCCAACCTTTCCAATATTTGGTCGATGAATGGAAGAGGAAAATGATCTTTCCTTGTAACTGCATTGAGCTTGTGATGGTCAACGCAAACTCGCCAACCTATTTGCAGACGAGTTGGTACAAGCTCGTTATGATCATTTTCCACGACAAGCAGGCAAGAAATCTTCAGAACCACATGATCTGGACTTACCCACGAACTGTCTGAAATACGGTAAATTATACCATTATCCAAGCATTTGAGCACTTCCTTTTGGATAGCCTCTTTAGGCACAAGATTTAGTCTTCGTTGTGGGTCCCGACGAGGCCAAGAATCATCTTCCATATGGATCCAATGTTGCACTATACTTGGGCTTATTCCCTTACTATCCTTCAAGATCCACCCGATACCCTTTGTTCTCTAAAAGAACTGACTTAAGGGTAGCTTCCTGCTCTTTATCAAGATCAGAAGCAATAACAAGTGGTAAGGTCTCATTAATCCCCAAGAATATGTACTTCTGCTTATCGAGGAACGGCTTAAGCTCAACTGGAGGTGGGTCTTTGTCAAACTCAAAGTTGATCTCAAGTGGCTCAAGGGCCATGCAATAAGAAGATCAGGCACCTAGGTGTGCTTCCTTATCAAGGAATTCAAAAGTGGATTCCTCAATATCATCCGCCCTCACAATGTGGCCATTGCGCAAGTCAATGAAATGTCGATAAGACTCGAATGCGCCCATGAACTCAATTTCATCAGTGTCTTGAATGAGATTTGCTCCAACAGAATCATCGAACGAACCAGGTTGCTTACCCATAGTAAATATGTTAAAATCCACAGTTAGATTGCTAAACGACGACCTCATCAAGCCATTATGACAGTTAATCAGAGCAATAGACGTCGCCAGAAATGGCCTCCAAGGATCACCAGAATTTGTCATTGTGGGTTAGACATTGGTTTTGCATCCAGGATAATAAAATCGACTTGAAATATGAACTCACCCACTTTGATAAGGACACCATCTACAACCCCACATGGAACTTTGACCGACCTATCAGCCATCTGAAGGGTAGTCCTCGTTGGCTTAAGGTGACCAATTCATAGGTTGACGTTGACTGAATAAGGCAATAGATTATCTGATGCCCCCAAATCAAGTAACGCTCGATCGAGAGGCACATTACCAATGACACAAGAAATAGTTGGACAACCATGGTCCTTGTATTTTACTTGTGCAAGTTGTGTCAGGATCAAACTTACATTTGCAGCCCAGAAGACTTTCTTGGGGACATTAGTTCGCCTCTTCTTGGTGCATAGATCTTTGAGAAATTTGGTATACGGTGGCATTTGTTGAACAATATACAACAGAATGTTCACATTGACTTCTCATAGTACCTTAACAATATTATCATAGTGCTCATCCATTTGCATTGCCAACCTATGGGGGTATGGTGCGTTGGGGACTTATGAATCAGAAGGTTGAGCCTCAAGAATGGGTCCTTTGGGAGGATTATGACTCTTTTCTAGAGAGTCACTATGGGATTCAGACAGAGGCATTTCAACTTGATTATCCACCATCCTACCCGATCTCAAACTGTGAACAATATTTGCATGTTGGGGAGGATGGTTTTCCACGTTGTTTACATGATGCTTGCCCTGAGAAGGTTGACCCCTAGGATTGACTTTAGGTTGCCTTAGTAATTGTTGAGCCAATTGGCTCACTTGCACTTCCAATGATTAAACTGAAGTATTGGTGGATAAAATCAAGGTTTGTGTGCTTTGTATAAACGTGTGAAGGGTTTGCTCTAGAATGGAGACATTTGGATCAACTTGCCGTGGTGGTGGAGTTTGGTTGGAATAGCTACACAACGAGGATTGCTTTTGAAATTGAGTATGTGGTTGACAACGTTGATGTGGGGGTTGGTAGGTCGTCGTTGGGCGTGGAGGGTTGAAGTGCGAAGGTTGAGATTGAGCGTGCGAGTGTTTACTCCATTGACCTTGACCTCCCTTAGGCCCCCTCCCCCCCCCCCCCCCCACACCCGAAGAGAAGTAAGGGTGGTTACGCCATCCCGGGTTAGTTTTTGTTGTTCAGGTCATTATGAGGTCCTTTTTGATACATAGCATTTGCATGCTTAGCCTCGTGGGAAGCATATTCACACTCCATGTCCACGTGTCCCATCAAACTGCACTTACTACAGGAGGAGTTGGCGACCTGAGGTACAGAAGCTTGGTCCACCTTTAGACTTTCTAACCTACACATGATAGCAGCCATTTTTGCATTAGATGTAATAGTTGATTCTACTTTGTATGATCCGGCTCGACCAGCAGATCTGGCGGCTGGTGGCTCTCTCATGGTATCCCACTCAATGGTCCATTTAGCCATACTTTCAAAGGTTTGCTATGCTTCATCAATTGTCTTCATTTGAAAGTCACTCTAACACATCGACTCCAACAATGTGTTGGTGTTGTAATTCAGGCCCTCAAAGACAATCTGACATATCTGTCAGAGCTCAACTCCTTGATGTGGGTACTGCTGGAGGAGATCTTCAAATTTCTCGAAGAATGAATGAAATGATTCGGTCCCAATCTAATATGACTAGAGTATCTGGTGTTTAACTGTCAAGCCTTCCTCTGAGGAAAGAATCTCTTCAGAAAAATGGTCACAAATTTCTCCCAAGACCTAATTGTGTTCACCGGAAGGTTGTACATCAACTTCTTCGTGTTATCTTCAACGCAAAACAAATCATTCTCAATCTCACCGAATCCTCATCCAGCTGTTGCAGCCTACACAATGACCATACGTCCTCGACTTCAAGTATAAATATATACGGATCCTCATTATTGGCAGTGAATGTAGGAAACATACTCACATACTGAGGTTTCAGTTCATAGTTGTTCCCACAAGTTGGTGGGAGAACTATGCAAGAAGGTTCTGCAGACCGCATAGGATGGGGCGATTCCCACAGTGTCGTTGATCGCTCTTGTCTAGGTAATGGTGGTTGAGCACCCCTACATAAATCCTTACCAAAGCCCTCTCCTCTCGAGTCAGAGGAGGAGGTCTTGGAGTAAACTCTATAAGCGGCGGACTGAATCGACTAACTCCAGGCGTCCCAAACGAAGCAACCTCGTGCTCGATCAGAGATCGAGATAGGGATGGAGATGCAGCATCCACCTGATCGCCCATCTCAAAAGAAGAATCAACTTTCTCAAGACGACCAAACTATCATGTGCGAGTCCAACCTCTCGCATTAAAGTGCACGGCTCGACCCTAAAACACTAAAAGACGGTGTAGTAGGGAGGAGATTAAACGATAGAAGTAGTGGAGAAGATGACTCAGATGAGAAGAGAAGAAGCTTCAAGAACTAACGTGGGAAATGGGATCGGGTAGAAGCCTAAGTTAGCAAACACGGCTCACACAAACCTTAGACAGACTATAGGTCCTTTGGCTAGAGGATGCCTAACGATGACTCCCCACACTCCAGAACGCCTCACCTCCCTCAGCCACAAGTTACAAAGCTAAATCAAAAAGTCGAGACATAGAGGTCCCAAAAGTCTCAATGCAACTGAGCAAATGATTGATAAATTTTAAAGTTCATAACCACAAGTGCACGACCATGTTGAAGCGATGGGAAGTATAGATCGTGTTCACGAGGAGTGAGTGTGTGTCGTTGTTCCCATCATACTCGAATGGGAATAAAAGGAGATTGAAGGTTTCTAAACTAGTTGACAAACGTGACACGGAACAACAATAACTAATGAAAAATTAGTCTCGTAGGAGGTGAAGAATGAATGTGAAAGTGTAGATGTGTGATACATGTGTGTACAGGAAGAAAACGAAGGGACGGATTACAAGTGTATTTATAGAAGATTAGAGGGTATGGATGGATCTAGGCACAATCAGACGACTATAATCAGATCTGGATGTTGCGTGTTTCTCAGACCCCATAACCAGAATCGTCGGCAAAATTAGGGCTTAAACGGAACAAATCCATCTGCCAATGGTAGATCCAATTGCTCTGATCTGCTTAAAACTTCTCCAACTAGTTAAGGTTGCTTTGTTGCATGTGGGGTTAAGCCTTGGTCCGTTGTCTCGAGCCGATTTGATTTTAATTGTTGATTTACTCCTCAGGTTATGGATTTTTGTGACACAATTTTTTTTACACTTTGGTCCCTCCAGGTTTTCACTTGGGTCACTCCTGACTTACAATCCATTCCTTGGGCATTACACACACACGTCCAGAAACCTTCCAAATCAGTCCATCTTCTAGTGTTTAGGTCATTTTCTCTTCCTTTCTCTTCTTTATTGCCTAAACCCTGAAACACATCAAACAAACACTCGAGTAGCACAAATATGGGGTAAAATAAATGATATATAGCATGAATGCACTCTATGATATGCTACTAATCAAATACTCCCACACTTATCTTTTGCTAGTCCTAAGCAAAACAAAGAAAGAGAAAATACGAAAATGGAAATTTTAACTCATTTTCGTAGGAATCATGGTTGCACTTAGCACATGCAAAAAGCCATTAAACCTCCTTGTCGCCAAGGAGGAGTGGTGTCTCCTATGGAATTTCAGCGGATATACGCACAAAATCCGAACATTAATTTATTTTTCAACCTAGCAACACAACTCCATGGACCTAGTTTCATCAATCATTGGACACGGTAATACTACATGCCAACTATATATATATATATATATCTTGTCCTTAATTAACTTGCCTGTGATTGCCTGTAGTATTACGTGGAGGTTGCCTGGGCTCGTGCATGATTTCCTGTGAGGACTTACACTATCACGTACACCTTCCCCCAAATCTCCACATATGGCGATCCCTACCAATAGGAGTTCGACCAGTACATCACAAGTTAGAAGACTGGAAAGGTCGAGGTACTAAGTCCCCTTGGACTTAATTTCCCGAGTGAACCAAAACCCTTACACTTAAAGTTTCACAATAGGAGTTTAAGGGTCCCTGACTATGACCACTAGTGCAGAATGCACAATAGATGTCGAATATCGAAACACCTGACGTCTATAGGTATATACGTTGGATCCTATAATGCCCGACGTCTATTAGGGTAATATAGACGTCGAGTTTTGTAAACACTTTTTCAACCTACAGTTATTAGGCGACGTTTATTACCCATGTATTGACGTCATAGTATAGATGTCGTGTTTGTTGTATAGCCGACGTCTATTTATACAATAGATGTCGCATGTATTACATAACCGACGTCTATTGGTCTTATATAAGTAGCGAATAGTTACATTTTCACTTTTATCCCGATAAAATCTCCAGCCTAAATCCTTCCGCGACCAAGCACTAGCCAACTCCGTGACCTCCTATGCCACTGCAGCCTCCTCCCCGACCTTGATCACCCTCTCACAAGACCCCCAACCGCCTCCACCATTGACGCTCCACGACCCCCGAGGGAGGCTGTTCGTTTTAGTCGAGTACCAGGTTTTTGTTAAAGGTTTTGGGTTAGTTTTGGTTTGTTTGAGGTGGATTTTGGTTGTGTTTCAGCTTGGTTCGACGACAATTGGGTTGAAGACGAAGGAGGGCGTGCATCGTTCTTGCTATTGAGAAGAAGATTTTGCTGGTTCGTGCTTGATTTTTTTGTTTTCCTTCGGGTATAAACATGTATGAATGTATAAATGTGTTTTCATTAGGCCTAATATGGTTTTCATTACATGTATAAATGTGTTTTCCGCAAAAAAACATGTATATTGTTCACAGCAAACACATGTATAAACATGTATATTTTTTCTGCAAAACATGTATATTTTTTATATAAGAAAATTCAGCACAAACATGTATATTTTTTATTTGAATTTTACAAATGACACAAATTTTAGTTGAATTGCAATACATATTAAATTACTAGATTTTTAGTTGGATTTTAGTTGTATTGATACCTACTAGAACCCATTTAATCTACTAGAATACATGATTGAATGTTTGATGTTTGTAATGTGAATGTGATGTAGTGGAGAATATTATACATTTTTCCTGTTAATCTTGGGATTTGAAGATTTTACATAGCAATTTTTTAGGGGAGGTTCTGCCAAAATTTCAATAAAATTATAATCACAATTGTTATTAATAACATGATATTTTATGTTTAACATGTTTTTCCGTCTTAAAATTATAATCCAAGTAATTATTTTTAATACTTGCTTTTAATATTATAAATGTTTATTCCCTTGCTTCTTTGAGTTTTCAATATTATTTTCTTATTGTCTGTAAATATGCTGGTAGTATGATAATAACTCATCGACCCCGTTAAGGAACTTGGCCTTTCATAACCTATAACAAAAGATTAGACAATATTTGCTAAGTCATTCATCATATAGGCTTTCCATTCATCGTATTTACTTTTAGTTTTACAATTTCTATCGTAGATTGTTGGCATAAGGTACGTAATCTTTTTCACTCATCATTCATTAGAAAGCATGCATTAGTTAGTAGGACATGCATTGGAACAAGAGTGAGGTGAGTGTTTGTTTGGTGTGTTGTTTGTTAGATTAAGGTATGAAAACACCTTGGGAGCAGTCACTTATAGGAGATTAGGTGGGGGATTTCATCACCCCTTCCTTGGCCCAAAAACTACATAATAAAATAGCCCTAATAAAATCAATTTAGACGTTGTCCCCTAGGACTTCGGGACGCATTGAGGAGAGGAAACCGTTTAAGACCGTTATGGCCTGAACGTCATTGCCATCTAGTCTCATTGAGATTTTAGGAACCTCCGGGTTCTTGATTTCCTACTGACTAGTGGTCCCCACTGTTTAAGACTGTTTCATTGTTTACTTGTATTACCAATATACAAAGTCATCTTTAATTCAAACATCTTTGTGAATGCCAAGTGTTTCTATATGTATGCTTGTGGTTGAGTGATCGTGTTTATGTATATATGCTTCTTTGTATTTCTGGATGAATGTGTGTGTATTTGTGTTTGTGGATGAATTTATTGTGCAGGTTGAATGTGTTTGTTATGCAGGAATATATGATTGCTACGTTTTCTATTTTTTTAATCTGGTAAGGGTATAGACGGCAGTTGTACCTAGTAGCCGACGTCTATCCCCTTCAAAAAAACAAATAGACGTCGACTATTATTTAAACCGACGTCTAGACCTAGAGCATAGACGTTGGTGGAGATGTAGACGACGTCTATACTTAGAGAATAGACATCGGGTGTACATAACAACTGACGTCTATTCTCTAGGTATACACATCGGGTGTACCTAATAGCTGACGTCTATACTTAGAGAATAGACGTCGGGTTTTAAGTGACCGACGTCTTGGTATATATGACGCATAGATAGACATCAGGTCAGGGGAGCCGTATAACCGACCTATATACCCTGAATATCCAACGGATATTCCCTTTTCTACACTAGTGGACAAACTTCCTTATACTAGTAGGCACGAATTCTTCGACTCACTAGGTTCAAGGTGGACTTCTTTATTTGTTTCAGTACTGAAACCCTATGATTACTCTCCCCCCGTGAGAAAACCAGGATGCATCCTTATGACTAGATAAGACTTGAAGCCGGTGTACTGGTTAATGCATCATGTTCAAGTCGATTTTGGGAGCTTCATTTTTTACTTTGCCTCTCAACGGTTTTTCAAATGTTGAACACACGCAAAACCCACAAAATATTTTCTTTCACAAACACATGAAGATTTTGAAAGAAATGTGAAAATTCCAAGCATTCGGCAAGCAAAAGAAGGCAAGTCGCCCAAGGATCATGGTATAGCAAGATATATCAATGTAAGTTGTTGTGCACACTATCATGACCCTAATAATACAAACAAAAGAAAAGGAAAAAGACTCAACTATGTACACACGTAAAGCATCACCCCACACTTACTTCACACATTGTCCTCAATGAATGTGAGTATGATACTATATGGATTTATGCATGAACAAGAAAAGATCTCACCCACGACTTTGAAGCACAAGGAAATTTTCATGGTGATGTTGATGGACACAAACCCGAATTCCCGCCAAAACCTATGAGATACTTAAGAAAAGAGACAAATACGTGAAACAATTGGGGCCCAAATACTCACGGGTTTGGGCCCACAACAATCAATGCTCACTTTTTCTTTTCTTTTTTTGGGGGAAGAACTATGTACATTAATGGGCTCCCATCTTCATTTGTCATGGGACATCAAACGGGAAACCACCATATCTCGAGCCAGAAATGCACATGCATAGACTCGTAATATGAGAAACAGGAGAATTGTTGAGAGGTTTATGAACCAAGGATAATGGTTCATGCCTTCAAAACCAAGGTCTGTGAAAGGAAATGGAAACAAATATGTTTCCATTCCCCGACTAAGTTGAGGGTCATCAATATATACCCTTCAACTGACATTTGGGTGCACACAGAAGATTACATATACACAAAGTGACACCCTGGACTTATTACCCAAATGGTAATGTCTAGAAATAGAATTGCTTGACCACCTTATACGTATTTTGGTCGTTTGATGCCATTTGAAAATGAGCAAGATGGGAGGCATGAATGAGAGGTGAATCTTCATCTAGTTGTTTGAATTATAGGGTATTAGGTGGTTGATTCTTAACCCACATTGGGTCCTCAACATATACAAAGTACAGAGGAGGTGGCCTAGAGGCCACAAAAATGGTATATTGTTGCTCAAGAGCCACATAATCAAAAGGATGTGGCTCAAAGGCCAAATGATCACAAGATAAGGCACTTCTTGTACCAGCACAGTTGAAACAACTTCACCACCATCAAGATCTCCATCAATAAAATCTCTGAAATACTTGAAGGTGCCTTTGACTTCGTTCTTATCTGTGCCCTAGCTAAGATTGACCTCTACATGGTCATCGAAGGCACCACCCTTCTTCCTGATGGTTACAATGTTGAAATAAGTGCACTGACTACCATTTGTCAAGCGCATTATACCATTACTACAATTTACCAAGGCATTGGAAGTTGCTAGAAATGATCACCCCAAAATAATAGGAATTTATCCAAGTGGGTTTGGCACAGGTTCAGTATCCAAAACCTAAATGAACCACCCACTTTGAAAAGAACATCTTCCACCATGCCTCTCAGTTTCTTCATTAACCTATTGGCCAGTTGAAGAATGGTTTTTGTTTGTTTGAGGTCTCCAAGACCAAGGTACACGTAGATATAATACGGCAAAAGATTGACAAATGCACCTAAGTCCAATAAAGCTCAATGTATTGGCACATCACCAAACACACAAGAATTAGTAGGACAACCATGGTCCTTCTATTTAATTTGCATGGGTTGTGCCAACAATGAACTCATGTTTTCCATAAGAAACGCTTTCTTGGGAACATTGGTTTTTCTCTTGTTGGTGTATAAATCCTTGAGAACCTTGGCATAAGTTGGCATCTGCTGAATCACCTCCAACAATAAAATGATCACCTCAACATGCCGAAAGATCTCAAGCATCTTGTCGTGTTGATCTGAAGTTTTATTTTTAAAGGGCTCAGGGAATGACACCTTCAGGGTATCAGGGTCTTTCGAAGGAACCTCAACATTCGGTTCCATAGAAACATGAGTGGGGACGTCAGATGCACCTACGAATGTGGACTTTTGCAAAGGAACCTCAGACCTCTGATTCCTTAGGCACATGATGAGACAAGGGAACCTCAGGGTTCAGCCCCATTGTCAAAATAAAAGTAGAAGGAACCTTAGGATCAAACTCCTTCCTAGAAGTATTCGTTAAGGGAACCTCAGGATCCGGCTCCCTCATAGATGTGGGTGTCACCACATGTCTGGTGACACCAATAGATGGTGATTGCATGGAAGGCAACCCAATTTGGTTTTCCACCTCCTTAGCATACCTCAAAGTATGAATCACATTAACCTGATAGGTCGGTTCAGAGGTAGCTCGTGGTACTAATGGCCTTCCCTGAGACTGGGTACCCCAGGGATTCACCACGGGCTGACTCGGCAACTGACCTTTCTCACATTCTTGGAGCTGATGAGCCAACTGGTTGACTTGCACTTCCAATGCTTTGACCGAATTGTTATTGGACGTAAGCATGGTTTGCGTGCTCTACATGAATGCTTGAAAGGTTTGTTCAAGAGTGGAGTCCTTTGGGTCAACCTGTTGGGGTGGAGTCTGGCTGGAATAACCTGAAGATAAGGCCTGAGGAGGTTGGTGAGTATAGGGAGGAGACCTTTGATGTGGTGGTTGGTAGGTCGCCGATAGGTATGGAGGGTAAAAAGGTGGTGGTTGGCCATGCGAGCTGTTACTGTGCTCCCCATTAGGTCGCTAAGAGAAGTTAAGGTTGTTTCCCCATCCCAGGTTGTAGGAGTGATTGTGCGGGTCATTACGGGGTGTTGTTGATACACTGCCTTTGCACGCTCAGTATTGCTTGAAGCATAAGCACATTCCAAGTCATTGTGTCCCGTAAGTCCACACCTACTACAAGCAAGAGTAGTGACCTGAGCTACAGGAGCTCGGTCCAACTCAAAACTCTTTATCCTACGCATGAGAGCAATCATTTTCGCCTTAGACGCGATAGTTGACTCGACTTTATATGATCCAGCTTAACCACAAGATCTGGCGGTGGTGGCTCTCTCATGGTGTCCCACTCAAGGGTACGTTCAACCATTAATTCAAAAGTATCCCATGCCTCATCAATGGGTTTCATTTGGAAATCACCCTGACATATCGACTCCAACAATGTGCGAGTGTTGTTGTTAAGGACCTCATAAACAATCTGGCACAACTACCATAGCTTATGTCCACGATGAGGGCACTGTAAGAGAAGGTCCTTGAACCTCTCAAAGAAAGCATGAAATGATTTGGTCTCAGTCTGATACCTTTGATGTATCTGGTGTCGTAATTATGGAGTCTTCCTTTAGGGGAAGCATATCTTAAGAAAGACGGTCACAAAGTCATCCCAATACCAAATCGAGTTTGCCGGGAGGCTATTGATTGATCGTTTTAATAACCGCAAGTGCACGACGTGGCAAATATGGGTCGAACCTCAAGGAGTTGTGAGTGTTGTTGTGACTACCATACCCGAACGGGAAAGGAGAGGAGACTGAGGTGAGGGGATTATGCTAAACTAACTACACTAAACTTGAAATTAATCACAATTATAACTAAACCCCATGGAGTGGATGTTTGTACGCATGTGTGTGTGTGTGTGTGTGTGAGAGAGAGAGAGAGAGAGAGAGAGAGAGAGAGAGAGAGAGAGAGAGAGAGTAGGTCTTCATTTCATTAAGCACAAGTGTGTAAAGTAGGTGATGTCAACTAGATGCTAGTGTGGAGTCTACTTAATATCAACTACATTTACATGGAATAAATAACTAATTTAGTTAGACATGAAGTTAAGATGAACTATGGGTTCTCAAGAGTGCACTAAGTACGTAGTGTGGCTATTAGAGCATCAATTAACCCCTTCATACAACTTAATCCATTCATGCATTCTCTACTAATGAAGCATTGCTAAACGTTTTACTAATTAACCGCAAGTGCACGACCGTCGGTGAAGACGGGGCAAGTACGTGTTGATCTGCAAGGAGCGTTGCCAACCTTTGAGTGAGCAGAATCAAGTGGGAAATAACGGTTGAAGAAGAGATTAGTATGCTACTAGTATGTGCTACTCCTCATGATGGTGAGGAGTTTCTCAATTTGCTATTTGGTCCCTTCGGGCTGACGTCTAGGTCCTTCCCTCTTGCATATGGGTCCTTGTGTATGACCAAGAGGTCCATTTTGCTTCATGTAAGTCCTTTCTTCTTACGTTTCAGTACTTTTTCTATTTCCTTCTCTTCTTTATTACCTAATATCTGAAATAAAACAACAAACACTCGAGTAGCACAATATTGGGGTAAAATTAAGGATATATAGCACGAATATGATGCATGATATGATACTAATCAAGCATCCATACATAACAAGTCATTTTCCGTAACAAGATACACCATTACAAGCAACAAGATAAACTCTAGAGCTAGCGTGAGACAAGCACCTAGTGTGACCATTATCCCATCTAATACAAGTTTTAGCAAGTTACATGCATAGATCTACATTAAGCATATGAAATGACACAAGATAAGAAGAACCCATCACTAACACATCACATAATCTACATCACCTCCACCCCAAATGAGGTGGATCTACTCACTAATCATAATAACAAGCATGGAAAGCAAGAAATCTACACTAAACATGGCAAGAAAAGCAAAGAAGAAAATCAACCAACAAAACACAAAAATACATGGATAGAAAGAAAGCTAATGAAGTGAGGAATCCAAATCTACCTTTAGATTAAGAAAAGAGTAACATTACAAGCTTCAAATCCACCCTTTCTCTACTGCCCAAATTGGGTAAAACCTAAAATATTCTAATGGTGGAGGTGGAGAAGAAGGAGAAAAGAAGGAGAAACATTGCTATTTATAGAAGAAAGAGTGGTGTAGATGAATCTAGAAGCAATCAGACGGCTGTAATCCATTTCTGTATCGTATGGTGCACCCAAATAAATACGTTCAAGCCACTGGAGAAATTTGGGGGAATTTGGACCAAAAGCTTAAGTTTTCTATTTTGCATGTGGGGTGCACGTCTGGTCCGCTAGTTCTAGCCCGTTTGTTCTTAATTCCCCAAATTCTTCTCAAGATCGTGATAATGAGACATTTTTGCCCAGAAATGTTTTCCTTATGCTTTGGCCACTTCGAGTTTCATCTGGGTCCTTCCTGAATTGTAGATGAGTCCTTGAGCATGACAAACAGGTCCAAGATGCTTCAATAAGGTCATTTCTTCTACCATTTAGGTACTTTTCTCTTCCTTTCTCTTCTTTATTACCTAAAACCTAAAACACATCAAACAAACACTCAAGTAGCACAAAATTGGAGTAAAATAAAGGAAATATAGCATGAATGCAATGTATGATATGCTACTAATCAGCTATACATCCATTTCTTCGATTACCCTTCAATGCGAAAAAATCATCCTCGACCGGTGATTGACATCATTTCATGCTCATATTTGTATCTTATATCCATTATCTTTCACCTAAACAATGCTATGTCACGAGTTTTATGTTTACTTTTCAAGAATAAATAGGTTTGAAGAGATGAAACATAAAAGGACCCAAAAGCTGGGAAAAAGGACTGGATTGTGAGATCTAGGGACCAAGATGCAAGGGAGAAGGACCTGAACGCAAGACAGAGGGACCTAAGAGCAAAACAGAATACTTCACACCATCATGGGGAGTATTTTAGCAATTCGATTCGGGTCGGAGCTCCAACAAACCAAGTAGATGCATCAAAGACAAAGAATACCATCCAGGAAAGCCTCCAAGAAAGCCCAGACTAATCCGGATCTTGTAGACCGCCAATTGGCGGTCTGAAACCGCTAATTGGCGGTCCAAGTGGATCCGAATCCGCTTAGCTTTTTCTGAAGTGTGTATTAGAGCGTGTTTATGCTATTTATGGTATTTGTTTAGTCCCACATCGGGGGATTGTCCCGGATTAGCTTTTTCCATGCCTATAAAGAGAACTCTTCACCTTCCTTTGTAATCACTCCATGCTTGTGGCCATTCTCCCTAATTGAAGTGGAAGCCTTGAAGCAAGAAACTCAATGGGGGAGATGCTACTGGTATTGTGAGTCTTCAATCAATAAAATTTTCTTTGTTTTGTGCCTCTTTTATGGTTTGTGCATGTTTTAGTTTAATCGTCTTCTATTAAATCTAGCTTAGTTAATATGTTTTCTTTGCTTAGCTTAATAACTAGTGTAATGTTTAGTGAGTAGTTCCATCCCCTTTGGGAGGTGGAGTAGATGTACATACATGCATTAGAGAATGGGATGAATGCTTTATTTTTGATGTGTTGATAAAACATGAATGTATGCTTGCTTGTTTAGGATAGAATTTATAACTTGATGAGTTTTGCCAAAATGATTAGACACCTCTCATGCTTGTTTAGGTTCTGAAATGAACAACTTGCATATGTAAATGTTAATCA
Organism: Triglochin maritima; assembly: GCA_963682175.1. Lineage (NCBI taxonomy): Eukaryota > Viridiplantae > Streptophyta > Magnoliopsida > Alismatales > Juncaginaceae > Triglochin > Triglochin maritima. The sequence continues at coordinate 15,119,421 of OY821785.1, forward strand.
ACCAAGTTAGTGAATAGATTGATAGGTTTTGCCATAACATTTAGACACTTCCTATGCTTGATAAACACCACCTTCATGTGCTTAAAGAATGTATTCTACACCCACCTCTTTTCTTGTGTGCACTCACTCCACCCCTTAGGGGTTTTCCATTCCTGAAATTCCAGCATTCTTGTTTTGTTCTTAGCTTAGTTCTTGTTTCATCGTTTGTTTGCTTCTTTCACATTTCATACTTCTTAGCGTAGTGTAGTGTAGGTTAGCATGATCAATCTTTCTCGACCTCTATTTTGCCACTTGATTTCTGATAAACAAGAGGCTGCTCACCTCCCTGAGGACGACCCGTACTTGCCACCGCTTCATCGCGGCCGTGCACTTGCGGTTTAATTAAAACGTTCAACAAAAAACTTGTTGAACGTTTTAATTAAACCGCAAGTGCACGGCCGCGATGAAGCGGTGGCAAGTACGGGTCGTCCTCAGGGAGGTGAGCAGCCTCTTGTTTATCAGAAATCAAGTGGCAAAATAGGGGTCGAGAAAGATTGATTATGCTAACCTACACTACACTACGCTAAGAAGTATGAAATGATGTCAATCAAATACCCCCACACCTAGCTTTTGCTAGTCCCGAGCAAAACAAAGAAAGAGAAAAGCATACGAAAAACAAGAAATCCTAACTCACTTTCGTAGGAATCACGGTTGCACTTAGCACGTGCAACAAGCCGTTAAACCTCCCTGTTGCCAAGGAGGAGGAGTGTTGTCTCCTGAGGGTTTTCAGCGGATATACCCACAAAATCCGAACAAGATGCATTAATCAATCTAGCTACACGACTCGATGGACTCATATTGTCGATCATGGGCCGCAGTAATACTACGGGTCGACTCTATATATGTAGTCGGTCCACACACTTAGCCTAATGAGTTATTCGTGAGAGTTAGTTAAGGACTTAAGTGAAAGACATGGGCAACCTTAACTTCTGAATGTGATACAATGTGTAAAGTCCATTTTGGTTCTTATTTGACTCTTTTTTTTCTTTTTTTTTCCTTTTTCTTTGGAGCAGTTTATTGGTTGGTGTTTGATTCTCCCAGGGTCAGGTTTCATGCATCATTGCCCATGAGGACTTACACTATCACGTACACCTTCCCCCAAATCTCCACATAGGGCGATCCCTACCACCCGTGTAACGGGAGTTCGGTCAGCGCATCCCAAGTCAGATGACTTGAAAGCACCAGGCTCAAAGTCCCCTCAGACCTACTTTCCCGAGTGATAGGAGCCATGCGAGAAGAGAGAACACCACTTATTTATCTACATGGGAACCAAAACCCCTACACTTAAGTTTCACAAAAAGAGATTAAAGGCCCTTAACTACGACAAACTTCCTTATACTAACATACACGAATTATTGACTCACTAGGTTCAGGGTGGACTTCTTTTAATGTTTGAGTGCTGAAACCCTATGATTACACGCCCCCAGAGGGAAAACTGGGGTGCATCCTAACGACTCGATAAGACATAAAGCCAATAAACTAGAAATCCTAATGCATCAAGTTCAAGACAATTTTGGGAGCTTTCTTTTTACTTTGCCTCTCAACGGTTTTGCACATGCTAAACACACGCAAAACCTACAAAAACATTTTCTTTCGCAAACACATGAAGATTTTGAAAGAAATGTGAAAATTTTAAAGCACTACGCAAGCAAAAGAAGACAAGTCACCCAAGGATCATGGCAAGCAGATATATCGATATTAAATGCGGCACACTAACATGACCCTAACAGTACAACCAAAAGAAAACAAAAAAACACAAACTATGTACAAACGTGAAAACACACCCCCACACCTAATCCATGCATTGTCCTCAATGTATGGCAAAATGGTGCCAATGCATGGATAGGGTGTACCGGACTAATGATGGCGGCTAGAAGTACCCGAAGAGGCACCTCTCTCAAGAGCCGACAACTTCCTATAGATCTTCCGGTTTTGCTTGGCTAAGATGACGTTCTGCTGCTCGACCGCCATCTCAGATATGTTGGTGTTAAAGAGCGTTCCTGAGCTCACAGACGAGCTTGAGGAACTAGCTCTAACATCCTCCTCCATAAAGTCAGGCACCCATGCCTAAGGAAGGCAATGGCGAAATGACGGCGTCATCTTCGCTACCTCGAGGTCGGTGCCTTGGCGACTCAGCATGCGCTCAAATCGTGGGATGTCCAACATGCCACACAATTTGGTAACCAGAGTCAGCAAACAGTGTATATTTTTCAGCCTGACGTTCACCAAAACGTCGAACAATGTTCGACAAATGCAGTGTGGTGAACCGTCCATAAGACTATACACGATTTGCAAACTAGGTGTGAAAAATGTGGAGGTCCGCTCTTGGCCCAGCACATTTCTACACACCCACCTGGCTACAATGTGCACATTGGAGTAAATGTGCGCATTAGGTACTCCCCCATGTGATGATATAGGCTGCCCACGCCCAAGCATAGATCGATAAAAATTGATATCGTGGGTAGGAGCGAGCTCATCAACCAAGGGGATCCCAGTCGCGTCGGAGATTAGCTGGGGTGTCACGGTGTGTTTCACCCCTCTGAGAGTGATACTGAACTCGAGTGGACCGGTCTGGTCATGCTCGAGTTTAGTAAAGAATTCATGTACGAGAGGCTCTACGTACATGGATTCATCGCCCTCATACAATAAATGGTACCACCCTTTAGCTACGATTCGATCGTAGAAGGGTTCTCCGAAATCACGAATCAGGGAGGCAAAATTGAGTTCTGGAATTAAATGATGGCTGGCCATACCTGAACCTACCTTGGCGAGCTTTAGCGGCGAGGCACACAACGGCGAGGACGAACACGGAACGAGCGAAGAGAAGGCCACCGCACGCCGACTCCAGCAGCAAAACAGACTCCCAACCACGAAAACAACACAGAACCCCAAATAGAAGACCCAGACGAAGTGAATAGGAAAACGAAGAACAACCGACCGCTGATTGGCGGTGCCAAACTGCTAATTAGAGGTCGGTTCAGGGGATCTGGGGAAAATATTTGGGTGGAGGCGAGATCCGCAGGAGAAACGCGTTTGTGTCTGCTGGAATAACGCGTAGGGCAATGGAAAAACGCGTTAAAAACAAGGGAAGTGGAAAATTTCACATAGGCCTTCCATTTTTTTGCTTTTTATCTTTTTTTATCTTTTTTTCTTTTTAAGCACTGATATGTACAAACAAATGGATGGATGGATCACATCAAGTGACCACATCCGTGGGGAGTTCGTGCAAAGGCACGACTTCCACCTCGACCTCTGCCATGGTCCCTTCCAAGTATGGTTTGAGGCGTTGTCCATTAACCTTGAACACGTCCCCATTCCTAGGATTTTGAATCTCAACCGCCCCATGAGGGGAGACGGTTAACACAATGAAGGGCCCTGACCAACGGCTCCGAAGTTTCCCCAGAAACAAGTGGAGGCGAGAATTGTACAACAAGACCTTTTGTCCCACCTCGAAAGTTTTGATTCGCACCAAGCGATCGTGGAAAATTTTAGTGCGGGACTTGCATATCTTGGCATTCTCATAAGCTTCATTTCTCAACTCCTCCAACTCGTTGAGGTCTAACTTGCGATTGGCACCGGAAACATCAAGACTCATGTTGAGATGTTTGATTGCCCACAATGCCCGGTGCTAAAGTTCTACCGGAAGATGGCAAGCTTTGCCATAAACTAGCCGGTAGGGGGACACGCCAAGGTCGGTTTTAAATGCAGTGCGGAAAGCCCACAATGCATCATTAAGCTTGACCGACCAATTTTTCCTTGAAGCATTAACCGTTTTCTCAAGAATTTGCTTGAGTTGACAGTTGGAAATTTCCACCTGGCCACAGGTTTGAGGATGATAAGGTGTGGCCAACTTGTGCGTGATGGAGTATTTCCTCAGCACTACCTCAAGGGATCGGTTCACAAAGTGTGTCCCCCGATCACTTATGATACAACGAGGTGTCCCAAACCTCGTGAAGATGTGTTCTTTAAGAAATTTGATCACAACCTTGCGATCGTTAGTGCGAGTGGGGATTGCTTCAACCCACTTTGACACATAATCGACCGCCACCAGGATGTAAGTGTGACCATGGGACACGGGGAAAGGACCCATGAAGTCAATTTCCCAAACATCAAAGATGTTAACCACTAAGATAGGATTGAGTGGCGTCATATCTCGTCTACCAATGCGGCCCACACGTTGGCACCTATTGCATGCTTTGCAAAATGCAAAAGCATCTTGGAACAACGTGGGCCAGTAAAAACCGCATTGGAGTACTTTGGCAGCGGTTTTCTTGGCACCGAAGTGCCCACCACATGCCTCCTTATGGCAAAAGGACAAGACACTCTGAATCTCGTCGTCAGGAATGCACCTCCTTATGATTTGATCAGCACAATACTTAAATAAGTATGGATCATCCCAATAGAAGTGCTTGACTAACGACTTGAACTTCGCTGTCTCACTGTGTCTCCAATGAGCCGACACCTCCCCGGTTGCTAAATAGTTCACATTGTCAGCGAACCAGGGAGGTGAGGCTATTGCCATAAGGTTCTCATCAGGAAAAAACTCGTTCACCGGTGGATCCGGTGAAAGATCAATGGGGATGCGAGATAGGTGATCAGCCACGACATTCTCGCATCCCTTCTTGTCCCGTATTTCAAGGTCGAATTCTTGTAACAACAACATCCAACGCAGGAGACGGGGTTTCGCATCCTTTTTAGACAAAAGGTAGCGAAGAGCTGAGTGATCAGTGTAGATGATGACATGAGACCCTATGAGGTACTGGCGAAATTTTTCCAACGCAAATATGATCACGAGGAACTCTTTCTCAGTAACGGAGTAGTTGAGTTGGGCGTCATTGAGAGTACGACTTGCATAATAGATCACATGAGACAATTTGTCGACTTTCTGATCCAAAACCGCTGCTATCACGTAATCAGAAGCATCACACATCAGCTCGAATGGTAGAGTCCACACCGGTGCCTTAATAATAGGGGCGGAGGTCAACTCACGCTTCAGAAACTCAAATGCAGTCATGAACTCGGGTGTGAACTCAAAGGAGGTTCCTTTAGCAAGCAAGCTCGTCAAAGGACGAGCTATCTTGCTGAAATCCTTAATAAATCGCCGGTAAAAACCAGCGTGTCCAAGGAATCACTAGTGCAGAATTGGCTTTACTCGTCGCCCAATAGACGTCGGCCGTTACAACAGCCGACGTCTAGTAGGGGGAGGACAGAATAGACGTCGGCTGAAATGGAAGCCGACGTCTATGTGACACTATAGACGTCGGGTTTTGGAATAACACGTGTAGCCGACGTCTATAGTGTATAGACGTCGACCTTTAGACGTCGGTGTTTTAGTACCTTGTGAATCCGACGTCTATAGGGTATAGACGTCGGCCTATAGACGTCGGACGTAATGTAAGACCGACGTCTATAGTCTATCCACATAGACGTCGAGGTATAGACGTCGGTGTTATGGAATATCCGACGTATATAGGTCTTAAAGAAATCGGACAGACGCGTTTTCTTTCATTCTTTTCAGTCGAAACCCACCCAAACCCTAGCCGTCCCGCGACCGAACTCTCCTCCGCGACCATCCTCCGACCGATCCGCACCGTCTCCGGCACCGCAGCGAGCTCCCAAGCGCTCCTCCACTTCTCCGGCCCTCTTCTCCTTCTTCCTCCGTCTTCCTCCGTCTCTCTCCACATGTAGGTTTTAAGTTCGTTTTTTCTTGTTTTAAGTTCATCTTTCTCCACATATTCTCTCTAACTTAGCCTCCTCCGCATGTAGCTTCATCGTGTCGTTTACAGCCGTCTCCTCCGCGACGTCTTCGGGAAACACAAAGAGCTCCTCCGGCAATACAACTTTTCCCTCCTCTGGTTCGTCCTAAATTTTAGATTCTTAATTTAGGATTAGTTTAGACCAAGAATCCAACGCCAAATTAGGGTTAGTGCAAATATTGGTTAGATATCGATTCAATGTGGATGTACACTCTTGACATGTAGACGTGATAAACAACTTCTTCTCGGAGTTTTTTTGCATGTGTGTTATGTGTTGATATTTGATAAACATATTCATTGGATTGATTTAGTTTGGATTGAGTTGGGTTGGTTGGATGATTTAACCAAACTTTGTTTTCATTGGATTGATTTGGTTTGGATTATGTTATGAATTTGGTTTGGATTGAGTAGAGAAATACATAATGTGAATGTGATTAGATAACTAGATATTAGGATTTGAATAAAATTTAAGTGGATAACTAGATGTGAATGTGATTAGATACCTAGATATTAGGATTTTCTTGTTGATTTCAGGATTTGAAGAATTTTACATATTAAATTTTAAGTGGAGGTTCTGCCAAAATTTCAATAAAATTTTATTCCCAATTATTATTAATAACATGATAGTTTGTGTTTCAAATGTTTTTCTGTCAATTCATGTAATTAGTTTTAATACTTGATTTTAATATTTTAAATGTTTATTGCCTTAATTTATTGAATTTTTAATATTATGATAATAACTCATTGCCCCCCTTAAACAACTTGGCCTTTAATAACCCAAAGCAAAAGATTAGACAATATTTGTTAAGTCATTCATCATATAGGATTTGCATGCATTGTATTTTCTATTATTTACGCTTTCTGTCGTAGATTGCTGGCGTAAGGTACGTACTATCTTTCACTCATCATTCATTAGAAAGCACGCATTAGTTAGTAGGACTTGCATTGTAACAAGAGTGAGGTGAGTGTTTGTTTGGTGTGTTGTTTGTTAGATTAAGGTATGAAAAACACTTAGGGGGCAGTCACCTATAGGAGATGAGGTGGGGGATTTCATCACCCTTTCCTTGGCCCAAAAACCACTTAATAAAAGAGCCTTAATAAAATCAATTAGACGTTGGCCCCTAGGATTTTCGGACGCATTAAGGAGAGGAAACCGTTTAAGACCGTTATGGCCTGAATGTCGTTGCCCATCTAGTCTCCCTGAGATTTTAGGAACCTCCGGGTTCTTGATTTCCTATAGATTAGTGGTCCTCGATGTTTAAGACCCTTTCGGCCTGAACGTCGTTGCCCATCTAGTCTCCCTGAGATATTAGGGACCTCCGGGTTCTTGATTTCCTACAGACTAGTGGTCCTCGGTGGGACCTCGAAGTTAGGCGTCGTCTATTACTAAGGACCTATAGTGGACTTTAGGTTTGTTTTGGCCTTGATTGTTTAGTTAGATTTCTAACCTTCCTTATTCCACGCTAGATTAAGGACTTCATCTCTTCTCCTCTGAGTCATTCTTTTCTCATCTTAATGTCTCCGAATCTTCTCATCTACGTACACATTCTTTTAAATTGAAATTTTATTTATGTTCTGCAATAATAACTATCATTTTTGCCTCTGTTTAGATTGAAATGGATCGAGAGTGGATAGTTTCAAACAGATTGAGTGATGAATATGAGAACGGAGTGAATATGTTCTTAGAGGTTGCCAAAAAACATTCTAAGAAAATGAAAGACAGCGACATGGCGTATTGTCCGTGCAATAAGTGTCATAATATGTCAGTGTTGACTTTTCGGAAAATGAAAGATCATTTGTTTGAGAAAGGTTTCGACCCAAATTACAGACGGTGGATATGGCACGGCGAAAATGAATCATGTAGTCGTTCCAAGAATGATGGAGAAGATGTTAGTGTGGAAGATCACTTAGAGGAAATGGTTCAGGATATGGCTGAAAAGTTTTCGTCCAACCCCGATTTACTTGGTAATTTGTTGAGTGACAATGAGAAGCCGTTGTATAAGAATTGTACCAAATTCACTAGATTGTCAGCGGTGTTGAAGTTGTACAATTTAAAAGCTGGAAATGGTTGGTCCGATGTGAGTTTCACATCAATGTTGAAGTTAGTGAAAGAGATGCTTCCAGATGACAATGAGTTGCCAGATAGAACTTATGATGCAAAGAAAGTGTTGTGCCCTATGGGAATGGAATATAGGAAGATACACGCATGCCCGAACGATTGTATATTGTATAGGGGTGAGTTTGAAAACTTACATTCTTGTCCCAGGTGTAATGTGTCAAGATACAAAATGAAACGTAGTGGACCAAACCACAATGAAGAGGCTGATGAGATGAAAATCAAAGGACCTCCTGCTAAGATTTTGTGGTATCTTCCGATAATACCAAGGCTTAAACGTTTGTTTGCGGGTAAAGAAGATTCCAAGAACATGACATGGCATGCTGATCGTGAGAAACCAAATGATCAGTTGCTACGTCACCCTGCAGATTCACCTCAGTGGAAAAAAATAAATGTCGACTTTCCTGTGTTTGGTGAAGAATCGAGGAATGTACGACTTGGGCTCTGTACTGACGGAATGAATCCTTTTGGTAGTTTGAGTAGCATTCACAGTTCTTGGCCCGTTCTGCTTGTAATTTACAATCTGCCCCCGTGGTTATGCATGAAACGCAAATATATCATGTTGTCCTTAATGATTTCTGGTCCGAAACAACCTGGAAACGACATCGATGTGTATTTAAGACCTTTAATTGATGACCTAAAAAAATTGTGGGGTGACGGAGAGTCAGTTTTTGATTCTTATCGTCAGGAGTCGTTCGTAATGCGGGCAATGATATTTTGCACGATTAATGACTTTCCAGCTTATGGTAATCTGTCTGGATATTCAGTTAAAGGTCATAAAGCTTGTCCAATTTGCGAGGAAAATACATGTTCTTTGCAACTAGTTAATGGTTCTAAGACTGTCTATCTCGGTCATCGGAGATTTTTGCCGAACTCTCATCCTTATCGTAGGTTGAAGAAAGCATTTAACGGAAAACAGGAGTTTCAGAATCCGCCAGTTGAAATCAGCGTCGAAAAGGTGTATGAACGTGTAAGGAACATTGAATGTGAATTTGGAAAACCGTACAAACGAGCAAACGACAAAAGTAGTTGGAAAAAAAGATCAATATTTTTTGATCTCCCTTACTGGAAAACTTTAGAAGTTAGACATTGTATTGATGTGATGCACGTAGAGAAAAATGTTTGTGATAGTCTTGTTGGCACTCTGTTGAACATACCTGGTAAAACCAAAGATGGATATAATGCAAGACTTGATCTTGTTGATATTGGTATACGAGCAATGTTGGCACCAGAGAAGAAAGGAGATCGGAATTACTTACCTCCAGCTAGTTATACATTGTCTAGAAAGGAGAAAAAAATTCTCTGTCAGTGTTTGCACGATGTAAGGGTTCCACAAGGTTATTCTTCAAATATCAGTAATCTTGTTGTTATGAAGGATTTGAAACTTGTGGGGATGAAGTCTCACGATTGTCATACTTTAATGCAGCAGTTGTTACCTGTAGCACTGAGATCCATATTACCGAAAGATGTTAGACAAGCAATAATAAAGTTGTGTTCGTTTTTCAATAAGATTTGCAGTAAGGTGGTCGATCCTGTGCAGTTAGACAAGTTACAGAATGAAATTGTGGTCACATTATGTCAGTTGGAGATGTTCTTCCCCCCGGCTTTTTTCGACATTATGATTCATCTTGTTATTCATTTGGTTAGAGAAGTTAAATTGTGCGGACCAGTTTTCTTAAGGTGGATGTATCCTTTTGAGCGTTATATGAAAGTGTTGAAAGGTTATTGCAAAAATCGTCAAAGACCAGATGCTAGTATTGTTGAAGGATACATAGCTGAGGAGGTTATCGAGTTTTGCACTGGATACCTAGCAAACACCAAAACTGTTGGACTTCCGAAGAATCGTCATGATAATCGTGTCGATGGTAAAGGGACACGGGGGATGAAAATGTTAAATCCAAATGGCGATGACTTAATGACAGCATATTTTTATGTGTTGTGCAATTCGAATGAAGTTCAACCATACCTAAATGAACACATGAAGTTTCTAAAGGAAAGAAATCCTTTGTGGAGTGATCAACAAGTAATTAATAGTCACAATAAGAATTTCATCTCTTGGTTCAAAAATCTAGCATACAAGCGTGATGTTTCTGAGACAATACAGTGGTTGGCTTACGGTCCGCATTCTGTTGTTATAAGTTACAGTGGTTATGATATCAATGGATATTCTTTCTACACAGTTTGTGAAGATGCGAAAAGTGCTGTTCAGAATAGTGGCGTCACCTTAATAGCAGAGTCTTTGCATGTGTCTAGTTCTAAAGACAAGAATCCTGTATACGCCGACATGTCCTATTACGGTGTAATTGAAGATATATGGGAGCTAGACTTTGTTAAATTCAAAGTACCTATATTTAGATGCAAGTGGGCTGATAATAAAACAGGAGTTCGAGTGGATGACTATGGCTTCACTTTAATAGATTTTTCAAAACAAGGGTATAAAGGAGAACCTTTTATTCTAGCTTCCCAAGCGAAACAAGTCTTCTATGTGGCTGATTCGTGTGATAAGAAATGGGCAGTAATTTTGGAAGGGAAGAAAAAAAATTGTATCAGATGATAGTCTGATCGAGTATGAAGAAACACCACCTTTCTCTAAGCAAGCACCTGAATTGAACTCAGTAGATGAAGAAATAAATGTTGAGACTTGTATGTTTAGAGATGACCACGGTGAAGGTATATGGATTGAAAATCCATTAAGGAAAAAAAACAGTAAAGGTGCAAATTTTCTGTTGTAACACATTGTAATAGACATTTAATCCACATGTCTTTACCTTATTTAATTACTTGAATTTATATTTTATAGTATAATGGCTCCGAAAAAGAAACCCACTTCCTCCGAGTCTGAAGGTTCGAAGACATACAGTACACGAGGTCCTTGTCTAATGAAAGAATTCGTGGGCAGAAGAACTAGAGACGGTAGAATTCCAATCCAGTTTGATGACCGTCTTGAGCCCTTAGGCATGTTGTCTGATAATTGGAAAAGTTTTCTGGGTAGCTTAGCGAGGGCCAAAGTTGACATTTGTTTATCCAGTTGGGCTGATGTAGATGAGAAGTTGAAGGACACAATATGGGATAATGTGCAGGTAATGGTTCCATTATAGATTTCTATAGTTTTAGTTGAACTTTTGATATATATAAAGTTAACGTGTTGTAGGAATCTTTTGAGTTCCAATCCACTGACAAGTTGAAGAAGAAGTGGATGACATACATGTCAGTTCGTTGGAGGGATTTCAAAACAAATTTAACGAACAAGTACATATTCGGAGACTACCAGGATAGAAATCCATGCGATGTCTATAACTTTATCACTCCGAATCAATGGGAGCTATTCAGAAAATCCAGAGATAGCCCGGAGTTTGAGGTATACTGAGTTTAATTTATAATATAGTAACTGAGTTTCAAAACAAACTTGTTAGTTATTGATTTTAGTGACAATCTAATAAACTTGATTTTAGGCCATCCGAGCAAAAAACCAAAAGATTAGATCTTCTAACAAGTATACCCATCGTATGTCTCGAGCGGGGTACCACAAGTTGGAAGCACAAATGATGGCTGAAAAAATTGCTCAGAAGAGACAGGAGGCAATTGACTCCGGTATGAGTGAGGAGCAAGCAAGTAACCTATCTCCTCCTTCTCCCATAGCTCGTTGTGATTCTTGGAAGAGAGCGAGAGTAAACTCCAGAGGGGAGTACGTCACAGACGAGTCGCAAGCTATCGGCTCGAAGATAGTAAGTTGCATCATTTATATATATGTTATTAATTCAGAATCATTAATTTTATATTGCTCAAATGATAGTAAATATTGTTTTAAACTTAGGACTCTCTGAAGTTGAGAGAATCTCAAGGCGAATTTGCTTCCGATGGTCGGAATGATATTCTACGCGAGGCCTTGGGAAACGACGAACACCCCGGTCGTGTGCGAGGGGTAGGGAGTAGAGTTGGACTTCGACAATATTTTGGGAAGACTCAACGGTCTACTTCGACGACTGGTCATACCAAATGCCAGCAGGAGATTGCAGATTTGAAGAAGTCTTTGCAGCTTCTTTCGGAGAGATTGGATCGTGCTTTGCCTACTTCTCCTACCCGTCGTAAGACCGGTTCTTCCACGGAGACTACTCCAGTTCCGCCAGTGTTCCACCATCATCGACATGATGATTTCGTGTCTCATTCTCGAGAATTGGCCCTCGTCGACGGTCCCTCGTTTGGAAAGTTCGTGGATGGATCTAGATGTGCTTTATTTGTCGAAGACCCTGATCGAAGATTGGTGGGACACGGGAAAGTTTATAACATCTCCAGACACCACTTCACAGAGGTAGGAGAGGGAGAATTGAAGGTTGCAGTTGAGAGTTGCTTAGATCCGGGTGTTTTTGTGCCATTTCCGGAAGAAGAGATTGTTACTCTCGGCGATGCTATCGGTGGGTTCGTGCGTTGGCATAGTTATTTAGTAGAGCTAAACGACAAACATGAGGTATAGTTTAACTTTGAAAGACTTTAAACTTCAATTTTGTTAACAATTGTATTTTAACGGTTCTATACATCTTTGTAAGGTGTCAAGCCCCCGGAGCAAAGGGTCAAACAACCAATCTCCGATCAACATTAATTCGCTTCCAAGTAGGTGCAAAATGTTGTATCAATGTATGGTAGGTAGGGAGGCACAATCGTTAAGTACCTTGGAGTTGGAGGGGGATAAAGGGTTGCCTCCGGCTTTGTACGTCACCAAAGAGGATATCATGCAGTTCATGGCGATGGATTCGTTGTGTATCATGATTATCGACGTGCAAGTGAAGTAAGTGTTCTTTTGTATACAATGAAAAGTATTGAATAATTTTATCAAAACTGTAATAAATTATAATTTTTATACTTGTAGACATCTTTACGACGCCAGAAGGTCAATCTTTCCCGAGGATCAAGTATTTGGATTTATCAGTCCATCTACATATATATACGGGAATGACGATAAATCGGGTCAACTAGGGACATTCTTTAAAGAAGAAGACAAGAAATATTATCTGCTCCCTTATCATGAGAGGTAAACTTTGTAATTCAAAGTGAAATTTTATTTTGTAATAAACTTCTAATTATATATAACACAGGGCTCATTGGATTCTTGTCGTTGTATGCCCAACGACTAATTCGGCATATTGGTTTGATCCGTTGGGGTCGAATAAACCAAGGGACTCAATAAAGAAACTTCTAAATATGTAAGTTCGTTTAGTCGTGAATAAAGTAATTCGTGGATTTTTATTAGTATTATTGATTGATATTTTAACTTGTGCTACTCAGGGCAATTAAGGTTTACAGAGCTTTAGGTGGTAGGAGAACAACCACAAAATCAGGAATAACATGGCATGGAATGAGAGTACGTTCTATCCCATTTTTGTTAATTAAGTTAGGAACAAATATTTAGCGAATTCCTATGTTTGTAGTACCGGAAGCAGGTTGGAAATACGGAATGCGGTTACTACGTGATGAGATACATGGAGGAAATCCTCGATGTGGCAACTCAAGACGTATGTCTAACCGAGGTAATGTAGATTGTTATTCAATTGTATATTCAATTGTAGTTTCAATATTTAGTTATTAATATTCAACACACTTGTAATTTTTTGATAGGTTTTCCCAAAAAGTAGTGATCCATTCTCGCAACAAGAGCTCGATGAAACTCGCGACCGATGGGCTCGCTATTTCATCAGAAACATGCTGACGAACTAAGAGGTTCTACTGCCAATTGTATTTTTTGTAATTTAGTTAACAAGTGCACTTGTATTACAAACCTACACTTTATGCCTTAATATAATCGCCTTAATTTTAGAATGAATTAATTGCAAGTGTGTTGAATGTCAATTGTGTGGTTGTATTTTTGTGTTTGTGTTTGTGCATGTATGCTTGTGGATGTATGTGGATGTATGCTTGTGAGTCAATTGTATGGATGCTTGTGGATGTATGTGGATGTATGCTTGTGAATGTCAATTGTATGTGGGATGTATATGGATGTATGTGGATGAAATTTATAGGTGAACGAATTTGGTGCAGTTGTATGTACACGACGACGATGACTAAAAACAATTTCGTCGGATCCTATTTATTTTTTTTTGTCCAGGTTTGGGAATAGACGTCGGCTGTTTATATAAGCCGACGTCTAATCCTCTGAAGAAAAGCATAGACGTCGGCTTTCTATGTAAGCCGACGTCTATCCCTAAAGTATAGGCGTCGTATATTATTGACCCGACGTCTATCCCTAAAGTATAGGCGTCGTATGTTTATTAACCGACGTCTATACATTAAAGAATACACGTCGGCGTCTAATTACAGCCGACGTCTATTCGTTAGGTATAGACGTCGGCCATACGATGGCCGACGTCTATGTATAGACGACGCACACATATACGTCGGATGGGGGTGTGCTTATATCCGACGTGTATAGGCCCTTATATCCGACGAATATTCCCTTTTCTGTAGTAGTGAATGAACGGATTTCTTTTACCGAGGTGGGTGGCAGAAGCTTAGAAATAAGCTCAATCTTTGCCCTATCCACCTCCATACCATCACAAGATACCACGTGACCCAACACGATGCCTTTTGTGACCATGAAATGACTCTTTTCCCAATTAAGGGCTAAGTTCGTTTCCGAACACCTTTTGAGAATAAGGCTCAAGTGGTGCAAACACTCATCAAAGGAGGTGCCATGAACCGAGAAATCATCCATGAAGATCTCAAGGAAGTTCTCGACCATATCGGAAAAGATACTTAACATGCAACGTTGGAATGTTGCAGGTGCATTGCATAGCCCAAAAGGCATCCGTCTATAAGCAAACGTCCCAAAAGGACAAGTGAACGTGGTTTTCTCCTGGTCTTCGTGGGCGACTGGGATTTGATTGTACCCCGAATAACCATCAAGGAAACAGTAATAGGCGTGCCCGGCGAGTCTCTCCAACATCTGGTCGATGAAAGGTAGAGGGAAGTGGTCCTTACGCGTGACCGCGTTCAACTTCCTATAGTCAATACAAACTCGCCACCCAGTCTGAAGTCGTGTGGGTACAAGCTCATTGTTGTCATTCTGGACAACGGTGATACCCGACTTCTTGGGCACAACCTCGACAGGACTTACCCAAGTACTGTCCGAAATGGGAAAAATGATGCCATGATCTAAACACTTGATGATCTCTTTCTTAACTACTTCTGTCATGGCTGGATTTAGACGCCTCTGTGGGTCGCGACGTGGTCGTACCTCATCCTCCATAAAGATGTGGTGCTGCACGACGTCGGGACTTATCCCTTTGATGTCCCTCAAGGACCACCCTATGGCTGATTTGTGCTCCTTTAGGACTTGAATCAACCGTTCTTCCTGATCACCAGTCAACGTCGATGAAATAATCACCGGAAATGACCTATTGGGACCAAGAAAAACGTGTTTCAATTCCTTGGGGAGTTCTTTGAGCTTAGGTGTGGGTGGCTCCTCAAGGCGAGGCGTGATATCTAGCTCGAGATGTAAGATAGGAGGAGCTCGCATGTACTGAACACCATGCACATCATTGCTCAACTCACCCCCGCCCTCTTCATGATCAGAGTCATCCATGAAGTAATCATTTAAATTCTCATGAATCAGGGGGTACTCTTCTTCCAATTCTTCTTTCAAGTCCCGGATAAGATTGACTGCCATTGGGGTCCTCGAAAGATGTCGGCTGCCTAGCCATATTGAACACATGGAATGTCGCGGTCAAGTTCCCGAACGACAATTTCATGAGTCCAGTACGACAATTGATCAAGGCATTTGACGTCGCCAAAAAAGGTCTACCCAAAATCAATGGAATCTGAGAGTGGGTCGTCTTAATTGGTTCGGTCTCAAGGACGACGAAATCAACGGGAAATATGAAATCACCGACCTTGATTAGGACATCTTCAATGACCCCCAACGGGACTTTGATCGAACGATCAGCCAACTGCAAAGTTGTTTTCGTAGGCTTGAGAGTGCCTAGGCTTAATCGTTGATACACAGAGGCAGGTAAGAGGTTAACCGCCGACCCTAGATCTAGCAAAACATTGTTAATGCGAGAATCCCCAATGATACATGAAATTGTTGGACTGCCTGGATCCTTCAATTTTATGTATGTTGGGTTCGAGATGATCGAACTCACATTAGCCGCCAAAAAGGCTTTGCTAGGGACATTGGTTTTCCTCTTAGTTGTACAGAGATCCTTCAGGAATTTTGCATATGGAGGTATTTGTTGAATCATGTCTAACAAAGGAATGTTGACATTCACTTTCTTAAATATCTCCATCATTTTATCCACATTGTCACTCTGTTTCTTAGACAACCTACTAGGATAAGGAGCTTTTGGTAGGTATGTCTTGGGCGGAGCCGGAGAAGGAGGCTTTGGTGTATTACTCTCACCCTCAGCCTCTTTCTCACCATCATTCCCACAAGGGGGCGGCACAGATGGATTTTCTGGCAAGGATACGTGGTTGTTGACCTGTTTCCCATTTCTCAGGGTCACAATGGCATTAACATGGTCCACAGGTTCTTCCACGTAATTCACTTGCCCCCCCTGTGGTCTTGAACTTGCATTTTGCATGTTCGAGTGTTGTTGAGCACGGGGGTTAGCCACAGGTTGGCTAGGCAGGCTCCCTCTCTCTCTCATGTACAGACTGAGCCAACTGACCCATCTGAAGCTCGAGAGATTTGATGGTCTGCTGATTCGAAGTGAGAACTTGACTCATGGAAGACATAAAGTTTTTTACAGAGTTCTCAAGTCCACGAGTTAAGTTCTCAAGCGAATTAAACCGGGTTTCCAAGTGGTTGGAATTTGGGAAACCTGGTTGGTTGGTATTCTGACTTTGGGGTGGCTGATGAGACTGTGAAATCATGGGAGAGTAGTGTGGTCGGTTAGGTGGTCGAGAAAACTTTGAAGGACCACCTGAGGCATTGTTATGGTTCCATGAAAAATTAGGGTGGTTCCTCCATCCAGGGTTATATGATGATGAATATGGGTCATTCCTGGATCTATCATAGATGACATTTACATGTTCCATCTCAGGAGGAATGGATGCACACTCACCCCCTATATGACCTATCCTACCACATAAATGACATGGAACTGGACCAGATGCAGACACATGAGATACATCGTGCTGGTTTTGGAGCTCAATCGAATCCATATGACGCATTAAGGCCGCCATGCGCGCCTCGGTGGCCGTAGTGGAATCGACAGCAAATGCGGAACCCGATCTAGTCGAGTTTGCATTCGCGATCCTCGCTCCTATACTAGATGATGCAGGTGGTTCCCTCACACTCTCCCATTGCACTGTTTTCTCGGCGAGGTCTTCTAGGAAAGCCCATGCCTCCCTTTCATCCTTTCCCAAGAACTCTCCTTGACACATGGACTCAAGGAGCGTTCGGGATGGAATGTGAAGACCCTCGTAGATAATCTGACACAGGTGCCACAACTCAATGCCATGGTGAGGGCATGAGGATAGTAGCTCCTTGAACCTCTCTAAGTATGCATGAAATGATTCGGTCTCATGTTGATAGAACGAATTGATTTCGTTCCTCAATTTTTGAGTCCGATGATTTGGAAAATACTTTTTGAGGAATGCAGACTGAAACTCATCCCAAGTCCTGAAGGCATTCGCCTGGTTGTTGTACAACCACTTCTTGGCGTCATCCTTAAGCGCAAAGGGGACAAGCCTAAGATGAATGGAGTCTGTGCTAAGTTGTTGCAGTTTGAACATAGCGCAGACCTCCTCAAATTCCCTGAGAAAGATATAGGGGTCACCTTTCCCAGTGTAATGAGGGAGCATGGAAATAAACTGAGGCTTGACCTCAAAATGGTTCACATTTGCCTCTGACAATACGATGCATGAGGGTAGAGTTGTACGGCTCGGGTAGCATCGATCACGAAGAGGTATGGGAACGACAACTGGAAGCACTGGTGGAACATGTGGGTCCAGCAACTGCTCCTCCTCACGGAAATTAGCAGCCATTGAACCCGGACTGCGTGCGATACGAGAGGAGGAAGGTGTCGAGAAATCGATGACCGAAGCTGGATTGACAACGCTCCTCGTCAAACGACCACTCTCGTCTCGTGTCCAAGAAAGCATGCACAAAGGTGCACAATTTTTTTTAAAGAATGTACGTAGAAGAGAAGACGAGGGAACACAGGAGAGAAAGAATGACTCAGGAGAGAAGGGAAGAAGTCCTTATGCTACGGTGGATGGGTACAGGTAGAAGCACACAAGCAAACAAGGCTCAAGCAATCCTAAGGTCGCTATAGGTCCTTACAGCTAGACGACGCCTAACTGCGAGGTCACACGGTCTCAACACGCCTCACCTCCCTACAACGAGGACCACAAAGCCCAGCAAGTGAGCCAAGATCTGGGGATCTCGTCTCTCCTACTATCGACAAAGTGGGCAACGCCGATCAGGTCATGACGATCGGGACCGGATCACTCTCCTAATGCGCCCGAAATCCTTAGGGCCAATGTCTACTTGATTTTAAAAATTAGGCTCTTTATTAGTGTGGTTTGTGGGGCGAAGGAAAGGGTGATGAAATCCCCCACCTTATCTTTTATGGGACAGTCCCTCCTTAGTAGCGTTTTGGAGTCCTAATCTAGCAATCAACTCTCCAAACAAACGCTAAACTCACACTTGTTTCAATGCACTTCCTACTAACTAATGCATGTTCATACGAAATGCATGAATGAGAGTAGGTGCGTACCTCACGTCAGCTCTCAGCAACAGAAAATTAAGCTAAGATAAAAGACAATTTAAGTGCCTAAGTCACATACATGATGCATGGCCTAAACAAAAAGAATGCCTAATCTTTTGCTTTGAGTTTTAGGGTCCAAGTTGCTTAAGGGAAGTTGATTATTAATCTGGGAGCAATCTAAGAGTCAGAACATGCACAAATGGAGTCCCATATTACTATATCAATTAGGCTAACAACAACAAAAAACTAGAAGGTGAACGGAGCTCACCCAACCGCTGATTAGCGGTCTCAGACCGCTGATTGGCGGTCTGAAGTGCCCAGTTAGCCTTGAAACTTTTTCCAGAAGCCTTCCCTTGCTATGCCCAGTCTCCTGAAACAAAGAAAAACTACAAAACACAAATTAAATCCACTCGAATCGTCCAAATAAGAGTCTGGACTGGCACCTCCCCGGCAACGGCGCCAAAAAACTTGTTGAACGTTTTAATTAAACCACAAGTGCACGACCGCGATGAAGCGGTGGCAAGTATGGGTCGTCCTCAGGGAGGTGAGCAGCCTCTTGTTTATCAGAAATCAAGTGGCAAAATAGGGGTCGAGAAAGATTGATTATGCTAACCTACACTACACTACGCTAAGAAGTATGAAATGATGTCAATAAACCGGACAGAATCCTCATCATGTTGTTGAAGCTTGAACATGGAGCATACCTCCTCGAACAGATGAGTTGTTCCCATCTGATATTGAGGTTTAAATTCATAGTTGTTCCCACATGCAGGCAGAAGAATTATACAAGACGGTTGCACGGCCCGAACAGGATGAGTCCGCTCCCACAGTCATCGGTCGATCATGTTGAGTTAAGGGTGGTGGTACTCCCATAACTCGATCCCAACCAAGACCCTCTTCCTCCCAAGTTAGAGGAGGAGATGGTCTACGTAGTGCTAGGAGTGGACAGAGGAACTCTATGTATGGAACCCGATCTCCCCCACATCCAAGAGACGACGAGGCCTCGTGCTCCAAGGGAGCTCGAGGTGGAGAAGGACGATCACCTAGATTGTACGACCTGCTTCCCTGGTACTATAACAAAGTCCCTTTTCATTTTTTTTACTTGTGACATGGTTTGTTATGTTGCTTGCTTGTGATTATGTGTTTGTTCTTGCTTTGGGAAAGTTTCCTATTTAAGACAAGTTTCCTTTCCGGGAACTATTCCTCTCGGGGAAAATCCCTCTTCGGCGAAAACTTCCTTTTTAAGAAAAAGTTTCCTTTTCGAGAGAAGTTTCCTTTTTGGTCTAGCAGGTGTGACGCGTCAGGCACGTGTGCAACTTGCCTTGGTCGGTTTTCCTTTGGGAGTGTGTGACTTTGGACTCAATTTCTTCTTGCCACATGGGCTGGTGCGAAAGGATGGATGAGTCAGCATATGAGTTAGTGCTATATCAGCAATCAAGAATGCAAATCCGTTTCGAATAGGAAGGAGAATTCCGTAGGATTTTGGAAGGAGCAAGTGGGAAAGATCTGGCGGATTTGGGGAGATTGCGTGTGATATTTTGCGGCTAGGAAAGGAAGGTAGGGTGCATGACTTGAAGTGCAATCCAGCCCTCCCTCATTCAACCCTCCTATCTTCCCACACAACTTCTCTCTCTCTCTATCTCTCTCTTCCTCTCCATCCCCTCTCCTACCAGTGGTAGCAGCACCAATAGATGCAACTCAACTTCGGTGGAGTGGAGCAAAGAGGTGGCAACAAATTCTTCTCAGAAAGGAGTGCAAGGGTATGCCTCTTCATCTCAGGTATGCGCCTGAGCCAAGTGTAGGAGAGGGAGTGGGCGGGGTTGGCCAGGGTAGGCCAACTTCGACGTGGTCGGAAGTGGACCCCCTCCCCTTGGCTAACCAGGCATGACTAGGGTGTGCTTACTGGTGGTTTGCGTACAGGGGAGGCCCCAACCTCTTAGCTGGTGGCTCAGGGTCTGGAGGGTAGGGGAAAGGGTGGTCAAGTCAGCCCCCATCTGGGCTGGACCGGTGGTGGGCCATGTTGTGGTGCATGCATGCTTTGGTTAATTCTATTTTGATCGTATTGCATGACCTGAAGTCTATCGTTGTACTTTTGTTATATCAGATATTGCATGTCCAGTAGTTAGCTATTAATTGCTATCTCAGTACTAATTTTCTTGGTTTATATAGTGTCTAAGTCGTGGGGTGCGTGCACATATAACGTTGCTTCATATTTTGATATTTTGTGACAAATTCGCATGACTGTAGCTAGTAATTTTATCGACATCATGCCATGTATAATTTCCATTTATGCGACAGTTATGTTCATGATCTTAATGCCATGTAGATGTGCATGCATGTTATCTTTTTGTGGATATTATGATGCGTATGGGTTTATGGTGGACGCTCATAGCATGGTAATTGCATTAATTGTATTATACATGTCTATATATGTATGTGTGCGTTAGATGCCCTGCATGTTCATTTCTAAAAGTTACTGTTGTTTATGGGGCCGACGGGCCTAATGGAAAGACTTCTATGTAGAGAGGCCAGGAGTGAGATAAGACATGTAGGACTTTCGATGGTATCATGTAGGACTTTGCCGCAAGTTGGGGTGTCAGTCCGGAAGACCGCTTTGTGCAAAGCGGTGGGTCACACCTTTCTAGTGTTCCACTTGTGGTTTAGACCAACATGGCTGGTGGTCGGATTCCTCTGTAGAGGGATCTCATCGGGCAACACCCGGTAGTCGCGGTTATGTAGAGTTGTGACCTCTTCTTGTTTGCATGTGTCACATATAGGGTTTCATGCATGACTCTTTATTCTATTTTTGGACCAGGGGCATACAAGGTTTTCTTATTGAAAATGGTCACGTATATTTTGATGTTGTTTTGCCTTAGGTAATTAGGTTTCTGAAAGGTGTTGGACTGGAGGAGTTTCAAAGGATTTTGTGCACGAGGGACACGTCGACTGGTTTCCTTTAGTTATATTTTGCTTCCTCATATTTTTGTTGTTGTATTTCTTGAATGAGACGTTTTATATATTGGATTATGAGTTATTACCATATATGGATAGTTTCCTTTTTTGGTTCTCTGTCTCGTGTTGTATATCCATGAATGATTTTATTCCCGTGTGTATTCATTTTATTATAACTTTGTCGGTCATCGTAGAGACTCTGATTGCAACATCGCTGGGACTCCCCAGCGTGCGTACTAGCGAGATCGGGGGTGTTACATAGACCATCCATCTCAAAAAAAGGATCAACTCTCTTAAGTCGAGTACCCTTACCAAGATGAGTCCAACCACGCATAAACGTGCTCGACTTGACTCAACAACCACACACAAGTAGAAGGTGTAATCAGAGGAGGAGACTGAACGATAGAAGTAGAAGAGAAGATGACTAAGATGAGAGGAGAAGAAGCCTTAAAGCTAGCGTGGGTAAAGGTGAGGGTAGCATACTAATCTCGCAAACATGACTCAAATATGCTTAGGCAGCTATGGGTCCTTAACCTAGACGATGTCAATTAGTAGCATATCATGCATTATATTCATGCTATATATCCTTAATTTTACCCCAATATTGTGCTAGTCGAGTGTTTGTTATTATATTTCAGGTATTAGGTAATAAAGAAGAGAAAGGAATAGAAAAAGGACTTAAATGTAAGAAGAATGGACTTAAATGAAGCAAAATAGACTTCTCGGTCATACACAAGGACCCATCTACAAGAGGGAAGGACCTAGATGTAAGCAAGGAGGGAACAAATAGCAAATCGAGAAACTCCACACCATCATGAGGAGTATTTTGGCAATTAGATTCCGGCGCACACTCAAACAACTAGTTCGAGTGCACCTGACGTGGAGAATTGAAGCACTAAAGATGCCAACCAAAACTGGGTCGAATCCGACCAAATATGACCGCCAATTGGCGGTCTCATTTGGTCATGATCCGACTTGACTTCTCGTGGTTGTGTATTATGTTGTTTGTGTCCATGTTAGGCAGGTTTAGTAATCCCACATCGAGGGATTGTCCCCAGTTGTCTTTTTCATGTCTATAAATAGAACTCTTCTTCCTTCTTCGTAATTGATTAGTAGCATATCATACATTGCTTTCATGTTATATATCCTTTATTTTACCCCAATTTTGTACTACTCGAGTGTTTCTTTGTGGTGTTTCAGGTGTTAGGTAATAAAGAAGAGAAAAGACGAGAAAAAGGACTGAAATACAAGAAGAAATGACTCAAATGAAGGAAAGAGGACTTGTTTCTCAAGCATAAGTACCCATTTGCAAATCTGGAAGAAGCTAGATGAAATCCAAAGCGACATGAACGCACGAAAAAGATTTTGGGCACAAAAAACCTTCAAAACCATGATCTTGAGGAGTGATTAAACGTTTTAATTAACCGCAAGTGCACGACCAAGTTGAAGTGGTGGCAAATACGGGTCGATCCACAGGGAGGTGTGTCGACTTTAGTTTATTCGAAGGCGAGTGGGAAAGAAATGAGAGAAAGGATTGATTAAACTAAACTACACTAAACTAGTAAACTGGAACGGAGGAAATGAAAGCACGAAATGAACTAAACTAAGCTAAGAAACTACTAAGAAGAAAGATAAATCTCAGGAATGGGAAAACCCCTAAGGGATGGAGTGTGTGTGTACACATGAAATAAGTGTGGGAATGCATACAATAAGCTCAAGTGTAGTTAGTGTTTGTTAATATATAAGAAGTACCTAATGGCAAGACCTATCATTTAAAGCACTAACCTAGGTTATTAATATGAGCATGACAAGTTTGTTATTAAGAACATAAACAATCATGGAATGTACTTAAACATTATTGCAAAAACCATCAAGTAAGAGTTCTTATTAATTTAAACAAGCATACTAACATTCTCACATACAACAATGTTTAGCATTCATACCATCTACATAACATGTATACACATCTACTCCACCCCAAAGGGAGATGGAACTACTCACATATTTAAACTAACATTTATACTAAGGAAAGAAAACATGCTTAAACTAATTATAAGAAGACAAAAACAACAAGTTAACTAAGTATGCAAGAATTGAAAAGAGACAATATGAAGAAAACTTAACAAAACATCTATTAATACTCACTCAATTACAAGTAGCCTCTCTCCACCAGGGTTTTTACTTTAAGGTTTTTACTCCTAGTAGGGAGGATGGCCACCAAGAGAGAGATGGAATACAAGGGAGGAGGAAGAGTTCTATTTATAGCCATAGAAAAAGGTAATCCGGGACAATCCCCCGGTATGGGACTAATACAATACAAAAATAGACATAACACACAATTATACAAGACCTTACTAAACCACATCGGATCCGGAGCAACCCGGACCGCCAATTAGCTTAGTTTTGTTTTCTTAATCTTCGTATAATTAGTTAGAATATCTTTCTTAATATATTGTTGTCTTAATGTGTAGTGAGTAGTTTCATCCCCCTTTGGGTGTGGAGATGATGTTTATACATGTAATGAAGAATGGGAATGAATGTTATCTTATGCAATATGTGATGAATGTGAATATATGCTTGTTTGTTTTAGAATACTTAACTTGATGGGTTTTGCCACAAATTTTAGACACCTCCCATGCTTGTTTAGGTTCTTAATAACCAAATTGTGTATGCTTATGTTAATCAACTAGGTTTGTGATTGGATTGATAGGTCTTGCCACAACCATTAGACACTTCTATGCATGAAAACACAATCTATACTTGTGCCTTATTGAATGCATTCTTCACCACTTTATCACATGTGTACACACACTCCACCCCTTAGGGGTTGTCTTTACTAAATCTTATCTTTTTCGTTTGTTAGTTGCTTAGTTAGTTTTAGTTAGTCATGAGTTGTTATCTTTCTCATTTGTTAGTTGCTAGTTTAGTGTAATCAAACTTCTTCTCCCCTTATTTTCCACTTGATTTTTGAAGAACCAGAGTTGACACTCCTCCCTGTGGACTCGACCCCGTACTTGTCGTATCTTACCGACGTCGTGCACTTGCAGTTATTATAACTGAAATAATCAAGTTTTTGGCGTCGTTGCCGAGGAGGTGCTCTTCCAGACTGTGGTTTGGACGATTCGAGTGGATTTAATCTTTTGGTTTAGTTTTGTTTTATTTTAGGACGTTGAAAGTTCACTAGGGAAGCAACATGACAAATTTAGGAGCCTTTGAAGCTATCAAGACCGCCAAGTAGGGGTCAAGGACAGTTGATTGGTGGCCTAGTGAGCTCTGTTTGCCCCCCTTGTTTTCTTCTTGTTGTTGGTAATGCCATAATGGTTGACTGGGAGACCAATTTTGCATGTCTAAACCTGTAGATTGCTTCCAGAATAATCAATAAACCCATCAATCCCCTTTTTATACAACTTGGACCTTAATGTCAAAGCAAAAGATTAGTTGATTGCTAATTGATTTAGTTATAATAACCGCAAGTGCACGACGTTGGTGAAGACACGACAAGTATGGGTCGAGTCCACGGGGAGGTATGTCAACTCTAGTTCTTCAGAGGTCAAGTGGAAAATAAGGGGAGAAGAAGTTTAATAACACTAAACTATGAATGAATTAACAATTAAACTAAACACCCATTGAGTGGTGGTGTGTTGGTATGTGAGTGTGTGAGTCGGTCTTCATTTAAATTAGGCACAAGTGTAGTTTGTGTGACATACAAGTGGAAGCTAGTGTAAAATCTAGGTGTAGGATACACAACACTACATGGCAAACCATGAACGTGCATATCTCACATAAAGTTGAGATTGATTTTAGATTGTCAAGCATGCAATAAGTACCTAGTGTAGCCATTAGAGCATCAATTAATCCTACAGACAACCTAAATCATTTATGTGAATGTGCACATAACATGGATCCATACATAACAAGCCATTTCCATCAAACCATTACAAGCAACAAGATAAACTCTAAAGGTAGCAAGAGATAAGTACCTAGTTGGACATTATCTCATCTAATACAAGTTTAAGCATGCTACGAGTATAGATCTACATTAAGCACATGAAATGACACAAATAAAAGAACCAATCACTATCACATAATATACATCACCTCCACCCCAAATGGGGTGGATCTACTCTCTACTCTTTAAGCTAACAATTGTGGTAAGATTTAAGGAAACAAAACATGCATGACTAAAGTAGAAGAGAGGTTGCCCATTCATACTTCATGGCTATTGAAGATGAACAAAGTGAGGTAGACTCTAACTCTTGTTCTACTAAATTTTATTAATGCTCAACTACATCATATTATAGTGATAGCTCGTGTTCTAAAGAAGAAACTTATACTCATGATGAGCTTCAAAATGCATTTCATGATTTAGTTAAACAATATGAGAATATTTGTGAAAACAACAAAAATACTACAAAGACCATAAATGATATCCAAAGCCAAATTGATTTAATTATGCATGAAAAGAATGAGGTGATTGCTAGACATGATGAAAATGCATTAAAAATTAGTAGTCTAAAAGCCACACCGATTGAAGTTGAACAATTAAATCTTCACGCTTGCAATGTGGAATTAAGAAAAGATCTAGAAAAATTCTCAAATGGAACTAAGATGCTTAACATGCTTTTAGGAAGTCAAAGACAATCTTTGCAAAAACATGGTTTAGGATATAATGATTCATATGTTAAAAACCATGTAATTCATACAACTTTGAATGGAAAGCACTTAGTTGTAAAGCATAGTTCTTCAAGTGTGTGAGCTCCAAAAACCAAAATGGTTTGGGTTCCCAAAGCTAATGTTCAAGGACCCAAAGTGATTTGGGTACCTAAATCTACACTTGCAGGTGCTTGAAGAAGGAGATTGGTTGTGATCGGGCAAGCTTAGAAAGTCAAATTCAAAGCCAGTTGCATCACCGAATGAATATTGGAACCAATTCAAGCATCAAAAGTTGGGTATAACTTGTTGGCTTTTTGGCCTTAATCTATATTAATTTTGATGATTAATTAAACTAATCGTAATCAATCAACCTAATCAATCAAAGTGAGCAAACACGATTACATGCATTGCATACATATTTGTATACTTGCAATCATCTTAATAGGTTGATTAAGATAATCAACAAAAGGAGCATTGGGACAAAGACATCAAGACTCAAGACTTGTAATCAAAGCTTTGGACCAAGACATGTAATTTTGTATTTATTGAGTCCATAAGGTTTAATGTAAACTTGAGCACTTAGATTCTGTCCCGTCCATATTCGATAATCCAAACACCGCCCGGTCAACATCAACCTTTCTAGTTCGGTCTACCGAACACCTATTGGTCACCTGAATACTTCCCACCAGTAAAACCTAGGTGTCATATGGAATTGCTCTGACGGAAGACCGAACCACCTTCGGTCAACCGAATAGCCCTGGACTGGTTTTGGACTTTGCTCCAACGATCGTATTCGAATTGAGTCCCTAGAGACCAATTGACTTGTCCCGCTTCAGGCAATAAAAGACCCATAGTTCAACCGAGTCCTTCTTGGTTTTAGGTTCAGAACGACTATTGACACGTGGCACTTGACCGTTGTACCCAACAACTATTTGAGCTATAACTGTCAGCGCAAAACCCACGCTAACTTCGGTCTACCAAAGAGTACACGGTCAACCGTACTTGAGTAGATCAGAGTCCAACCAATCCTACTGTCCACCTTGGAACAGTGAACCGAATGAAATTCGGTTAACCGAACTTAATTAGGGATAAATTGATAAAAGCTATTGGAGGTTGGTGAACGGTGATCCGATATATAATCGGTCAACCGAATGCCTAATTCAGACCAATTCTTTGGACTACCGTTTTGCTAACAGTCGATCTAATATGCATCGAAATCTGCCCGAGCTTAAGTCACATCTTGCATTCCTATTGGTCCATTTCTCCACCAACTCCCCAACAAATCTCTAAGCTTTGAAGCCTATATAAACACCACTCTAGAGACACAAACCAACCATTTACACCCTTTATTCATCAACTATCTTTGTGCTATCAATTCCCAAACTTTCAAAGCTTATTCTTCAACACTCAAGCTTAAACTTCACCACTTGCTTATCCAATTCTATATCCATATCCAAGTGTGCTCAAGTATAGAGTGTTAGATTGTGATTCAACTTCCACATCAAAGAATCATCAAGTTGTAAAGCTTCAAGGAAGCTCCATCTCGGATTGTGAGAGGAGACACAAGCCAAGAGAGGTTGTTCGCGAGGCTCGGTGGTTGTAAACGGCGTTGATCTCGGCCTGAAACGGAGATCGGTTAGTGGAACCGTAAGCGAGGCTTGGGGGATTGAGCGAGGCTTGCGAGGAGGACTAGGACCCAGGTGTGGGTGCCGAACCTCTTTAAACTCCAGTGTCGTTGATTTTGTGGTTTGCACGCTTTCTCTCTTAATCCTTCGATTAGTATTTTAAATTCCGCATTTATCTAGTGATTAGAGGGTCATAGATCCTAACATAACTATCTATCCTCGACAATTTTGAATTAATTGGTTCTAGTCTAGGTTATAATATGCTTAATTGACATATCATATTTTATTCATTGCATATCTTGTAATTGAATCACAACCATTGCTTTAGGGTCAAATTTGTTAATGGATGCTAAAAGGGGAGTAGAACATCACATGCCTAATTGTTATATTTGCTTGATGTTAAAAGGGAGAATTAGATTTGAACTTAATTGCAAAATCGTATTCATATTAATAGGAGGATCTTAATGAATATCTTATACATAGGATAATGAAGTGCAAAATTTAGGGGGAGAAACTTCATTACAAGACATCCTAAAATTCCATGTTTAATTTTGTTTTTGATGGATGTCAAATGGGGAGAGATTATTAAAGGGAGATGATTTGAAATTTGATTAAAATTGTACAAAAACTATGCACATCCATAGGCGGAGCATTTATATCCATAGTTTAGACATAGAAATTTCAAGTATTCAGATATCGGTTGTCATCATCAAAAAGGGGGAGATTGTTGGCTTTGTGGCCTTAATCTATGTTTTGATGATTTAATTAACCTAATCTTAATTGTAATTAATGTAGAGTAGCACACATATTGCATAGCATAGATATTGTATGTGCTAACTTTTACAAGTGATCCAGGCTGAAGGAAAAAGGAAATCAAGTCAAGACATGTAATAAAGCTCATTTGAAGACATGTAATCGTGATTTATTTTGAGTCTAAGGAACTTTGTGTAATTGAGCACACTTGAGCTAAAATCAACTTAAACACACACTAGGTTCTCTATAGAAGTCACGCACAATACTTCACAACTTTTGGACTTCAATAGATCACCCAAACTTAAACCAGAAAACACTTAAACCAAACTTGATCTGCGAGGACCAAATCGGTCGACCGGAACGAGTTCATCGTTCGACCGATTATGTTTCTTTATTTTATTATAGACTCTAGTGTTAAACCGGTCGACCGTATAGAGCCCTTTGTTCGACCGTCAACATGTGTCAAATGATCGTTAGACTTGTCATATTCTACAACGGTCGGATTTCCCAAAACCCCAATTTTACCAAACTTTCGATCAACCAAAACTTACCTAGCGGTCGACCGATCAAACAATTTGGTCGCCCTGAACACTCTGGAAGTTTCCGGTCGAACCCAGAAGTGCTTGGAAGTTTCCGGTCGAACCTACCATTTGCCTAGTTCGACCGATCCATTTTTACCAAACCAAAACCCCTAGAACGGTCGACCGATCCCCATATTTAGTTCGACCGTTCACTTAAGTGAACTTATGTTATAGCCAGATTTGACCAACCGGTTGACCGGTATACCAGATTCGGTCAACTGTTTCTGTTTTGAAATGTGACCTGCACTTCACTGCTTTGTGTTTCTTACACAATCACTTACCTGTTTAATCCGAACGGCTATAACTTACTTAGAACTTATAAATAGGTGTTGCCTTAACACAATTACACAACTCTTGCCATATACACCTAAGAGAAAGCTCCAAGTCTCTCATTCCCCAAATCCTACTCTCCGAGCTAAACTTCCACACTTTAGTTCCAACTCCTATCATACTCTAAGTGTGCTCAAGTTATAGAGTGAGTAATCCACTCAAACTTTGTTTGTAAATAACCAAGGATTTCGGTGAAAGCCCGAAGTGTTCCCTCTCGGGTTGTGAGAGGAAGAAATCAAGCTAGCGAGGGTTGTTCGTGGAAGCTTGTGGTGTAAAGGCTTAATCTCAGCCCGGAATGAGATTGATAGTGAAGACGTAGGCAGAGCTCGAGGGAGATCGAGCGGAGCTTGCTAGAGAGAAAGTAGGTGGGAGGTCAAACCTCTATAAAAATCCCCAAGTCATCTTTGTGGTTTGCTGAATTTTTTCTGTTTCTATTTGTTTTGTTTTGTTTAATTCCGCTACGCATCTATTGCTTGAACAAGTAGTTAATTAACCTTAAAAGTGATTAGAACTAAGCCATATACGAACCTTCATTTGGTATCAGAGCTTTGTGAGCTAAATAGTATACTTAATCATATTTTTAGCATGGCATCTACATCATCTAATCATATAGAAGGATTATGCACAACTAGGCCTCCTTTGCTTAATGGGTCATACTATGATTATTGGAAGAATAGAATGAAAATATTCTTGATTTCAAACGACCTTAAGTATTGGATTTTTCTTCAAAATCCCTACACCCCCAAATGAAGATGAATTAGGCTCACTTTATAGGGTCAAAATGAAAGAAATTGAGATGAACTCAAAAATTATGAACATTCTTTATTGTGGCCTTAATGAGGGTGAATACAATAGAATTAAGGGCCATGAGAGTGCTTTTAATATTTGGCATAGATTGCAAATGCATCATGAGGGTGATAGCAATACTAAGGAAACTCGCATTAGTCTCCTCATGCACAAATATGAAATATTTTCTATGCAAATCGGTGAAAACATAAGCGAAATGAACACTCGCTTCACTAATATCACTTACTCTCTTTTGGTTCTTGGAAGAAAAATCAATGAAGGAGAGACGACAAGGAAGTTCCTCCGGTCTTTAAGCAACGATTGGGAAGATAAAGTCGTCGCAATTCAAGAGGCGCATGATCTTTCCAAATTAAAGATGGAGGAACTCGTTGGAAATTTGATGGCTTATGAAGTTCAAATCAACCATCGAAAGGAGAAGGAAGCCTCCAAGAACAAACCCACCTTGGAATTACATGCAAATCTTGATGAGCCAAGGAGGAGGGTAGAAGATGAGGACATTGAACTGTTGGCTTTTTGGCCTTAATCTATGTTTTGATGATTTAATCAACCTAATCTTAATTATAATCAATGTAGAGTAGCACACATATTGCATTGCTTATATATTGCTTGGTGCTAACTTCTACAGGTGATCAAGACTCAAGGAAGAAAGGAAATCAAGTCAAGGCATGTAATTTGTGTAATCAAACTTATTTGAAGACATGTAATTTGCATTTGTTTGAGTCATGGGAACTTTGTGTAATTGAGCATACTTGAGCTTAAAACTACTCAAACACACAGTAGGCTTCTTATAGAAGTCACACACAAAATTTCATATAATTTGGACTTCAATAGATCACCCAAACATAGACCGGAAAACACTAAACACTTAACCTGAACTGTCTGCCCACATTCGGTCGACCAAAACAGATCGTTCGGTCGACCAGTGATCAATTACCCAGTTGGTGTTTTACTGCCCGGTTTCGGTCGACCGCCCAGAACTTTTTGGTCGACCGAGTGAACACAATTTTCCAACCGTTTGTTTTGTCGTTGTATACCCAACGGTCGTATTCGTATTTTTCCAAATACCCCAAAAATATATTTTCCTATCGGTCGACCGAGGACCTTGTTCGATCGATCAAATTAAGATGTCTCGACAAACCCAAACCGCCTGTTGGTTTTCGGTCGACCGTGGACCTTGTTTCGGTCGACCGAATTCGATCTTGTTTGTCAACCCCGTAGACCCTGTTATGAATCAGTCGACCAAAACCTATTCGGCGTTCGACCGAATCAATTAAGTCATAGCCAAAATTGACCAACCGGTCGACCGACATACCCAATTCGGTCAATCGATTTTGTTCTGAATTGGGTCCTGCAGATTTCTGTTTTGTGTATCTTACACAACCTTTACCCAATTCATCCCCAACGGCTATAATTGTCTTAGAGCTTATAAAAAGAGTTGTTAAACACATTTTAACACAACTCTCCCGCACATATTTGCTCCTACATCAGAGAGATCATTCCAAACACTCCAAGCCTAAATTTCCACACTTAAGATCAATTCCTTATCTTCTCAAGTGTGCTCAAGTTTAGAGAGTGATTGTTCCACTCAAGTTTGTGCTATCAAAGTCAAGTAAAGGTTTCGGTGAAAGCCCGAAGCATCCCTCTCGGATTGTGAGAGGAGGAGCCAAGCTCGGCGAGGGTTGTTCGCGAGTTTGAAGATTGTAAAGGCGTTTTCTCCCGACCCAGAACGGGGAGTGGTTAGTGAAGTCGTGAGCGGAATCGGTGATCCGAGCGAAGCTTGTAAGAGAGGACTAGGACCCGAGTGGGGTTCAGAACCTCTATAAATATCTCCCGTCTCATTGTGGTTTGCTTTATTTCCTTCCCTTTACCTTACTTGCTTGTTTATTTGTTTTAATTCCGCTGCATATACTTGATCGATTAAACAAGTAGGTAATTAGCTTAAAAGTGATTAGAATTAGAGACCCTTATGATCCTACATTTGGTATCAGAGCCTTGTGAGTTAAATCGCATACTTAATCGTATTTTTAGCATGGCTTCAACATCTAATCATTTAGAGGGATTGTGCACCACTAGAACCCCTTTGCTAAATGGGTCAAATTATGATTATTGGAAGAATAGGATGAAAATATTCCTAATATCTAATGACCTAAAGTATTGGATGTTTCTTCAA
The DNA here is from genome assembly GCA_963682175.1 of Triglochin maritima. NCBI lineage: Eukaryota > Viridiplantae > Streptophyta > Magnoliopsida > Alismatales > Juncaginaceae > Triglochin > Triglochin maritima. The sequence goes on from OY821785.1 coordinate 15,151,906, forward strand.
AATCCCTACATACCCCCAAATGAAGATGAATTAGATTCACTTTCTAGGCCCAAAATGAAAGAAATTCAGATGAACTCAAAAATCATGAACATTCTTTATCGTGGTCTTAATGAGGGTGAATACAATAGAATTAGGGGTTGTGAAAGTGCATATGAAATATGGCATAGATTACAAATGCATCATGAGGGGGATAACAAAACTAAGGAAACTCGCATTAGTCTCCTCATGCATAAATATGAGACTTTTTCTATGCAAATCGGTGAGAACATAAGCGAAATGAACACTCGCTTAACCGATATTACTAACTCTCTTTTGGTTCTTGGAAGAAAAATCAATAAAGGAGAGATAACAAGGTAGTTCCTCCGGTCGCTTAGCAACGATTGGGAAGATAAAGTCGTCGCAATCGAAGAGGCGCATGATCTTTCCAAATTAAAGATGGAGGAACTCGTTGGAAATTTGATGGCATGTGAACTTTAAATTAACCATCGAAAGGAGAAGGAAGCCTCAACGAACAAACCCTTCTTGTCATTACATGCAAATCTTGAGTAACCAAGGAGGAGTGTAGAAGATGAGGACATTGAAGTCCTAGCAAAAGACTTCTTCAAATACCTCAAGAATGATAAAGAATAAAAGAAGAGGTAGAAGAAGTCAAATGAGAGAAAAGAAGAAGGAGAAGAGGAGAGTGAAAATGAGAGAAAAGAGAAGGAGAAGAAAAATGAGAGAAGGGATATAATGAGAGAAAAGGAGAGGAGTAAGAGAAAAGAGAAGAGGTTGGAAGCTCACAAGGCTACTTGGGACGATTCATCGTCATCATCATCATCCCAATCAATCGCACCTTCATCAACAAAGGAATATGCACATAGATGAAGGAAGTGAGGTATCCTCTAACTCTTACTCTACTAGAACACACTCTTGCTCATCGAAGTCATATGCTAGTGATAGTTCATGTTCTAAAGAAGAAACATATTCATATGATGAACTTCAAAATGCATTTCATGACTTAGTTAAACAATATAAGATTATTTGTGAAAAGAACAAGAATGCTGGAGAGCAAATCAATGATCTCAAATGCCAAATTGATATATTCATGAATGCTAAGAATGAGGTGCTTGCTAGACTTGAAAATAATGCATCAACTATTGATAGTCTAAAAGCAACACCTAGTGATAGTGAACAACTAGATTTTAAAGCTTGCAATGTGCAATGAAGAAAAGATTTAGAAAGATTCACTAATGGAACTAAGATGCTTAATATGTTATTAGGAAGTCAAAGGCAATCTTTGCAAAAACATGGTTTAGGATATAATGATTCATATGTTAAAAACCATGTAATTCATACAACTTTAAATGAAAATCACTTAGTTGTAAAGCATAGTTCTTCAAGTGTGTGGACTCCTAAAACCAAAATGGTTTGGGTTCCCAAAGCTAACATTCAAGGACCCAAAGTAGTTTGGGTACCTAAATCTACACATGTAGGTGCTTGAAGAGGAGATCAGTGGTGACCGGGCAAGCTTGAGAGTCAAATTCAACGCCGGTTGCATCACCGAATGCATATTGGAACCAATTCAAAGCTTCAAGTGGGTATAAATTTATTATCCTCTAAATTTCTTGAATCAATTGGTTCTAGTCTAGGTCTTACATGCTTAATTGACATATCATATATTCATTCATGGCAAATCTTTAAATTTAAATTACATCCATTACTTAAGTGTCAAATTTTTAAATGGATGTCAAAAGGGGAATTAACCATCATATGCCTAATTGATAAATTTTTGCTTGATGTTAAAAGGGGAGAAATAGAATTGAACTTAGGGGGAGCTTAATGAATATCATTTTCTTAGTGTAATGAAGTGCAAAATTTAGGGGGAGCAACTTCATTACAAGACATCCAAAATTCAATGCTTGAATCTTATAATTTTTGATGAATGTCAAAAGGGGAGAGATAATAGAGGGGGTAGCTTGAAATTTGAGTTTAATTGAACAAAAAAATTATGCACATCCATAGGGGGGCATTTATATGCATAGTTTACATCTAAAATTTTCAAGTATTAAGATATAGGTTGCCATCATCAAAAAGGAGGAGATTGTTGGTTTTTTGACCTTAATCTATGTTTTGATGATTTAATCAACCTAATCTTAATTATAATCAATGTAGAGTAGCACACATATTGCATTGCATATATATTGCTTTGTGATAACTTCTACAAGTGATCAAGACTGAAGGAAGAAAGGAAATCAAGTCAAGACATGTAATCAAGCTTATTTGAAGACTTATAATTTGCATTTCTTTGAGTCTTAGGTGTAAGACCCGCTCGCCTGCAACACTATTATGTCTTATTTATCCTTATGCTTGATTATGGATCATCCTTATGTTGTTGTATGCTTCGTGTGTTTTTGGTTGTGTTTCGGGAAAGTTTCCTCCTGGGGAAAAGTTTCCTTTTTGGGCTAGTTAAATTGACTCGTAGGCGGGTACGACCCGTCGAGCGGATTTGTAATCGGTTGACTTAATCGGTTTGATCGGGTGCAAACCTTGGGTGCGGTTTGGTTTGGCTTTGGTTTGGGTCATGTAGGGCTGATATGGAGGTTGTGTGACTAGGCTATCTCGATAGCAAGGGAGTTGTTGGTGATCTTGCATTTTTGAAATTGTTGCTTTAAAGAAAGTTTTAATTGGCCATCAAAGCCAATAATCCCTTGCCTTGTTGGTATTTGTTTCTTATAACCTTGCACCAAAGGAATCCCTGCAGCCGACCCTACCTCTCCACCCTTCTCCACACCACCTCCGAATTTCTCAGCACCTCCAGCAGCTTGGTAGAAGAGGCTCTGGTGGATCTTCTTGCGTGCGACTAGGAGAGTACACCTTCCGTGTGAACTCTATCTCTTGCTGAACAGTAGAGCTCCAATCATCCAAACATTTTGTGGATCCACGAGCCCTACTCGTACTCGCAACACCAAATGCCGAAGTGCTAGGAACATCCCCAGTATCGGCTGCATCATCGGCTATCTGTGGGTATCCTCCGCCTGACATCGTCGACGTCTCCACCTAACATCGTCTCCCTCACTGTGTGGTGGTGAAGGTTGACTCTAGTCATACCTGAACGTTTTAGTAATTTAATTTATCATCAATTACAACATGAAATTTATAAACTACAAATCTATTCATGCATAATATTACGGATGCTTCTTCCTCCATGCTATATAAATCCCTCGGCAACATTTGCACAACGACCAACCATTGGTCGTTGCTTTTTCTTTCTTTGGGCTCTGCAACATAAAATAGTTGCTCGACTTGGGATGCAAATACAAATGGTTCTTCCGACTTTAGAAATTTATTTGCATTCACAAACATGATTCTAGTTGTATTGTCCCGACCCAGAACATCATACCACTTGTCATTATCATCGATGGCGTCGCCCACTTGTTGCTAAAACACTTTTTACATGGGCATAAGATTTTCCTATCATGAATATATTACTTGTGAGGACTGAAGCCAAGGTTTAGGAGTGACTTCAGGTTATTCATGAAAGTAAGAGTAATTCTCTTGTCATGCATCCAACTTCTGTCTAACACCATGATTCTATTCATTTGAAACATGACATGTTAAAAATTCCTATCAATTTAACTAAATCTAATTAACACATGCAACTCATCCAAATCAATTTAACTAAATCAATTAACCAATCTAACAATCAATATAAGATCCAACTCAATATAACTAAAGCGCAAACATATTTAAATTTAATTCAAAATTTAACTAAATTTCGGCAGATCTCCCCTATATTTTCGATATCGAATTTTTTCCAAAGACCTATATTGGCAGGAAAAGTGTCCACTTTTGAACGACAAGCATCACAATATTGTCAATTCATCAAACTTTAAATCATACAATCCAATCCTAAATACTAATCCAATCCTAAATCAAATCCTAAATCTTAAATTACTAACATATCCAAATCTAATCTTACATCCAAGTCTACTTAATCCAATTGAAATCCAATATCAACACCCATCATACAAACTAAAAATACAAAATTCCTACAACATAAACATACAAATCTAATTACTACAATCCAATCCTAATTAATATAATTAATCGTACAATCCAATCCTAAATCCGATCAAATCCTAAATACAATCCAATTCATTGTTAATCCAATCTTAAATCAAATACAATCCTAAATACAATCCTTAAACTAAATCCTAAACCTTAAATCCAATCCTACATACAATTTTAAAACTAAATCCAATCCTAAATACAATCCTACAACCTAATTTTAAATACAATCCTAAATACAATTCACATTCATCGTCACTGACAACACGAACTCAAACAAATCCAATAGTCTTTAAATAAAGACTATTCTATTAATTCACCTAATTAATCTAACCATAATAAAGATAATCATGTCAAACTATTTAAAATATACAAAATCAAGTTCATCATACAAACTATAATAAATTCACAAAATAGATCTAATTAATCAAAATAACCATTTAAAATATAACTTTCACAACTTCAATAATACAAAATCACAAATTTAAACTAATTATCATACAAATCACCACTTTAATCCTACAAATAACAATTTACATTCTAATTAAATGATTAAAAACATAATAATCATTCAACAAAACAAATTAGATGGTGGTGGTGGTGGGGGTTGGGTCGGGAGGGTGGTTTGGTGGTTCTGGAGGTGGGGGTGGTGGTGGGTGGGATTGGGGGTGTAGGCTGGTGGAGGCTGGGGTGGGGGTGAATCGGGGCGGTGATTAGGAGGGGTCAGAACGGCGAAGAGGTCGGGGGTTACGGCGGCGAGGAGGTCGGTCGGGGTTGGCGAGGAGACGATGGTGATTGGAGTAGGGGAGGAGGGTTACCACACAGGAGGAGGTGACGAGCGGAGGAAGAAGTGGCAGCAGTGTCGATGAACGGCAGAGGAGGATGGGTCGGGGCGACGATTAGGGATGGAAATGGTTTGTGCGAGAAATGAAGAGAGCCCGTCGAAGGGTTACTAATATAACCCTACACCGATGGTACATGTCCGTCGATGTTGCTAAGGTTATCCGTCAGTGATATCCTTACTAATGGTCCGACGGATGTATTCGTCGATGTAGTTTAATGTAATAAGTGTGTAACATTTCTTTTTCAAACTCTACTCTGTCGGTGTACAATTGTAAAAACAATATACCGACGGACATTATCTGTCGGTTCAATGAAACCTAATCGTCGGTGTGATTTTTTATGCGACAAATTTTATTTTCCCGCGAATTGTTTTATCGAAAATATACACTGATGGAACCTATCTGTCGGTGTAGAGTAATTGACTGAAGAATACTATGAAAATATTAAGCGATAGACTGTATCCGCCGGTGTTGATTTTTGTTGTTTTATCGAAAATATACACCGACGTTAAGAGATATTCGTCGATGCACAGTGACCAACACCGATGGATACCGCACAGACAGATACTGATCTGTCAGTGTAAGCCCAGTTTCATCGGTAATAACACGAAAGCAACATTTGTCTGTGTAACATCTAGCGACGGATATTTGTCGGTGATTCTTTGTCGATGTTCTTAGGTCCAATGAATCCAGGCAAAAAATTTTGGCAGGAAATTTGGTTCCAAAATCAACACTGACGATTTTTTCGTCGAAACTTCCGTTGGTATAAGTAAACATCGACGCAGGCAACACCGACGGTGTCTATATCCGTCGGTGTTTAGTTACACCAACGGATAGTGCCCTTCACCAATAGATAATGTTTGTCGTTGAAGGCGTGTTCTGTTGTAGTGTCGAGATTCAAATCTAACCATTGGAAATAATGTTCCTTTTAGGTTGATGGTCCAAAACCAACTTGGTTTAAACTCAAAAACTTGGAACACATTGATAGGGGCTATCATGTGGATAATTGGCCTGAAAGAAATAATAGAATCCGCCATCAAACCTCTACATCATTTCAGCAATTGATTAATCATGGTTTCGTTCTTGTCTTGCTATGGACAGGCAGCCTTTTGAGAGCTGGTGCACCGTTTATCAAGGAGAGCATCAAAAAAGTTCGATTGGATTTCATGCAAGTTAACGAAACTAGGTTTAATGCACCACCACCGCAGCCTCCTGTTATGACTACTGCTGCAACACAGCACGTAACGATCCACACTTACACTAATACTCTCTTTCAAAGCCTTGACCAACAGCCCGATCACTCCACAGGATGGCAGGCTTCAAATGAGATACAAAGAATCAAAGAAATCGCACGGGCCAAGGAAGCTGAGCAAGAACACCTCTGTCTCTTGGAGGAACAACGGCTGGAGGAAAGAAGACGTGAATTCCTAACTACTAGTGTCAATAATGTGTCATGCCTCGCTCTCCTTCTTGGGCCGATACTTAGGCGTTTATCTAGGCACGTTGTTTTGTGGTGGGGTTTATTCAATGTGGATGTTATGTGGCTTTGTTCATCCAATATGGATGTTATGCTATGATCGTAACGGGCTATAACTTAATTAAGCCTTTATTGTGCTGTACTCCCGAGGGTTGTGGATACAAAGCTCTCATTTTTATCAATGCAACTAAACAATTTCAAAAAAAATTGAGGCAGTTCCAAGGACAACATTTTTTTTAATATATTATTTTTGGTTGGGAAAACTGTCAAATACTACTGGCGCATCCACATGCGCCCGTTGATCAAGAGAACACGTTTTATCTCTTCATAAATACAATTATAGTAATTTAACGGAAAGATCTTGGATCATATGGTATGCCACTTTATATAAAATTAACACTAACCTCATCAATATCAAATGAGCTCATAATAAATTACATACAGTTTTCATAGTTTAACTTGAGAGAATATCACAAATATTGTATAGTTCTAGATGTATCAACGAAAGAGTAAATTCTAGACAAAAAGTTCAAGTGGCAGCAATATCAGTGTTCAAATGTAAATGCAAAAAATAAATCCTGGATCGTGAACAAAGCAAAACAAAACGAACCAAATCAAATAGTACCTGCAAGAATCGATTGTGGAACGATTCAAACAAAAATTGCAACCAAATCTCTTAGGGAAGATGGTCTAAAATTGCCATCATATGTGTTTAATCTCCTGTAGTTGAAGATCTCCAGTATAGTGTGTTAGAAAAAAAGGATGGATCACAGTGTTTCTTTTTATCGACAATATAGGCCAAATTATCCTTAATAACAAATATACCTCAACAAGCATAGTACACAATGTTACAAATGTGATTTAGTGTAAGTCACATATTTAAATCATCTTGAAATGAAAAAATAGTCACAAAGTAATATCTTTAAGTACATGTGCTTTAGTAAAGCTCAAGATAGCACCTCAACCACCTGCATTATTTTGCTTTCTAGCTTATCGTGTAAAGAATGTCGATGTTTCTTCAATCTCCTCCTCTGATTACTACTGGTCCTGAAATTTGTAAAAGAAGGGTAAAAATAACGGAAAAATGAAAATTTCCTCCTCTGATTACTACTAGTCCTGCAAATTTGTAAAATAAGGGTAAAATTAACGGAAAAATGAAATAAAACACGGCAACATGTTACAATTTTGATGATACTCAAAGCAAATAATTTATCAACCATATTAATCAGTACGCTCAGGACTAGGTAGCAAGCTCTCACCTGTTGAGATTTATCCTATGTCCTCGGTACTCCTAGAGAAAACGAATTAGCTTTTTTCTTTTCTTTTTCTTAATGGAAAAATGACATTATTGGTTGCATAAACTATCAACAAGGGTTGAAGGTAGTGATTGGGTCATGCATATGGTCCTAGTTCTTTAGGTGGAAAAAAATACCAAACCAACAGACTAGAAAGCCATCATTTATAGAGTCTAGTTTAATGTTTTAAGAAAGTACGAGTCTGGTAGCGAATATATGTAACAGAAAGAATGAGAATCTTTTTGAACCAAGCAAGGTCACGAGGATGATTTAATCAGGAGAATTTCATACGATACATAAGCACCACGATTACTAAGTTAATAAAAAATTATACTTGCATGTATCATGAAAAATGAACATAAACATGGAGCTCAGCTTATAATAGCAAATAAAATAATTAAACTAGCCTACCAGTACTGGTTATGAAAAACAATTGAATCCATCTGAACTTGAATCCCGTCATCATTTCGATTCCAGTGGTAAAAAGCATGCGTCCTGTTACGCAATTCCAATGTGGAATGACCATAACTGGCTTCCCTGAATGCTGAATAATCTGGCTGGGGCTCATAGTACCTTTAGAAATAAGAAGGCGATGGTGTCAGGCCCCAAACATAAGACGTAAATCAGATCGCATTAATGATTTGTGTTCTTCCAAATGAAGGATTTTTGTATCACAAAAATAATAGTACTTAAATAATTTAATGAAATAAAAACTAGTGAATTATGACTTTCATATACCTTGAAGCAAGACCTTCCTGATTTCCACCATCACCTATAGTAATATAGACTGGTGCTGACTTGTCGGGTATGGGATACCGAATACCGCTTGTGACATTGTATCGGATATTGGAGATACGATACTACGACAGAAAAATATTAACGGTTAAGCTTCTAGGAATGAATAAATAAACATAATGGGAAAACTTAATTCCGCTAGGCGCTAGCCAATGTGATAAGAATTAACAAAGGACTGGAATACACATTTGTATCATAATCGATCATTGAATCATTATGTCTAAAAGACAATACATGGAGAGGAATTAGTGAAAGAAAATTAATATGCCAAACTGTGCAACTAGAGTTGTACCGATCTTTCATATGCATGGACGTGCCCAGCAAATACGAGATCAACTTTATAACGAACAAACCAACACTCAAAAGCAACTCTCATACTCTCGCCCTCCATATGATGTGCTTCATTGCTATTGTATAATGGAGCATGCATAAGGACAATAAGCCAGGGGGTTTTCTCTCTATCTACCCGTTTCAGCTCTGATCGCAACCATAACCACTGGGGAGTGTATTTAACTGCATATTAGAAGAAAAGAGATTAATAGGAGGTATATTGTACTTAGTCTGGTTTTCCAACGTTGAACACATAAATAGTAAACTTCAAAGCACATTGTTCCATTTTCTACACTTCAAAGCAAATAAGCCTCGAATTATAGTGTGATACGAATTGAAACTTCAGAAGGATCAGAAGGTTAAGCCATTACCGAACGGTGAATAGCTGGATAATACGATGATATGAGCAGATGCTCGTCTGATTGCGTACCATAGAGGGGAGCTGCTTTGGGAAGCCTTGTAAGGTGTGACATATCTATGCATGTAAGGCTTGAAGGGAGTGGCTTCCTCCTAAATATGGGAATTCCAGGATTACATTGATCAATAAAATGGCTTATAGCTTGTAGGAAAAAATGCATATCTGAATATCCAAACATAGTCATATTAGTTATCTGAGAAATTTTTGAAATAATATCATACAAATAAAAGGTTGATGTATTTAAATCCATGTCCATGTTCTTCTGGTATTCTGATAGGCTTCCCAATTCAAGATAGGAAAATGATATCAATAATAAAGATAGATTTTGCCCTGCCATTACTTCAGAGTTCAGACTCAGTAATATAATCCAAATAAGAAATTTACCTCATCTCGTTTACAAATTCATATACCCTAAATCATTTCATTTTAAAATTAGTATGATGCATGCAAATATCTTCAGGCTTTATCAAAAAATTAAAAAAACCATCAAATACCAAAATCAAAAAATAGTGAACTTTGTTTCCAAAATAAATTAAAACCTGACAGAATTCATTTAGGATCTGATCTGATTAGATAATTTACCTTAGCATGTATTTCAACTTACATATGAAAGGGCATCATTCGGGAATGGCTTCTTTAAATCATAGGATGGAAGGATTCCCAAATGTTTAATTATTTTTTTAAAAAAATAAAAAAATCACAAATACAAAACCCTATCTATTATTAAGAAATACAAACCCTATCTATCATTCACAAATACAAACCCAAATTATTAAGAAAACCCTAAAGCTACCCACAACCCCTACCTCTCCCATCCGTACCCCAAGTAGTGGATGCCTACCACCACCAAAAGTGCCTCCAACTTCTCTGATGCCGGCATCCCTCTCCGGCAGCCCTTCTCCATCTTACATCCCTTTCTATCCTTCTTCTCTGTTTTTGTTTGTTTTTTACATATTGTTTTGCAGTTAAAAAAATCTGCCTTTTTTTCTGCCCAGCCAGGTGGCCACCTAGCTGGACTAGGCACATGGGGACTGGGGGCCCTTGTGCCTGACCGCCTTTCAGTCATAGCTAATATATAAATAGATCCAAGGGAATTTCACACTACAGATAAAATAGGCCCGACATTGAGAATCTATTAAAGGTTTGAAATGTCTATAAAATAAAACAAATGGCGAATATTTGTATTTATTTATTTTAATATTTTATAAATCTCTTAACCATTTTTATCGGTATAATTCACTTAATTTTGGGCTTCATAGAAATGAAGCTGTGTATTCATATCAAATATGTATCATATGACTCCGCTTTTTGAGTGGTCTTCACTATGACTTAATAATAACAATTTATCTCCATTTCATGGATTGATCCTAATATGGTCCACCAGATTTAGTAATAAAAAATCAAAATTGCAAATTATCTATATTTTGCCATACAGTTGACAATCTGAGATAAGATAACCGCTTTCCAAAATCTGCAATAGTTCAAAAATTAATTAAATGATTTTTTTCATTTTTTTGTTCTACTTTCCAAGTAAGGTGCGAAGATGATTCTGATGTTTCACACCAACGACCTCCAAAATTGTCTTAATATTCTTAAGTGTTTGGTATTGTCTTAAGTACTATTTAAATGTCTTTATTTGTCATGGAATCACCTAATTTTGCATTTTTTTTATTGGTACACCTAATTTTGTCTTTGCTTCATCAAAACTGAAAATTTTCATGGGAACATACCTTGTTTTCTTGTGAGGACATACGATCCATCCATCGAATTAGAAATGAAGACATTCACGAGAGAGTTCAAATTACCCCGACAGGGTAGAAGCTTACACAACATAGGCTGAGATGGTTTGGACATGTACAAAGAAGACCTATGAAGACACCAGTCAAAAAGGTAGTGTTGAATCATGATGAAGACATAAAAAGTGAGACTCAGACTATGATTAACGTGGGAAGAAACGGTTAAAAGAGGCTTAAAAGATTGGAACATTCCCAGGGGTTTGGAATTGGGAGGGATGGCGTGGAATAAGGTTGTTCACTTGCCTGAACCATGATTCATTTGAGTTCATTTCTAACCTACCCCAACCAACATGTGATTAAAAGCTTTGTTGTTGTTGTAACATATGTTGTTTTCTTGTAATATCTTTAACAAGTGATAACACTCACATTTAGTGCATGATATCTTATAATATTCAGAAGGCATATTCCTGGACATAATGACGGATGTGGAGATATTTTGAATAGTATCTACTCTAAATACTGTTTTGCCTTTATTATAGATGATCACAAATCTTACTTAAACTGCAAAGAAGTAACTTCCCTTTGCAGCCCATTCTAATAAAGAAAGAAAGTATTTGAAAGAAGCAAAGAAAAGATTAAAAAAAGCAGCCTACAAGAGAGTAGAAAAGGGCAGCCTTTGGACAGATTTTCTTTCTTTTTGGAAAGCCACAACCAAGGAAAGAAAAAAGCCCTAGCCACCAGCCTTTGGCTATAAAAGAGAACTGACATTCAAGGCTCTCGACAGAAGAGTTGTTGTCCAGAACCAGAAGAGTTTCTGGTGTTCGGACTGCTGGGAAACAGAGGGAGTTGCTTTCGGGAATCCTTCTCCAAGCCACACCAATGTTTCTCTTCTCTCATCTTGGTTTTTTTCATGGTTCAATTATTACTTTAAGGTGTTCATTTAGCCACAAACATGAGTAGCTAAATTTCCTTGCTAAGGTTATGATGAAACTAGTGTTAAGATTTTGATGTGGTTCTTTCCTGCCTCAGTGCCTTGTGTTAAACATAATACATATGTGATTTCTTTTCGTCTACTTGTTTATGCATATTGAGAGTTGAAACTCAATTTTATTGTTACATGTATGATGGTTGCTAGCTACATGTGATTGAATCAGTAGATGAATTCTTCTAATAATTTAAAATCGTTGTTGTGAGAATTGCTAGTTGTGAGGATCTAATAGCATATGTTGTAATGTGTTACTGACTTGTTGTGAATGCATTATGTGTCGAAGATAGGTATAAATATCAAATACGTTGTTTGTGCTCGTATGATATATTGAGAATAGTGTAAGTTGCTTGTGCCCACACTATTTGGTCCAATCACATCAACTCGAGTCCATATGAAATTGTTGTTTGCATTTGGTAATTGAAGGATTACATCAAGATTGATCACTAGTGGGATTCAGACCCTTAAACACTCCTTTTGATAGATTTTCTCCAATTTAAACTGCATTTTCAGTAATAATTCACACTTTCATTCTCCTAAACGATCATTTTCTCATTTTAGTTTGAGTTGATTAAGATCTTGCCAAATTCTTCCATGAGGATTCAATCCCTACTTATCCTTGCTAGTTTAGTTTATAAGTGGTGGTATTTTGAGACCCTAATGACAGCGTGTCAACAACGAAAAAAGATTAGCTTATCAAGTAATCCCACATCTACCTTCGACCTGTAACTTTATTTATCACTAATTCTTTCAAATAAATAGTCTTCGTACGTGGATGAGAGTACAGTAATAAAAGACTTTATGGGAATATTAAACTAAATAAAGGTAAACAAATTATATTGTTGTCCAAATGTACCAACGGAAAAAAATTAAGAAAATATTTTGAGGTACAACAAAACAAAATAAGAAACGACTTTATGGGAATATTAAACTAAATAAAGGTAAACCAAATTATACTGTTGTACATAATGTACATACGCAAAAAAAATAAACAAAAGATCATGAGGTACAACCCAACAATAACGTTTGTAAATGAAAAGGCCTACAATAGAGTAAGTACCTAAGCAGAAATTTGAAATTATATTTAACAATGGTTAAGATAAACTAACGAAAGGTTGTTATTTACAACAGAAGGTTAAAGGGAAAAAATTCTAAATACATGGTTATAACTCCAACTCACGTATACTTTGGGGAGAAAACCATAGTCCATGTACCTAAACAGAGAAAAGAATACCCAATAGCAAAGAAATTACCAGATCAGGTCTGTACTCAATCTCATGGTTCCCAGCAGTCCAGATCCATGGTTGAAATGCTGCACTTTTCTCGGTGAAGCGCCCCCAGGAATCCCAACGAATTCCATCATTGTGCTTGTATCTATCCGCATATGAAAGATCTCCAACAAATAAAACAGCTTGTCCCTCACTCTTCATGTAGTGATCCAGAGTGGAGAGTGAATTATATGTTTGACCTAAATCACCTAGTAATCAAAGAAAGCAAATTTAAAAAAACCATTACTGTAAGAAAGTCAGGTTAGATACATATATGTTAGGGTTTAAATATGTTAAAATGAAGTCCAAAGGAGTCTGAGAGAGACACTGCTAGACTGAAATAAACCGAATGATACTATCTTGTAGGACAATATTGTTAATGAGTTGTTTATAAATTATTATGAAAGAGATATCTAGGAATATTAATGTTATCTGTAGCACCAACTAAGGCCTAATATTTTTATTTTCTTTTCTTGATAAAACTCAAATATTGTTAGGTTTCCCATTAAATGAGTCAGTACATGATAAATGTTGGATGTTTTCGGAATCTGTATTGTGATTCTTTAGGCTTTCCATATAGGAAGAAAAGGCTAAGGAGAAATGGGATACAATTTCTGCTAGTGTGAGAAATAGACCGAAAAATGCCTTTTCCTCTCTCTACTTCAAAATTTTCTTTGGCAACTTCCTGAGCTGAATAATGCCATCCAAAATATAGAATTTGAGTGACGTAAGTACGATCTAAATTAGTTAAAAAGGCTGGGTTACAAGGGTCTTCTTCCTTCAAGAATAGAAGGGCATACCATCTAGTGTGCGTGCATTATTTCATTGAATCATAAAACAATGACATTTAGAATTTTAAATTCGAAAATAACATTATTTCAGTGTCTTTTCAGAATGTCAAGGGTTTACTACTGCAAAATAATGAATAGAGATGCATGGCACAGTCAAGATAGCATGAGCACGTAAACATGTCTGCTGCGGATACAACACTCAGTCGTTGGACAGAAGAGAATAATCTCAAGATGGAACAATAGGGAAAAAACCACTAAACCAGCAAATCAAGGGAAGTGCTCAGCAATATCACATGCCTGAGTGCTAACTGGGCAAAAAATTCTTTGCTAAATTTTATGAACCTTCCATGCTCAACCTAGAAACTTATTTTCTCGCTAAGCAGAAGTACAAATCTCACTACAATGAAAAAAATCAGGATAAAATTTATTGCTGTGGTGCATCATCGGTCAACCAAAACCACCCTTTGAGTTCTGATGTATCAAAATGTTGTAAAAAGCAAACTAACACCATGTCTGATACATCTTTCAAACTAGATAATACAATATTGTTTTCAATTTACACCGCGTTTTTCAGAAACTGTATTATTCAAAGAAAATGAGATACCAAGAATAATGATAAACCCTTGCTTATAAAGTTCTAAAAGTAGAAAAGCAAACAAAACAATTTCAACAACTATCTAAATTGAAACTTATAAAAAGCAGCAAAACACATTTAAGAAAAATATTACATTTGTAAGGGTTTACAGCCATAGCTTATAATAACTGACAGGCTTACCTATGACACCGAATATGTAGGAAACATCCGGATCAATTGCTGGTGGTGTTTGAAATGAAAATTCACGAGCTGAATCGCCATAACCAATCTTGTAGTGGTACTTCGTGTCATACTGAAAATAGAAAGGTAAAATCAGATTAATTTTCAGAGTCATGCAAAGTTTCACTACTTACAAATCTTCATCAGATAGGACACAATATCTCTACTACTATGCAATCAGTTCCTTCAAAATGTACCATGTAATATTTGAGAAGGATATTCGTGATGTCAAAAGTTAAATTGATTCCGAGAATATAAAATCAACAAAGCCTTTTATCCCAAACTAGCTGCGGAACCATTATACTACAAATGAAACTCAACAAGTGATCTCAAAAATTATTTGGCGTAAGTATCCAATAATCTTATGTCAACTTTTGGGCACTTCAGGTGCACAAAAAATAGCAAAAACGGTTGGGAGATTTTTTGTTCAACTTATAAGATGATGGGTAACTCCGCCTATGTACGTGTACATAGCCTGTCCCAAGCCAGGATAAAGGAGGAGAGTTGCGATAGGTGTTGCGAGCCAGCATAAAATCCTAGCTACTCCCGTGGAAATGAAAATGAAACTTATAAGATGATGGGTAACGTGGTCAACTAGTTGTCAAGAAATTATGAAACACAAACGCCCATGAATGGACTGGCAAGAAGAGAGAATTTAGGGGAATTGGTTTGGAAATTGGAAGGAAATAGATACATGTCAAAGCAAAAAAAATTAACATTTTATCTAGAAATTTGAATAGCCAAAACAGAAGGAAACTAAAATTTTCTCACCATATGACAAGAAAAATCTTAACAAAAGAAAATAAAAACACACATTTGTCAATTGTTAGTAAGGAAATTAAGGAGTTATATGAGATAAATTGAATTTTCATGTCATTCATCGATATATTTTGCATGGAATTTGTTTTTGTTGTATCGAGATCCCCTATTAGTTTTTTAAAGTAAGGGATCGCCCTAGTATTCTGCACTTATTTCCCACCCCAACTCTATTACTATGGCATTATTAACAGAAGTCCTAAGAATCTAAGATGTAGTTGATAACTGAGCCATTGACTTCAAAGCATAAATATTTCTTTAAGAATAAATTAACCTCCAGTCCTTCAATAAGGCAGTGATGAATGAAGCCAGATTTGTAATCAAAGAATGTGTAGTTTGTGCTTTTTCCGTCAGCATGTTTATCATACTGTTGATCCGATGTACCGTATGAAACCTTACTGGCTCCTGGTTCATCGAAGGTCACCCAAGACACAATTACAGCTTTTCCGTCATAGTCACCTTGGGTTATATGGACCTGCATGACAGATAAGCTTAAAATTAGTTACTCATTGAGTGCAATTGGAGACCCTAATTATAGGCTGTAAAGCTGTAGAAGTACGTATAATTAGCTGAAAGAATCAAAAAAGCCTTAAGCTGCATCATCAATTTTCTTATTATTGGTAAACAAATAATGCAAACAAAATAGTTCAAAGCTATTGAATTCACCAACGACAGAATGAAATAGTATAAGATATACATCTCAATGATAAAACTGAAATATACTTGCTGTGGAGCATTATAGCCCTTTGGGACTGCAAATGCTTCATTATCAAGTGGTATGTCAGTCGATGGCCATTGTGTTCGAATAAAACTACTTGTGATCCCAGCAGAAACATTTTCCACACAATAATGCAGTATAATTGACAAGAAAATAAACTGAAATCCAGCCTTGGACATCTTCAATGGTTTAACCCTTTACCCTGAAATAAATGAGATCACAAGATATCAAATGTTTGCTTTCCGTGATTATGGAAGGAAAAGAAACATTCTCAAGGGAAAATGAGCAGCCAAACAAAGGCCTGTTGAGCAGCAAAATAATGTAAATGTGTTAGAAACCACCAATACGAAAATCCCAACAGAAATGTTACAAAACCGCAATATAAGATCAAATTAGAGCAACAAATATGCATAAAAAGAATGTTTCGAATCAGATTCTTTGAGTTTCAGAACAGACCAAAAAACCCTAAATAAACCCATTTGTTCACAACTCCAAATTGGAAGTGACAATAAAATAGCGTTTCAACCCAACAAAATACTATTCATCATTCCCTAAAAACTGATCCACATTTTTCCTTTCATTGCTCTTCTGACGAAAGAAACCTTATAAAACGAATGCCATGCAATTGAGAAAAGCAAATCCTAAACCATTTTTCCCACCAAACGCAACATAAATCACCCCCAAATCCCCGATCCAAACTAAGATCACAATCGACAACTATACCCAAACGTACCTTAGAATGCAATCAACCTAGAGAAAAAGTAACCTTCCTCAGAAAGTGACACCGAATTTGATAATAATAATAATAATAAATAAAAAGATAGCGGGAATGAGTGTGGAGATAACACATTCAGAAGAATCTCAAAACAACATGCTCAAGACATAGAGACAAGGAGAACAGGGCAGGGAGGCATCGATAAGCTTACCAAGGAGGATCCCAAGAGCGATTGAGCAAATGATGTGATTTGTTGGGAAAAAATACAAAAGTGAATATTCTATGGGGTGTTATCAATTCGCAAGTTATTCTTTCGTGGTTCTGGTTTTGCTTTGATTTGCCGTAAATTATACTTTTGTACCTTGTTTTGGTTCCTCTTGACTCTTGAGTTCTCTTCCTCGGGTCATTTGCATATAAACTCTTTCTAATTCTCATATGCCAACTAGCTTCTTTTGGCTTGCTCGAGTAAAATTAGGGCCGTAAATGGGGCGGGTAAAACCCGCCCCGACCCGCCAACCCGACCCGCCTAAGTTGGGTAGCGGTGTAAAAAATCCAACCCGCCACCCGCCTACCCGAATACCCGCCAACCAGACTAATAAATGGGGCGGATAACGATTATATTTTCTACTCGCACCGTTTACCCGATTACCGCAAAAGAATAAATTAATAAATTAAATAATAAATATTATATATATACACTTATATACCATATACATATCCATATTCTCTAATCCCTAATTTACTAATAGTGTTATAAAGTTATAGCTATTTATAATTTTATGGTGTTCATCACATGAGTAATATTTTTAAGGTGCTAATGTGTCGTGTTTTTAATTTATGGTGTTATGCAAAAAAGAAAAAAAACATATAAAAATCTATATATCCATCTACCCACCCCGCATAACCCGTTTACCCGCCCCGCGCAACCCGTTTACCCGATCTTAGGTGGGTCGGGTAGCGGTTAAAAAAAATTCACCCGACCCGCCAACCCGCCTGCCTTAGACGGGTCGGGTAGCGGTGGGTTCAAAACCCGCCCCGACCCGACCCGTTTACAGACCTAAGTAAAATATGAGGAGATATTGAGATAAACGAAGATAAACTAGGAGAAATTATATTAAAAAAAGTTGTGAGAAATATTAATAGAACATACTCATTAGTCATTAGTTTTGATAAATGATAACAAATTATTATATTAATATAAATTTGATAAACATTCAAATGTGCATCGCAGAGAAAAGAATGAAAATTTGAGGAATTCATACAAGCATCTGCAAGAAAACAAGCAAGAAGAATTTTTTTTCCTTTTAATATGGGAAAAAATTTCAAAATAATTTTTTTTAATTTTTTTTGCCAAAATAAACCTCAATAAAAAGTATTTGTCAAACTAGACTCGCTGCACCACGTGGTGACACGTGGCGGCGGCGGGTTTGTTTTTTAGTGCATAGAGAACTCGGCGTCACCAGTGCCGAGTTCTCTTTGGTTTTTTATTACCCAACACTTGTCATATTCCATTTGACGTGACTTGTCAAGAGAACAGTGATTCAAAGAGAACTCGGCAGTGGGGATACCGAGTTCTATTTGAAATGTTATTCTGACACTCAGATCGTGCATGAGACGGTTGGACGACCAGGAGAACAGTCTTAAATAGAACTCGGCATCTAAGATGCCGAGTTTAATAGGAAGAACTCGGTGTTACAAACGTCGAGTTCCGTCGGGTTATAAAAGCAGCCCGACGCCCCCCTCCCCCTCCGCTGAGTTCTCGTGATTTTAAGGTTAGGGTTTCGATTTTTTTCGTTTTCCACCGTTTTCTTGCTTTTTATGTATTAAGATGATATACATTGTTGTTTTAGGTATGATTGTAGTATTTTTGTTGGTTTAGGAACCCGTTTTGGTGCAAACTCGATTTCGATTGTGGGTTTTTAGGCCAATTTTTTTATTTCTTGTTTGTTAGTTGATTATTGATTTTAGTTTTGTTGATTGTAGGTCTACGGTAATAATCTTAAAAATAGTTGAATTTAAGTTTGATTATTGTGATTGAAATTAGATTTTTTGTTGTTATTTTGGTTTGAATGTATGTTAGTTTGAATGAATGTAAACTTAAAAATGATTTATTTGAGTTTAAATGTATGTGAGAATTGAAGTTTGATTTTTTTAGTCTTAAAAATAGAGTAATAATGTGTGTGGGTTTTAATGGAAAAAAATGTTTTGAAGTTGAGAAATATGTTCGTTAAATATATTGTGATTTGCATGTTGAGAAATACGTCGTTACTTAGATGTTTAGAATGTGGTGATGTTATTTGTAGTATTGTTAGTTTGTTCTACCGTGCAGGTTTAAATTTACGAATTTGAAAAATATATGGGAGGTTTTGTCAAAATTTTAAAAAAATCTGACATGATTCATAACGTTGTTTATTGTAGTTGATTTTATTGGAGAGATTGCTCGACGTTTACAATTGTTTGCTACTACACTCGATTGAGGTAATTTCTAAAACATTTGAATATTTTTCAACTTTTTAAGTAGTTAGTAATGAAGAACAATCATCTCACTTGAACACATTTTCAAATTTAATTAATATATGTTAGGTATGGATAAAGATGATGAAGGATCTTTGTTGGTCATGTATAATGGGAAATTAGAATGTAACGGAGATGTGGCAGAATATACAGGATCTGACCTTAAATTGGTAGTTGTTACGTTGAACATAAAATATGAGGATTTAATGGATGTCATAAGATCCGAATGTTGTTATCCACACAGTATGTTTGATGTCAAGTTGACGGCAAAATTGTCATTAAACAATGATTGGACATACGCTCCATTAACCAATGATAGGTCGGTTTATGGATTGGTGTGTTTGTTTAAACGGATGTCTGTGGTTGGAGTGTATATGGAAGCTGAACCTAAAGTGCATGACCCTACGCTGACAACCAACACTCATTCGTCAGAGTATGGTACAATATGGTCGACCGGTTGGGACTGTGGAATAGATTTGAATTTAAATCTAAATCCTACAACCGAAGTTCCGGCATACCAGCAAATTCCATTTTTCCAATCGCATAACTTCCAAACATGCAACGAATGGCCAGAAAATGCGTGTGACATTCCTTCCAGCAGTGCAAATCGTTATCCTGGTCTGTCACAATTTGAACCCATGCATTACAGTCATGATGAGTTTGCTGGAAGGGCTGGACCATCTACCTCATATCCCTCCCTTGGGCTTGGTTTGTCAGTTGTTGACCCAATTCATTTTAGTCGACCAAAAGGCCTGGAAGTGATGCATAGCGTTCAAGATGATGACATTGAGGAATTAGGGGATTACAGCACACCCTTCGCTGTAGAAGATGAACTTGAAGGTGTTTCTGCTAATGAAGTCGTTCTCGAGAAGCAGGATGTCATATATGCGATGGGCCAATCCATAAACTATGAAGATGACGACATTGTTGATGATGCAGTTGCTAACAACGACATGGTTCCAACTCTTAATGAACTTCCCGATATCTTCGAGGATGACAACTTGATAGAGAATTCTGTAATTGAACACTCATTCTTCGATGCTGCGAACAATTTGGAACGAAGTGATTGGCGTACGGAAGATGGTCGTTCTTTCTGGGATAAATGATTTTTTCCAACGAAAGATGATTTAGTTCATGCTCTGCAATCGTGGCACATTAAAAAGTTTGTTCAGTATTCAGTTGTGGTTTCTTCAACAAAACGGTATATTGTTCATTGTATTCGTCGTGATGAAGATAACTGCAAATGACGTCTACATGCGTCTGTCCCAAAACGTTGTAGATATTTTCAAGTTAAAACATACGACGCTGAGCACACTTGTTCCAATCCGATATTGTTAAACGACAACAAACAATGCAGTGCTAATTTTGTATGCGACTTGATAATGTCATCTGTTAGAACTAAGTTCACAATTACTCCTGCTGAAATAATGGAAAGGGTGAAGACTAAATACTCACTTGAAATCGGTTACGATAAAGCATGACATGCTAGGCAAAAAGCGTTGAACCGAATTTATGGTGCCGAAGAAGACAGTTTTAAAGATCTACGAAGGTTCCTCACAGTTCTCTGTCAGAACAATAAAGAATCTGTTGTCGAAATAGAGTTTGTACAGGTAAATTCAGACGAGGAGATGTTTAAGCGTGTGTTTTGGGCGTTCGGGTATTCAACTAGTGGTTTTAATATTGTAGACTTGTTGTCAGTGTGGATGGAACACACCTCTATAGCAAATATAAAGGTTTATTGCTAATTGTTGTGGGCACGGATGCAAACAACGGAATTTTTCCTTTGGCATTTGCTGTTGTAGAGAGTGAGAAGACAGAGTCGTGGACGTGATTCCTTCAATTGCTGGGAAGTAGAGTTACGAGGCGACCCGATTTGTGTATTATCACCGACATATTTTCGGGAATAAACGCTTGTGTGCGAGCCCCATTTCCACCTTCGGAGGGGCATGTACATCGATTCTGTCTTTGACACATGAAAGCAAATCTTGCTAAACATTGAAATTACAAGGAAAGATTGGGACAAATCAAGTTTTACGAAACGGGTAAAACTCATTCATTTATGAAATTTGAAGAGTTAATGAAGGCTATTGCAGAGGAACATAAAACGGTATACGAGTGGATTCAGCATCAAGGTCCTTTGGAAGGATGGACTTGTTGTCACGACGGGGGTCAACATTTCGGATGTATGACAACAAAATGTCAGAAAGCTTCAACAATGTCTTACGAGGGGCACGCAGTATGCCAATTACAACCATGATTTTGATGACCTCTCTCCGTTTGTCCCAATTCCTGATGTGAGGTACAATAATGATTTTGAACAAATTCTTTGTTAAAAGTAGGGATGTCGCCGAGTCGTGAAATGAAACATATGTACCGACAGTCCACACCGTGGTGACGTCAAACAACAATCTGGCCAGAACACATACAGTAACTCGGTACCACCAGCTGATGTACTAGGTTGAAGCCAATGACCAAAAAAAATACCTTGTGAAATTTGAAGAAGGAGTTATTACTTGCACTTGCGGATACATAATTGCAATGCACGTCCCATGTTCACATGTACTAGCAGTTTGCAGTGGCAGACATGCAAATGTCAACACTTCACATTTGGTGTCCCCGTATTATAAGGTTCAAATGTACATGGAGGCGTATAAACCGATATTTGTCTCAATTCCTGATGTGAGGTATTGGCCAGATCGAGGCAACATCACAATGAAGCCTCCCCAAACCAAAAGACCTCCTGGTCGGCCTAAATCAACGCGAATCCGAAACGAGATGGACGAACACTCTGTAAGAAGGGTAAGGTGTGGGAGATGCGGCAGTATAGGGCATAACCGAAAGCGATGCAAGGAACATATATAGCGAAATAGTTTGAATATTTTGTATGTAACTATTTGGTGAGACTTGAATGAATGTAAGAGTTGATTAATTGTAAGACTTGAATTAATGTAATGTATTTTGTTATGACTTGAATGAATGTACGACTTGAATCCTTTTTAAGAGTTGATTAATTGTAAGACTTGAATTAATGTAATGTAGTTTTTAGGACTGCAATTTTTTAATGACTTTGATGTTTTGCAACACTTTCATATTTTTTAATAGCTCACATGGTGTAGTGGATAAATTAGACTCCAATTTTTATGACTCCATTTTTTCCTAACTGTAATTAATATTACGTTGAGTTTAATATTTGCAACAATTCAATGTTTTCTAATATTTAACATGTTATGTACAGATGAAGTTTGGTGGCTCTAGTACTGATTCGGTTAGAGGTAGCTACGCTTCACAGGGTCCGGTAGACAGATCAGTGTTGATTTTGTAGGCCAACCACAAGTCTGACTTGTTCAAAGATTTTGTAAGAATTTTACGTCTTCAAGTTAAATATTTGCACGTGGGTTTCAATATTCTGACATTTCTCTAAATTTATGCAAAAGGAGGTTGATGGTGTAAAATGCGTTGAGCATGGATCGAAGCTCAACGAATGGAAGATCATTGATGAGAGGATGTTGTTTCTGCTGGATATGGCAGGGTTTGACACAGTCACTCGGTTGGGCTGAGTCCAGTTGGATCATACCTTGCTGGGGGCGATGGTCGAGCATTGGAGACCGGAGACTCATTCATTTCACCTGCGACATGGTGAGATCACGTGCACCTTGCGTGACATCTCTATGATTACCGGATTGCGAATAGATGGTTTGCCGGTGTGTGAGTCTCAGGAGTACGTTTGGTCAGAGGTTTGCATGGATTTATTGGTCAGGTCCCCGATGACTTGGGTCGTAAGGGGTCCGTAACTCTGGGTTGGTTGCAAGCTCAGTTTCAGCAGTTGCCTTTATTCTATTCCAGCTGGGATGCAATATTTTGGCAGATAAGAGTGGCACGATGGTTCACTTGAAGTACTTGTCTTTGCTCAGAGATTTAGTCGTCGTATCGGAGTACGGTTGGGGTAGTGTGGCTCTGGCCCACTTATATCACATGTTAGACGAAGCTTCACTGATTCCGACCAAACATCTGTGTGGTTTTCTTACATTCCTGCAGTTGTGGTGCTGGGAACATCTACACATTGGGAGACCTTTGAAGAGCAGACCATTATTATACCCAGAGGACGAGAGGACACCATTAGGTGCCCGTTGGAGACGACCAAGAACATTCAAGGGTAGTGCGAAGACGACGACACTTGATTTTTATCGGAATGAGCTGGACGTGCAGGAATTCGATCAAGTGATCTGGGACCTTTATGCTCATTTGGATCTTAGTCAGTTACCACCACTATGTACGGAAGGTTCAGAGATCTGGACGAGCCGTACTTGGCTTATAAATTTTGGTGAGGTGGTTATGCATTGTCCAGACCGAGTGATGAGACAGTTTGGTCTACTGCAACACATTCTAGAGCCGATAGAGGGACATGTAGTGAAATCGGCTCAGGGGGAGGTCGGATGTTAATTGGTTGGCGGAAAATCACCAATTCATTCAGCATTGGTCGCACAGAAGAGATCATCTACAGTTTGAGCGACCACTCCTAGGTGTCACTCCTGAAGAGAGCACACGACTGTATATGGAATGGTACTGGAGCATCACCGTACGTTGGATTGTTCATCACACCTTGGCTCCGACTCATACCTTATACAGACCTCGAGCGGGTAGAGAGCGAGAGATGGTAAGATTTAAACATTTATTTAAACAATTACCACGTTTTAAAATTGTGTTTAGTGTTTGATGAACTGTTTAATTATCTGTAGGTGCACGAAGTTTATGAGTTC
The DNA here is from genome assembly GCA_963682175.1 of Triglochin maritima. Taxonomy (NCBI): domain Eukaryota; kingdom Viridiplantae; phylum Streptophyta; class Magnoliopsida; order Alismatales; family Juncaginaceae; genus Triglochin; species Triglochin maritima. The sequence goes on from OY821785.1 coordinate 15,176,227, forward strand.
AACGAAGAACTCCATCAAATTCACGAGGCGATCAGAGATCACAAGACATGCTCTTCAATGGTTGGAAAATTGAAGGAAAAAATGAAGGCTTGACTAATGTGTTTTGCTGCTGAAGAACCCACATTACATTTGAGTCAGGATCGCGTCATTCAAGAAGAAGATCCACACACTCAAGAAGACGCTGGCGGTCTGACTCAGGATACAGAGAATGCAACATGAGGAGAGGGACGCGGCAGGGGGAGAGAACATGCTCAAGCACGTCCTAAAAGGAAGAAAAGATTGAGAGGTCACTTAGGATAGATATTTATTTGTGTTAAACTTATTTGGTTGTTATTACACTACTTTTGGTTTTATGTTAAAATGTTAAACTTGTTATTGAGGTTGTTTATTGTTTAAAACGTTTGTTGTTTTGGTTTTATCGTAGTTGTTTGTGTTTTGTGGTTGAATTGTGTTTTGGTAATTGGAATGATTGTCTTTGTTGTCAAACAGGAAATGAAATTATCTTTGTTGTGTTTGTTGTTAAACAAGAAAAGAAATTGTCGAGTTCTTAAATTAAATGAACTTGCATTCTTCAAGAGAATTTGGCACTGAGGATGCCGAGTTCTCTTGATGTGAACTCGGCATCACAAGTGTCGAGTTCACACCAATAGAACTCGGCATCCCCAGTGTTGAGTTCTATTTGAATCAGTGTTCTCCTGGCAACTCACATCGAGCGGAATATGGCAAGTGTTGGGCAATAAAAAACCAAAGAGAACTCGACACTGGTGATGCCGAGTTCTCTATGCACTAAAAAACAAACCTGCCGCCGCCACGTGTCACCACGTGGTGGCAACGAGTCTAGTTTGATAAATACTTTTTATTGAGGTCTATTTTGGCAAAACAATTTTAAAAAAAGTTTATTTTGAAAAAAATTCCTTTAATATGAAGGGTACAGTAAGATTACATTTGACTGGTATAAATCAAACTCCTTGAATCAATCACAATTCATCTAAACCCTGATCAGAATTCATTAAAACACAAACCAAGATCCAATCAAATAATACGCAAAATATCCAAAAGTTTACTAGTCAAAGCAAGAGCTAACAACTGGTATGGTCAACCAGTTTCAGGCACTAGATTTTTCTAGCAACCAAAACCTGATGAACCGACAAACTAGTTTATGGTGATTGTAGACTGGACCGATTAACTGATTGGCCAAACAGGTCAACCGACCAGTTCATGGTCCAAGAGGGTTGATACATTAGTTTTATTGCATGTAACATAGCTCGAGTGGTTCCACCCATCCTGATTGTGTGACTATAGATTACCCTATGTTTAATCTTGTAAATTGAGTGGTGTAATTTCAATTATTAAGATACATCCTCTTATTTGCATTTATTGTTTCTTCTTGCTCCACCTTTTTAGAGTTGGAAAAAATAACAAAAGTATGGGTAGATCATAAATTATGTGAGATCTACCTTAGGGAGTGCAGCGGAGATAATTAGTGCACCATTCACGATGTAGAGTCTTCTTCAACAGTCTGATTTCAACCCTCTTGGAGATGGCACAACTACAAAACAAGATCAATACGTCGGGTTGCTTGACATAATATCATGGTGAGTTAACCGACCCTAGCTGTCTGACGTGTGTCCGGGGGGACGTGGTAAGGTGGGGATATGACATTGGCCAATACTCTGACGTGGTATGTAGGTATCACTACTGTAGAAAAGGGAATATACATCGTGTATAAGGCATGTAGACATCGGTTATCTGCGTTCCTTAATCCGACGTTTATTTATGTGTCGTCTATACATAGACGTCGGTCACACAAAGGTTGACGTCTATTATGCAGGTATACACGTTGGACATACAACACAACCAACGTATATTCGGGAGGTATACACATCAGTTGTACATTATAGCCGACGTCTATTGGGAGGTATACGCGTCGGATATTCTATACAATCGACATGTATATTCTTTAAAAAAGACTAGGTGTCGCATTAGCCTTATAAATGACGTCTATAAGACCTATTACGTGTTGGGTTAATCTAATAACCGACGTTTATACCCATTTCAAATTTAAAAAAATAAATGCTAAATACATGTGCAAATATCACTTTAATCAACAAACACATTCATCCTGCACAAGATACACATCCATCCACAATCATACACAAATTGTTGTCAATCAACAAACCCAATTATCATACACAACACGTTCATCCACAATCATACACAAATATCAATCACAAAAAATTTGATCATATTAAAGTGAAAATTGTGATCATATTAAAGTAGTAACTTGTTGGTAAAACAAAGAATGTGGTTAATTACAAATAATGTGGTTCAGGATATTAGAACCTGTTAATTAGTTTATTAACATGGTAACAAAGTAGCGAGCTCATCACTCGCGAGTATCATCGAGCTCCTCTTTTCGAATACGGATCACTAATCTTTTGGAAGGCCTATGAAAATACAAGTACACAATTATAAATATCTAAATAATGAAACTACTTATACCACTGAAACATTACACCTATATTACCTCAAATAGCTCGCCATTTTGAGGTGCAATCTCGATGATTTCTTGCATGTATCTCATAGCGTAGTACTCACACTCGGTATTTCTGGTCTGCTTGAGTTACTACGTACAAAGATATAAATTCGCTAAATATACGTCCATGTACTTAAAAAAATTAACAAAAAGGGAAGAAACTTACTCCCATTGAATGCCATGTTAGACCAGTATTTTCGGTGATCCTTTTTCCACCATCCATTTTGTAAACCTTCATTGTACTTTCACGAGTTATTCAATATTCATTCGATAATACTAATAAAAATACACGAATTACAAAATTCGATGATTAAAACGAACTTACATTGAAACAATTTTCTTTAAGGATGGCGTTGGTGGAGTCAACCCCAAAGGATCAAACCAATATGCCGAATTAGCTTCGGGGCATAGAATGGCTAGCATCTAATGAGCTCTGATTGTATATATAATTAGAAGTTTATTGCAAAATCAAATTCTAATTACTTTCAATTAACAACTTACCTCTCATGAAAAGGGAATATAATATTTTACGCCTTCTTCTTTCATGATATTCGTAAGCACACCTGAATTATCGTCATTCCCGTGTATAAAAGTAGATGGACGCAGAAATCCAAATACTTTATCATCGGGGAAGACTAACCTTTTGGCGTCATAAAGATGGCTACGAGAGTAAAAATTACGTTCTGTAATATTTACGATAAAATTATTCAATACATTTCATATTATACACAAGATCACACTTACTTCTCCTGCACGTCGATAATTGTCATGCACAATAGATCCATTGCCACGAATTGCATGACATCCTCTCTGCCAACATATAGATACGATGGAAAACCTTTAACCTCCCCCAAATGCATGGTAGTTAAAGATTGTGCTTCCCTAACTAGCATTATTTGATACAACATTTTGCACCTATTTGGTAGCAAATTAATGTTGATCGGAGGTTAGTTGTTTGACCCTTTGCTCCGGGGGCTTGAAACCTTACCGATATATATAAAAACATTAAAAATACAATTAGTAACAAAATTGTAATTTCTTTGCTTTCAAAATTAAAGGATACCTCAAGTGTGTCATGAAGCTCTACTAATTGACGAGGCCACCTCAGGAACCCACCGCAAGCATCGCCGAGGGTATCAACCTCTACTTCTGGAATAGGCACCAAAACATCAGGGTCTAAACAAATCCCCGCGGCAACCTTCACGAGTCCCTCTTCCAGATCTTTGAAGTGGTGTTTAGCGAGGTTGTAAACGGTTCTGTGTCCCACCAATCTTCGCTCAGGGCCTTCAACAAATAGACGACATTTACTGCCATCCTTAAATTTACCAAGCGAGGGTCCACCGACGAGGGCCAATTCTTGAGAATGAGCCACAAAACCAGATGGTTGGTTGGGGCAGACCATTGGCTGCACCGGAGGAGTAGACACAGGGGGAGAAGTTGTCCTACGGCAGAGGATGGAGTACTAGGCAAATCACGATCCAATCTCTCTGTAACAAGTTGCAACTTATTTTGCAAATCTAAAATTTGTTGCTCGCATTTGGTATGAATTGTCGATGAACTTGGGCGACTAGTTTTTCCATAATATTGTCGCAATCCAACCCTATTCCCTACCATACACGACGGGGATGTTCGTCAGTTCCCAAGGCTTCACGAAGAATGTCATTCCGACCATCTGATACAAAATCGCCTTGGAATTCTCTCAACTTCAAAGAGTCCTAAAGTTTTAAAAAAATTGTTAAAAACAATTGAAAAATATAAATTTAGTGAATGTGATTTAATGACTATACAAGTGATACAACTTATTATCTTCGAGTCGACCACTTGCGACTCGTCTGTGATGTACTCCTCTTTAGAGTTTACCCTCGCTCTCTTACAAGAATCACATCGAACCACGAGGGAAGGAGGAGAGAAGTTACTTGCTTGCTCCTCACTCATACCGGAGTCAATTTCTTGTTGTTTCTTCAAGGCCATTTTTTCGGTCATCATTTGTTGTTCTAATTTCTAATATCCCGATCGAGACAGACGATAAAGATACTTGGTTTTAGATCGACGTTCTTGTTTTTTTTCCTCGGAGAGCCTACTACCAATATTATTAGATTACAATTTGAATCGATAGATTAATAAGTTCATATTCTAAATTAAACTCAGTTACCTGAAACTTCGGGGCTTCTCTTGATTTTTTGAACTGGTCCCATGTACTCGGAGGGATGAAGTTATAGTAATCGTAAGGATTTCTGTCCTGATAATCTCCGAATATCCACTTGTTTGTTAACTTCGTCTTGATGTCCCTCCAATGGGCCGACACCTATCTCATCCCTTTTTTCTTCAAAGTGGTAGTGGATTCGAACTCAAAACTTTCCTATAACACGTTTCTATTTTAAATTTCTATATATTAAAAGTTTGACTAAAACCAAAGAACATTATAATGTACTCATTACCTACACGTCGTCCCAAATGGTGTCTTTCAACTTCTCATCAACTTCGGTCCAACTCGACAAACAAATATAAATTTTGGACCTCACTAGGCTCACCACATAACTATACTAGTAATCAGACAACATGGCTATCGGCTGAAGACGACTATCAAACTGGATCGGAATTTTACCGTCTCTATTTCTTTTGCCCACGAATTCTTTCATGAGAGTAGGACCTCGAGGACTGTAAGTCCTCGAGCCCTCAGACTCTGATGGAATGAGTTTCTTTTTTGGAGCCATGATACTATAAAAGGTAAAATCAAGACGTTCAAAAGTAAGTCAAGACTCAAGAGATTATATGGTTGTTATTGAAAAAACAGTTTGCACCTTTAGGATTTCTTTTTCTTAACTGATTTTCAATCCATATACCTTCACCGTGGTCATCTCTTACGATTAAAGTCTCAACATGTATTTCATCATCTAGTGACCTCAACTCGTGTACTTGCTTACAGAAAGGTGGTGTCTCTTCATACTCGATGAGACTACCATCTGATACATTTTTTCCTTCTAGAATTATTAACCAGTTTTTATCACATGGATCAGCCACATAAAAGACTTGTTTCGGATGTAACCTGCACCTGACATCTATACCCTAACGTCTATATGGATGGGGAATAAATGTCAGCTATAACAAATATTAGACATCTATAGGTCGACATCTAAAGGGTATAGACGTCGGTTTCAATGCATGTTCCAACAACCGACGTCTAGAGTACACAATAGACGTCGGTTGTATTAAGGGCTGACGTTTATAGGTATAGATGTCGGCCTTTAATACAGTCGACGTCTATTCCCCATCTGTATAGACGTCGGGTGTGGGTTACATCCGACGTCTATAGGTCTAATACCTTTAGTTTTTATCTTTTATCTTAGCAGAGCAAAAACCAAGCAAAACCCGACCAAAACCCTAGCTCCGCGACCCCGACCGTCTTTCTCCACTTCCCCAACCACCGCATCCTCCGCGACTACCATCACCGCACCCTCCTCCTCTACGACCACCGTCATCGTAGCCGCGACGTCCTCCTCTGGTTTGTGCTTATACGATTAGGCTATCTTAGCTTGTCATTTGGGGTGATAATATATAGACTTAATATAAATCTTAGCTTGTCATTTGGGGTCATAATATTACATATTACTTGTGTCTATCCCTTGCCTCATGACATTAAGAATATTATAAAAAGTAGAAATGTATCACCTTTGTATTATATATTCATTTCTTGATCTTTTAAGCAAATTATAAATATGTAACTTATCACAAGTCATATTGTGCAGATTATAATTTCGCTTTATCAAGGGGCCCACTAATATCATTACTCAAGTAAAGAGGGGCAATGATAATCTTTTGACGAACTATCTTTCCCAGCATAAGTCGTGTTCAACCAACTATTGTCTTTATCACTATGCTCATTGATAGCTTTTCACAACAATCAAATTAAACATTTCTCATGTGAAAAGACATAAGTCTCATATCATAGGATTCAAGACACAGTGAAAACATTAATGACACATAACGCAATTCCATAATGTTTCACTTGTTAGGTCTATTCAATATATAAAGTAACCATTTTCCTCTTTTATATACCCGTGTCATCAAATATTTGTAGAGCTACAACATTCTTTAATCAACACGACAACTTATCTCGTAATTAATGTTACATGTCAATTGCCATGATTGTGAATAACTTTTGATTTATGTAAACCGTTATCTTTTAGAGCTCTATAGTTAAGGACCAAGAACCTCTTCCTTAACACTTCTAAAAGACAAATACATTAATCAAGGAACAAAATGTTTGCACATTCAATTCATAATAATTGACATAAAAAGTAAACTTTTAGAACACATTCTCTTCAGTTCGGTCACCCGCATACTTCCTCTCTTTCAAGATCCGCTCGACTCTGCGAGCTCCGCCTACGTCTTCACTAACCAATCACGTTCCGGGCTGAGATCAAGCCTTTACACTTCAAACTCACGAACAACCCTCGCTGAGCTCGATTTCCTCCTCTCACAACCCAAGAGGGATGTTTCGGGTTTTCAGCGAAACCTTTACAACTTGCTTCGGGATTTCACCGAAACCTATGCTTCTTGACAATTTAATAAAGTGGATCAAACACTCTCTAACTTGAGCAAACTTGGAGTAGGATGTGGAATTGATCAAAGGTGTGAAGTTTAGGCTCTTGAGTGTAGGATTGAGGATTTGAAGATTGGGAGAGTCTCTCTAGTGTATGGAGCAATAAGAAAAATGATAGTTGTGTAAAATAGGTGTATGGACCTCTATTTATAAGCTCCTAGAGAGATATAGCTATTGGGGAAGAATTGGATAACTTGTGTGTAAGATACACAAATCAGAAATTGAAATTCAGCAATTCTGTCCTAAACGGTCGACCGAGACAAGTTAATCGGTCGACCATTTCCTTATTGTTAAGGAAACGTTCGAACCACTTTAAGCAATGGCCGAACCTATTTGGGTTATGACTTAAGTGAACGGTCAAACCAGGTCAGGGGTCGGTCGACCGATATAAGGGTTTAGAACAGGGTAAAGGTAATCGGTCGAACACAAACTATAGATACGTTTGACCGAAAACAAAAGGTAGTTTTGGGCACAAAATTAGAGTTCTTCCAGTCGACCATTTACAGGTCAATGTTCGACTGGTGGGAAACTACGTATTAGGGGTTAGGAAGAATATGAATACGACCGTTGTATATTATGACAAGGTTGACAATCATGTGGAAAATACGGGTCAATCGGTCGACTAGAAAGATAGAATCGGTCAACCAGTAGGATTACATAAAATCACTATTTGTAAGACCGTTAACTGTTAGTACCATTCAAATGGAAAACTCATTTCGATCGACCATTCTACATAGGCAGGCAGAAGTTTGGTTTAGGTGATTTTCCTACCAAAGTTTGGATGACCTATTGAAGTCCAATTGATCTGAAATTTTGTGTGACTTGTACAAGGAACCCAATGTGTATGTGAATAGATTTTAACTCTTGTATGCTTAAGTTCACATAAATTCCTAAGACTCAAATAAAAGGTAAAATTACATGTCTTCAAGTAGCTTGATTACATGTCTTGACTTCATTCTATTCTTCCTTGAGTCTTGATCACCTGTAGATGTTAGCACAATATGATATATGTTCTATGCATTATGTGTGCTACTCTACATTTCATTTTGATTTTGATTAGGTTAGATAAGTCATCATAACACGGATTAAGGCCAAAAATCAACAATCTCCCCCTTTTTGATGATGACAACCTATATCTTCATACTTGAAATTGAAATTTGTAAACTATGCTCCCCCTATTAATGTGCATAGTTTTTGGTCAATTATTTCAATTTGAAGGTTTCCTCTCCCCCTTTCACATCAATGAAATGTTAAAAAAATCATAAGATGTCTAATTCCTTCTCCCTCATTCTAATGTAATGAATTTGCTCCCCATTAATTTTGCAATTATTTACTCTCTTGATAAAGATATTCAATAAGCTCCCCTATCAATATGAGTAGGTCTATCAATTAGGACTAGTTTTCATTTTTCTCCCCCTAAATCATTATACAATAAGCTTCATCCTAATTGATTAATCATATGATATAAAAGATATGGCAATAGAGCATACAAAGTATTTTCACTCTGAATATCCGACAGTGCATGCGAAATCACATGTGATGGGTCTCCAATGATGCCATCACTCGAGTCGCTAGGAAGTGAGCGGTCTTCGTAAGATGATCCACGACAACCCAAATACTATCATGCGAACAATTGGTCCTTGGCAACCTGTAAGACCCGCTCTCCTGCCACTCTGTTTTAGGTTTTATTAATCCTTTATGTGTTTTATTGTCTTTGTTTTGAGGTTATGTTGTTTTAGTAAAAGTTTCCTTTTTGGACGAATTTAACCGTCGGGCGCGGTTGTATTCGTTAGACTTAACCGGGCTTATCGGGTGCCTAAAACCTGGTGTGCGGATTTAATTGTTTGCTTGATGAGGCGTGTTGGTTAGGATGGGAGGATGGGCTGGCTTACCAAATCCGAAATTAAAGAGAGAAGATCTTGCTAGCATGTGACTTGATTGCATTAAGGAAAGTGCTGATTTTGCCATCAAAGCCAATTAACTCCCAATTATCTCTTGCCTTTTTCCTTGTTTCTCCTTTCCAACTTGCACCCTTATTTATACTACACCCCAGCCGACTCCCCTAGAACTTTTTCTCCACCATCACCACCGAAATTTCCCTTGGAGATCCGGCAGCTTGGAGGAGGAAACCGGCGGTGCTCTTTGCGTGCGGCTAGGAGGAGAAGTTCTTGTCGGTCTTCGGTTTAGCTCAGCCTCTCCTCTCTTCAGGTATGCCTCCCTCCGTAGTCATTAGGTTGCATGGTGGGTCGGGGAGGCTGCTGGGTCGGGTTTGATGTTTAGGGTTGGCACGTTTTGAACCTTGCAAGAATAGAAGGTTGCGGTGCAACCCTAGATTCCAGCGGGTGGCTGGGATACTCTTCCGGCTGGTGGCACCATTCTCACGTTTCTTGATTGATCGTTTTATATTTCTACCGCAAGTGCACGGCCGCGTTGAAGCGGTGGCAAATACGGGTCGTCCACTGGGAGGTGTGTCGACACTTGGTTCGTGCGAAGGCAAGGGGTAAAGAAAGGAGAAAAGGATTGGTTACACTAAACTACACTAAGATGCAAATGGAAATAGAGATAAGCAATAAACTAAGCCCCAAAGGGGGTAGAGAAATAATGTGAACATAAAGAAGTGTGTGTGTGTTCATTAAGCTCCTCACAACATGTAGTGCATGAAATCATAAAACTACATCCAACTTTGCCTCTACATGAATTAAGATAAGACTACATCATTAAAACATACAAGACAATAATTGGAATGAAGCTACATGAACTCAAGTATAAAGACTATACCCTACTATGCCTCTACATGAATTAAGATTTCACTACATCATTAAAACATACAAGACATTAGCTAAGGTAAAGGCAACAAGAGCACATACACTACAAATTGTGTTTCCAATATTAACTTCATCCATATCCTAACCTTATCATTCCCCATAAAATAGGTCCACTAATCAAAGCATAAGCTAAGCTTCATTCAAGAGCATTAGCCTATCAAAGATAAGAGTGGAGACCCATTAGATGGTTATGGAAATCATATAAAGCTCAAGGGATAAAAATAACACACACTTAATACACTACATGATTATATCACATATTTCTCCACCCCCCAAATGGGGATGGAACTACTCACTACTCATTACACTACTGATTAGACTAAGCAAAGAAAGCATAATACTGAAATGAAAGTTAACTAAGAAGGCAAGAAGCATTAAAGAAACATAAAAGGAAAGGAAAGACTAAACAAACATGCACAAATTAAAAGACAAGATTTAAAGAAACTAGAAGAATTATTTTATTAACAAAATGACTCACATTGAAGGTAGCATTCTTCTCCACCTTGAGTTTTTGCTTCAAGGCTCACTCCTTAGTAGAGAGAATGCCACCAAGCAATGGGTAATTACAATGGAAGGTGAAGAGTTCTATTTATAAGCATGGAAAAAGCTAATCGGGGACAATCCCCCGATGTGGGACCAAACCAATACCAAAAATAGCCTAAACACATGCTAATACAAGTCCAGGAAGAATCTTGGCTGATTTGGGCTTAACCAGACCGCCAATTGGCGGTTCCAGACCGCCAATTGGCGGCCTATAAAGCCCAGATCCGGCTGGGACTTCTGGTGGGCTTGCCTTGGTGTGTTTCTTGGTCTTGGATGCATCTAGCTGGTTTAGTGGAGCTCCGACCCGAATCGAATTGACAAAATACTCCTCATGATGGTGTGGAGTTTCCTGTTTTGCTCTTAGGTCCTTCTGTCTTACGATCAGGTCCTTCCCCCTTGCATCTTGGTCCCCAGGTCTCACAATTAGGTCCTTTTTTCCTGCTTTTGGGTCCTTTCATGGCTCTTCTCTTCAAACCTCTTTATTTCTGAAAACTAAACATAAAACTCGTCACATAGCATTGCTTAGGTGTAAGATAATGGATATAAGGTACAAATATAAGCATGAAATGATGTCAATCAAATACCCCCACACCTAAGTTTTTGCTAGTCTCGAGCAAAACAAAGAAAGGAAAAAGCATACGAAAAAAAACAAGAAATCCTAACTCACTTTCGTAGGAATCACGGTTGCACTTAGCATGTGCAACAAGCCGTTAAACCTCCTTGTTGCCAAGGAGGAGGAGTGGTGTCTCCTGAGGGTTTTCAGCGGATATACCCACAAAATCCGAACAAGATGCATTAATCAATCTAGCTACACGACTCGTTGGACTTATTTTGTCGATCATGGAATGCGGTAATACTACGGGTCGACTCTATATAGGTAATCAGTCCACACCTAGCCTAATAAACCATTCGTGTTAGTTAAATAAGGAATTAAGTGAAAGACATGGACAACCTCAAGATCCTCAAGTGATACAAAGTGTAAGGTCCATTAAGGTTCTTATTTGTATTACCATATATATTTTTTTTCTTCTTTTTTTTTGTTTCTTTTCATATTTTTTTTTTATTAGTTGGAGCTTCATTCTCCCAGGGTCAGGTTTCGTGCATCATTGCCCATGAGGACTTACACTATCACGTACACCTTTCCCCAAATCTCCACACAGGGCAATCCCTACCACCCGTGTAACGGGAGTTCAGTCGGCGCATCCCAAGTCAGATGACTCGAAAGCACCAGGCACAAAGTCCCCTCAGACCTACTTTCCCGAGTGATAGGAGCCGTGCGAGAAGAGAGAACACCTACTCACTTATTTCTTATCTACACATGAACCAAAACCCCTACACTAATGTCTCACAACAGGATTTAGAGGGTCCTTGACTACAACAAACTTCCTTAAGTTAACAGACACGAATTATTGACTCACTAGGTTCAGGGTGGACTTCATTAAATGTTTCAGCACTGAAACCCTATGATTACTCACCCCCAAGGGAAAACTGGGGTGCATCCTAACGACTCGATAAATCCTAAAGCCACGTACTAGATATCCTAATGCATCAAGTTCAAGACAATTTTGGGAGCTTTCTTTTTACTTTGCCTCTTAACGGTTTTGCACATGCTAAACACGCAAAACCCACAAAACATTTTCTTTCGAAAACACATGAAGATTTTGAAAGAAATGTGAAAATTTTGAAGCACTAGGCAAGCAAAAGAAGACAAGTCACCCAAGGATCATGGCAAGCAGATATATCGATATTAAATGCAGCACACTATCATGACCCTAACAATGCAAACAAAAGAAAACAAAATCAAAGGAAAAAGACTCGACTATGTACACACGTAAAACACCCCCCCACACCTACTTCATGCATTGTCCTCAATGAATGCAAGCAAGATACTACATGGATTGATGCATAAAAAGGAGAGATCTCACCAACATGAAGTACAAAGGGAAGTGCAAGGTCATGTTGATGGACATAACCCGAATTCCCTCAAAACCTGTGAGATGCTAAAGAAGGGATACAAATACGTGAAAGAAATGGAGCCCAAATACACAAGGGTTGGGGCTCACAACAATCAATGCTCACTGAAGGAGTCTTTTATTGTACTTCTTTTTTTTCTTTTTTCTCTTTTTTTTTCTTTTTTTTTTCTTTTTTTTCCATATAACTATGTACAAACATAAGTTCCCATCTTCATTTGTCAAAAGACATCAAATGGGAACCTCAAGAGTGGGTCAATGCACTTGGAAAGGGAACATGACACCACGCGGGGCCAGAATACGCATGCGTGGGCCCCCTTCACAAAGAGCACCAGATGAAATGAGAGGTTCATGAATTGGACGCAAAGGCGTCTCATTCAAAGGATCAAACTGAAAGAGCTTGAACCTCTCGAGAGTTTGGGAAATAAGGGGCAACGGAAGAAAAATATCTCCCGTTGCGGAACTGAAGTTATGATCATCAATCCAAACTCTCCAACCAACAGGCTGGTGGGTCGGAACGAGGTCAAGCACCTCGTTATGCATGTCCAACTCACCAGGAGAACAGGAAGTGGGTCTCATACCCAAAGTATCCTCCAAGGAACTCCTAATACCCTCATGAGCAATGTAGTTGTTTGATGTTCCATCATTTCCAAGATGATCAGGAACAATAGTGAGAGGCAAACTCTCATCAGGTTGTTTGAAATTGAGGGTACTAGGGAGCTCTTGCTCCACCAGAGGTGAGTCCTTAAGAGGCACAACATGAAGATCATGTGGCTCAAGGGCCACGGGACAAAAAGGTAAGGCACAATCCTGTGCCGACTCATAATAGAACTGGTCCAAGTTATTCTCAATTTGAATCGAATCCTCCACTAAGTGATCGTGAATTGAAACCCCAAGTCCCTCAGGCTGACTAGGAGTTTGACTTTGAAAGGTTGTGCTTTGAATTTGTGGATGTGGTGGTGGTTCGATATCAAAAGAAGAATCCTCATGTTGACAAGAAAGGTTACTTTCCTCACATTCACGTAATTTCTGCGACATTTGACTCACTTGCAGTGTCATATTTTGTATGGACTGTTGAGTGGTTTCCATGAACGTAAGGAAAGTTTGTTTCAAGGAATCAGGTATGCGGTCAACGATGAGGTCCAAGTCAGAGCTTGGGAAATTTTGTGGTTGGGTATTGATGGGCTGAGAATGAGTCCAATGATTTGGAGTGGGGTGCTGGTAGAATTCTGGGTATTCGGGAGGAGGATACGGGGGTGAAAATGAGGTATAAGAATTTGGATAAGATTTGTCTCCCCATGAATCCATCACTCTCGGGTTGTACGCGGATGCGTAATGGTCATAATGAGCATTTTGGGAAAATGTGTGCTCATACTCAGGCTCAGGGGGAACATAAGGACATTCCCCGATAACATGACCACTCAACCCACAACAGTCGCACGGTACGGCTACTGGAGCCACCGGGGCACTCATGTCGTCTGCCATACGCATGAAAGAGGCCAAAGTTTGTTGTAATGTCTCAGTTTGTTGACCAGCATATGATCCGGCATAACTAGATTGTGGTCTAGCAGTCGGTGCCTCTCTCATGTTACCCCAATATGAAGACTGCTAAGTCACAAAATTGCGATCATCCCAACCATACGGGGTGTTAGTCTGAGCCACCCCAGGTTGCATGGGTCCGGAGTACCAGGGAGAATCGTCCTGGTCCCAACAATGATATGGATGGTCGCCCATGTAACCATCCATCTCAAGAAAAACTCTCGAGTCGATCACTCTCACCACCACGAGGCTAAGCTCGCAAAAAGTGCTCGACTCGACCCTAAAACGCTAACAGAGAGTGTAAAGGGGAGGAGACTATAACGTAGAAGAAGGTGAGAAGAAGATGACTCAGAGGAGAAGGGAAGAATCCCTAGAGCTAGCGAGGGTACAGGGTGAAGGTAGAAGCCTAACTAGCAAGCATGGCTCAAACAATGTAAGGCAATGGGTCCTTAGGCTAGACGACGCCTAACTTCGAGGTCACTAGCCTCGACACGCCTCACCTCCCTACAACGAGGACCACAATGCCCAGCAAGTGATACCAGATCCGGAGATCCAGTACCTCGTACTATCGACAAGGTAGGCAACGCCGATCAGGTCATGGCGGTCTCAACTAGATTACTCTCCTAGTGCGTCCGAATTCCTAGGGCCAATGTCTACTTGCTTTTAGTTAAGGCTTTACTTGAGTGTGCTTTTTGGGGCTAAGGGAGGGGTGATGAAATCCCCCACCTTATCTTTGAAGTCTATAGGTGATGCCCCTTAAAGATGTTTTGAAATCTTAGGCCAGCAAGCAACTCACCAAACAAGCACTCACCTCACTCTTGTTTCGATGCAAACCTTACTCACTAATGAATGTCCTAATGCGTGAATGAGTGATAAGGAATGCGTACCTCGCTCCAGCAATCAACGACAAAATGTAAAGCAAAGAAAAGAAAGATGCATACAAGGTCTACATATGATGCATGACCTAGATGGCAAGAAGTCTAATCTTTTGCTTTGAGTTTTATGGTCCAAGTTGATTAAAGGGGATTGAACTTAAATCTGGGAGCAAACTAAAGATCACAACATGCAAAATTGGGCTCCCAGATAACTAAAGTGAACAACATAACAACTGGAACAAATTTGAGAGCAATTGAGGCTCACCAGACCGCCAATTGGCGGTCCCAGACCGCTGATTGGCGGTCTTTTTGTAGCTTCTGGTCCTCACACTTCTCCAGTAGCCTCCCCTTGATCCTTAGGTTCCCTGAAACTAAACAACACTGGAAACAAAAAATTAAAAACCCCTCGAATCGCCCAAACCAACGTCTGGACAGAGCACCTCCCCGGCAACGGCGCCAAAAACTTGATTGATCGTTTTATATTTCTACCGCAAGTGCACGGCCGCGTTGAAGCGGTGGCAAATACGGGTCGTCCACTGGGAGGTGTGTCGACACTTGGTTCGTGCGAAGGCAAGGGGTAAAGAAAGGAGAAAAGGATTGGTTACACTAAACTACACTAAGATGCAAATGGAAATAGAGATAAGCAATAAACTAAGCCCCAAAGGGGGTAGAGAAATAATGTGAACATAAAGAAGTGTGTGTGTGTTCATTAAGCTCCTCACAACATGTAGTGCATGAAATCATAAAACTACATCCAACTTTGCCTCTACATGAATTAAGATAAGACTACATCATTAAAACATACAAGACAATAATTGGAATGAAGCTACATGAACTCAAGTATAAAGACTATACCCTACTATGCCTCTACATGAATTAAGATTTCACTACATCATTAAAACATACAAGACATTAGCTAAGGTAAAGGCAACAAGAGCACATACACTACAAATTGTGTTTCCAATATTAACTTCATCCATATCCTAACCTTATCATTCCCCATAAAATAGGTCCACTAATCAAAGCATAAGCTAAGCTTCATTCAAGAGCATTAGCCTATCAAAGATAAGAGTGGAGACCCATTAGATGGTTATGGAAATCATATAAAGCTCAAGGGATAAAAATAACACACACTTAATACACTACATGATTATATCACATATTTCTCCACCCCCCAAATGGGGATGGAACTACTCACTACTCATTACACTACTGATTAGACTAAGCAAAGAAAGCATAATACTGAAATGAAAGTTAACTAAGAAGGCAAGAAGCATTAAAGAAACATAAAAGGAAAGGAAAGACTAAACAAACATGCACAAATTAAAAGACAAGATTTAAAGAAACTAGAAGAATTATTTTATTAACAAAATGACTCACATTGAAGGTAGCATTCTTCTCCACCTTGAGTTTTTGCTTCAAGGCTCACTCCTTAGTAGAGAGAATGCCACCAAGCAATGGGTAATTACAATGGAAGGTGAAGAGTTCTATTTATAAGCATGGAAAAAGCTAATCGGGGACAATCCCCCGATGTGGGACCAAACCAATACCAAAAATAGCCTAAACACATGCTAATACAAGTCCAGGAAGAATCTTGGCTGATTTGGGCTTAACCAGACCGCCAATTGGCGGTTCCAGACCGCCAATTGGCGGCCTATAAAGCCCAGATCTGGCTGGGACTTCTGGTGGGCTTGCCTTGGTGTGTTTCTTGGTCTTGGATGCATCTAGCTGGTTTAGTGGAGCTCCGACCCGAATCGAATTGACAAAATACTCCTCATGATGGTGTGGAGTTTCCTGTTTTGCTCTTAGGTCCTTCTGTCTTACGATCAGGTCCTTCCCCCTTGCATCTTGGTCCCCAGGTCTCACAATTAGGTCCTTTTTTCCTGCTTTTGGGTCCTTTCATGGCTCTTCTCTTCAAACCTCTTTATTTCTGAAAACTAAACATAAAACTCGTCACATAGCATTGCTTAGGTGTAAGATAATGGATATAAGGTACAAATATAAGCATGAAATGATGTCAATCATTTCTCCTTGGGAGGTTGCTGGACCAATCAGGGAAGAAGGAGGAGGGGCCGTAGGGAGCATGTCATGTAGGATTGCTGCAATAAAGTTGTGTGATTTTCCAACCTAACCCATCTAGTGTTTCATGTAATCTATTGATGTTGTTAACGTGTTTCCTAGATGTGTTACTAATCTGATTTCATAATCTTGAGTGATTTCATGTCCTCATTTAAAGGAGACCCAAACATATTTTTGCGAATCATGGCTGCCATGTTAGGTTCTATTCAGTAGCTATATTAAAGCATGTCATCTTGAATTTGTCATAAGGTCTAGGTCTCATGTTCTTAGAATGAATCGGAATTTATCTATATAAAATTATAAGTGGTGTATGGATTATATCTTATGCAATCAGAAGATATGTAACGACTAAATTCTTCTACCACTCATGAGGACTCACCGAATATAGGTCTTATGTGCATGAAATCATTTAGGGATTTTAACTAGGTAGGCTTCACGATTGGTCACTGTTTTGTTGATAGTATGTGGTGTATTCCTTTCGTAAATATACTTAGGAACGCTGCCCATAAACATATACAACTATATATTAATGATTACAGACCTTGAAATCATGCATCAATTCATTGCAGCCATGCAGCCCTCCATGGTTAGTTGCTAAAAATAAAACATGCGTCCTGCACGGTTCATGTTAGTGTGCTGGATAGAGACTTAACCTAATTTCTGTTTTCGTGACATGTGCTCATACAATTAACTGTTAATCATATCATCATAACCTCTGAATTTAGTGCCCGTATCCACATTAGGAATGCATGCACATTCTGGAATATTGTTGTTTATGCTACATAAGGTTATTAGGGGTTCACGGTAGTGTAGGTTGCTGCAGTCTTCATTTTATTATCATGTTTGTATGTACTAGTATTGACATAATTCCAGTTCTCGTAAGCTATGATCATGTTCTGAAATTCCAGTTTACATAGCATTCTTGTTCTGAAATTGATTGTGCATATTGTGACATTAGATTTTGATGTCTCCAGCTGTGGTGCATGTTATGTTGCTCTGTTTATGTTGATGTATGTCTGATATGAAGTATTATGTGGTGGTCATGCGTGACAATTCTGAAATCAGACTTTACACTCTCATGATCCGTAGACGACTTGACTAGTGGTGGAGTTGATTTTCCGATCCGGATACCTTTCCTTAAGCTTGTCCTGAACCTTGTAGCTACTTTAGATTTATAGATCCCCAAGTAGCTTGCATTGCATATAATTTAACAAAGTAATTCTGGGCACGTTCTGTTTTCTAGGCCGACGGGCCACGGGTGGGTCCTCTAGCTTCAGAGGCCACTAAATTAAGACCCCTATAGGGGGCCAGGCCTAAGATAAGTCCTGGGCATGCGCGCTGCCATTCTGTCTCAGGGTAGGTGTTCCCAAGTTCGTGATGACACCATGTAGGTTTATTTTCGTGGATTGGGACGCTTATCCGGCGCACCGCTTTGTGCCGAGCGGTGGGTCACTGACGAGTGACCGCCTCTGACCAGCGAGGCTGGTGTTCTGGTTCCTATGGAGGAACGATTCGGGTGTGCCCGACCGGCACGGCTTGTGTAGTCGTAGCCTTCTGTTGCATTTGATGCTTTCTGATCTGTTCTGTTTCTGATGCCTGCCATATTTAGTTTCATGCTACCTTTCATTTATTGCATTGGCGGGGGCATACTGGGTTTTCTTAATTGAAAACTCACGCATTGTTAAATGAGGTGCTTGCAGGTACCTAGGTTCCACAGGGCAGACTGGACGAGTTCCGAGGATTCTGTACACGAGGGACGCGTCGACCAGAGTTCCAGTTATCTTTGCTTCCGCATATTTCCCTATGTATTTCCTTTTTTGATACTCGATGTGTTGTAATAAGACTCTTATTGTTATGATTATTCTATTGTTCCTATTATGTTTTATGTCCGTCCATTTGTGTATGATCTCTTTCACTTTGTCGAGTCGATTCGATCTATCTTTTGTAACACCCTTCGGTCGTCGCGGAGGTCTCTGATCGCGACACTAGTCTCCTTTCCCAGTGTGCGTACCCACGAGATCAGGGGCGTTACAGCTTGGTATCAGAGCAGGTCGGTCTCTAAAGTGTACAAAATCTAAAGACTCTCCAGTGGGGCATCTTGCCCAAACCCTGTCGGTAAATTTCTTACCTCTTTGAATTGTTTTTGATAGTAATAGAATGCATTGGCATGGGCAGATCATGGCACCTAGGCGGAGACCTGAGTCCTCTGGGACGATAGACGATTGGGAGGCAGATCGGTGCCTGCTGTTTGAGGCGGTCGGGCGTTTGGGTGCACTGGTGGAGGGTCAGGCTCAAGGACCCCGAGCTGCGGGAGGCGCGGTAGTGCGTGAGCCGTTCATGAGGCAGAATCCGCCAGTCTTCAAGGGTGGAGTGAACCCAGATGCTGCTGAGGAGTGGGTCTACAAGATCCAGCGAATCTTTGGGGTCATTGACTGCCCACCGGAGAGGAAGGTGGACCTGGCAACTTATGTCTTCCAGGAGCATGGAGTGACCTGGTGGAGGGCAACTGCTGGGGTCGTGTTCCGTGACAGGACCGATGTTGGCTGGGACGAATTTCTCGTCGAGTTCAACAGGAAGTTCTTCCCCCAGCATGTGCAGGACCGGAAGCGCGAGGAATTCCTGGCGCTAGAGCAATGCGACCTAGGGTTGGAGGCGTACATCAACAAGTTTCACGCGCTGGAGAAGTATAGCCGAGGAATTTATGTCACTGAGGAGCAGCGCGCCATGAAGTTTGTTCGCGGGTTACAACGTGCCCTGAGATCGAAGGTGCTGATTAGGATGCCACAGACTCTGGAGGAGGCTGTGAAGTGTGCCACCTTGCTGGAGGATGATTATCGGGAGGCACAGGTGGAAGGAAAGCGACCGTTTGAGGCTTCTCGTGGTCGTCATGACAAAGGGAAGCAGGGCAGTGGCTCGTCGAAGCAGCCTCGCAGAGATGAGAAGAAGGGCCAGAAGGCTGGAGGTGGTAAATGTGAGCACTGTGGTGGAGCTCACGCCACAAGAGACTGTTTTAGGAAGTCTGGAGCATGTCTGAGGTGCGGCCAGATGGGGCATTTCGTTCGGGAGTGTCCGCAGAAGCTTCCAGGAGGTCAGGTTGGGAGCACTAGCAGAGCGGGTGCCAGTACGAGTCAGGACAGGACCTCTGGTAGGCAGGGCCGTAACGCAGACCAGGGCAGGCCAGCTGGGCGTGTCTTCGCCATCAGTGCAGAAGATGCAGAGAAATCCACTGAACTCATCGAAGGTAAAATTGTTATTTGTGGTTGTGTCGCGAAGACACTGTTTGATTGTGGGGCGACGTACTCCTTCATTTCGGAGGGGTTCGCAGCCGTAGTGAATAGGACGCCTGAGGAGCTAACTTTCTGCCTGGAGGTTAGTACCCCAGTCGGCGATGTCCTTGCGGTAAGGACATATCTCCCGAGGGTGTCGGTGGTACTGGGTGATCAGGACCTTCCGGCTGACCTAGTCATTCTTCCAATGTCTGATTTCGATGTGATCCTCGGAATGGATTGGCTTTCTGACCACGATGCGTGCGTTCTTTGCCGGGAAAGGAGAGTTGTGATTCCCAGACCGGAGGGACCCCCGCTGGTGGTCAAGGGCGTTCAGGGCAAGGATGGACGGGTGGTGATCTCTGCCCTGAAGGCGCGGCGACTGTTGGAGAAAGGGTGTTGCGCGTTTCTGGCAAGTTTGGTGTCGGCAGAAGAGGTGGTCAAGCCTCTTGAGGAGATCGCTGTGGTCCGGGAGTTTCCAGATGTGTTTCCGGACGATATCCAAGGATTGCCCCCACCTCGAGAGATTGAGTTCTCCATCGACCTGCTGCCAGGAACAACCCCCATCTCTAAGGCACCGTACCGCATGGCTCCGGCGGAGTTAGCGGAATTGAAGGATCAGCTGCAGGAGCTTCTGGATAAAGGTTTCATTAGGCCGAGTGTTTCCCCTTGGGGTGCTCCAGTGTTGTTGGTCAAGAAGAAGGACGGATCGATGCGAATGTGTATCGACTATCGGATGCTGAACAAGGTGACGATCAAGAATCGGTATCCCCTACCGAGGATTGATGACTTGTTCGACCAGCTGCAGACGGCTAGTGTTTTCTCAAAAATCGATCTGAGGTCCGGATATCATCAGCTGAGGATCAAGGGCGAAGATGTATCAAAGACTGCATTCAGGACACGTTATGGCCACTATGAGTTTCTGGTGATGCCATTTGGACTGACTAATGCGCCGGCGGCTTTTATGGATCTGATGAACCGAGCATTCAAGCCTTTTCTAGATCAGTTCGTGATAGTGTTCGTGGATGACATTTTGATCTACTCCCCAGACGTGAAGCAGCATGAGGAGCATTTGAGGACAGTGCTGGAGATCTTGAGGAGGGAACGGTTATTTGCAAAGTTCTCGAAATGCGAATTTTGGTTGGAGCAGGTAGCATTTCTTGGGCACGTGGTGTCGAAGGATGGTATTAAGGTGGACCCAGGGAAAGTTGAGGTGGTTCTGAACTGGAAGGCACCAACCAATGTGTCGGAGATTCGAAGTTTTGTTGGGCTCGCAGGTTATTACCGGCGGTTCATCCAGGACTTCTCAAAAATTGCAGCACCATTGACGACCTTGACCCGGAAGGGAGTGAAGTTTGTTTGGTCTCAAAAGTGCGAGCATGCATTCCAGGAGCTGAAGAGGAGGTTGACTTCAGCACCGGTGCTGACGCTTCCGAATGGATCAGGCGGATTCGTAATCTATAGCGATGCATCGGGGACTGGTTTGGGATGTGTACTCATGCAGCATGAGAAGGTTGTAGCATATGCATCGAGACAACTTAAGGTGCATGAGAATAATTATCCCACGCATGACTTGGAGCTTGCAGCCGTGGTTTTTGCTCTAAAGATCTGGAGGCACTATCTGTACGGGGAACAGTTTGAGGTATTCACTGATCATCAGAGTCTGAAATACCTGTTCTCGCAGAAGGAGCTGAATATGAGGCAGCGTCGGTGGTTGGAGTTCATCAAGGACTATGATTTCTCGATCTCGTATCACCCGGGAAAGGCTAATTCCGTTGCCGACGCACTGAGCCGGAAGTGGGAAGGATCTGTGGCTCACTTGAGGGTCCAAGAGTGGAGGCTCTTGGAGGATCTGATTAATTGGCATCCGTTCGTGGGAAAGGCTGGTCGGTTGGGGTTGGCGAGTTTGCACGTTGAACCGTCTATCGTCCAGAAAGTAGTGCAGAAGCAATGCGAAGATCCGGAGTTGAATTCCCTACTCCAGGCAGCTGAGGTTGAGGGAGCTGAGCTTCGGGTCGCAGCTGATGGGGGACTACGTTTTCGGGATCGTTTGTGGGTTCCAAATGTAGATGGTTTGAGACAAGAGATTTTGGATGAAGCTCACGGCTCGAAGTACACGGTGCATCCGGGTAGTACTAAGATGTATAAGGACCTACAAAGGAATTTCTGGTGGAAGGGAATGAAACGAGACGTGGCTGAGTTCGTATCAAGGTGCTTGGTCTGTCAGCAGGTTAAGATCGAACACCAACGTCCAGCAGGTGTGATGCAGAGGATAGAGCTTCCGGAGTGGAAGTGGGAGCATGTTACTATGGACTTCGTCACTGGGTTACCAAGGACTAGTCATTCGCACGATGCTATTTGGGTGATCGTGGACCGTCTGACGAAGACTGCTCATTTCCTGGAGACTCGGGTGACAGCGTCCCTGGAGGCTCTGACGAAACTTTACATCTCGGAGATAGTTAGGTTGCATGGAGTACCGGTGTCCATCATCTCAGAGCGGGACCCTAGTTTCACTTCGAGATTCTGGGATAGCTTGCATAAGGCGTTGGGAACGAAGCTGAAGTTTAGCACAACATTTCATCCTCAAACCGATGGACAGTCAGAGCGGACGATTCAGACTCTAGAGGACATGCTTAGGGCTTGTGCATTGGATCTCGCGGGGAGTTGGGATGATCATTTGTCGTTGGTAGAATTCACCTACAACAACAGTTTTCATGCAAGCATTGGCATGGCACCGTACGAGGCTCTGTACGGTCGACCTTGTCGTTCACCTCTTTGTTGGAGTGAGGTGGGAGAAAGACAGCTGCTGGGACCAGAGATAGTGCAGTTATATTCTGACCGGGTGGACTTGACTCGGCGCAGATTAGTTGCAGCCCAGGATCGGCAGAAGAGTTATGCGGATAAGAAGCGCCCGGAGCTGCAATTCGAGGTTGGAGATCACGTCTTTCTAAAGGTCTCTCCTGCGAAGGGCGTGGTGAGATTCGGGAAGAAGGGGAAGCTAAGTCCAAGGTATGTGGGGCCGTTCGAAATCCTGGAGCGCATTGGTGCGGTGGCGTATGGTGTGGCCTTACCACCACAATTCACCAGCTTGCACAATGTGTTCCATATCTCGATGTTGAGGAGGTATGTTGGCGACCCGTCGCACGTGATTTCGCACGAACTACCAGAGATCCAGAGTGATATGACCTTGGAGGAGCGACAAGTGGAGATTCTGAAGCGCGCAGAGCAACAGCTGAGGCGTCGAACCATTCCGATGGTTAAGGTCCGTTGGCAGCACCACAGTGTGGAGGAGGCCACCTGGGAGTGCGAGGACGATGTGTGGAGTCTATACCCGGAGCTTTTCGTTGAGAGTTAGGGCTGGCATATTTCGAGGACGAAATTTCTTTAAGGGGGGTAGGTTGTAAGACCCGCTCTCCTGCCACTCTGTTTTAGGTTTTATTAATCCTTTATGTGTTTTATTGTCTTTGTTTTGAGGTTATGTTGTTTTAGTAAAAGTTTCCTTTTTGGGCGAATTTAACCGTCGGGCGCGGTTGTATTCGTTAGACTTAACCGGGCTTATCGGGTGCCTAAAACCTGGTGTGCGGATTTAATTGTTTGCTTGATGAGGCGTGTTGGTTAGGATGGGAGGATGGGCTGGCTTACCAAATCCGAAATTAAAGAGAGAAGATCTTGCTAGCATGTGACTTGATTGCATTAAGGAAAGTGCTGATTTTGCCATCAAAGCCAATTAACTCCCAATTATCTCTTGCCTTTTTCCTTGTTTCTCCTTTCCAACTTGCACCCTTATTTATACTACACCCCAGCCGACTCCCCTAGAACTTTTTCTCCACCATCACCACCGAAATTTCCCTTGGAGATCCGGCAGCTTGGAGGAGGAAACCGGCGGTGCTCTTTGCGTGCGGCTAGGAGGAGAAGTTCTTGTCGGTCTTCGGTTTAGCTCAGCCTCTCCTCTCTTCAGGTATGCCTCCCTCCGTAGTCATTAGGTTGCATGGTGGGTCGGGGAGGCTGCTGGGTCGGGTTTGATGTTTAGGGTTGGCACGTTTTGAACCTTGCAAGAATAGAAGGTTGCGGTGCAACCCTAGATTCCAGCGGGTGGCTGGGATACTCTTCCGGCTGGTGGCACCATTCTCACGTTTCTCCTTGGGAGGTTGCTGGACCAATCAGGGAAGAAGGAGGAGGGGCCGTAGGGAGCATGTCATGTAGGATTGCTGCAATAAAGTTGTGTGATTTTCCAACCTAACCCATCTAGTGTTTCATGTAATCTATTGATGTTGTTAACGTGTTTCCTAGATGTGTTACTAATCTGATTTCATAATCTTGAGTGATTTCATGTCCTCATTTAAAGGAGACCCAAACATATTGTTGCGAATCATGGCTGCCATGTTAGGTTCTATTCAGTAGCTATATTAAAGCATGTCATCTTGAATTTGTCATAAGGTCTAGGTCTCATGTTCTTAGAATGAATCGGAATTTATCTATATAAAATTATAAGTGGTGTATGGATTATATCTTATGCAATCAGACGATATGTAACGACTAAATTCTTCTACCACTCATGAGGACTCACCGAATATAGGTCTTATGTGCATGAAATCATTTAGGGATTTTAACTAGGTAGGCTTCACGATTGGTCACTGTTTTGTTGATAGTATGTGGTGTATTCCTTTCGTAAATATACTTAGGAACGCTGCCCATAAACATATACAACTATATATTAATGATTACAGACTTTGAAATCATGCATCAATTCATTGCAGCCATGCAACCCTCCATGGTTAGTTGCTAAAAATAAAACATGCGTCCTGCACGGTTCATGTTAGTGTGCTGGATAGAGACTTAACCTAATTTCTGTTTTCGTGACATGTGCTCATACAATTAACTGTTAATCATATCATCATAACCTCTGAATTTAGTGCCCGTATCCACATTAGGAATGCATGCACATTCTGGAATATTGTTGTTTATGCTACATAAGGTTATTAGGGGTTCACGGTAGTGTAGGTTGCTGTAGTCTTCATTTTATTATCATGTTTGTATGTACTAGTATTGACATAATTCCAGTTCTCGTAAGCTATGATCATGTTCTGAAATTCCAGTTTACATAGCATTCTTGTTCTGAAATTGATTGTGCATATTGTGACATTAGATTTTGATGTCTCCAGCTGTGGTGCATGTTATGTTGCTCTGTTTATGTTGATGTATGTCTGATATGAAGTATTATGTGGTGGTCATGCGTGACAATTCTGAAATCAGACTTTACACTCTCATGATCCGTAGACGACTTGACTAGTGGTGGAGTTGATTTTCCGATCCGGATACCTTTCCTTAAGCTTGTCCTGAACCTTGTAGCTACTTTAGATTTATAGATCCCCAAGTAGCTTGCATTGCATATAATTTAACAAAGTAATTCTGGGCACGTTCTGTTTTCTAGGCCGACGGGCCACGGGTGGGTCCTCTAGCTTCAGAGGCCACTCGATTAAGACCCCTATGGGGGGCCAGGCCTAAGATAAGTCCTGGGCATGCGCGCTGCCATTCTGTCTCAGGGTAGGTGTTCCCAAGTTCGTGATGACACCATGTAGGTTTATTTTCGTGGATTGGGACGCTTATCCGGCGCACCGCTTTGTGCTGAGCGGTGGGTCACTGACGAGTGACCGCCTCTGACCAGCGAGGCTGGTGTTCTGGTTCCTATGGAGGAACGATTCGGGTGTGCCCGACCGGCACGGCTTGTGTAGTCGTAGCCTTCTGTTGCATTTGATGCTTTCTGATCTGTTCTGTTTCTGATGCCTGCCATATTTAGTTTCATGCTACCTTTCATTTATTGCATTGGCGGGGGCATACTGGGTTTTCTTAATTGAAAACTCACGCATTGTTAAATGCGGTGCTTGCAGGTACCTAGGTTCCACAGGGCAGACTGGACGAGTTCCGAGGATTCTGTACACGAGGGACGCGTCGACCAGAGTTCCAGTTATCTTTGCTTCCGCATATTTCCCTATGTATTTCCTTTTTTGATACTCGATGTGTTGTAATAAGACTCTTATTGTTATGATTATTCTATTGTTCCTATTATGTTTTATGTCCGTCCATTTGTGTATGATCTCTTTCACTTTGTCGAGTCGATTCGATCTGTCTTTTGTAACACCCTTCGGTCGTCGCGGAGGTCTCTGATCGCGACACTAGTCTCCTTTCCCAGTGTGCGTACCCACGAGATCGGGGGCGTTACAGCTTGGTATCAGAGCAGGTCGGTCTCTAAAGTGTACAGAATCTAAAGACTCTCCAGTGGGCAAACCCCTGAAGGAAACCTAAGTACATGAGGCAAAACAACAACGAATATGCGTAAGTATTCAATAAGGAAAACCCCATATGCCCTGGGTCCAGAAATAGATTACACAACCATGCATGGAACCTATCTACCACACATGCAAACAAGAAGGCAACAACTCTACATAGATGCGTCGTTCGGACTCCACCCAAAGTATTTATTCTGCATAGGAACCCGACTCTACATAGTCGTGACTACCAAGTGTCCCCCCGAGGTGATCCCTCCACAAAGGAATCAAACCACCAACCATGCTGGTCAGCTCCACAAGCGGGTCACCCATCAGTGTCCCACCGCTTGTCACAAAGCGGTCTTCCGGATTGACATCCCAACTCGCGGCAAGTGACCTACATGGTGCCATCATGACATTGGAAATGCCCGTCGTATAGAAAATGGCAGCCTGCCTGCCCAGATCTTACCTCACGCCTGACCTCTCTACATAGAGGTCTTTCCATGGCCCGTCGGCCCAAAAAAGATCGTGCCCAAGATTCATTTTATTCATTAACTGCACATGCAAGCTATCTATATAACTATATCCAATCTATAGCTAAATAGCCAAGCGCGAACCCAACACAATGAGGATACAATTACACTCATGGTTGCTCCAAACTTATCAGAATTAACAACAACTTGACAACAGAGTCAACAAACCACATCACATAACAATTCAAACAAGCACGTTATGCAACCACGCCATCTATGGGTCATGTCACTCAAGTTTCTACATGTATAACTTATGACAATAATATCTCATAAGAGCAGCAAATCAGAAATAATGGATCAACAAATCAGACCAAACATAAGTCTAGTGCATGTTGTCCCAACATGAGCTACGGCTCATGAAGTGATGGTTATAAGGTTAAGAGTAAGTCTAAAATATACATGCACGACTTCATGCTCAGCAGAAAATAACATCATGATAATCAAGTCAAATTCATGTATTATTAGTTTATCAACAATAGGAATTAGGAAGGCAACAAGAACACAAAGTATGCATGAATCGATCGAATGATGCATATATGGGCAAGCAACCAATGATTCTTCAAGCACGTGACCCATCTAAACAGCACATAAATCAGGAAATGAATCAAGATCTCAATAGGTAGATGTGCATGCACATGGTGTATCTAATCAGTAATAATCCACCAAATAATAACATGATCTCAGCAGCAAAAATTATACATAAACATATGGTATCTCAACAGCAAACTAATCTTGAAAATAATCATGGAATCCAACATGAAAATCACGTCCATAGCCTACAAGCAATCATAAATCCAGCAACAACTGAGATGCAACACACAACACCAAGAAAAACATGCATGCAATGCACCCAACGTGCTCTCCCACGACCCAGCCACGACTCCCCTTGGTTTGTCTCCTCAAACCACCTTGAAAGAGTGTGCTTAAAGTCGTGATGAAGGGGAGAACGTCCCAGCCAGCCACAACAACCTAGGGCTCACGCAATCACCAACCCGACCAAGCTGAGTTGCAACATGTGTGCATGCCATAGATGCATGACCGGACTGCCCCTTTGGTGCTGATTGAACCTCCATACAACACCCCCACTTTATAATCTACTCAAGGGCCTAAGGAAAACCTGCATTTGATGAGGACAATGGCTGCAGATTGTCGGAGTTGCAGCCCACATCTCATTCCTAGTGCATGTCTCTTCCTTAGCTCGCCGGAAATGGATGCTTCACCGGAGTCACCGTTCTTTTGCTGGAGGGGAGGAGAATGATGGCTGGATGAGTGAAAAAGAGGTAGGAGGAAAAGAAGGGACAATTGAGACTCATATCTTGCCAAGGACCCTTCCACTTCCACCATTGCATGCACTCCCATTGGCCATCTAAAAGCACCCAAGTCACCTCAACTTCCACTCCACATGGCAGCTGTCACTACCTTGAGATCGAGGATGCCCGAGGGTGCGCCATATCGGGCCGGGTTTGTGAGCTTGGAGCATCACAAGGAACCAAGAAGCACACAAGGTGAGCCAAACACGAGCGCGTGAAGTAAGCAACGGGGGTAGCCCAAGTACTCCCCTGAATTTGCAGGGCAAGCACCAAGGAGATTCAAGATGCGCGAGCATGCGCACATGCAAGGCGAAGCATGAGAATCGAGTGGCAGGCAGCGACAAAGCGCGTGCAAGAAGGCAAGTAGCCGAGGCTACGAACATGGAGTGAAAAGCCTAGTCCAAGGACGTGCGCGTAGCACGGGCGCGAGGAAGCTATGCTCAGGCAACATGCGCGCGCGCGGGGCGCAAGCACGAGCGAGCGAGGCAAAGGCACAGATGTTCTAAAGCCTATAACGTGATTGGTGGCTTGGAGCGTGAGGAGCGTGGAAAAGCACTAAGGCTTGGAGTCCGGGGACATCCAAGCAAAGGTTAGAATGCATCAGCAAGCGAGGCGCGTGCAAGAGCATGTACTAAGGACGCCCGGGCAGCACTTAGGCGCTCCATGGAGGCGGGCATGAGTGGGCAATGCTTAGGGATGGAGGCGCAAGAGCTTGGGAGGCTAAAGACCAAAAGTCAACACCAAGTCAACACAGTAGACCAAGTGAGGATTGTAGTCAACACGAGTCAACAACTCTCAACTGGTGGTGGATGGTGCGGGCCGATGAGGACTACCCATGGGCGAAGCAAGGACCGAGATAGGTGACAAGGCAAGGCGTGGGTAGCCCAACAAAGGCGTGGAGACCAAGTCAAGGGAGGAAGGCTACATTCGTGGAGAAGGAGACGATTATAGACTTGGTCCACAAACCGAAGGAAGAGGAGGTGTAGGCTGAATGGGTCATCCCCAATATGCGCATATCTTCCTTACATGTAGGTATTCGGTTTGGAAAGAGTAAAAATCGGTGGTACATGTATTCCTTGAAAATAGGAACCGAAGATGCACATCCTTAAAAATAGGATTTGGTTGTGGAACGGGTCCATAATCGAACGGGAGAAGTGCAAGGGATTTGAACGGGTCAAACCCCATTTGCGCAACTTCCTATTCTTGGGGGGAAGTGGGGAGTTGGGTGAAGGGAGGCTTGGAGCGCGAAGGTTGCGCGTGCCCGAGCCAAAGGCCTTCATAGGCACCCGAGATGTGAAAGAGGTGGAGAACTTCCTCTGGGACATGGAGGAGTTCTTTAAGGCCACGACAACACCACTAGGAGATCGAGTTGCCCTAGGGGCAATGTTCATAGCTGGTGACGCCAAATTATGGTGGAGGAGTCGGGCCACCGACGAAGCGTTAGAGGAGCTAACGGTTTTGGAAGAGATGACCAAAGAGTTGCGTGGGCAATTCTTCCCCACCAACACCGCGTAGATGGCACGCGAGGCCTTGAGAAAACTGAAGCATACCGGGACGATTCGGGAGTACGTTAAGAACTTCCAATCCCTGATGCTAGACGTGTAGGGCATGTTCGAGGAGACAAACTATTCAACTTCACGGCAGGTCTCCAAGGGTGGGCTCAGGTGGAGCTCAGGAGCTTGAAGGTGCGAGACTTACAGGCAACACTGATTGCTGCAGATGCTTTGGTAGACTACCGCACCAAGGAGGGCGTGGGAGAACCAAGCAAGGGAGGCAACCGGAAGAAGGGACATGGTAGAAGGGAGACTAGCAGTGAACCGACGGGTCAAGCCAGGGATGGCAAAGACAAGAAGCCGCCGGGTGGATGCTTCATCTGTAAATGACCGCACATGGCCTGAGAGTGCCCCAAAAGGGAGAGATTGGGGGCTCTAGTTGCCAAGGAAGGCGAGTGATCTGGAGAAGAGGCGTGCACAGGCTCTCTCAGACTCCTAAACGCCATCCGATCTAAGAGAGGTTCGGGGAGCCTTCTCTATGCCGAGGTTGTGATCAATGGGCGTAAGCTACGCGCCATGGTGGATTCTGGGGCCACACACAACTTCATAGATGAGGCAGAGGCCAAAGCTATTGGCATGGAGCTGACCAAAGATGGGTCTAAGATCAAGGCCGTCAACTCAGCGGCTCGCAGCGTGGCAGGAGTTGCGCGTGCGCGAGTAGATGTCGGAGACTGGAGCGGCACTGACACGTTTATGGTAGTGCCTCTCGACGATTTTAAGGTAATCCTAGGTATGAATTTCCTCGTTCAAGCCAAGGTATCAATCGCAGCTCATCTAAGGGGGATCTTTATCGCCGAGGGTCCAATACCGTGCTTTGTGAAGTGCACGGGAGATGAGGCTACGCCACAAGAGGCGCAAGTCTGCCACCTTGCACCCTTAAGCCAGGAGATGCGGGGGATCCTAGGAATGGAGCTAGGCTACGAGGAGGCGGGGCCCCTCGAGCTCAACAAAGATATTAGGGAACTCGTAGGCTTCTGGGGCTATTCCGCTAGTTCCCTACTCTGAGAGTAATAGAAGAGTTGTGCGGTTGTGTTGGTGTTTCCGGCTATTCCTTGCAAGGATAGAGCGTTTGGCTGGGCCAAAGCTCGAAAAAGTTGGAATTTGAGAGTCTCTAAAGGACTCCTAACATAACCGGTGACATCAGCCACCTAGCAGCCATATGTGCAGCAACTTTGCCACAACTAAATTCCTTTGCTCAACTATCTATTGTCCTTGAGTAGCTGGTACAGAAGTTCTAACACTTTGTCCAAAAGTCTGTCCAAAAGTTCTGTCCCGTAGACGAACATTGATCCTTTAGTCCGTAGTGCGTCCGGCAGTTGCGTCCCTTTGTTCCCGCAGTGTGTCTCTTCGGTCCCACAGTGCATCTCTTCGGTCCCACAGTGTGTCCCTTAAAGAAGAAGTCCAGTCCTTCCATCTAGAAGTGTTGTCCATCTTGCAAACAAACCACACAAAACCCAGTTAACCGTGCACGGACTGCCGGCTAGACCGATGTCCGGCAGAGACAGACCACTCTGGCGACCCACTGTCCGCCGCTCACCGTCGATAGTGAGACACCTCTCACAACTTGTGTGGGTAAAAGGAACACTTGGCAAACAAGAATAAAAACAAAACAAAATTGATGACCAAGCAAGGTCAAAATAAACAAGCATAAGATCAAGGTCTTACACCTAAGTCTCATGTTTCTAAAGTCCTCACCAAATAACGTGAAGTCGGAATCAATTTTCTTTCATTGGGGAGAATCTCCAGGATGCCGAAGCAACAGATCATTCACTATCTCTCGATTTGTATGCCATGTTAGGTTCTTTGAGTCTTAAGAACATGCAGACAAACGCTCCAACCTTGGAATTATAGGAAGATACCACAACACTTATGCAGGGGATCTTATAGTTTTCCGTTCCCAGCAAGACTCATATTTTTCTTTGGTTTGTTTCGTGAGACATTACAAATAGGACAATAATGCAGGTTGATCGATCATTTTAAATAACCGCAAGTGCATGGTGTCGGTGAAGACACCGCAAGTACAGATCGGTGCACATGAATCGTGATTGTTCGGTTCACAACTAATTCCATATTCGAATCGGCAAAAAGGATGGAGAAGTGAATTGATTTATTCTAATGTACACTACAGTACTACACTTAACTAAATGCAACCTCGCTAACACTTAGAAGATGAGGACTATGGATTAGGCATAAATTAAGATTATGTGTGTAGTTGACTTGAAACATAAGCAGTGTCATTAGTGTCATGAAAGCATGGAAGGTGTCTAAAGATTATGGCAAATATCCATCAAACATTAACATCTAATTTCAAGTTAGTGATGGGAGCATGAGAGGTGTCTAAAGATTATGACAAACATCCATGAAACATTCACATAACCCATTATTAAGGTTAGACATGTATTCTAAACAACATTTAAGGTAATGCACTTAGAAATGAGAACAAAGTGTAAAACTATTTAAGAAATGGCATTCTGTCAAACACCTAATGAGCATGTACCTTAAAGAAGTAAATCTACACATTAGAGTCTTAACCACCACATTCAATGTAAAAACAACACATAACCACCATTAACCTATCCTACCATCATCCCCACCTCCTAAGAGGTGGTTTAGTCACACATGAACATGAGAATTGGTAGAGAAGGAAGTGAGTGAAGAGACTTACCAAATAAAGGTTGCAACAACAAAAAAGAGAAATCCAGAGCTTGAAAATTAAATCTACTCCTAACCTAGTCTAACCTACTCTAATGGTGGATAAAAAGGTAAATAGAAGAGAAGGGAAAGGAAAGGGGAGAGAGAGGTGGAATGGAGGTTACCCTCTCCATGTATAGGATTAAGGTACTAGATGTTCTTCATGAACTCAATCCAACGGTCAAGATGATTTCCCACATTTTTCATCACTGTTTTGTGAAACTGTCCTGGCGTGGTGGATATACTGGAAATTTGGGTGTAGATTTAGATTCCTCTTGTCGAGCTGGTCAATTTGAGTACCAATTCAACGTAATTTGAACTTCTCTAGACTTGTGAAGAGACATTTTAAGTCCAATTGCCTTTCTATTTGGTACATAATCCTTTATTCAAACTCAGTTATCTTTATTCCCGAAATACATGTAAACATATTCAAGTAGCACTAGTAGAGAGTCAAATTAAACAAATATATCATCGATATTACACATGATATGCTACTAATCACAGGTTTTCAGAGTCACCTATATGGAGTATACAATCATTAGGACATGCATGTATTTTCTTATGATAGTTTGAGTAGCCTTCATAGTTCGTGCTTTGATTTGCTTGTTATTTACAATCTCCCTATGGGACACAATATATTTTTAGCCTCATAGGTGAGATTCGGAAGTACGTTGCTATCTAGAAGAATCTCTTTCAACAACTTTAGTTGGGTAGTGAAACTGACATCACTCCAACCATTTGCTGCTTTCAAGGTATTCAACCTTAAGACTGTGGACAACCTACGAAACTTGGTGCAACCTGAGTATAAAGGCCTTTCATTGTCAAACAATAGACTATCAACTACAATGGGTTCATCACAATAACTATTGGCAATATTTCAGATCATATCCTCTAACCGGTCACCATCATTGCCATACTCCGTCAGGTCACTATGATCACATTCTTCTTTCATGCTTATTTCATTTTCACCATGCCATACCCAACGAGCTTATCCTTCATCAAAACCTTTATCAAACAAATGAGCTTTTATCTCTTTTACATCTCGTAAGAACATGTTCAAACAATTCCTACATGGACATGAGTTATTTCTCTCATTTCTAGCAATTGCATTCTTTAAGGAATATTCTAGAAATTCATCAATCGCAACCTCATACTCATCACTCAATCTACTTGCAAAAATCCATTTTCGATCCATAATTTTCTACAAATCAAGAGGAACAATTTCAATGCAAAGATAGATATAAATGTCGATTCTTATTCCTCTAAGAGTTCAACAACCAATAAAAAATCCAACATCAACAGAACAACACATTCAAATCCATAAAATATCATTCCATTATAAATTTCAAACAAACAAAACCTTGATATATTCTCTTTGGGGACTAATTAAAATGAGTCCTCTTAATTAAAGTAATTGAAAGAGTTGCAAATGGAAGCATTGATCGCACCTTCGTGAGAAAGTTCTGGATTTGAAAGATGGTCAGGGCTGGTCGGGCGGAATGGTTGAGCAGGGGTCATCGATCGGGGTTGGTCGGTTTGAACGGGCCGATCAGTCGGGAACTCGGGTGGAGTTGACATGGTGGATGGGGAAAGAAAATGTGGGTTTACCAAGATCATTAGGTTTGTGTGTTTGATTTTGGGTTGAATATTAAGTACGACAATGCATTACAATTTACTAAAAAAATTTAGAGTTTACCATGTCGGTTAACCTACAAAATGATAGGGTTAATCCCTATATGGACGTAACGTGTTAATCGGATGACCGAATACAATTTGGTCCACCAAAACTACTAATAGAAACACCAGTTCGGACAACCGAAATGAATTCGGTCAATATAAGACAAATGCTAGGGAAATATTGCACTACAATGGTCAATATACACCCGTTGGTTTCTAGTGCACTAACGTGATAAGCCTAAAACCATGGCAGTGTACGTCAAACATATTATGGTCGACGTGGTAATGCAAACATGCACGTCACACAGTTGTGGCCGACGTGGTACGTCTAATATCGTGTCGGATATTCAGCTACTTACATGGTATGCTTAATACCACGCCAGATAGTCAATATTTGACCTAATTAGGGCAACGTGGTACACGTATTTTCCAACAAAGTGGTATGCATTCCATGGTCCAAGTGTCCTGTTTGTGTTCGATCACAGAGGGAGAAGAGAGGTGAGGAAAATTGGTGGATTTTGTTGATGCAACTGCAGGTTCATACACATGACTTAGTTCTAATCACTTTTAATCTTAATTAAACTCTACTAGCTTAACAATCAAAGATGCAGTGGAAATTAAGAGCAAAATAAGCACGTAAAGAAAACTAGGCAAACCACAATGATGACACCGGAATTTTTATAGAGGTTCGGCCTCCCGCCTACTTCCTCTCTTGCAAGCTCCGCTTGATCTCCCTCGAGCTCCTCTCATGTCTTCACTATCAACCTCGTTCTGGGACGAGATTAAGCCTTTACACCACAAGCACCGTGAACACCCTCGCTTGCTTGATTTCTTCCTCTCACAATATGAGAGGGACATTTCGGGCTTTCACCGAAGTCCTTGCTTCTTTACAACATGATGTTTGAGTGGATCACTCACTCTCTAACTTGAGCACACATAGATTCGGATATAGAATTGATCTAAGATGTGGAAGTATAGCTTGGAGAGTAGGATTTGGGGAATGAGAGTTTCTCTTAGGTGTATGTGACAAATAGAAGTGTAAGAGTTGTGTTAATGTGTCAAGGCAACACCTCTTTATAAGCTCTAATTGAGTTATAGCCATTGAGATTAAATGGGTAAGAGTTTGTGTAAGAAACACAAAATAGGAACCTGCAACACACATTTAAGAACAAGTTCGGTCGACCAGTAGGCAATTTGGAACAAGGTTTGGTCGACCGATAAGGGAAAGGTCGAACGGATCGGGCTATAACTTAGGTTTACTTAAGTTAACGGTCGAACACCGAGATAGGTTCGGTCGACCGTAAACTTTCAGACTCTACGGGGTTGACAAAAACGATCATATTCGGTCGATCGAAACAAGGTCCACGGTCGATCGATAGGCATTTGTATTTTTGGGGTTTGGGTGAAAATGTAAATACGACTGTTGGTATAAGACGACAAGTCTAACAGTCAAAAAATTATGTGTAAATGGTCGACCGAAAAGGTCGACCGGTCGGGTAATCATATTCACTATTTGTTAAAGGAAACAAACAATCGATCGAAAATGTTCTGGTAGTTCTAGTAAGTGAATTCTGGTCTAAACTAGTAAGTGAATTCTAAACGGTGAGAATTGTAGCATCACCTCGAATAACATAGAAATCAACCCATTAGTATATATCACAGTTCCCCAGTTTACTTAGACTCTGAAGATATCTCGATCCCCTTAGAGAGATCATCTTCCTATCATTAAAGCAATTGCTACTGTATCCAACTAAGCTGAGGTCAACCAAAACTCTCAATATAGTCGAATCAAACCATTCCCTTCACCATACACCATCACTACACTCGAAGTTGACTACTTTCCAGAAAATTCCCCTTTAGACCAAATCAACATGATTGCTAAGGACATGTAGTTTGATATACATGCTTTGGTAGAGCATTCCATACACAACATAATGGACGTCTCTCTACAAAAACACCATAGAGGTCTTAATCTAGTCATACTCCCTCTGCGCCCAACTCAATCATCCTTATTGTTGCTTGCTACAATACCATACGATCACTACATAGTGCTACATAAAGTGCGCACACCTAGCTCGTATAGGCTACATGAATTCTGGGACCATTCATGTCAATTCTCTCCACTATAAAGAATCTCATCTTGATTGTAAATCAAGGGGATTACTTGAGTATGAACTAATCTGAATCCTTCACAATAGATCAGTCAATAATCTGTCTCATCTTTGCTGGCTACCCAAGTGCTAGAGGTGAATGCTTCTACGAGTGAACCATTCTTTCAGCCTATTGACAGATCAAGTTTTACGCTAGAATAACAAACAACCATAAAGTACACAACAATATAGTTGAAATAAAAACACAATCTATATATCAAGTGTTAGGAATAATGACCATCTAATGACAAGATAAATGCTCTCAAAATTAAAATTAAGAAGGGATAGAGCAAGCAAACAACAAAATTGACACCAGATTTTTGTAGAGGTTCGATCACAACCACCGTGATCTAGTACTCTCTTTCAAGCCCCACTTGATCCTCTGAATGCCACTTGAGTTTCCACTATTCGATCTCCGTACTGGGCCAACATCTCCACCTTTAAAACATGAACCTTGCGAACAATCTCACATTACTCGATTTTGCCTCTCACAGCCCGAGAGGGAGCTTCCACGAAGCTTTACAACTTTGGAGATTCTTGGATGTTGAAGTAAGAATCACTAACTAACATTCTTGACATGAGGTCTTTCATTTGTAGCTCATATGCGATGAGACTATCCATAAGATCCTCAACTGTCAATTTTGTGAGATATTGTGCTTCCTTGATAGCTGTCATTTTCTCTTCCCATTCGTTGGCGAGTAACCAGAGAATCTTTCGAGCCATACCACCCTCACTAAATGTTTTGGCAAGCACTTTGAGAGAGTCAAGGATCTTGGTGAAGTGAGTGTGCATCTCGCTTATGTTCTCATCGGATTGCATGCAAAAGAGTTCAAATTTATGCATGAGCAAATTTATCCTAGTTTCTTTCACTCTACCAAAACCCTCATGATGCATTTCAAGTTTATGCCATATACCATATGCACTATCACAACCTCTTATTCAATTTTATTCTCCCTCATTTAAGCCACAATACAATACGTTCATGATGCGGAAATTCATCTTCGCTTCCTTAATTTTAGCTTAGTTAAGGACAGTTTATTCATCATTAGGATGTGTGTATGGGGTTAAGAGAAATATCCAATACTTCATATCCATGGATTGAAAATACATTCTCATTCTTTTGTTCTACTAAATGTGGAATTAAAACTAAGTAGGGATAGACAAAGCAAATCACAAAACACTACTGCAGAATGCTCAATAGACGTCACCGAATAGACGTCGGATGTACAAACATCCGACGTCTATAGGTATAGGCGTCGGATGTTTGTACATCCGACGTCTATCTGTTTGTATAAACGTCGGTTTTTAGTACAACTGACGTCTATACGTCCTGAAAGAAGAAAATATTTTTTGTTTATTTTTTTTGAATTTATTTCGTATAAGAATTTATGTAGATTTATTTTGTATAAGAAATAAATCAATTTTTTGGGATTTATTTCGTGTAAGAATTAACGTAATTTTTTAGATTTATTTTGTTTAAGAATTAACGTAATTTTTTCGGATTTATTTTGTGTAAGAATTTATGTGGATTTATTTTGTATAAGAATAATGTGAATTTAAAAATAGTTACATCAATGTAACTATCACATGTGTGTTGTACACATGTGTGTATGGTCACATGTGTTGAAGTTTAGTCCCACATTGGAGAATTTTTTTTATTGGTGGAGTTGAAGTACTCCACCACTCCTTTACTTCTAAATGGGAGTTTGGTAACACACTACAAAATGCAAGGGAGGTATATATATATTTAATGGTCAAAAGATTGGCACTTGGGGCACTTGGGCAACTTGGGTGTATAGCATGACCGACGTCTATAGGTCGTGCTCTAAGTATACACGTCAGTCAACCTATAGATCCGACGTCTATAGGGCGTAAAAGTTTAGTCCCACATCGGAGAATTTATTTTTGTTGGTGTGGTTGATGTACTCTACCACTCCTTTACTGCTAAACGCGAACGAGTTGGTGCACCTGGGCATGTTGGTCTTGATATTCTTGGTTATTTGTCAAAAGATTGGAACTTGGGGCATTTGGGTATCTTGGGCTTGATTAATGTGAGTGCAGAATGCCCGATATAGGATGTAATGTATTTTTTGGATTTAATTGAACGTATAATAGACGTCGGTCGTATATAGCCGACGTCTATACAACAAGGAACAGGCGACGGGGAAATATACGTCGGGTACTTGGACTGTCAAAATCCGACGTCTATACCCCTGTATATCCGACGTATATGGACTTTTCTGCACTAGTGAAATCAACACTGGATTTTTTTAGAAGTTCCATCACAACCACCAAGATCTAGTCCTCTTTTTCAAGCCCGACTCGATCCTTCTAGCCCCGCTTGAATTTCCACTATTCAGTCTCCATTTTGGGCCGAGATCTCCACCTTTACAACATTAGCCTTGTAAACAACCTCAGCTTTCTCGATTTCACCTCTCACAACCAAAGAGGGAGCTTCCACGAAGTTTTACTACTTTGGTGATTCTTGGATATTGAAGTTGGAATTACTAACTAACACTCGACCACTATTCTGATAGGTGACCACATGTGGATGTGAAGCAAATACAGTCAGGGACTACATCGATGTAGGCTTGTTTATGCGGATCATATATGTGTCCGCCTATGCGACAGAAGCGGTCGCATATGCCGCACATCCAAGAACAACTAGTCTCAAATTTTCAAATGTTGGTTTTCTTTAAAAAAATCCTTCTCTCTTAAGGAAATTAATATATTATTATTTGTACACTTGTACTATTTTTTAATATTTATGTTAGGAATGATTCAAATATTTACCTTTTTTTAGGGACTTATATATAGAATTTATAATTAATATGTATATTACCTATATTATTTTATTATTAAATCGCAAACCAGATATGAATCCACATCCCGCATATGCAGAATGCGGTGCTTTACTGCATCCCATATTCCTAAACCTCGCTCTAGACTTGAGCACACTTGGTTATGATAAGAATTGATACACAAGTGGTGAAGTTTGGCATTGGGTGTAGGAAATGAGAGATTGAAAGTGTTTGATGTTTGGATTCAAAGGATAAGAGTATAGAGAGCTAGGTGTCCTGTTGTCTAAAACTCATGTATGAACTCCTATTTATAAGGCTTCAAACTCTTCTAGCATTTGGGAGAGTTGGTGAGACATGGACCAAATAAAGAGATGATGTGACTTCAGCTCAAGCATAAATCCAAAAAGATTCGGTTGACTACCATCAGAAGAATGGTCGTCCAAAAATAAGAGTTGACTTGGTCAAAATTAAACTTTCGGTTGACCAAACAAAGGTTGGATAAGTGATCACCAACTTCCAGTAAGTTTTGTCTAATATCCTCTAATTTAAATTTGGTTTACCAAATTGGTTCGGTTGCCCGACCCAAAATAACAATAAGGATTGGATCGACTCTGTCACAAGATTTTTAACCTTCGTGAGCAATTCAGTCGGTTGGATGAAGAGTTTGTATTTTAGCGCCAATGGTTGGAAATTAGATATTCGTTGTGAGTCCAACGATTATATTGACACGAGGAAAGAGTCATTGTATGCCAGACGCCAAGATTTAAATGGTTGACTGATAGGAGATGAGTTGTACGAAATGGACAAGGCAAATGGGCTCCTAAAGCAAAAGGCAAATAACTGGAGTAAAATCGAAAACCCGTGCAAGGGGATTCAGTCGTCTGATACGCAATCAATCGTTTGAGTAGAGGAATCTAGTAAGAAGCTAACGCCTACTGATATGATTAGTTTGGTCATTTGTTAGGGTTTTGATCGTCCAAACTGGACGTGGACAGAATCCTAGTGCTCAAGTTTACATTTGATCTTATGAACTCAATAAATGGAAAATTGCAATTCTTGGTTCAAAGCTTTGTTACAATCTTGAGTCTTTATCCCAATGCTTCTTCTCTTAATAATCTTAATTAACCTATTAAGATGATTTGCACACATACAAGTATATATGCCATTTATGTAATAATGTTTGTCCATTTTTGTTAACTAGGTTGATTGATTAAGATTAGTTCGATTAATCATCAAAATTAACAAAGATTAAGGACGTAAAGCCAACATAAATAACTTAAACATGTGAAAACATCAGAGTTTGGGTAAGCTTAAGGACTTCACATGACACACAAATGAATCCTTAGCTATTGTCTTAGCAAGTGGGTTAACTAGCATTCGACATGTAAACACATGTTTCAACGCAACTTCTCTTCTTGCTATAATAACTCTAACAAAATGGTATCTAACATGTATGTGTTTGGTCTTTCGATGATACTTGGGGTCTTTAACATAACAAGGGCAGTCATGCTATAAAAATAGACAACAACAAGCTCAACCGAAGTCTGTGCTAGCCAGTGTATTGTAAGAACCTCCTAAACAAAACATCCTCTTGAACCGCAGCAGAGCATGCCACATACTCCACTTCCATGTTCATGAGAGTGCAATACAAGCTTGCTTCTTGGTACACCATATGATGCCTCCATTGGTCATATAGAAAACATAACCAGAGGTCGACTTCTGATCATCTATCTCTCCTGTCTAATCAGCATCACGATAGCCGACTAAGCGAATATCTAGAGCTTGGGAACACAACATTATTTACTTGAGCCTCTCAAATACCTCATGATCCTTTTGACTGCTTTCTAGTTCTCCATTCTTAGGTTAGATTGATATCAAGTCACCAAGCCCACTGCATAGCAAGTATTTGGCCTAGTACACATCAAAACGTACATTAGGCTTCCCACAACACTGGAATATGGAATCCTTTCCATTTTGGCTCTCTCCTTTCCATTTTCCCTTCTCAACTGGAGTGTCGATTGGTTTGCAATTTTCTATATGGTATCATTTCAAGATGTTGTTGATATAGGTTTCCTAAGACAATCTCACAAGTCTCTTTGACTTATCTCTAACGACCTTGACACCAAGGATGTAGTTTACTTCACCCATATCCTTCATATCGAATGTTGAGGAAAACCACCACTTGGTGGATGTCAGCAACTCTTTGCTACTAACAACATAAGTATGTCATCAACACAAAAAGTCTAAATAAGAAATTACCATTGATCTTTTGACATACACACAACGATCTTCATCAAGCATAGACAACTCATTCTCTTTTATATCTTGATGGAAGCAAATGTTCCACTGTCTAGACGTTTGTTTTAAGTCATATATGGACATTTTGAGTTTGTGCAGATTACACTATTATCCTTTGGCTTCAAAACCTTGAGGTTGAACAATATAGATCTCCTCCTCAAGTTCCCCATTGGGAAAATCCCTCCTTACATCCATTTGGTAATGTTCTAAGTCCATCTCGGCCATTTTTTCTAGTAGAATGTGGATTGAGCCAAACCTCACCACTGGTGGAATGGTTTCCTCAAAATGAACACCTTACCTTTGGGTGTAGGCCTTATCTACCAATCGAGCCTTGAATCTATCAACAGATCCATCCTCCTCACTCTTTATTTTGAGGTCCCATTTGGCTCCAATAGCCTTTTAGCAGGCAGTATGTCAACCAAGTCCTAGACATGGTTAAATCGCCCTATTTGGAGATTTGGGGGAGGGTATACGTGCTAGTGTAAGTCCTCACAAACATTGATGCACGAAACATTAACCTGAGAGAACCAACACACCAAGAAGGATAATTTGGGAATACATAAAAAATCTAGTTAAAACTATTGGCTTTTTGGCTCCATTACTATTAATTTTGATGATTAACAAACTAATATTATGCTTTACCCAAAATCACATATCACATAGAAATGAATGTTTCAATGGAAGATATAGTGTATATCTCTAACATTTTAGGTGATCACATTGAGAACTAATCAGCAAAGACATCAAGGATGAAGACTTGTAATAAAAGCTCAAGAAGAAGACATGTAATTTTCCATTTATTTCAGTCATACGATCAAATGTACACTTGATGCACAAAAGGATTATCCGTCCCTGTCGGTTGACCATTTGCACTTCGGTCAACTGATCTTGCTTCCAACGGACGACTTAAGATCCTTTGGTGAACCGGTGTTTCACAACTTCCTACTCTAGATGTACTCAACCAGACGATCGACACCTTTTTGGTTAACCATTTCCACCCACTCAGAACACTTCAGATCTTTCCAGGAACTCTTGGTTTAGATTACCGAACTTGGATCAGTCGTCGGAACTTATCCCTTGTTTTAAATCCTAAATGACTTGATCCTATCGGCCCATGTGGTAATAAATCCATTGAGAATTCTCAACAAACATGTTTTGTCATCTAGTGACCCATTTTTGAAAGATCCCTAAACGATCTACCAATCCTTACTCAGTCGACCGAATCCTTTGTTAATCATTAGCACACAATGGCTCTTTCCACGTGGCATATGACCATTGGCGTTCAACAAACATTTAAGCCATAACTGTCAGCGTAAAACCCGTGCTTATTTCAGTCTTCCGAATAAACAACAGTCGACCAAATTTGTTTAATTGGAGCCCAACCATTTCTTACTGTCCACCTTAGAATGGTAAACCAAACGTTAATTGGTTGGAATTAGAAAAAGTTATTGGAAGTTGATGATCGGTTATCTGAATACTGTTTGGTCAACCCAATGCTTCATTCTCACTAAGTCAGTTATCTTGTTTTGGACTACCGTTCCTTAAAGGGTCGACTGAACTTGCTCTGAAATCTGCCCGAGCTTAAATCCCATTTTGCTTCTCATTGGTCCAATTTTCACCAACCCACCATAACGAATCTATTTGCTTTGAAGTCTATAAAGACTTCATTTAAGATACACAAACAACACTATACTTGTGAAAAATCAATCATACTCTTGTGCTCTCAAATTCCAAGCCTTCAGAGCTCCGCCAACTCTCAAACTTCACTCAATTCACTCCAAGTTCAATTCAAATCTTTTGAGTGCATTCAAGTTAGAGTCCAACCACTTTCATCAAATTCCATAGTGTTGTAAAGCTTTGAGGAAGCTCCCTCTTCGATTGTGAGTGGGGAATCGAGCAAGGCGAGTGTGTTCGCAAGGCTCAGATTGTAAGATGACTTATTTTCGACCTGGAATGAAGAGATTAGTGAATTTGCGAGTAGGGATCAGAGGATCAATCAGAACTCGAGTAGAAGACTAGATCACGGTGGTGTGATGAAACCTCTATAAATCTCCAGAATCGACGTGTTTAGGGCTGTAAATGGGTAATATTTTACCCGCAACCCGCCCCGCCCCGCCTAATGCGGGTAGCGGACAAAAAAATGTTACCCGCCAACCCGCTAACCCGCCACCCGCATAACCCGCCTAATAAGCGGGACGGGTTGCGGTTGTCTTGCAACCCGCCCCGCATAACCCGCAACCCGCCTAATCAAATATATTATTAATTTTTTATATACCAAAATCATTTTAATGTTTCAATTTTACTCATAACCATTAACCCACCTTACCAAATCATTATTCAACACTAACCAAATGTCTAATTTTTCACTCAACACACATCCAATTTCCCAAAAAATACAATGAGTAATTACTATTTTTCAAGTTTTGATGTTCTTTTATTTTTCTTAGAAAAAATCAAAAAAAAATAAAAAACCCGCCAAACCCGCATAACCCGCCCCGCCTCACCTAGTCCAACCTTAGGCGGGGTGGGTAGCGGTATTTTTATTTTTGACCCGCCCCGCCCCGCCCCGCATACCCGCTTAACTTATGCGGGGCGGGTAGCGGTGGACCAAAAACCCGCCCCGCCCCGCCCCGCTTACACCCCTAGACGTGTTGTTTGTGTTTCTCTTTTTTCTTATTTTAATTGTGCATTGTTTAGCTTGATTTGAAAGTAATCTATTCAGCCCCCTCTAGATTAGTCATCAATTCAACTTACATTTTGTATCAGAGCATTGGTTTACTCATTTAGTCCATTTAGGCATAGAGAGTAAAACTAATCAACTTAGGGAAGGATTATCTACTACTAGACCCCTTTTGCTTACCGAAAATATTTATGGCCATTGGAAAAATAGAATGAGGATTTATATCCAATTCATTTCTTTGAAAATGTGGATCTTTCTTGGTATTAAATATGTTCCACCCACTAGTGAGCAATTTTCAACATTAACCGACAATATAATTGCTAGTGCCGAAATGAATGCTAAAGTTATGAACATATTTACTTGCAGAGTCGATGCTCAAGAATATGGTACAATTAGTGAGTGTGATACAACTTATGACATATGGAAATTACTTGAATATCATCATGAAAGATCATATAAAATGAAATAAACTAGGGTTGACATATTTGTGCGTATATATGAATTATTTTCTATGCAACCCGGTGAAAGCATAAGCGAGACAGGCACTTGCTTCACTGAGATTACTAAAAAATTGAAAATCTTGGTAAGGTAGTGAATGAAAGTGACAAGGTGCAGAAGATTCTTCGATCTCTCTCAAGT
Source organism: Triglochin maritima (assembly GCA_963682175.1). Classification (NCBI taxonomy): domain Eukaryota; kingdom Viridiplantae; phylum Streptophyta; class Magnoliopsida; order Alismatales; family Juncaginaceae; genus Triglochin; species Triglochin maritima. The sequence goes on from OY821785.1 coordinate 15,221,061, forward strand.
GATTGGGAGAAAAAGATGATTGTCGTTGAGGAGGCTCAAGACCTCAACACCTAGTCGATGGAGGACCTCATCGGTAGCCTTAGGACCTATGAGATCCAAATGTAGGAGTGAAAAGAGATGGAGAGCTCCAAAAAGAAAGAAAAAGAAATTGCTCTCAAAGCTATCATCGAATCCAAAAAATTGGACGATGAGGAGCTTGCAATGATGGTTAACAAGTTCAAGAAGTGTTTGGTGAAGCATAAAGTCCAAAGAAAGAGAAGGGATAAAGGAGAAGGCTCTAAAGGTCACATTTGTTATGAATGTGACAATGCTGGGCATATAAAGAAAGATTGCCACTTAATCATATTCAAGGAAAGACAAGAGAAAGAGAGAAGAGAAAAGGAGGACAAAGAAAGGAGGTTCAAAAGAAGGGAGAAAAGGGACAAAGACCCTCAAGGCCACTTGGGATGGATCATCTGATTCATCCACCGACTAATCAAGTGAGTTGGAAAGTGAAGAACCTCACCTATGCCTCTACATTCAAGAAGATGTTGATGGATATGTGTTCTGTGTCTCCTCATAAAGTGAGCAAGATGAGCCAAACACTTGTCAAGTCACCAAAGACGGAGAAAAAAAGGTACTCTCCACTCATGATTCTAATTCATATGATGAATTACTTGATGCATTTCATGATTTACTTGAGAAATGTGAGCTACTAAGGCATAAAAATAAACTCTCTAGGAAATCTAATCATGATCTTGCGTGCTTAAATGAATCATTATCAAATGAAATTGATAAGCTTGTCTTGGAAAATAATAGCTTGAACGCTCTCGATGATAAATCTCATGCCAAGGAAATACAAGATCTTAGAAAATGCAATAAGCAATATAGAATTGATCTTGAGAAACATACAAGAGGAACGAAGATGCTAGACATATTTCTTTGTAGTCAAAATCCCTGGAAAAGAAATGAAGGAGTTTGTGTATGCTTCAAATGGTCTTGAGAAAGAGAAATTTTCATTCAATGTTTGCGTACCTAAAGTCAAACAAGTTTGGGTACCTAAAGCTAACCCGAAAGGACCCAAACAAATATGGGTTCCAAAACCATACTCTTCTTCTTCGGATGTAGGTGAAGAAGAAGGGGAAGTGGATCGTGGATGGTAGGTGCTCGAATCACATGATGGGAGACCACTCAATGTTCAAATCTTTGAAATCAAAGAAGGGTGGAATTGTCACATTTGAAGACAACGCTGATGGTCATATTATCAACATCGACGATGTTGGTAATGATTTTAATACCTAAATACAAAATGTACTTCTTGTTGATGTCTTAAAACATCACTTGCTTAGTGTTAGTCAATTAACTGATAAGGGACTCTTGGTGCTTTTTGATCAACCAATTGTCTACATCATTTCTAAAGCAAGTTTTGAAACTATTGAAATGTTTATCTTTTGCATGTTGATAGCACTGGTTCATTCTCTAGGGAAACATGCTTAGTTGCTTCAAATGATGAATCTTTGAAATGGCATAAGAGATTAGGCCTTGTTAGAATGAGACAACTTCATTAACTTGCTAAATATGACTTGGTAAGAGGATTTCCAAAATTGGATTTCAAAAATAATAAGCTTTGTGATGCTTGTGAATTTGGGAAAAAATTTAAAAGCACTTTCAAAACAATTAACATGGTCTCTACTTCAAAACTTTGGAACTTTTGCATATGGATCTCTTTGGTCCATCTAGAACCTTAAGTCTAGGTGGAAAGATATAAGCATTTGTCATCATTGACGATTTAACTCAATTTACTTGGGTTTTGTTTCTTGCAAACTAGAATGAAGCTTTCAATGAATTTGATAAATGATATTCGAGTAGGAGTAAATGATATCGAGTCTCTAACAAGAGAACTAGTTGTCTAGAAGAATCCATGCATGTTCACTTTCAAGGAACCATGTAACGATAATTCTAACCATGATGATGAAGTTATTGATCATATTCAAAATGTAACATCTCAATGAGATACGTCAAGAAAAGCAAGAGCTTATGATTAGTAGCATATGATGCATCATATTCATGCTATTTATCCTTAATTTTACCCCAATATTGTGCTACTCGAGTGTTTGTTGTTGTATTTCAGGTATTAGGTAATAAAGAAGAGAAAGGAAGAGAAAACTGATTGAAACGTAAGAAGAAAGGACTTAAATGAAACAAAATGGACCTCTTTGTCATGCACAAGGACCCATCCGCAAGAGGGAAGGACCTGGACGTAAGCCCGGAAGGACCAAATAACAAACCAAGAAACTCCACACCATCATGAGGAGTATTTTGGCAATTAGATTTGGGCCCAGACTCAAATAATCAATCTGAGTGCACCACACGTGAAGAATTGATGCACTAAAGAACATATCCGAAATTAGATCAGACCTGACCAAAAGTGACCGCCAAATGGAGGCCCATTTTGATCAGATTCCGCCCGAGTTTCACTCGGATGTGGTTTATGTGTTTATGTATATCCTGGGAATGTTTCATTAGTCTCACATCGAGGGATTGTCCCCAGTTGCCTTTTTCATGTCTATAAATAGAACTCTTCATCCTCCTTTGTAATCTACTCTTTTCTTGGTGGCCATTCCCTCTACTTAGAATAAAGCCTTGGAGCAAACCTCAAGTGGAGAGATGCTACTTGTAATGTGAGTCATAAATAAAAGAAATCTTTGTTAGTTTTATGTTGTCGCTTCTAATTCTTGCATGCTTAGCTTAATTTTGTTTTATTAATCTTAGTAGAATTAGTTAGAATGTTCTCTTCTTAATATAAATGTTAGCTTAATGATTAGTGAGTAGTTTCATCCCCCTTTGGGGGGTGGGGGTTGGAGATAATGCACATTTATGTTTTGAGGTTTTGATGTTTGACAAATTTTGATTGTGTAAACTTGAATGTTTGTATGTTCATCGGGTTTGTTTTAATCATCTACATCTTGGAGAATTTTTGATGGGTTTTGCCATATGTTTCAGACACTCCCCATGCTTGGTGATTGAAATTAAGTTTAACCGCAAGTGCACGACCGTCAGTGAAGATGGGGCAAGTACGAGTCGATTCACATGGAGGAGTGTTGACTCTAGTTCGTCGGAAATTAAGTGGAAAATGAGGGGAGAAGAAGTGTGATTACACTAACTAAACTTCGCTAAACTAGCAAGCAACAAACAAAGAATATGAAAGCACGAGAAGAAATGAAACTAATCTAAGAAAATATAATTGCAAGCTTGAATTTAGGAAGAGAAGCCCCCAAGGGGTGGAGTGTGTGTACGCATGAAATAAAGGGGTGACGAATGCATTCAAATAGGGCACAAGTGTAGGTTGTGTTTTTATGCATAGGAAGTACCTAATGGTTGTGGCAAGATCTATCATCAAAATCACTAACCTAGTTGATTAATATGAGCATAAACAAGTTTCTTGTTAAGAACCTAAACAAGCAAGGGATGTACCTAATGATTATGGTAGAAACCATCACGTTAAGTATTCTCTTTTAGTCAAACAAGCATACCCACATTCATCACATAAAGCAAAATATAGCAATCATTCCATTCTTTGTGACATATATAAACATCAACTGCACCCCCAATGGGGGATGGAACCACTCACTACTCATTAAGAAAAGGTGACAAAATGAAATTTAGCTAATTAAGATAGGAAAATGAAACATGCTAATTAATTCTACTAAGATTAAGACAAGCAAAATTAACTAAGAATGAAATAATTAAAAGAAACAACAAGAAACTAACAAAACATTCTTTTATCGTTCACTCATATTACAAGTAGCATCTCTTCACTAGAGTTTTGCTCCAAGACTTTACTCCAAGTAGGGAAAATGGCCACCAAGAGAGGAGTACATTACAAGGGAGGAGGAAGAGTTCTATTTATAGTCATGGAAAAAGGTAATCGGGGACAATCCCTCGATGTGGGATTAATGCACTACTAAAAATAGACATAAAACACTCTAATACACAACCGGGCTAAACCGTATCGGATCCGGAGCATATCCAACCTCCAACCAACGGTTTGGGGGACGCCAATTGGCGGTCTGGGTTGCTCCGATCCGACCCGATTTTGGATGACACTTTGATGGTTTGATTTCTTCATGTGTAGTGCACCTTAATCGGTTGGTGGAGTTTAGGCCCGGATCTAATTGCCAAAATACTCCTCATGATGGTGTGGAGTTTGTTGATTTGCTTATTGGTCCTTTTGGTTTACATCCGGGTCCTTCCGTCTTACATATCAGTCCATAAGTCTCACAATTGAGTCCTTTTTCTTGCGTTCAGGTCCTTTTTGTGTATCTTCTTCTCAAACCTGTTTATTCCTAAAACTTAAACATAAATCTCGTTATGTAGCATTGCTTAGCTCAAAAATAGAGGATATAAGACACGAATATACGCATGATATGATGTCAATCAAATACCCCTACACCTAGTTTTTGCTAGTCCCGAGCAAAACAAAGAAAGAGAAAAAAGAAAGGGAAAACATGTGCAAAATAGGGAAATCCTAACTCATTTTCGTAGGAATCACGGTTGCAATTAACATGTGCAACAAGCGTTTAAACCTCCTTGTCTCCAAGGAGAAGAAGTGTTGTCTCCTAAGGGTTTTCAGCGGATATACCCACAAAATCAGAACAGTGATGCATTATTCAACCTAGCAACTCGACTCGTTGGACCTACTTTTGTCGACCATTGGATACGGTAATACTACAGACCGAGTCTATATATGTAACCAGTCCACACACCTAGCCTAATGAATCATTCATGCAAGTTAATTAAGGACTTAAGTGAAAGACAAGGGCAACCTTAACATCCTCAAGTGATACAAACTGTAAAGTCCATTAAGGTTCTTATTTGCATTACCATTTGTTTTTCTTTTCTTTTTTTCTTTTTATTTTTTATTTTTTTACTAGTTGGTGTGTAATTCTCCCAGGGTCAGGTTTCATGCATCATTACCTATGTGGAGTTACACTATCACGTACACCTTTCCCCACATCTCCACATAGGGCGATCCTACCACCCGTGTAATGAGTGTTCGGTCGGTGCATCCCAAGTCAGATGACTCGAAAGCACCAAGCACTATGTCCCCTCAGACCTAATATCACGAGTGGTAGGAGTCGTGCGAGAAGAGAGAACACCTTACCCAGTTATTTATTTTCTACACATGAACCAAAATCCCTACCCTTACGGTTTCACAAAAGGCGTTTAAAGGTCCCTGACTACGACTGATTGACATCATTTCATGCTTATATTTGTATCATATATCCATTATCTTTCACCTAAACAATGCTATGTTACGAGTTTTATGTTTAGTTTTCAGGAATAAATAGGTTTGAAGAGATGAAGCATAAAAGGACCCAAAAGCTGGGAAAAAGAACTGAATTGTGAGATCTGGGGACTAAGATGCAAAGGAGAAGGACCTGAATGTAAGACAAAAGGACCTAAGAGCCAAACAGAGAACTCCACACCATCATGGGGAGTATTTTGGTAATTCTATTTGGGTCGGAGCTCCAATAAACGAAGTAGATGCATCTACGACCACCAAATACACTAAGCAAAGCCCAACACAAATTCCAGATGGATCCAGACTTTTTAGACCGCCAATTGGCGGTCACTTTTGGCCCAAATCCACTAAGATTTCTCTGGGTTACGTATTAGTGTATATTTAGTCCATTTCTGGTATTTTTTAGTCCCACATCGGGGGATTGTCCCGGATTAGCTTTTTCCATGCCTATAAATAGAACTCTTCACCTCCTATTGTAATCACTCCATATTTTAAGTGGCTATTCTTCCTACTAGAAGTGAGGCCTTGAAGCACACACTAAAGTAGGAGGATGCTACTTTTAATGTGAGTCATTTTAATACAAGTTTTCTTTATTATGTTGTTTGTTTTATGTTTCTTGTTTTGCTTTGCTTAATCTCATTTCATTAGTTTTATTATCTTAGTTAATATGCTTTCTTTGTTTAGTTTAATAATTAGTGTAATGTTTAGTGAGTAGTTCCATCCCCTTTGGGGGGTGCAGTAGATGTACATACATGCATTAGAGAATGGGATGAATGCTTTATTTTTGATGTGTTGATAAAACATGAATGTATGCTTGCTTGTTTAGGATAGAATTTATAACTTGATGAGTTTTGCCAAAATGATTAGACACCTCTCATGCTTGTTTAGGTTTTGAAATAAACAACTTGCATATGTAAATGTTAATCAACTAAGTTGGTGAATAGATTGATAGGTTTTGCCATAACATTTAGACACTTCCTATGCTTGATAAACACCACCTTCATGTGCTTAAAGAATGTATTCTACACCCACCTCTTTGCATGTGTGCAGTCACTCCACCCTTTAGGGGTTTTCCCATTTCTGTATTCCAGCATTCTTCCTTTGTTCTTAGCTTAGTTATTATTTCATTGTTTGGTTCTTCCTTTCGCATTTCCTACTTCTTAGCGTAATATAGAGTAGAGTAGCATAAACATCTTTCTCCCCTATTTTTGCCACTTGATTTCGTACAAGCAAGAGGCTGCTCACCTCCCTGAGGACGACCCGTACTTACCATCACTTCATCGCGGCCGTGCACTTGCGGTTTAATTAAAACATTCAACAAGTTTTTGGCGCCGTTGCCGGGGAGGTGTCAGTCCAGACTCTTGTTTGGACGATTCGAGTGGATTTAATTTGTGTTTTGAAGTTTTTCTTTGCTTCAGGAGACTGGGGATAGCAAGAGGAGGCTGCTGAAGAAATTTCCAGACGACCTGAGCACTTCAGACCGCCAATCAGCGGTCTGAGACCGCCAATCAGCGGTCTGGTGAGCTCTGTTCATCTTTTAATTTCTTTGTGTTGTTGTTCTACATGATCTAGTAATCTGGGACTCAATTTGGCATGTTTTGACTTATAGTTCGTTCCCAGATCAATAATCAAACCTCATTTAAGCAACTTGGACCCTAAAACTCAAAGCAAAAGACTAGGCATTCTTTCTTGTTTAGGTCATGCACCATGTATGTGACTTAAGCATTTAGATTGTCTTTTATTTTAGCTTTATTTTCAGTTGTTGAGTGCTGGCGTGAGGTACGCACCTTCTACTCTCATTCATGCATTTCGTATGACATGCATTAGTTAGTAGGAAGTGCATTGCAACAAGTGTGAGTTGAGCGTTGTTTGGAGAGTTGATTGTTATATTTAGGACTCCAAAACGCTACTAAGGAGGGGCTGTCCCGTAAAAGATAAGGTGGGGGATTTCATCACCCTTTCCTTCACCCCACAAACCACACTAATCAAGAGCCTAATTTTAAAATCAAATAGACATTGGCCTAAGGATTTCGGGCGCATTAGGAGAGTGATCCGGTCCCGACCGTCATGACCTGATAGTAGGAGAGACGAGATCCCTGGATCTTGACTCACTTGCTGGGCTTTGTGGTCCTTGTCGTAGGGAGGTGAGGCGTGTTGAGGCCGCGTGACCTCGCAGTTAGGCGTCGTCTAGCTGTAAGGACCTATAGCGACCTTAGGATTGCTTAGACCTTGTTTGCTTGTGTGCTTCTACCTGTACCCATCCGCCGTAGCATAAGGACTTCTTCCCTTCTCTCCTGACTCATTCTTTCTCTCCTGTGTTCCCCAGTCTTCTCTTCTACGTACATTCTTTGTTTGAAAAAAAAGGTTTTTGTTTGTGTGCGTGCACCTTTGTGTATGCTTTCGTAGACACGAGACGAGAGGGGTCGTTTGACGAGGAGCGTTGTCAATCCGGCTTCGGTCATCGATTTCTCGACACCTTCCTCCTCTCGTGTCGCACACAGTCCGGGTTCAATTCCTGCTAATTTCCGTGAGGAGGAGTAGTTGCTGGACCCACCTGCTCCACCAGTGTTTTCAGTTGTTGTTCCCATACCTCTACGTGATCGATGCTACCCGAGCCGTACAGCTCTACCCTCATGCATCGTATTACCAGAGGCTATTGGGAGCCACTTTGAGGTTAAGCCTCAGTTTATTTCCATGCTCCCTCACTTCACTGGGAAATGTGACCCCTATATCTTTCTCAGGGAATTTGAGGAGGTCTGTGCTATGTTCAAGCTGCAACAACTTACCACAGACTCCATCCATCTTAGGCTTGTCCCCTTTGCGCTGAAGGATGACGCCAAGAAGTGGTTGTACAACAACCACACGAATGCCTTTAGGACTTGGGATGAGTTTCAATCTGCATTCCTCAAGAAGTACTTCCCAAATCATCGTACTCAAAAATTGAGGAACGAAATCAATTTGTTCTATCAACATGAGACCGAACCATTCCATGCATACTTAGAGAGGTTCAAGGAGCTACTATCCTCATGCCCTCACCATGGAATCGAGTTGTGGTGACTTTGTCAGATTGTTTACGAGGGCCTTCACATCCCATCAAGAACGCTCCTTGAGTCCATGTGTCAAGGAGAGTTCTTGGGAAAGGATGAAAGGGAGGCATGGGCTTTCCTAGAAGACCTTGCTGAGAAAACCATGCAATGGGAGAGTGTGAGGGAACCACCTGCATCATCTTGCATAGGATCGAGGATCGCGAATGCAAACTCGACTAGATCGGGTGCCGCATTTGTTGTCGATACCACTATGGTCACCGAGGCACGCATGACGGCCTTAATGCGCCGTTTGGATTCGATTGAGCTCCAAAACCAACAAGGTGCACCTCACATGTCCACATATGGTCCAGTTCCCTGTCATTCATGTGGTAGGGCAGGTCATGTAGAAAGCGAGTGTGTGTCTATTCCTCCTAAGATGGAGCGTGTCAACGCCATCTATGACAGAGCTAGGAATGACCCATACTCATCATCTTATAATCCTGGATAGAGGAACCACCCAAATTTTTCATGGAACCAAACTAATGCCCCGGGTGGTCCTTCAAACTCCTCTAGACCACCTTACCAATCACACCAACCTCCCATGCATGCACAATCTTTTCAGCAACCCCAAGCGCAAACCACCAATCAATCGGGTTTCCCAAATTCCAACAATATAGAAACCCGATTTAATTCGCTTGAGACCTTGACTCGTGGACTTGAAAACTCAATGAAATTTTTTATGTCAACCACGAGTCAAGTTCTCACATCAAATCAGCAGACCATCAAATCTCTAGAGCTTCAGATGGGCCAATTGGCTCAGTCTGTACATGAAAGAGAGAGGGGGTCTTTTCCTAGCCAGCCTGAGGCTAACCCCCGTGTGTACCAGCAACAACACATGCAAAATGAGAATGTGGTACCTTGGGGGAGGCAACTGAACCATGTGGAGGAACCTGTTCACCATGTCAATGCCATTGTTACCTTAAGAAATGGAAAACAGGTTGACAATCACATTTCCTTGCCACACCCACCACCATCTATGCAGCCCCTCAGTGGGAATGGTGGTGAAAAAGAGGCTGAGGGTGAGGGTAATACACCAAGGCTTCCTTCTCAGGCACCGCAGAAAACCTACCTGCCAAAAGCTCCCTATCCAAGTAGGTTAACCAAAAAGCAGAGTGACAACATGGACAAGATATTAGAGGTGTTTAAGCAAGTAAAGGTTAACATCCCCTTGTTGGATGTCATCCAACAAATACCTCAATATGCCAAAGTGTTGAAGGATCTCTGCCCAACCAAGAGGAAGACCAATGTTCCAAAGAAAGCATTCTTGGCTGCAAATATCAGCTCACTTTTGTCCAATCCTACCTACACAAAATACAAGGACTCTGGGTGTCCTACTATTCAGTGTACGACTAGAATGAGCAATGTTTTGCTTGATTTAGGATCAGCGGTCAACCTCCTCCCATTCTCTGTTTATAAACAGTTGAACTTGGGAGAATTGAAACCAGCGAAGATCACCCTCCAATTGGCGGATAGATCCATTCGTATTCCCATGGGGATTATCGAGGATGTGCTTATCAAAGTTGGAGATTTTATATTTCCAGTCGATTTTGTTGTCCTCGATACCAATCTTGTTGCGAACACCCACTCTCAAATACCTTTGATTTTGGGTAGACCATTTCTGGCAACCTCCAATGCCTTGATTAATTGTAGAAATGGTCTCATGAAGCTCTCATTCGGTAACATGAGTGCCGAGTTTCATGTGTTCAACTCTGGTAGGCAACAAGAACCCATGGATGAACCTTTAAATCTAAATCTCATCCGCCAATTGGAGAAAGCACCACAAAATCAACGAACACCCCTAACCCCAATGCAACCCGTTGAGAATGTTCGTGGGCCCAGCGAAAACTCATTGCCTGTCTTCGCAATGCAACAGAGTGAGCTGGCCTCGAACATGAATGTCCAAAGGGAGTGTTCGTTGCATGATTCAATTGAGAGTACTAGTGAGAGTGAGACACCTCATCATATGCCTATACCAGAAGGTGTCTCTACCTCATGTCTCATGGCCATTGAGCCATTTGAGCTTCATATTGACTCCAACAAGGACCCACCTATGACCGAGCTTATGCTTGATGATCTAAATGATGGTGGGAGGTCCTTGTTGGATGACTTGGGGAGAAGCCCCATTCTTAGGGATGCAAGTCTGCTGCATCCATGGAATGAGCCTGAGGAACTCATTCCGATGCACCCGCCTATTGGTTGGAGGGTTTTCTTCGAAGAGCAATTAAACCCTAGTAAGGCAACACAACTTCATTCTTTGTTGCCCACACCCACCCAATATCATGAGGGGTTCGAGCCTTTCAGCTTTGACCTTTCACCCCTCATGACACCTCAGAGTACCAGTGAAGTTTGCCCATCTCGGCAAGTCTCTGGTCCTCAAAACTTGATGTTCTCATTTGATGTTCCTTGACCAAATGATTATGAGAATATCTTGGTTGATGTATATATCATGTATAAAAAACAAAAAAAAGAAAAAAAGAAAAAAGAAAAAAAAGTGTGTAATAAAAGACTCCTTCAGTGAGCATCGATTGTTGTGGGCCCCAACCCTTGTGTACTTGGGCCCAATCTCTTCACGTATTTATCTCCCTTCTTCAGCTTCTCACAGGTTTTGAGGGAATTTGGGTTTGTGTCCATCAACATGATCCTGAACGTCCCTTTGTACTTCATGTTGGTGAGATCTTTCCTTTTTCATGCATATCTACATGTAGTATCATGTTCACATTCATTGAGGGCAATGCATGACGTAGGTGTGGGGGGTGTTTTACGTGTGTACATAGTCGAGTCTTTTTCTTTTTCTTTTGTTTTCTTTTTGTGTGTATTGTTAGGGTCATGTTAGTGTGCCGCATTTAATATCGATATATCTGCTTCCCATGATCCTTGGGTGACTTGTCTTCTTTTGCTTGCCTAGTGCTTTAAATTTTCACATTTCTTTCAAAATCTTCATGTGTTTGCGAAAGAAAATGTTTTTGTAGGTTTTGCGTGTATTTAGCATGTGCAAAACCGTTGAGAGGCAAAGTAAAAAGAAAGCTCCCAAAATTGTCTTGAACTTGATACATTAGGATTTCTAGTTTACTGGCTTTAGGTCTTATCGAGTCGTTAGGATGCACCCTGGTTTTCCCTCGGGGGGCGTGTAATCATAAGGTTTCAGCACTCAAACATTTAAAGAAGTCCACCCTGAACCTAGTGAGTCAAATAATTCGTGTCTGTTCGTATAAGGAAGTTTGTCGTAGTCAAGAGCCCTTAATCTCTTTTTGTGAAACTTAAGTGTAGGGGTTTTGGTTCCCATGTAGATAAATGAGTAAGTGGTGTTCTCTCTTCTCGCACGGCTCCTATCACTCGGGAAAGTAGGTCTGGGGGGCCTTTGTGCCTTGTGCTTTCGAGTCATCTGACTTGGGATGCACCGACCGAACTCCCGTTACACGGGTGGTAGGGATCGCCCTATGTGGAGATTTGGGGGAAGGTGTACGTGATAGTGTAAGTCCTCATAGGCAATGATGCACGAAACCTTACCCTGGGAGAATCAAACACCAGCCAATAAACTGCTCCAAAGAAAAAGAAAAAAAAAGAAAGAGAAAAAAAAAGAAAAAAGAGAGTCAAATAAGAACCAAAATGGACTTTACACATTGTATCACATTCAGAAGTTAAGGTTGCCCATGTCTTTCACTTAAGTCCTTAACTAACTTTCATGAATAACTCATTAGGCTAGGTGTGTGGACCAATTACATATATAGAGTCGACCCGTAGTATTAACGCATCCCATGATCGACAATATGAGTCCGACGAGTCGTGTAGCTAGATTGATTAATGCATCTTTTTCGGATTTTGTGGGTATATCCGCTGAAAACTCTCAGGAGACAACACTCCTCCTCCTTGGCAACAAGGAGGTTTAACGGCTTGTTGCACGTGCTAAGTGCAACCGTGATTCCTACGAAAGTGAGTTAGGATTTCTTGTTTTTCGTATGCTTTTCTCTTTCTTTGTTTTGCTCGGGACTAGCAAAAGTTAGGTGTGGGGGTATTTGATTGACATCATTTCATGCTTATATTTATATCTTATATCCATTATCTTTCACCTAAACAATGCTATGTTACGAGTTTTATGTTTAGTTTTCAGGAATAAATAGGTTTGAAGAGATGAAGCATAAAAGGACCCAAAAGCTGGGAAAAAGGACTGAATTGTGAGATCTGGGGACTAAGATGCAAAGGAGAAGGACCTGAATGTAAGACAGAAGGACCTAAGAGCAAAACAGAGAACTCCACACCATCATGGGGAGTATTTTGGCAATTCTATTCGGGTCGGAGCTCCAATAAACGAAGTAGATGCGTCTAAGACCACCAAATACACTAAGAAAAGCCCAACACAAATTTCAGATGGATCTGGACTTTTTAGACCGCGAAATGGCGGTCGAAGACCACGAATTGGCGGTCACTTTTGGCCCAAATCCGCTAAGATTTCTCTAGGTTACGTATTAGTGTATATTTAGTCCATTTCTAGTATTTTTTTAGTCCCACATCGGGGGATTGTCCCGGATTAGCTTTTTCCATGCCTATAAATAGAACTCTTCACCTCCTATTGTAATCACTCCATATTTTAAGTGACTATTCTTCCTACTAGAAGTGAGGCCTTGAAGCACACACTAAAGTAGGAGGATGCTACTTTTAATGTGAGTCATTTTGATACAAGTTTTCTTTATTATGTTGTTTGTTTTATGTTTCTTGTTTTGCTTTGCTTAATCTCATTTCATTAGTTTTATTAGCTTAGTTAATATGCTTTCTTTGTTTAGTTTAATAATTAGTGTAATGTTTAGTGAGTAGTTCCATCCCCTTTTGGGGGTGGAGTAGATGTACATACATGCATTAGAGAATGGGATGAATGTTTTATTTTTGACGTGTTGATAAAACATGAATGTATGCTTGCTTGTTTAGGATAGAATTTATAACTTGATGAGTTTTGCCAAAATGATTAGACACCTCTCATGCTTGTTTAGGTTCTGAAATAAACAACTTGCATATGTAAATGTTAATCAACTAAGTTGGTGAATAGATTGATAGGTTTTACCATAACATTTAGACACTTCCTATGCTTGATAAACACCTCCTTCATGTGCTTAAAGAATGTATTCTACACCCACCTCTTTGCATGTGTGCACTCACTCCACCCCTTAGGGGTTTTCCCATGTCTGTATTCCAGCATTCTTCCTTTGTTCTTACCTTAGTTGTTATTTCATTGTTTGGTTCTTCCTTTCGCATTTCCTACTTCTTAGCGTAGTATAGAGTAGAGTAGCATAAACATCTTTCTCCCCCTATTTTTGCCACTTGATTTTGTACAAGCAAGAGGCTGGTCACCTCCCTGAGGACGACCTGTACTTGCCACCGCTTCATCGCGACCGTGCACTTGTGGTTTAATTAAAACATTCAACAACGACAAACATCCTTATACTAACATACACGAATTATTTGACTCACTAGGTTCAGGGTGAACTTCTTTATTTGTTTGATTACTGAAACCCTATGATTACTCACCCCGAGGAAAAAATGGGGTGCATCCTTACGACTAGATAGGATGCAAAGTCGGTGTACTAGATATCCTTATGCATCATGTTCAAGTCAATTTTGGGAGCTTCCTTTTTACTTTGCCTCTCAATGGTTTTGCACATGCTACACACACGCAAAACCCACAAAACATTTTATTTCGCAAACACATGAAGATTTTGAAAGAAATGTGAAAATTTAAAGCACTGGGTAAGTAAAAGAAGACAAGTCACCAAAGAATCATAACAAACAAATATATCGATATTAAATGCATCACACTAACATGACCCTAATAATGCACACAATTGAAAACAAAAGAAAGGGAAAAGACTTGACTATGTACACACGTAAAACACCCCCTCCCCCCCCCCCCCCCCCCCACATACTTCATGCATTGTCCTCAAGGAATGTGAGCATGATACTACATGGATTTATGCATGAAAAAGAAAATATCTCACCAACGTAAAACGCAAAGGGAAGTTCATGATTACGTTGATGGACACAAACCCGAATTCTCCTCAAAACCATTGAAATACTAAAGAAGGGAGACAAATACGTGAAAGAAATGTGGCCCAAATACACAAGGGTTGGGGCCCACAACAATCAGTGCTCACTTGTGGAGTCTTCTGTTTTTCTTTTTTAACATATGTATGTACAAACATGAAATCTCAATCATTCATGCAAGAACATGAATGGTTGAATGCGAGAGGAAGGAACATGACCTCCTCGACATCAGCTGGTGCCCCCTCCAAGTAAGGTTTGAGGCGTTGTCCATTAACTTTGAACACGTCCCCATTCCTTGGGTTCAAGATTTCAACCGCTCCATGAGGAAACACAGTTTGCACAATAAAAGGGCCAGCCCAGCGACTACGGAGCTTACCCGCAAACAGATGAAGTCCGGAATTGTAGAGCAACACCTTCTGCCCGGCCGTAAACACCTCTCGCATAATCATGCAATCGTGAAACATCTTGGCTCGAGACTTATGAATTTTGGCATTTTCATGCGCATATTGCGTAGCTCTTCCAGTTCCACGATGTCGAATTCACGCTGCACCCCTGCTTTATCAAGATCCATATTTAGGTTCTTAATCGCCCAGAAAACATGATACTCGAGCTCGGTGGGTAGGTGGCAAGCCTTGTCGTACACTACCCGATATGGGGACATACACAAATTGATCTTATACACGGTGCGGAAAGCCCACAACGCGTCATTCAGCTTGGTCGACCAATCCTTCCGCGAGGAATTAACCGTCTTCGCAAGGATTTGCTTTAATTGATAGTTATAGACTTCGACCTACTCACTAGTTTGCAGATGGTATGGGGTCGCCAACTTGTGGGTGATTGAATACTTCCTCATAAGCGCTTCAAAGAAGCGATTGCAGAAGTGGGTACCTCTGTCGCTGATTATGGTACGAGGAGTACCAAATCGCGCAAAATGGTACTTTAAAATTTTGGTGACCACCTTGTTGTCATTGGTTTTTGTGGGGATAGCCTCTACCCACTTAGACACATAGTCAATGACCACCAGAATGTAAACAATTCCGAACAAATTCGGTAAAGGTCACATAAAGTTGATGCCCTACACATCGAAGATGTCGACGACAACAAGGATATTTTGCAAAGGCATAATATCACGTCGATTTATCCTACCAAGACGCTGACACCTATAACATTGCTTACGAAATTCGTAAGCATCTTTGAAAAGCAAAGGCCAGTAAAATCCAGATTGGCACACCTTGGCGGCAGTTTTCTTTGCTCCAAAGTGTCGTCCACACGCCTCAGAAGTACAAAATTGGAGAACACTTTGGAACTCATTATTTGGGATGCACCGCCTGAAAATTTGGTCAGAGTAGTATTTGAATAGATAGGGGTCGTCCCAGTGAAAGAAACTGACATAAGATCTAAATTTGGTTTGGTTAGATTTTCACCAACCCACAGGAAGTTGCTCGGTCACGAGGTAGTTTACGATGTCGGCAAACCAAGGGTTATCTTCGATCGTGAACAATTGCTCGTCAGGAAATTTGTCATTAATAATTTGGTCCTGTGGGTTGGCGTCTTAAGATGAGACAGGTGGTCTACTACAACATTTTCACACCTTATTTTGTCCCGAATCTCGAGATCAAATTCTTGTAACAACAAGATCCATCTCAAGAGTCGAGATTTTGCATCTTTCTTCGCCATGACGTGCTTGATGGCTGTGTGATCAGAATAAAAAATCATGTGAGAGCCAATCAAGTATGACCGGAACTTCTCCCAAGCTAATATGATTGCTAAGAATTCTTTCTCGGTCACAATGTAGTTCAATTTGGCATCATTGAGTCTTCTACTTGAAGGCAATGTGTTCTAAAAGTTTACTTTTATATGTCAATTATTATGAATTTGATGTGCACATATTTTGTTCATTAATTAATGTATTCGTCTTTTAAAAGTGTTAAGGAAGAGACTCTTTGTCCTTAACTGTAGGGCTCTAAAAGATAATGGTTTACATAAATCAAAAGTTATTCACAATCATGGTAATTGACATGAAACATTAATTATCGAGATAAGATTGTCATGTTGGTTAAAGAATATTGTAGCTCTACAAATATTTAACATCAGGAGAATATAAAAGACGAACATGGTTACTTTTATATTGACTACACATAGCAAGTGAAACGTTATGGAATTGTGTTAAGTGTCATTAATGTTTCATTGTGTCTTGAATCCTAAGATATGAGACTTATATCTTTTCACATAAGAAGTGTTTGTTTTGATTAGTGTCAAAAGCTATAAGTAATTATAGTGATAAAGGCAATAGTTGGTTGAACATGACTTATGCTGGAAAAGATAGTTAGTCAAAAGATTATCATTGTCTCTCTTAGCTTGAGTGATGATACTAATGGGCCCCTTGATAAAGCAAAATTATAATGCGAACAATGTGACTTGTGTTAAGTTACATATTTATAATTAGCTTAAGAGATCAAGAAATAAGTATATAATACAAAGGTGACACATTTCTACTTTGTATAATACTCTTAATATCATGAGGCAGGGATAGACGCAAGTGGTGTTCTTACATCACTAAATGGATCATGTTTAGTTTGAGTGAACAACACATCTATAGTTTGTGATATTAAGTGTTTAATATCATTGCCAATATAGCTTAGATCCTCCTATAGGTCACACCACAAAACTAGGAAATAAGAAGCTTGATTTTATGATTATCGGATTTAATGTGAAATGGGATACATGTGGTGAATCAATAAAATCAATATGTCATGAAAATTGACATAATTAGAATCATAAATAAATTCATATAAGATGTATGTATTATGGGGTGTAATAGTTAGACATTACATAAGATAATATGTTACATGATGTATGAATTTGCTAAAAACCCCAAGGATCAAATTTTGTTCGATGTAAATCCAAAATTTGATAAAGGCAAAAAATCAGACAAAACGGTCGAACGTTTTCACAAACCGGTCGATCAAAAATTCACAGTAGCCTACGTATGGGAACGGTCGACCAGATGGACGTATTGGAACTCTCTCTGGGCTTAATATGTCTACCGGTAGAAGTTGTGGTTCGACCGACAACCTCCAGGAGCTCCCGTGAATTTTTCTTGGTGGGAATCGGTTGACCGACCTGTGACTCAGTCTGATTGAAAACTTCCAGTAGTTGTTTCTCGTGTTGAATCGGTCGACCGTTTGTGTGTTCTGTTCGACCGAAATATCACAGTAGCTTTGGTAGCGTGTGATGGGTCGACTGCCGGGTTTCATGGTCCAACCAAAACCACGATTAATTGCCAATCGGAGACCGGTTGGTTAATCACAGTCGACCGATGGACACGTTTTTGCCAGAATTATTAAGAGAGTAATGTTGATCATGGGCAGGATTTATTCCAATTATGGCCAAACATTTTTATGGATAATTATGTGTCAATTTGTGATTGGTTTAAGAGAGTGAAAAATAAGAGATCATGTGTTAGTGGGTAACCCATGATTTGGGTGTTGGGAGAGCCTATAAATAGGTCTCCTCATCCTACTTGTTTAAGTTAATGCAAAAATTCTCTCTCCCTAACCTCTCCGCTAATCCATCCGACTTTCTGTTAATTATTTCGAGCTTTTGGAGATTAAATTCTCAGGGAGTTTTAGAGGGGTTATTAGCTAGATTCTAAGCTCGATTTAGAGATTGAATTGGCTAGCTCCTTTCTCTCTAATCTTGTTTAGAGTTTGGTGAACACCTGGAGGTGAATCGACGTACGATTCAACGAGCAACACAACTCCAGATCTTCATAAAAGTCTTAGAGAACCTTCGGGTATGATCCTCTCCTATTTGTTTTAATATATATATGTAGAATTACATGATATTAGAATAAATATAAAACAATGTACTTGAAATCGTTGAGAATATGAAAATCGATCTTGTATGCATGCATAAATGTTTTTAAATATATACATACACAGGGGCATGAAATCCAACACTACTAGCATAGTAGATCACATGAGGCAATTTGTCCAATCTTTGCCCAAACACTGCTCCCACAGCGAAGTCAGATGCATCACACATTAACTCGAAGGGTTCAGCCCACACCAGTGCCTTAATTATGGTCAACTCTTTCTTCAAAGTCAAAAAAGCATGATGGCAATCCAGTGTGAACTCAAAAATTGCATCCTTAGCCAACAAGGTAGTGAGAGATCGAGTAATTTTGCTAAAATCCTGAATGAACCGCCGATAGAATCCAGCATGCCCCAAAAAGGCGCCGATATCCTTCACATTACGTGGTGGTGGGAGATTAGCAATAAGACCGACTTTGGCAGGGTCGACCTCAAATCTCTTACTTGAGATCACATGTTTAAGTACAATCCCTTGATTCACCATAAAGTGACATTTCTCACAATTAAGAGCGAGGTTCTTCTCACGGCATCGCTTGAGGACAAGACTCAAGTGATGAAGGCACTCATCGAAGGACGCGCCAAATATGAAAAAGTCGTCCATGAAAATCTCAAGGAAATGCTCTACCATATCAGAGAAGATGCTTATCATACGCCTTTGAAACGTTGACAATGCATTACATAACCAAAAGGGCATGTGACGGTAGGCAAACGTGCCAAAGGGACATGTAAATGTGGTTTTCTCTTGATCATCGGGGGCGATGGGAAATTGGTTGCAACCAGAGTATCCATCAAGAAAACACTAATACTCATGTCCGGCCAACCTTTCCAACATCTGGTAAATGAATGGCAACGGGAAATGATCTTTTCGCGTTGCCGCATTGAGCTTGCGCTAATCAACGCAAACTCACCAGCCAGTCTACAGTCGTGTTGGTATAAGCTCATTATGCTCATTCTCAACAATCGTCAAGCCTGAATTTATGGGAACCACATGGATATGACTCACCAACGAACTAACAGAAAAAGTATATATTATACCATGACCCAAGTGTACGATTTCGTGCCCCTATGTATGTATATATTTTTTAAAAATATACATGCATACAAGATTGATTTCCATATTTTCGACGATTTCATATACATTCTTTTATATTTATTCTAATATCATGTAATCTACATATATATTAAAATAAATAGAATAGGATCATACCCAAAGGTTCTCTAAAACCTTTATGAAGATCTGGAGTTGCGTTACACGTTGAATTACCCATCGATTCGCCTCCAAGTGTTCACTAAACTCTAAAAAAGATTAGAGAGAAAGGAGCTAGCCAATTCAATCTCTAATCAAGCTTAGAATCTAGCTAATAACCCTCTAAAGCTCCCTGAGAATTTAATCTCCAAAAGATCAAAATAATTAAGAGAAATTTGGATGAATTAGTGGAGAGGTTAGGGAGGGAGAGTATTTTTTTGCATTAATTAAACAAGTAGGGAGAGGAGACTTATTTATAGTCTCTCCCAACACCCACATCATGGGTAATCCACTTACCCATGATCTCTTGTTTTTCTCTCTCTTAAACCAATCACAAAATGACACATAATCA
This sequence comes from Triglochin maritima, assembly GCA_963682175.1. Taxonomy (NCBI): domain Eukaryota; kingdom Viridiplantae; phylum Streptophyta; class Magnoliopsida; order Alismatales; family Juncaginaceae; genus Triglochin; species Triglochin maritima. The sequence continues at coordinate 15,240,934 of OY821785.1, forward strand.
CCCTCATTCACGTTTGACCATAATTGGAATAAATCCAATCCATGATCAACATTAATCTCTTAATAATTCTAGCAAAATCATTCTTACCGGTCGACCGAAACTTGCCTACCGGTCGACCGATTGACAATTAAATGAGGTTTCAGTTGGACCATGAAACTGGGCGGTCGACCCATCACATGCTACCAAAGTTATTGGAATTTTCAATCAGACTGCACTTCAAGTCGGTCGACCGATTACCAAGAAAAGTTCCTGGAAATTTCCGATCGAACAACGACCTACAACCAGTCGACCGATCACGACCAAGAAGAGTTCATGGATGCTCCTGGAAGTTTTCGGTCAACCAAACACATCCCTACGGTCGACCGTTCTCATATGCAGCAACTACTATGAATTTTCGGTTGACCGTTCTCCGAAATCGTTTGACGGTTTTGTCCGATTTATGCCTTTATCAAATTTTGGATTAACAATCAACAAAATTCGATCTTTGGGTTTTTTAGGTAAATTAACATATCATGTGATATATTATCATATGTAACGTCAAAACATCACACCCCATAATACATACATCTCATATGAATTTATTTATGATTCTAACTATGTCATTTTCACGGCATATTGATTTTATCGATTCACCACAGGTATGCTATTTCACACAAAACCCGATACATCATATGAACACAAAATGAAGCTTGTTGTTTCCCAGTTTTGTGGTGTGACCTATAGGAGGATCTAAGCTATATTGACAATGATATTAAACACTTAATATCACAAACTATAAGCGGTATCTAGCTATACATTATAGTTATTCAATTAGCAAAGATGTCTTGTTCACTCGAACTAAACATGATCCATTTAGCGATGTAAGAACATCACTTGTGTGTATCTCTTGCCTCATGATATTAAGAATATTATACAAAGTAGAAATGTGTCACATTTGTATTATATATTTATTTCCTGATCTCTTAAGCTAATTATAAATATGTAACTTAACACAAGTCACATTGTGCACATTATAATTTTGCTTTTGACAAACTATCTTTTCCAGCATAGGTCACGAGTAAAGAGGGGCAAGATAATCTTTTGACGAACTATCTTTTCCAGCATAGGTCACGTTTAACCAACTATTGCCTTTATCACTATACTCAATGATAGCTTTTGACAATAATCAAATTAAACACTTCCTATGTGAAAAGACATAAGTATCATATCTTGGGATTCAAGACACAGTGAAACATTAATGACACATAACACAATTCCATAATGTTTCACTTGCTAGGTCTATTCAATATATAAAAGTAATCATTTTTCTCTATTATATACTTGTGTCGTTAAATATTTGTAGAGATACAATACTCTTTAACCAACATGACAATCTTATCTCGGTAATTAATGTTCCATGTTAATTACCATGATCGTGAATAACTTTCGATTCATGTAAACCATTATCTTTTAGAGCTCTATGGTTAAGGACCAAGAGCATCTTCCTTAACACTTCCAAAAGATGAAAACATTAATCAAGGAACAAAATCTTTGCACATTCAATTCATAACAATTGACATATAAAAGTAAAACTTTTTGAACACATTCCTTTCACCAAGCACTTAAGAACCTCCTTTCGGACAACTTCTTTCAGCACAAGATTTAATCTTCATTGTGGGTCCCAACGGGGCCTAGAATTCTCTTCCTTGTGGATCCGATTCTGGACAATAACAATGCTTATTCCCTTGATGTCCTTCAAGAACCCCCGATAGCCTTTTTGTTTTCAAGGAGCACTTTTTTGAGGGCAACCTCTTGATCTTTTGCAAGATCAGAAGCAATAATGAGTGGCAATGTCTCATTATCCCCTAAAAAGATGTATTTAATTTTATCGGGGAGCCTTTTAAGCTCAACCGGAGGTGTGTCCTTGTTGGATTCATAGTTAATTTCAAGTGGCTCAAGGGCCACAATGTAAGAGGAGCAAGCACCCAGATGTGCCTCATCATCCAGAAGTTCATAGGTGGATTCCTCAAAATCATCTTCAATAGCAACTGGTCATTAGGCACCTCAATAATATGTCGATGTGGGTCGAACATGCCCAATGACTCAAGCTCATCCGTGTCCTGAATGAAATTGCCTCCGACAACATCGTCGAAGAGCCCAGGTTGCTTACCAAGATTAAAGATGTTGAAATCCGTCGTGAGGTTTCCAAAAGATAACATCATCAAACCATTGAGATAATTTATCAAAGCATTATATGTCACCAAAAATGGCCTCCCAATGATCACTGGAATTTGTCCTTACGGGTTGGACACAGGTTCAGTATCCAAGATGATGAAATCAACTGGGAATACGAACTCACCCACTTTAATGAGGACATCCTCCACACTTTCTCGTGGAATCTTGATGGATCTGTCAACAACCTTCCCAATCTTAAGGTATGGACAACATTCGCATGTTGGAAAGGGTCATCTTCAACACTGTGCACATTCTACCTAGCCTGAGCAGGTTGACTCCTGGGATTTACTATAGGTTGACTCGGCAACTAACCCTTCTCATGTTCATGGAGCTGATGAGTTAACTGGCTGACTTGCATTTCCAATGCTTTGACCGAATTGTTGTTGGTTGCAATCATGGTTTGTGTGCTCTGCATGAACGCGTGAAGGGTTTGTTCAAGAGTGGGGTCCTTCGGGTAACCCACTGGGGTAATGAAGTTTGGCTAGAATAACCCGACCGTGAGGCCTGGGGAGGTTGGTGATTATGGTGTTGAGACCTTTGATGTGGGGGTGGGTAGGTCACCGATGGGTGTGTAGGGTGATACGTTGGAGGTTGAGCCTGCGAGCTCTGACCATGTCCCCCACTGGGCCCCAAGAGAAGTTAGGTGGTTTTGCCATCCCGGGTTGTAGGAGTAACTGTACGGGTCGTTACGGGGCCTCTGTTAATACATCCCATTTGCATGCTCAATATCCCTTGGAGAGTAAGCACATTTCAAGTCATCATGTTCCGTAAGTCCACACCTACTACACGCGGGAGTAGCGACCTGAGCTACAGGAGCTTGGTCCAACTCTAAAGTCTCAATCCTACGCATGAGAGCAGCCATTTTTGCCTCAGACGCGATAGTTGACTCAACTTGATATGACCCAGCTCGACCATAAGACCTGGAGTCTGGTGGCTCTCTCATGGTATCCCACTCAAAGGTACGTCCAACTACCAAGCTATAAACACATACTCGGTCATCCACCTTCTTTTTCACAGTCATCGGCATAATAAAAATCCATATATTACTTCAAACCATCTACGGATCTACCAAAAACAAAAATCAATCCGGTTATACCTCCAAGCTACCTCAAAATCCACTTCACCTCTTGTCAATATTCCTTCCACAATTCTCCATATAACAAAATAATGACAACATTAAGCTATATCTGGATGCGTGCAAATCATTGCATACACAAGACTACCAACTGCACTGAAATATGGAACTCATTAGATACAAGCGTTTCCTCAGATTGTTGACGAAAGTATGCTGAAAGTTTGAATCAACAAGCCTAAAGAATACTACTAGAAAATAGGTTTCACCGATGGAAAAACTTCCACAGAAGAAACATCCGTCGATGCAGGCTACTATACACCGACTGATATTATTTTCCGTCAGTGTACACGTACACCGACGGATGATGTCGCTAACTTGGATGGCAAGTAGCCATCGGACAAAGATTTTGTAGTATTCATCTAAGAAGAAGCTTCCACTGACGGATAACGAGATTTCTATCCGTCGGTGAAGAATTTGAATACGCGGTAAAAAGAATTTTTTCACGAAAAAACGTACGACGACTGTTAATCTTCACCGATAGATATATTCATCAGTGTCTTTTTTCAAGACACCGATGGATCGAATCTATCGCTGAAGATTTCAAATCCGCGGTTAAATGAATTTTTTCACGGAAAAGCTAGCACCGACGTTTGTGTTAACCTACACCGACAGACATACTTGTATATATATTTTTAAAATTTTATAAGCAATTAGGATTGGTGTTCATATTTTTCAATGATTTTATACACAAAACTTCCTAATTGTATTTCAATATATATTGTATGCTAATTAATATTGAAATACATAGCTCAGATCATACTTAGGGATTATCAAATTCTTTTTACCAATCAGAAGTAGGGTTGCACATCGGATTGCCTCAGAATCACCTCAAAGTGTTCACCAAACTCTAAACAATATTAGAAAGATCGAAGCTAGTCAATCAATCTCTCATTCAAGATTAGAATCTAGCTAATAACTGCTTCTATGCTCCAAAGAATTTAATTTCTAAAACACTCAATAATAAGAAGAATTTTGGATGGACTGATGGAGAAAATATGGAGCGGAGAATGTTTTGCATTAATTAAACAATGGAAGGGATGATGGACCTATTTATAAGGCATCCTTAAACCCACATCATGGTTAAACCACTTACACATGATCCCTTGCTAATCTCTCCACTAAACCACATCTTGTGCAAACCACTTTGCACATGATCTCTTGTTTATTTCTCCTCTCATCATCCCATAACTACGTTTGACCAATGTGGATTAAATCCAGCCATTAATCAACAAAAATCTCTTGTTAATATATGCAAAAACGTGGGCAAACGGTCGGACCATTTTTCATTGTTTTTGACTTTACCAAATTTTGGATTAATATCCAATAAAATTTGGGCTATGGTGTTTTAGCAAATTCATATGTTATAATGTTGTGGATCACATTATATCATGTAATATATTATTATATATAATGTCAAAACATTATACCCTATAATATATAAATCTCATACGAATTTATTTGTTATTCTAACCATTCTGTTATTACGACGTATTGTTTTTATTATTTTACCACATGCATATTATTTCACGGGTGCACCGACTGAACTCCCGATACACGGGTGGTAGGGATCGCCCTATGTGGAGTTTTGGGGGAAGGTGTACTGATAGTGTAAGTCCTCACAGGCAATGATGCACGAAACCAGATCCTAGGAGAATTAAACACCAACTAGTAAAAAAATGATGAAAAACATAAGGAAAAAAGAAGAAAAAGAAGAAGAGAGATGGTAATGCATATAAGAATCTTAATGGACTTTACACTTTGTATCACTTGATGATGTAAAGGTTGCCCGTGTCTTTCACTTAAGTCCTCAATTAACTTACACAAATGATTCATTAGGCTAGGTGTGTGGACTAGATACATATATAGAATCGGCCCGTAGAATTACCGTGTCCAATGATCGACAAAAGTAGGTACATCGAGTCGTGTTGCTAGGTTGAATAATGCATAAATGTTCGGATTTTGTGGGTATATCTGCTGAAAACCCCAAGGAGACACCACTCCTCCTCCTTGGCAACAAGGGAGTTTAATGGCTTGTTGCACGTGCTAAGTGCAGTCGTGATTCCTACGAAAGTGAGTTAGGATTTTCCTGTTTTTCGTATATTTTCCTTTCTTTCATTTTTCTCTTTCTTTGTTTTGCTCGGGACTAGCAAAAGGTAAGTGTGGGGGTAATTGATTAGTAGCATATCGTGCATCATATTCATGCCATATATCCTTATGTTTACCGCCAATATTGTGCTACTTGAGTGTTTGTTGTTATATTTCAGGTATTAGGTAATAAAGAAGAGAAGGGAAGAGAAAAAGGATTGAAACATAAGAAGAAGTGACTTAAATGAAGCAAATAGACCTCTCGGTCATACACAAGGAGCTATCTGCAAGAGCGAAGGACTTGGACGTAAGCCTGGAGGGACCAAATATCAAACAGAGAAACTCCACACCATTATGAGGAATATTTTGGCAATTAGATTTGGGCCCAGACTCCAATAACCGATCCCATTGCACCCTACGTGAAGAATTGAAGCATTAAAGAAGATATCCGAAAATGGGTCCGATCCGACAAAAAGTGACTGCCAATTGGCAGTCACTTTTGGTCAGAATGCGACCCAGTTTCGTACGGATATGAGTTATGTGTTTATGTCGATTCTGGGAATGTTTCATTAGTCCCACATCGGGGGATTTTCTCCAGTTTCATTTTTGATGCCGATAAATAGATCTCTTTTTCTTCCTTTGTAATCTAAGCATTGCTGGGTGACCATTCTCTCTACTTAGAGTAAACCCTTGGAGCAAAACTCAAGTGGAGAAGAATGCTGCTGGTAATGTGAGATATCAATAAAATAATTTTTCTATGTTTGTTCTAATGTTGTCTCTTTTAATGTTTGCATGTTTCTCTTAATCTTAGTATAATTAGTAGAATTTTTTCCCTTAAATAAAATTGTTAGCTTAATGAGTAGAGAGTAGAGCCACCCCATTTGGGGTGGTTGTGATGTAGATTATGTGATAGTGATGGTTCTTTTATTTGTGTCATTTCATGTGCTTAATGTAGATCTATACTCGTAGTATGCTTAAACTTTTATTAGATGTGATAATGTCCACACTAGGTACTTATCTCATGCTAGATTTAGAGTTTATCTTGTTGCTTGTAATGTTTTGATGGAAATGACTTGTTATGTATGGATCCATGTTTGGTGCAAATTCACATGAATGATTTAGGTTCTGTATAGGATTAATTGATGCTCTAATGGCCACACTAGGTACTTATTGCATGCTTGAAAATCTAAAATCAACATCAACTTTATGTGAGATATGCACGTTCATGGTTTGCCATGTAGTGTTGTGTATCCACACTTAGATTCTGCACTAGCTTCTACTTGTATGCCACACAAACTACACGTGTGCGTAATTGAAATGAAGACCCACTCACACACACATACCTGCACACCTACACTCCATGGGGGTTTAGTTTAATTGTTAATTCATTCATAGTTTTGTGTAATTAAACTTCTTCTCCCCTTATTTTCCACTTGACTTCTGAAGAACGAAAGTTGTAACACCTCCCTGTGGACTTGACCCATACTTGCCGCGTCTTCACCGACGCCATGCACTTGCAGTTATTATAACTGAATCAATCAGCTAGCGTCCAAGTTGGCCTCAAGATGATCGATGCGAGCAGAAGTAGAGGCCTCATACGCATTAAATTGGCAGAAACCTAATGAGCATCACTGTAGCCAGCCTAATAAGGTGTCCAACTACTACCGTATTTAGATGCGTCTTCCTGTCCTTCACCCCGAGTGTTAGTTGTCTCACTGTATCCAGCGAGGGTCAGCGGACTTCTCTTCTTCAGATTCCTCATCAAAAATAGGTTGTTGAGACGATGAGGTGATAGTCTTCACCTTTGCCAAGGTGGTTTTGTAGATAGCAAACATATGGACCACCGAAGGAAAAGAGAGATAACTTGATCTTGAGATCTTGGAAGACAAAATTGAGCCATATAAGATACGGGAGGTATTTCCCTTTCCGATACCACATGTGAAGGAAAATGAATAATGGCCAATTGACTGGAATATTCTTGTAGAGGCAATAGATGCAAATAAGTTCGGTTAAGGAAATCTCGTTATGGTGGCCTTGTTTGGGAAGCAAATTGTATGACACTATATATGCTAAGATTCAAGGTAGTAGATGCATGAGTGAGTTATTATGCACTACTTTCCCATTTTTAGTTGGAGGCAGAGTGGCATACAATTCGGCTATTATATCAGTTGTGGTTGTGTCCTCTATCACGACATATGGATGATCTACATAAATATGAACATCAAAGTAGTCTAGACATAATGCTGAGGCTATGAGATTGGAGACAATTTCATAATGTATACCATTAATTATACTCCTATAGATGTGTTGTTTGGATCATTCCTAAGATTATAGTAGAATTGTTGAACTAGAAATGGATAATAAGGTTTGGGTAGTAGTTTGGTCAAGCAATGAGTGAGTTTATTTTTATCTATATGCTCTCGCACATGATGTTCAGAAAAGTCTGATAACTCAACCTTCCGACACGGGATGAAGGGAGTGGCCGAGTAACGAGAGTCCCAAGCCACTTGGGCAGTCTCATCGATCAACAAGAATTGATTTGTCAGAGGTGCAGGTGGATGACGTACATTTGAGTCAGTGGGAGGACAATCTTAGGTCTTCTTTTTGCGCCGTTTGGAGGCGATAACGTCAGAATAGAGTGGTGGCCGGCGACACGACATCTTCTTCCTGCCACTCATGATGTTGGAGAAGGGCAAAAAGTTGACGGTGGAGGTGATAAAGAGGGAGGAAGTCGAACAAAAAATGGATTTAAATCAACAAATCTCTGGTCAGACGGGAGGTATAGTCGACCGAGAGAGTATGATGTGGAAGCTAGGGTTAAAGAGAGAGAGGTAAAAGTGAAGGGAATGATCGATTTTCACCCTAGATGTAGCAGAAAACTACGTACACGGTCAATTGGACAAGACCGGAGGTCGACCAAAAGAATTAATTTGGGGATAAATTAGGATGATTTAAGTGAGAGTTCGACCTGAAACGAAACACCATCGACCGAAAATACAACTAAAAAATGCCTATTATCTTTGGTCGAACAACAAAGAGCCAACGGTCGACTGAAAGAAGACAAAGACGTGCCTGTTTTTTTTCGGTCGAACATTAAAGAGAAATAGGTCGACTGAACCAAGGCAAATTGTTCGACCAACCACTTAAGTAAACTTAAGTGCCAGATTGAGAGAGAGCAAACCAGTCGAACGAAACTCAATTTCGGATCGATCAAAATTAGGCTGAAATGCTTATAGGCGGAAGTGGGGCATCCGGGACGTGCTACCTTTTTGAAACATGGTGTTTGTCGTTTTTATGTAGGGGGTTGTCCTTTTTTAACAAGGGGTTTGTCCATATGCAGTGTATTCCATAAGTCAATTTTTGCCTCTCTTTTCGGTCGACCATTCTTTTTTGACGGTCGAACCCACGATCTATCAGAATCTTTAATCTCTATTTTTTTGGATGCATTCATGAATCTATCTTACATTATTAGCAAGTAAAACCCAAACTCCAACTTCCAATAATTATTAAAGAATGTACAACATAATATTTAGAAACATAACAAAGTGCAACATAATAAGCTATCACATAGCAAATAGGAAGCTCAATAAAAACTATTTTTCTTCATTTCTAATCTTCAAATTGGTTTCATGCAAGTCTTTCTATTATGATGACCAAACAAATGACAACGGGAACATCAGATAGGATTCGTATCTGAAATCTTTGATGGAATTTGTTTCCTCTTTGGCCTACCTGATCTTCGCTTGGTAATTAGCGGTTCAATTTTATTGACATCGGAAGGATTGAGTGTGGGACGATCGGTTGTGGGTATAGGGTATATAGGCATTTCACACATCTTCCTGTAATTCTTAGTAAAATATCGAGAACAAAATGTGTAAATGTCCTTACCTAAAAATTGCATGGCTATGCAAGCATGCTTGCAAGGAAACCGATAGATTCGCCAATCACCACAAGTACAATTCATGGTCTGAAGGTCTACCATACAAGAAGGTATCAAGTGAACCTCAAGAATTGTATATGGAACAAATATGGTGTAACATAAGCTTTTGCATAACGAATAGTGGCTTCCAATTTTAGTTCAATAGACAGACACAAATGTGATTTCCATTTAGCGGACTCAATCTTTATTCTACTTAACAAATCCATAACTTTGACTCGGATGTGGTCGACAAGATCGGTTATGCTAAGGTGCTAAGCTTCAAGTATCCATGAATTGTAGAATTCAGAAACATTAGAGTACATGTGACCGTAACGCTCTCCTTCAAACAAGTAGTTGGCCCAATGTCCTAATCCAGACTCATCAATGAAATGTTTGGCTATGGAAGACTCCTAGAGAGTACTATTAAATGTTTTACTAATTAACCTCAAGTGCACCTCTGTTGGTGAAGACGGGGTAAGTACGGGTCGATCCGCAGGGAGTATTTCCAACCTTTGAGTGAGCGAAATCAAGTAGGAAATAATGGTGGAAGAAGAGATTATTACGCTATGACTAAAAAGATGATTATCCAACAGAAATTTCAGCCAATAAAGATGAGGAAAACAAGGATGGGAAGTGTCTTAAACATATGGCAAAAGCCATAAAAAATTCCCCAACATGTAGATGATTAAAACAAATCTGATGAACATACAACATTTAAGTCTACACAATCAAAATTCCTCAAACATAAAAACCTCACACAAAAGTGTGCATCATCTCCACCCTCAAAGGGGGATGGAACTACTCACTAATCATTAAGCTAACGTTTGTATTAAGAAGAGAAAATATTCTAACTAATTCTACTAAGATTAATAAAACAAAATTATGCTAAGCATGCAAGAATTAAAAGATGCAACATGAAACTAAGAAAGATTTCTTTTATTTATGACTGACATTACAAGTAGCATCTCTCCACTTGAGTTTTGCTCCAAGGCTTTACTCTAAGTAGAGGGAATGACCTCCAAGCAAGGAGTTGATTTTAAAGAAGGAAGATGAGTTCTATTTATAGATATGAAAAAGGCAACTGGGGACAATCTCCCGATGTGGGACTAATCAAACTTCTACAAATTGATAAAACAACATAATACACAACCACAAGAAGCCAGGTCAGATTCTGACCAACATGGACTGCCAATTGGAGGTCTAGGGCTGCCCATTGGCGGTCCCTTTTTCTCTGAGGTGGTCCGATATCTGATATCTTCTTTAGTGCTTCAATTATTTACGTGGGGTGCACTCAGATCGGTTATTGGAGTCTGGGGCCGAATCTAATTGCCAAAATAATCCTCATGATGGTGTGGAGTTTCACGGTTTGCTATTTGGTTCTTCTTGTTTACATCCATGTCCATCCCTCTTGTAGATGTGTCCTTGTGTATGACCAAGACGTCCATTTTTCTTGATTTAAGTCCTTTCTTCTTATGTTTCAGTCTTTTTTCTATTTGCTTCTCTTCTTTATTACCTAATACCTCAAATATAACAACAATCACTCGAGTAGCACAATATTGGGGTAAAATTAAGGATATATAGCATGAATATGATGCACGATATACTACTAATCAGATACCCCCACAATTACCTTTTCTAGTCCCGAGCAAAACAATGAAAGAGAAAAATGAAAGAAAGGAAAAACATATGAAAAACAGGGAAATCCTAACTCACTTTTGTAGGAATCACGATTGCACTTAGCACGTGCAACAAGCCGTTAAACCCCCTTGTTGCCAAGGAGAAGTTGTGTCTCTTGAGGGTTTTCAGCAGATATACCCACAAAATCGGAACATTGATGCATTATTCAACCTAGCAACATGACTCGATGGACCTACTTTTGTCGATCATTGGACACAGTAATCCTACGACCGACTCTATATATGTATCCAGTCCACACACCTAGCCTAGCGAACCGTTCGTGTAAGTTAATTAAGGACTTAAGTGAAGGACATGGACAACCTTAACATCCTCAAGTGATACAAAGTGTAAAGTCCATTAAGGTTCTTATTTGTAATACCATCTTTTTCTTCTTTTTTTTTCTTCTTGTTTTTTTTCTCTTTTTTTCTTTCTATTTCATCACTTTTTTAAATTTTACTAGTTGGTGTTTAATTCTCCGAGGGTTAGTTTCATGCAACATTGCCTACGAGGACTTACACTATCATGTACACCTTCCCCCAAATCTCCACATCGGGTGATGCCTATCACCCGTGTAATGGGAGTTCGGTCGGTGCATCCCAAGTCAGATGACTCGAAAACACCAGGTACTAAGTCCCCTCGGACCTAATTTCCCAAGTGATAGGAGCCGTGCGAGATGAGAGAACACCATACTAAATTATTTCTTATCTACACATGAACCAAATCCCCTACACTTAAGGTTTCACAACAGGAGTTTAAAGGTCCATCACTACAACCAACTTCCTTATACTAACAGACAAGAATTATTTGACTCACTAGGTTTAGGGTGGACTTCTTTATTTATTTGAGTGCTAAAACCCTATGATTACTCTCCCCTCGAGAGAAAATAGGGGTGCATCCTTATGACTAGATAATACCTAAAGCCAGTGTACTAGATGTTCTAATGTATCAAGTTCAAGTCGATTATGGGAGCTTCTTTTTTACTTTGCCTTCAACGGTTTTGCACATGCTAAACACACGCAAAACCCACAAAACATTTTTGTTTCGTAAACACATGAAGATTTTCAAACAAATTGGTATAATTAAAGCACTAGGCAAGCAAAAGAAGACAAGTCACCCAAGTATCATGGCATAACGGAAATATGAATGTAAATTGCAACACACTATCATGACCCTCACAATGCAAAGAAAAGAAAACCAAAGAAATGTAAAAGACTTGACTATGTACACACGTAAAACACCCCCCACTGTCTTCATTCATTGTCCTCAATGAATGTGAGTATTATACCACATGGATTTATGCATGAAAAAGAAAAGATCTCACCAACGTGAAGCGCAAAAGGATGTTCATGGTTATGTGGATGTACTTATACCCAAATTTCTAAAACCTGTGACATACTTAAGAAGGGAGACAAATACGTGAAACAAATGGGGCCCAAATACACTAGCGTCTTACTTGTGGAGTTTTTTTTGAAATTAACCTCCAAGTACGATTTTAGCCGATGTCTGTTAACTTTGAACATGTCGTAGTTACTTGGGTTTTGAATCTCAACCGCCCCGTGAGGGAAAACAGTTAACCCGATATAGGGTCCAGACCAACGACTTCGAAGATTTCCTGGAAACAAGTGGAGGCGAGAGTTATACAATAAGACCTTTTGTCCCACCGTGAGTTTTAATCCAGATCGTACGGTCGTGGAAAATTTTGGTGCGGGACTTGAAAATCTTGGCATTTTCGTATACCTCGCTTCTCAACTCCTCCAACTCGTTGAGGTCCAACTTTCGGTTGGCACCGACAATATCAAGGCTCATGCTAAGATGTTTGATTTCCCATAATGCCCGGTGTTCAAGGTCTACTGGAAGATGACAAGCCTTGCCATATACAATCCGATAGGGGGACATGCCTAGGTCAGTTTTATACGCAGTGTGGAAGGCCCACAACGCGTAATTCAATTTAACGGACCAATCTTTCCTTAAAGTATTAATCGACTTTTCAAGTGTCGGCTTGATTTGATGGTTGGAGATTTGCAGTTGGCCAATAGTTTGAGGATGATAAGGTGTGGCCAACTTGTGCGTAATGGAATATTTCCTCATCACTACTTTGAAGTATCAGTTCACAAAGTGAGTCCCTCGATTACTAATGATACATGGAGGCGTCCCAAACCTCGCAAAGATGTGTTCTTTTAAGAGTTTGATCACGACCTTGCGATCATTAGTGTCAGTGGGGATCACCTCAACCCACTTCAACACATAATCAAGTGAAAATAGAATGTAGGTGTGACCAGGGGACACGGGAAAATGACCCATTGATTGACATCATTTCATGCTTATATTTGTACCTTATATCCATTATCTTACACCTAAGCAATGCTATGTGACGAGTTTTATGTTTAGTTTTCAGAAATAAAGAGGTTTGAAGAGAAGAGCCATGAAAGGACCCAAAAGCAGGAAAAAAGGACCTAATTGTGAGACCTGGGGACCAAGATGCAAGGGGGAAGGACCTGATCGTAAGACAGAAGGACCTAAGAGCAAAACAGGAAACTCCACACCATCATGAGGAGTATTTTGTCAATTCGATTCGGGTCGGAGCTCCACTAAACCAACCAGATGCATCTAAGACCAAGCAACACTTCAAGAAAAGCCCACAAAGAAAACCAGACGGATCCAAGCTTTATAGGCCGCCAATTGGCGGTCTGGAACCGCTAATTGGCGGTCCATTTAGCCCAGGATCCGTCCAATTTTCTGTAGCACGTGTATTAGTGTATTCTTAGTGTATTTTGGGTATTGGTTTAGTCCCACATCGGGGGATTGTCCCGGATTAGCTTTTTCCATGCTTATAAATAGAACTCTTCACCTTCCATTGTAATTACCCATTGTTTGGTGGCATTCTCTCTACTAAGGAGTGAGCCTTGAAGCAATAACTCAAGGTGGAGAAGGATGCTACCTTCAATGTGAGTCATTGTTAATAAAAGTTTATTTGTTTCTTTTAATCTTGTTTTGTTATGTTGTTTGTTTTGTGTGGGTTGCTTTACTTTGTTTAATTTCTTGTTTAGTAATTTTAGTATCTTAGTTAAATGTTTTCTTTACTTAGTCTAATCAGTAGTGTAATGAGTAGTGAGTAGTTCCATCCCCATTTGGGGGGTGGAGAAATATGTGATATAATAATGTAGTGTATTAAGTGTGTGTTATTTTTATCCATTGAGCTTTATATGATTTCCATAACCATCTAATGGGTCTCCACTCTTATCTTTGATATGCTAATGCTCTTGAATGAAGCTTAGCTTATGCTTTGATTAGTGGACCTATTTTATGGGGAATGATAAGGTTAGGATATGGATGAAGTTAATGTTGGAAACACAATTTGTAGTGTATGTACTCTTGTTGCCTTTTCCTTAGCTAATGTCTTGTATGTTTTAATGATGTAGTCATCTTAATTCATGTGGAGGCATAGTAGGGTCTAGTCTTTATACTTGAGTTCATGTAGCTTCATTCCAATCATTGTCTTGTATGTTTTAATGATGTAGTCTTATCTTAATTCTTGTAGAGGCAAGATTGGATGTAGTTTTATGATTTCATGCACTACATGTTGTGAGGAGCTTAATTGAACACACACACACACATCTTTATGTTCACATCAGTTCTCTACCCCCTTTGGGGTTTAGTTTTATTGCTTATATTCATTTCCGTTGCATTTCATTTCAGCTTTGTAGTTTAGATTAGTGTAATACATCTTTCTCCCTTCTTTTTACCTCTCGCCTTCGAATAAACCAAGTGTCGACACACCTCCCAGTGGACGACCCGTATTTGCCACCGCTTCAACGCGGCCGTGCACTTGCGGTTAAATTTAAAACGATCAATCAAGTTTTTGGCGCCGTTGCCGGGGAGGTGCTCTGTCCAGACGTTGGTTTGGACGATTCGAGGGGTTTTTAATTTTTTGTTTTCAGTTTTTCTTAGTGGCAGGGAACCTGAGGATCAAGGGGAAGCGACTGGAGTAATTGGAGAGCAAAAGACCCCAAAGTGACCGCCAATCAGCGGTCTGGGACCGCCAATTGGCGGCCTGGTGAGCCTCAATTGCTCTCAAATTTGTTCCAGTTGTTATGTTGTTCACTTTAGTTATCTGGGAGCCCAATTTTGCATGTTGTGATCTTTAGTTTGCTCCCAGATTTAATTTCAATCCCCTTTAATCAACTTGGACCATAAAACTCAAAGCAAAAGATTAGACTTCTTGCCATCTAGGTCATGCATCATATGTAGACCTTGCATGCATCTTTCTTTTCTTTGCTTTACATTTTGTCGTTGATTGCTGGAGCGAGGTACGCATTCCTTATCACTCATTCACGCATTAGGACATTCATTAGTGAGTAAGGTTTGCATCGAAACAAGAGTGAGGTGAGTGCTTGTTTGGTGAGTTGCTTGCTAGCCTAAGATTTCAAAACATCTTTAAGGGGCATCACCTATAGACTTCAAAGATAAGGTGGGGGATTTCATCACCCCTCCCTTAGCCCCAAAAAGCACACTCAAGTAAAGCCTTAACTAAAAGCAAGTAGACATTGGCCCTAGGAATTCGGACGCACTAGGAGAGTAATCTAGTTGAGACCGCCATGACCTGATCGGCGTTGCCTACCTTGTCGATAGTAGGAGGTACTGGATCTCCGGATCTGGTATCACTTGCTGGGCATTGTGGTCCTCGTTGTAGGGAGGTGAGGCGTGTCGAGGCTAGTGACCTCGAAGTTAGGCGTCGTCTAGCCTAAGGACCCATTGCCTTACATTGTTTGAGCCATGCTTGCTAGTTAGGCTTCTACCTTCACCCTGTACCCTCGCTAGCTCTAGGGATTCTTCCCTTCTCCTCTGAGTCATCTTCTTCTCACCTTCTTCTACGTTATAGTCTCCTCCCCTTTACACTCTCTGTTAGCGTTTTAGGGTCGAGTCGAGCACTTTTTGCGAGCTTAGCCTCGTGGTGGTGAGAGTGATCGACTCGAGAGTTTTTCTTGAGATGGATGGTTACATGGGCGACCATCCATATCATTGTTGGGACCAGGACGATTCTCCCTGGTACTCCGGACCCATGCAACCTGGGGTGGCTCAGACTAACACCCCGTATAGTTGGGATGATCGCAATTTTGTGACTGAGCAGTCTTCATATTGGGGTAACATGAGAGAGGCACCGACTACTAGACCACAATCTAGTTATGCCGGATCATATGCTGGTCAACAAACTGAGACATTACAACAAACTTTGGCCTCTTTCATGCGCATGGCAGACGACATGAGTGCCCCGGTGGCTCCAGTAGCCGTACCGTGCGACTGTTGTGGGTTGAGTGGTCATGTTATCGGGGAATGTCCTTATGTTCCCCCTGAGCCTGAGTATGAGCACACATTTTCCCAAAATTCTCATTATGACCATTACGCATCCGCGTACAACCCGAGAGTGATGGATTCATGGGGAGACAAATCTTATCCAAATTCTTATACCTCATTTTCACCCCCGTATCCTCCTCCCGAATACCCAGAATTCTACCAACACCCCACTTCAAATCATTGGACTCATTCTCAGCCCATCAACACCCAACCCCAAAATTTCCCAAGCTCTGACTTGGACCTCACTGTTGACCCCAAATTTGATTCCTTAAAATAAACCCTCCAAACATTCATGGAAACCACTCAAACTTTATTGAAGTCCAACTTGAATTCCTTGCAAAATATGGAATTGCAAGTGAGTCAAATGACACAGCAATTCCATGAACGTGAGGAGGGTTACTTTTCTTGTCAACATGAGGATTCATATTTTGATATCGAACCACCACCACATCCACAAATTCAAAGCACAACCTTTCAAAGTCAAACTCCTAGTCAGTCTGAGGGACTTGGGGTTTCAATTCACGATCACTTAGTGGAGGATTCGATTCAAATTGAGAATAACTTGGACCAGTTCTATTATGAGTCGGCACAGGATTGTGCCTTACCTTTTTGTCCCGTGGCCTTTGAGCCACATGATCTTATTGTTGTGCCTCTTAAGGACTCACCTCTGGTGGAGCAAGAGCTCCCTAGTACCCTCAATTTCAAACAACCTGATGAGAGTTTGCCTCTCACTATTGTTCCTGATCATCTTGGAAATGATGGAACATCAAACAACTACATTGCTCATGAGGGTATTAGAAGTTCCTTGGAGGATACTTTGGGTATGAGACCCACTTCCTGTTCTCCTGGTGAGTTGGACATGCATAACGAGGTGCTTGACCTCGTTCCGACCCACCAGCCTGTTGGTTGGAGAGTTTGGATTGATGATCATAACTTCAGTTCCGCAACGGGAGATATTTTTCTTCCGTTGCCCCTTATTTCCCAAACTCTCGAGAGGTTCAAGCTCTTTCAGTTTGATCCTTTGAATGAGACGCCTTTGCGTCCAATTCATGAACCTCTCATTTCATCTGGTGCTCTTTGTGAAGGGGGCCCACACATGCGTATTCTGGCCCCGCGTGGTGTCATGTTCCCTTTCCAAGTGCATTGACCCACTCTTGAGGTTCCCATTTGATGTCTTTTGACAAATGAAGATGGGAACTTATGTTTGTACATAGTTATATAAAAAAAAAGAAAAAAAAAGAAAAAGAAAAAGAAAAAAAGAAGTACAATAAAAGACTCCTTCAGTGAGCATTGATTGTTGTGAGCCCCAACCCTTGTGTATTTGGGCTCCATTTCTTTCACGTATTTGTATCCCTTCTTTAGCATCTCACAGGTTTTGAGGGAATTCGGGTTATGTCCATCAACATGACCTTGCACTTCCCTTTGTACTTCATGTTGGTGAGATCTCTCCTTTTTATGCATCAATCCATGTAGTATCTTGCTTGCATTCATTGAGGACAATGCATGAAGTAGGTGTGGGGGGTGTTTTACGTGTGTACATAGTCGAGTCTTTTTCCTTTGATTTTGTTTTCTTTTGTTTGCATTGTTAGGGTCATGTTAGTGTGCTGCATTTAATATCGATATATCTGCTTGCCATGATCCTTGGGTGACTTGTCTTCTTTTGCTTGCCCAGTGCTTCAAATATTTTCACATTTCTTTCAAAATCTTCATGTGTTTTCGAAAGAAAATGTTTTGTGGGTTTTGCGTGTGTTTAGCATGTGCAAAACCGTTGAGAGGCAAAGTAAAAAGAAAGCTCCCAAAATTGTCTTGAACTTGATGCATTAGGATTTCTAGTTTACTGGCTTTAGGTCTTATCGAGTCGTTAGGATGCACCTCGGTTTTCCCTCGGGGGGCGTGTAATCATAGGGTTTCAGCACTCAAACATTTAAATAAGTCCACCCTGAACCTAGAGAGTAAATAATTCGTGTCTGTTAGTATAAGGAAGTTTGTCGTAGTCAAGGGCCCTTAATCTCTTTTTGTGAAACTTAAGTGTAGGGGTTTTGGTTCCCATGTAGATAAATGAATAAATAAGCAAGTAAAACCCAAACTCCAACTTCCAATAATTATTAAAGAATGTACAACATAATATTTAGAAACATAACAAAGTGCAACATAATAAGCTATCACATAGCAAATAGGAAGCTCAATAAAAACTATTTTTCTTCATTTCTAATCTTCAAATTGGTTTCATGCAAGTCTTTCTATTATGATGACCAAACAAATGACAACGGGAACATCAGATAGGATTCGTATCTGAAATCTTTGATGGAATTTGTTTCCTCTTTGGCCTACCTGATCTTCGCTTGGTAATTAGCGGTTCAATTTTATTGACATCGGAAGGATTGAGTGTGGGACGATCGGTTGTGGGTATAGGGTATATAGGCATTTCACACATCTTCCTGTAATTCTTAGTAAAATATCGAGAACAAAATGTGTAAATGTCCTTACCTAAAAATTGCATGGCTATGCAAGCATGCTTGCAAGGAAACCGATAGATTCGCCAATCACCACAAGTACAATTCATGGTCTGAAGGTCTACCATACAAGAAGGTATCAAGTGAACCTCAAGAATTGTATATGGAACAAATATGGTGTAACATAAGCTTTTGCATAACGAATAGTGGCTTCCAATTTTAGTTCAATAGACAGACACAAATGTGATTTCCATTTAGCGGACTCAATCTTTATTCTACTTAACAAATCCATAACTTTGACTCGGATGTGGTCGACAAGATCGGTTATGCTAAGGTGCTAAGCTTCAAGTATCCATGAATTGTAGAATTCAGAAACATTAGAGTACATGTGACCGTAACGCTCTCCTTCAAACAAGTAGTTGGCCCAATGTCCTAATCCAGACTCATCAATGAAATGTTTGGCTATGGAAGACTCCTAGAGAGTACTATTAAATGTTTTACTAATTAACCTCAAGTGCACCTCTGTTGGTGAAGACGGGGTAAGTACGGGTCGATCCGCAGGGAGTATTTCCAACCTTTGAGTGAGCGAAATCAAGTAGGAAATAATGGTGGAAGAAGAGATTATTACGCTATGACTAAAAAGATGATTATCCAACAGAAATTTCAGCCAATAAAGATGAGGAAAACAAGGATGGGAAGTGTCTTAAACATATGGCAAAAGCCATAAAAAATTCCCCAACATGTAGATGATTAAAACAAATCTGATGAACATACAACATTTAAGTCTACACAATCAAAATTCCTCAAACATAAAAACCTCACACAAAAGTGTGCATCATCTCCACCCTCAAAGGGGGATGGAACTACTCACTAATCATTAAGCTAACGTTTGTATTAAGAAGAGAAAATATTCTAACTAATTCTACTAAGATTAATAAAACAAAATTATGCTAAGCATGCAAGAATTAAAAGATGCAACATGAAACTAAGAAAGATTTCTTTTATTTATGACTGACATTACAAGTAGCATCTCTCCACTTGAGTTTTGCTCCAAGGCTTTACTCTAAGTAGAGGGAATGACCTCCAAGCAAGGAGTTGATTTTAAAGAAGGAAGATGAGTTCTATTTATAGATATGAAAAAGGCAACTGGGGACAATCTCCCGATGTGGGACTAATCAAACTTCTACAAATTGATAAAACAACATAATACACAACCACAAGAAGCCAGGTCAGATTCTGACCAACATGGACTGCCAATTGGAGGTCTAGGGCTGCCCATTGGCGGTCCCTTTTTCTCTGAGGTGGTCCGATATCTGATATCTTCTTTAGTGCTTCAATTATTTACGTGGGGTGCACTCAGATCGGTTATTGGAGTCTGGGGCCGAATCTAATTGCCAAAATAATCCTCATGATGGTGTGGAGTTTCACGGTTTGCTATTTGGTTCTTCTTGTTTACATCCATGTCCATCCCTCTTGTAGATGTGTCCTTGTGTATGACCAAGACGTCCATTTTTCTTGATTTAAGTCCTTTCTTCTTATGTTTCAGTCTTTTTTCTATTTGCTTCTCTTCTTTATTACCTAATACCTCAAATATAACAACAATCACTCGAGTAGCACAATATTGGGGTAAAATTAAGGATATATAGCATGAATATGATGCACGATATACTACTAATCAGATACCCCCACAATTACCTTTTCTAGTCCCGAGCAAAACAATGAAAGAGAAAAATGAAAGAAAGGAAAAACATATGAAAAACAGGGAAATCCTAACTCACTTTTGTAGGAATCACGATTGCACTTAGCACGTGCAACAAGCCGTTAAACCCCCTTGTTGCCAAGGAGAAGTTGTGTCTCTTGAGGGTTTTCAGCAGATATACCCACAAAATCGGAACATTGATGCATTATTCAACCTAGCAACATGACTCGATGGACCTACTTTTGTCGATCATTGGACACAGTAATCCTACGACCGACTCTATATATGTATCCAGTCCACACACCTAGCCTAGCGAACCGTTCGTGTAAGTTAATTAAGGACTTAAGTGAAGGACATGGACAACCTTAACATCCTCAAGTGATACAAAGTGTAAAGTCCATTAAGGTTCTTATTTGTAATACCATCTTTTTCTTCTTCTTTTTTCTTCTTGTTTTTTTTCTCTTTTTTTCTTTCTATTTCATCACTTTTTTAAATTTTACTAGTTGGTGTTTAATTCTCCGAGGGTTAGTTTCATGCAACATTGCCTACGAGGACTTACACTATCATGTACACCTTCCCCCAAATCTCCACATCGGGTGATGCCTATCACCCGTGTAATGGGAGTTCGGTCGGTGCATCCCAAGTCAGATGACTCGAAAACACCAGGTACTAAGTCCCCTCGGACCTAATTTCCCAAGTGATAGGAGCCGTGCGAGATGAGAGAACACCATACTAAATTATTTCTTATCTACACATGAACCAAATCCCCTACACTTAAGGTTTCACAACAGGAGTTTAAAGGTCCATCACTACAACCAACTTCCTTATACTAACAGACAAGAATTATTTGACTCACTAGGTTTAGGGTGGACTTCTTTATTTATTTGAGTGCTAAAACCCTATGATTACTCTCCCCTCGAGAGAAAATAGGGGTGCATCCTTATGACTAGATAATACCTAAAGCCAGTGTACTAGATGTTCTAATGTATCAAGTTCAAGTCGATTATGGGAGCTTCTTTTTTACTTTGCCTTCAACGGTTTTGCACATGCTAAACACACGCAAAACCCACAAAACATTTTTGTTTCGTAAACACATGAAGATTTTCAAACAAATTGGTATAATTAAAGCACTAGGCAAGCAAAAGAAGACAAGTCACCCAAGTATCATGGCATAACGGAAATATGAATGTAAATTGCAACACACTATCATGACCCTCACAATGCAAAGAAAAGAAAACCAAAGAAATGTAAAAGACTTGACTATGTACACACGTAAAACACCCCCCACTGTCTTCATTCATTGTCCTCAATGAATGTGAGTATTATACCACATGGATTTATGCATGAAAAAGAAAAGATCTCACCAACGTGAAGCGCAAAAGGATGTTCATGGTTATGTGGATGTACTTATACCCAAATTTCTAAAACCTGTGACATACTTAAGAAGGGAGACAAATACGTGAAACAAATGGGGCCCAAATACACTAGCGTCTTACTTGTGGAGTTTTTTTTGAAATTAACCTCCAAGTACGATTTTAGCCGATGTCTGTTAACTTTGAACATGTCGTAGTTACTTGGGTTTTGAATCTCAACCGCCCCGTGAGGGAAAACAGTTAACCCGATATAGGGTCCAGACCAACGACTTCGAAGATTTCCTGGAAACAAGTGGAGGCGAGAGTTATACAATAAGACCTTTTGTCCCACCGTGAGTTTTAATCCAGATCGTACGGTCGTGGAAAATTTTGGTGCGGGACTTGAAAATCTTGGCATTTTCGTATACCTCGCTTCTCAACTCCTCCAACTCGTTGAGGTCCAACTTTCGGTTGGCACCGACAATATCAAGGCTCATGCTAAGATGTTTGATTTCCCATAATGCCCGGTGTTCAAGGTCTACTGGAAGATGACAAGCCTTGCCATATACAATCCGATAGGGGGACATGCCTAGGTCAGTTTTATACGCAGTGTGGAAGGCCCACAACGCGTAATTCAATTTAACGGACCAATCTTTCCTTAAAGTATTAATCGACTTTTCAAGTGTCGGCTTGATTTGATGGTTGGAGATTTGCAGTTGGCCAATAGTTTGAGGATGATAAGGTGTGGCCAACTTGTGCGTAATGGAATATTTCCTCATCACTACTTTGAAGTATCAGTTCACAAAGTGAGTCCCTCGATTACTAATGATACATGGAGGCGTCCCAAACCTCGCAAAGATGTGTTCTTTTAAGAGTTTGATCACGACCTTGCGATCATTAGTGTCAGTGGGGATCACCTCAACCCACTTCAACACATAATCAAGTGAAAATAGAATGTAGGTGTGACCAGGGGACACGGGAAAATGACCCATTGATTGACATCATTTCATGCTTATATTTGTACCTTATATCCATTATCTTACACCTAAGCAATGCTATGTGACGAGTTTTATGTTTAGTTTTCAGAAATAAAGAGGTTTGAAGAGAAGAGCCATGAAAGGACCCAAAAGCAGGAAAAAAGGACCTAATTGTGAGACCTGGGGACCAAGATGCAAGGGGGAAGGACCTGATCGTAAGACAGAAGGACCTAAGAGCAAAACAGGAAACTCCACACCATCATGAGGAGTATTTTGTCAATTCGATTCGGGTCGGAGCTCCACTAAACCAACCAGATGCATCTAAGACCAAGCAACACTTCAAGAAAAGCCCACAAAGAAAACCAGACGGATCCAAGCTTTATAGGCCGCCAATTGGCGGTCTGGAACCGCTAATTGGCGGTCCATTTAGCCCAGGATCCGTCCAATTTTCTGTAGCACGTGTATTAGTGTATTCTTAGTGTATTTTGGGTATTGGTTTAGTCCCACATCGGGGGATTGTCCCGGATTAGCTTTTTCCATGCTTATAAATAGAACTCTTCACCTTCCATTGTAATTACCCATTGTTTGGTGGCATTCTCTCTACTAAGGAGTGAGCCTTGAAGCAATAACTCAAGGTGGAGAAGGATGCTACCTTCAATGTGAGTCATTGTTAATAAAAGTTTATTTGTTTCTTTTAATCTTGTTTTGTTATGTTGTTTGTTTTGTGTGGGTTGCTTTACTTTGTTTAATTTCTTGTTTAGTAATTTTAGTATCTTAGTTAAATGTTTTCTTTACTTAGTCTAATCAGTAGTGTAATGAGTAGTGAGTAGTTCCATCCCCATTTGGGGGGTGGAGAAATATGTGATATAATAATGTAGTGTATTAAGTGTGTGTTATTTTTATCCATTGAGCTTTATATGATTTCCATAACCATCTAATGGGTCTCCACTCTTATCTTTGATATGCTAATGCTCTTGAATGAAGCTTAGCTTATGCTTTGATTAGTGGACCTATTTTATGGGGAATGATAAGGTTAGGATATGGATGAAGTTAATGTTGGAAACACAATTTGTAGTGTATGTACTCTTGTTGCCTTTTCCTTAGCTAATGTCTTGTATGTTTTAATGATGTAGTCATCTTAATTCATGTGGAGGCATAGTAGGGTCTAGTCTTTATACTTGAGTTCATGTAGCTTCATTCCAATCATTGTCTTGTATGTTTTAATGATGTAGTCTTATCTTAATTCTTGTAGAGGCAAGATTGGATGTAGTTTTATGATTTCATGCACTACATGTTGTGAGGAGCTTAATTGAACACACACACACACATCTTTATGTTCACATCAGTTCTCTACCCCCTTTGGGGTTTAGTTTTATTGCTTATATTCATTTCCGTTGCATTTCATTTCAGCTTTGTAGTTTAGATTAGTGTAATACATCTTTCTCCCTTCTTTTTACCTCTCGCCTTCGAATAAACCAAGTGTCGACACACCTCCCAGTGGACGACCCGTATTTGCCACCGCTTCAACGCGGCCGTGCACTTGCGGTTAAATTTAAAACGATCAATCAAGTTTTTGGCGCCGTTGCCGGGGAGGTGCTCTGTCCAGACGTTGGTTTGGACGATTCGAGGGGTTTTTAATTTTTTGTTTTCAGTTTTTCTTAGTGGCAGGGAACCTGAGGATCAAGGGGAAGCGACTGGAGTAATTGGAGAGCAAAAGACCCCAAAGTGACCGCCAATCAGCGGTCTGGGACCGCCAATTGGCGGCCTGGTGAGCCTCAATTGCTCTCAAATTTGTTCCAGTTGTTATGTTGTTCACTTTAGTTATCTGGGAGCCCAATTTTGCATGTTGTGATCTTTAGTTTGCTCCCAGATTTAATTTCAATCCCCTTTAATCAACTTGGACCATAAAACTCAAAGCAAAAGATTAGACTTCTTGCCATCTAGGTCATGCATCATATGTAGACCTTGCATGCATCTTTCTTTTCTTTGCTTTACATTTTGTCGTTGATTGCTGGAGCGAGGTACGCATTCCTTATCACTCATTCACGCATTAGGACATTCATTAGTGAGTAAGGTTTGCATCGAAACAAGAGTGAGGTGAGTGCTTGTTTGGTGAGTTGCTTGCTAGCCTAAGATTTCAAAACATCTTTAAGGGGCATCACCTATAGACTTCAAAGATAAGGTGGGGGATTTCATCACCCCTCCCTTAGCCCCAAAAAGCACACTCAAGTAAAGCCTTAACTAAAAGCAAGTAGACATTGGCCCTAGGAATTCGGACGCACTAGGAGAGTAATCTAGTTGAGACCGCCATGACCTGATCGGCGTTGCCTACCTTGTCGATAGTAGGAGGTACTGGATCTCCGGATCTGGTATCACTTGCTGGGCATTGTGGTCCTCGTTGTAGGGAGGTGAGGCGTGTCGAGGCTAGTGACCTCGAAGTTAGGCGTCGTCTAGCCTAAGGACCCATTGCCTTACATTGTTTGAGCCATGCTTGCTAGTTAGGCTTCTACCTTCACCCTGTACCCTCGCTAGCTCTAGGGATTCTTCCCTTCTCCTCTGAGTCATCTTCTTCTCACCTTCTTCTACGTTATAGTCTCCTCCCCTTTACACTCTCTGTTAGCGTTTTAGGGTCGAGTCGAGCACTTTTTGCGAGCTTAGCCTCGTGGTGGTGAGAGTGATCGACTCGAGAGTTTTTCTTGAGATGGATGGTTACATGGGCGACCATCCATATCATTGTTGGGACCAGGACGATTCTCCCTGGTACTCCGGACCCATGCAACCTGGGGTGGCTCAGACTAACACCCCGTATAGTTGGGATGATCGCAATTTTGTGACTGAGCAGTCTTCATATTGGGGTAACATGAGAGAGGCACCGACTACTAGACCACAATCTAGTTATGCCGGATCATATGCTGGTCAACAAACTGAGACATTACAACAAACTTTGGCCTCTTTCATGCGCATGGCAGACGACATGAGTGCCCCGGTGGCTCCAGTAGCCGTACCGTGCGACTGTTGTGGGTTGAGTGGTCATGTTATCGGGGAATGTCCTTATGTTCCCCCTGAGCCTGAGTATGAGCACACATTTTCCCAAAATTCTCATTATGACCATTACGCATCCGCGTACAACCCGAGAGTGATGGATTCATGGGGAGACAAATCTTATCCAAATTCTTATACCTCATTTTCACCCCCGTATCCTCCTCCCGAATACCCAGAATTCTACCAACACCCCACTTCAAATCATTGGACTCATTCTCAGCCCATCAACACCCAACCCCAAAATTTCCCAAGCTCTGACTTGGACCTCACTGTTGACCCCAAATTTGATTCCTTAAAATAAACCCTCCAAACATTCATGGAAACCACTCAAACTTTATTGAAGTCCAACTTGAATTCCTTGCAAAATATGGAATTGCAAGTGAGTCAAATGACACAGCAATTCCATGAACGTGAGGAGGGTTACTTTTCTTGTCAACATGAGGATTCATATTTTGATATCGAACCACCACCACATCCACAAATTCAAAGCACAACCTTTCAAAGTCAAACTCCTAGTCAGTCTGAGGGACTTGGGGTTTCAATTCACGATCACTTAGTGGAGGATTCGATTCAAATTGAGAATAACTTGGACCAGTTCTATTATGAGTCGGCACAGGATTGTGCCTTACCTTTTTGTCCCGTGGCCTTTGAGCCACATGATCTTATTGTTGTGCCTCTTAAGGACTCACCTCTGGTGGAGCAAGAGCTCCCTAGTACCCTCAATTTCAAACAACCTGATGAGAGTTTGCCTCTCACTATTGTTCCTGATCATCTTGGAAATGATGGAACATCAAACAACTACATTGCTCATGAGGGTATTAGAAGTTCCTTGGAGGATACTTTGGGTATGAGACCCACTTCCTGTTCTCCTGGTGAGTTGGACATGCATAACGAGGTGCTTGACCTCGTTCCGACCCACCAGCCTGTTGGTTGGAGAGTTTGGATTGATGATCATAACTTCAGTTCCGCAACGGGAGATATTTTTCTTCCGTTGCCCCTTATTTCCCAAACTCTCGAGAGGTTCAAGCTCTTTCAGTTTGATCCTTTGAATGAGACGCCTTTGCGTCCAATTCATGAACCTCTCATTTCATCTGGTGCTCTTTGTGAAGGGGGCCCACACATGCGTATTCTGGCCCCGCGTGGTGTCATGTTCCCTTTCCAAGTGCATTGACCCACTCTTGAGGTTCCCATTTGATGTCTTTTGACAAATGAAGATGGGAACTTATGTTTGTACATAGTTATATAAAAAAAAAGAAAAAAAAAGAAAAAGAAAAAGAAAAAAAGAAGTACAATAAAAGACTCCTTCAGTGAGCATTGATTGTTGTGAGCCCCAACCCTTGTGTATTTGGGCTCCATTTCTTTCACGTATTTGTATCCCTTCTTTAGCATCTCACAGGTTTTGAGGGAATTCGGGTTATGTCCATCAACATGACCTTGCACTTCCCTTTGTACTTCATGTTGGTGAGATCTCTCCTTTTTATGCATCAATCCATGTAGTATCTTGCTTGCATTCATTGAGGACAATGCATGAAGTAGGTGTGGGGGGTGTTTTACGTGTGTACATAGTCGAGTCTTTTTCCTTTGATTTTGTTTTCTTTTGTTTGCATTGTTAGGGTCATGTTAGTGTGCTGCATTTAATATCGATATATCTGCTTGCCATGATCCTTGGGTGACTTGTCTTCTTTTGCTTGCCCAGTGCTTCAAATATTTTCACATTTCTTTCAAAATCTTCATGTGTTTTCGAAAGAAAATGTTTTGTGGGTTTTGCGTGTGTTTAGCATGTGCAAAACCGTTGAGAGGCAAAGTAAAAAGAAAGCTCCCAAAATTGTCTTGAACTTGATGCATTAGGATTTCTAGTTTACTGGCTTTAGGTCTTATCGAGTCGTTAGGATGCACCTCGGTTTTCCCTCGGGGGGCGTGTAATCATAGGGTTTCAGCACTCAAACATTTAAATAAGTCCACCCTGAACCTAGAGAGTAAATAATTCGTGTCTGTTAGTATAAGGAAGTTTGTCGTAGTCAAGGGCCCTTAATCTCTTTTTGTGAAACTTAAGTGTAGGGGTTTTGGTTCCCATGTAGATAAATGAATAAATAAGCAAGTAAAACCCAAACTCCAACTTCCAATAATTATTAAAGAATGTACAACATAATATTTAGAAACATAACAAAGTGCAACATAATAAGCTATCACATAGCAAATAGGAAGCTCAATAAAAACTATTTTTCTTCATTTCTAATCTTCAAATTGGTTTCATGCAAGTCTTTCTATTATGATGACCAAACAAATGACAACGGGAACATCAGATAGGATTCGTATCTGAAATCTTTGATGGAATTTGTTTCCTCTTTGGCCTACCTGATCTTCGCTTGGTAATTAGCGGTTCAATTTTATTGACATCGGAAGGATTGAGTGTGGGACGATCGGTTGTGGGTATAGGGTATATAGGCATTTCACACATCTTCCTGTAATTCTTAGTAAAATATCGAGAACAAAATGTGTAAATGTCCTTACCTAAAAATTGCATGGCTATGCAAGCATGCTTGCAAGGAAACCGATAGATTCGCCAATCACCACAAGTACAATTCATGGTCTGAAGGTCTACCATACAAGAAGGTATCAAGTGAACCTCAAGAATTGTATATGGAACAAATATGGTGTAACATAAGCTTTTGCATAACGAATAGTGGCTTCCAATTTTAGTTCAATAGACAGACACAAATGTGATTTCCATTTAGCGGACTCAATCTTTATTCTACTTAACAAATCCATAACTTTGACTCGGATGTGGTCGACAAGATCGGTTATGCTAAGGTGCTAAGCTTCAAGTATCCATGAATTGTAGAATTCAGAAACATTAGAGTACATGTGACCGTAACGCTCTCCTTCAAACAAGTAGTTGGCCCAATGTCCTAATCCAGACTCATCAATGAAATGTTTGGCTATGGAAGACTCCTAGAGAGTACTATTAAATGTTTTACTAATTAACCTCAAGTGCACCTCTGTTGGTGAAGACGGGGTAAGTACGGGTCGATCCGCAGGGAGTATTTCCAACCTTTGAGTGAGCGAAATCAAGTAGGAAATAATGGTGGAAGAAGAGATTATTACGCTATGACTAAAAAGATGATTATCCAACAGAAATTTCAGCCAATAAAGATGAGGAAAACAAGGATGGGAAGTGTCTTAAACATATGGCAAAAGCCATAAAAAATTCCCCAACATGTAGATGATTAAAACAAATCTGATGAACATACAACATTTAAGTCTACACAATCAAAATTCCTCAAACATAAAAACCTCACACAAAAGTGTGCATCATCTCCACCCTCAAAGGGGGATGGAACTACTCACTAATCATTAAGCTAACGTTTGTATTAAGAAGAGAAAATATTCTAACTAATTCTACTAAGATTAATAAAACAAAATTATGCTAAGCATGCAAGAATTAAAAGATGCAACATGAAACTAAGAAAGATTTCTTTTATTTATGACTGACATTACAAGTAGCATCTCTCCACTTGAGTTTTGCTCCAAGGCTTTACTCTAAGTAGAGGGAATGACCTCCAAGCAAGGAGTTGATTTTAAAGAAGGAAGATGAGTTCTATTTATAGATATGAAAAAGGCAACTGGGGACAATCTCCCGATGTGGGACTAATCAAACTTCTACAAATTGATAAAACAACATAATACACAACCACAAGAAGCCAGGTCAGATTCTGACCAACATGGACTGCCAATTGGAGGTCTAGGGCTGCCCATTGGCGGTCCCTTTTTCTCTGAGGTGGTCCGATATCTGATATCTTCTTTAGTGCTTCAATTATTTACGTGGGGTGCACTCAGATCGGTTATTGGAGTCTGGGGCCGAATCTAATTGCCAAAATAATCCTCATGATGGTGTGGAGTTTCACGGTTTGCTATTTGGTTCTTCTTGTTTACATCCATGTCCATCCCTCTTGTAGATGTGTCCTTGTGTATGACCAAGACGTCCATTTTTCTTGATTTAAGTCCTTTCTTCTTATGTTTCAGTCTTTTTTCTATTTGCTTCTCTTCTTTATTACCTAATACCTCAAATATAACAACAATCACTCGAGTAGCACAATATTGGGGTAAAATTAAGGATATATAGCATGAATATGATGCACGATATACTACTAATCAGATACCCCCACAATTACCTTTTCTAGTCCCGAGCAAAACAATGAAAGAGAAAAATGAAAGAAAGGAAAAACATATGAAAAACAGGGAAATCCTAACTCACTTTTGTAGGAATCACGATTGCACTTAGCACGTGCAACAAGCCGTTAAACCCCCTTGTTGCCAAGGAGAAGTTGTGTCTCTTGAGGGTTTTCAGCAGATATACCCACAAAATCGGAACATTGATGCATTATTCAACCTAGCAACATGACTCGATGGACCTACTTTTGTCGATCATTGGACACAGTAATCCTACGACCGACTCTATATATGTATCCAGTCCACACACCTAGCCTAGCGAACCGTTCGTGTAAGTTAATTAAGGACTTAAGTGAAGGACATGGACAACCTTAACATCCTCAAGTGATACAAAGTGTAAAGTCCATTAAGGTTCTTATTTGTAATACCATCTTTTTCTTCTTTTTTTTTCTTGTTTTTTTTCTCTTTTTTTCTTTCTATTTCATCACTTTTTTAAATTTTACTAGTTGGTGTTTAATTCTCCGAGGGTTAGTTTCATGCAACATTGCCTACGAGGACTTACACTATCATGTACACCTTCCCCCAAATCTCCACATCGGGTGATGCCTATCACCCGTGTAATGGGAGTTCGGTCGGTGCATCCCAAGTCAGATGACTCGAAAACACCAGGTACTAAGTCCCCTCGGACCTAATTTCCCAAGTGATAGGAGCCGTGCGAGATGAGAGAACACCATACTAAATTATTTCTTATCTACACATGAACCAAATCCCCTACACTTAAGGTTTCACAACAGGAGTTTAAAGGTCCATCACTACAACCAACTTCCTTATACTAACAGACAAGAATTATTTGACTCACTAGGTTTAGGGTGGACTTCTTTATTTATTTGAGTGCTAAAACCCTATGATTACTCTCCCCTCGAGAGAAAATAGGGGTGCATCCTTATGACTAGATAATACCTAAAGCCAGTGTACTAGATGTTCTAATGTATCAAGTTCAAGTCGATTATGGGAGCTTCTTTTTTACTTTGCCTTCAACGGTTTTGCACATGCTAAACACACGCAAAACCCACAAAACATTTTTGTTTCGTAAACACATGAAGATTTTCAAACAAATTGGTATAATTAAAGCACTAGGCAAGCAAAAGAAGACAAGTCACCCAAGTATCATGGCATAACGGAAATATGAATGTAAATTGCAACACACTATCATGACCCTCACAATGCAAAGAAAAGAAAACCAAAGAAATGTAAAAGACTTGACTATGTACACACGTAAAACACCCCCCACTGTCTTCATTCATTGTCCTCAATGAATGTGAGTATTATACCACATGGATTTATGCATGAAAAAGAAAAGATCTCACCAACGTGAAGCGCAAAAGGATGTTCATGGTTATGTGGATGTACTTATACCCAAATTTCTAAAACCTGTGACATACTTAAGAAGGGAGACAAATACGTGAAACAAATGGGGCCCAAATACACTAGCGTCTTACTTGTGGAGTTTTTTTTGAAATTAACCTCCAAGTACGATTTTAGCCGATGTCTGTTAACTTTGAACATGTCGTAGTTACTTGGGTTTTGAATCTCAACCGCCCCGTGAGGGAAAACAGTTAACCCGATATAGGGTCCAGACCAACGACTTCGAAGATTTCCTGGAAACAAGTGGAGGCGAGAGTTATACAATAAGACCTTTTGTCCCACCGTGAGTTTTAATCCAGATCGTACGGTCGTGGAAAATTTTGGTGCGGGACTTGAAAATCTTGGCATTTTCGTATACCTCGCTTCTCAACTCCTCCAACTCGTTGAGGTCCAACTTTCGGTTGGCACCGACAATATCAAGGCTCATGCTAAGATGTTTGATTTCCCATAATGCCCGGTGTTCAAGGTCTACTGGAAGATGACAAGCCTTGCCATATACAATCCGATAGGGGGACATGCCTAGGTCAGTTTTATACGCAGTGTGGAAGGCCCACAACGCGTAATTCAATTTAACGGACCAATCTTTCCTTAAAGTATTAATCGACTTTTCAAGTGTCGGCTTGATTTGATGGTTGGAGATTTGCAGTTGGCCAATAGTTTGAGGATGATAAGGTGTGGCCAACTTGTGCGTAATGGAATATTTCCTCATCACTACTTTGAAGTATCAGTTCACAAAGTGAGTCCCTCGATTACTAATGATACATGGAGGCGTCCCAAACCTCGCAAAGATGTGTTCTTTTAAGAGTTTGATCACGACCTTGCGATCATTAGTGTCAGTGGGGATCACCTCAACCCACTTCAACACATAATCAAGTGAAAATAGAATGTAGGTGTGACCAGGGGACACGGGAAAATGACCCATTGATTGACATCATTTCATGCTTATATTTGTACCTTATATCCATTATCTTACACCTAAGCAATGCTATGTGACGAGTTTTATGTTTAGTTTTCAGAAATAAAGAGGTTTGAAGAGAAGAGCCATGAAAGGACCCAAAAGCAGGAAAAAAGGACCTAATTGTGAGACCTGGGGACCAAGATGCAAGGGGGAAGGACCTGATCGTAAGACAGAAGGACCTAAGAGCAAAACAGGAAACTCCACACCATCATGAGGAGTATTTTGTCAATTCGATTCGGGTCGGAGCTCCACTAAACCAACCAGATGCATCTAAGACCAAGCAACACTTCAAGAAAAGCCCACAAAGAAAACCAGACGGATCCAAGCTTTATAGGCCGCCAATTGGCGGTCTGGAACCGCTAATTGGCGGTCCATTTAGCCCAGGATCCGTCCAATTTTCTGTAGCACGTGTATTAGTGTATTCTTAGTGTATTTTGGGTATTGGTTTAGTCCCACATCGGGGGATTGTCCCGGATTAGCTTTTTCCATGCTTATAAATAGAACTCTTCACCTTCCATTGTAATTACCCATTGTTTGGTGGCATTCTCTCTACTAAGGAGTGAGCCTTGAAGCAATAACTCAAGGTGGAGAAGGATGCTACCTTCAATGTGAGTCATTGTTAACAAAAGTTTATTTGTTTCTTTTAATCTTGTTTTGTTATGTTGTTTGTTTTGTGTGGGTTGCTTTACTTTGTTTAATTTCTTGTTTAGTAATTTTAGTATCTTAGTTAAATGTTTTCTTTACTTAGTCTAATCAGTAGTGTAATGAGTAGTGAGTAGTTCCATCCCCATTTGGGGGGTGGAGAAATATGTGATATAATAATGTAGTGTATTAAGTGTGTGTTATTTTTATCCATTGAGCTTTATATGATTTCCATAACCATCTAATGGGTCTCCACTCTTATCTTTGATATGCTAATGCTCTTGAATGAAGCTTAGCTTATGCTTTGATTAGTGGACCTATTTTATGGGGAATGATAAGGTTAGGATATGGATGAAGTTAATGTTGGAAACACAATTTGTAGTGTATGTACTCTTGTTGCCTTTTCCTTAGCTAATGTCTTGTATGTTTTAATGATGTAGTCATCTTAATTCATGTGGAGGCATAGTAGGGTCTAGTCTTTATACTTGAGTTCATGTAGCTTCATTCCAATCATTGTCTTGTATGTTTTAATGATGTAGTCTTATCTTAATTCTTGTAGAGGCAAGATTGGATGTAGTTTTATGATTTCATGCACTACATGTTGTGAGGAGCTTAATTGAACACACACACACACATCTTTATGTTCACATCAGTTCTCTACCCCCTTTGGGGTTTAGTTTTATTGCTTATATTCATTTCCGTTGCATTTCATTTCAGCTTTGTAGTTTAGATTAGTGTAATACATCTTTCTCCCTTCTTTTTACCTCTCGCCTTCGAATAAACCAAGTGTCGACACACCTCCCAGTGGACGACCCGTATTTGCCACCGCTTCAACGCGGCCGTGCACTTGCGGTTAAATTTAAAACGATCAATCAAGTTTTTGGCGCCGTTGCCGGGGAGGTGCTCTGTCCAGACGTTGGTTTGGACGATTCGAGGGGTTTTTAATTTTTTGTTTTCAGTTTTTCTTAGTGGCAGGGAACCTGAGGATCAAGGGGAAGCGACTGGAGTAATTGGAGAGCAAAAGACCCCAAAGTGACCGCCAATCAGCGGTCTGGGACCGCCAATTGGCGGCCTGGTGAGCCTCAATTGCTCTCAAATTTGTTCCAGTTGTTATGTTGTTCACTTTAGTTATCTGGGAGCCCAATTTTGCATGTTGTGATCTTTAGTTTGCTCCCAGATTTAATTTCAATCCCCTTTAATCAACTTGGACCATAAAACTCAAAGCAAAAGATTAGACTTCTTGCCATCTAGGTCATGCATCATATGTAGACCTTGCATGCATCTTTCTTTTCTTTGCTTTACATTTTGTCGTTGATTGCTGGAGCGAGGTACGCATTCCTTATCACTCATTCACGCATTAGGACATTCATTAGTGAGTAAGGTTTGCATCGAAACAAGAGTGAGGTGAGTGCTTGTTTGGTGAGTTGCTTGCTAGCCTAAGATTTCAAAACATCTTTAAGGGGCATCACCTATAGACTTCAAAGATAAGGTGGGGGATTTCATCACCCCTCCCTTAGCCCCAAAAAGCACACTCAAGTAAAGCCTTAACTAAAAGCAAGTAGACATTGGCCCTAGGAATTCGGACGCACTAGGAGAGTAATCTAGTTGAGACCGCCATGACCTGATCGGCGTTGCCTACCTTGTCGATAGTAGGAGGTACTGGATCTCCGGATCTGGTATCACTTGCTGGGCATTGTGGTCCTCGTTGTAGGGAGGTGAGGCGTGTCGAGGCTAGTGACCTCGAAGTTAGGCGTCGTCTAGCCTAAGGACCCATTGCCTTACATTGTTTGAGCCATGCTTGCTAGTTAGGCTTCTACCTTCACCCTGTACCCTCGCTAGCTCTAGGGATTCTTCCCTTCTCCTCTGAGTCATCTTCTTCTCACCTTCTTCTACGTTATAGTCTCCTCCCCTTTACACTCTCTGTTAGCGTTTTAGGGTCGAGTCGAGCACTTTTTGCGAGCTTAGCCTCGTGGTGGTGAGAGTGATCGACTCGAGAGTTTTTCTTGAGATGGATGGTTACATGGGCGACCATCCATATCATTGTTGGGACCAGGACGATTCTCCCTGGTACTCCGGACCCATGCAACCTGGGGTGGCTCAGACTAACACCCCGTATAGTTGGGATGATCGCAATTTTGTGACTGAGCAGTCTTCATATTGGGGTAACATGAGAGAGGCACCGACTACTAGACCACAATCTAGTTATGCCGGATCATATGCTGGTCAACAAACTGAGACATTACAACAAACTTTGGCCTCTTTCATGCGCATGGCAGACGACATGAGTGCCCCGGTGGCTCCAGTAGCCGTACCGTGCGACTGTTGTGGGTTGAGTGGTCATGTTATCGGGGAATGTCCTTATGTTCCCCCTGAGCCTGAGTATGAGCACACATTTTCCCAAAATTCTCATTATGACCATTACGCATCCGCGTACAACCCGAGAGTGATGGATTCATGGGGAGACAAATCTTATCCAAATTCTTATACCTCATTTTCACCCCCGTATCCTCCTCCCGAATACCCAGAATTCTACCAACACCCCACTTCAAATCATTGGACTCATTCTCAGCCCATCAACACCCAACCCCAAAATTTCCCAAGCTCTGACTTGGACCTCACTGTTGACCCCAAATTTGATTCCTTAAAATAAACCCTCCAAACATTCATGGAAACCACTCAAACTTTATTGAAGTCCAACTTGAATTCCTTGCAAAATATGGAATTGCAAGTGAGTCAAATGACACAGCAATTCCATGAACGTGAGGAGGGTTACTTTTCTTGTCAACATGAGGATTCATATTTTGATATCGAACCACCACCACATCCACAAATTCAAAGCACAACCTTTCAAAGTCAAACTCCTAGTCAGTCTGAGGGACTTGGGGTTTCAATTCACGATCACTTAGTGGAGGATTCGATTCAAATTGAGAATAACTTGGACCAGTTCTATTATGAGTCGGCACAGGATTGTGCCTTACCTTTTTGTCCCGTGGCCTTTGAGCCACATGATCTTATTGTTGTGCCTCTTAAGGACTCACCTCTGGTGGAGCAAGAGCTCCCTAGTACCCTCAATTTCAAACAACCTGATGAGAGTTTGCCTCTCACTATTGTTCCTGATCATCTTGGAAATGATGGAACATCAAACAACTACATTGCTCATGAGGGTATTAGAAGTTCCTTGGAGGATACTTTGGGTATGAGACCCACTTCCTGTTCTCCTGGTGAGTTGGACATGCATAACGAGGTGCTTGACCTCGTTCCGACCCACCAGCCTGTTGGTTGGAGAGTTTGGATTGATGATCATAACTTCAGTTCCGCAACGGGAGATATTTTTCTTCCGTTGCCCCTTATTTCCCAAACTCTCGAGAGGTTCAAGCTCTTTCAGTTTGATCCTTTGAATGAGACGCCTTTGCGTCCAATTCATGAACCTCTCATTTCATCTGGTGCTCTTTGTGAAGGGGGCCCACACATGCGTATTCTGGCCCCGCGTGGTGTCATGTTCCCTTTCCAAGTGCATTGACCCACTCTTGAGGTTCCCATTTGATGTCTTTTGACAAATGAAGATGGGAACTTATGTTTGTACATAGTTATATAAAAAAAAAGAAAAAAAAAGAAAAAGAAAAAGAAAAAAAGAAGTACAATAAAAGACTCCTTCAGTGAGCATTGATTGTTGTGAGCCCCAACCCTTGTGTATTTGGGCTCCATTTCTTTCACGTATTTGTATCCCTTCTTTAGCATCTCACAGGTTTTGAGGGAATTCGGGTTATGTCCATCAACATGACCTTGCACTTCCCTTTGTACTTCATGTTGGTGAGATCTCTCCTTTTTATGCATCAATCCATGTAGTATCTTGCTTGCATTCATTGAGGACAATGCATGAAGTAGGTGTGGGGGGGTGTTTTACGTGTGTACATAGTCGAGTCTTTTTCCTTTGATTTTGTTTTCTTTTGTTTGCATTGTTAGGGTCATGTTAGTGTGCTGCATTTAATATCGATATATCTGCTTGCCATGATCCTTGGGTGACTTGTCTTCTTTTGCTTGCCCAGTGCTTCAAATATTTTCACATTTCTTTCAAAATCTTCATGTGTTTTCGAAAGAAAATGTTTTGTGGGTTTTGCGTGTGTTTAGCATGTGCAAAACCGTTGAGAGGCAAAGTAAAAAGAAAGCTCCCAAAATTGTCTTGAACTTGATGCATTAGGATTTCTAGTTTACTGGCTTTAGGTCTTATCGAGTCGTTAGGATGCACCTCGGTTTTCCCTCGGGGGGCGTGTAATCATAGGGTTTCAGCACTCAAACATTTAAATAAGTCCACCCTGAACCTAGAGAGTAAATAATTCGTGTCTGTTAGTATAAGGAAGTTTGTCGTAGTCAAGGGCCCTTAATCTCTTTTTGTGAAACTTAAGTGTAGGGGTTTTGGTTCCCATGTAGATAAATGAATAAATAAGCAAGTAAAACCCAAACTCCAACTTCCAATAATTATTAAAGAATGTACAACATAATATTTAGAAACATAACAAAGTGCAACATAATAAGCTATCACATAGCAAATAGGAAGCTCAATAAAAACTATTTTTCTTCATTTCTAATCTTCAAATTGGTTTCATGCAAGTCTTTCTATTATGATGACCAAACAAATGACAACGGGAACATCAGATAGGATTCGTATCTGAAATCTTTGATGGAATTTGTTTCCTCTTTGGCCTACCTGATCTTCGCTTGGTAATTAGCGGTTCAATTTTATTGACATCGGAAGGATTGAGTGTGGGACGATCGGTTGTGGGTATAGGGTATATAGGCATTTCACACATCTTCCTGTAATTCTTAGTAAAATATCGAGAACAAAATGTGTAAATGTCCTTACCTAAAAATTGCATGGCTATGCAAGCATGCTTGCAAGGAAACCGATAGATTCGCCAATCACCACAAGTACAATTCATGGTCTGAAGGTCTACCATACAAGAAGGTATCAAGTGAACCTCAAGAATTGTATATGGAACAAATATGGTGTAACATAAGCTTTTGCATAACGAATAGTGGCTTCCAATTTTAGTTCAATAGACAGACACAAATGTGATTTCCATTTAGCGGACTCAATCTTTATTCTACTTAACAAATCCATAACTTTGACTCGGATGTGGTCGACAAGATCGGTTATGCTAAGGTGCTAAGCTTCAAGTATCCATGAATTGTAGAATTCAGAAACATTAGAGTACATGTGACCGTAACGCTCTCCTTCAAACAAGTAGTTGGCCCAATGTCCTAATCCAGACTCATCAATGAAATGTTTGGCTATGGAAGACTCCTAGAGAGTACTATTAAATGTTTTACTAATTAACCTCAAGTGCACCTCTGTTGGTGAAGACGGGGTAAGTACGGGTCGATCCGCAGGGAGTATTTCCAACCTTTGAGTGAGCGAAATCAAGTAGGAAATAATGGTGGAAGAAGAGATTATTACGCTATGACTAAAAAGATGATTATCCAACAGAAATTTCAGCCAATAAAGATGAGGAAAACAAGGATGGGAAGTGTCTTAAACATATGGCAAAAGCCATAAAAAATTCCCCAACATGTAGATGATTAAAACAAATCTGATGAACATACAACATTTAAGTCTACACAATCAAAATTCCTCAAACATAAAAACCTCACACAAAAGTGTGCATCATCTCCACCCTCAAAGGGGGATGGAACTACTCACTAATCATTAAGCTAACGTTTGTATTAAGAAGAGAAAATATTCTAACTAATTCTACTAAGATTAATAAAACAAAATTATGCTAAGCATGCAAGAATTAAAAGATGCAACATGAAACTAAGAAAGATTTCTTTTATTTATGACTGACATTACAAGTAGCATCTCTCCACTTGAGTTTTGCTCCAAGGCTTTACTCTAAGTAGAGGGAATGACCTCCAAGCAAGGAGTTGATTTTAAAGAAGGAAGATGAGTTCTATTTATAGATATGAAAAAGGCAACTGGGGACAATCTCCCGATGTGGGACTAATCAAACTTCTACAAATTGATAAAACAACATAATACACAACCACAAGAAGCCAGGTCAGATTCTGACCAACATGGACTGCCAATTGGAGGTCTAGGGCTGCCCATTGGCGGTCCCTTTTTCTCTGAGGTGGTCCGATATCTGATATCTTCTTTAGTGCTTCAATTATTTACGTGGGGTGCACTCAGATCGGTTATTGGAGTCTGGGGCCGAATCTAATTGCCAAAATAATCCTCATGATGGTGTGGAGTTTCACGGTTTGCTATTTGGTTCTTCTTGTTTACATCCATGTCCATCCCTCTTGTAGATGTGTCCTTGTGTATGACCAAGACGTCCATTTTTCTTGATTTAAGTCCTTTCTTCTTATGTTTCAGTCTTTTTTCTATTTGCTTCTCTTCTTTATTACCTAATACCTCAAATATAACAACAATCACTCGAGTAGCACAATATTGGGGTAAAATTAAGGATATATAGCATGAATATGATGCACGATATACTACT
This sequence comes from Triglochin maritima, assembly GCA_963682175.1. Lineage (NCBI taxonomy): Eukaryota > Viridiplantae > Streptophyta > Magnoliopsida > Alismatales > Juncaginaceae > Triglochin > Triglochin maritima. Next base: position 15,280,534 of record OY821785.1, read on the forward strand.
AATCAGATACCCCCACAATTACCTTTTCTAGTCCCGAGCAAAACAATGAAAGAGAAAAATGAAAGAAAGGAAAAACATATGAAAAACAGGGAAATCCTAACTCACTTTTGTAGGAATCACGATTGCACTTAGCACGTGCAACAAGCCGTTAAACCCCCTTGTTGCCAAGGAGAAGTTGTGTCTCTTGAGGGTTTTCAGCAGATATACCCACAAAATCGGAACATTGATGCATTATTCAACCTAGCAACATGACTCGATGGACCTACTTTTGTCGATCATTGGACACAGTAATCCTACGACCGACTCTATATATGTATCCAGTCCACACACCTAGCCTAGCGAACCGTTCGTGTAAGTTAATTAAGGACTTAAGTGAAGGACATGGACAACCTTAACATCCTCAAGTGATACAAAGTGTAAAGTCCATTAAGGTTCTTATTTGTAATACCATCTTTTTCTTCTTCTTTTTTCTTCTTGTTTTTTTTCTCTTTTTTTCTTTCTATTTCATCACTTTTTTAAATTTTACTAGTTGGTGTTTAATTCTCCGAGGGTTAGTTTCATGCAACATTGCCTACGAGGACTTACACTATCATGTACACCTTCCCCCAAATCTCCACATCGGGTGATGCCTATCACCCGTGTAATGGGAGTTCGGTCGGTGCATCCCAAGTCAGATGACTCGAAAACACCAGGTACTAAGTCCCCTCGGACCTAATTTCCCAAGTGATAGGAGCCGTGCGAGATGAGAGAACACCATACTAAATTATTTCTTATCTACACATGAACCAAATCCCCTACACTTAAGGTTTCACAACAGGAGTTTAAAGGTCCATCACTACAACCAACTTCCTTATACTAACAGACAAGAATTATTTGACTCACTAGGTTTAGGGTGGACTTCTTTATTTATTTGAGTGCTAAAACCCTATGATTACTCTCCCCTCGAGAGAAAATAGGGGTGCATCCTTATGACTAGATAATACCTAAAGCCAGTGTACTAGATGTTCTAATGTATCAAGTTCAAGTCGATTATGGGAGCTTCTTTTTTACTTTGCCTTCAACGGTTTTGCACATGCTAAACACACGCAAAACCCACAAAACATTTTTGTTTCGTAAACACATGAAGATTTTCAAACAAATTGGTATAATTAAAGCACTAGGCAAGCAAAAGAAGACAAGTCACCCAAGTATCATGGCATAACGGAAATATGAATGTAAATTGCAACACACTATCATGACCCTCACAATGCAAAGAAAAGAAAACCAAAGAAATGTAAAAGACTTGACTATGTACACACGTAAAACACCCCCCACTGTCTTCATTCATTGTCCTCAATGAATGTGAGTATTATACCACATGGATTTATGCATGAAAAAGAAAAGATCTCACCAACGTGAAGCGCAAAAGGATGTTCATGGTTATGTGGATGTACTTATACCCAAATTTCTAAAACCTGTGACATACTTAAGAAGGGAGACAAATACGTGAAACAAATGGGGCCCAAATACACTAGCGTCTTACTTGTGGAGTTTTTTTTGAAATTAACCTCCAAGTACGATTTTAGCCGATGTCTGTTAACTTTGAACATGTCGTAGTTACTTGGGTTTTGAATCTCAACCGCCCCGTGAGGGAAAACAGTTAACCCGATATAGGGTCCAGACCAACGACTTCGAAGATTTCCTGGAAACAAGTGGAGGCGAGAGTTATACAATAAGACCTTTTGTCCCACCGTGAGTTTTAATCCAGATCGTACGGTCGTGGAAAATTTTGGTGCGGGACTTGAAAATCTTGGCATTTTCGTATACCTCGCTTCTCAACTCCTCCAACTCGTTGAGGTCCAACTTTCGGTTGGCACCGACAATATCAAGGCTCATGCTAAGATGTTTGATTTCCCATAATGCCCGGTGTTCAAGGTCTACTGGAAGATGACAAGCCTTGCCATATACAATCCGATAGGGGGACATGCCTAGGTCAGTTTTATACGCAGTGTGGAAGGCCCACAACGCGTAATTCAATTTAACGGACCAATCTTTCCTTAAAGTATTAATCGACTTTTCAAGTGTCGGCTTGATTTGATGGTTGGAGATTTGCAGTTGGCCAATAGTTTGAGGATGATAAGGTGTGGCCAACTTGTGCGTAATGGAATATTTCCTCATCACTACTTCGAAGTATCAGTTCACAAAGTGAGTCCCTCGATTACTAATGATACATGGAGGCGTCCCAAACCTCGCAAAGATGTGTTCTTTTAAGAGTTTGATCACGACCTTGCGATCATTAGTGTCAGTGGGGATCACCTCAACCCACTTCAACACATAATCAAGTGAAAATAGAATGTAGGTGTGACCAGGGGACACGGGAAAATGACCCATTGATTGACATCATTTCATGCTTATATTTGTACCTTATATCCATTATCTTACACCTAAGCAATGCTATGTGACGAGTTTTATGTTTAGTTTTCAGAAATAAAGAGGTTTGAAGAGAAGAGCCATGAAAGGACCCAAAAGCAGGAAAAAGGACCTAATTGTGAGACCTGGGGACCAAGATGCAAGGGGGAAGGACCTGATCGTAAGACAGAAGGACCTAAGAGCAAAACAGGAAACTCCACACCATCATGAGGAGTATTTTGTCAATTCGATTCGGGTCGGAGCTCCACTAAACCAACCAGATGCATCTAAGACCAAGAAACACTTCAAGAAAAGCCCACAAAGAAAACCAGACGGATCCAAGCTTTATAGGCCGCCAATTGGCGGTCTGGAACCGCTAATTGGCGGTCCATTTAGCCCAGGATCCGTCCAATTTTCTGTAGCACGTGTATTAGTGTATTCTTAGTGTATTTTGGGTATTGGTTTAGTCCCACATCGGGGGATTGTCCCGGATTAGCTTTTTCCATGCTTATAAATAGAACTCTTCACCTTCCATTGTAATTACCCATTGTTTGGTGGCATTCTCTCTACTAAGGAGTGAGCCTTGAAGCAATAACTCAAGGTGGAGAAGGATGCTACCTTCAATGTGAGTCATTGTTAATAAAAGTTTATTTGTTTCTTTTAATCTTGTTTTGTTATGTTGTTTGTTTTGTGTGGGTTGCTTTACTTTGTTTAATTTCTTGTTTAGTAATTTTAGTATCTTAGTTAAATGTTTTCTTTACTTAGTCTAATCAGTAGTGTAATGAGTAGTGAGTAGTTCCATCCCCATTTGGGGGGTGGAGAAATATGTGATATAATAATGTAGTGTATTAAGTGTGTGTTATTTTTATCCATTGAGCTTTATATGATTTCCATAACCATCTAATGGGTCTCCACTCTTATCTTTGATATGCTAATGCTCTTGAATGAAGCTTAGCTTATGCTTTGATTAGTGGACCTATTTTATGGGGAATGATAAGGTTAGGATATGGATGAAGTTAATGTTGGAAACACAATTTGTAGTGTATGTACTCTTGTTGCCTTTTCCTTAGCTAATGTCTTGTATGTTTTAATGATGTAGTCATCTTAATTCATGTGGAGGCATAGTAGGGTCTAGTCTTTATACTTGAGTTCATGTAGCTTCATTCCAATCATTGTCTTGTATGTTTTAATGATGTAGTCTTATCTTAATTCATTTAGAGGCAAGATTGGATGTAGTTTTATGATTTCATGCACTACATGTTGTGAGGAGCTTAATTGAACACACACACACACATCTTTATGTTCACATCAGTTCTCTACCCCCTTTGGGGTTTAGTTTTATTGCTTATATTCATTTCCGTTGCATTTCATTTCAGCTTTGTAGTTTAGATTAGTGTAATACATCTTTCTCCCTTCTTTTTACCTCTCGCCTTCGAATAAACCAAGTGTCGACACACCTCCCAGTGGACGACCCGTATTTGCCACCGCTTCAACGCGGCCGTGCACTTGCGGTTAAATTTAAAACGATCAATCAAGTTTTTGGCGCCGTTGCCGGGGAGGTGCTCTGTCCAGACGTTGGTTTGGACGATTCGAGGGGTTTTTAATTTTTTGTTTTCAGTTTTTCTTAGTGGCAGGGAACCTGAGGATCAAGGGGAAGCGACTGGAGTAATTGGAGAGCAAAAGACCCCAAAGTGACCGCCAATCAGCGGTCTGGGACCGCCAATTGGCGGCCTGGTGAGCCTCAATTGCTCTCAAATTTGTTCCAGTTGTTATGTTGTTCACTTTAGTTATCTGGGAGCCCAATTTTGCATGTTGTGATCTTTAGTTTGCTCCCAGATTTAATTTCAATCCCCTTTAATCAACTTGGACCATAAAACTCAAAGCAAAAGATTAGACTTCTTGCCATCTAGGTCATGCATCATATGTAGACCTTGCATGCATCTTTCTTTTCTTTGCTTTACATTTTGTCGTTGATTGCTGGAGCGAGGTACGCATTCCTTATCACTCATTCACGCATTAGGACATTCATTAGTGAGTAAGGTTTGCATCGAAACAAGAGTGAGGTGAGTGCTTGTTTGGTGAGTTGCTTGCTAGCCTAAGATTTCAAAACATCTTTAAGGGGCATCACCTATAGACTTCAAAGATAAGGTGGGGGATTTCATCACCCCTCCCTTAGCCCCAAAAAGCACACTCAAGTAAAGCCTTAACTAAAAGCAAGTAGACATTGGCCCTAGGAATTCGGACGCACTAGGAGAGTAATCTAGTTGAGACCGCCATGACCTGATCGGCGTTGCCTACCTTGTCGATAGTAGGAGGTACTGGATCTCCGGATCTGGTATCACTTGCTGGGCATTGTGGTCCTCGTTGTAGGGAGGTGAGGCGTGTCGAGGCTAGTGACCTCGAAGTTAGGCGTCGTCTAGCCTAAGGACCCATTGCCTTACATTGTTTGAGCCATGCTTGCTAGTTAGGCTTCTACCTTCACCCTGTACCCTCGCTAGCTCGAGGGATTCTTCCCTTCTCCTCTGAGTCATCTTCTTCTCACCTTCTTCTACGTTATAGTCTCCTCCCCTTTACACTCTCTGTTAGCGTTTTAGGGTCGAGTCGAGCACTTTTTGCGAGCTTAGCCTCGTGGTGGTGAGAGTGATCGACTCGAGAGTTTTTCTTGAGATGGATGGTTACATGGGCGACCATCCATATCATTGTTGGGACCAGGACGATTCTCCCTGGTACTCCGGACCCATGTAACCTGGGGTGGCTCAGACTAACACCCCGTATAGTTGGGATGATCGCAATTTTGTGACTGAGCAGTCTTCATATTGGGGTAACATGAGAGAGGCACCGACTACTAGACCACAATCTAGTTATGCCGGATCATATGCTGGTCAACAAACTGAGACATTACAACAAACTTTGGCCTCTTTCATGCGCATGGCAGACGACATGAGTGCCCCGGTGGCTCCAGTAGCCGTACCGTGCGACTGTTGTGGGTTGAGTGGTCATGTTATCGGGGAATGTCCTTATGTTCCCCCTGAGCCTGAGTATGAGCACACATTTTCCCAAAATTCTCATTATGACCATTACACATCCGCGTACAACCCGAGAGTGATGGATTCATGGGGAGACAAATCTTATCCAAATTCTTATACCTCATTTTCACCCCCGTATCCTCCTCCCGAATACCCAGAATTCTACCAACACCCCACTTCAAATCATTGGACTCATTCTCAGCCCATCAACACCCAACCCCAAAATTTCCCAAGCTCTGACTTGGACCTCACTGTTGACCCCAAATTTGATTCCTTAAAACAAACCCTCCAAACATTCATGGAAACCACTCAAACTTTATTGAAGTCCAACTTGAATTCCTTGCAAAATATGGAATTGCAAGTGAGTCAAATGACACAGCAATTCCATGAACGTGAGGAGGGTTACTTTTCTTGTCAACATGAGGATTCATATTTTGATATCGAACCACCACCACATCCACAAATTCAAAGCACAACCTTTCAAAGTCAAACTCCTAGTCAGTCTGAGGGACTTGGGGTTTCAATTCACGATCACTTAGTGGAGGATTCGATTCAAATTGAGAATAACTTGGACCAGTTCTATTATGAGTCGGCACAGGATTGTGCCTTACCTTTTTGTCCCGTGGCCCTTGAGCCACATGATCTTATTGTTGTGCCTCTTAAGGACTCACCTCTGGTGGAGCAAGAGCTCCCTAGTACCCTCAATTTCAAACAACCTGATGAGAGTTTGCCTCTCACTATTGTTCCTGATCATCTTGGAAATGATGGAACATCAAACAACTACATTGCTCATGAGGGTATTAGAAGTTCCTTGGAGGATACTTTGGGTATGAGACCCACTTCCTGTTCTCCTGGTGAGTTGGACATGCATAACGAGGTGCTTGACCTCGTTCCGACCCACCAGCCTGTTGGTTGGAGAGTTTGGATTGATGATCATAACTTCAGTTCCGCAACGGGAGATATTTTTCTTCCGTTGCCCCTTATTTCCCAAACTCTCGAGAGGTTCAAGCTCTTTCAGTTTGATCCTTTGAATGAGACGCCTTTGCGTCCAATTCATGAACCTCTCATTTCATCTGGTGCTCTTTGTGAAGGGGGCCCACACATGCGTATTCTGGCCCCGCGTGGTGTCATGTTCCCTTTCCAAGTGCATTGACCCACTCTTGAGGTTCCCATTTGATGTCTTTTGACAAATGAAGATGGGAACTTATGTTTGTACATAGTTATATAAAAAAAAAGAAAAAAAAAGAAAAAGAAAAAGAAAAAAAGAAGTACAATAAAAGACTCCTTCAGTGAGCATTGATTGTTGTGAGCCCCAACCCTTGTGTATTTGGGCTCCATTTCTTTCACGTATTTGTATCCCTTCTTTAGCATCTCACAGGTTTTGAGGGAATTCGGGTTATGTCCATCAACATGACCTTGCACTTCCCTTTGTACTTCATGTTGGTGAGATCTCTCCTTTTTATGCATCAATCCATGTAGTATCTTGCTTGCATTCATTGAGGACAATGCATGAAGTAGGTGTGGGGGGGTGTTTTACGTGTGTACATAGTCGAGTCTTTTTCCTTTGATTTTGTTTTCTTTTGTTTGCATTGTTAGGGTCATGTTAGTGTGCTGCATTTAATATCGATATATCTGCTTGCCATGATCCTTGGGTGACTTGTCTTCTTTTGCTTGCCCAGTGCTTCAAATATTTTCACATTTCTTTCAAAATCTTCATGTGTTTTCGAAAGAAAATGTTTTGTGGGTTTTGCGTGTGTTTAGCATGTGCAAAACCGTTGAGAGGCAAAGTAAAAAGAAAGCTCCCAAAATTGTCTTGAACTTGATGCATTAGGATTTCTAGTTTACTGGCTTTAGGTCTTATCGAGTCGTTAGGATGCACCCCGGTTTTCCCTCGGGGGGCGTGTAATCATAGGGTTTCAGCACTCAAACATTTAAATAAGTCCACCCTGAACCTAGAGAGTAAATAATTCGTGTCTGTTAGTATAAGGAAGTTTGTCGTAGTCAAGGGCCCTTAATCTCTTTTTGTGAAACTTAAGTGTAGGGGTTTTGGTTCCCATGTAGATAAATGAATAAATAAGTGGTGTTCTCTCTTCTCGCACGGCTCCTATCACTCGGGAAAGTAGGTCTGAGGGGACTTTGTGCCTGGTGCTTTCGAGTCATCTGACTTGGGATGCACCGACCGAACTCCCGTTACACGGGTGGTAGGGATCGCCCTATGTGGAGATTTGGGGGAAGGTGTACGTGATAGTGTAAGTCCTCATAGGCAATGATGCACGAAACCTGACCCTGGGAGAATCAAACACCAACCGTTCCAAAGAAAAAAAAAAGAAAAAAAAAAGAAAAAGAAAAGAAAAAAAGAAAAGAAGAGTCAAATAAGAACCAAAATGTACTTTACACTTTGTTTCACATTCAGAAGTTAAGGTTGCCCATGTCTTTCACTTAATTCCTTAGTTAACTCTCACGAATAACTCATTAGGCTAGGTGTGTGGACTGATTACATATATAGAGTCGACCCGTAGTATTACCGCATTCCATGATCGACAAAATAAGTCCAACGAGTCGTGTAGCTAGATTGATTAATGCATCTTGTTCGGATTTTGTGGGTATATCCGCTGAAAACCCTCAGGAGACACCACTCCTCCTCCTTGGCAACAAGGAGGTTTAACGGCTTGTTGCACGTGCTAAGTGCAACCGTGATTCCTACGAAAGTGAGTTAGGATTTCTTGTTTTTCGTATGCTTTTTCCTTTCTTTGTTTTGCTCGAGACTAGCAAAAACTTAGGTGTGGGGGTATTTGATTGACATCATTTCATGCTTATATTTGTACCTTATATCCATTATCTTACACCTAAGCAATGCTATGTGACGAGTTTTATGTTTAGTTTTCAGAAATAAAGAGGTTTGAAGAGAAGAGCCATGAAAGGACCCAAAAGCAGGAAAAAAGGACCTAATTGTGAGACCTGGGGACCAAGATGAAAGGGGGAAGGACCTGATCGTAAGACAGAAGGACCTAAGAGCAAAACAGGAAACTCCACACCATCATGAGGAGTATTTTGTCAATTCGATTCGGGTCGGAGCTCCACTAAACCAACCAGATGCATCTAAGACCAAGAAACACTTCAAGAAAAGCCCACAAAGAAAACCAGACGGATCCAAGCTTTATAGGCCGCCAATTGGCGGTCTGGAACCGCTAATTGGCGGTCCATTTAGCCCAGGATCCGTCCAATTTTCTGTAGCACGTGTATTAGTGTATTCTTAGTGTATTTTGGGTATTGGTTTAGTCCCACATCGGGGGATTGTCCCGGATTAGCTTTTTCCATGCTTATAAATAGAACTCTTCACCTTCCATTGTAATTACCCATTGTTTGGTGGCATTCTCTCTACTAAGGAGTGAGCCTTGAAGCAATAACTCAAGGTGGAGAAGGATGCTACCTTCAATGTGAGTCATTGTTAATAAAAGTTTATTTGTTTCTTTTAATCTTGTTTTGTTATGTTGTTTGTTTTGTGTGGGTTGCTTTACTTTGTTTAATTTCTTGTTTAGTAATTTTAGTATCTTAGTTAAATGTTTTCTTTACTTAGTCTAATCAGTAGTGTAATGAGTAGTGAGTAGTTCCATCCCCATTTGGGGGGTGGAGAAATATGTGATATAATAATGTAGTGTATTAAGTGTGTGTTATTTTTATCCATTGAGCTTTATATGATTTCCATAACCATCTAATGGGTCTCCACTCTTATCTTTGATATGCTAATGCTCTTGAATGAAGCTTAGCTTATGCTTTGATTAGTGGACCTATTTTATGGGGAATGATAAGGTTAGGATATGGATGAAGTTAATGTTGGAAACACAATTTGTAGTGTATGTACTCTTGTTGCCTTTTCCTTAGCTAATGTCTTGTATGTTTTAATGATGTAGTCATCTTAATTCATGTGGAGGCATAGTAGGGTCTAGTCTTTATACTTGAGTTCATGTAGCTTCATTCCAATCATTGTCTTGTATGTTTTAATGATGTAGTCTTATCTTAATTCATGTAGAGGCAAGATTGGATGTAGTTTTATGATTTCATGCACTACATGTTGTGAGGAGCTTAATTGAACACACACACACACATCTTTATGTTCACATCAGTTCTCTACCCCCTTTGGGGTTTAGTTTTATTGCTTATATTCATTTCCGTTGCATTTCATTTCAGCTTTGTAGTTTAGATTAGTGTAATACATCTTTCTCCCTTCTTTTTACCTCTCGCCTTCGAATAAACCAAGTGTCGACACACCTCCCAGTGGACGACCCGTATTTGCCACCGCTTCAACGCGGCCGTGCACTTGCGGTTAAATTTAAAACGATCAATCACCCATGAAGTCAATTCCCCAAACATCAAAGATGTCAATGACTAGAATAGGATTTAGTGGCATCATATCACGTCTCCCAATGCGGCTCACATGTTGACACCGATCGCATGCTCTGCAAAATGCAAAAGCATCTTGGAATAAGGTGGGCCATCAAAAACCACATTGGAGAACTTTGGTAGAGGTTTTCTTGGCATCGAAGTGTCCACCATATGCCTCCTCATAGCAAAAGGACAAGACACTATGAATATCATCGTTAGGAATGCACCTTCTTATGATTTTATCGGCACAATAGTTAAATAAGTAAGGGTCATCCCAATAGAAGTGCTTAACTAATGACTTGAACTTTGCTATCTCATTTTTTGTCCAATGCGCCGACACCTCCCCGGTTACTAAATAGCTCACAATGTTTGCAAACCAGGGTGAGGCTATTGCTATGATATTCTCATCAAGGAAGTACTCGCTCACCGATGGGTCTAGTGAAGGCTCAACATGAATGCGTGACAAATGGTCAGCGACGACATTTTCTCACCCTTTCTTATCCCGTATCTCCAGGTCAAACTCTTGCAACAACAACATCCAATGAAGGACACGGGGTTTCACATCCTTCTTAGACAAAAGGTAGCGAAGAGCTGAGTGATCAATGTAGATGATGACCTGTGACCCAATGAGGTACTGACAAAAAATTTCCAACATAAATATTATCGCGAGGAACTCTTTCTCAGTAACAGAGTAGTTTTGTTAGGTATCATTGAGAGTACAACTAGCATAATAGATTGCATGAGGTAATTTGTCGACTCTCTGACCCAAAACTGCTCCAACCGCATAGTCAGAAGCATCACACATCAACTCAAAGGGAAGAGTCCACAATGATGCCTTGATAATTGGAGCGGAGGTCAGCTCACGCTTCAAGAACTCAAAGGATGTGAGACACTCAGGAGTGAACTCAAAAGGGGTGTCTTTGGCAAGTAAGCTCATAAATGGTTGAGCTATCTTGCTGAAGTCTTTAATGAAACGCCGATAAAAACCAGCATGTCCAAGGAAGGAACGAATGTCCTTTGCCGAGGTGGGTGGTTGTAGCTTAGAAATAAGCTCAATCTTTGCTTGATCCACCTCAATTCCATCATGAGAATCCATGTGTCCCAACACAATGCCTTTTGTGACCATAAAATGACACTTTTCCCAATTAAGGGTTATGTTTATTGATTGACATCATTTCATGCTTATATTCGTATCCTATATCCATTATCTTTCACCTAAACAATGCTATGTTACGAGTTTTATGTTTAGTTTTCAGGAATAAATAGGTTTGAAGAGATGAAGCATAAAAGGACCCAAAAGCTGGGAAAAAGGACTGAATTGTGAGATCTGTGGACCAAGATGCAAGGAAGAAGGACCTGAATGCAAGACCGAAGGACCTAAGAGCAAAACAGAATACTCCTCACCATTATGGGGAGTATTTTGGCAATTCTATTCGGGTCGGAGCTCCAACATGCAAAATAGATGCATCAAATACCAACAAAGACTTCCAGAAAAGCCCACAAGAAATTCCAGAGCGATCCGGACACTGTAGACCGCTAATTAGCGGTCCAAGACCGCTAATTGGCGGTCACTTTTGGCCCAAATGCGCTCAAATTTCTCCAGCACATGTATTAGAGAATTTTTAGGCTATTTGTGGTATCTGTTTAGTCCCACATCGGGGGATTGTCCCGGTTTGCCTTTTTCCATGGCTATAAATAGAACTCTTCACCTTCCATTGTAATCACTCCATATTTTAAGTGGCTATTCTTCCTACTAGAAGTGAGGCCTTGAAGCACACACTAAAGTAGGAGGATGCTACTTTTAATGTGAGTCATTTTAATACAAGTTTTCTTTATTATGTTGTTTGTTTTATGTTTCTTGTTTTGCTTTGCTTAATCTCATTTCATTAGTTTTATTAGCTTAGTTAATATGCTTTCTTTGTTTAGTTTAATAATTAGTGTAATGTTTAGTGAGTAGTTCCATCCCCTTTGGGGGGTGGAGTAGATGTACATACATGCATTAGAGAATGGGATGAATGTTTTATTTTTGATGTCTTGATAAAACATGAATGTATGCTTGCTTGTTTAGGATAGAATTTATAACTTGATGAGTTTTGCCAAAATTATTAGACACCTCTCATGCTTGTTTAGGTTCTGAAATAAACAACTTGCATATGTAAATGTTAATCAACTAAGTTGGTGAATAGATTGATAGGTTTTGCCATAACATTTAGACACTTCCTATGCTTGATAAACACCACCTTCATGTGCTTAAAGAATGTATTCTACACCCACCTCTTTGCTTGTGTGCACTCACTCCACCCCTTAGGGGTTTTCCCTTCCTGAAATTCCAGCATTCTTGTTTTGTTCTTAGCTTAGTTCTTATTTCATCGTTTGTTTGCTTCTTTCACCTTTCATACTTCTTAGAGTAGTTTAGTGTAGAGTAGCATAATCAATCTTTCTCTTCCCTATTTTGCCACTTGATTTCTGATAAACAAGAGCCTGCTCACCTCCCTGAGGACGACCCGTACTTGCCACTGCTTCATCGCGGCCGTGCACTTAGGGTAGAAATATAAAACGTTCAACAAGTTTTTGGCGCCGTTGCCGGGGAGGTGCCAGTCCAGACTCTTGTTTGGACGATTCGAGTGGATTTAATTTTTGTTTTGTAGTTTTTCTTTGTTTCAGGAGACTTGGAGTGGTCAGGAGGAGCACTTGGAGAAGTTTTGAAGCAATCTGGGCACTGTAGACCGCCAATCAGCGGCCTGAGACCGCTAATTGGCGGTCTGGTAAGCTCAGCTCGCTCTCTTATTTCTTTAGTCTGTTTACTTTATCTGATATAGTGGTCTGGGACTTAATTTGGCATGTTTTGACTTATAGTTTGTTCGCAGATCAATAATCAAACCTCCCTTAAGCAACTTGGACCCTAAAACTCAAAGCAAAAGATTAGGCATTCTTTTTGTTTAGGCCATGCATCATGTATGTGACTTAGGCATTTAGATTGTCTTTTATCTTAGCTTTATTTTCTGTTGCTGAGAGCTGGCGTGAGGTACGCACCTTCTACTCTCATTCATGCATTTCGTATGAACATGCATTAGTTAGTAGGAAGTGCATTGCAACAAGTGTGAGTTGAGCGTTGTTTGGAGTGTTGATTGCTAGATTTAGGACTCCAAAACGCTACTAAGGAGGGGCTGTCCCGTAAAAGATAAGGTGGGGGATTTCATCACCCTTTCCTTCGCCCCAAAAACCACACTAATCAAGAGCCTAATTTTAAAATCAAGTAGACATTGGCCCTAAGGATCTTGGACGCATTAGGAGAGTGATCCGGTCCCGACCGTCATGACCTGATCGGCGTTGCCCACTTTGTCGATAGTAGGAGAGACGAGATCCCCGGATCTTGGCTTGCTTGCTGGGCTTTGTGGTCCTCGTTGTAGGGAGGTGAGGCGTGTTGAGGCCGTGTGACCTCGCAGTTAGGCGTCGTCTAGCTGTAAGGACCTATAGCGACCTTAGGATTGCTTGAGCCTTGTTTGCTTGTGTGCTTCTACCTGTACCCATCCGCCGTAGCATAAGGACTTCTTCCTTTCTCTCCTGAGTCATTCTTTCTCTCCTGTGTTCCCCCGTCTTCTCCCCTACGTACATTCTTTGAAAAAAAAGAAAAAAAAGAGAGTTGTGGTTGTGTGTGTGCACCGTTGTGCATGCTTTCGTGGACACGAGACGAGAGTGGTCGTTTGACGAGGAGCGTTGTCAATCCGGCTTCGGTCATTGATTTCTCGACACCTTCCTCCTCTCGTGTCGCACGTAGTTTGGGTCCAATGGCTGCTAATTTCCGTGAGGAGGAGCAGTTGCTGGACCCGCCTGTTCCACCTGTGCTTCCAGTTGTCGTTCCCATACCTCTTCGTGATCGATGCTACCCGAGCCGTACCGCTCTACCCTCATGCATCGTATTACCAGAGGCTAATGGGAACCATTTTGAGGTTAAGCCTCAATTCATTTCCATGCTCCCTCGCTTCACTGGGAAAGGTGACCCCTATATCTTTCTCAGGGAATTTGAGGAGGTCTGTGCTATGTTCAAGCTGCAACAACTTAGCACAGACTCCATCCATCTTAGGCTCGTTCCTTTTACACTAAAGGATGACGCCAAGAAGTGGTTGTACAGCAACCAGGCGAATGCCTTTAGGACTTGGGATGAGTTTCAATCTGCCTTCCTTAAGAAGTACTTCCCAAATCATCGGACTCAAAAATTGAGGAACGAAATCAATTCGTTCTATCAACATGAGACTGAACCATTTCATGCATATCTTGAGAGGTTCAAAGAGCTACTATCCTCGTGCCCTCACCATGGCATTGAGTTGTGGCGTCTTTGTCAGATTGTGTATGAGGGTCTTCACATCCCGTCCAGAACGCTCCTTGAGTCCATGTGTCAAGGAGAGTTCTTGGGAAGGGATGAAAGGGAGGCATGAGCCTTCCTAGAAGACCTCGCTGAGAAAACCATGCAGTGGGAGAGTGTGAGGGAACCACCTGCATCATCTAGTATAGGAGCGAGGATCGCGAATGCAAACTCAACTAGATCGGGTTCCGCATTTGCTATCGATACCACTACGGCCACCGAGGCACGCATGGCGGCCTTAATGCGCCGTATGGATTCGATTGAGCTCCAAAACCAACAAAGTGCACCTCACATGTCCACATCTGGTCCAGTTCCCTGTCATTCATGTGGTAGCATAGGTCATGTAGAAAGCGAGTGTGAGTCCATTCCTCCTGAGATGGAGCGTGTCAACGCCGTCTATGATAGAGCCAGGAATGACCCATACTCATCATCTTATAATCCTGGATGGAGGAACCACCCCAATTTTTCATGGAACCAAACTAATGCCCCGGGTGGTCCTTCAAACTCCTCTAGACCACCTTACCAATCACACCAACCTCCCATGCATGCACAATCTTATCAGCAACCCCAAGTTCCAAGCACCAACCAACCAGGTTTCCCAAATTCTAACAACTTCGAAACCCGGTTTAATTCGCTTGAGAACTTGACTCGTGGACTTGAGAACTCTATGAAAACTTTTATGTCGTCCACAAGTCAAGTTCTCACTTCAAATCAGCAGACCATCAAATCTCTAGAGCTTCAGATGGGCCAATTGGCTCAGTCTGTACATGAGAGAGAGAGGGGGTCTTTTCCTAGCCAGCCTGAGGCTAACCCCCGCATGTACCAACAACAACAAATGCAAAATGAGAATGTGGTACCTCGGGGGAGGCAAGTGAACCATGTGGAGGAACCTGTTCACCATGTCAATTCCATTGTGACCTTAAGGAATGGAAAACAGGTTGACAATCACATTTCCTTGCCACACCCACCACCATCTATGCAGCCCCTCAGTGGGAATGGTGGTGAAGAAGAAGCTGAGGGTGAGGGTAATACACCAAAGCTTTCTTCTCAGGCACAGCAGAAAACCTACCTGCCAAAAGCTCCCTATCCAAGTAGGTTAAACAAAAAGCAGAGTGACAACATGGACAAGATATTAGAGGTGTTTAAGCAAGTGAAGGTTAACATCCCCTTGTTGGATGTCATCCAACAAATACCTCAATATGCCAAAGTGTTGAAGGATCTCTGCACAACCAAGAGGAAGACCAATGTTCCTAAGAAAGCATTCTTGGCTGCAAATATCAGCTCACTTTTGTCCAATCCTACCTACACAAAATACAAGGACCCTGGGTGTCCTACTATTCAGTGTACGATAGGGGACACTAGAATGAGCAATGTTTTGCTTGATTTAGGATCAGCGGTCAACCTCCTCCCATTCTCTGTTTATAAACAGTTGAACTTGGGAGAATTGAAACCAACTAAGATCACCCTCCAACTGGCGGATAGATCCATTCGTATTCCCATGGGGATTATCGAGGACGTGCTTATCAAAGTTGGAGATTTTATATTTCCAGTCGATTTTGTTGCCCTCGATACCAATCCTGTTGCGAACACCCACTCTCAAATACCTTTGATTTTGGGTAGACCATTTCTGGCAACCTCCAATGCCTTGATTAATTGTAGAAATGGTCTCATGAAGCTCTCATTCGGTAACATGAGTGCCGAGTTTCATGTGTTCAACTCTGGTAAGCAACAGGAACCCATGGATGAACCTTTAAATCTAAATCTCATCCGCCAATTGGAGAAAGCACCACAAAACCAACGAACACCCCTAACCCCAATGCAACCCGTTGAGAATGTTCGTGGGTCCAGCGAAAACTCATTGCCTGTCTTCGCAATGCAACAGAGTGAGCTGGCCTCGAACATAAATGTCCAAATGGAGTGTTCGTTGCATGATTCAGTTGAGAGTACTAGTGAGAGTGAGACACCTCATCATATGCCTATACCAGAAGGTGTCTCTACCTCAGATCCCATGGCCATTGAGCCATTTGAGCTTCATATTGACTCCAACAAGGACCAACCTTTGACCGAGCTTATGCTTGATGATCTAAATGATGGTGGGAGGTCCTTGTTGGATGACTTGGGGAGAAGCCCCATTCTTGATGATGCAAGTCTGCTGCATCCATCGAATGAGCCTGAGGAACTCATTCCGATGCACCCACCTATTGGTTGGAGGGTTTTCTTCGATGAGCAATTAAACCCTAGTGAGGCAACACAACTTCATTCTTGGTTGCCCACACCCAACCAATATCATGAGGGGTTCGAGCCTTTCAGCTTTGACCTTTCACCCCTCATGACACCTCAGAGTACCAGTGGAGTTTGCCCATCTCGGCAAGTCTCTGGTTCTCATGACTTGATTTTCTCATTTGATGTTCCTTGACCAAATGATTATGAGAATATCTTGGTTGATGTATATATCTTGTAAAAAGAAAAAAAAAGAAAAAAAAGAAAAAAAAGAAAAAAAAGAAAAAAAAGAAAAAAAAGTGTGTAATAAAAGACTCATTAGTGAGCATCGATTGTTGTGGGCCCCAATCCTTGTGTACTTGGGCCCAATCTCTTCACGTATTTATCTCCCTTCTTCAGCTTCTCACAGGTTTTGAGGGAATTTGGGTTTGTGTCCATCCACATGACCCTGAACGTCCCTTTGTACTTCATGTTGGTGAGATCTTTCCTTTTTCATGCATGTATCCATGTAGTATCTTGTTCACATTCATTGAGGACAATGCATGAAGTAGGTGTGGGGGGGTGTTTTACGTGTGTACATAGTCGAGTCTTTTTCCTTTGGTTTTATTTTCTTTTGTTTGTACTGCTAGGGTCATGTTAGTGTGCCGCATTTAACATTGATATATCTGCTTGCCATGATCCTTGGGTGACTTGTCTTCTTTTGCTTGCCGAGTGCTTTAAAATTTTCACATTTCTTTCAAAGTCTTCATGTGTTTGCGAAAGAAAATGTTTTGTAGGTTTTGCGTGTGTTTAGCATGTGCAAAACCGTTGAGAGGCAAAGTAAAAAGAAAGCTCCCAAAATTGTCTTGAACTTGATGCATTAGGATTTCTAGTTTATTGGCTTTAGGTCTTATCGAGTCGTTAGGATGCACCCTGGTTTTCCCTCGAGGGGCGTGTAATCATAGGGTTTCAGCACTCAAACATTTAAAGAAGTCCACCCTGAACCTAGTGAGTCAAATAATTCGTGTATGTTAGTATAAGGAAGTTTGTCGTAGTCAAGGGCCCTTAATCTCTTTTTGTGAAACTTAAGTGTAGGGGTTTTGGTTCCCATGTAGATAAATAAGTGGTGTTCTCTCTTCTCGCACGGCTCCTATCACTCGGGAAAGTCGGTCTGAGGGGACTTTGTGCCTGGTGCTTTCGAGTCATCTGACTTGGGATGCACCGACCGAACTCCCGTTACACGGGTGGTAGGGATCGCCCTATGTGGAGATTTGGGGGAAGGTGTACGTGATAGTGTAAGTCCTCATAGGCAATGATGCACGAAACCTGACCCTGGGAGAATCAAACACCAACCAATAAAATGCTCCAAAGAAAAAGAAAAAAAAGAAAAAATCAAAAAAAAAGAAAAAGAAAAAAAGAGTCAAATAAGAACCAAAATGGACTTTACACATTGTATCACATTCAGAAGTTAAGGTTGCCCATGTCTTTCACTTAAGTCCTTGACTAACTTTCACGAATAACTCATTAGGCTAGGTATGTGGACGGATTACATATATAGAGTCGACCCGTAGTATTACCGCGTCCCATGATCGACAAAATAAGTCCAACGAGTCGTGTAGCTAGATTGATTAATGCATCTTGTTCGGATTTTGTGGGTATATCCGCTGAAAACCCTCAGGAGACAACACTCCTCCTCCTTGGCGACAAGGAGGTTTAACGGCTTGTTGCACGTGCTAAGTGCAACCGTGATTCCTATGAAAATGAGTTAGGATTTCTTGTTTTTCGTATGTTTTTCTCTTTCTTTGTTTTGCTCGGGACTAGCAAAAGTTAGGTGTGGGGGTATTTGATTGACATCATTTCATGCTTATATTCGTATCCTATATCCATTATCTTTCACCTAAACAATGCTATGTTACGAGTTTTATGTTTAGTTTTCAGGAATAAATAGGTTTGAAGAGATGAAGCATAAAAGGACCCAAAAGCTGGGAAAAAGGACTGAATTGTGAGATCTGTGGACCAAGATGCAAGGAAGAAGGACCTGAATACAAGACCGAAGGACCTAAGAGCAAAACAGAATACTCCTCACCATTATGGGGAGTATTTTGGCAATTCTATTCGGGTCGGAGCTCCAACATGCAAAATAGATGCATCAAATACCAACAAAGACTTCCAGAAAAGCCCACAAGAAATTCCAGAGCGATCCGGACACTGTAGACCGCTAATTAGCGGTCCAAGACCGCTAATTGGCGGTCACTTTTGGCCCAAATGCGCTCAAATTTCTCCAGCACATGTATTAGAGGAATTTTAGGCTATTTGTGGTATCTGTTTAGTCCCACATCGGGGGATTGTCCCGGTTTGCCTTTTTCCATGGCTATAAATAGAACTCTTCACCTTCCATTGTAATCACTCCATATTTTAAGTGGCTATTCTTCCTACTAGAAGTGAGGCCTTGAAGCACACACTAAAGTAGGAGGATGCTACTTTTAATTTGAGTCATTTTAATACAAGTTTTCTTTATTATGTTGTTTGTTTTATGTTTCTTGTTTTGCTTTGCTTAATCTCATTTCATTAGTTTTATTAGCTTAGTTAATATGCTTTCTTTGTTTAGTTTAATAATTAGTGTAATGTTTAGTGAGTAGTTCCATCCCCTTTGGGGGGTGGAGTAGATGTACATACATGCATTAGAGAATGGGATGAATGTTTTATTTTTGATGTCTTGATAAAACATGAATGTATGCTTGCTTGTTTAGGATAGAATTTATAACTTGATGAGTTTTGCCAAAATTATTAGACACCTCTCATGCTTGTTTAGGTTCTGAAATAAACAACTTGCATATGTAAATGTTAATCAACTAAGTTGGTGAATAGATTGATAGGTTTTGCCATAACATTTAGACACTTCCTATGCTTGATAAACACCACCTTCATGTGCTTAAAGAATGTATTCTACACCCACCACTTTGCTTGTGTGCACTCACTCCACCCCTTAGGGGTTTTCCCTTCCTGAAATTCCAGCATTCTTGTTTTGTTCTTAGCTTAGTTCTTATTTCATCGTTTGTTTGCTTCTTTCACCTTTCATACTTCTTAGAGTAGTTTAGTGTAGAGTAGCATAATCAATCTTTCTCTTCCCTATTTTGCCACTTGATTTCTGATAAACAAGAGCCTGCTCACCTCCCTGAGGACGACCCGTACTTGCCACCGCTTCATCGCGGCCGTGCACTTGCGGTAGAAATATAAAACGTTCAACATTTATTTCCGTACATCTCTTAAGAACCAGGCTTAAGTGGTGTAAGCACTCATCAAAGGAGGTCCCATGGGCCAAGAATTCATCCATGAAATTCTCAAGGAACCTCTAGACCATGTCAGAAAAGATACTCAACATGCAATGCTGGAATGTTGCAGGCACATTGCATAATCCGAAAGGCATACGTCTTCACGCAAATCTCCCACAAGGGCATGTGAAAGTGGTATTCTCTTGATCCTCAGGTGCCACTGGAATTTTATTGTACCGCGAATAGCCATCGAGGAAACAATAGTAAGCATGCCCTGCAAGTCTTTCAAGCAATCGATCAATGAATGGAAGAGGGATGTGATCTTTCCGCGTAACGGCATTCAACTTGTTGTAATCAATTTGTAGACTCGCCACCCAATTTGAAGTCGGGTTTTGGAACCAATTCATTTTCTTCTTTATGAACGACAGTGATACCCGACTTCTTTGGCACAACATGGATGGGGCTTACCCAAGAGCTATCCGAGATACGAAAATTATCCCATTGTCCAAACATTTAATGATTTCTTTCTTGACAACCACGACCATGGCTGGATTCAACGGCCGTTGGGGTCCTGACGTGGTCGTGCCTCATCCTCCATCTATATGTGGTGCTACACGATGGCGGGACTTATCCCTTTAATGTCCTTCAAGGACACCCCAATGGCTGACTTATACTTGGTTAGAACTTGAATCAATCACACTTCTTGATCATGATTGAACGTCAATGAGATTATACCGGGAATAATTGATTTGGACCAAGAAAAACATGTTTCAGTTCCTTCAGAATTTGGTGTGGTATCCAACTCGAGGGGTGTAATAGGAGGAGCTTGCATGTGATGAATAACATGCACATCGTCTCTTAATTATCCTCCATCCTCTTCATGATTGGAATCATCCATGATGTGTTCATTCAAATTTTCATGAATTAGGGGGTACTCTTCTTCTTCTATTGCTTCTTCAACTTCCCGAAGAAGATTGATTTCCATGGGGTCCTCGACAGATGCCGGTTTCCTGGCCATATTGAACACATCGAATGTCATGGTCAACTTCCTGAACGACAATTTCATGAGTCCATATCGACAATTGATTAAGGCATTGACGTCACCAGAAATGGTCTACCCAAAATCAATGGAATCTAAGAGTGGGTAGTCATGACTATTTTTGGCTTCAAGGACGATGAAGTCAATAGGAAATATGAAATCTCTGACCTTGATTAAGACATCTTCAATGACCCCCATAAAGATTTTGATAAATTGATCAACCAATTGTAAAGTTATTTTCGTAGGCTTGAGCTCGCCTAGGCTTAATTGTTCATACACAAAAGTGGGTAAGAGGTTAACTGTCGACCCTAAACGATGGGTTCTTCAGTTTTACGTATGTTGGGTTCAAAATGATCGAACTCACATTAGCCGCCAAAAAGGCTTTGCTAAGGACGTTGGTTTTCCTCTTTGTTGTACAGAGATCCTTCAGAAATTTTACATAGAGAGGTATTTGTTGAATCATGTCTAATAAAGGAATGTTGACATTCACTTTCTTGAATATCTCCATCATTTTGTCGACATTGTCACTTTGTTTCTCAGTTAACCTACTAGGATATGGAGCTTTTGGCAGGTAGGTTTTCTGTGGTGCCTGAGAAGGAAACATTGGTGTACTACTCTCACCCTCAACCTCTTTCTCACCATCATTACCACCGAGGGGCCGCATATATGGTGGTTGCGGCATGGAAATTTGGTTGTCAACCTGTTTCCCACTCATTAACATCACGATGGCATTAACGTGGTTAACATGTTCTCCCACATTGGTTGTTTGCCACGCATGTGGTTCTGAACTTGGAACATAAGTGTTTGGTTGGTGTACTCACGAGTCACGTGGATTGGTCTCAGGTTGTCTAGGAAGTATCCATTGTTCTCTTACATGTATAGATTCGGCTAAATGGCCGACCTAAAGCTCAAGAGATTTCAGGGATTGCTTAGTGGAAGCTAGATCTTGTTGAGTGGTGGTGAGCGCTTGACCCTGATTAGTTATGATTTTTTTAATCAAGATCTCAAGCAACCCAAACCCAACTACATTTCTTGTTTCCACTGGGGAACCTTGGTGGGCCAATGGGTTGAACCTGGGTAGGATGTGTTTGAGATAGATGCATGGCTGATGAATGCATGTTGTGCTTGTAAGGTTATGGTTGGGGTGTGCATAGTCAGAAGGACCACCTTGACCAACTTTTTTTGGCTCCAAGAGAGTTTGGGTGGCTCCTCCAACCTGGGTTATATGGTGAAGAATATGGGTCATTTCTGGGGTGGTATTTAATGGCATTGACCTGCTCCATTTCTGGAGCCATGTTGCCACACTCCTCGCTCACATGACTGACCATACCAGACCTATCACATGAAATAGAACTACATGCAGATGCTTGGTAACTTTTCATTTGGTTCTGGAGCACCATCGAGTCCATACGACTCATCAAGACTGCATAACGCCTTATTGGCCGTATCGGAATCGACGGTAAAAACCGGACCTGCTTTCGCTTGGTTGGAATTTGCGATCCTCACTCCTATGAGACTATGTGATGTAGGTGGTTCCCTAATACATTCCCATTGCATGGACTTTTCTGCGAGATCTTCAAGAAAACCCATGCATCTCTTTCTTACTTTCCCACAAAATCTCCTTGACACATGGATTCAATGGCATAGTGAGGGCATGACGAAAGTAGCTCCTTAAACTTCTCAAAGTATGCATGGAATGTTTCAGACTCGAGTTGATAGCAAAAATTGATTTCTTGTCTCAACTTTTGAGTCCAATGATGAGGAAAATACTTTTTTGCAAAGTACTAGTCCCAAGTTATGAAGGTTCTTGCTTGGTGGCAATACAACCACTTCTTGGCATCATCTTTCAAAGCGAAAGGGACCAGTCGAAGATTGATGGAGTCTATGCTCAGCTGATGCAGATTAAAGTTAGCACAGACCTCCTCAAATTCTCGGATCACGAGATAGGTATCACCCTTACCCGAGAAATGAGGGAGCATGGAGATATATTGAGGTTTAACCTCAAAGTGGTTCCCGGTTGCCTGGGGCAACGCATTACAGGATGGAAGAGCAGTCTGTACAGTAAAACATCAGTCCCGCAGAGAAATGGGAATAGGTGGGTCCAGCAACTGCTCCTCCTTGCGGTACTGATCAGCCATAGAACCTAGACTATGTGGGACACGATGCCTCACTTTGAGATCACTAGTCTCGACACTCCTCACCTCCCTACAACGAAGACCACAATGCCCACCAAGTGATACCAGATCTAGAGATCTAGTACCTCCTACTATTGACAAGGCAGGCGACGCTGATCAGGTCATGACGATCTCAACTAGACCACTCTCCTAGTCTTCCGCAATCTTTATGGGCCAATGTCTACTTGCTTTTAGAATTAAGGCTTTAGAGGTGGTTTTGAAGGCTAAGGAAGGGGTGATGAAATCCCCCACCCTATATTTGTAGACTATAGGTGGTGCCCTTTAATTTGATTTGATTCTTAAACTAACAAGTAACTCAGCAAACAAACACTAACCTCATAATTGTTTCAATGAAAACCTTACTCACTAATGAATGTACTAATGTGTGAATAAGTGTTAAGGAATGCATACCTTGCTCCAACAATCAATGACAGAAATTAAAACTAAGAGAAGACAAATAACATGCTCAAGTCTTTACTAGATGATGCATGACCTAAACATAGCAAACGCCTAATCTTTTGCTTTGGGTTTTAGTGTTCAAGTTGATTAAAGGGGAATTTTAGGTTAAGAGGCAAACTGAGAGCGGTAAAATATTACAAACCAATCAAGTAATATGCTCCCAGACACTAAACATGAAGTGTGAGCTACAGTAGAAACTACAGGACAAGCAAAAATTAGCAGACCGCCAACTGGTGGTGTTGAACCTTTTAATTAAACCGCAAGTGCACGGCCACGTTGAAGCCGTGACAAATACGGGTCATCCTCAGGGAGGTGAGAAGCCTCTCATTTGCACGAAATCAAGTGGCAAAAATAGGGAAGTGAGTTGATTATGCTACTCTACGCTACACTACACTACGAAGTACGAAATGCATAAGCAAACAACAAACGATTAACTAAAACTTAACTAAGAACTAAATAAGTGCTGGAATTCAGAAATAGAAAACCCCTAAGGGGTGGAGTGAGTGCACACATGCAAAGAGGTGGGTGTTGAACACATTCTTTAAGAACAAATGAAGGTGGTGTTATCATTCATAGGAAGTGTCTAAATGTTATGGCAAAACCTATCAATCCATTCACCAACCTAGTTGATTAACATTTACATATACAAGTTGTTTATTTCAGAACCTAAACAAGCATGAGAGGTGTCAAATCATTTTGGCAAAACTCATCAAGTTATGAATTCTATCCTAAACAAGCAAGCAAACATTCATGTTTTATCAACACATTGTAAATAAAGCATTCATTCCATTCTCTAATGCATGTATGAACATCAACTCCACCCCCCAAAGGGGATGAAACTACTCACTACACATTAGACTAATTATTAAACTAAGCAAGGAAAGCATATTAACTAAGCAACTAAAACTAATGAAATGAAATTAAACAAAGTAAAACAAGCAACATGAAACAAACAACATAATAAAGAAACTTTTTTTAAAATGACTCACAATTCAAGTAGCATCCTCCTACTTTAGTGTGTGCTTCAAGGCCTCACTTCTCGTAGGAAGAATAGCCACTCAAAATTTGAAGTGATTACAATAGAAGGTGAAGAGTTCTATTTACAGCCATAGAAAAAGGTAATCCGGGACAATCCCCCGATGTGGGACTAAACAAATACCAGAAATAGAATAAACACGCTCTAATAAACAAGCCACAAAAATCTCCACGGATCTGGAGAGATCCAGACCGCCAATTAGCGGTCCATAAAGTCTGGATCATCCTGGGCTTTCGTCTGGGCTTCCATGTTGGTATTGTTTGTCTTTGATGCAGTTACTTGACTTGTTGGAGCTCCGACTCGACTCTAATTGCCAAAATACTCCCCATGATGGTGAGGAGTTTTCTGTTTTGCTCTTTGGTCCTTTGGTCTTACGTTCAGGTCCTTCTCCCTTGCATCTTAGTCCCCAGATCTCACAATTCAGTCCTTTTTCCCAGCTTTTGGGTCCTTTTATGATTCATCTCTTGAAACCTATTTATTTCTGTAATTCAAACATAAAACTCGCCACGTAGCATTGTTTAGGTGAAAGATAATGGATATAAGATATAAATATAAGCATGAAATGATGCCAATAAAAAACCCCACACCTAACATTTGCTTGTCCCGAGCAAAACAAAGAAAGAGAAAAGCATACGAAAAACAAGAAATCCTAACTCACTTTCGTAGGAATCACGGTTGCACTTAGCACGTGCAACAAGACGTTAAACCTCCTTGTCGCCAAGGAGGAGGAGTGTTGTCTCCTGAGGGTTTTCAGCCGATACACCCACAAAATCCGAACAAAGATGCATTAATCAATCTAGCTACACGACTTGTTGGACTTATTTTGTCGATCATGGGACGCAGTAATACTACGGGCTGACTCTATATATCTAATCGGTCCACACACCTAGCCTAATGAATTATTCGTGAAAGTTAGTCAAGGACTTAAGTGAAAGACATGGGCAACCTTAACTTCTGAATGTGATACAATGTGTAAAGTCCATTAAGGTTCTTATTTGACTCTTTTTTTCTCTTTTTTTCTTTTTCTTTGGAGCATTTTATTGGTTGGTGTTTGATTCTCCCAGGGTCAGGTTTCGTGCATCATTGCCTATGAGGACTAACACTATCACGTACACCTTCCCCCAAATCTCCACATAGGGCGATCCCTACCACCCGTGTAACAAGGGTTCAGTCGGTGCATCCCAAGTCAGATGACTGGAAAGCACCAGGCACAAAGTCCCCTCAGACCTACTTTCCCGAGTGATTGGAGCCGTGCGAGAAGAGAGAACACCATTTATTTATCTACATGGGAACCAAAACCCCTACACTTAAGTTTCACAAAAAGAGATTAGGGGCCCTTGACTACGACAAACTTCCTTATACTAACATACACGAATTATTTGACTCACTAGGTTCAGGGTGGACTTCTTTAAATGTTTGAGTGCTGTAACCCTATGATTACACGCCCCCCCGAGGGAACACCGGGTGCATCCTAATGACTCGATAAGACCAAAAGCCAGTAAACTAGAAATCCTAATGCATCAAGTTCAAGACAATTTTGGGAGCTTTCTTTTTACTTTGCCTCTCAACGGTTTTGCACATGCTAAACACACGCAAAACCCACAAAAAACATTTTCTTTCCCAAACACATGAAGATTTTGAAAAAAATGTGAAAACTTTAAAGCACTAGACAAGCAAAAGAAGACAAGTGACCTAAGGATCATGGGAAGCAAATATATCGATATTAAATGCAGCACACTAACAAGACCCTAACAATGCACACACAAGAAAACAAAATCAAAAGCAAAGACTCGACTATGTACATACGTAAACCCCCCCCCCCCCCCCCACACCTACTTCATGCATTGTCCTCAATGAATGTGAGCATGAACATGGCTATATGCATGAAAAAGGGAAGATCTCACCAACATGAATCGCAACATGAAATTCATGGTTATAGTGATGGATACAAACCCGAATTCCCTCAAAACCCTGTGAGATACTGAAGAAGGGAGACAAATACGTGAAGAAATG
This sequence comes from Triglochin maritima, assembly GCA_963682175.1. Classification (NCBI taxonomy): domain Eukaryota; kingdom Viridiplantae; phylum Streptophyta; class Magnoliopsida; order Alismatales; family Juncaginaceae; genus Triglochin; species Triglochin maritima. Next base: position 15,306,886 of record OY821785.1, read on the forward strand.
GGGCCCAAGTACACAAGGGTTGGGGCCCACAACAAGCAATGCTCGCTCATGGAGTCTTTTATTAGACACATTTTTTTACAAGGTATATACACCAACAAAGATATTCTCATAATCATTTGGTCAAGGCACATCAAATGAGAATATCGAGTTATGAGGACTAGAGACTTGCTGAGATGGGCAAACTTCACTGGTACTCTGAGGTGTCATGAGGGGTGAAAGGTCAAAGCTGAAAGGCTCGAACCCCTCATGATATTGGTTGGGTGTAGGCAACATGAATGAGTGGAGTTGTGTTGCCACACTAGGGTTTAGTTGCTCATCGAACAAAACCCTCCAACCAATAGGTGAGTGCATTCGAATGAGTTCCTCATGCTCATTCGATGGATGCAGCAGACCTGCATCACTAAGAATGGGGCTTCCCCCCAAGTCATCCAACAAGGACCTCCCACCATCATTTATATCATCAAGCATAAGCTCGGTCGTAGGTGGGTCCTTGTTGGAGTCAAGATGAAGCTCAAATGGCTCAATGGCCAAAGGACATGAGATAGAGACACCTTCTGGTATAGGCATATAGGTGTCTCACTCTCACTAGTAATCTCAACTGAATCATGCAACGAACACTCCTTTTGGACATTCATGTTTGATGCCAGCTCACTCTGTTGCATTGCAAAGACAGGCAATGAGTTTTTGCTGGGCCCACAAACATTCTCAATGGGTTGCATTGGTGTTAGGGGTGTTCGTTGATTTTGCGGTGCTTTCTCTAATTGGCGGATGAGATTGAGATTTAAAGGTTTGTCCATGGGCTCCTGTTGCCTACCAGAGTTGAACACATGAAACTCAGCACTCATGTTACCGAATGAGAGCTTCATGAGACCATTTCTACAATTAATTAAGGCGTTGGAAGTTTCCAGAAATGGTCTACCCAAAATCAAAGGTATTTGAAGTGGGTGTTCGCAACAGGATTGGTATCGAGGACAACAAAATCGACTGGAAATATAAAATCCCCAACTTTGATAAGCACGTCCTCGATAATCCCCTTTGGAATACCAATGGATCTATCCGCCAATTGGAGGGTGATCTTAGTTGGTTTCAATTCTCCCAAATTCGATTGTTGATAAATAGAAAATGGGAGGAGGTTGACCGCTGATCCTAAATCAAGCAATATATTACTCATGGTAGTGTCCCATATCGTACATTGAATAGTAGGACACCCAGGGTCCTTGTATTTTGTGTAGGTGGGATTGGACAAAAGTGAGCTTACATTTGCAGCCAAGAATGCTTTCTTAGGAAGATTGGTCTTCCTCTTGGTTGTGCAGAGATCCTTCAACACTTTGGCATATTAAGGTATTTGTTGGATGACATCAAACAAGGGGATGTTAACCTTCACTTGCTTAAACACCTCTAATATCTTATCCATTGTGTCACTCTGTTTTTTGGTTAACGTACTTGGATAGGGAGCTTTTGGCAGGTAGGTTTTCTACACTGCCTGAGACAGAGGCGTTGGTGTATTACCCTCACCCTCACCCTCTTCTTCACCACCATTCCCACTGAGGGGCTTCATAGATGGTGGTGGTGGCAAGGAAATGTGATTGTCAACCTGCTTTCCATTCCTTAAGGTAACAATGGAATTGACATGGTGATCATGTTCCTCCACATGGTTCACTTGCCGCCCCCGAGGTACCACATTCTCATTCTGCATTTGTTGTTGCTGGTACGTTCAGGGGTTAGCCTCAGGTTGGCTAGGCAAAGACCCTCTCTCTCTTTTATGTACAGACCGAGCCAATTGGCCCATCTGAAACTCTAGAGATTTGATGGTCTGCTGATTTGAAGTGAGAACTTGACTTGTGGTTGACATAAATTTTTCATTGAGTTTTCAAGTCCACGAGTCAAGGTCTCAATTGAATTGAATCGGGTTTCCATATTATTGGAATTTGGGAAACCCGATTGATTGGTGGTTTGAGCTTGGGGTGGCTGATAAGATTGTGCATGCATGGGAGGTTGGTATGATTGGTTAGGTGATCGAGAGGAGTTTGAAGGACCACCCGGGGCATTATTTTGGTTCCATGAAAAATTGGGGTGGTTCCTCCATCCAGGATTATAAGATGATGAGTATGGGTCATTCCTAGCTCTGTCATAGATGGCATTGACGTGTTCCATCTCAGGAGGAATGGACACACACTCACTTTCTACATGACCTATCCTACCACAAGAATGACAGGGAACTCGACCAGATGTGGACATGTGAGGTGCACCTTGTTGGTTTTGGAGCTCAATCGAATCCATACGACGCATTAAGGCCGCCATGCGTGCCTCGGTGGCCGTAGTGGTATCGACAGCAAATGCAACACCCGATCTAGTTGAGTTTGCATTCGCGATCCTCGCTCCTATGCTTGATGATGCAGGTAATCCCTTACACTCTCCCATTGCATGGTTTTCTCAGCGTGGTCTTCTAGGAAAGCCCATGCCTCCCTTTCATCCTTTCCTAAGAACTCTCCTTGACACATGGACTCAAGGAGCGTTTGGGACGGGATGTGAAGACCCTCGTAAACAATCTGACAAAGACACCACAACTCAATGCCATGTTGAGGGCATGAGGATAGTAGCTCCTTGAACCTCTCTAGATATGCATGAAATGCCTGGGTCTCAAGTTGATAGAACGAATTGATTTCGTTCCTCAAATTTTGAGTCTGATGATTTGGAAAGTATTTCTTGAGGAATGCAGATTGAAACTCATCCCAAGTCCTAAAGGCATTTGCTTGGTTGCTGTACAACCACTTCTTGGCATCATCCTTCAGCGCAAAGGGGACAAGCCTAAGATGGATGGAGTCTGTGCTAAGTTGTTGCAGCTTGAACATAGCACAAACCTCCTCAATTTTCCTGAGAAAGATATAAGGATCACCTTTCCCAATGAAATGAGGGAGCATGGAAATAAACTGAGGCTTAACCTCAAAGTGGTTCCCATTAGCCTCTGGCAATACGATGCATGAGGGTAGAGCAGTACGGCTCGGGTAGCATCGATCACGTAGAGGTATGGGATCAACAACAGGAAGCACATACCGAACAAGTGAGTCCAGCAACTCCTCCTCCTCCTCAGGAAATGAGCAGCCATTGAACCCGGACTGTGTGCGACATGAGAGGAGGAATGCGTCGAGAAATCGACTACCGAATCAGGGTTGACAACGCGCCTCGTCAAACGACCACTCTCGTCTCGTACCCACGAAAGCATGCCCAAAGGTGCACACACACAAACCAAAACTTTTTTTAACAAAGAATGTGCGTAGAGGAGAAGACGGGGGAACACAGAACAGAAAGAATGACTCAGGAGAGAAGGGAAGAAGTCCTTATGCTAAGGCGTATGGGTACAGGTAAGCACACAAGCAAACAAAGCTCAAGCAATCCTAAGGTCGCTATAGGTCCTTACAGCTAGACGACGCCTAACTACGAGGTCACATGGCCTCAACACGCCTCACCTCCCTACGACGAGGACCACAAAGCCCAGGAAGTGAGCCAAGATCCGGAGATCTCGTCTCTCCTACTATCGACAAAGTAGGCAACGTTGATCAGGCCATGACGGTCGTGACCGGATCACTTTCCTAATGCGTCCGAAATCCTTAGGGCCAATGTCTACTTGATTTTAAAAATTAGGCTCTTGATTAGTGTGGTTTGTGGGGCGAAGGAAAGGGTGATGAAATCCCCTACCTTATCTTATATGGTACAACCCCTCCTTAGTAGCGTTTTGGAGTCCTAAATCTAACAATCAACTCTCCAAACAAACGCTCAACTCACACTTATTTCAAAGCACTTCCTACTAACTAATGCATGTTCATACGAAATGCATGAATGAGAGTAGAAGGTGTGTACCTCACGCCGGCACTCAGCAACTGAAAATAAAGCTAAAATAAAAGACAATCTACATGCCTAAGTCGCATACATGGTGCATGACCTAAACAAGAGAGAATGCCTAATCTTTTGCTTAGGGTTTTAGGGTCCAAGTTGCTTAAAGGAGGTTTGATTATTAATCTGGGAGCACTCTAAGAGTCAGAACATGCAAAATTAAGTCCCAGATTCCTAAATCAATTATGGCAATAAGATGAAGAAAAGAGAAGGGAAACAAGGCTCACCATACCGCCAATTGGCGGTCTCAGACCGCTGATTGGTTGTCCAAAGTGTCCAGGTTGCCTCCCAATTTCTCCAGCAACCTCTCCTGGCGACTCCAAGTCTCCTGAAACAAAGAAAAACTACAAAACACAAATTAAATCCACTCGAATCGTCCAAACAAGAGTCTGGACTGGCACCTCCCCGGCAACGGCGCCAAAAACTTGTTGAACGTTTTAACTAAACCGCAAGTGCACGACCGCATTGAAGCGGTGGCAAATATGGGTCATCCTCAGGGAGGTGAGCAGCCTCTCATTCGCACGAAATCAAGTGGCAAAAATAGGGAAGAGAGTTGATTATGCTACGCTACACTACACTACGAAGTACGAAATGCATAAGCAAACAACAAACGATTAACTAAAACTTAACTAAGAATGAAATAAGAGTGCTGGAATTCAGAAATAGAAAACCCCTAAGGGGTGGAGTGAGTGCACACATGCAAAGAGGTGGGTGTTGAAGACATTCTTTAAGCACAAATGAAGGTGGTGTTATCATGCATAGGAATTGTCTAAATGTTATGGCAAAACCTATCAATCCATTCACCAACCTAGTTGATTAACATTTAAATATACAAGTTGTTTATTTCAGAACCTAAACAAGCATGAGAGGTGTCTAATCATTTTGGCAAAACTCATCAAGTTATGAATTCTATCCTAAACAAGCAAGCATACTTTCATGTTTTATCAACACATTGTAAATAAAGCATTCATTCCGTTCTCTAATGCATGTATGAACATCAACTCCACCCCCAAAGGGGATGGAACTACTCACTACACATTAGACTAATTATTAAACTAAGCAAGGAAAGCATATTAACTAAGCAAATAAAACTAATGAAATGAAATTAAACAAAGTAAAACAAGCAACATGAAACAAACAACATAATAAAGAAACTTTTTTTAAAATGACTCACAATTCAAGTATCATCCTCCTACTTTAGTGTGTGCTTCAAGGCCTCACTTCTAGTAGGAAGAATAGCCACTCAAAATGTAAAGTGATTACAATAGAAGGTGAAGAGTTCTATGTATAGCCATAGAAAAAGGTAATCTGGGACAATCCCCCGATGTGGGACTAAACAAATACCAGAAATAGAATAAACACGCTCTAATACACAAGACACAAAAATCTCCACGGATCTGGAGAGATCCAGACCGCCAATTAGCGGTCCATAAAGTCTGGATCATCCTGGGCTTTCGTCTGGATTTACATGTTGGTATTGTTTGTCTTTGATGCGGTTACTTGACTTGTTGGAGCTCCGACCCGACTCTAGTTGCCAAATTACTCCCCATAATGGTGAGGAGTTTTCTGTTTTGCTCTTTGGTCCTTTGGTCTTACGTTCAGGTCCTTCTCCCTTGCATCTTATCCCCAGATCTCACAATTCAGTCCTTTTTCCCAGCTTTTCGGTCCTTTTATGCTTCATCTCTTGAAACCTATTTATTTCTGAAATTCAAACATAAAACTCGTCACGTAGCATTGTTTAGGTGAAAGGTAATGGATATAAGATACAAATACAAGCATGAAATGATGTCAATCAGGTGGCTACAAACTGCTACCTAGCAGTCTGTTTAGCTCCAAACGTGGCTCCCGAGATCCCACAAAAATCTGAAGCTCACCTCATCACCTGGACAACACTACAACTAAAACAAAAAATTAAAACCACTCGAATCACCCAAACAAAGGTTGGGACAAGGCACTCCCTGCCAACGATGCCAAAAACTTGTTAAATGTTTTACTAATTAACTGCAAGTGCATGACCGTTGGTGAAGATGGGGCAAGTACGGGTCGATCTGCGGGGAGCGTTGCCAACCTTTGAGTGAGCAAAATCAAGTGGGAAATAATGGTGGAAGAAGAGATTATTACGCTACAACTGAAAAGACGATTATACTAATAGTGCAAAACAAACTAGATTATGATGCAAATGGAAACGAAATAAATTCAGCAAACGATGTGGAACGAAATATGGATGAACCCTTAAGGGGTGGAGTGTGTGCACATATGAGGTGAGAGAAGTGATGAATGACACATGTATGTGTATGTGTGTCATGTGTGTGTCTTGATGCATAGAAAGTGTCTAAAGATTTGGCAAGATCAATCAATACATTCGCACACCATATTAGCAATGACTACTTGATTATCATATGACGAGGCTCAGCATGAGAAGTGTCTAAAATTATGGAAAAACTCATCAAAAACCAGTAACTCATCTGAAGAACAAAGCTAAGCATGGTAGGTATCTAAACATCATGGCAAAACTCATCAAAACAAAGTTTCTTCAATCAATCAAGCGAGCAAACACTAATACAAACACACGACTAATGTGTAACATATCCAACAGAAAATTTCAGCCAATAAACATGAGGAAACCAAGCATGGGAAGTGTCTGAAACATATGGAAAACCCCATAAAAAATTCCCCAACATGTATATGATTAAAACAAACCCGATGAACATAGAAACATTCAAGTCTACACAATCAAAATTTCTCAAACATAAAAACTTCACACATAAGTGTGCATCATCTCCACCCCCAAAGGTGGATGAAACTACTCACTAATCATTAAGCTAACATTTATATTAAGAAGAGAAAACATTCTAACTAATTCTACTAAGATTAATAAAATAGAATTAAGCTAAGCATGCAAGAATTAAAAAAGGCAACATGAAACTAACAAAGATTTCTTTTATTTATGACACAATACAAGTAGCATCTCTCCACTTAAGTTTTTCTCCAAGACTTTACTCTAAGTAGAGGGAATGACCACCAAGCAAGGAGTTGATTATAAAGAAAGAAGATGAGTTCTATTTATAGACATGAAAAAGGCAACTGGGGACAATCCCCCGATGTGACTAGTGAAACTTCTCCAAATGGATAAATCAACATAATACACAACCACGAGAAGCCAGGTCGGATTCTGACCAACATGGATCACCAATTGGAGGTCTTGGGCCGCCCATTGGCTGTTACTTTTTCTCTGATGTGGTCCGATTTCGGATATATTCTTTAATGCTTCAATTCTTCACGTGGGGTGCACTCGGATCGGTTATTGGAGTCTGGGCCCAAATATAATTGCCAAAATACTCTTCATGACGGTGTGGAGTTTCTCAGTTTGCTATTTGGTCCTTCCTGCTTACATCCAAGTCCTTCCCTCTTGTAGATGTGTCCTTGTGTATGATCGAGAGGTCCATTTTGCTTCATTTAAGTCATTTCTTCTTACATTTCAGTCTTTCTTCTTCTTACATTTATGATGTATAATACATAATATATAAAATGCATAAGTTTATCATACCTAAAAGGATTGTCAAATCCTTTTCAATCGTAAGAAGTCGAGTTGCACTCGGATCACCTCAGAATTTCCTCCAAGTGTTCACCATACTCTAAATAAGATTAGAGAGATCGAAGCTAGCCAACAATCTCTTATGTAAGGTTAGAATGCAGCTAATAACCCGTTTCTACTCCAATGAATTTAATCTCCAGCACTTTAATTAATCTAGAGAATTTTTGGATGGAAGAGATGGAGTAAATATGGAGAAGAGAGAATTTTGCATTAGTTAAACAATGGAAGGGAGAAGGGACCTATTTATAGGGCATCCTCAAATCCACATCATGTGCAATCCACTTACACATATCTTATTAATTTCTCCTCTAAACCAATCATATTTTTACACATCATCTCCCATAACCTCCTTTGACCAAGTTGGATAAAATCCAACCCATGATCAACGAAAATCTTTTATTAATGCAGGCAAAATCATGGGCAATCAGTCGACCTAACCTCCTATTGAAAATTTTGGTCGGACGATAAGCCTAGACGGTTGACCATTTCACTACCAGGAAACGTCTTTGTTATTTTCAGTTAGACTGGGTTTCATGGTGGTGGACCGATCCCTTACCAAGAACGCTCCTGCTAATTTTGGTCGAATCATGAAACACATCAGTCAACCATTCCCTTACCAAGAATGGTCCTGATATTTTCTATCGAACCTCGTGTCTCGCCGGTCGACCGTTTCCGAGCATAAATGTTACTGTTAAATGCGGTCGACCGGCTCCCAAAAAACGTTCGACCGTTTTCACTATTTTTGCCTTTACAAATTTTGGATCAATATCCGACAAAATTTGAGCTTTGGGGTTTTACCAAATTCAATGTTATAATGTTGCGGATCACATTATATTATGTAACATATTATCATATTTAATGTCAAAACGTCTCATATAAATTTATTTGTTATTCTAACCATGTGGTCATCACGACATATTGATTCTATTATTTTGCCATATGTATAGTATTTGACATCACATAAAACTTAACACATCACATAAAACATAAAATCATACTTTTTATTTCCCTATTTTGTGTTGTGACATATAGGGATATCTAAGTTATATTGGCAATGATATAAAACACTTTATATCATAAACTATAAGCGGTATCTAGCTACACATTATAGTTACCCAAATAACAAAGATATGTTTCTCACTTGAACAGAACACGATACATTAAGTGATATGAAATAATATCACTTGTGTCTATCCCTTCTTGATCTCTTAAGCTAATTATAAATATGTAACTATACATAAGTTACATTGTGGAAATTATAATTTTCTTTATCAAGGGCCCAATAACATCATCACTCAAGTCAAGAGGGACAATGATAATCTTTTGACATATGACTTTTTCCTGCACAATTTATATACAACCAATTAATATCTTTATCACTATACAAAGTGATAGCTTTTGATAATAATCAAATTATATAATTCTCATGAGTCATAGGTCTCATATCTTAGGATTCAAAGACATAATGAAAACATTAATGACAGAAACACAATTCCATAATGTTTCATTTACGAGGTCTATTCAATATATAAAAGTAAACACTTTCTCTTTTATATACTCATGTTAAATATTTGTAGAGCTACAATATCCTTTAACCAACATGACAATCTTATCTTGGTTATTAATGTCCCATGTTAATCACCATGATTGTGAATTACTTTTGATTTATGTAAAACATTAGGTTTTGGAGCTCTACGATAAATGACCTAGAGTCTCTTCCTTAACTCTTCTAAAAGATGAATACATTAATCAACGAAAAAATATATTTATACATTCAATTCATAATAAAAGACATATAAAAGAATACTTTAGAACACACAATCCTTTTACAATTGTGAGGCTTAAGTCAGAAATTGGCAAATTTTTTAGTTGGGTGTTGATGGCCTGAGAATGAGTCCAATGGTTGCTAGTCGGGAGTTGGTAGAATTCTGGGTATTTGGGAGGAGGATACTGGGGTGGGAATGATTTATGATAGTGGGTATTTCTATGGTTTCCCCATGAATATGTCCTCCCCGGTTATACGTGAATGCATATTGGTCATAATGAGTAGTTTGGGGAAAAACAACATCATATTCGGGTTCAAGAGGAATATACAAACACTTTTCAAACACCTGACCACTTAAACCACTATGGACATCTGACGTGACTTGTGGAACTACCGATCCAATCATACCCTTTACCGTACACACGAAAGATACCAAAGTTTCTTGTAATGACTCAGTTTGTTCACCAATATATGATTCAACACAACTAGATGATGGTCTAGCAGTCGGTACCTCTCTCGTATTACCCCAATCTTAAGACTGCTCAGCCACAAAATTAAAATTATCTCAACAATGCTAGGTGTTTGTCTGAGGCAGGATGCATGGGTCTGCAATACCCGGGAGAATAGTCTTGGTCCCAACAATGAAATGGATGGTCGCCCATGTAACCACCCATCTCAACAAAGAACTCTAGAGTCGACCACTCTCACCTCCACGAGGTGAAGCTCGCAAAAAGTGCTCGACTCGACCCGAAAACGCTTACAGAGAGTGTAAAGGGGAGGAGGCCAGAATGTAGAAGTAGGTGAGAAGAAGATGACTCAGAGGGGACCAGAACGTAGAAGTAGGTCAACCAGGACTTCACCCCACGTGGCAAATGAAAAAGTAATGCATTGGACAAATGGAATGATGATGAGAGCAGTTCAATCCGCCACTAGCGGATTTGGATCCGCTACTGCCAGATTAGGTTTCTTTGTTGGTCGTCAAATTTTGGCCATGGGTTGGGTATTCGGGTCAGAGCATTCCAGGACTATCCGATTATGTCTAGATTAATCCCAACCATGTATTAGTCAATATAAACCATTGTAATCCCTCCTCTCCTTTTTCTTCTTGCTTCTCTATTAGTTTTAGGATTTCTTTGACTGCTCATTAGTGTAAGAAGAGAAGAAGGAGGACTTTGTAATGTTTTCTTTTCAAGTTGGTAAATGTTTTTCTCCTCTTTAATGTCTTTCCTTTGATGCATTTTTTTCCTTCCATGTGTTTGTTTGCTTAAGTGTGTTATTTTCTTCCTTTTTCCTTATGGGTTCATGTTATTTTTATGTTTTTTTAGTGTAGAGATGAGTAGTGAGTAGTCCATCCCATTGGGGGGGGGGGGTTTGGAGAGGAAGGTGATTTGATCATGTGATGTGGTAGTGTATGTTAATCTTAATCCTTTGAGCCTTACATTATTTCCATAGCCATTTAATGAGATTTCACTCTTATCTTTGATGTGCTAATGCTCTTGATTGGAGCTTCGTACATGCTTAGATTAGTGGGCATATTTTGTGGGGAATGATGAGGTTAAGATAAGGATGTAGTGGAAGAAGGAAGCAAGACATGTGCATGCATGTGCTCATGTTGGCTTTATCCAAATTATTGTCTTGTATGTTTTAATGATTGTGAAAAATCTTATTTCATGTGGATACATAGTGGGATTTGAGTTATTATGCATGTGAACATATTTGCTTCATTTCAATTATTGTCTTGTATATTTTAATGATATTGTTTTATCTTATTTCATGTGGAGGCAAAGTTGAATTTGTGTTTTATGGATTTCATGTATGACATGTTTTGATGAGTACATTTGAACACGCACAAAACACACATTTTCGTATTCGCTTTCTCTCTACCCCCTGAGGGGTTTAGTTTTATTGATTTTTTTTCTGATTTCTCACGCATTGTAGTTTAATTTCGATCACATCTCTCTCTTCTTCTCCCCACTCGAGTATTGCGAATCTGACTCACGCACGCTCCTAGTGGATTGACCCGTGCTTGCCACTGCTTCAACGTTGCCGTGCATTTGCTGTAATTAAATGATTCAATCGGCCTCCTATGTCCTTTAAATCACGATGCTCACCTTTAAACCTGAAGTTTGTCCTTCACACATTGATTAGTAGCATATCATGCACCATATTCATGCTATATATCCTTTATTTTACTCCAATATTATGCTACTCGAGTTGTTGTTTGTAGTGTTTCAGGAGTTAGCTAATAAAGAAGAGGAAGGGAGAAAAGAGGACCTAAATGTAACAAGTATGGACTGATTTGTAAGATTTTGGACCTGTTTGTAATGCAGAAGGACTGGATCGCAAATTAGGAAGGACCTAAGTGAAACCTGGAGGGACCTAATGGTAAAGAAAAAAAATGTTGTGCCACATGACTTGAACAAAATTAGTATTTCCTAATTAAAATCAAAGTGATTCGAGCCAGTGGACCAGGACTTCACCTCACATGCCAAATGAAGGAACTAATGTGCTAGACAAATTTGAGCACGATCAGAGCAATATGATCCGCCACTGGTAGATTTTGATTTGTTACTTGCGGAGCAAGTTGCTTTGTTGGTGTTCAGATTTTGGCCGTGGGTCGTGTATTCGGGTCAGAGCATTCCAGGACCATCAGATGTGATTTAGAGCCGTCCGATTATTTCCTAATTAATCCTAACCATATATGAGTCTACTATATCATTGTAATCTCTCCTTTCCCTCTTCTTCTTGCTTCTCCATTAGTTTTAGGTTTTATTTTGCTGCTCATTAGTGTAAGAGGAGAAGGAGGACTTTGCAATCTTTTCATTTCAAGTTAGTAAATGTTGTTCTCTTCTTTAATGTCTTTCCTTTGAGGCAATTTTATTTCATGTCTTTATTTGCTTAAGTGTGCTCTTTTCTTCCTTTTCCCTTATGGGTTCATATTATTTTTATGCGTTCTTTATTATAGAGATGAGTTGTGAGTAGTCAACCCCATTGGGGGGTGGAGAAGAAGGTGATTTTATCATGTGATGTAGTAGTATGTGTGTGTTAATATTAATCTTTTTAGCCTTACATGATTTCCATAACCATCTATTGGGATTTCACTCTTATCTTTGATGTGCTAATGCTCTTGATTGAAGCTTAGCACATGCCTAGAGAAGTGGGCCTATTTTATAGGGAATGATGAGGTTAGGATAACGATGGAGTGGAAGAAGGAAACAAGACATGTCCATGCATGTGCTCATGTTGGCTTTATCCAAATTAATGTCTTGTATATTTTAATGATTATGATAAATCTTATTTCATGTAGAGACATAGTGGGATTTGAGTCATTATGCATGTGAACATATTTGCTTCATTTCAATTATTGTCTTGTATGTTTTAATGATAATGTTTTATCTTATTTCATGTTGAGGCAAAGTTGAATTTGAGTTTTATTGATTTCATGTGTCACATGTTTTGATGAGCACATTTTAACACACACAAACACACATTTTTGTATTCACATTCTTTCTCTACCACCCCCTGAGGGTTTAGTTTTCATTGATCATTTTTCCGATTTCCCACGCATTGTAGTTTAATTTTGATCACATCTCTCTCTTCGTCTCTCCCACTCGAGTATCGTGAATCCGACTCACACATGCTCCCTATGGACCGACCCATATTTGCCACTGCTTCAACGCGACCGCGCAGTTGCGGTATTTTAACGATTCAATCACACCTCAAGTCTACCTTTTAAAACATGACTCTGTTTCTTAATGGGGGATTTCGAAGGCCGAGATGTGTTCAGTCGTCCATGTAGCATGTTTCGATGGACCCAAATGGGTTCAGTCGACCGCTTACCTATAAGGTTTAAATTGCTTCCAAAATTCAGATTCCGAGCTCAAACGTTGAGAAGGAAAAGGAAAAGTGTGCATGGATAATCGATTCCAAATTTCAAGGATCGCACCGAAATCCCAATATTTAAAGGACACTTATATACTTTAAATAACAATAAAATGCTTTCTCAAGGAAACTGGAAAAGTGGATATGATTTTCCACTTATATCACTGACGTGAGATGTCCCTTCTAGGGTAAGATCTACGAATTAAACTCAATACAACCAATGATATTGTAGGCCGTGTAGTGACTAATGAAAGGTTATGTCTTGTCATAACGAAACCCAAAAAGGATACTATAGTTTTTTGACAATGATTGAGAACCCGCCAAATCCATAAGATATGCTATGGGTTTTTATTCTTTTCCTTTCTCAACATTTGTGGTCGGAAACAAAAGGCAACGTAAACCTTTTAGGTATGTGATCGACCGAACCACAATCAGTGCACCGAATTCCCTAAATGGAATAACTAGTTCGGACAACCGAAGTGCATTCGGTCACTAAGGTCTATCCTTGGAAACTCAAGTTTGTCCTTCAAATTCGAAGTAATGTGTCCCTTAAACTCGAAATAATCCTCAAATAACAAGCTCATTCTTTCAAAGGATACTTCCTTTATCATGTACACATCCCTCATTGCACAATAAGAACTATGAATGGAACACACTACACACTATGTAAATGTAATGAAAGGTTGTGTTGTGGCATGTCATAATGAAACCCAATAAGTATATGTTATAGTTTTTTGACACTGAGAGCTAACTGAGTATCCCGCAATCTATTTCTCTTTCATCTTCTCAACCGTGATCTTTATAAAAACATCCTGCTATAAAAGCAACTGTTCTCTTTCCTCTAACTCATTTCTTACATTTTACCAATAACTTAATAAATTTATATATCGTCATTTATATAATTATATGTATGAATTATTACTAAATTTTGATACCTTTTGTTTCATTTTTCAAAATTTCAAAAATAATTGTTAGATATGAATTAATTTATTTTAGAAATTTAATCTAGCCAAATCTATTCTCATGGTTAGTCATGATTATATAGTTTTATGGTATAATTTTGTAACATATTGTCATTGTTTTTTAAGACACTCAGATAGATTATTTAAAAAAATATGATTTAGTGTTTTTGTGTAATTATGGATGGTAGAAGTAAATTGCGGGCAAATATTTTCCTTTTCTATGGATGACAAAAACACAAGTAAAATTCTGACATACGATGACTTTCTTTTGGATTTTAGCGACAATTTTTACTTGAATCGTAGAAAAATCATTGGGCCTTCTTGTGTGACTTTTTAATTCTATTTATTCTGATTCTCTTCATTCATGAAATTGTGTTGATAAGCATCTCAGAGTAGAAAAGAAATAGCATTCCAAAATTACAATTTCAATTAATTTAATTTTTCAGGTTACATACACAGAACAACAAAAACATACAAATGCAACAACATCTTGTGCAAAATAACATTACTGAATTCCATGTCCAGCAGCCAAAATCTTCATTGACTTCATGAAAATGGTTTGGACAAAATCAGAAAGGTTTTGAACAATAGAAACATCGTCTTAATCTAGGTAGATTGGTATGCAAGAACGTCATTTTCGACGAAAACAGAAAGATGAAAACAAATTTTCCTTGTCCAAAAAAAACTGAATTCCATGTCCAGGAGCCCATGTATTGATTTTCTCCATCAGAAGGGGCTCAGTGTGATTGGTTTGCAGAATAATGGTTTTGGACAACAAACAGTAAGATGGAAGTAACTTGTCACTTGTGCGAAAAACAAGTCCAGGAGACCTTCATAAAAACGGGCTCAATAGATTGGTATGCAAGAAGATGATTTTGAATTTTGACCAAACTATTTCAGCAAACCAATCTAATTAACCCATATTTGTTTTTCTGGCAAAACCAATCTAACCTTAAAAGGGTTTTCTCTAGAAACTTAATCTAACATCAAAAGGGTTTTCTAGCAAACCAAACGCCAAATCCATTAGAAGTGAGTGCTCCAATGTTATGTCGCCTGCAAGCACACGAGATAATCTGGTTAAGCTCCATAGTCTATCGACTTCTTGCCAATACTGGGTGGACTATGTATACCTAGGGTCCTCCGATTATGTAATCTTCATCATTGTTGGAGTAATGAGCATTGTAGTGTGGGAAATCCATTTGTTCGTGATGGAAATGAACTGAAATGGTACGAAATGTGGGACTAAGAAGGCCCAGGAACACCATAATAGGACTAGTGATGGGAGGAATTTATAGACCTCATAAGGCCGTATGGAAAGGTCACATCCAATCACATTAATATGTCCTCAAGTGATGTGTTAGTTTTATTTGTCTTTTGGTATGACTCTCTATTTCATGGATTTTTTTGCGACGTTTAATTTCATTGAATTTAAAGCACAAATCTATCCTTTAAACTGATCTATGTCCATTAAACTTTAAAGGGCACTTTTTTTCAGGGTGAGCATATCCTTTAAAGAACTGATGTGTCCTCTAAGGCACGTGTCTGTCCTTGAAAATCGAAAGAGTCCTTAAATGACAACCCTACCCTCAAATGGACATCTATCTCCTTTAAAACATGATGTTAAACTTTAAGCCTCAAGTCTGTCCTTTAAACCTCACTTCTTTCCATTAAAGAATGAATTTGTGTCTTAATAAGGGATTTCGGTGGGCGAGATGTGTACTTGATGGTCCGTGTAGCACATTTCAATGAACCAAAATGGGTTCCGTTGACTGCTTACCGGTAAGGTTTAAATTGTGCATGAATTTAATTTCCAAATTTGCAATGAGTGTATTGAAATCCAGTTCTTTTCAAGAACAGTTATATCCTTTAAAGGACACTAAGGTCACTTCTCAAGGAAAAGTGGATATGAATTTCCAATTATATCACCGACGTGAGATGTCCTTTCTAGGGTAAGATCTATTAATTGACCACAATACAACCTATGCTATTGTAGGTCGTGCAATGAAAGGTTGTGTCTTGTCAATTTATGACAAGACTGGATTATATGGAAGAAGAAGTTAAAGAATAATATGGATTTTTTAGGAAAGCAAGACATTCAAGAATATGGATTGGAAAAATTCTACACGATTAAGTTCTTAGTGTAAGATTGTAACACAATCAATAAATGGATGTTTGATTTAGATTTAATGGACAAAGACGATTAGCTCTATAATGATACAATAGTACCACCACCACAAATTACAAATTTGCGAACAGGAATAGTCAAATACGAGTACTAATGCATGATTGCTACATGTAATTCACACGAGTAAACATTAAGTGAGTAGTCAATTGAAATGCAATTGTGCAACACAATAAAGGAAATACAATTACATCAAGTTTGCATGCAACAATCACATAGTCAATCAGGAAGTCAATAAACCATAAAATGGAACATTGACCGAAGTAGCACGTTTGGTAAGAGATTTCATTTTGTGGATTCATGATCAGTATATTCATCTAGCTATCTTGACATATGGTTAGTTTTTTCAAGGGACGTTCTATTGACTTATAGATTCGATTTAACTCCGTTTTCCTTTTCCTTTTCCTTTCTCAACGTTTGAGATGGGACCATGGGAAAGCAATGGAAATCCATGTGCAAAATGAACGACCAAACACATATCGGTTCACCGAATGAACAAATGTCCTAGTTGTCGGACTTGTTCATATTGTGAAGGAAATCCATGATCTCATTTTGAGAATTGATGAATGCTACTTGGCGAGAATCCCCAAACACAAATTTGGTTGTTGATTTCATTTAGTGAATTTGATGTCGTCAACTGGAAATCATCGGTGAGATCTTCTATTCCTTTGTAGTTGCGACCCACTATCCAATGAGGGAGATAATTATCCATCACCAATGGCTTTTTGCTCAATTTTCATCCGTTTGAGCATGTATTTGTCGATCATGGTTCAAGATGATTTGAACAAATTGGAGTCAGAGCCTACTTTGAAGTGTTCGCCAATGAGGGAGATAATTATCGGAAAAGGAAGAAAAACTTGTGGTGAGAGACATAGCACATACGACCGATGATGAAGAGAGTCCAATTTGTGCTAGTCTCGGTGCAAAGATTGAATAGTTGTTTCATCATTTGATGGCCGAGTTCATATTGATGACCTTTGCGAATCAAAACATTATAGGAGATGAATGGGCAAAGGACTTTACCAATAATTGATAGATGAGTGACAGAGAGCTTTTGTTGTGGTGGCACCATGGTTTGGTAACATCGACGAATTAATCAATGGAGCCACATACCTCCTCCCAAGCCAAGTCGTAGATGTCGACTCCGACACTTTAGAGACTGGTGATGTCCCCAAGTACTGAGGCAGCGAGAGTAAAAGAAACACTGTTGATTTTGGATGTGTGGGCGTTTTGAGGGACATCTTCAATGGTGATTCCTACAAGGTTGAATAAAATTGCCAGCAATTTTTGGAAGAGAATTTCACCAGAAGCTTGTCTTCAAAGAAATCACCGAGATGAATTTTGGCGAGAAATTTTTTGAGGCCGATTTCCTTGAGATTGTTAGTTACAATCTTCTGCTCCATATCGATAGGAAGTGACACTCTACCTTTTGGTGGATGAAGATGTAGAATGGCGAGTAAGTGAAGAGATCTTCAGGTATTTCTTCCGTCAGTGTCGTCGAGGTGGATGAGATGTCGGGATTAAGACAACTTTTCTTCAGCGGAGGAATTGGCTTCTTGCCTTGCTTCTCAGTCGATTTCTTAGTCGGGGCCGCCATTTTGTGTGAGGCAAGAATGTAATTAGAAGCCATTGAAAAGTGGTAAAGATAGTAGGGAATTAACGAATTTGAGTAGAAGAAAGAGTTAAGAATGTTTGTAGAAAAGATGGATGAAAAAAAGAGTGAAAAGGGACTTGTTTATATAGAAAACATCAAGGGAGAATTGGGCGATTCGCGTCCAATAGTCATCCATTAATGGTGTGGATAACCATTGGGGAGCCCTAACGGCTAAATTTGGTGGTGCCTCGATCGACCGCAATATGTTTTGTCTTCTAAAACGTGTGAATAGTGAATTCCAAATTCGTAAATGGAATTTTGGAACGTAAGTCCGTGAAGAGGGGTTGTTTCACTTGTTTGTGCACCGAATCCATGCCTAATTTTCCTCTTCATCGGAAAGCAGTGGAAACATATCAAATGTGGTCGCTCGAACCCATTTTGGTCCCCCGAAACCGAAACTAGAATCACAATTTTGGACAACCAAGTGCATTCACTCAATATAAGACAAATTCTTGGGAAATATTGTGCTAGAATGGTCAATGTAAGACAATACAAGATTACATTCAACCAGAAGTTAAAGAATAATATGGATTTTTTAGCGAAGGAAGAAATTCAAGAATATGGATTGGAAAAATTCAACATCATTAATTTTTTAATGTAAAGTTGTAACTTGTAACACTTTTAATAAATGGATGTTTGATATATATATATATATATATATATATATATATATATATGTATGTAATGGACAAACACAACTAACATGCACTATAAACATACATATGTCCTTTAAAGCACACGAGTTTATTCTTTAAAACTTGAAAAGGTCCTTAAACCACAAGCCTGCCTCTATACATGGATTGATATAAACGGTTGTGTGCAAGAGGACTGACACATGGAGGTGTCACCACTCCCCAACCACGTCAACCAATTTTCAAGAATTGTTTTGGATATTTTAAAGCAATTCAATATTTGTTCTCTGATAGAGTAGCAAATAATTGGTTTGCCAAAAAGTGGTGGGAATGATTCTTTCCATAACAACAAATTTTTGCTAAACTGTAACTTTTCAAAGAATTTCCTTTTAGTTTTAAAAACAAACTATATATCTTCCTCCACTACGTCGAGTCCCCGACCCCAATAAAAAACCAAAACCGGAGAAATGACATCAAACATGGAAGTCCAAAATATGGAAGTCCCGAGTACCAGTGGTAGAAAGCAGGTGAGTTGGTCGTCGTGAAAAGACCATTGTGGTTTTCACTCTTCTAGGTTTTATTATTTTGTTTAAATCAAGCTTTCGATCACTAGGGTGTGGTAGTCTTAAGTTTGTTGTGGTCTGTCCTTTAAATAGTGGAGGTTGTGTCCTTTCTCAGCTAGGGTCTAACCTTCTAAGGGGTTTTGTGCAGTTGGAATCCAATGGAAAAGAAAATGTTTTCCCTTTGATTGTTCACCCTAGTATTTTCCCTATGTTTGTGCATATCTTGGAAAAGTGAAAATTTAGGGTTTAGGGTTAGGGGAACATT
This sequence comes from Triglochin maritima, assembly GCA_963682175.1. NCBI lineage: Eukaryota > Viridiplantae > Streptophyta > Magnoliopsida > Alismatales > Juncaginaceae > Triglochin > Triglochin maritima. The sequence continues at coordinate 15,326,277 of OY821785.1, forward strand.
TGTTTATCTACAAAGAGTCTATTTGGTTGTGGTATGTCTATATTCTTGAACAAATAAAAAAGCGTATTGGTATTTTTCTTGTGAAGAAGGTTGAATACGCATGTGGCATACTACCTTCCTAAAATTCCCCTTAATATAGGTATTTATATTGATGGGTTTAATATATTCCTCTAGAGTTAATTCTTCTGTGTTTGGTACTTCCTTAAGTTGAATCCGAGTTGTTGCGGGGATTCTCTTAATCATCTTTGCTTCTTCCATAAAGAATACATAAAAGGCTGAAAAGATTGACAAAATATAGTGTGTTCTCCACCAACTATTACGTGCATTGCATTATTCGTAAGAAACAACACTTTTGACCACTAAAATAGGCATTTCATATGTTCTTTCTACATTTGTGTTCATATGCTCATTTCATCACAAGAAAAATTAGCATGTCTAGTTTGATAGTGAAGTGTAAAGTTTACGATATATTGTCTAAAAGTAATTTTCTCTGGTCTTGCATGCTTTCATATGTGATTAACTATAACAAAAATAAATTCTATTTAGTGGTTACGACTTGTGATTCCATGTATGATTCAAAATTGAGTTGTATTTTTTCATTTGTTATTTGAGTTTCGTAGAATGATACTAACTCCTCTCTTTTATCGACACGGCAGGCGACAATAAGAGAACTCTTCTTGAAGGAGCAAATTAAGAATTTTTTATTGAATTGTATTTTTAATGTTTGTTACAATTGACTGGATTAAAATATATTTTTTAATTATTTATGTTTGTGTTCTTATATTATTTATTGGTATTTGGTTTAATGTTTATTTATCTCCTTCACTAGTTGTAAAAGTATTAACAAAATTACATTGTTTTTACATTTTATAGTAAATCCGAGTGATATGCACAAATGGATTTTTTTTCTCAAACATAATTAAAATTCCACTCGATTCTGCTTTCCATTGCTTTCCTTTTGACTCTCATAATCCACTTTCCACCTGATTTTTGTGCACAAACACCCATATTAGGGTTAGGTCTTTCCTTTTAAGCCATTTTATGCTATTGAATGAAAATGTTTATATTGCAACCTTTAAAGTATGAAATAAGATAAAACCTTATCATTAAAACATACAAGACAATAATTGAAATGAAGCTAATACATTGACATGCATCATGACTTAAATCCAACTATGTCTCCACATGAAATAAGATTTATCACAATCATTAAAACATACATGATATTAATTAAGATAAAGCCAACATGAGCACATGCCTTGTTCCCTTCTTCCATTCAATCTTTATCCTCACCTCATAATTCCCCATAAAATAGGCTCACTAATCTAAGCATGTGCTAAGCTTCACTCAAGAGAATTAGCACATCAAAGATAAGAGTGAAATCCCATAAGATGGTTATGGAAATCATGTAAGGCTCAAAGGATTAAGATTAACACATTAATCCATCACATGATCAAATCACCTTCTTCACCACCCCCCAAATGGGATGGACTACTCTCTACTCATCTCCACACTAAAGACAACATAAAAATAACATGAACCCATAATGGAGATGACTAAAAACAAGATTAAACAAACAACAACATTAAAGAAATTGAATCAAAGGAAAACATGTATTTAAAGAACAAAACTCACACTTGATTGAAATGAAAATATTACAAAGTATGTTTCTTCTCCTTCAACTACACTAATCAGCAGCAAAAACAAAATCTAAAACTAATGGAGAAGCAAGAAGAAGAGGGAGAGGAGGGATTACAATGGTATATATAGACTAATACATGGTTATAATTAATCTAGGAATAATCAGACGGTTCTAAATCACATATGATGGTCTAGGAATGCTCCAACCCGAATACCCGACCCACGACCAAAATTTGAGATCCATTCGACTTGTTTGACCCACAAGTGGCGGATCACAATCCACCAGTGGACGGTCAAATAGATCTGATCGGGTTGAAATTTTGTGTGCTGCTTTCTTTCTTAAATTGGCGCGTGGTGTGAAGTCTTGGTCTGCTGGTTCAAATCACTTTGAGTTTAATTGGCGAAATACCGATCTACTTCAAGTCATGTGTCACCATATTTTGCACTTCACAGTCAGGTCCCTCAGGGTTTTCACTTGGGTTCTTCCTGACTTGCGATCCAGTCCTTGTGCATTACAAACAAGTCCAGAACTTTCCAAATCAGTCCATACTTGTTACATTTAGCTCCTTTTTGCTCCCTTCCTCTGCATTATTACCTAACTCCTGAAACACTACAAACAACAACTCGAGTAGCACAATATTGCGGAAAAATAAAGGATATATAGCATGAATATGACGCATGATATGCTACTAATCAAATACCCCCACACTTACCTTTTTTCTAGTCCCGAGCAAAAGAAAAGAAAGATAAAATGAAGAAAATGAAAACAAACGAAAAATAGGGAAATCCTAACTCACTTTCGTACGAATCACGGGTGCACTGAGCGTGCAACACGCCGTTAAACGTCCTTGTCGCCAAGGAGGAAGAGTGTTGTCTCCTGAGGGTTTTCAGTGGATACACCGACAAAATCCGAACATAGATGCATTATTCAACGTAGCTCATGACTCGGTGGACTCTTTTTTGTCGATCATTGGACACGGTAATTCTACGGGCCGTCTCTATATAGCTATTTAGTCCACACACCTAACCTAATGACCCATTTGAGTAAGTTAGTTAAAGACTTAAGTGACAGAGATGGGCAACCTTAACATCCTCAAGTGATACAAAGTACAAAGTCCCTTAAGGTTCTTATTTGTCCTTTTTTATCATCATTTTTTCTTTCTTTTTGGAGAAGTATGTCTTACACTAGTTGGTGTTTGACTCTCCCAGGGTCGAGTTTCGTGCATCATTGTCTGTGAGGACTTACACTATCATGTACACCTTCCCCCAAATCTCCACATAGGGTGATCCATACCACCTGTGTAACGGGAGTTCGGTCAGTGCATACCAAGTCAGATGAGTCAAAAGCACCAGGCACTAAGTCCCCTCAGACCTAACTTCCTGAATGATAGGAGTCATGCGAGAAAAGAGAACACCACTTATTTATTATATCTACAGGAACCAAAACCCCTACACTTTAAGTGTCACAACAAGATTTTAAGGGTCCTTGACTACGACAAACTTCCTTATACTAACAGACACGAATTATTTGAATCACTACGTTCAGGGTGGACTTCTATAATTGTTTGAGTACTGAAACCCTATGATTATTCACCCCCCCCCCCCCCCCGAGGGAAGACCGGGGTGCATCCTTACGACTCGATAAGACCTAAAGCCGGTATACTAGATATCCTAATGCATCATGTTCAAAACAAGTTTGGGAGCTTTCTTTTTACTTTGCCTGTCAACAGTTTTGCATATACTAAACACACCAAAACCACGAAGCATTTTCTTTTGCAAACACATGAAGATTTTGAAATAAATGTGAAAATTTAAAGCACAAGGCAAAAAACAGAAGACAAGTCACCCAAGGATCATGGCAAGCAGATATATAGATATTAAATACAGCACACTTACATGACCCTAACAAAGAACACAAAATAAAACAAAACAAAAGGAGAAAGACTCGACTATGTACACACGTAAAACACCCCCACACTTACATCATGCATTGTCCTCAATAAATGGGAGAATGAAACTACATGGATAATATGCATGAAAAAGAAAAGATCTCACAATGTGAAGCAGAAAGACAAAGTTCAGGGTTATGCTGATGGACACAAACTCGAATTCCCTAAAAAACGAGTGAGATACTCAAGAAGGGAGACAAATACGTAAAAGAAATCAGGCCCTAATACACAAGGGTTTAGGGCCACAACAATCATTGCTCACTCATGGAGTCTTCTTTTTTCCTTCAAATATAACTATGTACAAACATGAAATCTCAATCATTCATGCAGGACATGAATGGTTGAGTGCGAGAGAGGTTCATGAAGGAACATGACCTCCTTGACTTCAGCTGGTGCCCCCTCTAAGTAAGGTTTGAGGCATTATACATTAACTTTGGAAACGTCCCCATTCCCTTGCTTCAGAATTTCAACCGCTCCAAGAGGAAATATGGTTTGCACAATAAAAGGGCCAGACCAACGACTACGGAGCTTACCCACAAATAGATGAAGCCAGGAATTGTAGAGCAACACCTTCTGCCCGACCTTAAACACCTTTTGCATAATCATGCGATCGTGAAACATCTTGGCTCGGGACTTATGAACTTTGGAAATTTCATACACATCATTGTGTAGCTCTTCTAGTTCCCTAATGTCGAGTTTAGGCTGCACCTCTGCTTGATCAAGGTACATATTTAGGTTTGTAATCACCCAGAAAGCACGATGCTCGAGCTTGATGGGTAGGTGGCTAGCCTTGCCGTACACTACCCGATATGGGGACATACCAAAATTGGTCTTATATGCGGTGCGGAAAGCCCACAATGCGTCATTCAGCTTAGTCAACCAATCCTTCCTTGACGAATTAACCGTCTTCTCAATGATTTGCTTTAATTGACGGTTAGAGACTTCGACCTCCCCACTAGTTTGAGGATGATATGGGGTCACAAGCTTGTGGGTGAACGAATACTTCCTCAGAAGCACTTCAAAGGAGTGATTGCAGAAGTGGGCAGCCCTATCACTGATTATGGTACGAGGAGTACCAAATCGTGCAAAAATGTCCTTTAAGAATTTGGTGACCACCTTGTTACATTGGTCTTTGTGGGGATAGCCTCTACCCACTTAGACACAAAGTCAACCGCCACCAGAATGCAGACATTCCCGAACGAATTCAGGAAAGGACCCATATAGTCGATGCCCAAACACTGAAGATGTCGACGACAATGATATTTTGCAAAGGCATCATATCACGTCGACTAATCTTGCCAAGGCATTGACACCTATACATTGCTCACAAAATTTGTAAGCATCTTTGAAAAGAGAAGGCCAGTAAAATCCAGGTTGGAGCACCTTGGCGGTAGTTTTCTTTGCTCCAAAGTGTCCTCCACATGCCTAAGAGTGGCAAAATTGCAGTACATTTTGGAACTCGTTATTTGGGACGCACCGCCTGAAAATTTGGTCATAGGAGTATTTGAAAAGTTAGGGGTTGTCCCAGTGAAAGAATCTAACATAAGATCTAAATTTGTTGCTCGGTCACGACGTAGTTCACAATGTCGGAAAACAAAGGGTTATTTTCGACCGCGAACAATTGCTCATCAGGAAATTTGTCAATAATAAGTTGGTCCTGTGGGTTGGTCATTGATGCATTGCATACATTGCATCATATGTCTTTCATTTAGATTAATTTTATATCAATAAATGCTACTAAGGTATGTGTTTAGTCTTATTTACAGAATACAGGGACCTGAATGCAGATTACCCATATCCCGAGCATAAACTCGAGCAAGAGACTCATTTTTGTCATGAAGACCAAGTTGAAGATTATCGGGGTTCAAATTGAAGTCCATCCAAGCAGAAAAGCATTCAAAGACCTAATTACAAAAAGGCCAAGGACCTAAGCACAAAAGTAGCCAGGGACTTAATTGCAAAAAGCCGAGGACCCGACTGCAAATTAGAAGTACCAAAATATTATTTTGGAGAAGTTCTAAAGAAAAATCAATTTGTATAACCCAATATATGAAGATTTAATTCGGAGCTTAAAAGAAAGGAAAGAAATCAATCCGGACGCGCAAAGGACATTTAAATCATACCATAAACACACAGGAAAAGACCGGATCCAATCAGAACTAAAATTGCGGCGATTCCACCACACATCACATACAACTTGCGACGAAAACACCGCACCCCTTTCGATCCGTGTCCCCGGATTTTGTCCAGTTGTGTCATGACGCGTGTACTTTCCTATTTCATACTTGGGTCCCTTGTATCGGCTATAAACAGCCCCGAAACGATGTTGTAAAGGAACTTGTTTTTTTCCATGCTTTAGTAATAAAATTCTGTTGGTTTATTTTGTGTTTTTAGTTTTCTTTTGTAGTTTCTCTAGGACCCCTTCTCCTTCCCTCCATCCATGAGTTTCTAACTCTCTCCAAAGGGTGGGGGTGACAGATTAAGGGTGACGAGAAGAAGAATGATGTTATTATTTTAATTTCGTGTTAGTATATTTTGATTACTTGAGTTTATGTTGAATCATTTATCATGTAATGCTTTATAACTAATGTGATTTATTATAAGTTTCAGATTTCTCTAAACAAAACCCGATATCTAAATCCCCACCTGCTGGACTCTCATCCATCTTTGCTTTATTTTTAATTTGTTGTTCTTGCTTTAGAATAAAAATCCAAAAATCTCAAACCAACCTAATTTCTCTCTCTTTTTTCCTTAATCGAAAATCACAAAAATAACAATATCTCTCCCTCCTTGTGTTCGACCCGTACTTGCCGCATCTTCATTGACGCCGTGTACTTGCGGTATAAATTAAATTCTCATCAGTCATCTCAAGACGGGACAGGTGGTCTGCTACAACATTTTCACACCCTTTTTGTCCCAAATCTCGAGACCAAATTTGTGTAACAACAAGATCCATCTCAAGAGTCAAAATTTTGCACCTTTGTTCGCCATGAGGTGGTTGATGGCTTTGTGATCAGAATAGATAATCACATGGGAGCCAATCAAGTACGACAAAAATTTCTCCAAAGCGAATATGATCGCTAAGAATTCTTTCTCAGTCACAGTGTAGTTTGATTGGGCATCATTGAGTGTTATACTAGCATAGTAGATCACATGAGGCAATTTGTCCAATCGTTGCTCGAGCACTGCTCCCACAGTGAAGTCAGATGCATCACACGTCAACTTGAAGGGTTCAGTCCACACCGGTGCCTTATTTATAGGAGCCAAAGTCAACTCTTTCTTCAAGGTCAAAAAAGCATGGTGACAATCTGGTGTGAACTCAAAAATGACATCCTTAGCCAACAAGACGATGAGAGGTCGAGCAATTTTGCTAAAATCCCGAATGAACCGCTGTAGAATCTACCATGCCCCCAAAAAGCCGCAGATATCCTTCACATTACGCGACGGTAGGAGATTAGCAATAACACCCACTTTGGCGGGATCGACCTCAATTCCCCTACTTGAGACCGCAAGTCCAAGTACAATACCTCGCTTAACCATGAAGTGATTGTTTAAACATTTTAAATTTAGACCGCAAGTGCACAATCGTCGATGAAGACGGGTCATCCGTACGGAGGTGAGCAGCCTCTGGCTTGACGGAAATCATATGGCAAAAAAAGAGAGAAGATTTGTGGATATGCTAATCTAAGTTATGCTAAACTAGTAACAAGATATGTAAGGGAAAACATAAACTAACGAAGCAAACTAAATAGAAAGAACCTAAAGTGGAAGTGCAAATCAGGAAGATGGACCCCTGAGGGGTGGAGTGAGTGTACAGAAGCAAAGAGATGGTGAAGAATGCAATCATTAAGCACAAATGTAGGTTGTATTTTCGTGTATAGGGAGTGTGTAATGTGTATGGCAAAACCTATCAATCCCATTACTAACCTAGTTGATTAACATTCACATATACAAGTTGGTTATTTCAAAACCTAAACAAGTATGAGAGGTGTCTATATTTGTGGCAAAACTCAACAAGTTACAAGTTCTATCCTAAACAAGCAAGCATACATTTATGTTTATCAACACATTTCATACAAAGCATTTTATTCCATTCTCTTTTGCATGTATAAAACATCAACTCCACCCCCCAAAGGGGATGGAACTACTCACTACCCATTACACTAATTATTATCTTAAGAAAGGAGAACATATTAACTAAGTCTTCTAAGATTATTGAAATGAAATTAAACTAAGCATGCAATCAACATAAAAGAAGCAACGTAACAAAGAAACTTTTATTTATTTCAGACTCACAATACAAGTAGCATCTTCCTATTTCAGTATTTGCTCCAAGGCTCCACTTCAAGTAGGAAGAATAGCCACCAAGTATGTAGTGATTACAATGGAAGGTGAAGAGTTCTATTTATAGTCATAGAAAAATGTAATCAGGGACAATCCCCTGATATGGGACTAATACAACACCAGAAAAAGATATAATACTCCCTAATATGTAATCTGCCCGAAGCGTGTTGGATCCAGAGCCAACCCGACCACCAATTGGCTGTCTACAGAGTCCGGATCTGTTCTAGATGCACCGACCGAACTCCCGTTACGCGGGCGGTAGGGATCGCCCTATGTGGAGATTTGGGGGAACGTGTACGTGATAGTGTAAGTCCTCATAGACAATGATGCACGAAACCTGACCCTGGGAGAATCAAACACCAACCAATAAAATGCTCCAAAGAAAGAAAAAGAAAAAAGTCAAATAAGAACCTTAATGGACTTTACACATTGTATCACATTCAGAAGTTAAGGTTGCCCATGTCTTTCACTTAAGTCCTTAACTAACTTTCACGAATAATTCATTAGGCTAGGTGTGTGGACCGATTACATATATAGAGTCGACCCGTACTATTAGCGCGTCCCATGATCGACAAAATGAGTCCAACGAGTCGTGTAGCCAGATTGATTAATGCATCTTTGTTCGGATTTTGTGGGTGTATCCGCTGAAAACCCTCAGGAGAAACTTTTATTTAATTCAGAGTCACGATACAAGTAGCATCTTCCTACTTCAGTATTTTGTCCAAGGCTCCACTTCAAGTAGGAAGAATAGCCACCAAGTATGTAGTGATTACAATGGAAGGTGAAGAGTTCTATTTATAGTCATAGAAAAATGTAATCAGGGACAATCCCCCGATATGGGACTAATACAACACCATAAATAGATATACTCCCTAATACGTGATCTGCCCGAAGCGTGTCGGATCCAGAGCCAACCTGACCACCAATTGGCGGTCTACAGAGTCCGGATCCGCCCTGGATTTTGGTTGGGCTTTGCTGGGTTGTTTTCTTCATGTTTGATGCACCAAAGGAAGTTGTTGGAGTTTAGGCCCGACCCGAATTGCCAAAATACTCCTTATGATGGTTTGGAGTACATTGAGGTCCTAATCCCTTTCATTTGCTCATTGGTCCTTTGATATTACATTGAGGTCCTAATCCCTTGCATTATAGTCCTCAAGTCTCACAACTCAGTCATTTTTCCTGCTTTTAGGTCCTTTTATGCTTCTTCTCCTCAAATCTATTTATTCCTGAAACTCAAACACAAAACTCGTTACGTAGCATTGTTTAGGTTCAAGATAATGGATATAATACACAAATGAATGCATGAAATGATGTTAATCAAATACCCCGACAGCTAACTTTTGCTAGTCCCGAGCAAAACAAAGAAAGAGAAAAAATGAAAGAAATGAAAAGCATACGTAAAACAGGGAAATCCTAACTTACTTTCGTAGGAATCACGGTTGCACTTAGCACGTGCAACAAGCCGTTAAACCTCCTTGTCACCAAGGAGGAGTGTTGTCTCCTGAGGGTTTTCAGCGGATACACCCACAAAATCCGAACAAAGATGCCTTATTCAACCTAGCAACACGACTCGATGACTTATTTTTGTCGATCATTGGACGCAGTAATGCTACGGGCCGACTCTATATATGTAGTTAGTCCACACACCTAGCCTAGTGAATCATTCGTGAAAGTTAATTAAGGACATAAGTGAAAGACATGGGCAACCTTAACTTCTTAAAGTGATACATTGTGTAAAGTCCATTAAGGTTCTTATTTGACTCTTTGTTTTTTATTCTTTCTTTGGAGCATTACATTGGTTGGTGTTTGATTCTCCCAGGGTCGAGTTTCATGTATCATTTCCTGTGAGGACTTACACTCTCACGTACACCTTCCCCCAAATCTCCACATAGGGCGATCCCTACCACCTGTGTAACAGGTGTTCGGTCGGTGCATCCCAAGTCGGATGACTCGAGAGCACCATGCACTAAGTCCCCTCAGACCTAATTTCCTGAGTGATAGGAGTCGTGCAAAAAGAGAGAACACCACTTATTCATTTATCTACATGGGAACTAAAACCCCTACACTTACAGTTTCACAAAAAGAGTTTAAGGGCCGTTGACTACGAGAAACTTCCTTATACTAACAGACACGAATTATTTGACTCACTAGGTTCCGGGTGGACTTCTTTTTTTTAGTACTGAAACCCTATGATTACACGCCCCCGAGGGAAGACCGGGGTGCATCCTTACGACGCGATAAGATCTAAAGCCAGTATAATAGATATCCTAATGCATCATGTTCATGACAATTTTGGGAGCTTTCTTTTTACTTTGTCTCTCAACGGTTTTGCACATGTTAAACACAACAATACACACAAAACATTTTTTTTCGGAAACACATGAAGATTTTGAAAGAAATGTGAAAATTTTAAAGAATTAGGCAAGCAAAAGAAGACAAGTCACCTAAGGATCATGGCAAGCAGATATATCAATATTAAATGCGGCACACTAACATGACCCTAGCAATACAAACAAAAGAAAACGAAATAAAAACAAAAGGCACAAAAACTATGTACAAACGTGAAAACACCCCCCACGCACACCTAATCCATGCATTTTCATCAATGTATGGCAAAATGACGTCAATGCAAGGATAGGGTGTACCAGACTAATCACGGCGGCCAGAGGTGCCCGAAGAGGCACCTCGCTCAAGAGTCGACAATTTCCTATAATATTTCCAGTTTTGTTTGGCTAAGATGATGTTTTGCTGCTCAACCGCCATCTAAGAAATGTCGGTGTTAAAGATCGTCCCGAGCTCAAAGATGAGCTTGAGGAACGGGCTCTAACATCCTCCTCCATGTAATCAGGCACCCATGCCTCCGGAAGGCAATGGCAAAATGACGGGGTCATCTTCGCTACCTCATGGTTGATGCCTTCGCGCCACAGCAAGCGCTCAAATCGTGGGATGTCCAACATGCCATACAATTTGGTCACAAGAGTAGGCAAACAATGTATTTCTTTAAGCTTAGCGTTCACCAAAACGTCGAACAATGTTCGACAAATGTAGTGAGGCGAACCATCCATAAGACTATACACTATTCGCAAACTAGGTGTGAAGAATGTAGAGGTCCGCTCTTGGCCCAACACATTCCTACACAGCCACCTGCCTACAATGTGCACATTGGAGTAAATGTGCGCACTGGGTATTCCCCCATGCGATGAGATGGGTTGCCCGCGCCCAAGCATATATCGGTAAAAAATGTCACGAGTGGGCGCGAGATCATCAACTAAGGGGATCCCAGTCGCGTTGGAGCTGACACTAAACTCGAGTGGTCCGGTTTGGTCACACTCGAGTTTAGTAAAGAACTCATGTACGAGAGGCTCTACATACATGGTTTTGTCACCCTCATACAACAAATGATACCACCCTTTGGCTACGATTCTATCGTAGAAGGGTTCTCCGAATTCGCGAATCAGGGAGGCAAAATTGAGTTCTGGAATTAAATGTGGGCTGACCATACCTGCACCTACCTAGGTGAGCTTTAACGACAAATCACGCAGCGGCAAAGACAAACACGGCGTAAGGGGGTCAGAGACCACAACACGTCGACTCCAGCAGCAAACAAACTCTCCACCAAACGCAACCAACATATAACACAAATGCACACAACCTGACAAAGACAGAAGACCTAGTCTCCACTATGGACTGCTGATTGGCGGTCCCGAACTGCCGATTAACGGTCTGGTTGTGAGATCTGGGAACGAACTTTGGGTGGAGAATGGGTAGGGCAAGGGATCACACGTTTTTAACAAAGGAAAAGGAAAATATCCAAAAGGCACTTCTATTTTTTTCTTTTCTTCATTTTTCACTTTTTATTGTTTTTTATTGTTTTGACAAAGATATGTACAACCAAATTAAGGGATGGATCACGTCAAGTGACCACATCCGCGGGGAGTTCGTGTAAAGACATGACTTCCTCCTCGACTTCTGTCGTGGTCCCTTCCAAGTACGGTTTGAGGCGTTGTCCATTAACTTTGAACACGTCCCCATTCCTTGGATTATGAATCTCAACCGCCCCATGAGGGCAGATTGTTAAAATAATAAAGGGCCTAGACTAACAACTCCGAAGTTTCCCCGGAAACAAATGGAGGCAAGAGTTGTACAACAAGACCTTTTGTCCCACCATGAAGGTTTTGATTCGGACCAAGCGGTCGTGAATTTTTTAGTGCGGGACTTGCAGATCTTGGCATTCTCATATGCTTCATTTCTCAACTCCTCCAACTCTTTGAGGTCTAGCTTGCAATTGGCACAGGAAACATCAAGACTCATGCTAAGATGTTTGATTGCCCATAATGCCTGGTGCTCAAGCTCTACCGGAAAATGGCAAGCTTTGCCATAAACTAGCCGGTAGGGGGACATGCCATGGTCGGTTTTAAATGCAGTGCGGAATCCCCACAATGCATCATTAAGCTTGACCGATCAATATTTCCTTGAAGCATTAACCGTTTTCTCAAGAATTTGCTTGAGTTGACGGTTGGAAATTTCCACCTGGCCATTGGTTTGAGGATGATAAGGTGTGGGCAACTTGTGCGTGATGGAATATTTCCTCAACACTGTCTCGAGGGATTGGTTCACAAAGTGTGTCCCCCGATCACTTATGATACAACGAGGTGCCCCAAACCTCGCAAAGATGTGTTCTTTAAGAAACTTGATCACAACCTTGCGGTCGTTAGTGCGAGTGGGGATTGCTTCCACCCACTTTGACACATAATCAACCGCCACAAGAATGTAGGTGAGACAATGGGACACGGGGAAATGACCCATGAAGTGAATTCCCCAAACATCAAAGATGTTGACCACTAAGATAGGATTGAGTGGCATCATATCATGTCTGCCAATGCGGCCCACACGTTGGCACCTATTGCATGCTTTGTAAAATGCAAAAGCATCTTGGAACAACGTGGGCTAGTAAACACCGCATTGGAGCACTTTGGCAGCGGTTTTCTTGGCACCGAAGTGCCCACCACATGCCTCATTATGGCAAAAGGACAAGACACTCTGAATCTTGTTGTTAGGAATGCACCTTCTTATGATTTGATCGGCACAGACTTAAATAAGTAGGGATCATCCCAACAGAAGTGCTTGACTAACGACTAGAACATTGCTTTCTCACTGTGTGTCCAATGAGTCGATACCTCCCCGGTTGCTAATAGTTCACCATGCCAGCGAACCATGGGGTGAGGCTACTTCCATAAGGTTCTCATCAGGGAAGAACTCGTTCACCGGTGGGTCCGGTGAAAGATCAACTGGGTTACGAGAGAGGTGATCTGCCATGACATTCTCGCATCCCTTCTTGTCCTGTATTTCAAGGTTGAACTCTTGCAACAACAAGATCCAACACAGGAGACGGGGGTTCGCATCCTTTTTAGACAAAAGGTAGCGAAGAGCTGAGTGATCAGTGTAGATGATGACGTGCAACCCAATGAGGTACTGGCGAAATTTTTCCAACGGAAATATGATCGCGAGGAACCCTTTCTTAGTAACAGAGTAGTTGACCTGGGCGTCATTGAGAGTAAGACTTGCATAGAAGATCACATGACGCAATTTGTCGACTTTCTGACCCAAAATTGCTCCTATCACATAGACAGATGCATCACACATCAGCTCAAAATGTAGAGTCCACATTGGTGCCTTAATAATAGGAGCGGAGGTCAACTTACGCCTCAGAAATGCAGTCATGCACTCGGGTGTGAACTCAAAAGAGGTACATTTAGCAAGCAAGCTCGTCAAGGGGCGAGCTATCTTGCTGAAATCCTTAATAAACCTCCGGTAAAAACCGGCGTGTCCAGGAATGACCAGATTTCTTTTACCGAGGTGGGTGGCGGATGCTTAGAAATCTGCTCAATCTTTGCCTTATCCACCACGAGATACCACGTGACCCAAAACGATGCCTTTTGTAACCATGAAATGACACTTTTCCAAATTAAGGGCTAAGTTCGTTTCCGAACACCTCTTGAGAACAAGGCTCAGGTGGTGCAAGCACTCATCAAAGGAGGTGCCATGAACCGAGAAATTATCCATGAAAATCTCAAGGACGTTCTCGACCATATCGGAAAAGATGCTCAACATGCAACGTTGGAATTTTGCTGGTGCATTGCATAGTCCGAAAGGCATCCGTCTATAAGCAAACGTCCCAAAAGGACACGTGAACGTGGTTTTCTCCTGGTCTTCGGGGGTAACTGGGATTTGATTGTACCCCGAATAACCATCAAGGAAATAGTAATAGGCGTGACCAGTGAGTCTCTCCAACATCTGGTCGATGAAAGGTAGAGGGAAGTGGTCCTTACGCGTGACTGCGTTCAACTTCCTATAGTCAATGCAAACTCGCCACCAACCTCTGTGGGTCGCGACGTGGTCATGCCTCATCCTCCATAAAGATGTGGTGTTGCACGACGTCGATACTTATCCCTTTAATGTCCTTCAAGGACCACCCAATGGCTGATCTGTGTTCCTTTAGGACTTGAATCAGACATTCTTCCTGATCACCAGTCAATGTCGATGAAATAATCACCGTAAATGACATGTCAGGACCAAGAAAAACGTGTTTCAGTTCTGAAGGGAGTTCTTTAAGCTCAATTGTGAGTGGTTCCTCTTGGCGAGGTGTGATATCTAGCTCGAGATGTAAGATTGGAGGAGCTCGTACATAGTGAATAACATCCACATCATTGCTCAACTCGCCCCCATCCTCTTCATGATCGGAATCATCCATGATGTAAGCACTTAGATGTTCATAAATCAGGGGGTACTCTTCTTTATTTCTTCTTCCAAGTCCCGGATAAGATTAATTTCCATGGGGTCCTCGAAAGATGCCGACTTCCTAGACATATTGAACACATGGAATGTCACGGTCAAGTTCCCGAACGACAATTTCATGAGTCTAGTACGACAGTTGATCAAGGCATTTGACGTCGCAAGAAAAGGTCTACCCAAAATAAATGGAATCTGAGAGTGGGTAGTCTTGATTGGTTCAGTCTCAAGGACGACGAAGTCAACAGGAAATATGAAATCGCCGACCTTGATTAGGACGTCTTCAATGACCCCCAACGGGACTTTGATCGAACGATCAGCCAACTGTAAAGTTGTTTTCGTAGGTTTAAGCTCGCCTAGGCTTAATCGTTAATACACAGAAGCTGGTAAGAGGTTAACCGCCGACCCTAGATCTAGCAAGACATTATTAATGTGAGAGTCCCCAATGATACATGAAATTGTTGGACTACCTGGGTCCTTCAATTTTATGTATGTTGGGTTCGAAATGATCGAGCTCACATTTGCCGCAAAAAAGATTTGCTAGGGACGTTGGTTTTCCTCTTAGTCGTACAGAGATCCTTCACTAATTTTGCATAAGGAGGTATTTGTTGAATCATGTATAACAAAGGGATGTTGACATTCACTTTCTTGAATATCTCCAGCATTTTATCCACACTGTCACTCTGTTTCTTAGATAACCTACTAGGATAAGGAGCCTTTGGCACGTAGGTTTTATGCAGTGCCGGAGAAGGAGGCATTGGTGTATTACTCTCACCGTCGGCCTCTTTCTCACCATCATTCCCACAAAGGGCTGCACAGATGGATTTAGTGGCAAGGAAGCGTGGTTGTTGACCTGCTTCCCATTTCTCAGGGTTACAATGGCATTGACATGGTCCACAGGTTCTTCCACGTAGTTCACTTGCCTACCCTGCGGTCTTGAACATGCATTTTTCAAGTTCGAGTGATGTTGAGCACGAGGGTTAGCCACTGGTTGGCTCGACAGAGTCCCTCTCTCTCTCATGTACAGACTGAGCCAATTGGCCTATCTAAGCTCGAGAGATTTGATGGTCTGCTGATTCGAATTGAGGACTTGACTTGTGGACGACATAAAGATTTTTACAGAGTTCTCAAGTCCATGAGTTCAGTTTTCAAGCAAATTAAACCGGGTTTCCAAGTTGTTAGAATTTGGGAAAATGGTGGGTTGGTGTTTTGACGTTGGGGTGGCTGATAAGACTGTGAATGCATAGGAGGTTGGTGTGGTCGGTTAGGTGGTCGAGAGAAGTTTGAAGGACTATCTGGGGCATTGTTATGGTTCCATGAAAAATTAGGGTGGTTCCTCCATCCAGGGTTATATGATGAATATGGGTCATTCCTGGATCTATCATAGATGACATTGACATGTTCCATCTCAGGAGGAATGGATGCACACTCATTCCTTATATGACCTATCCTACCATATAGATGACAGGGAACTGGACCAGATGCAGACACATGTGACACATCGTGCTAGTTTTGGAGTTCAATCGAATCCATACGGCGAATTAAGGCCGCCATGTGCGCCTCGGTGGCCGTAGTGGTATCGACAACAATTACGACACCCGATCTAGTCGAGTTTTCATTTGCGATCCTCGCTCCTTTGCTAGATGATGCTGGTGGTTCCCTCACACTCTCCCACTGCATTGTTTTCTCAGTGAGGTCTTCTAGGAAAGACCATGCCTCCCTCTCATCCTTTCCTAAGAACTCTCCTTGATACATGGACTCAAGGAGCGTTCGTGACGGGATGTGAAGACCCTCGTAAACAATCTGACACAGGCACCACAACTCGATGGCATGGTGAGGGCATGAGGATAGTAGCTCCTTGAACCTCTCTAACTATGAATAGAATGATTCAGTGTCATGCTGATAAAACGAATTGATTTCGTTCGACTATTTTTTAGTCCGATGATTTGGTAAGTACTTCTTGAGGAATGCAGATTGAAACTCATGCCAAGTCCTAAAGGCATTCTCCTGGTTGTTGTACAACCACTTCTTGGCATCATCCTTCAGTGCAAAGGGGACAAGCCTAAGCTGGATGGAGTTTGTGCTAAGTTGTTGCAGCGTGAACATGGCACAGACCTCCTCAAATTCCCTGGGAAAGATATAGGGGTCACCCTTCCCAGTGAAGTGAGGGAGCATGGATATAAACTGAGACTTGACCTCAAAGTGGTTCCCATTCGCCTCTGGTAATACGATGCACGATGGTAGAGCGGTATGGCTTAGGTAGCATCGATCACGGCGAGGTATGGGAGCAACAACAGGAACAACAGGTGGAACATGTGGGACAAGTGGGTCCAGCAACTGCTCCTCCTCACGGTAATGAGCAGCAGCCATTGAACCTAGACTGTGTGCGACACGAGAGGATGAAGGCGTCAAGAAATCGACTACCGAAGCAGGATTGACGACGCGCCTCGTTAAACGGCCACTCTCGACTCGTGCCCACACAAGCATGCACAAAGGTGCACACACACAAACCAAAACTTTCTTTTAAAACAACTAAAACAGAATGTGCATAGAGGAGAAGATGGGAGGACACAGAAGAGAGAGAATGACTCAGGAATGAAGGGAAGAAGGTCTTATGCTACGGTGGGTGTGTACCGGTAGAAGAAAACAAGGCTCAAACAATCCTAAGGTCGCTATAGGTCCTTACAGCTAGACGACGCCTAACTGTGAGGTCACACGGACTCAACACGCCTCACCTCCCTACGATGAGGACCACAAAGTCCAGCAAGTGAGTCAAGATCCGGAGATCTCGTCTCTCCTATATCGACAGAGTGGGTGACGCGGATCAGGCCATGACCGGATCACGCTCCTAATGCGCCCGAGATCCTTAAGGTCCATGTCTACTTGATTTTAAAATTAGGCTCTTAATTAGTGTGGTTTTTGGGGTGAAGGAAAGAGTGATGAAATCCCCCACTATATCTTATATGGGATAACCCCTCTTTAGTCGAGTTTTGGAGTCTTAATTTAGCAATCAACTCTCGAAACAAACGCTCAACTTACACTTGTTGCAATGCAATTCCTACTAACTAATGCCTATTCATACGAAATGCATGAATGAGAGTAGGAAATGCGTACCTCATGCCAACACACAACAACTAAAAGTAAAACTAAAATAATTACAATCTACGTGCCTAAGTCAGGTACATGATGCATGACCTAAGCAAGAAAGAATGCCCAATATTTTGCTTTGGGTTTTAAGGTCCATGTTGCTTAAAGGGAGATTGATTATTATTCTGGGAGCAATCTAAAAGTCAGAACATGCAAAATTGAGTCCCAGATTTCTATCTCAGTTATGTCAACTAGGAAAAGAAATTACAAGGGCAGTAGAGATTACCCGACCGCTTATTGGCAGTCTCAACGTCTCTGTTCGCCTCCAAACTTCACCAGCTGACTTCCCTTGAGAGTATAAATCTCCTTCAAGAAATAAAAATTAAATCCACCCGAATCGTCCAAACCAGAGTCTGGACTAGCACCTCCCCGACAACGGTGCGAAAAACTTGTTTAAACGTTTTAAATTTAGACTGCAAATGCACATCTGTCGGTGAAGAAGGGGCAAGTGTGGGTCATCCGCAGGGAGGTGAGCAGACTTTGGCTTGACAGAAATCATATGGCGAAAAAGGGAGAAGATTTGTGGATATGCTAATCTAAGTTATGCTACACTAGTAACACGAAATGTAAGGGAAAACATCAACTAACGAAGCAAACTAAATAGAAAGAACCTAAAGTGGAAGTGCAAATCAGGAAGACGGATCCTTGAGGGGTGGAGTGAGTGTACAGAAGCAAAGAGATGGTGAAGAATGCAATCATTAAGCACAAATGTAGGTTGTATTTTCATGTATAGGAAGTGTCTAATGTTTATGGCAAAACCTATCAATCCCATTACTAACCTAGTTGATTAACATTCACATATACAAGTTGGTTATTTCAGAACCTAAACAAGCATGAGAGGTGTCTAATATTTGTGGCAAAACTCATCAAGTTACAAGTTCTATCCTAAACAAGCAAGCATACATTTATGTTTATCAACACATTTCATACAAAGCATTCGATTCCATTCTCTTTTGCATGTATAAAACATCAACGCCATCCCCCAAAGGGGATGGAACTACTCACTACCCATTACACTAATTATTATCCTAAGAAAGGAGAACATATTAACTAAGTCTACTAAGATTATTGAAATGAAATTAAACTAAGCATGTGATTGACATCATTTCATGCTTATATTTGTATCTTATATCCATTATCTTTCACCTAAACAATGCTACGTGACGAGTTTTATCTTTGAATTTCAGAAATAAATAGGTTTGAAGAGGTGAAGCATAAAAGGACCCAAAAGCAGGGAAAAAGGACTGAATTGTGAGACATGGGGACTAAGATGCAAGGGAGAAGCACCTGAACGTAAGATCGAAGGACCAAATAGCAAAATAGAAAACTACACACCATCTTGGGGAGAATTTTGGCAATTAGATTCGGGTCGGAGCTCCAATAAACAAAGTAGATGCATCAACGACCGACAAAGAAATCCAGAAAAGCCCAGAACAAATTCCAGCCGGATCCAGACTTTATGGACCGCCAATTGGCGGTCTGGATCTCTCTGGATCTGCTCAAACTTCGCGGGTACATGTATTAGAGGGTGTTTATTCTATTTCTGGTATTTGTTTAGTCCCATACCGGGGGATTGTCCCGGATTACCTTTTCTATGGCTATAAATAGAACTCTTCACCTTCTATTGTAATCACTTCACATTTTGAGTGACTATTCTTCCTACTAGAAGTGAGGCCTTGAAGCACACACTAAAGTAGGAGGATGCTACTTGAATTATGCGTCATTTTAATAAAAGTTTCTTTATTATGTTGTTTGTTTCATGTTGCTTGTTTTACTTTTTTTAATTTCATTTCATTAGTTTTAGTAACTTAGTTAATATGCTTTCCTTGCTTAGTGTTTAATAATTAGTCTAATGTGTAGTGAGTAGTTCCAGCCCCTTTAGGGTGGAGTTGATGTTCATACATGCAAAAGAGAATGGAATGAATGCTTTATTTACAATGCGTTGATAAAACATGAATGTATGCTTGCTTGTTTAGGATAAAATTCATAACTTGATGAGTTTTGCCAAAATGATTAGACACCTCTCATGCTTGTTTAGGTTCTGAAATAAACAACTTGTATATGTAAATGTTAATCAACTAGGTTGGTGAATGGATTGATAGGTTTTGCCATAATATTTAGACAATTCCTATGCATGATAACACCACCTTCATTTGTGCTTAAAGAATGTGTTCAACACCCACCTCTTTGCATGTGTGCACTCACTCCACCCCTTAGGGGTTTTCTATTTCTGAATTCCAGCACTCTTATTTTGTTCTTAGTTAAGTTTTAGTTAATCGTTTATTGTTTCCTTATGCATGCGTTATTTCGTCGTGTAGTATAACGTAGATTAGCATAATCAACTCTCTTCCCTATTTTTGCCACTTGATTTCGTGCAAACGAGAGGCTGCTCACCTCCCTGTGGATGACCCGTATTTTCCACGTCTTCACCGACGCCGTGCACTTGCGGTTTAATTAAAACGTTCAACAAGTTTTTGGCGTCGTCGCCGCAGAGGTGCCAGTCCAGACTTTTGTTTGGACAATTCGAGTGGATTTAATTTGTGTTTTGTAGTTTTCTTTGTTTCAGGAGACTTGGAGTCGTATGGGGAGGCAACTGGAGAAGTTTGGAGGAAAACTAGGCACTGTAGACCGCCATTCAGCTGCCTGAGACCGCCAATTGGCGGTCTAGTGAACTTTGTTTACCCTCTCCTTTCTTTTCTTGTTTCTATAATTGATTTAGTGATCTGGGACTTGATTTGGCATGTTTTCACTTATAGTTTGTTCCCAGATCAATAATCAATCTTCCTTTAAGCAACTTGGACCCTAAAACCCAAAGCAAAAGATTAGGCATTCTTTCTTGTTTAGGTCATGCATCATGTATGCAACTTAGGCACGTAGATTGTCTTTTATTTTAGCTTTATTTTCAGTTGCTGAGTGCTGGCGTGAGGTACGCACCTTCTACTCTCATTCATACATTTCGTATGAACATGCATTAGTTAGTAGGAAGTGCATTGAAACAAGTGTGAGTTGAACGTTTGTTTGGATAGTTGATTGTTAGATTAGGACTCCAAAACGCTACTAAGGAGAGCTGTCCCATATAAGATAAGGTGGGGGATTTCATCACCCTTTCCTTCGCCCCAGAAACCACACTAATCAAGAGCTTAATTTTAAAATCAAGTAGACATTGCCCCTAAGGATTTCGGGCGCATTAGGAGAGTGATCCGGTCCCGACCGTCATGACCTGATTGGCATTGCCCACTCTATCGATAGTAGGAGAGACGAGATCTCCGGATCTTGACTCACTTGCTGGGCTTTGTGGTCCTCGTCGTAGGGAGGCGAGGCATGTTGTGGCCGTGTGACCTCGCAGTTAGGCGTCGTCTAGCTGTAAGGACCTATAGCGACCTTAGGACTGTTTGAGCCTTGTTTGCTTGTGTGCTTCTACCTACACCCACCCGCCGTAGCATGAGGACTTCTTCCCTTCTCTCCTGAGTCATTGTTTCTCTCCTGAGTCCCCCCGTCTTCTCCTCTACGCACATTCTTTGTTATAAAAAAAAGGTTTTGGTTTGTGTGTGTGCAACTTTGTGCATGCCTTCGTGGGCACGAGACGAGAGTGGCCATTTGACGAGGCGTGTTGTCAACCCTGCTTCGGTAGTCGATTTCGCGACGCCTTCCTCCTCTCGTGTCGCACTCAGTCTGGGTTCAATGACTGCTAATTTCCACGAGGAGGAGCAGTTGCTGGACCCACCTGTTCCACTTGTGCTTCAACTTGAGACCGTAACATTTCATGCATATCTAGAGAGGTTCAAGGAGCTACTATCCTCATGCCCACACCATGGCATTGAGTTGTGGCATCTTTGTCAGATTGTTTACGAGGGTCTTCACATCCCGTCCCGAACGCTCCTTGAGTCCATGTGTCAAGGAGAGTTCTTAGGAAAGGATGAAAGGGAGGCATGGGCTTTCCTAGAAGATCTCGCTAAAAAAACCATGCAATGGGAGAGTGTGAGGGAACCACCTGCATCATCTAGCATATGAGCGAGGATTGCGAATGCAAACTCGACTAGATGCGTCCATTCCTCCTGAGATGGAACATGTCAATGCCATCTATGAGAGAGCTAGGATTGACCCATACTCATCATCTTATAATCCTGGATGGAGGAACCACCCCAATTTTTCAAGGAACCAAAATATTGCCATGGGTGGTCCTTCAAACTCCTCTCGACCACCTAACCAATCATACCAACCTCCCATGCATGCACAATCTTATCAACCACCCCAAGCTCAAATCACCAATCAATCGGGTTTCCCAAATTCCAATAATATCGAAACCCGATTCAATTCGCTTGAGACCTTGACTCGTGGACTTGAAAACTCAATGAAAATTTTTATGTCAACCACAAGTTAAGTTCTCACTTCAAATCAGCAGACCATCAAATCTCTAGAGCTTCAGATGGGCCAATTGGCTTAGTCTGTACATGAAAGAGAGAAAGGGTCTTTGCCTAGCCAACCTGAGGCTAATCCCCGCTTGTTCGAGCAACAACACATGCAAAATGAGAGTGTGGTACCTCGGGGGAGGCAAGTGAACCATGTGGAGGAACCTGTTCACCATGTCAATTCCATTGCGACCTTAAGGAATGGAAAGCAGGTTGACAATCACATTTCCTTGCCATACCCACCATCATCTATGCAGCCCCTTAGTGGGAATGGTGGTGAACAATAGGCTGAGGGTGAGGGTAATACACCAACGACTCCTTCTCAGGCACCACAGAAAACCTACCTGCCAAAAGCTCCCTATCCAAGTAGGTTAACCAAAAAGCATAGTGACACAATGGATAAGATATTAGAGGTGTTTAAGCAAGTGAAGGTTAACATCCCCTTGTTGGATGTCATCCAACAAATACCTCAATATGCGAAAGTGTTGAAGGATCTCTGCACAACCAAGAGGAAGAACAATGTTCCTAAGAAAGCATTCTTGGCTGCAAATGTAAGCTCACTTTTGTCCAATCCCGCCTACACAAAATACAATGACCCTGGGTGTCCTACTCTTCAGTGTACGATAGGGGACACTAGCATGAGTAATGTATTGCTTGATTTAGGATCGGGGGTCAACCTCCTCCCATTTTCTATTTATCAACAGTTGAATTTGGGAGAATTGAAACCAACTAAGATCACCCTCCAATTGGCGGATAGATCCATTCGTATTCCAAAGGGGATTATCGAGGACGTGCTTATCAAAGTTGGAGATTTTATATTTCCAGTCGATTTTGTTGTCCTCGATACCAATCCTATTGCGAACACCCACTCTCAAATACCTTTGATTTTGGGTAGACCATTTCTGGCAACTTCCAACGCCTTAATTTGAAGGGAATGTGTTCTAAAAGTTTTACTTTTAAATGTCAATTATTATGAATTGAATGAGAAATCATTTTGTTCCTTGTTTATGTTATTCGTCTTTTGGAAGTGTTAAGGAAGAGGCCCTTGGTCCTTAACCGTAGAGCTCTAAAAGATACTGGTTTACATAAAACAAACGATATTCGCAATCATGGTAATTAACATGGGACATTAATTACCGAGTTAAGATTGTCGTGTTGGTCATAGATCATTGTAGCTCTACAAGTGAGTGACAACACGGGTACACAAAAGAGGAAAATATTACTTTTGTATACTGAATAGACCTAATAAGTAAAACATTATAGAATTGTGTTTTCTGTGTGATTAATGTTTTACTGTGTCTTTGGTCCTTTGATATGAAACTTATATCCGATCACTTAAGAATTGCTTAATTAGACTAGTGTCTTGAGCTATCGATGAGTGTAGTGTAAAGGCATTGGTTGGTTAAGTATGACTTTTGATGGAGAAGATAGTTAGTCAAAAGATTATCATTGCCCCTCTTAATTGAGTGATGATATTAGTGGGCCCCTTGATAAAGGAAAGTTATAATGTGCACAATGTGATTTGAGTTAAGTCACATATTTATAACTAGCTTAAAGAGATCAAGAAATGAATACTAATACAAAGATGACACAATACTACTTTTTGTGTATTCTTAATATCATGAGGCAAGGGACGAACACAAGTGGTGCACTCCATCACTAAATGGATCGGGTTTTGGTTTGAGTGGAATTAAGACATCTAACTAATTGGAAGATATAATGTGTAGCTAGATACCGCTTATAGCTTGTGACATTAAGCTCTTAATGTCACTGCCAACTTAGTCTAGATCCTCCCATAGGTCACACCGCAATAACCGGGAAACAAGAAGCTTGATTTTGGTTCATATGATGTGTCGGGTTTCTTGTAGAAAATATGACACATGTGGTGAACAAGTAAAATCAATTATGTTATGATATATAATATAATTAGAATCATGATAAACTAGATGTTTTTAATGGATTTCAAAATGTTTTTCAAAGAATTGTTTAGGATTCTAGATGATTGATAAACTAGATTGCATAGTTTATAGCAATATGCGTGCATGGATGCTCGAGTTGTCTTTGCAGGAATTGTGAGTTTATATGTTCCAAATAAGCAACTATGAATGTATGTAATTAATCTTATACAAGGGCTTATTTCTATGTAAAAGTCAAATTCTCTCTTTCTATGTTTAGATAATTGCATTGCATTTGAGAGGTTTTACATAGGACTTGCACTAGTCGGTTTTTATCGAATGTGTGGAGCATGTTTATTTTTTGTAAAATCTACATCTCCGCTGCAAGAGGAAGTCGCCGCTATAGCGCATCGATCGAGGATCAATGATCAGGGATCGAGGATCAAGGATCGAAAGGAACATATAAACTGACACGATGTGGATTGTGTGAATGGTTTATTTTTTGTTTTTATAATCTTGCTATGCATGTGATGAATGTGTTGAATGTTATGATGTGTATGAATAATAATATGCATGATAACCTAAAATTCTGAATCACATGTTAATATATGAAAATATTGTCCAACAAAAACTAAGAGTAATTTTCCTTCTTATTTATCTACTAGCAGCCATTGATCGAGGGATACTCTGCTCGCCCTTAGCGGGAGATAGCTCCCTCCATCTTTGGGAATAGTGGGAGATATAATGGTTGTCTATTGTTGTGCCACGATTAAATGTATGAGGTACGTTTCACCCTAGTGAACCCCAAGTATGTTTAGTTGTGAATACAATGGATAAACGTATCTCGTATCAAATGAAAATAAGTTTTCTTAACATTACCTAGAGCCCTCGCTCGGTTTTGGGAAAAAGTTTTTCTTACGAGGATAGGTCGCATTCCCTCATAATTAAAACGACAAGAATCACAAAACTTTGAAGATGCTAATGTTGCTAAAATTCAAAAAGGTTGTGATTAGAAAGAGTTTTTCTTACCTTGATATTGTGATGTTTTCGATAGCCCTTAGCTAGTCTATATTGCAATAAATGGGATCTTGGATTGCTGTATTTATGGGCAAAATTTTATTTGCAGTATTTACATTTATATTCGATATATATGTATGTGTTTTAAAACATAAAATTGGCATTAAAATCCTATATGATTTCTTTTGTAGAAAAATGTCGAACATCCAACTTATCGTAAGATCCATGATAGAAAAACACCCTTTAGCAAATGATGGCTCAAACTTCATTAGTTGGAACCTCAAACTCAACATCGTGTTAAAGTTTGAGAAACTATCTCACATTTTGGAAGGTCCAATCCCAAAATGGAATTAGAGATTAACTGATTAAGAGAAAGAGGCTAAAGCCAAGTGGGAAGACCAAGAGAACCAAGTTCACGGTCTCATGCTAGCATCCATGGGTGACTCGCTTCAAGCGAAATACTTGGATTCAAAATCCAAGAAGACCATGGAGGCTCTTTCTAAGATGTTCATAGATAGTGCCCGAAAGGAGCGCTATAAGACCACCATCTCACTCACAAGGTGCCATATGGCAGAGGGAACATCGGTATCCATGCATTTTCTCACGATGCAAGGGTACCTTGAGAAGTTGGCAAAGCTCTCTTCACCAATGCCCGAGGACATTGCTGAAGATATGATTCTTGGCTCTCTAGCCCCGACCTTTAAGGACTTTGTGATGCACTACCACGTGCGTGAAAAAGGGGTGAGTCTTGAGGAGCTGCACAACGCTCTCAAAACCGCTGAAGTTGACATGGGCAAGGGTAGGGACAAGCATGTCCTTGCCGTCCATGGGAAGAGCCAAAAGATTGGTAAAGGAAAGGGCAAATCTACCAAAAGTGGTTCAATCAAGAGCAACGGAGTAGGAGGTGCTCATAAGAGTGCCTCGAGGGGGAAATCTCAGAAATCTCCAACTCCCAATACGGAGTGCTTTCACTGCGTTGAAAAAGGACACATCCGGCCAAATTGCTCGAAGTACAAGGAAGACCTTGACAACGGAGTGATTGAACATCGGCGCCCCAAAAAGGCCAAAGGTATATTTGTTATTGAAATAAATTTAGCCACCTCTGTCCAGGATTGGGTAATTGATACCGGATCTTGTGCTCACATAGTTTCTAATGTGCAGCTACTCGTGGATAGGAAGGAACTCGTGAGGAACGAGGTAGAATTGAAGGTCGGAAATGGTGCGAGCGTTTCTGCGGTTGCACAAGGTTCTGTGGTGCTTCAATTATGTAGTGGTTTAAATTTATGTCTAAAGAATGTTTATTATGTACCTTTGATTAGCAAGAACATTATTTCTGTATCATGCTTAGATATGGATAATTTCAATATAAATATTTCAATTTCTTGTTTGTCTATATCGAAGAATGGTGTTTTCTATGCAAATGCATTCATAAGGAGTGGTCTCTATTTGCTTGAATTGAATAATAAACAAATCTTTAATATCAATAACAAAAGAATTAAGACCACTCACGAGAATGATACTCCATTGTGGCACTATCGTCTTGGTCACATAAATGAAAAGTGCATCAAGAAATTGCAAAAAGCTAACCTTCTTGGTCTATTTCATTTTAAATCATTGGAGACGTGCCAACCATGTATAATGGGAAAAATGACCAAAAAGCCTTTCAAGAAGAAAGGTCCAAGGGCGAGTGGCTTGTTGGATTTGACACATTCCGATGTATGTGGTCCAATGAGTACTAGTGCACGAGACGGTTTCAGGTACTTCATTACGTTCACGGATGATTATAGTCGTTATGGATATGTTTATCTAATGAGAAACAAAAGTGAGTCCTTTGACAAGTTCAAAGAATTCAAGAATGAAGTAGAGAACCAACTCGACAAGAAAATCAAGTCTCTACGAACGGATCGTGGATGTGAGTATTTAAGTGCCGAATTTGACTCATACCTAAAGGAGTTTGGTATTGTACCTCAACTCACCCCTCCCGGTACACCTCAGTGGAATGGGGTATCCGAAAGGAGGAATAGGACATTGCTCGACATGGTTCGGTCAATGATTAGTCATGTGGAATTACCTCTTTACTTTTGGAGTTATGCACTACAAACAGCAGATTACACACTAAATAATGTTCCATCCAAATCCGTGGAGAAAACTCCTTATGAGATGTGGAGTGGTAAAACACCCAAGCTCAATTTTCTCAAGATTTGGGGTTGTGAGGCTTACGTCAAGAAATTGATGTCGACCAGACTTCAACCAAAAGTGGATAAGTGCTTCTTTATAGGTTATCCTCGTGAGACAAGAGGATACTACTTTTGGCATATCACGTCCAATCGAGTGATTGTAGAGAGGGATGCCACATTTCTGGAAAAGGAATTTCTGGAAAGAGTAAAAAGTAGTGGGAGTAGGGTTGTGCTTGAGGAAACTCAAGATACTCGACAAGATCATGACATGAATGATAACATTCAAGATCATGAAGGCCCAACCGAGATTCCTTTGGTTAGTGGGAACGTAAGTGAGAGACCCTCGCAAGAAATTGTGAGAGAATCTCAATCATCCCCACCTAGTGTACGTTCAAGAGTTGAACGTGAACCCACTCCTCAAGAAATTGTGGAAGAAGTTCGAGAGACACGAGAAGAACCAAAAGAACTACGAAGGTCAACGAGGGAAAGGAAGAAACCCGACTTGTATCTGGGACTTCATGAAATCATGGTACTTGATACCAATGATCCCTTGACCTTCCAAGAAGCAATGGAAAGGGAAGACTCCAAACTATGGCTTAAGGCCATGGAATCCGAAATAGAATCCATGTATGATAATCAAGTGTGGAACTTGGTTGACCTTCCTCATGGGAAAAAGGCCATTCAAAATAAATGGGTTTTCAAGAGGAAGATGGACATGGATGGGAACTTGACAACCTACAAAGTGAGGCTTGTAGCGAAGGGTTTCACTCAAGTTCAAGGAATTGACTATGATGAAACTTTTTCACCGGTTGCCATGTTCAAGTCTATTCGGATCATGCTCGCTATTGCCGCATTTCATGATTATGAAATATGGAAATGGATGTCAAAACAGCGTTACTTAATGGGAACTTGGAAGAGGATGTGTACATGGTACAACCTCGAGGTTTTGAAGATCCAAAGAATAGCAAAAAAGTATGAAAGCTTCAAAGATCCATTTATGGATTGAAGCAAGCATCAAGGAGTTGGAACAAACACTTTGACGAGGAAGTGAAGAAGCTTCACTTCATTCAACGTAAGGAAGAACCTTGTATATACAAGAAGGTTAGTGGGAGCCATGTAGTATTCCTAATCTTATATGTCGATGACATATTGCATATGGGCAATCATATTCATTTGCTTGAGCAAACGAGAAGTTCATTGAAATCTGCATTCTCAATGAAAGATATGGGTGAGGGCCAATATAGAGATAGATCCCGTAGACTCATTGGCCTCAGTCAACGTGCATACATTGACAAGGTCTTGGAAAGGTCCAAGATGAACAACTCCAAAAAGGGCAGTGTGCCAATGAGTATGGGTGTCCAACTCAAGAAGTCTCAACGTGCGCAATCACGTAAGGACTTAGAGTACATGAAGGATGTCCCTTATGCTTCGGCAATTGGGTCGATCATGTACGCGATGACTTGCACAAGACCCGATGTCTCGTATACTCTAAGCGTGACAAGTCGTCACCAATCCAACGCAGGTCCTGAGCATTGGACTGCGGTCAAGAATATCCTGAAGTACCTTAACCAGACTAAGGATAAGATTCTTGTTTATAGAGGACAAAGGGAGTTGATAGCCGAAGGGTACTCGGATGCGAGTTTCATAAGTGATCCAGACGATAGAAGGTCGCAATCAGGATACGTCTTTCTTCTGAATGGTGGAGCTGTGAGTTGGCGTAGCTGGAAGCAAACCACTACGGCCGATTCAAACACCACTTCAGAAGTAATGGTTGTCGCTGAAGTGAGCAAGGAAGGAGTGTGGATCAGGAAGTTCCTTGAAGAGCTTGGAGTAGTTCCCACGAGCGAAGGACTCATTGAGCTATTTTGCGATAATAGTGCATCTATCTCGCAAATCAAGGATCCTAGATCACACCACAAAGTGAAGTACATGGATCGTAAGTAGTTCGTGACGCGTGACCTCATCGACGAAGGCAAAATAAATCTTTTATGGGTGGACACCAACAGCAACACAGCTGATCCATTCACAAAACCCTTGTCCCAAGCCAAGGGCGAAATTTCCCCGGAAACAAGTGGAGGCAAGAGTTGTACAACAAGACCTTTTGTCCCACCATGAAGGTTTTGATTCGGACCAAGCGGTCGTGAAATTTTTTAGTGCGGGACTTGCAGATCTTGGCATTCTCATATGCTTCATTTCTCAACTCCTCCAACTCTTTGAGGTCTAGCTTGCAATTGGCACAGGAAACATCAAGACTCATGCTAAGATGTTTGATTGCCCATAATGCCTGGTGCTCAAGCTCTACCGGAAAATGGCAAGCTTTGCCATAAACTAGCCGGTAGGGGGACATGTCATGGTCGGTTTTAAATGCAGTGCGGAATGCCCACAATGCATCATTAAGCTTGACCGATCAATATTTCCTTGAAGCATTAACCGTTTTCTCAAGAATTTGCTTGAGTTGACGGTTGGAAATTTCCACCTGGCCACTGGTTTGAGGATGATAAGGTGTGGGCAACTTGTGCGTGATGGAATATTTCCTCAACACTGTCTCGAGGGATTGGTTCACAAAGTGTGTCCCCCGATCACTTATGATACAACGAGGTGCCCCAAACCTCGCAAAGATGTGTTCTTTAAGAAACTTGATCACAACCTTGCGGTCGTTAGTGCGAGTGGGGATTGCTTCCACCCACTTTGACACATAATCAACCGCCACAAGAATGTAGGTGAGACAATGGGACACGGGGAAATGACCCATGAAGTCAATTCCCCAAACATCAAAGATGTTGACCACTAAGATAGGATTGAGTGGCATCATATCATGTCTGCCAATGCGGCCCACACGTTGGCACCTATTGCATGCTTTGTAAAATGCAAAAGCATCTTGGAACAACGTGGGCTAGTAAACACCGCATTGGAGCACTTTGGCAGCGGTTTTCTTGGCACCGAAGTGCCCACCACATGCCTCATTATGGCAAAAGGACAAGACACTCTGAATCTTGTTGTTAGGAATGCACCTTCTTATGATTTGATCGGCACAGACTTAAATAAGTAGGGATCATCCCAACAGAAGTGCTTGACTAACGACTAGAACTTTGCTTTCTCACTGTGTGTCCAATGAGTCGATACCTCCCCGGTTGCTAATAGTTCACCATGCCAGCGAACCATGGGGTGAGGCTACTTCCATAAGGTTCTCATCAGGGAAGAACTCGTTCACCGGTGGGTCTGGTGAAAGATCAACTGGGTTACGAGAGAGGTGATCTGCCATGACATTCTCGCATCCCTTCTTGTCCTGTATTTCAAGGTTGAACTCTTGCAACAACAAGATCCAACACAGGAGACGGGGGTTCGCATCCTTTTTAGACAAAAGGTAGCGAAGAGCTGAGTGATCAGTGTAGATGATGACGTGCAACCCAATGAGGTACTGGCGAAATTTTTCCAACGGAAATATGATCGCGAGGAACCCTTTCTTAGTAGCAGAGTAGTTGACCTGGGCGTCATTGAGAGTAAGACTTGCATAGTAGATCACATGACGCAATTTGTCGACTTTCTGACCCAAAATTGCTCCTATCACATAGACAGATGCATCACACATCAGCTCAAAATGTAGAGTCCACATCGGTGCCTTAATAATAGGAGCGGAGGTCAACTTACGCCTCAGAAACGCAGTCATGCACTCGGGTGTGAACTCAAAAGAGGTACATTTAGCAAGCAAGCTCGTCAAGGGGCGAGCTGTCTTGCTGAAATCCTTAATAAACCTCCGGTAAAAACCGGCGTGTCCAGGAATGACCAGATTTCTTTTACCGAGGTGGGTGGCAGATGCTTAGAAATCTGCTCAATCTTTGCCTTATCCACCACGAGATACCACGTGACCCAAAACGATGCCTTTTGTAACCATGAAATGACACTTTTCCAAATTAAGGGCTAAGTTCGTTTCCGAACACCTCTTGAGAACAAGGCTCAGGTGGTGCAAGCACTCATCAAAGGAGGTGCCATGAACTGAGAAATTATCCATGAAAATCTCAAGGACGTTCTCGACCATATCGGAAAAGATGCTCAACATGCAACGTTGGAATTTTGCTGGTCCATTGCATAGTCCGAAAGGCATCCGTCTATAAGCAAACGTCCTAAAAGGACACGTGAACGTGGTTTTCTCCTGGTCTTCGGGGGTAACTGGGATTTGATTGTACCCCGAATAACCATCAAGGAAATAGTAATAGGCGTGCCCAGTGAGTCTCTCCAACATCTGGTCGATGAAAGGTAGAGGGAAGTGGTCCTTACGCGTGACCGCGTTCAACTTCCTATAGTCAATGCAAACTCTCCACCAACCTCTGTGGGTCGCGACGTGGTCATGCCTCATCCTCCATAAAGATGTGGTGTTGCACGACGTCGATACTTATCCCTTTAATGTCCTTCAAGGACCACCCAATGGCTGATCTGTGTTCCTTTAGGACTTGAATCAGACATTCTTCCTGATCACCAGTCAATGTCGATGAAATAATCACCGTAAATGACATGTCAGGACCAAGAAAAACGTGTTTCAGTTCTTAAGGGAGTTCTTTAAGCTCAATTGTGGGTGGTTCCTCTTGGCGAGGTGTGATATCTAGCTCGAGATGTAAGATTGGAGGAGCTCGTACATAGTGAATAACATCCACATCATTGCTCAACTCGCCCCCATCCTCTTCATGATCGGAATCATCCATGATGTAAGCACTTAGATTTTCATAAATCAGGGGGTACTCTTCTTTATTTCTTCTTCCAAGTCCCGGATAAGATTAATTTCCATGGGGTCCTCGAAAGATGCCGACTTCCTAGACATATTGAACACATGGAATGTCGCGGTCAAGTTCCCGAACGACAATTTCATGAGTCCAGTACGACAGTTGATCAAGGCATTTGACGTCGCCAGAAAAGGTCTACCCAAAATCAATGGAATCTGAGAGTGGGTAGTCTTGATTGGTTCAGTCTCAAGGACGACGAAGTCAACAGGAAATATGAAATCGCCGACCTTGATTAGGACGTCTTCAATGACCCCCAACGGGACTTTGATCGAACGATCAACCAACTGTAAAGTTGTTTTCGTAGGTTTAAGCTCGCCTAGGCTTAATCGTTAATACACAGAAGCTGGTAAGAGGTTAACCGCCGACCCTAGATCTAGCAAGACATTATTAATGTGAGAGTCCCCAATGATACATGAAATTGTTGGACTACCTGGGTCCTTCAATTTTATGTATGTTGGGTTCGAAATGATCGAGCTCACATTTTGCCGCAAAAAAGATTTGCTAGGGACGTTGGTTTTCCTCTTAGTCGTACAGAGATCCTTCACTAATTTTGCATAAGGAGGTATTTGTTGAATCATGTATAACAAAGGGATGTTGCCATTCACTTTCTTGAATATCTCCAGCATTTTATCCACACTGTCACTCTGTTTCTTAGATAACCTACTAGGATAAGGAGCCTTTGGCACGTAGGTTTTATGCAGTGCCGGAGAAGGAGGTATTGGTGTATTACTCTCACCGTCGGCCTCTTTCTCACCATCATTCCCACAAAGGGCTGCACAGATGGATTTAGTGGCAAGGAAACGTGGTTGTTGACGTGCTTGCCATTTCTCAGGGTTACAATGGCATTGACATGGTCCACAGGTTCTTCCACGTAGTTCACTTGCCTACCCTGCGGTCTTGAACTTGCATTTTTCAAGTTCGAGTGATGTTGAGCACGAGGGTTAGCCACTGGTTGGCTCGGCAGAGTCCCTCTCTCTCTCTCTCATGTACAGACTGAGCCAATTGGCCTATCTAAGCTCGAGAGATTTGATGGTCTGCTGATTCGAATTGAGGACTTGACTTGTGGACGACATAAAGATTTTTACAGAGTTCTCAAGTCCATGAGTTCAGTTTTCAAGCAAATTAAACCGGGTTTCCAAGTTGTTAGAATTTGGGAAAATGGTGGGTTGGTGTTTTGACGTTGGGGTGGCTGATAAGACTGTGAATGCATAGGAGGTTGGTGTGGTCGGTTAGGTGGTCGAGAGAAGTTTGAAGGACTATCTGGGGCATTGTTATGGTTCCATGAAAAATTAGGGTGGTTCCTCCATCTAGGGGTATATGTTGAATATGGGTCATTCCTGGATCTATCATAGATGACATTGACATGTTCCATCTCAGGAGGAATGGATGCACACTCATTCCTTATATGACCTATCCTACCACATAGATGACAGGGAACTAGACCAGATGCAGACACATGTGACACATCGTGCTGGTTTTGGAGCTCAATCGAATCCATACGGCGAATTAAGGCCGCCATGTGCGCCTCGGTGGCCGTAGTGGTATCGACAACAATTACGACACCCGATCTAGTCGAGTTTTCATTTGCGATCCTCGCTCCTTTGCTAGATGATGCTGGTGGTTCCCTCACACTCTCCCACTGCATTGTTTTCTCAGTGAGGTCTTCTAGGAAAGACCATGCCTCCCTCTCATCCTTTCCTAAGAACTCTCCTTGATACATGGACTCAAGGAGCGTTCGTGACGGGATGTGAAGACCCTCGTAAACAATCTGACACAGGCACCACAACTCGATGGCATGGTGAGGGCATGAGGATAGTAGCTCCTTGAACCTCTCTAAGTATGAATGGAATGATTCAGTGTCATGTTGATAAAACGAATTGATTTCGTTCCACTGTTTTTTAGTCTGATGATTTGGTAAGTACTTCTTGAGGAATGCAGATTGAAACTAATCCCAAGTCCTAAAGGCATTCTCCTGGTTGCTGTACAACCACTTCTTGGCATCATCCTTCAGTGCAAAGGGGACAAGCCTAAGATGGATGGAGTTTGTGCTAAGTTGTTGCAGCGTGAACATGGCACAGACCTCCTCAAATTCCCTGGGAAAGATATAGGGGTCACCCTTCCCAGTGAAGTGAGGGAGCATGGATATAAACTGAGGCTTAACCTCAAAGTGGTTCACATTCGCCTCTGGTAATACGATGCACGATGGTAGAGCGGTATGGCTTAGGTAGCATCGATCACGGCGAGGTATGGGAGCAACAACAGGAACAACAGGTGGAACATGTGGGACAAGTGGGTCCAGCAACTGCTCCTCCTCACGGTAATGAGCAGCAGCCATTGAACCTAGACTGTGTGCGACACGAGAGGATGAAGGCGTCAAGAAATCGACTACCGAAGCAGGATTGACGACGCGCCTCGTTAAACGGCCACTCTCGACTCGTGCCCACACAAGCATGCACAAAGGTGCACACACACAAACCAAAACTTTCTTTTAAAACAACTAAAACAGAATGTGCATAGAGGAGAAGATGGGAGGACACAGAAGAGAGAGAATGACTCAGGAATGAAGGGAAGAAGGTCTTATGCTACGGTGGGTGTGTACCGGTAGAAGAAAACAAGGCTCAAACAATCCTAAGGTCGCTATAGGTCCTTACAGCTAGACGACGCCTAAGTGTGAGGTCACACGGCCTCAACACGCCTCACCTCCCTACGATGAGGACCACAAAGTCCAGAAAGTGAGTCAAGATCCGGAGATCTCGTCTCTCCTATATCGACAGAGTGGGTGACGCGGATCAGGCCATGACCGGATAACGCTCCTAATGCGCCCGAGATCCTTAAGGTCCATGTCTACTTGATTTTAAAATTAGGCTCTTAATTAGTGTGGTTTTTGGGGTGAAGGAAAGAGTGATGAAATCCCCCACTATATCTTATATGGGATAACCCCTCTTTAGTGGAGTTTTGGAGTCTTAATTTAGCAATCAACTCGCGAAACAAACGCTCAACTTACACTTGTTGCAATGCAATTCCTACTAACTAATGCCTATTCATACGAAATGCATGAATGAGAGTAGGAAATCCGTACCTCATGCCAACACACAACAACTAAAAGTAAAACTAAAATAATTACAATCTACGTGCCTAAGTCAGGTACATGATGCATGACCTAAGCAAGAAAGAATGCCCAATATTTTGCTTTGGGTTTTAGGGTCCATGTTGCTTAAAGGGAGATTGATTATTATTCTGGGAGCAATCTAAAAGTCAGAACATGCAAAATTGAGTCCCAGATTTCTATCTCAGTTATGTCAACCAGGAAAAGAAATTACAAGGGCAGTAGAGATTACCCGACCGCTTATTGGCAGTCTCAACGTCTCTGTTCGCCTCCAAACTTCACCAGCTGACTTCCCTTGAGAGTATAAATCTCCTTCAAGAAACAAAAATTAAATCCACCCGAATCGTCCAAACCAGAGTCTGGACTAGCACCTCCCCGACAACGGTGCGAAAAACTTGTTTAAACGTTTTAAATTTAGACTGCAAATGCACATCTGTCGGTGAAGAAGGGGCAAGTGTGGGTCATCCGCAGGGAGGTGAGCAGACTTTGGCTTGACAGAAATCATATGGCGAAAAAGGGAGAAGATTTGTGGATATGCTAATCTAAGTTATGCTACACTAGTAACACGAAATGTAAGGGAAAACATCAACTAACGAAGCAAACTAAATAGAAAGAACCTAAAGTTGAAGTGCAAATCAGGAAGACGGATCCTTGAGGGGTGGAGTGAGTGTACAGAAGCAAAGAGATGGTGAAGAATGCAATCATTAAGCACAAATGTAGGTTGTATTTTCATGTATAGGAAGTGTCTAATGTTTATGGCAAAACCTATCAATCCCATTACTAACCTAGTTGATTAACATTCACATATACAAGTTGGTTATTTCAGAACCTAAACAAGCATGAGAGGTGTCTAATATTTGTGTCAAAACTCATCAAGTTACAAGTTCTATCCTAAACAAGCAAGCATACATTTATGTTTATCAACACATTTCATACAAAGCATTCGATTCCATTCTCTTTTGCATGTATAAAACATCAACGCCATCCCCCAAAGGGGATGGAACTACTCACTACCCATTACACTAATTATTATCCTAAGAAAGGAGAACATATTAACTAAGTCTACTAAGATTATTGAAATGAAAATAAACTAAGCATGTGATTGACATCATTTCATGCTTATATTTGTATCTTATATCCATTATCTTTCACCTAAACAATGCTACGTGACGAGTTTTATCTTTGAATTTCAGAAATAAATAGGTTTGAAGAGGTGAAGCATAAAAGAACCCAAAAACAGGGAAAAAGGACTGAATTGTGAGACATGGGGACTAAGATGCAAGGGAGAAGCACCTGAACGTAAGACCGAAGGACCAAATAGCAAAATAGAAAACTACACACCATCTTGGGGAGAATTTTGGCAATTAGATTCGGGTCGGAGCTCCAATAAACAAAGTAGATGTATCAACGACCGACAAACAAATCCAGAAAAGCCCAGAACAAATTCCAGCCGGATCCAGACTTTATGGACCGCCAATTGGCGGTCTGGATCTCTCTGGATCCGCTCAAACTTCGCGGGCACATGTATTAGAGGGTGTTTATTCTATTTCTGGTATTTGTTTAGTCCCATACCGGGGGATTGTCCCGGATTACCTTTTCTATGGCTATAAATAGAACTCTTCACCTTCTATTGTAATCACTTCACATTTTGAGTGACTATTCTTCCTACTAGAAGTGAGGCCTTGAAGCACACACTAAAGTAGGAGGATGCTACTTGAATTATGCGTCATTTTAATAAAAGTTTCTTTATTATGTTGTTTGTTTCATGTTGCTTGTTTTACTTTTTTTAATTTCATTTCATTAGTTTTAGTAACTTAATTAATATGCTTTCCTTGCTTAGTGTTTAATAATTAGTCTAATGTGTAGTGAGTAGTTCCAGCCCCTTTAGGGTGGAGTTGATGTTCATACATGCAAAAGAGAATGGAATGAATGCTTTATTTACAATGCGTTGATAAAACATGAATGTATGCTTGCTTGTTTAGGATAAAATTCATAACTTGATGAGTTTTGCCAAAATGATTAGACACCTCTCATGCTTGTTTAGGTTCTGAAATAAACAACTTGTATATGTAAATGTTAATCAACTAGGTTGGTGAATGGATTGATAGGTTTTGCCATAACATTTAGACAATTCCTATGCATGATAACACCACCTTCATTTGTGCTTAAAGAATGTGTTCAACACCCACCTCTTTGCATGTGTGCACTCACTCCACCCCTTAGGGGTTTTCTATTTCTGAATTCCAGCACTCTTATTTCGTTCTTAGTTAAGTTTTAGTTAATCGTTTGTTGTTTGCTTATGCATGCGTTATTTCGTCGTGTAGTATAACGTAGATTAGCATAATCAAATCTCTTCCCTATTTTTGCCACTTGATTTCGTGCAAACGAGAGGCTGCTCACCTCCCTGTGGATGACCCGTATTTTCCACGTCTTCACCGACGCCGTGCACTTGCGGTTTAATTAAAACGTTCAACAAGTTTTTGGCGTCGTTGCCGCAGAGGTGCCAGTCCAGACTTTTGTTTGGACAATTCGAGTGGATTTAATTTGTGTTTTGTAGTTTTTCTTTGTTTCAGGAGACTTGGAGTCGTAAGGGGAGGCAACTGGAGAAGTTTGGAGGAAAACTAGGCACTGTAGACCGCCATTCAGCTGCCTGAGACCGCCAATTGGCGGTCTAGTGAACTTTGTTTACCCTCTCCTTTCTTTTCTTGTTTCTATAATTGATTTAGTGATCTGGGACTTGATTTGGCATGTTTTCACTTATAGTTTGTTCCCAGATCAATAATCAATCTTCCTTTAAGCAACTTGGACCCTAAAACCCAAAGCAAAAGATTAGGCATTCTTTCTTGTTTAGGTCATGCATCATGTATGCAACTTAGGCACGTAGATTGTCTTTTATTTTAGCTTTATTTTCAGTTGCTGAGTGCTGGCGTGAGGTACGCACCTTCTACTCTCATTCATGCATTTCGTATGAACATGCATTAGTTAGTAGGAAGTGCATTGAAACAAGTGTGAGTTGAACGTTTGTTTGGATAGTTGATTGTTAGATTAGGACTCCAAAACGCTACTAAGGAGAGCTGTCCCATATAAGATAAGGTGGGGGATTTCATCACCCTTTCCTTCGCCCCAGAAACCACACTAATCAAGAGCTTAATTTTAAAATCAAGTAGACATTGCCCCTAAGGATTTCGGGCGCATTAGGAGAGTGATCTGGTCCCGACCGTCATGACCTGATTGGCATTGCCCACTCTATCGATAGTAGGAGAGACAAGATCTCCGGATCTTGACTCACTTGCTGGGCTTTGTGGTCCTCGTCGTAGGGAGGCGAGGCATGTTGTGGCCGTGTGACCTCGCAGTTAGGCGTCGTCTAGCTGTAAGGACCTATAGCGACCTTAGGACTGTTTGAGCCTTGTTTACTTGTGTGCTTCTACCTACACCCACCCGCCGTAGCATGAGGACTTCTTCCCTTCTCTCCTGAGTCATTGTTTCTCTCCTGAGTCCCCCCGTCTTCTCCTCTACGCACATTCTTTGTTATAAAAAAAGGTTTTGGTTTGTGTGTGTGCAACTTTGTGCATGCCTTCGTGGGCACGAGACGAGAGTGGCCATTTGACGAGGCGTGTTGTCAACCCTGCTTCAGTAGTCGATTTCGCGACGCCTTCCTCCTCTCGTGTCGCACTCAGTCCGGGTTCAATGACTGCTAATTTTCACGAGGATGAGCAGTTGCTGGACCAACCTGTTCCACTTGTGCTTCCTGTTGTGGCTCCCATACCTGTACATGATCGATGCTACCCGAGCCGTACTGCTCTACCCTCATGCATCGTATTACCAGAGGCAAATGGGAACTACTTTGAGGTTAAGCCTCAGTTTATTTCCATGCTCCCTCACTTCACTGGGAAAGGTGACCCCTATATCTTTCTCAGGGAATTTGAGGAGGTCTGTGCTATGTTCAAGCTGCAACAACATAGCTCATACTCCATCCATCTTAGGCTTGTTCCTTTCGCACTAAAGGATGATGCCAAGAAGTGGTTGTATAGCAACCAGGTGAATTCCTTTAGGACTTGGGATGAGTTTCAATCTCCATTTCTCAAGAAATACTTTCCAAATCATCAGACTCAAAAATTGAGGAACGAAATCAATTCGTTCTATCAACTTGAAACCGTAACATTTAATGCATATCTGGAGAGGTTCAAGGAGCTACTATCCTCATGCCCACACCATGTCATTGAGTTGTGGCATCTTTGTCAGATTGTTTACGAGGGTCTTCACATCCCGTCCCGAACGCTCCTTGAGTCCATGTGTCAAGGAGAGTTCTTAGGAAAGGATGAAAGGGAGGCATGGGCTTTCCTAGAAGACCTCGCTAAAAAAACCATGCAATGGGAGAGTGTGAGGGAACTACCTGCATCATCTAGCATATGAGCGAGGATTGCGAATGCAAACTCGACTAGATGCGTCCATTCCTCCTGAGATGGAACATGTCAATGCCATCTATGAGAGAGGTAGGATTGACCCATACTCATCATCTTATAATCCTGGATGGAGGAACCACCCCAATTTTTATGGAACCAAAATATTGCCATGGGTGGTCCTTCAAACTCCTCTCGACCACCTAACCAATCATACCAACCTCCCATGCATGCACAATCTTATCAACCACCCCAAGCTCAAATCACCAATCAATCGGGTTTCCCAAATTCCAATAATATCGAAACCCGATTCAATTCGCTTGAGACCTTGACTCGTGGACTTGAAAACTCAATGAAATTTTTTATGTCAACCACAAGTTAAGTTCTCACTTCAAATCAGCAGACCATCAAATCTCTAGCGCTTCAGATGGGCCAATTGGCTTAGTCTGTACATGAAAGAGAGAAAGGGTCTTTGCCTAGCCAACCTGAGGCTAATCCCCGCTTGTTCGAGCAACAACACATGCAAAATGAGAGTGTGGTACCTCGGGGGAGGCAAGTGAACCATGTGGAGGAACCTGTTCACCATGTCAATTCCATTGTGACCTTAAGGAATGGAAAGCAGGTTGACAATCACATTTCCTTGCCATACCCACCATCATCTATGCAGCCCCTTAGTGGGAATGGTGGTGAACAAGAGGCTAAGGGTGAGGGTAATACACCAACGGCTCCGTCTCAGGCACCGCAGAAAACCTACCTGCCAAAAGCTCCCTATCCAAGTAGGTTAACCAAAAAGCATAGTGACACAATGGATAAGATATTAGAGGTGTTTAAGCAAGTGAAGGTTAACATCCCCTTGTTGGATGTTATCCAACAAATACCTCAATATGCGAAAGTGTTGAAGGATCTCTGCACAACCAAGAGGAAGAACAATGTTCCTAAGAAAGCATTCTTGGCTGCAAATGTAAGCTCACTTTTGTCCAATTCCGCCTACACAAAATACAATCACCCTGGGTGTCCTACTCTTCAGTGTACGATAGGGGACACTAGCATGAGTAATGTATTGCTTGATTTAGGATCGGGGGTCAACCTCCTCCCATTTTCTATTTATCAACAGTTGAATTTGGGAGAATTGAAACCAACTAAGATCACCCTCCAATTGGCGGATAGATCCATTCGTATTCCAAAGGGGATTATCGAGGACGTGCTTATCAAAGTTGGAGATTTTATATTTCCAGTCGATTTTGTTGTCCTCGATACCAATCCTATTGCGAACACCCACTCTCAAATACCTTTGATTTTGGGTAGACCATTTCTGGCAACTTCCAACACCTTAATTTGAAGGGAATGTGTTCTAAAAGTTTTACTTTTAAATGTCAATTATTATGAATTGAATGAGAAATCATTTTGTTCCTTGTTTATGTTATTCGTCTTTTGGAACTGTTAAGGAAGAGGCCCTTGGTCCTTAACCGTAGAGCTCTAAAAGATACTGGTTTACATAAAACAAACGATATTCGCAATCATGATAATTAACATGGGACATTAATTACCGAGTTAAGATTGTCGTGTTGGTCATAGATCATTGTAGCTCTACAAGTGAGTGACAACACGGGTACACAAAAGAGGAAAATATTACTTTTGTATACTGAATAGACCTAATAAGTAAAACATTATAGAATTGTGTTTTCTGTGTGATTAATGCTTTACTGTGTCTTTGGTCCTTTGATATGAGACTTATATCCGATCACTTAAGAATTGCTTAATTAGACTAGTGTCTTGAGCTATCGATGAGTGTAGTGTAAAGGCATTGGTTGGTTAAGTATGACTTTTGTTGGAGAAGATAGTTAGTCAAAAGATTATCATTGCCCCTCTTAATTGAGTGATGATATTAGTGGGCCCCTTGATAAAGCAAAGTTATAATGTGCACAATGTGATTTGAGTTAAGTCACATATTTATAACTAGCTTAAAGAGATCAAGAAATGAATACTAATACAAAGATGACACAATACTACTTTGAGTGTATTCTTAATATCATGAGGCAAGGGACGAACACAAGTGGTGCACTCCATCGCTAAATGGATCGGGTTTTGGTTTGAGTGGAATTAAGACATCTAACTAATTGGAAGATATAATGTGTAGCTAGATACCGCTTATAGCTTGTAACATTAAGCTCTTAATGTCACTGCCAACTTAGTCTAGATCCTCCCATAGGTCGTCACACCACAAAAACCGGGAAACAAGAAGCTTGATTTTGGTTCATATGATGTGTCGGGTTTCTTGTAGAAAATATGACACATGTGGTGAACAAGTAAAATCAATTATGTTATGATATATAATATAATTAGAATCATGATAAGTTCATATGAGATGCAAAAATTATGGGGTGCAATAATTTATTGTTGCATAGGATAATATATTGAAGAAGTTGTGAATTTGCTAAAACCCCCTAAAGTTCAAATTTTGTTGGAAATAAATCCAAAATTTGAAAAGGCAAAATCGGGTAAAGGTTCAGTAATCCGTTTATGGTTCGGTCGACCGAAGGTTCTGTGGATCGGTCCACCGAACGTGGAACGGAAGGTCAGAGTTGATTGACCGAACTTGACCAAAGTGCCTGGAACTCTGGTTCGGTATACCGAACCAGAAACGGTCGACCGAACAATGTCCAGTTCCGATATTTTCGGTTAACCGAATGGTACTCGGTCTTAGACGAGAATTCGTCCGATCGGTTAAGGAAAATTTTTCTCCTTAAGAATCGGTCATCCGTCTAGTGCATGGTAATACGAACGTGACATATTCGGTTAACTGAGTGTGACTGGGTAAACCGAACTGCGATCGATTTTCTGCCTTTGATAATTAAGAGTTTAATATGATCAATGGTTGGATTAGCTCCAAACTTGGTCAAACGTTTTGTGGATGCATGTAAT
This sequence comes from Triglochin maritima, assembly GCA_963682175.1. Lineage (NCBI taxonomy): Eukaryota > Viridiplantae > Streptophyta > Magnoliopsida > Alismatales > Juncaginaceae > Triglochin > Triglochin maritima. The sequence continues at coordinate 15,368,848 of OY821785.1, forward strand.
GCATTCCGGAATTAGTTTGTGAGAGAAAATGTCAAGAAAACATGGCTTATGAATAGCCATGATTGAGATTAAGATTGGAGCCTATAAATAGGTCCTTATTCTCCTTAATTAAGTTAGATTTTTTTAAAATTATTTTTCTCTCCTAATTCACCACAAAAAGCCACAAAAATTCTCTTCGTTTTCTAAGTCTTTGGAAGGAGAAATCTCAGAGATTAAGGAAGGGGTTTGTAGCTAGATTCTAAGCTAGTTTGGAGATTGATTGGCTAGCTCCTTTCTCTCCAACCTTGTTTAGGGTTTCGGTGAACACTCGGAGGCATCCGGCGCAACGAGAAGCGACGATCGTATTCCTCAACGTCTCTGGAACATCAAGAAGTTTTAGAGAACTTCTAGGTATGAATTTCGGAGTCCCTTGTGTTTGTTTTAATAAGTTTTTGAAACTAGTTATTAAAACAAACCGATGCATGCATGAAATAAATCGTAGAAAATTGTAATTGATCCTTATTATGCATAAAATTTCGAAAAATATATATGCACAATTAAACATGAAATCCTACAGTGGTATCAGAGCCAGGTTCAATTTTCTTATGATTTAAGGCTGTAAAAAAATTTAGTTTACCATATAGGATTTAAACAATTCGGTTTACCGGTCTTTCGGTCTATGAATGTTTTGTTGATATAATTCTCTATAATAATTCGTTTTAAATGTTTTAAGTATTTTAAAACATGCCATGTAATTATTAGAATTAAGATTTATACATTAGTTTAACTTACTATAATTTCGTTTTATAAAAAAATGATTATTTTGTAAGAGAATCAACAAAACCGAAAAACTACGGTTCATATTTCCATTGGAAATTTGATGGACAGCGGTTCAAAATTATTTTTGAACTATGGATGGATGAAAAACGTTTTTAATGGATTTCAAAATGTTTTTCAAAGAATGGTTTAGGATTCTAGATGATTGATAAACTAGATTGCATAGTTTATAGCAATATGCGTGCATGGATGCTCGAGTTGTCTTTGCAGGAATTGTGAGTTTATATGTTCCAAATAAGCAACTATGAATGTATGTAATTAATCTTATACAAGGGCTTATTTCTATGTAAAAGTCAAATTCTCTCTTTCTATGTTTAGATAATTGCATTGCATTTGAGAGGTTTTACATAGGACTTGCACTAGTCGGTTTTTATCGAATGTGAGGAGCATGTTTATTTTTTGTAAAATCTACATCTCCGCTGCAAGAGGAAGTCGCTGCTATAGCGCATCGATCGAGGATCAAAGATCAGGGATCGAGGATCAAGGATCGAAAGGAACATATAAACTGACACGATGTGGATTGTGTGAATGGTTTATTTTTTGTTTTTATAATCTTGCTATGCATGTGATGAATGTGTTGAATGTTATGATGTGTATGAATAATAATATGCATGATAACCTAAAATTCTGAATCACATGTTAATATATGAAAATATTGTCCAACAAAAATTAAGAGTAATTTTCCTTCTTATTTTATCTACTAGCAGCCATTGATCGAGGGATACTCTGCTCGCCCTTAGCGGGAGATAGCTCCCTCCATCTTTGGGAATAGTGGGAGATATAATGGTTGTCTATTGTTGTGCCACGATTAAATGTATAAGGTACGTTTCACCCTAGTGAACCCCAAGTATGTTTAGTTGTGAATACAATGGATAAACGTATCTCGTATCAAATGAAAATAAGTTTTCTTAACATTACCTAGAGCCCTCACTCGGTTGTGGGAAAAAGTTTTTCTTACGAGGATAGGTCGCATTCCCTCATAATTAAAACGACAAGAATCACAAAACTTTGAAGATGCTAATGTTGCTAAAATTCAAAAAGGTTGTGATTAGAAAGAGTTTTTCTTACCTTGATATTGTGATGTTTTCGATAGCTCTTAGCTAGTCTATATTGCAATAAATGGGATCTTGGATTGCAGTATTTATGGGCAAAATTTTATTTGCAGTATTTACATTTATATTCGATATATATGTATGTGTTTTAAAACATAAAATTGGCATTAAAATCCTATATGATTTCTTTTGTAGAAAAATGTCGAACATCCAACTTATCGTAAGATCCATGAAAGAAAAACACCCTTTAGCAAATGATGGCTCAAACTTCATTAGTTGGAACCTCAAACTCAACATCGTGTTAAAGTTTGAGAAACTATCTCACATTTTGGAAGGTCCAATCCCAAAATGGAATTAGAGATTAACTGATTAAGAGAAAGAGGCTAAAGCCAAGTGGGAAGACCAAGAGAACCAAGTTCACGGTCTCATGCTAGCATCCATGGGTGACTCGCTTCAAGCGAAATACTTGGATTCAAAATCCAAGAAGACCATGGAGGCTCTTTCTAAGATGTTCATGGATAGTGCCCGAAAGGAGCGCTATAAGACCACCATCTCACTCACAAGGTGCCATATGGCAGAGGGAACATCGGTATCCATGCATTTTCTCACGATGCAAGGGTACCTTGAGAAGTTGGCAAAGCTCTTTTCACCAATGCCCGAGGACATTGCTGAAGATATGATTCTTGGCTCTCTAGCCCCGACCTTTAAGGACTTTGTGATGCACTACCACGTGCGTGAAAAAGGGGTGAGTCTTGAGGAGCTGCACAACGCTCTCAAAACCGCTGAAGTTGACATGGGCAAGGGTAGGGACAAGCATGTCCTTGCCGTCCATGGGAAGAGCCAAAAGATTGGTAAAGGAAAGGGCAAATCTACCAAAAGTGGTTCAATCAAGAGCAACGGAGTAGGAGGTGCTCATAAGAGTGCCTCGAGGGGGAAATCTCAGAAATCTCCAACTCCCAATACGGAGTGCTTTCACTGCGTTGAAAAAGGACACATCCGGCCAAATTGCCCGAAGTACAAGGAAGACCTTGACAACAGAGTGATTGAACATCAGCGCCCCAAAAAGGCCAAAGGTATATTTGTTATTGAAATAAATTTAGCCACCTCTGTCCAGGATTGGGTAATTGATACCGGATCTTGTGCTCACATAGTTTCTAATGTGCAGCTACTCGTGGATAGGAAGGAACTCGTGAGGAACGAGGTAGAATTGAAAGGTCGGAAATGGTGCGAGCGTTTCTGCGGTTGCACAAGGTTCTGTGGTGCTTCAATTATGTAGTGGTTTAAATTTATGTCTAAAGAATGTTTATTATGTACCTTCGATTAGCAAGAACATTATTTCTGTATCATGCTTAGATATGGATAATTTCAATATAAATATTTCAATTTCTTGTTTGTCTATATCGAAGAATGGTGTTTTCTATGCAAATGCATTCATAAGGAATGGTCTCTATTTGCTTTAATTGAATAATAAACAAATCTTTAATATCAATAACAAAAGAATTAAGACCACTCACGAGAATGATACTCCATTGTGGCACTATCGTCTTGGTCACATAAATGAAAAGCGCATCAAGAAATTGCAAGAAGCTAACCTTCTTGGTCTACTTGATTTTAAATCATTGGAGACGTGCCAACCATGTATAATGGGAAAAATGACCAAAAAGCCTTTCAAGAAGAAAGGTCCAAGGGCGAGTGGCTTGTTGGATTTGACACATTCCGATGTATGTGGTCCAATGAGTACTAGTGCACGAGACGGTTTCAGGTACTTCATTACGTTCACGGATGATTATAGTCGTTATGGATATGTTTATCTAATGAGAAACAAAAGTGAGTCCTTTGACAAGTTCAAAGAATTCAAGAATGAAGTAGAGAACCAACTCGACAAGAAAATCAAGTCTCTACGAACGGATCGTGGATGTGAGTACTTAAGTGCCGAATTTGACTCATACCTAAAGGAGTTTGGTATTGTACCTCAACTCACCCCTCCCGGTACACCTCAGTGGAATGGGGTATCCGAAAGGAGGAATAGGACATTGCTCGACATGGTTCGGTCAATGATTAGTCATGTGGAATTACCTCTTTACTTTTGGAGTTATGCACTACAAACAGCGGATTACACACTAAATAATGTTCCATCCAAATCCGTGGAGAAAACTCCTTATGAGATGTGGAGTGGTAAAACACCCAAGCTCAATTTTCTCAAGATTTGGGGTTGTGAGGCTTACGTCAAGAAATTGATGTCGACCAGACTTCAACCAAAAGTGGATAAGTGCTTCTTTATAGGTTATCCTCGTGAGACAAGAGGATACTACTTTTGGCATATCACCTCCAATCGAGTGATTGTAGAGAGGGATGCCACATTTCTGGAAAAGGAATTTCTGGAAAGAGTAAAAAGTAGTGGGAGTAGGGTTGTGCTTGAGGAAACTCAAGATACTCGACAAGATCATGACATGAATGATAACATTCAAGATCATGAAGGCCCAACCGAGATTCCTTTGGTTAGTGGGAACGTAAGTGAGAGACCCTCGCAAGAAATTGTGAGAGAATCTCAATCATCCCCACCTAGTGTACGTTCAAGAGTTGAACGTGAACCCACTCCTCAAGAAATTGTGGAAGAAGTTCGAGAGACACGAGAAGAACCAAAAGAACTACGAAGGTCAACGAGGGAAAAGAAGAAACCCGACTTGTATCTGGGACTTCATGAAATCATGGTACTTGATACCAATGATCCCTTGACCTTCCAAGAAGCAATGGAAAGGGAAGACTCCAAACTATGGCTTAAGGCCATGGAATCCGAAATAGAATCCATGTATGATAATCAAGTGTGGAACTTGGTTCACCTTCCTCGTGGGAAAAAGGCCATTCAAAATAAATGGGTTTTCAAGAGGAAGATGGACATGGATGGGAACTTGACAACCTACAAAGCGAGGCTTGTAGCGAAGGGTTTCACTCAAGTTCAAGGAATTGACAATGATGAAACTTTTTCACCGGTTGCCATGTTCAAGTCTATTCGGATCATGCTCGCTATTGCCGCATTTCATGATTATGAAATATGGAAATGGATGTCAAAACGGCATTCCTTAATGGGAACTTGGAAGAGGATGTGTGATTGACAGCATTTCATGCTCATATTTGTATCTTATATCCATTATCTTACACCTAAGCAATGCTACGTGACGAGTTTTATGTTTAGTTTTCAGGAATAAAGAGGTTTGAAGAGAAGAGCCATGAAAGGACCCAAAAGCTGGGAAAAAGGACTGAATGGTGAGATCTAGGGACCAAGATGCAAGGGAGAAGGACCTGAATGTAAGACAGAAGGACCTAAGAGCAAAACAGAATACTCCACACCATCATGGGGAGTATTTTACCAATTCTATTTGGGTCGGAGCTCCAACAAGTCGAGTAACTGCATCAAAGACCAACAATACCAGAAAGCAAAGCCCACAACAAATTCCAACACGATCCGACAATTTTGGACCGCCAATTGGCGGTCTTGGACCGCCAATTGGCGGTCCATATTGCTCAGGATCCGTCGAAATTTCTCCTGGACTTGTATTAATGTTCGTTTAGGCTATTTTTGGTATTGGTTTCGTCCCACATCGGGGGATTGTCCCCGATTAGCTTTTTCCATGCTTATAAATAGAACTCTTCACCTTCCATTGTAATGACCCATTGCTTGGTGGCATTCTCTCTACTAAGGAGTGAGCCTTGAAGCAAAAACTCAAGGTGGAGATGAATGCTACCTTCAATGTGAGTCATTTGTTAATAAAATAATTCTTCTAGTTTCTTTCAATCTTGTCTTTTAATTTGTGCATGTTTGTTTAGTCTTTCCTTTCCTTTTATGTTTCTTTAATGCTTCTTGCCTTCTTAGTTAACTTTCATTTCAGTATTATGCTTTCTTTTGCTAATATAGTTAGTGTAATGAGTAGTGAGTAGTTCCATCCCCATTTGGGGGGTGGAGAAATATGTGATATAATCATGTAGTGTATTAAGTGTGTGTTATCTTTATCCCTTGAGCTTTATATGATTTCCATAACCATCTAATGGGTTTTCACTCTTATCTTTGATATGCTAATGCTCTTGAATGAAGCTTAGCTTATGCTTTGATTAGTGGACCTATTTTATGGGGAATGATAAGGTTAGGATATGGATGAAGTTAATATTGGAAACACAATTTGTAGTGTATGTGCTCTTGTTGCCTTTACCTTAGCTGATGTCTTGTATGTTTTAATGATGTAGTGAAATCTTAATTCATGTAGAGGCATAGTAGGGTATAGTCTTTATACTTGAGTTCATGTAGCTTCATTCCAATTATTGTCTTGTATGTTTTAATGATGTAGTCTTATCTTAATTCATGTAGAGGCAAAGTTGGATGTAGTTTTATGATTTCATGCACTACATGTTGTGAGGAGCTTAATGAACACACACACACTTCTTTATGTTCACATTATTTCTCTACCCCCTTTGGGGCTTAGTTTATTGCTTATCTTCATTTCCTTTTTGCATCTTAGTGTAGTTTAGTGTAACCGACCCTTCTCTTCCCTTTCTTTACCTCTCGCCTTCGCACAAACCAAGTGTCGACACACCTCCCAGTGGACGACCTGTATTTGCCACCGCTTCAATGCGGCCGTGCACTTGCGGTTAAATATAAAACGAGATCAATCAAGTTTTTGGCGCCGTTGCCGGGTGGTGCTCTGTCCAGACGTTGGTTTGGGCGATTCGAGGGGTTTTTAATTTTTTTGTTTCCAGTGTTGTTTAGTTTCAGGGAAACTAAGGATCAAGCGGAGGCTACTGGAGAAGTTTGAGGATCAGAAGCTACAAAAAGACCGCCAATCAGCGGTCTGGGACCGCCAATTGGCGGCCTAGTGAGCCTCAATTGTTCTCAAATTTGTTCCAGTTGTTATATTTTTCATGTTAGTTATCTGGGAGCACAATTTTGCATGCTGTGACTTCTACTTTGCTCCCAGATTTAATTTCAATCCCCTTTTAATCAACTTGGACCATAAAACTCAAAGCAAAAGATTAGACTTCTTGCCATCTAGGTCATGCATCATTTGTAGACCTTGCATGCATTTGTCTTTTTTTTTCTTTACATTTTGTTGTTGATTGCTGGCGTGAGGTACGTGCACCCCAATCTCTCATTCATGCATGTTTCGATCATGCATTAGTTAGTAAGGTGCATCGGGACAAGAGTGAGAGAGCGTTTGATTGGAGCGATTGATTGCTAGATCTAGGATCAAATCGCTACTAAGGAGGGGCTGTCCCATAAAAGATAAGGTAGGGGATTTCATCACCCTTTCCTTGGCCCCAAAAATCACTCTTAATAAAGCCTTAACTAAAAGCAAGTAGACATTGGCCCTAAGGAATTCGGACGCACTAGGAGAGTAATCTAGTCGAGACCGTCATGACCTGATCGGCGTTGCCTACCTTGTCGATAGTAGGAGGTACTGGATCTCCGGATCTGGTATCACTTGCTGGGCATTGTGGTCCTCGTTGTAGGGAGGTGACCTCGAAGTTAGGCGTCGTCTAGCCTAAGGACCCATTGCCTTACATTGTTTGAGCCATGCTTGCTAGTTAGGCTTCTACCTTCACCCTGTACCCTCGCTAGCTCTAGGGATTCTTCCCTTCTCCTCTGAGTCATCTTCTTCTCACCTTCTTCTATGTTATAGTCTCCTCCCCTTTACACTCTCTGGTAGCGTTTTAGGGTCGAGTCGAGCACTTTTTGCGAGCTTAGTCTCGTGGTGGTGAGAGTGGTCGACTCGAGAGTTGTTTGTTGAGATGGATGGTTACATGGGCGACCATTCATATCATTGTTGGGACCAGGATGATTCTCCCTGGTATTCCGGACCCATGCAACCTGGGGTGGCTCAGACGAACACCCCGTACGGTTGGGATGATCTTCATTATGTGACTGAGCAATCTTCATATAGGGGTGATATGAGAGAGGCACCGACGGCTAGATCTCCATCTAGTTATGTTGGATCATACTCTGGGCAACAAACTTTGGCCTCTTTCATGCATGCGGTAGACGACATGAGTGCACCAGTGGCTCCAGTAGTCATACCGTGCGATTGTTGTGGGTTGAGTGGTCATAATATCGGGGAATGTCCTTATGTTCCCCCAGAGCCTGAGTATGAGCATACATTTTCCCAAAATGCTCCATATGACTAGTACGCATCCGCGTACAAACCGAGAGTGATGGATTCATGGGGAAACAATTCTTATTCAAATTCTTATACTTCATATTCACTCCAGTATCCTCCTCCCGAATACCCAGAATTCTACCAACACCCCACTTCAAATCATTGGACTCATTCTCAGGCCATCAACACCCAACCCCAAAATTTCCCAAGATCTGACTTGGACCTCCTCGTTGACCGCATACAAAATCTGACACTTCAAGTGAGTCAACTGACGCAACAATTAAGTGAGGAGAGTAACCTTTCTTGTCAACTTGAGGATTTATCTTCTGAAATCGAACCACCACCACATCCACAAATTCAAAGCACAACCTTTCAAAGTCAAACTCCTAGTCAGTCTGAGGGACTTGGGGTTTCAATTCACGATCACTTAGTGGAGGATTCGATTCAAACTGAGAATAGCTTGGACCAGTTCTATTATGAGTCGGCACAGGATTGTGCCTTACCTTTTTGTCCCGTGGCCCTTGAGCCACATGATCTTATTGTTGTACCTCCTAAGGACTCACCTTTGGTGGAGCAAGAGCTCCCTAGTACCCTTAATCTCATACGACCTGATGAGAGTTTGCCTCTCACTATTGTTCCTGATCATCTTGGAAATGATGGAACATCAAACAACTATATTGCTCATGAGGGTATTAGGAGTTCCCTGGAGGATACTTTGGGTATGAGACCCACTTCTTGTTCTCCTGGTGAGTTGGACATGCATAACGAGGTGCTTGACCTCGTTCCGACCCACCAGCCTGTTGGTTGGAGAGTTTGGATTGACGATCATAACTTCAGCAGCGCAACGGGAGAAACTCTTCTTCCGTTGCCCCTCATTAACGAGGTCCAAGTCCAGCAAGTGAGTCAAGATTAATTGGCCAATTGGCTAGTGACCTCGAAGTTAGGCGTCGTCTAGCCTAAGGACCCATTGCCTTACATTGTTTGAGCCATGCTTGCTAGTTAGGCTTCTACCTTCACCCTGTACCCTCGCTAGCTCTAGGGATTCTTCCCTTCTCCTCTGAGTCATCTTCTTCTCACCTTCTTTTACGTTATAGTCTCCTCCCCTTTACACTCTCTGTTAGCGTTTTAGGGTCGAGTCGAGCACTTTTTGCGAGCTTAGCCTCGTGGTGGTGAGAGTGATCGACTCGAGAGTTTTTCTTGAGATGGATGGTTACATGGGCGACCATCCATATCATTGTTGGGACCAGGACGATTCTCCCTGGTACTCCGGACCCATGCAACCTGGGGTGGCTCAGACTAACACCCCGTATGGTTGGGATGATCGCAATTTTGTGACTGAGCAGTCTTCATATTGGGGTAACATGAGAGAGGCACCGACTGCTAGACCACAATCTAGTTATGCCGGATCATATGCTGGTCAACAAACTGAGACATTACAACAAACTTTGGCCTCTTTCATGCGTATGGCAGACGACATGAGTGCCCCGGTGGCTCCAGTAGCCGTACCGTGCGACTGTTGTGGGTTGAGTGGTCATGTTATCGGGGAATGTCCTTATGTTCCCCCTGAGCCTGAGTATGAGCACACATTTTCCCAAAATGCTCATTATGACCATTACGCATCCGCGTACAACCCGAGAGTGATGGATTCATGGGGAGACAAATCTTATCCAAATTCTTATACCTCATTTTCACCCCCGTATCCTCCTCCCGAATACCCAGAATTCTACCAGCACCCCACTCCAAATCATTGGACTCATTCTCAGCCCATCAATACCCAACCACAAAATTTCCCAAGCTCTGACTTGGACCTCATCGTTGACCGCATACCTGATTCCTTGAAACAAACTTTCCTTACGTTCATGGAAACCACTCAACAGTCCATACAAAATATGACACTGCAAGTGAGTCAAATGTCGCAGAAATTACGTGAATGTGAGGAAAGTAACCTTTCTTGTCAACATGAGGATTCTTCTTTTGATATCGAACCACCACCACATCCACAAATTCAAAGCACAACCTTTCAAAGTCAAACTCCTAGTCAGTCTGAGGGACTTGGGGTTTCAATTCACGATCACTTAGTGGAGGATTCGATTCAAATTGAGAATAACTTGGACCAGTTCTATTATGAGTCGGCACAGGATTGTGCCTTACCTTTTTGTCCCGTGGCCCTTGAGCCACATGATCTTCATGTTGTGCCTCTTAAGGACTCACCTCTGGTGGAGCAAGAGCTCCCTAGTACCCTCAATTTCAAACAACCTGATGAGAGTTTGCCTCTCACTATTGTTCCTGATCATCTTGGAAATGATGGAACATCAAACAACTACATTGCTCATGAGGGTATTAGGAGTTCCTTGGAGGATACTTTGGGTATGAGACCCACTTCCTGTTCTCCTGGTGAGTTGGACATGCATAACGAGGTGCTTGACCTCGTTCCGACCCACCAGCCTGTTGGTTGGAGAGTTTGGATTGATGATCATAACTTCAGTTCCGCAACGGGAGATATTTTTCTTCCGTTGCCCCTTATTTCCCAAACTCTCGAGAGGTTCAAGCTCTTTCAGTTTGATCCTTTGAATGAGACGCCTTTGCGTCCAATTCATGAACCTCTCATTTCATCTGGTGCTCTTTGTGAAGGGGGCCCACGCATGCGTATTCTGGCCCCGCGTGGTGTCATGTTCCCTTTCCAAGTGCATTGACCCACTCTTGAGGTTCCCATTTGATGTCTTTTGACAAATGAAGTTGGGAACTTATGTTTGTACATAGTTATATGAAAAAAAAGAAAAAGAAAAAAAAAGAGAAAAAAGAAAAAAAAGAAGTACAATAAAAGACTCCTTCAGTGAGCATTGATTGTTGTGAGCCCCAACCCTTGTGTATTTGGGCTCCATTTCTTTCACGTATTTGTATCCCTTCTTTAGCATCTCACAGGTTTTGAGGGAATTCGGGTTATGTCCATCAACATGACCTTGCACTTCCCTTTGTACTTCATGTTGGTGAGATCTCTCCTTTTTATGCATCAATCCATGTAGTATCTTGCTTGCATTCATTGAGGACAATGCATGAAGTAGGTGTGGGGGGGTGTTTTACGTGTGTACATAGTCGAGTCTTTTTCCTTTGATTTTGTTTTCTTTTGTTTGCATTGTTAGGGTCATGATAGTGTGCTGCATTTAATATCGATATATCTGCTTGCCATGATCCTTGGGTGACTTGTCTTCTTTTGCTTGCCTAGTGCTTCAAAATTTTCACATTTCTTTCAAAATCTTCATGTGTTTTCGAAAGAAAATGTTTTGTGGGTTTTGCGTGTGTTTAGCATGTGCAAAACCGTTGAGAGGCAAAGTAAAAAGAAAGCTCCCAAAATTGTCTTGAACTTGATGCATTAGGATATCTAGTACGTGGCTTTAGGATTTATCGAGTCGTTAGGATGCACCCCAGTTTTCCCTTGGGGGTGAGTAATCATAGGGTTTCAGTGCTCAAACATTTAATGAAGTCCACCCTGAACCTAGTGAGTCAATAATTCGTGTCTGTTAACTTAAGGAAGTTTGTTGTAGTCAAGGACCCTCTAAATCCTGTTGTGAGACATTAGTGTAGGGGTTTTGGTTCATGTGTAGATAAGAAATAAGTGAGTAGGTGTTCTCTCTTCTCGCACGGCTCCAATCACTCGGGAAAGTAGGTCTGAGGGGACTTTGTGCCTGGTGCTTTCGAGTCATCTGACTTGGGATGCGCCGACTGAACTCCCGTTACACGGGTGGTAGGGATTGCCCTATGTGGAGATTTGGGGAAAGGTGTACGTGATAGTGTAAGTCCTCATGGGCAATGATGCACGAAACCTGACCCTGGGAGAATGAAGCTTCAACTAATAAAAAAAAATGTGAAAAGAAACAAAAAAAATAAAAATAAAATAAAAAAATATGGTAATACAAATAAGAACCTTAATGGACCTTACACTTTGTATCACTTGAGGATCTTGAGGTTGTCCATGTCTTTCACTTAATTCCTTATTTAACTAACACGAATGGTTTATTAGGCTAGGTGTGGACTGATTACCTATATAGAATCGACCCGTAGTATTACCGCATTCCATGATCGACAAAATAAGTCCAACGAGTCGTGTAGCTAGATTGATTAATGCATCTTGTTCGGATTTTGTGGGTATATCCGCTGAAAACCCTCAGGAGACACCACTCCTCCTCCTTGGCAACAAGGAGGTTTAACGGCTTGTTGCACATGCTAAGTGCAACCGTGATTCCTACGAAAGTGAGTTAGGATTTCTTGTTTTTTTTCGTATGCTTTTTCCTTTCTTTGTTTTGCTCGAGACTAGCAAAAACTTAGGTGTGGGGGTATTTGATTGACATCATTTCATGCTTATATTTGTACCTTATATCCATTATCTTACACCTAAGCAATGCTATGTGACGAGTTTTATGTTTAGTTTTCAGAAATAAAGAGGTTTGAAGAGAAGAGCCATGAAAGGACCCAAAAGCAGGAAAAAAGGACCTAATTGTGAGACCTGGGGACCAAGATGCAAGGGGGAAGGACCTGATCGTAAGACAGAAGGACCTAAGAGCAAAACAGGAAACTCCACACCATCATGAGGAGTATTTTGTCAATTCGATTCGGGTCGGAGCTCCACTAAACCAGCTAGATGCATCCAAGACCAAGAAACACACCAAGGCAAGCCCACCAGAAGTCCCAGCCGGATCTGGGCTTTATAGGCCGCCAATTGGCGGTCTGGAACCGCCAATTGGCGGTCTGGTTAAGCCCAAATCAGCCAAGATTCTTCCTGGACTTGTATTAGCATGTGTTTAGGCTATTTTTGGTATTGGTTTGGTCCCACATCGGGGGATTGTCCCCGATTAGCTTTTTCCATGCTTATAAATAGAACTCTTCACCTTCCATTGTAATTACCCATTGCTTGGTGGCATTCTCTCTACTAAGGAGTGAGCCTTGAAGCAAAAACTCAAGGTAAAGAAGAATGCTACCTTCAATGTGAGTAATTTTGTTAATAAAATAATTCTTCTAGTTTCTTTAAATCTTGTCTTTTAATTTGTGCATGTTTGTTTAGTCTTTCCTTTCCTTTTATGTTTCTTTAATGCTTCTTGCCTTCTTAGTTAACTTTCATTTCAGTATTATGCTTTCTTTGCTTAGTCTAATCAGTAGTGTAATGAGTAGTGAGTAGTTCCATCCCCATTTGGGGGGTGGAGAAATATGTGATATAATCATGTAGTGTATTAAGTGTGTGTTATTTTTATCCCTTGAGCTTTATATGATTTCCATAACCATCTAATGGGTCTCCACTCTTATCTTTGATAGGCTAATGCTCTTGAATGAAGCATAGCTTATGCTTTGATTAGTGGACCTATTTTATGGGGAATGATAAGGTTAGGATATGGATGAAGTTAATATTGGAAACACAATTTGTAGTGTATGTGCTCTTGTTGCCTTTACCTTAGCTAATGTCTTGTATGTTTTAATGATGTAGTGAAATCTTAATTCATGTAGAGGCATAGTAGGGTATAGTCTTTATACTTGAGTTCATGTAGCTTCATTCCAATTATTGTCTTGTATGTTTTAATGATGTAGTCTTATCTTAATTCATGTAGAGGCAAAGTTGGATGTAGTTTTATGATTTCATGCACTACATGTTGTGAGGAGCTTAATGAACACACACACACTTCTTTATGTTCACATTATTTCTCTACCCCCTTTGGGGCTTAGTTTATTGCTTATCTCTATTTCCATTTGCATCTTAGTGTAGTTTAGTGTAACCAATCCTTTTCTCCTTTCTTTACCCCTTGCCTTCGCACGAACCAAGTGTCGACACACCTCCCAGTGGACCACCCGTATTTGCCACCGCTTCAACGCGGCCGTGCACTTGCGGTAGAAATATAAAACGATCAATCACACCTCCACAAGATGTGGAGTTTGGTTGGAGGCGTGGAGGTCATCAAAAGAAGTCATGGGTTTCTCCTCTTCCGATTCACTCTTGGAGAGGATAGGAAACGTGTGCTATTGGGGGGACCATGGTTCATTTGTGGTTCTCCACTTGTTGTTCAAGAGTGCGTACCGGATGTGGTCTTGATAAGGGCAAACATCACCACCGTTCCCATTTGGATTCATCTACCGTAGCTTGACCTCTGATTCTGGTCACAAAGAGCTTTGAGAAACATTACTAGTGTCCTTGGGAGACCTCTATACATGGATGAGCACACGGCTTTGGGGAGAAGGCTAGCCTATGCAAGGGTGTGCGTGGAAGTGGCCCATAATTTCACCCATCGATGTTGGGTGGAGGTCCAAGTTGAAGGTATTGGCACACATCGAGTACTAGTGGAGTATGAATGGAGGCCCGGGTATTGTAAGGACTGCATGGAGTTCGGCCATGGTGAGGAGAATTGTCTTAAGAAGAGGATAATCAACAAAGAAGGAGAGGACCAAAAAGCACAAGCTGAGAAGTGGATTGTTGTGTCTTGGAAGAGTGCTGGAAATGGGCTTGAAAGGAGTGTGAACAGGGGCGTTGAGGGAGTGAGGCATGGAAGTGGGGAGGAAGCTAGCACCATGGGTATCCGGGAGATGGGAGGGGCTGGTCGGATAGGAGGGGAGAGAGAGGCTGGTGGAAGAGATGATGACTTGGACACTAGAGGTGCTGATGTGGACGGGGGAGGGAGGGCAAGTGAGGAGGTGACATGTGGAGAGCAAGGTAAGAGAAATGTTAAGGCAAAAAATCACATGGCTTGGGCACTCTAATGCTCTCCCAATTCTTTGGAGGCAACCAATGAGGGGATGCCATGTCACATGAGAAGGGAGTAGTTTAGGAGACAAAGTGGGAGGCTCCCAAGTGGTCCTAACGAATTCTGCAATGGGTGCAATTGGGAGTGAACCTATTGGGGTCCAAGAAGGGAAACGTGGAGTGGAGTAGGAAAGTGATATTTCCACTTTGGGACAAGCCAATGGGATGGGCTTTGAGTAATCTAGGTGTGAAGAGGCTGCTGGGGAAAGACCAAGTCAGCATGGTAAAGACAAAATAGAAGCTCACATGACTCTAATCAAGGGACACAACTTAGAGGGCTCTTCTCATGAAGTGGGGGAGGGATGTGCATTAAGCAAAAGGCCCACGCATGGGGATAGGGCACGTGATGTGCATGAGTAGGAGGAGCTTCATGAGGGAGAAGTTCCGTGTGACATATTCCAGCAAGACCAAGAGGCAATACGTGTAAGACTTGAGAAAGAAAATGGCACCTCTAAAGGAGATCAAGAGAAGCTATGTGGACTAGCCTCTTTGGTGCATGAGGAGGCGGGATGGACTTCACCCACTAAAGTGGCACGCACAAAGGAGAACACAAAGAATTTCGGTCACCCAAGTGAGGGAATGTTTGATGCACATAGAAAATCAGAGGACCAAGGCATGGAGAGAGCTGAAGAAAGGCAACAAGAAGAGTGGGAGGGCTCCCGCACTAAGAAGGTATACTCGCCGCCGCCACCACTTTGGAGATCCGGGAGGAAAAGTAGTTGGAGTAAAAATACGCGTACGGAAGGGAAGGTGGGTCACCCCGCACCTTGAACCCATGAATGTCTTAATTTGGAATGTGTGTGGCGCAAACGGGCCTGGCCGCACACTCATGATCCAGGGTCGAATAAGGGAGGTAAATCTGGATGTGGTTTGCCTTGTGGAGCACAAGGTTAAATGTAAAAAACTTGAGCGATTCAAGCGAGCAATATGGCCTCATGCTTGGACATCAAATTGCATGGTTGTGGACTCGGGGCAAATTCTAGTGTTATGGAATGACCAGCTGGTAGACTTGAGAGTTACGTTCGAATCAATTCAATTACTCCATTTCCTTGGGAGCTTAAGGAAGGACGACACTGAATTTGCTCTCACGGCTATATATGGAGAAAATGGGCATGTGGAGAGGAAAGCATTGTGGAGGGATCTAAATGAAGTGGCACAACATGGGGAGTGACCGTGGCTGATTGGGGGTGATTTTAATTGTATCCGAAAGGCTACCGAAAAATGGGGTGGAGCTGCTAGAAATGAGGTGGCAATTCAGGAGTTTAATGAGTGTCTTGACACCACTCAACTACTAGAGATGCCCTTAACGGGAGGTGACTTCACTTGGTCCAACTCATCCGAGGGAAGTGCATGCATCGAGACAAGGATTGATCGAATATTAATGAACAATGCATGGCTCGAGGTGTTCCCCAATTCTTTCTACGTTGTTGGTGAGAAGGACATGAGTGATCACACCATGCTTGTCATGAAAATGGAAGGAAACGAACGAAGGAAAAAGAAGATTTTCAGATTCGAGAACCATTGGTCGGATCATGAGGACTTTGGTGGAGTTGTGCAACAAGCTTGGGCAACATATGTCAAAGGTACACCCATGTTTCGTATGGTTGGGAAGCTGACCGAAGTCAGGAAGGCACTAATCAAATGGAGTTGGAACACCTTTGGAAATGTCACAAATAAGGTGGGAGACGCTCGGGAGTCTCTTGAGCAAGTGAGGAGGCAAAGGCTAAATCACCCTAGCAGTGGCGAGCTAACTCAAGCTGAAAACGCAGCAAAGGATACACTTGCCTGGGCCCTTGCTTGGGAGGAGTCCATTATACGACAAAAATCCAGAGTAAAGTGGCTGAAAGTGGGGGACCGAAACACTAGGTTCTTCCATGTGCATCCTAGAGTGAGGAGAGCCACCAATCAAGTGAGGCAAGTGGGAGAGGGGGATAGTCTAGTGGAGGATGAGAACGACATCCGGGAAGCATTCTGGTCTTTTTATGCTAACTTGTTTGCTCATGGTTATCAGGTGCAACCCCTTAAACATTCCATTATTCTACCACAAATTACAGCGGAGGAGGGGGTTGATTTAATACGGAAGTTGGACCCAAAAGAACTACAAGATCTCGTGTTGAATGCAAATATAGATAAAGCGTCGGGGCCCGATGGTTTTAATGCAAAGTTTTTCAAGGTAGCATGGGGTATAATCAAGAGGGACATGGTAAAGGCTGTTGCGTCTTGTTTGGATAGTGGAAGGGTTCTCACGCAATGGAACAATACATCAATCACGATTATCCCAAAGAAAAAGGCACCGACGGTAATGGAGTACTTCCGCCGCATTGCTTTATGTAATATGACGTATAGGTTCACATCCAAAGTCCTTGCCAACCACTTGAAGAGGATCTTACCACGGCTGATAGGGGAAAATCAGAGCGTTTTCGTTCAAGGACGAAGAATTAGTGATAACATTCTTCTTGCACACGAGCTTTGCCACAACCTACACCTTGAGAATGGGAAAGGACGCATGTGCATAAAGCTTGATATCAGGAAAGCCTATGACCCAATCTCTTGGGAGTTCCTCGATCATGTGCTGAAGAGATTTGGCTTCCCGGATAAGTGGAGACGACTGATTTTGGCTTCTGTGGAGGCATCGTTTGTAGTGACAGTGAATGGGGCTAACTCCATGCCGTTTCGAGCTACAAATGGTCTACGACAAGGTGATACCCTAGCCCCCTACTTGTTTGTGATGTGCATGGAGGTGTTGAGAGAAATGGTGAAAATGGCGGTCATGGAAAAAAACTCGAGCCTTTATCTCGTGGAGATGCCATCGTGTCACACCTTTTGTTTACTGATGACGTCCTACTCTTCGCGAGGGCTACCAAAGAAAACGCTTGCGCCATTAGAATTATCCTAGAGGAATTCACAGCGAGCTCGGGTCTGAAATTTAACACTTCGAAGAGTCAAGTCTTCATGGGGGGATATGTGATGCATGGAGCATGGATTGAAGTACACCTTGGGATGGAACGCAAGGCTTTTCCGGTGGTGTAGCTTGGGCTGCCATTATTCTCCGGAAGGATGGGGAGATCCCATTGTGTACCATTGATAAACAAGCTCAAGGCTCGCCTCTCAACATGGCAACAAGAGATCCTTTCTTTGGCTGGGCCAGTCGAGCTAGTACGAAGCGTTCTTACTTCTTTCAGCAGTTGTTGGACTTCGGCGTTTCTTCTACCAAGAAGCGTCTTGCATGAATTGGACAGCATTATGTGTCATTTTATTTGGGAGGGGAGAAGAAGTGGGTTGCGGTAACATGGAAGGATGTACACCAAAACACGAAGGAGGCCTCAGACTAAGGAGACTAACGGAGTGGAAAGATGCGGGCCTTCTTTGGTTGTTTTGGCTTGTGGTGGCGGACAACACTTCACTTTGGGCAAAGTGTGTCTGGCGAAAGTACCTAAGGAACCATTCCATTTGGCTTGCAAGACCACCACCTACCTCCTCATGTGCGTGGCGTGGGCTACTGCGAGTCCGAGATATTGCTAGAAGACACATCCAATATGAGGTGGGACATGGGGAAGAGATTCGGTTTTTCCAATTTCCATGGTGTGGCGAACCGTTTCAATGCAAAAGCTGGGGTGACCAACTTCACTATGTGATGGGGGTTCCTTGGCACGTTAAGGTTTCGTACTTCATCAGAGAAGGGTTGTGGATCCTCCCTCCCCCACGATCCAGCAGGATGGAAGAAGTTTGCTCAAGGATAAACCAAGTGCGCATACATAGAGGAACGGATAGACCGTTTCGACCCAATGGAATGGGTGCAACACTTGGGATGAAGGAAATGTGGAGTTGGGTGAGGCAACCGGGCAGGAAATCCCCTTGGGCAAGGATGGTATGACACAAATTTGTTGTCCCGAAGCACACAGTCACAGCTTGGAGATCATTGAAGGGGTGTTTGCTCACAAAGCGGCGAATGATAAAGTGAGGCGTAAATCTCGACCCAACGTGCGTGCTATGTGAAGACCAAGAGGAAGACATGGAGCACCTTTTCTGGAAATGTCAATACACAAAGGAGGTGTGGAGGTGCCTCTTCAACCTCATGCAGCTCAACCAAAGTGTCGCAAGCAATCTAGAGAGTGAGGCAATGCGACTATCAGAAGCGAGTGGAAGCCGACTCGACAGAGTGGTCCGAAGGTGGGTGTTAAGTGCTACGATACACGAATGCTGGCATGAGCGGAACCGTAGGATTTTCGAGGTGAGAGGCAGCAACCGAAAGCTACCATTGCTGTAGTCAAAGACATAATCCGGTGCATGGGAGATCAATCTATCAAACTTGCGAAAGATGAAGGAGAAGCGCGTCATTTTCAAGATACTTGGAACTAACTCCAACTTCTGATGTTTGATGAGATGTAATGGGTCCTTAAACTACTTATGCTTAAAGTGATTTCAATAGGTGGTAGGGAGAAGCCAGTTATGCATGTGGCATATACCCGCGGACTCAACGAAAATTTTGTAGATGTAAACAATTCTTTAGTAATAAAATCTTAGACGCTAAGCCTCCCTTTTGCTTTGCAAAAAAAAAAACGTTTACACAATCGAAAATTCATAAAACATCCAAACATCACAACATTTATGTACATCATCTCCAACCCCCAAAGGGGGATGGAACTACTCACTAATCATTAACCTAACTATTATGTTAAGAGGGGAAAACATAGTAACTATGTCTACTAAGATTAACGAAACAAAATTAAGCTAAGCATGCAAGAAGATAAAAGAGACAACATTAAACAAATATAAAATTCTTTTATTAAATGACTCACATTACAAGCAGCATCTCCCTACTTGATTTTTTTTGCTTCAAGGCTTAACTCTAAGTAGAGGGATTGGCCACTAAGCAATGGGTAAATACAAAGGAGGAGGAAGACTTCTATTTATAGTCATAGAAAAAGGTAATCGGGGACAATCCCCCGACGTGGGACTAATTAACCTACTACAAGTGGATAAACACAACTTAATAAACAACCACGCGAAGCCGAATCAAAATTAGACCAAAATTGGCCACCAATTGGCGGTCACTTTTTGTCTGATTTGCTCCATATTTGTATATCTTCTTCAACGCTTCACATTAATACCTGTGATGCACCCAGATTGGTTGTTTGAGTGTCGGCCCGAATATAATTGCCAAAATACTCCTCATGATGGTGTGAAGTTTCTTGATTTTTTGTCATTGGTCCTTTTGGTTTACATTTGGGCCCTTCCCTCTTGCATTTTAGTCCATAAATCTCACAATTCGGTCCTTTCTCTTGCACTTAGGTCCTTTTTGTGTCTCTTCTTCTCACTTGTTTTATTCCTGAAATTTAAACATAAAACTCATTATGTAGCATTGCTTAGGTTAAAAATGGAGGATATAAGACACATTTATGCACGATATGATGTCAATCAAATACCCCTACACTTAGCTTTTGCTAGTCCCGAGCAAAACAAAGAAAGAGAAAAATGAAAGAAAGGAAAAATCATTCGTAAAATAGGGAAATCCTATTATGCATGATATGATGTCAATCAAATACCCCTACATTTAGGTCATTTTTGCTCCCTTCCTCTGCATTATTACCTAACTCCTGAAACACTACAAACAACTCGAGTAGCACAATATTGGGGTAAAATAAAGGATATATAACATGAATATGACGCATGATATGCTGCTAATCAAATACCCCCACACTTACCTTTTTCTAGTCCCGAGCAAAACAAAGAAAGAGAAAAATGAAAGAAAGGAAAACATACGAAAAATACGGAAATCCTAACTCACTTTTGTAGGAATCACGGTTGCACTTAGCACGTGGAACAAGCCGTTAAACCTCCTTGTCGCCAAGGAGGAGGAGTGGTGTCTCCTGAGGGGTTTCAGCGGATATACCCACAAAATCCGAACATAGATGCATTATTCAACCTAGCAACACAACTTGATGGACTCATTATCGTCGATCATTGGACACTGTAATTCTACGAGCCTACTGTATATATGTAATCAGTCCACACACCTAGCCTAATGAACCCTTCGTGCACGTTAGTTAAGGACTTAAGTGATAGACATGGGCAACCTTAACATCCTCAAGTGATACAAAGTGTAAAGTCCATTAAGGTTCTTATTTGTCTTCTTTTTCCCTTTTTTTCTTGTTTTTGGAGCATTATGATTTACACTAGTTGGTGTTTGATCTCCCAAGGTCGGGTTGTTGGCTTTTTGGCCTTAATCTATGTTTTGATGATTTAATCAACCTAATCTTAATTGTAATCAATGTAGAGTATCACACATATTGCATAGCATATATATTGCATTGTGCTAACCTCTACAGGTCATCAAGACTCTAGGAAGAAAGGAAATGAAGTCAAGACATGTAATAAAGCTCATTTGAAGACATGTAATCTTGATTTATTTTGAGTCTTAGGAACTATGTGTTATTGAGCATACTTGAGCTAAAAACCACTCACATACACACTAGGTTCCTTATAGAAGTGACACACAAAATCTCACATCTTTTGGACTTCAATAGATCACCCAAACTTAGACCGGAATTCACTAATTAAGTGTGCCAGAGTAAGTTTGGTCGACCGTTCAAACCATCGGTGGACCATTTGTTTCCTTTAACTAAGCGTGAATTTTACTACCCAATCGGTCAACCATGTAAACATATTTTTCTCACCGTTAGACTTGTCGTATTATACCAACGGTCGTATTCTAATTATTCACCAACACCCCAAAATACAAATGCTTATCGGTCGTCTGTTGACCTTGTTTTATTTGACCGAACATAATGTCTCGAGAAATCTAAACTACCTGGAAGCTTCCGGTCAACCGTGGACCTTGTTTCGGTTGACCGAATCTGATCATTTTTTTCAACCCCGTAGTGTCTGGTACTGTACGGTTGACCAAACCTTTTTCGGTGTTCGACCCTTAACTTAAGTGTACCTAAGTTATAGCCTATTTCGTTCGACCATTCCCTTATATGTCGACCGAACATTGTTCAAAATTGCCAACTGGTCGACCGTGCTACCCGATTCGGTCGACCAAACTTGTTCTGAATGGGGTCCTACAGGTTTCTGTTTTGTGTATCCTACACAACACCTTAGGGGCTTATAAATAGGTGTTCCCATGACACAATTACACTACTCTTGCAATTCCAATTGTCATATACACCTAAGAGAAAGCTCCAAGTCTCCCATTCCCCAAATCCTAGTCACCAAGCTTACACTTTCACATCTTAGATCAATTCCATATCCTAAGCTAAGTATGCTCAAGTTAGAGAGTGAGTGATCCACTCAACCCACTATTATAAAAAAGCAAGGACTTCAGTGAAAGCCCAAAGTGTCCCTCTCGGAGTGTGAAAGGAAGAAATCAAGCAAACGAGGGTCTTCCCGGTGCTTATGGGGTAAATGCTTAATCTCAGCCTGGAACAAGGTTGATAGTGAAGACGCAACGGAGCTTGAGGGAGTTCGAGCAGAGCTTGCAAGAGAGGAAGTAGGCGGGAGGCCGAACCTCTTTAAAAATTCGGTGCCTTCTTTATGGTTTGCTGAATTTACTTTGTGATTGACATCATTTCATGCTCATATTTGTATCTTATATCCATTATCTTTCACCTAAACAATGCTATGTCATCAGTTTTATGTTTAGTTTTCAGGAATAAATAGGTTTGAAGAGATGAAACATAAAAGGACCCAAAAGCTGGGAAAAAGGACTGAGTTGTGAGATCTAGGGACCAAGATGCAAGGGAGAAGGACCTGAACGCAAGACAGAAGGACCTAAGAGCAAACCAGAATACTCCACACCATCATGGGGAGTATTTTGGCAATTCTATTAGGGTCGGAGCTCCAATAAACGAAGTAGATGCATCTAAGACCACTAAATACACTAAGCAAAGCCCAGCACAAATTCCAGATGGATCTGGACTTTTTAGACCGCCAATTGGCGGTCCAAGACCGCTAATTGGCGGTCACTTTTGGCCCACATCTGCTATGATTTCTCAGGGTTACGTATTAGTGTATATTTAGTCCATTTTTGGTATTGGTTTAGTCACACATCGGGGGATTGTCCCGGAGTGGCTTTTTCTTTGGCTATAAATAGAACTCTTCACCTTCTATTGTAATCACTCCATATTTTAAGTGGATATTCTTCCTACTAGAAGTGAGGCCTTGAAGCACACACTAAAGTAGGAGGATGCTACTTTTAATGTAAGTCATTTTAATACAAGTTTTCTTTATTATGTTGTTTGTTTTTATGTTTCTTGTTTTGCTTTGCTTAATCTCATTTCATTAGTTTTATTAGCTTAGTTAATATGCTTTCTTTGCTTAGTTTAATAATTAGTGTAATGCTTAGTGAGTAGTTCCATCCCCTTTGGGGGGTGGAGTAGATGTACATACATGCATTAGAGAATGGGATGAATGCTTTATTTTTGATGTGTTGATAAAACATGAATGTATGCTTGCTTGTTTACGATAGAATTTATAACTTGATGAGTTTTGCCAAAATGATTAGACACCTCTCATGCTTGTTTAGGTTCTGAAATAAACATCTTGCATATGTAAATATTAATCAACTAAGTTGGTGAATAGATTGATAGGTTTTGCCATAACATTTAGACACTTCCTATGCTTGATAAACACCACCTTCATGTGCTTAAAGAATGTATTCTACACCCACCTCTTTGCTTGTGTGCACTCACTCCACCCCTTACGGGTTTTCCACTTCTGTATTCCAGCACTCTTCTTTCATTCTTAGTTTAGTTTTAGTTAATCGTTTGTTGTTTTCTTTCGCATTTCATACTTCTTAGCGTAGTTTAGTGTAGAGTAGCATAATCAATCTTTCTCCCCCAATTTTTGTCACTTGATTTCTAATAAATAAGAGGCTGCTCACCTCCCTGAGGACGACCCATACTTTCCACCGCTTCATCGCGGCCGTGCACTTGCGATTTAAATAAAACGTTCAACTAGTTTTTGGCGCCGTTTCCGGGGAGGTGCCAGTCCAAACTCTTGGTTGGACAATTCGAGTGGATTTAATTTTTGTTTTGTAGTTTTTCTTTGTTTCAGGAGACTTGGAGTCGAAAGGAGAGGCATCTGGAAAACTTTGGAGGAAAGCTGGGCAGTTTGGACCGCCAATCAGCGGCCTGAGACCATTTGATCTAGTAATCTGGGACTCAATTGTGCATGTTCTGACTCTTAGATTGTTCCCAGATTAATAATCAACATCCCTTAAGCAACTTGGACACTAAAACTCAAAGCAAAAGATTAGGCATTCTTTTTGTTTAGCTCATGCATCATGTATGTGACTTAGGCATTTAGATTGTCTTTTATCTTAGCTTTATTTTCTGTTGCTGAGAGCTGGCATGAGGTACGCACCTTCTACTCTCATTCATGCATTTCGTATGAACATGCATTAGTTAGTAGGAAGTGCATTGCAACAAGTGTGAGTTGAGCGTTTTGTTTGGAGAGTTGATTGTTAGATTAAGACTCCAAAACACTACTAAGGAGGGGCTATCCCGTAAAAGATAAGGTGGGGGATTTCGTCACCCTTTCCTTCGCTCCAAAAACCACACTGATCAAGAGCCTAATTTCTAAAATCAAGTAGACATTGGCCTTAAGGAATTCGGACGCATTAGGAGAGTGATCCGGTCCCGACCGTCATAACCTGATCGGCGTTGCCCACTTGTCGATAGTAGGAGAGACTAGATCTCCGGATCTTGACTCACTTGCTGGGCTTTGTGGTCCTCGTTGTAGGGTGGTGAGGCGTGTTGAGGCCGTGTGACCTCGCAGTTAGGCGTCGTCTAGCTGTAAGGACTTATAACGACCTTAGGATTATTTGAGCCTTGTTTGCTTTTGTGCTTCTACCTGTACCCATCCGCCGTAGCATAAGGACTTCTTCCTTTCTCTCCTGAGTCATTCTTTCTCTCTTGTGTCCCCCCGTATTCTCCTCTACGTACATTCTTTGTTAAAAAAAATTTGGAGTGTGTGTGCACCTTTGTGCATGCTTTCGTGGACACGAGACGAGAGTGGTCGTTTGACGAGGAGGAGGAGTTGATCGATTTCTCGACACCATTGTCAATCCGGCTTCGGTCATCGATTTCTCGACACCGTCCTCCTCTCGTGTCGCACATAGTTCGGGTTCAATGGCTGCTAATTTCCGCGAGGAGGAGCAGTTGTTGGACCCACCTGAACGTCCTGTTGTCGTTCCCATACCTCTACGTGATAGATGCTACCCGAGCCATACAACTCTACCCTCATGCATCGTATTACCAGAGGCTAATGGGAACCATTTTGAGGTTAAGCCTCAGTTTATTTCCATGCTCCCTCGCTTCACTGGGAAGGGTGACCCCTATATCTTTCTCAGGGAATTTGATGAGGTATGTGCTATGTTCAAGCTGCAACAACTCAGCACAGACTCCATCCATATTAGGTTCGTTCCTTTTGCACTAAAGGATGACGCCAAGAAGTGGTTGTACAGCAACCAGGCGAATGCCTTTAAGACTTGGGACGAGTTTCAATCTGCATTCCTCAAGAAGTACTTTCCAAATCATCGGACTAAAAAATTGAGGAACGAAATCAATTCGTTCTATCAACATGAGACCGAACCATTCCATGCATACTTAGAGAGGTTCAAGGAGCTACTATCCTCATGCCCTCACCATGGCATCGAGTTGTGGCGCCTTTGTCAGATTGTTTACGAAGGTCTTCACATCCCGTCAAGAACGCTCCTTGAGTCCATGTGTCAAGGAGAGTTCTTGGGAAAGGATGAAAGGGAGGCATGGGGTTTCCTAGAAGACCTCGCTGAGAAAACCATGCAATGGGAGAGTGTGAGGGAGCCACCTGCATCATCTAGTATAGGAGCAAGGAACGCGAATGCAAACTCGACTAGATCGGGTGCCGCATTTGTTGTCGATACCACTACGGCCACCGAGGCACGCATGGCGGCCTTAATGCGCCGTATGGATTCGATTGAACTCCAAAACCAACATGGTGCACCTCACATGTCCACATCTAGTCCAGTTCCCTGTCATTCATATGGTAGGATAGGTCATGTAGAAAGCAAGTGTGTGTCTATTCCTCCTGAGATGGAGCGTGTCAATGCCATCTATGACAGAGCTAGGAATGACCCATACTCATCATCTTATAATCCTGGATGGAGAAACCACCCCAATTTTTTATGGAACCAAACTAATGCCCCGGGTGGTCCTTCAAACCCCTCTAGACCACATTACCAATCACACCAACCTCCCATGCATGCACATTCCTATCAGCCACCCCAAGCGCAAACCACCAATCAATCGGGTTTCCCAAATTCCAATAATATGGAAACCCGATTCAATTCGCTTGAGACCTTGACTCGTGGACTTGAAAACTCTATGAAAATTTTTATGTCTTCCACAAGTCAAGTTATCACTTCAAATCAGCAGACCATCAAATCTCTAGAGCTTCAGATGGGCCAATTGGCTCAGTCTGTACATGAAAGAGAGAGAGGGTCTTTTCCTAGCCAGCCCGAGGTTAACCCCCGCATGTACCAGCAACAACACATGCAAAATGAGAATATGGTACCTCGGGGGAGGCAAGTGAACCATGTGGAGGAACCTGTTCACCATGTCAATTCCATTGTGACCTTAAGGAATGGAAAACAGGTTGAGAATCACATTTCCTTGCCACACCCACCCCCATCTATGCAGCCCTTAGTGGGAATGATGGTGAAGAAGAGGCTGAGGGTGAGGGTAATACACCAAAGCTTTCTTCTCAGGCATCGCAGAAAACCTACCTGCCAAAACCTCCCTATCCAAGTAGGTTAACCAAAAAGCAGAGTGACAACATGGACAAGATATTAGAGGTGTTTAAGCAAGTTAAGGTTAACATCCCCTTGTTGGATGTCATCCAACAAATACCTCAATATGCCAAAGTGTTGAAGGATCTCTGCACAACCAAGAGGAAGACCAATGTTCCTAAGAAAGCATTCTTGGCTGCAAATATCAGCTCACTTTTGTCCAATCCCACCTACACAAAATACAAGGACCCTGGGTGTCCTACTATTCAGTGTAAGATAGGGGACACTAGAATGAGCAATGTTTTGCTTGATTTAGGATCAGCGGTCAACCTCCTCCCATTTTCTGTTTATCAACAGTTAAATTTGGGAGAATTGAAACCAACTAAGATCATCCTCCAATTGGCGGATAGATCCATTCGTATTCCAAAGGGGATTATCGAGGACGTGCTTATCAAAGTTGGAGATTTTATATTTCAGTCGATTTTGTTGTCCTCGATACCAATCCTGTTGCGAACACCCACTCTCAAATACCTTTGATTTTGGGTAGACCATTTCTGGCAACTTCCAACGCCTTAATTAATTGTCGAAATGGTCTCATGAAACTCTCATTCGGTAACATGAGTGCCGAGTTTCATGTGTTCAACTCTGGTAGGCAACATGAACCCATGGATGAACCTTTAAATCTAAATCTCATCCGCCAATTGGAGAAAGCACCACAAAATCAACGAACACCCCTAACCCCAATGCAACCCGTTGAGAATGTTCGTGGGCCCAGCGAAAACTCATTGCCTGTCTTCGCAATGCAACGGAGTGAGCTGGCCTCGAACATGAATGTCCAAAGGGAGTGTTCATTGCATGATTCAGTTGAGAGTACGAGTGAGAGTGAGACACCTCATCATATGCCTATACCAGAAGGTGTCTCTACCTCATGTCTCATGGCCATTGAGCCATTTGAGCTTCATATTGACTCCAACAACGACCCACCTATGACCGAGCTTATGCTTGATGATCTAAATGATGGTGGGAGGTCCTTGTTGGATGACTTGGGGAGAAGCCCCATTCTTAGTGATGCAAGTCTGCTGCATCCATCGAATGAGCCTGAGGAACTCATTCCGATGCACCCGCCTATTGGTTGGAGGGTTTTCTTCGATGTGCAATTAAACCCTAGTATGGCAACAGAACTTCATTCTTTGTTGCCCACACCCAACCAATATCATGATGGGTTCGAGCCTTTCAGCTTTGACCTTTCACCCCTCATGACACCTCAGAGTACCAGTGAAGTTTGCCCATCTCGGCAAGTCTCTGGTCCTCAAAACTTGATGTTCTCATTTGATGTTCCTTGACCAAATGATTATGAGAATATCTTGGTTGATGTATATATCATGTAAAAAAAGGTGTGTAATAAAAGACTCCTTCAGTGAGCATCGATTGTTGTGGGCCCCAACCCTTGTGTATGGGCCCAATCTCTTCACGTATTTATCTCCCTTCTTCAGCTTCTCACAGGTTTTGAGGGAATTTGGGTTTGTGTCCATCAACATGACCATGAACGCCCCTTTGTACTTCATGTTGCTGAGATCTTTCCTTTTTCATGCATATCTACATGTAGTATCATGTTCACATTCATTGAGGACAATGCATGACGTAGGTGTGGGGGGTGTTTTACGTGTGTACATAGTCGAGTCTTTTTCTTTTTCTTTTGTTTTCTTTTTGTGTGTATTGTTCGGGTCATGTTAGTGTGCCTCACTTAATATTGATATATCTGCTTGCCATGATCCTTGGGTGACTTGTCTTGTTTTGCTTGCCTAGTGCTTTAAAATTTTCACATTTCTTTCAAAATCTTCATGTGTTTGCGAAAGAAAATGTTTTTGTAGGTTTTACGTGTGTTTAGTATGTGCAAAACCGTTGAGAGGCAAAGTAAAAAGAAAGCTCCCAAAATTGTCTTGAACTTGATGCATTAGGATTTCTAGTTTACTGGCTTTAGGTCTTATCAAGTCGTTAGGATGCACCCCGGTTTTCCCTCGGGGGGCGTGTAATCATAGGGTTTCAGCACTCAAACATTTAAAGAAGTCCACCCTGAACCTAGTGAGTCAATAATTCGTGTATGTTAGTATAAGGAAGTTTGTCGTAGTCAAGGGCCTTTAATCTCTTTTTGTGAAACTTAAGTGTAGGGGTTTTCGTTCCCATGTAGATAAATAAGTGGTGTTCTCTCTTCTCGCATGGCTCCTATCACTCGGGAAAGTAGGTCTGAGGGGACTTTGTGCCTGGTGCTTTCGAGTCATCTGACTTGGGATGCGCCGACTGAACTTCCGTTACACGGGTGGTAGGGATCGCCCTATGTGGAGATTGGGGGGAAGGTGTACGTGATAGTGTAAGTCCTCATGGGCAATGATGCACGAAACCTGATCGTGGGAGAATCATACACCAACCAATAAACTGCTGCAAAGGAAAAGAAAAAAAAAGAAAAAAAAGAGTCAAATAAGAACCAAAATGGACTTTACACATTGTATCACATTCAGAAGTTAAGGTTGCACATGTCTTTCACTTAAGTCCTTAACTAACTCTCACGAATAACTCATTAGGCTAAGTGTGTTGACCGATTACATATATAGAGTCGACCCGTAATATTACCGCGTCCCATGACCGACAAAATAAGTCCAACGAGTCGTGTAGCTAGATTGATTAATGCATCTTGTTCGGATTTTGTGGGTATATCCGCTGAAAACCCTCAGGAGACAACACTCCTCCTTGGCAACAGGGAGGTTTAACGGCTTGTTGTACGTGCTAAGTGCAACCGTGATTCCTACGAAAGTGAGTTAGGATTTCTTGTTTTTCGCATGCTTTTCTCTTTCTTTGTTTTGCTCGGGACTAGCAAAAGTTAGGTGTGGGGGTATTTGATTGACATCATTTCATGCTCATATTTGTATCTTATATCTATTATCTTTCACCTAAACAATGCTATGTCACGAGTTTTATGTTTAGTTTTCAGGAATAAATAGGTTTGAAGAGATGAAGCATAAAAGGACCCAAAAGCTGGGAAAAAGACTGAGTTGTGAGATCTAGGGACCAAGATGCAAGGGAGAAGGACCTGAACGCAAGACAGAAGGACCTAAGAGCAAACCAGAATACTCCACACCATCATGGGGAGTATTTTGGCAATTCTATTCGGGTCGGAGCTCCAATAAACGAAGTAGATGCATCTAAGACCACCAAATACAATAAGCAAAGCCCAGCACAAATTCCAGATGGATCCTGACTTTTTAGACCGCCAATTAACGGTCCAAGACCGCTAATTGGCGGTCACTTTTGGCCCACATCTGCTAAGATTTCTCGGGGTTACGTATTAGTGTATATTTAGTCCATTTTTGGTATTGGTTTAGTCCCACATCGGGGGATTGTCCCGGAGTGGCTTTTTCATTGGCTATAAATAGAACTCTTCACCTTCTATTGTAATCACTCCATATTTTAAGTGGCTATTCTTCCTACTAGAAGTGAGGCCTTGAAGCACACACTAAAGTAGGAGGATGCTACTTTTAGTGTGAGTCATTTTAATACAGGTTTCCTTTATTATGTTGTTTGTTTTTATGTTTCTTGTTTTGCTTTGCTTAATATCATTTCATTAGTTTATTATCTTAGTTAATATGCTTTCTTTGCTTAGTTTAATAATTAGTGTAATGTTTAGTGAGTAGTTCCATCCACTTTGGAGGGTGGAGTAGATGTACATACATGCATTAGAGAATGGGATGAATGCTTTATTTTTGATGTGTTGATAAAACATGAATATATGCTTGCTTGTTTAGGATAGAATTTATAACTTGATGAGTTTTGCCAAAATGATTAGACACCTCTCATGCTTGTTTAGGTTCTGAAATAAACATCTTGCATATGTAAATGTTAATCAACTAAGTTGGTGAATAGATTGATAGGTTTTGCCATAATATTTAGACACTTCCTATGCTTGATAAACACCACCTTCATGTGCTTAAAGAATGTATTCTACACCCACCTCTTTGCTTGTGTGCACTCACTCCACCCCTTAGGGGTTGTCTACTTCTGTATTCCAGCACTCTTCTTTCATTCTTAGTTTAGTTTTAGTTAATCATTTGTTGTTTTCTTTCGCATTTCATACTTCTTAGCGTAGTTTAGTGTAGAGTAGCATAATCAATCTTTCTCCCCCAATTTTTGCCACTTGATTTCTGATAAACAAGTGGCTGCTCACCTCCCTGAGGACGACCCGTACTTGCCACCGCTTCATCGTGGCCGTTCACTTGCGGTTTAAATAAAACGTTCAACACTTTGCTTGCTTGTTTAAGTTTTAATTTCCGCTGCATCTTTGATTGTTAAGCAAGTAGAGTTTGTTTAGGGTTAAAAGTGACAAGAACTAAGCCGCACTTACGATCCTACACGGATTTCTTGCATCATTGCATGTGAGGACTTACACTATCACGTACACCTTCCCCCGAATCTCCACATAGGGCGATCCCTATCACCCATGTAACGGGAGTTCGGTCGGTGCATTCCATGTCAGATGACTCAAAAGCACCAGACACTATGTTCCCTCGGACCTAATTTCCCAAGTGATTGGAGTCGTGCGAGAAGAGAGAACATCACTTATTTATTATCTACATGGGAACTAAAACCCATACACATAAAGTTTCACAACAAGATTTTAAATGTCCCTTACTACGACAAACTTCCTTATACTAACAGACACCAATTATTTGACCCACTAGGTTCTGGGTGGACTTCTTTAATTGTTTGAGTACTGAAACCCTATGATTACTCACCCCCTGAGGTAAGACCGGGGTGCATCCTTACGACTTGATAAGACCTAAAGCCGGTATACTAGATATCCTAATGCATCATGTTCAAGTCAATTCTGGGAGCTTCACTTTTGATTGCCTTAAAATGGTTTTGCATATGCTAAACACATACACAAACCCCACAAAATATTTTCTTTCACAAACATATCAGATTTTTGAAAGAACTGGAAAATGAAAGCACAACGGCAAACAAAAGAATACAAGTCAACCAAGGATCATGGCAGGCTGATATATCGATATTAACTGCGTCACACTAACATGCCCCTTGGAAAGTAAACAAAAGAAGGTGAAACAAGTACAAAAGACACACAAAACTATGTAGACACGTAAAGCATCCCCCACACTTATTTCATGCAATATCCTCAATGATGTGAGTATGATACTACATGGATTCATGCATGAAAAAGAAAAAAATCTCACAAACATGAAGCGCAAACGGGAGTTCATGGTTATGTTGATGGGCATAAACCTGAATTCTTCTCAACACCAGTGAGATACTTAAAAAGGGAATACAAATACGTCAAACAAATGGGGCCCAAATACTTAAGGGTTGGGGCCACAACAACCCGTGCTCACTTGTGGAGTCTTTTGTTCCTTTTTTATCTTTTTTTGTTATAAAAATATATATATATATATACATTAACGAAGATAATTATCATAATTATTTGGTCAAGGAACATCAAATGAGAACATCGAGTTCGACGGACAAGAGATTTGCCATGATGGGCCCGCTTCATATGTACTCTGAGGTGTCATGAGGGGTGAAAGGTCAAAACTGAAAGGCTCGAACGCCTCATGATATTGGTTGGGCGTAGGCATCATGAATGAGTGGGGTTGTGTTGCCTGACTAGGGTTTAGTTGCTCATCGAACAAAACCCTCCAACCAAAAGGTGGGTGCATCGGAATGAGTTCCTCAATCTCATTCGAGGGATGTGGCACCCCTGCTTCACTAAGAATGGGCTTCTCCCCAAGTCATCCGACAAGGACCACCCAAACTCGTTTATATTATCAATTGTAAGCTCGGTTGTAGGTGGGGCCTTGTTGGAGTCAAGGTGAAGCTCATGATGCTCAACGGTCATGGGACATGGGTAAAGTCACATTCTAGAATGGGCATATGATGACGTGTTTGCTCCTCACTAACAGTCCCAACTGAATCATCGAACAAACACTCCCTTTGTATATTCATGTTTGATGCCAGCTCACTCTGTTGCATTGCAAAGACTGGCAATGAGTTTTAACTGGGCACACAAACATTCTCAACAGGTTGCATTGGTGTTGGGGTTTTTTGTTGATTTGATGGTGCTTTCTCTAATTGGCAGATGAGGTTGAGATTTAAAGGTTGGTCCAAGGGCTCATGTTGCCTACCAGAGTTGAAGACATGAAACTCTGCACTCATGTTACCGAATGAGATCTTCATGAGAGCATTTCTACAATTAATTAAGGTGTTGGAGGTTGCCAGAAATGGTCTACCCAAAATCAAAGGTATTTGAGAGTGGGTGTTCGCAATAGGGTTGGTATCGAGGATGACAAAATCTACTAGAAATATAAAATCTCCAACTTTGATGAGCATGTCGTCAATAATCCCCTTTGGGACACTAATGGATCTATCTGCCAATTGGAGGGTAATCTTAGTTGGTTTCAATTCACCCAAGTTATACTGTTGATAAACAGAAAATGGGAGGAGGTTGACCTCTGTTCCTAAATCAAGCAATATGTTACTCATGCTAGTGTCCCCTATCGTACACTGAATAGTAGGACAACCAGGGCCCTTGTACTTTGTGTATGTGGGATTGGATAAAAGTGAGCTAACACTCGCAGCTAAGAATGCTTTCTTAGGAACATTGGTCTTCCTCTTGGTTGTGTAGAGATCTTTCGACACTTTGGCATATTGAGGTATTTGTTGGATGACATCCAACAAGGGGATGTTAAGCTACACTTGTTTAAAGACCTCTAATATCTTATCCATTGTGTCACTCTGCTTTTTGGTAAACCTACTAGGATATGGAGCATTTGGAAGGTAGGTTTTCTGCGGTGCCTGAGAAGGAGGTGTTGGTGTATTACCCTCACCCTCAGCTTCTTCCTCACCATCATTCCCACCGAGGGGGTGCACAGAAGGTTGTGGTGGCAAGGAAATGTGATTGTCAACCTGCTTTCCATTCCTTAAGGTTACGATCACATTGACAAGGTGGCAGAAAAAGGGAAATATATTTGATTATGCTAAGTTAAACTACACTAAACTAGTAAGTAGGAAATGCAAAAGAAAGCAACTAAAGATTGTAAATCAGGAAGAGACACCCCTAAGGGGTGGAGTGTGCACACATATGAAGTGAAATAAGCGATGAATAACAGATGTAAGTATGTATATGGGTGTGTCATGTGTGTCTTCGTGCATAGGAAGTGTCTAAAGATGTGGCAAAACCTATCTATCCATTCACACAATGTATAGGCAATTACTACTTGATTATCATAAGATTAGGCTCAACATGAGAAATGTCTAAAGATATGGCAAGACTCATCAAAAACCATGAACTCATGTAAAGAACAAAGCTAAGCATGGGAGGTGTCTAAATCTTATGGCAAAACCCATCAAAACAAACTTTCTTCAATCAATCAAGCAAACAAACACAAATACAAACACTTAACTAACATGTAGCATATTCAACAGGAAATTTCAGTCAATAAACATGACGAAACTGAGCATGTGAAGTGTCTAAATCTTATGGAAAAACCCATCGAAAATCCCTAGACATGTAGATGATCAAAATACCCCCAATGAACATACAAGCATGCAAGTTTATACAATCGAAAATTCATAAAGCATCCAAACATCACAACATATATGTACATCATCTCCACCCCAAATGGGGATGGAACTACTCACTAATCATTAACCTAACTATTATGTTAAGAGGGGAAAACATATTAACTATGTCTACTAAGATTAATGAAACGAAATTAAACTAAGCATGCAAGAAGATAAAAACGACAACATTAAACTAACAAAAAATTCTTTTATTAAATGACTCACATTACAAGCAGCATCTCCCTACTTGAGTTTTTGCTACAAGGCTTGACTTTAAGTAGAGGGATTGTCCACTAAGCAATGGGTAAATACAATGGAGGAGGAAGAGTTCAATTTATAGTCATAGAAAAAGGTAACCGGGGACAATCCCACGATGTGGGACTAATTAAACTACTACAAATTGATAACCACAACATAATAAACAACCACACGAAGCCCAATTAAAATTGGACCAAAATGGGCCACCAATTAACAGTCACTTTTTGTATGATTTGCTCCACATTTGTATATCTTCTTCAATGCTTTAATTTCTTAGGTGTGATGCACCCGGATTGGTTGTTTGAGTGTCGGCCCAAATCTAATTTCCAAAATACTCCTCATGATGGTGTGGAGTTTCTTGATTTTCTCATTGGTCATTTTGGTTTACATCCGGGTCCTTCCCTTTTGCTTTTTAGTCCATAAATCTCATAATTCAGTCCTTTCTCTTGCTCTTAGGTCCTTTTTGTGTATCTTCTTCTCACTTGTTTTATTCCTGAAATTTAAACATAAAACTCGTTATGTAGCATTACTTAGGTTAAAAATAGAGGATATAAGACACAAATTTATGTATGATATAATGTCAATCAATCTTTTGCAAGATCAGAAGGAATAATGAGTCGCAAGGTGTCATTGTCCCCTAATGTGAGAAAAGAAACAAAAAAATGCAAATAAGAACCTTAATGGACCTTACACTTTGTATCACTTGAGGATTTTGAGGTTGTCCATATCTTTTCACTTAATTCCTTATTTAACTTGCACAAATGGTTCATTAGGCTAGGTGTGGACTGATTACCTATATAGAGTCGACCCGTAGGATTACCGCGTCCATTGATCGACAAAATTTGTCCAACGAGTCGAGTGTCTAGATTGAATAATGCATCTTGTTCAGATTTTGTGGGTATATCCGTTGAAAACCCTCAGGAGACAACACTCCTCCTCCTTGGCAACAAAGAGGTTTAACGGCTTGTTGCACGTGCTAAGTGTAACCGTGATTCCTACGAAAGTGAGTTAGGATTTCTTGTTTCTCGTTTGCTTTTCTCTTTCTTTGTTTTGCTCGGGACTAGCAAAAACTTAGGTGTGGGGGTATTTGATTGACATCATTTCATGCTCATATTTGTATCTTATATCCATTATCTTACACCTAAGCAATGCTACGTGATGAGTTTTATGTTTAGTTTTCAGGAATAAAGAGGTTTGAAGAGAAGAGCCATGAAAGGACCCAAAAGCAGGAAAAAAGGACTTAATTGTGAGACCTAGGGACTGAGATGCAATGGAGAAGGACCTGATCGTAAGACCGAAGGACCTAAGAGCAAAACAGGAAACTCCACACCATCATGGGGAGTATTTTGGCAATTCGATTTGGGTCGGAGCTCCAACAGACCGAGTAGATGCATCCAAGACCAAGACACACTTCAAGAAAAACCCACAAAAAAATCTTGACGGATCTGGATCCTATAGGCCGCCAATCGGCGGTCTAGATCATTCCAGATCTGATTAGTTTTCTCCTGGACGTGTATTATGGTTTGTTTAGGCTATTTTTGGTATTGGTTTAGTCCCACATCGGGGGATTGTCCCGGATTAGCTTTTTCCATGCTTATAAATAGAACTCTTCACCTCCCATTGTATCCATCTCTCTCTTGGTGGCCTTCTTCCCTACCTAGAGTGAAGCCTTGAAGCAAAACTCTGGTGGAGGAAGGGCTGCTTGTAATTTGGAGTGAGTAATAATAGAAGTTTTGTAGTTAATTGTTGTTTGCTTTAGTTTTTACATTGCTTAGTTAATTTCAATTTACATGTCTTGCATGTTTCTTTAGTCTCATGTTCTTTTAAGTTTCTTTAATACTTCTTGCTTTCTTAGTTAACTTTCATTTCAGTATTATGCTTTCTTTTGTTAATATAGTTAGTGTAATGAGTAGTGAGTAGTTTCATCCCCTTTGGGGGTGGAGTAGATGTATGTACATGTTATGTAGGTGGTATGAATGCTTAATATGAATGTTTTGTGAGAAATATTTGTATGCTTGCTTGAATTATTAAGAACCTTACTTGATGGTTTCTGCCATAGCTTAGGTACACTCCATGCTTGTCTAAGTGTCTTAATAACAACCTTGCATTGCTCATATTAATCACCTAGGTTAGTGTTGTAAATGATAGGTCTTGCCATGAGGTACTTCTTATGCATGAACAAACACTAACCACACTTGAGCTTATAGTATGCATTCAACACCACACTTATTTCATGTGCACACACACACTCCACCCTTTAGGGGTTTCCATTCCTGTCTTTTTATCTTCTTCATTAGTTGTTTAGCTTAGTTGTTTAGTTATTTCATTTCAGCTTGCTTGTTTACTAGTTTAGATTAGTGTAGTGTAGTGTAATACACCTTTCTCTCCTTCTTTTACCTCTCGCCTTCGAACAAACCAAGCGTCGACACACCTCCTAGGGGACGACCCGTATTTGCCACCGCTTCAACGCGGCCGTGCACTTGCTGTTAATATAAAACGATCAATCAAAAGCACAAGGACTGGATCACAAATTAAGAAGGACCCAACCGGGAATGTATTTCAGGTTATCAGGGAGCAGTTTAAGCTCGACCGGAGGTGGGTCCTTGTTGGATTCAGAGTTAATTTCAAGTGACTCAAGGGTCACAGGGTAAGAGCAGCAAGTACCCATATGTGCCTCCTAATCCAGAAGTTCACCGGCGGATTCCTCAAAATCATCTCCAATCGCAACCTAGTCAGTAGGCACCTCAATAATATGTCAATGTATGCCGAACATGCCCAATGACTCAAGCTCATCAGTGTCCCGAATGAAATTACCTCTGATAGCATCATCGAAGAGCCAGGGTTTCTTACCAAGATTAGAGATATTGAAATCCACCGTGAGTTTTCCAAAAGACAACATCATCAAGCCATTGTGACAATTGATTAAAGCATTAGATATCGCAAGAAAGGCCTCCCAAAGATCACTGGAATTTGTCCTTATAGGTTGGACACAGGTTCAGTATCCACGATGATGAAATCAACTGGGAATCCGAACTCACCCACTTTAATATGGACATCCTCCACACTTCCTCGTGGAATCTTGACGGATCTGTCAGCCAACTTGAGGTTTGTCCTCATTGGTTTAAGATCGCCTATTCCCAGGTTGACATAGACATAGTAGGGCAGGAGGTTGACAGATGCTCCCAAATCCAATAGAGCTTGAGAAATTGTCACATTACCGATCATGCAAGAAACAGTTGGATAAGCGGGGTCCTTGTATTTGACTTCCATGGGTTGTGTCAATATCGAACTCACATTGGCAACCAAAAATGATTTTTTAGGAACATTTGTTCTCCTCTTAACGGTACAAAGGTCCTTAAGGAAGTTGGCATACGGTGGCATTTGTTGAACAATGTCCAACAATGGAATGTTAACCTTGACTTGCCTAAGTACCACAACGATTTAGTCCCAATGCTCGTCACATTTTTTAATCAACCTATGAGGAAATATTGCCTTGGGGACATAACTCACGAGGAGGAGTCTCAGAATTGGTTTCCTTGAAAGACTCACGACCCTCCTCGGAAGAGTCACCAATAGGGTTGGGTTCAGGTATTTCCACATTGTTATCAGCAACCCTTCCCGATCTTAAGGTATGGACAACAGTGTGCACATTTTGCCTAGTCTGAGTCGGTTGACCCGTAGGATTTACCATAGGTTGACTCGGCAATTGACCATTTTCATGTTCGTGGAACTGATGAGCCAACTGGCTGACTTGCATTTCCAATGCTTTGACCAAATTGTTGTTGACCGTAATAATGGTCTGTGTGCTCTGCATGAACGCTTGAAGGATTTGTTCTTGAGTGGGGTCCTTTGGGTCAACCCGCTGGGGTAGTGGAGTTTGGTTAGAATAACCCGACTCTGAGGCCTAAGGAGGTTGGTAATAAAGGTGCTGAGACCTTTGATGTGGGGGTTGGTAGGTCGCTGATGGGTGTGGAGGTTGATAAGGTGGAGGTTGAGGTTGAGCGTGTGAGCTCTGAGCGTGTTCCCCGTGAGGTCCCCAAGAGAAGTTAGGATGGTTACGCCATCCCAGGGTGTAGGAGTGACCATACGGGTCATTACGGGCCCTCTGTTGATACATCGCATTTGCATGCTCAGTATCCATTGGAGCGTAAGCACATTCCAAGTCATCATGTCTCGTAAGACCAAACCTACTACATGCGGGAGTAGCGACCTGAGCTACAGGAGCTCAGTCTAACTCTAAACTCCTGATCCTACGCATGCGAGCAGCGAATTTCGCCTCAGACGTGATAGTTGACTCAGCTTGATATGATTCAGCTCGACCAGAAGAACTGGCGGTTGGTGTTTCTCTCATGGTGTCCCACTCAAAGATACATTCAGCCATTAATTCCAAAGTGTCCCATGCCCATGCCTTATCGATGGGTTTGATTTGAAATCAGCCTGACACATTGACTCCAACAATTTGCAGGTGTTGTAGTTGAGACCCTCATAAACAATCTTGTACAACTGCCATAACTCAAGTCCATGATGAGGTCACTGGTAGAGAAGGTCTTTGAACCTCTCCAAGAAAGCAGGAAAAGATTCGGTCTCAGTCTGATACATTTGATGTATCTGGTGTCGTAACTGTTGAGTTTCCTTTCAGGGAAAAATCTCTTCAGAAAGATGATCACAAAGTCATCCCAAGACCGAATAAAGCTCGTCGGGAGGTTGTACATCCATTTCTTCGTGTTATCCTTCAACGCGAAAGAAATCATCCTCAATCGGACAAAATCCTCATTAGGCTGTTGAAGCTTGAACATGGAGCATACCTTCTCGAATTCACGTATAAAAATATACGGATCCTCCTTATTGGCAGTGAAGGTAGGAAGAATGCTCACATATTGAAGCTGCAACTCATAATTGTTCCCGCGAGACGATGGGAGAACTATGCAAGAAGGTTGCGTGGCCCAAACAGGATGAATCTACTCCCACAGAGTCATCGATCCATCCTGTAGAGCTAAAGGTGGTAGTGCACAAAGAACCCGATCCTAACCGAATTCCTCTTCCTCCTGAGTCGAAGAAGGAGGTCTACGTGGTGTTGGGAGCGGACCAAGGTATTCCACGTATGGAACTCTGTCTCCCCCATTGCCTCGAGACGACTCAGGCTCCTGCTCCAAAGGAGCACGAGGCGGAGATGGGCGAACACCTAGCCCATCCATCTCAGACAAATGCACTCTCTCAAGTCGAGCGCTCCAGAACGAGTCCAACCTCGTATAAAATGCTCAACTCGACTCTAAAACAACACATAACAGAATGTGTAATCAGAGGAGGAGACTATAACGAAGAATATAGAGGAGGAGCGACTCAGATGAGAAGGGAAGAACTCTTAGATCTAGCGTGGGTAGTTCGATGGGCGAAGGTAGAAGCCTATTCTAGCAAACACGGCTTAAGCAGCAGCCTAAGGACACTATAGGTCGTTACAGCTAGACGACGCCTAACTGCAAGGTCAGACGGCCCCAACACGCCTCACCTCCCTACGTTGAAGACCAAAAAGCCCAGCAAGTGAGCCAAGATCCAAAGATCTCATCTGTCCTACAATCGACCGAGTGGACAACGCCGATCAGGCTATGAAAATCGTGACCGGATCACTCTGCTAATGCGCCTAGATGGCAATTAGTCTAATCTTTTGCTTTGCGTTTATTGTCCAAGTTGTCTTACAAAGGGGTCTTGCAAACCAAATTAATTACTGACACTAAAATAGAGCATGCATGACATCATCAGTGAAATGAACCATCTAGAAATAGGCAAAGGAAACTACAATTGAAATAGAAATCAAAAATACCTCACCAAATCCGCCACTGGCGGATGGAAATCCACTACTGGCGGAGCTTCTAGGGATTAAGGTCCCATGAATTCACTAGTGTTCTTCTAAGACCAAGTACTTGCTCCTGTCCAGTTGTGACCCCATTCCAGTAATGAAAAAAATGGAAACGTCAAAACAAAGAAAAACCCCTCTAAAATGGCGAAGTCGACTACGGAAACGACGCTCCCCAACAACGGTGCAAAAAACTTGATTGAATAAGTTAAAATTATCGCAAGTGCACGGGGGGTTGAAACGGTGGGAAGTACAGGTCGATCCATAGGGAGTGCGTGTGAGTCGGATTCACGATACTCAAGTGGGGGAGAAGAAGAGAGAGATGTGATCGAAATTAAACTACAATGCGTGGGAAATCGGAAAAATGATCAATGAAAACTAAACCCCTCATGGGGTAGACAGAGAAAGCGAATACGAAAATGTGTGTTGTGTGTTCAAATGTGCTCATCAAAACATGTCATACATGAAATCCATAGAACTCAACTCCAACTTTGCTT
Source organism: Triglochin maritima (assembly GCA_963682175.1). NCBI lineage: Eukaryota > Viridiplantae > Streptophyta > Magnoliopsida > Alismatales > Juncaginaceae > Triglochin > Triglochin maritima. Next base: position 15,409,636 of record OY821785.1, read on the forward strand.
CCACATGAAATAAGATAAAACCTTATCATTAAAACATACAAGACAATAATTGAAATGAGGCTAATATGTTCAAATGCATCATGACTCAAATCCATCTATGTCTCCACATGAAATAAGATTTATCACAATCATTAAAACATACAAGATATTAATTAAGATTATGCCAACATGAGCACATGCATGCACATGCCTTGTTCCCTTCTTCCACTCCATCCTTATCCTCCCGTCATCATTCCCCATAAAATAGGCTCACTAATCTAACCATGTGCTAAGCTTCACTCAAGAGTATTAGCACATCAAAGATAAGAGTGAAATCTCATATGATGGTTATGGAAATCATGTAAGGCTCAAATGATTAAGATTAACACACACTAATCCATCACATGATCAAATCACCTTCTTCTCCACCCCCAATGGGGATGGACTACTCTCCACTCATCTCTACACTAAAGAAAACATAAAAATAACATGAACCCATAATGGAGATGACTAAAAACAAGATTAAACAAACAACATCATCAAAGAAATTGCATCAAAGGAAAGACGTATTTAAAGAACAAAACTAATACTTGATTGAAATGAAAATATTACAAAGTATGATTCTTCTCCTCCAACTACACTAATCAGCAGCAAAACAAAACCTAACTAATAGAGAAGCAAGAAGAGGGAGAGGAGAGATTACTATGGTATATATAGACTAATACATGGTTATGATTAATCTGGGAATAATCAGATGGTTCTAAATCACATCTGATGGTCCGGGAATGCTCCAACCTGAATACCCGACCCACGACCGAAATTTGAGATCCATTCAACATGTTTGACCCACCAGTGGCGGATCAAATAGATCTAATCGGGTTGAAATTTTGTGTGTTGCTTTCTTTCTTCAATTGGCGCATGGGGTGAAGTCCTGGTCCGCTGGCTCGAATCACTTTGAGTTTAATTGGCGAAATACTGATCTGGTTCAAGTCATATGTCACCATATTTTGCACTTCACAATAAGGTCCCTCTGGGTTTTCACTTGGGTCCTTCTTGATTTGCGAAACCAATCCATGTGCATTACAAATAAGTCCAGAACTTTCCAAATCAGTCCATACTTGTTACATTTAGGTCATTTTGCTCCCTTCCTCTTCTTTATTACCTAAGTCTTGAAACACTACAAAACAACTCGAGTAGCACAATATTGTGGTAAAATAAAGGATATATAGCATGAATATGATGCATGATATACTACTAATCAAGAAGAAAGATGTGAAATAAGCTCAAGAAGTATTAGACCAAGTTCGGTCGACCGTTCTTGTAATGGTAGTTCGAGGCACTACAAATGGATTTGTCTGAACTAAGCACACGGTTGACCGAATAGGGTTCGGATCACCGTTCACAAACTTCCAGTAAGAATTCTCAATTTAGCACTATTCAATTTTGGTTAACCGAATTCCATTTTGTTCACCGTTCCAAGGTGGATAGTAAGATTGGTTGGGCTTTGATTACTCAAGTTTGGTTGACTGTGTATACTTCGGTAGACCGAAGTTAGCACGGGTTTTGAGCTGATAGTTAAGGCTCAAATAGTTGTTGGGTACAACGGTCAAGCACCACGTGTAAATAGCCATTGGGCGCCAAAAGCCAAGAAGGACTCGGTCGACTGATAGGCATTCAGTCGTCCGAATTAGGACAAGTCGATTGGGCTCTTTAAGGTCGATTCAAATTTAACTGTTGGAGCAAAGTACAAAAATGGTCCAAGGCTATTCGGTCATCCGTTAGGACAATTCCAGACACCATTCTATGGTTTACTAATGGGAAGGATTTGGTTATCCTATACGTGTTTGGTGGACCGAACGGGGAATGTTTTGGTTGACCATAAAGGGTCCGGTTTATAGAATCATGACGGGATAGCATCCTAGTGCTCAAATTTACATTAAACCTTATGGACTCAATAAATATAAAATTACATGTTTTGGTCCAAAGCTTTGATTACAAGTCTTGAGTCTTGATGTCTTTGTCCCAAGCTCTTTTTCTTGATTATCTTGATCAACCTATTAAGATGATTGCAAGTATACAAGTATGTATGCAATGCATGTAATCGTGTTTGCTCACTTTGATTGATTAAGTTGATTCATTAAGATTAGTTTGATTAATCATCAAAATTAATATAGATTAAAGCCAAAAAGCCAACAACCAGCAGATCCACCTTCTCCAATAAGGGAAAAAAGCGAAAAACTTGGAGATGAGAGCTTAAGAACACCTACTGAAGGTGCCTTAACATCCTAATTTGAAGCCACAGAAATATACATCAATGTAAGGGTATGTTCTTTTAAACCCACGACCAAGTCCTTTAAAGGAGACATGTATCCTTTATACTCGTAGTGTCCTTTATGCTCGTATTGTCCTTTAAAGGAGTTTTGGGTCATTTAAAATAAGTGTCCTCAAATAATAGTCCAGTCTTCTGAAGGACAGATATGTCCACAACTCTAGTAGTAATTTTCTTACATGATGTTTAATAAAAAATTGATGAATATATCCTCGATTGGTAGAGAAGAAGCGAGGAGGAAGGTGAAAGGAATGTGTGTTCTAAAAGTATTCTTTTATATGTCTTTTATTATGAATTGAAAGTATAAACATTTTGTTCCTTGATTAATGTATTCTTCTTTTAGAAGAGTAAAGGAAGAGGCTCATGGTCCTTAACCGTAGAGCTCTAAAAGATAATGCTTTACATAAATCAAAAGTAATTGACAATCATGGTGATTTACATGAGACATAAATTACCAAGATAAGATTGTCATGTTGGTTGAAGGATATTGTAGCTCTACAAATATTTAACAACATGAGAATATAAAAGAGAAAGTGTTAACTTTTATATATTGAATAGACCTAGTAAATGAAACATTATGGAATTGTGTTTGTGGTATTAATGTTTTCATTATGACTTTCAATCCTAAGATATGAGGCCTATGTCTTTTTCACATGACAAGTTTATAATTTGATTATTATCAAAAACTATCATTTCGTATAGTGATAAATATATTAATTGGTTGTATATAACTTGTACGGTAAAAAATCATATGTCAAAAGATTATCATTGCCCTCTTGACTTGAGTGATGATGTTATTGGGCCCCTTGATAAAGTAATGTTATAATGTGCACAATGTAACTTATGTATAGTTACATATTTATAATTATCTTAAAAGATCAAGAAAGGAATATATAATACAAAGATGACACATTCCTACTTTGTACAATATTGATAATATCATGAGGCAAAGGACAGACACAAGTGATAATATTTTTTTATATCACTAAATGCATCGTGTTCTGTTCAAGTGACCAAAACATCTTTGTTATTTGGGTAACTATAATGTGTAACTATAAAGTGTTTTAGATAATTGCCAATATAACTTAGATCCTCCTATAGGTCACACCACAAAATTGGGAAACAAGAAATATGATTTTATGTTTTTATGTGATGTGTTAAATTTTATGTGATGTGAAATTTTCTTGGTAGCAAAACGGTTGAACATCTAGGTTTATCGTCCAACCGAAATTGCCAGTAGGTAACCGATTAGTCGACCGTTTGCCCACGATTTTGCCTGCATTAATAAGAGAGATTTTTCTGATCATGGGTTGGATTTGATCTAGCTTGGTTAAATGATGTTATGGGATGATGATGTGTCAAAATATGATTGGCTTAGAGCAGAAATTAACAAGAGATCATGTGTAAATTGTTTACACATGATGTGGGTTTGAGGATGCCCTATAAATAGATCTCTTATCCCTACCCTTGTTTAACTAATGCAAATCTTTCTCCTCTCCATATTTTCTTCGTCTCTTCTATCCAAAAATTCTCTAAAACAATAAAATAACTAGAGATTAAATTCTTTGGGGTCATAGAAGGGGTTATTAGCTACATTCTTACCTTGCACTAGGGATTGATTGGCTAGCTTCGATCTCTCGAATCTTTTTTCGAGTTTCCTGAACACTTGGAAGAAATTCCGAGGCGATTCGAGTGCAACTTGACTTTCGACAATTGAAAAGGATTTGACAATCCTTTTTGGTATGATCAACTTATGCATTTTATATATTATGTAGTATACATCATATTTAGATACAAAAATGGGAATCTTGTACGTATAAATTGTTGAATAAATATGAAATTGATTTTGCTTGTGTATAAAAAAAAATTATATATACATAAGCAAGGGACAAAATCCAACAAAAGGATGAGGAGGAGAAAGCAAAGGATGAAGATTCAAGGTCGAAAAGGTAGAGAAAGAAAGAAGAAAGGAAGAAGTGGACAAGAAAAAGAAAAAGGACGAAGAAAGAAGAAAGAAAAAAAAGAGGAAAAACATATAGAAGAAGAAGAGGAAGAAAGAAGAAAGGAAGAAGAAGAAAAGAAGAAAAAGGATGAAGAATAAAGAATAAAGAAAGAAAATAGAAGTGGAAAAAAGAAGAGAAGAGGAAGAACAAATAGAAGAGAAGAAAAAAGAAGAAAAAGAAAGAAAGAGAAGAAGAAGAAGAAGAAGAAGAAGAAGAAGAAGGAGGAGGAGATGAAAAAGAAAAAGGATGAAGAAGAAAGAAAGAAAAAAGATGAGTAAGAATAGATAGAAGAAGAAGAAGAAGAAGAAAAAGAATGAAAGAAAGAGAAGAAGAAGAAGAAGAAGAGGAAGAGTGTTGTGTTCGTTTTAAATACCGCAAGTGCACGACGTCGGTGAAGACATGGCAAATACGGGTCGATCAACAGGAAGGTGTGTCGACTCTGGTTCGTTCGAAGACAAATGGGAAAAGAGGGGTGAAGAAGTTGATTACGCTAAACTGAACTAGTAAGCACAAACCAGGAAATGAAAGCACGCAACAATGAAACTAAACTAACTAAGACAACAAGTTGGAATTCAGGAATGGAAACCTCTAAAGGGTTGAGTGTGTGCACATATGAAGTGAAATAAGTGATGAATGCCGCATGTAATCATGTATGCGTGTGTGTCATGTGTGTGTCTTCATGCATATGAAGTGTCTAAAGATTTGGCAAAACCTATCAAACCATTCACACAACGTATTGGCAATTACTACTTGATTAGCATAAGACTAGGCTTAGCATGAGAAGTGTCTAAAGATATGGCAAGACTCATAAAAAACCATGAACTCTTGTGAAGAGCAAAGCTAAGCATGTGAGGTGTCTAAATCTTTTGGCACAACCCATCAAAACAAAGTTTCTTCAATCAATCAAGCAAGCAAACACAAATAGAAACACATAACTAATAGGAAATTTCAGTCAATAAACATGAGAAAACTAAGCATGGAAGTGTCTAAATCTTATGGCAAAACCCATCAAAAATCCCCCAACATGTAGATGATTAAAACACCCCCGATCAACATATAAACATGCAAGTCTACACAATCAAAAATTCATGAAACATCCAAACTTCACAGCATATATGTACATCATCTCCACCCCCAAAAGGGGGATGGAAATACTCACTACTCATTAAGAAAAGAAGACAAAACGAAATTAAACAAAGCATCCAAGAATTAAAAGAGAAGACAAAAACAAACTAAGAAAAATTATTTTATTTACATGACTCACATTACAAGTAGCATTCTACTCCACTTGAGTTTTCCTCCAAGACTTACTCTACGTAGAGAGAATGCAACCAAGCAATGGGTGAATACAAAGGAGGAGGAAGAGTTCTATTTATAGTCATAGAAAAAGGTAACCCGGGACAATCCCTCAGTATAGGACTAAACGCATACCATAAATGGACTAAATACACACTAATACACCACCCGACTAAGGCATATTGGGTTTGAATCCAAATGGACCGCCAATTGGCGATCTGGTTTGAGCTGGCAGGGTTGTGGTTTGGTGGAGACTTTTGTGGATCGATTTCTTCATCTTTGGTGCACCCGAAGTGGTTGTAGGAGCTAGACTTCGATCTAATTGCCAAAATACTCCTCTTGATGGTGTGGAGCTTCTTGATTTGCTCATTGGTCCTTTTGGTTTTACATCTGGGTCCTTCTCTCTTGTATCAATCCATAAGTCTTGCATCTTAGTCATTTTTCTTTCTTTTAAGTCCTTTTTAGTCTCTTCTTCTCAAATCTGTTTATTCCTGAAACTTAAACATAAAACTCGTTAGGCTAAAACTGGTTCGGTTAGGCTAAAAATAAAGGATATAAGAAACAAATATATGTATTATATGATGTCAATAAAAAACCCCCACACCTAACTTTTGCTAGTCCCGAGGAAAACAAAGAAAGGGAAAAATGAAAGAAAGGAAAAAAACATACGTAAAACAGGGAAGTCCTAACTCACTTTCGTTGGAATCACGGTTGCACTTAGCATGTACAACAAGTTGTTAAACCCCTTTGTCACCAAGGACGAGTGTTCTCTCCTGAGGCTTTTCAGCAGATACACCCACAAAATCCGAACATAGATGCATTATTCAACCTAGCATATGACTCAATGGACTCATTTTTGTCGATAATTGGACACGGTAATTCTACAGGTCGACTCTATATAGGTAATTAGTCCACACACCTAGCCTAATGAACCATTCGTGTAACTTAGTTAAAAACTTTAGTGACAAACGTGGGCAACATTAACATCCTCAAGTGATACAAAGTGTAAAGTCCATTAAGGTTCTTATTTGTCCTTTTCTTTTTTTATCATCATTTTTTTGGAGCAGTATGGATTACGCTAGTTGGTGTAGGATTCTTGTAGGGTCGGGTTTCGTACATCATTGCCTGTGAGGACGTACACTATCACGTACACGTTCCCCCAGATCTCCACATAGGACGATCCCTACAACCCGTGTAACGGGAGTTCGGTCGGTGCATCCCATGTTAGATAACTCGAAAGCACCAGGTACTAAGTCCCCTCGGACCTAATTTCCCGAGTGATAGGAGCTCTACGAGAAGAGACAACACCACTTATTTATTATCTACATGGGAACCAAAACCCCCACACTTAAGGTTTCAGAAAAATAGTTTAAGGGTCTCTGACTATGACAAACTTCCTTATACTAACAGACATGGATTATTTGACTCACTAGGTTCGGGGAGGACTTCTTTGATTTATTTGAGTACTAAAACCCTATGATTACTCGTCCCCCAAGGGAAGAACGGGGTGCATCTTTACGACTCTATAAGACCTAAAGTCGGTATACTAGATATCCTCATGCATCATGTTCAACTCAATTTTGGGAGCTTCCTTTTACTTTGCCTCTCAACGGTTTTGCACATGCCAAACACATGCAAAACCCAGAAAATATTTTCTTTTGCAAACACATGAAGATTTTGTAAGAAATGAAAATTTTAAAACACTAGGCAAGCAAAAGAAGACAAGTCACCCAAGGATCAAGCAGATATATCGATATTAAATGTAGCACACTAACATGACCCTATCAATACAAACAAAAGAAAACAAAACAAAAGGAGAAAGACTCGACTATGTGCACATGTAAAACACCCCCCACACTTACTTCATGCATTGTCGTCAATGAATGTGAGCATGATTCTACATGGATATACGTAAGAAAAAGACAAGATCTCACCAACGTGAACCACAAGGAAATTTTCATGGTCATGTTGATAGACACAAACCCGAATTTCCCTCAAAACCTGTGAGATGCTAAAGAAGGGAGACAAATACGTAAAATAAATGGGGCCCAAATACACAGGTGTTGGAGCCCACAACAAGCTGTGCTCACTCATGGAGTCTTCTTCTTTCTTTTCTTTTCTTCTTTTTTTGAGCAAGCAAGCACAAATACAAACACATACCTAACATGTAGCAAATTCAACATGAAATTTTAGTCAATAAACATGAGGAACTAAGCATGGGAAGTGTCTAAATCTTATGGCAAAACCCATCAAAAATCCCCCAACATGTAGATGATTAAAACACCCCCGATGAACATATAAACATGCAAGTCTACACAATCAAAAATTCATCAAACATCCAAATTTCACAACATATATGTATGTCATCTCCACCCCCAGAAGGGGGATGGAACTACTTGTAGGATCGTGAGGGTCTACAATTCTAAACACTTTTATCCCTACTTACCTACTTGTTAAACAATCAAAGATATGCAGTGGAATTTAAAACTAAACAAGCAAGTAAAGGAAAGACAAATGCAAACCACAAGGAGTCGGGGGATTTTTATAGAGGTTTGACACCCCACCCGGGTCCTAGTCCTCTCTTGCATGCTTCGCTCGGATCATCGAGCTTCGCTCATGACTTCACTAACCACTCCTCGTTCCTGACCGGGAGAGAATGTCTTTACAATCTTCAAACTCGCGAACAACCCTCGCCGAGCTTGGCTCCTTCCTTTCTCTTCTCTTGCTCTTCTCCTTTTCTCTTCTCCTCTCCCTTCTCTCCTTTTTCTTCTCCCCTTCTCTTCTCTCATTTTCGCTTTCCTCCTTCTCCTTTTCTTTTTCTCTTTCCTCACTTCTTCTACCTCTTCTTTCATTCTTTTCTCCCTTATCCTTGTTGAGGTATTTGAAGAAGTCTTTGGCTAGGACTTTAATGTGCTCATCTTCTACACTCCTCCTTGGTTCCTCAATATTTACGTGTAGTGACAAGAAATGTTTGTTCTTTGAAGCTTCCTTCTCCTTTCGATGATTGATTTGAAGTTCGTATGCCATCAAGTTTCCAACGAGTTGCTCCATCTTTAATTTGGAAAGATCATGCGCCTCTTCAATTGGGACGACTTTATCTTCCCAATCGATGCTAAGGGACCGGAGGAACTTCCGTGTCATCTCTCCTTCATTTAATTTTCTTCCAAGAACCAAAAGAGAGTTAGTAATATCGGTGAAGCGAGTGTTCATTTCGCTTATATTTTCACTGATTTGCATAGAAAAATCTCATATTTATGCATGAGGAGACTAATGCGGGTTTCCTTGGTTTTGTTATCCCCCTCATGATGCATTTGTAGTCTATGCCATATTTCATATGAACTTTCACAACCCCTAATTATATTATATTCACCCTCATTTAGCCCACAATATAGAATGTTCATGATTTTTGAGTTCATCTAAATTTCTTTCATTTGGGGCCTAGTAAGTGAAGCTAATTCATCTTCATTTGGGGGTGTGTATGGATTTTGAAGAAACATCCAATACTTAAGGTCATTTGAAATTAGGAATATTCTCATCATATTCTTCCAATAATCATAATTTGACCCATTTAGCAAAGGAGGTCGAGTTGTGCATAAACCCTCTACATAATCAGATGTGCGAGCAATTGCTAAAAATTACAGTTAAGTAATGAAATTTAGCTCACAAGGCTCTGATACGAAATGTATGATCGTGAGGGTCTACAATTCTAATCACTTTTATCCCTAATTTCCTACTTGTTTAACGATCAAAGATATGCAGCGGAATTTAAAACTAAACAAGCAAGTAAAGGAAAGACAAATGCAAACCACAAGGAGTCGGGGGATTTTTATAGAGGATTAATTGGCACCCCACCCGGGTCCTAGTCCTCTCTTGCAAGGTCCGCTCGGATCACTGAGCTCTGCTCATGACTTCTCTAACCACTCCCCGTTCCGGGCCGGGAGAGAACACCTCTACAATCTTCAAACTCGCGAACAACCCTTGCCGAGATTGGCTCCTCTCACAATCCGAGAGGGACACTTCGGGCTCTCACCGAAGTCTATACTCTTGTCTTGGGTTTCACCAAGACCCTTGCTTCTTTGACAATCAATGAGAGGAACAATACTCTCTAATCTTGAGCACACTTGAGTAAGATATGGAATTGATTACTAAGTGTGGAAGGTTTTGAGCTTTTGAGAGTGTGGAGTTTTCTCTCTAATGTGGGGGACAATATAGAGTAGGAGAGTTGTGTTAAAATGTGTTTTAGAACTCTATTTATAAGCTCCTAAAGAGTTATAGCCGTTGGAGATGAATTGGGTAAAGATTGTGTAATTTACACAAAATAGAAACTAATAGGACTCAATTCTGAGTAAGTTCGGTCGACCGGATCAAGCTGAACGGTCGACCATTTTGCAATTTAGAACTTGGTTTGGTCCACCGATACAAGACCGGTCGACTGCCAAAGGCTATAATCGGTCGAACACCGAGATAGGTTCGGTCGACTGATTCACACTAGGCACTTTGGGGTTGACAAACAATATCATATTCGGTCGACCGAAACAAGGTCCACGGTCATCCGAAAACTGAAAGGCACTATGGGTTTGTCAAGTAACATAAATTCGGTCGACCGAACAAGGTCCTCGCTCGACCGATACATTAAATATATTTGGGGTATACGTAGATAATACGAATACGACCGTTGGGTATAATACGACAAAACAAACGGTAGGAAAAATATTGTTACTCGGTCGACTGAAAATGTCTGTACGGTCAACCGAACTTGGGTAGTAAAACACTAACAGGATATATGATCACTCTGTCGACCGAACGGTCTGTTTCGGTCGACCGAATATGGGCAGACTGTTTAGGTTTTGGTTTAGTGTTTTCTGGTCTAGGTTTGGGTTATCTATTGAAGTCCATATTATGTGAAATTTCCTGTGTGACTTCTATAGGGAACCTAGTGTGTGTTTGAGTAGTTTTTAGCTCAAGTATGCTCAATTACACAAAGTTTCTAAGACTCAAAGAAATACAAATTACATGTCTTCAAATGAGCTTGATTACATGTCTTGACATGATTTCCTTTCTTCCTTGAGTCTTGATCACCTGTAGAAGTTGACACAAAGCAATATATATGCAATGCAATATGTGTGCTACTCTACATGATCGCAATTAATATTAGGTTTTTGATGATGGCAACCTATATCTTAATACTTGAAAATTTTAGATTTAAACTATGCATATAAATGCTCCCCCTATGGATGTGCATAGTTTTTGTTCAATTTTAATCAAATTTCAAGTTACTCTCTTTAATTATGTCTCCCCCTTTGACATCCATAAAAAATTATAAGATTTAAGCATTAAATTTTGGATGTCTTGTAATGAAGTTGCTCCCCCTAAAATTTGCACTTCATTACACTAAGAAAATGATATTCATTAAGCTCCCCCTATCAATATGAATATGATTTTTCGATTATGTTCAATTCTTAATTTTCCCCTATTAACATCAAGCAAATATTACAATTGAGCATGTGATGTATTCATTCCCCTTTTTGACATCCATTTTGAAAATTTGACTCTAAAACATTAGATGTGATTCAAATTATAAGATTTGCAATGAATATATATATGATATGTCAATTAGGCATGTAAGAGATAGACTAGAACCAATTTATTCAAAAATTTAGAGGATAAGAAATTTATACCCACTTGAAGCTTTGAATTGGTTCCAATCTTATTTGGTGATGCAACTGACTTTGAATTTGACTCTTAAGCCTTCCCGGTCACCATCGATTTCCTCCTCAAGCACCTACAAGTGTAGATTTAGGTACCCAAACAACTTTGGGTCATTGAATGTTAGTTTTGGGAACCCAACCATTTTGGTTTTAGGAACCCACACACTTGGGGAACTATGTTTTTCAACCAAGTGCTTTCCATTTAAAAATGTATGAATTACATGTTTTTTAACATATGAATCATTATATTCTAAACCATGTTTTTGCAAAGATTGCCTTTGACTTCCTAAGAGCATATTAAGCATCTTAGTTCCATTAGTGAATCTTTCTAAATCTTTTCTTAATTGTACATTACAAGCTTGAATATCTAGTTGTTCACTATCAATAGGTGTTGCTTTTAAACATTCAAGAGTTTATGCATTAGTTTCAAGTTTAGCAAGCACCTCATTTTTCTCATACATGATTGGTTCAATTTGGCTTTGGAGATCTTTGATTAGCTTCCTAGCACTTTTGTTCTTTTCACAAATTATCTCATATTGTTTAACTAAGTCATGGAATGCATTTTGAAGCTCATCATGTGTATATGTTTCATCATTTGCACTAGAATTTGAGCTATCACTATAATGAGACTTAGTTGAGCATGATCTAATAAAACAAGAATTATAGTCTACCTCACTTTGATCATCTTCAATAGCCATGAAGCATGAGTGAGCCACCTCCCGTCCACTTTGCAAGGAAGATGATGATGATGATGGTGATCAAGAATCATCCCATGTAGCCTTGTGAGCTTCCTCCTTCCTTTCTCTTCTCTTGCTCTTCTCCTTTTCTCTTCTCCTCTCCCTTCTCTCCTTTTTCTTCTCCCCTTCTTTCTCTCATATTCGCTCTCCTCCTTCTCCTTTTCTTTTTCTCTTTTCTCACTTCTTCTACCTCTTCTTTCATTCTTTTCCCGCTTATCCTTGTTGAGGTATTTGAAGAAGTCTTTGGCTAGGACTTCAATGTCCTCATCTTCCACACGCCACCTTGGTTGCTCAATATTTGCGTGTAATGACAAGAAATGTTTGTTCTTTGAAGCTTCCTTCTCCTTTCGATGATTGATTTGAAGTTCGTACGCTATCAAGTTCCAACGAGTTCCTCCATCTTTAATTTGGAAAGATCATGCGCATCTTCAATTGGGACGACTTTATCTTCCCAATCGATGCTAAGGGACCGGAGGAACATCCGTGTCATCTCTCCTTCATTTAATTTTCTTCCAAGAACCAAAAGAGAGTTAGTAATATCGGTGAAGCGAGTGTTCATTTCGCTTATGTTTTCACTGATTTGCATAGAAAAAATCTCATATTTATGCATGAGGAGACTAATGCGGGTTTCCTTAGTTTTGTTATCCCCCTCATGATGTATTTGTAGTCTATGCCATATTTCATATGAACTTTCACAACCCCTAATTATATTATATTCACCATCATTTAGCCCACAAAATAGAATGTTCATGATTTTTGAGTTCATCTAAATTTCTTTCATTTTGGGCCTAGTAAGTGAATCTAATTCATCTTCATTTGGGGGTGTGTATGGATTTTGAGGAAACATCCAATACTTAAGGTCATTTGAAATTAGGAATATTTTCATCATATTCTTTCAATAATCATAATTTGACTCATTTAGCAAAGGAGATCGAGTTGTGCATAAACCCTCTACATGATTAGATGTGCGAGCCATTACTAAAAAATACAGTTAAGTAATGAAATTTAGCTCACAAGGCTCTGATACCAAATGTATGATCGTGAGGGTCTACAATTCTAATCACTTTTCTCCCTAATTACCTACTTGTTTAACGATCAAAGATATGCAGCGGAATTTAAAACTAAACAAGCAAGTAAAGGAAAGACAAATGCACACCACAAGGAGTCGGGGGATTTTTATAGAGGTTCGGCACCCCACCCGGGTCCTAGTCCTCTCTTGCAAGCTCCGCTCGGATCACCGAGCTCTGCTCACGACTTCTCTAACCACTCCCCGTTCCGGGCCGGGAGAGAACACCTCTACAATCTTCAAACTCGCGAACAACCCTTGCCGAGATTGGCTCCTCTCACAATCCGAGAGGGACACTTCGGGCTCTCACCGAAGTCTATACTCTTGTCTTGGGTTTCACCAAGACCCTTGCTTCTTTGACAATCAATGAGTGGAACAACACTCTCTAACCTTGAGCACACTTGAGTAAGATATGGAATTGATTACTAAGTGTGGAAGGTTTTCTCTCTAATGTGGGGGACAATATAGAGTAGGAGAGTTGTGTTAAAATGTGATTTTATAAGCTTCTGAAGAGTTATAGCCGTTGGAGATGAATTGGGTAAAGATTGTGTAATATACACAAAATAGAAAATGATAGCACCCAATTCTGAGTAAGTTCGGTCGACCGGATCAAGTTGAACGGTCGACCAATTTGCAATTTAGAACTTGTTGTTGGCTTTTTGGCCTTAATCTATGTTTTGATGATTTAATTAACCTAATCTTAATTATGATCATGTAGAGTAGCACACATATTGCATTGCACACATATTGCTTTGTGCTAACCTCTACAGGTGATCAAGACTCAAGGAAGAAAGGAAATCAAGTCAGGACATGTAATCAAGCTCATTTGAAGACATGTATTTTGCATTTCTTTGAGTCTTTAGGAACTTGTGTATTTTGAGCATACTTGAGATAAAATGAACTTAAACACACACTAGGTTCATTATAGAAGTCACACACAAAATTTCACATAATTTGGACTTCAATAGATCACCCAAACTTAGACCGGAAAACACTAAACATGAACCCTAAATGTTTGCCCACATTCGGTCGACCGCAATAGGCCGTTCGGTCGACCGCAATAGGCCGTTCGGTCGACCGGATGACCAAGTAATCATGTTTGTGTTTCCCTGTCCAGTTTCGGTTGACCGCACCATCTCTTTCGGTCGACCGTTTGAATTTACTTTTCCGACCATTATTTTTGTCGTATATACCTAACGGTCGTATTCGTATTAAAACCATATACACCCCCATATACTTTACCAAAACGGTCGAACCATTTGCCCAGTCCGGTCGACCGTTTAACCCGGTAAAAAATCCCTGCTATCGGTCGATACAATTTCGTTCGACCGATCCATTTTTCCCTCTACCGAAACATTAGTTCGGTCGACCGGTAACCCTGTTCGGTCGACCGTTTCATTAACAAACTTAAGAGTTCGGTGTACGTCGATACAACGATCGGAGGGAAGAAGATACGTCGACCATTCCATATTTCGGTCGACCGTGTCTTCAACGAACCCAAGAGTTCGGTCGACCGTTTCTAGACAGATTTGCAGCCCGATTTTCTGCTTTGTGTGCTTTGCACAAAACCCAATCAAATCTTGTCCCAACGGCTCTATTCTCTCTAATGCCTATATAAGGAGTTGTAAAACACATTTTAACACAACTCTCCCACTACAAACTTGTCCCAAACTTTAGAGAGAATCCCAAACACTGCAAACCTCAATTTCGACACTTTAGTGATCAATTCCTTAATCCTACTCAAGTGTGCTCAAGTTTAGAGAGTGTTGTTCCACTCAACCTTTGTTCAAGAAGCAAGGACTTCGGTGAAAGCCCGAAGTGTTCCTCTCGGATTGTGAGATAAGAAAGTCAAGCTCGCGAGGTTGTTCGTGGAGTTTGTTTTTGTAAAAGGCATTCTCTCCCGGCCCGGAATGGGGAGTGGTTAGTGAAGACGTAGGCGGAGCTCGCGGAGTCGAGCGGAGCTTACAAGAGATGACTAGGACCCGGGTGGGGTGCCGAACTTCTATAAAAACCGACGCGTCATTGTGGTTTGCATTTTCGCTTTCGTTGCTTGCTTGTTTTGTTTAAAATTCCGCTACGCATCTTGATTGCTTAAACAAGTAGGTGATTAGCGTAAAAGTGATTAGTGGACCCATAACCCACACGATCCAACATTTGGTATCAGAGCCTTGTGCGCTAAATTCTATACTTTATCGTATTTTTAGCATGGCTAGCACATCTAATCATGTAGAGGGATTATGCACCACTAGACCTCCTTTGCTAAATGGGTCAAATTATGATTATTTGAAGAATAGGATGAAAATATTCGTAATTTCAAATGACCTTAAGTATTGGATGTTTCTCCAAAATCCATACAAACCCCCAAATGAAGATGAATTAGATTCACTCACTAGGCCCAAAATGAAAGAAATTGAGATGAACTCAAAAATTATGAATATTCTATATTTTGGGCTAAATGAGGGTGAATATAACAGAATTAGAGGGTGTGTTAGTGCATATGAGATTTGGCATAGATTGCAAATGCATCATGAGGGGGATAGCAAAACTAAGGAAACTCGCATTAGTCTCCTCATGCATAAATATGAGATTTTTCTATGCAAATCGGTGAAAACATAAGCGAAATGAACACTCGCTTCACCGATATCACTAAATCTCTTTTGGTTCATGGAAGAAAAATCAATGAAGGAGAGATGACAAGGAAGTTCCTCCGGTCACTTAGCATCGATTGGGAATATAAAGTCGTCGCAATTGAAGAGGCGCACGACCTTTCAAAATTAAAGATGGAGGAACTCGTTGGAAATCTCATGGCATATGAACTCCAAATCAACCATCGAAAGGAGAAGGAAGCCTCCAAGAACAAACACGCCTTGGTATTACATGCAAACATTGACCAACCGAGGAAGAGTGTAGAAGATGAGGACATTGAAGTCCTAGCAAAAGACTTCTTCAAATACCTCAAGAAGGATAAAGAAGAAAAGAATGAAAGAAGAGGTAGAAGGAGTGAAAAGAGAGAAAAGAATGAGAAGGAAGAGAGTGGAAATGAGAGAAAAGAGAAGGAGAAGAAAAATGAGAGGAAGGAGAGAAGGAGAGAAAAGGAGAAGAGTAAGAGAAAATAGAAGAGGTTGGAAGCTCACAAGGCTACATGGGACGATTCATCGTCTTCATCGTCATCCAAATCAACCACGCCTTCATCAACAAAAGAATATGCACACATGTGCTACATGGCCATTCAAGATGAAGGAAGTGAAGTAGAATCTAACTCTTGCTCTAGTAATTCATGCTCAACTAAGTCATATTATAGTGATAGCTCACATTCTAGTGTTAATGAAGAAACTTATACACATGTTGAGCTTCAAAATGCATTTCATGACTTAGTTAAACAATATGAGATCATTTGTGATAAAAATAAGAATGCTAGAAAGCTAATCAATGATCTCCAAAGTCAAATTGAAACATGCATGAATGAGAAGAATGAGGTGGTTGCTAAACTAGAAAACAATGCATCAAATCTTGATAAATTAAAAGCAACACCCATAGATTGTGAACATTTAGATCTTCATGCTTACAATATGCAATTAAGAAAAGATCTAGAAAAATTCACAAATGGAACTAAGATGCTTAACATGCTATTAGGAAGTCAAAGACAATCTTTGCAAAAACATGGTTTAGGATTTAATGTCAAATTGAAAAACCATGCTTCCTACACAACTTTAAATGGAAAGCACTTAGTTGTAAAGCATACTTCCTCAAGTGTGTGGACTCCTAGAACCAAATTGGTTTGGGTTCCCAAAGCTAACATTCAAGGACCTAAAGTTGTTTGGGTACCAAAATCTACACTTGTAGGTGCTTGAGGAAGGAATCGGTGGTGACCGGGTGAGCTCAAGAGTCAAATTCAAATCCGGTTGCATCACCAAATGAGATTGGAACCAATTTAAGCTTCAAGTTGGTATAATTTCGTATCCTCTAAATTTTTTGATTAAATTGGTTCTAGTCTAGGTTATATGTTTAATTCATTGCAAATCATTAACCCTATTCATTGGAAATCATTTATCACATCCATTGATTTTAAATGTCAAATTTTAAATGGATGTTAGAATAAGACTTAAGTTGAAACTTAAATGAAATTAACTTGAATCATATTCATAGTTTTCGTCTAGCCTTATTGTTAGGGGGAGCTTAAATGTTATATCTTTTATTAGTGTAATGAAATGCAAAATTTAGGGGGAGCAACTTCATTACAAGACATCCAAATTCTATGCTTAAAGTCATAATTTTTTTTGTTTTTGATGGATGTCAAAGGGGGAGAGATAATTAAAGGGGTAACTTGGAATTTGGCTTAAAGTCATAAAATTGAACAAAAACTATGGACATTCATAGGGGGAGCATTAATATGCATAGTTTACTAATACAAATTCCATGTATTAAGATAGAGTTAAGATATAGGTTGCCATCATCAAAAAGTGGGAGATTGTTGGCTTTTTGGCCTTAATCTATGTTTTGATGATTTAATTAACCTAATCTTAATTATGATCATGTAGAGTAGCACACATATTGCATTGCACATATATTGCTTTGTGCTAACCTCTACAGGTGATCAAGACTCAAGGAAGAAAGGAAATCAAGTCAAAGACATGTAATCAAGCTCATTTGAAGACATGTATTTTGCATTTCTTTGACTCTTTAGGCACTTGTGTATTTTGAGCATACTTGAGCTAAAATCAACTTAAACACACACTAGGTTCCTTATAGAAGTCACACACAAAATTTCACATAATTTGGACTTCAATAGATCACCCAAACTTAGACCGGAAAACACTAAACCTGAACCTTAACTGTCTGCCCACATTCGGTCGACCACAACAGGCCGTTCGGTCAACCGGATGACCAAGTAATCTTGTTTGTGTTTCCCTGTCCAATCTCGGTCGACCGCACCATCTCTTTCGGTCTACCGTTTGAACTTACTTTTCCGACCGTTATTTTTGTCGTATATACCTAACGGTCGTATTCGTATTAAAACCATATACATCCCCATATACTTTACCAAAACGGTCGAACCATTTGCCCAGTCCGGTCGACCGTTTAACCCTGTAAAAAATCTCTGCTATCGGTCGATACTATTTCGTTTGACCGATCTATTTTTCCCTCTACCGAAACATTAGTTCGGTCGACCGTTTCATTAACAAACTTAAGAGTTCGGTCGACCATTCCATATTTCGGTCGACCATGTCTTCAACGAACCCAAGAGTTCGGTCGACCGTTTCTAGACAGATTTGCAGCCCGATTTTCTGCTTTGTGTGCTTTGCACAAAACCCAATCAAATCTTATCCCAACGGCTCTATTCTCTCTAATGCCTATAAAAGGAGTTGTAAAACACATTTTAACACAACTCTCCCACTACAAACTTGTCCCAAACTTTAGAGAGAATCCCAAACACTGCAAACCTCAATTTCCACACTTTAGTGATCAATTCCTTAATCCTACTCAAGTGTGCTCAAGTTTAGAGAGTGTTGTTCCACTCAACCTTTGTTCAAGAAGCAAGGACTTCGGTGAAAGCCCGAAGTGTTCCTCTCGGATTGTGAGAGAAGAAAGTCAAGCTCGCGAGGTTGTTCGCGGAGTTTGTTTTTGTAAAAGGCATTCTCTCCCGGCCCCAAACTGAGAGTGGTTAGTGAAGACGTAGGCGGAGCTCGCGGAGTCGAGCAGAGCTTACACGAGAGGAGTAGGACCCGGGTGGGGTGCCGAACCTCTATAAAAACCGACGCGCCATTGTGGTTTGCATTTTCGCTTTCGTTACTTGCTTGTTTTGTTTAAAATTCCGCTGCGCATCTTGATTGCTTAAACAAGTAGGTGATTAACGTAAAAGTCATTAGTGGACCCATAACCCACACGATCCAACAATTGGTTCGGTGGACCGGTAAAAAAACGGTCGACCGCCAAAGGCTATAATCTAGGTACACTTAAGTGATCGGTCGAACACCGAGATAGGTTCGGTCGACCGATTCACACCAGACACTTTGTGGTTGACAAACAAGATCATATTCGGTCGACCGAAACAAGGTCCACGGTCGACCGAAAACTGAGAGACACTTTGGATTTGTCAAGGAACATAAATTCGGTCGACCGAACAAGGTCCTTGGTCGACCGATACACTAAATGTATTTGGGGTATATGGATATAATACAAATACGACCGTTGGGTTTAATACGACAAAACAAACGGTCAGAAAAATATTGTTACTCGGTCGACCAAAAATGTCTAGACGGTCGACCAAACTTGGGCAGTAAAACACTAACAGGATATATGATCACTCGATCGACCGAACGGTCTGTTTCGGTCGACCGAATGTGGGCAGATTGTTTAGGTTTTGGTTTAGTGTTTTCCGGTCTAGGTTTGGGTGATCTATTGAAGTCCATATTTTGTGAAATTTCGTGTGTGATTTCTATAGGGAACCTAGTGTGTGTTTGAGTAGTTTTTAGCTCAGGTATGCTCAATTACACAAAGTTCCTAAGACTCAAAGAAATACAAATTACATGTCCTCAAATGAGCTTGATTACATGTCTTGACATGATTTCCTTTCTTCCTTGATTCTTGATCACTAGTAGAAGTTGACACCAAGCAATATATATGCAATGGAACATGTGTGCTACTCTACATGATTGCAATTAAGATTAGGTTGATTAAATCATCAAAACATAGATTAAGGCCAAAAGGCCAAGACTACTCACTACTCATTAAGAAAAGAAGACAAAACAAAATTAAACAAAGCATGCAAGAATTAAAAGAGAACACAAAAAGAAACTAAGAAAAATTATTTTATTTACATGACTCACATTACATGTAGCATTCTTCTCCACTTGACTTTTTTCTCCAAGACTTACTCTAAGTAGAGAGAATGCAATCAAGCAATGGTTGAATACAAAGGAGGAGGAAGAGTTTTATTTATAGTCATAGAAAAAGGTAACCCGGGACAATCCCCCGTTATGGGACTAAACGCATACAATAAATGGACTAAATACACCACCCGGCTGAGGCTTATTGGGTTTGGATCCAAATGGACCGCCAATTGGCGGTCTGGGTTGTGCTGATCGGGTTGTGCTTTGGTGGATACATTTGTGGATCGATTTCTTCATGTTTGGTGCACCCGAAGTGGTTGTTGAAGCTTAGACCGTGATCTAATTGGCAAACTACTCCTCATGATGGTGTGGAGCTTCTTGATTTGCTCATTGGTCCTTTTGGTTTTACATCTGGGTCCTTCTCTCTTGCATCTCAGTCCATAAGTCCAGCATCTTAGTCTTTTTCCTTGCTTTTAAGTCCTTTTTGAGTATCTTCTTATCGAACTTGTTTATTCCTGAAACTTAAACATAAAACTCATTACGTAGCATTGAATATGCTTAAAATAAAGGATATAAGACACAAATATGTGAATGATATGATGTCAATCAAAGAGTGAAAAAAAGAAGAGGATGTAAGAAGAGGAGAAGAGGAAGAAAAGAAAAAAGATGAAGAGAACATGGAATGGGGGATTCAAAAAGCAAGCAAAATAAGAGCTCCCCTAAAAAAGATACAAAAGAAAAGAAAAAGATAGGGAAGAAAGAACAAAAAAGCTTGATCTAAGGAAGGCTTACGATTCGGTGTGTTGGGAGTTCCTTGCTCTTGTTATGGAGAGGTTTGGCTTCCCCTTGCATTGGCGAAACCTTTCATGGCATGTATGCAAGCTTCATTTGTTGTGACCATCAATGTAGAAAATTCGAGCCCTATTCGAGCAACAAATGGACTGAGACAAGGTGACCCCTTGGCCCCATATTTATTTGTCTTTTGCATGGAAGTGTTGAGTGAGATGATAAAGGAGGAGATTGAAGGGGGTAGGCTGCAACCGTTGTCTTGTGGGGATCAGCTTGTCTCCCACTTGTTGTTTGCGGATGATGCCTTGTTGTTTTCCAGAGCCACAAAGAAAAATGCTCGAGTAATCAAGCAAGTGTTGGACAGGTTCACGGCTTGCTCGGGCCTCCATTTCAACAACTCTAAGAGTCAAATTTTCTTGGGAGGAAATGTGGAGCATGGAGCGTGGATTTGTAAGCACCCTGGGATGTCGAGGGTCAAGTTCCTAGTCATATACCTTGGGTTGCCTTTATACTCAGGAAGGACGGGTCGAACGCATTGCACGACTCTTTTGGAAAAGATTAAGGCGAGGCTAAGCACTTGGAAGCAATCACACCTTTCTATGGCCGGTCGCGTAGAGCTTGTAGGGAGTGTGTTGGTGTGTTTGAGCAACTATTGGACTTCAGCCTTCCTTGTTCCATGGCAAGTGCTGAAGGAACTGGAGAGTATTAGTTCCGGTTCATTTGGGGGGGGGGGGCAAAGAAGTGGGTCACGGTGGCATGGAAAGACGTTTGTACACCGAAGAGTGAAGGGGCTTGGGGCTGAAAAGGCTCACGGAGTAGAATAATGTGGGCATGGTGTGCCCTCTTTGGCTTGTGGTGGAGAACAAGGGCTCGTTATGGGTCCGAAGTATGAGGAGGAAATACTTGAGGAACCACTTAATATGGCTTGCGCGTCCCCCTTCAGGCTGCTCATGGGCTTGGAGAGGAATCTTGCGGGTGTGGGATATTGCAAGCAAGTTTATTCAATATAGAGTGGGTGATGGTGAGCTCATATGTTTCTTCCAACACCCGTGGTGTGGGGAACCTTTCCAAAGACTTGACATGGGTGATAGGCTTCACTATGATTTGGGGTTCCCTTGGGACAATAAGGTATCCTATTTTATTAGAAATGGGCAATGGAACCTCCCAACGCCGAGGTCGCGCGATATGGAGGCGTTGTGGGAGAAAATTTGGAGATACAAATTAATGGAGGAGAAGATGAGCCTAGAAGGGTGACGGCAAGAGGTGAGAAGTTCATGATCAAGCAGGCGTGGGGCTGGGTCAAACCCCATGGTGCGAGCGTGGCTTGGGCAAAAGTTGTTTGGCATAAACACCACGTCCCAAAACACACAATCACAGCTTGGAAGGCTATGAGGGGCCAGCTGGTTACGAAGACACTTATGCAACAAAGAGGTGCCCATCATGACCTGTTATGTGTCCTTTGTTATAAGGAGGAAAAAGACCTCTCCCATCTTTTTTGGGGTTGTGCGTTCACGAGGCGTGTGTGGGGTTCAGCCCTATGAAACCTCGGGTTGAACACCGGGATTGCAAGGAGCCTTGAACGTGAGGCTTGTAGGGTCCAAAGTACTAATGGAGGACAAATAAGTAGGGTGACGTGCCAGTGGGCTTTTAATGCCACAATCTATGAGTGTTGGCGAGAAAGAGACCGGTGAATTTTTGAGGGCGAGAAGAGAAGACCGGAGAAAGTATTTGGGCTAGTTAAAGACTCGTTCCGGGGCATGGGTGAGAGGATTGGAGATCTTGCAAAGGACGGTAGGAGACTACCAGATTCGAAAGAGAATTAAGCTGATCTAAAGATGCGCCTTAGGAATATAGGAGTATACTTGTTTGTAATACGAACTTAGCGTAGTATGTATGTGTTTGTATTCCATGTTGGGAGCCGGCTCATACACTTAGTATGGCCCGCATACTTTTACTTTCAGTTTTGTAGGTTGTACAAAACTTTTACTTAATTTACCTCGAGGCTAAGCCTCCCTTTAAGCGCTGCAAAAAAAAAGAAGAAAGAACAAGACTAAGAAGTCTAAACAAGCAAAAAGAAGTTCAAAAGAAGAACCTCACAGAAAAGAAAAGAGAATGAGAACAAATCACAGAGGGGTCAATTGTGCTACAGATGCCGAAATATGATGGAACACAAATTTCAAACAAACAAGAAGTGAATTCTCCAACCAAAAGTTGTCTAGCCAACCGATGCACACAACAAAATAAAAACGTCGACATGAAAGTCATGGCTGGGTAGACAATTGAGGAAAAAATGTGCTTCCTAATTTAACATCATCGTGGAAATAGTAGGAAAAAGTCGCGTGGTCCAAGGATAGGGGGTTAGTAAACATAAATGATCTAAAAAAATCTAATCACTAAACGCAAAAGTCTATTAACGGACGTAAATATATTTTTATTTTGTGATTCGAGTTATGGTTAAACCACTGAAATGAGTAGTTAGTTATACTTATTTTAATGGACAATTAGTAGACGCATTGCTTGCTATGTTGGAGCAAAAGTAGAAGCTGGGAAACTACCAAAGGAAGGTGATTCTCATTTCCTACATGGCCACCGCTGCAATCGACGGCCACTACCCTGAATTATTTTCATCCGTAGCGAAATAACAACTAGAAGACTAGGACCCAAAGGATAGAGTCATTGCACAACCGTTGATAAACAAAGAACATTGGACACTGCTTATTGTGGATGGAAGAACTAAACAAATAACACACGTTAACAACCTTCCTCAAGTTGATAGAGTCCAAATGCAATGGGTGTCCGTTAAATGAAAACCTGGATGCACAAAATTCACTTTAATTTCTGCCACAACAAATGTATCCTCGGAAGTGGGTCATTCACCTGGGAAAAAACAAGAATAAAATTCAATGTACATTATAAAGTTCTCTAGTTGCCAGGCAACTGTCGATGTGACGATTCAAAACGATTGTTCCTAATTTCAAAGTAATTCATCATCCACACTTCTGAAGAACACATCCAATGGGCTTCATTCTCATCGTGGGTCTGGTTCTTCTCTTTCTTCTAGATCTTTTTTTCCTTCTAGTTTGTGCTTTTTATGTCTGATAAATTTCCATATTTTATGTTTCTGGACTTCATTGGCCTGATTTTCCTTTTTCTTCAATGTCTTACTCTCTTGCACGCTCCTTTATTCTAACATGGCTGGTAGTGTGATGCTGTTGTTGAGTACGCACACAAGGTGTTTGACAAGAGGATTCTGCAAATCCTTTCGTGGTTTGTGGAAGTGATGGTGGCAGTCTAAGTACAGATATATGATGGGCCATTGGAAATGCTTGCCGACCCTAACTACATTCCACAACACCTACATTTGATCTATTACCATCTATCCCTTTATCCGATCACACAGTGGGTTGACGAATGGTGTGGCACATCAAGGAGCCCGAAATAGGAGTTTTTCCCTATTGGTGGTGATCAATTTAATGTTGGTGTTGGCAGAAGATGCGACGTCTCCCGGAGAAGGGGAAAGGTTCATTATGGTGGATTCCAGCAAACAACCCGTTTGCATACTTATGTAATGTCGTTAGCCTATTTATTTCTTCATTCTTAGCAATGGTTCCCAGTTATTACCTAAACATGTAATTTTTTGGGTTGAAGGTGAATTATTTTTTGAAGGGTTTTTGTTGGTTTAGTGGAAAAAAATGGTTTTTTCGGGTTGAAGGTTGGATTTTGTAGGTTGATTTTTGGTGGATTCAGAGTCAAGGTGGAGTTTTTGGGATTCAAGGTGGCATTTTTGGGATTCAAGGTGGGATTATTTCAAGGATTTTGGAGGAAAGATTGGGTTGTGGTCAGTGGCGGACCTAGGAATTTTTAAAGGGGTCCCGAAATATGAACCTTAACTCAGAATACATAATCATAAAATTCAACAAAAATATATTAATATATAAAACTTGATTACAACTTTCCCTTTCGCTATTTTCTGCCAAAACTTTCAAAAGTTCAAGAAAAGTTTTCTTGGTAATGTGACTCATGTGTCTCATCATGTCCTCGAAAAGCTAAACCTTGGCTTAGAAGATAGCTCAAACAAACAATTGTTGCATTCAAACAAATTCGATATTCATATCAAGACCGATCAAACTGCTTTAACAAAGTCAACTCAAAGTGTGTCCCTTGATTCATCAAATCTTCACAAGCTTTCAAGCATTTGTTATGAGGACTATTATGATTCCCAACATGCTCTCTCAGTGTTTTTTTCTTCCTCCAATTTGAAAATCCACAACTAACAAAAGTATCTCCACCACCATGTTCTTTATGAATTGGCTTGAAAAGATAACAAAACAAACAATAAACGGCATCTTTTGCAATGTTATACCCTAACCAAGTGCCAAATTCATCAAACCAAGATGTAACAAATTGGCGTTTATGATCTCCAACAACTTTATTAGGATATTTACATTTCCGAGGTTGACACGAACCTTTCACCAAATAATATCTTCTCACCTCATCTCTGATATTAACATCATAGTCCGTAATAATAGGTCTTAACTTGGATCTAACGGGTACTCATCTGGATTTTGGTTTACACAACCATAGTAATCTTTTTCTTTCACTTCGTCAACTAATATTGTTTCAGATGATTCAATGATTTTTCTTTCCTTTTGAAATATCTTTCCGTGGTGTAAGCTAAATTTCACAAAAAAATAAAAACATCAAGTTAATCATGCAATCCAAATGAAACGAAAATGGAACAAAAGATAGGCAAAACACCAAAACTAATTCATATGGCCGCATCTTAATTTTTTGACGACACTGTGTACAATTCACAACCACATCTTATCTCTTGTAATTCCAACTTACAATTTTCTTATCTATTTCTTCAATCTATTTTTACAATTATTTTTAGAATCCAATTCTAAGGAAGCATAAATAAAAGTAAAACATGCAAAATCCAAAACCCAAAAAAGATTTTGTCCACCACATTAGGAACCAACACACAAAACTTCAATCTTTCAACACCTCCCAAAATCCTTGTTGATCAAGCCAA
Organism: Triglochin maritima; assembly: GCA_963682175.1. NCBI lineage: Eukaryota > Viridiplantae > Streptophyta > Magnoliopsida > Alismatales > Juncaginaceae > Triglochin > Triglochin maritima. The sequence goes on from OY821785.1 coordinate 15,435,408, forward strand.
CTCTAACTTCTCACTAACACAAACACAAACCAAAACAAATGCTTAAATCAAACCAAATACAAGAGAGATTTGTTACCTTTGTGTCGGAAATCCCGAAACACTTGGAACCAATCTCTGTTTGAAGGTTTGGGCTAGAGGACGGTTGGAGAAGAGGAGGGTTTGTGTGATTTGGTGAAGTTGATTTTAAGTTCTCAAATTTTTTTAAATGCCTTAATAGTTGTATATTATTTTCTTTTTCAAAAGGGGTCCCACGGAACCATTGGGCCCAAGGGAGGTCTGCCCCTGGTTGTGGTTAAAGTTGGATTTCTGATGTGGGCTTTGATTAATTTGATGGAAAAATTGGATTATGTATGTTAAAGATGGTTTTTTGTTGGGTTGAGAGTTCACGTTTATGTTTTGGGGGTGATGGTAGGATTTGTTTTGTAGGATTTGTTTTGTAGGTTTTGGTTGCAAACTTGGATTTGTGAAAGCTTGGGTGCATCATGTGAGAAGTGTGTAAAATAAAGATGATGTAAAAGAGTTCCATTTCCCTAGTTAGTACTTAGTTCTGGTTTTGCATTTGATAAAGAAGCACGTAGCATTCAGTCATGCTATCCTACCGAGTATGAAACCATACCATGAAGGAGAGAAATATGGAACACCAAATAAAAAAAGGAAGTAGAACGAGAAATTGCAAGTATAATGGGGAATGGAAGAAGCAAGTCTGTTTGCGTTCCTGCAACAACCTAACATCGAGTACAATTCTTTGTTAACTCGTGACCGTAGTATTAAGGTTATGGAGACATCTGAAATCTAATTTAAATGGAACAATGGTTTATGTTAGTGACGGAAGACGCTGCATCTTTGCTTGAGTCCTACAACCTGTTTGACTTGTATCTACTAAATGGTCTGTAATTCCTAACGGTTTTGGTTTTCCATCCAATCCCATCTTTACATGTGTCTCCTAACAAAAAAATTTGTTATTTTTAATTAGTATATAATCCAGGCTTACTACGGAAAAGAGCCATGTCTACCTCTTAACTACCCAATCGATTACCAATTCCTAAACCCAACCCATCTCATTTCTTCTCTTCGAAACCGTCAAGGCATCAATTACCACGGAAAAGACCCATGTTGCACTGTGTACGCTTGTAGGATTCTAGCCTAATCCTAATCCTAATTGTGCCTTAATCTTGTTTAGGTGGTGATTAGAGGGAAATGAAGATGGACGGCTGGGATTGAGAGGAGATGGATGAAGGGCTAGGATGGTGTGGATTGGATGAGGGGTGGAGATTGATGGATGGATGGATGGTTGAGATTGGAGGAGGAGGAGATATTTATTTGGTGAGTTCTCTCTCTCCCCCTCTCCCACCCTCTCTCACTCTCTCTCACTCTCTCCCTCACGTTTCTCTCCCTCTCTCGGTGTGGATCTCCAGCAAGTGGTGCTCCGGCGTGTGGTGGAGTAGTTCTTCGGAGTCGTTGTGGTGGTCGGAGGTGAGTTGTGGTTTTGCAAACCCATCCCTCGCATTTCCTTTTCTCTCTCTCGACCTCACGTGTCCTGTGATCGTGGTGGTAGGATTGGTGGAGGTGTTGGAGTGCTCGAGGGTGTCGAGAAGAGGTGTTGATCGTCGTTTGGACGCGAGGTTCGTCGACGGATCGTGATTTGGGGAGACGTGCTCGTGGAGGCGTCGTCACGGTTCTTCAAAGGTCTCTTCACACCTTCCGGTATGTCAAGCTCACTCACTTAATTACCGTGAGTATTTGGAAGTCGACGGTAGGCCGTTCGGCTCGTCGCAAGTAAATGTGCAGCAGATTTCACTGCCTGATCGGTCGACCGGTTGGTGCAAACGGTCGACCGTTCGTGAAGAAAATACGGGTTCTGCCTGAAATCGGTCGAACGATGCCTTGTGGCGGTCGACCGATTGTGCATAAAAGGCAAACCTGGTGAGTTTCGGTCGACCGGGTCCCCTTTGCCGGTCAACCGTGTGCACTGTCTTAAGTCGGTTGGGGGCGTAGACCATCTAAACGGTTGACCGCTCTTTGACTTTGTCCGACCGTGACTTAAGTGGACTGTGTGGTCGGTTCAACCGAATGTTGTTTCGGTCGACCGGACTCAGGTGTTGAGTGTGAGGAACGCTCTGGATGAAATCGGTCGACCGAGGAGGTCTCGCCGTTCGACCGGTTTCAGGACGCGAGAGAGGGATTATTCCCTGTGGGATCGGTCGACCGAAGGATGTTCGGAGTTCGACCGATCGGACGTTTTGTTCGTTGAACCTGGGAGTTGACCATCTAAACGGTCGACCGTCCCGTGATTTTGGTTCGACCGAACGAGTGTGGTTTTGGGAATCGGTCGACCGATGGAGTGCCGGTCGAGGTGGATTGCCCTGTGTTTGCTTGATTCGGTCGACCGGGACTTTTGGTTCGGTCAACCGTTTGTGTCCTGTTTTGCACTATGGAGGTGCTGTTGTCGTGGTCATCCGTGTGGGACGAGTTGTGGTGTCGATGTTCTTCCGGCAAGTGTGCTAGGTGCACGAGGGTTGCGGTGGTTGGTTGAAATTAGACCTGGAGCCCCGTAACCGTGTGTGAGCTTGGGATTGGCTGAAATAGGCCTGAGGCCCAGCTTAGAATTGTGGTGTTGCGGCGGTTGGTTGAAAGAGACCTGGAGCCCCGTGACTGTGTGAGAGCTGCGGTTGGTTGAAAATAGACCTGGAGCCCAGCTAGTCTGTGCGGGGTTGGTTGAAAAAGACCTGGAGCTCCGTAGTGCGTTCGGGTTGGCTGAAAAAGGCCTGGAGCCTGAGCAGGGACCGCGTGTAGGGGTTGGTTGAAAATAGACCTGGAGCCCTTAGACGTTTGGGTTGGTTGAAAAAGACCTGGAGCCCTTGGTCGTGTCGTGGTAGTTGTGGTTGGTTGAAAAAGACCTGGAGCCAAGCTTGGCGACGAGCGTGTGTCGCGGTGGTTGGTTGAGATTAGACCTGGAGCCCCATGACTGTGGTGTGTGCTGTGGTTGGGTGGAAGAGCCCTGGAGCCCAGCCTGTTTGTGATGCTTTTCTTGTTCAGTAGAATTGCATGCTAGGGTGTATTTCAGTTCATGTATTTAGAGTTTGGCATACGGGGTTTCCTTCTGGAAACTCAGGCATTGTTGCATGTTTACTTTCAGGCCGTGACCGGCGATAGGGGGTGGTGACTGAGGAGAGGAGCACCGCTACCGGATCCAGCTTTCTCTCAGTTGAGGTCGGGTGATTACTGCTTCCATTTGTATAGTCTTTTGATGTAATCACCACTTTTGTGTTACTCTGATGTTCGTATATATATATATTATATATATTGGTGCACCTGTGTTCAGTATTCGCGTAATATCCTCTGTTGATCGTGTGTTACCAAAATTTTAAATTTTCCGCTGTGTGGAGGATGTTACAACGCTCCTCCGCCAAAGCTCCATTATTCCTCTTACTCTCACCGCCTCCTGCATCAGTACATTCCCGGGCAACAAAGCACTCTTCAGGCTCCAAACCCATCAACATATTTTTATTCCATTTCTCTCTATAAGGTTAGGATTGGTCGTACAGAGTTTAGCCATGTCAATTCGGGTAGGGGAGCAAACGAGGGTTCATTATTTCTCTCTTTCTTAGTGGTTTGTTATGTTCTACAATCTTTTAGTTGGCTTTGGGATTTGGTTGGGTGTTGTGGATGGAAAGAATGGTTTAATTCGAAATTATGTGGGCAGTTCCAACGAAAGGTGGAAGTGATAAGAGATGCTCATCATATGTTTGATGAAATTACAAACTAACCATAATTTGTTTGGCATTATGGCTTGGGAAGAGAAGTACAGTGAACAGGTATGTGTGATGATTTTATTAATTATAATTGATTAGATGTGTTGGATACTTTCATTCTTTACGTAGCTTAGGAAGAGAGGATTAAGTAAGAACTATAAACACCTATATTATTTATTAAAATCCATTCAGGTTGTGATCTTGATGGTTATTACTATTGAATTTAAAATTTATGGTATGATTTCAAATTGCATCTCTCTTCTTATGTAAGTTTTCTTCTTTGGGACGAGAGTTGAAATAGTTTTTGATGAGAAAGACATGCCATTTGGTATCCATTGGATATATAGTTATTGTAATATCCTAAATCATTGTTTTGCACTAATCAGGTTTTGGACTCGATTAGGGGTTGTTTAGGGAGGTTTAAGAGTTGGTGAGATGGACGGCTGAGATTGAATGGACAATTTGGTATATAAAGGTTGATTTCTCTCTCCCTCTCATTCTCTCTCACTCGTCTCTCAACTCTCTCTCTCTCTCTAACCTGATCCGCAGCGTTCGGAGGAGCCGGAGGAAGTGGTTTCGGAAGGCGAGGTGGAGCTCGGACGTTCTCCGGAGAGGAGTAGATCGTGACTCGGTTGGTTATCTTCGGAGGTCGGTTTCGTGAGGGAAAAGCTTGCCGTTGGGTCTTCGAAGGCTTCTTCAAGTCTTCAAGGTATGTCAAGCTTTATTTTGATGCTCTCTTATGCTTTCGTGGGTGTTGGAGTGGTCAACGGTAGGCCGGATGGCTCGTCGGACCTGTGCAGCAGTTTCTGCACTGTTAACGGTCGACCAGTGGCATTGTTCGGTCGACCGGTCGTAGTGTAAATTGGGCAAAATCTCTCGTACCGGCCGAACGATACCTTGGAGGTGGTCGACCGGTAGTGCATATTGAGCGAGAGATGGAGACTCTGGGTGTTTTCGGTCGAACGGGACCCCTTTGGCGGTCGACGGAAAGCACTATTGTTGGTCGGTTGGGGCGTTGACCCTCCAACGGTCGACCGCCTAGTTGACTCGTCCGACCGACGATTTAAATAACTTAAAGTTTGTCCGACCGCGTGATGGTTCGGTCGACCGGAGTATTATGTTTGATTTGGATTTTCTAATGCCCGTTTTTGGTCGACCGGTGATCGCGTGTGGTTCGACCGTTTGTGCTTTTTATTGCGACATGGAGTTTTTACTTATCGAATTCGGTCGAACGGGTCCCCTTTTCCGTTCGACCGGTTGACAGGTTTTTTGGGTTGGGCCAGTCGTATGGAGATGATTCATTCGATCGGTTTGGTGGTTTTGTTCGACCGTTTTGTACGGTTTTGTGTGGTTTTAGTGTTGTGGAGCCAGCACAAGATGGCAACGTGTCTGCGGCCATTTTGGGGCAATGGTACAGACATTACCGGCCTGAGAGTGGTTCATGGGTGTTGTCGGGCAAGACCAAGATTGCAACGGGTCTCCGGCCTTGGAAGGGAAACGGTACAGACATTTCCGGCCTGAGGGTGGTTCGTGTGTTTGTGGGGCCAACTCAAGATAGCAACGGGTCTTCGGCCCTAGAGGGGCAACGGTACAGACATTGTCGGCCTGAGAGTGGTCTTCTGGAGCAGCTCAAGATGGCATCGGGTCTCCGGCCCTAGAGGGACAACGGTACAGACATTACCAACCTGAGAGTGATCCAGCGTGTGTGGTAGCCGAGCGTGTTTCTGGCTGTGGTGACTGGGGCCGTGTGAGGGTTGGGCTAGGGGACCCGCGAGACCCGTCACTGTTTGGTGTCTACTGTGGTAGGGAGAGAGTTCCCGGGGGCCCAGTGAGACGATGTTTGTTTATTGCATTTCATATCATACATGATTTAGATGTCTAGTTCATTTATTGTGATAGAAGCTTGGCATACGGGGTTTCCTTATGGGAAACTCAAGAATAGACGTGTTCTATTTCAGGTCGTGAGTAGCAATAGGAGGTGGTGACCGAGGAGGAGCACTTTCGAGGTCAGATCCTGCTTTCCTTATTTTGAGGTCCGAGTGATTACATGTATATTTTCCCTATCTTTTGCTGTAATCACACTTTTGAAACTGTCAGATATATATATTGTATATATGTTGGTGCACCAGTTGTCTGTTTTCTTCGGTAATATCCTCGTGTTGTGTTTTATTAAAAATTTAAATTTCTTCTGCTTTTGAGGATGTTACAGTTATATAGTTTCGATGACGAGTTGTTGTCTTTATTTACTATTAAGTGTTTGATTTTGATAGTCGGATTAAGAGTTGTTTTTTCTAACGAGAAATTACGGAACTAGGAACAGCACCCAGGTGTGGAGTCTTTGAAACCATCCTATTTAACAATCTAACCTGGTAGATGATATAGAGTTTTGTGATAATGTATACAAATTCAAAAGTGTGCATTGAAAAAATATCGTTAGATGCTGGATTAGAAAGACTTATTCGCAGGTGATTTGAATTATCTTCTTTAAATATAGGATTTTGAGGAGTAGTTATTTTCTCTAAGTTACTGATTTGTTTTCAGCTACATTTGCTACATAACGATTTGTGACCTCCTACGATCTCTTTCTTATTATAAGTTTTAATGTAGCTTCAAATCTTATTGTATTAGTCGTTTGTTTAGTAGTTGTTTTTATAGTTTGGCTTACTCTACATTTCATCTTCTAACTGGAGTTATAGATGACATTTAGAAAGTAAAAAACATTTGCATGAAGACTAAGTTTATTGTCACTTCCACTGAAATAGTCACGATAATATGTTAGCAAAGCATATGTGATATGATAATAAATCTCAATTTTGTCAAAAAACTTTTCTCTATGTTTGGTTGGATATTCCTTTCTAATGAACAATTACATCTTATTATGGTCGTCAATTTCACAGAAGATCACGCAATAATTCCCTTTGATCGTTGTTTGATCGTTTTATATTTAACCGCAAGTGCACGGCCGCGTTGAAGCGGTGGCAAATACGGGTCGTCCACTGGGAGGTGTGTCGACACTTGGTTCGTGCGAAGGCAAGGGGTAAAGAAAAGAGAAAAGGATTGGTTACACTAAACTACACTACAATTCTAAACTAGAATGCAAAAGGAAATGAAGATAAGCAATAAAACTAAACCTCAAAGGGGGTAGAGAAATAATGTGAACATAAAGAAGTGTGTGTGTGTTCATTAAGCTCCTCACAACATGTAGTGCATGAAATCATAAAACTACATCCAACTTTGCCTCTACATGAATTAAGATAAGACTACATCATTAAAACATACAAGACAATAATTGGAATGAAGCTACATGAACTCAAGTATAAAGACTATACCCTACTATGCCTCCACATGAATTAAGATTTCACTACATCATTAAAACATACAAGACATTAGCTAAGGTAAAGGCAACAAGAGCACATACATTACAAATTGTGTTTCCAATATTAACTTCATCCATATCCTAACCTTATCATTCCCCATAAAATAGGTCCACTAATCAAAGCATAAGCTAAGCTTCATTCAAGAGCATTAGCATATCAAAGATAAGAGTGGAGACCCATTAGATGGTTATGGAAATCATATAAAGCTCAATGGATAAAAATAACACACACTTAACACACTACATAATTATATCACATATTTCTCCACCCCCCAAATGGGGATGGAACTACTCACTACTCATTACACTACTGATTAGACTAAGTAAAGAAAACATTTAACTAAGATACTAAAATTACTAAACAAGAAATTAAACAAAGTAAAGCAACCCACACAAAACAAACAACATAACAAAACAAGATTAAAAGAAACAAATAAACTTTTATTAACAATGACTGACATTGAAGGTAGCATCCTTCTCCACCTTGAGTTATTGCTTCAAGGCTCACTCCTTAGTAGAGAGAATGCCACCAAACAATGGGTAATTACAATGGAAGGTGAAGAGTTCTATTTATAAGCATGGGAAAAGCTAATCGGGGACAATCCCCCGATGTGGGACTAAACCAATACCAAAAATAGCCTAAACGAACATTAATACAAGTCCAGAAGAAATTTCGACGGATCCTGAGCAATATGGACCGCCAATTAGCGGTCCAAGACCGCCAATTGGCGATCCAAAATTGTCGGATCGTGTTGGAATTTGTTGTGGGCTTTTCTTTCTGGTATTGTTGGTCTTTGATGCGGTTACTTGACTTGTTGGAGCTCCGACCCGACTCGAATTGCCAAAATACTCCCCATGATGGTGTGGAGTTTCCTGGTTTGCTCTTAGGTCCTTCTGTCTTACGATCAGGTCCTTCTGTCTTGCATCTTGGTCCCTAGGTCTCACAATTAAGTCCTTTTTCCTACTTTTGGGTCCTTTCATGGCTCTTCTCTTCAAACCTCTTTATTTCTGAAAACTAAACATAAAACTCGTCACGTAGCATTGCTTAGGTGTAAGATAATGGATATAAGATACAAATATAAGCATGAAATGATGTCAATCAAATACCCCCACACCTAAGTTTTTGGTAGTCCCGAGCAAAACAAAGAAAGGAAAAAGCATACGAAAAACAAGAAATCCTAACTCACTTTCGTAGGAATCACGGTTGCACTTAGCACGTGCAACAAGCCGTTAAACCTCCTTGTTGCCAAGGAGGAGGAGTGTTGTCTCCTGAGGGTTTTCAGCGGATATACCCACAAAATCCGAACAAGATGCATTATTCAATCTAGACACTCGACTCGTTGGAAATATTTTTGTCGATCAATGGACGCGGTAATCCTACGGGCCGACTCTATATAGGTAATCAGTCCACACCTAGCCTAATAAACCATTCGTGCAAGTTAAATAAGGAATTAAGTAAAAGACATGGACACCCTCAACATCCTCAAGTGCTACAAAGTGTAAAGTCCATTAAGGTTCTTATTTGCATTATCATTTTTTTTTCTTTTTGTTTCTTTTCACATTTTTTTTTCTTTTACTTTTTATTAGTTGGAGCTTCATTCTCCCAGGGTCAGGTTCCGTGCATCATTGCCCATGAGGACTTACACTATCACGTACACCTTTCCCCACATCTCCACATAGGGCAATCCCTACCACCCGTGTAACGGGAGTTCAGTCGGTGCATCCCAAGTCAGATGACTCGAAAGCACCAGGCACAAAGTCCCCTCAGACCTACTTTCCCGAGTGATAGGAGCCGTGCGAGAAGAGAGAACACCTACTCACTTATTTCTTATCTACACATGAACCAAAACCCCTACACTAATGTCTCACAACAGGATTTAGAGGGTCCTTGACTACAACAAACTTCCTTAAGTTAACAGACACGAATTATTGACTCACTAGGTTCAGGGTGGACTTCTTTAAATGTTTGAGCACTGAAACCCTATGATTACTCACCCCCAAGGGAAAACTGGGGTGCATCCTAACGACTCGATAAATCCTAAAGCCACGTACTAGATATCCTAATGCATCAAGTTCAAGACAATTTTGGGAGCTTTCTTTTTACTTTGCCTCTCAACGGTTTTGCACATGCTAAACACACGCAAAACCCACAAAACATTTTCTTTCGAAAACACATGAAGATTTTGAAAGAAATGTGAAAATTTTGAAGCACTAGGCAAGCAAAAGAAGACAAGTCACCCAAGGATCATGGCAAGCAGATATATCGATATTAAATGCAGCACACTATCATGACCCTAACAATGCAAACGAAAGAAAACAAAATCAAAGGAAAAAGACTCGACTATGTACACACGTAAAACACCCCCCCACACCTACTTCATGCATTGTCCTCAATGAATGCAAGCAAGATACTACATGGATTGATGTATAAAAAGGAGAGATCTCACCAACATGAAGTACAAAGGGAAGTGCAAGGTCATGTTGATGGACATAACCCGAATTCCCTCAAAACCTGTGAGATGCTAAAGAAGGGATACAAATACGTGAAAGAAATGGAGCCCAAATACACAAGGGTTGGGGCTCACAACAATCAATGCTCACTGAAGGAGTCTTTTATTGAACTTTTTTTTTTCTTTTTTTTTCTTTTTTTTTCTCTTTTTTTTTGTTCTCCTTTTTTTCTTTTGTTTTTATATAACTATGTACAAACATAAGTTCCCATCTTCATTTGTCAAAAGGCATCAAATGGGAACCTCAAGAGTGGGTCAATGCACTTGGAAAGGGAACATGACACTACGCGGGGCCAGAATACGCATGTGTGGGCCCCCTTCACAAAGAGCACCAGATGAAATGAGAGGTTCGTGAATTGGACGCAAAGGCGTCTCATTCAAAGGATCAAACTGAAAGAGCTTGAACCTCTCAAGAGTTTGGGAAATGAGGGGCAACGGAAGAAGAGTTTCTCCCGTTGCGGAACTGAAGTTATGATCATCAATCCAAACTCTCCAACCAACAGGCTGGTGGGTCGGAACGAGGTCAAGCACCTCGTTATGCATGTGCAACTCACCAGGAGAACAGGAAGTGGGTCTCATACCCAAGGTATCCTCCAAGGAACTCCTAATACCCTCATGAGCAATGTGGTTGTTTGATGTTCCATCATTTCCAAGATGATCAGGAACAATAGTGAGAGGCAAACTCTCATCAGGTTGTTTGAAGTTGAGGGTACTAGGGAGCTCTTGCTCCACCAGAGGTGAGTCCTTAGGAGGTACAACAATAAGATCATGTGGCTCAAGGGCCACCGGACAAAAAGGTAAGGCACAATCCTGTGCCCACTCATAATAGAACTGGTCCAAGTTATTCTCAATTTGAATCGAATCCTCCACTAAGTGATCGTGAATTGAAACCCCAAGTCCCTCAGACTGACATGGAGTTTGACTTTGAAAGGTTGTGCTTTGAATTTGTGGATGTGGTGGTGGTTCGATATCAAAAGAAGAATCCTCATGTTGACAAGAAAGGTTACTTTCCTCACATTCACGTAATTTCTGCGACATTTGACTCACTTGCAGTGTCATATTTTGTATGGACTGTTGAGTGGTTTCCATGAACGTAAGGAAAGTTTGTTTCAAGGAATCAGGTATGCGGTCAACGATGAGGTCCAAGTCAGAGCTTGGGAAATTTTGTGGTTGGGTATTGATGGGCTGAGAATGAGTCCAATGATTTGGAGTGGGGTGCTGGTAGAATTCTGGGTATTCGGGAGGAGGATACGGGGGTGAAAATGAGGTATAAGAATTTGGATAAGATTTGTCTCCCCATGAATCCATCACTCTCGGGTTGTACGCGGATGCGTAATGGTCATAATGAGCATTTTGGGAAAATGTGTGCTCATACTCAGGCTCAGGGGGAACATAAGGACATTCCCCGATAACATGACCACTCAACCCACAACAGTCGCACGGTACGGCTACTGGAGCCACCGGGGCACTCATGTCGTCCGCCATACGCATGAAAGAGGCCAAAGTTTGTTGTAATGTCTCAGTTTGTTGACCAGCATATGATCCGGCATAACTAGATTGTGGTCTAGCAGTCGGTGCCTCTCTCATGTTACCCCAATATGAAGACTGCTCAGTCACATAATGAAGATCATCCCAACCATACGGGGTGTTAGTCTGAGCCACCCCAGGTTGCATGGGTCCGGAGTACCAGGGAGAATCGTCCTGGTCCCAACAATGATATGGATGGTCGCCCATGTAACCATCCATCTCAAGAAAAACTCTCGAGTCGATCACTCTCACCACCACGAGGCTAAGCTCGCAAAAAGTGCTCGACTCGACCCTAAAACGCTAACAGAGAGTGTAAAGGGGAGGAGACTATAACGTAGAAGAAGGTGAGAAGAAGATGACTCAGAGGAGAAGGGAAGAATCCCTAGAGCTAGCGAGGGTACAGAGTGAAGGTAGAAGCCTAACTAGCAAGCACGGCTCAAACAAAGTAAGACAATGGGTCCTTAAGCTAGACGACGCCTATCTTCGAGGTCACTAGCCTCGACACGTCTCACCTCCCTACAACGAGGACCACAATGCCCAGCAAGTGATACCAGATCCGGAGATCCAGTACCTCCTACTATCGACAAGGTAGGCAACGCCGATCAGGTCATGACGGTCTCAACTAGATTACTCTCCTAGTGCGCCCGCAATCCTAGGGCCAATGTCTACTTGCTTTTAGTTAAGGCTTTATTAAGAGTGATTTTTGGGGCCAAGGAAAGGGTGATGAAATCCCCCACCTTATCTTTTATGGGACAGCCCCTCCTTAGTAGCGATTTGATCCTAGATCTAGCAATCAATCGCTCCAATCAAACGCTCTCTCACTCTTGTCCCGATGCACCTTACTAACTAATGCATGAACGAAACATGCATGAATGAGGGATGTGGGTGCACGTACCTTACGCCAGCAATCAACTACAAAATGTAAAGCAAAGAAAAGACAAATGCATGCAAGGTCTACCAATGGTGCATGACCTAGATGGCAAGAAGTCTAATCTTTTGCTTTGAGTTTTATGGTCCAAGTTGATTAAAGGGGGAGTGATTAATGATCTGGGAGCAAATAAGAAGTCACAGCATGCAAAATTGGGCTCCCAGATAACACAAATTACAACACAAACGACCACAAAAAAATTGGAAGACAGAATCCCTTACCAGGCCGCCAATTGGCGGTTCCAAACCGCTGATTGGCGGTCTGTTGTTGGATTCGCTTCCTCAAACTTCTCCAGTGGCCTCCCCGTGATCTGATGGTTTCCTGAAACTAAGACAAACTGGAAACAAAAAATTAAAAACCCCTCGAATCGTCCAAACCAAGGTCTGGACAGAGCACCTCCCCGGCAACGGCGCCAAAAACTTGTTTGATCGTTTTATATTTAACCGCAAGTGCACGGCCGCGTTGAAGCGGTGGCAAATACGGGTCGTCCACTGGGAGGTGTGTCGACACTTGGTTCGTGCGAAGGCAAGGGGTAAAGAAAAGAGAAAAGGATTGGTTACACTAAACTACACTACAATGCTAAACTAGAATGCAAAAGGAAATGAAGATAAGCAATAAAACTAAACCCCAAAGGGGGTAGAGAAATAATGTGAACATAAAGAAGTGTGTGTGTGTTCATTAAGCTCCTCACAACATGTAGTGCATGAAATCATAAAACTACATCCAACTTTGCCTCTACATGAATTAAGATAAGACTACATCATTAAAACATACAAGACAATAATTGGAATGAAGCTACATGAACTCAAGTATAAAGACTATACCCTACTATGCCTCCACATGAATTAAGATTTCACTACATCATTAAAACATACAAGACATTAGCTAAGGTAAAGGCAACAAGAGCACATACATTACAAATTGTGTTTCCAATATTAACTTCATCCATATCCTAACCTTATCATTCCCCATAAAATAGGTCCACTAATCAAAGCATAAGCTAAGCTTCATTCAAGAGCATTAGCATATCAAAGATAAGAGTGGAGACCCATTAGATGGTTATGGAAATCATATAAAGCTCAATGGATAAAAATAACACACACTTAACACACTACATAATTATATCACATATTTCTCCACCGCCCAAATGGGGATGGAACTACTCACTACTCATTACACTACTGATTAGACTAAGTAAAGAAAACATTTAACTAAGATACTAAAATTACTAAACAAGAAATTAAACAAAGTAAAGCAACCCACACAAAACAAACAACATAACAAAACAAGATTAAAAGAAACAAATAAACTTTTATTAACAATGACTGACATTGAAGGTAGCATCCTTCTCCACCTTGACTTATTGCTTCAAGGCTCACTCCTTAGTAGAGAGAATGCCACCAAACAATGGGTAATTACAATGGAAGGTGAAGAGTTCTATTTATAAGCATGGGAAAAGCTAATCGGGGACAATCCCCCGATGTGGGACTAAACCAATACCAAAAATAGCCTAAACGAACATTAATACAAGTCCAGAAGAAATTTCGACGGATCCTGAGCAATATGGACCGCCAATTAGCGGTCCAAGACCGCCAATTGGCGGTCCAAAATTGTCGGATCGTGTTGGAATTTGTTGTGGGCTTTTCTTTCTGGTATTGTTGGTCTTTGATGCGGTTACTTGACTTGTTGGAGCTCCGACCCGACTCGAATTGCCAAAATACTCCCCATGATGGTGTGGAGTTTCCTGGTTTGCTCTTAGGTCCTTCTGTCTTACGATCAGGTCCTTCTGTCTTGCATCTTGGTCCCTAGGTCTCACAATTAAGTCCTTTTTCCTACTTTTGGGTCCTTTCATGGCTCTTCTCTTCAAACCTCTTTATTTCTGAAAACTAAACATAAAACTCGTCACGTAGCATTGCTTAGGTGTAAGATAATGGATATAAGATACAAATATAAGCATGAAATGATGTCAATCAATCGTCTTTAGGTGAAGACTCGAGTCTGATTTAATGGATGACGCTTGACATTCACGGTCGTTAACAGATGAATTCTCTCACTTGTCATTCCATTTTTTATATTGAGAATTGAACTTAATCCTATGTGGCGACTTAATCCTATGTGGCGTCGTAGTCACCCGCCACATCATCAGTGCTTGATGACACATCAAGGAGGAGATGAGTCAACACATGAGAAGACAAAAGGTTGAGGGAGTGGAAGAGACAAGAGTCTTTTCATTTTTTGAGTAATTTTCGTCCTAATTATGTATGCAATTGAAGTAGAGGGTGTAATGATCTTCAATGATCATGTTTATGTAGTCTTTATGTTTGGAAGTTGTAGGGTCACGTAAGTGCCTATATAAAGCACTAGAATTCACCATTTGTAAAAGAACAACAACACATATATCAAGCATTAGAAGTTGAGCCACGAAATTGTGTGAGAAAAGAGTGAGTATGTGAGTAGAAAGAAGAAGAAGAGTGTGCATTGCAAAATCGGTTTTTTTGCTTTGTGAGTAGAGAGTCACTTTCTTTCCTTCGTGCCCCCCCCCAGTAACATAGATCACGAATGGATCTAGTGGAATCAAAAGAAGGCAAAATGAATGGTGATCAGGGTGGTCTAAGGCAGCACACGAGGCGCGCCTTTTAGACCGCCAATTGGCGGTTGGGGACCGCCAATCAGCGGTCCCTGTAGCCCAGGAGACGGGTAATCTCCTGTGGTGGGTTGATCACTAGCTCCCCGTCCTCCTCCCGTCCTCCAACATCTGGTATCAGAGCCTCGTCCGATGGGAAGCTCGGGAATGACCTCGTTTGGTCATGCGTCGTTGCCTCGATTGTCGAAAGGCAACTACGACAATTGGAGTATCCAAATGCGTGCGCTGCTGGGTGCGCATGATGCTTGGGATCTTGTGGAGAGCGGCTTCGAGGAGGAGGCCGAGACGGGAGAAGAAACCGTCGCACAAATCAAAGCACAAAAGGAGAGAAGAGCCAAAGATAAGAGTGCTCTCTTCCTTCTCTTCCAAGCGGTGGATGAGAGTGGCTTTGAAAAGATCGTTGAAGCGAAGACATCGAAGGAGGCGTGGGACACCCTTGAGAGGAGCTACAAGGGTGCTGATCGAGTGAGGCAAGTGCGCCTCCAAATGCTTCGAGGCGAGTTCGAGGCGTTAAAAATGAAGGAATCGGAAGGTGTTGCCGATTTCGTGACGAGAGTTCGCATGGTGGCGAACAAATTAAAAAGAAATGGGGAGGCGCTGACCGAAGGAAGAGTGGTGGAGAAGGTGTTGCGTTCTCTCACCGAGGACTTTGAGAATGTGGTGTGCGCAATCGAGGAATCAAAGGACCTCGAGAAAATGACTATTGATGATCTAGCTAGCTCGTTGGACGCACACGAGCAAAGAAAGAAGAAGAAAAGACAAGATGTCTTAGAGGAGGCGTTGCAAGCGAAGATGTCGCTTAAGGAGGAGAAACCTCGCAACGTAGATCGTGGAAGCGGTCGTGATTATGGAGGCCATTCAAGAAAGAAGGAGGTCGAATGCTTCAAGTGTGGAAAGCGTGGTCATTTTGCGAAAGAATGTTTGTCGCAAAAGAAGGTGGAGGAGAGCTCCAGCCGTGTCCGTGGTGATTGCGGATCGAAGAAGGTGATTGAGTGCTTCAATTGTGGGAAGCATGGACACTATGCAAGCGAGTGTTAGTCGAAGAAAAAGGTGGAAGAAAACTCCAACCTTGTGGCCGTGGAGGAGAATGCTTGCGAAGGAGGAATGGCCTTGTTCATGAATAGAGAGGGAATCACAAATCATGTCATGCATGCTCTAGTCGAATATGATGATGGGAGGTGCGAAGGAAGAGAAGAAGAAGAAGAAGAAGAAAGAGAAGAAGTAGCGACTTCTAAGCACGAGGAGGTGACAAATCGTGCTCAAGTTGATGATGAGCATGAGGAGGAATACGAAGAAAACAATGAGAATGAGGAGCAAGAGGTGGAGGTGGTAGATTCCACCAAGCATGAAGTTGTATTATCCGATGATGAAGAGACGAGACCGATGAAGAAAAGGAGTCTTGATGATCTATACGAGGAAACAAGTGAGCTAGACTTGGTTTGCCTCTTGGATCAAGGTGAGAGCATTCCGTTCGAAGAAGCGGTGGTGGCAAAAGAAAGAAGACAAGTCACGATGGATGAGGAGATGGAGTCGACAGAAAAGAATGAGTCTTGGGAGCTAGCTTCGCTTCCAATACATCACAGAATGACTAGTTTCAGGAGGGTGTATAAGAAGAAGACAACACCCCAAGGAGTGGGCGAGCGATGCAAGGCACGCTTGGTAGCAAAAGACTACAAGCAAAGGACCGGAATAGATTATGAAGAAGTTGTCGCGTCGGAGGCGTGCATGGAGACAATCCCTTTTTGTGTGTCGTATGAACATGTGAGGTTCATATGGTGTGTTTTTTAGCTTATGCAGAAGCGTTACCAATAGGTTGCATGAGAGGATGTGCAACCTACTTGGGATGGAGGACGGAAGAGGATTAAGTTCAAGGAGGAGTATTGAGAATTGAACTTAATCCTATGTGGCGACTTAATCCTATGTGGCGTCCTAGTCACCCGCCACATCATCAGTGCTTGATGACACATCAAGGAGGAGATGAGTCAACACATGAGAAGACAAAAGGTTGAGGGAGTGGAAGAGACAATAGTCTTTTCATTTTTTGAGTAATTTTCGTCCTAATTATGTATGCAATTTAAGTAGAGGGTGTAATGATCTTCAATGATCATGTTTATGTAGTCTTTATGTTTGGAAGTTGTAGGGTCATGTAAGTGCCTATATAAAGCACTAGAATTCACCATTTGTAAAAGAACAACAACACATATATCAAGCATTAGAAGTTGAGCCACGAAATTGTGTGAGAAAAGAGTGAGTATGTGAGTAGAAAGAATGGATCAAGAATGGATCTAGTGGAATCAAGAATGGATCTAGTGGAATCAAAAGAAGGCAAAATGAATGGTGATCAGGGTGGTCTAAGGCAGCACACGAGGCGCGCCTTTTAGACCGCCAATTGGCGGTTGGGGACCGCCAATCAGCGGTCCCTGTAGCCCAGGAGACGGGTAATCTCCTGTGGTGGGTTGATCAGTAACTCCCCGTCCTCCTCCCTTCCTCCAACATTTTATCCATGCTTCTTCACCGTGCCTTAACATTGATCACCAGTGAGTTCTCTTATCCATCTACCATGTGTTGTTTGAGTTCAAGTGGGTTCTAGCATTTTAGGGATGTCATTTTCAATGTAAAACTCTTCTGCACTTGGGACTTTTCATCAGTTGGGGTTTTGCCTAATTGCACTGTTTTTAAATGGTGAAGTATAACCTACAACTGACATCACCACGTATGTAGAAACTTGTATACAAACGTAGCCTATTAGATGGTTCATATTTTAAATATTCAGTTTATCTTTAATTCACATATCTAAGCTTAGTTGATCTACTCTAACGTCACTAGCCTTTGAACTTTTTCATTTTGCAATTTTTATTTCTAAATTCCATGTTAGTAAGAGAACCAAAAATGATGTGAGGATAAGGTGACGGCAGTGCTCGCTGGAATGGATACATGGAATTGGGCCCACAAAGGGCATAATCAAAAGCCAGTTCTTATTCATTTCGCCATTGGTCACTTCATTTGGAACTAGCAAACAAACATGGTACTACTCTAATCGTAAAATCAGAATAAGTCAAACTGACAATTTACCTTAAGAAATGGAATTTATAGCACAAACAGGTGGTGTTGTATTCAATTTCAATACTTTTTAATACCAACCACATAATTGAATGCATAAACTGAAAGTACGAATGTGTTTTCCTTCCTAACATATTGGAGCTTATTTCTAAGAGCTTGATTAAATCATGTTGAGTCTTGCAATGAGGTAGTTAGCTGGGTACAAATATATTTACATAGGAAAATATAGGAGGATTTAATCTTATGGATCTATAGTGAGTTTTTGTGGGGAATCTTCCAAGTTTAGCTTTTACACTTCTTTATAGCTTTTGTGGTCCTTTTCAATGACATTTGATTTTTTTTCCCAAAAACTTTGCAACCTCTATAATCAATTATCTAACTTTCTACATATGTTCATGTTCTTTTCCATGACATTTGATCTTTGTTCACTCAACAACTTTGCAACCTCTATAATCAATTATCTAACTTTCTACATATGTTCATGTTCTTTTCCATGGCATTTGATTTTTTTTTCACCCAACAACTTTGCAACCTCTATAATCAATTATCTAACTTTCTGCATGTTCACGTTATTTTCCATGACATTTGATCTTTTTTCACTCAACAACTTTGCAGCCTCTATAATCAATTATCTAACTTTCTATATATGTTCATGTCATTTTTCATGACATTTGATCTTTTTTCACTCAACAACTTTGCACCCTCTATAATCAATTATCTAACTTTCTACATATGTTCATGTTGGTACATGTACGTATTTTATATTTTGGTACTTTGACTAGGTTTTGCCTTTGGCTTACTACTATACAATGTTTTAGATTATAAGTAGATATTGATTGACATCATTTCATGCATTCATTTGTGTCTTATATCCATTATCTTGAACCAAAACAATGCTACGTAGTGAGTTTTATATTTGAGTTTCAGGATTAAATATGTTTGAGGAGAAGAAGCATAAAAGGACCTAAAAACAGGAACAAAGACTGAGTTGTGAGACTTGGGGACTGAGATGCAAGGGAGAAGGACCTGAATGTAAGAAAGGACCAATGAGGAAATGAAAATATTCCACGCCATCATGAGGAGTATTTTTAGCAATTCGGGTCGGGCCTAAACTCCAACAACTTCCTTTGGGCATCAAACATGAAGAAAACAACCCAGCAAAGCCCAACCAAAATCCAGAGTGGACCCGGACTCTGTAGACCGCCAATTTGCGGTCTGGGACCGCTGATTGGCGGTCGGGTCAACTTCGGATCCGACACGCTTCGGGCCGAACATGTATTAGGATGGTTTTTATCTATTTCTGGTGTTGTATTAGTCTCACTCGGGGGATTGTCCCTGATTACCTTTTTTGATGATTATAAACAGAACTCCTCACCTTCTTTTGTAATACACTACATACTTGGTGGCTATTCTTCCTACTTGAAGTGGAGACTTGAAGCAAATACTAAAGTAGGAAGATGCTACTTGTATTGTGAGTTTGAATTTAATAAAAGTTTCTTTGTCTTGTTACTTGTTTCATATTGCTTGCACACTTAGTTTAAATTCATTTCATTAATCTTAGTAACTTAGTTAATATGTTTTACTTTCTTAGGATAATAATTAGTGTAATGGGTAGTGAGTAGTTTCATCCCCTTTCGGGGGTGGAGTTGATGTTTTATACATGCAAAAGAGAATGGAAATGAATGCTTTGTATGAATTGTGTTGATAAACATAAATGTATGCTTTCTTGCTTAGGATAGAAAATGTAACTTGATGAGTTTTGCCACAAATATTAGACACCTCTCATGCTTGTTTAGGTTCTGAAATAACCAACTTGTATATGTGAATGTTAATAAACTAGGTTAGTAATGAGATTGATAGGTTTTGCCATAAGCATTAGACTCACATTTGTGCTTAATGATTGCATTCTTCATCATCTTCTTGCTTGTGTACACTCACTCCACCCCTCAAGGGTCCCTCTTCCTTATTTGCACTTTCACTTTAGGCTCTTTTGATTTAGCTTGCATCGTTAGTTGTTGTTTTCCTTCTTAGTTCTTCTTACTAGTTTAGTGTAACTTAGATTAGTATATCTACAACTCTTCTCCCTTTTTTCGCCATCTGATTTCAATCATAGCAGATGTTGCTCACCTCCCTGCGGACGACCCGTACTTGCCCCGTCTTCACCGTTGGCTGTGCACGTGAGGTCTAAATTTAAAACGAACAAACAAGTTTTTCGCACCATTGTCAGGGAAGTGCCAGTCCAGACTCTGGTTTGGACGATTCAGGTGGATTTAATTTTTTGTTTGTAGTTTTTCTTTGTTTCAGAAGACTTGGAGATGCATAGGGAGGGAGCTGGAGAAGTTTGGAGGCAACCTGAGCTCGTTAGACCGCCAATCAGCGGCCTAAGATCGCCAATTGGTAGTCTTGTAAGCTCATCTCCATTTCTTCTTTCTGTGTCTTGTTTCTTTATATGATATAGAGGTCTGGGGATTAATTTGGCATGTTCTGACTTTTAGGTTATCCCCTGATCAATAATCAATCTCCCTTTAAGCAACTTGGACACTAAAACACAAAGTAAAAGATTAGGCATTCTTTCTTGTTTAGGTCATGCATCATGTACTCGACTTAGGCACGTAAATTGTCATTTATTTTATCTTTACTTTTAGTTGCTGTGTGCTGGCGTGAGGTACGTATTTCGTACTCTCATTCATGCATTTCGTATGAATATGCATTAGTTAGTAGGAATTGCATTGCAACAAGTGTGAATTGAGCGTTTGTTTGGAGAGTTGATTGCTAGATTAGGACTCCAAAACACTACTAAAGAGGGGTTGTCCCATATAAGATAAGGGGGGGGGGGATTTCATCACTCTTTCCTTCACCCCAAAAACCACACTAATTAAGAACCTAATTTTAAAATCAAGTAGACATTGGCCCTAAGAATCTCGAGCGCATCAGGAGAGTGATCCGGTCACGACCGTCATGGCCTGATTGGCGTCGCCCACTCTGTCGATAGTAGGAGAGACGAGATTTGCGGATCTTGAATCTCTTGCTGGGCTTTGTGGTCCTCGTCGTAGGGAGGTGAGGCATGTTGAGGCCGTGTGACCTCGCAGTTAGGCGTCGTCTACCTGTAAGGACATATAGCGACTTTAGGATTGTTTGAGCCTTGTTTGCTTTTGTGCTTCTACCTGTACCCACCCGCCGTAGCATAAAGACTTCTTCTCTTCTCACCTGAGTCATTCTCTCTCTTCTGTGTCCTCCTGTCTTCTCCTCTACGCACATTTTGCTTTAGTTGTTGAAAAAAAGAATTTGGTTTGTGTGTGCACCTTTGTGCATGCTTGTGTGGGCACGAGACGAGAGTGGCCGTTTGACGAGGCGTGTTGTCAATCTTGCTCTCATACCTCTCTGTGATCGATGCTACCTGAGCCGTACTGCTCTACCCTCATACACCATTTTGCGAGAGGCGAATGGGAACCACTTTGAGGTTGCCTCAGTTTATATCCATGCTCATTCACTTCACTTGGAAGGGTGACCCCTATATCTTTCTGCAGGAATTTGAGGAGGTATGTGCTATGATCAAGCTGCAACAACTTAGCATAGACTCCATCCATCTTAGGCTTGTCCCCTTTGCACTGAAGGATGATGCAAAGAAGTGGTTGTACAGCAACCAGGCGAATGCCTTAAGGACTTGGGATGAGTTTCAATCTGCATTCCTCAAGTACTTTCCAAATCATCAGACTCAAAAACTGAGGAACGAAATCAATTCGTTTTATCAGCATGAGACCGAATCATTCCATATATACTTAGAGAGGTTCAAGTAGCTACTATCCTCATGCCCTCACCATGGAATTGAGTTGTGGCATCTGTGTCAGATTGTTTACGAGGGTCTTCACATCCCGTCCCGAACGCTCCTTGAGTCCATGTGTCAAGGAGAGTTCTTAGGAAAGGATGAAAGGGAGGCATGGGCCTTCCTAAAAGACCTCTCTGAGAAAACCATGCAGAAGGAGAGTGTGAGGGAACCACCAGCATCATCTAGCATAGGAATGAGGATCGCAAACGCAAACTCGACTAGATCGGGTGTTGCATTTGCTGTCGATACCACTATGGCCACCAAGGCGCGCATGACGGCCCTAATGCGCCGTATGGATTCAATTGAGCTCCAAAACCAGCACCATGTGTCACATGTTTCTGCATCTGGTCTACTTCCGTGTCATCTATGTGGTAGGATAGGTCATATAGGAGGTGAGTGCGCATCCATTCCTTCTGAGATGGAACAAGTCAATGTCATCTCTGATAGATCCAGGAATGACCCATATTCATCATGATATAACCCTGGATGGAGGAACCACCCTAATTTTTCATGGAACCATAACAATGCTCCAGGTGGTCCTTCAAACTTCTCTTAACCACCTAACCAACCACACCAACCTCTCATGCATTCACAGTCTTATCAGTCACCCCAAAATCAAAACACCAACCCACAAGGTTTCCCAAATTCTAACAAGTTGGAAACTCGGTTTAATTCATTTGAGAACTTAACTCATGGACTTGAGAACTCTGTAAAAACTTTATGTCGTCCACGAGTCACGTCCTCATTTCGAATCAGCAGACCATCAAATCTCTTGAGCTTCAGATGGGCCAATTGGCTTAGTATGTACATGAGAGAGAGGGGGGACTCTACCGAGCCAACCTGTGGCTAACACCGTGCTCAACATTACTTGAACATGCAAAATGCAAGTTCAAGACCGCAGGGGGGGCAAGTGAACTACGTGGAAGAACCTGTGGACCATGTCAATGCCATTGTGACCCTGAGAAATGGGAAGCAGGTCATCAACCACGTTTCCTTGCCAGTAAATCCATCTGTGCAGCCCCTTTGTGGGAATGATGGTGAGAAAGAGGCCGAGGGTGAGAGTAATACACCAACACCTCATTCTCAGGCACCGCAGAAGACATACCTGCAAAAAGCTCCTTATCCAAGTAGGTTGTCTAAGAAACAAAGTGATAGTGTGGATAAAATGTTGGAGATATTCAAGAAAGTGAATGTCAACATTTCTTTGTTAGACATGATTCAACAAATACCTCCCTATGCAAAATTCCTAAACGATCTCTGTACGACTAAGAGGAAAACCAACATCCCTAGCGAAGCTTTTTTCGCGGCTAATGTGAGCTCGATCATTTCGAACCCAACATACGTAAAATTGAAGGACCCAGGTAGTCCAACAATTTCATGTATCATTGGGGACTCTTGCATTAATAATGTCTTGCAAGATCTAGGGTCGGCGGTTAACCTCTTACCTGCTTCTGTGTATCAATGATTAAGCCTAGGCGACCTCAAGCCTACGAAAACAACCATGCAGTTGGTTGATCGTTCGATCAAAGTCCCAATAGGGGTCATTGAAGATGTCCTAATCAAAGTTGGTTATTTCATATTTCCTGTTGACTTCGTCGTCCTTGATACTGAACCAATCAAGACTACCCACTCTTAGATTCCATTGATTTTGGGTAGACCTTTTTTGGCGACGTCAAATGCCTTGATCAATTGTCGAACTGGACTCATGAAATTGCCATTCGAGAACTTGACCGCAACATTCCATGTGTTCAATATGTCTAGGCAGCCGACATCTTTCAAGGACCCCATGGAAATCCATCTTATTCGGGACATGGAAGAAGAATTAGAAGAAGAGTACCCCCTGATTCATGAAAATCTAAATGCTTACACCATGGATGATTTCGATCATGAAGAGGAAGGGGGCGAGTTGAGCAATGATGTGCATGCTATTCAGTACATGCGAGCTCCTCCTATCTTACATTTCGAGCTAGATATCATGCCTTGCCTTGAGGAGCCACCCACAATTGAGCTTAAAGAACTCCCTAAGGAACTGAAACACGTTTTTCTTGGTCTCGATAGGTCATTTCCGGTGATTATTTCATCGACGTTGATTGGTGATCAGGAAGAACATCTGATTCGAGTCCTAAAGGAGCACAAATCAGCCATTAGGTGGTCCTTGAAGGACATTAAAGGGATAAATCCCGACATCGTGCAACACCACATCTTTATGGAGGATGAGGCACGACCACGTCACGACCCACAGAGGCGTTTAAATCTAGCCTTGACAGAAGTAGTTAAGAAAGAGATCATCAAATGTTTAGATCATGGCATCATTTTTCCCATTTCGGACAATACTTGTCCTGTCCAGGTTGTGCCCAAGAAGTCGAGTATCACTGTTGTCCAGAATGATAGCAATGAGCTTGTACCCACACGACTTCAAACTGGGTGGCGAGTTTGGATTGACTATAGGAAGTTGAACGCGGTCACGTGTAAGGACCACTTCCCTCTACCTTTCATCAACCAGATGTTGGAGAGACTCGCTGGGCACGCCTATTATTGTGTCCTTGATGGTTATTCGGGGTACAATCAAATCCCAGTTGCCCCCGAAGACAAGGAGAAAACCACGTTTACCTGTCCTTTTGGGACATTTGCTTATAGACGGATGCCTTTCGGACTATGCAATGCACCAGAAACATTCCAACGTTGCATGTTGAGTATCTTTTCCGATATGATTGAGAACTTCCTTGAGATTTTCATGGATGAGTTCTCAGTTCATGGCACCTCCTTTGATTAGTGCTTGCACCACCTGAGCCTTGTTCTCAAGAGGTGTTCGGAAACGAACTTAGTCCTTAATTGGGAAAAGTGTCATTTCATGGTTACAAAAGGCATCGTATTGGGTCATGTGGTATCTCGTGATGGTATCGAGGTGGATAGGGCAAAGATTGAGCTTATTTCTAAGCTTCCGCCACCCACCTTGGTAAACGAAATCTGGTCATTCCTTGGACATGCTGGTTTTTACCCGCGGTTTATTAAGGATTTCATCAAGATAGATCGCCCTTTGATGAGCTTACTTGCTAAAGGCACCTCTTTTAAGTTCACACCCGAGTGCATAACTGCAATTGAGTTTCTGAAGCGTGAGTTGAACTCCGCTCCTATTATTAAGGCACCGGTGTGGACACTACCTTTCGAGCTAATGTGTGATGCATCTGACTATGCAATAGGAGCAGTTTTGGGTCAGAAAGTCGACAAATTGCCTCTTGTAATCTACTATGCAAGTCGTACTCTCAATCAAGCCCAGCTCAACTACTCCGTTACTGAGAAAGAGTTCCTCACGATCATATTTGCATTGGAAAAATTTCGTCAGTACCTCATTGGGTCGCACGGCATCATCTACACTGATCACTCGGCTCTTCGCTTCCTTTTGTCTAAAAAGGATACGAAATCCCATCTCCTCCGTTGGATCTTGTTGTTGCAAGAGTTTGACCTTGAAATATGGGACAAGAAGGGATGCGAGAATGTCGTGGCAGATCACCTCTCTTGCATCCCAGTTGATCTTTCACCGTAGCCAAGGGTGAACGAGTTCTTCCCTGATGAGAACCTTATAGCAATAGCCTCACCCCCTGGTTTGCTGACATTGTTAACTATTTAGCAACCGAGGAGGTGCCGGCTCATTGGACACAAAATGAGAAGGCAAAGTTCAAGTAGTTAGTCAAGCACTTCTATTGGGATGATCCCTACTTATTTAGGTATTGTGCCGACCAAATCATAAGAAGTTGCATCCCTAAGCAATGCTACGTAACGAGTTTTATGTTTAAGTTTCAGGAATAAATAGGTTTGAGAAGGAGAGACTCTAAAAGGACTTAAAAGCAAGAAAAAGGACGTTGCAAGACTTATGGACTAAGATGCAAGAGAGAGGGACCCGAATGCAAAGCCAAAGGACGAATGAGCAAATGAAGAAACTCCACACCATCATGAGGAGTATTTTGGCAATTGGATTTGGGTCGCAAGCTACACAACCGGTTAGGGTGCTTCGGACATGAATAAATTAAGCCAGACAACCACACTCCAAAACACAAACCCATCCAAACCTTATAGGCCGCCAATTGGCTGTCTGAGACCGCTGATTGGTGGTATGTTTTGCTCCACATCCGATATAACTTTGTCATGTCATGTATTAGAGTATTTTATGTCTACTAGTAGTGTATTAGTCCATATCGGGGGATTGTCCCTGATTGCCTTTTTCTTTGACTATAAATAGAACTCCTCCTCCCTTGTAATATACACATGCTTGGTGGCCATGCTCTCTACTTGAAGTGAGCGTTGGAGCAAAATCTCAAGTAGGGAGAGACTACTTGTATTGTGAGTTTGAAATTAATAAAGTTTTTCTTTAGTTATAATGCTTCTTCCTTTAGTTTACTTTCCTTTCATTTAATTTCTTTAATATTTCTTGCATGCTTCTTTAGTTTAATTTCCTTTCATTTAGCTTCTTTAATATTTCTTGCATGCTTCTTTAGTTTAATTTCCTTTCATTTATCTTCTTTAATATTTCTTGCATGCTTCTTTAGTTTAATTTCCTTTCATTTAGCTTCTTTAATATTTCTTGCTTGCTTAGTTTAAATACCTTTCATTAATGTTAGTAGGCTTAGTTAACATGTTTTTCTATACAATAGTTAGTGTAATGATTAGTGAGTAGTTCTATTCCCATTTGGGGGTGGAGAAAAATGTGATGTGATTATGTGATATATTAGGTATGTGTTATCTTAATACTTTGAGCCTTATATGATTTCCATAACCATCTAATGAGATTTCACTTTTGTCTTTGATATGCTAATGCTCTTGAATGAAGCTTAGCATATGCTTAGATTAGTGGGCCTATTTTATGGGGAATGATGAGGTAAGGATAATGATGGACTTGATGAAGGAAACATTACTTGTAGTTGCATCTACTCTTGTTGCCCTCACTTTGATTAATGTCTTATATGTTTTAATGAATGTGTAAATCTTATTTCATGTGGAGACATAGTGGGGTTTGGTCTGTATGCATGAGTTCATTTAGCTTAATTCCAAATATTGTTTTGTATGATTTAATGATAATGTGTTATCTTATTTCATGTGGAGGCAAATTTATATTTAGTTTGATGATTTTGATGTACTACTTCTTGTGACGAGCACAATTGCACACACACACATACACATATTTTTGTAATCACATTCTTTCTCTACCCCCATGACCTTTAGTTTTATTGATTGTTCATTCCTTGTTTAGTGTAGTGTAACAAAACTCTTTCTCTCCTTTGTTTCCCACTCGCCTTTAAACTAACCAAAGTCGACACACCTTCCTATGGGAGAGCATCAGTCCAGACCCGGACCGGACCGGACCCAGATGCTCTCCAGGGTCCGGACCGAAGACCGGACGACCCGGAACGAACCGGGATTTTGGGTGGAAATTGGGTTTTGGACCAGGTTGGGACCAGACCGAACCGAAACCCGAACCCGATCTGGGATCCGGACCGAAACCCGGACCGGTCGGATTCGGTCCAGACCGAACCCGGACCGATCGGTCTGGTCCAAAAACCGGACCGGATCGGTTCATGCTCTCCCCTACACCTCCCTTTGGATCGGCCCGTATTTGCCACCGCTTCAACGTGGTCGTGCACTTGCGGTTATTATAGCTGATTCAATCATGTTTTTGGCGCCGTTGTCAGGGAGGTGTTTTGTCCAGACTTTGGTTTGGAGGATTCTAGTGGTTTTTAATTTTTGTTTGTAGTTGTGTTTTGTTTCAGGAGGCTTTAAGGATCAGGAGACATTACCAAGAGAAGTTGGGAGGGGAGCAGGACCAAACAGACCGCCAATCAGCGGTTCTGGACCGCCAATTGGCGGCTTGGTAAGCTC
The DNA here is from genome assembly GCA_963682175.1 of Triglochin maritima. Taxonomy (NCBI): domain Eukaryota; kingdom Viridiplantae; phylum Streptophyta; class Magnoliopsida; order Alismatales; family Juncaginaceae; genus Triglochin; species Triglochin maritima. The sequence goes on from OY821785.1 coordinate 15,462,899, forward strand.
CGAATTCTCTCTAGTTTTTTCTGGTCGTTTCTACATTCACAAGGTCATCTCGGGGCTCAATTTGGCATGTTTTTACTTGTAGTTTGCCCCCAGATTAACAATCAAGTCCCTTTAATCAACTTGGACCTTAAAACTCAAAGCAAAAGAGTAGATCGATTGTCATCTAGGTCATGCATCATTTGTAGACCTTGCACGCACTCGTCTTTCTTTTCTTTACATTCTTGTTGTTGATTGCTGGCGTGAGGTACGTGCACCCATTCCCTCATTCATGCATGGTTTAAGCATGCATTAGTTAGTAAGGTGCATCAGGACAAGAGTGAGGTGAGCATTTGTTTGGAGAGTTGATTATTAGATTAAGACTCAAAATGCTACTAAGGAGGGGCTGTCCCATACACGATAAGGTGGGGGATTTCATCACCCTTTCATTTGCCCCAAAAATCACTCTTTATTAAAGCGTTAATTCTAAAAGCAAGTAGACATTGGCCCAAAGGATTTCAGACGCACTAGGAGAGTGATCAAGTTGAGACGGTCATGACCTGATCGGCGTCGCCTGCCTTGTCGATAGTAGGAGGTACTGGATCTCTGGATATGGTATCACTTGTTGGGCATTGTGGTCTTCGTTGTAGGGAGGTGAGGCGTGTCGAGACTAGTGATTTCGAAGTTAGGAGTCGTTTAGCCTAAGGACCCATAGCCCTAAATTGTTTGAGTCGTACTTTCAAGATTAGACTTCTACCTTCACCCACTACTCACGCTAGCTCTAAGGATTCATCCTTTCTCATCTAAGTCTTCTCCTCCACTATATTCTTCATTATAGTCTCCTCCTATAATTACACCTTCTGTTGTGTGTTGTTTTTGAGTCGAGTCGAGCATTTTGTGCGAGGTTGGGCTCGTTCTGGTCAGAGCACTCGACTTGAGAGAGTGCATTTTTCTGAGATGGACGGTCTAGGTGATTGACCATCTCTGCCTCGTGCTCCTTTGGAGCATGAGGCCGAGTCGTCTAGTGGGGATGGGGAGACCAGGTTCCATACATGGATTACCTCGGTCCGCTCCCATCACCACGTAGACCTCCTTCTCCTCCTCCTCTGACTCGGGAGGAAGAAGGATTCGGTCAGGATCGAGTTGTTGGTGCACCACCACCACTAACAACAAACAAATTTAAATTAAACAAAAACTTTATTAATTTCAAACTCACGATACAAGTAGCCTCTCCCTACTTGAGATTTTGCTCCAAGGCTTACTTCAAGTAGAGAGCATGACCACCAAACATGTGTATATTACAAGGGAGGAGGAGGAGTTCTATTTATAGTTAAAGAAAAAGGCAATCGGGGACAATCCCCCGATATGGGACTAATACACTACTAAAAATAGACATAAAACACTCTAATACATGACCCAACGAAGTTTTATCGGATCTCGACCAAAACAGACTGTCAATCAGCGGTCTTGGACCGCCAATTGGTGGCCTGTAAGGTCTGGATCGGGCTGTGTTTTGGAGTGTGGTTGTCTGGCTTGATTTCATCATGTTCGATGCACCCTAATCGGTTGTGTAGCTTGCGACTCGAATCCAATTGCCAAAATACTCCTCATGATGGTGTGGAGTTTCTTCATTTGCTCATTGGTCCTTTGGTTTTGCATTCGGGTCCCTCTCTCTTGTATCTGAGTCCATAAGTCTTGCAACTTAGTCCCTTCTCTTGCTTTTAAGTCCTTTTAGAGTCTCTCCTTCGCAAACCTATTTTTTCGTGAAACTTAAACATAAAACTCATTACGTAGCATTGCTTAGGCTAAGAATAAAGGATATAAGACACAAATATATGCATGATATGATGTCAATCATACACCTTTCCCCAAATCTCCACATAGGGCGATCCCTACCACCTGTGTAACGTGAATTCGGTCGGTGCATTCTATGTCAAATGACTCGAAAGCACCAGGCACTAAGTCCCCTCAGACCTAATTTCCCGAGTGATAGGAGTCGTGCAAGAAGAGAGAACACTACTTTTTTTATTTATCTACTTGGGAGCCAAAACCCCTACACTTACAGTTTCACAAAAAGAATTTATGGGTCCCTGACTATGACAAACTTCCTTATATTAAGAGACACGAATTATTTGACTCACTAGGTTCAAGGTTGACTTCTTTAGTTGTTTGAGTACTGAAACCATATGATTACTCGCCCCCAAGGGAAAAATAGGGTGCGTCCTTACGAGTCGTTAGGTCCTAAAGCCGGTATACTAGATATCCTAATGCATCATGTTCAAGACAGTTTTGGGAGCTTTCTTTTACTTTGCCTCTCAATGGTTTTGCACATGTTAAACACACACAAAACCCACAAAACATTTTCTTTCACAAACACATGAAGATTTTGAAAGAAATGTGAAAATTGTAAAGCACTAGGAAAGCAAAACGAGGACAAGGCATCCAAGGATCATGGCAAGCAAATATATCAATATTAAATGCAGCACACTAACATGACCCTAGAAATGTAAACAAAAGAAAATGAAATAAAACAAAAGACACAAAATTTGTACAAACGTGAACCCCCCCCCCCCCACACACACACACACCTAATCCATGCATTGTCCTCAATGTATGGCAAAATGGCACCAATGCATGGATAGGGTGTACCGGACTAATGACGGCGGCCAGAGGTGCCCAAAGAGGCACCTCACTCAAGTGTCGATAACTTCCTATAAATCTTCCCGTTTTGCTTGGCTAAAATGACATTTTGCTGCTCCACCGACATCTCATATATGTTGGTGTTAAAGAGCGTTCCCGAACTCATAGATGAGTTTGAGGAACTGGCTCTAACAACCTCCTCCATGTAATCAGGCACCCATGCCTCTTGAAGGCAAAGGCGAAATGACGGGGTCATCTTTGCAACCTCGAGGTCGATGCCTTGGAGACGTAGCAAGCGCTCAAATCGTGGGATGTCCAACATGCCACACAATTTGGTCACCACAGTAGGTAAACAATGTATTTCTTTAAGCTTGGTGTTCACCAAAACGTCGAACAACGTTCGACAAATGCAGTAAGATGAACCATCCATGAGACTATACACTATTCGCGAAGTAGGTGTGAAGAATGTGGAGGTCCGCTCTTGGCCCAACACATTCCTACACAGCCACCTGGCTACAATGTGCACATTGGAGTAGATGCACGCATTGGGTATTCCCCCATGCGATGAAATGGGTTGCCCGCGCCCAAGCATAGATCGGTAAAAATTAATGTCACGGGTGGGCGCGAGATCATTGACTAAGAGGATCCCAGTCACGTCAGAGATTAATTGGGGTGTCACGATGTGCTTCACCCCCTCTAAGAGTGAAACTATAGTCGAGTTGTCCGGTCTGGTTATACTCGAGTTTAGAAAAAAAACTCATATACGAGAGGTTCTACGTACATGGTTTCATCACCCTCATATAAAAATGATGCCACCCTTTGGCTACGATTCTATCATAGAACGTTTCTCCGAACTCGCAAATTAGGGAGGCAAAATTAAGTTCTAGAATTAAATGTGGGCTGGCCATACGTACACCAACCTTGGTGAGCTTTAACGGCGGAACACGCGGCGGTGAAGACGAACACAACGCTCGAAGGGTGGAGACCCAAACACGTCGACGCGAGCAGTAACAAATTTGAAAACCCAATGAAACAGACTTAATACAAGAAAACTCACTCCAGCCGAAGATCAGAGAGCCGATCTGAACAACAGACTGCTGATTGGCTGTTAGGGACTGCTGATTGACAGTCTGGTTGTGCGATCTGGGCAAGAAAATTTGTGGGGTGGCCGCCAGGAGAGAAAGACACGCTTTGGTTGGGGTGGATGATGGGTAGGGTAAAGAAAACACGTTTCTAACAAAGGAAAATGGAAAAATACCAAAAGGCACTTCTATTTTTTTCTTTTCTTCTTTTTCTCCTTTTTTGTTTTGTTTTTGTTTTTGTTAAAGATATGTACAACCAAATGAAAGGATTGATCACGTCAAGTGACCACATCCGCGGGGAGTTCGTGTAAAGACACAACTTCTGCCTCGACCTCTGTCGTGGTCCCTTCCAAGTGCAGTTTGACGCGTTGTCCATTAACTTTGAACACGTCCCCATTCCTTGGGTTTCTGAATCTCAACCGCCCCATGAGGGGAGACGGTTAAAACAATAAAGGGCCCAGACCAATGACTCCAAAGTTTCCCCGGAAACAAGTGGAGGTGAGAGTTATACAACAAGACCTTTTGTCCCACCAAGAAGGTTTTCATTCAGACCAAGCGATCGTGGAAATTTTTAGTGCGAGACTCGGCATTCTCATAAGCCTCGTTTCTCAACTCCTCCAACACGTTGAGGTCCGGCTTGCGATTGACACAAGAAACATCAAGACTCTTGTTAAGATGTTTGATTGCCTATAATGCCCGGTGCTCAAGCTCTACTAGAAGATGGCAAGCTTTGCTATAAACTAGACGGTAAGGGGACATGCCAAGGTCGGTTTAAAATGCGGTGCGGAAGGCACGCAATGCATCATTAAGCTTAACCGACCAATATTTCCTTGAAGCATTAACCGTTTTCTCAAGAATTTGCTTGAGTTGACGGTTGGAAATTTCCACCTGGCCACTGGGTTGAGGATGATAAGGTGTGGCCAACTTGTGCGTGATGGAATATTTCCTCAGCATTGTGTCGAGGGATCCGTTCACAAAGTGTCTCCCCCGAACACTTATGATACAACGAGGTGTCTGAAACCTCGCAAAGATGTGTTCTTTAAGAAATTTGATCACAACCTTGCGATCGTTTGTGCGAGTGGGGATTGCTTCAACCCACTTCGACACATAATCAACCGCCACAAGAATGTTGGTGTGACCATGGGACATGGGGAAAGGACCCATGAAGTTGATGCCCCAGACATCAAAGATGTTAACCACTAAGATAGGATTGAGTGGAAACATATCAAGTCTTCTAATGCGGCTCATACGTTGGCACCTATCACGTACTTTGCAAAATGCAAAAGCGTCTTGGAACAACGTGGGCCAGTAAAAACCGCATTGGATTACTTTGGCATAGGTTTTCTTGCCCCCAAAGTGCCCACCACATGCCTCCTTATGGCAAAAGGACAAGACACTCTGAAACTGATCGTTAGGAATGCACCTTCTTATGATTTCATGCTTATATTTGTATCTTATATCCACTGTCTTACACCTAAGCAATGCTACGTGTCGAGTTTTATGTTTGAATTTTAGAAATAAAGAGGTTTGATGAGAAGAGGCATGAGAGGACCTAAAAGATAGGAAAAAGGACTGAGTAGAGAGACTCGGGGACTAAGATGCAAGGGAGAAGGACCTGAACGTAAGACCGAAGGACCAAAGAGCAAAACAAAAACTCCACACCATCATGGGGAGTATTTTGGCAATTCGATTCTGGTCGGAGCTCTAATAAACGAAGTATATGCATCAAAGACCGACAAAGAAAGCTAGGAAAGCCCACAACAAAAGTCAGCCAGATCCCAATCTTATGGACCGCCAATTGGCGGTCTGGATCTCTCCGGATCCGCTAATATTTCTGGAGCGCGTGTATTAGAGTTTGTTTAGGCTATTTTTGGTATTTGTTTAGTCCCATACCGGGGGATTGTCTCGGATTACCTTTTTCTATGGATATAAATAGAACTCTCCCTCCTCTCATATACCCCATCTCCTCTCTTTGTGGCCATCTTCTCTACTAAGAGTGAAGCCTTGAAGCAAAACTCTGGTGGAGAAAGAGGCTACTTGTAATTGAGTGACTTAATAATAGATGTTTTCCATTAGTATGTTGTTTTCTTGCTTAGTTTAATTTCCTTTAATATGCTTGCATGTTTGTTTTGTTTTATGTCTTTTAGTTAACTTGTTGTTTAGTCTTTCTATAATTAGTTTAATCATGTCTTCTTTCCTTAGTATAATTGTTAGTTTAAATATGTGTGAGTAGTTCCATCCCCTTTGGGGGTGGAGTAGATCTGTGTACATGTTATGTAGATGGTATGAATGCTACATATTATTGTTTGTGAGAGATATTAGTATGCTTGCTTGAATTAATAAGAACTTTACTTGATGGTTTCTTCCATAGTTAGGTACATTCCATGCTTGTTATGTTCTTAATAACAACCTTGCATTGCTCATATTAATCACCTAGGCTAGTGTTGTAAATGATAAGTCTTGCCATTAGGTACTTCTTATGCATTAACAAACACTAACTAACTTGAGCTTTTTGTATGCATTCACCACCACACTTATTTCATGTGCACACACACACTCTCCACCCCTTAGGGGTTTTCCATTCCTGAGTTTTATCTTCCTTCAGTAGTTGCCTAGTTTAGTTTGTGTTGTGATTTCATTTCAGCCTTTCTAGTTTACTAGTTTAGATTAGTGTAGTTAGTGTAATCAATATTTCTCTCCTTTCTTTCCCACTTGCCTTCGCACAAACCAAAACTCGACACACCTCCCTGTGGATCGACCCGTATTTGCCAATGCTTCAACGCGGCCGCGCACTTGTGGCCATTATAAAACCAATCAATCAAGTTTTTGGCGCCGTTGTCGGGGACGTGCTCTGTCCAGAAATTGGTTTGGACGATTCGAGTGGTTTTAATTTTTTGTTTTTAGTTTTTCTTGGTTTCATGGATCCTAAAGCTCATGGGGAGGCCACTGGCGAAATTTGAGGCACAGAAGAGCCCAACTGACCGCCAATTAGCGGTCTGGAACAACCAACTGGAGGCCTGGTGAGCTGCTTCTGCTCTCCGTTTTGTTCTGGTAGTTGTTTGATTCAGTGTAGTTGTCTGGGAGCGCAATTATTCATGTTTTGACTTATAGTTTTCTCCCAGATCATTAATCACTCCCCCATTCATCAACTTGGCCTTAAAATCTAAAGCAAAAGATTAGACATTCTTACTTGTTTAGGTCACGCATCATGTACTTGACTTAGGCAAGTAGTTGTCTTTTATTTTAGCTTTATTTTCAGTTGTTGAGCGCTGGTGTGAGGTACGCATTTCCTACACTCATTCATGCATCTTCTATGCCAATGCATTAGTTAGTAGGAATTGCATCAGGACAAGAGTGAGTTGAGCGTTTGATTGGAGCGTTGATTGCTAGATTTAGGATCAAAACGCTACTAAGGAAAGGATGTCCCATAAAAGATAAGGTGGGGGATTTCATCACCCTTTCCTTGGCCCCAAAAATCACTCTTAATCAAAGCCTTAATTCTAAAAACAAGTAGACATTGGCCCTAAGGATTGCGGACGCAGTAGGAGAGTAATCTAGTTGAGACCATCATGGCCTGATCGGCGTTGCCTACCTTGTCGATAGTAGGAGGTACTGGATCTCCGGATCTGGTATCACTTGCCGGGCATTGTGGTCCTCGTTGTAGGGAGGTGAGGCGTGTCGAGGCTAGTGACCTCGAAGTTAGGCGTCGTCTAGCGTAAGGACCCATAGCCTTAAGCTGATGGAGTCGTGCTTGCTAGTTAGGCTTCTACCTGATCCCATTACCCACGCTAGATCTAAGGATTCTTCCCTTCTCATCTGAGTCCTCTCCTCATCTATTCTCTACGAGTAGTCTCCTCCTTTGAGTACACCTTCTGTTGTGTGTTTTTTAGAGTCGAGTCGAGCATTTTATGCGAGGTTGGGCTCATTCTTGGTGAGAGCGCTCGACTTGAGAGAGTGCATTTTTCTAACATGGATTACCTCGGTCCGCTCCTACCTCCACGTAGACCTCCTTCTCCTCCTCCTCTGACTCAAGAGGAAGAAGGATTCGGTCAGGATCGAGTTCTTGGTGCACCACCACCTTTAGCTCGACAGGATAGACCGATGACTTTATGGGAGCGGACCCATCCTGTTCGGGCCGTGCAGCCTTCTTGCATAGTTCTTCCCCGTGCTCGCGGGAACAACTATGAGCTGAAACCTCAATATGTGAGCATGCTTCCAACCTTTACTGCCAATAAGGAAGATCCGTATATTTTTATACACGAATTCGAGGAAGTATGCTCCATGTTCAAGCTTCAACAACTTGATGAGGATTCAGTCCGGTTGAGGATGATTTCTTTCGCGTTGAAGGATAACGAGAAAAAATGGATGTACAGCCTCCCAGCAAGCTCTATTCAGTCTTGGGATGACTTTGTGACCGTATTTCTGAAGAGATTTTTCCCTCAAAGGAAAACTCAACAGATACAGCACCAGATACATCAAATGTATCAGACTGAGACCGAATCTTTTCATGCTTTCTTTGAGATGTTCAAGGACCTTCTCCAGCAGTGCCCTCATCATGGACTTCAGCTATGGCAGCTGTGCCAAATTGTTTATGAGGGCCTCAACTACAACACCCACACATTGTTGGAGTCGATGTGTCAGGGTGATTTCGAAATGAAACCCATCAATGAGGCATGGGACACTTTTGAGTTAATGGCTGAACGTACCTTCAAGTGGGACACCATGAGAGAGCCACCAGCCGCCAGGTCTGCTGGTCGGGCTGGATCATATCATGTTGAGTCAACTATCATGTCTGAGGCGAAATTGGCTACTCTCATGCGTAGGATTGAGAGTTTAGAGTTGGACCGAGCTCCTGTAGCTCAGGTCGCTACTCCTGGGTGTAGTAGGTATGGACTTACGGGCCATGAAATGAAGCCAACCCTGTTGGCGAGACTTCCGAGGAGAGTCTTGAGCCTGTTAAGGAACCTAATTCTCAGACTCCTCCTCGTGATTGTTATGTCCCCAAGGCACCAATCCCTCATGTAGGATTTCATGTTTAATTATACATATATATTTTTCGAATTTTCATGTATAATAAGGATCTATTACAATTTTCTTCGATTTATTTATGCATGCATCGGTTTGTTTTAACAACTAGTTTCAAAAACTTATTAAAACAAACACAAAGGGACTCCGAAATTCATACCTAGAAGTTCTCAAAAACTTCTTGTCGTTTCAGAGACGTTGAGGAAGCCAATCTTCGCTTCTCGTTGCGCCGGATGCCTCCGAGTGTTCACCGAAACCCTAAACAAGGTTGGAGAGAAAGGAGCTAGCCAATCGATCTCCAAACAAGCTTAGAATCTAGCTACAAACCCCTTCCTTAGCCTCTGAGATTTCTCCTTCCAAAGACTTAGAAAACTAAGAGAATTTTCGTGGGTTTTTGTGGTGAATTAAGAGAGAAAATAATTATTGAATTGTGTAACCCAATTAGGGAGAATAAGGACTTATTTATAGGTTCCAATCTTACTCTTACTCATGGCTATTCTTTAGCCACGTTTTTCTTTACATTTTCTCTCATAAATTAATTCCTTAATGTATTACATGCACCCACAAAACGTTTGACCAAGTTTGGAGCTAATCCAACCATCAATCAAATTAATCTCTTAATAATCAAAGGGAGAAAATCAATCGCTGTTCGGTTGACCGAGACCCATTCGGTTAACCGAATATGTCACGATTGGTTGACCGAGTACTAGACAGATGACCGATTCTTAAAGGGAAAAATTCTCCTTAACCGATCGGACGAATTCTCGTCTAAGACCGAGTGCCATTCGGTTAACCGAAAATATCGGAACTTAACATTATTCGGTCGACCGATTTTGGTTCGGTACACCGTACCAAAGTTCCAGGCACTTTGGTCAAGTTCGGTCAATCAAATATGACTATCCGTTCCATGTTCGGTTGACCGATCCACAGATCCTTCGGTCGAGCGAACCTCAACAGATTACCGAACTTTTACCCGATTTTGCCTTTTTCAAAATTTGGATTTATTTCCAACAAAATTTGAACTTGAGGGGGTATTAGCAAATTCACAACTTATGCAATATATTATCCTATGCAACAATAAATTATTGCACCCCATAATATATGCATCTCATATGAATTTATCATGATTCTAATTATGTTATATATAACATGATTGATTTTACTTGTTCACCACATGTGTCATATTTTCTATAAGAAACCTGACACATCATATGAACCAAAAATCAAGCTTCTTGTTTCCCGGTTTCTTGCGGTGTGACCTATGGGAGGATCTAGACTAAGTTGGCAGTGATATTAAGAGTTTAATATCACAAGCTATAAGCGGTATCTAGCTACACATTATAGCTCCCAATTAGTTAGATGTCTTAATTCCACTCGAACCAAAACCCGATCCATTTAGTGATGGAGTGCACCACTTGTGTCCGTCCCTTGCCTCATGACATTAAGAATACACACAGTAGTATTGTGTCATCTTTGTATTAGTATTCATTTCTTGATCTCTTTAAGCTAGTTATAAATATATGACTTAACTCAAATCACATTGTGCACATTATAACTTTGCTTTATCAAGGGGCCCACTAATATCATCACTCAATTAAGAGGGACAATGATAGTCTTTTGACTAACTATCTTCTCCAACGAAAGTTATACTTAACCAACCAATGCCTTTACAATACACTGATCGATAGTTCAAGACACTGATCTAATTAAGTATTCCTTAAGTGATTAGATATAAGTCTCATATCAAAGGACCAAAGACACAGTAAAATATTAATGACACAGAAACACATTTCTATAATATTTTACTTATTAGGTCTATTCAGTATACAAAAGTAATATTTTCCTCTTTTGCATACCCGTGTTGTCACTCACTTGTAGAGCTACAATGATCTATGACCAACACGACAATCTTAACTCGGTAATTAATGTTCCATGTTAATTACCATGATTGCGAATATCTTTTGTTTTATGTAAACCAATATCTTTTAGAGCTCTACGGTTAAGGACCAAGAGCCTCTTCCTTAACACTTCTAAAAGACGAATAACATAAACAAGGAACAAAATGATTTCTCATTCAATTCATAATAATTGACATTTAAAAGTAAAACTTTCAGAACACATTCCCTTCAATCTCCCACTTGTTATCAAAGCTTTCTTTCACATACATTCTCAATGTATAAAACATTAATAACTAGGGTAACCTTCCTAAATCACCTATCAAGCCAATCCACATGGATCCTCGGATCCATGGACTCGAAATATATTTCGTCTCTTAGCTTGGTGTGAAGGTTTGTTGAATGGATCAATTGTGTCACTGTTGTGTCCACCTATTTATTTATTTTGTCTTTCGTTGGTGGTTGAGTTAGCTGTAGTGATATTACTCCTAACTACACTAGCTCATACCTCCACCTTCGATAATGATGACGCATCATCACTCCAACCTCTTATTGTCTAGAATTCCTATAAAAATTGCATCAAAACAGCCCTCAGCTATTTTCTCCTTTGTCTTCCATAAACAAGAACCTTATCTTTAGTCCGGTTAAGGTACTTCAGAATATTCTTGACCGCAATCCTACGATTAGGACTTGCGTTGGATTGGTGACCACTTGTCACGTTTAGAGCATACGAGATATTGAGTCTTGTGCAAGTCATTGTGTACATGGTCCTTCCTTTTGCCGAAGCATAAGGGATACCTTCATGTACTCCAAGTCTTTGTGTGATTGAGCACATTGAGACTTCTTGAGTTGCACACCTATACTCATACTTATTGGCATATTGTCCATATCGGAATTGTTCACCCAGAACATTTCCAAAGACCTTGTCAATGTATGCACGTTGACTGAAGCCAATGAGTCTACGGGATGTATCTCAATGTATCTTGATTCTCAAGATGTGTTGAGCCTCATCCTTTTCTTTTCATTGAATACACTGATTTCAACGAAATTTCTCGTTTGCTAATGCAAAGGTATATGATTGCTCATGAGCAATATGTCATCGACATATAAGATCAGAAGTACTACATGGCTCCCACTAATCTCCTTGTATATACAAGGTACTCCTTTACTTTGAATGAAGTGAATCTTCTTCACCTCTTCGTCAAAGCGTTTGTTCCAACTCCTTTATGCTTGCTTCAATCCAGAAATGGATTCTCGAAACTTGCATTTCTTCTCGCTATTATTTGGATCATCAAAACCTTGAGGTTGTACCATGTACATATCCTCCTCCAAGTTCCTGTTTAAGGAACGCCATTTTGATATCCATTTTCCATATCCCACAATTGTGAAATGCGGTAATAGTGAGCATAATCCGAATAGATTTTAATATGGGAACTTCTCAAAAATTTCATCAAAGTCAATTTCATGAATTTGAGTATAACTTTTGCTACAAGCCTCGCTTTGTAGGTTGTCAAGTTACTATTCATGTCTATCTTCCTCCTAAAAGCTCATTTATACCAAATGATATTTTCTCTTGAGGAAGGCTAATCAAGTTTCATACTTGATTATCATACATGGATTCTACTTCGGATTCCATGGCTTTTAACCATAGTTTGGAGTCGTTTCTATTGCTTCTCGGAAGGTCGAGGGATCTTTGGTATCTAGTACCATGATCTCATGAAGTCCCACATACTTATTGGGTTTCTTCCTTTCCCTCATTGACCTTCTTAGTTCTTTTGGTTCTTCTCGTGTCTCTCGAACTTCTTCCACAATTTCTTGAGGAATAGGTTCATGTTCGACTCTCGAACGCACACTAGGTGAGGATGATTGAGATTCTCTCACAATTTCTTGTAAGGATCTCTCGCTCATGCTCCCACTAACCAAATGAATCTCGGTTGGGCCTTCATGATTTTGAATGCAACATTCACATCATGATCTTGTAGAGTATCTTGAGTTTCCTCAAGCTCAACTCTACTCCCACTACTTTTCTCTCTTTTCCAGAAATTCCAGAAAAACCATATCTCTCTCTACAATCTTTTGATTGGAGGTGATATACCAAAAGTAGTATCCTCTTGTCACACGAGGACAACCTATAAAGAAGCACTTATCCGCTTTTGGTTGAAGCTTGGTCGACATCAATTTCTTGATGTATACCTCACAACCCCAAATCTTGAGAAAGTCGAGCTTAGGTGTCTTTCAACTCCATAGCTCACAAGACATTTTCTCCACGGATTTGGATGGAACTTTATTTAGTGAGTTTGTCATTATTTGTAGTGCATAATCCAAAAAGTAAAGAGGCAATTTTAGATTGACTCATTTGATCGAACCATGTCGAGCAATATCATGTTCCTACTTTAGGAATGAGTCAAATTAGGTATCCTAAGCACTCACCCCTACGAACCGTTCATAGAGACTCGATATTCTTGTTGAGTCGGTTCATTACTTCATCCTCGAATTCCTTGAACTTGTCAAAGAATTCACTTTTGCTTCCCATTAGACAAATATAGTCATAATGACTATAGTTGTCCGTGAACAAAATGAAGTACCTTAAATCGTCTCTTGCACTTGTACTTATCGGACCACATACATTAGAATGTATCATATCCAATTAGTTATTTGTTTTCGTTCCTTTCTTCTTGAAAGGTCTCTTGGTCATTTATTTGACCAATCCGATAGTGCTACAAGATTGTATCATTCACGTGAGTTATCTTAGTTTCTCTTTTGTTATTGTTTGTTTGAGTTTGTTTATTATTTATTTCAAGCAAATAGAAATAATTCTATATGAATGTATTTGCATAGAAAATTCCATTCTTCGATATAGACAAGCAAGAATTAAAATATTTATTAAAATTTATTCATATCTAAAACTTGATACAGAAATGTTCTTGCTAATCGAAGGCATATAACAAACATTCTTCAAAGCTTAAATTTAAATCACTAGACTATTGAAGCTCCATAGAATCTTGTACAAACGCAGCGATGGTTGTACTATTTCCAATCTTCAATATCATCTCGTTCTCCACGAGTTCCTTCCTATCCTTCAATAGTTGCACATCAAAATTATGTGAGCACAAGATCCGGTAACCATTACCAAATCAAGGATAGAGGTGATTAAATTTATCTCAATAACAAACATACCTATGGCGCTTCTCGGGCGCCTACGTTCAATCATCCCATTTTCAAGGTCTTCCTTGTACTTGGGGCAATTCGGTCGGATGTGTCCCTTTTCACCGCAGTGAAAGCACTCCGTGTTGGGAGTTGGAGATTTGAAAGATTTCCCCCTTGAGGCACTCCCATGAGCACCTCCTACTCCCTTGCTCTTGATTGACGTATCTTTGGTAAATTTGCCTTTACCTTTGTTGATCTTTTTGCTCCTCTCATGGACGGCTAGGACGTGATTGTCCTGACCTTTGCCCATATCAACTTCAGCCGTTTTGAGAGCGTTGTGAAGCTCCTCAAGACTCACCCCTTTTTCACGCACATGATAGTGCATCACAAAGTCCTTGAAGGACGGGGCTAGAGAGCCAAGAATCAGATCTTCGGCAATGTCCTCGGGCATTGGAGAAGAGAGCTTCAACAATTTCTCAAGGTATCCTTGCATCGTGAGAAAATGCATAGATACCGATGTTCCCTCTGCCATATGGCACCTTGTGAGTGCGATGGTGGTCTTATAGTGCTCCTTTCGGGCACTATCCATGAACATCTTTGTTAAAGCCTCCATGGTCTTCTTGGGTTTTGAATCCAAGTATTTCGCTTGAAGCGAGTCACCCATGGATGCCAACATTAGACCGTGAACTTGGTTCTCTTGGTCTTCCCACTTGTCTATCGCCTCCTTCTCATTATCGGTTGTCTTCTCATTCAATTTTGGGATTCCACCATCCAAAATATGAGATAGTTTTTCAAACCTCAACACGATGTTAAGATTGAGTTGCCATTTCATGAAGTTTGAGCCATCATTTTGCAAAGGATTCTTTTCGATCATAGATCGCACAATTGGTTGGATATTAGACATTTCTACAAAATAAATTATACAGGTTTTAATGCCAATTTTATGTTTTAATACACATGCATACATATATCGAATATATAAATGTAAATGTTGTAAATAAAAGTTTTGCTCATAAACGCAACAATCCAAGATCCCATCAATTGTAATATAGACTAGCTAAGGGCTATCAAATACATTACAATATCAAGGTAAGAAAACATTTTCTAATCACAACCTTTTTGAATTTTAGCAACATTTAGCATCTTCAAACTCTTGTGACTCTTGTCGTTTTAATTATGAGGGAATACGACCTATCCTCGTAAGAAAAAACTTTTTCCCAAAACCGAGCGAGGGCTCTAGGTAATGTTAAGAAAACTTATTTTCATTTGATACGAGATACGTTTATCTATTGTATTCACAACTAAACATACTTGGGGTTCACTAGGGTGAAACACACCTCATATATTTAATTGTGGCACAACAACAGACAACCTTTATATCTCCCACTATTCCCAAAGATAGAGGGAGCTATCTCCCGCTAAGGGCGAGCAGAGTATCCCTCGATCAATGGCTGCTAGTGGATGAAATAAGAAGGAAATTTATTCTTAATTTTTGTTGGACAATTTAACATGTGATTTAGAATTTTAGGTTATCATGCATATTATTAATCATACACATCCTAACATTCAACACATTCATCACATGCATATCAAGATAAAAACAGAAATTAAACATTCACACAATCCACATCGTGTGAGTTTATATGTTCCCTTCGATCCTCGATCCTCGATCCCTGATCTTCGATCCTCGATCGATGCGCTACAGCGGCGACTTCCTCTTGCACCAGAGATGTAGATTTTACAGAAAATAAACATGCTCCTCACATTCGATAAAACCGACTAGTGCAAGTCCTATGTAAAAACCTCTCACATGCAAATGCAATTCTAAAGATAGAAAATAGAGAATATGGCTTTTACATACATAAGCCCCTGTATAATAATAATTACATACATTTGTAGTGTCTGATTTGGAACATATAAACTCACAATCCTGCAAAGCAACTCAAGCATCCATGCACGCAATTGCTATAAACTACAGAATCTAATTTATCAATCATCCAGAATTCTCAACAATTCTTTGAAAAATATTTTGAAATCCATTAAAAACATTTTTCATTCATCCATAGTTCAAAACTATTTTTGAACCGCTGTCCATCCAATTTCCAATGGAAAGATGAACTGCAGTTTTTCGGTTTTGTTGATTCTCTTACAAAATAATTGTTTTTAAATAAAACGGAATTATTGTAAGTTGGACTAATGTCTTAATCCTAATTCCAATAATCACATGGCATGTTTTAAAACTCTTAAAACATTCAGACGAATTATTATGGAGAATTATATCAACAAAACATCCATACACCGAAAAACCGGTAAAACCGAATTGTTTAAATCCTAGATGGCAAACTAAATTCGTTTACAGCCATAAATCATAAGAAAATTGAACCCTAAGCTCTGATACCACTGTAGGATTTCATGTTTAATTATACATATATATTTTTCGAATTTTCATGTATAATAAGGATCTATTACAATTTTCTTCGATTTATTTATGCATGCATCGGTTTGTTTTAACAACTAGTTTCAAAAACTTATTAAAACAAACACAAAGGGACTCCGAAATTCATACCTAGAAGTTCTCAAAAACTTCTTGACGTTTCAGAGACGTTGAGGAAGCCAATCTTCGCTTCTCGTTGCGCCGGATGCCTCCGAGTGTTCACCGAAACCCTAAACAAGGTTGGAGAGAAAGGAGCTAGCCAATCGATCTCCAAACGAGCTTAGAATCTAGCTACAAACCCCTTCCTTAGCCTCTGAGATTTCTCCTTCCAAAGACTTAGAAAACTAAGAGAATGTTCGTGGGTTTTTGTGGTGAATTAAGAGAGAAAATAATTAGTGAATTGTGTAACCCAATTAGGGAGAATAAGGACCTATTTATAGGTTCCAATCTTACTCTTAATCATGGCTATTCTTTAGCCACGTTTTTCTTTATATTTTCTCTCATAAATTAATTCCTTAATGTATTACATGCACCCACAAAACGTTTGACCAAGTTTGGAGCTAATCCAACCATCAATCAAATTAATCTCTTAATAATCAAAGGCAGAAAATCAATCGCTGTTCGGTTGACCGAGACCCATTCGGTTAACCGAATATGTCACGATTGGTTGACCGATTACTAGACGGATGACCGATTCTTAAAGGGAAAAATTCTCCTTAACCGATCGGACGAATTCTCGTCTAAGACCGAGTGCCATTCGGTTAACCGAAAATATCGGAACTTAACATTATTCGGTCGACCGATTTTGGTTCGGTACACCGCACCAAAGTTCCAGGCACTTTGGTCAAGTTCGGTCAATCAAATATGACTATCCGTTCCATGTTCGGTTGACCGATCCACAGATCCTTCGGTCGACCGAACCTCAACAGATTACCGAACTTTTACCCGATTTTGCCTTTTTCAAATTTTGGATTTATTTCCAACAAAATTTGAACTTGAGGGGGTTTTAGCAAATTCACAACTTATGCAATATATTATCCTATGCAATAATAAATTATTGCACCCCATAATATATTCATCTCATATGAATTTATCATGATTCTAATTATGTTATATATAACATGATTGATTTTACTTGTTCACCACATGTGTCATATTTTCTATAAGAAACCTGACACATCATATGAACCAAAAATCAAGCTTCTTGTTTCCCAGTTTCTTGCGGTGTGACCTATGGGAGGATCTAGACTAAGTTGGCAGTGATATTAAGAGCTTATTATCACAAGCTATAAGCGGTATCTAGCTACACATTATAGCTCCCAATTAGTTAGATGTCTTAATTCCACTCGAACCAAAACCCGATCCATTTAGTGATGGAGTGCACCACTTGTGTCCGTCCCTTGCCTCATGATATTAAGAATACACACAAAGTAGTATTGTGTCATCTTTGTATTAGTATTCATTTCTTAATCTCTTTAAGCTAGTTATAAATATGTGACTTAACTCAAATCACATTGTGCACATTATAACTTTGCTTTATCAAGGGGCCCACTAATATCATCACTCAATTAAGAGGGACAATGATAGTCTTTTGACTAACTATCTTCTCCAACGAAAGTTATACTTAACCAACCAATGCCTTTACAATACACTGATCGATAGTTCAAGACACTGATCTAATTAAGTATTCCTTAAGTGATTAGATATAAGTCTCATATCAAAGGACCAAAGACACGGTAAAATATTAATGACACAGAAACACATTTCTATAATATTTTACTTATTAGGTCTATTCAGTATACAAAAGTAATATTTTCCTCTTTTGCATACCCGTGTTGTCACTCACTTTTAGAGCTACAATGATCTATGACCAACACGACAATCTTAACTCGGTAATTAATGTTCCATGTTAATTACCATGATTGCGAATATCTTTTGTTTTATGTAAACCAATATCTTTTAGAGCTCTACGGTTAAGGACCAAGAGCCTCTTCCTTAACACTTCTAAAAGACGAATAACATAAACAAGGAACAAAATGATTTCTCATTCAATTCATAATAATTGACATTTAAAAGTAAAACTTTCAGAACACATTCCCTTCACCTCATAGGTTAACTAAAAAACGTGATGAGCATTGGGACAAGATCGTTGAGGTACTTAGGCAAGTAAAGGTGAGCATGCCGTTGTTGGACGTTGTTCAACAAATGCCACCGTATGCCAAGTTCCTCAAGGACCTTTGCACCACTAAGAGAAAAACAAATGTTCCCAAAGACACCTTTTTAGCCGCCAATGTGAGGTCAATATTGACACAACCCATGCAAGTCAAATACAAGGAGCCAGGTTGTCCAACTGTCTCTTACATGATTGGGAATGTGACAATCTCTCAAGCTTTATTGGATTTGGGGGCATCTGTGAACCTCCTGCCTTACTCTATCTATGTCAACCTTGGAATAGGCGATCTTAAACCAACAAGGACAACCCTCCAGTTGGCTGACAGATCCGTCAAGATTCCACGAGGGAGTGTGGAGGATGTCCTTATCAAAGTGGGTGAGTTCGTATTTCCAGTTGATTTCATCATCTTGGATATTGAACCCGTGTCCAACCCACAAGGACAAATTCCTGTGATCCTTGGGAGGCCATTTCTTGCGACATCTAATGCTTTGATCAATTGTCGCAATGGCTTTATGAGGTTGTCTTTTGGAAACCTCACGGCGGATTTCAACATCTTTACTCTTGGTAAGAAACCCGGGCTCTTCGACGCCACTGTCGGAGCCAATTTCATACAGGACACGGATGAGCCCGAGTCATTAGGCATGTTTGACTCACATCGACATATTATTAAGGTACCTAATGACCATGTTGCGAGTGAAGAGGAACTTGAGGAATCCGCCAGTGTATCTCTGGACGAGGAGGCACATCTGGGTGCTTGCTCCTCTTACCTTGTGGCCCTTGAGCCACTTTAAAGTAACTCTGAATCCGACAAGGACCCACCTCTGGTCGAGCTTAAACCTCTCCCCGATAACCTAAAGTACATCTTTTTAGGGGATAATGAGACCTTGCCACTCATTATTGCTTCTGATCTTGCACAAGATCAAGAGGTTGCCCTCAAAAGAGTACTCTTTGAAAACAAAGAGGCGATCGGGTGGTCCTTGAAGGATATCAAGGGAATTAGCCCTGGTATTGTTCATTATCGGATCCACATGGAAGAGGATTCTAGGCCCCGTAGGGATCCACAACAAAGATTGAATCCTGTTCTGAAAGAAGTCGTCCAAAAGGAGGTTCTCAAGTGCTTGGATCATGGCATAATCTATCCTATCTCTGATAGTTCGTGGGTGAGTCATGTCCATGTGGTTCCCAAGAAGCCAGGCATGACGGTTGTGGAGACTGAGCATAATGAGCTTATCCCGACACGCCTGCAAACTGGCTGGCGAGTTTGCGTTGATTATCGCAAGCTCAATGCGGCAACACGGAAAGATCATTTCCCGTTACCATTCATTGATCAGATGTTGGAAAGGTTGGCCGGACATGAGTATTCTTTTTTTCTTGATGGATACTCTGGTTACAATGAAATTCCCATCGCCCCCGAGGATCAAGAGAAAAACACATTTACTTGTTCCTTTGGCACGTTTGCCTACCGTCGCATGCTCTTTGGGTTATGTAATGCGCCGACAACGTTTCAAAGGTGTATGATCAGCATCTTCTCCGATATGGTAGAGCGTTTCCTTGAGATTTTCATGGACGACTTTTCCATATTTGGCGCTTCCTTTGATGAGTGCCTTCTTCACTTGAGCCTTGTCCTCAAGCGATGCCGTGAGAAGAACCTCGCTTCAATTGGGACAAATGCCACTTCATGTTTAAGCGAGGGATTGTACTTGTACATGTGGTCTCAAGTAGGGGAATTGAGGTCGATCCCGCCAAAGTGGGTCTTATTGCTAATCTCCCACTGCCACGTAATGTGAAGGATATCCGCGCCTTTTTGGGGCATGCTGGATTCTATCGGCGGTTCATTCGAGATTTTAGCAAAATTGCTCGACCTGTCACCGCCTTGTTGGCTAAGGATGCCATTTTTGAGTTCACACCAGATTGCCACGATGCCTTTTTGACCTTGAAGAAAGAATTGACTTCAGCTCCCATAATTAAGGCACTGGTGTGGACTGAACCCTTTGAGTTAATGTGTGATGCATCTGACTTCGCTGTGGGAGCAGTGCTTGGACAACGATTGGACAAATTGCCTCAAATGATCTACTATGCCAATAGAACACTCAATGATGCCCAATTGAACTACACTGTGACTGAGAAGGAATCTTAGCAATCATATTTGCTTTGGAGAAATTCCGGTCGTACTTGATTGGCTCCCACGTGATTATCTCTTCTGATCACACAGCCATCAAGCACCTCATGGCGAAGAAGATGCAAAATCCCGACTCTTGAGATGGATCTTGTTGTTACAAGAATTCGATCTCGAGATTCGGGACAAAAAAGGGTGTGAAAATGTTGTAGCAGACCACCTATCTCGTCTAGAGACGACCAACCCACAGGACCAAATTATTGATGACAAATTTCCTGACGAGCAGTTGTTCACGATAGAAGATAACCCTTGGTTTGCCGACATCGTGAACTACCTCGTGACCGAGCAACTTCCTGTGGGTTGGTCAAAATCTGACCAAAACAAATTTAGATCTTATGTCATATTCTTTCATTGGGACGACCCCTACCTATTCAAATATTGCTCTGACCAAATTTTCAGGTGGTGCGTCCCAGATAACGAGTTCCAAAGTGTGCTCCATTTCTGCCACTCTAAGGCATGTGGAGGACACTTTGGAGCAAAGAAAACTACTGTCAAGGTGCTCCAATCTGGATTCTACTGGCCTTCTTTTTTCAAAGATGCTTACGACTTTTGTAAGCAATGTGATAGGTGCCAGTGCCTTGGCAGGATTGGTCGACGTGACATGATGCCTTTGTAAAATGTCCTTGTTTTCGACATCTTCGATGTGTGGGGCATCGACTTTATGGGTCCCTTCCCGAACTCGTTCGGTAATGTTTACATTCTGGTGGTTGTTGACTATGTGTCTAAGTGGGTTAAGGCTATACCCACAAAGACCAATGACAACAAAGTGGTCACCGAATTCTTAAGGGACATTTTTGCTTGATTTGGTACTCGTCGTACCATAATCAGCGATAGGGGTACCCACTTCTGAAATCGCTCCTTTGAAGTGCTTATGAGGAAATATTCGATCACCCACAAGCTTGTGACCCCATATCATCCGCAAACTAGTGGGCAGGTTGAAGTCTCTAACCATCAATTAAAGCAAATTCTTGAGAAGACGGTTAGTTCCTCGAGGAAGGATTGGTCAACTAAGTTGAATGACGCATTGTGGGCCTTCCGCACCACGTACAAGACCAATTTGGGTATGTCCCCATATCGGGTAGTGTACGGCATGGCTTGCCACCTACCCGTCGAGCTTGAGCATCGTGATTTTTGGGCGATCAAGAACTGAATATGGATCTTGATCAAGCAGGAGTACAACGTAAACTTGACATTGTGGAATTGGAAGAGCTACGCAATAATGCATACGAGAATGCCAAAATTCATAAGTCCCGAGCTAAGATGTTTCACGATCGCATGATTATGCGAAAGGTGTTTACGGCCAGGCAGAAGGTGTTGCTCTACAATTCCCGGCTTCATATGTTTGCGGGTAAGCTCCGCAGTCGCTGGTCTGGCCCTTTTATTGTCCAAACCGTATATCCTCATGGAGCGGTTGACATCTTGAACCCAGGGAATAGGGACGTGTTCAAAGTTAATGGACAACGCCTCAAACCCTACTTGGAGGGGGCACCAGCAGAAGTCGCGGAGGTCATGTTCCTTCATGAACCTCTCTCGCACTCAACCATTCATGCTCCTGCATGAATGGTTGAGCTTTCATGTTTGTATAAAGTTTATTTGAAAAAAAAGAAAAAAAGAAAAAGAAAGAAAGACTCCTTCAGTGAGCATCGTTTGTTGTGGGCTCCAACCCTTGAGTATTTGGGCCCCATTTCTTTCACGTATTTGTTTCCCTTCTTTAGCATCTCACAGGTTTTGATGGAATTTGGGTTGTGTCCATCAACATAGCCATGAACTTCCTTTTGTATTTCACGTTGGTGAGATCTTCCTTTTTTCATGCAGAAATCCATGTAGTATCATACTCACATTCATTGAGGACAATGCATGAAGTAGGTGTGGGGGGTGTTTTATGTGTGTACATATTTCAGTCTTTTCCTTTGATTTTGTTTTCTTCTGTGTGCATTGTTAGGGTCATGTTAGTGTGCTGCATTTAACATTGATATATCTGCTTGCCATGATCCTTGGGTGACTTGTCTTCTTTTGCTTGCCTAGTGCTTTAAAATTTTCAAATTTCTTTCAAAATCTTCATGTGTTTGCGAAAGAAAATATTTTTGTAGGTTTTGCGTGTGTTTAGCATGTGCAAAACCGTGGAGAGGCAAAGTAAAAAGAAAGCTCCCAAAATTGTCTTGAACCTGATGCATTAGGATATCTAATTTACTGCCTTTAGGTCTTATCGGGTCGTTAGGATGCACCCCGGTTTTCCCTCGGGGGCGTGTAATCATAGGGTTTCAGCACTCAAACATTTAGGAAGTCCACCCTGAACCTCGTGAGTCAAATAATTCGTGTCTGTTAGTATAAGGAAGTTTGTCGTAGTCAAGGGCCCTTAATCTCTTTTTGTGAAACTTAAGTGTAGGGGTTTTGGTTCCCATGTAGATAAATAAATAAGTGGTGTTCTCTCTTCTCGCATGGCTCCTATCACTCGGGAAAGTAGGTCTGAGGAGACATTGTGCCTGGTGCTCTCGAGTCATCTGACTTGGGATGCACCGACTGAACTCCCGTTACACGGGAGGTAGGGATCGCCCTATGTGGAGATTTGGGGGAAGGTGTACGTGATAGTGAAGTCCTCCTAGGCAATGATGCACGAAACCCAACCCTGGGAAAATAAAACACCAACCAATAAAATGCTCCAAAGAAAAGAAAAAAAAAAGAAAATTCAAATAAGAACCTTAATGGACTTTACACATGGTATCACATTCAGAAGTTAAGGTTGCCCATGTCTTTCACTTAAGTCCTTAACTAACTTTCACGAATAATTCATTAGGCTAGGTGTGTGGACCGATTACATATATAGAGTCGACCCGTAGTATTACCGCGTCCCATTATCGACAAAATAAGTCCAACGAGTCGTGTAGCTAGATTGATTAATGCATCTTGTTTGGATTTTGTGGGTATATCCGCTGAAAACCCTCAGGACACAACACTCCTCCTCCTTGGCAACAAGGAGGTTTAACGGCTTGTTGCATGTGCTAAGTGCAACCGTGATTCCTACGAAAGTGAGTTAGGATTTCTTGTTTCTCGTTTGTTTTTCTCTTTCTTTGTTTTGCTCGGGACTAGCAAAAACTTAGGTGTGGGGGTATTTGATTGACATCATTTCATGATTATATTTGTATCTTATATCCATTATCTTACACTTAAGCAATGCTACGTGATGAATTTTATGTTTGAATTTCAGAAATAAAGAGGTTTGATGAGAAGAGGCATGAAAGGACCTAAAAGATAGGAAAAATGACTGAGTTGAGAGACTCGAGGACTAAGATGCAAAAGAAAAGGACCTGAACGTAAGACCGAAGGACCAAAGAGAAAAATATAAAACTCCACACCATCATGGGGAGTATTTTGGCAATTCGATTCGGGTCAGAGCTCCAATAAACGAAGTATATGCATCAAAGACCGATAAAGAAAGCCAGGAAAGCCCACAACAAAAGTCAGTCAGATCCAAAGCTTATGGACCGCCAATTGGTAGTCTGGGACCACGAATTGGCGGTCCGGATCTCTCCGGATCCGCTAATATTTCTGGAGCGCGTGTATTACAGTTTGTATAGGCTATTTTTGGTATTTGTTTAGTCCCATACCGGGGGATTTTCCCGGATTACCTTTTTCTATGGCTATAAATAGAACTCTCCCTCCTCTCATGTACCCCATCTCCTCTCTTTGTGGCCATCTTCTCTACTAAGAGTGAAGCCTTGAAGCAAAACTCTGGTGGAGAAAGAGGCTACTTGTAATTGAGTGAGTTAATAATAGATGTCTTCCATTAGTATGTTGTTTTCTTGCTTAGTTTAATTTCCTTTAATATGCTTGCATGTTTGTTTTGTTTTATGTCTTTTAGTTAACTTGTTGTTTAGTCTTTCTATAATTAGTTTAAGCATGTCTTCTTTCCTTAGTATAATTGTTAGTTTAAATATGTGTGAGTAGTTCCATCCCCTTTGGGGGTGAGGTAGATGTGTGTACATGTTATGTAGATCACATGAATGCTAGATATTATTTTTTGTGAGAGATATTAGTATGCTTGCTTGAATTAATAAGAACTTTACTTGATGGTTTCTGGCATAGTTAGGTACATTCCATGCTTGTTATGTTCTTAATAACAATCTTGCATTGCTTATATTAATCACCTAGGTTAGTGTTGTAAATGATAGGTCTTGCCATTAGGTACTTCTTATACATTAACAAACACTAACTAACTTGAGCTTCTTGTATGCATTCACCATCACACTTATTTCATGTGCACACACACACACTCCACCCGTTAGGGGTTTTCCATTCCTGAGTTATATCTTCCTTCAATAGTTGCCTAGTTTAGTTTGTGTTGTGATTTCATTTCAGCCTTTCTAGTTTACTAGTTTAGATTAGTGTAGTTAGTGTAATCAATATTTCTCTCCTTTCTTTCCCACTCGCCTTCGAACAAACCAAAACTCGACACACCTCCCTGTGGATCGACTCATATTTGCCACCGCTTCAACGCGGTCATGCACTTGCGGTTAATAAAACGAATCAATCATCGTGCCTCATCCTCCATAAAGATGTGGTGCTGCAGGACGTCATGACTTATCCTTTTAATGTCCTTCAAGGACCACCTAATGGCTGATTTGTGCTCCTTTAGGACTCGAATCAGACTTTCTTCCTGATCACCAATCAACATCGATGAAAAATCACCGGAAATGACCTATCGAGACCAACAAAAACGTGTTTAAGTTCCTTAGGGAGTTCTTTAAGCTCAATTGTGGGTGGCTCCTCAAGGTAAGGCGTGATATGTAGCTCAAAATGTAAGATAGGAGGAGCTCGCATGTACTGAATAACATCCACATCATTGCTCAACTCACCCCCATCATTTTCATGATCGGAATCATCCATGATGAAGCATTTAGATTTTCATGAATCAGGGGGTACTCTTCTTTTATTTCTTCTTACACATCCCGGATAAGATTAATTTCCATGGGGTCCTCGAAAGATGCCAGTTGCCTAGCCATATTTAACACATGGAATGTCGTGGTCAAGTTTCCGAACGACAATTTCATGAGTTCAGTTCGACAATTGATTAAGGCATTTGACGTCGCCAGAAAAGGTCTACACAAAATCAATGGAATCTAAAAGTGGGTAGTCTTGATTGGTTCAGTCTCAAGTACGATGAATTCAACAAGAAATATGAAATTGCCGACCTTGATTTGGACATCTTCAATGACCCCCATTGGGACTTTGATCGAACGATCATCCAACTGTAAAGTTGTTTTAGTAGGTTTGATCTCGCCTAGGCTTAATCGTTCATACACAGAAGCTGGTAAGAGGTTAACCGCCGACCCTAGATCTTGCAAGACATTATTAATGCGAGAGTCCCCAATGACACATGAAATTGTTGGACTACATGGGTCCTTCAATTTTACGTACGTTGGATTTGCTAGAGACGTTGATTTTCCTCTTAGTCGTACAGAGATACTTCAGGAATTTCGCATAGGAAGATATTTTTTGAATCAAGTCTAACAAAGCAATGTTGACATTCACTTTCTTGAATATCTCCAGCATTTTATCCACATTGTCACTCTGTTTCGTAGACAACCTATTAGGATATGGAGCTTTTGGCAGGTAGGTCTTCTACGGTGCCTAAGAAGGGGGCGTTGGTCTATTATTGTCACCCTCAGCCCCTCCTTAGTAAAGAGCGTTCGGGACGGGATGTGAGGACCCACGTACACAATCTAACACCCGTGCCACAACTCGATGCCAGGGTGAGAGTATGAGGATAGTAGCTCCTTGTACCTCTCTAAGTATGCATGGAATGATTCGGTCTCATGTTCATAAAATGAATTGATTTCATTCGTCGGTTTTTGAGTCTGATGATATGGAAAGTACTTCTTGAGGAATGCATATTGAAACTCATCCCAAGTCCTAAAGGCATTCGCCTGGTTGCTGTAAAACCACTTCGTGGCATCATCCTTTAGTGCAAAGGGGACAAGCCTAAGATGGATGGAGTCTGTGCTAAGTTGTTGTAGCTTGAACATAGCACAGACCTCCTCAAATTCCCTGAGAAAGATGTAGGGGTCACCCTTCCCAGTGAAGTGAGGTAGCATGGATATAAACTGAGGCTTAACCTCAAAGTGGTTCTCATTTGCCTCTGGCAATACGATGCACGAAGGTAGAGCAGTATTGCTCGGGTATCATCGATCACGTAGAGAAATGGGAATATGAACGGGTGGAACAGGTGGACCGTGTGCGACACGAGAAGATGAAAGTGTCGAGAAATCGACTACCGAGGAAGGATTAACGACACACCTTGTCAAACGACCACTCTCGTCTCGAGCCCACACAAGCATGCACAAAGGTGTACACACACACAAACCAAAACTTTTTTTAACAAGGAAGAAGAATGTGCGTAGAGGAGAAGACGGGAGGACACAGAAGAGAGAATGACTCAGGAGAGAAGGGAACAAATCCTTATGCTATGGCGGGCAGGTACCGGTAGAAGCACATAAGCAAACAAGGCTCAAACAACCTAAGGTCGCTATAGGTCCTTACAGCTAGACGACGCCTAACAGCGAGGTGATGCGTCCTCAACACACCTCACCTCCCTACGACGAGGACCACAAATCCCATCAAGTAAGCCAAGATCCAGAGATCACGTATCTCCTTCTATCGACAGAGTGGGCAACGCCGATCAGGTCATGATGGTCGTGACCGGATCACTCTCCTAATGCGCCCGAGATCCTTAGGTCTAATGTCTACTTGATTTTAAAATTAGGCTCTTGATTAGTCTAGTTTTTGGGAAAAAGGAAAGAGTGATGAAATCCCCCACCTTATCTTATATGGGACAGGCCCTCTTTGGTAGCGTTTTGGAGTCCTAATCTAGAAATCAACTCTCCAAACAAACGCTCAACTCACACTTGTTGCAATGCAATTCCTACTAACTAAGGCATGGTCATACGAAATGCATGAATGAATGTAGGAGATGCGTACCTCACTCCAGTGCTCAACAACTGAAAGTAAAGCTAAAACAAAAGACAAACTACGTGCCCAAGTCAAGTACATGATGCAGACCTAAACAGGCAAGAATGCCTAATATTTTGCTTTAGGTTTTAGGGTCCAAGTTGTTTAAAAGGGGATTGATTATTGATCTGGGGGCAAACTACAAGTCATAACATGCCAAACTGATCCCTAAACAACTATGTTGATACACAAAACAACCAGAAGAAAGTAGGGGGCTAGCAGAGCTCACCACGCCGCCAGTTGTCGGTCCACAACCATTGTTTGGCCGTCTGTTTTGCTTTTCTGGCCTCCAAATTTCTTCGGGTGCCTTCCTTTGATGTTTAGAGCCTCCTGAAACAAAAGGAAAACTACAAAATAGAAATTAAATCCACTCGAATTGTAAGAGCCACTCTCCTGCTATAATAATAATAAGTCCACTATCCGCGGTTATGCATAATTGACTTCTTGGAATGTGAAATTGTGTTATGACATGCTTGTTTAAGTAGATTTGATCAGATTTCTCGTTGGTCGATCGGGTGCGACACATCGGACGAGCGCGCGATTGTTTGACTCGATCGACTCAATTTGGGCCCGAGTGAGTGTAGGGTCGGTTTTGGACTAAAACCGTGTTGAAGTGGCATGGAATTGGAAGGGTTGCATTAGGGTTTGGATGTGCATTTTCGTAGCTTTTGGATGCCTTTGGAATGGTGCCATTTTGGCATGCCTTAATTTGACTTGAATAGCCATGAAGCCTATGGAAGTTGGAGGGTTGTTTGCAAACAAAACCCCCTCAACCCAAGCCATACCTACCCTCTCACTCCCTCACCCACGAAATTCAGACCCTCTCCATCTCCCTCTCCGGTGTGCTAGTGGTTGGAGCTCCGACGAGTCAAGTGGAGCAAGCTAGAGTGCATCTTCTGGGAGCAACTAGACGAAGATCTGGGTGGGCTGATATCCGGTAATCTCGGGCAAAGTTTTTCATGAATTCAGGTATGCTCCTGACCCTTGAAGAGTTGTATGGGAGGGGGTGTTGGCTGGAGGGCCAGCCAGCACCATGTTGGTGGTTGGTGCAATCGGTTGCACCAAAAACCGAGTTCCCTTCTAGCGTGCGCATGGAGCATGCGCTAGATGGGGCTGGCTGTGGGGCAGCCAGAGGGACCGGGTTTCCGTTGAGCTCTGGTGAGGTCCGATCAGGAGTGATGAGGTTTCTTCTGGGCTGAGTTTTGGAGTGGGCACGGATCTGGTTGGGTGTGGCTGGTGCACACAAGATCCGACTAGGATTTGTCTTCAACCCTTTTGACTCTTTGTTTGGATCGGCTGGCTGATCCAGATCTTCTAGATGGTGGAAAAGGTCAGGAAAAGGTGTGGAACAAACCTAGGGATGCCAAGGGTGAGGGGTATCTTGATGGGCTAGCTCGGTCTGAGCAGCGTGCGCTTGAATGGGATAGCCATGCGGTTAGTGCACCATGTGCATCAGCTTGCTCGGTTGTTGGGCTGAGCTGCTTGGATGGATCTCTACTGACCCTCTCCCACCATAGACGGCCTGAGAGGGATACTCTAAGCATGTGGGTTGGAGTGGTCAAGGGCTCATGCATATGGTTGTGAGTCGATTGAACTTGTCAGCTTGTCTTTTGTTAGTTATCGTGTTGAATGTGTTTTGCTCTATATGACTTGTTGTGTTTCAGTAGCAGATATAATGTGGTTATATGATCTGATGTGTTTGTATTCCTGATGTTGTAGTCATGCATGCACTTATGAATGTAAACGGGCTCTTTCATATCATGTGTTGATCGTGTCATGTTCTAAAGCAACATATTAACATGTTACATGCATGTATGCTAGTTTAGAGATCTATATCGTCTACTGATATTTTATGCATGTTCCAACATGATTATCCTACTGATATACATGTAATCAATACCCATATCAACTCTGATCATGCTCTGAGATTTCAGTTATCATCGCATATAAACTCTGAAACTAAGGATGCATGCTATCGATTATTGTGGAGTGTGATTTTGATATATCTAGTTGTAGTGCATCATCCTATTGCGTCTCTCATGTCTATATGTTACTGAAGTGAAGTGTTATGATATGTTTATGTATGACCCTTAGGATATCAGACCTTTTAACATCCTTATCATGACCCGTAGATGACTCGATTAGCTATTATCTTGATTTGCCGATCCGGTTATGATTGCTTGCTGTTGTGAGTTTCGTTTGATTCCTGATTGGGATGTTCTGATTTTATTTGTTTGGGGGCTGTTAGGAGGGTATTCGGATACCTTTCCTTGAGCTCATTCCATACACTGTAGATGCATTAGATTTTAGATACTTAAGTAGCTTGCATCGCATTTAATCTGATTAATAATTCTAGGCACATTCTATTTTTGGGCCGACGGGCCACGAGTGGGTCCTCTTGCTAGAGAGGCCATTCGCATAAGACCTTCACGTTGGGAGGCCAGGCGTAAGATAAGTCCTGGGCAGGCGCGCTGCCATTCTGTCTCAGTGTAGGTATTCCCAAGTTCGCGATGGCACCATGTAGGTCACTTGCCGCGAATTGGGACACTTATCCGGCGCACCGCTTTGTGCCGAGCGGTGGGTCACTGTCGAGTGACCGCCTTTGACCAGCAAGGCTGGTGTTCTGGTTCCTATTGAGGAATGATTCAGGTGTGTCCGACCGGCACGGCTTATGGAGTCGTAGCCTTCTGTTGCATTATGTGCTTTTCTGTTTCTGTTTTGGATGCTTTTGTCTTAGATAGATTGCATGCATTCTTCCATATAACTCTGATTGGGCCAGGGGCATACTGGGTTTTCTTTATAGAAAACTCACGCAAATGTTGATGCGGTGCTTGCAGGTACTTAGATTCCTACAGGGTAGGCTGGACGAGTAGTCGAAGATTCTGTACACGAGGGACACGTCGACCAGATTCTTCAGTTTGTCTTTTGCTTCCGCATTATTTATGATGTACTTCCCTTTTGTAACTCGATGTAATGTATTTGATTTTGTTACCATATATGGATAATCTCTCACTTTTCAGTCATGTTTTAAGTTAGTCTATCCATGTATGATCTCTCTACGTATTGTCGAGTCGTTGTTGGTCTATCTTTTGTAACTCCTTCGGTCGTCGCGGAGGTCTCTGATCGCGACACTTGTAGTCTTTCCCAGTGTGCGTACCCGTGAGATCGGGGGCGTTACACAAATCGTCCCAAATTAGAGTCTGGACTGACACCTCCCCGACAACGGCGCCAAAAACTTGTTTAAACGTTTTAAATTTAGACCGCAAGTGCACAGCCGTCGGTGAAGACGGGGCAAGTACGGGTCGATCCGCAGGGAGGTGAGTAGCCTCTGGTTTGACCAAAATCAAATGGCAAATGAAGGG
The DNA here is from genome assembly GCA_963682175.1 of Triglochin maritima. NCBI lineage: Eukaryota > Viridiplantae > Streptophyta > Magnoliopsida > Alismatales > Juncaginaceae > Triglochin > Triglochin maritima. The sequence continues at coordinate 15,493,814 of OY821785.1, forward strand.
AGAAGAGTTTTAGATATGCTAATCTAAGCTACACTAAACTAGTAAGAAGAAATGTGAAGGAAAGCAACAACTAGTGATTCAAAGTAAAGCAAAAGAAAACTTAATTCAAAGCTGTAAATCAGGAAGGGAGAGCCCCTAGGGTGTGGAGTGAGTGCACACATGCAAAGAGAGGGTGAAGAATGCATTTCAATAGGCACAAATGTAGGTAGTGCTTTCATGTATAAGAGGTGTCTAATGGTCATGGCAAAACATATCAATCCAATCACTAACCTATTTGATTAACATTCAGATACACAAGTTTGGTTATTTCAGAACCTAAACAAGCATGGGAGGTGTCCAAGAGTTGTGGCAAAACCCATTAAGTAAAGTGTTCTATTTTAAACAAGCAAACATACATTCATGGTTATCAACACATTTCAAAAATAAAGCATTCATTTCAATTCTTTATTGCATATATAAAACATCAACTCCACCCCCAAAAGGGATGGAACTACTAACTACTCATTAAACTAACTATTAGTACAGAACACCCTTGAGCTGGTAACCTCTAAATCCACACTGGCCTTTCCATGTTCCTAGTGAAAAGCAAAAGGCCAAGCGAAGGCGCGTCATCGAATGAGAGTGAGAATCCTATGTGCGGTAGTACGTCGATGGGTTACTTATTTTATTAGGTCTAAACTTCGAGCTGCAGCATCTTTGGGAAAAGGGCAGCGGATATGAACAAGATACGATCATGAGAGTGTCCAATGCCATGTGTGTTCTCCCACTTCATCTGGAATTAGCTATTCATATGCAAAAAAGTACAGAACACCCTTGAGCTGGTAACATCTCTTATAGTGTATCTTAAGAAAGGAAACCATATTAACTAAGTCTACTAAGATTATTGAAACAAAATTAAACTAAGCATGCATGCAACATGAAAGAAGCAACATAACAAGGAAAATTTTATTAATTTCAGCATCACAATACAATACAAGGGAAGATGATGAGTTCTATTTATAGTCATTGAAAAATGTGATCAGGGACAATCCCCCGATGTGGGACTAATACAATACCAAAAAAGGACATAAAACACACTAATATATGATCCTCCCGAAGATTATCCGATCCAGAGCTGACCCGACCACCAATCAACGTTCCCAGACCGCCAATCAGTGACCCTAGGAAACCAATTGGCGGTCTAGTTTGGTCATGATCCGACCTGGCTTATCGTGGTTGTGTATTATGTTGTTTTTGTCCATTTTAGGTAGGTTTCAGTAGTCCCACATCGGAGGATTGTCCCTAGTTGTCATTTTCATGTCTATAAATAGAACTCTTCCTCCTCCTTTGTAATGTACCCATTGTTTGGTGGTCACTCTGTAATATGAGTCATGTAAATAAAATATTTTCTTTTAGTTTTGTTTGAATGTTGTCTGTTTTTTAATGCTTGCATGGTTAACTTAGTTTTGTTTTGCTAATCTTAGTATAACATGTTAAATGTCTTTCTTTCTTAGTATAATTGTTAATTGAATGTGTAGTGAGTAGTTCCATCCCCTTTGGGGGTGGAGATGATGTTTATACATGTAATGAAGAATGGGAATGAATGCTATCTTATGCAATATGTGATGCATGTGAATGTATGCGTGTTTGTTTAAATAAGAATACTTAACTTGATGGATTCTCCCCAACTTTTAGACACTTCCCATGCTTGTTTAGGTTCTTAATAACCAACTTGTTTATGCTCATATTAATCAACTAGGTTTGTGATTGGATTGATAGGTTTTGCCACAACCATTTCATACTTCCTATGCATGAAAACACAATCTATACTTGTACATTATTGAATGCATTCTTCACCACCTTATCACATGTGTACACACACTCCACCTTTTAGGGGTTGTCTTTACTGAATCTTATCATTCTCATTTGTGAATTGGTAGTTTAGTGTAATTAGTTAGCATAATCGACTCATTCTCCTCTCCTTTCCCACGCGAGCATGGTTGGAACAAAAATACTCACAACTCCTTGAGGTTCGACCCGTATTTTCCACGTCCTCACCAATGTCATGCACTTGCGGTTATTATAACTGAATCAATCAAGTTTTGGGTGTCATTGTTGGGGAGGTGCTCTGTCCAGACTCTGGTTTGGACGATTTGAGTGGATTTAATCTTTTGGTTTTAGTTTTGCTTTATTTTAGGACGTTGAAAGTTCACTGGGGAAGCAGTTGGACATATGTAGGAGAATTTGAATCTATCACGACCGCCAAGTAGCTGTCAAGGACCGCTGATTGGTGGCCTGGTGAGTTTTGTTTGCCCCTTTGTTTTGTTCTGGTTGTTGGTAATACCACTATTGTTGCCTGGGAGCCCAATTTTGCATGTCTAAACCTGTAGATTGCTTCCATATTAATCAATAAAGACATCAATCCCCCTTTTATACAACTTGGACCATAAAAGTCAGCAAAAGATTAGTGACTTGGCATCTATATCATGCATCATTCGTAGACATTGTATGCATTCATCTTTTCTTTGTTTTATTTTTTCCATTGTTGAGTGCTGGCCTGAGCTACGTGCGCCTATTCTCTCATTCATGCATGGTTAGAGCATGCATTAGTTAGTAAGGTACATCAAGATAAGAGTGAGGTGAGTATTTGATTGGAGGGCTTGATTGCTAGTTTAGGAATCAAGCTACTCTAAGGGGGTTATCCCATACAGGATAAAGTGGGGGATTTCATCACCCTTTGCTTAGCCCCTAAAATCACATTAATCAAAATCCTTAATCTTAAATTAAGTAGACATTGGCGACTAGGATACGGGCTAACTTAGTTGCCGAGGACGGTGAGGCGTTTGGGAGTGTGGGGAGTCACGGTTAGACAACGTCTCACTTAAGGAACCATAGCCAGCCTAAGCTTGTTTGAGACGTGTTTGCTAGATTAGGCTTCTACCCTCACCCACTACCCATGCTAGATTTAGGGATTCTTCCTTTCTCACCAGAATCTTCTCCTCGTCTACATTCTTCGAGTTGTCTCCTCCTCTGATTACACCTTCTGTTGTGTGCAGATTTTTTGAGTTGAGTCGAGTGTTTGATGCGAGGTTGGGATCGTTCTAATGAGACCGCTCGACTTTAGAGAGTGCATTTTTCTTTTGAGATGGACAATCTAGGTGATCGCCTATCTCCGCCTCGAGCTCCTTTGGAGCGCGAGGCCGAGTCATGTCACAGAGGTGGGGGAGATCGAGTTCCATACATAAATTACCTAGATCCACTCCCACCGCCACGTAGACCTCCTCCAACTCAGGAGTAAAAGGGATTCGGACAGGATCGAGTTATGGGTGCGTCACCACTTTTAGCTCGACAAGATAGACCGATGACTCTGTGGGAGCGGACCCATCCTATTCGGGTCGTGCAACCTTCTTGCATTGTTCTCCCGCCTCCTCGTGGGAACAATTATGAATTGAAACCTTAATATGTGAGCATGCCTCCTACCTTCACTGCCAATAAGGAGGATCCGTATATCTTTATATGTGAATTCAAGGAAGTATGCTCCATGTTCTAGCTTCAACAACTTGTCAAGCATTCCGTCCGGTTGAGAAAGATTTCTTTCGCATTGAAGAATAACGCAATGAAATGGATGTACAACCTCCCCGCAAACTCGATTCGGTCTTGGTATGCATTCGTGACAGTTTTTCTGAAGAGATTCTTCCTTCAATGGAAGAATCAATAGATACGGCAGTAGATAGATCAATCAGACTAAGACCGAATCATTTCATGTTTCTTTGAGAGGTTCAAAAACCGTCCCCTGAAGTGCCCTCATCATGGGCTTAAGTTATGGTAGTTGTGCCAGATTGTTTATGAGGGCTTCAATTATAACACCCGCACATTGTTGGAGTCAATGTGTCACGGTGACTTCGAAATGAAACCGATCAACGAGGCGTAGGACACTTTTGAATTAATGACTGAACGTACCCTTGAGTGGGACACCATGAGAGAGCCACCCTCCGCAAGGTCTTTTGGTCGAGCTAGATCTTACCAAGTCGAGTCTACTATCGCGTCTGAGGCGAAAATGGTTACTTTCATGCGTAAGATTGAAAGTTTAGGGCTGGACCGAGCTCTTGTAGTTCAGGTCGGTTCTCTGACTTGCAGTACATGTGGACTTACGGGACATAGTGACATGGAATGTGCTTACCCTCCAAGCGATATTGAGCTTGCAATTGTGATGTATCAACAGTGGCCCCGTAACGACCTGTACAATCACTCCTTCAACCTGGGAGGCGAAACCACCTTAACTTCTCTTGGGGCCTACTGGGGGCAAGGGTCAGAGGTTGCACGCTCAACCTGAACTCCCAACTTCTCACTTTCCACGCCCACTGGTGACCTACCAACCCCCACATCAAAGGTCTCAACCAAATACTCCCCAACCTCCTCAAGCATCATCTTGGGGTTATTCTAACCATATTCCACCATAGCGGGTTGACCCAAAGGACCCCACTCTTGAACAAACCTTTAAAGCATTCATGCAGGGCATGCAAACCATGCTTTCGACCAACAACAATTCGGTCAAAGCATTAGAAGTGCAAGTCAGCCAGTTGGCTCATCAGCTCCATGAACGCAAGAAGGGTCAGTTACCGAGTTAACCGGAGCTGAATCCCCGCATGTACCAACAACCACACACAAAATGAGAGTTTCGTACCTCAGGGGTGACAAGTGAACCACGTGGAGGAACTTATTCAGCATGTCAATGACATTGTAACCTTAAGGAATGGAAAGAAGATCGGCAATCACATTTCCTTGCCAGCAACACCATCTACGCAGCCCTTTCGTAGGGAGGGTGGTGATAAGGAGTCGAGGAAATTTCTCCATTGACTCCCAAGGAAGGTCAGCCAGTTTGCCTAAACTAACCCTCCTCCTTCAATACTCCAAGGCAAACCTACGTTCCAAAAGCTCCCAATCCTAGTAGATTAACTAAAAAACATAGTGATACAATGGATAAGATATTGGAGGTCTTTAAACAAGTGAAGGTTAACATCCCCTTGTTGGATGTCATCCAACAAATACCTCAATATGCCAAAGTGTTGAAAGATCTCTGCATAACAAAGAGGAAGACCAATGTTCCTAAGAAAGCATTCTTAGTTGTTAGTGTGAGTTCACTGATTGACATCATTTCATGCTTATATTTGTATCTTATATCCATTATCTTACACCTAAGCAATGCTACGTGGTGAGTTTTATGTTTGAATTTCAGAAATAAATAGGTTTCAAGAGATGAAGCATGAAAGGACCCAAAACCAGGGAAAAAAGACTTAATTGTGAGACCTTGGGACTAAGATGCAAGGGAAAAGGACCTGAACGTAAGACCGAAGGACCAAAGAGCAAAATAGAAAACTTCACACCATCATGGGGAGTATTTTGGCAATTCTATTCGAGTCAGAGCTCCAACAAGCGAAGTAGGTGCATCCAAGACCAACAAATACATCAAGACAAGACCACAACAAAAATGAGCCCGATCCAGAACCAATAGACCGCCAATTGGCGGTCTGTTTAGCTTCGGATCCGCTAATCTTTGGCGGGCATGTGTATTAGAGTGTGTTTATTATATTTCTGATATTTGTTTAGTCCCACATCGGGGGATTGTCCCGGATTACATTTTTCTATGGCTATAAATAGAACTCTCCCTCCTCTCATGTACCCCATCTCTCTCTTTGTGTCCATCTTCCCTACTAAGAGTGAAGCCTTGAAGCAAAACTCAGGTGGAGGAAGGGATGCTTGTAATTGAGTGAGTCAATAATCGATGTTTTCATTAGCATGTTATTTCTTGCTTAGTTAATTTTCTTTAATGTGCTTGCTTTGATGCTTGTTTTGTTTTATGTCATTTCGGCTTCTTTAATATTTCTTGCTTGATTAGTGTAGTTTCATTTCAGTATAATGCTTCATTTTGTTAATGTAGTTAGTGTAATGAGCAGTGAGTAGTTCCATCCCCATTTGGGGGTGGAGAAATCTGTGATATGACAATGTAGTGTATTAGGTGTGTGTTATCTTAATCCCTTGAGCCTTATATGATTTCCATAACCATCTAATGGGATTTCACTCTTATCTTTGTTAGGCTAATGCTCTTGAATGAAGATTAGCTTATGCTTAGATTAGTGGACCTATTTTATGGAGAATGATAAGGTGAGGATATGGATGGAATTAATATTGGAAACACAATTTGTAGTGTATGTACTCTTGTTGCCTTTACCTTGGTTAATAGCTTGTATGTTTTAATGATATGTGTTATCTTAATTCATGTGGAGGCATAGTAGGGTCTAGTCTTTATACATAAGTTCATTTAGCTTCATTCCAATTATTGTCTTGTATGCTTTAATGATATGATATTATCTTAATTCATGTGGAGGCAAAGTTGGATTTAGTTTTATGATTTCATGCACTACATGTTGTGAGGAGCATAATTTAACACACACACACACACATCTTAATATTCACATCATTTGTCTACCCTATGGGGTTTAGTTTTATTGCTTATCTTCATTTCCTTTTGCATCTTAGTGTAGTTTAGTGTAACCAACCATTCTCTCCTTTCTTTACCAATCGCCTTCGAACAAACCAAAAGTTGACACACCTCCCTGTGGATCGACCCGTATTTGCCACCGCTTCAACGCGGCCGTGCACTTGCGGTTTAAATAAAACTATCAATCAAGTTTTTGGCGCCGTTGCCGGGGAGGTGTTCTGTCCAGACTTTGGTTTGGACGATTCGAGTGGTTTTTAATTTTTTGTTTTTAGTTTTTGTTGGTTTCAGGGATCCTAGAGCTCACGGGGCGGCTACTGGACGAGTTGGAGAACAAGAACTTCAACAAGGAACGCCAATCAGCGGTCTTGGACCGCCAATTGGCGGCCTGGTGAGGGTTTCTTGCTCTCAATTTTCTTCTGGTAGATGGTTCTTTCATTTTAGTTATCTGGGAGCACTATTTTGCATGCTGTGACTTTTAGTTTGCTCCCATATCATTAAACCAATCCCCATTAATCAACTTGGCCTTAAAATCCCAAGCAAAAGACTAGACGTTCTTACTTGTTTAGGTCACGCATCATGTATTTGACTTAGGCATGTACTTGTCATTTCTTTTAGCTTTATTTTCAGTTGTTGAGCGCTGGCGTGAGGTACGCATTTCCTACACTCATTCATGCATCTTGTATGCCCACGCATTAATTAGTAGAAATTGCATCAGGACAAGAGTGAGTTGAGCGTTTGATTGGAGCGATTGATTGCTAGATTTAGGATCAAAACGCTACTAAGGAGGGGTTGTCCCACAAAAGATAAGGTGGGGGATTTCATCACCCTTTCCTTGGCCCCAAAAATCACTCTTAATCAAGCCTTAACTAAAAGCAAGTAGACATTGGACCTAGGATTTCGGACGCACTAGGAGAGTAATCTAGTTGAGATTGTCATGACCTGATCGGCGTTGCCTACCTTGTCGATAGTAGGAGGTCCTGGATCTCCAGATCTGGTATCCCTTGCTGGGCATTGTGGTCCTCGTTGTAGGGAGTTGAGGCGTGTCGAGGCTAATGACCTCGAAGTTAGGCGTCATCTAGCCTAAGGACCCATAGCCTTAAGCTGATTGAGCCGTGCTTGCTAGTTAAGCTTCTATCTGATCCCATTACCCATGCTAGATCTAAGGATTCTTCCATCCTCATCTGAGTCCTCTCCTCATCTTTTCTCTACGAGTAGTATCCTCCTCTGAGTACACCTTCTGTTGTGTGTTTTTTAGAGTCGAGTCGAGCATTTTCTGCGAGGTTGGGCTCATTCTGGTGAGAGCGCTCGACTAGAGAGAGTGCATTTTTCTGAGATGGACGGTCTTGGTGATCGACCATCTCCACCTCGTGCTCCTTTGGAGCTGGAGGCTGAGTCGTCTCGTGGTGACAGGGGCGACCAGGTTCCATACATGGATTATGATTACCTCGGTCCGCTCCCACCTCCACGTAGACCTCCTTCTCCTCCTCCTCTGACTCAAGAGGAAGGGAGATTCGGTCAGGATCTAGTTCTTGGTGCACCACCACCTTTAGCTCGACAGTATATGCCGATGACTTTGTGGGAGCGGACCTATCCTGTTCGGGCCCCGCAGCCTTCTTGCATAGTTCTTCCCCCTGCTCCCGGGAACAACTATGAGCTGAAACCTCAATATGTGAGCATGCTTCCAACCTTCACTGCCAATAAGGAGGATCATTTAATTTTTATACGCGAATTCGAGGAAGTATGCTCCATGTTCAAGCTTCAACAGCTTGACGAGGATTCAGTCCGGTTGAGGATGATTTCTTTCGCATTGAAGGATAACGCGAAGAAATGGATGTACAGCCTCCCGGCGAGCTCGATTCGGTCTTGGGATGACTTTGTGACCGTATTTTTGAAGAGATTTTTCCCTCAAAGGAAAACTCAACAGATATAGCACCAGATACATCAAATGTATCAAACTGAGACCGAATCTTTTCATGGTTTCTTTGAGAGTTTCAAGGACCTTCTCCAGCAGTGCCCTCATCATGGACTTGAGCTATGGCAGTTGTGCCAGATTATTTATGAGCTATGGCAGTTGTGCCAGATTATTTTGGAGTCGATGTCTCAGGGTGATTTCCAAATGAAACCCATCGATGAGGCATGTGACACTTTTGAATTAATGGCTGAACGTACCTTTGAGTGGGACACCACGAGAGAGCCACCAGCCGCCAGGTCTTCTGGTCGAGCTGGATCTTATCAAGTTGAGTCAACTATCGCGTCTGAGGCGAAAATGGCTGCTCTCATGCGTAGGATTGAGAGTTTAGAGTTGGACCGAGCTCCTATAGCTCAGGTCGCTACTCCCGGATATGGTAGGTGTGAACTTACGAGTCATGATGACTTGGAATGCGCTTACGCTCCAAGGGATACTGAGTATGCGAATGCGATGTATCAACAGAGGCCCCGTAACGACCCGTATGGTCACTCCTACAACTTGGGATGGCGTAACCATCCTAACTTCTCTTGGGGGCCTAGTGGGGGTAACGATCAGAGCTCGCACGCTCAACCTCAACCTCCACCGTATCAACCTCCACGCCTATCGGCGACCTACCAACCCCCACATCAAAGGTCTCAGCATTATACTTACCAATCTCCTCAGACCTCATCGTCGGGTTATTCTAACAAAACTCCACCACCCCAGCGGGTTGACCCGAAGAACCCTTCTTGTGATCCTACCCTTCAAGCGTTCATGCAGATCATGCAAAGTACTATCAAGGCTTTGGAAATGCAAGTTAGCCAGTTGGCTACTCAGCTCCATGAACGCGAGAATGGACAGTTACCGAGTCAACCCGAGGTGAATCCTCGGGGTACCTATTCTCAAGGAAGGCCACCTGTACCTCATGCTACCTCTGAACCGACCCATCATATTAATGTGATTCATACTTTGAGGTCTGATAAGGAGGTGGATAACCACATTGGGGGGCCTTCCTTGTCATCACCATCTCTTGGTGTCACCAGACCTGTACTTCCAGGAAGGAGCCTGATCTTGAGGTTCCTTCTACATTTCCTTCGACAATGGGGCCGAACCCTGAGGTCCCCTTGTCTCCTCTTGTGTCGAAGGAATCAGATTCTGAGGTCCCCACTCATGCTTCTTTGGACCAGAATTCTGATGTTCCTTCGCAAAACTCTTATGCCCCGAAGGCACCATTCCCTGAGCGCCTTAGAAAGAAAACCTCGGATCAGCATGACAAGATGCTTGAGATGTTTCGGCAAGTTAAGGTGAATATCCCTCTTTTGGAGGTGATTCAGCAAATGTCACCTTATGCCAAGGTTCTCAAGGACTTATGCACCAAGAAGAGAAAACTCATGTTCCAAAGAAAGCTTTTCTTGTGGCTAATGTGAGTTCTTTGTTGGCACAACTTATGCAAGTCAAATACATGGACCCTGGTTGTCCTACTATCTCTTGTGTGATTGGTGATGTGTCCATACATCGAGCCTTATTGGATCTTGGTGCATCTGTTAATCTTCTCCCATATTCTGTCTAGTCCACCTCGGTCTTGGAGACCTTAAACAAACAAAAACCACTATTCAATTGGTTGATAGGTCTATGAAGAAACTGAGGGGTGTGGTGGAAGATGTGTTGATCAAAGTGGGAGAGTTCATTTATCAAGTCGACTTTTTGTCTTGGATATTGAACCTGTGTCAAACCCACTTGGACAAATTCCTGTCATTCTGGGGCGACTATTCCTTGCGACTTCCAATGCATTGATCAATTGTCGCAATGGTCTGATGTGCTTGACTTATGGTAGTCAATGCGCTGATTTCAACATCTTCACCATCGGCAAGAAGCCAGGTGCCTTCAATGACCCTGTTGGGGTTAACCTTATCCAGGGTTTGGATGAGATTGAAGTTGAGGGCACCTTCAAGTTCTTCAGAGAATTGTTCGATGGAGATCCTGAAGGTGGTGAAGATGTTTCACCTGGGCTGGTACAAGAAGGTTCCTTATGTTCTGATCATGTGGCCCTTGAACCACATCCTTTTGATCTTGTGGCCCTTGAGCCACATCCTTTCAATCATGTGGCTCTTGAGCCACAAGATACCATTTTTATGGCCTCTGGCCACATGCTCTTCATTCTGTATCTGCTGAGGACCCCATGTGGGTTAAGAATCAACCACATGATACCCTTCAACCTGATAGAGGTTCACCTCTCATTCATGCCTCCTCTTTTACTAACTCTCAAGAGGCATCGAACGACCACAATGCTTATAAGGGTGTCAGGTGGTCAAGCAATTCTGTTTTGTATGTTGCGAGCCTATGCATGTGCATTTCTGGCTCGAGAGATGGTGGGTTCCCATTTGATGTCCCTTGACATATGAAGATGGAAGCCTATTGTTGTACATAGTTTATTTAGCAAAAAAACTCTTTCAGTGAGCATCGATTGTTGTGGGCTCCAACACTTGAGTATTTGGGCCTCATTTCTTTCACGAATTTGTATCCCTTCTTTAGCATCTCACAGGTTTTGTCCATCAACATAACCTTGAACTTCTTTTTGCGCTTCATATTGGTGAGATCTTTCCTTTTTCATGCATAAATTCATGTAGTATCTTGCTCACATTCATTGAGGACAATGCATGAAGTAGGTGTGTGGGGGGGTGTTTTACGTGTTTACATAGTCGAGTCTTTTCCTTTGATTTTGTTTTCTTTTGTGTGCATTGATAGGGTCATGTTAGTGTGCTGAATTTAATATCGATATATCTGCTTGCCATGATCCTTGGGTGACTTGTCTTCTTTTGCTTGCCTAGTGCTTTAAAATTTCACATTTCTTTCAAAATCTTCATGTGTTTGCGAAAGAAAATGTTTTGTGGGTTTTGCGTGTGTTTAGCATGTCCAAAACCGTTGAGAGGCAAAGTAAAAAGAAAGCTCCCAAAATTGTCTTGAACTTGATGCATTAGGGTATCTAGTACAGTGGCTTTAGGACTTATCTAGTCGTTAGGATGCACCCCGGTTTTCCCTCGGGGGCGAGTAATCATAGGGTTTCAGTACTCAAACAATTAAAGAAGTCCATCCTGAACCTAATGAGTGAATAATTCGTGTCTGTTAATTTAAGGAAGTTTGTTGTAGTCAATGACCCTTTAAATCTTGTTGTGAGACATTAAGTGTAGGGGTTTTGGTTCATGTGTAGATGAGAAATAAGTGAGTAGGTGTTCTCTCTTCTCGCACGGCTCCTATCAGTCGGGAAAGTAGGTCTGAGGGAACTTTGTGCCTGGTGCTTTCGAGTCATCTGACTTGGGATGCGCCGACCGAACTCCCGTTACACGGGTGGTAGGGATTGCCCTATGTGGAGATTTGGGGAAAGGTGTACATGATAGTGTAAGTTCTCATGGGCAATGATGCACGAAACCTGACTCTGGGAGAATATAAAAAAAAGAAAAAAAGAAAAAAAAGAAAAAAAATACAAATAAGAACCGTAATGGACTTTAGACTTTGTATCACTTGAGGATGTTGAGGTTGTCCATGTCTTTCACTTAATTCATTATTTAACTTGCACGAATGGTTCATTAGGCTAGGTGTGTCAACTGATTACCTAGAAAGAGTCGGCCCGTAGGATTACCACGTCCAATGATCGACAAAATTTGTCCATCGAGTCGAGTGTCTAGATTGATTAATGCATCTTGTTCGGATTTTGTGGGTATATCCGTTGAAAACCCTCAGGAGACAACACTCCTCCTCCTTGGCAATAAGGAGGTTTAACGGCTTGTTGCACGTGTTAAGTGCAACCGTGATTCCTACGAAAGTGAGTTTAGGATTTCTTGTTTCTCGTTTGTTTTTCTCTTTCTTTGTTTTGCTCGGGACTAGCAAAAACTTAGGTGTGGGGGTATTTGATTGACATCATTTCATGCTTATATTTGTATCTTATATCCATTATCTTACACCCAAGCAAGGCTACGTGATGAGTTTTATGTTTGAATTTCAGAAATAAATAGGTTTGAAGAGATGAAGCATGAAAGGACCCAAAAGCAGGGAAAAATGACTTAATTGTGAGACCTGGGGACTAAGATGCAAGGGAGAAGGACCTGAACGTAAGACTGGAGGACCAAAGAGCAAAATAGAAAACTCCACACCATCATGGGGAGTATTTTGGCAATTTTATTCGGGTCGGAGCTCCAACAAGCGAAGTAGATGCATCCAAGACCAACAAATACATCAAGACAAGCCCACAACAAAAATGAGCCCGATCCAGAACCAATAGACCTCCAATTGGCGGTATGTTTAGCTCTGGATCCGCTAATCTTTGGCGGGCATGTGTATTAGAGTGTGTTTATTCTATTTCTGGTATTTGTTTAGTCCCACATCGGGGGATTGTCCCAGATTACCTTTTTCTATGGCTATAAAAAGAACTCTCCCTCCGTCTCTCTCTTTGTGGTCATCTTCCCTACTAAGAGTGAAGCCTTGAAGCAAAACTCTGGTGGAGGAAGGGCTGCTTGTAATTGAGTGAGTTAATAATAGATGTTTTCATTAGCATGTTATTTCTTGCTTAGTTAATTTCCTTTAATGTGCTTGCTTTGATGCTTGTTTTGTTTTATGTCATTTCAGCTTCTTTAATATTTCTTGCTTGATTAGTGTAGTTTCATTTCAGTATAATGCTTCATTTTGTTAATGTAGTTAGTGTACTGAGTAGTGAGTAGTTCCATCCCCATTTGGGGGTGGAGAAATTTGTGATATGATAATGTAGTGCATTAGGTGTGTGTTATCTTATCCCTTGAGCCTTATATGATTTCCATAACCATCTAATGAGATTTCACTCTTATCTTTGATATGCTAATGCTCTTCAATGAAGCTTAGCTTATGCTTAGATTAGTGAACCTATTTTATGGGGAATGATAAGGTGAGGATATGGATGGAATTAATATTGGAACACAATTTGTTGTGTATGTACTCTTGTTGCCTTTACCTTGGTTAATGTCTTGTATGTTTTAATGATAATGTGTTATCTTAATTCATGTTGAGGCATAGTAGAGTCTAGTCTTTATACATGAGTTCATTTAGCTTCATTCCAATTATTGTCTTGTATGCTTTAATGATATGATCTTATCTTAATTCATGTGGAGGAAAAGTTGGATTTAGTTTTATGATTTCATGCACTACATGTTGTGAGGAGCATAATTGAACAGACACATCTTTATATTCACATCATTTCTCTACCCCCTATGGGGTTTAGTTTTATTGATTATCTTCATTTCCTTTTGCATTTTAGTGTAGTTTAGTGTAACCAACCATTCTCTCCTTTCTTTACCACTCGCCTTCGAACAAACCGAAAGTCGACACACCTCCCTGTGGATCGACCCGTATTTGTCACCGCTTCAACGCGGCCGTGCACTTGCGGTTTAAATAAAACTATCAATCATCCACTTTTGTCCAATCCCACATACACAGAGTACAAGGACCATGAGTGTCCTACTATTCACTATATGACAGGGGACACTAGCATGAGTAATGTATTGCTTCATTTAGGATCAGCGATCAACCTCCTCATATCTTCTATTTATCAACAGTTGAACTTGGGAGAATTGAAACCAACTAAGATCACCCTCCAACTCGCGGATAGATCCATTCGTGTCCCAAACGGATTATTGAAGATGTGCTCATCAAAGTTGGAGATTTTATATTTCCAATAGATTTTGTTGTCATTGATACCAACCCTGTCGCGAACACCCACTCTCAAATACCTTCGATTTTAGGTAGACAATTTCTAGCAACCTCGAACGCCTTGATTAATTGTATAAATGGTCTCATGAAGCTCTTATTCAGTAACATGAGTGTCGAGTTTCACGTGTTCATCTCTGGTGGGATATAGGAGCCCTTAGACCATCCTTTAAATCTCAACCTCATCCTCCAATTAGAGAAAGCACCACAAGATCGACAAACTTTCCCAACACCAATCCAACCCATTGAGAATGGTTGTGTGCCCAGCGAAAACTCATTGGTTATCGTCACAATTCAACAGAGTGAGCTAGCATCAAACATGAATACTCAAAGGGAATGTTTGTTGGATGATTCAGTTGGGACAGTTAGTGAGGGGGACACACCTCATCATATGCCCATACCAGAACGTGTCCTTACCTATTGTCCCATTGAGACTCATGAGTTTCATCTTGACTCTAACAATGACCCACATGCCACCGAGCTTATGCTTGATAATATAAAAGAGGTCGGGTGGTCCTTGTTGGATGACTTGGGGAGAAGCCTCGTAGTTAGTGCGACAGGTGTGTAACATCATACGAATGAGCATGAGGAACTCATTCTGATGCACCCGCCTATTGGTTGGATGGTTTTGTTTGACAAGCAACTAAACCATAGTGAGGCAAGACAACTCCACTCATTCACGTTGCCTACACCCAGCCAATATCATGAGGGATTTGAGCCTTTCAGATTTGACATTTCACCTCTCACGACACCTCAGAGTACCAATGAAGCAGGGCCATCACGTTAGATCTCTGGTCCGTATGACTCGATGTTCTCATTCCATGTTCCTTGACCAAATGATTATGAGAATATCTTTGTTGATTTATATATCTTGTTTATAACAACAACAAAAAAGAACGAAATACTCCAAGAGTGAGCATTGGTTGTTGTTGGTCCCAACCTTAGTGTATTTGGGCCCCATTTGGTTGACGTATTTGTCTCCTTTCTTCAGTATCTCGTAGGTTTTGGCAAGAGTTCAAGTTTTTGTCCATCAACATAACCACAAACTTCCTTTTGCGCTTCACGTTGGTGAGATCTATTATTTTTCATGCATCAATCCATGTAGTATCGTACTCACATTCATTGATGATAATGCATGAAGAAGGTGTGGGGGTGCTTTACATGTGGATATAGTCGAGTCTTTTTCTTTGATTTTCTTTTGTTTGCGTTGTTAGAGTCATGATAAGGTGCTGCAATTTACATTGATATATCTGCTATACCATGATCCTTGGGTGACTTGCCTTCTTTTGCTTGCCTAGTGCTTTAATTTCTCCATTTCATGCCAAATCTTCATGCATTTGTGAAAGAAAATTGTTGTGTGGGATTTGTGTGTGGGTTTAGCGTATGCAAAACCATTTTGAGGCAATCAAAAGAGAAGCTCCCAAAATTGACTTCAACGTGATGCATTACGATACCTAGTACACTGGCTTTAGGTCTTATCTAGTCGTAAGGATGCACTCCGGTTTTCCCTTTGGGGGAAGTAATCATAGGGTTTCAGTACTCAAACAAATAAAGAAGTCCACCTGGAACCTAGTGAGTCGAATAATTCGTGTCTGTTAGTATAAGGAAGTTTGTTGTAGTCGGGACCGTTTAACTCTTGTTATAACCTTAAGTGGAGGGGTTTTGGTTCATGTATAGATAAGAAATAAGTGAGTAGGTTGTTCTCTCTTCTCACACGGCTCCTATCACTCGAGAAATTATATCTGAGGGTACTTAGTGTCTGGTGCTTTCGAGTCATCTGAATTTGGATGCACCAACCAAACTCCCGTTACACAGGTGGTAGGGATCACCGTATGTGGAGATTTCGAGGAAGGTGTACATGATAGTGTAAGTCATCCAGGCAATGAAGCACAAAACAGAACATTGGAGATTTGAACAACAACTAGTAGAAGAATAATAAAATGAAAAAAGAAAGACAAAAGTGCAATACAAATACGAACCTTAATGGACTTTTTACGATGTATCACTTGAGGATGTTAAGTGATTGACATCATTTCATGCTTATATTTGTATCTTATATCCATTATCTTACACTTAAGCAATGCTACGTGACGAGTTTTATGTTTGAATTTCAGAAATAAATAGGTTTGAAGAGATGAAGCATAAAAGGACCCAAAAGCAAGGAAAAAGGACTGAATTGTGAGACCTGGTGACTAAGATGCAAGGGAGAAGGACCTGAACGTAAGACCGAAGGACCAAAGAGCAAAACAGAAAACTCCACACCATCATGGGGAGTATTTTGGCAATTCGATTCGGGTCGGAGATCCAATAAACAAAGTATATGCATCAAAGACCAACAAAGACATCCAGAAGAGCCCACAACAAATCCGAGTTGGATCCAGAACCGATAGACCGCGAATTGGCGGTCTGTTTGGCTCCTAATTCGCTAAGCTTTTTTGGGCATGTGTATTAGAGTGTGTTTATTCTATTTCTGGTATTTGTTTAGTCCCATACCGGGGGATTGTCCCGGATTACCTTTTTCTATGGCTATAAATAGAACTCTTCACCTTCTATTGTAACCCACCCATTGCTTGGTGGCATTCTCTCTACTTAGAGTAAGCCTTGAAGCAAAACTCAAGGTTGAGAAGAATGCTACCTTCAATGTGAGTCATTGTTAATAAAATAATTGTTCTTAGTTTCTTTTAATCTTGTCTTTTAATTTTGCATGCTTCTTTAGTTTTACTTTCCTTTCCTTTTAGTTTCTTTAATATTCCTTGCTTGCTTAGTCTAATTTCATTTTAGTAGAATGTTTCACTTTAATGTAGGTTGTAGTGTAATGAGTAGTGAGTAGTTCCATCCCCATTTGGGGGTGAAGAAATATGTGATATGATCATGTAGTGTATTAAGTGTATGTTATCTTAATCCCTTGAGCCTTATATGATTTCCATAACCATCTAATGAGATTTCACTCTTATCTTTGATATGCTAATGCTCTTCAATGAAGCTTAGCTTATGCTTAGATTAGTGGACCTATTTTATGGGGAATGATAAGGTGAGGATATGGATGGAATTAATATTGGAACACAATTTGTTGTGTATGTACTCTTGTTGCCTTTACCTTGGTTAATGTCTTGGTATGTTTTAATGATAATGTGTTATCTTAATTCATGTGGAGGCATAGTAGAGTCTAGTCTTTATACATGAGTTCATTTAGCTTCATTCCAATTATTGTCTTGTATGTTTTAATGATATGATCTTATCTTATTTCATGTGGAGGCAAAGTTGGATGTAGTTTTATGATTTCATGCACTACATGTTGTGATGAGCATAATTGAACACACACACATCTTTATATTCACATTATTTCTCTACCCCCTATAGGGTTTAGTTGTATTGCTTCTCTTCCATTTCCTTTTTGCATTTTGGTGTAGATTAGTGTAACCAACCTTTCTCTCCTTTCTTTCCCACTCACCTACGCACAAACCAAAAGTCGACACAACTCCCTGTGGATCGACCCGTATTTGTCACCGCTTCAACGCGGTCGTGCACTTGCGGTTTAATATAAAACAAATCAATCATTAAGTTTGCCCACGTCTTTCACTTAAGTCCTTAACTAACTTACAAGAATGGTTCCCTAGGCAAGGTGTGTGGACTGGATACATATTTAGAGTCAACTCATAGGATTACTGTGCTCAATGATCGACAAGTTAGGTTCATTGAGTCGTGTTGCTAGGTTGGATAATGTATCAATGCTCGGGTTATATCCGTTGACAAACCGCCAGGAGACAACACCCTCCTCTTTGGTGACAAGAAGGTTTAACGACTTGTTGCACATGCTAAGTGCAACAGTGATTCCAACGAAAGTGAGTTAGGATTTCCTATGTTTTTCGTATGTTTTTCGTATGTTTTTCCTTTATTTCATTTTTCACTTTCTTTGTTTTTCTCGGGACTAGTAGCATATCATGCATCATATTCATGCTATATATCCTTAATTTTACCCCAATATTGTGCAAATCGAGAGTTTGTTGTTATATTACAAGTATTGGGTAATAAAGTAGAGAAGGGAAGAGAAAAAGGACAAAAACGTAAGAAGAAATGATTAAAATGAAGCAAAATGGGCATGTCAGTCATACACAAGGACCCATCTGCAAGAGAGAAGGGTCGGGATGTAAGCAAGGAGGGGCCAAATAGCAAATTGAGAAACTCCACACCATCATGATAAGTATTTTGGCAATTAGATTCAAGCGCAAACTCAAACAACTAATCCAGCTTTGCCCCACGTGGAGAATTGAAGAAATGAAGAAGCTAACCCAAACTGGGTTGAATCCAACTAAACATTTTAAGAATGCGGGTTTTGGTTGTAGTAGTCCCACATCGGGGGATTGTTCCCAGTTGCCTTTTCTATGTCTATAAATAGAACTCTACTTCATCCTTTGTAATGTACCCATTTCTTGGTGGCTATTCTCTCTCTACATGGAGTAAGCCATTGAAGCGAAACTCAAGGTGGAGAGGATGCCACTTTGTAATGTGAGTCATGTAAATAAAATATTTTATTTTTAGTTTTGTTTCAATGTTGTCTCTTTTTGAATGCTTGCATGTTTAGCTTAGTTTTGTTTTCCTAATCTTAGTATAACCCATTCGAATATCTTTCTTTCTTAGTATAATTGTTAGCTTAATGTGTAGTGAGTAGTTTCATCCCCCTTTGAGGGTAGAGATGAAGTAGAGATGATGTTTACACATGTCATGAAGAATGGGAATGAATGGTATCTTATGAAATATGTGTTGAATGTGAATGTATGCTTGTTTGTTTCAATAAGAATACTTAACTTTATGGGCTTTACCCAAACTTTTAGACACTTCCCATGATTGGTTAGGTTCTTAATAACCAACTTGTTTATACACATGTTAATCAACTTGGTTTGTGATTGGATTGATAGCTTTTGCCACAACCATTTGACACTTCTGATGCATGAAAACACAATCTATACTTGTACTTTATTGAATACATTCTTCACAACCTTATCACATATGTACACACATTCCACCCCTTAGGGGTTGTGTTTACTGAATCTTCTCTTTCTCATTTGTTAGTTGATAGTTTAGTATAGTTAGTTACATAATCGACTCCTTCTCCTCTCCTTTCCCACTCGAGTATGTTGGAACAACACTCACAACTCCTTGAGGATTGACCTGTATTTTCCACGTCTTCAACGAAGCCATGAACTTGCGATTATTATAATTGAATCAATCACCCAGCGAAAACTCATTATCTATCTTCGTAATTCAACAGAGTCAGCTAGCATCAAACATGAATACACAAAGGGAGTATTTGTTGGATGATTCAGTTGAGATTGTTAGTGAGGGGGACACACCTCATAATATGCCCATACCAGAAGGTGTCTCTTTCTCTTGTCCCATGGCCATTGAGTCTCATGAGCTTCATCTTGACTCCAACAAGGACCCACCTGTGACCGAGTTTATGCTTGATAATATAAATGAGGTTGGGTGTTCATTGCTGCACGACTTAGGGCGAAGCCCCATACTTAGTACGACAGGTGTGTCACATCACACGAATGAGCCTTAAGAACTCACTCTGATGCACCCAGCTATTGGATGGAGGGTTTCTTCGACGAGCAACAAAACCCTAATGAGGCAACACAACTCCACTCATTCACTTTGCCTACACCCAACCGATATCATGAGGGGTTCGAGCCTTTTAGTTTTGATCTTTCATGCCTCATAATTCCTCTGCGTACCAATGAAGTGGGCCCATCATGGCAGATCTCTAGTCCGCATGACTCGATGTTCTCGTTCGATGTTCATTAACCAAATGATTATGAGAATATCTTCGTTGATGTATATATTTTGTTTTACAAAAAAAGAACAAAACACTCCAGAAGTTAGCATTGGTGGTTGTTGGCCCCATTTGTTTCACGTATTTGTCTCCCTTCATAAGTATCTCAATGGGTTTCGGGAATTTGGGTTTATGTCCATCAACATAACCATGAACTCCCGTTTGCACTTCACGTTGGTGAGATCTTTTCTTTTTCATGCAAAAATCCATATAGTATCACACTCACATTCATTGAGGAAAATGCATGAAGTAAGTGTGAGATGGTACTTTACCTGTGTACATAGCTTTGTTTGTCTTTCGTTTTCATTTTCTTTTGCTTACTTTGTTAGGGTCTTGTTAGTGTGTTACATTTAATATTGATATATCTTGCTATGCCATGATCCTTGGGTGACTTGTGTTCTTTTGCTTGCCTAGTGCTTGTTTGATACATTTTAATTAACCGCAAGTGCACGGCCGCGTTGAAGTGGTGGAAAATACGGGTTGATCCACAAGGAGATGTGTAGACTCTGGTTTGTTTGAAGGCAAGTGGGAAAAGAGGGGAAGAAGTTGTGATTACACTAAACTAGACTAACTACACTAAACGAGTAAGCATCAAATAAGGAAAACGAAAGCAAGGGAAATTGAAAGCTGGAAATCAGAAATGGAAAACCCCTAAGGGGTGGAGTGTGTGCACACATGTAAAAAGATGGTGAAGAATGCATTCTATAGGCACAAATGTAGGTAGTGTTTTCATGCATAGGAAGTGTCTAAAGGTTATGGCAAAACCTATCAATCCATTCACTAACTGATGCATTGCATACATTGCATCATATGTCTTTCATTTAGATTAATTTTATATCAATAAATGCTACTAAGGTATGTGTTTAGTCCTATTTACAGAATACAGGGACCGGAACGCAAATTACACTTACCATGCGGCGTTTCCGCCGCACCAGAGTCCATCCGTGTGCCCAAATTTTGTCCAGTCGTGTCTGGACACGTGTACTTTCCAATGTTATACTTAGGTCTCTTGTAGCAACTATAAATAGACCCGAGAACGATGTCAAAAGGGTCCTTGGTGGTTGTTCTTATTTTTATTCATTAGTTTAATGAAATTCTGTCTTTTATTTCTTGTTTGTTTTTAATTTTCTTTTGTAATTCCTCTAGGACCCCTTCTTCCTCCCTCTATAAGTTTCTAACTCTTTCCAAAGGGTGGAGGTGACGGATTTAGGGTGAAGAGAAGATGAATGAATGTTATTATTTTAAGTTCGTGATTAGTATATTTTGATTACTTGAGTTTATGTTAAATCATTTATCATGTAATGCTTCATAACTAACATGATTTATTATAAGTTTCTGAATTCTCTAATCTAAACCCTAAATCTAAACCTCCACCCAACGGAATTCACCTCTTTGTTCTTGTTTTAGTTTTATTTGTTCATGTTTCTTTCTTTAGATAATTAAAATCAAAAATCTCAAAACCTAAATTTATTCTTCTCTCCTTCTTTCCCCCAATCGAAATCACACTAATAACAAATCTCTCACTCCTTGTGTTCGACACGTATTTGCCACGTCTTCATTGACGCCGTGCACTTGCGGTATAAATTTAATTCTCATCAAGTTTTTGACGCCGTTGCCGGGGAGGCAACGCAGATTTTGTTTTTTTTTGTTGATTTCGATTTTTTTCTGTTTATCTTGTGCGCTATCTAAGTATTTGGATTTGTGTTTCAGGAGACAACAGAGTGCGAGGAGAAATCCGAGCACATTTGGAGCTAAACGAGCGGCGAAATCGCCGCATAGCAAGAGCAACCTGCGGCGGAATCGCCGCACACATGAAGCATCTGGGCTTCAAATTTTTCTGGGACGCGACACATCTCTGGGTGGACGCGTGGAGCTACTGAAATTTCGAGAGCGGGCGGCGAACCCGACTGAGCATTGCGTAGGTAACCTTTGTTGCCTTTTTCCTCGTAATTTCTATTTTCAGAAAATTTCCTTTTGTAGAACTGCACGTGTTAAGCTTAAATTCCATAATTGGCAATAATTCAACTCTGACCTAAATTGGCAAAATTAGAAAGGCCTTAGTGCATGCATCATCTAGTGTTTTGTATGCATTATTCTTGCTAAATTCTTGCAAATCAATTTCCGTTGAAGAGTGTTGGAGTCAAGGTACGTATCGTGGTTTTCATCGATTGCATTTAAGCATATAATCTAGTTTGCATACAACCTTGCAATTGCCCCCCTCTAAAGACTATTGTTTGACTATCTTTGCTAGATCTAAGTTAAACTATCTTAAGGGCAACTCCACAGGCAAAGATACGGTGGGGATTTCATCACCCTTCCGTGGCCCACAAATTACAATCCTAAAGTGTCACCCAAGCCTTAAATTAAAATCAATTAGACATTGACCCCTAAGGACTCGGACTCAATTAAGGAGAAGATTGGTTTGACTTGCTATGACTTGAAGCTGATCGAATTTAATTTGGTGTCTAGGAAGTGTTTTTGTGTTGACGTAAGTCTTCCAAGCGAAGTGGTTGTCTAATTGGCACCGACTCTGTCGGAAGCGCCCCCACTAGCTATACACTACCTGGCCAAGTGGGTTTGATTAGTGAGGGAGGTGAATCAAGCAAATCAATTCGACTCAACCAGTTAGGAGTCGTCTAGATCTAAGTGACACTAGGTCTAGGATTGTTTGAACCGTGTTTTCTTAGGAATTTTCTGACCAACCCTCTTTCTATCTTTAGAGTTAGGTTTCCCTTCTCATCTGAGTCTTCTTTCTCTTCTCACCTAAATTCTCTAGATTAGGATTCCTTTCTCATCTTTCCCCATTCTATTGTTTGTTTCCCTTTTGAAAAAAAAACATAAAAATATATATATATATAAAAACGAAAAAAAAAAAATTATAATTAATTCTTGAAATTAAATTTGGAATTTAAATTTCGAATTTGAACTCAAAAATTGATTCAACCCGGTGCACTCAGATTTGGATTCGGGACTTGAGTAATCGACTCTCACGAGTTCATCTAGATTCCAGTCTAGAGCTTAACCCCAATCGATCTGCTGCACCACCTCACCCGGATCCAATGGTTGAGAACGTAGTGGACCCACCTGTTGCACAACCTATAACTCTGAGGGATCGATGCTATCCAGCGATGGCTGCTCAGCCATCGTGCATCGTTATGCCCACCATACCGGGTCGCGACTTCGAACTTAAGGCACAATACATGAGTATGTTGCCTAAGTTCACCTCTAGGGAAGACCCATATCTCTTCCTTAGAGAATTTGAGGAAATCTGCTCTCTTATGCAATACCAGCATATCCCTGAGGAGGCAGTGCGTCTGAAATTTGTGCCTCTAGCACTAAAGGACGACGCTAAGAAATGGCTATATAGTCTATCCGAAAGATCTATTAGGAGTTGGGCTGAGTTTGTTCAAGTATTCCTGAAAAAATATTTCCCCAACCATAAGACTATGAGGATTAGGAATGAAATTGTTGCATTCGTTCAGCCTGAGAGCGAGCCATTCTATTCCTATCTAGAAAGATTTAAAGTGTGCTGACCCAATGCCCTCATCACGGAATTCCAAGATGTCAATTGTGCCAAATTATCTATGAGGGATTGACACCCACATCTTGAGTTATGGTAGAATCCGTAAGCCAAGGGAACTTTATGTCAAAAAATGAAAATGATGTCTGGACTTTTCTTGAGGATTTAGCTGAAAACAGTATGCAATGGGACAATGCTAGAACTCCGCTTAACCCGAGTATTGGATCTAGAATAGCAAGTCAACCCAAACCAGGTGTCTTAGCTGTAGATGCCAACATAGAGGCTGAAGCAAAACTAGCTACCCTTATGCGCAGAATGGAAAGTTTAGAGCTACAAACTCAAACCCGAGTGAATCAAGCCCCGTCTATCCCTTGCTCTAGATGTGGTGAGACCGGTCATGTAATGGAGGATTGTGCGGACTGGGAACAAGTTAATGTCATGTATAACCATGCTAGAAATGACCCATACGCATCAACCTATAACTCGGGTTGGCGTAATAATTCCAATTTCTCATCAAACCAACAGGGTCAACCTCCTAGACAACAACCAAACCCGTATAACCAAAATAATACATCATCTGGGTTTAGTAACAATGGCGATCATGAGGTTAGGTTGACAAGCTTGGAAAATTTGATGAAAACCTTTATACAAACAACCAACCAGACCTTCCAAAGGCTAGAGACACAAGTCGGCCAACTAGCACAAATAGTAGGTGAAAGAGAAAAGGGTCGGTTTCCAAGTCAACCTGAGGTGAATCCAAGATCTAATAATTCATATCAGCCCTATCAACCACCTTCAGGAAATAACAACCCTAGACCGGTTCAAATGGTTAATGAGGAAGGACCGTTCCAACAAATAAATGCAGTAGTATCATTACGGTCCGGAAGACAGATTGATAATAATGTGGTAAATCCTAGAACATCTAATCAATCTAGCCATCAAGCTACCACATATGACCTAACCATTGAACCCGACGTCCAATCTGAAACGGCCAACCCACCTACTCAACCTGAACCCATAGCTCAACCTGAACCTGAGCGAGTCTATGTTCCTAAAGCCCCATTCCCCAATAGACTCAAAAAGAACTCAAGTGCACAAATAGAGAAAATCTTGGAAGTATTTAAGCAAGTTAAGGTGAACATTCCACTCTTAGACATGATTCAACATATACCTGCTTATGCTAAATTCTTAAAAGATCTGTGCACTAAAAAGCGAAAAACGAACGTACCAAAGAAGGCATTCTTAACTGCAAACATAAGCTCTATCCTGTCAAACTCGTCTCCTATAAAATATAAGGATCCTGGATGTCCCACAATTTCATGTGCAATAGGAGATACTTATATCAACAAAGCCCTTCTAGACCTTGGTGTTAGTGTTAACCTACTCCCATTCTCTGTCTACGAGCAACTCAACCTTGGTCCACTAAAACCCTCTAAGACAACTCTTCAATTTGCTGACTGCTCTATTAAGAAACCAAGAGGTGTAGTCGAGAACGTTTTGATCAAGGTGGGTGACTTCATTTACCCAGTGGATTTTGTCGTTCTAGACACTGAACCTGTTGTCGATCGTAAGAGACAAATCCCTGTAATACTAGGCAGACCCTTTTTAGCCACTTCTGAAGCATTAATAAACTGTCGAAATGGGCTCATGCAATTATCTTTCGGGAACTTAAAAGCTGAATTTAATATCTTTCGGGAGCATTAATAAACTGTTGATAGTGAGCCAGAAATAATATGCAATCAAAGTGATGTTGTGATGAGAGCACGTATCTATCAGATTTCTGAATCAAATAAATCATAACAAAATCAAAAAGGAAGTAATAAAAAGGGGAGTAATTCTTCGACACACCCACCATCACTCGAGCAAATAAGAGAACCAATACATGTGAGGAGTGTGGAATCTGTGCCTCAGTGCAACGTGTGGAACAATTCAACTGGATACATGCACCAACATGGTGTCATTCAATCCAGTTCCGACTATGGTTGACTCTGAGCAAATTTAACCCCTCTACCGCAAGTTGACTCAAGTAATACATGCATTTGCTTTTCCTTTGCATACATTGAGGACAATGCATGATTTAGGTGTGGGGGTGTTTATGTATCTATCTATCTATATATAATTTTGTTTAAAAAAACTCAATATTCCATGACATAGCTTAAGATTGAACTACCAAAACCCGTGTACAAATTGCATTGAATTTTTTGTTCCTTATTATATAGTTCTGCTTGTAGAAATTATGACATAAATCGAAGTTCCAAAGAAATAACTCATTACCCTTTAAGACATGTAGGCACTTAAATTGGATGAATCAAATCTTTGAAGTGGTTGATAAAAAGCAGAGGTTGAGGAAAATATACCGGGAAGTGTGGACGTCTAATAGCAATTAAGCCTTGAGGAAAATAAAAGTAAAAATAAAAGAATAAAGTGAGGAAAACACATTTTGCAAAATGATTACAAAAGCCCAAGTCTTTGAGTCACTGGTCTGTAGGGGTATCTTGAAACCCGGTAACTTGAGTCTACCAGCTCGGGATTATCGACCAAACTCGCTACACGAATGCAAAAAGGGTAAAAGTGTCAAAAAGCAAATGTGTTGAATCGCGGAAGAAAAGAAAAAAAATACTCAAGGCCCAAAGCTAAAAGAATGATCCATGCCATGGTTGATCCAAATGATACTTCACCACCAGAGGAGGCGTACAAAATAATTTAAGTGATATCATGTGTAGAAGGGTTAGTGGTGTGAATGTTGGAGGAACAAAGACCAAATCATATTTTTAATGAGTTAGATTTATATAATGAGCATGCAAGAATTCTAAGTGAGATGTATAAGGTTGAGGTGGAGATATCGAGAGCTATTACTGAAATATTGAATTAAGACTTTGTGGGTGTGTCAACTGAAAACCCTCACGAGACAAAACTTGTCCTCTAAGGAAACTTGGAGGTTTAAAGGCTTGTTGCACATGCTAACTGCAACCGTGATTCCTACGAAAGTAAGTTACGATTTCCCTGTTTTCATTTTTCTTATATTCTGTTTTGCTAGGGACTAGCAAAATCTAGGTGTGGGGGTATTTGATGCATTGCATACATTGCATCATATGTCTTTCATTTAGATTAATTTTATATCAATAAATGCTACTAAGGTATGTGTTTGGTCCTATTTACAGAATACAGGGACCTGAACGCAAATTACACTTACCATGCGGCGTTTCCGCCGCACCAGAGTCCATCCGTGTGCCCAAATTTTGTCCAGTCGTGTCTGGACACGTGTACTTTCCAATGTTATACTTAGGTCCCTTGTAGCAACTATAAATAGACCCGAGAACGATGTTAAAAGGGTCCTTGGTGGTTGTTCTTATTTTTATTCCTTAGTTTAATAAAATTCTGTCTTTTATTTCTTGTTTGTTTTTAATTTTCTTTTGTAATTCCTCTAGGACCTCTTCTTCCTCCCTCTATGAGTTTCTAACTCTTTCCAAAGGGTGGAGGTGACGGATTTAGGGTGAAGAGAAGATGAATGAATGTTATTATTTTAAGTTCGTGATTAGTATATTTTGATTACTTGAGTTTATGTTAAATCATTTATCATGTAATGCTTCATAACTAACATGATTTATTATAAGTTTCAGAATTCACTAATCTAAACCCTAAATCTAAACCTCCACCCAACGGAATTTACCTCTTTGTTCTTGTTTTAGTTTTATTTGTTCATGTTTCTTTCTTTAGATAATTAAAATCAAAAATCTCAAAACCCAAATTTATTCTTCTCTCCTTCTTTCCCCCAATCGAAATCACACTAATAACAAATCTCTCCCTCCTTGTGTTCGACCCGTATTTGCCACGTCTTCATTGACGGCGTGCACTTGCGGTATAAATTTAATTCTCATCACTAACCTAGTTGATTAACATTCATATACACAAGCTGTGTATATGACCCTTGTTTTCTTTTGTAGTTTCTCTAGGACCCCTTCTCCTTCCCTCCATCCATGTGTTTCTAACTCTCTCCAAAGGGTGGGGGTGACAGATTTAGGGTGACGAGAAGAAGAATGATGTTATTATTTTAATTTCGTGTTAGTATATTTTGATTACTTGAGTTTATGTTGAATCATTTATCATGTAATGCTTTATAACTAATGTGATTTATTATAAGTTTCAGATTTCTCTAAACAAAACCCGATATCTAAATCCCCACCTGCTGGACTCTCATCCATCTTTGCTTTATTTTTAATTTGTTGTTCTTGCTTTAGAATAAAAAACCAAAAATCTCAAACCAACCTAATTTCTCTCTCTTCTTTCCTTAATCGAAAATCACAAAAATAACAATATCTCTCCCTCCTTGTGTTCGACCCGTACTTGCCGCGTCTTCATTGACGCCGTGTACTTGCGGTATAAATTAAATTCTCATCAGTCATCTCAAGACGGGACAGGTGGTCTGCTACAACATTTTCACACCCTTTTTGTCCCAAATCTCGAGACCAAATTTGTGTAACAACAAGATCCATCTCAAGAGTCAAAATTTTGCACCTTTGTTCCCCATGAGGTGGTTGATGGCTTTGTGATCAGAATAGATAATCACATGGGAGCCAATCAAGTACGACAAAAATTTCTCCAAAGCGAATATGATCGCTAAGAATTCTTTCTCAGTCACAGTGTAGTTTGATTGGGCATCATTGAGTGTTATACTAGCATAGTAGATCACATGAGGCAATTTGTCCAATCGTTGCTCGAGCACTGCTCCCACAGCGAAGTCAGATGCATCACACGTCAACTTGAAGGGTTCAGTCCACACCGGTGCCTTATTTATAGGAGCCAAAGTCAACTCTTTCTTCAAGGTCAAAAAAGCATGGTGACAATCTGGTGTGAACTCAAAAATGACATCCTTAGCCAACAAGACGATGAGAGGTCGAGCAATTTTGCTAAAATCCCGAATGAACCGCTGTAGAATCTACCATGCCCCCAAAAAGCCGCAGATATCCTTCACATTACGCGACGGTAGGAGATTAGCAATAACACCCACTTTGGCGGGATCGACCTCAATTCCCCTACTTGAGACCGCAAGTCCAAGTACAATACCTCGCTTAACCATGAAGTGATTGTTTAAACATTTTAAATTTAGACCGCAAGTGCACAATCGTCGATGAAGACGGGTCATCCGTACGGAGGTGAGCAGCCTCTGGCTTGACGGAAATCATATGGCAAAAAAAGGGAGAAGATTTGTGGATATGCTAATCTAAGTTATGCTAAACTAGTAACAAGAAATGTAAGGGAAAACATCAACTAACGAAGCAAACTAAATAGAAAGAACCTAAAGTGGAGGTGCAAATCAGGAAGATGGACCCCTGAGGGGTGGAGTGAGTGTACAGAAGCAAAGAGATGGTGAAGAATGCAATCATTAAGCACAAATGTAGGTTGTATTTTCGTGTATAGGGAGTGTGTAATGTGTATGGCAAAACCTATCAATCCCATTACTAACCTAGTTGATTAACATTCACATATACAAGTTGGTTATTTCAAAACCTAAACAAGTATGAGAGGTGTCTATATTTGTGGCAAAACTCAACAAGTTACAAGTTCTAGCCTAAACAAGCAAGCATACATTTATGTTTATCAACACATTTCATACAAAGCATTTTATTCCATTCTCTTTTGCATG
Source organism: Triglochin maritima (assembly GCA_963682175.1). NCBI lineage: Eukaryota > Viridiplantae > Streptophyta > Magnoliopsida > Alismatales > Juncaginaceae > Triglochin > Triglochin maritima. The sequence continues at coordinate 15,522,967 of OY821785.1, forward strand.
TATAAAACATCAACTCCACCCCCCAAAGGGGATGGAACTACTCACTACCCATTACACTAATTATTATCTTAAGAAAGGAGAACATATTAACTAAGTCTTCTAAGATTATTGAAATGAAATTAAACTAAGCATGCAATCAACATAAAAGAAGCAACGTAACAAAGAAACTTTTATTTATTTCAGACTCACAATACAAGTAGCATCTTCCTATTTCAGTATTTGCTCCAAGGCTCCACTTCAAGTAGGAAGAATAGCCACCAAGTATGTAGTGATTACAATGGAAGGTGAAGAGTTCTATTTATAGTCATAGAAAAATGTAATCAGGGACAATCCCCTGATATGGGACTAATACAACACCAGAAATAGATATAATACTCCCTAATATGTAATCTGCCCGAAGCGTGTTGGATCCAGAGCCAACCCGACCACCAATTGGCTTTCTACAGAGTCCGGATCTGTTCTAGATGCACCGACCGAACTCCCGTTACGCGGGCGGTAGGGATCGCCCTATGTGGAGATTTGGGGGAACGTGTACGTGATAGTGTAAGTCCTCATAGACAATGATGCACGAAACCTGACCCTGGGAGAATCAAACACCAACCAATAAAATGCTCCAAAGAAAGAAAAAGAAAAAAAGTCAAATAAGAACCTTAATGGACTTTACACATTGTATCACATTCAGAAGTTAAGGTTGCCCATGTCTTTCACTTAAGTCCTTAACTAACTTTCACGAATAATTCATTAGGCTAGGTGTGTGGACCGATTACATATATAGAGTCGACCCGTACTATTAGCGCGTCCCATGATCGACAAAATGAGTCCAACGAGTCGTGTAGCCAGATTGATTAATGCATCTTTGTTCGGATTTTGTGGGTGTATCCGTTGAAAACCCTCAGGAGAAACTTTTATTTAATTCAGAGTCACGATACAAGTAGCATCTTCCTACTTCAGTATTTTGTCCAAGGTTCCACTTCAAGTAGGAAGAATAGCCACCAAGTATGTAGTGATTACAATGGAAGGTGAAGAGTTCTATTTATAGTCATAGAAAAATGTAATCAGGGACAATCCCCCGATATGGGACTAATACAACACCATAAATAGATATACTCCCTAATACGTGATCTGCCCGAAGCGTGTCGGATCCAGAGCCAACCTGACCACCAATTGGCGGTCTACAGAGTCCGGATCCGCCCTGGATTTTGGTTGGGCTTTGCTGGGTTGTTTTCTTCATGTTTGATGCACCAAAGGAAGTTGTTGGAGTTTAGGCCCGACCCGAATTGCCAAAATACTCCTTATGATGGTTTGGAGTACATTGAGGTCCTAATCCCTTTCATTTGCTCATTGGTCCTTTGATATTACATTGAGGTCCTAATCCCTTGCATTATAGTCCTCAAATCTCACAACTCAGTCATTTTTCCTGCTTTTAGGTCCTTTTATGCTTCTTCTCCTCAAATCTATTTATTCCTGAAACTCAAACACAAAACTCGTTACGTAGCATTGTTTAGGTTCAAGATAATGGATATAATACACAAATGAATGCATGAAATGATGTTAATCAAATACCCCGACAGCTAACTTTTGCTAGTCCCGAGCAAAACAAAGAAAGAGAAAAAATGAAAGAAATGAAAAGCATACGTAAAACAGGGAAATCCTAACTTACTTTCGTAGGAATCACGGTTGCACTTAGCACGTGCAACAAGCCGTTAAACCTCCTTGTCACCAAGGAGGAGTGTTGTCTCCTGAGGGTTTTCAGCGGATACACCCACAAAATCCGAACAAAGATGCCTTATTCAACCTAGCAACACGACTCGATGACTTATTTTTGTCGATCATTGGACGCAGTAATGCTACGGGCCGACTCTATATATGTAGTTAGTCCACACACCTAGCCTAGTGAATCATTCGTGAAAGTTAATTAAGGACATAAGTGAAAGACATGGGCAACCTTAACTTCTTAAAGTGATACATTGTGTAAGGTCCATTAAGGTTCTTATTTGACTCTTTGTTTTTTATTCTTTCTTTGGAGCATTACATTGGTTGGTGTTTGATTCTCCCAGGGTCGGGTTTCATGTATCATTTCCTGTGAGGACTTACACTCTCACGTACACCTTCCCCCAAATCTCCACATAGGGCGATCCCTACCACCTGTGTAACAGGTGTTCGGTCGGTGCATCCCAAGTCGGATGACTCGAGAGCACCATGCACTAAGTCCCCTCAGACCTAATTTCCTGAGTGATAGGAGTCATGCAAAAAGAGAGAACACCACTTATTCATTTATCTACATGGGAACTAAAACCCCTACACTTACAGTTTCACAAAAAGAGTTTAAGGGCCGTTGACTACGAGAAACTTCCTTATACTAACAGACACGAATTATTTGACTCACTAGGTTCCGGGTGGACTTCTTTTTTTTTAGTACTGAAACCCTATGATTACACGCCCCCGAGGGAAGACCGGGGTGCATCCTTACGACGCGATAAGATCTAAAGCCAGTATAATAGATATCCTAATGCATCATGTTCATGACAATTTTGGGAGCTTTCCTTTTACTTTGTCTCTCAACGGTTTTGCACATGTTAAACACAACAATACACACAAAACATTTTTTTTCGGAAACACATGAAGATTTTGAAAGAAATGTGAAAATTTTAAAGAATTAGGCAAGCAAAAGAAGACAAGTCACCTAAGGATCATGGCAAGCAGATATATCAATATTAAATGCGGCACACTAACATGACCCTAGCAATACAAACAAAAGAAAACGAAATAAAAACAAAAGGCACAAAAACTATGTACAAACGTGAAAACACCCCCCCACGCACACCTAATCCATGCATTTTCATCAATGTATGGCAAAATGACGTCAATGCAAGGATAGGGTGTACCAGACTAATCACGGCGGCCAGAGGTGCCCGAAGAGGCACCTCGCTCAAGAGTCGACAATTTCCTATAATATTTCCAGTTTTGTTTGGCTAAGATGATGTTTTGCTGCTCAACCGCCATCTCAGAAATGTCGGTGTTAAAGATCGTCCCGAGCTCACCGATGAGCTTGAGGAACGGGCTCTAACATCCTCCTCCTTGTAATCAGGCACCCATGCCTCCGGAAGGCAATGGCAAAATGACGGGGTCATCTTCGCTACCTCATGGTTGATGCCTTCGCGCCACAGCAAGCGCTCAAATCGTGGGATGTCCAACATGCCATACAATTTGGTCACAAGAGTAGGCAAACAATGTATTTCTTTAAGCTTAGCGTTCACCAAAACGTCGAACAATGTTCGACAAATGTAGTGAGGTGAACCATCCATAAGACTATACACTATTCGCAAACTAGGTGTGAAGAATATGGAGGTCCGCTCTTGGCCCAACACATTCCTACACAGCCACCTGCCTACAATGTGCACATTGGAGTAAATGTGCGCACTGGGTATTCCCCCATGCGATGAGATGGGTTGCCCGCGCCCAAGCATAGATCGGTAAAAAATGTCACGGGTGGGCGCGAGATCATCAACTAAGGGGATCCCAGTCGCGTCGGAGCGTGACACTAAACTCGAGTGGTCCGGTTTGGTCACACTCGAGTTTAGTAAAGAACTCATGTACGAGAGGCTCTACATACATGGTTTTGTCACCCTCATACAACAAATGATACCACCCTTTGGCTACGATTCTATCGTAGAAGGGTTCTCCGAATTCGCGAATCAGGGAGGCAAAATTGAGTTCTGGAATTAAATGTGGGCTGACCATACCTGCACCTACCTAGGTGAGCTTTAACGACAAATCACGCAGCGGCAAAGACAAACACGGCGTAAGGGGTTCAGAGACCACAACACGTCGACTCCAGCAGCAAACAAACTCTCCACCAAACGCAACCAACATATAACACAAATGCACACAACCTGACAAAGACAGAAGACCTAGTCTCCACTATGGACTGCTGATTGGCGGTCCCGAACTGCCGATTAACGGTCTGGTTGTGAGATCTGGGAACGAACTTTGGGTGGAGAATGGGTAGGGCAAGGCATCACACGTTTTTAACAAAGGAAAAAGGAAAATATCCAAAAGGCACTTCTATTTTTTTCTTTTCTTCATTTTTCACTTTTTATTGTTTTTTATTGTTTTGACAAAGATATGTACAACCAAATTAAGGGATGGATCACGTCAAGTGACCACATCCGCCGGGAGTTCGTGTAAAGACATGACTTCCTCCTCGACTTCTGTCGTGGTCCCTTCCAAGTACGGTTTGAGGCGTTGTCCATTAACTTTGAACACGTCCCCATTCCTTGGATTATGAATCTCAACCGCCCCATGAGGGCAGATTGTTAAAATAATAAAGGGCCTAGACTAACGACTCCGAAGTTTCCCCGGAAACAAGTGGAGGCAAGAGTTGTACAACAAGACCTTTTGTCCCACCATGAAGGTTTTGATTCGGACCAAGCGGTCGTGAATTTTTTAGTGCGGGACTTGCAGATCTTGGCATTCTCATATGCTTCATTTCTCAACTCCTCCAACTCTTTGAGGTCTAGCTTGCAATTGGCACAGGAAACATCAAGACTCATGCTAAGATGTTTGATTGCCCATAATGCCTGGTGCTCAAGCTCTACCGGAAAGTGGCAAGCTTTGCCATAAACTAGCCGGTAGGGGGACATGTCATGGTCGGTTTTAAATGCAGTGCGGAATCCCCACAATGCATCATTAAGCTTGACCGATCAATATTTCCTTGAAGCATTAACCGTTTTCTCAAGAATTTGCTTGAGTTGACGGTTGGAAATTTCCACCTGGCCATTGGTTTGAGGATGATAAGGTGTGGGCAACTTGTGCGTGATGGAATATTTCCTCAACACTGTCTCGAGGGATTGGTTCACAAAGTGTGTCCCCCGATCACTTATGATACAACGAGGTGCCCCAAACCTCGCAAAGATGTGTTCTTTAAGAAACTTGATCACAACCTTGCGGTCGTTAGTGCGAGTGGGGATTGCTTCCACCCACTTTGACACATAATCAACCGCCACAAGAATGTAGGTGAGACAATGGGACACGGGGAAATGACCCATGAAGTGAATTCCCCAAACATCAAAGATGTTGACCACTAAGATAGGATTGAGTGGCATCATATCATGTCTGCCAATGCGGCCCACACGTTGGCACCTATTGCATGCTTTGTAAAATGCAAAAGCATCTTGGAACAACGTGGGCTAGTAAACACCGCATTGGAGCACTTTGGCAGCGGTTTTCTTGGCACCGAAGTGCCCACCACATGCCTCATTATGGCAAAAGGACAAGACACTCTGAATCTTGTTGTTAGGAATGCACCTTCTTATGATTTGATCGGCACAGACTTAAATAAGTAGGGATCATCCCAACAGAAGTGCTTGACTAATGACTAGAACTTTGCTTTCTCACTGTGTGTCCAATGAGTCGATACCTCCCCGGTTGCTAATAGTTCACCATGCCAGCGAACCATGGGGTGAGGCTACTTCCATAAGGTTCTCATCAGGGAAGAACTCGTTCACCGGTGGGTCCGGTGAAAGATCAACTGGGTTACGAGAGAGGTGATCTGCCATGACATTCTCGCATCCCTTCTTGTCCTGTATTTCATGGTTGAACTCTTGCAACAACAAGATCCAACACAGGAGACGGGGGTTCGCATCCTTTTTAGACAAAAGGTAGCGAAGAGCTGAGTGATCAGTGTAGATGATGACGTGCAACCCAATGAGGTACTGGCGAAATTTTTCCAACGGAAATATGATCGCGAGGAACCCTTTCTTAGTAACAGAGTAGTTGACATGGGCGTCATTGAGAGTAATACTTGCATAGTAGATCACATGACGCAATTTGTCGACTTTCTGACCCAAAATTGCTCCTATCACATAGACAGATGCATCACACATCAGCTCAAAATGTAGAGTCCACATCGGTGCCTTAATAATAGGAGCGGAGGTCAACTTACGCCTCAGAAATGCAGTCATGCACTCGGGTGTGAACTCAAAAGAGGTACATTTAGCAAGCAAGCTCGTCAAGGGGCGAGCTATCTTGCTGAAATCCTTAATAAACCTCTGGTAAAAACCGGCGTGTCCAGGAATGACCAGATTTCTTTTACCGAGGTGGGTGGCGGATGCTTAGAAATCTGCTCAATCTTTGCCTTATCCACCACGAGATACCACGTGACCCAAAACGATGCCTTTTGTAACCATGAAATGACACTTTTCCAAATTAAGGGCTAAGTTCGTTTCCGAACACCTCTTGAGAACAAGGCTCAGGTGGTGCAAGCACTCATCAAAGGAGGTGCCATGAACCGAGAAATTATCCATGAAAATCTCAAGGACGTTCTCGACCATATCGGAAAAGATGCTCAACATGCAACGTTGGAATTTTGCTGGTGCATTGCATAGTCCGAAAGGCATCCGTCTATAAGCAAACGTCCTAAAAGGACACGTGAACGTGGTTTTCTCCTGGTCTTCGGGGGTAACTGGGATTTGATTGTACCCCGAATAACCATCAAGGAAATAGTAATAGGCGTGCCCAGTGAGTCTCTCCAACATCTGGTCGATGAAAGGTAGAGGGAAGTGGTCCTTACGCGTGACCGCGTTCAACTTCCTATAGTCAATGCAAACTCTCCACCAACCTCTGTGGGTCGCGACGTGGTCATGCCTCATCCTCCATAAAGATGTGGTGTTGCACGACGTCGATACTTATCCCTTTAATGTCCTTCAAGGACCACCCAATGGCTGATCTGTGTTCCTTTAGGACTTGAATCAGACATTCTTCCTGATCACCAGTCAATGTCGATGAAATAATCACCGTAAATGACATGTCAGGACCAAGAAAAACGTGTTTCAATTCTTAAGGGAGTTCTTTAAGCTCAATTGTGGGTGGTTCCTCTTGGCGAGGTGTGATATCTAGCTCGAGATGTAAGATTGGAGGAGCTCGTACATAGTGAATAACATCCACATCATTGCTCAACTCGCCCCCATCCTCTTCATGATCGGAATCATCCATGATGTAAGCACTTAGATTTTCATAAATCAGGGGGTACTCTTCTTTATTTCTTCTTCCAAGTCCCGGATAAGATTAATTTCCATGGGGTCCTCGAAAGATGCCGACTTCCTAGACATATTGAACACATGGAATGTCGCGGTCAAGTTCCCGAACGACAATTTCATGAGTCCAGTACGACAGTTGATCAAGGCATTTGACGTCGCCAGAAAAGGTCTACCCAAAATCAATGGAATCTGAGAGTGGGTAGTCTTGATTGGTTCAGTCTCAAGGACGACGAAGTCAACAGGAAATATGAAATCGCCGACCTTGATTAGGACGTCTTCAATGACCCCCAACGGGACTTTGATCGAACGATCAGCCAACTGTAAAGTTGTTTTCGTAGGTTTAAGCTCGCCTAGGCTTAATCGTTAATACACAGAAGCTGGTAAGAGGTTAACCGCCGACCCTAGATCTAGCAAGACATTATTAATGTGAGAGTCCCCAATGATACATGAAATTGTTGGACTACCTGGGTCCTTCAATTTTATGTATGTTGGGTTCGAAATGATCGAGCTCACATTTTGCCGCAAAAAAGATTTGCTAGGGACGTTGGTTTTCCTCTTAGTCGTACAGAGATCCTTCACTAATTTTGCATAAGGAGGTATTTGTTGAATCATGTATAACAAAGGGATGTTGCCATTCACTTTCTTGAATATCTCCAGCATTTTATCCACACTGTCATTCTGTTTCTTAGATAACCTACTAGGATAAGGAGCCTTTGGCACGTAGGTTTTATGCAGTGCCGGAGAAGGAGGTATTGGTGTATTACTCTCACCGTCGGCCTCTTTCTCACCATCATTCCCACAAAGGGCTGCACAGATGGATTTAGTGGCAAGGAAACGTGGTTGTTGACGTGCTTCCCATTTCTCAGGGTTACAATGGCATTGACATGGTCCACAGGTTCTTCCACGTAGTTCACTTGCCTACCCTGCGGTCTTGAACTTGCATTTTTCAAGTTCGAGTGATGTTGAGCACGAGGGTTAGCCACTGGTTGGCTCGGCAGAGTCCCTCTCTCTCTCTCTCATGTACAGACTGAGCCAATTGGCCTATCTAAGCTCGAGAGATTTGATGGTCTGCTGATTCGAATTGAGGACTTGACTTGTGGACGACATAAAGATTTTTACAGAGTTCTCAAGTCCATGAGTTCAGTTTTCAAGCAAATTAAACCGGGTTTCCAAGTTGTTAGAATTTGGGAAAATGGTGGGTTGGTGTTTTGACGTTGGGGTGGCTGATAAGACTGTGAATGCATAGGAGGTTGGTGTGGTCGGTTAGGTGGTCGAGAGAAGTTTGAAGGACTATCTGGGGCATTGTTATGGTTCCATGAAAAATTAGGGTGGTTCCTCCATCTAGGGGTATATGTTGAATATGGGTCATTCCTGGATCTATCATAGATGACATTGACATGTTCCATCTCAGGAGGAATGGATGCACACTCATTCCTTATATGACCTATCCTACCACATAGATGACAGGGAACTGGACCAGATGCAGACACATGTGACACATCATGCTGGTTTTGGAGCTCAATCGAATCCATACGGCGAATTAAGGCCGCCATGTGCGCCTCGGTGGCCGTAGTGGTATCGACAACAATTACGACACCCGATCTAGTCGAGTTTTCATTTGCGATCCTCGCTCCTTTGCTAGATGATGCTGGTGGTTCCCTCACACTCTCCCACTGCATTGTTTTCTCAGTGAGGTCTTCTAGGAAAGACCATGCCTCCCTCTCATCCTTTCCTAAGAACTCTCCTTGATACATGGACTCAAGGAGCGTTCGTGACGGGATGTGAAGACCCTCGTAAACAATCTGACACAGGCACCACAACTCGATGGCATGGTGAGGGCATGAGGATAGTAGCTCCTTGAACCTCTCTAAGTATGAATGGAATGATTCAGTGTCATGCTGATAAAACGAATTGATTTCGTTCCACTGTTTTTTAGTCTGATGATTTGGTAAGTACTTCTTGAGGAATGCAGATTGAAACTCATCCCAAGTCCTAAAGGCATTCTCCTGGTTGCTGTACAACCACTTCTTGGCATCATCCTTCAGTGCAAAGGGGACAAGCCTAAGATGGATGGAGTTTGTGCTAAGTTGTTGCAGCGTGAACATGGCACAGACCTCCTCAAATTCCCTGGGAAAGATATAGGGGTCACCCTTCCCAGTGAAGTGAGGGAGCATGGATATAAACTGAGGCTTAACCTCAAAGTGGTTCCCATTCGCCTCTGGTAATACGATGCACGATGGTAGAGCGGTATGGCTTAGGTAGCATCGATCACGGCGAGGTATGGGAGCAACAACAGGAACAACAGGTGGAACATGTGGGACAAGTGGGTCCAGCAACTGCTCCTCCTCACGGTAATGAGCAGCAGCCATTGAACCTAGACTGTGTGCGACACGAGAGGATGAAGGCGTCAAGAAATCGACTACCGAAGCAGGATTGACGACGCGCCTCGTTAAACGGCCACTCTCGACTCGTGCCCACACAAGCATGCACAAAGGTGCACACACACAAACCAAGACTTTCTTTTAAAACAACTAAAACAGAATGTGCATAGAGGAGAAGATGGGAGGACATTGAAGAGAGAGAATGACTCAGGAATGAAGGGAAGAAGGTCTTATGCTACGGTGGGTGTGTACCGGTAGAAGAAAACAAGGCTCAAACAATCCTAAGGTCGCTATAGGTCCTTACAGCTAGACGACGCCTAACTGTGAGGTCACACGGCCTCAACACGCCTCACCTCCCTACGATGAGGACCACAAAGTCCAGCAAGTGAGTCAAGATCCGGAGATCTCGTATCTCCTATATCGACAGAGTGGGTGACGCGGATCAGGCCATGACCGGATCACGCTCCTAATGCGCCCGAGATCCTTAAGGTCCATGTCTACTTGATTTTAAAATTAGGCTCTTAATTAGTGTGGTTTTTGGGGTGAAGGAAAGAGTGATGAAATCCCCCACTATATCTTATATGGGATAACCCCTCTTTAGTCGAGTTTTGGAGTCTTAATTTAGCAATCAACTCTCGAAACAAACGCTCAACTTACACTTGTTGCAATGCAATTCCTACTAACTAATGCCTATTCATACGAAATGCATGAATGAGAGTAGGAAATGCGTACCTCATGCCAACACACAACAACTAAAAGTAAAACTAAAATAATTACAATCTACGTGCCTAAGTCAGGTACATGATGCATGACCTAAGCAAGAAAGAATGCCCAATATTTTGCTTTGGGTTTTAGGGTCCATGTTGCTTAAAGGGAGATTGATTACTATTCTGGGAGCAATCTAAAAGTCAGAACATGCAAAATTGAGTCCCAGATTTCTATCTCAGTTATGTCAACCAGGAAAAGAAATTACAAGGGCAGTAGAGATTACCCGACCGCTTATTGGCAGTCTCAACGTCTCTGTTCGCCTCCAAACTTCACCAGCTGACTTCCCTTGAGAGTATAAATCTCCTTCAAGAAATAAAAATTAAATCCACCCGAATCGTCCAAACCAGAGTCTGGACTAGCACCTCCCCGACAACGGTGCGAAAAACTTGTTTAAACGTTTTAAATTTAGACTGCAAATGCACATCTGTCGGTGAAGAAGGGGCAAGTGTGGGTCATCCGCAGGGAGGTGAGCAGACTTTGGCTTGACAGAAATCATATGGCGAAAAAGGGAGAAGATTTGTGGATATGCTAATCTAAGTTATGCTACACTAGTAACACGAAATGTAAGGGAAAACATCAACTAACGAAGCAAACTAAATAGAAAGAACCTAAAGTGGAAGTGCAAATCAGGAAGACGGATCCTTGAGGGGTGGAGTGAGTGTACAGAAGCAAAGAGATGGTGAAGAATGCAATCATTAAGCACAAATGTAGGTTGTATTTTCATGTATAGGAAGTGTCTAATGTTTATGGCAAAACCTATCAATCCCATTACTAACCTAGTTGATTAACATTCACATATACAAGTTGGTTATTTCAGAACCTAAACAAGCATGAGAGGTGTCTAATATTTGTGTCAAAACTCATCAAGTTACAAGTTCTATCCTAAACAAGCAAGCATACATTTATGTTTATCAACACATTTCATACAAAGCATTCGATTCCATTCTCTTTTGCATGTATAAAACATCAACGCCATCCCCCAAAGGGGATGGAACTACTCACTACCCATTACACTAATTATTATCCTAAGAAAGGAGAACATATTAACTAAGTCTACTAAGATTATTGAAATGAAAATAAACTAAGCATGTGATTGACATCATTTCATGCTTATATTTGTATCTTATATCCATTATCTTTCACCTAAACAATGCTACGTGACGAGTTTTATCTTTGAATTTCAGAAATAAATAGGTTTGAAGAGGTGAAGCATAAAAGGACCCAAAAGCAGGGAAAAAGGACTGAATTGTGAGACATGGGGACTAAGATGCAAGGGAGAAGCACCTGAACGTAAGACCGAAGGACCAAATAGCAAAATAGAAAACTACACACCATCTTGGGGAGAATTTTGGCAATTAGATTCGGGTCGGAGCTCCAATAAACAAAGTAGATGCATCAACGACCGACAAAGAAATCCAGAAAAGCCCAGAACAAATTCCAGCCGGATCCAGACTTTATGGACCGCCAATTGGCGGTCTGGATCTCTCTGGATCCGCTCAAACTTCGCGGGCACATGTATTAGAGGGTGTTTATTCTATTTCTGGTATTTGTTTAGTCCCATACCGGGGGATTGTCCCGGATTACCTTTTCTATGGCTATAAATAGAACTCTTCACCTTCTATTGTAATCACTTCACATTTTGAGTGACTATTCTTCCTACTAGAAGTGAGGCCTTGAAGCACACACTAAAGTAGGAGGATGCTACTTGAATTATGCGTCATTTTAATAAAAGTTTCTTTATTATGTTGTTTGTTTCATGTTGCTTGTTTTACTTTTTTTAATTTCATTTCATTAGTTTTAGTAACTTAGTTAATATGCTTTCCTTGCTTAGTGTTTAATAATTAGTCTAATGTGTAGTGAGTAGTTCCAGCCCCTTTAGGGTGGAGTTGATGTTCATACATGCAAAAGAGAATGGAATGAATGCTTTATTTACAATGCGTTGATAAAACATGAATGTATGCTTGCTTGTTTAGGATAAAATTCATAACTTGATGAGTTTTGCCAAAATGATTAGACACCTCTCATGCTTGTTTAGGTTCTGAAATAAACAACTTGTATATGTAAATGTTAATCAACTAGGTTGGTGAATGGATTGATAGGTTTTGCCATAATATTTAGACAATTCCTATGCATGATAACACCACCTTCATTTGTGCTTAAAGAATGTGTTCAACACCCACCTCTTTGCGTGTGTGCACTCACTCCACCCCTTAGGGGTTTTCTATTTCTGAATTCCAGCACTCTTATTTTGTTCTTAGTTAAGTTTTAGTTAATCGTTTGTTGTTTCCTTATGCATGCGTTATTTCGTCGTGTAGTATAACGTAGATTAGCATAATCAACTCTCTTCCCTATTTTTGCCACTTGATTTCGTGCAAACGAGAGGCTGCTCACCTCCCTGTGGATGACCCGTATTTTCCACGTCTTCACCGACGCCGTGCACTTGCGGTTTAATTAAAACGTTCAACAAGTTTTTGGCGTCGTTGCCGCAGAGGTGCCAGTCCAGACTTTTGTTTGGACAATTCGAGTGGATTTAATTTGTGTTTTGTAGTTTTCTTTGTTTCAGGAGACTTGGAGTCGTATGGGGAGGCAACTGGAGAAGTTTGGAGGAAAACTAGGCACTGTAGACCGCCATTCAGCTGCCTGAGACCGCCAATTGGCGGTCTAGTGAACTTTGTTTACCCTCTCCTTTCTTTTCTTGTTTCTATAATTGATTTAGTGATCTGGGACTTGATTTGGCATGTTTTCACTTATAGTTTGTTCCCAGATCAATAATGAATCTTCCTTTAAGCAACTTGGACCCTAAAACCCAAAGCAAAAGATTAGGCATTCTTTCTTGTTTAGGTCATGCATCATGTATGCAACTTAGGCACATAGATTGTCTTTTATTTTAGCTTTATTTTCAGTTGCTGAGTGCTGGCGTGAGGTACGCACCTTCTACTCTCATTCATGCATTTCGTATGAACATGCATTAGTTAGTAGGAAGTGCATTGAAACAAGTGTGAGTTGAACGTTTGTTTGGATAGTTGATTGTTAGATTAGGACTCCAAAACGCTACTAAGGAGAGCTGTCCCATATAAGATAAGGTGGGGGATTTCATCACCCTTTCCTTCGCCCCAGAAACCACACTAATCAAGAGCTTAATTTTAAAATCAAGTAGACATTGCTCCTAAGGATTTCGGGCGCATTAGGAGAGTGATCCGGTCCCGACCGTCATGACCTGATTGGCATTGCCCACTCTATCGATAGTAGGAGAGACGAGATCTCCGGATCTTGACTCACTTGCTGGGCTTTGTGGTCCTCGTCGTAGGGAGGCGAGGCATGTTGTGGCCGTGTGACCTCGCAGTTAGGCGTCGTCTAGCTGTAAGGACCTATAGCGACCTTAGGACTGTTTGAGCCTTGTTTGCTTGTGTGCTTCTACCTACACCCACCCGCCGTAGCATGAGGACTTCTTCCCTTCTCTCCTGAGTCATTGTTTCTCTCCTGAGTCCCCCCATCTTCTCCTCTACGCACATTCTTTGTTATAAAAAAAAGGTTTTGGTTTGTGTGTGTGCAACTTTGTGCATGCCTTCGTGGGCACGAGACGAGAGTGGCCATTTGACGAGGCATGTTGTCAACCCTGCTTCGGTAGTCGATTTTGCGACGCCTTCCTCCTCTCGTGTCGCACTCAGTCCGGGTTCAATGACTGCTAATTTCCATGAGGAGGAGCAGTTGCTGGACCCACTTGTTCCACTTGTGCTTCAACTTGAGACCGTAACATTTCATGCATATCTAGAGAGGTTCAAGGAGCTACTATCCTCATGCCCACACCATGGCATTGAGTTGTGGCATCTTTGTCAGATTGTTTACGAGGGTCTTCACATCCCGTCCCGAACGCTCCTTGAGTCCATGTGTCAAGGAGAGTTCTTAGGAAAGGATGAAAGGGAGGCATGGGCTTTCCTAGAAGATCTCGCTAAAAAAACCATGCAATGGGAGAGTGTGAGGGAACCACCTGCATCATCTAGCATATGAGCGAGGATTGCGAATGCAAACTCGACTAGATGCGTCCATTCCTCCTGAGATGGAACATGTCAATGCCATCTATGAGAGAGCTAGGATTGACCCATACTCATCATCTTATAATCCTGGATGGAGGAACCACCCCAATTTTTCATGGAACCAAAATATTGCCATGGGTGGTCCTTCAAACTCCTCTCGACCACCTAACCAATCATACCAACCTCCCATGCATGCACAATCTTATCAACCACCCCAAGCTCAAATCACCAATCAATCGGGTTTCCCAAATTCCAATAATATCGAAACCCGATTCAATTCGCTTGAGACCTTGACTCGTGGACTTGAAAACTCAATGAAAATTTTTATGTCAACCACAAGTTAAGTTCTCACTTCAAATCAGCAGACCATCAAATCTCTAGAGCTTCAGATGGGCCAATTGGCTTAGTCTGTACATGAAAGAGAGAAAGGGTCTTTGCCTAGCCAACCTGAGGCTAATCCCCGCTTGTTCGAGCAACAACACATGCAAAATGAGAGTGTGGTACCTCGGGGGAGGCAAGTGAACCATGTGGAGGAACCTGTTCACCATGTCAATTCCATTGTGACCTTAAGGAATGGAAAGCAGGTTGACAATCACATTTCCTTGCCATACCCACCATCATCTATGCAGCCCCTTAGTGGGAATGGTGGTGAACAAGAGGCTGAGGGTGAGGGTAATACACCAACGGCTCCTTCTCAGGCACCACAAAAAACCTACCTGCCAAAAGCTCCCTATCCAAGTAGGTTAACCAAAAAGCATAGTGACACAATGGATAAGATATTAGAGGTGTTTAAGCAAGTGAAGGTTAACATCCCCTTGTTGGATGTCATCCAACAAATACCTCAATATGCGAAAGTGTTGAAGGATCTCTGCACAACCAAGAGGAAGAACAATGTTCCTAAGAAAGCATTCTTGGCTGCAAATGTAAGCTCACTTTTGTCCAATCCCGCCTACACAAAATACAATGACCCTGGGTGTCCTACTCTTCAGTGTACGATAGGGGACACTAGCATGAGTAATGTATTGCTTGATTTAGGATCGGGAGTCAACCTCCTCCCATTTTCTATTTATCAACAGTTGAATTTGGGAGAATTGAAACCAACTAAGATCACCCTCCAATTGGCGGATAGATCCATTCGTATTCCAAAGGGGATTATCGAGGACATGCTTATCAAAGTTGGAGATTTTATATTTCCAGTCGATTTTGTTGTCCTCGATACCAATCCTATTGCGAACACCCACTCTCAAATACCTTTGATTTTGGGTAGACCATTTCTGGCAACTTCCAACGCCTTAATTTGAAGGAAATGTGTTCTAAAAGTTTTACTTTTAAATGTCAATTATTATGAATTGAATGAGAAATCATTTTGTTCCTTGTTTATGTTATTCGTCTTTTGGAAGTGTTAAGGAAGAGGCCCTTGGTCCTTAACCGTAGAGCTCTAAAAGATACTGGTTTACATAAAACAAACGATATTCGTAATCATGGTAATTAACATGGGACATTAATTACCGAGTTAAGATTGTCGTGTTGGTCATAGATCATTGTAGCTCTACAAGTGAATGACAACACGGGTACACAAAAGAGGAAAATATTACTTTTGTATACTGAATAGACCTAATAAGTAAAACATTATAGAATTGTGTTTTCTGTGTGATTAATGTTTTACTGTGTCTTTGGTCCTTTGATATGAAACTTATATCCGATCACTTAAGAATTGCTTAATTAGACTAGTGTCTTGAGCTATCGATGAGTGTAGTGTAAAGGCATTGGTTGGTTAAGTATGACTTTTGATGGAGAAGATAGTTAGTCAAAAGATTATCATTGCCCCTCTTAATTGAGTGATGATATTAGTGGGCCCCTTGATAAAGGAAAGTTATAATGTGCACAATGTGATTTGAGTTAAGTCACATATTTATAACTAGCTTAAAGAGATCAAGAAATGAATACTAATACAAAGATGACACAATACTACTTTGTGTGTATTCTTAATATCATGAGGCAAGGGACGAACACAAGTGATGCACTCCATCACTAAATGGATCGGGTTTTGGTTTGAGTGGAATTAAGACATCTAACTAATTGGAAGATATAATGTGTAGCTAGATACCGCTTATAGCTTGTGACATTAAGCTCTTAATGTCACTGCCAACTTAGTCTAGATCCTCCCATAGGTCACACCGCAATAACCGGGAAACAAGAAGCTTGATTTTGGTTCATATGATGTGTCGGGTTTCTTGTAGAAAATATGACACATGTGGTGAACAAGTAAAATCAATTATGTTATGATATATAATATAATTAGAATCATGATAAGTTCATATGAGATGCAAAAATTATGGGGTGCAATAATTTATTGTTGCATAGGATAATATATTGAATAAGTTGTGAATTTGCTAAAACCCCCTAAAGTTCAAATTTTGTTGGAAATAAATCCAAAATTTGAAAAGGCAAAATCGGGTAAAGGTTCGGTAATCCGTTTATGGTTCGGTCGACCGAAGGTTCTGTGGATCGGTCCACCGAACGTGGAACGGAAGGTCAGAGTTGATTGACCGAACTTGACCAAAGTGCCTGGAACTCTGGTTCGGTATACCGAACCAGAAACGGTCGACCGAACAATGTCCAGTTCCGATATTTTCGGTTAACCGAATGGCACTCGGTCTTAGACGAGAATTCGTCCGATCGGTTAAGGAGAATTTTTCTCCTTAAGAATCGGTCATCCGTCTAGTGCACGGTAATACGAACGTGACATATTCGGTTAACTGAGTGTGACTCGGTAAACCGAACTACGATCGATTTTCTGCCTTTGATAATTAAGAGTTTAATATGATCAATGGTTGGATTAGCTCCAAACTTGGTCAAACGTTTTGTGGATGCATGTAATGCATTACGGAATTAGTTTGTGAGAGAAAATGTCAAGAAAACATGGCTTAAGAATAGCCATGATTGAGATTAAAATTGGAGCCTATAAATAGTTCCTTATTCTCCTTAATTAAGTTAGATGTTTTTCGAATTATTTTTCTCTCCTAATTCACCACAAAAAGCCACGAAAATTCTCTTCGTTTTCTAAGTCTTTGGAAGGAGAAATCTCAGAGATTAAGGAAGGGGTTTGTAGCTAGATTCTAAGCTAGTTTGGAGATTGATTGGCTAGCTCCTTTCTCTCCAACCTTGTTTAGGGTTTCGGCGAACACTCGGAGGCATCCGGCGCAACGAGAAGCGACGATCGTATTCCTCAACGTCTCTGGAACATCAAGAAGTTTTAGAGAACTTCTAGGTATGAATTTCGGAGTCCCTTGTGTTTGTTTTAATAAGTTTTTGAAACTAGTTATTAAAACAAACCGATGCATGCATGAAATAAATCGTAGAAAATTGTAATTGATCCTTATTATGCATAAAATTTCGAAAAATATATATGCACAATTAAACATGAAATCCTACAGTGGTATCAGAGTCAGGTTCAATTTTCTTATGATTTAAGGCTGTAAAAAAATTTAGTTTACCATATAGGATTTAAACAATTCGGTTTACCGGTCTTTCGGTCTATGAATGTTTTGTTGATATAATTCTCTATAATAATTCGTTTTAAATGTTTTAAGTATTTTAAAACATGCCATGTAATTATTAGAATTAAGATTTATACATTAGTTTAACTTACAATAATTTCATTTTATAAAAAATGATTATTTTGTAAGAGAATCAACAAAACCGAAAAACTACGGTTCATCTTTCCATTGGAAATTTGATGGACAGTGGTTCAAAATTATTTTTGAACTATGGATGGATGAAAAATGTTTTTAATGGATTTCAAAATGTTTTTCAAAGAATTGTTTAGGATTCTAGATGATTGATAAACTAGATTGCATAGTTTATAGCAATATGCGTTCATGGATGCTCGAGTTGTCTTTGCAGGAATTGTGAGTTTATATGTTCCAAATAAGCAACAATGAATGTATGTAATTAATCTTATACAAGGGCTTATTTCTATGTAAAAGTCAAATTCTCTCTTTCTATGTTTAGATAATTGCATTGCATTTGAGAGGTTTTACATAGGACTTGCACTAGTCGGTTTTTATCGAATGTGAGGAGCATGTTTATTTTTTGTAAAATCTACATCTCCGCTGCAGGAGGAAGTCGCCGCTATAGCGCATCGATCGAGGATCAATGATCAGGGATCGAGGATCAAGGATCGAAAGGAACATATAAACTGACACGATGTGGATTGTGTGAATGGTTTATTTTTTGTTTTTATAATCTTGCTATGCATGTGATGAATGTGTTGAATGTTATGATGTGTATGAATAATAATATGCATGATAACCTAAAATTCTGAATCACATGTTAATATATGAAAATATTGTCCAACAAAAATTAAGAGTAATTTTCCTTCTTATTTATCTACTAGCAGCCATTGATCGAGGGATACTCTGCTCGCCCTTAGCGGGAGATAGCTCCCTCCATCTTTGGGAATAGTGGGAGATATAATGGTTGTCTATTGTTGTGCCACGATTAAATGTATGAGGTACGTTTCACCCTAGTGAACCCCAAGTATGTTTAGTTGTGAATACAATGGATAAACGTATCTCGTATCAAATGAAAATAAGTTTTCTTAACATTACCTAGAGCCCTCGCTCGGTTTTGGGAAAAAGTTTTTCTTACGAGGATAGGTCGCATTCCCTCGTAATTAAAACGACAAGAATCACAAAACTTTGAAGATGCTAATGTTGCTAAAATTCAAAAAGGTTGTGATTAGAAAGAGTTTTTCTTACCTTGATATTGTGATGTTTTCGATAGCCCTTAGCTAGTCTATATTGCAATAAATGGGATCTTGGATTGCTGTATTTATGGGCAAAATTTTATTTGCAGTATTTACATTTATATTCGATATATATGTATGTGTTTTAAAACATAAAATTGGCATTAAAATCCTATATGATTTCTTTTGTAGAAAAATGTCGAACATCCAACTTATCGTAAGATCCATGATAGAAAAACACCCTTTAGCAAATGATGGCTCAAACTTCATTAGTTGGAATCTCAAACTCAACATCGTGTTAAAGTTTGAGAAACTATCTCACATTTTGGAAGGTCCAATCCCAAAATGGAATTAGAGATTAACTGATTAAGAGAAAGAGGCTAAAGCCAAGTGGGAAGACCAAGAGAACCAAGTTCACGGTCTCATGCTAGCATCCATGGGTGACTCGCTTCAAGCGAAATACTTGGATTCAAAATCCAAGAAGACCATGGAGGCTCTTTCTAAGATGTTCATGGATAGTGCCCGAAAGGAGCGCTATAAGACCAACATCTCACTCACAAGGTGCCATATGGCAGAGGGAACATCGGTATCCATGCATTTTCTCACGATGCAAGGGTACCTTGAGAAGTTGGCAAAGCTCTCTTCACCAATGCCCGAGGACATTGCTGAAGATATGATTCTTGGCTCTCTAGCCCCGACCTTTAAGGACTTTGTGATGCACTACCACGTGCGTGAAAAAGGGGTGAGTCTTGAGGAGCTGCACAACGCTCTCAAAACCGCTGAAGTTGACATGGGCAAGGGTAGGGACAAGCATGTCCTTGTCGTCCATGGGAAGAGCCAAAAGATTGGTAAAGGAAAGGGCAAATCTACCAAAAGTGGTTCAATCAAGAGCAACGGAGTAGGAGGTGCTTATAAGAGTGCCTCGAGGGGGAAATCTCAGAAATCTCCAACTCCCAATACGGAGTGCTTTCACTGCGTTGAAAAAGGACACATCCGGCCAAATTGCCCGAAGTACAAGGAAGACCTTGACAACAGAGTGACAACAGAGTGACAACAGACCTTCGATTAGCAAGAACATTATTTCTGTATCATGCTTAGATATGGATAATTTCAATATAAATATTTCAATTTCTTGTTTGTCTATATCGAAGAATGGTGTTTTCTATGCAAATGCATTCATAAGGAATGGTCTCTATTTGCTTGAATTGAATAATAAACAAATCTTTAATATCAATAACAAAAGAATTAAGACCACTCACGAGAATGATACTCCATTGTGGCACTATCGTCTTGGTCACATAAATGAAAAGTGCATCAAGAAATTGCAAGAAGCTAACCTTCTTGGTCTATTTCATTTTAAATCATTGGAGACGTGCCAACCATGTATAATGGGAAAAATGACCAAAATGCCTTTCAAGAAGAAAGGTCCAAGGGTGAGTGGCTTGTTGGATTTGACACATTCCGATGTATGTGGTCCAATGAGTACTAGTGCAGGAGACGGTTTCAGGTACTTCATTACGTTCACGGATGATTATAGTCGTTATGGATATGTTTATCTAATGAGAAACAAAAGTGAGTCCTTTGACAAGTTCAAAGAATTCAAGAATGAAGTAGAGAACCAACTCGACAAGAAAATCAAGTCTCTACGAACGGATCGTGGATGTGAGTATTTAAGTGCCGAATTTGACTCATACCTAAAGGAGTTTGGTATTGTACCTCAACTCACCCCTCCCGGTACACTTCAGTGGAATGGGGTATCCGAAAGGAGGAATAGGACATTGCTCGACATGGTTCGGTCAATGATTAGTCATGTGGAATTACCTCTTTACTTTTGGAGTTATGCACTACAAACAGCAGATAACACACTAAATAATGTTCCATCCAAATCCGTGGAGAAAACTCCTTATGAGATGTGGAGTGGTAAAACACCCAAGCTCAATTTTCTCAAGATTTGGGGTTGTGAGGCTTACGTCAAGAAATTGATGTCGACCAGACTTCAACCAAAAGTGGATAAGTGCTTCTTTATAGGTTATCCTCGTGAGACAAGAGGATACTACTTTTGGCATATCACCTCCAATCGAGTGATTGTAGAGAGGGATGCCACATTTCTGGAAAAGGAATTTCTGGAAAGAGTAAAAAGTAGTGGGAGTAGGGTTGTGCTTGAGGAAACTCAAGATACTCGACAAGATCATGACATGAATGATAACATTCAAGATCATGAAGGCCCAACCGAGATTCCTTTGGTTAGTGGGAACGTAAGTGAGAGACCCTCGCAAGAAATTGTGAGAGAATCTCAATCATCCCCACCTAGTGTACGTTCAAGAGTTGAACGTGAACCCACTCCTCAAGAAATTGTGGAAGAAGTTCGAGAGACACGAGAAGAACCAAAAGAACTACGAAGGTCAACGAGGGAAAGGAAGAAACCCGACTTGTATCTGGGACTTCATGAAATCATGGTACTTGATACCAATGATCCCTTGACCTTCCAAGAAGCAATGGAAAGGGAAGACTCCAAACTATGGCTTAAGGCCATGGAATCCGAAATAGAATCCATGTATGATAATCAAGTGTGGAACTTGGTTGACCTTCCTCATGGGAAAAAGGCCATTCAAAATAAATGGGTTTTCAAGAGGAAGATGGACATGGATGGGAACTTGACAACCTACAAAGTGAGGCTTGTAGCGAAGGGTTTCACTCAAGTTCAAGGAATTGACTATGATGAAACTTTTTCACCGGTTGCCATGTTCAAGTCTATTCGGATCATGCTCGCTATTGCCGCATTTCATGATTATGAAATATGGAAATGGATGTCAAAACGGCGTTCCTTAATGGGAACTTGGAAGCGGATGTGTACATGGTACAACCTCGAGGTTTTGGAGATCCAAAGAATAGCAAAAAAGTATGAAAGCTTCAAAGATCCATTTATGGATTGAAGCAAGCATCAAGGAGTTGGAACAAACACTTTGACGAGGAAGTGAAGAAGCTTCACTTCATTCAACGTAAGGAAGAACCTTGTATATACAAGAAGGTTAGTGGGAGCCATGTAGTATTCCTAATCTAATATGTCGATGACATATTGCTTATGGGCAATCATATTCATTTGCTTGAGCAAACGAGAAGTTCATTGAAATCTGCATTCTCAATGAAAGATATGGGTGAGGGCCAATATAGAGATAGATCCCGTAGACTCATTGGCCTCAGTCAACGTGCATACATTGACAAGGTCTTGGAAAGGTCCAAGATGAACAACTCCAAAAAGGGCAGTGTGCCAATGAGTATGGGTGTCCAACTCAAGAAGTCTCAACGTGCGCAATCACGTAAGGACTTAGAGTACATGAAGGATGTCCCTTATGCTTCGGCAATTGGGTCGATCATGTACGCGATGACTTGCACAAGACCCGATGTCTCGTATACTCTAAGCGTGACAAGTCGTCACCAATCCAACGCAGGTCCTGAGCATTGGACTGCGGTCAAGAATATCCTCAAGTACCTTAACCAGACTAAGGATAAGATTCTTGTTTATAGAGGACAAAGGGAGTTGATAGCCGAAGGGTACTCGGATGCGAGTTTCATAAGTGATCCAGACGATAGAAGGTCACAATCAGGATACGTCTTTCTTCTGAATGGTGGAGCTGTGAGTTGGCGTAGCTGGAAGCAAACCACTACGGCCGATTCAAACACCGCTTCAGAAGTAATGGTTGTCGCTGAAGTGAGCAAGGAAGGAGTGTGGATCAGGAAGTTCCTTGAAGAGCTTGGAGTAGTTCCCACGAGCGAAGGACTCATTGAGCTATTTTGCGATAATAGTGCATCTATCTCGCAAATCAAGGATCCTAGATCACACCACAAAGTGAAGTACATGTATCGTAAGTAGTTCGTGACGCGTGACCTCATCGACGAAGGCAAAATAAATCTTTTATGGGTGGACACCAACAGCAACACAGCTGATCCATTCACAAAACCCTTGTCCCAAGCCAAGGGCGAAATTTCCCCGGAAACAAGTGGAGGCAAGAGTTGTACAACAAGACCTTTTGTCCCACCATGAAGGTTTTGATTCGGACCAAGCGGTCTTGAAATTTTTTAGTGCGGGACTTGCAGATCTTGGCATTCTCATATGCTTCATTTCTCAACTCCTCCAACTCTTTGAGGTCTAGCTTGCAATTGGCACAGGAAACATCAAGACTCATGCTAAGATGTTTGATTGCCCATAATGCCTGGTGCTCAATCTCTACCGGAAAATGGCAAGCTTTGCCATAAACTAGCCGGTAGGGGGACATGCCATGGTCGGTTTTAAATGCAGTGCGGAATGCCCACAATGCATCATTAAGCTTGACCGATCAATATTTCCTTGAAGCATTAACCGTTTTCTCAAGAATTTGCTTGAGTTGACGGTTGGAAATTTCCACCTGGCCACTGGTTTGAGGATGATAAGGTGTGGGCAACTTGTGCGTGATGGAATATTTCCTCAACACTGTCTCGAGGGATTGGTTCACAAAGTGTGTCCCCCGATCACTTATGATACAACGAGGTGCCCTAAACCTCGCAAAGATGTGTTCTTTAAGAAACTTGATCACAACCTTGCGGTCGTTAGTGCGAGTGGGGATTGCTTCCACCCACTTTGACACATAATCAACCGCCACAAGAATGTAGGTGAGACAATGGGACACGGGGAAATGACCCATGAAGTCAATTCCCCAAACATCAAAGATGTTGACCACTAAGATAGGATTGAGTGGCATCATATCATGTCTGCCAATGCGGCCCACACGTTGGCACCTATTGCATGCTTTGTAAAATGCAAAAGCATCTTGGAACAACGTGGGCTAGTAAACACCGCATTGGAGCACTTTGGCAGCGGTTTTCTTGGCACCGAAGTGCCCACCACATGCCTCATTATGGCAAAAGGACAAGACACTCTGAATCTTGTTGTTAGGAATGCACCTTCTTATGATTTGATCGGCACAGACGTAAATAAGTAGGGATCATCCCAACAGAAGTGCTTGACTAACGACTAGAACTTTGCTTTCTCACTGTGTGTCCAATGAGTCGATACCTCCCCGGTTGCTAATAGTTCACCATGCCAGCGAACCATGGGGTGAGGCTACTTCCATAAGGTTCTCATCAGGGAAGAACTCGTTCACCGGTGGGTCTGGTGAAAGATCAACTGGGTTACGAGAGAGGTGATCTGCCATGACATTCTCGCATCCCTTCTTGTCCTGTATTTCAAGGTTGAACTCTTGCAACAACAAGATCCAACACAGGAGACGGGGGTTCGCATCCTTTTTAGACAAAAGGTAGCGAAGAGCTGAGTGATCAGTGTAGATGATGACGTGCAACCCAATGAGGTACTGGCGAAATTTTTCCAACGGAAATATGATCGCGAGGAACCCTTTCTTAGTAGCAGAGTAGTTGACCTGGGCGTCATTGAGAGTAAGACTTGCATAGTAGATCACATGACGCAATTTGTCGACTTTCTGACCCAAAATTGCTCCTATCACATAGACAGATGCATCACACATCAGCTCAAAATGTAGAGTCCACATCGGTGCCTTAATAATAGGAGCGGAGGTCAACTTACGCCTCAGAAACGCAGTCATGCACTCGGGTGTGAACTCAAAAGAGGTACATTTAGCAAGCAAGCTCGTCAAGGGGCGAGCTATCTTGCTGAAATCCTTAATAAACCTCCGGTAAAAACCGGCGTGTCCAGGAATGACCAGATTTCTTTTACCGAGGTGGGTGGCGGATGCTTAGAAATCTGCTCAATCTTTGCCTTATCCACCACGAGATACCACGTGACCCAAGACGATGCCTTTTGTAACCATGAAATGACACTTTTCCAAATTAAGGGCTAAGTTCGTTTCCGAACACCTCTTGAGAACAAGGCTCAGGTGGTGCAAGCACTCATCAAAGGAGGTGCCATGAACCGAGAAATTATCCATGAAAATCTCAAGGACGTTCTCGACCATATCGGAAAAGATGCTCAACATGCAACGTTGGAATTTTGCTGGTGCATTGCATAGTCCGAAAGGCATCCGTCTATAAGCAAACGTCCCAAAAGGACACGTGAACGTGGTTTTCTCCTGGTCTTCGGGGGTAACTGGGATTTGATTGTACCCCGAATAACCATCAAGGAAATAGTAATAGGCGTGCCCAGTGAGTCTCTCCAACATCTGGTCGATGAAAGGTAGAGGGAAGTGGTCCTTACGCGTGACCGCGTTCAACTTCCTATAGTCAATGCAAACTCGCCACCAACCTCTGTGGGTCGCGACGTGGTCATGCCTCATCCTCCATAAAGATGTGGTGTTGCACGACGTCGATACTTATCCCTTTAATGTCCTTCAAGGACCACCCAATGGCTGATCTGTGTTCCTTTAGGACTTGAATCAGACATTCTTCCTGATCACCAGTCAATGTCGATGAAATAATCACCGTAAATGACATGTCAGGACCAAGAAAAATGTGTTTCAGTTCTTAAGGGAGTTCTTTAAGCTCAATTGTGGGTGGTTCCTCTTGGCGAGGTGTGATATCTAGCTCGAGATGTAAGATTGGAGGAGCTCGTACATAGTGAATAACATCCACATCATTGCTCAACTCGCCCCCATCCTCTTCATGATCGGAATCATCCATGATGTAAGCACTTAGATTTTCATAAATCAGGGGGTACTCTTCTTTATTTCTTCTTCCAAGTCCCGGATAAGATTAATTTCCATGGGGTCCTCGAAAGATGCCGACTTCCTAGACATATTGAACACATGGAATGTCGCGGTCAAGTTCCCGAACGACAATTTCATGAGTCCAGTACGACAGTTGATCAAGGCATTTGACGTCGCCAGAAAAGGTCTACCCAAAATCAATGGAATCTGAGAGTGGGTAGTCTTGATTGGTTCAGTCTCAAGGACGACGAAGTCAACAGGAAATATGAAATCGCCGACCTTGATTAGGACGTCTTCAATGACCCCCAACGGGACTTTGATCGAACGATCAGCCAACTGTAAAGTTGTTTTCGTAGGTTTAAGCTCGCCTAGGCTTAATCGTTAATACACAGAAGCTGGTAAGAGGTTAACCGCCGACCCTAGATCTAGCAAGACATTATTAATGTGAGAGTCCCCAATGATACATGAAATTGTTGGACTACCTGGGTCCTTCAATTTTATGTATGTTGGGTTCGAAATGATCGAGCTCACATTTTGCCGCAAAAAAGATTTGCTAGGGACGTTGGTTTTCCTCTTAGTCGTACAGAGATCCTTCACTAATTTTGCATAAGGAGGTATTTGTTGAATCATGTATAACAAAGGGATGTTGCCATTCACTTTCTTGAATATCTCCAGCATTTTATCCACACTGTCACTCTGTTTCTTAGATAACCTACTAGGATAAGGAGCCTTTGGCACGTAGGTTTTATGCAGTGCCGGAGAAGGAGGTATTGGTGTATTACTCTCACCGTCGGCCTCTTTCTCACCATCATTCCCACAAAGGGCTGCACAGATGGATTTAGTGGCAAGGAAACGTGGTTGTTGACGTGCTTCCCATTTCTCAGGGTTACAATGGCATTGACATGGTCCACAGGTTCTTCCACGTAGTTCACTTGGCTACCCTGCGGTCTTGAACTTGCATTTTTCAAGTTCGAGTGATGTTGAGCACGAGGGTTAGCCACTGGTTGGCTCGGCAGAGTCCCTCTCTCTCTCTCTCATGTACAGACTGAGCCAATTGGCCTATCTAAGCTCGAGAGATTTGATGGTCTGCTGATTCGAATTGAGGACTTGACTTGTGGAGGACATAAAGATTTTTACAGAGTTCTCAAGTCCATGAGTTCAGTTTTCAAGCAAATTAAACCGGGTTTCCAAGTTGTTAGAATTTGGGAAAATGGTGGGTTGGTGTTTTGACGTTGGGGTGGCTGATAAGACTGTGAATGCATAGGAGGTTGGTGTGGTCGGTTAGGTGGTCGAGAGAAGTTTGAAGGACTATCTGGGGCATTGTTATGGTTCCATGAAAAATTAGGGTGGTTCCTCCATCTAGGGGTATATGTTGAATATGGGTCATTCCTGGATCTATCATAGATGACATTGACATGTTCCATCTCAGGAGGAATGGATGCACACTCATTCCTTATATGACCTATCCTACCATATAGATGACAGGGAACTGGACCAGATGCAGACACATGTGACACATCATGCTGGTTTTGGAGCTCAATCGAATCCATACGGCGAATTAAGGCCGCCATGTGCGCCTCGGTGGCCGTAGTGGTATCGACAACAATTACGACACCCGATCTAGTCGAGTTTTCATTTGCGATCCTCGCTCCTTTGCTAGATGATGCTGGTGGTTCCCTCACACTCTCCCACTGCATTGTTTTCTCAGTGAGGTCTTCTAGGAAAGACCATGCCTCCCTCTCATCCTTTCCTAAGAACTCTCCTTGATACATGGACTCAAGGAGCGTTCGTGACGGGATGTGAAGACCCTCGTAAACAATCTGACACAGGCACCACAACTCGATGGCATGGTGAGGGCATGAGGATAGTAGCTCCTTGAACCTCTCTAAGTATGAATGGAATGATTCAGTGTCATGCTGATAAAACGAATTGATTTCGTTCCACTGTTTTTTAGTCTGATGATTTGGTAAGTACTTCTTGAGGAATGCAGATTGAAACTCATCCCAAGTCCTAAAGGCATTCTCCTGGTTGCTGTACAACCACTTCTTGGCATCATCCTTCAGTGCAAAGGGGACAAGCCTAAGATGGATGGAGTTTGTGCTAAGTTGTTGCAGCGTGAACATGGCACAGACCTCCTCAAATTCCCTGGGAAAGATATAGGGGTCACCCTTCCCAGTGAAGTGAGGGAGCATGGATATAAACTGAGGCTTAACCTCAAAGTGGTTCCCATTCGCCTCTGGTAATACGATGCACGATGGTAGAGCGGTATGGCTTAGGTAGCATCGATCACGGCGAGGTATGGGAGCAACAACAGGAACAACAGGTGGAACATGTGGGACAAGTGGGTCCAGCAACTGCTCCTCCTCACGGTAATGAGCAGCAGCCATTGAACCTAGACTGTGTGCGACACGAGAGGATGAAGGCGTCAAGAAATCGACTACCGAAGTAGGATTGACGACGCGCCTCGTTAAACGGCCACTCTCGACTCGTGCCCACACAAGCATGCACAAAGGTGCACACACACAAACCAAAACTTTCTTTTAAAACAACTAAAACAGAATGTGCATAGAGGAGAAGATGGGAGGACACAGAAGAGAGAGAATGACTCAGGAATGAAGGGAAGAAGGTCTTATGCTACGGTGGGTGTGTACCGGTAGAAGAAAACAAGGCTCAAACAATCCTAAGGTCGCTATAGGTCCTTACAGCTAGACGACGCCTAACTGTGAGGTCACACGGCCTCAACACGCCTCACCTCCCTACGATGAGGACCACAAAGTCCAGCAAGTGAGTCAAGATCCGGAGATCTCGTCTCTCCTATATCGACAGAGTGGGTGACGCGGATCAGGCCATGACCGGATCACGCTCCTAATGCGCCCGAGATCCTTAAGGTCCATGTCTACTTGATTTTAAAATTAGGCTCTTAATTAGTGTGGTTTTTGGGGTGAAGGAAAGAGTGATGAAATCCCCCACTATATCTTATATGGGATAACCCCTCTTTAGTCGAGTTTTGGAGTCTTAATTTAGCAATCAACTCTCGAAACAAACGCTCAACTTACACTTGTTGCAATGCAATTCCTACTAACTAATGCCTATTCATACGAAATGCATGAATGAGAGTAGGAAATGCGTACCTCATGCCAACACACAACAACTAAAAGTAAAACTAAAATAATTACAATCTACGTGCCTAAGTCAGGTACATGATGCATGACCTAAGCAAGAAAGAATGCCCAATATTTTGCTTTGGGTTTTAGGGTCCATGTTGCTTAAAGGGAGATTGATTATTATTCTGGGAGCAATCTAAAAGTCAGAACATGCAAAATTGAGTCCCAGATTTCTATCTCAGTTATGTCAACCAGGAAAAGAAATTACAAGGGCAGTAGAGATTACCCGACCGCTTATTGGCAGTCTCAACGTCTCTGTTCGCCTCCAAACTTCACCAGCTGACTTCCCTTGAGAGTATAAATCTCCTTCAAGAAACAAAAATTAAATCCACCCGAATCGTCCAAACCAGAGTCTGGACTAGCACCTCCCCGACAACGGTGCGAAAAACTTGTTTAAACGTTTTAAATTTAGACTGCAAATGCACATCTGTCGGTGAAGAAGGGGCAAGTGTGGGTCATCCGCAGGGAGGTGAGCAGACTTTGGCTTGACAGAAATCATATGGCGAAAAAGGGAGAAGATTTGTGGATATGCTAATCTAAGTTATGCTACACTAGTAACACGAAATGTAAGGGAAAACATCAACTAACGAAGCAAACTAAATAGAAAGAACCTAAAGTGGAAGTGCAAATCAGGAAGACGGATCCTTGAGGGGTGGAGTGAGTGTACAGAAGCAAAGAGATGGTGAAGAATGCAATCATTAAGCACAAATGTAGGTTGTATTTTCATGTATAGGAAGTGTCTAATGTTTATGGCAAAACCTATCAATCCCATTACTAACCTAGTTGATTAACATTCACATATACAAGTTGGTTATTTCAGAACCTAAACAAGCATGAGAGGTGTCTAATATTTGTGTCAAAACTCATCAAGTTACAAGTTCTATCCTAAACAAGCAAGCATACATTTATGTTTATCAACACATTTCATACAAAGCATTCGATTCCATTCTCTTTTGCATGTATAAAACATCAACGCCATCCCCCAAAGGGGATGGAACTACTCACTACCCATTACACTAATTATTATCCTAAGAAAGGAGAACATATTAACTAAGTCTACTAAGATTATTGAAATGAAAATAAACTAAGCATGTGATTGACATCATTTCATGCTTATATTTGTATCTTATATCCATTATCTTTCACCTAAACAATGCTACGTGACGAGTTTTATCTTTGAATTTCAGAAATAAATAGGTTTGAAGAGGTGAAGCATAAAAGGACCCAAAAGCAGGGAAAAAGGACTGAATTGTGAGACATGGGGACTAAGATGCAAGGGAGAAGCACCTGAACGTAAGACCGAAGGACCAAATAGCAAAATAGAAAACTACACACCATCTTGGGGAGAATTTTGGCAATTAGATTCGGGTCGGAGCTCCAATAAACAAAGTAGATGCATCAACGACCGACAAAGAAATCCAGAAAAGCCCAGAACAAATTCCAGCCGGATCCAGACTTTATGGACCGCCAATTGGCGGTCTGGATCTCTCTGGATCCGCTCAAACTTCGCGGGCACATGTATTAGAGGGTGTTTATTCTATTTCTGGTATTTGTTTAGTCCCATACCGGGGGATTGTCCCGGATTACCTTTTCTATGGCTATAAATAGAACTCTTCACCTTCTATTGTAATCACTTCACATTTTGAGTGACTATTCTTCCTACTAGAAGTGAGGCCTTGAAGCACACACTAAAGTAGGAGGATGCTACTTGAATTATGCGTCATTTTAATAAAAGTTTCTTTATTATGTTGTTTGTTTCATGTTGCTTGTTTTACTTTTTTTAATTTCATTTCATTAGTTTTAGTAACTTAGTTAATATGCTTTCCTTGCTTAGTGTTTAATAATTAGTCTAATGTGTAGTGAGTAGTTCCAGCCCCTTTAGGGTGGAGTTGATGTTCATACATGCAAAAGAGAATGGAATGAATGCTTTATTTACAATGCGTTGATAAAACATGAATGTATGCTTGCTTGTTTAGGATAAAATTCATAACTTGATGAGTTTTGCCAAAATGATTAGACACCTCTCATGCTTGTTTAGGTTCTGAAATAAACAACTTGTATATGTAAATGTTAATCAACTAGGTTGGTGAATGGATTGATAGGTTTTGCCATAACATTTAGACAATTCCTATGCATGATAACACCACCTTCATTTGTGCTTAAAGAATGTGTTCAACACCCACCTCTTTGCATGTGTGCACTCACTCCACCCCTTAGGGGTTTTCTATTTCTGAATTCCAGCACTCTTATTTCGTTCTTAGTTAAGTTTTAGTTAATCGTTTGTTGTTTCCTTATGCATGCGTTATTTCGTCGTGTAGTATAACGTAGATTAGCATAATCAAATCTCTTCCCTATTTTTGCCACTTGATTTCGTGCAAACGAGAGGCTGCTCACCTCCCTGTGGATGACCCGTATTTTCCACGTCTTCACCGACGCCGTGCACTTGCGGTTTAATTAAAACGTTCAACAAGTTTTTGGCGTCGTTGCCGCAGAGGTGCCAGTCCAGACTTTTGTTTGGACAATTCGAGTGGATTTAATTTGTGTTTTGTAGTTTTTCTTTGTTTCAGGAGACTTGGAGTCGCAAGGGGAGGCAACTGGAGAAGTTTGGAGGAAAACTAGGCACTGTAGACCGCCATTCAGCTGCCTGAGACCGCCAATTGGCGGTCTAGTGAACTTTGTTTACCCTCTCCTTTCTTTTCTTGTTTCTATAATTGATTTAGTGATCTGGGACTTGATTTGGCATGTTTTCACTTATAGTTTGTTCCCAGATCAATAATCAATCTTCCTTTAAGCAACTTGGACCCTAAAACCCAAAGCAAAAGATTAGGCATTCTTTCTTGTTTAGGTCATGCATCATGTATGCAACTTAGGCACGTAGATTGTCTTT
Source organism: Triglochin maritima (assembly GCA_963682175.1). Classification (NCBI taxonomy): domain Eukaryota; kingdom Viridiplantae; phylum Streptophyta; class Magnoliopsida; order Alismatales; family Juncaginaceae; genus Triglochin; species Triglochin maritima. The sequence goes on from OY821785.1 coordinate 15,554,638, forward strand.
TATTTTAGCTTTATTTTCAGTTGCTGAGTGCTGGCGTGAGGTACGCACCTTCTACTCTCATTCATGCATTTCGTATGAACATGCATTAGTTAGTAGGAAGTGCATTGAAACAAGTGTGAGTTGAACGTTTGTTTGGATAGTTGATTGTTAGATTAGGACTCCAAAACACTACTAAGGAGAGCTGTCCCATATAAGATAAGGTGGGGGATTTCATCACCCTTTCCTTCGCCCCAGAAACCACACTAATCAAGAGCTTAATTTTAAAATCAAGTAGACATTGACCCTAAGGATTTCAGGCGCATTAGGAGAGTGATCCGGTCCCGACCGTCATGACCTGATTGGCATTGCCCACTCTATCGATAGTAGGAGAGACAAGATCTCCGGATCTTGACTCACTTGCTGGGCTTTGTGGTCCTCGTCGTAGGGAGGCGAGGCATGTTGAGGCCGTGTGACCTCGCAGTTAGGCGTCGTCTAGCTGTAAGGACCTATAGCGACCTTAGGACTGTTTGAGCCTTGTTTGCTTGTGTGCTTCTACCTACACCCACCCGCCGTAGCATGAGGACTTCTTCCCTTCTCTCCTGAGTCATTGTTTCTCTCCTGAGTCCCCCTGTCTTCTCCTCTACGCACATTCTTTGTTATAAAAAAAAGGTTTTGGTTTGTGTGTGTGCAACTTTGTGCATGCCTTCGTGGGCACGACACGAGAGTGGCCATTTGACGAGGCGTGTTGTCAACCCTGCTTCGGTAGTCGAATTCGTGACGCCTTCCTCCTCTCATGTCGCACTCAGTCCGGGTTCAATGACTGCTAATTTCCACGAGGAGGAGCAGTTGCTGGACCCACCTGTTCCACTTGTGCTTCCTGTTGTGGCTCCCATACCTGTACATGATCGATGCTACCCGAGTCGTACTGCTCTACCCTCATGCATCGTATTACCAGAGGCAAATGGGAACTACTTTGAGGTTAAGCCTCAGTTTATTTCCATGCTCCCTCACTTCACTGGGAAAGGTGACCCCTATATCTTTCTCAGGGAATTTGAGGAGGTCTGTGCTATGTTCAAGCTGCAACAACATAGCTCATACTCCATCCATCTTAGGCTTGTTCCTTTCGCACTAAAGGATGATGCCAAGAAGTGGTTGTATAGCAACCAGGTGAATTCCTTTAGGACTTGGGATGAGTTTCAATCTCCATTTCTCAAGAAATACTTTCCAAATCATCAGACTCAAAAATTGAGGAACGAAATCAATTCGTTCTATCAACTTGAAACCGTAACATTTCATGCATATCTGGAGAGGTTCAAGGAGCTACTATCCTCATGCCCACACCATGTCATTGAGTTGTGGCATCTTTGTCAGATTGTTTACGAGGGTCTTCACATCCCGTCCCGAACGCTCCTTGAGTCCATGTGTCAAGGAGAGTTCTTAGGAAAGGATGAAAGGGAGGCATGGGCTTTCCTAGAAGACCTCGCTAAAAAAACCATGCAATGGGAGAGTGTGAGGGAACCACCTGCATCATCTAGCATATGAGCGAGGATTGCGAATGCAAACTCGACTAGATGCGTCCATTCCTCCTGAGATGGAACATGTCAATGCCATCTATGAGAGAGCTAGGATTGACCCATACTCATCATCTTATAATCCTGGATGGAGGAACCACCCCAATTTTTCATGGAACCAAAATATTGCCATGGGTGGTCCTTCAAACTCCTCTCGACCACCTAACCAATCATACCAACCTCCCATGCATGCACAATCTTATCAACCACCCCAAGCTCAAATCACCAATCAATCGGGTTTCTCAAATTCCAATAATATTGAAACCCGATTCAATTCGCTTGAGACCTTGACTCGTGGACTTGAAAACTCAATGAAAATTTTTATGTCAACCACAAGTTAAGTTCTCACTTCAAATCAGCAGACCATCAAATCTCTAGCGCTTCAGATGGGCCAATTGGCTTAGTCTGTACATGAAAGAGAGAAAGGGTCTTTGCCTAGCCAACCTGAGGCTAATCCCCGCTTGTTCGAGCAACAACACATGCAAAATGAGAGTGTGGTACCTCGGGGGAGGCAAGTGAACCATGTGGAGGAACCTGTTCACCATGTCAATTCCATTGTGACCTTAAGGAATGGAAAGCAGGTTGACAATCACATTTCCTTGCCATACCCACCATCATCTATGCAGCCCCTTAGTGGGAATGGTGGTGAACAAGAGGCTAAGGGTGAGGGTAATACACCAACGGCTCCTTCTCATGCACCGCAGAAAACCTACCTGCCAAAAGCTCCCTATCCAAGTAGGTTAACCAAAAAGCATAGTGACACAATGGATAAGATATTAGAGGTGTTTAAGCAAGTGAAGGTTAACATCCCCTTGTTGGATGTCATCCAACAAATACCTCAATATGCGAAAGTGTTGAAGGATCTCTGCACAACCAAGAGGAAGAACAATGTTCCTAAGAAAGCATTCTTGGCTGCAAATGTAAGCTCACTTTTGTCCAATTCCGCCTACACAAAATACAATGACCCTGGGTGTCCTACTCTTCAGTGTACGATAGGGGACACTAGCATGAGTAATGTTTTGCTTGATTTAGGATCGGGGGTCAACCTCCTCCCATTTTCTATTTATCAACAGTTGAATTTGGGAGAATTGAAACCAACTAAGATCACCCTCCAATTGGCGGATAGATCCATTCGTATTCCAAAGGGGATTATCGAGGACGTGCTTATCAAAGTTGGAGATTTTATATTTCCAGTCGATTTTGTTGTCCTCGATACCAATCCTATTGCGAACACCCACTCTCAAATACCTTTGATTTTGGGTAGACCATTTCTGGCAACTTCCAACGCCTTAATTTGAAGGGAATGTGTTCTAAAAGTTTTACTTTTAAATGTCAATTATTATGAATTAACCGTAGAGCTCTAAAAGATACTGGTTTACATAAAACAAACGATATTCGCAATCATGGTAATTAACATGGGACATTAATTACCGAGTTAAGATTGTCGTGTTGGTCATAGATCATTGTAGCTCTACAAGTGAGTGACAACACGGGTACACAAAAGAGGAAAATATTACTTTTGTATACTGAATAGACCTAATAAGTAAAACATTATAGAATTGTGTTTTCTGTGTGATTAATGTTTTACTGTGTCTTTGGTCCTTTGATATGAGACTTATATCCGATCACTTAAGAATTGCTTAATTAGACTAGTGTCTTGAGCTATCGATGAGTGTAGTGTAAAGGCATTGGTTGGTTAAGTATGACTTTTGTTGGAGAAGATAGTTAGTCAAAAGATTATCATTGCCCCTCTTAATTGAGTGATGATATTAGTGGGCCCCTTGATAAAGCAAAGTTATAATGTGCACAATGTGATTTGAGTTAAGTCACATATTTATAACTAGCTTAAAGAGATCAAGAAATGAATACTAATACAAAGATCACACAATACTACTTTGAGTGTATTCTTAATATCATGAGGCAAGGGACGAACACAAGTGGTGCACTCCATCGCTAAATGGATCGGGTTTTGGTTTGAGTGGAATTAAGACATCTAACTAATTGGAAGATATAATGTGTAGCTAGATACCGCTTATAGCTTGTGACATTAAGCTCTTAATGTCACTGCCAACTTAGTCTAGATCCTCCCATAGGTCGTCACACCACAAAAACCGGGAAACAAGAAGCTTGATTTTGGTTCATATGATGTGTCGGGTTTCTTGTAGAAAATATGACACATGTGGTGAACAAGTAAAATCAATTATGTTATGATATATAATATAATTAGAATCATGATAAGTTCATATGAGATGCAAAAATTATGGGGTGCAATAATTTATTGTTGCATAGGATAATATATTGAAGAAGTTGTGAATTTGCTAAAACCCCCTAAAGTTCAAATTTTGTTGGAAATAAATCCAAAATTTGAAAAGGCAAAATCGGGTAAAGGTTCAGTAATCCGTTTATGGTTCGGTCGACCGAAGGTTCTGTGGATCGGTCCACCGAACGTGGAACAAAAGGTCAGAGTTGATTGACCGAACTTGACCAAAGTGCCTGGAACTCTGGTTCGGTATACCGCACCAGAAACGGTCGACCGAACAATGTCCAGTTCCGATATTTTCGGTTAACCGAATGGTACTCGGTCTTAGACGAGAATTCGTCCGATCGGTTAAGGAGAATTTTTCTCCTTAAGAATCGGTCATCCGTCTAGTGCATGGTAATACGAACGTGACATATTCGGTTAACTGAGTGTGACTCGGTAAACCGAACTGCGATCGATTTTCTGCCTTTGATAATTAAGAGTTTAATATGATCAATGGTTGGATTAGCTCCAAACTTGGTCAAACGTTTTGTGGATGCATGTAATGCATTACGGAATTAGTTTGTGAGAGAAAATGTCAAGAAAACATGGCTTAAGAATAGCCATGATTGAGATTAAGATTGGAGCCTATAAATAGGTCCTTATTCTCCTTAATTAAGTTAGATTTTTTTTAAATTATTTTTCTCTCCTGATTCACCAAAAAAACCACGAAAATTCTCTTCGTTTTCTAAGTCTTTGGAAGGAGAAATCTCAGAGATTAAGGAAGGGGTTTGTAGCTAGATTCTAAGCTAGTTTGGAGATTGATTGGCTAGCTCCTTTCTCTCCAACCTTGTTTAGGGTTTCGGTGAACACTCGGAGGCATCCGGCGCAACGAGAAGCGACGATCGTATTCCTCAACGTCTCTGGAACATCAAGAAGTTTTAGAGAACTTCTAGGTATGAATTTCGGAGTCCCTTGTGTTTGTTTTAATAAGTTTTTGAAACTAGTTATTAAAACAAACCGATGCATGCATGAAATAAATCGTAGAAAATTGTAATTGATCATTATTATGCATAAAATTTCGAAAAATATATATGCACAATTAAACATGAAATCCTACAGTGGTATCAGAGCCAGGTTCAATTTTCTTATGATTTAAGGCTGTAAAAAAATTTAGTTTACCATATAGGATTTAAACAATTCGGTTTACCGGTCTTTCGGTCTATGAATGTTTTGTTGATATAATTCTCTATAATAATTCGTTTTAAATGTTTTAAGTATTTTAAAACATGCCATGTAATTATTAGAATTAAGATTTATACATTAGTTTAACTTACAATAATTTCGTTTTATAAAAAAATGATTATTTTGTAAGAGAATCAACAAAACCGAAAAACTACGGTTCATATTTCCATTGGAAATTTGATGGACAGTGGTTCAAAATTATTTTTGAACTATGGATGGATGAACAACGTTTTTAATGGATTTCAAAATGTTTTTCAAAGAATTGTTTAGGATTCTAGATGATTGATAAACTAGATTGCATAGTTTATAGCAATATGCGTTCATGGATGCTCGAGTTGTCTTTGCAGGAATTGTGAGTTTATATGTTCCAAATAAGCAACTATGAATGTATGTAATTAATCTTATACAAGGGCTTATTTCTATGTAAAAGTCAAATTCTCTCTTTCTATGTTTAGATAATTGCATTGCATTTGAGAGGTTTTACATAGGACTTGCACTAGTCGGTTTTTATCGAATGTGAGGAGCATGTTTATTTTTTGTAAAATCTACATCTCCGCTGCAAGAGGAAGTCGCCGCTATAGCGCATCGATCGAGGATCAAAGATCAGGGATCGAGGATCAAGGATCGAAAGGAACATATAAACTGACACGATGTGGATTGTGTGAATGGTTTATTTTTTGTTTTTATAATCTTGCTATGCATGTGATGAATGTGTTGAATGTTATGATGTGTATGAATAATAATATGCATGATAACCTAAAATTCTGAATCACATGTTAATATATGAAAATATTGTCCAACAAAAATTAAGAGTAATTTTCCTTCTTATTTTATCTACTAGCAGCCATTGATCGAGGGATACTCTGCTCGCCCTTAGCGGGAGATAGCTCCCTCCATCTTTGGGAATAGTGGGAGATATAATGGTTGTCTATTGTTGTGCCACGATTAAATGTATGAGGTACGTTTCACCCTAGTGAACCCCAAGTATGTTTAGTTGTGAATACAATGGATAAACGTATATCGTATCAAATGAAAATAAGTTTTCTTAACATTACCTAGAGCCCTCACTCGGTTGTGGGAAAAAGTTTTTCTTACGAGGATAGGTCGCATTCCCTCATAATTAAAACGACAAGAATCACAAAACTTTGAAGTTGCTAATATTGCTAAAATTCAAAAAGGTTGTGATTAGAAAGAGTTTTTCTTACCTTGATATTGTGATGTTTTCGATAGCCCTTAGCTAGTCTATATTGCAATAAATGGGATCTTGGATTGCTGTATTTATGGGCAAAATTTTATTTGCAGTATTTACATTTATATTCGATATATATGTATGTGTTTTAAAACATAAAATTGGCATTAAAATCCTATATGATTTCTTTTGTAGAAAAATGTCGAACATCCAACTTATCGTAAGATCCATGATAGAAAAACACCCTTTAGCAAATGATGGCTCAAACTTCATTAGTTGGAACCTCAAACTCAACATCGTGTTAAAGTTTGAGAAACTATCTCACATTTTGGAAGGTCCAATCCCAAAATGGAATTAGAGATTAACTGATTAAGAGAAAGAGGCTAAAGCCAAGTGGGAAGACCAAGAGAACCAAGTTCACGGTCTCATGCTAGCATCCATGGGTGACTCGCTTCAAGCGAAATACTTGGATTCAAAATCCAAGAAGACCATGGAGGCTCTTTCTAAGATGTTCATGGATAGTGCCCGAAAGGAGCGCTATAAGACCAACATCTCACTCACAAGGTGCCATATGGCAGAGGGAACATCGGTATCCATGCATTTTCTCACGATGCAAGGGTACCTTGAGAAGTTGGCAAAGCTCTCTTCACCAATGCCCGAGGACATTGCTGAAGATATGATTCTTGGCTCTCTAGCCCCGACCTTTAAGGACTTTGTGATGCTCTACCACGTGCGTGAAAAAGGGGTGAGTCTTGAGGAGCTGCACAACGCTCTCAAAACCGCTGAAGTTGACATGGGCAAGGGTAGGGACAAGCATGTCCTTGTCGTCCATGGGAAGAGCCAAAAGATTGGTAAAGGAAAGGGCAAATCTACCAAAAGTGGTTCAATCAAGAGCAACGGAGTAGGAGGTGCTCATAAGAGTGCCTCGAGGGGGAAATCTCAGAAATCTCCAACTCCCAATACGGAGTGCTTTCACTGCGTTGAAAAAGGACACATCCGGCCAAATTGCCCGAAGTACAAGGAAGACCTTGACAACAGAGTGATTGAACATCGGTGCCCCAAAAAGGCCAAAGGTATATTTGTTATTGAAATAAATTTAGCCACCTCTGTCCAGGATTGGGTAATTGATACCGGATCTTGTGCTCACATAGTTTCTAATGTGCAGCTACTCGTGGATAGGAAGGAACTCGTGAGGAACGAGGTAGAATTGAAGGTTGGAAATGGTGCGAGCGTTTCTGCGGTTGCACAAGGTTCCGTGGTGCTTCAATTATGTAGTGGTTTAAATTTATGTCTAAAGAATGTTTATTATGTACCTTCGATTAGCAAGAACATTATTTCTGTATCATGCTTAGATATGGATAATTTCAATATAAATATTTCAATTTCTTGTTTGTCTATATCGAAGAATGGTGTTTTCTATGCAAATGCATTCATAAGGAATGGTCTCTATTTGCTTGAATTGAATAATAAACAAATCTTTAATATCAATAACAAAAGAATTAAGACCACTCACGAGAATGATACTCCATTGTGGCACTATCGTCTTGGTCACATAAATGAAAAGCGCATCAAGAAATTGCAAGAAGCTAACCTTCTTGGTCTACTTGATTTTAAATCATTGGAGACGTGCCAACCATGTATAATGGGAAAAATGACCAAAAAGCCTTTCAAGAAGAAAGGTCCAAGGGCGAGTGGCTTGTTGGATTTGACACATTCCGATGTATGTGGTCCAATGAGTACTAGTGCACGAGACGGTTTCAGGTACTTCATTACGTTCACGGATGATTATAGTCGTTATGGATATGTTTATCTAATGAGAAACAAAAGTGAGTCCTTTGACAAGTTCAAAGAATTCAAGAATGAAGTAGAGAACCAACTCGACAAGAAAATCAAGTCTCTACGAACGGATCGTGGATGTGAGTACTTAAGTGCCGAATTTGACTCATACCTAAAGGAGTTTGGTATTGTACCTCAACTCACCCCTCCCGGTACACCTCAGTGGAATGGGGTATCCGAAAGGAGGAATAGGACATTGCTCGACATGGTTCGGTCAATGATTAGTCATGTGGAATTACCTCTTTACTTTTGGAGTTATGCACTACAAACAGCGGATTACACACTAAATAATGTTCCATCCAAATCCGTGGAGAAAACTCCTTATGAGATGTGGAGTGGTAAAACACCCAAGCTCAATTTTCTCAAGATTTGGGGTTGTGAGGCTTACATCAAGAAATTGATGTCGACCAGACTTCAACCAAAAGTGGATAAGTGCTTCTTTATAGGTTATCCTCGTGAGACAAGAGGATACTACTTTTGGCATATCACCTCCAATCGAGTGATTGTAGAGAGGGATGCCACATTTCTGGAAAAGGAATTTCTGGAAAGAGTAAAAAGTAGTGGGAGTAGGGTTGTGCTTGAGGAAACTCAAGATACTCGACAAGATCATGACATGAATGATAACATTCAAGATCATGAAGGCCCAACCGAGATTCCTTTGGTTAGTGGGAACGTAAGTGAGAGACCCTCGCAAGAAATTGTGAGAGAATCTCAATCATCCCCACCTAGTGTACGTTCAAGAGTTGAACGTGAACCCACTCCTCAAGAAATTGTGGAAGAAGTTCGAGAGACACGAGAAGAACCAAAAGAACTACGAAGGTCAACGAGGGAAAAGAAGAAACCCGACTTGTATCTGGGACTTCATGAAATCATGGTACTTGATACCAATGATCCCTTGACCTTCCAAGAAGCAATGGAAAGGGAAGACTCCAAACTATGGCTTAAGGCCATGGAATCCGAAATAGAATCCATGTATGATAATCAAGTGTGGAACTTGGTTCACCTTCCTCATGGGAAAAAGGCCATTCAAAATAAATGGGTTTTCAAGAGGAAGATGAACATGGATGGGAACTTGACAACCTACAAAGCGAGGCTTGTAGCGAAGGGTTTCACTCAAGTTCAAGGAATTGACTATGATGAAACTTTTTCACCGGTTGCCATGTTCAAGTCTATTCGGATCATGCTCGCTATTGCCGCATTTCATGATTATGAAATATGGAAATGGATGTCAAAACGGCATTCCTTAATGGGAACTTGGAAGAGGATGTGTGATTGACATCATTTCATGCTCATATTTGTATCTTATATCCATTATCTTACACCTAAGCAATGCTACGTGACGAGTTTTATGTTTAGTTTTCAGGAATAAAGAGGTTTGAAGAGAAGAGCCATGAAAGGACCCAAAAGCTGGGAAAAAGTACTGAATGGTGAGATCTAGGGACCAAGATGCAAGGGAGAAGGACCTGAATGTAAGACAGAAGGACCTAAGAGCAAAACAGATTACTCCACACCATCATGGGGAGTATTTTACCAATTCTATTCGGGTTGGAGCTCCAACAAGTCGAGTAACCGCATCAAAGACCAACAATATCAGAAAGCAAAGCCCACAACAAATTCCAACACGATCCGACAATTTTGGACCGCCAATTAGCGGTCTTGGACCGCTAATTGGCGGTCCATATTGCTCAGGATCCGTCGAAATTTCTCCTGGACTTGTATTAATGTTCGTTTAGGCTATTTTTGGTATTGGTTTAGTCCCACATCGGGGGATTGTCCCCGATTAGCTTTTTCCATGCTTATAAATAGAACTCTTCACCTTCCATTGTAATGACCCATTGCTTGGTGGCATTCTCTCTACTAAGGAGTGAGCCTTGAAGCAAAAACTCAAGGTGGAGATGAATGCTACCTTCAATGTGAGTCATTTGTTAATAAAATAATTCTTCTAGTTTCTTTCAATCTTGTCTTTTAATTTGTTCATGTTTGTTTAGTCTTTCCTTTCCTTTTATGTTTCTTTAATGCTTCTTGCCTTCTTAGTTAACTTTCATTTCAGTATTATGCTTTCTTTTGCTAATATAGTTAGTGTAATGAGTAGTGAGTAGTTCCATCCCCATTTGGGGGGGTGGAGAAATATGTGATATAATCATGTAGTGTATTAAGTGTGTGTTATCTTTATCCCTTGAGCTTTATATGATTTCCATAACCATCTAATGGGTTTTCACTCTTATCTTTGATATGCTAATGCTCTTGAATGAAGCTTAGCTTATGCTTTGATTAGTGGACCTATTTTATGGGGAATGATAAGGTTAGGATATGGATGAAGTTAATATTGGAAACACAATTTGTAGTGTATGTGCTCTTGTTGCCTTTACCTTAGCTGATGTCTTGTATGTTTTAATGATGTAGTGAAATCTTAATTCATGTAGAGGCATAGTAGGGTATAGTCCTTATACTTGAGTTCATGTAGCTTCATTCCAATTATTGTCTTGTATGTTTTAATGATGTAGTCTTATCTTAATTCATGTAGAGGCAAAGTTGGATGTAGTTTTATGATTTCATGCACTACATGTTGTGAGGAGCTTAATGAACACACACACACTTCTTTATGTTCACATTATTTCTCTACCCCCTTTGGGGCTTAGTTTATTGCTTATCTTCATTTCCTTTTTGCATCTTAGTGTAGTTTAGTGTAACCGACCCTTCTCTTCCCTTTCTTTACCTCTCGCCTTCGCACAAACCAAGTGTCGACACACCTCCCAGTGGACGACCCGTATTTGCCACCGCTTCAACGCGGCCGTGCACTTGCGGTTAAATATAAAACGAGATCAATCAAGTTTTTGGCGCCGTTGCCGGGGAGGTGCTCTGTCCAGACGTTGGTTTGGGCGATTCGAGGGGTTTTTAATTTTTTGTTTCCAGTGTTGTTTAGTTTCAGGGAAACTAAGGATCAAGGGGAGGCTACTGGAGAAGTTTGAGGATCAGAAGCTACAAAAAGACCGCCAATCAGCGGTCTGGGACCGCCAATTGGCGGCCTAGTGAGCCTCAATTGTTCTCAAATTTGTTCCAGTTGTTATATTTTTCATGTTAGTTATCTGGGAGCACAATTTTGCATGCTGTGACTTCTACTTTGCTCCCAGATTTAATTTCAATCCCCTTTTAATCAACTTGGACCATAAAACTCAAAGCAAAAGATTAGACTTCTTGCCATCTAGGTCATGCATCATTTGTAGACCTTGCATGCATTTGTCTTTTCTTTTCTTTACATTTTGTTGTTGATTGCTGGCGTGAGGTACGTGCACCCCAATCTCTCATTCATGCATGTTTCGATCATGCATTAGTTAGTAAGGTGCATCGGGACAAGAGTGAGAGAGCGTTTGATTGGAGCGATTGATTGCTAGATCTAGGATCAAATCGCTACTAAGGAGGGGCTGTCCCATAAAAGATAAGGTGGGGGATTTCATCACCCTTTCCTTGGCCCCAAAAATCACTCTTAATAAAGCCTTAACTAAAAGCAAGTAGACATTGGCCCTAAGGAATTCGGACGCACTAGGAGAGTAATCTAGTCGAGACCGTCATGACCTGATCGGCGTTGCCTACCTTGTCGATAGTAGGAGGTACTGGATCTCCGGATCTGGTATCACTTGCTGGGCATTGTGGTCCTCGTTGTAGGGAGGTGACCTCGAAGTTAGGCGTCGTCTAGCCTAAGGACCCATTGCCTTACATTGTTTGAGCCATGCTTGCTAGTTAGGCTTCTACCTTCACCCTGTACCCTCGCTAGCTCTAGGGATTCTTCCCTTCTCCTCTGAGTCATCTTCTTCTCACCTTCTTCTATGTTATAGTCTCCTCCCCTTTACACTCTCTGGTAGCGTTTTAGGGTCGAGTCGAGCACTTTTTGCGAGCTTAGTCTCGTGGTGGTGAGAGTGGTCGACTCGAGAGTTGTTTGTTGAGATGGATGGTTACATGGGCGACCATTCATATCATTGTTGGGACCAGGATGATTCTCCCTGGTATTCCGGACCCATGCAACCAAGGGTGGCTCAGACGAACACCCCGTACGGTTGGGATGATCTTCATTATGTGACTGAGCAATCTTCATATAGGGGTGATATGAGAGAGGCACCGACGGCTAGATCTCCATCTAGTTATGTTGGATCATACTCTGGGCAACAAACTTTGGCCTCTTTCATGCATGCGGTAGACGACATGAGTGCACCAGTGGCTCCAGTAGTCATACCGTGCGATTGTTGTGGGTTGAGTGGTCATAATATCGGGGAATGTCCTTATGTTCCCCCAGAGCCTGAGTATGAGCATACATTTTCCCAAAATGCTCCATATGACCAGTACGCATCCGCGTACAAACCGAGAGTGATGGATTCATGGGGAAACAATTCTTATTCAAATTCTTATACTTCATATTCACTCCAGTATCCTCCTCCCGAATACCCAGAATTCTACCAACACCCCACTTCAAATCATTGGACTCATTCTCAGGCCATCAACACCCAACCCCAAAATTTCCCAAGATCTGACTTGGACCTCCTCGTTGACCGCATACAAAATCTGACACTTCAAGTGAGTCAACTGACGCAACAATTAAGTGAGGAGAGTAACCTTTCTTGTCAACTTGAGGATTTATCTTCTGAAATCGAACCACCACCACATCCACAAATTCAAAGCACAACCTTTCAAAGTCAAACTCCTAGTCAGTCTGAGGGACTTGGGGTTTCAATTCACGATCACTTAGTGGAGGATTCGATTCAAACTGAGAATAGCTTGGACCAGTTCTATTATGAGTCGGCACAGGATTGTGCCTTACCTTTTTGTCCCGTGGCCCTTGAGCCACATGATCTTATTGTTGTACCTCCTAAGGACTCACCTTTGGTGGAGCAAGAGCTCCCTAGTACCCTTAATCTCATACGACCTGATGAGAGTTTGCCTCTCACTATTGTTCCTGATCATCTTGGAAATGATGGAACATCAAACAACTACATTGCTCATGAGGGTATTAGGAGTTCCCTGGAGGATACTTTGGGTATGAGACCCACTTCTTGTTCTCCTGGTGAGTTGGACATGCATAACGAGGTGCTTGACCTCGTTCCGACCCACCAGCCTGTTGGTTGGAGAGTTTGGATTGACGATCATAACTTCAGCAGCGCAACGGGAGAAACTCTTCTTCCGTTGCCCCTCATTTCCCAAACTCTTGAGAGGTTCAAGCTCTTTCAGTTTGATCCTTTGAATGAGACGCCTTTGCGTCCAATTCATGAACCTCTCATTTCATCTGGTGCTCTTTGTGAAGGGGGCCCACGCATGCGTATTCTGGCCCCGCGTGGTGTCATGTTCCCTTTCCAAGTGCATTGACCCACTCTTGAGGTTCCCATTTGATGTCTTTTGAGAAATGAAGATGGGAACTTATGTTTGTGCATAGTTATATAAAAAAAAGAAAAAAAGAAAAAAAAAAGAAGAAAAAAAAAGAAAAAAAGAAAAAAAAAGAAGTACAATAAAAGACTCCTTCAGTGAGCATTGATTGTTGTGAGCCCCAACCCTTGTGTATTTGGGCTCCATTTCTTTCACGTATTTGTATCCCTTCTTTAGCATCTCACAGGTTTTGAGGGAATTCGGGTTATGTCCATCAACATGACCTTGCACTTCCCTTTGTACTTCACGTTGGTGAGATCTCTTCTGTTTCATGCATACATCCATGTCGTATTTTGCTCACATTCATTGAGGACAATGCATGAAGTAGGTGTGGGGGGGTGTTTTACGTGTGTACATAGTCGAGTCTTTTCTTTTGATTTTGTTTTCTTTTGTTTGCATTGTTAGGGTCATGTTAGTGTGCTGCATTTAATATCGATATATCTGCTTGCCATGATCCTTGGGTGACTTGTCTTCTTTTGCTTGCCGAGTGCTTCAAAATTTTCACATTTCTTTCAAAATCTTCATGTGTTTGCGAAAGAAAATGTTTTGTGGGTTTTGCGTGTGTTTAGCATGTGCAAAACCGTTGAGAGGCAAAGTAAAAAGAAAGCTCCCAAAATTGTCTTGAACTTGATGCATTAGGATATCTAGTACGTGGCTTTAGGATTTATCGAGTCGTTAGGATGCACCCCAGTTTTCCCTTGGGGGTGAGTAATCATAGGGTTTCAGTGTTCAAACATTTAATGAAGTCCACCCTGAGCCTAGTGAGTCAATAATTCGTGTCTGTTAACTTAAGGAAGTTTGTTGTAGTCAAGGACCCTCTAAATCCTGTTGTGAGACATTAGTGTAGGGGTTTTGGTTCATGTGTTGATAAGAAATAAGTGAGTAGGTGTTCTCTCTTCTCGCACGGCTCCTATCACTCGGGAAAGTAGGTCTGAGGGGACTTTGTGCCTGGTGCTTTCGAGTCATCTGACTTGGGATGCGCCGACTGAACTCCCGTTACACGGGTGGTAGGGATTGCCCTATGTGGAGATGTGGGGAAAGGTGTACGTGATAGTGTAAGTCCTCATGGGCAATGATGCACGGAACCTGACCCTGGGAGAATGAAGCTCCAACTAATAAAAAGTAAAAGAAAAAAAAATGTGAAAAGAAACAAAAAGAAAAAAAATATGATAATGCAAATAAGAACCTTAATGGACTTTACACTTTGTAGCACTTGAGGATGTTGAGGTTGTCCATGTCTTTCACATAATTCCTTATTTAACTTGCACGAATGGTTCATCAGGGTAGAGGTGTGGACTGATCACCTATATAGAGTCGGCCCGTAGCATTACCGCGTCCATTGATCGACAAGATATTTCCAACGAGTCGAGGTCTAGATTGAATAATGCATCTTGTTCGGATTTTGGGGGTATATCCGCTGAAAACCCTCAGGAGACAACACTCCTCCTCCTTGGCAACAAAGAGGTTTAACGGCTTGTTGCACGTGCTAAGTGCAACCGTGATTCCCACGAAAGTGAGTTAGGATTTCTTGTTTCTCGTTTGTTTTTCTCTTTCTTTGTTTTGCTCGAGACTAGCAAAAACTTAGGTGTGGGGGTATTTGATTGACATCATTTCATGCTCATATTTGTATCTTATATACATTATCTTACACCTAAGCAATGCTACGTGACGAGTTTTATGTTTAGTTTTCAGGAATAAAGAGGTTTGAAGAGAAGAGCCATGAAAGGACCCAAAAGCTGGGAAAAAGGACTGAATGGTGAGATCTAGGGACCAAGATGCAAGGGAGAAGGACCTAAGAGCAAAACAGAATACTCCACACCATCATGGGGAGTATTTTACCAATTCTATTCGGGTTGGAGCTCCAACAAGTCGAGTAACCGCATCAAAGACCAACAATATCAGAAAGCAAAGCCCACAACAAATTCCAACACGATCCGACAATTTTGGACCGCCAATTGGCGGTCTTGGACCGCTAATTGGCGGTCCATATTGCTCAGGATTCGTCGAAATTTCTCCTGGACTTGTATTAATGTTCGTTTAGGCTATTTTTGGTATTGGTTTAGTCCCACATCGGGGGATTGTCCCCGATTAGCTTTTTCCATGCTTATAAATAGAACTCTTCACCTTCCATTGTAATGACCCATTGCTTGGTGGCATTCTCTCTACTAAGGAGTGAGCCTTGAAGCAAAAACTCAAGGTGGAGATGAATGCTACCTTCAATGTGAGTCATTTGTTAATAAAATAATTCTTCTAGTTTCTTTCAATCTTGTCTTTTAATTTGTGCATGTTTGTTTAGTCTTTCCTTTCCTTTTATGTTTCTTTAATGCTTCTTGCCTTCTTAGGTAACTTTCATTTCAGTATTATGCTTTCTTTTGCTAATATAGTTAGTGTAATGAGTAGTGAGTAGTTCCATCCCCATTTGGGGGGTGGAGAAATATGTGATATAATCATGTAGTGTATTAAGTGTGTGTTATCTTTATCCCTTGAGCTTTATATGATTTCCATAACCATCTAATGGGTTTTCACTCTTATCTTTGATATGCTAATGCTCTTGAATGAAGCTTAGCTTATGCTTTGATTAGTGGACCTATTTTATGGGGAATGATAAGGTTAGGATATGGATGAAGTTAATATTGGAAACACAATTTGTAGTGTATGTGCTCTTGTTGCCTTTACCTTAGCTGATGTCTTGTATGTTTTAATGATGTAGTGAAATCTTAATTCATGTAGAGGCATAGTAGGGTATAGTCTTTATACTTGAGTTCATGTAGCTTCATTCCAATTATTGTCTTGTATGTTTTAATGATGTAGTCTTATCTTAATTCATGTAGAGGCAAAGTTAGATGTAGTTTTATGATTTCATGCACTACATGTTGTGAGGAGCTTAATGAACACACACACACACTTCTTTATGTTAAATCTGCTCAATCATTGCCTTATCCACCACAAGATACCACGTGACCCAAAACGATGCCTTTTGTAACCATGAAATTACACTTTTCCAAATTAAGGGCTAAGTTCGTTTCCGAACACCTCTTGAGATCAAGGCTCAGGTGGTGCAAGCACTCATCAAAGGAGGTGGCATGAATCGAGAAATTATCCATGAAAATCTCAAGGACGTTCTCGACCATATCGGAAAAGATGCTCAACATGCAACGTTGGAATTTTGCTGGTGCATTGCATAGTCCGAAAGGCATCCGTCTATAAGCAAACGTCCCAAAAGGACACGTGAACGTGGTTTTCTCCTGGTCTTCGGGGGTAACTGGGATTTGATTGTACCCCGAATAACCATCAAGGAAATAGTAATAGGCGTGCCCAGTGAGTCTCTCCAACATCTGGTCGATGAAAGGTAGAGGGAAGTGGTCCTTACGCGTGACCGCGTTCAACTTCCTATAGTCAATGCAAACTCGCCACCAACCTCTGTGGGTCGCGACGTGGTCATGCCTCATCCTCCATAAAGATGTGGTGTTGCACGACGTCGATACTTATCCCTTTAATGTCCTTCAAGGACCACCCAATGGCTGATCTGTGTTCCTTTAGGACTTGAATCAGACATTCTTCCTGATCACCAGTCAATGTCGATGAAATAATCACCGTAAATGACATGTCAGGACCAAGAAAAATGTGTTTCAGTTCTTAAGGGAGTTCTTTAAGCTCAATTGTGGGTGGTTCCTCTTGGCGAGGTGTGATATCTAGCTCGAGATGTAAGATTGGAGGAGCTCGTACATAGTGAATAACATCCACATCATTGCTCAACTCGCCCCCATCCTCTTCATGATCGGAATCATCCATGATGTAAGCACTTAGATTTTCATAAATCAGGGGGTACTCTTCTTTATTTCTTCTTCCAAGTCCCGGATAAGATTAATTTCCATGGGGTCCTCGAAAGATGCCGACTTCCTAGACATATTGAACACATGGAATGTCGCGGTCAAGTTCCCGAACGACAATTTCATGAGTCCAGTACGACAGTTGATCAAGGCATTTGACGTCGCCAGAAAAGGTCTACCCAAAATCAATGGAATATGAGAGTGGGTAGTCTTGATTGGTTCAGTCTCAAGGGCGACGAAGTCAACAGGAAATATGAAATCGCCGACCTTGATTAGGACGTCTTCAATGACCCCCAACGGGACTTTGATCGAACGATCAGCCAACTGTAAAGTTGTTTTCGTAGGTTTAAGCTCGCCTAGGCTTAATCGTTAATACACAGAAGCTGGTAAGAGGTTAACCGTCGACCCTAGATCTAGCAAGACATTATTAATGTGAGAGTCCCCAATGATACATGAAATTGTTGGACTACCTGGGTCCTTCAATTTTATGTATGTTGGGTTCGAAATGATCGAGCTCACATTTGCCGCAAAAAAGATTTGCTAGGGACGTTGGTTTTCCTCTTAGTCGTACAGAGATCCTTCACTAATTTTGCATAAGGAGGTATTTGTTGAATCATGTATAACAAAGGGATGTTGACATTCACTTTCTTGAATATCTCCAGCATTTTATCCACACTGTCACTCTGTTTCTTAGATAACCTACTAGGATAAGGAGCCTTTGGCACGTAGGTTTTATGCAGTGCCGGAGAAGGAGGCATTGGTGTATTACTCTCACCGTCGGCCTCTTTCTCACCATCATTCCCACAAAGGGCTGCACAGATGGATTTAGTGGCAAGGAAACGTGGTTGTTGACCTGCTTCCCATTTCTCAGGGTTACAATGGCATTGACATGGTCCACAGGTTTTCCACGTAGTTCACTTGCCTACCCTGCGGTCTTGAACTTGCATTTTTCAAGTTCGAGTGATGTTGAGCACGAGGGTTAGCCACTGGTTGGCTCGGCAGAGTCCCTCTCTCTCTCTCATGTACAGACTGAGCCAATTGGCCTATCTAAGCTCGAGAGATTTGATGGTCTGCTGATTCGAATTGAGGACTTGACTTGTTGACGACATAAAGATTTTTACAGAGTTCTCAAGTCCATGAGTTCAGTTTTCAAGCAAATTAAACCGGGTTTCCAAGTTGTTAGAATTTGGGAAAATGGTGGGTTGGTGTTTTGACGTTGGGGTGGCTGATAAGACTGTGAATGCATAGGAGGTTGGTGTGGTCGGTTAGGTGGTCGAGAGAAGTTTGAAGGACTATCTGGGGCATTGTTATGGTTCCATGAAAAATTAGGGTGGTTCCTCCATCCAGGGTTATATGATGAATATGGGTCATTGCTGGATCTATCATAGATGACATTGACATGTTCCATGTCAGGAGGAATGGATGCACACTCATTCCTTATATGACCTATCCTACCACATAGATGACAGGGAACTGGACCAGATGCAGACACATGTGACACATCGTGCTGGTTTTGGAGCTCAATCGAATCCATACAGCGAATTAAGGCCGCCATGTGCGCCTCGGTGGCCGTAGTGGTATCGACAACAATTACGACACCCGATCTAGTCGAGTTTTCATTTGCGATCCTCGCTCCTTTGCTAGATGATGCTGGTGGTTCCCTCACACTCTCCCACTGCATTGTTTTCTCAGTGAGGTCTTCTAGGAAAGACCATGCCTCCCTCTCATCCTTTCCTAAGAACTCTCCTTGATACATGGACTCAAGGAGCGTTCGTGACGGGATGTGAAGACCCTCGTAAACAATCTGACACAGGCACCACAACTCGATGGCATGGTGAGGGCATGAGGATAGTAGCTCCTTGAACCTCTCTAAGTATGAATGGAATGATTCAGTGTCATGCTGATAAAACGAATTGATTTCGTTCCACTGTTTTTTAGTCCGATGATTTGGTAAGTACTTCTTGAGGAATGCAGATTGAAACTCATCCCAAGTCCTAAAGGCATTCTCCTGGTTGCTGTACAACCACTTCTTGGCATCATCCTTCAGTGCAAAGGGGACAAGCCTAAGATGGATGGAGTTTGTGCTAAGTTGTTGCAGCGTGAACATGGCACAGACCCCCTCAAATTCCCTGGGAAAGATATAGGGGTCACCCTTCCCAGTGAAGTGAGGGAGCATGGATATAAACTGAGGCTTAACCTCAAAGTGGTTCCCATTCGCCTCTGGTAATACGATGCACGATGGTAGAGCGGTATGGCTTAGGTAGCATCGATCACGGTGAGGTATGGGAGCAACAACAGGAACAACAGGTGGAACATGTGGGACAAGTGGGTCCAGCAACTGCTCCTCCTCACGGTAATGAGCAGCAGCCATTGAACCTAGACTGTGTGCGACACGAGAGGATGAAGGCGTCAAGAAATCGACTACCGAAGCAGGATTGACGACGCGCCTCGTTAAACGGCCACTCTCGACTCGTGCCCACACAAGCATGCACAAAGGTGCACACACACAAACCAAAACTTTCTTTTAAAACAACTAAAACAGAATGTGCATAGAGGAGAAGATGGGAGGACACAGAAGAGAGAGAATGACTCAGGAATGAAGGGAAGAAGGTCTTATGCTACGGTGGGTGTGTACCGGTAGAAGAAAACAAGGCTCAAACAATCCTAAGGTCGCTATAGGTCCTTACAGCTAGACGACGCCTAACTGTGAGGTCACACGGCCTCAACACGCCTCACCTCCCTACGATGAGGACCACAAAGTCCAGCAAGTGAGTCAAGATCCGGAGATCTCGTCTCTCCTATATCGACAGAGTGGGTGACGCGGATCAGGCCATGACCAGATCACGCTCCTAATGCGCCCGAGATCCTTAAGGTCCATGTCTACTTGATTTTAAAATTAGGCTCTTAATTAGTGTGGTTTTTGGGGTGAAGGAAAGAGTGATGAAATCCCCCACTATATCTTATATGGGATAACCCCTCTTTAGTCAAGTTTTGGAGTCTTAATTTAGCAATCAACTCTCGAAACAAACGCTCAACATACACTTGTTGCAATGCAATTCCTACTAACTAATGCCTATTCATACGAAATGCATGAATGAGAGTAGGAAATGCGTACCTCATGCCAACACACAACAACTAAAAGTAAAACTAAAATAATTACAATCTACGTGCCTAAGTCAGGTACATGATGCATGAGCTAAGCAAGAAAGAATGCCCAATATTTTGCTTTGGGTTTTAGGGTCCATGTTGCTTAAAGGGAGATTGATTATTATTCTGGGAGCAATCTAAAAGTCAGAACATGCAAAATTGAGTCCCAAATTTCTATCTCAGTTATGTCAACCAGGAAAAGAAATTACAAGGGCAGTAGAGATTACCCGACCGCTTATTGGCAGTCTCAACGTCTCTGTTCACCTCCAAACTTCACCAGCTGACTTCCCTTGAGAGTATAAATCTCCTTCAAGAAACAAAAATTAAATCCACCCGAATCGTCCAAACCAGAGTCTGGACTAGCACCTCCCCGACAACGGTGCGAAAAACTTGTTTAAACGTTTTAAATTTAGACTGCAAATGCACATCTGTCGGTGAAGAAGGGGCAAGTGTGGGTCATCCGCAGGGAGGTGAGCAGACTTTGGCTTGACAGAAATCATATGGCGAAAAAGGGAGAAGATTTGTGGATATGCTAATCTAAGTTATGCTACACTAGTAACACGAAATGTAAGGGAAAACATCAACTAACGAAGCAAACTAAATAGAAAGAACCTAAAGTGGAAGTGCAAATCAGGAAGACGGATCCTTGAGGGGTGGAGTGAGTGTACAGAAGCAAAGAGATGGTGAAGAATGCAATCATTAAGCACAAATGTAGGTTGTATTTTCATGTATAGGAAGTGTCTAATGTTTATGGCAAAACCTATCAATCCCATTACTAACCTAGTTGATTAACATTCACATATACAAGTTGGTTATTTCAGAACCTAAACAAGCATGAGAGGTGTCTAATATTTGTGGCAAAACTCATCAAGTTACAAGTTCTATCCTAAACAAGCAAGCATACATTTATGTTTATCAACACATTTCATACAAAGCATTCGATTCCATTCTCTTTTGCATGTATAAAACATCAATGCCATCCCCCAAAGGGGATGGAACTACTCACTACCCATTACACTAATTATTATCCTAAGAAAGGAGAACATATTAACTAAGTCTACTAAGATTATTGAAATGAAATTAAACTAAGCATGTGATTGACATCATTTCATGCTTATATTTGTATGTTATATCCATTATCTTTCACCTAAACAATGCTACGTGACGAGTTTTATGTTTGAATTTCAGAAATAAATAGGTTTGAAGAGATGAAGCATAAAAGGACCCAAAAGCAGGGAAAAATGACTGAATTGTGAGACCTCGGGACTAAGATGCAAGGGAGAACGACATGAACGTAAGACCGAAGGACCAAAGAGCAAAACAGAAAACTCCACACCATCTTGGGGAGTATTTTGGCAATTAGATTCGGGTCGGAGCTCCAATAAACAAAGTAGATGCATCAACGACTCACAAAGAAATCCCGAAAAGCCCAGAACAAATTCCAGCCGGATCCCGACTTTATGGACCGCCAGAGAATCGAATGAATGCTTTATTTACAATGTGTTGATAAAACATGAATGTATGCTTGCTTGTTTAGGATAGAATTTATAACTTGATGAGTTTTGCCAAAATGATTAGACACCTCTCATGCTTGTTTAGGTTCTGAAATAAACATCTTGCATATGTAAATGTTAATCAACTAAGTTGGTGAATAGATTGATAGGTTTTGCCATAACATTTAGACACTTCCTATGCATGAAAACACTACCTTTATTTGTGCTTAAAGAACGTGTTCAACACCCACCTCTTTGCATGTGTGCACTCACTCCACCCCTTAGGGGTTTTCCATTTCTGAATTGCAGCACACTTATTTCGTTCTTAGTTAAGCTTTAGTTCATCGTTTGTTGTTTGCTTATGCATGCGTTATTTTGTCGTGTAGTATAGCGTAGATTAGCATAATCAACTCTCTTCCGCATTTTTGCCACTTGATTTCGTGCAAACGAGAGGCTGCTCACCTCCCTGTGGACGACTCGTATTTGCCACGTCTTCACCGACGCCGTGCACTTGCGGTTTAATTAAAACGTTCAACAACATGCAATCAACATAAAAGAAGCAACATAACAAAGAAACTTTTATTTAATTCAGAGTCAGGATACAAGTAGCATCTTCCTACTTCAGTATTTTGTCCAAGGCTCCACTTCAAGTAGGAAGAATAGCCACCAAGTATGTAGTGATTACAATGGAAGATGAAGAGTTCTATTTATAGTCATAGAAAAATATAATCAGGGACAATCCCCCGATATGGGACTAATACAACACCAGAAATAGATATAATACTCCCTAATACGTGATCTACCTGAAGCGTGTCGGATCCAGAGCCAACCCGACCACCAATTGGCGGTCTACAGAGTCCGGATCCGCTCTGGATTGTTGTTGGGCTTTGCTGGGTTGTGTTCTTCATGTTTGATGCACCAAAGGAAGTTGTTGGAGTTTAGGCCCGACCCGAATTGCCAAAATACTCCTCATGGCGGTGTGGAGTATTTTCATTTGCTCATTGGTCCTTTCATCTTACATTGAGGTCCTAATCTCTTGCATCTTAGTCCTCAAGTCTTACAACTCCGTCATTTTTCCTGCTTTTAGGTCCTTTTATGCTTCTTCTCCTCAAATCTATTTATTCCTGAAACTCAAACATAGAACTCGTTACGTAGCATTGTTTAGGGTCAAGATAATGGATATAAGACACAAATGAATGCATGAAATGATGTAAATCAGTGACATTTCTCCCAATTGAGAGCGAGGTTCTTCTCCCGGCATCGCTTGCGGACAAGGCTCAAGTGATGAAGGCACTCATCGAAGGAAGCGCCAAATATGGAAATTTTATCCATGAAAATCTCAAGGAAACGCTCTACCATTTTGGAGAAGATGCTGATCATACACCTTTTAAACGTTGCCGGCACATTACATCACCCAAAGGGCATGCGAGGTAGGCAAAGTGCCAAAGGGACATGTAAATGTGGTTTTCTCTTGATCCTCGGGGGCGATGGGAATTTGGTTATATCCGGAGTATCCATCAAGAAAACAATAATACACATGTTCGACCAACCTTTCCAACATCTGATCAATGAATGGCAACGAGAAATTATCTTTCCACGTTGCTGAATTGAGCTTGCGGTAATCAATGCAAACTCGCCAGCCAACTTGCAGGCGTGTTGGTATAAGCTCATTATGCTCATTCTCAACATCCGTCACGTCTGACTTCTTGGGAACCACATGGACATGACTCACCCACAAACTATCAGAGATAGGATAAATTATACCATGATCCAAGCACTTAAGAACCTCCTTTGGGACGGCTTCCTTCAGTACATGATTCAATCTTTGTTGTGGGTCCCAGTGGGGTCTAGAATTCTCTTCTTCTCTTCCATGTGGATCCGATATTGGACAATACCAGGGCTAATTCCCTTGATGTCCTTCAAGGACCACCCTATAGCCTCTTTGTTTTCAAAGAGCATTTCTTTGAGGGCGGTCTCTTGATCTTTGTTTAAACGTTTGAATAACTGCAAGTGCACGACGTCAGTGAAGACACGGCAAGTACTAGTTGATCCACGGGGAGGGGAGCCTCTGGTTTATCCAAAATCAAGTGGCAAAAAAGGGGAAAGAGATTTCATTATGCTAAGCTAAACTACACTAAACTAGTAAGTAAGAAATGCAAAAGAAAGTGACTAAAGAATGGAAATCAGGAAGAGAAACCCCTAAGGGGTGGAGTGTGCACACATATGAAGTGAAATAAGTGATGAATGATGCATGTAAGCATGTATGTGGGTGTGTCGTGTGTGTGTCTTCATGCATAGGACGTGTCTAAAGATGTGGCAAAACCTATCAATCCATTCATACATGTATCAACAATTACTCCTTGATTATCATAAGATTAGGCTCATCATGAGAAGTGTCTAAAGATATGGCAAGACTCATAAAAACCATGAACTCATGTGAAGAACAAAGCTAAGCATGAGAGGTGTCTAAATCTAATGGCAAAACCCATCAAAACAAAATTTCTTCAATCAATCAAGCAAGCAAACACAAATACAAACACTTAACTAACATGTAGCATATTCAACAGGAAATTTCAGACAATAAACATGAGGAGACTTAGCATGGGAAGTGTCTAAATATTATGGAAAAACCCATCAAAAATCCCCAGACATGTAGATAATCAAAATACCTCAATGAACATACAAGCATGCAAGTTTACACAATCGAGAAGCAAGATGAGAGGAGAGAGAGTGGCGACCAGCATGGGAAACCTAGGTTTCTCTAGGGTTCTGACCTCTTTCACCATCAAAAACTTTGGATTTCCGCAGCAAAATGGACCCCAAGCCTTGCCCTACTCGTGGGCAGCAAGAAGATGGAAAGTGTGGAAGCAAAATGGCTCTCCATCCACCCCCATTGCATGCTTCATCCCCAGCCTTAGGGGGTGAAGTGCACGCACCACCTCTAGGGAGTGCTGAAACTCCCCCAAGGAAGTGGATCGACTTGTTTGTGGCTGGACCAAAGGCATCCACAACCCTTGAGTTCATCCAGCCGGTCATAAAGGGAGGAGAAAAGGTGGCAAAGTGTTCCAAGCAAAAAGTAGTTGAAGCCTTGAAGAGGTGGGATAAGGTCTTAGTTGGTTATTTCATTGCTTTCAAACCACACTTGCCGACTTTAGAGAAGCACCTCCACAAGATGTGGAGTTTGGTTGGAGGCGTGGAGGTCATCAAAAGAAGTCAAGG
Organism: Triglochin maritima; assembly: GCA_963682175.1. Lineage (NCBI taxonomy): Eukaryota > Viridiplantae > Streptophyta > Magnoliopsida > Alismatales > Juncaginaceae > Triglochin > Triglochin maritima. The sequence continues at coordinate 15,579,795 of OY821785.1, forward strand.
GTTTCTCCTCTTCCGATTCACTCTTGGAGAGGATAGGAAACGTGTGCTATTGGGGGGACCATGGTTCATTTGTGGTTCTCCACTTGTTGTTCAAGAGTGCGTACCGGATGTGGTCTTGATAAGGGCAAACATCACCACCGTTCCCATTTGGATTCATCTACCGGAGCTTGACCTCTGATTCTGGTCACAAAGAGCTTTGAGAAACATTACTAGTGTCCTTGGGAGACCTCTATACATGGATGAGCACACGGCTTTGGGGAGAAGGCTAGCCTATGCAAGGGTGTGCGTGGAAGTGGCCCATAATTTCACCCATCGAAGTTGGGTGGAGGTCCAAGTTGAAGGTATTGGCACACATCGAGTACTAGTGGAGTATGAATGGAGGCCCGGGTATTGTAAGGACTGCATGGAGTTCGGCCATGGTGAGGAGAATTGTCTTAAGAAGAGGATAATCAACAAAGAAGGAGAGGACCAAAAAGCACAAGCTGAGAAGTGGATTGTTGTGTCTTGGAAGAGTGCTGGAAATGGGCTTGAAAGGAGTGTGAACAGGGGCGTTGAGGGAGTGAGGCATGGAAGTGGGGAGGAAGCTAGCACCATGGGTATCCGGGAGATGGGAGGGGCTGGTCGGATAGGAGGGGAGAGAGAGGCTGGTGGAAGAGATGATGACTTGGACACTAGAGGCGCTGATGTGGACGGGGGAGGGAGGGCAAGTGAGGAGGTGACATGTGGAGAGCAAGGTAAGAGAAATGTTAAGGCAAAAAATCACATGGCTTGGGCACTCTAATGCTCTCCCAATTCTTTGGAGGCAACCAATGAGGGGATGCCATGTCACATGAGAAGGGAGTAGTTTAGGAGACAAAGTGGGAGGCTCCCAAGTGGTCCTAACGAATTCTGCAATGGGTGCAATTGGGAGTGAACCTATTGGGGTCCAAGAAGGGAAACGTGGAGTGGAGTAGGAAAGTGATATTTCCACTTTGGGACAAGCCAATGGGATGGGCTTTGAGTAATCTAGGTGTGAAGAGGCTGCTGGGGAAAGACCAAGTCAGCATGGTAAAGACAAAATAGAAGCTCACATGACTCTAATCAAGGGACACAACTTAGAGGGCTCTTCTCATGAAGTGGGGGAGGGAGGTGCATTAAGCAAAAGGCCCATGCATGGGGATAGGGCACGTGATGTGCATGAGGAGGAGGAGCTTCATGAGGGAGAAGTTCCGTGTGACATATTCCAGCAAGACCAAGAGGCAATACGTGTAAGACTTGAGAAAGAAAATGGCACCTCTAAAGGAGATCAAGAGAAGCTATGTGGACTAGCCTCTTTGGTGCATGAGGAGGCGGGATGGACTTCACCCACTAAAGTGGCACGCACAAAGGAGAACACAAAGAATTTCGGTCACCCAAGTGAGGGAATGTTTGATGCACATAGAAAATCAGAGGACCAAGGCATGGAGAGAGCTGAAGAAAGGCAACAAGAAGAGTGGGAGGGCTCCCGCACTAAGAAGGTATACTCGCCGCCGCCACCACTTTGGAGATCCGGGAGGAAAAGTAGTTGGAGTAAAAATACGCGTACGGAAGGTAAGGTGGGTCACCCCGCACCTTGAACCCATGAATGTCTTAATTTGGAATGTGTGTGGCGCAAACGGGCCTGGCCGCACACTCATGATCCAGGGTCGAATAAGGGAGGTAAATCTGGATGTGGTTTGCCTTGTGGAGCACAAGGTTAAATGTAAAAAACTTGAGCGATTCAAGCGAGCAATATGGCCTCATGCTTGGACATCAAATTGCATGGTTGTGGACTCGGGGCAAATTCTAGTGTTATGGAATGACCAGCTGGTAGACTTGAGAGTTACGTTCGAATCAATTCAATTACTCCATTTCCTTGGGAGCTTAAGGAAGGACGACACTGAATTTGCTCTCACGGCTATATATGGAGAAAATGGGCATGTGGAGAGGAAAGCATTGTGGAGGGATCTAAATGAAGTGGCACCACATGGGGAGTGACCGTGGCTGATTGGGGGTGATTTTAATTGTATCCGAAAGGCTACCGAAAAATGGGGTGGAGCTGCTAGAAATGAGGTGGCAATTCAGGAGTTTAATGAGTGTCTTGACACCATTCAACTACTAGAGATGCCCTTAACGGGAGGTGACTTCACTTGGTCCAACTCATCCGAGGGAAGTGCATGCATCGAGACAAGGATTGATCGAATATTAATGAACAATGCATGGCTCGAGGTGTTCCCCAATTCTTTCTACGTTGTTGGTGAGAAGGACTTGAGTGATCACACCATGCTTGTCATGAAAATGGAAGGAAACGAACGAAGGAAAAAGAAGATTTTCAGATTCGAGAACCATTGGTCGGATCATGAGGACTTTGGTGGAGTTGTGCAACAAGCTTGGGCAACATATGTCAAAGGTACACCCATGTTTCGTATGGTTGGGAAGCTGACCGAAGTCAGGAAGGCACTAATCAAATGGAGTTGGAACACCTTTGGAAATGTCACAAATAAGGTGGGAGACGCTCGGTAGTCTCCTGAGCAAGTGAGGAGGCAAAGGCTAAATCACCCTAGCAGTGGCGAGCTAACTCAAGCTGAAAACGCAGCAAAGGATACACTTGCCTGGGCCCTTGCTTGGGAGGAGTCCATTATACGACAAAAATCCAGAGTAAAGTGGCTGAAAGTGGGGGACCGAAACACTAGGTTCTTCCATGTGCATCCTAGAGTGAAGAGAGCCACCAATCAAGTGAGGCAAGTGGGAGAGGGGGATAGTCTAGTGGAGGATGAGAACGACATCCGGGAAGCATTCTGGTCTTTTTATGCTAACTTGTTTGCTCATGGTTATCAGGTGCAACCCCTTAAACATTCCATTATTCTACCACAAATTACAGCGGAGGAGGGGGCTGATTTAATACGGAAGTTGGACCCAAAAGAACTACAAGATCTCGTGTTGAATGCAAATATAGATAAAGCGTCGGGGCCCGATGGTTTTAATGCAAAGTTTTTCAAGGTAGCATGGGGTATAATCAAGAGGGACATGGTAAAGGCTGTTGCGTCTTGTTTGGATAGTGGAAGGGTTCTCACGCAATGGAACAATACATCAATCACGATTATCCCAAAGAAAAAGGCACCGACGGTAATGGAGTACTTCCGCCGCATTGCTTTATGTAATATGACGTATAGGTTCACATCCAAAGTCCTTGCCAACCACTTGAAGAGGATCTTACCACGGCTGATAGGGGAAAATCAGAGCGTTGTCGTTCAAGGACGAAGAATTAGTGATAACATTCTTCTTGCACACGAGCTTTGCCACAACCTACACCTTGAGAATGGGAAAGGACGCATGTGCATAAAGCTTGATATCAGGAAAGCCTATGACCCAATCTCTTGGGAGTTCCTCGATCATGTGCTGAAGAGATTTGGCTTCCCGGATAAGTGGAGACGACTGATTTTGGCTTCTGTGGAGGCATCGTTTGTAGTGACAGTGAATGGGGCTAACTCCATGCCATTTCGAGCTACAAATGGTCTACGACAAGGTGATCCCCTAGCCCCCTACTTGTTTGTGATGTGCATGGAGGTGTTGAGTGAAATGGTGAAAATGGCGGTCATGGAAAAAAACTCGAGCCTTTATCTCGTGGAGATGCCATCGTGTCACACCTTTTGTTTACTGACGACGTCCTACTCTTCGCGAGGGCTACCAAAGAAAACGCTTGCGCCATTAGAATTATCCTAGAGGAATTCACAGCGAGCTCGGGTCTGAAATTTAACACTTCGAAGAGTCAAGTCTTCATGGGGGGATATGTGATGCATGGAGCATGGATTGAAGCACACCTTGGGATGGAACGCAAGGCTTTTCCGGTGGTGTATCTTGGGCTGCCATTATTCTCCGGAAGGATGGGGAGATCCCATTGTGTACCATTGATAAACAAGCTCAAGGCTCGCCTCTCAACATGGCAACAAGAGATCCTTTCTTTGGCTGGGCCAGTCGAGCTAGTACGAAGCGTTCTTACTTCTTTCAGCAGTTGTTGGACTTCGGCGTTTCTTCTACCAAGAAGCGTCTTGCATGAATTGGACAGCATTATGTGTCATTTTATTTGGGAGGGGAGAAGAAGTGGGTTGCGGTAGCATGGAAGGATGTACACCAAAACACGAAGGAGGCCTCAGACTAAGGAGACTAACGGAGTGGAAAGATGCGGGCCTTCTTTGGTTGTTTTGGCTTGTGGTGGCGGACAACACTTCACTTTGGGCAAAGTGTGTCTGGCGAAAGTACCTAAGGAACCATTCCATTTGGCTTGCAAGACCACCACCTACCTCCTCATGTGCGTGGCGTGGGCTACTGCGAGTCCGAGATATTGCTAGAAGACACATCCAATATGAGGTGGGACATGGGGAAGAGATTCGGTTTTTCCAATTTCCATGGTGTGGCGAACCGTTTCAATGCAAAAGCTGGGGTGACCAACTTCACTATGAGATGGGGGTTCCTTGGCACGTTAAGGTTTCGTACTTCATCAGAGAAGGGTTGTGGATCCTCCCTCCCCCACGATCCAGCAGGATGGAAGAAGTTTGCTCAAGGATAAACCAAGTGCGCATACATAGAGGAACGGATAGACCGTTTCGACCCAATGGAATGGGTGCAACACTTGGGATGAAGGAAATGTGGAGTTGGGTGAGGCAACCGGGCAGGAAATCCCCTTGGGCAAGGATGGTATGACACAAATTTGTTGTCCCGAAGCACACAGTCACAGCTTGGAGATCATTGAAGGGGTGTTTGCTCACAAAGCGGCGAATGATAAAGTGAGGCGTAAATCTCGACCCAACGTGCGTGCTATGTGAAGACCAAGAGGAAGACATGGAGCACCTTTTCTGGAAATGTCAATACACAAAGGAGGTGTGGAGGTGCCTCTTCAACCTCATGCAGCTCAACCAAAGTGTCGCAAGCAATCTAGAGAGTGAGGCAATGCGACTATCAGAAGCGAGTGGAAGCCGACTCGACAGAGTGGTCCGAAGGTGGGTGTTAAGTGCTACGATACACGAATGCTGGCATGAGCGGAACCGTAGGATTTTCGAGGTGAGAGGCAGCAACCGAAAGCTACCATTGCTGTAGTCAAAGACATAATCCGGTGCATGGGAGATCAATCTACCAAACTTGCGAAAGATGAAGGAGAAGCGCGTCATTTTCAAGATACTTGGAACTAACTCCAACTTCTGATGTTTGATGAGATGTAATGGGTCCTTAAACTACTTATGCTTAAAGTGATTTCAATAGGTGGTAGGGAGAAGCCAGTTATGCATGTGGCATATACCCGCGGACTCAACGAAAATTTTGTAGATGTAAACAATTCTTTAGTAATAAAATCTTAGACGCTAAGCCTCCCTTTTGCTTTGCAAAAAAAAAACGTTTACACAATCGAAAATTCATAAAACATCCAAACATCACAACATTTATGTACATCATCTCCAACCCCCAAAGGGGGATGGAACTACTCACTAATCATTAACCTAACTATTATGTTAAGAGGGGAAAACATAGTAACTATGTCTACTAAGATTAACGAAACAAAATTAAGTTAAGCATGCAAGAAGATAAAAGAGACAACATTAAACAAATATAAATTCTTTTATTAAATGACTCACATTACAAGCAGCATCTCCCTACTTGATTTTTTTTGCTTCAAGGCTTAACTCTAAGTAGAGGGATTGGCCACTAAGCAATGGGTAAATACAAAGGAGGAGGAAGACTTCTATTTATAGTCATAGAAAAAGGTAATCAGGGACAATCCCCCGACGTGGGACTAATTAACCTACTACAAGTGGATAAACACAACTTAATAAACAACCACGCGAAGCCGAATCAAAATTAGACCAAAATTGGCCACCAATTGGCGGTCACTTTTTGTCTGATTTGCTCCATATTTGTATATCTTCTTCAACGCTTCACATTAATACCTGTGATGCACCCAGATTGGTTGTTTGAGTGTCGGCCCGAATATAATTGCCAAAATACTCCTCATGATGGTGTGAAGTTTCTTGATTTTTTGTCATTGGTCCTTTTGGTTTACATTTGGGCCCTTCCCTCTTGCATTTTAGTCCATAAATCTCACAATTCGGTCCTTTCTCTTGCACTTAGGTCCTTTTTGTGTCTCTTCTTCTCACTTGTTTTATTCCTGAAATTTAAACATAAAACTCATTATGTAGCATTGCTTAGGTTAAAAATGGAGGATATAAGACACATTTATGCACGATATGATGTCAATCAAATACCCCTACACTTAGCTTTTGCTAGTCCTGAGCAAAACAAAGAAAGAGAAAAATGAAAGAAAGGAAAAATCATTCGTAAAATAGGGAAATCCTATTATGCATGATATGATGTCAATCAAATACCCCTACATTTAGGTCATTTTTGCTCCCTTCCTCTGCATTATTACTTAACTCCTGAAACACTACAAACAACTCGAGTAGCACAATATTGGGGTAAAATAAAGGATATATAACATGAATATGACGCATGATATGCTACTAATCAAATACCCCCACACTTACCTTTTTCTAGTCCCGAGCAAAACAAAGAAAGAGAAAAATGAAAGAAAGGAAAACATACGAAAAATACGGAAATCCTAACTCACTTTTGTAGGAATCACGGTTGCACTTAGCACGTGGAACAAGCCGTTAAACCTCCTTGTCGCCAAGGAGGAGGAGTGGTGTCTCCTGAGGGGTTTCAGCGGATATACCCACAAAATCCGAACATAGATGCATTATTCAACCTAGCAACAAAACTTGATGGACTCATTATCGTCGATCATTGGACACTGTAATTCTACGAGCCTACTGTATATATGTAATCAGTCCACACACCTAGCCTAATGAACCCTTCGTGCAAGTTAGTTAAGGACTTAAGTGATAGACATGGGCAACCTTAACATCCTCAAGTGATACAAAGTGTAAAGTCCATTAAGGTTCTTATTTGTCTTCTTTTTCCCTTTTTTTCTTGTTTTTGGAGCATTATGATTTACACTAGTTGGTGTTTGATCTCCCAAGGTCGGGTTGTTGGCTTTTTGGCCTTAATCTATGTTTTGATGATTTAATCAACCTAATCTTAATTGTAATCAATGTAGAGTAGCACACATATTGCATAGCATATATATTGCATTGTGCTAACCTCTACAGGTCATCAAGACTCTAGGAAGAAAGGAAATGAAGTCAAGACATGTAATAAAGCTCATTTGAAGACATGTAATCTTGATTTATTTTGAGTCTTAGGAACTATGTGTTATTGAGCATACTTGAACTAAAAACCACTCACATACACACTAGGTTCCTTATAGAAGTGACACACAAAATCTCACATCTTTTGGACTTCAATAGATCACCCAAACTTAGACCGGAATTCACTAATTAAGTGTGCCAGAGTAAGTTTGGTCGACCGTTCAAACCATCGGTGGACCATTTGTTTCCTTTAACTAAGCGTGAATTTTACTACCCAATCGGTCAACCGTGTAAACATATTTTTCTCACCGTTAGACTTGTCGTATTATACCAACGGTCGTATTCTAATTATTCACCAACACCCCAAAATACAAATGCTTATCGGTCGTCTGTTGACCTTGTTTTATTTGACCGAACATAATGTCTCGAGAAATCTAAACTACCTGGAAGCTTCCGGTCAACCGTGGACCTTGTTTCGGTTGACCGAATCTGATCATTTTTTCAACCCCGTAGTGTCTGGTACTGTACGGTTGACCAAACCTTTTTCGGTGTTCGACCCTTAACTTAAGTGTACCTAAGTTATAGCCTATTTCGTTCGACCATTCCCTTATATGTCGACCGAACATTGTTCAAAATTGCCAACTGGTCGACCGTGCTACCCGATTCGGTCGACCGAACTTGTTCTGAATGGGGTCCTACAGGTTTCTGTTTTGTGTATCCTACACAACACCTTAGGGGCTTATAAATAGGTGTTCCCATGACACAATTACACTACTCTTGCAATTCCAATTGTCATATACACCTAAGAGAAAGCTCCAAGTCTCCCATTCCCCAAATCCTAGTCACCAATCTTACACTTTCACATCTTAGATCAATTCCATATCCTAAGCTAAGTATGCTCAAGTTAGAGAGTGAGTGATCCACTCAACCCACTATTATAAAAAAGCAAGGACTTCAGTGAAAGCCCAAAGTGTCCCTCTCGGAGTGTGGAATGAAGAAATCAAGCAAACGAGGGTCTTCCCGGTGCTTATGGGGTAAATGCTTAATCTCAGCCTGGAACAAGGTTGACAGTGAAGACGCAACGGAGCTTGAGGGAGTTCGAGCAGAGCTTGCAAGAGAGGAAGTAGGCGGGAGGCCGAACCTCTTTAAAAATTCGGTGCCTTCTTTATGGTTTGCTGAATTTACTTTGTGATTGACATCATTTCATGCTCATATTTGTATCTTATATCCATTATCTTTCACCTAAACAATGCTATGTCATCAGTTTTATGTTTAGTTTTCAAGAATAAATAGGTTTGAAGAGATTAAACATAAAAGGACCCAAAAGCTGGGAAAAAGGACTGAGTTGTGAGATCTAGGGACCAAGATGCAAGGGAGAAGGACCTGAACGCAAGACAGAAGGACCTAAGAGCAAACCAGAATACTCCACACCATCATGGGGAGTATTTTGGCAATTCTATTAGGGTCGGAGCTCCAATAAACGAAGTAGATGCATCTAAGACCACTAAATACACTAAGCAAAGCCCAGCACAAATTCCAGATGGATCCGGACTTTTTAGACCGCCAATTGGCGGTCCAAGACCGCTAATTGGCGGTCACTTTTGGCCCACATCTGCTACGATTTCTCAGGGTTACGTATTAGTGTATATTTAGTCCATTTTTGGTATTGGTTTAGTCCCACATCGGGGGATTGTCCCGGAGTGGCTTTTTCTTTGGCTATAAATAGAACTCTTCACCTTCTATTGTAATCACTCCATATTTTAAGTGGCTATTCTTCCTACTAGAAGTGAGGCCTTGAAGCACACACTAAAGTAGGAGGATGCTACTTTTAATGTAAATCATTTTAATACAAGTTTTCTTTATTATGTTGTTTGTTTTTATGTTTCTTGTTTTGCTTTGCTTAATCTCATTTCATTAGTTTTATTAGCTTAGTTAATATGCTTTCTTTGCTTTGTTTAATAATTAGTGTAATGCTTAGTGAGTAGTTCCATCCCCTTTGGGGGGTGGAGTAGATGTACATACATGCATTAGAGAATGGGATGAATGCTTTATTTTTGATGTGTTGATAAAACATGAATGTATGCTTGCTTGTTTACGATAGAATTTATAACTTGATGAGTTTTGCCAAAATGATTAGACACCTCTCATGCTTGTTTAGGTTCTGAAATAAACATCTTGCATATGTAAATATTAATCAACTAAGTTGGTGAATAGATTGATAGGTTTTGCCATAACATTTAGACACTTCCTATGCTTGATAAACACCACCTTCATGTGCTTAAAGAATGTATTCTACACCCACCTCTTTGCTTGTGTGCACTCACTCCACCCCTTATGGGTTTTCCACTTCTGTATTCCAGCACTCTTCTTTCATTCTTAGTTTAGTTTTAGTTAATCGTTTGTTGTTTTCTTTCGCATTTCATACTTCTTAGCGTAGTTTAGTGTAGAGTAGCATAATCAATCTTTCTCCCCCAATTTTTGTCACTTGATTTCTGATAAATAAGAGGCTGCTCACCTCCCTGAGGACGACCCATACTTTCCACCGCTTCATCGCGGCCTTGCACTTGCGATTTAAATAAAACGTTCAACTAGTTTTTGGCGCCGTTTCCGGGGAGGTGCCAGTCCAAACTCTTGGTTGGACAATTCGAGTGGATTTAATTTTTGTTTTGTAGTTTTTCTTTGTTTCAGGAGACTTGGAGTCGAAAGGAGAGGCATCTGGAAAACTTTGGATGAAAGCTGGGCAGTTTGGACCGCCAATCAGCGGCCTGAGACCATTTGATCTAGTAATCTGGGACTCAATTGTGCATGTTCTGACTCTTAGATTGTTCCCAGATTAATAATCAACATCCCTTAAGCAACTTGGACACTAAAACTCAAAGCAAAAGATTAGGCATTCTTTTTGTTTAGCTCATGCATCATGTATGTGACTTAGGCATTTAGATTGTCTTTTATCTTAGCTTTATTTTCGGTTGCTGAGAGCTGGCATGAGGTACGCACCTTCTACTCTCATTCATGCATTTCGTATGAACATGCATTAGTTAGTAGGAAGTGCATTGCAACAAGTGTGAGTTGAGCGTTTTGTTTGGAGAGTTGATTGTTAGATTAAGACTCCAAAACACTACTAAGGAGGGGCTATCCCGTAAAAGATAAGGTGGGGGATTTCGTCACCCTTTCCTTCGCTCCAAAAACCACACTGATCAAGAGCCTAATTTCTAAAATCAAGTAGACATTGGCCTTAAGGAATTCGGACGCATTAGGAGAGTGATCCGGTCCCGACCGTCATAACCTGATCGGCGTTGCCCACTTGTCGATAGTAGGAGAGACTAGATCTCCGGATCTTGACTCACTTGTTGGGCTTTGTGGTCCTCGTTGTAGGGTGGTGAGGCGTGTTGAGGCCGTGTGACCTCGCAGTTAGGCGTCGTCTAGCTGTAAGGACTTATAACGACCTTAGGATTATTTGAGCCTTGTTTGCTTTTGTGCTTCTACCTGTACCCATCCGCCGTAGCATAAGGACTTCTTCCTTTCTCTCCTGAGTCATTCTTTCTCTCTTGTGTCCCCCCGTCTTCTCCTCTACGTACATTCTTTGTTAAAAAAAATTTGGAGTGTGTGTGCACCTTTGTGCATGCTTTCGTGGACACGAGACGAGAGTGGTCGTTTGACGAGGAGGAGGAGTTGATCGATTTCTCGACACCATTGTCAATCCGGCTTCGGTCATCGATTTCTCGACACCGTCCTCCTCTCGTGTCGCAAATAGTTCGGGTTCAATGGCTGCTAATTTCCGCGAGGAGGAGCAGTTGTTGGACCCACCTGAACGTCCTGTTGTCGTTCCCATACCTCTACGTGATAGATGCTACCCGAGCCATACAACTCTACCCTCATGCATCGTATTACCAGAGGCTAATGGGAACCATTTTGAGGTTAAGCCTCAGTTTATTTCCATGCTCCCTCGCTTCACTGGGAAGGGTGACCCCTATATCTTTCTCAGGGAATTTGATGAGGTATGTGCTATGTTCAAGCTGCAACAACTCAGCACAGACTCCATCCATATTAGGTTCGTCCCTTTTGCACTAAAGGATGACGCCAAGAAGTGGTTGTACAACAACCAGGCGAATGCCTTTAAGACTTGGGACGAGTTTCAATCTGCATTCCTCAAGAAGTACTTTCCAAATCATCGGACTAAAAAATTGAGGAACGAAATCAATTCGTTCTATCAACATGAGACCGAACCATTCCATGCATACTTAGAGAGGTTCAAGGAGCTACTATCCTCATGCCCTCACCATGGCATCGAGTTGTGGCGCCTTTGTCAGATTGTTTACGAAGGTCTTCACATCCCGTCAAGAACGCTCCTTGAGTCCATGTGTCAAGGAGAGTTCTTGGGAAAGGATGAAAGGGAGGCATGGGGTTTCCTAGAAGACCTCGCTGAGAAAACCATGCAATGGGAGAGTGTGAGGGAGCCACCTGCATCATCTAGTATAGGAGCAAGGAACGCGAATGCAAACTCGACTAGATCGGGTGCCGCATTTGTTGTCGATACCACTACGGCCACCGAGGCACGCATGGCGGCCTTAATGCGCCGTATGGATTCGATTGAACTCCAAAACCAACATGGTGCACCTCACATGTCCACATCTAGTCCAGTTCCCTGTCATTCATGTGGTAGGATAGGTCATGTAGAAAGCAAGTGTGTGTCTATTCCTCCTGAGATGGAGCGTGTCAATGCCATCTATGACAGAGCTAGGAACGACTCATACTCATCATCTTATAATCCTGGATGGAGAAACCACCCCAATTTTTTATGGAACCAAACTAATGCCCCGGGTGGTCCTTCAAACCCCTCTAGACCACATTACCAATCACACCAACCTCCCATGCATGCACATTCCTATCAGCCACCCCAAGCGCAAACCACCAATCAATCGGGTTTCCCAAATTCCAATAATATGGAAACCCGATTCAATTCGCTTGAGACCTTGACTCGTGGACTTGAAAACTCTATGAAAATTTTTATGTCTTCCACAAGTCAAGTTATCACTTCAAATCAGCAGACCATCAAATCTCTAGAGCTTCAGATGGGCCAATTGGCTCAGTCTGTACATGAAAGAGAGAGAGGGTCTTTTCCTAGCCAGCCCGAGGTTAACCCCCGCATGTACCAGCAACAACACATGCAAAATGAGAATATGGTACCTCGGGGGAGGCAAGTGAACCATGTGGAGGAACCTGTTCACCATGTCAATTCCATTGTGACCTTAAGGAATGGAAAACAGGTTGAGAATCACATTTCCTTGCCACACCCACCCCCATCTATGCAGCCCTTAGTGGGAATGGTGGTGAAGAAGAGGCTGAGGGTGAGGGTAATACACCAAAGCTTTCTTCTCAGGCATCGCAGAAAACCTACCTGCCAAAAGCTCCCTATCCAAGTAGGTTAACCAAAAAGCAAAGTGACAACATGGACAAGATATTAGAGGTGTTTAAGCAAGTTAAGGTTAACATCCCCTTGTTGGATGTCATCCAACAAATACCTCAATATGCCAAAGTGTTGAAGGATCTCTGCACAACCAAGAGGAAGACCAATGTTCCTAAGAAAGCATTCTTGGCTGCAAATATCAGCTCACTTTTGTCCAATCCCACCTACACAAAATACAAGGACCCTGGGTGTCCTACTATTCAGTGTACGATAGGGGACACTAGAATGAGCAATGTTTTGCTTGATTTAGGATCAGCGGTCAACCTCCTCCCATTTTCTGTTTATCAACAGTTAAATTTGGGAGAATTGAAACCAACTAAGATCATCCTCCAATTGGCGGATAGATCCATTCGTATTCCAAAGGGGATTATCGAGGACGTGCTTATCAAAGTTGGAGATTTTATATTTCAGTCGATTTTGTTGTCCTCGATACCAATCCTGTTGCGAACACCCACTCTCAAATACCTTTGATTTTGGGTAGACCATTTCTGGCAACTTCCAACGCCTTAATTAATTGTCGAAATGGTCTCATGAAACTCTCATTCGGTAACATGAGTGCCGAGTTTCATGTGTTCAACTCTGGTAGGCAACATGAACCCATGGATGAACCTTTAAATCTAAATCTCATCCGCCAATTGGAGAAAGCACCACAAAATCAACGAACACCCCTAACCCCAATGCAACCCGTTGAGAATGTTCGTGGGCCCAGCGAAAACTCATTGCCTGTCTTCGCAATGCAACGGAGTGAGCTGGCCTCGAACATGAATGTCCAAAGGGAGTGTTCATTGCATGATTCAGTTGAGAGTACGAGTGAGAGTGAGACACCTCATCATATGCCTATACCAGAAGGTGTCTCTACCTCATGTCTCATGGCCATTGAGCCATTTGAGCTTCATATTGACTCCAACAACGACCCACCTATGACCGAGCTTATGCTTGATGATCTAAATGATGGTGGGAGGTCCTTGTTGGATGACTTGGGGAGAAGCCCCATTCTTAGTGATGCAAGTCTGCTGCATCCATCGAATGAGCCTGAGGAACTCATTCCGATGCACCCGCCTATTGGTTGGAGGGTTTTCTTCGATGTGCAATTAAACCCTAGTATGGCAACAGAACTTCATTCTTTGTTGCCCACACCCAACCAATATCATGAGGGGTTCGAGCCTTTCAGCTTTGACCTTTCACCCCTCATGACACCTCAGAGTACCAGTGAAGTTTGCCCATCTCGGCAAGTCTCTGGTCCTCAAAACTTGATGTTCTCATTTGATGTTCCTTGACCAAATGATTATGAGAATATCTTGGTTGATGTATATATCATGTAAAAAAAGGTGTGTAATAAAAGACTCCTTCAGTGAGCATCGATTGTTGTGGGCCCCAACCCTTGTGTATGGGCCCAATCTCTTCACGTATTTATCTCCCTTCTTCAGCTTCTCACAGGTTTTGAGGGAATTTGGGTTTGTGTCCATCAACATGACCATGAACGCCCCTTTGTACTTCATGTTGCTGAGATCTTTCCTTTTTCATGCATATCTACATGTAGTATCATGTTCACATTCATTGAGGACAATGCATGACGTAGGTGTGGGGGGTGTTTTACGTGTGTACATAGTCGAGTCTTTTTCTTTTTCTTTTGTTTTCTTTTTGTGTGTATTGTTCGGGTCATGTTAGTGTGCCTCACTTAATATCGATATATCTGCTTGCCATGATCCTTGGGTGACTTGTCTTGTTTTGCTTGCCTAGTGCTTTAAAATTTTCACATTTCTTTCAAAATCTTCATGTGTTTGCGAAAGAAAATGTTTTTGTAGGTTTTACGTGTGTTTAGTATGTGCAAAACCGTTGAGAGGCAAAGTAAAAAGAAAGCTCCCAAAATTGTCTTGAACTTGATGCATTAGGATTTCTAGTTTACTGGCTTTAGGTCTTATCAAGTCGTTAGGATGCACCCCGGTTTTCCCTCGGGGGGCGTGTAATCATAGGGTTTCAGCACTCAAACATTTAAAGAAGTCCACCCTGAACCTAGTGAGTCAATAATTCGTGTATGTTAGTATAAGGAAGTTTGTCGTAGTCAAGGGCCTTTAATCTCTTTTTGTGAAACTTAAGTGTAGGGGTTTTCGTTCCCATGTAGATAAATAAGTGGTGTTCTCTCTTCTCGCATGGCTCCTATCACTCGGGAAAGTAGGTCTGAGGGGACTTTGTGCCTGGTGCTTTCGAGTCATCTGACTTGGGATGCGCCGACTGAACTTCCGTTACACGGGTGGTAGGGATCGCCCTATGTGGAGATTGGGGGGAAGGTGTACGTGATAGTGTAAGTCCTCATGGGCAATGATGCACGAAACCTGACCGTGGGAGAATCATACACCAACCAATAAACTGCTGCAAAGGAAAAGAAAAAAAAAGAAAAAAAAGAGTCAAATAAGAACCAAAATGGACTTTACACATTGTATCACATTCAGAAGTTAAGGTTGCCCATGTCTTTCACTTAAGTCCTTAACTAACTCTCACGAATAACTCATTAGGCTAAGTGTGTTGACCGATTACATATATAGAGTCGACCCGTAATATTACCGCGTCCCATGACCGACAAAATAAGTCCAACGAGTCGTGTAGCTAGATTGATTAATGCATCTTGTTCGGATTTTGTGGGTATATCCGCTGAAAACCCTCAGGAGACAACACTCCTCCTTGGCAACAGGGAGGTTTAACGGCTTGTTGTACGTGCTAAGTGCAACCGTGATTCCTACGAAAGTGAGTTAGGATTTCTTGTTTTTCGCATGCTTTTCTCTTTCTTTGTTTTGCTCGGGACTAGCAAAAGTTAGGTGTGGGGGTATTTGATTGACATCATTTCATGCTCATATTTGTATCTTATATCTATTATCTTTCACCTAAACAATGCTATGTCACGAGTTTTATGTTTAGTTTTCAGGAATAAATAGGTTTGAAGAGATGAAGCATAAAAGGACCCAAAAGCTGGGAAAAAGACTGAGTTGTGAGATCTAGGGACCAAGATGCAAGGGAGAAGGACCTGAACGCAAGACAGAAGGACCTAAGAGCAAACCAGAATACTCCACACCATCATGGGGAGTATTTTGGCAATTCTATTCGGGTCGGAGCTCCAATAAACGAAGTAGATGCATCTAAGACCACCAAATACAATAAGCAAAGCCCAGCACAAATTCCAGATGGATCCGGACTTTTTAGACCGCCAATTGGCGGTCCAAGACCGCTAATTGGCGGTCCAAGACCGCTAATTGGCGGTCACTTTTGGCCCACATCTGCTAAGATATCTCGGGGTTACGTATTAGTGTATATTTAGTCCATTTTTGGTATTGGTTTAGTCCCACATCGGGGGATTGTCCCGGAGTGGCTTTTTCATTGGCTATAAATAGAACTCTTCACCTTCTATTGTAATCACTCCATATTTTAAGTGGCTATTCTTCCTACTAGAAGTGAGGCCTTGAAGCACACACTAAAGTAGGAGGATGCTACTTTTAATGTGAGTCATTTTAATACAAGTTTCCTTTATTATGTTGTTTGTTTTTATGTTTCTTGTTTTGCTTTGCTTAATATCGTTTCATTAGTTTATTATCTTAGTTAATATGCTTTCTTTGCTTAGTTTAATAATTAGTGTAATGTTTAGTGAGTAGTTCCATCCACTTTGGAGGGTGGAGTAGATGTACATACATGCATTAGAGAATGGGATGAATGCTTTATTTTTGATGTGTTGATAAAACATGAATGTATGCTTGCTTGTTTAGGATAGAATTTATAACTTGATGAGTTTTGCCAAAATGATTAGACACCTCTCATGCTTGTTTAGGTTCTGAAATAAACATCTTGCATATGTAAATGTTAATCAACTAAGTTGGTGAATAGATTGATAGGTTTTGCCATAACATTTAGACACTTCCTATGCTTGATAAACACCACCTTCATGTGCTTAAAGAATGTATTCTACACCCACCTCTTTGCTTGTGTGCACTCACTCCACCCCTTAGGGGTTGTCTACTTCTGTATTCCAGCACTCTTCTTTCATTCTTAGTTTAGTTTTAGTTAATCATTTGTTGTTTTCTTTCGCATTTCATACTTCTTAGCGTAGTTTAGTGTAGAGTAGCATAATCAATCTTTCTCCCCCAATTTTTGCCACTTGATTTCTGATAAACAAGTGGCTGCTCACCTCCCTGAGGACGACCCGTACTTGCCACCGCTTCATCGTGGCCGTTCACTTGCGGTTTAAATAAAACGTTCAACACTTTGCTTGCTTGTTTAAGTTTTAATTTCCGCTGCATCTTTGATTGTTAAGCAAGTAGAGTTTGTTTAGGGTTAAAAGTGACAAGAACTAAGCCGCACTTACGATCCTACACGGATTTCTTGCATCATTGCATGTGAGGACTTACACTATCACGTACACCTTCCCCCGAATCTCCACATAGGGCGATCCCTATCACCCATGTAACGGGAGTTCGGTCGGTGCATTCCATGTCAGATGACTCAAAAGCACCAGACACTATGTTCCCTCGGACCTAATTTCCCAAGTGATTGGAGTCGTGCGAGAAGAGAGAACATCACTTATTTATTATCTACATGGGAACTAAAACCCATACACATAACGTTTCACAACAAGATTTTAAATGTCCCTTACTACGACAAACTTCCTTATACTAACAGACACCAATTATTTGACCCACTAGGTTCTGGGTGGACTTCTTTAATTGTTTGAGTACTGAAACCCTATGATTACTCACCCCCTGAGGTAAGACCGGGGTGCATCCTTACGACTTGATAAGACCTAAAGCCGGTATACTAGATATCCTAATGCATCATGTTCAAGTCAATTCTGGGAGCTTCACTTTTGATTGCCTTAAAATGGTTTTGCATATGCTAAACACATACACAAACCCCACAAAATATTTTCTTTCACAAACATATCAGATTTTTGAAAGAACTGGAAAATGAAAGCACAACGGCAAACAAAAGAATACAAGTCAACCAAGGATCATGGCAGGCTGATATATCGATATTAACTGCGTCACACTAACATGCCCCTTGGAAAGTAAACAAAATAAGGTGAAACAAGTACAAAAGACACACAAAACTATGTAGACACGTAAAGCATCCCCCACACTTATTTCATGCAATATCCTCAATGATGTGAGTATGATACTACATGGATTCATGCATGAAAAAGAAAAAATCTCACAAACATGAAGCGCAAACGGGAGTTCATGGTTATGGTGATGGGCATAAACCTGAATTCTTCTCAACACCAGTGAGATACTTAAAAAGGGAATACAAATACGTCAAACAAATGGGGCCCAAATACTTAAGGGTTGGGGCCACAACAACCCGTGCTCACTTGTGGAGTCTTTTGTTCCTTTTTTATCTTTTTTTGTTATAAAAAAAAAAAATATATACATTAACGAAGATAATTCTCATAATTATTTGGTCAAGGAACATCAAATGAGAACATCGAGTTCGACGGACAAGAGATTTGCCATGATGGGCCCGCTTCATATGTACTCTGAGGTGTCATGAGGGGTGAAAGGTCAAAACTGAAAGGCTCGAACGCCTCATGATATTGGTTGGGCGTAGGCATCGTGAATGAGTAGGGTTGTGTTGCCTGACTAGGGTTTAGTTGCTCATCGAACAAAACCCTCCAACCAAAAGGTGGGTGCATCGGAATGAGTTCCTCAATCTCATTCGAGGGATGTGGCACCCCTGCTTCACTAAGAATGGGCTTCTCCCCAAGTCATCCGACAAGGACCACCCAAACTCGTTTATATTATCAATTGTAAGCTCGGTTGTAGGTGGGGCCTTGTTGGAGTCAAGGTGAAGCTCATGATGCTCAACGGTCATGGGACATGGGTAAAGTCACATTCTAGAATGGGCATATGATGACGTGTTTGCTCCTCACTAACAGTCCCAACTGAATCATCGAACAAACACTCCCTTTGTATATTCATGTTTGATGCCAGCTCACTCTGTTGCATTGCAAAGACTGGCAATGAGTTTTAACTGGGCACACAAACATTCTCAACAGGTTGCATTGGTGTTGGGGTTTTTTGTTGATTTGATGGTGCTTTCTCTAATTGGCAGATGAGGTTGAGATTTAAAGGTTGGTCCAAGGGCTCATGTTGCCTACCAGAGTTGAAGACATGAAACTCTGCACTCATGTTACCGAATGAGATCTTCATGAGACCATTTCTACAATTAATTAAGGTGTTGGAGGTTGCCAGAAATGGTCTACCCAAAATCAAAGGTATTTGAGAGTGGGTGTTCGCAATAGGGTTGGTATCGAGGATGACAAAATCTACTAGAAATATAAAATCTCCAACTTTGATGAGCATGTCGTCAATAATCCCCTTTGGGACACTAATGGATCTATCTGCCAATTGGAGGGTAATCTTAGTTGGTTTCAATTCCCCCAAGTTATATTGTTGATAAACAGAAAATGGGAGGAGGTTGACCTCTGTTCCTAAATCAAGCAATATGTTACTCATGCTAGTGTCCCCTATCGTACACTGAATAGTAGGACAACCAGGGCCCTTGTACTTTGTGTATGTGGGATTGGATAAAAGTGAGCTAACACTCGCAGCTAAGAATGCTTTCTTAGGAACATTGGTCTTCCTCTTGGTTGTGTAGAGATCTTTCGACACTTTGGCATATTGAGGTATTTGTTGGATGACATCCAACAAGGGGATGTTAAGCTACACTTGTTTAAAGACCTCTAATATCTTATCCATTGTGTCACTCTGCTTTTTGGTAAACCTACTAGGATATGGAGCATTTGGCAGGTAGGTTTTCTGCGGTGCCTGAGAAGGAGGCGTTGGTGTATTACCCTCACCCTCAGCTTCTTCCTCACCATCATTCCCACCGAGGGGGTGCACAGAAGGTTGTGGTGGCAAGGAAATGTGATTGTCGACCTGCTTTCCATTCCTTAAGGTTACGATCACATTGACAAGGTGGCAGAAAAAGGGAAATATATTTGATTATGCTAAGTTAAACTACACTAAACTAGTAAGTAGGAAATGCAAAAGAAAGCAACTAAAGATTGTAAATCAGGAAGAGACACCCCTAAGGGGTGGAGTGTGCACACATATGAAGTGAAATAAGCGATGAATAACAGATGTAAGTATGTATGTGGGTGTGTCATGTGTGTCTTCGTGCATAGGAAGTGTCTAAAGATGTGGCAAAACCTATCTATCCATTCACACAATGTATAGGCAATTACTACTTGATTATCATAAGATTAGGCTCAACATGAGAAATGTCTAAAGATATGGCAAGACTCATCAAAAACCATGAACTCATGTAAAGAACAAAGCTAAGCATGGGAGGTGTCTAAATCTTATGGCAAAACCCATCAAAACAAAGTTTCTTCAATCAATCAAGCAAACAAACACAAATACAAACACTTAACTAACATGTAGCATATTCAACAGGAAATTTCAGTCAATAAACATGAGGAAACTGAGCATGAGAAGTGTCTAAATCTTATGGAAAAACCCATCGAAAATCCCTAGACATGTAGATGATCAAAATACCCCCAATGAACATACAAGCATGCAAGTTTATACAATCGAAAATTCATAAAGCATCCAAACATCACAACATATATGTACATCATCTCCACCCCAAATGGGGATGGAACTACTCACTAATCATTAACCTAACTATTATGTTAAGAGGGGAAAACATATTAACTATGTCTACTAAGATTAATGAAACGAAATTAAACTAAGCATGCAAGAAGATAAAAACGACAACATTAAACTAACAAAAAATTCTTTTATTAAATGACTCACATTACAAGCAGCATCTCCCTACTTGAGTTTTTGCTACAAGGCTTGACTTTAAGTAGAGGGATTGTCCACTAAGCAATGGGTAAATACAATGGAGGAGGAAGAGTTCAATTTATAGTCATAGAAAAAGGTAACCGGGGACAATCCCACGATGTGGGACTAATTAAACTACTACAAATTGATAACCACAACATAATAAACAACCACACGAAGCCCAATTAAAATTGTACCAAAATGGGCCACCAATTAACAGTCACTTTTTGTATGATTTGCTCCACATTTGTATATCTTCTTCAATGCTTTAATTTCTTAGGTGTGATGCACCCGGATTGGTTGTTTGAGTGTCGGCCCAAATCTAATTTCCAAAATACTCCTCATGATGGTGTGGAGTTTCTTGATTTTCTCATTGGTCATTTTGGTTTACATCCGGGTCCTTCCCTTTGGCCTTTTAGTCCATAAATCTCATAATTCAGTCCTTTCTCTTGCTCTTAGGTCCTTTTTGTGTATCTTCTTCTCACTTGTTTTATTCCTGAAATTTAAACATAAAACTCGTTATGTAGCATTACTTAGGTTAAAAATAGAGGATATAAGACACAAATTTATGTATGATATAATGTCAATCAATCTTTTGCAAGATCAGAAGGAATAATGAGTCGCAAGGTGTCATTGTCCCCTAATGTGAGAAAAGAAACAAAAAAATGCAAATAAGAACCTTAATGGACCTTACACTTTGTATCACTTGAGGATTTTGAGGTTGTCCATATTTTTTCACTTAATTCCTTATTTAACTTGCACAAATGGTTCATTAGGCTAGGTGTGGACTGATTACCTATATAGAGTCGACCCGTAGGATTACCGCGTCCATTGATCGACAAAATTTGTCCAACGAGTCGAGTGTCTAGATTGAATAATGCATCTTGTTCAGATTTTGTGGGTATATCCGTTGAAAACCCTCAGGAGACAACACTCCTCCTCCTTGGCAACAAAGAGGTTTAACGGCTTGTTGCACGTGCTAAGTGCAACCGTGATTCCTACGAAAGTGAGTTAGGATTTCTTGTTTCTCGTTTGCTTTTCTCTTTCTTTGTTTTGCTCGGGACTAGCAAAAACTTAGGTGTGGGGGTATTTGATTGACATCATTTCATGCTCATATTTGTATCTTATATCCATTATCTTACACCTAAGCAATGCTACGTGACGAGTTTTATGTTTAGTTTTCAGGAATAAAGAGGTTTGAAGAGAAGAGCCATGAAAGGACCCAAAAGCAGGAAAAAAGGACTTAATTGTGAGACCTAGGGACTGAGATGCAATGGAGAAGGACCTGATCGTAAGACCGAAGGACCTAAGAGCAAAACAGGAAACTCCACACCATCATGGGGAGTATTTTGGCAATTCGATTTGGGTAGAAGCTCCAACAGACCGAGTAGATGCATCCAAGACCAAGACACACTTCAAGAAAAACCCACAAAAAAATCTTGACGGATCTGGATCCTATAGGCCGCCAATCGGCGGTCTAGATCATTCCAGATCCGATTGTTTTCTCCTGGACGTGTATTATGGTTTGTTTAGGCTATTTTTGGTATTGGTTTAGTCCCACATCGGGGGATTGTCCCGGATTAGCTTTTTCCATGCTTATAAATAGAACTCTTCACCTCCCATTGTATCCATCTCTCTCTTGGTGGCCTTCTTCCCTACCTAGAGTGAAGCCTTGAAGCAAAACTCTGGTGGAGGAAGGGCTGCTTGTAATTTGGAGTGAGTAATAATAGAAGTTTTGTAGTTAATTGTTGTTTGCTTTAGTTTTTACATTGCTTAGTTAATTTCAATTTACATGTCTTGCATGTTTCTTTAGTCTCATGTTCTTTTAAGTTTCTTTTATACTTCTTGCTTTCTTAGTTAACTTTCATTTCAGTATTATGCTTTCTTTTGTTAATATAGTTAGTGTAATGAGTAGTGAGTAGTTTCATCCCCTTTGGGGGTGGAGTAGATGTATGTACATGTTATGTAGGTGGTATGAATGCTTAATATGAATGTTTTGTGAGAAATATTAGTATGCTTGCTTGAATTATTAAGAACCTTACTTGATGGTTTCTGCCATAGCTTAGGTACACTCCATGCTTGTCTAAGTGTCTTAATAACAACCTTGCATTGCTCATATTAATCACCTAGGTTAGTGTTGTAAATGATAGGTCTTGCCATGAGGTAGTTCTTATGCATGAACAAACACTAACCACACTTGAGCTTATAGTATGCATTCAACACCACACTTATTTCATGTGCACACACACACTCCACCCTTTAGGGGTTTCCATTCCTGTCTTTTTATCTTCTTCATTAGTTGTTTAGCTTAGTTGTTTAGTTATTTCATGTCAGCTTGCTTGTTTACTAGTTTAGATTAGTGTAGTGTAGTGTAATACACCTTTCTCTCCTTCTTTTACCTCTCGCCTTCGAACAAACCAAGCGTCGACACACCTCCTAGGGGATGACCCGTATTTGCCACCGCTTCAACGCGGCCGTGCACTTGCTGTTAATATAAAACGATCAATCAAAAGCACAAGGACTGGATCACAAATTAAGAAGGACCCAACCGGGAATGTATTTCAGGTTATCAGGGAGCAGTTTAAGCTCGACCGGAGGTGGGTCCTTGTTGGATTCAGAGTTAATTTCAAGTGACTCAAGGGTCACAGGGTAAGAGCAGCAAGTACCCATATGTGCCTCCTAATCCAGAAGTTCACCGGCGGATTCCTCAAAATCATCTCCAATCGCAACCTAGTCAGTAGGCACCTCAATAATATGTCAATGTATGCCGAACATGCCCAATGACTCAAGCTCATCCGTGTCCCGAATGAAATTACCTCTGATAGCATCATCGAAGAGCCAGGGTTTCTTACCAAGATTAGAGATATTGAAATCCACCGTGAGTTTTCCAAAAGACAACATCATCAAGCCATTGTGACAATTGATTAAAGCATTAGATATCGCAAGAAATGGCCTCCCAAAGATCACTGGAATTTGTCCTTATAGGTTGGACACAGGTTCAGTATCCACGATGATGAAATCAACTGGGAATCCGAACTCACCCACTTTAATATGGACATCCTCCACACTTCCTCGTGGAATCTTGACGGATCTGTCAGCCAACTTGAGGTTTGTCCTCATTGGTTTAAGATCGCCTATTCCCAGGTTGACATAGACATAGTAGGGCAGGAGGTTCACAGATGCTCCCAAATCCAATAGAGCTTGAGAAATTGTCACATTACCGATCATGCAAGAAACAGTTGGACAAGCGGGGTCCTTGTATTTGACTTCCATGGGTTGTGTCAATATCGAACTCACATTGGCGACCAAAAATGATTTTTTGGGAACATTTGTTCTCCTCTTAACGGTACAAAGGTCCTTAAGGAAGTTGGCATACGGTGGCATTTGTTGAACAATGTCCAACAATGGAATGTTAACCTTGACTTGCCTAAGTACCGCAACGATTTAGTCCCAATGCTCGTCACATTTTTTAATCAACCTATGAGGAAATATTGCCTTGGGGACATAACTCACGAGGAGGAGTCTCAGAATTGGTTTCCTTGAAAGACTCACGACCCTCCTCGGAAGAGTCACCAATAGGGTTGGGTTCAGGTATTTCCACATTGTTATCAGCAACCCTTCCCGATCTTAAGGTATGGACAACAGTGTGCACATTTTGCCTAGTCTGAGTCGGTTGACCCGTAGGATTTACCATAGGTTGACTCGGCAATTGACCATTTTCATGTTCATGGAACTGATGAGCCAACTGGCTGACTTGCATTTCCAATGCTTTGACCGAATTGTTGTTGACCGTAATAATGGTCTGTGTGCTCTGCATGAATGCTTGAAGGATTTGTTCTTGAGTGGGGTCCTTTGGGTCAACCCGCTGGGGTAGTGGAGTTTGGTTAGAATAACCCGACTCTGAGGCCTAAGGAGGTTGGTAATAAAGGTGCTGAGACCTTTGATGTGGGGGTTGGTAGGTCGCTGATGGGCGTGGAGGTTGATAAGGTGGAGGTTGAGGTTGAGCGTGTGAGCTCTGAGCGTGTTCCCCGTGAGGTCCCCAAGAGAAGTTAGGATGGTTACGCCATCCCAGGGTGTAGGAGTGACCATACGGGTCATTACGGGCCCTCTGTTGATACATCGCATTTGCATGCTCAGTATCCATTGGAGCGTAAGCACATTCCAAGTCATCATGTCTCGTAAGACCAAACCTACTACATGCGGGAGTAGCGACCTGAGCTACAGGAGCTCAGTCTAACTCTAAACTCCTGATCCTACGCATGCGAGCAGCGAATTTCGCCTCAGACATGATAGTTGACTCAGCTTGATATGATTCAGCTCAACGAGAAGAACTGGCGGTTGGTGTTTCTCTCATGGTGTCCCACTCAAAGATACATTCAGCCATTAATTCCAAAGTGTCCCATGCCCATGCCTTATCGATGGGTTTGATTTGAAATCAGCCTGACACATTGACTCCAACAATTTGCAGGTGTTGTAGTTGAGACCCTCATAAACAATCTTGTACAACTACCATAACTCAAGTCCATGATGAGGTCACTGGTAGAGAAGGTCTTTGAACCTCTCCAAGAAAGCAGGAAAAGATTCGGTCTCAGTCTGATACATTTGATGTATCTGGTGTCGTAACTGTTGAGTTTCCTTTCAGGGAAAAATCTCTTCAGAAAGATGATCACAAAGTCATCCCAAGACCGAATAAAGCTCGTCGGGAGGTTGTACATCCATTTCTTCGTGTTATCCTTCAACGCGAAAGAAATCATCCTCAATCGGACAAAATCCTCATTAGGCTGTTGAAGCTTGAACATGGAGCATACCTTCTCGAATTCACGTATAAAAATATACGGATCCTCCTTATTGGCAGTGAAGGTAGGAAGAATGCTCACATATTGAAGCTGCAACAGCCTAATGAGGATGAATCTACTCCCACAGAGTCATCGATCTATCCTGTAGAGCTAAAGGTGGTAGTGCACAAAGAACCCGATCCTAACCGAATTCCTCTTCCTCCTGAGTCGAAGAAGGAGGTCTACGTGGTGTTGGGAGCGGACCAAGGTATTCCACGTATGGAACTCTGTCTCCCCCATTGCCTCGAGACGACTCAGGCTCCTGCTCCAAAGGAGCACGAGGCGGAGATGGGCGAACACCTAGCCCATCCATCTCAGACAAATGCACTCTCTCAAGTCGAGCGCTCCAGAACGAGTCCAACCTCGTATAAAATGCTCAACTCGACTCTAAAACAACACATAACAGAATGTGTAATCAGAGGAGGAGACTATAACGAAGAATATAGAGGAGGAGCGACTCAGATGAGAAGGGAAGAACTCTTACATCTAGCGTGGGTAGTTCGATGGGCGAAGGTAGAAGCCTATTCTAGCAAACACGGCTTAAGCAGCAGCCTAAGGACACTATAGGTCGTTACAGCTAGACGACGCCTAACTGCAAGGTCAGACGGCCCCAACACGCCTCACCTCCCTACGTTGAAGACCAAAAAGCCCAGCAAGTGAGCCAAGATCCAAAGATCTCATCTGTCCTACAATCGACCGAATGGACAACGCCGATCAGGCTATGAAAATCGTGACCGGATCACTCTCCTAATGCGCCTAGATGGCAATTAGTCTAATCTTTTGCTTTGCGTTTATTGTCCAAGTTGTCTTACAAAGGGGTCTTGCAAACCAAATTAATTACTGACACTAAAATAGAGCATGCATGACATCATCAGTGAAATGAACCATCTAGAAATAGGCAAAGGAAACTACAATTGAAATAGAAATAAAAAATACCTCACCAAATCCGCCACTGGCGGATGGAAATCCACTACTGGCGGAGCTTCTAGGGATTAAGGTCCCATGAATTCACTAGTGTTCTTCTAAGACCAAGTACTTGCTCCTGTCCAGTTGTGACCCCATTCCAGTAATGAAAAAAATGGAAACGTCAAAACAAAGAAAAACCCCTCTAAAATGGCGAAGTCGACTACGGAAACGACGCTCCCCAACAACGGTGCAAAAAACTTGATTGAATAAGTTAAAATTATCGCAAGTGCACGGGGGGTTGAAACGGTGGGAAGTACAGGTCGATCCATAGGGAGTGCGTGTGAGTCAGATTCACGATACTCAAGTGGGGGAGAAGAAGAGAGAGATGTGATCGAAATTAAACTACAATGCGTGGGAAATCGGAAAAATGATCAATGAAAACTAAACCCCTCATGGGGTAGACAGAGAAAGCGAATACGAAAATGTGTGTTGTGTGTTCAAATGTGCTCATCAAAACATGTCATACATGAAATCCATAGAACTCAACTCCAACTTTGCTTCCACATGAAATAAGATAAAACCTTATCATTAAAACATACAAGACAATAATTGAAATGAGGCTAATATGTTCAAATGCATCATGACTCAAATCCATCTATGTCTCCACATGAAATAAGATTTATCACAATCATTAAAACATACAAGATATTAATTAAGATTATGCCAACATGAGCACATGCATGCACATGCCTTGTTCCCTTCTTCCACTCCATCCTTATCCTCCCGTCATCATTCCCCATAAAATAGGCTCACTAATCTAACCATGTGCTAAGCTTCACTCAAGAGTATTAGCACATCAAAGATAAGAGTGAAATCTCATATGATGGTTATGGAAATCATGTAAGGCTCAAATGATTAAGATTAACACACACTAATCCATCACATGATCAAATCACCTTCTTCTCCACCCCCCAATGGGGATGGACTACTCTCCACTCATCTCTACACTAAAGAAAACATAAAAATAACATGAACCCATAATGGAGATGACTAAAAACAAGATTAAACAAACAACATCATCAAAGAAATTGCATCAAAGGAAAGACTTATTTAAAGAACAAAACTAACACTTGATTGAAATGAAAATATTACAAAGTATGATTCTTCTCCTCCAACTACACTAATCAGCAGCAAAACAAAACCTAACTAATAGAGAAGCAAGAAGAGGGAGAGGAGAGATTACTATGGTATATATAGACTAATACATGGTTATGATTAATCTGGGAATAATCAGATGGTTCTAAATCACATCTGATGGTCCGGGAATGCTCCAACCTGAATACCCGACCCACGACCGAAATTTGAGATCCATTCAACATGTTTGACCCACCAGTGGCGGATCAAATAGATCTAATCGGGTTGAAATTTTGTGTGTTGCTTTCTTTCTTCAATTGGCGCATGGGGTGAAGTCCTGGTCCGCTGGCTCGAATCACTTTGAGTTTAATTGGCGAAATACTGATCTGGTTCAAGTCATATGTCACCATATTTTGCACTTCACAATAAGGTCCCTCTGGGTTTTCACTTGGGTCCTTCTTGATTTGCGAAACCAATCCATGTGCATTACAAATAAGTCCAGAACTTTCCAAATCAGTCCATACTTGTTACATTTAGGTCATTTTGCTCCCTTCCTCTTCTTTATTACCTAAGTCTTGAAACACTACAAAACAACTCGAGTAGCACAATATTGTGGTAAAATAAAGGATATATAGCATGAATATGATGCATGATATGCTACTAATCAAGAAGAAAGATGTGAAATAAGCTCAAGAAGTATTAGACCAAGTTCGGTCGACCGTTCTTGTAATGGTAGTTCGAGGCACTACAAATGGATTTGTCTGAACTAAGCACACGGTTGACCGAATAGGGTTCGGATCACCGTTCACAAACTTCCAGTAAGAATTCTCAATTTAGCACTATTCAATTTTGGTTAACCGAATTCCATTTTGTTCACCGTTCCAAGGTGGATAGTAAGATTGGTTGGGCTTTGATTACTCAAGTTTGGTTGACTGTGTATACTTCGGTAGACCGAAGTTAGCACGGGTTTTGAGCTGATAGTTTAGGCTCAAATAGTTGTTGGGTACAACGGTCAAGCACCACGTGTAAATAGCCATTGGGCGCCAAAAGCCAAGAAGGACTCGGTCGACTGATAGGCATTCAGTCGTCCGAATTAGGACAAGTCGATTGGGCTCTTTAAGGTCGATTCAAATTTAACTGTTGGAGCAAAGTACAAAAATGGTCCAAGGCTATTCGGTCATCCGTTAGGACAACTCCAGACACCATTCTATGGTTTACTAATGGGAAGGATTTGGTTATCCTATACGTGTTTGGTGGACCGAACGGGGAATGTTTTGGTTGACCATAAAGGGTCTGGTTTATAGAATCATGACGGGATAGCATCCTAGTGCTCAAATTTACATAAAACCTTATGGACTCAATAAATATAAAATTACATGTTTTGGTCCAAAGCTTTGATTACAAGTCTTGAGTCTTGATGTCTTTGTCCCAAGCTCTTTTTCTTGATTATCTTGATCAACCTATTAAGATGATTGCAAGTATACAAGTATGTATGCAATGCATGTAATCGTGTTTGCTCACTTTGATTGATTAAGTTGATTCATTAAGATTAGTTTGATTAATCATCAAAATTAATATAGATTAAAGCCAAAAAGCCAACAACCAGCAGATCCACCTTCTCCAATAAGGGAAAAAAGCGAAAAACTTGGAGATGAGAGCTTAAGAACACCTACTGAAGGTGCCTTAACATCCTAATTTGAAGCCACAGAAATCTACATCAATGTAAGGGTATGTTCTTTTAAACCCACGACCAAGTCCTTTAAAGGAGACATGTATCCTTTATACTCGTAGTGTCCTTTATGCTCGTATTGTCCTTTAAAGGAGTTTTGGGTCATTTAAAATAAGTGTCCTCAAATAATAGTCCAGTCTTCTGAAGGACAGATATGTCCACAACTCTAGTAGTAATTTTCTTACATGATGTTTAATAAAAAATTGATGAATATATCCTCGTTTGGTAGAGAAGAAGCGAGGAGGAAGGTGAAAGGAATGTGTGTTCTAAAAGTATTCTTTTATATGTCTTTTATTATGAATTGAAAGTATAAACATTTTGTTCCTTGATTAATGTATTCTTCTTTTAGAAGAGTAAAGGAAGAGGCTCATGGTCCTTAACCGTAGAGCTCTAAAAGATAATGCTTTACATAAATCAAAAGTAATTGACAATCATGGTGATTTACATGAGACATAAATTACCAAGATAAGATTGTCATGTTGGTTGAAGGATATTGTAGTTCTACAAATATTTAACAACATGAGAATATAAAAGAGAAAGTGTTAACTTTTATATATTGAATAGACGTAGTAAATGAAACATTATGGAATTGTGTTTGTGGCATTAATGTTTTCATTATGACTTTCAATCCTAAGATATGAGGCCTATGTCTTTTTCACATGACAAGTTTATAATTTGATTATTATCAAAAACTATCATTTCGTATAGTGATAAATATATTAATTGGTTGTATATAACTTGTACGGTAAAAAATCATATGTCAAAAGATTATCATTGCCCTCTTGACTTGAGTGATGATGTTATTGGGCCCCTTGATAAAGTAATGTTATAATGTGCACAATGTAACTTATGTATAGTTACATATTTATAATTATCTTAAAAGATCAAGAAAGGAATATATAATACAAAGATGACACATTCCTACTTTGTACAATATTGATAATATCATGAGGCAAAGGACAGACACAAGTGATAATATTTTTTTATATCACTAAATGCATCGTGTTCTGTTCAAGTGACCAAAACATCTTTGTTATTTGGGTAACTATAATGTGTAACTATAAAGTGTTTTAGATAATTGCCAATATAACTTAGATCCTCCTATAGGTCACACCACAAAATTGGGAAACAAGAAATATGATTTTATGTTTTTATGTGATGTGTTAAATTTTATGTGATGTGAAATTTTCTTGGTAGCAAAACGGTTGAACATCTAGGTTTATCGTCCAACCGAAATTGCCAGTAGGTAACCGATTAGTCGACCGTTTGCCCACGATTTTGTCTGCATTAATAAGAGAGATTTTTCTGATCATGGGTTGGATTTGATCTAGCTTGGTTAAATGATGTTATGGGATGATGATGTGTCAAAATATGATTGGCTTAGAGCAGAAATTAACAAGAGATCATGTGTAAATTGTTTACACATGATGTGGGTTTGAGGATGCCCTATAAATAGATCTCTTATCCCTACCCTTGTTTAACTAATGCAAATCTTTCTCCTCTCCATATTTTCTTCGTCTCTTCTATCCAAAAATTCTCTAAAACAATAAAATAACTAGAGATTAAATTCTTTGGGGTCATAGAAGGGGTTATTAGCTACATTCTTACCTTGCACTAGGGATTGACTGGCTAGCTTCGATCTCTCGAATCTTTTTTCGAGTTTCCTGAACACTTGGAAGAAATTCCGAGGCGATTCGAGTGCAACTTGACTTTCGACAATTGAAAAGGATTTGACAATCCTTTTTGGTATGATCAACTTATGCATTTTATATATTATGTAGTATACATCATATTTAGATACAAAAATGGGAATCTTGTACGTATAAATTGTTGAATAAATATGAAATTGATTTTGCTTGTGTATAAAAAAAAATTATATATACATAAGCAAGGGACAAAATCCAACAAAAGGATGAGGAGGAGAAAGCAAAGGATGAAGATTCAAGGTCGAAAATGTAGAGAAAGAAAGAAGAAAGGAAGAAGTGGACAAGAAAAAGAAAAAGGACGAAGAAAGAAGAAAGAAAAAAAAAGAGGAAAAACATATAGAAGAAGAAGAGGAAGAAAGAAGAAAGGAAGAAGAAGAAAAGAAGAAAAAGGATGAAGAATAAAGAATAAAGAAAGAAAATAGAAGTGGAAAAAAGAAGAGAAGAGAAAGAACAAATAGAAGAGAAGAAAAAAGAAGAAAAAGAAAGAAAGAGAAGAAGAAGAAGAAGAAGAAGAAGAAGGAGGAGGAGGAGGAGGAGATGAAAAAGAAAAAGGATGAAGAAGAAAGAAAGAAAAAAGATGAGTAAGAATAGATAGAAGAAGAAGAAGAAGAAGAAAAAGAATGAAAGAAAGAGAAGAAGAAGAAGAAGAAGAAGAAGAGGAAGAGTGTTGTGTTCGTTTTAAATACCGCAAGTGCACGACGTCGGTGAAGACATGGCAAATACGGGTCGATCAACAGGAAGGTGTGTCGACTCTGGTTCGTTCGAAGACAAATGGGAAAAGAGGGGTGAAGAAGTTGATTACGCTAAACTGAACTAGTAAGCACAAACCAGGAAATGAAAGCACGCAACAATGAAACTAAACTAACTAAGACAACAAGTTGGAATTCAGGAATGGAAACCTCTAAAGGGTTGAGTGTGTGCACATATGAAGTGAAATAAGTGATGAATGCCGCATGTAATCATGTATGCGTGTGTGTCATGTGTGTGTCTTCATGCATATGAAGTGTCTAAAGATTTGGCAAAACCTATCAAACCATTCACACAACGTATTGGCAATTACTACTTGATTAGCATAAGACTAGGCTTAGCATGAGAAGTGTCTAAAGATATGGCAAGACTCATAAAAAACCATGAACTCTTGTGAAGAGCAAAGCTAAGCATGTGAGGTGTCTAAATCTTTTGGCACAACCCATCAAAACAAAGTTTCTTCAATCAAGCAAGCAAGCAAACACAAATAGAAACACATAACTAATAGGAAATTTCAGTCAATAAACATGAGAAAACTAAGCATGGAAGTGTCTAAATCTTATGGCAAAACCCATCAAAAATCCCCCAACATGTAGATGATTAAAACACCCCCGATCAACATATAAACATGCAAGTCTACACAATCAAAAATTCATGAAACATCCAAACTTCACAGCATATATGTACATCATCTCCACCCCCAAAAGGGGGATGGAAATACTCACTACTCATTAAGAAAAGAAGACAAAACGAAATTAAACAAAGCATGCAAGAATTAAAAGAGAAGACAAAAACAAACTAAGAAAAATTATTTTATTTACATGACTCACATTACAAGTAGCATTCTACTCCACTTGAGCTTTCCTCCAAGACTTACTCTACGTAGAGAGAATGCAACCAAGCAATGGGTGAATACAAAGGAGGAGGAAGAGTTCTATTTATAGTCATAGAAAAAGGTAACCCGGGACAATCCCTCAGTATAGGACTAAACGCATACCATAAATGGACTAAATACACACTAATACACCACCCGACTAAGGCATATTGGGTTTGAATCCAAATGGACCGCCAATTGGCGATCTGGGTTGAGTTGGCAGGGTTGTGGTTTGGTGGAGACTTTTGTGGATCGATTTCTTCATCTTTGGTGCACCCGAAGTGGTTGTAGGAGCTAGACTTGGATCTAATTGCCAAAATACTCCTCTTGATGGTGTGGAGCTTCTTGATTTGCTCATTGGTCCTTTTGGTTTTACATCTGGGTCCTTCTCTCTTGCATCAATCCATAAGTCTTGCATCTTAGTCATTTTTCTTTCTTTTAAGTCCTTTTTATTCTCTTCTTCTCAAATCTGTTTATTCCTGAAACTTAAACATAAAACTCGTTAGGCTAAAACTGGTTTGGTTAGGCTAAAAATAAAGGATATAAGAAACAAATATATGTATGATATGATGTCAATAAAAAACCCCCACACCTAACTTTTGCTAGTCCCGAGGAAAACAAAGAAAGGGAAAAATGAAAGAAAGGAAAAAAACATACGTAAAACAGGGAAATCCTAACTCACTTTCGTTGGAATCACGGTTGCACTTAGCATGTACAACAAGTTGTTAAACCCCTTTGTCACCAAGGACGAGTGTTCTCTCCTGAGGCTTTTCAGCAGATACACCCACAAAATCCGAACATAGATGCATTATTCAACCTAGCATATGACTCAATGGACTCATTTTTGTCGATAATTGGACACGGTAATTCTACAGGTCGACTCTATATAGGTAATTAGTCCACACACCTAGCCTAATGAACCATTCGTGTAACTTAGTTAAAAACTTTAGTGACAAACGTGGGCAACATTAACATCCTCAAGTGATACAAAGTGTAAAGTCCATTAAGGTTCTTATTTGTCCTTTTCTTTTTTTATCTTCATTTTTTTGGAGCAGTATGGATTACGCTAGTTGGTGTATGATTCTTGTAGGGTCGGGTTTCGTACATCATTGCCTGTGAGGACGTACACTATCACGTACACGTTCCCCCAGATCTCCACATAGGACGATCCCTACAACCCGTGTAACGGGAGTTCGGTCGGTGCATCCCATGTTAGATAACTCGAAAGCACCAGGTACTAAGTCCCCTCGGACCTAATTTCCCGAGTGATAGGAGCTCTGCGAGAAGAGACAACACCACTTATTTATTATCTACATGGGAACCAAAACCCCCACACTTAAGGTTTCAGAAAAATAGTTTAAGGGTCTCTGACTTTGACAAACTTCCTTATACTAACAAACATGGATTATTTGACTCACTAGGTTCGGGGAGGACTTCTTTGATTTATTTGAGTACTAAAACCCTATGATTACTCGTCCCCCAAGGGAAGAACGGGGTGCATCTTTACGACTCTATAAGACCTAAAGTCGGTATACTAGATATCCTCATGCATCATGTTCAACTCAATTTTGGGAGCTTCCTTTTACTTTGCCTCTCAACGGTTTTGCACATGCCAAACACATGCAAAACCCAGAAAATATTTTCTTTTGCAAACACATGAAGATTTTGTAAGAAATGAAAATTTTAAAACACTAGGCAAGCAAAAGAAGACAAGTCACCCAAGGATCAAGCAGATATATCGATATTAAATGTAGCACACTAACATGACCCTATCAATACAAACAAAAGAAAACAAAACAAAAGGAGAAATACTCGACTATGTGCACATGTAAAACACCCCCCCACACTTACTTCATGCATTGTCGTCAATGAATGTGAGCATGATTCTACATGGATATACGTAAGAAAAAGACAAGATCTCACCAACGTGAACCACAAGGAAATTTTCATGGTCATGTTGATAGACACAAACCCGAATTTCCCTCAAAACCTGTGAGATGCTAAAGAAGGGAGACAAATACGTAAAATAAATGGGGCCCAAATGCACAGGTGTTGGAGCCCACAACAAGCTGTGCTCACTCATGGAGTCTTCTTCTTTCTTTTCTTTTCTTCTTTTTTTGAGCAAGCAAGCACAAATACAAACACATACCTAACATGTAGCAAATTCAACATGAAATTTTAGTCAATAAACATGAGGAACTAAGCATGGGAAGTGTCTAAATCTTATGGCAAAACCCATCAAAAATCCCCCAACATGTAGATGATTAAAACACCCCCGATGAACATATAAACATGCAAGTCTACACAATCAAAAATTCATCAAACATCCAAATTTCACAACATATATGTATGTCATCTCCACCCCCAGAAGGGGGATGGAACTACTTGTAGGATCGTGAGGGTCTACAATTCTAAACACTTTTATCCCTACTTACCTACTTGTTAAACAATCAAAGATATGCAGTGGAATTTAAAACTAAACAAGCAAGTAAAGGAAAGACAAATGCAAACCACAAGGAGTCGGGGGATTTTTATAGAGGTTTGACACCCCACCCGGGTCCTAGTCCTCTCTTGCAAGCTTCGCTCGGATCATCGAGCTTCGCTCATGACTTCACTAACCACTCCTCGTTCCTGACCGGGAGAGAATGTCTTTACAATCTTCAAACTCGCGAACAACCCTTGCCGAGCTTGGCTCCTTCCTTTCTCTTCTCTTGCTCTTCTCCTTTTCTCTTCTCCTCTCCCTTCTCTCCTTTTTCTTCTCCCCTTCTCTTCTCTCATTTTCGCTTTCCTCCTTCTCCTTTTCTTTTTCTCTTTCCTCACTTCTTCTACCTCTTCTTTCATTCTTTTCTCCCTTATCCTTGTTGAGGTATTTGAAGAAGTCTTTGGCTAGGACTTTAATGTCCTCATCTTCTACACTCCTCCTTGGTTCCTCAATATTTACGTGTAGTGACAAGAAATGTTTGTTCTTTGAAGCTTCCTTCTCCTTTCGATGATTGATTTGAAGTTCGTATGCGATCAAGTTTCCAACGAGTTGCTCCATCTTTAATTTGGAAAGATCATGCGCCTCTTCAATTGGGACGACTTTATCTTCCCAATCGATGCTAAGGGACCGGAGGAACTTCCGTGTCATCTCTCCTTCATTTAATTTTCTTCCAAGAACCAAAAGAGAGTTAGTAATATCGGTGAAGCGAGTGTTCATTTCGCTTATATTTTCACTGATTTGCATAGAAAAATCTCATATTTATGCATGAGGAGACTAATGCGGGTTTCCTTGGTTTTGTTATCCCCCTCATGATGCATTTGTAGTCTATGCCATATTTCATATGAACTTTCACAACCCCTAATTATATTATATTCACCCTCATTTAGCCCACAATATAGAATGTTCATGATTTTTGAGTTCATCTAAATTTCTTTCATTTGGGGCCTAGTAAGTCAAGCTAATTCATCTTCATTTGGGGGTGTGTATGGATTTTGAAGAAACATCCAATACTTAAGGTCATTTGAAATTAGGAATATTCTCATCATATTCTTCCAATAACCATAATCAGATGTGCGAGCAATTGCTAAAAATTACAGTTAAGTAATGAAATTTAGCTCACAAGGCTCTGATACGAAATGTATGATCGTGAGGGTCTACAATTCTAATCACTTTTATCCCTAATTTCCTACTTGTTTAACGATCAAAGATATGCAGCGGAATTTAAAACTAAACAAGCAAGTAAAGGAAAGACAAATGCAAACCACAAGGAGTCGGGGGATTTTTATAGAGGATTAATTGGCACCCCACCCGGGTCCTAGTCCTCTCTTGCAAGCTCCGCTCGGATCACCGAGCTCTGCTCATGACTTCTCTAACCACTCCCCGTTCCGGGCCGGGAGAGAACACCTCTACAATCTTCAAACTCGCGAACAACCCTTGCCGAGATTGGCTCCTCTCACAATCCGAGAGGGACACTTCGGGCTCTCACCGAAGTCTATACTCTTGTCTTGGGTTTCACCAAGACCCTTGCTTCTTTGACAATCAATGAGAGGAACAATACTCTCTAATCTTGAGCACACTTGAGTAAGATATGGAATTGATTACTAAGTGTGGAAGGTTTTGAGCTTTTGAGAGTGTGGAGTTTTCTCTCTAATGTGGGGGACAATATAGAGTAGGAGAGTTGTGTTAAAATGTGTTTTAGAACTCTATTTATAAGCTCCTAAAGAGTTATAGCCGTTGGAGATGAATTGGGTAAAGTTTGTGTAATTTACACAAAATAGAAACTAATAGGACTCAATTCTGAGTAAGTTCGGTCGACCGGATCAAGCTGAACGGTCGACCATTTTGCAATTTAGAACTTGGTTTGGTCCACCGATACAAGACCGGTCGACTGCCAAAGGCTATAATCGGTCGAACACCGAGATAGGTTCGGTCGACTGATTCACACTAGGCACTTTGGGGTTGACAAACAATATCATATTCGGTCGACCGAAACAAGGTCCACGGTCATCCGAAAACTGAAAGGCACTATGGGTTTGTCAAGTAACATAAATTCGGTCGACCGAACAAGGTCCTCGCTCGACCGATACATTAAATATATTTGGGGTATACGTAGATAATACGAATACGACCGTTGGGTATAATACGACAAAACAAACGGTAGGAAAAATATTGTTACTCGGTCGACTGAAAATGTCTGTACGGTCAACCGAACTTGGGTAGTAAAACACTAACAGGATATATGATCACTCTGTCGACCGAACGGTCTGTTTCGGTCGACCGAATATGGGCAGACTGTTTAGGTTTTGGTTTAGTGTTTTCCGGTCTAGGTTTGGGTGATCTATTGAAGTCCATATTATGTGAAATTTCCTGTGTGACTTCTATAGGGAACCTAGTGTGTGTTTGAGTAGTTTTTAGCTCAAGTATGCTCAATTACACAAAGTTCCTAAGACTCAAAGAAATACAAATTACATGTCTTCAAATGAGCTTGATTACATGTCTTGACATGATTTCCTTTCTTCCTTGAGTCTTGATCACCTGTAGAAGTTGACACAAAGCAATATATATGCAATGCAATATGTGTGCTACTCTACATGATCGCAATTAATATTAGGTTTTTGATGATGGCAACCTATATCTTAATACTTGAAAATTTTAGATTTAAACTATGCATATAAATGCTCCCCCTATGGATGTGCATAGTTTTTGTTCAATTTTAATCAAATTTCAAGTTACTCTCTTTAATTATGTCTCCCCCTTTGACATCCATCAAAAATTATAAGATTTAAGCATTAAATTTTGGATGTCTTGTAATGAAGTTGCTCCCCCTAAAATTTGCACTTCATTACACTAAGAAAATGATATTCATTAAGCTCCCCCTATCAATATGAATATGATTTTTCGATTAAGTTCAATTCTTAATTTTCCCCTATTAACATCAAGCAAATATTACAATTGAGCATGTGATGTATTCATTCCCCTTTTTGACATCCATTTTGAAAATTTGACTCTAAAACATTGGATGTGATTCAAATTATAAGATTTGCAATGAATATATATATGATATGTCAATTAGGCATGTAAGAGATAGACTAGAACCAATTTATTCAAAAATTTAGAGGATAAGAAATTTATACCCACTTGAAGCTTTGAATTGGTTCCAATCTTATTTGGTGATGCAACTGACTTTGAATTTGACTCTTAAGCCTTCCCGGTCACCATCGATTTCCTCCTCAAGCACCTACAAGTGTAGATTTAGGTACCCAAACAACTTTGGGTCATTGAATGTTAGTTTTGGGAACCCAACCATTTTGGTTTTAGGAACCCACACACTTGGGGAACTATGTTTTTCAACCAAGTGCTTTCCATTTAAAAATGTATGAATTACATGTTTTTTAACATATGAATCATTATATTCTAAACCATGTTTTTGCAAAGATTGCCTTTGACTTCCTAAGAGCATATTAAGCATCTTAGTTCCATTAGTGAATCTTTCTAAATCTTTTCTTAATTGTACATTACAAGCTTGAATATCTAGTTGTTCACTATCAATAGGTGTTGCTTTTAAACATTCAAGAGTTGATGCATTAGTTTCAAGTTTAGCAAGCACCTCATTTTTCTCATACATGATTGGTTCAATTTGGCTTTGGAGATCTTTGATTAGCTTCCTAGCACTTTTGTTCTTTTCACAAATTATCTCATATTGTTTAACTAAGTCATGGAATGCATTTTGAAGCTCATCATGTGTATATGTTTCATCATTTGCACTAGAATTTGAGCTATCACTATAATGAGACTTAGTTGAGCATGATCTAATAAAACAAGAATTATAGTCTACCTCACTTTGATCATCTTCAATAGCCATGAAGCATGAGTGAGCCACCTCCCGTCCACTTTGCAAGGAAGATGATGATGATGATGGTGATCAAGAATCATCCCATGTAGCCTTGTGAGCTTCCTCCTTCCTTTCTCTTCTCTTGCTCTTCTCCTTTTCTCTTCTCCTCTCCCTTCTCTCCTTTTTCTTCTCCCCTTCTTTCTCTCATATTCGCTCTCCTCCTTCTCCTTTTCTTTTTCTCTTTTCTCACTTCTTCTACCTCTTCTTTCATTCTTTTCCCGCTTATCCTTGTTGAGGTATTTGAAGAAGTCTTTGGCTAGGACTTCAATGTCCTCATCTTCCACACGCCTCCTTGGTTGCTCAATATTTGCGTGTAATGACAAGAAATGTTTGTTCTTTGAAGCTTCCTTCTCCTTTCGATGATTGATTTGAAGTTCGTACGCTATCAAGTTCCAACGAGTTCCTCCATCTTTAATTTGGAAAGATCATGCGCATCTTCAATTGGGACGACTTTATCTTCCCAATCGATGCTAAGGGACCGGAGGAACATCCGTGTCATCTCTCCTTCATTTAATTTTCTTCCAAGAACCAAAAGAGAGTTAGTAATATCGGTGAAGCGAGTGTTCATTTTGCTTATGTTTTCACTGATTTGCATAGAAAAAATCTCATATTTATGCATGAGGAGACTAATGCGGGTTTCCTTAGTTTTGTTATCCCCCTCATGATGTATTTGTAGTCTATGCCATATTTCATATGAACTTTCACAACCCCTAATTATATTATATTCACCCTCATTTAGCCCACAAAATAGAATGTTCATGATTTTTGAGTTCATCTAAATTTCTTTCATTTTGGGCCTAGTAAGTGAATCTAATTCATCTTCATTTGGGGGTGTGTATGGATTTTGAGGAAACATCCAATACTTAAGGTCATTTGAAATTAGGAATATTTTCATCATATTCTTTCAATAATCATAATTTGACTCATTTAGCAAAGGAGATCGAGTTGTGCATAAACCCTCTACATGATTAGATGTGCTAGCCATTACTAAAAAATACAGTTAAGTAATGAAATTTAGCTCACAAGGCTCTGATACCAAATGTATGATCGTGAGGGTCTACAATTCTAATCACTTTTCTCCCTAATTACCTACTTGTTTAACGATCAAAGATATGCAGCGGAATTTAAAACTAAACAAGCAAGTAAAGGAAAGACAAATGCACACCACAAGGAGTCGGGGGATTTTTATAGAGGTTCGGCACCCCACCCGGTTCCTAGTCCTCTCTTGCAAGCTCCGCTCGGATCACCGAGCTCTGCTCACGACTTCTCTAACCACTCCCCGTTCCGGGCCGGGAGAGAACACCTCTACAATCTTCAAACTCGCGAACAACCCTTGCCGAGATTGGCTCCTCTCACAATCCGAGAGGGACACTTCGGGCTCTCACCGAAGTCTATACTCTTGTCTTGGGTTTCACCAAGACCCTTGCTTCTTTGACAATCAATGAGTGGAACAACACTCTCTAACCTTGAGCACACTTGAGTAAGATATGGAATTGATTACTAAGTGTGGAAGGTTTTCTCTCTAATGTGGGGGACAATATAGAGTAGGAGAGTTGTGTTAAAATGTGATTTTATAAGCTTCTAAAGAGTTATAGCCGTTGGAGATGAATTGGGTAAAGATTGTGTAATATACACAAAATAGAAACTGATAGGATCCAATTCTGAGTAAGTTCGGTCGACCGGATCAAGCTGAACGGTCGACCAATTTGCAATTTAGAACTTGCTGTTGGCTTTTTGGCCTTAATCTATGTTTTGATGATTTAATTAACCTAATCTTAATTATGATCATGTAGAGTAGCACACATATTGCATTGCACATATATTGCTTTGTGCTAACCTCTACAGGTGATCAAGACTCAAGGAAGAAAGGAAATCAAGTCAGGACATGTAATCAAGCTCATTTGAAGACATGTATTTTGCATTTCTTTGAGTCTTTAGGAACTTGTGTATTTTGAGCATACTTGAGCTAAAATCAACTTAAACACACACTAGGTTCATTATAGAAGTCACACACAAAATTTCACATAATTTGGACTTCAATAGATCACCCAAACTTAGACCGGAAAACACTAAACATGAACCCTAAATGTCTGCCCACATTCGGTCGACCGCAATAGGCCGTTCGGTCGACCGGATGACCAAGTAATCATGTTTGTGTTTCCCTGTCCAGTTTCGGTTGACCGCACCATCTCTTTCGGTCGACCGTTTGAATTTACTTTTCCGACCATTATTTTTGTCGTATATACCTAACGGTCGTATTCGTATTAAAACCATATACACCGCCATATACTTTACCAAAACGGTCGAACCATTTGCCCAGTCCGGTCGACCGTTTAACCCTGTAAAAAATCCCTGCTATCGGTCGATACAATTTCGTTCGACCGATCCATTTTTCCCTCTACCGAAACATTAGTTCGGTCGACCGGTAACCCTGTTCGGTCGACCGTTTCATTAACAAACTTAAGAGTTCGGTGTACGTCGATACAACGATCGGAGGGAAGAAGATACGTCGACCATTCCATATTTCGGTCGACCGTGTCTTCAACGAACCC
Source organism: Triglochin maritima (assembly GCA_963682175.1). NCBI lineage: Eukaryota > Viridiplantae > Streptophyta > Magnoliopsida > Alismatales > Juncaginaceae > Triglochin > Triglochin maritima. Next base: position 15,621,138 of record OY821785.1, read on the forward strand.
AAGAGTTCGGTCGACCGTTTCTAGAGAGATTTGCAGCCCGATTTTCTGCTTTGTGTGCTTTGCACAAAACCCAATCAAATCTTGTCCCAACGGCTCTATTCTCTCTAATGCCTATATAAGGAGTTGTAAAACACATTTTAACACAACTCTCCCACTACAAACTTGTCCCAAACTTTAGAGAGAATCCCAAACACTGCAAACCTCAATTTCCACACTTTAGTGATCAATTCCTTAATCCTACTCAAGTGTGCTCAAGTTTAGAGAGTGTTGTTCCACTCAACCTTTGTTCAAGAAGCAAGGACTTCGGTGAAAGCCCGAAGTGTTCCTCTCGGATTGTGAGATAAGAAAGTCAAGCTCGCGAGGTTGTTCGTGGAGTTTGTTTTTGTAAAAGGCATTCTCTCCCGGCCCGGAATGGGGAGTGGTTAGTGAAGACGTAGGCGGAGCTCGCGGAGTCGAGCGGAGCTTACAAGAGATGACTAGGACCCGGGTGGGGTGCCGAACTTCTATAAAAACCGACGCGTCATTGTGGTTTGCATTTTCGCTTTCGTTACTTGCTTGTTTTGTTTAAAATTCCGCTACGCATCTTGATTGCTTAAACAAGTAGGTGATTAGCGTAAAAGTGATTAGTGGACCCATAACCCACACGATCCAACATTTGGTATCAGAGCCTTGTGCGCTAAATTCTATACTTAATCGTATTTTTAGCATGGCTAGCACATCTAATCATGTAGAGGGATTATGCACCACTAGACCTCCTTTGCTAAATGGGTCAAATTATGATTATTTGAAGAATATGATGAAAATATTCCTAATTTCAAATGACCTTAAGTATTCGATGTTTCTCCAAAATCCATACAAACCCCCAAATGAAGATGAATTAGATTCACTCACTAGGCCCAAAATGAAAGAAATTGAGATGAACTCAAAAATTATGAATATTCTATATTGTGGGCTAAATGAGGGTGAATATAACAGAATTAGAGGGTGTCTTAGTGCATATGAGATTTGGCATAGATTGCAAATTCATCATGAGGGGGATAGCAAAACTAAGGAAACTCGCATTAGTCTCCTCATGCATAAATATGAGATTTTTCTATGCAAATCGGTGAAAACATAAGCGAAATGAACACTCGCTTCACCGATATCACTAAATCTCTTTTGGTTCATGGAAGAAAAATCAATGAAGGAGAGATGACAAGGAAGTTCCTCCGGTCACTTAGCATCGATTGGGAATATAAAGTCGTCGCAATTGAAGAGGCGCACGACCTTTCAAAATTAAAGATGGAGGAACTCGTTGGAAATCTCATGGCATATGAACTCCAAATCAACCATCGAAAGGAGAAGGAAGCCTCCAAGAACAAACACGCCTTGGTATTACATGCAAACATTGACCAACCGAGGAAGAGTGTAGAAGATGAGGACATTGAAGTCCTAGCAAAAGACTTCTTCAAATACCTCAAGAAGGATAAAGAAGAAAAGAATGAATGAAGAGGTAGAAGGAGTGAAAAGAGAGAAAAGAATGAGAAGGAAGAGAGTGGAAATGAGAGAAAAGAGAAGGAGAAGAAAAATGAGAGGAAGGAGAGAAGGAGAGAAAAGGAGAAGAGTAAGAGAAAATAGAAGAGGTTGGAAGCTCACAAGGCTACATGGGACGATTCATCGTCTTCATCGTCATCCAAATCAACCACGCCTTCATCAACAAAAGAATATGCACACATGTGCTACATGGCCATTCAAGATGAAGGAAGTGAAGTAGAATCTAACTCTTGCTCTAGTAATTCATGCTCAACTAAGTCATATTATAGTGATAGCTCACATTCTAGTGTTAATGAAGAAACTTATACACATGTTGAGCTTCAAAATGCATTTCATGACTTAGTTAAACAATATGAGATCATTTGTGATAAAAATAAGAATGCTAGAAAGCTAATCAATGATCTCCAAAGTCAAATTGAAACATGCATGAATGAGAAGAATGAGGTGGTTGCTAAACTAGAAAACAATGCATCAAATCTTGATAAATTAAAAGCAACACCCATAGATTGTGAACATTTAGATCTTCATGCTTACAATATGCAATTAAGAAAAGATCTAGAAAAATTCACAAATGGAACTAAGATGCTTAACATGCTATTAGGAAGTCAAAGACAATCTTTGCAAAAACATGGTTTAGGATTTAATGTCAAATTGAAAAACCATGCTTCCTATACAACTTTAAATGGAAAGCACTTAGTTGTAAAGCATACTTCCTCAAGTGTGTGGACTCCTAAAACCAAATTGGTTTGGGTTCCCAAAGCTAACATTCAAGGACCTAAAGTTGTTTGGGTACCAAAATCTACACTTGTAGGTGCTTGAGGAAGGAATCGGTGGTGACCGGGTGAGCTCAAGAGTCAAATTCAAATCCGGTTGCATCACCAAATGAGATTGGAACCAATTTAAGCTTCAAGTTGGTATAATTTCGTATCCTCTAAATTTTTTGATTAAATTGGTTCTAGTCTAGGTTATATGTTTAATTCATTGCAAATCATTAACCCTATTCATTGGAAATCATTTATCACATCCATTGATTTTAAATGTCAAATTTTAAATGGATGTTAGAATAAGACTTAAGTTGAAACTTAAATGAAATTAACTTGAATCGTATTCATAGTTTTCATCTAGCCTTATTGTTAGGGGGAGCTTAAATGTTATATCTTTTATTAGTGTAATGAAATGCAAAATTTAGGGGGAGCAACTTCATTACAAGACATCCAAATTCTATGCTTAAAGTCATAATTTTTTTTGTTTTTGATGGATGTCAAAGGGGGAGAGATAATTAAAGGGGTAACTTGGAATTTGGCTTAAAGTCATAAAATTGAACAAAAACTATGCACATTCATAGGGGGAGCATTAATATGCATAGTTTACTAATACAAATTCCATGTATTAAGATAGAGTTAAGATATAGGTTGCCATCATCAAAAAGTGGGAGATTGTTGGCTTTTTGGCCTTAATCTATGTTTTGATGATTTAATTAACCTAATCTTAATTATGATCATGTAGAGTAGCACACATATTGCATTGCACATATATTGCTTTGTGCTAACCTCTACAGGTGATCAAGACTCAAGGAAGAAAGGAAATCAAGTCAGGACATGTAATCAAGCTCATTTGAAGACATGTATTTTGCATTTCTTTGAGTCTTTAGGAACTTGTGTATTTTGAGCATACTTGAGATAAAATCAACTTAAACACACACTAGGTTCATTATAGAAGTCACACACAAAATTTCACATAATTTGGACTTCAATAGATCACCCAAACTTAGACCGGAAAACACTAAACATGAACCCTAAATGTTTGCCCACATTCGGTCGACCGCAATAGGCCGTTCGGTCGACCGGATGACCAAGTAATCATGTTTGTGTTTCCCTGTCCAGTTTCGGTTGACCGCACCATCTCTTTCGGTCGACCGTTTGAATTTACTTTTCCGACCATTATTTTTGTCGTATATACCTAACGGTCATATTCGTATTAAAACCATATACACCCCCATATACTTTACCAAAACGGTCGAACCATTTGCCCAGTCCGGTCGACCGTTTAACCCTGTAAAAAATCCCTGCTATCGGTCGATACAATTTCGTTCGACCGATCCATTTTTCCCTCTACCGAAACATTAGTTCGGTCGACCGGTAACCCTGTTCGGTCGACCGTTTCATTAACAAACTTAAGAGTTCGTTGTACGTCGATACAACGATCGGAGGGAAGAAGATACGTCGACCATTCCATATTTCGGTCGACCGTGTCTTCAACGAACCCAAGAGTTCGGTCGAACGTTTCTAGACAGATTTGCAGCCCGATTTTCTGCTTTGTGTGCTTTGCACAAAACCCAATCAAATCTTGTCCCAACGGCTCTATTCTCTCTAATGCCTATATAAGGAGTTGTAAAACACATTTTAACACAACTCTCCCACTACAAACTTGTCCCAAACTTTAGAGAGAATCCCAAACACTGCAAACCTCAATTTCCACACTTTAGTGATCAATTCCTTAATCCTACTCAAGTGTGCTCAAGTTTAGAGAGTGTTGTTCCACTCAACCTTTGTTCAAGAAGCAAGGACTTCGGTGAAAGCCCGAAGTGTTCCTCTCGGATTGTGAGATAAGAAAGTCAAGCTCGCGAGGTTGTTCGTGGAGTTTGTTTTTGTAAAAGGCATTCTCTCCCGGCCCGGAATGGGGAGTGGTTAGTGAAGACGTAGGCGGAGCTCGCGGAGTCGAGCGGAGCTTACAAGAGATGACTAGGACCCGGGTGGGGTGCCGAACTTCTATAAAAACCGACGCGTCATTGTGGTTTGCATTTTCGCTTTCGTTACTTGCTTGTTTTGTTTAAAATTCCGCTACGCATCTTGATTGCTTAAACAAGTAGGTGATTAGCGTAAAAGTGATTAGTGGACCCATAACCCACACGATCCAACATTTGGTATCAGAGCCTTGTGCGCTAAATTCTATACTTAATCGTATTTTTAGCATGGCTAGCACATCTAATCATGTAGAGGGATTATGCACCACTAGACCTCCTTTGCTAAATGGGTCAAATTATGATTATTTGAAGAATATGATGAAAATATTCCTAATTTCAAATGACCTTAAGTATTCGATGTTTCTCCAAAATCCATACAAACCCCCAAATGAAGATGAATTAGATTCACTCACTAGGCCCAAAATGAAAGAAATTGAGATGAACTCAAAAATTATGAATATTCTATATTGTGGGCTAAATGAGGGTGAATATAACAGAATTAGAGGGTGTCTTAGTGCATATGAGATTTGGCATAGATTGCAAATTCATCATGAGGGGGATAGCAAAACTAAGGAAACTCGCATTAGTCTCCTCATGCATAAATATGAGATTTTTCTATGCAAATCGGTGAAAACATAAGCGAAATGAACACTCGCTTCACCGATATCACTAAATCTCTTTTGGTTCATGGAAGAAAAATCAATGAAGGAGAGATGACAAGGAAGTTCCTCCGGTCACTTAGCATCGATTGGGAATATAAAGTCGTCGCAATTGAAGAGGCGCACGACCTTTCAAAATTAAAGATGGAGGAACTCGTTGGAAATCTCATGGCATATGAACTCCAAATCAACCATCGAAAGGAGAAGGAAGCCTCCAAGAACAAACACGCCTTGGTATTACATGCAAACATTGACCAACCGAGGAAGAGTGTAGAAGATGAGGACATTGAAGTCCTAGCAAAAGACTTCTTCAAATACCTCAAGAAGGATAAAGAAGAAAAGAATGAATGAAGAGGTAGAAGGAGTGAAAAGAGAGAAAAGAATGAGAAGGAAGAGAGTGGAAATGAGAGAAAAGAGAAGGAGAAGAAAAATGAGAGGAAGGAGAGAAGGAGAGAAAAGGAGAAGAGTAAGAGAAAATAGAAGAGGTTGGAAGCTCACAAGGCTACATGGGACGATTCATCGTCTTCATCGTCATCCAAATCAACCACGCCTTCATCAACAAAAGAATATGCACACATGTGCTACATGGCCATTCAAGATGAAGGAAGTGAAGTAGAATCTAACTCTTGCTCTAGTAATTCATGCTCAACTAAGTCATATTATAGTGATAGCTCACATTCTAGTGTTAATGAAGAAACTTATACACATGTTGAGCTTCAAAATGCATTTCATGACTTAGTTAAACAATATGAGATCATTTGTGATAAAAATAAGAATGCTAGAAAGCTAATCAATGATCTCCAAAGTCAAATTGAAACATGCATGAATGAGAAGAATGAGGTGGTTGCTAAACTAGAAAACAATGCATCAAATCTTGATAAATTAAAAGCAACACCCATAGATTGTGAACATTTAGATCTTCATGCTTACAATATGCAATTAAGAAAAGATCTAGAAAAATACACAAATGGAACTAAGATGCTTAACATGCTATTAGGAAGTCAAAGACAATCTTTGCAAAAACATGGTTTAGGATTTAATGTCAAATTGAAAAACCATGCTTCCTATACAACTTTAAATGGAAAGCACTTAGTTGTAAAGCATACTTCCTCAAGTGTGTGGACTCCTAAAACCAAATTGGTTTGGGTTCCCAAAGCTAACATTCAAGGACCTAAAGTTGTTTGGGTACCAAAATCTACACTTGTAGGTGCTTGAGGAAGGAATCGGTGGTGACCGGGTGAGCTCAAGAGTCAAATTCAAATCCGGTTGCATCACCAAATGAGATTGGAACCAATTTAAGCTTCAAGTTGGTATAATTTCGTATCCTCTAAATTTTTTGATTAAATTGGTTCTAGTCTAGGTTATATGTTTAATTCATTGCAAATCATTAACCCTATTCATTGGAAATCATTTATCACATCCATTGATTTTAAATGTCAAATTTTAAATGGATGTTAGAATAAGACTTAAGTTGAAACTTAAATGAAATTAACTTGAATCGTATTCATAGTTTTCGTCTAGCCTTATTGTTAGGGGGAGCTTAAATGTTATATCTTTTATTAGTGTAATGAAATGCAAAATTTAGGGGGAGCAACTTCATTACAAGACATCCAAATTCTATGCTTAAAGTCATAATTTTTTTTGTTTTTGATGGATGTCAAAGGGGGAGAGATAATTAAAGGGGTAACTTGGAATTTGGCTTAAAGTCATAAAATTGAACAAAAACTATGCACATTCATAGGGGGAGCATTAATATGCATAGTTTACTAATACAAATTCCATGTATTAAGATAGAGTTAAGATATAGGTTGCCATCATCAAAAAGTGGGAGATTGTTGGCTTTTTGGCCTTAATCTATGTTTTGATGATTTAATTAACCTAATCTTAATTATGATCATGTAGAGTAGCACACATATTGCATTGCACATATATTGCTTTGTGCTAACCTCTACAGGTGATCAAGACTCAAGGAAGAAAGGAAATCAAGTCAGGACATGTAATCAAGCTCATTTGAAGACATGTATTTTGCATTTCTTTGAGTCTTTAGGAACTTGTGTATTTTGAGCATACTTGAGATAAAATCAACTTAAACACACACTAGGTTCATTATAGAAGTCACACACAAAATTTCACATAATTTGGACTTCAATAGATCACCCAAACTTAGACCGGAAAACACTAAACATGAACCCTAAATGTTTGCCCACATTCGGTCGACCGCAATAGGCCGTTCGGTCGACCGGATGACCAAGTAATCATGTTTGTGTTTCCCTGTCCAGTTTCGGTTGACCGCACCATCTCTTTCGGTCGACCGTTTGAATTTACTTTTCCGACCATTATTTTTGTCGTATATACCTAACGGTCATATTCGTATTAAAACCATATACACCCCCATATACTTTACCAAAACGGTCGAACCATTTGCCCAGTCCGGTCGACCGTTTAACCCTGTAAAAAATCCCTGCTATCGGTCGATACAATTTCGTTCGACCGATCCATTTTTCCCTCTACCGAAACATTAGTTCGGTCGACCGGTAACCCTGTTCGGTCGACCGTTTCATTAACAAACTTAAGAGTTCGTTGTACGTCGATACAACGATCGGAGGGAAGAAGATACGTCGACCATTCCATATTTCGGTCGACCGTGTCTTCAACGAACCCAAGAGTTCGGTCGAACGTTTCTAGACAGATTTGCAGCCCGATTTTCTGCTTTGTGTGCTTTGCACAAAACCCAATCAAATCTTGTCCCAACGGCTCTATTCTCTCTAATGCCTATATAAGGAGTTGTAAAACACATTTTAACACAACTCTCCCACTACAAACTTGTCCCAAACTTTAGAGAGAATCCCAAACACTGCAAACCTCAATTTCCACACTTTAGTGATCAATTCCTTAATCCTACTCAAGTGTGCTCAAGTTTAGAGAGTGTTGTTCCACTCAACCTTTGTTCAAGAAGCAAGGACTTCGGTGAAAGCCCGAAGTGTTCCTCTCGGATTGTGAGATAAGAAAGTCAAGCTCGCGAGGTTGTTCGTGGAGTTTGTTTTTGTAAAAGGCATTCTCTCCCGGCCCGGAATGGGGAGTGGTTAGTGAAGACGTAGGCGGAGCTCGCGGAGTCGAGCGGAGCTTACAAGAGATGACTAGGACCCGGGTGGGGTGCCGAACTTCTATAAAAACCGACGCGTCATTGTGGTTTGCATTTTCGCTTTCGTTACTTGCTTGTTTTGTTTAAAATTCCGCTACGCATCTTGATTGCTTAAACAAGTAGGTGATTAGCGTAAAAGTGATTAGTGGACCCATAACCCACACGATCCAACATTTGGTATCAGAGCCTTGTGCGCTAAATTCTATACTTAATCGTATTTTTAGCATGGCTAGCACATCTAATCATGTAGAGGGATTATGCACCACTAGACCTCCTTTGCTAAATGGGTCAAATTATGATTATTTGAAGAATATGATGAAAATATTCCTAATTTCAAATGACCTTAAGTATTCGATGTTTCTCCAAAATCCATACAAACCCCCAAATGAAGATGAATTAGATTCACTCACTAGGCCCAAAATGAAAGAAATTGAGATGAACTCAAAAATTATGAATATTCTATATTGTGGGCTAAATGAGGGTGAATATAACAGAATTAGAGGGTGTCTTAGTGCATATGAGATTTGGCATAGATTGCAAATTCATCATGAGGGGGATAGCAAAACTAAGGAAACTCGCATTAGTCTCCTCATGCATAAATATGAGATTTTTCTATGCAAATCGGTGAAAACATAAGCGAAATGAACACTCGCTTCACCGATATCACTAAATCTCTTTTGGTTCATGGAAGAAAAATCAATGAAGGAGAGATGACAAGGAAGTTCCTCCGGTCACTTAGCATCGATTGGGAATATAAAGTCGTCGCAATTGAAGAGGCGCACGACCTTTCAAAATTAAAGATGGAGGAACTCGTTGGAAATCTCATGGCATATGAACTCCAAATCAACCATCGAAAGGAGAAGGAAGCCTCCAAGAACAAACACGCCTTGGTATTACATGCAAACATTGACCAACCGAGGAAGAGTGTAGAAGATGAGGACATTGAAGTCCTAGCAAAAGACTTCTTCAAATACCTCAAGAAGGATAAAGAAGAAAAGAATGAATGAAGAGGTAGAAGGAGTGAAAAGAGAGAAAAGAATGAGAAGGAAGAGAGTGGAAATGAGAGAAAAGAGAAGGAGAAGAAAAATGAGAGGAAGGAGAGAAGGAGAGAAAAGGAGAAGAGTAAGAGAAAATAGAAGAGGTTGGAAGCTCACAAGGCTACATGGGACGATTCATCGTCTTCATCGTCATCCAAATCAACCACGCCTTCATCAACAAAAGAATATGCACACATGTGCTACATGGCCATTCAAGATGAAGGAAGTGAAGTAGAATCTAACTCTTGCTCTAGTAATTCATGCTCAACTAAGTCATATTATAGTGATAGCTCACATTCTAGTGTTAATGAAGAAACTTATACACATGTTGAGCTTCAAAATGCATTTCATGACTTAGTTAAACAATATGAGATCATTTGTGATAAAAATAAGAATGCTAGAAAGCTAATCAATGATCTCCAAAGTCAAATTGAAACATGCATGAATGAGAAGAATGAGGTGGTTGCTAAACTAGAAAACAATGCATCAAATCTTGATAAATTAAAAGCAACACCCATAGATTGTGAACATTTAGATCTTCATGCTTACAATATGCAATTAAGAAAAGATCTAGAAAAATTCACAAATGGAACTAAGATGCTTAACATGCTATTAGGAAGTCAAAGACAATCTTTGCAAAAACATGGTTTAGGATTTAATGTCAAATTGAAAAACCATGCTTCCTATACAACTTTAAATGGAAAGCACTTAGTTGTAAAGCATACTTCCTCAAGTGTGTGGACTCCTAAAACCAAATTGGTTTGGGTTCCCAAAGCTAACATTCAAGGACCTAAAGTTGTTTGGGTACCAAAATCTACACTTGTAGGTGCTTGAGGAAGGAATCGGTGGTGACCGGGTGAGCTCAAGAGTCAAATTCAAATCCGGTTGCATCACCAAATGAGATTGGAACCAATTTAAGCTTCAAGTTGGTATAATTTCGTATCCTCTAAATTTTTTGATTAAATTGGTTCTAGTCTAGGTTATATGTTTAATTCATTGCAAATCATTAACCCTATTCATTGGAAATCATTTATCACATCCATTGATTTTAAATGTCAAATTTTAAATGGATGTTAGAATAAGACTTAAGTTGAAACTTAAATGAAATTAACTTGAATCATATTCATAGTTTTCGTCTAGCCTTATTGTTAGGGGGAGCTTAAATGTTATATCTTTTATTAGTGTAATGAAATGCAAAATTTAGGGGGAGCAACTTCATTACAAGACATCGAAATTCTATGCTTAAAGTCATAATTTTTTTTGTTTTTGATGGATGTCAAAGGGGGAGAGATAATTAAAGGGGTAACTTGGAATTTGGCTTAAAGTCATAAAATTGAACAAAAACTATGCACATTCATAGGGGGAGCATTAATATGCATAGTTTACTAATACAAATTCCATGTATTAAGATAGAGTTAAGATATAGGTTGCCATCATCAAAAAGTGGGAGATTGTTGGCTTTTTGGCCTTAATCTATGTTTTGATGATTTAATTAACCTAATCTTAATTATGATCATGTAGAGTAGCACAAATATTGCATTGCACATATATTGCTTTGTGCTAACCTCTACAGGTGATCAAGACTCAAGGAAGAAAGGAAATCAAGTCAAAGACATGTAATCATGCTCATTTGAAGACATGTATTTTGCATTTCTTTGACTCTTTAGGCACTTGTGTATTTTGAGCATACTTGAGCTAAAATCAACTTAAACACACTAGGTTCCTTATAGAAGTCACACACAAAATTTCACATAATTTGGACTTCAATAGATCACCCAAACATAGACCGGAAAACACTAAACCTGAACCTTAACTGTCTGCCCACATTCGGTCGACCACAACAGGCCGTTCGGTCAACCGGATGACCAAGTAATCTTGTTTGTGTTTCCCTGTCCAATCTCGGTCGACCGCACCATCTCTTTCGGTCTACCGTTTGAACTTACTTTTCCGACCGTTATTTTTGTCGTATATACCTAACAGTCGTATTCGTATTAAAACCATATACATCCCCATATACTTTACCAAAACGGTCGAACCATTTGCCCAGTCCGGTCGACCGTTTAACCCTGTAAAAAATCTCTGCTATCGGTCGATACTATTTCGTTCGACCGATCTATTTTTCCCTCTACCGAAACATTAGTTCGGTCGACCGGTAACCCTGTTCGGTCGACCGTTTCATTAACAAACTTAAGAGTCCGGTCGACCATTCCATATTTCGGTCGACCATGTCTTCAACGAACCCAAGAGTTCGGTCGACCGTTTCTAGACAGATTTGCAGCCCGATTTTCTGCTTTGTGTGCTTTGCACAAAACCCAATCAAATCTTATCCCAACGGCTCTATTCTCTCTAATGCCTATGAAAGGAGTTGTAAAACACATTTTAACACAACTCTCCCACTACAAACTTGTCCCAAACTTTAGAGAGAATCCCAAACACTGCAAACCTCAATTTCCACACTTTAGTGATCAATTCCTTAATCCTACTCAAGTGTGCTCAAGTTTAGAGAGTGTTGTTCCACTCAACCTTTGTTCAAGAAGCAAGGACTTCGGTGAAAGCCCGAAGTGTTCCTCTCGGATTGTGAGAGAAGAAAGTCAAGCTCGCGAGGTTGTTCGCGGAGTTTGTTTTTGTAAAAGGCGTTCTCTCCCGGCCCCAAACTGAGAGTGGTTAGTGAAGACGTAGGCGGAGCTCGCGGAGTCGAGCAGAGCTTACACGAGAGGACTAGGACCCGGGTGGGGTGCCGAACCTCTATAAAAACCGACGCGCCATTGTGGTTTGCATTTTCGCTTTCGTTACTTGCTTGTTTTGTTTAAAATTCCGCTGCGCATCTTGATTGCTTAAACAAGTAGGTGATTAACGTAAAAGTCATTAGTGGACCCATAACCCACACGATCCAACAATTGGTTCGGTGGACCGGTAAAAAAACGGTCGACCGCCAAAGGCTATAATCTAGGTACACTTAAGTGATCGGTCGAACACCGAGATAGGTTCGGTCGACCGATTCACACCAGACACTTTGTGGTTGACAAACAAGATCATATTCGGTCGACCGAAACAAGGTCCACGGTCGACCGAAAACTGAGAGACACTTTGGATTTGTCAAGGAACATAAATTCGGTCGACCGAACAAGGTCCTTGGTCGACCGATACACTAAATGTATTTGGGGTATATGGATATAATACAAATACGACCGTTGGGTTTAATACGACAAAACAAACGGTCAGAAAAATATTGTTACTCGGTCGACCAAAAATGTCTAGACGGTCGACCAAACTTGGGCAGTAAAACACTAACAGGATATATGATCACTCGATCGACCGAACGGTCTGTTTCGGTCGACCGAATGTGGGCAGATTGTTTAGGTTTTGGTTTAGTGTTTTCCGGTCTTGGTTTGGGTGATCTATTGAAGTCCATATTTTGTGAAATTTCGTGTGTGATTTCTATAGGGAACCTAGTGTGTGTTTGAGTAGTTTTTAGCTCAGGTATGCTCAATTACACAAAGTTCCTAAGACTCAAAGAAATACAAATTACATGTCTTCAAATGAGCTTGATTACATGTCTTGACATGATTTCCTTTCTTCCTTGATTCTTGATCACTAGTAGAAGTTGACACAAAGCAATATATATGCAATGGAACATGTGTGCTACTCTACATGATTGCAATTAAGATTAGGTTGATTAAATCATCAAAACATAGATTAAGGCCAAAAGGCCAAGACTACTCACTACTCATTAAGAAAAGAAGACAAAACAAAATTAAACAAAGCATGCAAGAATTAAAAGAGAACACAAAAAGAAACTAAGAAAAATTATTTTATTTACATGACTCACATTACAAGTAGCATTCTTCTCCACTTGACTTTTTTCTCCAAGACTTACTCTAATTAGAGAGAATGCAATCAAGCAATGGTTGAATACAAAGGAGGAGGAAGAGTTTTATTTATAGTCATAGAAAAAGGTAACCCGGGACAATCCCCCGTTATGGGACTAAACGCATACAATAAATGGACTAAATACACCACCCGGCTGAGGCTTATTGGGTTTGGATCCAAATGGACCGCCAATTGGCGGTCTGGGTTGGGCTGATCGGGTTGTGCTTTGGTGGATACATTTGTGGATCGATTTCTTCATGTTTGGTGCACCCGAAGTGGTTGTTGAAGCTTAGACCGCGATCTAATTGGCAAACTACTCCTCATGATGGTGTGGAGCTTCTTGATTTGCTCATTGGTCCTTTTGGTTTTACATCTTGGTCCTTCTCTCTTGCATCTCAGTCCATAAGTCCAGCATCTTAGTCTTTTTCCTTGCTTTTAAGTCCTTTTTGAGTATCTTCTTATCGAACTTGTTTATTCCTGAAACTTAAACATAAAACTCGTTACGTAGCATTGAATAGGCTTAAAATAAAGGATATAAGACACAAATATGTGAATGATATGATGTCAATCAAAGAGTGAAAAAAAGAAGAGGATGTAAGAAGAGGAGAAGAGGAAGAAAAGAAAAAAGATGAAGAGAACATGGAATGGGGGATTCAAAAAGCAAGCAAAATAAGAGCTCCCCTAAAAAAGATACAAAAGAAAAGAAAAAGATAGGGAAGAAAGAACAAAAAAGCTTGATCTAAGGAAGGCTTACGATTCGGTGTGTTGGGAGTTCCTTGCTCTTGTTATGGAGAGGTTTGGCTTCCCCTTGCATTGGCGAAACCTTTCATGGCATGTATGCAAGCTTCATTTGTTGTGACCATCAATGTAGAAAATTCGAGCCCTATTCGAGCAACAAATGGACTGAGACAAGGTGACCCCTTGGCCCCATATTTATTTGTCTTTTGCATGGAAGTGTTGAGTGAGATGATAAAGGAGGAGATTGAAGGGGGTAGGCTGCAACCGTTGTCTTGTGGGGATCAGCTTGTCTCCCACTTGTTGTTTGCGGATGATGCCTTGTTGTTTGCCAGAGCCACAAAGAAAAATGCTCGAGTAATCAAGCAAGTGTTGGACAGGTTCACGGCTTGCTCGGGCCTCCATTTCAACAACTCTAAGAGTCAAATTTTCTTGGGAGGAAATGTGGAGCATGGAGCGTGGATTTGTAAGCACCCTGGGATGTCGAGGGTCAAGTTCCTAGTCATATACCTTGGGTTGCCTTTATACTCAGGAAGGACGGGTCGAACGCATTGCACGACTCTTTTGGAAAAGATTAAGGCGAGGCTAAGCACTTGGAAGCAATCACACCTTTCTATGGCCGGTCGCGTAGAGCTTGTAGGGAGTGTGTTGGTGTGTTTGAGCAACTATTGGACTTCAGCCTTCCTTGTTCCATGGCAAGTGCTGAAGGAACTGGAGAGTATTAGTTCCGGTTCATTTGGGGGGGGGGGCAAAGAAGTGGGTCGCGGTGGCATGGAAAGACGTTTGTACACCGAAGAGTGAAGGGGGCTTGGGGCTGAAAAGGCTCACGGAGTAGAATAATGTGGGCATGGTGTGCCCTCTTTGGCTTGTGGTGGAGAACAAGGGCTCGTTATGGGTCCGAAGTATGAGGAGGAAATACTTGAGGAACCACTTAATATGGCTTGCGCGTCCCCCTTCAGGCTGCTCATGGGCTTGGAGAGGAATCTTGCGGGTGTGGGATATTGCAAGCAAGTTTATTCAATATAGAGTGGGTGATGGTGAGCTCATATGTTTCTTCCAACACCCGTGGTGTGGGGAACCTTTCCAAAGACTTGACATGGGTGATAGGCTTCACTATGATTTGGGGTTCCCTTGGGACAATAAGGTATCCTATTTTATTAGAAATGGGGAATGGAACCTCCCAACGCCGAGGTCGCGCGATATGGAGGCGTTGTGGGAGAAAATTTGGAGATACAAATTAATGGAGGAGAAGATGAGCCTAGAAGGGTGACGGCAAGAGGTGAGAAGTTCATGATCAAGCAGGCGTGGGGCTGGGTCAAACCCCATGGTGCGAGCGTGGCTTGGGCAAAAGTTGTTTGGCATAAACACCACGTCCCAAAACACACAATCACAGCTTGGAAGGCTATGAGGGGCCAGCTGGTTACGAAGACACTTATGCAACAAAGAGGTGCCCATCATGACCCGTTATGTGTCCTTTGTTATAAGGAGGAAAAAGACCTCTCCCATCTTTTTTGGGGTTGTGCGTTCACGAGGCGTGTGTGGGGTTCAGCCCTATGAAACCTCGGGTTGAACACCGGGATTGCAAGGAGCCTTGAACGTGAGGCTTGTAGGGTCCAAAGTACTAATGGAGGACAAATAAGTAGGGTGACGTGCCAGTGGGCTTTTAATGCCACAATCTATGAGTGTTGGCGAGAAAGAGACCGGTGAATTTTTGAGGGCGAGAAGAGAAGACCGGAGAAAGTATTTGGGCTAGTTAAAGACTCGATCCGGGGCATCGGTGAGAGGATTGGAGATCTTGCAAAGGACGGTAGGAGACTACCAGATTTCGAAAGAGAATGAAGCTGATCTAAAGATGCGCCTTAGGAATATAGGAGTATACTTGTTTGTAATACGAACTTAGCGTAGTATGTATGTGTTTGTATTCCATGTTGGGAGCCGGCTCATACACTTAGTATGGCCCGCATACTTTTACTTTCAGTTTTGTAGGTTGTACAAAACTTTTACTTAATTTACCTCGAGGCTAAGCCTCCCTTTAAGCGCTGCAAAAAAAAAGAAGAAAGAACAAGACTAAGAAGTCTAAACAAGCAAAAAGAAGTTCAAAAGAAGAACCTCACAGAAAAGAAAAGAGAATGAGAACAAATCACAGAGGGGTCAATTGTGCTACAGATGCCGAAATATGATGGAACACAAATTTCAAACAAACAAGAAGTGAATTCTCCAACCAAAAGTTGTCTAGCCAACCGATGCACACAACAAAATAAAAACATCGACATGAAAGTCATGGCTGGGTAGACAATTGAGGAAAAAATGTGCTTCCTAATTTAACATCATCGTGGAAATAGTAGGAAAAAGTCGCGTGGTCCAAGGATAGGGGGTTAGTAAACATAAATGATCTAAAAAAATCTAATCACTAAAGGCAAAAGTCTATTAACGGACGTAAATATATTTTTATTTTGTGATTCGAGTTATGGTTAAACCACTGAAATGAGTAGTTAGTTATACTTATTTTAATGGACAATTAGTAGACGCATTGCTTGCTATGTTGGAGCAAAAGTAGAAGCTGGGAAACTACCAAAGGAAGGTGATTCTCATTTCCTACATGGCCACCGCTGCAATCGACGGCTACTACCCTGAATTATTTTCATCCGTAGCGAAATAACAACTAGAAGACTAGGACCCAAAGGATAGAGTCATTGCACAACCGTTGATAAACAAAGAACATTGGACACTGCTTATTGTGGATGGAAGAACTAAACAAATAACACACGTTAACAACCTTCCTCAAGTTGATAGAGTCCAAATGCAATGGGTGTCCGTTAAATGAAAACCTGGATGCACAAAATTCACTTTAATTTCTGCCACAACAAATGTATCCTCGGAAGTGGGTCATTCACCTGGGAAAAAACAAGAATAAAACTCAATGTACATTATAAAGTTCTCTAGTTGCCAGGCAACCGTCGATGTGACGATTCAAAACGATTGTTCCTAATTTCAAAGTAATTCATCATCCACACTTCTGAAGAACACATCCAATGGGCTTCATTCTCATCGTGGGTCTGGTTCTTCTCTTTCTTCTAGATCTTTTTTTCCTTCTAGTTTGTGCTTTTTATGTCTGATAAATTTCCATATTTTATGTTTCTGGACTTCATTGACCTGATTTTCCTTTTTCTTCAATGTCTTACTCTCTTGCACGCTCCTTTATTCTAACATGGCTGGTAGTGTGATGCTGTTGTTGAGTACGCACACAAGGTGTTTGACAAGAGGATTCTGCAAATCCTTTCGTGGTTTGTGGAAGTGATGGTGGCAGTCTAAGTACAGATATATGATGGGCCATTGGAAATGCTTGCCGACCCTAACTACATTCCACAACGCCTACATTTGATCTATTACCATCTATCCCTTTATCCGATCACACAGTGGGTTGACGAATGGTGTGGCACATCAAGGAGCCCGAATTAGGAGTTTGTCCCTATTGGTGGTGATCAATTTAATGTTGGTGTTGGCAGAAGATGCGACGTCTCCCGGAGAAGGGGAAAGGTTCATTATGGTGGATTCCAGCAAACAACCCGTTTGCATACTTATGTAATGTCGTTAGCCTATTTATTTTTTCATTCTTAGCAATGGTTCCCATTATTACCTAAACATGTCATTTTTTGGGTTGAAGGTGAATTATTTTTTGAAGGGTTTTTGTTGGTTTAGTGGAAAAAAATGGTTTTTTCGGGTTGAAGGTTGGATTTTGTAGGTTGATTTTTGGTGGATTCAGAGTCAAGGTGGAGTTTTTGGGATTCAAGGTGGCATTTTTGGGATTCAAGGTGGGATTATTTCAAGGATTTTGGAGGAAAGATTGGGTTGTGGTCAGTGGCGGACCTAGGAATTTTTAAAGGGGTCCCGAAATATGAACCTTAACTCAGAATACATAATCATAAAATTCAACAAAAATATATTAATATATAAAACTTGATTACAACTTTCCCTTTCGCTATTTTCTGCCAAAACTTTCAAAAGTTCAAGAAAAGTTTTCTTGGTTATGTGACTCATGTGTCTCATCATGTCCTCGAAAAGCTAAACCTTGGCTTAGAAGATAGCTCAAACAAACAATTGTTGCATTCAAACAAATTCGATATTCATATCAAGACCGATCAAACTGCTTTAACAAAGTCAACTCAAAGTGTGTCCCTTGATTCATCAAATCTTCACAAGCTTTCAAGCATTTGTTATGAGGACTATTATGATTCCCAACATGCTCTCTCAGTGTTTTTTTCTTCCTCCAATTTGAAAATCCACAACTAACAAAAGTATCTCCACCACCATGTTCTTTATGAATTGGCTTGAAAAGATAACAAAACAAACAATAAACGGCATCTTTTGCAATGTTATACCCTAACCAAGTGCCAAATTCATCAAACCAAGATGTAACAAATTGGCGTTTATGATCTCCAACAACTTTATTAGGATATTTACATTTCCGAGGTTGACACGAACCTTTCACCAAATAATATCTTCTCACCTCATCTCTGATATTAACATCATAGTCCGTAATAATAGGTCTTAACTTGGATCTAACGGGTACTCATCTGGATTTTGGTTTACACAACCATAGTAATCTTTTTCTTTCACTTCGTCAACTAATATTGTTTCAGATGATTCAATGATTTTTCTTTCCTTTTGAAATATCTTTCCGTGGTGTAAGCTAAATTTCACAAAAAAATAAAAACATCAAGTTAATCATGCAATCCAAATGAAACGAAAATGGAACAAAAGATAGGCAAAACACCAAAACTAATTCATATGGCCGCATCTTAATTTTTTGACGACACTGTGTACAATTCACAACCACATCTTATCTCTTGTAATTCCAACTTACAATTTTCTTATCTATTTCTTCAATCTATTTTTACAATTATTTTTAGAATCCAATTCTAAGGAAGCATAAATAAAAGTAAAACATGCAAAATCCAAAACCCAAAAAAGATTTTGTCCACCACATTAGGAACCAACACACAAAACTTCAATCTTTCAACACCTCCCAAAATCCTTGTTGATCAAGCCAACTCTAACTTCTCACTAACACAAACACAAACCAAAACAAATGCTTAAATCAAACCAAATACAAGAGAGATTTGTTACCTTTGTGTCGGAAATCCCGAAACACTTGGAACCAATCTCTGTTTGAAGGTTTGGGCTAGAGGACGGTTGGAGAAGAGGACGGTTTGTGTGATTTGGTGAAGTTGATTTTAAGTTCTCAAATTTTTTTAAATGCCTTAATAGTTGTATATTATTTTCTTTTTCAAAAGGGGTCCCACGGAACCATTGGGCCCAAGGGAGGTCTGCCCCTGGTTGTGGTTAAAGTTGGATTTCTGATGTGGGCTTTGATTAATTTGATGGAAAAATTGGATTATGTATGTTAAAGATGGTTTTTTGTTGGGTTGAGAGTTCACGTTTATGTTTTGGGGGTGATGGTAGGATTTGTTTTGTAGGTTTTGGTTGCAAACTTGGATTTGTGAAAGCTTGGGTGCATCATGTGAGAAGTGTGTAAAATAAAGATGATGTAAAAGAGTTCCATTTCCCTAGTTAGTACTTAGTTCTGGTTTTGCATTTGATAAAGAAGCACGTAGCATTCAGTCATGCTATCCTACCGAGTATGAAACCATACCATGAAGGAGAGAAATATGGAACACCAAATAAAAAAGGAAGTAGAACGAGAAATTGCAAGTATAATGGGGAATGGAAGAAGCAAGTCTGTTTGCGTTCCTGCAACAACCTAACATCGAGTACAATTCTTTGTTAACTCGTGACCGTAGTATTAAGGTTATGGAGACATCTGAAATCTAATTTAAATGGAACAATGGTTTATGTTAGTGACGGAAGACGCTGCATCTTTGCTTGAGTCCTACAACCTGTTTGACTTGTATCTACTAAATGGTCTGTAATTCCTAACGGTTTTGGTTTTCCATCCAATCCCATCTTTACATGTGTCTCCTAACAAAAAAAATTGTTATTTTTAATTAGTATATAATCCAGGCTTACTACGGAAAAGAGCCATGTCTACCTCTTAACTACCCAATCGATTACCAATTCCTAAACCCAACCCATCTCATTTCTTCTCTTCGAAACCGTCAAGGCATCAATTACTACGGAAAAGACCCATGTTGCACTGTGTACGCTTGTAGGATTCTAGCCTAATCCTAATCCTAATTGTGCCTTAATCTTGTTTAGGTGGTGATTAGAGGGAAATGAAGATGGACGGCTGGGATTGAGAGGAGATGGATGAAGGGCTAGGATGGTGTGGATTGGATGAGGGGTGGAGATTGATGGATGGATGGATGGTTGAGATTGGAGGAGGAGGAGATATTTATTTGGTGAGTTCTCTCTCTCCCCCTCTCCCACCCTCTCTCACTCTCTCTCACTCTCTCCCTCACGTTTCTCTCCCTCTCTCGGTGTGGATCTCCAGCAAGTGGTGCTCCGGCGTGTGGTGGAGTAGTTCTTCGGAGTCGTTGTGGTGGTCGGAGGTGAGTTGTGGTTTTGCAAACCCATCCCTCGCATTTCCTTTTCTCTCTCTCGACCTCACGTGTCCTGTGATCGTGGTGGTAGGATTGGTGGAGGTGTTGGAGTGCTCGAGGGTGTCGAGAAGAGGTGTTGATCGTCGTTTGGACGCGAGGTTCATCGACGGATCGTGATTTGGGGAGACGTGCTCGTGGAGGCGTCGTCACGGTTCTTCAAAGGTCTCTTCACACCTTCCGGTATGTCAAGCTCACTCACTTAATTACCGTGAGTATTTGGAAGTCGACGGTAGGCCGTTCGGCTCGTCGCAAGTAAATGTGCAGCAGATTTCACTGCCTGATCGGTCGACCGGTTGGTACAAACGGTCGACCGTTCGTGAAGAAAATACGGGTTCTGCCTGAAATCGGTCGAACGATGCCTTGTGGCGGTCGACCGATTGTGCATAAAAGGCAAACCTGGTGAGTTTCGGTCGACCGGGTCCCCTTTGCCGGTCGACCGTGTGCACTGTCTTAAGTCGGTTGGGGGCGTAGACCATCTAAATGGTCGACCGCTCTTTGACTTTGTCCGACCGTGACTTAAGTGGACTGAGTGGTCGGTTCAACCGAATGTTGTTTCGGTCGACCGGACTCAGGTGTTGAGTGTGAGGAACGCTCTGGATGAAATCGGTCGACCGAGGAGGTCTCGCCGTTCGACCGGTTTCAGGACGCGAGAGAGGGATTATTCCCTGTGGGATCGGTCGACCGAAGGATGTTCGGAGTTCGACCGATCGAACGTTTTGTTCGTTGAACCTGGGAGTTGACCATCTAAACGGTCGACCGTCCCGTGATTTTGGTTCGACCGAACGAGTGTGGTTTTGGGAATCGGTCGACCGATGGAGTGCCGGTCGAGGTGGATTGCCCTGTGTTTGCTTGATTCGGTCGACCGGGACTTTTGGTTCGGTCAACCGTTTGTGTCCTGTTTTGCACTATGGAGGTGCTGTTGTCGTGGTCATCCGTGTGGGACGAGTTGTGGTGTCGATGTTCTTCCGGCAAGTGTGCTAGGTGCACGAGGGTTGCGGTGGTTGGTTGAAATTAGACCTGGAGCCCCGTAACCGTGTGTGAGCTTGAGATTGGCTGAAATAGGCCTGAGGCCCAGCTTAGAATTGTGGTGTTGCGGCGGTTGGTTGAAAGAGACCTGGAGCCCCGTGACTGTGTGAGAGCTGCGGTTGGTTGAAAATAGACCTGGAGCCTAGCTAGTCTGTGCGGGGTTGGTTGAAAAAGACCTGGAGCTCCGTAGTGCGTTCGGGTTGGCTGAAAAAGGCCTGGAGCCTGAGCAGGGACCGCGTGTAGGGGTTGGTTGAAAATAGACCTGGAGCCCTTAGACGTTTGGGTTGGTTGAAAAAGACCTGGAGCCCTTGGTCGTGTCGTGGTAGCTGTGGTTTGTTGAAAAAGACCTGGAGCCCAGCTTGGCGACGAGCGTGTGTCGCGGTGGTTGGTTGAGATTAGACCTGGAGCCCCGTGACTGTGGTGTGTGCTGTGGTTGGGTGGAAGAGCCCTGGAGCCCAGCCTGTTTGTGATGCTTTTCTTGTTCAGTAGAATTGCATGCTAGGGTGTATTTCAGTTCATGTATTTAGAGTTTGGCATACGGGGTTTCCTTCTGGAAACTCAGGCATTGTTGCATGTTTACTTTCAGGCCGTGACCGGCGATAGGGGGTGGTGACTGAGGAGAGGAGCACCGCTACCGGATCCAGCTTTCTCTCAGTTGAGGTCGGGTGATTACTGCTTCCATTTGTATAGTCTTTTGATGTAATCACCACTTTTGTGTTACTCTGATGTTCGTATATATATATTATATATATTGGTGCACCTGTGTTCAGTATTCGCGTAATATCCTCTGTTGATCGTGTGTTACCAAAATTTTAAATTTTCCGCTGTGTGGAGGATGTTACAACGCTCCTCCGCCAAAGCTCCATTATTCCTCTTACTCTCACCGCCTCCTGCATCAGTACATTCCCGGGCAACAAAGCACTCTTCAGGCTCCAAACCCATCAACATATTTTTATTCCATTTCTCTCTATAAGGTTAGGACTGGTCGTACAGAGTTTAGCCATGTCAATTCGGGTAGGGGAGCAAACGAGGGTTCATTATTTCTCTCTTTCTTAGTGGTTTGTTATGTTCTACAATCTTTTAGTTGGCTTTGGGATTTGGTTGGGTGTTGTGGATGGAAAGAATGGTTTAATTCGAAATTATGTGGGCAGTTCCAACGAAAGGTGGAAGTGATAAGAGATGCTCATCATATGTTTGATGAAATTACAAACTAACCATAATTTGTTTTGCATTATGGCTTGGGAAGAGAAGTACAGTGAACAGGTATGTGTGATGATTTTATTAATTATAATTGATTAGATGTGTTGGATACTTTCATTCTTTATGTAGCTTAGGAAGAGAGGATTAAGTAAGAACTATAAACACCTATATTATTTATTAAAATCCATTCAGGTTGTGATCTTGATGGTTATTACTATTGAATTTAAAATTTATGGTATGATTTGAAATTGCATCTCTCTTCTTATGTAAGTTTTCTTCTTTGGGACGAGAGTTGAAATAGTTTTTGATGAGAAAGACATGCCATTTGGTATCCATTGGATATATAGTTATTGTAATATCCTAAATCATTGTTTTGCACTAATCAGGTTTTGGACTCGATTAGGGGTTGTTTAGGGAGGTTTAAGAGTTGGTGAGATGGACGGCTGAGATTGAATGGACAATTTGGTATATAAAGGTTGATTTCTCTCTCCCTCTCATTCTCTCTCACTCGTCTCTCAACTCTCTCTCTCTCTCTAACCTGATCCGCAGCGTTCGGAGGAGCCGGAGGAAGTGGTTTCGGAAGGCGAGGTGGAGCTCGGACGTTCTCCGGAGAGGAGTAGATCGTGACTCGGTTGGTTATCTTCGGAGGTCGGTTTGGTGAGGGAAAAGCTTGCCGTTGGGTCTTCGAAGGCTTCTTCAAGTCTTCAAGGTATGTCAAGCTTTATTTTGATGCTCTCTTATGCTTTCGTGGGTGTTGGAGTGGTCGACGGTAGGCCGGATGGCTCGTCGGACCTGTGCAGCAGTTTCTGCACTGTTAACGGTCGACCGGTGGCATTGTTCGGTCGACCGGTCGTAGTGTAAATTGGGCAAAATCTCTCGTACCGGCCGAACGATACCTTGGAGGTGGTCGACCGGTAGTGCATATTGAGCGAGAGATGGAGACTCTGGGTGTTTTCGGTCGAACGGGACCCCTTTGGCGGTCGACGGAAAGCACTATTGTTGGTCGGTTGGGGCGTTGACCATCCAACGGTCGACCGCCTAGTTGACTCGTCCGACCGAAGATTTAAATAACTTAAAGTTTGTCCGACCGCGTGATGGTTCGGTCGACCGGAGTATTATGTTTGATTTGGATTTTCTAATGCCCGTTTTTGGTCGACCGGTGATCGCGTGTGGTTCGACCGTTTGTGCTTTTTATTGCGACATGGAGTTTTTACTTATCGAATTCGGTCGAACGGGTCCCCTTTTCCGTTCGACCGGTTGACAGGTTTTTTGGGTTGGGCCAGTCCTATGGAGATGATTCATTCGATCGGTTTGGTGGTTTTGTTCGACCGTTTTGTACGGTTTTGTGTGGTTTTAGTGTTGTGGAGCCAGCACAAGATGGCAACGTGTCTGCGGCCATTTTGGGGCAATGGTACAGACATTACCGGCCTGAGAGTGGTTCATGGGTGTTGTCGGGCAAGACCAAGATTGCAACGGGTCTCCGGCCTTGGAAGGGAAACGGTACAGACATTTCCGGCCTGAGGGTGGTTCGTATGTTTGTGGGGCCAACTCAAGATAGCAACGGGTCTTCGGCCCTAGAGGGGCAACGGTACAGACATTGCCGGCCTGAGAGTGGTCTTCTGGAGCAGCTCAAGATGGCATCGGGTCTCCGGCCCTAGAGGGACAACGGTACAGACATTACCGACCTGAGAGTGATCCAGCGTGTGTGGTAGCCGAGCGTGTTTCTGGCTGTGGTGACTGGGGCCGTGTGAGGGTTGGGCTAGGGGACCCGCGAGACCCGTCACTGTTTGGTGTCTACTGTGGTAGGGAGAGAGTTCCCGGGGGCCCAGTGAGACGATGTTTGTTTATTGCATTTCATATCATACATGATTTAGATGTCTAGTTCATTTATTGTGATAGAAGCTTGGCATACGGGGTTTCCTTATGGGAAACTCAAGAATAGACGTGTTCTATTTCAGGTCGTGAGTAGCAATAGGAGGTGGTGACCGAGGAGGAGCACTTTCGAGGTCAGATCCTGCTTTCCTTATTTTGAGGTCCGAGTGATTACATGTATATTTTCCCTATCTTTTGCTGTAATCACACTTTTGAAACTGTCAGATATATATATTGTATATATGTTGGTGCACCAGTTGTCTGTTTTCTTCGGTAATATCCTCGTGTTGTGTTTTATTAAAAATTTAAATTTCTTCTGCTTTTGAGGATGTTACAGTTATATAGTTTCGATGACGAGTTGTTGTCTTTATTTACTATTAAGTGTTTGATTTTGATAGTCGGATTAAGAGTTGTTTTTTCTAACGAGAAATTACGGAACTAGGAACAGCACCCAGGTGTGGAGTCTTTGAAACCATCCTATTTAACAATCTAACCTGGTAGATGATATAGAGTTTTGTGATCATGTATACAAATTCAAAAGTGTGCATTGAAAATATGGTTAGATGCTGGATTAGAAAGACTTATTCGCAGGTGATTTGAATTATCTTCTTTAAATATAGGATTTTGAGGACTAGTTATTTTCTCTAAGTTACTGATTTGTTTTCAGCTACATTTGCTACATAACGATTTGTGACCTCCTACGATCTCTTTCTTATTATAAGTTTTAATGTAGCTTCAAATCTTATTGTATTAGCCGTTTGTTTAGTAGTTGTTTTTATAGTTTGGCTTACTCTACATTTCATCTTCTAACTGGAGTTATAGATGACATTTAGAAAGTAAAAAACATTTGCATGAAGACTAAGTTTATTGTCACTTCCACTGAAATAGTCACGATAATATGTTAGCAAAGCATATGTGATATGATAATAAATCTCAATTTTGTCAAAAAACTTTGCTCTATGTTTGGTTGGATATTCCTTTCTAATGAACAATTACATCTTATTATGGTCGTCAATTTCACAGAAGATCACGCAATAATTCCCTTTGATCGTCTTTAGGTGAAGACTCGAGTCTGATTTAATGGATGACGCTTGACATTCACGGTCGTTAACAGATGAATTCTCTCACTTGTCATTCCATTTTTTATATTGAGAATTGAACTTAATCCTATGTGGCGACTTAATCCTATGTGGCGTCGTAGTCACCCGCCACATCATCAGTGCTTGATGACACATCAAGGAGGAGATGAGTCAACACATGAGAAGACAAAAGGTTGAGGGAGTGGAAGAGAGAAGAGTCTTTTCATTTTTTGAGTAATTTTCGTCCTAATTATGTATGCAATTTAAGTAGAGGGTGTAATGATCTTCAATGATCATGTTTATGTAGTCTTTATGTTTGGAAGTTGTAGGGTCACGTAAGTGCCTATATAAAGCACTAGAATTCACCATTTGTAAAAGAACAACAACACATATATCAAGCATTAGAAGTTGAGCCACGAAATTGTGTGAGAAAAGAGTGAGTATGTGAGTAGAAAGAAGAAGAAGAGTGTGCATTGCAAAATCGGTTTTTTTGCTTTGTGAGTAGAGAGCCACTTTCTTTCCTTCGTGCCCCCCCCCAGTAACATAGATCAAGAATGGATCTAGTGGAATCAAAAGAAGGCAAAATGAATGGTGATCAGGGTGGTCTAAGGCAGCACACGAGGCGCGCCTTTTAGACCGCCAATTGGCGGTTGGGGACCGCCAATCAGCGGTCCCTGTAGCCCAGGAGACGGGTAATCTCCTGTGGTGGGTTGATCACTAGCTCCCCGTCCTCCTCCCGTCCTCCAACATCTGGTATCAGAGCCTCGTCCGATGGGAAGCTCGGGAATGACCTCGTTTGGTCATGCGTCGTTGCCTCGATTGTCGAAAGGCAACTACGACAATTGGAGTATCCAAATGCGTGCGCTGCTGGGTGCGCATGATGCTTGGGATCTTGTGGAGAGCGGCTTCGAGGAGGAGGCCGAGACGGGAGAAGAAACTGTCGCACAAATCAAAGCACAAAAGGAGAGAAGAGCCAAAGATAAGAGTGCTCTCTTCCAAGCGGTGGATGAGAGTGGCTTTGAAAAGATCGTTGAAGCGAAGACATCGAAGGAGGCGTGGGACACCCTTGAGAGGAGCTACAAGGGTGCTGATCGAGTGAGGCAAGTGCGCCTCCAAATGCTTCGAGGCGAGTTCGAGGCGTTAAAAATGAAGGAATCGGAAGGTGTTGCCGATTTCGTGACGAAAGTTCGCATGGTGGCGAACAAATTAAAAAGAAATGGGGAGGCGCTGACCGAAGGAAGAGTGGTGGAGAAGGTGTTGCGTTCTCTCACCGAGGACTTTGAGAATGTGGTGTGCGCAATCGAGGAATCAAAGGACCTCGAGAAAATGACTATTGATGATCTAGCTAGCTCGTTGGAGGCACACGAGCAAAGAAAGAAGAAGAAAAGACAAGATGTCTTAGAGGAGGCGTTGCAAGCAAAGATATCGCTTAAGGAGGAGAAACCTCGCAACGTAGATCGTGGAAGCGGTCGTGATTATGGAGGCCATTCAAGAAAGAAGGAGGTCGAATGCTTCAAGTGTGGAAAGCGTGGTCATTTTGCGAAAGAATGTTTGTCGCAAAAGAAGGTGGAGGAGAGCTCCAGCCGTGTCCGTGGTGATTGCGGATCGAAGAAGGTGATTGAGTGCTTCAATTGTGGGAAGCATGGACACTATGCAAGCGAGTGTTAGTCGAAGAAAAAGGTGGAAGAAAACTCCAACCTTGTGGCCGTAGAGGAGAATGCTTGCGAAGGAGGAATGGCCTTGTTCATGAATAACGAGGGAATCACAAATCATGTCATGCATGCTCTAGTCGAATATGATGATGGGAGGTGCGAAGGAAGAGAAGAAGAAGAAGAAGAAGAAGAAGAAGAAGAAGAAGAAGAAGAAGAAAGAGAAGAAGTAGCGACTTCTAAGCACGAGGAGGTGACAAATCGTGCTCAAGTTGATGATGAGCATGAGGAGGAATACGAAGAAAACAATGAGAATGAGGAGCAAGAGGTGGAGGTGGTAGATTCCACCAAGCATGAAGTTGTATTATCCGATGATGAAGAGACGAGACCGATGAAGAAAAGGAGTCTTGATGATCTATACGAGGAAACAAGTGAGCTAGACTTGGTTTGCCTCTTGGATCAAGGTGAGAGCATTCCGTTCGAAGAAGCGGTGGTGGCAAAAGAAAGAAGACAAGTCACGATGGATGAGGAGATGGAGTCGACAGAAAAGAATGAGTCTTGGGAGCTAGCTTCGCTTCCAATACATCACAGAATGACTAGTTTCAGGAGGGTGTATAAGAAGAAGACAACACCCCAAGGAGTGGGCGAGCGATGCAAGGCACGCTTGGTAGCAAAAGACTACAAGCAAAGGACCGGAATAGATTATGAAGAAGTTGTCGCGTCGGAGGCGTGCATGGAGACAATCCCTTTTTGTGTGTCGTATGAACATGTGAGGTTCATATGGTGTGTTTTTTAGCTTATGCAGAAGCGTTACCAATAGGTTGCATGAGAGGATGTGCAACCTACTTGGGATGGAGGACGGAAGAGGATTAAGTTCAAGGAGGAGTATTGAGAATTGAACTTAATCCTATGTGGCGACTTAATCCTATGTGGCGTCCTAGTCACCCGCCACATCATCAGTGCTTGATGACACATCAAGGAGGAGATGAGTCAACACATGAGAAGACAAAAGGTTGAGGGAGTGGAAGAGACAATAGTCTTTTCATTTTTTGAGTAATTTTCGTCCTAATTATGTATGCAATTTAAGTAGAGGGTGTAATGATCTTCAATGATCATGTTTATGTAGTCTTTATGTTTGGAAGTTGTAGGGTCATGTAAGTGCCTATATAAAGCACTAGAATTCACCATTTGTAAAAGAACAACAACACATATATCAAGCATTAGAAGTTGAGCCACGAAATTGTGTGAGAAAAGAGTGAGTATGTGAGTAGAAAGAATGGATCAAGAATGGATCTAGTGGAATCAAGAATGGATCTAGTGGAATCAAAAGAAGGCAAAATGAATGGTGATCAGGGTGGTCTAAGGCAGCACACGAGGCGCGCCTTTTAGACCGCCAATTGGCGGTTGGGGACCGCCAATCAGCGGTCCCTGTAGCCCAGGAGACGGGTAATCTCCTGTGGTGGGTTGATCAGTAACTCCCCGTCCTCCTCCCTTCCTCCAACATTTTATCCATGCTTCTTCACCGTGCCTTAACATTGATCACCAGTGAGTTCTCTTATCCATCTACCATGTGTTGTTTGAGTTCAAGTGGGTTCTAGCATTTTAGGGATGTTATTTTCAATGTAAAACTCTTCTGCACTTGGGACTTTTCATCAGTTGGGGTTTTGCCTAATTGCACTGTTTTTAAATGGTGAAGTATAACCTAAAACTGACATCACCACGTATGTAGAAACTTGTATACAAACGTAGCCTATTAGATGGTTCATATTTTAAATATTCAGTTTATCTTTAATTCACATATCTAAGCTTAGTTGATCTACTCTAACGTCACTAGCCTTTGAACTTTTTCATTTTGCAATTTTTATTTCTAAATTTCATGTTAGTAAGAGAACCAAAAATGATGTGAGGATAAGGTGACGGCAGTGCTCGCTGGAATGGATACATGGAATTGGGCCCACAAAGGGCATAATCAAAAGCCAGTTCTTATTCATTTCGCCATTGGTCACTTCATTTGGAACTAGCAAACAAACATGGTACTACTCTAATCGTAAAATCAGAATAAGTCAAACTGACAATTTACCTTAAGAAATGGAATTTATAGCACAAACAGGTGGTGTTGTATTCAATTTCAATACTTTTTAATACCAACCACATAATTGAATGCATAAACTGAAAGTACGAATGTGTTTTCCTTCCTAACATATTGGAGCTTATTTCTAAGAGCTTGATTAAATCATGTTGAGTCTTGCAATGAGGTAGTTAGCTGGGTACAAATATATTTACATAGGAAAATATAGGAGGATTTAATCTTATGGATCTATAGTGAGTTTTTGTGGGGAATCTTCCAAGTTTAGCTTTTACACTTCTTTATAGCTTTTGTGGTCCTTTTCAATGACATTTGATTTTTTTTCCCAAAAACTTTGCAACCTCTATAATCAATTATCTAACTTTCTACATATGTTCATGTTCTTTTCCATGACATTTGATCTTTGTTCACTCAACAACTTTGCAACCTCTATAATCAATTATCTAACTTTCTACATATGTTCATGTTCTTTTCCATGGCATTTGATTTTTTTTTCACCCAACAACTTTGCAACCTCTATAATCAATTATCTAACTTTCTGCATGTTCACGTTATTTTCCATGACATTTGATCTTTTTTCACTCAACAACTTTGCAGCCTCTATAATCAATTATCTAACTTTCTATATATGTTCATGTCATTTTTCATGACATTTGATCTTTTTTCACTCAACAACTTTGCACCCTCTATAATCAATTATCTAACTTTCTACATATGTTCATGTTGGTACATGTACGTATTTTATATTTTGGTACTTTGACTAGGTTTTGCCTTTGGCTTACTACTATACAATGTTTTAGATTATAAGTAGATATTGATTGACATCATTTCATGCATTCATTTGTGTCTTATATCCATTATCTTGAACCAAAACAATGCTACGTAGTGAGTTTTATATTTGAGTTTCAGGATTAAATATGTTTGAGGAGAAGAAGCATAAAAGGACCTGAAAACAGGAAAAAAGACTGAGTTGTGAGACTTGGGGACTGAGATGCAAGGGAGAAGGACCTGAATGTAAGAAAGGACCAATGAGGAAATGAAAATATTCCACGCCATCATGAGGAGTATTTTTAGCAATTCGGGTCGGGCCTAAACTCCAACAACTTCCTTTGGGCATCAAACATGAAGAAAACAACCCAGCAAAGCCCAACCAAAATCCAGAGTGGACCCGGACTCTGTAGACCGCCAATTTGCGGTCTGGGACCGCTAATTGGCGGTCGGGTCAACTTCGGATCCGACACGCTTCGGGCCGAACATGTATTAGGATGGTTTTTATCTATTTCTGGTGTTGTATTAGTCTCACTCGGGGGATTGTCCCTGATTACCTTTTTTGATGATTATAAACAGAACTCCTCACCTTCTTTTGTAATACACTACATACTTGGTGGCTATTCTTCCTACTTGAAGTGGAGACTTGAAGCAAATACTAAAGTAGGAAGATGCTACTTGTATTGTGAGTTTGAATTTAATAAAAGTTTCTTTGTCTTGTTACTTGTTTCATGTTGCTTGCACACTTAGTTTAAATTCATTTCATTAATCTTAGTAACTTAGTTAATATGTTTTACTTTCTTAGGATAATAATTAGTGTAATGGGTAGTGAGTAGTTTCATCCCCTTTCGGGGGTGGAGTTGATGTTTTATACATGCAAAAGAGAATGGAAATGAATGCTTTGTATGAATTGTGTTGATAAACATAAATGTATGCTTTCTTGCTTAGGATAGAAAATGTAACTTGATGAGTTTTGCCACAAATATTAGACACCTCTCATGCTTGTTTAGGTTCTGAAATAACCAACTTGTATATGTGAATGTTAATAAACTAGGTTAGTAATGAGATTGATAGGTTTTGCCATAAGCATTAGACTCACATTTGTGCTTAATGATTGCATTCTTCATCATCTTCTTGCTTGTGTACACTCACTCCACCCCTCAAGGGTCCCTCTTCCTTATTTGCACTTTCACTTTAGGCTCTTTTGATTTAGCTTGCATCGTTAGTTGTTGTTTTCCTTCTTAGTTCTTCTTACTAGTTTAGTGTAACTTAGATTAGTATATCTACAACTCTTCTCCCTTTTTTCGCCATCTGATTTCAATCATAGCAGATGTTGCTCACCTCCCTGCGGACGACCCGTACTTGCCCCGTCTTCACCGTTGGCTGTGCACGTGAGGTCTAAATTTAAAACGAACAAACAAGTTTTTCGCACCATTGTCAGGGAAGTGCCAGTCCAGACTCTGGTTTGGACGATTCAGGTGGATTTAATTTTTTGTTTGTAGTTTTTCTTTGTTTCAGAAGACTTGGAGATGCATAGGGAGGGAGCTGGAGAAGTTTGGAGGCAACCTGAGCTCGTTAGACCGCCAATCAGCGGCCTAAGATCGCCAATTGGTAGTCTTGTAAGCTCATCTCCATTTCTTCTTTCTGTGTCTTGTTTCTTTATATGATATAGAGGTCTGGGGATTAATTTGGCATGTTCTGACTTTTAGGTTATCCCCTGATCAATAATCAATCTCCCTTTAAGCAACTTGGACACTAAAACCCAAAGTAAAAGATTAGGCATTCTTTCTTGTTTAGGTCATGCATCATGTACTCGACTTAGGCACGTAAATTGTCATTTATTTTATCTTTACTTTTAGTTGCTGTGTGCTGGCGTGAGGTACGTATTTCGTACTCTCATTCATGCATTTCGTATGAATATGCATTAGTTAGTAGGAATTGCATTGCAACAAGTGTGAATTGAGCGTTTGTTTGGAGAGTTGATTGCTAGATTAGGACTCCAAAACACTACTAAAGAGGGGTTGTCCCATATAAGATAAGGGGGGGGGGGATTTCATCACTCTTTCCTTCACCCCAAAAACCACACTAATTAAGAACCTAATTTTAAAATCAAGTAGACATTGGCCCTAAGAATCTCGAGCGCATCAGGAGAGTGATCCGGTCACGACCGTCATGGCCTGATTGGCGTCGCCCACTCTGTCGATAGTAGGAGAGACGAGATTTCCGGATCTTGAATCTCTTGCTGGGCTTTGTGGTCCTCGTCGTAGGGAGGTGAGGCATGTTGAGGCCGTGTGACCTCGCAGTTAGGCGTCGTCTACCTGTAAGGACATATAGCGACTTTAGGATTGTTTGAGCCTTGTTTGCTTTTGTGCTTCTACCTGTACCCACCCGCCGTAGCATAAAGACTTCTTCTCTTCTCTCCTGAGTCATTCTCTCTCTTCTGTGTCCTCCTGTCTTCTCCTCTACGCACATTTTGCTTTAGTTGTTGAAAAAAAGAATTTGGTTTGTGTGTGCACCTTTGTGCATGCTTGTGTGGGCACGAGACGAGAGTGGCCGTTTGACGAGGCGTGTTGTCAATCTTGCTCTCATACCTCTCTGTGATCGATGCTACCTGAGCCGTACTGCTCTACCCTCATACACCATTTTGCGAGAGGCGAATGGGAACCACTTTGAGGTTGCCTCAGTTTATATCCATGCTCATTCACTTCACTTGGAAGGGTGACCCCTATATCTTTCTGCAGGAATTTGAGGAGGTATGTGCTATGATCAAGCTGCAACAACTTAGCATAGACTCCATCCATCTTAGGCTTGTCCCCTTTGCACTGAAGGATGATGCAAAGAAGTGGTTGTACAGCAACCAGGCGAATGCCTTAAGGACTTGGGATGAGTTTCAATCTGCATTCCTCAAGTACTTTCCAAATCATCAGACTCAAAAACTGAGGAACGAAATCAATTCGTTTTATCAGCATGAGACCGAATCATTCCATATATACTTAGAGAGGTTCAAGTAGCTACTATCCTCATGCCCTCACCATGGAATTGAGTTGTGGCATCTGTGTCAGATTGTTTACGAGGGTCTTCACATCCCGTCCCGAACGCTCCTTGAGTCCATGTGTCAAGGAGAGTTCTTAGGAAAGGATGAAAGGGAGGCATGGGCCTTCCTAAAAGACCTCTCTGAGAAAACCATGCAGAAGGAGAGTGTGAGGGAACCACCAGCATCATCTAGCATAGGAATGAGGATCGCAAACTCGACTAGATCGGGTGTTGCATTTGCTGTCGATACCACTATGGCCACCAAGGCGCGCATGACGGCCCTAATGCGCCGTATGGATTCAATTGAGCTCCAAAACCAGCACCATGTGTCACATGTTTCTGCATCTGGTCTACTTCCGTGTCATCTATGTGGTAGGATAGGTCATATAGGAGGTGAGTGCGCATCCATTCCTTCTGAGATGGAACAAGTCAATGTCATCTCTGATAGATCCAGGAATGACCCATATTCATCATGATATAACCCTGGATGGAGGAACCACCCTAATTTTTCATGGAACCATAACAATGCTCCAGGTGGTCCTTCAAACTTCTCTTAACCACCTAACCAACCACACCAACCTCTCATGCATTCACAGTCTTATCAGTCACCCCAAAGTCAAAACACCAACCCACAAGGTTTCCCAAATTCTAACAAGTTGGAAACTCGGTTTAATTCATTTGAGAACTTAACTCATGGACTTGAGAACTCTGTAAAAACTCAGTCCACGAGTCACGTCCTCATTTCGAATCAGCAGACCATCAAATCTCTTGAGCTTCAGATGGGCCAATTGGCTTAGTATGTACATGAGAGAGAGGGGGGACTCTACGGAGCCAACCTGTGGCTAACACCGTGCTCAACATTACTTGAACATGCAAAATGCAAGTTCAAGACCGCAGGGGGGGCAAGTGAACTACGTGGAAGAACCTGTGGACCATGTCAATGCCATTGTGATACTGAGAAATGGGAAGCAGGTCATCAACCACGTTTCCTTGCCAGTAAATCCATCTGTGCAGCCCCTTTGTGGGAATGATGGTGAGAAAGAGGCCGAGGGTGAGTGTAATACACCAACACCTCATTCTCAGGCACCGCAGAAGACATACCTGCAAAAAGCTCCTTATCCAAGTAGGTTGTCTAAGAAACAAAGTGATAGTGTGGATAAAATGTTGGAGATATTCAAGAAAGTGAATGTCAACATTTCTTTGTTACACATGATTCAACAAATACCTCCCTATGCAAAATTCCTAAACGATCTCTGTACGACTAAGAGGAAAACCAACATCCCTAGCGAAGCTTTTTTCGCGGCTAATGTGAGCTCGATCATTTCGAACCCAACATACGTAAAATTGAAGGACCCAGGTAGTCCAACAATTTCATGTATCATTGGGGACTCTTGCATTAATAATGTCTTGCAAGATCTAGGGTCGGCGGTTAACCTCTTACCTGCTTCTGTGTATCAATGATTAAGCCTAGGCGACCTCAAGCCTACGAAAACAACCATGCAGTTGGTTGATCGTTCGATCAAAGTCCCAATAGGGGTCATTGAAGATGTCCTAATCAAAGTTGGTTATTTCATATTTCCTGTTGACTTCGTCGTCCTTGATACTGAACCAATCAAGACTACCCACTCTTAGATTCCATTGATTTTGGGTAGACCTTTTTTGGCGACGTCAAATGCCTTGATCAATTGTCGAACTGGACTCATGAAATTGCCATTCGGGAACTTGACCGCAACATTCCATGTGTTCAATATGTCTAGGCAGCCGACAACTTTCAAGGACCCCATGGAAATCCATCTTATTCGGGACATGGAAGAAGAATTAGAAGAAGAGTACCCCCTGATTCATGAAAATCTAAATGCTTACACCATGGATGATTTCGATCATGAAGAGGAAGGGGGCGAGTTGAGCAATGATGTGCATGCTATTCAGTACATGCGAGCTCCTCCTATCTTACATTTCGAGCTAGATATCATGCCTTGCCTTGAGGAGCCACCCACAATTGAGCTTAAAGAACTCCCTAAGGAACTGAAACACGTTTTTCTTGGTCTCGATAGGTCATTTCCGGTGATTATTTCATCGACGTTGATTGGTGATCAGGAAGAACATCTGATTCGAGTCCTAAAGGAGCACAAATCAGCCATTAGGTGGTCCTTGAAGGACATTAAAGGGATAAATCCCGACATCGTGCAACACCACATCTTTATGGAGGATGAGGCACGACCACGTCACGACCCACAGAGGCGTTTAAATCTAGCCTTGACAGAAGTAGTTAAGAAAGAGATCATCAAATGTTTAGATCATGGCATCATTTTTCCCATTTTGGACAATACTTGTCCTGTCCAGGTTGTGCCCAAGAAGTCGAGTATCACTGTTGTCCAGAATGATAGCAATGAGCTTGTACCCACACGACTTCAAACTGGGTGGCGAGTTTGGATTGACTATAGGAAGTTGAACGCGGTCACGTGTAAGGACCACTTCCCTCTACCTTTCATCAACCAGATGTTGGAGAGACTCGCTGGGCACGCCTATTATTGTGTCCTTGATGGTTATTCGGGGTACAATCAAATCCCAGTTGCCCCCGAAGACAAGGAGAAAACCACGTTTACCTGTCCTTTTGGGACATTTGCTTATAGACGGATGCCTTTCGGACTATGCAATGCACCAGAAACATTCCAACGTTGCATGTTGAGTATCTTTTCCGATATGATTGAGAACTTCCTTGAGATTTTCATGGATGAGTTCTCAGTTCATGGCACCTCCTTTGATTAGTGCTTGCACCACCTGAGCCTTATTCTCAAGAGGTGTTCGGAAACGAACTTAGTCCTTAATTGGGAAAAGTGTCATTTCATGGTTACAAAAGGCATCGTATTGGGTCACGTGGTATCTCGTGATGGTATCGAGGTGGATAGGGCAAAGATTGAGCTTATTTCTAAGCTTCCGCCACCCACCTTGGTAAACAAAATCTGGTCATTCCTTGGACATGCCGGTTTTTACCCGCGGTTTATTAAGGATTTCATCAAGATAGATCGCCCTTTGATGAGCTTACTTGCTAAAGGCACCTCTTTTAAGTTCACACCCGAGTGCATAACTGCAATTGAGTTTCTGAAGCGTGAGTTGAACTCCGCTCCTATTATTAAGGCACCGGTGTGGACTCTACCTTTCGAGCTAATGTGTGATGCATCTGACTATGCAATAGGAGCAGTTTTGGGTCAGAAAGTCGACAAATTGC
This sequence comes from Triglochin maritima, assembly GCA_963682175.1. Lineage (NCBI taxonomy): Eukaryota > Viridiplantae > Streptophyta > Magnoliopsida > Alismatales > Juncaginaceae > Triglochin > Triglochin maritima. The sequence goes on from OY821785.1 coordinate 15,657,359, forward strand.
CTCTTGTAATCTACTATGCAAGTCGTACTCTCAATGAAGCCCAGCTCAACTACTCTGTTACTGAGAAAGAGTTCCTCACGATCATATTTGCATTGGAAAAATTTCGTCAGTACCTCATTGGGTCGCACGGCATCATCTACACTGATCACTCGGCTCTTCGCTTCCTTTTGTCTAAAAAGGATACGAAATCCCATCTCCTCCGTTGGATCTTGTTGTTGCAAGAGTTTGACCTTGAAATATGGGACAAGAAGGGATGCGAGAATGTCGTGGCAGATCACCTCTCTTGCATCCCAGTTGATCTTTCACCGTAGCCAAGGGTGAACGAGTTCTTCCCTGATGAGAACCTTATAGCAATAGCCTCACCCCCTGGTTTGCTGACATTGTGAACTATTTAGCAACCGAGGAGGTGCCGGCTCATTGGACACAAAATGAGAAGGCAAAGTTCAAGTAGTTAGTCAAGCACTTCTATTGGGATGATCCCTACTTATTTAGGTATTGTGCCGACCAAATCATAAGAAGTTGCATCCCTAAGCAATGCTACGTAACGAGTTTTATGTTTAAGTTTCAGGAATAAATAGGTTTGAGAAGGAGAGACTCTAAAAGGACTTAAAAGCAAGAAAAAGGACGTTGCAAGACTTATGGACTAAGATGCAAGAGAGAGGGACCCGAATGCAAAGCCAAAGGACGAATGAGCAAATGAAGAAACTCCACACCATCATGAGGAGTATTTTGGCAATTGGATTTGGGTCGCAAGCTACACAACCGGTTAGGGTGCTTCGGACATGAATAAATTAAGCCAGACAACCACACTCCAAAACACAAACCCATCCAAACCTTATAGGCCGCCAATTGGCTGTCTGAGACCGCTGATTGGTGGTATGTTTTGCTCCACATCCGATATAACTTCGTCATGTCATGTATTAGAGTATTTTATGTCTACTAGTAGTGTATTAGTCTATATCGGGGGATTGTCCCTGATTGCCTTTTTCTTTGACTATAAATAGAACTCCTCCTCCCTTGTAATATACACATGCTTGGTGGCCATGCTCTCTACTTGAAGTGAGCCTTGGAACAAAATCTCAAGTAGGGAGAGACTACTTGTATTGTGAGTTTGAAATTAATAAAGTTTTTCTTTAGTTATAATGCTTCTTCCTTTAGTTTACTTTCCTTTCATTTAATTTCTTTAATATTTCTTGCATGCTTCTTTAGTTTAATTTCCTTTCATTTAGCTTCTTTAATATTTCTTGCATGCTTCTTTAGTTTAATTTCCTTTCATTTATCTTCTTTAATATTTCTTGCATGCTTCTTTAGTTTAATTTCCTTTCATTTAGCTTCTTTAATATTTCTTGCTTGCTTAGTTTAAATACCTTTCATTAATGTTAGTAGGCTTAGTTAACATGTTTTTCTATACAATAGTTAGTGTAATGATTAGTGAGTAGTTCTATTCCCATTTGGGGGTGGAGAAAAATGTGATGTGATTATGTGATATATTAGGTATGTGTTATCTTAATACTTTGAGCCTTATATGATTTCCATAACCATCTAATGGGATTTCACTTTTGTCTTTGATATGCTAATGCTCTTGAATGAAGCTTAGCATATGCTTAGATTAGTGGGCATATTTTATGGGGAATGATGAGGTAAGGATAATGATGGACTTGATGAAGGAAACATTACTTGTAGTTGCATCTACTCTTGTTGCCCTCACTTTGATTAATGTCTTATATGTTTTAATGAATGTGTAAATCTTATTTCATGTGGAGACATAGTGGGGTTTGGTCTGTATGCATGAGTTCATTTAGCTTAATTCCAAATATTGTTTTGTATGATTTAATGATAATGTGTTATCTTATTTCATGTGGAGGCAAATTTATATTTAGTTTGATGGTTTTGATGTACTACTTCTTGTGACGAGCACAATTGCACACACACACATACACATATTTTTGTAATCACATTCTTTCTCTACCCCCATGACCTTTAGTTTTATTGATTGTTCATTCCTTGTTTAGTGTAGTGTAACAAAACTCTTTCTCTCCTTTGTTTCCCACTCGCCTTTAAACTAACCAAAGTCGACACACCTTCCTATGGGAGAGCATCAGTCCAGGGTCCGGACCGAAGACCGGACGACCCGGACCGAACCGGGATTTTGGGTGGAAATTGGGTTTTGGACCAGGTTGGGACCAGACCGAACCGAAACCCGAACCCGATCTGGGATCCAGACCGAAACCCGGACCGGTCGGATTCGGTCCAGACCGAACCCGGACCGATCGGTCCGGTCCAAAAACCGGACCGGATCGGTTCATGCTCTCCCCTACACCTCCCTTTGGATCGGCCCGTATTTGCCACCGCTTCAACGTGGTCGTGCACTTGCGGTTATTATAGCTGATTCAATCATGTTTTTGGCGCCATTGTCAGGGAGGTGTTTTGTCCAGACTTTGGTTTGGAGGATTCTAGTGGTTTTTAATTTTTGTTTGTAGTTGTGTTTTGTTTCAGGAGGCTTTAAGGATCAGGAGACATTACCAAGAGAAGTTGGGAGGGGAGCAGGACCAAACAGACCGCCAATCAGCGGTTCTGGACCGCCAATTGGCGGCTTGGTAAGCTCCGAATTCTCTCTAGTTTTTTCTGGTCGTTTCTACATTCACAAGGTCATCTCGGGGCTCAATTTGGCATGTTTTTACTTGTAGTTTGCCCCCAGATTAACAATCAAGTCCCTTTAATCAACTTGGACCTTAAAACTCAAAGCAAAAGAGTAGATCGATTGTCATATAGGTCATGCATCATTTGTAGACCTTGCACGCACTCGTCTTTCTTTTCTTTACATTCTTGTTGTTGATTGCTGGCGTGAGGTACGTGCACCCATTCCCTCATTCATGCATGGTTTAAGCATGCATTAATTAGTAAGGTGCATCAGGACAAGAGTGAGGTGAGCATTTGTTTGGAGAGTTGATTATTAGATTAAGACTCAAAATGCTACTAAGGAGGGGCTGTCCCATACACGATAAGGTGGGGGATTTCATCACCCTTTCATTTGCCCCAAAAATCACTCTTTATTAAAGCGTTAATTCTAAAAGCAAGTAGACATTGGCCCAAAGGATTTCAGACGCACTAGGAGAGTGATCAAGTTGAGACGGTCATGACCTGATCGGCGTCGCCTGCCTTGTCGATAGTAGGAGGTACTGGATCTCTGGATATGGTATCACTTGTTGGGCATTGTGGTCTTCGTTGTAGGGAGGTGAGGCGTGTCGAGACTAGTGATTTCGAAGTTAGGAGTCGTTTAGCCTAAGGACCCATAGCCCTAAATTGTTTGAGTCGTACTTTCAAGATTAGACTTCTACCTTCACCCACTACTCACGCTAGCTCTAAGGATTCATCCTTTCTCATCTAAGTCTTCTCCTCCACTATATTCTTCATTATAGTCTCCTCCTATAATTACACCTTCTGTTGTGTGTTGTTTTTGAGTCGAGTCGAGCATTTTGTGCGAGGTTGGGCTCGTTCTGGTCAGAGCACTCGACTTGAGAGAGTGCATTTTTCTGAGATGGACGGTCTAGGTGATTGACCATCTCTGCCTCGTGCTCCTTTGGAGCATGAGGCCGAGTCGTCTCGTGGGGATGGGGAGACCAGGTTCCATACATGGATTACCTCGGTCCGCTCCCATCACCACGTAGACCTCCTTCTCCTCCTCCTCTGACTCGGGAGGAAGAAGGATTCGGTCACGATCGAGTTGTTGGTGCACCACCACCACTAACAACAAACAAATTTAAATTAAACAAAAACTTTATTAATTTCAAACTCACGATACAAGTAGCCTCTCCCTACTTGAGATTTTGCTCAAAGGCTTACTTCAAGTAGAGAGCATGACCACCAAACATGTATATATTACAAGGGAGGAGGAGGAGTTCTATTTATAGTTAAAGAAAAAGGCAATCGGGGACAATCCCCCGATATGGGACTAATACACTACTAAAAATAGACATAAAACACTCTAATACATGACCCAACGAAGTTTTATCGGATCTCGACCAAAACAGACTGTCAATCAGCGGTCTTGGACCGCCAATTGGTGGCCTGTAAGGTCTGGATCGGGCTGTGTTTTGGAGTGTGGTTGTCTGGCTTGATTTCATCATGTTCGATGCACCCTAATCGGTTGTGTAGCTTGCGACTCGAATCCAATTGCCAAAATACTCCTCATGATGGTGTGGAGTTTCTTCATTTGCTCATTGGTCCTTTGGTTTTGCATTCGGGTCCCTCTCTCTTGTATCTGAGTCCATAAGTCTTGCAACTTAGTCCCTTCTCTTGCTTTTAAGTCCTTTTAGAGTCTCTCCTTCGCAAACCTATTTTTTCGTGAAACTTAAACATAAAACTCATTACGTAGCATTGCTTAGGCTAAGAATAAAGGATATAAGACACAAATATATGCATGATATGATGTCAATCATACACGTTTCCCCAAATCTCCACATAGGGCGATCCCTACCACCTGTGTAACGTGAATTCGGTCGGTGCATTCCATGTCAAATGACTCGAAAGCACCAGGCACTAAGTCCCCTCAGACCTAATTTCCCGAGTGATAGGAGTCGTGCAAGAAGAGAGAACACTACTTTTTTTATTTATCTACTTGGGAGCCAAAACCCCTACACTTACAGTTTCACAAAAAGAATTTATGGGTCCCTGACTATGACAAACTTCCTTATATTAAGAGACACGAATTATTTGACTCACTAGGTTCAAGGTTGACTTCTTTAGTTGTTTGAGTACTGAAACCATATGATTACTCGCCCCCCAAGGGAAAAACAGGGTGCGTCCTTACGAGTCGTTAGGTCCTAAAGCCGGTATACTAGATATCCTAATGCATCATGTTCAAGACAGTTTTGGGAGCTTTCTTTTACTTTGCCTCTCAATGGTTTTGCACATGTTAAACACACACAAAACCCACAAAACATTTTCTTTCACAAACACATGAAGATTTTGAAAGAAATGTGAAAATTGTAAAGCACTAGGAAAGCAAAACGAGGACAAGGCATCCAAGGATCATGGCAAGCAAATATATCAATATTAAATGCAGCACACTAACATGACCCTAGAAATGTAAACAAAAGAAAATGAAATAAAACAAAAGACACAAAATTTGTACAAACGTGAACCCCCCCCCCCCCCCCCACACACACACACCTAATCCATGCATTGTCCTCAATGTATGGCAAAATGGCACCAATGCATGGATAGGGTGTACCGGACTAATGACGGCGGCCAGAGGTGCCCAAAGAGGCACCTCACTCAAGTGTCGATAACTTCCTATAAATCTTCCCGTTTTGCTTGGCTAAAATGACATTTTGCTGCTCCATCGACATCTCATATATGTTGGTGTTAAAGAGCGTTCCCGAACTCATAGATGAGTTTGAGGAACTGGCTCTAACAACCTCCTCCATGTAATCAGGCACCCATGCCTCTTGAAGGCAAAGGCGAAATGACGGGGTCATCTTTGCAACCTCGAGGTCGATGCCTTGGAGACGTAGAAAGCGCTCAAATCGTGGGATGTCCAACATGCCACACAATTTGGTCACCACAGTAGGTAAACAATGTATTTCTTTAAGCTTGGTGTTCACCAAAACGTCGAACAACGTTCGACAAATGCAGTAAGATGAACCATCCATGAGACTATACACTATTCGCAAAGTAGGTGTGAAGAATGTGGAGGTCCGTTCTTGGCCCAACACATTCCTACACAGCCACCTGGCTACAATGTGCACATTGGAGTAGATGCACGCATTGGGTATTCCCCCATGCGATGAAATGGGTTGCCCGCGCCCAAGCATAGATCGGTAAAAATTAATGTCACGGGTGGGCGCGAGATCATTGACTAAGAGGATCCCAGTCACGTCAGAGATTAATTGGGGTGTCACGATGTGCTTCACCCCCTCTAAGAGTGAAACTATAGTCGAGTTGTCCGGTCTGGTTATACTCGAGTTTAGAAAAAAAAAACTCATATACGAGAGGTTCTACGTACATGGTTTCATCACCCTCATATAAAAATGATGCCACCCTTTGGCTACGATTCTATCATAGAAGGTTTCTCCGAACTCGCAAATTAGGGAGGCAAAATTAAGTTCTAGAATTAAATGTGGGCTGGCCATACCTACACCAACCTTGGTGAGCTTTAACGGCGGAACACGCGGCGGTGAAGACGAACACAACGCTCGAAGGATGGAGACCCAAACACGTCGACGCGAGCAGTAACAAATTTGAAAACCCAATGAAACAGACTTAATACAAGAAAACTCACTACCAGCCGAAGATCAGAGAGCCGATCTGAACAACAGACTGGTGATTGGCTGTTAGGGACTGCTGATTGACAGTCTGGTTGTGCGATCTGGGCAAGAAAATTTGTGGGGTGGCCGCCAGGAGAGAAAGACACGCTTTGGTTGGGGTGGATGATGGGTAGGGTAAAGAAAACACGTTTCTAACAAAGGAAAATGGAAAAATACCAAAAGGCACTTCTATTTTTTTCTTTTCTTCTTTTTCTCCTTTTTTTGTTTTGTTTTTGTTTTTGTTAAAGATATGTACAACCAAATGAAAGGATTGATCACGTCAAGTGACCACATCCGCGGGGAGTTCGTGTAAAGACACAACTTCTGCCTCGACCTCTGTCGTGGTCCCTTCCAAGTGCAGTTTGACGCGTTGTCCATTAACTTCGAACACGTCCCCATTCCTTGGGTTTCTGAATCTCAACCGCCCCATGAGGGGAGACGGTTAAAACAATAAAGGGCCCAGACCAATGACTCCAAAGTTTCCCCGGAAACAAGTGGAGGTGAGAGTTATACAACAAGACCTTTTGTCCCACCAAGAAGGTTTTCATTCAGACCAAGCGATCGTGGAAATTTTTAGTGCGAGACTCGGCATTCTCATAAGCCTCGTTTCTCAACTCCTCCAACACGTTGAGGTCCGGCTTGCGATTGACACAAGAAACATCAAGACTCTTGTTAAGATGTTTGATTGCCTATAATGCCCGGTGCTCAAGCTCTACTAGAAGATGGCAAGCTTTGCTATAAACTAGACGGTAAGGGGACATGCCAAGGTCGGTTTAAAATGCGGTGCGGAAGGCACGCAATGCATCATTAAGCTTAACCGACCAATATTTCCTTGAAGCATTAACCGTTTTCTCAAGAATTTGCTTGAGTTGACGGTTGGAAATTTCCACCTGGCCACTGGGTTGAGGATGATAAGGTGTGGCCAACTTGTGCGTGATGGAATATTTCCTCAGCATTGTGTCGAGGGATCCGTTCACAAAGTGTCTCCCCCGAACACTTATGATACAACGAGGTGTCTGAAACCTCGCAAACATGTGTTCTTTAAGAAATTTGATCACAACCTTGCGATCGTTAGTGCGAGTGGGGATTGCTTCAACCCACTTCGACACATAATCAACCGCCACAAGAATGTAGGTGTGACCATGGGACATGGGGAAAGGACCCATGAAGTTGATGCCCCAGACATCAAAGATGTTAACCACTAAGATAGGATTGAGTGGAAACATATCAAGTCTTCTAATGCGGCTCATACGTTGGCACCTATCACGTACTTTGCAAAATGCAAAAGCGTCTTGGAACAACGTGGGCCAGTAAAAACCGCATTGGATTACTTTGGCATAGGTTTTCTTGCCCCCAAAGTGCCCACCACATGCCTCCTTATGGCAAAAGGACAAGACACTCTGAAACTGGTCGTTAGGAATGCACCTTCTAATGATTTCATGCTTATATTTGTATCTTATATCCACTGTCTTACACCTAAGCAATGCTACGTGTCGAGTTTTATGTTTGAATTTTAGAAATAAAGAGGTTTGATGAGAAGAGGCATGAAAGGACCTAAAAGATAGGAAAAAGGACTGAGTAGAGAGACTTGGGGACTAAGATGCAAGGGAGAAGGACCTGAACGTAAGACCAAAGGACCAAAGAGCAAAACAAAAACTCCACACCATCATGGGGAGTATTTTGGCAATTCGATTCTGGTCGGAGCTCTAATAAACGAAGTATATGCATCAAAGACCGACAAAGAAAGCTAGGAAAGCCCACAACAAAAGTCAGCCAGATCCAAAGCTTATGGACCGCCAATTGGCGGTCTGGATCTCTCCGGATCCGCTAATATTTCTGGAGCGCGTGTATTAGAGTTTGTTTAGGCTATTTTTGGTATTTGTTTAGTCCCATACCGGGGGATTGTCTCGGATTACCTTTTTCTATGGATATAAATAGAACTCTCCCTCCTCTCATATACCCCATCTCCTCTCTTTGTGGCCATCTTCTCTACTAAGAGTGAAGCCTTGAAGCAAAACTCTGGTGGAGAAAGAGGCTACTTGTAATTGAGTGACTTAATAATAGATGTTTTCCATTAGTATGTTGTTTTCTTGCTTAGTTTAATTTCCTTTAATATGCTTGCATGTTTGTTTTGTTTTATGTCTTTTAGTTAACTTGTTGTTTAGTCTTTCTATAATTAGTTTAAGCATATCTTCTTTCCTTGGTATAATTGTTAGTTTAAATATGTGTGAGTAGTTCCATCCCCTTTGGGGGTGGAGTAGATCTGTGTACATGTTATGTAGATGGTATGAATGCTACATATTATTGTTTGTGAGAGATATTAGTATGCTTGCTTGAATTAATAAGAACTTTACTTGATGGTTTCTTCCATAGTTAGGTACATTCCATGCTTGTTATGTTCTTAATAACAGCCTTGCATTGCTCATATTAATCACCTAGGCTAGTGTTGTAAATGATAAGTCTTGCCATTAGGTACTTCTTATGCATTAACAAACACTAACTAACTTGAGCTTCTTGTATGCATTCACCACCACACTTATTTCATGTGCACACACACACTCTCCACCCCTTAGGGGTTTTCCATTCCTGAGTTTTATCTTCCTTCAATAGTTGCCTAGTTTAGTTTGTGTTGTGATTTCATTTCAGCCTTTCTAGTTTACTAGTTTAGATTAGTGTAGTTAGTGTAATCAATATTTCTCTCCTTTCTTTCCCACTTGCCTTCACACAAACCAAAACTCGACACACCTCCCTGTGGATCGACCCGTATTTGCCAATGCTTCAACGCGGCCGCGCACTTGTGGCCATTATAAAACCAATCAATCAAGTTTTTGGCGCCGTTGTCGGGGACGTGCTCTGTCCAGACATTGGTTTGGACGATTCGAGTGGTTTTAATTTTTTGTTTTTAGTTTTTCTTGGTTTCATGGATCCTAAAGCTCATGGGGAGGCCACTGGCGAAATTTGAGGCACAGAAGAGCCCAACTGACCGCCAATTAGCGGTCTGGAACAACCAACTGGAGGCCTGGTGAGCTGCTTCTGCTCTCCGTTTTGTTCTGGTAGTTGTTTGATTCAGTGTAGTTGTCTGGGAGCGCAATTATTCATGTTTTGACTTATAGTTTTCTCCCAGATCATTAATCACTCCCCCATTCATCAACTTGGCCTTAAAATCTAAAGCAAAAGATTAGACATTCTTACTTGTTTAGGTCACGCATCATGTACTTGACTTAGGCAAGTAGTTGTCTTTTATTTTAGCTTTATTTTCAGTTGTTGAGCGTTGGTGTGAGGTACGCATTTCCTACACTCATTCATGCATCTTCTATGCCAATGCATTAGTTAGTAGGAATTGCATCAGGACAAGAGTGAGTTGAGCGTTTGATTGGAGCGTTGATTGCTAGATTTAGGATCAAAACGCTACTAAGGAGAGGATGTCCCATAAAAGATAAGGTGGGGGATTTCATCACCCTTTCCTTGGCCCCAAAAATCACTCTTAATCAAAGCCTTAATTCTAAAAACAAGTAGACATTGGCCCTAAGGATTGCGGACGCAGTAGGAGAGTAATCTAGTTGAGACCATCATGGCCTGATCGGCGTTGCCTACCTTGTCGATAGTAGGAGGTACTGGATCTCCGGATCTGGTATCACTTGCCGGGCATTGTGGTCCTCGTTGTAGGGAGGTGAGGCGTGTCGAGGCTAGTGACCTCGAAGTTAGGCGTCGTCTAGCGTAAGGACCCATAGCCTTAAGCTGATGGAGTCGTGCTTGCTAGTTAGGCTTCTACCTGATCCCATTACCCACGCTAGATCTAAGGATTCTTCCCTTCTCATCTGAGTCCTCTCCTCATCTATTCTCTACGAGTAGTCTCCTCCTTTGAGTACACCTTCTGTTGTGTGTTTTTTAGAGTCGAGTCGAGCATTTTATGCGAGGTTGGGCTCATTCTTGGTGAGAGCGCTCGACTTGAGAGAGTGCATTTTTCTAACATGGATTACCTCGGTCCGCTCCTACCTCCACGTAGACCTCCTTCTCCTCCTCCTCTGACTCAAGAGGAAGAAGGATTCGGTCAGGATCGAGTTCTTGGTGCACCACCACCTTTAGCTCGACAGGATAGACCGATGACTTTATGGGAGCGGACCCATCCTGTTCGGGCCGTGCAGCCTTCTTGCATAGTTCTTCCCCGTGCTCGCGGGAACAACTATGAGCTGAAACCTCAATATGTGAGCATGCTTCCAACCTTTACTGCCAATAAGGAAGATCCGTATATTTTTATACACGAATTCGAGGAAGTATGCTCCATGTTCAAGCTTCAACAACTTGATGAGGATTCAGTCCGGTTGAGGATGATTTCTTTCGCGTTGAAGGATAACGAGAAAAAATGGATGTACAGCCTCCCAGCAAGCTCTATTCAGTCTTGGGATGACTTTGTGACCGTATTTCTGAAGAGATTTTTCCCTCAAAGGAAAACTCAACAGATACAGCACCAGATACATCAAATGTATCAGACTGAGACCGAATCTTTTCATGCTTTCTTTGAGATGTTCAAGGACCTTCTCCAGCAGTGCCCTCATCATGGACTTCAGCTATGGCTGCTGTGCCAAATTGTTTATGAGGGCCTCAACTACAACACCCACACATTGTTGGAGTCGATGTGTCAGGGTGATTTCGAAATGAAACCCATCAATGAGGCATGGGACACTTTTGAGTTAATGGCTGAACGTACCTTCAAGTGGGACACCATGAGAGAGCCACCAGCCGCCAGGTCTGCTGGTCGGGCTGGATCATATCATGTTGAGTCAACTATCATGTCTGAGGCGAAATTGGCTACTCTCATGTGTAGGATTGAGAGTTTAGAGTTGGACCGAGCTCCTGTAGCTCAGGTCGCTACTCCTGGGTGTAGTAGGTATGGACTTACGGGCCATGAAATGAAGCCAACCCTGTTGGCGAGACTTCCGAGGAGAGTCTTGAGCCTGTTAAGGAACCTAATTCTCAGACTCCTCCTCGTGATTGTTATGTCCCCAAGGCACCAATCCCTCATGTAGGATTTCATGTTTAATTATACATATATATTTTTCGAATTTTCATGTATAATAAGGATCTATTACAATTTTCTTCGATTTATTTATGCATGCATCGGTTTGTTTTAACAACTAGTTTCAAAAACTTATTAAAACAAACACAAAGGGACTCCGAAATTCATACCTAGAAGTTCTCAAAAACTTCTTGTCGTTTCAGAGACGTTGAGGAAGCCAATCTTCGCTTCTCGTTGCGCCGGATGCCTCCGAGTGTTCACCGAAACCCTAAACAAGGTTGGAGAGAAAGGAGCTAGCCAATCGATCTCCAAACAAGCTTAGAATCTAGCTACAAACCCCTTCCTTAGCCTCTGAGATTTCTCCTTCCAAAGACTTAGAAAACTAAGAGAATTTTCGTGGGTTTTTGTGGTGAATTAAGAGAGAAAATAATTATTGAATTGTGTAACCCAATTAGGGAGAATAAGGACTTATTTATAGGTTCCAATCTTACTCTTACTCATGGCTATTCTTTAGCCACGTTTTTCATTACATTTTCTCTCATAAATTAATTCCTTAATGTATTACATGCACCCACAAAACGTTTGACCAAGTTTGGAGCTAATCCAACCATCAATCAAATTAATCTCTTAATAATCAAAGGCAGAAAATCAATCGCTGTTCGGTTGACCGAGACCCATTCGGTTAACCGAATATGTCACGATTGGTTGATCGAGTACTAGACAGATGACCGATTCTTAAAGGGAAAAATTCTCCTTAACCGATCGGACGAATTCTCGTCTAAGACCGAGTGCCATTCGGTTAACCGAAAATATCGGAACTTAACATTATTCGGTCGACCGATTTTGGTTCGGTACACCGTACCAAAGTTCCAGGCACTTTGGTCAAGTTCGGTCAATCAAATATGACTATCCGTTCCATGTTCGGTTGACCGATCCACAGATCCTTCGGTCGAGCTAACCTCAACAGATTACCGAACTTTTACCCGATTTTGCCTTTTTCAAATTTTGGATTTATTTCCAACAAAATTTGAACTTGAGGGGGTTTTAGCAAATTCACAACTTATGCAATATATTATCCTATGCAACAATAAATTATTGCACCCCATAATATATGCATCTCATATGAATTTATCATGATTCTAATTATGTTATATATAACATGATTGATTTTACTTGTTCACCACATGTGTCATATTTTCTATAAGAAACCTGACACATCATATGAACCAAAAATCAAGCTTCTTGTTTCCCGGTTTCTTGTGGTGTGACCTATGGGAGGATCTAGACTAAGTTGGCAGTGATATTAAGAGCTTAATATCACAAGCTATAAGCGGTATCTAGCTACACATTATAGCTCCCAATTAGTTAGATGTCTTAATTCCACTCGAACCAAAACCCGATCCATTTAGTGATGGAGTGCACCACTTGTGTCCGTCCCTTGCCTCATGATATTAAGAATACACACAAAGTAGTATTGTGTCATCTTTGTATTAGTATTCATTTCTTGATCTCTTTAAGCTAGTTATAAATATGTGACTTAACTCAAATCACATTGTGCACATTATAACTTTGCTTTATCAAGGGGCCCACTAATATCATCACTCAATTAAGAGGGACAATGATAGTCTTTTGACTAACTATCTTCTCCAACGAAAGTTATACTTAACCAACCAATGCCTTTACAATACACTGATCGATAGTTCAAGACACTGATCTAATTAAGTATTCCTTAAGTGATTAGATATAAGTCTCATATCAAAGGACCAAAGACACAGTAAAATATTAATGACACAGAAACACATTTCTATAATATTTTACTTATTAGGTCTATTCAGTATACAAAAGTAATATTTTCCTCTTTTGCATACCCGTGTTGTCACTCACTTGTAGAGCTACAATGATCTATGACCAACACGACAATCTTAACTCGGTAATTAATGTTCCATGTTAATTACCATGATTGCGAATATCTTTTGTTTTATGTAAACCAATATCTTTTAGAGCTCTACGGTTAAGGACCAAGAGCCTCTTCCTTAACACTTCTAAAAGACGAATAACATAAACAAGGAACAAAATGATTTCTCATTCAATTCATAATAATTGACATTTAAAAGTAAAACTTTCAGAACACATTCCCTTCAATCTCCCACTTGTTATCAAAGCTTTCTTTCACATACATTCTCAATGTATAAAACATTAATAACTAGGGTAACCTTCCTAAATCACCTATCAAGCCAATCCACATGGATCCTCGGATCCATGGACTCGAAATATATTTCGTCTCTTAGCTTGGTATGAAGGTTTGTTGAATGGATCAGTTGTGTCACTGTTGTGTCCACCTATTTATTTATTTTGTCTTTCGTTGGTGGTTGAGTTAGCTGTAGTGATATTACTCCTAACTACACCAGCTCATACCTCCACCTTCGATAATGATGACGCATCATCACTCCAACCTCTTATTGTCTAGAATTCCTATAAAAATTGCATCAAAACAGCCCTCAGCTATTTTCTCCTTTGTCTTCCATAAACAAGAACCTTATCTTTAGTCCGGTTAAGGTACTTCAGAATATTCTTGACCGCAATCCTACGATTAGGACTTGCGTTGGATTGGTGACCACTTGTCACGTTTAGAGCATACGAGATATTGAGTCTTGTGCAAGTCATTGTGTACATGGTCCTTCCTTTTGCCGAAGCATAAGGGATACCTTCATGTACTCCAAGTCTTTGTGTGATTGAGCACATTGAGACTTCTTGAGTTGCACACCTATACTCATACTTATTGGCATATTGTCCATATCGGAATTGTTCACCCTGAACATTTCCAAAGACCTTGTCAATGTATGCACGTTGACTGAAGCCAATGAGTCTACGGGATGTATCTCAATGTATCTTGATTCTCAAGATGTGTTGAGCCTCATCCTTTTCTTTTCATTGAATACACTGATTTCAACGAAATTTCTCGTTTGCTAATGCAAAGGTATATGATTGCTCATGAGCAATATGTCATCGACATATAAGATCAGAAGTACTACATGGCTCCCACTAATCTCCTTGTATATACAAGGTACTCCTTTACTTTGAATGAAGTGAATCTTCTTCACCTCTTCGTCAAAGCGTTTGTTCCAACTCCTTTATGCTTGCTTCAATCCAGAAATGGATTCTCGAAACTTGCATTTCTTCTCGCTATTATTTGGATCATCAAAACCTTGAGGTTGTACCATGTACATATCCTCCTCCAAGTTCCTGTTTAAGGAACGCCATTTTGATATCCATTTTCCATATCCCACAATTGTGAAATGCGGTAATAGTGAGCATAATCCGAATAGATTTTAATATGGGAACTTCTCAAAAATTTCATCAGAGTCAATTTCTTGAATTTGAGTATAACTTTTGCTACAAGCCTCGCTTTGTAGGTTGTCAAGTTACTATTCATGTCTATCTTCCTCCTAAAAGCTCATTTATACCAAATGATATTTTCTCTTGAGGAAGGCTAATCAAGTTTCATACTTGATTATCATACATGGATTCTACTTCGGATTCCATGGCTTTTAACCATAGTTTGGAGTCTTTTCTATTGCTTCTCGGAAGGTCGAGGGATCTTTGGTATCTAGTACCATGATCTCATGAAGTCCCACATACTTATTGGGTTTCTTCCTTTCCCTCATTGACCTTCTTAGTTCTTTTGGTTCTTCTCGTGTCTCTCGAACTTCTTCCACAATTTCTTGAGGAATAGGTTCATGTTCGACTCTCGAACGCACACTAGGTGAGGATGATTGAGATTCTCTCACAATTTCTTGTAAGGATCTCTCGCTCATGCTCCCACTAACCAAATGAATCTCGGTTGGGCCTTCATGATTTTGAATGCAACATTCACATCATGATCTTGTAGAGTATCTTGAGTTTCCTCAAGCTCAACTCTACTCCCACTACTTTTCTCTCTTTTCCAGAAATTCCAGAAAAACCATATCTCTCTCTACAATCTTTTGATTGGAGGTGATATACCAAAAGTAGTATCCTCTTGTCACACGAGGACAACCTATAAAGAAGCACTTATCCGCTTTTGGTTGAAGCTTGGTCGACATCAATTTCTTGATGTATACCTCACAACCCCAAATCTTGAGAAAGTCGAGCTTAGGTGTCTTTCAACTCCATAGCTCACAAGACATTTTCTCCACGGATTTGGATGGAACTTTATTTAGTGAGTTTGTCATTATTTGTAGTGCATAATCCAAAAAGTAAAGAGGCAATTTTAGATTGACTCATTTGATAGAACCATGTCGAGCAATATCATGTTCCTACTTTAGGAATGAGTCAAATTAGGTATCCTAAGCACTCACCCCTACGAACCGTTCATAGAGACTCGATATTCTTGTTTAGTCGGTTCATTACTTCATCCTCGAATTCCTTGAACTTGTCAAAGAATTCACTTTTGCTTCCCATTAGACAAATATAGTCATAATGACTATAGTTGTCCGTGAACAAAATGAAGTACCTTAAATCGTCTCTTGCACTTGTACTTATCGGACCACATACATTAGAATGTATCATATCCAATTAGTTATTTGTTTTCGTTCCTTTCTTCTTGAAAGGTCTCTTGGTCATTTATTTGACCAATCCGATAGTGCTACAAGATTGTATCATTCACGTGAGTTATCTTAGTTTCTCTTTTGTTATTGTTTGTTTGAGTTTGTTTATTATTTATTTCAAGCAAATAGAAATCATTCTATATGAATGTATTTGCATAGAAAATTCCATTCTTCGATATAGACAAGCAAGAATTAAAATATTTATTAAAATTTATTCATATCTAAAACTTGATACAGAAATGTTCTTGCTAATCGAAGGCATATAACAAACATTCTTCAAAGCTTAAATTTAAATCACTAGACTATTGAAGCTCCATAGAATCTTGTACAAACGCAGCGATGGTTGTACTATTTCCAATCTTCAATATCATCTCGTTCTCCACGAGTTCCTTCCTATCCTTCAATAGCTGCACATCAAAATTATGTGAGCACAAGATCCGGTAACCATTACCAAATCAAGGATAGAGGTGATTAAATTTATCTCAATAACAAACATACCTATGGCGCTTCTCGGGCGCCTACGTTCAATCATCCCATTTTCAAGGTCTTCCTTGTACTTGGGGCAATTCGGTCGGATGTGTCCCTTTTCACCGCAGTGAAAGCACTCCGTGTTGGGAGTTGGAGATTTGAAAGATTTCCCCCTTGAGGCACTCCCATGAGCACCTCCTACTCCCTTGCTCTTGATTGACGTATCTTTGGTAAATTTGCCTTTACCTTTGTTGATCTTTTTGCTCCTCTCATGGACGGCTAGGACGTGATTGTCCTGACCTTTGCCCATATCAACTTCAGCCGTTTTGAGAGCGTTGTGAAGCTCCTCAAGACTCACCCCTTTTTCACGCACATGATAGTGCATCACAAAGTCCTTGAAGGACGGGGCTAGAGAGCCAAGAATCAGATCTTCGGCAATGTCCTCGGGCATTGGAGAAGAGAGCTTCGACAATTTCTCAAGGTATCCTTGCATCGTGAGAAAATGCATAGATACCGATGTTCCCTCTGCCATATGGCACCTTGTGAGTGCGATGGTGGTCTTATAGTTCTCCTTTCGGGCACTATCCATGAACATCTTTGTTAAAGCCTCCATGGTCTTCTTGGGTTTTGAATCCAAGTATTTCGCTTGAAGCGAGTCACCCATGGATGCCAACATTAGACCGTGAACTTGGTTCTCTTGGTCTTCCCACTTGTCTATCGCCTCCTTCTCATTATCGGTTGTCTTCTCATTCAATTTTGGGATTCCACCATCCAAAATATGAGATAGTTTTTCAAACCTCAACACGATGTTAAGATTGAGTTGCCATTTCATGAAGTTTGAGCCATCATTTTGCAAAGGATTCTTTTCGATCATAGATCGCACAATTGGTTGGATATTAGACATTTCTACAAAATAAATTATACAGGTTTTAATGCCAATTTTATGTTTTAATACACATGCATACATATATCGAATATATAAATGTAAATGTTGTAAATAAAAGTTTTGCTCATAAATGCAACAATCCAAGATCCCATCAATTGTAATATAGACTAGCTAAGGGCTATCGAATACATTACAATATCAAGGTAAGAAAACATTTTCTAATCACAACCTTTTTGAATTTTAGCAACATTTAGCATCTTCAAACTCTTGTGACTCTTGTCGTTTTAATTATGAGGGAATACGGCCTATCCTCGTAAGAAAAAACTTTTTCCCAAAACCGAGCGAGGGCTCTAGGTAATGTTAAGAAAACTTATTTTCATTTGATACGAGATACGTTTATCTATTGTATTCACAACTAAACATACTTGGGGTTCACTAGGGTGAAACACACCTCATATATTTAATTGTGGCACAACAACAGACAACCTTTATATCTCCCACTATTCCCAAAGATAGAGGGAGCTATCTCCCGCTAAGGGCGAGCAGAGTATCCCTCGATCAATGGCTGCTAGTGGATGAAATAAGAAGGAAATTTATTCTTAATTTTTGTTGGACAATTTAACATGTGATTTAGAATTTTAGGTTATCATGCATATTATTAATCATACACATCCTAACATTCAACACATTCATCACATGCATATCAAGATAAAAACAGAAATTAAACATTCACACAATCCACATCGTGTGAGTTTATATGTTCCCTTCGATCCTCGATCCTCGATCCCTGATCTTCGATCCTCGATCGATGCGCTACAGCGGCGACTTCCTCTTGCACCGGAGATGTAGATTTTATAGAAAATAAACATGCTCCTCACATTCGATAAAACCGACTAGTGCAAGTCCTATGTAAAAACCTCTCACATGCAAATGCAATTCTAAAGATAGAAAATAGAGAATATGGCTTTTACATACATAAGCCCCTGTATAATAATAATTACATACATTTGTAGTGTCTGATTTGGAACATATAAACTCACAATCCTGCAAAGCAACTCAAGCATCCATGCACGCAATTGCTATAAACTACAGAATCTAATTTATCAATCATCCAGAATTCTCAACAATTCTTTGAAAAATATTTTGAAATCCATTAAAAACATTTTTCATTCATCCATAGTTCAAAACTATTTTTGAACCGCTGTCCATCCAATTTCCAATGGAAAGATGAACTGCAGTTTTTCGGTTTTGTTGATTCTCTTACAAAATAATTGTTTTTAAATAAAACGGAATTATTGTAAGTTGGACTAATGTCTTAATCCTAATTCCAATAATCACATGGCATGTTTTAAAACTCTTAAAACATTCAGACGAATTATTATGGAGAATTATATCAACAAAACATCCATACACCGAAAAACCGGTAAAACCGAATTGTTTAAATCCTAGATGGCAAACTAAATTCGTTTACAGCCATAAATCATAAGAAAATTGAACCCTAAGCTCTGATACCACTGTAGGATTTCATGTTTAATTATACATATATATTTTTCGAATTTTCATGTATAATAAGGATCTATTACAATTTTCTTCGATTTATTTATGCATGCATCGGTTTGTTTTAACAACTAGTTTCAAAAACTTATTAAAACAAACACAAAGGGACTCCGAAATTCATACCTAGAAGTTCTCAAAAACTTCTTGACGTTTCAGAGACGTTGAGGAAGCCAATCTTCGCTTCTCGTTGCGCCGGATGCCTCCGAGTGTTCACCGAAACCCTAAATAAGGTTGGAGAGAAAGGAGCTAGCCAATCGATCTCCAAACGAGCTTAGAATCTAGCTACAAACCCCTTCCTTAGCCTCTGAGATTTCTCCTTCCAAAGACTTAGAAAACTAAGAGAATTTTCGTGGGTTTTTGTGGTGAATTAAGAGAGAAAATAATTATTGAATTGTGTAACCCAATTAGGGAGAATAAGGACCTATTTATAGGTTCCAATCTTACTCTTAATCATGGCTATTCTTTAGCCACGTTTTTCTTTACATTTTCTCTCATAAATTAATTCCTTAATGTATTACATGCACCCACAAAACGTTTGACCAAGTTTGGAGCTAATCCAACCATCAATCAAATTAATCTCTTAATAATCAAAGGCAGAAAATCAATCGCTGTTCGGTTGACCGAGACCCATTCGGTTAACCGAATATGTCACGATTGGTTGACCGAGTACTAGACGGATGACCGATTCTTAAAGGGAAAAATTCTCCTTAACCGATCGGACGAATTCTCGTCTAAGACCGAGTGCCATTCGGTTAACCGAAAATATCGGAACTTAACATTATTCGGTCGACCGATTTTGGTTCGGTACACCGCACCAAAGTTCCAGGCACTTTGGTCAAGTTCGGTCAATCAAATATGACTATCCGTTCCATGTTCGGTTGACCGATCCACAGATCCTTCGGTCGACCGAACCTCAACAGATTACCGAACTTTTACCCGATTTTGCCTTTTTCAAATTTTGGATTTATTTCCAACAAAATTTGAACTTGAGGGGGTTTTAGCAAATTCACAACTTATGCAATATATTATCCTATGCAACAATAAATTATTGCACCCCATAATATATGCATCTCATATGAATTTATCATGATTCTAATTATGTTATATATAACATGATTGATTTTACTTGTTCACCACATGTGTCATATTTTCTATAAGAAACCTGACACATCATATGAACCAAAAATCAAGCTTCTTGTTTCCCGGTTTCTTGCGGTGTGACCTATGGGAGGATCTAGACTAAGTTGGCAGTGATATTAAGAGCTTAATATCACAAGCTATAAGCGGTATCTAGCTACACATTATAGCTCCCAATTAGTTAGATGTCTTAATTCCACTCGAACCAAAACCCGATCCATTTAGTGATGGAGTGCACCACTTGTGTCCATCCCTTGCCTCATGATATTAAGAATACACACAAAGTAGTATTGTGTCATCTTTGTATTAGTATTCATTTCTTAATCTCTTTAAGCTAGTTATAAATATGTGACTTAACTCAAATCACATTGTGCACATTATAACTTTGCTTTATCAAGGGGCCCACTAATATCATCACTCAATTAAGAGGGGCAATGATAGTCTTTTGACTAACTATCTTCTCCAACGAAAGTTATACTTAACCAACCAATGCCTTTACACTACACTGATCGATAGTTCAAGACACTGATCTAATTAAGTATTCCTTAAGTGATTAGATATAAGTCTCATATCAAAGGACCAAAGACACGGTAAAATATTAATGACACAGAAACACATTTCTATAATATTTTACTTATTAGGTCTATTCAGTATACAAAAGTAATATTTTCCTCTTTTGCATACCCGTGTTGTCACTCACTTGTAGAGCTACAATGATCTATGACCAACACGACAATCTTAACTCGGTAATTAATGTTCCATGTTAATTATCATGATTGCGAATATCTTTTGTTTTATGTAAACCAATATCTTTTAGAGCTCTACGGTTAAGGACCAAGAGCCTCTTCCTTAACACTTCTAATAGACGAATAACATAAACAAGGAACAAAATGATTTCTCATTCAATTCATAATAATTGACATTTAAAAGTAAAACTTTCAGAACACATTCCCTTCACCTCATAGGTTAACTAAAAAACGTGATGAGCATTGGGACAAGATCGTTGAGGTACTTAGGCAAGTAAAGGTGAGCATGCCGTTGTTGGACGTTGTTCAACAAATGCCACCGTATGCCAAGTTCCTCAAGGACCTTTGCACCACTAAGAGAAAAACAAATGTTCCCAAAGACACCTTTTTAGCCGCCAATGTGAGGTCAATATTGACACAACCCATGCAAGTCAAATACAAGGAGCCAGGTTGTCCAACTGTCTCTTACATGATTGGGAATGTGACAATCTCTCAAGCTTTATTGGATTTGAGGGCATCTGTGAACCTCCTGCCTTACTCTATCTATGTCAACCTTGGAATAGGCGATCTTAAACCAACAAGGACAACCCTCCAGTTGGCTGACAGATCCGTCAAGATTCCACGAGGGAGTGTGGAGGATGTCCTTATCAAAGTGGGTGAGTTCGTATTTCCAGTTGATTTCATCATCTTGGATATTGAACCCGTGTCCAACCCACAAGGACAAATTCCTGTGATCCTTGGGAGGCCATTTCTTGCGACATCTAATGCTTTGATCAATTGTCGCAATGGCTTTATGAGGTTGTCTTTTGGAAACCTCACGGCGGATTTCAACATCTTTACTCTTGGTAAGAAACCCGGGCTCTTCGACGCCACTGTCGGAGCCAATTTCATACAGGACACGGATGAGCCCGAGTCATTAGGCATGTTTGACTCACATCGACATATTATTAAGGTACCTAATGACCATGTTGCGAGTGAAGAGGAACTTGAGGAATCCGCCAGCGTATCTCTGGACGAGGAGGTACATCTGGGTGCTTGCTCCTCTTACCTTGTGGCCCTTGAGCCACTTTAAAGTAACTCTGAATCCGACAAGGACCCACCTCTGGTCGAGCTTAAACCGCTCCCCGATAACCTAAAGTACATCTTTTTAGGGGATAATGAGACCTTGCCACTCATTATTGCTTCTGATCTTGCACAAGATCAAGAGGTTGCCCTCAAAAGAGTACTCTTTGAAAACAAAGAGGCGATCGGGTGGTCCTTGAAGGATATCAAGGGAATTAGCCCTGGTATTGTTCATTATCGGATCCACATGGAAGAGGATTCTAGGCCCCGTAGGGATCCACAACAAAGATTGAATCCTGTTCTGAAAGAAGTCGTCCAAAAGGAGGTTCTCAAGTGCTTGGATCATGGCATAATCTATCCTATCTCTGATAATTCGTGGGTGAGTCATGTCCATGTGGTTCCCAAGAAGCCAGGCATGACGGTTGTGGAGACTGAGCATAATGAGCTTATCCCGACACGCCTGCAAACTGGCTGGCGAGTTTGCGTTGATTATCGCAAGCTCAATGCGGCAACACGGAAAGATCATTTCCCGTTACCATTCATTGATCAGATGTTGGAAAGGTTGGCCGGACATGAGTATTCTTTTTTTCTTGATGGATACTCTGGTTACAATGAAATTCCCATCGCCCCCGAGGATCAAGAGAAAAACACATTTACTTGTTCCTTTGGCACGTTTGCCTACCGTCGCATGCCCTTTGGGTTATGTAATGCGCCGACAACGTTTCAAAGGTGTATGATCAGCATCTTCTCCGATATGGTAGAGCGTTTCGTTGAGATTTTCATGGACGACTTTTCCATATTTGGCGCTTCCTTTGATGAGTGCCTTCTTCACTTGAGCATTGTCCTCAAGCGATGCCGTGAGAAGAACCTCGCTTCAATTGGGACAAATGCCACTTCATGTTTAAGCGAGGGATTGTACTTGTACATGTGGTCTCAAGTAGGGGAATTGAGGTCGATCCCGCCAAAGTGGGTCTTATTGCTAATCTCCCACTGCCACGTAATGTGAAGGATATCCGCGCTTTTTTGGGGCATGCTGGATTCTATCGGCGGTTCATTCGAGATTTTAGCAAAATTGCTCGACCTGTCACCACCTTGTTGGCTAAGGATGCCATTTTTGAGTTCACACCAGATTGCCACCATGCCTTTTTGACCTTGAAGAAAGAATTGACTTCAGCTCCCATAATTAAGGCACTGGTGTGGACTGAACCCTTTGAGTTAATGTGTGATGCATCTGACTTCGCTGTGGGAGCAGTGCTTGGACAACGATTGGACAAATTGCCTCAAATGATCTACTATGCCAGTAGAACACTCAATGATGCCCAATTGAACTACACTGTGACTGAGAAGGAATCTTAGCAATCATATTTGCTTTGGAGAAATTCCGGTCGTACTTGATTGGCTCCCACGTGATTATCTCTTCTGATCACACAGCCATCAAGCACCTCATGGCGAAGAAGATGCAAAATCCCGACTCTTGAGATGGATCTTGTTGTTACAAGAATTCGATCTCGAGATTCGGGACAAAAAAGGGTGTGAAAATTTTGTAGCAGACCACCTATCTCGTCTAGAGACGACCAACCCACAGGACCAAATTATTGATGACAAATTTCCTGACGAGCAGTTGTTCACGATAGAAGATAACCCTTGGTTTGCCGACATCGTGAACTATCTCGTGACCGAGCAACTTCCTGTGGGTTGGTCAAAATCTGACCAAAACAAATTTAGATCTTATGTCATATTCTTTCATTGGGACGACCCCTACCTATTCAAATATTGCTCTGACCAAATTTTCAGGTGGTGCGTCCCAGATAACGAGTTCCAAAGTGTGCTCCATTTCTGCCACTCTAAGGCATGTGGAGGACACTTTGGAGCAAAGAAAACTACTGTCAAGGTGCTCCAATCTGGATTCTACTGGCCTTCTTTTTTCAAAGATGCTTACGACTTTTGTAAGCAATGTGATAGGTGCCAGTGCCTTGGCAGGATTGGTCGACGTGACATGATGCCTTTGTAAAATGTCCTTGTTTTCGACATCTTCGATGTGTGGGGCATCGACTTTATGGGTCCCTTCCCGAACTCGTTCGGTAATGTTTACATTCTGGTGGTTGTTGACTATGTGTCTAAGTGGGTTAAGGCTATACCCACAAAGACCAATGACAACAAAGTGGTCACCGAATTCTTAAGGGACATTTTTGCTTGATTTGGTACTCGTCGTACCATAATCAGCGATAGGGGTACCCACTTCTGAAATCGCTCCTTTGAAGTGCTTATGAGGAAATATTCGATCACCCACAAGCTTGTGACCCCATATCATCCGCAAACTAGTGGGCAGGTTGAAGTCTCTAACCATCAATTAAAGCAAATTCTTGAGAAGACGGTTAGTTCCTCGAGGAAGGATTTGTCAACTAAGTTGAATGACGCATTGTGGGCCTTCCGCACCACGTACAAGACCAATTTGGGTATGTCCCCATATCGGGTAGTGTACGTGGCTTGCCACCTACCCGTCGAGCTTGAGCATCGTGATTTTTGGGCGATCAAGAACTGAATATGGATCTTGATCAAGCAGGAGTACAACGTAAACTTGACATTGTGGAATTGGAAGAGCTACGCAATAATGCATACGAGAATGCCAAAATTCATAAGTCCCGAGCTAAGATGTTTCACGATCGCATGATTATGCGAAAGGTGTTTACGGCCAGGCAGAAGGTGTTGCTCTACAATTCCCGGCTTCATATGTTTGCGGGTAAGCTCCGCAGTCGCTGGTCTGGCCCTTTTATTGTCCAAACCGTATATCCTCATGGAGCGGTTGACATCTTGAACCCAGGGAATAGGGACGTGTTCAAAGTTAATGGACAACGCCTCAAACCCTACTTGGAGGGGGCACCAGCAGAAGTCGCGGAGGTCATGTTCCTTCATGAACCTCTCTCGCACTCAACCATTCATGCTCCTGCATGAATGGTTGAGCTTTCATGTTTGTATAAAGTTTATTTGAAAAAAAAGAAAAAAAGAAAAAGAAAGAAAGACTCCTTCAGTGAGCATCGTTTGTTGTGGGCTCCAACCCTTGAGTATTTGGGCCCCATTTCTTTCACGTATTTGTATCCCTTCTTTAGCATCTCACAGGTTTTGATGGAATTTGGGTTGTGTCCATCAACATAGCCATGAACTTCCTTTTGTATTTCACGTTGGTGAGATCTTCCTTTTTTCATGCAGAAATCCATGTAGTATCATACTCACATTCATTGAGGACAATGCATGAAGTAGGTGTGGGGGGTGTTTTATGTGTGTACATACTTCAGTCTTTTCCTTTGATTTTGTTTTCTTCTGTGTGCATTGTTAGGGTCATGTTAGTGTGCTGCATTTAACATTGATATATCTGCTTGCCATGATCCTTGGGTGACTTGTCTTCTTTTGCTTGCCTAGTGCTTTAAAATTTTCAAATTTCTTTCAAAATCTTCATGTGTTTGCGAAAGAAAATATTTTTGTAGGTTTTGCGTGTGTTTAGCATGTGCAAAACCGTGGAGAGGCAAAGTAAAAAGAAAGCTCCCAAAATTGTCTTGAACCTGATGCATTAGGATATCTAATTTACTGCCTTTAGGTCTTATCGGGTCGTTAGGATGCACCCCGGTTTTCCCTCGGGGGCGTGTAATCATAGGGTTTCAGCACTCAAACATTTAGGAAGTCCACCCTGAACCTCGTGAGTCAAATAATTCGTGTCTGTTAGTATAAGGAAGTTTGTCGTAGTCAAGGGCCCTTAATCTCTTTTTGTGAAACTTAAGTGTAGGGGTTTTGGTTCCCATGTAGATAAATAAATAAGTGGTGTTCTCTCTTCTCGCATGGCTCCTATCACTCGGGAAAGTAGGTCTGAGGAGACATTGTGCCTGGTGCTCTCGAGTCATCTGACTTGGGATGCACCGACTGAACTCCCGTTACACGGGAGGTAGGGATCGCCCTATGTGGAGATTTGGGGGAAGGTGTACGTGATAGTGAAGTCCTCCTAGGCAATGATGCACGAAACCCAACCCTGGGAAAATAAAACACCAACCAATAAAATGCTCCAAAGAAAAGAAAAAAAAAAGAAAAGTCAAATAAGAACCTTAATGGACTTTACACATGGTATCACATTCAGAAGTTAAGGTTGCCCATGTCTTTCACTTAAGTCCTTAACTAACTTTCACGAATAATTCATTAGGCTAGGTGTGTGGACCGATTACATATATAGAGTCGACCCGTAGTATTACCACGTCCCATTATCGACAAAATAAGTCCAACGAGTCGTGTAGCTAGATTGATTAATGCATCTTGTTTGGATTTTGTGGGTATATCCGCTGAAAACCCTCAGGACACAACACTCCTCCTCCTTGGCAACAAGGAGGTTTAACGGCTTGTTGCATGTGCTAAGTGCAACCGTGATTCCTACGAAAGTGAGTTAGGATTTCTTGTTTCTCGTTTGTTTTTCTCTTTCTTTGTTTTGCTCGGGACTAGCAAAAACTTAGGTGTGGGGGTATTTGATTGACATCATTTCATGATTATATTTGTATCATATATCCATTATCTTACACTTAAGCAATGCTACGTGATGAATTTTATGTTTGAATTTCAGAAATAAAGAGGTTTGATGAGAAGAGGCATGAAAGGACCTAAAAGATAGGAAAAATGACTGAGTTGAGAGACTCGAGGACTAAGATGCAAAAGAAAAGGACCTGAACGTAAGACCGAAGGACCAAAGAGAAAAATATAAAACTCCACACCATCATGGGGAGTATTTTGGCAATTCGATTCGGGTCAGAGCTCCAATAAACGAAGTATATGCATCAAAGACCGATAAAGAAAGCCAGGAAAGCCCACAACAAAAGTCAGTCAGATCCAAAGCTTATGGACCGCCAATTGGTAGTCTGGGACCACGAATTGGCGGTCCGGATCTCTCCGGATCCGCTAATATTTCTGGAGCGCGTGTATTACAGTTTGTATAGGCTATTTTTGGTATTTGTTTAGTCCCATACCGGGGGATTTTCCCGGATTACCTTTTTCTATGGCTATAAATAGAACTCTCCCTCCTCTCATGTACCCCATCTCCTCTCTTTGTGGCCATCTTCTCTACTAAGACTGAAGCCTTGAAGCAAAACTCTGGTGGAGAAAGAGGCTACTTGTAATTGAGTGAGTTAATAATAGATGTCTTCCATTAGTATGTTGTTTTCTTGCTTAGTTTAATTTCCTTTAATATGCTTGCATGTTTGTTTTGTTTTATGTCTTTTAGTTAACTTGTTGTTTAGTCTTTCTATAATTAGTTTAAGCATGTCTTCTTTCCTTAGTATAATTGTTAGTTTAAATATGTGTGAGTAGTTCCATCCCCTTTGGGGGTGAGGTAGATGTGTGTACATGTTATGTAGATGACATGAATGCTAGATATTATTTTTTGTGAGAGATATTAGTATGCTTGCTTGAATTAATAAGAACTTTACTTGATGGTTTCTGGCATAGTTAGGTACATTCCATGCTTGTTATGTTCTTAATAACAATCTTGCATTGCTTATATTAATCACCTAGGTTAGTGTTGTAAATGATAGGTCTTGCCATTAGGTACTTCTTATACATTAACAAACACTAACTAACTTGAGCTTCTTGTATGCATTCACCATCACACTTATTTCATGTGCACACACACACACACTCCACCCGTTAGGGGTTTTCCATTCCTGAGTTATATCTTCCTTCAATAGTTGCCTAGTTTAGTTTGTGTTGTGATTTCATTTCAGCCTTTCTAGTTTACTAGTTTAGATTAGTGTAGTTAGTGTAATCAATATTTCTCTCCTTTCTTTCCCACTCGCCTTCGCACAAACCAAAACTCGACACACCTCCCTGTGGATCGACTCATATTTGCCACCGCTTCAACGCGGTCATGCACTTGCGGTTAATAAAACGAATCAATCATCGTGCCTCATCCTCCATAAAGATGTGGTGCTGCAGGACGTCAGGACTTATCCTTTTAATGTCCTTCAAGGACCACCTAATGGCTGATTTGTGCTCCTTTAGGACTCGAATCAGACTTTCTTCCTGATCACCAATCAACATCGATGAAAAATCACCGGAAATGACCTATCGAGACCAACAAAAACGTGTTTAAGTTCCTTAGGGAGTTCTTTAAGCTCAATTGTGGGTGGCTCCTCAAGGTAAGGCGTGATATGTAGCTCAAAATGTAAGATAGGAGGAGCTCGCATGTACTGAATAACATCCACATCATTGCTCAACTCACCCCCATCATTTTCATGATCGGAATCATCCATGATGAAGCATTTAGATTTTCATGAATCAGGGGGTACTCTTCTTTTATTTCTTCTTACACATCCCGGATAAGATTAATTTCCATGGGGTCCTCGAAAGATGCCAGTTGCCTAGCCATATTTAACACATGGAATGTCGTGGTCAAGTTTCCGAACGACAATTTCATGAGTTCAGTTCGACAATTGATTAAGGCATTTGACGTCGCCAGAAAAGGTCTACACAAAATCAATGGAATCTAAAAGTGGGTAGTCTTGATTGGTTCAGTCTCAAGTACGATGAATTCAACAAGAAATATGAAATTGCCGACCTTGATTTGGACATCTTCAATGACCCCCATTGGGACTTTGATCGAACGATCATCCAACTGTAAAGTTGTTTTAGTAGGTTTGATCTCGCCTAGGCTTAATCGTTCATACACAGAAGCTGGTAAGAGGTTAACCGCCGACCCTAGATCTTGCAAGACATTATTAATGCGAGAGTCCCCAATGACACATGAAATTGTTGGACTACATGGGTCCTTCAATTTTACGTACGTTGGATTTGCTAGAGACGTTGATTTTCCTCTTAGTCGTACAGAGATACTTCAGGAATTTCGCATAGGAAGATATTTTTTGAATCAAGTCTAACAAAGCAATGTTGACATTCACTTTCTTGAATATCTCCAGCATTTTATCCACATTGTCACTCTGTTTCGTAGACAACCTATTAGGATATGGAGCGTTTGGCAGGTAGGTCTTCTACGGTGCCTAAGAAGGGGGCGTTGGTCTATTATTGTCACCCTCAGCCCCTCCTTAGTAAAGAGCGTTCGGGACGGGATGTGAGGACCCACGTACACAATCTAACACCCGTGCCACAACTCGATGCCATGGTGAGAGTATGAGGATAGTAGCTCCTTGTACCTCTCTAAGTATGCATGGAATGATTCGGTCTCATGTTCATAAAATGAATTGATTTCATTCGTCGGTTTTTGAGTCTGATGATATGGAAAGTACTTCTTGAGGAATGCATATTGAAACTCATCCCAAGTCCTAAAGGCATTCGCCTGGTTGCTGTAAAACCACTTCGTGGCATCATCCTTTAGTGCAAAGGGGACAAGCCTAAGATGGATGGAGTCTGTGCTAAGTTGTTGTAGCTTGAACATAGCACAGACCTCCTCAAATTCCCTGAGAAAGATGTAGGGGTCACCCTTCCCAGTGAAGTGAGGTAGCATGGATATAAACTGAGGCTTAACCTCAAAGTGGTTCTCATTTGCCTCTGGCAATACGATGCACGAAGGTAGAGCAGTATTGCTCGGGTATCATCGATCACGTAGAGAAATGGGAATATGAACGGGTGGAACAGGTGGACCGTGTGCGACACGAGAAGATGAAAGTGTCGAGAAATCGACTACCGAGGAAGGATTAACGACACACCTTGTCAAACGACCACTCTCGTCTCGAGCCCACACAAGCATGCACAAAGGTGTACACACACACAAACCAAAACTTTTTTTAACAAGGAAGAAGAATGTGCGTAGAGGAGAAGACGGGAGGACACATAAGAGAGAATGACTCAGGAGAGAAGGGAACAAATCCTTATGCTACGGCGGGCAGGTACCGGTAGAAGCACATAAGCAAACAAGGCTCAAACAACCTAAGGTCGCTATAGGTCCTTACAGCTAGACGACGCCTAACAGCGAGGTGATGCGTCCTCAACACACCTCACCTCCCTACGACGAGGACCACAAATCCCATCAAGTAAGCCAAGATCCAGAGATCACGTATCTCCTTCTATCGACAGAGTGGGCAACGCCGATCAGGTCATGATGGTCGTGACCGGATCACTCTCCTAATGCGCCCGAGATCCTTAGGTCTAATGTCTACTTGATTTTAAAATTAGGCTCTTGATTAGTCTAGTTTTTGGGAAAAAGGAAAGAGTGATGAAATCCCCCACCTTATCTTATATGGGACAGGCCCTCTTTGGTAGCGTTTTGGAGTCCTAATCTAGAAATCAACTCTCCAAACAAACGCTCAACTCACACTTGTTGCAATGCAATTCCTACTAACTAAGGCATGGTCATACGAAATGCATGAATGAATGTAGGAGATGCGTACCTCACTCCAGTGCTCAACAACTGAAAGTAAAGCTAAAACAAAAGACAAACTACGTGCCCAAGTCAAGTACATGATGCAGACCTAAACAGGCAAGAATGCCTAATATTTTGCTTTAGGTTTTAGGGTCCAAGTTGCTTAAAAGGGGATTGATTATTGATCTGGGGGCAAACTACAAGTCATAACATGCCAAACTGATCCCTAAACAACTATGTTGATACACAAAACAACCAGAAGAAAGTAGGGGGCTAGCAGAGCTCACCACGCCGCCAGTTGTCGGTCCACAACCATTGTTTGGCCGTCTGTTTTGCTTTTCTGGCCTCCAAATTTCTTCGGGTGCCTTCCTTTGATGTTTAGAGCCTCCTGAAACAAAAGGAAAACTACAAAATAGAAATTAAATCCACTCGAATTGTAAGAGCCACTCTCCTGCTATAATAATAATAAGTCCACTATCCGCGGTTATGCATAATTGACTTCTTGGAATGTGAAATTGTGTTATGACATGCTTGTTTAAGTAGATTTGATCAGATTTCTCGTTGGTCGATCGGGTGCGACACATCGGACGAGCGCGCGATTGTTTGACTCGATCGACTCAATTTGGGCCCGAGTGAGTGTAGGGTCGGTTTTGGACTAAAACCGTGTTGAAGTGGCATGGAATTGGAAGGGTTGCATTAGGGTTTGGATGTGCATTTTCGTAGCTTTTGGATGCCTTTGGAATGGTGCCATTTTGGCATGCCTTAATTTGACTTGAATAGCCATGAAGCCTATGGAAGTTGGAGGGTTGTTTGCAAACAAAACCCCCTCAACCCAAGCCATACCTACCCTCTCACTCCCTCACCCACGAAATTCAGACCCTCTCCATCTCCCTCTCCGGTGTGCTAGTGGTTGGAGCTCCGACGAGTCAAGTGGAGCAAGCTAGAGTGCATCTTCTGGGAGCAACTAGACGAAGATCTGGGTGGGCTGATATCCGGTAATCTCGGGCAAAGTTTTTCATGAATTCAGGTATGCTCCTGACCCTTGAAGAGTTGTATGGGAGGGGGTGTTGGCTGGAGGGCCAGCCAGCACCATGTTGGTGGTTGGTGCAATCGGTTGCACCAAAAACCGAGTTCCCTTCTAGCGTGCGCATGGAGCATGCGCTAGATGGGGCTGGCTGTGGGGCAGCCAGAGGGACCGGGTTTCCGTTGAGCTCTGGTGAGGTCCGATCAGGAGTGATGAGGTTTCTTCTGGGCTGAGTTTTGGAGTGGGCACGGATCTGGTTGGGTGTGGCTGGTGCACACAAGATCCGACTAGGATTTGTCTTCAACCCTTTTGACTCTTTGTTTGGATCGGCTGGCTGATCCAGATCTTCTAGATGGTGGAAAAGGTCAGGAAAAGGTGTGGAACAAACCTAGGGATGCCAAGGGTGAGGGGTATCTTGATGGGCTAGCTCGGTCTGAGCAGCGTGCGCTTGAATGGGATAGCCATGCGGTTAGTGCACCATGTGCATCAGCTTGCTCGGTTGTTGGGCTGAGCTGCTTGGATGGATCTCTACTGACCCTCTCCCACCATAGACGGCCTGAGAGGGATACTCTAAGCATGTGGGTTGGAGTGGTCAAGGGCTCATGCATATGGTTGTGAGTCGATTGAACTTGTCAGCTTGTCTTTTGTTAGTTATCGTGTTGAATGTGTTTTGCTCTATATGACTTGTTGTGTTTCAGTAGCAGATATAATGTGGTTATATGATCTGATGTGTTTGTATTCCTGATGTTGTAGTCATGCATGCACTTATGAATGTAAACGGGCTCTTTCATATCATGTGTTGATCGTGTCATGTTCTAAAGCAACATATTAACATGTTACATGCATGTATGCTAGTTTAGAGATCTATATCGTCTACTGATATTTTATGCATGTTCCAACATGATTATCCTACTGATATACATGTAATCAATACCCATATCAACTCTGATCATGCTCTGAGATTTCAGTTATCATCGCATATAAACTCTGAAACTAAGGATGCATGTTATCGATTATTGTGGAGTGTGATTTTGATATATCTAGTTGTAGTGCATCATCCTATTGCGTCTCTCATGTCTATATGTTACTGAAGTGAAGTGTTATGATATGTTTATGTATGACCCTTAGGATATCAGACCTTTTAACATCCTTATCATGACCCGTAGATGACTCGATTAGCTATTATCTTGATTTGCCGATCCGGTTATGATTGCTTGCTGTTGTGAGTTTCGTTTGATTCCTGATTGGGATGTTCTGATTTTATTTGTTTGGGGGCTGTTAGGAGGGTATTCGGATACCTTTCCTTGAGCTCATTCCATACACTGTAGATGCATTAGATTTTAGATACTTAAGTAGCTTGCATCGCATTTAATCTGATTAATAATTCTAGGAACATTCTATTTTTGGGCCGACGGGCCACGAGTGGGTCCTCTTGCTAGAGAGGCCATTCGCATAAGACCTTCACGTTGGGAGGCCAGGCGTAAGATAAGTCCTGGGCAGGCGCGCTGCCATTCTGTCTCAGTGTAGGTATTCCCAAGTTCGCGATGGCACCATGTAGGTCACTTGCCGCGAATTGGGACACTTATCCGGCGCACCGCTTTGTGCCGAGCGGTGGGTCACTGTCGAGTGACCGCCTTTGACCAGCAAGGCTGGTGTTCTGGTTCCTATTGAGGAATGATTCAGGTGTGTCCGACCAGCACGGCTTATGGAGTCGTAGCCTTCTGTTGCATTATGTGCTTTTCTGTTTCTGTTTTGGATGCTTTTGTCTTAGATAGATTGCATGCATTCTTCCATATAACTCTGATTGGGCCAGGGGCATACTGGGTTTTCTTTATAGAAAACTCACGCAAATGTTGATGCGGTGCTTGCAGGTACTTAGATTCCTACAGGGTAGGCTGGACGAGTAGTCGAAGATTCTGTACACGAGGGACACGTCGACCAGATTCTTCAGTTTGTCTTTTGCTTCCGCATTATTTATGATATACTTCCCTTTTGTAACTCGATGTAATGTATTTGATTTTGTTACCATGTATGGATAATCTCTCACTTTTCAGTCATGTTTTAAGTTAGTCTATCCATGTATGATCTCTCTACGTATTGTCGAGTCGTTGTTGGTCTGTCTTTTGTAACTCCTTTGGTCGTCGCGGAGGTCTCTGATCGCGACACTTGTAGTCTTTCCCAGTGTGCGTACCCGTGAGATCGGGGGCGTTACACGAATCGTCCCAAATTAGAGTCTGGACTGACACCTCCCCGACAACGGCGCCAAAAACTTGTTTAAACATTTTAAATTTAGACCGCAAGTGCACAGCCGTCGGTGAAGACGGGGCAAGTACGGGTCGATCCGCAGGGAGGTGAGTAGCCTCTGGTTTGACCAAAATCAAATGGCAAATGAAGGGAGAAGAGTTTTAGATATGCTAATCTAAGCTACACTAAACTAGTAAGAAGAAATGTGAAGGAAAGCAACAACTAGTGATTCAAAGTAAAGCAAAAGAAAACTTAATTCAAAGCTGTAAATCAGGAAGGGAGAGCCCCTAGGGTGTGGAGTGAGTGCACACATGCAAAGAGAGGGTGAAGAATGCATTTCAATAGGCACAAATGTAGGTAGTGCTTTCATGTATAAGAGGTGTCTAATGGTCATGGCAAAACATATCAATCCAATCACTAACCTATTTGATTAACATTCAGATACACAAGTTTGGTTATTTCAGAACCTAAACAAGCATGGGAGGTGTCCAAGAGTTGTGGCAAAACCCATTAAGTAAAGTGTTCTATTTTAAACAAGCAAACATACATTCATGGTTATCAACACATTTCAAAAATAAAGCATTCATTTCAATTCTTTATTGCATATATAAAACATCAACTCCACCCCCAAAAGGGATGGAACTACTCACTACTCATTAAACTAACTATTAGTACAGAACACCCTTGAGCTGGTAACCTCTAAATCCACACTGGCCTTTCCATGTTCCTAGTGAAAAGCAAAAGGCCAAGCGAAGGCGCGTCATCGAATGAGAGTGAGAATCCTATGTGCGGTAGTACGTCGATGGGTTACTTATTTTATTAGGTCTAAACTTCGAGCTGCAGCATCTTTGGGAAAAGGGCAGCGGATATGAACAAGATACGATCATGAGAGTGTCCAATGCCATGTGTGTTCTCCCACTTCATCTGGAATTAGCTATTCATATGCAAAAAAGTACAGAACACCCTTGAGCTGGTAACATCTCTTATAGTGTATCTTAAGAAAGGAAACCATATTAACTAAGTCTACTAAGATTATTGAAACAAAATTAAACTAAGCATGCATGCAACATGAAAGAAGCAACATAACAAGGAAAATTTTATTAATTTCAGCATCACAATACAATACAAGGGAAGATGATGAGTTCTATTTATAGTCATTGAAAAATGTGATCAGGGACAATCCCCCGATGTGGGACTAATACAATACCAAAAAAGGACATAAAACACACTAATATATGATCCTCCCGAAGATTATCCGATCCAGAGCTGACCCGACCACCAATCAGCGTTCCCAGACCGCCAATCAGTGACCCTAGGAAACCAATTGGCGGTCTAGTTTGGTCATGATCCGACCTGGCTTATCGTGGTTGTGTATTATGTTGTTTTTGTCCATTTTAGGTAGGTTTCAGTAATCCCACATCGGAGGATTGTCCCTAGTTGTCATTTTCATGTCTATAAATAGAACTCTTCCTCCTCCTTTGTAATGTACCCATTGTTTGGTGGTCACTCTGTAATATGAGTCATGTAAATAAAATATTTTCTTTTAGTTTTGTTTGAATGTTGTCTGTTTTTTAATGCTTGCATGGTTAACTTAGTTTTGTTTTGCTAATCTTAGTATAACCTGTTAAATGTCTTTCTTTCTTAGTATAATTGTTAATTGAATGTGTAGTGAGTAGTTCCATCCCCTTTGGGGGTGGAGATGATGTTTATACATGTAATGAAGAATGGGAATGAATGCTATCTTATGCAATATGTGATGAATGTGAATGTATGCGTGTTTGTTTAAATAAGAATACTTAACTTGATGGATTCTCCCCAACTTTTAGACACTTCCCATGCTTGTTTAGGTTCTTAATAACCAACTTGTTTATGCTCATATTAATCAACTAGGTTTGTGATTGGATTGATAGGTTTTGCCACAACCATTTGATACTTCCTATGCATGAAAACACAATCTATACTTGTACATTATTGAATGCATTCTTCACCACCTTATCACATGTGTACACACACTCCACCTTTTAGGGGTTGTCTTTACTGAATCTTATCTTTCTCATTTGTGAATTGGTAGTTTAGTGTAATTAGTTAGCATAATCGACTCATTCTCCTCTCCTTTCCCACTCGAGCATGGTTGGAACAAAAATACTCACAACTCCTTGAGGTTTGACCCGTATTTTCCACGTCCTCACCAATGTCATGCACTTGCGGTTATTATAACTGAATCAATCAAGTTTTGGGTGTCATTGTTGGGGAGGTGCTCTGTCCAGACTCTGGTTTGGACGATTTGAGTGGATTTAATCTTTTGGTTTTAGTTTTGCTTTATTTTAGGACGTTGAAAGTTCACTGGGGAAGCAGTTGGACATATGTAGGAGAATTTGAATCTATCACGACCGCCAAGTAGCTGTCAAGGACCGCTGATTGGTGGCCTGGTGAGTTTTGTTTGCCCCTTTGTTTTGTTCTGGTTGTTGGTAATACCACTATTGTTGCCTGGGAGCCCAATTTTGCATGTCTAAACCTGTAGATTGCTTCCATATTAATCAATAAAGACATCAATCCCCCTTTTATACAACTTGGACCATAAAAGTCAAAGCAAAAGATTAGTGACTTGGCATCTATATCATGCATCATTCGTAGACATTGTATGCATTCATCTTTTCTTTGTTTTATTTTTTCCATTGTTGAGTGCTGGCCTGAGCTACGTGCGCCTATTCTCTCATTCATGCATGGTTAGAGCATGCATTAGTTAGTAAGGTACATCAAGATAAGAGTGAGGTGAGTATTTGATTGGAGGGCTTGATTGCTAGTTTAGGAATCAAGCTACTCTAAGGGGGTTATCCCATACAGGATAAAGTGGGGGATTTCATCACCCTTTGCTTAGCCCCTAAAATCACATTAATCAAAATCCTTAATCTTAAATTAAGTAGACATTGGCGACTAGGATACGGGCTAACTTAGTTGCCGAGGACGGTGAGGCGTTTGGGAGTGTGGGGAGTCACGGTTAGACAACGTCTCACTTAAGGAACCATAGCCAGCCTAAGCTTGTTTGAGACGTGTTTGCTAGATTAGGCCTCTACCCTCACCCACTACCCATGCTAGATTTAGGGATTCTTCCTTTCTCACCAGAATCTTCTCCTCCTCTACATTCTTCGAGTTGTCTCCTCCTCTGATTACACCTTCTGTTGTGTGCAGATTTTTTGAGTTGAGTCGAGTGTTTGATGCGAGGTTGGGATCGTTCTAATGAGACCGCTCGACTTTAGAGAGTGCATTTTTCTTTTGAGATGGACAATCTAGGTGATCGCCTATCTCCGCCTCGAGCTCCTTTGGAGCGCGAGGCCGAGTCATGTCACAGAGGTGGGGGAGATCGAGTTCCATACATAAATTACCTAGATCCACTCCCACCGCCACGTAGACCTCCTCCAACTCAGGAGTAAAAGGGATTCGGACAGGATCGAGTTATGGGTGCGTCACCACTTTTAGCTCGACAAGATAGACCGATGACTCTGTGGGAGCGGACCCATCCTATTCGGGTCGTGCAACCTTCTTGCATTGTTCTCCCGCCTCCTCGTGGGAACAATTATGAATTGAAACCTTAATATGTGAGCATGCCTCCTACCTTCACTGCCAATAAGGAGGATCCGTATATCTTTATATGTGAATTCAAGGAAGTATGCTCCATGTTCTAGCTTCAACAACTTGTCAAGCATTCCGTCCGGTTGAGAAAGATTTCTTTCGCATTGAAGAATAACGCAATGAAATGGATGTACAACCTCCCCGCAAACTCGATTCGGTCTTGGTATGCATTCGTGACAGTTTTTCTGAAGAGATTCTTCCTTCAATGGAAGAATCAATAGATACGGCAGTAGATAGATCAATCATACTAAGACCGAATCATTTCATGTTTCTTTGAGAGGTTCAAAAACCGTCCCCTGAAGTGCCCTCATCATGGGCTTAAGTTATGGTAGTTGTGCCAGATTGTTTATGAGGGCTTCAATTATAACACCCGCACATTGTTGGAGTCAATGTGTCACGGTGACTTCGAAATGAAACCGATCAACGAGGCGTAGGACACTTTTGAATTAATGACTGAACGTACCCTTGAGTGGGACACCATGAGAGAGCCACCCTCCGCAAGGTCTTTTGGTCGAGCTAGATCTTACCAAGTCGAGTCTACTATCGCGTCTGAGGCGAAAATGGTTACTTTCATGCGTAAGATTGAAAGTTTAGGGCTGGACCGAGCTCTTGTAGTTCAGGTCGGTTCTCTGACTTGCAGTACATGTGGACTTACGGGACATAGTGACATGGAATGTGCTTACCCTCCAAGCGATATTGAGCTTGCAATTGTGATGTATCAACAGTGGCCCCGTAACGACCTGTACAATCACTCCTTCAACCTGGGAGGCGAAACCACCTTAACTTCTCTTGGGGCCTACTGGGGGCAAGGGTCAGAGGTTGCACGCTCAACCTGAACTCCCAACTTCTCACTTTCCACGCCCACTGGTGACCTACCAACCCCCACATCAAAGGTCTCAACCAAATACTCCCCAACCTCCTCAAGCATCATCTTGGGGTTATTCTAACCATATTCCACCATAGCGGGTTGACCCAAAGGACCCCACTCTTGAACAAACCTTTAAAGCATTCATGCAGGGCATGCAAACCATGCTTTCGACCAACAACAATTCGGTCAAAGCATTAGAAGTGCAAGTCAGCCAGTTGGCTCATCAGCTCCATGAACGCAAGAAGGGTCAGTTACCGAGTTAACCGGAGCTGAATCCCCGCATGTACCAACAACCACACACAAAATGAGAGTTTCGTACCTCAGGGGTGACAAGTGAACCACGTGGAGGAACTTATTCAGCATGTCAATGACATTGTAACCTTAAGGAATGGAAAGAAGATCGGCAATCACATTTCCTTGCCAGCAACACCATCTACGCAGCCCTTTCGTAGGGAGGGTGGTGATAAGGAGTCGAGGAAATTTCTCCATTGACTCCCAAGGAAGGTCAGCCAGTTTGCCTAAACTCACCCTCCTCCTTCAATACTCCAAGGCAAACCTACGTTCCAAAAGCTCCCAATCCTAGTAGATTAACTAAAAAACATAGTGATACAATGGATAAGATATTGGAGGTCTTTAAACAAGTGAAGGTTAACATCCCCTTGTTGCATGTCATCCAACAAATACCTCAATATGCCAAAGTGTTGAAAGATCTCTGCATAACAAAGAGGAAGACCAATGTTCCTAAGAAAGCATTCTTAGTTGTTAGTGTGAGTTCACTGATTGACATCATTTCATGCTTATATTTGTATCTTATATCCATTATCTTACACCTAAGCAATGCTACGTGGTGAGTTTTATGTTTGAATTTCAGAAATAAATAGGTTTCAAGAGATGAAGCATGAAAGGACCCAAAACCAGGGAAAAAGGACTTAATTGTGAGACCTTGGGACTAAGATGCAAGGGAAAAGGACCTGAACGTAAGACCGAAGGACCAAAGAGCAAAATAGAAAACTTCACACCATCATGGGGAGTATTTTGGCAATTCTATTCGAGTCAGAGCTCCAACAAGCGAAGTAGGTGCATCCAAGACCAACAAATACATCAAGACAAGCCCACAACAAAAATGAGCCCGATCCAGAACCAATAGACCGCCAATTGGCGGTCTGTTTAGCTTCGGATCCGCTAATCTTTGGCGGGCATGTGTATTAGAGTGTGTTTATTATATTTCTGATATTTGTTTAGTCCCACATCGGGGGATTGTCCCGGATTACATTTTTCTATGGCTATAAATAGAACTCTCCCTCCTCTCATGTACCCCATCTCTCTCTTTGTGTCCATCTTCCCTACTAAGAGTGAAGCCTTGAAGCAAAACTCAGGTGGAGGAAGGGATGCTTGTAATTGAGTGAGTCAATAATCGATGTTTTCATTAGCATGTTATTTCTTGCTTAGTTAATTTTCTTTAATGTGCTTGCTTTGATGCTTGTTTTGTTTTATGTCATTTCAGCTTCTTTAATATTTCTTGCTTGATTAGTGTAGTTTCATTTCAGTATAATGCTTCATTTTGTTAATGTAGTTAGTGTAATGAGCAGTGAGTAGTTCCATCCCCATTTGGGGGTGGAGAAATCTGTGATATGACAATGTAGTGTATTAGGTGTGTGTTATCTTAATCCCTTGAGCCTTATATGATTTCCATAACCATCTAATGGGATTTCACTCTTATCTTTGTTAGGCTAATGCTCTTGAATGAAGATTAGCTTATGCTTAGATTAGTGGACCTATTTTATGGAGAATGATAAGGTGAGGATATGGATGGAATTAATATTGGAAACACAATTTGTAGTGTATGTACTCTTGTTGCCTTTACCTTGGTTAATATCTTGTATGTTTTAATGATATGTGTTATCTTAATTCATGTGGAGGCATAGTAGGGTCTAGTCTTTATACATAAGTTCATTTAGCTTCATTCCAATTATTGTCTTGTATGCTTTAATGATATGATATTATCTTAATTCATGTGGAGGCAAAGTTGGATTTAGTTTTATGATTTCATGCACTACATGTTGTGAGGAGCATAATTTAACACACACACACACACATCTTTATATTCACATCATTTGTCTACCCTATGGGGTTTAGTTTTATTGCTTATCTTCATTTCCTTTTGCATCTTAGTGTAGTTTAGTGTAACCAACCATTCTCTCCTTTCTTTACCAATCGCCTTCGAACAAACCAAAAGTTGACACACCTCCCTGTGGATCGACCCGTATTTGCCACCGCTTCAACGCGGTCGTGCACTTGCGGTTTAAATAAAACTATCAATCAAGTTTTTGGCGCCGTTGCCGGGGAGGTGTTCTGTCCAGACTTTGGTTTGGACGATTCGAGTGGTTTTTAATTTTTTGTTTTTAGTTTTTGTTGGTTTCAGGGATCCTAGAGCTCACGGGGCGGCTACTGGACGAGTTGGAGAACAAGAACTTCAACAAGGAACGCCAATCAGCGGTCTTGGACCGCCAATTGGCGGCCTGGTGAGGGTTTCTTGCTCTCAATTTTCTTCTGGTAGATGGTTCTTTCATTTTAGTTATCTGGGAGCACTATTTTGCATGCTGTGACTTTTAGTTTGCTCCCATATCATTAAACCAATCCCCATTAATCAACTTGGCCTTAAAATCCAAAGCAAAAGACTAGACGTTCTTACTTGTTTAGGTCACGCATCATGTAGTTGACTTAGGCATGTACTTGTCATTTCTTTTAGCTTTATTTTCAGTTGTTGAGCGCTGGCGTGAGGTACGCATTTCCTACACTCATTCATGCATCTTGTATGCCCACGCATTAATTAGTAGAAATTGCATCAGGACAAGAGTGAGTTGAGCGTTTGATTGGAGCGATTGATTGCTAGATTTAGGATCAAAACGCTACTAAGGAGGGGTTGTCCCACAAAAGATAAGGTGGGGGATTTCATCACCCTTTCCTTGGCCCCAAAAATCACTCTTAATCAAGCCTTAACTAAAAGCAAGTAGACATTGGACCTAGGATTTCGGACGCACTAGGAGAGTAATCTAGTTGAGATTGTCATGACCTGATCGGCGTTGCCTACCTTGTCGATAGTAGGAGGTACTGGATCTCCAGATCTGTTATCACTTGCTGGGCATTGTGGTCCTCGTTGTAGGGAGTTGAGGCGTGTCGAGGCTAATGACCTCGAAGTTAGGCGTCATCTAGCCTAAGGACCCATAGCCTTAAGCTGATTGAGCCGTGCTTGCTAGTTAAGCTTCTATCTGATCCCATTACCCATGCTAGATCTAAGGATTCTTCCATCCTCATCTGAGTCCTCTCCTCATCTTTTCTCTACGAGTAGTATCCTCCTCTGAGTACACCTTCTGTTGTGTGTTTTTTAGAGTCGAGTCGAGCATTTTCTGCGAGGTTGGGCTCATTCTGGTGAGAGCGCTCGACTAGAGAGAGTGCATTTTTCTGAGATGGACGGTCTTGGTGATCGACCATCTCCACCTCGCGCTCCTTTGGAGCTGGAGGCTGAGTCGTCTCGTGGTGACAGGGGCGACCAGGTTCCATACATGGATTATGATTACCTCGGTCCGCTCCCACCTCCACGTAGACCTCCTTCTCCTCCTCCTCTGACTCAAGAGGAAGGGAGATTCGGTCAGGATCTAGTTCTTGGTGCACCACCACCTTTAGCTCGACAGGATATGCCGATGACTTTGTGGGAGCGGACCTATCCTGTTCGGGCCCCGCAGCCTTCTTGCATAGTTCTTCCCCCTGCTCCCGGGAACAACTATGAGCTGAAACCTCAATATGTGAGCATGCTTCCAACCTTCACTGCCAATAAGGAGGATCACTTAATTTTTATACGCGAATTCGAGGAAGTATGCTCCATGTTCAAGCTTCAACGGCTTGACGAGGATTCAGTCCGGTTGAGGATGATTTCTTTCGCATTGAAGGATAACGCGAAGAAATGGATGTACAGCCTCCCGGCGAGCTCGATTCGGTCTCAGGAAGGGAGATTCGGTCTTCTGGTCGAGCTGGATCTTATCAAGTTGAGTCAACTATCGCGTCTGAGGCGAAAATGGCTGCTCTCATGCGTAGGATTGAGAGTTTAGAGTTGGACCGAGCTCCTATAGCTCAGGTCGCTACTCCCGGATATGGTAGGTGTGAACTTACGGGTCATGATGACTTGGAATGCGCTTACGCTCCAAGGGATACTGAGTATGCGAATGCGATGTATCAACAGAGGCCCCGTAACGACCCGTATGGTCACTCCTACAACTTGGGATGGCGTAACCATCCTAACTTCTCTTGGGGGCCTAGTGGGGGTAACGATCAGAGCTCGCACGCTCAACCTCAACCTCCACCGTATCAACCTCCACGCCCATCGGCGACCTACCAACCCCCACATCAAAGGTCTCAGCATTATACTTACCAATCTCCTCAGACCTCATCGTCGGGTTATTCTAACAAAACTCCACCACCCCAGCGGGTTGACCCAAAGAACCCTTCTTGTGATCCTACCCTTCAAGCGTTCATGCAGAGCATGCAAAGTACTGTCAAGGCTTTGGAAATGCAAGTTAGCCAGTTGGCTACTCAGCTCCATGAACGCGAGAAGGGACAGTTACCGAGTCAACCCGAGGTGAATCCTCGGGGTACCTATTCTCAAGGAAGGCCACCTGTACCTCATGCTACCTCTGAACCGACCCATCATATTAATGTGATTCATACTTTGAGGTCTGGTAAGGAGGTGGATAACCACATTGGGGGGCCTTCCTTGTCATCACCATCTCTTGGTGTCACCAGACCTGTGGTGATACCTGCATCTCTGAGGGAGCCGGATCCTGAGGTTCCCTCCAACAATACTTCCAGGAAGGAGCCTGATCTTGAGGTTCCTTCTACATTTCCTTCGACAATGGGGCCGAACCCTGAGGTCCCCTTGTCTCCTCTTGTGTCGAAGGAATCAGATTCTGAGGTCCCCACTCATGCTTCTTTGGACCAGAATTCTGATGTTCCTTCGCAAAACTCTTATGCCCCGAAGGCACCATTCCCTGAGCGCCTTAGAAAGAAAACCTCGGATCAGCATGACAAGATGCTTGAGATGTTTCGGCAAGTTAAGGTGAATATCCCTCTTTTGGAGGTGATTCAGCAAATGTCACCTTATGCCAAGGTTCTCAAGGACTTATGCACCAAGAAGAGAAAACTCATGTTCCAAAGAAAGCTTTTCTTGTGGCTAATGTGAGTTCTTTGTTGGCATAACTTATGCAAGTCAAATACAAGGACCCTGGTTGTCCTACTATCTCTTGTGTGATTGGTGATGTGTCCATACATCGAGCCTTATTGGATCTTGGTGCATCTGTTAATCTTCTCCCATATTCTGTCTACGTCCACCTCGGTCTTGGAGACCTTAAACAAACAAAAACCACTATTCAATTGGTTGATAGGTCTATGAAGAAACTGAGGGGTGTGGTGGAAGATGTGTTGATCAAAGTGGGAGAGTTCATTTATCAAGTCGACTTTTTGTCTTGGATATTGAACCTGTGTCAAACCCACTTGGACAAATTCCTGTCATTCTGGGGCGACTATTCCTTGCGACTTCCAATGCATTGATCAATTGTCGCAATGGTCTGATGTGCTTGACTTATGGTAGTCAATGCGCTGATTTCAACATCTTCACCATCGGCAAGAAGCCAGGTGCCTTCAATGACCCTGTTGGGGTTAACCTTATCCAGGGTTTGGATGAGATTGAAGTTGAGGGCACCTTCAAGTTCTTCAGAGAATTGTTCGATGGAGATCCTGAAGGTGGTGAAGATGTTTCACCTGGGCTGGTACAAGAAGGTTCCTTATGTTCTGATCATGTGGCCCTTGAACCACATCCTTTTGATCTTGTGGCCCTTGAGCCACATCCTTTCAATCATGTGGCTCTTGAGCCACAAGATACCATTTTTATGGCCTCTGGCCACATGCTCTTCATTCTGTATCTGTTGAGGACCCCATGTGGGTTAAGAATCAACCACATGATACCCTTCAACCTGATAGAGGTTCACCTCTCATTCATGCCTCCTCTTTTACTAACTCTCAAGAGGCATCGAACGACCACAATGCTTATAAGGGTGTCAGGTGGTCAAGCAATTCTGTTTTGTATGTTGCGAGCCTATGCATGTGCATTTCTGGCTCGAGAGATGGTGGGTTCCCATTTGATGTCCCTTGACATATGAAGATGGAAGCCTATTGTTGTACATAATTTATTTAGCAAAAAAACTCTTTCAGTGAGCATCGATTGTTGTGGGCTCCAACACTTGAGTATTTGGGCCTCATTTCTTTCACGAATTTGTATCCCTTCTTTAGCATCTCACAGGTTTTGTCCATCAACATAACCTTGAACTTCTTTTTGCGCTTCATATTGGTGAGATCTTTCCTTTTTCATGCATAAATTCATGTAGTATCTTGCTCACATTCATTGAGGACAATGCATGAAGTAGGTGTGTGGGGGGGTGTTTTACGTGTTTACATAGTCGAGTCTTTTCCTTTGATTTTGTTTTCTTTTGTGTGCATTGATAGGGTCATGTTAGTGTGCTGAATTTAATATCGATATATCTGCTTGCCATGATCCTTGGGTGACTTGTCTTCTTTTGCTTACCTAGTGCTTTAAAATTTCACATTTCTTTCAAAATCTTCATGTGTTTGCGAAAGAAAATGTTTTGTGGGTTTTGCGTGTGTTTAGCATGTCCAAAACCGTTGAGAGGCAAAGTGAAAAGAAAGCTCCCAAAATTGTCTTGAACTTGATGCATTAGGGTATCTAGTACAGTGGCTTTAGGACTTATCTAGTCGTTAGGATGCACCCCGGTTTTCCCTCGGGGGCGAGTAATCATAGGGTTTCAGTACTCAAACAATTAAAGAAGTCCATCCTGAACCTAATGAGTGAATAATTCGTGTCTGTTAATTTAAGGAAGTTTGTTGTAGTCAATGACCCTTTAAATCTTGTTGTGAGACATTAAGTGTAGGGGTTTTGGTTCATGTGTAGATGAGAAATAAGTGAGTAGGTGTTCTCTCTTCTCGCACGGCTCCTAT
Organism: Triglochin maritima; assembly: GCA_963682175.1. NCBI lineage: Eukaryota > Viridiplantae > Streptophyta > Magnoliopsida > Alismatales > Juncaginaceae > Triglochin > Triglochin maritima. The sequence goes on from OY821785.1 coordinate 15,702,295, forward strand.
CAGTCGGGAAAGTAGGTCTGAGGGAACTTTGTGCCTGGTGCTTTCGAGTCATCTGACTTGGGATGCGCCGACCGAACTCTCGTTACACGGGTGGTAGGGATTGCCCTATGTGGAGATTTGGGGAAAGGTGTACATGATAGTGTAAGTTCTCATGGGCAATGATGCACGAAACCTGACTCTGGGAGAATATAAAAAAAAGAAAAAAAGAAAAAAAAGAAAAAATAATACAAATAAGAACCTTAATGGACTTTAGACTTTGTATCACTTGAGGATGTTGAGGTTGTCCATGTCTTTCACTTAATTCATTATTTAACTTGCACGAATGGTTCATTAGGCTAGGTGTGTCAACTGATTACCTAGAAAGAGTCGGCCTGTAGGATTACCACGTCCAATGATCGACAAAATTTGTCCATCGAGTCGAGTGTCTAGATTGATTAATGCATCTTGTTCGGATTTTGTGGGTATATCCGTTGAAAACCCTCAGGAGACAACACTCCTCCTCCTTGGCAATAAGGAGGTTTAACGACTTGTTGCACGTGTTAAGTGCAACCGTGATTCCTACGAAAGTGAGTTTAGGATTTCTTGTTTCTCGTTTGTTTTTCTCTTTCTTTGTTTTGCTCGGGACTAGCAAAAACTTAGGTGTGGGGGTATTTGATTGACATCATTTCATGCTTATATTTGTATCTTATATCCATTATCTTACACCCAAGCAAGGCTACGTGATGAGTTTTATGTTTGAATTTCAGAAATAAATAGGTTTGAAGAGATGAAGCATGAAAGGACCCAAAAGCAGGGAAAAATGACTTAATTGTGAGACCTGGGGACTAAGATGCAAGGGCGAAGGACCTGAACGTAAGACTGAAGGACCAAAGAGCAAAATAGAAAACTCCACACCATCATGGGGAGTATTTTGGCAATTTTATTCGGGTCGGAGCTCCAACAAGCGAAGTAGATGCATCCAAGACCAACAAATACATCAAGACAAGCCCACAACAAAAATGAGCCCGATCCAGAACCAATAGACCTCCAATTGGCGGTATGTTTAGCTCTGGATCCGCTAATCTTTGGCGGGCATGTGTATTAGAGTGTGTTTATTCTATTTCTGGTATTTGTTTAGTCCCACATCGGGGGATTGTCCCAGATTACCTTTTTCTATGGCTATAAAAAGAACTCTCCCTCCGTCTCTCTCTTTGTGGTCATCTTCCCTACTAAGAGTGAAGCCTTGAAGCAAAACTCTGGTGGAGGAAGGGCTGCTTGTAATTGAGTGAGTTAATAATAGATGTTTTCATTAGCATGTTATTTCTTGCTTAGTTAATTTCCTTTAATGTGCTTGCTTTGATGCTTGTTTTGTTTTATGTCATTTCAGCTTCTTTAATATTTCTTGCTTGATTAGTGTAGTTTCATTTCAGTATAATGCTTCATTTTGTTAATGTAGTTAGTGTACTGAGTAGTGAGTAGTTCCATCCCCATTTGGGGGTGGAGAAATTTGTGATATGATAATGTAGTGCATTAGGTGTGTGTTATCTTATCCCTTGAGCCTTATATGATTTCCATAACCATCTAATGAGATTTCACTCTTATCTTTGATATGCTAATGCTCTTCAATGAAGCTTAGCTTATGCTTAGATTAGTGAACCTATTTTATGGGGAATGATAAGGTGAGGATATGGATGGAATTAATATTGGAACACAATTTGTTGTGTATGTACTCTTGTTGCCTTTACCTTGGTTAATGTCTTGTATGTTTTAATGATAATGTGTTATCTTAATTCATGTTGAGGCATAGTAGAGTCTAGTCTTTATACATGAGTTCATTTAGCTTCATTCCAATTATTGTCTTGTATGCTTTAATGATATGATCTTATCTTAATTCATGTGGAGGAAAAGTTGGATTTAGTTTTATGATTTCATGCACTACATGTTGTGAGGAGCATAATTGAACAGACACATCTTTATATTCACATCATTTCTCTACCCCCTATGGGGTTTAGTTTTATTGATTATCTTCATTTCCTTTTGCATTTTAGTGTAGTTTAGTGTAACCAACCATTCTATCCTTTCTTTACCACTCGCCTTCGAACAAACCGAAAGTCGACACACCTCCCTGTGGATCGACCCGTATTTGTCACCGCTTCAACGCGGCCGTGCACTTGCGGTTTAAATAAAACTATCAATCATCCACTTTTGTCCAATCCCACATACACAGAGTACAAGGACCATGAGTGTCCTACTATTCACTATATGACAGGGGACACTAGCATGAGTAATGTATTGCTTCATTTAGGATCAGCGATCAACCTCCTCATATCTTCTATTTATCAACAGTTGAACTTGGGAGAATTGAAACCAACTAAGATCACCCTCCAACTCGCGGATAGATCCATTCGTGTCCCAAACGGATTATTGAAGATGTGCTCATCAAAGTTGGAGATTTTATATTTCCAATAGATTTTGTTGTCATTGATACCAACCCTGTCGCGAACACCCACTCTCAAATACCTTCGATTTTAGGTAGACAATTTCTAGCAACCTCGAACGCCTTGATTAATTGTATAAATGGTCTCATGAAGCTCTTATTCAGTAACATGAGTGTCGAGTTTCACGTGTTCATCTCTGGTGGAATATAGGAGCCCTTAGACCATCCTTTAAATCTCAACCTCATCCTCCAATTAGAGAAAGCACCACAAGATCGACAAACTTTCCCAACCCCAATCCAACCCATTGAGAATGGTTGTGTGCCCAGCGAAAACTCATTGGTTATCGTCACAATTCAACAGAGTGAGCTAGCATCAAACATGAATACTCAAAGGGAATGTTTGTTGGATGATTCAGTTGGGACAGTTAGTGAGGGGGACACACCTCATCATATGCCCATACCAGAACGTGTCCTTACCTATTGTCCCATTGAGACTCATGAGCTTCATCTTGACTCTAACAATGACCCACATGCCACCGAGCTTATGCTTGATAATATAAAAGAGGTCGGGTGGTCCTTGTTGGATGACTTGGGGAGAAGCCTCGTAGTTAGTGCGACAGGTGTGTAACATCATACGAATGAGCATGAGGAACTCATTCTGATGCACCCGCCTATTGGTTGGATGGTTTTGTTTGACAAGCAACTAAACCATAGTGAGGCAAGACAACTCCACTCATTCACGTTGCCTACACCCAGCCAATATCATGAGGGATTTGAGCCTTTCAGATTTGACATTTCACCTCTCACGACACCTCAGAGTACCAATGAAGCAGGGCCATCACGTTAGATCTCTGGTCCGTATGACTCGATGTTCTCATTCCATGTTCCTTGACCAAATGATTATGAGAATATCTTTGTTGATTTATATATCTTGTTTATAACAACAACAAAAAAGAACGAAATACTCCAAGAGTGAGCATTGGTTGTTGTTGGTCCCAACCTTAGTGTATTTGGGCCCCATTTGGTTGACGTATTTGTCTCCTTTCTTCAGTATCTCGTAGGTTTTGGCAAGAGTTCAAGTTTTTGTCCATCAACATAACCACAAACTTCCTTTTGCGCTTTACGTTGGTGAGATCTATTATTTTTCATGCATCAATCCATGTAGTATCGTACTCACATTCATTGATGATAATGCATGAAGAAGGTGTGGGGGTGCTTTACATGTGGATATAGTCGAGTCTTTTTCTTTGATTTTCTTTTGTTTGCGTTGTTAGAGTCATGATAAGGTGCTGCAATTTACATTGATATATCTGCTATACCATGATCCTTGGGTTACTTGCCTTCTTTTGCTTGCCTAGTGCTTTAATTTCTCCATTTCATGCCAAATCTTCATGCATTTGTGAAATAAAATTGTTGTGTGGGATTTGTGTGTGGGTTTAGCGTATGCAAAACCATTTTGAGGCAATCAAAAGAGAAGCTCCCAAAATTGACTTCAACGTGATGCATTACGATACCTAGTACACTGGCTTTAGGTCTTATCTAGTCGTAAGGATGCACTCTGGTTTTCCCTTTGGGGGAAGTAATCATAGGGTTTCAGTACTCAAACAAATAAAGAAGTCCACCTGGAACCTAGTGAGTCGAATAATTCGTGTCTGTTAGTATAAGGAAGTTTGTTGTAGTCGGGACCGTTTAACTCTTGTTATAACCTTAAGTGGAGGGGTTTTGGTTCATGTGTAGATAAGAAATAAGTGAGTAGGTTGTTCTCTCTTCTCACACGGCTCCTATCACTCGAGAAATTATGTCTGAGGGTACTTAGTGTCTGGTGCTTTCGAGTCATCTGACTTTGGATGCACCAACCGAACTCCCGTTACACAGGTGGTAGGGATCACCGTATGTGGAGATTTCGAGGAAGGTGTACATGATAGTGTAAGTCATCCAGGCAATGAAGCACAAAACAGACCATTGGAGATTTGAACAACAACTAGTAGAAAAATAATAAAATGAAAAAAGAAAGACAAAAGTACAATACAAATAAGAACCTTAATGGACTTTTTACGATGTATCACTTGAGGATGTTAAGTGATTGACATCATTTCATGCTTATATTTGTATCTTATATCCATTATCTTACACCCAAGCAAGGCTACGTGATGAGTTTTATGTTTGAATTTCAGAAATAAATAGGTTTGAAGAGATGAAGCATAAAAGGACCCAAAAGCAAGGAAAATGGACTGAATTGTGAGACCTGGTGACTAAGATGCAAGGGAGAAGGACCTGAACGTAAGACCGAAGGACCAAAGAGCAAAACAGAAAACTCCACACCATCATGGGGAGTATTTTGGCAATTCGATTCGGGTCGGAGCTCCAATAAACAAAGTATATGCATCAAAGACCAACAAAGACATCCAGAAGAGCCCACAACAAATCCGAGTTGGATCCAGAACCGATAGACCGCGAATTGGCGGTCTGTTTGGCTCCTAATTCGCTAAGCTTTTTTGGGCATGTGTATTAGAGTGTGTTTATTCTATTTCTGGTATTTGTTTAGTCCCATACCGGGGGATTGTCCCGGATTACCTTTTTCTATGGCTATAAATAGAACTCTTCACCTTCTATTGTAACCCACCCATTGCTTGGTGGCATTCTCTCTACTTAGAGTAAGCCTTGAAGCAAAACTCAAGGTTGAGAAGAATGCTACCTTCAATGTGAGTCATTGTTAATAAAATAATTGTTCTTAGTTTCTTTTAATCTTGTCTTTTAATTTTGCATGCTTCTTTAGTTTTACTTTCCTTTCCTTTTAGTTTCTTTAATATTCCTTGCTTGCTTAGTCTAATTTCATTTTAGTAGAATGTTTCACTTTAATGTAGGTTGTAGTGTAATGAGTAGTGAGTAGTTCCATCCCCATTTGGGGGTGAAGAAATATGTGATATGATCATGTAGTGTATTAAGTGTATGTTATCTTAATCCCTTGAGCCTTATATGATTTCCATAACCATCTAATGAGATTTCACTCTTATCTTTGATATGCTAATGCTCTTCAATGAAGCTTAGCTTATGCTTAGATTAGTGGACCTATTTTATGGGGAATTATAAGGTGAGGATATGGATGGAATTAATATTGGAACACAATTTGTTGTGTATGTACTCTTGTTGCCTTTACCTTGGTTAATGTCTTGGTATGTTTTAATGATAATGTGTTATCTTAATTCATGTGGAGGCATAGTAGAGTCTAGTCTTTATACATGAGTTCATTTAGCTTCATTCCAATTATTGTCTTGTATGTTTTAATGATATGATCTTATCTTATTTCATGTGGAGGCAAAGTTGGATGTAGTTTTATGATTTCATGCACTACATGTTGTGATGAGCATAATTGAACACACACACACATCTTTATATTCACATTATTTCTCTACCCCACTATAGGGTTTAGTTGTATTGCTTCTCTTCCATTTCCTTTTTGCATTTTGGTGTAGTTTAGTGTAACCAACCTTTCTCTCCTTTCTTTCCCACTCACCTACGCACAAACCAAAAGTCGACACAACTCCCTGTGGATCGACCCGTATTTGTCACCGCTTCAACGCGGTCGTGCACTTGCGGTTTAATATAAAACGAATCAATCATTAAGTTTGCCCACGTCTTTCACTTAAGTCCTTAACTAACTTACAGGAATGGTTCCCTAGGCAAGGTGTGTGGACTGGATACATATTTAGAGTCAACTCATAGGATTACTGTGCTCAATGATCGACAAGTTAGGTTCATTGAGTCGTGTTGCTAGGTTGGATAATGTATCAATGCTCGGGTTATATCCGTTGACAAACCGCCAGGAGACAACACCCTCCTCTTTGGTGACAAGAAGGTTTAACGACTTGTTGCACATGCTAAGTGCAACAGTGATTCCAACGAAAGTGAGTTAGGATTTCCTATGTTTTTCGTATGTTTTTCGTATGTTTTTCCTTTATTTCATTTTTCACTTTCTTTGTTTTTCTCGGGACTAGTAGCATATCATGCATCATATTCATGCTATATATCCTTAATTTTACCCCAATATTGTGCAAATCGAGAGTTTGTTGTTATATTACAAGTATTGGGTAATAAAGTAGAGAAGGGAAGAGAAAAAGGACAAAAACGTAAGAAGAAATGATTAAAATGAAGCAAAATGGGCATGTCAGTCATACACAAGGACCCATCTGCAAGAGAGAAGGGTCGGGATGTAAGCAAGGAGGGGCCAAATAGCAAATTGAGAAACTCCACACCATCATGATAAGTATTTTGGCAATTAGATTCAAGCGCAAACTCAAACAACTAATCCAGCTTTGCCCCACGTGGAGAATTGAAGAAATGAAGAAGCTAACCCAAACTGGGTTGAATCCGACTAAACATTTTAAGAATGCGGGTTTTGGTTGTAGTAGTCCCACATCGGGGGATTGTTCCCAGTTGCCTTTTCTATGTCTATAAATAGAACTCTACTTCATCCTTTGTAATGTACCCATTTCTTGGTGGCTATTCTCTCTCTACATGGAGTAAGCCATTGAAGCGAAACTCAAGGTGGAGAGGATGCCACTTTGTAATGTGAGTCATGTAAATAAAATATTTTATTTTTAGTTTTGTTTCAATGTTGTCTCTTTTTGAATGCTTGCATGTTTAGCTTAGTTTTGTTTTCCTAATCTTAGTATAACCCATTCGAATATCTTTCTTTCTTAGTATAATTGTTAGCTTAATGTGTAGTGAGTAGTTTCATCCCCCTTTGAGGGTAGAGATGATGTTTACACATGTCATGAAGAATGGGAATGAATGGTATCTTATGAAATATGTGTTGAATGTGAATGTATGCTTGTTTGTTTCAATAAGAATACTTAACTTTATGGGTTTTACCCAAACTTTTAGACACTTCCCATGATTGGTTAGGTTCTTAATAACCAACTTGTTTATACACATGTTAATCAACTTGGTTTGTGATTGGATTGATAGCTTTTGCCACAACCATTTGACACTTCTGATGCATGAAAACACAATCTATACTTGTACTTTATTGAATGCATTCTTCACAACCTTATCACATATGTACACACATTCCACCCCTTAGGGGTTGTGTTTACTGAATCTTCTCTTTCTCATTTGTTAGTTGATAGTTTAGTGTAGTTAGTTACATAATCGACTCCTTCTCCTCTCCTTTCCCACTCGAGTATGTTGGAACAACACTCACAACTCCTTGAGGATTGACCTGTATTTTCCACGTCTTCAACGAAGCCATGAACTTGCGATTATTATAATTGAATCAATCACCCAGCGAAAACTCATTATCTATCTTCGTAATTCAACAGAGTCAGCTAGCATCAAACATGAATACACAAAGGGAGTATTTGTTGGATGATTCAGTTGAGATTGTTAGTGAGGGGGACACACCTCATAATATGCCCATACCAGAAGGTGTCTTTTTCTCTTGTCCCATGGCCATTGAGTCTCATGAGCTTCATCTTGACTCCAACAAGGACCCACCTGTGACCGAGTTTATGCTTGATAATATAAATGAGGTTGGGTGTTCATTGCTGCACGACTTAGGGAGAAGCCCCATACTTAGTACGACAGGTGTGTCACATCACACGAATGAGCCTTAAGAACTCACTCTGATGCACCCAACTATTGGATGGAGGGTTTCTTCGACGAGCAACAAAACCCTAATGAGGCAACACAACTCCACTCATTCACTTTGCCTACACCCAACCGATATCATGAGGGGTTCGAGCCTTTTAGTTTTGATCTTTCATGCCTCATAATTCCTCTGCGTACCAATGAAGTGGGCCCATCATGGCAGATCTCTAGTCCGCATGACTCGATGTTCTCGTTCGATGTTCATTAACCAAATGATTATGAGAATATCTTCGTTGATGTATATATTTTGTTTTACAAAAAAAGAACAAAACACTCCAAAAGTTAGCATTGGTGGTTGTTGGCCCCATTTGTTTCACGTATTTGTCTCCCTTCATAAGTATCTCAATGGGTTTCGGGAATTTGGGTTTATGTCCATCAACATAACCATGAACTCCCGTTTGCGCTTCACGTTGGTGAGATCTTTTCTTTTTCATGCAAAAATCCATATAGTATCACACTCACATTCATTGAGGAAAATGCATGAAGTAAGTGTGAGATGGTACTTTACCTGTGTACATAGCTTTGTTTGTCTTTCGTTTTCATTTTCTTTTGCTTACTTTGTTAGGGTCTTGTTAGTGTGTTACATTTAATATTGATATATCTTGCTATGCCATGATCCTTGGGTGACTTGTGTTCTTTTGCTTGCCTAGTGCTTGTTTGATACATTTTAATTAACCGCAAGTGCACGGCCGCGTTGAAGTGGTGGAAAATACGGGTTGATCCACAAGGAGATGTGTAGACTCTGGTTTGTTTGAAGGCAAGTGGGAAAAGAGGGGAAGAAGTTGTGATTACACTAAACTAGACTAACTACACTAAACGAGTAAGCATCAAATAAGGAAAACGAAAGCAAGGGAAATTGAAAGCTGGAAATCAGAAATGGAAAACCCCTAAGGGGTGGAGTGTGTGCACACATGTAAAAAGATGGTGAAGAATGCATTCTATAGGCACAAATGTAGGTAGTGTTTTCATGCATAGGAAGTGTCTAAAGGTTATGGAAAAACCTATCAATCCATTCACTAACTGATGCATTGCATACATTGCATCATATGTCTTTCATTTAGATTAATTTTATATCAATAAATGCTACTAAGGTATGTGTTTAGTCCTATTTACAGAATACAGGGACCTGAACGCAAATTACACTTACCATGCGGCGTTTCCGCCGCACCAGAGTCCATCCGTGTGCCCAAATTTTGTCCAGTCGTGTCTGGACACGTGTACTTTCCAATGTTATACTTAGGTCTCTTGTAGCAACTATAAATAGACCCGAGAACGATGTCAAAAGGGTCCTTGGTGGTTGTTCTTATTTTTATTCATTAGTTTAATGAAATTCTGTCTTTTATTTCTTGTTTGTTTTTAATTTTCTTTTGTAATTCCTCTAGGACCCCTTCTTCCTCCCTCTATAAGTTTCTAACTCTTTCCAAAGGGTGGAGGTGACGGATTTAGGGTGAAGAGAAGATGAATGAATGTTATTATTTTAAGTTCGTGATTAGTATATTTTGATTACTTGAGTTTATGTTAAATCATTTATCATGTAATGCTTCATAACTAACATGATTTATTATAAGTTTCTGAATTCTCTAATCTAAACCCTAAATCTAAACCTCCACCTAACGGAATTCACCTCTTTGTTCTTGTTTTAGTTTTATTTGTTCATGTTTCTTTCTTTAGATAATTAAAATCAAAAATCTCAAAACCCAAATTTATTCTTCTCTCCTTCTTTCCCCCAATCGAAATCACACTAATAACAAATCTCTCACTCCTTGTGTTCGACACGTATTTGCCACGTCTTCATTGACGCCGTGCACTTGCGGTATAAATTTAATTCTCATCAAGTTTTTGGCGCCGTTGCCGGGGAGGCGACGCAGATTTTGTTTTTTTTTGTTGATTTCGATTTTTTCTGTTTATCTTGTGCGCTATCTAAGTATTTGGATTTGTGTTTCAGGAGACAACAGAGTGCGAGGAGAAATCCGAGCACATTTGGAGCTAAACGAGCGGCGAAATCGCCGCACACATGAAGCATCTGGGCTTCAAATTTTTCTGGGACGCGACACATCTCTGGGTGGACGCGTGGAGCTACTGAAATTTCGAGAGCGGGCGGCGAACCCGACTGAGCATTGCGTAGGTAACCTTTGTTGCCTTTTTCCTCGTAATTTCTATTTTCAGAAAATTTCCTTTTGTAGAACTGCGCGTGTTAAGCTTAAATTCCATAATTGGCAATAATTCAACTCTGACCTAAAATTGGCAAAATTAGAAAGGCCTTAGTGCATGCATCATCTAGTGTTTTGTATGCATTATTCTTGCTAAATTCTTGCAAATCAATTTCTGTTGAAGAGTGTTGGAGTCAAGGTACGTATCGTGGTTTTCATCGATTGCATTTAAGCATATAATCTAGTTTGCATACAACCTTGCAATTGCCCCCCTCTAAAGACTATTGTTTGACTATCTTTGCTAGATCTAAATTAAACTATCTTAAGGGCAACTCCACAGGCAAAGATACGGTGGGGATTTCATCACCCTTCCGTGGCCCACAAATTACAATCCTAAAGTGTCACCCAAGCCTTAAATTAAAATCAATTAGACATTGACCCCTAAGGACTCGGACTCAATTAAGGAGAAGATTGGTTTGACTTGCTATGACTTGAAGCTGATCGAATTTAATTTGGTGTCTAGGAAGTGTTTTTGTGTTGACGTAAGTCTTCCAAGCGAAGTGGTTGTCTAATTGGCACCGACTCTGTCGGAAGCGCCCCCACTAGCTATACACTACCTGGCCAAGTGGGTTTGATTAGTGAGGGAGGTGAATCAAGCAAATCAATTCGACTCAACCAGTTAGGAGTCGTCTAGATCTAAGTGACACTAGGTCTAGGATTGTTTGAACCGTGTTTTCTTAGGAATTTTCTGACCAACCCTCTTTCTATCTTTAGAGTTAGGTTTCCCTTCTCATCTGAGTCTTCTTTCTCTTCTCACCTAAATTCTCTAGATTAGGATTCCTTTCTCATCTTTCCCCATTCTATTGTTTGTTTCCCTTTTGAAAAAAAAACATAAAAATATATATATATATATATATATATATATAAAACGAAAATAAAAAAAAATTATAATTAATTCTTGAAATTAAATTTGGAATTTAAATTTCGAATTTGAACTCAAAAATTGATTCAACCCGGTGCACTCAGATTTGGATTCGGGACTTGAGTAATCGACTCTCACGAGTTCATCTAGATTCCAGTCTAGAGCTTAACCCCAATCGATCTGCTGCACCACCTCACCCGGATCCAATGGGTGAGAACGTAGTGGACCCACCTGTTGCACAACCTATAACTCTGAGGGATCGATGCTATCCAGCGATGGCTGCTCAGCCATCGTGCATCGTTATGCCCACCATACCGGGTCGCGACTTCGAACTTAAGGCACAATACATGAGTATGTTGCCTAAGTTCACCTCTAGGGAAGACCCATATCTCTTCCTTAGAGAATTTGAGGAAATCTGCTCTCTTATGCAATACCAGCATATCCCTGAGGAGGCAGTGCGTCTGAAATTTGTGCCTCTAGCACTAAAGGACGACGCTAAGAAATGGCTATATAGTCTAGCCGAAAGATCTATTAGGAGTTGGGCTGAGTTTGTTCAAGTATTCCTGAAAAAATATTTCCCCAACCATAAGACTATGAGGATTAGGAATGAAATTGTTGCATTCGTTCAGTCTGAGAGCGAGCCATTCTATTCCTATCTAGAAAGATTTAAAGTGTGCTGACCCAATGCCCTCATCACGGAATTCCAAGATGGCAATTGTGCCAAATTATCTATGAGGGATTGACACCCACATCTAGAGTTATGGTAGAATCCGTAAGCCAAGGGAACTTTATGTCAAAAAATGAAAATGATGTCTGGACTTTTCTTGAGGATTTAGCTGAAAACAGTATGCAATGGGACAATGCTAGAACTCCGCTTAACCCGAGTATTGGATCTAGAATAGCAAGTCAACCCAAACCAGGTGTCTTAGCTGTAGATGGCAACATAGAGGCTGAAGCAAAACTAGCTACCCTTATGCGCAGAATGGAAAGTTTAGAGCTACAAACTCAAACCCGAGTGAATCAAGCCCCGTCTATCCCTTGTTCTAGATGTGGTGAGACCGGTCATGTAATGGAGGATTGTGCGGACTGGGAACAAGTTAATGTCATGTCTAACCATGCTAGAAATGACTCATACGCATCAACCTATAACTCGGGTTGGCGTAATAATTCCAATTTCTCATCAAACCAACAGGGTCAACCTCCTAGACAACAACCAAACCCGTATAACCAAAATAATACATCATCTGGGTTTAGTAACAATGGCGATCATGAGGTTAGGTTGACAAGCTTGGAAAATTTGATGAAAACCTTTATACAAACAACCAACCAGACCTTCGAAAGGCTAGAGACACAAGTCGGCCAACTAGCACAAATAGTAGGTGAAAGAGAAAAGGGTCGGTTTCCAAGTCAACCTGAGGTGAATCCAAGATCTAATAATTCATATCAGCCCTATCAACCACCTTCAGGAAATAACAACCCTAGACCAGTTCAAATGGTTAATGAGGAAAGACCGTTCCAACAAATAAATGCAGTAGTATCATTACGGTCCGGAAGACAGATTGATAATAATGTGGTAAATCCTAGAACATCTAATCAATCTAGCCATCAAGCTACCACATATGACCTAACCATTGAACCCGACGTCCAATCTGAAACGGCCAACCCACCTACTCAACCTGAACCCATAGCTCAACCTGAACCTGAGCGAGTCTATGTTCCTAAAGCCCCATTCCCCAATAGACTCAAAAAGAACTCAAGTGCACAAATAGAGAAAATCTTGGAAGTATTTAAGCAAGTTAAGGTGAACATTCCACTCTTAGACATGATTCAACATATACCTGCTTATGCTAAATTCTTAAAAGATCTGTGCACTAAAAAGCGAAAAACGAACGTACCAAAGAAGGCATTCTTAACTGCAAACATAAGCTCTATCCTGTCAAACTCGTCTCCTATAAAATATAAGGATCCTGGATGTCCCACAATTTCATGTGCAATAGGAGATACTTATATCAACAAAGCCCTTCTAGACCTTGGTGCTAGTGTTAACCTACTCCCATTCTCTGTCTACGAGCAACTCAACCTTGGTCCACTAAAACCCTCTAAGACAACTCTTCATTTTGCTGACTGCTCTATTAAGAAACCAAGAGGTGTAGTCGAGAACGTTTTGATCAAGGTGGGTGACTTCATTTACCCAGTGGATTTTGTCGTTCTAGACACTGAACCTGTTGTCGATCCTAAGAGACAAATCCCTGTAATACTAGGCAGACCCTTTTTAGCCACTTCTGAAGCATTAATAAACTGTCGAAATGGGCTCATGCAATTATCTTTCGGGAACTTAAAAGCTGAATTTAATATCTTTCATGTTGATAGTGAGCCAGAAATAATATGCAATCAAAGTGATGTTGTGATGAGAGCACGTATCTATCAGATTTCTGAATCAAATAAATCATCACAAAATCAAAAAGGAAGTAATAAAAAGGGGAGTAATTCTTCGACACACCCACCATCACTCGAGCAAATAAGAGAACCAATACATGTGAGGAGTGTGGAATCTGTGCCTCAGTGCAACGTGTGGAACAATTCAACTGGATACATGCACCAACATGGTGTCATTCAATCCAGTTCCGACTATGGTTGACTCTGAGCAAATTTAACCCCTCTACCGCAAGTTGACTCAAGTAATACATGCATTTGCTTTTCCTTTGCATACATTGAGGACAATGCATGATTTAGGTGTGGGGGTGTTTATGTATCTATCTATCTATATATAATTTTGTTTAAAAAAACTCAATATTCCATGACATAGCTTAAGATTGAACTACCAAAACCCGTGTACAAATTGCATTGAATTTTTTGTTCCTTATTATATAGTTCTGCTTGTAGAAATTATGACATAAATCGAAGTTCCAAAGAAATAACTCATTACCCTTTAAGACATGTAGGCACTTAAATTGGATGAATCAAATCTTTGAAGTGGTTGATAAAAAGCAGAGGTTGAGGAAAATATACCGGGAAGTGTGGACGTCTAATAGCAATTAAGCCTTGAGGAAAATAAAAGTAAAAATAAAGGAATAAAGTGAGGAAAACACATTTTGCAAAATGATTACAAAAGCCCAAGCCTTTGAGTCACTGGTCTGTAGGGGTATCTTGAAACCCGGTAACTTGAGTCTACCAGCTCGGGATTATCGACCAAACTCGCTACATGAATGCAAAAAGGGTAAAAGTGTCAAAAAGCAAATGTGTTGAATCGCGGAAGAAAAGAAAAAAAATACTCAAGGCCCAAAGCTAAAAGAATGATCCATGCCATGGTTGATCCAAATGATACTTCACCACCAGAGGAGGCGTACAAAATAATTTAAGTGATATCATGTGTAGAAGGGTTAGTGGTGTGAATGTTGGAGGAACAAAGACCAAATCATATTTTTAATGAGTTAGATTTATATAATGAGCATGCAAGAATTCTAAGTGAGATGTATAAGGTTGAGGTGGAGATATCGAGAGCTATTACTGAAATATTGAATTAAGACTTTGTGGGTGTGTCAACTGAAAACCCTCACGAGACAAAACTCGTCCTCTAAGGAAACTTGGAGGTTTAAAGGCTTGTTGCACATGCTAAGTGCAACCGTGATTCCTACGAAAGTAAGTTACGATTTCCCTGTTTTCATTTTTCTTATATTCTGTTTTGCTAGGGACTAGCAAAATCTAGGTGTGGGGGTATTTGATGCATTGCATACATTGCATCATATGTCTTTCATTTAGATTAATTTTATATCAATAAATGCTACTAAGGTATGTGTTTGGTCCTATTTACAGAATACAGGGACCTGAACGCAAATTACACTTACCATGCGGCGTTTCCGCCGCACCAGAGTCCATCCATGTGCCCAAATTTTGTCCAGTCGTGTCTGGACACGTGTACTTTCCAATGTTATACTTAGGTCCCTTGTAGAAACTATAAATAGACCCGAGAACGATGTTAAAAGGGTCCTTGGTGGTTGTTCTTATTTTTATTCCTTAGTTTAATAAAATTTTGTCTTTTATTTCTTGTTTGTTTTTAATTTTCTTTTGTAATTCCTCTAGGACCCCTTCTTCCTCCCTCTATGAGTTTCTAACTCTTTCCAAAGGGTGGAGGTGACGGATTTAGGGTGAAGAGAAGATGAATGAATGTTATTATTTTAAGTTCGTGATTAGTATATTTTGATTACTTGAGTTTATGTTAAATCATTTATCATGTAATGCTTCATAACTAACATGATTTATTATAAGTTTCTGAATTCTCTAATCTAAACCCTAAATCTAAACCTCCACCCAACGGAATTTACCTCTTTGTTCTTGTTTTAGTTTTATTTGTTCATGTTTCTTTCTTTAGATAATTAAAATCAAAAATCTCAAAACCCAAATTTATTCTTCTCTCCTTCTTTCCCCCAATCGAAATCACACTAATAACAAATCTCTCCCTCCTTGTGTTCGACCCGTATTTGCCACGTCTTCATTGACGGCGTGCACTTGCGGTATAAATTTAATTCTCATCACTAACCTAGTTGATTAACATTCATATACACAAGCTGGTTATTTCAGAACCTAAACAAGCATGGGAGGTGTCTAAGATGTGTGGCAAAACCCATCAAGTGTAGTATTCTACTCTAACAAGCAAGCATACATTCACATTTATCAACACAATCAAAATATAAACATTCATATCCATTCTTTAATGCATGTATGAACATCATCTCCACCCCCAAAGGGGGATGGATCTACTCACTACACATTACTCTAACAATTAAACTAAAGAAGAAAAGAAACATTCTAACTACTTTAGCCTAGAATCAAAGAAATAAAACTAAGCTAAACATGCATAAAGAAACAACATAAGAACAAAACAATGGAAAAAATATTTTATTAGATGACTCACATTGAAGGTAGCATTCTTCTCCACCTTGAGTTTTGCTCCAAGGCATACTCCAAGTAGAGAGAATGCCACCAAGCAATGGGTCATTACAATAGAAGGTGAAGAGTTCTATTTATAGCCATAGAAAAAGGTAATCCGGGACAATCCCCCGGTATGGGACTAAACAAATACCAGAAATAGACTAAATACACACTAATACACGCTCCACATATATCTTAGCGGATCCGGACCAAAAGTGACCGCCAATTAACGGTCTTGGACCGCCAATTGGCGGTCTACAGTGTTCGGATCGCTCTGGATTTTCATCTGGGCTTTTCTGAATGGCTTGGTTTGTCTTTGATGCATCTACTTCGCTTGTTGGAGCTCCGATCCAAATAGAATTGCCAAAATACTCCCCATGATGGTGTGAAGTATTCTTGTTTTCTCATTGGTCCTTCGATCTTATGTTCAGGTCCTTCGATCTTGCATCTTAGTCCTTGAGTCTCTCAACTCAGTCCTTTTTCATGCTTTTAGGTCATTTTATGCCTCTTCTCTTCAAACCTATTTATTTCTGAAATTCAAACATAAAACTCATCACGTAGCATTGTTTAGGTGAAATATAATGGATATAAGATACAAATGTAAGCATGAAATGATGTCAATCAAATACCCCCACACCTAACTTTTGCTAGTCCCGAGCAAAAGAAAGAAAGAGAAAAGGATATGAAAAACAAGAAATCCTAAGTAATGAATCTTTCATATATGGATATTTAGTTACTTCAATTACTTTTATTTGTCAGCTATCCATGTATGTCTTCATACATTGTCGAGTTAGTTTGTCTTGTCTGTTTGTTTTGTAACTCTTTCGGTCGTCACGGAGGTCTCTGATAGCGACACTTGAGTTCTTTCCCAGTGCGCGTACTTGCGAGATTGGGGGTGTTACAGTTAAACTCAAAGTCGGTTGCACTAACGAAAGAAGATTGGAACCAATTCGAGGATCAAGTTGGGTAAAATTTTCTATCCTCTACATTCATATAAGATTGGTTCTAATCTAGGATAAATTGAATGATAAATTGTCATATCTTTATCGCATTCTTTGATCAATTAGGATATGCTTCATGAAAATCATTAAAAGGGGAAGAAAAATGATTTTATATCTAATTGAAATCTTATTCATTGCATATCTTGAAATTTCGAAACACATCCATAGCTTTAGTGTCAAATTTGTTAATGGATGCTAAAATGGGAGTTTAAAACATCACATGCTAAATATATCCTATTTACTTGATGTTAAAAAGGGGAAAATAGATTTGAACTTAATTGAAATATCATATTCATATTGATAGGGCGAGCTTAATGAATATCTTATACATAAGGTAATGAAATGCAAAATTTAGGTGGATCAACTTCATTAGAAGACATCCTAAAATTCCATGTTTAATTTTGATTTTGATGGATGTATAAGAGGGTGATATAATTAAGGGGAGATGACTTGAAATTTGATTAAAATTGAACAAAAACTATGCACATCCATAGGGGGCATTTATATGCATAGTTTACACATAGAAATTTCAAGAATTAAGATATAGGTTGCCATCATCAAAAATGGGGAGATTGGAAAGGGGAGATGACTTGAAATTTGATTAAAATTGAACAAAAACTATGCACATTCATAGGAGGAGCATTTATATGCAGTTTACATTTAGAAAATTCAAGTATTAAGATATAGGTTGTCATCATCAAAAGGGGGGATTGTTGGCTTTTTGGCCTTAATCTATGTTTTGATGATTTAATCAACCTAATCTTAATTAAAATCAATGTAGAGTAGCAAACATATTGCATATCATATATATTGTATTGTGCTAACTTCTACAAGTGATCAAGACTCAAGGAAGAAAGGAAATCAAGTCAAGACATGTAATAACGCCCATTTGAAGACATTTAATCTTGATTTATTTTGAGTCTTAGGAACTATGTGTACTTGAGCATACTTGAGATAAAAACTAATCAAACACACACTAGGTTCCCTATAGAAGTCACACACAAAATTTCACAACAATTGGACTTCAATAGATCACCAAACTAGGATCGGAAAACACTTAAACAAAACTTGAACTGCCAGTGCCAAATCGGTCGACCGGAACGAGTTCTTCGTTCGACCGATTGGGTTTGTTAATACTGTTAGCCTAAGTGTTGAACCGGTCGACTGTTGCAAGCCTTTTGTTCAACCATCTACACGTGTCAAGTGATTGTTAGACATGTCGTATTGTACAACGGTCGGATTTCCCAAAATCCCAATTTTACCAGATTTCAGGTCGACCGCAATTTACCTATCGGTCGACCGATAAAACAATCTTTGGTCGCCTTGATCACTCTAGAAGTTTCCGGTCGAATGTCTCCTAGAGTTAGGTCGACCGAAACTCTCTTTCTCTTTGAACCCAGAAGTGCCTGAAAGTTTCCGGTTGAACATACTTTTCCTTAGTTCGATCGATCCATCCTTTACCAGACCAAAACCCCTACAACGGTCTACCGATCCTAAATTTAGTTCAACTGTTCACTTAAGTGAACTTAAGTTATAGCCAGATTTGACCAACCAGTCGACCGGTATGCCCAATTCGGTCGACCGATTTTGTTCTGAAATGTGACATGCACTTCACTATTTTGTGTTTATTACACAACAACTTCCTATACTTGTCCCAATGGCTATAACCCACTTAGAGCTTATAAATAGAGTTGCCCAAACCTTGTTTAGACAACTCTCCCACTACTATTTGTTCTGTACACTAGAGAGAAACTCCCAAGCTCCAAAATCCTCATTCCTACACTCTAAGCCTAAATTTCACACCGTTGATCAAAGCCAAATCATACTCAAAGTGTGTTCAAGATTTAGAGAGTATTGTCCCACTCATTTGTTGTTCAAGAAGCAAGGATGTCGGTGAAAGCCCAAAGTGTTCCCTCTCGGGTTGTGAGAGGAAGAAATCAAGCTAGTGAGGGTTGTTCGCGGAGCTTGTGTTGTAAAGGCTTAATCTCGGCCCGGAACGAGATTAATAGTAAAGACGTAGGCAGAGCTCGAGGGAGATCGAGCGGAACTTGCAAGAGAGGAAGTAGGCAGGAGGCCGAACCTCTATAAAATCTTTCGGGTCATCTTGTGGTTTGCTTAATTTCTTTGTCTTTCCTTGCTTGTTTGTTTTAATTTCCGCTGCATCTTTGATTGAGAAAGTATAGGTTAAATAACCCTAAAATAGATTAGAACTAAGACCATACACGTTCCTACAGTTGATTTTTTGTAGATCTTCAATCAAACAAGATGGTATAACATGCATAAAACAAGTTCCAGATATTACAAATAAAAGTACAAACGACAATTAAGATGTGAGGTGCAGATAAACCTTACCACGCCGCCGAATGTGATTCACCGGGTGTTGATCATGTCCGTTTTGCTGCAAAAAAATGATCCATTATTTCATGGCAAGAAATCTCGATTTTATCGTTTTATGTGCGATCCTAAGATCAAACATGATAAAAAATGCCCCACTTTTTTCGTGTGACTCCAACTAGTCCTAGTCCACTAATTATGTAGTCTCAAGGAACAACACAAAAAGGTGAAATCCAAATGAAACAAATATGAAAGCATCAATCCTCGGCAACGGAGCCAAAAACTTCATTGATCATTTTAGTTACCGCAAGTGCACGACGTGGTGAAGATGTGACAAGTACGGGATGATTCACTTGGATTGTGAGTGTTGGGTTCACAACTAAATATGTAATCAGGTTCGCAAAAAATGATAGGGGGAGATTATTACACTAAACTTCAATTACCATTAATTAAGAAACGAAATGGTAGTTAACCAATTACTAATCTAAACTGAAGGAGTGGAGGTGAGTAGTGAGGTGTGTATGAGTGTCATGCACCAAAGACTCAAGCACAAGTGAAGATTGTAAACTACACAAGTAGAAGCTAGTGGGAATCCAAGTGTATGATACAGACAACTGCATAGTAAACCATGAACATACATCTCCCACCCAATGCCTAAGTTGAATTTAGATTCCTAAGAATGCAATAAGTACCTAGTGTGGTCATTAAAACATCAATCAATTCTACATACACCTAAGTTATTCATGTAAACATGCTCCAAACATGGATCCACACATATTCACGCCAAATCCATCATCATGCCAACCCATAACATGTAACATTACCAAACTTAGATCTAAGCATGGGATAAGTACCTATTGTGGCCATTAACTCATCTACAACAAGTCTAAACATGATACAAGTATAGATCTAGCATTAAGTACATGAAAACATCAAATAAAAGTGCAAACCATCAACACACAACCATCACACACATCATCCTCCACCCCTAGGGGGTGGATCTACTCTCTACACACGTTATGGACTCTAGAAACACAAACACTAAACATGTATCAAAACATAAATTTGAGATCTCATCATC
The DNA here is from genome assembly GCA_963682175.1 of Triglochin maritima. Lineage (NCBI taxonomy): Eukaryota > Viridiplantae > Streptophyta > Magnoliopsida > Alismatales > Juncaginaceae > Triglochin > Triglochin maritima. Next base: position 15,722,777 of record OY821785.1, read on the forward strand.
AAATGAAACTAAAACATGCATACAAAAGAAGCATTTAACATGGACAACAAGAATCTTACATTGGACTGAAGAAAAGCCTAAGTTACATGCTCCATCCACCTCCTTATTCTTGTAGCCTCAACCTCAATGGGTAAAAACTAAACCTAATCTATGGTAGAGGTGGATAATAAGAGGAAAGGTAGAAGAAACATGATTATATAAGGAAGAATGATTGCTCAAGATGAATATTGGACTGATCAGATGGTTGTAGAAAGATCTGCAATAGTTGGCTGAAGCCCAAACATTAGACTCGTGCCACTGGCCATGTTTTGGGACCAGACTTCATACAGGTCAAAACTTGGCAGTGACTTAAGTATTTAAGTTTACACGTGGGGTACACCCGTGGTCCGTTGACCCGAACCCGTTTAACTTTAATTGCATAAAAACTCCCCATCTTCTTGAATGTAAGGAGATTTGCATCAAGTATTTCTTGTTTGCAATTAAGTCCCTCTGAGTTTTACAGTTAAGTCTCTAGACTTTTCATTTAGGTCCAAAATACTTGCAGATCAGTAATTTCTTCTTGCAATTTAGTCTTTTTTTGCTTCCTTTCTCTTCTTCATTACTTAATACCTGAAACACATAAACTAAACACCCGACTAGAACATAAATGGGGTAAAATAAAGGATATATGACATGAATGTGATATATGATATTAATTACTTGTCGATGTTATTTTCAAAGAGGTCCATTGAATCTTTCTTAGCTTCCACAAGAACTGGAAAATAATTTTTCAACCTGACAAAAACATATCTAGACTCCAGTTCTGTCCTTTCATTCTAAGCTAATAATTTTTGGAACACTCGGGGAATCTTATAATGACTCATTTCCTTCCTCTAGGTCCTAGCTTTGCAAACTGGTGAAAAGCAGAATGAATGTATGTCGTACATCTCCATGGATGCAGCAGGCTAAAATCTAGCTTTCTTCCTGTCTACAACTCATATGGAGTTGAAGGGGTCAAATTTTTCGGTACCATATTAATTAAGGATGTTGACACCAATCAACAAAGCATCCCCCCAAAAGGAAAATGTGCCACATTGGATCTAATCATGACTAGCAACGTTCTATCCCTTCTTTCAGCAACAACATTTTTCTAAGGTATGTAAGGTATAGTGAGTTTGGTAGAAATCTCTTTTTTGACACATAACTCTATTAACATATCGAAGAGATGCTCTCAACCTCTATCGTTTCTCAGAGTTCTTATCTTACCTTTCAATTGATTCTCGACTTAACTCATATATGACCATCTATTCCTCGTAAAATCACAAAAATACGATGAAACATTTATTTACATGTCTAGTGTGAATATTTAATTGTAAAAGAAGTAGCATCAATAGTTTTTCCAAATGGTTTTCTATAGCTTTTCTTGCTACGTAAGATTTACGGGTTGGTAACACAAATTTGGAGGATGGTTGGTAACACAAATTTGGAGGATATTCACCCAATACACTCTCCTTTGCCAACATGCTAATCCGATCAACACCAATATGACCAAGTCTAGCATGTCATTTTTCCAAATCAACATTCAATTAATTTTGGCACACAAAAAAGGCACTAGCATTTTGATCAGAAAAAACATCAACCGTATCCGATACAATAAAACCTTCAAAGAGAATGCCACGACCATAATAATACCACACAAGTAGAAATCCACATCATTGCTCTAAAGTGAAACAACTTTAAAACCACGTGTAACAAGAGAAACAATATTTCAAGTATAGTTGGCTTATACGACACATTATTAAGTAACAAGGTATGGTCACCTTGCAAAACCACTTTACACGTGTCAATCCCTATAACTTTTAAGATAGAGACATTTGCCAAGAAATACCCCCTCCCACTCGGAACACGACAATATTCAGGTGGTAAAATGATCCTTGTTATTTGATATATTGCGTCTGAGTCCACAATTCACAAAGGTGAAGATTCAGCAAGCATCACTGACTCACTATACTTGTTACATACCATAAATGAAGGGTCACACATAGTAATCACTTATTTCTTAGTGCTTGCACGAGCAAGTTTCCAATTTTATGACAAAGAAAGTCTCCCTTGACTTATCTTTAACACATTTGGACTTTTAGACTGTTTCTTATGTTTTTTTGGTTTCAACTATCATGCCTTGCTCCCGGAGCCAGACACTCATTTTCTGATTGAAGCTTGCGCTCAAAGTAGTGCTACCTATAATAACAAATATCACCTTCTGTGGAGCATCTGCAAACGCATGCAGTCCATTTAATACCATAATAGAACTGCTGCGATACTACGCAACATTACCTTCTTCGTTTAGTGACATGGTTTGGGTTATGGCTTCCAATTTGTTTTTATCAAAATATTGAATTTGACGATTCAATATATATAACATAATTTTCTCATTCAATTCATCCCAACATGTGAGATTGATGACGATATCTTCGGAAGAAATAATCAAGAAAATCATCGACATATAGAAAGGAATAAACTCTAGCATATGGTTTAACGAAATCTAAGCAGAGAAGTTGAAATTTGTATAATTAACACAGCCCAAGTAAGAAATCTGCAAAAAAAGATTTTTTTTCGATTAAAACGATAATATATTACAATTATGCTTTGAAATTACATAAATTTGAATCACAATAAAATATCTTCCTTTTTTACCCTTTGGAATACCTTTTTCTGATACACGTGATTACCAAGTTTGCCATTATTTCACCCCCTATTTGGTAGCTAAATCGACTTTTGTCTAAACATTTATTGCTGAAAATGTCATTTTCCAGTATAGCTAAATATTTGGAATGGAATCAGTCCGGAATGGAATCAAGGTGCGAATGCAGTGGAATTGTGATTCCATTCTTGTGTTTGGTTGTCATACATCGAATTTGACATAGAAAAGGAATATATATTCCATTTTTTTGTTTGGTATCACTTTTTCTAAAGGAAATGAAATTACATTGGGCTGTATTTCCCAATCTGCCCTTACATGCATAAGAGATCTTAGAAGAAAAAAATACAATATTAACTTCTAACTTACAAATGTATTAAGAAAAATTAAATTAATATTTAAATAAAATATTTTTCATTAATTCTCAAAATTAATCATAAAGTTTACTTATTCTAACCAACGTAGAAATTTAGAATTAAATCAAAATTGATCAAATAATAAAATAGAATGTGAAATACATAAATTATAATAAAAAAAGATGCATAATATAAATATCACTGTGTAATCAAAAATATATATATTGATTTGAAATATATGAAGTTGTAAAATGTAAGGAAACACATACATACTTCTCTATATACATATATTTTAAGTTAGGTGAATAAATACACTAATATATAAAATGGCATAACCGCCAGGAATATGGAATCACCATTCCCATGGGGGTTGAAGGAATCACCATTCCCTTGTACGAGGGAATTGGGATTCCAATGAAATCATCATTCCTTTCTACAATTTGAAACCATACATGGAAATGTAATCAAGGATGGAACGGTGATTCTATTCCCTCTCTAATTCCAGCGTACCAAACACAACATTAGTCACTACATTGAAAAATATATATTGAAACATATTTTTAACGATCTATTCAAAAAAATTGAACATTCATTCTATCTATTACCTAAATTGCTTAATATATTTCTAAAATCCTGAAAACCCAATTTTCAAGTTGTTGAATATAACATGTGAAATTTGGTTCATCCACGACCTCTAGAAAACCTAAGAATTTAACGTTGTGTTTGCTAAACAGGAATTAGAGGGGGAATGGTATCACCATTCCATCCTTGATTTCATTATCATGTTTGGTTTTAAAATTTGGGAAGGAATGGTGATTCCATTGGAATCCCAATTCCTTGGAACGGTGATTACTTCCTACCCCCAGGAATGATGATTCATTCCTGGGCAGTTATGTCCTTTTTTGTGTTTTTAATTTCCAAATGTGTCCTATATTTTTGTGAATGTTGTTTATCTTCTTCAATGTATGTATATAGAGAAGTATGTATGTGATCAGAATTTAATGTTTTCAACTCTAAATGATTTTAGATCAATGTGTGTATGTATTTGATCATGTTGTAATGTTTCAATTATGCATGTATTTTTATTATATTTGATGGATTTTTGATATTCTATTACATTGTTTTAAAAACTTAATTTAATTTCAAATTTCAATATGGGGTTCAACATCAATTTAACTTTTAATTTAATTTCAATATGGGGTTCGACATCAAAATAACTTTTAATTTAATTTCAAATTTCAAATCAATTTAATTTTTGTTTTACAATGTATTTTGTAAATTTTCATTTGAATTAATTTCCTTTTGATTCAACATGGAATATGTCATTTTTTTACAAAAAAAAGATATATACATTGATTTCATTTGTACGATATAACATAATGTTGCTGTTGAGAAAAAGTAACACTTTGTAAGGAAATTATTTTATAGAGGACATACATTTTAGTTTATATTTTATATAATTAATGAAAAATATTTTGAATTAAATATTTATTTCATTTTTCTTTAATACATTTGTAATAAATTAATTCAATTTCTTTCAGAAAAATTGATACAAAAAAAGAATCATCATTCCTTTTCAAGGTCAATTCCCAAATATAACAAACAAACACAACAATGGAATCAAAATTCAATTTCATTCCCACTTTGATTCCATTCCGACCTCCACTCTGTTGGACTATTGAATATTAGTGTTAAACCCAATTAATATGAAATTGGAAATCTAATGTTGAGTTGTAAAGGTGGATCATCAGATTCTGTCCCTCACTTTAGTCCCACGTTGGGAAATTTGGGTAGCCGAGAAATATTTATATACCTAGGCTTCTTATATCCATTTGAGGGGTAGAGAGAGGGAGAGGATGAGAGAATAGCTTACACATGTACACACATGCGCGTTGGGATGGGATGGTGTGGGGTTTTCTTTCTCGTGAGCATTCATTCGAGGCTTCCAATGGCACGGATAGGGTTGAAATCCTTCGAAGAGAGTCCGCCATTTTCGAACACCTCATATAATTTGCTAAGCATCCAGTAGTCGCCAAGCCCCAGATAAAGGAACATGAAACCATTCTGTTTCAATAGAGGAAACCAGATGATTCTGTTACAATAACTCCTAGCCACATAAAAGGAATATTTCTTAACTATTCGAGCGGTTGCGAATTGAGTGGATATAAAAGTATGCGTTCTCAATTCGGGATATATATATATATATATATATATATATATATATATATATATATATATATATATATATATCCATTGCCCCACTGATTTCATATACAACAATCATCTCCCTTCTCTCCATTGTTCTCAAGTGACTGTCGTGTGGATCTTGATCTGCTCTCGTGGTTCATCTATAGTCGAAGTGAGCTGATAAAGACGTTGCAACGTCCTATCCTATGAGGAAGCACTTGCGCTCACCACACCGATACGTAGGGCGATAATTTCTCTAAGGAGAGTCTAAAAAGGTGGCTCAGACGAGGTGTATTATGATCCTAACTCGTGTTTGTTTTTCATTGTTGTCCACATCGTGATGTTCATTGACTTTGTAGGGATTGTACTCGGATTGTTAATCGACAAATGTTCCCCACTGTTATCCATGTTAATTATTTTATTACAACATATTCCACTCCGAGGTGATTCCATTCTAGCATATCAAACGCAAATAAGCGAATGGTAATGTTGCAAATATGGCAAAACCAACACAATTGGCTCAGAGGATCCTCATCATAGTCGTTGCACCAATCAAGGAGATCCTCTCCTCAATACTAGCCTTACAGATCAAACATATATGGAAACTATTGAACACCAACGCTCCTCTTAGATTGGAAATCCCTCAACGAACTTATTCCAACATTTATAAATAAGTATGTACTATATATACGCATACATGTATATTCAAAAATAATAAGAAAATAATACAAACCTCTATACTCATCCAACAATTCAATATGGTATCAGAGCACTGATCCCACGACCTCAGACTCTCCCTGGAGTTCATCACCGGTCTTCACCTCATACAAGGGGGTTAAAGGTCACCATAGCCAACATTCAAAATCCAAAATCCTAAAAAACCATGTCCAATGACACAACATCCTCGCGCCTTATCTCAACACTCTTGAACGGGACAAACTACTTATCGTGGGCTCGGGTGGTCACACTTTCCCTTAGTGGTAGATGGAGAGTTGGCCACATCACTAGGAAGTCCAAAAAGCCCGAAGGAGAAGGGACCGAAAGCAAGCAGGAGGAATGACAAAACATGGACCACATCGTTATGTCATGGGTCATTGCATCCATGCAACCAAACATTAGCGATTTTTTTGTACAAAGATAGTGCAAAAGAACTGTGGGATGCCATTGATTGATACGTTTTAATTAACCGCAAGTGCACGGCCGCGTTGAAGCGGTGGCAAATACGGGTCGATCCACAGGGAGGTGTGTCGACTTTAGTTTGCGCGAAGGCGAGTGAGAAAGAAAGGAGTGAAAGATTGATTACACTAAACTACACTAAAATGCAAAAGGAAATGGAAGATAAGCAATAGAACTAAACCCCAACGGGGGTAGAGAAAAGAGTGTGAATACAAAGATATGTGTATGTGTGTGTGTGTTCAATTAAGCTCATCACAATATGTAGTGCATGAAAACCATAAAACTACATCCAACTTTGCCTCCACATGAATTAAGATAACATAATATCATTAAAGCATACAAGATAATAATTGGAATTAAGCTAAATGCACTCATGTAGAAAGACTAGACCCTACTATGCCTCCACATGAAATAAGATAACACATTATCATTAAAACATACAAGGCATTAACCAAGGTAAAGGCAACAAGAGTACATGCAACTACAAATCATGTTTCCTTCATCAATTCCATCCATATCCTTACGTTATCATTCCCCATAAAATAGGTCCACTAATCTAAGCATAAGCTAAGCTTCATTCAAGAGCATTAGCATATCAAAGACAAGAGTAAAATCTCATTAGATGGTTATGGAAATCATATAAGGTTCAAGGGATTAAGATAACACACACCTAATACACCACATGATCATATTACACATTTCTCCACCCCCAAATGGGGATGGAACTACTCACTTATCATTACACTACAACCTACATTAAAATGAAACATTCTACTGAAATGAAACTAAACTAAGCAAGCAAGAAATATTAAAGAAACTAAAATGACATAAAACAAAAGAAGCATGCAAGCATATGAAAAGAAATTAAACTAAGAAAGAAACAACATACTAAAGGAAAACATCTATTATTACTCACTCAATTACAAGTAGCCTCTCTCCACCAGGGTTTTGCTTTAAGGCTTTAACTCCTAGTAGGGAGGATGGCCACCAAGAGAGAGATGAGATACAAGAGAGGAGAGAGAGTTCTATTTATAGCCATAGAAAAAGGTAATCCGGGACAATCCCACGGTATGGGACTAAACAAATACCAGAAATAGACTAAACACACTCTAATACATAACCCACAGAAATATTAGCGTATTCGGAGCAACCAGGACCGCCAATTGGCGGTCTACAGGGTTTGGATCCGTCTGGTTTTTGTTCTGGGCTTTTCTGGATGGATTTGTTGGTCTTTGATGCATATACCTCGCTTGCTGGAGCTCTGACCCGAATATAATTGCCAAAATACTCCCCATGATGGTGTGGAGTATTCTTGTTTGCTCATTGGTCCTTCTATCTTGCATTCATGTCCTTCGATCTTGCATCTTAGTCCCCGAGTCTCTTAACTCGGTCCTTTTTCCTTCTTTTAGGTTCTTTCATGCATCTTCTCTTCAAACCTCTTTATTTCTGAAATTCAAACATAAAGCTCGTTACGTAGCATTGTTTAGGTGAAAGATAATTGATATAAAATACAAATGTAAGCATGAAATGATGTCATCCACGAATAGTACGGGAAGGCACAAAAGTTCACGCACATCTTCAAAATCAAGCAGGAGATATCACAAACCCGTCAAAACTTAAGAAGAATCATTGAGTACCTAGGTACTCTCAGAAAAAACGTGGGTTGTGTTGGGAGTATACGAACCCCCGACTACTGATGCCGAAGTCATCCAACAACGAATAGAACAAGACGGGATCTACCAATTGTTGGTAGGTCTTGATGCAAGTTACGAAACAATACAGAGTCAAGTACTTATGGCACCGGAACTCCCACTGCTTGCTACAATCACCGCTCTCATCTGCAATGGCAAAACAACATCCAAAACCGAAGGTGAAAATCATGCATTTTTCATTGGAAAACCACAAAATCAAAGCCAAAACCAAAACAACAAGAAAAGATACAGGAATTGGAAGGACGAACAATGCAAAAATTGCAAAAAAATCAAGACACAGCAAGAATAATTGCTGGTTTCTCTTTCCCCACCTTCGGCCATCAAAGGACGGGAGGAGTAGCACGGGATCCTCGAGTTTCTGCGGCTGCAACATCGCACATCCAACCATGGGAGTCTTAGTCTACGTTGATGATATTATCATCACAGGAGATTGCGATAGAGAAATAACTATGGTTAATTTGACAAAGGATCTTGGTTTTTTAAAATATTTTCTAGGAATAGAATTTGCTTATTAAAAAAAGGGGTTGTTTTTATCTCAAAGAAAATATACTCTTGACTTATTGCATGAAACTGGTAAATTATGGTTCAAACCGGCCAACACTCCTATTGAGACAAACTGCAAGGTTTGTCCGACAGAAGGTAAACCAGTTAAGGTATAGGTCAATTTCAAAGACTTGTTTGGAAACTCATTTATCTCACTGTTACGAGGTCGGATATCACCTATGTTGTAAGCACTGTTAGTCAATTCATGCATGCCCCCCCCACACACACACCACTTAGATATAACTGATCAAATTATTTGCTATCTTAAGAAAACTCCGGGCCAAGGACTATGTATGAAACAAATAATTCTAATGCCATAATTGGTTACTCGGATGTAGATTGTGCCAGAAGTCATGACCGAAAGTCTACTACGGGTTTTTGCACATTCGTGGGTGGAAATCTTGTAACTTGGACAAGCAAAAAGTAAAACGTTGTGGCTAGATCAAGTGCCGAAGCTAAAAACCGTGCCATGACCTCAACTACAAGTGATCTCATATGACTCAAGCAACTCCTTAAAGACACGAAGCAACCATACTCCAAACCAAGGCAAATGTTTTGTGACAACAACGGTGCTCGCCACATAGCATCCAACCCGGTCTTTCATGAAAGAACTAAGCATATTAAGGTTGATTGTCACTTCATATGTGAGAAGATCCAATCAAAAGTGATAGAAGCTCCTTACATTCTGAGTAAAGAACAACTTTCTGACATTTTCTCCAAAGGGTTGGACCACAAACAATTTCAACAAATTCTACTCAAGTTGGGATCCTTTAATCTCTTCCTGACCCAACTTGAGGGAGTGTGTTGCAAATATGGCAAAACCAACGTAATTGGCTTGGCTCAGAGGATCCTCATCATAGCCGTTGCACCAATCACGGAGATCCTCTCCTCAATACTAGCATTCAAGATCAAACATATATACAAACTATTGAAGACCAACACTCCTCTTATATTGGAAAGCCCTCAACGGACTTATTCCAACGTTTACAAATCAGTATGTACTATACATATGCATGTATGTATATTAAAAAATAACAAGAAAAGAATACAAACATCTATACTCGTCCAACAATTAAATATGTAATTGATCCAATTCTATTATAAAACATTGTATACTTTTCGTATTTAGCGATGTGTGACTATTTTTCCAGTATACAAGAAGATGAAAATTATTATAGTATCAAAAAATGAAACACCCCAGTGTCTTTACAAACTAAGCACAATTTCAAAAGGGACTACTGTTCGTCGCCGGAAAACTACTTAAATCGCCCCAAAAATGACCTTTTTGCCCTTAACAAATAAATTAATACCGATTTTGTCCCGTGTCTTTAAACAAGGTGTTTGACTCAGTTTTACTCACATTTCTAGTACCAACACCACGAAAATGTCTGCGCGAAGCACCTGAATCCGGCGAGGTAACAGGGGCAGAATTTTTTTCCCGACTCGGGCGTTTGGCTAAACCGCCTCCACATAGGTGGAGGCGGTTTAGACAGACGCCTCCACCTTTGTGCAGTCGTCTCCTATGGACGCCTCCACAAAGGTGGAGACGGTTTAGCCAGATGCCCGTTTTTTTGTTTTTTTTAATTTTCTGTTAAATTCAAATTTTTCAGGTTCCGTTGCAAGATTTCAGTGGTGATGGAGTAGATTACAGTGAGCTTTTTGACAGTAAAGAAATATTTACAACAATCGAGGAAGGTTGTAAATGTGCGAAACAAGTTGCAATAGGAGCCGAATTTTTTTTGGTTATATCATCATACAAACCAAAAGCAGATAATCAGATGGATTGTTACCTCAGATGTGATCGCAGACGTGAGATGAGTTCTCGTGATAGGAGTATTGCACTGCGAAAGAATACGAAAAGAAAATGTTGCGGTTGTCGGTTTTTGGTAAAAGTGGTGGAGCGACGAGATCGTGATGGATGGGTTATTGTTTCTAGTAGGATCTATGGGCAGCACAACCACCCATTGACAGTTTATTTAGAGGGTCACCGACAGGTCAGCGGACTTAGTGCTGGGGCAAAACAAATTATTCGGGATATGACAGAGGCACAAGCAAGACCCCGTAACATTTTGTTGGCGGTAAAGAAGAAATTTCCGGACGATAATCCGAATCAAAGACACATTTACAACTTCAGAGAGTACATGATGAGGACGAAATCTGAAGACAGGAATCCCGCGCAGCAGTTTCTCAGGGAGGCAGTGCAGCATAAGTATTTGCATTGGATTGTGGCAGATGAAGAAACTAATGTCTTGACTCACGCATTTTTGGCACATCCGACTTCAGTTCAGTTGTTGCGTACATACTCATTCGTAATCTGTATGGATTCGACGTATAAGACGAACAAGTACAAGATGCCTTTGTTTGAGATGGTTGGGGTTACTCCAACAAATATGAATTTCCTCGTCGGATATGCGATTTTGCAGGATGAGACCGAGTCTAGTTACCGGTTGGTGTTGGAGAGGTTGCGAGATCTGTTATTGGATATTGTTAGCCCGACAACAATAATTACGGACCGGGAGATGGGTCTGATGCGACCAGTGACAGAGGTTTTTCCTGAGTCAGCTCATTTACTATGCACCTGGCATATCAACAAAGACGTGTACAACTACGCATACCACGTATTCGGCAAGGAGAAGCAGCTTGCAGAGAGTTTTAGGCGTGGAAGGTGGAGGAGAGTCATGCTTTCTGATTCACAGACGGATTATGATAGAGCAGTCCGTAATCTGAAGGATTCTTACAGTTCCTGGCCAGTGCTGACGAAGTATGTGGAAGACACGTGGTTGGTGCATAAGGAAAAATTCGTGTTGAATTGGACGAATCAACCTTTTCATTTCGACAACACTACGAACTACAGGGTGGAAAGTGCACATTCGGCTCTGAAAGAGTGGATCACTGCATCGACTGCCGCTCTCGACACTCTTTTCGACCGCGTGAACTCGTCTATTGAAATGCAGCTGACTAATATTCGGAACTTTCTTGAAGATTCGAGACATCGAAATTTGGCACAGTACATAGGTCCTCTGTTTCAGCATATAAATGACTGAGTTTCGCATCACTGCTTGTCGTTAATGACTCAGGAGTTGAAGAGAATGGAGGACTTAAGTGATGAAATTGAATATCGTTGTGGGTGTGCTTTCCTGACAACATATGGGATTCCTTGTGCCTGTATCATGCATGAGTGTTTGGCGTCAGGTGATGGAATTTATTTAGAGCAGATTCATCCATTGTGGGAAACACTTGTTATCGGAGAAGGAGTCAAGATGTCAGAGTTTGTTGATCAGTCAGCACAAGACGCCGAGCATTTTCGGAAGCTAGTGGATGAGATCTCGGATAGCGACCCTGCAGTAATTCGTAGTGCCTCTCGTATTTTATACGAACAGTTACACAACTAATTACTAACATAATAATCAATTTATTTAGCGATTTATTTATTAATTATCACAATTTATAATCAATAAACGATTTACTAAACTAATTTAACTCATTATTAACATAATATTCAATTTATTTAAATTTTATCACAATTTATAATCAATTTTAACAAAAATTAAAAAAAAGCCGGGCGTCTGCGGGAGACGCCTACCCTACGTGGGAGACGTCTCCCGCAGACGTCTGTTCGTTGGGTCGGGCGTCTCCCGCGGACGCCCGACTCAAAAATGTTTTTCTTTTTTAAAATTAATTGAAATAAATAAGGTAATTTACCAGATGTGAGTAGTCAGGGGTCTCCGCTGGTTCTTTTCCTGGCCTCCGAGACATTTTATGTAGTGAATAGAAGAGTGATATGAAGAGAAAGTTGTGTTAAAAGAGTGAAATGAGGAGTTATATTAGTAGAAAGGGTAGATGGACAAAATGGTAATCTTACGGGCAATTTAAATAGTTTTACAGCGACGAATAACAGTTCAGTTTCAAAATGGAGGGAAGTTGCCCCTATCTGGAACCCTCAGCGAGTGTTTTCCAAGTTCAAAGGTGGGTGTAGTACGGTTAATTCAATATCGTTCTAATTTACAAGTGAGTGGTGTGATTTCATTCGGCAATCTACGGGCCTGGGCTTGGGTCCAACGCACCCAAATCTAGCGACCAAGTGGTAGACACTCCTTAGAAGAGTTCCTGTTCCACAGCAGCTGCACACAAATCCCTAAGACCCCCGTCTCCCCCTCGATCCCCTCCCCTTCTCCGGTAAGGCCCAATCCCCATCAGATCTCCCGAATCCAAAGCCGGGCCCACCGGATCCGCGATCCTTCTTCCCTTGCACTCCTAACTGCCGTAATTTGCTTCACAGGTCGGTCCCGATGGCCGCCGCGGAGGAGAACAGCTCCATGTTCCTGATCTTCATTCTGACTATCATGGCCCTGCCATTGGTTCCCTACACGATCGTGAAGCTGTGTCGTGCTGCGTCGAAGAAGGCGAGGAGTATTAATTGCCAGTGCTCGGTCTGCGCACGGTCCGGGAAGTACCACAAGTCCATCTTCAAGAGGGTGATTTGTTGTTTTTTCGGTGTTGTTGTATTTCGTATGCTTGCCGTCGTTCGTGGTTTCTGAATGCTGTGATTTCATTTGCAGATTTCGAATTTCTCGACGTACAGCAATCTCACTGTGATTGTGCTTTGGGTTGTTATGGGGTTCTTGGTCTACTACATCAAACATCTAAGCCAAGAAGTAATTGAACTGAACCAGTGGTTTTCTCTTAGTATTGTTGCCTAGTTTTTGCAGCATAATTAGAAAAATATATCCATGTAATGTAGGTTAGGCAGTTAGTTTTTTTATATTGGTGAATGAGGTATATGAATTTAATAGAAAACTTCCATATAGCTGGCAAACCAGGGATAGGCCACAATTAGGCAAAAAAGAAAGAAAAAAGTGACACCCTCGATAAAGCTTTGGCAAAACAAGCTGATCTGCAGCCTGAATGTTAGTATTGTGCTGAACCCATCTCGACCGTCCAATGATTAGTTGGCTGTCCAATTACCATTTTCCATTTGGCTGCGTGGGTTATGCTTGTGAACTTGGAGGTTGTAACTTGATCAATTACTCAAGTTATGAGATATTTTATTGGTAAAGTTATGATTTTTGTTCTCATTATCATTGTTATAAGGTGTGTGCTGCTTCTCATGCACATTAAAACTATACTAATGATTAATGTAGTACGTTAGAATCCATTGGAACATATAAACCTTTGGTTGCCAACACTGTTTCTCCATATTTCTTTTTTCTCTTTTCATTGATTTGACGAAATGTCATTTCAGAATCTCTCAAAAGCTACAAGCATTTGTGATATTGCTACTGTTCCATATAAGCAAATTTTGAAGTTCACACAATATAAAATATATCTCCTGCTAATTATAATTAAGACATTTTTGCCGAAATGCTGAGATCTGTTCTTATTTCATCTTTAGGTTCAACCATTTGAGCCATTTGGGATTCTTGGATTAGAGCCTGGAGCTACTGAAGCAGAAATTAAGAAGTCATATCGTAGACTCTCAATTCAATATCATCCTGATAAAAATCCTGATCCAGGTTGAAGAATTCTTCCTTTGCCTTTTGTGTACATTCATGCAGCATTCTTATCATATTCGTTGTGTTTTTTGATTGATTTCTCTTTTTTCATGTTTCTTGGAAGTTATTTTGGGGGTATTGTCTCTCTTTGAACCAGCAAATATGTTGGCAGGGTCAAGGACGATCATTTACTCCAATATGCTGAGGTGACTCTGTTTTTTGCTAGGGGAGATTGAGTTGGTATAGATGTTCTACGGATTGATCTTCTATATCATCAAATGGGTTTTGGGTTTTCAGTTGATTGGAAAAATAAAAGATGGTAATCGGAATTATTATGAACCATGAGGAAGCTGAGAATTGGGAATTTTCTTTAGGTTGCCATGTTGATGTTTTCCCTTGTAAATATTTGGGTTGACCTCTTAAGCCCAATAAAAATACCTTGTTGGATTTGGAATTAGTTTTGAAGCAAATTGACCATCGATAATCTAGGTGGGAAGGGTGTAGGGTTAAATCCTACTCGGATGTTTGTGTATCGCAATTACGACATTTACTGGCTTTTCTGTTCCTCTATGCTTGGCGGTTACTAAGGAGGCCTGGATTGGAGACATGCTGGTAAGACAAGGTTCTTTCATCTTTTGGAATTTATCCTTTTGATCAAACCTTTCTATGAAGAAGCCAATCATCTTTATCAGCTCCTCTCAATTCTTGAATCCAAGATTAAACCCAGCCACATTTCTGATTGGCTAATGTGGATTTTCCATTATGATTTGAAAATTCACCTTTGATCCCTTTATTTTGTCTTTATTTGGTTGGATCTTAAACTATGGATAGCATCTCTAGTTGGAACATGTTTGCACTCCCTAAAAACTTAAGTTTTGACATGGTTGATTCTTAACGGAAAACGAGTAACCAAGATTGTCTTCCTCTCAGAGGTGTGGTCGGCAGCGAGTTTATGTGCTTTATGTAGCTATCATGAGGATAATCCACACCTATCTGCTTGTTCTGAGGTGTTGCTGGATTTACTTGACAATTTTGCCTAAAAGTTTGTGGTGGGTGCAGTTCATTGAAATGGAGGTTTTGAACTATTTTGGAAAACTGGTCTTGGTGGGCTGTTAGGTGGGATCCTTGGAAAGTTTGGTTGCTTGGGCCATTAGCTCTTGTTAGGAGTATTTGGAAACTAAGGAATTTGATACAGTTTTCTACCAAAAGGTGCTTAACTGCTCATCCTATCAGTTCTGGAGTGTGGCATAGCAGGACATCTTTTGTTGGCTTTCAGCTACAAAATTTGATACAGGTCTTCTTCAAGAGGTTTGAAGGGTTTCTCTGGTTATTATTCAACTTTCTGGAAGTAATAAGTGGATGCCCTCAAAATGTGCTGGGAGTTTCAACCAAACTATGTGCTTGACGTAGGGTTTTGTTTGGATGGTTGAAGGCAATATGTGTTTGTCTTCTTTGTTTCTTGGTCTACTGCTTTCTACTTTTTCTAGGCTGTTGGCTTTTGTGTGCGTTGTTGTTCATTTTTTGCCCTTCTAATTTCCATACCTATTCAACTCTCTTCTAGTGATAAAAGGTGTTTCCATTTTTCTGAACAAAGTTGTAAACCTCTGTCCTGTGCTAAAAGACTCAGAATACTGATTCTTTGCATTTGGACTTCTATGTTTTTGATCTTCAGAGGCAAACAAGTACTTCGTGGAGTTTATTTCTAAGGCATATCAGGCTCTTACGGATCCCATCTCTCGAGAGAATTTTGAGAAGTGGGGTCATCCTGATGGTAGGCAGGTACAAAAAGTTCATTTCTAAAATTTCTTCGACCAACCAAGTTCCATATTTATTATGTTGAGAATCCTTCATTATTTTGTTTTAGGGGATGAAAATGGGAATTGCGTTGCCACAGTTCTTGTTAGACTTCGATGGACGATCTGGTGGAATTCTTTTGCTTGGAATTGTTGGTGTTTGTATTCTTCTACCCCTAATAATTGCAGTCGTATACCTGTCAAGGTCTTCAAAGTACACTGGAAATCACGTGATGCACCAAACACTGTCCACTTACTATTATTTCATGAAGCCTTCATTGGCTCCTAGGTTTGGATCTCTCTCTTTTATACGCCTTTACTATATATTTTGGTTCTCCCATATATCATCTCATATATCATCCTACAAATGCAGCAATATGTGATCACAAATGTATGCACCCATATGCTAAGAAATCACACCAGTAGTGTTGGAACCTTACATGCCTGCGCATACATACCCTTCGACTTAATTTTGGTACTTTATTTTCTTGACACAAGGGCATATTATCCGTACATAAGATGAGAGGATTTTATTAATGGAGGTGTAATTTGTGATTTTAAAGGGTTATATTTATATATCTACCATGCTGACAGGTATTATACAGGGAAAAGCCATATATTATTATATCTGCTGCAGAAGTTGTTACTTTCATATGTCTAAAGAGATAAATTCTATTATAAGTTGTTATTTTGGAAAACATTTGTTGCATTTCTTTTGATATTGTGATTTGTTATCTATTAGAAACACAACTAAATCTATGGTAGATTTTCCTTGTATATTGTGCTCTGATCTCCTTGAACTGGACCTCAGCATTTCTCGTCTTCAGTATGGGATCTCTAAGAAGTGTAGTTATTTGAGACATCTATAATTCTTGAGAATGGGGGAAATGTTAGGATGGCGCAAGTCAATTTGCTATCAGCACTCTAAATTTTCCCAAGGGTTCAGGGAAAAGTTAGGCATGAACCTCTTGTTATCTTTTGCTAGAAGCAACTGGATACGTGTATTAAGTACCTAATTGATTTTTCACTTGTGTGCTATTTTATAATAGTTTATATTTGTTTCCATGTCAAATATAGTTGATTTCATGTTTGGTCATGCAAATATTCTGGCATGTTTTGTTATATTGGGCCTTGGTTTTGAAAAAGTTAAAATTATTTGTACAAGGGCTCAGTGCCTCTCCCTCCAAATAAATGTATGGTAAACTGTTATATTTTAGTTTTGTCATTCTGTAAAACTCGTAATAATTTTCAAAGATGAGCCTAGGAACTTTGCCTGTTAATGATGCTATTATCCTCATCGTTTGCTCAAAATAAGACTCAATACTGCAGCAAGGTCATGGATGTTTTCATCAAGGCCGCAGAGTATATGGAAATTCCAGTTCGCAGGAGTGATGCAGAACCTCTCCAGAAACTGTTTGTGGCAGTTCGTAGTGAGCTGAACCTAGATCTGAAAAACATAAAGACCGAGCAAGCAAAGTTTTGGAAGCAGCATCCATCCTTAGTTAAGGTAGTTATTGAGGATGACCACATGATTGTTTCTAGAACAGAGCCCAAATAACCTCTGATCTTCTTCCTTCCCCTCCTAAATTACTATTTTTGTGCACCACCAGACAGAGCTACTTGTACAGGCTCAGTTAACTCGTGAGACAGCTTCTTTATCTTCTTCATTGCAAAGTGATTTTAAGCGTGTTCTCGAACTTGCTCCTCGCCTTCTTGAAGAGCTACATAAGGTTTGTGTTCTGCTGTTATTGCTATGTAATCCTAATTTTTCTAAAAAAAGTAGTAATTGACGTCAGGAAATTGTCTTAATTGTGTTTGATGTCAAGTTTGTTCATGGTATTATGTAACCTCATAGTGCTTATTCATATAAATTCAGTGGTTTAGAGGAAAGCAATTAGCAAATACTCAAAGAAATGATTTGGCTGTTTCAATCCATTTAGATATTCCCTGAGAGGTAAAGTTGTCAACATAACATGTATATATAATTTCTTATACTTAGGAAATACTCACTGAGTTTTTCTTTTATTTCCATATTTCGGTTTTTGATCATATAGAATTCCTGTGAAAAGTTGTTAATCTAGAAGACTGAACACGACACATAAATTTTTATGTCTCGCTTTTAGTTTGACATGGCTATTGGTCTGTAACTCAAGCAATGACAGTTTGTTCTTCCAAAATTTTGCTTAATGCAGATAGCCGTTTTACCAAGAAACCCTCATGGACATGGATGGCTAAGGCCAGCAATTGGTGTCGTTGAGCTTTCTCAAAGCATCTTTCAGGTAGATTTGACCATTTTCCCTCAAATATTACTTGATCTTAACATTTGTCAATAAGTGCTTTTCTTTTCTTCACTATATTGCGTCTTCCGAGAGAGACCTATGGTTGTGAATTTCTTCTCAATTTTTGTTTGGTCATTATTGATTTGTCTGGAACCTGTATTATCACAAAATAGGAGCAAATTGTCACAACTAGAAAAAGTTTAATCCTTTAAAGTTACATGATGAAATGGGAACGTAGAGCAGTAGCTAATTAACTGTAAGTGAGCATTTGCAACATTGAGTAAAATGTAATGTATTTTCTGTAGTATATCAGTCAGCTTCTACGCAAGTAGCACAGTGCAACTAACATTTCCTTTGTTTTCTGTCATGTAGTGCAACATTTTTTGTTTACATAGTCCGTCATTTGGAAAATTACTGACTTGAGCAAACATAAAAATAAGGCTAAACTTCAAAGAATACGAAGCACATAGAAAAACATCTACAATGTAAAGCAGATAAATTTGTTCAATATAGTTAAACTTCACAGAATACGAAAAACATGAACAAACATCTTCGATCAAAGCAGACATACATTTCTTCAGAGGTTAGGTGCTAAGAATATATAAATGAGTAGAATTATGAATATATGATTTGATGTTGATCTAAAATTTTCTCCCCTGTGACATCCTCATTGCTGACAACTTTTGCTTATTTAGGTCACTTACTCTTTTCTATGTTGTCAGACTTTTTCTGAACTTTTCATTAATAAGTTTCATACTTCATGATCTTTTAAATATACCACCTAACTGTTTCTATCTTGGCAAAATGTGTTACGTAACATCAATGCTTTGAACTATATGTTGTCATTCTTTTCATTTCTGTTTCGCTAAGTCCTAAAGATATTATCCTATGTTTACATTCTAATTTAAATTGATGATCCAGGCTGTTCCCCTGAGCTCGAAGAAATCATCTGGAGGGTTTCCCGATGGCACTGCAGCCTTTCTGCAACTTCCGCATTTCAATGAAGCTGTTGTTAAAAAAGTTGGCAGAAAGGTAAGAATATGAGTATTGTTTCGCAACCTCCTGGGTCTTATTGAACGATCATTACAGATGGGTTTATTTGGATGCCTATTTCTAGATTTATTTTATTGAGATTGGTTTTTATTGGCTTTCATATACTGATTTCTGACTCGTTATGGATCAATGAAATCTATAACTATGTAGTAGTCTCTTTCTGATATTTGTTGATTATTCTATATGGCTGATTTAGGATCTTTTGCTTACAGAAGGTACGCACATTTCAAGATCTACATGAAATATCATTGAAAGAACGTGCAGAGCTTTTGACTCATACCGCTGGCCTTTCGGAAGAACAAGCAAATGATGTAGAGTCTGTCCTCAAAATTATGCCATCGATTTCGGTGGATATCACATGCGAGACTGAGGGCGAAGAGGGTATTCAAGAGGGTGACATAGTCACCATGTATGCATGGGTCACCCTTAGCCGCAGGAATGGTCTTACTGCTGCACTCCCGCACTGCCCTTACTACCCATTCCACAAGGAAGAGAGCTTCTGGTTACTGCTGGCAGATCCCCTCTCCAATGATGTCTGGATCTCACAGAAGGTGAGCTTCATGGATGAGGCAGCTGCCATTGCTGCAGCATCAAAGGTCATTGAGGAGACAAAAGAGGCCTTGGGTGCTAGCGTGAAGGAAATCAATGCTGCCGTTCGAGAAGCTGTGGAGAAAGTAAAAAATGGTTCCAGGTTAGTGATGGGCAAGTTTCAGGCACCAGCCGAAGGAAATTTCAACTTGTGTTTATACTGCCTTTGTGATTCATGGATTGGTTGCGACAAGAAGATCAATTATAAACTCAAGGTTTTGAAGAGGAGTAGAGCTGGGATGAGGGGGCATGTTAATGATGAAGGCCCAACAGCTGATGACGCTCTTGACGATGAAGAGGAAGAAGATGAAGAAGAATATGATGATTATGAAAGTGAATATAGTGATGATGAGAATGATGAGCAAGAGCGAAACAGAAAAAAGGGCAAGGCTTCTGCTAGTGGAATAGGCGAATCCAGCAGTGAAGGTTCTGATACAAAAGAAGATTGAGGATAAATTTTTGACTTAAATCTTGAAAATTTTACTTTTCTCTACACTTCACAAGTTGAAGCTTCAGCACTCAAATATTTTTATCTGTTTTGAACTGTGGGAGATTGTTAGTAAACGTAGTGTTCTACATTGAGTTTTGACTTGGCCCTTTACAAAAACTTAGAAAATCAGCCCAATATTTACGTTTCAGTTGTAGACCATAAATTTTTCCTTGCTCTTTATTTGCTTAGACGGGAGAACCCAAGTCTTAAATCCCTTCTAGTGACTTCTGCTTTGGCTTGGTGGATTCTTCTTGCCGTTCAGTTTCCCTCCGTAATCTTCTAAATCTGTATTATCGTTTACATGTGTTGGTTTGGTTAGTATACGAGTTTATGACAAAATCCTGAGGTAAGATGAAGGCTACTTGAATTGCAATCATCTTTGCATCCTGTGAGTCCTGATTTGAAGTCCGAGTAGAAGTTGAAACAGAAAGTCTCTTTCTTGTCCTCTGCTCAGACATATCGCAGTGAGGAATCCATTCTTCAAAGACAGCCAAACGAAATCTTGGGCTAACCAGAAAGTAGTGCTACCTTAAACCAAGCTGCTGCTTGCTGACTTAGAAAAGGTGTCGAATATTCTTTTAATGTATCACTTTTCCTTTTTTGAAAATCAATTACATTTGATAATACAAGAAAAAAATGTGTGTTAATGCAATGACAAGAAAAAAATACAAGTGACAAGGCCATTTATAGTGGGTCTGCACCCCCAACAAACTCCTAATCCTTTTCTACAAGTCTCGCTCGAACTGTGTGTTCCGCTTACGTCTTCACAACTCGATCTATGTTATGGGCGGGATCAAGTCTTGTACACAAACGAGCAATTGACACTCCCCAAAGTTTGTAATCTCTCCCACAACCCAGGAGATTGCTCCAACCTTCAAGATTGATTTTGAACTCTATCTTGCAAGGATTAAGCAATGAAAACTTCAAGTGGTATAGCTAAAGTTTAAACATAACTGTGTAGTTGTTGCAAATGATGGTCTAATTAGGGTTTAAAGCTCTCATATATATAGGCTAAGGGAAGATATAGCCGTTAAGGCAAAAGACAAAAGAGATAATGAAGCAACCGACGAAAGATAGTAAAAGTGAACTATCAGTAGCATCCGTTTGACCGTTTGCTCATACTTAAGTGAATAGACGAACATAAGAGTAAACTGGTCGAACGTCCAAAGGTTAAGGTTGGGTTACATTTGTCTTTGCACAGGACAACAGTCGGAAATAAAGAATTGGTCGACCGTCTTAGGGTTTGGTGTGGTTTTTGAATGTGACAAAATCAATAGGCCGACCTGATAAAGGGAAAACAGTCGAACGAAATTTAAAACAGTCACCCTGATTACGTCGGATTTGGAGAATCCGACGTGGTATAGGCGTACCACGTCGGTAGCTGCAAATCCAACATGACGTTAGACTTACCACGTCGGACAATTTACGAACGAAGTGAATGTTCATGTAACCACGTCGGCCATAATATGTTCGATGTGCACCGATGTGGTTTTAGGCTTATCATGTCGGTGCATCGGAAATTGATGTGGTGTATATATCGTAGCACAATGTTTCCCAAGCATTTGTCTTGTATTGACCAAATGCATTTTGGTTGTCCGAACTGGTGCTTCTTGTTAGCAGTTTCGGTGAGCCAAATTGTGTTCGGTCGTCCGGTCAGACGTTATGTCCGTATAGGGATAAACCACGTCGTTTCTTAGGTTAACTGTCGTGGTAAACTCTAAATTTTTTAAGCAAATTTTATATGTGTTGTCATATTTAATATTCAACCCAAAGTCAAACACAAAAACTGACAAACCTAATTACGGGCTAGGCAAACTCCATTTTCTTTCCCCATCCCCCTTGTCAGCTCCACCTAACCGATCAACTTGTTCAGATCGACCTGCCCTAACCGATCACCCCTACCCGACCTGGCCCAATCAGCTTTTAAATCCAGGACTTGCTCACGAAAGTGTGATCAATGCTTCCATTTGCAACAAAATTTAATTACTCTAATTAAAAGGGCTCCTTTAATTAGTTCCCAGAGAGTATATATCAAACTTTTGTTTGTTTAAAATTTATAATGGAATGGTATTTTATCGACTCAAATGTGTTGTTATGTTGATGTTGAATTGTTTATTGGTAGTTGAACTTTTAGAGGACTAAGAATTAAAATTTATATCTCTTTTCATTGAGATTGCTTCTCTTGATGTGCATAAAATTATGGATCAAAAATGGTTTTTTGCTAGTAGATTGAGTGATGAGTACGAGGCTAGGGTTGATGAATTTCTATAATTTGCCCTGAATAATCTATATGCTAGAAATTATAGAAAGGTTTCTTGTCCATGTAGGAGTTGTTTTAACATGTTCTTACGAGATGCAAGAGATAAACTCATTTGTTCAATAAAGGTTTTGATGAAGAATATACTCGTTGGATATGACATGATGAAATCAATAAGCACGAAAAAAGAAGGTAATCATACCGATTGGTTAGAGGATATGATCTAAGATGTTGCCAAAAATTATTGTGATAAACCTGATGTACTTGGTAGTCTACTGTCAAACAATGAAAGGCCTTTGTATTCGGATTGCACCGTGTTCAGTAGGTTGTCCACTGTTTTAAGGTTGTACACCTTGAAAGCAGCACACAATTGGAGTGATGTCAGTTTAACTACCTTGCTGAAGTTGTTGAAAGATATTCGTCCAGATAGCAACAAACTTTCGGATCGTACCTATGATGCTCAAAATATATTGTCATTTGTGGATGCAATATAGTAAAATACGTGCATGTGCTAATGAGTGTATACTCTATATTAGTGACTCTGAAAAACCTGCATGATTGTCTTGTTTGTACTTTCTCACAGTACAAACAAAAGAAAAATATGAGTGCTGATCGGAACAGAAAACTACAAAATCCCTGATTAGTAGCATATCATACAGTGCATTCATGCTATATATCCTTTATTTCACCCCATATTTGTGCTACTCACGTATTTGTTTCATACATTTCAGGGTTTAGGTAGACTCTAACTTTTGTTCTATAAATACACTTGTAACCCTTCCATTCTTCTTCTTATTCCTTCTTCCCCCATTATGGTAAGTTTTAATTCTTGTTTAGAGTAGGTTTTCTTTCTTGCTTAGTAGTGTAGTAGAGGAGAAGAGAAACACTATTTTGTAATATTTCTTTCTTAATCAAGTTTTAGTTCATGTTCTTTATATTCTTGTCTTTCATTTGATCTAACTTTTATTCCATTGCTTTGGATATATTTAGTTTCCTTTTCTTGTTCATGTGTTGTTTTTCTTTGTTATGGATATGATTAGTGAGTAATCCATCTCCATTGAGGTGTGGAGAATGATGTGAAGTGTGAATGTTGTTAGATTTGTGTGTATTTTAATCTTAATCTTGGAGCCTCAAATGATTTTCATAGCCATTTTGATGAGTTTCTCACTCTTGCCTTTGATGTGTTAATGGTCTCAATTGATGCTTAGCACATGATTTGGTTAGTGGGACCACTTTATGGGGAATGATGAGGTGAGGATAAGATTGGAGTGCATAAAGAGATAAGACTGATATGTGAGCGTTATCTTTAACCTTATCCTAAGTAGTGTTTTGTATGTTTTAATGATGATGATAACCTTTATCCATGTGGAAACACACTTAGAATAATGGTCTTTATAGATGTCCATATTAATTCATGTCATGTGAGTAGAATTGTACACATACAAAAATCACACATCTACATTGTTGCACACATTCTCCACCTCCAACGGGACTAGTTATGTTAATTTCAGGACCTCGCATCACATTAGCTAGTTAATTCAAATACACTCAACTTCCATTTTCTTCCCCTACTCGAGTATGGTCAACGACGACCCGCACTCACTCACCGTGGACATGACCCGTACTTACCACCGCTCCAACACGGCCGTGCACTTGCGGGTTTGAACTTAAAATTTCCCAACAGTACCCCTGCAAAGGTGTTGTGGTATCTTCCTATAATTCCAAGGTTGAAACGTTTGTTTGCACGATCTGAGGACTCAAAGAACCTGACATGGCACGTAGATTGAGAGATATTGAATGGTCAGTTTCTTCAGCATCCTACAGATTCTCCCCAATGGAAGAAAATTGATTCCGACTTCCTATTATTTTGTGAGGAATCTAGAAACCTAAGACTTGGTGAGCGTACAGATGGAATGAATCCTTATGATAGTTTGAGTAACCTTCATAGTTCGTGGCTTGTTTTGCTTATTTACAATCTCGCATCGTGGTTAAGTACGAAACGCAGATACATGATGTTGTCGTTAATGATTTCGGGTGCAAAACAACTGGGAAACGACATCGATGTGTACTTGAGACCTTTAATTGATGACCTAAAGAAATTGTGGATAGATGGTGAGCAAGTGTAGGATGCCCATCGACAATAGTCATTTACTATGCGTGCGATGATCTTCTGCACAATAAATGATTTTCCCACATATGGAAATCTATCGGGATATTCTGTGAAAGGCTACAAGCATGTTAGTGTTGTGAAGAGAACATGTGTTCCTTGCAACTAGCGCATGGCGGTAAGACGATGCATTTTGTGTTGGATTTGGTGCCCCTATGTATGTATATATTTTTTGAATTTTATACATGCACGTAGGATTGATTATCATATTTTCGATGATTTCATGTACATTATTCTATATATTATTTTAATACATAGTAATTGCATATATATTAAAATAAATAGAAGAGGATCATACCCAAAGGTTCTTTAAAACCTTTATGAAGATCCGAAATTGCGTTACGCGTTGAATCGCCCTTCGATTCGCCTCCAAGTGTTCACCAAACTCTAAACAAGATTAGAGAGAAAGGAATTAGCCAACTCAGTCTCTAAATCAAGCTTAGAATCTAGTTAATAACCCCTCTAAAGCTCCCTGAGAATTTAATCTCCAAAAGCTCAAAATAACTAAGAGAAATTCGGATGGATTAGTGGAGAGGTTAGGGAGAGAGAATATTTTTATATTAATTAAACAAGTAGGGAGAGGTGACCAATTTATAAGCTCTCCCAACACCCACATCATGGGTAATCCACTTACCCATAATCTCTTGTTTTTCTCTCCCTTAAACCAATCACAAAATGACACATAATCATCCTCATTCACGTTTGACCATAATTGGAATAAATCCAACCCATAATCAACAATAATCTCTTAACGATTCTGGTAAAATTGTGTCCACTGGTCGACAAAAATTAACTAATCGGTCGATCGACTGGCAATTAATTGAGGTTTCAGTTGGACCGTGAAACCAGGCGATCGACCCATCCCACACTACCAAAGGAACTGTGATTTTTTGGTCGAACAGAATGCATAAATGGTTGACCGATTCAACATGAGAAACGACTACTGGAAGTTTTCGGTCGGACGGAGTTACCAGTCGGTCGATCGATTACTACCAAGAAGAGTTTGTGGAAGCTCCTGGAAGTTTTCGGTCGAACCACGATTTTAACCGGTTGACCGATCAATCCCCAAAAAGGTTCCTGGAATTTTCTGGTCGACCCTTCACATACGTAACAACTATTGTGAATTTTCGGTTGACCGGTCTCCAAAAACGTTGGACCCTTTCGTCCGATTTTTGCCTTTATCAAATTTTGGATTTACATCCAATTTTTTTTGATGTAAGGACATCACTTGTGTTTATCCCTTGCCTCATGATATTAAGAATATTATACAAAGTAGAAGTGTGTCGCATTTGTATTTTATATTCATTTCTTGATCTCTTAAGCTAATTATAAATATGTAACTTAACGCAAGTCACATTGTGCACATTAAAATTTTGCTCTATCAAATGACCCACTAATATCATCACTCAAGTAAAGAGTGGTAATGATAATCTTTTGACGAACTATCTTTTTCAGAATATGTCTTGTTTAACCAATTACTACCATATCACTTTGCTCAATAATAGCTTTTGATAATAATCAAATTAAATGTTTCCTATGTGAAAAGACATAAGTCTCATATCTTAGGATTCAAGACACAGTGAAAACATTAATGATACTTAACACAATTCCATAATGTCTCACTTGCTACGTCTATTCAATATTTAAATGTAACCATTTTTCTCTTTTATATACTCGTCGTTAAATAATTGTAGAGATACAATAATCTATAACCAACACGACAATCTTATCTCGGTAATTAATGTTCCATGTCAATTACCATGATTGTGAATAACTTTTGATTTATGTAAACCATTATATATTAGAGCTCTATGGTTAAGGACCTCTTCCTTAACACTTCCAAAAGACGAATACATTAATCAAGGAACAAAATGTTTGCACATTCAATTCATAATAATTGACATATAAAAGAAAACTTTTAGAACACATTCCTTTTGATCCCCCACTTGTTATCAAAGTCTTCTTTCATATACATTCTCAATGTATAAAACAATAATAACTAGGGTAACCCTCTCGAATCACTCATCAAGCCACTCCAAATGGTTCCTCAGACCCATAGACTCAAAATGCATTTCGCCTTTGGCTTGGGATAAGGGTTTGGTAAATGGATCAGCTGTGTTGCTGTTCATAAATTTATTTTATTTTCGTCGATGAAGTCACATGTGACAAAGTACTTGCGATCCGTGTACTTCACTTTGTGGTGTGATTTAGGATCCTTGATTTGCGAGATAGACGCACTATTGTCGCAAAATAGCTCTATGAGTCCCTTGCTTGAGGGAACTACTCCAAGCTCTTCAAGGAACTTCTTAATCCACACTCCTTCCTTGCTCTATTCAGCGAGAACCATTACTTCGGAAGCGGTGGTTGAGTCGGTAGTAGTGGTTTGCTTCCAACTACGCCAACTCACGACTCCACCATTCAGAGGAAGACATATCCTGATTGCGACCTCCTATCATCGGGATCACTCATGAAACTCGCATCTGAATAGCCCTCGGCTATTAACTCCCTTTGTCCTCCATTGACAAGAAACTTATCTTTGGTCCGGTTAAGGTACCTTAGAATATTCTTGTCCGCAGTGCAATGCTCAGGATCTACGTTGGATTGGTGACGACTTGTCACGCTTAAAGCATATGAGACATCAGGTCTTGTGCAAGTTATCGTGTACATGATTGATCCAATTGCTGAAGCATAAGGAATATTTTTCATGTACTCCAAGTCTTTACGTGATTCAACACGTTGAGACTTCTTGAGTTGCACACCCATATTCGTTAGCACATTGCCCTTTTTGGAGTTGTTCATGCTGAAACTTTACAAGACCTCGTCATCATCCTCCTCCTTGCAAAGTGGAAGAGAGGTTGCCATTCATGCCTCATGTCTATTGAAGATGATCAAAGTGAGGTAGACTCTAACTTTTGTTCTACTAAATCTTATTCATGCTCAACTAGTCATATTATAGGGATAGCTCATGTTTTAAAGAAGAAACATACTCACATGATGAGCTTCAAAATGCATTCAATGACTTAGTTAAACAAGATGAGATCATTTGTGGCAAAAATAAGAATGCTAGAAAATTGGTAAATGATATCCAAAGTCAAATTGAAATATGCATGAATGATAAAAATGAGGTGCTTGCTAGACATGAAACTAATGCATTAAAACTTGGTAGTCAAAATGCAACACCCATTGATGTTGAACAATTAAATACTCATGCCTGCAATGTGCAATTAAGAATAGATCTAGAAAAGTTCACAAATGGAACTAAGATGCTTAACATGCTTTTAGGAAGTCAAAGACAATCTTTGCAAAAATATGGTTTAGGATATAATTATTTATATCTTAAAAACCATGTAGTTTATACAACTTTTAATGGAAAGCACTTACTTGTAAAGCATAGTTCTTCAAGTGTATAGGCTCTTAAAACCAAAATGGGTTGGGTTCCCAAAGCTAATGTTCAAGGACCCAAACTTGTATGGGTACCTAAATCTACACTTGTAGGTGCTTGAAGAGGGAGATCGGTGGTGACCGGGCAAGCTTAGAAAATCAAATTCAAAGCTGGTTGCATCACTGAAAGAAGATTGGAACCAATTCGACGGTCAAGTTGGGTAAAATTTTCTATCCTCTACATTCATATTAGATTGGTTTTAATCTAGGATAAATTAAATGCTAAATTGTCATATCTTTAACGCATTCTTTGATCAATTAGGATATGCTTCATGAAAATCATTAAAAGGGGAAGATGATTTTTATGGCTAATTGAAATTCTATTTATTGCATATCTTGTAAGTTTTGAAACACATCCATTGCCTTAGTGTCAAATCTTTTAATGAATGTCAAATGGGAGGAATACATCACATACTTACTTGTTCATATTTATTTGATGTGAAAAGGGAAGATTAGAATTTGAGCTTAATGAATATCTTATACATAAGGTAATGAAGTGCAAAAGTTAGGGGGAGCAACTTCATTACAAGACATCTTGAAATTCCATGTTTAATTTGGTTTTTGATGGATGTCAACGGGGGAGAGATTATTAAGGGGAGATGACTTGAAATTGATTAAAATTAAACAAAAACTATGCACATCCATAGGGGGAGCATTTATATGCATATGTCACACATTGAAATTTCAAGTATTAAGATATAGGTTGCCATCATCAAAAAAAGGGAGATTGTTAGCTTTTTGGCCTTAATCTATGTTTTGATGATCTAATCAACCTAATCTTAATTACAATCTATGTAGAGTAGCACACATATTGCATAGCATATATATTGTATTGTGCTAACTTCTATAGGTGATCAAGACTCAAGGAAGAAAGGAAATCAAGTCAAGACATGTAATAAAGCTCATTTGAAGACATGTAATCTTGATTTATTTTGAGTCTTAGGAACTGTGTGTACCTGAGAATACTTGAGCTAAAAACTAATCAAACACACACTAGGTTTCCTATAGAAGTCACACACGAAATTTCACAACAATTGGACTTCAATAGATCACCCAAACTAGGATTGGCAAACACTTAAACCAAACATGTTCTGCCATGGCCAAATCGGTCGACCGGAACGAGTTCTTCGTTCGACCTATTGGGCTTGTTAATACTGTTGACCTAAGTGTTGAATCGGTCGACCGTTGCAAGACTTTTGTTCGACCGTCTATACGTGTGAAGTGACCGTTAGACTTGTCGTATTCTACAACGGTCGGATTTCCCAAAACCCCAAATTTACCAGACTTTCGGTCGACCGATCAAACAATATTTGGTCACCCTGAACACTCTGGAAATTTCCACTCAAACGTCATGAGGGATGGATTCATGAGGAGACAATATTGATTCAAATTTTTATACATCATACCCACCCCATTATTCTCCTCCTGAATACCCACATTCCAACTAGCCACCACCCATGACCACATGGACCAATTCTCAGCCAATTTACACATAACCTACGAATTGAGACAATCAAAATTTGAACTTCAATGTTGACCCCAAACTTGATTCCTTAAAATAAACCCTCCAAATGGTCATTGATTGATATCATATGATGCATATATTTGTGTATTATATCCATTATCTTGAACCTAAACAATTCTACGTAATGAGTTTTATGTTTATGTTTCAGGAATAAACACGTTTGGGAAGAAGAGACTCAAAACGGACTTAAAAGTAAGGAAAATGACTGAATTGCGGGACTTATGGACTTAGATGCAAGAGAGAAGGACCCGGATGCAAACCAAAAGGATCGATTAGCAAATCAAGAGGCTCCACACCATCACGAGGAGTATTTTGGCATTTAGATCTGGGCCCAAACATGAACAACCAAATCGGGTTCATCAAACATCAAGAAATCAAGCCAGAAACGAGCCACCGAAATCCAGACGCGATCCAACCATTCCAGACCACCATTTGGTTCTCCCAGACTGCTAATTGGCGGTCCAAATTGGTCCAAACAATTTATGGTTTAGTCGGGTCGTGGATTATGTTGTTTTATGTCCATTTATAGTATGTGTTTAGTCCCATACTGGGGGTTATCCCAGATTACTTTTTGCTATGACTATAAATAGAACTCTTCCTTCTCCTTTGTATTCACCCATTGCTTGGTGGCATTCTCTCTACTTAGAGTAAGCCTTGGAGAAAAACTCAAGTGGAGAAGAATGCTACTTGTAATGTGAGTAATGTAAAGAAAATAATATTTCTTAGTCTGTTTTAATGTTGTCTACTCTTTTAATTCTTGCATGCTTAGTTTAATTTCGTTTTGTGTTTCTTTTCTTAATGAGTAGTGAGTAGTTTCATCCCCTTTTGGGGGGTGGAGATAATGTACATATATGTTGTGAAGTTTGTATGTTTGATGAATTTTTGATTGTGTAGACTTGCATGTTTGTATGTTCATCGGGGGTGTTTTAATTATCTACACGTTGATGAATTTTTGATAGGTTTTGCCATAAGTTTTAGACACTTCCCATGCTTAGCTTCCTCATGTTTATTGACTGAAATTTCCTGTTGAATATGCAACATGTTAGTTATGTGTTTGTATTTGTGTTTGCTTTCTTGATTGATCGAAGAAACTTTGTTTTGATGGGTTGTGCCATAAGATTTAGACACCTCCCAAGCTTAGCTTTGCTCTTCACACGAGTTCATGGTTTTTGATGAGTCTTGCCATATCTTTAGACACTTCTGATGCTGAGCCTAGTCTTATGCTAATCAAGTAATAATTGCTGATACGTTTTGTGAACGGATTGATCGGTTTTGCCACATCTTTAGACAATTCCTATGCATGAAGACAAACGCATGACACACACATTCCATTTGTAGTTGTTCTTTGTTTCAGGAGCCTCTAAAGATCAATGGACATCACCAGGTGAAGTTTGGAGGGGAACATAGCTCAACAGGCTGCCAATAAGCGGTGATGGACCGCCAACTGGCGGCCTGGTGAGCTCAATTCTCTCTCTATGTTCATCAGGTTGTGGTGGACCGCCAACTGGAGACCAAGTGAGCTTAGTTTGCTCTCTACGTTCTTCTGGTTGTTTTTACATTCAATAGCATGGTCTGGGGCTCAATTTGGCATGTTTTGACTTGTAGTTTGCCCCTAGATCAATAATCAATCCCCTTTAATTAACTTGGCCACTAAAATCCAAAGCGAAAGAGTAGGTATTCTTGCTTGTTTAGGTCATGCATCATATACTTGCCCTAGGGACGTACTTTGTCTTTTGTTTTAGCTTTACTTTCAGTTGTTGAGCACTGGGATGAGGTACGTTCTATTCTGCCCATATATCATGCACCGTGGCTGCAACAACAAGACAAACCCAAGCCTTTGTAGCTCTTGTCCGATTGACAAGTGCATGGTCCAGACGTGAAAGCTCAGCTGCAATTGTAGTTTCGCAATTTGCTGCAATTTGCAACCTCAGATAGATGTCCACCCAAACTCGTTTGGCAAATTCACAACCAAGCAAGTCATGGCCATTTGTCTCATCCTCGCGTTCACAAAGCGGGCAGGCTTGGCAACCTATAGTCTTCATATTGCGCTTCCTCATCAGGTCATGGGTCAGAAGACGGCTACGAACAACCCTCCACAATGTCAAAGCATGCTTTGGGACATGATGTTGGTGCCACACGAACTGGTACCATGCAACCGAAGATGAGGGAGGCGAGACTAGCTTCCACGCTTGCTTCATGGAAAACCTCTGCCCAACCAACCCCCATCCCAGACCAACCTATCAGATTCCTGGCTCGGGGAGATGTACATGGTCTGATGCCATACTCGCCCCATCTCCTGTGATCGTGGTAAAGGCAGGATCCACTACCATCCTGGATGAAAGACGACATACAGATATCCCAAGGATGGTTTCCCAAGTCGTATCGTAAGCGCTCCCCAAAATCCACACTATTCAGTTGCCCGCCCAACCAGGGATCTTCAAAGAACCACACCAACTCCCCAGACCCAACCTGATATCGAAACTTCTCACGAGCGACAACCCGAACCTGAAGAATGTCTCGCCAAGCCCATGAGCACACCGTTGGGGGACAAGCACCCCAAATACTGTTTCCCCCACAAAGAATCATCATCTAAAATTACGATCCAAAAAAGTCGCAACATCCCGACATCGTTCCATCTGACCAAGCTTCGTATGCCGAGGCCACCGGCTTCGCGAGGCAAGAAGCAATCTTGCCACGAGACCATGACTACGGACCTTGCCTTTCCAAGGCCCAAGATGAACTGACATATAATACTCTCTATCTCATGGAGGGTTTGTCATGGAAAGAGGAAAGACGAACTCCAGTAAATGCTGAAGGAAGCAAGGACTTCTTCAATGTACCTAAGCACCCTCGAACCTTCGTAATAAGTTGCTCACAAAGCTACATCGAAATACGTGATGAAAAGAGTGGGAGCCCAAGATATCTCACTAGAAATTCCACTTTGTGCATGCCAAGATGGGCAAGGATCCAGGCTTTTGCACGCACCGTGGCCCCCAAAAAAACTGACTCTTAGTATGGTTCATATGCAGACCAGACTGCTAGGCAAACATAGTCATAATCTTCTTAATAGCCACCACATTTCGCTTCGAAGCCTTCACAAAGACCATCAAATCATTAGCAAAGAGAAGGTGCAAGACCTCTTCCTGCCCCACACAGATTGGGTCAAGTATACCCTCTTGGATAACCTTTCAGAAGGAGGCACTCAGAATTTCCATGTAGAGAGCAAAAAGATACGGTGCAATCGAGTCCCCCTATCTTAATCCATTACTCCCCCAGAACGAGTCCGAGAATACTCCATTGACCGAGACAACGAACGAAGCACATATACACGTTCTGATCCACTTACCATATGTTCGAGGACTCAAAACACTCGAGGACTTGTAGCAAGAATTTCGAGGAGATAGCGTCATACACCTTCTGAAGGTCAAGCTTCATAGACATACGACCCTTTCCTTGGCCCAGATGCATTTGGTGACACACCTCATGCGCTAAAAGAATATTAGCAGAAATACGGCATCCTGGAACAAAAGCACTTTGCGAAGGCCCCATGAAACATTCGAGCACGTTCTTCAATCTATTGGCAAGAATCTTCGTGATGAAGCGATAAATCAGATTACAAATAGAGATTGGTCTAGTGGGGGCAATGGTCAGAGCTCGCACGCTCAACCTCAACCCCCACCTTTTCACCCTCCACGTCCATCGGCGACCTACCAACCTCCACATCAAAGGTCTCAGCCTCATACTCACCAACCTACTCAGGCCTCCCGTTCAGGTTATTCTAGAAAGACTCTACCGTAGCGGGTTGACCCTAAGGATCCCTCTCCTGATCAATTCTTTTAAGCGTTCATGTAGAGCATGCAAAGTTCGTTTAAAACTTTGGAAATGCTAGTCAGTCAATTGGCTCATCAGCTCAATGAACATGAGAAGGGACAATTTCCAAGTTAACCCGAGGTGAATCCCCAGGGTACCCATTCTCAAGGAAGGCCACTAGTACCTCAAGCTACCTCTGAACCGACCCAACATCTTAATGTGATTCATACTTTGAGGTCCGGTAAGGAGGTGGACAGCCACATTGGGTTGCGTTCCTTACAATCACCATCTCTTGGTGTCACCAGACCTGCGGTGATACCTACATCTGCAAGGGCCCAAACCCTGAGGTCCCATTGTCTCATCATGGGTCAAAGGAATCAGATTCTGAGGTCGCCACTCATGTTTCTACGGAACAGAATGTTGAGGTTCCTTTGAAAGGCCCTTATAACCCGAAGGCGCCATGCCTTGAGCACCATAAAAATAAAACTTCTGATCAACATGACAAAATGCCTGAGATCTTTCGGCAATTTAAGGTGAACATTCCTCTGTTGGAGGTGATTCAGCAAATACCACCTTATGCCAAGGTTCTCAAGGATTTATGCACCAAGAAGAGGAAAACCAATGTTCCCAAGAAAGCTTTTCTTGCCGCTAATGTGAGTTCATTGTTGGCACAACCTACGCATGTCAAATACAAGGACCCTGGTTGCCTTACTATTTCTTGTGTGATTGGTGAGGTGTCAATACATCGAGCTTTATTGGACCTTGGTGCGTTTGTCAATCTTCTGCCGTATTCGGTCTACGTCCACCACAACCTTAGAGACGTCAAACAAACAAAAATCACTCTTGAACTGGCTGATAGGTCTATGAAGAAACCGATGGGCGTGGTGGAAGATGTTCTGATCAAAGTGGTAGTTCATTTATCCAGTCAATTTCTTTGTTTTGGATATTGAACCTGTGCCATACCCACTTGGACAAATTCCTATTATTTTGGGGTGACCATTTTTAGCGACATCCAATGCCTTGATCAACTGTGGTAATGGTCTTATGCGCTTGACATATGGCAGTCAATGCGCTGATTTCCTCATCTTCACCATCGGGAAGAAGCTAGGTGCCTTCGATGACCCTGTTAAGGTCAATCTTATCCAGGACATGGATGAGAATGAAGTTGAAGGCACGTTCATGTATTTCAGAGAATTATTCGATGGAGATCCTGATGGTGGTGAAGATGTTTCGCCTAGGCTGCCACAAGAAGGTGCCTTATCTTGTGATCATGTGGCTATTGACCCACAAGATACCATTTGTGTGGCCTCTGGGCCACCTGCTTTTCACTCTGTATCTGTTGAGGACCCCATGTGGGTTAAGAATCAACCACCTGATACCCTACATTTCAAACAATCAGATAGAGATTCACCTCTCATTCATGCCTCCTATCCCTCTCATTCCAACGAGGTATCAAACGACCACAATGCTTATAAGGGTGTCCGGTGGTCAAACAATTCTGTGTCTGGACTTCACCATCTGGGTAATAAGTCTAGGGTGTCACCTTGTGTGGATGAAATTATCCTGGTGTACCCAAATGTTAGTTAGAGGGTAGATATTTATGACCCTCAGCTTTGTCATGGAATGGAAACATTTTTGTTTCCATTTCCGTTCACACACCTCAGTTTTGAGAGGCATGAACCACCATTCTTGCTTCATAAACCTCTCAACAATCCTCCCATTTGATGTCCCTTTACTTATGAAGATGGGAGCCCATTTTTGTACATAGTTGTATTTGAAAAAAAGAAGAAGAAGAAAACAAACAAGAAGACTCCAAGAGTGAGCACAACTTATTATGGGCTCAACCCTTGTGTATTTGGGCCCCATTTGATTCATGTATTTGTATCTCTTCTTTAGTATTTCACAAGTTTTGAGGGGAATTCGGGTTTGTGTTCATCAACAGAACCATGAACTTCCCTTTGCGCTTCACGTTGGTGAGATCTTTTCTCTTTCATGCATAAATTCATGTAGTATCATACTCAAATTCATTGAGGACAATGCCTGAAGTAAGTGTGTGTGTGGGGGGGGGGGTGTTTTACGTGTGTACATAGTCGAGTCTTTCTCCTTTTGTTTTATTTTCTTTTGTTTGTATTGTTAGGGTCATGTTAGTGTGCTGCATTTAATATTGATATATCTGATTGCCATGATCCTTGGGCGACTTGCCTTCTTTTGCTTGCCTAGTGTTTTAATTTTCACATTTTTTCAAAATCTTCTTGTGTTTGCGAAAGAAAATGTTTTGTGGGTTTTTCATGTGTTTAGCATGTGCAAAACCATTGAGAGGCAAAGTAAAAGGAAGCTCCCAAAATTGTCTTGAACATGATGTATTAGGATATTTAGTACACGGTCTTTAGGTCTTATTGAGTCGTAAGGATGCACCCCGATTTTCCCTTGGGGGGAGAGTAATCATAGGGTTTCAGTACTCAAACAAATAAAGAAGTCCACCATGAACCTATTGAGTCAAATAATTTGTGTCAGTTAGTATAAGGAAGTTTGTCGTAGTCAGGGACCCCTAAACTCTTGTTGTGAAACCTTAAGTGTAGGGGTTTTGGTTCATGTGTAGATAATAAATAAGTGGGTAGGGTCTTCTCTCTTCTTGCATGACTCCTACCACTTGAGAAATTAGGTCCGAGAGGACTTAGTGCCTGGTGCTTTTGAGTCATCTGACTTGGATTGCACCGACCGAACTCCCTTTACACGGGTGGTAGGGATATCCCTATGTGGAGATGTGGGTGAAGGTGTACGTAATAGTGTAAGTCCTCATAGGCAATGATGCACAAAACCTGAACCTGGGAGAATCAAACACCAACTAGTAAAAAAAGAAGAAAAAAAGAAAAAAAAAGAAAAGAAGAAAAGAGAGATGATAATGCAAATAAGAACATTAATGGACTTTACACTTTGTATCACTTTAGGATGTTAAGGTTGCCCTTGTCTTTCACTTAAGTCTTTAATTGACTTGCATGAATGATTCATTAGGCTTGGTGTGTGGACTAAATACCTATATAGAGTCGGCTCGTAGTATTACCATATCCTATCATCGACAAAGATATGCCCATCGAGTCGTGTTGCTAGGTTGAATAATGCATCTATGTTCGGATTTTGTGGGTATATCCGCTGAAAACCCTCAGGAGACAACACTCCTCCTCCTTGGCGACAAGGAGGTTTAACGGCTTGTTGCACATGGTAAGTGTAACCGTGATTCATATGGAAGTGATGTAGGATTTCCCTATTTTACGTATGCCTTTTCTTTTCTTTCATTTTTTTATCTTTCTTTGTTTTGCTCGGGACTAGCAAAACATAGGTGTGGGGGTATTTGATTGACATCATATCATGCATATATTTGTGTCTTATATCCTTTATTTTTAGCCTAAGCAATGCTACGTAATGAGTTTTATGTTTGAGTTTCAGGAATAAACAAGTTTGAGAAGATGAGACTCAAAAAGGACTTAAAAGCAAGGAAAATGACTGAATTGCAAGACTTATGAACTGAGATGCAAGAGATAAGGACCCAGATGTAAACCAAAAGGACCAATGAGAAAATCAAGAAGCTACACATCATCATGAGGAGTTTTTTGGCAATTAGATCCGGGCCTAAACATCAACAACCAAATCGGGTTCATCAAACATTAAGAATCAAACCAGAAACGAGCCAACGAAATCCAGACTCGATCAAAGACATCCAGACCGCAATTTGGCGGCTCCATACCGCCAATCAGCGGTCCAGATGGCTTCAAAGGATTCATGTCTTAGTCGGGTGGTGGATTATGTTGTTTTATGTCCATTTATAGTATGCAATTAGTACCATACCGGGGGATTGTCCCAGGTTATCTTTTCTCATGGCTCTAAATAGAACTCTTCCTCCTCCTTTGTAATACATATCCTCTTTTGGTGGCCATTCTCTCTACTTGAAGTAAAGCGTTGGAGCAAAACTCTAGTGGAGAGATGCTACTCGTAATGTGAGTGAGTAATAAAGAATGTTTTGTTAGTTTCTTGTTGTTTCTTTTAATTCTTGCATGCTTAGTTAATTTTATTTGTTTTAATCTTTGTAGAATTAATTAGCATGTTTTCTTTCTTAATATGAATGTTACCTTAATAATGTGTGAGTAGTTCCATCCCCCTTCGGGGTGTGGAGATGATATACATATATGTTGTGAAGTTTGGATGTTAGATGAATTTTTAATTGTGTAGACTTGCATGATTATATGTTCATCGGGGGTGTTTTAGTCATCTACATGTTGGGGGATTTTTGATGGGGTTTGCCATAATATTTAGACACCTACCATGCTTAGCTTCGTTCTTCACACGAGTTCATGGTTTTTTATGAGTCTTGCCATATCTTTAGACATTTCTCATGCTAAGCCTAGTCTTATGATAATCAAGTAGTAATTGCCGATACGTTGTGTGAATGGATTGATAGGTTTTGCCATATCTTTAGACACTTCCTATGCATGACGACACACACATGACACACACACATACATGCTTACAAGCGTCATTCATCACTTATTTCACTTCATATGTGCACACACTTCACCCCTTAGGGGTTTCTCTTCCTGAATTCCAGTTTGCTTTAGTAGTTAGTTTGGTTTCATTGTTGCTTGCTTTTGTTGTCTTTGTTTGTTGCTTACTAGTGTAGCATATCATAAATTAGTCAAGTTTAGTGTAATAAACTTCTTCTCCCCTTTTTTCCCACTTGCCTTCGAACGAATCAGAGTCGACACACCTCCCTGTGGATCGACCCGTATTTGCCACATTTTCACCGACGTCGTGCACTTGCGATATTTAAAATGAACACATGAATGACTATAAATAGAACTCTTCGTCCTACCTTGAAAATGACTCCTCTGTTGGTGGCCATTCTCTCTACTTGGAGTAAAGTGTTCGAGCAAAACTCTAGTGGAGAGATGCTACTTTTAATGTGAGTGAGCAATAAAATAATATTTTGTTAGTTTCTTGTTGTTTCTTTTAATTCTTGCATGTTTAGTTAATTTT
This sequence comes from Triglochin maritima, assembly GCA_963682175.1. Taxonomy (NCBI): domain Eukaryota; kingdom Viridiplantae; phylum Streptophyta; class Magnoliopsida; order Alismatales; family Juncaginaceae; genus Triglochin; species Triglochin maritima. The sequence goes on from OY821785.1 coordinate 15,761,351, forward strand.
GTTTGTCTTAATCTTAGTAAAATTAATTAGCATGTTTCCTTTTCCTAGCTTAATTTGGTTTTGTCTCTTTTTTCTTAATGAGTAGTGAGTAGTTCTATCCCCTTTGGGGGTGGAGTTGATGTTTATTCATGTCATGAGGAATGGAATGAATGCTATATTTTGCTTTATGTGATAAATGTGGGTATGCTTGTTTGACTAAAAGAGAATACTTAACTTGATGATTTCTTCCATAATCATTAGGTACATCCCATGCTTGTTTAGGTTCTTAATAACAAACTTGTGTATGCTCATATTAATAAACTAGGTTAGTGATTTGGATGATAGGTCTTGCCACAACCATTAGGTACTTTCTATGGATAAAAACACAACCTACACTTGTGCCCTATTTGAATGCATTCCTCACCACTTTATTTCATGTGGACACACACTCCACCCCTTGGGGGCTCCTTTTCCGGAATTCCAGCTTGCTTTTATAGTTACTTAATTAAGTTTCATTTCTTCTCGTGCTTTCATCTTCTTTCTTTGTTGCTTACTAGTTTAGTGTGGCCTAGTTTAGTTGAATCAACTTTTTCTCCCCTTTATTCTCCACTTGACTTCGAAAGAACAGAGTTGACACACCTCCCAGTGGATCGACCCGTACTTGCCCCGTCTTCACTGACGACCCTGCACGTGCGGTTAAACTTAATTTCACATCAATGGAGTAATGAATTGAAAACTTAAGGGGGGGGGAATTCTTTACATTAGATAATAGGTGAAGAAAATTAGACATCTCATGATCATATCGTTTAAATTTTGATTGATGTCAAAGGGGAGAAGAAACTTGAAATTTAAATTAATTGAACAAAAACTATGCACATCCTTAGGGGGAGCATCATATATGCATAGTTAAATGGGGAGAGTGTTGGCTTTTTGGCCTTAATCCGTGTTTTGATGATTTAATCAACCTAATCTAAATCACAATCAAATGTAGTATAGCACACATAATGCATAGAAGATATATTGTATTGTGCTAACATCTACAGGTGATCAAGACTCAAGAAAAATGGAATGAAATCAAGACATGTAATCACAACTATTTGAAGACATGTAATTTTACCTTATTTTGAGTGTTAGGAACTTGTGTAATCTTGAGCATACTAGAGTTAAAACTTACTCACATACACACTAGGTTCCTTGTAGAAGTCACACATAAAATTTCACATAAATTGGACCTCAATAGATCACCCAATTCCAAAATCCATTACCAAATTCGAATTCGAATCCGAATCATTAGTACTATACGAATTCGAATCCGAAACTTCAAATTTTCGAATAGTAATTGGTAGTCAGATATTATCCGAAATTGAATTTAAGAAATCCTCAATTTCAACCGGGTTGATAAACAAAAGTAAAACCTTTAATAGCTACCCTATTTGAACAAAAATACATGTAGTTTAGCCTGTTTGCATCAATAAAAAACATAGTCTCATAATATATTTCAAAACATAACCTGCTTAAATTACATCAAAGATTCACAAGGAAATAAATATACAACATCCAACCATTAACCATTGAGATCAAAAGCATCCAAGTATGAAGTATCCAACATCCAAGATCAAAAATAGTTTAAACAAACATAATTTTTAGTCAAATTACAACAAAAAAGTTTAACCATGCTATTCATCAACAAAAAATTAGTCTATACTTTTTATATCTTGTGTTTGTCATATCTATGCTTCATACTATCTTCACAAAAAGAAACTCTTGTTCATCAACATCTACTCTTTGAATAGCGAGCAAACGTTAGCCTATACTTTATATATTTTGTGTTTGCCATATCTATGCTTCAACTTATCTTCACAAAAAGAAACAATTGTTCATCAGCATCTGCTCTTCACCAACACCTGCATTAAAAGACAACATTAGAAGCTCCAAAGTTAGTGAGTACATACAAATTAAAATGGTAGATTAGGAGAAGCTATATACTTAACTTGTAAGTATAACAAGTACATGCATCTAAGTGATGCAATTGTTGTCCGACAAATTTTCTTTAACATCAACATGTTCCAAGCTTGAGAAGAGTGTTGAGAGTGCATCTTCTGATTCAAGAAGAGTAGAATCTGCATGTAAAAGGAAAACATTAGCAAATAATACAAACTTTACAAATGATTCATAAATGATAGGCATTCATAAACTTAATACCTCTCACTTTGTGTCTCAGCCAATCTTGCCCACATATTAAAGTTTCAACGATATCTGGATCCAACGGCTTCTATATTGATCGACCACCCTTCCTCCGGTATAAAGGCACTTTCACAAGCAACTGTTGATGCGGGCATAGTCAAAATATCACGAGCCATTGCCGAGAGAATAGAATATTTGCCCTCATGCAACTTCCACCATTCCAACACATTAAAATAATCATCATCTGACACTAGAATCCCTTCATCTAGATAAATATCTAAATCTAGTTTTTGATGTTGCGATGATGTGTTTTGAAGAAACTGACCTAGATTTTTACGTAGAGACGGTTTAGAATTTCTGTCTGATGCATGAACTTGCACATTAGAGCCTTGTTGTTTGCCAAAAGACCTCAAATTCTGAATAACTGAACTGCTGCCACAAATTCCATATAGCCGCACAAATTCCTTATTAACAGATTCAACCATTCTATCTACCTCCCAACTTTCATATATTAGCCCAAAGAAATACTCTACTGATTTCATTTCGAACCTTGGATCAAGTATACAAGCGTCGGTGAAAAAAAATTAATTTTGCCCCAATATTTTTCCTTCTTTAGTGTCATTGTTTGTGCCATGGCAGAGATGAAAGGATGCAGACTGTCAAACCAAGTTTTCAATCAAACATGAACAATGTATATTTCATTAAAATAGTAGTTCAAAGTAGGATACTTTGTACCCAAAAGCCGTTCAGTAGCATCAACAAACACAACCAAGCTATCAACTAAGAGTTGTACATTATCCCAATCCTCAGAAGTTGGTTGAGATTTGTATGACTTGTCAAACCCAGGCAAGCAAGAAAAAAACCTTTCTGAACTCTAAAGCATTCTCAAGCATCAAATAGTTTGACTTCCATCTAGTTGGACAATCAAGTGCCAATGCCTTTTCTGATGCTCCAATTTGTTGTGCACATTTTTTGAAGCATTCTTGACGTGCTTGAGATTTCTGAACATATTTGACACTGTGACGGACTCTATCCATAATTTCATGTATTTCCCCCAAGTCGGTTTGCACAATTAAATTCAATATATGAGCACAACATCTAGAATGAAAGATTTCACCATCCTCTAGCAAGTTCATTTTGAAATTAGCATCATCACGAATCTCTTTGATCATCTTATCATTTGTAGTGCAATTATCTAACACAAAGCTAAACAACTTAGTGTCAATATTCCATGCATAAACATGCTCAAGAATGACCTTAGCAAGCTCTTTAGCTCCATGAGGAGACTCCACATACACAAAGTTCAGAATTTGTTTCACAAGTTTCTATTTTTGATCAATGAAATGACAAGTCATAAACAAATATTCCACATTACCAAGGGTTGTTCACATGTCTGCAGTAAGACTAACACGAGATTTGAGCTTTCCTAATGTGTCATAAATCTTTTGTTTCTCCTTTTGGAACGTTTTCTTGCAATCAGCTTGAACCGTAGTACGAGACAACAACTTAAAGTCTGGCTGCAAACTACTAACAAAGTCTCTAAATCAAACATGCTCAGCCATGGAAAACGGGTATTCATGTAGGATAAAAATATTTGTGAATTTTTGCCTACTTAAACCCTTATCAAACTTGATGCACTCAATTTCAGCTATTCCATCTAGTTTTTTGCCCCCTGCTTTTAGACGAAGTTGTCCTTTCTCTACCTCTTTTGCTTTTTTTTTCTACGATAAGGCATGCAACATTTTAGATGATTATGTAAGCGAGTTGTCCCACATTCACTATTTCCTGGCATTTCATACTTGCAATTCTTACATGTTGCTAGTATTCCATCCTCAGTTATTTTCCTATCAAAGTCTACCCAAGCACTAGACCACAACCTCCTTTCCTTTCGGGTAGATTTATTAGATGTTTCAGCACTAGAATTTGCACATTCCTTATCTACCATTTCTGTCATGCTATATAACAAAAGAAACATTATTCAAACCAAGATGCTTAGGAGTAGAAATAATAATTTTATTTAATCTAAAATAAAAATAGTAATCTAAAAAATGAACAATTTTTCAAGTTTCATACAAGGAAAACATGTAGTTTCTGAAACGGGAACAAACATATAAAAGCAAAGAACCAAAGGAAGGATGTGAATAAGTTACATTAATGCAATGAAAAAACAAACCAATTTTTTTATGATGTCAATGTTGTAGAGATCACAAGTTCACAACCTTCTCAAGTGGATATGTTGTTTTATTGCAAGTAGCACACTTATCCTGAGTTCCAGGAAACATGCGAGCGACTTTGGTAGCGGATTTGGTCTGTTAATAATGGAAAAAAAGTTTAATAAATTTTATATGAAACAAGATTAGCTTGTTGTATGGTGAAATGATATTTACGAACTATCATTTCATTTCTTTGATGAAGCAAAATGATGTTTCTTAATGTTGTAGAGATCACAAGCTCAAAACCTTCTCAAGTGAATATCATTTCTTAAATATCATGAATGAAATGATATGTCATTTCATTGAGGTGAAATACATATACTCATATGATGAAGCAAAATGATGTTAGCATACCAATTGAGGGCTGGCTTAGAGACATGCTTGGTGAAATGGGGAAGGAGATGGTGCTTCTGTGAAATGGTGGTGGAGTGGAGGACTTGGAGGTTGAATGAGAGGAGGCGGTGGTGATTTTGGTAGGGTAAGTGATTGACATCATTTCATGCTCATATTTGTATCTTATATCCATTATCTTACACCTAAGCAATGCTACGTGATGAGTTTTATGTTTAGTTTTTCAGGAATAAAGAGGTTTGAAGAGAAGAGCCATGAAAGGACCCAAAAGCTGGGAAAAAGGATTGAATGTTGAGATCTAGGGACCAAGATGCAAGGGAGAAGGACCTGAATGTAAGACAGAAGGACCTAAGAGCAAAACAGAATACTCCACACCATCATGGGGAGTATTTTACCAATTCTATTCGGGTCGGAGCTCCAACAAGTCGAGTAACCGCATCAAAGACCAATAATACCAGAAAGCAAAGCCCACAACAAATTCCAACACGATCCGACAATTTTGGACCGCCAATTGGCGGTCTTGGACAGCTAATTGGCGGTCCATATTACTCAGGATCCGTCGAAATTTCTCCTGGACTTGTATTAATGTTCGTTTAGGCTATTTTTGGTATTGGTTTAGTCCCACATCGGGGGAGTGTCCCCGATTAGCTTTTTCCATGCTTATAAATAGAACTCTTCACCTTCCATTGTAATTACCCATTGCTTGGTGGCATTCTCTCTACTAAGGAGTGAGCCTTGAAGCAAAAACTCAAGGTGGAGAAGAATGCTACCTTCAATGTGAGTCATTTGTTAATAAAATAATTCTTCTAGTTTCTTTTAATCTTGTCTTTTAATTTGTGCATGTTTGTTTAGTCTTTCCTTTCCTTTTATGTTTCTTTAATGCTTCTTGCCTTCTTAGTTAACTTTCATTTCAGTATTATGCTTTCTTTTGCTAATATAGTTAGTGTAATGAGTAGTGAGTAGTTCCATCCCCATTTGGGGGGTGGAGAAATATGTGATATAATCATGTAGTGTATTAAGTGTGTGTTATCTTTATCCCTTGAGCTTTATATGATTTCCATAACCATCTAATGAGTTTTCACTCTTATCTTTGATATGCTAATGCTCTTGAATGAAGCTTAGCTTATGCTTTGATTAGTGGACCTATTTTATGGGGAATGATAAGGTTAGGATATGGATGAAGTTAATATTGGAAACACAATTTGTAGTGTATGAGCTCTTGTTGCCTTTACCTTAGTTAATGTCTTGTATGTTTTAATGATGTAGTGAAATCTTAATTCATGTGGAGGCATAGTAGGGTATAGTCTTTATACTTGAGTTCATGTAGCTTCATTCCAATTATTGTCTTGTATGTTTTAATGATGTAGTCTTATCTTAATTCATGTAGAGGCAAAGTTGGATGTAGTTTTATGATTTCATGCACTACATGTTGTGAGGAGCTTAATGAACACACACACTTCTTTATGTTCACATTATTTCTCTACCCCCTTTGGGGTTTAGTTTCTTGCTTCTTTTCCATTTCCATTTGCATCTTAGTGTAGTTTAGTGTAACCAACCTTTCTTCCCTTTCTTTACCTCTCGCCTTCGCACAAACCAAGTGTCGACACACCTCCCAGTGGACGACCCGTATTTGTCACCGCTTCAACGCGGCCGTGCATTTGCGGTTAAATATAAAACGAGATCAATCAAGTTTTTGGCGCCGTTGCCGGGGAGGTGCTCTGTCCAGACCTTGGTTTGGACGATTCGAGGGGTGTTTAATTTTTTGTTTTCAGTTTTTCTTAGTTTCAGGGAACCACAAGATCAAGGGGAGGCTACTAGAGAAGTTTGAGGAAGAGACGACCTAAACAGACCGCCAATCAGCGGTCTGGGACCGCCAAAGGCGGCCTGGTGAGAGTTTCTTGCCTTGTAATTTTTTATGGTAGTTAGTGTTCAAATTTGTGTTATCTGGGAGCCCTATTTTGCATGCTTTGACCTCTGGTTTGCTCCCAGATCATTAATCACTCCCCCATTAATCAACTTGGCCCTAAAATCCAAAGCAAAAGACTAGACGTTCTTATTTGTTTAGGTCACGCATCATGTATTGACTTAGGCATATAGTTGTCTTTTCTTTTAGCTTTATTTTCAGTTGTTGAGTGTTGGCATGAGGTACGCATTTCCTACACTCATTCATGCATCTCGTATGCCCATGCATTAGTTAGTAGGAATTGCATCAGGACAAGAGTGAGAGAGCGTTTGATTGGAGCGATTGATTGCTAGATATAGGATCAAATCACTACTAAGGAGGGGTTGTCCCATAAAAGATAAGGTGGGGGATTTCATCACCCTTTCCTTGGCCCCAAAAATCACTCGTAATAAAGCCTTAACTAAAAGCAAGTAGACATTGGCCCTAAGGAATTCGGACGCACTAGGAGAGTAATCTAGTCGAGACCGTCATGACCTGATCGGCGATTGCCTACCTTGTCGATAGTAGGAGGTACTGGATCTCCGGATCTGGTATCACTTGCTGGGCATTGTGGTCCTCGTTGTAGGGAGGTGAGGCGTGTTGAGGCTAGTGACCTCGAAGTTAGGCGTCGTCTAGCCTAAGGACCCATTGCCTTACATTGTTTGAGCCGTGCTTGCTAGTTAGGCTTCTTCCTGATCCCGTTACCCATGCTAGCTTTAAGGATTCTTCCCTTCTCCTCTGAGTCATCTTCTTCTCACCTTCTTCTACGTTATAGTCTCCTCCCCTTTACACTCTCTGGTAGCGTTTTAGGGTCGAGTCGAGCACTTTTTGCGAGCTTAGTCTCGTGGTGGTGAGAGTGGTCGACTCGAGAGTTTTTCTTGTGATGGATGGTTACATGGGCGACCATCCATATCATTCTTGGGACCAGGAGGATTCTCCCTGGTACTCCCGACCCATGCATCCTGGGGTGGCTCAGACTAACACCCTGTATAGTTGGGACAATCTTAATTATGTGTCTGAGCAATCTTCATATTGGGGTAGTATGAGAGAGGCACCGACTGCTAGACCACCATCTAGTTACGTCGGATCATATGTTGGTCATCAATCTGAGACATTACAAGAACCTTTAGCCTCTTTCATGCATGTGGTAGATGACATGGGTGCACCAGTGGCTCCAGTAGTCGTACCATGTGACTGTTGTGGGTTGAGTGGTCATGTTATAGGGGAATGTCCTTATATTGTCTCTGAGCCTGAGTATGAGCACACTTTTTCCAAAAATGCTCATTATGACCATTACGCATCCGCGTACAATCCGAGAGGGATGGATTCGTGGGGAGACAATTCGTATTCAAATTCTTATACATCATTTCCACCCCAGTATCCTCCTCCCGAATACCCAGAATTCTACCAACACCCCACTTCAAATCATTGGACTCATTCTCAGCCCATCAACACCCAACCCCAAAATTTCCCAAGCTCTGACTTGGACCCCATCGTTGACCGCATACCTGATTCCTTGAAACAAACTCTCCAAACATTCATGGAAACCACACAAAACTTATTGAAGTCCAACTTGAATTCCTTGCAAACCATGGAAATGCAAGTGAGCCAGATGACACAACAATTCCATGAACGTGAGGAGGGTAACTTTTCTTGTCAACATGAGGATTCATCTTTTGATATCGAACCACCACCACATCCACAAATTCCAAGCACAACCTTTCAAAGTCAAACTCCTAGTCAGTCTGAGGGACTTGCGGTTTCAATTCACGATCACTTAGTGGAGGATTCGATTCAAATTGAGAATAACTTGGACCAGCTTCATTATGAGTCGGCATAGGATTGTGCCTTATCTTTTTGTCCCGTGGCCCTTGAGCCACATGATCTTCATGTTGTGCCTCTTAAGGACTCACCTCTGGTGGAGCAAGAGCTCCCTAGTACCCTCAATTTGAAACAACCTGATGAGAGTTTGCCTCTCACTATTGTTCCTGATCATCTTGGAAATGATGGAACATCAAACAACTACATTGCTCATGAGGGTATTAGGAGTTCCTTGGAGGATACCTTGGGTATGAGACCCACTGTTTGTTCGCCTGGTGTGTCGGATATGCCTAACGAGGTTCTTGACCTCGTTCCGACGCACCAGCCTGTTGGTTGGAGAGTTTGGATTGACGATCATAACTTCAGCAGTGCAACAGGAGAAACTCTTCTTCCGTTGCCCCTCATTTCCCAAACTCTTGAGAGGTTCAAGCTCTTTCAGTTTGATCCTTTGAATGAGACGCCTTTGCGTCCAATTCACGAACCTCTCATTTCATCCGATGCTCTTTGTGAAGGGGGCCCACGCATGAGTATTCTGGCCCCGCGTGGTGTCATGTTCCCTTTCCAAGTGCATTGACCCGCTCTTGAGGTTCCCATTTGATGTCTTTTGACAAATGAAGATGGGAACTTATGTTTGTACATAGTTATATTAAAAAAAAGAGTTCAATAAAAGACTTCTTCAGTGAGCATCGATTGTTGTGAGCCCCAACCCTTGTGTATTTGGGCTCCATTTCTTTCACGTATTTGTACCCTTTCTTTAGCATCTCACAGGTTTTGAGGGAATTTGGGTTGTGTCCATCAACATAGCCATACACTCCCCTTTGTACTTCACGTTGGTGAGATCTCTCCTTTTTCATGCATAAATCCATGTAGTATTTTGCTCACATTCATTGAGGACAATGCATGAAGTAGGTGTGGGGGGTGTTTTACGTGTGTACATAGTTGAGTCTTTTCTTTTGATTTTGTTTTCTTTTGTTTGCATTTTTAGGGTCATGTTAGTGTGCTGCATTTAATATCGATATATCTGTTTGCCATGATCCTTGGGTGACTTGTCTTCTTTTGCTTGCCTAATGCTTCAAAATTTTCACATTTCTTTCAAAATCTTCATGTGTTTTCGAAAGAAAATGTTTTGTGGGTTTTGCGTGTGTTTAGCATGTGCAAAACCGTTGAGAGGCAAAGGAAAAAGAAAGCTCCCAAAATTGTCTTGAACTTGATGCATTAGGATATCTAGTACGTGGCTTTAGGATTTATCGAGTCGTTAGGATGCACCCCAGTTTTCCTTTGGGGGTGAGTAATCATAGGGTTTCAGTGCTCAAACATTCAAAGAAGTCCACCCTGAACCTAGTGAGTCAACAATTCATGTTTGTTAATTTAGGAAGTTTATTGTAGTCAAGGACCCTCTTAATCTTGTTGTGAGACATTAGTGTAGGGGTTTTGGTTCATGTGTAGATAAGAAATAAGTGAGTAGATGTTCTCTCTTCTCGCACGACTCCTATCACTCGGGAAAGTAGGTCTGAGGGGACTTTGTGCTTGGTGCTTTCGAGTCATCTGACATGGGATGCGCCGACCGAAGTCCCGTTACACGGGTGGTAGGGATTGCCCTATGTGGAGATTTGGGGAAAGGTGTACGTGATAGTGTAAGTCCTCATGGGCAATGATGCACGAAACCTGACCCTTGGAGAACGAAGCTCCAACTAATAAAAAGAAAAAAAAAGAAAAAAATTTGTGAAAAGAAACAAAAAGAAAAAAATATTGTAATGCAAATAAGAACCTTAATGGACCTTACACTTTGTATCACTTGAGGATCTTGAGGTTGTCCATGTCTTTCACTTAATTTCTTATTTAACTTGCACGAATGGTTTATTAGGCTAGGTGTGGACTGATTACCTATATAGAGTCGGCCCGTAGGATTACCGCGTCCATTGATCGACAAAATATGTCCAACGAGTCGAGTGTCTAGATTGAATAATGCATCTTGTTCGGATTTTGTGGGTATATCCGCTGAAAACCCTCAGGAGACAACACTCCTTCTCCTTGGCAACAAGGAGGTTTAATGGCTTGTTGCACGTGCTAAGTGCAACCGTGATTCCTACGAAAGTGAGTTAGGATTTCTTGTTTTTCGTTTGCTTTTCTCTTTCTTTGTTTTGCTCGGGACTAGCAAAAACTTAGGTGTGGGGGTATTTGATTGACATCATTTCATGCTTATATTTGTACCTTATATCCATTATCTTACACCTAAGCAATGCTACGTGACGAGTTTTATGTTTAGTTTTTCAGGAATAAACAGGTTTGAAGAGAAGAGCCATGAAAGGACCCAAAAGCTGGGAAAAAGGACTGAATGTTGAGATCTAGGGACCAAGATGCAAGGGAGAAGGACCTGAATGTAAGACAGAAGGACCTAAGAGCAAAACAGAATACTCCACACCATCATGGGGAGTATTTTACCAATTCTATTCGGGTCGGAGCTCCAACAAGTCGAGTAACCGCCTCAAAGACCAATAATACCAGAAAGCAAAGCCCACAACAAATTCCAACACGATCCGACAATTTTGGACCGCCAATTGGCGGTCTTGGACCGCTAATTGGCGGTCCATATTGCTCAGGATCCGTCGAAATTTCTCCTGGACTTGTATTAATGTTCGTTTAGGCTATTTTTGGTATTGGTTTAGTCCCACATCGGGGGAGTGTCCCCGATTAGCTTTTTCCATGCTTATAAATAGAACTCTTCACCTTCCATTGTAATTACCCATTGCTTGGTGGCATTCTCTCTACTAAGGAGTGAGCCTTGAAGCAAAAACTCAAGGTGGAGAAGAATGCTACCTTCAATGTGAGTCATTTGTTAATAAAATAATTCTTCTAGTTTCTTTTAATCTTGTCTTTTAATTTGTGCATGTTTGTTTAGTCTTTCCTTTCCTTTTATGTTTCCTTAATGCTTCTTGCCTTCTTAGTTAACTTTCATTTCAGTATTATGCTTTCTTTTTCTAGTATAGTTAGTGTAATGAGTAGTGAGTAGTTCCATCCCCATTTGGGGGGTGGAGAAATATGTGATATAATCATGTAGTGTATTAAGTGTGTGTTATCTTTATCCCTTGAGCTTTATATGATTTCCATAACCATCTAATGGGTTTTCACTTTTATCTTTGATATGCTAATGCTCTTGAATGAAGCTTAGCTTATGCTTTGATTAGTGGACCTATTTTATGGGGAATGATAAGGTTAGGATATGGATGAAGTTAATATTGGAAACATAATTTGTAGTGTATGTACTCTTGTTGCCTTTACCTTAGCTAATGTCTTGTATGTTTTAATGATGTAGTGAAATCTTAATTCATGTAGAGGCATAGTAGGGTATAGTCTTTATACTTGAGTTCATGTAGCTTCATTCCAATTATTGTCTTGTATGTTTTAATGATGTAGTTTTATCTTAATTCATGTAGAGGCAAAGTTGGATGTAGTTTTATGATTTCATGCACTACATGTTGTGAGGAACTTAATGAACACACACACACTTCTTTATGTTCACATTATTTCTCTACCCCCTTTGGGGTTTAGTTTTCTTGTTTTTCTTCCATTTCCATTTGCACCTTAGTGTAGTCTAGTGTAACCAACCTTTCTTCCCTTTCTTTACCTCTCGCCTTCGCACAAACCAAGTGTCGACACACCTCCCAGTGGACGACCCGTATTTGCCACCGCTTCAACGCGGCCGTGCACTTGCGGTTAAATATAAAACGATCAATCAGTAAGAAAAGGTTACTTTTAGGGTTTTCTTTGGTTGAAAGCAGATCTGGCCGTTGGTTTTAAATGATGATTATCATGACCATTCATTCCTATAGAAGTATCCTATTATAAGTATATGTATTGTAATTAATTCAGATAATTCGAATTTGAAACTCCTTATATCCGAATTTGTATCTGATTTCTAATTGGTAGTTTTTTTAAACCAAATCCGTATCCGAAATTAAATTGGTAAGATGAAACTTACCAAATACCAACTAAATAGAAATTTCGAATCGAATACTCGGATAATTGGTAACCATTTGCACCCCTACCTTTATCCTTGTCAAAATCCGAAGATCGGTCACCACCGCATTTCATGGTTCGACCGATGACTTAAGTTAAAGCTTAGTTGGTTTGAGCATTCTCTAGTTTGTCCGAATGTTTCTTTAATCTTAAAAGAAATAGTCGACCGTTCTACCCGATTCGGTCGACCGTTGAGGGACAAAATTGCAGATCTTCAATTTCTGTTTTGTGTGTCTTACACACAAATCAATCAATTCTTCCCCAACGGCTAGAAATCTTTAGGAGCTTATAAATAGAGGTCCAAACACATTGTTTAGACAACTCTCCCACTTCAAATTGTCTTATACACTAGAGAGCAATTCTCCAATCTTAAAAGTCCCAAAATCCTACACTCAAAGACTAAACTTCCACACCTTTGATCAATTCCATATTATACTCAAAGTGTGTTCAAGTTAGAGAGTGTTGTTCCACTCAATCTTGCTGTCAAAAGAAGTAGAGGTTTTGGTGAAAGCCCGAAGCATCCCTCTCGGATTGTGAGAGGAGCAAACCAAGTTCGCGAGGTTGTTCACAGAGCTTGCTTTGTAAAGGCGTTCTCTCCCGGCCCAGAACGGGTAGTGGATATTGAAGTCGTGAGCAAGAGAGGAAGTAGGCGGGAGACCGAATCTTTATAAAATTCCCCGTGTCCATTGTGTTTTGCTTGTTTCTTCCCTACTTGTTTATATTAGTTTCCGCTATATCTTATTAATTAAGTGGGATTTAAATGTAATTTGATTAGATTAATTAGGGTCCATTACGATCCTACAAAGGACACTAAGAGCTTAAATGACACTATTAGTATAAAGGACATATGTGTCCTTCAAAGGACACATGTCCTTTAGATGACTGAACTGTTATTTGAGGACACTTTATTGTTTTAAATCACCAAAACATCCTTTAAAGGACACTACGAGTATAAAGGACATGTGTCCTTTAAATGACTTGGTCATGGGTTTAAACGAACATACAATTACATTGGTGTAGAATTTTGTGGCTTACAATTGGAATGTTGAGGCACCTTCTATAGGTATTATTAAGCTCTTATCTCCAAGTTCTTTGTTTCTTTCCCCTATTGGAGAAAGTGGATCTGCTGGTATGTATTTTGTACACTCTACAAGGGCATATTTGGGATTCTCCATTGCTCTATCTTTGTAGAACTGTATTTCTTGATCTTTCCCAACCAATTTCTGCTCTGCCACCTTAATTTCATTTCTTTGAAGTCCACCCCATCTTGTAATGGATCTCTTGGGATTTCATAGGATCCAACGATTATTCTTTAAGGCTTTTTCTCTCGTGCGATGTTGTTCGTTCTTTGCTCGCTGGTGGTACAAAGGTCAACCTGCTCGTTAATCGCACTTGTCTTTACATATTTTGGTTGTTCCAGCTTTTCTAGGTGTCTGACTTCCACTTGTCCATTGGCTTAATTTGGATGGTGATGCCCTACATTTGTAGTGTTTTAAGCATCTTCTATGACCCAAGCAAAGAACTCTATCTATTGACTCTTGGAATGCAATGTGAGTTTGGATTCTCAATTGTTAACTTCTCACACAGACATATCTGGAACAATAAGTCAATATTTGGTGTCACAAAAACCTATTAAAACATAAAATATGTTGCAAATATTTCAAATCTGATTTTTTACCTGAAGTGTAGCTACGCATCCATCAACATTCCCCTTCTTTGGGGGTGATGTTACTGAAGATTTCCTTTTCTTCAGTTTGATACTGAATTTTTTTATGGCAGCATCCAGGTAATCAAAAACTGCCTTTGCCTAGGCATACTTTCTCATGTCTTCCAGCCTGTCAATAGATGACATGTACCATTTCTTCTCTCTCATTGTGCCATCGCAAAAAAGGAATCTAGTAAAAAGAAAACATATTAGTAGTTTGATGTATTCAATGGCGGCTCGTTCCACTTTCCCTGGTCTCCGTCAGTTGTTTCTTTAATTCATTCTTCTCCAGTCTCTGACCAACTCATTTGATCGATTGCGTTTTACTCATGTCGATTGACATTCTTACCTTCTCAAGTCCTAATATGACTGCCACATCAATGGTGTTGAAATTCAGAAGTTTATTCCCTATCCTAAACCAACCTCTTACACCTCAAAATTTTCAATCATGAAGTTGAGGATGTCATTGTCTACAATGATTCTTTGCATCCTTAGGATGTGAGAGAACAATGTCTTCTGGAATATCGCCCTTCGGTTGTCAGTAATAAGTGGAATCTCCTTCTCGATGGCTGCCCAAAAACACTTCGAGGGTTGAAAGTAATTGAAAGTTTGCAATATAATCATTTTCATTCATTGGCGCAAAAAGGCTTAAAAGGATAGACCAGTCCCTAAAAGGACAAACCCTGTCTATTAAAAAACACAACCTCCAGAGTTTAAAGGACAGACCCTGACGAACTTAACATGACCACACCCCGGTAGTCATGAAGCTTGATTTAAACAAAATCAAGAAAACCCTTTAGTAGGGAAAATGAAAACGATGTTTTCATGATGAACACCTCACCTGCTTTCTATTGCTGGAAGTTGGGACTTCCATGTTTGATGCAATTTCTTTGGTTTTGGTTTTTTGTTGGGGTCGACGTAGCAGAGGAAGATGGTTTTCTTGAAAAAGGTAGCACTTTGAAAAGTTGCAGTTTATCCCAGTTTTTGTTGTTATGGAAAGAATTCCCACCACTCTTTTGGGAAACCAACTGTTTCCTACGCTATTGGAAAATAAATTTTGAAATGCTTTAAAAAATTCAAAAAAACCCTCAAAGTTATTCATGTGGCTGGTGAGTCGGTACATGTGGTGTTCATGTATCAATCCTATTGCAAGCATCCGTTTGTATCAGTCAATGTATAGGGCAGGCTCGTGGTTTAATGACCCTTTCAAGTTTTAAAGAATAGACTCGTGTGCTTTAAAGGACATATGTATCTTTATAGAGTTAATCATGTTTGTCCATTAAATCTAGGGTTTTTTGCTACTATACACCTTATAGGTGACCTAATTGGCAATATGCACCTGCATTTTTGATACTGCCGGATATAACTGTAAGTCAAACATATTTGCACATATGCACCTCTACCATTAGTGGACCCCACTCCGTCACTGTTTCCGTTCAATAACGTTAGACAATTTGCAAATTAAACCTCGTAAAATTCAAATATGCTTAGTGTTAAAAACACAAACAAATAAACATAAAACATAAAAAACCAAATCTCTCCCTCCCTCCTCTCCTCCTCCCTCTCTTTCTCCTCCTCCCGACCAATCCACGGTATCCTTCCCCTCCGCTAGCCGCGACTCCTTCCTGAACCTGACCGTCGCTGCCACCACGTGCAAATACGTCTACTCCATCAATGGCTTCTTGAACATCACCACAGGAGCAACGCATCCGACCACCACGGCTCCGCTTTCCACCCCTCCAAACCTCCACCCATCCTTCCTCTCCCTCTACCTCCTCCGGACTCTCTCTTCCTCACCTCTCTCTCTTCTTCCGCACTTCCAACTCTCTCTCCTCGCCTTCTCTCTCTTCTTCCACCTCCTCCTCCTCCCATCCTGAACCCAAAAAAACAACACCAGCAATGCTCTCACCTCCCCATATTTTCTCACAATACTAACTTCGTAACATCAAATTCAATAGTGGCAAATTTGTTTGCTTTTTGTCTAACACTTTTGAATCTTATTTTGATGATTAATTAACATATCAATAAATCCATGTATATCTTCTTCTACATCATATGCACATGCATATATATTTGGTTTTACTAAACATTTTAGGAGACAAGTACTGATACAAGACAAGAAATCAAGATTCAAGAATAGTATAGGATTTATGTTTCTTGTACTTAGGATTCAAATGTAAGTTGGGCACTTGAATTCTTGTTGATTTGCATTGCAAAGTCCATAGAAAACCTATAGAAATCACTTGCAAAATTCCATATCAAACCAACTCTCTGAGGTAACCAATAACACATAGGAATTGCCTTTGGAACAGAGTTTCTGCGCCATTCGGTCGTCCAGTAGACTATCTGGTTTGACCGAGTTTAACATACTCTTGTTCTTTCCCAAAACAGTCAACCGATCTATTATCCCTGTTCGATCGTTAGCCTATGTTGTTTGAAGTTGCAATTAGTGTACAAATTGGTCTACCGAAAACTGATTTTGGTTCGACCGTTGACACTTTGTTTTCGTCTTAAATATGACCATTGTACTTGTCGTATTCTACAATGGTCGTATACACAACTTCATCTAACCCCAATTTTGTTTTTGGTCACTGGTCAAACTTTGCCATGACGGCGGTCGACCAGATAAAAATTTATTCAAGCTCTTAACTCCCTATTATTTTTGGTCGAACTCGATTCCTTTTGTGTTCGACCGTTAACTCATTTGTTTGTTACTATCCTTGCCAAAACCTTCATAACGGTTAACCACCCCTAGACTTAGTTCGACCGTTCACTTAAGTTCTTGCCTATGTGTTCGATTGGCTTGTACTTTAGTTTGAACGTTTTCTAATTTATCAGAAAACAATCGACCGTTGGTGTCCAGATTTGTGTTCTGTCCATTTCTATTTTGTGTATCTTACACAACTCTTTACCAAATCAACCCCAACAACTAGATTAAGTTCAAAGCCTATATTTAGAGCTTAGAACAATTTCACAAAGTGAACAATCCTTTCTCAAATGCTCTCATACTCATACTAACTCCTTATGCTCCCAAACTTCCCATTGTGCTAAATCCTTCCACTTGAATCATTCATTGCTTTCATCAATCATTCAAGTGCTCGAGATTAGAAGTGGTTTACTAAAATCGTCAGCAAAGTGTTGTAATAGCTTCCAGACTGATGCTCTTCTTGGATTGTGAGAAGGTAGTCCAAGCTTGGCAACAGTGTTCGCAAGCTTGAAGTGTAAAGGCAAGATCTGCCATCCCGAAACGTGGAGACAGATTAGTGGATTACACGAAGTGGCTCAAGGAGGAGAAATTAGTAAGAGAGGACTCGGATTCAGTTGGTGGATCCAAACCTCTATACATCGGACTAGTGGTTTGCGATTTTCTCTCTCTCTCTCTCTTCCATTATATTGTCACTATTTTATTGTGTTCTTGCTTAATCTTTTAAGAACTCATTTAGTCTATTCATCCCCCCATTTAGACTAATTCTAGGGCTAGTTAGATCCTACATTCGGTGTGAGAGCCTCGTATATTGCAGTTAAACAAAGTAACCTTTGTAGGAATGACCCAACAACGTGAGGGATTGCACACCGGTAGACCTTCTTTGTTTAATTGAACAAACTTTGCTTATTGGAAGTAACCCATGATTACTTTTATCCAATCGTATGATATAAAGTTGTGGGCGTTTCTTCAAATTCCATATGTTAAAGCTAAGGAACTTGAACTCAAGATAGATGAACTCAAGATGGCTGTAATGAATGACAAGCTTATGAACATCCTAAGGTGTGGATTAATAGAGTAAGAATATGGTAGGATTAATGTTTGTGATTCTGCACTTGAGCCATGTCATATGCTTGAATCTCACTTTGAGGGATGATCGTCGGTTAAGTAGACAATGATAGATTCTTTCATGCAAAAATATGTAATGTTTTCTATGAAACCTAATGTAAGTTTCTTAGGTCGATATCCATGGAATGGGAAAAAAGACTATGGCTAGTGAAGAAGCCAAAGACCTCTCCAAATTGAAGATGGAGGATTTCATAGGAAGCCTCATGGCTTAAGAGATTCAAATGAAAAAAGGAAGGAGAATGAAAAGGAGCGGGAAAGCTCAAGAACGAAAGAAAAGACAATTGCTCTAAAAGCAAACTCAGATTTGGAATTGATCGAACATGAGGACACTGATGAAGACATTGCTTTCCTTACCCAAAAATTCATAAAATTTCTCTCTAAAGGAAAATTCACAAGAGGAAAAGGAGAATCCTCTCGCAATCTCACGTGTAAAGGGGACGAGGACGAGACTAGAACGTACAAGTAGGTGATAAGAAGATAACTCAGAGGAGAAGGGAAGAATCCATAAAGCTAGTGTAGGTAAAGGTGAGGGTAGAAGTCTAATCTAGCAAACACGGCTCAAGCATCCTAAGGTCACTATAGGTACTTACAGCTAGGCGACGCCTAACTGCGAGGTCACATGGCATCAACACACCTCACCTTCCTATGACGAAGACCACAAAGCCCATCAAGTGAGGCAAGATCCGGAGATGTCGTCTCTCCTATTATCAACAACGTGGGCGACACCGATCAGGCTATGATGGTCGTGAGCGGATCACTCTCGTAATGCGCACGTGATCCTTAGGGGTCGATGTCTACTTGATTTTAGATTAAGGCTTTAATTGAGTGTGGTTTGTGGGGCTAAGGGAGGGGTGATGAAATCCCCTACCTTATCTAGAAGACTATATGTGGTGCCCCTTAAAGATGTTTTGAATCCTTAGGCTAGCAAGCAACTCACCATACAAGCACTCACGTCACTCTTGTTCCAATGCACCTTACTAACTAATGCATGCTTTAACCATGCATGAATGAGAGAATGGGTGCACGTACCTCACGGCAACGCTCAACAACCCCAAAAATAAAACCACGAAAAGACGAATGCGCAAAAGGTCTAGAAATGATGCATGACCTAGATGGCAAACCACTAATCTTTTGCTTTGACTTTTAATGTCCAAATTTGTATAAAAAGGGAAATGATTGGTTTATGGATTGATGTTGGAGCAATATAGAAGTCCACACATGTAAAATTGGGCTCCTAGATAACTATTTTATCATTTCCATCCAACAGAAGAAATTTTGGGGCAAAATGAACTCACCATGCCGCCAATCAGCGGTCTCAGACAACTATTTGGTGGTCAATTGATCCCAGATTTATCCAGTTGTTTCCCGAGTAAATTATAAACATTCTGAAATAAAGAAAAACTAAAACAAAAAGATTAAATCTACTCAAATAATACAGATCTATAACAGTTAATATATATACAATTAGTAGCTGGTATATATATGACTAGTACTTAGATCTATACATTTTAATATGGCAGTTTCTAATTAATATAATATCTTTCCGCATCTAATATGATACACATTAATATCTATTTTTCATATATAATTAGAGGGAGAATTCCAGCAACATGACGTTCATACCAGCAAAGGAGTTGATAATGACGGGCGGATAATCCTTACCATTGGGCTTTGGTTCGTAACACCTACAGATCAAGGTCAACGTTTCTTGATTTATTATTTTCTAGATCTTAAGCACTTTACTGGCCGGCTTGTATAATATATTAATATTGATACGTACATGCTATTTAATTTATTTAACACACGCATATATATGCATATATATGACTACTGCACCATTAGGTTCCCCGAGATGGAGTTGTTGTTCAATGTGTGCTTATTTGGGATGTATCGAACGATAAGTTGTAGACTATTGCATCGGGCAACTCGATACACCGTGGTTCTGATCTTCAGTCTGACGAAGAACACGTACGGGTTTGGCACTCGTCCGGTGGATTAACCAAAGTTTGGACAAAGCATCTCCAACGGCAACGACGCCAAAAACTTGATTGATTTAGTTATAATAACCGCAAGTGCACGACGTCGGTGAAGATGCAACAAGTACAGGTCGAGTCCACAGGGAGGTGTGTCAACTCTGGTTCTTCAAAAGTCAAGTGGAAAATAAGGGGAGAAGAAGTTTGATTACACTCAACTAAGCTACACTAAACTAGCAATTAACAATAAGAAAGGTTGAAGCACAACACTAACATGAAACTAAACTAGCAACTAACAAACTAAAAAGATGAAATTCAGGAAGGAAAACCGCTAAGGGGTGGAGTGTGTGTACACATTTTATAAGGTGGTGAAGAATGCATTCAATAAGG
Source organism: Triglochin maritima (assembly GCA_963682175.1). Taxonomy (NCBI): domain Eukaryota; kingdom Viridiplantae; phylum Streptophyta; class Magnoliopsida; order Alismatales; family Juncaginaceae; genus Triglochin; species Triglochin maritima. Next base: position 15,781,758 of record OY821785.1, read on the forward strand.
CACAAGTGTAGGTTGTGTTTTCATGCATATGAAGTACCTAATGGTTGTGGCAAAACCTATCATTCCAATCACTAACCTAGTTGATTAACATGACCATACACAAGTTGGTTATTAAGAACCTAAACAAGCATGGGAAGTACCTAATGGTTATAGAAAAACCCATCAAGTTAAGTATTCTCTTTTAAACAAACAAGCATACATTCACTTTCATCACATATTGCAAAAGATAGCATTCATCTCATTCTCCATTACATGTATAAACAAGATCTCCACCCCAAAAGGGGGATGGAACTACTCACAACACATTAAGATAAAACTATATTAAGAAAGAAAGACATTATAACTAATTATACTAAGATTAAGAAAATAAACTAAGCTAAACATGCAAGCATTAAAAAAACAACATTAAAACAAACTAAAACATATTTTATTTACATGACTCGCATTACAAGTAGTATTCTTCTCCAATTGAGTTTTTCTCCAAGACTTACTCTAAGTAAAGAGAGTGCCACCAAGCAATGGGTTAATACAAATGAGGAGGAAGAGTTCTATTTATAGTCATAGAAAAGTTAACCAGGCACAATCCCCTAGTATGAGACTAAACAAATACTATAAATGGACATAAAATAACATAATCAAACACCCGACTAAATCATGAATCACTTGGAGACATTTGGACTGCCAATTGGATGTCTCGATTGGCTTGATGGGTTCTGGTTTTGGGTGGCTTGATTTATTCATGTTTTCTGAACCCGATTTGGTTGTTGATGTTTAGGCCCAGATCTAATTGCCAAAATACTCCTTATGATGGTGTGGAGCTTCTTGATTTTCTCATTGGACCTTTCGGTTTACATTTGGGTCCTTGTCTCTTGCATCTCAGTCCATAAGTCTTGTAATTCAGTCATTTTTCTTGCTTTTAGGTCCTTTTGTGTCTTTTCTTCTCACTTGTTTTATTCCTGAAACTTAAACATACGTAGCATTGCTTAGGTTCAAAATAGAGGATATAAGACACGAGTGCATGATATGATGTCAATCAAAGATGCTTATGAATTTTGTAAGTAATGTGATAGGTGTCAGCGCCTTGGCAAAATAAGTCGGCGAGATATGATGCCTTTACAAAATATCCTCGTCGTCGACAAATTCGATGTGTAGGGCATCAACTTTATGGGTCATTTTCCGAATTTGTTCGGGAATGTTTACATTGTGGGGGTCATTGACTATGTTTCTAAGTGGGTAGAGGCTATCCCCATAAAGACCAATGACAACAAGGTGGTCACCAAATTCTTAAGCTGAATGACACGTTGTGGGCTTTCTGCACCGCGTATAAGACCAATTTGGGTATGTCCCCATATCGGGTAGTGTACGACAACGCTTGCCACCTACCTGTCGAGCTCGAGCATATTTCTTTCTGGGCGATCAAGAACCTGAATATGGATCTTGAACAAGCTGGTGTGCAGCATAAACTTGACATCGTAAAATTCGAAGAGCTATGCAATGATGCATATGAAAACACCAAAATTCATAAGAACCGAGCCAAAATGTTTCAGGATCGCATGATTATGCGAAAATTGTTTACGACTGGGCAGAAGGTGTTGCTCTAGAACTCCCAGCTTCATCGTTTGCAGGTAAGCTCCAGAGTCGCTGGTCTAGCCCATTTATTGTACAAATCGTATTTCCTTATGGAGCAGTTGAAATCCTAAACCCAAGCAATGACGATGTGTTCAAAGTTAATGGACAACGCCTAAAGCCTTACTTGGAGGGAGCACTAGCCGAAGTTGTGGAGGTCATCTTCCTTCATGAACCTCCCTCGCACTCAACCATTTGAATGGTTGAGATTTCATGTTTGTACATCTTTTGAAAAAAAGAAGAGAAAAAAAAACAAAAACAAAGTCAAAAAGAGAAAAAGAAAAGAAGGGAGACAAAGAAAAAAAATGTTGTCCCACAACTTTGTTTACACTTGTGAATGTCGAGAGCACGTGCACTACGAGCGACAGGACACTTCAGGGTTTCTTTATGCATTAAAGAGCACATTTGACTTGGTCAACTTCAGGACCCGTACGAAAATTGAAAAACTTTTGCACCTATTTCCACATATCTGAAAGTTAGGGTGTTTGACCACAATTTTTCCACAAACATAACCCTACCTATTTAAAGACCATCTTCCTTGAGTTTCCTGTCACCCCACCCAACAACATAACCCTTGACTATTTGCCACCACGTTGCCCCAATGCCTTTCAACCCAATTTCAGCTTCTAATTCCACGTCGGATCCGCTAGATACGGACCAAAATCCGCCCATGGTGGGTCTTGTAGCGTATGTTGTGGTCGTTTTTATGCAGTGGGTTGCTTTGCATACGTCGCCTCTTTGGTTGTCTCTACTGGCAGTTTTCAGATTTTGTGTCCCCCCGGTGGTGTGGTGAGCACATTGATGATCAAAATTTTGTTTTGTTAATTTTCATTAATTCTTTCTAATCATATGCTTTGCATGCTTAGCTCACGATTCAGACTAGTATTACAATAGAATAAGTTTACCACACGACACGAATACATTTTTAGCCCAGACCACCCCCATTCATTTCGCCTACAGTGGATATAGATCTGCCAATGGCGGAATGGTTGGTGGATTTAGCCTTTACATTTTGCTAGTTGTTGGGGTTATCATCTTTGAGCATATTTCTTTATTTATATACACCTATTGATGGAATCAAACTTTGCATTTATCATCACCCATTTAGGAGCTCCTTTTCATGTTCGCATTGCCGAACTTGGGTGGACCCCTCTCCTTTATGGAGATGGAAGTAGGCATTCTGTTCGTGGTAAATTCCTTTTACCGTTCCCTGACCGATGATGGTGAAGGCAAGAAGTTCACCATCAACGGTAGTACTTATCCACTCACTTCCTTTGTTATTACGGATATTACCGGGTTACCCTTTCTGGATTGTAAAGTCCACCAATGATGAACATTGAACTTCTATCGTTCAGTTATGAGTAGAGGGAACCCGGTAAACCCTCATGGGAGTTTGAGCAATGCCCATTGATGCATTGCATCATATGTCTTTCATTTAGATTAATTTTATATCAATAAATGCTACTAAGGTATGTGTTTAGTCTTATTTACAGAATACAGGGACCTGAATGCAAATTACCAATAACCCGAGCATAAACGCGTGCAAGAGACTCATTTCTATCATAAAGACCAAGTTCAAGATTATCGGGATTCAAATGGAAGTCCATCCAAGCATAAAAGCATTCAAAGACCTAATTACAAAAAGGCCAAAGACTTAAGCACAAAAGTAGTCAGGGACTTAATTGCAAAAGACCGAGGACCCAACTGCAAATTAAAGTACCAAAATATTATTTTGGAGAAGTTTTAAAGAAAAATCAATTTGGATCTCCAAATATATGAAGAAATAAATTCGGAGCTCAAACGGACCCAATCAGAGCACAAGAAAACACACAGGAAAAATCCGGACCCAATCAGGAAAAATACCATAAACACACAGGAAAAATACGGACCCAATCAGAGCACAAATTGCGGCGAAATCGCCGCACCATACATGTAATATGCGGCGGAAACGCCGCACCCCTTGCGATCCGTGGCCCCGGAATTTGTCCAGTCGTGTATTGACGCGTGTACTTTCCTATTTTATACTTAGGTCCCTTGTATCGGCTATAAATAGCCCCGAAACGATGTTGTGAAGGGTCTTAGTTTTTGTATTCCATCTTTTAGCAATAAAATTCTGTTCTTTTATTTCTTGTTATTAGTTTTCTTTTGTATTTTCTCTAGGACCCCTTCTCCTTCCCTCCATCCATGAGTTTCTAACTCTGTCCAAAGGGTGGGGGTGACGGATTTAGGGTGATGAGAAGAAGAATAATGTTCTTATTTTAATTTCGTGTTAGTATATTTTTATTACTTGAGTTTATGTTGAATCATTTATCATGTAATGCTTTATAACTAATGTGATTTATTATAAGTTTCAGAATTCTCTAATCAAAACCTGATATCTAATCCCCCACCCGCTGGACTCTCATCCATCTTTGCTTTATTTTCTTTTTAGTTTTTGTTGTTCTTGCTTTAGATAATTAAAAACCAAAAATCTCAAACCAAACTTATTTCTCTCTCTTTCTTTCCTAAATCGAAAATCACAAAAATAACAATATCTCTCCCTCCTTGTGTTCGTCCCGTACTTGCCACGTCTTCATTGAATCCGTGCACTTGCGGTATAAATAAAATTCTCATGAAGTTTTTGGCGCCGTTGCCGGGGAGGCGACGAAGATTTTGTTTATTTTTTGTGATTTCGATTCTATTCTGTTTATCGTGTGCGCGATCTAACTATTTGGGTTTGCGTTTTAGGAGACAACAGAGTGCACGGCGAAATCCGGGCACATTCTGAGCAAGAAGGGGGTCGAAATCGCCGCATCCAAAGAAGAACATGCGGCGAAATCGCCGCACATCTGAAGCATCTGGGCTTCAAACTTTTCTGAGGTCGTCTCCATCTCTGGGTGGACGCGTAGAGCATCTGGAAATTTCCGAGAGCGGGCGGCGAACCCGTCTGAGCATTGCGTAGGTAACCTTTGTTGCCTTTTTCCTCATAATTTGTAGTTTTGAAAAAAAATTCCGTTTTGTAGAACTGTACGTGTTAGGGCAAAATTCCATAATTGGCAATAATTCAAGTCTGACCTAAAAATTGGCAAAATTAGAAGGACTTAGTGCATGCATCATATAGTGTTTTGTTTGCATTATTCTTGCTTAATTCTTGCAAATTAATTCTTGTTGAAGAGTGCTGGAGGCAAGGTACGTATCGCGTTTTAACTCTTGCATTTAAGCATATAATTTAGTTTGCATACAACCTTGCAATTGTCCCCCACAAAAGACCAATGTTTGACTATCTTTTCTAGATTTAAGTTAAACTATCTTAAGGGCAACTCCGTAGGAAAAGAAACGGTGGGGATTTCATCACCTTTCCGTGGCCCACAAATCACAATCCTAAAGTGTCACCCAAGCCTTAAAATTAAAATTAATTAGACATTGGCCCCTAAGAACTCAGACTCAATTAAGGAGAAGATTGGTTTGACTTGCTATGACTTGAAGCTGATCGAATTTAATTTGGTGTCTAGAAAGTTTTTTTGTGTTGACGAAAGTCTTCCAAGCAAAGTGGTTGTCTAATTGGCACCGACTCTGTCGGAAGCGCCCCCACTAGCTATACACTACCTGACCAATTTGGTTTGATTAGTGAGGGAGGTGAATCAACCGAATCAATTCGACTCAACCAGTTAGGAGTCGTCTAGAATTAGGCTCCCTTAGGTCTAGGATTGTTTGAACCGTGCTTGTTTAGGAAACTTCTGGCCAACCCTCTTATCTATCTTTTAGAGTTAAGTTTCCCTTCTCATCTGAGTCTTCTTTCTCTTCTCATCTCAATTCTCTAGATTAGGATTCCTTTCTCATCTTTCCCCCTTGTATTGTGTATTTCCATTTTGAAAAAAAAGAAAAAAAATAAAAAAATAAAAAAATAAAAAAACATTTCAATTGATTCTTGAATTTGAATTTCGAATTTAAATTTCGAATTTGAATTCAAAAATTTATTTAAACCGGTGCACTCAGATTTGGGTTCGGGACTTGAGCAATCGTCTCTCACGAGTTCATCTAGATTCCAGTCTGGAGCTTAGCCCCGATCCACCTGTTGCACCACCTCACCCTGATCCAATGTGTGAGAATGTAGTGGACCCACCTGTTGCACCACCTATGACTCTGAGGGATCGGTGCTACCCAACGATGGTTGCTTAGCCATCGTGCATCGTTATGCCCACCATACCGGGTCGCGACTTCGAACTAAAGGCACAATAGATGAGTATGTTGCCCAAGTTCACCTCTAAGGAAGACCCTTATCTCTTCCTTATAGAATTGAGGAAATCTGCTCTCTTATGCAATACCAGCATATCTCTGAGGGGGCAGTGCGTCTGAAATTTGTGCCTCTAGCACTGAAGGATGACGCTAAGAAATTACTATATAGTCTATCCGAAAGATCTATTAGGAGTTGGGCTGAGTTTGTTCAAGTTTTCTTAAAGAAATATTTCCCCAACCATAAGACTATTAGGATTAGGAATGAAATTGTTGCATTCGTTCAATCTGAGAGCGAGCCGTTCTATTCCTATTTAGAAAGATTTAAAAGTCTGTTGACCCAATGCCCTCATCATGGAATTCCAAGATGGAAATTGTGCCAAATTATCTATGAGGGATTAAGACCCATATCTAGGGTTATGCTAGAATCTGTAATCCAAGGAAGCTCTATGTCCAAAAATGAGAATGATGCTAGGATTTTTCTTGAGGATTTAGCCGAAAATAGTATGCAATGGGACAATGCTAGAGCACCGATTAACACGAGTATTGGATCTAGAATAGCAAGTCAACCCAAACCAGGTGTCTTAGCTGTAGATGCTACCGTAGCTGCTGAAGCAAAACTAGCTACCCTTATGCATAGAATGGAAAGTCTAGAGCTAAAAACCCAACCCCTAGTGAATCAAGCATCTTCTATCCCTTGCTCTAGATGTGGTCAGACTGGTCATATAATGGAGGATTGTGCGGACTTGGAACAAGTTAATGCCACCTTTAACCATTCTAGAAATGACCCATACGCATCAACCTATAACCAGGGTTGGCGTAATCATCCCAATCTTTCATGGAACCAACAAGGTCAACCTCCTAGACAACAACCAAACCCGTATAACCAAAATAATACATCATCTAGGTTTAGTAACAATGGGGATTATGATGTTAGATTGACGAGCTTGGAAAATTTGGTTAAGACTTTTATGCAAACAACCAACCAATCCTTTCAAAGGCTAGAAACACAAGTCAGCCAACTAGCACAAATAGTAGGTAAAAGAGAAAAGGGTCAGTTTCCAAGTCAACCTGAGGTGAACCCAAGATCTAATAATAAATATCAGCCCTATCAACCACCTTCAGGAAATAACAACCTTAGACCGGTTCAAATGGTTCATGAGGAAGGACCGTTCCAACAAATAAATGCAGTTGTATCATTACGGTCTGGAAAACAAGTTGATAACAATGTGGTAAATCCTAGAACTACTAATCAATGTAGCCGTCAAGCACCCACATATGATCTGACCATTGAACCTGAAGTCCAAATTGAAAAGCCCAACCCACCTACTCAACCTGAACCTGAGCGAGTCTATGTTCCTAAAGCCCCATTCCCCAATAGACTCAAGAAGAACTCAAGTGCGCAAATGGAGAATATCTTGGAAGTATTTAAGCAAGTTAAGGTGAATATTCCACTCTTAGATATGATTCAACAAATACCTGCTTATGCTAAATTCTTAAAGGATCTGTGCACTAAGAAAAGAAAAACAAACGTACCAAAGAAGGCATTCTTAACTGCAAATATAAGCTCTATTCTGTCAAACTCGTCTCCTATAAAGTATAAGGACCCTGGGTTTCCCACAATTTCATGTGCGATAGGAGATACTTTTATCAACAAAGCCCTTCTAGACCTTGGTGCTAGTGTCAACTTACTCCGGTACTTTGTCTATGAGCAACTGAACCTTGGTCCACTAAAACCCTCTAAGACAACCCTTCAATTTTCTGATTGCTCTATTAAGAAACCAAGAGGTATATAGTAGAGGATGTTTTGATTAAGGTTGGTGACTTCATTTACCCAGTGGATTTTGTCGTTCTACACACTGAACATGTTGTTAATCCTAAGAGACAAATCCCTGTGATACTAGGCAGACCCTTTTTAGCCACTTCTGAAGCTTTGATAAATTGCCGAAATGGGCTCATGCAACTATCTTTTGGAAACTTAAAAGCTGAATTTAATATCTTTCATGTTGATAATGAGCCAGAAATAGTATGCAATCAAAGTGATGTTGTGATGAGATCGCGTATTTATAAGATTTCTGAATCAAATAAATCATCACAAAATCGAAAAGGAAGTGAGAAAAAGGGGAGTAATTCATCTACACAGCCACCATCACTCGAGCAAATAAGAGAACCAATACATGTGAGGGGTGTGGAATCTGTGACTCAGGACTCTCATTACAACATGGGGAACAATTCAACTGGATACATGCACCAACATGGTGTCATTCAATCCAGTTCTGACTATGGTTGACTCTGAGCAAACTCAATCCCTCCACCATAGTTGACTCAGGTAATAAGTGCATTTGCGTTATCTTTGCATACATTGAGGACAATGCATGATTTAGGTGTGGGGGTGTTTATTTATTTATCTATCTATATATTTTGTTCTTTAAAAAAAATTCAATGTTTCATGACATAGCTTAAGATTGAACTACCAAAACCCGAATACAGATTGCATTGAGTTTCTGTTCTTTATTATATAGTTCTGCTTGTAGAAATGATGACATAAATCTAAGTTCCAAAGAAATAACCCATTACCCTTTAAGACATGTATGCACTTAAATTGGATGAATCAAATCTTTGAAGTGGTTGATAAAAAGCAGAGGTTGAGGAAAATATACCGGGAAGTGTTGACTTATGATAGAAATTAAGCCTTGAGGAAAATAAAAGGGGAGTAAAAGTAAGGAAAGCACATCTTGCAAAATGATTACAAAAGCCCAAGCCTTTGAGTCACTGGTCCGTAGGGGTATCTTAAAACCCGGTAACTTGAGTCTGTCAGCTCGGGATTATCGACCAAACTCGCTACACGAATGCAAAAAAGGGTAAAAGTGTCAAAAAAGCAACTGTGTTGAATCACGAAGAAAAAAAAATACTTAAGGCCCAAAGTTAAAAGAATGATCCATGCGATGGTTGATCCGAATGATACGTCACCACCAGAGGAGGCATGCAAAATAATTTAAGTGATAACATGTGTAGAAGGGTTAGTGGTGTGAACGTTGGAGGAACAAAGACCAAGTCAGTTTTTTTATGAGTTAGACTTATATAATGAGCATGCGAGAATTCTTAGTGAGATGTATATGGTTGAGGTGGAGATATTAAGAGTTATTGATGAAATGTTGAATTAAGACTTTGTGGGTGTGTCAACTGAAAACCCTCACGAGACAAAACTCGTCCTCTAAGGAAACTTGGGGGTTTAAAGGCTTGTTGCACATGCTAAGTGCAACCGCGATTCCTACGAAAGTGAGTTAGGATTTCCCTGTTTTCATTTTTCTTATATTCTAATTTGCTAGGGATTAGCAAAATCTAGGTGTGGGGGTATTTGATGCATTGCATACATTGCATCATATGTCTTTCATTTAGATTAATTTTATATCAATAAATGCTACTAAGGTATGTGTTTAGTCTTATTTACAGAATACAGGGACCTGAAGGCAAATTACCCATATCCCGAGAATAAATGCGTGCAAGAGACTCATTTCTATCATAAAGACCAAGTTCAAGATTATCGGGATTCAAATGGAAGTTCATCCAAGCATAAAAGCATTCAAAGACATAATTACAAAAAGGCCAAGGACTTAAGCACAAAAGTAGCCAGGGACTTAATTGCAAAAAGCCGAGGACCCGACTGCAAATGAAAGTACCAAAATATTATTTTGGAGAAGTTTTAAAGAAAAATCAATTTGGATCTCCAAATATATGAAGAAATAAATTCGGAGCTCAAACGAAAGGAAAGAAATCAATCCAGACGCGTAAAGGACATTTAAATCATACCATAAACACACAGGAAAAATCCGGACCCAATCAGAGCACAAATTGCGGCGAAATCGCCGCACCTTACATGTAATATGCGGCAGAAACGCTGCACCCCTTGCGATCCGTGGCCCCGGATTTTGTCCAGTCGTGTATTGACGCGTGTACTTTCCTATTTTATACTTAGGTCCCTTGTATCGGCTATAAATAGCCCCAAAATGATGTTGTGAAGGGTCTTAGTTTTTGTATTTCATCTTTTAGCAATAAAATTCTGTTCTTTTATTTCTTGTTTTTAGTTTTCTTTTGTAATTTCTCTAGGACCCCTTCTCCTTCCCTCCATCCATGAGTTTCTAACTCTCTCCAAAGGGTGGGGTGACGGATTTAGGGTGATGAGAAGAAGAATAATGTTATTATTTAAATTTATGTTAGTATATTTTGATTACTTGAGTTTATGTTGAATCATTTATCATGTAATGCTTTATAACTAATGTGATTTATTATAAGTTTCAGAATTCTCTAATCAAAACCCGATATCTAATCCCCCACCCGCTGGACTCTCATCCATCTTTGCTTTATTTTCTTTTTAGTTTTTGTTGTTCTTGCTTTAGATAATTAAAAACCAATAATCTCAAACCAAACTTATTTCTCTCTCTTTCTTTCCTAAATCGAAAATCACAAAAATAACAATATCTATCCCTCCTTGTGTTCGACCCGTACTTGCCACGTCTTCATTGACGCCGTGCACTTGCGGTATAAATAAAATTCTCGTCACCCATCTATTTAAGAATGTGCATGTGGCTGCGCGATGGGTGAGTAAAAGCATCCTAGGTTTAAGGTACCATTCCACATTCTCTGTTGCTTGTATGGATTTGGTCTATGTCCTAATGACTAGAGATCAACATTGCAATTGCAACGAGCTCTTCAACATGCTGTGTTAGACGTTTTATTAATTAACCGTAAGGGCACGTCCGTTGGTGAAGTTAGGGCAAGTACGAGTCGATCCGCAGGAAGCGTTGCCAACCTTCGAGTGAGCGAAATCAAGTGGGAAATAATGATGGAAGAAGTGATTATTATGCTACTACTGAAAATACGATTATAGTAAGAGTCCAAAACAAACTAGATTACGATGTAAATGAAAACTAAAGAAATTCAGCAAACGATGTGGAATGAAATATGGTGAACCCCTATGGGGTGGAGTATGTGAACATATGAGGTGAGAGAAGTGATTAATGAGGCTTGTAAGCATGTATGTCTCTTCATGCATTGGAAGTGTCTAAAGCTATGGCAAGACCTATCATTCCATTCACACAACGTATTAGCAGTGACTACATGAGTATCATAAGACATGGCTCAGCATGAGAAATGTCTAAAATTATGGTAATACTCAGCAAAAACAAGGAACTCATGTGAAGAACAAAGCTAAGCATGGGAGGTGTCTGAAGTTCCTGGCAAAACCCATCAAAACAAAGTTTCTTCAATCAATCAAGCGAGGAAGCACTAATACAAACACATGACTAACATGTAGCATACCCAACAGGAAATTTCAGACAATAAACATGAGGAAACCAAGCATGGGAAGTGTCTTGAAACATATGGAAAACCCATCAAAAATCCCCCAACATGTAGATGATTAAAACAAACCCGATGAACATACAAACATTCAAGTCTACACAATCAAAATTTGTCAAACATCAAAACCTCAAAACATAAATGTGCATCATCTCCACCCCGAAAAGAGGGATGGAACTACTCCCTAATCATTAAGCTAACATTTATATTAAGAAGAGTAAACATTCTAACTATTTCTACTAAGATTAATAAAACAAAATTAAGCTAAGCATGCAAGAATTAAAAGAGGCAACATGAAACTAACAAAGATTTCTTTTATTTATGACTCACATTACAAGTAGCATCTCTCCACTTGCGTTTTGCTCCAAGGCTTTACTCTAAGTAGAGGGAATGGTCACCAAGCAAGGAGTAGATTACAAAGAAGGAAGAGGAGTTCTATTTATAGACATGAAAAAGGCAACTGGGGACAATCCCTCGATGTGGGACTATTGAAACTTCTACAAATGGATAAAAACAACATAATACACAACCACAAGAAGTTGGGTCGGTTTTTGATCAACATGGACCGCCAATTGGAGTTCTAGGGCCGCCAATTGGCTGTCACTTTTTCTCAGATGTGGTTCGATTTTGGATATCTTCTTTAGTGCTTCAATTCTTGACTTGTGTTGCACTCGGATCGGTCATTGGAGTCTGGGCCCAAATCTAATTGCCAAAATACTTGTCATGATGGTGTGGAGTTTCTTGGTTTGCTATTTGGTCCTTCTTGCTTACATCCAGGTCTTTCCCTCTTTCAGATGGGTCCTTGTGTATGACCAAGAGGTCCATTTTGCTTCATTTAAGTCCTTTCTACTTACGTTTCAGTCATTTTTCTCTTCCCTTCTCTTCTTTATTACCTAATACCGGAAATATAACAACAAACACTCGAGTAGCACAATATTGGGGTAAAATTAAGGATATACAACATGAATATGATGCATGTTATGCTACTAATCGAATACCCCCACACTTACATTTTGCTAGTCCTGAGCAAAACAAAGAAAGAGAGAAATGAAAGAAAGGAAAAACATATGAAAAATGGGGAAATCCTAGGTCACTTTCGTAGGAATCACGATTGCACTTAGCACATGCAACAAGCCGTTAAACCCTCTTGTTGCCAAGGAGGAGGAGTGTTGTCTCCTAAGGGTTTTCAACGGATATACCCACATAATCCAAACATTGATGCATTATTCCACCTAGCAACTCGACTCGTTGGACCTACTTCTCCCGATCATTGGACATGGTAGTCCTACGGGCTGACTCTATATATGTATTCAGTCCACACACCTAGACTAATGAACCATTCGTGCAAGTTAGTTAAGGACTTAAGTGAAAGACATGGGCCACCATAACATCCTCAAGTGATACGAAGTGTAAAGTTCATTAAGGTTGTTATTTGTCTTACCTTTTTTTTCTTTTTTTCATTTCATTTTTTGCTTTCTAGTTGGTGTTTAATTCTCCCAAGGTTGGGTTTTGTGCATTATTACCTATGAGGACTTACACTATCACGTACATCTTTCCCCACATCTCCACATAGGGCGATCCTACCATCCGTGTAATGGGTGTTCGGTCGGTGCATCCCAAGTCAGATAACTCGAAAGCACCAAGCACTCTGTCCCCTCAGACCTAATTTCCCGAGTGGTAGGAGTCATGCAAGTAGAGAGAACACCCTACCCACTTATTTATTTTCTACACATGAACAAAAACCCCTACCCTTACGGTTTCACAAAAGGAGTTTAAAGGTCCCTGACTATGACAAACATCCTTATACTAACAGACACGAATTATTTGACTCACTAGGTTCAGGGTGGACTTCTTTATTTATTTGAGTACTGAAACCCTATGATTTTTCTCCCCAAAGAGAAGTCGGGGTGCATCCTTATGACTACATAAGACCTAAAGATGATGTACTAGATATCCTAATGCATCATGCTCAAGTCAATTTTGGGAGCTTCTCTTTTTGTACTTTGCCTCTCAATGGTTTTGCACATCCTAAAGACAGGCAAAGCCCACAAAATATTTTTCTTTCGCAAACACATGAAGATGTTGAAAGAAAATAAAATTTTAAAGTACTAGGCAAGCAAAAGAAGACAAATCACCCAAGGATAATGGTATAGCAGATAAATCAATGTAAATTGAAACACACTATCATGACCCTAACAATGCAAACAAAAGAAAAGAAAAGACTTGACTATATACACACGTAAAACACCCCCATACTTCATGCATTGTCCTCAATGAATTTGTGTATGATACTACGTGGATTTATGCATGAAAATAAAAGATCTCACAAACGTAAAACGCAAAAGGAAGTTCATGGTTATGTTGATGGACATATACCCAAATTCTCAAAAACCTATGAGATACTTCAGAAGGGAGACAAATACGTGAAACAAATGAGCCCCAAATACACTAGGGTTGGGGCCAACAACAACCAATGCTCACTTGTGGAATTTTTTGTTGTTTCTTTTTTTGCTTTTTTGTTATTAACAAGATATATACATCAACAAAGATATTCTCAAAATCATTTGGTCAAGGAAGAACGAGTCATGTGGACCAGAGATCTGTCGTGCTGTGCCCACTTCTTTGGTACGTTGAGGTATCATGAGGGGTGAAAGGTCAAACCTGAAAGGCTCGAACCCCTTATGATATGGGTTGGGTTGCCTTACTAGGGGTTAGTTGCTTGTCGAACAAAACCCTCCAACTAATAGGTGGGTGCATCAGAATGAGTTCCTCTGGCTCATTCGTAAGTATGGGGCTCATACCTGTCTCATTATGTATGGGGCTTCTCCCCATGTCATCCACCAAGGACCAGTCAACCTCCTTTATATTATCAATCATAAGCTCGGTCTAAGGTGGGTCCTTCTTGGAGTCAAGATGAAGCTTATGAGGCTCAACAACCACGGGACATGGGGTAAAGACACCTTCTGGTATGAGCATATGATGAGGTGTGACCTATTGGATTTTTGGCTAATAATCGTTAATCTGTTTTGATGATTAACTAACATATCAATAGACACATGTAATCCATTAATATCATCGCAAGCATATATTGCATTTCGAACTTTTTAGGAATCTAGTATGGATCAAGACAAGAAATCAAGAATCAAGAGTAGATAACTTTACATTTCTTGCTCTTAGGATATAATGTAACTTGGCACTTGAAATCTTTAATGAATTACATTGCATGACCCTTAGGGAACTTATGGAAGTCTCACAATTAAGCCCATATCAAATTGACATCAATAGGACATTGACGAAACATAGAAATTCCCTTAGAATAGGATTTCTGGTGTAAAGGCTTAATCTCGGCCCAAAACGGAGATCAGATTAGTGGAGGACGCGACGTTGCTCGAGGAAGAGCAATTCAAAAGAGTGGACTAGGATCTGGTGGTTGGATCCAAACCTCTATACATTCGTGTTGTGGTTTGCACATTTCTATTTCTCTTTTAATTGTTCTAGCTTTTAATTTGCAATAGTTGTTTAAGGAACTCAACTTGAAGGAGTTTCCAGTCTCAAGGATGTTGCAAATAGTCTTGGTTTTGCGCGACAAGGGGAGGTAGATCAGCCAAAGGAGAACGGTGAGGGGAAGGACAAACCAACGCCACCTCTGCATAAGAAATGGTCGGAGATCTTTGAAAGGCAAGCAAATCCGTCCCCAACTTTGGAATTCGTAGTGCCGGCCATACAAGAAGAAACTAAAGTGGCTAAGATTACAAGTGAATAGAGAGCTTTTGCACTTGTTGCGTGGAGGAAAGTTTTGTTGGGTTACTTTGTTGGGTTTAATCCCCACCTCCCAACATTAGAGAAGCATCTCACTAAGCTATGGGGATTGTCGGGAGCACTAGAAATAGTTCTCCGGAGCAACAACATGATGGTCTTCCGGTTGACGTTTGATTCCGACCGCGCACATGCATTGTAGAAAGGGCCTTGGTTTGTGAGAGGTGCCCCATTAATCCTTCAACCTTGGATGG
The DNA here is from genome assembly GCA_963682175.1 of Triglochin maritima. Lineage (NCBI taxonomy): Eukaryota > Viridiplantae > Streptophyta > Magnoliopsida > Alismatales > Juncaginaceae > Triglochin > Triglochin maritima. The sequence continues at coordinate 15,796,964 of OY821785.1, forward strand.
CCAAAAACAAGACACAAGCCAAGGTGAGCATGGTACCCATTTGGATTTGTTTTCTCTACCTTGACCTTAGGTTTTGGTCGCCCAAGATTCTTGGTGCACTAGCTAGCATATTAGGAACTCCTCTTTGCATGGATGGGAACACGGCGACGGGACGAAGGCTAGCCTATGCTCGGATTTTTATTGAAATTATTGGTGAGTTTGAGTATCCTTTTCATATCTTGGTCAAGGACAAGAAGGACGAGGGAGAGGTGGTTCAAACGGAGTATGAGTGGAAGCCAAGTTATTGCGTCCTATGTTGCACTTTTGGTCATAAAGATGGGGGTTGTCCAAGGAAACCCTTCGAGGTATTGGTGGAGCCACAAATCTCTAGCAAGCAAGTTTGGGTTGAGAAACCGAAGATGCATGCAACCATTAGCATTGCCCATGGAGGAAAGGATGAGCAAAATCTGATAGAGCATATGGAGGTGACGATGGAGCATGAGGTTGAAGATGATGAGGGTGTAACGGAAGTAACATTGGTAACAGAAAGGGAAAATGGAGATGAGGGTGGTGAAGGAGACCATAATGGTCAAAGTCACATTCCGTTAGATAAAGTGGGAAAGGAGGATGATACTTGGTTGGTCAAGGCTACAAAAGGAAAGAAGAAGGGTCACATTTTGTCCAATGACCAAAACAAGGGGGACAAGTGATTGTGAAATTTAGTTTAAATCGCAAATTCACGGCCGTGATGAAGCGGTGACAAGTACGGGTCGATCCACACGGAGGTGTGTCGACTCTGGTTCTTTCAAAGGCAAGTGGGAAACAAAGGGGGGAAGAAGTTGATTACACTAAGCTAAACTACGTTAAACTAGCACGAAACATTTAATGAAGATGAAAGCACGAGACGAAATAAGACTAAACTAAGTGACTAAATAAAAGCAAGCTGGAAATCAGGAATGGAAACCCTAAGGGGTGGAGTGTGTGTACACATGAAATAAGTGGTGATGAATGCATTCAATAAAGCACAACTGTAGGTAGTGTTGCTATGCATAAGAAGTACCTCATGGCAAGACCTATCATCGAAATCACTAACCTAAGTGATTAATATGAGCATGAACAAGTTTGTTACTAAGAACCTAAACAAGCATGGAATGTACCTAAAGATTATGACAGAAATCATCAAGTTAAGTATTCTCTTTAATTCAAACAAGCATACTCACATTTCTCACATACAACAACTTATAGCATTCATTCCATACTACATGACATGTATAAACATCAACTCCACCCCCAAAGCGGGATGGAACTACTCACTACTCATTAAGAAAAGAAGACAAAACGAAATTAAACTAAGCATGCAAGAATTAAAAGAGGAGACAACATTAAAACAAACTAAAAAATTATTTTATTTACTTGACTCACATTACAAGTAGCATTCTTCTCCACTTGAGTTTTGCTCCAAGGCTTACTCAAGTAGAGAGAATGCCACCAAGCAATGGGGTGAATACAAAGGAAGAGTTCTATTTATAGTCATAGAAAAAGGTAACCCAGGACAACCCCGGTATGGGACTAAACGTATACTATAAATGGACTAAATACACACTAATACACCACCTGGCTGAGGCTTATCAGGTTTGGATCCAAATGGACCACCAATTTGCAGTTTGGGACAACCAATTGGCTGTCTGAGCTGGGCTGATCGGGTTGTGCTTTGTTGGAGACTTTTGTGGATCAATTTCTTCATGTTTGGTGCATCTGAAGTGGTTGTTGGAGCTTAGACCCAGGTCTAATTGACAAAATACTCATGATGGTGTCGAGCTTCTTGATTTGCTCATTGGTCCTTTTCATTTTAGATCTGGGTCCTTCTCTCTTACATCTCAGTCCATATGTCTTGCATCTTAGTCATTTTCCTTGCTTTTAAGTACTTTTTGAGTATCTTCTTCCCAATCCTGTTTATTCCTGAAACTTAAACATAAAACTCTTTACGTAGAATTACTTAGGCTAAAAATAAAGGATATAAGACACAAATATATGCATGATATGATGTCAATAACAAGCAACGATTTGGGGGAAAGCTAGCCAATAGTGGGGGCCTATGGGAAGAAGTGCACCCAATAGAAATCACGGAAAGTGCTTTGGAAGATATTGGCTCTAGTAGGAGCATGGGGAGCACCAGAGACAAGGACAAATATAGTAGAGCAAGGACACCACAAGAAAGGTGCATGCATCCTTTAGTGGGAGAGGAAGTTTCTCCTCCAATGTATTTGCAACTAAGTGGGGGGAACAAGGCTAAAGATAGTGGAGGTTATTACCCAAAGGATCCTAACGCAAAAGAGGAAGGAGATCAACCACGTGAGGAAGAAGGACATACCATGCATAAGGCAACAATACATGATGGAAATGGAGTAGAAGGTACACATAATGGGTGCAACACTTGTGAAGTGAGTCACGTGAAGACTATGGGACATGTTTGCATGAGGATACATCACGTGAGGAAACTAGGGAAAGATGTATGCATGTGTTAGTGGAAGAAGAAATTTCTCCTCCAATGGCATCAAAGTTATGTAGGGGGAACAAAGATAAAGTTAGTGGAGGTTATTACCGAAAGGAAGCATATCCATATGAGGTAAACGAAACACTACCTGAGGAAGGAGGACACACTTTGCATGGGGAAACAATTCAAAATGGGACTAGAGTAGAGGGAACACATAATGGAGGCAACACTTGTGAATCACATGGAAATCAAGGGAACTCCTTTTATGAGGCTAGACCATGTGTGGAGCGTTCGGCATGGTGCATGACAAGTTCGTCCAATAGCGTAAAATATGGAGGCAAATTATAAGATGAAGAGTGATGTGAAAAGAAGGTGAGGGACCTCATCTCGTTGCATGCGACCAAGTGTTTGGGAGAGGATATGGGTCGAGGCCGACCACAAATACCCGGGCAACATAGGAATTCGAGTGGAGGGTCCCCAAATAAATTTGACGTACTCAATTGGGAGGAAGTTGAGGAACAAGACATTGAAGGTGCTGATTGCATGGATGAAGAGGATAACGCCGGGATGGGACGTGATGGGAAGATTGGAATTCCCAGCCGGAAATTGCACGCACCACCTACTTCGGTTGATCCAAGCCACCAGAGTCTTTGGAATGTGAGGAAGGTAGAGGTATCCAAGCAAAGAAAAGCCACGAAGGGTAAGAAGGGGTCCCACTCCCCTTCACAACGACGATAAGGCTTTTGAGTTAGAATGTGCGTGGCGCAAATAACCGGGGGAGCCTGTACATGATTCGGGATAAAATAACCCGGGAGGGGGTGTATTTAGTAGGCTTACTTGAGCACAAAATTAAGAGAAATAGGATTGATCGGTTTGTGCATTCAATATGAAATGATGAATGGACGTCGAATAGTGAAGTGGTCAACTCCGATCAATTCTTAGTTTTGTGGAAGCAATCAGTGTATAACATGAGGAAGATGTACGAAACGGGTCAACTTATTCACCTTGAAGGCCACATTCAAGCTATGGGGCAGCCTCTTGTGATTACTATGGTTCATGGAGATAACAATTATCTTGAACGAAGAGCACTATGGGAGGACTTATAGAGGTGTGAGCCTAGCGTGGGCGTTGCATGGTTCATAATGGGAGACTTTAATTGCATTCGCCACCAAGGGGAAAAGTTGGGAGGAGGAGGTGTGAATATCGAAGCTGATTGATCGTTTTATATTAACCGCAAGTGCATGGCTGCGTTGAAGCGGTGGCAAATACGGGTCGTCCACTGGGAGGTGTGTCGACAATTGGTTTGTTCGAAGGCGAGAGGTAAAAGAAGGAGAGAAAGATTGGTTACACTAAACTATACTACAATGCAAAATGAAATGGAGAAGAAGCGATAAAACTAAACCCCAAAGGGGGTAGAGAAATAATGTGAACATAAAAGAGTGTGTGTGTGTTCATTAAGCTCCTCACAATATGTAGTGCATGAAATCATAAAACTACATCCAACTTTGCCTCTACATGAATTAAGATAAGACTACATCATTAAAACATACAAGACAATAATTGGAATGAAGCTAAATGAACTCAAGTATAAAGACTAGACCCTACTATGCCTCCACATGAATTAAGATAAGACTACATCATTAAAACATACAAGACATTAGCTAAGGTAAAGGCAAAAAGAGCACATACACTACAAATTATGTTTCCAACATTAACTTCATCCATATCCTAACCTTATCATTCCCCATAAAATAGGTCCACTAATCAAAGCATAAGCTAAGCTTCATTCAAGAGCATTAGCCTATCAAAGATAAGAGTGAAAACCCATTAGATGGTTATGGAAATCATATAAAGCTCAAGGGATAAAGATAACACACACTTAATACACTACATGATTATATCACATATTTCTCCACCCCCCAAATGGGGATGGAACTACTCACACATATTTAAAATAACTACTCTAACAAAATGAAGCATTCTACTGAAATAAAACTACACTAATCAAGCAAGAAATAAAGAAACATAAAAGGAAAGGAAAGACAAAACAAACATGCACACATTAAAAGATAAGATTAAAAGAAACTAGAAGAATTATTTTATTAACAATGACTCACATTGAAGGTAGCATTCTTCTCCACCTTGAGTTTTTGCTTCAAGGCTCACTCCTTAGTAGAGAGAATGCCACCAAGCAATGGGTGATTACAATGGAAGGTGAAGAGTTCTATTTATAAGCATGGAAAAAGCTAATCCGGGACAATCCCCCGATGTGGGACTAAACCAATACCAAAAATAGCCTAAACACATGATAATACAAGTCCAGGAGAAAGCTTAGGGGATCTGGAGCCATATGGACCGCCAATTAGTGGTCCAAGACCGCCAATTGGCGGTCTCTAAACTTCAGATCGCAATGCTTTTGGTTGTGGGCTTTGCTTGATAGATTTGTTGGTCTTGGATGCATCTACATGGTTTGTTGGAGCTCCGACCCGAATCAAATTGCCAAAATACTCCCCATGATGGTGTGGAGTTTCCTGTTTTGCTCTTAGGTCCTTCGGTCTTACGATCAGGTCCTTCTCCATTGTATCTCAGTCCCTAGGTCTCACAATTAAGTCCTTTTTTCCTGCTTTTGGGTCCTTTCATGGCTCTTCTCTTCAAACCTATTTATTCTTGAAAACTAAACATAAAACTCGTAACATAGCATTGTTTTGCTGAAAGATAATGGATATAAGATACAAATATAAACATGAAATGATACCAATCAGCCATGGAAGAATTTAATGCTTGCCTAGATAATATACGGATGTTGGAGATCCAATCCACGGGTGAGGAGTTCACATGGTCGAATTCTTCACGTTGGTCCGGGAGAATTGAAACAAGAATTGACTGCGTGACGTACTTCTCATCTATGGCTGGAATGGTTCCGTGACGTACTTTGTCTTGTCAGTGATAATTAACATAGTGACCATCATCCACTTTTGATCGATCTTGACCCACATGTGATATGGAAAAAGTAGATGTTTCGGTTTGTTAATGCATGGACGATGCATGACTAGTTTTTTGGGTGGTGAGAAGAGCATGGGGCACTTATATTGATGGCTCTCCTATGTACCGAGTGGTAGGCAAGTTGAATGGCATGAAAAGAGAATTGAGGCAATGGTCATTTGAAGCTTTCGGCAGCATAGATAACCAGAAAGCTGAAGCAAGGAATGTGCTTTACCAAACTCGTGTTAACCTCAAGTTGGATCCTGCAAATGTAGACTTCCAACAACAAGAATCTTCAGCCATTGATACCCTTTCTCATGCTCTGGCGGTTGAGAGTCTATTGTACGAATAAGTCAAGGGTGCGGTGGTTACGCGAAGGCAACTCAAACTCTCATTTCTAGCATGCTTCCCTTCGAGTGAGGAGAGCCACCAAAACTGTGCGTAGGATAGTTGAGGGTGGTGAGGAGATTGAGGAGGAAAACCATATCTGGGAGGTGTTTAGGCGCCATTTTTCTAAGCTTTTCACTTGTAGTGTGCAGGAAAGTCATATCCCCCATGATCTTAAGCTTACTACACTAGATCCCATGGAGGCTGAACGCTTGACATGCCATGTTACGATGGAGGAGTAGGAGTTCGTGGTTAAGCACTAGAGTGATAATAAGGCCCGCGACTGGATAGATTCAATGCACGCTTCTACAAGGTAGCAAGGGACGTGGTGAAGGTTGATCTATTCAAGGTTGTGTACTCTTTCTTCCGTAGTGGGAAATTGTTGAAGCAGGTCAACTACACGTTGATAACCTTGATTCCAAAGAAGGAGACTCCAGCTGCAATTGATGATTACAAGCCTATTTCATTATGCATCATGGTGTATCACTACATATCAAAGATCCTTGCAAATCGACTAAAGGAAGTGTTGCCAAAGCTTGTAGTGGAGCACCAAAGTGCATTTATTCGGTGGCGTCGAATTTGTGACAATATTCTGCTTGCTCATGAGTTGTGCCACAATATTGACTCGCGGAAAGGATTGGGTCGCATGTGTTTGAAGATTGACTTGCGGAAGGCATACGACACTATATCATGGCAGTTTTTTGATGAGGCACTTGGTCATTTCGAGTTTAATGCAAAGTGGAGAAAGATGATGGCGGCACGTGTCAAGGCGTCATTTGTTGTTACGGTTAATGGTGCCGACTCTACGTCATTTTCAGCAACAAATGGGCTTCGGCAAGGTGACCCTATATCGCCCTACTTATTCATGATGTGTATGGAAATCTTAGGTGCAATGATACGGCGAGAGGAACAATTGGGAAACCTCCATCCGCTCATGTGTGGTGCGATTATGGTCTCCCATTTGATGTTTGCAGACGTATGCACAATCAAGCGAGTCTTGCAAACCTCCACCAGATGCTCAGGTTTGCATCTCAACAACACCAAAAGTCAGATCTTCATGGGAGGTAACACACCACAAGGTGACTGGATATGTCGGCATTTGGGTATGGAGAGGAGCGACTTGCCGGTGACATATCTTGGGTTGCCCTTGTTCTTTGCACGACTGAGTAACGTCCATTGTTCGTCCTTGTTGGCAAAAATCAGAAGGCGGCTCAGCACATGGAAAGGGAAACTTCTGTTGATGGTGGGATATGTGGAGCTGGTTCGTAGTGTTCTTACAACCTTGAACAGTTTTTGGACATCAGCTTTCCTTGTGCCACGGAGTGTGCTTCAAGAGGTTGAACGAATTATGATGTGTTTCGTGTGGGGAGGACCGAAGAAAGTAGTGGCTGTTTTGTGGCACGATATATGCGCACCAAAGGTGGAAGGAGGTTTGGGATTACGACGATTGGTGGATTGGAAAGATGCGGGGCTACTTTGCCTATTTTGGTTCATTGCCTCCATGGATACCTCTCTTTGGGCACGATGCATCTGGAGCAAATATTTGTGCAACCGTACTATTTGGATGGCCCGTGCACCCTCTACAGTTTCTTGTGCTTGGAGAGGAATCTTGAGAGTTCGACACATTGCGCGGGAGAAGATGTTTTTCAGAATTGGGGATGGTGATACGATCCGTTTCTTTGAAGATCCTTGGTGCGGACCACCTTTGTTGTCCCTATCATCAGGTGAATGTCTCCGGTATGACCTAGGGGTACCTCAGGACATCTTTGTGTCCTATTTTATAGAAGATGGGACTTTGAAGCTGCCACCACCCTGATCCTGATCCTACTATATTATGCTACTTTGGGCTCGACTTCCATCCATTCCCGTGGGGCAAGGTGAGGATAGGCTAGCGTGGGTAGGCGCAACACGTGATCAGCCTACTATGAAGGATGCATGGACTTGGGTGTGGACTGAGAGGCCAAAGGTTCCTTGGGCCTTGGTAGTGTGGCATAAATGGCTAATTCCAAAGCATTCGTTCACACTTTGGAGGGCTATCCAAGGGAAGCTGAACTCTCATGATATGTTGCGGCGTCGCAAGATGAAGTTGTGTATTGTATCGTGGTGTGGGTCCTTAACCTAGATGATGCCTCTATGTGATGTCACGCAGCCTCAAAATGCCTCACCTCCCTACGACAAAGGTTATAAAGCCCAGCAAGCGAGCCAAGATCCGTAGATCTCATCTCTCCTGCTATCGACAAAGTGGGCGACGCCGATCAGGCTATGACGGTTGTGACTGGATCACTCTCCTAATGCGCCCGAGTCATCGTGTCCAATGTGTACTTGATTTTAGATTAGGGGTTTTGATTAGGAGTGATTTTTGGGCCAAAGGAAATGGTGATGAAATCCCCAACCTTTTCTTGTATGGGGCAACCCTTTGAGTCTTAATCTAGCAATCAACTCTCCAAACAAACGCTGACCTCACACTTGTCCCAATGCACCTTACTAACTAATGCATGCTTTAACCATGCATGAATGAGAGAATGGGTGCACGTACCTCACACTAGCAATCGACAACAAGAATGTAAAGAAAAGAAAAGACGAGTATGTGCAAGGTCTACAAATGATGCATGACCTAGATGGCAATTAGTCTAATCTTTTGCTTTAAGTTTTGTGGTCCAAGTTCTCTTGAAAAGAGGGTCATGCAGGCCAAATTAATTAATAACACAAAAAAAGAGCATGCATGGCATCAACGTGGTAGAAAATCCCTAGAAATAGGCAAAGGAAGATATTGTGAAAACAGAAAGCACCAATGGTATACCAAATCCGCCAGTGGTGGATCCAAATCTTCTATTGGTGGATTGTCTGGAGATTCTGGTCCCCAGACATCACCAGAACGCTCCTGAGCTACTTTAGGTTCCCTTGTCCACTTGTAGCTTCTTCTAGTTACCAAAAGAGAAAAGAAAACGAAAAAACAAAAGAAAAACCCCACCGTACTAGTGAACTGAATTATGAAAATGACACTCACCGGAAACGACGCCAAACACTTGATTGAATCAGTCATAATACCGCAAGTGCACAACCATGTTGAAGTGGTGGCAAGCATTGGTCGGTCCACAGGGAGCGTGTATGAGTCACTTTCACGATACTCGAGTGGGGAAAGAAGAGAGAGGAATGTGAGCAGAATTAAACTACGATGCGAGTGAAATAAAAACAAAAGATAAAATAAAACCACTTAGGGGGTAGAGAAAGAATGCCGAAATGAAATGTGTAATAACCTTAATCTAAACACCTTAATTAAACTAAACTAAACCTAATTAAGCTTGCTACAGTAAACCATGAGGTGGAGGTTTGGATAAGAGTTAGAATTTTAGGGTTTAGCAATAAATAGGAGGGTAAGGTTTATCTGAAACGTTTTCTTCATCCTCAAGTTTATCAGAGAGTGAGAGAGGCGAATTTGGAGAAGAAGAAGAAGGAGAGAAGGAGAAGGAGAGGAAGTGAAGGAGAAGAGTTGGGTTAGGCTTGCCAAAGCTAGGGAGGCTTCCACAAACGTCAAAAAGGTATGCCAAGTCTTTAATATAACTCACTTAAGCATTGTGGGTGTTGGGGATCGACGTTGGTGTCGAATTCCCCGTCGAATTGCAACCTATTCAGAGGTTGAAGACGGCAATCGGTCGATCGGTGCTTGTGGGCAGTCGACTGATTCTATTATTATATTGTTTTGCACCCGCAAACGGTCGAATGATGTCTGAGGACGGTCGACCGTTATGCCAAATTCGTGCGGGAAAAAGGGTTGATGCTGTTATCGGTCGAACGGGTCAACTTAGCCGGTCGACCGAAACAATGGGAATAGGTCGGTTGGGGATTTTGACTTATTAAACGGTCGAACATCCTTAACCGGGTTCGACCGATCTATTCGATGCTAAGTCGGTTGGGAGCTTTGACCATCAAAACAGTCGACCGCTCTTTAACTTTCGGTCGACCGACTGAGCATTTTAATTAAGCAGTAGAGTGCCTGTGATGTTTCAGTCGAACTGTATTTCGGTTCCGGTCGACCGAATATCACTTAGGCAAAATGCTGAGATCCCTGTTATCGGTTGAACGACCCCTTGGTTCGACCGATCGGATATATATATATTATAAATATGGTATAGCGTAGACCATCCAAACGGTCGACCGCTAGATGACTTTTGTTTGACCGATTGGTCGGTAATTTGGATGGCGTGGTTCGACTGATACACTTGTTTGTACAGTACCGAGTACTGTGTGGAAGATCGGTCGACCGGTGTGGTTGTAGCGGTCGACCGATCTGCCGCAGGTTGGTGGATTTATCCACACGCGAGCCGTTGAGTTTAGGTCGACTACCGGCTCCGAGGCGACGGTCGATTACCGGCCTTGAGAGCGACGGATTGCACCTTCGATGAGGGCGTATTATTGTCGGGCCTCTCATATCGAGCGGGGTGTGAGAGATGATTGCCGTAAACCTTGGGTTGTTTTCTGGGGTTTGTCGGTAGGCCGAGGATGTTCCGGCAGGGTGCGCGTCTGGTAGCTCTCAGGGGAGCAGCGGCTGTTGTCTGACCCGAGTTGTGCATTCGGCGGGCTGACTCGCTCCTAGGGTGGTGGCGTAGTGCCAGGGTTCCTTTCTGCACTCTTGGGGAGCAGTGGTGCCGACTGACCCTTGTGAGGCAGCGGTGGACTGACTTGACCCTCGTGGTGGCAGGAGTGGTTCAGTACCGCGGAGGCGGAGTTGGGTATTTTTGTGGACCCGAGGCGGATGATCATGTGCATTGCATTGTTTTTTAATTCCACTTTTGTTTTTAGGAGGTTTGGCATACGAGGTTCCTGCAGGGAACTCAGGCATGTTTCAATTGTTTGCATTTCAGGTAGCGAGAAACATTAGAGTCGAGGTGGTGACCGAGGAGGGTGCCCCCGGGATCTGATCCTGTCTTTTTTTGTATCTTTTGTTGAGGTAGTGATTACATGTATATTCATTTGTGTTGTAATCACAGTTGACTCATATGTATATTTTGACTTCCACGTGGACCTATATCTTTATATATATACATTTAATCTTATCGTCTCGTGACGTGCCCTGTGTTGACCGTTGACGGTCTTTATTATTGTTTAAATTTTCCGCTGTTTTCGGGGACGTTACAAAATGTGTGTAGTGTGTGTGTTCAATTGTGCTCATCACAACATGTAATATATGATATCCATAAAACCACATCCAACTTTGCCTCCACATGAAATAAGATAAAACATTATCATTAGAACATACAAGAAAATAATTGAAATAAGGAAAAATGAACTCATGCATAATGACCAAACCCCACTATATCTCCACATGAAAAAAGATTTAACACAATCATTAAAACATACAAGACATTAATTAGAATGAGGCCAACATGAGCACATGCATGCACATGTTATGTTTCCTTCTTCCACTCGATCCTTATCCCCACCACATCATTCCCCATAAAATAGGCCCACTAATCTAAGCATGTGCTAAGCTTCACTTAAGAGCATTAGCACATCAAAGATAAGAGTGAAAATCCCATTAGATGGTTATGGAACTCATGTGAGGTTCAAAGGTAGGATTAACACACACATTAATACATCACATAATGACAACACCTTCTCCACCCACAATGAGGATGGACTACTCTCTACTCATCTCTAAACAAAAGAAAGCATAAAAACAACCCAAAACCATAATGCAAAATTCAGGAAACTAGATGAAGGAAAACATGCACTAAGGAAATGGCATCAAAGGAAAGACATCAAGATAAAGAACAAGACTACACTATATTAAAATGAAAGCTTACAAAGTTTTCTTCTTCGTCTCTTACACTAATGAGTAGCAAATAAAACCTAAACTTATGGAGGAGCAAGAACAAGAGGAAGAGGAGGGAATACAATGGTATATATAAACTAATACATGGTTAGGATTAATCTGGAAATAATCAGACGGCTCTAAATCATATCTGATGGTCCTGGAATGCTCTGACCCGACAACCCAATCCACGACAAAAAATTGAGACCCTTTGGACCTGTTTGATCCGCCATGCGAGTAATTGGACCATGTAAATTCACCTCCGGTAGACAGGACTGCCACAAGTTGGAGCTGATCCACACAAGCATTAAACTCATCCATGGCCACCATGTTTAGACCCGTTCATCCCCTCTTCTCATTAGCTCTCCTGACACAATTAAAGTCCCCGCAAACCAGCCAAGGCGTCGAGGGTGCTGGAATGGCACGAGCAAGGTCTTCCCAAAGTGACCTCCGCTACACGTGCTCGTTCTCGAAATAGACCGTAGTGATCACAATGTTTCTCCCATTTCTCACCTCCCTTCCTTCGAGCTGCAGCAATTGCGTGGTTTCAAAGGTTACACGGAGGTCCACCTTGAGCTCATTCCATAACACAAGAATCCTTCCAGAATTTACAATCAAGTTAGTCGATGCCCACTCATGCCCCCAAATAGCACGCCTAAACTGATCCAATTTTTTAGCTTCACTTTATGCTCCACGAGGCACACGATATCTTCTTTTGCCTCCTTTATTCATCCCCTTATCATGTGTGCACGACCGGGGAGATTTGCACCGTGCATATTCCAAACTAGGACATTCATGGCTTCACAATATGGGACTTGCATCCCTTACCGCCTCGGTTTGCTTTTTGTTGTTCTAGTCCCTTCTCTCGAATTACACGGAACGCTTTGGGCTATGGGGATAATAATTCAAGGTCCACCGTAAGGGGTGGAGAAAGTTTCCTTGCACCTAGGAGAAGTTGGAGAAAGTTGCCTTGCACCTACGAGAAGTTGGAGATTGTCAGTTGGAGAAAGTTGCCTTGCACCTAGGAGAAAGTTGCCTCTCTTTTTCTCTCTCCTTACCTTTGTCCCTCACATTTCTTGCCTTCTTGTCTTCCTTTGTCTTCCTCTCCTCCTCTTCATCCTCTTCGAATTTCTTTTTTTTCCACTTGCTCCCTCGCCTTGTCTTGTGCTTCTCTTCTTCTCCACCAATGAATTCAAGATTCATCGTTTTTTTCATATTTAATATCATGTAGTGTCATCAGGATCACGAATCTTAGTGAATGTAGTAGAAATTCGGAGAAGAAATTTCTTGTTTTTAAAGGACAATGGTGTCCTTTTAAGCTCAAACTTGTCCTTCGAAGGACAAATGTGTGTTTTGAAGGACAAATTTCTTGTTTTTAAAGGACACGTTTTATTCACAAGGGTTTAAAAGGAAACATACCATTTGATTGGTGTAGATGTCTGCCGTTTCAACCTGAGATATGGGGGCACCTTCTGCAGGCGTCTTTCAAGGTGTCCTCACCAAGGTCTTCACCGCTCTCGTCTACCGAAGAAGTTCTCTCTGGCTAGGTGTGCTGGGTACATTCTAGAAAGGTTTACGCGTAAGATTTGTCCATCGACCTGTCTTTCTAGAGTTGTACTTCTTTGTCTTTCTTCCCCAGTTTTTTGTCTGTCTCTCCCTGTTGTTGCTGCAGATCTTTGATCGTCTTCTCCTGGTAGTTGACCTCGTCTTTCAGTGGGTCCCTCAGAATGTCGTGGGCACCCACAATGATCCTATGAGGCAGAACGTACCTGGGAATGTCGGGGATTCGACGATCACCACTGGTTCAAGGCTCAAGATGTTCGTCGGCCTCAGGATCCTTACTTGTCTCTACATTTTCAGGTGGTTCCAGCACCTTCTCTCAACTCAACTTCTCTGCTGGCTATTTTGAGGAGGGTGATGTCCTGCACTTCCAACGCCTTCTGCATATTCCTTACCCCAATAAAGGAACTCCAGCGGTACATTACTGGGAAGCACGGTGATTTCTCATTCTCTATTTTTATCTGTGCACATAACTATACCTACATCAACATGTAGATTTCTCATTTTCGGGGAAACTATTAGCAGCACAAAATGAGGGAAGTTGATTGAAATCGTTATTTTTTTACCTGAAGTATGGCCACACATCCGTCCACATTCCCCTTACCATAAGTAACACTGCTGGTAGATTTTCTTCTCTTCAGATCTCTATTGGCTTCTTATGCCAGCAATCAGGTACTTGAAAAGTGTCTCCACCCAGGCATACGTTCTCATTTCCTCCAAGTTTTCAATCACAAAAAAGGAAGGTAGTGAAAAGAAGATAAAATAGAATTTTGATGCACTCTTCGTCATCTCCACTTGCCCTCGCTTCATCTTGTTTTACTCCAAACTGACATCTCCAGTCTCCGACCTCGTCATTGCATTAACGTCTTGTTAGTCATGTGGATTGACACTCCTCCCAGAGGCATTCCCAATATCGTGGAGACGTCGGAGGCCTTTGTTCCTAAGTCTGAAGCTTCCTTCTTCCTTGTCATAATTCTCGATCAGGAACTCCATGATGTCATTGTTCATTGTGATACCTTTCATCTTTAGGAAGTGTGCGAAGGGGGACCTTTTAAAATCGCCTACTCTTTATTAGTAAGTAGTTTTTTCTTCCTCTTGGAGGATGCCCATCTACACTTTGTGGGATGGAAAAAGTTTGATGCTTCAACGAATAAAAGGCCACAGTTAGTACTTCAAACGCACAATTCGAATGTTAAACCACAAACATAGAATCATAAGGGACACAACCTAAAACGACACACATTTCCTTCGAAGGACACAAACTCCAATGTTAAATTGACACACTCTGAATGTCGGTCAGACTTTGAATGCTAAAAGGACGAACCCCGGCCAACTAAAGACAAACATAACACGGTGGAAACCCTTTACCAGTATAAAAAAACACAAACCACTGGCTCACCTGATTTTTACCGCTGGTGCTTGGAACGTCGATGTCTATTTCCATTTCTTGGATTTGGTTTTTGGGGTCGGCTTGGCGGATTTCGGATTTACGGGTTTTGTTTAGGGGGTTTCCTTTCCAAACATCCCTCAATTTATTGGAAATCATATTTTCCAATCGCTTTAAAATAATAAAATTAAAATCGCAAATGATTACATGGAAGGTAACATAGAGCGTGCCTTTTTTACAATCGTGGTTTTCCCACAACAGGGGGTCGTGTGAGTTTTTATATATTTGTTTAATAGTAATGGGGCCCACTCATATTTGAATTTGAATAAAATAAAGAGAGATAATTGTATTGTTTAAAATAAAAGTAATAAAAAAATTACAAAATCACCACAATTGTTATATCCTCAAGTTCTACGGATCAACACCCATATTGCTATATAAATATTGTATTTTCAAAATGCTAAATTTTCGGTGGTTAACTCAAATTGGACACAAACTAATATTGAAACAATTATATTCTCGTTTTCAAACAGTAATATTTTCAAAGATCTTATATTTAATCATTATTGTAGTCTCTATAGGTTTGGTTATCATATCACTATTTCCTTTTGCAGTTAATAAATTAATTATTTTACCCACATTTGGCGAACGATTATGGTTTAAAAATAAAAATGAAAAAAATGGTACCCAATTTAGTACTATTAATTTATACATAAACAAGATAAATGACGATAGATTAATTTATTTATTTGAAAAAATTTAAGAAATGAGTTTGAGGAAACATAAGAGTTGATTTGATGGCAATGATCTTTCCTTTGAACTCAAGTCTGTGGCAGTTTTAAATCACAAAAAAACATAACAATGGCTCCAACTTGCCAACCAACGCATGCATAAGTGTCCTTCGACAGATACGGGTGTCCTTCGAAGGACACGGTCCGTCAAAGACAGAAGTGTCCTATTAAAGGCATTTTAACACTTAATATGAGTCCAAACAACAGTTTCTTTTGTCTTATATTGACTGATTGTATTTTGGTTGTCCGAACTGGTGATTCTAGTTAGTGATTCTGGTGGACCGATATGTGACTGGTCGTCCGTGTAACACATTTTTGTGTACCGTAATGAGTTCAGTCGACTTCCTACGATGGGTTTTTCTTTCTTTCTGATCTCCAACATTTAGAAAGGAAAGGGAAAGTGTGCAGGAATTTCTATATATGTGGCAGTGGCTACTTCGACAGTTGGACACAACACTTAACACCCTTGTCCTGTTATTTTTCCCACAATCGTCGAACAAATTATTTTTTAAAATAAAAATGAAAAAAATTGGTATCAAATTTTAGTACTATTAATTTATACATAAACAAGGTAAATGATGATATATTAATTAATTTGAAAAATGTAAGAAATGAGTTGGATAAAAGAGGAGTTGATTTGATGACATGATCTTTTTATATGAAAGAGAAAAAACATTGTGTATTAATGTTGTGAAATGGAAAAGTTGACGTGGTAGAGGGAGAAAACTGGGATGATCTTTTTTAAAGATCATGGCTACGAAAGTACAGATGCTAAACCAATTAAAGTTATATATGTTATTTAATATTAAATTTTCATACATCCAAATACCAACAAAAAATTCAATATTTTTTCCTTCGCTAAAAATTGAATATTTTTAAGGGCATACGTGTCTTTAAAGAATAGACTCGTTCTTGAAAAAACACATTTAAAGGACACATTCGAGTTCCAAATTCCAAGGATGGATTCATTCTTAAAGAATAGACTTGTGTCCTTTAAAGGACATATGTGTCCTTAAAATGACATCCTTGTTTTTGTAGTTTTGTATGCTAGAAAGAAACGTTATGTCTCAATGGGAAATTGTATTCTTCGTATTGATAGGAAACATATATTTAATACACAAACAAAATCACAAACACACACAACAAATTTCTAATCTCTCCGAAATAAATTAAAGTTTCTTATCAAGTGTTGCCTAAATGCTCAGAATATAATGCATTGAACCTCCATCGTCTAACCCAACTTTGCCATTGACTAGAGCATTTCCCGCAGCCCTGGGTCTGTTACTATTTGGTCAGTCCCTCCACGTGAAGTGCTGGTGTGCCATCGTACTAGACGAAGTATCGACAAAAGAGGGTTGGCATATCTGACCCGTAGATTTGACTTGCGGCTAACGGTGTCGGGTGTGGAAGACCACAACTCCGTGGCCTTGAAATTGCACCAACATGTCCAATAGGGTACTCGTGGGACCCCCGGTATATCAACAAGGGGATACCCTCCTCATATTGGTCCACCGGGAAAGTACTCTTCGTTACTAGAGTACTCGAAGTCAAACATGGAATTTTGTTGGGAGGCCATTTTTTACTGGAGTAGTGGTAGTTGGAATTGTGTTGAAAGAGTTTAGGATTTAGGAAGTATGAATAGAAAACTATAACCAATGATTTTATAAAAGGAATGGATCTATGGAAGGTTGAGTCTCTTGGCATACCATGAAGTGAAAGGTTGTCTCCCTTCGTAACGACTACCAATGCAATAAACCGCCAAATCTGAAAGTTTTTTTGAAAAGACGCGACTGTAGCGGACACGGTTTGTCATGGGGTTTTTTGCATTCCATTAGATGGTTGTTTGGCTTCCAAAAACTACTATCAGTTTTTGAATACCCAAAAGTTTCCTTTGTCTTATATTGATCGAATATATTACGGTTGTTTGAACTGGTGATTCTAGTTAGTGATTTTGGGGGACCGATATGTGGTCGGTCATCCGTGTAGCACATTTTGTTGTACCGTAATGAGTTTGGTCGACTGCCTACAATGGGTTTTTGTTTCTTTCCGACCTTAAACATTTATAAAGGAAAGGGAAAAGTGTGCAAGAAGTTCTATATCTGTGGCAATGGCTACTACGACAATTGGACCCAACTCATTAGTTTCGGAGTTAAACCAAAATTTTGACATGGTATGTCCTAATAGGAAAGTGATTTATGGACTGGTGTGAGTCTCGTGTGGGATTGGTGTGTCCTGCAAGGAATTGGCGTGTGTCCCGTGAAGGATTGGTGTGTGTCCTGCCCGGGATAGGTGAGTATATGCCCTTTAAACTCAAGTTTGTGACAATTTTAAATCACAAAAAAACATAACAATGGCTCCAACTTGCCAACCACGACACGCATAAGTGTCCTTCGTGAGACACGGGTGTCCGACGAAGGACACGGTCCGTCGAAGACACAGTTGTCCTATTAAAGGTGTGTTAACACTTTACATGACTCATTTTTTTGGTGGCTATTAGGAGTCATAATGAAAGGACACAACCTTCCATTACATGGTATGCGAACAGACTCAACCTTTCATTACAGGGGCACAACCTTCCACTATAGGTATGCGAAGAGACTCAATCTTTCATTACAACTACTATAAAATCATAGGCTATAGTGTATTTCATTTATAGTTCCTAAAACCTAAATCCTATTGCATTTGAAGTCCATGTTGTGTATTCGATCCACCGAAAATAATGGTCTTCCAACACAACTCCAACAACAACTACTCTAGTGATGTAGATGAGTACATAACTAGTGGACCAATATAGGGAGATTCTCCTCTCGTTCAAATACCAGTAGTTTACATCTACACTATCACACCTGTAGGTGCAATTTGAAGGCAACGGAGTTGTGGTCCAACACACCAAACTTAGCAAGAAGTTCTATGTCTGTGGCTCCTCGGAGCCAACCCATTACTGTCAGTATTTCATCTAGGATGAAGGAACACCAGTACCATCAGTGGAGAAACCCAACAGGAGCATAATGGACCAACGGACGTGGAAGCTTCTCTGGAAGCTTGCAAAGTTGAGTCAGACCCAATAGATAAACAAAACCATCTTTTGGGCTTGCAGGCAACATCTGATTGGATCACTCTCTTCCTGTTGACTTGGAAGAGATTTGTAATTTGTTGTGTGTGTTTTTGTTTTCTGTGTGTTTGTAATTTTTGTGTAATATATATATATATATATATACTATGTGATATGTATGGCATTCGTCATTATCAATGTAATAGTTTTCTGTATTATAAATCGATCTCTAATAGGATTTGTAGTAAACTGCATTATAGTTTTGGTTGTATGGAAATTTAATATTAAATAACATATATAATGATATAACTTTATTAGTTTATGCAAGAAATCCTATAAAAAGGTCATATCACATCTAGAAGTATTAACTTGTGGACAACCATACATTCAACACCTTCATATCACAAATAATTATCGAATAAATTTGTCCTTCCAAATAAATGGATATATCATGTTGGATTTAACCGAAATTTTGACGTGGTAGTAAGAAACAGAACCTTTGAAGTCTCTCCTTGGATTCTTAAAAGTTCCCTTTAAACATTAAACCACAAGTGTGTCCTTTGATGGACGAGTTTGTTCTATAAACCACGAATATGTCTTTTGAAACTCAAATCTATCATTTAATATTGAATGTGTCCTTTTAGCCATCCCCAAGTTCATTGTTCTTAAGTGTCGGTGATTTCATTTTCTAATCGTAAATTCAGCTGCTTAATGACAGTTTTCACGCATATCAAATTTGTCCAAAAACTCGTTTTAGTTAATCTTATTTTTATCCATCTCAACTTTTATTTGAATATTGATCTTATGTAAATACCTTGGTTTCTTACATTTATGTGGGTTGATGTTATTTTCTGCCTTGCAACTGTGGTTAATTACATAGCTATTAATTGTTTATCTTTCAATTTTCTCATGTAAACAACAATAATTGCTTCCAAAAAATGAATTGTAGCTGGTAATTTGTAACGAGTAAGTATGCATTGTAGATTCCAAAAGGATACAATAAGGTCGCAAATTTAAAAAAACATGGATCTCACTATTATAGACAAATGGTAGGCAGCATTACATTGTGCACCAACAATTCACCACCATAGAGATGTGAGGCAACTCTTCCTAACATTCAAACTCAATGCATCAATTACATTGTGCACTGGGCATGCTTAACTCTACGTAACACTATGCGCACCATTAGATTAATTAACCTCACCCAATCAGCAATTCACCACCGAAGAGATGTGAAGCAACTCTGAGTAACATTCAAACTCAATGCATCAATTGATCATTATCTGCGCTGGAGTTGTTGGAAGGTGCATCAGGATCAGCCGACCACAAACTTGGTAGCCTGGAGTTGTGGGTAGGTGATTGACATCATTTCATGCTTATATTTGTATCTTATATCCATTATCTTACACATAAGCAATGCTACGTGACGAGTTTTATGTTTAGTTTTCAGAAATAAAGAGGTTTGAAGAGAAGAGCCATGAAAGGACCCAAAAGCAGGAAAAAGGACTTAATTGTGAGACCTGGGGACCAAGATGCAAGACAGAAGGACCTGATCGTAAGACAGAAGGACCTAAGAGCAAACCAGGAAACTCCACACCATCATGGGGAGTATTTTGGCAATTCGAGTCGGGTCGGAGCTCCAATAAATTGTTGTAGTCAAGGACCCTCTTAATCTTGTTGTGAGACATTAGTGTAGGGGTTTTGGTTCATGTGTAGATAAGAAATAAGTGAGTAGATGTTCTCTCTTCTCGCACGGCTCCTATCACTCGGGAAAGTAGGTCTGAAGGGACTTTGTGCCTGGTGCTTTCGAGTCATCTGACTTGGGATGCGCCGACCAAACTCCCGTTACACGGGTGGTAGGGATTGCCTTATGTGGAGATTTGGGGAAAGGTGTACGTGATAGTGTAAGTCGTCATGGGCAATGATGCACGAAACCTGACCCTGGGAGAATGAAGCTCCAACTAATAAAAAGAAAAAAAATGTGTGAAAAGAAACAAAAAGAAAAAAAATGTTAATGCAAATAAGAACCTTAATGGACCTTACACTTTGTATCACTTGAGGATCTTGAGGTTGTCCATGTCTTTCACTTAATTCCTTATTTAACTTGCACGAATAGTTTATTAGGCTAGGTGTGGACTGATTACCTATATAGAGTCGGCCCGTAGGATTACCGCGTCCATTGATCGACAAAATATTTCCAACGAGTCGAGGTCTAGATTGAATAATGCATCTTGTTCGGATTTTGTGGGTATATCCGCTGAAAACCCTCAGGAGACAACACTCGTCCTCCTTGGCAACAAAGAGGTTTAACGGCTTGTTGCACGTGCTAAGTGCAACTGTGATTCCTACGAAAGTGAGTTAGGATTTCTTGTTTCTCGTTTGCTTTTCTCTTTCTTTGTTTTGCTCGGGACTAGCAAAAACTTAGGTGTGGGGGTATTTGATTGACATCATTTCATGCTTATATTTGTATCTTATATCCATTATCTTACACCTAAGCAATGCTACGTGACGAGTTTTATGTTTAGTTTTCAGAAATAAAGAGGTTTGAAGAGAAGAGCCATGAAAGGACCCAAAAGCAGGAATAAGGACTTAATTGTGAGACCTGGGGACCAAGATGCAAGACAGAAGGACCTGATCGTAAGACAGAAGGACCTAAGAGCAAACCAGGAAACTCCACACCATCATGGGGAGTATTTTGGCAATTCGAGTCGGGTCGGAGCTCCAACAAGTCAAGTAACCGCATCAAAGACCAACAATACCAGAAAGAAAAGCCCACAACAAATTCCAACACGATCTGAAGATTTTGGACCGCCAATTGGCGGTCTTGGACCGCTAATTGGCGGTCCATATTGCTCAGGATCCGTCGAAATTTCTCCTGGACTTGTATTAATGTTCGTTTTGGCCATTTTTGGTATTGGTTTAGTCCCACATCGGGGGATTGTCCCCGATTAGCTTTTTCCATGCTTATAAATAGAACTCTTCACCTTCCATTGTAATTACCCATTGCTTGGTGGCATTCTCTCTACTAAGGAGTGAGCCTTGAAGCAAAAACTCAAGGTGGAGAAGAATGCTACCTTCAATGTGAGTCATTTGTTAATAAAATAATTCTTCTAGTTTCTTTAAATCTTGTCTTTTAATTTGTGCATGTTTGTTTAGTCTTTCCTTTCCTTTTCTGTTTCTTTAATGCTTCTTGCCTTCTTAGTTAACTTTCATTTCAGTATTATGCTTTCTTTTGCTAATATAGTTAGTGTAATGAGTAGTGAGTAGTTCCATCCCCATTTGGGGGGGTGGAGAAATATGTGATATAATTATGTAGTGTATTAAGTGTGTGTTATTTTTATCCCTTGAGCTTTATATGATTTCCATAACCATCTAATGGGTCTCCACTCTTATCTTTGATATGCTAATGCTCTTGAATGAAGCTTAGCTTATGCTTTGATTAGTGGACCTATTTTATGGGGAATGATAAGGTTAGGATATGGATGAAGTTAATATTGGAAACACAATTTGTAGTGTATGTACTCTTGTTGTCTTTACCTTAGCTAATGTCTTGTATGTTTTAATGATGTAGTGAAATCTTAATTCATGTAGAGGCATAGTAGGGTATAGTCTTTATACTTGAGTTCATGTAGCTTCATTCCAATTATTGTCTTGTATGTTTTAATGATGTAGTCTTATCTTAATTCATGTAGAGGCAAAGTTGGATGTAGTTTTATGATTTCATGTACTACTTGTTGTGAGGAGCTTAATGAACACACACACACACTTCTTTATGTTCACATTATTTCTCTACCCCCTTTGGGGCTTAGTTTATTGCTTATCTCCATTTCCATTTGCATCTTAGTGTAGTTTAGTGTAACCAACCTTTCTTCCCTTTCTTTACCTCTTGCCTTCGCACAAACCAAGTGTCGACACACCTCCCAGTGGACGACCCGTATTTGCCACTGCTTCAACGCGGCCGTGCACTTGCGGTTAAATATAAAACGATCAATCAAGTTTTTGGCGCCGTTGCCGGGGAGGTGCTCTGTCCAGACCTTGGTTTGGACGATTCGAGGGGTTTTTGATTTTTTGTTTCCCGTTTTGTTTAATTTCAGGGAACCAGAACATCAAGGGGAGGCTACTAGGAAAGTTTGAGCAACAGAAGCCACAAAGAGACCGCCAATCAGCGGTTGGAGACCGCCAATTGGCGGCCTGGTAAGGGCTTCCTGCTCTCAAATTTCTTCTGGTGGTTTATTACTTTACTTTAGTTATCTGGGAGCCCAATTTTGCATGCTGTGATCTTTAGTTTGCTCCCAGATTTAATTTCAATCCCCTTTAATCAACTTGGACCATAAAACTCAAAGCAAAAGATTAGACTTCTTGCCATCTAGGTCATGCACCATTGGTAGACCTTGCATGCATTTGTCTTTTCTTTGCTTTACATTTTGTCGTTGATTGCTGGCGTGAGGTACGTGCACCCACATCCCTCATTCATGCATGTTTCGTTCATGCATTAGTTAGTAAGGTGCATCGGGACAAGAGTGAGAGAGTGTTTGATTGCTAGATCTAGGATTAAATCGCTACTAAGGAGGGGCTGTCCCATAAAAGATAAGGTGGGGGATTTCATCACCCTTTCCTTGGCCCCAAAAATCACTCTTAATAAAGCCTTAACTAAAAGCAAGTAGACATTGGCCCTAGGATTGCGGGCGCATTAGGAGAGTAATCTAGTTGAGACCGTCATGACCTGATCGGCGTTGCCTACCTTGTCGATAGTAGGAGGTACTGGATCTCCGGATATGGTATCACTTGCTGGGCATTGTGGTCCTCGTTGTAGGGAGGTAAGACGTGTCGAGGCTAGTGACCTCGAAGTTAGGCGTCGTCTAGCCTTAGGACCCATTGCCTTTCATTGTTTGAGCCGTGCTTGCTAGTTAGGCTTCTTCCTGATCCCTCTACCCACGCTAGCTTTAGGGATTCTTCCCTTCTCCTCTGAGTCATCTTCTTCTCACCTACTTCTACGTTTTAGTCTCCTCCCCTTTACACTCTCTAGTAGCGTTTTAGGGTCGAGTCGAGCACTTTTTGCGAGCTTGGCCTCATAGTGGTGCGAGTGATCGACTCGAGAGTTCTTTGTTGAGATGGATGGTTACATGCGCGACCATCCATATCATTGTTGGGACCAGGACGATTCTCCCTGGTACTCCGGACCCATGCAACCTGGGGGCTCAGACTAACACCCTGTATGGTTGGGACGATCGCAATTTTGTGACTGAGCAGTCTTCATATTGGGGTAACATGAGAGAGGCACCGACTGCTAGACCACAATCTAGTTATGTCGGATCATATGCTGGTCAACAAACTGAGACATTACAACAAACTTTGGCCTCTTTCATGCGTATGGCAGACGACATGAGTGCACCGGCGGCTCCAGTAGCCGTACCGTGCGACTGTTGTGGGTTGAGTGGTCATGTTATCGGGGAATGTCCTTATGTTCCCTCTGAGCCTGAGTATGAGCATACATTTTCCCAAAATGCTCAATGTGACCATTACGCATCCGCGTACAACCCGAGAGTGATGGATTCATGGGGAGACAATTCTTATTCAAATTCTTATACTTCATGTTCACCCCAGTATCCTCCTCCCGAATACCCAGAATTCTACCAACACCCCACTCCAAATCCTTGGACTCATTCTCAGCCCATCAACACCCAACCCCAAAATTTCCCAAGCTCTGACTTGGACCCCATCGTTGACCGCATACCTGATTCCTTGAAACAAACTCTCCAAACATTCATGGAAACCACACAAAACTTATTGAAGTCCAACTTGAATTCCTTGCAAACCATGGAAATGCATGTGAGCCAAATGACACAACAATTCCATGAACGTGAGGAGGGTAACTTTTCTTGTCAACATGAGGATTCATCTTTTGATATCGAACCACCACCACATCCACAAATTCAAAGCACAATCTTTCAAAGTCAAACTCCTAGTCAGTCTGAGGGACTTGGGGTTTCAATTCACGATCACCTAGTGGAGGATTCGAGTCAAATTGAGAATAACTTGGACCAGCTTCATTATGAGTCGGCACAGGATTGTGCCTTATCTTCTTGTCCCGTGGCCCTTGAGCCACATGATCTTATTGTTGTACCTCCTAAGGACTCACCTCTGGTGGAGCAAGAGCTCCCTAGTCCCCTCAATTTCAAACAACTTGATGAGAGTTTGCCTCTCACTATTGTTCCTGATCATCTTGTAAATGATGGAACATCAAACAACTACATTGCTCATGAGGGTATTAGGAGTTCCCTGGAGGATACTTTGGGTATGAGACCCACTTCCTGTTCTCCTGGTGAGTTGGACATGCATAACGAGGTGCTTGACCTCGTTCCGACCCACCAGCCTGTTGGTTGGAGAGTTTGGATTGACGATCATAACTTCAATAGCGCAACGGGAGAAACTCTTCTTCCGTTGCCCCTCATTTCCCAAACTCTTGAGAGGTTCAAGCTCTTTCAGTTTGATCCTTTGAATGAGACGCCTTTGCGTCCAATTCACGAACCTCTCATTTCTTCTGGTGGTCTTTGTGAAGGGGGCCCACGCATGAGTATTCTGGCCCCGCGTGGTGTCATGTTCCCTTTCCAAGTGCATTGACCCACTCTTGAGGTTCCCATTTGATGTCTTTTGACAAAAGAAGATGGGAACTTATGTTTGTACATAGTTATATAAAAAAAAAGAAAAAAAAGAGTTCAATAAAAGACTCCTTCAGTGAGCATCGATTGTTGTGAGCCCCAATCCTTGTGTATTTGGGCTCCATTTCTTTCACGTATTTGTACCCCTTCTTTAGCATGTCACAGGTTTTGAGGGAATTTGGGTTGTGTCCATCAACATAGCCATACACTTCCCTTTGTACTTCACGTTGGTGAGATCTCTCCTTTTTCATGCATAAATCCATGTAGTATCTTGCTTGCATTCATTGAGGACAATGCATGAAGTAGGTGTGGGGGGTGTTTTACGTGTGTACATAGTTGAGCTTTTTTCCTTTGATTTTGTTTTCTTTTGTTTGCATTGTTAGGGTCATGATAGTGTGCTGCATTTAATATCGATATATCTGCTTGCCATGATCCTTGGGTGACTTGTCTTCTTTTGCTTGCCTAGTGCTTCAAAATTTTCACATTTCTTTCAAAATCTTCATGTGTTTTCGAAAGAAAATGTTTTGTGGGTTTTGCGTGTGTTTAGCATGTGCAAAACCGTTGAGAGGCAAAGTAAAAAGAAAGCTCCCAAAATTGTCTTGAACTTGATGCATTAGGATATCTAGTACGTGGCTTTAGGATTTATCGAGTCGTTAGGATGCACCCCAGTTTTCCTTTGGGGGTGAGTAATCATAGGGTTTCAGTGCTCAAACATTCAAAGAAGTCCACCCTGAACCTAGTGAGTCAATAATTCGTGTTTGTTAATTTAGGAAGTTTGTTGTAGTCAAGGACCCTCTTAATCTTGTTGTGAGACATTAGTGTAGGGGTTTTGGTTCATGTGTAGATAAGAAATAAGTGAGTAGATGTTCTCTCTTCTCGCACGGCTCCTATCACTCGGGAAAGTAGGTCTGAAGGGACTTTGTGCCTGGTGCTTTCGAGTCATCTGACTTGGGATGCGCCGACCAAACTCCCGTTACACGGGTGGTAGGGATTGCCTTATGTGGAGATTTGGGGAAAGGTGTACGTGATAGTGTAAGTCCTCATGGGCAATGATGCACGAAACCTGACCCTGGGAGAATGAAGCTCCAACTAATAAAAAGAAAAAAAATGTGTGAAAAGAAACAAAAAGAAAAAAAATGTTAATGCAAATAAGAACCTTAATGGACCTTACACTTTGTATCACTTGAGGATCTTGAGGTTGTCCATGTCTTTCACTTAATTCCTTATTTAACTTGCACGAATAGTTTATTAGGCTAGGTGTGGACTGATTACCTATATAGAGTCGGCCCGTAGGATTACCGCGTCCATTGATCGACAAAATATTTCCAACGAGTCGAGGTCTAGATTGAATAATGCATCTTGTTCGGATTTTGTGGGTATATCCGCTGAAAACCCTCAGGAGACAACACTCGTCCTCCTTGGCAACAAAGAGGTTTAACGGCTTGTTGCACGTGCTAAGTGCAACTGTGATTCCTACGAAAGTGAGTTAGGATTTCTTGTTTCTCGTTTGCTTTTCTCTTTCTTTGTTTTGCTCGGGACTAGCAAAAACTTAGGTGTGGGGGTATTTGATTGACATCATTTCATGCTTATATTTGTATCTTATATCCATTATCTTACACCTAAGCAATGCTACGTGACGAGTTTTATGTTTAGTTTTCAGAAATAAAGAGGTTTGAAGAGAAGAGCCATGAAAGGACCCAAAAGCAGGAATAAGGACTTAATTGTGAGACCTGGGGACCAAGATGCAAGACAGAAGGACCTGATCGTAAGACAGAAGGACCTAAGAGCAAACCAGGAAACTCCACACCATCATGGGGAGTATTTTGGCAATTCGAGTCGGGTCGGAGCTCCAACAAGTCAAGTAACCGCATCAAAGACCAACAATACCAGAAAGAAAAGCCCACAACAAATTCCAACACGATCTGAAGATTTTGGACCGCCAATTGGCGGTCTTGGACCGCTAATTGGCGGTCCATATTGCTCAGGATCCGTCGAAATTTCTCCTGGACTTGTATTAATGTTCGTTTTGGCTATTTTTGGTATTGGTTTAGTCCCACATCGGGGGATTGTCCCCGATTAGCTTTTTCCATGCTTATAAATAGAACTCTTCACCTTCCATTGTAATTACCCATTGCTTGGTGGCATTCTCTCTACTAAGGAGTGAGCCTTGAAGCAAAAACTCAAGGTGGAGAAGAATGCTACCTTCAATGTGAGTCATTTGTTAATAAAATAATTCTTCTAGTTTCTTTAAATCTTGTCTTTTAATTTGTGCATGTTTGTTTAGTCTTTTTTTTTTGCAAGGCAAAAAGGGAGGCTTAGCCTCGAGTATATTACTGAAGTAAAGTGATTACATCCTACCAAAATTTCAGAAAAAGTGTGCGGGGCATACTACATGCATACCCGGCCTCTCCCTACTACTCATGTTCGTGGGACCTGAAGAGCAAGTAGGTAAAAAAAAACAGAAATTCCTTCTTATACAACGACTCAAAAAAACGAAATGAAGAAGAACTAATTCCTAACTCCACATGATCTGAAAGTCATGCTCTTCGTCAGCATCCTTCGCAAGGTTTTTTACTTTATCCCATAGGCAGCGAATGGTATCTTTGATGGCAGCTACTATGTCCTTCGGCATTTTCTTCTCTCCCTCGAAGATCCGGCGGTTTCGTTCCAGCCAGCACTCGTGTATCATGGCGTTGAAGGCCCAACGCCTTACCACTTTTCCAAGCCGGCTGCCACGTGCATGTGCTAATCGTATCGCTTCTCCTTCTAACGAACCTGCATGTCGGTTTCTGATTTTCAGTAAGTGTAGAAGAGCTACCCAAACCTCCTTGATAAACACACACCCCCAGAAAAGGTGCTCCATGTCCTCCTCGTCCCTCTCACAAAGGCTGCAAATCGGATCGTGCTTTGCGCCTCGTTTGTTCATAAGTGTCTTTGTGAGTAACCGACCCCTCAACGCCCTTCATGCTGTGAGTGCGTGCTTTGGGATAGCATGTTTATGCCACACCATACCAGCCCACGCAACCTTCCTTCCTGGTGGCTTTACCCATGTCCACACTTCTCTTATACCAAACATGGTTCCCTTACCATCTATCCTCTTTGGCTGGTCGAAACCCCCATGGATTTTAGTGTTCACTATCCTCGAATGAATTTCCTCTATCAATGTAGATCTTGGGGGGGGCAGCCTCCACCTTCCGTCGTTTATAAAGTACGAGACTTTTATGTCCCAAGGTACTCCCAACTCATAATGTAATCGGTCCCCCCAACTCTCACATTGGAAGGGCTGTCCACACCAAGGATATTGGAAGAATCGTATGTCTTCACCATTACCCACCTCATACCGGATATGCCGTCTCGCTATGTCCCGCACTCTCAGCAGCCCCCTCCAAGCCCACGAGGAAGTGGGTGGGGGACGTGCTAGCCAGATGGACCGGTTCCTCAAGTATTTCCGGCGCACACACTTGACCCAAAGTGATTGTTCGTCCGCCACCACAAGCCAAAAAAGACGCAAAAGGCCCACATCATTCCAGTCCAATAGGCGTTTGAGACCAAGGCCACCTTCTTCCTTTGGTGTGCATATATCTCTCCATGCTACCGCAACCCACTTTCTTGGACCTCCCCAAATGAAGTGGCACATGAGACTCTCAATCTCTTGTAAGGTTGCCCGGGGCATGAGGAAAGCAGAGGTCCAATAAACACTGAGGGACACAAGCACACTCCTTACAAGTTCCACCCTTCCAGCAATGGATAAGAAGTTTTGCTGCCATGTGCTCAGTCGTACTTTTACCTTATTCACGAGTGTCGTGCAATGGGTTTTCCCCATCCTTCCCGAGAACAATGGCAGCCCAAGATAGGTGACGGGGAACTCATGTCGCTCCATCCCAAGGTGTGTTGCAATCCATGTGCCATCCCGTGCTTCACCTCCCATGAAGATTTGGCTTTTTGACACACTAAAGCTCAGCCCCGAACAAGACGTGAAGTCCTCAAGGACTCCTCGAATTGCCCTCGCATTTGCCTTTGTTGCTTTGGCAAATAGGAGGACATCATCAGCAAAAAGAAGATGCGATACACCAATATCCCCACAAGTGAGTGGCTGAATGTGCCCATCTATAACCGCCTTCTTTACCATCTCGCTCAGAACTTCCATACACAAAACAAATAGGTAGGGGGCCAAGGGGTCACCTTGTCTCAATCCATTTCTGGCCACGAAACTTGAGGAGTTTGCACCATTTACCGTCACCACAAAAGAAGCCCGAACACAATTCATAATAAGGCGTCTCCACTTAACCGGGAAGGCAAAACGCTCCAAAACTCCATCCAAAAAGGTCCATGAGATGGAGTCGTATGCTTTCCGTATATCAAGTTTTATGCACATTTTCCCTTTTCCTTTGTCGAGGTGGAGGTTATGACACAGCTCATGTGCAAGGAGAACGTTGTCCCCAATCCGCCGGCCTTTGACAAACGCACTTTGGTTTTCACCAATAAGATGTGGCAGCAACTTCTTAAGGCGGTTTGCAAGCACCTTTGAGGTGAATCGATACGTCATATTGCACAAAGCTATGGGTCGATAGTCTTCTACTGAAACCGGTGCCTTCTTCTTTGGGATGAGCGTAAGTGAGGTAAAGTTCCATTTGGTCAACACCTTTCCGCTGTCCAGACATGAGTGTATGGCCTTGAACATGTCTTTCTTAATGAGTTCCCACGCAGCCTTGAAAAATTTAGCATTGAACCCATCGGGTCCCGGTGCTTTATCAACGTTTGCATTCAGCACTACATCCTCCAACTCTTTCATGTCAAGGTCACGTAGAAGCTCCGCCCCCTCCTCTCGACGGAGGTGTGGTAAGGAGAGGGAGGGGGGAATGGGTATTACCTGCAAATCATTAGCAAACAAGTTAGCATAAAAACGCCGAAAGGCGTCACGGATTTCACCCTCGTCTTCAATGATGGTGGCACCCTCACACACTCTTCTCACTTGGTTGGTGGCTCTCCTCACTCGAAGGTGCGCATGGAAAAACCTAGTGTTCCGGTCCCCCTCTTTTAACCATTTCACCCTTGATTTCTGTCGTGTAATAGACTCCTCCCAAGCAAGAGTTTGGGCAAGGTAATCCTTTGCAGCCCCTTCGGCGCGGGAGAGGTCAGCATCAAGCGGATTTTCAAGGCGTTGTTTCCTCACTTCCTCGAGCGTAGCACGTGCCTCTCCCACCTTATTTGTGACGTTTCCAAATTTTGAGCTACTCCACCGAACAAGGATCTTCTTTACTTCTTGAAGTTTTGCTGCCACGCGAAACATTGGTGTGCCCCTCACGTAGGTAGACCATGCACGTGCAACCAGCCCATGAAAGTCCTCATGGCCAGCCCAATGATTTTCAAAACGAAACATCTTCTTCTTCCGCCTTGCGTTTCCATCCGTCTTCATAATAAGCATGGTGTGATCACTCAAGTCCTTTGCACCCACAAGATAGTAGGATTCCGGGAATTTCTCGAGCCATGCATTGTTTATCAATATTCGGTCAATCCGTGTCTCGATACAAGCACTACCCTCGGAGGAGTTCGACCACGTAAATTCCCCCCCGGTAGACGACATCTCAAGGAGTTCAAGAGCATCAATACAATCATTGAATTCTGCCATAGCAATCTCATTTCCAGCAATCCCTCCCCTCTTTTCACTCGCCCTCCGAATACAATTGAAGTCCCCCCCCACCATCCAAGGCCTAGATGTGGGTGGTGCTACTTTGAGAAGGTCACTCCACAAGTGACGCCGATCCACATGCCCATTATCACCATAGACAGCCGTGAGGTCAAAGTCAAGGCCGTCCCTCATCCACCGAGCGCTGAAATGAAGTAATTGTGATGTTTCATAGGCAACACGCATATCCACTATTTGGTCATTCCAAAGAACCAAAATTCGGCCGGAGTCCATAACCAAACTATTTGACATCCAAGCACTAGGCCAAATCGCTCGTTTGAAGCGCTCAATCTTCTTAAGCTTCACCTTATGTTCCACAAGGCAAACCACATCTGGATTTACCTCCTTTATACGACCCCTAATCATAAGTGCACGGCCGGGTCCATTTGCACCGCGCACGTTCCACACTAGAACATTCATGGGTTTAAGGTGCGGGGTGACCCCCTTGACCTCCACATGGGAACGTTTTACTACTTATCTTCCTCCCGGAGCGCCGGAGAGTGAGGGACGGGGAGCAAGCTTGCTGCCCAGCAATCATTTTACTTCCTGGATCTTCCATCACCGAACTCACTTCACTCCTAAGGAGATCAAATTTTCCCCCATTTTGCACGTTTGTAGTCTTGGGGGCTGCCTTTCCTCGAGCCACCCTTGAGGGAGATGTCCAGCCCTTCTCCTTATGCATCAACGAGGCTAGCCCACTTGGTTCACATTCCTCCACGTTGGTTTGTCCCCCACATTCGGCCAGCCCACTATTTTTGCGCATGATTCCTTCGTTTCCCATAACAATGGTATTGTGTGCAAGGCTCACACTCGCACCACATGTGCTTCTGATTTCCTCCAGCCCATGCAAGCAAACCACGTCTCTAAACTCACTCTCTTCAGCTTGAATAGCCCTCACTAAGTGTCCCTCATTTAAGCCCACTCCATCTTCACGTGAGCCAGCTTCTTCCATTGCTCCACTAACAAATTTCGAATTTCTCCCACTATCTTCAGCTAGGACCTCCTCCACTATAGAGACCCCAATCATTTCCACCTGGTCCCCCCCTTCATTCATTGCAAGAGGGCTGCTCCTCTCCTTATTTGCCCAGCTTTTTGTAGGGCACTCATCTCCCTCCTCATTGGTTGGTCCAGAAATAGCCTTAGCACTTTTCCCACCCACTTCTCTTTGCCATATTTGTCCACCAATTAGGTCTCCTTCTTGCAAACCAAAGCTGCAAACCGTTTGGCTCCTTGGAGAGGAGACCAACTTGTCATTAGACATGGAATGTCTTAAACTAACCATATCCTCATGTGCACCTCCCAATCTGATTTGTTCCTTGCTTAGTGGATTTCTTTCTAATGCATCTTTCTCCACCTCACCAACAATTCCACATGGCACCTCCTCACTCGTGCTTTCCTCCACCTCAGCTGCACCAAACTCCACCTCAGCATCCCTTCCACCCTCTCCTCCCTTTCGACCCTCACCACCAGCCCCCTCCCTCTCTTCGTGATCCTCACTCACCCTCACCAAACCATCTATCCTATCCCCATTTCCACATCCACTCCCACTCGCCTCTCCCTCCATTTTCTCCTCACAACCTTCATGTCTCCCCCCCTTCCCATGATTTACTACCACCCATTTTCCAGCAGCTTGAGGTTTTGAAGGAAGCACCTTTGAGAGTAATTTCTGTCTAGGACATTTCTCCACCTCGTGACCAAACTCAAGACAATCCTTGCAATAACCGGGACGCCACTCGTATTCCACGAAAACTCTATGTGTTGCACCATCCTCTACTTGAACATCTACCCAACTAGGGTATAGGAAATCAGGACATACCTCAATACACACTCGAGCAAACGCAAGTCTCCTTCCATAAGCCGTGTTGTCGTCCATGTATAGTGGTCTCCCGAGGACACTTGCAATATTACTCAATGTTCTTTGTGACCAAAAGCGAAGGTCAAGCTCCGGCAAACGAACCCATATAGGAACCGTTGTGATATGTGCTTTCTCCAAAGTCATCTCCGGGAGCCATTCTTGAACCACAAGTGGAGCTCCTCTAACGAAATATGGCCCTCCTTGGAGGACTTTCTTCCTATCTTCTCCAAGAGAAAAATGAAATAGCAAGAACCCTTGCCCCCTCTTAATGACTTCCAAACCTCCAGCAAGAGCCCAAAGCTTTTGGAGATGCTTCTCCAATGTTGGTAGATGAGGTCTGAAACCGATGAAGTGACCTACCAAAACCGTATCCCATCTTTTCAATGCCTCCACTACTTCTATCTTGGAGCAAACAGCCACCTTCTCTCCTCCTTTAACAGCAGGTTGAATGAAGTCTAGGGTCGTGGGTGCCCTTGGCTTTGCTGAGAAGAGGTCAGACCACTTCTTTAAGGGAGCTTCAGCACTCCCTAGAGGTGGTGCAGCATCCAGCACTTCCAAAGCTGCGGAAGAGCTCTCCTTTGAGACGAAATGGAGATCCTTTTCAATGCCACAATCTCCCTCTTGTTGTTGTAAATGTGTAGAGCTAGTCTTTGTCTCCATTTTGGTGAAGAAAACAGGAATTTTGGTGGAGAAATGGGGTCGGAAACCCTAGAGAAGCCAAGGCTCCCCATGCGCACCACTCACTCTCTCTCCTCTCATCTCTCTTCTTCTCTCTTTTGGAACAGCCCTTTTGTTTAGTCTTTCCTTTCCTTTTATGTTTCTTTAATGCTTCTTGCCTTCTTAGTTAACTTTCATTTCAGTATTATGCTTTCTTTTGCTAATATAGTTAGTGTAATGAGTAGTGAGTAGTTCCATCCCCATTTGGGGGGGTGGAGAAATATGTGATATAATTATGTAGTGTATTAAGTGTGTGTTATTTTTATCCCTTGAGCTTTATATGATTTCCATAACCATCTAATGGGTCTCCACTCTTATCTTTGATATGCTAATGCTCTTGAATGAAGCTTAGCTTATGCTTTGATTAGTGGACCTATTTTATGGGGAATGATAAGGTTAGGATATGGATGAAGTTAATATTGGAAACACAATTTGTAGTGTATGTACTCTTGTTGTCTTTACCTTAGCTAATGTCTTGTATGTTTTAATGATGTAGTGAAATCTTAATTCATGTAGAGGCATAGTAGGGTATAGTCTTTATACTTGAGTTCATGTAGCTTCATTCCAATTATTGTCTTGTATGTTTTAATGATGTAGTCTTATCTTAATTCATGTAGAGGCAAAGTTGGATGTAGTTTTATGATTTCATGTACTACATGTTGTGAGGAGCTTAATGAACACACACACACTTCTTTATGTTCACATTATTTCTCTACCCCCTTTGGGGCTTAGTTTATTGCTTATCTCCATTTCCATTTGCATCTTAGTGTAGTTTAGTGTAACCAACCTTTCTTCCCTTTCTTTACCTCTCGCCTTCGCACAAACCAAGTGTCGACACACCTCCCAGTGGACGACCCGTATTTGCCACTGCTTCAACGCGGCCGTGCACTTGCGGTTAAATATAAAACGATCAATCAGTAGGTGCTTCAGGATCCGCTAATGACCAACTTGGGTGCCTTGATCTCTTGCCGATTGGTGGGTAGGAGGTCTCGTCGACTCCTTCTGTAGTTGGGAAGCTAGTGCACTCGGGAACTACCTCTTCAAGATGACCACCAACTTAGGAGGCGACACTGGTGTGCTGGACTCTGGTGGCAGGAGTGCGGCCAGGTCTAGAGACTCCTCTAGTATGTCTCTCATGCACGCAAACAACCCTATAGTTATAGCAGTGGAGCTCTAGAAAATCATCAATTGAAGGGGATGTCGACAACCAGAATGATAGGAGACTTCCTCCTCTAGTGATACCAACCTCTCTTAAAGTCGATCATGGTCATCCATGAGGAGTTGTATGTTGTTCATACATTGGAAAATTAAGCAGAGCACAATCACTAGGTCTTTGTAGGTTGTCCCATACAAGATAAGGTGGGGGATTTTATCACCCTTTCCTTAGCCCCAAAAATCACTCCTAATCAAAAGCCTTAATCTAAAATCAAGTAGACATTGGCCATTTGGACTCAAGCGCATTAGGAGAGTGATCCGGTCGTGACCATCATAGCCTGATCGGCATCACTCACTTTTTCGATAGCAGTAGATACGAGATCTTCAGATCTTGGCTCACTTGCTAGGTTCATGGTCATCATTGTAGGGAGGTGAGGCATGTTGAGGCCATGTGACCTCGCAGTTATGCGTCATCTAGCTTATGGAGCCTTAGCCAGCATAAGCTTGTTTAAGCCGTGTTTGCTAGACAAGGCTTCTACTCTCACCCACTACCCACGCTAGATCTAGGGATTCTTCCTATCTCATCTGAGTCTCCTCCTCCTCCTCTATATTCTTTGATTAGTCTCATCCTCTGATTACACCTTTTGTCGTGTGTAGTTTTTAGAGTCAAGTCAAACATTTTATTCGAGGTTGGGCTCGTTCTAGTTAGAGCGCTCGACTTGTGAGAGTGCATTTTTCTTCTGAGATAGACGGTCTAGGTGATCACCCATCTCTGCCTCAAGCTACTTTGGAGCACGAGGCCGAGTCGTCTAATGGAGGTGTAGGCATGGGAGCATTTGTGAACCTCTTTCCATACTCTATCTATGTTAACCTTGGAATTGGCGATCTTAAGCCAACGAGGACTACCCTCTAGTTGGTTTATAGATCTGTCAAGATTCCACGTGGAAGTGTAGAGGATGTCCTTATTAAAGTGGGTGAGTTCGTATTCCATGTTGATTTCATCATCTTGGATACTGAACCTGTGTCCAACCCACAAGGACAAATTCCAGTGATCCTTGGGAGGTCATTTCTCGCGACATCTATTGTTTTGATCAATTGTCGCAATGGCTTGATGAGGTTATCTTTTGTAAACCTTAAGGCGGATTTCAACATCTTTAATCTTGGTAAACATCCTAGGATCTTCGACGATCCTCTCAGAGCCAATTTCATTAAGGACACATATGAGCTTGAGTGAATGGGCATGTTCGAATCACACATCGACATATTATTGAGGTGCCCAATGACCACGTTGCGATTGAAGATGATTTTGACGAATCCGCCTATGAACTTCTGGATGAGGCACATCTGGGTGCCTGTCTTCTTACCCTGTGGTCCTTGAACCACTTGAAATTAACTTTGAATCCAATGAGAACCCACCTCCGGTCGAGCTTAAACTGCTCCCCGATATCCTTAAATACATCTTTTTAGGGGATAATGAGACTTTGTCACTCATTATTGCTTCTAATCTTGCAAAAGATCAAGAGGTGGCCGTCAAAAAATTGCTCTTGGAAAACAAAGAGGTTATCGGGTGGTCCTTGAAGGACATCAAGGGAATAAGCCTTGGTATTGCCCAGCATCGGATCCACATGGAAGAGAATTCTAGGCCACACCGGTCCCACAATGAAGATTGAATCTTGTGTTGAAAGAAGTCATCTAAAAGAAGGTTCTTAAGTGCTTGGATCATGGTATAATATATCCTAGTTCTGATAGTTCGTGGGTGAGTCTTGTCCATGTGGTTCCCAAAATGTCAGGCATGATGGTTGTTGAGAATGAGCATAATGAGGTTATACCAACACGCCTGCAAACTGGCTGGCGAGTTTGCGTTGATTATCTCAAGCTCAATGCGGCAATGCGAAAAGATCATTTCCCGTTCTCATTCATTGATCATATGATGGATACTCTAGTTACAATATTTTCTTACTATCGCATGCCCTTTGGGTTATGTAACGTGCCAAAAATGTTTCAAAGGTGTATGATTAGTATCTTCTCCGAAATTGTGGAGTGTTCCCTTGAGATTTTCATGGACGACTTCTCCATATTCGGCACTTCCTTTGATGAGTTTCTTCATCACTTGAGTCTTGTCCTCAAACGATGTCGTGAGAAGAACCTCACCCTTAATTGGGAGAAATGTCATTTCATGGTGAAGCAAGGGATCGTGCTTGGACATGTGGTCTCGAGTAGAGGAATTGAGGTCGATCCCGCCAAAGTTTGTCTTATTGCTAATCTCCCACCACTATGTAATGTGAAGGATATCAGTGCCTTTTTGGGTCATGTTGGACTCTATCGACGGTTCATTTGCGATTTTAGTAAAATTGCTCGACCTCTCACTTTGTTGGCTAAGGATGCCAATTTTGAGTTCACACCGGATTGCCACCATGCTTTTCTAACCTTGAAGAAAGAGCTAACTTTGGCTCCCATAATTAAGGCATCGGTGTGGACTGAACCATTTGAGTTGATGTGTGATGCATCTGACTTAACGGTGGGAGTAGTGCTTGGGCAACTGATTGATCGTTTTATATTTCTACCGCAAGTGCACGACCGCGTTGAATCGGTGGCAAATACGGGTCGTCCACTGGGAGGTGTGTCGACACTTGGTTTGTGCGAAGGCAAGGGGTAAAGAAAGGAGAAAAGGATTGGTTACACTAAACTACACTACAATGCTAAACTAGAATGCAAAAGGAAATGAAGATAAGCAATAAAACTAAACCCCAAAGGGGGTAGAGAACTGATGTGAACATAAAGATGTGTGTGTGTGTGTGTGTGTGTTCAATTAAGCTCCTCACAACATGTAGTGCATGAAATCATAAAACTACATCCAATCTTGCCTCTACATGAATTAAGATAAGACTACATCATTAAAACATACAAGACAATGATTGGAATGAAGCTACATCAACTCAAGTATAAAGACTAGACCCTACTATGCCTCCACATGAATTAAGATAAGACTACATCATTAAAACATACAAGACATTAGCTAAGGTAAAGGCAACAAGAGTACATACACTACAAGTTGTGTTTCCAATATTAATTCCTATCCATATCCTAACCTTATCATTCCCCATAAAATAGGTCCACTAATCAAAGCATAAGCTAAGCTTCATTCAAGAGCATTAGCTTATCAAAGATAAGAGTGAAAACCCATTAGATGGTTATGGAAATCATATAAAGCTCAAGGGATAAAGATAACACACACTTAATACACTACATGATTATATCACATATTTCTCCACCCCCCCAAATGGGGATGGAACTACTCACACATATTTAAACTAACTACTCTAACAAAAGAAAGCATTAATACTGAAATGAAATTAATCTAAGCAAGCAAGAAATATTAAAGAAACTAAAAGAACATGAGACTAAAGAAACATGCAAGACATTGAAATTAACTAAGCAATGTAAAAACTAAAGCAAACAAAAACTTCTATTATTACTCACTCCAATTTACAAGCAGCCCTTCCTCCACCAGAGTTTTGCTTCAAGGCTTCACTCTTAGTAGGGAAGAAGGCCACCAAGAGAGAGATGGATACAATGGGAGGTGAAGAATTCTATTTATAAGCATGGAAAAAGCTAATCCGGGACAATCCCCCGATGTGGGACTAAACCAATACCAAAAATAGCCTAAACGAACACTAATACAAGTCCTGGAGAAGTTGGGGTGCATCTTGCATGATCCAGACCGCCAATTGGCGGTTCCAGACCGCCAATTGGCGGCCTATAAAGCCCAGATCCGTCTGGGTCTTCTGGTGGGCTTTCCTTGGTGTGTTTCTTGGTCTTGGATGCATCTAACTTGTTTATTGGAGCTCCGACCCGAATCGAATTGACAAAATACTCCTCATGATGGTGTGGAGTTTCCTGTTTTGCTCTTAGGTCCTTCTGTCTTACGATCAGGTCCTTCTCCCTTGCATCTTGGTCCCCAGGTCTCACAATTAGGTCATTTTTCCTGCTTTTGGGTCCTTTCATGGCTCTTCTCTTCAAACCTCTTTATTTCTGAAAACTAAACATAAAACTCGTCACGTAGCATTGCATAGGTGTAAGATAATGGATATAAGGTACAAATATAAGCATGAAATGATGTCAATCAAATACCCCCACACCTAAGTTTTTGCTAGTCTCGAGCAAAACAAAGAAAGGAAAAAGCATACGAAAAACAAGAAGTCCTAAATCACTTTCGTAGGAATCACGGTTGCACTTAGCACGTGCAACAAGCCGTTAAACCTCCTTGTTGCCAAGGAGGAGGAGTGTTGTCTCCTGAGGTTTTTCAGCGGATATACCCACAAAATCCGAACAAGATGCATTAATCAATCTAGCTACACGACTCGTTCGACTTATTTTGTCGATCATGGAATGCGGTAATACTACGGGTCGACTCTATATATGTAATCAGTCCACACACCTAGCCTAATGAGTTATTCGTGAGAGTTAAATAAGGAATTAAGTGAAAGACATGGGCACTAGGGCTGCAACTCGGATAATATAACTCGGATACCTGCTGTATCCGAATTCGAATCCGAATACCATATTCCATTACCAAATTCGAATTTGAATCCGAATTCAGTAGAACTATCCGAATCCAAATCCGAATTCAGTAGAACTATCCGAATCCGAATTCGAATCCGAATTCAGTAAAACTATCCGAATCCGAATACTAAATTTTCGTATTAAAATTTTGGAATACTAAATTTTGGAATACTAATTTGTGTATTTTACCATGTATTCGAATAATTCGGATAATTCGGATAATTCGAATGTTAAATAGCTTGTATCCGAATTCGTATCCGAATTCTAATTGGTAAATTTTTTTAAACCATATTCGTATCCGAAATTAAATTGGTAACATTGAACTTACCAAATACCAACTAAATAGAAATTTTCGAATCGGATACTTGGTAACCATTTGCACCCCTAATGGGCACCCTTAACTTCTGAATGTGATACAACGTGTAAAGTCCATTTTGGTTCTTATTTGACTCTTCTTTTCTTTTCTTTTTTCTTTCTTTTTTTTCTTTTTTTTTCTTTTTCTTTGGAGCATTTATTGGTTGGTGTTTGATTCTCCCAGGGTCAGGTTTCGTGCATCATTGCCTATGAGGACTTACACTATCACGTACACCTTCCCCCAAATCTCCACATAGGGCGATCCCTACCACCCGTGTAACGGGAGTTCGGTCGGTGCATCCCAAGTCAGATGACTCGAAAGCACCAGGCACAAAGTCCCCTCAGACCTACTTTCCCGAGTGATAGGAGCCGTGCGAGAAGAGAGAACACCACTTATTTATTTATCTACATGGGAACCAAAACCCCTACACTTAAGTTTCACAAAAAGATATTAAGGGCCCTTGACTACGACAAACTTCCTTATACTAACAGACACGAATTATTTGACTCACTAGGTTCAGGGTGGACTTCTTTAAATGTTTGAGTACTGAAACCCTAGGATTACACGCCCCCCGAGGGAAAACCGGGGTGCATCCTAACGACTCGATAAATCCTAAAGCCACGTACTAGATATCCTAATGCATCAAGTTCAAGACAATTTTGGGAGCTATCTTTTTACTTTGCCTCACAACGGTTTTGCACATGCTAAACACACGCAAAACCCACAAAACATTTTTCTTTCGCAAACACATGAAGATTTTGAAAGAAATGTGAAAATTTTGAAGCACTAGGCAAGCAAAAGAAGACAAGTCACCCAAGGATCATGGCAAGCAGATATATCGATATTAAATGCCGCACACTAACATGACCCTAACAATGCAAACAAAAGAAATCAAAATCAAAAGAAAAGACTCAACTATGTACACACGTAAAACACCCCCCCACACCTACTTCATGCATTGTCCTCAATGAATGTGAGCAAAATACGACATGGATGTATGCATGAAACAGAAGAGATCTCACAAACGTGAAGTACACAAGGAAGTTCATGGCTATGTTGATGGACACAACCCAACTTCCCTCAAAACCTGTGAGATGCTAAAGAAGGGATACAAATACGTGAAAGAAATAGGGCCCAAATACTCAAGGGTTGGGGCCCACTACAATCGATGCTCACTGAAGGAGTTTTTTTTAACTACATATATACACATGAAAGCTCAACCACTCATGTAGGAGCATGAATGGTTGAGTGCGAGGGAGGTTCATGAAGGAACATGACCTCCTCAACTTCGGCTGGTGCCCCCTCCAAGTAGGGTTTGAGGCGTTGTCCATTAACTTTGAACACGTCCCCATTCCCTGGGTTCAAGATCTCAACCGCTCCATGAGGATAAACAGTTTGGACAATAAACGGGCCAGACCAGAGACTGCGGAGCTTACCCGCAAACAGATGAAGCCGGGAATTGTAGAGCAACACCTTCTGCCCGGCCGTAAACACCTTTCGCATAATCATGCGGTCGTGAAACATCTTGGCTCGCGACTTCTGAATTTTGGCATTCTCGTACGCATCATTGCGTAGCTCTTCTAATTCCACAATGTCGAGCTTACGTTGTACTCCTGCTTGATCAAGATCCATATTCAGGTTCTTGATCGCCCAGAAAGCACGATGCTCAAGCTCGACGGGTAGGTGGCAAGCCTTGCCGTATACTACCCGATATGGGGACATACCCAAATTGGTCTTGTACGCGGTGCGGAAAGCCCACAACGCGTCATTTAACTTGGTA
The DNA here is from genome assembly GCA_963682175.1 of Triglochin maritima. Classification (NCBI taxonomy): domain Eukaryota; kingdom Viridiplantae; phylum Streptophyta; class Magnoliopsida; order Alismatales; family Juncaginaceae; genus Triglochin; species Triglochin maritima. The sequence continues at coordinate 15,838,178 of OY821785.1, forward strand.
GACCAATCCTTCCTCGAGGAACTAACCGTCTTCTCAAGAATTTGCTTTAATTGACGGTTAGAGATTTCGACCTGCCCACTAGTTTGCGGATGGTATGGGGTCGCAAGCTTGTGGGTGATCGAATATTTCCTCATAAGCGCTTCAAAGGAGCGATTACAGAAGTGGGTACCCCTATCGCTGATTATGGTACGAGGAGTACCAAATCGCGCAAAAAATGTCCCTCAAGAATTTGGTGACCACCTTGTTGTCATTGGTCTTTGTGGGTATAGCCTCAACCTACTTAGACACATAGTCAACGGCCACCAGAATGTAAACATTCCCGAAAGAGTTTGGGAAGGGACCCATGAAATCGATGCCCCACACATCGAAGATGTCGACAACAAGGACATTTTGCAAAGGCATCATGTCACGTCGACCAATCCTGCCAAGGCGCTGGCACCTATCACATTGCTTACAAAAGTCGTAAGCATCCTTGAAAAGAGAGGGCCAGTAGAATCCAGATTGGAGCACCTTGGCAGCAGTTTTCTTTGCTCCAAAGTGTCCTCCACATGCCTTGGAATGGCAGAAATGGAGCACACTTTGGAACTCGGTATCTGGGACGCACCGCCTGAAAATTTGGTCAGAGCAGTATTTGAATAGGTAGGGGTCATCCCAGTGAAAGAATCTGACATACGATCTAAATTTGGATTGGTCAGATTTTGACCAACCCACAGGAAGTTGCTCGGTCACGAGGTAGTTCACGATGTCGGCAAACCAAGGGTTATCTTCGATCATGAACAACTGCTCGTCAGGAAATTTATCGTCAATGATTTGGTCCTGTGGGTTGGCCGTCTCTAGACGAGACAAGTGGTCAGCTACAACGTTTTCACACCCTTTTTTGTCCCGAATCTCGAGATCGAATTCTTGTAACAACAAGATCCATCTCAAGAGTCGGGATTTTGCATCTTTCTTCGCCATGAGGTGCTTGATGGCTGTGTGATCAGAATAGATAATCACGTGGGAGACAATCAAGTACGACCGGAATTTCTCCAAAGCAAATATGATCGCTAAGAATTCCTTCTCGGTCACAGTGTAGTTCAATTGGGCATCATTGAGTGTTCTACTGGCATAGTAGATCACATGAGGCAATTTGTCCAATCGTTGCCCAAGCACTGCTCCCACAGCGAAGTCAGATGCATCACACATTAACTCAAAGGGTTCAGTCCACACCGGTGCCTTAATAATGGGAGCTGAAGTCAACTCTTCCTTCAAGGTCAAAAAGGCATGGTGGCAATCCGGTGTGAACTCAAAAATGGCATACTTAGACAACAAGGCGGTGAGAGGTCGAGCGATATTGCTAAAATCCCGAATGAACCGCCGATAGAATCCAGCATGCCCCAAAAAGGCGCGGATATCCTTCACATTACGTGGCGGTGGGAGATTAGCAATGATACCCACTTTGGCGGGATCGACCTCAATTCCCCTACTTGAGACCACATGTCCAAGTACAATCCCTCGCTTCACCATGAAGTGACATTTCTCCCAATTGAGAGCGAGGTTCTGCTCACGGCATCGCTTGAGGACAAGGCTCAAGTGATGAAGGCACTCATCAAAGGAAGCGCCAAATATGGAAAAGTCGCCCATGAAGATCTCAAGGAAACGCTCAACCATATCGGAGAAGATGCTGATCATACACCTCTGAAACGTTGCCGGCGCATTGCATAACCCAAAGGGCATGCGACGGTAGGCAAACGTGCCAAAGGGACAAGTGAATGTGGTTTTCTCTTGGTCCTCGGGGGCGATGGGAATTTGGTTGTAACCGGAGTATCCATCAAGAAAACAATAGTACTCATGTCCGGCCAACCTTTCCAACATCTGATCAATGAATGGCAACGGGAAATGATCTTTCCGCGTTGCCGTATTGAGCTTGCGATAATCAACGTAAACTCGCCAGCCAGTTTGCAGGCGTGTCGGGATAAGCTCATTATGCTCATTCTCCACAACCGTCACGCCTGACTTCTTGGGAACCACATGGACAGGACTCACCCACGAACTATCAGAGATAGGATAGATTATGCCATGATCCAAGCACTTAAGAACCTCCTTTCGGACGGCTTCTTTCAGTACAGGATTCAATCTCCGTTGTGGGTCCCTGCGGGGCCTAGAATCCTCTTCCATGTGGATCCGATGCTGAACAATACCAGGGCTAATTCCCTTGATATCATTCAAGGACCACCCGATCGCCTCTTTGTTTTCAAAGAGTACTCTTTTGAGGGCAACCTCTTGATCTTTTTCAAGATCAGAAGCAATAATGAGTGGCAACGTCTCATTATCCCCTAAAAAGATGTACTTTAGGTTATCGGGGAGCGGTTTAAGCTCGACCAGAGGTGGGTCCTTGTCGGATTCAGAGTTAATTTCAAGTGGCTCAAGGGCCACGGGGTAAGAGGAGCAAGCACCCTGATGTGCCTCCTCATCCAGAGATATGCTGGCGGATTCCTCAAGATCCTCTTCACTCGCAACCTGATCATTAGGCACCTCAATAATATGTCGATGTGAGTCGAACATGCCTAATGAGTCAGGCTCATCCGTGTCCTGGATGAAATTGGCTCCGACAGTGTCGTCGAAGAGCCCAGGTTGCTTACCAAGAGTGAAGATGTTGAAATCTGCCGTGAGGTTTCCAAAAGACAACCTCATCAAGCCATTGCGACAATTGATCAAAGCATTAGATGTCGCAAGAAATGGCCTCCCAAGGATTACAGGAATTTGTCCTTGTGGGTTGGACACGGGTTCGGTATCCAAGATGATGAAATCAACTGGAAATACGAACTCACCCACTTTGATAAGGACATCCTCCACACTCCCTCGTGGGATTTTGACGGATCTATCAGCCAACTGGAGGGTTGTCCTCGTTGGTTTAAGATCGCCTATCCCAAGGTTGACATAGACTGAGTAAGGCAGGAGATTCACAGATGCCCCCAAATCCAATAGAGCTTGAGAGATGGTCACATTCCCAATCATGCAAGAGACAGTTGGACAACCAGGGTCCTTGTACTTGACATTCATGGGTTGTGTCAATATGGAGCTCACATTGGCGGCCAAGAAGGCCTTCTTGGGCACATTTGTTTTTCTCTTGGTGGTGCAAAGGTCTTTGAGGAACTTGGCATACGGTGGCATTTGTTGAACAACGTCCAACAACGGGATGTTCACCTTTACTTGCCTAAGTACCTCAACGATCTTATCCCAATGCTCATCACGTTTTTTAGTCAACCGATGAGGGAATGGTGCCTTGGGGACATAGGAATCATGAGGAGGAGTCTCAGAATTAGGTTCCTTGACAGGCTAAAGACTCTCCTCGGAAGACTCGCCAACAGGGTTGGCTTCCGGCATGTTCACATTGTTGTCAACGACCCTTCCCGATCTCAAGGTATGAATAACATTAGCATGTTGGGAAGGGTCACTTTCAACATTGTGTACATTCTGCCTGGTATTAGCAGGCTGACCCCTGGTATTAACCACTGGTTGACTCGGGAACTGACCCTTCTCGCGTTCATGGAATTGATGAGCCAATTGGCTAACTTGCATTTCCAAAGCCTTGACTGTACTTTGCATGCTCTGCATGAACGCTTGAAGGGTCGGATCACTAGAAGGGTCCTTGGGATCAACCTGCTGAGGTGGTGGAGTCTGGTTGGAATAACCTGACGATGAGGCATGAGCAGGTTGGTAATTTTGGTGCTGAGACCTTTGATGTGGGGGTTGGTAGGTCGCCGATGGGCGTGAAGGTTGATAGGGTGGAGGTTGAGGTTGAGCGTGCGAGTTCTGACCGTTACCCCCACTAGGCCCCCAAGAGAAGTTAGGATGGTTACGTCATCCCGGGTTGTAGGAATGACTGTACGGGTCGTGTCGGGGCCTTTGTTGATACATCGCATTTGCATGCTCAGTATCCCTTGGAGCGTAAGAGCACTCCAAGTCATCATGTCCCGACAGTCCACACCTAGTACACCCGGGAGTAGCGACCTGAGCTACAGGAGCTCGGTCCATCTCCAAACTCTCTATCCTACGCATGAGAGCAGCCATTTTCACCTCAGACGCGATAGTCGACTCAACATGATATGATCCAGCTCGACCAGAAGACCTGGCGGCTGGTGGCTCTCTCATGGTGTCCCACTCGAAGGTGCGCTCAGCCATGGACTCAAAAGTGTCCCATGCCTCCTCGATGGGTTTCATTTGGAAGTCACCCTGACACATCGACTCCAACAATGTACGGGTGTTGTAGTTGATGCCCTCATAAACAATCTGTCACAGCTGCCATAGCTCAAGTCCATGATGAGGGCATTGTTGGAGAAGGTCCTTGAACCTCTCAAAGAAACCATGAAACGATTCGGTCTCGGTCTGATACATTTGATGTATCTGGTGCCGTATCTGTTGAGTTTTCCTTTGAGGGAAAAATCTCTTCAGAAAGACGGTCACAAAGTCATCCCATGACCGAATCGAGCTCGCCGGGAGGCTATACATCCATTTCTTCGCATTATCCTTCAATGCGAAAGAAATCATCCTCAACCGGACTGAATCCTCGTCAAGCTGTTGAAGCTTGAACATGGAGCATACTTCCTCGAATTCGCGTATAAAGATATACGGATCCTCCTTATTGGCAGTAAAGGTCGGAAGCATGCTCACATATTGAGGTTTCAGCTCATAGTTGTTCCCGCGAGCAGGGGGAACAACTATGCAAGAAGGCTGTGCGGCCCGAACAGGATGGGTCCGCTCCCACAACGTCATCGGTCTATCATGTCGAGCTAAAGGTGGTGGTGCACCAAGAACTCGATCCTGACCGAATCTCCCTTCCTCTCGAGACAGAGGAGGAGGAGAAGGAGGTCTACGTGGTGGTGGGAACGGACCGAGGTACTCCATGTATGGAACCCGGTCTCCTTCGCCACCACGAGACGACTCGGCCTCGTGCTCCAAAGGAGAACGAGGCGGAGATGGTCGATCGCCAAGACCGTCCATCTCAGCAGAATGCACTCTCTCGAGTCGAGCGCTCTCACCAGAATGAGCCCAACCTCGCATAAAAATGCTCGACTCGACTCTAAATGACACACAACAGAAGGTGTACTAGAGGAGGAGACTAAACGTAGAAAATAGATGAGGAGAGGACTCAGATGAGGAGGGAAGAATCCCTAGAGCTAGCGAGGGTAGTGGGATCAGGAAGAAGCCTAACTAGCAAGCACGACTCAAACAATGTAAGGCAATGGGTCCTTAAGCTAGACGACGCCTAACTTCGATGTCACTAGCCTCGACACGCCTCACCTCCCTACAACGAGGACTACAATGCCCAGCAAGTGATACGAGATCTGGAGATCCAGTACCTCCTACTATCGACAAGGTAGGCAACGCCGATCAGGTCATGACGGTCTCGACTAGATTACTCTCCTAGTGCGTCCGAATTCCTTAGGGCCAATGTCTACTTGCTTTTAGTTAAGGCTTTATTAAGAGTGGTTTTTGGGGCCATGGAAAGGGTGATGAAATCCCCCACCTTATCTTTTATGGGACAGCCCCTCCTTAGTAGCGATTTGATCCTAGATCTAGCAATCAATCGCTCCAATCAAACGCTCTCTCACTCTTGTCCCGATGCACCTTACTAACTAATGCATGAAATAAACATGCATGAATGAGGGATGTGGGTGCACGTACCTCACGCCAGCAATCAACGACAAATGTAAAGCAAAGAAAAGACAAATGCATGCAAGGTCTACCAATGGTGCATGACCTAGATGGCAAGAAGTCTAATCTTTTGCTTTGAGTTTTATGGTCCAAGTTGATTAATGGGGGAGTGATTAATGATCTGGGAGCAAACCAGAGGTCAAAGCATGCAAAATTGGGCTCCCAGATAACACAAATTTCAAGACTAACTACCAACAAAAATTTCAAGGAAATCAACGCTCACCAGGCCACCAATTGGCGGTCTTCCACCGCTGATTGGCGGTCTGTTTAGGTCGTCGCTTCCTCAAACTTCTCCAGTAGCCTCCCCTTGACCTTGTGGTTCCCTGAAACTAAGAAAAACTGAAAACAAAAAATTAAAAACCCCTCGAATCGTCCAAACCAAGGTCTGGACAGAGCACCTCCCCGGCAACGGTGCCAAAAACTTGATTGATCGTTTTATATTTCTACCGCAAGTGCACGGCCGCGTTGAAGCGGTGGCAAATACGGGTCGTCCACTGGGAGGTGTGTCGACACTTGGTTTGTGCGAAGGCAAGGGGTAAAGAAAGGAGAAAAGGATTGGTTACACTAAACTACACTACAATGCTAAACTAGAATGCAAAAGGAAATGAAGATAAGCAATAAAACTAAACCCCAAAGGGGGTAGAGAACTGATGTGAACATAAAGATGTGTGTGTGTGTGTTCAATTAAGCTCCTCACAACATGTAGTGCATGAAATCATAAAACTACATCCAATCTTGCCTCTACATGAATTAAGATAAGACTACATCATTAAAACATACAAGACAATGATTGGAATGAAGCTACATGAACTCAAGTATAAAGACTAGACCCTACTATGCCTCCACATGAATTAAGATAAGACTACATCATTAAAACATACAAGACATTAGCTAAGGTAAAGGCAACAAGAGTACATACACTACAAGTTGTGTTTCCAATATTAATTCCTATCCATATCCTAACCTTATCATTCCCCATAAAATAGGTCCACTAATCAAAGCATAAGCTAAGCTTCATTCAAGAGCATTAGCATATCAAAGATAAGAGTGAAAACCCATTAGATGGTTATGGAAATCATATAAAGCTCAAGGGATAAAGATAACACACACTTAATACACTACATGATTATATCACATATTTCTCCACCCCCAAATGGGGATGGAACTACTCACACATATTTAAACTAACTACTCTAACAAAAGAAAGCATTAATACTGAAATGAAATTAATCTAAGCAAGCAAGAAATATTAAAGAAACTAAAAGAACATGAGACTAAAGAAACATGCAAGACATTGAAATTAACTAAGCAATGTAAAAACTAAAGCAAACAAAAACTTCTATTATTACTCACTCCAATTTACAAGCAGCCCTTCCTCCACCAGAGTTTTGCTTCAAGGCTTCACTCTTAGTAGGGAAGAAGGACACCAAGAGAGAGATGGATACAATGGGAGGTGAAGAGTTCTATTTATAAGCATGGAAAAAGCTAATCCGGGACAATCCCCCGATGTGGGACTAAACCAATACCAAAAATAGCCTAAACGAACACTAATACAAGTCCAGGAGAAGTTGGGGTGGATCTTGCATGATCCAGACCGCCAATTGGCGGCCTATAAAGCCCAGATCCGTCTGGGTCTTCTGGTGGGCTTTCCTTGGTGTGTTTCTTGGTCTTGGATGCATCTAACTTGTTTAGTGGAGCTCCGACCCGAATCGAATTGACAAAATACTCCTCATGATGGTGTGGAGTTTCCTGTTTTGCTCTTAGGTCCTTCTGTCTTACGATCAGGTCCTTCTCCCTTGCATCTTGGTCCCCAGGTCTCACAATTAGGTCCTTTTTCCTGCTTTTGGGTCCTTTCATGGCTCTTCTCTTCAAACCTCTTTATTTCTGAAAACTAAACATAAAACTCGTCACGTAGCATTGCTTAGGTGTAAGATAATGGATATAAGGTACAAATATAAGCATGAAATGATGTCAATCAGCAACGATTGGACAAATTACCTCATGTCATCTACTATGCCAGTAGAATACTCACTGATGCCCAATTGAACTACACTGTGATCGAGAAAGAATTCTTAGTGATCATATTCGCTTTGGAGAAAATCTGATCATACTTGATTGGCTACCACGTGATTATCTACTCTGATCAACAACCATCATACACCTCATGGCAAAGAAAGATGCCAAATCTCGACTCTTGATATGGATCTTGTTGCTACAAGAATTTGATCTCGAGATTTAAGAGCAAAAAGAGTGTGAAAACATTATAGCGGACCACTTGTCTCGTCTTGAGATGACCAGCCCACAGGACCAAATTATTAATGACAAATTTCCTGATGAACAATTGGTCACGATCAATGATAATCCCTAGTTTGCTAACATCGTGAATTACCTCCTGACCGAGCAACTTCCTGTGGGTTGATCAAAATCTGACCAAACTAAATTTAAATCTTAAGTCGGATTCTTTCACTGGGACGACCTCTATCTATTCAAATATTGCTCTGACCAAATTTTCAGGCGGTACGTCCTAAATAACGATTTCCAAAGTGTGCTCCAATTTTACAACTCTGAGGCATTGGATGACACTTTGAAGCAAACAAAACTACCACCAAGGTTCTCAAATCTAGATTTTACTGGCCTTCGCCTTTCAAATATGCATACGAATTTTGTAAGCAATGTGATTGGTGTCAGCAACTTGGCAAAATAAGTCGGCGAGATATAATGCTTTTTTTTACAAAATATCATTGTCGTCGACATCTTTGATGTGTGGGGCATCGACTTTATGGGTCATTTCCCGAATTCGTTCGGGAATATTTACATTCTGGTGGTCGTTGACTATGTGTCAAAGTGTGTAGAGGTTATCCCCACAAAGACCAATGACAACAAGGTGGTCACCAAATTCTGAATGGACATTTTTGCGCGATTTGGTACACCTCATACCACAATCAGGGACAAGGCTACCCACTTCTGCGATCGCTCTTTTGAAGCGCTTATGAGGAAGTATTCGATCACCCACAAGCTTGCGACCCCATATCTTCCGTAACCTAGTGGGTAGGTTGAAGTGTCTAACTATCAATTAAAGCAAATCCTTGAGAAAACGCTTAGTTCCTTGTGGAAGGATTGGTCGACCAAGCTGAATGACATGTTGTGGGCATTCCGGACCGCGTATAAGACCAATTTGGGTATGTCCCCATATCGAGTAGTGTACGGCAAGGCTTGCCAACTACCCATCGAGCTAGAGCATCGTGCTTTCTGGGCGATCAAGAACCTGAATATGGATCTTGATCAAGCAGGAGTGCAACCTAAACTCAACATCGTGGAATTGGATGACCTACGCAATAATGCGTATGAAAATGCCAAAATTCATAAGACCCGAGCCAAAATATTTCACGATCGTTGTTGAACATTTTATATTAAACTGCAAGTGCACGGCTGCGTTGAAGCGGTGGCAAATACGGGTCGTCCTCAGGCAGGTGAGCAGCCTCTCGTTTGCACGAAATCAAGTGGGAAAAAATAGGGAAGAGAGTTTGATTATCCTATTCTACGCTACACTACAAAGTACGAAATGCAAAAGAAAGCAACAAACGATGAACTACCAAACTAAACTAAGAACTAAATAAGTGCTGGAATTCAGAAATAGAAAACCCCTATGGGGTGGAGTGAGTGCACACATGCAAAGAGGTGGGTGTTGAACACATTCTTTAAGCACAAATGAAGGTGGTGTTATCATGCATAGGAAGTGTCTAAATGTTATGACAAAACCTATCAATCCATTCACCAACCTAGTTGATTAACATTTACATATACAAGTTGTTTATTTCAGAACCTAAACAAGCATGAGAGGTGTCTAATCATTTTGGCAAAACTCATCAAGTTATAGATTCTATTCTAAACAAGCAAGCATACATTCATGTTTTATCATCACATTGTAAATAAAGCATTCATTTCATTCTCTAATGCATGTATGAACATCAACTCCACCCCCCAAAGGGGATGAAACTACTCACTATACATTAGACTAATTATTAAACTAAACAAGGAAAGCATATTAACTAAGCTACTAAAACTAATGAAATGAAATTAAACAAAGTAAAACAAGCAACATGAAACAAACAACATAATAAAGAAACTTTTATTAAAATGACTCACAATTCAAGTAGCATCTTCCTACTTTAGTGTGTGCTTCAAGGCCTCACTTCTAGTAGGAAGAATAGTCACTCAAAATATGAAGTGATTACAATAGAAGGTGAACAGTTCTATTTATAGCCAAAGAAAAAGGCAATCCGGGACAATCCCCCGATGTGGGACTAAACAAATACCAAAAATAGCCTAAACAAACACTAATACATACGCTCCAGAAATCTTAGTGGATCCGGGAAGATCCGGACCGCCAATTGGCGGTTCCAGACCGCCCATTGGTGGTCTACAGGATCCGGATCTGGCTAAATTTTGTTTTGGACTTTCCTTGATATATTTGTTGGTCTTGGACGCATCTACTTCGCTTGTTGGAGCTCCGACCCGAATCGAATTGCCAAAATACTCCCCATGATGGTGTTGAGTTTTCTGTTTTGCTCTTATGTCCTTTGGTCTTACGTTTAGGTCCTTCTCCCTTGCATCTTAGTCCCCAGATCTCACAATTCAGTCTTTTTTCCCAGCTTTTGGGTCCTTTTATGCTTCATCTCTTCAAACCTATTTATTTCTGAAATTCAAACATAAAACTCGTCACATAGCATTATTTAGGAGAAAGATAATGGATATAAGATACAAATATAAGAATGAAATGATGTCAATCAAATACCCCCACACCTAACTTTTGCTAGTCCCGAGCAAAACAAAGATAGAGAAAAGTGATTGACATCATTTCATGTTTATATTTGTATCTTATATCCATTATCTTTCACCTAAACAATGCTATGTTATGAGTTTTATGTTTAGTTTTCAGGAATAAATAGGTTTGAAGAGATGAAGCATAAAAGGACCCAAAAGGTGGGAAAAAGGACTGAATTGTGAGATCTGGGGATTAAGATGAAAAGGGGAAGGACCTGAATGTAAGACAGAAGGACCTAAGAGCAAAACAGAGAACTCCACACCATCATGGGGAGTATTTTGGCAATTTTATTTGGGTCGGAGCTCCACTAAACGAAGTAGATGCATCTAAGACCACCAAATACACTAAGCAAAGCCCAGCACAAATTCCAGATGGATCCGGACTTTTTAGACCGCCAATTGGCGGTCAGTTTTGGCCCAAATCCGCTAAGATTTCTCTGGGTTACGTATTAGTGTATATTTAGTCCATTTCTGGTATTTGTTTAGTCCCACATCGGGGGATTGTCCGGGATTAGCTTTTTCCATGCTTATAAATAGAACTCTTCACCTCCTATTGTAATCACTCCATATTTTAAGTGGCTATTCTTCCTACTAGAAGTGAGGCCTTGAAACACACACTAAAGTAGGAGGATGCTACTTGAAATGTGAGTCATTTTATCAATAAAGTTTTGTGTTTCTTTCATTGTTTGTTTATGCTTCTTTTATTGTTTGTGCATGTTTTAGTTTAATCGTCTTGTATTTCTAGCTTAGTTTTAATATGCTTTCTTTGCTTAGTTTAATAATTAGTTTAATGTTTAGTGAGTAGTTCCATCCCCTTTGGGGGTGGAGTAGATGTACATACATGCATTAGAGAATGGGATGAATGCTTTATTTTTGATGTCTTGATAAAACATGAATGTATGCTTGCTTGTTTAGGATGGAATTTATAACTTGATGAGTTTTGCCAAAATGATTAGACACCTCTCATGCTTGTTGATGTTCTGAAATAAACAACTTGCATATGTAAATGTTAATCAACCAAGTTGGTGAATAGATTGATAGGTTTTGCCATAACATTTAGACACTTCCTATGCTTGATAAACACCACCTTCATGTGCTTAAAGAATGTATTCTACACCCACCTCTTTGCTTGTGTGCACTCACTCCACCCCTTAGGGGTTTTCCACTTCTATATTCCAGCACTCTTCTTTCATTCTTAGTTTAGTTTTAGTTAATCGTTTGTTGCTTTCTTTCGCATTTCATACTTCTTAGCGTAGTTTAGTGTAGAGTAGCGTAACCAACTCTCTTCTCCATTTTTTTCGCCACTTGATTTCGTGCAAACAAGAGGCTGCTCACCTCCCTGAGGACGACCCGTACTTGCCACCGCTTCATCGCGGCCGTGCACTTGCGGTTTAATTAAAACGTTCAACAAGTTTTTTGGCACCGTTGCCGGGGAGGTGCCAGTCCAGAATCTTGTTTGGACGCTTCGAGTGGATTTAATTTGTGTTTTGTAGTTTTTCGTTGTTTCAGGAGACTAAGGATAGCAAGAGGAGGCTGCTGAAGAAATTTCCAGACGACCTGAGCACTTCAGACCGCCAATCAGCGGTCTGGTGAGCTCTATTCATCTTTTAATTTCTTTGTGTTGTTTCTCTACATAATCTAGTAATCTGGGACTCAATTTGGCATGTTTTGACTTATAGTTCGTTCCCAGATCAATAATCAAACCTCCTTTAAGCAACTTGGACCCTAAAACTCAAAGCAAAAGACTAGGCATTCTTTCTTGTTTAGGTCATGCACCATGTATGTGACTTAAGCATTTAGATTGTCTTTTATCTTAGCTTTATTTTTTGTTGCTGAGAGCTGGCGTGAGGTACGCACCTTCTACTCTCATTCATGCATTTCGTATGAACATGCATTACTTAGTAGGAAGTGCATTGCAACAAGTGTGAGTTGAGCGTTTGTTTGGAGAGTTGATTGCTAGATTTAGACTCCAAAAAGCTACTAAGGAGGGGCTGTCCCATAAAAGATAAGGTGGGGGATTTCATCACCCTTTCCTTCGCCCCAAAAACCACACTAATCAAGAGCCTAATTTTAAAATCAAGTAGACATTGGCCTTAAGGAATTCAGACGCATTACGAGAGTGATCCGGTCCCGACCGTCATGACCTGATCGGCGTTGCCCACTTTCTCGATAGTAGGAGAGACGAGATCCCCGGATCTTGGCTCACTTGCTGGGCTTTGTGGTCCTTGTCGTAGGGAGGTGAGGCGTGTTGAGGCCGTGTGACCTCGCAGTTAGGCGTCGTCTAGCTGTAAGGACCTATAGCAACCTTAGGATTGCTTGAGCCTTGTTTGCTTGTGTGCTTCTACCTATGCCCATCCGCCGTAGCATAAGGACTTCTTCCTTTCTCTCCTGAGTCATTCTTTCTCTCCTGTGTTCCCCCGTCTTCTCCTCTACGCACATTCTTTGAAGAAACGAGAGTGGTCATTTGACGAGGAGCGTTGTCAATCCGGCTTCGGTCATCGATTTCTCGACACCTTCCTCCTCTTATGTCACACATAGTTCGGGTTCAATGGCTGCTAATTTCCGCAAGGAAGAGCAGTTGCTGGACCCACCTGAGTGTCCTGTTGTCGTTCCCATACCTCTACGTGATCGATGCTACCCGAGCCGTACAACTCTACCCTCTTGCATCGTATTACCAGAGCCTAATGGGAACCATTTTGAGGTTAAGCCTCAATTCATTTCCATGCTCCCTCACTTCACTGGGAAAGGTGACCCCTATATCATTCTCAAATAATTTGAGGAGGTCTGTGCTATGTTCAAGCTACAACAACTTAGCACAGACTCCATCCATCTTAGGCTTGTCCCCTTTGCGCTGAAGGATGACGCCAAGAAGTAGTTGTACAGCAACCAGGCGAATGCCTTTAGGACTTGGGATGAGTTTCAATCTGCATTCCTCAAGAAATACTTTCCAAATCATCGGACTCAAAAATTGAGGAACGAAATCAATTCGTTCTATCAACATGAGACCGAACCATTCCATGCATACTTAGAGAGGTTCAAGGAGCTACTATCCTCATGCCCTCACCATGGCATCGAGTTGTGGCGCCTTTGTCAGATTGTTTACGAAGGTCTTCACATCCCGTCAAGAACGCTCCTTGAGTCCATGTGTCAAGGAGAGTTCTTGGGAAAGGATGAAAGGGAGGCATGGGCTTTCCTAGAAGACCTCGCTGAGAAAACCATGCAATGGGAGAGTGTGAGGGAGCCATCTGCATCATCTAGTATAGGAGCAAGGATCGCGAATGCAAACTCGACTAGATCGGGTGCCGCATTTGTTGTCGATACCACTACGGCCACCGAGGCGCGCATGGTGGCCTTAATGAGCCGTATGGATTCGATTGAGCTCCAAAACCAACAAGGTGCACCTCACATGTCCACATCTGGTCCAGTTCCCTGTCATTCATGTGGTAGGATAGGTCATGTAGAAAGCGAGTGTGTGTCTATTCCTCCTGAGATGGAGTGTGTCAACGCCATCTATGACAGAGCTAGGAATAACCCATACTCACCATCTTATAATCCTGGATGGAGGAACCACCCCAATTTTTCATGGAACCAAACTAATGCCCAGGGTTGTCCTTCAAACTCCTCTAGACCACCTTACCAATCACACCAACCTCCCATGCATGCACAATCCTATCAGCCACCCCAAGCGCAAACCACCAATCAATCGGGTTTCCCAAATTCCAATAATATGGAAACCCGATTCAATTCGCTTGAGACCATGACTCGTGGACTTGAAAACTCAATGAAAATTTTTATGTCAACCACATGTCAAGTTCTCACTTCAAATCAGCAGACCCTCAAATCTCTAGAGCTTCAGATGGGCCAATTGGCTCAGTCTGTACATGAGAAAGAGAGAGGGTCTTTGCCTAGCCAGTCTGAGGCTAACCCCCGTATGTACCAGCAACAATACATGCAAAATGAGAATGTGGTACCTCGGGGGAGGCAAGTGAACCATGTGGAGGAACATGTTCACCATGTCAATGCCATTGTTACCTTACGGAATGGGTAACAGGTTGACAATCACATTTCCTTGCCACACCCACCACCATCTATGCATCCCCTCAGTGGGAATGGTGGTGAAGAAGAAGATGAGGGTGAGGGTAATACACCAACGCTTCCTTCTTCTCAGGCACCGCAGAAAACCTACCTGCCAAAAGCTCCCTATCTAAGTAGGTTAACCAAAAAGCAGAGTGACAACATGGACAAGATATTAGAGGTGTTTAAGCAAGTAAAGGTTAACATCCCCTTGTTCGATGTCATCCAACAAATACCTCAATATGCCAAAGTGTTGAAGGATCTCTGCACAACCAAGAGGAAGACCAATGTTCCTAAGAAAGCATTCTTGACTGCAAATATAAGCTCACTTTTGTCCAATCCCACCTACACAAAATACAAGGACCCTGGGTGTGCTACTATTCATTGTACGATAGGAGACACTAGAATGAGCAATGTATTGCTTGATTTAGGATCGGCGGTCAACCTCCTCCCATACTCTGTTTATCAACAGTTGAACTTGGGAGAATTGAAACCAACTAAGATCACCCTTCAATTGGCGGATAGATCCATTCGTATTCCCATGGGGATTATCGAGGACGTGCTTATCAAAGTTGGAGATTTTATATTTCCAGTTGATTTTGTTGTCCTCGATACCAATCCTGTTGCGAACACCCACTCTCAAATACCTTTGATTTTGGGTAGACCATTTCTGGCCACCTCCAATGCCTTGATTAATTGTAGAAATGGTCTCATGAAGCTCTCATTCGGTAACATGAGTGCTGAGTTTCATGTGTTCAACTCTGGTAGGCAATATGAACCCATGGATGAACCTTTGAATCTAAATCTCATCCGCCAAATAGAGAAAGCACCACAAAATCAACGAACACCCCTAACCCCAATGCAACCCGTTGAGAATCTTCGTGGGCCCAACGAAAACTCATTGCCTGTCTTCGCAATGCAACAGAGTGAGCTGGCCTCGAACATGAATGTCCAAAGGGAGTGTTCATTGCATGATTCAGTTGAGAGTACTAGTGAGAGTGAGACACCTCATCATATGCCTATACCAGAAAGTGTCTCTACCTAATGTCCCATGGCCATTGAGCCATTTGAGCTTCATATTGACTCCTACAAGGACCCATCTATGACCGAGCTTATGCTTGATGATCTAGATGATGGTGGGAGGTCCTTATTGGATGACTTGGGGAGCAGCCCCGTTCTTAGTGATGCAGGTCTGCTGCATCCATCGAATGAGCCTGAGGAACTCATTCCGATGCACCCGCCTATTGGTTGGAGGGTTTTGTTCGATGAGCAACTAAACCCTAGTGAGGCAACACAACTTCATTCTTTGTTGCCCACACCCAACCAATATCATGAGGGGTTCGAGCCGTTCATCTTTGACCTTTCACCCCTCATGACACCTCAGAGTACCAGTGAAGTTTGCCCATCTCGGCAAGTCTCTGGTCCTCAAAACTTGATGTTCTCATTTGATGTCCCTTGACCAAATGATTATGAGAATATCTTGGTTGATGTATATATCATGCAAAAAAAAGTGTGTAATAAAAGACTCCTTCAGTGAGCATCGATTGTTGTGGGCCCCAACCCTTGTGTACTTGGGCCCACTTCCTTCACGTATTTATCTCCCTTCTTCAGCTTCTCACAGGTTTTGAGGGAATTTGGGTTTGTGTCCATGAACATGACCCTGAACGTCCCTTTGTACTTCATGTTGGTGAGATCTTTCCTTTTTCATGCATATATCCATGTAGTATCTTGTTCACATTCATTGAGGACAATGCATGAAGTAGGTGTGGGGGGTGTTTTACGTGTGTACATATTCGAGTCTTTTCTTTTGATTTTTTTGTTTTCTTTTGTGTGCATTGTTAGGGTCATGTTAGTGTGCCGCATTTAATATCGATATATCTGCTTGCCATGATCCTTGGGTGACTTGTCTTCTTTTGCTTGCCTAGTGCTTTAAAATTTTCACATTTCTTTCAAAATCTTCATGTGTTTGCGAAAGAAAATGTTTTTGTGGGTTTTGTGTGTGTTTAGCATGTGCAAAACTATTGAGAGGCAAAGTAAAAAGAAAGCTCCCAAAATTGTCTTGAACTTGATGCATTAGGATTTCTAGTTTACTGGCTTTTGGTCTTATCGAGTCGTTAGGATGCACCCCGGTTTTCCCTCAGGGGGCGTGTAATCATAGAGTTTCAGCACTCAAACATTTAAAGAAGTCCACCCTGAACCTAATGAGTCAATAATTCATGTATGTTAGTATAAGGAAGTTTGTCGTAGTCAAGGGCCTTTAATCTCTTTTTGTGAAACTTAAGTGTAGGGGTTTTTGTTCCCATGTAGATAAGTAAGTGGTGTTTCCCCTTCTCGCATGGCTCCTATCACTCGGGCAAGTAGGTATGAGGGGACTTTGTGCCTGGTGCTTTTGAGTCATCTCACTTGGGATGCGCCGACCGAACTCCCGTTACACGGTGGTAGGGATCGCCCTATGTGGAGATTTGGGGGAAGGTGTACGTGATAGTGTAAGTCCTCATGGGCAATGATGCATGAAACTTGACCCTGGGAGAATCAAACACCAACCAATAAACTGCTCCAAGGAAAAAGAAAAAAAAAGAAGAGTCAAATAAGAACCAAAATGGACTTTACACATTGTATCACATTCAGAAGTTAAGGTTGCCCATGTCTTTCACTTAAGTCCTTAATTAACTCTCACGAATTAACTCATTAGGCTAGGTGTGTGGACCGATTACATATATAGAGTCGACCCGTAGTATTACCGCATCCCATGATCGACAATATGAGTCCGACGAGTCGTGTAGCTAGATTGATTAATGCATCTTGTTCGGATTTTGTGGGTATATCCGCTGAAAACCCTCAGGAGACAACACTCCTCCTCCTTGGCGACAAGGAGGTTTAACGGCTTGTTGCACATGTTAAGTGCAACCGTGATTCCTACGAAAGTGAGTTAGGATTTCTTGTTTTTCGTATGCTTTTCTCTTTCTTTGTTTTGCTCGGGACTAGGAAAAGTTAGGTGTGGGGGTATTTGATTGACATCATTTCATGCTTATATTTGTATCTTATATCCATTATCTTTCACCTAAACAATGCTATGTTACGAGTTTTATGTTTAGTTTTCAGGAATAAATAGGTTTGAAGAGATGAAGCATAAAAGGACCCAAAAGCTGGGAAAAAGGACTGAATTGTGAGATCTGGGGATTAAGATGAAAAGGAGAAGGACCTGAATGTAAGACAGAAGGACCTAAGAGCAAAACATAGAACTCTGCACCATCATGGGGAGTATTTTGGCAATTCTATTCGGGTCGGAGCTCCAATAAACGAAATAGATGCATCTAAGACCACCAAATACACTAAGCAAAGCCCAGCACAAATTCCAGATGGATCCGGACTTTTTAGACCGCCAATTAGCGGTCACTTTTGGCCCAAATCCGCTAAGATTTCTCTGGGTTACGTATTAGTGTATATTTAGTCCATTTCTGGTATTTGTTTAGTCCCACATCGGGGGATTATCCCGGATTAGCTTTTTCCATGCTTATAAATAGAACTCTTCACCTCCTATTGTAATCACTCCATATTTTAAGTGGCTATTCTTCCTACTAGAAGTGAGGCCTTGAAACACACACTAAAGTAGGAGGATGCTACTTGAAATGTGAGTCATTTTATCAATAAAGTTTTGTGTTTCTTTCATTGTTTGTTTATGCTTCTTTTATTGTTTGTGCATGTTTTAGTTTAATCGTCTTGTATTTCTAGCTTAGTTTTAATATGCTTTCTTTGCTTAGTTTAATAATTAGTTTAATGTTTAGTGAGTAGTTCCATCCCCTTTGGGGGGTGGAGTAGATGTACATACATGCATTAGAGAATGGGATGAATGCTTTATTTTTGATGTCTTGATAAAACATGAATGTATGCTTGCTTGTTTAGGATGGAATTTATAACTTGATGAGTTTTGCCAAAATGATTAGACACCTCTCATGCTTGTTGATGTTCTGAAATAAACAACTTGCCTATGTAAATGTTAATCAACCAAGTTGGTGAATAGATTGATAGGTTTTGCCATAACATTTAGACACTTCCTATGCTTGATAAACACCACGTTCATGTGCTTAAAGAATGTATTCTACACCCACCTCTTTGCTTGTGTGCACTCACTCCACCCCTTAGGGGTTTTCCACTTCTGTATTCCGGCACTCTTCTTTCATTCTTAGTTTAGTTTTAGTTAATCGTTTGTTGCTTTCTTTCGCATTTCATACTTCTTAGCGTAGTTTAGTGTAGAGTAGCGTAACCAACTCTCTTCTCCATTTTTTCGCCACTTGATTTTGTACAAACAAGAGGCTGCTCACCTCCCTGAGGACGACCCGTACTTGCCACCGCTTCATCGCGGCCGTGCACTTGCGGTTTAATTAAAACGTTAAACAAAAAGCATACGAAAAGCAAGAAATCCTAACTCACTTTCGTAGAAATCACAGTTGCACTTAGCACGTGCAAGAAGCCGTTAAACCTCCTTGTCCCCAAGGAGGAGGAGTGTTGTCTCCTGAGGGTTTTCAGCGGATATACCCACAAAATCCGAACAAGATGCATTAATCAATCTAGCCACACGACTCGTTGGACTTATTTTGTCGATCATGGGACGCGGTAATACTTTGGGTCGACTCTATATATGTAATCGGTCCACACACCTAGCCTAATGAATTATTCATTAAAGTTAATTAAGGACTTAAGTGAAAGACATGGGAACCTTAACTTCTGAATGTGATACAATGTGTAACGTCCATTAAGGTTCTTATTTGACTCTCTCTTTTTCTTTTTTCTTTTCTTTTTTTCTTCTTTGGGGCATTTTATTGGTTGGTGTTTGATTCTCCCAGGGTCAAGTTTCGTGCATCATTCCCTATGAGGACTTACACTATCACGTACACCTTCCCCCAAATCTCCACATAGGGCGATCCCTTCCACCCGAGTAACGGGAGTTCGGTCGGTGCATCCCAAGTCAGATGACTCGAAATCACCAGGCACAAAGTCCCCTCAGACCTACTTTCCCGAGTGATAGGAGCCGTGCGAGAATAGAGAACACCACTTTTATTTATCTACATGGGAACCAAAACCCCTACACCTAAGTTTCATAAAAAGAGATTAAGGGTCATTGACTACGACAAACTTCCTTATACTAACAGACACGAATTATTTGACTCACTAGGTTCAGGGTGGACTATTTTAAATATTTGAGTGCTGAAACCCAATGATTACACGCCCCCCGAGGGAAAAACGAGGTGCATCCTAATGACTCGATAAGACCTAAAGCCAGTAAACTAGATATCCTAATGCATCAAGTTCAAGACACTTTTGAGAGCTTTCTTTTTACTTTGCCTCTCAACGGTTTTGCACATGCTAAACACACGCAAAACCCACAAAATATTTTCTTTCGCAAACACATGAAGATTTTGAAAGAAATGTGAAACTTTTAAAGCACTAGGCAAGCAAAAGAAGACAAGTCACCCAAGGATCATGGCAAGCAGATATATCAATATTAAATGCAGCATACTAACATGACCCTAGCAGTACAAACAAAAGAAAATGAAATCAAAGGAAAACGACTCGACGACGTACACACGTAAAGCACCCCCCCAAACACCTACTTCATGCATTGTCCTCAATGAATGTGAGCAAGATACTACATGGATATATGCATGAAAAAATGAAAGATCTCACCAACATAAAGCGTAAAAGGAAGTTCGTGGTTATGTTGATGGACACAAACCCGAATTCCCTCAAAACATGTGAGATACTGAAGAAGGGTGACAAATACGTGAAGAAATGGGGCCCAAGTACATAAGGGTTGGGGCCCACAACAATCAATGCTAGCTCATGGAGACTTTTATTACCTAATTTTTTTAACAAGGTATATACATCAACAAAGATATTCTCATAATCATTTGGTCATGGAACATCAAATGAGAACATCAAGTTATGAGGACCAGAGACTTGCCGAGATGGGCAAACTTCACTGGTACTCTGAGGTGTCATGAGGGGTGAAAGGTCAAAGCTGAAAGGCTCGAACCCCTCATGATATTGGTTGGGTGTACGCAACATGAATGAGTGGAGTTGTGTTGCCTCACTAGGGTTTAGTTGCTCATCGAACAAAACCCTCTAACCAATAGGTGGGTGCATCGAAATGAGTTCCTCAAGCTCATTCGATGGATGCAGCAAAACTACATCACTAAGAATGGGGCTTCTCCCCAAGTCATCCAACAAGGACCTTCCACCATCATTTATATCATCAAGCATAAGCTCAGTCGTAGGTGGGTCCTTGTTCGAGTCAAGATGAAGCTCAAATGGCTCAATGGCCAAGGGACATGAGATAGAGACACCTTCTGGTATAGGCATATGATGAGGTATCTCACTCTCACTAGTAATCTCAACTGAATGATACAACGAACACAACTTTTGGACATTCTTGTTTGATGCCAGCTCACTCTGTTGCATTGAAAAGACAGGCAATGAGTTTTCGCTGAGCCCACAAACATTCTCAATGGATTGCATTGGTGTTAGGGGTGTTCGTTGATTTTGTGGTGCTTTCTATAATTGGCGGATGAGATTGAGATTTAAAGGTTGGTCCATGGGCTCCTCTTGCCTACCACAGTTGAACACATGAAACTCGGTACTCATGTTACCGAATGAGAGCTTCATGAGACCATTTCTACAATTAATTAAGGCGTTGGAAGTTGCCAGAAATGGTCTACCCAAAATCAAAGGTATTTGAGAGTGGGTGTTCGCAACAGGATTGGTATCGAGGACAACAAAATCGACTGGAAATATAAAATCTCCAACTTTGATAAGCACGTCGTCGATAATCCCCTTTGGAATACGAATGGATCTATCCGCCAATTGGAGGGTGATCTTAGTTGGTTTCAGTTCTCCCAAATTCAATGTTGATAAACAGAAAACGGGAGGAGGTTGACTGCCGATCCTAAATAAAGCAATACATTACTCATGCTACTGTCCCCTATCGTACACTGAATAGTAGGATGCCCAGGGTCCTTGTATTTTGTGTAGGCGGGATTGGACAAAAGTGAGCTTACATTTGCAGCCAAGAATGCTTTCTTAGGAACATTGGTCTTCCTCTTGGTTGTGCAGAGATCCTTCAACACTTTGGCATATTGAGGTATTTGTTGGATGACATCCAACAAGGGAATGTTAACCTTCACTTGCTTAAACACCTCTAATATCTTATCCATTGTGTCACTCTGCTTTTTGGTTAACCTACTAGGATAGGGAGCTTTTGGCAAGTAGGTTTTCTGCGGTGCCTGAGAAGGAGGCGTTGGTGTATTACCCTCACCCTCACCCTCTTCTTCACCACCATTCCCACTAAGGGCTGCATAGATAGTGGTGGGTGTGGCAAGGAAATGTGATTGTCAACCTGCTTTCCATTCCTTAAGGTCACAATGGAATTGACATGGTGAACAGGTTCCTCCACATGGTTCACTTACCGCCCTCGAGGTACCACATTCTCATTTTGCATGTGTTGTTGCTGGTACATGCGGGGGTTAGCCTCAGGCCGGCTAGGAAAAGACCCTCTCTCTCTTTCATGTACAGACTGAGCCAATTGGCCCATCTGAAGCTCTAGAGATTTGATGGTCTGCTAATTTGAAGTGAGAACTTGACTTGTGGTTGACATAACATTTTTCATTGAGTTTTCAAGTCCATGAGTCAAGGTCTCAAGCGAATTGAATCGGGTTTCCATATTATTGGAATTTAGGAAACCCTATTGATTGGTGATTTGAGCTTGGGGTGGCTAATAAGATTGTGCATGCATGGGAGGTTGGTATGATTGGTTAGGTGGTCGAGAAGAGTTTGAAGGACCACCCGGGGCATTATTTTGGTTCCATGAAAAATTGGGGTGGTTCCTCCATGAAGGATTATAAGATGATGAGTATGGGTCATTCCTAGCTCTGTCATAGATGACGCTGACATGTTCCATCTCAGGAGGAATGGACGCACACTCTCTTTCTACAGGACCTATCCTACCAAATGAATGACAGGGAACTCGACCAGATGTGGACATGTGAGGTGCACCTTGTTGGTTTTGGAGCTCAATCGAATCCATACGGCGCATTAAGGCCGGCATGCGTGCCTCGGTGGCCGTAGTGGTATTGATAGCAAATGCGGCACCCGATCTAGTCGAGTTTGCATTCGTGATCCTCGCTCCTATGCTAGATGATGCAGGTGGTTCCCTTACACTCTCCCATTGCATGGTTTTCTCAGCGAGGTTTTCTAGGAAAGCCCATGCCTCCCTTTCATCCTTTCCTAAGAACTCTCCTTGACACATTGACTTAAGGAGCGTTCGGGACGGGAAGTGAAGACCCCCGTAAACAATCTGACAAAGACGCCACAACACAATGCCATGGTGACGGCATGAGGATAGTAGATCCTTGAACCTCTCTAGATATGCATGAAATGTTTCGGTCTCAAGTTGATAGAACGAATTGATTTCGTTCCTCAATTTTTGAGTCCGATGATTTGGAAAGTATTTCTTGAGGAATGCAGATTGAAACTCATCCCAAGTCCTAAAGGAATTCGCCTAGTTGCTGTACAACCACTTCTTGACATCATCCTTTAATGCAAAAGGAACAAGCCTAAGATGGATGGAGTATGTGCTAAGTTGTTGGAGCTTGAACATAGCACAGACCTCCTCAAATTCCCTGAGAAAGATATAGGGGTCACCTTTCCCAGTGAAGTGAGGGAGCATGGAAATAAACTGAGGCTTAACCTCAAAATGGTTCCCATTTGCCTCTGGCAATACGATTCATGAGGGTAGAGCAGTACGGCTCGGGTAGCTTCGATCACGTAGAGGTATGGGAGCGACAACATGAAGAACAGGTGGAATAGGTGGATCCAACAACTGCTCTTCCTCGCGGAAATTAGCAGCAATTGAACCCGGACTGTGTGCAACACGAGAGGAGGAAGGCATCGAGAAGTCGACTACTGAAGCAGGGTTGACAACGTACCTCGTCAAACGACCACTCTCGTCTCATGCCCACGAAAGCATGCACAAAGGTGCATACACACAAACCAAATTTTTTTTAACAAAGAATGTGCGTAGAGGAGAAGACCGGAGGACACAGGAGAGAAAGAATGACTCAGGAGAGAAGGGAAGAAGTACTTAAGCTACGGCGGATGGGTACAGGTAGAAGCACACAAGCAAACAAGGCTCAAGCAATCCTAAGGTCGTTATAGGTCCTTACAGCTAGACGACGCCTAACTGCGAGGTCACACGGCCTCAACACACCTCACCTCCCTAGAACGAGGACCACAAAGCCCAGCAAGTGAGTCAAGATCCGGAGATCTCATCTCTCCTACTATTGACAAAGTGGGCAACGCCGATCAGGCCATGACGGTCGTGACCGGATCACTCTCCTAATGCGTCCGAGATCCTTAGGGCGAATGTCTACTTGATTTTAAAAATTAGGCTCTTGATTAGTGTGGTTTGTGGGGCGAAGGAAGGGGTGATGAAATCCCCCACCTTATCTTTTATGTGACAGCCCCTCCTTAGTAGCATTTTGGAGTCCTAAATCTAACAATCAACTCTCCAAACAAACGCTCAACTCACATTTGTTTCAATGCACTTTCTACTAACCAATGCATGTTCATAATGCATGAATGAGAGTAGAAGGTGCGTACCTCACGCCAGCACTCAGCAACTGAAAATAAAGCTAAAATAAAAGACAATCTACATGCCTAAGTCACATACATGATGCATGACCTAAACAA
Organism: Triglochin maritima; assembly: GCA_963682175.1. Classification (NCBI taxonomy): domain Eukaryota; kingdom Viridiplantae; phylum Streptophyta; class Magnoliopsida; order Alismatales; family Juncaginaceae; genus Triglochin; species Triglochin maritima. The sequence continues at coordinate 15,862,517 of OY821785.1, forward strand.
GAAAGAATGCCTAATCTTTTGCTTTGGGTTTTAGGGTCCAAGTTGCTTAAAGGAGGTTTGATTATTGATCTGGGAACAAACATGCCAAATCAAGTCCCAGATCACTACATCAATTATGACAACATGATGAAGAAAAGAGAAGGGAAACATGGCTCACCAGACCGCTGATTGGCGGTCTAAAGTGTCTAGGTTGCCTCCAAATTTCTCCACCTACCTCTCCTGGCGACTCCAAGTCTCCTGAAACAAAGAAAAACTACAAAACACAAATTAAATCCACTCGAATCATCCAAACAAGAGTCTGGACTGACACCTCCCCGGCAACGACGCCAAAAACTTGTTGAACATTTTATATTAAACCGCAAGTGCACAGCCGCGTTGAAGCGGTGGCAAATATGGGTCGTCCTCAGGGAGGTAAGCAGCCTCTCATTTGCACGAAATTAAGGGGGAAAAATAGGGAAGAGAGTTTGATTATCCTAATCTACGCTACACTACGAAGTACGAAATGCGAAAGAAAGCAACAAACGATGAACTAGCAAACCAAACTAAGAACTAAATAAGTGTTGCAATTCAGAAATAGAAAACCCCTACGGGGTGGAGTGAGTGCACACATGCAAAGAGGTGGGTGTTGAACACATTCTTTAAGCACAAATGAAGGTGGTGTTATCATGCATAGGAAGTGTCTAAATGTTATGACAAAACCTATCAATCCATTCACCAACCTAGTTGATTAACATTTACATATACAAGTTGTTTATTTCAGAACCTAAACAAGCATAAGAGGTGTCTAATCATTTTGGCAAAACTCATCAAGTTATAGATTCTATCCTAAATAAGCAAGCATACATTCATGTTTTATCAACACATTGTAAATAAAGCATTCATTCCATTCTCTAATGCATATATGAACATCAAATCCACCCCCCAAAGGGGATGGAATTACTCACTACACAGTAGACTAATTATTAAACTAAGCAATGAAAGCATATTAACTAAGCTACTAAAACTAATGAAATAAAATTAAACAAAGTAAAACAAGCAACATCAAACAAACAACATAATAAAGAATTTTTTATTAAAATGACTCACAATTCAAGTAGGATCTTCCTACATTAGTGTGTGCTTCAAGGCCTCACTTCTAGTAGGAAGAATAGTCACTCAAAATATGAAGTGATTACAATAGAAGGTGAAGAGTTCTATTTATAGCCAAAGAAAAAGGCAATCCGGGACAATCCCCCGATGTGGGACTAAACAAATACCAAAAATAGCCTAAACAAACACTAATACATACGCTCCAGAAATCTTAGTGGATCCGGGAAGATCCGGACCGCCAATTGGTATATTTGTTGGTCTTGGATGCATCTACTTCGCTTGTTGGAGCTCCGACCCGAATCGAATTGCCAAAATACTCCCCATGATGGTGTGGAGTTTTCTGTTTTGCTCTTAGGACCTTCGGTCTTACGTTCAGGTCCTTCTCCCTTGCATCTTAGTCCCCAGATCTCACAATTCAGTCCTTTTTCCCAGCTGTTGGGTCCTTTTATGCTTCATCTCTTCAAACCAATTTATTTCTGAAATTCAAACATAAAACTCGTCACGTAGCATTGTTTAGGTGAAAGATAATGGATATAAGATACAAATATAAGCGTGAAATGATGTCAATCAATCGCATGATTATGCGAAGGTGTTTACGGCCAAGTAGAAGGTGTTGCTCTACAACTCCCGGCTTCATCTATTTGCGGGTAAGCTCCACAGTCATTGGTTTGGCCCGTTTATTGTGCAAACCGTATTTCCTCATTGAGCGGTTCAAATATTGAACTCAGGTAATGGGGACATGTTCAAAGTTAATGGACAACGCCTTAAACCTTACTTGGACGGGGCACCAGTTGAAGCCGAGGAGGTCATGTTCCTTCATGAACCTCCCTCACACTCAACCATGTGAATGGCTGAGATTTCATGTTTGTACATCTTCTTTTAAAAAAGGAAAAAAATGACAAAAGAGACTCCATGAGTGAGCATAGGTTGTTGTGGGCTCCAACCCTTGTGTATTTAGGCCCCATTTGTTTCACGTATTTGTCTCCCTTCTTAAGTATCTTACAAATTTTGAGGGGAATTCAGGTTTATGTCCATCAACAGGACCACTAAAATTTCCTTATGCTTCAAAATTTGGTGAGATCATAACTTTTTCATGCAAAAATACATGTAGTATCATGCTTGAAAACATTGACGACAATGCATGAAGTAAGTGTAGGGGGTGCTTTAAATTTGTATATATGTGGAGTCAAGTCTTTTTCACTTTGTTATTTGTTTTCTTTTGTGTGAATTGTTAGGGTCATATTAATGTGTTGCATTTAATATCGACATATCTGTCTGCCATGATCCTTGGGTGACTTGCCTTCTTTTGCTTGCCTTGTGCTTTAAATTTTTCATTTCTTTCAAAATGTTGATGTCTTTGTGAAAGAAATATGTTTTGTGGGTTTTGCGTGTGTTTAGCATGTGCAAAACCGTTGAGAGGCAAAGCTCCCAAAATTGACATAAACATGATGCATTAGGATATCTAGTACACTGGCTTTAGGTCTTATCTAGTCGTAAGGATACACCCCGGTTTTCCCTCGGGGGAGAGTAATCATAGGATTTTAGTACTCAAATAAATAAAGAAGTTCACCCTGAACCTAATGAGTCAAATAATTTGTGTCTGTTAGTATAAGGAAGTTTGTCGTACTCAGGGACCCTTAAACTCCTGTTGTGAAACCTTAAGTGTAGGGGTTTTGGTTCATTTGTAGATAAGAAATAATTTAGTAGGGTGTTTGTTTTTCTCGCACAGCTCCTATCACTCAAGAAATGAGGTCCGAGTGACTTAGTGCCTGGTACTATCGAGTCATCTGACTTGGGATGCACCGTCTGAACTCTCATTACATGGGTGGTAGGGATCACCCTATGTGGGGATTTGGGGGAAGGTGTACGTGATAGTGTAAGTCTTCATAGGTAATGATGCACGAAACCTGACCCTAGGAGAATTACACACCAACTAGTAAAATAAATTGAAAAAAAGAGAAAAAGAGAAGAAAAAAAAAAGGTAATACAAATAAGAACCTTAATAGACTTTACACGTTGTATCACTTGATGATGTTAAGGTTGCCCATGTCTTTCATTTAAGTCCTTAATTAACTTGTACGAATGGTACCCTATGTTAGGTTTGTGGACTGGATACATATATAGAGTCGGCCTGTAGGATTACCATGTCCAATCATCAACAAAAATAGGTCCATCGAGTCGTGTTGCTAGGTTGAATAATGCATCGTTGTTAAGATTTTGTGGGTATATCCACTGAAAACCCTCAAGAGACACCACTCCTCCTCCTTGGTGGCAAGAATGTTTAATGGCTTGTTGCACGTGCTAAATGCAACCATGATTCCTACGCATGTGAGTTAGGATTTTCCCATTTTTTGTATTTTTTACTTTCTTTCATTTTTCTCTTTCTTTGTTTTGCACAGGACTAGCAAAAGGTAAGTGTGGGGGTATTTGATTAGTAGCATATCATACATCATATTAATGATATATCATTCATTTCACCCCAAAATTGTTCTACTCGAGTGTTTGTCTGTAGTGTTTCAGGTGTTAGGTAATAGAGATGGAAAAGGGAGCAAAAGGACCTAAATGCAACAAGAATGAACTGAATTGAAGACTTATGGACCTATTTGTAAAGCTGATTGACATCATTTCATGCTCATATTTGTATCTTATATCCATTATCTTACACCTAAGCAATGCTACGTGACGAGTTTTATGTTTAGTTTTTAGGAATAAAGAGGTTTGAAGAGAAGAGCCATGAAAGGACCCAAAAGCAGGAAAAAAGGACTTAATTGTGAGACCTAGGGACTAAGATGCAATGGAGAAGGACCTGATCGTAAGACCGAAGGACCTAAGAGCAAAATAGGAAACTCCACACCATCATGGGGAGTATTTTGGCAATTCGATTCGGGTCGGAGCTCCAACAGACCGAGTAGATGCATCCAAGACCAAGACACACTTCAAGAAAAGCCCACAAACAAATCCCGACGGATCTGGATCCTATAGGCCGCCAATTGGCGGTCTGAAACCACCAATTGGCGGTCTGGATCATTCCAGATCCGATTAGTTTTCTCCTGGACGTGTATTATGGTTTGTTTAGGCTATTTTTGGTATTGGTTTAGTCCCACATCGGGGGATTGTCCCGGATTAGCTTTTTCCATGCTTATAAATAGAACTCTTCACCTCCCATTGTATCCATCTCTCTCTTGGTGGCCTTCTTCCCTACCTAGAGTGAAGCCTTGAAGCAAAACTCTGGTGGAGGAAGGGCTGCTTGTAATTTGTAGTGAGTAATAATAGAAGTTTTGTAGTTAATTGTTGTTTGCTTTAGTTTTTACATTGCTTAGTTAATTTCAATTTACATGTCTTGCATGTTTCTTTAGTCTCATGTTCTTTTAAGTTTCTTTAATACTTCTTGCTTTCTTAGTTAACCTTCATTTCAGTATTATGCTTTCTTTTGTTAATATAGTTAGTGTAATGAGTAGTGAGTAGTTTCATCCCCTTTGGAGGTGGAGTAGATGTATGTACATGTTATGTAGGTGGTATGAATTCTTAATATGAATGTTTTGTGAGAAATATTAGTATGCTTGCTTGAATTATTAAGAACCTTACTTGATGGTTTCTGCCATAGCTTAGGTACACTCCATGCTTGTCTAAGTGTCTTAATAACAACCTTGCATTGCTCATATTAATCACCTAGGTTAGTGTTTTAAATGATAGGTCTTGCCATGAGGTACTTCTTTTGCCTGAACAAACACTAACCACACTTGATCTTATAGTATGCATTCAACACCACACTTATTTCATGTGCACACACACTCCACCCCTTAGGGGTTTCCATTCCTGTCTTTTTATCTTCTTCATTAGTTGTTTAGCTTAGTTGTTTAGTTATTTCATTTCAGCTTGCTTGTTTACTAGTTTAGATTAGTGTAGTGTAGTGTAATACACCTTTCTCTCCTTCTTTTACCTCTCGCCTTCGAACAAACCAAGCGTCGACACACCTCCTAGTGGACGACCCGTATTTGTCACCACTTCAACGCGGTCGTGCACTTGCGGTTAATATAAAACGATCAATCAAGTTTTTGGCGCCGTTGCCGGGGAGGTGCTCTGTCCAGACGTTGGTTTGGACGATTCGAGGGGTTTTTAATTTTTTGTTTCCAGTTTTTCTTAGTTTCAGGGAACCATCGGAGCAAGGGGAGGCTGCTGGACAAATTTGAGGAACAGAAGACCTAAAAGGACCGCCAATCAGCGGTTGGGGACCGCCAATTGGCGGCCTGGTGAGGGCTTCCTACTTTCAAAATTTTTCTGGTAGTTAGTTCTGTAATTTGTGTTATCTGGGAGACCTATTTTGCATGCTTTGACTTCTGGTTTGCTCCCAGATCATTAATCACTCCCCCATTAATCAACTTGGCCCTAAAATCCAAAGCAAAAGACTAGACGTTCTTATTTGTTTAGGTCACGCATCATGTATTGACTTAGGCATATAGTTGTCTTTTCTTCTAGCTTTATTTTCAGTTGTTGAGTGCTGGCGTGAGGTATGCATTTCCTACACTCATTCATGCATCTTGTATGCCCATGCATTAGTTAGTAGGAATTGCATCGGGACAAGAGTGAGAGAGCGTTTGATTGGAGTGATTGATTGCTAGATCTAGGATCAAATCGCTACTAAGGAGGGGCTGTCCCATAAAAGATAAGGTGGGGGATTTCATCACCCTTTCCTTGGCCCCAAAAATCACTATTAATAAAGCCTTAACTAAAAGCAAGTAGACATTGGCCTTAAGGATTGCGGGCGCACTAGGAGAGTAATCTAGTTGAGACCGTCATGACCTGATCGGCGTTGCCTACCTTGTCGATAGTAGGAGGTACTGGATCTCCGGATCTGGTATCACTTGCTGGGCATTGTGGTCCTCGTTGTAGGGAGGTAAGGCGTGTTGAGGCTAGTGACCTCGAAGTTTGGCATCGTCTAGCCTAAGGACCCATTGCCTTACATTGTTTGAGCCGTGCTTGCTAGTTGGGCTTCTTCCTGATCCCACTACCCACGCTAGCTCTAGGGATTCTTCCCTCCTCATCTGAGTCCTCTCCTCATCTATTCTCTGCGTTTAGTCTCCTCCTCTAGTACACCTTCTGTTGTGTGTTGTTTGGAGTCGAGTCGAGCATTTTTATGAGAGGTTGGGCTCGTTCTGGTGAGAGCGCTCGACTAGAGAGGGTGCATATTTCTGAGATGGACGATCTTGGTGATCGACCATCTCCGCCTCGTGCTCCTTTGGAGCGAGAGGCCGAGTCGTCTCGTGGTGGCGAGGGAGACCGGGTTCCATACATGGAATACCTCGGTCCACTTCCGCCACCACGTAGACCTCCTTCTCCTCCTCCTCTGACTCGAGAAGAAGGGAGATTCGGTTCGGATCGAGTTCTTGGTGCACCACCACCTTTAGCTCGACATGATAGACCGATGACTTTGTGGGAGCGGACCCATCCTGTTCGGGCCGCGCAACCTTCTTGCATAGTTGTTCCCCCTGCTCGCGGGAACAACTATGAGCTGAAACCTCAGTATGTGAGCATGCTTCCAACCTTTACTGCCAATAAGGAGGATCCGTATATTTTTATACGCGAATTCGAGGAAGTATGCTCCATGTTCAAGATCCAACAGCTTGACGAGGATTCAGTCCGGTTGAGGATGATTTCTTTCGCATTGAAGGATAATGCGAAGAAATGGATGTATAGCCTCCCGGCGAGATCGATTCGGTCTTGGGATGACTTTGTGACCGTCTTTCTGAAGAGATTTTTCCCTCAAAGGAAAACTCAACAGATACGGCACCAGATACATCAAATGTATCAGACCGAGACCGAATCTTTTCATGGTTTCTTTGAGAGGTTCAAGGACCTTCTCCAGCAATGCCCTCATCATGGACTTGAGCTATGGCAGCTGTGCCAGATTGTTTATGAGGGCATCAACTACAACACCCGCACATTGTTGGAGTCAATGTGCCAGGGTGACTTCCTAATGAAACCCATCGAGGAGGCATGGGACACTTTTGAGTCTATGGCGGAGCGTACCTTCGAGTGGGACGCCATGAGAGACCCACCAGCCGCCAGGTCATCTGGTCGAGCTGGATCATATCATGTTGAGTCGACTATTGTGTCTGAGGCGAAAATGGCTGCTCTCATGCGTAGGATAGAGAGTTTGGAGATGGACCGAGCTCCGGTAGCTCAGGTCGCTACTCCCGGGTGTACTAGGTGTGGACTGTCGGGACATGATGACTTGGAGTGCGCTTACGCTCCAAGGGATACTGAGCATGCAAATGCGATGTATCAACAAAGGCCCCGAAATGACCCGTACAATCATTCCTACAACCCGGGATGGTGTAACCATCCTAACTTCTCTTGGGGGTCTAGTGGAGGCCACGGTCAGTGTAATAACCTAATCTAAGCACCCTAATTAAACTAAACTAAACCTAATTAACCTTAATTAAGCTTGAGATGTTGAGAGATGAGGTGTTGGTTTAGGATTGGATGAGGTGGAGGTTGGATAAGAATTGGATTGCCTATAAATTGGAAGGTAAGGTTAATAAAACGTTTTCTTTTCCTTTTCAACAACCAGAGCGTGAGAGAAGAGGTTAGAGAGAAGAAGAAGAAGGAGGTGAAGAAGAAGAGGAGAAGAAGTGAAGAAAGAGAAGAAGAAGTGGAGTGAAGTGGTGCAAGCTTGGGAGGCTTCTTCACTCGACCAAAAAGGTATGCCAAATCTTCAATATAACTCACATGAGCTTTGTGAGTGTTGGGGATCGACGTTGGTGTCGAATTCCCCGTCGGATTTCAACCAATTCAGAGGTTGAAGACGACGATCGGTCGACCGGTGCCTGTGGGCAGTCGACCGATCCTATTATTATATTGATGTTTACCCGCAAACGGTCGAACGATGTCTATGGACGGTCGACCGTTATGCCAAATTCATGCGGGAAAAAGGGGATATGCTGTTATCGGTCGAACGGGACCACTTAGCCGGTCGACCGAATAACGATGAGAATGGGTCGGTTGGGGATTTTGACTTATTAAACGGTCGAACTTCCTTTACCTTGTTCGACCGATCCATTCGATGCTAAGTCGGTTGGGAGCTTTGACCATCAAAACGGTCGACCGCTCTTTAACTCTCGGTCGACCGACTGAGCATTTAATTAAGCGGTAGAGTGCTTGTGTTGTTTCGGTCGAACTGTATTTCAGTTCCGGTCGACCGAACGAGACTTGGGCAAAATATTGAAATCCCTGTTATCGGTCGAACGACCCCTTGGTTCGACCGGTCGGATATATATATTATATAAAATTGTATAGCGTAGACCTTCCAAACGGTCGACCGCTAGATGACTTTTGTTCGACCGATTGGTCGGTAATTCGGTTGGCGTGGTTCGACCGGTAGATTTGTTTGTACAGTACTGTGTACTGTGTGGGGGACCGGTCGACCGGTGTGCTTTTAGCAGTCCACCGATCTGCCGCAGGTTGGTGGATTTATCCACACGCGATCTGTCGATGTCAGGTCGACTACCGGCTCCGAGGCGACGGTTGATTACCGGCTTTGAGAGCTACGGATTTCACCTTCGACGAAGGCGTATTATTGTTGTACTTTTTCCTCTCTTACCGAGCGGGGTGTGAGGGATGTGTACCGTAAACCTTGGGCTGTTTGCGAGGGTTTAGCGGTAGGCCGAGGATGTTCCGGCAGGGTGCGCGCTAGGCGACTCTTGGGGGAGCAGTGGCTGTCGTCTGACCCGAGTTGTGTATTCGGCGGGCTGACTCGCTCTTTGGGTGCGGCGTGTACCAGGGGTTCCTTCCTGCACTTTTTGGGGAGCAGTGGTGTCGACTGACCCTTGTGAGGCAGCGGTGGACTGACTTGACCCTAGTGGCAGGAGTGGTTCAGTGCCGCGGAGGCGGTGAGGGCATTATTGTGGGCCCGAGGCGGATGATCATGTGCATAGCATTGCATTGTCTTTAATTCCTTTTTATATTTTTAGGAGGTTTGGTATACGGGGTTCCTGCAGGGAACTCAGGCATGTTTGTTGTTTGCATTTCAGGTAGCGAGCAGGGTTAGAGTTTGAGGTGGTGACCGAGGACGGTGCCCCCGAGATCAGATCCTGTAGTTGTCAGTCTTTTCCTTTTGAGGTGATTACATATTGTATAGCTTTTGTCGTAATCACAGTCAGTTTGTATATTTGACTTCCACGTGGATCATAATTATATTATATATGTTGATTTGTTTCCCGTGACGTGCCCAGTGTTGATCGTTGACGGTCTTTATTATTGTTTAAATTTTCCGCTGTTTTCGGGTACGTTACAATTTGGTATCAGAGCGTTGATCTCGGCGTACTTGTCCAAAGAAACCACCTTTGAGTTAGGAGTTAGGTCTAGAGGATCATGCATGCACAGATTATATTGATATTGTCTTGTTTCCTTTGGCAGATGCCTCCTAGACGGGGGAAGGCGGTTGCCCATACTCGCGGTGAGAGTGAGACTGCGAGGGATGAGGCTTGGGAGGATGAGCGTCGGACGTTGTTCGATACGGTCGGACGTCTGACAGAGATGCTACAGCAGCAGACGGCACAGACTGGGCAGACGGGGACTGGTGCTATGCATGACCGGTTTATGCGCCAGCATCAGCCTACCTTTCTGGGGCAGTACGACGCAGAGGTTGCGGAGGAGTGGATCTTCACGATGCAGAAGATCTTCAGTGCTATTGGTTGTCCTCCAGAGGCGAGAGTGGGCCTGGCTACTTATGTTTTGGGCGGTGCTGCGTCCAACTGGTGGAGGTCCACATCTGCAGTGGTGTTTGCGGACAGAGATGACATAGCATGGGAGGAGTTCGTTGGCGAGTTCAACGAGCAGTACTTTCCGCAGCATGTTCAGGATGCGAAGAGGGAGGAGTTTCTGAGTCTTCAGCAGGGAGACATGACTTTGGCAGGTTACATTGGGAAGTTCAACGCCCTTGAGCGTTACTGTCCCGAGATGTATGTTACACAGGAGCAGAGGGCTGGGAAGTTCGTCCGGGGGCTCCGGAAGCAGTTGAGGACGAAGGTGCTGACACACATGCCGAGCACGTTGGCCGATGCAGTGAAGAGTGCCTCTGTTCTTGATCGTGACTACAGGGAGAACTACCAGGATGAGAGGAGGCCATCAGGTAGGTTCTCTGGGAGGCCAGGAGGTCAGGCTGGAGGGAATCCGGGCAAGAGGCCCAGATTCGAGGGAGCAGGAGTTGCAGTACCACGACCTGAGCCTTGTGGTACTTGTGGGAGGTTTCACTCCGGGCCGTGCTTCGCCCCCGGAGCATGTCATGGTTGTGGCCAGATGGGTCACTTTATCAGGAGCTGTCCGAGCCGAGGAGCTGGACCGAGCAGACCACCGGGTTTACCCGCACCAGGCCGAGGAGGAGGCGGAGGTAGACCACCTTTCAGACCACAGCAGGGGCAGCGCACTGGCAGAGTTTTCACCATCCAGGAAGAGGAGGCTCGGGATGGAGGCGCTGTCGTGGAAGGTACCCTTCTTGTCGCAGGTTCAGTAGCTAGGGTGTTATTTGATTGTGGCGCGACACACTCGTTCATCTCAGAGCGATTTGCGGGAGTGTTGGGCTGTACCCTTGCGATGTTGACTGCCACGTTGGAGGTCAGCACACCCCTGGGTCTGGTGGGCACTATGGGGAGATTTGTCCCCGGCGCCACGGTTGTTTCGGGAGATCAGGAGTTTCCGGCAGACCTGGTCTTGCTACCGATGGAGGACTTTGATGTCATACTTGGGATGGATTGGCTGTCCCAATATGATGTTCGAGTCTTGTGCCGTGAGAAGAAGATTTTGATCCCGAGGAAGGGTTTGCCTGATATTTTGATTAGAGGGATCAGAAGCAGAGGGGGTCGCATTATTGTATCTGCTGTGAGAGCTCAGAGATTGTTACAGCAGGGTTGTGCAGCATTTCTGGCGACACTTGTGGTTGCGGAGGCAGAGTCCCAGAGGCTAGATGACATTGAGATGGTGCAGGAGTTCGCGGATGTTTTTCCAGCGGAGATTCCAGGTTTACCACCACACCGGGAGTTGGAGTTCGGCATTGAGTTGGTAGCTGGCACTACACCACAGTCGAAGGCTCCATACCGGATGGCACCTGCTGAGTTGACAGAGTTGAAGAAACAGTTGCAGGAGTTGATGGACTCTGGATTTATCAGACCGAGCGTCTCGCCTTGGGGTGCACCAGTTTTGTTTGTGAAGAAGAAGGACGGATCCTTGAGGATGTGCATAGACTACAGGATGCTGAACCAGGTGACGGTGAAGAATAGGTATCCCTTACCTAGGATCGAGGACCTCTTTGACCAGCTACAGTCAGTGAAGGTTTTCTCGAAGATTGATCTGCGTTCAGGATATCACCAGTTGAGGATCCGAGATGAGGACATCCAGAAGACAGCTTTTAGGACGAGATATGGACACTATGAGTTCTTGGTGATGCCATTTGGATTGACGAATGCTCCGGCAGCGTTCATGGATCTGATGCACCGGACATTCAGGCAGTATATTGATATATTCGAGATTGTCTTCGTGGATGACATTCTGATCTATTCATCAGATGTGGAGCAGCACAGAGAGCATTTGAGGATTGTACTCAGCATCTTGAGAGCTCAGCAGTTATATGCTAAGTTCTCAAAGTGCGAGTTTTGGCTGGACAGAGTGGCATTCCTCGGACACATTGTATCGGCAGAGGGGATATCAGTGGATCCGGCGAAGGTGGAGGCAGTGACACAGTGGAGGACCCCTACGAGCGTGACGGAGATTAGGAGCTTTGTTGGACTGGCGGGTTATTACCGTCGCTTCATCAAAGACTTCTCGAGATTGGCAGCACCACTGACGGCTCTGACGCAGAAGGGAGTCACTTTTGTTTGGTCGCAGAAGTGCGAGGACAGCTTTCAGGAGCTGAAGAGACTGTTGACCACAGCACCAGTTTTATCATTGCCGAGTGGCACGGGTGGGTTCGTGATTTATAGCGACGCTTCAGGTGTTGGCTTAGGATGTGTACTTATGCAGCACGGGAGGGTGATCGCGTACGCATCCAGACAGCTGAAGGTCCATGAGAGGAATTACCCGACACATGATTTGGAGTTAGCAGCAGTGGTTCATGCACTGAAGACCTGGAGACACTATCTTTATGGCGAGCAGTTCGAGGTGTTTACAGATCATCAGAGTCTGAAGTACCTGTTCTCACAGAAGGAGCTGAACATGAGGCAGTGCAGATGGCTTGAGTTCATTAAGGACTACGACTTCACTATCTCTTACCATCCGGGGAAGGCGAACACAGTTGCAGACGCTTTGAGCCGGAAGGTGGAAGTATCAGTAGCAGGCCTATGCATTCAGGAGTGGAGACTGCTAGAGTCCTTGGCAGAGTGGAGGCCATTTGCTGATAGCTCTGAGGGCGCAGTGATTGCCGGATTGAGAGTAGAGCCTCAGACAGTATCAGCAGTGATTCATGCTCAGACTACAGATGAGGAGTTGAGCAGTTTGTTACAGTTAGCTGCCAGAGATGGGTCAGACTTCAGAGTTGGAGTGGATGGAGGTCTGAGATTCAGAGACCGTATCTGGGTGCCGAAGACAGAGGACCTGAGACATGATATCATGGAGGAGGCACACAGATCGAGATATTCCATTCATCCAGGGAGCACCAAGATGTACAAAGACCTGCAGCGGAACTTCTGGTGGCGAGGTATGAAGAAGGACGTTGCAGACTTCGTGTCGAGGTGTTTGGTCTGTCAGCAGGTGAAGATCGAGCACCAGAGACCAGCAGGGCAGATGCAGAGGATTGAGTTGCCCGAGTGGAAGTGGGAGCACGTGACGATGGATTTTGTTACGGGGCTACCGAAGACACGGAGATTCCACGATGCGATTTGGGTTATAGTCGATCGACTGACCAAGTCGGCGCATTTCTTAGCTATTAAGACCACTCTTGCTCTGGAGGGTCTAGCTAAGTTATATATTGAGGAGATTGTCAGACTTCATGGCGTGCCGGTCAGTATCATTTCAGATAGAGATCCCAGATTCACTTCGAGATTTTGGGAGAGTCTACACAGAGCGTTGGGGACACGTCTGAAGTTTAGTACAGCTTTTCACCCACAGACAGATGGCCAGTCAGAGCGGACGATACAAACATTAGAGGACATGCTGAGAGCGTGTACACTTGACTGGGCCGGACATTGGGATGAGCATTTGCCGCTGATCGAGTTCGCCTACAACAACAGCTACCACTCGAGTATTGGGATGGCACCCTATGAGGCATTATACGGGAGACCGTGTAGATCGCCGGTATGCTGGAGTGATGTGGGCGAGAGACAGCTAGTTGGACCTGACATTATTCAGTTGTATTCAGAGAAGGTCGACGTGATTCGGAGACGACTAGCTACGGCGCAGAGCAGGCAGAAGAGTTATGCTGATACGCGGAGACGTGAGCTGACTTTTGATGTAGGAGATCATGTCTTCCTGAAGATCTCACCTTCCAGAGGTGTGATGAGATTCGGGAAGAAGGGGAAGCTGAGTCCGAGATATGTCGGACCATTTGAGATATTGGATCGGGTTGGTGAGGTGGCGTATAGGATTGCTTTACCGCCACAGTTTGCAGGACTTCACAACGTCTTCCATGTTTCTATGCTGAGGAAGTACGTGGCCGATCCAGCTCATGTGATAGAGATATCAGTACCGGAGATCCAGCAGGATTTGTCATTAGATGAGAGACCAGTTGAGATTGTGGATCAGATGGTACATCAGCTCAGGAGGAGAGCGATTCCGATGGTGAAAGTCAGGTGGCAGCATCACAGTGTCAGAGAGGCTACCTGGGAGATCGAGGAGGATGTCAGGAAGCAGTATCCAGAGTTGTTCCGGTAAGTCAGTTGTTTCGAATTTCGCGGACGAAATTCTTTTAAGGAGGGTAGATTGTAATAACCTAATCTAAGCACCCTAATTAAACTAAACTAAACCTAATTAACCTTAATTAAGCTTGAGATGTTGAGAGATGAGGTGTTGGTTTAGGATTGGATGAGGTGGAGGTTGGATAAGAATTGGATTGCCTATAAATTGGAAGGTAAGGTTAATAAAACGTTTTCTTTTCCTTTTCAACAACCAGAGCGTGAGAGAAGAGGTTAGAGAGAAGAAGAAGAAGGAGGTGAAGAAGAAGAGGAGAAGAAGTGAAGAAAGAGAAGAAGAAGTGGAGTGAAGTGGTGCAAGCTTGGGAGGCTTCTTCACTCGACCAAAAAGGTATGCCAAATCTTCAATATAACTCACATGAGCTTTGTGAGTGTTGGGGATCGACGTTGGTGTCGAATTCCCCGTCGGATTTCAACCAATTCAGAGGTTGAAGACGACGATCGGTCGACCGGTGCCTGTGGGCAGTCGACCGATCCTATTATTATATTGATGTTTACCCGCAAACGGTCGAACGATGTCTATGGACGGTCGACCGTTATGCCAAATTTATGCGGGAAAAAGGGGATATGCTGTTATCGGTCGAACGGGACCACTTAGCCGGTCGACCGAATAACGATGAGAATGGGTCGGTTGGGGATTTTGACTTATTAAACGGTCGAACTTCCTTTACCTTGTTCGACCGATCCATTCGATGCTAAGTCGGTTGGGAGCTTTGACCATCAAAACGGTCGACCGCTCTTTAACTCTCGGTCGACCGACTGAGCATTTAATTAAGCGGTAGAGTGCTTGTGTTGTTTCGGTCGAACTGTATTTCAGTTCCGGTCGACCGAACGAGACTTGGGCAAAATATTGAAATCCCTGTTATCGGTCGAACGACCCCTTGGTTCGACCGGTCGGATATATATATTATATAAAATTGTATAGCGTAGACCTTCCAAATGGTCGACCGCTAGATGACTTTTGTTCGACCGATTGGTCGGTAATTCGGTTGGCGTGGTTCGACCGGTAGATTTGTTTGTACAGTACTGTGTACTGTGTGGGGGACCGGTCGACCGGTGTGCTTTTAGCAGTCGACCGATCTGCCGTAGGTTGGTGGATTTATCCACACGCGATCCGTCGATGTCAGGTCGACTACCAGCTCCGAGGCGACGGTTGATTACCGGCTTTGAGAGCTACGGATTTCACCTTCGACGAAGGCGTATTATTATTGTACTTTTTCCTCTCTTACCGAGCGGGGTGTGAGGGATGTGTATCGTAAACCTTGTGCTGTTTGCGAGGGTTTAGCGGTAGGCCGAGGATGTTCCGGCAGGGTGCGCGCTAGGCGACTCTTGGGGGAGCAGTGGCTGTCGTCTGACCCGAGTTGTGTATTCGGCGGGCTGACTCGCTCTTTGGGTGCGGCGTGTACCAGGGGTTCCTTCCTGCACTTTTTGGGGAGCAGTGGTGTCGACTGACCCTTGTGAGGCAGCGGTGGACTGACTTGACCCTAGTGGCAGGAGTGGTTCAGTGCCGCGGAGGCGGTGAGGGCATTATTGTGGGCCCGAGGCGGACGATCATGTGCATAGCATTGCATTGTCTTTAATTCCTTTTTATATTTTTAGGAGGTTTGGTATACGGGGTTCCTGCAGGGAACTCAGGCATGTTTGTTGTTTGCATTTCAGGTAGCGAGCAGGGTTAGAGTTTGAGGTGGTGACCGAGGACGGTGCCCCCGAGATCAGATCCTGTAGTTGTCAGTCTTTTCCTTTTGAGGTGATTACATATTGTATAGCTTTTGTCGTAATCACAGTCAGTTTGTATATTTGACTTCCACGTGGATCATATTTATATTATATATGTTGGTTTGTTTCCCGTGACGTGCCCAGTGTTGACCGTTGACGGTCTTTATTATTGTTTAAATTTTCCGCTGTTTTCGGGTACGTTACAGTCAGAGCTCGCACGCTCAACCTCAACCTCCACCTTATCAAACTCCACGCCCATCGGCGACCTACCAACCCCCACATCAAAGGTCTCAGCACCAAAATTACCAACCTGGTCAGGCCTCTTCGTCAGGCTATTCTAACCAGACTCCACCACCTCAGCGGGTTGACCCCAAGAACCCTTCTAGTGATCCGACCCTTCAAGCTTTCATGGAGAGCATGCAAAGTACAGTCAAGGCTTTGGAAATGCAAGTTAGTCAGTTGGCTCATCAGCTCCATGAACGTGAGAAGGGTCAGTTCCCGAGTCAACCTATGGTTAATCCCAGGGGTCAGCCTGCTCATACCAGGCAAAATGTACACAATATTGAAAGTGACCCTTCCCAACATGCCAATGTTGTTCATACCTTGAGATCGGGAAGGGTCGTTGACAACAATGTGAAAATGCCGGAAGCCAACCCTGTTGGCGAGACATCCGAGGAGAGTCTTGAGCCTGTTAAGGAACCTAATTCTGAGACTCCTCCTCGTGATTCTTATGTCCCCAAGGCACCATTCCCTCATCGGTTGACTAAAAAACGTGATGAGCATTGGGATAAGATCGTTGAGGTACTTAGGCAAGTAAAGGTGAACATTCCGTTGTTGGACGTTGTTCAACAAATGCCACCGTATGCCAAGTTCCTCAAGGACCTTTGCACCACCAAGAGAAAAACAAATGTGCCCAAAAAGGCCTTTTTGGCCGCCAATGTGAGCTCCATATTGACACAACCCATGAATGTCAAGTACAAGGACCCAGGGTGTCCAACTGTCTCTTGCATGATTGGGAATGTGACAATCTCTCAAGCTCTATTGGATTTGGGGGCATCTGTGAATCTCCTGCCTTACTCAGTCTATGTCAACCTTGGAGTAGGCGATCTTAAACCAACGAGGACAACCCTCCAGTTGGCTGATAGATCTGTCAAAATTCCACGAGGAAGTGTGGAGGATGTCCTTATCAAAGTGGGTGAGTTCGTATTTCCAGTTGATTTCATCATCTTGGATACCGAACCCGTGTCCAACCCACAAGGACAGATTCATGTGATCCTTGGGAGGCCATTTCTTGCAACATCTAATGCTTTGATCAATTGTCGCAATGGCTTGATGAGGTTGTCTTTTGGAAACCTCTCGGCGGATTTCCACATCTTCACTCTTGCTAAGCAACCCGGGCTCTTCGACGACACTGTCGGAGCCAATTTCATCTAGGACACGGATGAGCCTGATTCATTAGGCATGTTCGACTCACATCGACATATTATTGAGGTGCCTAATGACCAGGTTGCGAGTGAAGAGGATCTTGAGGAATCCGCCAGCGTATCTCTGAACGAGGAGGCACATCTGGGTGCTTGCTCCTCCTACCCCATGGCCCTTGAGCCACTTGAAAGTAACTCTGAATCCGACAAGGACCCACCTCTGGTCGAGCTTAAACCGCTCCCCGATAACCTAAAGTACATCTTTTTAGGGGATAATGAGACCTTGCCACTCATTATTGCTTCTGATCTTGCACAAGATCAAGAGGTTGCCCTCAAAAGAGTACTCTTTGAAAACAAAGAGGCGATCGGGTGGTCCTTGAAGGATATTAAGGGAATTAGCCCTGGTGTTGTTCAGCATCGGATCCACATAGAAGAGGATTCTAGGCCCCGCAGGGACCCACAACGAAGATTGAATCCTGTACTGAAAGAAGCCGTCCGACAGGAGGTTCTTAAGTGCTTGGATCATGGCATAATCTATCCTATCTCTGATAGTTCGTGGGTAAGTCCTGTCCATGTGGTTCCCAAGAAGTCAGGCGTGACGGTTGTGGAGAATGAGCATAATGAGCTTATCCCGACACGCCTACAAACTGGCTGGCGAGTTTGCGTTGATTATCGCAAGCTCAATGCGGCAACGCGGAAAGATCATTTCCCATTGCCATTCATTGATCAGATGTTGGAAAGGTTGGCCGGACATGAGTATTATTGTTTTCTTGATGGATACTCCGGTTACAACCAAATTCCCATCGCCCCTGAGGATCAAGAGAAAACCACATTTACTTGTCCCTTTGGCACGTTTGCCTACCATCGCATGCCCTTTGGGTTATGTAATGCGCCGGCAACGTTTCAAAGGTGTATGATCAGCATCTTCTCCGATATGGTTGAGTGTTTCCTTGAGATCTTCATGGACGACTTTTCCATATTTGGCGCGTCCTTTGATGAGTGCCTTCATCACTTGAGCCTTGTCCTCAAGCGATGCCGTGAGAAGAACCTCGCTCTCAATTGGGAGAAATGTCACTTCATGGTGAAGCGAGGGATTGTACTTGGACATGTGGTCTCAAGTAGGGGAATTGAGGTCGATCCCGCCAAAGTGGGTATCATTGCTAATCTCCCACCGCCACGTAATGTGAAGGATATCCGCGCCTTTTTGGGGCATGCTGGATTCTATCGGCAGTTCATTTGGGATTTTAGCAAAATTGCTCGACCTCTCACTACCATGTTGGCTAAGGATGCCATTTTTTAGTTCACACCGGATTGCCACCATGCCTTTTTGACCTTGAAGAAAGAGTTGACTTCAGCTCCCATTATTAAGGCACCGGTGTGGACTGAACCCTTTGAGTTAATGTGTGATGCATCTGACTTCGTTGTGGGAGCAGTGCTTGGGCAACGATTGGACAAATTGCCTCATGTGATCTACTATGCCAGTAGAACACTCAATGATGCACAATTGAACTACACTGTGACCGAGAAGGAATTCTTAGCAATCATATTTGCTTTGGAGAAATTCCGGTAGTACTTGATTGGCTGCCACGTGATTATCTATTCTGATCACACAGCCATCAAGCACCTCATGGCGAAAAAAGATGCAAAATCTCGACTCTTGAGATGGATCTTGTTGTTACAAGAATTCGATCTCGAGATTCGGGACAAAAAAGGGTGTGAAAATGTTGTGGCTGACCACTTGTCTCGTCTAGAGACGACCAACCCACAGGACCAAATCATTGATGACAAATTTCCTGACGAGCAGTTGTTCACGATCGAAGATAACCCTTTGTTTGCCGACATCGTGAACTATCTCGTGACCGAGCAACTTCCTGTGGGTTGGTCAAAATCTGACCAATCCAAATTTAGATCTTATGTCAGATTCTTCCACTGGGACGACCCCTACCTATTCAAATACTGCTCTGACCAAATTTTCAGGCGGTGCGTCCCAGATACCGAGTTCCAAAGTGTACTCCACTTCTGTCATTCCAAGGCATGTGGAGGACACTTTGGAGCGAAGAAAACCGCTGCCGAGGTGCTCCAATAGGGATTCTACTGGCCCTCTCTTTTCAACGATGCTTACGACTTTTGCAAGCAATGTGATAGGTGCCAGCGCCTTGGCAGGATTGGTCGACGTGACATGATGCCTTTGCAAAATGTCCTTGTTGTCGACATCTTCGATGTGTGGGGCATCGATTTCATGGGTCCCTTCCCGAACTCGTTCGGGAATGTTTACATTCTGGTGGCCGTTGACTATGTGTCTAAGTGGGTTGAGGCTACCCAAAAAGACCAATGACAACAAGGTGGTCACCAAATTCTTGAGGGACATTTTTGCGCGATTTGGTACTCCTCGTACCATAATCAGCGATAGGGGTACCCACTTCTGTAATCGCTCCTTTGAAGCGCTTATGAGGAAATATTCGATCACCCACAAGCTTGCGACCCCATACCATCCGCAAACTAGTGGGCAAGTCGAAATCTCTAACCGTCAATTAAAGCAAATTCTTGACAAGACGGTTAGTTCCTCTAGGAAGGATTGGTCTACCAAGTTGAATGACGCGTTGTGGGCTTTCCGCACCGCGTACAAGACCAATTTGGGTATGTCCCCATATCGGGTAGTGTACGGCAAGGCTTGCCACCTACCCGTCGAGCTTGAGCATCGTGCTTTCTGGGCGATCAAGAACCTGAATATGGATCTTAATCAAGCTGGAGTACAACGTAAGCTCGACATTGTGGAATTAGAAGAGCTACGCAATGATGCGTACGAGAATGCCAAAATTCATAAGTCCTGAGCCAAGATGTTTCACGATCGCATGATTATGCGAAAGGTGTTTACGGCCGGGCAGAAGGTGTTGCTCTACAATTCCCGGGTTCATCTGTTTGCGGGTAAGCTCTGTAGTCGCTGGTCTGGCCCGTTTATTGTCCAAACCGTCTATCCTCATGGAGCGGTTGAGATCTTGAACCCTGGGAATGGGGACGTGTTCAAAGTTAATGGACAATGCCTCAAACCCTACTTGGAGGGGGCACCAGCCGAAGTCGAGGAGGTCATGCTCCTTCATGAACCTCCCTCGCACTCAACCATTCATGCTTCTACATGCGTGGTTGAGCGTTCATGTGTATATATGTTAAAAAAAAGAAAAAAAGAAAAAAAAAAGACTCCTTGAGTGAGCATCGATTGTTGTGGGCCCCAACCCTTGTTTATTTGGGCCCCAGTTCTTTAACGTATTTGTGTCCCTTCTTTAGCATCTCACAGGTTTTGAGGGAATTTGGGTTGTGTCCATCAACATAGCCATAATCTTCCCTGTGTCCTTCACGTTGGTGAGATCTATTCTTTTTCATGCATAGCTCCATGTAGTAACTTGCTCGCATTCATTGAGGACAATGCATGAAGTAGGTGTGGGGGGTCTTTTACATGTGTACATAGTCGAGTCTTTTCTTTTGATTTTGTTTTCTTTTGTTTGCATTATTAGGGTCATGTTAGTGTGCTGCATTTAATATCGATATATCTGCTTGCCATGATCCTTGGGTGACTTGTCTTCTTTTGCTTGCCTAGTGCTTTAAAATTTTCACATTTCTTTCAAAATCTTCATGCGTTTGCGAAAGAAAATGTTTTGTGGGTTTTGCGTGTGTTTAGCATGTGCAAAACCGTTGAGAGGCAAAGTAAAAAGAGAGCTCCCAAAATTGTCTTGAACTTCATGCATTAGGATATCTAGTACTGTGGCTTAGTATTTATCAAGTCGTTAGGATGCACCCCAGTTTTCCCTTGGGGGTGAGTAATCATAGGGTTTCAGTGCTCAAACATTCAAAGAAGTCCACCCTGAACCTAGTGAGTCAATAATTCGTGTTTGTTAATTTAGGAAGTTTGTTGTAGTCAAGGACCCTTTAAATCTTGTTGTGAGACATTAAGTGTAGGGGTTTTGGTTCATGTGTAGATAAGAAATAAGTGAGTAGGTGTTCTCTCTTCTCGCGCGGCTCCTATCACTCGGGAAAGTAGGTCTGAGGGGACTTTGTGCCTGGTGCTTTCGAGTCATCTGACTTGGGATGCGCTGACCGAACTCCCGTTACACGGGTAGTAGGGATTTCCCTATGTGGAGATTTGGGGAAAGGTGTACGTGAAAGTGTAAGTCCTCATGGGCAATGATGCACGAAACCTGACCCTGGGAGAATGAAGCTCCAACTAAATAAAAAGAAAAAAAGGGACTTGATTGTGAAGTGCAAAATATTGTGATACATGACTTGAACCATATCAATATTTCACAAATTAAAACTAAATAGGTTCGAGACAGTGGACCAAGGCTTCACCTCACGTGACAAACAAAGAAACTTAATAGCTGTCGAAATTTCAACTGGATCAGAACACATGGATCCACCATTGGCGGATCAACCGGGTCCGTTTTGTCTCAAATTTTGGCCACGGGTTGGGTTATTAGGTCAAAGCATTCCAAGACTATGTGATTCGATATAGAGTCATCCGATTATACCCAGATTAATCCTAACCATGTATTGCTATATAAATACCATTGTAATCTCTCCTCTCCTCTTCTTCCTACTTCCTCCATTAGTTAGGTTTATTTTACTGCTCATTAGTGTAAGAGGAGGAGGAGGAAACCTTGTAATCTTGCATTTTAATCAAGTATTCTTGTTCTTTACATTATTTTTCTATTTGATGCAATTTCCTTCATGTTTGTTGTTTGCCTAATCTAGTTTTCTAAATTTTCCATTATGGTTTTGTGTTGTTGTTATATTTCTTTGGTTTATATGTTGAGTATGGGATGTGATTATGTGATGTATTAAGTGTGTGTGTGTTAATTCTAACCTTTGAGCCTCACATGAGTTCCATAACCATCTAATAGGATTTTCACTCTTATCTTTGATGTGCTAATGCTCTTGAGTGATGCTTAGCATGTGCTTAGATTAGTGGGCCTATTTTATGGGGAATGATGAGGTGGGGATAAGGATGGAGTGGATAAGAAGAAAACATGACATGTGTGTGCATGTGCTCATGTTGGCCTCATCCTAATTAATGTCTTGTATGTTTTAATGATTTTGTCCAATCTTATTTCAAGTGAAGACATAGTGGCGTTTGGTCATTATGCATGAGCTCATATTAGCCTCATTTCAATTATTATCTTGTATGTTTTAATGATATTGTTTTATCTTATTTCATGTGGGGGCAAAGTTGGATTTGGTTTTATGAAATTCATGTATTACATGTTGTGATGAGCACTAATGAACACACATATGTACACATATTCTTATTTCCGCATTCTTTCTCTATCCCCTAGGGGTTTATTTTTAGCATCGTTGTCTGATTTCGTACGCATCGTAGTGTAATTCGACCTCATTTCTCACTTCTGTTCCCACTCAAGTATTGTGGATTTTGGTTCGCACACGCACTTCGTGGACAAGACCCATACTTGTCACGTCTTCGCCGACGTTGTGCAATTACGATAGTATAACTGAATTAAACAAGTTTTTGGCACCATTGTCGGGGACAACGAAAGCAAGCTAAACTGCAACTTTTCAAAGAAGTGCCTTTTAGTTTTGAAAACAAACCATAAATCTTCATCTTCCTCACCGAGTCGCTCACCCCAACGAAAAACCAAAACCAAAGAAATGCCAACAAACATGGAGGTCTCGAGTACCAATAGTAGAAAGCATGTTAGTTGGTCGTCGTGAAAACACCATCGTCGCTTTCGACCACTAGGTTGTGGTCGTGTTTAGTTCGCCATGGTTTATCCTTTAAATAGTGGAGGTTGTGTCCTTTCACAGTCGGGATTTGTCCTCTTAAGGGACGTTTGTGCAGATGGAATCCAATTGATAAGAAAATGTTTTCCCTTTGACGGTTTGACCCAATATTTTCCCTATGTTTGTACATATCTTGGAAAATTGAAAATTTTGGGTTTACGGTTAGGGGAGTTGAAAATTTACGGTTAGGAAATTTAGGGTTTAGTGTTAAGTTCCCCTCCCCCCCCCCCCCCCCCCGCCATTTGACCCTCTCCAGCCCTACCTCATCCCCTCCGGCCACTTGTGGTGACATCCTCTGGTAAGCATAAATCTTTGTTTATCTACAAAGAGTGTATTTAGTTGTGGTATATCTCTGGTAGTAATCATCTTACATGATATTTCATGGAACGAACAATGAATTTGTCCTTCTTTGGTGAAGAAGAAGAAGAAGAAGAAGAAGAAGGATGAGGAGGAGAAAAAGAAGGATGAAGAGTCAAGGAGGAAAAAGGTAGAGGAAGAAAGAAGAAAGAAAGAAGTGGAGAAGAAAAAGAAAAAGGATTAAGAAGAAAGAAAGAAAGAAAGAAAGAAAAAGGAAGAATAGATAGAAGAAAAAGTAGAAGAAGAAGAAGAAGAAGAAGAACAAGAAAGAAAGAAAGAAAGAAAGAGAAGGAGAAGAAGAAGAAGAAGAAGAAAGAAAGAAAGAAAGAAAGAAAAAGAGAGGGTGGAAAAAAGCATGAGAGGAGAGAGAGTGTCTGGTGCGCATGGGTAGCCTTGGCTCCTCTAGGGTTTCCGACCCCATTTCTTCACCAAATTGCTTGTTTTCTTCACCAAAATGGAGACAAAGACAAGCTCTACACGTTTGCAACAACAAGATGGAGATTGTGGCACAACAAATGATCTCCATTTCGTCTCAAAGGAAAGCTTTTCTGCAGCTTTGGAAGAGCTTGATGTTACGCCACCTCTAGGGAGTGCTAATGCTCCCCCAAGGAAGTGGTCTGACCTCTTCTCAGCAAAGCCAAGAGCATCCACGGCCCTACACTTCATTCAACCTGCTGTAAAAGGAGGGGAGAAGGTGGTTGTTTGCTCAAAGATGGAAGTAGTGGAGGCGCTGAAAAGATGGGATTCGGTTTTGGTAGGTCACTTCATCGGTTTCAGACCTCATCTACCAACTTTGGAGAAGCACCTCCACAATCTATGGGCTCTTGCTGGAGGCTTGGAGGTCATTAGGAGGGGGCAAGGTTTCTTGTTATTTCGTTTTTCTCTTGGAGAAGAGAGGAAGAAAGTCCTCCAAGGAGGGCCATATTTTGTTAGAGGAGCTCCACTTGTGGTTCAAGAATGGCTCCCAGATATGACATTGGAGAAGGCACACATCACAACGGTTCCTATATGGGTTCGTTTGCCGGAGCTTGACCTTCGATTTTGGTCGCAAAGAACATTGAGTACTATTGCAAGTGTCCTCGGGAGACCACTCTGCATGGATGACAACACGACTTATGGAAGGAGATTAGCTTCTGCTCGGGTATGCATTGAGGTAAGTCCTGATTTCTTATACCCTAGTTGGGTAGATGTTCAAGTAGAGGATAGTGCAACACATCGAGTTTTCGTGGAATACGAGTGGCGCCCCGGTTATTGTAAGGATTGTCTCAAATTTGGCCACGATGAGGAGAAATGCCCACGACGGAAGCTACCCTCAAAGGTGCTTGCTTCCCAATCTCACGTTGCTGGAAAATGGGTGGTGGTTACTCGTGATAAGGGGGGGAGACATGAAGGTTGTGAGGAAAGAGTGGGGGGAGAGGCGAGTGGGAGTGGGAGTGGGAATAGGGTAGATGGTTTGGTGAGGGTTAGTGAGGCTCACGTAGAGAGGGAAGGGGCTGGTGGTGAGGGAGAGAAGGGAGGAGAGGGTGGAAGGGATGATGAGGTGGAATGTGGTGCAGCTGAGGTGGCAGTAAGAGCAAATGAGGAGTGGCCATGTGGGAATGGGTGTGATGTGGCAGCTTTGGGAGGAAATGAACAAAATAAGACAACCTTTTGCTCCTTGGAAGAAACCAATGCAATCACACCATGTGGCAAAGATACACCCTCCTTCAAATCAAATTCCAGCAAGGCTGCAAAGAGTGCACAAGGAAGGAAGACTAAGGGGAGCCAAAAGAAGCAAGTGGAAGTGGGTGAGAAAAGTGTTGTATTCATTTCGGGACCATCCAATGAGGAGGAACTTGAGTGCTCTACTTTCTCTTGGGCCAATAAGAAGAAGGAATTCTCTTGTGCAAAGGACATAGCAAGGGACCATGAGGGCTTGCATGGGACACACTTAGTGGGGGACCCTCAAAGGCAAGATGACAAAAAACGTGGTGGGCATGTGGTGCATGAAGAGGAGCTATCACGTGATGGGGAAGTGGAGTTTCAGTTTGAGCCACGGAGTGGGGACGAAAATTCTGTTGGAAGGGTGGCCACACCACTTGGTTTAATTGGTGAACATCAAGGGCATGAGGGACACTTAGTGAAGGTTTCTCAAAGTGAGGGGAATGGGAAAGGTGAGCCAAAATTGGTGCATGGAATGGAGGTACAAAATTTAAATGGAGATGTGCTATATGCGGCTGCACCAAGGGCATGTGAGGCAGACCTTAGAAGTGTGGGGAGAGCCACGACAATAGAGGATAGTGTAGGGAGTCAAGGGCATGAGCAATGGGAAGGCCGAAATGATCAAAGCGGACTGACGGCTTTGGTCCAAGAGGATCTAAATTGCATATCTCCACAATCGGTGGCACGTGCAAAGGGACCTAAGCTGAGATCAGGAACACATTGTGGGGGGAGATTTGACATACTAGGAGACAGGCTGGACTTGGGGACAAGTGGAGAAGGGGAGACAAGCAAGAAGATAGGCAACTCGCCACCACCACCACTAAGGCGATCCGGGAGAAAGATAACCAGCAAAACAATCTCATGTGGAGGTCAAGGGGGTCACCCCGCACCTTTAAATCCATGAATATCCTATTTTGGAATGTGCGTGGCGCAAATGGACCCGGCCGTGCACTAATGATAAGGGGTCGAATAAAGGAAGTAAACTCGGATGTCGTGTGTGTGATGGAGCACAAGGTCAAGTACAAGAGGATTGAACGTTTCAAGAGAGCCATTTGGCCCAACGCATGGATGTCAAATAGTTTGATAGTAGACTCAGGGCGGATCCTAGTGCTATGGAATGACCAAATAGTGGACATGAGGGTCACCTTTGAAACGTCACAATTGCTACACTTTCAGGCCAGCTTGAAGGGAGATGGAAGCGAGTTTGATATCACAGCGATCTACGGGGAAAATGGGCATGTGGATAGGAGAGTATTGTGGAATGACCTTCTACAAGTAGCTCCAAATGATTCAAGACCATGGATAGTGGGGGGTGACTTCAATTGCATTCGTAAGCTGAGCGAGAAACGGGGAGCTGCTGCTGGAAACGAGGTTGCCATGTCAGAATTTAATGAGTGTATTGATTCACTCCAACTCCTTGAGATGCCATCTACCGGCAGCGAGTTCACTTGGTCAAATTCCTCTGAGGGTAGTGCTTGCATCGAGACAAGGATTGACCGGATTCTAATCAACAATGCATGGCTCGAGATGTTCCCGAAATCCTATTACCTTGCTGGTGCGAAGGACCTAAGTGACCACACAATGCTCATCATGAAGACAGAAGGAAAGGAAAGACAAAAGAGAAAGATGTTTCGCTTCGAAAACCATTGGGCTGAGCATGAAGAGTTTAGGAGTATTGTGGGACAAGCTTGGACCAAGTATATGAGAGGCACACCTATGTTTCGGATGGTGGGAAAGCTACATGAAGTAAAGAAGAGGCTTATCCAGTGGAGCACCTCTAAATTTGGGAATGTGAACCAAAAGGTGGGAGAGGCCCGGGCTGCTCTAGAGGAAGCTCCGAGAAGAAGGGCAGCAAACCCACTTGATGCTGCGCTTATCCTTGCTGAGGGAGAAGCAAAAGATGGCCTTGCGCGGATTCTTGCTCGGGAGGAGTCCATTATTCGACAAAAATCAAGAGTCAAGTGGCTGAAGGAGGGGGACCGGAACACTAGATTTTTCCATGCGCACCTTAGAGTGAGGAGAGCCACCAACCAAGTGAGACGAGTGGGTGAGGGCTCCACTCTCGTGGAGGAGGAAGGAGAGATCCGGGACGCTTTCCGGCGTTTTTATGCTAACTTGTTTGCTCATGATTTGCAGCTGAAACCCCTCCCCCCTTCTGTCATCCTACCACAAATCCTACCGGCAGAGGGGACGGAGTTAACACGACCTCTTGAGATGAAGGAGCTTGAAATGGTAGTGCTAAACGCAAATATAGATAAAGCACCGGGACCGGATGGCTTCAATGCAAAGTTCTTCAAAGCCACTTGGGAAATAATCAAAAGGGACATGTTTAATGCCATGAGCTCCTGCCTAGAGAGTGGAAAGGTGCTAGCCAAATGGAATGCCACATCCATTACGATTATCCCGAAGAAGAAAGCACCACTTTTGGTGGAGGACCACCGACCCATTGCTCTATGCAACATGACATATAGGTTCACATCAAAAGTCCTTGCGAATCGTTTGAAGGGGCTGCTGCCACGCCTCATTGGGGAGAGTCAAAGCTCCTTCGTTCAAGGCAGGAGAATTGGGGACAACATCCTCCTTGCCCATGAATTATGCCACAACCTCCACCTAGACAAAGGAATGGGCCGAATGTGCATTAAACTAGATATTCGGAAAGCCTACGATTTCGTCTCTTGGGACTTCCTCCGTGAAGTGCTGATCAGATTTGGATTCCCCGTTAAGTGGAGAAGGCTTATCTTGAGTTGTGTCAAAGCCTCGTTCGTGGTGACGGTCAATGGTGCAAATTCAGAATCCTTTATGGCCAGCAACGGCTTGAGACAAGGTGACCCCTTGGCCCCCGACTTGTTTGTGCTTTGCATGGAGGTTTTGAGTGGGATGGTGAAGAAGGAGGTCCTGGCTGGACGTATCCAGCCACTAGTGTGTGGAGATGTTCCTGTTTCGCACCTTCTCTTTGCTGATGATGTCCTTCTATTCGCAAAGGCAACAAAGGAAAATGCAAGAGCTATCTGAGGTGTACTTGAGGAGTTCACAGCTTGCTCGGGGCTGAGCTTTAGTGCCTCGAAGAGCCAAATATTTATGGGAAGCGGAGTGCCACAAGGGTCCTGGATTGCGGCCCATCTTGGCATGGAGAGAAAGGAGTTCCCGGTAACATACCTTGGGCTGCCGTTGTTCTCCGGGAGGATGGGAAGGACCCACTGTGTTTCGTTGATAGACAAGGTAAAAGCAAGGCTCAGTACGTGGCAGCAGAACTTCTTGACGATGGCTGGTCGAGTGGAGCTCGTAAGAAGTGTACTCGTCTCCCTTAGCATTTATTGGACGTCCGCGTTCCTGATTCCTCGGAAAGTGCTAAAGGAGATCGAGAGCCTAATGTGTCACTTTATCTAGGGAGGCCCGAAAAAGTGGGTAGCAGTAGCTTGGAAAGATGTGTGTCTACCAAAGGAGGAAGGAGGCCTTGGTCTGAAGCGACTGTCGGAGTGGAATGATGTAGGCCTCCTCTGCTTATTTTGGCTTGTGGTGGCGGAAGGAAATGCACTTTGGGTGAAGTGTATACGCCGAAAGTACTTGAGGACTCGATCCATTTGGCTTGCACGACCCCCATCCACCTCCTCATGGGCATGGAAAGGGATACTCCAAGTCCGAGACATGGCTAGAAAGCACATCCAATATGAGGTGGGAAATGGAGAAGATATCCGGTTTTTCCAATACCCTTGGTGTGGCGAACCGTTTCAAAACGAAAGGTGGGGGGAGCGGTTACACTATGAATTAGGAGTGCCGTGGGACACGAAAGTGTCGTACTTCATTAGAGAGAGAGTGTGGAACCTCCCCCCACCACACTGCACATTTATGGAGGAAGTCCACAAACGAATATTGAGTACGAGAATTCATGGTGGCGTGGACCAGCCAAAGCGAGTGGACGGAGTGGGAAAGACACTTGGCATCAAAGAAGTATGGAGATGGGTCAAGACACCGGGGAGGAAGGTAGCTTGGGCTGGAATGGTTTGGCACAAGTATGTCATCCCAAAGCATGCCATCACGACTTGGAGAGCACTACGAGGACGTCTACTCACAAAAAGCTTGATGAACAAACGGGGAGCAACACTACACTCGGGGTGTAGCCTTTGCGAGGGAGGCGAGGAAGACATTGAGCATTTGTTTTGGGGGTGTGAATACATAAAGAAGGTATGGGCAGAAATCTTGCACATCTTAAAGCTTTACCACAGGATGGCACACTCCTTAGAGGCTGAAGCTATACGTCTTTCACACATAGGAGGAAGCCGGCTTGATATTGTGGTACGGAGATGGGTCTTCCAAGCCATGATACATGAGTGCTGGCTGGAACGAAACCGAAGGATCTTCGATGGAGAAAAGAACCTCCCAATGCATATTGTGGCTATTATCAAGGACATGGTTCGCAGCCTTTGGGATAAAGTAAAACAGCTTGCCAAGAGTGAAGAGGAAGAAAACCGGTCCCACCTCATGTGGACATAGCTTGCTGCTTGGTCCTCGTTTGTTTGTATAGTCATTTCACCTACATTGCTGACATGGTATATTGTTTAGTGTAGGGTAGAGGCCAGGTATGCATGTGGCATACACCCGCATTCATAATGGCTCTGTTTTGTACTCAATTTTGTAGGTTGTAAACTTTACTTAGATTTATATTATTCGAGGCTAAGCCTCCCTTTTGCTTTGCAAAACAAAAAAAAGAAAGAAATTGAGAAAGAAGAAGAAGAAGAAGAAGACTTCGAAATCTGAACAAGAAAAAAGAGGTTCAAAAGAAGAACCTCACGGAAAAGAAAAGAGAAAGAGAACAAATCACAAAAGAGTCAATTGTGCTGAAGAGGCTGAAATATGATGGAAATTGTTATGAAATCCAAAGGTCTTATGGATGATTCACATTCCTTAACCCCTATCATTCAAGTAGATTTTTACTCTTATTAATATGGTGTAGTACAATTTGTTTGGTTTTAACCCCTACTACCTCCTCATCCTATATAAAGAGGGCTATTGTACACATTTGTAGAGACAACAAAAGGAAATACATATCTCTCCCCTCCCCAATCTTTTCTTCTTTAGATTGTTTGTTTTACAACACCTTATTAGCACAAGGCTCTACGATTAAAGTCTGGTGAAGCACCCAAGGTAACCACTAGTAGACTAAACAACATAGTTGCCAAAAAGAGGTAACAACATAGACTTTCACATGCATTCTTTGAATCTATATTTTCATGCACCCAATCTATGTTGTTAATGTGGTTTACACCGTGTCATGCAGAATGATTTTCACACCCAACTGTTCTAATAATATCATTTACTTCTAGTCTAGAATATGATATCAAATGTGACTTGTGATATGAGCAATGAGACTTCAAATTACGAAATGTATACTCTAGACCAAGCATGTGTGCATATCACTCTTTGGGACCACAAGTTATAAGTGATTCCTACATAACATCAAAATATATTGCGATATATTCATCTTGCATATTCATTAAAATGTAATAGCTAATAATTATAAAAAGAAGTTGAAATGATTCAAACATGAACAAGGACAGTGGAGACACATATATTGCAACGTATATTCGTAAATAATGGTTCTATTTCGGTTGAATATAAAGATTTCAAATCGCGTACATACGATCCTAGGATTTGGAACCACATGTTGAGATTCTTTATCAACCTTAAGAATGGCTTCAGAGATCTCTAATCTAATCTAATTTTTACTGTAGTTTACATGAAAAAATAATAGTGTTCGTATGTATGTGATAACATGTCTGATTTTTATTTTTATGGTGCATATGAATACTAACATTTTCACATGGATATTTCGATGTCATCTATGAATTAAAATCTAATTACTTATAATGATTTATGTTTTACAATAATCCTTGATCAAGTATTGTTATTTACTTTATTGAATCTATTATCATGACAAATCTCACCAAGCTTGAGTTCGCCGTCCTTGATATATCAGGAAAGAATTACCTCCCATGGACTCTCCATGCGGAAATTCTTCTTCACATAAAATAATAAAAATATTGTCTATCATAGATAGTATTTGATTCCAATGAGATCTATTACTTGGCATGCTCATACTATGCTTTTATTTGTATGGAAAATTCCATATTAAATGTATTTTTCATCTGGATATACAGAACCAATAACATCTGAAATACTAGTTTCAATAATATTTGGTGCATTTTTTTGCAAAACTTATTTTAATTGCATCTCATTTGGTTATCATATTATGTCACATGAAATTTCGATGCTATTTCGTTGCATCACATCTGGAAATATAATGGTTAATCATTCCAACACATCTGATTTATTTATGCAATTATATAAATGATATAATGTGGTATATTGCAACAAAATTTGAGTTTCCATATTATGAAAGTAATTATTTACCATATGTCATGCTATCATTGAAAATGAATCACTTCAGCTCCGAAGGCAAAAACTGTAATCTTCACAATGTGTAATGATTTGCTATCCTCTTTGTTAAAATGATTTTAAAAGGTATTAGGATTTAATCTCATGTCTGTTTTTGTGTCTGGACAAAACATCGAGTTATTGATCAAAGTTCCAGGATTTCTCGATCCAATGAAGCATGAAAATAAATAGTTACATATTTAGTAGTGCTTCTAAAATTAAATGATATATAATTCTCATGCAACTTTGTATTGATTCACTTGCTTTGTGTAAGTTATATGAATTCTTAATATCATGTTGATTAAAAGAGTATATGTAAAGTGGTTCAAGCATGCGATTATTACTTGTTAATTGTTGAACGTTTTATATTAAACCGCAAGTGCACGGCCGCGATGAAGCGGTGGCAAGTACGGGTCGTCCTCAGGGAGGTGAGTAGCCTCTTGTTTATCAGAAATCAGGTGGCAAAAATAGGGGGAGAAAGATGTTTATGCTAGTCTACTCTATACTACGCTAAGAAGTAGGAAATGCGAAAAGAAGAACCAAACAATGAAATAATAACTAAGCTAAGAACAAAGGAAGAATGTTGGAATACAGAAATGGGAAAACCCCTAAGGGGTGAAGTGAGTGCACACATGCAAAGAGGTGGGTGTAGAATACATTCTTTAAGCACATGAAGGTGGTGTTTATCAAACATAGGAAGTGTCTAAATGTTATGGCAAAACCTATCAATCTATTCACCAACTTAGTTGATTAACATTTACATATGCAAGTTGTTTATTTCAGAACCTAATCAAGCATGAGAGGTGTCTAATCATTTTGGCAAAACTCATCAAGTTATAAATTCTATCCTAAACAAGCAAGCATACATTCATGTTTTATCAACACATCAAAAATAAAGCATTCATCCCATTCTCTAATGCATGTATGTATATCTACTCCACCCCCCAAAGGGGATGGAACTACTCACTAAACATTACACTAATTATTAAACTAAGCAAAGAAAGCATATTAAAACTAAGCTAGAAATAAAAGACGATTAAACTAAAACATGCAAAAATAATAAAAGAAGCATAAACAAACAATGAAAGAAACACAAAACTTTATTGATAAAATGACTTACATTTCAAGTAGCATCCTCCTAGTTTAGTGTGTGCTTCAAGGCCTCACTTCTAGTAGGAAGAATAGCCACTTAAAATATGGAGTGATTACAATAGGAGGTGAAGAGTTCTATTTATAGCCATGGAAAAAGCTAATCCGGGACAATCCCCCGATGTGGGACTAAACCAATACCAAAAATAGCCTAAACGAACATTAATACAAGTCCAGGAAAAATTTGGGCGGATCCTGAGTAATATGGACCGCCAATTAGCGGTCCAAGACCGCCAATTGGCGGTCCACAAACTTCGGATCGCGTTGGAATTTGTTGTGGGCTTTTCTTTCTGGTATTGTTGGTCTTTGATGCGGTTACTTGACTTGTTGGAGCTCCGACTCGAATCGAATTTGTAAAATACTCCCCATGATGGTGTGGAGTATTCTGTTTTGCTCTTAGGTCCTTCTGCCTTGCATTCAGGTCCTTCTCCCTTGCATCTTAGTCCTCAGATCTCACAATTCAGTCCTTTTTCCCAGCTTTTGGGTCCTTTTATGCTTCATCTCTTCAAACCTATTTATTCCTGAAAACTAAACATAAAACTCGTAACATAACATTGTTTAGGTGAAAGATAATGGATATAAGATACAAATATAAACATGAAATGATGTCAATCAAATACCCCCACACCTAACTTTTGCTAGTCCCGAGCAAAACAAAGAAAGAGAAAAGCATACAAAAAACAAGAAATCCTAACTCACTTTCGTAGGAATCACGGTTGCACTTAGCACGTGCAACAAGCCGTTAAACCTCCTTGTCGCCTAGGAGGAGGAGTGTTGTCTCCTGAGGGTTTTCAGCGGATATACCCACAAAATCCGAACAAGATGCATTAATCAATCTAGCTACACAACTCGTTGGACTCATATTTTGTCGATCATGGGACGCGGTAATGCTACGGGTCGACTCTATATATGTAATCGGTCCACACACCTAGCCTAATGAGTTATTCGTGAAAGTTAGTTAAGGACTTAAGTGAAAGACATGGGCAACCTTAACTTCTGAATGTGATACAATGTGTAAAGTCAATTTTGGTTCTTATTTGACACTTTTTTTTTCTTCTCTTTTTTTTTCTTTTTCTTTGGAGCATTTTATTGGTTGGTGTTTGATTCTCCCATAGTCAGGTTGCGTGCCTCATTGCCCATGAGGACTTACACTATCACGTACACCTTCCCCCAAATCTCCACATAGGGCAATCCCTACCACCCTTGTAACGAGAGTTCGATCGGCGCATCCTAAGTCAGATGACTCGAAAGCACCAGGCACAAAGTCCCCTCAGACCTACTTTCCCGAGTGATAGGAGTCGTGCGAGAAGAGAGAACACCACTTATTTACTTATCTACATGGGAACCAAAACCCCTACACTTAAGTTTCACAAAAAGAGATTAAGAGCCCTTGACTACGACAAACTTCCTTATACTAACAGGCACGAATTATTTGACTCACTAGGTTGGGGGTGGACTTCTTTAAATGTTTGAGTGCTGAAACCCTATGATTACACGCCCCCCGAGGGAAACCGGGGTGCATCCTAACGACTCGATAGGACCTAAATCCAGTAAACTAGAAATCCTAATGCATCAAGTTCAAGACAATTTTGGGAGCTTTCTTTTTACTTTGCCTCTCAACGGGTTTGCACATGCTAAACACACGTAAAACCTACAAAAACATTTTCTTTCGCAAACACATGAAGATTTTGAAAGAAATGTGAAAATTTTAAAGCACTAGGCAAGCAAAAGAAGACAAGTCACCCAAGGATCATGGCAAGCAGTATATCAATGTTAAATGCGGCACACTAACATGACCCTAACAATGCATAGAAAGAAAACAAAAATCAAAAGAAAAGACTCGATTATGTACACACGTAAAGCACCCCCCACACACACCTACTTCATGCATTGTCCTCAATGAATGTAAACAAGATACTACATGTAGATATGCATGAAAAAGGAAAGATCTCACCAACATGAACTACAAAGGGATGTTCAGGGTCATGTTGATGGACACAAACACAAATTCCCTCAAAACCTGTGAGAAGCTGAAGAAGGGAGATAAATACGTGAAGAGATTGGGCCCAAGTACACAAGGGTTGGGGCCCACAACAATCGATGCTTACTGAAGGAGTCTTTGATTACACATTTTTTTTTGTTTTTACAACATATATACATCAACCAAGATATTCTCATAATCATTTGGTCAAGGAACAACAAATGAGAACATCAAGTTTTGAGGACCAGAGACTTGCCGAGATGGGCAAACTTCACTGGTACTCTGAGGTGTCATGAGGGGTGAAAGGTCAAAGATGAACGGCTCGAACCCCTCATGATATTGGTTGGGTGTGGGCAACAAAGAATGAAGTTGTGTTGCCTCACTAGGGTTTAGTTGCTCATCGAAGAAAACCCTCCAACCAATAGGCGGGTGCATCGGAATGAGTTCCTCAGGCTCATTCGATGGATGCAGCAGACCTGCATCACTAAGAACGGGGCTGCTCCCCAAGTCATCCAACAAGGACCTCCCACCATCATCTAGATCATCAAGCAGAAGCTCGGTCATAGATGGGTCCTTGTAGGAGTCAATATGAAGCTCAAATGGCTCAATGGCCATGGGACATTAGGTAGAGACACTTTCTGGTATAGGCATATGATGAGGTGTCTCACTCTCACTAGTACTCTCAACTGAATCATGCAACGAACACTCCCTTTGGACATTCATGTTAAAGGCCAGCTCACTCTGTTGCATTGTGAAGACAGGCAATGAGTTTTCGTTGGGCCCACGAACATTCTCAACGGGTTGCATTGGGGTTAGGGGTGTTCGTTGATTTTGTGGTGCTTTCTCTATTTGGCGGATGAGATTTAGATTCAAAGGTTCATCCATGGGTTCCTGTTGCCTACCAGAGTTGAACACATGAAACTCGGCACTCATGTTACCGAATGAGAGCTTCATGAGACCATTTCTACAATTAATCAAGGCATTGGAGGTGGCCAGAAATGGTCTACCCAAAATCAAAGGTATTTGAGAGTGGGTGATCGAAACAGGATTGGTATCGAGGACAACAAAATCGACTGGAAATATAAAATCTCCAACTTTGATAAGCACGCCCTCGATAATCCCCTTTGGAATACGAATGGATCTATCCGCCAATTGGAGGGTGATCTTAGTTGGTTTCAATTCTCCCAAGTGCAACTGTTGATAAACAGAGAATGGGAGGAGGTTGACCGCTGATCCTAAATCAAGCAAAACATTGATCAATCTAGTGTCCCCTATCGTACACTGAATAGTAGGACACCCAGGGTCCTTGTATTTTGTGTAGGTAGGATTGGACAAAAGTGAGCTGATATTTGCAGCCAAGAATGCTTTCTTAGGAACATTGGTTTTCCTCTTAGTTGTGCAGAGATCCTTCAACAATTTGGCATATTGAGGTATTTGTTGGATGACATCCAACAAGGGGATGTTAACCTTCACTTGCTTAAATACCTCTAATATCTTATCCATGTTGTCACTCCGCTTTTTGGTTAACCTACTTGGATAAGGAGCTTTTGGCAGGTAGGTTTTCTGCGGTGCCTGAGAAGGATGCCTTGGTGTATTACCCTCACCCTCAGCTTCTTCTTCACCACCATTCCCACTGAGGGGCTGCATACAACGAGGGCCACAATGCCCAGCAAGTGATACCAGATCTGGAGATCCAGTACCTCCTACTATCGACAAGGCAGGCAATGCCGATCAGGTCATGACGGTCTAGACTAGATTACTCTCCTAGTGCGTCCGAATTCCTTAGGGCCAATGTCTACTTGCTTTTAGTTAAGGCTTTATTAAGAGTGATTTTTGGGGCCAAGAAAAGGGTGATGAAATCCCCCACCTTATCTTTTATAGGACAGCCCCTCCTTAGTAGCGTTTTGATCCTAGATCTAGCAATCAATCACTCCAATCAAACGCTCGACTCACTCTTGTCCTGATGCAATTCCTACTAACTAATGCATGGGCATACGAGATGCATGAATGAGTGTAGGAAATTGCGTACCTCACGCCAGCGCTCAACAACTGAAAGTAAAGCTAAAAGAAAAGACAACTATATGCCTAAGTCAATACATGATGCGTGACCTAAACAAGTAAGAACGTCTAGTCTTTTGCTTTGGATTTTAGGGCCAAGTTGATTAATGGGGGAGTGATTAATGATCTGGGAGAAAACGAGAAGTCACAACATGCAAAATAGCACTCCCAGATAACGAACGTGAAGTAATAAACCACCAGAAGAAAAATGAAACCAGGAAGACCTCACCAGGCCGCCAATTGGCGGTCCCAGACCGCTGATTGGCGGTCACTTTTGAAGTGTTAGTGCTCCAACTCTTCCAGTAGCCTCCCCGTGAGCTCTAGGATCCCTGAGACTAAGAAAAACTGGAAACAAAAAATTAAAAACCCCTCGAATCGTCCAAACCAACCTCTGGACAGAGCACCTCCCCGGCAATGGCGCCAAAAACTTGATTGATCGTTTTATATTAACCGCAAGTGCACGGCCGCGTTGAAGCGGTGGCAAATACGGGTCATCCACTGGGAGGTGTGTCGACGCTTGGTTTGTTCGAAAGCGAGAGGTAAAATAAGGAGAGAAAGATGAATTACACTAAACTATACTAAGATGCACAAAGGAAATGAAGATAAGCAATAAAACTAAACCCCATAGGGGGTAGAGAAATAATGTGAATATGAAGATGTGTGTGTGTGTGTTCAATTAAGCTCCTTATATCATGTAGTGCATGAAATCATAAAACTACATCCAACTTTGCCTCCACATGAATTAAGATAAGACTACATCATTAAAACATAAAAGACAATAATTGGAATGAAGCTAAATAAACTCAAGTATAAAGACTAGACCCTACTATGCCTCCACATGAATTAAGATAAGACTACATCATTAAAACATACAAGACATTAGCTAAGGTAAAGGCAACAAGAGCACATACACTACAAATTGTGTTTCCAACATTAACTTCATCCATATCCTAACCTTATCATTCCCCATAAAATAGGTCCACTAATCAAAGCATAAGCTAAGCTTCATTCAAGAGCATTAGCATATCAAAGATAAGAGTGAAAACCCATTAGATAATTATGGAAATCATATAAAGCTCAAGGGATAGAGATAACACACACTTAATACACTACATGATTATATCACATATTTCTCCACCCCCCAAATGGGGATGGAACTACTCACACATATTTAAACTAACTACTCTAACAAAATGAAGCATTATACTGAAATAAAACTACACTAATCAAGCAAGAAATAAAGAAGCATAAAAGGAAAGGAATGACTAAACAAACATGCACAAATTAAAAGACAAGATTAAAAGAAACTAGAAGAATTATTTTATTAACAATGACTCACATTGAAGGTAGCATTCTTCTCCACCTTGAGTTTTTGCTTCAAGGCTCACTCCTTAGTAGAGAGAATGCCACCAAGCAATGGGTAATTACAATGGAAGGTGAAGAGTTCTATTTATAAGCATGGAAAAAGCTAATCAGGGACAATCCCCCGATGTGGGACTAAACCAATACAAAAAATAGCCTAAACAAACCATAATACACGTCCAGGAGAAAACTTATCGGATCTGGAATGATCCAGACCGCCAATTGGCGGCCTATAGGATCCAGATCCGTCTGGATTTGTTTGTGGGCTTTTCTTGAAGTGTGTCTTGGTCTTGGATGCCTCTACTTCGTTTATTGGAGCTCCGACCCGAATCGAATTGCCAAAATACTCCCCATGAAGGTGTGGAGTTTCCAGTTTTGCTCTTAGGCCCTTCTGTCTTACGTTCAGGTCCTTCTCCCTTGCATCTTGGTCCCCAGGTCTCACAATTAAGTCCTTTTTCCCTGCTTTTGGGTCCTTTCGTGTCTCTCCTCTTCAAACCTCTTTATTCCTGAAAACTAAACATAAAACTCGTCACGTAGCATTGCTTAGGTGTAAGATAATGTATATAAGATACAAATATGAGCATGAAATGATGTCAATCAAATACCCCCACACCTAAGTTTTTGCTAGTCCCGAGCAAAACAAAGAAAGAGAAAAGCAAACGAGAAACAAGAAATCCTAACTCACTTTCGTAGGAATCACGGTTGCACTTAGCACGTGCAACAAGCCGTTAAACCTCCTTGTTGCCAAGGAGTAGGAGTGTTGTCTCCTGAGGGTTTTCAGCGGATATACCCACAAAATCTGAACAAGAAGCATTATTCAATCTAGACACTCGACTTGTTGGACAAATTTTGTCGATCAATGGACGCGGTAATCCTACGGGCCGACTCTATATAGGTAATCATTCCACACCTAGCCTAATAAACCATTCGTGCAAGTTAAATAAGGAATTAAGTGAAAAACATGGACAACCTCAAGATCCTCATTTGGTTCAGGGTGGACTTCTTTAAATGTTTGAGCACTGAAACCCTATGATTACTCACCCCCAAGGGAAAATTGGGGTGCATCCTAACGACTCGAAAAATCCTAAAGCCACAGTACTAGATATCCTAATGCATCAAGTTCAAGACAATTTTGGGAGCTTTTTTTTACTTTGCCTCTCAACGGTTTTGCACATGCTAATCACACGCAAAACCCACAAAACATTTTCTTTCGCAAACACATGAAGATTTTGAAAGAAATGTGAAAATTTTAAGGCACTAGGCAAGCAAAAGAAGACAAGTCACCCAAGGATCATGGCAAGCAGATATATCGATATTAAATGCAGCACACTAACATGACCCTAACAATGCAAACAAAAGAAAACAAAATCGAAAGAAAAGACTCGACTATGTACACACGTAAAACACCCTCCCACACCTACTTCATGCATTGTCCTCAATGAATGCGAGCAAGATACTGCATGGAATTATGCAATGAAACAGGAAAGATCTCACCAACGTGAAGTACAAAGGGAAGTGTATGGCTATGTTGATGGGCACAACCCAAATTCCCTCAAAACCTGTGATATGCTAAAGAAAGGATACAAATACGTGAAAGAAATGGAGCCCAAATACACAAGGGTTGGGGCTCACAACAATCGATGCTCACTGAAGGAGTCTTTTATTGTACTTTTTTTTAAACTATGTACAAACATAAGTTCCCATCTTCATTTGTCAAAAGACATCAAATGGGAACCTCAAGAGTGGGTCAATGCACTTGGAAAGGGAACATGACACCACGCGGGGCCAGAATACGCATGCGTGGGGCCCCTTCACAAAGAGCACCAGATGAAATGAGAGGTTCATGAATTGGACGCAAAGGCATCTCATTCAAAGGATCAAACTGAAAGAGCTTGAACCTCTCGAGAGTTTGGGAAATAAGGGGCAACGGAAGAAAAATATCTCCCGTTGCGAAACTGAAGTTATGATCATCAATCCAAACTCTCCAACCAACAGGCTGGTGGGTCGGAACGAGGTCAAGCACCTCGTTATGCATGTCCAACTCACCAGGAGAAAAGGAAGTGGGTCTCATACCCAAAGTATCCTCCAAGGAACTCCTAATACCCTCATGAGCAATGTAGTTGTTTGATGTTACATCATTTCCAAGATGATTAGGAACAATAGTGAGAGGCAAACTCTCATCAGGTTGTTTGAAATTGAGGGTACTAGGGAGCTCTTGCTCCACCAGATGTGAGTCCTTAAGAGGCACAACATGAAGATCATGTGGCTCAAGGGCCACGGGACAAAAAGATAAGGCACAATCCTGTGCCGACTCATAATGAAGTTGGTCCAAGTTATTCTCAATTTGAATCGAATCCTCCACTAAGTGATCGTGAATTGAAACCCCAAGTCCCTCAGACTGACTAGGAGTTTGACTTTGAAAAATTGTGCTTTGAATTTGTGTATGTGGTGGTGGTTCGATATCAAAAGATGAATCCTCATGTTGACACGAAAAGTTACTCTCCTCACTTAATTGTTGCGTCAGTTGACTCACTTGAAGTGTCAGATTTTGTATGCGGTCAACGAGGAGGTCCAAGTCAGATCTTGGGAAATTTTGGGGTTGGGTGTTGATGGGCTGAGAATGAGTCCAATGATTTGAAGTGGGGTGTTGGTAGAATTCTGGGTATTCGGGAGGAGGATACTAGGGTGGAAATTATGTATAAGAATTTGAATACGAATTGTCTCCCCACGAATCCATCCCTCTCGGGTTGTACGCGGATGCGTAATGGTCATAATGAGCATTTTGGGAAAATGTGTGCTCATACTCAGGCTCAGGGGCAATATAAGGACATTCCCCTATAACATGACCACTCAACCCACAACAGTCAAATGGTACGGCTACTGGAGCCACCGGTGCACCCATGTCATCTACCACATGCATGAAAGAGGCCAAAGGTTCTTGTAATGTCTCAGATTGATGACCAACATATGATCCGACGTAACTAGATGGTGGTCTAGCAGTCGGTGCCTCTCTCATGTTACCCCGATATGAAGATTGCTCAGTCACACAATGAAGATTATCCCAATCATACGGGGTGTTCGTCTGAGCCACCCCCGGTTGCATGGGTCCGGAATACCAGGACGAATTGTCCTGGTCCCAACAATGATATGGATGGTCGCCCATGTAACCATCCATCTCAAGAAAAAAATCTTGAGTTGATCACTCTCACCACCACGAGGCCAAGCTCGCAAAACGTGCTCGACTCGACCCTAAAACGCTACGAGAGAGTGTAAAGGGGAGGAGACTAAAACGTAGAAGTAGGTGAGAAGAAGATGACTCAGAGGAGAAGGGAAGAATCCTAGAGCTAGCGTGGGTAATGGGATCAGGTAGAAGCCAAACTAGCAAGCACGGCTCAAACAATGTAAGGCAATGGGTCCTTAGGCTAGACGACGCCTAACTTCGAGGTCACTAGACTTGACCCGCCTCACCTCCCTACAACGAGGAGCACAATGCCCAGCAAGTGATACCAGATCTGGAGATCCAATACCTCCTACTATCGACAAGGCAGGCAATGCCGATCAGGTCATGACGGTCTCGACTAGATTACTCTCCTAGTGCGTCCGAATTCCTTAGGGCCAATGTCTACTTGCTTTTAGTTAAGGCTTTATTAAGAG
The DNA here is from genome assembly GCA_963682175.1 of Triglochin maritima. Taxonomy (NCBI): domain Eukaryota; kingdom Viridiplantae; phylum Streptophyta; class Magnoliopsida; order Alismatales; family Juncaginaceae; genus Triglochin; species Triglochin maritima. The sequence goes on from OY821785.1 coordinate 15,904,120, forward strand.
TGATTTTTGGGGCCAAGGAAAGGGTGATGAAATCCCCCACCTTATCTTTTATAAGACAGCCACTCCTTAGTAGCGTTTTGATCCTAGATCTAGCAATCAATCACTCCAATCAAACGCTCGACTCACTCTTGTCCTGATGCAATTCCTACTAACTAATGCATGGGCATACGAGATGCATGAATGAGTGTAGGAAATTGCGTACCTCACGCCAGCGCTCAAGAACTGAAAGTAAAGCTAAAAGAAAAGACAACTATATGCCTAAGTCAATACATGATGCGTGACCTAAACAAGTAAGAACGTCTAGTCTTTTGCTTTGGATTTTAGGGCCAAGTTGATTAATGGGGGAGTGATTAATGATCTGGGAGAAAACGAGAAGTCACAACATGCAAAATAGGGCTCCCAGATAACGAACGTGAAGTAATAAACCACCAGAAGAAAAATGAAAGCAGGAAGACCTCACCAGGCCGCCAATTGGCGGTCCCAGACCGCTGATTGGCGGTCACTTTTGAAGTGTTGGTGCTCCAACTCTTCTAGTAGCCTCCCCGTGAGCTCAAGGATCCCTGAGACTAAGAAAAACTGGAAACAAAAAATTAAAAACCCCTCGAATCGTCCAAACCAACCTCTGGACAGAGCACCTCCCCGGCAATGGCGCCAAAAACTTGATTGATCATTTATATTAACCGCAAGTGCACGACCGCGTTGAGGCGGTGACAAATACGGGTCGTCCACTGGGAGGTGTGTCGACGCTTGGTTTGTTCGAAAGCGAGAGGTAAAATAAGGAGAGAAAGATGAATTACACTAAACTATACTAAGATGCACAAAGGAAATGAAGATAAGCAATAAAACTAAACCCCATAGGGGGTAGAGAAATAATGTGAATATGAAGATGTGTGTGTGTGTGTTCAATTAAGCTCCTTATATCATGTAGTGCATGAAATCATAAAACTACATCCAACTTTGCCTCCACATGAATTAAGATAAGACTACATCATTAAAACATAAAAGACAATAATTGGAATGAAGCTAAATAAACTCAAGTATAAAGACTAGACCCTACTATGCCTCCACATGAATTAAGATAACACTACATCATTAAAACATACAAGACATTAGCTAAGGTAAAGGCAACAAGAGCAAATACACTACAAATTGTGTTTCCAACATTAACTTCATCCATATCCTAACCTTATCATTCCCCATAAAATAGGTCCACTAATCAAAGCATAAGCTAAGCTTCATTCAAGAGCATTAGCATATCAAAGATAAGAGTGAAACCCCATTAGATGGTTATGGAAATCATATAAAGCTCAAGGGATAAAGATAACACACACTTAATACACTACATGATTATATCACATATTTCTCCACCCCCCAAATGGGGATGGAACTACTCACACATATTTAAACTAACTACTCTAACAAAATGAAGCATTATACTGAAATAAAACTACACTAATCAAGCAAGAAATAAAGAAGCATAAAAGGAAAGGAATGACTAAACAAACATGCACAAATTAAAAGACAAGATTAAAAGAAACTAGAAGAATTATTTTATTAACAATGACTCACATTGAGGGTAGCATTCTTCTCCACCTTGAGTTTTTGCTTCAAGGCTCACTCCTTAGTAGAGAGAATGACACCAAGCAATGGGTAATTACAATGGAAGGTGAAGAGTTCTATTTATAAGCGTGGAAAAAGCTACTCGGGGACAATCCCCCGATGTGGGACTAAACCAATACCAAAAATAGAATAAACAAACCATAATACACGTCCAGGAGAAAACTTATCGGATCTGAAATGATCCAGACCGCCAATTGGCGGTTTCAATTGGCGGTTTCAGACCGCCAATTGGCGGCCTATAGGGTCCAGATCCATCTGGATTTGTTTGTGGGCTTTTCTTGAAGTGTGTCTTGGTCTTGGATGCCTCTACTTTGTTTATTGGAGCTCCGACTCGAATCGAATTGCCAAAATACTCCCCATGAAGGTGTGGAGTTTCCAATTTTGCTCTTAGGCCCTTCTGTCTTACGTTCAGGTCCTTCTCCCTTGCATCTTGGTCCCCAGGTCTCAAATTAAGTCATTTTTCCCTGTTTTTGGGTCCTTTCATGTCTGTCCTCTTCAAACCTCTTTATTTCTGAAAACTAAACATAAAACTCATCACGTAGAATTGCTTAGGTGTAAGATAATGGATATAAGATACAAATATGAGCATGAAATGATGTCAATCACCGATCCTAAATAAAGCAATACATTACTCATGCTACTGTCCCCTATCGTACACTGAATAGTAGGACACCCAGGGTCCTTGTATTTTGTGTAGGTGGGATTGGACAAAAGTGAGCTGATATTTGCATCCAAGAATGCTTTCTTAGGAATATTGGTCTTCCTCTTGGTTGTGCATAGATCCTTCAACACTTTGGCATATTGAGGTATTTGTTGGATGACATCCAACCAGGGGATGTTAACCTTTACTTGCTTAAACACCTCTAATATCTTGTCCATGTTGTCACTCTGCTTTTTGGTTAACCTACTTGGATAGGGAGCTTTTGGCAGGTAGGTTTTCTGCAGTGCCTGAGAAGGAAGCCTTGGTGTATTACCCTCACCCTCAGCTTCTTCTTCACCACGATTTTCACTGAGGGGCTGCATAGATGTTGGTGGGTGTGGCAAGGAAATGTGATTGTCAACCTGTTTTCCATTCCTTAAGGTGACAATGGCATTGACATGGTGAACAGGTTCCTCCACATGGTTCACATGCCTCCCCCGATGTACCACATTCTCATTTTGCATGTGTTGTTGTTGGTACAGATGGGGGTTAGCCTCAGGCTGGCTAGGAAAAGACCCTCTCTCTCTTTCATGTACAGACTAAGCCAATTGGCCCATCTGAAGCTCTAGAGATTTGATGGTCTGCTGATTTGAAGTTAGAACTTGACTCGTAGTTGACATAAAAAATTTCATTGAGTTTTCAAGTCCACGAGTCAAGGTCTCAAGCGGATTGAATCGGGTTTCCATATTATTGGAATTTGGGAAACCCGATTGATTGGTGGTTTGCACTTGGGGTGACTGATAGGAATGTGCATGCATGGGAGGTTGGTGTGATTGGTAATGTGGTCTAGAGGGGTTTGAAGGACCACCCGGGGCATTAGTTTGGTTCCTTGAAAAATTGGGGTGGTTCCTCCATCCAGGATTATAAGATGATGAGTATGGGTCATTCCTGGCTCTATCATAGATGGCGTTGAAATGCTCCATCTCAGGAGGAATGGACTCACACTCGCTTTCTACATGACCTATCCGACCACATGAATGACAGGGAACTGGACCAGATGTGGATATGTGAGGTGCACCTTGTTGGTTTTGGAGCTCAATCGAATCCATACGGCGCATTAAGGCCGCCATGCGCGCCTCGGTGGCCGTAGTGGTATCGACAACAAATGAGGCACGCAATCTAGTCGAGTTTGCATTCGCGATCCTCGCTCCTATGCTAGATGATGCAGGTGATTCCCTCACACTTTCCCATTGCATGGTTTTCTCAGCAAGGTCTTCTAGGAAAGCCCATGCCTCCCTTTCATCCTTTCCCAAGAACTCTCCTTGGTACATGGACTCAAGGAGCGTTCTTGACGGGATGTGAAGACCCTCGTAAACAATCTGACAAAGGCGCTACAACTCGATGCCATGGTGAGGGCATGAGGATAGTAGCTCCTTGAACCTCTCTAAGTATGCATGGAATGGTTCGGTCTCATGTTGATTGAACGAATTGATTTCGTTCCTCAATTTTTGAGTCCGATGATTTGGGAAGTACTTCTTGAGGAATGCAGATTGAAACTCATCCCAAGTCCTAAAGGCATTCGCCTGGTTGCTGTACAACCATTTCTTGGCGTCATCCTTCAGCGCAAAGGGGACAAGCCTAAGATGGATGGAGTCTGTGCTAAGTTGTTGCAACTTGAACATAGCACAGACCTCCTCAAATTCCCTGAGAAAGATATAGGGGTCACCCTTCCCAGTGAAGCGAGGGAGCATGGAAATAAACTGAGGCCTAACCTCAAAATGGTTCCCATTAGCCTCTGGTAATACGATGCATGAGGGTAGAGTTGTACGGCTCGGGTAGCATCGATCACGTAGAGGTATGGGAACGACAACTGGAAGAACAGGTCGAACAGAAGGGTCCAACAACTGCTCCTCCTCACGGAAATTAGCAGCCATTGAACCCAGACTGTGTGCGACACGAGAGGAGGAATGTGTCGAGAAATCGATGACCGAAGCCGGATTGACAACGCTCCTCGTCAAACGACCCCTCTCGTCTCGTGTCCACGAAAGCATACACAAAGGTGCACGCACACAAACCAAAACCTTTTTTTTCTTTTTTTTTCTTTTTCAAAGAATGTGCGTAGAGGAGAAGACGGGGGAACACAGGAGAGAAAGAATGAACTCAGGAGAGAAGGGAAGAAGTCCTTATGCTACGGCGGATGGGTACAGGTAGAAGCACACAAACAAACAAGGCTCAAGCAATCCTAAGGTCGCTATAGGTCCTTATAGCTAGACGACGCCTAACTGCGAGGTCATACGGCCTCAACACGCCTCACCTCCCTACGACGAGGACCACAAAGCCTAGCAAGTGAGCCAAGATCCGGGGATCTCGTCTCTCCTACTATCGACAAAGTGGGCAGTGCCGATCAGGTCATGACGGTCGGGATCGGATCACTCTCCTAATGCGTCTGAATTCCTTAAGGCCAATGTCTACTTAATTTTAAAATTAGGCTCTTGATTAGTGTGGTTTTTGGGGCGAAGGAAAGGGTGATGAAATCCCCCACCTTATCTTTTATGGGACAACCCCTCCTTAGTAGCGTTTTGGAATCCTAATGTAGCAATCAACTCTCCAAACAAACGCTCAACTCACACTTGTTGCAATGCACTTCCTACTAACTAATGCATGTTCATACGAAATGCATGAATGAGAGTAGAAGGTGCGTACCTCATGCCAGCTCTCAGCAACAAAAATAAAGCTAAGATAAAAGACAATCTAAATGCCTAAGTGATTGACATCATTTCATGCTCATATTTGTATCTTATATCCATTATCTTTCACCTAAATAATGCTATGTTACGAGTTTTATGTTTAGTTTTCAGGAATAAATAGGTTTGAAGAGATGAAGCATAAAAGGACCCAAAAGCTGGGAAAAAGGACTGAATTGTGAGATCTGTGGACCAAGATGCAAGGAAGAAGGACCTGAATGCAAGACCGAAGGACCTAAGAGCAAAACAGAATACTCCTCACCATCATGGGGAGTATTTTGGCAATTCTATTCGGGTCGGAGCTCCAACATGCAAAATAGATGCATCAAATACCAACAAAGCCTTCCAGAAAAGCCCACAAGAAATTCCAGACCGATCTGGACACTGTAGACCGCTAATTAGCGGTCCAAGACCGCTAATTGGCGGTCACTTTTGGCCCAAATGCGCTCAAATTTCTCCTGGACTTGTATTAATGTTCGTTTAGGCTATTTTTGGTGTTTGTTTAGTCCCACATCGGGGGATTGTCCCGGTTTGCCTTTTTCCATGGCTATAAATAGAACTCTTCACCTCCTATTGTAATGACTCCATATTTTAAGTGGCTATTCTTCCTACTAGAAGTGAGGCCTTGAAGCACACACTAAAGTAGGAGGATGCTACTTTTAATGTGAGTCATTTTATCAATAAAGTTTTGTGTTTCTTTCATTGTTTGTTTATGCTTCTTTTATTGTTTGTGCATGTTTTAGTTTAATCGTCTTTTATTTCTAGCTTAGTTTTAATATGCTTTCTTTGCTTAGTTTAATCATTAGTGTAATGTTTAGTGAGTAGTTCCATCCCCTTTGGGGGGTGGAGTAGATGTACATACATGCATTAGAGAATGGGATGAATGCTTTATTTTTGATGTGTTGATTAAACATGAATGTATGCTTGCTTGTTTAGGATAGAATTTACAACTTGATGAGTTTTGCCAAAATGATTAGACACCTCTCGTGCTTGTTTAGGTTCTGAAATAAACACCTTGCATATGTAAATGTTAATCAACTAAGTTGGTGAATAGATTGATAGGTTTTGCCATAACATTTAGACACTTCCTATGCTTGATAAACACCACCTTCATGTGCTTAAAGAATGTATTCTACACCCACCTCTTTGCATGTGTGCACTCACTCCACCCCTTAGGGGTTTTCCATTTCTGAATTCCAGCATTCTTGTTTTGTTCTTAGCTTAGTTTTTATTTGATCGTTTATTTCTTTGTTTCGCATTTCATACTTCTTAGCATAGTTTAGTGTAGAGTAGCGTAACCAACTCTCTTCTCCATTATTTTCGCCACTTGATTTCGTACAAGCAAGAGGCTGCTCACCTCCCTGAGGACGACCCGTACTTACCACCGCTTCATCGCGGCCGTGCACTTACGGTTTAAATAAAACGTTCAACACTAAGTCACATTCATGATGCATTAGCTAAACAAAAAGAATGCCTAATCTTTTGCTTTGAGTTTTAGGGTCCAAGTTGCTTAAGGGAAGTTGATTATTAATCTGGGAACAATCTAAGAGTCAGAACATGCAAAATTGATTCTCCGATTACTAGATCAATTATGGCAACACGACAAAAAAATAAGAAGGCAAAAGCAGCTCACCAGACCGCCAATTGGCGGTCTCAGGCCGCTGATTGGCGGTCCAAACTTCCCAGCTTTCCTCCAAATTTTTCCAGATGCCTCTCCTTTAGACTCCAAGTCTCCTGAAACAAAGAAAAACTACAAAACAAAAATTAAATCCACTCGAATTGTCCAAACAAGAGTCTGGACTAACACCTCACCGGCAACGGCGCCAAAAACTTGTTGAACGTTTTATATTAAACCGCAAGTGCACGGCCGCGATGAAGCGGTGGCAAGTACGGATCGTCCTCAGGGAGGTGAGTAGCCTCTTGTTTATCAGAAATCAAGTGGCAAAAATAGGGGGAGAAAGATGTTTATGCTACTCTACTCTATATTACGCTAAGAAGTAGGAAATGCGAAAGGAAGAACCAAACAATGAAATAATAACTAAGCTAAGAACAAAGGAAGAATGCTGGAATACAGAAATCGGAAAACCCCTAAGGGGTGAAGTGAGTGCACACATGCAAAGAGGTGGGTGTAGAATACATTCTTTAAGCACATGAAGGTGGTGTTTATCAAGCATAGGAAGTGTCTAAATGTTATGGCAAAACCTATCAATCTATTCACCAACTTAGTTGATTAACATTTACATATGCAAGTTGTTTATTTCAGAACCTAAACAAGCATGAGAGGTGTCTAATCATTTTGGCAAAACTCATCAAGTTGTAAATTCTATCCTAAACAAGCAAGCATACATTCATGTTTAATCAACACATCAAAAATAAAGCATTCATCCCATTCTCTAATGCATGTATGTACATCTACTCCACCCCCCAAAGGGGATGGAACTACTCACTAAACATTACACTAATGATTAAACTAAGCAAAGAAAGCATATTAAAACTAAGCTAGAAATAAAAGACGATTAAACTAAAACATGCACAAACAATAAAAGAAGCATAAACAAACAATGAAAGAAACACAAAACTTTATTGATAAAATGACTCACATTTCAAGTAGCATCCTCCTACTTTAGTGTGTGCTTCAAGGCCTCACTTCTAGTAGGAAGAATAGTCACTTAAAATATGGAGTGATTACAATAGGAGGTGAAGAGTTCTATTTATAGCCATGGAAAAAGCTAATCCGGGACAATCCCCTGATGTGGGACTAAACCAACACCAAAATTAGCCTAAACGAACATTAATACAAGTCCAGGAGAAATTTGGGCGGATCCTGAGTAATATGGACCGCCAATTAGCGGTCCAAAAACTTCGGATCGCGTTGGAATTTGTTGTGGGCTTTTCTTTCTGGTATTGGGTTGTCTTTGATGCGGTTACTTGACTTGTTGGAGCTCTGACCCGAATCGAATTGGTAAAATACTCCCCATGATGGTGTGGAGTATTCTGTTTTGCTCTTAGGTCCTTCTACCTTGCATTCAGGTCCTTCTCCCTTGCATCTTAGTCCCCAGATCTCACAATTCAGTCCTTTTTCCCAGCTTTTGGGTCCTTTTATGCTTCATCTCTTTAAACCTATTTATTCCTGAAAACTAAACATAAAACTCGTAACATAGCATTGTTTAGGTGAAAGATAATGGATATAAGATACAAATATAAACATGAAATGATGCCAATCATTAATTTTGATACATCACATTATCATTCACAAGTAGTACGAGCATTCATCTCGTGTGCACATAATATCCATCTTGATAGATGTATATATATAATACAATGTGCTACATTATAGTGAAATTCAAATTACCATGTTACAAGTGATCATTGTTATTGAAAATGATATGCATTGGCCCAAAAGGGGAATATCTTGTGATCATTGTTATTAAAAATTATATGCATTGGCCCAAAAGGAGAATATCTTGTGATCATTGATATTAAAAATTATATGTATTGGCCCAGAAGATGAATATGTTAATATTCATGCAATCCCACCACACAGATTTAGAGATTATTCATTTAAAGAGGGTTATGAAATTTATGATAATCCCTAAAGGATTCGTATGACTGTCAAAACGACATGCAAATAACTAATTTAGTAAAAATGCACTTGAATCGCTAAATCAAAACCTATGGCCGGAAGACTATAGATATATAGAGTTTAGTAGTAAAGAAAAATATTTTATTGATCACTTTACGAATTAATGACCCAATACTCCAGTAGTCGTATGGAATCAAAAACCCAAAAGTTTTGGGTTATGCATTACCGATGATTGAAGGTCATGAGAGTTGTTGGAAAATCACAATACCTTTTTTTACGTTTTTTTGTGTGCCGGAAGCATTCACTGCAAAGTATCGTGAAAACAAGAGCATTTTGCAAATAACACGTATGAAATAAAGATGACTTCAATGAGACGAAACATGCCTAGAAGTGCCTAAATAAATCATCTCTTATCCATTATGTTCAAAAATCCAGTATAGTGTGTGATATAATTTAGACACGGTTTATCAACATGCATATCTGCCAATATTGTTTATACCAATATCATATTATAAATACTTACTTACTTTACTTGTACAACAATGAATATATTATTTCCCTCCTGCGATTTAAAGCTCCTGAAAGGCTAAGTTTTATTGTCCAATCCAATAATCATATATATATAATGTACATTTTCTGGCATTAGGGGGAGAAGCTAGAAGCTTAAAGAATGCCAAGAAAATGTACTATATTGAACCGGAAGTTCATAAGACAATAAACGTACAAGTATGGTTGAACCTGAAGTTCATAAAATCATTATCTTGCAATATCTAGCAAGTAATTGTCATACGTTTTTATTGATCACAAAAGAGTGACTAAGTCTTATACTACTAGACATAAACCGCATAATATAAAGTAGAGATCTCCACATGATAAAATATTTTGAGCTCAACCAACACCAGAAGCGTGGACCATAACATATATTATTTGTGAAAAATGAAATAAAAGTTAGTCACTCTCATTGCACCTCTTGAAGAGGTTATTCCTGAAGAATATAAACCCGTAAAAATAAATGTAGTTGCTAAACAAAAGATAAAAAAATTATGGGGATACAAAACGGTGAAATCCTAATGTTTTGGGAAACGATGAGGATTTGATTATTATTGATGTAAAACTTGCAATCAACTATATATCAATACGAGAGATATTAAATAATTATTAAAATTATTGTCGACAATTTATTCACCTTCTTAATAGCATGCTATCTCAAGAAAAAAAATGGATCCATAACCTATGATATTATAAGAATGCCAAAAGCATTTGTATTTGATATAAACAAAAGAAGGCGAACAATATACAATAAATTCACTGAATAAATATATTATTTGGACCTGTAGTCCTGATTTCTGAAATTATATCCCTGAAGGATACAAATAGAAATCACAATTACAATGTAGTACATTATACAACGAGAAGTGATATAAGGGTATTCGCATGACCCAACATCCATCGTGATCTTACTCATTCTCTCGTGATATTGATAATACGTTCTCTTACATCATCAATATGATATCCATATAAGATATGTTGTGACTTTAAAGTTTTATAAGTCACTTAATATTGGTACTTATATGAGAGTCCGTGAAGGACTAATATGACAAAGTATATTCTATGATGACAAGAATCAAAAGATGTACTATACAAAATTTAAAAAGATCACTATATGAAGAAACAAGTAAGAGTGTGCTCATAACCTCTTCAAACAATGTCATCACAAAGAATGATACGAAGTTGATCTTAGTCGTTGATTGATCGTTTTATATTTAACCGCAAGTGCACGGCCGCGTTGAAGCGGTGGCAAATACGGGTCGTACACTGGGAGGTGTGTCGACACTTGGTTTGTGCGAAGGCGAGAGGTAAAGAAAGGGAAGAAAGGTTGGTTACACTAAACTACACTACAAAGCTGAAATGAGATGGAGAAGAAACGATAAAACTAAACCCCAAAGGGGGTAGAGAAATAATGTGAACATAAAGAAGTGTATGTGTGTGTGTTCATTAAGCTCTTCACAACATGTAGTGCATGAAATCATAAAACTACATCCAACTTTCCCTCCACATGAATTAAGATTTCACTACATCATTAAAACATACAAGACAATAGTTGGAATGAAGCTACATGAACTCAAGTATAAAGACTAGACCCTACTATGCCTCCACATCAATTAAGATAAGACTACATCATTAAAACATACAAGACATTAGCTAAGGTAAAGGCAACAAGAGCTCATACACTACAACTTGTGTTTCCAATATTAACTTCATCCATATCCTAACCTTATCATTCCCCATAAAATAGGTCCACTAATCAAAGCATAAGCTAAGCTTCATTCAAGAGCATTAGCATATCAAAGATAAGAGTGGAGACCCATTAGATGGTTATGGAAATCATATAAAGCTCAAGGGATAAAAATAACACATACTTAATACACTACATGATTATATCACATATTTCTCCACCCCCCAAATGGGGATGGACTTACTCACTACTCATTACACTAACTATACTAGCAAAAGAAAGCATAATACTGAAATAAAAGTTATACTAATCAAGCAAGAAATATTAAAGAAGCATAAAATAAAACAAGCAGCAAAGCAAACATATGAAAGGAAATTAACTAAGAGAGAAACAACACAATTAAAGGAAAACTTCTATTATTAACTCACTCAATTACAAGTAGCTCTTCCTCCACTAGAGTTTTGCTTCAAGGCTTCACTCTTAGTAGGGAAGATGGCCACCAAAGAGAGAGATGGATACAATGGGAGGTGAAGAGTTCTATTTATAAGCATGGAAAAAGCTAATCCGGGACAATCCCCCGATGTGGGACTAAACCAACACCACAAATAGACTAAGAATACACTAGTACACATTCTCCACGAAACTTAGTGGATCCAGAGCAATATGGACCGCCAATTAGCGGTCCAAGACCGCCAATTGGCGGTCTATAAGTTCTGGATTCATCTGGGATTTGTTATGGGCTTTGCTGGTGGTCTTTGTTGGTCCTGGATGCATCTACCTGGTTTGTTGGAAATCTGACCCGAATCGAATTGCCAAAATACTCCCCATGATGGTGTGGAGTTTCCTGGTTTGCTTTTAGGTCCTTTGGTCTTACGATCAGGTCCTTCTCCCTTGCATCTTAGTCCCCAGGTCTCACAATTAAGTCCTTTTTCCTGCTTTTGGGTCCTTTCATGGCTCTTCTCTTCAAACCTCTTTATTCCTGAAAACTAAACATAAAACTCGTCACGTAGCATTGTTTAGGTGTAAGATAATGGATATAAGATACAAATATAAGCATGAAATGATGTCAATCAAATACCCCCACACCTAAGTTTTTGCTAGTCCCGAGCAAAAGAAAGAAAGAGAAAAGCAAACGAAAAACAAGAAATCCTAACTCACTTTCGTAGGAATCACGGTTGCACTTAGCACGTGCAACAAGCCGTTAAACCTCCTTGTTGCCAAGGAGGAGGAGTGTTGTCTCCTTTGGGTTTTCAGCGGATACACCCACAAAATCCGAACAAGATGCATTATTCAATCTAGACACTCGACTCGTTGGACTTATGTTGTCGATCATTGGACGCGGTAATCCTACGGGCCGACTCTATATAGGTAATCAGTCCATACCTAGCTTAATGAACCATTCGTGTTAGTTAAATAAGGAATTAAGTGAAAGACATGGACAACCTCAAGATCCTCAAGTGATACAAAGTGTATGGTCCATTAAGGTTCTTATTTGCATTACCATATTTTTTCTTTTGGTTTCTTTTCACATTATTTTTTTTCTTTATTTTTATCTTTTTATTAGTTGGAGCTTCATTCTCCTAGGGTCAGGTTTCGTGCATCATTGCCCATGAGGACTTACACTATCACGTACACCTTTCCCCAAATCTCCACATAGGGCAATCCCTACCACCCGTGTAACGGGAGTTCGGTCGGCGCATCCCAAGTCAGATGACTCGAAAGCACCAGGCACAAAGTCCCCTCAGACCTACTTTCCCGAGTGATAGGAGTCGTGCGAGAAGAGAGAACACCTACTCACTTATTTCTTATCTACACATGAACCAAAACCCCTACACTAATGTCTCACAACAAGATTAAGAGGGTCCTTGACTACAACAAACTTCCTAAATTAACAAACACGAAATATTGACTCACTAGGTTCAGCGTGGACTTCTTTGAATGTTTGAGCACTGAAACTCTATGACTACTCACCCCCAAAGGAAAACTGGGTGCATCCTAACGACTCGATAAATCCTAAAGCCACGTACTAGATATCCTAATGCATCAAGTTCAAGACAATTTTGGGAGCTTTCTTTTTACTTTGCCTCTCAACGGTTTTGCACATGCTAAACACACGCAAAACCCACAAAACATTTTCTTTAGCAAACACATGAAGATTTTGAAAGAAATGTGAAAATTTTGAAGCACTAGGCAAGAAAAAGAAGACAAGTCACCCAAGGATCATGGCAAGCAGATATATCGATATTAAATGCAGCACACTAACATGACCCTAACAATGCAAACAAAAGAAAACAAAATCGAAAGAAAAAAAACTCGACTATGTACACACGTAAAACACCCCCCCCCACACCTAGTTCATGCATTGTCCTCAATGAATGTGAGCAAAAGACTACATGGATTTATGCATGAAAAATGAAAGATCTCACCAACATGAAGCGCAAAAAAGGAAGTTCGTGGTTATGTTGATGGACACAACCCAAATTCTCCTCAAAACCTGTGAGATACTTAAAAAGGGAGACCAAATACGTGAAAGAAAGGGGGCCCAAATACTCAAGGGTTGGAGCCCACAACAATCAATGCTCACTAAAGGAGTCTTTGTGTGTGTGTGTGTGTGTGTGTTTTTTGTACAGCAAATGGGCTCCCATCTTCATATGTCAAGGGACATCAAATGGGAACCCACCATCTCTCGAGCCAGAAATGCGCATGCATGGGCTCGCAACATAAACAACAGAATTGCTCGACCGCCTGACACCCTTATAAGCATTGTGGTCGGTTGATGCCTCTTTAGAGTTAGAAAAAGGGGAGGCATGAACGAGAGGTGAACCTCTATCAGGTATAAGGCTATCAGGTGGTTGAATCTTAACCCACATGGGGTCCTCAGCAGATACAGAATGAAGAGCATGTGGCCGAGAGGCCATAAAAATAGTATCTTGTGGCTCAAAAGCCACGTGCTCAAAAGGATGTGGCTCAAGGGCCACGTAGTCAAAAAGAAGTGGCTCAAGGGCCACATGATCAAAACATAAGGCACCTTCTTGTGCCAGTCCAGGTGAAACATCTTCACCACCTTCAGGATCTTCATCGAACAATTCTCTGAAGTAGTTGAAGGTGCCCTCAACTTCAATCTCATCCAAGCCCTGGATAAGGTTGACCTCAACAGGGTCATTGAAGGCACCTGGCTTCTTGCCAATGGTGAAGATGTTGAAATCAACGCATTGACTACCATAAGTCAAGCGCATCAGACCATTGCGACAATTGATCAAGGCATTGGAAGTCGCAAGAAATGGTCGCCCCAGAATGACAGGAATTTGTCCAAGTGGGTTTGGCACAGGTTCAGTATCCAAGACAAAGAAGTCGACTGGATAAATGAACTCTCCCACTTTGATCAGCACATCTTCTACCACACCCCTCGGTTTCTTCATAGACCTATCAGCCAATTGAAGAGTGGTCTTTGTTTGTTTGAGGTCTGCAAGACCGAGGTGGATGTAGACAGAATATGGCAGAAGATTAACAGATGCACCAAGGTCCAATAAGGCTCGATGTATGGACACATCCCCAATCACACAAGAGATAGTAGGACAACCAGGGTCCTTGTACTTGACTTGCATGAGTTGTGCCAACAAAGAACTCACGTTAGCTGCAAGAAAAGCTTTCTTTGGAACATGAGTTTTTCTCTTCTTGGTGAATAAGTCCTTGAGAACCTTGGCATAAGGTGGCATTTGCTGAATCACCTCCAAAAGAGGGATATTCACCTTAACCTGCCGAAACATCTCAAGCATCTTGTCATGCTGATCAGAGGTTTTCTTTTTAAGGCGCTCAGGGAATGGCGCCTTCGGGGCATAATGGTGCGAAGGAACCTTAGAATCCTGGTCCAAAGAAGCATGGGTGGGGACCTCAGAATCTGGTTCCTTCGACACAAGAGGAGACAAGGGGACCTCAGGGTTCGGCCCCTTTGTCGAAGGAAAAGTAGAAAGAACCTCAGAATCTGGCTCCTTCCTGGATGTATTTGTGAAGGGAGCCTCAGGATCCGGCTCCTTCAGAGATGGTGACGACAAGGATGGCACCCCAATGTGGTTCTCCACCTCCTTACCAGACCTCAAAGTATGAATCACATTAATATGATGGGTCGGTTCAGAGGTAGCATGAGGTAAAGGTGTCCTTCCTTGCGAATGGGTACCCCGAGGATTCACCTCGGGTTGACTCAGTAATTGGCCCTTCTCGCGTTCATGGAGCTGATTAGCCAACTGGCTAACTTGCATTTCCAATGCTTTCACCGAATTGTTGTTGGCCGAAAGCATGGATTGTGTATTCTGAATGAACACGTGAAGGGTTTGTTCAAGAGTGGAGTCCCTAGGGTCAACCCGTTGGGGTTGTGGAGTTTGGGTGGAATAACCTGACGATGAGGCATGAGCAGGTTGGTAATTTTGGTGCTGAGACCTTTGATGTGGGGGTTGGTAGGTCGCCGATGGGCGTGGAGGTTGATAAGGTGGAGGTTGAGGTTGAGCGTGCGAGCTCTGACTGTGGCCTCCACTAGACCCCCAAGAGAAGTTAGGATGGTTACGCCATCCCGGGTTGTAGGAATGACTGTACGGGTCGTTTCGGGGCCTTTGTTGATACATCGCATTTGCATGCTCAGTATCCCTTGGAGCGTAAGCGCACTCCAAGTCATCATGTCCCGACAGTCCACACCTTGTACACCAGGGAGTAGCGACCTGAGCTACAGGAGCTCGGTCCATCTCCAAACTCTCTATCCTACGCATGAGAGCAGCCATTTTTGCCTCAGACGCGATCGATGAGTCAACTTGATAAGATCCAGCTCGACCAGAAGACCTGGAGGCTGGTGGCTCTCTCATGGTATCCCACTGGAAGGTACGTTCAGCCATGGACTCAAAAGTATCCCATGCCTCCTCGATGGGTTTCATTTGGAAGTCACCCTGACACATCGACTCCAACAATGTGCGGGTGTTGTAGTTGATGCCCTCATAAACAATTTGGCACAGCTGCCATAACTCAAATCCATGATGAGGGCACTGCTGGAGAAGGTCCTTGAACCTCTCAAAGAAACCATGAAACGATTCGGTCTCGGTCTGATACATTTGATGTATCTGGTGTCGTATCTGTTGAGTTTTCCTTTGAGGGAAAAATCTCTTCAGAAAGACAGTTACCAAGTCATCCCATGACCGAATCGAGCTCGCCGGGAGGCTATACATCCATTTCTTCGCATTATCCTTCAATGCGAAAGAAATAATCCTCAACCGGACCGAATCCCCGTCAAGCTGTTGAAGCTTGAACATGGAGCATACTTCCTCGAATTCGTGTATAAAGATATACGGATCCTCTTTATTGGCAGTAAAGGTTGGAAGCATGCTCACATACTGAGGTTTCAGCTCATAGTTGTTCCCGCGAGCAGGGGGAACAACTATGCAAGAAGGCTGCGCGGCCCGAACAGGATGGGTCCGCTCCCACAACGTCATCGGCCTATCCTGTCGAGCTAAAGGTGGTGGTGCACCTAGAACTCGATCCTGACCAAATCTCCCTTCCTCTCGAGTCAGAGGAGGAGGAGAAGGAGGTCTACGTGGTGGCGGAAGTTGACCGAGGTACTCCATGTATGGCACCCGGTCTCCTTCGCCACCGCGAGACGACTCGGCCTCTTGCTCCAAAGGAGCACGAGGCGGAGATGGTCGATCACCAAGACCGTCCATATCAGCAGAATGCATTCTCTCGAGTCGAGCGCTCTCACCAGAACGAGCCCAACCTCGCATAAAATGCTCGACTCGACTCTAACACACACACAACAGAAGGTGTACTAGAGGAGGAGACTAAACGTAGAGAATAGATGAGGAGAGGACTCAGATGAGGAGGGAAGAATCCCTAGAGCTAGCGAGGGTAGTGGGATCAGGAAGAAGCCTAACTAGCAAGCACGGCTCAAACAATGTAAGGCAATGGGTCCTTAAGCTAGACGGCGCCTAACTTCGAGGTCACTAGCCTCGACACGCCTCACCTCCCTACAACGAGGACCACAATGCCCAGCAAGTGATACCAGATCCGGAGATCCAGTACCTCCTACTATCGACAAGGTAGGCAACGCCGATCAGGTCATGACGGTCTCGACTAGATTACTCTCCAAGTGCGTCTGAATTCCTTAGGGCCAATGTCTACTTGCTTTTAGTTAAGGCTTTATTAAGAGTGGTTTTTGGGGCCAAGGAAAGGGTGATGAAATCCCCCACCTTATCTTTTATGGGACAGCCCCTCCTTAGTAGCGATTTGACCCTAGATCTAGCAATCAATCGCTCCAATCAAACGCTCTTTCACTCTTGTCCTGATGCAAATCCTACTAACTAATGCATGGGCATACGAGATGCGTGAATGAGGTTAGGAAATGTGTACCTTACGCCAGCACTCAACAACTGAAATTAAAGCTTAAAGAAAAGACAACTATATGCTCAAGTCAATACATGATGCGTGACCTAAACAAATAAGAACGTCTAGTCTTTTGCTTTGGATTTTAGGGCCAAGTTGATTAATGGGGGAGTGATTAATGATCTGGGAGCAAACCAGAAGTCAAAGCATGCAAAATAGAGCTCCCAGATAACAAAATGGAAGAACACAACTACCAAAAAAAAATTCAAGGCAAGATGACCTCACCAGGCCGCCAGTTGGCGGTTCCAAACCGCCAATTGGCGGTCAAGTTGAAGCTTCTCTCCTTCAAACTTGTCCCGTAGCCTCCCCTTGATCTGCTGGTTCCCTGAAACTAAGAAAAACTGGAAATTAAAAACCTTCGAATCGTCCAAACCAAGGTTTGGACAGAGCACCTCCCCGGCAACGGCGCCAAAAACTTGATTGATCGTTTTATATTTAACCGCAAGTGCACGGCCGCGTTGAAGCAGTGGAAAATACGGGTCGTCCACTGGGAGGTGTGTCGACACTTGGTTTGTGCGAAGGCGAGACGTAAAGAAAGGGAAGAAAGGTTGGTTACACTAAACTACACTACAAAGCTGAAATGAGATGGAGAAGAAACGATAAAACTAAACCCCAAAGGGGGTAGAGAAATAATGTGAACATAAAGAAGTGTATGTGTGTGTGTTCATTAAGCTCTTCACAACATGTAGTGCATGAAATCATAAAACTACATCCAACTTTCCCTCCACATGAATTAAGATTTCACTACATCATTAAAACATACAAGACAATAGTTGGAATGAAGCTACATGAACTCAAGTATAAAGACTAGACCCTACTATGCCTCCACATGAATTAAGATAAGACTACATCATTAAAACATACAAGACATTAGCTAAGGTAAAGGCAACAAGAGCTCATACACTACAACTTGTGTTTCCAATATTAACTTCATCCATATCCTAACCTTATCATTCCCCATAAAATAGGTCCACTAATCAAAGCATAAGCTAAGCTTCATTCAAGAGCATTAGCATATCAAAGATAAGAGTGGAGACCCATTAAATGCTTATGGAAATCATATAAAGCTCAAGCGATAAAAATAACACACTTAATACACTACATGATTATATCACATATTTCTCCACCCCCTAAATGGGGATGGACTTACTCACTACTCATTACACTAACTATATTAGCAAAAGAAAGCATAATACTGAAATGAAAGTTATACTAATCAAGCAAGAAATATTAAAGAAGCATAAAATAAAACAAGCAACAAAGCAAACATATGAAAGGAAATTAAACTAAGAGAGAAACAACACAATTAAAGGAAAACTTCTATTATTAACTCACTCAATTACAAGTAGCTCTTCCTCCACTAGAGTTTTGCTTCAAGGCTTCACTCTTAGTAGGGAAGATGGCCACCAAAGAGAGAGATGGATACAATGGGAGGTGAAGAGAATTACACTGGGACAATCCCCCGATGTGGGACTAAACAAACACCACAAATAGACTAAGAATACACTAATACATATTCTCCACGAAACTTAGTGGATCCAGAGCAATATGGACCGCCAATTAACGGTCCAAGACCGCCAATTGGCGGTCTATAAGTTTTGGATTCATCTGGGATTTCTTTTGGGCTTTGCTGGTGGTCTTTGTTGGTCCTGGATGCATGTACTTGGTTTGTTGGAGCTCCGACCCGAATCGAATTGCCAAAATACTCCCCATGATGGTGTGGAGTTTCCTGGTTTGCTCTTAGGCCCTTTGGTCTTACGATCAGGTCCTTCTCCCTTGCATCTTAGTCCCCATGTCTCACAATTAAGTCCTTTTTCCTGCTTTTGGGTCCTTTCATGGCTCTTCTCTTCAAACCTCTTTATTCCTGAAAACTAAACATAAAACTCGTCACGTAGCATTGCTTAGGTGTAAGATAATGGATATAAGATACAAATATAAGCATGAAATGATGTCAATCAGTCGTCCATATGTTTCACCCAATAACAAAATTTACTATTATTTATTATATGCATATGACTTGATGTCATAGGACCTCCAAGAGAATTTTTTGAAAACCTGTGAAATATTTAAATGACGGATTTTTAAATAAATGACTAGAGATAAACCAATTTTTTTTCGACATGAAGTTCAAACATTCTCCAGAAGAGAATTACTACAATGATTCAAATATAGAAAGGGAATATTAAAGAAAAACATTCTACTCAATACTCTCCTTGAAAGAACATTAACAAAGGGCATCTATTGTATATCAACAAAGATCCAATTCTTATAGGACCTGAAGTTCCTTATCATGTTCACAGTAAATTTTTTTCTGAAAATATTTAGATGATGTTCAAGGATCTACCAATTTCTAGTCATGCGACAAAGATTTATATTAGTGATGTTTCCTACATGTCAAATACACATCAATTATTATCACAAACTATTTGGTGTAATTATCTGGAGTCATTACAACTTTATGCAAGTTGGTGAATTAGTTATTGATTCTTACATTCTCATATTGCTATGACATCAATATAAATATGAGACATCTTTAAATTGTCCATAAGTAATATCTTTTGAGGTAACATATTCATCTTTTGCAAAAGTTACCACAGTTTGTGTTACTCCTAGTATATCGTTTGAGAAAAATAGTGCAAACACATTTCACAATCCTATTATCTAAGTGAAATATAGTAAATATCCATTAAATCTGTTAAACTACGATGTATTTGTTTATCGAATCCCCATGCACTTTTATGTTTAAGAACTTTGTAAAATATATTCGTAAGTTTGGTAAACTACGAATCAGGGGGAGCGGATTTGTATTTATCATCCCTGAAGGACGGATATCCCTGAAGGATAAAGCCCGAAAGACTTGTAGTTGCACTCTTTTTCACTTTTTCCCAATTTTTGTCCTAAAAGGTTTTATTGGTTAAGGGTTTTTTATTAGGCAGCTTGTGCAATTTTGTTAGCGTATGTTATTCACTCTTTTGCTTAGCTACTTTTTCCCACAGAGTTTTGTAGCAAGTTTTTAACGAGACATAAACATAACGCGTATTATCTAAGGGAGTGTTATAAATGTATGTTGAATTGAGGGGGAGAATTATACGGTGCACCTTTTTTTCCTTCACCAAGTTTTTGTCCCATAGGATTTTACTTGGCAAGTTTTTTGATGTGGCAGACCAATCAAGTGACAACTGATCAGATCCAATCAAGTGAGAATTTGGCGGATTTATTTACAAAGTCATTGCCCACCAAAGTCTTTAAGAAGCTTGTCTTCAAATTGGTGTTCCTCGTTTGAAGAATGTATGTTGAAGTGAGGGGGGGCATCATACGCGCTGCACTTTTTTTTCCTACACCAAGTTTTTATCCCATCGGGTGTTTCTTGGTATGGTTTTTAACGAGGCAACATCCCTAGCGTATAAAGGTGATCATCCAAGGGGGAGTGTTATGAAATCCAAAGGTCTTATGGATGATTTAGATTCCTTAACCCCCATCATTCAAGTAGATTTTTACTCTTATTAATATGGTGTAATTCCATTTATTTGGTTGTAACCCCTACTACCTCCTCATCCTATATATTGGGGGATATTGTACACATTTGTAGAGACAAGAAAAGGGAATACATATCACTCCCCTCCCCAATCTTTTCTTCTTTAGATTGTTTGTTTTACATAGAAATCAAATTTCAGACAACCAAGAAGTGAATTGTCCAACAAAAAACTGCCTAGCCAACCGACGCACGCAACCAAATAAAAACATCGACATGAAAGTCATGGTTGGGTTGACAATTGAGGAAAAATTGTGCTTCTTAATTTAACTGCACCAAAGAAAAAGTTGGACAAAGTCATGTGGTCAAAGGACAAGGAGGTTCAGTGAACCTAAAAGATCTAATCACTAAAGACAAAGATCTATCAACGGACATAAGTATATTTTGTTGTTATTTGACTAGTTAATAGACGCATTGCTTGTTATTGTACTTATTTTAATGGACATTTAATAGACGCATTTCTTGTTGTGTCAGAGCAAAAACAGAAGTTGGGATAAAGGAAGGTGATTCTGATTACCTACCCGACCACCGTTGTTATCGAGGCTAACTGCTTTGAGTTATTTTCAGCCTTCGCAAAAAAAAACTAGAAGCCTGGAACCCAAAGGATACAGTCATTTGCACAACCATTGATAAACAAAGACCACTGGACACTACTGACTATGGACAGAAGAACTAAACAAATAATACACCTTAACAGCCTTCCTCTGGTTGATAGAGACAACGATCCAACAACAGTGTGTGTCCATGAACAAGGTGTGGTAATAATGGCAAAATTCTGGAGATCTTACTTTAACATCGACTGGAAACTATCCTATGAAGGGGGAAAGTGGCAACGCCAAGCACCCAATAGCGAGGATTGTCGAATGTATGTCTTTAACCGGATAAAATGCTTATTGTTAGACGTACATCCTACAACTGAAATGGACAGCAAATATCTGCACTCAGTCATAGGTGAAATGACAATGTATTTGCTTAGGACTCCAACTTCAAAACCCCTTTTTACGGTAGAAAATTGATGTGAAATCTTGTTAACTGTAATTATATGCATTTTTTATATTTTCAATTGTAATTATATACATTTTTCGTATACAACTCTTGAAATTTTAAATTAAGGCAACAAATTTTAAATTTTATATTGTTCTGCTCTTTGAAACTCGAAGTGTCCTTTAAACCACAAGTTTGTGCTTTAAAGGACACTTATATCCAAAAATGTTTTTTAAAGTACTTGTTTATTAATTATCTCGAAAGGGTCCTTAAAGGATAGGTGTGCCCGTTAAAGGTTTCATTTGTCCTTTAAAGCATGAGTTTGTCCTTGAAACTCAGAAGATGGTTCATATTCTTTCTGCCTTCAAATAATGTATCATTAAAAGGACACGTGTGTCCTTTAAAACACATACTTGTCACTTCTATAAACATGAACGGTCATTTACGCTTAAAGGACACTTATGTCCCTCAAAGTACGAGTCCATTAAAGGACCAGTTTGTCCTTTAAAGGGCACTTATATCATTTAACGGACACGTATGTCCTTTTAAAAGCAACTAATAAAAGGGACATGTCACGTCGGATTAGAGCCTTAAAACCGACGTATTATTTTTTAAAATTGATTTCTGGGAAAAATATATGTTTTCTTATGAGTTTCTCAATTAAACCTCAAAAGTGGGTCATTCACCTAAAAAAACTCAATGTACATTCTAAGCTGGGTTAATCCATAAACATAATTAACTCATGAGTTCTTAACATAAACTAATAAAATAATAGCTTAACCTTTCAGGTTTTCTTTTCGTTTTTTGTTATGAGGACCTTCAATCCATAAACTAATAAAATAATAGGTTAACCTTTCAGATTTTCTTTTCATTTTTTGTTATCAGGACCTTCGATCCATATTCCTTCATCATGATCTTCCCAATAAGTAAATTATCAGCATTTCTATCATCATCGACTGGGTTCAATTCAGGCATCTGTGTTGAAAATGGGGGAATTTCTTCAATACCATTGACATCCTCGTGAGAAAGAATATGTTATTTTCCATCTAAAATGACCGACCAGTGATTATCACAGTGGTCCGCTACATAAGAAATCTGTTTGGCTTGAGATGCCAAAATAAAATGTTCCTTGAATCCTTGTTTGTTAAGGTTCACCAAGGTAAATCCCAACTCATGCACCTAAAGGTCGTTGTTATTATCCACCCACTTACATTTAAATACTACCACATCGAATTGGGTGAAGTTCAATGCCCATATATTTTCAATTTGACCGAAGTATGACATCTCTGCATATATAGGATTTTTATCTTTCGAACTAGAGATATGCAAAGTCAGCAACTGACCCCGTTGTTTTGCATTGTGCTTTTGTCATCTTCGATTTTGGTGTAGAAGGAGTATCCATTGACATCATAACCACTATAAGATGTGACAACAAGATTAGGACTATAGGCCAACCACTTCAAAGTCTCAGAAACATTAAGATTGTACACCATTTTTCTCAATCAATCAACGAATGTTTTATTGTGAGCATTAACTCTTTGTTGATCATTCCACATACGATGTTTTTCCTTCATTAAGGATATTCGCTCTTCCAGAAAAAACCGAGCTTCGACAAAATTGTACACCACATAAAAATACGTCTTAAAGAGATCCTCGCCCTCTGGACTTATCAACTTTGCACCACGTGTACCTTTATCTCCAACCCTGTCTTCGTGACGATTCGTAGGACATCCAACACTTTTTTTATAAGTCAAGTACTCATTACAAAACTCAATAATCTCCGGGGCTATGTAGACTTCAATAATGCTGGCATCGGGCCTTTGTCGATTGTTACAATAACCCTTCAACACACCCATGTACTGCTCAAAAGTATACATCCACCTCAGAAATACAAGTCCAGCTAATTTAATTTCTCAGACTAGATGAACCACCAAATGCACCATGATGTTAAAAAACGATGAGGGAAGTACATCTCCAACTGAGATATTGTTATAACCACTTCATGCTGCAACTTATCCAAGTAATTCGGATGAAGTACTTTGCTGCAAATTGTCTTAAAAAATAAACAAAGTTTCATAATTGCATGTTTGGCGTGTGTCGGCAATATTGATTTAATAGAAAAAGGAAGATGTTGCTGCATCAATACATGAAAATCATGAGATTTCAAACCAAGTAGTTTTAAATCTTTCATCGAAACTAGACTACTAATATTTGAAGAATACATCTGTGGCACTTTGACACCGTGTAGACTTTAACACAAGGTTATCTTCCCTTCTCTGGACAATGTGTAACAAGCTAGTGGTAAAAATTTAGTCTACTAGATCAAATCTGTATACCAAGTTCTACTAGATCAAATCTGACTTCATAACCATCTTTAGTCTTACCAGGTATGTTCTGAAGAGTTCCAAGTAAACTATCACAAACATTTTTTTCTACATGCATGACATCAATAAAATGTCTAACTTCTAAAGGTTGCCAGTAAGGTAGGTCAAAAATATGGATTTCTTTTCCAACTGCTCTTAATATTACCACAGCCGTAAGGCTTGCTGAATTCACATTTAATGTTCTTCACACATTCATATGTTTGTTTGGCACTGATTACTTTGGGTGCTTCATTATATTCCTGCTTTCCGTTGAATACCTTCTTCAATCTATGGTAGGTATTATTTGTAGGAATGAATCTCTGATGACCAAGATACATTGTCTTACCACCATGCGCTAGTTGCAAGCAACATGTATTCTCTTCACAACACGGACATGCTTTGTGACCTTTCACGGAATATCCCGACATATTACCATATGCGATAAAATCATTTATTGTGCAGAAGATCACTGCACGCATAAGTAAATGACTGTTGTCAATAGGAATCCCACACTTGCTCACCATCTTCCCACAATGTATTTAGGTCAGCAATTAAGGGTTCAAGTATACATCAATCTCTTTTCCTGGTTGTTTTGGACCCGAAATCATTAACGACAACATCATTATATGTGCTTCATGCTTAACCACGGTGGGAGGTTGTAAATAACAAGCAAAATAGGCCACAAACTACCAGAAGGATTTGTTCTATCGGTACACCGACCAAGTCTCAGGTTTTTGGATTCCTCACCAAATAATAGGAAGTCATAAATAATTTTCTGCCACTGGAGGGAATCTGCAAGATGATGAAGCAACTAATCACTCGCTATCTCTTGATGTAACGCCCCTGATCTCGTAGGTACGCACACTAGGAAAGACTTCAAGTGTTGCGATCAAAGACCTCCGCGATGACCGAAGGAGTTACAAAGACAGACCAAACAAGACTCGACAATACGGAACATGAACATTCATTGATAGACTAACATAAAATATAACTGAAAGGAGAGAGATTATCCATATATGGTAATAAGGTCAAATGCATTACATCGAGTTCAAAAGGGAAATAAATCAACAATGCGGAAGTAAAAGATAACTCGAGGACTCTTGTCAACGTGTCCCTCGTGTACAGAATCCTCTGAACCTCGTCCAGACTTTCCCTGAAGGAACCTAAGTACCCGAGACAAAATATCAACAAATATGCGTGAGTTTTCCAACAAGGAAAACCCCGTATGCCCCATGTCCAACAGATAGAGTACAGAGTTATGCGTGAGACCTATCTACCACACATGCAACAAAAGGGCAACAACTCTACGTAGTTGTGCCAAGCGACAACTCTACATAGTTGTGCCATTCGGGCTTCACCCGAAATGATCCCTCCACATAGGAATCAAACCACCAGTCATGTTGGTCAGAGGAGGTCACTCGACAGTGACCCACCGCTCGGCACAAAGCCGTGCACTGGATAAGTGTCCCAATCCACGGAAATAAACCTACATGGTGTCAACGCGAACTTGGGAACACCTACCCTGAGATAGAATGCCAGCGCGCCTACCCAAGACTTATCTTACACTTGGCCTTTGATTGATAAGTTTTAATTAACCACAAGTGCACGGCCGCGTTGAAGTGGTGGCAAATACGGGTCGATCCACAGCGAGGTGTGTCGACTTTAGTTTGTACGAAGGCGAGTGGGAAAGAAATGAGAGAAAGGAGTTATGATCTACACTACACTACAATGCGAAAGTAAATGGAAAATAAGCAATAAAACTAAACCCCAAAGGTGGTAGAGAAAATGGTGTGAATACAAAGATATGTGTATGTGTGTGTGTGTTCGATTAAGCTCATCACAATATGTAGTGCATGAAAATCATAAAACTACATCCAACTTTTCCTCCACATGAATTAAGATAACACAATATCGTTAAAAATACAAGACAATAATTGGAATGAAGCTAAATGAACTCATGTATAAAGACTAGACCACACTATGCCTCCACATGAAATAAGATAGCACATTATCATTAAAACATACAAGGCATTAACCAAGGTAAAGGCAACAAGAGTACATGCAACTACAAATCATGTTTCCTTCATCAATTCCATCCATATCCTCACCTTATCATTCCCCATAAAATAGGTCCACTAATCTAAGCATAAGCATAAGCTAAGCCTCATTCAAGAGCATTAGCATATCGAAGACAAGAGTGAAATCCCATTAGATGGTTATGGAAATCATATAAGGCTCAAGGGATTAAGATAACACACACCTAATACACCACATGATCATATCACACATTTCTCCACCCCCCAAATGGGGATGTAACTACTCACTTATCATTACACTACAACATCCGGGAGTAGCGACCTGAGCTACAGGAGCTCGGTCCAACTCTAAGCTCTCAATCCTACGCATGAGAGCGGCCATTTTCGCCTCAGACGCGATAGTTGACTCAACTTGATATGATCCAGCTCGACCAGAAGACCTGGCGGCTGGTGGCTCTCTCATGGTGTCCCACTCAAAGGTACGTTCAACCATCAATTCAAAAGTGTCATGCCTCATCGATGGGTTTCATTTGGAAATCACCTTGACACATTGACTCCAACAATGTGTGGGTGTTGTAGTTGAGGCCCTCATAAACAATCTGGCACAGCTGCCAAAACTCAATTCCATGATGAGGGCACTGCAAGAGAAGGTCCTTGAACCTCTCAAAGAAAGCATAAAATGATTCGGTCTCAGTCTGATACATTTGGTGTATCTGGTGTCGTATTTGTTGAGTCTTCCGTTGAGGGAAGAATCTCTTCAGAAATACGGTCACAAAGTCATCCCAAAACCAAATAGAGCTCGCCGGGAGGCTGTACATCCATTTCTTCGCGTCATCCTTCAACGTAAAAGAAATCATCGTCAACCGGACTGAATCCTCATCAAGTTGTTGAAGCTTGAACATGGAGCATACTTCCTCGAATTCACGTATAAAAATATACGGATCCTCCTTATTGGCAGTGAAGGTAGGAAGCATGCTCACATATTGAGGTTTCAGTTCATATTTGTTCCCGCGAGCTGGGGGAAGAACTATGCAAGAAGGCTGCACAGCCCGAACAGGATGGGTCCGCTCCCACAAAGCCATCGGTCTATCCTTTCGAGCTAAAGGTGGTGGTGCACCAAGAGCTCGATCCTGACTGAATCCCTCTTCCTCTCGAGTCAGAGGAGGAGGAGAAGGAGGTCTAC
Organism: Triglochin maritima; assembly: GCA_963682175.1. Lineage (NCBI taxonomy): Eukaryota > Viridiplantae > Streptophyta > Magnoliopsida > Alismatales > Juncaginaceae > Triglochin > Triglochin maritima. The sequence goes on from OY821785.1 coordinate 15,931,458, forward strand.
GTGGTGGTGGGAGCGGACCGAGGTAATCCATGTAGGGAACCCGGTCTCCCCCATCACCACGAAAAGACTCGGCCTCGCGCTCCAAATGAGCACAAGGCGGAGATGGCCGATCACCAAAACCGTCCATCTCAGAAAAATGCACTCTCTCAAGTCGAGCGCTCTCACCAGAACGAGCCCAACCTTGCATAAAATGCTCAACTCGACTCTAAAATAACACACAACAAAAGGTGTACTAAGAGGAGGAGACTACTCGTAGAAAATAGATGAGGAGAGGACTCAGATGAGGAGGGAAGAATCCCTAGAGCTAGCGTGGGTAGTGGTGAAGGTAGAAGCCTAATCTAGCAAGCACGGCTCAAACAATGTAAGGCAATGGGTCATTAGGCTAGACGACGCCTAACTTCGAGGTCACTAATCTCGACACGCCTCACCTCCCTACAACGAAGACCACAATGCCCAGCAAGTGATACCAGATCCAGAGATCCAGTACCTCCTACTATCGACAAGGTAGGCAACGGCGATCAGGCCATGACGGTCTCAACTAGATCACTCTCCTAGTGCGTCCAAATTCCTTAGGGCCAATGTCTACTTGCTTTTAGAATTAAGGCTTTTATTAAGAGTGATTTTTGGGGCCAAGGAAAGGGTGATGAAATCGCACCCCTTATCTTTTATGGGACAGCCCATCCTTATTAGTGTTTTGATCTTAAATCTTGCAATCAACTCTCCAATTAAACGCTCTACTCACTCTTGTCTTGATGCAATTCCTACTAACTAATGCATGGTCATACAAAAATGCATGAATGAGTGTAGGAAATGCGTACCTCACGCCAGCGCTCAACAACTGAAAATAAAGCTAAAATAAAAGACAACTACGTGCCTAAGTCAAGTATATGATGCATGACATAAACATATAAGAATGTCTAATTTTTTGCTTTGGATTTTAATGTCCAAGTTGATTAATGGGGAAGTGATTAATGATCTGGGAGCAAACTACAAGTCACAGCATGCAAGAGTGTGCTCCCAGACAACTACACTGAAGCAAAGAACAACCATAACAAAATTGAGAGCAAATAAAGCTCACCAGGCCGCCAATTGGCAGTCCCAGACCACTGATTGGCGGTCTTTGTTGAAGATTTTGTGCTCCAATTCCTCCAGTAGCCTCCCCTTGATCCTCAGAATCCCTGAAACAAATAAAAACTAAAAACGAAAAATTAAAACCACTTCAATCGTCCAAACCAAAGTCTGGACAGAGCACCTCCCCGGCAACAGCGACAAAAACTTGATTGATAAGTTTTAATTAACCGCAAGTGCACGGCCGCGTTGAAGCCGTGGAAAATATGGGTCGATCCACAGGGAGGTGTGTCGACTTTAGTTTGTACGAAGGCGAGTGGGAAACAAAGGAGAGAAAGGAGTTATGATCTACACTACAATGTGAAAGTAAATCAAAAAATAAGCAATAAAACTAAACCCCAAAGGGGGTAGAGAAAATGGTGTGAATACAAAGATATGTGTATGTGTGTGTGTTCAATTAAGCTCATCACAATATGTAGTGCATGAAAATCATAAAACTACATCCAACTTTGTCTCCACATGAATTAAGATAACACAATATCATTAAAACATACAAGACAATAATTGGAATGAAGCTAAATGAACCCATGTATAAAGACTAGACCCCACTATGCCTCCACATGAAATAAGATAGCACATTATCATTAAACATACAAGGCATTAACAAAGGTAAAGGCAACAAGAGTACATGCAACTACAAATCATGTTTCCTTCATCAATTCCATCCATATCCTCACCTTATCATTCCCCATAAAATAGGTCCACTAATCTAAGCATAAGCATAAGCTAAGCTTCATTCAAGAGCATTAGCATATCGAAGACAAGAGTGAAATCCCATTAGATGGTTATGGAAATCATATAAGGCTCAAGGGATTAAGATAACACACACCTAATACACCACATGATCATATCACACATTTCTCCACCCCCCAAATGGGGATGGAACTACTCATTTATCATTACACTACAACCTACATTAAAATGAAATATTCTACTGAAATGAAACTAAACTAAGCAAGCAAGAAATATTAAAGAAACTAAAAGGACATAAAACAAAAGAAGCATGCAATCATATGAATGGAAATTAAACTAAGAAAGAAACAACATACTAATGGAAAACATCTATTATTACTCACTCAATTACAAGTAGCCTCTCTCCACTAGGGTTTTTGCTTCAAGGCTTTAACTCCTAGTAGAGAGGATGGCCACCAAGAGAGAGATAGGGTACAAGAGAGGAGGGAGAGTTCTATTTATAGCCATAGAAAAATGTAATCCGGGACAATCTCCCAGTATGGGACTAAAAAAATACCAGAAATAGACTAAACACACTCTAATACATAACCCACAGAAATATTAGCGGATTCGGAGAAACCGGGACCGCCAATTAGCGGTCCTAGACTGCCAATTGGCGGTCTACAGGGTTTGGATCCGTCTGGTTTTTGTTCTGGGCTTTTCTGGATGGATTTGTTGGTCTTTGATGCATCTACCTCGCTTGTTGGAGCTCCAACCCTAACAGAATTGCCAAAATACTCCCCATGATCGTGTGGAGTATTCTTGTTTGCTCATTGGTCTTTCTATCTTGCATTCAGGTCATTTGATCTTGCATCTTAGTCCTCGAGTCTCTCAACTCGGTTCTTTTTCCTTCTTTTAGGTCCTTTCATGCCTCTTCTCTTCAAACTTCTTTATTTCTGAAATTCAAACATAAAGATCGTTACGTAGCATTGTTTAGGTGAAAGATAATGGATATAAGATACAAATGTAAGCATGAAATGATGTCAATCAGCCTTCCAACGTGAAGGTCTTTGCGAATAGGCCTCTCTACATAGAGGTCCTACTTGTGGCCCGTCGGCCCCAAAACATACGTGCCCAGATTCATTTTATTAACAAATGCAATGCAAGCTATCTATAGATCTATCCATCTTTATAGCTATACATTAACCGGAATGAGCCCAATGTGATGAGTATATGGATACCCTCACAACAGCTCCAAATACATCAGAAATAATTCAACTAGACAAGCATGACAATACAACCTCGATATCTACAAGTCATGTATACAAGTCATGAGGTTGAGCTCTAAATTGCAATACGCCTCCACATAAGGATGCATCAGATCAGAAAGATATATACCCAATAAACGTTATAAAACATCCACGGCAGCAAAGAATATCATGATTAGAATGCTACAACAATTACATGACATGATCGTCTAGATTAAGGACCTAGATACATTTAATTCTTACATGTTCAGGACATAATCAGATGTTATAAGAGAGTGCATAAACATATATCATTAACTCAATCATAATAGAACATGCATGTGAAATCTGATATTCAAATACATCCATACATGACTATACATGAATGCATACCAATTAATATACAACAACATGGCATAGGATGAGTTGCCTAGTCTATATGTAGGTTCTAATTTCATTCTCATGTGAGTATATAAAGATATATCATAGTAGATTCTTGAAATCAGATCATACACAAGAAATAGTTACTGCTGGAACAAAATCATAAACACCAACACACCAACAATCAACATACACTACCATGGTTGATTGCATCAAGCACATCAAACAAATCACACAACGCACATCCATGCACATGAACCCCCCCTGGTCCGTCCAACCACAAGCTCAGACCACCCCTCCAAGGTGTCTTGGGGTGACAAAGGAATTGGATAGATCGGGCTGAGCCATTCCAGCCAAGCCACAGTACACCAGGCGCGAGAGTTGCACCAACCCTCCAAATAGTCAGCTCACTCTTGCGTCCCCAAGCACGAACTGGTAAAGCCAGCCCTGACCCCTATCATCCCTAGCCTCCCTACGGTTCATCCTCACTCCTCCTGACCCCAGCCACCGTCTGAGATTGGCTGCACCAGCCAGCCACTCAAAGCTAGGCGTCAAGAAGGTTGGAGAGACACCTAGTCGGCTTTAGTGTGCACCAGTCACACCAGCCAAGATCTGAATCCACCACCCCACCTCAGCCCTGGAGTGACAACCTCGCATCTGGTCGGACCTCACTGGAGCTTGTCGGAGCTCCGACATGCCTGGCTGAGCCCACAACTAGTGTAACGCCCCGAGCCTAGACACGTGCCTACCCGCCTGAACCCGGTGCGTTAAAATATGATCCACGAACCTGACTGCTGCACACTCCGATATTTAAATCCATCTGATAGGCCCATAATAATCTGAAAAATATAATCAACAATTTATGAGCTCGACAGCCTGCAAGCTCCAACCGTCAATCAATCAGAATCATAATTATGTGAAAACGAATACAGAATATTGTAGGATCGTGTGGGTTATGGGTCCACTAATCACTATTAATCTAATCCCTAACTAATCAAACAATAAACGCAGCGGAAACAATTTAAAGACTAGTAGGGAAAAGGAACATGCAAACCACAAAGAGACTCGGCGTTTTTATAGAGGTTCGGCACCCCACCCGGGTCCTAGTCCTCTCTTACAAGCTCCGCTCGACTCCGCGAGCTCCGCCTACGTCTTCACTAACCACTCCCCGTTCCGGGCCGGGAGAGAACGCCTTTTACACCACAAGCAACGCGAACAACCCTCGCTTGCTTGAATTCTTCCTCTCACAATCCGAGAGGGACACTTCGGGCTTTCACCGAAGTCCTTGCTTCTTTGACAACTCTTGTAACTGAGTGGGATTCACTCTCTAATTGAGCACACTTTGAGTAGGATGAGTAATTGATCAAGTGTGTGAAGTTTAGGCTTATGGAGTGTAGAAATGGGAGCTTTGAGGATTGAGGTTTCTCTCTAATGTATTGGGACAATTGGAGTTGGAGAGTTGTGTTAACAACAAGTTTTGATCCTCTATTTATAAGCTCCTAAGGTATTCTAGCCGTTGGGGATAGATTTGATTGGGTTTTGTGCAAGATACACAAAGCAGAAAATCGGGCTGCAAATCTGTCCAGAACCGGTCGACCGAAACTAGTAAACCGGTCGACCGTTAACATGATTTCAAGGAGAACGGTCGAACAACTAAATAATCGGTCGGACAAACGGGCTAGAACTTAACTCTACTTAAGTGAATCGGTCGAACCAAAGTATGGGGCGGTCGACCGACAAGGGGATTCGGTTGAGACAAAGGTCAATCGGTCGAACGAGAAATGTGTCGACCGATAGCAGGGAATTTGGTTTCTGAAAATATGTTCAACCGGTCGACCGAAACAAGGTCTTCGTTCGACCGGTTACCGAATGTATTTTGGGGTTAAGTTTTCTTTTATACGAATACGGCTGTTATCGGAATACGACAAGAGAAACGGTCATATTAAAATCCGGGATCGGTCGACCGAAAATGTAGAACCAGTCGACCGGTAGAGTTCGGTAAAATCACTGTGGAGAGTCTGTTATAAACTGGTCGAACTGAGAACTGGTTCGGTCGACCGGTTTCACACAAGAATTCTGGGTTTAGGTTTTAAGTGATTTCCGACTAAGGTTTGGGTGATCTAACGAAGTCCAAATAAGGTGAAATTTTGTGTGTGACTTCTCTAAGGAACCTAGTGTGTATGTGATATGTTTTTAGCTCTTGTATGCTCAATTTACACATGTTCCTAAGACTCAAAATAGAATCAAGATTACAAATCTTCATTTAGCTTTATTACAAATCTTGACTTGATTTCCTTCCTTCCATGAGTCTTGATCACCTGTAGAGGTTAGCACATGCAATATATATGCAATGCAATATGTGTGCTACTTATGATTAAGATTAGGTTGATTAAATCATCAAAACAAGGATTAAGGCCAAAAAGCCAACAATCTCCCCCTTTTTGATGATGGCAACCTATATCTTAATACTTGAAAAGTTTAGGTGTAAACTATGCATATAAATGCTCCCCCTATGGATGTGCATAGTTTTTGTTCAATTTTAACCAATTTTCAAGTAGCTCCCCTTTAATTATCTCTCCCCTTTGACATCCATCAATAACAAAAATAATTTTGACTTTAAGCATATAATTTGGATGTCTTGTAATGAAGTTGCTCCCCCTAAATTTTGCACTTCATTACTCTAATAAAAGATATAACATTTAAGCTCCCCCTATCAATAAGGCTAAATGGAAACAATGAGTATGATACAAGTTAAATTCATTTAAGTTTCAACTTAAGCCTTATTCTAACATCCATTTAAAATTTGACATTTAAAATCAATGGATGTGATATATGATTTGCAATGAATAGGGTTAATGATTTGCAACGAATTAAATCTAAATATATGAAAATTAAGCATATAAGACTAGATTAGAGCTAATTTAACATGAATTGAATAGATAGGAATTTTATACCAATGTTGAATTCGAATTTAGCTCCAATCTCATTTGGTGATGCAACCGGATTTGAATTTGACTCTTGAGCTCACCCGGTCACCACCATTTTCCTCTTCAAGCACCTACAAGTGTAGATTTAGGTACCCAAACAACTTTGGGTCCTTGAACATTAGCTTTTGGGATCCAAACCATTTTGGTTTTGGGTGCCCACACACTTGAGGAACTAGACTTAACAAATAAATGCTTGCCATTTAAGGTAGTATGAGAAACATGGTTTTTCAAATGCACATTGTATCCTAAACCATGTTTAGCTAAGGATTGTCTTAGACTACTTAAAAGCATATCAAGCATTTTTGTTCCTTTTGTGAACATTTCTAGATCTTTCCTTAGTTGCATATTTGAAGCTCTAAGATCTAAATATTCATAAACAATTGGTGTTTTACTTAGACTCGCAAGTGATGATTCATTTGATTCAAGTCTAGCAACCACCTCATTCTTTTCATTCATGATTAATTCAATTTGGCATTTGAGATCATTTATAGTTTTTCTAGCATTTTTGTTCTTTTCACAAATGATCTCATATTGTTTAACTAAATCATGAAATGCATTTTGTAGCTCATCATGTGTATATGATTCATCATTAGCATTAGAGTTAGAGCTAGCACTAGACTATGATTTACTTGAACATGAATTACTTCTAGTGGAATAAGATTTAGAGGAGTTAGAAGCCACCTCACTTTGTTCATCTTCAATGGCCATGAAGCATGAATGTGCAACCTCTCTTCTACTTTGCAAGGAAGAGGATGATGATGATGGAGATGAAGAGTCATCCCAAGTGGCTTTGTGAGCTTCCTCCTTCCTTTCTTTCCTCTTACTCTTCTCCTTTTCTCTTCTCCTCTCTCTTCTCTCATTTTTCTTCTCCCTCTCTTTTCTCTCATTTTCGCTCTCCTCCCTCTCTTTTTCTTTTTCTCTTTTCTCACTTCTTCTACCTCTTCTTTCATTCTTTTCTCCCTTATCCCTCTTGAGGTATTTGAAGAAGTCTTGGGCAAGGACCTCAATGTCCTCTTCTTCCACCCTCCTTGGCTCTTCAAAATTTGCATGCAATGCCACCATGGAGTTTTTCTTTGAAGCTTCCTTCTCTCTTCGATGACTCAATTGGAGCTCATAGGCCATGAGATTTCCAATGAGTTCCTCCATCTTCAATTTTGAAAGATCGTGCGATTCTTCGATTGCCACGACCTTGTCTTCCCAATCGTTGCTCAATGACCGGAGGAATTTTCGAGTCATCTCTCCTTCATTTATCCTTCTTCCAAGAATCAAAAGAGAGTTAGTAATATCGGTGAAGCGAGTGTTCATGTCGCTTATGTTCTCACCGATTTGCGTAGAAAATATTTCATATTTATGCATGAGGAGACTAACCCTAGTTTCTTTAGTTTTACTATCACCCTCATGATGCATTTTTAACCTATGCCATATTTCATTTGCACTTTCACAACCCCTAATTCTATTGTATTCTCCCTCATTAAGGCCACAATAAAGAATGTTCATGATTTTAGAGTTCATCTCAATTTCTTTCATTTGAGCCCTAGATATAGAATCTAAATTATCTTCATTTGGGGGTATGTAAGGATTTTGAATAAACTTCCAATACTTAAGGTCATTTGATATTAAAAAGATTTTCATTCTATTTTTCCAATAATCATAATTTGACCCATTAAGCAAAGGAAGCCTTGTGGTGCATAAACCCTCTAAGTGATTAGATGTTGAAGCCATGCTAAAATTACGGTAAAGTAATTAAATTTAGCTAACAAGGCTCTGATACCAAATGTAGGATTGTGTGGGTTATGGGTCCACTATTCACTATTAATCTAATCCCTAACTAATCAAACAATAAACGCAGCGGAAACAATTTAAAGACTAGTAGGGAAAAGGAACATGCAAACCACAAAGAGACTCGGCGTTTATATAGAGGTTCGGCACCCCACCCGGGTCCTAGTCCTCTCTTGCAAGCTCCGCTCGACTCCGCAAGCTCCGCCTACGTCTTCACTAACCACTCCCCGTTCCGGGCCGGGAGAGAACGCCTTTTACACCACAAGCAACGCGAACAACCCTCGCTTGCTTGAATTCTTCCTCTCACAATCCGAGAGGGACACTTCGGGCTTTCACCGAAGTCCTTGCTTCTTTGACAACTCTTGTAACTGAGTGGGATTCACTCTCTAATTGAGCACACTTTGAGTAGGATGAGTAATTGATCAAGTGTGTGAAGTTTAGGCTTATGGAGTGTAGAAATGGGAGCTTTGAGGATTGAGGTTTCTCTCTAATGTATTGGGACAATTGGAGTTGGAGAATTGTGTTAACAACAAGTCTTGATCCTCTATTTATAAGCTCCTAAGGTATTCTTGCCGTTGGGGATAGATTTGATTGGGTTTTGTGCAAGATACACAAAGCAGAAAATCGGGCTGCAAATCTATCCAGAATCGGTCGACCGAAACTAGTAAACCGGTCGACCGTTAACATGATTTCAAGGAGAACGGTCGAACAACTAAATAATCGGTCGGACAAACGGGCTAGAACTTAACTCTACTTAAGTGAATCGGTCGAACCAAAGTATGGGGCGGTCGACCGACAAGGGGATTCGGTTGAGACAAAGGTCAATCGGTCGAACGAGAAATGTGTCGACCGATAGCAGGGAATTTGGTTTCTGAAAATATGTTCAACCGGTCGACCGAAACAAGGTCTTCGTTCGACCGATTACCGAATGTATTTTGGGGTTAAGTTTTCTTTTATACGAATACGACTGTTATAGGAATACGACAAGAGAAACGGTCATATTAAAATCCGAGATCGGTCGACCGAAAATGTAGAACCGGTCAACCGGTAGAGTTCGGTAAAATCACTGTGGAGAGTCTGTTATAAACTGGTCGAACTGAGAAATGGTTCGGTCGACCGGTTTCACACAGGAATTCTGGGTTTAGGTTTTAAGTGATTTCCGACTAAGGTTTGGGTGATCTAACGAAGTCCAAATAAGGTGAAATTTTGTGTGTGACTTCTCTAAGGAACCTGGTGTGTATGTGATATGTTTTTAGCTCTTGTATGCTCAATTTACACATGTTCCTAAGACTCAAAATAAAATCAAGATTACAAGTCTTCATTTAGCTTTATTACAAATCTTGACTTGATTTCTTTCCTTCCATGAGTCTTGATCACCTGTAGAGGTTAGCACATGCAATATATATGCAATGGAATATGTGTGTTACTTATGATTAAGATTAGGTTGATTAAATCATCAAAACAAGGATTGAGGCCAAAAAGCCAACAAATATGACATTCAGTCAAAAAACACAATCAAGAGATATGCATCACAAATAATATGCATGCATAACAATCTGGAACCCCCATTCGGATTCGACCACATCCTGTGCTTCTGAAATATATCAATCAGTCAGACGCACACCTGGTAGCTCCACACTAACAACAGGCAGGCCTTTCCGCTCTTGGGTGGCTCCACATTGTCCGCTAGGCAGCTATTTCCTATGTTGCTCTGTCAGAAACATACACACAGCCGCAGGACATGTCAACCGAAACACCACCATACAACCATATGCATATCACTAAGTTCAATATCGATATTAAGCATGCATGCAACTACGAACATCAAGAGAGACAGACATGATATGAAACTGAAGAATAACGAATCAGTACTTGCCTGTCTCGCAATCACAGATTCCACAAGTCACATCCAACTTCATCAATTTCCTTCTCCTCTCAACCTTCTCTTTCTCACTCAAACTTCACAATTCATCGAAACCTCTATCACGTTTATCCTCCATCTCCTTCTATATATAGTCACATTTTAACCTCTCACCTCTCTCTTCTTTCACGGTTTAAGTGAAGAACTTCTCCTGGTAAACATCAACTTACACATATATGTACTTACTTTTTACTCCCATCTTCGTATCCTCCAATCACCTTCTAACACCTCATTCCACAGCCACTGCCTCATCTTCTAATCATCCAACACGTCATCTCTCTCCAAGCCAAAGGATAAATACCATCAAAATAATTTCCTAAATCTTATCTTCCAAAACCAAACCAATCCATTAAACTAAAACCCACCGCCCTTCATCTTCTTCTCAGGCCATGACACATGGAAATGCATGGGAAATATTGCATTCACCTCCTTTCTTCTCCTGAAATTACACAATCATCCAAAACTTGATTAATTTCCTTAAAATGTTTGGGTTCTTACAGCTAGCCCCTTCCAACGCACCATCCTTGCGCGCTAAAGAGGAAGATCGGTTTGGTGGTGCAACCGATGGCACCACCGACCAAAGTGGTGCTGGCCGGCCCTCCAGCCAACACCCCACCCTCCACTCTACTCTTAAGCCTAAGGCATTCCTGATCATCAAGGAAGATTGCCCGAGCTTTTCCGGAGATTCTGCCCACCAACTCTTCTAGCCACACAAAGTTGCACTAGACGTAGCTCCACCAACTCGCCGGAGATCAGCCCACCAATCATCTGGAGAGGAAAGGATAAGTGGTCTGAAGTGATGTGCGTGAGGAAGGAAAGGGGAGGGAAGAGGACGGCTTGGTGGGAGGCTTATTTGCTTGAACACAACCCTCCAACTTCCAAGTCTTCATGGCTAATCAAGCCACCTCAACACATGACAAAAATGGCACCAGCAAGGGCATCCCAAAAGCCACGAAAAAAGTATATCCAAACCCTAATGCAACCCTTCCAATTCCACGCCACCTCAACACGGGTTTAGCCCAAAACCGACCTACACTCACTCGGACCCAAATTGAGTCGATCGAGACAAACAACCGCGCGCTCGCCCGATGTGTCGCACCCGATCGACCAATGAGAAATCCGATCAAATCTACTCAAACAATCACGCCATAACACAATTTGACATTCTAAGAACTAAATTATACATAACTGAGGAGAGTGGACTTATTCATATTATAGAAGGAGAGCGGGTCTTACACTTGATCTGCATGCCATGTTAGGTTCTTCAACTCCTCAGAACATGCAAACAAATGCTTTAATCTTGAAATTATTGGAAGATACCACAACACCTTTGCAGTGGGGCTTTGTAGTATTCCATTTTGATCAGCACTCTTTTTTTGTACCGTGAGACATTACAAACATGACAATAATGCAAATATTTAGAGTCACCCATATAGAGTATACAATCATTAGGACATGCATGTATTTTCATATATTGCGTCCCCATGGGACACAATATCTTTTTAACCTCATAGGTACGATCCAGAAGTTCGTTTCTATCTAGAAGAATCTCTTTCAACAACTTCAGTAAAGCAGAGAAACTGACATCACTCCCACTGTTTGCTGCTTTTGAGGTATACAGCCTTAAAACTGCAGACAACCTACTGAACTCGGTGCAACTCGGATACAAAATGTTTTCATTGTCAAATACTAGACTACCAAGTACGTCGGGTTTATCACAATAATTGTCGGCAACATATTGAATCATATCCTCTAACTGGTCACTATGATCACCTTCTTCTTTGGTGCTTATTTCATTTTCACCATGACATATCCAACGAGTATATCCTTCGTCAAAACCTTTCTCAAACAAATGAGTTTTTATCTCTTTTAGACCTCGTAATAACATGCTAAAATAACTCCTACAGGGAGATAAGACATTTCTCTCATTTCAAGAATCTGCATTCTTTAGGGCAAATTGTTGAGATTCGTCAACCCCAGCCTCAAACTCATCACTCAATCTACTAGCAAAAATTCATTTTCAATCCATAATTTTCTACACATCAAGAGGAACAATCTCAATGTAAAGATAGATATAAATTTCGATTCTTAAGCCTCTAAAAGTTTCAATTTTGAGTCCATAAATCACGATTCCATTATAAAATTCAAGCAAACAAAACATTGATATATGCTCCCTGGGATCTAAATAAAACGAGTTAGAGAAATTTCCTTGCAAAAATAGAAGCATTGATCGCACCTTCGTGGGCAAGTGCTAGATGTAAAAGAAAGTCGGGGTTGGTCGATCTGAACGGACCGATCGGTCGGGGGGCGCTGACAATGGAGAGGGGTGATCAGTCGGGTGGAGCTGACAAGGGGGGTGGGGAAAGAAAATGAGGGTTCGTACGCCTAACTCGAAGTTAGGTTTGTCAGTTTGTGTGTGTGATTTTGGGTTGAATATTAAATATGACAATGCAATATTAGAATTTACTTTAAAATTTAGAGTTTACCACGTCGCTTAACCTAAGCAACGACGTGGTGATTCCCTATATGGACATAACTTGCTAACCGGACAATAGAACACAATTCGCTCCTCCAAAACCGCTTACTAGAACCACCAGTTCGGACAACCGAAAGACATTCAGTTAGTAAAGGATACGTATGTCCATGAAAGGACACATATGTCCTTTAAAAGATATGTATGTCCACCACCTTAGTTTTTGGTGAACATAATACGGTAAACATGGTAAATCGAATATTCACATCGGTAGTAAACTATCCGACCTGATAAGCCTACAACCACGTCGGTGCACGTCGAACATATTACGACCGACATGGTAACGTGAACATTCACGTCGATCGTAAACTATCATACGTGATAAGCTAAAACCACGTTCGTACACGTCGAACATATTACAACCGACGTTGGAAGTCTAACATCACGTCGGATTTTAAGCTACCGACGTGATTCACACTGTACACGTCGTATTCTCGAATTCCGACGTAGTGATGGCAATGTAATATCATTATTTTCCAACAGTGATTAAAGCGATTTTTGCAAAGTAAAGACCATTCCAGTGGAGATATAAGCTTTTCTTAAGTGGAGTCACAATATTAAGATGTACAAATAATGCACAGGTAATAAATAATTTTATATTGGTAACTACTCCCATTTACATAGTTATGAAAAGTCCTACTTCTTTCAAATTTCACGAAGTCTAATCAAAGATCGATCGGATCATAATTTCATCTCCTTATTTTTCAAAATTTCTTCTTGAATCTATATTATTTATGCAAAATCCTTTCTAAAAATGTGTTTACACATATCTTTGTTAGTCTTACGAGGATTCCTAATTTCTACTTTTATGAGGCACAAATCTTTGTCCATTAAAACTTGATTTATCGCTTAGCATCAAATAATGAATCCATGGTCATTAAGCCGTCATAACATATTATATAGTGAATGCACCTTTCGTTGGATAGTTATTTAAGATCATTTTATGGTTTTTAACATTTACAAGGGAATGAATGCATTCAACTTAATCAAGTAATTGTCTTAAAAGACCCTGGAAAGAATTAAACGTCAATATTAGAGTAATAGTGTAAGACAAACAAAGTAACACTGCGAAAACTAGTTTTCTAACAAATTGGTGGCAAATATTACTAACAAATAAGACAACAGTTGATTTGCTTACTGTCTACAAAAGCAATTGTAATTTTCAAGCAGGATAGTGTGATTAAAAGTTCTTGCATGTATAACTTTAACAATCATCAAAAAATTCAATTCTTATTCTCATTGCTTAAACTTCCATGTATGAAAGAACATATGGGAGAAAACAACTCGCACCTCTTGACACGACTGGCTCCGGCAATTCGAGTGAATTCAAGGGTTTCTATTTTACTTTTTGCATGTTTGTGCGTATTTATGAGTATCCTTTGCGTCACATCATTCTCTCAACCTCTTTATGTTTGTTGGGTGAGATGATTTCACTTTACACCAAAATTTGTTTCTCCAGTTTTGTTTTTTAATATTTTTTCATTATTGATATATCAAAAGAGTGTAATTTATTTGAAGTATTTTAGCCTTTATTTTTCCACTCTGTATTCACTTATCCTCTTGCTAACGAGGAAGACCAACGAAATTACTTACGTGCAAAACACGGATTTCTCTGTAGTGCTTATAAAATTTAATACGCAGAAATGAGAAGTATCCTCGAGAATTCTCAATTAGTCAACCTAAACATGGTTATCTTACAGAATATTTTGCAAACATAACACGTTGCTATATGATGTTAGAGATAGTGGATACCGCAATATGTTCATTGTTCATTTTGACATAAATGTGTCACCCCTACGACACATGAAATTTAATTACTTTGTATTTTGTAAACGAGTGAAGAGTTTCCGAACGGGGCAATATTGCTTTCTAAACTAAACATCACAAAATTAATTGAGATGGTAGATTAGGATACAATAATATGCTGGAAAAAGCTATTTGTTGAAAGTTAACCCTGCTTGGAACGCTGAACTATACAAACACTAGCAGACCAGGGTACTATCCGTCATCAACATATCAAATATTCACGAGTAGTAGGAAAGCATCTCTAGAGTGCATTTCGGACAATTTCAGCACCAAATCATATAACCCAAGAAGGTAACGCAAGGCTAATGATAACTTCTATCAAAACTACATGTAGATAAAATCTCTGAAGCACAAAATTGTACCACGCAGAGCCGATAGACAAATTAAATCCCAGCAGCAAAATGACGATCTGAAGCAATTTTCACAGAATTAGGTTGTAGTGGTGGAGGGTGGGTATTCAAACTGGATGTCGAAGTAAATGGGGTGGGAGAAATTCCACGAGAGAGCCTGCTATTCAGCTTTCTTTTCCTTTTCAGCTGTTCCATTTCGCTTGAGGATGTTGTCACATTGTTTTAGAGCTAAATCACGAACACAACTGAAATTTTTATCAATGTGATCTTGGTACTTATCAAACAGCACAGGTACGGTTAGTGTCATCACAATTCCTGCAACCATAATCCATTATATTTGCTGTACTAGCAAGAACAAAGAATGGTATGAAATATTATGCAAAGAAAATAAACTAATGAAACTCAAAACCACGACGAACTAAGAAACATAACACCACAAGATAACAACTTACCTATATAAACAAGTGTCAGGAAATTGAAGATGCTTCCAACGTATGAAATAGCCCACAAACTGATGATTACCTGATAAAAAACACAAGTTGTGGTAAAAATATACTACAGAATGGTATTGCTTTGAAGCTTTGAACTTCAAAGGGGAGGTCAGGGAGGAGATAATGATTTTTTTTTCTTCTATAGGATTCTGTTTTTAAAAAAGCTGAAGTAGCATAAAAGCAAAGACAAAAACAAAAAGTCCAGCACCCCAGTACTTGGACCAACTAAGAGCAGGCTCCAGTCAATAGTGGATAAACCACAAACCCCATAAAGACACTGACAACTTTAGCAGCAGCCTTTCAATGATAATTAGCCCCCAGTAACAACCATCCAGACTACATCCACCAAAGCTTACAGGTTTCGACGGATGATTCCTAAACATGAGTGTTGTATTTACATATCGAACAGTTAAGAAATATACTAAAATTGTGACAGACTTTACATAGTTTTTTTTGTGGTCATTGACAGACTTTATATAGTTCAGACTCGTGATTCAAGCTATTTGGAAAGTAAAAGGATAGGTGTGCCTTATCTGAAGGATGGAATCCCTCACTTTATAGAAATCATTGACATCAGATTACGTCAGATTTGTCTACATGAAATATAGTAAAGAAAGACATTGATTTGACATTATTGGAGGGGGAAGAACCTTCTAAAAAGTACGCCACAAGATGAACAAATACAACGTATAAATTATAAGAAAGAAAATAATTCTTAAGAGTACCTACGAACCAAAAAAAGACATATAGTAGTAGGACCTGGAGAAAGAGCTTCCTGTCATGTTTTATGGCGATATCATGAGCAATTCCCAAGCCAAGATTGAGCCACACAAGAACCTCATCTGAAAATTTCTCAACAACTCGATCAGATAACTCCAAATTGGGCAAGGGAGGAAGAGGCCTGTTACATAGATGTTGCAATCAGATCATACGGACAAAATGAACGCAGTAATGCAATAGCAAATTGAAAATTAGAATCTCATTCCACTAAGATGCACGCAACCATAAAACTGAATTTTCTTAAGAGAGATACCAACAACAACATTCTTTCTCGATGGAAAGAAACTCGTTGAAATATACTTCAAACATAATCCAACTCTCAAATATTTAGCAAATATATAGTTTGGACATGCTAATATAATACAACAGTTTCCTTGGATCATGCCAAGGAAAGAAACAGATATTATCAATTTTAGGATGGGGTACTTACTTTGAGCCTTTGATCACAAATTCAAAGTGACATTATAAACCCCATAGCACAAGATGTCAACTTGCACTTTGGTTACCAAATGAAGTGATAAATTCAACTCTTTACTTAATTGGGCCATATCTCTAAACATCACTCAATTCGGTCCGATAAGCCAATTTAACTGATCAAAGTCGTTGGCTAACAAACTAAAATAATCCAAACTAGTTTGAACAAGCAAATGACAAGTTTCTTAACAACTATGTTATTTTGGATTAAAAATCATACACTCACAAGCAAAGCTGTTGAGGCACGAGGTAGCCCAAGACTTGAGCTCGCCAAGAGGTGAGGCGAAGGCCCGAACGTAGATTTGAACGAAATTTTTTTTTGAAAATGAAAACGTTATGCATTCCACGCTTCGATGTTTAAACCACATGTAAGCCTAATAATAAGCACATAAAATAAATTCTAACAAAATAAGATATATTACATCTTTTATAAAAGGTCCCTTCAAACAACCTTTAATTAAATGTTTTATTCTAATATAACAAAAATCTACGGAAAACAATTGTATTATTGGCCATCATCATCTGCATAGATCACTAAATAATGACTTCTAGGTAGGGTTGCCAACGTGTACAAATTTCCATTAATCATCCATGAGTATCTGATTTTTTAAGCATGTGGATATCATATGTCCATATCCATTGGATATTAATATTGATTTTAGGTTTTTGTTGATATGGGTACGGATAAAAATATTGAATTTAAAATTTTATCGAATACGGATATGGATATGGGAATTTGTGCATATACGAATATCTGTTAATTTTTATTATCATACAAAGCAAAGTTTAATTATCATATCAATATGCACAAAGAGTAGTTTATGTGAAAAGTAATAAAATATAAAATTATAATTAAAGTAAAGCTTAAAAGTATTGAGAGAGAAAACATTTTTCCAATTTCCTAAGATTCCATTAGTTTCCCAATATTCACAAATTCTTTTGAAAATCTACAATTGTATTGAATCGGATCGAAGACATAAAAAGAGGAAGAGACAGACCACGATTGACTTGGGAGGAAGCGGTCAAAAGATATTTAAAAGATTGGAATGTTCCTCGAGAATTTGCATTGGATAGAAACACGTGGAAGAAGTCGATTCACGTGTCTGAACCGTGACTCCTTAGAGTTTCATTTCTAGCATACCCCAACTAGTTTGGGATAAAAGGTTTTGTTGTTGTTGTTGTTGTTGTATCTACAATTGTATTTATCGCATCTAAATTGTTTTTGTAGTCACAACGAGTAATTGCAAATGCCACATCCTCCAACTTCAACAAAAAGAACACTTGTACTAGCATATCAAACAAATCAAATGTGAAATGGATCTCCATATATATGTATATATATGTATATATATATACAGGAATTATCTAATGAGTCCGGGACTTAATTTTCTACTTTAAGCTCCCACCATATCCACCACTCATTTGAAATTGTAAGGTAGATTAAGGGGAAAACGGTTATGCTAATAAAATGTGAGATTAACCGTAAATAAGATCCAATAGTGAGATTGTAGGAGGCTTAAACTAAATCAGATGAGCTCTGGACTCAGTAGAGTTTGACCCTATATATATATATATATATATATATATATATATATATCCACTCATCTTTCAGATACTTTTATATAAGGTAGGACATGTCTATTTCTCATCCATCAATAATTAAGACTTCTACAAATGTCACACCAAAGTTGCGCTTGAATTGAGGGTAATAATTTATGGACGAAAGATTTTAGGGCAACACTTAAGGGTAACAATTCATTTTAACTAGGTTTGGTATCCTAAGAAAAATAATCATGGAGTACTAATTTAAACTAGTAAAAACTCAACCCAATCCAACCAAATTGGTACAAATTGTGCTGGTTTTCAATTAAAATTTGATTATACATTTCTAACAAATGAAATGTCGGACTATAAATAATTATAAAATTTCATAATTTTTACCCCATGGAGAAGGGGAAAGGATTACCAAATGGGGGTAATAGATCCCCCATCTTAATCGTTCCCCCCAATCCAAGTACACTTGAGTGGGCACAAAATTAGCCTCAATTTTTCACCCCATTTACCCTCATACTAAGTGCACCCCTTCATCCCTGCAAATAAAAATGACCAATATGTATAAGAAACATAAATTCAATTTTAATAGTATTGTCATTGTCGTTGACAATGATATCAAGTTGGTGCAAGCAGGGGCGGATGCAAATATAAGGGCACTTTTAACTATTTGTAATTTTTTCCTCTACAATTTTTTATCGTGTAATATCAACAAAGCATCGAATAAATATGCACTTTCAGCAAAATTATAATATAAGGTCAATCTTACGTTTTGTAATAGGATGGGAGATGAATTTCTGATTGGTTATTTGATTACTTATTTAGAAAAAATGAATTTTTTACCATAGATAACGGTAATATAACGCAACAATTTCAAAATATGAATAATTGTAGAGGAATTTGTAAAATTTTGATATTGTTTTGTGTCTTTACAAAGGTACTTGTTAACTATTTAACGTTGATCTTTTGTTAATTTAGTATAGCAATCAATATTTACTTGTCAAAAATTTGCCCCACGGATTAACTTTTCTGGATCAACCACTGGATGCAACTACTTTGACTAGTTAACCGACTAGTTGCTATTTGGTTGAAACCAGATTGTGTTTGGTCTGATTCATCAGAATTAAACATTTTTTAAAATTCTTTTTTCAACAATTAAACATTTTTAAAAAATATTTAAAAATTCAATTCCCTGCTCAGTCAAAAAAATCGTTATTAATTTAGACCATTTTCCCAGAGGCAATTCATTGTGAATATAGAACTACTGCGTTTCGTGAAACATATTTTCTCATTGTGAAGAATTCTTGTTTCGTACATTAATATCGAAGTCTGCAAACTTTTAACCTCAATTAATATCGTGCAAAAAGTTAAAACATTCAACAATATGTGCATTTGATTTCGATTATCCAATTCTAATTTGTATTTCACAAATCAAACATCAAGCTTTCAGTAACTCTAGATAGGGTACGACTTTGTGGCCAACATCGCCTAAAAAGCTAAAACCGAACATATGGATACAAAAAAAAATCCAACAACCTTGGATCTACAAGAACAAACCAACATCCTAACTATAACCAAGGGCGGACCCACATACAAGGCAGGTGGGGCAAGTGCCCCACCCAGATTTAGGCAGATTTGGGTCTCGCTATTATATGTCGGTTTTCGCTATAACCGACATAGTAACTATACAACGTCGTTTTGCCACGACAACCAACGTAGAAAATCAATAAAATAATATTATAATAATAATAAATACAAAACCCTATCAAAACAATTTACACTACCAAATTCTCCAAACACCAAAACCTCAAATCCTGCTTTTTCTCCTTCTCCATCAACCCCAAACCCCGCCTAACGCCTTTCTTTTAAATGAATAAGTTTCTTGTGAAAACTAATTAATTTGATCTCTATCATCGCCAGACTTTGGGTGGTGCATTAACTGAACAAAATAATGGAATTTTTATTTGATTTTTAGTGGTTGTGAATGAGAACGAAATATGGATTTGAGATATTATATGATTTTAGGGTTGATCTTGTGAATCCGAATGAAGTGTGTTTGTGGTGTAAAAATGTGTTTTGATTTATTAGCACTTTGGAACTGAGAACGGATTTACCAATGTGAGAAATTTGGTAACCCTGCCGACCAAATGTTATCTTAGGTAGATTTTGGACTTTTGCTTGATCATGCGAATGGAAATGAAAACATTTAGGTATTGAGATTCAAAACAAGATAAATGATTCCATAGTTATTTTACCTTTACAGAATGATTGTAAGAAAAATATTTGGATGTTTGAGGTTTCAACCAATTGTCAGGTTTGGAAAAGTATTAAAAATAAGTAGCATATTTTGAATTTTCTTATTTACTATTTATTTAGTTTAAGTATAGGTCGACGACGTTAAATTGTAATTAGAAGTCAAAAAAAAGCATTAATTTTTCCCCTGATTGGTGCGGAACCGGCTGCCCCACCCACCGAATTCTCCTGGATCCGCCTCTGACTATAACCACCCAAAACCCTCAGATCTAAATCCAATGATCCACATTACCCACCCCACCAACACGCACCTATTGAGAAGCGACGCGGATTTGGCCCAAAAGAAGAGAATGACGACGAGCAGCAGCATCGCGTTAGCGAGAACGGATAGGATGCTGTACCCGGCGCGGTCGAAGAGGAGCCAGGCGGCAGTGACGGCGACGAGTACCGCGGTTGAGAGACGCCTCCGCCGCCACAGGAGCACGTCGGCGACTGCGAGAAAGAAAAGCGAGAAGGTTGGGAAGGGAGAGGAGAAAGAAAGGGAGGAGAGAGGATAGGAGGACACGCACCTGTGGATCCGCTGAGGATGGCGTGGACGGAGATCAGAGGGCGAGAGGTGGGTGAGTCGACCGCCATTGGGATGGTTCTTTTGTTCTCTTTGTCCCCTTCCCTTTTCTTTTCTTTCGTTTATGTTCGGTTTGGATGTGTTTATTTTACCTTCATAGTCTATAGAATGATCGTAAGAAAAAACAATTGTTTATCAACGACGACACCTAAATTCTTGTATACGAGTGTTGTAACGCTCTTAATCAGGGCCAACAGTCAACACAAACTATAAACAAACGAAACAAGACCATTAACGAAAATAGTTAAGTCGATGTCTCGATTAAAAATAACATAATGTTAATATCATGGTACAAACAAAAGAAAAATACAATAAACTCTGAAATCCTACTACATTAATAGTAAGAGATGAAAGAATTACATCAAATGAGCTCATAGATCCAGTACTCGCATCCTAAGCTCAAGTCACCTCCAGCCGCCTACTGCATCCCACCTGCACACGCACAAGCCACGTCTGAGTCTCGAAACAAGACTTTGTACACCACCCCAACCCGACACTGTACTAGGCCACGTCATCATACGGCTCACATTGTGACGAGTGGCCGTAGTAGCTGGGCTCACGGCGCGTTGTTGGAGTAGGGTGTTGCCTTGTGGATCAGATGCACGGTCTTGTCGAGGATGCACGCTTTGCCTAGCTGGGACGCGTGATCGCCTTGGGACGTCTGATCGTTCTGCTGTGAGAGCAGGATGAGTGTTGTCTTGTGGATCAGATACGCGGTGGGGTCAAGGTGCACGATCGGCTTTGCTGGGACGCATGGTCGTCTTGGGATACGAGACCAATGGTGAACTGACCAGTTTCACATCCGACTTCGGGAGCTGACCAGTTTCGCATCTAACTTCGGGAGCCGACCACATGCCCGAGCCCGCGAGCCTAGCTCTAACAGTCACTCGTCACAATGTGGGTGCACCCTCCCAAACCGCCACAATATAGGGGGAAACCCTAACAACTAGTCATACGCATCTTACAAGTCATCCCACTACCACCCCACGTCTGTGTCCGTGAGCCCGACTCCAATGATCATTCATCACGACATGGGTGGACAATCGGTTCCAAGAACATCTCACACATCACACAAGGCAAAGGTAAACGCAATTTAGCCATAAGTACGGATTTTACTGTAGGATCTAACTAGCCCTAAAATTAGTCTAAAGGGGGGTGAATAGACTAAATGCACTCTTAAAACTTAAGCAAGTAAGAAAATGGAACAATAACAATATTAATTGAGAAAGTGAGAGAAGCAAACCACAACACCGATGTATAGAGGTTTGGATCACCAACCGGATCCTAGTCCTCTCATACGAATTGCTCATTCTTGAGCAACTTTGCGTTTTCCACTATTTCGTCTCCCGATTCCAGGCCGGGAGATCTTACCTTTACACTTCAAGCTTGTGAACACCCTCGCCAAGCTTGGTCCACCTTCTCACAATCCGAGAAGAGTTTCACTCTGGAAGCTGTTACAACACTTTGCTGAGAATCTTAGTAACCACTTCTAATCTTCAGCACTTGAATGATTGATGAGAGCAATGAATGATTCAAGTGGATGATTAAGCACAATGAGAAGATTTAGAGCACAAGAGAGTAGTATGACTATGAGAGTTTTAGAGAAAGGATTGTTGACTTTGTAAAGTTGTTCTAGGCTCTATATATAGGCTCCAAACTTAATGTTGCCATTGGGATTGATTTGGAAAGGATTTGTGTAAGATATACAAAATAGAAAAGCTCATAACACAAATCTGGACACCAACAGTCGACCGTTTTCTTATAAATAAGAAAACGTTCAAACTTACGTACAGGTCGGTCGAACCACAAACGCTAGAACTTAAGTGAACGATAGAACCAAGACTAGGGGCGGTCGACCGTTCTGAAGCTTTTGGCCAGGATAATAATAAACAAATGAGGTAACGGTCGGATACAAAGGAGAATCTCGTCTGACCAAAAATAACAAGGAGTTTAGAGCTTGAATTGTTCATGATCCGATCGACCACCGTCATGGCATTGTTCGGCCGATGGCCAAATACAAATTGGGGGTTTGGTGAAGTATGTGTATATGACCGTTGTATAATACAACAACTCTAATGGTCACATTGAAGACAAATACGAAGTGTCAAACGGTCGAACCAGAATCAAGTTTCGGTCGACCGGTTTGCACACTAACTGTGACACATTAAAAGAAATAACCGAACAAGTAAAAATGCAAAGATTAAGGCATAAATCGGTTAACAAAAGCTAACGGTCGAACTGGGACAAACAATCGGTCGAATGTTTTGGGAAGGAGTAAGAGTCTGTTGAATTTCAGTCGAACCATATGGTCTACCGGTCGACCAAATGGAGCAGAAACTCTATTCCAAGAAGAATTCCTATGTGTATTCATTCACCTAAGATAGACGGTTTGATATGGAATTTTGTATGAGACTTCTATAGGTTTTCTATGGACCATGCAATGCAAATAAACAAGAGTTCAAGTGCCCAAATTACATTTGAATCTTAACTACAAGAAACATAAATCTTATACTATTCTTCAACTTTGATTTATTGTCTTGTATCAACACTTGTCTCCTGAAATGGTTAGTAAAACCAACTATATATGTGAAATGCAAATGAGGTAGTGATAGATAAACATGAATTTATTGAAATGTTAATTAATCATCAAAATCGGATTAACGAGTTCTTAACGTTTTACTAATTAACCGCAAGTGCATGACCGTCGGTGAAGATGGGGCAAGAACGGGTCGATCAGCAGGGAGCATTGCCAACCTTCGAGTGAGCAAAATAAAGTAAAAAATAATGATGGAATAAGAGATTATTATGCTACTACTAATCAGACGATTAACTATGAACGCAAAACAAAGTAGATTACGATGCAAATGAAAACTAATGAAATTCAGCAAACGATGTGGAATGAAATATGGATGAACCCCTAAGGGGTGGAGTGTGCACATATGAGGTGAGAGAAAGTGATGGACGACGCATGTAAGCATGTATGTGTATGTGTGTCATGTGTGTGTCTTCATGCATAGGAAGTGTCTAAAGATTTGACAAGGCCTATCACTCCATTCACACAACACATCAACAATTACTACTCAATTATCATGAGACAAGGCACCACATGAGAAGTGTCTAAAGTTATGGAAAGACTCATAAAAAACTAGGAACTCATGTGAAGAACGAAGCCAAGAATGGGAGGTGTCTGAATCGTATGGAAAAACTCATCAAAACAAAGTTTCTTCAATTAATCGAGTAAGAAAACAATAATACAAACACACGACTAAGATGTAGTATACCCAACAACATATTTCAGTCATCAAACATGAGGAAACCAAGCATGGGAAATGTCTGAAACGTATGAAAAAACCCATCAAAAATCCCCCAATATGTAGATGATTAAAACAAACCCGATGAACATACAGACATTCAAGTCTACACAATCAAAATTCGTCAAACATCAAAATCTTAAAACATAAATATGCATTATCTCCACCCCCCAAAGGGGAATGGAACTACTCACTCCTAATTAAGCTAACATTTATATTAAGAACAGCAAACATTCTAACTAATTATACTAAGATAAAAATTAAGCTAAACATGCAAGAATTAAAAGAGACAGCGTGAAACTAACAAATATATATTTTATTCATGACTCACATTACAAGTAACATTCTTCTCCACTTTAGTTTTGCTCCAAGGCTTACTCCAAGTAGAGAGAATGACCACCAAGCAATGAGTAAATTACAAAGGAGGAAGACGAGTTCTATTTGTAGACATGAAAAAAGCAACTGGGAATAATCTCCCGATATGGGACTAAGGAAACTTCTACAAATGAATAAAAACAACATAATGCACAACCACGAGAAGCCAGGTCGGATCCAGATCATACAAGACTGCTTATTGGCGGTCTGGAGCCGCCAATTGGCGTCTAGTTGCTATGATTCGACCCAGTTTTGGATGAATTCTTAAATACTTTATTTCTTCACATGGAGTGCACCCTAATCGGTTGTTTGAGTCTAGGCCCGAATCTAATTGTCAAAATACTCCCCATGATGGTGTGGAGTTTCTCGATTTTCTATTTCGTCCATCTTGCTTACATCCAGGTCCTTCCCTCTTGCAGATGAGTCCTTGTGTATGACCGAGAGGTCCATCTTGCCTCATTTCAGTTCTTTCTTCTTACGTTTCCATCCTTTTTCTCTTCCCTTCTCTTCTTTATTACCTAATACCTGAAATATAACAACAAACACTTGAGTAGCACAATATTGGGGTAAAATTAAGGATATATAGCATGAATATGATGCATTATATGCTACTAATCAAATACCCCCACACTTACCTTTTGCTAGTCCCGATCAAAACAAAGAAAAAGAAAATTGAAAGAAAGGAAAAACATACGAAAAATAGGTAAATCCTAACTCACTTTCGTTGGAATCACGGTTGCACTTAGCACGTGCAACAAGTCGTTACACCTCTTTGTCGCCAAGGAGTAGAAGTGGTGTCTCCTGAGGGTATTCAGCGGATATACCCACAAAATCTAAAAATTGATGCATTACTCAACCTAGCAACACAACTCAATGTACCTACTTTTATCGATCATTGGACATGGTAATCCCACGGGCCGACTCTATATATGTATCTAATCCACACACCTAGCCTAGTGAACCATTTGTGCAAGTTAATTAAGGACTTAAGTGAAAGACATGGGCAACCTTAACATTCTCAAGTAATACAAAGTGTAAAGTCTATTAAGGTTCTTATTTGTATTACCATCTTTTTCTTTTCTTCTCTTTTTTTCATCATTTTTTACTAGTTGGTGTTAAATTCTCCCAAAGGTCAGCTTTCGTGCATCATTGCCTATGAGGACTTACACTACCACGTACAACTCCCTCCAAATATCCACATAGGGCGATCTCAACCACCCGTGTAATGGGACTTCGGTTGATGCATTCCAAGTCAGATGACTCGAAAGCACCAGAAACTAAGTCCCCTCGGACCTAATTTCCCGTGTGATGGGAGCCGTGCGAGAAGAAAGAACATCCTACTCACTTATTTCTTGTCAACACATGAACCAAAACCCTTATACTTAAGGTTTCACAACAGGAGTTTAGGTTCTCTGACTACGACAAACTTCGTTATACTAACAGACACGAATTATTCAACTCACTAGGAGCGTGAGCGAGTCGGATTCGTAATACTCGAGTCGGAAAAGAAAAGGAGAGAGATGCGATTGGAATCAAACTATAACACGTAAGAAATCGAAAACAAACAATAAAACTAAACCCCTCGGGGGGGGGGGGGGGGGGGGGGGGGGGTAGAGAAAGAACATGAATACGAAAATGTGTGGTGTAGTGTGTGTTCAAATGTGCTCATTAAAATATGTCATACAAGAAATCCACAAAACTCAATTCCAACTTTGCCTCCACATGAAATAAGATAAAACCTTATCATTAAAACATACAAGACAATAATTGAAATGAAGCTAATATGTTCACATGCAAAATGACTCTAATCCAACTATGTCTCCACATGAAATAAGATTTATCACAATCATTAAAACATACAAGACATTAATTTGGATAAAGCCAACATGAGCACATGCATGCACATGCCTTGTTTCCTTCTTCCACTCTATCATTATCCTAACCTCATCATTCCCCATAAAATAGGCTCACTAATCTAAGAATGTGCTAAACTTCATTCAAGAGCATTAGCACATCAAAGATAAGAGTGAAACTCATTAGATGGTTATAGAAATCATGTAAGGCTCAAAGGATTAAGATTAACACACACACTAATCCATCACATGATCAATCACCTTCTTCTCCACCCCCAATGGGGATGGACTACTCTCTACTCATCTCTACACTAAAGAAAGCATAAAAACAACAAGAACCCATAATGTAAAAAACTGAAAACAAGATTAACAAAACAACATAAAAGAAATTGCATCAAAGTAAAGACACCAAAGTAAAGAACAAGAACAAAACTAGATTAAGAAACAAAATTACAAAGTTTGCTCCTCTCCAATCCCCTTATTACACTACTAAAACAAGAAATTGAAACCTATTGTAATGGGGGAAGGAGGAAGAAGAGGCGGAGAGGAGGAATTACAATGGTATATATAGACTAATACATGGTTAGGATAAATCTGGAAATAATCAGACGACTCTAAATTATATCTGCTAGTCCAGGAGTGCTCTAAACCGAATACCGGACCCACGACCGAAATTTCAACTTATTTGGACCATTTTGATCTGCCAGTGGCGGATCAAATGTCTCTGATCGGACTGAAATTTTGTGTCGCGCTTAATTGGTTCATTTGGCACATGGGGTGACGTCCTGGTCTGCTGGATTGAACCGATATGAGTTTAATTGATGAAATATTGATTTGGTTCAAGTCATGTGTCACAATACTTTGCATTTCACAACCACGTCCTTCCGGGTTTTCACTTGGGTCCTTCTTGATTTGCGATCAAGTCCTTGTGCAATACAAATAGGTCCAGAACCTTCCATATCAGTCCATACTTGCTACAAATATGTCCTTTTTGCTCATTTCCTCTTCTTTATTACCTAACTCCTGAAAAACTACAAACAACAACTCGAGTAAAATAATATTGGGGTAAAATAAAGGATATATAGCATGAATATGATGCATGATATGCTACTAATCAGAGGCCAACAACCTCATTATCCTTGCCCGACGCACCAGGCGAACAGAAAGTGGGTCTTTTACCCAAGGTATCATCTAAGGAACTCCCAAGACCCTCACTGGCAATGTACCTATTTTGGTGTCCCATCATTTTCAAGATGATTAGGAACAATAGTGAGAGGCAGACTCTCACTACGTTATATGAATTTAAGGGTACTAGGGAGCTCTTGCTCCACCACAGGTGAGTCCTTAAGAGGCACAACATTAAGATCATGTGGCTCAAGGGCCACAGGACAAAAAGATAAGGCACAATCATGTGCCAACTCATAATGAAGCTGGTCCATGTTATTCCCAATTTGAATCAAATCCCCCACCAAGTGATCATGAATTGAAACCCTATGTCCCTCAGACTGACTAGGAGTTTGCCTCTGAAGATTGTGCTTTGAATTTATGGATGTGATGGTGGTTCGATATCAGAAGATAAATCCTCATGTTGACAAGAAAGGTCAACCTCGTCACGTTCACGTAATTGTCGTGTGATCCGACTTACTTGCATTGCCAGATTTTGCATGGAATGTTGAGTGGTTTCCAAGAACGTAAGGAGAGTTTGTTTCAAGGAATCATGTCTATAGTTAACTGTGAGACTCAAGTCAGAATTTTGGAGATTTTGGGGTTGGGTGTTTATGGGCTGAGAAGGAGTCCAATGAATGGTCATGGGTGGTGGGTGGTAGGGATATGGGTATTCGGGAGGAGAATAATGGGGTGGGTATGATGTATAAAAATTTCAATCAATATTGTCTCCCCATGAATCCATCCCTCTTGGGTTTTACGCGGATGCGTAAAAGTCACATAGAGAATTTTGGGAAAAGGTATGCTCATACTCACGCTCTGGGGGAACATAAGGACATTCCCCGATAACGTGACCACTGAACCCGCAACAGTCACATGGTACGGCTACTGGAGCCATCAGTGCACTCCTGTCGTCTACCGTACACATGAAAGAGGCCAAAGTTTCTTGTAATGTCTCAGTTTGTTGACCAACATATAATCCAACACAACTACATGGTGATCTAGTAGTCGGTGTCTCTCTCATATTACCCTAATCTGAAGATTGCTCAGCCACACAATTAAGATTGTCCCAACCATACAAGGTGTTTGTCTGAGGCATCTCAGGATGCATGGGTCCAGAATACCAGGGATAAAAGTCCTGGTTCCACAATGAAATGGATGGTCGCCCATGTAACCACCCATCTCGACAAAGAACTCACGAGTCGACCACTCTCACCACCACAAGGCCAAGCTCGCAAAAAGTGTTTGACTCGACCCTAAAACGCTTATAGAGAGTATAAAGGGGAGGAGAATAGAACGTAGAAGTAGGTGAGAAGAATATGACTCAGAGGAGAAGGGAAGAATCCCTAAAGCTAGTGTGGGCAAAGGTGAGGGTAGAAGCCTAATCTAGAAAACACGGCTAAAACAGCCTAAGGTCACTATAGGTACTTACAACTAGACGACGTCTAACTGCGAGGTCACACGGCCTCAACATGCCTCACCTCCCTACGACGAAGACCACAAAGACCAATAAGTGAGCCAAGATCTGGAGATCTCGTCTCTCCTACTATCGACAAAGTGGGCGACACTGATCAGGCTACAACGGTCACGACCGGATCACTTTCCTAATGTGCATGAGGTCCTTAGGGGTCGATGTCTACTTGATTTTAGATTAAGGCTTTACTTGAGTGTGGTTTGTGGGGCTAAGGGTGGGGTGATGACATCCCCCACCTTATCTTGAAGACTATAGGTGGTACCCCTAACGATGTTTTGAATCATTAGGCTAGCAAGCAACTCACCATACCAACACTCACCTCACACTTGTCCCAAATGAAATTCTAATCACCAAATGACATGATCATGTGTGAATGAGTGATAGAATGTGTACCTTACGCCAGCAATCTACTACTGAAAATAATGGCAAAGAAAAGAAAGCTATATGCCTAAGTCAACATTATATGATGGATGACCTAAGCAACTAGAATGCCTAATCTTTTGTTTTGAGTTTTACGGTCCAAGTTGATTAAAGGGGGAGTTTGGTTTCTTACTTAGATCTGGGAGCAAGTTACAAGTTCAAACAAACAAGATTAGCCCCCCAAACACTAAAAACATAAAGTCCGATAGGGTGTAGAGAAATGAAGGGAACAGAACATTACCAAACAGCCACTTGGTGGTTTCAGACCACTGACTGGCTGTCTGGAGAGCTCCAAATGCTCCAACTTTTCTCCAGTATCTTCCTCTGTGTCCCTTGTGGCCCTGAAAAATACCAAAAACTAAAACAAAAATATCAAATCCAGTTGAATCATCCAAACTAGAGTCTGGACATAGGACCTCCCTGGCAACGATGCCGAAAACTTGATTAATTTTGTTATAATAACCGCAAGTGCACGATCACGATGAAGCGGTGTCAAGTACGAGTCGAGTCCACAGGGAGGTGTGTTAACTCTGGTCTTTTAAAATCGAGTTGAAAATATAGGGAGAAGAAGTTTGATTACACTAAACTATAGGCTACACTAAACAAACAATTAACCAATAACAAGATAAAAGCATGAGAATGAGAACTAAGCAACTAGCAAAGCAAGATTAAATTCAATAAGGAAAACCCCCAAGGGGTGGAGTGTGTGTACACATGTGATAAGGTTGTGAAGAATGCATTCAATAAGGCACAATGGTAGGTTGTGTGTTTATGCATGGGAAGTACCTAATGGTTGTGGCAAAACCTATCATTCCAATCACTAACCTAGTTGATTAACATGAGCATAAACAAGTTGGTTATTAAGAACCTAAACAAGCATGTGAAGTACCTAATGGTTATGGCAAAACCCATTAAGTTAAGCATTCTCTTTTAAACAAACAAGCATACATTCATACTCATCACATATTGCAAAAGATAGCATTCATCCCATTCTCCATTAGATGTATAAACATTATCTCCACCCCCAAAGGGGGATGGAACTACTCACAACACATTAATCTAACAATTAGACTAAGGAAGAAAGACATTCTAACTAGTTATATTAAGATTAGGAAAACAAAACTAAGTTAAATTAACGTGCAAGTATTAAAAGAGACAACATTAAAATAAAACTAGGAAGAATTATTTTATTTACATGACTCACATTACAAGAAACATTCTTCTCCACTTGAGTTTTTCTCCAAGGCTTACTCCAAGTAGGGAGAATGACCACCAAGCAATGGGTAGATTACAAAAGAGGAAGAAGAGTTCTATTTATAGACATGAAATATACAACTGGGGACAATCCCCTGGTGTGGGACTAATAAAACATTCCCAGAATAAATATACACACATAACCCATATTCGTGCGAAACCATGTCGCATTCTGACGAAAAGGGACCTCCAATTGGCGGTCCAATTTGGTCAGATTCAACTCATTTTCGTGTGTCTACTTCATCTCTTCAATTATGCACGTGGGGGTGTGCCCTGGTTAGCCATTTGAGTCTACGCCGGAATCTAATTACAAAAATACTCCTCATGATGGTGTGGAGTTTCTCAGTTTGCTATTTTGTCCCTCCGGGCTTACGTCCTAGTCCTTCCCTCTTACGGAAGGGTCATTGTGCATGACAAAGAGATCCATTTTGCTTCATTTAAGTCATTTTTCTTACGTTTTAATCCATTTTCTCTTCACTTCTCTTCTTTTGTACCAAATACCTGAAATATAACAACAAACACTCGAGTAGCACAATATTGGGGTAAAATTAAGCATATATAGCATGAATATAATGCATGATATGCTACTAATCAGTTTACATAAAACAAAAGTAATTCACAATCATGGTGAATAACATGGAACCTTAATTACCGAGATAACATTGTCATGTTGGTTAAAGGATATTGTAGCTCTACAAATATTTTAACATCATGAGTATATGAAACGGTGAATGTTTTCTTTAAAATATTGAATAGACCTAATAAATGAAACATTATGGAATTGTGTTTGTGTCATTAATATTTTCATTGTGTGAGAAGTCGTCACCAATCCAACGCAGGTCCTGATCATTAGACTACGCTCAAGAATATTTTGAGGTATCTTAACCAGACCAAAGACAAGTTTATTGTTTATGGAGGACAAAGGTATCTGGTAGCTGAGGGCTACTCGGATGGAAGTTTCATGTGTGATGCAGACGATAGGAGGTCTCAATCAGGATGTCTTTATTTTGAATGGTGGAGTCGTGAGTTGGTGATGTGAATTAAATTTATACCGCAAGTGCACGGTGTCAATGAAGACGTGGCAAATACGGGTCGAACACAAGGAGGGAGAGATTTCGTTATTTTTGTTATTTTCGATTAGGGGAAGAAGGGAGAAGAAATAAGTTGGGTTTTTGGTATTTTTGGTTTAATTATCTAAAGTACGAAATAAGAACAATTAAAATTAAAACAAGAAATAAGAAGAGAAATCCGTTGGGTGGAGGTTTAGATTTAGGTTTAGATCAGAGAATTACTGAAACTTATTGTAAATCATGTTAGTTATGAAGCATTACAAGATAAATGACTTAACATAAACTCAAGTAATCAAAATAAACTAATCATGAACTTAAAATAATAACATGCAATTCATCTTCTCTAACCCTCATTCCATCACCTCCACCCTTTGGAAAGAGTTAGAAACTCATGGAGGGAGGAAGAAGAAGGGATCCTAGAGACATTAAAAGAAAACTAAAACAAGAATTAAAAGAACAGAATTTTATTAATAAAACTAAGGTACACAAATAAGAACAACAACCAAGGACCCTATTTACATCGTTCTCGGGTCTATTTATAGTTGCTACAAGGGACTTAGGTATAGAATTGGATAGTACACGTGTCCATACACGACTGGACGAAATTGGGACACACAGATCGACCAATGGGCGGCGGAATCGCCGCACATCATGTGTATTGTGCGGCGGATTCGCCTCACACGTTGGTCGGATTTAATCAGGATTTTTGTCACGCGTTTATGGTATGATTTGATCCTCCTTTGCGCGTCTGGATTGATTCTTTCCATTGTCTTGAGCTCCGGATTAATTCCTTCCATTGTTGGAGATTTATATTTGATTTTTCTTTTGACTTTCTCCACACAATAACTTGGTCCTTTTATTTTGCAATTAGGTTCTTGGCATTTTGCGATTAAGTCCTTGACCTTTTTGTAATTAGCTCCTTGAATGCTTTTATGCTTGGATGCATTTCTATTTGAAACCCGATAAACTTGAACTCGGTCTTTATGATAGAAATGAATCTTTTGCACGCGTTTATGCTCGGAATGTGGGTAATTTGCATCCAGGTCCCTGTATTCTGTAAATACGACTAAACACATACCTTAGTAGCATTTATTGATATAAAAGTAATCTAAATGAAAGACATATGATGCAATGTATGCAATGCATCAGTTGGCGTAGCTGAAAATAGACCACTACGATCGACTCAACCACCGCTTCAGAAGTGATGGTTGTCTCTCAAGAAATCAAGGAAGGAGTGTGGATTAAGAAGTTCATTGAAGAGCTTGGATTAGTTCCCTTAATTGGGGGACCCATAGAGGTTTTTTGCGACAATAGTGCATCTATCTCGCAAATCAATGATCGTAAATCCCGTCACAAGGTGAAGTACATGGATCGTATGTACTTTGTCACCCGTGATTTCACCGACAAAGGTGCACACACCAAAACTTTTTTTTTAACAAAGAATGTGCGTAGAGGAGAAGATGGCGGAACACAGGAGAGAAAGAATGACTCAGGAGAGAAGGGAAGAAGTCCTTAAGCTACGGCGGATGGGTACAGGTAGAAGCACACAAGCAAACAAGGCTCAAGCAATCCTAGGGTCGTTGTAGGTCCTTACAGCTAGACGACGCCTAACTGCGAGGTCACACGGCCTCAACACGCCTCACCTCCCTACGACGAGGACCACAAAGCCCAGCAAGTGAGTCAAGATCCGGAGATCTCGTCTCTCCTACTATCGACAAAGTGGGCAATGCCGATCAGGTTATGACGGTCGGGACCGGAACACTCTCCTAATGCGTCCGAATTCCTTAAGGCCAATGTCTAATTGATTTAAAATTAGGCTCTTGATTAGTGTGGTTTTTGGGGCGACGGAAAGGGTGATGAAATCCCCCACCTTATCTTTTATGGGACAGCCCCTCCTTAATAGTGTTTTGGAGTCCTAATCTAGCAATCAACTCTCCAAACAAACGCTCAACTCACACTTGTTTCAATGCACTTCCTACTAACTAATGCATGTTCATACGAAATGCATGAATGAGAGTAGAAGGTGCGTACCTCACACCAGCTCTCAGCAACAGAAAATAAAGCTAAGATAAAAGACAATCTAAATGCCTAAGTCACATACATGATGCATGGCCTAAACAAAAAGAATGCATAATCTTTTGCTTTGAGTTTTAGGGTCCAAGTTGCTTAAAGGAGGTTTGATTATTGATCTGGGGACATGCCTAATCGAGTCCGAGATCACTATATCATATAAAGAAATACTCCATAGAAAATTAAAGGTGAAATGAAACAACCAGACCGCCAGTTGGCGGTTGTAGACCACTGATTGGCGGTCTACTTCTCTCAAACCGCCTCCAAACTTCACCAGATGCTTCCCCTTCTCAATGTGAGTCACCTGAAACAAAGAAAACTACAAGACAAAAATTAAATCCACTCGAATCGTCCAAACAAGAGTCTGGACTGGCACCTCCCCGACAACGGCGCCAAAAACTTGTTGAACGTTTTAATTAAACCGCAAGTGCACGACCGCGTTGAAGCGGTGGAAAATACGGGTCGTCCTCAGGGAGGTGAGCAGCCTCTCGTTTGCACGAAATCAAGTGGCAAAAAAATGGAGAAAAGAGTTGATTATACTACGCTACGCGACGCTACCCTACACTACGAAGTATGAAATGCGAAAGACAGCAACAAACGATTAAGTAGAACTAAACTAAGAATGAAAGACGAGTGCTGGAATTCAGAAATGGAAGAACCCCTAAGGGGTGGAGTTAGTGCACACATGCAAAGAGGTGGGTGTTGAACACATTCTTTAAGCACAATTGAAGGTGGTGCTATCATGCATAGGAAGTGTCTAAATGTTATGGCAAAACCTATCAATCTATTCACCAACCTAGTTGATTAACATTTACATATACAAGTTGTTTATTTCAGAACCTAAACAAGCATGAGAGGTGTCTAATCATTTTGGCAAAACTCATCAAGTTATAAATTCTATCCTAAACAAGCAAGCATACATTCAGGTTTTATCAACACATTGGAAATAAAGCATTCATTCCATTCTCTAATGCATGTATGAACATCTACTCCACCCCCCAAATGGGATGGAACTACTCACTACACATTACACTAATTATTAAACTAAGCAAGGAAAGCATATTAACTAAGCTACTAAAACTAATGAAAAGAAATTAAACAAAGTAAAGCAAGAAATATGAAACAAACAACATAATAAAGAAATTTTTAGTAACAAATGACTCACATTTCAAGTAGCATCCTCCTACTTTAGTGTGTGCTTCAAGGCCTCACTTCTAGTAGGAAGAATAGCCACTCAAAATATGGAGTGATTACAATAGGAGGTGAAGAGTTCTATTTATAGCCAAAGAAAAAGGCAATACGGGACAATCCCCCGATGTGGGACTCAAAAAAAACCAAAAATGGCCTAAGCATCCTGTAATACATGTGTTGAAGAAATTTGAGTGGATATGGGCCAAAATGGACCGCCAATTAGCGGTCTTGGACCGCCAATTGGCGGTCTATATGGTTCGGATCCTGTTCATTTTTGTTGTGGGCTTTTTTTGGTATATTTTCTGGTCTTGGATGCATTTACTTGGTTTGTTGGAGCTCCGACCCGAATCGAATTGCTAAAATACTCCCCATGATGGTGTGGAGTATTCTGATTTGCTCTTAGGTCCTTCTGTCTTACGTTCAGGTCCTTCTCCCTTGCATCTCAGTCCCCTGATCTCACAATTCAGTCCTTTTTCCCAGCTTTTAGGTCCTTTTATGCTTCATCTCTTCAAACCTATTTATTCCTGAAAACTAAACATAAAACTCGTAATATAGCATTGTTTAGGTGAAAGATAATGGATATAAGATACAAATATAAGCATGAAATGATGTCAATCAGCTGACCTTGTAGTTGGTGCACTCGTGCGATTCCCGCTCGGTTGATAGACCGAATGGCTGAACTGACCTCCTCCGACTGGCTTGGAAGGGGTTCTTTGGGCATGTGGTCGGGATGGATCAGGGTAGCATATTTATGGTTGTGATCTTGTATTTTTCTATAATCTAATTGATGCACTCGGTGGTGTGTGACATGGATTGTTTTCATGATTTGTTGGCCGAATCGATTATGAACCAACAGTAGATTTGATATATTCATGACTGTATTTCGTGTATATGCTCTGATATTCATGTCATGTTCGCAATTAGAAATCCTATCATACCTATTCATATTATATGCTGCCCATTATAAGCCTTTTTGCCATGTGTAACCCTATTTCATGCATGTGTACTATCTATGGATGTATACATATAAATATAGATTCCTGATATCATATGCATCTTTTTCCATGTTGTACCACTGATATATGTGTTGTATCACATCCACATATGGTCTGGTCATGTTCTGAGATTCTAGTCCTATCGCATGCATGTCCTGAAATTGATGATGCACATAATCGATTGTTTATGATGTTAGTTTATGATGTCTCCAACTGCTGTGCACGTTATGTTACTATATTCTTGCTGATTTATTATCTGGTGTGTGGGTGTTTCCTGATGCGGGAGTCATGCATGCACACATGAACGTAATCGGATGCTTTCATGTTATGTGTTATTCGTGTCATATTCTAATGTAACATGTTAACCCAATTGCACGCAAGTATGCTAGTCTAGAGATCTATATTGTTTGCTGATATTTCATGCATGCTCCATCATGTTATTCTACTGATATATTTATAACTCATACCCATATCAACTCTGATCTTGTTCTGAGATTTTAACTACTATCACATATACACCCAGAAATTGATGATGCATGTTATCGATTATTTTGGAGTTCGATTATCATGTACCTTGCTGTAATTCATCATCCTATTGCTTCTTACATGTCTATGTGTTACTGATGTGAAGTGTTATGATGTGGTTATGTATGTTTCTTAGGACATCATACCTTATAACATCCTTATCATGACCCGTAGATGACTCGATTAGTTGTTATCTTGATTTGCCGATCCGGTTATGATTGCTTGCTGTTGTGAGTTTCGTTTGATTCCTGATTGGGATGTTTTGATTCTGATTTGTTTGGGGCTGTTAGGAGGGTATCCGGATACTCTTCCTTGAGCTCGTTCCGTATACTGTAGCTACATTAGATCTTAGATGCTTAAGTAGCTTGCATTGCATTTAATCTTATTAATAATTCTGGGCACGTTCTATTTTCTAGGTCGACGAGCCATGAGCGGGTCCTCTATATTCAGAGGCCATTCGCATAATACCTTCACATTGGGAGGCTAGGCATAAGATAAGTCATGGGCAGGCGCGCTGCCATTCTGTCTCAGGGTAGATGTTCCCAAGTTTGCGATGGCACCATGTAGGTTTATTTCCGCGAATTGGGACATTTATCTGGCGCACCGCTTTGTGCTGAGTGGTGGCTCACTGTCGAGTGACCGCTTCTGACCAGTGGGGTTGGTGTTCTGGTTCCTTGCGAGGAATGTGTTTGGTGCGCCCGACTGACACGGCTTATGGAGTCGTAGCCTTCTGTTGCATTTGATGTTTTCTGTTCTATTTCTGATGCTTTCGTCTTAGTTAGACTGCTTGCATTCTTCCGTAAAACTCTATTTGGAATGAGGCATACTGGGTTTTCTTAATTGAAAACTCACGCATTTGTCAATGCGGGGCTTGCAGGTACTTAGGTTCCCACAGGGCAGACTGGACGAGTGTTGAAGATTCTGTACATGAGGGACGCGTCGACCAGAGTCTTCAGTTATCTTTTTCTTCCGCTTTATTGATGTATTTACTTTTTGAAACTCGAGTTTTGTAAGGAATCTTTCATATATGGATATTTAGTTACTTCAGTTACTTTTATTCGTCAGCTATCCATGTATGTCTTTATATATTGTCGAGTTAGTCTTGTCTGTTGATTGTGTTTCTTTGTTACTCCTTCGGTCTTCGCGGAGGTCTCTGATCGCGACACTAGTGGTTCTTCCCAGTGTGAGTACACGCTAGATCGGGGGCGTTACAACTACGGCTGACTCAACCCCCGCTTCAGAAGTGATGGTTGTCTCTCAAGAAAGCAAGGAAGGAGTGTGGAATAAGAAGTTCCTTGAAGAGCTTGGATTAGTTCCCTCAATTGAGGGACCCATAGAGCTGTTTTGTGACAATAGCGCATCTATCTCGCAAATCAATGATCCTAAATCCCATCACAAGGTGAAGTACATGGATCGTATGTACTTTGTCACCCGTGATTTCACCGACGAAGGCAAAATAAATTTATTATGGGTGGACACAAACAACAACACAACTGATCCATTCACCAAACCCCTACTCAAGCCAAAGGCGAAATGCATTTGAGTCTGAGTTTGAAGAACCATGTAGAGTGGCTTGATGAGTAAGATAAGAAGGTTACCCTAGTTATTTAAGTTTTATACATTGTAAATGTATGTGAAAGAAGACTTGGATACCAAGTGAGAGATTGAAAGTAATGTGTGTTCTAAATGTAATCCTTTATGTCTTTTATTATGAATTGAATGTATAAACATTTTGTTCCTTGATGAATGTATTCGTCTTTTCGAAGTGTTAAGGAAGAGACTCCTGGTCCTTAACCGTAGAGCTCTAAATGATAATGGTTTACATAAATCAAAAGTAATTCATAATCATGGTGATTAACATGGAACATTAATTACCGAGATAAGATTGTCATGTTGGTTAAAGGATATTGTAGCTCTACAAATATTTTAACAACATGAGTATTTGAAATGGAGAATATTTTCTTTCATATATTAAGTAGACGTAATAAATGAAACATTATGGAATTGTGTTTGTGTCATTAATATTTTCATTATGTCTTTGAATCCTAAGATATGTGACGTATATCTTTTCACATGAGAAGTATATAGTTTGATGATTATAAAAAACTATCACTATGCATAGTGATAAAGATATTCGTTGATTATACATGACTTGTGCCATAAAAGATGATATGTCAATAGATTATTATTGTCACTCTTGACTTGAGTGATGATATTAATTAACCCCTTGACAAAGTAAAATTATCATGTGCACAATATGACTTATGTATAGTTACGTATTTATAATTAACTTATGAGATCAAGAAGAAGAATATATAACACAAAGATGGTACATTCCTATTTTGTATAATATTCGTAATATCATGATGAGGCAAGGTATAGACACAAGTGATATATTACATATCATTAAATGGACCGTGTTCTGTTCATATGAGAAACATAGTGAGAAATGGTATGACCGTTTTGCCTACATTTTTGCATATATTAATAAGAGATTTTTGTTGATTAATGGATGGATTTAATCCACCTTGGTCAAAGGTAGTTATGGGATGATGAGAGGAGAAATAAACAACAGATCATATGCAAAGTGGTTTGCACATGGTGTGGTTTAGTGGAGAGATTAACAATGGATCATGTTTGTCTGATTCATTTATAATAACCGCAAGTGCGCATCGTCGGTGAAGATGTGGCAAATATAGGTCCAACCTCTAGGAGTTGTGAGTGTTGTTGTTCCAACCATACTCGAGTGGGAAAGGAGAGGAGAATGAGTGGATTATGCTAACTAACTACACTAAACTATAAACTAACAAATGAGAAAGATAAGATTCAGTAAAGACAACCCCTAAGGGGTTGTGTGTGCGTACACATGTGATAAGGTGGTGAAGAATACATTCAATAAGGCACAAATATAGATTGTGTTTTCATGCATAGGAAGTGTCTAACGGTTGTGGCAAAACCTATCATTCCAATCACAAACCTAGTTGATTAACATGAGCATTAACAAGTTTGTCATTAAGAACCTAAACAAGCATGGGAAGTATCTAGAAGTTGTGGCAAAACACATCAAGTTAGGTATTCTAATTTAAACAAGCAAGCATAAATTTACATCAATCACATATTGCATAAGATAGCATTCATTCTAATTCTTCATTACAAGTATAAACATCATCGTCACCCCCAAAAGGGGATGGAACTAGTCACTACATATTAAGCTAACAATTATACTAAGAAAGAAATACATTCTAACGAGTTATATTAAGATTAGGAAAACAAAACTAAGTTAAACATCCAAGTATTCAAAAAAGACAACATTCAAACAAAAAAAGAAAATATTTTATTTACATGATTCACATTACAAAGTGGCATCCTCTTCATCTTGAGTTTTGTTTCAAAGGCTTACTCCAAGTAGAGAGAATGACCACCGATAAATGGGTAGGTTACAAAGGAAGAAGATGACTTCTATTTATAGACATGAAAAATGTAACTGGGGACAATCCCCCGGTGTGGGACTAATTAAACATACCTATAATGCACATAAACTACATAACCCACAACCATGTGAAACCGGGTCGGATTCGTAAAAAAATGGACCGCCAGGTCTAGGGCCGCCAATTGGCGGTCACTTTTTGTTTGATGTGATCCGATTTCAGATATCTTCTTAAATGTTTCAATTCGTCACGTAGGGTGCAGTCGAATCAGTTATTGGAGTCTGGACTCGAATATAATTGCCAAAATACTCCTTATGATGGTGTAGAGTTTCTCAGTTTCCTATTTTTATCCTTCCGGCTTACATCCAAGTCCTTCCATCTTGTAGATGGGTTCTTGTGTATGACGAACAAGTCCAATTTGCTTCATTTAAGTCCTTTCTTCTTATATTTCAGTCATTTTCTCTTCCGTTCTCTTCTCTATTACTTAATACCTGAAAATACAAAACAAACACTCGAGTAGTACAAAATTTGGGTAAATTTATGGATATATAGCATGAATATGATGCATGATATGCTACTAATGAAATACCCCCACACTTACCTTTCTCTAGTCCCGAGCAAAACAAAGAAAAAGAAAAATGAAAGAAATGAAAAACATACGAAAAATAGGGAAATCCTAACTCACTTTCTAGAAATCACATTTGCACTTAGCACGTGCAACAAGCCGTTAAACCCCTTGTCGCCAAGTAGGAGGAGTGATGTCTCCTAAGGTTTTCAGCGGACATACCCACAAAATCCGAACATTGATGCATTATTCAACCTAGCAACTAGACTCGATGGACCTACCTTTGTCGATCAATGAACACGATGATC
The DNA here is from genome assembly GCA_963682175.1 of Triglochin maritima. Lineage (NCBI taxonomy): Eukaryota > Viridiplantae > Streptophyta > Magnoliopsida > Alismatales > Juncaginaceae > Triglochin > Triglochin maritima. Next base: position 15,972,439 of record OY821785.1, read on the forward strand.
CCACAGGCCGACTCTATTTGTATCCAATCCACACATCTACCCTAATGAACTATTCGTGCAAGTTAATTACGGACTTAAGTGAAAGACATGTGCAACCATAACATCCTCAAGTGATACATCGTGTAAAGTCCATAAAGGTTCTTTTTGTACGCCTTTTTTCTTTTATTTTACTCCTTTTAAACTAGCTGATGTTTAAGTCTCCCAGGGTCAGGTTTCATGCATAGGGCGATCCCTACCACCCTTGTAACGATAGTTCGGTCAGTGCTTCCCAAGTCAGATGACTCGAAAGTACCAGGCACTTAGTCCGCTCGGACCTAATATCCTAAGTGAAAGGAGCCCTGCGAGAGGAGAGAACACCACACTTAATTATTATTGGGTTTTTGCTTCTGTACGGATCAAAATATCGTTAATTGGCGATGTACCCATGGTTCGGAAAAAATTGGCCCTGTACGTATAAAAACCAATATAATTGGCCTCATACCCATCCGTTACGGTGGCCCTACATTCATCTAGCACCATTTACGTGTTTCGTGGTGTCCCGTGATTTATCAAACTTTGCCTCCTATCAACACCTTAAAACTCTAATTAGTATCTCTACCCGACCCTAATTACAACTTAAAATTCAGACCCGGTGGGCACCCAACCCGACCCAAATTCTCCAACAAAATCCCTAGCCCATTTCCCGAGTTAGAGAATCTCGAACCGGTGGTGCACCCAACCCCACAATGGAGAATTCTGTTATGGTGCCCGACCGGCCAACCTCATAACTGGATTCTTCAAGTTTGGAAAGGGGGCTAGGGATTTGGTAGGAGAATTGAGGTCAGGTTCGGTGCACCACTGGGTCGGGATTTGAAGTTGTTATTGGAATCAGGTTGGGTGCAGCATCGGGTCGGGATTTGAAGTTGTAATTGGGGTCGAGATTGTAACGTCCTCGAACAGCGGAAAATTAAAAATTTTAAAACATACAATCAACGGAGGACATTACCAAATTGACACAAGGTGCACCAAGTATATATATAAATATACAGATCTGAGTTTACAACAAGAGGTGATTACATCAAAAGCTATAAGGTGAAATATACAAGTAATCACAACAACCTCAAAAAGAGGAGGAAGCAGATCTGGTCCCAGAACCTCTCCTCCGCAGGCATCACCCTCTACCACTGCTCACACTCTAATGAGTTTCCAGAAGGAAACCCAGTATGCCAAACCCTAACACATATATGGACAATTATGAAAATGCATAAATGAAGAATAGTACAATCAGACACGACAGGTCTCAAGGGTCCTCTCACCCCAACCCCACAACACACGTGCACACACGGCACCGCCGGCACAGTCACGGCCACACAACCGGGTCTCAAGGGTCCTCTCACCCCAACCCCACAACACACGTGCACACACGGCACCGCCGGTACAGTCACGGCCACACAACCGGGTCTCAAGGGTCCTCTCACCCCAACCCCACAACACTCGTATAGCTATCGGGCGACAGTCTGTGCCGTTGCCCAAGAGGCCGGAGAGACGAGCCGCTTTCAAGTGTACAAGCACACCACTATCGGGCGCCAATCCGTGTCGTTGCCCCCCGTGAGGCCGGAGAGACGAGGTGCCGTCAAGTGTACTCATAAAACCACGAATCCACCAAAAACGGAAGAAACGGTCGAACGAAAACTGTTTAACGGTCGACCGATCCTCACCTAGAGAACTAGCCCAACCGAAAAACCCGCCAATCGGTCGACCGACAAAGGGGGCCCGGTCGACCGAAAAACCCCAGTAAGAAAACATTTTCGCAAACCAAACTCCAATGGTCGAACAACCGAACACTATCGGTCGACCGAAAACCTCCAGTACAACTCACCAACAAACCACATGACACGGTCGACCGAAACAACACCAGCGGTCGACCGAAAACCATCAGAACAGATACGTCAACAAACAATTCAACACGGTCGACCGAAACCACACTTCCGGTCGACCTGACAGTAAGTTAACTTAAGTCGTCGGTCGAACGAGTCAGACAGGCGATCGACCGTTTAGATGGTCAACGCCCCAACCGACATACAACAGTATTTTCGGTCGACCGGCAAAGGGGTCCCGTTCGACCGAAAATACCCAGAGCCTCAATCTCTCGAAAGAATTGTACCACCGGTCGACCACCACGGAGGTATCGTTCGACCGGTGCGAGGGATTTCGCCCAAAAATACACTATAACCGGTCGACTGAACCCATACACCGGTCGACCGTTTACAGTTCAGAAACTGCTGTGCAGGTCCGACGAGCCTCTCGGCCTACCGTCGACCGCTCCCACCCCCACACTAATAATAGGTGAGCTTGAAATCAAGTTTGACATACCTTAAGGCTTGAAGAAGCCCTTGAAGAAACAACGGCGAGCTTTTCCTCGCGAAACCTCTCGCAACAACGATCCTCGCTCCTCCGGCGACTCCAACAACAACTCTCGTGCTCTCCGATCGCCACACAACGCCGACCTTCCACTTGCTGTCGAGAGAGACGAGTCTAGAGAGAGAGTGAGAGAGATGAGATCGTGAGAGAGAGAGAGAGAGTAAAAAACCCAGACCTTATATACTTTTCTCCCACTCGATCTCAGCCGTCCATTTCAAGCCATCACTAATCCTCCCCTAAACACAATTAGCACAATAAGGAAGGGTTAGGATATTACAGAGATACTAATTAGTTTTAAGGTGTTGATGAGACGTAAATGTTGAGAAACCACGGGACGTCACGGAAAATGTAAACGGTGCCAGACGGTACCACAACAGATAGGTGTGAGGCCAACTACATTGCTTTGATACGTACATGGCCAATTTTCCCTGAACCATGGGTACGTCGTCAATTAACAATGTTTCGTTCGGTACGGAAGCAAAAACTCTAATGATAAATCATGGGGCGTTACGGAAAATGTTAACGAATGTGGGTCCCACCATAAAGGATGAGCATGAGGCCAATTTCCTTGTTTTTGATACGTACAAGACCAATTTTCTCCGAACCATGGGTATGTCGCCAATTAAAGATGTTTTGATCGGTATGGAAAAAAACCAATTATTATTTCTTATCTACGTGAGAACCAAAACCCCTACACTTAAGGTTTCACAACAAGAGTTTAGGGGTCCCTAACTACGACAAACTTCCTTATACTAATAGACACAAATTATTCGACTCACTAGGTTCAGGGTGGACTTCTTTATTTATTTGAGTACTGAAATCCTATGATTACTCTCCCCCCTGATTAGTAGCATATCATGCATCATACGCATGCTATATATCCTTTATTTTACCCCATTTTTTTGCTACTCGAGTGTTTGTTGTTATATTTCAGGTATTAGGTAATAAAGAAGAGTAGAGAAGAGAAAAAGGACTAGAACGAAAGGAAAAAATGACTGATCGGAGAGACTATGGGCCTATCTGGAGGAGGGAAGGACCGGGATGCAAGCCAAAATGACCAATTAGCGAATCACGCACTCCACACCATCATGAGGAGTATTTTGGCAATTGTATTCAGGCCTAAACTCCAACAACCAACTCGGGTGCACTACACATTAACAAATCAATCCACCAGTGCCATTCGAACCAAGACTGGATCTGAGTAATCCAGATCGCCAATTGGCTGTTCCAGACCACTGGTTGGCAGTTGGATCTGCACCAGATCTGATTGGCTTTAGCTAGTCAGTAAACTAGACGACTAGTTTTAAGCTCATTATGCCTTTGTCTATCTACTATAGAGATAGAGTATATATATGGTAGTGATTGTGGGTATTAAAGAAGTTTTATGGTTGAAAAGTTTATATGTAAATATTTGTTCTGATCAAAAGACATTGAGTGTCTTTTGCGATAGCTAGAGTTATACACTTAACTAAAGATCAAATGCACCACCAAAGGACCAAGCATATTGATGTTATGTATCATTTTATTTAAGAGGTGATCCTAGAAGAACCACCTTAAAGGACCAAGCGTATTGATGTTATGTATCATTTTAGTTAAGATACTAGTGCAAAATGCACAATAGACATCACACAATAGATGTCGGATATCGAAACATCTGACGTCTATAGGTATAACCGATGTCTATACCTCCTGAAATAAAAAAATATTTTTGGTTTATTTTTTGTGATTTATTTCATATAAGAATTTATGTGGATTTATTTTGTATAAGAACTAATGCAATTTTGTACTTCGTATAAAGTAATGTGAATTATTTGGATTGATTTAAAAATAGTTACATCGATATAACTATCCCACCTGTGTTGATGTACATATGTGTGTTTATGGCGATATGTGTTGAAGTTTTTAGTCCCACATTGTAGAATTTTTTTGTTGGTGGAGTTGATGTATTCCACCACTCCTTTAATTGTAAATGTGAGTTGGGTACCACACTACAAAAGGCAAGTGAGATATATATATTTAATGGTCAAAAGATTGGCACTTGGGCTAAAGATGATTGCAATGTATTTTTATTATTATTTAAAGGTATCGGTTTTATAGGGTAGCCGACCTCTATAGGCTATAATTTATATTATTATTATTATTTAAAGGTATAGACGTCGGATTTATAGAGTAGATGTCGTCTATAGGCCATAATGTATGTATAGACGTCGGTCACCCTATATAGCCGACGTCTATAGGTCGTAATAGTTTAGTCCCACAATGGCCAATTTTTTTTATTAGTGTGGTTGATGTACTCCACCACTCCTCTACAGGTGAATGCGAATGAGTTGGGCACTTGGGCAACTTGGGCTTGATTAATGTGTGGGTTGAATGCCTATTATATGTTGTAATTAATTTTTTTTGAATTATCTAAAGGTATAATAGACGTCGGTCGTATATAGTCGACGTGTATATAGCAGGGCATAGGCGACGGGCAAATATATGTCGAGTACTTGGACCGTCAAAATCCATCGTATATCCCCCTGTATATCCGACGTATATGGACTTTTCTGCACTAGTGAGAGGTGATCCTAAAAGGAAGCTTGGGGATGGTAAAGGTTGATCAATTGATAACCTAACCGACATGCTCACAAAACTAGTCACATTGACCAAGTTCAAAGACTGCTTGAACTTGGTGAGCTCCACGTAGATGGACCAATGGCAACATTGAGAAGTACCGCGTAGATGAAGATTGTTGGGCCTAGGAAAAGTTTTCAAGTCAAGGTGAAGATTTTTAGTTTATGCCTTGAAAATCCCAGAAAAGATTGAACGTCCACTGGTAATCAAACGTCCGCTTGTGTTGGATAGTGTTGGCTTTTAGGCCTTATTCTTGTTGTTTTGATGATTAAGTAAAGCTAATCTCAATCATAAACAAATTGGGTCAAACACATTCCATACATTGCACATATACTTGTATTGTGCATACTTCTGTCTTAATAGGTGATTAAGACTCAAATGAGAAAAAGATTGAAGTCAACAAATGTAATCAAACTTTTGAAGGTGTGTAATTTTATCTTTATTTGAGTCTTTAGGAACCCATGTAAATTTGAGCATATTTATTGGGATATCCATCCACATTCACTCTAGGTTTCGTCGAGAAGTCTCACACAAAATCTCATACTTTTGGACTTCAATAGTTCAGCCAAACCATAACTCAAAAACCACCAAACTCAACTTCAGTTAGCCTGTGCAAAACAGTCGACCGAAACTGAGCTTCCCTCCGACCGTTTGTAAATGGCAACTTCTTGGTTCAGTGGTCGACTCGTCTGACGGTTCCTTGGTTTTCAAATTTTATTTCCAAGTTATTTTATTGTCATTATTCCCCGACGACTATCTTCAAGAACACGCCATAACCCAATTTGGACTTCAGCCCTTAGGTAGACCGGACCCCTCCTAGCGATTGACCGAATAAGATCCAAAAGTTGACATTAACTTTTCTTGAATTCATTCGAAAGTTATAACCCAAAGGGTCGACCAACATACCAATTTTCTCTTGACAAAACTTAGTTTACATTGTGTTTGTTCAATCTGTTGTAGCATTCCGTTCAACCTTTTTTTGGCAACCTAAGCGAACGGTTAGACGGAATGCTAAAACGGTTGACTGGCTCCGAAAGAACATTTATTTTAACCTTTTGTTAATTTCCTTCCACATTGTTTTGTCCATATCCCCAACTTCTATATGGATCCTAGAGCCTATAAATACGTGTTCAAACCTTAGATTTTGAAATTTTCTGCAAGAATAGATTCTGAAAAGAAGAACCAACGTCTAGAAGCTAATCCAAAAGGCCCCGAAGTCTTGATAAGAGCAATACCAAAAAAATTGTGCAACAATATTTCGCAATCCTAAAAACAATTACATACATGAATGCACGTATGTTATTAAATCATATAACTACAAAACTAGAATAATGGTAGATGACTTCATCCTACGACACAAATTGTCAGTTGACTGGCCTATACCTTGAAAAACTATATATTGAAGAATCACTATTAATGTTAGAACCCAAACCGTGATTAGAGGGTTAATCCCGGATTAGGTGGGGTTGATGTGAGAGGGTATGGGAGGTAAGGGAGGTATGGGCTAGGAGTGTAGGGGATGGTGGGGAGTGTTGCCTTGGGTTGGGTTTTGTTTTAAAAGCAAAAACCTTCTCTCCTCCATTCTTCTTCTCCAACTCTTCTTCCTCACTCACCTTGGTTCTCACTCTTCCTCTTTTCGGCTGCACCAGAGGAGGCGTCACCGGCAACGGAGGAAGGTGCTCGTGCGGGAGAGGCGCGGCGCGTGATCGAGGTCTACCGGAGGCGAGGCGTAGGAGCTCCGGCACCGTCGACTTCACGCGGGTGAAAGGTATGCCGCTCCTTAGTGTGGTTTGTTTGTTGACCCTCATGTGAGGGATGCGTTGGTCGAGTCGGGGGAGGTCGGAGGCCTCTCCGGCGACGCGTTTCTTCGTAAAACCTTGGCTGGCGCGAGGTTGAAGACGACCAACGGTCGACCGGATCCTTCGGGCGATCGACCGTTTTAGCACTGTTTGCCCGACTTTAACCTTCACCGGTCGAACGATGCCTTGGGGCGGTCGACCGGTAGTGCATTATTGCTGGTGAGTTGGGATTTTTCTACCTGTTGTCGGTCGACCGGTCCTTGTTGTGTTCGACCGGAATTTAAGTGTACCTGTTAGTTTTGCATGATTCGTTCGACCGATTGTTTGTTGTTCGACCGTTGGAGGTTTGTGTTCGACCGATTATATGACTTAGAATGATAGGTTGACCCTGTCTGTTTTCGGTCGACCGAGACCCCTGAGTCGGTCGACCGATAGAGTGGAATTTAATGTTGACCAGACTCCGGATTTTGACCTCGTTCGGTCGACCGGTTTTAGACTTTTGTTCGACCGTTTGGGAATTAGTGTTGCGCAGTGAGTTCTACCGATTCAGACTTTCGGTCGATCGAATTCCTCGTGGAAACGGTCGACCGGTTAGACTATTTCGGTCGACCGAATCTGCTCAGAACTGAATTCCTGGTTCCCTTTTTGAACGCCAACTTTGTCCACGGAAACCCGTGTCCTCGCCTTGTGCGTGAGCCGGGAGGTGACGGTGGGCGCGGGATGCGTGCCTGCCCAGGGACCGCCGTTGGGAAGAGTGTGGGTGTTCGGGACGCGTCACCTCCATGTATGGACCGTGACTTTTGAGATGATTGTTGGCACTTTGTAGTATAGCAGGCCTGAGGGATCGCGGATCCCAGTGTTGATGTTGTGCGGGCACGCAACTGGCGTTGGGTGAGGTGACTACCGGCCCACGGGCTACGGAGGTCGCTGCCCTGCTTTTATAGCGGCGCGGTTGGTGTTCGCGGCTCGAGGAGCCTGATGACCTGGCAGACTTCGGTCTGGACCGTCCGATGCTGTGCCGGACGTTGTGATGGACCACCGATGCTGTGCCGGTGATGCCGCCGAGGTTGTGCCGGCGATGATGATTGTTGGGCCGAGGCTGTGCCGGCTATGTTGTTTTCCTCGGCTGGGCACCTACCGAGATGTTGTTGTTATACCTTCCGGGCGACGGCCCCGTTGGTCCCTGTGGCCCCGACCACTGAGATTTACAGATCTGTTTCTATCGGCGCGTAGACGTGACAGAGGCTCCCTGCCGAACCCTTGTGTAGTGTAGCCGCGTGTGGGGGGTGCGATGTCGCGGGCTGCTAGACTGCATGTGCCTGCAGTAGGTCTCTTCGGGAGACCCGATGATTGATTGTCGGACTGATGTCCTGTTTTACCCTTCGGGGGAACTGTTTTCCATTTCTGTTGATGCCATGACATGCTACTAGTATGATAGGTTCATTATGTGATGCATGCATATAGGTGGGTTGGCATACGGGGTTTCCTTCTGGAAACTCAGGCATTGTTGTTGCATCTTTTTCAGGATCGCAGTAGGTCCGGGTGGGTGGTGACCGAGGACAGAGCGCTTTGGAGTCGGATCCTCTTCGGCAGTTGCTAGACTGTACGACTACTTGTATTCTATTCCATTGTATCAGTATTGTAGTTGTACTTCTTTTGGAAAACTCCTTGTATTTTGGGTGCACCCGGATTTATATATTTATATACTAGTGACGTTCCCGCTTGAGTTGTCTGTTATGTTGGTTATATTGAAATTTTTAAATCTTCCGCTGTTTCGGGACGTTACAATTAATGCAGTTATTCCACTGCATATCAGCACTATAGTCCTTCGAGTGATTCCCGACCAAATCGTTGCCCAACCTAACCAAGCACTAATAACAAAACCTGTCACGATAGTAAGCAACCCCAATATTATCGTATGATCCATAACTTCCATCAAATCTGTCAGGACTAGTGTAACATCCTCAACACAGCGGAAAATTTAAAATTTGCTAAACAACAATCAACAGAGGATATTACTCAAACACAAGGAAGAACGTGCACCAATATATATATATATATATATATATATATATATATATATATACCTGAATATCTCAAAAGTGTGATTACATTTCAAAAGGCTAACCAATAAATACAAGTAATGTAACGCCCCGAGCCCAGACAGCTGCTCACCCGCCCGAACCCGGTGCGTTAAGATACGATCCACGATCCTGACCGCTGCGCAATCTGATATTTAAATCCATCTGATAGGCCCATAATTAATCTGAAAAATATAATCAACAAATTGTGAGCTCGACAGCCCGCAAGTTCCAACCGTCAATCAATCAGAATCATAATCATGTGGAAAATAATACGAAATATGACATTCAGTCAATAAGCACAATCAAGAGACATGCATCACAAATAAAATACATGCATAACAATCTGGAACCCCCATTCGGATTCGACCACATCTTGTGCTTCTGAAATCTATCAATCAGTCAGACGCACACCTGGTAGCTCCACACTAACGACAGACAGCCCTTTCCTCTCTCGGGTGGCTCCACGCTGTCCGTTAGGCAGCTCTTTCCTAAGTGGCTCAGCCAGAAATATACATACAGTCACAGGACATGTCAACCGAAACACCACCATGCAATAATATGCATATCAATGAAATCAACATCGATACTCAGCATGCATGTAACTACGAATATCAAGAGAGACATACATGATATGAAACTGAAGAATAACGAATCAGTACTTGCCTCAAAAACTCCATCTTTTTCTTCTTTATATTCTTCTCAAAATTTCATCTTCTCCTAAAACCACACAATCATCCAATAATCTTAATTAGTCCATTAAGATATTTGATTATTACCTCAACTAAAAAATTCAGGATATTACATTCTACCCTCCTTAAAAGAAATTTCGTCCTCGAAATTTGATCTCAATACTGTCTCAATCCGAACAAATCAATACAAAATTTTCAACTCATTATTTATCAAATCTAAAAACCCAACACCACTTATCGCTCATAATTTAGATAATCAATCCAACCAAATCCAAATTCACATTTAAACTCAAGTCCAAATATCTCTAAATTCATCTTTCATTATTTATTAATAATTTGGTAGCAAATCCAACTAAGTCAAAATTCACATTTAAATCAATAGTCAATACTTCTAAATCCAATTTCTCAAATTCCAATTCAATCAAATTTTTATTTCAAATCCAAATCCCGACTAATTCCGAGAATCGTATTGCTCTGATACCATTTGTAACGGCCCGAGCCCGGACAGCTGCTCACCCGCCCGAACCCGGTGCGTTAAGATACGATCCACGATCCTGACCGCTGCGCACTCTGATATTTAAATCCATCTGATAGGCCCATAATTAATCTGAAAAATATAATCAACAAATTGTGAGCTCGACAGCCCGCAAGTTCCAACCGTCAATCAATCAGAATCATAATCATGTGGAAAATAATACGGAATATGACATTCAGTCAATAAGCACAATCAAGAGACATGCATCACAAATAAAATACATGCATAACAATCTGGAACCCCCATTCGGATTCGACCACATCTTGTGCTTCTGAAATCTATCAATCAGTCAGACGCACACCTGGTAGCTCCACACTAACGACAGGCAGCCCTTTCCTCTCTCGGGTGGCTCCACGCTGTCCGTTAGGCAGCTCTTTCCTAAGTGGCTCAGCCAGAAATATACATACAGTCACAGGACATGTCAACCGAAACACCACCATGCAATAATATGCATATCAATGAAATCAACATCGATACTCAGCATGCATGTAACTACGAATATCAAGAGAGACATACATGATATGAAACTGAAGAATAACGAATCAGTACTTGCCTCAAAATCTCCATCTTTTTCTTCTTTATATTCTTCTCAAAATTTCATCTTCTCCTAAAACCACACAATCATCCAATAATCTTAATTAGTCCATTAAGATATTTGATTATTACCTCAACTAAAAAATTCAGGATATTACAAGTAATCACTCCGACCTCAAAATGAGAGAAACCAGGATCAGGTAGCATCGCTCCTCTCCTCGGTCACCACCCCCTATCGCCGATCATGGTCTGAAAAGCAAACATGCAACAATGCCTGAGTTTCCAGAAGGAAACCCCGTATGCCAAACTCTACAATGCATGAACTGAAAGCACCCTAGCATGCAATTCTGCCAACAAGAAAAGCACCACAACCAGGCTGGGCTCCAGGGCTCTTTCACCTAAACACAACACACTCCACCGTTACAGGGCTCCAGGGCTTTTTCACCCAACCACCGCAACACACTCGTCGCCAAGCTGGGCTCCATGGCTTTTTCACCCAACCGCAACTACCACGACACGACCAAGGCCTCTAGGGCTTTTTCACCCAACCCAAACGTCCAAAGGCTCCAGGGCTTTTTCACCCAACCCTTAACACGCGGTCCCTGCTCATGCTGCAGGCTCTTTCACCCAACCTGAACGCACTACGGAGCTCCAGGGTTTTTTCACCCAACCCCGCACAGACTAGCTGTGCTCTAGGGCTCTTTTACCCAACCACAACTCTCACATAGTTACGGGGCTCCAGGGCTTTTTCACCCAACCACCGCCACACACGCATTCCCAAGCTGGGCTCCAGGGCTCTTTCACCCAACCACAGTTCCCACACAGTTACGGGGCTCCAGGGCTTTTTCACCCAACCACCGCAACACTCGTGCTCACTAGCACACTTGCTGGAAGAACATCGGCACCACAAGTCGCCCCACACGGACGACCATGACAACCGCACCTCCAATGTGCAAAATTGGACAAAAAAGGTCGACCGAAGCAAAAGTCCCAGTCGACCGAATCTCACAAACACTGGGCAATTGCCTCGACCGCACTCCATCGGTCGACCAATTCCCACCAGCCACACTCGTTCGGTCGAACCAAAGTCAAGGACCCGTCGACCGTTTAGAAGTCGCCTCCCAGGTTCAACGAATAAAACGACCAATCGGTCGAACAGCAAAGGGGCCCCATTCGGCCGAAAGTCACCAGAGAATAATCCCTCACGCACAACAACGTACCCGCTCGAACCCCCGAGCACTCTCGGTCGACCGAATTCCATCAGGGAAATCTCCCAACTCTCACCAACGAATCCGGTTGAACCGCCGAGCACTCTCGGTCCATCGAATTCCCTCAGAGAAATCTCCCACGCTCCACATCAAGTCCGGTCGACCGAACCACCTTCGGTCGAACCGACCACCAATCCAACTTAAGTCACCGGTAGGACAAGGTCACACCGGCGGTCGGCCATTTAGATGGTTAACGCCCCAACCGACCTATGACAGCGTACACGGTCGAACGGCAAGGGGGACCCGTTCGACCGAAACCAACCAGGCTTGCCTCCAATGCACAACCGGTCGACCGCCCCAAGGGCATCGCTCGACCGATGTGAGGTAGAACCCGAATTCTCATTAAGAACGGTCGACCGTTTGCACCAACCGGTCGACCGATCAGACAGTAAAATTTGCTGCATGTTTACTTGCGACGAGCCGGAAGGCCTACCGTCAACTTCCAAATACTCACACTACAAAAGTGAGCTACAACTACAAGTTTAAATACCGTGAAGGTTTGAAGAAACCTTCGAAGAACCTCGACGGTGCTTCCACGAGCACTTCTCCCCGAACTCACGATCCGTCGACGAACCTCGCGCTCGAACGACGATCACCACCTCCTCGACAAACTCGAGCACTCCAACACCTCCGTCAACCTCCAACCAACCAACCACGAGCATAGAAAACGAGTAAGGTTGAGAGAGAGAGAGAACCAAAGGAAAGGAACGAGTTGGAAACCACGAACTCACCTCCAACCACCACCTTCGCCGATCCTCACTTCGCCGGAGAACACCTCTTCTTCCGCCCACCACGCTGAGGGAGAGAGAGAGAGATGTGAGAGTGACGTAAGAGTGAGAGAGAGAGAGAGCTCAACCCTTAAATATCTTCCCAACCTTCAATCTCAACCATCCATCCATTCCATTCGATCTTAGCCGTCCATCCTCAAGAGACAAATCCTGACGGATCTCTGGAACGTCCAACTGCATCACATGAGAAGGATTTGCTACGTACTTCCTCAACATCGAAACATGGAAGACGTTGTGAAGACCCGAAAACTGCGGCGGCAGCGCAACCCTGTAAGCAACCTCACCAACCCGATCGAGAATCTCAAACGGTCCGACATACCTCGGACTGAGCTTCCCTTTCTTCCTGAACCTCATCACCCCTCGAGATGGTTAAATCTTCAGGAAGACATGATCGCCTACCTCAAACCTCAACTCCCGCCTACGCCTATCAGCGTAGTTCTTCTGCCTGCTCTGAGTTGTCGCTTGTCTCTGCCTGATTACATCAACCTTCTCAACATACATCTGCACAATCTCAGGGCCAACTAGCTGTCTCTCGCCTACATCACTCCAGCATACCGGTGATCTACACGGTCTCCCGTACATGGCCTCGTACGGTGTCATCCCAATGCTCGAATGGTAGCTGTTATTGTAGGCAAACTCGATCAACGGCAAATGCTCATCCCAATGTCCTTCCCAATCCAGAGTACAAGCTCGCAGCATATCCTCCAATGTCTGGATGGTCCTCTCAGACTGACCGTCTGTCTGCGGATGCAATGCCGTACTAAACTTGAACCGAGTCCCCAGGGCCTGCTGTAAACTCCCCTAGAACCTGGAAGTGAACCTCGGATCTCGATCTGAAATAATACTCACAGGCACTCCATGAAGTCTGATGATCTCCTCAATATACAACTTAACTAGACCATCCAGAGGTAAAGTGGTCCGGATAGCTAAGAAGTGTGCTGACTTGGTCAGTCGATCAACTATAACCCAAATCGCATCATGGAATCCTCTCGTCCTCGGCAGCCCGGTGACAAAATTCATTGTCACGTGCTCCCACTTCCACTCTGGAAGCTCAATCCTCTGTATTGGTCCTGCAGGTCTCTGGTGCTCAATCTTCACCTGCTGACAAATCAGACATCTTTCAACGAACTCTGCAAGCTCCGTCTTCATCCTCTTCCACCAGAAATTCCTCTTAAGATCTCTATACATCTTCGTGCTGCCCAGGTGGATCGAATAACGGGATATGTGCACCTCCTCCAGAATGTCCTTCCTCAGATCTCCTCCCTTCGGCACCCAGACACGGCCTCTGAACCTCTGGAAAATCCTGGACTATCTCAATGTCCTCCAATCTCCTCGCCTCTAGATCTGGAACTACAAGTATGGCTACGAAAGCTCTACAACCCTGCTGGAACAACTTATGTGCCCTCAATGCTGATACGACTACTCTGCCTCCTTTGTCCTTCGTCCCCTGATCAGCACATAATGTAGACCCTTCCTCGGGATCAGAATCTTCTTCTCCCGGCACAAAACTCGCACATCGTACTGGGATAGCCAATCCATCCCCAGTATGACATCAAAATCCTCCATCGGCAACAAGATCAGGTCAGCCGGAAACTCCTGATCTTCCGAGACAATCATGGCGCTTGGGAGGAAGCTCCCCACAATGCCCACCAGACCCAAGGGTGTGCTGACTTCCAACGTGGCAGTCAACATCGCAGGGGTACGGCCCAACACGCTCGAAAATCGCTCCGAAATGAAAGAGTGTGTGGCCCCACAATCAAACAACACTCTAGCACTCAACCCAGCAACAAAGATCGTACCTTCCACCACCGTGTTGGCGTCTCTCGCCTCATCCGCCTGGATGGTAAAGACCCGTCCAGTCCTCTTACCCTGCTGCGGCGGCGCAAAAGAACGACGACCTCCGCCTCTTCCTGCTGCTGGCGGCCCTGGATGTCTGCTCGACCCACTCGGCCCACTCGGACACTCCCACACAAAATGGCCTGGCTTGCCACACCCGTGACGAACCCCAGAACGGCCCCAACACTCTCCGGAGTGAACTCGACCACAACCTCTACACACCTCAGACTGACGTGATCCACCTCCACCAATCTGGGGTCTCTTGCTCGGATTCCCTGTTAGCGGAGCACCTGGACGTCCACTGACCTTCCCCGGTGCTCTCCTGGCCTCAGCATAATTCTGATGATAATCCAGATCAATAATCGTGGCAAACCTCACGGCATCGGCCAGCGTCTGTGGGATACTGTACGTCACCTGAGTACGGAGGTATTTCCTGAGCCCCCGTACAAACTTCCTCGCCCTCTGCAGCGACATCACACAGATCTCCGGACAGTAACGCTCCAACGCGTTGAACCTCTAGGTATACTCAGCCAGGGTCGCATCTCCCTTCTCAAGGGTCATGAACTCCTTTCTCCTCCCATCTCTGACGTGCACTGGGAAATACTGCTCATTGAACTCCCGCAGGAAGTCCTCCCAGCTGACGTCAATCCTGCCCTCAAACACCACCGCAGATGTGGTCCTCCACTAGTTGGACGCGTCTCCGCCCAACACATACGCTGCCATGCATGCCTACCTCTCCGGAGGGTACTCAATCGCCTGAAGGATCTCCTGGATCTTCAGGACCCAGTCCTCCGCAGCCTCAGACTCTCCTCTACCATCGAAGGTAGGCGGGTGCTATCTCATAAAGCGGTCGAGCATCGCTCCTGCCGCTGCTGGCTCTCCTCTGCCTGACTGGCGATCCAACATCGCACCCAGTCGCCCCCCGTGTCATAGAGCATCCGTCGCTCCTCTGCCCAGTCTGTGCCCCCAGTCTCACCGCTGGTGCTACGGTTCCGTGGGGGAGGTCTCACGCGTTTCGGAGGCATCTACACACAAAGAAGACAACACACATCAAAACCATGAATGCATGAACTAATGTAGACTCTAAAACTCTAAGGGTGGCTTATTTGGATATGGACATTAGAACCGACCGCTCTGATACCAAGTTGTAACATCCTCAACACAACGGAAATTTAAAATTTGCTAAACAACAATAACCAAAGGATATTACTCAAACACAAGGAAGAAGGTGCACCAACATATAATATATATATATATCCGAATATCTCAAAAGTGTGATTACATTTCAAAAGGCTAAACAATAAATACAAGTAATCACTCTGACCTCAACATGAGAGAAAGCATGATCAGGTAGCAGCACTCCTCTCGTCGGTCACCACCCCCTCTCGCCGATCACGACCTGAAAAGCAAACATGCAACAATGCCTGAGTTTCCAGAAGGAAACCCCGTATGTCAAACTCTACAATGCATGAACTGAAAGCACCCTAGCATGCAATTCTACCAACAAGAAAAGCACCACAACCAGGCTGGGCTCCAGGGCTCTTTCACCCAACCACAACACACACCACTGTTACAGGGCTTCAGGGCTTTTTCACCCAACCACCGCAACACACTCGTCGCCAAGCTGGGCTCCAGGGCTTTTCCACCCAACCACAACAACCACGACACGACCAAGGGCTCCAGGGCGTTTTCACCCAACCCAAACGTCCAAAGGCTCCAGGGCTTTTTCACCCAACCCTTAACACGCGGTCCCTGCTCATGCTCCAGGCTCTTTCACCCAACCTGAACGCACTTCGGAGCTCCAGGGTTTTTTCACCCAACCCCGCACAGACTAGCTGTGCTCTAGGGCTCTTTTACCCAACCACAACTCTCACATAGTTACGGGGCTCCAGGGCTTTTTCACCCAACCACCGCCACACACACATTTCCAAGCTGGGCTCCAGGGCTCTTTCACCTAACCACAGCTCCCACACAGTTACGGGGCTCCAGGGCTTTTTCACCCAACCACCGCAACACTCGTGCTCACTAGCACACTTGCCGGAAGAACATCGGCACCACAACTCGCGCCACACGGAAGACCACGACAACCGCACCTCCAATGTGCAAAACTGGACACAAACGGTCGACCGAACCAAAAGTCCTGGTCGACTGAATCTCACAAACACTAGGCAATTGCCTCGACCGACACTCCATCGGTCGACCAATTCCCACCAGCCACACTCGTTCGGTAGAACCAAAGTGAAGGACCAGTCGACCGTTTAGAAGTCGCCTCCCAGGTTCAACGAACAAAATGACCAATCGGTCGAACGGCAAATGGGCCCCGTTCGACCGAAAGTTACCAGGGAATAATCCCTCACGTACAACAATGAACCCGGTCGAACCCCCGAGCACTCTCGGTCGACCGAATTCCATCAGGGAAATCTCCCAACTCTCACCAACGAATCCGGTTGAACCGCCGAGCACTCTCGGTCCACCGAATTCCCTCAGAGAAATCTACCACTCTCCACATCAAGTCCGGTCGACCGAACCACCTTCGGTCGAACCGACCACCAATCCAACTTAAGTCACCGGTAGGACAAGGTCACACCGGTGGTTGACCGTTTAGATGGTCAACGCCCCGACCGACCTATGACAGTGCACACGGTCGAACGGCAAGGGGGACCCGTTCGACAGAAACCATCCAAGCTTGCCTCCAATGCACAACCGGTCGAGCGCCCCAAGGGCATCGTTCGACCGATGTGAGGCAGAACCCGAATTCTCATTAAGAACGGTCGACTGTTTGCACCAACCGGTCGACCGATCAGACAGTAAAATATGCTGCATGTTTACTTGCGACGAGCCGGAAGTCCTACCGTCGACTTCCAAATACTCACACTACAAAAGTTAGCTACAACTACAAGTTGACATACCGTGAAGGTTTGAAGAAACCTTCAAAGAACCTCGACGGCGCTTCCACGAGCACTTCTCCCCGAAATCACGATCCGTCGACGAACCTCGCGCTCGAACGACGATCACCACCTCCTCGACAAACTCGAGCACTCCAACACCTCAGTCAACCTCCAACCAACCAACCACGACCACAGAAAACGAGTAAGGTTAAGAGAGAGATAGAACCAAAGCAAAGGAACAAGTTGGCAAAACCACGAACTCACCTCCAACCACCACCTTCGCCGATCCTCACTTCGCCGGAGAACACCTCTTCTTCCGCCCACCACGCTGAGGGAGGGAGAGAGAGAGAGATGTGAGAGTGACGTGAGAGTGAGAGAGAGAGAGAGCTCAACCCATAAATATCTTCCCAACGTTCAATCTCAACCATCCATCCATTCCATTCGATCTCAGCCGTCCAAACTCAACTCCTCCTAATCACCACCTAAACATCATTAAAATTCAATTAGGATTAGGATCCCACAACTAGGAACTAAGCAACCCCAAGGGAGTGTTAAAATCGAATCACCAAACCACTTCCACATGATCCAGTTGAGAGACCAACTCCGACTCAATTTGAAGGCCGAGAATGGATAGGACACTACATGATTTGATCCAAACCAGTGTTGGTTAGATTGTACACCTATACCCAGCAATTTGATGTTGGTGCCAGTGCAGCCATGATCACTGATTGGCTTGTGACTTGGTTCATAAATATGAGGCTAAATCACAAAATTGGCTCAGGTCGGATGTTGCTGGCCGCCGAAGACATATCATTTACATCTAGTTCTATGCACATGTGTTATTCGATTTAACTCATGTATTGCTTCTTAACAATTATTAAGTGGATCCAGGTATGCCTGATTATGCAAGCTGAGTATAATTAACTCTCAGAACCCTTATCTAGGTACAAGATCCCTTATAGGCAGACGCGGGCGTTATAGACGTGTTACCTTTTAAAACACTATGTTTGTCCTTTTTATACTTACGGCCGGTCCTTTTTAAACACTGGGTATTCCATCACTTCTTGGGATATCTTTTTACACTTACGGTCGACACTTTTTAAACACCAGGTTTGTCCATTTTAAGGGTGTCTGTGACGTCCGCGTCCGTTAAACATTTTCTTAGGTACAACTCATTCTTCTCTTCTCTCTTCCGTCACTCTCAAACTCTTAACCTTGATCTCTCTCGTTCTCATTCCCTTCCTTGGATATGATCAGACCTTTTGAATCAGTCCTTAACTGGGATCGAGTATTTTGGATACATATCATATAGGAAATATGGAAAAAATAATTTTGTTTAGTTCGGTTCGGTTCGGTTATGCCTCAGCCACAATACAAACCACACTTCCATTCGGTTTGAATATTTTGCCCCGAACATGAAATTTGACATCGAGTTCGGTTTAGAAACAATAAATTTGATCCGAGATTTCATCACGAGTGATATACGCTTGTGTGTCCAACAAACCAAAGCCGTAGTTTGTGGACTTTTGGTATGATAACTGTCAGGAGAGTGGGTTTTATGTCACAGAAATTGTTGCTGGTTGACTTAGTACGATTGACTATACCTTTTTTTAACAGGAAAATCGATAACTACAAGTATTTGTTTATCCACGGATTGTTTAATCACAGATTTATATGTGTTTGTCTAATTAGAAAAAAAACATATAGTGTATATTATTTTTGGACAATGAATTTTTAGCAAGAAATGCAGAATTTGTGGTTTCCATTTGCTGATTTATGATTTTAAGGATGCCAATTATATTATAAGTTACTAAATTATGAGCTCGAAGGTACTAGATTATCGTGATATTATTGTTACTAAACACATGAGTTACTAAATTATGAGTTCCAAGGTACTAGATTATCGTGATATTGTAAGTTACTAAACACTTGAGTTACTAAATTATGAGTTCCAAGGTACTAGATATCGTAATATTGTAAGTTACTGAATTATGAGTTCTTAAATTATGAATATGAGGTACTAGATTTTGTGGGAGTATGACATGTGATTTATGAGTTATTGAATATAAGTTTGTCGATGTGGGTAGAATTAATTTTTTCTTTTGTTTTCCTCATATCATGATGTACGTAGAAATTATTGTGTGATTTATAGATTTATGACGCACCGAGTTATGATTTTGTCGATGTGAGCTTTGTAACACGTGAGGTATGATTTTGTGGCTGTGACAAATGAATGGGGTGTTATGTGACAAAAATTGTGGCGTGCTTAATTTGTGGATGTGTTTGGGTGTATGTTTTGTAGCAGTAAAATGTCAGGAAACACTACTATTTCACCGAAACTCACTGCCAAAGGGGGTTTAATTTTCCAAAAATACTTGTTCATTCGTTGCTCATTGGGAGCATCCCGAAAACATCTGGGTCAAAATATGGCTTTCAAATTAAGTTCTGAATTAGCAGATGCTGCCAAAAGGAGTGGCGATGTCATACACAAAAAGAAAGAGACTCGTAAAATGGTAGAGTCAAATAGAACTTTTGTGCATTTTCCTTAATCCATGTAGACACATAGAACCATGGATCCATTGTTGGTTTTTCCTTGTTTCTCCATTTTTAACGTGAGCTCGAGAAACAAGTGCAAGTTGTTTATGAACGTTTTTCAGTTAAGCACTTGGGTTGGAATTGATATGGACCCCAAGTTTATTCATATTTACCATCTCGGCCCCCAGTATAGGCATTTTCACCCACCCCAAAATTCGTAATCCCAGCCCATGTCTTACACCACTAAGGGTGAGAAAAATTCGGTTCGGTCCGGATCGAATCAGACCGAACTTTTTCGGTCCGGATCGAATCAGACCGAACTTTTTCGGTCCGAATCGAATCGGACCGAACTTTTTTGGTCCGGTCTTTGGTCCGGGAGACCACGGGAATTCGGTCCGGTCCGGTTGGGTTCGGTCCGGTCAAAGACCGAAAATTTAAGGGTTAAATTCGGGTTTTGGACCGAACCGGACCGAACCGAATTTATTCGGTTCGATCTTCCGAAAAGTTCGGTCTTCGATCCGGTTCGGTCCGGTCCCGGACTGAAGCTCACCCCTATACACCACCATGGCACCATAAATGAATCTTCCCGGACCGAAGCTCACCACTATACACCACCATGGCACCATAAATGAATCTTCCCCATTTTACTAATTTCGCTGGATCTCTCACTTTACTAATTTTGCTGGACTGAACGTAAGGGGGTTATCAGGAAGGTTGCATGGGGAGGGAAGGATATTTTGAGTGGATTTATGGGAAGAGGAGGTGGTCAGGGGTAGAAGAGGATTTGGTCAACGAATGGACGTCTTTTGTTTTTCAAAAACTGACACCCAAACAATATTCCCAAATTATATTGCCAAAACAATTCACAAAACACTATTTCCAAAACACGCGGGTGCGTTGGTTCCCACGAAACCCGATGGGACATCTTCAAACAACCAAAAATGGCATGTAATATGTTTAACTATACATTGATTTTTAACAATAGACTTGCCAACTACAAATAAATATGGTACCTACCTACCAGGTCCTTGAAGTTAAACAGTTCGGGCTCCGGGCGGGTCAGGCCTAGTGGCAGGCCCGGTCGATCGGGTTCGATTGGGTTCAGGTCTTATCGGTCGGATTTGCATATATTCATACACCCGTAACTTATAAAGTTCTAATTAAAAAACTATCAAATTAGGATTTTAACAAAATAATCGGTTCATCCACGTCATTGCCCTCCGACTATCCCGTCTACTCATCACAACCGATAGTGAAATTTTATTAAGTACAATACATTTACAAATTACATGCAATGATACAATTTCTATTGTATTAAGTATTAAAATTACAATTATAAATAATTTATTTGTCGTTGTCACTGCTTTCATTGATTTGCATGTTCTGCATTCTCTCTTCCATGTCCAACCAATCCTTCAAACAAACACTTGTCTCTAGTGATCTAGCGGATGTTTGCGTCTCTTGTCAGTTAAAACATGTTTACCTGCGCTAAATGCAGCCTCAGACACTACAATTGATGCTAGATGAGTTAGTAATTAGCGTGCTAATAAAGAAACTAGTTAGATTTCCACCAGTTTAAAACATCAAAAGATTTGCAATCTGTGGTAGTTAAGTACATATCCATATTTAAATATGCAGTTAATTCGTTATGTGAATCATTTTGTTCTAATCTTAATCTTTTTTTATTTAACAAATTCCATTGAAAGATTTTATCATCATCATCTTCATCCAAAAGTAGGTGTTGTTGGGATGATGATGAACTAGCAAAGTTTGAGCCCATTTGATTAACATTATGTAATTGTTCATATAGACTAAAATATCTATCAAGGTCTTCTAATCTGTTTTAAGTAATCTTCACAACCTTCATAATTCATGTTTTCAAAAATAGTTGTAAGTAAATTTGTAAACCGGTCAGTCTAAATGTAGGATCCATGACAAAAGTTAAACAAAAATTTAATGGTAGAGGTTTCTAATATTATTAAACTTAGCCTCCATTAAATTTATAATTTCTACAAAGCTACCATTATTCCTATATTTCTTAAATACTTTAGTAATGCAGATATAAATAAGTTAGCAGTTGTATAATATGTTCTACTTAATGTGTTAGTGAAGTTGAAAAAAGGTTTCAAAAAATCTGACATAATTTTACAATTTTCCCAATGAAGATTAGTTAAAAAAATTCATTTTGTTTTTTGTTATAAAAAGCTAGATTAAAGATTTATATGGAAAATAACATTTCATAAGTAGAGTTCCATCTATGAGGGGACATCTAATTTAAATTTTATAGTTTTAACATCATTACTAGTGCACAATTCTCTAAATGATAACATCTCTAAAATTTTCAAATAATGTTTTATTATTTCAAGTTCATCTTGTACTACTAAGTTTAAAATACGACAAACACATCTAATATGGAAAAAATACCATCTTAGGGTGGATTACATAATGTTACAAGTAATTCTACTCCTCCAGAGTTATTACTAGCATTGTCAAAAGAAATTACACAATTTTTATTTATTATTGAATGTTCATGCAATACATCTATTATCTGGTTATATATAATCATAGTAGTATGTGGGTTCAAAATCGATGCATAAGATATAATGTTTTTTTGTAAAACCCATGAATTATCTAAAAAATGATCAGTTACGCAGCAAAATGGAAAGTCAGATTCTGAGATCGAAATATCACTTGTTAATGTTATCCTATAAGGCATTGATGCAAATGTATTAATTAAGTCTATTTTCCCCTTATCATATTTTGTATTTGCAGCAACCCCTAATGTGCGTCGGGAAAATGGTTGAAATTGTGGATTATGGTAACTAAATGTTTTTCTAAGATTTGGAGATTCAACTTGGCTAAACGATAATTCATGTTCAATTATATAATCAACAATTACATCTCTAACTTTAATTGGATCGTATTTCCTAGTTTTTAATGTTCCTTAACTAGAGTCTAAAATAGAGTGTTGTGAAGTAGATGCTCCAACATTGTTAAGTTTACATTTTTTGCATGTTTTGTTAGATGAGTAATTTCTTTCCTACCAGTTGCAGTAAGTTCAACACCACATATTTTACATATAGCCCATTCTTTCCAATTTTTATCTTGTGATAAGTCAAAATTTTTCCAAACCTTACTAGTTCTTTTTCTAGTACTTTTGCGTCTACTTGATGCACTAATAGGTGGATTACTATCCCCCTCAGGTTCAGGTGATGAATTAATTGATGGGTCAAATGCCATTGAAATTAAAAGTAGGCAAACAAAAATCTAAATTTTCTAACCAACGAGAAATTCATGATAATTAACTCAAATAAACTAATTATACAAAATAAACTAAAATGGTAAAGAAATGCAAACTAGAATGCGAGAAACGGAGAAGATTGTGTCAGCGTGTCGCAAAACCGGACGAATTGAGCAGCAACTTTAGGCTTTTGCTCAAACTCGATATCTCGACCCACTTGTAGCACAATGAGAACACATAGTGAAAGATTAAGAAGATTGGAATTTGGAAGAGAAGAAGAAGAATTGGTGTGAAGAAATGAATGAATGAGGACTTTATATAGATTTTTGTAATGGCATTTTCGTAATTTAAATAAATAAATAAATAATAAATAAAACCAACGGCTCTAAGCCGTTGGTGTGCACTGCGTTGACGTCAATGCTGACGTCAGCAAGCCAACGGCTCTAAACGGGCTGACCCGTTTCAAAGAGCTGTTGGATTCAACGGGTTGGGCCGGGCTCGTTGGAGCCCGTTTGCGTTTAGGCCCAGCCCGTTTATTTTCTTCGAGCCCGGCCCGGTACCCACCTCTAGCTACAAAGCTATGTTTAATTGCGGAAAGAAAGCAAGGTCCCGCCATTAAATGAGTTACATCGTAGTAGTTCATGTTGATCATGTATGTTCTACATTGTATGCCCACATGATAGATGATAAATTCATAATATACATCAAATATCATTTCATACACAAAAAAGCACATCATTTTGTTGTCAACTACAAAATTAACCATATACTGAATACGAGGCAGTTTAATTGGTATATACATCTTGTAGAATTTACTAAATATTTTATAGTTATGAACAATAAAGACACATATTAAATGCTACATTTATTAAGAAGCATGACATAAATTGGTGACTAAGATTCTGTGACTAAGATTTTGTGACAACTAAGTTTCCCTCCCTAAACTTCCAAACAATTGCTTGTTGTACACAAAACAACTCTTCCAAAATTTCCCTCCATAAATTTGTGCAAGTAATTTCTATAGGATGACCAAAAAATTAACAGTGATAGGATTAGGGGTGTAATCAATCTGTAACGAGCAAACTAAGACTGCTCGAGATCGGCTCGATAAGGAAAACAACCCACTCGATAAGGGTTTCAAGTGGAAAATTCTGCTCGTGCTCGACTCGACCATGATCGCGAGCTGCTCGTTAACCTGAACCTGGTTTTTTGGTATTAAATTACTAATAATGCTATCCTAAGTAATTATAAGATCACTTAAGACAAATATAATAGTAGTTTCTAACACAATCTTAAAATCAACACCTATAATCAAACACAATCTCATAAATTATTATACTTCATTAAATTGGTAAGCTTACGACAACATTATAAATAAGATCATCCACTAGGAACAAACAAAATCAACACAATCTTAAAATCAACACCTAAAATCAAACACAATCTCCCTACCTTTCTTTGGTTCATACGACACCCCTACTATATTGCTTCCACTACTAGTGGCCAACAATGCTTGGCTCTTCATCAATCCCAAACCATAACATACTTGTTTGTGACGATTCATGCTAGTGGTAGTGTCACTTCTCCCCTTTGAGTAAGACTTCTTGCATGATTTGCATCACAATCGTACTTCCTTTTTGCCTTTAAAAATCATCCCGACCTCCTGAAAGTTGATTGACATCATTTCATGCTTATATTTGTATCTTATATCCATTATCTTACACCTAAGCAATGCTACGTGACGAGTTTTATGTTTGAATTTCAGAAATAAAGAGGTT
The DNA here is from genome assembly GCA_963682175.1 of Triglochin maritima. Taxonomy (NCBI): domain Eukaryota; kingdom Viridiplantae; phylum Streptophyta; class Magnoliopsida; order Alismatales; family Juncaginaceae; genus Triglochin; species Triglochin maritima. The sequence goes on from OY821785.1 coordinate 15,997,430, forward strand.
TGAAGAAAAGAGCCATGAAATGACCAAAAGCAGGAAAAATGACTTAATTGTGGGACATGAGGACTAAGATGCAAGGGAGAAGGACCTGAACGTAAGACCGAAGGACCTAAGAGCAAAACAGAAAACTCCACACCATCATGGGGAGTATTTTGGCAATTCGATTCAGGTCGGAGCTCCAACAAGCAAAGTAGATGCATCCAAGACCAACAAATATATCAAGCAAAGCCCACAACAAGATTCAACGCGATCCGGATCCTGCAGACCGCCAATTGGCGGTCTGGAACAGCCAATTGGCGGTCCGGATCTTCCCGGATCCGCTGAAACTTCTGGAGTGCGTGTATTAGAGGATGTTTAGGCTATTTTTGTTATCTTTTTAGTCCCACATCGGGGGATTGTCCAGGATTACCTTTTTCTATGGCTATAAATAGAACTCTCCGTCCTCTCATGTATCCTATCTCTCTCTTTGTGGCCATCTTCCCTACTAAGAGTGAAGCCTTGAAGCAAAACTCGGGTGGAGGAAGGGCTGCTTGTAATTGAGTGAGTTAATAATAGATGTTTTCATTAGCATGTTATTTCTTGCTTAGTTAATTTCCTTTAATGTGCTTGCTTTGATGCTTGTTTTGTTTTGTGTCATTTCAGCTTCTTTAATATTTCTTGCTTGATTAGTGCAGTTTCATTTCAGTATAATGCTTCATTTTGTTAAAGTAGTTAGTTTAAATATGTGTGAGTAGTTCCATCCCCTTTGGGGGTGGAGTAAATGTGTGTACATGTTATATAGATGGTATGAATGCTAGATATAATTGTTTGTGAGAAATATTAGTATGCTTGCTTGAATTAATAAGAACTTTACTTGATGGTTTCTGCCATAGTTAGGTACTTCCCATGCTTGTATGTTCTTAATAACAACCATACATTGCTCATATTAATCACCTAGGTGAGTGTTGTAAATGATAGGTTTTGCCATTAAGTGCCTCTTATGCATTAACAAACACTAACTAACTTAAGCTTCTTGTATGCATTCACCACCACAATTATTTCATGTGCACACACACACTCCACCCCTTAGGGGTTTTCATTCCTGAGTTTTTATCTTCCTCATTAGTTGTTTAGCTTCGTTTGTTTAGTGATTTCATTTCAGCTTTGCTAGTTTACTAGTTTAGATTAGTGTAGTGTAGTGTAATCCATCTTTCTTCCCTTTCTTTCCCACTCGCCTTCGCACAAACCAAACGTCGACACACCTCCTTGTAGACGACCCGTATTTGCCACCGCTGCAACGCGGCCGTGCACTTGCGGTTTAAATAAAATGATCAATCAAGTTTTTGGCGCCGTTGCCGAGGAGTTGCTTTGTCCAGACCTTGGTTTGGACGATTCGAGTGGTTTTTAATTTTTTTTGTTTTCAGTTTTTCTTAGTTTCAGCGATCCTAGAGCTCACGGGGAGGCTACTGGAGGAGTTGGAGCATCTAAGCATCAACAAGGACCGCCAATCAGCGGTCTTGGATCGCCAATTGGCGGCTTGGTGAGGGTTTCTTGCTTTCAATTTTCTTCTGGCAGTTGGTTCTGTCATTTTAGTTATATTTTGCATGCTATGACTTTTAGTTTGCTCCCAGATCATTAAACCAATCCCTATTAATCAACTTGGCCTTAAAATCCAAAGCAAAAGACTAGATGTTCTTACTTGTTTAGGTCACGCATCATGTATTTGACTTAGGCATGTAGTTGTCTTTTCTTTTAGCTTTATTTTCAGTTGTTGAGCGCTGGCGTGAGGTACGGATTTCCTACACTCATTCATGCACCTTGTATGCCCATGCATTAGTTAGTAAGAATTGCATCAGGACAAGAGTGAGTTGAGCGTTTGATTGGAGCGATTGATTGCTAGATGTAGGATCAAAACGCTAATAAGGAGGGGCTGTCCCATAAAAGATAAGGTGGGGGATTTCATCACCCTTTCCTTGGCCCCAAAAATCACTCTTAATCAACCCTTAACTAAAAGCAAGAAGACATTGGCCCTAGGATTTCGGACGCACTAGGAGAGTAATCTAGTTGAGATTGCCATGGCCTGATCAGCGTTGCCTACCTTGTCGATAGTAGGAGTTACTGGATCTCCGGATCTGGTATCACTTGCTGGGCGTTGTGGTCCTCGTTGTAGGGAGGTGAGGCGTGTCGAGGCTAGTGACCTCGAAGTTAGGCTTCGTCTAGCCTAAGGACCCATAGCCTTAAGTTGTTTGAGCCGTGCTTGCTAGTTAGGCTTCTACCTGATCCCATTACCCACGTTAGATCTAAGGATTCTTCCCTCCTCATCTGAGTCCTCTCCTCATCTATTCTCTACGAGTAGTCTTCTCCTCTGAGTACACCTTCTGTTGTGTGTTTTTTTAGAGTCCAGTCGAGCATTTTATGCGAGGTTGGGCTCGTTCTGGTGAGAGCGCTCGACTACAGAGAGTGCATTCTTCTGAGATGGATAATCTTGGTGATCGACCATCTCCGCCTCGTGCTCCTTTGGAACATGAGGCTGAGTCGTCTCGTGGTGACGGGGGAGACCGTGTTCCATACATAGATTACCTCGGTCCCCTACCACCACCACGTAGACCTCCTTCTCCTCCTCCTCTGACTCGAGAGGAGGGAGATTCGGTCAGGATCGAGTTCTTAGTTCACCACCACCTTTAGCTCGACAGGATAGGCCGATGACTTTGTGGGAGCGGACCCATCCTGTTCGGGCCGCGCAGCCTTCTTGCATAGTTCTTCCCCCTACTCGCGGGAACAACTATGAGCTAAAACCTCAATATGTGAGCATGCTTCCAACCTTTTCTGGCAATAAGGAAGATACGTATATTTTCATACGCGAATTCGAGGAAGTATGCTCCATGTTCAAGCTTCAACAACTTGACGAGGATTCAGTCCGGTTGAGGATGATTTCTTTCGCGTTGAAGGATAACACGAAGAAATGGATGTACAGCCTCCCGGCGAGCTCCATTCGGTCTTGGGATGACTTTGTGACCGTATTTCTGAAGAGATTTTTCACTCAAAGGAAAACTCAACAGATACGACACCAGATACATCAAATGTATCAGACTGATACTGAATCTTTTCATGCTTTCTTTGAGAGGTTCAAGGACCTTCTCCAGCAGTGCCCTCATTATGGACTTGAGCTATGGCAGCTGTGCCAAATTGTTTATGAGGGCATCAACTACAACACCCGCACATTGTTGGAGTCGATGTGTCAGGGTGACTTCCAAATGAATCCCATGGAGGAGGCATGGGACACTTTTAAGTCAATGGCTGAACGTACCTTCGAGTGGGACACCATGAGAGAGCCACCAGCCGCTAGGTCTTCTAGTCGGGCTAGATCATATCATGTCGACTCAACTATCACGTCTGAGGCAAAATTGGCTGCTCTCATGCATAGGATTGAGAGTTTAGAGTTGGACCGAGCTCCTGTAGCTCAGGTCGCTACTCCTGGGTGTAGTAGGTGTGGACTTACGGGCCATGATGACTTGGAATGCGCTTACGCTCCAAGGGTTACTGAGCATGCAAATGCAATGTATCAACAGTGGTCCCGTAACGACCCGTACAGTCACTCCTAAAACCTGGGATGGCGTAACCATCCTAACTTCTCTTGGGGGCCTAGTGGGGGTCACGGTCAGAGCTTGCACGCTCAACCTCCACGTTATCAACCTCCACGCCCATCAGGACCTACCAACCCCCACATCAAAGGTCTCAGCACCATAATTACCAACCTGCTCATGCCTCATTGATGCATTGCATACATTGCATCATATGTCTTTCATTTAGATTACTTTTACATCAATAAATGCTACTAAGGTATGTGTTTAGTCTTATTTACAGAATACAGGGACCTGAATGCAATTTACCCACATCCCGAGCATAGACGCGTGCTAAAGATTCATTTCTATCATAAAGACCAAGTTCAAGTTTATCGGGTTACAAATGGAAATGTATCCAAGCATAAAAGCATTCAAGTCCTAATTGCAAAAAGAACAAGGACATAAGCACAAAAGTAACCAGGGACTTAACTGCAAAAAGTCAAGGACCTGATTGCAAATCACGAGTAGCTTTTATTCTCTTGGAGAAAATATATAGAAAAATCAATGTATATCTCCAAATATGTGAAGGAATTAATCCGGAGTTCAAAAGAATGGAAAGAATCAATCCAGACGCGCAAAGAAGGATCAAATCATACCATAAACATTCAACCAAAATCCGGACAAAATCAGGCCAGATTGTGCGGCGTTTCCGCCGCACCACACATGCAATATGCGGCGTTTCCGCCGCAGAACACATACAACATGAGGCGATTCCGCCGCCCGCCTTACTATCCGTGTGCTCCAATTTCGTCCAGTCGTGTCTGGACACGTGTACTTTCCAATATTATACCTAGATCCCTTGTAGCAACTATAAATAGACCCGAGAACGATGTTAGAAGGGTCCTTAGTCTTTGGTTGTAGTTTTTATTCTTAATCTTAGTGATTGATAGTTTTATATTTAACCGCAAGTGCACGGCCGCGTTGAAGCGGTGGCAAATACGGGTCGTCCACTGGGAGGTGTGTCGACACTTGGTTTATTCGAAGGCGAGAGGTAAAAAGAAGGGAGAAAGATGTATTACACTAATCTAAACTACAAAGCTGAAATGAAATGCAAAAGGAAATGAAGATAAGCAATAAAACTAAGCCCCAAAGGGGGTAGAGAAATAATGTGAACATAAAGATGTGTGTGTGTGTGTGTTTAATTAAGCTCCTCACAACATGTAGTGCATGAAATCATAAAACTACATCCAATCTTGCCTCTACATGAATTAAGATAAGACTACATCATTAAAACATACAAGACAATGATTGGAATGAAGCTACATGAACTCAAGTATAAAGACTAGACCCTCCTATGCCTCTACATGAATTAAGATGACTACATCGTTAAAACATACAAGACATTAGCTAAGGAAAAGGCAACAAGAGTACATACACTACAAATTGTGTTTCCAACATTAACTTCATCCATATCCTAACTTTATCATTCCCCATAAAATAGGTCCACTAATCAAAGCATAAGCTAAGCTTCATTCAAGAGCATTAGCATATCAAAGATAAGAGTGGAGACCCATTAGATGGTTATGGAAATCATATAAAGCTCAAGGGATAAAAATAACACACACTTAATACACTACATTATTATATCACATATTTCTCCACCCCCCAAATGGGGATGGAACTACTCACTACTCATTACACTAACTAATTTAGCAAAGGAAAACATAATACTGAAATGAAATTTATACTACTTAAGCAAGAAATATTAAAGAAGCATAAAACTAAACAAACAAACAAGCATGCAAATGAAAGGAAATTAAACTAAGAGAGAAACAACATCATTAAGAGAAAACTTATATTATTAACTCACTCAATTACAAGTAGCTCTTCCTCCACTAGAGTTTTGCTTCAAGGCTTCACTCTTAGTAGGGAAGATGGCCACCAAGAGGGAGATGGATACAATGGGAGGTGAAGAGTTCTATTTATAAGCATGGAAAAAGCTAATCCGGGACAATCCCCCGATGTGGGACTAAACCAATACCAAACATAGCCTAAACACATGATAATACAAGTCCAGGAAGAATCTTGGCTGATTTGGGCTTAACAAGACCGCCAATTGGCGGTTCCAGACCGCCAATTGGCGGCCTATAAAGCCCAGATCCGGCTGGGTCTTCTGGTGGGCTTGCCTTGGTGTGTTTCTTGGTCTTGGATGCATCTAGCTGGTTTAGTGGAGCTCCGACCCGAATCGAATTGACAAAATACTCCTCATGATGGTGTGGAGTTTCCTGTTTTGCTCTTAGGTCCTTCTGTCTTACGATCAGGTCCTTCCCCCTTGCATCTTGGTCCCCAGGTCTCACAATTAGGTCCTTTTTTCCTGCTTTTGGGTCCTTTCATGGCTCTTCTCTTCAAACCTCTTTATTTCTGAAAACTAAACATAAAACTCGTCACATAGCATTGCTTAGGTGTAAGATAATGGATATAAGGTACAAATATAAGCATGAAATGATGTCAATCAAATACCCCCACACCTAAGTTTTTGCTAGTCTCGAGCAAAACAAAGAAAGGAAAAAGCGTACGAAAAACAAGAAATCCTAACTCACTTTCGTAGGAATCACGGTTGCACTTAGCATGTGCAACAAGCCGTTAAACCTCCTTGTTGCCAAGGAGGAGGAGTGGTGTCTCCTGAGGGTTTTCAGCGGATATACCCACAAAATCCGAACAAGATGCATTAATCAATCTAGCTACACGACTCGTTGGACTTATTTTGTCGATTAATGGACGCGGTAATCCCACGGGCCGACTCTATATAGGTAATCAGTCCACACACCTAGCCTAATGAGTTATTCGTGAGAGTTAACAAAGGAATTAAGTGAAAGACATGGGCAACCTTAACTTCTGAACGTGAAACAAAGTGTAAAGTCCATTTTGGTTCTTATTTGACTCTTCTTTTCTTTTCTTTTTCTTCTTTTTTTTTTCTTTTTCTTTGGAGCATTTATTGGTTGGTGTTTGATTCTCCCAGGGTCAGGTTTCGTGCATCATTGCCTATGAGGACTTACACTATCACGTACACCTTCCCCCAAATCTCCACATAGGGCGATCCCTACCACCCGTGTAACGGGAGTTCGGTCGGTGCATCCCAAGTCAGATGACTCGAAAGTCCCCTCAGACCTATTTTCCCGAGTGATAGGAGCCGTGCGAGAAGAGAGAACACCACTTATTTATTCATTTATCTACATGGGAACCAAAACCCCTACACTTAAGTTTCACAAAAAGATATTAAGGGCCCTTGACTACAACAAACTTCCTAAATTAACAAACACGAATTATTTGACTCACTAGGTTCAGGGTGGACTTCTTTAAATGTTTGAGCACTGAAACCCACTGATTACTCACCCCCAAGGGAAAACTGGGGTGCATCCTAACGACTCGATAAATCCTAAAGCCACGTACTAGATATCCTAATGCATCAAGTTCAAGACAATTTTGGGAGCTTTCTTTTTACTATGCCTCTCAACGGTTTTGCACATGCTAAACACACGCAAAACCCACAAAACATTTTCTTTCGAAAACACACGAAGATTTTGAAAGAAATGTGAAAATTTTGAAGCACTAGGCAAGCAAAAGAAGACAAGTCACCCAAGGATCATGGCAAGCAGATATATCGATATTAAATGCAGCACACTATCATAACCCTAACAATGCAAACAAAAGATAACAAAATCAAAGGAAAAAGACTCGACTATGTACACACGTAAAACACCCCCCCACACCTACTTCATGCATTGTCCTCAATGAATGCAAGCAAGATACTACATGGATTGATGCATAAAAAGGAGAGATCTCACCAACATGAAGTACAAAGGGAAGTGCAAGGTCATGTTGATGGACATAACCCGAATTCCCTCAAAACCTATGAGATGCTAAAGAAGGGATACAAATACGTGAAAGAAATGGGGCCCAAATACACAAGGGTTGGGGCTCACAACAATCAATGCTCACTGAAGGAGTCTTTTATTGTACTTCTTTTTTTTTCTTTTTTTTCTTCGTTTTTTCTTTTTTTTATATAACTATGTACAAACATAAGTTCCCATCTTCATTTGTCAAAAGACATCAAATGGGAACCTCAAGAGTGGGTCAATGCACTTGGAAAGGGAACATGACACCACGCAGGGCCAGAATACGCATGCGTGGGCCCCCTTCACAAAGAGCACCAGATGAAATGAGAGGTTCATGAATTGGACGCAAAGGCGTCTCATTCAAAGGATCAAACTGAAAGAGCTTGAACCTCTCAAGAGTTTGGGAAATAAGGGGCAGCGGAAGAAAAATATCTCCCGTTGCGGAACTGAAGTTATGATCATCAATCCAAACTCTCCAACCAACAGGCTGGTGGGTCGGAACGAGGTCAAGCACCTCGTTATGCATGTCCAACTCACCAGGAGAACAGGAAGTGGGTCTCATACCCAAGGTATCCTCCAAGGAACTCCTAATACCCTCATGAGCAATGTGGTTGTTTGATGTTCCATCATTTCCAAGACGATCAGGAACAATAGTGAGAGGCAAACTCTCATCAGGTTATTTGAAATTGAGGGTACTAGGGAGCTCTTGCTCCACCAGAGGTGAGTCCTTAAGAGGCACAACATGAAGATCATGTGGCTCAAGGGCCACAGGACAAAAAGATAAGGCACAATCATGTGCCGACTCATAATGAAACTGGTCCAAGTTATTCTCAATTTGAATCGAATCCTCCACTAAGTGATCGTGAATTGAAACCCCAAGTCCCTCAGACTGACTAGGAGTTTGACTTTGAAAGATTGTGCTTTGAATTTGTGGATGTGGTGGTGGTTTGATATCAAAAGATGAATCCTCATGTTGACAAGAAAAGTTACCCTCCTCACGTTCATGGAATTGCTGTGTCATCTGGCTCACTTGCATTTCCATGGTTTGCAAGGAATTCAAGCTTGACTTCAATAAATTTTGTGTGGTTTCCATGAATGTTTGGAGAGTTTGTTTCAAGGAATCAGGTATGCGGTCAATGATGGGGTCCAAGTCAGAGCTTGGGAAATTTTGGGGTTGGGTGTTGATGGGCTGAGAATGAGTCCAATGATTTGGAGTGGGGTGCTGGTAGAATTCTGGGTATTCGGGAGGAGGATACTGGAGTGAATATGAAGTATAAGAATTTGAATAAGAATTGTTTCCCCATGAATCCATCACTCTCGGGATGTACGCGGATGCGTAATGGTCATATTGAGCATTTTGGGAAAATGTATGCTCATACTCAGGCTCTGGGGGAACATAAGGACATTCCCCGATATTATGAGCACTCAACCCACAACAATCGCACGGTATGGCTACTGGAGCCACTGGTGCACTCATGTTGTCTACCGCATGCATGAAAGAGGCCAAAGTTTGTTGCCCAGAGTATGATCCAACATAACTAGATGGAGATCTAGCCGTCGGTGCCTCTCTCATATCACCCTTATATGAAGATTGCTCAGTCACATAATGAAGATCATCCCAACTGGACAGAATCCTCGTCAAGCTGTTGAAGCTTGAACATGGAGCATATTTCCTCGAATTCGCGTATAAAAATATACGGATCCTCCTTATTGGCAGTAAAGGTTGGAAGCATGCTCACATACTGAGGTTTCAGCTCATAGTTGTTCCCGCGAGCCGGGGGAACAACTATGCAAGAAGGTTGCACGGCCCGAACAGGATGGGTCCGCTCCCACAAGGTCATCGGCCTATCATGTCGAGCTAAAGGTGGTGGTGCACCTAGAACTCGATCCTGACCGAATCTCCCTTCCTCTCGAGTCAGAGGAGGAGGAGAAGGAGGTCTACGTGGTGGTGGGAATGGACCGAGGTAGTCCATGTATGGAACCCGGTCTCCCTCGCCACCACGAGACGACTCGCCTTCTTGCTCCAAAGGAGCACGAGGCGGAGATGGTCGATCACCAAGATCTTCCATCTCAGAAATAAGCACTCTCTCGAGTCGAGCGCTCTCACCAGAACGAGCCCAACCTCGCATAAAAATGCTCGACTCGACTCTACCAAACACACAACAGAAGGTGTACTAGAGGAGGAGACTAAACGTAGAGAATAGATGAGGAGATGACTCAGATGAGGAGGGAAGAATCCCTAGAGCTAGCGTGGGTAGTGGGATCAGGAAGAAGCCTAACTAACAAGCACGGCTCAAACAATGTAAGGCAATAGGTCCTTAAGCTAGACGACGCCTTGTAGGATCGTGTGGGTTATGGGTCCACTAATCACTTTTAATCTAATCTCTAATTAATTAAACAATAAACGCAGCGGAAACAAATTTAAAAACAAGTAGGGAAATTAACAGAAAATGCAAACCACAAAAGACGCGTCGGTTTTTATAGAGGTTCGGCACCCCACCCGGGTCCTAGTCCTCTCTTGTAGACTCCGCTCGACTCCGCGAGCTCCGCCTACGTCTTCACTAACCACTCCCCGTTCCGGGCCGGGAGAGAACGCCTTTACACCACAAGCAACGCGAACAACCCTCGCTTGCTTGAATTCTTCCTCTCACAATCCGAGAGGGACACTTCGGGCTTTCACCGAAGTCCTTGCTTCTTTTGACAACACTTGTAACTGAGTGGGATTCACTCTCTAATTGAGCACACTTTGAGTAGGATGAGTATATGATCAAGTGTGTGAAGTTTAGGCTTAAAGAGTGTAGAATTGGGAGCTTTGAGGATTGAGGTTTCTCTCTAATGTATTTGGACAATTGGAGTTGGAGAGTTGTGTTAACAACAAGTCTTGATCCTCTATTTATAAGCTCCTAAGGTTTTCTAGCCGTTGGGGATAGATTTGATTGGGTTTTGTGCAAGATACACAAAGCAGAAAATCGGGCTGCAAATCTGTCCAGAACCGGTCGACCGAAACTACTAAACCGGTCGACCGTTCACTTGATTTCAAGGAGAACGGTCGAACAAAAGAATATTCGGTCGGACAAACGAGCTAGAACTTAACTCTACTTAAGTGAATCGGTCGAACCAAAGTATGGAGCGGTCGACCGAAAAGGGGATTCGGTTGAGACAAAGGTCAATCGGTCGAACGAGAAATGTGTCGACCGATAGCAGGGAATTTTGTTTCTTGAAGAAATGTTCAACCGGTCGACCGAAACAAGGTCGTCGTTCGACCGGTTACCGAATGTATTTTGGGGTTAAGTTTGTTTTATACGAATACGACCGTTATAGGAATACGACAAGAAAAACGGTCATATTAAAATCCGGGATCGGTCGACCGAAAATGTAGAACCGGTCGACCGGTAGAGTTCGGTAAAATCACTGTGGAGAGTCTGTTATAAACCGGTCGAACTGAGAACTGGTTCGGTCGACCGGTTCACACAGGAAATCTGGGTTTAAGTTTATAAGTGATTTCCGACTAAGGTTTGGGTGATCTAATGAAGTCCAAATAATGTGAAATATTGTGTGTGACTTCTCTAAGGAACCTAGTGTGTATGTGATTGGTTTTTAACCCTTGTATGCTCAATTTACACATGTTCCTAAGACTCAAAATAAATCAAGGTTACATGTCTTCGATTTAGCTTTAATTACATGTCTTGACTTCATTTCCTTCTTTCTTGAGTCTTGATCACCTGTAGAGGTTAGCACAATACAATATACATGCAATGCAATATGTGTGCTACTCTACATCATCATAATTAAGATTAGGTTAATTAAATCATCAAAACCTAGATTAAGGCCAAAAAGCCAACAATCTCCCCCTTTTTGATGATGGCAACCTATATCTTAATTCTATCTAAATACATGGAATTTGTATATGTAAACTATGCAACTTAATGCTCCCCCTATGGATGTGCATAGTTTTTGTTCAATTTTATGCCAAATTCCAAGTTACCCCCTTAATTATCTCTCCCCCTTTGACATCCATCAAAAATAAAAATAAATATGACTTTAAGCATAGAATTTGGATGTCTTGTAATGAAGTTGCTCCCCCTAAATTTTGCACTTCATTACTCTAAAAGATATAACATTTAAGCTCCCCCTATCAATAAGGCTAAATGGAAACAATGAGTATGATGAAATTAAGTTCATTTAAGTTTCAACTTAAGCCTTATTCTAACATCCATTTAAAAAATTTGACATTTAAAATCAATGAATGTGGTAAATGATTTGCAATGAATGGGGTATATGATTTGCAATGAATTGAACTTATAAAGATATGACAATTGAGCATATAGATTAGATTAGAGCTAAATTTTCAGAAATTTCAAGGATAGAAATTTATACCAAACTTGAATCTAGATTAGCTCCAATCTCATTTGGTGATGCAACCGGATTCGAATTCGACGCTTTGGCTCACCCGGTCACCACCAATTTCCTCCTCAAGCTCCTACAAGTGTAGACTTAGGTATCCAAACAACTTTGGGTCCTTGAACATTAGCTTTTGGGATCCAAACCATTTTGGTTTTGGGTGCCCACACACTTGAGGAACTAGATTTAACAAATACATGCTTGCCATTTAAAGTAGTATGAGATACATGGTTTTTCAAATGCACATTGTATCCTAAACCATGTTTAGCTAATGATTGTCTTTGACTACTCAAAAGCATATCAAGCATTTTTGTTCCTTTAGTGAACATTTCAAGATCTTTTCTTAATTGCATATTTGAGGCTTTAAGATCTACATGTTCATCAATAATGGGTGTTTTACTTAGACTAGCAAGTGATGATTCATTTGATTCAAGTCTAGCAATCACCTCATTCTTTTCATTCATGATTAATTCAATTTGGCATTTGAGATCATTTATAGTTTTTCTAGCATTTTTGTTCTTTTCACAAATGATCTCATATTGTTTAACTAAATCATGAAATGCATTTTGAAGCTCATCATATGTATATGATTCATCATTAGTATTAGAATTAGAGCTAGCACTAGAATATGATTTATTTGAACATGAATTGCTTCTAGTGGTGTAAGAGTTAGAAGATACCTCACTTCCTTCATCTTGAATTGCCATGTAGCACATATGCGCATATTCCTTTGTTGATGAAGGTGCGGTTGATTTGGATGACGACGACGACGTATCGTCCCAAGTGGCCTTGTGAGCTTCCAACCTCTTTTCTTTTCTCTTACTCCTCTCCTTTTCTCTTCTTCTCTCCCTTCTCTCATTTTTCTTTTCCCCTTCTCTTCTCTCATTTTCGCTCTCCTCCCTCTCTTTTTCTTTTTCTCTTTTCTCACTTCTTCTACCTCTTCTTTCATTCTTTTCTCCCTTATCCCTCTTGAGGTATTTGAAGAAGTCTTGGGCAAGGACCTCAATGTCCTCTTCTTCCACCCTCCTTGGCTCATCAAAATTTGCATGCAATGCCACCATGGAGTTTTTCTTTGAAGCTTCCTTCTCTCTTCGATGACTCAATTGGAGCTCATAGGCCATGAGATTTCCAATGAGTTCCTCCATCTTCAATTTTGAAAGATCGTGCGATTCTTCGATTGCCACGACCTTGTCTTCCCAATCGTTGCTCAATGACCGGAGGAATTTTCGAGTCATCTCTCCTTCATTTATCCTTCTTCCAAGAATCAAAAGAGAGTTAGTGATATCGGTGAAGCGAGTGTTCATGTCGCTTATGTTCTCACCGATTTGCATAGAAAATATTTCATATTTATGCATGAGGAGACTTATCCTAGTTTCTTTGGTTTTGTTATCACCCTCATGATGCATTTGTAACCTATGCCATATTTCATTTGCACTTTCACATCCCCTAATTCTATTGTATTCTCCCTCATTAAGGCCACAATAAAGAATATTCATAATTTTTGAATTCATTTCAATTTCTTTCATTTGAGCCCTAGATAGAGAATCTAAATCATCTTCATTTGGGGGTATGTATGGATTTTGAATAAACTTCCAATACTTAAGGTCATTTGATATTAAAAAGATTTTCATTCTATTTTTCCAATAATCATAATTTGACCCATTAAGCAAAGGAGGCCTTGTGGTGCATAAACCCTCTAAGTGATTAGATGTTGAAGCCATGCTAAAATTACGGTAAAGTAATGAAATTTAGCTAACAAGGCTCTGATACCAAATGTAGGATCGTGTGGGTTATGGGTCCACTAATCACTTTTAATCTAATCTCTAATTAATTAAACAATAAACGCAGCGGAAACAAATTTAAAAACAAGTAGGGAAATTAACAGAAAATGCAAACCACAAAAGACGCGTCGGTTTTTATAGAGGTTCGGCACCCCACCCGGGTCCTAGTCCTCTCTTGTAGACTCCGCTCGACTCCGCGAGCTCCGCCTACGTCTTCACTAACCACTCCCCGTTCCGGGCCGGGAGAGAACGCCTTTACACCACAAGCAACGCGAACAACCCTCGCTTGCTTGAATTCTTCCTCTCACAATCCGAGAGGGACACTTCGGGCTTTCACCGAAGTCCTTGCTTCTTTTGACAACACTTGTAACTGAGTGGGATTCACTCTCTAATTGAGCACACTTTGAGTAGGATGAGTATATGATCAAGTGTGTGAAGTTTAGGCTTAAAGAGTGTAGAATTGGGAGCTTTGAGGATTGAGGTTTCTCTCTAATGTATTTGGACAATTGGAGTTGGAGAGTTGTGTTAACAACAAGTCTTGATCCTCTATTTATAAGCTCCTAAGGTTTTCTAGCCGTTGGGGATAGATTTGATTGGGTTTTGTGCAAGATACACAAAGCAGAAAATCGGGCTGCAAATCTGTCCAGAACCGGTCGACCGAAACTACTAAACCGGTCGACCGTTCACTTGATTTCAAGGAGAACGGTCGAACAAAAGAATATTCGGTCGGACAAACGAGCTAGAACTTAACTCTACTTAAGTGAATCGGTCGAACCAAAGTATGGAGCGGTCGACCGAAAAGGGGATTCGGTTGAGACAAAGGTCAATCGGTCGAACGAGAAATGTGTCGACCGATAGCAGGGAATTTTGTTTCTTGAAGAAATGTTCAACCGGTCGACCGAAACAAGGTCGTCGTTCGACCGGTTACCGAATGTATTTTGGGGTTAAGTTTGTTTTATACGAATACGACCGTTATAGGAATACGACAAGAAAAACGGTCATATTAAAATCCGGGATCGGTCGACCGAAAATGTAGAACCGGTCGACCGGTAGAGTTCGGTAAAATCACTGTGGAGAGTCTGTTATAAACCGGTCGAACTGAGAACTGGTTCGGTCGACCGGTTCACACAGGAAATCTGGGTTTAAGTTTATAAGTGATTTCCGACTAAGGTTTGGGTGATCTAATGAAGTCCAAATAATGTGAAATATTGTGTGTGACTTCTCTAAGGAACCTAGTGTGTATGTGATTGGTTTTTAACCCTTGTATGCTCAATTTACACATGTTCCTAAGACTCAAAATAAATCAAGGTTACATGTCTTCGATTTAGCTTTAATTACATGTCTTGACTTCATTTCCTTCTTTCTTGAGTCTTGATCACCTGTAGAGGTTAGCACAATACAATATACATGCAATGCAATATGTGTGCTACTCTACATCATCATAATTAAGATTAGGTTAATTAAATCATCAAAACCTAGATTAAGGCCAAAAAGCCAACACGCCTAACTTCGAGGTCACTAGCCTCGACACGCCTCACCTCCCTACGACGAGGACCACAAAGCCCAGCAAGTGATACCAGATCCGGAGATCCAGTACCTCCTACTATCGACAAGGTAGGCAACGCCGATCAGGTCATGACGGTCTCGACTAGATTACTCTCCTAGTGCGTCCGAATTCCTTAGGGCCAATGTCTACTTGCTTTTAGTTAAGGCTTTATTAAGAGTGATTTTTGGGGCCAAGGAAAGGGTGATGAAATCCCCCACCTTATCTTTTATGGGACAGCCCCTCCTTAGTAGCGATTTGATCCTAGATCTAGCAATCAATCGCTCCAATCAAACGCTCTCTCACTCTTGTCCCGATGCACCTTACTAACTAATGCATGAAAGAAACATGCATGAATGAGGGATGTGGGTGCACGTACCTCACGCCAGCAATCAACGACGAAATGTAAAGCAAAGAAAAGACAAATGCATGCAAGGTCTACCAATGGTGCATGACCTAGATGGCAAGAAGTCTAATCTTTTGCTTTGAGTTTTATGGTCCAAGTTGATTAAAGGGGGAGTGATTGATGATCTGGGAGCAAATAAGAAGTCACAGCATGCAAAATTGGGCTCCCAGATAACACAAATTACAACACAAATGACCACAAAAAAATTGGAAGACAGAATCCCTTACCAGGCCGCCAATTGGCGGTTCCAAACCGCTGATTGGCGGTCTTTTGTTGGATTTGCTTCCTCAAACTTCTCCAGTGGCCTCCCCGTGATCAGAGTGTTCCCTGAAACTAAGAAAAACTGAAAAAGAAAAATTAAAAACCCCTCGAATCGTCCAAACCAAGGTCTGGACAGAGCACCTCCCCGGCAACGGCGCCAAAAACTTGATTGATAGTTTTATATTTAACCGCAAGTGCACGGCCGCGTTGAAGCGGTGGCAAATACGGGTCGTCCACTGGGAGGTGTGTCGACACTTGGTTTATTCGAAGGCGAGAGGTAAAAAGAAGGGAGAAAGATGTATTACACTAATCTAAACTACAAAGCTGAAATGAAATGCAAAAGGAAATGAAGATAAGCAATAAAACTAAGCCCCAAAGGGGGTAGAGAAATAATGTGAACATAAAGATGTGTGTGTGTGTGTGTTTAATTAAGCTCCTCACAACATGTAGTGCATGAAATCATAAAACTACATCCAATCTTGCCTCTACATGAATTAAGATAAGACTACATCATTAAAACATACAAGACAATGATTGGAATGAAGCTACATGAACTCAAGTATAAAGACTAGACCCTCCTATGCCTCTACATGAATTAAGATGACTACATCGTTAAAACATACAAGACATTAGCTAAGGAAAAGGCAACAAGAGTACATACACTACAAATTGTGTTTCCAACATTAACTTCATCCATATCCTAACTTTATCATTCCCCATAAAATAGGTCCACTAATCAAAGCATAAGCTAAGCTTCATTCAAGAGCATTAGCATATCAAAGATAAGAGTGGAGACCCATTAGATGGTTATGGAAATCATATAAAGCTCAAGGGATAAAAATAACACACACTTAATACACTACATTATTATATCACATATTTCTCCACCCCCCAAATGGGGATGGAACTACTCACTACTCATTACACTAACTAATTTAGCAAAGGAAAACATAATACTGAAATGAAATTTATACTACTTAAGCAAGAAATATTAAAGAAGCATAAAACTAAACAAACAAACAAGCATGCAAATGAAAGGAAATTAAACTAAGAGAGAAACAACATCATTAAGAGAAAACTTATATTATTAACTCACTCAATTACAAGTAGCTCTTCCTCCACTAGAGTTTTGCTTCAAGGCTTCACTCTTAGTAGGGAAGATGGCCACCAAGAGGGAGATGGATACAATGGGAGGTGAAGAGTTCTATTTATAAGCATGGAAAAAGCTAATCCGGGACAATCCCCCGATGTGGGACTAAACCAATACCAAACATAGCCTAATCACATGATAATACAAGTCCAGGAAGAATCTTGGCTGATTTGGGCTTAACAAGACCGCCAATTGGCGGTTTCAGACCGCCAATTGGCGGCCTATAAAGCCCAGATCCGGCTGGGTCTTCTGGTGGGCTTGCCTTGGTGTGTTTCTTGGTCTTGGATGCATCTAGCTGGTTTAGTGGAGCTCCGACCCGAATCGAATTGACAAAATACTCCTCATGATGGTGTGGAGTTTCCTGTTTTGCTCTTAGGTCCTTCTGTCTTACGATCAGGTCCTTCCCCCTTGCATCTTGGTCCCCAGGTCTCACAATTATGTCCTTTTTTCCTGCTTTTGGGTCCTTTCATGGCTCTTCTCTTCAAACCTCTTTATTTCTGAAAACTAAACATAAAACTCGTCACATAGCATTGCTTAGGTGTAAGATAATGGATATAAGGTACAAATATAAGCATGAAATGATGTCAATCACTTAGTTTTGTATTCTTCTTTTCATTAATAAAATTCTGTCTTTTATTTCTTACTTTTAGATTTCTTTTGTAATGTCTCAAGGACCCCTTCTTCCTCCATCTATGAGTTTCTAACTCTTTCCAAATGGTGGAGGTGACGGATTAGGGTGAAGAGAAGATGAATGAATGTTATTATTTTAATTTCGTGTTAGTATATTTTGATTACTTGAGTTTATGTTAAATCATTTATCATGTAATGCTTTATAACTAATATGATTTATTATAAGTTTCTAAATTCTCTAATCTAAACCTTAAATCTAAACCTCCACCCGACGGAATTCACATCTTTGTTCTTGTTTTAGTTTTAATTGTTCTTGTTTCTTGCTTTAGATAATTAAAATCCAAAAATCTCAAAACCCAATTATTTCTTCTCTCCTTCTTCTCCTTAATCGAAAATCACGAAAATAACAAATCTCTCCCTCCTTGTGTTCGACCCGTATTTGCCACGTCTTCATTGACACCGTGCACTTGCGGTATAAATAAAAATCTCAACAAGTTTTTGGCGCCGTTGCCGGGGAGGCGACGTAGATTTTGTTTTTTGTTGATTTCGATTTTATTCTGTTTATCTTGTGCGCGATCAAACTATTTGGATTTGTGTTTCAGGAGACAACAGAGTGCACGGCGAAATCCGAGCACCATCTGAGCTAAACGAGCGGCGAAATCGCCGCACCTGAAGAGTAACTTGCGGCGAATCCGCCGCACCCCTGAAGCTTCTGGGCTTCAAATTCTTCTGAGACGCGACTCATCTCTGGGTGGACGCGTAGAGCTACAGAAATTTCGAGAGCGGGCGGCGAACCCGACTGAGCATTGCATAGGTAACCTTTGTTACCTCTTTTCCTCGTAATTTCTATTTTCAGAAAATTTCCTTTTATTAGAATTGCACGTGTTAGGGCAAAAAAATTCCATAATTGGCAATAATTCAGCTCTGACCTAAAATTGGCAAAATTAGAAAGGCCTTAGTGCATGCATCATCTAGTGTTTTGTATGCATTATTCTTGCTAAATTCTTGCAAATCAATTTCTGTTGAAGAGTGCTGGAGGCAAGGTACGTATCGCGGTTTTTATTGAATGCATTTAAGCATATAATCTTGTTTGCATACAACCTTGAAATTGCCCCCTCTAAAGACCATTGTTTGACTATCTCTGCTAGATTTAGGTTAAACTATCTTAAGGGCAACTCCGTAGGCAAAGATACGGTGGGGATTTCATCACCCTTCCGTGGCCCACAAATCACAATCCTAAAGTGTCACCTAAGCCTTAAATTTAAAATCAATTAGACAGTGGCCCCTAAGGACTCGGACTCATTTAAGGAGAAGAATTGGTTTGACTTGCTATGACCTGAAGCCGATTGAATTTAATTTGGTGTCTAGAAAGTGTTTTTGTGTTGACGTAAGTCTTCCAAGCGAAGTGGTTGTTTAATTGGCACCGACTCTGTCGGAAGCGCCCCCACTAGCTATACACGGCCTGGCCAAGTTGGTTTGATTAGTGAGGGAGGTGAATCAAGCAAATCAATTCGACTCAACCAGTTAGGAGTCGTCTAGATCTAAGCGACACTAGGTCTAGAATTGTTTGAACCGTGCTTTCTTAGGAATTTTCTAACCAACCCTCTTTCTATCTTTAGAGTTAGGTTTCCGTTCTCATCTGAGTCTTCTCTCTCTCTTCTCACCTAAATTCTCTAGATTAGGATTCATTTCTCATCTTTCCCCATTCTATTGTTTGTTTTCCTTTTAAAAAAAACAAAAAAAACGAAAATTAAAAAAATAAAAAATAATTGTAATTAATTCTTGAAATTAAATTTGGAATTTAAATTTCGAATTTGAATTCAAAAATTGATTCAACCCGGTGCACTCAGATTTGGATTCGGGACTTGAGTAATCGACTCTCACGAGTTCATCTAGATTCCAGTCTGGAACTTAGCCCCAATACACCTGTTGCACCACCTCACCCGGATCCAATGGGTGAGAACGTAGTGGACCCGCCTGTTGCACAACCTATAACTCTGAGGGATCGATGCTATCCAGCGATGGCTGCTCAGCCATCGTGCATCGTTATGCCCACCATACCGGGTCGCGACTTCGAACTTAAGGCACAATACATGAGTATGTTGCCTAAGTTCACCTCTAGGGAAGATCCATATCTCTTCCTTAGAGAATTTGAGGAAATCTGCTCTCTTATGCAATACCAGCATATCCCTGAAGAGGCAGTGCGTCTGAAATTTGTGCCTCTGGGACTAAAAGACGAGGCCAAGAAATGGCTATATAGTCTAGCCGAAAGATCTATTAGGAGTTGGGCTGAGTTTGTTCAAGTATTCCTGAAAAAATATTTTCCCAACCATAAGACTATGAGGACTAGGAATGAAATTGTTGCATTCGTTCAGTCTGAGAGCGAGCCGTTCTATTCCTATCTAGAAAGATTTAAGAGTGTACTGACCCAATGCCCTCATCATGGAATTCCAAGATGGCAATTATGCCAAATTATTTATGAGGGATTGACACTCACATCTAGAGTTATGGTAGAATCTGTAAGCCAAGGGAACTTTATGTCGAAAAATGAAAATGATGTCTGGACTTTTCTTGAGGAATTAGCTGAAAACAGTATGCAATGGGACAATGCTAGAACACCGCTTAACCCGAGTATTGGATCTAGAATAGCAAGTCAACCCAAACCAGGTGTCTTAGCTGTAGATGCCAACATAGCGGCTGAAGCAAAACTAGCTACCCTTATGCGCAGAATGGAAAGTTTAGAGCTACAAACCCAAAACCGAGTGAATCAAGCCTCGACTATCCCGTGCTCTAGATGTGGTCAGATTGGTCATGTAAAGGAGGATTGTGCGGAATGGGACCAAGTTAACGCCATGTATAACCATGCTAGAAATGACCCATACGCATCAACCTATAACTCGGGTTGGCGTAATAATTCCAATTTCGCATCAAACCAACAGGGTCAACCTCCTAGACAACAACCAAACCCGTATAACCAAAATAATACATCTTCTGGGTTTAGTAACAATAACGATCATGAGGTTAGGTTGACAAGCTTGGAAAATTTGATGAAAACTTTTATACAAACAACCAACCAGACCTTCCAAAGGCTAGAGACACAAGTTAGCCAACTAGCACAAATAGTAGGTGAAAGAGAAAAGGGTCGGTTTCCAAGTCAACCTGAGGTGAACCCTAGATCTAATAATAATTCATATCAATCCTATCAAGCACCTTCAGGAAATAACAACCCTAGACCGGTTCAAATGGTTAATGAGGAAGGACCGTTCCAACAAATAAATGCAGTAGTATCATTACGGTCCGGAAGACAAGTTGATAACAATGTGGTAAATCCTAGAGTGTCCAATCAATCTAGCCATCAAGCACCCACATATGACCTGACCATTGAACCTGACGTCCAATCTGAAACGCCCACCCCACCTACTCAATCTGAACCCGTAGCTCAACCTGAACCTGAGCGAGTCTATGTCCCTAAAGCCACAATTCCCAATAGACTCAAAAAGAACTCAAGTGCACAAATAGAGAAAATCTTGGAAGTATTTAAGCAAGTTAAGGTGAACATTCCACTCTTAGACATGATTCAAAAAATACCTGCTTATTCTAAATTTTTAAAAGATTTGTGCACTAAAAAGAGAAAAACGAACGTACCAAAGAAGGCATTCTTAACTGCAAACATAAGTTCTATTTTGTCCAACACATCTCCTATAAAATATAAGGATCCTAGATGTCCCACAATTTCATGTGCAATAGGAGATACTTTTATCAACAAAGCCCTTCTAGACCTTGGTGCTAGTGTTAACCTACTCCCATACTCTGTCTATGAGCAAATGAACCTTGGTCCACTAAAACCCTCTAAGACAACCCTTCAATTTGCTGATTGTTCTATTAAGAAACCAAGAGGTATAGTAGAGGATGTTTTGATCAAGGTTGGTGACTTCATTTACCCAGTGGATTTTGTCGTACTAGATACCGCACCTGTTGTAAATCCTAACCGACAAATCCCTGTAATTCTAGGCAGACCCTTTTTAGCCACTTCTGAAGCTTTGATAAATTGCCGAAATAGGCTCATGCAACTATCTTTTGGAAACTTAAAAGCTGAATTTAATATCTTTCATGTGGATAATGAACCAGAAATAGTATGCAATCAAAGTGATGTTGTGATGAGATCACGTATCTATAAGATTTCTGAATCAAATAAATCATCACAAAATCAAAAAGAAAGTGAGAAAAGGGTGAGTAATTCATCTACCCACCCACCATCACTCGAGCAAATAAGAGAACCAATTTATGTGAGGGGTGTGGAACCTGTGACTCAGGACTCTCATTGCAACATGGGGAACAATTCAACTGGATACATGCACCAATATGGTGTCATTCAATCCAGTTCTGACTATGGTTGACTTTGAGCAAATTCCATCCGTCCACCGCAGTTCATCAAGGTAATAAGTGCATTTGCTTTATATTTGCATACATTGAGGACAATGCATGATTTAGGTGTGGGGGAGTGTTTATGTATATATTTATCTATATATTCTGTCTTTTAAAAAAAATAAAAATAAAAAAAAATTAATGTTTGATGACATAGCTTAAGATTGAACTGCTAAAACCCGTGTACAAATTGCATTGAGTTTTTGTTCCTTATTATATAGTTCTGCTTGTAGAAATTGTGACATAAATCTAAGTTCCAAAGAAATAACCCATTGCCCTTTAAGACATGTATGCACTTAAATTGGATGAATCAAATCTTTGAAGTGGTTGATAAAAAGCAGAGGTTGAGGAAAATATACCGGGAAGTGTGGACTTCTAATAGCAATTAAGCCTTGAGGAAAATAAAAATAAAAATAAAGGAATAAAGTGAAGAAAACACATTTTGCAAAATGATTACAAAAGCCCAAGCCTTTGAGTCACTGGTCCGTAGGGGTATCTTGAAACCCGGTAACTTGAGTCTACCAGCTCGGGATTATCGACCAAACTCGCTACACGAATGCAAAAAGGGTAAAAGTGTCAAAAAGCAAATGTGTTGAATCACGGAAGAAAAGAAAAGAAAAAAATAATAATACTCAAGGCCCAAAGCTAAAAGAATGATCCATACCATGGTTGATCCGAATGATACTTCACCACCGGAGGAGGCGTGCAAAATAATTCAAGTGATAAACATGTGTAGAAGGGTTAGTGGTGTGAATGTTGGAGGAACAAAGACCAAGTCATATTTTTAATGAGTTAGAATTATATATGCGCATGCAAGAATTCTCAGTGAGATGTATATGGTTGAGGTAGGGACATTGAGAACTATTAATGAAATGTTGATTCAGGATTTTGTGGGTATATCCGCTGAAAACCCTCAGGAGACAACACTCCTCCCCCTTGACAACAAGGAGGTTTAAAGGCTTGTTGCACATGCTAAGTGCAACCGTGATTCCTACGAAAGTGAGTTAGGATTTCCCTGTTTTCATTTTTCTTATATTCTGTTTTGCTAGGGACTAGCAAAATCTAGGTGTGGGGGTATTTGATGCATTGCATACATTGCATCATATGTCTTTCATTTAGATTACTTTTACATCAATAAATGCTACTAAGGTATGTGTTTAGTCTTATTTACAGAATACAGGGACCTGAATGCAATTTACCCACATCCCGAGCATAGACACGTGCTAAAGATTCATTTCTATCATAAAGACCAAGTTCAAGTTTATCGGGTTACAAATGGAAATGTATCCAAGCATAAAAGCATTCAAGTCCTAATTGCAAAAAGAACAAGGACATAAGCACAAAAGTAACCAGGGACTTAACTGCAAAAAGTCAAGGACCTGATTGCAAATCACAAGTAGCTTTTATTCTCTTGGAGAAAATATATAGAAAAATCAATGTATATCTCCAAATATGTGAAGGAATTAATCCGGAGTTCAAAAGAATGGAAAGAATCAATCCAGACGCGCAAAGAAGGATCAAATCATACCATAAACATTCAACCAAAATCCGGACAAAATCAGGCCAGATTGTGCGGCGTTTCCGCCGCACCACACATGCAATATGCGGCGTTTCCACGGCAGAACACATACAACATGCGGCGATTCCGCCGCCCGCCTTACGATCCGTGTGCTCCAATTTCGTCCAGTCGTGTCTGGACACGTGTACTTTCCAATATTATACCTAGATCCCTTGTAGCAACTATAAATAGACCCGAGAACGATGTTAGAAGGGTCCTTAGTCTTTGGTTGTAGTTTTTATTCTTAATCTTAGTTTTGTATTCTTCTTTTCATTAATAAAATTCTGTCTTTTATTTCTTACTTTTAGATTTCTTTTGTAATGTCTCAAGGACCCCTACTTCCTCCCTCTATGAGTTTCTAACTCTTTCCAAAGGGTGGAGGTGACGGATTAGGGTGAAGAGAAGATGAATGAATGTTATTATTTTAATTTCGTGTTAGTATATTTTGATTACTTGAGTTTATGTTAAATCATTTATCATGTAATGCTTTATAACTAATATGATTTATTATAAGTTTCTAAATTCTCTAATCTAAACCTTAAATCTAAACCTCCACCCGACGGAATTCACATCTTTGTTCTTGTTTTAGTTTTAATTGTTCTTGTTTCTTGCTTTAGATAATTAAAATCCAAAAATCTCAAAACCCAATTATTTCTTCTCTCCTTCTTCTCCTTAATCGAAAATCACGAAAATAACAAATCTCTCCCTCCTTGTGTTCGACCCGTATTTTCCACGTCTTCATTGACACCGTGCACTTGCGGTATAAATAAAAATCTCAACACTCATCGTCGGGTTATTCCAACCAGACGCCACCACCCCAGCGGGTTGACCCCAAGGACCCTTATAGTGATCCGACCCTTCAAGCGTTCATGCAGAGCATGCAAAATACAGTCAAGGCTTTGGAAATGCAAGTTAGCCAGTTGGCTCATCAATTCCATGAACGCGAGAAGGGTCAGTTCCCGAGTTAACCTGTGGTAAATCCCAGGGGTCAGCCTGCTCATGCTAGGCAGAATGTACACAATGTTGAAAGTGACCCTTCCCAACATGCTAATGTTGTCCATACCTTGAGATCGGGAAGGGTTGTTGACAACAATGTGGAAATGCCTGAAGCCAACCATGTTGGCGAGACTTCCGAAGAGAGTCTTGAGCCTGTTAAGGAACCTAATTCTGAGACTCCTCCTTGTGATTCTTATGTCCCCAAGGAACCATTCCCTCATCGGTTGACTAAAAACGCGATGAGCATTGGGACAAGATCGTTGAGGTACTTAGGCAAGTAAAGGTGAACATCCCGTTCTTGGACGATGTTCAGCAAATGCCACCGTATGCCATGTTCCTCAAGGACTTTTGCACCACCAAGAGAAAAACAAATGTGCCCAAAAAGGACTTTTTGGCCGCCAATGTGAGCTCAATATTGACACAGCCCATGCAAGTCAAATACAAGGACCCAGGGTGTCCAACTGTCTCTTGCATGATTGGGAATGTGACAATCTCTGACGCTTTATTGGATTTGGGGGCATCTGTGAACCTCCTGCCTTACTCAGTCTATGTCAACCTTGGAATAAACGATCTTAAACCAACGAGGACAACCCTCCAGTGGGCTGACAGATCCGTCAAAATTCCACGAGGGAGTGTGGAGGATGTCCTTATCAAAGTGGGTGAGTCCGTATTTTCAGTTGATTTCATCATCTTGGATACCAAACCCATGTCCAACCCATAAGGACAAATTCCTGTGATCCTTGGGAGGCCATTCCTTGTGACATCTAATGCTTTGATCAATTGTCGCAATGGCTTGATGAGGTTGTCTTTTGGAAACCTCACGGCGGATTTCAACATCTTCACTCTTGGTAAGCAACCTGGGCTCTTCGACGACATTGTCGAAGCCAATTTCATCGAGGACACGGATGAGCCCGAGTCATTAGGCATGTTCGACTCACATCGACATATTATTGAGGTGCCTAATGACCAGGTTGCGAGTGAAGAGGATCTTGAGGAATCCGTCAGTGTATCTCTGGACGAGGAGGCACATCTGGGTGCTTGCTCCTCTTACCCCGTGGCCCTTGAGCCACTTGAAAGTAACTTTGAATCCGACAAGGACCCACCTCTGGTCGAGCTTAAACCGCTCCCTGATAACCTAAAGTACATCTTTTTAGGGGATAATGAGACCTTGCCACTCATTATTGCTTCTGATCTTGCACAAGATCAGGAGGTTGCCCTCAAAAGAGTACTCTTTGAAAACAAAGAGGCAATCAGGTGGTCCTTAAAGGATATCAAGGGAATTAACCCTGGTATTGTTTAGCATCGGATCCACGTGGAGGAGGATGCTAGGCCCCGCAGGGACCCACAACGAAGATTGAAGCCTATACTGAAAGAAGTCGTCTGAAAGGAGGTTCTTAAGTGCTTGGATCATGGCATAATCTATCTTATCTCTGATAGTTCATGGGTGAGTCATGTCCATGTGGTTCCCAAGAAGTCAGGTGTGACGATTGTGGAGAATGAGCATAATGAGCTTATCCTGACACGCCTGCAAACTGGCTGGCGAGTTTGCGTTGATTATCGCAAGCTCAATGCGGCAACGCGGAAAGATCATTTCCCATTGTTATTCATTGATCAGATGTTGGAAAGGTTGTCCGGACATAAGTATTATTGTTTTCTTGATGGATACTCCGGTTACAACCAAATTCTCATCGCCCCTGAGGATCAATAGAAAACCACATTTACTTGTCCCTTTGACACGTTTGCCTACCGTCGCATGCCCTTTGGGTTATGTAATGCGCCGGCAACGTTTCAAAGGTGTATGATTAGCATCTTCTCCGATATGGTAGAGCGTTTCCTTGAGATTTTCATGGACGACTTTTCCATATTTTGCGCTTCCTTTGATGAGTGTCTTCGTCACTTGATCCTTGTCCTCAAGCGATGCCGTGAGAAGAACCTCGCTCTCAATTGGGAGAAATGTCACTTCATGGTGAAGTGAGGGATTGTACTTGGACATGTGGTCTTAAGTAGGGGAATTGAAGTTGATCCCGCCAAAGTGGGTCTTATTGCTAATCTCCCACTGCCACGTAATGTGAAGTATATCCGCGCCTTTTTGGGGCATGCTGGATTCTATCGACGGTTCATTCGGGATTTTAGCAAAATTGCTCGACCTCTCACCACCTTGTTGGCTAAGGATGCCATTTTTGAGTTCACCGGATTGCCACCATGCCTTTTTGACCTTGAAGAAAGAGTTGACTTCAGCTCCCATTATAAAGGCACCGGTGTGGACTCAACCATTTGAGTTAATGTGTGATGCATCTGACTTCGCTGTGGGAGCAGTGCTTGGGCAACGATTGGACAAATTGCCTCATGTGATCTACTATGCCAGTAGAACACTCAATGATGCCCAATTGAACTACACTGTGACCGCGAAGGAATTCTTAGCGATCATATTTGCTTTGGAGAAATTCTGGTCGTACTTGATTGACTCCCACATGATTATCTATTCCGATCACACAGTCATCAAGCACCTCATGGCGAAGAAAGATGCAAAATCCTGACACTTGAGATGGATCTTGTTGTTACAAGAATTCGATCTCGAGATTCGGGACAAAAAAGGGTGTGAAAATGTTATAGCAGACCATCTGTCTCGTCTAGAGACGACCAACCCACACGACCAAATTATTGATGACAAATTTCCTGACGAGCAGTTGTTAACGATCGAAGATAACCCTAGGTTTGCCGACATCGTGAACTACCTCGTGACCGAGCCACTTCCTATGGGTTTGTCAAAATCTGACCAAATCAAATTTAGATCTTATGTCAGATTCTTCCACTGGGACGACCCTTACCTATTCAAATACTGCTCTGACCAAATTTTCAGGAGGTGCGTCCTAGATATTGAGTTCCAAAGTGTGCTCCATTTCTTCCACTCTAAGGCATGTGGAGGACACTTTGGAGCAAAGAAAATTTCTGCCAAGGTGCTCCAATCTGGATTCTACTGGCCTTCTCTTTTCAATGATGCTTATGACTTTTGTAAGCATTGTGATAGGTGCCAGCGCCTTGGCAGGATTGGTCGACGTGACATGATGCCTTTGCAAAATGTCCTTGTTGTCGACATCTTCGATGTGTGGGGCATCGACTTCATGGGTCCCTACCTGAACTCGTTCGGGAATGTTTACATTCTGGTGGTCGTTGACTATGTGTCTAAGTGGGTTGAGGCTATACCCACAAAGACCATTGACAACAAGGTGGTCACCAAATTCTTAAGGGACATTTTTGCGCGATTTGGTACTTCTTGTATCATAATCAGCGATAGGGGTACCCACTTCTGTAATCGCTCCTTTGAAGCGCTTATGAGGAAGTATTCGATCACCCACAAGCTTGCGACCCCATACCATCCGCAAACTAGTGGGCAGGTCGAAGTCTCTAACCGTCAATTAAAGCAAATTCTTGAGAAGACGGTTAATTCCTCGAGGAAGGATTGGTCAACAAAGTTGAATGACACATTGTGGGCTTTCCGCACCGCGTACAAGACCAATTTGGGTATGTCCCCGTATCGGGTAGTGTACAGCAACGCTTTCCACCTACCCGTCGAGCTTGAGCATCATGCTTTCTGGGCGATCAAGAACCTGAATATGGATCTTGATCAAGCAGGAGTACAACGTAAGCTCGACATTGTGGAATTGGAAGAGCTACGCAATGATGCGTACGAGAATGCCAAAATTCATAAATCCCGAGCCCAGATGTTTCACGATCGCATGATTATGAGAAAGCTGTTTACGACCGGGTAGAAGGTGTTGCTCTACAATTCTCGGCTTCATCTGTTTGCGGGTAAGCTCCGCAGTCGCTGGTGTGGCCTTTTTATTGTCCAAACCGTCTATCCTCATGGAGCGGTTGACATCTTGAACCCAGGGAATGGGGACGTGTTCAAAGTTAATGGACAACGACTCAAACCCTACTTGGAGGGGGCACCAGCCGAAGTCGAGGAGGTCATGTTCCTTCATGAACCTCTCTCGCACTCAACCATTCATGCTCCTGCATGAGTGGTTGAGATTTCATGTTTGTTAAAAAAACAGAGAGAGAAGACTCCTTCAGTGAGCATCGGCTGTTGTGGGCCCCAGCCCTTGAGTATTTGGGTCCCAATTCTTTCACGTATTTGTATCCCTTCCTTAGCATCTCATAGGTTTTGAGGGAATTTGGGTTGTGTCCATCAACATAGCCATAAACTTCCCTGTGTCCTTCACGTTAGTGAGATCTATTCTTTTTCATGCATAAATGTAGTCTTTGCTCAGATTCATTGAGGACAATGCATGAAGTAGGTGTGGGGGGTGTTTTACGTGTGTACATAGTTGAGTCTTTTCCTTTGATTTTTGTTTTCTTTTGTTTGCATTGTTAGGGTCATGATAGTGTGCTGCATTTAATATCGATATATCTGCTTGCCATGATCCTTGGGTGACTTGTCTTCTTTTGCTTGCCTAGTGCTTCAAAATTTTCACCTTTCTTTCAAAATATTCATGTGTTTGCGAAAGAAAATGTTTTGTGGGTTTTGCGTGTGTTTAGAATGTGCAAAACCGTTGAGAGATAAAGTAAAAAGAAAGCTCCCAAAATTGTCTTGAACTTGATGCGTTAGGATATCTAGTACAGTGTGGCTTTAGGATTTATCTAGTCGTTAGGATGCAACCCAATTTTCCCTTGGGGGTGAGTAATCATAGGGTTTCAGTGCTCAAACATTTAAAGAAGTCCACCCTGAACCTAGTGAGTCAATAATTCGTGTCTGTTAACTTAAGGAAGTTTGTTGTAGTCAATGACCCTTTAAATCTTGTTGTGAGACATTAAGTGTTGGGGTTTCGGTTCATGTGTAGATAAGAAATAAGTGAGTAGGTGTTCTCTCTTCTCGCACGGCTCATATCACTCAGGAAAGTAGGTCTGAGGGGACTTTGTGCCTGGTGCTTTCGAGTCATCTGATTTGGGATGCACCAACCGAACTCCCGTTACACGGGTGGTAGGGATTGCCCTATGTGTAGATTTGGTGAAAGGTGTACGTGATAGTGTAAGTCCTCATGGGCAATGATGCACGAAACCTGACCCTGGGGGAATGAAGCTCAAACTAATATATATAAAATTTTTGAGAAAAGAAACATAAGAAAAATAAATGGTAATGCAAATAAGAACCTTAATGGACTTTACACTTTGTATAACTTGAGGATGTTGAGGTTGTCCATGTCTTTCACTTAATTCCCTATTTAACTTGCACGAATGGTTCATTAGGTTAGGTGTGTGGACTGATTACCTATATAGAGTCGGCCCGTAGGATTACCGCGTCCAATGATCGACAAAATTTGTCCAACGAGTCGAGTGTCTAGATTGAATAATGCATCTTGTTCGGATTTTGTGGGTATATCCGCTGAAAACCCTCAGGAGACAACACTCCTCCTCCTTGGCAACAAGGAGGTTTAACGGCTTTTTGCACATGCTAAGTGCAACCGTGATTCCTACGAAAGTGAGTTAGGATTTTTTGTTTCTCGTTTGCTTTTCTCTTTCTTTGTTTTGCTCGGGACTATCAAAAACTTAGGTGTGCGGGTATTTGATTGACATCATTTCATGCTTATATTTGTATCTTATATCCATTATCTTACACCTAAGCAATGCTACGTGACGAGTTTTATGTTTGAATTTCAGAAATAAAGAGGTTTGAAGAGAAGAGCCACGAAAGGACCCAAAAGTAGGAAAAATGACTTAATTGTGAGACCCGGGGACTAAGATGCAAGGGAGAAGGACCTCAACGTAAGACCGAAGGACCTAAGAGCAAAACATAAAACTCCACACCATCATGGGGAGTATTTTGGCAATTCGATTCAGGTCGGAGCTCCAACAAGCAAAGTAGATGCATCCAAGACCAACAAATATATCAAGCAAAGCCCACAACAAGATTCAACGCGATCCGGATCCTGTAGACCGCCAATTGGCGGTCTGGAACCACCAATTGGCGGTCCAGATATTCCCGGATCCACTGAAACTTCTGGAGCGCGTGTATTAGAGGATGTTTAGGCTATTTTTAGTATTTATTTAGTCCCACATCGGGGGATTGTCCCGGATTACCTTTTTCTATGTATCCCAACTCTCTCTTTGTGGCCATCTTCCCTACTAAGAGTGAAGCCTTGAAGCAAAACTCTGGTGGAGGAAGGGCTTGCTTCGACACACCTTCCTGTGGACGACCCGTATTTGCCACTGCTTCAACGCGGCCGTGCACTTGCGGTTTAAATAAAACGAGCAATCAAAAGTCACTCCACACTCCTGACTTTTTGGTTCTTTGAGTTTTGGTTCTTCCACTCCTTGTTCCTCATTTCAAACAACATCATTCTCCTCTCCACCATCCCCACCCTCCTCATGTTATTGAGCTATAGTTCTTGAATTCATGTTCACAAAACGATCGCAAAATACCTACATGAAGTAGGCAAAAAAAATGAACGAATGTACGTTGGAAACTTGCAAACAAACAAACGCAACAGAGATATATAGTTTATACCTTCAAAATGTTGATATATCTAATTCAAAATTGCATGCACTAAGGAGTTCCATTCCAACTTGTCATGCAATTCATGAATCTAGCTTTCAAATGGCAGTAATTTTAATATAGTTACTATATTAGCTAGACTTCTTTAGTGTCTTGTAAATTTCCAAAGCTAGTGTTAAAGTATACACATATCATTCTTTAAGTTTTAGATGACTATATTGTTAGGATCGATGTGACCTCTAATCACTTGATAAATGTGGAATTAAAACGTTAAGTAAAGAATTAATGTAAAGAACAAGCAAACCACAAAATTCGACGCTGGAGTTTAGAGAGGTTCGGCACCGCACCTGGTTCTAGTCCTCCTCGCAAGTCTCGCTCGATCCTATGAGCCTCGCATATGATTCCACTTACCGATCTCTGTTCCGGGTCAAGATCAACAACATCTTCTACAACTATGGAGCATAGCAAGCAACCTTGCCTCGCTCGTGTCTCCTCTCACAACCCGAGAGGGAGCTTCCTCGAGGCTTTACAACGCTTGGGTGATTATTGGATTTGGAAGATGAATCACAATCTAAACACTCTAACTTGATCACACTTGGATAAAAGATTGGAATGAATATGCAAGTGGTGGAATTTGGCTTTGAGTGTAGAAAGATGAGAGCTTGAAAGTAGAGGATTTGGCTTTGAGTGTGGATCAATAGGGAGTGTTCAAGAGTTCTAAAACTAAGATATGAGACCATATTTATAAGCCTTCAAGCTCCACTAGCTGTTTGGGATTTGGTAATATATAGACCAATGAGAAGCAAAGATTTGCTTAAAGCTCGGGTAGATGTCAGACCATGGTCGGTCGGCCGTTTGAAGAACGGTTGTCCGAAACATGAAGGATAGACTGGTCACAATAAGGCACTCAGTTGACCAAATTAGATTCACATCACCATTCACCAACTTCCAGTAACTCTTTTCAATTTCACCCTATTTAATTTCGGTACACCAAAATGCATTCGTTCACCGTTCTAAGGTGGACAGTAAGATTGGTTGGGCTCTGATTACATAGGTTTGGTAGACCGTTTATACTTCGGATGACCGAAGTTAGCATGAGTTTTCCGCTAACAGTTAAGGCTCAAAAAGTTGTTGAGTACAATGGTCAAGTGTCACGTGTAAATAGTCATTGGGCACCTAAAGCCAAGAAGAGATCGGTTAACCGACAGACATTGGTCAGGACAGAATCCTGGTGTTCAAGTAAACATTAAACCTAATGGACTCAATATATATCAAATTAATGTCTTGATCCAAAGCTTTGATTACAATTCTGGTGTCTTGATGTCTTTGTCCCAATGTTCATTCTCTTGAATATCTTGATCAACCTATTAAGATAATGAGCAAGTATATACAATGCACATGTAATCATGCTTGCCTACTTTGATTGACTAAGATTGATTAATTAAGATTGGTAGACTGATTGATTAAGATTTGTTTGGTTAGCGATCAAAGCCAATAAAGATTAATGCCCAAAAGTTAACATATACTTTTGCCATTTTATTTATTAAAAGAAACACATTGATAAACTTAGCTATTCTTTCGTACTCATCCAAGCTGTCAACTCTTGAAATCATGACACGGTACTGGATTATATTATAATTTAAAGCAAACAAAAACATAGCAACTTGTCGAATACCCGACAATTGGAAGAATATAAAAATATTTATAAAGGATTCATAACATGATGACCGAATTCACAAAGGATTTGCAAAAAAAAAAATGCAGCAAGAAGTCTATAACCAGAAGAGGAGGAGTTAGGGTTTTTGAGGTAGAGTTTGATTTCGGTGGTGTGAGGTGAGTGTTTAGTTTATTAAATGGGTTTGCGAATTGGGAATTGGAGGATTGGGTATTTGGGTTTGGTTTATTAAATGGGTTGTTAGGTTTGGTCAATGGGTTTGGTAAATATTTTTGTTAAATGAGTTTGCTAATTGGGTAATTTAATAGAATATTCGGGTTAATCAGATAATTGGATAGAGTAATCGGGTCTTAAGCGATAATCCAGCGAGCATCGAGTGAGCGGGGTCTGCTCGTGCTCTGGTCGTTTAGCTTGTCGAGCGAATTTTTTTACTTGTGTTCGGCTCGTTACTAACCAATCCGAGCCATAATCCAAGCAAATTAAGGAAATATCGTGCGATCTACTGATCCCGAGCATAACTTGACAACCTAGATAGGATTCAAGGGTAGAAGCAGCAAAATAAAAATAAAAATAGGAATGAATCTCTTGCTTCACATTATTCACATTATTGAGTAGTACTCATGCTTGTACGTTAAGGAAGAGACAGCAAAACCAGATTGGTTAACTGTAGCTCATATGTGGGCTGAAAATTACATTTGTACATCGAGACTATGTTTGAGGAGAGAGCAAAGTGTAATATATCCATATAAAACTGTCTATACTGTCAAAATACAACACTTGGAGAGAAATGGAAAATCAGAGAACTAACGGTGGCAACTATCGTCCGCGTTATTGCATGAGATCTCACTTTTTTTTTGAGTTTATCTACTCTACTTCCTCACTTCCATTTTAAATCCGAACCTCCCAAACATTAGAATAAGATTGTGGGGATTCAATCTCTAATTTTCTGAATTAGTGATCAGTGTTCTCTTTTTTCTGCGCTCTTTTCTGGGTTGTTGGGCAAAATCCTAGATACATCTGGTGACATAATAATCTCTGACACTCCACGTCTCCTCAGATATATCTGGTTACCGTAGATATATTCGGTTGCCCTATATATGCATTAATCCAGGAATGAAATGCATGTAATATACTATTATATATATATGT
Organism: Triglochin maritima; assembly: GCA_963682175.1. Lineage (NCBI taxonomy): Eukaryota > Viridiplantae > Streptophyta > Magnoliopsida > Alismatales > Juncaginaceae > Triglochin > Triglochin maritima. The sequence goes on from OY821785.1 coordinate 16,031,333, forward strand.
GTGGGGGGGTAAGTAGATATATATAAGGGTAACCAAATATATTTGAGGACACGTGGAGTGTCGGAGATCATTATATTTCCAAATATATCTAGGATTTTGCCCAAAAACCCAGAAAAAACATACAAAAAATAACACACTTAGCATTTTCCAATTAAGAACATAGGTTCGTTGCCTTTTATTTTCCTAAAATTAGAGCTTAGTACTCTATCCATTTATTTAATTGACTATATTGATTATCTCAAGAAAAATAATCTCTTATCCGGGCTAATCTCAGTTGGTGATCCGCAAATAATTTAAAATACCGGTGCAGCAATTATTTTCACACATGTTTAAGACATTAATTGTAAGAATAATCATAGATGCCATTGTATATTCCGCTTCACCGACTGACCCAACCCAATCCAAATGTCTCAAATGGAGATAATATATCTCAAGCCCAATAGCATCCACCGGACCAATTTTTTTGACGAAGTAAAGCTCCCTTGAGCACCATTAAGTTATAATTTACCAAACTGAGTCGGGCTACGTTGCATCCAATTCATTGAGTAACATTTAGTCAAGCTGTTTTAGCCCAACTGACTCAGCTTATTGGACTTAATTTAAACTCCATTGGGCCACTGGTTGAGCATGACTCCATAAAGGATACTCCGCTACAGACCATTAAAACCCACGGGGGACGTATGGCGTATCACGGGAAATTGTTCAAAACTACTTGGCGATTTTAGCATGCTTTGTTTCATCGAAACGATGGAATTAAGTCCAAATTCTCACTTTTAATCATAACCCTTAATTAATTTGCAAGGGTCATATTTGTTCACATAATGCAATTTTCGTCCTCAATTTATATCTACTACGTTAAACACGAAATTGGTTGAGTTGTAGTCTAAATCACCATAATCCAAACTTATTCTCATTTCTCACCTTTGGCTATGCCGAGGATTGATTCTAAGCTAGCATTAAGCATATAATGTACATAGAATCAAACATGAATGGGATAATTCAGACTTCGCTGCTCTCTAACTCATCGTAAAAACAGCAATACAACATGAAGAATGAACATCCATAGGAGGAATGACGTTATTAACATCTATTAAATGATAACAGATCTATTAAAAATCCTAAAGACAGAGCTCATTTATACATGACAGTTCTACTGCTGTAATTTAACACAACTTTAATTACACTAATTTAATATGAGATATTATGCCATAAAAATAAAAAAAGTGTATAAAAAGGATTTGTTCCCTCTCCGGTTTAAAAGTTTTATGTACCTCACAATTTTACATCAAACACGACACGGAAACGACATAAAAAATTCGTGTTTAAATTTAGGATTTTCGTGTTTCATGTTGTGTTTGTGTCGGGAATTTAGGACACGAAAGTTTTTCGTGTCGTTTCCGTGTACAAAATACCAGTAACATGCCAACGAGACATTGCTGGCTCATGTTATATAGGTGTATTGAATTTATTTATTTTCGTTTTGCCCACTCCAAACTTACCACATGAATTAATCACACATCGAAAGATTTCAATGTTTGCCTTCTCCTCTACCCTGCATAAGGGCCCTCCAATATGCTTCCCCAAACCTGTGACTTCCTCTCTTCGTTGAGAGCTTTAAGTTAAAAAATAATAATTTAAAGAAAATTTGCTTCTAACGAAGAAAGACTACATATTTGATGTATAATTTCTTTTGTGTTTATTAATATCGTTTCGTGTTTACACAAAATTAAGCGGGTCATGTTTGTGTTATCCAATAGGGTATACGAACTTATTTCGTGTCGTGTTCGTGTATGATCAATTTAACTTGTACATGTAAAAAAAACACAACACGAAAGTATACGAAATGACACGAACGTGAGGTCTAAAGTTTTAGCTTCCAATTGGTGGGGCTAATCATTGTACGGGAACCATAAGATGTATTACTTGATGGGAAGCTGAGAAGGTATTCACCATGAAAGGAACTCAGCTCCATCCAATTTGATCATCTTTTGACTAACATATTGAGAACAAGCTTAAAGCTAACATATCAAAGCATGTAAAGGACGTTCTCCCAAGTGGGAGTCCCACAGTAGCACCATAAATAATACGGCCACTTTTATGATACGCTCACAGCAAACAATTGTGTCGGACTATCATTCGTCGTAATTAACCGACACAATTAACTTTAACCTAAAGAAATCAGGATTGTTAACTAATCTCACTTGTGCAACACATGAAAGAGTTTTGAATTTTATGATATTAATTTAGTGACAAAGAAGTTACACTTTCCCTTGGGAAAATGGACGCTTGTGTCCGGGACGCACGCCGACGTGGTCAGTCCAGTCAGCAGCAACAGTCTAGTCATCAAAAGTCAATGTCTTTTTCTTTCTGAAATTAATTAAATAAGAGATTTGTTTTGTGTCACATGCAACTTATACTCTCCCAATGCAACATTTCGTTTTCTCATGCAACATTTATTTTCGCAATGCAACATTTGATTCCCCCACGGACAAACCCACAACTTAAAATGGACAGACCAACACCTTATTCAGTCAAGAATAATTTATGTGTCTGTCCAGAATAAGTTGTGTGTCTGTTCAGAATAAATTTTGTGATTGTCCAGAAAAAGTTGTGTGTCTGTCCAGAATAAGTTTTGTGAATGTCTAGAATAAGTTGTGTGTCTGTCAAGAATAAATTATGTGTCTGTGAAGAATATGTTCTGTGTTTGTCCATAATAAGTTTTGTGTCTGTCCAAAATAAATGATGTGTCTGTCCAAAATAAATTATGTGTATGTCCAGAATAAGTTCTGTGTCTGTCCACAATATGTTTTATGTCTGTCAATAATAAGTTATGTGATTGCCCAGAATATGTTGTGTGTCTGTCCAGAATAGGTTGTGTGTCTGTTCATAATAGGTTGTGTGTCTGTCCATAATAAGTTCTGTGTCTGTCCAGAATATGTTGTGTGATTGTCCAGAATAATGTATGTATCTGTCTACAATAAGGAGTGTGTCTGTCCAGAATAAGTTTTGTGTCTGTCCAGATTAGGTTATATGTCTGTCTAGAATAAGTTGTGTGTGTCTAGAATCTGTTTTGTGCCCGTCCAGATTAAGTTGTGTGTCTATTCAGAATAATTTGCATTGAGAAAATGTTGCATGTGGAAATCAAATGGTGCATTGGAAAACGAAATGTTGCACGTGGAAACAAAATGTTACATTGAGAACATAATGTTGCATGGGAAAATAAATTACACGTGACACAAAATAAATATGTTATTTATTTAATTTCAAAAAGTAAAAAACATTTGACTTTTGCTGACTATACTCACTTTGTCAGTGCGCGTCTCTAACGTCGGCGTTGTGTATTACTACTCTTTCCCTTAGGGCACCCTTAACGGGGGTGCCCCGCCCGGGCGCCCTGGTCGGGCGGTGGGCGTCCCGGGCAGACGCCCGGGCGCCCATGGGAGGGGGACACGTGTCCCCCTCCCATTGGTGATTAATTTTTTTTTTTGAATTTTTTTTGTTTTGGTTTTGTTATTAGTGGATTGGGTATTTGTTATAAATGTGGGGTAATAATTTTTTGTAAGTAATTAAAATTAAAAAATTTCCAGAACCAATACACTGTTTAATCACGGGTGCAATATTTAATCACGGGTGCACTATTTTCAATCACGCGTGCACTGTTTGCAATCACGCGTGCACTATTTGCAATCACGCGTGAACAGTGCAACAAATACATCCAAACCATCCCAACTATAAATACATCTATTTATCTCCTGATTCCTCACATTTCCTTAACTTCTCAACTTGTAGTTTCTTCTCTCATCAATGTCGGATAATAGTTTAAACTCCGGTCAATCGGACGATGATAACTGGAATGAGACATTAAATCTAATGGACCGTGCTATTGAATTAGCCGGACAGGCTGTTTACGAAAGGACTACACGTCCTAAGCAACGTCGAAGGAGAACGACGAACCCAGATAGAGATCGTGAACTAGGTTACAGACGCCTTGTAGACGATTATTTCTCTGACAACCCTGTGTATTCTGATAGTCTTTTCAGGACAAGATTTCGGATGAGAAAGCATGTCTTCCTGCGCATCCACAATGCCATCGAAGCATCTGATGTCTTCTTCCAACGAACACCGGACGCAACTGGTAGGATGAGCATCTCCGGTCTACAAAAAAGTACGGCAGCAATGCGAATGCTAGCATATGGCGTTGCCGCTGATGGGATCGATGAGTACCTACGAATGAGTGCGGCAACATCCAGAAATGCTCTCCTCAAATTCTGTGAAGGTGTTATTCGCATCTTCGGCCCTGAGTATTTACGTCGGCCAACTGCAAATGACCTGGCACGCCTACTTTACGTTGGTGAGCAACGTGGGTTTCCAGGTATGATGGGGAGTATCGATTGTATGCACTGGGAGTGGAAAAACTGCCCAGCTGCTTGGAAGGGACAACATCAAGGACGTGCTGGGAAAGCAACTATGATCCTTGAGGCGGTGGCATCGTACGACTTATGGATCTGGCACTCCTTCTTCGGAATACCGGGTTCATGCAATGACTTAAACGTCCTGCAACAATCTCCGGTTTTCGACGACATACTAGAAGGCCGAGCACCACCTGTTAATTATGAGGTAAACGGTGTTCAATATGATATGGGATACTATCTTACTGATGATATTTATCCACAGTGGGCGGCCTTCATCCAATCCATCCTTCACCCTCACACCCCAAAGCACAGATTGTTTGCTGAAGTGCAGGAGGCAACGCGTAAAGATGTTGAACGCGCTTTCGGAGTGTTGCAAGCGAGGTTCGCGATCATCAGAAACCCGGCTCTTGCCTGGAGCAAGGACGTTCTGTCCAAAATAATGGCAGCTTGTATCATCATGCATAACATGATAGTGGAGGACGAACGCGACTGCTATGCTAATTTTGGAGATATTCGCGAATTTATGGAAGATCGTCCTGGAACTTCAGCTGAGGCAACGTCGTATTCAACCGATCGTATAGCGGATATTCACGAGTTTTTTGTCAATCAAGATCGAGTGCGTGACAGGAACCAACATTTGGATCTGAAAGACGATTTAATTGAGCATATATGGCAACGCTACGGACGAGGAGCGGTTTGAAAATCGGTTAACGTAGTTGGTCATGTAGTATTTAAAAGTTGAGTTTATGTAATATGTACTGTTGTTTCTTAACTTTGATTGTAATATTTCCTATTTCAGTTTGTCTTAAATGTAACGTGGCTCCGTAATATTTAATAATAATTTCGTGATTTACCAGTAATTATTAACAATATTTCGAGTTAAAATATAATTATAATGTAATTAAACTTAGATTTATATAAAATGTATTTTGTTAAATGTTGTGTGAGAATTAAATTTGTTTAATTAAGAAATGATGTGGATGAAAGAGAGTGTAGGGTGGGTGGGGGTAGCCTGGGCATGGGTAAGGGGATTTTTTGGGTGGGTTGGGTGAGCTGACGTGGCAGAGAGAGAAGCTGACGTGGCAGAGAGAGAGTGCAGGGCGCCTGGGGGTAGCCCGGACGCTGTTAAATATGCTCTTACTCGTGTACAACGGGAAGAAACTAAATCTCGTGTTGTTAATTCCGTTCGTGGAGATCACTTCCGCTTTTCTATGACAAAAAATACTAAAAAACATGAAGTGTCTATGTCAGCTCTATATCACCTGAGAGCTGAGGTGGAGTTGGCAAGGACAAAGATGTACTGCTGTTTCCTTTGGAACATTCTCCACTAACTCATGCTTTACTAGCAACTTATAAAAAAATTATAAATGTGTTTTGTATTCTTTGCTCACGTGCATGACAAACCAATTGCGGAGATATGGTCGGGTTTTAGGTAGGTGGAAGGAAGTTTCACGGAGAGTATGGCGCTACAAAAGTCGAAATCACCAAAAAACTTTGAAACCCACGTTACATTCAATGTCGATCACTGTTCAACCACGGTCTATCTCCGCGACATATATTTCATATAAAGTAGAAACCGAATTGCTCATCTCTTGTTTTTCATAAAAAATAAATGATAATGCGCAGTCATTACGGGAAAAACTGTTTTGATTATTTTCTTGTCAATTAAGCTTATAAACGAAAATAATAAAACTTTGAAAAGTAATAAATCATTTGAGTTAGTTAAGAACTAACTTGAGGTTGGTGAAAAGACCAAAATGGCTAAATCCAGTAGGTGCAAAGCAAGGGTTCTCCTCTTCTAACGTGTTCCATACTTTATTCACTCCAATAAAGAATAAAAATGCCAAAAAATATATTCAAAGAGATATAAGCCTTTATAGATCGTTGATACGAACTATTAAAACAACGCATTCCTACTCAAGCAAATCTTCATCATATTACCACAATGACTAAGATTGTGGATGGGTGCAACTTTGCAACCTAATTCAAGACACATGCACCCATGTTTTTATCTTACAGAGCAATTCGTAAAAGTCCACGACAGATTATTCCATAAGTTTATCAAAGTTTGTCCGAACAGCAACTGTTAAGTCCTTAACTCTTGCTTAAGGGCTAATCCCGGGATTAGTGGGGGATTAGCATGGGGAAGAGGATGCGGAACAGTGACGGTGATAGGTGTAGGGGGCCGGTTACTGTTGGTATGTTGGGTTTAGGAGAAAACCATCAATTCTTGTCTTCATTTCTTCCTTTCTTCTTCACTCAATCTCTGTCTCACCATTTTCACTCACTGTCTTCTCCCTTGTCCGGCGATCCAGAGAACGTGGTGGCAACTCCGGCGTGTGGAGGCGAGCGTGGAGTCGAGGAGGCAGACGTGAGGCTCGCGTGATCAGAGGTTGAGGTCGACAGGCGACGTTGAGTGAACTCGGGCGTACTCCGTCTTCGTCTTGAGTTATGCCGACTTACTAGTGTGCTTTTGTTGTTCCCCACGTTGGTGGGAAGTCGTGGTCGGTCGGAGACCTCGCTGGTGACGAGAAACGACGTAAAATCCTTGGCTGATGCAAGGTTGATGTCGACCAACGGTCGACCAGTGCCTTCGGGCGGTGGACCGGTTTTACCTTTTTGCCCGACTTTAACCAACACCGGTCGAACGATGCCAATGTAGCGGTCGATCGGTTGCATATGTGCTGGTGGGTTGGAGGCTTGCTGTCGGATTTCGGTCAACCGTTCCTGGTTTTTGGGTCGACCGGAACTTAAGTGTACTTGATGATTATGCATGCTGTTCGACCGATTTATATATATTGTTCGACCGTTATATGACGTAGACTATTAGGATGACCCTGGTAGTTTTCGGTCGACCGGGACCCCCTGACTCGGTCGATCGAATAGACTTGTATGATTTTGACCAACTCCGGATTTTGACATTGTTTTCGGTCGACCGGTTTTAGACTGCTGTTCGACCGTTTGGATTTAAGTGACGCGCAGAATAGTTCGACCGTTGTAGACTTTTGGTCGACCGGTTAGGCTCTTCCGGTCGACCGTTTGTGTGCAGAACTGAATTCCTGGTCCTTGTGTTGTGTCAACTCTGTCCACAGAAACCCATGTCCTCGCTTAGAGCGTGAGCCGGGAGGTGACGACGGGTACGTGCTAGTGCCTGCCCAGGGACCGCCGTGTGGAAGAGTGTGGACACTTGGGTCGTGCCACCTCCGTGATGGACCGTGGTGTGACGTGTTGTTGCCTTACTCTTTGTTGAGTAGCAGACCTGAGGGATCGCGGATCCAAATACGTGTTGACGCATGACTCGTGGAGCATGATGACCCTGCAGACTACGGTCTGGACCCGTCTGATGTTGTGCCGGACCTATGCTGTACCGCCGAGGTTGTGCCGGCGATGCCGCCGAGGTTTTTGCCGGCGATGATGGTGCCGACGATGTTCCGACTTGTGGTTGTGCCGTCCGATGTTGTGCCGGACGTATGTTGTACCGCCGATGTTGTTCCGGTGATGTTCCCCGATTGGGCACCTATCCTGGGATGTTGACCGACCAGGCTACGGCTCCGTCGAGGGTGGTGTAGACCACGTGGTTACTTTGCGCGGAAGTGCGGACGCTCCTCACTGATCCCTTTTGCTTGTGTAGTCGCGTGTGGGGTGTGTGTCACGTACTGTCCGTAAGACCGTATGTGCCTACGGTAGGTTTCCGAGGGAGACCCGTTGTTGTTGCTGGACTGATGTCCTTGTGGACCCTGTTGAGGGTCGTTGTTGTTGGACTGAGGTTCATTTTTCCCTTGGAGGGATTTGATGCATTGCAGATGTGATATGACATGCTACTAGTATGATAGGTTCATTTACCGTACTGTTGCATTCATATAGGCGAGCTTGGCATACGGGGTTTCCTAATGGGAAACTTAGGCATCATTGTTTGATTCATGTTTCAAGACCGCAATAGGTTCTGTCGGGTGGTGACAGCAGGCGCACACATTTTGGGGTCAGGATCCTCTTCGAACTCTTCGAGGTCGTCGTGATTGCTTGTACCTGTCTTTTCATTGTATTGTTGTAATGACGTCTTTTGACAAACTCTGTTGTATTATTGGTACACCAACTGTTGATTTATATGAGTAACATTCCCGTTGATGAGTTATTATGATAATCTCTTGATTGTTTATTTTTTTTAAATTTCCGCTGTTTCGGGATGTTACAGCAACGACTGTGTATGCATGTATGTCATGCACTGTATCAAATGCTTGATGTTGGACGTACATCGCACTATGAAGATTGATGACAAATACATCAAAAATTAATGAGTAATGACAAATCCGACATACCATATGTACGAAATGTAAAAATGGAATACGTATAGACCAACTAAATTTCCGTCAAATAATATCAACAATTGTGAAATGAAATAGCTAAAAAATTACCTCACTAATATGTCATTTGAGGGAAAATATTAAGTCAAAGTAAAACATGGTTAAATATATCATAAAAACATGATTAAATGAAAAAAAATGAAAACGATATTGGAAACCAAGTTGTGGTCTTGAAAACCTTTTGAACATCGGTTGTACTCAATCGTCGTAGTTGAAGGTGGACTACTATGAAAAACATAGTAGAATTTTCTAGAGATGGCAATTTATGTAAGGTGAAGATAAAATAGTTGAGAAAATAAAATTATCATTAATATGAAATTGTCATGGCTATAAACAGATTGGTTGAATACAACCAACGAAACAAAACCAAATATTTTTTAACTGATTCCAACAGTTAGAACAAAAACCTAAAAACTTATAACTGATTCCAACATTTAGAACAAAAATATAAAAGCACATGATGTTAAACTAAACCACGACTAAAATTTTTGTCTGCCTTCCAAAATAAAAGACACTCTCGGACTTGAAGTGTGCCAAGGAACTACTACAGAAAAAGCGTTTTTGGAAAATAACTTTGTCTTTATATCCATCTTTGGAGAGAGGTCTAAGACATTTGAGACTAAGAAAAAAAATGCGACTAAAGTAGTAATAGAAAAACTAAAGATAAATGTAAAACTAATCAAACATTTTGGAAAATTTAGAAGGAACATGTGGATTTATAACATGGAGGAAAACAATGTGGTACATGTTAGCCAGCCAAGCATGATTCTTCTTCTTGAAAACTCTCCTCCGAAGCATTGTTTCAGGCAGTATTTCCTGAACATCATCAATAAGAAGGATTTCCGTCTGCAACATTGGGATGTTTCCATGTTTCTTCTTTAACAGTGATACGTGGAACACATTGTGAATTTTAGAACCAGGTGGAAGCAGTAGTTTATAAGTCGTTGCCTCCACCATCTGAATGACTTGATAAGGTCCATAACACTTTAAACCAAGTTTATGAGAGGGTCATCAGTGCACTGTTTGCTGCCTATAAGATCGCAACTTCAAGAAAATCCAATCCCCAACCTAGTTCTCTTTCTCTCTTCTTTTCTTGTCGGTTTGTACCTTCCATCCTCTTTTGAGCTCTCCCCAAATTCTGCTTGAGTAACGTCAACACTTCTTCTCTAGATCTCAACACCTTATCCACTTCCTCAACTCTAGTTGTGCCAGGTACATATGATCGTGGAGTAGGAGGAGATTTACCATATAAGGCTTCATATGGGGTCATTTGAGTAGTTGAATGTCTTAAAGTGTTATACAAAAACTCCGACAATGCTACCCAATCCTTTCACTGTCCCTGTTTGTAGTGGCAAAAGCACCGTAAATAAGTCTTTAAACACCCATAGTCTTTCCATCAATCTCAGGACGGTAAACGGAGCTCGACGTGAGCTTAGTCCATTGCATTTTGAACAACTCCTGCCAGAATGAGGTTCTAACGTCCCGAAACAGCGGAAGATTTAAAATTTCGAAATAACGAATAAAACTGACAACTCAAGGCGGGAACGTCACTAATATATAATATAGAAATCCGGGTGCACCCAGAATACATGGAGTTTACAAAAGGTGTACAACTACAATCCAGATGAAAGAAATGAAAATACAAGTAGTCGTACGATCTCGCAAATGCCGAAGAGGATCCGACTCCAAAGCGCTCCGTCCTCGGTCACCACCCACCGGACCTACTGCGATCCTGAAAAAGATGCAACAACAATGCCTGAGTTTCCAGAAGGAAACCCCGTATACCAACTCACCTATATGCATGCATCACATAATGAACCTATCATACTAGTAGCATGTCATGGCATCAACAGATATGGGAAACAGTTCCCCCGAAGGGTAAAACAGGACATCAGTCCGACAATCAATCATCGGGTCTCCCGAGGAGACCTACTGCAGGCACATGCAGTCTAGTAGCCCGCGACATCGCACCCCCCACACGCAGCTACACTACACAAGGGTTCGGCAGGGAGCCTCTGTCACGTCTACGCGCCGATAGAAACAGATCTGTAAATCTCAGTGGTCGGGGCCACAGGGACCAACGGGGCCGTCGCCCGGAAGGTATACAACATCATCTCGGTAGGTGCCCAGCCGAGGAAAACAACAAGCCGGCACAGCCTCGGCCCAACAATCATCATCGCCGGCACAACCTCGGCGGCATCACCGGCACAGCATCGGTGGTCCATCACAACGTCCGGCACAGCATCGGACGGTCCAGACCGAAGTCTGCCAGGTCATCGGGCTCCTCGAGCCGCGAACACCAACCGCGCCGCTATAAAAGCAGGGCAGCGACCTCCGTAGCCCCAAGGGCCGGTAGTCACCTCACCCAACGCCAGTTGCGTGCCCGCACAACATCAACACTGGGATCCGCGATCCCTCAGGCCTGCTATACTACAAAGTGCCAACAATCATCTCAAAAGTCACGGTCCATACATGGAGGTGACGCGTCCCGAACACCCACACTCTTCCCAACGGCGGTCCCTGGGCAGGCACGCATCATGCGCCCACCGTCACCTCCCGGCTCACGCACAAGGCGAGGACACGGGTTTCCGTGGACAAAGTTGGCATTCACAACGGGACCCAGGAATTCAGTTCTGAGCAGATTCGGTCGACCGAAATAGTCTAACCGGTCGACCGTTTTCACGAGGAATTCGGTCGACCGAAAGTCTGAATCGGTAGAACTCACTGCGCAACACTAATTCCCCAACGGTCGAACAAAAGTCTAAAACCGGTCGACCGAACGAGGTCAAAATCCGGAGTCTGGTCAACATTAAATTCCACTCTATCGGTCGACCGACTCAGGGGTCTCGGTCGACCGAAAACAGACAGGGTCAACCTAGTATTCTACGTCATCAAACGGTCGAACGTAAACATACTACCGGTCGAACAAACATGCAATCGGTCGAACGCAATATAAAATCGGTCGAACAATCAAACAATAATAACAGGTACACTTAAGTTCCGGTCGAACACAACAAGGACCGGTCGACCGATAACAGGTAGAAAATCCCAACTCACCAGCAATAATGCACTACCGGTCGACCGCCCCAAGGCATCGTTCGACCGGTGAAGGTTAAAGTCGGGCAAACAGTGCTAAAACGGTCGACCGCCCGAAGGATCCGGTCGACCGTTGGTCGTCTTCAACCTCGCGCCAGCCGAGGATTTACGAAGAAACGCGTCGCCGGAGAGGTCCTCGACCTCCCCCGACCGACCAACAACACCCTTCCACAAGGGTGGGCAACAAAATCACACTAATGAGCGGCATACCTCAACCAACGACGACGGAACGCCGGAGCTCGCTCACGCACGTCGCCTCCGGTGATCACCCCGCGCGCTCAACTCCGCACCTCTCCCGCACGAGCTCCTTCCTCGCCCGACGCCTCCGCAGCTGCTCCACCAACACGCGCACCAGCAAGGAAAGAAGAAGGAATGAGGGAAATGAGGAAGAAAGAAGAAAGAAGAAGAAGAACTTGGGTTATAAACCCGAAATTGCTACAGTCCCCTACTTCCAAACCCATCACCTCTCCTCCACGCTACAGTACTCGCCTCTCTTCCCTTCCCCATGCACTCCACACAACCCCATGCAAACCATCCTCCTAATCCTCCTCTAATCACCATTAACCTCCTAATCTCGGTTAGGGACATAACAATCCACCCAACTTAAAAGGATTTCGTCCCGAAATCAAAGCAACTACTCACCGAAAAGCTCTGGATACTGCCTTCTGACATCCTCCTCGATCTCCCAAGTGGCCTCGCGCTCGCTGTGATGCTGCCACCTGACCTTCACCATCGGAATGGTCCTCCTCCTGAGCTGGTGATCCATGCGATCAACAATCTCGACCGGCCTCTCCCCGAGCGACAAGTCCTGCTGAATCTCTGGCACTGCTATCTCAATAACGTGCGACGGATCTGCAACGTACTTCCTCAGCATAGACACATGGAAAACATCATGCAGACCCGAAAACTGCGGTGGCAATGCAATCCGGTAGGCAACCTCCCCAACTCGGTCGAGGATCTCAAACGGTCCAACATATCTCGGACTCAGCTTCCCCTTCTTCCCAAACCTCATCACACCTCGGGCAGGGGAAATCTTCAGAAACACATGGTCGCCCACCTCGAAACTCAGCGCTCGTCTGCGTCGATCTGCATAACTCTTCTGCCTGCTCTGTGCCGTGGCCAGTCTCCTCCTGATCACATCCACCTTCTCTGCATACATCTGCACGATCTCTGGCCCAACTAACTGCCTCTCGCCCACATCACTCCAGCATACCGGTGATCTGCAAGGCCTCCCGTACAAAGCCTCGTACGGTGCCATCCCAATACTCGAGTGGTAGCTGTTGTTGTAGGCGAACTCTATCAGTGGCAGGTGCTCATCCCAGTGCCCTGCCCAATCCAATGTGCATGCTCTCAGCATATCCTCCAGGGTCTGAATCGTCCTCTCTGACTGACCATCGGTCTGCGGATGGAACGCTGTACTGAATCTCAGACGCGTCCCCAAAGCCTGCTGCAGACTCCCCCAAAATCTGGAAGTGAATCGAGGATCTCGATCGGAGATGATGCTCACCGGCACTCCATGCAACCTGACTATCTCCTCCACGTACAACTTAGCTAGACCCTCCAAAGGCAATGTGGTCCTGATCGCTAAGAAATGCGCCGACTTGGTCAGTCGATCGACTATCACCCAAATCGCGTCGTGGAATCTCCTCGTCTTCGGCAATCCTGTGACAAAATCCATTGTCACGTGCTCCCACTTCCACTCAGGAAGCTCAATACACTGCATCGGTCCTGCTGGCCTCTGATGCTCAATCTTCACCTGCTGGCAGACCAAGCATCGCTCCACAAACTCTGCAATATCCTTCTTCATGCCCTTCCACCAGAAGTTCCGCTGCAGGTCCTTATACATCTTCGTGCTCCCCGGGTGAATGGTGTATCTGGCTCTGTGTGCCTCCTCCATGATGTCATCTCTCAGCCCATCAACCTTCGGCACCCAAATCCGACTCCTGAACCTCAGACCACCATCAACCCCCACACTGAAATCTGATCCATCTCTGGAAGCCAACTGTAGCAGACCAGCTAACTCCTCATCCCCCTGCTGAGCCTGAACTAACCGTGAGACAGTCTGCGGCTCCACCCGAAGCCCAGCAATCACTGCTCCCTCTGTACCCTCTGTGAACGGTCTCCACTCTGACAAGGCCTCGAGTAGCCTCCACTCCTGGATGCACAGACTCGCAACTGAAACCTCCACCTTCCTGCTCAGCGCATCTGCAACCGAATTCGCCTTCCCCGGATGATAGGAAATGGTGAAGTCGTAGTCCTTAATGAACTCGAGCCATCTGCGCTGCCTCATATTCAGCTCCTTCTGCAAGAACAAGTACTTCAGACTCTGATGATCGGTGAAGACCTCGAACTGCTCGCCATACAGATAGTGCCGCCAGGTCTTCAACGCGTGAACTACCGCCGCCAGCTCCAGATCGTGAGTCGGGTAGTTCTTCTCGTGCACCTTCAGCAGCCTCGAAGCGTACGCGACCACCTTCCCATGCTGCATCAGAACACAACCCAAGCCTATCCCGGATGCATCGCTGTAAATCACGTAGCCTCCACTGCCACTCGGTAGCGTCAGAATAGGTGCTGTCGTCAATCGCCTCTTCAGCTCCTGAAAGCTGTCCTCGCACTTCTGGGACCAAACGAACTTGACGCCTTTCTGCGTCAATGCTGTCAGCGGCGATGCAAGTCTGGAGAAATCCTGGATAAAGCGCCTGTAATACCCTGCCAGTCCAACGAAACTCCTGATCTCCGTCACGCTCGTCGGGGCTCTCCACTGAGTCACTGCCTCGACCTTCGCCGGATCCACTGAAATCCCATCCGCTGACACAATATGCCCCAGAAAAGCCACCTGATCCAACCAAAACTCGCACTTCGTGTACTTGGCATATAGCTGCTGATCCCTCAAGATGCCAAGCACAATCCTCAGGTGCTCTCGATGCTGCTCCCGGTCAGGCGAGTATATCAAAATGTCGTCTACGAATACAACGACAAATCTGTCGAGGTACGGCTGGAAGGTCCTATTCATCAGATCCATGAATGCTGCAGGCGCATTCGTCAGTCCAAATGGCATCACCAAGAACTCGTAGTGGCCGTACCGCGTCCTGAAGGCTGTCTTCTGAACATCTGCCTCCCTGATCCGCAACTGATGATAACCCGAACGCAGATCGATCTTCGAGAACACTCTCGCCGTCTGCAACTGATCAAACAAATCATCAATCCTGGGCAAAGGGTACCGGTTCCGAACGGTAACCTTATTCAGCATCCTGTAGTCGATGCACATCCGCAACGATCCATCCTTCTTCTTCACGAAGAGCACAGGCGCTCCCCATGGAGAAACACTCGGTCGAATGAACCCGGACTCCATCAACTCCTGCAACTGCTTCTTCAGCTCTGTCAACTCTGCAGGTGCCATACGATACGGTGCCTTCGACTGAGGTGTCGTACCCGCTACCAGCTCGATGCCGAACTCGATCTCTCGGTGCGGCGGTAATGCTGGAATCTCTGCTGGAAATACATCCGGGAACTCCTGCACAATCTCTATGTCCTCCAGTCTCCTCGTCTCACGATCAGGAACTACCAGCGTGGCCACAAACGCTCTGCATCCCTGCTGTATCAGTCTCTGTGCCCTAACTGCAGACACAATCAGACGACCCCCTCTGCTCCTCGCACCTCTGATCAGAACATCTGGCAAACCCTCCATCGGAATCAGGATCTTCTTCTCACGGCAAAAGACCCGCACGTCGTACCGGGACAGCCAGTCCATCCCCAGTATGACGTCGAAGTCCACCATCGGTAACAAGACCAGATCTGCCGGAAAATCGTGGTCTCCCGAAGCAACTGTGGTGCCGGGGAAAAAGCTCCCCACAGTGCCCACCTCACCCATGGGCGTGCTGACCTCCAAAACATCAGTCAGCAGCACAGGGGTCCGACCCAACTCGCCAGCAAACTTCTCCGAGATGAAGGAGTGAGTGGCGCCGCAATCAAACAACACACGCGCTACTGAACCAGAAACTGAAAGCGTACCTTCCACGACGGTGTTGGAGTCCCTAGCCTCCTCAGCCTGGATAGTGAAGACTCGCCCGGTCCTCCTGCTCTGGCCCGGTGCAACAACTGATCGGCTGCCTCCGCCTCTGCCTACTGCTGGTGGTCCCGGCCTCCTGCTCGGCTCACCCTGCCTCCGAGGACAATCACGGACAAAATGTCCCATCTGACCGCATCCCATACAAGCTCCAGTCCGACGGGGACACTCCTGTCCTGGATGGAACCTCCCGCAGTAAGTGCACGCTCCAGACTGACGTGCTCCTCCTCCATCAAACCTGGGCCTCTTGCCCGGGTTCCCTGCTCCACGACCAGCTACTCTGCTGCCGGTGCTCACTGGCGCCTTCCGCGCCTCCTGAATACACTCCCTCTGGTCCTGCTCTATGATCGTAGCATGCTTCACCGCATCTGCAAGGGTCCGCGGCATGCTGTTGATCACCCGAGATCGAAGCGGCTGCCTCAGTCCCTTCACGAACTTCCTCGCCCGCTGCTCTGGGGTCACACAAATCTCAGGGCAGTAACGCTCCAAAGCGTTGAACCTGCTGATGTAGCTCGTCAGTGTCATGTCCTTCTGCTCCAGCGACATGAACTCCTCCCTCTTCTGATCCCTGACATGCTGGGGGAAGTACTGCTCATGAAACACCTCCAAGAACTCCTCCCAGCTGACATCTGCACGGTCATCAAACAATACTGTGGACGTAGATCTCCACCAGTTGGCGGCCTCGCCATCGAACACGTAGGTGGCCAGCTCCACCATCCTCTCAGGTGCTACACCAATAGCACGGAAAATCTTCTCCATCCTGAAGACCCAGTCCTCTGCAACCTCTGGGGCCCTCCTGCCATCGAAAGTCGGCGGGTGCTGACGCATGAACCGATCGTGCTCAGCCCCCACCCCGCTCTGAGCGCTCTGAGCAGCCTGACGCTCCAGAAACTCGCCCAGCCTGTCCCACTGAGCACCTGAAGTGTCGTCACTGGGATCACGATCGCGTGGAGAACTCCTCACGCGCCTAGGTGCCATCTGTCACCACAACAATCAACAGATAAGCAACAATGCATGCATGACCTACGAAATTTATGCATGCCTCTAGCACTACTCCTAAGGGTGGTTCTTTAGACGAAGACACAGGAATCGACCGCTCTGATACCAAGTTGTAACGTCCCGAAACAGCGGAAGATTTAAAATTTCGAAATAACGAATAAAACTGACAACTCAAGGCGGGAACGTCACTAATATATAATATAGAAATCCGGGTGCACCCAGAATACATGGAGTTTACAAAAGGTGTACAACTACAATCCAGATGAAAGAAATGAAAATACAAGTAGTCGTACGATCTCGCAAATGCCGAAGAGGATCCGACTCCAAAGCGCTCCGTCCTCGGTCACCACCCACCGGACCTACTGCGATCCTGAAAAAGATGCAACAACAATGCCTGAGTTTCCAGAAGGAAACCCCGTATACCAACTCACCTATATGCATGCATCACATAATGAACCTATCATACTAGTAGCATGTCATGGCATCAACAGATATGGGAAACAGTTCCCCCGAAGGGTAAAACAGGACATCAGTCCGACAATCAATCATCGGGTCTCCCGAGGAGACCTACTGCAGGCACATGCAGTCTAGTAGCCCGCGACATCGCACCCCCCACACGCAGCTACACTACACAAGGGTTCGGCAGGGAGCCTCTGTCACGTCTACGCGCCGATAGAAACAGATCTGTAAATCTCAGTGGTCGGGGCCACAGGGACCAACGGGGCCGTCGCCCGGAAGGTATACAACATCATCTCGGTAGGTGCCCAGCCGAGGAAAACAACAAGCCGGCACAGCCTCGGCCCAACAATCATCATCGCCGGCACAACCTCGGCGGCATCACCGGCACAGCATCGGTGGTCCATCACAACGTCCGGCACAGCATCGGACGGTCCAGACCGAAGTCTGCCAGGTCATCGGGCTCCTCGAGCCGCGAACACCAACCGCGCCGCTATAAAAGCAGGGCAGCGACCTCCGTAGCCCCAAGGGCCGGTAGTCACCTCACCCAACGCCAGTTGCGTGCCCGCACAACATCAACACTGGGATCCGCGATCCCTCAGGCCTGCTATACTACAAAGTGCCAACAATCATCTCAAAAGTCACGGTCCATACATGGAGGTGACGCGTCCCGAACACCCACACTCTTCCCAACGGCGGTCCCTGGGCAGGCACGCATCATGCGCCCACCGTCACCTCCCGGCTCACGCACAAGGCGAGGACACGGGTTTCCGTGGACAAAGTTGGCATTCACAACGGGACCCAGGAATTCAGTTCTGAGCAGATTCGGTCGACCGAAATAGTCTAACCGGTCGACCGTTTTCACGAGGAATTCGGTCGACCGAAAGTCTGAATCGGTAGAACTCACTGCGCAACACTAATTCCCCAACGGTCGAACAAAAGTCTAAAACCGGTCGACCGAACGAGGTCAAAATCCGGAGTCTGGTCAACATTAAATTCCACTCTATCGGTCGACCGACTCAGGGGTCTCGGTCGACCGAAAACAGACAGGGTCAACCTAGTATTCTACGTCATCAAACGGTCGAACGTAAACATACTACCGGTCGAACAAACATGCAATCGGTCGAACGCAATATAAAATCGGTCGAACAATCAAACAATAATAACAGGTACACTTAAGTTCCGGTCGAACACAACAAGGACCGGTCGACCGATAACAGGTAGAAAATCCCAACTCACCAGCAATAATGCACTACCGGTCGACCGCCCCAAGGCATCGTTCGACCGGTGAAGGTTAAAGTCGGGCAAACAGTGCTAAAACGGTCGACCGCCCGAAGGATCCGGTCGACCGTTGGTCGTCTTCAACCTCGCGCCAGCCGAGGATTTACGAAGAAACGCGTCGCCGGAGAGGTCCTCGACCTCCCCCGACCGACCAACAACACCCTTCCACAAGGGTGGGCAACAAAATCACACTAATGAGCGGCATACCTCAACCAACGACGACGGAACGCCGGAGCTCGCTCACGCACGTCGCCTCCGGTGATCACCCCGCGCGCTCAACTCCGCACCTCTCCCGCACGAGCTCCTTCCTCGCCCGACGCCTCCGCAGCTGCTCCACCAACACGCGCACCAGCAAGGAAAGAAGAAGGAATGAGGGAAATGAGGAAGAAAGAAGAAAGAAGAAGAAGAACTTGGGTTATAAACCCGAAATTGCTACAGTCCCCTACTTCCAAACCCATCACCTCTCCTCCACGCTACAGTACTCGCCTCTCTTCCCTTCCCCATGCACTCCACACAACCCCATGCAAACCATCCTCCTAATCCTCCTCTAATCACCATTAACCTCCTAATCTCGGTTAGGGACATAACAGAGGTAGTGAAGAGAGCATCTCTATCTCTCAATATGCTTCTAGGGACCTCAAATAGTCTCACTACACGCACTCGTCCCGCGCGGGATGCACCAGTCTTGCTCGGGACACACTCTTCCCACGTGTCACGTTTCACTACTTTTACTCATAATATCAACATCCAAACATAGAATTTGATTATTCCAGACCCGTTAGAAAGACAATTAAAATAATCACATATCAATCTCTCTTACCACCAGACACTGACCAATTGTCATCAGAATCAAATTCTTCTGCTCTCGGCAATGATCTGACACATCATCACGAGACAACCAGTAAATTTTGAGTATCAAGTCACACCAGTCAAGAGGCCACACTCTCGTCCTGGGTGTGAATGATGACAACGTCCACAAATATCACTGACACTGCCCTCAGCTGACCTCTGCTTCTTCTCAGGATGATCCTCGAGTCTTCTCGTTGGCTGCCTCCTATCGCGGCGACTACTGCCTCCGCCGCTACTGAACTGATCAGTACTTCCGCCAAACCAATGCTCTCCTGAGTGCGACTCGGTACTCAGCTTCCAAGGTCATCGCATTACGAGGTGTGTCCTCCAGTGTCCGAGGCATACTAGTAAGCACCGCTCGCTGGAACGACGGTCAAAGTCCCTCTGTAAACTTCAACACCCTCTGCTCAGGCGTACTGTAGAACTCTGCGCAGTATCTCTTGAGTAAGATGAACTTGTAGATATACTCATCCAAGCTCAAATCTCTCTGCCGACGTGCCCAAACCCACGCCTCCGACGATCCTGAACGTGTTGCGGAAAATACTTCTTCCTAACTCCCCAAAAAGTCATCCCAACTAATCGGGATCGTACCTCCAAAGACCGTCATTGCGATCGTCCTCCATCAACTAATCGCTAGCCCACTGAAAATATATGTGGCCAACTCCACCCGACACTCAGACAGAGTATGGTAGTCACGACAACACTTACAACTCCTTGAGGTTCGACCCGTATTTTTCACGTCTTCACGGACGACGTGCACTTGCGGTTATTAAAATGATCAATCAAAACTAGGTATGAGATAAAGGGATAGAACAAGCAAACCACAAAATTGGCTATTATAGAGGTTCAACACGCCAACCGTGTCTTGTTGGCTTTTGGGCTTGAATTGATGTTAATTTTGATGATTAATCACACTAATCTTAATCACGTAACCTAGTCAGTCAAAGTGGACAAACAAGATAACATGCATTGCATATATACTTGTATGTGCACAAATCATCTTATTTGGACCAAGACTTGTAATTTTTTATTTATAGAGTATAGGGTTGAATGTAAACTTGAGCACTAGGATTCTGTCACAACCCAATTTGGATGACCAAACACCTAACAGATGACCGAACCTATCATACAAGTAGCCATTATAATCCTCACTGGAGTTGTCCGCTTGAACGACCGATTGTAACTCGGTCGACCAAATCTGCTTGGACCAGTTTTGGATTTGACTCCAATGGTGACACTTGGATTTTGTCTTAGAGCCCATCTGCATTGTCCACGATTGATCTCCTATTGGTTGACCGTTTACTTCTTGGCCTCTGGCGCGCAACCAATCTTTCCACTTGTTAGTATAGTTGTCAAACTCACAATGGACATTTGATTTCCAACCATTGGCGCTAAAGGACAAACTACTGATCTGGTTGACCAAATTGATTCCAAATGATCGGAATCTTGTAACAAGAATTGATTAAATCCTTACTATTCTTTTGGATGACCAACTGAACCCAATTCAGATAACCGAAATTAAATCAAAGGAAATTTGACGAAGTTTACTGGAAGTTGGTGACCGGTTATCAAAACCTTATTCGGTTAATTGAAAGCTTCATTTTGACCAAGTCAACTCTTTATTTAAGACAACCATTCTAGAAACGGTCGACCGAATATGTGCAAATTTTTGCCTGAGCTTAAGTCACATCGTCTCTTTATTTGTTCCATAGATCACCAACTCTTCCAAACGGCTAGTAGAGCTTAAAGCCTTATAAATAGGACTTCATACATGAGTTTTATACATCAAGAAACCTCTATATACTCCTATCATTTGTGTCCAAACATCAAACTCTTTAGGCTCCCATTCTCTTACACTCAAAGCTTAATTTCACAAATGTGTCAAGTCTCATCATATCCAAGTGTGCTCAAGTCTAGAGTGTTTGTTAGTGATTCCAACTTCAACATCCAAGAATCACCAAGTATTGTAAAGCTTCGACGAAGCTCCCTCTTGGGTTGTGCGAGGCGAAATCGAGCAACGTGAGGGTTCCCAAGGCTCATGGTGTAGAGGGTTTATCTTCGACCCGGAATGAAGAGAATAGTGGATAAATGCGTAGGGATTGGAGGATCGATTGGAGCACGAGGAGAAGACTATATCAAGGTCGTTGTGATCGAACCTCTATAAAAATCGTTGGAGTCACATTTACAGTTTGGTTGCTCTAACCTTACTGTTTTAATTATGTAATTATTAGAGCATCTAGATTGTGATTAGAGGGTCATCAATCCTAACACGTCCTAGTGTTGTCTTCCAAGCTTCACACTATCCTCCAAGCCTTACACGTCGTCTTGCTCAATTTCGCCTCATAAAACCTTAGAGTGAGCTTCCTCAAAGCTTTATGACTTTGGTGATTCTTGGATGTTGAAGTTGGAATCACAATTTACACTCTAGACTTGAACGCACTCAGATATGATAGGAATTGATAAACAAATGGTGAAGTTTTGTGTTTGAGTAAAGGAGAATAAGAGCTTGAAAGTGATTGATGTTTGGACACAAAGGATAGGAGTATAAAAAGGTGTCTTAGTGTGTAAAATTCATGTAGATATGGACTCCTATTATAAGGTCTCTGCACAAATTTGGTCAACCGTTGAGTGGGGCAGGCAAAGAACCATGGACCGGCAGCCTCCGACGTCCCTACTCGATCAGGCTTTGCCAACAAACCACAAAAGAAAGTGGGTGTGCGGTGGGAGAGAGTGGGGTCTTCCTGCACGCTGATCGAGTCTATTTCAAGAATTGGGCTTTTAGAGGAGGAATGATAGATTACACCAAGAGTTTAGGAAGTATGAATGGAATACACTACAACCAATGATTTTATAGAAGTAATGGAAGATTGAGTCTCTTCGCATACTATGAACTGAAAGGTTGTCTCCCTTCATAATGACTTCCAATGCAATGAGCCGCCAAAACCTGTGTCTTCATATTAGGACATTCCACGTCAGATAATATATAACAACCACTTCAGATTATGTTGTAATAGCCAACGTGAGATTCATTTTTTATTAGAATTTATTATGGTATTGTGTTTCTCAACAATCATAAATTGTTTCTTTGTCATAAAATATTTACTGTGACAGATTAAGAAATGTGATAATTCGTCATAGAACGTATCAATAAATTGACTATTAGAGAGGAAAATAATTCAATTGGCTTGACGTATGGCATAAGAATACTAAATAAGTTTTAATGATCGAACTTTGAAAGTGGCACTTAGTTAGGATTCTCATATCCTCACTTCATATTACTTAAATAATAATCTCAATTATTTGACAAAGACAGGAATAGATATTTACTGTGACAGATTAAGAAAAGAATTATGCCACATCATCATCCCATAACTACCTTTGACCAAGGTGGATTAAATCCAACAATTAAAAAATAAAAATTCTCTTATTAGTATATGCAAAAACGTGGTCAAACAGTTGGACCATTTTTCACTGTTTTTTACTCTACCAAATTTTGGATTAATATCCAACAAAATTTGGACTTTGGGGTTTTAACAAATTCATATGTTATAATGTTGTAGATCACATTATATCATGTAGTATATTATCATATATAATTTCCAAACATTATTGTAAGACCCACTCTCCTGCTATAATAATAATAAGTCTACTCTCCCCGGTTATGCGTAATTGACTTCTTGGAATGTCAAATTGTGTTATGTCATGCTTGTTTGGGTAGATTTGATCAGATTTATTGTTGGTCGACCGGGTGCGACACATCGAACGAGCGCGTGGTTGTTTGACTCGATCGACTCAATTTGGGTCCAAGTGAGTGTAGGGTCGGTTTTGGACTAAAACCGTGTTGAAGTGGCATGGAATTGGAAGGGTTGCATTAGGGTTTGGATGTGCATTTTCGTGGCTTTTGGATGCCTTTGGAATGGTGCCATTTTGGCATGCCTTGATGTGACTTGAATAGCCATGAAGGCTTTGGAAGTTGGAGGGTTGTTTGCAAACAAAACCCCCTCAACCCAAGCCATCCCTACCCTCTCACTCCCTCACTCACGAAATTCAGACCCTCTCCATCTCACTCTCCGGTGTGCTAGTGGATGGAGCTCCGATGAGTCAAGTGGAGCAAGCTAGAGTGCATCTTCTGGGAGCAACTAGACGAAGATCTGGGTGGGCTGATCTCCGGTAATCTCGGGCAAAGCTTTTCGTGAATTCAGGTATGCTCCTGACCCTTGAAGAGTTGTATGGGAGGGGGTGTTGTCTGGAGGGCCAGCCAGCACCATGTTGGTGGTTGGTGCAATCGGTTGCACCATGAACCGAGTTCCCTTCTAGCGTGCGCATGGAGCATACGCTAGATGGGGCTGGCTGTGGGGCAGCCAGAGGGACCGGGGTTCCGGTAAGCTGCGATGAGGTCCAACCAGGAGTGATGAAGTTTCTTCTGGGCTGAGTTTTGGAATGGGCACGGATCTGGTTGGGTGTGGCTGGTGCACACAAGATCCGACTAGGATTTGTCTTCAACCCTTTTGACTCTTTGTTTGGATCGGCTGGCTGGTCCAGCTCTTCTAGATGGTGGAAAAGGTCAGGAAAAGGTGTGGAACAAACCTAGGGATGCTAAGGGTGAGGGGGATCTGGATGGGCTAGCTCGGTCTGAGAAGGGTGCGCTTGAATGGGCTAGCTGTCACCACCTTGAATTCGAGGATGCCCGAGGGTGCGCCATACCGGGCCAGGTTCGTGAGCTTGGAGCATCACAAGGAACTACGAAGCACACAAGGCAAACCAAACGCGAGGCGTGAGGTGAGCAACGGGGGTAGCCCAAGTACCCCCCTGGGTTTTGCAAGGCAAGCGCCAAGGAGATTCGAGATGCGCGGGCATGCGCACACGCAAGGCGAAGCGTGGAGGAGGAATCGAGTGGCAGGCAGCGGCAAAGCGCGCGCAAGAAGGCAAGTAGCCGAGGCTACGAACATGGAGTGAAAGGCCTAGTCCAAGGACGTGCGCGTAGCACGGGCGCGAGGAAGCTATGCTCGGGGGACGTGCACGCGCGCAAGGGCGCATGCACGGGCGAGCGAGGCAAAGGCACGGATGTTCTAAAGCCTATAGCGTGGATTGGTGGCTTGGAACGTGAGGCGCGTGGAGAAGCACCAAGGCTTGGAGTCCGGGGACACCCAAGCGAAGGTCTAAGGGCATCAGCAAGCGAGGTGCACGCATAGCACTTGGAAAGTGCGAGAGCATGTACTAAGCATAACCCGGGCAGCACTTAGGCACGCCATGGAGGTGGGCTTGAGCGGGCAATGCTTAGGATGGAGGCGTAGGAGCTTGGGAGGCTAAAGACAAGGAGTCAACACCAGGTCAGCACAAGGAGACTAGGTGAGGATCGTAGTCAACACGAGTCAATACCGGTCAACTGGTGGTGGATGGTGCGGGCCGACGAGGACTACCCATGGGAGAAGCAAGGACCGAGATCGGTGACCAGGCAAGGCGTGGGCAGCCCAACAAAGGCGTGGAGACCAAGTCAAAGGAGGGAGGCTACATTCGTGGAGACGGTTATGGACTTGGTCCACCAACCGAAGGGAGAGGGGAACATGGGCTTAATGGGTCAGCCCCAATACGCACATGTCTCCCTTACATGTAGGTATTCGGTTAGGAAGGAGTGGAAATCGTGATGCATGCATTCCTTGAAAATAGGAACCGAAGATGCACTTCCTAAAAAGTAGGATTCGGTTAAGGAACGGGTCCATAACCGAACGAGAGATGTGCAAGGGATTTGAACGGGTCAAACCCACTTGCGCAACTTCCTATTTTGAGGGACGGTTTTGAAGACATATATTCCAACAAAATACAACATGATCCCCACGTTTCCAGCCAGCCTTAACCGAAGGGTTCGGTTATGACTATGGGGCGCTATTCGTGGGAATTAATCTGCGGTGGAGGAAGAGTTTGGGAACGATTCCTATGGATTAATTCAGCCACGATTATTATCAAGTTATGGGGGAGAATAGGGAGCTATTCTCTTGCAACCAAAGGAAGGTGGGTTGGGTGGCATCCAACCGTGCTACAAAGTAGGGTTTTGAAGCACTATAAAAGGGGACGCCTTCATAGGTTCAGAAGCATCAATCAAGGGGCACCAATTCGGATCAGCAATTCGAATTGTCTTCAGATAGGGTTTCCATCATAGTTTGAGGTTAGATTTGGGCGTGAGAGAGTTTTTGTAGGGGAGACTTGTGAGTGTGAAATCTTTGTAATCCCTTTGGGACGTTTCTTATATTTAATAAAAAGAGATTGTTCCGCCACCTTTCTTTCAGTGTTCTTGTGTGGGGAATTTGGGACGTTTTGGGGGCTTGGTGTTTGTGAGGGTTGTGCAACCTTAGTTTCCGCGTGTGCTTGTTGTGGGGGCTATTCCGCTAGTTCCCAACTCTGAGGGTAACCTAAGAGTTGTGCGGTTGTGTTGGTGTTTTCAACTCTGCCCTGCGGGGATAGAACGTTTGGCGAGGCCAAAGTTCGAAAAAGTTGGAATTTGAGAGTCTCTAAAGGACTCCTAACACGACCGGGTGACACTAGCCATGCGGTTAGTGCACCATGTGCATCAGCTTGCTCGGTTGTTGGGCTGAGCTGCTTGGATGGATCTCTACTGACCCTCTCCCACCACAGACCGCCTGAGAGGGATACTCTAAGCATGTGGGTTGGAGTGGTCAGGGGCTCATGCATCTGGTTGTGAGTCGCTTGAACTTGTTAGCTTGCCTATTGTAAGTTATCGTGTTCTATGTATTGAATGTGTTTTGCTATATATGACTTGTTGTGTTTCAGTACCAAATATATTGTGGCTATATGATCTGGTGTGTGTGTATTCCTGATGTTGTAGTCATGCATGCACTTATGAAGGTAAACGGCCTCTTCCATATCATGTGTTGATTGTGTCATATTCTAAAGCAACATATTAACCCGTTGCACGTATGTATGCTAGTTTAGAGATCTATATTGTCTACTGATATTTTATGCTTGTTACAACATGATTATCCTACTGATATACATGTAATCCATACCCATATCAACTCTGATCACGCTCTGAAATTTCAGTTATCATCACATATACACTCTGAAATTAAAGATGCATGCGATCGATTATTGTGGAGTTTGATTTTGATATATCTAGTTGTAATGCATCATCCTATTGCGTCTTTCATGGTTATATGTTACTGAATGAAGTGTTATGATATGGTTATGTATGACCCTTAGGATATCAGACCTTATAACATCCTTATCATGACCCGTAGATGACTCGATTAGCTATTATCTTGATTTGCCGATCCGGTTATGATTGCTTGCTGTTGTGAGTTTCATTTGATTCCTGATTGGGATGTTCTGATTTTGATTTGTTTGGGGGCTGTTAGGAGGGTATCCGGATACCTTTCCTTGAGATCGTTCCACACACTGTAGATGCATTAGATTTTAGATGCTTAAGTAGCTTGCATTGCATTTAATCTGATTAATAATTCTGGGCACGTTCTGTTTTCTGGGCCGACGGGCCATGAGTGGGTCCTCTAGCTCCAGAGGTCATTCGTATAAGACCTTCACGTTGGGAGGCCAGGCATAAGATAAGTCCTGGGCAGGCGCGTTGCCATTCTGTCTCAGGGTAGGTGTTCCCAAGTTCGCGATGCACCATTTAGGTCACTTGCCGCGAATTGGGACACTTATCCGGCGCACCGCTTTGTGCCGAGCGGTGGGTCATTGTCGAGTGACCACCTTTGACCAGCAAGGCTGGTGTTCTGGTTCCTTTTGAGGAATGGTTCGGGTGCGCCCGACTGGCACGACTTATGGAGTCATAGCCTTCTGTTGCATTATGTGCTTTTTTGTTTTGGTTTCGGATGCTTTTGTCTTAGATAGATTGCATGCATTATCCAATATAACTCCGATTGGGCCAGGGGCATACTTGGTTTTCTTTATAGAAAACTCACGCATATGTTGATGCGGTGCTTGCAGGTACTTAGATTCCTACATGGTAGACTGGACGAGTAGTCAAAGATTTTGTACACGAGGGACACGTCGACCAGATTCTTCAGTTTGTCTTTTGCTTCCGCATTATTTATGATGTATTTCCCTTTTGAACTCGATGTAATGTATTTGACCTTGTTACCATATATGGATAATCTCTCACTTTTCAGTTATGTTTTATGTTTGTCTATCCATGTATAATCTCTCTACGTATTGTCGAGTCGTTGTTTGGCCTGTCTTTTGTAACTCCTTCGGTCGTCGTGGAGGTCTCTGATCGCGACACTTGTAGTCTTTCCCAGTGTGCGTACCCGCGAGATCGGGGGCGTTACAATTATACCCCATAATATATATACATTTCGAATTCATTTATTATTCTAACTATGTCGTTTTCACGACATATTGATTTTATTATTTTACCGCATGTATAATATTTCATAACACATGAAACTTAATACATTATATAAAATACAAAATTATATTTCTTGTTTCCCAGTTTTGTGGTGTGACCTATAGGAGGATCTAAGTTATATTGACAATGATATAAAACATTTTATATCATAAACTATAAACGGTATCTAGCTACACATTATAGTAACCCAAATAACAAAGATGTTTTGCTCACTCGAACTAAACATGATCCACTTAGTGATATGTAAAATATCACTTGTGTCTATCCCTTGCCTCATGATATTAAAAATATTATACAAAGTAGAAATGTGTCACCTTTGTATTATATATTCATTTCTTGATCTCTTAAGCTAATTATAAATATGTAACTTAACACAAGTCACATTGTGCACATTATAATTTCACTTTATCAAGGGGCCCACTAATATCATTACTCAAGTAAAGAGGGACAATGATAATCCATTGACGAACTATCTTTCTAGCATAAGTCATACTTAACCAACTATTGCCTTTATCACTATACTCAATGACAACTTTTGACAATTATCAAATTAAACACTTCCTATGTGAAAAGACGTAAGTCTCATATCTTAGGATTCAAGACACAGTGAAAACATTAATGACACATAACACAATTCCATAATGTTTCACTTGCTAGGTCTATTCAATATATAAAAGCAACCATTTTTCTTTTTTATATACTCGTGTCGTCAAATATTTGTAGAGCTACAATAATCGATGACCAACACGACAGTCTTATCTCGGTAATTAATGTTCCATATCAATTACCATGATTGTGAATAACTTTTGATTTATGTAAATCATTATCTTTTAGAGCTCTACAGTTAAGGACCAAGAGCCTCTTCCTTAACACTTCTAAAAGATGAATACAATAATCAAGGAACAAAATGTTTGCACATTCAATTCATAACAATTGACATATAAAAGTAAAACTTTTAGAACACATTCCTATCAATCTCCCATTTGTTATGAAAGTTTTCTTTCACATACATTCTCAATATATAAAACAATAATAACTAGGGTAACACTCTAAGATCACTCATTAAACCACTCCACATCGTTCTTCAGACCCATGGACTCAAAATGCATTTTGCCTTTGGCTTGGGATAAGGGTTTGGTGAATGGATCAGCTGTGTTGCTGTTTGTGTCCACCCATAATAAATCGATGTTGCCTTTGTCGATGAAGTCACGTGTCACAACGTACTTGCGATCCATACACTAGTGCAGAATAGTCTTTTCTCGTCGCCAAATAGACGTCAGCTATTATAAAGGCGGACGTCTATTGGGTCGAAGAGGGAATAGACGTCGGCCAAAGAAACAACCGACGTCTATGTGGTAGTAAAGACGTCGGTTGTTGGAATACCCATTGAAGCTAACGTCTATACCCCAACGTTTATCCCTCAAGCCTATAGACGTCAACCTATAAATGTTGGACATTTCTTACAGCCGACGTCTATACCCCCATGCAAATAAACGTCAGGCTATAGACGTCGGCTGTAAGAAATGTCCGACGTCTATAGGTCTTATAGAAATCAAACAGTTACATTTTTTCCATTTATTCCAGACAAAAACCCAACCGAACCCTAGCCGCAAACCCGACCTCCTCCGCGACCGATCTCTGACTGAGCCTCCACGACGTCCGCAGCGTCCTCCCGCACCACAAAGACCTCCTCCGGCATCGCAGCGACGTCCTCCGCTACCACAACCACGACATCCTCTGCTACCGCAACCATCACCACACCTCCTCCGCAATGTCATCCGGTACCACAAAGACCTCCTCCGGCATCGCAACTTTCCCCTCCTCTGGTTCGTGCTTAACCACCTGTAGAAAAATTAACTTCAAGTGAAGCCAAAAGGAAATCTACTATATATTGTTTGATTAGGTTCTCATATTTAATATGTTTAGATTGTGGTGTTTGGATTTGGATTTTAGATTGTGGTGTTTGGATTTGGATTGTTTAGTTGGTTGTGGAGATTGTGAATTTTGGATTCGTTTGGTTCACGAGAATGGAGTGTGATTGTGTGAATGTTTAATTCATTTTGTTATATGCTATTGGTATATGTTATGATGATGGATGCAGACTCTATTAATGAGATATCATTTGATTTTACTCGTTCACTGGACTGATTTGGTTTGGATTGAGTAGGGTTGGTTGGATGATTTAAATGAGTATATTTGAGTTGGATTGGTTTGGTTTGCTATCTTAGGTCTTGAGTTGGGTTGGTTGGATGATTTAAGTAATGATATGTTGTTTGGGATACATTATTGAGTAAATTTGAATGCAAATAAACTAACGTTCTTCATGGATCTCATACATGTGTATTTCAACATGAGTAGATTTGTAATGTGAATGTGATGTAGTGGAGAAATACATTATGTGAATGTAAGTAGATATACATTTTTCTTGTTAATTCCAGGATTTGAAAATTTTTACATATAAAATTTGAAGGGGAGTTTCTGCCAAAATTTCAATAAAACTTTATTCCCAATTGTTATTAATAACATGAAATTTTGTGTTTAAAATGTTTTTCTGTCAATCCAAGTAATTATTTTTAATACTTGCTTTTAATATTTTAGATGTTTATTGCTTTGCTTTTTTGAATTTTCAATATTATGAAAATAACTCATGCCCCCTCCTTAAGCAACTTGGCCTTTAATAACCTAAAGCAAAAGATTAGACAATATTTGCCAAGTCATTCATCATATAGGATTTTCATTCATTGTATTTATTATTTATTTTACGATTTCTGTCGTAGATTGCTGGTGTAAGGTACGTAATATCTTTCACTCATGATTCAATAGGAAGCACACATTAGTTAGTAGGACTTGCATTGGAACAAGAGTGAGGTGGGTGTTTGTTTGGTGTGTTGTTTGTTATCTTAACGTATGAAAAACACTTAGGGGGCAGTCACCTATAGGAGATGAGGTGGGGGATTTCATCACCCTTTCCTTGGCGCAAAAACCACTTAATAAAGGAGTCTCAATAAAATCAATTAGACGTTGGCCCCTAGGATTTTCGGACGCATTAAGGAGAGGAAATCGTTTAAGACCGTTAGGGCTTGAATGTCGTTGCCCATCTAGTCTCCTTGAGATTTTAGGAACCTCTGGGTATTTGATTTTCTACAGACTAGTGATCCTCGATGTTTAAGACCGTTTCAGCCAGAACGTCGTTGCCGATCGAGTCTCCTTGGGATTTTAGGGACCTCTAGGTTCTTGATTTCCTACAGACTAGTGGTCCTAGGCGGGACCTCGAAGTTAGGCGTCGTCTAGTACTAAGGACCTAGAGTGGACATTAGGCTTGTTTTGGCATTGATTGCTTAATTAGGTTTCTAACCTTCCATATTCCCATGCTAGATTAAGGACTTCATCTCCTCTCCTCTGAGTCATTCTTTTCTCATCTTAATGTCTCCGAATCTTCTCATCAACGAACACAATCTTTTAATTCGAAATTTTATTTATTTCCTTCAATAATAACTATCATTTTTATTAATGTTTAGATTGAAATGGATTGAGAGTGGATTCTTTCAAACCGATTGAGTGCTGAGTATGAGAACATAGTAAATATGTTCTTAGAGGGTGCAAACAAATATTCCAAAACAATAAATGACAACGACATGGTGTATTGTCCGTGCAATAAGTGTCATAATATGTCAGTGCTGACTTTTCGAAAAATAAAAGATCATTTGTTTGAGAAAGGTATCGACCCAAAAAACAGACGGTGGATATGGCATGACGAAAATGAATCATTTAGTTGTTCCAAGAATAGCGGAGACAATGTTAGTGTGGAAGATCACTTAGAGGAAATGGTTCAAGATATGGCTGAAAAGTTTTCGTCCAACCCCGATTTACTTGGTAGTTTGTAGAGTGACAATGAGAAGCCGTTGTATAAGAGTTGTACCAAATTCACTAGATTATCAACGGTGTTGAAGTTGTACAATTTAAAAGCAGGAAATGGTTGGACCGATGACAGTTTTACATTATTGTTGAAGCTATTGAAAGAGATGCTTCCAGATTATAATGAGTTCCCAGATAGAACTTATGATGCTAAGAAAGTGTTGTGTCCTATGGGAATGGAATATAGGAAGATACATGCATGCCCGAACGATTGTATATTGTACAGGGGTGAATTTGAAAAGTTACATTCCTGTCCCAGGTGTAATGTTTCACGATACAAAATAAAACGCAGTGGACCGAACAACAATGAAGAGGTTGATGAGATGAAAATCAAAGGACCTCCTGCTAAGATTTTGTGGTATCTTCCGATAATACCAAGGCTTAAACGTTTGTTTGCGGGTAAGGAGGATTCCAAGAACATGACATGCTGATCGTGAGAAACCAAATGATCAGTTGCTACGTCATCCTGTAGATTCACCTTAGTGGAAAAAAGTAGATTTCGACTTTCCTGTGTTTGGTGAAGAATCCAAGAATGTACGACTTGGACTCTGTACGGACGAAATGAATCCTTTCGGTACTATGAGTAGCATTCACAGTTCTTGGAATGTTCTGCTTGTAATTTACAAACTGCCCCCGTGGTTATGCATGAAATGCAAATATATTATATTGTCCTTAACGATTTCTAGTTTGAAACAAGCTGGAAACGACATCGATGTGTATTTAAAACCTTTAATGGATGGCCTAAAGAGATTGTAGGATGACGGAGAGCCAGTTTGTAATGCAGGCAATGATATTTTCCACGATTAATGACTTTCCAGCTGATAATAATCTGTCTGGATATTCAATCAAAGGTCATAAAGCTTGTCCAATTTGCAAAGAGAATACATGCTCTTTGCAACTAGTTAAGGGTTCTAAGACAGTCTATCTTGATCATCAAAGATTTTTGCCGAACTCCCACCCTTATCGTAAGTTGAAGAAGGCATTTAACAAAAAATAGGAGTTTCAGAATCTGCCAATTCAAATCAGTGTCGAAAAGGTGTATGAACGTGTAATGAATGTTGAATGTGAATTTGGAAAACCGTACAAACGAGCAAATGACATAAGTCTTTGGAAAAAAGATCCATATTTTTTGATCTCTCTTACTGGAAAACCTTAGAAGTTAGACATTGTATTGATGTGATGCATGTAGAGAAAAACGTTTGTGATAGTATTGTTAGCACTCTGTTGAACATACCTGGTAAAACAAAAGATGGATATAATGCAAGAGTTAATCTTGTTGAGCTTGTTATACGAGCAATGTTGGCACCATAGAAGAAAGGAGACCAAAATTACTTACCTCCAGCTAGTTATACATTGTGTAGAAAGGAGAAAAGAATCCTCTGTCAGTATTTGCACGATGTAAGGGTTCCACAAGGTTATTCTTCAAATATCAGTAGTCTTATTGTTATGAAGGATTTGAAACTTGTAGGGATCAAGTCTCATGATTGTCACACTTTAATGCAGTAGTTGTTACCTATAGCACTGAGATCCATATTACCGAAAGATGTTAGACATGCAATAATAAAGTTGTGTTCCTTTTTCAATAAGATTTGCAGTAAAGTGGTCGATCCCGTGCAATTAGATAAGTTGCAGAATGAAATTGTGGTTACATTATGTCCGTTGGAGATGTTCTTCCCACCTGCTTTTTTCGACATTATGATTCATCTAGTTATTCATTTGGTTAGAGAAGTTAAATTGTGTGGACCAATTTTTTAAAGGTGAATGTATCCTTTCGAGTGTTATATGAAAGTGTTGAAAGGTTATTGTAAAAATCGTCAAAGGCCAGATGCTAGTATTGGTGAAGGATACATAGATGAGGAGGTTATCGAGTTTTGCACTGGATACCTAGCAAACACTAAAAATGTTGGATTTCCGAAGAATCATCATGATGAACGTGCCGATGGTAAAGGGACACGTGGGATGGAATTGTTAAATCCAAATGGCGAGCACTTAATGACAACATATTTTTGTGTTGTGCAATTCTAATGAAGTTCAACCTTACCTAAATGAACATATGAAGTTTCTAAATGAAAGAAATCCTTTGTGGAGTGATGAACAAGTAATAAATAGTGACAATAAAAATTTCATCTCTTGGTTCAAAAATGTGGCTTACAAGTGTGATGTTTCTGAGACAATACAGTGGTTGGCCTATGGTCCGCATTCTGCTGTTATAAGTTACAGTGGCTATGATATCAATGGATGTTCTTTCTACACAGTCCGTGAAGATTCCAAAAGTGTTGTTCAGAAAAGTGGCGTCACTTTAATAGCAGAGTCTTTGCATGTGTCTAGTTCTAAAGACAAGAATCCTGTATACGCCGACATGTCCTATTACGGTGTAATTGAAGACATATGGGAGCTAGACTTTGCTAAATTCAAAGTACTTGTATTTAGATGCAAATGGACTGATAATAAAAGTGGAGTTCGAGTGGATGACTATGGGTTCACTTTAATTGATTTTTCAAAAAAAGGTATAAAGGAGAACCTTTTATTCTCCCTTCCCAAGCGAAACAAATCTTCTATGAGGCTGATCCATGTGACAAGAAATGGGCAGTAATTCTGGAAGGGAAGAAAAAAATTGATCAGATGATAGTCTGATCGAGTATGAAGAGACACCACCTTTCTCTAAGCAAGCACCTGAGTTGAATTCAGTAGACGAGGAAATAAATGTTGAGACTTGTATGTTTAGAGATGTCCATGGTGAAGGTATATGGATTGAAAATCCATTAAGGAAAAAACCCAGTAAAGGTGTAATTTTTCTTGTAATACATTGTAAAGACCATTTAATGTATTGATTTTTAATTGTTAATGCCTTGAGTTTACCTTTTATAGTATCATGGCTCCGAAAAAGAAACCCACTCCATCCGAGTCTGAAGGCTTGAAGACATATAGTTTACGAGGTCCTTGTCTCCTGTGAGAATTCTTGGGTAGAAGAAATAGAGACGGTAGAGTTCCAATCCAGTTTGATGACCGTCTTGAGCCGATAGGCATGCTGTCTGATAATTGGAAAAGTTATCTGGGTAGCCTAGCGACGGCCAAAGTTAACAGTTGTTTGTCGAGTTGGGCCGATGTATATGAGAAGCTGAAGGACACAATATGGGAGAGCATGCAGGTAATGATTCCATTATAGAATTCTATAGTTTTAGCCGAACTTTTGAGATATATAAAGTTGTTAACGTGTTGTAGGCAACTTTTGAGTTCCAATTCACTGACAAGTTGAAGAAAAAGTGGATGACATACATGTCAATTCGTTGGAGGGACTTCAAAACAAATTTAACGAACAAGTACATATTCAGAGACTACCATGATAGAAATCCATGCGATGTCTATAACTTCATCACTCCGAAGTTTGAGGTAATTGAGTTTAATATAGAATATGAACTTACAAAGTCATTGTTTTAAATGACAATCTAAGAAACTTGGTTTTAGGCCATCCGAGCAAAAAACCAAAAGATTAGATCTTCTAACAAGTATACGCATCATATGTCTCGAGCGGGGTACCAAAAGTTAGAAGCACAAATGATGGCTGAAAAAATTACTCTGGAGAAACAAGAGGCAATTGACTTCAGTATGAGTGAGGAGGAAGAAAGTAACCTATCTCATCCTTCTCCCGTAGCTCGTGGTGATTCTTGGAAGAGAGCGAGAGTAAACTCCAGAGGAGAATATGTCACAGACGAGTCGCAAGCAATCGTCTCGAAGATAGTAAGTTTTATCACTTGTATATATTATTAATTCACAATCAGTAATTTTATATTTTTCAATTGTTGGTAAATATTTTTTTTAAACTTTAGGAGTTTCTGAAGTTGAGAGAATCTCCAAGCGAATTTGCTTTCGATGGTCGAAATGATATTCTATGCGAGGCCTTGGGACACGATGAACACCTCGGTCGTGTGCGGGGGGGGGGGGGGGGGGGGGAGTGGAGTTGGACTGCAACAATATAATGGAAAGACTCAACGGTCTACTTGTCGACAACTCATACCAAATGCCAGCAAAATGTCGCAGATTTGAAGAATACGTTGCAACTTGTTTTAGAGAGATTGGATCGTGATTTTCCTATTTCTCCTACCCATCGTAGGACCGGTTCTTGCCTGGAGACCACTCCTCAAGTGCATCTAGTGTTCAATCCCTATCGGCAATATGATTTTGTAGCTCATTCTCGAGAATCGGCCCTCGTAGGCGGTCCCTCGTTTGGAAAATTCGAGGATGGATCTAGATGTGCTTTATTTGTCGAAGACCCTGATCGAAGATTGGTGGGACACGAGAAAGTTTATAACATCTCCAGACAGCACTTCACAGTGGTGGGAGAGGGAGAAGTGAAGTTTATAGTGGGGAGTTGCTAAGATGGTGGTGTTTTGGTGCCTTTTCCTGAAGAAGAGATTGTTACCCTCGGCGATGCTATCGGTGGGTTCGTGAGGTGGCCTAGTTATTTAGTAAAGCTAAATGACACACATGAGGTATACTTTAAATTTGAAAGACTTTAAATTTCAAATTTGTTAACAATTGTATTTTATCGGTTGTATATATATCTGTAAGGTGTCAAGCCCCTGGAGCACAAGATCAAACAACCAATCTCCGATCAACATTAATTTGCTTCCAAGCAGGTGCAAAATGTTTTATCAATGTATGGTAGGTAGGGAATCACAATCCTTAAGTACCTAGGATTTGGAGGGGTTAAAGGGTTGCCTTCGGCTTTGTATGTCAGCAAAGACGATTCCATGCAGTTCTTGGCGATGGGTTCATTGTGTATCATGATTATCGGCGTGCAAGTGAAGTAAGTGTTTTCTTTGGTATAAGATGAAATGTATTGAATAATTTTATCGTAACTGTAATAAAATATAATTTTTACTCTTGTAGACACCTTTATGACGCCAGAAGGTCAGTCTTTCCCAACGATCAAGTATTTGGATTTATCAGTCCATCTACATATATATATATATATATATATCTATATATATATATATATATATATATCTATACGGGAATGATGATAAATCGGGCCAGCTTGGGACTCTCATGAAAGAAAAAGACAAAAGATATTATATGCTCCCTTATAATTAGAGGTAAACTTTGTAATTCAAAGTGGAATTTTATTTTGTAATAAGCTTCTAATTATATATAACAGGGCTCATTGGATGCTTGTTGTTGTATGCCCCGAGACTAATTCAGCATATTGGTTTGATCCGTTGGGGTCGAATAAACCAAGGGACTCCATAAAGAAAGTCTAAATCTATAAGTTCATTTTAGTCGTCATATTTATAATTCGTGGATTTTTATTCGTATTATTGAATGAAGGTTTTCAATAACTTGTGCTACTCAGGACAATGAAGGTTTACAGAGCGTTAGGTGGCAGGAGAACAACCACAAAAGCGGGAGTAACATGGCATGGAATGGGAGTAAGTTATTTATCTAATTTTTTAATTAACTTATGAACATATATTTAGCGAATTTTTATGGTTGTAGTGCCGGAAGCAGACTGGAAATACGGAATGTGGTTATTACGTGATGAGATACATGGAGTAAATTCTCGAATTTGCAAATGAAGACTTATCCTTATCCGAGGTAATATAGATCGTTATTCAGTTGTATAGTTATAGTTTCAATATTTAGATATTAATATTTTTAGTTGTATTTTGATAGGTCTTCCAAAAAAGTAGTGATCCCTTCTCGCAATAGGAGCTCGATGATACTCGCAACCGATTGGCTCACTATTTTATCAGAAACATGTTGATGAACTAAGAGGTTCTCATGTCACTAACATTTTTTTTGTAATTTAGTTAACAAGTTCACTTGTATTACAAACATACAATTTATTCCTTAATATAATCGCCTCACTTTTAGAATAAATGCCAAGTGTTTATGTATGAATTAATGTCAAGTGGGTTGAATGATTTGTATGCTTGTATGTATGTGTTTGTGCATGTATGCTTGTATGTATATGTTGATGAAAGTGTGTATGTATTTGTGTTTGTGAACGAATTTGGTGCAGGATGAATGTGTTTGCTATGCAGTGTTTTTGGTGCACGCCTGATTGCTATTTTTTTGTCAGGTTTAGGAATAGACGCCGGATGTTTGTATTATCCGACATCTATTCCTCTGAAAAAAGGTATAGACATCGGCTGTTATTTAAATCCGACGTCTATACCTAAAGAATAAACGTCGGATATATAGTACGACCAACGTCTATTCTTTAAGTATAGACGTCAGTCCTATATAACAACCGACGTCTATTCTTTAGGGATAGACGTCAGATTTTACGCGACCAACGTCTATGGATAGACGACGTACACATAGGCGTCAGATCTGAGAATGCTTATATTCGACGTATATACCCCCATACATCCGACATATATTCCTTTTTCTGCAGTAGCAATGTACTTCACTTTGTGGTATGATTTTGGATCATTGATTTGCGAGATAGATGCACTATTGTAACAAAATAGCTCTATGGGTCTCTCGCTCGAGTGAACTACTCCAAGGAACTTCTTAATCCACACTCCTTCTTTGCTCGCTTCAGCAACAACCATTACTTCAGAAGCGGTGGTTGAGTCAGCCGTAGTGGTTTGCTTCCAACAACGCTAACTCACGACTCCACCATTCAAAAGAAAGACATATTCTGATTGAAATCTCCTATCGTCAGGATCACTCATAAAACTCGCATCCGAAGAGCCCTCGGCTATTAGCTCGCTTTGTCCTCCATAAACAAGAAACTTATCTTTGGTCATGTTAAGGTACCTCAGAATATTCTTGATCACAGTCCAATGCTCAGGACCTGCGTTGGATTGGGGACGACTGGCCACACTTAAAGCATACGAGACATCGGGTCTTGTGTAAGTCATCGCGTACATGATTTCTCCTATTGCCGAAGCATAAGGTACATCTTTCATGTACTCTAAGTCTTTACATGATTCAGCACATTGAGACTTCTTGAGTTGCACACTCATACGCATTGGCACATTGCCCTTTTTGGAGTTGTTTATGCTGAACCTTTCCAAGACCTTGTCAATGTATGTACGTTGACTTAGGCCAATGAGTCTATGAGATCTATCTCTATATATCTTGATTCACAATATGTATTGAGACTCACACATGTCTTTCATTGAAAATACAGATTTCAATGACCTTCTTGTTTGCTCAAGCAAAGGTATATTCCAAATTTTATCAGTTCAAAACCACAAGTGCACGACTGCGTTGAAGATGTGGCAAGTACGGGTCATGTCCACGAGGAACGAGCGCGGGTCGTCGTCGACCATACTCGAGTGGGGGAAGAAAAAAAGGAGAATGAGGGAATTTAAACTATGACAAACACGACACGAATCAACAACAACTAATCAAAAACTAGTCCCGTAGGAGGTGGAGAATGTGTGCAAAAGTGTAGATGTGTGATACATGTGTGTGTACAATTAAGTGCTAAGGACTTGCATAACATGGAAATCTTATAATGCCACAATCCCAAGTGTGTCTCTACATGGATTATGATTTATTAACAACATTAAAACATACAAAACACTACTCAACATGTGGACAAAGACAACCACATGATTACATATTTAATGACATAAAGAATATAGAATCCAAAATGACCACAACACCAACTATGTCTCCACATGAATTAAGATTTAACATTATCATTAAAACCTACAAGACACTAATCAAGATGAGGCCAACACGAGCATATGCACCTGTTGGCTTTTTGGCTAATAATTGCTAATCCGTTTTGATGATTAACTAACATATC
Source organism: Triglochin maritima (assembly GCA_963682175.1). Taxonomy (NCBI): domain Eukaryota; kingdom Viridiplantae; phylum Streptophyta; class Magnoliopsida; order Alismatales; family Juncaginaceae; genus Triglochin; species Triglochin maritima. The sequence goes on from OY821785.1 coordinate 16,070,919, forward strand.
AAGAAACACATGTATTTGATTAAAATCATTGCATGCATATATTGTATTTCTAACATTTCAGGAATCAAGTTGAATCAAGACAAGAAATCAAGAATGAAGATTAGATAGGTTTATATTTCTTGTATTTAGGCTATAATATAACTTGGCACTTTAAATCTTTGTTAAATTGCATTGCATCACCCTTAGGAAACCTATAGAAGTCTCACATTTAAATCCATATCAATTTGACTTCAATAGGAAATCGACGAATCATTAAAAAATCCCTTAGAACAAGATTTCTGTGTAAACCGGTCGAGCGGTAGAACCATCTGGATTTCAACAGACAACCTCTTATTTCCCTAACGGTCGACCAGAAACCTCTCTTAGTTCGACCGATTCTATATCTGATTTCCCAGTCTAAATCGGTCGACCGAAATCCCTCTACCATTCGACTGTTTTCTTTTGTCAACCGATAAAACTCAGTTCAACCGATAAAAATCATCTCACCTATCGTCACCAATCTTTATCCAAGCTCAAATCTTACTCCCAAACTTACTCTAAACATCCTTGTGCTCAAATCTTTCCACTTGAAACTAGCTCATTGATTGCATCATTCATTTCAAGTGCCCAAGATTAGTTTGTTGTAGCTTTTCGTTCAAGAGTTGTACTAGCTTCCGGAGTGAAGCTCTTCTTGGATTTTGAGAAGGTTTTCCAAGCTAGGAGAGGGTGTTCGCAAAGCTTGTTGTGTAAAGGCTTGATCTCGGCCCACAACGAAGATCGGATTTAGTGGAGCACGCGAAGTTGCTCGAGGAAGAGCATTTCGTAAGAGAGGACTAGGATCCGGTGGTGGATCCAAACCTCTATACATCGATCTTGTGGTTTGCATCCCTTACTTCATCTTTATTTGTTTAACTTTCAATTTGACATAGTTTTTTAAAAGATTGAAATTAGTCTATTCACCCCCATTTAGACTAATATTAGGGCCTAGTAGATCCTACAACACCTACATGCCATCCTTATCTCTTTACCCACTCCAACCTTATCCTCACCTTATCATTCCCCATAAAGTGAGCCCACTAGCTAAAGCATGTGCTAAGCATCAATCAAGACCATTAGCACAACAAAGGCAAGAGTGAGGAACCCACTAAATGGCTATGGAATTCATGTGAGCCTCCAAGATTCAGATTAAACACAAACACTAATACAACACATCAACACTTCACATCACCCTCCACCCCCTAATGGGGATGGACTACTATGTAGTCATCTCCATAACGTAGAAAACAACAAAAGCAAAACAACCCATAAGCAAGTAAGGAAAACTAAAGCTAACCAAGGCAAGTGAACAAAAATTGCATCAAATTAAACATAACAACATAAAGAACATGAAACTTAACTTGATTAAGAAATGAAGATTTCAAAGTTTGCTCCTCTTCTCCCCCACTATACTACTAAGAAAGAAACTGAAACATACTCTAATAAATAAGAAATAAAACCTACTCTACTAAACAAGAAAGGAAACTAACGTAAGGAGGGGAGGAACGAAGAATATGAAAGGAGACATTAGAAGTCTATTTATAGAAGATTAGAGGGTTTGGATGGCGAACGCAGAGAGAATAGTGAAGAAGGGAAGGATTACAAGTGTATTTATAGAAGAATAGAGAGTTTGGGTGAATCTAGGTGCAATCAAGCGATTGTATATCAGTTATGGATGTCGTGTATTTCTCTGACCCGACAACCCGAACCACCAGAGAAATTTGGGGTGGAACAGACCAACCAGATCCGCTAGTGGCGGATCATTTGGGTCGGATCGACCTCTAATTTCACCAATAGTTTAAATTTACCATTTTAGCATGTGGGGTGCACCAAGAGTTCTTGGTTCGAACCCGTTGGGTTTTAATTGTTGAATTGCTCCTTAGGTTCATGATATTATGGTCTTTTGTACCCAACAAATTTTTCTTTACACTTAGTTCCTCTGGGTTTTGACTTGGGTGCCTCCTAATTTTTAGTCCATTCCTTGGACATTACAAACAAGTCGAGAAGGCCTCCAAATCAGTCATTTCTTCTTGCATTAAGGTCCTTTTCTCTTCCTTTCTCTTCTTTATTGCGTAAAACCTGACACTTCAAACAAACACTCAAGTACGACAAAATTGGGGTAAAAGAAAGGATATATAACATGGATGCAATGTATGATATGCTACTAATCAAATACCACAACACTTACCTTTTGCTAGTGCTGAGCAAAACAAGGAAAGGGAAAATTTGAAAGAAATGAAAAGCATACGAAAAAGAAGAAATCCTAATTCATATGCAAGTTAATTAAGGATTTAATTGAAAGACATCAGCAACCTTAACATCCGTAAGTGATACATCTTGTAAAATTTGATTGATGTCAAAGGGGGAGAAGAAACCTTGAAATTGAAATAATTGAACAAAAACTATGCACACAAAATCTTTACAAATTTAAATTTCAAGCATTAAGATTAGGTTGCCATCATAAAAAAAGAGAGATTGTTGGCATTTTTGGCCTTAATCTATGTTTTGATTATTTAACTAACCTAATCTTAATTACAATCAAATGTAGTGTAGCACACTTATTCATGGAACATATATTGTATTGTGATAACATCTACAAGTAATCAAGACTCAAGAAAGAATGGAATGAAGTCAAGACATGTAGTCAAGGTAATTGAAGACATGTAATTTTGCCTTTATTTGAGTCTTAGGAATATATGTGAACTTGAGCATATAAGAGTTAAAATATATTCACTCACACACTAGGTTCTTTGTAGAAGTCACACACCAAATTTCACATCAATTTGACTTCAATAGATCACCCAAACATAGGTCTAAAATCACTCAAACTAAACATTTGACTGTCTATGCAGAACGGTCTATTGAAACAAGTTTTCTATTCTACCGTTCCTACCAGTTAACGATGTCTCCAATTGTAATTTTACCTATCTTTACCGGTCGACCTATTTTACCTCTACGGTCGACCGATTGACCCGTATTTTCTGAATGACCGTTGTACTTGTCGTATTCTCCAATGGTCGTATTCGTATACCCCTAAAATGTATTTGGACACCGGTTGAACGATGCCTTGACGGCGGTTGACCGGATGAAGACAATTGTGTGTGTCAAAAGTGCTTGTTTTTTTTCAGTCGGAAGAAGTTCCTTATTGTGTTCGACCACTAATCCTTTTCTTGGTCGACCGTCCACTAGATTTAGTTCGACCATTCACTTAAGTTGTAGCTGTTTGATTCGACCGTAGTTTAAGTCGGTTCGAACATTTCCTTACTTTCACGGTAACAAACGACTATTGATCCTGTGTCGGTTAACTTGTTTAGACAGATTTGTTGAACTTAAAATTTCTATTTTGTGTATCTTACACAAATCTTTTCCAACGGCTATATCTCTTGAGGAGCTTATAAATAGATGTTCCCACACCTTATTTACTCAACATTCCAACTTCTTTTTGTCTACTACATTAGAGATTCTCCTCCCAACCAAGAAATCCTAAATCCTACAATCAAGAGCTTACACCTCACCACTTGACCAAATCCAAATCATGCTCAAGTGTGAGTGTGCTCAAGTTAGAGAGTTTTTGTCACTTAGTTTATTTGTCAAGAAAAGGTTGTAAAGGTTTCTGTGAAAGCCCGAAATATCCATCTCGGGTTGTGAGAGGAGGATCCGAGTTTGGCGAGGATTGTTCGCGAGCTCGTGGTGTAAATGCCTGATCTCGGCCCAGAATGAGATCAGATAGTGAAGATGTAGGCGGAGCTCGTGGAATTGAGCGGAGCTTGCAAGAGAGGAAGTAGGACCCAGGTTGGCTGTCGAACCTCTATAAAAACCGCTACGTCTAAGTACACTCCCTTGCTTAACCATGAAGTGACATTTCTCGCAATTAAGAGCGAGGTTCTTCTCACGACATCTCCTGAGAACAAGGCCCAAGTGATGAAGGCACTCATCAAAGGAAGTGCCAAATATGGAGAAGTCGTCCATGAAAATCTCAAGGAAATGCTCCACCATATCAGAGAAGATGCTAATCATACACCTTTGAAACGTTGCTTACGCGTTACATAACCCAAAGGGCGTGCGACGGTAAGCGAACGTGCCAAACGGACATGTAAATGTGGTTTTCTCTTGGTCCTCGGGGCCAATGGAAATTTGGTTGTAGCTGAAGTATCCATCAAGAAAACAATAGTACTCATGTCCGGCAAACCTTTCCAACATCTGATCAATGAATGACAATGGGAAATGATTTTTCCACGTTGTTGCATTGAGGTTGTGATAATCAACGCAAACTCGTCAGCCAATTTGCTGGCGTGTTGGTATAAGCTTATTATGCTCATTCTCAACAACCATCACGCCTTACTTCTTGGGAACCACATAGGCAGGATTCACCCACAAACTATCAGAAATGGGATATATGATACCATGATCCAAGCACTTAAGAACCACCTTTCGAACGACTTTTTTTAGCACAGGATTCAATCTTAATTGTTCCCAACAGGGCCTAGAATTCTCTTCCATGTGGATATGATGCTGGACAATACCATGGCTTATTCCCTTGATGTCCTTCAAGGACCATGATTGATCGTTTTATTTAAACCGCAAGTGCACGGCAGCGTTGAAGCGGTGGCAAATACGGGTCGTCCACTGGGAGGTGTGTCGACGTTTGGTTTGTGCGAAGGCGAGTGGTAAAGAAAGGAGAGAAATGTTGGTTACACTAAACTACACTAAGGTGCAAGTGGAAATGGAAAAGAAGCAATAAAACTAAACCCCAAAGGGGGTAGAGAAATAATGTGAACATAAAGAAGTTTGTGTGTGTGTTCATTAAGCTCCTCACAATGTGTAGTGCATGAAATCATAAAACTAAATCCAACTTTGCCTCCACATGAATTAAGATTAGATCACATCATTAAAACATACAAGACAATAAGTGGAATGAAGCTAAATGAACTCAAGTATAAAGACTAGACCCTACTATGCCTCCACATGAATTAAGATAAGACTATATCATTAAAACATACAAGACATTAACCAAGGTAAAGGCATCAAGAGTACATACACTACAACTTGTGTTTCCAATATTAATTCCATCCATATCCCAACCTTATCATTCCCCATAAAATAGGTCCACTAATCAAAGCATAGGCTAAGCTTCATTCAAGAGCATTAGCATATCAAAGATAAGAGTGGAGACTCATTTGATGGTTATGGAAATCATATAAAGCTCAAGGGATTAAGATAACACACACTTAATACACTACATGATTATGTCACATATTTCTCCACCCCCCAAATGGGGATGGAACTACTCACACATATTTAAACTAACTACTCTAATAAAATGAAGCATTATACTAAAATGAAACTACACTAATCAAGCAGGAAATATTAAAGAAGCATAAAACAAAACAAACAAGCAAGCATGCATATGAAAGGAAATTAAACTAAGAGATAAACAACACAATTAAAGGAAAACATCTATTATTAACTCACTCAATTACAAGTAGACCTTCCTCCACCAGAGTTTTGCTTCAAGGCTTCACTCTTAGTAGGGAAGATGGCCACCAAAGAGGTAGATGGATACAATGGAAGGTGAAGAGTTCTATTTATAAGCATGGAAAAAGCTAATCCGGGACAATCCCCCGATGTGGGACTAAACCAATACAAAAAATAGCCTAAACAAACATTAATACAAGTCCAGGAGAAATCTTAGCGGATCTGGGATGATCCAGACCGCCAATTGGCAGTCTATAAGGCCCAGATCCGTCTGCTTTTTGTGTTGGGCTTTACTTGAAGTATTTCTTGGTCATGGATGCATCTACTTGGTTTGTTGGACCTCCAACCCGAATCAAATTGCCAAAATACTCCCCATGATGGTGTGGAGTTTCCTGTTTTGCTCTTAGGTCCTTCGGTCTTACGATCAGGTCCTTCTCCCTTGCATCTTAGTCCCCAGGTCTCACAATTAAGTCCTTTTTCCTGCTTTTGGGTCCTTTCATGGCTCTTCTCTTCAAACCTCTTTATTCCTGAAAACTAAACATAAAACTCGTCACGTAGCATTGCTTAGGTGTAAGATAATGGATATAAGATACAAATATAAGCATGAAATGATGTCAATCAGACCACCTGACAACCTCTTTGTTCTCCAAAATAACTAACTTAAGGGTAGCTCCCTAGTCTTTATCAAGATCGGAAGCAATAATGAGAGGTAAGGTCTCAGTATCCCCCAAGAATATGTACTTGAGGTTATCGGGGAGCGGCTTAAGATCGACCAGAGGTGGGTCCTTATCTGATTCAGAGTTAATCTCAAGTGGCTCAAGAGCCACAAGATAAGAAGACCAAGCACCAAGATGTGTCTCTTCATCACGAAATTCGGATGCAGATTCCTTAAGAGCATCCTCACTCACAACCTGGTCATTGGGCAACTCAATGAAATGTCGATGAAACTCGAATACACCAATTAACTCAATCTCATCAGTGTCTTGAATAAGATTGGCTCCAACAGGATCGTCGAACAAATCCAGTTGCTTACCCAGAGTGAAGATCTTAAAATTTGCAGTTAGATTGATAAAAGACAACCTCATCAAGCCATTGCGATAGTTACACAAAGCATTAGACGTTGCCAGAAATGGCCTCCCAAGGATCACTAGGATTTGTCCTTGTGGGTAAGACACTGGTTTGGTATCAAAGATGATGAAATCAGCTGGGAATACTAACTCACCCACAATAATAAGGACGTTGTCTACAACCCCTCATGGAAGTTTGATTGACCTATCTGCAAATTGAAGGGTAGTCCTCGTTGGCTTAAGGTCACCAATTCCTAGGTTGATGTAGACAGAGTAAGGTAGGAGGTTCACAGATGCCCCCAAATCAAGTAAGGCCCGTTGGATAAGGACATTACAAATGACACAATAAATAGTTGGATAACCAGGGTCCTTGTATTTTACATGTGAAGATTGTGTCAAGATCGAACTCACATTGGCAGCCAAAAAGGCCTTCTTCGGGACATTCGTTCGCCTATTCTGGGCTCACTTTAACTTGCCATAGTACCTCAACAATCTTATCCCAGTGCTCATCCCTTTTCTTTCACAGTCTATGGGGGTATGATGCCTTGGGGGACATATGAATTAGAAGATTGAGCCTTAGGGATGTGTTCTTTGGGAGGCCCAAAACTCTTTTCCAGAGGGTTGCTCAGGGGTTCAGGCTCAGGAATTTCCACATTGTTGTCGACAACCCTTCCCGATATCAAGGTATGGACAACATTTATATGTTGGGAAATGTCATTTTCAACATTGTGCACATCCTCCCTGGCCTGAACATGTTGACCCCTAGGGTTCACCACAGGTTGACTCGGCAACTGACACTTCTCACGTTCATTGAGTTGATGAGCCAACTGGCTTACTGATTAGTACCATATCATACATCGCATTCATGCTATATTTACTTTATTTTACCTAAAATTATGCTACTCGAGTTGTTGTTTGTAGTGTTTCAGGAGTTAGGTAATAAAGAAGAGGAAGGGAGCAAAAATGACATGAATGTAACAAGAATGGAGTAAATTGAAGACTTCTGGACCTATTTGTAATGTACAATGACTTAATCTCAAAATCAGGAAGGACCCAAGTGAAAACCCAGAGGAACATGATTGTGAAGTGAAAAATATGGTGACAGATGATTTGAACCAGATCAGTATTTCACCAATTAAAATCAAAGTGATTCCAGCCGTGGGACCAGGACTTCACCCCACGTGCTAAATAAGGGAACTTATGCGCTGGACAAATTTGAGCCTGATCAAAGCATTTTGATCTGCCACTCGTGGATTTTTATCCACTTTTGGCAGATCAACTTGGTTTGATTGATCTCAGATTTTGGCCACGGGTCGGGTTGTCGGGTCAGAGCATTCCAGGACCATGAGATGTGATTTAAAGTCGTCTGATTATTTCCAGATTAAGCATAACCATGTATTAGTCTATATATACCATTGTAATCCCTCCTCTCCCTCTTCATTTCTTGCTTCTCCATTAGTTTAGGTTTAATTCCTATTTTCAGTAGTGTAGTTGGGGGAGGAGAAGAATACTTTGTAATCTTTCATTTCAATCAAGTGTAAGTTTTGTTCTAGAAATACATGTTTTTCCTTTGATGCACTTTCTTTTAAGTTTTGCTTAATCTTGTTTTTCTACATTTCCATTTTGGGTTTATGTTGTGTTTACGCTTGCTTTAGTTTAGAGATGAGTAAGGAGTAGTCCATTCCCAAGGGGTGTGTGTGTGGGGGGGGGGGGGGGGAGAGGAAGGTGATGTGATTATGTGATGTATGAGGTGTGTGTGTGTTAATCTTAATCCTTTGAGCCTTACATGATTTTCATAACCATCCAATGGGATTTCACTCTTATCTTTGATGTACTAATGCAAACCAGTGATGCTTAGCACATGCTTAGATTAATGGGTTTATTTGATGGGGAATGTGTAAGACCCGCTCTCCTGCTATAATAATAATAAATCCACTCTCCTCGGTTATGCATAATTTAGTTCTTAGAATGTCAATTTGTGTTATGGTATGTTTGTTTAAGTATATTTGATCGGATTTCCCATTGGTCGATCGGGTGCGACACATCGAGCTAGTTCGCGGTGGGTTGACTCGGTCACCTCATTTTGGGCCCGGGTGTGTGTAGAGACGACTTTGTGCTGAGCTTGGTTAGGAGTGGCATGGAATGGGAAGATGGTTTGGGAGTTACACGAATTTTGCAAGGGAGACTTTTGGGTGTCCATGCTAGCACCATTCTTGGCAAGTTTTGAAGTGGCTTCATGGCTAGGAAGTTGGAGGGTTGTGTGCACAAATATAAGGCCCTCCCATTCGTCCTCTTCCTCCCCTTTCTATCTTCACACACACCATTTCAGATCACTCATCCCTCCTCTCCAGCTGATTGGTGGGCTGATCTCCGTAGAGTTGGGAGCTACGTCAAGTGCAGCCTGGTGCGGCTAGAAGAAGAGATTGTGGGCAGAATCTCCGGAAAAACTTGGGCAATCTTCTTGCCAATCAGGTATGCTCCTGGACCCTTAGTGTAGTAGGAAGCATGGAGTGTTGGATGGAGATTAGTCGAGCACAAATAGAGTGGTCGGTCTGAGGTTTGGAGTTGCACAAATGGAGATCTACCCGGTAGGGTGGACTGTGGTGCACTCTTCAAATTTTCAGAGGTTGGCTGAGCACCTCTATCTCTACCACGAATTTTGACTCATGATTCCTTGGTGGTTGTTGGAAAAACCAGAGGTGGTGAGGCTGGGTCGTGGAGATCTAGAGGAGAGGGGTTTTTGCGTGCATGTTGTGCTTCTTGCTATTCATCTTGTGATGTTGTTTTGTGAGCTTCGAATATTATACTTGTGTGTGATATTGTGATCATGTCCAGATGTGTTTGCATGAGATATTTTCAGATATTAGAGTCACGTATTTATGTGTTATTTCATGAGTAGGGTCAGACATCATATGTAGGACTCGTTACTGAATTCTGCTCTTACGTCCATGCATGATCTAACTAGTAAGTATAAATAATATTGCATGAATCACTCTGATTTTAGTCCAGAAATCATTAACACCCATACACACTCTGATTTGTTGATCCCTTATGATATATTCATGACATTCCATCAGTGAATAAATCGAATACTTTCATCAAGATTATATTGTAACAAGTATAGTTGCCGTCTCGACTCGAACATTGCGTTGAGTTCATCGAATCTGATTTTATTCGAACCATGTCTAGATCAGGTGTACAATCAGATTTGTGTATGATATATCTGACATATCTCATTATGCTCTCACATGAGACTAAACCAGGACTCATCTATGATCTATGCTATTCATACTATGACATCTAGTATTGTGCAAATCAACCAAAATGCAAGTCAATATATATCTGTTTCGACTATGAAGGAACAAAGACTCCTGATTTCAGAGGCATGTTTATATATATAGGACTACTGATACATGTATGAATTAAGTCCCATCCACCTATTCTCTGACCATGTTCGGATCACAATTTCTAATGCATACGTCTTCTCACATTTATGGTTTATGCTATCAATTACCTGTAGTCGTTGATCATCATGTATTCTGTTGTTATACATGCATTTTGTTATTCGTTTAGTACCAATATATGACTGATATGAGGTGTTGTCTGGTGATTTTAGTTGACCCTTAGGATATCAGACCTTATGACATCTTTATCATGACCCGTAGATAACTCAATGTGTTGTTTACCTTGAATTGCCATCGGGGATGTTTGCTTTCTGATTTGTGTTTGGTTATTGTTGGGATGTTCTGATTTTGTTTTGTTTGGGGCTGTTAGGAGGGTATCCGGATACTCTTCCTTGAACTCATTCCATACATTATAGATGCATTAGATTTTAGATGCTTAAGTAGCTTGCATCGCATTTAATCTGATTAATAATTCTGGGCACATTCTGTTTTGGGCCGACGGGCCACGAGTGGGTCCTCTAGCTAGAGAGGCCATTCGCATAAGACCTTCACGTTGGGAGGCCAGGCGTAAGATAAGTCCTGGGCAGGCGCGCTGCCATTCTGTCTCAGGGTAGGTATTCCCAAGTTCGCGATGGCACCATGTAGGCCACTTGCCGCGAATTGGGACACTTATCCGGCGCACCGCTTTGTGCCGAGCGGTGGGTCACTGTCGAGTGACCGCCTTTGACCAGCGAGGCTGGTGTTCTGGTTCCTATTGAGGAATGATTCGGGTGCGCCCGACCGGCACGGCTTATGGAGTCGTAGCCTTCTGTTGCATTATGTGCTTTTCTGTTTCTGTTTCGGATGCTTTTGTCTTAGATAGATTGCATGCATTCTTCCATATAAGTCTGATTGGGCCAGGAGCATACTGGGTTTTCTTTATAGAAAACTCACGCATATGTTGATGTGGTGCTTGCAGGTACTTAGATTCCTACAGGGTAGACTGGACGAGTAGTCGAAGATTCTGTACACGAGGGACACGTTGACCAGATTCTTCAGTTTGTCTTTTGCTTCCGCATTATTTATGATGTATTTCCCTTTTGAACTCGGTGTAATGTATTTGACCTTGTTACCATATATGGATAATCTCTCACTTTTCAGTCATGTTTTATGTTAGTCTGTCCATGTATGATCTCTCTACGTATCGTCGAGTCGTTGTTGGTCTGTCTTTTGTAACTCCTTTGGTCGTCGCGGAGGTCTCTGATCGCGACACTTGTAGTCTTTCCCAGTGTGTGTACCCGCGAGATCGGGGGCGTTACAGAATGATTAGGTGAGGATAATGATGGAGTGGAAGAAGGAAACATAACATGTAGGAGCATATGCTCTTGTTGGCCACATTTTAATTAATTTCTTGTATGTTTTAATGATTGTCTAATCTTATTTCATGTGGAGACATAGTGGGATGAGGTCTTTTTTCATGAGCTCATTTAGCTTCATTTCAATTATTGTCTTGTATGTTTTAATGATAATGTTTTATCTTATTTCATGTGGAGGCAAAGTTGGATGTGGTTTTATGGATTTCACGTATTACATACTGTGATGAGCACGAATGAACACACACATACACATATTTTCGTATTCGCATTCTCTATACCCCTTTAGGGGTTTAGTTTTATTGTTTGTTTTCCTATTTCATTCATATAGTAGTGTAATTTCAATCTCATTCCTCTCTTCTTTACCACTCGAATATCATGAATTCAACTCGCACACACTCCCTCGGGACCGACCCGTGCTTGCCACCGCTTCAACACAGCTGTGCTTGCGGTATTATAACTAATTCAATCACTTACTTGCACTTACAATGCTTTGATCAAAGTTTTGTTGGCCGTAAGCATGGTTTGTGTGCTCTGCATGAAAGCTTCAAGGGTTTGCTCAAGAGTGTTGCCTTTTGGGTCAACCTGCTGGGGCAGAGTCTGGCTTGAATAATTGAAGATGAGGCTGGAGGAGGTTGGTGAGTATGGGGCTGAGACCTTTGATATGGCGGATGGTAGGTCACCGATTGTGTGGAGGGTGATAAGGTGGGAGTTGGGGTTGAGCATGCGAGCTCTCGGGTTGTGGGAGTGACTTTACGGGTCGTTACGGGGCTACTGTTGATACATCGCATTCGCATGCTCAGTATCGCTTGGAACAAATGTACATTCCAAGTCACTATGTCCCGTGAGTCCACACCTACTACAAGTGGGAGTAGCGACCTGAGCTACAGGAGCTCGGTCCAACTATAAACTCTCAATCCTACGCATGAGAGCAACCATTTTTGCCTGAGACGCGATAATTGACTCAAGTTCGTATGATCCAGCTCGACCAGAAGACCTAGCAGCTGGTGGCTCACATAAACAATTTGGCACAACTGCCATAGATCAAGTCTATGATGAGGGTACTGCAGGAGAAGGTCCTTGAACCTCTCAACGAAAGCATGAAACGATTCGGTCTCAGTCTGATACAGTTGATGTATTTGCTACCATATCTGTTCTGTCTTCCTTTGGGGGAAGTATCTCTTTAGAAAGGCAGTCATGAATTTATCCCAAGACTGAGTCGAGTTTGTTGGGAGACTGTACATTCATTTCTTCACATTATTCTTCAACGCGAAAGAAATCATCCTCAACCGGGCGAAATCCTCTTCAAGCTGTTGAAGCTTGAACATGGAGCATACCTCTTAGGATTTACGTATAAGGATATACAGATCCTCCTTATGCGCTGTAAAGGTAGAAAGCATGCTCACATATTGAGGTTTCAATTCATAGTTGTTCCCGTGAGCAGGCGGGTGAACTATGCAAGATGGTTGCGCGACCCGAACAGGATGGGTCCGCTCCCTTAAAGTCATCAGTCGATCCTGTCGAGCTAAGGGTGGTGGTACTCCCATAACTCGATCTCAACCGAGCTCCTTTTCCTCCTAAGTTGAAGGAGGATGAGATAGTCTACGTGGTGGTGGAAGTGGACCAAGGAACTCCATGTATGGAACACAATCTTCTCCACCTCCAAGAGACAAAAATGCCTCATGCACCAAAGTAGCTCGAGGCAGAGAAGGACGATTGCCAAGACCATCCATCTCAACAACAAGATCAACTCTCTCAAGCTGAGCACCCTCAACAAAGTGAGTCCAACCTCGTATAAATGTGGTCGACTTGACTCGACAACCACACACAAATAGAAGGGTAATCAAAGGAGGAGACTATAACGTAGAATGTAGATGAGGAGAAGACTCAAAAGAGAAGGGAAGAATCCCTAAAGCTAGCGTGGGTAAGGGTGAACGTTGAAGCCTAATCTAGCAAACACGGTTTAAACCACATAAGATCACTATAGGTACTTAGAGCAAGACCATACTTAACTACGAGGTCACGCAACCTCAACATGCCTCACCTCCCTACGTCAAAGACCACAAAGCCCAGCAAGTGAGCCAAGATCCGAATTTCTTGTCTCTTCTATTATCGACGGAGGGGGTGATGCCGATCAGGTTATGACAGAATGGTCCTTAGGGGTCAATGTCTAATTGATTTTAAAATTAGGCTTTTTTAGAGTTGTTTTGTGGGGCTGAAGGAAGGGTTCATGAGATCCCCCACATTATCTTGAAGACTATAGGTTGTGCCCCTTAAAGATGTTTTAAATCCTTAATCTATCAAGCAACTCACAAACAAACACTCACCTCACTCTTGTTCCAATGCAATTCCAACTAACTAATGCATGGTAATACAAACTAATTCATGAATGAGAGTAGGAAATGGATACCTCACGCCAATGCTCAACAACTGAAAGTAAAGCTAAATGAAAGACAAGCTACGTGCCTATGTCAAGTACATGATGCATGACCTAAACAAGCAAGAATGCCTAATCTTTTGCTTTGGATTTTAGTGGCCAAGTTGTATTAGGAAGGGAGCATGCAACGAAAATTGATTTTTGACATCAAAATAGAGCATTTATGAAGTAGACAATAATTAATATAAACTAAGAATAGCTAGAGGAATCTACCATAGAAACAGAAAACCTAAATTCCTCACCCAATCTGCCACTAGCGAATGGTTTGGGGATTCAGGTCCCCAAACATCTCCTATTTGCTCCTGTCCCTTCTTGTAGTCCCCTGTCTACTTAGTCCCCTGTCCAGTAACAAAACTAAAAGGAAAATGTAAGAATAATCCCCCAAAATTGTGAAAACAACAATGACGATGACCAACTCCCAGGAAACAGTGCCAAGACTTGATTGAGATTTTATTAGTTCAATACCTCAAGTGCACGACATCGGTGAAGAGACGACAAGTATGGGTCGTACCACAAGGAGTTGTGGGCATTGTTGTTATCACCACACTCGAGTGGGAAGAGAAATATATTGAGATATTTAGACTAAGCTAACTAAACTAAACTAAAATAGAAGAAAAAAATCATACTAACCCCTTGGAGTGCAGGTGTAGTAGGGAGGTGTGTGTGCATGAGGGTGCCCAACCATTAAGCATATGTGTATGACTGTGTGTTTACAAGTAGAAACTAGTGTGTAATCTAAGTGTGAAGCACGTACAATTACATGGTATATGTTTACAACATTTTATTAATTACCGTAAGTGCACGGTCGCGATGAAGCGGTGGCAAATACGAGTCGATCCACAGGGAGGTGAGTAGCATCTGGTTTGTCAGAAATCAAGTGGCGAATAACGGGAGAAGAGATTTTGTTATGCTAAGCTAAACTACACTAAACTAGTAAGTAAGAAATGCGAAAGAAAGCAACGAAAAATTGGAAATCAAGAAGAGAAACCCCTAAGGGTTCAGTGTGTGCACAAATGAAGTGAAATAAGTGATGAATGATAAATTAAGCATGTATCTGTGTGTGTCGTGTGTACGTTGTCATGCATAGGAAGTGTCCAAAGATGTGCCAAAACCTATCAATCCATTCACACAATGTATCGGCAATTACTACTTGATTATCATAAGATTAGGCTCAGCATGAGAAGTGTCTAAAGATATGGAAAGACTCATCAAAAACCATAAACTCATGTGAAGAACAAAGCTAAGCATAGGAGGTGTCTAAATCTTTTGACAAAACCCATCAAAACAAAGTTCTTTCTTCAATCAAGCAAGCAAACAACCACAAATACAAATACAAACCCATCAAATCTTTCTTCAATCAATCAAGCAAACAACCACAAATACAAACACTTAACTAACATGTAGCATATTTAATAGAAAATTTCAGTCCATAACCATGAGGAAACTAAGCATGGGATGTGTCTAAATCTTATGGCAAAACCCATCAAAATCTCCCAACATGTAGATGATTAAAATACTCCCAATGAACATAAAAAACATGCAAGTCTACACAATCAAAAATTCATCAAACATCTAAACTTCACGACATATATGTACATCATCTCCACCCCCAAAGGGGATGGATCTACTCACTTCACATTAAGAAGTCATTCATATAAAAATGGAGACATTCTAACTAATTTAGACTGAGATTAAAGAAACAGGACTAAGCTAAGCATGCAAGAAAAAGAGACAACATGAGAACAAAACTATGAAAAATTATTTTATTAAATGACTCACATTACAAGTAGCATTCTTCTCCACTTGAGTTTTGCTTCAAGGCTTTAGTCCAAGTAGAGAGAATGCCACAAAGCAGTTGGTGAATACAAATGAGGAGGAAGTGTTCTCTTTATAGGCATAAAAATATGTAACCGGGGACAATCCCCCGGTATGGGACTAAACACATACTATAAATGGACACAAAACAACATAATACACGACCCGACGCAACCACGAAACTTTTGGACCAATGTGGACCGCCAATTGGTGGTCTGCGACAACTAATTGTCGGTCTAGATAGCTTTGACTGAGTCTGGATTTCGGTGGTTCGTTGCTTGCTTGATTTCTTGATATTCGATGAACCCAATTTGGTTGTTGATGTTTTGGCCCGGATCTAATTGCCAAAATACTCCTCATAATGGTGTGGAGCCTCTTGCCGTGTCCTTTTCTCTTGCACCTCAGTCCATAAGTCTTGCAACTTAGTCCTTTTTCTTTCTTTTAAGTCATTTTTAGTATCTTCTTCTCAAACTTGTTTATTCCTGAAACTTAAACATAAAACTCATTACGTAGCATTGCTTAAGCTAAAAATAAAGGATATAAGACACAAATATAAGCATGATATGATGTCAATCAGTATACATGACTAGGATAGGTTAGCATGAAGTTAAGATCAATTTTATGGATTCTCAAGTATGCAATAAGCACCTAGTGTGGCCATTAAAGCCTCAATCAATCCTAAGCATCACCTTAGTTCATTCAAGCAACATAAACCAAATCAAGAAACCATTCATTTCTACTCAATTCCATCTTCACATATATAAAATCCATCACAAGCAACATGTCAAAAAATAGATCTAGTGTGACCATTATCTCATCTAAAACATGATTAACATGCTACAAGTTTTTGATCTAACATTTAGCACATGGAAATGACACAAACTTAGGAACCATCATACATTCCACAATCAACTACATTGCCTCCGCCCCAAATGTGGGGGATCTACTCACTAATCATAATAACAAGCATGGAAAACAAGAGATTAAAACTAAATATGGCATAAAACTCTAACTAGAAAACTAACTAACAAAATCAAAAACAAATTGTATAGAAAGGAAGGAAATGACAACGGGAATTATAATATACCTTTAGATTATCAAAGAAGCATCATTACAAGCTTCAAAGCCGACCTTCTCTACTGCCCAAATTGGGTAAACCTAAGCTATCCTAATGGTGGAGGCTGAGAAGAAAAGAAAAGGTAGAAGAAATGTTGCTATTTATAGAAGAAATAAGGGTTTGGATGGATCTGGAAGAAATATGACTACTGTAATAACTTTCTCTACAATCTGGTGCATTGTATAAATGTTTTATTAATTACCGCAAGAGCACGACCGCGATGAAGTGGTGGAAAGTACGGGTCAATCCACAGGTAGGTGAGTAGCCTCTGGTTTGTCAAACATCAAGTGGTGAATAAAGGGAAAAGAGATTTTAGTATGCTAATCTAAGCTACTCTAAACTAGTAAAAAGAAATGTGAAAGAAAGCAACTAACGAGTGATTCAAACTAAACTAAGAGAACTTAATGCAAAGCTGCAAATAAGGAAGAGAGACCTCTAAGGGGTGGAGTGAGTGCACACATGTAATAAGATGGTGAAGAATGCATTCAATAGGCACAAATGTAGGTAGTGTTTTCATGTATACGAAGTGTCTAATGGTTATGGCAAAACCTATCAATCCAATCACTAACCTAATTGATTAACATTCACAAGTTGGTTATTTCAGAACCTAAACAAGCATGGCAGGTGTCTAATAGTTGTGGCAAAACCCATCAAGTGAAGTGTTCTACTCTAAACAAGAAAACATACATTCACATTTACCAACACATTCCAAAATAAAACATTCATTTCCATTCTTTAATGCATGTAAGAACATCATCTCCACCCCCAAACGGGGATGGAACTACTCACTACTCATTAAAAGAAGACAAAACGAAATGAAGGAAATTAAGATAGGAAACGGAGACAGGCTAACTACTTTAACTAAGATTAAGACAAACAAAACAAGTTAATCAAGCACGCATTAAAACAAAGACAACATTAAGACAAACTATGAAGAATTATTTTATTTACATGACTCACACATTACAACACTCTTCTCCATCTTGAGTTTTGCTCCAGGGCTTACTCCAAGTAGAGAGAATGCCACCAAGCAATGGGTGAATACAAATGAGGAGGAAGAGTTATATTTATAGGCATGAAAAAATGTAATCGGGGATAATCCCCCAGTATGAGACTAATGAACTACTAAAAATAGACGTAAAACACTCTAATACATGACCCACCTAAACCTTATTGGATCTGGAGAAAAATAGACCGCCAATTAGCGGTCTTGGACCGCCCATTGGCGGTCTATATGGTATGGATCTATTCAGGTTTTGGAGTGTGGTTGTCTGGCTTGATTTCTTTATGTTTGATGCACCCTAATCGGTTGTGGAGGTTGTAACCCGAATCCAATTTCCAAAATACTCCTCATGACGGTGTGGAGTTTCTTCATTTCCTCATTGGTCCTTTTGGTTTTACATTCGGGTCTCTCTCTCTTGTATCTCAGTCCATAAGTCTTGCAACTTAGTCCTTTTTCTTGCTTTTAAGTCCTTTTTGTGCCTCTTCTCCTCAAACTTGCTTATTCCTGAAACTTAAACATTAAACTTATTACGTAGCATTGTTTAGATGAAAGATAATGGATATAAGACACAAATATATGCATGATATGATGTCAATCAAATACCCCCACACCTAACTTTTACTAGTCCCGAGCAAAACAAAGAAAGAGAAAAATGGAAGAAATGAAAGCATACGAAAACAAGAAATCCTAACTCACTTTCGTAGGAATCACGGTTGCACTTAGCACGTGCAACAAGCCGTTAAACCTCCTTGTTGCCAAGGAGGAGGACCGTTAAACCGGAGTTCGGTCGGTGCATCCCAAGTCAAATGACTCGAAAGCACCAGGCACTAAGTCCCCTCGGTCCTAATTTCCCGAGTGGAAGGAACCGTGCGAGAAGAGAGAACACCACTTATTTATTTATTTATCTACATGGGAACCAAAACCCCACACTTAAAGTTTCACAACAAGATTTTAAGGGTCCCTGACTACGACAAACTTCCTTATACTAACAAACACGAATTATTTGACTCACTAGGTTCAGGGTGGACTTCTTTAGTTGTTTGAGTACTGAAATCATATGATTACTCGGCCCCCGAGAGAAAACCGGGGTGCATCCTTACGACTACATAAGACCTAAAGCCAGTATACTAGATATCCTAATGCATCATGTTTAAGACAGTTTTGGGAGCTTTCTTTTTACTTTTCCTCTGAATGGTTTTGCATATGCTAAACACATGCAAAACCCACAAAACATTTTCTTTTACAAACACATGAAGATTTTGAAAGAAATGTGAAAATTTTAAAGCACTAGGCAAGCGAAAGAAGACAAGTCACCCAAGGATCATGGCAGACATATATATTAATATTAAATGCAGCACACTTTCATGACACAAACAATACAAACAAAAGAAATGAAAAACAAAATGAAAAAAGACTGTACTCCACATATATACAAACGTAAAGCACCGCCCACACTTACTTCATGCATTGTGCTCAATGAATGTGAGTACGATACTACGTTGATTTATGCATGAAAAAGATGATCTCACCAACTTGAAGCGCAAAGGGAAGTTCATGGTTATGTTGATAGACACAAACACAATTTCCCTCAAAACTTGCGAGATGATAAAGAAGGGATACAAATACGTGAATGAAATGTGGCCCAAATACACAAAGTTTGGAGCCTACAACAATCAATGTTCACTGGTGGAGTCTTTTATTTTATTTTCTTTTTTTTGAAATATAACTATGTATAAAAATATGTTCCCATCTTCATTTTTCAAAGGACATCAAATGGGAACCTCAAAAGTGGGTCAGTGCACATGGAATGGGAACATGACACCATGCGGGGCCAGAATACTCATGTGTGCCCCCCTCAAAAAGAGCACACGATCAAAGGAGGGGTTCATGAATTGGACGCAAAGGCATGTCATTCAAAGGATAAAACTGAAAGAGCTTGAACCTCTCAAGAGTTTGGAACATATTGGGCAACGGAAGAAGAGTTTCTCCCGTCGCAGAACTGAAGTTATGATCATCAATCCAAACTCTCCAACCAACAACCTGGTGGGTCGGAACAAGGTGAAGAAACCTCGTTAGGCATGTCCGACTCACCTGGCGAACAGAAAGTGGGTCTCTTACCTAAGGTATCCTCTAAGGAACTCTCAATACCCTCGTTGGCGATGTGATTGTTTGATGTCCCATCATTTCCAAGATGATCAGGAACAATATTGAGAGGTAAATTCTCATCAGGTTGTATGAGATTAAGGGTACTAGGGAGCTCTTTCTCCACCATAGGTGAGTCTTTAGGAGGCAAAACAACAAGATTGTGTGGCTCAAGGGCCACGGGACAAAAAGATATGGCACAATCTTGTGTCGACTCATAATGAAACTGTTCTATGCTATTCTCAATTTGCATCGAATCGCCCACCATGTGAT
Source organism: Triglochin maritima (assembly GCA_963682175.1). Lineage (NCBI taxonomy): Eukaryota > Viridiplantae > Streptophyta > Magnoliopsida > Alismatales > Juncaginaceae > Triglochin > Triglochin maritima. Next base: position 16,091,019 of record OY821785.1, read on the forward strand.
CGTGAATTGAAACCCCAAGTCCCTCAGACTGAGTAGGAGTTTGACTTTGAAAGATTGTGCTTTGAATTTGTGGATGTGGTGGTGGTTCGATATCAGAAGATAAATCCTCATGTTGACAAGAAATGTCACCCTCCTCACGTTTACTTAATTGTTGTGTAATTTGACTCACATACATTTCCATAGTTTGCATGGAATTTCGAGTGGACTTCATTACATTTTGAGTGGTTTCCATGAACATTTGGAGGGTTTGTTCTAAAGACTCAAGTCTGGGGTCAACTGTGAGAATCAAGTCAGAATTTGGGAAATTGTTGGGTTGGATGTTGATAGGCTGAGAATGAGTCCAATGATTTGGAGTAGGGTGTTGGTAGAATTCTGGGTATTCGGGAGGAGGATACTGGGTGGAAATGATGTATAAGCATTTGAATAAGAATTGTCTCCCCACAAATCCATCCCTTTCGGGTTGTACGCAGATGCGTAAGGGTCACATTGAGCATTTTGGGAAAAGGTGTGTTCATACTCAGGCTCTGGGGAAACATAAGGACATTCCCCGAAAACATGACCACTCAACCTATAATAGTCACACGGTAAAACTACTGGAGCTACCGGTGCACTCATGTCATCTACCACATGCATGAAAGAAGCCAAAGGTTCTTGTATTGTCTTAGTTTGTTGCCCAACATATGATCCGACGTAACTAGGTGGTGGTCTAACAGTCAGTGCCTCTCTCATATTACCCCAATTTGAAGACTGCTCAGGCACACAATCAAGATTGTCCCAACCATACAGGGTGTCTGTCTGAGGCACCCAAGGATGCATGGGTCTGGAGTACCAGGGACAATAGTCCTGGTCCATACAATGATATGGATGCTCACCACGTAACCATCCATCTTGACAAATAACTCTCGAGTCGACCACTCTCTCCACCACGATGCCAAGCTTGCAAAAATGCTTGACTCAACCATAAAATGATAACAGAGAATGTAATGGGGAGGAGAGTAGAACGTAGAAGTAGGTGAGAAGAAGACAACTTAGAGGAGATGGGAAGAATCCTAGAGCTAGCGTGGGTAGTGGGAGAAGGTAGAAGCCTATGTAGGATCTACTAGGCCCTAATCTTAGTCTAAAGGGGGGTGAATAGACTAATTAAGATAGTTTAAGAAACTATGCCAAATTAAAAGCTAAGACAATTAATATGAAGGAGAGAACAACAAACCACAACACTGGATGTATAAAGGTTTGGATCCAACCAGTGGATCATAGTCCTCTTACGAATTGCTCTTACTCGAGCAACTTCGCGTCCTCCACTAATCAATTCTCCGTTGTGGGCCGAGATCACGCCTTTAAACCACAAGCTTTATGAACACCCTCGCCTAGCTTGGACCACCTTCTCACAATCCGAGAAGAGCTTCACTCCGGAAGCTTAGTACAACTCTTGAAGACTTTACTTCAACAACTAATCTTGAGCACTTGGAATGGAAGATGCAATCAACGATGGTGATTTCAAGTGAGAAGATGGGAGCACAAATGTTTAGAGCAAATATGAGAGTAGTAATGAGATTTGAGCTTAGAGAAAGATTGGTGACCTTAGATGAGTGTTCTCATCTCTATTTATAAGCTCTAAACTAGTTCTAGCCGTTGGGATTGAAATGGTAAAAAGTTATCCAAGAAAACACAAGTTAGGAAGTGACATGACACATTTTAGGACACGAACGGTCGACCGGATCGGGTTAATCCGTCGACCGGAATGAAAGAATAATTGGTTCGGTTGAGCTAAGGTGCAGACGGTCGGACCAACTGGGATAGAACTTAAGTGATCAGTCGAGCGGACTAGATCACTAGATCGACCGAAAAAGACCAGTAAGACTTGATCGGGAAAAGATGCATGTATCGATCGACCGTGAAGAGAGTTTCGGTCGACCATTTGACGTGTTTAATTTCAGACAGGATAAAGCCAAATGCAATCGGTCGAACAGAATGAATTGAGGGTTCGATCGAAAACTCCCAGTAAAATTGGGTCTGGGAAGTTTTCTAGATTCGGTCGACCGTTAAGGAACTTTCGGTCGACCGGAAGACCAAATCCAAAAGAGGGGTTAGGTAAGAAATGTGTATAAGACCGTTGGAGTATACGAAAAGTATGACGGTCATATTTAATACGAATACGGAAATGCAACCGGTCGAACAAAAGCTACGTTTCGGTCGACCAAAAGTCTCACTAACCAGGACACGTGTCGACAACTAATAGGCTGGAGGATTTGTATTGGATGAACTAATTCCGATTACTTGACAAGGTGAGACGGTCGAACATAATAGGTATGTCGGTCGACCGTTTTCAAATAGGGAAAACAGATGAATGTAACCGTCGAATGGGATGAGGAATTTGGTCGACCGTTTGGACATAACAGGGTGTTCTGGGACAGTCTGAAGAAAACTGGTTGAACCAAATGGTTCTACCGGTCGACCTGTTGAGTGCAGAAAGCTTGTTCTAGGTTTCTAATGAGTTTCAATAATTTCCTATTGAAGTCTAAAGATAATTGGAATGTTATGTGAGACTTCTATAGGTTTCCTAAGTGTCATGAAATGCAATGAATCGAAGATTTCAAGTGCCAAGTTACATTTGTAACCTAAATACATAGAATGTAAACCTAACTACGCTTCAATCTTCATCTCTCAATTCAACTCAAACTTGGTCCTGAAATGTTAGATAATACAAGTATATGCAAGCAATGATCTTTAATTGATACATGGGTTTATTGATATGTTGATTAATCATCAAAACGGATTAACGATTATTAGCCAAAAAGCCAGCAATCTCCCCCTTTTTGATGATGACAACTTATCAATCTAAATAGATGTTTGATTTTAAATTTTATCATTAATAACCAATATCTAAACCTCCCCTATCTTATAGCTCCCCCTATCTATAAGCATGTATTTATTTCTCCCCCTAGGCATAATCAAAAAGACTCATGAAACAATATGATATTCAATAAGCTTTAACATGAGATAGACGAACGAAAGCGAAAATATTTAGCCAAAAAGAGACAATAATACACCATGCATTCAAAATAGAGTTCAAAACAAACAACCAAATGTTAACTTCGAAAGCAAATACTACAATAAGGTCAAGGCAAAATACAACATTAAGCAAATGTTTAAAGCAAATACATCACGAACTGAAGTTCGAAGCAACTGAAAAACAAACACACACGCCACAAAACAACACAAAATCACCCAAGCCTCTGATCACGAAGCAGCAAAGACAGAGAATCAAGAGAGGCTTCAATGCGACTAAGCTGAGCAGAGGTGGCATCATGACGAGCAAGAGAAGAAGCCTCAAGCGCATCAAAACGAGCATATGTGGAGGCTTCAAAAGCATCAACCTGGTCAGACAGGTGTTGAAAGCGTTGGACATCAATCGAAGTAGAATCTGAGCATTGTCCTTGAGACCATGCTTCGGAGTCGCCCTCACCCAACCTAGAGCTAGAGTCATGAGGGACTTGCTGAGGCATCCACCTCGGATCTTCAGACACTTCTTCTTCTTCTTCTTCTTCTTCTTCTTCTGAATTTTCAGTTGATTCCTCAGTAGAGGAGTGTGGTGGCGAACGAAGAGGAATGAATTTCATTTTGGAAAGGGTGGTCTTACAGATAGGAAATTTATAGACCAAAGAGGGAAATGGCTCGACATCGATCTTCCTATGTTCAAACACAACAGAAAGCCTCATAGGATAAGGAAGATATGAACCACTACGATGAGTCATGTGCATGATTATAAAAGATGGCCAATCAACCAAAATTTTCTTGAAGATGCAATAGATGCACATGAGCTCCATATTGGAGATCTCGTTGTGATGACCGAGTTTAGGAAGAAGGTTATAAGATACGATATGGGCAAGGATTCACGGAACGAGATGCAAAAGGGAGGCATTATGCTTAAAACGACTATTCACTAGAGGTGGTCGAATGGCATATAGATCATTGACGATTTTTTCAATTTCGGTACCGGGAAGAGCACCTTGAGGATAATCAAGATAAATATGAGTTCCCCTCGACTCGAGGTATAAAGTTTCTACCAATAATTCAGGGGAAACACTATATTCTTTACCATTGATCATTGTGGTTAAAATGGGTAGATTGGGGACCTTTCGGAGATTACAATAAAATTCTTGCAGAAGGAAAGGATAATAGGGTTTTGATGCAATTTTAGTGAGAGAATAAGTAAGCCCATTTGCATCTAATAAGGGTTTTAATGAGAAAGTGGTGAAATCGTCTACCTCAACCTTGCGACAAGGGATGAAGTTGGCAACCGAGAAGACTTCGTCCCACGCCTTTTTAGCGGCATCGTCAATCGGGAAGAAATGATGCAAGTGTGGTACCGGAGAAACCGGAGCACGAGAGGATGACGGTTGTGAGTCTTGTTTCTTCTTTGTGTGACGCTCGGTAACTCCCTCCGGAGTGGCTCGTTTCTTGGAGATGGACATCTTCCTATGGTTCATTGTAGATGACGAGGGTGGAGAAGTATGTAGGAAGACAATGGGAGTCGAAAAATTGACGAAAAATTTATGTTGGATGCCTAGAACAGGCGTGCTGTCGACTATAGGAGGAGGGGGCAGCACTAGGGTTTGAAGAGAGGAGATGTAAAAGTGAAGAGGAAAGCCTTGTAATTGCCCTAAAAGGTGCTGAAATGATAGAAACGGTCGACCATTCGGATGCACTGGTCGACTGGTGGGTTAAAAAAAATTCAAACCTCACGACCACACAACCTCTGGTAAAAAATGGTCGGACGATAGAACATGGACGGTCGATCGAATGATTGAATGTAGGGAAGTTCGGCATTTACGGGCCATTGTCGGTCGAACGAAAATAGAGAGTCGGTCGACCAATAGAATAGTGTGAAGAAATTGGGACGTACTATTGCTTTTCTGTCAGACGAAAAGAGACATCCGGTCGACCGAGAGAAGAGTTGGAAGAAACTGGACACGTATTGTCGCTTTTTGGTCGGACGAAAAGAGACAGACGGTCGACCGAGAGAATAGTGTGAACAGGGAAAGCTGCAGGGGGATTTTCGGTTGGACAAAAAAAACACGCACGGTCGACCAAAAAGCACCACAATCGATCGAAACTCAAAAATGGTTCGACCGGACAATTAAGTGAACTTAAGTCAGATCAACCAGAAGAGAATCGGTCGAACGGAGCACAACAAGCGGTCGACCGACACACACCAGAGAAGTCAAAAACAACACACAAAACGAACCGGTCGAACAAACAAAATATTTCGGTCGACCGATGGAGACAAAAGTTTTAAAAACTGACTTGCGACACAGTAATCCGGTCGAACGAAACGTGGTTTCGGGTCGACCAAACATAGTCTGAAAGTAACAATCATTTGAAAAACACAATCAAAATCCGCAAAACTTGAAATATAACCTCAATCAGGTAGCAAATTTCGAAAGTATGGCATGATATACGTCATTTAAATCGCACATGACTAGATTTAGTCTAATATGATAGAATTGATCAACATTTAATGGTTTTGTAAAGATGTCCGCAAGTTGATCATTTGTGGGAACAAATACAAGCCTAATGTCTTTTTTTGTTGCATGATCTCTAAGAAAATGATGTCTTACCTCCATGTGTTTAGTTCGAGAATGCAATATAGGATTTTTCGAAAGATTAATTGCACTTGTATTATCACAAAGTATAGGAGTAGTTTGAAACTCAAGTTTCAAGTCTTTGAGGGTTTGCCTCATCCACAAGACTTGTGCACAAGCACAACCGGTGACAATATTCGGCCTCAGTTGTCGACAATGCTACACTATTTTGTTTCTTACTAAACGAAGAGACAAGCAATTTTCCCAAAAATTGGCAAGTGCCACTAGTGCTTTTACGATCTAAAATGCAACCGGCATAGTCGGTGTCGCTATAAGCAACAAGATCAAAAGCCCTAGTCTTGGAGTAAAACAAACAAAAATCTTGAGATCCTTTGAGATAGTGAAAAATACGTTTTAAAGCATTGAAATGAGATTCTTTTGGACAAGCTTGAAAAGAGCACATAAACACATGGAAAACATAATATCCGGATGACTAGCGGTAAGATAAAGCAAGGATCCTATCATAACTCGATATTTCTTGATATCCACCTCCTTGCCATTTTCATCTTTGACCAACTTGGTGCTAGTGCTCATAGGAGTGTTGTGTGACTTGCTATCTTCAAGACGAAAGTGTTTTAGAAGTTCATTTGTGTACTTTTCTTGGTATATGAAGTTCCCATCTTGAGTTTGCTTAATTTGGAGTCCGAGGAAGAAATTTAGTTCACCATTCATAGACTCCAAATTTGCATATGCTAATAACTTTATCCACCATTCATCTTGAGTATGCTAATAACATAATAATTTTATGTCCATGTAAGATGCATATGCTAATAACATGCGAATGGCTTCCATTCGAGCGACGGGGGCATAAGTTTCATCAAAGTGTATACCCTCCTCTTGGCGATAGCCTTGAGCAACGAGTCTAGCTTTGTTTCTAAATACATTCCCATCTTCGTCAAGTTTGTTTCGAAAGATCCATTTGGTTCCAATAATCGTTTCGTTGGAAGGTTTTTCAGCAAGTTCCCTTACATCATTTCGAACAAATTGATTTAGCTCTTCATGCATAGTCATTAGCCAAAATTCCTCATTACATGCTTGATCTATTTTCTTGGGTTCTAATGTAGAGATAAATGCATAAGAATCACAAACTACATGTGCTTTAGACTGTGTCATCACACCTTGAGAGACATCTCCAATCACAAAGTCCTTCGGATGATCCTTTCTATAGGTCCAATCCTTAGGAAGATCCTCCATGTCCTCTTGTGGAGAACTTGGAGGCTCTTGATGAGACTCAAGAGGAACATCTTGTGATGATACATGTCTAATGATATCCATGCAATCACCATCAAGAGATGAGTTATCTACATAAGCCAACTCGTCAAAGTTGAGGTGTAGAGATTCCTCAACACAACTTGTTCGTTTATTGTAGATTCTATATGCTTTACTCCTATAGGAATACCCTAAAAAGATGGCCTCATCAGATTTTGCATCAAATTTATCCAAGTTGTCTTTAGTATTGAGGACAAAACATTTTCAGCCAAAGGCTTTAAAGTACAAAATTTTAGCAGTCCGGTCATGCCAAAGTTCAAAAGGAGTTTTCTTGAAAATAGGTCTAATGAGAACACGATTCAAAACATAGCAAGATGTATTAACGGCTTCGCACCAAAAATAATTTGGAACCCTTTTTCCACAAGCATGGTTCTTGCCATTTCTGGAAGAGTTCCATTTTTTCCTCTCAACTACCCCATTTTGTTGAGGAGTGCGAGGAAATGAGAAGTTATGCTCAATTCCACATTTTTCACAAAACTTTTGAAATGATTCATTTTCAAATTCTCCTCCATGATCACTATCAATAGTGATTATGTTAGAATTTTTTTCCCTTTGAACACGTTTGCAAAAACTTTTAAATCTTTCAAAAGCATCATATTTGTTTGCTAAAAAAACCCAAGTGAATCTCAAAAAATCATCAACTATCACAAATGCATATCTTTTCCCTCCTAGACTCACGGTCTTTGAGGTTCCAAAATGATCTAAGTGTAAAAGCTCTAGGGGTTTTGAAGTTGACACCACATTTAGAGATTTGAAGGAGGATTTAAATTGTTTTCCAAATTGGCATGCATCACAAAGTTTGTCCTTTTTGAAATCAATTTTTGGTAGTCCTCTAACCGATTCAAGTTTGGATAATTTGTGCAATTGTGACATACTAATATGTCCCAACCGGTTATGCGATAACAAGGCTTCGTCATGTGAGGCAACTAAGCAAGTTTCAACATTTAAATTTCTAAGGCTATCAACATGCACAATGTAGATGTTATTTGACGTATAACCCTTAAAAACAATTTTCATGTCATGTTTACAAATGATATGGCAAGTATGTTTATCAAACACAACTAGAAAATTCTTATCGGTTAATTGACTAACACTAAGCAAGCTATGCTTAAACCTATCTACTAATAAAACCGTTTCAATATTTGGAGTAGTAGAATTGCCAACATTACCAATACCGATAATGTGTCCTTTAGCATTATCTCCAAATGTGACAGTTCCTCCCTTCTTAGGCTTTAAGCTTGATAGAACATGGTAGTCTCCCATCATGTGCCTTGAGCACCCGCTATCGAGAATCTACTTCCCTTTTCTCCTTGCTTTTATCTACAAACAAAGAGACAAGTGAAGACTTTGGTACCCAAATTTTTTTGGGTCCTTGAGGGTTAGCTTTTGGTACCCAAACTTGAGTAGTCTTAGGTACCCAAACATTTGAATAATTTGTTTTCTTAACAAGCGAATTGTTCATTTTAACAAAATAATATGTGGATTTCTTTTGTTTGCCTCCCTTGTAGCCTAGACCATGTGTTGTTAGAGATTGAGTTTGTGTTCCAAGAAGCATGTCAACATTTTTCTACCAAAAGTGAATTTCTCAAAATCTTTTGTGAGTTGCTTATTCATGGCAATGAGATATTCATTTGTATGACTCTCTTTTGTAGATTTCAGAATTTTTATCTCATCATTTAGAGTCTGAATTTCTTTGGCTAGCATATCACATTTGATAGATTGATCTAAATTCACTTTTCTTGCTAATTTGTTTTTATGACAAATCATTTCATATCGCTCGGCAAGTTCATGAAAGGCATATAATAGATCATCATAGGGAGGTGTTCCGTTTAGAGATACCTCATCGTCGTCAATCTCCAGCACGTGAAGTTGATCACTCGTCTTTTGTGATGGAGTCGGAATCAACATTTGAAGCCATGAAACACATGTGTGCTTCTTCTTCTTGGGAGTATTCGGAGTCAGAGTCCTTTGATGAGCTTGAGTCATCCCAAGTAGCCTTGAGAGCCTTTTTCCCATCTTTCTCGCGACGATCCGTTCTCTTGTAATCATTACGTCTTCTAGGCCTCTGTTCCTTTTCTTTTCTGGATGGCCTTTCATCTCTATATCTTCTTGGTCTCTCATCCCTATCTCTTCTAGGAGGATATTTCTTTTCTTCTCTTCGCTCACATTCCCTCGGCCTAAGCAATGGGCAATCCTTCTTCAGACTCTAAATCCTAGTCCTCCACTAATCCGATCTCCGTTGCGGGCCGAGATCACTCCTTTACACCATAAGCTTTGCGAACAACCTCGCCTAGCTTGGACCACCTTCTCACAATACGAGAAGAGCTTCACTCCGGAAGCTTAGTACAACTCCTGAAGACTTTACTTCAGCAACTAATCTTGAGCACTTGAAATGGATGATGCAATCAAGGATGGTGATTTCGAGTGAGAAGATGTGAGCACAAGTGTTTAGAGAAAATGTGAGAGTAGTAATGAGATTTGAGCTTAGAGAAAGATTAGTGACCTTAGATGAGTGTTCTCAACTCTATTTATAAGCTCTAAACTAGTTCTAGCCGTTGGGATTGAAATGGTAAAAAGTTATCCAAGAAAACACAAGTTAGGAAGTGACATGACACATTTTAGGACACGAACGGTCGACCGGATCGGGTTAATCCGTCGACCGGAATGAAAGAATAATTGGTTCGGTTGAGCTAAGGTGCAGACGGTCGGACCAACTGGGATAGAACTTAAGTGATCGGTCGAGCGGACTAGATCACTAGATCGACCGAAAAAGACCAGTAAGACTTGATCGGGAAAAGATGCATGTATCGATCGACCGTGAAGAGAGTTTCGGTCGACCATTTGACGTGTTTGATTTCAGACAGGATAAAGCCAAATGCAATCGGTCGAACAGAATGAATTGAGGGTTCGATCGAAAACTCCCAGTAAAATTGGGTCTGGGAAGTTTTCTAGATTCGGTCGACCGTTAAGGAACTTTCGGTCGACCGGAAGACCAAATCCAAAAGAGGGGTTAGGTGAGAAATGTGTATAAGACCGTTGGAGTATACGAAAAGTATGACGGTCATATTTAATACGAATACGGAAATGCAATCGGTCGAACAAAAGCTACGTTTCGGTTGGAGGATTTGTATCGGATGAACTAATTCCTACCATTTGACATGGTGGGACGGTCGAACATAATAGGTATGCCGGTCGACCATTTTCATACAGGCAAAACAGAACTTCGACATCACTAGTCTCGACACGCCTCACCTCCCTACAACGAAGACCACAATGCCCAGCAAGTGATACCAGATCCGGAGATCTAGTACCTCCTACTATCGACAAGGCAGGCGACGCCAATCAGGTCGTGACAGTCTCAGCTCGATCACTCTCCTAGTGGGCCCGAGTCCCAGGACCAATGTCTAATTACTTTTAGAATTAAGGTTTTGATTAAGAGTGATTTTTGGGGAAAAGGAAAGGGTGATGAAATCCCCTACCTTATCTTGTATGGGACAACCCCTCCTTAGTAGCATTTTGAGTCTTAATCTAGCAATCAACTCTTCAAACAAACGCTCAACTCACTCTTCTCCCGATACACCTTACTAACTAATGTATGCTTTAACCATGCATGAATGAGAGAATGGGTTCACATACCTCACGCCAGCAATCAACAACAAGAATGTAAAGAAAAGAAAGACGAGTGCGTGCAAGGTCTACAAATGATGTATGACCTAGATGGCAATCAATCTAATCTTTTGCTTTGACTTTTACGGTCCAAGTTGTCTTAAAAGGGGAATTGATTGATATGGGAGCTAACTACAGGTCGAAACATGCAAAATTGAACTCCCAGACAACTAAAATGAACAAGCAAACAACCAGAACAAAAATTAGCGCAAACGAAGCTCATCAAGCTGCCAGTTGGCGGTCCCAGAGCGCTGATTGGTGGTCACTTCAGTGTCTTGCTTCCTACAATTTCTCCAGTTGCCTCCCGGTGATCTTAGGATCCCTGAAACAAACCAAAACAAAAAACAAAAAAATTAAACCTACTCGAATCGTCCAAACCAATGTCTGGACAAAGCACCTCCCCGGCAACGGTGCCAAAAACTTGTTTAAACATTTTATTAATTACCGCAAGTGCACGGCCGCAATGAAGCGGTGGAAAGTATTGGTGGATCCACAGGGAGGTGAGTGGCCTTTGCTTTGTCAGAAATCAAGTGGTGAATAAAGGGAAAAGAGATTTGAGTATGCTAATCTAAGCTACACTAAACTAGTAAGAAGAAATGCCAAAGAAAGCAACTAACGAGTGACTAAAACTAAACTAAGAGAACTTAATGCAAAGCTGCAAATCAAGAAGAGTGACCCCTAAGGGGTGGAGTGAGTGCACACATGTAATAAGATGGTGAAGAATGCATTCAATAGGCACAAATGTAGGTAGTGTTTTCATGTATAGGAAGTGTCTAATGGTTATGGCAAAACCTATCAATCCAATCACTAACCTAATTGATTAACATTCACATACACAAGTTGGTTATTTCAGAACCTAAACAAGCATGGGAGGTGTCTAATAGTTGTGGCAAAACCCATCAAGTGAAGTGTTCTACTCTAAACAAGCAACCATACTTTCACATTTATCAATACATTCCAAAATAAAGCATTCATTTCCATCTTTAATGCATGTATGAACATCATCTCCACCCCCAAAGGGGGATGGAACTACTCACTGCTCATTAAAAGAAGACAAAACGAAATGAAGGTAATTAAGATAGGAAGTGGAGACATGCTAATTACTTTAACTAAGATTAAGACAAACAAAACAAGTTAATCAAGCAAGCATTAAAACAAAGACTACATTAAGACAAACTATGAAGAATTATGTTATTTACATGACTTACATTACAAGTATCATTCTTCTCCACCTTGAGTTTTCCTCCAAGGCTTACTCCATGTGAGGGACTTCCACCAAGCAATGGGTGAATACAAATAAGGAGGAAGAGTTCTATTTATAGGCATGAAAAAAGGTAATCGGGGACAATCCCCCAGTATGGGACTAATGAACTACTAAAAATAGACATAAAACACTCTAATACATGGCCCGCCTAAACCTTATCGGATCTGGAGCAAACCAGACCGCCAATAAGTCTTGCAACTTAGTCCAACTTAGTCTATATGGTCTGGATCTGGTCAGGTTTTGGAGTGTGGTTGTCTGGCTTGATTTCTTCATGTCTGATGCACCCTAATCAGTTGTGTAGGTTGCAACCCGAATACAATTCCCAAAATACTCGTAATGATGGTGTGGAGTTTCTTCATTTGCTCATTGGTCCTTTTGGTTTTACATTCAGGGTCCCTCTCTCTTGCATCTCAGTCCATAAGTCTTGCAACTTAGTCCTTTTTCTTGCTTTTAAGTCTTTTTTGTGCTTCTTCTCCTTAAACCTGCTTATTCCTGAAACTTAAACAATAAGTTGTTACGTAAAGATAACGTATATAAGACACAAATGTATGCATGATATGATGTCAATCATGCACCCAATGATTAAGTTCAAGCCACGGGATAAATTGGGGGCGAATTGGAGCAAACTGATCCCCTAGTGGTAGATTGTTTGTTTCTAATCCAGCATGTTTTTCTCCAGCAACTTAATTGTTGTATTTTGCATGTAGGGTGCACTACTGGTCCGCCAGTTAGAGCATGTTTGTCTTTAATTTCCCAAATACTTCTCAAGTCTGGTACACCCAAATGATAAAGTTCAAGCCACGGGAGAAAAATATTTTTCGTGCGTTCAGTCCCTTTGAATTACATCTGGGTCCTTCCTGATTTGTAGATGTGTCCTTATGCATGACAAATAGGTCCACTTTACTTCATATGAGTCTTTTCTTCTTACATTTCAGTCTTTTTCTCTTCCTTACTCTTCTTTATTACCTAATACCTAAAACACCACAAACAAATACTCGAGTAGCACACAATTGGGGTAAAATAAAGGATACATAGCACGAATGTGATGTATGATATGCTACTAATCAACTAGTTGACCTATTTTACCCTTGTGGTCGACCGACTGACTCGTATTTTCCGGATGACCGTTGTACTTGTCGTATTATCAAACAATCGTATTCATATACCCCTAAAATGTATTAGGCCACCGGTCGAATGATGCCTTGATGGGGGTCGACCAGATGAAGACAATTGTGTGCGCCAAAAGTGCTTGTTATTTTTGGTCGGACGAACTTCCTTGTTGCATTCGACCGCTAATCTTTTTCCTAGCCAAAACCCTCAAAACGGTCGACCGTCCCCTAGATTTAGTTTGACCGTTCACTTAAGTTGTAGCTGTTCGGTTCGACCATAGTTGAATTTGGTTGGAATGTTTCCTTACATTCATGGAAACGATCAATCGTTGATCCCGTGTCGGTCGACTAGTTTAGACAGATTTGCTAAACTTAAATTTTCTATTTGGTGTATCTTACACAAATCTCTTCCAAAGCTTTTCCAATAGTTATATCTCTTTAGAAGCTTATAAATATAGGTTCCCACACCTTATTTACACACACTCTGCTACTTATATTTGTCTCCTACATTAGAGAGTCTCCTCCTAATCAAGAAATCCCAAATCCTACACTCAGGAGCTTAAACCTCACCACTTCACCAAATCCAAATCATACTCATGTGTGTTCAAGTTAGAGAGTGTTTGTCACTCAGTTTATTTTTCAAGAAAAGGTTGTAAAGGTTTCGGTGAAAGCCCGAAGCATCCCTCTCTAGTTGTGAGAGGAGGATCTGAGTTCAACAAGAATTGTTCGCGAGCTCGTGGTGTAAAGGCCTGATCTCGGCCTATAACGGGATCAGATAGTGAAGATGTAGGCAGAGTGATTGACATCATTTCATGCTCATATTTGTATCTTATATCCATTATCTTACACCTAAGCAATGCTACGTGACGAGTTTTATGTTTAGTTTTCAGGAATAAAGAGGTTTGAAGAGAAGAGCCATGAAAGTACCCAAAAGTAGGAAAACTGACTTAATTGTGAGATCTAGGGACTGAGATGCGAGGGAGAAGGACCTGATCGTAAGATCGAAGGACCTAAGAGCAAAACAGGAAACTCCACACCATCATGGGGGGTATTTTGGCAATTCGATTTGGGTCGGAGCTCCAACAAGCAAAGTAGATGCATCCAAGACCAACATATCCATCAAGAAAAGCCCACAACCAAAACCAACGCGATCTGGATCATATAGACCGCCAATTGGCGGTCTTGGACCGCTAATTGGCGGTCTGTATTGCTCTGGATCCGCTACGATTTGTGGAGTACATGTATTAGTGTATTCTTAGGTCATTGTTGGTATTGGTTTAGTCCTACATCGGGGGATTGTCCCGGATTAGCTTTTTCCATGCCTATAAATAGAACTATTCACCTTCCATTGTAATCACCCATTGCTTCGTGGCATTCTCTCTACTAAGGAGTGAGCTTTGAAGCAAAAACTCAAGGTGGAGAAAGAATGCTACCTTCAATGTGAGTCATTGTTAATAAAATAATTGTTCTAGTTTTCTTTTAATCTTGTCTTTTAATTTGTGCATGCTTGTTTAGTCTTTCTTTTCCTTTTAAGCTTCTTTAATATTTCTTGCTTGATTAGTGTAGTTTCATTTCAGTATAATGTTTCATTTTGTTAGAGTAGTTAGTTTAAATATGTGTGAGTAGTTCCATCGCCCTTGGGGGTGGAGTAGATGTATGTACATGTTATGTAGGTGGTATGAATGCTTAATATGAATGTTTTGTGAGAAATATTAGTATGCTTGCTTGAATTATTAAGAACCTTACTTGATGGTTTTGCCATAGCTTAGGTACACTCCATGCTTGTCTAGGTGTCTTAATAACAACCTTGCATTGCTCATATTAATCACCTAGGTTAGTGTTGTAAATGGTAGGTCTTGCCATGAGGTACCTCTTATGCATGAACAAACACTAACCACACTTGAGCTTATAGTATGCATTCAACACCACACTTATTTCATGTGCACACACACACACACACTCCACCCCTTAGGGGTTTCCATTCCTCTCTTTTTATCTTCTTCATTAGTTGTTTAGCTTAGTTGTTTAGTTATTTCATTTCAGCTTGCTTGTTTACTAGTTTAGATTAGTGTAGTGTAGTGTAATACATCTTTCTCTCCTTCTTTTACCTCTCGCCTTCGAACAAACTAATTGTCGACACACCTCCCAGTGGACGACCCGTATTTGCCACCGCTTCAACGCGGTCGTGCACTTGCGGTTAATATAAAACGATCAATCACAGAGCTCGTGGAATCGAGCGGAGCTTGCAATAGAGGAGGTAGGACCCGCGTGGGGTGCCAAACCTTTATAAAAACCATTGCGTCTTTTGTGGTTTGCATTGCTTATTCTCTACCATTTTTAATAGTCCTTTCCGCTGCATATTTTGTTGAGATTAGGCAAATTTGGTTAGATTATTTAGGTCATATATGATCCCACACTAATTTCCCGAGTGATACGAACCATGCGAGAAGAGAGAACACCATACTAAATTATATCTTATATACATATCAACCAAAACTGCTACATTTAAGATTTCACAATAGGATTTTAAGAGTTCCTCACTTCGACAAACTTTCTTATACTAATAGGTATGAATTCCTTCAAAAGAAGGACATTCATTAGGTTTAATGGTGGACTTCTTTATTTGTTTGAGTATTGAAACCCAACTATTAGTCTCCCCTCGAGGGATAATCGGGGTGCATTCTAACGACAAGAGATATGACCTAAAATTGGTGTACTAGATTTCCTAATGCATCATGTTCAGTCGATTCTGGGAGCTTCCTTTTTATTTTGCCTCTCAACAATTTTGTAAATGTTAAACACACGCAAAATCCACAAAATATTTTCTTTCACAAACACATGAAAATTTAAAGCACTAGGCAAGCAAAATAAGACAAGTCACCCAAGGATCATGGTATCGCGAGATATATCAATGTAAAACGTAGCACACTATCATGACCTTAGGAATACAAACAAAAGAAAACAAAAGAAACAGAAAAAGACCCGACTATGTACACATGTAAAGCATCCCTCACACTTACTTCATGCATTGTCCTCAAGGAATGTGAGTATGATAGTACATTCATTTATGCATGAACAAGATAAGATCTCACCAACGTGAAACGCAAAAGAAAGTTCATGGTTATGTTGACGGACATAAGTCTATATTCCCTAAAACCTGTGAGATACTTAAGAGGGAATAAAAGTACGTCAACAAATGAAGCCCAAACCCTTGAGGAGTGGGACCCACGACAATTTTTTTATATTTTAATATAACTATATACAAAAAAACTCTCATCGTCCTTTGTCAAAGGACAACGAAACGGATCCTTATAGTGGATCAATGTAGCTAGAATGGGAACATGACACCATGCAAGGCCAAAATACTCATGTGTTTCCCCCCCCAAAAAAAATCTGTAGCAAATATCTGTAGAGGTTCATGAATTGGACGCAAAGGCATCTGATTAAAAGGATCAATCTGAGACATCTCAAGCCTCACAAGAGGTTAGCAACAATTGCTCAACAGAAGAAGAGTTTCCCCCGTTACGGTATTAAAATCATGATCTTCAATCCAAACTCTCCAACAAATAGGCTGGTGTGTCGGAACATTGTCAAGAACCTCGTTACGCTTACCCAACACACCAGGCAAACAAAAAGTGGGTCTTTCACCCAAGATATTCTTTAAGGACCTCTCACTACCCTAATCATGTCTCTTGAAAATAAGAGTATTGGGAAGCTGCTGCTCCACCAAAGATGGGTTCTTGAAGGGTACAACATTAAGATCATGTTGCTCAAGGGTGACAGGACAAAAAGATGAGGCACAGTCCTGTGCCAACTGAAAATCAAGCGAGTCCATATTATTCTCAATTTAGATCCAATCCTCCACCAAGTGATCATGAATTGAAACCCTAAGTCCCACAAACTAACTAGGAGTTTGACTTTGAAAGATTATGCTTTGAATTTGTGGATGTGATAGTGGTTCGATATTAGAAGATGAATCCTCATGTTGACAAGAAAGGTCACCCTCCTCACGTTCACTTAATTGTTGTATCATTTGACTCACTTTCATTTCCAGAGTTTGCAAGGAATTCAAGTTGGACTTCATACAATTTTAAGTGGTTTGCATTAAGGGTGTCAGTGGATATTCGAATATCTAAAAATCCGTCCGTGTTCGTATTCGTATTTGGACATTCGATCTGAGAAAAATATCTGTAAGACCATATTCACATCCGATCCGTAAAGTCGTGGAGCGGATATGGTTATTGGTACATCTGATCCGTATAATATCCGATCCGGGATCAAATATCCGTAGTAGAACATCTGTATTCATATCTGTAATCTTATATAACATATATAATTATATATAGCTATTCTTCAAATTAATGAAATATATATAAGTTAAGTATTTTTTATGTAAATTACACAAGTATATAAACTATCCTAAATTCCTAACCCTAAAGTCACACAACACTCCATCCCATTCTTGCTGTCGCAACCCCGACCAACCCATAGAAGAAAAAAAAGGTCCCGTTTTTTTCTAGTCTAGTCTAGTTTATTCTATTCTTTTCTTTTCTTCGTGTGTGTGTGTAAAAATCCTACCTTTCTGTGCTGCTCGATTGCGTTGATCTTGTGTGCTACTCGATTCTGTTGAGATTTAAAGGAAATCTCTTCAACTCGAGATTCCAAGGTGGTTTGGAATGTTGCTTTTACTTGGTGAGTGAAATGCGTTCCATGCGTTTTTGGGCTGCATTTGTTAGCAGGGAACTACTTAGATGAATAGATAATGGGGAATGGGTCGGAAGAATGCGTGTCAAAGTGTTATGTCAATTTCCTTGAACAATGCGCTTGGTACGTGATTTGGATGAGCCATAAATCTTTACCCACTTCATTTGTCTATGAGCAATTGAGCATTCAAATTAAGATGCGCACAAATTCCTTACTGAATTTCCCTAAACTTTTGTCGGAACGAGTGTTAACAGTCTTAGTTTGGGGAGTCTTAACTACCTTACTGCCTTAAGGAAATCAGCAGGTGATAGGACCTTTTTGAGAGTTGAGGATAGATAATTGTGTTTATGAACTCCCAACACTTCTTTTTTCAGTCAAAGCCAGAACTGCATTCTTCATATTTCTCACAAATATCACCTAAAACCTTTTCGACTTCCTAAGGAGTTGCACTGAAGTATGATTTCTGTTCTATTTAGTAGCATTATATCAATATTTTTCTTTATGCACAACACACAAATTTGGACCCCTTTGAATATCCAAAGGAAGTTTCACACATGTACTTGCATTAACTAATTTCCCCTTTCATGTAGTGTTGCAGGTAGTGTCATATTCGCAGTTAGTGAGGAGTGTCCACGAGCTTGCTGCAACTTCAGATCAGGTATCCACAAATGAAATTTTAATGTCTTGTATTAATTGCACGATTCATATGAGCTTTTGTCTTGTATTACTTATTTATTTCGAAAATGCACTATTTTGGGTATTTTCTAAAATTTGATTTATTTCTATTTTCGTTGCATTGGTATCTAGTTGATGCCTATAATGTGAAACTAGTGATTTGTTTGCATTTTTGAGGTTTTCTCCTTTTGTGTCTAAGTTAAAATTTATTTAAATTTGGTCTGGTAAATTTTCTTTCTTTTCACCCAATGGGTGCTTTAGTTGGTATTTTAATTGGGGTGATTATGATGTGAAACCGAACATAAGGGTTGGTGGGCCATGAAAATCATGTGTTATGTTCCCCACCTCCTTGATCTTGTTCACTTCCCAAAGGTTTCTCCATCATTCTTGACATGCCATTCTTTTATGGTAATATGGGTTATTTATTTACCATGAATTCTTCTTTTTTCAGCATGGAAGAATGTGTTTCTGCTCCAATTGCCAATGGTCGTCTCAGTCAAAGTTCCAATCCAACTGATGTTGCCGATACACGTGTTGAGACTAACAAAGTATCTTCCATTGATGATGTTCGATAGTCTAACAGTGGTGGTGCAAAGCATCGAAATAGATTTTATTCTGAAGTGTGGTTGCATTTAGAAAGAGTAGGCAGTTGTTCTGATATGAAGTCCATATGCAATTATTGCATGAAGACATTTAATGCTTCAAGCTCTGAAGGTACAACTTCTCTAAAAAATCATTCAAAAAGTTTCATGCGTAGACCAAGAAAGGACATTGCCCAACAACTTCTTAGTAGGTCTCTTCTAAGTTGGTTACTCATAAGTTTGTTCCTAAAATTGAAAGAACATTTTGCTGAAATGATAATGAAAATGGATTTGCCTTTTACAACTTGTGAGAATGACTATTTTAGAAGATGGATTTGTTATATTGATCCTTCCTACAAATGTTGATCAAGGAATACACTTAGGAAAGATTGCACGAATGTTTATTCGCAATGGAAAGAAAAACTTTATAAAACTCTTGAGGAAATTTGCAGTAGGGTCACTTTCACTACAGATTTGTGGACACCAAAGCATCAGAATCATGGGTAATTTTGTGTCACTTGTCCCTACATTGATGATAGTTGGGTGTAGCATAAGAAAATCATTGCTTTTCAAGTTATTCACACACCACACACTAGTGATGTTTTAGCCAATTGGCTTAAAAAAGGTATTATGGATTGGAACCTAGATAAGAAGTTGTTCAACATTGTTGTGGGTAATGCTAGCAATAATGAACCAATTGTGAACAAGATCAACTCATGGCTGAATGGAAAGAATGCACTTCCTCTTCAAGGTGAATTGTTTAATACTCGATGCACTATTCACATCCTCAATCTGATTGTGAATAATGGTTTGCAAGTTTTTGGTCCATTTTTAGAGAAAATTTGCAAAAGTGTGAAGTATGTCAACTCTTCTGTACATAGGACTAACAAGTTCAAACTTGCACTGAATCAAACTAGGTTGACTGGAAATAGGTGTGTTTCTTATGATGTTGAAACTCGATGGAATTCAAGTTATCTCGTGCTTGATAGTGCTCTGGATGTCCGAGATGCATTTGATTGTTTAGCAAACTTAGATAATGAGTACAAATTTCTGCCAACGTCAGAAGACTGGGAGAGGGGTAAGAATATACGTGATTGCTTGAAGTTATTTTATGATATGACTATTTGTCTTTTAGGCACTAGATATCCCACTGCTAATTACTACTTCAATGATATTTGTCACATTCATTCAAAAGTCCTATTGAGTATTCAGTCAATGGCAGTTGATATGCAGTTGAAATTTGATAAATATTGGAATTCATACAGATTGATATTGTCTTTTGGTTTGGTACTTCACCCTCGTTTCAAGATACTTTTTGTTGAATATGCAAATCGTCGCTTGTTTGGTTTGTGTGCTAATAGTAATATTGAAATGATTAATAGTAAGCTCAAGGCATTGTTTTTGGAGTATTTAGATGTAGATGCTCCTGAAATTGGTAGTTCCAATATTATATTGGAACAAATGAGTGTTGATGATAGTGACCCTTTCATTGGAGGATTCATAGGATATGCAACCACACAACAACAGATTGAATCGAGTGCCACGAAATCAGAACTGGTGCAGTATTTAAAGGAGCCATTATATCGTTTGAATAAGGATGATAAGTCATTTGATATTTTGCATTGGTGGAGTCAGCATCGATCAAGCTTCCCAACACTAGCAAAAATGGCTCATGAAATCTTGGCAATTCCGGTCTGAACAGTTGCATCTGAATATGCTTTAGTTGTGCACGTAGAGTCATTGATGATACTTGATCTCGGTTGGATATGGATCTTGTAGAAGCTTTAGTTTCCACAAAAGAATGGTTGCCACTTTTAAATCTTGGTAAGTTTATTTCTTTTTCTTGTTTAAGTTTTAATTTCTATTTCATTTTTATGTCTTTACTCACTTGATATGATTTTTTCATGATAGGTGAAGTTGACAAAGATGTTTGATTTTTGATTTAGTATAAAAGATGACTTTAAATTTTAGCATTAGAATCAAGTGTTGGGAATGGAACTTTGAATTTTATCATGGAATTTGTCTTAAGTAATTTTAAGCTTTTGTTCACAAAAAACATGTATTCGTCTTCGTACTTTTTGATAATGTTAAAACAAGGATTTGTGATATTAAAGCAGGGATCATTCTTCATATTTTGTGGTGATGTTAAAACTTAAAACATTGTTAGTTTGTTACATGATTTTTTTGTTATTGTGTATAATTATATGATTATTTCTTAGGTGTAAAAACAAAATTTTAGGCAGATTTCCACATGGATTAGGATATTTGGGGATCCTATTAATTCATAAATTTCGGAACGGATATCCGAATTGGATACAGTTTTTTAATACGGATATTTATCTCCACATACAGATAATATCCGTATTCGATCCGTTTCCGACGGATTCTAAAATGTATTTTCAATTTAATATCCGTCCAGATACGGATGTAACATTTGTTATTGGTAGATCCGCTCCATTGACACCCCTAGTTTGCATGAACGTTTGGAAGGTTTGTTCTAAGGAATCAAGTATGGGGTCAATTGTGAGGCTCAAGTCAGAATTTTGGAAAATTTTGGGTTGGGTGTTCATGCGCTGAGAATGAGTCCAATGATTGGTGGTTGGGTGTTGGTTGAAATTTGAGTGTTCGGGAAGAGGAATTTTCAGTTGGGCATAATACATGATACTCAAGATTCAAATGGTTTCCCCATGAATATGTCCCCCCTGGGTTATACGTGAATGAGTATGGGTCATAATGAGTACTTTAGGGAAAAACATCAACATAATCTAGTTCAGGAGGAACATACGAACACTCCTCGAACACCTGACCACTTAAACCACTCTGGTCATCTGAAGTAGCTTCTGGAACCAGCAATCTAGTTATACCCTCTACCACACGCACGAAAAAGTTCCAAGTTTCTTGTAATGACTTAGTTTATTTAACAACATATGATCCAATATAACTAGATGATTGTTTAAACGTTTTATTAATAATTGCAAGTGCACGGCCACGATGGAGCGGTGGCAAGTATGGGTCGATCCGCAGGGAGGTGAGTAGCATCTGGTTTGTCAGAAATCAAGTGGCGAATAAAGGGAGAAAACATGTGATTATTCTAAAGCTAAACTACACTATACTAGGAAGTAAGAAATGCGAAAGAAAGCAACAAAAGATTGGAAATCAGAAAGACAAACCACTAAGGGGTGGTGTGTGCACACATATGAAGTGAAATAAGTAATGAAAGATGAATGTAAGCTTGTATGTGTGTGTGTTGTGTGTGTGTCTTCATGCATAGGAAGTTTCTAAAGATGTGACAAAACCTATCAATCCATTCACACAACGTATCAGCAATTACTACTTGATTAACATAAGATTAGGCTCAGCATGAGAAGTGTCTAAAGATATGACAAGACTCATCAAAAATCATAAACTCATGTGAAGAACAAAGGTAAGCATGGGAGGTGTCTAAATGCTTTGGCAAAACCCATCAAAACAAAGTATCTTCAATCAATCAAGCAAGCAAGCACAAATACAAACACATAACTAACATGTCACATATTTAGCAGGAAATTTCAGTCAATAAACATGAGAAAACTAAGCATGCGAAGTGTCTAAATCTTATGACAAAACCCATCAAAATTCCTCAATATGTAGATGATTAAATTCAAGGGAATGTGTTCTACAAGTTTTACTTTTAAATGTCAATTATTATGAATTGAATGAGAAATCATTTTGTTCCTTGTTTATGTTATTCGTCTTTTAGAAGTGTTAAGGAAGAGGCTCTTGGTCCTTAACCGTAGAGCTCTAAAAGATAATGGTTTACATAAAGCAAAAGATATTCACAATCATGGTAATTAACATGAGACATTAATTACCGAGTTAAGATTGTCGTGTTGGTCATAGATCATTGTAGCTCTACAAGTGAGTGACAACACGGGTACGCAAAAGAGGAAAATATTACTTTTGTATACCGAATGGACCTAATAAGTAAAACATTATAGAATTGTGTTTTCTGTGTCATTAATGTTTTACTGTGTCCTTGGTCCTTTGATATGAGACTTATATCTGATCACTTAAGGAGTGCTTAATTAGACTAGTGTCTTAAGCTATCAATGAGTGTAGTGCAAAGACATTAGTTGGTTAAGTATGACTTTTGTTGGAGAATATAATTAGTCAAAAGATTATCATTGCCCCTCTTAATTGAGTAATGATATTAGTGGGCCCCTTGGTAAAGCAAAGTTATAATGTGCACAATGTGATTTGAGTTAAGTCACATATTTATAACTAGCTTAAAGAGATCAAGAAATGAATACTAAAACAAAGATGACACAATACTACTTTGTGTGTATTCTTAATATCATGAGGCAAGGGACGGACACTGATGCATTGCATACATTGCATCATATGTCTTTCATTTAGATTACTTTTATATCAATAAATGCTACTAAGGTATATGTTTAGTCGTATTTACAGAATACAGGGACCTGAATGCAAATTACCCACATTCCGAGCATAAAACGCGTGCAAAAGATTCATTTCTATCATAAAGACCGAGTTCAAGTTTATCGGGTTCCGAATGGAAATGAATCCAAGCATAAAAGCATTCAAAGAGCTAATCACAAAAAGGTCAAGGGCTTAATTGCAAAATGCCAAGGACCTGATTGCAAAAGAAAAGGATCAAGTTATTTTGTTGGAAAAGTCAAAAGAAAAGTCAAAAATAAATCCCCAACAATGGAAGGAATAATCCGGAGTTCAAGACAATGGAAAGAATCATCCAGACGCGTAAATAAAGATCAAATCATACCATAAACACATGACCAAAATCCGGACCCGAGCAGACCTGATTGTGCGGCGTTTTCGCCGCACAACACCTTCAATATGCGGCGTTTCCGCCGCCCAGTCATTGATCTGTGTGCCCGATTTTTGTCCAGTGTCGGGTCGACGCGTGTATTATCCTTTTATGTAATGGTATCCCCTGTATCGGCTATAAATAGCCATGTAGGACGAATGTAACACATCTTTGAACCTTTGGTCTTGGATCATTAGTAATAAAATTCTGTTCTTTTAATTCTTGTTTTTAGTTTTCTTTTAAATGTCTCTAGGATCCCTTCTTCTTCCTCCCTCCATGAGTTTCTAACTCTTTCCAAAGGGTGGAGGTGATGGAATTAGGGTTAGAGAAGATGAATGCATGTTATTGTTTTAAGTTCGTGATTAGTATATTTTGATTACTTGAGTTTATGTTAAATCATTTATCTTGTAATGCTTCATAACTAACATGATTTATTTCAAGTTTCTCCATTCTCCAATCTAAACCTAAGTCTAGACCTCCACCTGACGGAATTCTCCATCTTTATTCTTGTTTTTAGTTTTAATTGTTCTTGTTTCTTGCTCTAAATAACTAAAACCCAAAAATCTCAAAACCCATTTATTTCTTCTCTCTCTCTTCCTCTTAATCGAAAATAACATCAACTACGAAATCTCTCCCTCCTTGTGTTCGACCCGTATTTGCCACGTCTCCATTGACGCCGTGCACTTGCGGTATAAATAAAATTCCCATCAAGTTTTTGGCGCCGTTGCCGGGGAGGCGACGCAGATTTTGTTTTTTGTTGATTTCGATTTTATTCTGTTTATCTTGTGCGCGATCTAACTATTTGGATTTGCGTTTCAGGAGACAACAGAGCGCGCGGTGAAATCTGACCGCAATCGGAGCCATCTAGGCGGCGGAATCGCCGCATCTACAAGGTAACTTGCGGCGGAATCGCCGCACCAGTGTGGGTTCTGATCTTCATTTTTCTCTGGGGCCGTCGGCATCTCTGGGTGGTCGCATTGAGCTACTGGAATATTCGAGAGCGG
Source organism: Triglochin maritima (assembly GCA_963682175.1). Classification (NCBI taxonomy): domain Eukaryota; kingdom Viridiplantae; phylum Streptophyta; class Magnoliopsida; order Alismatales; family Juncaginaceae; genus Triglochin; species Triglochin maritima. The sequence goes on from OY821785.1 coordinate 16,115,761, forward strand.
GCGGCGAACCCGACTGAGCATTGCGGAGGTAACTTTTCTTGCCTTTCTCATAAAATCTGAATAGTTGAAAAGTTTCCTTTCGTAGAATTGCACGTGCTAAGGTTACAATTCCATAATTGGCAATAATTCAACTCTGACCTAAAATTGGCAAAATTAGAAAGACCTTAGTGCACGCATCATATAATGTTTTGCTTGCATTATTCTTGCTAAATTCTTGCAAATTAATACTTGTTGAAGATTGCTGGAGGCAAGGTACGTATCGAGGTTTTTATCGAGTGCATTAGAGCATATAATTTAGCTGCATACAACCTTGCAATTGCCCCCATTAAAAGGACCATTGTTTGACTATCTCTGCTAGAATTAAGTTAAACTATCTTAAGGGCAACTCCGTAGGAAAAGATACGGTGGGGATTTCATCACCCTCCCGTGGCCCACACATCACAATCCTAAAGTGTCACCTAAGCCTAAATTTAAAATCAATTAGACATTGGCCCCTAAGGACTCGGACTCAATTAAGGAGGAGATTGGTTTGACTTGCTATGACCTGAAGCTAATTGAATTCAATTTGGTGTCTAGAAAGTGTTTTTGTGTCGACGAAAGTCTTCCAAGCGACGTGGTTGTCTAATTGGCACCGACTCTGTCGGAAGCGCCCCCACTAGCTATACACTAACTGGCCAACTTGGTTTGATTGGTGAGGGAGGTGAATCAAGCAAATCAATTCGACTCAACCAGTTAGGAGTCGTCTAGATCTAAGTGACACTAGGTCTAGGATTGTTTTGACCGTGCTTGTTCAGGAAATTTCTGACCAACCCTAATTTTTATCCTTTAGAGTTAAGTTTCCCTTCTCGTCTGAGTCTTCTTTCCCTTCTCATCCTTACCTTTCTATTGTTTGTTTCCTTTAAAAAATTTAAAATTCAAAAAAAAAAAAAAAACGAAAAAATTGTAATTAATTCTTGAAATTAAATTTGGAGTTTAAATTTCGAATTTGAATTCAAAAATTGATTCAACCCGGTGCACTCAGATTTGGATTCGGAACTTGAGTAATCGACTCTCACGAGTTCATCTAGATTCCAGTCTGGAACTTAACCCCAATCCACCTGTTACACCACCTCACCCGGATCTAATGGGTGAGAACGTAGTGGACCCGCCTGTTGCGCAACCTATAACTCTGAGGGATCGGTGCTACCCAACGATGGTTGCTCAGCCATCGTGCATCGTTATGCCCACCATACCGGGTCGCGACTTCGAACTTAAGGCACAATACATGAGTATGTTGCCTAAGTTCACCTCGAGGGAAGATCCATATCTCTTCCTCAGAGAATTTGAGGAAATCTGCTCTCTTATGCAATACCAGCATATCCCTGAAGAGGCAGTGCGTCTGAAATTCGTGCCTCTAGCACTTAAGGACGACGCTAAGAAATGGCTATATAGTCTAGCCGAAAGATCTATTAGAAGTTGGGCTGAATTTGTTCAAGTTTTCCTGAAAAAATATTTCCCCAACCACAAGACTATGAAGATTAGGAATGAAATTGTTGCATTCGTTCAGTCTGAGAGCGAGCCGTTCTATTCCTATCTTGAGAGATTTAAGAGTGTCTTGACCCAATGCCCTCATCACGGAATTCCAAAATGGCAATTATGCCAAATTATTTATGAGGGATTGACACCCACATCTAGAGTTATGCTAGAATCTGTGAGCCAAGGGAATTTCATGTCGAAAAACGAAAATGATGCCTGGACTTTTCTTGAGGATTTAGCTGAAAATAGTATGCAATGGGACAATGCTAGAACACCCATCAACCCGAGTATTGGATCTAGAATAGCGAGTCAACCCCGACCAGGTGTCTTAGCTATAGACTCCAACATAGCGGCCGAGGCAAAACTAGCTACCCTTATGCGTAGAATGGAAAGTCTAGAACTGCAAAACCAAACCCGACAAGCATCCCCTACCCCTTGCTCTAGATGTGGTCAGACTGGTCATTTAATGGAGGACTGTGTAAACCTGGAACATGTTAATGCCACATTTAACAATTCTAGAAATGATCCTTACGCATCAACCTATAACCCAGGTTGGCGTAATCATCCCAATTTTTCGTGGACCCAACAAGGACAACCTCCTAGACAACAACCAACCCCATATAACCAAAATAATACATCATCTGGGGGTAATAATGGAAATCATGAGATTAGGTTGACGAAATTAGAAAATTTAATGACAACCTTTATACAAACAACCAACCAATCATTCCAAAGGCTAGAGACACAGGTCAGCCAATTAGCACAGATAATAGGTGAAAGAGAAAAGGGCCAATTTCCAAGTCAACCTGAGGTGAACCCCAGAACTAATAATCAATATCAATCTTATCAACCACCTTCAGGAAATAACAACCCTAGACCGGTTCAAATGGTTAATGAGGAAGGACCGTTCCAACAAATCAATGCTGTAGTATCATTACGGTCCGGAAGACAAATTGACAATAATGTGGTAAACCCTAGAATGACTAATCAATCTAGCCATCAAGCACCCACATATGACTTGACCATTGAACCCGACGTCCAAATTGAAAAGCCCGATCCACCTACCCAACCTGAACCTGTAGCTCAACCTGAACCTGAGCGAGTCTATGTGCCTAAAGCCCCATTTCCCAATAGACTCAAAAAGAACTCTAGTGCACAAATAGAGAAAATCTTGGAAGTATTTAAGCAAGTTAAGGTAAACATTCCACTCTTAGACATGATTCAACAAATACCTGCTTATGCTAAATTCTTAAAAGATTTGTGCACTAAGAAGAGAAAAACGAATGTACCAAAGAAGGCATTCTTAACTGCAAACATATGCTCAATTCTTTCCAACACATCTCCTATAAAATATAAGGACCCGGGGTGTCCCACAATTTCATGTTCAATAGGAGATACGTTTATCAATAAAGCCCTTCTAGACCTTGGTGCAAGCGTTAACTTGCTCCCATTTTCTGTCTACGAGCAACTCAACCTTGGTCCACTGAAACCCTCTAGGACAACCCTCCAATTCGCTGATTGTTCTGTTAAGAAACCGAGAGGTATAGTAGAGGACGTTTTGATTAAGGTTGGTGACTTCATTTATCCAGTGGATTTTGTCGTACTTGATACTGAACCTGTTGTAAATCCTAATCGACAAATCCCTGTAATTCTAGGTAGACCCTTTTTAGCCACTTCGGAAGCATTAATAAACTGTCGAAATGGGCTCATGCAATTATCTTTCGGGAACTTAAAAGCAGAATTTAATATCTTCCATATTGATAATGAGCCAGAAATAATATGCAACCCAAGTGATGTTGTGATGAGAGCACGTATTTATCAGAATTCTGAATCAAATAAATCATCACATAAGCAAAAAGGAAGTAAGAAAAAAGGGAGTGATTCATTTACCCAACCACCATCACTCGAGCAAACAAGCGAACCAATTCAAGTGAGAAGAGTGGAATCTTTTCCTCAAGTCAACATGGGGAACAATTCAACTGGATACATGCACCAATATGGTGTCATTCAATCCAGTTCTGATTATGGTTGACTTTGAGCAAACTCAACCCCTCTACCGCAAACCGACGCAGGTAATAAGTGCATTTATTGTATCTGTGCATACATTGAGGACAATGCATGATTTAGGTGTGGGGGGGTGTTTATATATGTACATATCTATCTATTTGACTTTCTGTTCTGCTTTATTTAAAAAAATAAAAAATAAAAAAAAATCAATATTCTATGACATAGCTTAAGATTGAACTGCCAAAACCCGTGTACAAATTGCATTAAGTTTTTGTTCCTTATTATATAGTTCTGCTTTTAGAAATTATGACATAAATCTAAGTTCCAAAGAAATAACCCATGACCCTTGTAAGACATGTATGCACTTAAATTGGATGAATCAAATCTTTGAAGTGGTTGATAAAAAGCAGAGGTTGAGGAAAATATACCGGGAAGTGTGGACTTCTAATAGCAATTAAGCCTTGAGGAAAATAAAAGTAAAATAAAACTAAAGTGAGGAAAACACATTTTGCAAAATCATTACAAAAACCCAAGCCTTCGAGTCACTGGTCCGTAGGGGTATCTTGAAACCCGGTAACTTGAGTCTGCCAGCTCGGGATTATCGACCAAACTCGCTACACGATTGCAAAAAGGGTATAAGTGTCAAAAAGAAAAGCAAATGTGTTGAATCACGGAAATAAATAAATACTTTAAAATACTCAAGGCCCAAAGCTAAAGGAATGATCCATGCCATGGTTGATCCAAATGATACTTCACCACCAGAGGAGGCGTGCAAAATAATTCAAGTGATAAACATGTGTAGAAGGGTTAGTGGTGTGAATGTTGGAGGAACAAAGACCAAGTCATATTTTTAATGAGTTAGAACTGTATAATGAGCATGCAAGAATTCTCAGTAAGATGTATAAGGTCGAGGTAGGGATATTGAGAACTATTAATGGAATGTTGAATTAAGACTTTGTGGGTGTGTCAGCTGAAAACCCTCACGAGACAAAACTCGTCCTCCTTGGCAACAAAGAGGTTTAACGGCTTGTTGCACATGCTAAGTGCAACCGTGATTCCTACGAAAGTGAGTTAGGATTTCCCTGCTTTCATTTTCTTATATTCTGCTTTGCTAGGGACTAGCAAAATCTAGGTGTGGGGGTATTTGATGCATTGCATACATTGCATCATATGTCTTTCATTTAGATTACTTTTATATCAATAAATGCTACTAAGGTATATGTTTAGTCGTATTTACAGAATACAGGGACCTGAATGCAAATTACCCACATTCCGAGCATAAAACGCGTGCAAAAGATTCATTTCTATCATAAAGACCGAGTTCAAGTTTATCGGGTTCCGAATGGAAATGAATCCAAGCATAAAAGCATTCAAGGAGCTAATCACAAAAAGGTCAAGGGCTTAATTGCAAAATGCCAAGGACCTGATTGCAAAAGAAAAGGATCAAGTTATTTTGTTGGAAAAGTCAAAAGAAAAGTCAAAAATAAATCCCCAACAATGGAAGGAATAATCCGGAGTTCAAGACAATGGAAAGAATCATCCAGACGCGTAAATAAAGATCAAATCATACCATAAACACATGACCAAAATCCGGACCCGAGCAGACCTGATTGTGCGGCGTTTTCGCCGCACAACACCTTCAATATGCGGCGTTTCCACCGCCCAGTCATTGATCTGTGTGCCCGATTTTTGTCCAGTGTCGGGTCGACGCGTGTACTATCCTTTTATGTATTGGTATCCCCTGTATCGGCTATAAATAGCCCTGTCGGACGAATGTAACACATCTTTGAACCTTTGGTCTTGGATCATTAGTAATAAAATTCTGTTCTTTTAATTCTTGTTTTTAGTTTTCTTTTAAATGTCTCTAGGATCCCTTCTTCTTCCTCCCTCCATGAGTTTCTAACTCTTTCCAAAGGGTGGAGGTGATGGAATTAGGGTTAGAGAAGATGAATGCATGTTATTGTTTTAAGTTCGTGATTAGTATATTTTGCTTACTTGAGTTTATGTTAAATCATTTATCTTGTAATGCTTCATAACTAACATGATTTATTTCAAGTTTCTCCATTCTCCAATCTAAACCTAAGTCTAGACCTCCACCCGACGGAATTCTCCATCTTTATTCTTGTTTTTAGTTTTAATTGTTCTTGTTTCTTGCTCTAAATAACTAAAACCCAAAAATCTCAAAACCCATTTATTTCTTCTCTCTCTCTTCCTCTTAATCGAAAATAACATCAACTACGAAATCTCTCCCTCCTTGTGTTCGACCCGTATTTGCCACGTCTCCATTGACGCCGTGCACTTGCGGTATAAATAAAATTCCCATCAGACACAAGTGGTGCACTCCATCACTAAATGGATCGGGTTTTTGTTCGAGTGGAATTAAGACATCTAACTAATTGGGAGCTATAATGTGTAGCTAGATACCGCTTATAGCTTGTGGTATTAAGCTTTTAATATCACTGCCAACTTAGTTTAGATCCTCCCATAGGTCACACCACAAAACTGGGAAACAAGAAATGGGATTTTGAGTTCATAAGATGTGTCGGGTTTCATGTAGAAAATATGACACATGGGGTGAACAAGCAAAATCAAAATTATGTTGTGATTAATAACATAATTAGAATCTAAATTAAATTCATATCTGATGTAAAAATTATGGGGTGCAATGATTTATCGTTACATAGGATAATATGTTACATAAGTTGTGAATTCACTACTAATCCCGAAATGTCAAATTTTGTAGGGGTAAAACCGAAATTTGACCAATCAGCAGAACAGTGCTCAACGGTCGACTGAACAACAGTAAATGGTCGACCGATCGGTGCACGGTCGACCGGACACGTCTTGACCGATAACAGGGAATTTTCGTATGTTCGGACTGGTTGAACTGAATCTATCGGTCGGTCGACCGAACATTGGTTTGAACGGTCGACCAAACTTGGTTTGAACGGTCGACCGAACCTCCAAACGGTCGACCGGTCTAGACGGTTTTCTGTAGAATTAGTTTAAAAGCTAATCCGGGACAATCCCCATGTATGGGACTAAAAGGCATACCAAATATGGACTAAACACAACATAATACACCACCCGACCAAAACATGTCGCCTTTGGACCGATTTGGACCGCTGATTGGCGGTCTATAAGTGTTGGATCAAGTCTGGATTTTGGTGGCTCGGTTCTGGCTTGATTTCTTGGTGTTTGATGAACCCGATTTGGTTGTTGATGGTTGGGCCCAGATTTAATTGCCAAAATACTCCTCATTATGGTGTGGAGCTGCTTGATTTGCTCATTGATCCTTTTGGTTTCACATCCGGGTCCTTCTCTCTTTCATCTCAGTCCATAAGTCTTGCAACTTAGTCCTTTTTCCTTGCTTTTAAGTCATTTGATGCATCTTCTCCTCAATCCTGTTTTATTCCTGAAACTTAAACATAAGACACAAATGAATCCATTAAATGATGTCAAGAAATACCCCCACACCTAACTTTTGCTAGTCCCGAGCAAAATAAAGAAAAAGAAAAATGGAAGAAAGGAAAAATCATTTGTAAAATAGGGAAATTCTAACTCACTTTCGTAGGAATCACGTTTGCAATTAGCACGTACAACAAGCCGTTAAACCTCCATGCCGCCAAGGAGGAGGAGTGTTGTCTCCTGAGGGTGTTCAGCGGATACACCCACAAAATCCAAACAAAGATGCATTATTCAATCTAGAAGCTCGACTCGATGGACTGATTTTTGTCGATCATTGGACAAGATAATCCTACGGGCCGACTCTATATAGGTATTAGTCCACACACCTAGCCTAATGAACTATTCATGCAAGTTAATTAAGAACTTAAGTGAAAGACACTGACAACCTCAACATCCTCAAGTGATACAAAGTGTAAAGTCCATTAACGTTCTCATTTGCATTACCTTTTTTTTGTTTTCTCTTTTTTTTACTAGTTAGTGTGTAATTCTCTCAGGATCAGGTTTCGTGCATCATTTCCTAGGAGTACTTACACTATCACGTGCACCTTCCCCTAAATCTCTACATAGGGCAATCCCTACCACCCTTGTAACGGGAGTTCAGTCGGTGCATCCCAAGTCAGATGACTCGAAAGCACCAAGCACAAAGTCCCCTCAGACCTAATTTCTCGAGTGATAGGAGCCGTGCGAGAATAGAGAATACCTACTCACTTATTTCTTATCTACACATGAACCAAAAACCCTACACTTAATGTCTTACAACAATATTTAAAGGGTCCTTGACTACAACAAACTTCCTTATATTAACAGACACAAATTATTGACTCAGTAGGTTCAGGGTGGACTTCATTAAATGTTTGAGTACTGAAACCCTATGATTACTTGCCCCTCGAGGGAAAACCGCGGTGCATCCTAACGACTCGATACGACCTAAAGCAGATATACAAGATATCCTAATGCATCAAGTTCAAGACAATTTGGGAGCTTCTTTTTACTTTGCCTCTCAACAGTTTTGCATATGCCAAACACACGCAAAACCCACAAAAAAATTTCGTTCGCAAACACATGAAGATTTTGAAAGAAATATCAAAATTTTAAAGCACAAGGCAAGCAAAAGAAGATGAGTCACCCAAGGATCATGACAAGCAGATATATCGATATTAAATGCCGCACACTAACATGACCCTAACAATACAAACAAAAGAAAATGAAAAGCAAAACGAAAAAATATTCGACTCCACATATATACAAAGGTAAAGCACCCCCACACTTACTTTATGCATTGTCCTCAATGAATGTGAGTACGAAACTACACGGATTTATGCATGGGAAAGAAAAAATCTCACCAACGTGAAGCACAATGAGAGTTTCAGGTCATGTTGATGGACATAACCCTGAATTCCCAAAAACCCGTGAGATACTTAAGAAGGGAGACAAATACGTCAAACAAATGTGCCCCAAATACACAAACGTTGGGCCCCACAACAATCATTGCTCACTGGTGGAGTCTTTTATTACTTTTTTTGTTGAGAACAAAACATATACATCAACAATGACATTCTCATAATCATTTGGTCAAGGAACATCAAATGAGAACATCGAGTCCTGTGGGCCAGAGATTTGCAAAAATGTGCCCACTTCATTGGTGCTTTGAGGTCAAAGCTGAAAGGCTCGAACCCCTCATGATATTGGTTGGCTGTAGGCAACATGAATGAGTGGAGTTGTGTTGCCTCACTAGGGTTTAGTTGCTCATCGAACAAAACCCTCCAACCAATAGGTGGGTGCATCAGAATGAGTTCCTCAGGCTCATTCGAAGGATGTGAAACACTAGTTTCACTATGAATGGGGCTTCTCCCCAAGTCATTCAACAAGGACCACCCAACCTCCTGTATATTATCATGCATAAGCTCGGTCGTAGGTGGGTCCTTGTTGGAGTCAATATGAAGCTCGTCACTCATGTTACCGAATGAGAGCTTCATGAGACCATTTCTACAATTAATTAAGGCATTGGAGGTTGCCAGAAATGGTCTACCCAAAATCAAAGGTATTTGAGAGTGGGTGTTCGCAACATGTTTGGTGTCGAGGATGACAAAATCTACGGGAAATATAAAATATCCAACTTTGATGAGCACGTCTTCGATAATCCCCTTTGGGACACGAATGGATCTATCCGCCAATTGGAGGGTGATCTTAGTTGATTTCAATTCTCCCAAGTTCATCTGTTAATAAACAGAAAATGGGAGGAGGTTGACTGCTGATCCTAAATCAGGCAATACATTACTCATGCTAGTGTCCGCAATCGTAAACTAAATAGTAGGACACCCAGGGTCCTTGTACTTTGTGTATGTAGGATTGGACAAAAGTGAGCTTACACTTGCAGCGAAGAATGCTTTCTTAGGAACATTGGTCTTCCTCTTGGTTGTGCAGAGATCTTTTAACACTTTGGCATATTGAGGTATTTGTTGGATGACATCCAACAAGGGAATGTTAACCTTCACTTGCTTAAACACCTATAATATCTTATCCATTGTGTCACTCTGCTTTTTGGTTAACCTACTAGGATAGGGAGCTTTTAGCAGGTAGGTTTTCTGCAGTGCCTGAGAAGGAGGCGTTGGTGTATTAACCTCACCCATAGCCTCTTCTTCACAATCATTCCCACTGAGGGGTTGCACAGTTGGTGGTGGTGGCAAGGAAATGTGATTGTCAACCTGTTTTCCATTCCTTAAGGTTACAATTGCATTGACACGGTGAACAGGTTCCTCCACATGGTTCACTTGCCACCCCCGAGATACCACATTCTCATTTTGCATGTGTTGTTGCTGGTACATGCGGGGGTTAGCCTCAGGCTGGCTAGGCAGAGTCCCTCTCTCTCTTTCATGTACAGACTGAGCCAATTGGCCCATCCGAAGCTCTTGAGATTTGATGGTCTGCTGATTTTAAGTGAGAACTTGACTTGTGGTTGACATAAAAAAAATCATTGAGTTTTCAAGTCCACGAGTCAAGCTCTCAAGCATATTGTTGGAATTTGGGAAACCCGATTGATTGGTGATTTGAGCTTGGGGTGGCTGATAAGATTGTGCATGCATGGGAGGTTGGTGTGGTTCGTTAGCTGGTCTAGAGGAGTTTGAAGGACCACCCGGGGTATTATTTTAGTTCCATGAAAAATTAGGGTGATTCCTCCATCCAGAGTTATATGATGATGAATATGGGTCATTATTGGATCTATCATAAATGGCATTGACATGTTCCATCTCAGGAGGAATGGATGCACACTCACCCCCTATATGACCTATCCTACCACATAGATGACAGGGAACTGGACCAGATGCAGACACATGTGACACATCGTGCTGGTTTTGGAGCTCAATCGAATCCATACGGCACATTAAGGCCGCCATGTGCGCCTCGGTGGCCGTAGTGGTATCGACAGCAAATGCGGCACCCGATCTAGTCGAGTTTGCATTTGCGATCCTAGCTCCAATGCAAGATGATGCTGGTGGTTCCCTCCCACTCTCCCACTGCATGGTCTTCTCAGCGAGGTCTTCTAGGAAAGCCCATGCCCCCTTTTCATCCTTTCCTAAGAACTCTCCTTTACACATGGACTCAAGGAGCGTTCGGGACGGGATGTGAAGACCATCGAAAACAATCTGACACATGTGCCACAACTCGATGCCATGGTGAGAGCATGAGGATAGTGCTCCTTGAACCTCTCTAAGTATGGATGGAATGATTCGGTCTCATGCTGATAAAACGAATTGATTTTGTTCCTTAGTTTTTGAGCCCAATGATTTGGAAAGTATTTCTTGAGGAATGCATTCTCCTGGTTCCTGTACAACCACTTCTTGGCATCATCCTTCAGTGCAAAGGGGACAAGCCTAAGATGGATGGAGTCTGTGATAAGTTGTTGCAGCTTGAACATAGCACATACCTCCTCAAATTCCCTGAGAAAGATATAGGGGTCACCTTTCCCAATGAAGTGAGAGATCATGGAAATAAACTGAGGCTTAACCTCAAAGTGATTCCCATTCACCTCTGGCAATACGATGCATGAGGGTAGAGCGGTACGGCTTGGGTAGCATCGATCACGAAGAGGTATGGCAGCAAGAACAGGAAGAACTGGTGGAATAGGAGGGACAAGTGGGACAGGTGGGTCCAGCAACTGCTCCTCCTCGCGGTAATGAGTAGCCATTGAACCCAGATTGTGTGCGACACGAGAGGAGGGAGGTGTCGAGAAATCGACTACCGAAGCAGGATTGACGACACGTTTCGTCAAACGGTCACTCTCGTCTCGTGCCCACACAAGCATGTACAAAGGTGCACACACACAAACAATTTTTTTTAAACAAAAAATGTGCGTAGAGGAGAAGACGGGAGGACTCAGAAGAGAGAGACTGACTCAGGAGAGAAGGGAAGAAGCCCTTATGCTAGGGCGGGCGGGTACCGGCAGAAGCACACAAGCAAACAAGGCTCAAACAATCCTAAGGTCGGTATAGGTCCTTACAGCTAAACGACGCCTAACTGCGTGGTCACACAACCTCAACACGCCTCACCTCCTTACGATGAGGACCACAATGCCCAACAAGTGAGTCAAGATCCAGAGATCTCGTCTCTCCTTCTATCGACACAATGGGCAATGCCGATCTGGCCATGACGGTCGTGACCGGATCACTCTCCTAATGCGCCTGAGATCCTTCGGGCCAATGTCTACTTCATTTTAAAATTAGGCTCTTAATTTGTATGGTTTTTGAGGTGAAGGAAAGGGTGATGAAATCCCCCACCTTATCTTATATGGGATAGCCCCTCCTTAGTAGTGTTTTGGAGTCTTAATCTAGCAATCAACTCTCCAAACAAACACTCAAGTCACACTTGTTGCGATGCAATTCCTACTAACTAATGCATGTTCATAAGAAATGCATGAATAAGAGCATGGAATGTGTACCTCACGCCAGCACTCAGCAAATGAAAGTAAAGCTAAAATAAAAGACAATCTACGTGCCTAAGTCAAGTACGTGATGCATGACCTAAACAAGAAAGAATGCCTAATCTTTTGCTTTGGGTTTAGGGTCCAAGTTTCTTAAAGGGAGATTGATTATTAATCTGAGAGCAAACTAAAGATCATAACATGAAAAATTAAGTCCCAGATTTCTATATCTATTATTCCAACACTCCAAAGAAATTACAAGGTGAAATGAGATTACCAGACCACCAGTTGGCGGTCTTGGGCCGCTGATTGGCGATCTGAACTTCTCTATTTTTCTGCCAACTTCACCAGGTGCCTTCCCTTGAGAGTCTGAGTCTCCTAAAAGAAACAAAACTACAACAAAAAAATTAAATCCATCGGAATCGTCCAAACCAGAGTCTGGACTGACACCTCCCCGTCAACGGACCAAAAACTTGTTTCAACGTTTTATTAATAACAGCAAGTGCACAGTTGTGATGAAGCGGTGGCAAGTATGAGTCAATCCACAGGGAGGTGAGTAGCCTCTATCTTGTCAGAAATAAAGTGGCGAATAAATGGAGAAAATATGTGATTACGTTAAAGCTAAACTACACTATACTAGGAAGTAAGAAATGCGAAAGAAAGCAACAAAAGATTGGAAATCAGAAAGAGAAACCCCTAAGGGGTAGAGTGTGTGCACATATGAAGTGAAATAAGTGATGAATGATGCATGTAAGCATGTATGTATGTGTGTCTGTCGTGTGTGTGTCCTCATGCATAGGAAGTGTCTAAAGATGTGGCAAAACCTATCAATCCATTCACACAATGTATCGGCAATTACTACTTGATTAACATAAGATTAGGCTCAGCATGAGAAGTGTCTAAAGATATGGCAAGATTTATCAAAAACCATAAACTTATGTGAAGAACAATGGTAAGCATGTGAGGTGTCTAATGTTATGGCAAAACCCATGAAAACAAAGTTTCTTCAATCAATCAAGCAAGCAAAGACAAATACCATTACATAACTAACATGTAGCATATTCAACAGGAATTTTCAGTCAATAAACATGAGAAAACTAAGCATGAGAAGTGTCTAAATCTTATGGCAAACCCCATCAAAATTCCCCAACATATAGATGATTAAAATACCCCAAATGAACATACAAAATGTGCAAGTCTACACAATAAAAAATGCATCAAACATCCAAACTTCACAATATATATGAACATCATCTCCACCCCCAAAGGGGATGGATCTACTCACTACACATTATTCTAGAAATTAAACTAAAGAAGAAAGTAGACATTCTAACTAATTTAGCCTAAGATCAAAGAAAAAGACTAAGCTAAGCATGCATAAAAAAACATGAGAACAAAACATTGAAAAATTATTTAATTAAATGACTCACATTACTATTAGCATTCTTCTCCACCTTGAGTTTTTGATCCATGGCTTACTCCAAGTAGAGAGAATGCCACCAAACAATGAGTGAAAACAAAGGAAGATGAAGAGTTCTATTTATAGGCATGAAAAAAGCTAATCCGGGACATTCCCCCGGAATGGGACTAAAGGGCATACCAAATATGGACTAAACACAACATAATACACCACCCGACCAAAATATGTCGCCTTTGGACCGATTTGGACCGCTGATTGGCGGTCTATAAGTGTTGGATCGAGTCTGGATTTTGGTGGCTCGGTTCTGGCTTGATTTGTTGGTGTTTGATGAACCTGATTTGGTTGTTGATGGTTGGGACCGAATGTAATTGCCAAAATACTCCTCATTAACGTATGGAGCTTCTTGATTTTCTCATTAATCCTTTTGGTTTTACATCCGGGTCCTTCTCTCTTTCATCTCAGTCCATAAGTCTTGCAACTTAGTCCTTTTTCCTTGCTTTTAAGTCATTTGATGCATCTTCTCCTCAATCATGTTTATTCCTGAAACTTAAACATAAAACTCATTACGTAGCATTGTTTAGGTTCAAGATAATGGATATAAGGCACAAATGAATGCATGAAATGATGTCAATGAAATGATACTCAAGATTCAATTGGTTTCCCCATGAATATGTCCCCCTTGGGTTATATGCGAATGAGTATGGGTCATAATGAGTTCTTTAGGGAAAAACATCAACATGATCTGGTTCAGGAGGAACATACGAACACTCCTCGAACACCTGACCACTTAAACCAGTTTGGTCATCTGAAGTGGCTTCTGGAACCACCAATCCAGTTATACCCTCTACCGCACGCACGAAAGAGGTCCAATTTTCTTGTAATGACTTAGTTTATTTACCAACATATGATCCAATATAACTAGATGATGATCTGTAAGTTGGTGCCTCTCTCATATCACCCTAATCTAAAGACTGCTCAGTTATACAATTAAAATTATCCCAACTAACTTGGGTGTTTGTCTGAGGCACCCGAGGATGCATGGGTTGGGTATACCAGGGAGAGTAGTCCTAGTCCCAACAATGAAATGAATGTTCGCCCATGCAATCATCCATCTTGAGAATAACACTCTAAAATCGACTACTCACACCACCACAAGATTAAACTCGCATAAAAGTGCTCGATTCGACCTTAAAACACTAAGAGAACGTGTATAGGGGAGGAGTCTAGACGATAGAAGTAGAGGAGAAGATGACTAAAGTGAGAAGAGAAGAAGCCTTAAGAACTAGTGTGGGTAGTGAGGTCGAATGGAAGCCTAAACTTGCAAACACACCTCAAGAAAACCTGAGATTGACTATAGGTCCTTAGGCTAGACGATACCTAACCTTGACTCCCCACACTCCCGAATGCCTCACTTCCCTCGACCGAAGGTAACAAAGCCAAATGAGAAAGTCAAGACCCAGAGGTCCCAAAAGACATAAATTTGAACTTATCTTGGGTTGTCCTGTAGGATTTTGTCTCTATGCTTGGGTATAATTGTTTTTTGTATACTAGCAAGATTGTTTTTCATATTTATCCAATAATTTTGTACAAAACTCCCTTATGGCATTTAAATAAGATGTATACTACATAATATTAAAATTCATATATAACATCATACCTAAAAGCATTGCCAAACCCTTTTCAATCGTCAGAAGTCGAATTGCAATCTGAATCACCTAAATCATATTTCTTGTTTCCAGTTTTGTGGTGTCCTATAGAAGGATCTATGTTATGTTGGCAATGATATAAAATATTTTATATCATAAACTATAAGCGGTATCTAGCTACATATTTAGAGTTACCCAAATAACAAAGATGTTTTATTCTCTAGAACAGAACACGATCCATTTAGTGATATGAAATAATATCATTTGTATCTATCCCCTGCCTCATGATATTAGAAACATTATACAAAGTAGGAATATGTCATCTTTGCATTATATATTCTTTTTTTATCTCTTAAGCAAATTATAAATATATAACTATACATACATTGTTCACACTATAATTTTGCTTCATCAAAGGGCCCAATATCAACACTCAAGTCAAGAGGGGCACTGATAATCTTTTGACATATAATCTTTTTCGTCAAAAGTCATATATAACCAACCGATATCATTATCACCATACATAATGATAGTTCTTGATAATAATCAAATTATACACTTCTCATGTGAAAAGATATACATATCATATCTTAGGAATCAAAGACACAATGAAAACATTAATGACACAAACACAATTCCATAATGTTTCATTTATTAGGTTTATTCAATATATAAAAAGAAAACACTTTCTATTTCATATAACCATGTTGTTAAAATATTTGTAGAGATACAATACCTTTTAGCCAACTTGACAATCTTATCTCAGTAATTAATGTCCCATTTTAACGACTATGATTGTGAATTACGTTAGATTTATGTAAATCATTATCTTTTAGAGCTCTATTGTTAAGGACCAAGAGTTTCTTCCTTAACTCTTCTAAAAGACGAAAACATCAATCAACGAACAAAATGCTTATACATTCAATTCATAATAAAAGACATAGAAGAATACTTTTAGAACACACATTCCTTTCAATCTCTCACTTATTATCAAAGTCTTCTTTCACATACATTTACAATGTATAAAACTGTAATAACTAGGATTTCCCTCTCATTTTACTCATCAAGCCACTCTACATGGTTCTTAAAACTCATGGACTCAAAATGCATTTCGCCTTTTGCTTGAGATAAAGGTTTGGTGAATGGATTAGCTATGTAGTTGTTTCGGTCCACCCATAATAAATTGTTTTTGCCTTCGTCGGTAAAATCACGGGTGACAAAATACATGTGATCCATGTACTTCACCTTGTGATGTGATTTAGGATCCTTGATTTGCAACATAGATGAACTATTGTCGCAAAATAACTCTATAGGTCCTTCACTCGTTGGGACTACTCCAAGCTCTTCAAAAACTTCTTAATCCACACTTCTTCCTTGTTCGCTTCAGCGACAACCATCACTTCTAAAGCGGTGGTTGTGTCAGTTGTAGTGGTTGGTTTCCAGCTACACCAGCTCATGAATCCACCATTCGGAATATAGACATATCCTGATTGAGATCTCCTATTGTCTAAATCACACATGAAACTCGCATCTAAGTAACCCTCGGCTACCAGCTTCCTTTGTCCTCCATAAACAAGAAAGTTTTCTTTGGTCCAGTTAAGGTACCTCAGAATATTCTTGACCATAGTCCAACAATCAGAACCTGTGTTGGATTGGTGATGACTTGTCACACTAACATAATACGAGACATCAAGTCTTGTGCAAGTCATCCCTTACATGATCGATCCTATTGCGAAAGCATAAGGAATGTCATTTATGTACTCTAAGTCTTTACGTGACATGGCACATTGAGACTTCTTGAGTTGCAGACCCATACTCATTGAGACATTGCCCTTTTTGGAGTTGTTCATATTAAACATTTCCAAGACCTTGTCAATGTATGTACATTGACTTAGGCCAATGAGTCTACGATATCTATCTCTATATATCTTGATCCCCAAGATGTTTTGAGCCTCTCCCATGTCTTTAATTGAAAATGTAGATTTCAATTAGCTTCTCGTATATAAAAGGTTCATCATGAGGAGTATGTCATCGACATACATGATCAAGAACACTATGTGACTCCCACAAATCTTCTTGTATATACAAGGTTCTTCCTTGCTTTGAATGAAATTAATCTTCTTAACTTCTTCGTCAAAGCACTTGTTCCAACTCCTCGATGCTTGCTTCAATCCATAAATGGATTGTTTAAGATTGCATACTTTGTCACTACTCTTTGGATCTTTAAAACCTTGAGGTTGTACCATGTACACGTCCTCCTCTAAGTTCCCATTAAGGAACTCTATTTTGATATCCATTAGCCATATTTCATAATCATGAAATGCGGCAATAGCGAGCATTATCCATATGGATTTGAAATGGCAACTGGTGAAAAAGTTTCGTCATAGTCAATTCCTTGAATTGGAGTGAAACCTTTCTCTACAAGGCTTGCCTTGCAGGTTGTCAAGATCCAATCCATATCCATCTTCCTCTTAAAAACCCATTTGTTTTGAACTACTTTTTTTCCTTGAGAAAGGTCGACCAAGTCCTATACTTGATTGTCATACATGGATTGTATTTTAGATTCTATGGCTACAAACCATAGTTTCAAGTCTTTCCTTTCCATTGCTTCCTGAAAGGTTGAGGGATCATCTGTATCGAGTACCATGATCTCGTGAAGTCCCAAATATATATTGGGCTTCTTTCTCTCCCTTGTTGACCTTCTAAGTCCTACTTGTTCTACGTGTACTTCTTGAACTTCTTCCACAATTTCTTATTGAATTTGTTCAGGTTTAATTTTTTAATTAACACTAGGCGGGGATGATTGAGTTTCACTCACAATTGCTTGCAAGGGTTGCTCACTCATACTCCCACTAACCGAAGGAACCTCGGTTGGGTTTTCATGATCTTGAATGTTATCATTCATATTATGATCTTGTGGAGTATCTTTAGTTTCCTCAAGCACAATTATACTCTCACTACTTCTCTTAGCCACCTCGTACACCAGAGGCTGAATATTACAACAGAGGGTGATGACCCCCTACCACCCGGGCTCGACGAGGATGTTGATGAGAATGATGATAAGGGGGCTAAGAGATTGGCTAAGGCTACCAAGGAGGCCAACATTTTTGCAGATAATGCCTTAGAGGAGGAAACAACTATCCTTATCTCTACCCCAGCCTCAGCCTCATCCTAAGCAGCAGCCCCAACTGCAGTCCCAACCCCTGCTTCAGCCCCATCTCATGATTACCATATTATGGTAGAAAGGTTTGAGAGGGTGGAAGCAATGCAACGGTCGATGGAAGGAAAGCAATTGTCGATGGAAACAACAAAACTATCGATGGAAGCAAAGCAACTATTGATGGAACTGACACAACAATCGATTGAAGCAAAGCAACTATCAATGAAAGGTCAACTGAAGAGCATCATTGAGAATCAGTGTTCCTTGATGGACCAAATGGCTAAGATCGTGGCTTTGTTAGAAGCACTTTCGAGACCACCATCTGATGAGAATCAATTTCCACGATGTACCAGATAGAAGCAAAGATCATGTCTTTGTTAAAAGCATGTTCGGGACCACCGTCTCATGAGAATCAGTTGTCCACGTCGGACCAGATGGCTAAGATCGTATCTTTGATAGAGGCACGTTCTGGACCACTATCTGATGGTGAAGACGAATGATTAGTAGCATATCATACATCATATTCATGCTATATATCCTTTATTTTACCCCAATTTTGTGTTACTCGAGTGCTTATTTGTGGTGTTTCAAGTGTTAGGTAATAAAGAAGAGAAAGGAAGAGAAAATGACTAAAATGCAAGAAGACAAGGACTCAAATGCACAATGACCCATCACAAGGACCAACATGAAATCCGAAGGGACCTGAGCAAAAGGAAAATATTTCTAGTGCAAAAATCCCTCATTATCATGATCTTGAGAAGTATTTGGGGAATTAAGACCAAACGGGGTCGAGCCAGCACACCACGAGTGCACCCCACATGCAAAATACATCATTTAAGCTTCTTGGAGAAATCAGGGCGGATCAAAGCCAAAACATCCGCCAGTGGTAGATTTTGATCCGCCATTGGTAGATCAATTTGGTCCAAATCTCCCCTAATTTTAAAGGAGGCTCGAACTTGCTTAATGGGGTGCACCGGACTTTAGAGAAATCAATTTCAGTCGTTGGATTGCTCGCAGAATCATCTACACCATACTTTCTTCTATAAATAGCATGGTTTCTTCTTCCTTTCCTCTATCTCTCCACCTCCACCATTAGAATAACTTAGGTTTTACCCAATTTGGGCAGTAGAGAAAGGGTGGATTTGAATCTTGTAATGTTACTTTTTTCTTAATCTAAAAGGTAGATATGGATTCCTCTCTTCTATAGCTTTCTTTCTATCCAAGTATTTTTGTGTTTTGTTGGTTGATTTTCTACTTTGCTTTTCTTGCCATGTTTAGTGTAGATTTCTTTCTTTCCATGCTTGTTATTATGATTAGTGAGTATATCCACCTCATTTGAGGTGAGATGATGTAGATTATGTGATGTGTTGGTGATGGGTTCTTCTTATCTTGTTCCATTTCATATGCTTAATGTAGATCTATGCATGTAACTTGCTAAAACTTGTATTAGATGGGATAATGGCCAATTAGGTACTTGTCTCATGCTAGATCTAGAGTTTATCTTGTTGCTTGTAATGGTCTATCTTGTTATGGAAAATGGCTTGTTATGTATGGATGTTTGATTAGTAGAGAATGCATGAATGTATTAAGTTGTATGACGGGGTTAATTTATGCTCTAATGGCCACACTAGGTATTAGGTATTTAATGCATTCTTCAGAACCCTTAGTTCATCTTACCTTCATGTCTAACGAAATTAGTTATGTATTCCATGTAAATGTAGTTTATATTAAGTAGACTCCACACTAGCTTCTAGTTGATATCACCTACTTGACACACTTGTGTTTAATGAAATGAAGACCCACTCACAAACACACATGCCTACACACTTCCACTCCATGGGGGTTTAGTTATAATTGTCATTAATTCCAAGTATAGTGTAGTTAGTTTAGCATAATCACCTCATTCTCCACTCCTTTCCCACTCGAGCATGGTAGTCACAACAACACTCACAACGCCTTGAGGTTCGACCTGTATTTGCCACGTCTTCACTGACATTGTGCACTTGCGATTCTTAAAACAATCAATCAACGAACTACCCAACAGTTACGAAGTTGAAGTAGATCCCTCCAGCCCGTCAAGGAAGAGGCGTCCCCCAAAACATCTTCAAGATATCTACACCGACGCAACCAAGAAACAACGGCCTTCCAACCCAAGTGACGATCCTTTAGTGCTCGACCCTTTGAAGAAGTCAGCCGAAAGACAATGAGGACATTGGAATGGTGGGTATTTGGGAAGATACCTTAATGAGAGGAACGTTGATGTGAAGACGAGGCATTGCGGTCAATCGTGGTTCTTAGCGATGAAGACAATCAGATTTTGGGTCACCGACGACGTAAGTATTTCAAATAATTCAAATTTCATTATTTTATAAGTGTAACTCGATAGGCTCGATAGGAGCTCAATAATGTACATGTGAGCTTGATAGGATTAGATTGAGCGCTTAGAACTTGGGGCTCGATCAACTCGACAATCGAGTTCGATATGAGCTCGATACTTTAGAATTGTTTGTTATTTGCTGGAGTATTTTGTTTGCTCGATGGGTTCGATGGGAGCTCGATAGGAGCTCGATAATTTAGAATTGTTTGTTATTTACTGGAGATTTTGTTTGCTCTATGGGTTCGATAGGTGCTTTGTATGACCTCGATAATTGTGTTTATGAACTCCCAACACTTCTTTTTTCAGTCAAAGCCAGAACTGCATTCTTCATATTTCTCACAAATATCACCTAAAACCTTTTCGACTTCCTAAGGAGTTGCACTGAAGTATGATTTCTGTTCTATTTAGTAGCATTATATCAATATTTTTCTTTATGCACAACACACAAATTTGGACCCCTTTGAATATCCAAAGGAAGTTTCACACCTGTACTTGCATTAACTAATTTCCCCTTTCATGTAGTGTTGCAGGTAGTGTCATATTCGCAGTTAGTGAGGAGTGTCCACGAGCTTGCTGCAACTTCAGATCAGGTATCCACAAATGAAATTTTAATGTCTTGTATTAATTGCACGATTCATATGAGCTTTTGTCTTGTATTACTTATTTATTTCGAAAATGCACTATTTTGGGTATTTTCTAAAATTTGATTTATTTCTATTTTCGTTGCATTGGTATCTAGTTGATGCCTATAATGTGAAACTAGTGATTTGTTTGCATTTTTGAGGTTTTCTCCTTTTGTGTCTAAGTTAAAATTTATTTAAATTTGGTCTGGTAAATTTTCTTTCTTTTCACCCAATGGGTGCTTTAGTTGGTATTTTAATTGGGGTGATTATGATGTGAAACCGAACATAAGGGTTGGTGGGCCATGAAAATCATGTGTTATGTTCCCCACCTCCTTGATCTTGTTCACTTCCCAAAGGTTTCTCCATCATTCTTGACATGCCATTCTTTTATGGTAATATGGGTTATTTATTTACCATGAATTCTTCTTTTTTCAGCATGGAAGAATGTGTTTCTGCTCCAATTGCCAATGGTCGTCTCAGTCAAAGTTCCAATCCAACTGATGTTGCCGATACACGTGTTGAGACTAACAAAGTATCTTCCATTGATGATGTTCGATAGTCTAACAGTGGTGGTGCAAAGCATCGAAATAGATTTTATTCTGAAGTGTGGTTGCATTTAGAAAGAGTAGGCAGTTGTTCTGATATGAAGTCCATATGCAATTATTGCATGAAGACATTTAATGCTTCAAGCTCTGAAGGTACAACTTCTCTAAAAAATCATTCAAAAAGTTTCATGCGTAGACCAAGAAAGGACATTGCCCAACAACTTCTTAGTAGGTCTCTTCTAAGTTGGTTACTCATAAGTTTGTTCCTAAAATTGAAAGAACATTTTGCTGAAATGATAATGAAAATGGATTTGCCTTTTACAACTTGTGAGAATGACTATTTTAGAAGATGGATTTGTTATATTGATCCTTCCTACAAATGTTGATCAAGGAATACACTTAGGAAAGATTGCACGAATGTTTATTCGCAATGGAAAGAAAAACTTTATAAAACTCTTGAGGAAATTTGCAGTAGGGTCACTTTCACTACAGATTTGTGGACACCAAAGCATCAGAATCATGGGTAATTTTGTGTCACTTGTCCCTACATTGATGATAGTTGGGTGTAGCATAAGAAAATCATTGCTTTTCAAGTTATTCACACACCACACACTAGTGATGTTTTAGCCAATTGGCTTAAAAAAGGTATTATGGATTGGAACCTAGATAAGAAGTTGTTCAACATTGTTGTGGGTAATGCTAGCAATAATGAACCAATTGTGAACAAGATCAACTCATGGCTGAATGGAAAGAATGCACTTCCTCTTCAAGGTGAATTGTTTAATACTCGATGCACTATTCACATCCTCAATCTGATTGTGAATAATGGTTTGCAAGTTTTTGGTCCATTTTTAGAGAAAATTTGCAAAAGTGTGAAGTATGTCAACTCTTCTGTACATAGGACTAACAAGTTCAAACTTGCACTGAATCAAACTAGGTTGACTGGAAATAGGTGTGTTTCTTATGATGTTGAAACTCGATGGAATTCAAGTTATCTCGTGCTTGATAGTGCTCTGGATGTCCGAGATGCATTTGATCGTTTAGCAAACTTAGATAATGAGTACAAATTTCTGCCAACGTCAGAAGACTGGGAGAGGGGTAAGAATATACGTGATTGCTTGAAGTTATTTTATGATATGACTATTTGTCTTTTAGGCACTAGATATCCCACTGCTAATTACTACTTCAATGATATTTGTCACATTCATTCAAAAGTCCTATTGAGTATTCAGTTAATGGCAGCTGATATGCAGTTGAAATTTGATAAATATTGGAATTCATACAGATTGATATTGTCTTTTGGTTTGGTACTTCACCCTCGTTTCAAGATACTTTTGTTGAATATGCAAATCGTCGCTTGTTTGGTTTGTGTGCTAATAGTAATATTGAAATGATTAATAGTAAGCTCAAGGCATTGTTTTTGGAGTATTTAGATGTAGATGCTCCTGAAATTGGTAGTTCCAATATTATATTGGAACAAATGAGTGTTGATGATAGTGACCCTTTCATTGGAGGATTCATAGGATATGCAACCACACAACAACAGATTGAATCGAGTGCCACGAAATCAGAACTGGTGCAGTATTTAAAGGAGCCATTATATCGTTTGAATAAGGATGATAAGTCATTTGATATTTTGCATTGGTGGAGTCAGCATCGATCAAGCTTCCCAACACTAGCAAAAATGGCTCATGAAATCTTGGCAATTCCGGTCTGAACAGTTGCATCTGAATATGCTTTAGTTGTGCACGTAGAGTCATTGATGATACTTGATCTCGGTTGGATATGGATCTTGTAGAAGCTTTAGTTTCCACAAAAGAATGGTTGCCACTTTTAAATCTTGGTAAGTTTATTTCTTTTTCTTGTTTAAGTTTTAATTTCTATTTCATTTTTATGTCTTTACTCACTTGATATGATTTTTTCATGATAGGTGAAGTTGACAAAGATGTTTAATTTTTGATTTAGTATAAAAGATGACTTTAAATTTTAGCATTAGAATCAAGTGTTGGGAATGGAACTTTGAATTTTATCATGGAATTTGTCTTAAGTAATTTTAAGCTTTTGTTCACAAAAAACATGTATTCGTCTTCGTACTTTTTGATAATGTTAAAACAAGGATTTGTGATATTAAAGCAGGGATCATTCTTCATATTTTGTGGTGATGTTAAAACTTAAAACATTGTTAGTTTGTTACATGATTTTTTTGTTATTGTGTATAATTATATGATTATTTCTTAGGTGTAAAAACAAAATTTTAGGCAGATTTCCACATGGATTAGGATATTTGGGGATCCTATTAATTCATAAATTTCGGAACGGATATCCGAATTGGATACAGTTTTTTAATACGGATATTTATCTCCAGATACAGATAATATCCGTATTCGATCCGTTTCCGACGGATTCTAAAATGTATATTCAATTTAATATCCGTCCAGATACGGATGTAACATTGGTTATTGGTAGATCCGCTCCATTGACACCCCTAGTTTGCATGAACATTTGGAGGGTTTGTTCTAAGGAATCAAGTATGGGGTCAATTGTGAGGCTCAAGTCAGAATTTTGGAAAATTTTGGGTTGGGTGTTCATGCGCTGAGAATGAGTCCAATGATTGGTGGTTGGGTGTTGGTAGAAATTTGAGTGTTCGGGAAGAGGAATTTTCTGTTGGGCATAATACATGATACTCAAGATTCAAATGGTTTCCCCATGAATATGTCCCCCCTGGGTTATACGTGAATGAGTATGGGTCATAATGAGTACTTTAGGGAAAAACATCAACATAATCTAGTTCAGGAGGAACATACGAACACTCCTCGAACACCTGACCACTTAAACCACTCTGGTCATCTGAAGTAGCTTCTGGAACCAGCAATCTAGTTATACCCTCTACCGCACGCACGAAAAAGTTCCAAGTTTCTTGTAATGACTTAGTTTATTTAACAACATATGATCCAATATAACTAGATGATTGTTTAAACGTTTTATTAATAATTGCAAGTGCACAGCCACGATGGAGCGGTGGCAAGTATGGGTCGATCCGCTGGGAGGTGAGTAGCATCTGGTTTGTCAGAAATCAAGTGG
This sequence comes from Triglochin maritima, assembly GCA_963682175.1. Classification (NCBI taxonomy): domain Eukaryota; kingdom Viridiplantae; phylum Streptophyta; class Magnoliopsida; order Alismatales; family Juncaginaceae; genus Triglochin; species Triglochin maritima. The sequence goes on from OY821785.1 coordinate 16,140,521, forward strand.
CGAATAAAGGGAGAAAACATGTGATTATTCTAAAGCTAAACTACACTATACTAGGAAGTAAGAAATGCGAAAGAAAGCAACAAAAGATTGGAAATCAGAAAGACAAACCACTAAGGGGTGGTGTGTGCACACATATGAAGTGAAATAAGTAATGAAAGATGAATGTAAGCATGTATGTGTGTGTGTGTGTTGTGTGTGTGTTGTGTGTGTGTCTTCGTGCATAGGAAGTTTCTAAAGATGTGACAAAACCTATCAATCCATTCACACAACCTATCAGCAATTACTACTTGATTAACATAAGATTAGGCTCAGCATGAGAAGTGTCTAAAGATATGACAAGACTCATCAAAAATCATAAACTCATGTGAAGAACAAAGGTAAGCATGGGAGGTGTCTAAATGCTTTGGCAAAACCCATCAAAACAAAGTATCTTCAATCAATCAAGCAAGCAAGCACAAATACAAACACATAACTAACATGTCACATATTTAGCAGGAAATTTCAGTCAATAAACATGAGAAAACTAAGCATGCGAAGTGTCTAAATCTTATGACAAAACCCATCAAAATTCCTCAATATGTAGATGATTAAATTCAAGGGAATGTGTTCTACAAGTTTTACTTTTAAATGTCAATTATTATGAATTGAATGAGAAATCATTTTGTTCCTTGTTTATGTTATTCGTCTTTTAGAAGTGTTAAGGAAGAGGCTCTTGGTCCTTAACCGTAGAGCTCTAAAAGATAATGGTTTACATAAAGCAAAAGATATTCACAATCATGGTAATTAACATGAGACATTAATTACCGAGTTAAGATTGTCGTGTTGGTCATAGATCATTGTAGCTCTACAAGTGAGTGACAACACGGGTACGCAAAAGAGGAAAATATTACTTTTGTATACCGAATGGACCTAATAAGTAAAACATTATAGAATTGTGTTTTCTGTGTCATTAATGTTTTACTGTGTCCTTGGTCCTTTGATATGAGACTTATATCTGATCACTTAAGGAGTGCTTAATTAGACTAGTGTCTTAAGCTATCAATGAGTGTAGTGCAAAGACATTAGTTGGTTAAGTATGACTTTTGTTGGAGAATATAGTTAGTCAAAAGATTATCATTGCCCCTCTTAATTGAGTAATGATATTAGTGGGCCCCTTGATAAAGCAAAGTTATAATGTGCACAATGTGATTTGAGTTAAGTCACATATTTATAACTAGCTTAAAGAGATCAAGAAATGAATACTAAAACAAAGATGACACAATACTACTTTGTGTGTATTCTTAATATCATGAGGCAAGGGACGGACACAAGTGGTGCACTCCATCACTAAATGGATCGGGTTTTTGTTCGAGTGGAATTAAGACATCTAACTAATTGGGAGCTATAATGTGTAGCTAGATACCGCTTATAGCTTGTGGTATTAAGCTTTTAATATCACTGCCAACTTAGTTTAGATCCTCCCATAGGTCACACCACAAAACTGGGAAACAAGAAATGGGATTTTGAGTTCATAAGATGTGTCGGGTTTCATGTAGAAAATATGACACATGGGGTGAACAAGCAAAATCAAAATTATGTTGTGATTAATAACATAATTAGAATCTAAATTAAATTCATATCTGATGTAAAAATTATGGGGTGCAATGATTTATCGTTACATAGGATAATATGTTACATAAGTTGTGAATTCACTAATAATCCCGAAATGTCAAATTTTGTAGGGGTAAAACCGAAATTTGACCAATCAGCAGAACAGTGCTCAACGGTCGACTGAACAACAGTAAATGGTCGACCGATCGGTGCACGGTCGACCGGACACGTCTTGACCGATAACAGGGAATTTTCGTATGTTCGGACTGGTTGAACTGAATCTATCGGTCGGTCGACCGAACATTGGTTTGAACGGTCGACCAAACTTGGTTTGAACGGTCGACCGAACCTCCAAACGGTCGACCGGTCTAGACGGTTTTCTGTAGAATTAGTTTAAAAGCTAATCCGGGACAATCCCCATGTATGGGACTAAAAGGCATACCAAATATGGACTAAACACAACATAATACACCACCCGACCAAAACATGTCGCCTTTGGACCGATTTGGACCGTTCATTGGCGGTCTATAAGTGTTGGATCAAGTCTGGATTTTGGTGGCTCGGTTCTGGCTTGTTTTCTTGGTGTTTGATGAACCCGATTTGGTTGTTGATGGTTGGGCCCAGATTTAATTGCCAAAATACTCCTCATTAAGGTGTGGAGCTGCTTGATTTGCTCATTGATCCTTTTGGTTTCACATCCGGGTCCTTCTCTCTTTCATCTCAGTCCATAAGTCTTGCAACTTAGTCCTTTTTCCTTGCTTTTAAGTCATTTGATGCATCTTCTCCTCAATCCTGTTTTATTCCTGAAACTTAAGCATAAGACACAAATGAATCCATTAAATGATGTCAAGAAATACCCCCACACCTAACTTTTGCTAGTCCCGAGCAAAATAAAGAAAAAGAAAAATGGAAGAAAGGAAAAATCATTTGTAAAATAGGGAAATTCTAACTCACTTTCGTAGGAATCACGTTTGCAATTAGCACGTACAACAAGCCGTTAAACCTCCATGCCGCCAAGGAGGAGGAGTGTTGTCTCCTGAGGGTGTTCAGCGGATACACCCACAAAATCCAAACAAAGATGCATTATTCAATCTAGAAGCTCGACTCGATGGACTGATTTTTGTCGATCATTGGACAAGATAATCCTACGGGCCGACTCTATATAGGTATTAGTCCACACACCTAGCCTAATGAACTATTCATGCAAGTTAATTAAGAACTTAAGTGAAAGACACTGACAACCTCAACATCCTCAAGTGATACAAAGTGTAAAGTCCATTAACGTTCTCATTTGCATTACCTTTTTTGTTTTCTTTTTTTTTTACTAGTTAGTGTGTAATTCTCTCAGGATCAGGTTTCGTGCATCATTTCCTAGGAGTACTTACACTATCACGTGCACCTTCCCCTAAATCTCTACATAGGGCAATCCCTACCACCCTTGTAACGGGAGTTCAGTCGGTGCATCCCAAGTCAGATGACTCGAAAGCACCAAGCACAAAGTCCCCTCAGACCTAATTTCTCGAGTGATAGGAGCCGTGCGAGAATAGAGAATACCTACTCACTTATTTCTTATCTACACATGAACCAAAAACCCTACACTTAATGTCTTACAACAATATTTAAAGGGTCCTTGACTACAACAAACTTCCTTATATTAACAGACACAAATTATTGACTCAGTAGGTTCAGGGTGGACTTCATTAAATGTTTGAGTACTGAAACCCTATGATTACTTGCCCCTCGAGGGAAAACCGCGGTGCATCCTAACGACTCGATACGACCTAAAGCAGATATACAAGATATCCTAATGCATCAAGTTCAAGACAATTTGGGAGCTTCTTTTTACTTTGCCTCTCAACAGTTTTGCATATGCCAAACACACGCAAAACCCACAAAAAAATTTCGTTCGCAAACACATGAAGATTTTGAAAGAAATATCAAAATTTTAAAGCACAAGGCAAGCAAAAGAAGATGAGTCACCCAAGGATCATGACAAGCAGATATATCGATATTAAATGCCGCACACTAACATGACCCTAACAATACAAACAAAAGAAAATGAAAAGCAAAACGAAAAAATATTCGACTCCACATATATACAAAGGTAAAGCACCCCCACACTTACTTTATGCATTGTCCTCAATGAATGTGAGTACGAAACTACACGGATTTATGCATGGGAAAGAAAAAATCTCACCAACGTGAAGCACAATGAGAGTTTCAGGTCATGTTGATGGACATAACCCTGAATTCCCAAAAACCCGTGAGATACTTAAGAAGGGAGACAAATACGTCAAACAAATGTGCCCCAAATACACAAACGTTGGGCCCCACAACAATCATTGCTCACTGGTGGAGTCTTTTATTACTTTTTTTGTTGAGAACAAAACATATACATCAACAATGACATTCTCATAATCATTTGGTCAAGGAACATCAAATGAGAACATCGAGTCCTGTGGGCCAGAGATTTGCAAAAATGTGCCCACTTCATTGGTGCTTTGAGGTCAAAGCTGAAAGGCTCGAACCCCTCATGATATTGGTTGGCTGTAGGCAACATGAATGAGTGGAGTTGTGTTGCCTCACTAGGGTTTAGTTGCTCATCGAACAAAACCCTCCAACCAATAGGTGGGTGCATCAGAATGAGTTCCTCAGGCTCATTCGAAGGATGTGAAACACTAGTTTCACTATGAATGGGGCTTCTCCCCAAGTCATTCAACAAGGACCACCCAACCTCCTGTATATTATCATGCATAAGCTCGGTCGTAGGTGGGTCCTTGTTGGAGTCAATATGAAGCTCGTCACTCATGTTACCGAATGAGAGCTTCATGAGACCATTTCTACAATTAATTAAGGCATTGGAGGTTGCCAGAAATGGTCTACCCAAAATCAAAGGTATTTGAGAGTGGGTGTTCGCAACATGTTTGGTGTCGAGGATGACAAAATCTACGGGAAATATAAAATATCCAACTTTGATGAGCACGTCTTCGATAATCCCCTTTGGGACACGAATGGATCTATCCGCCAATTGGAGGGTGATCTTAGTTGATTTCAATTCTCCCAAGTTCATCTGTTAATAAACAGAAAATGGGAGGAGGTTGACTGCTGATCCTAAATCAGGCAATACATTACTCATGCTAGTGTCCGCAATCGTAAACTAAATAGTAGGACACCCAGGGTCCTTGTACTTTGTGTATGTAGGATTGGACAAAAGTGAGCTTACACTTGCAGCGAAGAATGCTTTCTTAGGAACATTGGTCTTCCTCTTGGTTGTGCAGAGATCTTTTAACACTTTGGCATATTGAGGTATTTGTTGGATGACATCCAACAAGGGAATGTTAACCTTCACTTGCTTAAACACCTATAATATCTTATCCATTGTGTCACTCTGCTTTTTGGTTAACCTACTAGGATAGGGAGCTTTTAGCAGGTAGGTTTTCTGCAGTGCCTGAGAAGGAGGCGTTGGTGTATTAACCTCACCCATAGCCTCTTCTTCACAATCATTCCCACTGAGGGGTTGCACAGTTGGTGGTGGTGGCAAGGAAATGTGATTGTCAACCTGTTTTCCATTCCTTAAGGTTACAATTGCATTGACACGGTGAACAGGTTCCTCCACATGGTTCACTTGCCACCCCCGAGATACCACATTCTCATTTTGCATGTGTTGTTGCTGGTACATGCGGGGGTTAGCCTCAGGCTGGCTAGGCAGAGTCCCTCTCTCTCTTTCATGTACAGACTGAGCCAATTGGCCCATCCGAAGCTCTTGAGATTTGATGGTCTGCTGATTTTAAGTGAGAACTTGACTTGTGGTTGACATAAAAAAAATCATTGAGTTTTCAAGTCCACGAGTCAAGCTCTCAAGCATATTGTTGGAATTTGGGAAACCCGATTGATTGGTGATTTGAGCTTGGGGTGGCTGATAAGATTGTGCATGCATGGGAGGTTGGTGTGGTTCGTTAGCTGGTCTAGAGGAGTTTGAAGGACCACCCGGGGTATTATTTTAGTTCCATGAAAAATTAGGGTGATTCCTCCATCCAGAGTTATATGATGATGAATATGGGTCATTATTGGATCTATCATAAATGGCATTGACATGTTCCATCTCAGGAGGAATGGATGCACACTCACCCCCTATATGACCTATCCTACCACATAGATGACAGGGAACTGGACCAGATGCAGACACATGTGACACATCGTGCTGGTTTTGGAGCTCAATCGAATCCATACGGCACATTAAGGCCGCCATGTGCGCCTCGGTGGCCGTAGTGGTATCGACAGCAATTGCGGCACCCGATCTAGTCGAGTTTGCATTTGCGATCCTAGCTCCAATGCAAGATGATGCTGGTGGTTCCCTCCCACTCTCCCACTGCATGGTCTTCTCAGCGAGGTCTTCTAGGAAAGCCCATGCCCCCTTTTCATCCTTTCCTAAGAACTCTCCTTTACACATGGACTCAAGGAGCGTTCGGGACGGGATGTGAAGACCGTCGAAAACAATCTGACACATGTGCCACAACTCGATGCCATGGTGAGAGCATGAGGATAGTGCTCCTTGAACCTCTCTAAGTATGGATGGAATGATTCGGTCTCATGCTGATAAAACGAATTGATTTTGTTCCTTAGTTTTTGAGCCCAATGATTTGGAAAGTATTTCTTGAGGAATGCATTCTCCTGGTTCCTGTACAACCACTTCTTGGCATCATCCTTCAGTGCAAAGGGGACAAGCCTAAGATGGATGGAGTCTGTGATAAGTTGTTGCAGCTTGAACATAGCACATACGTCCTCAAATTCCCTGAGAAAGATATAGGGGTCACCTTTCCCAATGAAGTGAGAGATCATGGAAATAAACTGAGGCTTAACCTCAAAGTGGTTCCCATTCACCTCTGGCAATACGATGCATGAGGGTAGAGCGTTACGGCTTGGGTAGCATCGATCACGAAGAGGTATGGCAGCAAGAACAGGAAGAACTGGTGGAATAGGTGGGACAAGTGGGACAGGTGGGTCCAGCAACTGCTCCTCCTCGCGGTAATGAGTAGCCATTGAACCCAGATTGTGTGCGACACGAGAGGAGGGAGGTGTCGAGAAATCGACTACCGAAGCAGGATTGACGACACGTTTCGTCAAACGGTCACTCTCGTCTCGTGCCCACACAAGCATGTACAAAGGTGCACACACACAAACAATTTTTTTTAAACAAAGAATGTGCGTAGAGGAGAAGACGGGAGGACTCAGAAGAGAGAGACTGACTCAGGAGAGAAGGGAAGAAGCCCTTATGCTAGGGCGGGCGGGTACCGGCAGAAGCACACAAGCAAACAAGGCTCAAACAATCCTATGGTCGGTATAGGTCCTTACAGCTAAACGACGCCTAACTGCGTGGTCACACAACCTCAACACGCCTCACCTCCTTACGATGAGGACCACAATGCCCAACAAGTGAGTCAAGATCCAGAGATCTCGTCTCTCCTTCTATCGACACAATGGGCAATGCCGATCTGGCCATGACGGTCGTGACCGGATCACTCTCCTAATGCGCCTGAGATCCTTCGGGCCAATGTCTACTTCATTTTAAAATTAGGCTCTTAATTTGTATGGTTTTTGAGGTGAAGGAAAGGGTGATGAAATCCCCCACCTTATCTTATATGGGATAGCCCCTCCTTAGTAGTGTTTTGGAGTCTTAATCTAGCAATCAACTCTCCAAACAAACACTCAAGTCACACTTGTTGCGATGCAATTCCTACTAACTAATGCATGTTCATAAGAAATGCATGAATAAGAGCAGGGAATGTGTACCTCACGCCAGCACTCAGCAAATGAAAGTAAAGCTAAAATAAAAGACAATCTACGTGCCTAAGTCAAGTACGTGATGCATGACCTAAACAAGAAAGAATGCCTAATCTTTTGCTTTGGGTTTAGGGTCCAAGTTTCTTAAACGGAGATTGATTATTAATCTGAGAGCAAACTAAAGATCATAACATGAAAAATTAAGTCCCAGATTTCTATATCTATTATTCCAACACTCCAAAGAAATTACAAGGTGAAATGAGATTACCAGACCACCAGTTGGCGGTCTTGGGCCGCTGATTGGCGATCTGAACTTCTCTATTTTTCTCCCAACTTCACCAGGTGCCTTCCCTTGAGAGTCTGAGTCTCCTAAAAGAAACAAAACTACAACAAAAAAATTAAATCCATCGAAATCGTCCAAACCAGAGTCTGGACTGACACCTCCCCGGCAACGGACCAAAAACTTGTTTCAACGTTTTATTAATAACAGCAAGTGCACAGTTGTGATGAAGCGGTGGCAAGTATGAGTCGATCCACAGGGAGGTGAGTAGCCTCTATCTTGTCAGAAATAAAGTGGCGAATAAATGGAGAAAATATGTGATTACGTTAAAGCTAAACTACACTATACTAGGAAGTAAGAAATGCGAAAGAAAGCAACAAAAGATTGGAAATCAGAAAGAGAAACCCCTAAGGGGTAGAGTGTGTGCACATATGAAGTGAAATAAGTGATGAATGATGCATGTAAGCATGTATGTATGTGTGTCTGTCGTGTGTGTGTCCTCATGCATAGGAAGTGTCTAAAGATGTGGCAAAACCTATCAATCCATTCACACAATGTATCGGCAATTACTACTTGATTAACATAAGATTAGGCTCAGCATGAGAAGTGTCTAAAGATATGGCAAGATTTATCAAAAACCATAAACTTATGTGAAGAACAAAGGTAAGCATGTGAGGTGTCTAATGTTATGGCAAAACCCATGAAAACAAAGTTTCTTCAATCAATCAAGCAAGCAAAGACAAATACCATTACATAACTAACATGTAGCATATTCAACAGGAATTTTCAGTCAATAAACATGAGAAAACTAAGCATGAGAAGTGTCTAAATCTTATGGCAAACCCCATCAAAATTCCCCAACATATAGATGATTAAAATACCCCAAATGAACATACAAAACGTGCAAGTCTACACAATAAAAAATGCATCAAACATCCAAACTTCACAATATATATGAACATCATCTCCACCCCCAAAGGGGATGGATCTACTCACTACACATTATTCTAGAAATTAAACTAAAGAAGAAAGTAGACATTCTAACTAATTTAGCCTAAGATCAAAGAAAAAGACTAAGCTAAGCATGCATAAAAAAAACATGAGAACAAAACATTGAAAAATTATTTTATTAAATGACTCACATTACTATTAGCATTCTTCTCCACCTTGAGTTTTTGATCCATGGCTTACTCCAAGTAGAGAGAATGCCACCAAACAATGAGTGAATACAAAGGAAGATGAAGAGTTCTATTTATAGGCATGAAAAAAGCTAATCGGGGACATTCCCCCGGAATGGGACTAAAAGGCATACCAAATATGGACTAAACACAACATAATACACCACCCGACCAAAATATGTCGCCTTTGGACCGATTTGGACCGCTGATTGGCGGTCTATAAGTGTTGGATCGAGTCTGGATTTTGGTGGCTCGGTTCTGGCTTGATTTGTTGGTGTTTGATGAACCCGATTTGGTTGTTGATGGTTGGGACCGAATGTAATTGCCAAAATACTCCTCATTAACGTGTGGAGCTTCTTGATTTTCTCATTAATCCTTTTGGTTTTACATCCGGGTCCTTCTCTCTTTCATCTCAGTCCATAAGTCTTGCAACTTAGTCCTTTTTCCTTGCTTTTAAGTCATTTGATGCATCTTCTCCTCAATCATGTTTATTCCTGAAACTTAAACATAAAACTCATTACGTAGCATTGTTTAGGTTCAAGATAATGGATATAAGACACAAATGAATGCATGAAATGATGTCAATGAAATGATACTCAAGATTCAATTGGTTTCCCCATGAATATGTCCCCCTTGGGTTATATGCGAATGAGTATGGGTCATAATGAGTTCTTTAGGGAAAAACATCAACATGATCTGGTTCAGGAGGAACATACGAACACTCCTCGAACACCTGACCACTTAAACCAGTTTGGTCATCTGAAGTGGCTTCTGGAACCACCAATCCAGTTATACCCTCTACCGCACGCACGAAAGAGGTCCAATTTTCTTGTAATGACTTAGTTTATTTACCAACATATGATCCAATATAACTAGATGATGATCTGTAAGTTGGTGCCTCTCTCATATCACCCTAATCTAAAGACTGCTCAGTTATACAATTAAAATTATCCCAACAAACTTGGGTGTTTGTCTGAGGCACCCGAGGATGCATGGGTTGGGTATACCAGGGAGAGTAGTCCTAGTCCCAACAATGAAATGAATGTTCGCCCATGCAATCATCCATCTTGAGAATAACACTCTAAAATCGACTACTCACACCACCAAAAGATTAAACTCGCATAAAAGTGCTCGATTCGACCTTAAAACACTAAGAGAACGTGTATAGGGGAGGAGTCTAGACGATAGAAGTAGAGGAGAAGATGACTAAAGTGAGAAGAGAAGAAGCCTTAAGAACTAGTGTGGGTAGTGGGGTCGAATGGAAGCCTAAACTTGCAAACACACCTCAAGAAAACCTGAGATTGACTATAGGTCCTTAGGCTAGACGATACCTAACCTTGACTCCCCACACTCCCGAATGCCTCACTTCCCTCGACCGAAGGTAACAAAGCCAAATGAGAAAGTCAAGACCCAGAGGTCCCAAAAGACATAAATTTGAACTTATCTTGGGTTGTCCTGTAGGATTTTGTCTCTATGCTTGGGTATAATTGTTTTTTGTATACTAGCAAGATTGTTTTTCATATTTATCCAATAATTTTGTACAAAACTCCCTTATGGCATTTAAATAAGATGTATACTACATAATATTAAAATTCATATATAACATCATACCTAAAAGCATTGCCAAACCCTTTTCAATCGTCAGAAGTCGAATTGCAATCTGAATCACCTAAATCATATTTCTTGTTTCCAGTTTTGTGGTGTCCTATAGAAGGATCTATGTTATGTTGGCAATGATATAAAATATTTTATATCATAAACTATAAGCGGTATCTAGCTACATATTTAGAGTTACCCAAATAACAAAGATGTTTTATTCTCTAGAACAGAACACGATCCATTTAGTGATATGAAATAATATCATTTGTATCTATCCCCTGCCTCATGATATTAGAAACATTATACAAAGTAGGAATATGTCATCTTTGCATTATATATTCCTTTTTTATCTCTTAAGCAAATTATAAATATATAACTATACATACATTGTTCACACTATAATTTTGCCTCATCAAAGGGCCCAATATCAACACTCAAGTCAAGAGGGGCACTGATAATCTTTTGACATATAATCTTTTTCGTCAAAAGTCATATATAACCAACCGATATCATTATCACCATACATAATGATAGTTCTTGATAATAATGAAATTATACACTTCTCATGTGAAAAGATATACATATCATATCTTAGGAATCAAAGACACAATGAAAACATTAATGACACAAACACAATTCCATAATGTTTCATTTATTAGGTTTATTCAATATATAAAAAGAAAACACTTTCTATTTCATATAACCATGTTGTTAAAATATTTGTAGAGATACAATACCTTTTAGCCAACTTGACAATCTTATCTCAGTAATTAATGTCCCATTTTAACGACCATGATTGTGAATTACGTTAGATTTATGTAAATCATTATCTTTTAGAGCTCTATTGTTAAGGACCAAGAGTTTCTTCCTTAACTCTTCTAAAAGACGAAAACATCAATCAACGAACAAAATGCTTATACATTCAATTCATAATAAAAGACATAGAAGAATACTTTTAGAACACACATTCCTTTCAATCTCTCACTTATTATCAAAGTCTTCTTTCACATACATTTACAATGTATAAAACTGTAATAACTAGGATTTCCCTCTCATTTTACTCATCAAGCCACTCTACATGGTTCTTAAAACTCATGGACTCAAAATGCATTTCGCCTTTTGCTTGAGATAAAGGTTTGGTGAATGGATTAGCTATGTAGTTGTTTCGGTCCACCCATAATAAATTGTTTTTGCCTTCGTCGGTAAAATCACGGGTGACAAAATACATGTGATCCATGTACTTCACCTTGTGATGTGATTTAGGATCCTTGATTTGCAACATAGATGAACTATTGTCGCAAAATAACTCTATAGGTCCTTCACTCGTTGGGACTACTCCAAGCTCTTCAAAAACTTCTTAATCCACACTTCTTCCTTGTTCGCTTCAGCGACAACCATCACTTCTAAAGCGGTGGTTGTGTCAGTTGTAGTGGTTGGTTTCCAGCTACACCAACTCATGAATCCACCATTCGGAATATAGACATATCCTGATTGAGATCTCCTATTGTCTAAATCACACATGAAACTCGCATCTAAGTAACCCTCGGCTACCAGCTTCCTTTGTCCTCCATAAACAAGAAAGTTTTCTTTGGTCCAGTTAAGGTACCTCAGAATATTCTTGACCATAGTCCAACGATCAGAACCTGTGTTGGATTGGTGATGACTTGTCACACTAACATAATACGAGACATCAAGTCTTGTGCAAGTCATCCCTTACATGATCGATCCTATTGCGAAAGCATAAGGAATGTCATTTATGTACTCTAAGTCTTTACGTGACATGGCACATTGAGACTTCTTGAGTTGCAGACCCATACTCATTGAGACATTGCCCTTTTTGGAGTTGTTCATATTAAACATTTCCAAGACCTTGTCAATGTATGTACATTGACTTAGGCCAATGAGTCTACGATATCTATCTCTATATATCTTGATCCCCAAGATGTTTTGAGCCTCTCCCATGTCTTTAATTGAAAATGTAGATTTCAATTAGCTTCTCGTATATAAAAGGTTCATCATGAGGAGTATGTCATCGACATACATGATCAAGAACACTATGTGACTCCCACAAATCTTCTTGTATATACAAGGTTCTTCCTTGCTTTGAATGAAATTAATCTTCTTAACTTCTTCGTCAAAGCACTTGTTCCAACTCCTCGATGCTTGCTTCAATCCATAAATGGATTGTTTAAGATTGCATACTTTGTCACTACTCTTTGGATCTTTAAAACCTTGAGGTTGTACCATGTACACGTCCTCCTCTAAGTTCCCATTAAGGAACTCTATTTTGATATCCATTAGCCATATTTCATAATCATGAAATGCGGCAATAGCGAGCATTATCCATATGGATTTGAAATGGCAACTGGTGAAAAAGTTTCGTCATAGTCAATTCCTTGAATTGGAGTGAAACCTTTCTCTACAAGGCTTGCCTTGCAGGTTGTCAAGATCCAATCCATATCCATCTTCCTCTTAAAAACCCATTTGTTTTGAACTACTTTTTTTCCTTGAGAAAGGTCGACCAAGTCCTATACTTGATTGTCATACATGGATTGTATTTTAGATTCTATGGCTACAAACCATAGTTTCAAGTCTTTCCTTTCCATTGCTTCCTGAAAGGTTGAGGGATCATCTGTATCGAGTACCATGATCTCGTGAAGTCCCAAATATATATTGGGCTTCTTTCTCTCCCTTGTTGACCTTCTAAGTCCTACTTGTTCTACGTGTACTTCTTGAACTTCTTCCACAATTTCTTATTGAATTTGTTCAGGTTTAATTTTTTAATTAACACTAGGCGGGGATGATTGAGTTTCACTCACAATTGCTTGCAAGGGTTGCTCACTCATACTCCCACTAACCGAAGGAACCTCGGTTGGGTTTTCATGATCTTGAATGTTATCATTCATATTATGATCTTGTGGAGTATCTTTAGTTTCCTCAAGCACAATTATACTCTCACTACTTCTCTTAGCCACCTCGTACACCAGAGGCTGAATATTACAACAGAGGGTGATGACCCCCTACCACCCGGGCTCGACGAGGATGTTGATGAGAATGATGATAAGGGGGCTAAGAGATTGGCTAAGGCTACCAAGGAGGCCAACATTTTTGCAGATAATGCCTTAGAGGAGGAAACAACTATCCTTATCTCTACCCCAGCCTCAGCCTCATCCTAAGCAGCAGCCCCAACTGCAGTCCCAACCCCTGCTTCAGCCCCATCTCATGATTACCATATTATGGTAGAAAGGTTTGAGAGGGTGGAAGCAATGCAACGGTCGATGGAAGGAAAGCAATTGTCGATGGAAACAACAAAACTATCGATGGAAGCAAAGCAACTATTGATGGAACTGACACAACAATCGATTGAAGCAAAGCAACTATCAATGAAAGGTCAACTGAAGAGCATCATTGAGAATCAGTGTTCCTTGATGGACCAAATGGCTAAGATCGTGGCTTTGTTAGAAGCACTTTCGAGACCACCATCTGATGAGAATCAATTTCCACGATGTACCAGATAGAAGCAAAGATCATGTCTTTGTTAAAAGCATGTTCGGGACCACCGTCTCATGAGAATCAGTTGTCCACGTCGGACCAGATGGCTAAGATCGTATCTTTGATAGAGGCACGTTCTGGACCACTATCTGATGGTGAAGACGAATGATTAGTAGCATATCATACATCATATTCATGCTATATATCCTTTATTTTACCCCAATTTTGTGTTACTCGAGTGCTTATTTGTGGTGTTTCAAGTGTTAGGTAATAAAGAAGAGAAAGGAAGAGAAAATGACTAAAATGCAAGAAGACAAGGACTCAAATGCACAATGACCCATCACAAGGACCAACATGAAATCCGAAGGGACCTGAGCAAAAGGAAAATATTTCTAGTGCAAAAATCCCTCATTATCATGATCTTGAGAAGTATTTGGGGAATTAAGACCAAACGGGGTCGAGCCAGCACACCACGAGTGCACCCCACATGCAAAATACATCATTTAAGCTTCTTGGAGAAATCAGGGCGGATCAAAGCCAAAACATCCGCCAGTGGTAGATTTTGATCCGCCATTGGTAGATCAATTTGGTCCAAATCTCCCCTAATTTTAAAGGAGGCTCGAACTTGCTTAATGGGGTGCACCGGACTTTAGAGAAATCAATTTCAGTCGTTGGATTGCTCGCAGAATCATCTACACCATACTTTCTTCTATAAATAGCATGGTTTCTTCTTCCTTTCCTCTATCTCTCCACCTCCACCATTAGAATAACTTAGGTTTTACCCAATTTGGGCAGTAGAGAAAGGGTGGATTTGAATCTTGTAATGTTACTTTTTTCTTAATCTAAAAGGTAGATATGGATTCCTCTCTTCTATAGCTTTCTTTCTATCCAAGTATTTTTGTGTTTTGTTGGTTGATTTTCTACTTTGCTTTTCTTGCCATGTTTAGTGTAGATTTCTTTCTTTCCATGCTTGTTATTATGATTAGTGAGTATATCCACCTCATTTGAGGTGAGATGATGTATATTATGTGATGTGTTGGTGATGGGTTCTTCTTATCTTGTTCCATTTCATATGCTTAATGTAGATCTATGCATGTAACTTGCTAAAACTTGTATTAGATGGGATAATGGCCAATTAGGTACTTGTCTCATGCTAGATCTAGAGTTTATCTTGTTGCTTGTAATGGTCTATCTTGTTATGGAAAATGGCTTGTTATGTATGGATGTTTGATTAGTAGAGAATGCATGAATGTATTAAGTTGTATGACGGGGTTAATTTATGCTCTAATGGCCACACTAGGTATTAGGTATTTAATGCATTCTTCAGAACCCTTAGTTCATCTTACCTTCATGTCTAACGAAATTAGTTATGTATTCCATGTAAATGTAGTTTATATTAAGTAGACTCCACACTAGCTTCTAGTTGATATCACCTACTTGACACACTTGTGTTTAATGAAATGAAGACCCACTCACAAACACACATGCCTACACACTTCCACTCCATGGGGGTTTAGTTATAATTGTCATTAATTCCAAGTATAGTGTAGTTAGTTTAGCATAATCACCTCATTCTCCACTCCTTTCCCACTCGAGCATGGTAGTCACAACAACACTCACAACGCCTTGAGGTTCGACCTGTATTTGCCACGTCTTCACTGACATTGTGCACTTGCGATTCTTAAAACAATCAATCAACGAACTACCCAACAGTTACGAAGTTGAAGTAGATCCCTCCAGCCCGTCAAGGAAGAGGCGTCCCCCAAAACATCTTCAAGATATCTACACCGACGCAACCAAGAAACAACGGCCTTCCAACCCAAGTGACGATCCTTTAGTGCTCGACCCTTTGAAGAAGTCAGCCGAAAGACAATGAGGACATTGGAATGGTGGGTATTTGGGAAGATACCTTAATGAGAGGAACGTTGATGTGAAGACGAGGCATTGCGGTCAATCGTGGTTCTTAGCGATGAAGACAATCAGATTTTGGGTCACCGACGACGTAAGTATTTCAAATAATTCAAATTTCATTATTTTATAAGTGTAACTCGATAGGCTCGATAGGAGCTCAATAATGTACATGTGAGCTTGATAGGATTAGATTGAGCGCTTAGAACTTGGGGCTCGATCAACTCGACAATCGAGTTCGATATGAGCTCGATACTTTAGAATTGTTTGTTATTTGCTGGAGTATTTTGTTTGCTCGATGGGTTCGATGGGAGCTCGATAGGAGCTCGATAATTTAGAATTGTTTGTTATTTACTGGAGATTTTGTTTGCTCTATGGGTTCGATAGGTGCTTTGTATGACCTCGATAATTTAGAATTGTTTGTTATTTACTGGGGATTTCCGTTTGCTTTATGGGTTCGATTGGTGCTCAATAGGACATTGATAGGAGTTCGATGAGCTCGATATAAACTCGATGAATACTCAACAATGTTTTTATGAAAATATTTGAAGTTAGTATTTCTGACTTTCAACATGTTGATGTTTTCATAGCATATTGATGTGGCACAACATATAATGAGGAGGCGTCTCATTAGCTTCCCTGGTCCATACCGCAAAGATGTTATGGTTATGAGTTGCTTTTTCTGTCAATGGATTTCAGGCATGGACGACTTGTATCGTAACAATCCAAGGATGTTCACTTGGGATCCCCAGTGTCTGGAGTTTCTCACCGGAAAGGAGGCTCAACTCATTCCTTCTTGGAAGGGAAAGGAGTTTGTGTACTGGTGCCAAAGCTACAATAACCAACATTGGTTTACGGTCGAGTTGTCAATTTCTAACTGGAAGTTGACGATCTTATGATCATTTTTGAAGAAGAGTTGGAGAATATAATGAGTCCCTGGTGTCGTGTCCTTCCCTCTCTGATGAAGGCTTCCTTGCTGTTCAAGGATCACCCAAAACTGAAGTCCTTAAAATGATGCAAAACACCGGAGTTTGATTGGCACCGTCTGGAAGTGGAGGAGGTCCCCAAACCTGGAATAGGTAAATTTCCTGATTACTTCAGTTGGTTAATGCTTTTATCCCATATATTTACGGTTGATGTTATTATATTTATAGTGGAGATTGTGGCATGTACGCCATCAAGTATATAGAGCATTGTCTATCGAATCTTCCCTCACCACCATCACAGACCAAAACATACAGAGTTTTAGGGATAAATGGAATGTCGACCTGTTCTATTAGAATGTCAGACCTTGACGTGGAACAATTGTGTTTTTTATTTTGTAATTTTTCATAATGTGGACCTATTTTTGTATTTTATTTTAAAAAACAAGTATAAAAATGGAACAACTATGATTGTAAATGTGGCAATATATCTTCCATGTCAATTTCCCTTGTTTTTTACGTAGCTTAATAGTAGCAATATTAGTTTGATAGGTTCGATACTAGTACAATGGGCACTCGACTGTCGTGCTCGATAGGTTCAATTTAAGTATGTTGAACTGTAACCTTGACGGGCTCGATAACGGTTTGATATTAGTTTGATAGGTTTGATACTAGTACGATGGGCACTCGACCATCGTGCTCGATAGGTTCGATTTAAGTACGTTGAGTTGTAACCTTGACGGGCTCAATATGAGTTCGATATTAGTTTGATAGGTTCGATACTAGTACAATGGGCACTCGACTATCATGCTCGATAGGTTCTATTTAAGTACGTTGAGTTGTAACCTCGACAGGCTTGATATGAGTTCCATATGACCACGATCTTGAAACTGCCTCCATTTTTTAAAAAATGCTTTCGTTTGGGTGTGGAGAACTGTAACCTTGATTGACTCGATACGAACTCGATATGTGCGAGATATGACCTCATTTATAAAATTTGTACTACAAATAAATAAATAAATAAATAAATATGACCATAATTGATAGTCGAGTGCACACACACAAGTTCTTATTATTCATAACACAAACTACCTAAGGTCTATCGTTTATGTCATAAAATCAAGCTAAGAAACTTTTTCTAATCATAACCATTTTGAGAATTTGCAAATTTTTCGCTTTTTTAAAACTCTTATGATTCTTGTTGTTTTAATTCACTACAACAAAATAGGGCTTTTGATTGATTCGTTTTATATTAACCGCAAGTGCACGGCCGCGTTGAAGCGGTTGCAAATACGGGTCGTCCACTGGGAGGTGTGTCGACGTTTGGTTTGTGCGAAGGCGAGTGGTAAAGAAAGGAGAGAAAGGTTGGTTACACAAAACTACACTAAGATGCAAAAAGGAAATCAAGATAAGCAATAAAACTAAACCCCATAGGGGGTAGAGAAATAATGTGAATAAAAAGATGTGTGTGTGTGTGTGTTCAATTAAGCTCCTCACAACATGTAGTGCATGAAATTATAAAACTACATCCAACTTTGCCTCCACATGAATTAAGATAAGACTACATCATTAAAACATACAAGACAATAATTGGAATGAAGCTAAATGAACTCATGTATAAAGACTAGACCCTACTATGCATCCACATGAATTAAGATAAGACTACATCATTAAAACATACAAGACATTAACTAAGGTAAAGGCAACAAGAGTACATACACTACAAATTGTGTTTCCAACATTAATTCCATCCATATCCTCACCTTATCATTCCCCATAAAATAGGTCCACAAATCAAAGCATAAGCTAAGCTTCATTCAAGAGCATTAGCATATCAAAGATAAGAGTGAAAACCCATTAGATGGTTATGGAAATAATATAAAGCTCAAGGGATTAAGATAACACATACTTAATACACTACATGATCATATCACATATTTATCCACCCCCCAAATGGGGATGAAACTACTCACTACTCATGACACTAACTATATTAACAAAATGAAGCATAATACTGAAATGAAATTACCCTAAGAAAGCAAGAAATAAAGAAGCTTAAAAGGAAAGGAAAGACTAAACAAGCATGCACAAATTAAAAGACAAGATTAAAAGAAATTAGAAGAATTATTTTATTAACAAATGACTCACATTGAAGGTAGCATTCTTCTCCACCTTGAGTTTTTGCTTCAAAACTCACTCCTTAGTAGAGAGAATGCCACCAAGCAATGGGTGATTACATAGGAAGGTGAAGAGTTCTATTTATAGGCATGGAAAAAGCTAATCCGGGACAATCCCCTGATGTGGGACTAAACAAATACCAGAAATAGAATAAACACACTCTAATACAAATACCCGCCAACGATTAGTGGATCCGGCGCCAAACAGACCGCCAATTGGCGGTCTATTGGTTCTGGATCGAGCTCCTTTCTGTTGTGGGCTTGTCTTGATGTATTTCTTGGTCTTGGATGCATCTACCTCGCTTGTTGGAGCTCCGACCCGAATAGAATTGCCAAAATACTCCCCATGATGCTGTGGAATTTTTTGTTTTGCTCTTTGGTCCTTCGGTCTTACGTTCAGTTCCTTCTCCCTTGCATCTTAGTCCCCAGGTCTCACAATTAAGTTTTTTTTCCTGCTTTTGGGTCCTTTCATGGCTCTTCTCTTCAAACCTCTTTATTTCTGAAATTCAAACATAAAACTCGTCACGTAGCATTTCTTAGGTGTAAGATAATGGATATAAGATACAAATATAAGCATGAAATGATGTCAATCAAATACCCCCACACCTAAGTTTTTGCTAGTCCCGAGCAAAACAAAGAAAGAGAAAAGCAAACGAGAAACAAGAAATCCTAACTCACTTTTGTAGGAATCACAGTTGCACTTAGCACATCCAACAAGCCGTTAAACCTCCTTATCGCCAAGGAGGAGGAGTGTTGTCTACTAAGAGTTTTCAGCGGATACACCCACAAAATCCGAACAAGATGCATTATTCAATCTAGACACTCGACTCGTTGGACATATGTTGTCGATCATTGGACGCGGTAATCCTACGGGCCGACTCTATATAGGTAATCAGTCCACACAACTAACCTAATGAACCATTCGTTCAAGTTAAATAAGGATTTAAGTCAAAGACATGGACAACCCAACATCCTCAAGTGATACAAAGTGTAAAGTCCATTAAGGTTCTTATTTGCATTACCATTTTTTTATTATTAGTTGGAGCTTCATTCTCCCAGTGTCAGGTTTCATGCATCATTGCCCATGAGGACTTACACTATCACGTACACCTTTCCCCAAATCTCCACATAGGGCAATCCTTACCACTCGTGTAACGGGAGTTCGGTCGGCGCATCCCAAGTCAGATGACTCGAAAGCACCAGGCAGAAAGTCCTCTCAGACCTACTTTCCCGAGTGATAGGAGTCATGCGAGAAGAGAGAACCCCTACTCACTTATTTATTATCTATACATGAACCAAAACCCCTACACTTAATGTCTCACAACAAGATTTAAAGGGTCCTTGACTACAACAAACTTCCTTAAGTTAACAGACACGAATTATTGACTCACTAGGTTCAGGGTGGACTTCTTTAAATGTTTGAGCACTGAAACCCAATGATTACTCCCCCCAAGGGAAACTGGGGTGCATCCTAATGACTCGATAAATCCTAAAGACATTGTACTAGATATCCTAATGCATTAAGTTCAAGACAATTTTGGGAGCTTTCTTTTCACTTTGCCTCTCAACGGTTTTGCACATGCTAAACACACGCAAAACCCACAAAACATTTTCTTTCGCAAACACATGAAGATTTTGAAAGAAATGTGAAAATTTTAAGGCACTAGGCAAGTAGAAGAAGACAAGTCACCCAAGGATCATGGCAAGCAGATATATCGATATTAAATGCAGCACACTAACATGACCCTAACAATGCAAACAAAAGAAAATAAAATCGAAAGAAAATACTCGACTATGTACACACGTAAAACACCCCCCCTACACCTACTTCATGCATTGTCCTCAATGAATGTGAGCAAGATACTACATGGATTTATGCATAAAAAAGGAGAGATCTCACCAACATGAAGTACAAAGGGAAGTTCAAGGTCATGTTGATGGACACAAACCCGAATTCCCTCAAAACCTGTGAGATGCTAAAGAAAGGATACAAATACGTGAAAGAAATGGGGCCCAAATACTCAAGGGTTGGATCCCACAACAATCGATGCTCACTGAAGGAGTCTTTTATTGTACTTTTTTTATTTTAATATATGACTATGTACAAACATAAGTTCCCATCTTCATTTGTCAAAAGACATCAAATGGGAACCTCAAGAGTGGGTCAATGCACTTGGAAAGGGAACATGACACCACGCGGGGCCAGAATACGCATGTGTGGGCCCCCTTCACAAAGAGCACCAGATGAAATGAGAGGTTCATGAATTGGACGCAAAGGCATCTCTTTCAAAGGATCAAACTGAAAGAGCTTGAACCTCTCAAGAGTTTGGGAAATGAGGGGCAACGGAAGAAGAGTTTCTCCCGTTGCGCTGCTGAAGTTATGATCGTCAATCCAAACTCTCCAACCAACAGGCTGGTGCATTGGAACGAGGTCAAGAGCCTCGTTAGGCATGTCCGACACACCAGGCGAACAAAAGGTGGGTCTCATACCCAAGGTATACTCCAAGGAACTCCTAATACCCTCATAAGCAATGTAGTTGTTTGATGTTCCATCATTTCCAAGATGATCAGGAACAATAGTGAGAGGCAAACTCTCATCAGGTTGTTTGAAATTGAGGGGACTAGGGAGCTCTTGCTCCACCAGAGGTAAGTCCTTAGGAGGTACAACAATAAGGTCATGTGGCTCAAGGGCCACGGGACAAGAAAATAAGGCACAATCATGTGCCGACTCGTAATGAAGTTGGTCAATGTTATTCTCAATTGGGATCAAATCGTCCACCAAGTGATCGTGAATTGAAACCCCAAGTCCCTCAGACTGACTAGGAGTTTGACTTTGAAAGATTTTGCTTTGAATTTGTGGATGCAGTGGTGGCGGTTCGATGTCAAAAGATGAATCCTCATGTTGACAAGAAAAGTTACTCTCCTCACGTTCACGTAATTACTGCGACATTTGACTCACTTGCAGTGCCATATTTCGTATGGACTGTTGAATGGTTTCCATGAACGTAAGGAAAGTATGTTTCAAGGAATCAGGTATGCTGTCAACTATGAGGTCCAAGTCAAAGCTTGGGAAATTTTGGGGTTGGGTGTTGATGGGCTGAGAATGAGTCCAATGATTAGAAGTGGGGTGTTGGTAGAATTCTGGGTATTCGGGAGGAGGATACTGGGGTGGAAATGATGTATAAGAATTTGAATAAGAATTGTCCCCCCACGAATCCATCCCTCTCGGGTTGTACGTGGATGCGTAATGGTCATAATGAGCATTTTGGGAAAATGTGTGCTCATACTCAGGCTCAGGGGCAACATAAGGACATAACCCGATAACATGACCACTCAACCCACAACACTCACACGGTGTGACTACTGGATCCACCGGTGCACCCATGTCATCTACCACATTCATGAAAGAGGCCAAAGGTTCTTGTAATGTCTCAGATTGATGACCAACATATGTTCCGACGTAACTAGATGGTGGTCTAGCAGTCGGTGCCTCTCTCATACTACCCCAATATGAAGATTGCTCAGTCACACAATTAAGGTTGTCCCAACCATACGGGGTGTTAGTCTGAGCCACCCCAGGTTGCATGGGTCCAGAATACCAGGAAGAATTGTCCTGGTCCCAACAATGATATGGATGGTCGCCCATGTAACCATCCATCTCAACAAAGAACTCTAGAGTCGACCACTCTCACCACCACGAGGCTAAACTCGCAAAATGGCTCGACTCGACCCTAAAATGCTACCAGAGAGTGTAAAGGGGAGGAGACTAGAATGTAGAATTAGGTGAGAAGAAGATGACTCAGAGGAGAAGGTAAGAATCCCTAAAGCTAGCGTGGGTAAAGGGTGAAGGTAGAAGACTATCTAGCAAGCACGGCTCAAACAATGTAAGGCAATGGGTCCTTAGGCTAGACGACGCCTAACTTCGAGGTCAGTAGCCTCGACATGCCTCACCTCCCTACAACGAAGACCACAAAACCCAGCAAGTGATACCAGATCCGGAGATCCAGTACCTCCTACTATCAATAAGGTAGGCGACGCCGATCAGGCCATGACAGTCTCAACTAGATTACTCTCCTAGTACGTCTGAAATCCTAGGGCCAATGTCTACTTGCTTTTAGTTAAGGCTTGATTAAGAGTAATTTTTAGGGCGAAGGAAAGGGTGATGAAATCCCCCACCTTATCTTTTATGGGACAGCCCATTCTTAGTAGCGTTTTGATCCTAAATCTAGCAATCAACGCTCCAATCAAAACGCTCAACTCACTCTCGTCCTGATGCAATTCCTACTAACTAATGCATGAGCATACAAGATGCATGAATGAGTGTAGGAAATGCATACCTCACGCCAGCGCTCAACAACTGAAAATAAAGCTAAAAGAAAAGACAACTACGTGCCTAAGTCAAGTACATGATGCGTGACCTAAACAAGTAAGAATGTCTAGTCTTTTGCTTTGGATTTTAAGGCCAAGTTGACTAATGGGGATTGGTTTAATGATCTGGGAGCAAACTAGAAATCATAACATGCAAGATTGTGCTCCCAGACAAGTAATATCAAATCACAAACTACCAGAACAAAAATGAAGATGAAAGATGCTCAACAGGTCACCAATTGGTGGTCCCAGACCGCTGATTGGCGGTCACTGTTGAGTTTTTTGTGCTCAAACTTGTCCAGTAGCCTCCCCTTGATCCGGTGGTTCCCTGAAACAAAGCAAAAATAAAACAAAAAAATTAAAACCACTCGAATCGTCCAAACCAAAGCCTAGACATAGCACCTCCCCGGCAACGGCGCCAAAAACTTGATTGATTCGTTTGATATTAACCGCAAGTGCACGGCCGCGTTGAAGCGGTGGCAAATACGGGTCGACCACTGGGAGGTGTGTCAACGTGTGGTTTGTGCGAAGGCGAGTGGTAAAGAAAGGAGAGAAAGGTTGGTTACACAAAACTACACTAGATGCAAAAAGGAAATCAAGATAAGCAATAAAACTAAACCCCATAGGGGTAGAGAAATAATGTGAATATAAAGATGTGTGTGTGTATGTGTTCAATTAAGCTCCTCACAACATCTAGTGCATGAAATCATAAAACTACATCCAACTTTGCTTCCACATGAATTAAGATAAGACTACATCATTAAAACATACAAGACAACAATTGGAATGAAGCTAAATGAACTCATGTATAAAGACTAGACCCTACTATGCCTCCACATGAATTAAGATAATACTACATCATTAAAACATACAAGACATTAACTAAGGTAAAGGCAACAAGAGTACATACACTACAAATTGTGTTTCCAACATTAATTCCATCCATATCCTCACCTTATCATTCCCCATAAAATAGGTCCACAAATCAAAGCATAAGCTAAGCTTCATTCAAGAGCATTAGCATATCAAAGATAAGAGTGAAAACTCATTAGATGGTTATGGAAATAATATAAAGCTCAAGGGATTAAGATAACACATACTTAATACACTACATGATCATATCACATATTTATCCACCCCCCAAATGGGGATGAAACTACTCACTACTCATTACACTAACTATATTAACAAAATGAAGCATAATACTGAAATGAAATTACCCTAAGAAAGCAAGAAATAAAGAAGCTTAAAAGGAAAGGAAAGACTAAACAAGCATGCACAAATTAAAAGACAAGATTAAAAGAAATTAGAAGAATTATTTTATTAACAAATGACTCACATTGAAGGTAGCATTCTTCTCCACCTTGAGTTTTTGCTTCAAAACTCACTCCTTAGTAGAGATAATGCCACCAAGCAATGGGTGATTACATTGGAAGGTGAAGAGTTCTATTTATAGGCATGGAAAAAGCTAATCCGGGACAATCCCCCGATGTGGGACTAAACAAATACCAGAAATAGAATAAACACACTCTAAGACACATGCCCGCCAAAGATTAGCGGATTCGGAGCCAAACAGACCGCCAATTGGCGGTCTATTGGTTCTGGATCGAGCTCCTTTTTGTTGTGGGCTTGTCTTGATGTATTTCTTGGTCTTGGATGCGTCTACCTCGCTTGTTAGAGCTCCGACCCGAATAGAATTGCCAAAATACTCCCCATGATGGTGTGGAGTATTTTGTTTTGCTCTTTGGTCCTTCGGTCTTACGTTCAGGTCCTTCTCCCTTGCATCTTAGTCCCCAGGTCTCACAATTAAGTCTTTTTTCCTGCTTTTGGGTCCTTTCATGGCTCTTCTCTCAAACCTCTTTATTTCTGAAATTCAAACATAAAACTCATCACGTAGCATTGCTTAGGTGTAAGACAATGGATATAAGATACAAATATAAGCATGAAATTATGTCAATCAGCTTTACTAAGGGACACATGCCGACGGAATATCCGTCAGCCTCACATGCCAAAGGAATTTCCGTCGGAAAGTGTCCAATTTCGTCGGGAAGGTTGCGAAATTTTCATATTAGCGCCCATTATTTGTAACACGTACTCTGCATGTGTTGTTTTAGGCATGCCGATGGAATTCTGTCGGCATGCTCGATATTAAGGGGCAGAAAAACCCGATTCCTCACCCCCCTCTGACGAAACCTAACCACTCAAATTTCTCCCCCAAAACCCAATTTCCGTTGCACCCCTGCCTGTCACTACACCCCTGTCGCCCACTCCGGTCCTCTCCGTCTTCAAGCAGAATCTCCTCTGTCTCGCTGCCGAACAAGTCTGCGTCACCCTCTCCAGTCCACTCGGTCTTGTTGTACTGAGTAACTAATTATTTTTATTATTATAGTTGTTTTTATAATAAAAATGTGAGAAATGTTGTGTTAGTTTGATGATCTTTTGAGAAATGTTGTGTTAGTTTGTGAGAAAATTGTGAAAAACTGTGAGAAATGGTTGATTCGTTTGATGTTGTCTTGTATAGTTGATCTTAACTTAGACTTCATAATGCACATTAATTACCCAAATTTGATCTTTGTCGTATTGTTTAGTGTTATGAAATTGATCAATTTGGAGTTCGGAAGTATGATGTTGTGTAACGTTGTCTCGTATTGTTGAATTTGGTGTTCCCTGGTTAGTTGGATGATTTATCAATGGGTTGGGGAATTTGATGATCTCCATATGTTAGTTTACAAGGTTGATCTTCATATTTATCAATGGATTGCTGAATTTAATGTGATTTTTTAATTTATTTGTTGTTTAGTTTGATTGATTGAGTTATTTATGTGTTTGGAGGAACTTTTTGATGGCTATTTAGATGATGAAAATGGTGAAATGTATTTTTGATTTAGTTTATGATGGCTATTTAGTTATGATGAAAATCATATTGTCAATTAATGTCTTATGTACAAAACCAAAAGCACCACTTGAGTTATTATGTTTGAGTTATTTGGTTTGATTGATTGAGTTGTTATGAAGATTGGTGTGATAGAACACTTTAATTTAAAGCCTTACAAAACCAAATGCACCGCTTGAGATGGATTGAAGCCAATCTATAATAACCTGTGGATTGCAAGAAATGGTTGTGAGATAACTTATTTGGATCAAAGACGTGAGAGTGTATTATAACTAAATCCTTATCAAAATGTAGTTAAGGCTTCCAATCAAAATAGAATCATATAAGAGGTTCTGTGGACCAAATTTAGGATGTATCTTTTTTAGATCAATTTAAATAAATTGATATTAAGACTTTCAAATGACTTTTGTATTAATATTAGGATGTGGGGTTTTATATTAATAGTACGATGTGAGGTTTTGCTGAGAAAAAATGTGTGGTTGAAATGCAGGTTGATTTTTTTTCATATTTAGAATTTGAAGGGAGGTTCTGCCCAAATTTTCATTAAATTTAATTGTTTAAACTTTTGATGTTTAGATTAAATTGGTTTTTGGTGTGACTTCTATAGGATGTTAATTGTACCAGACAAATCTTGGTTACAGATTCATGATAGATTCACAGTTGAATATATAAAGGGGTTGGATGAGTTCTTGAATTTTATAAGTGCAAATTTGGAAAAATTGGATGGTCTTAGTCCTTGCCCATGCAAGAATTGCAGAAATCTAGCACTTCTTAAACGAAACCAAATTTATGCCGGATTATCCTACGTAGGTACGTCATGGTGAAAAAATCCTGGAAGGAATAGGAAATTTCAGTCATCTGTCACTTCAACTTCAAGTATTGTTGACGACGTGCAAGAAATGTTGCTAGACATTTACGGAGATGTTGGAGGCGAAGAAGTTAATGCGGAAGATGATGGTAGTATTTATGAAGATGGCGTAGACGACGAATACGAAATGGAAGAAGCTGAAGTTGTTAGTGACCCAGATCGTCTTTCAGAACTTGTAAAAGATGCTGAAGAACCGTTGTATGCAGGGTGTGAGAAGTTGACAAAGTTGTCGTTCTTGGTTCGTTTATTTCTTTGGAAAATCTTGAACGGTTGGAGCAAGAAGTCTTTCTCAATGCTTCTTGTTTTGCTTTGAGAAATTATTCCAGATGGCTGTAGAAATATATCGTCATCATATTACGAAGCTAAGAAAGTCGTGACAGAGTTAGGACTCAGTTGTGGGGAAAAGAATTCAAGTGGGCTGATGGATGTATGAGTGCACCTCCGACCCCAGCCACTTGCGCCCGAGGGGAAATATCATTACTAGATCGGGGGCTATGAGGGATAAGAGAAGCATAATGGGCTTGGGTAGGTTCGAGGTTCTTGCGGATCTTGAGGGAAGAGGGGATGAAGGAGATATTGCAAACAAGGAAGTGGATGTAGAAAGTGCACATGGAGTTCCCTTTCAGCGAGTGGGTGGCAAAAAGAGGAATGGAAGAAAGGCTTTGTCTCCACCAACTCCGGTAGATCTGGAAGTATGGTCGGGTAGGGTCGTGTATTATTTTGTTTTATGTCAATTTATAGTATAAAATTAGTCCCATACTGGGGGATTGTCTCCATTTATAGTATGGCTATAAATAGAACTCTTTTTTTTTGCAAAGCAAAAGGGACGCTTGGCCTCTAAATTTGTATTAGTAAAAAGACTGTTTACATCTACAAAAATTTGTTCGTTTAGTTCGCGGGCGTATGCCACATGCATAACCGGCTTCTCCCTACCACCTATATGTACTCACGTGAAGGTCAAGTAGTATAAGGAAATAATTACATCTCATCAAATTTCAGAAGTTGGAATTAGTTCCAAGTATCCTGAAAATGTCTCGCTTCTCCTTCATCTTTGGCGAGTTTGGATGCTTGATAGCTCATGCTCAGGATTTTATCTTTGACTACAGCAATGGTAGCTTTCGGTTGCTGCCTCTCGCCCTCAAAAATCCTACGGTTCCGCTCATGCCAGCATTCTTATATCGTAGCACTTACCACCCACTTCCTGACCACTTTGTCAAGTCGGCTTCCACTCGCATGTGAAAGTCGCAAGACCTCACTCTCTAGGTTTCTTGCTGCAGTTTGGTGGAGCTACATGAGGTTGAGGAGACACCTCCACACCTCCTTTGTGTATTGATAATTCCAGAAAAGATGCTCCATGTCTTCCTCTTGGTCTTCACATAGCACACAAGTTGGGTCTAGATTTACGCCTCGCTTTATCATGTGCCCGCTTTGTGAGCAGACGCCCCCTCAATGCTCGCCAAGCTGTGAGTGTGTGCTTTGGGACAGCAAATATATGCCATACCATCCCCGCCCAAGGGACTTTCCTTCCCGGTTGCCTCACCCAACTCCATACTTCCTTCATCCCAAGTGTTGCACCCGTCCCATCTGGTCTAACCGGTCTATCCTCTCCTCCATGAATGCGCATTTGGCTTATCCTTGAGCAAACTTCTTCCATCCTTCTGGACCGTGGGGGAGGGAGGTACCACGACCCTTCTCTGATGAAGTACGACACCTTTACGTCCCAAGGAACCCCCATCTCGTAGTGAAGCTGGTCACCCCAGCTTTTGTATTGAAATGGTTCACCACACGAAGGAAATTGGAAAAACCGAATCACTTCCCCATTTCCCACCTCATATTGGATGTGTCAACTAGCAATATCTCGGACTCGCAGCAGCCCTCGCCATGCCCATGATGAGGTAGGTGGTGGTCTGGCAAGCCAAATGGCGCGGTTCCGTAGGTATTTTCGCCGGACACACTTAGCCCAAAGGGAAGTGCTGACCGCCACCACAAGCCAAAACTGTCGGAGAAGGCCCGCATCATTCCATTCCGTTAGCCTCCTTAATCCGAGGCCTCCTTCATCTTTTGGAGTACAAACGTCCTTCCAAGCCACCGCCACCCACTTCTTCTCCCCTCCCCAAATAAAATGGCACATTATGCTATCCAATTCATGCAAGACGCTTCTTGGTAGAAGAAATGCTGAAGTCCAATAAATGCTGAACGAGGTGAGGACACTCCGTACTAGTTCCACTCGCCCAGCCATAGAAAGAAGCCTTTGTTGCCATGTTGAGAGGCGAGCCTTTAGCTTGTTTATGAGTGGTACACAATGGGATCTCCCCATTCTTCCAGAAAATAATGGCAGCCCAAGATACACCACCGGAAAAGCCTTTCGCTCCATCCCAAGGTGTGCCTCAATCCAAGCTCCATTCGTCCCGTCTTCCCCCATGAAGACCTGACTTTTCGAGGCGTTAAATTTCAGACCCGAGCTTGCTGTAAACTCCTCAAGAATTAGTCTAATGGCTTGAGCGTTTGCTTTGGTAGCCATTGCGAAGAGTAGGATGTCGTCGGCAAACAAAAGGTGTGACACAATGAGATCTCCACAATATAACGGCTCGATTTTCTTGTCCATGACCGCCATCTTCACCATTTCACTCAGCACCTCCATGCACATCACGAACAAGTAGGGGGCTAGGGGATCACCTTGTCGTAGTCCGTTTCTGGCTCGAAACGGTGTGGAGTTTGCTCCATTTACTGTCACCACAAACGATGCCTCCACACAAGCGAAAATCAGTCGTCTCCACTTATCCGGGAAGCCAAATCTCTTCATCACATGGTCGAGGAACTCCCAAGAGATTGAGTCATATGCTTTCCTGATATCGAGCTTTATGCACATACGTCCTTTCCCCTTCTCGAGTTGTAGCTTGTGGCAGAGCTCGTGTGCGAGAAGGATGTTATCACTAATTCTTCGTCCTTGGATGAATGCGCTCTGATCTTCCCCTATCAAGCGTGGTAATATCCTCTTCAAGCGGTTTGCAAGGACCTTGGAGGTTAACCTATACGTCATATTACATAGAGCAATGGGCCGGAAATCCTCCACCACCGTCGGTGCCTTTTTCTTCGGGATGATCGTGATGGACGTGTTGTTCCATTGTGTGAGGACCCTTCCACTATCCAAGCATGACGCGGCAGCCTTTACCATGTCCCTCTGAATTATGCTCCATGCTGCCTTGAAAAACTTTGCATTGAAACCATCGGGCCCCGGCGTTTTATCAATATTGGCGTTCAACACTACATCTTGCAATTCTTTTGGGTCCAACTTCCGTGTTAAATCACCCCCCTCCTCCGTTGTAAGTTGTGGTAGAATAATGGAATTTTTAAGGGGTTGCACCTGAAAACCATGAGAAAACAAGTTTGCATAAAAAGACCGGAACGCTTCCCGGATGTCGTTCTCATCCTCCACTAGATTCTCCCCCTCTCCCACTCGCCTCACTTGATTGGTGGCTCTCCTCACTCTAAGATGCGCATGGAAGAACCTAGTGTTTCGGTCCCCCTCTTTCAACCACTTACTCTAGATTTTTGTCGTATAATGGACTCCTCCCAAGCAAGGATCCGGGCAAGAGTATCCTTTGCTGCGTTTTCGACTTCAGCAAGCTCGCCACTACTCGGGTCACTAAGCCTTTGCCTCCTCACTTGCGCAAGAGAGTCCCTAGCCTCTCCCACCTTGTTTGTAACATTTCCAAAGGTGCTCGAACTCCACTTAATAAGTGCTTTCCTGACTTCAGTCAGCTTCCTCACTATACGAAACATAGGTGTACCTCTCACATATGTAGTCCAAGCTTGTTGTACGACTCCACCGAAGTCCACGTGATCCGCCAAATGGTTTTCAAATCTGAACATCTTCTTTTTCCTCTTTTCACTTCCTTCCGTTTTCATGACAAGCATGGTGTGATCACTCAAGTCCTTTTCACCAATAATGTAGAAGGAATTGGGGAACACCTTGAGCCATGCATTGTTCATTAATATTCGGTCCAGCTTTGTCTCGATGCATGCAGTTCCCTCCGACGAGTTGGACCAAGTGAAGTCGCCTCCGGTTGATGGCATCTCAAGTAGTTGAATGGTGTCAAGACACTCATTAAACTCCTGAATTCCCACCTCATTTCCAGCAGCTCAACCTCGCTTTTCAGTAGCCTTCTGGATGCAATTAAAGTCCCCACCAACCAACCACGGTCGCTCCCCATGTGGTGCCACTTCATTTAAGTCCCTCCACAATGCTCTCCTCTCCACATGGCCACTTTCACCATAGATTGCCGTAAGAGCAAATTCAGTGCCATCCTTTCTTAAGCTCCCAAGGAAGTGGAGCAATTGAGTTGATTCGAAAGTAATTCTTAAGTCTACCAGCTGGTCATTCCATAACACTAGAATGCGCCCCGAGTCTACAACCATGCTATTTGACGTCCAAGTATGAGGCCAAATTGCTCGCTTGAATTGCTCAAGTTTCTTGTACTTAACCTTGTGCTCCACAAGGCAAACCACATCCGGATTTACCTCCCTTATTCGACCCCTAATCATGAGTGTGCAGCCGGGTCCGTTTGCGCCACGCACATTCCACACTAAGACATTCATGGGTTTAAGGTACGGGGTGACCCCCCTTCCCTTCCGTATGGGTATTCTTACTCCAACTACTTTTCCTCCTAGATCGTCTAAGCGGTGGTGGCGAGTATACCTTCTTTGAGCACGAGCCCTCACACTCTTCTTGCCGCCTTTCCCCATCTCTCTCCATGTCTTGGTCTTCTGAATTTCGGAGGACCTCAAACATTCCCTCACTTTGATGACCGAATATCTCTTTACTCTCCTTTGTGCGTGCCAATTTGGAAGGTGAAACCCAACCCGCCTCCTTATGCACCAAGGAGGCTAGTCCACATAACTTCTCATGCTTTTCTTGTAAAGTGCCTTTCTCCTTCTCAAGTCTTTCACCTAAAGCCTCATGGTCTTGCTGGAATGTTTTGCATGGTAATTCTCCTTCATAAAATTTGTCCTCCTCATGCATCTCACGAATATTCCCATGCATGGGTGTTTTACTAAATGCACCCCCCACCTCATGAGAGGAGCCCTTCAAGTTGTGTCCCTTGATTTGAAACATGTTTGCTTCTATTTTGTCTTCTTCATGCTGACTTGGTCCTTCCACAGCAGCCTCTTCACACATAGAGCACTCAAAGCCCATCCCATTGGCTTCCCAAAGTTGGAGCATCACTTTCCTGCTCCACTCCACCTTTCCCTTCTTGGACACCAATAGAGTCCCTCCCACTTGCACCCACAGCAGAATTCGGTTTGCCCACTCTAGAGCCTTCTCCTTTGTCTCCTAATCTACTCCCACTCATATGACAAAGCCTCCCCTCATTGGTTGCCTCCAAAGAATTAGGAGAACAAGAGAGTGGTTTAGTCAAGCAATTTTCCTCCATGAGAATTATGTTAGCTTGCTCTCCACATGGCACCTCCTCACTTGTCCCCCCATCCACCTCAGCACCTCTAGTGTCCACATCATCATCTCCTCCAGCAGCCTCTCTCACCCCTGTCTCCCCTCCCATCCGACCAGCCTCTCTCATCACCTTCGGGATGCCCATGTTGCTTTCTTCCTCCCCACATCCAAGGGTCACTCCCTCAACACCCTTTGATATACTCCTTCCAAGCTCATTTCCAGCACTCTTCCTAGATACAACCACCCACTTCTCAGCTTTTCCTTTGTGCTACTCTCCTTGCTTCTTGGTTATCCTCTTCTTTGGACATTTCTCCTCATCATGACCAAACTCCAAGCAGTCCTTACAATACCCGGGCCTCCATTCATACTCCACTAGAACTCGATGCATGCTGGTGCGTTCCACTTCAAGCTCCACCCAACTCGAATATGTGAAGTCGTGGGCCACTTCCACACACACCCTTGCATGCCAGCCTTCTCCCCGAGGCCGTGCGCTCATCCATGTATAGGGGTCTCCCAAGAACACTAGAGATGTTGCTCAACACTCTTTGTGACCAGAATCGGAGGTCAAGCTCCGGTAGACGAATCCAAATGGAAACGGTGGTGATGTTTGCCCTTGTCAAGACCACGTCCAGTGCCCACTCTTGGACAACAAGTGGAGAACCACGAATGAACCATGGTCCCCCCCTCTAGCACACGTTTCCTATCCTCTCCAAGAGTGAAACGAAAGATGAGAAAACCTTGACTTCTTTTAATGACCTCCACACCTCCAACCAAACTCCACATCTTGTGGAGGTGCTTCTCTAAAGTTGGCAAGTATGGTCTAAAAGCAATGAAATAACCAACTAAGACATTATCCCACCTCTTCAAGGCTTCAACCACTTCATTCTTGGAGCATTTTGCCACCTTCTCTCCTCCTTTTATGGCCGGCTGGATGAACTCAAGGGCTGTGGATGCCTTTGGGCCAGCCACAAACAACTCGCTCCACTTCCTTGGGGGAGTTTCAGCACTCCCTAGATGTGGTGTGTGCACTTCATCCCCTAAGGCTGGGAATGAAGCATGCAATGGGGGTGGAAGGAGAGCCTCTTTGCTACCACACTCTCCATGTTAAAAATACCTCATCTCATGCAATTGATAGTTATATGCTAGAAATTGACACCAATGACTTGCTTATTAAACTTGATAAATCTCATTTAGAAAGCAAGCAATTATTACATGACTTAAATTGCATGAATGAAAAAGTTGCAAACTTAGAGATTCACATGCTTAACATGAATGAAAAGCATAATTCTACGATTAAAAATTTAAATTACTTAAATGAATCTCTAGCAACTAAAAACAGTGAACTTAATGCCTTAAATGAAAATTTGTCAAATAAATTGCATAAGTTCACACATGGCAATAAAAACAATTTTTATGTTAAAAACATTCCTATTCAAATTAATGTTACTCATAATGCCATGAAGAGAAAAACTAGTGTAGAGGTACCAAAATCAACATGGATTTGGGTACCAAAAGCTAAACTTAATGGACCCAAGCAAAAATGGGTACCAAAGTCTACACTTGTAGGAGCTTGAGGAGGAGATTGATGGTGACCGGGTGAGCCAAAGCGTCGAATTCAAATCCGGTTGCATCACCAAGTCAAGATTGGAGCTAATCAATATTTAAGTTTGGTATAAAATTTCTATCTTTGAATTTTCTGAAAAATTAGCTCTAATCTAGTCTATATGCTTAATTATCATATCTTTAGAAGTTCAATTCATTGAAAATCTTTACCCTATTCATTGCAAATCATTTATCACACCCATTGATTGTAAATGTCAAATTTTTAAATGGATGTTGGAATAAGGCTTAAGTTGAAACTTAAATGAACTTAACTTGAATAATACTCATTGCTTCCATCTAGCCTTATTGATAGGGGGAGCTTAAGTGTTATATCTTTTATTAGTGTAATGAAGTGCAAAATTTAGGGGGAGCAACTTCATTACAAGACATCCAAACTCTATGCTTAAAGTCTAAATTAATTGTTGTTTTTTATGGATGTCAAAGGGGGAGAGATAATTATAGATAATTAAGGGGGAAACTTGAAATTTACATGATATTGTCAAGATAAACTATGCACATTCATAGGGGGAGCATTTATATGCATAGTTTACATATACAAAATTCAAGTATTAAGTTGGTTTAAGATATAGGTTGCCATCATCAAAAAGGGGGAGATTGTTGGCTTTTTGGCCTTAATCTGTATTTTGATGATGTAATTCAACCTAATCTTAATTAGGACATGTAGATTAGCACATGTAGTATAATGGTATACATGTTGTATTGTGCTAACATCTACAGGTGATCAAGACTCAAGAAAGAAGAAAAATCAAGTCAAGACATGTAATCAAGCTAGGATTGAAGACATGTAATTTTACCTTTCTTTGAGTATTAGGAACTTATGTGAATTGAGCATAACTTAAGCTAATATGCATGCATTCACACACTAGGTTCCTTGTAGGAGTCACACACAAAATATCATATCATTTGGACTCCATTAGATCACCTAAACACCTAAAAACATTGGTCGCCCGTCTGCCTGAGTTCGGTCGACCGTTCACCTTTCGGTCGACCGGTTATACACAATATTTGTTATACCAGACCAATCAGTTCAACCAATCACACTTCTGTTAACCGTTTACCCAGACTTGTTCGGTCGACCGGTAGACCTTCGGTCGACCGTTTCGTTTGCTATTTCTGGTAAAAATACGACCGTTATATTTGTCGTATTATACAACGGTCGTACACACATTTTTCTCTTAATACACCCCCAAATACTTTTGAACCGGTCGAACAAAATACCTTGTTCGGTCGACCGTTCTATTAGGTAAAATCTACCTGCTATCGGTTGACACAAGTTTAGTTCAA
The DNA here is from genome assembly GCA_963682175.1 of Triglochin maritima. Classification (NCBI taxonomy): domain Eukaryota; kingdom Viridiplantae; phylum Streptophyta; class Magnoliopsida; order Alismatales; family Juncaginaceae; genus Triglochin; species Triglochin maritima. The sequence goes on from OY821785.1 coordinate 16,175,937, forward strand.
CCAATCGAGTTTTCCCTCTACTGAACCCTGTAGTTCGGTCGACCGGTACCTGTTCGGTCGACCGTTGACTTATAGAACTTAAGTGTTAGGTCGACCAGTACCTATGTTCAGTCAACCGATCTATTAACTTACTCAAGGGTTCGGTCGACTGATACACCTTTCGGTCGACCGTTTCTGGACAGATTTCTGAATCCGATTTTCAGTTTTGTGTGCTTTACACAAACCCCAATCAAATCTTGTCCAAACGGCTAGAAATCTTTAGGAGCTTATAAATACAGGTTCACACTTAGTTTTCCACAAGATTTCACAACTCCAAAGTGTCAAACTTATAGTGAGATTTTCCACAACCTCAAAGCTCCAAATTAGCCATCCAAAGCTTAATTTCCACATCATTCATCATACAATCATCTAGCAATTGTTGTGCTCAATTAGAGAGTGAGTTCCACTCAAGTTACCATTGTTGTAAAGTGAGCAAGGGTCTTGGTGAAAGCCCAAGACAAAGAAGCAAGGACTTCGGTGAAAGCCCGAAGTGATTCTCTCGGTTTGTGACAGGTGGTGCCAAGCTCGGCGAGGGTTGTTTGCGAGCTTGAAGACTTGTAAAAGGCATTGCTCCCGGCCCGGAACGGGGAGGCATAGTGAAGACGCAAGAGGGGCTCGAACGGAGATTCGAGAGGTGCTTGTAAGAGAGGACGTAGGCACGGCCGAACCTCTATAAAACCGACGTGTCTTCTTGTGGTTTGCATTACCTTTCTACTTGTGTTTGTTTTAGTTTAAATTTCCGCTGCATTTCTTTAATCGATCAACCAAGTAGTAAATTAGGATTTAAGTGTGATTAGTCTTAATTGTGGACCCATAAGCCACACGATCCTACACCTTATTGGACCCCTAATCATGAGTGCGCGGCCGGGTCCGTTTGCGCCACGCACATTCCACACTAAGACATTCATGGGTTTAAGGTACGGGGTGACCCCCCTTCCCTTCCGTATGGGTTTTCTTACTCCAACTACTTTTCCTCCTGGATCGTCTAAGCGGTGGTGGCGAGTATACCTTCTTTGAGCACGAGCCCTCACACTCTTCTTGCCGCCTTTCCCCATCTCACTCCATGTCTTGGTCTTCTGAATTTCGGAGGACCTCAAACATTCCCTCACTTTGATGACCGAATATCTCTTTACTATCCTTTGTGCGTGCCAATTTGGAAGGTGAAACCCAACCCGCCTCCTTATGCACCAAGGAGGCTAGTCCACATAACTACCCATGCTTTTCTTGTAAAGTGCCTTTCTCCTTCTCAAGTCTTTCACCTAAAGCCTCATGGTCTTGCTGGAATGTTTTGCATGGTAATTCTCCTTCATAAAATTTGTCCTCCTCATGCATCTCACGAATATTCCCATGCATGGGTGTTTTACTAAATGCACCCCCCACCTCATGAGAGGAGCCCTTCAAGTTGTGTCCCTTGATTTGAAACATGTTTGCTTCTATTTTGTCTTCTTCATGCTGACTTGGTCCTTCCACAGCAGCCTCTTCACACATAGAGCACTCAAAGCCCATCCCATTGGCTTGTCCCAAAGTGGGAGCATCACTTTCCTGCTCCACTCCACCTTTCCTTTCTTGGACACCAATAGAGTCCCTCCCACTTGCACCCACAGCAGAATTCGGTTTGCCCACTCTAGAGCCTTCTCCTTTGTCTCCTAATCTACTCCCACTCATATGACAAAGCCTCCCCTCATTGGTTGCCTCCAAAGAATTAGGAGAACAAGAGAGTGGTTTAGTCAAGCAATTTTCCTCCATGAGAATTATGTTAGCTTGCTCTCCACATGGCACCTCCTCACTTGTCCCCCCATCCACCTCAGCACCTCTAGTGTCCACATCATCATCTCCTCCAGCAGCCTCTCTCACCCCTGTCTCCCCTCCCATCCGACCAGCCTCTCTCATCACCATCGGGATGGCCATGTTGCTTGATTCCTCCCCACGTCCAAGGGTCACTCCCTCAACACCCTTTGACATACTCCTTCCAAGCTCATTTCCAGCACTCTTCCTAGATACAACCACCCACTTCTCAGCTTTTCCTTTGTGCTACTCTCCTTGCTTCTTGGTTATCCTCTTCTTTGGACATTTCTCCTCATCATGACCAAACTCCAAGCAGTCCTTACAATACCCGGGCCTCCATTCATACTCCACTAGCACTCGATGCATGCCGGTGCCTTCCACTTCAAGCTCCACCCAACTCGGATATGTGAAGTCGTGAGCCACTTCCACACACACCCTTGCATGCCCGCCTTCTCCCCGAGGCCGTGTGCTCATCCATGTATAGGGGTCTCCCAAGAACACTAGAGATGTTGCTCAACACTCTTTGTGACCAGAATCGGAGGTCAAGCTCCGGTAGACGAATCCAAATGGAAACGGTGGTGATGTTTGCCCTTGTCAAGACCACGTCCAGTGCCCACTCTTGGACAACAAGTGGAGAACCACGAATGAACCATGGTCCCCCCTCTAGCACACGTTTCCTATCCTCTCCAAGAGTGAAACGAAAGAGGAGAAAACCTTGACTTCTTTTAATGACCTCCACACCTCCAACAAAACTCCACATCTTGTGGAGGTGCTTCTCTATAGTCGGCAAGTGTGGTCTAAAAGCAATGAAATAACCAACTAAGACATTATCCCACCTCTTCAAGGCTTCAACCACTTCATTCTTGGAGCATTTTGCCACCTTCTCTCCTCCTTTTATGGCCGGCTGGATGAACTCAAGGGCTGTGGATGCCTTTGGGATAGCCACAAACAACTCGCTCCACTTCCTTGGGGGAGTTTCAGCACTCCCTAGAGGTGGTGCGTGCACTTCATCCCCTAAGGCTGGGAATGAAGCATGCAATGGGGGTGGAAGGAGAGCCTCTTTGCTGCCACACTCTCCATGTCCTTGCTGCCCACAAGTAGGGCAAGGGTTGGGGTCCATTTTGCTGCGAAAAAACCAAAGCTTTGATGGTGAGAGAGGATGAAAACCCTAGAGAACCCAAGGTCCTCCATGCTGGTCGCCACTCTCTCTCTCTCTCCTCTCATTCTCTCAGCTTCTCTAAATTGTTAATTAATGAATTGCTATAAATAGAACTCTTCCTCCTCCTTTGTAATATATCTCTTCTCTTGGTGGCAATTCTCTCTATTTGGAGTAAAACCTTGAAGCAAAAACTCTAGTGGAGAGATGCTACTTGTAATGTAAGTGAGCAATAATGAATATTTTGTTACTTTCTTGTTGTCTCTTTTAATTCTTGCATGCTTAGTTCACTTTGTTTGTTTTAATCTTCGTAGAATTATTTAGCATGTTTTATTTCCTTAATATGAATGTTAGATTAATAATGTGTGAGTAGTTCCATCCCCCTTTGGGGGTGGAGTTGATGTTTATAAATATCATGTAGAATGGAATGAATGTTATATGTTGTTTTATGTGAGAAATGTGGGTATGCTTGTTTGAATTAAAGAGAATACTTAACTTGATGGTTTCTACCATAATCTTTAGGTACATTCCATGCTTGTTTAGATTCTTAATAACAAACTTGTTCATGCTCATATTAATCACTTAGGTTAGTGATTTGGATGATAGGTCTTGCAATGAGGAACTTCTTATGCATAGCAACACTACCTACACTTGTGCTCTATTGAATGCATTTATCACCACTTATTTCATGTGTACACACACTCCACCCCTTAGGGGTTTCCATTCTTGATTTCCAGCTTGCTTCTATTAGTCACTTAGTTTAGTTTTATTTCGTCTCGTGCTTTCATCTTCTTCGTTTGTTTCGTACTAGTGTAGCATAGCATACTTTGGTCTAGTTTAGCGTAACAAAAATCTTCTCCCCCCTTTTCCACTTGCCTTCAAATGGACCAGAGTTGACACACGTCCCTTTGAATCGACCTGCATTCATGTCTTCACCGACGCCGTGCACTTGTGGTATTTTAAAACGAACACATCAAGTTTTTCGCACCGTTGTCGGGGAGGTACTCTATCCAGACTCTGGTTTGGATGATTCGAGTGGGTTGAATCTTTTGTTTTTAGTTTTTGTTTGTTTCAGGGACATCTCAGCATCTAGGGGAGGCACCAGGAGAAAATTGGAGAAGAATGCAGCTATTTGGACAGTCAACGGCCGGCCTAGTGAGCTTCTATTGCTCCACATTTTCTTCTGCTTGTTTTTTATTTCAATTTAGTGGTCTAGGAGCTCAATTTGGCATGTTGTGATCTGTAGTTTGCTCCTAGATCAATCAATTCCCCTTTTTAAGACAACTTCGACCATAAAACTCAAAGCAAAAGATTAGACTAATTGTCATCTAGGTAATGCATCACTTGTAGACCTCGCATGCACATTGTCTTTCATTTGCTTTAAATTCTTGTTGTTGATTGCTGGCATGAGGTACATGCACCCGTTCTCTCATTCATGCATGGTTAGAGCATGCATAAGTTAGTAAGGTGCATTGTAACAAGAGTGAGGTGAGTGATTGTTTGGTGAGTTGCTTGCTAGCCTATGATTCCAAAACATCTTTGAGGGGCATCACCTATAGTCTTAAAGATAAGGTGGGCAATTTCATCACCCCTCCCTTAACCCCACAAACCACACTCAAGTGAACCTAACTTTAAAATCAAGTAGACATTGACCCTAAGGACCTCGGGCGCATTAGGAGAGTGATCTGATCCCGACCGTCATAGCCTGATCGGCTTCGCCCACTTTGTCGGTAGTAGGAGAGACAAGATCTTCGGATCTTGGCACACTTGCTGGGCTTTGTGGTCTTCGTTGTAGGGAGGTGAGGCATGTTGACGCCGCGTGAGCTCGAAGTTAGGCGTCGTCTAGCTTAAGGACCCATAGCCTGCCTAAGTTTGATTGAGCCGTGTTTGCTAGACTAGGCTTCTACCCTCACCGTCTACCCATGCTAGTTTTAGTGATTCTTCCCTACTCCTCTGAGTCATCTTCTTCTCACCTACTTCTACGTTCTAGTCTCTGTTAGCATTTTAGGGTCGAGTCAAGCACTTTTTGCGAGCTTGGCCTCGTGGTGGTGAGAGTGGTCGACTCGAGAGTTCTTTGTCGAGATGGGTGGTTACATGGGAGACCATCCATTTCATTGTTAGGACCAGGACTATTCTCCCGGGTATTCCGGACCCATGTAGCCCTGGGGTGCCTCAGACAAATACCTTGTATGGTTGGGACGCTTTTAATTATGTGGCTGAGCAATCTTCAGATTGGGGTAATATGAGAGAGGCACCGACGGTTAGTCTAGCATCTAGTTATGTTAGATCATATGATGGTCAACAAACTAAGATATCACAACAAGCTTTGGCCTCTTTCATGCGTACGGTAGACAACATGAGTGCACCGGTGGCTCTAGTAGCCGTACCGTGTGATTGTTGTGGGTGGAGTGGTTAGGTTATCGGGGAATGACCTTATGTTCCCCAGAGCCTGAGTATGAGCATACCTTGTCCCAAGATGCTAAATGTGACCATTACGCAACCTGGTACAACCCAAGAGAGATGGATTCATGGGGAGACTATATTGATTAAAAAAATTATACATCATACCCACCCCACTATTCTCCTCCCGAATACCCATATCCCTACCACCTACCACCCATGGCCAATCATTGGACTCATTCTCAGCCCGTCAACACCCAACCCCAAAATCTCCAAAATTCTGGATTGACCCTCACAGTTGACCACAACCATGATTCTTTGAAACAAACTCTCCCTACATACATGGAAACGGCTCAACATTCCATGCAAAATATGGCAATGCAAATGAGTCAGCATGAGAATTTATCATTTGATATTGAACCACCACCACATCCACAAATTCAAAGCACAATCTTCCAAAGTCAAACTCCTAGTTAGTCGGAGGGAATTGGGTTTCAATTCATGATCACATGGTGGGGAGTCGATTCAAATTGAGAATAGCACGGACCAACTTCATTATGAGATGGCACATGATTGTGCCTTATCTTTTTGTCTCGTGGCCCTTGAGCCACATGATCTTATTGTTGTGATTCTTAAGGACTCACCTGTGGTGGAGCAAGAGCTCCCTAGTACCCTTAATCTCATACGACCTGGTGAGAGCTTGCCTCTCACTATTGTTCCTCATCAACTTGAAAATGATGGGACATCAAACAACTACATTGCCAATGAGGGTATTAGGAGTTCCTTAGAGGATACCTTGGGTAAAAGACCCACTTTTTGTTTGCCTACTAAGTCGGACATGCATAGCGAGGTTCTTGACCTCGTTCCGGCACACCAGCCTATTGGTTGGAGAGTTTGGATTGATGATCATAACTTCAGTATCGTAATGGGGGAACTCTTCTTCCGTTGCGCAATTGTTGCCAAACTCTCGAGAGGTTCGAACTCCAGTTTGATCTTGTAAATGAGATGCCTTTATGTCTAATTCATGAATCTCTCCTTGCAGTTTGTGCATTTTGTGAGGGGGCACACATGAGTATTTTGGTCCCATGTGGTGTCATGTTCCCATTCCAAGTGCATTGACCCACTTTTGAGGTTCCCATTTAATGTCCTTTGACAAATGAAGATGAGAACTTACTTTTGTATATAGTTTTATTTCAAAAAATAGAAAAAAAGAAAAAAACAGAGAAAAGAAAGAAGACTCCCATAGTGAGCATAACTTGATGTCGGTTCCAACCCCTATGTATTTGGGCCCAATTTGTTTCACGTAATTGTATCCCTTCTTTAGTATTTCACAGGTTCTGAGGAGAATTTGGGTTTGTGTCCATCAACATAACCATGAACTTCCCTTTTCGCTTCACGTTGGTGAGATCTTTTCTCTTTCATGCATAAATCCATGTAGTATCATGCTCACATTCAATAAGGACAATGCATGAAGTAAGTGTGTGTGTGTGGGGGAGTGTTTTACGTGTGTACATAGTCGAGTCTTTCTCCTTTTCTTTTGTTTTCTTTTGTTTGTAGTGTTAGGGTCATGTTAGTGTGCTGCATTTAATATCGATATATCTGCTTGCCAAGATCCTTGGGTGACTTGTCTTCTTTTGCTTGCCTTGTGCTTTAAATTTTTACATTTCTTTCAAAATCTTCATGTGTTTGTGAAAGAATAGGTTTTGTGGGTTTTGCATGTGCAAAACCGTTGAGAGGCAAAGTAAAAAAGAAAAGTCCCAAAATTGACTTCAACTTGATGCATTAGGATATCTAGTACAGTGGCTTTAGATCTTATCTAGTCGTAAGGATGCACCTCGGTTTTCCCTCATGGGGAATGTAATCATAGGGTTTCAGAACTTAAATAAACAAGGAAGTCAACCCTGAACCTAGTGAGTCAAATGATTCGTGTCTATTAGTATAAGGAAGCTTGTCGTAGTCAGGGACCCTTAAACTCCTGTTGTGAAACCTTAAGTGTAGGGGTTTTGGTTCATGTGTAGATAAGAAATAAGTGAGTAGGTATTCTCTCTTCTTGCACAGCTCCTTTCACTCGGGAAATTAGGTCCGAGGGAACTTAGTGCCTGGTGCTTTCGAGTCATCTGACTTGGGATGCGCCGACCGAACTCTAGTTACATGGGTGGTAGGGATCGCCCTTTGTGGAGATGTAGGGAAAGGTGTACGTGATAGTGTAAGTTCTCATAGGTAATGATGCATAAACCTAACCCTGGGAGAATTACACACCAACTAGTTTTTAAAAAAAGAAAAAAAATGAAAGAAAAAAAAGAAAAAAAATGAGAGATGGTAATGCAAATAAGAACCTTAATGAACTTTACACTTTGTATCACTTAAGGATGTTAAGGTTGTCATTGTCTTTCACTTAAGTCCTTAACTAACTTGCACGAATGATTCATTAGGCTAGGTGTGTGGACTAAATACCTATATTGAGTCGGCCCGTAGTATTATCGTATCCAATCATCAACGAAAATGAGTCCATTGAGTCGTGTTACTAAGTTGAATAATGCATCTTTGTTCGGATATTTTGGGTATAACAGCTAAAACACTCAAGAGACAACAATCCTCCTCCTTGGTGACAAATGGGTTTAACGGCTTGTTGCACATGCTAAGTGCAACCGTGATTCCTAAAAAAGTGAGTCAGGATTTCCCTGTTTTACGTTTGCTTTTTCCTTTCTTTCATTTTTCCCTTTCTTTGTTTTGCTTGGGACTAGCAAAAGTTAGGTGTGGGGGTATTTGATTAACATCATATCATGCATATATTTGTGTCTTATATCCTTTATTGTTTGACTAAGCCATGCTACATAATGAGTTTTATGTTTAAGTTTGAGGAATAAACATGTTTGAGAAGGAGACTCAAAAAGGACTTAAAAGCAATGAAAATCACTAAGTTGCAAGACTTATGGACTGAGATGCAAGAGAGAATGACCCGGATGTAAAGCCAAAAGGACCAATTAGAAATTCAAAAAGCTCCACACCATCATGAGAAGTATTTTGATAATTACATCTGGGCCTAACCATCAACAACCAAATCGGGTACATCAAACATCAAGAAATCAAGCCAGAACCGAGCCTCCAAAATCCAGACTCGATCAGAGGCATCCAAACCACCAATCAGCGGTCCAGATGGCCACAAATTATGTGTGTCTTCGTCAGGTCATGGATTATGATCTTTTATGTCCATTTATAGTATGCAATTAGTCCCATACCATGGGATTGTCCCGGGTTACCTTTTTTCATGGCTATAAATAGAACTCTTCCTCTTCCTTTGTAATACATCTCCTCTCTTGGTGGCCATTCTCTCTACTTGGAGTAAAGCCTTGAAGCAAAAACTCTAGTGGAGAGATGCTACTTGTAATGTGAGTGAGAAATAAAGAATGTTTTGTTAGTTTCTTTTAATTCTTGCATGCTTAGTTAACTTTGTTTGTTTTAATCTTTGTAGAATTAATGAGCATGTTTTATTTCCTTAATGTGAATGTTAGATTAATAATGTGTGAGTAGTTCCATCCCCCTTTGGGGGTGGAGTTCATGTTTACACATATCATGTAGAATGGAATGAATGTTATATGTTGTTTTATGTGAGAAATGTGATTATGCTTGTTTGAATTAAAGAGAATACTTAACTTGATGGTTTTTGCCATAATCTTTAGGTACATTCCATGCTTGTTTAGGTTCTTAATAACAAGCTTTTTCATTCTCATATTTATCACTTAGGTTAGTGATTTGGATGATAGGTCTTGTCATGAGGTACTTCTTATGCATAGAAATACTACCTACACTTGTGCTCTATGGAATGCATTCATCACCACTTATTTCATGTCTACACACACTCCACCCCTTGAGGGTTTCCAATCCAGATTTCCAGCTTGCTTCTATTAGTCACTTAGTTTAATTTTATTTCTTCTCGTGCTTTCATCTTCTTTGTTTGTTTCATACTAGTGTAGCGTATCATAGTTTAGTCTAGTTTTGTGTAATCAATTTCTTCTCGCCTTTTTCCCACTTACCTTCGAACGAACCAGAGTCGACACACCTCCCTGTGGATGGAACCGTATTTGCCACGTCTTCACCGACGTCGTGCACTTGTGGTATTTAAAAATGAACACATCAGTGGTCTATGCTGAAAATGGGCATGTGGAGCGGCAGTCGCTTTGGGTAGATCTTGGTCGAGCCACCCCTCGAGACTCGACACCTTGGCTGGTTTGTGATGAGTTGAATTGCATTTGAAATGCAAATGAGAAGAGGGGGTGCGGGGTTTAACCTGGTGGCTATGGATGGGTTCAATGCTTGTGTAGACCGACTTTAGCTTGTTGAGGTCCCATCAATCAGTGCCGAGTTTACATGGTCCAATTCTTCTCATGGGGAGGCATGCATTGAGATGCGCATTGATAGAATCTTCATGTCTCACGCGTGGTTAGAAAGCTTCCTTGATTCTTTCTATGTTGTGGGGCATAGGCACTTGAGTGAGCACTCGTTGCTCATCATGGCCATGGAGAAAGAGGGCCCTCGTAAGAAGAGCATGTTTAAGTTTGTGAATTTATGGGCTGAACATGAGATGTTTAAGGATGTCGTGAAGGAGGCATGGGCTACGAGGATGAAAGGCACTCCCATGTTTAGATTGAAGGCAAAGCTAAATGGCGTGAAGGAAGCATTGAAGAAGTGGAGTGAGGAGACCTTTGGTAGGTGAAGCTCAGATTTCGCTTGCTGAAATCAGGAAACAACTTGAGGCACATCCAAGAGATGAGTAACTCCAACAACGTGAGTGTCATTGTAAGGAGGAACTGGACCGAGCCTTTGTGAGGGAGGAGGCATTATTGAGGTAGAAATCAAGGGTACGATGGCTACACGAAGGTGACCAAAATTTGAGGTTTTTCCATGCTTCCCTTAGAGTGAGGAGAGCCACCAACACTGTGTGGAGAGTGAGTGCGGAAGGGGTGGTTCTTGAAGATGAGGAAGCTATCCGAGAGGTGTTATTCTAACTTGTTTGCTAGTGATTTTCAGGTATAACATATCGATCCCACATTATGACTTCCGTAGGTGGGGGAGTATGAGGCGCGTGCACTTATCCAGCAATTGAATATAAAGGAACTTGAAAAGCTAGTGAAGCATTCGAATGTGGACAATGCCCTGGGGCCGGATGGTTTTAATGCAAAAAAATTCAAAGCTTCTTGCGATTGTGTGAAGGGAGATTTGTTCAAAGTTGTCGACTCCTTCACGAGGAGTGGGAAGCGACTAAAACGAGTCAACTATACATCTATTACTATCATCCCAAAGAAGACAACGCCCTCCACGGTTGATGATTATCGACCCCTCTCTCTTTGCAACATGGTGTATCATTTCTTGTCCAAGATTCTGGCAAATCGATTGAAGGTGCTTCTTCCAAGCTTGGTGGGAGAAACGTAAAGTGCATTTTTGAGCGAAAGGTGAGTCGGTGACAACATCTTACTTGCTCACGAGATATGCCACAATTTGCACAAGGGAGGAGGAAGGGGGCGGATGTGTTTGAAGTTGGATCTTAGAAACGCCTATGACTCTATCTCTTGGCAATTCCTCGAGGAAGTACTAAAGCGTGTATGTTTATCGGTCACTAATCTAGAGGGGGTGAATAGATTATCTCCTAATTTTCTTAAACAATTGCACAATTAAAATAATAAGAGAAAGAATGCAAACCACAAGATGACTCCGAAGATTTATAGAGGTTCGATCACACCACCGTGATCTAGTCCTCTCCACAAGTTCTGATCGATCCTCTGATCCCTACCTGAGAATTCACTATTATCTTCGTTCCGTGTCGAAAATAAACCATCCTACAATCGGAGCCTTCACAAACCGAGAGGGTGCTTCCTCGAAGCTTTACAACACAATGGAAATTGAATGTGTTTGTTGAACTCTAACTTGAATACACTCAAGGATTCAAATTAAGCTTGGAGTGAATTTAATGGAAGTATGAGAGTTGGTGGAGCTTTGAAGGCTTGATGATTGAGAGCACAAAAGTAGGATTGATGTGTGGCAAGTGAGGTAGTGAATGTGTCTCTTAAGTGAAGCTTATATAGCCTTCAAAACAAATAGAGCCGTTATGGTAAGTTGGTTAGAATTGGACCAATAGAAAACAAGATGTGACTTAAGCTCGGGCAGAAATCGAGACATATTCGGCTGACCATTATCCAAACGGTAGTCCGAAGAATTAACCTAAATTAAAAACTCGATTGACCGATTATAGGTCGGATAACCGTTCACCAACTTCCAGTATTTTTTTCCTAATATCGGCTAATTAAATTTGGTTGACCGAGAACACTTCGTTGCACCGTTCAGAATGGACAGTAAAGAATTGGTGTGACTTGGTGATCATGTTTGGTAGACCCTGGCAAGGTCGGTTGACCGATACATGTGTGGGTTTTCTGCTGACATTGAGTGGGAAATTGGTTTATCGATAACAGTCGAAATATTACGTGGAAAAATAGCCGTTATGTTTTGATTGACAACAAGACTTTGGTAATATGAAGAGGGATCGGTAGACCGGTATGGATGTTTCAAAGGTTGTGGCTAAACAACAAAAGATAAGTCTGTTGGGGTTAGTTTGTGCCACGTGGACCAATAAGATGAAGTCGTTTAGCTCAAAAGACACAAGTGATGTTCGGATGACCGATACTCCTTCGGTATACCGAATAGAGATGTCCAGAGAAATTTTGAAGCTACTGGGGATAGGGAAACGGTTGACCGGACAGGGGATGGTAAACCGACACAAGGATTCCAGGAAGATCAAGTGTTTACTGACTCTAAGGAGATGGTTGACTGGGTAAGGTTCGGTACACCGCAACAAGGATTCCAGGAGATCAAGTGGTTACTGACTCAAAGGAAACGGTTCACCGAGCGACACTCGGTCATCCGTTGGGAAGAGGTTCGGTAGACCGACAAGTAAACGGTCGACCGAGACAGATGGGTTTATCCTTTGTGCGTCAACTGTACATTTGATCCTATAACTCAAATAAATGGAAAATTACATATGAAGTCCTTGAGCTTTGATTACAAGTCTTGAGCCTTGATCTTGAAGTTGATTAGTCCATTGGATTGATCACCTAAATTGTTAGGAATACACAATATCTATGCAATTTGACAATATGATGTGTGTGATGTTGTAATTGAAGTTATGCATAATATTAGTTTGTTAATCATCAAAATTAAGATTAACGGGCCAAAAAGACAACAATCTCCCCTTTCTTGATGATGACAAACCAATGTCAAATTGTGTATGTGCTCCCCCTATCAATATGCAAAAGATATGTTAACTCCCCCTTACTCAATGCATGAGTTTCATATATTTGAAAGGGAAATGTTTTATGAACGCAGGGCGTCACGGACGCGCTCTACGTGGATATCCATGTCAGCCCTTACGTGGCCAAAGCATGATTGTTTTTTTGTTTTTTCTTCCTGATGTCCACTCAAATCACATTAAATGCGTTTCAACTCAACACGTTCTCTCTCTCCACCCAAATACAAATATGATGACACTCTTTCTTTCTTCTTCATTCTTTCTCTCCCGAATAATTCACCATTTCTAGCAAGATATTATGTCGAAGAAGCGTCTGATGCCGACTCCCAGGATTCTTCACAACGTAAGCAGCGTGAATGGGACGGTGCGAAGACTTCCCGATGTTCTTGTCAGCGTTAGCATCGTGAATGTTCTTCCCTATTTTTTTCCTAAACGTAATTCTTGTGGGGTAAAATATACAGTGGGAGGTTTGTTGAGTTTGTGCGGGGGTGACAGAGGGAGCGCGCTTTGCGGACGTTTTTTTGTTTTGACATCATATTATTGCATTCCATATATTGATTCGTTTATTCCGACAATAATGAAGCCATATATTATTCCGGACTGCAAATACACTTATTCCGATTCCGGACAGCAAATACACTTATTCCGGACAGCAAATCCACTTATTCCGGACAAACTTTATGTTCTGTTTCTGGACACACTTTATTCTTAAACCGGACAACAAATACACTTATTCCGGACAACAAATACACTTATTCCGGACAGCAAATACACTTATTCCGGACAAACTTTCTGTTCCGTTTCTCGACACACTTTCTTCTTATTCTGGACAACTACACTTATTCCGGACTGCAAATACACTTATTCCGGACAGCAAATACACTTATTCCGGACAACAAATCAACTTATTCCGTACAAACTTTATGTTCCGTTTCTGGACGCACTTTATTCTTAAACCGGACAACAAATACACTTATTCCGGACAACAAATACACTTATTCCGGACAGCAAATACACTTATTCCGGACAAACTTTCTGTTCCGTTTCTGGACACACTTTCTTCTTATTCTGGACAACTACACTTATTCCGGACTGCAAATACACTTATTCCGGACAGCAAATACACTTATTCCGGACAACAAATCAACTTATTCCGGACAAACTTTATGTTCCGTTTCTGGACACACTTTATTCTTAAACCGGACAACAAAAACACTTATTCCGGACAACAAATACACTTATTCCGGACAGCAAATACACTTATTCCGGACAAACTTTCTGTTCCGTTTCTGGACACACTTTCTTCTTATTTTGGACAACTACACTTATTCCGGACTGCAAATACACTTATTCCGGACATCAAATACATTTATTCCGGACAACAAATCAACTTATTCCGGACAAAATTTATGTTCCGTTTCTGGACACACTTTATTCTTAAACCGGACAACAAATACACTTAGTCCGGACAACAAATACACTTAGTCCGGACAGCAATATACACTTATTCCGGACATACACATAACGTAAACAGGACAAACACATAATGTAAACTGCACACACACATAAAGTAAGCTAGACAAATTAAGTTGATCCAACGTAAAACTTAAAAACAAATATTTTATTATGATAAGTGTGGGCTCTGCACGAATAATGAGACTGCACGATGTCCTAGGGTCTGCACACTGTCTTATCTGTGTATTGGGAAATGAATCGTTCAACTTAAAGAACCGGCGTTTTTTAAAAAGACCAAAATGCGCGAAGAGAAATTTCGCTGACTGGACGCTGACTCAAAGAAAAATATCTGAGCTGTACAGATCCACGTAAGGCGCGTCCGTGACGCGCGCGTTCGTCTATCACGGCTCTTTTTATAAAGATCGTGATCGAGAAAAAAATTGTAGATAAATATCGTGAATGACTACACATGCTCTAAGGATAATGACTACACATGCTCTAAGGATGATGGTCGTATGTTTAGGCACGAGGATGGTTTAAGAATGAAGAATAATTTTTCAAGCATTAGTAACCAAATTTTTTTACAAAATAATAACACACTTAGGGCTCACCTCAAAAAGTTCCTAATAATACTATAAGTTTCAATGATCTACTTTAGTTGTTCATGGCCATTACATACCTAAGCTCTTAAAATTTATTAAACTTTGTTTCACGCCCACCTTTGTAGTGTCATGATTTAAGTTTTTTTTATGTTGATGAGTCCCCAACCATTTAAATTTTGCTTTCTTTTTAATTTGCTACGATGTTTGATGCCTATATATTTAAAAGATAAATTCTTCCTTGCACCGTTGATGTTTTAAATAAATAAATAAATATAAAATAACACTTATTTGTTAGTCAATTTCAACACACGAGTAGAATGCTAGTGTATTCAATCATCCATACAATAGGCGGTTACCACTTTTCTAATATCCGAATAGATAACCATCGGTGCAAAACAAAAGCACCGATAGATGCAAAGCTTAATACGACACCACAGTCATTAAAATCAACAGACTAAACTACAAAACAAATATTAGCTAGATCAGAGAATTAAAAGCCTTACAGAGTGGAATCAAATTTCATGGCACATGGAATAACGGTGAGAGGAAGAACGATCAAATCGTCAAATATAACGCGGTCTATCACAATAAGCCAACAAACAATTTGACCACACATTCAAGAAAAAAATACTTATCCATTTTTTGTGGGTGTCGACTACATTGAGTGCCCCGATTTTGAGAGGCAATCACGAGGCATGTCAACGATAAGACGAACTTGGTTAACTAATAGATTTCAAAAATAAACCTGCCAGTCATGTACAATACCAAGCCTGGCATTTCATCACGGTTGTAGTAAAAGCTGAAAATTAATTTTCTACTAGCTTAAGTCTTTCAGTTACTGTAATAACCTAAACTAAACATCTTAATTAACTAAACCTAAACTTAATTAACTCTAATTAATCTTGCATGAAGAGCAGGAGGTGTTGAGAGGAGAGAGAGAGTGTTGGCTGGTTATAATTGGAGAGGTTTAGGTGAATGGTGATTGGAGGATGGGGAGGTGAGATAAGATTAGGTTTTTAGTATAAATAGGGGTGTTAGATTAATTGCAAACGTTTTCTCCCTCATTTCTACTTTTATCAGAGAGTGATTGAGATTCTCGGAGAAGAGAAAGAGGCAGTAAGAAGAAGGAGAGAAGAAGAAGAGGAGAAGAAGGTGAAGTGTTAGGTGGAAGTAGCCAAAGCTTGGGAGACATCTACAACCGTCAAAAAGGTATGCCAAATCTTCAATATAACTCACATAAGCCTTGTGAGTGTTGGGGATCGACGTTGGTGTCGAATTCCCCGTCGGAATTCAACCAATTCAGAGGTTGAAGACGACGATCGGTCGACCGGTGCCTGTGGGCAGTCGACCGATCCTATTATTATATTGATGTTTACCCGCGAACGGTCGAACGATGTCGTTAGACGGTCGACCGTTATGCCAGATTTGTGCGGGAAAAAGGGGATATACTGTTATCGGTCGAACGGGACCACTTAGCCGGTCGACCGAATAACGATGAGAATGGGTCGGTTGGGGATTTTGACTTATTAAACGGTCGAACGTCCTTAACCTTGTTCGACCGATCCATTTGATGCTTAGTCGGTTGGGAGCTTTGACCATCAAAACGGTCGACCGCTCTTTAACTCTCGGTCGACCGACTGAGCATTTAATTAAGCGGTAGAGTGCTTGTGTTGATTCGGTCGAACTGTATTTCAGTTCCGGTCGACCGAATGAGACTTGAGCAAATTATTGAAATCCCTGTTATCGGTCGAACGGCCCCTTGGTTCGACCGGTCGGATATATATATTATATAAAATGGTATAGCGTAGACCGTCCAAACGGTCGACCGCTAGATGACTTTTGTTCGACCGATTGGTCGGTATTTCGGTTGGCGTGGTTCGACCGGTAGAATTGTTTGTACAGTACTGTGTACTGTGTGGGGGACCGGTCGACCGGTGTGCTTGTAGCGGTCGACCGATCTACCGCAGGTTGGTGGATTTATCCACACGCGATCCGTCGATGTCAGGTCGACTACCGGCTCCGAGGCGACGGTTGATTACCGGCTTTGAGAGCTACGGATTTCACCTTCGACGAAGGCGTATTATTGTTGTACTTTTTCCTCTCTTACCGAGCGGGGTGTGAGGGATGTGTACCGTAAACCTTGGGCTGTTTGCGAGGGTTTAGCGGTAGGCCGAGGATGTTCCGACAGGGTGCGCGCTAGGCGACTCTTGGGGGAGCAGTGGCTGTCGTCTGACCCGAGTTGTGTATTCGGCGGGCTGACTCGCTCCTTGGGTGCGGCGTGTACCGGGGGTTCCTTCCTGCACTTTTTGGGGAGCAGTGGTGTCGACTGACCCTTGTGAGGCAGCGGTGGACTGACTTGACCCTAGTGGCAGGAGTGGTTCAGTGCCGCGGAGGCGGTGAGGGCATTATTGTGGGCCCGAGGCGGATGATCATGTGCATAGCATTGCATTGTCTTTAATTCCTTTTTGTATTTTAGGAGGTTTGGTATACGGGGTTCCTGCAGGGAACTCAGGCATGTTTGTTGTTTGCATTTCAGGTAGCGAGCAGGGTTAGAGTTTGAGGTGGTGACCGAGGACGGTGCCCCCGAGATCAGATCCTGTAGTTGTCAGTTTCTTTCTTTTGAGGTGATTACATATTGTATAGCTTTTGTCGTAATCACAGTCAGTTTGTATATTTGACTTCCACGTGGATCATATTATTTTATATATGTTGGTTTGTTTCCCGTGACGTGCCCAGTGCTGACCGTTGACGGTCTTTATTATTGTTTAAATTTTCCGCTGTTTTCGGGTACGTTACAATTTGGTATCAGAGCGTTGATCTCGGCGTACTTGTCCAAAGAAACCACCTTTGAGTTAGGAGTAGGTCTAGAGGATCATGCATGCACAGATTATATTGATATTGTCTTGTTTCCTTTGGCAGATGCCTCCTAGACGGGGGAAGGCGGTTGCCCATACTCGCGGTGAGAGTGAGACTGCGAGGGATGAGGCTTGGGAGGATGAGCGTCGGACGTTGTTCGATACGGTCGGACGTCTGACAGAGATGCTACAGCAGCAGACAGCACAGACTGGCAGACGGGGACTGGCGCTATGCATGACCGGTTTATGCGCCAGCATCCGCCTACCTTTCTGGGGCAGTACGACGCAGAGGCTGCGGAGGAGTGGATCTTCACGATGCAGAAGATCTTCAGTGCTATTGGTTGTCCTCCAGAGGCGAGAGTAGGCCTGGCTACTTATGTTTTGGGCGGTGCTGCGTCCAACTGGTGGAGGTCCACATCTGCAGTGGTGTTTGCGGACAGAGATGATATAGCCTGGGAGGAGTTCGTTGGCGAGTTCAACGAGCAGTATTTTCCGCAGCATGTCCAGGATCAGAAGAGGGAGGGGTTTCTGAGTCTTCAGCAGGGAGACATGACCCTAGCAGGCTACATCGGGAAGTTCAACGCCCTCGAGCGTTACTGTCCCGAGATGTATGTTACACAGGAGCAGAGGGCAGGGAAGTTCGTCCGAGGGCTCCGGAAGCAGTTGAGGACGAAGGTGCTGACACACATGCCGAGCACGTTGGCCGATGCAGTGAAGAGTGCCTCTGTTCTTGATCGTGACTACAGGGAGAACTACCAGGATGAGAGGAGGCCATCAGGTAGGTTCTCTGCGAGGCCAGGAGGTCAGACTGGAGGGAATCCGGGCAAGAGGCCCCGATACGAGGGAGCAGGAGTTGCAGTACCACGACCAGAGCCTTGTGGTACTTATGGGAGGTTTCACTCCGGGCCGTGCTTCACCCCCGGAGCATGTCATGGGTGTGGCCAGCTGGGTCACTTTATCAGGAGCTGTCCGAGCCGAGGAGCTGGGCCGAGCAGACCACCGGGTTTACCCGCACCAGGCAGAGGAGGAGGTGGAGGTAGACCACCTTTCCGACCACAGCAGGGGCAGCGCACTGGCAGAGTTTTCACCATCCAGGCAGAGGAGGCTCGGGATGGAGGCGCTGTCGTGGAAGGTACACTTCTTGTCGCAGGTTCAGTAGCTAGGGTGTTATTTGATTGTGGCGCGACACACTCGTTCATCTCAGAGCGATTTGCGGGAGTGTTGGGCTGTACCCTTGCGATGTTGACTGCCACTTTGGAGGTCAGCACACCCCTGGGTCTGGTGGGCACTGTGGGGAGATTTGTCCCCGGCGCCACGGTTGTTTCGGGAGATCAGGAGTTTCCGGCAGACCTGGTCTTGCTACCGATGGAGGACTTTGATGTCATACTTGGGATGGATTGGCTGTCCCAATATGATGTTCGAGTCTTGTGCCGTGAGAAGAAGATTTTGATCCCGAGGAAGGGTTTGCCTGATATTCTGATTAGAGGGATCAGAAGCAGAGGGGGTCGCATTATTGTATCTGCTGTGAGAGCTCAGAGACTGTTACAGCAGGGATGTGCAGCTTTTCTGGCGACACTTGTAGTTGCGGAAGCAGAGTCTCAGAGGCTAGAGGACATTGAGGTGGTGCAGGAGTTCGCGGATGTTTTTCCAGCAGAGATTCCAGGTTTACCACCACACCGGGAGTTGGAGTTCGGCATTGAGTTGGTAGCCGGCACTACACCACAGTCGAAGGCTCCATACCGGATGGCACCTGCTGAGTTGACAGAGTTGAAGAAGCAGTTGCAGGAGTTGATGGACTCTGGATTTATCAGACCGAGCGTCTCGCCTTGGGGTGCACCAGTTTTGTTTGTGAAGAAGAAGGACGGATCCTTGAGGATGTGCATAGACTACAGGATGCTGAACCAGGTGACGGTGAAGAATAGGTATCCCTTACCTAGGATTGAGGACCTCTTTGACCAGCTGCAGTCAGCGAAGGTTTTCTCGAAGATTGACCTGCGTTCAGGATATCACCAGTTGAGGATCCGAGATGAGGACATCCAGAAGACAGCCTTCAGGACGAGATATGGACACTATGAGTTCTTGGTGATGCCATTTGGATTGACGAATGCTCCGGCAGCGTTCATGGATCTGATGCACCGGACATTCAGGCAGTACATTGATATATTTGTGATTGTCTTCGTGGATGACATCTTGATCTATTCAGCAGATGTGGAGCAGCACAGAGAGCATCTGAGGATTGTACTCAGCATCTTGAGGGCTCAGCAGTTATATGCTAAGTTCTCAAAGTGCGAGTTTTGGTTGGACAGAGTGGCATTCCTCGGACACATTGTATCGGCAGAGGGGATATCAGTGGATCCGGCGAAGGTAGAGGCGGTGACACAGTGGAGGACCCCTACGAGCGTGACAGAGATTAGGAGTTTTGTTGGACTGGCGGGTTATTACCGTCGCTTCATCAAAGACTTCTCGAGATTGGCAGCACCACTGACAGCTCTGACGCAGAAGGGAGTCACTTTTGTTTGGTCGCAGAAGTGCGAGGACAGCTTTCAGGAGCTGAAGAGACTGTTGACCACAGCACCAGTTTTATCATTGCCGAGTGGCACGGGTGGATTCGTGATTTATAGCGACGCTTCAGGTGTTGGCTTAGGATGTGTACTTATGCAGCACGGGAGGGTGATCGCATACGCATCCAGACAGCTGAAGGTCCATGAGAGGAATTACCCGACACATGATTTGGAGTTAGCAGCAGTGGTTCACGCACTGAAGACCTGGAGACACTATTTTTATGGCGAGCAGTTCGAGGTGTTTACAGATCATCAGAGTCTGAAGTACCTGTTCTCGCAGAAGGAGCTGAATATGAGGCAGCGCAGATGGCTTGAGTTCATTAAGGACTATGACTTCACTATCTCTTACCATCCGGGGAAGGCGAACACAGTTGCAGACGCTTTGAGCCGGAAGGTGGAGGTATCAGTAGCAGGCCTATGCATTCAGGAGTGGAGACTGCTAGAGTCCTTGGCAGAGTGGAGGCCATTTGCTGATAGCTCTGAGGCCGCAGTGATTGCCGGATTGAGAGTAGAGCCTCAGACAGTATCAGCAGTGATTCGTGCTCAGACTACAGATGAGGAGTTGAGCAGTTTGTTACAGTTAGCTGCCAGAGATGGGTCAGACTTCAGAGTTGGAGTGGACGGAGGTCTGAGATTCAGAGACCGTATCTGGGTGCCGAAGACAGAGGACCTGAGACATGATATCATGGAGGAGGCACACAGATCGAGATATTCCATTCATCCAGGGAGCACCAAGATGTACAAAGACCTGCAGCGGAACTTCTGGTGGCGAGGTATGAAGAAGGACGTTGCAGACTTCGTGTCGAGGTGTTTGGTCTGTCAGCAGGTGAAGATCGAGCACCAGAGACCAGCAGGGCAGATGCAGAGGATTGAGTTGCCCGAGTGGAAGTGGGAGCACGTGACGATGGATTTTGTTACGGGGCTACCGAAGACACGGAGATTTCACGATGCGATTTGGGTTATAGTCGATCGACTGACCAAGTCGGCGCATTTCTTAGCTATTAAGACCACTCTTGCTCTGGAGGGTCTAGCTAAGTTATATATTGAGGAGATTGTCAGACTTCATGGCGTGCCGGTCAGTATCATTTCAGACAGAGATCCCAGATTCACTTCGAGATTTTGGGAGAGTCTACACAGAGCACTGGGGACACGTCTGAATTTAGCACAGCTTTCCACCCACAGACAGATGGCCAGTCAGAGCGGACGATACAGACATTGGAGGACATGCTGAGAGCGTGTACACTTGACTGGGCCGGGCATTGGGATGAGCATTTGCCGTTGATCGAGTTCGCCTACAACAACAGCTACCACTCGAGTATTGGGATGGCACCCTATGAGGCATTATACGGGAGACCGTGTAGATCGCCGGTATGCTGGAGTGATGTGGGCGAGAGACAGCTAGTTGGACCTGACATTATCCAGTTGTATTCAGAGAAGGTCGACGTGATTCGGAGACGACTAGCTACGGCGCAGAGCAGGCAGAAGAGTTATGCTGATACGCGGAGGCGTGAGCTGACTTTTGAGGTAGGAGATCATGTCTTCCTGAAGATCTCGCCTTCCAGAGGGGTGATGAGATTCGGGAAGAAGGGGAAGCTGAGTCCGAGATATGTCGGACCTTTTGAGATATTGGATCGGGTCGGTGAGGTAGCATATAGGATTGCACTACCGCCACAGTTCGCAGGACTTCACAACGTCTTCCATGTTTCTATGTTGAGGAAGTACGTGGCCGATCCAACTCATGTGATAGAGATATCAGTACCGGAGATCCAGTAGGATTTGTCGTTAGATGAGAGACCAGTTGAGATTGTGGATCAGATGGTACATCAGCTCAGGAGGAGAGCGATTCCGATGGTGAAGGTCAGGTGGCAGCATCACACTGACAGAGAGGCTACCTGGGAGATCGAGGAGGATGTCAGGAAGCAGTATCCAGAGTTGTTCCGGTAAGTCAGTTGTTTCGAATTTCGCGGACGAAATTCTTTTAAGGAGGGTAGATTGTAATAACCTAAACTAAACATCTTAATTAACTAAACCTAAACTTAATTAACTCTAATTAATCTTGCATGAAGAGCAGGAGGTGTTGAGAGGAGAGAGAGAGTGTTGGCTGGTTATAATTGGAGAGGTTTAGGTGAATGGTGATTGGAGGATGGGGAGGTGAGATAAGATTAGGTTTTTAGTATAAATAGGGGTGTTAGATTAATTGCAAACGTTTTCTCCCTCATTTCTACTTTTATCAGAGAGTGATTGAGATTCTCGGAGAAGAGAAAGAGGCAGTAAGAAGAAGGAGAGAAGAAGAAGAGGAGAAGAAGGTGAAGTGTTAGGTGGAAGTAGCCAAAGCTTGGGAGACATCTACAACCGTCAAAAAGGTATGCCAAATCTTCAATATAACTCACATAAGCCTTGTGAGTGTTGGGGATCGACGTTGGTGTCGAATTCCCCGTCGGAATTCAACCAATTCAGAGGTTGAAGACGACGATCGGTCGACCGGTGCCTGTGGGCAGTCGACCGATCCTATTATTATATTGATGTTTACCCGCGAACGGTCGAACGATGTCGTTAGACGGTCGACCGTTATGCCAGATTTGTGCGGGAAAAAGGGGATATACTGTTATCGGTCGAACGGGACCACTTAGCCGGTCGACCGAATAACGATGAGAATGGGTCGGTTGGGGATTTTGACTTATTAAACGGTCGAACGTCCTTAACCTTGTTCGACCGATCCATTTGATGCTTAGTCGGTTGGGAGCTTTGACCATCAAAACGGTCGACCGCTCTTTAACTCTCGGTCGACCGACTGAGCATTTAATTAAGCGGTAGAGTGCTTGTGTTGATTCGGTCGAACTGTATTTCAGTTCCGGTCGACCGAACGAGACTTGAGCAAATTATTGAAATCCCTGTTATCGGTCGAACGGCCCCTTGGTTCGACCGGTCGGATATATATATTATATAAAATGGTATAGCGTAGACCTTCCAAACGGTCGACCGCTAGATGACTTTTGTTCGACCGATTGGTCGGTATTTCGGTTGGCGTGGTTCGACCGGTAGAATTGTTTGTACAGTACTGTGTACTGTGTGGGGGACCGGTCGACCGGTGTGCTTGTAGCGGTCGACCGATCTACCGCAGGTTGGTGGATTTATCCACACGCGATCCGTCGATGTCAGGTCGACTACCGGCTCCGAGGCGACGGTTGATTACCGGCTTTGAGAGCTACGGATTTCACCTTCGACGAAGGCGTATTATTGTTGTACTTTTTCCTCTCTTACCGAGCGGGGTGTGAGGGATGTGTACCGTAAACCTTGGGCTGTTTGCGAGGGTTTAGCGGTAGGCCGAGGATGTTCCGGCAGGGTGCGCGCTAGGCGACTCTTGGGCTCCCAGTGGCTGTCGTCTGGCCCGAGTTGTGTATTCGGCGGGCTGACTCGCTCCTTTGGTGCGTCGTGTACCGGGGGTTCCTTCCTGCACTTTTTGGGGAGCAGTGGTGTCGACTGACCCTTGTGAGGCAGCGGTGGACTGACTTGACCCTAGTGGCAGGAGTGGTTCAGTGCCGCGGAGGCGGTGAGGGCATTATTGTGGGCCCGAGGCGGATGATCATGTGCATAGCATTGCATTGTCTTTAATTCCTTTTTGTATTTTAGGAGGTTTGGTATACGGGGTTCCTGCAGGGAACTCAGGCATGTTTGTTGTTTGCATTTCAGGTAGCGAGCAGGGTTAGAGTTTGAGGTGGTGACCGAGGACGGTGCCCCCGAGATCAGATCCTGTAGTTGTCAGTTTCTTTCTTTTGAGGTGATTACATATTGTATAGCTTTTGTCGTAATCACAGTCAGTTTGTATATTTGACTTCCACGTGGATCATATTATTTTATATATGTTGGTTTGTTTCCCGTGACGTGCCCAGTGCTGACCGTTGACGGTCTTTATTATTGTTTAAATTTTCCGCTGTTTTCGGGTACGTTACAGTTACAATATGAACATTTGGAAATTATATACATAGAAGAGACCACTTGATATCTCCAACTACAGATTTTACTTTTCCTTTGTATATAAGCATGTAAAGTTTGTACATGAGTACTAGCATGATACAGACACCACTACATGCTACTAGACTGACCCTGTGACTGAAAAAAACCAATCAATTCAGGGTATACCTCGTCGTTTGCAATTACACTCATGACGAAATCAATGTGGCCATAAGAGTCAAGATACAACAATTTTGGCTCCACGGACAACTCCAAGATCGTTCGGTCGACGTCAATAACATCTGCTAATGCATCCTGGCCACCATATGCCATCCATAGAGGAATTGATTTTGGAATATTATCAAGATCATGGGGGGGGTTAAAACTGCCATATCTCTTTAAGTTTCCGAAAATGCCATAGTCGTACTTCGTAAAAGTCCCATTTCTAATCACTGCATACTCATATTAGATCAATCAAACTAATTGTCGACGGATTTTGAGCAACTATCAAATGATTTTTTAAATAGATTATGAATTTAAAACTGTCAAATGATTCATCGATGAATTCTGACTATTAGAATGATCAAACTATTTGTCAACAGATTGTGAGCAATTATCAAATGATTTGTTAAATGGATTATGAATTTATGAGTAACTGTCAAACGATTCATCGACGAATTTTGACTACAAAATTATTGGATTTGACTTCCTATTAAGAGTTTCTTATTTTAAGTCATCGGGAAGAACCTTTGTAGAAGAGAAATAAGTACAAGGTGTTTCCATTTCAAAACAAATGACAAATCCATTTATGATTTTTTCTATTGGTAAAAATCCATTTACGATGATTGAGAAAAACCATATAACAAAAAAGATTCTGAATTTTCCTGACAATGGCAATGGTGCCTAACTAAACTTTACGTGCCCAAGAAAATATAATAACTCCTTGACAGATTTGAATTACTGAAAGTGTTACGTTATATTCTTTACTAATTTTTGAATAGCATAAGCTTTTTTCATCTACTTCTGCTCAAACTTAGCTGCTTTACATCATCTACCTAATTCAGATCGTAAGAGAAAAAGAGAGCTCAAATCCTCAAATTGGTTTGAAGGCAATCACATTTTCTTAGGCTTTATCATTTATCTCAGTCTAAAAGAATAACTTTCTATCACAAATGGGCAACAATTGTTGAACGAATATTAATAACTTCAAACAGCATAAGTTAGTGTGAAAGATATGATAACATTTCCCAAGTTTTGAAGTATTACTAACACTTCCATTTTAATATGCTAAAAACATAAATAATAAGAAATAATGATGTAATTGTAGTTCTTGAGTCAAACTTACTTTGGAAAAGGTGATTCAAGTTCTTTGTCGATGATAGATGAGGTTCATATTGCAGATAGTAGTCAATTCGCGAACTGTTGAAACAACAATTTTCTCCTGCAGTCATCGGTAAACGAATACGATATCAGTAGCATCCTAAAAGTAACTCATGATAGAACAAAACAAAAAGGGGAGATAAGGCATAAAGCCGATACAAAAACAAACACACCAAAGCAAATGACAAATGAAACAAACACGACAAACAACAAGAAGCAAACAAGCAACAAAGATGGTCTAGTTGTCGGACTTGTTCATGTTTCGAAGAAGCTCCATAATTTTATTTTGGGATTCGAGAAATGCTTGACGAGAGTCTCCAACCACACCAATTTGATCGTTGATCTCAATGAGAGAGTTCAACGTCGACAATTGAAAGGATTGGAAGCCGGAGGTGAGGTCATGAATACCTTGATAGTTACGATTCACTAAACTCCGAACTTCATGGATCTCTTCGCAATTCCGGTCCAAGAGCTTCTCGTGACGATAGGTGATTGACATCATTTCATGCTTATATTTGTACCTTATATCCATTATCTTACACCTAAGCAATGCTATGTGACGAGTTTTATGTTTAGTTTTCAGAAATAAAGAGGTTTGAAGAGAAGAGCCATGAAAGGACCCAAAAGCAGGAAAAAAGGACCTAATTGTGAGACCTGGGGACCAAGATGCAAGGGGGAAGGACCTGATCGTAAGACAGAAGGACCTAAGAGCAAAACAGGAAACTCCACACCATCATGAGGAGTATTTTGTCAATTCGATTCGGGTCGGAGCTCCACTAAACCAACCAGATGCATCTAAGACCAAGAAACACTTCAAGAAAAGCCCACAAAGAAAACCAGGCGGATCTAAACTTTATAGACCGCCAATTGGCGGTCTGGAACCTCTAATTGGCGGTCCATTTAGCCCAGGATCCGTCCAATTTTCTGTAGCACGTGTATTCGTGTATTCTTAGTGTATTTTTGGTATTGGTTTAGTCCCACATCGGGGGATTGTCCCTGATTAGCTTTTTCCATGCTTATAAATAGAACTCTTCACCTCCCTTTGTATCCATCTCTCCCTCTTGGTGGCCATCTTCCCTACTAAGAGTGAAGCCTTGAAGCAAAACTCTAGTGGAGGAAGAGCTACTTGTAATTGAGTGAGTTAATAATATAAGTTTTCTTTTAATGATGTTGTTTCTCTCTTAGTTTAAATTCCTTTCCTTTGCATGCTTGTTTGTTTGTTTAGTTTATGCTTCTTTAATATTTCTTGCTTAAGTAGTATAAATTTCATTTCAGTATTATGTTTTCCTTTGCTAAATTAGTTAGTGTAATGAGTAGTGAGTAGTTTCATCCCCATTTGGGGGGTGGAGAAATATGTGATATAATAATGTAGTGTATTAAGTGTGTGTTATTTTTATCCCTTGAGCTTTATATGATTTCCATAACCATCTAATGGGTCTCCACTCTTATCTTTGATATGCTAATGCTCTTGAATGAAGCTTAGCTTATGCTTTGATTAGTGGACCTATTTTATGGGGAATGATAAAGTTAGGATATGGATGAAGTTAATGTTGGAAACACAATTTGTAGTGTATGTACTCTTGTTGCCTTTTCCTTAGCTAATGTCTTGTATGTTTTAATGATGTAGTCATCTTAATTCATGTAGAGGCATAGTAGGGTCTAGTCTTTATACTTGAGTTCATGTAGCTTCATTCCAATCATTGTCTTGTATGTTTTAATGATGTAGTCTTATCTTAATTCATGTAGAGGCAAGATTGGATGTAGTTTTATGATTTCATACACCACATGTTGTGAGGAGCTTAATTGAACACACACACACACACACATCTTTATGTTCACATCAGTCTCTACCCCCTTTGGGGTTTAGTTTTATTGCTTATATTCATTTCCTTTGCATTTCATTTCAGCTTTGTAGTTTAGATTAGTGTAATACATCTTTCTCCCTTCTTTTTACCTCTCGCCTTCGAATAAACCAAGTGTCGACACACCTCCCAGTGGACGACCCGTATTTGCCACCGCTTCAACGCGGCCGTGCACTTGCGGTTAAATATAAAACGAGATCAATCAAGTTTTTGGCGCCGTTGCCGGGGAGGTGCCAGTCCAGACCTTGGTTTGGACGATTCGAGGGGTTTTTAATTTTTTGTTTTTAGTTTTTCTTAGTTTCAGGGAATTACAAGGTCAAGGGGAGGCTACTGGAGAAGTTTGAGGAAGCGCCGACCTAAACAGACCGCCAATCAGCGGTGGAAGACCGCCAATTGGCGGCCTGGTGAGCGTTTCTTTCCTTGAAATTTTTTTTTGGTAGTTAGAATTGAAATTTCTGTTATCTGGGAGCCCAATTTTGCATGCTTTGACCTCTGGTTTGCTCCCAGATCATTAATCACTCCCCCATTAATCAACTTGGACCATAAAACTCAAAGCAAAAGATTAGACTTCTTGCCATCTAGGTCATGCACCATTGGTAGACCTTGCATGCATTTGTCTTTTCTTTGCTTTACATTTTGTCGTTGATTGCTGGCGTGAGGTACGTGCACCCACATCCCTCATTCATGCATGTTTCTTTCATGCATTAGTTAGTAAGGTGCATCGGGACAAGAGTGAGAGAGCGTTTGATTGGAGCGATTGATTGCTAGATCTAGGATCAAATCGCTACTAAGGAGGGGCTGTCCCATAAAAGATAAGGTGAGGGATTTCATCACCCTTTCCTTGGCCCCAAAAACCACTCTTAATAAAGCCTTAACTAAAAGCAAGTAGACATTGGCCCTAAGGAATTCGGACGCACTAGGAGAGTAATCTAGTCGAGACCGTCATGACCTGATCGGCGTTGCCTACCTTGTCGATAGTAGGAGGTACTGGATCTCCGGATCTGGTATCACTTGCTGGGCATTGTGGTCCTCGTTGTAGGGAGGTGAGGCGTGTCGAGGCTAGTGACCTCGAAGTTAGGCGTCGTCTAGCTTAAGGACCCATTGCCTTACATTGTTTGAGCCGTGCTTGCTAGTTAGGCTTCTTCCTGATCCCACTACCCACGCTAGCTCTAGGAATTCTTCTCTCCTCACCTGAGTCATCTCCTCATCTATTCTCTACGTTTAGTCTCCTCCTCTAGTACACCTTCTGTTGTGTGTTTGTTAGAGTCGAGTCGAGCATTTTTATGCGAGGTTGGGCTCGTTCTGGTGAGAGCGCTCGACTCGAGAGAGTGCTTATTTCTGAGATGGAAGATCTTGGTGATCGACCATCTCCGCCTCGTGCTCCTTTGGAGCAAGAGGCCGAGTCGTCTCGTGGTGGCGAAGGGAACCGGGTTCCATACATGGACTACCTCGGTCCGTTTCCACCACCACGTAGACCTCCTTCTCCTCCTCCTCTGACTCGAGAGGAAGGGAGATTCGGTCAGGATCGAGTTCTAGGTGCACCACCACCTTTAGCTCGACATGATAGGCCGATGACCTTGTGGGAGCGGACCCATCCTGTTCGGGCCGCGCAACCTTCTTGCATAGTTGTTCCCCCTGCTCGCGGGAACAACTATGAGCTGAAACCTCAGTATGTGAGCATGCTTCCAACCTTTACTGCCAATAAGGAGGATCCGTATATTGTTATACGCGAATTCGAGGAAGTATGCTCCATGTTCAAGCTTCAACAGCTTGACGAGGATTCTGTCCGGTTGAGGATGATTTCGTTCGCATTGAAGGATAATGCGAAGAAATGGATGTATAGCCTCCCGGCGAGCTCGATTCGGTCTTGGGATGACTTTGTGACCGTCTTTCTGAAGAGATTTTTCCCTCAAAGGAAAACTCAACAGATACGGCACCAGATACATCAAATGTATCAGACCGAGACCGAATCTTTTCATGGTTTCTTTGAGAGGTTCAAGGACCTTCTCCAGCAATGCCCTCATCATGGACTTGAGCTATGGCAGCTGTGCCAGATTGTTTATGAGGGCATCAACTACAACACCCGCACATTGTTGGAGTCGATGTGTCAGGGTGACTTCCAAATGAAACCCATCGAGGAGGCATGGGACACTTTTGAATCCATGGCTGAGCGCACCTTCGAGTGGGACACCATGAGAGAGCCACCAGCCGCCAGGTCTTCTGGTCGAGCTGGATCATATCATGTTGAGTCGACTATCGCGTCTGAGGCGAAAATGGCTGCTCTCATGCGTAGGATAGAGAGTTTGGAGATGGACCGAGCTCCTGTAGCTCAGGTCGCTACTCCCGGGTGTACTAGGTGTGGACTGTCGGGACATGATGACTTGGAGTGCGCTTACGCTCCAAGAGATACTGAGCATGCAAATGCGATGTATCAACAAAGGCCCCGAAACGACCCGTACAGTCAGTCCTATAACCCGGGATGGCGTAACCATCCTAACTTCTCTTGGGGGTCTAGTGGAGGACACGGTCAGAGCTCGCACGCTCAACCTCAACCTCCACCTTATCAACCTCCACGCCCATCGGCGACCTACCAACCCCCACATCAAAGGTCTCAGCACCAAAATTACCAACCTGGTCAGGCCTCTTCGTCGGGTTATTCTAACCAGACTCCACAACCCCAGCGGGTTGACCCTAAGGACTCTACCATTGAACAAACCCTTCAAGCATTCATGCAGAGCACTCAATCCATGCTTGCGGCCAACAATAATACGGTCAAAGCATTGGAAATGCAAGTAAGCCAGTTGGCTCATCAGCTCCATGAACGCGAGAAGGGTCAATTCCCGAGTCAACCTGTGGTAAATCCCAGGGGTCAGCCTGCTAATACCAGGCAGAATGTACACAATGTTGAAAGTGACTCTTCCCAACATGCTAATGTTATTCATACCTTGAGATCGGGAAGGGTCGTTGACAACAATGTGAACATGCCGGAAGCCAACCCTGTTGGCAAGTCTTCCGAGGAGAGTCTTGAGCCTGTCAAGGAACCTAATTCTGAGACTCCTCCTCGTGATTCCTATGTCCCCAAGGCACCATTCCCTCATCGGTTGACTAAAAAACGTGATGAGCATTGGGATAAGATCGTTGAGGTACTTAGGCAAGTAAAGGTGAACATCCCGTTGTTGGACGTTGTTCAACAAATGCCACCGTATGCCAAGTTCCTCAAAGACCTTTGCACCACCAAGAGAAAAACAAATGTGCCCAAGAAGGCCTTCTTGGCCGCCAATGTGAGCTCCATATTGACACAACCCATGACTGTCAAGTACAAGGACCCTGGTTGTCCAACTGTCTCTTGCACGATTGGGAATGTGACCATCTCTCAAGCTCTATTGGATTTGGGGGCATCTGTGAATCTCCTGCCTTACTCAGTCTATGTCAACCTTGGGATAGGCGATCTTAAACCAACGAGGACAACCCTCCAGTTGGCTGATAGATCCGTCAAAATCCCACGAGGGAGTGTGGAGGATGTCCTTATCAAGGTGGGTGAGTTCGTATTTCCAGTTGATTTCATCATCTTGGATACCGAACCCGTGTCCAACCCACAAGGACAAATTCCTGTAATCCTTGGGAGGCCATTTCTTGCGACATCTAATGCCTTGATCAATTGTCGCAATGGCTTGATGAGGTTGTCTTTTGGAAACCTCACGGCGGATTTCAACATCTTCACTCTTGGTAAGCAACCTGGGCTCTTCGACGACTCAGTCGGAGCCAATTTCATCCAGGACACGGATGAGCCCGATTCATTAGGCATGTTCGACTCACATCGACATATTATTGAGGTGCCTAATGATCAGGTTGCGAGTGAAGAGGATCTTGAGGAATCCACCAGCACATCTCTGGACGAGGAGGCACATCTGGGTGCTTGCTCCTCTTACCTCGTGGCCCTTGAGCCACTTGAGATTTACTCTGAATCCGACAAGGACCCACCTCTGGTCGAGCTTAAACCGCTCCCCGATAACCTAAAGTACATCTTTTTAGGGGATAATGAGACCTTGCCACTCATTATTGCTTCTGATCTTGAAAAAGATCAAGAGGTTGCCCTCAAAAGAGTACTCTTTGAAAACAAAGAGGCGATCGGGTGGTCCTTGAAGGATATCAAGGGAATTAGCCCTAGTATTGTTCAGCATCGGATCCACATGGAAGAGGATTCTAGGCCCCGCAGGGACCCACAACGGAGATTGAATCCTGTACTGAAAGAAGCCGTCCGAAAGGAGGTTCTTAAGTGCTTGGATCATGGCATAATCTATCCTATCTCTGATAGTTCGTGGGTGAGTCCTGTCCATGTGGTTCCCAAGAAGTCAGGCGTGACGGTTGTGGAGAATGAGCATAATGAGCTTATCCCGACACGCCTGCAAACTGGCTGGCGAGTTTGCGTTGATTATCGCAAGCTCAATGCGGCAACGCGGAAAGATCATTTCCCGTTGCCATTCATTGATCAGATGTTGGAAAGGTTGGCCGGACATGAGTACTATTGTTTTCTTGATGGATACTCCGGTTACAACCAAATTCCCATCGCCCCCGAGGACCAAGAGAAAACCACATTCACTTGTCCCTTTGGCACGTTTGCCTACCGTCGCATGCCCTTTGGGTTATGCAATGCGCCGGCAACGTTTCAGAGGTGTATGATCAGCATCTTCTCCGATATGGTTGAGCGTTTCCTTGAGATCTTCATGGACGACTTTTCCATATTTGGCGCTTCCTTTGATGAGTGCCTTCATCACTTGAGCCTTGTCCTCAAGCGATGCCGTGAGAAGAACCTGGCTCTCAATTGGGAGAAATGTCACTTCATGGTGAAGCGAGGGATTGTAGTTGGACATGTGGTCTCAAGTAGGGGAATTGAGGTCGATCCCGCCAAAGTGGGTATCATTGCTAATCTCCCACCGCCACGTAATGTGAAGGATATCTGCGCCTTTTTGGGGCATGCTGGATTCTATCGGCGGTTCATTCGAGATTTTAGCAAAATCGCTCGACCTCTCACCGCCTTGTTGGCTAAGGATGCCATTTTTGAGTTCACACCGGATTGCCACCATGCCTTTTTGACCTTGAAGAAAGAGTTGACTTCAGCTCCCATTATTAAGGCACCGGTGTGGACTGAACCCTTTGAGTTAATGTGTGATGCATCTGACTTCGCTGTGGGAGCAGTGCTTGGGCAACGATTGGACAAATTGCCTCATGTGATCTACTATGCCAGTAGAACACTCAATGATGCCCAATTGAACTACACTGTGACCGAGAAGGAATTCTTAGCGATCATATTTGCTTTGGAGAAATTCCGGTCGTACTTGATTGGCTCCCACGTGATTATCTATTCTGATCACACAGCCATCAAGCACCTCATGGCGAAGAAAGATGCAAAATCCCGACTCTTGAGATGGATCTTGTTGTTACAAGAATTCGATCTCGAGATTCGGGACAAAAAAAGGTGTGAAAACGTTGTAGCTGACCACTTGTCTCGTCTAGAGACGACCAACCCACAGGACCAAATCATTGACGACAAATTTCCTGACGAGCAGTTGTTCATGATCGAAGATAACCCTTGGTTTGCCGACATCGTGAACTACCACGTGACCGAGCAATTTCCTGTGGGTTGGTCAAAATCTGACCAATCCAAATTTAGATCGTATGTCAGATTCTTTCACTGGGACGACCCCTACCTATTCAAATACTGCTCTGACCAAATTTTCAGGCGGTGCGTCCCAGATACCGAGTTCCAAAGTGTGCTCCATTTCTGCCATTCCAAGGCATGTGGAGGACACTTTGGAGCAAAGAAAACTGCTGCCAAGGTTCTCCAATCTGGATTCTACTGGCCCTCTCTTTTCAAGGATGCTTACGACTTTTGTAAGCAATGTGATAGGTGCCAGCGCCTTGGCAGGATTGGTCGACGTGACATGATGCCTTTGCAAAATGTCCTTGTTGTCGACATCTTCGATGTGTGGGGCATCGATTTCATGGGTCCCTTCCCGAACTCTTTCGGGAATGTTTACATTCTGGTTGCCGTTGACTATGTGTCTAAGTGGGTTGAGGCTATACCCACAAAGACCAATGACAACAAGGTGGTCACCAAATTCTTGAGGGACATTTTTGCGCGATTTGGTACTCCTCGTACCATAATCAGCGATAGGGGTACCCACTTCTGTAATCGCTCCTTTGAAGCGCATCTGAGGAAGTATTCGATCACCCACAAGCTTGCGACCCCATACCATCCGCAAACTAGTGGGCAGGTCGAAATCTCTAACCGTCAATTAAAGCAAATTCTTGAGAAGACGGTTAGTTCCTCGAGGAAGGATTGGTCTACCAAGTTGAATGACGCGTTGTGGGCTTTCCGCACCGCGTACAAGACCAATTTGGGCATGTCCCCTTATCGGGTAGTGTACAGCAAGGCTTGCCACCTACCCGTCGAGCTTGAGCATCGTGCTTTCTGGGCGATCAAGAACCTGAATATGGATCTTGATCAAGCAGGAGTACAACGTAAGTTCGACATTGTGGAATTAGAAGAGTTACGCAATGATGCGTACGAGAATGCCAAAATTCATAAGTCCCGAGCCAAGATGTTTCACGATCGCATGATTATGCGAAAGGTGTTTACGGCCGGGCAGAAGGTGTTGCTCTACAATTCCCGGCTTCATCTGTTTGCGGGTAAGCTCCGCAGTCGCTGGTCTGGCCCGTTTATTGTCCAAACCGTTTATCCTCATGGAGCGGTTGAAATCTTGAACCCAGGGAATGGGGACGTGTTCAAAGTTATTGGACAACGCCTCAAACCCTACTTGGAGGGGGCACCAGCCGAAGTCGAGGAGATCATGTTCCTTCATGAACCTCCCTCGCACTCAACCATTCATGCTCCTACATGAGTGGTTGAGCTTTCATGTTTGTACATAGTTATGTAAAAAAAAAAAAAAAAGAAGAAGAAAAAAAAAAAAGAAAAAAAAGAAAATAAAGACTCCTTCAGTGAGCATCGATTGTTGTGGGCCCCAACCCTTGAGTATTTGGGCCCCATTTCTTTCACGTATTTGTATCCCTTTCTTTAGCATCTCACAGGTTTTGAGGGAATTTGGGTTTGTGTCCATCAACATGACCCCGAACGTCCCTTTGTACTTCATGTTGGTGAGATCGTTCCTTTTTCATGCATGTATCCATGTAGTATCTTGTTCACATTCATTGAGGACAATGCATGAAGTAGGTGTGGGGGGGTGTTTTACGTGTGTACATAGTCGAGTCTTTTCCTTTGATTTTGTTTTCTTTTGTTTGCATTGTTAGGGTCATGATAGTGTGCTGCATTTAATATCGACATATCTGCTTGCCATGATCCTTGGGTGACTTGTCTTCTTTTGCTTGCCTAGTGCTTCAAAATTTTCACATTTCTTTCAAATCTTCATGTGTTTTCGAAAGAAAATGTTTTGTGGGTTTTGCGTGTGTTTAGCATGTGCAAAACCGTTGAGAGGCAAAGTAAAAAGAAAGCTCCCAAAATTGTCTTGAACTTGATGCATTAGGATATCTAGTACGTGGCTTTAGGATTTATCGAGTCGTTAGGATGCACCCCAGTTTTCCTTTGGGGGTGAGTAATCAGTGGGTTTCAGTGCTCAAACATTTAAAGAAGTCCACCCTGAACCTAGTGAGTCCAATTCGTGTTTGTTAATTTAGGAAGTTTGTTGTAGTCAAGGGCCCTTAATATCTTTTTGTGAAACTTAAGTGTAGGGGTTTTGGTTCCCATGTAGATAAATGAATAAATAAGTGGTGTTCTCTCTTCTCACACGGCTCCTATCACTCGGGAAAGTAGGTCTGAGGGGACTTTGTGCCTGGTGCTTTCGAGTCATCTGACTTGGGATGCACCGACCGAACTCCCGTTACACGGGTGGTAGGGATCGCCCTATGTGGAGATTTGGGAGAAGGTGTACGTGATAGTGTAAGTCCTCATAGGCAATGATGCACGAAACCTGACCCTGGGAGAATCAAACACCAACCAATAAATGCTCCAAAGAAAAAAGAAAAAAAAACAACAAGAAAGAACAGAAAAAGAAAAAAAAGAAAAGAAAAAGAAAAGAAGAGTCAAATAAGAACCAAAATGGACTTTACACTTTGTTTCACATTCAGAAGTTAAGGTTGCCCATGTCTTTCACTTAATTCCTTAGTTAACTCTCACGAATAACTCATTAGGCTAGGTGTGTGGACTGATTACATATATAGAGTCGACCCGTAGTATTACCGCATTCCATGATCGACAAAATAAGTCCAACGAGTCGTGTAGCTAGATTGATTAATGCATCTTGTTCGGATTTTGTGGGTATATCCGCTGAAAACCCTCAGGAGACACCACTCCTCCTCCTTGGCAACAAGGAGGTTTAACGGCTTGTTGCACGTGCTAAGTGCAACCGTGATTCCTACGAAAGTGAGTTAGGATTTCTTGTTTTTCGTATGCTTTTTCCTTTCTTTGTTTTGCTCGAGACTAGCAAAAACTTAGGTGTGGGGGTATTTGATTGACATCATTTCATGCTTATATTTGTACCTTATATCCATTATCTTACACCTAAGCAATGCTATGTGACGAGTTTTATGTTTAGTTTTCAGAAATAAAGAGGTTTGAAGAGAAGAGCCATGAAAGGACCCAAAAGCAGGAAAAACGGACCTAATTGTGAGACCTGGGGACCAAGATGCAAGGGGGAAGGACCTGATCGTAAGACAGAAGGACCTAAGAGCAAAACAGGAAACTCCACACCATCATGAGGAGTATTTTGTCAATTCGATTCGGGTCGGAGCTCCACTAAACCAACCAGATGCATCTAAGACCAAGAAACACTTCAAGAAAAGCCCACAAAGAAAACCAGGCGGATCTAAACTTTATAGACCGCCAATTGGCGGTCTGGAACCGCTAATTGGCGGTCCATTTAGCCCAGGATCCGTCCAATTTTCTGTAGCACGTGTATTCGTGTATTCTTAGTGTATTTTTGGTATTGGTTTAGTCCCACATCGGGGGATTGTCCCTGATTAGCTTTTTCCATGCTTATAAATAGAACTCTTCACCTCCCTTTGTATCCATCTCTCCCTCTTGGTGGCCATCTTCCCTACTAAGAGTGAAGCCTTGAAGCAAAACTCTAGTGGAGGAAGAGCTACTTGTAATTGAGTGAGTTAATAATATAAGTTTTCTTTTAATGATGTTGTTTCTCTCTTAGTTTAAATTCCTTTCCTTTGCATGCTTGTTTGTTTGTTTAGTTTATGCTTCTTTAATATTTCTTGCTTAAGTAGTATAAATTTCATTTCAGTATTATGTTTTCCTTTGCTAAATTAGTTAGTGTAATGAGTAGTGAGTAGTTTCATCCCCATTTGGGGGGTGGAGAAATATGTGATATAATAATGTAGTGTATTAAGTGTGTGTTATTTTTATCCCTTGAGCTTTATATGATTTCCATAACCATCTAATGGGTCTCCACTCTTATCTTTGATATGCTAATGCTCTTGAATGAAGCTTAGCTTATGCTTTGATTAGTGGACCTATTTTATGGGGAATGATAAAGTTAGGATATGGATGAAGTTAATGTTGGAAACACAATTTGTAGTGTATGTACTCTTGTTGCCTTTTCCTTAGCTAATGTCTTGTATGTTTTAATGATGTAGTCATCTTAATTCATGTAGAGGCATAGTAGGGTCTAGTCTTTATACTTGAGTTCATGTAGCTTCATTCCAATCATTGTCTTGTATGTTTTAATGATGTAGTCTTATCTTAATTCATGTAGAGGCAAGATTGGATGTAGTTTTATGATTTCATACACCACATGTTGTGAGGAGCTTAATTGAACACACACACACACACACATCTTTATGTTCACATCAGTCTCTACCCCCTTTGGGGTTTAGTTTTATTGCTTATATTCATTTCCTTTGCATTTCATTTCAGCTTTGTAGTTTAGATTAGTGTAATACATCTTTCTCCCTTCTTTTTACCTCTCGCCTTCGAATAAACCAAGTGTCGACACACCTCCCAGTGGACGACCCGTATTTGCCACCGCTTCAACGCGGCCGTGCACTTGCGGTTAAATATAAAACGAGATCAATCAATAGGCCCAAGCCGGTTGGTGCCATTGAGCATCGGTGCCGGATGACCATTCGGGAAGAGTGTGATTGATCATTTTATATTTAACCGCAAGTGCACGGCCGCGTTGAAGCGGTGGCAAATACGGGTCGTCCACTGGGAGGTGTGTCGACACTTGGTTTGTGCGAAGGCGAGAGGTAAAGAAAGGAGAAAAGGATTGGTTACACTAAACTACCCTACAAAGCTGAAATGAGATGGAGAAGAAACGATAAAACTAAACCCCAAAGGGGGTAGAGAAATAATGTGAACATAAAGAAGTGTATGTGTGTGTGTTCATTAAGCTCTTCACAACATGTAGTGCATGAAATCATAAAACTACATCCAACTTTCCCTCCACATGAATTAAGATTTCACTACATCATTAAAACATACAAGACAATAGTTGGAATGAAGCTACATGAACTCAAGTATAAAGACTAGACCCTACTATGCCTCCACATGAATTAAGATAAGACTACATCATTAAAACATACAAGACATTAGCTAAGGTAAAGGCAACAAGAGCTCATACACTACAACTTGTGTTTCCAATATTAACTTCATCCATATCCTAACCTTCTCATTCCCCACAAAATAGGTCCACTAATCAAAGCATAAGCTAAGATTCATTCAAGAGCATTAGCATATCAAAGATAAGAGTGGAGACCCATTAGATGGTTATGGAAATCATTTAAAGCTCAAGGGATTAAGATAACACACACTTAATACACTACATGATTATATCACATATTTCTCCACCCCCCAAATGGGGATGGAACTACTCACTACTCATTACACTACTATATTAGCAAAAGAAAGCATAATACTGAAATGAAAGTTATACTAATCAAGCAAGAAATATTAAAGAAGCATAAAACAAAACAAACAAGCAAACATGCATATGGAAGGAAATTAAACTAAGAGAGAAACAACACAATTAAAGGAAAACTTCTATTATTAACTCACTCAATTACAAGTAGCTCTTCCTCCACCAGAGTTTTGCTTCAAGGCTTCACTCTTAGTAGGGAAGGTGGCCACCAAAGAGAGAGATGGATACAATGGGAGGTGAAGAGTTCTATTTATAAGCATGGAAAAAGCTAATCCGGGACAATCCCCCGATGTGGGACTAAACCAATACCAAAAATAGTCTAAACACATGATAATACAAGTCCAGGAAGAAGCTTGGCTGATTTGGGCTTAACCAGACCGCCAATTGGCGGCCTATAAGCTTCAGATCGGTCTGGATCTTCTGGTGGGCTTTCCTTGGATTGTTTCTTGGTCTTGGATGCATCTAACTTGTTTAGTGGAGCTCCGACCCGAATCGAATTGACAAAATACTCCCCATAATGGTGTGGAGTTTCCTGTTTTGCTCTTAGGTCCTTCTGTCTTACGATCAGTCCTTCTGTCTTGCATCTTGGTCCCCAGGTCTCACAATTAAGTCCTTTTTTCCTGCTTTTGGGTCCTTTCATGGCTCTTCTCTTCAAACCTCTTTATTTCTGAAAACTAAACATAAAACTTGTCACGTAGCATTGCTTAGGTGTAAGATAATGGATATAAGATACAAATATAAGCATGAAATGATTTCAATCAAATACCCCCACACCTAAGTTTTTGCTAGTCCCGAGCAAAACAAAGAAAGAGAAAAGCAAACGAAAAACAAGAAATCCTAAGTCACTTTCGTAGGAATCACGGTTGCACTTAGCACGTGCAACAAGCCGTTAAACCTCCTTGTTGCCAAGGAGGAGGAGTGTTGTCTCCCGAGGGTTTTCAGCGGATATACCCACAAAATCCGAACAAGATGCATTATTCAATCTAGACACTCGACTCGTTGGACTTATGTTGTCGATCATTGGACGCGGTAATCCTACGGGCCGACTCTATATAGGTAATCAATCCACACACCTAACTTAATGAACCATTCGTGTTAGTTAAATAAGGAATTAAGTGAAAGACATGGACAACCTCAAGATCCTCAAGTGATACAAAGTGTAAGGTCCATTAAGGTTCTTATTTGCATTACCATATTATTTTTTCTTTTTGTTTCTTTTCACATTTTTTTTTCATTTTATTAGTTGGAGCTTCGTTCTCCCAGGGTCAGGTTTCGTGCATCATTGCCCATGAGGACTTACATTATCAGGTACACCTTCCCCAAATCTCCACATAGGGCAATCCCTACCACCCGTGTAACGGGAGTTCGGTCGGCGCATCCCAAGTCAGATGACTCGAAAGCACCAGGCACAAAGTCCCATCAGACCTACTTTCCCGAGTGATAGGAGCCGTGCGAGAAGAGAGAACATCTACTCACTTATTTCTTATCTACACATGAACCAAAACCCCTACACTAATGTCTCACAACAAGATTAAGAGGGTCCTTGACTACAACAAACTTCCTAAATTAACAAACACGAATTATTGACTCACTAGGTTCAGGGTGGACTTCTTTGAATGTTTGAGCACTGAAACCCTATGATTACTCACCCCCAAAGGAAAGCTGGGGTGCATCCTAACTACTCGATAAATCCTAAAGTCACTGTACTAAATATCCTAATGCATCAAGTTCAAGACAATTTTGGGAGCTTTCTTTTTACTTTGCCTCTCAACGGTTTTGCACATGCTAAACACACGCAAAACCCACAAAACATTTTCTTTTGCAAACACATGAATATTTTGAAAGAAATGTGAAAATTTGAAGCACTAGGCAAGCAAAAGAAGACAAGTCACCCAAGGATCATGGCAAGCAGATATATCGATATTAAATGCAGCACACTAACATGACCCTAACAATGCAAACAAAAGAAAACAAAATCGAAAGAAAAAAAACTCGACTATGTACACACGTAAAACACCCCCCACACCTACTTCATGCATTGTCCTCAATGAATGCGAGCAAAATACTACATGGATGTATGCATGAAACAGAATAGATCTCACCAACGTGAAGTACACAAGGGAGTTCATGGCTATGTTGATGGACACAACCCAACTTCCCTCAAAACCTGTGAGATGCTAAAGAAGGGATACAAATACGTGAAAGAAATGGGGCCCAAATACTCAAGGGTTGGGGCCCACAACAATCGATGCTCACTGAAGGATTTTTTTTTAAACTATGTACAAATGAACGCTCAACCACTCACGTGGGAGTATGAATGGTTGAGTGTGAGGGAGGTTCATGAAGGAACATGACCTCCTCGACTTCGGCTGGTGCCCCCTCCAAGTAGGGTTTGAGGCGTTGTCCATTAACTTTGAACACGTCCCCATTCCCTGGGTTCAAGATCTCAACCGCTCCATGAGGATAAACGGTTTGGACAATAAACGGGCCAGACCAGCGACTGCGGAGCTTACCCGCAAACAGATGAAGCCGGGAATTGTAGAGCAACACCTTCTGCCCCGCCGTAAACACCTTTCGCATAACCATGCGATCGTGAAACACCTTGGCTCGGGACTTATGAATTTTGGCATTCTTGTACGCATCATTGCGTAGCTCTTCTAATTCCACAATGTCGAGCTTACGTTGTACTCCTGCTTGATCAAGATCCATATTCAGGTTCTTGATCGCCCAGAAAGCACGATTCTCAAGCTCGACGGGTAGGTGGCAAGCCTTGCCGTACACTACCCGATATGGGGACATACCCAAATTGGTCTTGTACGCGGTGCGGAAAGCCCACAACGCATCTTTCAACTTGGTAGACCAATCCTTCCTCGAGGAACTAACCGTCTTCTCAAGAATTTGCTTTAATTGACGGTTAGAGATTTCGACCTGCCCACTAGTTTGCAGATGGTATGGCGTCGCAAGCTTGTGGGTGATTGAATATTTCCTCATAAGCGCTTCAAAGGAGCGATTACAGAAGTGGGTACCCCTATCGCTGATTATGGTACGAGGAGTACCAAATCGCGCAAAAATATCCCTCAAGAATTTGGTGACCACCTTGTTGCCATTGGTCTTTGTGGGTATAGCCTCAACCCACTTAGACACATAGTCAACGGCCACCAGAATGTAAACATTCCCGAACGAGTTCGGGAAGGGACCCATGAAATCGATGCCCCACACATCGAAGATGTCGACAACAAGGAAATTTTGCAAAGACATCATGTCACGTCGACCAATCCTGCCAAGGCGCTGGCACCTATCACATTGCTTACAAAAGTTGTAAGCATCCTTGAAAAGAGTGGGCCAGTAGAATCCAGATTGGAGCACCTTGGCAGCAGTTTTCTTTGCTCCAAATTGTCCTCCACATGCCTTAGAATGGCAGAAGTGGAGTACACTTTGGAACTCGGAATCTGGGACGCACCGCCTGAAAATTTGGTCAGAGCAGTATTTGAATAGGTAGGGGTCGTCCCAGTGAAAGAATCTGACATACGATCTAAATTTGGATTGGTCAGATTTTGACCAACCCACAGGAAGTTGCTCGGTCACGAGGTAGTTCACGATGTCGGCAAACCAAGGGTTATCTTCGATCGTGAACAACTGCTCGTCTGGAAATTTATCGTCAATGATTTGATCTTGTGGGTTGGTCGTCTCTAGACGAGACAAGTGGTCAGCTACAACGTTTTCACACCCTTTTTTGTCCCGAATCTTGAGATCGAATTCTTGTAACAACAAGATCCATCTCAAGAGTCGGGATTTTGCAACTTTTTTCGCCATGAGGTGCTTGATGGCTGTGTGATCGGAATACATAATCACGTGGGAGCCAATCAAGTACGACCGGAATTTCTCCAAAGCAAATATGATTGCTAAGAATTCCTTCTCGGTCACAATGTAGTTCAATTGGGCATCATTGAGTGTTCTACTGGCATAGTAGATCACATGAGGCAATTTTTCCAATCGTTGCCCAAGCACTGCTCCCACAGCGAAGTCAGATGCATCACACATTAACTCAAAGGGTTCAGTCCACACCGGTGCCTTAATAATGGGAGCTGAAGTCAACTCTTTTTTCAAGGTCAAAAAGGCATGGTGGCAATCCGGTGTGAACTCAAAAATGGCATCCTTAGCCAACAAGGCGGTGAGAGGTCGAGCAATTTTGCTAAAATCCCGAATGAACCGCCGATAGAATCCAGCATGCCCCAAAAAGGCGCGGATATCCTTCAGATTACGTGGCGGTGGGAGATTAGCAATAAGACCCACTTTGGCGGGATCTACCTCAATTCCCCTACTTGAGACCACATGTCCAAGTACAATCCCTCGCTTCACCATGAAGTGACATTTCTCCCAATTGAGAGTGAGGTTCTTTTCACGGCATCGCTTGAGGACAAGGCTCAAGTGATGAAGGCACTCATCAAAGGAAGCGCCAAATATGGAAAAGTCGTCCATGAAGATCTC
This sequence comes from Triglochin maritima, assembly GCA_963682175.1. Taxonomy (NCBI): domain Eukaryota; kingdom Viridiplantae; phylum Streptophyta; class Magnoliopsida; order Alismatales; family Juncaginaceae; genus Triglochin; species Triglochin maritima. The sequence goes on from OY821785.1 coordinate 16,218,711, forward strand.
AAGGAAACGCTCAACCATATCGGAGAAGATGCTGATCATACACCTCTGAAACGTTGCCGGCGCATTGCATAACCCAAAGGGCATGCGACGGTAGGCAAACGTGCCAAAGGGATAAGTGAATGTAGTTTTCTCTTGATCCTCAGGGGAGATGGGAATTTGGTTGTAACCGGAGTATCCATCAAGAAAACAGTAATACTCATGTCTGGCCAACCTCTCCAACATCTGATCAATGAATGGCAACGGGAAATGATCTTTCCGCGTTGCCGCATTGAGCTTGCGATAATCAACGCAAACTCGCCAGCCAGTTTGCAGGCGTGTCGGGATAAGCTCATTATGCTCATTCTCCACAACCGTCACGCCTGACTTCTTGGGAACCACATGGACAGGACTCACCCATGAACTATCAGAGATAGGATAGATTATGCCATGATCCAAGCACTTAAGAACCTCCTTTCGGACGGCTTCTTTCAGTACAGGATTCAATCTCCGTTGTGGGTCCCTGCGGGGCCTAGAATCCTCTTCCATGTGGATCCGATGCTGAACAATACCAGGGCTAATTCCCTTGATATCCTTCAAGGACCACCCGATCGCCTCTTTGTTTTCAAAGAGTACTCTTTTGAGGGCAACCTCTTGATCTTTTTCAAGATCAGAAGCAATAATGAGTGGCAAGGTCTCATTATCCCCTAAAAAGATGTACTTTAGATTATCGGGGAGCGGTTTAAGCTCGACCAGAGGTGGGTCCTTGTCGGATTCAGAGTTACTTTCAAGTGGCTCAAGGGCCACGGGGTAAGAGGAGCAAGCACCCAGATGTGCCTCCTCATCCAGAGATATGCTGGCGAATTCCTCAAGATCCTCTTCACTCGCAACCTGATCATTAGGCACCTCAATAATATGTCGATGTGAGTCGAACATGCCTAATGAGTCAGGCTCATCCGTGTCCTGGATGAAATTGGCTCCGACAGTGTCATCGAAGAGTCCAGGTTGCTTACCAAGAGTGAAGATGTTGAAATCCGCCGTGAGGTTTCCAAAAGACAACCTCATCAAGCCATTGCGACAATTGATCAAAGCATTAGATGTCGCAAGAAATTGCCTCCCAAGGATCACAGGAATCTGTCCTTGTGGGTTGGACACGGGTTCGGTATCCAAGATGATGAAATCAACTGGAAGTACGAACTCACCCACTTTGATAAGGACATCCTCCACACTCCCTCGTGGGATTTTGACGGATCTATCAGCCAACTGGAGGGTTGTCCTCGTTGGTTTAAGATTGCCTATCCCAAGGTTGACATAGACTGAGTAAGGCAGGAGATTCACAGATGCCCCCAAATCCAATAGAGCTTGAGAGATGGTCACATTCCCAATCATGCAAGAGACAGTTGGACAACCTGGGTCCTTGTACTTGACATTCATGGGTTGTGTCAATATGGAGCTCACATTGGCGGCCAAAAAGGCCTTTTTGGGCACATTTGTTTTTCTCTTGGTGGTGCAAAGGTCCTTGAGGAACTTGGCATACGGTGGCATTTGTTGAACAACGTCCAACAACGGGATGTTCACCTTTACTTGCCTAAGTACCTCAACGATCTTATCCCAATGCTCATCACGTTTTTTAGTCAACCGATGAGGGAATGGTGCCTTCGGGACATAAGAATCACGAGGAGGAGTCTCAGAATTAGGTTCCTTGACAGGCTCAAGATTCTCCTCAGAAGTCTCGCCAACAGGGTTGGCTTCCGGCATTTTCACATTATTGTCAACGACCCTTCCCAATCTCAAGGTATGAACAACATTAGCATGTTGGGAAGGGTCACTTTCAACATTGTGTACATTTTGCCTGGTATTAGCAGGCTGACCCCTGGGATTAACCACAGGTTGACTCGGGAACTGACCCTTCTCGCGTTCATGGAATTGATGAGCCAACTGGCTAACTTGCATTTCCAAAGCCTTGACTGTACTTTGCATGCTCTGCATGAACGCTTGAAGGGTCGGATCACTAGAAGGGTCCTTGGGGTCAACCCGCTGAGGTGGTGGAGTCTGGTTAGAATAACCCGACGAAGAGGCCTGACCAGGTTGGTAATTTTGGTGCTGAGACCTTTGATGTGGGGGTTGGTAGGTCGCCGATGGGCGTGGAGGTTGATAAGGTGGAGGTTGAGGTTGAGCGTGCGAGCTCTGACCGTGTCCTCCACTAGACCCCCAAGAGAAGTTAGGATGGTTACGCCATCCCGGGTTGTAGGAATGACTGTACGGGTCGTTTCGGGGCCTTTGTTGATACATCGCATTTGCATGCTCAGTATCCTTTGGAGCGTAAGCGCACTCCAAGTCATCATGTCCCGACAGTCCACACCTAGTACACCCGGGAGTAGCGACCTGAGCTACAGGAGCTCGGTCCATCTCCAAACTCTCTATCCTACGCATGAGAGCAGCCATTTTCTCCTCAGACGCGATAATCGACTCAACATGATATGATCCAGCTCGACCAGAAGACCTGGCGGCTGGTGACTCTCTCATGGTGTCCCACTCGAAGGTGCGCTCAGCCATGGACTCAAAAGTGTCCCATGCCTCCTCGATGGGTTTCATTTGGAAGTCACCCTGACACATCGACTCCAACAATGTGCGGGTGTTGTAGTTGATGCCCTCATAAACAATCTGGCACAGCTGCCATAGCTCAAGTCCATGATGAGGGCATTGCTGGAGAAGGTCCTTGAACCTCTCAAAGAAACCATGAAAAGATTCGGTCTCGGTCTGATACATTTGATGTATCTGGTGCCGTATCTGTTGAGTTTTCCTTTGAGGGAAAAATCTCTTCAGAAAGACGGTCACAAAGTCATCCCAAGACCGAATCGAGCTCGCCGGGAGGCTATACATCCATTTCTTCGCATTATCCTTCATGCGAACGAAATCATCCTCAACCGGACATAATCCTCGTCAAGCTGTTGAAGCTTGAACATGGAGCATACTTCCTCGAATTCGCGTATAAAAATATACGGATCCTCCTTATTGGCAGTAAAGGTTGGAAGCATGCTCACATACTGAGGTTTCAGCTCATAGTTGTTCCCGCGAGCAGGGGGAACAACTATGCAAGAAGGCTGCGCGGCCCGAACAGGATGGGTCCGCTCCCACAACGTCATCGGCCTATCCTGTCGAGCTAAAGGTGGTGGTGCACCTAGAACTCGATCCTGACCGAATCTCCCTTCCTCTCGAGTCAGAGGAGGAGAAGGAGGTCTACGTGGTGGTGGGAATGGACCGAGGTAGTCCATGTATGGAACCCGGTCTCCCTCGCCACCACGAGACGACTCGGCCTCTTGCTCCAAAGGAGCACGAGGCGGAGATGGTCGATCACCAAGACCGTCCATCTCAGCAGAATGCACTCTCTCGAGTCGAGCGCTCTCACCAGAACGAGCCCAACTTCGCATAAAATGCTCGACTCGACTCTAACAACCACACAACAGAAGGTGTACTAGAGGAGGAGACTAAACGTAGAGAATAGATGAGGAGAGGACTCAGGTGAGGAGGGAAGAATCCCTAGAGCTAGCGAGGGTAGTGGGATCAGGAAGAAGCCTAACTAGCAAGCACGGCTCAAACAATGTAAGGCAATGGGTCCTTAAGCTAGACGACGCCTAACTTCGAGGTCACTAGCCTCGACACGCCTCACCTCCCTACAACGAGGACCACAATGCCCAGCAAGTGATACCAGATCCGGAGATCCAGTACCTCATACTATCGACAAGGTAGGCAACGCCGATCAGGTCATGACGGTCTCGACTAGATTACTCTCCCAGTGCGTCCGAATTCCTTAGGGCCAATGTCTACTTGCTTTTAGTTAAGGCTTTATTAATAGTGGTTTTTGGGCCAAGAAGAGGGTGATGAAATCCCCCACCTTATCTTTTATGGGACAGCCCCTCCTTAGTAGTGATTTGATCCTAGATCTAGCAATCAATCGCTCCAATCAAACGCTCTCTCACCCTTATCCCGATGCACCTTACTAACTAATGCAAGAAATAAACATGCATGAATGAGGGATGTGGGTGCACGTACCTCACGCCAGCAATCAACGACATAATGTAAAGCAAAGAAAAGACAAATGCATGCAAGGTCTACCAATGGTGCATGACCTAGATGGCAAGAAGTCTAATCTTTTGCTTTGAGTTTTATGGTCCAAGTTGATTAAAGGGGGAGTGATTAATGATCTGGGAGCAAACCAGAAGTCATAGCATGCAAAATAGGGCTCCCAGATAACACAAATTTGAACACTAACTACCAGAAAAAATTACAAGGCAAGAAATTCTCACCAGGCCGCCAATTGGCGGTCCTCAACCGCTGATTGGCGGTCTATTTAGGTTTTCTCTTCCTACAACTTCCCCAGTAGCCTCCCCGTGATCTTGTGGTTCCCTGAAACTAAGAAAAACTGAACACAAAAAATTAAAAACCCCTTGAATCGTCCAAACCAAGGTCTGGACAGAGCACCTCCCCGGCAACGGCGCCAAAAACTTGATTGATCGTTTTATATTTAACCGCAAGTGCACGGCCGCGTTGAAGCGGTGGCAAATACGGGTCGTCCACTGGGAGGTGTGTCGACACTTGGTTTGTGCGAAGGCGAGAGGTAAAGAAAGGAGAAAAGGATTGGTTACACTAAACTACACTACAAAGCTGAAATGAGATGGAGAAGAAACGATAAAACTAAACCCCAAAGGGGGTAGAGAAATAATGTGAACATAAAGAAGTGTATGTGTGTGTGTTCATTAAGCTCTTCACAACATGTAGTGCATGAAATCATAAAACTACATCCAACTTTCCCTCCACATGAATTAAGATTTCACTACATCATTAAAACATACAAGACAATAGTTGGAATGAATCTACATGAACTCAAGTATAAAGACTAGACCCTACTATGCCTCCACATGAATTAAGATAAGACTACATCATTAAAACATACAAGACATTAGCTAAGGTAAAGGCAACAAGAGCTCATACAGTACAACTTGTGTTTCCAATATTAACTTCATCCATATCCTAACCTTATCATTCCCCACAAAATAGGTCCACTAATCAAAGCATAAGCTAAGATTCATTCAAGAGCATTAGCATATCAAAGATAAGAGTGGAGACCCATTAGATGGTTATGGAAATCATTTAAAGCTCAAGGGATTAAGATAACACACACTTAATACACTACATGATTATATCACATATTTCTCCACCCCCCAAATGGGGATGGAACTACTCACTACTCATTACACTACTATATTAGCAAAAGAAAGCATAATACTGAAATGAAAGTTATACTAATCAAGCAAGAAATATTAAAGAAGCATAAAACAAAACAAACAAGCAAACATGCATATGGAAGGAAATTAAACTAAGAGAGAAACAACACAATTAAAGGAAAACTTCTATTATTAACTCACTCAATTACAAGTAGCTCTTCCTCCACCAGAGTTTTGCTTCAAGGCTTCACTCTTAGTAGGGAAGGTGGCCACCAAAGAGAGAGATGGATACAATGGGAGGTGAAGAGTTCTATTTATAAGCATGGAAAAAGCTAATCCGGGACAATCCCCCGATGTGGGACTAAACCAATACCAAAAATAGTCTAAACACATGATAATACAAGTCCAGGAAGAAGCTTGGCTGATTTGGGCTTAACCAGACCGCCAATTGGCGGCCTATAAGCTTCAGATCGGTCTGGATCTTCTGGTGGGCTTTCCTTGGATTGTTTCTTGGTCTTGGATGCATCAAACTTGTTTAGTGGAGCTCTGACCCGAATCGAATTGACAAAATACTCCCCATGATGGTGTGGAGTTTCCTGTTTTGCTCTTAGGTCCTTCTGTCTTGCATATTGGTCCCCAGGTCTCACAATTAAGTCCTTTTTTCCTGCTTTTGGGTCCTTTCATGGCTCTTCTCTTCAAACCTCTTTATTTCTGAAAACTAAACATAAAACTCGTCACGTAGCATTGCTTAGGTGTAAGATAATGGATATAAGATACAAATATAAGCATGAAATGATGTCAATCAGAGTGTATCTCCGTGGACCACGAGTAGAGCTAGGATCCCAATTTGGATTCACCTCGGCATCGTATGGAGGAGGAGACCAATGTGGAGCTTCAGTGGAGACTTCATCATCCTCATTTTCAGAGGAATCATCTTCCGCTTCTTCTTCTTCAAGTGCTTGCTTCCCCGAGTGCATCCGTTTGAGTGTATATTGGTCGACGTCCATCTTGGAGGATTTGAAAATATCGTGGTCAAATTGGATGTTGAAGTGATCTATGACCAGCAAGATTAACATAGGAAAAAGGACAAAGTTGCGCTTCTTCTGGGAAATGTAGACCATATGGTTGATGATGAATAAGGTACAATTAGTGCGAGTATCAGTAGAGAGGTTGAAGAGGCAATTCATCATTTGGTGGCCAAGTTCGTCTTTGTGCCCTTTGCGCACAAAAAGGTTGGTGGAAATGAAACGACAAAGTATACGGTCAACAACCGAAAGATGAGGAATGGCAAGTTTGCCATCTTGAGGAACATCCGGTTGAGTCACCTCCATAAATTGACTCATAGATCCACAAACATCTTCCCAATATAGGTTGTAGATATCCTCGCCGGCACTAGGAAGCCCGGTGATCTCCGAGAGAAGAGAGGCGGTGAGAGAATGAGATGGAATCGACTTGGGTGGTAAGCGCCGATTGAGTGCCATAAAGAGCAGTAGTCTCCCAGAGATTGGCATAGAATTGACGACAAGCTTCCACGGAGAAAGGGATCTGAAGTTTGTCATGAAAGAAAACGCCAAGGTGATCAACCGCGAGATAGGTGGATAGACCAATCGACTCAAAATCTTTGATGATGATCTTCCACTCTGGAATTGGATTTGCACCACTAATAGTGTAGTAGTGATCCTCCACCTTAAGATTGTAGAAGATGCCTTTGTTGAAGGGCCGAAGATATTCATTGACGAGTTCGTTCGCCGGATTTGTAGAAGAAGAAGGTATGTCGGGGTTGAGTCTTGTCTTCTTTGCCGGAGGAACAGGTTTCTTTCCTCTCCTAGTTGTTGGTTTCTTTGGTGGTTCCGCCGTCTTCTTGGAAGAACAAATTTTTTTTGGACCCATGAAGAAGAATGGAGGAAGTGATGAAAGGTTAGTGAAGTGAGAAAGGGGAGGAAGCAAAAGTGTGCTTTGGGTATGATAGAAATGGAAGAGGAGATCCAAATATATAGAAGATGGGAGAATATGGGGGTTTTCAAACATAAAAAACCGTGTCCAACGGTCATCCATTATTGTCTCGGAAGACCGTTGGACCAGTTCCAACGGCTAGAAAAGGCAATGCTTCGGTCGACCGAACGGGCTTCGGTATACTGCCAAAAGGAAAACAGTAAGTCAAGAAGAATTACTGGAACTGGGTCACGGATGACAGAATAGGGCCGGTCGTCCATTTTGGGATAAACAGGGACGTACAAACTTTTCACGACATTCATCCGATTAAAAATTGGATACCCAACAATTCAAAAAAAGAATCGTTTAAAAAGAGGTCAACAAAGAATTCAAAAATTCACCCAAATCTCGCGGTCTTCCAAGATGGTTTCGGATACCCGTTTGAACGGGAACAGGGAAGGTTTCTAATTTTATCACACCAAATCTTTCAGTCAACCGTATATGACACGGTGTACCGAAATGCTGAATCCAGACCAAGTCCGGATCCCTGTCCAGACACAATCCGGTTAACCGAACTATGTTCGGTCATCCGTCGTGTGCGGACAGACCACAAAAGCAAACAATTAAAGAAATGATTTTTAAACAAATGAGATCATGATATTTATTTAGCACTACATATCCCTAGTTCTTGTCTAATCTTATCAAATTGATCAACATTTAATGGTTTAGTAAATATATCCGCTAATTGATCATTTGTTGAAATGAATTGCAATTCAATATCACCTTTAAGAGCATCATCTCTAAGAAAGTGATGGCGCGCATCTATATGCTTGGTTCTTGAATGAAAAATTGGATTTTTAGATAAGTTTATGGCACTAGTATTATTACAAAATATGGGTATAGTTGAAACTCAAGTCTCAAATCCTTGAGGGTTTGCCTCATCCAAAGGATTTGTGCACAACAACATCCGACGGCCACATACTCGGCTTCGGTTGTTAAGAGTGCAACACTATTTTGCTTCTTACTAAACCAAGAAACTAAAGATTTTCCCAAGAATTGACATGTCCCACTAGTACTTTTCCGATTGGATTTGCATCCGGCATAATCGGCATCACTATAGGCAATGAGATCAAAAAATCGAGTCTTGGGATAAAACAATCCAAAATCACAAGTAGTTTTCAAATATCGAAAAATCATTTTCAATGCATGCATATGAGATTCTTTAGGACAAGATTGAAAACGAGAACAAAGACAATCACTAAACATAATATGGGGTCTACTAGCGGTTAAATAAAGAAGTGAACCAATTATACCTCGATATTTTTTAATGTCAACTTCTTTGCCTTCTTCATCTTTATCCAATTTCAAGCTTGTACTCATGGGAGTATTATGAGGTTTGCTATCTTCATATCGAAATCGTTTGAGTAATTCTCTTGTGTATTTGGTTTGGTTGATGAAGTTTACCTTCGAGGTTTGCTTGATTTGGAGTCCAAGAAAGAAGTTGAGTTCACCCATCAAGCTCATTTCAAATTCACCTTGCATAGACTTAGAAAACTCTTGGCATAGACAATCATTAGTAGAACCGAATATAATGTGGTCAACGTATATTTGTACGGTTAATAAATCTTTATCTTTGGTCTTTGTAAATAATGTGGTGTCAACTTTCCCACGGTGAATCTATTTTCAAGCAAAAAGGTCTTCAACCTTTCATACCAAGCTCTAGGAGCTTTCTTAAGCCCATAAAGAGCCTTCTTAAGCTTGACTACATGATCTGGGTATGTTTCATTCACAAAAACGGGTGGTTGTTTAACATAAACTTCTTCCATAGTAAAACCATTCAAAAATAAACTTTTAACATCCATTTGAAAGAGTTTAAAATCCATGTATGATGCATACGCTAATAACATTCTAGTTACTTCTAATCGAGCTACCGGAGCATAGGTTTCATCAAAGTCGATGCCTTCCTCTTCGTTGTAACCTTGAGAGACCAATCGAGCTTTGTTTCTAACCACTTGCCCGGATTCATCAAGTTTGTTTCGAAAAACCCACTTGGTGTCAATTACCGTTTGATCTTTAGGTCTCGGAACAAGCTCCTAAACATCATTACGAATGAATTGGTTTAGCTCTTCATGCGTAGCTATTAACCAAAATTCATCATCACATGCTTCTTCTATTTTCTTAGGTTCAAGTTGAAATATAAATGCATAAGAGTCACATATAACAAGAGCATTAGACCTAGTAGTAATTCATTTTGATACATCACCAATTCAAAGATCCTTAGGATGATCCTTCTTATATTGCCAATCCTTTGGAAGCTCTTGTTTTTCTTGAGATGTTTCATTGGGTTGTTCTTGAGTTGTTATATTTCGAATATGGTCAAAAAGTTCATCATCAAGGTTAGAATTATCCTTATATGGTTCTTCTTGAAAGTGAACATGCATGGATTATTCTACACAACTAGTTCTCTTGTTATAAACTCGATATGTTTTACTCCTACTTGAATATCCTAAAAATATGGCTTCATCGGATTTAGCATCAAATTTGTCTAAATTATCCTTGGTATTGAGAACAAAATATTTAGAACCAAAAGCTTTGAAATAAGAATTTTTGGAGGTTTACCAAACCAAAGTTCAAATGGAGTTTTGTTTAAATTTGGTCAAATCAAAACACGGTTAAGAATGTAACAAGCCGTGTTAACCGCTTCACACCAAAAATACTTTGGTAAATCATTTTCACAAAGCATTGTTCTTGACATTTCTTGAAGAGTTCTATTCTTCCTTTCAACTACCCCATTTTGTTGAGGAGTTCTTGGGAAAGAAAAAGTATGTTCAATACCATTAGAATCACAAAATTCCTCAAAACCTTCATTTTCAAATTCACCACCATGATCACTACGAATTTTGAAAATCAAAGACCCTTTTTCTCTTTGAATTCGTTTTGAAATTTTTTCAAATTGCTTGAAAGCTTCATTCTTATTTGCAAGAAACAAAACCCAAGTAAATCGAGTAAAATCGTCAATGATGACAAATGCATATCTCTTGCCACCTAGACTAAAGGTTCTAGATGGACCAAAGAGATCCATATGCAAGAGTTCCAAAGGTTTTGAAGTAGAAACCATGTTAATTGACTTGAAAGAACTTTTAAATTGTTTTCGAAATTCACAAGCATTGCAAAGTTTATTTTTCTTGAAATCCAATTTGGGCAATCCTCTTACCAAGTCAAATTTAGCAAGTTTATGAAGTTGGCTCATACTAATGTGGCATAACCTCTTATGCCATAACCAAGATTTGTCATTTAAAGCAACTAAGCATTTTTCCTTAGAGAATGAGTCAATGCTATCGACATGCACAACATAAACATTTCCATATCTATAGCCTTTAAAAGTGGTTTTCAAACTAGCTTTACAAATAATGTATACAATATGTTGATCAAAGAAAACTAAGAATTCTTTATCGGTTAATTGACTAACACTAAGAAAATTATGTTTTAAACCATCCACAAGAAGCACATTTTGTATTTGAGTAATAGAATCATTACCAACATCGCCGATGCCAATAATGTGACCTTTGGAATTATCCCCAAATGTGACGGTTCCACCTTTCTTTGATTTCAATGTTTTGAACATAGAGTGGTCTCCCGTGATGTGCCTCGAACATCCGTTATCTACGATCCACTTCCCCTTCTTTTTCACCTACATTCGCAGAAGAAGAAGATAATTTTGGTATCCATATTTGTTTGGGTCCTTTGGGGTTAGCTTTAGGTACCCAAACTTGTTTTGTTCTAGGTACCCAAACATTTGAAAAAAAAATCTTTTTCACTACACTATTTAAAACATGCACAAAATAACTCTTAGAGTTTTTCTTTTCATTCATGTATCCTAAACCATGCTTTTCTAATGATTGAATGTAACTACCAAGTAACATGTCTAGCATCGTCTTTCCTTTGGTGAATTTCTCAAGATCAATTCTCAATTGCTTATTGCATTCTCTAAGATCATGTCTTTCTTTAGCATGAGATTCAACATTGAGTTCTTTTAAGCTTTTATTTTCCAACACAAGCTTATCAACTTCATTTGACAATGATTCATTTATACAAGCTAGATCATGATTAGCTTTCCTAGATAATTTACTTTTATGCCTTAATATGTCACATTTTTCAAGCAATTCATGAAAGGCATCAAGTAATTCATCATATGAGTTTGATTCATGAGTTGAGATTACCTCTTTTTCTCCATCTTTGGCGACATTGCAAGTGTTGGGTTCGTCTTGCTCGCTTGATGAAGATGCACTATCTAATTGTCCATCGACTTCTTCTTGAGTGTAGAGACATAGATGAGCTTCTTCATTTTCCAACTCACTTGAAGAACCAGAGGATGAGTGGGATGATCCAACCCAAGTTGCCTTGAGGGCCGTTTTCTTCTCCTTATACTTCTTCTCTCTTCTTTTGAATCTCCTTTCTTTTTCTTCATTCTCTCTTCTCTTTTTCTCTTTTCTTTCCTTGGATTGGATTAAGGGACAATCTTTCTTTATATGTGCAACTTTATCACATCCATAACAAATAGGACATTTTGAGCTCTCTCCATCATCCCTTCTCTTTCTTTTGAAATTTATCTTTTATCCATCGGTTCTTGAATCTCTTAACCATCATTGCAAGCTCTTCATCACTCTCCTCATCGTCCAATTTTTCGGATTTAAAGTTACCCTTAAGTGCAATGACTTTTTCTTTCTTTTTCGAGCTCTCCATCTCTTTCTCTCATTCATTTGAATCTCATAAGCCATAAGGCTTCCGATGAGATCCTCCATTGACAATGTGTTGAGATCTTGAGCCTCCTCAATGGCGGTTGTCTTTTTCTCCCAATCTCTTGAGAGAGATCGAAGAATCTTCCACACCTTGTCACCTTCTTACCAAGATTTTTCAAATTGTTAGTAATCTCGGTGAAGCGAGTGTTCATCTCGCTTATACTTTCACCGGGTATCACATCCGCTAATCCTACCATATTCTTGAGTATCCAATCCACAAGCAAATATATTCATAAGTTTTGCATTCATCTCGGCATTAGCAATTATAACATCGGTTAATGTTGCTAATTGTTCACTAGTGGGTGGAACATATTTACTACCAATGAATATCCACATTTTTAAGGAAATTGATTGGATGTAGATTCTCATTCTATTCTTCCAATGTGCATAATTATTTCCAGTAAGCAAAGGGGGTCTAGCGGTAGATAGTCCTTCTCTAAGTTGATTAGTGTTACGGTCCATGGCTAAATGGATTAGATGAGTAAACATATGCTCTTATACCAAATGTAAGACCAACAAACCAAGTAGATGCATCCAACAAACCAAGTAGATGCATCCAAGACCAACAAACCAAGTAGATGCATCCAAGACCAACAAACCAAGTAGATGCATCCAAGACCAACAAACCAAGTAGATGCATCCAAGACCAACAAATCCATCAAGCAAAGCCCACAACCAAAAGCAACGCGATCTGAAGTTTATAGACCGCCAATTGGCGGTCTTGGACCGCTAATTCGCGGTCCATATGGCCCCAGATCCGCTAAGCTTTCTCCTGGACTTGTATTATCATGTGTTTAGGCTATTTTTGGTATTGGTTTAGTCCCACATCGGGGGATTGTCCCGGATTAGCTTTTTCCATGCTTATAAATAGAACTCTTCACCTCCCATTGTATCCATCTCTCTCTTTGGTGGCCTTCTTCCCTACTAAGAGTGAAGCCTTGAAGCAAAACTCTGGTGGAGGAAGGGCTGCTTGTAATTTGAGTGAGTTCATAATAGAAGTTTTTCATTAGCTTGTTAATTCTAGCTTAGTTAATTTCCTTCAATGTGTTTGCTTTGGTGTTTGTCTTGTTTTATGCTTCTTTAATATTACTTGCTTGATTAGTATAGTTTCATTTCAGTATTGTGCTTGTTTTTGTTAATATAGTTAGTGTAATGAGTAGTGAGTAGTTCCATCCCCATTTGGGGTCTGGAGAAATATGTGATATAATCATGTAGTGTATTAAGTGTGTGTTATCTTAATCCCTTGAGCTTTATATGATATCCATAACCATCTAATGGGGTTTCACTCTTATCTTTGATATGCTAATGCTCTTGAATGAAGCTTAGCTTATGCTTTGATTAGTGGACCTATTTTATGGGGAATGATAAGGTTAGGATATGGATGGAATTAATATTGGAAACACAACTTGTAGTGTATGAGCTCTTGTTGCCTTGACCTTGGTTAATGTCTTGTATGTTTTAATAATAATGTGTATCTCAATTCATGTGGAGGCATACTAGGGTCTAGACTTTATACATGAGTTCATTTAGCTTCATTCCAATTATTGTCTTGTATGTTTTAATGATGTAGTCTTATCTTAATTCATGTAGAGGCAAAGTTGGATGTAGTTTTATGGTTTCATGCACTACATATTGTGAGGAGCTTAATGAACACACACACACTCTTTTATGTTCACATTATTTCTCTACCCCCTTTGGGGTTTAGTTTTATCGCTTCTTCTCCATTTCATTTCGCATTGTAGTATAGTTTAGTGTAACCAATCTTTCTATCCTTCTTTTTACCTCTCGCCTTCGAACAAACCAATCGTCGACACACCTCCCAGTGGATGACCCGTATTTGCCACCGCTTCAACGCGGCCGTGCACTTGCGGTTAATATAAAACGATCAATCAAGGGGATACCTATTCTTGATGGTGACCTTGTTCAACATCCTATAGTCAATGCACATCCGCAATGACCCATCCTTCTTCTTCACAAACAACACTGGCACGCCCCAAGGTGAGACACTCAGTCTGATGAAACCAGCCTCCATCAGCTCCTGTAGCTGCTTCTTCAACTCTGCCAACTTTGCGGGCGCCATCCTGTACGGGGCTTTCGACTGTGGTGAGGTGTCTGCTGCCAGCTCAATGCAAAACTCCATCTCTCGCGGAGGTGGCAATCCTGGGATATCATCTGGAAACACCTCTGTAAACTCCCGCACCACATCTATCTCGTCCAAACTCAGTGACTCAGCCTCTGGAACAACCAGCGTCGCTAGGAATGCTTTTCAACCCTGCTGCATCAACTTCTGAGCCCTCAAAGCTGACACCACAATGCGGCCCCCTCTGTTCCTGACTCCTCTAATCATGATATCAGGCAACCCATTCCTCGGAATCAAAACCTTCCTCTCACGGAAAAGAACCCGCACGTCATGCCGGGACAGCCAGTCCATCCCAAGAATAACGTCGAAGTCCTCCGTCGGTATCAAGACCAGATATGCCGGAAAATATTGGTCTCCCGAAACAATCGTGGCGCCGGGGATGAAGCTCCCCACAGTGCCACCTGACCCAGGGGTGTGCTGACCTCCAAAGTGGCAGTCAACATCGCAAGGGTACAGCCCAACACTCCCGCAAATCGCTCCGAGATAAATGAGTGTGTCGCGCCACAATCAAAAAGCACCCTAACTTCTCAACCTGCCACAAGAAGTGTACCTTCCACGACAGTGCTGGGGTCCCTCGCCTCCTCCGCCTGGATAGTGAAGACTCTTCCAGTGCGCTGACCCTGCTGAGGTGTTGCAGGTCTCCTAGCTCCGCCTCCACTGGCAATCGGAAGTCCCGGAGGTCTGCTCGGTCCAACGCCCTTGCTAGGGCAATTCCTGACGAAGTGGCCCAGCTGACCACAACCATGACATGTACCCGGCCCAAAACATCGCCCAGTGTGCACTCTGCCACAGCTCCTGCAGGCCTCTGGCTGCGGCGCCCCTACTGCCTCAATCCGGGGCTTCTTGCCCGGATTCTCCGGACTCTGCCCTCCTGGCCTCCCTAAGGATCTCCCGACTGGTCTCCTCTCATCCTGGTAATTCTCCCGGTAGTCCCTCTCCATAATCGTGGCACTCCTCACAGCATCCGCCAAGGTGCGCGGCATGCTCGACAGCACTCGGGTCCTCAGCTGCTTCCGGAGTCCCCTGACAAACTTCATCGACCTCTGCGCCTGGATGACGAAGATCTCTAGACAGTAACGCTCAACGTCGTTAAACTTCCCAATGTACTCCTCCAGTGTCATGCTCCTCTGCTCCAGGGCCAGGAACTCCTCCCTCTTCCTGTCTCACACATGCTCCGGGAAGTACTGCTCGTTGAACTCCTCAACGAACTCCTCCCATGCCACATCCTCTCGGCCGGCGAACAAAACTGCTGAAGTGAACCTCCATCAGTTCACTACAGCTCCTCTCAGCACATAGGTGGCCATGTCCACCTTCTTCTCCGGACTACAGTCGATAGCCCTGAAAATCGTCTACATAGTGAGGATCCACTCCTCAGCTGCCTCTGCATCCATCTGCCCAGTAAAAGTCGGAGGGTGCTGACTCATGAACCGGTCGTGCATCACACCGGCCCCCGTCTGCGTACTCTGCGCTGCTTGGCGCTCCAACATCCCGCTCAACCGCTCCACGGTATGGAACAGGACCCTGCGCTCTACCTCCCGGACCTCCTCTCTCCCAGTCTCACTCGAATCGCGAGTCTCAATCGCAGGCACGACCCGTCTCGGAGGCATCACTCTATAGGACAATAGTTCACGTCAGAAAGATCAATGAATGCATGCCATGGACCTCTAGACTCTAATCCTAACTCGATGGTGGTTTCTTTGGGAAAGTACGCCGAAATCAAAGCTCTGATACCAAGTTGTAACGTCCCAGAACAGCGGAACAAATTTTTCAAATTAAAATATCAACATACGACCATCAACAAGGGCACGTTACTAGAAAAGTCAACTGAATAAATATATATAAAATATCTCCACGTGGAAGTCATAATACAGAGTGTCAAAAGAGCGATTACATGTCTAATACATAACTACTGTAATCACTACCTCTACAAAAAGATAAGATGACAGGACCTGATCCCGGAGGTACTCCCCTCGGTCACCACCAACCTACGACTGCCTGCTCCCTGAAAATGAAACACAAAATCTGCCTGAGTTCCCGCAAGGAACCCCGTATGCCAACATCTCCTATCATAAACGGAAAATAAGACGAAAAGCCAAGAATGCACATGCAATGCAAAACCACCTCGGGCCCACAGACTGCCCATCGCTCTCCTACACAAGGAAAGTGCATCCCCTCCCTACACAAGGAAGAAGGCGTCTCTCGGCCGCACAGGCACAAGTAACCTCGCTCTCCGACACACGGAAAGTGCAACCCCTCCCTACACAAGGAAGAAGGCATCTCCCACCCACACAACCATGGAAGGCATCCCTCTGCCGCACAGGCTCAAGGGGTCCTCGCTCTCCGACACACGGAAAGTGCATCCCCTCCCTACACAAGGAAGAAGGCGTCTCCCACCCACACAGGCATGGGAGGCATCCCTCAGCCGCACATGCACAAGGGGTCCAACAGAAAATCGCCCTCGTCTAATGTGAAATCCACCAATGACAATTCGACCCACCGGTCGAACAAGATCAATCTAGCGGTCGACCGTTTGGAAGGTCTACGCTATACATTTTATATACATATATATCCCGTCGATCGAACCAGGGTCCGTTCAACCAACAAGAAAACTGCATGAATCCTGCCCGCTGCATTCGGTCGACCGAAACTCTTCCGGTCGACCGGATCAACAAGCACTTCACTGCAGGAAAACTGCACGCGGTCGGTCGACCGGATCACAAAGAGCGGTCGACCGTTTAGATGGTCAACGCTCTTGACCGACTTTGCGCAGTTCGGTCGACCGAGACACACACTCGGTCGGCCAAAGGTCTGTCTAACCAATCTACGGGGATTCGGTCGACCGAACCAAACACCGGTCCACCGGGCTAATATAACCCTTAGAAATTCCCGCTAAAATTTGGCATAAACGGTCGACCGTCACACAGGCATCGTTGGACTGTTTTCGGGCAGTAAGTTATTATTCACTGATATCGGTCGACCGAACCTCACACGGTCGACCGAACAATACATAATCGCCACTGAATAGGCATCATTTAGACGATGTTCGGTCGACCGAGACACACAACGGTCGACCGAACCAGTCGTCTTCAACCTTGGTTCAGTGGGTTTTTCGCCGGGGAAACGGCACCAACGCCGCCCCCTACACTCCCACACCACTTGGGGAGTTAATATGAAGACTTGGCATACCTTTCACCGTGGAGAGAACGTGTCCGGCGAGCTCCTCCTCCTCCGGCGTCGCTTCTAGCTTCTTCTCCCTCTTTCCTCCGTTCTCGTCGCTCCTTCCTCGCGTGCGCCTCCACCACGTCGCCGGAGCTCTTCTCCCTCCTTCTCTGATCGCCGGAATGAAATGAGAAAGGTGAGGTTTGGGGGTGGAACGAAATCAACAACCAAAGAGAAGAAATGAGTGAGTTTTTGCTTCTTAAACACCAAACCCCACGCGCTACAGTACCCGCCGCCTACCTAAACCCTAAACCTCATCATCTCACTTCAACTTCCCATGCAAGCACACCAAAACCCATGCCTCCAACCCTAATTTCGTGGGTTTAATCCCTAATGAGGGATTAGATCATAACATAGGATTATCATCTCCACCCCCCAAAAGGGGAGTGGTTTTACTCACTACACATTACATTAATTATTAAACTAAGATAAGAAGACATATTAACTAAGCTAGATTTAGTAAAAAACAATTAAACTAAAACATGCACAAACAATAAAAGAAGTACAAAACAAAGAAAACTTTATTGATAAAATGACTCACATTTCAAGTAGCATCCTCCTACTTTAGTGTGTGCTTCAAGGCCTCACTTTTAGTAGGAAGAATAGCCACTTAAAATATGGAGTGATTACAATAGAAGGTGAAGAGTTCTATTTATAGCCAAAGAAAAAGGCAATCTGGGACAATCCCCCGATATGGGACTAAACAAATACCAAAAATGGCCTAAACATCCTCTAAGACATGTGTTGGAGAAATTTGAGCGGATTTGGGCCAAAAAAGACCGCCAATTAGCTTGGTTTTGTTGTGGGCTTTTCTTGGTATATTTGTTGGTCTTGGATGCATTTACTTGGTTTGTTGGAGCTCCGACCCGAATCGAATTGCTAAAATACTCCCCATGATGGTATGGAGTATTCTGTTTTGCTCTTAGGTCCTTCTGTCTTACGTTCAGGTCCTTCTCCCTTGCATCTCAGTCCCTAATTCTCACAATTCAGTCATTTTTCCCAGCTTTTGGGTCCTTTTATGCTTCATCTCTTCAAACCTATTTGTTCCTGAAAACTTAACATAAAACTCGTAACATAGCATTGTTTAGGTGAAAGATAATGGATATAAGATACAAATATAAGCATGAAATGATGTCAATCAAATACCCCCACACCTAACTTTTGCTAGTCCCGAGCAAAACAAAGAAAGAGAAAAGCATACGAAAAACAAGAAATCCTAACTCACTTTCGTAGTAATCACTGTTGCACTTAGCACGTGCAACAAGCCGTTAAACCTCCTTGTCGCCAAGGAGGAGGAGTGTTGTCTCCTGAGGGTTTTCAGCGGATATACCCACAAAATCCGAACAAGATGCATTAATCAATCTAGCTACATGACTCGTTGGACTTATTTTGTTGATCATGGGACGCGGCAATACCACGGGTCGACTCTATATATGTAATCAGTCCACACACCTAGCCTAATGAGTTATTCGTGAGAGTTAGTTAAGGACTTAAGGGAAAGACATGGGCAACCTTAACTTCTGAATGTGATACAATGTGTAAACTCCATTTTGGTTCTTATTTGACACCTTTGTTTTCTTTTTTTCTTTTTTTTCTCTTGTTTTTTTTCTTTTTCTTTGGAGCAGTTTATTGGTTGGTGTTTGATTCTCCGAGGGTCAGGTTTCGTGCATCATTGCCTATGAGGACTTACAGTATCACGTACACCTTCCCCTAAATCTCCACATAGGGCGATCCCTACCACCCGTGTAACAGGAGTTCGGTCGGTGCATCCCAAGTCAGATGACTCGAAGGCATCAGGAACAAAGTCCCCCCAGACCTACTTTCCCGAGTGATAGGAGCCGTACGAGAAGAGAGAACACAACTTATTTATTTATCTTCATGGGAACAAAAAACCCTACACTTAAGTTTCACAAAAAGAGATTAAGGACCATTGACTACGACAAACTTCCTTATACTAACAAACATGAATTATTTGACTCACTAGGTTCTGGGTGGACTTCTTTAAATGTTTGAGTGTTGAAACCCTATGATTACACGCTCCCCGAGGGAAAACCGGGGTGCATCTTAACGACTCGATAAGACCTAAAGCCAGTAAACTAGAAATCCTAATGCATCAAGTTCAAGAAAATTTTGGGAGCTTTCTTTTTACTTTGCCTCTCAACAGTTTTGCATATGCTAAACACACGCAAAACCTGCAAAAACATTTTCTTTCGCAAACACATGAAGATTTTGAAAGAAATGTGAAAATTTTAGAGCACTAGGCAAACAAAAGAAGACAAGTCACCCAAGGATCATGGCAAGCAGATATATCGATGCTTAAATGCAGCACACTAACATGGCCCTATCAGTACACACAAAAGAAAACAAAATCAAAGGAAAAAGACTCGACTATGTACACACGTAAAACACCCCCCCACACACACACCTACTTCATGCATTGTCCTCAATGAATGTGAGCATGATACTACATGGATTTATGCATGAAAAAGGGAAGATCTCACCAACATTAAGTGCAACATAAAGTTCATGGTTATAGTGATGGACACAAACCCGAATTCCCTCAAAACCTGTGAGATACTGAAGAGGGGAGAAAAATACGTGAAGAAATGGGGGCCATGTACACAAGGGTTGGGGCCCACAACAATCAATGCTCGTTCATAGAGTCTTTTATTACACTTTTTTCTTTTGTTCTTTTTTTTACATGATATACAGCAACAACGATATTCTCATAATCATTTGGTCAAGGAACATCAAATGGGATCATCAAGTCATGAGACCAGAGACTTGCCGAGATGGGCAAACTTCACCGGTACTCTGAGGTGTCAAGAGGGGTGAAAGGTCAAAGCTGAAAGCCTCGAACCCCTCATGATATTGGTTGGGTGTGGGCAACAAAGAATGAAGTTGTGTTGCCTCACTAGGGTTTAGTTGCTCATCGAACAAAACCTTCCAACCAATAGGTGGGTGCATCGGAATGAGTTCCTCAAGCTCATTCGATGGATGCAGCAGACCGGCATCAATAAGAATGGGGCTTCTCCCCAAGTTATCCAACAAGGACCTCCCACCGTCATTTAGATCATCAAGCATAAGCTTGGTCATAGGTGGGTCCTTGTTGGAGTCAATATGAAGCTCAAATGGCTCAATGGCCATGGGACATGAGGTAGAGACACCTTCTGGTATAGGCATATGATGAGGTGTCTCACTCTCACTAGTACTCTCAACTAAATCATGCAACGAACACTCCTTTTGGATATTTATGTTTGATGTCAGCTCACTCTGTTGCATTGCAAAGACAGGCAATGAGTTTTCACTGGCCCCACAAACATTCTCAATGGGTTGCATTGGGGTTATGGGTGTTCGTTGATTTTGTGGTGCTTTCTCCAATTGGCGGATGAGATTTAGATTTAAAGGTTGATCCATGGGCTCCTGTTGCCTACCAGAGTTGAACACATGAAACTCGGCACTCATGTTACCGAATGAGAGCTTCATGAGACCATTTCTACAATTAATTAAGGCGTTGGAAGTTGCCAGAAATGGTCTACCCAAAATCAAAGGTATGTGAGAGTGGGTGTTCGCAACAGGATTGGTATCGAGGACAACAAAATTGACTGGAAATATATAATCTCCAACTTTGATAAGCATGTCCTCGATAATCCCCTTTCGAATATGAATGGATCTGTCCGCCAGTTGGAGGGTGATCTTAGTTGGTTTCAATTCTCCCAAATTTAACTGTTGATAAACAGAAAATGGGAGGAGGTTGACCACTGATCCTAAATCAAGCAAAACACTATGATGCATTGCATACATTGCATCATATGTCTTTCATTTAGATTAATTTTATATCAATAAATGCTACTAAGGTATGTGTTTAGTCTTATTTACAGAATACAGGGACCTGAATACAAATTACCCATATCCCGAGCATAAATGCGTGCAAGAGACTCATTCCTGTCATAAAGACTAAGTTCAAGATTATCGGGTTTCAAATGGAAATGCATCCAAGCATAAAAGCATTCAAGACCTAATTACAAAAAGGACAAGGACTTAAGCACAAAAGTAGACAAGGACTTAACTGCAAAAAGCCAAGGACCTAATTGCAAATTACGAGTAGCTTTTATTATTATGGAGAAAATCTAAAGAAAAATCAATGTGGATCTCTAAATATATAAAGAAATAAAGTCGGAGCTCAAAAGAAAGGAAAGAATCAATCCAGACGCGCAAAGGATATTGAAATCATACCATAAACACACACGAAAAATCCGGATTAAATCTAAGCTAAAAAGGCGGCGAATCCGCCGCATAAAATTCGATCCCTGCTCTAAAAATTTTACCGGTTGCGTGTTGACGCGTGTACTTTCCTATTTTATACCTAAGTCCCTTGTATCGGCCATAAATAGCCCTGAAACGATGTTGTAGAGGATCTTCTTAATTTTAACCTTAGTTTTTAATTCTTAGTTCTTGTCTTGTTTCCATAGTTTTAGTAATAAAATTCTGTCTTTTATTTCTTGTTTTTAGTTTTCTTTTGTAATTCCTCTAGGACCCCTTCCCCTTCCCTCCATCTATGAGTTTCTAACTCTTTCCAAAGGGTGGAGGTGACGGATTTAGGGTGATGAGAAGAGAATAAAGTTATTATTTTAATTTCGTGATTAGTATATTTTGATTACTTGAGTTTGTGTTAAATCATTTATCATGTAATCTTTTATAACTAATATAATTTATTATAAGTTTCTGAATTCTCTAATCTAAACCCGATATCTAAACCTCCACCCAACGGAATTCACCATCTTTATTCTTATTTTAGCTTTATTTGTTCATGTTTCATGCTTTAGAAAATTAAAAATCAAAAATCTCAAAACCAAACTTATTATTCTCTCCTTCTTTCCCCTAATCGAAAATCACACAAATAACAAATCTCTCCCTCCTTGTGTTCGACCCGTATTTGCCACATCTTCATTGACGTCGTGCACTTGCGGTATAAATTTAATTCTCAACACATTACTCATGTTAGTGTCCCATATCGTACACTGAATAGTAGGACACCCAGGATCCTTGTATTTTGTGTAGGCAGGATTGGACAAAAGTGAGCTTACATTTGCAGGCAAGAATGCTTTCTTAGGAACATTGGTCTTCCTCTTGGTTGTGCAAAGATCCTTCAACACTTTGGCATATTGAGGTATTTGTTGGATGACATCCAACAAGGGGATGTTAACCTTAACTTGCTTTAACACCTCTAATATCTTGTCCATTGTGTCACTCTGTTTTTTGGTTAACCTACTTGGATAGGGAGCTTTTGGCATGTAGGTTTTCTGCGGTGCCTGAGAAAGAAGCCTTGGTGTATTACCCTCACCCTCAGCCTCTTCTTCACCACCATTCCCACTGAGGGGCTGCATAGATGGTGGTGGGTGTGGCAAGGAAATGTGATTGTCAACCTGTTTTCCATTCCTTAAGGTCACAATGGAATTGACATGGTGAATAGGTTCCTCCACGTGGTTCACTTACCTCCCCCGAGGTACCACATTCTCATTTTGCATGTGTTGTTGCTGGTACATGCGGGGGTTAGCCTCAGGCTGGCTAGGAAATGACCCTGTCTCTCTTACATGTACAGACTGAGCCAATTGGCCCATCTGAAGCTCTAGATATTTGATGGTCTGCTGATTTGAAGTGAGAACTTGACTTGTGGATGACATAAAAATTTTCACAGAGTTATCAAGTCCACGAGTCAAGTTCTCAAGCGAAATGAATCGGGTTTCCATATTATTGGAATTTGGGAAACCCGGTTGATTGGTGATTGGAGCTTGGGGTGGCTGATAAGATTGTGCATGCATTGGAGGTTGGTATGATTGGTTAGGTGGTCGAGAGGAGTTTGAAGGACCACTCGGGGCATTATTTTGGTTCCATGAAAAATTGGGGTGGTTCCTCCATCCAGGATTATAAGATGATGAGTATGTGTCATTCCTAGCTCTATCATAGATGGCGTTGACATGTTCCATCTCAGGAGGAATGGACGCACACTCGCTTTCTACATGACCTATCCTACCACATGAATGACAGGGAACTCGACCAGATGTGGACATGTGAGGTGCACTTTGTTGGTTTTGGAGCTCAATCGAATCCATACGGCGCATTAAGGCCGCCATGCGTGCCTCGGTGGCCGTAGTGGTATCGATAGCGAATACGGTACCCGATCTAGTCGAGTTTGCATTCACGATCCTCGCTCCTATACTAGATGATGCATGTGGTTCCCTTACACTCTCCCATTGCATTGCTTTCTCAGCAAGGTCTTCTAGGAAAGCCGATGCCTCCTTCTCATCCTTTCCCAAGAACTCTCCTTGACACATGGACTCAAGGAGCGTTCGGGACGGGATGTGAAGACCCTCGTAAACAATCTAACAAAGACGCCACAGCTCAATGCCATGGCGAGGGCATGAGGATAGTAGCTCATTGAACCTCTCTAAGTATGCATGGAATGGTTCGGTCTCATGTTGATAGAATGAATTGATTTCGTTCCTCAATTTTTGAGTCCGATGATTTGGGAAGTACTTCTTAAGGAATGCAGATTGAAACTCATCCCAAGTCCTAAAGGCATTCGCCTGGTTGCTGTACAACCAATTCTTGGCATCATCCTTCAGCGCAAAGGGGACAAGCCTAAGATGGATGGAGTCTGTGCTAAGTTGTTCCAGCTTGTACATAGCACAGACATCCTCAAATTCCTTGAGAAAGATATAGGGGTCACCTTTCCCAGTGAAATGAGGGAGCATGGAGATAAACTGAGGTTTAACCTCAAAATGGTTCCCATTTGCCTCTGGCAATACGATGCATGAGGGTAGAGATGTACGGCTCGGGTAGCATCGATCACGGAGAGGTATGTTAACGACAACCGAAAGAACAGGTCGAACAGGTGGGGCCAGTAACTTTTCCTCCTCACAGAAATTAGCAGCCATTGAACCTGGACTGTGTACGACACGAGAGGAGGAAGGTGTTGAGAAATCGATTACCAAAGCCAGATTGACAACGATCCTCCTCAAACGAACCCTCTCGTCTCGTGTCCACGAAAGCATGCACAAAGGTGCACACACAAACCAAAACTTTTTTTTAATAAAGAATGTGCATAGAGGAGAAGACGGGGGACACAGGAGAGAAAGAATGACTCAGGAGAGAAGGGAAGAAGTCTTTATGCTATTGTGGATGGGTACAGGTAGAAGCACACAAGCAAACAAGGATCAAACAATCCTAAGGTCGCTATAGGTCCTTACAGCTAGACGACGCCTAACTGTGAGGTCACACTGCCTCAACACGCCTCACCTCCCTACGACGAGGACCACAAAGCCCAGCAAGTGGCCAAGATCCGGGGATCTCGTCTCTCCTACTATCGACAAAGTGGCCAACGCCGATCAGGTCATGACGGTCGGGACCGGATCACTCTCCTAATGCGCCCGAAATCCTTAGGGCCAATGTCTACTTGATTTTAAAAATTAGGCTCTTTATTAGTGTGGTTTGTGGGGCGAAGGAAAGGGTGATGAAATCCCCCACCTTATCTTTTATGGGACAGCCCCTCCTTAGTAGCGTTTTAAAGTCTTAATCTAACAATCAACTCTCCAAACAAACGCTCAACTCACACTTGTTTTAATGCACTTCCTACTAACTAATGCATGTTCATACGAAATGCATGAATGAGAGTAGAAGGTGCGTACCTCACGCCAGCACTCAGCAACAGAAAATAAAGCTAAGAGAAAAGACAATCTACATGCCTAAGTCACATACATGATGCATGACCTAAACAAAAAGCATGCCTAATCTTTTGCTTTGGGTTTGAGGATCCAAGTTGCTTAAAGGAGGTTTGATTATGGATCTGGGAACAAACTATAAGTCAAAACATACCAAATTAAGTCCCAGATCACTACATCAATTATGCAAACAGACCAAAGAAATAAGAGAGCAAACAGAGCTTACCAGACCGCCAATTGGCGGTCTCAGGCCGCTGATTGGCGGTCTAAAGTGCCCAGATTGCCTCAAAACTTGTCCAGGTGTTCCTCCTGGCGACTCCAAGTCTCCTGAAACAAAGAAAAACTACAAAACCCCAAATTAAATCCACTCGAATCGTCCAAACAAGAGTCTGGACTGGCACCTCCCCGGCAACGGCGCCAAAAAAACTTGTTGTACGTTTTATTTACACCGCAAGTGCACGGCCGCGATGAAGCGGTGGCAAGTATGGGTCCTCCTCAGGGAGGTGAGCAGTCTCTTGTTTATCAGAAATCAAGTGGCACAAAAGGGGGAAGAAAGTTGTTTACGCTAATCTATGCTACACTAACTACTAAGAATGAAATGCCAAGGAGAGAGATTAACAAATACTTCAAACTAAACTAAAGAAACTTAACACTATGCTGAAATCAGTAAGAGAGAGACCCCTTAGGGGGTGGAGTGACTACACATACACAATAAGGAGGCAAGAGTGTCTTCCTATAGGCACAAGTGGAGGTAGTGTTTTCATGTATGGGAGGTGTCTACTTATCATGGCAAAACCCATCAATTAAATCACTAACCTATTTGATTTACATTCATAAACACAAGCTGGTTATTTAAGAAACTAAACAAGCATGGGAGGTGTCTTAAAACTTGTGGCAAAACCCATCTAGTGAAGTGTTCTATTCTAACAAGCAAGCATGCATTCATATTAATCAACACATTTCAAAATAAACATCCTTCCTTCCTTAATTGCATATATGATTATCATCTCCATCCCCCAAAAGGGGAGTGGTTTTACTCACTACAACTTACACTAATTATTAAACTAAGATAAGAAGACATATTAACTAAGCTAGATTTAATAAAAGATAATTAAACTAAAATATGCGCAAACAATAAAACAAGCACAAAACAAAGAAAACTTTATTGATAAAATGACTCACATTTCAAGTAGCATCCTCCTACTTTAGTGTGTGCTTCAAGGCCTCACTTCTAGTAGGAAGAATAGCCACTTAAAATATGGAGTGATTACAATAGAAGGTGAAGAGTTCTATTTATAGCCAAAGAAAAAGGCAATCTGGGACAATGCCCCAATGTGGGACTAAACAAATACCAAAAATAGCCTAACCATCCTCTAAGACATGTGATGAAGAAATTTGAGCGGATTTGGGCCAAAACAGACCGCCAATTAGCGGTGTTGGACCGCCAATTGGCGGTCTATATGGTTCAGGTCCTGCTCAGTTTTGTTGTGGCCTTTTCTTGGTATAGTTTTTGGTCTTGGATGCATTTACTTGGTTTGTTGGAGCTCCGACCCGAATCGAATTGCTAAAATACTCCCCATGATGGCGTGGCGTATTCTGTTTTGCTCTTAGGTCCTACTGTCTTACGTTCAGGTCCTTCTCTCTTGCATCTCAGTCCCCAGATCTCACAATTCAGTCCTTTTTCCTAGCTTTTGGGTCCTTTTATGCTTCATCTCTTCAAACCTATTTATTCCTGAAAACTAAACATAAAACTCGTAACATAGCATTGTTTAGGTGAAAGATAATGGATATAAGATACAAATATAAGCATAAAATGATGCCAATCAATTGATCACCTACATTGTTAGGAATACACAATATCTATGCAAATTGACAATATGATGTGTGTGATGTTGTAATTGAAGTTATGCATAATATTAGTTTGTTAATCATCAAAATTAAGATTAGAGGACCAAAAAGCCAACAAAGCAGTTTGGTTTCCCCGCCCACTATGTAAGCTTGTGTTGGCATGCGTAAGTGCATCGTTTGTGGTCACGTGAGTGGTGCAATCTCACAACCGTTTCATGCAACGAATGGTTTGCGGCAAGGGGACCCGATGGCCCCCTACCTTTTCGACTTTTGTATGGAGGTGCTCAACTCTATGTTCAGAAAGGAGGTGGAGAGGGGTACTCTAGAACAAGCAAGGTGCAGGGATGTTCAGGTATCACATCTTCTCTTTACGGATGATGTCATAGTCTTTGCTGCGGCTACTAGAGCAAATACGAGGGTTATCGAGCGCATCCTTATGGAATTTTGAGCTACCTTCGGGCTGCAACTGAATACAGCCAATTGTCAAGTATTCATGGGGGTGAAGCAAACGAGGGCACCTGGATTTGTGCGCATCTAGGTATGGAGAGAGATGCTTTCCCAGTCTCGTACTTGGGCCTCCCACTCTTTTCCTCACGACTAGGGAGACACAACTGCATGAGACTGATCAGCAAGGTCTAGCAGCAACTTAGCATGTGGAAAAATAATTTTCTATCAACGGCGGGTCGTGTAGAGTTGGTAAGAAGTGTGCTTGTGTCAATGAGCATCTATTGGAGATTGGCTTTTCTTATCCCGAGCAAATTCTTGAAGAAGTGGACAGCCTCATGACACTTTCTATGGGGAGGCCCTATAAAGTGGGTGGTTGTAGCTTGGAAGGTTATTTTCACACCAAAGAAGGAGGTTGTCTTGGGTCTTTTGAGGCTTCAGGATTGGAATATTGTTGGGTTGTTGCGCCTCCTTTGGCTTGTCGTGGAGGGTGGTAGCTCACTTTGGGTTCATTTCGTGAGAAGGTAGTACTTAAGGAACTGCAATATATGGTTAGCAAGCGCACCATATGTTTGTTCTTGGGCATGGTGGGGCATCTTGAGTGTCCGAGAGTTGGCAAAGGACAAAATCCAGTACCAAGTGGGAGATGGGGCAGAAATAAGGTTCACCGATCCTTGGTGTGGGCAGCCTTTGCTCTCCTCGCCGGGGGGAGAGTGCCTTCAGTATGACATGGGATTTTCAAAGGATACTTTGGTATCATATTTTATCCATGAGGGTGAATGACTACTCCCTGAGCCGAGGTCCTTAGAGATGGAGGTGTTGTGGCCTAGCATCCTACAAATTAAGATACATGGAGGACGACACACCCCTATAAGAGTCGGAGCAAAGAGCGAGCTGTTTTCAGTCAAGGAAGCATGGTCTTGGGTGGTACCTGAGCAACGGCAAGTGGGCTGGTCAGATATGGTGTGGCACAAACACCACATCCCAAAGCATGTCATTACACTTTGGAGAGCCATGCGAGGGCGGTTGTTGACTAAAGCACTCATGCGAGCTCGGGGTGCAAATCATGACCCTATTTGTGGAATATGCGAGGAGAGGGACGAGGATATGGAACACCTCTTCTGGGAATGTAGCTTCTCCAGGAAAATCTGGCTACGAATGTTGCGGATACTAAAACTAGATACGAGGATGGAAAGCACACTTGATATGGAGGTGGACAGGTTGAAGGCGATCCGGGGAAGCATAGGACAATGGACCACCATTCGACTTGCTCTTGTTGCAACAACCATCTATGAGTGTTGGCAAGGGAGGAATAGGCGTATATTTGACAATGAGAAGCGCCGACCCGAGGACGTGGGCATAATCATCAAAGAGGCAGTGCGCGCTATGGGCACAAAATTCAGGAAATTCGAGAGGACCCCAAGGCTTTGAGATTGTATGAGATTAGTTGGACCTAGTTGTGATGCTTGTAGGGTGGTGATGAGTATGTGGTAGATTAGAGTAGATTCTAGTTATGTACTCAGCATAACTCGATGGTTGTAATAGACACATTTTTGTAGGTTGTAAATGCTTTACACACATTTATACTACATGCTTTGTCTCCTTTTTGCTTTGCAAAAAAAGTTAGGACTCAGTTGTAAGAAGATTGATGTGTGTCCTAAAGATTTCATGTTGTACTGGAATGAAAATGAAAAGAAAGACATATGTGACCGATGTGGGTCATCGAGATGGTTACAAGGAGTAGACGAAGAAGGTGAAATCCGGAAAAAATCCAGCTGAGGTGCTGAGGTATTTCCCACTGATCCCAAGACTGCGTAGGTTGTACATGAATATGGATGTGGCGAAAAACATGAGGTGGTATTCGGAAGAGCAAAAAGATGATGGTTTTCTTCGTCATCTTGTCGATGCACTTGCGTGGAAGCACTTGGACAAACCATATCCGAATTTTGCTGCACATCCAAGAAATATTAGGTTAGGTTTGGCAAGCAATGGGTTTAGTCGTTTTGGTACAATTTCATCAAGTCACATCACATGGCCAGTGATATTGATGCCTTATAATCTACCACCATGGATGTGCATGAAACAGGCTTATTTGATCATGTCTTTGTTGATTACTAGTCCTCAAGCACCAGGAAAGATATCGATGTGTACCTACAACCGTTAATTGAAGGAGTGACTACATATGATTCAGATTTGAAAGAGAATTTCAAGATACACGCAGGTGTGTTGTGGACAATAAATGATTTTCCTGCATACGCTAATATTTCTGGTTGGAGTACCAAAGGAAAATTTGCTTGTCCGACATGCAATAAGGATACGTACATTATTCGATTGAATCATGGACAGAAAGAATCATTCATGGGTCACAGAAGATGGCTTCCGGATGATCATAGTTGTTGTCGGGTATGAAAAAATTTGATGGACATGAGGAATTTCGTATTGCGTCGTCTGCCTTATAAGGAAATGAAATGTTGCAGCAACTTGCTGGTTATGAAGAAATTCAGTTTTGAAAACTGATACCCTCTGGGCAGGGAAAAAGGAAAAAAGATGTGGAGGAAGTGAAACTTCCTTATTGTTGGAAGAAAAAATGAAATTTTTTTCAACTACCATATTGGAAGAATCTTCTTTGACATAATATAGATGTCATGCATATAGAGAAGAATGTTTGTGACAACATATTAAATACTGTGTTGAAAATAGACAAATCAAAAGATGATGGGAAAGATCGGATGGACTTACAAGAAATGGGTATTCGTCCAGAGTTACACATTGGGGAATCAAGTTAAGGCAAGGGTCCAGAATCTCAATTCATTTTGTCGAACCAACAAAAAGATATATTCTTCAAGGTGCTGCATAAACTAAAGGTTCCAGATGGGTTTTCATTAAATATCATGTCAAGAGTACAGTTGAAAGAGAGAAAGATTTCTGGTTTAAAAAGTCATAATTATCACATAGTTATGCAACATATCCTTCCTCTTACTCTTCGGAAAGCATTAGTTGAAGATATTTGTGGCATTATTGTGGCACTCTCTTCATTTTTCAGGGGCATTTGTGGTCAGGTAATTGATGTACAAGAAATGGAAAAGTTGAAGGGTGAAATAGTTGTTACTCTTTGACACTTTGAGCGTATCTTTCCTCTGGGATTTTTCACGCTCATGGTGCATCTACCTATACACTTAGTTGATGAAGTTTTATTAGGTGGACCAGTGTTTTATAGATGGATGTATCCTATAGAGTGTTACTTGCTAACATTGAAATGTTACGTTCGAAACAAAAGTAAACCTGAAGGATCTTACATTTTGTTCTCGTTATTTGGATGAGGTGGAGACAAAATTAACACGTGAAGAGCGGTACAGTGATGGAGAACCAATTGTGGCAGGGAGGACTTATTTTTTGGATTGGGTTTTGTTGGAGCAAGCTCATTGTTATGTATTGTTTAATCTTGATATTGTGGCACCGTATCTAGATCTCCATTTGGAAGAAATATCTTCAGGTGAAAGGAATTTGAATCCTCATCAACTAGAAAAAATGCACAGTGATCTATTCAAGACCTAGTTTTGTGACTTCGTGAATAAGATACGTGTTCAAGAGAATCCAAATGTTATGGAAGACTTGAAATGGTTAGCAAGAGGTCCATCAACTAAGGTTACATCTTATGATGGATATTGTGTTATGGATACAAGTTTCATACGAAAATTCTGGAAAGTACACGAAGAACCCAACATAGTGGCATTACCATGTCAGCCGAAACATCTAGTTATTCAAGTAGTAGGGATCAAAATCCCATATTTGATGTCATTACAAATTATGGTACTTTGGATGAAGTGATTGAGTTATCCTACGGTCCCAGGTTGAAGATAGTGTTGTTTAAATGCACATGGTTTGATGAGTTAGGACGATATGGGATACGATTTGATAAAAATGGTTTTACTTTCGTCAACGTCCCAAAATAAGCATGTGAAATATGCTTTCACCTTAGCATGTCACGTGGAACAATGCTTCTACGTTCAAGATCCAATTGAACCTAATTGGTCCGTTGTATTGAAATATTGACCTAGAGCTTACTTTGCTGATTAGGTAAATTTAATTGTGTTTGTTATATGTTATATTTTTTCTTTGTGGAACAAATTATATGATATATGTTATATGTTATCTATTATGTTAATTAATTCGTTCTGTCATTATGTTTGAACACATTTTTGTTTATGTTATGCAGGCATGCCTCCACGTAGGCGCATTGTTCATCCATGGCGGGCTCCAAATTGAGTTGCAGATGAACCAGAAGCACCCGATCCACATCGTGATATCATTGAGGTGGTGAGACCTCATAAAGTGGAGGGTATACTAGTAGAGGTTCGAAGTGAATCGGGTAAGAGATCAGCAGACAACAGTTGTCCTCATGGTCACTCGAGAGTACGTCT
Organism: Triglochin maritima; assembly: GCA_963682175.1. Classification (NCBI taxonomy): domain Eukaryota; kingdom Viridiplantae; phylum Streptophyta; class Magnoliopsida; order Alismatales; family Juncaginaceae; genus Triglochin; species Triglochin maritima. The sequence continues at coordinate 16,250,436 of OY821785.1, forward strand.
TGTCGACGACGTTGAGGGTAACATTGCATTTAATTTGACATTAATATTATGTTTTTACTTCTAATTTCATGTAAATTTAATGAATATTATGTTTTGGTTTTCTAGGAGAAACGACTGAAGTTGAGCCATCTACGAAGAGATGTCGAGGGCCAACTAGAGGGGGTGATCTTATTCCTTCTGCTAGTCATTGATTTCAAGTTCAATGGAATGAGGATTTCGTTCCGGTTGGACCGTGCGGAGAAAAGTTGAACGCGACCTTGGCATTGTTAGCCAAGCAGCCTACGTTTTGGCCGCAACATATTAAGATGTCACATCAAAGTCGTCAGGCATTCCTTGATTTGTGGGATCTTACTGTGGTACGTCTACGTTTATTTGTTTTAAATTTAATACATCATCGATAATATTACGAACTAACAAATGTTTATATGTTATTCATAGGACGTTTCGATTTAGGGAATTGTGTTAATGCTTGGCACTACTGCTTCGATAAGATCAGCAGTTTTTTGAGGGATTCTCGATACTCAGTCCAGAAGAAGTATTGCACACCTTTTAAGACTCCAGATGAGCAGCTTGAATATTTGACATTGAAAGGTGATCCACGCGTGCATCCCGACCAATTAAGCATTCAATGTGCTAAATGGAACACTGAAAATGCAAAGGTAATAATATTTTTGGTCTTTAAATATTTGATTTTTTAATTCTAATATCACATTTTAACCTTAAACTATTTTCATTAAATGTAAAACAATTCCAAAACAAACAGTGTCAATCGCAGCCGCAAGAAGATGAATCCCAAGACGGGATCGAAATCTTTTGCAAACAAGGCAAAACTTCATGTATGTTTTGAGGTTTTTTAGTTTTAATCATTTTGGTTTCTAATACATAATTAGACAAACATGCCTATTTTGCGATCTTTGTTATTGCATCCTAATTAATTCACATTGTTTGATTTTTGTTAAATAATTAGATGGATGAAAACCAAATTAGCACACTTCTCACCAAAGTTGAAAAGATGGTTCTATGTTATACAAATCAACTGAAAATGGTAGGTTTTAACTTTTTACTAGTTTAAATTAAGTATTAGTTTGAACTTTAAAATATTCGTAAGTCTTTGAAATCTTTTTAGGTTGAGATACAGGAACTGACACCGCAAAGATTGTCTCAAGAGCAAGGTGAGTGTTCTAGGGCTCGTGAGGTGATTGAGAATGAGGTCTTAGAAAAAGTCTAGGGCAAAGAGAAAACTGACCATGTTCATGGAGCTGGTATTGGAGCCCACAAGGCCGAAAAGGCATCTAGTGGTCGAAAAAGCAACGCTTCCGTGGACCATCTTCAGACCAAGATTTCACAGTGTGTTTTAATTGTACGTGTATACTTAAATTTGTATATTTATTTTAGAAGTTCATTATATGTAGAATAATATAAAAATACATTGCAGGAGGAGCACAAGAAGTTAAAGGCTCAAGTTGCTAAATTGATGGAGTCTCGGTTTGGAAGAGATGAGGTATATTTATGATTGATGTGTAGTTTGTTGTTTTACTTTGCTAAAATAATAACTATGTTTCGGATTTTCAAGTAATCAAAATTTATTTTTTTACAGAGTGATGACATCGATACATCATCTCAGCACGAGGAAGAACCATCGACGGATCCGACTTCTTCTGAGCCTTAGTCAATATACGTATGTTGTTTTATATATGGTTCTGTAACTTTTGACTTATATATGAATTAGTCTTAGACTTAATTTAGGACTTTGACTTATAAACATATACGTGATTGTATGACTTCGTTTGTGTTTCGTTTCGATTCTATGTGATTATATATAAGATTTCCTTTCGATTTGACGAATTATGTTATTGTGTGAATGTATCTGATTGTGAATGGAAGTGTTTCAAACGTATGTGATTGTGAATGGAAGTTTTTCAAATGTATTGTGGTTTGTTTTTATTGCAGGATTTTTAAACCCAATCTGGGATGAATTATTTAAAGTGATTTTATTGTAGCAGGTGTTACTATTGTCGACCGAAATTCTGTCGGCAATAGATAATGAAGTTGGTATTGCCGACGGAATTTCCGTCGGCAATAGTTGCACCGCATTTAATTGTTCGAAGCAAATTTTGTCAACATTATTTGTGTGGCACGCCATTTTTCACGCGAAATATGTCTTCCCAATGGAATTTTCGTCGGCTAGGAGCATGCCGACGGCTAGTTTTGCCAGTGGACTTTTGCCGATGTGACCTCGATATAATGAAGTGAGATAGTCCCCTTTGTTCGGATTGATGAACTCGATATGCACTAGATATGAGCTTGATAGTTTTCGTGACTATTCATGACACAGTTATTAATGGCATTTCTGACAGTTGAGTTTCCTTACCTCCAAATGTTACGTCATATATAACTATAAAATGCCATTCCCTTCTTTCAGCATTACATCATTCCACTTCGCTTGCCACCGCCATCTTCCCTCAACCTTCGTGACCTCCAGATTCAACTCCGAGAATGATGTGTAACGATCGCATCACTGAGGTCATGCCTTTTGATGACCTCCTTTGCATGTGCGGTTACCCCGCACAACGTGTATGCGTCATGACCTCGACCACGGTTTTGCAGGTGACTTGGGTTTGTGGGGGCACTGGGCCACCATAGATGTAATTTTTATGTTCATGATGTCGTGTCATCATTACTGTCACCCCCAAAACCACTCCAGCAGGTCAACCAGACCTTGGTAGAACTTACCCAACTGGTAGACGATTTAGACTACCGTTTAACCGTCGTCCAAGACACGATGGTAGACCTCCTCGTCGATAGTAGCATATTTTTCTTATTTCTTTATTTCTGACTTACAGGTTGTTATACATTGATGTTGTTATAATAACGGCTGATATTTTCTTATTTTAATTGGGTAGTTTCCACCCGAAGACACCAACAGCATCACCATCCTTCCTAGAGCACAACTGCCCAAACTACTGGATGACCTGCCTCCCCGAGACACCCATCCCTGACCGCCCGACCTCCCTTGTACCTAACGTGCCTCCACGCAATGAAGACCACACTGGGTCTATCGAGTCTATGGAGCACAACATTAAACAAATAAGGGTAAGACTGTTTGTTATGAGATAAAGAATCAATCACCATCAAGCTTCCATCGAAGTCGTATCGAGTACAAGGATAGAACATATCTAAATGAACATCAACTTCACAGGAAAACAACCATCGATCTATGTCGAGCTCATATTGAGCACGACATTAAAAAAAATCAACTTAAGACTGTTCGTTAAGTCATAAAGTATTGATCACTATCGAACTTCCATCAATGTCGTATCGATTACAAGGATAGAACAAATCTAAATGAACATCAACTTCACAGGAAAACAACCATCAATTTATGTTGAGCTAATATCGAGCCTATCGAGCACAACAATTCAACTTAAGACTGTTCGTTAAGTCATAAAGTATCGATCACAGTCGAGCTTCCATCGAGGTCATATCGAGTAAAATGATAGAACAGATCTAAACGAACATCAACTTCACATGAAAACAACCATCGATCTATGTCTAGCTCATATCGAACCTTTCGAGCACAACAATTCAACTTAAGACTGTTTGTTAAGTCATAAAGCATCGATCACCGCCGAACTTCCATCGAGCTCGTATCGAGTACAAGCACAGAACAGAAGTAAATGAACATCAACTTCACATGAAAATAACCATCGATCTATGTCGAGTGCATATCGAGCCTATCGAGGACAACAATTCAACTTAAGATTGTTCCTTAAGTCATAAAGCATCAATCACCATTAAGCTTGCATCGAGCTCGAATCGAAGTCCATCAAGTACCTATTAAGAACAAGATAATTTAATAAATTTTGAAGTAGAACACTAGCTTTATAGTCTAACTTTACATCCCCTCTTATTATGTCCACTTACATTCCATCTACTACACTTGCGCGATTTGACCACAAATTTCCATAGAGATGGTAGACGTTTTCTCTTTATCCTTCCTACTTTTTTCTTCTTCGGACGACCAACTGGATTTTTTTCAACAGACACTTTCACTTGCATATTTTTTATGTAATCAAGAGCATTCCATTGATACTCATTACCACAAGAGTAAAATCATTATTTATATGTCTCCCTCCAAGAGTTAGTGTTGTAAAATAAAGAAGACAGAGAGTAGAAATTAACCCCCTGATAAAGAGCTACAGCATGAACGCATGGTATTCCAATAATTTGAAACATGCCACAAGAACATTCTTTTGTCATCAAATTAAATTCACCATCACCATCCCCATGTAACACATGAAATTCAAACTGATTAAGGTTGTACATTGTAAAGAACCTTGTTTTGTCATCTATTCCAAACAGATCACACTCCATGAGAGGTGACAATTTGGTTGTGCTCGCCTCGGCAGTAGCTCATCGTTCACAAAACCATGTTTGAAGTGTGAATCCAATCTACTCCACAAAAGTTTTGACTGACCACGTTCTTGCCTCTCTGGTTTTGTTGTTCAGGCTTTCAGCGTAATTGTTGGTCCCCAAGAAAGGGAGAACGAGTCCACTTATCGAAACTGATGTCTTCAAGATAGTCTGCTAGTGGAGGATCAATTTCTTTTATCGTGTCAAAGTGCTTGTGGAAATCTGACTTTCGGAATGCATATGTCGCACGCCACATCTTTTCATGACAGTGATCAGTCTTGAACTTTGCAACCACATTCGTAAAGATGTGGTGGTAGCATGCACCGTGATGGGCATCTGGAAATATGGTCTCCAAGGCTTGAATAATGCTAGCATGTATGTCTGATATAAAAGCAAGGTTCTCGATGTCTCTAATGGCTTCCCTCAATTTATTCATGAAATAGGTCCAAGAGTTGTGATTCTCATTGTCCACTAGTGCAAACGCAATAGGATACAAGTGGTCGTTTGCATCCAATGCAACGGCACATAACATGTGCCCACCATATCTGGTCTTCAAGAATGTGTCATTGATGAATTATTCAACCTAGCAACATGACTCGATGGACCTACTTTTGTCGATAATTGGCAGGTAATTCTATGGGCTGGATCTCTATATGTATCCAGTCCACACACCTAGCCTAGTGAACCATTCGTGCAAGTTAATTAAGGACTTAAGTGAAAGACATGGGCAACCTTAACCTTAACATACTCAAGTGATACAAAGTGTAAAGTCCATTAAGGTTCTTATTTGTATTGCCATTTTTTCCCTTCTTCTTCTTCTTCTTCTTCTTCTTCTTTTTCATCATTTTTTTACTAGTTGGTGCTTAATTCTCTCAGGGTCAAGTTTCATGCATCATTGCCTATGAGCACTTACACTATCACGTACACCATCCCCCAAATCTCCACATAGGACGATCCCTACCACCCGTGTAACGGGAGTTCGGTCGGTGCATTCCAAGTCAGATGACTCAAAACTAAACTAAGCAAAAAGAAAAGAAATATGAAATTCAGTAATGAAAACCCCTAAGGACTGGAGTGTGTGTACACATGTGATAAGGTGGCAAAGAATGCATTCAATAAAGCACAACTGTAGGTTGTGTTTTCATGCATTGGAAGTACCTAATGGTTGTGGCAAAACCTATCATTCCAATCACTAACCTAGTTGATTAACATGAGCATAAACAAGTTGGTTATTTAGAACCTAAACAAGCATGGGAAGTACCTAATGGTTATGACAAAACCCATCATGTTGAGTATTCTCTTTTAAACAAACAAGCATACATTCACATTCATCACATTCTTCATTACATGTATAAACATCATCTCCACCCCCAAAGGGGGATGAAACTACTCACTACACATTAAGCTAACAATTATACTAAGGAAGAAAGACATTCTAACTAGTTCTACTAAGATTAGGAAAACTAAACTAAGCTAAACATGCAAGAATTAAAAGAGAACATCAAAATAAAACTAGGAAGAATTATTTTATTTACATGACTCACATTACAAGTAGCATTCTTCTCCACTTGAATTTTGCTCCAAGGCTTACTCCAAGTAGATTGAATGGCCACCAAGCAATGGGTTGTTTACAAATGTGGAAGAAGAGTTCTATTTATAGACATGAAAAATGCAACAGAGGACAATCCCCCGGTGTGGGACTAATGAATCATTCCCAAAATATACATAAACAGATAACTCATATCCACGCGAAATTGGGTCGGATTCTGATCATCTAAGGCCACCAATTGACGGTCACTTTTGGTCAGATCGGATCCATTTTTCGATATCTTTTTTAGTGTTTCAATTGTTCATGTGAGGTGCACTCTGATCGTTTATTGGAGTATGGGTCCAAATCTAATTGTCAAAATACTCATCATAATGGTGTGGAGTTTCTCATTTTTTCTATTTGGTCCGTCCGAACTTACGTCCACGTCCTTCCTTCTTGCAAATAGGACATTGTGTATGACCAAGAGGTCCATTTTGCTTCATTTAAGTCCTTTCTTCTTACGGTTTAGTCTTTTTTCTCTTCCCTTCTCTTCTTTGTTACCTAATACCTGAAATATAACAACAAAAACTCGAGTAGAACAATATTGGGGTAAAATTAAAGATATATAGCATGAATATTATGCATGATATGCTACTAATCAGCCATCGAAACATATCATAGGATGACACCATCTAAATCCCCTTCTTGAATCTCCAAGAGAGAAGAAGAAATATGGGAAGTGATCATCTTCTGTGACAAATGAGTGATTGTGTCTGGATTCTTTTGCTCCGACATGTACAGGTACACAGATAACTGATTGATCGTTTTGATAACCACAATTGCACGGTGTCGGTGAAGATGTGGTAAATACGGGTCGAATCTCAAGGAGTTGTGAGTGTTGTTGTGACTACCATACTCCAGTGGGAAAGGAGAGGAAAATGAGGGGATTATTCTAAACTAACTAAACTAAACAATGAATTAATCATCATTTAAACTAAACCCCCATAGAGTAGAGGTGCGTAGGTATGTGTGTGTGAGTGGTTCTTGATTACGTGAGGCACAAGTGTGTAAAGTAGGTGAAATCAACTAGAAACTAGTGTGGAGTCTAATTATCAACTACAATTGCATAAATACATGACTAATATAATTAGACATGAAGTTAAGTTGCACTTTGGGTTCTCAGGAATAAACTAAATACCTAGTCTAGACATTAGCACATCAATTAACCATCCATACAACTTGATTAGTAGCATATTATGTATCATATTCACGCTATATATCCTTAATTTTACCCCAATATTGTTCTACTCGAGTGTTTGTTGTTATACTTTAGGTATTAGGTAATAAAGAAGAGAAGGGAAGATAAAAATGACTAAACATAAAAAGAAAGGACTTAAATGAAGCAAAATGTACCTTTCGGTCATACACAATGACCCATCTGCAAGAGGGAAGAACCTGGACGTAAGTGCGGAGGGACCAAATAGCAAACCGAGAAACTCCACACCATCATGTGGAGTATTTTGGCAATTAGATTTGGACCCAGACTCCAATAACCAATCCAAGTACACCCCATGTAAACAATCGAAGCACTAAAGAAGATATACGCCAATGGATCTGATCCAACAAAACATGACCACCAATTAGCTGTCGTAGACCGCCAATTGGCGGTCCCTTTGGATCTGAATCCTACCCAGTTTTACGTGGATATGTCTTATGTGTTTATGTCTATTTTGGGAATATTTCATTAGTCCCACACTAGGAGATTGTCCCCAGGTTCTTTTTTCATGTCTATAAATAGAACTCTTCTTCCTCCTTTGTAAACTACCCATTGCTTGGTGACCATTCTCTCTACTTGGACTACGCCTTTGGACCAAACTCAAGTGGAGAAGAATACAACTTGTAATGTGCGTCAGGTAAATAAAATAAGTCTTCCTAGTTTAGTTTTGATGTTGTCTCTTTTAATGCTTGCATGTCTAGCTTTGTTTTGTTTTCCTAATCTTAGTAGAACTAGTTAGAATGTCTTTTTACCTTAGTATAATTGTTAGCTTAATGTGTAGTGAGTAGTTGCATCCCCTTTTTGGGGTGGAGATGATGTTTATACATGTAATGGAGAATGGGATGGATGCTATCTTTTGCAATATGTGATGAATGAGAATGTATGCTTGTTTGTTTAAAAGAGAATACTCAACTTGATGGTTTTGCCATAACCATTCGCGACTTCCCATGCTTGTTTAGGTTCTTAATAACCAACTTGTTTATGGCCATGTTAATCAACTAGCTTAGTGATTGGAATGATAGGTTTTGCCACAACCATTACGTATTCCTATGCATGAAAACACAACCTACACTTGTGCTTTATTGAATGCATTCTTCACCACCTTATCACATGTGTGCACACAATCCACCCTTTAGGGGTTTTCATTACTGAATTTCATATTTGTATGCTTTATGCATAGTTTAGTTTCAGTTACTCTCGTACTTTCATCTTTCTTATTGGTTAATTGCTTATTTAGTGTAATCAAACCTCTTCTCCCTTTATTTTCCAGTTGATATCTGAAGAACCAAAGTTGACACACCTCCCTGTGGTCTCAACCCATTCTTGTCGTGTCTTCACCGACGTCGTGCACTTGCGGTATTTAAAATAATTCAATCACAACTCAATGCATTCATACATTCTCTATTAATCAAACATCCATACATAACAAGTCATTTACCAAAACAAGATGATCCATTACAAGCAACATGATTAACTCTAGATCTAGCATGAGATAAGTACCAAGTGTGGCCATTTTCCCATCTAATACAAGTTAAAGCAAGTTACAAGCATAGATCAACATTAAGCATTTGAAATGACACAGGATAAGAACTCATCACTAACACTTCACATAATCTACATTATCTCCACCCAAAATGGGGTGGATCTGCTCACTAATCATCACTACAATACATGGAAATGAAGAGATTAAGAGTAAACACGGGATAAAACTCTAACTAGAAATCTAACAAACAAAATCAAAAATTAGTTGGATAGAAAGAAAGTTAATGACAAGAGGAACATGAATCCAATCTTAGATTAAAGAAAATGTGAGATTACACCTTCATCCACCTTCGTCTACTTCTAGCCAAATTGGGTAAAACCTAACCCACTCTAATGGTGGAAGTAGAGAAGAAGAAATGTAGGAGAAACATTGCTATTTATAGAAGAAAGAGTGATGTAGATGAATCTGGAATTAATCCAATGGCTGTAATCGCTTTCTCTATGGTCTGGTGCACCCAAATACACACACTCGAGCCACGGCAGAACTTGGGGCACGTTTGGGCCAAAATGATCAGCCAGTGGCAGATTAAGATCCAACACTAACTGACATTTTGTATTTGATTCGCCTCGATACTCTTCAGCAACTTATGTTTTATATTTTACACGTGGGGTGCACTCTAGGTCTGCTGGTTCGAGTCCGTTTGGTCTTAATTTTCTAAATACTCTTCAAGATCATGGTATTACGGGATTTTTACTCACTAAATGTTTTCATTAGTTCAGGTCCCTCTGGGCTTCGTCTGGGTCCTTCCTTATTTGCAGATGGGTCCTTGAGCAACACAAACAGGTCTAAGATGCTTGAATAAGGTCCTTTCTTTTTACTTTTCGGTCCTTTTTGGTTCATTTCTCCTCTTTATTACCTAAAACCTGAAACACAAGAAACAAACACTTGAGTAGCAAAAATTTGAGTAAAATAAAGGATATATAACATGAATGTAATGTATGATATGCTACTAATCAAATACCCCCACACATACCTTTTACAAAGAAAGAGAAATTAAAAAAGGGAAATCCTAAGTCACTTTCGAAGGAATCACGGTTGCACATAGCACGTGCAACAAGCTGTTAAACCTCCTTCTCGCCAAGGAGGAGGAGTGTCTCCTGAGGGTTTTCAGCAGATATACCCACAAAATCTAAACATTGCTGCATTATTCAACCTAGCAACATGACTCGATGGACCTAATTTTTTCGATCATTGGACACGGTAATCCTATGGGCCGACTCTATAAATGTATCTTGTCCACACACCTAGCCTAAGGAACCATTCGTCCAAGTTAATCCAAGACTTATGTGAAAGACATGGGCAAACTTAACATCCACAAGTGATACATCATGTAAACTCTATTAAGGTTCTTATTTGTATTTTTTTTCTCTTTTCTTCTTTTTTTCATTTTTTTGAAGAATAAGGAGTTAATCTCGACATAGGGCAATCCTTAATCTCGACATAGGGCAATCCCTAACACCGATGTATGGGGAGTTCGGTCGGTGCATCCCAAGTCAGATGACTTGAAAGCACCAGGCACTAAGTCCCCTTGGACCTAATTTCCCGAGTGACAGGAGTCATATGAGAAGAGAGAACACCCTACTAAATTATTTCCTATCTACACATGAACCAAAACCCTTACACTTAAGGCTTCACAATAAGAGTTTAAGGGTCTCTGACTACGGCAAACTTCCTTATACGAATAGACACGAATTATTCGACTCACTAGATTTCGGGTGGACTTATTAATTTATTGAGTATTGAAACTATATGATTACTCTTGTTGGATTTTGCCGCATGCTTACGTATATATATATTTAAAAAATATTATACACCAGCAAAATCATTTTCATATTTATTCAACAATTTATACGTACACGATTACCTTTTTGCATTTCGTATAAGTTGATCATACCTAAAAGGATTGTCAAATCCTTTTCAATCGTCGAAAGTTGAGTTGCACTTGGATCGCCTCGCAATTTCCTCCAAGTGTTCACCAAACTCTAAACAAGATTAGAGATATCGAAGCTAGTCAATCAGTCTCTAATGTAAGGTTAGAATCTAGCTAATAACCCCTACTATGCGTCCCCCCAAAGAATTTAATCTCAAGCACTTTTATTAATCTAGAGAATTTCGGAGGGAAGAGATGGAGCAAATATGGAGAGGAAAAAGATTTGCATTAGTTAAACAAGGGAAGGGAGAAGTGACTTATTTAAAGGGCATCCTCAAACCCACATCTTGTGTAAACCACTTACACATGATCTCTTGTTAATTTCTCCTCTAAACCAATCATATTTTGACACATCATCATCCCATAACCTCTTTTAACCAAGTTGGATCAAATACAACCCACGATGAGCAAAAATCTCTTATTAATACGGGCAAAATTGTGGGCAACGGTTTACCTAAACAACCAATCGGTCGACTGATCAATTACCTACTGACAAATTGGTCGGATGATAAGCCCAAACAGTCAACCATTTCGCTACCAGAAAAAGTCCTTGTTATTTTGTGTCGGACTGTGCTTCATTGTGGTCGATCGATCCCTTATCAAGAACGCTCCTTGATAATGTCAATCGAACCACGAAACACATCAGTCGACCATTCCCTTACCAGGAATGCTACTGATAATTTCGGTCAAACCGCGTGTCCAGTCAGTCGACCATTTCCGACTTAAAACTTACTATTAAATTTGGTCGACTGGTTCCCGAAAAACGTTTGACCATTTTTCCCGACAAAATTTGAAGTTTAGGGTTTTAGCAAATTCATATGTTATAATGTTGTGGATCCCGTTATATTATATAACATATTATCTTATATAATGCCAAAAATTATAGCCTTTAATATATACATCTCATATAAATTTATTTGTTATTCTAAGCATGTTGTAATCATGACATATTGATTTTATTATTTTTCCATATGTATACTATTTCACATAACATGAAATTTAACACATTACATAAACATAAAATCATACTTCTTGTTTCTCAGTTTTGTGGTGTGACCTATAGGAGGATCTAAGTTAAATTGGCAATGATATAAAACACTTTATATCATAAACTATAAGCGGTATCTAGCTACACATTATAGTTACCAAAATTACAAAGATTTTTGCTCACTTGAACGAAACACAATCCATTTAATGATATGAAATAATATCACTTGTGTCTATCCCTTGCCTCATGATATTAGGAATATTGTACAAAGTAGGAATGTGTCATCTTTGTATTATATATTTCTTTATTGATCTCTTAAGCTAATTATATATAACTATACATTGTGCACATTATAACTTTGCTTTACTAGGGGCCCAATAACATCATCACTCAAGTCAAGAGGGGCAATGATAATCTTTTGAATTATGAATTTTTCCGCACAAGTTATATACAACCGATTAATATCTTTATCACTATACGTAATGAGAGATTTTGATAATAATCAAATTATATACTTCTCATGTGAAAAGACAGATCACATATCTTAGGATTCAAAGAAACAATGAAAACATTAATGACACAAACACAATTCCATAACGTTTCATTTACTAGGTCTATTCAATATATAAAAGTAAACACTTTCTCTTTTATATACTCATGTTGTTAAATATTTGTAGAGTTACAATATCCTTTAACCAATACGACAATCTTATCTCGGTAATTAATGTCACATGTTAATCACCATGATTGTGAAATATTTTTTATTTATGTAAACCATCATCTTTTAGAACTCTACAGTTAATGAGCAAAAGTCTCTTCCTTAACTCTTTTGAAAGTTGAATACATTAATCAAGGAAGAAAATGTTTATACATACAATTCATAATAAAAGACATGTAAAAGAATACCTTTAGAACACACATTCTTTTCAATCTCCCACTTGTTGTCAAAGTCTTCTTTCACATACATATATAATGTATAAAACTATAATAACTAGGGTAACCGTCTAATCTTACTCATCAAGCCACTCTACATGGTTCTTCAAACCCATGGACTCGAAATGCATTTCACCTTTTGCCTGAGATAAGGGTTTGGTGATTGGATCAGTTGTGTTGTTGTTTGTGTCCACCCATAATAAATATATTTTGTTTTTGACTACGAAAGCATGGGTGACAAAATACCTGCGATCCATGTATTTCACCTTGCGATGTGATTTAGGATCCTTGATTTGCAAGATAGATGCGCTATTGTTACAAAACAGCTCTATGGGTCCCTCACTTGAGGGAACTACTCCAAGTTTTTCAAGGAACTTTTTAATCCACACTCCTTGCTTTCTTGCTTCAGCGACAACCATCACTTCTTAAGAGGTGGTTGAGTCAGCTGTAGTGGTCTGTTTCCAACTACGCCGACTCACGGCTCCACCATACAGAAGAAAGGCATATCCTGAAGTCCCAAATACATATCGGGTTTCTTTCTCTCCCTCGTTGACCTTCTAAGTTCTTTTGGTTGCACGTGTACTTCTTGAACTTCTTCCACAATTTCTTGCAGAATTTGTTCAGGCTCAATTCTTGAATGAACACTAGGTGGGGATGATTGAGTTTCTCTCAGAATTGCTTGCAAGTGTCTCTCACCCATACTCCCACTAACCAAAGTGGTTGACATCATATCATGCTTATATTCATGTCTTATATCCTCTTTTTTGAACCTAAGAAATGCTACGTAACAAGTTTTATGTTTAAGTTTCAGGAATAAACAGGTTTAAGAAGAAGAGACACAAAAAGGACCTGAATGCAAGAAAAATGACTGAATTGTGAGACTTATGGACTGATATGCAAGAGGGAAGGACCCAAATATAAACCAAAATGACCAATAAGCAAATCGAGAAACTCAACGCCGTCATGAGGAGTATTTTGGCAATTAGATTCAGGTCTAGACTCAAACAGCTGATTCGGGTGCGCATTAAAGCAATAAAGACGACAACTGAATATGGGTCGAATCGGACCAAAATGCTCAGGATCCGACCCGGATTCTCGTGATTGTGTAATATGTTGTTTGTATTCATTTGTATAAGTTTTATTAGTCCCACATCAGGGGATTGACCCTGATTAACTATTTCCATGACTATAAATAGAACTCTTCTTTCTCCTTTGTAATTACCCATTGCTTGGTGGCATTCTCTCTACTTAGAGTAAGCCTTGGAGCAAAACTCAAGTGGAGAAGATTGCTACTTGTAATGTGAGTCATGTAAATAAAATAATTTTTCTTAGTATGTTTTAATGTTGTCTTCTTTTTTAATTCTTTCATACTTTGTTTAATTTCGTTGTCTTCTTTTCTTAATGAGTAGTGAGTAGTTTCATCCCCCTTTGGGTGGTGGAGATGATGTACATATATGTTGTGAAGTTTGGATGTTTGATAATTTTTTGATTGTGTAGACTTGCATGTTTATATGTTCAACGGGGGTATTTTAATCATCTACATGTTGGGGCATTTTTGATGGGTTTTGCCATAAGATTTAGACACTTCCCATGCTTAGTTTCCTCATGTTTATTGACTGAAATTTCCTATTGAATATGCTACATGTTAGTTATGTATTTGTATTTGTGTTTGCTTGCTTGATTGATTGATTGAAGAAACTTTGTTTTGATGGGTAGTGCCATAAGATTTAGACACCTCCCATGCTTAGCTTTGTTCTTCACATTAGTTCATGGTTTTTGATGAGTCTTGCCATATCTTTAGACACTTCTCATGCTGAGCCTAGTCTTATGCTAATCAAGTAGTAATTGATGATACGTTCTGTGAATGGATTGATAGGTTTTGCCAAATCTTTAAACACTTCCTATGCATGAAAACACACACATGACACACACGCATACATGGTTACATGCGTCATTCATCACTTATTTCACTTCGTATGTGCACACACTCCACCCCTTAGGGGTTTCCATTCCTGAATTCCACCTTGTTTTCTTAGTTAGTTTAGTTTCATTGTTGCGTGCTTTCATTTCCTTGTTTATGCTTACTAGTTTATTTTAGTTTAGTCTAGTTTAGTGTAATCAACTTCTTCTCCCCTCATTTCCCACTTGCATTCGAACGAACCAGAGTCGACACACCTCCCTGTGGATTGACCTATACTTGCCCCGTCTTCACCGATGGTCGTGCACTTGCGGTATTTAAAACGAACACATCACAAATGAACCTCGGTTGGGTCATCATGATCTTGAATGTTATCATTCACATTGTGATCTTGGAGAATATCTTGAGTTTCCTCAAGCACAATTCTACTCCCACTACTTATTCTTTTGAGAAATTTCATTTTCTAAGAATACGACATCCCTCTTGACAATCACTCGATTGGAGGTTTTATGCCAAAAGTAGTATCCTCTTGTCTCACAAGGATAACTTATAAAGAAGTATTTATCAACGGCTTTTGGTTGAAGTTTGGTCGACGTCAATCTTTTAACGTAGGCCTCACAACCCTAAATCTTGAGAAACTAGAGCTTGGGTATTTTACCACTCCACAGCTCATATGGCGTTTTCTCCACGGATTTGGATGGAAAATTATTTAGTGTGTAAGACGCTGCTTGTAGTGCATAACTCCAAAAGTAAAGTGGCAATTCTGCTTGACTCGCCATTGAATGAACCATGTCAAGTAATGTCTTATTTCTCCTTTCGGACACACCATTCCACTGAGGTGTTCCTAGTGGAGTGAGTTGTGGTATAATACCACACTCCATTATGAATGAGTCGAATTCGGCACTATGTACACACCTGCACGATCTGTTCGGAGAGATTTGATCTTCTTATTGAGTTGGTTCTCACTTCATTCTTGACTTCCTTAAATTTGCCAAAGGATTCACTTTTGTTTCTCATTAGATAAATATAACTGTAACGGCTATAGTCATTCGTGAACGTAATGAAGTACGTATAACCATCTCTTGCAGTTGTACTCATTGGACCACATACATTGGAATGTATTAAATCCAACAAGTTATTTGCTCTTCGACCTTTCTTCTTGAAAGGTCGCTTGGTCATTTCGACCAAGAAGGTTTGCTTCCTGCAATTCTTGATGCATTTTTCATTGATGTGACCAAGGCGATAGTGTCATAAGATGGTATCAATTATGTGAGCTATCTTAAGTCATTTGTTATTGGTTTTTAAGATTTGTCTATTATGTAGGAACGTGTATGGCCCTAATTCTAATCACTTTCTAAGCTTAATCAATCTCTACTTGCTTAATCAAAGATGCACAGCGGAATAAAAGCAAACAAGCAAGTAAAGATGATAAATAAGCACTCGACAATGGCACCGGAAGATTTTTATAGAGGTTCGGTCTCCCGCCTACTTCCTCTCTTGCAAGCTCCGTTTGATCTCCCTCAAGCTCTGCCTACGTCTTCACTATCAATCTCGTTCCGGGCCACGATTAAGCCTTTTACACCACAAGCTCCGCGAACAATCCTCACTAGCTTAATTTATTTCTCTCACAACCCGAGAGGGAACACTTCGGGCTTTCACTTAAATCCTTGCCTCTTAACAGACAATTGTGAGTGGAACACACTCTCTAACTTGAGCACGCTTTGAGTGGATAAGGAATTGATAAACTAAAGTGTCAAGTTTAGGCTTGGAGAGTAGGTTTGGGGATTCAAGGTTTGGGAGCTTTCTCTTAGATGTGTATGACAATTTGGAGTGGAAGATTATCAAATTGTGTCTTGGTAACATCTATTTATAAGCTCCTAAGGTGTTATAGCCATTGTGATTAATATGGTAAGTGTTTATATAAGAAACACAAAACAGAATTGAGCAGGTCACAGTTCTAGTCAAGTTCGGTCGACCGAAAGTCGTCCGGAAATGAAGTCCAGGAAAGTCCGGAAAAGCCAAAAAACACAATGGTCGACCGAGCAGAAAATGGTCGAACGAAAACTGGCTATAACTAAGTTCTCTCAAGTTAACGGTCAAACTAAATGGTTGGTTCGGTCGACCAAAAACTAACAGGCTCTATGGGGTTGTCCATAATGTTTAGGTTCGGTCGGCTGAAATGGTTGGGTTGGTCGACCGAAAATAACAGGCACTAGGGGATTGTCAAAACGTTTATGTTCGGTCGACCTAAACAAGGTCCACGGTCGACCGGTGACCACTTGTATTTTGGGGTTTTGGGAAAATCAACCGTTGTAGAATAAGACAAGTCTAACAGTCATTTGACATGTGTAGACGGTCGAACAAAAGGCACAAAATGGTCGACTGTTTTAACACTATTGGCTAACAGATTAACTAATCCAATGAGTCGAACTGAGAACTAGTTTGGTCGGTCGATTTTGCTCAGACAGTTAAAGTTTGGTTTTAAGTGTTTTCTGGTCTAAGTTTGGATGACCTATTGAAGTCCAAATGATCTGAGATTGTGTGTGTGACTTCTCTAAGGAACCTAGTGTCTATGTGAATGGTTATTTACTCTTGTATGCTCAAGTACACAAAGTTCCTAAAACTCAAAAAAATACAAAATTACATGTGTTCAATAGCTTGATTACATGTCTTGACTTGAATTCCTTTCTTCCTTGAGTCCTTATCACCTGTAGAAGTTAGCACAATACAATATATATGTCATGCATAATGTATGTTACTCTACATTGATTAGCATTAAGATTAGGTTGATTATATCATCAAAACATATATTAAGGCCAAAAAAGCCAACAGTCTCCCCTTTTTTGATGATGTTAACCTATATCATAATACTTGAAATTTCTAGATGTAAACTATGCATATAAATGCTCCTCCTATGAGTGTGCATAGTATTTGTTCAATTTTTAAGCAAATTTCAAGTTACCCCTACTATTCTCTCCCCTTTTGACATCCATCAAAAATAAGATTTTTCATTGAATTTATTTTCTCCACCAAAATTCTTGTAATGAAGTTGCTCCCCCTTAATTTTGCACTTCATTACTCTAATTAAAGGATATTCATTAAGTTGCCCTATCAATATGAATATAATATATCAATTAAGTTCATTTCTATTCTCCCTTTTTAACATCAATCAAGTATGAACATGTAAGCATGTGATGTATTACTCCCCTTTTGACATCCATTTGAAAATTTGACATTTAGGCATCGGTGTGTTTTTCTCCCAAATTTATAAGATATGTGATTGACAAATTATCATGCATATCTTTGTGTCTTATATCCATTATCTTTCACCCAAACAATGTTATGTAACGAGTTTAATGTTTAAGTTTCAGGAATAAGTAGGTTTGAGAAGGAGAGACAATAAAAGGACTCAAAAGCAAGAAAAATGACTAAGTTGCAAGACTTATGGACTAAGATACAAGAGAGTGGGACCCGAATGCAAAATCAAAGGACCAATGGGCAAATAAAGAAACTTCACACCATCATTGGGTGTATTTTGGCAATTCTATTCAGGTCGGAGCTCCAGCAACCGAAGTAGATGCATTAAAGACAAACAAAGCCATCCAGAAAAGCCCAGACGAAAGCCCAACGTGATCCAAACCCTGTAGACCGCCAAGTAGCGGTCTAGGACCGCTGATTGGCGGTCCGGGTTGCTCCGGATCCGCTAAGATTTATTTGGGTCGTGTATTAGAGTGTATTTAGTCTATTTCTGGTATAAGCTCAGTCCCATACCAGGGGATTGTCCCGGATTAACTTTTTCTATGGCTATAAATAGAACTCCTCCTCCTCCCTTGTATCTATCACTCTCTTGGTGGTCATCCTCTCTACTAGGAGTAAAAGCCTTGAAGCAAAAACCCTGGTGGAGAGAGGCTACTTGTATTGTGAGTTTGAAATTAATAAAGTTTTCTTTAGTTATGTTGCTTCTTTCTTAGTTTAATTTCCTTTCATATGTCTTGCATGCTTCTTTAGTTTTATGTCCTTTCAGCTTCTTTAATATTTCTTGCTTGCTTAGTTTAATTTCCTTTCAGTAGAATGTTTCATTTTGTTAATGTAGGTTGTGGTGTAATGATTAGTGAGTAGTTTCATTCCCATTTGGGGGTGGAGAAAAATGTGATATGATTATGTGATGTATTAGGTGTGTGTTATCTTAATCCTTTTAACCTTACATGATTTTCATAACCACCTAATGATATTTCACTCTTGTCTTTGATATGCTAATGCTCTTGAATGAAGTTTAGCATATGCTTAGATTAGTGGACCTATTTTATGGGGAATGATAAAGGAGGATATGGATGGAATTGATTAAGGAAACATGACTCGTAGTTGCATGTACTCTTGTTGCCTTTACCTTGGTTAATGTATTGTATGGTTTAATGATTGTCTAAATTTTATTTCATGTGGAGGCATAGTGAGGTTTGGTCTTTATACATTAGTTCATTTAGCTTCATTACAATTATTGTCTTGTATGTTTTAATAATATTGTGTTATCTTATTTCATGTGGAGGCAATGTTGGATTTAGTTTTATAACTTTCATGCACTACATATTGTGATGAGCATAATTGAACACACACACATACACATATCTTTGTATTCACATTCTTTCTCTACCCCTATAGGGTTTAGTTTTATTGCGTATTTCCAATTCTTTTCGCATTGTAGTGTAGTTTAGATCATAACTCATTTCTCTCATTTCTTTCCCACTCGCCTTCGAACAAACTAAAGTCGACACACCTCCTTGTGGATCGACCCGTCTTTGCCACCGCTTCAACGTGGTCGTGCACTTACAGTTAATTAAAATGTATCAATCAATATGCAATGAATGATATCAATTAGGCAATATTTTCCTTTTTCTCCCCCTTAAAGATGTGCATGAAGCATATCCTAATTGATCCATGAGTGTGATAAAAATATGACACTTAAGCATACAAAATGTCCTAGATTAGAACCACTCTAATATGAAAGCAAATTTGGTCAGGTGGAACAATGCTGGGATGTTACGTCTTTTTTGGATTCTAATCTCAGATGATGATTCTTTGTGGACCAGGAGGATGTGGAGTAAGTACCTCAGAGGAAAAAGTATTTGGGTCGCACGACCCCCAACGGTGTGCTCATGGGCTTGGCGAGGCATTCTACGGGTTCGTGTTGTTGCCCGTGAGAAGTTTCGATATTAGATTGGGACCAAGGAGTTGGTGTGAATCTTTGAAGATCCCTGGTTGGGCCGGCCACTTATTTGCAAGGATTTTGGGGAGCGTTTACGGTACGACATCGGGAGCCATCCTTGGGATATCCATGTGTCATCCTTCATCCAAGATGGGCAGTGGATCCTTCCTTTACCATGATCACAGCAGATGGAGCAAGTATGGAGTCAGATCACGTCCATCTCACCGACCCAGGAAGCTGATCGTTTGGTCTGGGATGGGGGTGTAATCGGGCAGAAGTTTTCAATGATGCAAGCTTGGAAGCTAGTCTCGCATGCTTCACCATCGGTTGCATGGCACCTATTTGTGTGGCACCAGCATCGTGTCCCCAAGCATGCAATGACGTTGTGGAGGGCTATTCGTGGTTGACTTTTGACCCATGACCTCATGAAGAAGTATAATATGAAGATTGTAGGCTGCCAAGCCCGCCCGCTATGTGAAGCGAGGACGAGACCAATGGCCATGTTTTTCTTGGTTGTGAATTTGCAAGACGAGTTTGGGTGGAAATCTATCTTAGGTTGCAAATTTCAGCCAATTGTGAAGATACAGTTGAAGCTGAGATTGCACGTCTTGACCGGGCACTTATAGATCGGACGAGAGTTACAAAGGCTTGGGTATGCATTGTTGTTGCAGCCACGATCCATGAACTATGGGCAGAACGGAACTCACGAATATTTGGCGGTGCGAAGAGAGGACATAGGGATATTTGCATGGTTGTTGCGCGGGTTATGCAAGTCTATGGACTGTGGATCAAGAAGGCTACTGAAGATCCCAAATTTGCAATTTTGAGAGGCTTTCACTTTAGCATCAAACCCCTATGATGCCTCCCGCTGTGATTGATGTACTAGTAAGACGAGTGCTCAGTAAATGGTATGTTTAGGGTCGTAGAGTGGTGCTCAGAAAGGGATTTAGGGACCAATACTGTAACGACCCCGATCTCGCGGGTATGCACACTGGGAAAGACTACAAGTGTCGCGATCAGAGACCTCCGCGACGACTGAAGGAGTTACAAAAGGCAGACCAAACAACGACTCGACAATACGTAGAGAGATCATACATGGATAGACTAACATAAAACATAACTGAAAAGGGAGACATCATCCATATATGGTAACAAGGTCAAATACATTACATCGAGTGTAAAAGGGAAATACATCATCAATAATGCTGAAGCAAAAGACAAACAGAAGAATCTGGTCGATGTGTCCCTCGTGTACAAAATCTTTGACTACTCGTCCAGTCTACCATGTGGGAATCTAAGTACCTGCAAGCACCGCATCAACATATGCATGAGTTTTCTATAAAGAAAACCCAGTATGCCCCTGGCCCAATCGGAGTTATATGGAAGAATGCATGCAATCTATCTAAGACAAAAGCATCTGAAACAGAAACAGAAAAGCACATAATGCAACAGAAGGCTACGACTCCATAAGTCATGCCGGTCGGGCGCACCCGAATCATTCCTCAAAGGAACCAGAACACCAGCCTTGCTGGTCAAAGGCGGTCACTCGACAGTGACCCACCGCTCGGCACAAAGCGGTGCGCCGGATAAGGTCCCAATTCGCGGCAAGTGACCTACATGGTGTCATCGCGAACTTGGGAATACCTACCCTGAGACAGAATGGCAGCGCACCTGCCCAAGACTTATCTTATGCCTAGCCTCCCAACGTGAAGGTCTTATGCGAATGGCCTCTCTAGCTAGAGGACCCACTCATGGCTCGTCGGCCTAAAAACAGAATGTGCCCAGAATTATTAATCAGATTAAATGCGATGCAAGCTACTTAAGCATCTAAAATCTAATGCCTCTATAGTGTATGGAATGAGCTCAAGGAAAGGTACCGGATACCCTCCTAACAGCCCCCAAACAAATCAAATCAGAACATCCCAATCAGGAATCAAACGAGACTCACAACAGCAAGCAATCATAACCGGATCGGCAAATCAAGATAATAGCTAATCGAGTCATCTACGGGTCATGATAAGGATGTTAAAAGGTCTGATATCCTAAGGGGCATACATAACCATATCATAACACTTCACTTCAGTAACATATAGACATGAGAGACGCAATAGGATGATACGTTACAACTAGATATATCAAAATCAAACTCCACAATAATTGATAGCATGCATCCTTAATTTCAGAGTTTATATGCGATGATAACTGAAATCTCAGAGCATGATCGGAGTTTATATGGGTATGGATTACATGTATATCAGTAGGATAATCATGTTGGAACATGCATAAAATATCAGTAGACGATATAGATCTCTAAACTAGCATACATGCATGCAACGGGTTAATATGTTGCTTTAGAACATGACACGATCAGCACATCATATGAAAGAGCCCGTTTACATTCATAAGTGCATGCATGACTACAACATCAGGAATACACACACGTCAGATCATATAACCACATTATATCTGCTACTTAAACACAATAAGTCATATAGAGCAAAACACATTCAACACATAGAACAGGATAACTAACAAAAGACAAGCTAACAAGTTCAATCGACTCACAACCAGATGCATGAGCCCTTGACCACTCCAACCAACATGCTTAGAGTATCCCTCTCAGACCGTCTATGGTGGGAGAGGGTCAGTAGAGATCTATCCAAGCAGCTCAGCCCAACAACCGAGCAAGCTGATGCACATGGTGCACTAACCGCATGACTAGCCAATTCAAGCGCACGCTGCTCAGACCGAGCTAGCCCATCAAGATCCCCCTCACCCTTAACATCCCTAGGTTTGTCACACACCTTTTCCTGACCTTTTCCACCATCTAGAAGAGCTGGACCAGCCAGCCGATCCAAACAAAGAGTCAAAAGGGTTGAAGACAAATCCTAGTCAGATCTTGTGTGCACCAGCCACACCCAACCAGATCCGTGTCCACCCCAAAACTTAGCCCAGAGAAACCTCATCACCCCTGGTCGGACCTCACCGGAGCTCTCTGGAACCCCGGTCCCTCTGGCTGCCCCACAACCAGCCCCATCTAGCGTATGCTCCATGCTCACGCTAGAAGGGAACTCGGTTGATGGTGCAACCGATTGCACCAACCACCAACATGGTGCTGGCTGGCCCTCCAGACAACACCCCCTCCCATACAACTCTTCAAGGGTCAGGAGCATACCTGAATTCATGAAAAGCTTTGCCCGAGATGACCGGAGATCAGCCCACCCAGATCTTCGTCTAGTTGCTCCCAAAAGATGCACTTTAGCTTGCTCCACTCGACCCGTCGGAGCTCCAGCCACTAGCACACCGGAGAGGGAGATGGAGAGGGTCTGAATTTAGTGGGTGAGGTAGTGAGAGGGTAGGGATGGCTTGGGTTGAGGGGGTTTTGTTTGCAAACAACCCTCCAACTTCCATAGCCTTCATGGCTATTCAAGTCACATCAAGGCATGCCAAAATGGCACCATTCCAAAGGCATCCAAAAGCCACAAAATAATGTGCATCCAAACCCCAAACGCAACCCTTCCAATTCCACGCCACCTCAACATGGGCTCAGCCCAAACTCGCACCATTCACCCCCTCGGATCGGATTGAGTCGATCAAGCCAGCAAATGCGTACTCGCCCGATGAGTCACACTCGATTGACCGACAAGGAACCCGATTAAAAATAGGCATACCAACATACCACAAACACAATTAGATAATCTAAGAACTAAATTATACATAAAAAAGGAGAGTGGACTTATCATTATTATAGCAGGAGAGTGGGTCTTACAACTACTATATAGCCGGCATTTGAGCTGAACTAGTGTGGTTGTTAAGCCATTGTTTTCTTTCTATGTCATTTCATTTTACACATTACTTAGTTGCTCTTCCTTTAGCCTTATATATATATTACAATGTATGTACTTACTTTAAAATTATTAATGATATTCTAGAGGGAAACCTCCCTTTTTCATGCAAAAAAAGTAAAGGATAGATAAATTTTACCAAATTTGATCCTCGAATTGGTTCCAATCTCCTTTCGATAGGGCAACCGTCTTTGAATTTGACTCTTCATGCTTAGCCGGTTGATTGATCGTTTTATATTTCTACCGCAAGTGCACGGCCGCGTTGAAGCGGTGGCAAATACGGGTTGTCCACTGGGAGGTGTGTCGACACTTGGTTCGTGCGAAGGCAAGGGGTAAAGAAAGGAGAAAAGGATTGGTTACACTAAACTACACTACAATGCTAAACTAGAATGCAAAAGGAAATGAAGATAAGCAATAAAACTAAACCCCAAAGGGGGTAGAGAACTGATGTGAACATAAAGATGTGTGTGTGTGTGTGTTCAATTAAGCTCCTCACAACATGTAGTGCATGAAATCATAAAACTACATCCAATCTTGCCTCTACATGAATTAAGATAAGACTACATCATTAAAACATACAAGACAATGATTGGAATGAAGCTACATGAACTCAAGTATAAAGACTAGACCCTACTATGCCTCCACATGAATTAAGATGACTACATCATTAAAACATACAAGACATTAGCTAAGGAAAAGGCAACAAGAGTACATACACTACAAATTGTGTTTCCAACATTAACTTCATCCATATCCTAACCTTATCATTCCCCTTAAAATAGGTCCACTAATCAAAGCATAAGCTAAGCTTCATTCAAGAGCATTAGCATATCAAAGATAAGAGTGGAGACCCATTAGATGGTTATGGAAATCATATAAAGCTCAAGGGATAAAAATAACACACACTTAATACACTACATGATTATATCACATATTTCTCCACCCCCCAAATGGGGATGGAACTACTCACTACTCATTACACTAACTATATTAACAGAAGCAAGCATAATACTGAAATGAAACTATACTAATCAAGCAAGAAACATTAAAGAAGCATAAAACAAAACAAGCATCAAAGCAAAAACATTAAAGGAATTAAACTAAGCAAGAATTAACAAACTAATGAAAACTTTTATTATGAACTCACTCAGAATACAAACAGCCCTTCCTCCACTAGAGTTTTGCTTCAAGGCTTCACTCTTAGTAGGGAAGGAGGCCACCAAGAGAGAGATTGATACAATGGGAGGTGAAGAGTTCTATTTATAAGCATGGAAAAAGCTAATCCGGGACAATCCCCCGATGTGGGACTAAACCAATACCAAAAATAGCCTAAACGAACACTAATACAAGTCCAGGAGAAGTTGGGGCGGATCTTGCATGATCCAGACCGCCAATTGCCGGTTCCAGACTGCCAATTGGCGGCCTATAAAGCCCTGATCCGTCTGGGTCTTCTGGTGGGCTTTCCTTGGTGTGTTTCTTGGTCTTGGATGCATCTAACTTGTTTAGTGGAGCTCCGACCCGAATCGAATTGACAAAATACTCCTCATAATGGTGTGGAGTTTCCTGGTTTGCTCTTAGGTCCTTCTGTCTTACGATCAGGTCCTTCTCCCTTGCATCTTAGTCCCCAGGTCTCACAATTAGGTCCTTTTTTCCTGCTTTTGAGTCCTTTCATGGCTCTTCTCTTCAAACCTCTTTATTTCTGAAAACTAAACATAAAACTCGTCACGTAGCATTGCTTAGGTGTAAGATAATGGATATAAGGTACAAATATAAGCATGAAATGATGTCAATCAAATACCCCCACACCTAAGTTTTTGCTAGTCTCAAGCAAAACAAAGAAAGGAAAAAGCATACGAAAAACAAGAAATCCTAACTCACTTTCGTAGGAATCACGGTTGCACTTAGCACGTGCAACAAGCCGTTAATCCTCCTTGTTGCCAAGGAGGAGGAGTGTTGTCTCCTGAGGGTTTTCAGCGGATATACCCACAAAATCCGAACAAGATGCATTAATCAATCTAGCTACACGACTCGTTGGACTTATTTTGTCGATCATGGAATGCGGTAATCCTACGGGCCGACTCTATATAGGTAATCAGTCCACACACCTAACTTAATGAACCATTCGTGTTAGTTAAATAAGGAATTAAGTGAAAGACATGGACAACCTCAAGATCCTCAAGTGATACAAAGTGTAAGGTCCATTAAGGTTCTTATTTGCATTACCATTTTTTTTTCGTTTTGCTTCTTTTCACACTTTTTTTTTCTTTTTTTTTTCTTTTTATTAGTTGGAGCTTCATTCTCCCAGGGTCAGGTTTCGTGCATCATTGCCCATGAGGACTTACATTATCACGTACACCTTTCCCCAAATCTCCACATAGGGCAATCCCTACCACCCGTGTAACGGGAGTTCGGTCGGCGCATCCCAAGTCAGATGACTCGAAAGCACCAGGCACAAAGTCCCCTCAGACCTACTTTCCCGAGTGATAGGAGCCGTGCGAGAAGAGAGAACATCTACTCACTTATTTCTTATCTACACATGAACCAAAACCCCTACACTAATGTCTCACAACAAGATTAAGAGGGTCATTGACTACAACAAACTTCCTAAATTAACAAACACGAATTATTGACTCAGTAGGTTCAGGGTGGACTTCTTTGAATGTTTGAGCACTGAAACCCTATGATTACTCACCCCCAAAGGAAAACTGGGGTGCATCCTAACGACTCGATAAATCCTAAAGCCACGTACTAGATATCCTAATGCATCAAGTTCAAGACAATTTTGGGAGCTTTCTTTTTACTTTGCCTCTCAACGGTTTTGCACATGCTAAACACACGCAAAACCCACAAAACGTTTTCTTTCGAAAACACATGAAGATTTTGAAAGAAATGTGAAAATTTTGAAGCACTAGGCAAGCAAAATAAGACAAGTCACCCAAGGATCATGGCAAGCATATATATCGATATTAAATGCAGCACACTAACATGACCCTAACAATGCAAACAAAAGAAAACAAAATCAAAAGAAAAGACTCGACTATGTACACACGTAAAACACCCCCCCACACCTACTTCATGCATTGTCCTCAATGAATGTGAGCAAAATACGACATGGATGTATGCATGAAACAGAAGAGATCTCACCAACGTGAAGTACACAAGGAAGTTCATGGCTATGTTGATGGACACAACCCAACTCCCCTCAAAACCTGTGAGATGCTAAAGAAGGGATACAAATACGTGAAAGAAATGGGCCCAAATACTCAAGGGTTGGGGCCCACAACAATCGATGCTCACTAAAGGTTTTTTTTTTAACATATATACACATGAAAGCTCAACCACTCATGTAGGAGCATGAATGGTTGAGTGCGAGGGAGGTTCATGAAGGAACATGACCTCCTCGACTTCGGTTGGTGCCCCCTCCAAGTAGGGTTTGAGGTGTTGTCCATTAACTTTGAACACGTCCCCATTCCCTGGGTTCAAGATCTCAACCGTTCCATGAGGATAAACGGTTTGGACGATAAACGGGCCAGACCAGCGACTGCGGAGCTTACCCGCAAATAGATGAAGCCGGGAATTGTAGAGCAACACCTTCTGCCCGGCCGTAAACACCTTTCGCATAATCATGCGATCGTGAAACATCTTGGCTCGGGACTTATGAATTTTGGCATTCTCGTACGCATCATTGCGTAGCTCTTCTAATTCCACAATGTCGAGCCTACGTTGTACTCTTGCTTGATCAAGATCCATATTCAGGTTCTTGATCGCCCAGAAAGCACGATGCTCAAGCTCGACGGGTAGGTGGCAAGCCTTGCCGTACACTACCCGATATGGGGACATACCCAAATTGGTCTTGTACGCGGTGCGGAAAGCCCACAACGCGTCATTCAACTTGGTAGACCAATCCTTCCTCGAGGAACTAACCGTCTTCTCAAGAATTTGCTTTAATTGTCGGTTAGAGATTTCGACCTGCCCACTAGTTTGCGGATGGTATGGGGTCGCAAGCTTGTGGGTGATCGAATATTTCCTCATAAGCGCTTCAAAGGAGCGATTACAGAAGTGGGTACCCCTATCGCTGATTATGGTACGAGGAGTACCAAATCGCACAAAAATGTCCCTCAAGAATTTGGTGACCACCTTGTTGTCATTGGTCTTTGTGGGTATAGCCTCAACCCACTTAGACACATAGTCAACGGCCACCAGAATGTAAACATTCCCGAAAGAGTTCGGGAAGGGACCCATGAAATCGATGCCCCACACATCGAAGATGTCGACCACAAGGACATTTTGCAAAGGCATCATGTCACGTCGACCAATCCTGCCAAGGCGCTGGCACCTATCACATTGCTTACAAAAGTCGTAAGCATCCTTGAAAAGAGAGGGCCAGTAGAATCCAGATTGAAGCACCTTGGCAGCAGTTTTCTTTGCTCCAAAGTGTCCTCCACATGCCTTGGAATGGCAGAAATGGAGCACACTTTGGAACTCGGTATCTGGGACGCACCACCTGAAAAATTGGTCAGAGCAGTATTTGAATAGGTAGGGGTCGTCCCAGTGAAAGAATCTGACATACGATCTAAATTTGGATTGGTCAGATTTTGACAACCCACAGGAAGTTGCTCGGTCACGAGGTAGTTTACGATGTCGGCAAACCAAGGGTTATCTTCGATCATGAACAACTGCTCGTCAGGAAATTTATCGTCAATGATTTGGTCCTGTGGGTTGGTCGTCTCTAGACGAGACAAGTGGTCAGCTACAACGTTTTCACACCCTTTTTTGTCCCGAATCTCGAGATCGAATTCTTGTAACAACAAGATCCATCTCAAGAGTCGGGATTTTGCATCTTTCTTCGCCATGAGGTGCTTGATGGTTGTGTGATCAGAATAGATAATCACGTGGGAGCCAATCAAGTACGACCGGAATTTCTCCAAAGCAAATATGATCGCTAAGAATTCCTTCTCGGTCACAGTGTAGTTCAATTGGACATCATTGAGTGTTCTACTGGCATAGTAGATCACATGAGGCAATTTGTCCAATTGTTGCCCAAGCACTGCTCCCACAGCGAAGTCAGATGCATCACACATTAACTCAAAGGGTTCAGTCCACACTGGTGCCTTAATAATGGGAGCTGAAGTCAACTCTTTCTTCAAGGTCAAAAAGGCATGGTGGCAATCCGGTGTGAACTCAAAAATGGCATCCTTAGCCAACAAGGCGGTGAGAGGTCGAGCGATTTTGCTAAAATCCCGAATGAACCGCCGATAGAATCCAGCATGCCCCAAAAAGGCGAGGATATCCTTCACATTATGTGGCGGTGGGAGATTAGCAATGATACCCACTTTGGCGGGATCGACCTCAATTCCCCTACTTGAGACCACATGTCCATGTACAATCCCTCACTTCACCATGAAGTGACATTTCTCCCAATTGAGAGCGAGGTTCTTCTCACGGCATCGCTTGAGGACAAGGCTCAAGTGATGAAGGCACTCATCAAAGGAAGCGCCAAATATGGAAAAGTCGTCCATGAAGATCTCAAGGAAACGCTCAACCATATCGGAGAAGATGCTGATCATACACCTCTGAAACGTTGCCGGCGCATTGCATAACCCAAAGGGCATGCGACGGTAGGAAAACATGCCAAAGGGACAAGTGAATGTGGTTTTCTCTTGGTCCTCGGGGGCGATGGGAATTTGGTTGTAACCGGAGTATCCATCAAGAAAACAATAGTACTCATGTCCGGCCAACCTTTCCAACATCTGATCAATGAATGCCAACGGGAAATGATCTTTCCGCGTTGCCGCATTGAGCTTGCGATAATCAACGCAAACTTGCCAGCCAGTTTGCAGGCGTGTCGGGATAAGCTCATTATGCTCATTCTCCACAACCGTCACGCCTGACTTCTTGGGAACCACATGGACAGGACTCACCCACGAACTATCAGAGATAGGATAGATTATGCCATGATCCAAGCACTTAAGAACCTCCTTTCGGACGGCTTCTTTCAGTACAGGATTCAATCTCCGTTGTGGGTCCCTGCGGGGCCTAGAATCCTCTTCCATGTGGATCCGATGCTGAACAATACCAGGGCTAATTCCCTTGATATCCTTCAAGGACCACCCGATCGCCTCTTTGTTTTCAAAGAGTACTCTTTTGAGGGCAACCTCTTGATCTTTTTCAAGATCAGAAGCAATAATGAGTGGCAAGGTCTCATTATCCCCTAAAAAGATGTACTTTAGGTTATCGGGGAGCGGTTTAAGCTCGACCAGAGGTGGGTCCTTGTCGGATTCAGAGTTACTTTCAAGTGGCTCAAGGGCCACAGGGTAAGAGGAGCAGGCACCCAGATGTGCCTCCTCGTCCAGAGATATGTTGGCGGATTCCTCAAGATCCTCTTCACTCGCAACCTGATCATTAGGCACCTCAATAATACGTCGATGTGAGTCGAACATGCCTAATGAATCGGGCTCATCCGTGTCCTGCATGAAATTGGCTCCGACTGCGTCGTCGAAGAGCCCAGGTTGCTTACCAAGAGTGAAGATGTTGAAATCCGCCGTGAGGTTTCCAAAAGACAACCTCATCAAGTCATTGCGACAATTGATCAAAGCATTAGATGTCGCAAGAAATGGCCTCCCAAGGATCACAGGAATCTGTCCTTGTGGGTTGGACACGGGTTCGGTATCCAAGATGATGAAATCAACTGGAAATACGAACTCACCCACTTTGATAAGGACATCCTCCACACTCCCTCGTGGGATTTTGACGGATCTATCAGCCAACTGGAGGGTTGTCCTCGTTGGTTTAAGATCGCCTATCCCAAGGTTGACATAGACTGAGTAAGGCAAGAGATTCACAGATGCCCCCAAATCCAATAGAGCTTGAGAGATGGTCACATTCCCAATCATGCAAGAGACAGTTGGACAACCAGGGTCCTTGTACTTGACATTCATGGGTTGTGTCAATATGGAGCTCACATTGGCGGCCAAGAAGGTCTTCTTGGGCACATTTGTTTTTCTCTTGGTGATGCAAAGGTCTTTGAGGAACTTGGCATACGGTGGCATTTGTTGAACAACGTCCAACAACGGGATGTTCACCTTTACTTGCCTAAGTACCTCAACGACCTTATCCCAATGCTCATCACGTTTTTTAGTCAATCGATGAGGGAATGGTGCCTTGGGGACATAAGAATCACGAGGAGGAGTCTCAGAATTAGGTTCCTTGACAGGCTCAAGACTCTCCTCGGAAGTCTCGCCAACAGGGTTGGCTTCCGGCATTTTCACATTGTTGTCAACGACCCTTCCCGATCTCAAGGTATGAGTAACATTAGCATGTTGGGAAGGGTCACTTTCAACATTGTGTACATTCTGCCTGGTATTAGCAGGCTGACCCCTGGGACTTACCACAGGTTGACTCGGGAATTGACCCTTCTCACGTTCATGGAGCTGATGAGCCAACTGGCTTACTTGCATTTCCAATGCTTTGACCGTATTATTGTTGGCCGCAAGCATGGATTGAGTGCTGTGCATGAATGCTTGAAGGGTTTGTTCAATGGTTGAGTCCTTAGGGTCAACCCGCTCGGGTGGTGGAGTCTGGTTAGAATAACCCGACGAAGAGGCCTGACCAGGTTGGTAATTTTGGTGCTGAGACCTTTGATGTGGGGGTTGGTAGGTCGCCGATGGGCGTGGAGGTTGATAAGGTGGAGGTTGAGGTTGAGCGTGCGAGCTCTGACCGTGTCCTCCACTAGACCCCCAAGAGAAGTTAGGATGGTTACGCCATCCCGGGTTATAGGAATGACTGTACGGGTCGTTTCGGGGCCTTTGTTGATACATCGCATTTGCATGCTCAGTATCCCTTGGAGCGTAAGCGCACTCCAAGTCATCATGTCCCGACAGTCCACACCTGGTACACCTGGGAGTAGCGACCTGAGCTACAGGAGCTCGGTCCATCTCCAAACTCTCTATCCTACGCATGAGAACAACCATTTTCGCCTCAGACGCGATAGTCGACTCAACATGATATGATCCAGCTCGACCAGAAGACCTGGCGGCTGGTGGCTCTCTCATGGTGTCCCACTCGAAGGTGCGCTCAGCCATGGATTCAAAAGTGTCCCATGCCTCCTCGATGGGTTTCATTTGGAAGTCACCCTGACACATCGACTCCAACAATGTGCGGGTGTTGTGGTTGATGCCCTCATAAACAATCTGGCACAGCTGCCATAGCTCAAGTCCATGATGAGGGCATTGTTGGAGAAGGTCCTTGAACCTCTCAAAGAAACCATGAAAAGATTCAGTCTCGGTCTGATACATTTGATGTATCTGGTGCCGTATCTGTTGAGTTTTCCTTTGAGGGAAAAATCTCTTCAGAAAGACGGTCACAAAGTCATCCCAAGACCGAATCGAGCTCGCCGGGAGGCTATACATCCATTTCTTCGCATTATCCTTCAATGCGAACGAAATCATCCTCAACCGGAAAGAATCCTCGTCAAGCTGTTGAAGCTTGAACATGGAGCATACTTCCTCAAATTCGCGTATAAAAATATACGTATCCTCCTTATTGGCAGTAAAGGTTGGAAGCATGCTCACATACTGAGGTTTCAGCTCATAGTTGTTCCCGCGAGCAGGGGGAACAACTATGCAAGAAGGTTGCGCGGCCCGAACAGGATTGGTCCGCTCCCACAACGTCATCGGCCTATCTTGTCGAGCTAAAGGTGGTGGTGCACCTAGAACTCGATCCTGACCGAATCTCCCTTCCTCTCGAGTCAGAGGAGGAGAAGGAGGTCTACGTGGTGGTGGGAATGGACCGAGGTAGTCCATGTATGGAACCCGGTCTCCCTCGCCACCACGAGACGACTCGCCTTCTTGCTCCAAAGGAGCACGAGGCGGAGATGGTCGATCACCAAGATCTTCCATCTCAGAAATAAGCACTCTCTCGAGTCGAGCGCTCTCACCAGAACGAGCCCAACCTCGCATAAAAAATGCTCGACTCGACTCTAACAAACACACAACAGAAGGTGTACTAGAGGAGGAGACTAAACGTAGAGAATAGATGAGGAGATGACTCAGGTGAGGAGAGAAGAATCCCTAGAGCTAGCGTGGGTAGTGGGATCAGGAAGAAGCCTAACTAGCAAGCACGGCTCAAACAATGTAAGGGAATGGGTCCTTAAGCTAGACGACGCCTAACTTAGAGGTCACTAGCCTCGACACGCCTCACCTCCCTACAACGAGGACCACAATGCCCAGCAAGTGATACCAGATCTGGAGATCCAGTACCTCCTACTATTGACAAGGTAGGCAACGCCGATCAGGTCATGACGGTCTCGACTAGATTACTCTCCTAGTGCGTCCAAATTCCTTAGGGCCAATGTCTACTTTCTTTTAGTTAAGGCTTTATTAAGAGTGGTTTTTGGGGCCAAGGAAAGGGTGATGAAATCCCCCACCTTATCTTTTATGGGACAACCCCTCCTTAATAGCGATTTGATCCTAGATCTAGCAATCAATCGCTCCAATCAAACGCTCTCTCACTCTTGTCCCGATGCACCTTACTAACTAATGCATGAAATAAACATTCATGAATGAGGGATGTGGGTGCACGTACCTCACGCCAGCAATCAACGACAAAAATGTAAAGCAAAGAAAAGACAAATGCATGCAAGGTCTACCAATGGTGCATGACCTAGATGGCAAGAAGTCTAATCTTTTGCTTTGAGTTTTATGGTCCAAGTTGATTAATGGGATTAATGATCTGGGAGCAAACCAGAGGTCAAAGCATGCAAAATTGGGCTCCCAGATAACAAAAATTTCAAGACTAACTACTAACAAAAATTTCAAGGAAATCAACGCTCACCAGACCGCCAATTGGCGGTCTTCCACCGCTGATTGGCGGTCTGTTTAGGTCGTCGCTTCCTCAAACTTCTCCAGTAGCCTCCCCTTGACCTTGTGGTTCCCTGAAACTAAGAAAAACTGAAAACAAAAAATTAAAAACCCCTCGAATCGTCCAAACCAAGGTCTGGACAGAGCACCTCCCCGGCAACGGCGCCAAAAACTTGATTGATCGTTTTATATTTCTACCGCAAGTGCACGGCCGCGTTGAAGCGGTGGCAAATACGGGTCGTCCACTGGGAGGTGTGTCGACACTTGGTTCGTGCGAAGGCAAGGGGTAAAGAAAGGAGAAAAGGATTGGTTACACTAAACTACACTACAATGCTAAACTAGAATGCAAAAGGAAATGAAGATAAGCAATAAAACTAAACCCCAAAGGGGGTAGAGAACTGATGTGAACATAAAGATGTGTGTGTGTGTGTGTGTTCAATTAAGCTCCTCACAACATGTAGTGCATGAAATCATAAAACTACATCCAATCTTGCCTCTACATGAATTAAGATAAGACTACATCATTAAAACATACAAGACAATGATTGGAATGAAGCTACATGAACTCAAGTATAAAGACTAGACCCTACTATGCCTCAACATGAATTAAGATGACTACATCATTAAAACATACAAGACATTAGCTAAGGAAAAGGCAACAAGAGTACATACACTACAAATTGTGTTTCCAACATTAACTTCATCCATATCCTAACCTTATCATTCCCCATAAAATAGGTCCACTAATCAAAGCATAAGCTAAGCTTCATTCAAGAGCATTAGCATATCAAAGATAAGAGTGGAGACCCATTAGATGGTTATGGAAATCATATAAAGCTCAAGGGATAAAAATAACACACACTTAATACACTACATGATTATATCACATATTTCTCCACCCCCCAAATGGGGATGGAACTACTCACTACTCATTACACTAACTATATTAACAGAAGCAAGCATAATACTGAAATGAAACTATACTAATCAAGCAAGAAACATTAAAGAAGCATAAAACAAAACAAGCATCAAAGCAAAAACATTAAAGGAATTAAACTAAGCAAGAATTAACAAACTAATGAAAACTTTTATTATGAACTCACTCAGAATACAAACAGCCCTTCCTCCACTAGAGTTTTGCTTCAAGGCTTCACTCTTAGTAGGGAAGGAGGCCACCAAGAGAGAGATTGATACAATGGGAGGTGAAGAGTTCTATTTATAAGCATGGAAAAAGCTAATCCGGGACAATCCCCCGATGTGGGACTAAACCAATACCAAAAATAGCCTAAACGAACACTAATACAAGTCCAGGAGAAGTTGGGGCGGATCTTGCATGATCCAGACCGCCAATTGGCGGCCTATAAAGCCCTGATCCGTCTGGGTCTTCTGGTGGGCTTTCCTTGGTGTGTTTCTTGGTCTTGGATGCATCTAACTTGTTTAGTGGAGCTCCGACCCGAATCGAATTGACAAAATACTCCTCATAATGGTGTGGAGTTTCCTGGTTTGCTCTTAGGTCCTTCTGTCTTACGATCAGGTCCTTCTCCCTTGCATCTTAGTCCCCAGGTCTCACAATTAGGTCCTTTTTTCCTGCTTTTGGGTCCTTTCATGGCTCTTCTCTTCAAACCTCTTTATTTCTGAAAACTAAACATAAAACTCGTCACGTAGCATTGCTTAGGTGTAAGATAATGGATATGAGGTACAAATATAAGCATGAAATGATGTCAATCACCGGTCACTACCGATCTCCCATCACTAAGCACCTAGAAGTGTAGATTTAGGTACCCAAACAACTTTGGGTCCTTGAACATTAGCTTTTGGGACCCAAACTATTTTGGTTTTAGGAGCCCACACACTTGAGGAACTATGATTCACAAAAAAATTCTTTCCATTCAAATTAGTGTGAACTACATAGGTTTTAACATCAGAAGCATTATATCCTAAACCATGTTTGTCTAAAGATTGTCATTGACTACCTAAAAGCATGTCAAGCATTTTTTTTTCCTTTTGTGAACTTTTCTAGATCTTTTCTAAGTTCAGCATTTGATGCCTTAAGATCCATTTGTTCATCATGTATAGGTGTTGCTTTTAGACTACCAAGTTCTAATGCATTAGTTTCATGTCTAGTAAGCACCTCATTCTTTTCAGTCATGATTATTTCAATTTGGCTTTCGAGATCATTGATTGTCTGTCTAGTATTTTTTTTCTTCTCACAAATGATCTCATATTGTTTAATTAAATCATGAAACGTATTTTGAAGCTCATCATGTGTATATGAATAATCATTAGTGTTGGCTTTTTGGCCTTAATCCATATTTTGATGATGTAATTCAACCTAATATTAATTACAACATGTAGATTAGCACATGTAGTATAATGGTATATATGTTGTATTTTTCTAACATCTACAGGTGATCAAGACTCAAGAAGGAAGAAAAATCAAGTCAAGACATATAATCAAGCTGGATTGAAGACATGTATTTTACTTTTCTTTGAGTCTTAGGAACATATGTGAATTGAGCATAACTTAAGATAATATCCATGCATTCACACACTAGGTTCCTTAGAGAAGTCACACACAAAATTTCAGATCAATCGGACTTCGATAGGTCATCCAAAACATAGTCGGAAAATCACTAAAACTAAACCTTAAATCCTGTCCGAAAACGTTCGACCGATTGGAACTTTTGTTCGACCAGTTTTAGTAGATTTAGAGTTTTTACATGACCATTTTTGTTCAACCGATTTGCCTCATAGTTCAACCGATTTCAGTAGTGTTTTGCCCAGACTAAACCGGCCGACCGGTTTTGCCATTTTGTTCGACCGTTCCGGGTTTTCATGTGACCGTTTTATTTTGTCGTATTCATACAACGGTCCTATACGCATAACACTATTCCCAACCGTTCGACCGAACCATCCATTTGTTCAACCGATCCATTAGTTTTTGTAAGGTTCTGTTCGACCGGTTCCACTTTAGGTCGACCGGTTGGAGACAGTTTTTGCTGAATTTGAATTCTGTTTTGTGTATCTCTTACACAAATCAATCAAATCTTTCCCCAACGGCTAGGAATCTCTTGGAGCTTATAAATAGAGGATCAAACTCAGTTTTACACACAACTCTCCAATTCCTCATAGTCAAATTCATAGAGAGAAATCCCAAATCCTCAAAGCTCTCATTTAGTGATCTTAAGCTCAAATCTCCACATTATTCATCACTCACACATTTAGCAATTGTTGTGCTCAGTTAGAGAAGAGTGTGTCCCACTCATTGAGTTGTCAAAGCAAAGACTTTGGTGAAATTCCGAAGAAGAAGCAAGGACTTCGGTGAAAGCCCGAAGTGATCCTCTCGGATTGTGAGTGGTGGTGCCAAGCTCGGCGAGGGTTGTTCGCGAGCTTGAAGAAGTGTAAAAGGCGTTGCTCCCGGCCCGGAATGGGGAGTGGTTAGTGAAGACGTAGGCGGAGCTCGCGGAGTCGAGCGGAGCTTACAAGAGAGGACTAGGACCCGGGTGGGGTGCCGAACCTCTATAAAATCGTCGTGTCTTCTTGTGGTTTGCATGTTATTTCCCTACTATTCTTTAAATTGTTTCCGCTGCGTTTATTGTTTGATCAATTAGGGATTAGCGTAATAGTGATTAGTGGACCCATAACCCACACGATCCTACATTTGGTATCAGTAGATCGTCGGTCGACCGTTTCGTTTGCTATTTCTAGTAAAAATACGACCGTTATATTTGTCGTATTATACAACGGTCGTATACACATTTTTTCTCTTAATACACCCCCAAATACTTTTGAACCGGTCGAACAAAATACCTTGTTCGGTCGACCGTTCTATTAGGGAAAATCTACCTGCTATCGGTCGACACAAGTTTAGTTCAACCGATCGAGTTTTCCCTCTACCGAACCCTGTAGTTCGGTCGACCGGTACCTGTACGGTTGACCGTTGACTTATAGAACTTAAGTGTTAGGTCGACCAGTACCTATGTTCGGTCAACCGTTACATCTTTCGGTCGACCGTTGCTGGACAGTTTTTTGCAATCTGATTTTCTGTTTTGTGTACTTTGCACTAACCCAATCAAATCTTGTCCAAACGGCTAGAAATCTTTAGGAGCTTATAAATAGAGGTTCACATTTAGTTTTCCAGAAGATTTCACAACTCCAAAGTGTCAAACCTATAGTGAGATTTTCCACAACCTCCAAGCTCCAAATTAGCCATCCAAAGCCTAATTTCCACATCATTCATCATACAATCATCTAGCAATTGTTGTGCTCAATTAGAGAGTGAGTTCCACTCAAGTTACCATTGTTGTAAAGTGAGCAAGGGTCTTGGTGAAAGCCCAAGACAAAGAAGCAAGGACTTCGGTGAAAGCCCGAAGTGATTCTCTCGGTTTGTGAGAGGTGGTGCAAAGCTCGGCGAGGGTTGTTTGCGAGCTTGAAGACTTGTAAAAGGCGTTGCTCCCGGCCCGGAATAGGGAGGCATAGTGAAGACGTAAGAGGGGCTCGAACGGAGATTCGATAGGTGCTTGTAAGAGAGGACGTAGGCGCGGCCGAACCTCTATAAAACCGACGTGTCTACTTGTGGTTTGCATTACCTTTCTACTTGTGTTTGATTTAGTTTAATTTCCGCTGCAAATCTTTGATCGATCAACCAAGTAGTTAATTAGGGTTTATGTGATTAGTCTTAATTGTGGACCCATAGACCCACACGATCCTACAGTTTGTTGCGTACTGATCGAAAATTTCACGAACAAGCCCAATAGCATCTTGTTCTCCTAACAATCATACTTAAAGTTGATGGTGATTGCGTGGATAAGTGATCCTTGTCTAACAATTATTAGTATTTCATTTTTCCTCATTATAAATCCAATCGGACTATTAGGTCAATTGTGAACAATCTTACTGTTTTACAGTGGTAGAGTTACTTACACTCAATCCCCTCTTATCTCATCTAGGTGGGAACCTCTTTTGAGGCATTAGGGTAATGTTGTTGTTGTTGTAAATCCAATTGGACAATACAAACAACAAAGACTTTATGAAAAAGTATTATGATTCCAACCATCATTCAAAATACGAACATTATCGAACTTATTGTTGCATCCAACTATCGCAATACAAACTTTTCCAATAAAACACAACATACAAAAGTTTTCTGGTTAACATAAAGTATCTAATTTTTCATTTAACAAATCTATTTCTAGTTTTATTACAATCCCTGAAGAACCTCTATATCTCATCTTCTCATCTCACTACCACGTTGCACCAACTTTAATAAAACTCAATGTGCAACATTACTTGTTCTGAAAATGGCATTTGTAGTCCATTTTGTATACCAAAATGTAGAGTGTCATGAAACACCAAAAAAATCATATGGATGAGTCATTTTATTTTTTGGTGTTATATTTTTTTATAACCTAGACATTCAAATGCAATGTAATTCTCTCATTCA
Organism: Triglochin maritima; assembly: GCA_963682175.1. Classification (NCBI taxonomy): domain Eukaryota; kingdom Viridiplantae; phylum Streptophyta; class Magnoliopsida; order Alismatales; family Juncaginaceae; genus Triglochin; species Triglochin maritima. The sequence goes on from OY821785.1 coordinate 16,289,310, forward strand.
TGTAAAAATTAAATTCTCTTTATTGTGTTATAATTTCAATCATTATGTTTGTTGTAACTCATTCTTCCTCTTTACTTTGTAAATAGGAGGTTATTGTAATACTTTGTTCATGATAAAAAATACAATAATTATTCTCCTCCAAATCTCTGTTTTCTTTGTTGTTTATTCTAGTATTTCTCACACTTTATCAGCATGAGGCTCTAACCAACCGAATATTTGATTGGGCACGAGTCATATAGGTACGTGCTTTAGAAGTGTTCAATCGTACGAAGGGTGCACAATAACATGGGAATATGTCTTGGATCTATGGATTAACCTGGTGCGTAAATATAGGTACGTGCTTTGATGCTTAAAAGACATATTCTAGATATGCTTAAAAGACATATGTCAACTACTTTTGTGATTGGATATAGATGGAGTGAAAGAATCATAAGTTACCAAAAAATTGTATGTCATCAGAGCCTTACAAACATGTCCTAAATTAGCAATTTAATAATGAATAGTATTTGGATTTGTCGTTTTGTGGTTCATAATAAACTATAAAAACAAAAACTATGACAATAGTTTGATGTTAATAAATTAAGCATAATATTTCGGAAACCGAATGGAAAACGTTTAGAATCTTTTCAATTCTTCTAGTTGCATGTGTCTTGTTGAGACTCTGCTTTTACCACCTTGTTAGATGCAATGGTTGTAATATCGTTAAATTTTGTTTTACCTCACGTAATATCGTACCAAAATGTTTCACGACTAATCTAAAAAATAATTAGATACTCACAAACTTGTATCCTTGAATATATTCTCTAGCTTCCGTGAATAGGTTGAATAAGTGAGAATCATTCTTTAGTCTATAACTTTACCTCACCGTAGGCAATATGGGTTGACAAATAGGGGATAGATTTAAGGAGATATATTCCGATTGGAATAATATCACAGACAAATTTCACCTTACTAATATATTTCGGGATGTGTATCTTTATGTAATTTTAAAAACTTTAAACTGAAATGACATTTATTTGAAATTTGCTTTCAACTTAAGATAGTCATTGCAGTAAATTTCTTAGAATTTATTCGTATGAATTAAATTGTAATTCTTAGTTACCTACTACGAATTGAATTGAACTCCCTCAATTACACATTGAGGTTTTTTCTTGGGTGCACTTCTAAAAATGACTTATTGGACCTTTGCACACGTATAATTTTTTATTAACCTAGTACACTTGAAAACCTGATTAATTGCTTTGGTACACTTCCCCATAACAATCGTTAACATATGTTAATAGTTTCTTTGACGGTGTTAGATTTATTTGCACTGAACTCCTTTTACTTCCACAAAAACCTCAAACTACCCTTAAAACCCACAATTTAGAACATACCACAAATCAGGACCTCCCTCCACTCGTCCTCAAACCCGAATCCTCCTTCAACCCCTTCCCGTCTCCTCCTTTCCTCCCCCTCTTCGTCGACTACTCGAAAACCCACTCTCGAGCACGACGGTGTTGTTGAAGTAGGATTTAAGGAGGAGGAGTGTGTTAGCTTTAGAAACAATGGTCTGGTCAGCAGTGTGGAAGCAGAGGAGGAGTTGTCGGAGGCAACGTGCAAGTGGCCATCACTTGCCTTTGGCAAAGTGGGATGAGAACTGCAAGGTTTGGTTGAATTCATTTGGAAGTTGACTTTGTGTTTTGGTGGGTGTTGGTTGTGGTGGTCAATTATTTTGGTTGTGGAATGGTGTGGTTAATTTTAGAAGCTGACTTTGTGTTTTGGTGGTTAATTTGGGAAGCTGACTTTCGGTTTTGGGGGTAGATTGTGATTTTGTGAAAGTAGGATGGGTTAAGTGTAAATAAATCTTACACCGTCAAATTATCTGTTAACAGATGTTAATAACTATTATTGGGAAGTGTACCAAAGCAAATAACCAGGTTCCCAAGTCTACTAGGCTAATAACAAATTACACGTGTGCAAATGTCCAATAAGTCACTTTTGGAAGTCCACCCAAGCAAAAAACCCATTACACATTCTAGGAAGTACCTAAATGACTCGTGTGGTTTTTCCTTTCTCTCTAGAAGCACATCATGTTCATAATATCTACCATTTATCACTTTGTTACGTTGTAGGTACATGATTATTTGACATAAAAGTTGCAATCAACTATGTTGATACGAGAGATGTATAAAACAATTAAAATTATCGTTGATGATTTATTTGCCTTCTTAAAAGCATGCTACTTCAAGGGAAAATATGGATCTTACAAGAATGCCAAAACATTCAAATTTGAAATGAATTAAAAAAGGAAAAAAGTGTAGAATTAAACTCGCTTAATAAACATATTGTTTAGACCTGTAGTCTTGATTTCTGAGATTGTATTCCTATAGGATACATATAGAAATCACAATAACAAGGTGGTACATCATAAAAGTGAGTAGTGGCACAAGAGTATTCACAGGATCCAACATGCATTATGATGTTACAAATATCTCGTAATGTATAGTATTACGTTCTGTTACGTGATTTGTATGACTTGTAAACATGAATATAGATATGCATGTGATATATGTTGTGACTACAAATTTGTTTGAGTCACTTGATATTGAAATTTATATTTATATTAGAGTCTTTGAAAGACTAAAATTCTCGAAACATATTATAATTATAAACATCAAAAGTGACATTTTTGTAATTCTTGAAAATATCATTATATGAAGAAATAAATGAGGATGTGCATATAATCTCTTCAATCAAAGTCATCTCGAAGAATGATATAAAATGTGATCTTATTGGTCTATATGTTTTCCCCAATCAAAATTTACAAATATTTTTATTGTATGTTCATGACATAAATGTCATAAGAGCTCCTGAAGAGTTTTGAAAACCTGTGAAATATTTGAAGGATCAATTTTGAAATAAATGACAGAGAAGAGTCTATTATTTTTTGACATGCAGTTCGAAGATTCTTCGGAAGAGAATTTTTAATACGATTCTATTCTATAAAGAGAATGTTCTACGAAAAATGCTCACCTTGAAAGCACACTAATGACGATTCGTCTATTCTATACAGACAAAGATCCAATTGTAATATCAATCTAAAGAGGTTTTAATAGGACCAGAAGTCCCTTACGTGAATGAACGTCATGAAAAGTTTAGTGTACCTTTCAAATCAAATCAATACCTAGTAAGATTCATAGTGAGTGATTTATCTAAGCACAATGGTTCTCCAAAAACATTTAGATAACGTTCAACATATTTTTGGCTACATCTTTATTGAGCTACCAATCTTTACTTACTATAGTCATGAGAAAAAGATTTACATTAATGATGCTTCCTATATGTGGGATCCACATCACTCAAAATCACAAACTATTTTGTGTTATTTCGTGGAGACATTGCATTTTTTATGCAAATTGGTGAACCAATTTTTGATCCTTACAATCACATGCCATTATGAGATCATTATAAATATAAGATACCTTTAAATTGTCCATGAATAATATCTTTGAGATAACATATTCGTATTTTGCATACGTTACTCACAACTTGTATTACTCCCAGTATAATATTTGAGATCAATGGCACAAATATATTATTTGGAACGACGTCCATCTAATCACAAGCTAAATGCTCTACTAAATGAGGAATTAAAATAAGTAGAAATAGACGAAGCAAACCACAATACGACTTTGGCAATTTTTATAGAGGTTCGGTCACAACCACCGTGATCTATTCCTCTCATTGAGTTTTGATCGATCCCCTAATCCCAACTCGAGTATCCACAAATCTCTTCGTTCCGGGTCGAAGATAAACCCTCTACAATTCGAGTCTTGTGAACACCCTCTCCTTGCTCGATTCGCCTTTCACAACTTGAGAGGGAGCTTCCTCGAAGCATTACAACACTTTGGTGGTTCATGGATGTTGAAGTTGGAATCAGTAACTAACACTCTAGACTTGACCAAACTTGGCTATGATAAGAATTGAGACACAAATGGTGATATTGGCTTTGAGTGTTGGAAATGGGAACTTGCGAGAGTTTGATGTTTGGACACAAATGATAGGAGTATAGAGATGTGTCTTGGTTTCTAAATCTTATGTATCAACTCCTATTCATAAGGGCTCAAGCTCAACTAGCCGATTGAAAGAGTTGGTGAGATATGGACCAAAGAAAGATATGATTTGACTTAAGCTCGGGCAGCAATCTACACAAATTCGGTCAACCGTTGGAATAACGATTGTTCGAAATGAAGAGTTGACTTAGTCAAAATTAAGCTTTCAGTTGACCGAATAACTTTTAGATAACCGATCACTAACTTCTAGTAACTTTTGTTGAATTTCCTCTGATTTAATTTCGCTTGACCGAATTGGGTTGGGTGGCCGATACAAAATAACAATAAGGATTTAATCGACTCTTGTCACAAGATTTTGGTCGTCCGGATCAAGAGTTTGCCTTTCAACGACAATGATTGGAAATCAAATATCCGTTGTGAGTCCAACAACTATATTGACACGTGGATAGAGTTCATGTGCACCAGAGACCAAGAAGTAAATGGTTTACCAATAGGAGATCAATCGTCCGAAATGGACAATGTAAATGGGGTCTAAGACAAAATACAAATGTGATCGTTGGAGTGAAATACAAAACTTGTCTGAGGGGATCCGGGCGGTCATTTGAAGAACGGTTGTGCGTGGACAATTTCAGTAAGGATTCTAACGGCTACGGATATGATACGTTTGATCATCCGTTATGTCTTCAGTCGTCCGAACTCGACTGAGACAGAATCCAAGTGCTCAAGTTTACATTTGATCCTATGAACTCAATAAATGGAAAGTTACAAGTCTTAGTCCAAAACTTTGTTACAATCTTGAGTCTTTGTCTCAATACTTCTTCTTTTGATAATCTTAAGCAACCTATTAATATGGTGCACACATATAAGTACATATGCAATGCATTTAATCATGTTTGTCTGCTTTGATTGACTAGGTTGATTGATTAAGATTAGTTTGATTAATCGTCAAATTAACATAGATTAAGGCCTAAAAGACAACAATCTCCCCTGTTTTGATGATGACAAACATATATCTTAGTGCTTGAGATTAAATTTAATTCTCCCACTTTCTATATGATTTCTCTCCTTCATATATATGAACTTTGCATGTATGTAATGCTCCCCTATCAATATTCATAGTATGAATTAAGTTAAGCTCAATCTCTTATCATTCTCCCACTTATGACATCAATCAACTGATGCAAACATTGAAGGCATAAAATTTAAAGGTTAGGATTACATGAATCTCATCGTTAATTAAATGATGTATGATATGATATCATTAAGCATTCAGTATCCCTTTATTAGAACCAATTTAATAAGATCAAGATTAGTTAGTCATCAAAAATTAATATAGATTAAGGCCTAAAACGCAACAAATATTTCACCATCTTATCTAACTGAGATATATAGTAAATAAATATCTCAAATCCGCTTAAATGATAATATATTTGTTTATTGAATTCCCATTGTCCTTATGTTTAAGAACATAGTAAAAGATGTTCGTAGGTTTGGCGAACTACAATCAGGAGGAGCAGATTTCTAATTATCATCCCTGAAGGATGATTACCTGTGAAGGATAAAGCCTAGAAGATTGTAGCTATACTCTTTTTTACTTTTTCAATTTGTCCTACAAGGTTTTTATAGGTTTTTAACGAGGCAGCTTGTGTAATTTTGTTAGTGTATGCCATGTATCTTTTTCCATTAGTTATTTTTCCCACCACGTTTTGTAGCAAAGTTTTTAACGAGAGACGAACATAACCCATATTGTCTAAGAGAGTGTTATAAATGTATGTTGAAATGTGGGGAGAGTTATACGCTTTGCACACCTTTTCCTTTGCCAACCTTTTGTCCCACAAGGTTTTCTTGGCAAGGTTTCTAATGAGACATACCAAAAAGTACATAACAAGAGGTGATCATCCTAGGGGGAATGTCATGAAACAACAAATAAATCACATGGATGAGTCACCTTCTTATTTGGTGTTAGAACTTCTTGTGTAACGCCCCTGATCTCGCAGGTACGCACGCTGGGGAAACTAAGTGAACTGCCGTGATCAGAGTCATCCGCGATGACCGAAGGAGTTACAATAGAAGACGATACATACAAGTCAAGATGTACTGAATAAAACATACATGGATAGACTAAGCATAAGATATAACTGAAAGATAATTTATCCATATATGGAAACAAGGTCAAATATATTACATTGAGTTTTAAAAAAAAGGGAAATACATCATAATTAATGCGGAAGCAAAAAGATAACTAGAAGAATCTGGTCGATGTGTCCCTCGTGTACATAATCCTCTGAAACTCCACCAGTCTAACACCTGAAGGAAACCTAAGTACCTGAGGCAAAACAACAACGAATATGAGTGAGTTTTCAATAAAGAAAAACCCATATGCTCTGGGTTCGAAAACATGATAAGAAGTTATGCATGAGGCCTAACTACCACACATGCAAAACAAAAGGCCACAACTCTACATAGTTGCGCCAGGCGACAACTCTACATAGCTGCGTCGCTCGGGCTCCACCTGAAGTGATCCCTCTACATAGGAATCAACCACCAGCCCTTCTGGTCACATCCACAAGCGGGTCACCCTTCAGTGACCCACCGCTTGGCACAAAGCGGTCTTCTAGATTGACATCCCAACTCACGGCAAGTGACCTACATGGTGCCATCACGACATTGGAAATGCCCGTCCTGTAGAAAATGATAGCGCTCCTGTCCAGATCACAATCTTCACCTGGCCTCTCTACATAGAGGTCTTTTCGAATAGGCCTCTCTACCTAGAGGTCCTACTCATGGCCCGTCAGCCTAGAAAAAATCGTGCCCAAGATTCATTTTATTCATTGTATGCACATGCAAGCTATCTATATAACTATATCCAATCTATAGCTAAATAGTCAAGCACGAGCCCAACACAATGAGTGTACAATTACACTCACCGCAGCTCCAACATAACAGAATTAACACATGCAAATCAGCAACTTGATAGCACAGTCACCAACAATCAACATAACGTAACCAACTCAAACAAGCACACATCAACAACCACACTATCTACAGGTCATGTGACTCAAGTTGTTACATGTATAACTTATGACAATAATAACCTATAAGAGCAGCGAATCAGAAATAATAGATCAACAAGTCAGACCAAACATAAGAGTAGTGCATGTTGTCCCAACATGAGCTATGGGTCATGAAGTGATGGTTATAAGGTCAAGCTTAACCCTAGAATATACATACACAACATCATGCTTTTACAACAGAAGTTAATATCATTATAATCAAGTCAATTTCATGTACTATCAATTTATAAATAATAGGAATCAGGCTTGCAATAGGAACCATAAACTATACGTGCATCGATCGAATGGTGCATAACATGAGTTAGCAATTTCCAGCAATGAAGATCAAACTGCATGCAACAAAATATTCCTGATATAAACACATAAACTCATCATTATATCTATACTAACATGAGGTCAGCATAAAACCACACGTAAATCAGGAAATGAGTCAAGATTTCAATAGGTAGATGTGCATGCACATGGTGTATCTAATCAACAATAATCCACCAAATAATAACATGATCTCAGGAGCAAAATTATGCATAAACATATGGTACCTTAACAACAAACTAATCTTGAAAATAATTGATTGATATGTTTTAATTAACCGCAAGTGCACGACCACGTTGAAGCAGTGGCAAATACGGGTCGATCCACAGGGAGGTGTGTTACTTCAGTTTGTTCGAAGGCGAGTGGGAAAGAAATGAGAGAAAGATTGATTACACTAAACTACACTAAAATGCAAAAGGAAATGGACAATAAGCAATAAAACTAAACCACATAGGGGGTAGAGAAAAGAGTGTGAATACAAAGATATGTGTATGTGTGTGTGTTCAATTAAGCTCATCAAAACATGTAGTGGATGAAAATCATAAAACTACATCCAACTTTGCCTCCACATGAATTAAGATAACACAATATCATTAAAACATACAAGACAATAATTGGAAGAAAGCTAAATGAACTCATGTATAAAGACCAAACCCTCACTATGCCTCCACATGAAATAAGATTTACACAATCATTAAAACATACAAGACATTAACCAAGGTAAAGGCAACAAGAGAACATGCAACTACAAATCATGTTTCCTTCATCAACTCCATCCATATCCTCACCTTATCATTCCCCATAAAATAGGTCCACTAATCTAAGCATAAGCTAAGCTTCATTCAAGAGCATTAACATATCAAAGACAAGAGTGAAATCCCATTAGATGGTTATGGAAATCATATAAGGCTTAAGGGATTAAGATAACACACACCTAATACACCACATGATCATATCACATATTTCTCCACCCCCCAAATGGGGATGGAACTACTCACTAATCATTACACTACAACCTACACTAAAATGAAGCATTCTACTGAAATGAAATTAAACTAGGATAGCAAGAAATATTAAAGAAACTAAAAGGACATAAAACTAAAGAAGCATGCAAGCATATGAAAGGAAATTAAACTAAGAAAGAAACAACATAACTAAAGGAAAACATCTATTATTACTCACTCAATTACAAGTAGCTTCTCTCCACCAGGGATTTTGCTTCAAGGCTTGAACTCCTAGTAGAGAGGATGGCCACCAAGAGAGAGATAGGGTACAAGAGAGGAGGGAGAGTTCTATTTATAGCCATAGAAAAAGGTAGTCCAGGACAATCCCCCGGTATGGGACAAAACAAATACCAAAAATAGACTAAACACACTTTAATACACGCCCCACATAAATCTTAGCGGATCCTGACCAAAAGAGACCGCCAATTAGCGGTCTTGGACCGCTAATTAGCTGTCTACAATGTTCGGATAGCTCTGGATTTTCTTCTGGGCTTTTCTGGATGTATTTGTTGGTCTTTGATGCATCTACTTCGCTTGTTGGAGCTTCGGCCCGAATAGAATTGCCAAAATACTCCCCAAGATGGTGTGGAGTATTATTGTTTGCTCATTGGTCCTTCTATCTTGCATTCAGGTCCTTCGATCTTGCATCTTAGTCCTCGAGTCTCTCAGCTCAGTCTTTTTTCCTGCTTTTCGGTCCTTTCATGCCTCTTCTCTTCAAACCTATTTATTTCTGAAATTCAAACATGAAGCTCATTACATAGCATTGTTTAGGTGAAAGATAATGGATATAAGATACAAATGTAAGCATGAAATGATGTCAATCAAATACCCCCACACCTAACTTTTGCTAGTCCCGAGCAAAACAAAGAAAGAGAAGCATACGAAAAACAAGAAATCCTAACTCACTTTCGTAGGAATCACAGTTGCACTTAGAACGTGCAACAATCCGTTAAACCTCCTTGTCGCCAAGGAGGAGGAGTGTTGTCTCCTGAGGGTTTTCAGCGGATATACCCACAAAATCCGAACATAGATGCATTATTCAATCTTGACACTCAACTCGATGGACTCATTTTTATCGATCATTGGACGCGGTAATCCTACGGGCAGACTCTATATATGTAATCAGTCCACACACCTAGCCTAATGAATCATTCGTGAAAGTTAATTAATGACTTAAGTGCAAGACATGGACAACCTCAACATCCTCAAGTGATACAAAATGTAAAGTCCATTAAGGTTCTTATTTGCATTACCATTTTTTTCTTTTTGTTTCTTTTCTTAATTTTTTCCTTCTCTTAGGGTCAGGTTTGATGCATCATTGCCTATGAGGACTTACACTATCACGTACACCTTTCCCCAAATCTCCACATAGGGCAATCCCTACCACCCGTGTAACGAGAGTTCGGTCGGCGCATCCCAAGTCAGATGACTCGAAAGCACCAGGCATAAAGTCCCTTCAGACCTAATTTCCCGAGTGATAGGAGCCGTGCGAGAAGAGAGAACACCTACTCACTTATTTCTTATCTACACATGAACCAAAACCCCTACACTTAATGTCTCACAACAAGATTTAAAGGGTCATTGACTGCAACAAACTTCCTTAAAGTAACAGACACGAATTATTGACTTACTAGGTTCAGGGTGGACTTCTTTAAGTGTTTGAGTACTGAAACCCTATGATTAATCGCCCCCCGAGGAAAAACTGGGGTGCATCCTAACGACTCGATAAGTCCTAAAGCCACTGTACTAGATATCCTAATGCATTAAGTTCAAGACAATTTTGGGAGTTTTCTTTTTACTTTGCCTCTCAACGGTTTTGCACATGCCAACACACGCAAAACCCACAAAACATTTTGTTTCACAAACACATGAAGATTTTGAAAGAAATGTGAAAATTTTGAAGCACTAGGCAAGCAAAAGAAGACAAGTCACCCAAGGATCATGACAATCAGATAATTCGATATTAAACGTGCACACTAACATGACCCTAGCAATGCACACAAAAGAAAACAAAATCAAAGGAAAAAGACTCGAATATGTACACACGTAAAACACCCCCACACCTACTTCATGCATTGTCCTCAATGAATGTGGACAAGATACTGTTGGAACGTGAGGGTCTACAATTCTAATCACTTTTAAACTAATTACCTACTCGTTTAACAATCAAAGATATGTGCAGTGGAATTTAAAACTAAACAAGTAAGTAGGGAAGGAATAAGCAAACCACAAAGGACACACGTTTTACAGAGGTTCGGCCTCCCGCCTACGTCCTCTCTTGCAAGCTCCGCTCGACACTTCGAGCTCCGCTCGCTTCTTCACTATCTACTCCCCGTTCGAGGCCGGGAGAGAACGCCTTTTACAAAACAAGCTCGACGAACAACCTCGTGAGCTTGACTTTCTTCTCTCACAATACGAGAGGAACACTTCGGGCTTTCACCGAAGTCCTTGCTTCTTTACAAACGAGTCTTGAGTGTAACAACACTCTCTAAACTTGAGCACACTTGAGTGAGATTGGATTTGTGACTAAAGTGTGGAAGGTTTGGGGCTTTGAGTGTGTTGGGTTTCTCCCTAATGTATTGGACAAGTATGTGTGGGAGAGTTGTGTTAAAATGTGTTTTACAACTCTATTTATAAGCATTAGAGAGAATAAAGCTGTTGGGATTGATTGGGTATGAGCTGGTGTAAGATGCATAAAACAGAAACTTGTAGGACCCAATGAAGCCTAAAAACGGTCGACCGAAACGGGTATGTCGTTCGACCGTTTGGTCAAATAAGCCTTTGACTAAGGTTCACTTAAGTGATCGGTAGAACGGACTTAGGGAATAGTTCGACCGAATAAGTCCAGGCACTTCTGGGAGACCAAATTGTGTTGGTTCGGTCGACCGCTAAGAAAGTTTCGGTCGACCGGATGTTTGGTAATTTTGGGGGTATTTGGGAATAATACAAATACGACCGTTGGGTATATTATGACAGAACAAACGGTCATGTGACACGTGTGATCGGTTGAACAAAAAGGTTTAAACGGTCGACCGTTTTGGTCCAGGCAGTTCAAGTTTTGTTTAGGTGTTTTCCGGTTTTAATTTGGATGATCTATTGAAGTCCAAATTATGTGAAATTTTGTGTGTGACTTCTATAGGGAACCTAGTATGTGGTTGAGTAGTTTTTAGGTCAAGTATGCTCAATTACACAAGGTTCCTAAAGACTCAAAGAAATACAAAATACATGTCTTCAAATGAGCTTGATTACATGTCTTGACTTGATTTCCTTTGTTCCTTGAGTCTTGATCACCTGTAGAGATTAGCATAAAGCAATATATATGCAATGCAATATGTGTGCTACTTTACATGATCCCAATTAAGATTATGTTGATTAAATCATCAAAACATAGATTAATGCCAAAAAGCCAACAGATACTACATGGATTTATGCATGAAAATGGAAGATCTCACCAATATGAAGCGCAAAAGGAAGTTCATGGTTATAGTGTTGGACACAAACCCGAATTCCCTCAAAACCTGTGAGATGCTAAAGAAGGGATACAAATACGTGAAAGAAATGGGGCTCAAATACTCAAGGGTTGAAGCCCACAACAATCGTTGCTCACTGAAGGAGTCTTCTTCTTCTTCTTCTTCTTTTCTTTTTCTTTTGTTTTCTTTTGTTTTTTTTGTTTCTTTTTTCCTTTAACTATGTACAAAAATGGGCTCCCATCTTTATATGTCAAGGGACATTAAATGGGAACCTGCCATCTCTCGAGCTAAAAATGCACCTGCATGGGCTCGCAACATACAAAGCAGAATTGCTTGACCACCTGATACCCTTATAAGCGTTGTGGTCTTTTGATGCCTCTTGAGAGTGAGCAAGATAGGAGGCATGAACGGGAGGTGAACCTTGTAGGGTCGGATCATGTGGGTCTATGGGTCCACAAACTAATCACGATTAAAACCTAATTAACTACTTGGTTGATCGATCAAAGAAATGCAGCGGAAATTAAAAACAAATCAAGCACAAGTAGGAAATCAATGCAAACCACACAAAGACGCCGGATTTACAGAGGTTCGGCCGCGCCTACGTCCTCTCTTGCAAGCCCCTCTCGAATCCCCGTTCGAGCTCCTCTTGCGTCTTCACTATGCCTCCCCGTTCCGGGCCGGGAGCAACGCCTTTTACAAGTCTTCAAGCTCGCGAACAACCCTCGCCGAGCTTGGCACCACCTCTCACAACCCGAGAGGATCACTTCGGGCTTTCACCGAAATCTCTACTTCTTGTCTTGGGCTTTCACCAAGACCCTTGCTTCTTTGTCTTGGGCTTTCACCAAGACCCTTGCTCACTTTACAACACAAGTAACTGAGTGGAACTCACTCTCTAATTGAGCACAACAATTGCTAAATGATTGTATGATGAAGGATGTGGAAATTAGGCTTTGGATGGCTAATTTGGAGCTTTGAGGTTGTGGAAAATCTCACTATAGGTTTGACACTTTGGAGTTGTGAAATCTTTTGGAAAACTAAGTGTGAACCTCTATTTATAAGCTCCTAAAGATTTCTAGCCGTTTGGACAAGATTTGATTGGGTTTTGTGCAAGATACACAAAACAGAAAATCGGGTTCAGAAATCTGTCCAGAAACGGTCGACCGAAAGGTGTATCGGTCGACCGAACCCTTGAGTCTGTTGATGGATCGGTTGACCGAACATAGGTACTGGTCGACCGAATCACTTAAGTTCTATAGGTCAACGGTCGACCGAGCAGGTACCGGTCGACCGAACTACTGGGTTCGGTAGAGAGAAATCTTGATCGGTTGGACAAACTTGTGTCGACCGATAGCAGGGGGTTTTCACGAATTGAACGGTCGACCGAAAATGGTATTTTGTTCGACCGGTTCAAAAGTATTTGGGGGTGTATATAGGAAAAATGTGTATACGACCGTTGTATAATACGACAAATAAAACGGTCGTATTTTTACCAGAAATAGCAAACGAAACGGTCGACCGAAGGTCTACCAGTCGACCGAACAGGTCTGGGTAATCGGTTAATAGAAAGTGGAATCGGTTGAACGAATTGGTCTGGTATAACAAATATTGTGTATAACCGGTCGACCGAAAGGTGAACGGTCGACCGAACTCAGGCAGACTGGCGACCAATGTTTTAGGTGTTTAGGTGATCTAATGGAGTCCAAATTATATGATATTTTGTGTGTGACTCCTAAAAGGAACCTAGTGTGTGAATGCATGCATATTAGCTTAAGTTATTCTCAATTTACATAAGTTCCTAATACTCAAAGAAAGGAAAAATTACATGTCTTCAATCCTAGCTTGATTACATGTCTTGACTTGACTTTTCTTCTTTCTTGAGTCTTGATCACCTGTAGATGTTAGCACAATACAATATGTATACTATTATACTACATGTGCTAATCTACATGTTCTTATTAAGATTAGGTTTAATTACATCATCAAAATACGGATTAAGGCCAAAAAGCCAACAATCTCCCCCTTTTTGATGATGGCAACCTATATCTTAAACCAACCTAATACTTGAAACATGTATAAGTTAACTATGCATATAAATGCTCCCCCTATGGATGTGCATAGTTTTTCTTGATAATTTCATGTATATTTCAAGTAACCCTAATCTATTACTTCTCCCCCTTTGACATCCATCAAAAAAAATACAATAATCAATGTAATATATGAATTTAAATTTCTCCCCCATTGACAATTATATATAACTATTTGAGTTCAATGTAGGATGTCATTTGTAATGAAGATGCTCCCCCTAAATTTTGCACTTCATTACTCTAATAAAAGATATAACTATTGAGCTCCCCCTATCAATAAGGCTAGATGGAAACTATGAGTATGATTAAAGTTAAGTTCAATTAAGTTTCTATTTAAGCCTTATTCTAACATCCATTTAAAATTTGACATTTAAAATCAATGGATGTGGTAAAACATTTGCAATGAATAGGGATAATGATTTTCAATGAATTGAACTTATAAAGATATGACAATTGAGCATATAAATTAGATTAGAGCTAAATTTTGAGAAATTTCAAGGATAGAAATTTATACCAAACTTGAATCTTGATTAGCTCCAATCTCATTTGGTGATGCAACCGGATTCGAATTCGACGCTTTGGCTCACCCGGTCACCACCAATTTCCTCAAGTACCTACAAGTGTAGATTTTGGTACCCATTTTTGCTTGGGTCCATTAAGTTTAGCTTTTGGTACCCAAATCCAAGTTGATTTTGGTACCTCTACACTTACTTTCCTTTTCATGGCATAATTATGTTTAACAATTATTTGAAATGGAATGTTTTTAACATAAAAGTTATTTTGTTTGCCATGAGTGAACTTATGCAGTTTATTTGACAAATTTTCATTTAAGGTATTAAGTTCACTGTTTTTAAGCTCAAAAGATTCATTCATGCATTTAAGATTTTGAATCAAAGAATTGTGCTTTTCACTCATTTGATGTATGTGAATCTCTAATTCGACACATTTGTCGGTCATGCAATTCAAGTCATTCATTAATTTCTTGCTTTCAAGATAAGATTTGTCAAGTTTCTTTAGCAAGTCGATTTTGTCATTTTCAAGCATATGACTTTCAATTGCATTTGATGTGGTAGTTTTAACTTTCAATTTCTCATTCTCATCTTTTAAACATGCATTCTCTAAGATGAGCTTATCAATTTTAGCAAGTAAATCATTTTTCTTAAGCAAGGTTGATTCATTTAGACAATGAAGATCATGATTTACTTCTCTAGCTAATTTGGTCTTTTGACATAAAAGCTCATATCTTTCAACAAGTTCATGGAATGCATTTTGTAGTTCTTTAAAGGAATATGATTCTTCATTAGAACTAGAACTAGAACTTGATGAGCAAGATTTTGAAGATACCTCACTTTCTTCATCGATTGTTACAATGAGGCATGTGTGAGCATCTTCTCCCTTGGATGAGCTTGAGGAGGAATATGATGTAGATGTGTTCTTGTCGCATCTTTCATGAGCTTCATCCATTTGGCTTGAGTCTCCCTCTTCCCTGGTTGGTGATTCTTCCTTGTCACCATACTTAGCTTGAAGAACTTCCCAAATCTCATGTGCACTTTCACAATAAGACACAAGGTCAAAAAGTTCATACTTAAGTGCACAATATAGTACATTCATAACCTTGGCATTCAAGCAAGCTAATTTCTCTTCTTCTAAACTCCATAGATTAAAATCAACTTTAGGCAAATTATATGGAGTTGAGACTATGGACCACATATCTAAATTAGTCATGGATTTCATGTATGTTTTCATTTTACTTCTCCATGAATAGAAATTAGTTCCATCAAAAAATGGTGGTCTAGAAGAGCATATAGTTGTGGATGCATTAAGAGCCATGTTAATTTATCGGTTAAGAACAAAATTAACGAACAAGGCTCTGATACCAATTGTAGGGTCGGATCGTGTGGGTCTATGGGTCCACAAACTAATCACGATTAAAACCTAATTAACTACTTGGTTGATCGATCAAAGAAATGCAGCGGAAATTAAAAACAAATCAAGCACAAGTAGGAAATCAATGCAAACCACACAAAGACGCCGGATTTACAGAGGTTCGGCCGCGCCTACGTCCTCTCTTGCAAGCCCCTCTCGAATCCCCGTTCGAGCTCCTCTTGCGTCTTCACTATGCCTCCCCGTTCCGGGCCGGGAGCAACGCCTTTTACAAGTCTTCAAGCTCGCGAACAACCCTCGCCGAGCTTGGCACCACCTCTCACAACCCGAGAGGATCACTTCGGGCTTTCACCGAAATCTCTACTTCTTGTCTTGGGCTTTCACCAAGACCCTTGCTTCTTTGTCTTGGGCTTTCACCAAGACCCTTGCTCACTTTACAACACAAGTAACTGAGTGGAACTCACTCTCTAATTGAGCACAACAATTGCTAAATGATTGTATGATGAAGGATGTGGAAATTAGGCTTTGGATGGCTAATTTGGAGCTTTGAGGTTGTGGAAAATCTCACTATAGGTTTGACACTTTGGAGTTGTGAAATCTTTTGGAAAACTAAGTGTGAACCTCTATTTATAAGCTCCTAAAGATTTCTAGCCGTTTGGACAAGATTTGATTGGGTTTTGTGCAAGATACACAAAACAGAAAATCGGGTTCAGAAATCTGTCCAGAAACGGTCGACCGAAAGGTGTATCGGTCGACCGAACCCTTGAGTCTGTTGATGGATCGGTTGACCGAACATAGGTACTGGTCGACCGAATCACTTAAGTTCTATAGGTCAACGGTCGACCGAGCAGGTACCGGTCGACCGAACTACTGGGTTCGGTAGAGAGAAATCTTGATCGGTTGGACAAACTTGTGTCGACCGATAGCAGGGGGTTTTTCACGAATTGAACGGTCGACCGAAAATGGTATTTTGTTCGACCGGTTCAAAAGTATTTGGGGGTGTATATAGGAAAAATGTGTATACGACCGTTGTATAATACGACAAATAAAACGGTCGTATTTTTACCAGAAATAGCAAACGAAACGGTCGACCGAAGGTCTACCAGTCGACCGAACAGGTCTGGGTAATCGGTTAATAGAAAGTGGAATCGGTTGAACGAATTGGTCTGGTATAACAAATATTGTGTATAACCGGTCGACCGAAAGGTGAACGGTCGACCGAACTCAGGCAGACTGGCGACCAATGTTTTAGGTGTTTAGGTGATCTAATGGAGTCCAAATTATATGATATTTTGTGTGTGACTCCTAAAAGGAACCTAGTGTGTGAATGCATGCATATTAGCTTAAGTTATGCTCAATTTACATAAGTTCCTAATACTCAAAGAAAGGAAAAATTACATGTCTTCAATCCTAGCTTGATTACATGTCTTGACTTGACTTTTCTTCTTTCTTGAGTCTTGATCACCTGTAGATGTTAGCACAATACAATATGTATACTATTATACTACATGTGCTAATCTACATGTTCTTATTAAGATTAGGTTTAATTACATCATCAAAATACGGATTAAGGCCAAAAAGCCAACAAACCTCTGTCTGGTTGTTTGAAATGTAGGGTATCAGGTGGTTGATTCTTAACCCACATGGGGTCCTCAGCAAATACAGAATGAAGAGCATGTGGCCCAGTGGCCATAAAAATGGTATCTTGTGGCTCAAGAGCCACATGATCGAAAGGATGTGTCTCAACGACCACATGATCAAAAGGATGTGGCTCAAAGGCCACGTGATCAGAAGATAAGGCACCTTCTTGTGCCAGCCCAGGTGAAACATCTTCACCACCTTCAGGATCTCCATCGAACAATTCTCTGAAGTACTTGAAGGTACCCTCAACTTCAATCTCATCAATGCCCTGGATAAGGTTGACCCCAACAGGGTCATTGAAGGCACATGGCTTCTTGCCGATGGTGAAGATGTTGAAATCAGCGCATTGACTACCATAAGTCAAGCGCATCAGCCCATTGCGACAATTGATCAAGGCATTGGAAGTCGCTAGAAATGGTCGCCCTAGAATAATAGGAATTTGTCCAAGTGGGTTTGACACAGGTTCAGTATCCAAAACAAAGAAGTTGACTAGATAAATGAACTCTCCCACTTTGATCAGCACATCTTCCACCACACCCCTCGGTTTCTTGATAGACCTATCAGCCAATTGAATAGTGATTTTTGTTTGTTTGAGGTCTCCAAGACCGAGGTGGACGTAGACAGAATATGGCAGAAGATTAACAGATGCATCAAGGTCCAATAAAGCTCGATGTATGGACACATCACCAATCACACAAGAGATAGTAGGACAGCCAGGGTCCTTGTATTTGACTTGCATGGGTTGTGCCAACAAAGAACTCATGTTAGCCGCAAGAAAAGCTTTCTTTGGAACATGAGTTTTTCTCTTCTTGGTGCATAAGCCCTTGAGAACCTTGGCATAAGGTGGCATTTGCTGAATCACCTCCAACAGAGGAATGTTCACCTTAACTTGCCGAAACATCTCAAACATCTTGTCATGCTGATCCGAGGTTTTCTTTTTAAGGCACTCAGGGAATGATGCCTTCGGGGCATAAGGGTGTTGCGAAGGAACCTCAGAATTCTGGTCCAAAGAAGCATGAATGGGGACCTCAGAATCTAATTCCTTCGACACAAGAGGAGACAAGGGGACCTCAGGATTTGGCCCCATTGTCGAAGGAAATGTAGAAGGAACCTCAGGATCAGGCTCCTTCCTGGAAGTATTGGTGGAGGGAACCTCAGGATCCGGCTCACTCAGAGATGCAGTTATCACCGCAGGTCTGGTGACACCAAGAGATGGTGATGACAAGGAAGACACTCCAATGTGGTTATCCACCTCCTTACCAGACCTCAAAGTATGAATCACATTAATATGATGGGTCGGTTCAGAGGTAGCATGAGGTACTGGTGGCCTTCCTTGAGAATGGGTACCCCGAGGATTCACCTCGGTTTGACTCGGTAACTGGCCCTTCTCGCGTTCATGGAGATGATGAGCCAACTGGCTAACTTGCATTTCCAATGCTTTGACCGAATTGTTGCTGGCCGCAAACATGGATTGCGTGCTCTGTATGAACGCTTGAAGGGTTTGTTCAAGAGTAGGGTCCTTGGAGTCAACCCGTTGGGGTAGTGGAGTTTGGTTAGAATAACCCGACTAAGAGGTCTGAGTAGGTTGATAATTATGGTTCTGAGACCTTTGATGTGGAGGTTCGTAGGTCGCCAATGGGCGTGGAGGTTGATAAGGCGGAGGTTGAGGTTGAGCGTGCGAGCTCTGACCGTTACCCCCACTAGACCCCCAAGAGAAGTTAGGATGGTTACGCCATCCCGGGTTGTAGGATTGACTATACGGGTCGTTAGGTCTCTATTGATACATCGCATTTGCATGCTCAGTATTCCTTGGAGCGTAAGCGCATTCCAAGTCATCATGGCCTGTAAGTCCACACCTACCACATCTGGGAGTAGTGACCTGAGCTATAGGAGCTCAGTCCAACTCTAAACTCTCAATCCTACACATGAGAGCAGCCATTTTCGCCTCAGACGCGATAGTTGACTCAACTTGATATGATCCAGCTCGACCAGAAGACCTGGCGGCTCTCTCATGGTGTCCCACTCAAATGTAGGTTCAGCAATTAATTCAAAGTGTCCCATGCCTCATCGATGGGTTTCATTTGGAAATCAGCTTGACACATTGACTCTAACAATGTGTCAGTGTTGTAGTTGAGGCCCTCATAAACAATCTGGCACAGCTGCCAAAACTCAATTCCATGATGAGGGCACTGCTGGAGAAGGTCCTTGAACCTCTCAAAGAAAGCATGAAAAGATTAGGTCTCAGTCTGATACATTTGATGTATCTAGTGCTGTATCTATTGAGTTTTCCTTTGAGGGAAAAATCTCTTCAGAAATACGGTCACAATGTCATCCCAAGACCGGATAGAGCTCGTAAGGAGGCTGTACATCCATTTCTTCGCGTTATCCTACGACGCGAAAGAAATCATCCTCAACCGGACTGAATCCTCATTAAGGTGTTGAAGCTTGAACATGGAGCATACTTCCTCGAATTTGCGTTTAAAAATATACGGATCCTCCTTATTTGTAGTGAAGGTAGGAAGCATGCTCACAAACTGAGGTTTCAGCTCATAGTTGTTCCCGCGAGCTAGGGGAAGAACTATGCAAGAAGGGTGTGCGGCCCGAATAGGATGGGTCCGCTGTCACAAAGTCATCGGTCTATCCGGTCGAGCTAAAGGTGGTGGTGCACCGAGAACTCGATCCTGACCGAATCCCTCTTCCTCTCGAGTCAGAGGAGGAGGAGAAGGAAGTCTACGTGGTGGTGGGAACACACCGAGGTAATCCATGTATGGAACCCGGTCTCCCTCGTCACCCTAAGAAGACTCGGCCTCACGCTCCAAAGGAGCACGAGGCGGAGATGGCCGATCACCAAGACCTTCCATCTCAGAAAAATGCACTCTCTCGAGTCGAGCGCGCTCACCTGAACGAGCCCAACCTCGCATAAAATGCTCGACTCGACTCTAAAATAACACACAACAGAAGGTGTACTAAGAGGAGAAGACTACTCGTATAAAATAGATGAGGAGAGGACTCAGATGAGGAGGGAAGAATCCCTAGAGCTAGTGTGGGTAATGGGAGAAGGTAGAAGCCTAATCTAGCAAGCACGGCTCAAACAATGTATGGCAATGGGTCCTTAGGCTAGACGACGCCTAACTTCGAGGTCACTAATATTGACATGCCTCACCTCCCTACAACGAAGACCACAATGCCCAGCAAGTGATACCATATCCGGAGATCCAGTACCTCCTACTATCGACAAGGTAGGCAACGCCGATCAGGCCATGACGATCTCAACTAGATCACTCTCCTAGTGCGTACGAAATCCTTAGGGCCAATGTCTACTTGCTTTTAGAATTAAGGCTTTTATTAAGAGTGATTTTTGGGGCCAAGGAAAGGGTATGAAATCCCCTACCTTATCTTTTATGGGACAACCCCTCCTTAGTAGCGTTTTGATCTTAAATCTAGCAATCAACACTCCAATCAAACACTCAACTCACTCTTGTCCCGATGCACCTTACTAACTAATGCATGATCAAAACATGCATGAATGAGAGATTTGGGTGCACGTACCTCACGCCAACAATCAACAACAAAAATGTAAAGCAAGGAAAAGACAAATGCGTGCAAGGTCTCCAAATGATGCATGACCTAGATGACAAGAAGTCTAATCTTTTGCTTTGAGTTTTATGGTCCAAGTTGATTAAAGGGGATTGATTGTTAATCCGGGAGCTAACTACAGGTTAAAACATGCAAAATAGAACTCCCAGACCACTACTATGAAAGCATAAACTACTAGAACAAAATTTGGGAAGAGCACAACTCACCAGGCTGCCAATTGGCGGTTTCAGACCGCTGATTGGTGGTCCCTTTTGCGCAATCATTCCCCAGTTTCTCCAGTAGCCTCCCCTTGCTTCTTACAACCCCTGAAACAAACCAAAACTAAAAAGAAAAATTAAAACCACTCGAATCGTCCAAACCAAAGTCTAGACAGAGCATCTCCCCGGCAACGACACCAAAACTTGATTTATATGTTTTAATTAACCGCAGGTGCACGACCGCGTTGAAGCGGTGGCAAATACGGGTCGATCCACAGGGAGGTGGGTCACTTCAGTTTGTTCGAAGGTGAGTGGGAAAGAAAGGAGATAAATATTGATAACACTAAACTACACTAAAATGCAAAAGGAAATGGACAATAAGCAATAAAACTAAACCCCATAGGGGGTAGAGAAAAGAGTGTGAATACAAAGATATGTGTATGTGTGTGTGTGCAATTAAGCTCATCAAAACATGTAGTGCATGAAAATCATAAAACTACATCCAACTTTGCCTCCACATGAATTAAGATAACACAATATCATTAAAACATACAAGACAATAATTGGAAGGAAGCTAAATGAACTCATGTATAAAGACCAAACCCTCACTATGCCTCCACATGAAATAAGATTTAAACAATCATTAAAACATACAAGACATTAACCAAGGTAAAGGAAACAAGAGAACATGCAACTACAAATCATGTTTCCTTCATCAACTCCATCCATATCCTCACCTTATCATTCCCCGTAAAATAGGTCCACTAATCTAAGCATAAGCTAAGCTTCATTCAAGAGCATTAGCATATCAAAGACATGAGTGACATCCCATTAGATGGTTATGGAAATCATATAAGGCTCAATGGATTAAGATAACACACACCTAATACACCACATGATCATATCACATATTTCTCCACCCCGCAAATGGGGATGAAACTACTTGTTGGCTTTTTGGCCTTAATCTATGTTTTGATGATTTAATCAACCTAATCTTAATTATGGTCATGTAGAGTAGTACACATATTGCATTGCATATATATTGCTTTGTGCTAACCTCTACAGGTGATCAAGACTTAAGGAAGAAAGGAAAATGAAGTCAAGACATGTAATCAAGCTCTTTTGAAGACATGTATTTTGTATTTTCTTTGAGTCTTAGGAACTTGTTTAAATTGAGGATACTTGAGCTAAAATCAACTGAACCACACACTAGGTTCCCTGTAGAAGTCACACACAAAATTTCACATAATTTGGACTTCAATAGATCATCCAAACTAGAACTGGAAAACACCTAAACAAAACTTGAACTGCCTAGACCAAATAGGTCGACCGTTTAAACATTTTCGGTCGACCGTTCACACGTGTCACATGACCGTTTGTTTTGTCGTATTATACCCAACGGTCGTATTCGTATTATTCCCAAATACCCACAAATTACCAAACATCCGGTCGACCAAAACTTTCCGAACGGTCGACTGAACCAACACAATTTGGTCTCCAAGAAGTGGCTGAACTTTTTCGGTTGACCAATCCCCTGAGCCCGTTCGACCGTTAACTTAGGTGAACTTAAGTCAAAGCTGAATATTGACCAAACGGTCAAATGACATACCAGATTCGGTCGACCGTTTTTAGGCAGAATTGGGTCCTGCAGGTTTCTATTTTGTGTATCTTACACCAACTCATACCCAATCAACCCCAACGGCTGTATTCTCTCTAATGCTTATAAATAGAGTTGTAAAACACATTTTAACACAATTGTCCCACTACATACTTGTCCAAAACATTAGAGAGAATCCCAAACACTCCAAGCCTCCAATTTCCACACTTAAGATCAATTCCAATCTTTCTCAAGTGTGCTCATGTTTAGAGAGTGATTGTCTCACTCAAGTTTGTTGCTGTCAAAGAAGAGTAAAGGTTTCGGTGAAAGCCCGAAGCATCCCTCTCGGATTGTGAGAGGAGAAGCCAAGCTCGGTGAGGGTTGTTCGCGAGTTTGAAGATTGTAAAGGTGTTCTCTCCCGGCCCGGAACGTGGAGTGGTTAGTGAAGTCGTGAGCGGAGCTCGGTGATCCGAGCGGAGCTTGCAAGAGAGGACTAGGACCCGGGTGGGGTGCCGAACCTCTATAAAAATCCCCCGTCACATTGTGGTTTGCTTATTCCTTCCCTACTTGTTTAGTTTAATTTCCGCTGCACATATTGATTGACATCATTTCATGCTCATATTTGTATCTTATATCCATTATCTTTCACCTAAACAATGCTATGTCACGAGTTTTATGTTTAGTTTTCAGGAATAAATAGGTTTGAAGAGATGAAACATAAAAGGACCCAAAAGCTGGGAAAAAGGACTGGATTGTGAGATTTGGGGACCAAGATGCAAGGGAGAAGGACCTGAACGCAAGACAGAGGGACCTAAGAGCAAAACAAAATACTTCACACCATCATGGGGAGTATTTTAGCAATTGGATTCGGGTCGGAGCTCCAACAAACCAACCAGATGCATCCAAGACCAACAAACACTTCAAGCAAAGCCCACAAAGAAAACCAAATGGATCTAAACCATATAGACCGCCAATTGGCGGTCTGGAACCGCCAATTGGCGGTCCAGATGACCCAGAATCCGTTTAGTTTTCTGTAGCACGTGTATTAGTGTATGCTTAGTGTATTTTTGGTATTGCTTTAGTCCCACATCGGGGGATTGTCCCGGATTAGCTTTTTCCATGCCTATAAATAGAACTCTTCACCTCCTATTGTAATCACTCCATATTTTAAGTGGCTATTCTTCCTACTAGAAGTGAGGCCTTGAAGCACACACTAAAGTAGAGGATGCTACTTTTAATGTGAGTCATTTTATCAATAATGTTTTGGGTTTCTTTCATTGTTTGTTTTATGCTTCTTTTATTGTTTGTGCATGTTTTAGTTTAATCGTCTTTTAATTCTAGCTTAGTTTTAATATGATTTCTTTCCATAGTTTAATAATTAGTGTAATGTTTAGTGAGTAGTTCCATCCCCTTTGGGGGGTGGAGTAGATGTACATACATGCATTAGAGAATGGGATGAATGGTTTAATTTCAATGTGTTGATTAAACATGAATGTATGCTTGCTTGTTTAGGATAGAATTTATAACTTGATGAGTGTTGCCAAAATGATTAGACACCTCTCATGCTTGTTTAGGTTCTGAAATAAACAACTTGCATATGTAAATGTTAATCAACTAAGTTGGTGAATAAATTGATAGGTTTTGCCATAACATTTAGACACTTCCTATGCTTGATAAACACCACCTTCATGTGCTTAAAGAATGTATTCTACACCCACCTCTTTGCTTGTGTGCACTCACTCCACCCCTTAGGGGTTTTCCATTCCTAAAATTCCAGCATTCTTGTTTTGTTCTTAACTTAGTTCTTATTTCACCGTTTGTTTGCTTCTTTCACATTTCATACTTCTTAGCGTAGTGTAGCGTAGGTTAGCATAATCAATCTTTCTCTTCCTTATTTTGCCACTTGATTTCTGATAAACAAGAGACTGCTCACCTCCCTGAGGACGACCCGTACTTGCCACCGCTTCATCGCGGCCGTGCACTTGCGGTTTAATTAAAACGTTCAACAAGTTTTTGGCGCCGTTGCCGGGGAGGTGCCAGTCCAGACTCTTGTTTGGACGATTCGAGTGGATTTAATTTGTGTTTTGTAGTTTAGCTTTGTTTCAGGAGACTTGGAGTCGTCAGGAGGAACTCCTGGAGAAGTTTGGGGTCAAGCCGAGAACTTCAGACCGCCAATCAGCGGCCTGAGACCGCCAATTGGCGGTCTGGTAAGCTCAGCTCGCTCTCTTATTTCTTTGTTCTGTTTACTTTATCTGATATAGTGGTCTGGGACTTAATTTGGCATGTTTGGACTTATAGTTTGTTCCCATATCAATAGTCAAACCTCCTTTAAGCAACTTGGACCCTAAAACTCAAAGCAAAAGATTAGGCATTATTTTTGTTTAGGCCATGCATCATGTATGTGACTTAGGCATTTAGATTGTCTTTTATCTTAGCTTTATTTTCTGTTGCTGAGAGCTGGCGTGAGGTACACACCTTCTACTCTCATTCATGCATTTGGTATGAACATGCATTAGTTAGTAGGAAGTGCATTGCAACAAGTGTGAGTTGAGCGTTGGTTGGAGAGTTGATTGCTAGATTTAGGACTCCAAAACGCTACTAAGGAGGGGCTGTCCCGTAAAAGATAAGGTGGGGGATTTCATCACCCTTTCCTTCACCCCAAAAACCACACTAATCAAGAGCCTAATTTCTAAAATCAAGTAGACAATGGCCTTAAGGAATTCAGACGCATTAGGAGAGTGATCCGGTCCCGACCGTCATGACCTGATCGGCGTTGCCCACTTTGTCGATAGTAGGAGAGACGAGATCCCCGGATCTTGGCTCACTTGCTGGGCTTTGGGGTCCTCGTCGTAGGGAGGTGAGGTGTGTTGAGGCCGCGTAACCTCGCAGTTAGGCGTCGTCTAGCTGTAAGGACCTATAGCGACCTTAGGATTGTTTGAGCCTTGTTTGCTTGTGTGCTTCTACCTGTACCCATCCGCCGTAGCTTAAGGACTTCTTCCCTTCTCTCCTGAGTCATTCTTTCTCTCCTGTGTTCCCTCGTCTTCTCTTCTACGTACATTCTTTGTTTGAAAAAAAAGAAAAAAAAAGAAAAAAAGAGAGAGTTGTGGTTTGTGTGTGCACCTTTGTGCATGCTTTCATGGACACGAGACGAGAGTGGTCGTTTGACAAGGAGCGTTGTCAATCCGGCTTTGGTCATCGATTTCTCGACACCTTCCTCCTCTCGTGTTGCACGTAGTTCGGGTCCAATGGCTGCTAATTTCCGTGAGGAGGAGCAGTTGCTGGACCCACCTGTTCCACCGTGCTTCCAGTTGTCGTTCCCATACCTCTTCGTGATCGATGCTACCCGAGCCGTACCGCTCTACCCTCATGCATCGTATTACCAGAGGCTAATGGGAACCATTTTGAGGTTAAGCCTCAATTCATTTCCATGCTCCCTCATTTCACTGGGAAAGGTGACCCCTATATCTTTCTTAGGGAATTTGAGGAGGTTTGTGCTATGTTCAAGCTGCAACAACTTAGCACAGACTCCATCCATCTTAGGCTCATTCCTTTTGCACTAAAGGATGACGCCAAAAAGTGGTTGTACAGCAACCAGGCGAATTCCTTTAGGACTTGGGATGAGTTTCAATCTGCATTACTCAAGAAGTACTTTCCTAATCATCGGACTCAAAAATTGAGGAACGAAATCAATTCGTTCTATCAACATGAGACCGAACCATTTCATGCATATCTTGAGAGGTTCCAAGAGCTACTATCCTCGTGCCCTCACCATGGCATTGAGTTGTGGCGTCTTTGTCAGATTGTGTATGAGGGTCTTCACATCCCGTCCAGATCGCTCCTTGAGTCCATGTGTCAAGGAGAGTTCTTGGGAAAGGATGAAAGGGAGGCATGGGCTTTCCTAGAAGACCTTGCTGAGAAAACCATGCAATGGGAGAGTGTGAGGGAACCACCTGCATCATCTAGTATAGGAGCGAGGATCACAAATGCACACTCGACTAGATCGGGTACCGCATTTGCTATCGATACCACTACGGCCACCGAGGCACGCATGGCGGCCTTAATGCGCCGTATGGATTTGATTGAGCTCCAAAACCAACAAGGTGCACCTCACATGTCCACATATGGTCCAGTTCCCTGTCATTCATGTGGTAGGGTAGGTCATGTAGAAAGCGAGTGTGAGTCCATTCCTCCTGAGAT
The DNA here is from genome assembly GCA_963682175.1 of Triglochin maritima. NCBI lineage: Eukaryota > Viridiplantae > Streptophyta > Magnoliopsida > Alismatales > Juncaginaceae > Triglochin > Triglochin maritima. Next base: position 16,316,422 of record OY821785.1, read on the forward strand.
GGAGCGTGTCAACGCCATCTATGAGAGAGCTAGGAATGACCCATCCTCATCATCTTATAATCCTGGATGGAGGAACCACCCCAATTTTTCATGGAACCAAACTAATGCCTCGAGTGGTCCTTCAAACTCCTCTAGACCACCTTACCAATCACACCAACCTCCTATACATGCACAATCTTATCAGCAACCCCAAGTTCCAAGCACCAACCAACCAGGTTTCCCAAATTCTAACAACTTCGAAACCCAGTTTAATTCGCTTGAGAACTTGACTCGTGGACTTGAGAACTCTATGAAAAATTTTATGTCGTCCACAAGTCAAGTTCTCACTTCAAATCAACAGACCATCAAATCTCTAGAGCTTCAGATGGGCCAATTGGCTCAGTTTGTACATGAAAGAGAGAGAGGGTCTTTTCCTAGCCAGCCTGAGGCTAACCCCCGTATGTACCAACAACAACAAATGCAAAATGAGAATGTGGTACCTCGGGGGAGGCAAGTGAACCATGTGGAGGAACCTGTTCACCATGTCAATTCCATTATGACCTTAAGGAATGGAAAACAGGTTGACAATCACATTTCCTTGCCACACCCACCACCATCTATGCAGCCCCTTAGTGGGAATGGTGGTGAAGAAGAGGCTGAGGGTGAGGGTAATACACCAAGGCTTCTTTCTCAGGCACCGCAGAAAACCTACATGCCAAAAGCTCCCTATCCAAGTAGGTTAACCAAAAAGCAGAGTGACACAATGGACAAGATATTAGAGGTGTTAAAGCAAGTTAAGGTTAACATCCCCTTGTTGGATGTCATCCAACAAATACCTCAATATGCCAAAGTGTTGAAGGATCTTTGCACAACCAAGAGGAAGACCAATGTTCCTAAGAAAGCATTCTTGGCTGCAAATATCAGCTCACTTTTGTCCAATCCTACCTACACAAAATACAAGGACCCTGGGTGTCCTACTATTCAGTGTACGATAGGGGACACTAGATTGAGCAATGTTTTGCTTGATTTAGGATTAGCGGTCAACCTCCTCCCATTCTCTGTTTATCAACAATTGAACTTGGGAGAATTGAAACCAACTAAGATCACCCTCCAACTGGCGGATAGATCCATTCGTATTCCCATGGGGATTATCGAGGACGTGCTTATCAAAGTTGGAGATTTTATATTTCCAGTCGATTTTGTTGTCCTCGATACCAATCCTGTTGCGAACACCCACTCTCAAATACCTTTGATTTTGGGTAGACCATTTCTGGCAACCTCCAATGCCTTGATTAATTGTTGAAATGGTCTCATGAATATCTCATTCGGTAACATGAGTGCCGAGTTTCATGTGTTCAACTCTGGTAAGCAACAAGAACCCATGGATGAACCTTTAAATCTAAATCTCATCCACCAATTGGAGAAAGCACCACAAAATCAACGAACACCCCTAACCACAATGCAACCCATTGAGAATGTTCGTGGGCCCAGCGAAAACTCATTGCCTGTCTTCGCAATGCAACAGAGTGAGCTGGCCTCGAACATGAATGTCCAAAGGGAGTGTTCGTTGCATGATTCAGTTGAGAGTACTAGTGAGAGTGAGACACCTCATCATATGCCTATACCAGAAGGTGTCTCTACCTCATGTCCCATGGCCATTGGGCCATTTGAGCTTCATATTGACTCCAACAAGGACCCACCTATGACCGAGCTTATGCTTGATGATCTAAATGATGGTGGGAGGTCCTTGTTGGATGACTTGGGGAGAAGCCCCATTCCTAATAATGCAAGTCTGCTGCATCCATCGAATGAGCCTGAGGAACTCATTCCGATGCACCCGCCTATTGGTTGGAGGGTTTTCTTCGATGGGCAATTAAACCCTAGTGAGGCAACACAACTTCATTCTTGGTTTCCCACACCCAACCAATATCATGAGGGGTTCGAGCCTTTCAACTTTGACCTTTCACCCCTCATGACACCTCAGAGTACCAGTGAAGTTTGCCAATCTCGGCAAGTCTCTGGTCCTCAAAACATGATGTTCTCATTTGATGTTCCTTGACCAAATGATTATGAGAATATCTTGGTTGATGTATATATTTTGTAAAAAGAAAAAGAAAAAAAGAAGAAAAAAAAACAAAATAATAAAAGACTCCTTGAGCAAGCATTGCTTGTTCTGGGCCCCAACCCTTGTGTACGGCCCAATCTCTTCACGTATTTATCTTCCTTCTTCAGCTTCTCACAGGTTTTGAGGGAATTTGGGTTTGTGTCCATCAACATGACCTTGAACGTCCCTTTGTACTTCATGTTGGTAAGATCTTTCCTTTTTCATGCATGTATCCATGTAGTATCTTGTTCACATTCATTTGAGGACAATGCATGAAGTAGGTGTGGGGGGGTGTTTTAGGTGTGTAGATAGTCGAGTCTTTTTCTTTTGATTTTGTTTTCTTTTTGTGTGTATGTTAGGGTCATGCTAGTGTGCGACATTTAACATTGATATACCTGATTGCCATGATCCTTGGGTGACTTGTCTTCTTTTGCTTGCCTAGTGCTTTAAAATTTTCACATTTCTTTCAAAATCTTCATGTGTTTGCGAAAGAAAATGTTTTGTGGGTTTTGCGTGTGTTTAGCATGTGCAAAACCGTTGAGAGACAAAGTAAAAAGAAAGCACCCAAAATTGTCTTGAACTTGATGCATTAGGATTTCTAGTTTACTGGCTTTAGGTCTTGTCGAGTCGTTAGGATGCACCCTGGTTTTCCCTCAGGGGGGCGTGTAATCATAGGGTTTCAGTACTCAAACATTTAAAGAAGTCCACCCTGAACCTAGTGAGTCAAATAAATCGTGTTTGTGATTATAGGGAAGTTTGTCGTAGTTAAGGGCCCTTAATCTCTTTTTGTGAGACTTAAATGTAGGGGTTTTGGTTCCCATGTAGATAAATAAGTGGTGTTCTCTCTTCTCGCACGGCTCCTATCACTCGGGAAAGTAGGTCTGAGGGGACTTTGTGCCTGGTGCTTTCGAGTCATCTGACTTGGGATGCGCCGACCGAACCCCCATTACACGGGTGGTAGGGATCGTCCTATGTGGAGATTTGTGGGAAGGTGTACGTGATAGTGTAAGTCCTCATGGGCAATGATGCACGAAACCTGACCCTGGGAGAATCAAACACCAACCAATAAAATGCTCCAAAGAAAAAGAAAAAAAATATGATGAAAGAAAAAGAAAAAGAAGAAGAGAAGAAGCAAATAAGAACCAAAATGGACTTTACACATTGTATCACTTTCAGAAGTTAAGGTTTCCCATGTCTTTCACTTAAGTCCTTAACTAACTCTCACGAATAACTCACTATGCTAGGTGTGTGGACCGATTACATATATAGAGTCAACCCGTAGTTTTACCGCGTCCCATGATCGACAAAATGAGTCCAACGAGTCGTGTAGGTAGATTGATTAATGCATCTTGTTCGGATTTTGTGGGTGTATCCGCTGAAAACTCTCAGGAGACAACACTCCTCCTCCTTGGTGACAAGGAGGTTTAACGACTTGTTGCACGTGCTAATTGCAACCGTGATTCCTACCAAAGTGAGTTAGGATTTCTTGTTTTTCGTATGCTTTTCTCTTTCTTTGTTTTGCTCGGGACTAGCAAAAGTTAGGTGTGGGGGTATTGGATTGACATCATTTCATGCTCATATTTGTATCTTATATCCATTATCTTTCACCGAAACAATGCTATGTCACGAGTTTTATGTTTAGTTTTCAGGAATAAATAGGTTTGAAGAGATGAAACATAAAAGGACCCAAAAGCTGGGAAAAAGGACTGGATTGTGAGATCTGGGGACCAAGATGCAAGGGAGAAGGACCTGAACGCAAGACAGAGGGACCTAAGAGCAAAATAGAATACTTCACACCATCATGGGGAGTATTTTAGCAATTGGATTCGGATCGGAGCTCCAACAAACCAACCAGATGCATCCAAGACCAACAAACACTTCAAGCAAAGCCCACAAAGAAAACCAAACGGATCTAAACCATATAGACCGCCAATTGGCGGTCCAGATGGCCAGAATCCGTTTAGTTTTCTGTAGCACGTGTATTAGTGTATACTTAGTGTATTTTTGGTATTGGTTTAGTCCCACATCGGGGGATTGTCCCAGATTAGCTTTTTCCATGCCTATAAATAGAACTCTTCACCTCCTATTGTAATCACTCCATATTTTACGTGGCTATTCTTCCTACTAGAAGTGAGGCCTTGAAGCACACACTGAAGTAGAGGATGCTACTTTTAATGTGAGTCATTTTATCAATAAAGTTTTGTGTTTCTTTCATTGTTTGTTTTATGTTTCTTTTATTGTTTGTGCATGTTTTAGTTTAATCATCTTTTAATTCTAGCTTAGTTTTAATATGCTTTCTTTCCATAGTTTAATAATTAGTGTAATGTTTAGTGAGTAGTTTCATCCCCTTTGGGGGGTGGAGTAGATGTACATACATGCATTAGAGAATGTGATGAATGCTTTAATGTCAATGGGTTGATTAAACATGAATGTATGCTTGCTTGTTTAGGATAGAATTTATAACTTGATGAGTTTTGCCAAAATAATTAGACACCTCTCATGCTTGTTTAGGTTCTGAAATAAACAACTTGCATATGTAAATGTTAATCAACTAAGTTGGTGAATAAATTGATAAGTTTTGCCATAACATTTAGACACTTCCTATGCTTGATAAACACCACCTTCATGTGCTTAAAGAATGTATTCTACACCCACCTCTTTGCTTGTGTGCACTCACTCCACCCCTTAGGGGTTTTCCATTCCTGAATTTCCAGCATTCTTGTTTTGTTCTTAGCTTAGTTCTTATTTCATCGTTTGTTTGCTTCTTTCACATTTCATACTTCTTAGCGTAGTGTAGCGTAGGTTAGCATAATCAATCTTTCTCTTCCCTATTTTGCCACTTGATTTCTGATAAACAAGAGGCTGCTCACCTCCCTGAGGACGACCCGTACTTGCCACCACTTCATCGCGGCCGTGCACTTGCGGTTTAATTAAAACGTTTAACAAGTTTTTGCTTGAAGTGTTTGACAATTGGCGGTCTATATGGTTTAGATCCGTTTGGTTTTCTTTGTGGGCTTTGCTTGAAGTGTTTGTTGGTCTTGGATGCATCTGGTTGGTTTGTTGGAGCTCCGACCCGAATCCAATTGCTAAAATACTCCCCATGATGGTGTGAAGTATTCTGTTTTGCTCTTAGGTCCCTCTGTCTTGCGTTCAGGTCCTTCTCCCTTGCATCTTGGTCCCCAGATCTCACAATCCAGTCCTTTTTCCCAGCTTTTGGGTCCTTTTATGTTTCATCTCTTCAAACCTATTTATTCCTGAAAACTAAACATAAAACTCGTGACATAGCATTGTTTAGGTGAAAGATAATGGATATATGATACAAATATGAGCATGAAATGATGTCAATCAAATACCCCCACACCTAACTTTTGCTAGTCCCGAGCAAAACAAAGAAAGAGAAAAGCATACGAAAAACATGAAATCCTAACTCACTTTCGTAGGAATCACGGTTGCACTTAGCACGTGCAACAAGCCGTTAAACCTCCTTGTCGCCAAGGAGGAGGAGTGTTGTCTCCTGAGGGTTTTCAGCGGATACACCCACAAAATCCGAACAAGATGCATTAATCAATCTACCTACACGACTCGTTGGACTCATTTTGTCGATCATGGGACGCGGTAATACTACGGGTTGACTCTATATATGTAATCGGTCCACACACCTAGCCTAGTGAGTTATTCGTGAGAGTTAGTTAAGGACTTAAGTGAAAGACATGAGCAACCTTAACTTCTGAATGTGATACAATGTGTAAAGTCCATTTTGGTTCTTATTTGCTTCTTCTCTTCTTTTTTTTCTTTTTCTTTCATCATATTTTTTTTTCTTTTTCTTTGGAGCATTTTATTGGTTGGTGTTTGATTCTCCCAGGGTCAGGTTTCGTGCATCATTGCCCATGAGGACTTACACTATCACGTACACCTTCCCCCAAATCTCCACATAGGACGATCCCTACCACCCGTGTAACGGGGGTTCGGTCGGCGCATCCCAAGTCAGATGACTCGAAAGCACCAGGCACAAAGTCCCCTCAGACCTACTTTCCCGAGTGATAGGAGCCGTGCGAGAAGAGAGAACACCACTTATTTATCTATATGGGAACCAAAACCCCTACATTTAAGTCTCACAAAAAGAGATTAAGGGCCCTTGACTACGACAAACTTCCCTATAATCACAAACACGAATTATTTGACTCACTAGGTTCAGGGTGGACTTCTTTAAATGTTTGAGTACTGAAACCCTATGATTACACGCCCCCTGAGGGAAAACCAGGGTGCATCCTAACGACTCGATAAGACCTAAAGCCAGTAAACTAGAAATCCTAATGCATCAAGTTCAAGACAATTTTGGGAGCTTTCTTTTTACTTTGCCTCTCAACGGTTTTGCACATGCTTAACACACGCAAAACCCACAAAAGATTTTCTTTCGCAAACACATGAAGATTTTGAAAGAAATGTGAAAATTTTAAAGCACTAGGCAAGCAAATGAAGACAAGTCACCCAAGGATCATGGCAAGCAGGTATATCAATGTTAAATGCGGCACACTAGCATGACCCTAACATACACACAAAAAGAAAACAAAATCAAAAGAAAAAGACTCGACTATGTACTCACGTAAAACACATATCTTTGTTTGTTAAACGAGTAGGTAATTAGCGTAAAATTGATTAGTATTGTAGACCCTCACGATCCTACACTACTCACTAATCATTACACTATAACCTACATTAAAATGAAGCATTCTACTGAAATGAAATTAAACTAGGCAAGCAAGAAATATTAAAGAAGCTAAAAGGACACAAACTAAAGAAGCATGCAAGCATATGAAAGGAAATTAAACTAAGAAAGAAACAACATAACTAAATGAAAACATCTATTATTACTCACTCAATTACAAGTAGTCTCTCTCCACCAGGGTTTTTTCTTCAAGGCTTGAACTCCTAGTAGAGAGGATGGCCACCAAGAGAGAAATGGGGTACAAGAGAGGAGGGAGAGTTCTATTTATAGCCATAGAAAAAGGTAATCCGGGACAATCCCCCGGTATGAGACTAAATAAATACCAAAAATAGACTAAACACACTCTAATACACGCCCCACATAAATCGTAGCGGATCCGGACCAAAAGAGACCGCCAATTAGCGGTATTGGACCACTAATTAGCAGTCTACAGTGTTCGGATTGCTCTGGATTTTCTTCTGGGCTTTTCTGGATGTATTTGCTGGTCTTTGATGCATCTACTTCGCTTGTTGGAGGTCCGACCCGAATAGAATTGCCAAAATACTCCCCAAGATGGTGTGGAGTAATCTTGTTTACTCATTGGTCCTTCTATCTTGCATTCAGGTCCTTCGATCTTGCATCTTAGTCCTCGAGTCTCTCAACTCAGTCTTTTTTCCTGCTTTTAGGTCCTTTCATGCCTCTTCTCTTCAAACCTATTTATTTCTGAAATACAAACATAAAGCTCGTTACATAGCATTGTTTCGGTGAAACATAATGGATATAAGACACAAATGTAAGCATGAAATGATGTCAATCAATAATCATGGAATCCAGCATGAAAATCACGTCCACAACCTACAAACAATCACAAATCCAGCAACAACCATGGTGCAACACACAACACCAAGAAAAACATGCATGTAATGTACCTGACGTGCTCCCCACGACCCAACCACAACTCCCATAGGTTTCTCTCCTCAAACCTCCCGAAAGGAGTGTGCTTAAAGTCATGAAGAAAGGGAGAATGTCCCCAATCAGCCTCAGCAAACCAGGGCTCACGCAACACCAACCCAACTTGGCTGAGTTTGCAACATACATGCATGCCCTAGATGCATGACCGGAGTGCCCCTTTGGTGCTGGATGAACCTTCATCTAACACCTCCACTTATTATCCTCCTTTTGGGCCAGAAGCATACCTGAGTTTGATGAGGAGGATGGCTGGAGATTGCCGAAGTTGCAGCCCATGTTTCCTTCCTAGCGCTTTGCCTCTTCTTGAATTCCTAGCTCGCCGAAAATGGATGCTTCACTAGAGTCGCCTTTCTTTTGCTGGAGGGGAGGAGAATGATGGTTGGACGAGTGAAAAAGAGAGAGGAGGAAAGAAGGGACAACTGAGATATATATCTTGCCCAAGACCCTTCCACTTCCATCCTTGCATGCACATCCATTGGCTATCAAAAAGCACTCAAGTCACCACATCATTCATGCCACATGGCAGCCACATGTGCAACACCTTTTCCACTTCAAATGTCCTTTGCTCCACTATCTATTGTCCAGAAGTCCATCCCGAAATTCTGTCCCGAAGTCTAGCATTGCGTCCCTTAGTTCAGTAGTCGTGTTCCTCGGTCCCGCAATCGTGTCCCTTGGTCCCGTGGTGCGTCTCTCGGCCCCACAGTTGCGTCCTTCATAACAGAAGTCCAGTCCCTCCATCCTGAAGTGTTGTTCCTCCTTCCAACACTCCACACAAACCTTGGTCACCCCTTGCATGGACCATCGACTAACTCGACGTCTGGTAGGGACAGACCACTCCGACGACCCACTAGCTGTCGCTCCCCGCCGGCGGCAAGACACTCCTCACACCTCTTGTGTGGGTTAAAAAAAGTAAACTAAGCATACATGAAGGAAGGTAATGACAAAGCAATATCAAAATAAACAAGCACAAGGTCTTACAACCTACCCCTCTAATCGTAAATTTCGTCATTGAAATTTGCTACCCTAACCATTGACAAAGAGTTTAGGATACAAACTCCTCAAATCAGTCTCACTCTCCCATGTGGCTTCACCCAAACTGTGGTGCTGCCAACGAACCTTCACCATCAGAATGGTCTGACGCCTCAACTGCCGCTCAGCCCACTCCAAAATCTCTATGGGTCGCTCTTCCAAAGTCAGGTCACTCTGAATCTCTGGCAGCTTGTGTGAAATCACATGCGACAAATCTCCAACATACTTCCTCAGCAAGAGATGTGGAACACATTGTGCAAGCTAGCAATCTGTGGCGGCAAGACCACTCAATAAGCCACTGCACCAACATGCTCCAAAATCTCGAATGACCCGACATACCTTGGAATCAGCTTCCCTTTCCGTCTGAACCTAATTACGCCCTTTTCAGGTGAAACCTTAAAAAAGACGTGGATGTTTTTAAATCATAGATCGCACAATAGGTTGAATATTCAACATTTCTACAAAATAATTTATATTGGTTTTCATGTCAATTTTATGTTTATAAAAAGTGTACTGCAAATAAATAAATTAATATGTCCATAATTACAGTAATACAAGATCCCATCATTTATAACATATACTAGCTAAGGGCTATCAAATATGTCACAAACTCTAGGTAAGAAACATTTTGTAATCATAACGATTTTGAGATTTTGCAAACTTTTGCGTTTATCCATCCTCCTATGATTCTTGTCGTTTTAATTAAGAGAAAATTTGTCCATCCTCCTAAGAAAAACTCTCTTTCTCAAAACCAAGCGAGGGCTCCTAGTTTGTTAAGAAAACTTATTTGATATGATAGGAGTTACGATTGTACATTGTATCCATAAACACACACACTTGGTGTCCACTAAGGGTGAAACTCACTTTATGTATTTATTGATGGCACAACAATGAATATCCTAATATCTCCCACTATTTACAAGGATTGAGGAATTTATCTCCCGCCAAGGGTGAACAGAACATCCCTCGATCGATGACTTCTAATGGATGAAATAAGAAGGAAATGTCTTCTTAATTTTTATTTTGGACAATTAAACAATTCATATGTCATTTTAGAATTTAGGTAGTCATGTATGCATTCATTCACACTTATCCTAACCATTCAATCATTCAATCGCATACAAGCCAAGCACATAAACATAAAATAAATCCATTCACACATTGGTGTGAGTTCATATGTTCCCACGCGCTCGATCTTTGCTTCTTCTTCTTGCATCAGGGATGTAAATATTGCACAAGATTTAAACATGCATCTCACAATTTGAATTTTATCAAAATTAAATTGGCTAGTGCAAGTCCTATGTAAACTCCTCTCATATGCATGCATACAAAATAAATGACTTTTACATATACATATGCCCCTGTGATTAACAATAATGATATACAAATCATCCATTCATATATGGCTTCGATGGAATATATAAACTCACTTATTCCTGCAAAAGAGAACAAGTGCAACAATATATATATATATATATGCTATTTTACACTATTTAGTTGATCATTTATCTCTCAATTAAATAATTAAATAATCATTTGAAATCCTTTAAAATAATTCAAGCATCCTTAGTTCAAAATACAAAGATATTTGAACCGAAGTTTATGCAAATTCCCAAAAGAAAACTTTAAGGAAAATAAACTTATTTGCTCCTTTTGTTTTGTCAATTCCGAGTAAAATAATCATTTAAAATAAACAAATTTTTTACAAAACTAGACACATGTCTAAAACTTGATTATAACAATCATATGACATGTTTTAAAACATTTAAACTCTCAAAAGAATAATTAGAAACAGAATCGACAAAACAATCCTGTTTTTACGATTTTCTTTGTTTCACCTTAAAGATCAGAATTAATCTATTGATCTTAGTGGTTAACATTTTTTCTAGCATTACAAACCAATGTAGAGAAATAAGAAACATAAAAAATCTGAAAAAAACGACTCAAAAGTCAAATCAATGAAATATTTGATCATGAGATGGTAGACTAAATATAGTAAATAACCTAATTATTGAAAATATAAAGAAAAAGCTCTGATACTACTTTTGGATTTTGTGCCCCATACTTGTATATATATATTTAAAATTTTACAAGCAATTAGGATCAGTTTTCATATTTTTCAAAAAAATTATATACAAAACTTCGTAATTCTATTTTTCAATATATATTGTATACTAATTAATATTGAAATACATAGATTAGATCATACCTAGGACATTATCAAATCCTTTTTACCAATCGGAAGTCGGGTTGCACGTCGGATTGCCTCGAAAGTACCTCCAAGTGTTCACCAAACTCTAAACAAGAGTAGAGAGATCGAAGCTAGTCAATCAATCTCTTCTATGCTCCAAAGAATTTAATCTCTCAAGCACACAATTAATAAGAAGAATTTTGGATGGAATGATGGATAAAATATTGAGAGGAGAATGTTTTGCATTAATTAAACAAAGGAAGGGATGATGGACCTATTTATAGGGCATCCTCAAACCCACATCATGGGTAAACTACTTACACATGATCCATTGTTAATCTCTCCACTAAACCACATAATGTGCAAACCGCTTTGCACATGATCTTTTGCTTATTTCTCCTCTCACCATCCCATAACTACCAAGGTGGATTAAATCCAGCCGTTAATCAATAAAAATCTCCTATTAATATATACAAAAACGTAGGCAAACGGTAAGACAATTTTTCACTATTTTTGACTTTACCAAATTTTGGATTAATATCCATCAAAATTTGGGCGTTGGGGTTTTAACAAATTTATATGTTAAATTGTTGCGGATCACATAATATCATGTAATATATTATCATATATATTGTCAAAACATTATATCCCATAATATATACATTTCATACGAATTTATTTGTTATTCTAATCATGCCGTTATTACGACATATTGATTTTATTATTTTACCACATGTATATTATTTCATACCACATGAAACTTAATATATCATATAAAATATAAAATCACATCTCTTGTTTCCCAATTTTGTGATGTGACCTAAAAGAGGATCTAAGTTGTGTTGGTAATGATATTAAAATTTTAAAATCATAAACTATAAGCGGTATCTAGGTACACATTATAGTTACCGAAATAACAAATATATTTTGTTCACTCGAACAGAACACGATCAATTTAGTGATATGTAATATATCACTTGTGATGTCCTGACCCTAGATTAGGACTAATCTGGGTTAGTGGGGGGTTTGCATGTGGAAGGAAAGGGACATGATGGGGATATGGGTGGGAGGAGTAGGGTGATGGTGTAGGGGATGGGGTGTGATGGGTTAGTCTTTTAAAGGGAAGCACCCATCTTTGTCTCTATTTTTTCACTCACTCACTCACTCACTCACTCACACTCTCTCTCTCTCTCTCTCTCTCTCCCTCGCACAACTTTCACTTGTTCTCTCCTCAGCTCCGTAACCCTGGCAAATAGAGCTTCGACCAGCAGCAACAAGGCAGTGGAGGCGAAGCACGGCGTGGCGAGGTGCTCGAGTGCAGTTTTGAGGCGTGACGACGTTGAGGCTTCCAACGTGAACGTTCTCCAACAAACGAAGAAAGGTATGCCAGTTCAATAGATGCATTTCGTTTTGCTCACACTTGTGGTGTGCCATGTTGGCTGGTAGGTGGAGGTCCGAGACCTCGCCGACATCGTATGGGCAACAAGTTAGACATAGATCGACTAGGTAGTTGTCGGTCAACGGTCGACCGGTGCCCTCGGGCGGTCGACTGAATGTAATGTAAATTCCCGACTTTAACCAACACCGGTCGAACAATGCCTTGTGGCAGTCGATCGGTTGTGCGTATGCTGGTTGGTTGGAGGAAAATGTCTGTTGTTTTTTGGTCGATCGGGACCCCTGAGTCGGTCGACCGTTGGTTTCTGGACGGGTCTGGACAGAGTGTGGACTATCTACACGGTCGACCGCTCTTGACTTTGTCTGACTGGTAACTTAGGTAACTTAATGATTGTTCGACCGATTGATAATGAGTTCGACCAATTGATGACTAGAAACTTCTAGGTTGCCCCTGGTAGTTTCGATCGACCGGGACCCCTGAGTCGTTTAACCGTTGAAATTGTATGATGTTGACTTTGTCCGGATTTTGACCACGTATCGGTCGACCGGTTTATATGTTTGTTCGACCATTGGGGCTTAGGTTATGAGAAAAGATTTCGACCGTTGTTGGCCTTTGTTTGACCGATCCTATTGGGAACGGTCGACCGAGTTGCCTATTTTAGTCGACTGTTTATGCTCAGAACTGAATTCCTAGTCCTAGTGAAGTGCCAACTATGTTCACGGAAACCTATATCCTCGCCCAGAGCGTGAGCCAGGAGGTGACGTTGGGTGCGTTGATCAGGCCTACCCAGGGACCACCGAGTGGAAGAGTGTGGGTACTTGGGATGTGGCACCTCTATTGATATATTGTGGCGTAAAGCAAAGCTTTTATTGACTCTCTGTATAGTAGTAGACTTGAGGGATCACATATCCCAATGTATGATGATGCATGCTCAAGGAGCATAATGACCAGGCAGACTTCAGTCCCGAAACCGTCCGATGTTGTGCTGGACGTATGGTGTACCGTCCGATGTTGTGCCAGACGTAATGATTGACTCGGCCGATATTGTTCCAGCGACTATGCTACCGATGTTGTTCTGGTGAGGATATGGCCGATGTTGTTCCGGCATGATAGCTCAGCTGGGCACCTTCTGAATGATTGATGGACCGACCTGAGTGACAACTCCATCGGTGTGGTGTTGACCCCGATGATTAAGATCTGATTCTTATGACGTGGAAGTGAAGACGCCCCTCACCGATCCCTATTATTAGTGTAGCCATGTGTGGGGTGCGTTGCTGATTGATCTCGTTTTATATTTAACCGCAAGTGCACGGCCGCGTTGAAGCGGTGGCAAATACGGGTCATCCACTGGGAGGTGTGTCGACACTTGGTTTGTGCGAAGGCGAGAGGTAAAGAAAGGGAAGAAAGGTTGGTTACACTAAACTACACTACAATGCTAAACTAGAATGCAAAAGGAAATGAAGATAAGCAATAAAACTAAACCCCAAAGGGGGTAGAGAACAGATGTGAACATAAAGATGTGTGTGTGTGTGTGTGTTCAATTAAGCTCCTCACAACATGTAATGCATGAAATCATAAAACTACATCCAATCTAGCCTCTACATGAATTAAGATAAGACTACATCATTAAAACATACAAGACAATGATTGGAATGAAGCTACATGAACTCAAGTATAAAGACTAGACCCTACTATGCCTCCACATGAATTAAGATGACAACATCATTAAAACATACAAGACATTAGCTAAGGAAAAGGCAACAAGAGTACATACACTACAAATTGTGTTTCCAACATTAACTTCATCCATATCCTAACCTTATCATTCCCCATAAAATAGGTCCACTAATCAAAGCATAAGCTAAGCTTCATTCAAGAGCATTAGCATATCAAAGATAAGAGTGGAGACCCATTAGATGGTTATGGAAATCATATAAAGCTCAATGGATAAAAATAACACACACTTAATACACTACATAATTATATCACATATTTCTCCACCCCCCAAATGGGGATGGAACTACTCACTACTCATTACACTACTGATTAGACTAAGTAAAGAAAACATTTAACTAAGATACTAAAATTACTAAACAAGAAATTAAACAAAGTAAAGCAACCCACACAAAGCAAACAACATAACAAAACAAGATTAAAAGAAACAAATAAACTTTTATTAACAATGACTCACATTGAAGGTAGCATTCTTCTCCACCTTGAGTTTTTGCTGGCTCACTCCTTAGTAGAGAGAATGCCACCAAGCATTGGGTAATTACAATGGAAGGTGAAGAGTTCTATTTATAAGCATGGAAAAAGCTAATCGGGGACAATCCCCCGATGTGGGACTAAACCAATACCAAAAATAGCCTAAACGAACATTAATACAAGTCCAGGAGAAATTTTCGACGGATCCTGAGCAATATGGACCGCCAATTAGCGGTCCAAAATTGTCGGATCGTGTTGGAATTTGTTGTGGGCTTTGCTTTCTGGTATTGTTGGTCTTTGATGCGGTTACTCGACTTGTTGGAGCTCCGACCCGAATAGAATTGGTAAAATACTCCCCATGATGGTGTGGAGTATTCTGTTTTGCTCTTAGGTCCTTCTGTCTTACATTCAGGTCCTTCTCCCTTGCATCTTGGTCCCTAGATCTCACCATTCAGTCCTTTTTCCCAGCTTTTGGGTCCTTTCATGGCTCTTCTCTTCAAACCTCTTTATTCCTGAAAACTAAACATAAAACTCGTCACGTAGCATTGCTTAGGTGTAAGATAATGGATATAAGATACAAATATGAGCATAAAATGATGTCAATCAAATACCCCCACACCTAAGTTTTTGCTAGTCTCGAGCAAAACAAAGAAAGAGAAAAACAAACGAGAAACAAGAAATCCTAACTTACTTTCGTAGGAATCACGGTTGCACTTAGCACGTGCAACAAGCCGTTAAACCTCTTTGTTGCCAAGGAGGAGGAGTGTTGTCTCCTGAGGGTTTTCAGCGGATATACCCACAAAATCCGAACAAGATGCATTATTCAATCTAGACCTCGACTCGTTGGACTTATTTTGTCGATCATTGGACGCGGTAATGCTACGGGCCGACTCTATATAGGTGATCAGTCCACACCTCTACCCTAATGAATCATTCGTGCAAGTTAAATAAGGAATTATGTGAAAGACATGGACAACCTCAACATCCTCAAGTGCTACAAAGTGTAAAGTCCATTAAGGTTCTTATTTGCATTATCATATTTTTTTTTCTTTTTGTTTCTTTTCACATTTTTTTCTTTTACTTTTTATTAGTTGGATCTTCATTCTCCCAGGGTCAGGTTCCGTGCATCATTGCCCATGAGGACTTACACTATCACGTACACCTTTCCCCACATCTCCACATAGGGCAATCCCTACCACCCGTGTAACGGGAGTTCAGTCGGCGCATCCCAAGTCAGATGACTCGAAAGCACCAGGCACAAAGTCCCCTCAGACCTACTTTCCCGAGTGATAGGAGCCGTGCGAGAAGAGAGAACACCTAATCACTTATTTCTTATCTACACATGAACCAAAACCCCTACACTAATGTCTCATAACAGGATTTAGAGGGTCCTTGACTACAACAAACTTCCTTAAGTTAACAGACACGAATTATTGACTCACTAGGTTCAGGGTGGACTTCTTTAAATGTTTGAGTACTGAAACCCTAGGATTACACGCCCCCAAGGGAAAACTGGGGTGCATCCTAACGACTCGATAAATCCTAAAGCCACGTACTAGATATCCTAATGCATCAAGTTCAAGACAATTTTGGGAGCTTTCTTTTTACTTTGCCTCTCAACGGTTTTGCTCATGCTAAACACACGCAAAACCCACAAAACATTTTCTTTCGAAAACACATGAAGATTTTGAAAGAAATGTGAAAATTTTGAAGCACTAGGCAAGCAAAAGAAGACAAGTCACCCAAGGATCATGGCAAGCAGATATATCGATATTAAATGCAGCACACTATCATGACCCTAACAATGCAAACAAAAGAAAACAAAATCAAAGGAAAAAGGCTCAACTATGTACACACGTAAAACACCCCCCCACACCTACTTCATGCATTGTCCTCAATGAATGCAAGCAAGATACTACATGGATTTATGCATGAAAAAGGAGAGATCTCACCAACGTGAAGTACAAAGGGAAGTGTATGGCTATGTTGATGGACACAACCCAAATTCCCTCAAAACCTGTGAGATGCTAAAGAAAGGGTACAAATACGTGAAAGAAATGGAGCCCAAATACACAAGGGTTGGGGCTCACAACAATCGATGCTCACTGAAGGAGTCTTTTATTGTACTTTTTTTTTTTCTTTTTTTTCTTTTTTTTTTCTTTTTTTTTTCTTTTTTTATATCTATGTACAAACATAAGTTCCCATCTTCATTTGTCAAAAGACATCAAATGGGAACCTAAACAGTGGGTCAATGCACTTGGAAAGGGAACTTGACACCACGCGGGGCCAGAATACGCATGCGTGGGCCCCCTTCACAAAGAGCACCAGATGAAATGAGAGGTTCGTGAATTGGACGCAAAGGCGTCTCATTCAAAGGATCAAACTGAAAGAGCTTGAACCTCTCAAGAGTTTGGGAAATGAGGGGCAACGGAAGAAGAGTTTCTCCCGTTGCGCAGTTGAAGTTATGATCATCAATCCAAACTCTCCAACCGACAGGCTGGTGCGTCGGAACGAGGTCAAGAACCTCGTTAGGCATGTCCGACACACCAGGGGAACAAAAAGTGGGTCTCATACCCAAGGTATCCTCCAAGGAACTCCTAATACCCTCATGAGCAATATAGTTGTTTGATGTTCCATCATTTCCAAGATGATCAGGAACAATAGTGAGAGGCAAACTCTCATCAGGTTGTTTGAAATTGAGGGGACTAGGGAGCTCTTGCTCCACCAGAGGTGAGTCCTTAGGAGGCACAACATGAAGATCATGTGGCTCAAGGGCCACGGGACAAAAAGATAAGGCACAATCCTATGCCGACTCATAATAGAACTGGTCCAAGCTATTCTCAGTTGGAATCGAATCCTCCACCAAGTGATCGTGAATTGAAACCCCAAGTCCCTCAGACTGACTAGGAGTTTGACTTTGAAAGATTGTGCTTTGAATTTGTGGATGTGGTGGTGGTTTGATTTCAGAAGATAAACCCTCATGTCGACCAGAAAAATTACCCTCCTCATGTAATCGCTGTGTCATTTGACTAACTTGCATTTGCAAAGCCTTGATTGTACTTTGCAATGCTTGAAGGGTCAGATCACGAGAAGGGTCCTTGGGGTCAACCTGCTGGGGTGGTGGAGTCTGGTCGGAATAGCCCGACGATGAGGCATGAGCAGGTTGGTAATTATGGTGCTGAGACCATTGATGTGGGGGTTGGTAGGTCGCCGATGGGCGTGGAGGTTGATAAGGTGGAGCTCGAGGTTGAGCGTGAGAGCTCTGACCGTGACCCCCACTAGGCCCCCAAGAGAAGTCAGGATGGTTACGCCATCCCGGGTTGTAGGAGTGATTGTACGGGTCGTTACGGGGCCTCTGCTGATACATCGCATTTGCATGCTCAGTATCCCTTGGAGCGTAAGCGCAATCCAAGTCATCATGGCCCGTAAGTCCACACCTACTACACCCAGGATTAGCGACCTGAGCTACAGGAGCTCGGTCCAACTCTAACCTCTCAATCCTACGCATGAGAGCATCCAAATTCGCCTCAGACGCGATAGTTGACTCGACATGATATGATCCAATCCAACCAGAAGACCTGGCGGTTGGTGGCTCTCTCATGTTACCCCAATATGAAGAATACTCAGTCACACAATTACGATTATCCCAACCATACGGGGTGTCTGTCTGAGGCACCCCAGGATGCATGGGTCGGGAGTACCAGGGAGAATCGTCCTGGTCCCAACAATGATATGGATGGTCGCCCATGTAACCATCCATCTCAAGAAAAACTCTCGAGTCGACCACTCTCACCACCACGAGGCTAAGCTCGCAAAAAGTGCTCGACTCGACCCTAAAACGCTAACAGAGAGTGTAAAGGGGAGGAGACTATAACGTAGAAGAAGGTGAGAAGAAGATGACTCAGAGGAGAAGGGAAGAATCCCTAGAGCTAGCGAGGGTACAGGGTGAAGGTAGAAGCCTAACTAGCAAGCATGGCTCAAACAATGTAAGGCAATGGGTCCTTAGGCTAGACGACGCCTAACTTCGAGGTCACTAGCCTCGACACGCCTCACCTCCCTACAACGAGGACCACAATGCCCAGCAAGTGATACCAGATCCGGAGATCTAGTACCTCCTACTATCGACAAGGTAGGCAACGCCGATCAGGTCATGACGGTCTCAACTAGATTACTCTCCTAGTGCGCCCGCAATCCTAGGGCCAATGTCTACTTGCTTTTAGTTAAGGCTTTATTAAGAGTGATTTTTGGGGCCAAGGAAAGGGTGATGAAATCCCCCACCTTATCTTTTATGGGACAGCCCCTCCTTAGTAGCGATTTGATCCTAGATCTAGCAATCAATCGCTCCAATCAAACGCTCTCTCACTCTTGTCCCGATGCACCTTACGAACTAATGCATGAACGAAACATGCATGAATGAGGGATGTGGGTGCACGTACCTCACGCCAGCAATCAACGACAAAATGAAAAGCAAAGAAAAGACAAATGCATGCAAGGTCTACCAATGGTGCATGACCTAGATGGCAAGAAGTCTAATCTTTTGCTTTGAGTTTTATGGTCCAAGTTGATTAAAGGGGGAGTGATTAATGATCTGGGAGCAAATAAGAAGTCACAGCATGCAAAATTGGGCTCCCAGATAACACAAATTACAACACAAATGACCACAAAAAATTTGGAAGACAGAATCCCTTACCAGGCCGCCAATTGGCGGTTCCAAACCGCTGATTGGCGGTCTGTTGTTGGATTTGCTTCCTCAAACTTCTCCAGTGGCCTCCGCGTGATGAGAGTGTTCCCTGCAACTAAGAAAAACTGAAAAAGAAAAATTAAAAACCCCTCGAATCGTCCAAACCAAGGTCTGGACAGAGCACCTCCCCGGCAACGGCGCCAAAAACTTGATTGATCTCGTTTTATATTTAACCGCAAGTGCACGGCCGCGTTGAAGCGGTGGCAAATACGGGTCGTCCACTGGGAGGTGTGTCGACACTTGGTTTGTGCGAAGGCGAGAGGTAAAGAAAGGGAAGAAAGGTTGGTTACACTAAACTACACTACAATGCTAAACTAGAATGCAAAAGGAAATGAAGATAAGCAATAAAACTAAACCCCAAAGGGGGTAGAGAACAGATGTGAACATAAAGATGTGTGTGTGTGTGTGTTCAATTAAGCTCCTCACAACATGTAATGCATGAAATCATAAAACTACATCCAATCTTGCCTCTACATGAATTAAGATAAGACTACATCATTAAAACATACAAGACAATGATTGGAATGAAGCTACATGAACTCAAGTATAAAGACTAGACCCTACTATGCCTCCACATGAATTAAGATGACAACATCATTAAAACATACAAGACATTAGCTAAGGAAAAGGCAACAAGAGTACATACACTACAAATTGTGTTTCCAACATTAACTTCATCCATATCCTAACCTTATCATTCCCCATAAAATAGGTCCACTAATCAAAGCATAAGCTAAGCTTCATTCAAGAGCATTAGCATATCAAAGACAAGAGTGGAGACCCATTAGATGGTTATGGAAATCATATAAAGCTCAATGGATAAAAATGACACACACTTAATACACTACATAATTATATCACATATTTCTCCACCCCCCAAATGGGGATGGAACTACTCACTACTCATTACACTACTGATTAGACTAAGTAAAGAAAACATTTAACTAAGATACTAAAATTACTAAACAAGAAATTAAACAAAGTAAAGCAACCCACACAAAGCAAACAACATAACAAAACAAGATTAAAAGAAACAAATAAACTTTCATTAACAATGACTCACATTGAAGGTAGCATTCTTCTCCACCTTGAGTTTTTGCTGGCTCACTCCTTAGTAGAGAGAATGCCACCAAGCATTGGGTAATTACAATGGAAGGTGAAGAGTTCTATTTATAAGCATGGAAAAAGCTAATCGGGGACAATCCCCCGATGTGGGACTAAACCAATACCAAAAATAGCCTAAACGAACATTAATACAAGTCCAGGAGAAATTTTCGACGGATCCTGAGCAATATGGACCGCCAATTAGCGGTCCAAAATTGTCGGATCGTGTTGGAATTTGTTGTGGGCTTTGCTTTCTGGTATTGTTGGTCTTTGATGCGGTTACTCGACTTGTTGGAGCTCCGACCCGAATAGAATTGGTAAAATACTCCCCATGATGGTGTGGAGTATTCTGTTTTGCTCTTAGGTCCTTCTGTCTTACATTCAGGTCCTTCTCCCTTGCATCTTGGTCCCTAGATCTCACCATTCAGTCCTTTTTCCCAGCTTTTGGGTCCTTTCATGGCTCTTCTCTTCAAACCTCTTTATTCCTGAAAACTAAACATAAAACTCGTCACGTAGCATTGCTTAGGTGTAAGATAATGGATATAAGATACAAATATGAGCATGAAATGATGTCAATCAGTTGCGTACTCTCCGTAAGACCAAATGTGCCTACAGTACGTCTTCGTGGGAGACTCGATGATGATTGCGGGACTGATGTCCAGATTTACCCTTGGAGGGGAACTATTTCGTTACTGTTGATGACATGACATGCCAGTAGTATGATAGTGTCATTTTATTGTATTGTTGCATTCATATAGGTGAGCTTGGCATACGGGGTTTCCTTATGAAACCTCAGGCATTGTTGTTATATTTATGTTTCAGGACCGCAATAGGTTCTGTTGGGTGGTGACAACGGGCACACACATTTTGGGGCCAGTATCCTCTTCAACCTATTCGAGGTCGTCTGATTACCTGCATTTATCTTTAGTTGTATTGATGTAATCAAGTATTTTGACAAACTATGATGTATTATGGTGCACCGATTGGTTATTTATACGAGTAACATTCTCGTTTCATGATATTTCCCTTGTGATCTTTTATTGTTAAAATTCCAAATTTTTCCGTTGTTCCAGGATGTTACATCACTTGTGTCTATCCCTTACCTCATGAT
This sequence comes from Triglochin maritima, assembly GCA_963682175.1. Lineage (NCBI taxonomy): Eukaryota > Viridiplantae > Streptophyta > Magnoliopsida > Alismatales > Juncaginaceae > Triglochin > Triglochin maritima. The sequence continues at coordinate 16,337,956 of OY821785.1, forward strand.
ATTATGAATATTATACAAAGTAAGAATGTATCATCTTTGTATTATATATTCTTTTTCTTGATCTCATAAGCTAATTATAAATATGTAACTATACATAAGTTACATTGTGCACATTATAATTTTACTTTATCAAGGGGCCCAATTAATATCATCACTCAAGTCAAGAGGGGCAATGATAATCTTTTGACATATCATTTTTTCCGGCACAAGTCATGTATAACCAACAAATCTCTTTATCACTATGCGTAATGATAGATTTTTATAATAATCATATTACACACTTCTCATGTGAAAAAATATAGGTCTCATATCTTAAAATCCAAAGACACAATGAAAACATTAATGACACAAACATAATTCCATAATATTTCATTTATTAGGTCTATTCAATATATGAAAGAAAATATTCTCCATTTCATATACTCATGTTAATTTTTTTGTAGAGCTACAATATTCTTTAACCAACATGACAATCTTATCTTGGTAATTAATGTTCAATGTTAATTACCATGTTTGTGAATTTCTTTTGATTTATGCATACTATTATCTTTTAGAGCTCTACGATTAAGAACCAAGAGCCTCTTCCTTAACACTTCCAAAAGACGAATACATTAATCAAGGAACAAAATATTTGTACATTCAATTCAAAACAAAAGACATGTAAAAAATACTTCTGGAACACACATTCCTTTCAATCTCCCACTTGTTATCGAAGTCTTCTTTCACATATATTCACAATGTATAAAACTTAAATAACTAGGGTAAACCTCTTATCTTACTCATCAAGCCACTCTACATGGTTCTTCAAACCCATGGACTCAAAATGCATTTCACCTTTGGCTTGAGATAAGGGTTTGGTGAATGGATCAGCTGTGTTGCTGTTTGTGTCCACCCACAATAAATTTATTTTGCCTTCGTTGATAAAATCACGAGTGACAAAGTACTTGCGGTCCATGTCCTTCACCTTGTGATGAGATTTAGGATCCTTGATTTGCGAGATAAATGCACTATTATCACAAAATAGCTCTATGAGTCCTTCGCTTGAAGGAACTACTCCAAGCTCTTCAAGGAACTTCTTAATCCACACTCCTTCCTTGCATTCTTCAGCGACAACCATCACTTCTAAAGCAGTGGTTGAGTCGGCCATAGTGGTATGTTTCAAGCTACGCCAATTCACGGCTCCACCATTCAGAATAAAGACATATCCTGATTGAGACCTCCTATCGTTTGTATCACTCATGAAACTCGCATCCGAGTACCCCTCGGCTACCAGCTCCCTTTGATCTCCATTAACAAGAAACTTTTCTTTGGCTGTAGTTGTTAATGTACCTCAGAATATTCTTAACCGTAGTCCAATGATCAGGACCTGCGTTGGATTGGTGACGACTTGTCATGCTTAGAGAATACGAGACATCGGGTCTTGTGCAAGGCATCGCGTACATGATTGATCCTATTGCGGAAGCATAAGGAATGCCTTTCATGTACTCTAAGTGTTTACGTGATATAACATGTTGAGACTTCTTGAGTTGCATACCCATACTCATTGACACATTGCCCGTTTTGGAATTGTTCATATTAAACCTTTCCAAGACTTTGTCAATGTATGTACATTGACTTATGCCAATGAGTCTACGAGGTCTATCTCTATATACTTCTTCGTCATAATGTTTGCTCCAACTCCTCGATGCGTGCTTTAATTCATAAATGGATCGTTTATGCTTGCATACTTTCTTACTATTCTTTGGATCTTCAAAACCTTGAGGCTGTACCATGTACACGTTATCCTCCAAGTTCCCGTTAAGGAACACTATTTTGATATCCATTTGTCATATTTCATAATCATGAAATGCGATAATAGCAAGCATAATCCAAATAGGTTTGAACATGGCAACCCATGAAAAAGTTTCATCATAGTCACTTCCTTGAACTTGAGTGAAACCATTTGCTACAAGTCTTGCCTTATAGGTTGTCAAGTTCCCATCCATGTCAATCTTCCTCTTAAAAATCCATTTGTTTTGAACGACTCTCTTTCCTTGATGAAGGTCAACCAAGTCCCATACTTGATTGTCATACTTGGATTGTATTTCAGATTCCTTGGCTTTAAACAATAGTTTGGAGTTTTTCCTCTCCATTGCTTCTTGAAAGGTCGAGGGATCATCAGTATCGAGTACCATGATCTCATGAAGTCCCAAATACATATTGGGCTTCTTTCTCTCCCTCATTAACCTTCTATGTTCTATTGGTCCTATGTGTGCGTTTTGAACTTCCTGAACTTCTTCCACAATTTTTTGTGGAGTTTGTTCATATTCAATTCTTGAATGAACACTAGGTGATGATGATTGAGTTTCACCCACAATTGCTTGCGAGGGTTTCTCACTCATACTTCCACTAACCAAAATAACCTCGGTTAGGTCTACATGATCTTGAATGTTATCATTCAGATCATGATCTTGTAGAATATCTTGAGTTTCCTCAAGCACAATTCTACTCCCACTACTTTTTACTCTTTCAAGAAATTCTTTCTCTAAGAATACGACAACCCTCTTGACAATCACTCGATTAGAGGTTTTATGCCAAAATTAGTATCCTCTTGTCTCACGAGGATAACCTATAAAGAAGTATTTATCCACTTTTGGTTGAAGTTTGGTCGACATCAATCTTTTGAGGTAGGCCTCACAACCCCAAATCTTGAGAAACTTGAGCTTGGATATTTTACCACTTCGATGCTCATACGACGTTTTCTCTATGAATTTGCATGGAGCATTGATTCAGTGTGTAAGCCGCAGCTTGTTGTGTATAACTCCAAAGTAAAGTGGCAATTCAACTTGACTTATCATTGATCTAACCATGTCGAGCAACGTCCTATTTCGCCATTCGGATACACCATTCCACTGAGGTGTACCGGTGATTGACATCATTTCATACTCATATTTGTATCTTATATCCATTATCTTACACCTAAGCAATGCTACGTGACGAGTTTTATGTTTAGTTTTCAGGAATAAAGAGGTTTGAAGAGAAGAGCCATGAAAGGACCCAAAAGCAGGAAAAAGGACTTAATTGTGAGACCTAGGGACTAAGATGCAAGGGAGAAGGACCTGATCGTAAGACCGAAGGACCTAAGAGCAAAACAGGAAACTCCACACCATCATGGGGAGTATTTTGGCAATTTGATTCGGGTCGGAGCTCCAACAAACCAAGTAGATGCATCCAAGACCAACAAATCCATCAAGCAAAGCCCACAACCAAAAGCAACGCGATCTGAAGTTTATAGACCGCCAATTGGCGGTCCATATGGCCCCAGATCCGCTAATCTTTCTCCTGGACTTGTATTATCATGTGTTTAGGCTATTTTTGGTATTGGTTTAGTCCCACATCGGAGGATTGTCCCCGATTAGCTTTTTCCATGCTTATAAATAGAACTCTTCACCTTCCATTGTAATCACTCATTGCTTGGTGGCATTCTCTCTACTAAGGATTGAGCCTTGAAGCAAAAACTCAAGGTGGAGAAGAATGCTACCTTCAATGTGAGTCATTGTTAATAAAATAATTCTTCTAGTTTCTTTTAATCTTGTCTTTTAATTTGTGCATGTTTGTTTTGTCTTTCCTTTCCTTTTATGCTTCTTTATTTCTTGCTTGATTAGTGTAGTTTTATTTCAGTAGAATGCTTCATTTTGTTAGAGTAGTTAGTTTAAATATGTGTGAGTAGTTCCATCCCCATTTGGGGGGTGGAGAAATATGTGATATAATAATGTAGTGTATTAAGTGTGTGTTATTTTTATCCCTTGAGCTTTATATGATTTCCATAACCATCTAATGGGTCTCCACTCTTATCTTTGATATGCTAATGCTCTTGAATGAAGCTTAGCTTATGCTTTGATTAGTGGACCTATTTTATGGGGAATGATAAGGTTAGGATATGGATGAAGTTAATGTTGGAAACACAATTTGTAGTGTATGTACTCTTGTTGCCTTTTCCTTAGCTAATGTCTTGTATGTTTTAATGATGTAGTCATCTTAATTCATGTGGAGGCATAGTAGGGTCTAGTCTTTATACTTGAGTTCATGTAGCTTCATTCCACTCATTGTCTTGTATGTTTTAATGATGTAGTCTTATCTTAATTCATGTAGAGGCAAGATTGGATGTAGTTTTATGATTTCATGCACTACATGTTGTGAAGAGCTTAATTGAACACACACACACACACATCTTTATGTTCACATCATTTCTCTACCCCCTTTGGGGTTTAGTTTTATTGCTTATCTTCATTTCCTTTTGCATTCTAGTTTAGCATTGTAGTGTAGTTTAGTGTAATACATCTTTCTCCCTTCTTTTTACCTCTCGCCTTCGAATAAACCAAGTGTCGACACACCTCCCAGTGGACGACCCGTATTTGCCACCGCTTCAACGCGGCCGTGCACTTGCGGTAGAAATATAAAACGAGATCAATCAAGTTTTTGGCGCCGTTGCCGGGGAGGTGCTCTGTCCAGACCTTGGTTTGGACGATTCGAGGGGTTTTTAATTTTTCTTTTTCAGTTTTTCTTAGTTTCAGGGAACACTCTGATCACGGGGAGGCCACTGGAGAAGTTTGAGGAAGCAAATCCAAGAACAGACCGCCAATCAGCGGTTTGGAACCGCCAATTGGCGGCCTGGTGAGGGATTCTGTCTTCCAATTTTTTTGTGGTCATTTGTGTTGTAATTTGTGTTATCTGGGAGCCCAATTTTGCATGCTGTGATTCCTTATTTGCTCCCAGATCATTAATCACTCCCCCTTTAATCAACTTGGACCATAAAACTCAAAGCAAAAGATTAGACTTCTTGCCATCTAGGTCATGCACCATTGGTAGACATTGCATGCATTTGTCTTTTCTTTGCTTTACATTTTGTCGTTGATTGCTGGCGTGAGGTACGTGCACCCACATCCCTCATTCATGCATGTTTCGTTCATGCATTAGTTAGTAAGGTGCATCGGGACAAGAGTGAGAGAGCGTTTGATTGGAGCGATTGATTGCTAGATCTAGGATCAAATCGCTACTAAGGAGGGGCTGTCCCATAAAAGATAAGGTGGGGGATTTCATCACCCTTTCCTTGGCCCCAAAAATCACTCTTAATAAAGCCTTAACTAAAAGCAAGTAGACATTGGCCCTAGGATTGCGGGCGCACTAGGAGAGTAATCTAGTTGAGACCGTCATGACCTGATCGGCGTTGCCTACCTTGTCGATAGTAGGAGGTACTGGATCTCCGGATCTGGTATCACTTGCTGGGCATTGTGGTCCTCGTTGTAGGGAGGTGAGACGTGTCGAGGCTAGTGACCTCGAAGTTAGGCGTCGTCTAGCTTAAGGACCCATTGCCTTACTTTGATTGAGCCGTGCTTGCTAGTTAGGCTTCTTCCTGATCCCACTACCCACGCTAGCTCTAGGGATTCTTCTCTCCTCACCTGAGTCATCTCCTCATCTATTCTCTACGTATAGTCTCCTCCTCTAGTACACCTTCTGTTGTGTGTTTGTTAGAGTCGAGTTGAGCATTTTTATGCGAGGTTGGGCTCGTTCTGGTGAGAGCGCTCGACTCGAGAGAGTGCTTATTTCTGAGATGGAAGATCTTGGTGATCGACCATCTCCGCCTCGTGCTCCTTTGGAGCAAGAAGGCGAGTCGTCTCGTGGTGGCGAGGGAGACCGGGTTCCATACATGGACTACCTCGGTCCATTCCCACCACCACGTAGACCTCCTTCTCCTCCTCCTCTGACTCGAGAGGAAGGGAGATTCGGTCAGGATCGAGTTCTAGGTGCACCACCACCTTTAGCTCGACAGGATAGGCCGATGACGTTGTGGGAGCGGACCCATCCTGTTCGGGCCGCACAACCTTCTTGCATAGTTGTTCCCCCTGCTCGCGGGAACAACTATGAGCTGAAACCTCAGTATGTGAGCATGCTTCCAACCTTTACTGCCAATAAGGAGGATCCGTATATTTTTATATGCGAATTCGAGGAAGTATGCTCCATGTTCAAGCTTCAACAGCTTGACGAGGATTCTGTCCGGTTGAGGATGATTTCGTTCGCATTGAAGGATAATGCGAAGAAATGGATGTATAGCCTCCCGGCGAGCTCGATTCGGTCTTGGGATGACTTTGTGACCGTCTTTCTGAAGAGATTTTTCCCTCAAAGGAAAACTCAACAGATACGGCACCAGATACATCAAATGTATCAGACCGAGACCGAATCTTTTCATGGTTTCTTTGAGAGGTTCAAGGACCTTCTCCAGCAATGCCCTCATCATGGACTGGAGTTATGGCAGCTGTGCCAGATTGTTTATGAGGGCATCAACTACAACACCCGCATATTGTTGGAGTCGATGTGCCAGGGTGACTTCCAAATGAAACCCATCGAGGAGGCATGGGACACTTTTGAATCCATGGCTGAGCGCACCTTCGAGTGGGACACCATGAGAGAGCCACCAGCCGCCAGGTCTTCTGGTCGAGCTGGATCATATCATGTTGAGTCGACTATCGCGTCTGAGGCGAAAATGGCTGCTCTCATGCGTAGGATAGAGAGTTTGGAGATGGACCGAGCTCCTGTAGCTCAGGTCGCTACTCCCGGGTGTACTAGGTGTGGACTGTCGGGACATGATGACTTGGAGTGCGCTTATGCTCCAAGAGATACAGAGCATGCAAATGCGATGTATCAACAAAGGCCCCGAAACGACCCGTACAGTCAGTCCTATAACCCAGGATGGCGTAACCATCCTAACTTCTCTTGGGGGTCTAGTGGAGGACACGGTCAGAGCTCGCACGCTCAACCTCAACCTCCACCTTATCAACCTCCACGCCCATCGGCGACCTACCAACCCCCACATCAAAGGTCTTAGCACCAAAATTACCAACCTGGTCAGGCCTCTTCGTCGGGTTATTCTAACCAGACTCCACCACCCCAGCGGGTTGACCCTAAGGACTCTACCATTGAACAAACCCTTCAAGCATTCATGCAGAGCACTCAATCCATGCTTGCGGCCAACAATAATACGGTCAAAGCATTGGAAATGCAAGTAAGCCAGTTGGCTCATCAGCTCCATGAACGCGAGAAGGGTCAATTCCCGAGTCAACCTGTGGTAAATCCCAGGGGTCAGCCTGCTAATACCAGGCAGAATGTACACAATGTTGAAAGTGACCCTTCCCAACATGCTAATGTTATTCATACCTTGAGATCGGGAAGGGTCGTTGACAACAATGTGAACATGCCGGAAGCCAACCCTGTTGGCAAGTCTTCCGAGGAGAGTCTTGATCCTGTCAAGGAACCTAATTCTGAGACTCCTCCTCGTGATTCCTATGTCCCCAAGGCACCATTCCCTCATCGGTTGACTAAAAAACGTGATGAGCATTGGGATAAGATCGTTGAGGTACTTAGGCAAGTAAAGGTGAACATCCCGTTGTTGGACGTTGTTCAACAAATGCCACCGTATGCCAAGTTCCTCAAAGACCTTTGCACCACCAAGAGAAAAACAAATGTGCCCAAGAAGGCCTTCTTGGCCGCCAATGTGAGCTCCATATTGACACAACCCATGACTGTCAAGTACAAGGACCCTGGTTGTCCAACTGTCTCTTGCATGATTGGGAATGTGACCATCTCTCAAGCTCTATTGGATTTGGGGGCATCTGTGAATCTCATGCCTTACTCAGTCTATGTCAACCTTGGGATAAGCGATCTTAAACCAACGAGGACAACCCTCCAGTTGGCTGATAGATCCGTCAAAATCCCACGAGGGAGTGTGGAGGATGTCCTTATCAAAGTGGGTGAGTTCGTATTTCCAGTTGATTTCATCATCTTAGATACCGAACCCGTGTCCAACCCACAAGGACAAATTCCTGTAATCCTTGGGAGGCCATTTCTTGCGACATCTAATGCCTTGATCAATTGTCGCAATGGCTTGATGAGGTTGTCTTTTGGAAACCTCACGGCGGATTTCAACATCTTCACTCTTGGTAAGCAACCTGGGCTCTTCGACGACTCAGTCGGAGCCAATTTCATCCAGGACACGGATGAGCCCGATTCATTAGGCATGTTCGACTCACATCGACATATTATTGAGGTGCCTAATGATCAGGTTGCGAGTGAAGAGGATCTTGAGGAATCCGCCAGCATATCTCTGGACGAGGAGGCACATCTGGGTGCTTGCTCCTCTTACCCCGTGGCCCTTGAGCCACTTGAAATTAACTCTGAATCCCACAAGGACCCACCTCTGGTCGAGCTTAAACCGCTCCCCGATAACCTAAAGTACATCTTTTTAGGGGATAATGAGACCTTGCCACTCATTATTGCTTCTGATCTTGAAAAAGATCAAGAGGTTGCCCTCAAAAGAGTACTCTTTGAAAACAAAGAGGCGATCGGGTGGTCCTTGAAGGATATCAAGGGAATTAGCCCTGGTATTGTTCAGCATCGGATCCACATGGAAGAGGATTCTAGGCCCCGCAGGGACCCACAACGGAGATTGAATCCTGTACTAAAAGAAGCCGTCCGAAAGGAGGTTCTTAAGTGCTTGGATCATGGCATAATCTATCCTATCTCTGATAGTTCGTGGGTGAGTCCTGTCCATGTGGTTCCCAAGAAGTCAGGCGTGACGGTTGTGGAGAATGAGCATAATGAGCTTATCCCGACACGCCTGCAAACTGGCTGGCGAGTTTGCGTTGATTATCGCAAGCTCAATGCGGCAACGCGGAAAGATCATTTCCCGTTGCCATTCATTGATCAGATGTTGGAAAGGTTGGCCGGACATGAGTACTATTGTTTTCTTGATGGATACTCCGGTTACAACCAAATTCCCATCGCCCCCGAGGACCAAGAGAAAACCACATTCAGTTGTCCCTTTGGCACGTTTGCCTACCGTCGCATGCCCTTTGGGTTATGCAATGCGTCGGCAACGTTTCAGAGGTGTATGATCAGCATCTTCTCCGATATGGTTGAGCGTTTCCTTGAGATATTCATGGACGACTTTTCCATATTTGGCGCTTCCTTTGATGAGTGCCTTCATCACTTGAGCCTTGTCCTCAAGCAATGCCGTGAGAAGAACCTCGCTCTCAATTGGGAGAAATGTCACTTCATGGTGAAGCGAGGGATTGTACTTGGACATGTGGTCTCAAGTAGGGGAATTGAGGTCGATCCCGCCAAAGTGGGTATCATTGCTAATCTCCCACCGCCACGTAATGTGAAGGATATCCGCGCCTTTTTGGGGCATGCTGGATTCTATCGGCGGTTCATTCGGGATTTTAGCAAAATCGCTCGACCTCTCACCGCCTTGTTGGCTAAGGATGCCATTTTTGAGTTCACACCGGATTGCCACCATGCCTTTTTGACCTTGAAGAAAGAGTTGACTTCAGCTCCCATTATTAAGGCACCGGTGTGGACTGAACCCTTTGAGTTAATGTGTGATGCATCTGACTTCGCTGTGGGAGCAGTGCTTGGGCAACGATTGGACAAATTGCCTCATGTGATCTACTATGCCAGTAGAACACTCAATGATGCCCAATTGAACTACACTGTGACCGAGAAGGAATTCTTAGCGATCATATTTGCTTTGGAGAAATTCCGGTCGTACTTGATTGGCTCCCACGTGGTTATCTATTCTGATCACACAGCCATCAAGCACCTCATGGCGAAGAAAGATGCAAAATCCCGACTCTTGAGATGGATCTTGTTGTTACAAGAATTCGATCTCGAGATTCGGGACAAAAAAGGGTGTGAAAACGTTGTAGCTGACCAATTGTCTCGTCTAGAGACGACCAACCCACAGGACCAAATCATTGACGATAAATTTCCTGACGAGCAGTTGTTCATGATCGAAGATAACCCTTGGTTTGCCGACATCGTGAACTACCTCGTGACCGAGCAATTTCCTGTGGGTTGGTCAAAATCTGACCAATCCAAATTTAGATCGTATGTCAGATTCTTTCACTGGGACGACCCCTACCTATTCAAATACTGCTCTGACCAAATTTTCAGGCGGTGCGTCCCAGATACCGAGTTCCAAAGTGTGCTCCATTTCTGCCATTCCAAGGCATGTGGAGGACACTTTGGAGCAAAGAAAACTGCTGCCAAGGTGCTCCAATCTGGATTCTACTGGCCCTCTCTTTTCAAGGATGCTTACGACTTTTGTAAGCAATGTGATAGGTGCCAGCGCCTTGGCAGGATTGGTCGACGTGACATGATGCCTTTGCAAAATGTCCTTGTTGTCGACATCTTCGATGTGTGGGGCATCGATTTCATGGGTCCCTTCCCGAACTCTTTCGGGAATGTTTACATTCTGGTGGCCGTTGACTATGTGTCTAAGTGGGTTGAGGCTATACCCACAAAGACCAATGACAACAAGGTGGTCACCAAATTCTTGAGGGACATTTTTGCGCGATTTGGTACTCCTCGTACCATAATCAGCGATAGGGGTACCCACTTCTGTAATCGCTCCTTTGAAGCGCTTATGAGGAAATATTCGATCACCCACAAGCTTGCGACCCCATACCATCCGCAAACTAGTGGGCAGGTCGAAATCTCTAACCGTCAATTAAAGCAAATTCTTGAGAAGACGGTTAGTTCCTCGAGGAAGGATTGGTCTACCAAATTGAATGACGCATTGTGGGCTTTCCGCACCGCGTACAAGACCAATTTGGGTATGTCCCCTTATCGGGTAGTGTACGGCAAGGCTTGCCACCTACCCGTCGAGCTTGAGCATCGTGCTTTCTGGGCGATCAAGAACCTGAATATGGATCTTGATCAAGCAGGAGTACAACGTAAGTTCGACATTGTGGAATTAGAAGAGTTACGCAATGATGCGTACGAGAATGCCAAAATTCATAAGTCCCGAGCCAAGATGTTTCACGATCGCATGATTATGCGAAAGGTGTTTACGGCCGGGCAGAAGGTGTTGCTCTACAATTCCCGGCTTCATCTGTTTGCGGGTAAGCTCCGCAGTCGCTGGTCTGGCCCGTTTATTGTCCAAACCGTTTATCCTCATGGAGCGGTTGAAATCTTGAACCCAGGGAATGGGGACGTGTTCAAAGTTAATGGACAACGCCTCAAACCCTACTTGGAGGGGGCACCAGCCGAAGTCGAGGAGGTCATGTTCCTTCATGAACCTCCCTCGCACTCAACCATTCATGCTCCTACATGAGTGGTTGAGCTTTCATGTTTGTACATAAAAAAAAAAAAAAAAAAACTCCTTCAGTGAGCATCGATTGTTGTGGGCCCCAACCCTTGAGTATTTGGGCCCCATTTCTTTCACGTATTTGTCTCCCTTCTTCAGCTTCTCACAGGTTTTGAGGGAATTTGGGTTTGTGTCCATCAACATGACCCCGAACGTCCCTTTGTACTTCATGTTGGTGAGATCGTTCCTTTTTCATCCATGTATCCATATAGTATTTTGCTCACATTCATTGAGGGCAATGCATGAAGTAGGTGTGGGGGGGTGTTTTACGTGTGTACATAGTCGAGTCTTTTCTTTTGATTTTGTTTTCTTTTGTTTGCATTGTTAGGGTCATGATAGTGTGCTGCATTTAATACCGATATATCTGCTTGCCATGATCCTTTGGTGACTTGTCTTCTTTTGCTTGCCTAGTGCTTCAAAATTTTCACATTTCTTTCAAAATCTTCATGTGTTTTCGAAAGAAAATGTTTTGTGGGTTTTGCGTGTGTTTAGCATTTGCAAAACCGTTGAGAGGCAAAGTAAAAAGAAAGCTCCCAAAATTGTCTTGAACTTGATGCATTAGGATATCTAGTACATGGCTTTAGGATTTATCGAGTCGTTAGGATGCACCCCAGTTTTCCCTTGGGGGTGAGTAATCAGTGGGTTTCAGTGCTCAAACATTTAAAGAAGTCCACCCTGAACCTAGTGAGTCAAATAATTCGTGTTTGTTAATTTAGGAAGTTTGTTGTAGTCAAGGGCCCTTAATATCTTTTTGTGAAACTTAAGTGTAGGGGTTTTGGTTCCCATGTAGATAAATGAATAAATAAGTGGTGTTCTCTCTTCTCGCACGGCTCCTATCACTCGGGAAAGTAGGTCTGAGGGGACTTTGTGCCTGGTGCTTTCGAGTCATCTGACTTGGGATGCACCGACCGAACCCCCGTTACACGGGTGGTAGGGATCGCCCTATGTGGACATTTGGGGGAAGGTGTACGTGATAGTGTAAGTCCTCATAGGCAATGATGCACGAAACCTGACCCTGGGAGAATCAAACACCAACCAATAAATGCTCCAAAGAAAAAGAAAAAAAAAGAAAGAAAGAAAAGAAAAAGAAAAAAAAAGAAAAGAAGAGTCAAATAAGAACCAAAATGGACTTTACACTTTGTTTCACATTCAGAAGTTAAGGTTGCCCATGTCTTTCACTTAATTTCTTAGTTAACTCTCACGAATAACTCATTAGGCTAGGTGTGTGGACTGATTACATATATAGAGTCGACCCGTAGTATTACCGCATTCCATGATCGTCAAAATAAGTCCAACGAGTCATGTAGCTAGATTGATTAATGCATCTTGTTCGGATTTTGTGGGTATATCCGCTGAAAACCCTCAGGAGACACCACTCCTCCTCCTTGGCAACAAGGAGGTTTAACGGCTTGTTGCACATGCTAAGTGCAACCGTGATTCCTACGAAAGTGAGTTAGGATTTCTTGTTTTTTTCGTATGCTTTTTCCTTTCTTTGTTTTGCTCGAGACTAGCAAAAACTTAGGTGTGGGGGTATTTGATTGACATCATTTCATGCTTATATTTGTACCTTATAACCATTATCTTACACCTAAGCAATGCTATGTGACGAGTTTTATGTTTAGTTTTCAGAAATAAAGAGGTTTGAAGAGAAGAGCCATGAAAGGACCCAAAAGCAGGAAAAAAGGACCTAATTGTGAGACCTGGGGACCAAGATGCAAGGTGGAAGGACCTGATCGTAAGACAGAAGGACCTAAGAGCAAAACAGGAAACTCCACACCATCATGAGGAGTATTTTGTCAATTCGATTCGGGTCGGAGCTCCACTAAACCAGCTAGATGCATCCAAGACCAAGAAACACACCAAGGCAAGCCCACCAGAAGACCCAGCCGGATCTGGGCTTTATAGGCCGCCAATTCACGCGAAATATGTCTTCCCAATGGAATTTTCGTCGGCTAGGAGCATGCCGACGGCTAGTTTTGCCAGTGGACTTTTGCCGATGTGACCTCGATATAATGAAGTGAGATAGTCCCCTTTGTTCGGATTGATGAACTCGATATGCACTAGATATGAGCTTGATAGTTTTCGTGACTATTCATGACACAGTTATTAATGGCATTTCTGACAGTTGAGTTTCCTTACCTCCAAATGTTACGTCATATATAACTATAAAATGCCATTCCCTTCTTTCAGCATTACATCATTCCACTTTGCTTGCCACCGCCATCTTCCCTCAACCTTCGTGACCTCCAGATTCAACTCCGAGAATGATGTGTAACGATCGCATCACTGAGGTCATGCCTTTTGATGACCTCCTTTGCATGTGCGGTTACCCCGCACAACGTGTATGCGTCATGACCTCGACCACGGTTTTGCAGGTGACTTGGGTTTGTGGGGGCACTGGGCCACCATAGATGTAATTTTTATGTTCATGATGTCGTGTCATCATTACTGTCACCCCCAAAACCACTCCAGCAGGTCAACCAGACCTTGGTAGAACTTACCCAACTGGTAGACGATTTAGACTACCGTTTAACCGTCGTCCAAGACACGATGGTAGACCTCCTCGTCGATAGTAGCATATTTTTCTTATTTCTTTATTTCTGACTTACAGGTTGTTATACATTGATGTTGTTATAATAACGGCTGATATTTTCTTATTTTAATTGGGTAGTTTCCACCCGAAGACACCAACAGCATCACCATCCTTCCTAGAGCACAACTGCCCAAACTACTGGATGACCTGCCTCCCCGAGACACCCATCCCTGACCGCCCGACCTCCCTTGTACCTAACGTGCCTCCACGCAATGAAGACCACACTGGGTCTATCGAGTCTATGGAGCACAACATTAAACAAATAAGGGTAAGACTGTTTGTTATGAGATAAAGAATCAATCACCATCAAGCTTCCATCGAAGTCGTATCGAGTACAAGGATAGAACATATCTAAATGAACATCAACTTCACAGGAAAACAACCATCGATCTATGTCGAGCTCATATTGAGCACGACATTAAAAAAAATCAACTTAAGACTGTTCGTTAAGTCATAAAGTATTGATCACTATCGAACTTCCATCAATGTCGTATCGATTACAAGGATAGAACAAATCTAAATGAACATCAACTTCACAGGAAAACAACCATCAATTTATGTTGAGCTAATATCGAGCCTATCGAGCACAACAATTCAACTTAAGACTGTTCGTTAAGTCATAAAGTATCGATCACAGTCGAGCTTCCATCGAGGTCATATCGAGTAAAATGATAGAACAGATCTAAACGAACATCAACTTCACATGAAAACAACCATCGATCTATGTCTAGCTCATATCGAACCTTTCGAGCACAACAATTCAACTTAAGACTGTTTGTTAAGTCATAAAGCATCGATCACCGCCGAACTTCCATCGAGCTCGTATCGAGTACAAGCACAGAACAGAAGTAAATGAACATCAACTTCACATGAAAATAACCATCGATCTATGTCGAGTGCATATCGAGCCTATCAAGGACAACAATTCAACTTAAGATTGTTCCTTAAGTCATAAAGCATCAATCACCATTAAGCTTGCATCGAGCTCGAATCGAAGTCCATCAAGTACCTATTAAGAACAAGATAATTTAATAAATTTTGAAGTAGAACACTAGCTTTATAGTCTAACTTTACATCCCCTCTTATTATGTCCACTTACATTCCATCTACTACACTTGCGCGATTTGACCACAAATTTCCATAGAGATGGTAGACGTTTTCTCTTTATCCTTCCTACTTTTTTCTTCTTCGGACGACCAACTGGATTTTTTTCAACAGACACTTTCACTTGCATATTTTTTATGTAATCAAGAGCATTCCATTGATACTCATTACCACAAGAGTAAAATCATTATTTATATGTCTCCCTCCAAGAGTTAGTGTTGTAAAATAAAGAAGACAGAGAGTAGAAATTAACCCCCTGATAAAGAGCTACAGCATGAACGCATGGTATTCCAATAATTTGAAACATGCCACAAGAACATTCTTTTGTCATCAAATTAAATTCACCATCACCATCCCCATGTAACACATGAAATTCAAACTGATTAAGGTTGTACATTGTAAAGAACCTTGTTTTGTCATCTATTCCAAACAGATCACACTCCATGAGAGGTGACAATTTGGTTGTGCTCGCCTCGGCAGTAGCTCATCGTTCACAAAACCATGTTTGAAGTGTGAATCCAATCTACTCCACAAAAGTTTTGACTGACCACGTTCTTGCCTCTCTGGTTTTGTTGTTCAGGCTTTCAGCGTAATTGTTGGTCCCCAAGAAAGGGAGAACGAGTCCACTTATCGAAACTGATGTCTTCAAGATAGTCTGCTAGTGGAGGATCAATTTCTTTTATCGTGTCAAAGTGCTTGTGGAAATCTGACTTTCGGAATGCATATGTCGCACGCCACATCTTTTCATGACAGTGATCAGTCTTGAACTTTGCAACCACATTCGTAAAGATGTGGTGGTAGCATGCACCGTGATGGGCATCTGGAAATATGGTCTCCAAGGCTTGAATAATGCTAGCATGTATGTCTGATATAAAAGCAAGGTTCTCGATGTCTCTAATGGCTTCCCTCAATTTATTCATGAAATAGGTCCAAGAGTTGTGATTCTCATTGTCCACTAGTGCAAACGCAATAGGATACAAGTGGTCGTTTGCATCCAATGCAACGGCACATAACATGTGCCCACCATATCTGGTCTTCAAGAATGTGTCATTGATGAATTATTCAACCTAGCAACATGACTCGATGGACCTACTTTTGTCGATAATTGGCAGGTAATTCTATGGGCTGGATCTCTATATGTATCCAGTCCACACACCTAGCCTAGTGAACCATTCGTGCAAGTTAATTAAGGACTTAAGTGAAAGACATGGGCAACCTTAACCTTAACATACTCAAGTGATACAAAGTGTAAAGTCCATTAAGGTTCTTATTTGTATTGCCATTTTTTCCCTTCTTCTTCTTCTTCTTCTTCTTCTTCTTTTTCATCATTTTTTTACTAGTTGGTGCTTAATTCTCTCAGGGTCAAGTTTCATGCATCATTGCCTATGAGCACTTACACTATCACGTACACCATCCCCCAAATCTCCACATAGGACGATCCCTACCACCCGTGTAACGGGAGTTCGGTCGGTGCATTCCAAGTCAGATGACTCAAAACTAAACTAAGCAAAAAGAAAAGAAATATGAAATTCAGTAATGAAAACCCCTAAGGACTGGAGTGTGTGTACACATGTGATAAGGTGGCAAAGAATGCATTCAATAAAGCACAACTGTAGGTTGTGTTTTCATGCATTGGAAGTACCTAATGGTTGTGGCAAAACCTATCATTCCAATCACTAACCTAGTTG
This sequence comes from Triglochin maritima, assembly GCA_963682175.1. Lineage (NCBI taxonomy): Eukaryota > Viridiplantae > Streptophyta > Magnoliopsida > Alismatales > Juncaginaceae > Triglochin > Triglochin maritima. The sequence continues at coordinate 16,354,523 of OY821785.1, forward strand.
ATTAACATGAGCATAAACAAGTTGGTTATTTAGAACCTAAACAAGCATGGGAAGTACCTAATGGTTATGACAAAACCCATCATGTTGAGTATTCTCTTTTAAACAAACAAGCATACATTCACATTCATCACATTCTTCATTACATGTATAAACATCATCTCCACCCCCAAAGGGGGATGAAACTACTCACTACACATTAAGCTAACAATTATACTAAGGAAGAAAGACATTCTAACTAGTTCTACTAAGATTAGGAAAACTAAACTAAGCTAAACATGCAAGAATTAAAAGAGAACATCAAAATAAAACTAGGAAGAATTATTTTATTTACATGACTCACATTACAAGTAGCATTCTTCTCCACTTGAATTTTGCTCCAAGGCTTACTCCAAGTAGATTGAATGGCCACCAAGCAATGGGTTGTTTACAAATGTGGAAGAAGAGTTCTATTTATAGACATGAAAAATGCAACAGAGGACAATCCCCCGGTGTGGGACTAATGAATCATTCCCAAAATATACATAAACAGATAACTCATATCCACGCGAAATTGGGTCGGATTCTGATCATCTAAGGCCACCAATTGACGGTCACTTTTGGTCAGATCGGATCCATTTTTCGATATCTTTTTTAGTGTTTCAATTGTTCATGTGAGGTGCACTCTGATCGTTTATTGGAGTATGGGTCCAAATCTAATTGTCAAAATACTCATCATAATGGTGTGGAGTTTCTCATTTTTTCTATTTGGTCCGTCCGAACTTACGTCCACGTCCTTCCTTCTTGCAAATAGGACATTGTGTATGACCAAGAGGTCCATTTTGCTTCATTTAAGTCCTTTCTTCTTACGGTTTAGTCTTTTTTCTCTTCCCTTCTCTTCTTTGTTACCTAATACCTGAAATATAACAACAAAAACTCGAGTAGAACAATATTGGGGTAAAATTAAAGATATATAGCATGAATATTATGCATGATATGCTACTAATCAGCCATCGAAACATATCATAGGATGACACCATCTAAATCCCCTTCTTGAATCTCCAAGAGAGAAGAAGAAATATGGGAAGTGATCATCTTCTGTGACAAATGAGTGATTGTGTCTGGATTCTTTTGCTCCGACATGTACAGGTACACAGATAACTGATTGATCGTTTTGATAACCACAATTGCACGGTGTCGGTGAAGATGTGGTAAATACGGGTCGAATCTCAAGGAGTTGTGAGTGTTGTTGTGACTACCATACTCCAGTGGGAAAGGAGAGGAGAATGAGGGGATTATTCTAAACTAACTAAACTAAACAATGAATTAATCATCATTTAAACTAAACCCCCATAGAGTAGAGGTGCGTAGGTATGTGTGTGTGAGTGGTTCTTGATTACGTGAGGCACAAGTGTGTAAAGTAGGTGAAATCAACTAGAAACTAGTGTGGAGTCTAATTATCAACTACAATTGCATAAATACATGACTAATATAATTAGACATGAAGTTAAGTTGCACTTTGGGTTCTCAGGAATAAACTAAATACCTAGTCTAGACATTAGCACATCAATTAACCATCCATACAACTTGATTAGTAGCATATTATGTATCATATTCACGCTATATATCCTTAATTTTACCCCAATATTGTTCTACTCGAGTGTTTGTTGTTATACTTTAGGTATTAGGTAATAAAGAAGAGAAGGGAAGATAAAAATGACTAAACATAAAAAGAAAGGACTTAAATGAAGCAAAATGTACCTTTCGGTCATACACAATGACCCATCTGCAAGAGGGAAGAACCTGGACGTAAGTGCGGAGGGACCAAATAGCAAACCGAGAAACTCCACACCATCATGTGGAGTATTTTGGCAATTAGATTTGGACCCAGACTCCAATAACCAATCCAAGTACACCCCATGTAAACAATCGAAGCACTAAAGAAGATATACGCCAATGGATCTGATCCAACAAAACATGACCACCAATTAGCTGTCGTAGACCGCCAATTGGCGGTCCCTTTGGATCTGAATCCTACCCAGTTTTACGTGGATATGTCTTATGTGTTTATGTCTATTTTGGGAATATTTCATTAGTCCCACACTAGGAGATTGTCCCCAGGTTCTTTTTTCATGTCTATAAATAGAACTCTTCTTCCTCCTTTGTAAACTACCCATTGCTTGGTGACCATTCTCTCTACTTGGACTACGCCTTTGGACCAAACTCAAGTGGAGAAGAATACAACTTGTAATGTGCGTCAGGTAAATAAAATAAGTCTTCCTAGTTTAGTTTTGATGTTGTCTCTTTTAATGCTTGCATGTCTAGCTTTGTTTTGTTTTCCTAATCTTAGTAGAACTAGTTAGAATGTCTTTTTACCTTAGTATAATTGTTAGCTTAATGTGTAGTGAGTAGTTGCATCCCCTTTTTGGGGTGGAGATGATGTTTATACATGTAATGGAGAATGGGATGGATGCTATCTTTTGCAATATGTGATGAATGAGAATGTATGCTTGTTTGTTTAAAAGAGAATACTCAACTTGATGGTTTTGCCATAACCATTCGCGACTTCCCATGCTTGTTTAGGTTCTTAATAACCAACTTGTTTATGGCCATGTTAATCAACTAGCTTAGTGATTGGAATGATAGGTTTTGCCACAACCATTACGTATTCCTATGCATGAAAACACAACCTACACTTGTGCTTTATTGAATGCATTCTTCACCACCTTATCACATGTGTGCACACAATCCACCCTTTAGGGGTTTTCATTACTGAATTTCATATTTGTATGCTTTATGCATAGTTTAGTTTCAGTTACTCTCGTACTTTCATCTTTCTTATTGGTTAATTGCTTATTTAGTGTAATCAAACCTCTTCTCCCTTTATTTTCCAGTTGATATCTGAAGAACCAAAGTTGACACACCTCCCTGTGGTCTCAACCCATTCTTGTCGTGTCTTCACCGACGTCGTGCACTTGCGGTATTTAAAATAATTCAATCACAACTCAATGCATTCATACATTCTCTATTAATCAAACATCCATACATAACAAGTCATTTACCAAAACAAGATGATCCATTACAAGCAACATGATTAACTCTAGATCTAGCATGAGATAAGTACCAAGTGTGGCCATTTTCCCATCTAATACAAGTTAAAGCAAGTTACAAGCATAGATCAACATTAAGCATTTGAAATGACACAGGATAAGAACTCATCACTAACACTTCACATAATCTACATTATCTCCACCCAAAATGGGGTGGATCTGCTCACTAATCATCACTACAATACATGGAAATGAAGAGATTAAGAGTAAACACGGGATAAAACTCTAACTAGAAATCTAACAAACAAAATCAAAAATTAGTTGGATAGAAAGAAAGTTAATGACAAGAGGAACATGAATCCAATCTTAGATTAAAGAAAATGTGAGATTACACCTTCATCCACCTTCGTCTACTTCTAGCCAAATTGGGTAAAACCTAACCCACTCTAATGGTGGAAGTAGAGAAGAAGAAATGTAGGAGAAACATTGCTATTTATAGAAGAAAGAGTGATGTAGATGAATCTGGAATTAATCCAATGGCTGTAATCGCTTTCTCTATGGTCTGGTGCACCCAAATACACACACTCGAGCCACGGCAGAACTTGGGGCACGTTTGGGCCAAAATGATCAGCCAGTGGCAGATTAAGATCCAACACTAACTGACATTTTGTATTTGATTCGCCTCGATACTCTTCAGCAACTTATGTTTTATATTTTACACGTGGGGTGCACTCTAGGTCTGCTGGTTCGAGTCCGTTTGGTCTTAATTTTCTAAATACTCTTCAAGATCATGGTATTACGGGATTTTTACTCACTAAATGTTTTCATTAGTTCAGGTCCCTCTGGGCTTCGTCTGGGTCCTTCCTTATTTGCAGATGGGTCCTTGAGCAACACAAACAGGTCTAAGATGCTTGAATAAGGTCCTTTCTTTTTACTTTTCGGTCCTTTTTGGTTCATTTCTCCTCTTTATTACCTAAAACCTGAAACACAAGAAACAAACACTTGAGTAGCAAAAATTTGAGTAAAATAAAGGATATATAACATGAATGTAATGTATGATATGCTACTAATCAAATACCCCCACACATACCTTTTACAAAGAAAGAGAAATTAAAAAAGGGAAATCCTAAGTCACTTTCGAAGGAATCACGGTTGCACATAGCACGTGCAACAAGCTGTTAAACCTCCTTCTCGCCAAGGAGGAGGAGTGTCTCCTGAGGGTTTTCAGCAGATATACCCACAAAATCTAAACATTGCTGCATTATTCAACCTAGCAACATGACTCGATGGACCTAATTTTTTCGATCATTGGACACGGTAATCCTATGGGCCGACTCTATAAATGTATCTTGTCCACACACCTAGCCTAAGGAACCATTCGTCCAAGTTAATCCAAGACTTATGTGAAAGACATGGGCAAACTTAACATCCACAAGTGATACATCATGTAAACTCTATTAAGGTTCTTATTTGTATTTTTTTTCTCTTTTCTTCTTTTTTTCATTTTTTTGAAGAATAAGGAGTTAATCTCGACATAGGGCAATCCTTAATCTCGACATAGGGCAATCCCTAACACCGATGTATGGGGAGTTCGGTCGGTGCATCCCAAGTCAGATGACTTGAAAGCACCAGGCACTAAGTCCCCTTGGACCTAATTTCCCGAGTGACAGGAGTCATATGAGAAGAGAGAACACCCTACTAAATTATTTCCTATCTACACATGAACCAAAACCCTTACACTTAAGGCTTCACAATAAGAGTTTAAGGGTCTCTGACTACGGCAAACTTCCTTATACGAATAGACACGAATTATTCGACTCACTAGATTTCGGGTGGACTTATTAATTTATTGAGTATTGAAACTATATGATTACTCTTGTTGGATTTTGCCGCATGCTTACGTATATATATATTTAAAAAATATTATACACCAGCAAAATCATTTTCATATTTATTCAACAATTTATACGTACACGATTACCTTTTTGCATTTCGTATAAGTTGATCATACCTAAAAGGATTGTCAAATCCTTTTCAATCGTCGAAAGTTGAGTTGCACTTGGATCGCCTCGCAATTTCCTCCAAGTGTTCACCAAACTCTAAACAAGATTAGAGATATCGAAGCTAGTCAATCAGTCTCTAATGTAAGGTTAGAATCTAGCTAATAACCCCTACTATGCGTCCCCCCAAAGAATTTAATCTCAAGCACTTTTATTAATCTAGAGAATTTCGGAGGGAAGAGATGGAGCAAATATGGAGAGGAAAAAGATTTGCATTAGTTAAACAAGGGAAGGGAGAAGTGACTTATTTAAAGGGCATCCTCAAACCCACATCTTGTGTAAACCACTTACACATGATCTCTTGTTAATTTCTCCTCTAAACCAATCATATTTTGACACATCATCATCCCATAACCTCTTTTAACCAAGTTGGATCAAATACAACCCACGATGAGCAAAAATCTCTTATTAATACGGGCAAAATTGTGGGCAACGGTTTACCTAAACAACCAATCGGTCGACTGATCAATTACCTACTGACAAATTGGTCGGATGATAAGCCCAAACAGTCAACCATTTCGCTACCAGAAAAAGTCCTTGTTATTTTGTGTCGGACTGTGCTTCATTGTGGTCGATCGATCCCTTATCAAGAACGCTCCTTGATAATGTCAATCGAACCACGAAACACATCAGTCGACCATTCCCTTACCAGGAATGCTACTGATAATTTCGGTCAAACCGCGTGTCCAGTCAGTCGACCATTTCCGACTTAAAACTTACTATTAAATTTGGTCGACTGGTTCCCGAAAAACGTTTGACCATTTTTCCCGACAAAATTTGAAGTTTAGGGTTTTAGCAAATTCATATGTTATAATGTTGTGGATCCCGTTATATTATATAACATATTATCTTATATAATGCCAAAAATTATAGCCTTTAATATATACATCTCATATAAATTTATTTGTTATTCTAAGCATGTTGTAATCATGACATATTGATTTTATTATTTTTCCATATGTATACTATTTCACATAACATGAAATTTAACACATTACATAAACATAAAATCATACTTCTTGTTTCTCAGTTTTGTGGTGTGACCTATAGGAGGATCTAAGTTATATTGGCAATGATATAAAACACTTTATATCATAAACTATAAGCGGTATCTAGCTACACATTATAGTTACCAAAATTACAAAGATTTTTGCTCACTTGAACGAAACACAATCCATTTAATGATATGAAATAATATCACTTGTGTCTATCCCTTGCCTCATGATATTAGGAATATTGTACAAAGTAGGAATGTGTCATCTTTGTATTATATATTTCTTTATTGATCTCTTAAGCTAATTATATATAACTATACATTGTGCACATTATAACTTTGCTTTACTAGGGGCCCAATAACATCATCACTCAAGTCAAGAGGGGCAATGATAATCTTTTGAATTATGAATTTTTCCGCACAAGTTATATACAACCGATTAATATCTTTATCACTATACGTAATGAGAGATTTTGATAATAATCAAATTATATACTTCTCATGTGAAAAGACAGATCACATATCTTAGGTTTCAAAGAAACAATGAAAACATTAATGACACAAACACAATTCCATAACGTTTCATTTACTAGGTCTATTCAATATATAAAAGTAAACACTTTCTCTTTTATATACTCATGTTGTTAAATATTTGTAGAGTTACAATATCCTTTAACCAATACGACAATCTTATCTCGGTAATTAATGTCACATGTTAATCACCATGATTGTGAAATATTTTTTATTTATGTAAACCATCATCTTTTAGAACTCTACAGTTAATGAGCAAAAGTCTCTTCCTTAACTCTTTTGAAAGTTGAATACATTAATCAAGGAAGAAAATGTTTATACATACAATTCATAATAAAAGACATGTAAAAGAATACCTTTAGAACACACATTCTTTTCAATCTCCCACTTGTTGTCAAAGTCTTCTTTCACATACATATATAATGTATAAAACTATAATAACTAGGGTAACCGTCTAATCTTACTCATCAAGCCACTCTACATGGTTCTTCAAACCCATGGACTCGAAATGCATTTCACCTTTTGCCTGAGATAAGGGTTTGGTGATTGGATCAGTTGTGTTGTTGTTTGTGTCCACCCATAATAAATATATTTTGTTTTTGACTACGAAAGCATGGGTGACAAAATACCTGCGATCCATGTATTTCACCTTGCGATGTGATTTAGGATCCTTGATTTGCAAGATAGATGCGCTATTGTTACAAAACAGCTCTATGGGTCCCTCACTTGAGGGAACTACTCCAAGTTTTTCAAGGAACTTTTTAATCCACACTCCTTGCTTTCTTGCTTCAGCGACAACCATCACTTCTTAAGAGGTGGTTGAGTCAGCTGTAGTGGTCTGTTTCCAACTACGCCGACTCACGGCTCCACCATACAGAAGAAAGGCATATCCTGAAGTCCCAAATACATATCGGGTTTCTTTCTCTCCCTCGTTGACCTTCTAAGTTCTTTTGGTTGCACGTGTACTTCTTGAACTTCTTCCACAATTTCTTGCAGAATTTGTTCAGGCTCAATTCTTGAATGAACACTAGGTGGGGATGATTGAGTTTCTCTCAGAATTGCTTGCAAGTGTCTCTCACCCATACTCCCACTAACCAAAGTGGTTGACATCATATCATGCTTATATTCATGTCTTATATCCTCTTTTTTGAACCTAAGAAATGCTACGTAACAAGTTTTATGTTTAAGTTTCAGGAATAAACAGGTTTAAGAAGAAGAGACACAAAAAGGACCTGAATGCAAGAAAAATGACTGAATTGTGAGACTTATGGACTGATATGCAAGAGGGAAGGACCCAAATATAAACCAAAATGACCAATAAGCAAATCGAGAAACTCAACGCCGTCATGAGGAGTATTTTGGCAATTAGATTCAGGTCTAGACTCAAACAGCTGATTCGGGTGCGCATTAAAGCAATAAAGACGACAACTGAATATGGGTCGAATCGGACCAAAATGCTCAGGATCCGACCCGGATTCTCGTGATTGTGTAATATGTTGTTTGTATTCATTTGTATAAGTTTTATTAGTCCCACATCAGGGGATTGACCCTGATTAACTATTTCCATGACTATAAATAGAACTCTTCTTTCTCCTTTGTAATTACCCATTGCTTGGTGGCATTCTCTCTACTTAGAGTAAGCCTTGGAGCAAAACTCAAGTGGAGAAGATTGCTACTTGTAATGTGAGTCATGTAAATAAAATAATTTTTCTTAGTATGTTTTAATGTTGTCTTCTTTTTTAATTCTTTCATACTTTGTTTAATTTCGTTGTCTTCTTTTCTTAATGAGTAGTGAGTAGTTTCATCCCCCTTTGGGTGGTGGAGATGATGTACATATATGTTGTGAAGTTTGGATGTTTGATAATTTTTTGATTGTGTAGACTTGCATGTTTATATGTTCAACGGGGGTATTTTAATCATCTACATGTTGGGGCATTTTTGATGGGTTTTGCCATAAGATTTAGACACTTCCCATGCTTAGTTTCCTCATGTTTATTGACTGAAATTTCCTATTGAATATGCTACATGTTAGTTATGTATTTGTATTTGTGTTTGCTTGCTTGATTGATTGATTGAAGAAACTTTGTTTTGATGGGTAGTGCCATAAGATTTAGACACCTCCCATGCTTAGCTTTGTTCTTCACATTAGTTCATGGTTTTTGATGAGTCTTGCCATATCTTTAGACACTTCTCATGCTGAGCCTAGTCTTATGCTAATCAAGTAGTAATTGATGATACGTTCTGTGAATGGATTGATAGGTTTTGCCAAATCTTTAAACACTTCCTATGCATGAAAACACACACATGACACACACGCATACATGGTTACATGCGTCATTCATCACTTATTTCACTTCGTATGTGCACACACTCCACCCCTTAGGGGTTTCCATTCCTGAATTCCACCTTGTTTTCTTAGTTAGTTTAGTTTCATTGTTGCGTGCTTTCATTTCCTTGTTTATGCTTACTAGTTTATTTTAGTTTAGTCTAGTTTAGTGTAATCAACTTCTTCTCCCCTCATTTCCCACTTGCATTCGAACGAACCAGAGTCGACACACCTCCCTGTGGATTGACCTATACTTGCCCCGTCTTCACCGATGGTCGTGCACTTGCGGTATTTAAAACGAACACATCACAAATGAACCTCGGTTGGGTCATCATGATCTTGAATGTTATCATTCACATTGTGATCTTGGAGAATATCTTGAGTTTCCTCAAGCACAATTCTACTCCCACTACTTATTCTTTTGAGAAATTTCATTTTCTAAGAATACGACATCCCTCTTGACAATCACTCGATTGGAGGTTTTATGCCAAAAGTAGTATCCTCTTGTCTCACAAGGATAACTTATAAAGAAGTATTTATCAACGGCTTTTGGTTGAAGTTTGGTCGACGTCAATCTTTTAACGTAGGCCTCACAACCCTAAATCTTGAGAAACTAGAGCTTGGGTATTTTACCACTCCACAGCTCATATGGCGTTTTCTCCACGGATTTGGATGGAAAATTATTTAGTGTGTAAGACGCTGCTTGTAGTGCATAACTCCAAAAGTAAAGTGGCAATTCTGCTTGACTCGCCATTGAATGAACCATGTCAAGTAATGTCTTATTTCTCCTTTCGGACACACCATTCCACTGAGGTGTTCCTAGTGGAGTGAGTTGTGGTATAATACCACACTCCATTATGAATGAGTCGAATTCGGCACTATGTACACACCTGCACGATCTGTTCGGAGAGATTTGATCTTCTTATTGAGTTGGTTCTCACTTCATTCTTGACTTCCTTAAATTTGCCAAAGGATTCACTTTTGTTTCTCATTAGATAAATATAACTGTAACGGCTATAGTCATTCGTGAACGTAATGAAGTACGTATAACCATCTCTTGCAGTTGTACTCATTGGACCACATACATTGGAATGTATTAAATCCAACAAGTTATTTGCTCTTCGACCTTTCTTCTTGAAAGGTCGCTTGGTCATTTCGACCAAGAAGGTTTGCTTCCTGCAATTCTTGATGCATTTTTCATTGATGTGACCAAGGCGATAGTGTCATAAGATGGTATCAATTATGTGAGCTATCTTAAGTCATTTGTTATTGGTTTTTAAGATTTGTCTATTATGTAGGAACGTGTATGGCCCTAATTCTAATCACTTTCTAAGCTTAATCAATCTCTACTTGCTTAATCAAAGATGCACAGCGGAATAAAAGCAAACAAGCAAGTAAAGATGATAAATAAGCACTCGACAATGGCACCGGAAGATTTTTATAGAGGTTCGGTCTCCCGCCTACTTCCTCTCTTGCAAGCTCCGTTTGATCTCCCTCAAGCTCTGCCTACGTCTTCACTATCAATCTCGTTCCGGGCCACGATTAAGCCTTTTACACCACAAGCTCCGCGAACAATCCTCACTAGCTTAATTTATTTCTCTCACAACCCGAGAGGGAACACTTCGGGCTTTCACTTAAATCCTTGCCTCTTAACAGACAATTGTGAGTGGAACACACTCTCTAACTTGAGCACGCTTTGAGTGGATAAGGAATTGATAAACTAAAGTGTCAAGTTTAGGCTTGGAGAGTAGGTTTGGGGATTCAAGGTTTGGGAGCTTTCTCTTAGATGTGTATGACAATTTGGAGTGGAAGATTATCAAATTGTGTCTTGGTAACATCTATTTATAAGCTCCTAAGGTGTTATAGCCATTGTGATTAATATGGTAAGTGTTTATATAAGAAACACAAAACAGAATTGAGCAGGTCACAGTTCTAGTCAAGTTCGGTCGACCGAAAGTCGTCCGGAAATGAAGTCCAGGAAAGTCCGGAAAAGCCAAAAAACACAATGGTCGACCGAGCAGAAAATGGTCGAACGAAAACTGGCTATAACTAAGTTCTCTCAAGTTAACGGTCAAACTAAATGGTTGGTTCGGTCGACCAAAAACTAACAGGCTCTATGGGGTTGTCCATAATGTTTAGGTTCGGTCGGCTGAAATGGTTGGGTTGGTCGACCGAAAATAACAGGCACTAGGGGATTGTCAAAACGTTTATGTTCGGTCGACCTAAACAAGGTCCACGGTCGACCGGTGACCACTTGTATTTTGGGGTTTTGGGAAAATCAACCGTTGTAGAATAAGACAAGTCTAACAGTCATTTGACATGTGTAGACGGTCGAACAAAAGGCACAAAATGGTCGACTGTTTTAACACTATTGGCTAACAGATTAACTAATCCAATGAGTCGAACTGAGAACTAGTTTGGTCGGTCGATTTTGCTCAGACAGTTAAAGTTTGGTTTTAAGTGTTTTCTGGTCTAAGTTTGGATGACCTATTGAAGTCCAAATGATCTGAGATTGTGTGTGTGACTTCTCTAAGGAACGTAGTGTCTATGTGAATGGTTATTTACTCTTGTATGCTCAAGTACACAAAGTTCCTAAAACTCAAAAAAATACAAAATTACATGTGTTCAATAGCTTGATTACATGTCTTGACTTGAATTCCTTTCTTCCTTGAGTCCTTATCACCTGTAGAAGTTAGCACAATACAATATATATGTCATGCATAATGTATGTTACTCTACATTGATTAGCATTAAGATTAGGTTGATTATATCATCAAAACATATATTAAGGCCAAAAAAGCCAACAGTCTCCCCTTTTTTGATGATGTTAACCTATATCATAATACTTGAAATTTCTAGATGTAAACTATGCATATAAATGCTCCTCCTATGAGTGTGCATAGTATTTGTTCAATTTTTAAGCAAATTTCAAGTTACCCCTACTATTCTCTCCCCTTTTGACATCCATCAAAAATAAGATTTTTCATTGAATTTATTTTCTCCACCAAAATTCTTGTAATGAAGTTGCTCCCCCTTAATTTTGCACTTCATTACTCTAATTAAAGGATATTCATTAAGTTGCCCTATCAATATGAATATAATATATCAATTAAGTTCATTTCTATTCTCCCTTTTTAACATCAATCAAGTATGAACATGTAAGCATGTGATGTATTACTCCCCTTTTGACATCCATTTGAAAATTTGACATTTAGGCATCGGTGTGTTTTTCTCCCAAATTTATAAGATATGTGATTGACAAATTATCATGCATATCTTTGTGTCTTATATCCATTATCTTTCACCCAAACAATGTTATGTAACGAGTTTAATGTTTAAGTTTCAGGAATAAGTAGGTTTGAGAAGGAGAGACAATAAAAGGACTCAAAAGCAAGAAAAATGACTAAGTTGCAAGACTTATGGACTAAGATACAAGAGAGTGGGACCCGAATGCAAAATCAAAGGACCAATGGGCAAATAAAGAAACTTCACACCATCATTGGGTGTATTTTGGCAATTCTATTCAGGTCGGAGCTCCAGCAACCGAAGTAGATGCATTAAAGACAAACAAAGCCATCCAGAAAAGCCCAGACGAAAGCCCAACGTGATCCAAACCCTGTAGACCGCCAAGTAGCGGTCTAGGACCGCTGATTGGCGGTCCGGGTTGCTCCGGATCCGCTAAGATTTATTTGGGTCGTGTATTAGAGTGTATTTAGTCTATTTCTGGTATAAGCTCAGTCCCATACCAGGGGATTGTCCCGGATTAACTTTTTCTATGGCTATAAATAGAACTCCTCCTCCTCCCTTGTATCTATCACTCTCTTGGTGGTCATCCTCTCTACTAGGAGTAAAAGCCTTGAAGCAAAAACCCTGGTGGAGAGAGGCTACTTGTATTGTGAGTTTGAAATTAATAAAGTTTTCTTTAGTTATGTTGCTTCTTTCTTAGTTTAATTTCCTTTCATATGTCTTGCATGCTTCTTTAGTTTTATGTCCTTTCAGCTTCTTTAATATTTCTTGCTTGCTTAGTTTAATTTCCTTTCAGTAGAATGTTTCATTTTGTTAATGTAGGTTGTGGTGTAATGATTAGTGAGTAGTTTCATTCCCATTTGGGGGTGGAGAAAAATGTGATATGATTATGTGATGTATTAGGTGTGTGTTATCTTAATCCTTTTAACCTTACATGATTTTCATAACCACCTAATGATATTTCACTCTTGTCTTTGATATGCTAATGCTCTTGAATGAAGTTTAGCATATGCTTAGATTAGTGGACCTATTTTATGGGGAATGATAAAGGAGGATATGGATGGAATTGATTAAGGAAACATGACTCGTAGTTGCATGTACTCTTGTTGCCTTTACCTTGGTTAATGTATTGTATGGTTTAATGATTGTCTAAATTTTATTTCATGTGGAGGCATAGTGAGGTTTGGTCTTTATACATTAGTTCATTTAGCTTCATTACAATTATTGTCTTGTATGTTTTAATAATATTGTGTTATCTTATTTCATGTGGAGGCAATGTTGGATTTAGTTTTATAACTTTCATGCACTACATATTGTGATGAGCATAATTGAACACACACACATACACATATCTTTGTATTCACATTCTTTCTCTACCCCTATAGGGTTTAGTTTTATTGCGTATTTCCAATTCTTTTCGCATTGTAGTGTAGTTTAGATCATAACTCATTTCTCTCATTTCTTTCCCACTCGCCTTCGAACAAACTAAAGTCGACACACCTCCTTGTGGATCGACCCGTCTTTGCCACCGCTTCAACGTGGTCGTGCACTTACAGTTAATTAAAATGTATCAATCAATATGCAATGAATGATATCAATTAGGCAATATTTTCCTTTTTCTCCCCCTTAAAGATGTGCATGAAGCATATCCTAATTGATCCATGAGTGTGATAAAAATATGACACTTAAGCATACAAAATGTCCTAGATTAGAACCACTCTAATATGAAAGCAAATTTGGTCAGGTGGAACAATGCTGGGATGTTACGTCTTTTTTGGATTCTAATCTCAGATGATGATTCTTTGTGGACCAGGAGGATGTGGAGTAAGTACCTCAGAGGAAAAAGTATTTGGGTCGCACGACCCCCAACGGTGTGCTCATGGGCTTGGCGAGGCATTCTACGGGTTCGTGTTGTTGCCCGTGAGAAGTTTCGATATTAGATTGGGACCAAGGAGTTGGTGTGAATCTTTGAAGATCCCTGGTTGGGCCGGCCACTTATTTGCAAGGATTTTGGGGAGCGTTTACGGTACGACATCGGGAGCCATCCTTGGGATATCCATGTGTCATCCTTCATCCAAGATGGGCAGTGGATCCTTCCTTTACCATGATCACAGCAGATGGAGCAAGTATGGAGTCAGATCACGTCCATCTCACCGACCCAGGAAGCTGATCGTTTGGTCTGGGATGGGGGTGTAATCGGGCAGAAGTTTTCAATGATGCAAGCTTGGAAGCTAGTCTCGCATGCTTCACCATCGGTTGCATGGCACCTATTTGTGTGGCACCAGCATCGTGTCCCCAAGCATGCAATGACGTTGTGGAGGGCTATTCGTGGTTGACTTTTGACCCATGACCTCATGAAGAAGTATAATATGAAGATTGTAGGCTGCCAAGCCCGCCCGCTATGTGAAGCGAGGACGAGACCAATGGCCATGTTTTTCTTGGTTGTGAATTTGCAAGACGAGTTTGGGTGGAAATCTATCTTAGGTTGCAAATTGCAGCCAATTGTGAAGATACAGTTGAAGCTGAGATTGCACGTCTTGACTGGGCACTTATAGATCGGACGAGAGTTACAAAGGCTTGGGTATGCATTGTTGTTGCAGCCACGATCCATGAACTATGGGCAGAACGGAACTCACGAATATTTGGCGGTGCGAAGAGAGGACATAGGGATATTTGCATGGTTGTTGCGCGGGTTATGCAAGTCTATGGACTGTGGATCAAGAAGGCTACTGAAGATCCCAAATTTGCAATTTTGAGAGGCTTTCACTTTAGCATCAAACCCCTATGATGCCTCCCGCTGTGATTGATGTACTAGTAAGACGAGTGCTCAGTAAATGGTATGTTTAGGGTCGTAGAGTGGTGCTCAGAAAGGGATTTAGGGACCAATACTGTAACGACCCCGATCTCGCGGGTATGCACACTGGGAAAGACTACAAGTGTCGCGATCAGAGACCTCCGCGACGACTGAAGGAGTTACAAAAGGCAGACCAAACAACGACTCGACAATACGTAGAGAGATCATACATGGATAGACTAACATAAAACATAACTGAAAAGGGAGACATCATCCATATATGGTAACAAGGTCAAATACATTACATCGAGTGCAAAAGGGAAATACATCATCAATAATGCTGAAGCAAAAGACAAACAGAAGAATCTGGTCGATGTGTCCCTCGTGTACAAAATCTTTGACTACTCGTCCAGTCTACCATGTGGGAATCTAAGTACCTGCAAGCACCGCATCAACATATGCATGAGTTTTCTATAAAGAAAACCCAGTATGCCCCTGGCCCAATCGGAGTTATATGGAAGAAT
Organism: Triglochin maritima; assembly: GCA_963682175.1. NCBI lineage: Eukaryota > Viridiplantae > Streptophyta > Magnoliopsida > Alismatales > Juncaginaceae > Triglochin > Triglochin maritima. The sequence continues at coordinate 16,370,024 of OY821785.1, forward strand.
GCATGCAATCTATCTAAGACAAAAGCATCTGAAACAGAAACAGAAAAGCACATAATGCAACAGAAGGCTACGACTCCATAAGTCATGCCGGTCGGGCGCACCCGAATCATTCCTCAAAGGAACCAGAACACCAGCCTTGCTGGTCAAAGGCGGTCACTCGACAGTGACCCACCGCTCGGCACAAAGCGGTGCGCCGGATAAGGTCCCAATTCGCGGCAAGTGACCTACATGGTGTCATCGCGAACTTGGGAACACCTACCCTGAGACAGAATGGCAGCGCACCTGCCCAAGACTTATCTTATGCCTAGCCTCCCAACGTGAAGGTCTTATGCGAATGGCCTCTCTAGCTAGAGGACCCACTCATGGCTCGTCGGCCTAAAAACAGAATGTGCCCAGAATTATTAATCAGATTAAATGCGATGCAAGCTACTTAAGCATCTAAAATCTAATGCCTCTATAGTGTATGGAATGAGCTCAAGGAAAGGTACCGGATACCCTCCTAACAGCCCCCAAACAAATCAAATCAGAACATCCCAATCAGGAATCAAACGAGACTCACAACAGCAAGCAATCATAACCGGATCGGCAAATCAAGATAATAGCTAATCGAGTCATCTACGGGTCATGATAAGGATGTTAAAAGGTCTGATATCCTAAGGGGCATACATAACCATATCATAACACTTCACTTCAGTAACATATAGACATGAGAGACGCAATAGGATGATACGTTACAACTAGATATATCAAAATCAAACTCCACAATAATTGATAGCATGCATCCTTAATTTCAGAGTTTATATGCGATGATAACTGAAATCTCAGAGCATGATCGGAGTTTATATGGGTATGGATTACATGTATATCAGTAGGATAATCATGTTGGAACATGCATAAAATATCAGTAGACGATATAGATCTCTAAACTAGCATACATGCATGCAACGGGTTAATATGTTGCTTTAGAACATGACACGATCAGCACATCATATGAAAGAGCCCGTTTACATTCATAAGTGCATGCATGACTACAACATCAGGAATACACACACGTCAGATCATATAACCACATTATATCTGCTACTTAAACACAATAAGTCATATAGAGCAAAACACATTCAACACATAGAACAGGATAACTAACAAAAGACAAGCTAACAAGTTCAATCGACTCACAACCAGATGCATGAGCCCTTGACCACTCCAACCAACATGCTTAGAGTATCCCTCTCAGACCGTCAATGGTGGGAGAGGGTCAGTAGAGATCTATCCAAGCAGCTCAGCCCAACAACCGAGCAAGCTGATGCACATGGTGCACTAACCGCATGACTAGCCAATTCAAGCGCACGCTGCTCAGACCGAGCTAGCCCATCAAGATCCCCCTCACCCTTAACATCCCTAGGTTTGTCACACACCTTTTCCTGACCTTTTCCACCATCTAGAAGAGCTGGACCAGCCAGCCGATCCAAACAAAGAGTCAAAAGGGTTGAAGACAAATCCTAGTCAGATCTTGTGTGCACCAGCCACACCCAACCAGATCCGTGTCCACCCCAAAACTTAGCCCAGAGAAACCTCATCACCCCTGGTCGGACCTCACCGGAGCTCTCTGGAACCCCGGTCCCTCTGGCTGCCCCACAACCAGCCCCATCTAGCGTATGCTCCATGCTCACGCTAGAAGGGAACTCGGTTGATGGTGCAACCGATTGCACCAACCACCAACATGGTGCTGGCTGGCCCTCCAGACAACACCCCCTCCCATACAACTCTTCAAGGGTCAGGAGCATACCTGAATTCATGAAAAGCTTTGCCCGAGATGACCGGAGATCAGCCCACCCAGATCTTCGTCTAGTTGCTCCCAAAAGATGCACTTTAGCTTGCTCCACTCGACCCGTCGGAGCTCCAGCCACTAGCACACCGGAGAGGGAGATGGAGAGGGTCTGAATTTAGTGGGTGAGGTAGTGAGAGGGTAGGGATGGCTTGGGTTGAGGGGGTTTTGTTTGCAAACAACCCTCCAACTTCCATAGCCTTCATGGCTATTCAAGTCACATCAAGGCATGCCAAAATGGCACCATTCCAAAGGCATCCAAAAGCCACAAAATAATGTGCATCCAAACCCCAAACGCAACCCTTCCAATTCCACGCCACCTCAACATGGGCTCAGCCCAAACTCGCACCATTCACCCCCTCGGATCGGATTGAGTCGATCAAGCCAGCAAATGCGTACTCGCCCGATGAGTCACACTCGATTGACCGACAAGGAACCCGATTAAAAATAAACATACCAACATACCACAAACACAATTAGATAATCTAAGAACTAAATTATACATAAAAAAGGAGAGTGGACTTATCATTATTATAGCAGGAGAGTGGGTCTTACAACTACTATATAGCCGGCATTTGAGCTGAACTAGTGTGGTTGTTAAGCCATTGTTTTCTTTCTATGTCATTTCTTTTTACACATTACTTAGTTGCTCTTCCTTTAGCCTTATATATATATTACAATGTATGTACTTACTTTAAAATTATTAATGATATTCTAGAGGGAAACCTCCCTTTTTCATGCAAAAAAAGTAAAGGATAGATAAATTTTACCAAATTTGATCCTCGAATTGGTTCCAATCTCCTTTCGATAGGGCAACCGTCTTTGAATTTGACTCTTCATGCTTAGCCGGTTGATTGATCGTTTTATATTTCTACCGCAAGTGCACGGCCGCGTTGAAGCGGTGGCAAATACGGGTTGTCCACTGGGAGGTGTGTCGACACTTGGTTCGTGCGAAGGCAAGGGGTAAAGAAAGGAGAAAAGGATTGGTTACACTAAACTACACTACAATGCTAAACTAGAATGCAAAAGGAAATGAAGATAAGCAATAAAACTAAACCCCAAAGGGGGTAGAGAACTGATGTGAACATAAAGATGTGTGTGTGTGTGTGTGTTCAATTAAGCTCCTCACAACATGTAGTGCATGAAATCATAAAACTACATCCAATCTTGCCTCTACATGAATTAAGATAAGACTACATCATTAAAACATACAAGACAATGATTGGAATGAAGCTACATGAACTCAAGTATAAAGACTAGACCCTACTATGCCTCCACATGAATTAAGATGACTACATCATTAAAACATACAAGACATTAGCTAAGGAAAAGGCAACAAGAGTACATACACTACAAATTGTGTTTCCAACATTAACTTCATCCATATCCTAACCTTATCATTCCCCTTAAAATAGGTCCACTAATCAAAGCATAAGCTAAGCTTCATTCAAGAGCATTAGCATATCAAAGATAAGAGTGGAGACCCATTAGATGGTTATGGAAATCATATAAAGCTCAAGGGATAAAAATAACACACACTTAATACACTACATGATTATATCACATATTTCTCCACCCCCCAAATGGGGATGGAACTACTCACTACTCATTACACTAACTATATTAACAGAAGCAAGCATAATACTGAAATGAAACTATACTAATCAAGCAAGAAACATTAAAGAAGCATAAAACAAAACAAGCATCAAAGCAAAAACATTAAAGGAATTAAACTAAGCAAGAATTAACAAACTAATGAAAACTTTTATTATGAACTCACTCAGAATACAAACAGCCCTTCCTCCACTAGAGTTTTGCTTCAAGGCTTCACTCTTAGTAGGGAAGGAGGCCACCAAGAGAGAGATTGATACAATGGGAGGTGAAGAGTTCTATTTATAAGCATGGAAAAAGCTAATCCGGGACAATCCCCCGATGTGGGACTAAACCAATACCAAAAATAGCCTAAACGAACACTAATACAAGTCCAGGAGAAGTTGGGGCGGATCTTGCATGATCCAGACCGCCAATTGCCGGTTCCAGACTGCCAATTGGCGGCCTATAAAGCCCTGATCCGTCTGGGTCTTCTGGTGGGCTTTCCTTGGTGTGTTTCTTGGTCTTGGATGCATCTAACTTGTTTAGTGGAGCTCCGACCCGAATCGAATTGACAAAATACTCCTCATAATGGTGTGGAGTTTCCTGGTTTGCTCTTAGGTCCTTCTGTCTTACGATCAGGTCCTTCTCCCTTGCATCTTAGTCCCCAGGTCTCACAATTAGGTCCTTTTTTCCTGCTTTTGAGTCCTTTCATGGCTCTTCTCTTCAAACCTCTTTATTTCTGAAAACTAAACATAAAACTCGTCACGTAGCATTGCTTAGGTGTAAGATAATGGATATAAGGTACAAATATAAGCATGAAATGATGTCAATCAAATACCCCCACCCCTAAGTTTTTGCTAGTCTCAAGCAAAACAAAGAAAGGAAAAAGCATACGAAAAACAAGAAATCCTAACTCACTTTCGTAGGAATCACGGTTGCACTTAGCACGTGCAACAAGCCGTTAATCCTCCTTGTTGCCAAGGAGGAGGAGTGTTGTCTCCTGAGGGTTTTCAGCGGATATACCCACAAAATCCGAACAAGATGCATTAATCAATCTAGCTACACGACTCGTTGGACTTATTTTGTCGATCATGGAATGCGGTAATCCTACGGGCCGACTCTATATAGGTAATCAGTCCACACACCTAACTTAATGAACCATTCGTGTTAGTTAAATAAGGAATTAAGTGAAAGACATGGACAACCTCAAGATCCTCAAGTGATACAAAGTGTAAGGTCCATTAAGGTTCTTATTTGCATTACCATTTTTTTTTCGTTTTGCTTCTTTTCACACTTTTTTTTTCTTTTTTTTTCTTTTTATTAGTTGGAGCTTCATTCTCCCAGGGTCAGGTTTCGTGCATCATTGCCCATGAGGACTTACATTATCACGTACACCTTTCCCCAAATCTCCACATAGGGCAATCCCTACCACCCGTGTAACGGGAGTTCGGTCGGCGCATCCCAAGTCAGATGACTCGAAAGCACCAGGCACAAAGTCCCCTCAGACCTACTTTCCCGAGTGATAGGAGCCGTGCGAGAAGAGAGAACATCTACTCACTTATTTCTTATCTACACATGAACCAAAACCCCTACACTAATGTCTCACAACAAGATTAAGAGGGTCCTTGACTACAACAAACTTCCTAAATTAACAAACACGAATTATTGACTCAGTAGGTTCAGGGTGGACTTCTTTGAATGTTTGAGCACTGAAACCCTATGATTACTCACCCCCAAAGGAAAACTGGGGTGCATCCTAACGACTCGATAAATCCTAAAGCCACGTACTAGATATCCTAATGCATCAAGTTCAAGACAATTTTGGGAGCTTTCTTTTTACTTTGCCTCTCAACGGTTTTGCACATGCTAAACACACGCAAAACCCACAAAACGTTTTCTTTCGAAAACACATGAAGATTTTGAAAGAAATGTGAAAATTTTGAAGCACTAGGCAAGCAAAATAAGACAAGTCACCCAAGGATCATGGCAAGCATATATATCGATATTAAATGCAGCACACTAACATGACCCTAACAATGCAAACAAAAGAAAACAAAATCAAAAGAAAAGACTCGACTATGTACACACGTAAAACACCCCCCCACACCTACTTCATGCATTGTCCTCAATGAATGTGAGCAAAATACGACATGGATGTATGCATGAAACAGAAGAGATCTCACCAACGTGAAGTACACAAGGAAGTTCATGGCTATGTTGATGGACACAACCCAACTCTCCTCAAAACCTGTGAGATGCTAAAGAAGGGATACAAATACGTGAAAGAAATGGGCCCAAATACTCAAGGGTTGGGGCCCACAACAATCGATGCTCACTAAAGGTTTTTTTTTTTAACATATATACACATGAAAGCTCAACCACTCATGTAGGAGCATGAATGGTTGAGTGCGAGGGAGGTTCATGAAGGAACATGACCTCCTCGACTTCGGTTGGTGCCCCCTCCAAGTAGGGTTTGAGGTGTTGTCCATTAACTTTGAACACGTCCCCATTCCCTGGGTTCAAGATCTCAACCGTTCCATGAGGATAAACGGTTTGGACGATAAACGGGCCAGACCAGCGACTGCGGAGCTTACCCGCAAATAGATGAAGCCGGGAATTGTAGAGCAACACCTTCTGCCCGGCCGTAAACACCTTTCGCATAATCATGCGATCGTGAAACATCTTGGCTCGGGACTTATGAATTTTGGCATTCTCGTACGCATCATTGCGTAGCTCTTCTAATTCCACAATGTCGAGCCTACGTTGTACTCTTGCTTGATCAAGATCCATATTCAGGTTCTTGATCGCCCAGAAAGCACGATGCTCAAGCTCGACGGGTAGGTGGCAAGCCTTGCCGTACACTACCCGATATGGGGACATACCCAAATTGGTCTTGTACGCGGTGCGGAAAGCCCACAACGCGTCATTCAACTTGGTAGACCAATCCTTCCTCGAGGAACTAACCGTCTTCTCAAGAATTTGCTTTAATTGTCGGTTAGAGATTTCGACCTGCCCACTAGTTTGCGGATGGTATGGGGTCGCAAGCTTGTGGGTGATCGAATATTTCCTCATAAGCGCTTCAAAGGAGCGATTACAGAAGTGGGTACCCCTATCGCTGATTATGGTACGAGGAGTACCAAATCGCACAAAAATGTCCCTCAAGAATTTGGTGACCACCTTGTTGTCATTGGTCTTTGTGGGTATAGCCTCAACCCACTTAGACACATAGTCAACGGCCACCAGAATGTAAACATTCCCGAAAGAGTTCGGGAAGGGACCCATGAAATCGATGCCCCACACATCGAAGATGTCGACCACAAGGACATTTTGCAAAGGCATCATGTCACGTCGACCAATCCTGCCAAGGCGCTGGCACCTATCACATTGCTTACAAAAGTCGTAAGCATCCTTGAAAAGAGAGGGCCAGTAGAATCCAGATTGAAGCACCTTGGCAGCAGTTTTCTTTGCTCCAAAGTGTCCTCCACATGCCTTGGAATGGCAGAAATGGAGCACACTTTGGAACTCGGTATCTGGGACGCACCACCTGAAAAATTGGTCAGAGCAGTATTTGAATAGGTAGGGGTCGTCCCAGTGAAAGAATCTGACATACGATCTAAATTTGGATTGGTCAGATTTTGACAACCCACAGGAAGTTGCTCGGTCACGAGGTAGTTTACGATGTCGGCAAACCAAGGGTTATCTTCGATCATGCACAACTGCTCGTCAGGAAATTTATCGTCAATGATTTGGTCCTGTGGGTTGGTCGTCTCTAGACGAGACAAGTGGTCAGCTACAACGTTTTCACACCCTTTTTTGTCCCGAATCTCGAGATCGAATTCTTGTAACAACAAGATCCATCTCAAGAGTCGGGATTTTGCATCTTTCTTCGCCATGAGGTGCTTGATGGTTGTGTGATCAGAATAGATAATCACGTGGGAGCCAATCAAGTACGACCGGAATTTCTCCAAAGCAAATATGATCGCTAAGAATTCCTTCTCGGTCACAGTGTAGTTCAATTGGACATCATTGAGTGTTCTACTGGCATAGTAGATCACATGAGGCAATTTGTCCAATTGTTGCCCAAGCACTGCTCCCACAGCGAAGTCAGATGCATCACACATTAACTCAAAGGGTTCAGTCCACACTGGTGCCTTAATAATGGGAGCTGAAGTCAACTCTTTCTTCAAGGTCAAAAAGGCATGGTGGCAATCCGGTGTGAACTCAAAAATGGCATCCTTAGCCAACAAGGCGGTGAGAGGTCGAGCGATTTTGCTAAAATCCCGAATGAACCGCCGATAGAATCCAGCATGCCCCAAAAAGGCGAGGATATCCTTCACATTATGTGGCGGTGGGAGATTAGCAATGATACCCACTTTGGCGGGATCGACCTCAATTCCCCTACTTGAGACCACATGTCCATGTACAATCCCTCACTTCACCATGAAGTGACATTTCTCCCAATTGAGAGCGAGGTTCTTCTCACGGCATCGCTTGAGGACAAGGCTCAAGTGATGAAGGCACTCATCAAAGGAAGCGCCAAATATGGAAAAGTCGTCCATGAAGATCTCAAGGAAACGCTCAACCATATCGGAGAAGATGCTGATCATACACCTCTGAAACGTTGCCGGCGCATTGCATAACCCAAAGGGCATGCGACGGTAGGAAAACGTGCCAAAGGGACAAGTGAATGTGGTTTTCTCTTGGTCCTCGGGGGCGATGGGAATTTGGTTGTAACCGGAGTATCCATCAAGAAAACAATAGTACTCATGTCCGGCCAACCTTTCCAACATCTGATCAATGAATGCCAACGGGAAATGATCTTTCCGCGTTGCCGCATTGAGCTTGCGATAATCAACGCAAACTTGCCAGCCAGTTTGCAGGCGTGTCGGGATAAGCTCATTATGCTCATTCTCCACAACCGTCACGCCTGACTTCTTGGGAACCACATGGACAGGACTCACCCACGAACTATCAGAGATAGGATAGATTATGCCATGATCCAAGCACTTAAGAACCTCCTTTCGGACGGCTTCTTTCAGTACAGGATTCAATCTCCGTTGTGGGTCCCTGCGGGGCCTAGAATCCTCTTCCATGTGGATCCGATGCTGAACAATACCAGGGCTAATTCCCTTGATATCCTTCAAGGACCACCCGATCGCCTCTTTGTTTTCAAAGAGTACTCTTTTGAGGGCAACCTCTTGATCTTTTTCAAGATCAGAAGCAATAATGAGTGGCAAGGTCTCATTATCCCCTAAAAAGATGTACTTTAGGTTATCGGGGAGCGGTTTAAGCTCGACCAGAGGTGGGTCCTTGTCGGATTCAGAGTTACTTTCAAGTGGCTCAAGGGCCACAGGGTAAGAGGAGCAGGCACCCAGATGTGCCTCCTCGTCCAGAGATATGTTGGCGGATTCCTCAAGATCCTCTTCACTCGCAACCTGATCATTAGGCACCTCAATAATACGTCGATGTGAGTCGAACATGCCTAATGAATCGGGCTCATCCGTGTCCTGCATGAAATTGGCTCCGACTGCGTCGTCGAAGAGCCCAGGTTGCTTACCAAGAGTGAAGATGTTGAAATCCGCCGTGAGGTTTCCAAAAGACAACCTCATCAAGCCATTGCGACAATTGATCAAAGCATTAGATGTCGCAAGAAATGGCCTCCCAAGGATCACAGGAATCTGTCCTTGTGGGTTGGACACGGGTTCGGTATCCAAGATGATGAAATCAACTGGAAATACGAACTCACCCACTTTGATAAGGACATCCTCCACACTCCCTCGTGGGATTTTGACGGATCTATCAGCCAACTGGAGGGTTGTCCTCGTTGGTTTAAGATCGCCTATCCCAAGGTTGACATAGACTGAGTAAGGCAAGAGATTCACAGATGCCCCCAAATCCAATAGAGCTTGAGAGATGGTCACATTCCCAATCATGCAAGAGACAGTTGGACAACCAGGGTCCTTGTACTTGACATTCATGGGTTGTGTCAATATGGAGCTCACATTGGCGGCCAAGAAGGTCTTCTTGGGCACATTTGTTTTTCTCTTGGTGGTGCAAAGGTCTTTGAGGAACTTGGCATACGGTGGCATTTGTTGAACAACGTCCAACAACGGGATGTTCACCTTTACTTGCCTAAGTACCTCAACGACCTTATCCCAATGCTCATCACGTTTTTTAGTCAATCGATGAGGGAATGGTGCCTTGGGGACATAAGAATCACGAGGAGGAGTCTCAGAATTAGGTTCCTTGACAGGCTCAAGACTCTCCTCGGAAGTCTCGCCAACAGGGTTGGCTTCCGGCATTTTCACATTGTTGTCAACGACCCTTCCCGATCTCAAGGTATGAATAACATTAGCATGTTGGGAAGGGTCACTTTCAACATTGTGTACATTCTGCCTGGTATTAGCAGGCTGACCCCTGGGACTTACCACAGGTTGACTCGGGAATTGACCCTTCTCACGTTCATGGAGCTGATGAGCCAACTGGCTTACTTGCATTTCCAATGCTTTGACCGTATTATTGTTGGCCGCAAGCATGGATTGAGTGCTCTGCATGAATGCTTGAAGGGTTTGTTCAATGGTTGAGTCCTTAGGGTCAACCCGCTCGGGTGGTGGAGTCTGGTTAGAATAACCCGACGAAGAGGCCTGACCAGGTTGGTAATTTTGGTGCTGAGACCTTTGATGTGGGGGTTGGTAGGTCGCCGATGGGCGTGGAGGTTGATAAGGTGGAGGTTGAGGTTGAGCGTGCGAGCTCTGACCGTGTCCTCCACTAGACCCCCAAGAGAAGTTAGGATGGTTACGCCATCCCGGGTTATAGGAATGACTGTACGGGTCGTTTCGGGGCCTTTGTTGATACATCGCATTTGCATGCTCAGTATCCCTTGGAGCGTAAGCGCACTCCAAGTCATCATGTCCCGACAGTCCACACCTGGTACACCCGGGAGTAGCGACCTGAGCTACAGGAGCTCGGTCCATCTCCAAACTCTCTATCCTACGCATGAGAACAGCCATTTTCGCCTCAGACGCGATAGTCGACTCAACATGATATGATCCAGCTCGACCAGAAGACCTGGCGGCTGGTGGCTCTCTCATGGTGTCCCACTCGAAGGTGCGCTCAGCCATGGATTCAAAAGTGTCCCATGCCTCCTCGATGGGTTTCATTTGGAAGTCACCCTGACACATCGACTCCAACAATGTGCGGGTGTTGTGGTTGATGCCCTCATAAACAATCTGGCACAGCTGCCATAGCTCAAGTCCATGATGAGGGCATTGTTGGAGAAGGTCCTTGAACCTCTCAAAGAAACCATGAAAAGATTCAGTCTCGGTCTGATACATTTGATGTATCTGGTGCCGTATCTGTTGAGTTTTCCTTTGAGGGAAAAATCTCTTCAGAAAGACGGTCACAAAGTCATCCCAAGACCGAATCGAGCTCGCCGGGAGGCTATACATCCATTTCTTCGCATTATCCTTCAATGCGAACGAAATCATCCTCAACCGGAAAGAATCCTCGTCAAGCTGTTGAAGCTTGAACATGGAGCATACTTCCTCAAATTCGCGTATAAAAATATACGTATCCTCCTTATTGGCAGTAAAGGTTGGAAGCATGCTCACATACTGAGGTTTCAGCTCATAGTTGTTCCCGCGAGCAGGGGGAACAACTATGCAAGAAGGTTGCGCGGCCCGAACAGGATTGGTCCGCTCCCACAACGTCATCGGCCTATCTTGTCGAGCTAAAGGTGGTGGTGCACCTAGAACTCGATCCTGACCGAATCTCCCTTCCTCTCGAGTCAGAGGAGGAGAAGGAGGTCTACGTGGTGGTGGGAATGGACCGAGGTAGTCCATGTATGGAACCCGGTCTCCCTCGCCACCACGAGACGACTCGCCTTCTTGCTCCAAAGGAGCACGAGGCGGAGATGGTCGATCACCAAGATCTTCCATCTCAGAAATAAGCACTCTCTCGAGTCGAGCGCTCTCACCAGAACGAGCCCAACCTCGCATAAAAAATGCTCGACTCGACTCTAACAAACACACAACAGAAGGTGTACTAGAGGAGGAGACTAAACGTAGAGAATAGAGGAGGAGATGACTCAGGTGAGGAGAGAAGAATCCCTAGAGCTAGCATGGGTAGTGGGATCAGGAAGAAGCCTAACTAGCAAGCACGGCTCAAACAATGTAAGGGAATGGGTCCTTAAGCTAGACGACGCCTAACTTAGAGGTCACTAGCCTCGACACGCCTCACCTCCCTACAACGAGGACCACAATGCCCAGCAAGTGATACCAGATCTGGAGATCCAGTACCTCCTACTATTGACAAGGTAGGCAACGCCGATCAGGTCATGACGGTCTCGACTAGATTACTCTCCTAGTGCGTCCAAATTCCTTAGGGCCAATGTCTACTTTCTTTTAGTTAAGGCTTTATTAAGAGTGGTTTTTGGGGCCAAGGAAAGGGTGATGAAATCCCCCACCTTATCTTTTATGGGACAACCCCTCCTTAATAGCGATTTGATCCTAGATCTAGCAATCAATCGCTCCAATCAAACGCTCTCTCACTCTTGTCCCGATGCACCTTACTAATTAATGCATGAAATAAACATTCATGAATGAGGGATGTGGGTGCACGTACCTCACGCCAGCAATCAACGACAAAAATGTAAAGCAAAGAAAAGACAAATGCATGCAAGGTCTACCAATGGTGCATGACCTAGATGGCAAGAAGTCTAATCTTTTGCTTTGAGTTTTATGGTCCAAGTTGATTAATGGGATTAATGATCTGGGAGCAAACCAGAGGTCAAAGCATGCAAAATTGGGCTCCCAGATAACAAAAATTTCAAGACTAACTACTAACAAAAATTTCAAGGAAATCAACGCTCACCAGACCGCCAATTGGCGGTCTTCCACCGCTGATTGGCGGTCTGTTTAGGTCGTCGCTTCCTCAAACTTCTCCAGTAGCCTCCCCTTGACCTTGTGGTTCCCTGAAACTAAGAAAAACTGAAAACAAAAAATTAAAAACCCCTCGAATCGTCCAAACCAAGGTCTGGACAGAGCACCTCCCCGGCAACGGCGCCAAAAACTTGATTGATCGTTTTATATTTCTACCGCAAGTGCACGGCCGCGTTGAAGCGGTGGCAAATACGGGTCGTCCACTGGGAGGTGTGTCGACACTTGGTTCGTGCGAAGGCAAGGGGTAAAGAAAGGAGAAAAGGATTGGTTACACTAAACTACACTACAATGCTAAACTAGAATGCAAAAGGAAATGAAGATAAGCAATAAAACTAAACCCCAAAGGGGGTAGAGAACTGATGTGAACATAAAGATGTGTGTGTGTGTGTGTGTGTTCAATTAAGCTCCTCACAACATGTAGTGCATGAAATCATAAAACTACATCCAATCTTGCCTCTACATGAATTAAGATAAGACTACATCATTAAAACATACAAGACAATGATTGGAATGAAGCTACATGAACTCAAGTATAAAGACTAGACCCTACTATGCCTCAACATGAATTAAGATGACTACATCATTAAAACATACAAGACATTAGCTAAGGAAAAGGCAACAAGAGTACATACACTACAAATTGTGTTTCCAACATTAACTTCATCCATATCCTAACCTTATCATTCCCCATAAAATAGGTCCACTAATCAAAGCATAAGCTAAGCTTCATTCAAGAGCATTAGCATATCAAAGATAAGAGTGGAGACCCATTAGATGGTTATGGAAATCATATAAAGCTCAAGGGATAAAAATAACACACACTTAATACACTACATGATTATATCACATATTTCTCCACCCCCCAAATGGGGATGGAACTACTCACTACTCATTACACTAACTATATTAACAGAAGCAAGCATAATACTGAAATGAAACTATACTAATCAAGCAAGAAACATTAAAGAAGCATAAAACAAAACAAGCATCAAAGCAAAAACATTAAAGGAATTAAACTAAGCAAGAATTAACAAACTAATGAAAACTTTTATTATGAACTCACTCAGAATACAAACAACCCTTCCTCCACTTGAGTTTTGCTTCAAGGCTTCACTCTTAGTAGGGAAGGAGGCCACCAAGAGAGAGATGGATACAATGGGAGGTGAAGAGTTCTATTTATAAGCATGGAAAAAGCTAATCCGGGACAATCCCCCGATGTGGGACTAAACCAATACCGAAAATAGCCTAAACGAACACTAATACAAGTCCAGGAGAAGTTGGGGCGGATCTTGCATGATCCAGACCGCCAATTGGCGGCCTATAAAGCCCTGATCCGTCTGGGTCTTCTGGTGGGCTTTCCTTGGTGTGTTTCTTGGTCTTGGATGCATCTAACTTGTTTAGTGGAGCTCCGACCCGAATCGAATTGACAAAATACTCCTCATAATGGTGTGGAGTTTCCTGGTTTGCTCTTAGGTCCTTCTGTCTTACGATCAGGTCCTTCTCCCTTGCATCTTAGTCCCCAGGTCTCACAATTAGGTCCTTTTTTCCTGCTTTTGGGTCCTTTCATGGCTCTTCTCTTCAAACCTCTTTATTTCTGAAAACTAAACATAAAACTCGTCACGTAGCATTGCTTAGGTGTAAGATAATGGATATGAGGTACAAATATAAGCATGAAATGATGTCAATCACCGGTCACTACCGATCTCCCATCACTAAGCACCTAGAAGTGTAGATTTAGGTACCCAAACAACTTTGGGTCCTTGAACATTAGCTTTTGGGACCCAAACTATTTTGGTTTTAGGAGCCCACACACTTGAGGAACTATGATTCACAAAAAAATTCTTTCCATTCAAATTAGTGTGAACTACATAGGTTTTAACATCAGAAGCATTATATCCTAAACCATGTTTGTCTAAAGATTGTCATTGACTACCTAAAAGCATGTCAAGCATTTTTTTTTCCTTTTGTGAACTTTTCTAGATCTTTTCTAAGTTCAGCATTTGATGCCTTAAGATCCATTTGTTCATCATGTATAGGTGTTGCTTTTAGACTACCAAGTTCTAATGCATTAGTTTCATGTCTAGTAAGCACCTCATTCTTTTCAGTCATGATTATTTCAATTTGGCTTTCGAGATCATTGATTGTCTGTCTAGTATTTTTTTTCTTCTCACAAATGATCTCATATTGTTTAATTAAATCATGAAACGTATTTTGAAGCTCATCATGTGTATATGAATAATCATTAGTGTTGGCTTTTTGGCCTTAATCCATATTTTGATGATGTAATTCAACCTAATATTAATTACGACATGTAGATTAGCACATGTAGTATAATGGTATATATGTTGTATTTTTCTAACATCTACAGGTGATCAAGACTCAAGAAGGAAGAAAAATCAAGTCAAGACATATAATCAAGCTGGATTGAAGACATGTATTTTACTTTTCTTTGAGTCTTAGGAACATATGTGAATTGAGCATAACTTAAGATAATATCCATGCATTCACACACTAGGTTCCTTAGAGAAGTCACACACAAAATTTCAGATCAATCGGACTTCGATAGGTCATCCAAAACATAGTCGGAAAATCACTAAAACTAAACCTTAAATCCTGTCCGAAAACGTTCGACCGATTGGACCTTTTGTTCGACCAGTTTTAGTAGATTTAGAGTTTTTACTTGACCATTTTTGTTCAACCGATTTGCCTCATAGTTCAACCGATTTCAGTAGTGTTTTGCCCAGACTAAACCGGCCGACCGGTTTTGCCATTTTGTTCGACCGTTCCGGGTTTTCATGTGACCGTTTTATTTTGTCGTATTCATACAACGGTCCTATACGCATAACACTATTCCCAACCGTTCGACCGAACCATCCATTTGTTCAACCGATCCATTAGTTTTTGTAAGGTTCTGTTCGACCGGTTCCACTTTAGGTCGACTGGTTGGAGACAGTTTTTGCTGAATTTGAATTCTGTTTTGTGTATCTCTTACACAAATCAATCAAATCTTTCCCCAACGGCTAGGAATCTCTTGGAGCTTATAAATAGAGGATCAAACTCAGTTTTACACACAACTCTCCAATTCCTCATAGTCAAATTCATAGAGAGAAATCCCAAATCCTCAAAGCTCTCATTTAGTGATCTTAAGCTCAAATCTCCACATTATTCATCACTCACACATTTAGCAATTGTTGTGCTCAGTTAGAGAAGAGTGTGTCCCACTCATTGAGTTGTCAAAGCAAAGACTTTGGTGAAATTCCGAAGAAGAAGCAAGGACTTCGGTGAAAGCCCGAAGTGATCCTCTCGGATTGTGAGTGGTGGTGCCAAGCTCGGCGAGGGTTGTTCGCGAGCTTGAAGAAGTGTAAAAGGCGTTGCTCCCGGCCCGGAATGGGGAGTGGTTAGTGAAGACGTAGGCGGAGCTCGCGGAGTCGAGCGGAGCTTACAAGAGAGGACTAGGACCCGGGTGGGGTGCCGAACCTCTATAAAATCGTCGTGTCTTCTTGTGGTTTGCATGTTATTTCCCTACTATTCTTTAAATTGTTTCCGCTGCGTTTATTGTTTGATCAATTAGGGATTAGCGTAATAGTGATTAGTGGACCCATAACCCACACGATCCTACATTTGGTATCAGTAGATCGTCGGTCGACCGTTTCGTTTGCTATTTCTAGTAAAAATACGACCGTTATATTTGTCGTATTATACAACGGTCGTATACACATTTATTCTCTTAATACACCCCCAAATACTTTTGAACCGGTCGAACAAAATACCTTGTTCGGTCGACCGTTCTATTAGGGAAAATCTACCTGCTATCGGTCGACACAAGTTTAGTTCAACCGATCGAGTTTTCCCTCTACCGAACCCTGTAGTTCGGTCGACCGGTACCTGTACGGTTGACCGTTGACTTATAGAACTTAAGTGTTAGGTCGACCAGTACCTATGTTCGGTCAACCGATCCATTAACTTACTCAAGGGTTCGGTCGACCGTTACATCTTTCGGTCGACCGTTGCTGGACAGTTTTTTGCAATCTGATTTTCTGTTTTGTGTACTTTGCACTAACCCAATCAAATCTTGTCCAAACGGCTAGAAATCTTTAGGAGCTTATAAATAGAGGTTCACATTTAGTTTTCCAGAAGATTTCACAACTCCAAAGTGTCAAACCTATAGTGAGATTTTCCACAACCTCCAAGCTCCAAATTAGCCATCCAAAGCCTAATTTCCACATCATTCATCATACAATCATCTAGCAATTGTTGTGCTCAATTAGAGAGTGAGTTCCACTCAAGTTACCATTGTTGTAAAGTGAGCAAGGGTCTTGGTGAAAGCCCAAGACAAAGAAGCAAGGACTTCGGTGAAAGCCCGAAGTGATTCTCTCGGTTTGTGAGAGGTGGTGCAAAGCTCGGCGAGGGTTGTTTGCGAGCTTGAAGACTTGTAAAAGGCGTTGCTCCCGGCCCGGAATAGGGAGGCATAGTGAAGACGTAAGAGGGGCTCGAACGGAGATTCGATAGGTGCTTGTAAGAGAGGACGTAGGCACGGCCGAACCTCTATAAAACCGACGTGTCTACTTGTGGTTTGCATTACCTTTCTACTTGTGTTTGATTTAGTTTAATTTCCGCTGCAAATCTTTGATCGATCAACCAAGTAGTTAATTAGGGTTTATGTGATTAGTCTTAATTGTGGACCCATAGACCCACACGATCCTACAGTTTGTTGCGTACTGATCGAAAATTTCACGAACAAGCCCAATAGCATCTTGTTCTCCTAACAATCATACTTAAAGTTGATGGTGATTGCGTGGATAAGTGATCCTTGTCTAACAATTATTAGTATTTCATTTTTCCTCATTATAAATCCAATCGGACTATTAGGTCAATTGTGAACAATCTTACTGTTTTACAGTGGTAGAGTTACTTACACTCAATCCCCTCTTATCTCATCTAGGTGGGAACCTCTTTTGAGGCATTAGGGTAATGTTGTTGTTGTTGTAAATCCAATTGGACAATACAAACAACAAAGACTTTATGAAAAAGTATTATGATTCCAACCATCATTCAAAATACGAACATTATCGAACTTATTGTTGCATCCAACTATCGCAATACAAACTTTTCCAATAAAACACAACATACAAAAGTTTTCTGGTTAACATAAAGTATCTAATTTTTCATTTAACAAATCTATTTCTAGTTTTATTACAATCCCTGAAGAACCTCTATATCTCATCTTCTCATCTCACTACCACGTTGCACCAACTTTAATAAAACTCAATGTGCAACATTACTTGTTCTGAAAATGGCATTTGTAGTCCATTTTGTATACCAAAATGTAGAGTGTCATGAAACACCAAAAAAATCATATGGATGAGTCATTTTATTTTTTGGTGTTATATTTTTTTATAACCTAGACATTCAAATGCAATGTAATTCTCTCATTCATGTAAAAATTAAATTCTCTTTATTGTGTTATAATTTCAATCATTATGTTTGTTGTAACTCATTCTTCCTCTTTACTTTGTAAATAGGAGGTTATTGTAATACTTTGTTCATGATAAAAAATACAATAATTATTCTCCTCCAAATCTCTGTTTTCTTTGTTGTTTATTCTAGTATTTCTCACACTTTATCAGCATGAGGCTCTAACCAACCGAATATTTGATTGGGCACGAGTCATATAGGTACGTGCTTTAGAAGTGTTCAATCGTACGAAGGGTGCACAATAACATGGGAATATGTCTTGGATCTATGGATTAACCTGGTGCGTAAATATAGGTACGTGCTTTGATGCTTAAAAGACATATTCTAGATATGCTTAAAAGACATATGTCAACTACTTTTGTGATTGGATATAGATGGAGTGAAAGAATCATAAGTTACCAAAAAATTGTATGTCATCAGAGCCTTACAAACATGTCCTAAATTAGCAATTTAATAATGAATAGTATTTGGATTTGTCGTTTTGTGGTTCATAATAAACTATAAAAACAAAAACTATGACAATAGTTTGATGTTAATAAATTAAGCATAATATTTCGGAAACCGAATGGAAAACGTTTAGAATCTTTTCAATTCTTCTAGTTGCATGTGTCTTGTTGAGACTCTGCTTTTACCACCTTGTTAGATGCAATGGTTGTAATATCGTTAAATTTTGTTTTACCTCACGTAATATCGTACCAAAATGTTTCACGACTAATCTAAAAAATAATTAGATACTCACAAACTTGTATCCTTGAATATATTCTCTAGCTTCCGTGAATAGGTTGAATAAGTGAGAATCATTCTTTAGTCTATAACTTTACCTCACCGTAGGCAATATGGGTTGACAAATAGGGGATAGATTTAAGGAGATATATTCCGATTGGAATAATATCACAGACAAATTTCACCTTACTAATATATTTCGGGATGTGTATCTTTATGTAATTAAAAAAACTTTAAACTGAAATGACATTTATTTGAAATTTGCTTTCAACTTAAGATAGTCATTGCAGTAAATTTCTTAGAATTTATTCGTATGAATTAAATTGTAATTCTTAGTTACCTACTACGAATTGAATTGAACTCCCTCAATTACACATTGAGGTTTTTTCTTGGGTGCACTTCTAAAAATGACTTATTGGACCTTTGCACACGTATAATTTTTTATTAACCTAGTACACTTGAAAACCTGATTAATTGCTTTGGTACACTTCCCCATAACAATCGTTAACATATGTTAATAGTTTCTTTGACGGTGTTAGATTTATTTGCACTGAACTCCTTTTACTTCCACAAAAACCTCAAACTACCCTTAAAACCCACAATTTAGAACATACCACAAATCAGGACCTCCCTCCACTCGTCCTCAAACCCGAATCCTCCTTCAACCCCTTCCCGTCTCCTCCTTTCCTCCCCCTCTTCGTCGACTACTCGAAAACCCACTCTCGAGCACGACGGTGTTGTTGAAGTAGGATTTAAGGAGGAGGAGTGTGTTAGCTTTAGAAACAATGGTCTGGTCAGCAGTGTGGAAGCAGAGGAGGAGTTGTCGGAGGCAACGTGCAAGTGGCCATCACTTGCCTTTGGCAAAGTGGGATGAGAACTGCAAGGTTTGGTTGAATTCATTTGGAAGTTGACTTTGTGTTTTGGTGGGTGTTGGTTGTGGTGGTCAATTATTTTGGTTGTGGAATGGTGTGGTTAATTTTAGAAGTTGACTTTGTGTTTTGGTGGTTAATTTGGGAAGCTGACTTTCGGTTTTGGGGGTAGATTGTGATTTTGTGAAAGTAGGATGGGTTAAGTGTAAATAAATCTTACACCGTCAAATTATCTGTTAACAGATGTTAATAACTATTATTGGGAAGTGTACCAAAGCAAATAACCAGGTTCCCAAGTGTACTAGGCTAATAACAAATTACACGTGTGCAAATGTCCAATAAGTCACTTTTGGAAGTCCACCCAAGCAAAAAACCCATTACACATTCTAGGAAGTACCTAAATGACTCGTGTGGTTTTTCCTTTCTCTCTAGAAGCACATCATGTTCATAATATCTACCATTTATCACTTTGTTACGTTGTAGGTACATGATTATTTGACATAAAAGTTGCAATCAACTATGTTGATACGAGAGATGTATAAAACAATTAAAATTATCGTTGATGATTTATTTGCCTTCTTAAAAGCATGCTACTTCAAGGGAAAATATGGATCTTACAAGAATGCCAAAACATTCAAATTTGAAATGAATTAAAAAAGGAAAAAAGTGTAGAATTAAACTCGCTTAATAAACATATTGTTTAGACCTGTAGTCTTGATTTCTGAGATTGTATTCCTATAGGATACATATAGAAATCACAATAACAAGGTGGTACATCATAAAAGTGAGTAGTGGCACAAGAGTATTCACAGGATCCAACATGCATTATGATGTTACAAATATCTCGTAATGTATAGTATTACGTTCTGTTACGTGATTTGTATGACTTGTAAACATGAATATAGATATGCATGTGATATATGTTGTGACTACAAATTTGTTTGAGTCACTTGATATTGAAATTTATATTTATATTAGAGTCTCTGAAAGACTAAAATTCTCGAAACATATTATAATTATAAACATCAAAAGTGACATTTTTTTAATTCTTGAAAATATCATTATATGAAGAAATAAATGAGGATGTGCATATAATCTCTTCAATCAAAGTCATCTCGAAGAATGATATAAAATGTGATCTTATTGGTCTATATGTTTTCCCCAATCAAAATTTACAAATATTTTTATTGTATGTTCATGACATAAATGTCATAAGAGCTCCTGAAGAGTTTTGAAAACCTGTGAAATATTTGAAGGATCAATTTTGAAATAAATGACAGAGAAGAGTCTATTATTTTTTGACATGCAGTTCGAAGATTCTTCGGAAGAGAATTTTTAATACGATTCTATTCTATAAAGAGAATGTTCTACGAAAAATGCTCACCTTGAAAGCACACTAATGACGATTCGTCTATTCTATACAGACAAAGATCCAATTGTAATATCAATCTAAAGAGGTTTTAATAGGACCAGAAGTCCCTTACATGAATGAACGTCATGAAAAGTTTAGTGTACCTTTCAAATCAAATCAATACCTAGTAAGATTCATAGTGAGTGATTTATCTAAGCACAATGGTTCTCCAAAAACATTTAGATAACGTTCAACATATTTTTGGCTACATCTTTATTGAGCTACCAATCTTTACTTACTATAGTCATGAGAAAAAGATTTACATTAATGATGCTTCCTATATGTGGGATCCACATCACTCAAAATCACAAACTATTTTGTGTTATTTCGTGGAGACATTGCATTTTTTATGCAAATTGGTGAACCAATTTTTGATCCTTACAATCACATGCCATTATGAGATCATTATAAATATAAGATACCTTTAAATTGTCCATGAATAATATCTTTGAGATAACATATTCGTATTTTGCATACGTTACTCACAACTTGTATTACTCCCAGTATAATATTTGAGATCAATGGCACAAATATATTATTTGGAACGACGTCCATCTAATCACAAGCTAAATGCTCTACTAAATGAGGAATTAAAATAAGTAGAAATAGACGAAGCAAACCACAATACGACTTTGGCAATTTTTATAGAGGTTCGGTCACAACCACCGTGATCTATTCCTCTCATTGAGTTTTGATCGATCCCCTAATCCCAACTCGAGTATCCACAAATCTCTTCGTTCCGGGTCGAAGATAAACCCTCTACAATTCGAGTCTTGTGAACACCCTCTCCTTGCTCGATTCGCCTTTCACAACTTGAGAGGGAGCTTCCTCGAAGCATTACAACACTTTGGTAGTTCATGGATGTTGAAGTTGGAATCAGTAACTAACACTCTAGACTTGACCAAACTTGGCTATGATAAGAATTGAGACACAAATGGTGATATTGGCTTTGAGTGTTGGAAATGGGAACTTGCGAGAGTTTGATGTTTGGACACAAATGATAGGAGTATAGAGATGTGTCTTGGTTTCTAAATCTTATGTATCAACTCCTATTCATAAGGGCTCAAGCTCAACTAGCCGATTGAAAGAGTTGGTGAGATATGGACCAAAGAAAGATATGATTTGACTTAAGCTCGGGCAGCAATCTACACAAATTCGGTCAACCGTTGGAATAACGATTGTTCGAAATGAAGAGTTGACTTAGTCAAAATTAAGCTTTCAGTTGACCGAATAACTTTTAGATAACCGATCACTAACTTCTAGTAACTTTTGTTGAATTTCCTCTGATTTAATTTCGCTTGACCGAATTGGGTTGGGTGGCCGATACAAAATAACAATAAGGATTTAATCGACTCTTGTCACAAGATTTTGGTCGTCCGGATCAAGAGTTTGCCTTTCAACGACAATGATTGGAAATCAAATATCCGTTGTGAGTCCAACAACTATATTGACACGTGGATAGAGTTCATGTGCACCAGAGACCAAGAAGTAAATGGTTTACCAATAGGAGATCAATCGTCCGAAATGGACAATGTAAATGGGGTCTAAGACAAAATACAAATGTGATCGTTGGAGTGAAATACAAAACTTGTCTGAGGGGATCCGGGCGGTCATTTGAAGAACGGTTGTGCGTGGACAATTTCAGTAAGGATTCTAACGGCTACGGATATGATACGTTTGATCATCCGTTATGTCTTCAGTCGTCCGAACTCGACTGAGACAGAATCCAAGTGCTCAAGTTTACATTTGATCCTATGAACTCAATAAATGGAAAGTTACAAGTCTTAGTCCAAAACTTTGTTACAATCTTGAGTCTTTGTCTCAATACTTCTTCTTTTGATAATCTTAAGCAACCTATTAATATGGTGCACACATATAAGTACATATGCAATGCATTTAATCATGTTTGTCTGCTTTGATTGACTAGGTTGATTGATTAAGATTAGTTTGATTAATCGTCAAATTAACATAGATTAAGGCCTAAAAGACAACAATCTCCCCTGTTTTGATGATGACAAACATATATCTTAGTGCTTGAGATTAAATTTAATTCTCCCACTTTCTATATGATTTCTCTCCTTCATATATATGAACTTTGCATGTATGTAATGCTCCCCTATCAATATTCATAGTATGAATTAAGTTAAGCTCAATCTCTTATCATTCTCCCACTTATGACATCAATCAACTGATGCAAACATTGAAGGCATAAAATTTAAAGGTTAGGATTACATGAATCTCATCGTTAATTAAATGATGTATGATATGATATCATTAAGCATTCAGTATCCCTTTATTAGAACCAATTTAATAAGATCAAGATTAGTTAGTCATCAAAAATTAATATAGATTAAGGCCTAAAACGCAACAAATATTTCACCATCTTATCTAACTGAGATATATAGTAAATAAATATCTCAAATCCGCTTAAATGATAATATATTTGTTTATTGAATTCCCATTGTCCTTATGTTTAAGAACATAGTAAAAGATGTTCGTAGGTTTGGCGAACTACAATCAGGAGGAGCAGATTTCTAATTATCATCCCTGAAGGATGATTACCTGTGAAGGATAAAGCCTAGAAGATTGTAGCTATACTCTTTTTTACTTTTTCAATTTGTCCTACAAGGTTTTTATAGGTTTTTAACGAGGCAGCTTGTGTAATTTTGTTAGTGTATGCCATGTATCTTTTTCCATTAGTTATTTTTCCCACCACGTTTTGTAGCAAAGTTTTTAACGAGAGATGAACATAACCCATATTGTCTAAGAGAGTGTTATAAATGTATGTTGAAATGTGGGGAGAGTTATACGCTTTGCACACCTTTTCCTTTGCCAACCTTTTGTCCCACAAGGTTTTCTTGGCAAGGTTTCTAATGAGACATACCAAAAAGTACATAACAAGAGGTGATCATCCTAGGGGGAATGTCATGAAACAACAAATAAATCACATGGATGAGTCACCTTCTTATTTGGTGTTAGAACTTCTTGTGTAACGCCCCTGATCTCGCAGGTACGCACGCTGGGGAAACTAAGTGAACTGCCGTGATCAGAGTCATCCGCGATGACCGAAGGAGTTACAATAGAAGACGATACATACAAGTCAAGATGTACTGAATAAAACATACATGGATAGACTAAGCATAAGATATAACTGAAAGATAATTTATCCATATATGGAAACAAGGTCAAATATATTACATTGAGTTTTTAAAAAAAGGGAAATACATCATA
Organism: Triglochin maritima; assembly: GCA_963682175.1. NCBI lineage: Eukaryota > Viridiplantae > Streptophyta > Magnoliopsida > Alismatales > Juncaginaceae > Triglochin > Triglochin maritima. The sequence continues at coordinate 16,394,090 of OY821785.1, forward strand.
ATTAATGCGGAAGCAAAAAGATAACTAGAAGAATCTGGTCGATGTGTCCCTCGTGTACATAATCCTCTGAAACTCCACCAGTCTAACACCTGAAGGAAACCTAAGTACCTGAGGCAAAACAACAACGAATATGAGTGAGTTTTCAATAAAGAAAAACCCATATGCTCTGGGTTCGAAAACATGATAAGAAGTTATGCATGAGGCCTAACTACCACACATGCAAAACAAAAGGCCACAACTCTACATAGTTGCGCCAGGCGACAACTCTACATAGCTGCGTCGCTCGGGCTCCACCCGAAGTGATCCCTCGACATAGGAATCAACCACCAGCCCTTCTGGTCACATCCACAAGCGGGTCACCCTTCAGTGACCCACCGCTTGGCACAAAGCGGTCTTCTAGATTGACATCCCAACTCACGGCAAGTGACCTACATGGTGCCATCACGACATTGGAAATGCCCGTCCTGTAGAAAATGATAGCGCTCCTGTCCAGATCACAATCTTCACCTGGCCTCTCTACATAGAGGTCTTTTCGAATAGGCCTCTCTACCTAGAGGTCCTACTCATGGCCCGTCAGCCTAGAAAAAATCGTGCCCAAGATTCATTTTATTCATTGTATGCACATGCAAGCTATCTATATAACTATATCCAATCTATAGCTAAATAGTCAAGCACGAGCCCAACACAATGAGTGTACAATTACACTCACCGCAGCTCCAACATAACAGAATTAACACATGCAAATCAGCAACTTGATAGCACAGTCACCAACAATCAACATAACGTAACCAACTCAAACAAGCACACATCAACAACCACACTATCTACAGGTCATGTGACTCAAGTTGTTACATGTATAACTTATGACAATAATAACCTATAAGAGCAGCGAATCAGAAATAATAGATCAACAAGTCAGACCAAACATAAGAGTAGTGCATGTTGTCCCAACATGAGCTATGGGTCATGAAGTGATGGTTATAAGGTCAAGCTTAACCCTAGAATATACATACACAACATCATGCTTTTACAACAGAAGTTAATATCATTATAATCAAGTCAATTTCATGTACTATCAATTTATAAATAATAGGAATCAGGCTTGCAATAGGAACCATAAACTATACGTGCATCGATCGAATGGTGCATAACATGAGTTAGCAATTTCCAGCAATGAAGATCAAACTGCATGCAACAAAATATTCCTGATATAAACACATAAACTCATCATTATATCTATACTAACATGAGGTCAGCATAAAACCACACGTAAATCAGGAAATGAGTCAAGATTTCAATAGGTAGATGTGCATGCACATGGTGTATCTAATCAACAATAATCCACCAAATAATAACATGATCTCAGGAGCAAAATTATGCATAAACATATGGTACCTTAACAACAAACTAATCTTGAAAATAATTGATTGATATGTTTTAATTAACCGCAAGTGCACGACCACGTTGAAGCAGTGGCAAATACGGGTCGATCCACAGGGAGGTGTGTTACTTCAGTTTGTTCGAAGGCGAGTGGGAAAGAAATGAGAGAAAGATTGATTACACTAAACTACACTAAAATGCAAAAGGAAATGGACAATAAGCAATAAAACTAAACCACATAGGGGGTAGAGAAAAGAGTGTGAATACAAAGATATGTGTATGTGTGTGTGTTCAATTAAGCTCATCAAAACATGTAGTGGATGAAAATCATAAAACTACATCCAACTTTGCCTCCACATGAATTAAGATAACACAATATCATTAAAACATACAAGACAATAATTGGAAGAAAGCTAAATGAACTCATGTATAAAGACCAAACCCTCACTATGCCTCCACATGAAATAAGATTTACACAATCATTAAAACATACAAGACATTAACCAAGGTAAAGGCAACAAGAGAACATGCAACTACAAATCATGTTTCCTTCATTAACTCCATCCATATCCTCACCTTATCATTCCCCATAAAATAGGTCCACTAATCTAAGCATAAGCTAAGCTTCATTCAAGAGCATTAACATATCAAAGACAAGAGTGAAATCCCATTAGATGGTTATGGAAATCATATAAGGCTTAAGGGATTAAGATAACACACACCTAATACACCACATGATCATATCACATATTTCTCCACCCCCCAAATGGGGATGGAACTACTCACTAATCATTACACTACAACCTACACTAAAATGAAGCATTCTACTGAAATGAAATTAAACTAGGATAGCAAGAAATATTAAAGAAACTAAAAGGACATAAAACTAAAGAAGCATGCAAGCATATGAAAGGAAATTAAACTAAGAAAGAAACAACATAACTAAAGGAAAACATCTATTATTACTCACTCAATTACAAGTAGCTTCTCTCCACCAGGGATTTTGCTTCAAGGCTTGAACTCCTAGTAGAGAGGATGGCCACCAAGAGAGAGATAGGGTACAAGAGAGGAGGGAGAGTTCTATTTATAGCCATAGAAAAAGGTAGTCCAGGACAATCCCCCGGTATGGGACAAAACAAATACCAAAAATAGACTAAACACACTCTAATACACGCCCCACATAAATCTTAGCGGATCCTGACCAAAAGAGACCGCCAATTAGCGGTCTTGGACCGCTAATTAGCTGTCTACAATGTTCGGATTGCTCTGGATTTTCTTCTGGGCTTTTCTGGATGTATTTGTTGGTCTTTGATGCATCTACTTCGCTTGTTGGAGCTTCGGCCCGAATAGAATTGTCAAAATACTCCCCAAGATGGTGTGGAGTATTATTGTTTGCTCATTGGTCCTTCTATCTTGCATTCAGGTCCTTCGATCTTGCATCTTAGTCCTCGAGTCTCTCAGCTCAGTCTTTTTTCCTGCTTTTAGGTCCTTTCATGCCTCTTCTCTTCAAACCTATTTATTTCTGAAATTCAAACATGAAGCTCATTACATAGCATTGTTTAGGTGAAAGATAATGGATATAAGATACAAATGTAAGCATGAAATGATGTCAATCAAATACCCCCACACCTAACTTTTGCTAGTCCCGAGCAAAACAAAGAAAGAGAAGCATACGAAAAACAAGAAATCCTAACTCACTTTCGTAGGAATCACAGTTGCAATTAGAACGTGCAACAATCCGTTAAACCTCCTTGTCGCCAAGGAGGAGGAGTGTTGTCTCCTGAGGGTTTTCAGCGGATATACCCACAAAATCCGAACATAGATGCATTATTCAATCTTGACACTCAACTCGATGGACTCATTTTTATCGATCATTGGACGCGGTAATCCTACGGGCAGACTCTATATATGTAATCAGTCCACACACCTAGCCTAATGAATCATTCGTGAAAGTTAATTAATGACTTAAGTGCAAGACATGGACAACCTCAACATCCTCAAGTGATACAAAATGTAAAGTCCATTAAGGTTCTTATTTGCATTACCATTTTTTTCTTTTTGTTTCTTTTCTTAATTTTTTCCTTCTCTTAGGGTCAGGTTTGATGCATCATTGCCTATGAGGACTTACACTATCACGTACACCTTTCCCCAAATCTCCACATAGGGCAATCCCTACCACCCGTGTAACGAGAGTTCGGTCGGCGCATCCCAAGTCAGATGACTCGAAAGCACCAGGCATAAAGTCCCTTCAGACCTAATTTCCCGAGTGATAGGAGCCGTGCGAGAAGAGAGAACACCTACTCACTTATTTCTTATCTACACATGAACCAAAACCCCTACACTTAATGTCTCACAACAAGATTTAAAGGGTCATTGACTGCAACAAACTTCCTTAAAGTAACATACACGAATTATTGACTTACTAGGTTCAGGGTGGACTTCTTTAAGTGTTTGAGTACTGAAACCCTATGATTAATCGCCCCCCGAGGAAAAACTGGGGTGCATCCTAACGACTCGATAAGTCCTAAAGCCACTGTACTAGATATCCTAATGCATTAAGTTCAAGACAATTTTGGGAGTTTTCTTTTTACTTTGCCTCTCAACGGTTTTGCACATGCCAACACACGCAAAACCCACAAAACATTTTGTTTCACAAACACATGAAGATTTTGAAAGAAATGTGAAAATTTTGAAGCACTAGGCAAGCAAAAGAAGACAAGTCACCCAAGGATCATGACAATCAGATAATTCGATATTAAACGTGCACACTAACATGACCCTAGCAATGCACACAAAAGAAAACAAAATCAAAGGAAAAAGACTCGAATATGTACACACGTAAAACACCCCCACACCTACTTCATGCATTGTCCTCAATGAATGTGGACAAGATACTGTTGGAACGTGAGGGTCTACAATTCTAATCACTTTTAAACTAATTACCTACTCGTTTAACAATCAAAGATGTGTGCAGTGGAATTTAAAACTAAACAAGTAAGTAGGGAAGGAATAAGCAAACCACAAAGGACACACGTTTTACAGAGGTTCGGCCTCCCGCCTACGTCCTCTCTTGCAAGCTCCGCTCGACACTTCGAGCTCCGCTCGCTTCTTCACTATCTACTCCCCGTTCCAGGCCGGGAGAGAACGCCTTTTACAAAACAAGCTCGACGAACAACCTCGTGAGCTTGACTTTCTTCTCTCACAATACGAGAGGAACACTTCGGGCTTTCACCGAAGTCCTTGCTTCTTTACAAACGAGTCTTGAGTGTAACAACACTCTCTAAACTTGAGCACACTTGAGTGAGATTGGATTTGTGACTAAAGTGTGGAAGGTTTGGGGCTTTGAGTGTGTTGGGTTTCTCCCTAATGTATTGGACAAGTATGTGTGGGAGAGTTGTGTTAAAATGTGTTTTACAACTCTATTTATAAGCATTAGAGAGAATAAAGCTGTTGGGATTGATTGGGTATGAGCTGGTGTAAGATGCATAAAACAGAAACTTGTAGGACCCAATGAAGCCTAAAAACGGTCGACCGAAACGGGTATGTCGTTCGACCGTTTGGTCAAATAAGCCTTTGACTAAGGTTCACTTAAGTGATCGGTAGAACGGACTTAGGGAATAGTTCGACCGAATAAGTCCAGGCACTTCTGGGAGACCAAATTGTGTTGGTTCGGTCGACCGCTAAGAAAGTTTCGGTCGACCGGATGTTTGGTAATTTTGGGGGTATTTGGGAATAATACAAATACGACCGTTGGGTATATTATGACAGAACAAACGGTCATGTGACACGTGTGATCGGTTGAACAAAAAGGTTTAAACGGTCGACCGTTTTGGTCCAGGCAGTTCAAGTTTTGTTTAGGTGTTTTCCGGTTTTAATTTGGATGATCTATTGAAGTCCAAATTATGTGAAATTTTGTGTGTGACTTCTATAGGGAACCTAGTATGTGGTTGAGTAGTTTTTAGGTCAAGTATGCTCAATTACACAAGGTTCCTAAAGACTCAAAGAAATACAAAATACATGTCTTCAAATGAGCTTGATTACATGTCTTGACTTGATTTCCTTTGTTCCTTGAGTCTTGATCACCTGTAGAGATTAGCATAAAGCAATATATATGCAATGCAATATGTGTGCTACTTTACATGATCACAATTAAGATTATGTTGATTAAATCATCAAAACATAGATTAATGCCAAAAAGCCAACAGATACTACATGGATTTATGCATGAAAATGGAAGATCTCACCAATATGAAGCGCAAAAGGAAGTTCATGGTTATAGTGTTGGACACAAACCCGAATTCCCTCAAAACCTGTGAGATGCTAAAGAAGGGATACAAATACGTGAAAGAAATGGGGCTCAAATACTCAAGGGTTGAAGCCCACAACAATCGTTGCTCACTGAAGGAGTCTTCTTCTTCTTCTTCTTCTTTTCTTTTTCTTTTGTTTTCTTTTGTTTTTTTTGTTTCTTTTTTCCTTTAACTATGTACAAAAATGGGCTCCCATCTTTATATGTCAAGGGACATTAAATGGGAACCTGCCATCTCTCGAGCTAAAAATGCACCTGCATGGGCTCGCAACATACAAAGCAGAATTGCTTGACCACCTGATACCCTTATAAGCGTTGTGGTCTTTTGATGCCTCTTGAGAGTGAGCAAGATAGGAGGCATGAACGGGAGGTGAACCTTGTAGGGTCGGATCATGTGGGTCTATGGGTCCACAAACTAATCACGATTAAAACCTAATTAACTACTTGGTTGATCGATCAAAGAAATGCAGCGGAAATTAAAAACAAATCAAGCACAAGTAGGAAATCAATGCAAACCACACAAAGACGCCGGATTTACAGAGGTTCGGCCGCGCCTACGTCCTCTCTTGCAAGCCCCTCTCGAATCCCCGTTCGAGCTCCTCTTGCGTCTTCACTATGCCTCCCCGTTCCGGGCCGGGAGCAACGCCTTTTACAAGTCTTCAAGCTCGCGAACAACCCTCGCCGAGCTTGGCACCACCTCTCACAACCCGAGAGGATCACTTCGGGCTTTCACCGAAATCTCTACTTCTTGTCTTGGGCTTTCACCAAGACCCTTGCTTCTTTGTCTTGGGCTTTCACCAAGACCCTTGCTCACTTTACAACACAAGTAACTGAGTGGAACTCACTCTCTAATTGAGCACAACAATTGCTAAATGATTGTATGATGAAGGATGTGGAAATTAGGCTTTGGATGGCTAATTTGGAGCTTTGAGGTTGTGGAAAATCTCACTATAGGTTTGACACTTTGGAGTTGTGAAATCTTTTGGAAAACTAAGTGTGAACCTCTATTTATAAGCTCCTAAAGATTTCTAGCCGTTTGGACAAGATTTGATTGGGTTTTGTGCAAGATACACAAAACAGAAAATCGGGTTCAGAAATCTGTCCAGAAACGGTCGACCGAAAGGTGTATCGGTCGACCGAACCCTTGAGTCTGTTGATGGATCGGTTGACCGAACATAGGTACTGGTCGACCGAATCACTTAAGTTCTATAGGTCAACGGTCGACCGAGCAGGTACCGGTCGACCGAACTACTGGGTTCGGTAGAGAGAAATCTTGATCGGTTGGACAAACTTGTGTCGACCGATAGCAGGGGGTTTTTCACGAATTGAACGGTCGACCGAAAATGGTATTTTGTTCGACCGGTTCAAAAGTATTTGGGGGTGTATATAGGAAAAATGTGTATACGACCGTTGTATAATACGACAAATAAAACGGTCGTATTTTTACCAGAAATAGCAAACGAAACGGTCGACCGAAGGTCTACCAGTCGACCGAACAGGTCTGGGTAATCGGTTAATAGAAAGTGGAATCGGTTGAACGAATTGGTCTGGTATAACAAATATTGTGTATAACCGGTCGACCGAAAGGTGAACGGTCGACCGAACTCAGGCAGACTGGCGACCAATGTTTTAGGTGTTTAGGTGATCTAATGGAGTCCAAATTATATGATATTTTGTGTGTGACTCCTAAAAGGAACCTAGTGTGTGAATGCATGCATATTAGCTTAAGTTATTCTCAATTTACATAAGTTCCTAATACTCAAAGAAAGGAAAAATTACATGTCTTCAATCCTAGCTTGATTACATGTCTTGACTTGACTTTTCTTCTTTCTTGAGTCTTGATCACCTGTAGATGTTAGCACAATACAATATGTATACTATTATACTACATGTGCTAATCTACATGTTCTTATTAAGATTAGGTTTAATTACATCATCAAAATACGGATTAAGGCCAAAAAGCCAACAATCTCCCCCTTTTTGATGATGGCAACCTATATCTTAAACCAACCTAATACTTGAAACATGTATAAGTTAACTATGCATATAAATGCTCCCCCTATGGATGTGCATAGTTTTTCTTGATAATTTCATGTATATTTCAAGTAACCCTAATCTATTACTTCTCCCCCTTTGACATCCATCAAAAAAAATACAATAATCAATGTAATATATGAATTTAAATTTCTCCCCCATTGACAATTATATATAACTATTTGAGTTCAATGTAGGATGTCATTTGTAATGAAGATGCTCCCCCTAAATTTTGCACTTCATTACTCTAATAAAAGATATAACTATTAAGCTCCCCCTATCAATAAGGCTAGATGGAAACTATGAGTATGATTAAAGTTAAGTTCAATTAAGTTTCTATTTAAGCCTTATTCTAACATCCATTTAAAATTTGACATTTAAAATCAATGGATGTGGTAAAAGATTTGCAATGAATAGGGATAATGATTTTCAATGAATTGAACTTATAAAGATATGACAATTGAGCATATAAATTAGATTAGAGCTAAATTTTGAGAAATTTCAAGGATAGAAATTTATACCAAACTTGAATCTTGATTAGCTCCAATCTCATTTGGTGATGCAACCGGATTCGAATTCGACGCTTTGGCTCACCCGGTCACCACCAATTTCCTCAAGTACCTACAAGTGTAGATTTTGGTACCCATTTTTGCTTGGGTCCATTAAGTTTAGCTTTTGGTACCCAAATCCAAGTTGATTTTGGTACCTCTACACTTACTTTCCTTTTCATGGCATAATTATGTTTAACAATTATTTGAAATGGAATGTTTTTAACATAAAAGTTATTTTGTTTGCCATGAGTGAACTTATGCAGTTTATTTGACAAATTTTCATTTAAGGTATTAAGTTCACTGTTTTTAAGCTCAAAAGATTCATTCATGCATTTAAGATTTTGAATCAAAGAATTGTGCTTTTCACTCATTTGATGTATGTGAATCTCTAATTCGACACATTTGTCGGTCATGCAATTCAAGTCATTCATTAATTTCTTGCTTTCAAGATAAGATTTGTCAAGTTTCTTTAGCAAGTCGATTTTGTCATTTTCAAGCATATGACTTTCAATTGCATTTGATGTGGTAGTTTTAACTTTCAATTTCTCATTCTCATCTTTTAAACATGCATTCTCTAAGATGAGCTTATCAATTTTAGCAAGTAAATCATTTTTCTCAAGCAAGGTTGATTCATTTAGACAATGAAGATCATGATTTACTTCTCTAGCTAATTTGGTCTTTTGACATAAAAGCTCATATCTTTCAACAAGTTCATGGAATGCATTTTGTAGTTCTTTAAAGGAATATGATTCTTCATTAGAACTAGAACTAGAACTTGATGAGCAAGATTTTGAAGATACCTCACTTTCTTCATCGATTGTTACAATGAGGCATGTGTGAGCATCTTCTCCCTTGGATGAGCTTGAGGAGGAATATGATGTAGATGTGTTCTTGTCGCATCTTTCATGAGCTTCATCCATTTGGCTTGAGTCTCCCTCTTCCCTGGTTGGTGATTCTTCCTTGTCACCATACTTAGCTTGAAGAACTTCCCAAATCTCATGTGCACTTTCACAATAAGACACAAGGTCAAAAAGTTCATACTTAAGTGCACAATATAGTACATTCATAACCTTGGCATTCAAGCAAGCTAATTTCTCTTCTTCTAAACTCCATAGATTAAAATCAACTTTAGGCAAATTATATGGAGTTGAGACTATGGACCACATATCTAAATTAGTCATGGATTTCATGTATGTTTTCATTTTACTTCTCCATGAATAGAAATTAGTTCCATCAAAAAATGGTGGTCTAGAAGAGCATATAGTTGTGGATGCATTAAGAGCCATGTTAATTTATCGGTTAAGAACAAAATTAACGAACAAGGCTCTGATACCAATTGTAGGGTCGGATCGTGTGGGTCTATGGGTCCACAAACTAATCACGATTAAAACCTAATTAACTACTTGGTTGATCGATCAAAGAAATGCAGCGGAAATTAAAAACAAATCAAGCACAAGTAGGAAATCAATGCAAACCACACAAAGACGCCGGATTTACAGAGGTTCGGCCGCGCCTACGTCCTCTCTTGCAAGCCCCTCTCGAATCCCCGTTCGAGCTCCTCTTGCGTCTTCACTATGCCTCCCCGTTCCGGGCCGGGAGCAACGCCTTTTACAAGTCTTCAAGCTCGCGAACAACCCTCGCCGAGCTTGGCACCACCTCTCACAACCCGAGAGGATCACTTCGGGCTTTCACCGAAATCTCTACTTCTTGTCTTGGGCTTTCACCAAGACCCTTGCTTCTTTGTCTTGGGCTTTCACCAAGACCCTTGCTCACTTTACAACACAAGTAACTGAGTGGAACTCACTCTCTAATTGAGCACAACAATTGCTAAATGATTGTATGATGAAGGATGTGGAAATTAGGCTTTGGATGGCTAATTTGGAGCTTTGAGGTTGTGGAAAATCTCACTATAGGTTTGACACTTTGGAGTTGTGAAATCTTTTGGAAAACTAAGTGTGAACCTCTATTTATAAGCTCCTAAAGATTTCTAGCCGTTTGGACAAGATTTGATTGGGTTTTGTGCAAGATACACAAAACAGAAAATCGGGTTCAGAAATCTGTCCAGAAACGGTCGACCGAAAGGTGTATCGGTCGACCGAACCCTTGAGTCTGTTGATGGATCGGTTGACCGAACATAGGTACTGGTTGACCGAATCACTTAAGTTCTATAGGTCAACGGTCGACCGAGCAGGTACCGGTCGACCGAACTACTGGGTTCGGTAGAGAGAAATCTTGATCGGTTGGACAAACTTGTGTCGACCGATAGCAGGGGGTTTTTCACGAATTGAACGGTCGACCGAAAATGGTATTTTGTTCGACCGGTTCAAAAGTATTTGGGGGTGTATATAGGAAAAATGTGTATACGACCGTTGTATAATACGACAAATAAAACGGTCGTATTTTTACCAGAAATAGCAAACGAAACGGTCGACCGAAGGTCTACCAGTCGACCGAACAGGTCTGGGTAATCGGTTAATAGAAAGTGGAATCGGTTGAACGAATTGGTCTGGTATAACAAATATTGTGTATAACCGGTCGACCGAAAGGTGAACGGTCGACCGAACTCAGGCAGACTGGCGACCAATGTTTTAGGTGTTTAGGTGATCTAATGGAGTCCAAATTATATGATATTTTGTGTGTGACTCCTAAAAGGAACCTAGTGTGTGAATGCATGCATATTAGCTTAAGTTATGCTCAATTTACATAAGTTCCTAATACTCAAAGAAAGGAAAAATTACATGTCTTCAATCCTAGCTTGATTACATGTCTTGACTTGACTTTTCTTCTTTCTTGAGTCTTGATCACCTGTAGATGTTAGCACAATACAATATGTATACTATTATACTACATGTGCTAATCTACATGTTCTTATTAAGATTAGGTTTAATTACATCATCAAAATACGGATTAAGGCCAAAAAGCCAACAAACCTCTGTCTGGTTGTTTGAAATGTAGGGTATCAGGTGGTTGATTCTTAACCCACATGGGGTCCTCAGCAAATACAGAATGAAGAGCATGTGGCCCAGTGGCCATAAAAATGGTATCTTGTGGCTCAAGAGCCACATGATCGAAAGGATGTGTCTCAACGACCACATGATCAAAAGGATGTGGCTCAAAGGCCACGTGATCAGAAGATAAGGCACCTTCTTGTGCCAGCCCAGGTGAAACATCTTCACCACCTTCAGGATCTCCATCGAACAATTCTCTGAAGTACTTGAAGGTACCCTCAACTTCAATCTCATCAATGCCCTGGATAAGGTTGACCCCAACAGGGTCATTGAAGGCACATGGCTTCTTGCCGATGGTGAAGATGTTGAAATCAGCGCATTGACTACCATAAGTCAAGCGCATCAGCCCATTGCGACAATTGATCAAGGCATTGGAAGTCGCTAGAAATGGTCGCCCTAGAATAATAGGAATTTGTCCAAGTGGGTTTGACACAGGTTCAGTATCCAAAACAAAGAAGTTGACTAGATAAATGAACTCTCCCACTTTGATCAGCACATCTTCCACCACACCCCTCGGTTTCTTGATAGACCTATCAGCCAATTGAAGAGTGATTTTTGTTTGTTTGAGGTCTCCAAGACCGAGGTGGACGTAGACAGAATATGGCAGAAGATTAACAGATGCATCAAGGTCCAATAAAGCTCGATGTATGGACACATCACCAATCACACAAGAGATAGTAGGACAGCCAGGGTCCTTGTATTTGACTTGCATGGGTTGTGCCAACAAAGAACTCATGTTAGCCGCAAGAAAAGCTTTCTTTGGAACATGAGTTTTTCTCTTCTTGGTGCATAAGCCCTTGAGAACCTTGGCATAAGGTGGCATTTGCTGAATCACCTCCAACAGAGGAATGTTCACCTTAACTTGCCGAAACATCTCAAACATCTTGTCATGCTGATCCGAGGTTTTCTTTTTAAGGCACTCAGGGAATGATGCCTTCGGGGCATAAGGGTGTTGCGAAGGAACCTCAGAATTCTGGTCCAAAGAAGCATGAATGGGGACCTCAGAATCTAATTCCTTCGACACAAGAGGAGACAAGGGGACCTCAGGATTTGGCCCCATTGTCGAAGGAAATGTAGAAGGAACCTCAGGATCAGGCTCCTTCCTGGAAGTATTGGTGGAGGGAACCTCAGGATCCGGCTCACTCAGAGATGCAGTTATCACCGCAGGTCTGGTGACACCAAGAGATGGTGATGACAAGGAAGACACTCCAATGTGGTTATCCACCTCCTTACCAGACCTCAAAGTATGAATCACATTAATATGATGGGTCAGTTCAGAGGTAGCATGAGGTACTGGTGGCCTTCCTTGAGAATGGGTACCCCGAGGATTCACCTCGGTTTGACTCGGTAACTGGCCCTTCTCGCGTTCATGGAGATGATGAGCCAACTGGCTAACTTGCATTTCCAATGCTTTGACCGAATTGTTGCTGGCCGCAAACATGGATTGCGTGCTCTGTATGAACGCTTGAAGGGTTTGTTCAAGAGTAGGGTCCTTGGAGTCAACCCGTTGGGGTAGTGGAGTTTGGTTAGAATAACCCGACTAAGAGGTCTGAGTAGGTTGATAATTATGGTTCTGAGACCTTTGATGTGGAGGTTCGTAGGTCGCCAATGGGCGTGGAGGTTGATAAGGCGGAGGTTGAGGTTGAGCGTGCGAGCTCTGACCGTTACCCCCACTAGACCCCCAAGAGAAGTTAGGATGGTTACGCCATCCCGGGTTGTAGGATTGACTATACGGGTCGTTACGGGGTCTCTATTGATACATCGCATTTGCATGCTCAGTATTCCTTGGAGCGTAAGCGCATTCCAAGTCATCATGGCCTGTAAGTCCACACCTACCACATCTGGGAGTAGTGACCTGAGCTATAGGAGCTCAGTCCAACTCTAAACTCTCAATCCTACACATGAGAGCAGCCATTTTCGCCTCAGACGCGATAGTTGACTCAACTTGATATGATCCAGCTCGACCAGAAGACCTGGCGGCTCTCTCATGGTGTCCCACTCAAATGTACGTTCAGCAATTAATTCAAAGTGTCCCATGCCTCATCGATGGGTTTCATTTGGAAATCAGCTTGACACATTGACTCTAACAATGTGTCAGTGTTGTAGTTGAGGCCCTCATAAACAATCTGGCACAGCTGCCAAAACTCAATTCCATGATGAGGGCACTGCTGGAGAAGGTCCTTGAACCTCTCAAAGAAAGCATGAAAAGATTAGGTCTCAGTCTGATACATTTGATGTATCTAGTGCTGTATCTATTGAGTTTTCCTTTGAGGGAAAAATCTCTTCAGAAATACGGTCACAATGTCATCCCAAGACCGAATAGAGCTCGTAAGGAGGCTGTACATCCATTTCTTCGCGTTATCCTACGACGCGAAAGAAATCATCCTCAACCGGACTGAATCCTCATTAAGCTGTTGAAGCTTGAACATGGAGCATACTTCCTCGAATTTGCGTTTAAAAATATACGGATCCTCCTTATTTGTAGTGAAGGTAGGAAGCATGCTCACAAACTGAGGTTTCAGCTCATAGTTGTTCCCGCGAGCTAGGGGAAGAACTATGCAAGAAGGGTGTGCGGCCCGAATAGGATGGGTCCGCTGTCACAAAGTCATCGGTCTATCCGGTCGAGCTAAAGGTGGTGGTGCACCGAGAACTCGATCCTGACCGAATCCCTCTTCCTCTCGAGTCAGAGGAGGAGGAGAAGGAAGTCTACGTGGTGGTGGGAACACACCGAGGTAATCCATGTATGGAACCCGGTCTCCCTCGTCACCCTAAGAAGACTCGGCCTCACGCTCCAAAGGAGCACGAGGCGGAGATGGCCGATCACCAAGACCTTCCATCTCAGAAAAATGCACTCTCTCGAGTCGAGCGCGCTCACCTGAACGAGCCCAACCTCGCATAAAATGCTCGACTCGACTCTAAAATAACACACAACAGAAGGTGTACTAAGAGGAGAAGACTACTCGTAGAAAATAGATGAGGAGAGGACTCAGATGAGGAGGGAAGAATCCCTAGAGCTAGTGTGGGTAATGGGAGAAGGTAGAAGCCTAATCTAGCAAGCACGGCTCAAACAATGTATGGCAATGGGTCCTTAGGCTAGACGACGCCTAACTTCGAGGTCACTAATATTGACATGCCTCACCTCCCTACAACGAAGACCACAATGCCCAGCAAGTGATACCATATCCGGAGATCCAGTACCTCCTACTATCGACAAGGTAGGCAACGCCGATCAGGCCATGACGATCTCAACTAGATCACTCTCCTAGTGCGTCCGAAATCCTTAGGGCCAATGTCTACTTGCTTTTAGAATTAAGGCTTTTATTAAGAGTGATTTTTGGGGCCAAGGAAAGGGTATGAAATCCCCTACCTTATCTTTTATGGGACAACCCCTCCTTAGTAGCGTTTTGATCTTAAATCTAGCAATCAACACTCCAATCAAACACTCAACTCACTCTTGTCCCGATGCACCTTACTAACTAATGCATGATCAAAACATGCATGAATGAGAGATTTGGGTGCACGTACCTCACGCCAACAATCAACAACAAAAATGTAAAGCAAGGAAAAGACAAATGCGTGCAAGGTCTCCAAATGATGCATGACCTAGATGACAAGAAGTCTAATCTTTTGCTTTGAGTTTTATGGTCCAAGTTGATTAAAGGGGATTGATTGTTAATCCGGGAGCTAACTACAGGTTAAAACATGCAAAATAGAACTCCCAGACCACTACTATGAAAGCATAAACTACTAGAACAAAATTTGGGAAGAGCACAACTCACCAGGCTGCCAATTGGCGGTTTCAGACCGCTGATTGGTGGTCCCTTTTGCGCAATCATTCCCCAGTTTCTCCAGTAGCCTCCCCTTGCTTCTTACAACCCCTGAAACAAACCAAAACTAAAAAGAAAAATTAAAACCACTCGAATCGTCCAAACCAAAGTCTAGACAGAGCATCTCCCCGGCAACGACACCAAAACTTGATTTATATGTTTTAATTAACCGCAGGTGCACGACCGCGTTGAAGCGGTGGCAAATACGGGTCGATCCACAGGGAGGTGGGTCACTTCAGTTTGTTCGAAGGTGAGTGGGAAAGAAAGGAGATAAATATTGATAACACTAAACTACACTAAAATGCAAAAGGAAATGGACAATAAGCAATAAAACTAAACCCCATAGGGGGTAGAGAAAAGAGTGTGAATACAAAGATATGTGTATGTGTGTGTGTGCAATTAAGCTCATCAAAACATGTAGTGCATGAAAATCATAAAACTACATCCAACTTTGCCTCCACATGAATTAAGATAACACAATATCATTAAAACATACAAGACAATAATTGGAAGGAAGCTAAATGAACTCATGTATAAAGACCAAACCCTCACTATGCCTCCACATGAAATAAGATTTAAACAATCATTAAAACATACAAGACATTAACCAAGGTAAAGGAAACAAGAGAACATGCAACTACAAATCATGTTTCCTTCATCAACTCCATCCATATCCTCACCTTATCATTCCCCGTAAAATAGGTCCACTAATCTAAGCATAAGCTAAGCTTCATTCAAGAGCATTAGCATATCAAAGACATGAGTGACATCCCATTAGATGGTTATGGAAATCATATAAGGCTCAATGGATTAAGATAACACACACCTAATACACCACATGATCATATCACATATTTCTCCACCCCGCAAATGGGGATGAAACTACTTGTTGGCTTTTTGGCCTTAATCTATGTTTTGATGATTTAATCAACCTAATCTTAATTATGGTCATGTAGAGTAGTACACATATTGCATTGCATATATATTGCTTTGTGCTAACCTCTACAGGTGATCAAGACTTAAGGAAGAAAGGAAAATGAAGTCAAGACATGTAATCAAGCTCTTTTGAAGACATGTATTTTGTATTTTCTTTGAGTCTTAGGAACTTGTTTAAATTGAGGATACTTGAGCTAAAATCAACTGAACCACACACTAGGTTCCCTGTAGAAGTCACACACAAAATTTCACATAATTTGGACTTCAATAGATCATCCAAACTAGAACTGGAAAACACCTAAACAAAACTTGAACTGCCTAGACCAAATAGGTCGACCGTTTAAACATTTTCGGTCGACCGTTCACACGTGTCACATGACCGTTTGTTTTGTCGTATTATACCCAACGGTCGTATTCGTATTATTCCCAAATACCCACAAATTACCAAACATCCGGTCGACCAAAACTTTCCGAACGGTCGACTGAACCAACACAATTTGGTCTCCAAGAAGTGGCTGAACTTTTTCGGTTGACCAATCCCCTGAGCCCGTTCGACCGTTAACTTAGGTGAACTTAAGTCAAAGCTGAATATTGACCAAACGGTCAAATGACATACCAGATTCGGTCGACCGTTTTTAGGCAGAATTGGGTCCTGCAGGTTTCTGTTTTGTGTATCTTACACCAACTCATACCCAATCAACCCCAACGGCTGTATTCTCTCTAATGCTTATAAATAGAGTTGTAAAACACATTTTAACACAATTGTCCCACTACATACTTGTCCAAAACATTAGAGAGAATCCCAAACACTCCAAGCCTCCAATTTCCACACTTAAGATCAATTCCAATCTTTCTCAAGTGTGCTCATGTTTAGAGAGTGATTGTCTCACTCAAGTTTGTTGCTGTCAAAGAAGAGTAAAGGTTTCGGTGAAAGCCCGAAGCATCCCTCTCGGATTGTGAGAGGAGAAGCCAAGCTCGGTGAGGGTTGTTCGCGAGTTTGAAGATTGTAAAGGTGTTCTCTCCTGGCCCGGAACGTGGAGTGGTTAGTGAAGTCGTGAGCGGAGCTCGGTGATCCGAGCGGAGCTTGCAAGAGAGGACTAGGACCCGGGTGGGGTGCCGAACCTCTATAAAAATCCCCCGTCACATTGTGGTTTGCTTATTCCTTCCCTACTTGTTTAGTTTAATTTCCGCTGCACATATTGATTGACATCATTTCATGCTCATATTTGTATCTTATATCCATTATCTTTCACCTAAACAATGCTATGTCACGAGTTTTATGTTTAGTTTTCAGGAATAAATAGGTTTGAAGAGATGAAACATAAAAGGACCCAAAAGCTGGGAAAAAGGACTGGATTGTGAGATCTGGGGACCAAGATGCAAGGGAGAAGGACCTGAACGCAAGACAGAGGGACCTAAGAGCAAAACAAAATACTTCACACCATCATGGGGAGTATTTTAGCAATTGGATTCGGGTCGGAGCTCCAACAAACCAACCAGATGCATCCAAGACCAACAAACACTTCAAGCAAAGCCCACAAAGAAAACCAAACGGATCTAAACCATATAGACCGCCAATTGGCGGTCCAGATGACCCAGAATCCGTTTAGTTTTCTGTAGCACGTGTATTAGTGTATGCTTAGTGTATTTTTGGTATTGCTTTAGTCCCACATCGGGGGATTGTCCCGGATTAGCTTTTTCCATGCCTATAAATAGAACTCTTCACCTCCTATTGTAATCACTCCATATTTTAAGTGGCTATTCTTCCTACTAGAAGTGAGGCCTTGAAGCACACACTAAAGTAGAGGATGCTACTTTTAATGTGAGTCATTTTATCAATAATGTTTTGGGTTTCTTTCATTGTTTGTTTTATGCTTCTTTTATTGTTTGTGCATGTTTTAGTTTAATCGTCTTTTAATTCTAGCTTAGTTTTAATATGATTTCTTTCCATAGTTTAATAATTAGTGTAATGTTTAGTGAGTAGTTCCATCCCCTTTGGGGGGTGGAGTAGATGTACATACATGCATTAGAGAATGGGATGAATGGTTTAATTTCAATGTGTTGATTAAACATGAATGTATGCTTGCTTGTTTAGGATAGAATTTATAACTTGATGAGTGTTGCCAAAATGATTAGACACCTCTCATGCTTGTTTAGGTTCTGAAATAAACAACTTGCATATGTAAATGTTAATCAACTAAGTTGGTGAATAAATTGATAGGTTTTGCCATAACATTTAGACACTTCCTATGCTTGATAAACACCACCTTCATGTGCTTAAAGAATGTATTCTACACCCACCTCTTTGCTTGTGTGCACTCACTCCACCCCTTAGGGGTTTTCCATTCCTAAAATTCCAGCATTCTTGTTTTGTTCTTAACTTAGTTCTTATTTCACCGTTTGTTTGCTTCTTTCACATTTCATACTTCTTAGCGTAGTGTAGCGTAGGTTAGCATAATCAATCTTTCTCTTCCTTATTTTGCCACTTGATTTCTGATAAACAAGAGACTGCTCACCTCCCTGAGGACGACCCGTACTTGCCACCGCTTCATCGCGGCCGTGCACTTGCGGTTTAATTAAAACGTTCAACAAGTTTTTGGCGCCGTTGCCGGGGAGGTGCCAGTCCAGACTCTTGTTTGGACGATTCGAGTGGATTTAATTTGTGTTTTGTAGTTTAGCTTTGTTTCAGGAGACTTGGAGTCGTCAGGAGGAACTCCTGGAGAAGTTTGGGGTCAAGCCGAGAACTTCAGACCGCCAATCAGCGGCCTGAGACCGCCAATTGGCGGTCTGGTAAGCTCAGCTCGCTCTCTTATTTCTTTGTTCTGTTTACTTTATCTGATATAGTGGTCTGGGACTTAATTTGGCATGTTTGGACTTATAGTTTGTTCCCATATCAATAGTCAAACCTCCTTTAAGCAACTTGGACCCTAAAACTCAAAGCAAAAGATTAGGCATTATTTTTGTTTAGGCCATGCATCATGTATGTGACTTAGGCATTTAGATTGTCTTTTATCTTAGCTTTATTTTCTGTTGCTGAGAGCTGGCGTGAGGTACACACCTTCTACTCTCATTCATGCATTTGGTATGAACATGCATTAGTTAGTAGGAAGTGCATTGCAACAAGTGTGAGTTGAGCGTTGGTTGGAGAGTTGATTGCTAGATTTAGGACTCCAAAACGCTACTAAGGAGGGGCTGTCCCGTAAAAGATAAGGTGGGGGATTTCATCACCCTTTCCTTCACCCCAAAAACCACACTAATCAAGAGCCTAATTTCTAAAATCAAGTAGACAATGGCCTTAAGGAATTCAGACGCATTAGGAGAGTGATCCGGTCCCGACCGTCATGACCTGATCGGCGTTGCCCACTTTGTCGATAGTAGGAGAGACGAGATCCCCGGATCTTGGCTCACTTGCTGGGCTTTGGGGTCCTCGTCGTAGGGAGGTGAGGTGTGTTGAGGCCGCGTAACCTCGCAGTTAGGCGTCGTCTAGCTGTAAGGACCTAAAGCGACCTTAGGATTGTTTGAGCCTTGTTTGCTTGTGTGCTTCTACCTGTACCCATCCGCCGTAGCTTAAGGACTTCTTCCCTTCTCTCCTGAGTCATTCTTTCTCTCCTGTGTTCCCTCGTCTTCTCTTCTACGTACATTCTTTGTTTGAAAAAAAAGAAAAAAAAGAAAAAAAGAGAGAGTTGTGGTTTGTGTGTGCACCTTTGTGCATGCTTTCATGGACACGAGACGAGAGTGGTCGTTTGACAAGGAGCGTTGTCAATCCGGCTTCGGTCATCGATTTCTCGACACCTTCCTCCTCTCGTGTTGCACGTAGTTCGGGTCCAATGGCTGCTAATTTCCGTGAGGAGGAGCAGTTGCTGGACCCACCTGTTCCACCGTGCTTCCAGTTGTCGTTCCCATACCTCTTCGTGATCGATGCTACCCGAGCCGTACCGCTCTACCCTCATGCATCGTATTACCAGAGGCTAATGGGAACCATTTTGAGGTTAAGCCTCAATTCATTTCCATGCTCCCTCATTTCACTGGGAAAGGTGACCCCTATATCTTTCTTAGGGAATTTGAGGAGGTTTGTGCTATGTTCAAGCTGCAACAACTTAGCACAGACTCCATCCATCTTAGGCTCATTCCTTTTGCACTAAAGGATGACGCCAAAAAGTGGTTGTACAGCAACCAGGCGAATTCCTTTAGGACTTGGGATGAGTTTCAATCTGCATTACTCAAGAAGTACTTTCCTAATCATCGGACTCAAAAATTGAGGAACGAAATCAATTCGTTCTATCAACATGAGACCAAACCATTTCATGCATATCTTGAGAGGTTCCAAGAGCTACTATCCTCGTGCCCTCACCATGGCATTGAGTTGTGGCGTCTTTGTCAGATTGTGTATGAGGGTCTTCACATCCCGTCCAGATCGCTCCTTGAGTCCATGTGTCAAGGAGAGTTCTTGGGAAAGGATGAAAGGGAGGCATGGGCTTTCCTAGAAGACCTTGCTGAGAAAACCATGCAATGGGAGAGTGTGAGGGAACCACCTGCATCATCTAGTATAGGAGCGAGGATCACAAATGCACACTCGACTAGATCGGGTACCGCATTTGCTATCGATACCACTACGGCCACCGAGGCACGCATGGCGGCCTTAATGCGCCGTATGGATTTGATTGAGCTCCAAAACCAACAAGGTGCACCTCACATGTCCACATATGGTCCAGTTCCCTGTCATTCATATGGTAGGGTAGGTCATGTAGAAAGCGAGTGTGAGTCCATTCCTCCTGAGATGGAGCGTGTCAACGCCATCTATGAGAGAGCTAGGAATGACCCATCCTCATCATCTTATAATCCTGGATGGAGGAACCACCCCAATTTTTCATGGAACCAAACTAATGCCTCGAGTGGTCCTTCAAACTCCTCTAGACCACCTTACCAATCACACCAACCTCCTATACATGCACAATCTTATCAGCAACCCCAAGTTCCAAGCACCAACCAACCAGGTTTCCCAAATTCTAACAACTTCGAAACCCAGTTTAATTCGCTTGAGAACTTGACTCGTGGACTTGAGAACTCTATGAAAAATTTTATGTCGTCCACAAGTCAAGTTCTCACTTCAAATCAGCAGACCATCAAATCTCTAGAGCTTCAGATGGGCCAATTGGCTCAGTTTGTACATGAAAGAGAGAGAGGGTCTTTTCCTAGACAGCCTGAGGCTAACCCCCGTATGTACCAACAACAACAAATGCAAAATGAGAATGTGGTACCTCGGGGGAGGCAAGTGAACCATGTGGAGGAACCTGTTCACCATGTCAATTCCATTATGACCTTAAGGAATGGAAAACAGGTTGACAATCACATTTCCTTGCCACACCCACCACCATCTATGCAGCCCCTTAGTGGGAATGGTGGTGAAGAAGAGGCTGAGGGTGAGGGTAATACACCAAGGCTTCTTTCTCAGGCACCGCAGAAAACCTACATGCCAAAAGCTCCCTATCCAAGTAGGTTAACCAAAAAGCAGAGTGACACAATGGACAAGATATTAGAGGTGTTAAAGCAAGTTAAGGTTAACATCCCCTTGTTGGATGTCATCCAACAAATACCTCAATATGCCAAAGTGTTGAAGGATCTTTGCACAACCAAGAGGAAGACCAATGTTCCTAAGAAAGCATTCTTGGCTGCAAATATCAGCTCACTTTTGTCCAATCCTACCTACACAAAATACAAGGACCCTGGGTGTCCTACTATTCAGTGTACGATAGGGGACACTAGATTGAGCAATGTTTTGCTTGATTTAGGATTAGCGGTCAACCTCCTCCCATTCTCTGTTTATCAACAATTGAACTTGGGAGAATTGAAACCAACTAAGATCACCCTCCAACTGGCGGATAGATCCATTCGTATTCCCATGGGGATTATCGAGGACGTGCTTATCAAAGTTGGAGATTTTATATTTCCAGTCGATTTTGTTGTCCTCGATACCAATCCTGTTGCGAACACCCACTCTCAAATACCTTTGATTTTGGGTAGACCATTTCTGGCAACCTCCAATGCCTTGATTAATTGTAGAAATGGTCTCATGAATCTCTCATTCGGTAACATGAGTGCCGAGTTTCATGTGTTCAACTCTGGTAAGCAACAAGAACCCATGGATGAACCTTTAAATCTAAATCTCATCCGCCAATTGGAGAAAGCACCACAAAATCAACGAACACCCCTAACCACAATGCAACCCATTGAGAATGTTCGTGGGCCCAGCGAAAACTCATTGCCTGTCTTCGCAATGCAACAGAGTGAGCTGGCCTCGAACATGAATGTCCAAAGGGAGTGTTCGTTGCATGATTCAGTTGAGAGTACTAGTGAGAGTGAGACACCTCATCATATGCCTATACCAGAAGGTGTCTCTACCTCATGTCCCATGGCCATTGGGCCATTTGAGCTTCATATTGACTCCAACAAGGACCCACCTATGACCGAGCTTATGCTTGATGATCTAAATGATGGTGGGAGGTCCTTGTTGGATGACTTGGGGAGAAGCCCCATTCCTAATAATGCAAGTCTGCTGCATCCATCGAATGAGCCTGAGGAACTCATTCCGATGCACCCGCCTATTGGTTGGAGGGTTTTCTTCGATGGGCAATTAAACCCTAGTGAGGCAACACAACTTCATTCTTGGTTTCCCACACCCAACCAATATCATGAGGGGTTCGAGCCTTTCAACTTTGACCTTTCACCCCTCATGACACCTCAGAGTACCAGTGAAGTTTGCCAATCTCGGCAAGTCTCTGGTCCTCAAAACATGATGTTCTCATTTGATGTTCCTTGACCAAATGATTATGAGAATATCTTGGTTGATGTATATATTTTGTAAAAAGAAAAAGAAAAAAAGAAGAAAAAAAAACAAAATAATAAAAGACTCCTTGAGCAAGCATTGCTTGTTGTGGGCCCCAACCCTTGTGTACGGCCCAATCTCTTCACGTATTTATCTCCCTTCTTCAGCTTCTCACAGGTTTTGAGGGAATTTGGGTTTGTGTCCATCAACATGACCTTGAACGTCCCTTTGTACTTCATGTTGGTAAGATCTTTCCTTTTTCATGCATGTATCCATGTAGTATCTTGTTCACATTCATTTGAGGACAATGCATGAAGTAGGTGTGGGGGGGTGTTTTAGGTGTGTAGATAGTCGAGTCTTTTTCTTTTGATTTTGTTTTCTTTTTGTGTGTATGTTAGGGTCATGCTAGTGTGCGACATTTAACATTGATATACCTGATTGCCATGATCCTTGGGTGACTTGTCTTCTTTTGCTTGCCTAGTGCTTTAAAATTTTCACATTTCTTTCAAAATCTTCATGTGTTTGCGAAAGAAAATGTTTTGTGGGTTTTGCGTGTGTTTAGCATGTGCAAAACCGTTGAGAGACAAAGTAAAAAGAAAGCACCCAAAATTGTCTTGAACTTGATGCATTAGGATTTCTAGTTTACTGGCTTTAGGTCTTGTCGAGTCGTTAGGATGCACCCTGGTTTTCCCTCAGGGGGGCGTGTAATCATAGGGTTTCAGTACTCAAACATTTAAAGAAGTCCACCCTGAACCTAGTGAGTCAAATAAATCGTGTTTGTGATTATAGGGAAGTTTGTCGTAGTTAAGGGCCCTTAATCTCTTTTTGTGAGACTTAAATGTAGGGGTTTTGGTTCCCATGTAGATAAATAAGTGGTGTTCTCTCTTCTCGCACGGCTCCTATCACTCGGGAAAGTAGGTCTGAGGGGACTTTGTGCCTGGTGCTTTCGAGTCATCTGACTTGGGATGCGCCGACCGAACCCCCATTACACGGGTGGTAGGGATCGTCCTATGTGGAGATTTGTGGGAAGGTGTACGTGATAGTGTAAGTCCTCATGGGCAATGATGCACGAAACCTGACCCTGGGAGAATCAAACACCAACCAATAAAATGCTCCAAAGAAAAAGAAAAAAAATATGATGAAAGAAAAAGAAAAAGAAGAAGAGAAGAAGCAAATAAGAACCAAAATGGACTTTACACATTGTATCACTTTCAGAAGTTAAGGTTTCCCATGTCTTTCACTTAAGTCCTTAACTAACTCTCACGAATAACTCACTATGCTAGGTGTGTGGACCGATTACATATATAGAGTCAACCCGTAGTTTTACCGCGTCCCATGATCGACAAAATGAGTCCAACGAGTCGTGTAGGTAGATTGATTAATGCATCTTGTTCGGATTTTGTGGGTGTATCCGCTGAAAACTCTCAGGAGACAACACTCCTCCTCCTTGGTGACAAGGAGGTTTAACGACTTGTTGCACGTGCTAATTGCAACCGTGATTCCTACCAAAGTGAGTTAGGATTTCTTGTTTTTCGTATGCTTTTCTCTTTCTTTGTTTTGCTCGGGACTAGCAAAAGTTAGGTGTGGGGGTATTGGATTGACATCATTTCATGCTCATATTTGTATCTTATATCCATTATCTTTCACCGAAACAATGCTATGTCACGAGTTTTATGTTTAGTTTTCAGGAATAAATAGGTTTGAAGAGATGAAACATAAAAGGACCCAAAAGCTGGGAAAAAGGACTGGATTGTGAGATCTGGGGACCAAGATGCAAGGGAGAAGGACCTGAACGCAAGACAGAGGGACCTAAGAGCAAAATAGAATACTTCACACCATCATGGGGAGTATTTTAGCAATTGGATTCGGATCGGAGCTCCAACAAACCAACCAGATGCATCCAAGACCAACAAACACTTCAAGCAAAGCCCACAAAGAAAACCAAACGGATCTAAACCATATAGACCGCCAATTGGCGGTCTGGAACCGCCAATTGGCGGTCCAGATGGCCAGAATCCGTTTAGTTTTCTGTAGCACGTGTATTAGTGTATACTTAGTGTATTTTTGGTATTGGTTTAGTCCCACATCGGGGGATTGTCCCAGATTAGCTTTTTCCATGCCTATAAATAGAACTCTTCACCTCCTATTGTAATCACTCCATATTTTACGTGGCTATTCTTCCTACTAGAAGTGAGGCCTTGAAGCACACACTGAAGTAGAGGATGCTACTTTTAATGTGAGTCATTTTATCAATAAAGTTTTGTGTTTCTTTCATTGTTTGTTTTATGTTTCTTTTATTGTTTGTGCATGTTTTAGTTTAATCATCTTTTAATTCTAGCTTAGTTTTAATATGCTTTCTTTCCATAGTTTAATAATTAGTGTAATGTTTAGTGAGTAGTTCCATCCCCTTTGGGGGGTGGAGTAGATGTACATACATGCATTAGAGAATGTGATGAATGCTTTAATGTCAATGGGTTGATTAAACATGAATGTATGCTTGCTTGTTTAGGATAGAATTTATAACTTGATGAGTTTTGCCAAAATAATTAGACACCTCTCATGCTTGTTTAGGTTCTGAAATAAACAACTTGCATATGTAAATGTTAATCAACTAAGTTGGTGAATAAATTGATAAGTTTTGCCATAACATTTAGACACTTCCTATGCTTGATAAACACCACCTTCATGTGCTTAAAGAATGTATTCTACACCCACCTCTTTGCTTGTGTGCACTCACTCCACCCCTTAGGGGTTTTCCATTCCTGAATTTCCAGCATTCTTGTTTTGTTCTTAGCTTAGTTCTTATTTCATCGTTTGTTTGCTTCTTTCACATTTCATACTTCTTAGCGTAGTGTAGCGTAGGTTAGCATAATCAATCTTTCTCTTCCCTATTTTGCCACTTGATTTCTGATAAACAAGAGGCTGCTCACCTCCCTGAGGACGACCCGTACTTGCCACCACTTCATCGCGGCCGTGCACTTGCGGTTTAATTAAAACGTTTAACAAGTTTTTGCTTGAAGTGTTTGACAATTGGCGGTCTATATGGTTTAGATCCGTTTGGTTTTCTTTGTGGGCTTTGCTTGAAGTGTTTGTTGGTCTTGGATGCATCTGGTTGGTTTGTTGGAGCTCCGACCCGAATCCAATTGCTAAAATACTCCCCATGATGGTGTGAAGTATTCTGTTTTGCTCTTAGGTCCCTCTGTCTTGCGTTCAGGTCCTTCTCCCTTGCATCTTGGTCCCCAGATCTCACAATCCAGTCCTTTTTCCCAGCTTTTGGGTCCTTTTATGTTTCATCTCTTCAAACCTATTTATTCCTGAAAACTAAACATAAAACTCGTGACATAGCATTGTTTAGGTGAAAGATAATGGATATATGATACAAATATGAGCATGAAATGATGTCAATCAAATACCCCCACACCTAACTTTTGCTAGTCCCGAGCAAAACAAAGAAAGAGAAAAGCATACGAAAAACATGAAATCCTAACTCACTTTCGTAGGAATCACGGTTGCACTTAGCACGTGCAACAAGCCGTTAAACCTCCTTGTCGCCAAGGAGGAGGAGTGTTGTCTCCTGAGGGTTTTCAGCGGATACACCCACAAAATCCGAACAAGATGCATTAATCAATCTACCTACACGACTCGTTGGACTCATTTTGTCGATCATGGGACGCGGTAATACTACGGGTTGACTCTATATATGTAATCGGTCCACACACCTAGCCTAGTGAGTTATTCGTGAGAGTTAGTTAAGGACTTAAGTGAAAGACATGAGCAACCTTAACTTCTGAATGTGATACAATGTGTAAAGTCCATTTTGGTTCTTATTTGCTTCTTCTCTTCTTTTTTTTCTTTTTCTTTCATCATATTTTTTTTTCTTTTTCTTTGGAGCATTTTATTGGTTGGTGTTTGATTCTCCCAGGGTCAGGTTTCGTGCATCATTGCCCATGAGGACTTACACTATCACGTACACCTTCCCCCAAATCTCCACATAGGACGATCCCTACCACCCGTGTAACGGGGGTTCGGTCGGCGCATCCCAAGTCAGATGACTCGAAAGCACCAGGCACAAAGTCCCCTCAGACCTACTTTCCCGAGTGATAGGAGCCGTGCGAGAAGAGAGAACACCACTTATTTATCTATATGGGAACCAAAACCCCTACATTTAAGTCTCACAAAAAGAGATTAAGGGCCCTTGACTACGACAAACTTCCCTATAATCACAAACACGAATTATTTGACTCACTAGGTTCAGGGTGGACTTCTTTAAATGTTTGAGTACTGAAACCCTATGATTACACGCCCCCTGAGGGAAAACCAGGGTGCATCCTAACGACTCGATAAGACCTAAAGCCAGTAAACTAGAAATCCTAATGCATCAAGTTCAAGACAATTTTGGGAGCTTTCTTTTTACTTTGCCTCTCAACGGTTTTGCACATGCTTAACACACGCAAAACCCACAAAAGATTTTCTTTCGCAAACACATGAAGATTTTGAAAGAAATGTGAAAATTTTAAAGCACTAGGCAAGCAAATGAAGACAAGTCACCCAAGGATCATGGCAAGCAGGTATATCAATGTTAAATGCGGCACACTAGCATGACCCTAACATACACACAAAAAGAAAACAAAATCAAAAGAAAAAGACTCGACTATGTACTCACGTAAAACACATATCTTTGTTTGTTAAACGAGTAGGTAATTAGCGTAAAATTGATTAGTATTGTAGACCCTCACGATCCTACACTACTCACTAATCATTACACTATAACCTACATTAAAATGAAGCATTCTACTGAAATGAAATTAAACTAGGCAAGCAAGAAATATTAAAGAAGCTAAAAGGACACAAACTAAAGAAGCATGCAAGCATATGAAAGGAAATTAAACTAAGAAAGAAACAACATAACTAAATGAAAACATCTATTATTACTCACTCAATTACAAGTAGTCTCTCTCCACCAGGGTTTTTTCTTCAAGGCTTGAACTCCTAGTAGAGAGGATGGCCACCAAGAGAGAAATGGGGTACAAGAGAGGAGGGAGAGTTCTATTTATAGCCATAGAAAAAGGTAATCCGGGACAATCCCCCGGTATGAGACTAAATAAATACAAAAAATAGACTAAACACACTCTAATACACGCCCCACATAAATCGTAGCGGATCCGGACCAAAAGAGACCGCCAATTAGCGGTATTGGACCACTAATTAGCAGTCTACAGTGTTCGGATTGCTCTGGATTTTCTTCTGGGCTTTTCTGGATGTATTTGCTGGTCTTTGATGCATCTACTTCGCTTGTTGGAGGTCCGACCCGAATAGAATTGCCAAAATACTCCCCAAGATGGTGTGGAGTAATCTTGTTTACTCATTGGTCCTTGTATCTTGCATTCAGGTCCTTCGATCTTGCATCTTAGTCCTCGAGTCTCTCAACTCAGTCTTTTTTCCTGCTTTTAGGTCCTTTCATGCCTCTTCTCTTCAAACCTATTTATTTCTGAAATACAAACATAAAGCTCGTTACATATCATTGTTTCGGTGAAACATAATGGATATAAGACACAAATGTAAGCATGAAATGATGTCAATCAATAATCATGGAATCCAGCATGAAAATCACGTCCACAACCTACAAACAATCACAAATCCAGCAACAACCATGGTGCAACACACAACACCAAGAAAAACATGCATGTAATGTACCTGACGTGCTCCCCACGACCCAACCACAACTCCCATAGGTTTCTCTCCTCAAACCTCCCGAAAGGAGTGTGCTTAAAGTCATGAAGAAAGGGAGAATGTCCCCAATCAGCCTCAGCAAACCAGGGCTCACGCAACACCAACCCAACTTGGCTGAGTTTGCAACATACATGCATGCCCTAGATGCATGACCGGAGTGCCCCTTTGGTGCTGGATGAACCTTCATCTAACACCTCCACTTATTATCCTCCTTTTGGGCCAGAAGCATACCTGAGTTTGATGAGGAGGATGGCTGGAGATTGCCAAAGTTGCAGCCCATGTTTCCTTCCTAGCGCTTTGCCTCTTCTTGAATTCCTAGCTCGCCGAAAATGGATGCTTCACTAGAGTCGCCTTTCTTTTGCTGGAGGGGAGGAGAATGATGGTTGGACGAGTGAAAAAGAGAGAGGAGGAAAGAAGGGACAACTGAGATATATATCTTGCCCAAGACCCTTCCACTTCCATCCTTGCATGCACATCCATTGGCTATCAAAAAGCACTCAAGTCACCACATCATTCATGCCACATGGCAGCCACATGTGCAACACCTTTTCCACTTCAAATATCCTTTGCTCCACTATCTATTGTCCAGAAGTCCATCCCGAAATTCTGTCCCGAAGTCTAGCATTGCGTCCCTTAGTTCAGTAGTCGTGTTCCTCGGTCCCGCAATCGTGTCCCTTGGTCCCGTGGTGCGTCTCTCGGCCCCACAGTTGCGTCCTTCATAACAGAAGTCCAGTCCCTCCATCCTGAAGTGTTGTTCCTCCTTCCAACACTCCACACAAACCTTGGTCACCCCTTGCATGGACCATCGACTAACTCGACGTCTGGTAGGGACAGACCACTCCGACGACCCACTAGCTGTCGCTCCCCGCCGGCGGCAAGACACTCCTCACACCTCTTGTGTGGGTTAAAAAAAGTAAACTAAGCATACATGAAGGAAGGTAATGACAAAGCAATATCAAAATAAACAAGCACAAGGTCTTACAACCTACCCCTCTAATCGTAAATTTCGTCATTGAAATTTGCTACCCTAACCATTGACAAAGAGTTTAGGATACAAACTCCTCAAATCAGTCTCACTCTCCCATGTGGCTTCACCCAAACTGTGGTGCTGCCAACGAACCTTCACCATCAGAATGGTCTGACGCCTCAACTGCCGCTCAGCCCACTCCAAAATCTCTATGGGTCGCTCTTCCAAAGTCAGGTCACTCTGAATCTCTGGCAGCTTGTGTGAAATCACATGCGACAAATCTCCAACATACTTCCTCAGCAAGAGATGTGGAACACATTGTGCAAGCTAGCAATCTGTGGCGGCAAGACCACTCAATAAGCCACTGCACCAACATGCTCCAAAATCTCGAATGACCCGACATACCTTGGAATCAGCTTCCCTTTCCGTCTGAACCTAATTACGCCCTTTTCAGGTGAAACCTTAAAAAAGACGTGGATGTTTTTAAATCATAGATCGCACAATAGGTTGAATATTCAACATTTCTACAAAATAATTTATATTGGTTTTCATGTCAATTTTATGTTTATAAAAAGTGTACTGCAAATAAATAAATTAATATGTCCATAATTACAGTAATACAAGATCCCATCATTTATAACATATACTAGCTAAGGGTTATCAAATATGTCACAAACTCTAGGTAAGAAACATTTTGTAATCATAACGATTTTGAGATTTTGCAAACTTTTGCGTTTATCCATCCTCCTATGATTCTTGTCGTTTTAATTAAGAGAAAATTTGTCCATCCTCCTAAGAAAAACTCTCTTTCTCAAAACCAAGCGAGGGCTCCTAGTTTGTTAAGAAAACTTATTTGATATGATAGGAGTTACGATTGTACATTGTATCCATAAACACACACACTTGGTGTCCACTAAGGGTGAAACTCACTTTATGTATTTATTGATGGCACAACAATGAATATCCTAATATCTCCCACTATTTACAAGGATTGAGGAATTTATCTCCCGCCAAGGGTGAACAGAACATCCCTCGATCGATGACTTCTAATGGATGAAATAAGAAGGAAATGTCTTCTTAATTTTTAGTTTGGACAATTAAACAATTCATATGTCATTTTAGAATTTAGGTAGTCATGTATGCATTCATTCACACTTATCCTAACCATTCAATCATTCAATCGCATACAAGCCAAGCACATAAACATAAAATAAATCCATTCACACATTGGTGTGAGTTCATATGTTCCCACGCGCTCGATCTTTGCTTCTTCTTCTTGCATCAGGGATGTAAATATTGCACAAGATTTAAACATGCATCTCACAATTTGAATTTTATCAAAATTAAATTGGCTAGTGCAAGTCCTATGTAAACTCCTCTCATATGCATGCATACAAAATAAATGACTTTTACATATACATATGCCCCTGTGATTAACAATAACGATATACAAATCATCCATTCATATATGGCTTCGATGGAATATATAAACTCACTTATTCCTGCAAAAGAGAACAAGTGCAACAATATATATATATATATGCTATTTTACACTATTTAGTTGATCATTTATCTCTCAATTAAATAATTAAATAATCATTTGAAATCCTTTAAAATAATTCAAGCATCCTTAGTTCAAAATACAAAGATATTTGAACCGAAGTTTATGCAAATTCCCAAAAGAAAACTTTAAGGAAAATAAACTTATTTGCTCCTTTTGTTTTGTCAATTCCGAGTAAAATAATCATTTAAAATAAACAAATTTTTTACAAAACTAGACACATGTCTAAAACTTGATTATAACAATCATATGACATGTTTTAAAACATTTAAACTCTCAAAAGAATAATTAGAAACAGAATCGACAAAACAATCCTGTTTTTACGATTTTCTTTGTTTCACCTTAAAGATCAGAATTAATCTATTGATCTTAGTGGTTAACATTTTTTCTAGCATTACAAACCAATGTAGAGAAATAAGAAACATAAAAAATCTGAAAAAAACGACTCAAAAGTCAAATCAATGAAATATTTGATCATGAGATGGTAGACTAAATATAGTAAATAACCTAATTATTGAAAATATAAAGAAAAAGCTCTGATACTACTTTTGGATTTTGTGCCCCATACTTGTATATATATATTTAAAATTTTACAAGCAATTAGGATCAGTTTTCATATTTTTCAAAAAAATTATATACAAAACTTCGTAATTCTATTTTTCAATATATATTGTATACTAATTAATATTGAAATACATAGATTAGATCATACCTAGGACATTATCAAATCCTTTTTACCAATCGGAAGTCGGGTTGCACGTCGGATTGCCTCGAAAGTACCTCCAAGTGTTCACCAAACTCTAAACAAGAGTAGAGAGATCGAAGCTAGTCAATCAATCTCTTCTATGCTCCAAAGAATTTAATCTCTCAAGCACACAATTAATAAGAAGAATTTTGGATGGAATGATGGATAAAATATTGAGAGGAGAATGTTTTGCATTAATTAAACAAAGGAAGGGATGATGGACCTATTTATAGGGCATCCTCAAACCCACATCATGGGTAAACTACTTACACATGATCCATTGTTAATCTCTCCACTAAACCACATAATGTGCAAACCGCTTTGCACATGATCTTTTGCTTATTTCTCCTCTCACCATCCCATAACTACCAAGGTGGATTAAATCCAGCCGTTAATCAATAAAAATCTCCTATTAATATATACAAAAACGTAGGCAAACGGTAAGACAATTTTTCACTATTTTTGACTTTACCAAATTTTGGATTAATATCCATCAAAATTTGGGCGTTGGGGTTTTAACAAATTTATATGTTAAATTGTTGCGGATCACATAATATCATGTAATATATTATCATATATATTGTCAAAACATTATATCCCATAATATATACATTTCATACGAATTTATTTGTTATTCTAATCATGCCGTTATTACGACATATTGATTTTATTATTTTACCACATGTATATTATTTCATACCACATGAAACTTAATATATCATATAAAATATAAAATCACATCTCTTGTTTCCCAATTTTGTGATGTGACCTAAAAGAGGATCTAAGTTGTGTTGGTAATGATATTAAAATTTTAAAATCATAAACTATAAGCGGTATCTAGGTACACATTATAGTTACCGAAATAACAAATATATTTTGTTCACTCGAACAGAACACGATCAATTTAGTGATATGTAATATATCACTTGTGATGTCCTGACCCTAGATTAGGACTAATCTGGGTTAGTGGGGGGTTTGCATGTGGAAGGAAAGGGACATGATGGGGATATGGGTGGGAGGAGTAGGGTGATGGTGTAGGGGATGGGGTGTGATGGGTTAGTCTTTTAAAGGGAAGCACCCATCTTTGTCTCTATTTTTTTCACTCACTCACTCACTCACTCACTCACACTCTCTCTCTCTCTCTCTCTCTCTCTCTCCCTCACACAACTTTCACTTGTTCTCTCCTCAGCTCCGTAACCCTGGCAAATAGAGCTTCGACCAGCAGCAACAAGGCAGTGGAGGCGAAGCACGGCGTGGCGAGGTGCTCGAGTGCAGTTTTGAGGCGTGACGACGTTGAGGCTTCCAACGTGAACGTTCTCCAACAAACGAAGAAAGGTATGCCAGTTCAATAGATGCATTTCGTTTTGCTCACACTTGTGGTGTGCCATGTTGGCTGGTAGGTGGAGGTCCGAGACCTCGCCGACATCGTATGGGCAACAAGTTAGACATAGATCGACTAGGTAGTTGTCGGTCAACGGTCGACCGGTGCCCTCGGGCGGTCGACTGAATGTAATGTAAATTCCCGACTTTAACCAACACCGGTCGAACAATGCCTTGTGGCAGTCGATCGGTTGTGCGTATGCTGGTTGGTTGGAGGAAAATGTCTGTTGTTTTTTGGTCGATCGGGACCCCTGAGTCGGTCGACCGTTGGTTTCTGGACGGGTCTGGACAGAGTGTGGACTATCTACACGGTCGACCGCTCTTGACTTTGTCTGACTGGTAACTTAGGTAACTTAATGATTGTTCGACCGATTGATAATGAGTTCGACCAATTGATGACTAGAAACTTCTAGGTTGCCCCTGGTAGTTTCGATCGACCGGGACCCCTGAGTCGTTTAACCGTTGAAATTGTATGATGTTGACTTTGTCCGGATTTTGACCACGTATCGGTCGACCGGTTTATATGTTTGTTCGACCATTGGGGCTTAGGTTATGAGAAAAGATTTCGACCGTTGTTGGCCTTTGTTTGACCGATCCTATTGGGAACGGTCGACCGAGTTGCCTGTTTTAGTCGACTGTTTATGCTCAGAACTGAATTCCTAGTCCTAGTGAAGTGCCAACTATGTTCACGGAAACCTATATCCTCGCCCAGAGCGTGAGCCAGGAGGTGACGTTGGGTGCGTTGATCAGGCCTACCCAGGGACCACCGAGTGGAAGAGTGTGGGTACTTGGGATGTGGCACCTCTATTGATATATTGTGGCGTAAAGCAAAGCTTTTATTGACTCTCTGTATAGTAGTAGACTTGAGGGATCACATATCCCAATGTATGATGATGCATGCTCAAGGAGCATAATGACCAGGCAGACTTCAGTCCCGAAACCGTCCGATGTTGTGCTGGACGTATGGTGTACCGTCCGATGTTGTGCCAGACGTAATGATTGACTCGGCCGATATAGTTCCAGCGACTATGCTACCGATGTTGTTCTGGTGAGGATATGGCCGATGTTGTTCCGGCATGATAGCTCAGCTGGGCACCTTCTGAATGATTGATGGACCGACCTGAGTGACAACTCCATCGGTGTGGTGTTGACCCCGATGATTAAGATCTGATTCTTATGACGCGGAAGTGAAGACGCCCCTCACCGATCCCTATTATTAGTGTAGCCATGTGTGGGGTGCGTTGCTGATTGATCTCGTTTTATATTTAACCGCAAGTGCACGGCCGCGTTGAAGCGGTGGCAAATACGGGTCATCCACTGGGAGGTGTGTCGACACTTGGTTTGTGCGAAGGCGAGAGGTAAAGAAAGGGAAGAAAGGTTGGTTACACTAAACTACACTACAATGCTAAACTAGAATGCAAAAGGAAATGAAGATAAGCAATAAAACTAAACCCCAAAGGGGGTAGAGAACAGATGTGAACATAAAGATGTGTGTGTGTGTGTGTGTTCAATTAAGCTCCTCACAACATGTAATGCATGAAATCATAAAACTACATCCAATCTAGCCTCTACATGAATTAAGATAAGACTACATCATTAAAACATACAAGACAATGATTGGAATGAAGCTACATGAACTCAAGTATAAAGACTAGACCCTACTATGCCTCCACATGAATTAAGATGACTACATCATTAAAACATACAAGACATTAGCTAAGGAAAAGGCAACAAGAGTACATACACTACAAATTGTGTTTCCAACATTAACTTCATCCATATCCTAACCTTATCATTCCCCATAAAATAGGTCCACTAATCAAAGCATAAGCTAAGCTTCATTCAAGAGCATTAGCATATCAAAGATAAGAGTGGAGACCCATTAGATGGTTATGGAAATCATATAAAGCTCAATGGATAAAAATAACACACACTTAATACACTACATAATTATATCACATATTTCTCCACCCCCCAAATGGGGATGGAACTACTCACTACTCATTACACTACTGATTAGACTAAGTAAAGAAAACATTTAACTAAGATACTAAAATTACTAAACAAGAAATTAAACAAAGTAAAGCAACCCACACAAAGCAAACAACATAACAAAACAAGATTAAAAGAAACAAATAAACTTTTATTAACAATGACTCACATTGAAGGTAGCATTCTTCTCCACCTTGAGTTTTTGCTGGCTCACTCCTTAGTAGAGAGAATGCCACCAAGCATTGGGTAATTACAATGGAAGGTGAAGAGTTCTATTTATAAGCATGGAAAAAGCTAATCGGGGACAATCCCACGATGTGGGACTAAACCAATACCAAAAATAGCCTAAACGAACATTAATACAAGTCCAGGAGAAATTTTCGACGGATCCTGAGCAATATGGACCGCCAATTAGCGGTCCAAAATTGTCGGATCGTGTTGGAATTTGTTGTGGGCTTTGCTTTCTGGTATTGTTGGTCTTTGATGCGGTTACTCGACTTGTTGGAGCTCCGACCCGAATAGAATTGGTAAAATACTCCCCATGATGGTGTGGAGTATTCTGTTTTGCTCTTAGGTCCTTCTGTCTTACATTCAGGTCCTTCTCCCTTGCATCTTGGTCCCTAGATCTCACCATTCAGTCCTTTTTCCCAGCTTTTGGGTCCTTTCATGGCTCTTCTCTTCAAACCTCTTTATTCCTGAAAACTAAACATAAAACTCGTCACGTAGCATTGCTTAGGTGTAAGATAATGGATATAAGATACAAATATGAGCATAAAATGATGTCAATCAAATACCCCCACACCTAAGTTTTTGCTAGTCTCGAGCAAAACAAAGAAAGAGAAAAACAAACGAGAAACAAGAAATCCTAACTTACTTTCGTAGGAATCACGGTTGCACTTAGCACGTGCAACAAGCCGTTAAACCTCTTTGTTGCCAAGGAGGAGGAGTGTTGTCTCCTGAGGGTTTTCAGCGGATATACCCACAAAATCCGAACAAGATGCATTATTCAATCTAGACCTCGACTCGTTGGACTTATTTTGTCGATCATTGGACGCGGTAATGCTACGGGCCGACTCTATATAGGTGATCAGTCCACACCTCTACCCTAATGAATCATTCGTGCAAGTTAAATAAGGAATTATGTGAAAGACATGGACAACCTCAACATCCTCAAGTGCTACAAAGTGTAAAGTCCATTAAGGTTCTTATTTGCATTATCATATTTTTTTTTCTTTTTGTTTCTTTTCACATTTTTTTCTTTTACTTTTTATTAGTTGGATCTTCATTCTCCCAGGGTCAGGTTCCGTGCATCATTGCCCATGAGGACTTACACTATCACGTACACCTTTCCCCACATCTCCACATAGGGCAATCCCTACCACCCGTGTAACGGGAGTTCAGTCGGCGCATCCCAAGTCAGATGACTCGAAAGCACCAGGCACAAAGTCCCCTCAGACCTACTTTCCCGAGTGATAGGAGCCGTGCGAGAAGAGAGAACACCTAATCACTTATTTCTTATCTACACATGAACCAAAACCCCTACACTAATGTCTCATAACAGGATTTAGAGGGTCCTTGACTACAACAAACTTCCTTAAGTTAACAGACACGAATTATTGACTCACTAGGTTCAGGGTGGACTTCTTTAAATGTTTGAGTACTGAAACCCTAGGATTACACGCCCCCAAGGGAAAACTGGGGTGCATCCTAACGACTCGATAAATCCTAAAGCCACGTACTAGATATCCTAATGCATCAAGTTCAAGACAATTTTGGGAGCTTTCTTTTTACTTTGCCTCTCAACGGTTTTGCTCATGCTAAACACACGCAAAACCCACAAAACATTTTCTTTCGAAAACACATGAAGATTTTGAAAGAAATGTGAAAATTTTGAAGCACTAGGCAAGCAAAAGAAGACAAGTCACCCAAGGATCATGGCAAGCAGATATATCGATATTAAATGCAGCACACTATCATGACCCTAACAATGCAAACAAAAGAAAACAAAATCAAAGGAAAAAGGCTCAACTATGTACACACGTAAAACACCCCCCCACACCTACTTCATGCATTGTCCTCAATGAATGCAAGCAAGATACTACATGGATTTATGCATGAAAAAGGAGAGATCTCACCAACGTGAAGTACAAAGGGAAGTGTATGGCTATGTTGATGGACACAACCCAAATTCCCTCAAAACCTGTGAGATGCTAAAGAAAGGGTACAAATACGTGAAAGAAATGGAGCCCAAATACACAAGGGTTGGGGCTCACAACAATCGATGCTCACTGAAGGAGTCTTTTATTGTACTTCTTTTTTTTTTCTTTTTTTCTTTTTTTTTTCTTTTTTTTTTCTTTTTTTATATCTATGTACAAACATAAGTTCCCATCTTCATTTGTCAAAAGACATCAAATGGGAACCTAAACAGTGGGTCAATGCACTTGGAAAGGGAACTTGACACCACGCGGGGCCAGAATACGCATGCGTGGGCCCCCTTCACAAAGAGCACCAGATGAAATGAGAGGTTCGTGAATTGGACGCAAAGGCGTCTCATTCAAAGGATCAAACTGAAAGAGCTTGAACCTCTCAAGAGTTTGGGAAATGAGGGGCAACGGAAGAAGAGTTTCTCCCGTTGCGCAGTTGAAGTTATGATCATCAATCCAAACTCTCCAACCGACAGGCTGGTGCGTCGGAACGAGGTCAAGAACCTCGTTAGGCATGTCCGACACACCAGGGGAACAAAAAGTGGGTCTCATACCCAAGGTATCCTCCAAGGAACTCCTAATACCCTCATGAGCAATATAGTTGTTTGATGTTCCATCATTTCCAAGATGATCAGGAACAATAGTGAGAGGCAAACTCTCATCAGGTTGTTTGAAATTGAGGGGACTAGGGAGCTCTTGCTCCACCAGAGGTGAGTCCTTAGGAGGCACAACATGAAGATCATGTGGCTCAAGGGCCACGGGACAAAAAGATAAGGCACAATCCTATGCCGACTCATAATAGAACTGGTCCAAGCTATTCTCAGTTGGAATCGAATCCTCCACCAAGTGATCGTGAATTGAAACCCCAAGTCCCTCAGACTGACTAGGAGTTTGACTTTGAAAGATTGTGCTTTGAATTTGTGGATGTGGTGGTGGTTTGATTTCAGAAGATAAACCCTCATGTCGACCAGAAAAATTACCCTCCTCATGTAATCGCTGTGTCATTTGACTAACTTGCATTTGCAAAGCCTTGATTGTACTTTGCAATGCTTGAAGGGTCAGATCACGAGAAGGGTCCTTGGGGTCAACCTGCTGGGGTGGTGGAGTCTGGTCGGAATAGCCCGACGATGAGGCATGAGCAGGTTGGTAATTATGGTGCTGAGACCATTGATGTGGGGGTTGGTAGGTCGCCGATGGGCGTGGAGGTTGATAAGGTGGAGCTCGAGGTTGAGCGTGAGAGCTCTGACCGTGACCCCCACTAGGCCCCCAAGAGAAGTCAGGATGGTTACGCCATCCCGGGTTGTAGGAGTGATTGTACGGGTCGTTACGGGGCCTCTGCTGATACATCGCATTTGCATGCTCAGTATCCCTTGGAGCGTAAGCGCAATCCAAGTCATCATGGCCCGTAAGTCCACACCTACTACACCCAGGATTAGCGACCTGAGCTACAGGAGCTCGGTCCAACTCTAACCTCTCAATCCTACGCATGAGAGCATCCAAATTCGCCTCAGACGCGATAGTTGACTCGACATGATATGATCCAATCCAACCAGAAGACCTGGCGGTTGGTGGCTCTCTCATGTTACCCCAATATGAAGAATACTCAGTCACACAATTACGATTATCCCAACCATACGGGGTGTCTGTCTGAGGCACCCCAGGATGCATGGGTCGGGAGTACCAGGGAGAATCGTCCTGGTCCCAACAATGATATGGATGGTCGCCCATGTAACCATCCATCTCAAGAAAAACTCTCGAGTCGACCACTCTCACCACCACGAGGCTAAGCTCGCAAAAAGTGCTCGACTCGACCCTAAAACGCTAACAGAGAGTGTAAAGGGGAGGAGACTATAACGTAGAAGAAGGTGAGAAGAAGATGACTCAGAGGAGAAGGGAAGAATCCCTAGAGCTAGCGAGGGTACAGGGTGAAGGTAGAAGCCTAACTAGCAAGCATGGCTCAAACAATGTAAGGCAATGGGTCCTTAGGCTAGACGACGCCTAACTTCGAGGTCACTAGCCTCGACACGCCTCACCTCCCTACAACGAGGACCACAATGCCCAGCAAGTGATACCAGATCCGGAGATCTAGTACCTCCTACTATCGACAAGGTAGGCAACGCCGATCAGGTCATGACGGTCTCAACTAGATTACTCTCCTAGTGCGCCCGCAATCCTAGGGCCAATGTCTACTTGCTTTTAGTTAAGGCTTTATTAAGAGTGATTTTTGGGGCCAAGGAAAGGGTGATGAAATCCCCCACCTTATCTTTTATGGGACAGCCCCTCCTTAGTAGCGATTTGATCCTAGATCTAGCAATCAATCGCTCCAATCAAACGCTCTCTCACTCTTGTCCCGATGCACCTTACGAACTAATGCATGAACGAAACATGCATGAATGAGGGATGTGGGTGCACGTACCTCACGCCAGCAATCAACGACAAAATGAAAAGCAAAGAAAAGACAAATGCATGCAAGGTCTACCAATGGTGCATGACCTAGATGGCAAGAAGTCTAATCTTTTGCTTTGAGTTTTATGGTCCAAGTTGATTAAAGGGGGAGTGATTAATGATCTGGGAGCAAATAAGAAGTCACAGCATGCAAAATTGGGCTCCCAGATAACACAAATTACAACACAAATGACCACAAAAAATTTGGAAGACAGAATCCCTTACCAGGCCGCCAATTGGCGGTTCCAAACCGCTGATTGGCGGTCTGTTGTTGGATTTGCTTCCTCAAACTTCTCCAGTGGCCTCCGCGTGATGAGAGTGTTCCCTGCAACTAAGAAAAACTGAAAAAGAAAAATTAAAAACCCCTCGAATCGTCCAAACCAAGGTCTGGACAGAGCACCTCCCCGGCAACGGCGCCAAAAACTTGATTGATCTCGTTTTATATTTAACCGCAAGTGCACGGCCGCGTTGAAGCGGTGGCAAATACGGGTCGTCCACTGGGAGGTGTGTCGACACTTGGTTTGTGCGAAGGCGAGAGGTAAAGAAAGGGAAGAAAGGTTGGTTACACTAAACTACACTACAATGCTAAACTAGAATGCAAAAGGAAATGAAGATAAGCAATAAAACTAAACCCCAAAGGGGGTAGAGAACAGATGTGAACATAAAGATGTGTGTGTGTGTGTGTGTTCAATTAAGCTCCTCACAACATGTAATGCATGAAATCATAAAACTACATCCAATCTTGCCTCTACATGAATTAAGATAAGACTACATCATTAAAACATACAAGACAATGATTGGAATGAAGCTACATGAACTCAAGTATAAAGACTAGACCCTACTATGCCTCCACATGAATTAAGATGACAACATCATTAAAACATACAAGACATTAGCTAAGGAAAAGGCAACAAGAGTACATACACTACAAATTGTGTTTCCAACATTAACTTCATCCATATCCTAACCTTATCATTCCCCATAAAATAGGTCCACTAATCAAAGCATAAGCTAAGCTTCATTCAAGAGCATTAGCATATCAAAGATAAGAGTGGAGACCCATTAGATGGTTATGGAAATCATATAAAGCTCAATGGATAAAAATAACACACACTTAATACACTACATAATTATATCACATATTTCTCCACCCCCCAAATGGGGATGGAACTACTCACTACTCATTACACTACTGATTAGACTAAGTAAAGAAAACATTTAACTAAGATACTAAAATTACTAAACAAGAAATTAAACAAAGTAAAGCAACCCACACAAAGCAAACAACATAACAAAACAAGATTAAAAGAAACAAATAAACTTTTATTAACAATGACTCACATTGAAGGTAGCATTCTTCTCCACCTTGAGTTTTTGCTGGCTCACTCCTTAGTAGAGAGAATGCCACCAAGCATTGGGTAATTACAATGGAAGGTGAAGAGTTCTATTTATAAGCATGGAAAAAGCTAATCGGGGACAATCCCCCGATGTGGGACTAAACCAATACCAAAAATAGCCTAAACGAACATTAATACAAGTCCAGGAGAAATTTTCGACGGATCCTGAGCAATATGGACCGCCAATTAGCGGTCCAAAATTGTCGGATCGTGTTGGAATTTGTTGTGGGCTTTGCTTTCTGGTATTGTTGGTCTTTGATGCGGTTACTCAACTTGTTGGAGCTCCGACCCGAATAGAATTGGTAAAATACTCCCCATGATGGTGTGGAGTATTCTGTTTTGCTCTTAGGTCCTTCTGTCTTACATTCAGGTCCTTCTCCCTTGCATCTTGGTCCCTAGATCTCACCATTCAGTCCTTTTTCCCAGCTTTTGGGTCCTTTCATGGCTCTTCTCTTCAAACCTCTTTATTCCTGAAAACTAAACATAAAACTCGTCACGTAGCATTGCTTAGGTGTAAGATAATGGATATAAGATACAAATATGAGCATGAAATGATGTCAATCAGTTGCGTACTCTCCGTAAGACCAAATGTGCCTACAGTACGTCTTCGTGGGAGACTCGATGATGATTGCGGGACTGATGTCCAGATTTACCCTTGGAGGGGAACTATTTCGTTACTGTTGATGACATGACATGCCAGTAGTATGATAGTGTCATTTTATTGTATTGTTGCATTCATATAGGTGAGCTTGGCATACGGGGTTTCCTTATGAAACCTCAGGCATTGTTGTTATATTTATGTTTCAGGACCGCAATAGGTTCTGTTGGGTGGTGACAACGGGCACACACATTTTGGGGCCAGTATCCTCTTCAACCTATTCGAGGTCGTCTGATTACCTGCATTTATCTTTAGTTGTATTGATGTAATCAAGTATTTTGACAAACTATGATGTATTATGGTGCACCGATTGGTTATTTATACGAGTAACATTCTCGTTTCATGATATTTCCCTTGTGATCTTTTATTGTTAAAATTCCAAATTTTTCCGTTGTTCCAGGATGTTACATCACTTGTGTCTATCCCTTACCTCATGATATTATGAATATTATACAAAGTAAGAATGTATCATCTTTGTATTATATATTCTTTTTCTTGATCTCATAAGCTAATTATAAATATGTAACTATACATAAGTTACATTGTGCACATTATAATTTTACTTTATCAAGGGGCCCAATTAATATCATCACTCAAGTCAAGAGGGGCAATGATAATCTTTTGACATATCATTTTTTCCGGCACAAGTCATGTATAACCAACAAATCTCTTTATCACTATGCGTAATGATAGATTTTTATAATAATCATATTACACACTTCTCATGTGAAAAAATATAGGTCTCATATCTTAAAATCCAAAGACACAATGAAAACATTAATGACACAAACATAATTCCATAATATTTCATTTATTAGGTCTATTCAATATATGAAAGAAAATATTCTCCATTTCATATACTCATGTTAATTTTTTTGTAGAGCTACAATATTCTTTAACCAACATGACAATCTTATCTTGGTAATTAATGTTCAATGTTAATTACCATGTTTGTGAATTTCTTTTGATTTATGCATACTATTATCTTTTAGAGCTCTACGATTAAGAACCAAGAGCCTCTTCCTTAACACTTCCAAAAGACGAATACATTAATCAAGGAACAAAATATTTGTACATTCAATTCAAAACAAAAGACATGTAAAAAATACTTCTGGAACACACATTCCTTTCAATCTCCCACTTGTTATCGAAGTCTTCTTTCACATATATTCACAATGTATAAAACTTAAATAACTAGGGTAAACCTCTTATCTTACTCATCAAGCCACTCTACATGGTTCTTCAAACCCATGGACTCAAAATGCATTTCACCTTTGGCTTGAGATAAGGGTTTGGTGAATGGATCAGCTGTGTTGCTGTTTGTGTCCACCCACAATAAATTTATTTTGCCTTCGTTGATAAAATCACGAGTGACAAAGTACTTGCGGTCCATGTCCTTCACCTTGTGATGAGATTTAGGATCCTTGATTTGCGAGATAAATGCACTATTATCACAAAATAGCTCTATGAGTCCTTCGCTTGAAGGAACTACTCCAAGCTCTTCAAGGAACTTCTTAATCCACACTCCTTCCTTGCATTCTTCAGCGACAACCATCACTTCTAAAGCAGTGGTTGAGTCGGCCATAGTGGTATGTTTCAAGCTACGCCAATTCACGGCTCCACCATTCAGAATAAAGACATATCCTGATTGAGACCTCCTATCGTTTGTATCACTCATGAAACTCGCATCCGAGTACCCCTCGGCTACCAGCTCCCTTTGATCTCCATTAACAAGAAACTTTTCTTTGGCTGTAGTTGTTAATGTACCTCAGAATATTCTTAACCGTAGTCCAATGATCAGGACCTGCGTT
Organism: Triglochin maritima; assembly: GCA_963682175.1. NCBI lineage: Eukaryota > Viridiplantae > Streptophyta > Magnoliopsida > Alismatales > Juncaginaceae > Triglochin > Triglochin maritima. The sequence continues at coordinate 16,437,845 of OY821785.1, forward strand.
GGATTGGTGACGACTTGTCATGCTTAGAGAATACGAGACATCGGGTCTTGTGCAAGGCATCGCGTACATGATTGATCCTATTGCGGAAGCATAAGGAATGCCTTTCATGTACTCTAAGTGTTTACGTGATATAACATGTTGAGACTTCTTGAGTTGCATACCCATACTCATTGACACATTGCCCGTTTTGGAATTGTTCATATTAAACCTTTCCAAGACTTTGTCAATGTATGTACATTGACTTATGCCAATGAGTCTACGAGGTCTATCTCTATATACTTCTTCGTCATAATGTTTGCTCCAACTCCTCGATGCGTGCTTTAATTCATAAATGGATCGTTTATGCTTGCATACTTTCTTACTATTCTTTGGATCTTCAAAACCTTGAGGCTGTACCATGTACACGTTATCCTCCAAGTTCCCGTTAAGGAACACTATTTTGATATCCATTTGTCATATTTCATAATCATGAAATGCGATAATAGCAAGCATAATCCAAATAGGTTTGAACATGGCAACCCATGAAAAAGTTTCATCATAGTCACTTCCTTGAACTTGAGTGAAACCATTTGCTACAAGTCTTGCCTTATAGGTTGTCAAGTTCCCATCCATGTCAATCTTCCTCTTAAAAATCCATTTGTTTTGAACGACTCTCTTTCCTTGATGAAGGTCAACCAAGTCCCATACTTGATTGTCATACTTGGATTGTATTTCAGATTCCTTGGCTTTAAACAATAGTTTGGAGTTTTTCCTCTCCATTGCTTCTTGAAAGGTCGAGGGATCATCAGTATCGAGTACCATGATCTCATGAAGTCCCAAATACATATTGGGCTTCTTTCTCTCCCTCATTAACCTTCTATGTTCTATTGGTCCTATGTGTGCGTTTTGAACTTCCTGAACTTCTTCCACAATTTTTTGTGGAGTTTGTTCATATTCAATTCTTGAATGAACACTAGGTGATGATGATTGAGTTTCACCCACAATTGCTTGCGAGGGTTTCTCACTCATACTTCCACTAACCAAAATAACCTCGGTTAGGTCTACATGATCTTGAATGTTATCATTCAGATCATGATCTTGTAGAATATCTTGAGTTTCCTCAAGCACAATTCTACTCCCACTACTTTTTACTCTTTCAAGAAATTCTTTCTCTAAGAATACGACAACCCTCTTGACAATCACTCGATTAGAGGTTTTATGCCAAAATTAGTATCCTCTTGTCTCACGAGGATAACCTATAAAGAAGTATTTATCCACTTTTGGTTGAAGTTTGGTCGACATCAATCTTTTGAGGTAGGCCTCACAACCCCAAATCTTGAGAAACTTGAGCTTGGATATTTTACCACTTCGATGCTCATACGACGTTTTCTCTATGAATTTGCATGGAGCATTGATTCAGTGTGTAAGCCGCAGCTTGTTGTGTATAACTCCAAAGTAAAGTGGCAATTCAACTTGACTTATCATTGATCTAACCATGTCGAGCAACGTCCTATTTCGCCATTCGGATACACCATTCCACTGAGGTGTACCGGTGATTGACATCATTTCATGCTCATATTTGTATCTTATATCCATTATCTTACACCTAAGCAATGCTACGTGACGAGTTTTATGTTTAGTTTTCAGGAATAAAGAGGTTTGAAGAGAAGAGCCATGAAAGGACCCAAAAGCAGGAAAAAGGACTTAATTGTGAGACCTAGGGACTAAGATGCAAGGGAGAAGGACCTGATCGTAAGACCGAAGGACCTAAGAGCAAAACAGGAAACTCCACACCATCATGGGGAGTATTTTGGCAATTCGATTCGGGTCGGAGCTCCAACAAACCAAGTAGATGCATCCAAGACCAACAAATCCATCAAGCAAAGCCCACAACCAAAAGCAACGCGATCTGAAGTTTATAGACCGCCAATTGGCGGTCCATATGGCCCCAGATCCGCTAATCTTTCTCCTGGACTTGTATTATCATGTGTTTAGGCTATTTTTGGTATTGGTTTAGTCCCACATCGGAGGATTGTCCCCGATTAGCTTTTTCCATGCTTATAAATAGAACTCTTCACCTTCCATTGTAATCACTCATTGCTTGGTGGCATTCTCTCTACTAAGGATTGAGCCTTGAAGCAAAAACTCAAGGTGGAGAAGAATGCTACCTTCAATGTGAGTCATTGTTAATAAAATAATTCTTCTAGTTTCTTTTAAACTTGTCTTTTAATTTGTGCATGTTTGTTTTGTCTTTCCTTTCCTTTTATGCTTCTTTATTTCTTGCTTGATTAGTGTAGTTTTATTTCAGTAGAATGCTTCATTTTGTTAGAGTAGTTAGTTTAAATATGTGTGAGTAGTTCCATCCCCATTTGGGGGGTGGAGAAATATGTGATATAATAATGTAGTGTATTAAGTGTGTGTTATTTTTATCCCTTGAGCTTTATATGATTTCCATAACCATCTAATGGGTCTCCACTCTTATCTTTGATATGCTAATGCTCTTGAATGAAGCTTAGCTTATGCTTTGATTAGTGGACCTATTTTATGGGGAATGATAAGGTTAGGATATGGATGAAGTTAATGTTGGAAACACAATTTGTAGTGTATGTACTCTTGTTGCCTTTTCCTTAGCTAATGTCTTGTATGTTTTAATGATGTAGTCATCTTAATTCATGTGGAGGCATAGTAGGGTCTAGTCTTTATACTTGAGTTCATGTAGCTTCATTCCACTCATTGTCTTGTATGTTTTAATGATGTAGTCTTATCTTAATTCATGTAGAGGCAAGATTGGATGTAGTTTTATGATTTCATGCACTACATGTTGTGAAGAGCTTAATTGAACACACACACACACACATCTTTATGTTCACATCATTTCTCTACCCCCTTTGGGGTTTAGTTTTATTGCTTATCTTCATTTCCTTTTGCATTCTAGTTTAGCATTGTAGTGTAGTTTAGTGTAATACATCTTTCTCCCTTCTTTTTACCTCTCGCCTTCGAATAAACCAAGTGTCGACACACCTCCCAGTGGACGACCCGTATTTGCCACCGCTTCAACGCGGCCGTGCACTTGCGGTAGAAATATAAAACGAGATCAATCAAGTTTTTGGCGCCGTTGCCGGGGAGGTGCTCTGTCCAGACCTTGGTTTGGACGATTCGAGGGGTTTTTAATTTTTCTTTTTCAGTTTTTCTTAGTTTCAGGGAACACTCTGATCACGGGGAGGCCACTGGAGAAGTTTGAGGAAGCAAATCCAAGAACAGACCGCCAATCAGCGATTTGGAACCGCCAATTGGCGGCCTGGTGAGGGATTCTGTCTTCCAATTTTTTTGTGGTCATTTGTGTTGTAATTTGTGTTATCTGGGAGCCCAATTTTGCATGCTGTGATTCCTTATTTGCTCCCAGATCATTAATCACTCCCCCTTTAATCAACTTGGACCATAAAACTCAAAGCAAAAGATTAGACTTCTTGCCATCTAGGTCATGCACCATTGGTAGACCTTGCATGCATTTGTCTTTTCTTTGCTTTACATTTTGTCGTTGATTGCTGGCGTGAGGTACGTGCACCCACATCCCTCATTCATGCATGTTTCGTTCATGCATTAGTTAGTAAGGTGCATCGGGACAAGAGTGAGAGAGCGTTTGATTGGAGCGATTGATTGCTAGATCTAGGATCAAATCGCTACTAAGGAGGGGCTGTCCCATAAAAGATAAGGTGGGGGATTTCATCACCCTTTCCTTGGCCCCAAAAATCACTCTTAATAAAGCCTTAACTAAAAGCAAGTAGACATTGGCCCTAGGATTGGGGGCGCACTAGGAGAGTAATCTAGTTGAGACCGTCATGACCTGATCGGCGTTGCCTACCTTGTCGATAGTAGGAGGTACTGGATCTCCGGATCTGGTATCACTTGCTGGGCATTGTGGTCCTCGTTGTAGGGAGGTGAGACGTGTCGAGGCTAGTGACCTCGAAGTTAGGCGTCGTCTAGCTTAAGGACCCATTGCCTTACTTTGATTGAGCCGTGCTTGCTAGTTAGGCTTCTTCCTGATCCCACTACCCACGCTAGCTCTAGGGATTCTTCTCTCCTCACCTGAGTCATCTCCTCATCTATTCTCTACGTATAGTCTCCTCCTCTAGTACACCTTCTGTTGTGTGTTTGTTAGAGTCGAGTTGAGCATTTTTATGCGAGGTTGGGCTCGTTCTGGTGAGAGCGCTCGACTCGAGAGAGTGCTTATTTCTGAGATGGAAGATCTTGGTGATCGACCATCTCCGCCTCGTGCTCCTTTGGAGCAAGAAGGCGAGTCGTCTCGTGGTGGCGAGGGAGACCGGGTTCCATACATGGACTACCTCGGTCCATTCCCACCACCACGTAGACCTCCTTCTCCTCCTCCTCTGACTCGAGAGGAAGGGAGATTCGGTCAGGATCGAGTTCTAGGTGCACCACCACCTTTAGCTCGACAGGATAGGCCGATGACGTTGTGGGAGCGGACCCATCCTGTTCGGGCCGCACAACCTTCTTGCATAGTTGTTCCCCCTGCTCGCGGGAACAACTATGAGCTGAAACCTCAGTATGTGAGCATGCTTCCAACCTTTACTGCCAATAAGGAGGATCCGTATATTTTTATACGCGAATTCGAGGAAGTATGCTCCATGTTCAAGCTTCAACAGCTTGACGAGGATTCTGTCCGGTTGAGGATGATTTCGTTCGCATTGAAGGATAATGCGAAGAAATGGATGTATAGCCTCTCGGCGAGCTCGATTCGGTCTTGGGATGACTTTGTGACCGTCTTTCTGAAGAGATTTTTCCCTCAAAGGAAAACTCAACAGATACGGCACCAGATACATCAAATGTATCAGACCGAGACCGAATCTTTTCATGGTTTCTTTGAGAGGTTCAAGGACCTTCTCCAGCAATGCCCTCATCATGGACTGGAGTTATGGCAGCTGTGCCAGATTGTTTATGAGGGCATCAACTACAACACCCGCATATTGTTGGAGTCGATGTGCCAGGGTGACTTCCAAATGAAACCCATCGAGGAGGCATGGGACACTTTTGAATCCATGGCTGAACGCACCTTCGAGTGGGACACCATGAGAGAGCCACCAGCCGCCAGGTCTTCTGGTCGAGCTGGATCATATCATGTTGAGTCGACTATCGCGTCTGAGGCGAAAATGGCTGCTCTCATGCGTAGGATAGAGAGTTTGGAGATGGACCGAGCTCCTGTAGCTCAGGTCGCTACTCCCGGGTGTACTAGGTGTGGACTGTCGGGACATGATGACTTGGAGTGCGCTTATGCTCCAAGAGATACAGAGCATGCAAATGCGATGTATCAACAAAGGCCCCAAAACGACCCGTACAGTCAGTCCTATAACCCGGGATGGCGTAACCATCCTAACTTCTCTTGGGGGTCTAGTGGAGGACACGGTCAGAGCTCGCACGCTCAACCTCCACCTCCACCTTATCAACCTCCACGCCCATCGGCGACCTACCAACCCCCACATCAAAGGTCTCAGCACCAAAATTACCAACCTGGTCAGGCCTCTTCGTCGGGTTATTCTAACCAGACTCCACCACCCCAGCGGGTTGACCCTAAGGACTCTACCATTGAACAAACCCTTCAAGCATTCATGCAGAGCACTCAATCCATGCTTGCGGCCAACAATAATACGGTCAAAGCATTGGAAATGCAAGTAAGCCAGTTGGCTCATCAGCTCCATGAACGCGAGAAGGGTCAATTCCCGAGTCAACCTGTGGTAAATCCCAGGGGTCAGCCTGCTAATACCAGGCAGAATGTACACAATGTTGAAAGTGACCCTTCCCAACATGCTAATGTTATTCATACCTTGAGATCGGGAAGGGTCGTTGACAACAATGTGAACATGCCGGAAGCCAACCCTGTTGGCAAGTCTTCCGTGGAGAGTCTTGATCCTGTCAAGGAACCTAATTCTGAGACTCCTCCTCGTGATTCCTATGTCCCCAAGGCACCATTCCCTCATCGGTTGACTAAAAAACGTGATGAGCATTGGGATAAGATCGTTGAGGTACTTAGGCAAGTAAAGGTGAACATCCCGTTGTTGGACGTTGTTCAACAAATGCCACCGTATGCCAAGTTCCTCAAAGACCTTTGCACCACCAAGAGAAAAACAAATGTGCCCAAGAAGGCCTTCTTGGCCGCCAATGTGAGCTCCATATTGACACAACCCATGACTGTCAAGTACAAGGACCCTGGTTGTCCAACTGTCTCTTGCATGATTGGGAATGTGACCATCTCTCAAGCTCTATTGGATTTGGGGGCATCTGTGAATCTCATGCCTTACTCAGTCTATGTCAACCTTGGGATAAGCGATCTTAAACCAACGAGGACAACCCTCCAGTTGGCTGATAGATCCGTCAAAATCCCACGAGGGAGTGTGGAGGATGTCCTTATCAAAGTGGGTGAGTTCGTATTTCCAGTTGATTTCATCATCTTAGATACCGAACCCGTGTCCAACCCACAAGGACAAATTCCTGTAATCCTTGGGAGGCCATTTCTTGCGACATCTAATGCCTTGATCAATTGTCGCAATGGCTTGATGAGGTTGTCTTTTGGAAACCTCACGGCGGATTTCAACATCTTCACTCTTGGTAAGCAACCTGGGCTCTTCGACGACTCAGTCGGAGCCAATTTCATCCAGGACACGGATGAGCCCGATTCATTAGGCATGTTCGACTCACATCGACATATTATTGAGGTGCCTAATGATCAGGTTGCGAGTGAAGAGGATCTTGAGGAATCCGCCAGCATATCTCTGGACGAGGAGGCACATCTGGGTGCTTGCTCCTCTTACCCCGTGGCCCTTGAGCCACTTGAAATTAACTCTGAATCCGACAAGGACCCACCTCTGGTCGAGCTTAAACCGCTCCCCGATAACCTAAAGTACATCTTTTTAGGGGATAATGAGACCTTGCCACTCATTATTGCTTCTGATCTTGAAAAAGATCAAGAGGTTGCCCTCAAAAGAGTACTCTTTGAAAACAAAGAGGCGATCGGGTGGTCCTTGAAGGATATCAAGGGAATTAGCCCTGGTATTGTTCAGCATCGGATCCACATGGAAGAGGATTCTAGGCCCCGCAGGGACCCACAACGGAGATTGAATCCTGTACTAAAAGAAGCCGTCCGAAAGGAGGTTCTTAAGTGCTTGGATCATGGCATAATCTATCCTATCTCTGATAGTTCGTGGGTGAGTCCTGTCCATGTGGTTCCCAAGAAGTCAGGCGTGACGGTTGTGGAGAATGAGCATAATGAGCTTATCCCGACACGCCTGCAAACTGGCTGGCGAGTTTGCGTTGATTATCGCAAGCTCAATGCGGCAACGCGGAAAGATCATTTCCCGTTGCCATTCATTGATCAGATGTTGGAAAGGTTGGCCGGACATGAGTACTATTGTTTTCTTGATGGATACTCCGGTTACAACCAAATTCCCATCGCCCCCGAGGACCAAGAGAAAACCACATTCAGTTGTCCCTTTGGCACGTTTGCCTACCGTCGCATGCCCTTTGGGTTATGCAATGCGCCGGCAACGTTTCAGAGGTGTATGATCAGCATCTTCTCCGATATGGTTGAGCGTTTCCTTGAGATATTCATGGACGACTTTTCCATATTTGGCGCTTCCTTTGATGAGTGCCTTCATCACTTGAGCCTTGTCCTCAAGCAATGCCGTGAGAAGAACCTCGCTCTCAATTGGGAGAAATGTCACTTCATGGTGAAGCGAGGGATTGTACTTGGACATGTGGTCTCAAGTAGGGGAATTGAGGTCGATCCCGCCAAAGTGGGTATCATTGCTAATCTCCCACCGCCACGTAATGTGAAGGATATCCGCGACTTTTTGGGGCATGCTGGATTCTATCGGCGGTTCATTCGGGATTTTAGCAAAATCGCTCGACCTCTCACCGCCTTGTTGGCTAAGGATGCCATTTTTGAGTTCACACCGGATTGCCACCATGCCTTTTTGACCTTGAAGAAAGAGTTGACTTCAGCTCCCATTATTAAGGCACCGGTGTGGACTGAACCCTTTGAGTTAATGTGTGATGCATCTGACTTCGCTGTGGGAGCAGTGCTTGGGCAACGATTGGACAAATTGCCTCATGTGATCTACTATGCCAGTAGAACACTCAATGATGCCCAATTGAACTACACTGTGACCGAGAAGGAATTCTTAGAGATCATATTTGCTTTGGAGAAATTCCGGTCGTACTTGATTGGCTCCCACGTGGTTATCTATTCTGATCACACAGCCATCAAGCACCTCATGGCGAAGAAAGATGCAAAATCCCGACTCTTGAGATGGATCTTGTTGTTACAAGAATTCGATCTCGAGATTCGGGACAAAAAAGGGTGTGAAAACGTTGTAGCTGACCAATTGTCTCGTCTAGAGACGACCAACCCACAGGACCAAATCATTGACGATAAATTTCCTGACGAGCAGTTGTTCATGATCGAAGATAACCCTTGGTTTGCCGACATCGTGAACTACCTCGTGACCGAGCAATTTCCTGTGGGTTGGTCAAAATCTGACCAATCCAAATTTAGATCGTATGTCAGATTCTTTCACTGGGACGACCCCTACCTATTCAAATACTGCTCTGACCAAATTTTCAGGCGGTGCGTCCCAGATACCGAGTTCCAAAGTGTGCTCCATTTCTGCCATTCCAAGGCATGTGGAGGACACTTTGGAGCAAAGAAAACTGCTGCCAAGGTGCTCCAATCTGGATTCTACTGGCCCTCTCTTTTCAAGGATGCTTACGACTTTTGTAAGCAATGTGATAGGTGCCAGCGCCTTGGCAGGATTGGTCGACGTGACATGATGCCTTTGCAAAATGTCCTTGTTGTCGACATCTTCGATGTGTGGGGCATCGATTTCATGGGTCCCTTCCCGAACTCTTTCGGGAATGTTTACATTCTGGTGGCCGTTGACTATGTGTCTAAGTGGGTTGAGGCTATACCCACAAAGACCAATGACAACAAGGTGGTCACCAAATTCTTGAGGGACATTTTTGCGCGATTTGGTACTCCTCGGACCATAATCAGCGATAGGGGTACCCACTTCTGTAATCGCTCCTTTGAAGCGCTTATGAGGAAATATTCGATCACCCACAAGCTTGCGACCCCATACCATCCGCAAACTAGTGGGCAGGTCGAAATCTCTAACCGTCAATTAAAGCAAATTCTTGAGAAGACGGTTAGTTCCTCGAGGAAGGATTGGTCTACCAAATTGAATGACGCATTGTGGGCTTTCCGCACCGCGTACAAGACCAATTTGGGTATGTCCCCTTATCGGGTAGTGTACGGCAAGGCTTGCCACCTACCCGTCGAGCTTGAGCATCGTGCTTTCTGGGCGATCAAGAACCTGAATATGGATCTTGATCAAGCAGGAGTACAACGTAAGTTCGACATTGTGGAATTAGAAGAGTTACGCAATGATGCGTACGAGAATGCCAAAATTCATAAGTCCCGAGCCAAGATGTTTCACGATCGCATGATTATGCGAAAGGTGTTTACGGCCGGGCAGAAGGTGTTGCTCTACAATTCCCGGCTTCATCTGTTTGCGGGTAAGCTCCGCAGTCGCTGGTCTGGCCCGTTTATTGTCCAAACCGTTTATCCTCATGGAGCGGTTGAAATCTTGAACCCAGGGAATGGGGACGTGTTCAAAGTTAATGGACAACGCCTCAAACCCTACTTGGAGAGGGCACCAGCCGAAGTCGAGGAGGTCATGTTCCTTCATGAACCTCCCTCGCACTCAACCATTCATGCTCCTACATGAGTGGTTGAGCTTTCATGTTTGTACATAAAAAAAAAAAAAAAAAACTCCTTCAGTGAGCATCGATTGTTGTGGGCCCCAACCCTTGAGTATTTGGGCCCCATTTCTTTCACGTATTTGTCTCCCTTCTTCAGCTTCTCACAGGTTTTGAGGGAATTTGGGTTTGTGTCCATCAACATGACCCCAAACGTCCCTTTGTACTTCATGTTGGTGAGATCGTTCCTTTTTCATCCATGTATCCATATAGTATTTTGCTCACATTCATTGAGGGCAATGCATGAAGTAGGTGTGGGGGGGTGTTTTACGTGTGTACATAGTCGAGTCTTTTCTTTTGATTTTGTTTTCTTTTGTTTGCATTGTTAGGGTCATGATAGTGTGCTGCATTTAATACCGATATATCTGCTTGCCATGATCCTTTGGTGACTTGTCTTCTTTTGCTTGCCTAGTGCTTCAAAATTTTCACATTTCTTTCAAAATCTTCATGTGTTTTCGAAAGAAAATGTTTTGTGGGTTTTGCGTGTGTTTAGCATTTGCAAAACCGTTGAGAGGCAAAGTAAAAAGAAAGCTCCCAAAATTGTCTTGAACTTGATGCATTAGGATATCTAGTACATGGCTTTAGGATTTATCGAGTCGTTAGGATGCACCCCAGTTTTCCCTTGGGGTGAGTAATCAGTGGGTTTCAGTGCTCAAACATTTAAAGAAGTCCACCCTGAACCTAGTGAGTCAAATAATTCGTGTTTGTTAATTTAGGAAGTTTGTTGTAGTCAAGGGCCCTTAATATCTTTTTGTGAAACTTAAGTGTAGGGGTTTTGGTTCCCATGTAGATAAATGAATAAATAAGTGGTGTTCTCTCTTCTCGCACGGCTCCTATCACTCGGGAAAGTAGGTCTGAGGGGACTTTGTGCCTGGTGCTTTCGAGTCATCTGACTTGGGATGCACCGACCGAACCCCCGTTACACGGGTGGTAGGGATCGCCCTATGTGGACATTTGGGGGAAGGTGTACGTGATAGTGTAAGTCCTCATAGGCAATGATGCACGAAACCTGACCCTGGGAGAATCAAACACCAACCAATAAATGCTCCAAAGAAAAAGAAAAAAAAAAGAAAAAAAGAAAAGAAAAAGAAAAAAAAAGAAAAGAAGAGTCAAATAAGAACCAAAATGGACTTTACACTTTGTTTCACATTCAGAAGTTAAGGTTGCCCATGTCTTTCACTTAATTTCTTAGTTAACTCTCACGAATAACTCATTAGGCTAGGTGTGTGGACTGATTACATATATAGAGTCGACTCGTAGTATTACCGCATTCCATGATCGTCAAAATAAGTCCAACGAGTCATGTAGCTAGATTGATTAATGCATCTTGTTCGGATTTTGTGGGTATATCCGCTGAAAACCCTCAGGAGACACCACTCCTCCTCCTTGGCAACAAGGAGGTTTAACGGCTTGTTGCACATGCTAAGTGCAACCGTGATTCCTACGAAAGTGAGTTAGGATTTCTTGTTTTTTTCGTATGCTTTTTCCTTTCTTTGTTTTGCTCGAGACTAGCAAAAACTTAGGTGTGGGGGTATTTGATTGACATCATTTCATGCTTATATTTGTACCTTATATCCATTATCTTACACCTAAGCAATGCTATGTGACGAGTTTTATGTTTAGATTTCAGAAATAAAGAGGTTTGAAGAGAAGAGCCATGAAAGGACCCAAAAGCAGGAAAAAAGGACCTAATTGTGAGACCTGGGGACCAAGATGCAAGGGGGAAGGACCTGATCGTAAGACAGAAGGACCTAAGAGAAAAACAGGAAACTCCACACCATCATGAGGAGTATTTTGTCAATTCGATTCGGGTCGGAGCTCCACTAAACCAGCTAGATGCATCCAAGACCAAGAAACACACCAAGGCAAGCCCACCAGAAGACCCAGCCGGATCTGGGCTTTATAGGCCGCCAATTGGCGGTCTGGTTAAGCCCAAATCAGCCAAGATTCTTCCTGGACTTGTATTAGCACGTGTATTAGTGTATGCTTAGGCTATTTTTGGTATTGGTTTAGTCCCACATCGGGGGATTGTCCCGGATTAGCTTTTTCCATGCTTATAAATAGAACTCTTCACCTCCCATTGTATCCATCTCCCTCTTGGTGGCCATCTTCCCTACTAAGAGTGAAGCCTTGAAGCAAAACTCTAGTGGAGGAAGAGCTACTTGTAATTGAGTGAGTTAATAATATAAGTTTTCTTTTAATGATGTTGTTTCTCTCTTAGTTTAATTTTCTTTCATTTGCATGCTTGTTTGTTTGTTTAGTTTTATGCTTCTTTAATATTTCTTGCTTAAGTAGTATAACTTTCATTTCAGTATTATGCTTTCCTTTGCTAAATTAGTTAGTGTAATGAGTAGTGAGTAGTTCCATCCCCATTTGGGGGGTGGAGAAATATGTGATATAATAATGTAGTGTATTAAGTGTGTGTTATTTTTATCCCTTGAGCTTTATATGATTTCCATAACCATCTAATGGGTCTCCACTCTTATCTTTGATATGCTAATGCTCTTGAATGAAGCTTAGCTTATGCTTTGATTAGTGGACCTATTTTATGGGGAATGATAAGGTTAGGATATGGATGAAGTTAATGTTGGAAACACAATTTGTAGTGTATGTACTCTTGTTGCCTTTTCCTTAGCTAATGTCTTGTATGTTTTAATGATGTAGTCATCTTAATTCATGTGGAGGCATAGTAGGGTCTAGTCTTTATACTTGAGTTCATGTAGCTTCATTCCACTCATTGTCTTGTATGTTTTAATGATGTAGTCTTATCTTAATTCATGTAGAGGCAAGATTGGATGTAGTTTTATGATTTCATGCACTACATGTTGTGAAGAGCTTAATTGAACACACACACACACACACATCTTTATGTTCACATCATTTCTCTACCCCCTTTGGGGTTTAGTTTTATTGCTTATCTTCATTTCCTTTTGCATTCTAGTTTAGCATTGTAGTGTAGTTTAGTGTAATACATCTTTCTCCCTTCTTTTTACCTCTCGCCTTCGAATAAACCAAGTGTCGACACACCTCCCAGTGGACGACCCGTATTTGCCACCGCTTCAACGCGGCCGTGCACTTGCGGTAGAAATATAAAACGAGATCAATCATCATCCAACAAATACCTCAATATGCCAAAGTGTTGAAGGATCTCTGCACAACCAAGAGGAAGACCAATGTTCCTAAGAAAGCATTCTTGGCTGCAAATATCAGCTCACTTTTGTCCAATCCCACCTACACAAAATACAAGGACCCTGGGTGTCCTACTATTCAGTGTACGATAGGGGACACTAGACTGAGCAATGTTTTGCTTGATTTAGGATCAGCGGTCAACCTCCTCCCATTCTTTGTCTTTCAACAGTTGAACTTGGGAGAATTGAAACCAACTAAGATCACCCTCCAATTAGCGGATAGATCCATTCGTATTCCCATGGGGATTATCGAGGACGTGCTTATCAAAGTTGGAGATTTTATATTTCCAGTCGATTTTGTTGTCCTCGATACCAATCCTGTTGCGAACACCCACTCTCAAATACCTTTGATTTTGGGTAGACCATTTCTGGCAACCTCCAATGCCTTGATTAATTGTAGAAATGGTCTCATGAAGCTCTCATTCGGTAACATGAGTGCCGAGTTTCATGTGTTCAACTCTGGTAGGCAACAGGAACCCATGGATGAACCTTTAAATCTCAATCTCATCCGCCAATTGGAGAAAGCACCACAAAATCAACGAACACCTCTAACACCAATGCAACCCGTTGAGAATGTTTGTAGGCTCAGCGAAGACTCATTGCCTGTCTTTGCAATGCAACAGAGTGAGCTGGCCTCGAACATGAATGTCCAAAGGGAGTGTTCGTTGCATGATTCAGTTGAGAGTACTAGTGAGAGTGAGACACCTCATCATATGCCTATACCGGAAGGTGTCTCTACCTCATGTCCCATGGCCATTGAGCCATTTGAGCTTCATATTGACTCCAACAAGGACCCACCTATGACCGAGCTTATGCTTGATGATCTAAACGATTGTGGGAGGTCCTTGTTGGATGACTTGGGGAGAAGCCCCATTCTTAGTGATGCAGGTCTGCTGCATCCATCGAATGAGCTTGAGGAACTCATTCCGATGCACCCGCCTATTGGTTGGAGGGTTTTCTTCGATGAGCAATTAAACCCTAGTGAGGCAACACAACTTCATTCTTTGTTGCCCACACCCGACCAATATCATGAGGGGTTCGAGCCTTTCAGCTTTGACCTTTCGCCTCTCATGACACCTTAGAGTACCAGTGGAGTTTGCCCATCTCGGCAAGTCTCTGGTCCTCCTGACTTGATGTTCTCATTTGATGTTCCTTGCCAAATGATTATGAGAATATCTTGGTTGATGTATATATCTTAAAAAATAAGAAAAAAGAAAGAAAAAAACAAAAAACAAAAAAACAACAAAAAAAGTGTGTAATAAAAGACTCCTTCAGTGAGCATCGATTGTTGTGGGCCCCAACCCTTGTGTACTTGGGCCCCAATTTCTTCACGTATTTATCTCCCTTCTCCAGCTTCTCACAGGTTTTGAGGGAATTTGGGTTTGTGTCCATCAACATGACCCCGAACGTCCCTTTGTACTTCATGTTGGTGAGATCTTTCCTTTTTCATGCATATATCCATGTAGTATCTTGTTCACATTCATTGAGGACAATGCATGAAGTAGGTGTGGGGGGGTGTTTTACGTATGTACATAGTCAAGTCTTTTTCCTTTGGTTTTATTTTCTTTTGTTTGTACTGCTAGGGTCATGTTAGTGTGCCGCATTTAACATTGATATATCTGCTTGCCATGATCCTTGGGTGACTTGTCTTCTTTTGCTTGCCGAGTACTTTAAAATTTTCACATTTCTTTCAAAATCTTCGTGTGTTTGCGAAAGAAAATGTTTTTGTAGGTTTTGCGTGTGTTTAGCATGTGCAAAACCGTTGAGAGGCAAAGTAAAAAGAAAGCTCCCAAAATTGTCTTGAACTTGATGCATTAGGATTTCTAGTTTACTGGCTTTAGGTCTTATCGAGTCGTTAGGATGCACCCCGGTTTTCCCTCGGGGGGTGTGTAATCATAGGGTTTCAGCACTCAAACATTTAAAGAAGTCCACCCTGAACCTAGTGAGTCAAATAATTCGTGTCTGTTAGTATAAGGAAGTTTGTCGTTGTCAAGGGCCCTTAATCTCTTTTTGTGAAACTTAAGTGTAAGGGTTTTGGTTCCCATGTAGATAAATAAATGAGTGGTGTTCTCTCTTCTCGCACGGCTCCTATCACTTGGGAAAGTAGGTCTGAGGGGACTTTGTGCCTGGTGCTTTCGAGTCATCTGACTTGGGATGCACCGACCGAACTCCCGTTACACGGGTGGTAGGGATCGCCCTATGTGGAGATTTGGGGGAGGTGTACGTGATAGTGTAAGTCCTCATAGGCAATGATGCACGAAACCTGACCCTGGGAGAATCAAACACCAACCAATAAAATGCTCCAATGAAAAGAAAAAAAATGAAAAAAGAAGAAAAGGAAAAAAAAGTCAAATAAGAACCAAAATGGACTTTACACATTGTATCACATTCAGAAGTCAACGTTGCCCATGTCTTTCACTCAAGTCCTTAACTAACTTTCACGAATAACTCATTAGGCTAGGTGTGTGGACCGATTACATTTATAGAGTCGACCCGTAGTATTACCGCGTCCCATGATCGACAAAATAAGTCCAACGAGTCGTGTAGCTAGATTGATTAATGCATCTTGTTCGGATTTTCTGGGTATATCCGCTGAAAACCCTCAGGAGACAACACTCCTCCTCCTTGGCAACAAGGAGGTTTAACGGCTTGTTGCACGTGCTAAGTGCAACCGTGATTCCTACGAAAGTGAGTTAGGATTTCTTGTTTTTCATATGTTTTTCTCTTTCTTTGTTTTGCTCGGGACTAGCAAAAGTTAGGTGTGGGGGTATTTGATTGACAACATTTCATACTTATATTCGTATCTTATATCCATTATCTTTCACCTAAACAATGCTATGTTACGAGTTTTATGTTTAGTTTTCAGGAATAAATAGGTTTGAAGAGATGAAGCATAAAAGGACCCAAAAGCTGGGAAAAAGGACTGAATTGTGAGATCTGGGGACCAAGATGTAAGGAAGAAGGACCTGAATGCAAGACCGAAGGACCTAAGAGCAAAACAGAATACTCCTCACCATCATGGGGAGTATTTTGGCAATTCTATTCGGGTCGGAGCTCCAACATGCAAACTAGATGCATCAAATACCAACAAAGCCTTCCAGAAAAGCCCACACGAAATTCCAGAGCGATCCGGACACTGTAGACCGCTAATTAGCGGTCCAAGACCGCTAATTGGCGGTCACTTTTGGCCCAAATGCGCTCAAATTTGTCCAGCACATGTAATAGAGGATTTTTAGGCTATGTGTGGTATATTTTTAGTCCCACATCGGGGGATTGCCCCGGATTAGCTTTTTCCATGCCTATAAATAGAACTCTTCACCTCCTTTTGTAAGGACTCCATATTTTAAGTGGCTATTCTTCCTACTAGAAGTGAGGCCTTGAAGCACACACTAAAGTAGGAGGATGCTACTTTTAATGTGAGTCATTTTACCAAAAAAGTTTTATGTTTCTTTCATTGTTTGTTTTATGCTTCTTTTATTGTTGTGCATGTTTTAGTTTAATCGTCTTTTAATTCTAGCTTAGTTTGAATATGCCTTCTTTCCATAGTTTAATAATTAGTGTAATGTTTAGTGAGTAGTTCCATCCCCTTTGGGGGTGGAGTAGATGTACATACATGCATTAGAGAATGGGATGAATGCTTTAATTTCAATGTGTTGATTAAACATGAATGTATGCTTGCTTGTTTAGGATAGAATTTATAACTTGATGAGTTTTGCCAAAATGATTAGACACCTCTCATGCTTGTTTAGGTTCTGAAATAAACAACTTGCATATGTAAATGTTAATCAACCAAGTTGGTGAATAGATTGATAGGTTTTGCCATAACATTTAGACACTTCCTATGCTTGATAAACACCACCTTCATGTGCTTAAAGAATGTATTCTACACCCACCTCTTTGCTTGTGTGCACTCACTCCACCCCTTAGGGGTTTTCCCATTCCTGAATTCCAGCATTCTTGTTGTGTTCTTAGCTCAGTTTTTATTTGATCGTTTATTTCTTTGTTTCGCATTTCGTACTTCTGAGCGTAGTTTAGTGTAGAGTAGCGTAACCAACTCTCTTCTCCATTATTTTCGCCACTTGATTTCGTACAAGCAAGAGGCTGCTCACCTCCCTGAGAACGACCCGTACTTGCCACCGCTTCATCGCGGTCGTGCACTTGCGGTTTAATTAAAACGTTCAACACCCAGGGTCCTTGTATTTTGTATAGGTAGGATTGGACAAAAGTGAGCTGATATTTGCAGCCAAGAATGCTTTCTTAGGAACATTGGTCTTCCTCTTGGTTGTGCAGAGATCCTTCAACACTTTGGCATATTGAGGTATTTGTTGGATGACATCCAACAAGGGGATGTTAACCTTCACTTGCTTAAACACCTCTAATATCTTGTCCATGTTATCACTCTACTTTTTGTTTAACCTACTTGGATAGGGAGCTTTTGGCAGGTAGGTTTTCTGCTGTGCCTGAGAAGAAAGCTTTGGTGTATTACCCTCACCCTCAGCTTCTTCACCACCATTCCCACTGAGGGGCTACATAGATGGTGGTGGGTGTGGCAAGGAAATGTGATTGTCAACCTGTTTTCCATTCCTTAAGGTCACAATGGAATTGACATGGTGAACAGGTTCCTCCACATGGTTCACTTGCCTCCCCCGAGGTACCACATTCTCATTTTGCATTTGTTGTTGTTGGTACATGCGGGGGTTAGCCTCAGGCTGGCTAGGAAAAGACCCTCTCTCTCTCTCATGTACAGACTGAGCCAATTGGCCCATCTGAAGCTCTAGAGATTTGATGGTCTGTTGACTTGAAGTGAGAACTTGACTAGTGGTTGACATAAAATTTTTCATTGAGTTTTCAAGTCCACGAGTCAAGGTCTCAAGCGAATTGAATCGGGTTTCCATATTGTTGGAATTTGGGACACCCGATTGATTGGTGGTTTGCACTTGGGGTGGCTGATAGGATTGTGCATGCATGGGAGGTTGGTGTGATTGGTAAGGTGGTCTAGAGGAGTTTGGAGGACCACTCGGGGCATTAGTTTGGTTCCATGAAAAATTGGGGTGGTTCCTCCATCCAGGATTATAAGATGATGAGTATGGGTCATTCCTGGCTCTATCATAGATGGCGTTGACACGCTCCATCTCAGGAGGAATGGACTCACACTCGCTCTCTACATGACCTATCCTACCACATGAATGACAAGGAACTGGACCAGATGTGGACATGTGAGGTGCACTTTGTTGGTTTTGGAGCTCAATCGAATCCATACGGCGCATTAAGGCCGCCATGCGTGCCTCGGTGGCCGTAGTAGTATCGATAGCAAATGCGGCACCCGATCTAGTCGAGTTTGCATTCGCGATCCTCGCTCCTATACTAGATGATGCAGGTGGTTCCCTCACACTCTCCCACTGCATGGTTTTCTCAGCGAGGTCTTCTAGGAAGGCCCATGCCTCCCTTTCATCATTTCCCAAGAACTCTCCTTGACACATGGACTCAAGGAGCGTTCTGGACGGGATGTGAAGACCCTCATACACAATCTGACAAAGACGCCACAACTCAATGCCATGGTGAGGGCACGAGGATAGTAGCTCTTTGAACCTCTCAAGATATGCATGAAATGGTTCGGTCTCATGTTGATAGAACAAATTGATGTCGTTCCTCAATTTTTGAGTCCGATGATTAGGAAAGTACTTCTTGAGGAATGCAGATTGAAACTCATCCCAAGTCCTAAAGGAATTCGCCTGGTTGCTGTACAACCACTTCTTGGCGTCATCCTTTAGTGCAAAAGGAACGAGCCTAAGATGGATGGAGTCTGTGCTAAGTTGTTGCAGCTTGAACATAGCACAGACCTCCTCAAATTGCCTGAGAAAGATATAGGGGTCACCTTTCCCAGTGAAATGAGGGAGCATGGAAATGAATTGAGGCTTAACCTCAAAATGGTTCCCATTAGCCTCTGGTAATACGATGCATGAGGGTAGAGTGTACGGCACGGGTAGCATCGATCACGAAGAGGTATGGGAACGACAACTGTAAGCACAGGTGGAACGTGTGGGTCCAGCAACTGCTCCTCCTCACGGAAATTAGCAGCCATTGGACCCGAACTACGTGCGACACGAGAGGAGGAAGGTGTCGAGAAATCGATGACCGAAGCCGGATTGACAATGCTCCTCGTCAAACGACCACTCTCGTCTCGTGTCCACGAAAGCATGCACAAAGGTGTACGTAGAAGAGAAGACGAGGGAACATAGGAGAGAAAGAATGACTCAGGAGAGAAGGGAAGAAGTCCTTAAGCTACGGCGGATGGGTACAGGTAGAAGCACACAAGCAAACAAGGGCTCAAACAATCCTAAGGTCGCTATAGGTCCTTACAGCTAGACGACGCCTAACTGCGAGGTCACACGGCCTCAACACGCCTCACCTCCCTACGACGAGGACCACAAAGCCCAGCAAGTGAGTCAAGATCTGGAGATCTCGTCTCTCCTACTATCGACAAAGTGGGCAACACCGATCAGGTCATGACGGTCGGGACCGGATCACTCTCCTAATGCGTCCAAGATCCTTAGGGCCAATGTCCACTTGATTTTAAAATTAGGCTCTTGATTAGTGTGGTTTTTGAGGCAAAGGAAAGGGTGATGAAATCCCCCACCTTATCTTTTACGGGACAGCCCCTCCTTAGTAGCGTTTTGGAGTCCTAAATCTAGCAATCAACTCTCCAAACAACGCTCAACTCACACTTGTTGCAATGCATTTCCTACTAACTAATGCATGTTCATACGAAATGCATGAATGAGAGTAGAAGGTGCGTACCTCACGACAGCTCTCAGCAACAGAAAATAAAGCTAAGATAAAAGACAATCTAAATGCCTAAGTCACATACATGATGCATGACCTAAACAACAAGAATGCCTAATCTTTTGCTTTGAGTTTTAGGGTCCAAGTTGCTTAAAGGAGGTTTGATTATTGATCGGGGAACAATCTAAGAGTCAGAACATGCAAACTTGAGTCCCAGACCACTATATCAGATAAAGTAAACAGACCAAAGAAATAAGAGAGCGAGCTGAGCTTACCAGACCGCCAATTGGCGGTCTCAGGCCGCTGATTGGCGGTCTACAGTGCCCAGCTTGCTTCAAAACTTCTCCGGATGTTCCTCCTGCCGACTCCAAGTCTCCTGAAACAAAGACAAACTACAAAACAAAAATTAAATCCACTCGAATCGTCCAAACAAGAGTCTGGACTGACACCTCCCCGGCAACGGCGCCAAAAACTTGTTGAATGTTTTATTTTAAACCGCAAGTGCACGGCCGCGATGAAGCGGTGGCAAGTACGGGTCGTCCTCAGGGAGGTGAGTAGTCTCTTGCTTGTACGAAATCAAGTGGCAAAGATTGGGGGAGAATGATTTATTAAGCTACTCTACACAAAACTACGCTAAGAAGTATGAAATGCGAATGAAAGAAACAATCAATGAACTAACAACTAAGCTAAGAACAAAGGAGGAATGCTGGAATACAGAAATGGAAAACCCCTAAGGGGTGGAGTGAGTGCACACATGCAAAGAGGTGGGTGTAGAATCATTCTTTAAGCACAAATTAAGGTGGTGTTTATCAAGCATAGGAAGTGTCTAAATGTTATGGCAAAACCTATCAATCTATTCACCAACTTAGTTGATTAACATTTACATATGCAAGGTGTTTATTTCAGAATCTAAACAAGCATGAGAGGTGTCTAATCATTTTGGCAAAACTCATCAAGTTGTAAATTCTATCCTAAACAAGCAAGCATACATTCATGTTTAATCAACACATTGAAATTAAAGCATTCATCCCATTCTCTAATGCATGTATGTACATCTACTCCACCCCCCAAAGGGGATGGAACTACTCACTAAACATTACACTAATTATTAAACTATGGAAAGAAAGCATATTAAAACTAAGCTAGAATTAAAAGACGATTAAACTAAAACATGCACAAACAATAAAAGAAGCATAAAACAAACAATGAAAGAAACACAAAACTTTATTGATAAAATGACTCACATTAAAAGTAGCATCCTCCTACTTTAGTGTGTGCTTCAAGGCCTCACTTCTAGTAGGAAGAATAGCCACTTAAAATATGGAGTGATTACAATAGGGGGTGAAGAGTTCTATTTATAGGCATGGAAAAAGCTAATCCGGGACAATCCCCCGATGTGGGACTAAACCAACACCAAAAATAGCCTCAACGAACATTAATACATGTCCAGGACAAATCTTGGCGGATCTGGACTAATCAAAACCGCCAATTGGCGGTCCAAAATGTCCGGATCCAGTTGAGTTTTATTCTGGCTTTTCTTTGTGCTTTTGGTGGTCTTTGATGCATCTACTTCGTTTGTTGGAGCTCCGACCCGAATCCAATTGCTAAAATACTCCCCATGATGGTGTGAAGTATTCTGTTTTGCTCTTATGTCCCTCTGTCTTGCGTTCAGGTCCTTCTCCCTTGCATCTTGGTCCCCAGATCTCACAATCCAGTCCTTTTTCCCAGCTTTTGGGTCCTTTTATGTTTCATATCTTCAAACCTATTTATTCCTGAAAACTAAACATAAAACTCATGACATAGCATTGTTTAGGTGAAAGATAATGGATATAAGATACAAATATGAGCATGAAATGATGTGAATCAGGGACATACCCAAATTGGTCTTACACGTGGTGCGGAAGGCCGACAACGCGTCATTCAACTTAGTTGACCAATCCTTCCTCGAGGAATCAACCGTGTTCTCAAGGATTTGCTTTAATTGACGGTTAGAGACTTCGACCTGCCCACTAGTTTGTGGATGATATGGGGTCGCAAGCTTGTGGGTGATCGAATATTTCCTCATAAGTGCTTCAAAGGAGTGATTACAGAAGTGGGTACCCCTATCGCTGATTATGGTACGAGGAGTACCAAATCGCGCAAAAATGTCCCTTAAGAATTTGGTGACCACCTTGTTGTCATTGGTCTTTGTGGGGATAGCCTCAACCCACTTAGACACGTAGTCAACGACCACCAGAATGTAAGCATTCTCGAACGAATTCGGGAAAGGACCCATAAAGTCGATGCCCCACACATCGAAGATGTCGACAACAAGGACATTTTGCAAAGGCATCATGTCACGTCAACTAATCCTGCCAAGGTGCTGACACCTATCACATTGCTTACACAAGTCGTAAGCATCTTTGAAAAGAGAAGGCCAGTAGAATCCAGATTGGAGGACCTTGGCGGCAGTTTTCTTTGCTCCAAAATGTCCTCCACATGCCGTAGAGTGGCAGAAATGGAGCACACTTTGGAACTTGTTATCTGCGACACACTACCTGAAAATTTGGTCAGAGCAGTATTTGAATAGGTAGGGGTTGTACCAGTGAAAGAATCTGACATAAGATCTAAATTTGGTTTGGTCAGATTTTGACCAACCCACAGGAAGTTGCTCAGTCTCGAGGTAGTTCACGATGTCGGCAAACCAAGGGTTATCTTCGATCGTGAACAACTGCTCGTCAGGAAATTTGTCATTAATAATTTGGTCTTGTGGGTTGGTCGTCTCTAGACGAGACAGGTGGTCTGCTACAACAATTTCACACCTTTTTTGTCCCGAATCTCGAGATCAAATTCCTGTAACAACAAGATCCATCTCAGGAGTCGGGATTTTGCATCTTTCTTCGCCATGAGGTGCTTGATGGCTGTGTGATCAAAATAGATAATCACGTGGGAGCCAATCAAGTACGATCGTAATTTCTCCAAAAACTAAGTGATAATGCCATAAGATTATATCATTCATGTGAGTTTTCTTATGTCTTTTGTTATTGATGTTTAAGACTTGTCTATTATTCCATTCAAGCATATAAAGTCTATTTCCTATGAAAACATTTGCATAGAAAATTTCATTCTTTGATAAAGACATGCAAGAATTTGAAATGTTTATTTCAAAGTCATCCATATCTAAACATGATATGGATATAATATTCTTGCTAATAGAAGGTACATAATAGACACTCTCTAAAATTAAAATTTAAACCACTAAATAAATGAAGATCCACGAAGCCTTGTGCAATCCAACGATGCTTGCACATTTTCCAACCTTCAGAATTATCTCTCCTCCTACGAGGTCCTTCATGTCCTTCAATACCTACTAATTGGGAATTATATGAGCACAAGATCTGGTATGTAGTACCCAATCATGGATAGAGGTGGCTAAATTTATTTCAATAACAAATATACCTTTGGCCTTTTGGGGGGCGCTTATGTTCAATCACTCCATTGTCTAGGTCCTCTTTGTACTTGGGGCAATTTGGGCGGATGTGTCCTTTCCCACCGTAGTGGTAACACTCAATGTCGAGAGTTGGAGATTTTGAAGATTTTTCCCTTGAGGTGCTCGCATGAGCACTTCCTACTCCCTTGCCCTTGATTGACGTCATTTTGGTAAATTTGCCTTTCCCTTTACCTTTGGAGACCTTTTTACTTCCACCATAGACGGCTAGGACATTCTTGTCCCTGCCTTTCCCCATATCAACTTCAGCCATTTTGACAGTGTTATGAAGCTTCTCAAGACTCACATCATTCTCACGTACATGGTAGTGCATGATAAAGTCCTTGTAGGATGGGGCTAGAGAGCCAAGAATCAAATCTTCCGCAATGTCCTTGGGCATCAGGGAAGAGTGTTTTTCTAACTTCTCAAGGTATCCTTGCATTGTGAGAAAATGCCTGGACACAAATGTTTCCTTCGCCATGTGGCACCTTGTGAGTGCTATGGTGGTCTTATAACGCTCTTTCCTAGCGCTATCCATAAACACGTTTGTGAGAGCTTCCATGGTCTTGTTGGGTTTTGAATCCAAATATTTCACTTGAAGCGAGTTACCCATGGAGGCAAGTATGAGACCGTGAAATTGGTTCTCTTGGTCTTCACACTTGGATGTTTTTCAATCATATATTGTACAATAGGTTGAATGTTCGACATTTCTACAAAATAATTTATAACGGTTTTCATGTCAATTTTATGTTTATAAAAACTGTACTGCAAATAAATAAATATTTCTATAATTTCAGTAATACAAGATCCCATCATTTATAACATAGACTAGCTAAGGGCTATCAAATATGTCACAAACTCAAGGTAAGAAATATTTTGTATTCATAACGATTTTGAGATTTTGCCATCATTTATAACAGATATACCCACAATATCCGAACATTGATGCATTATTCAATCTAGAAGCTCGACTCGATGGACTCATTTTTGTCGATCATTGGACACGGTAATACTACGGGCCAACTCCATATATGTATCCAGTCCACACACCTAGCCTAATGAACCATTCGTGCAAGTTAATTAAGAACTTAAGTGAAAGACATGGACAACCTCAACATCCTCATGTGATACAAAGTGTAAAGTCCATTAAGGTTCTTATTTGCATTACCATTTTTTCTTTTTCTTTTTGTTTCTTTTCTTTTTCTTCTTTTTTTCTTCTTTTTTTTCTTACTAGTTGGAGTGTAATTCTCTCAGGGTCAGTTTCGTGCATCATTGCCCATGAGGACTTACACTCTCACGTACACCTTTCCCCAAATCTCCACATAGGGCAATCCCTACCACCCGTGTAACGGGAGTTCGGTCGGTGCATCCCAAGTCAGATGACTCGAAAGCACCAGGCACAAAGTCCCCTCAGACCTAATTTCCCGATTGATTGGAGCCGTACGAGAAGATAGAACACGTACTCACTTATTTCTTATCTACACATGAACCAAAATTCCTACACTTAATGTCTCACAACAAGATTTAAAGGGTCCTTGACTACAATAAACTTCCTTATATTAACAGACACGAATTATTAACTCACAAGGTTCAAGGTGGACTTCTTTAAATGTTTGAGTACTAAAACCCTATGATTACTCACTCTTGGAGGGAAAACCAGGGTGCATCCTAACGACTCGATAATACCTACAATCGGTATACAAGATATCCTAATGCATCACGGTCAAGACAATTTTGGGAGCTTCCTTTTACTTTGCCTCTCAACAGTTTTGCACATGCCAAACACACGCAAAACCAAAAAAATATTTTCTTTCGCAAACACATGTAGATTTTGAAAGTAATGTCAAAATTTTAAAGCACAAGGCAACCAAAAGAAGACAAGTCACCCAAGGATCATGGCAAACAAATATATCGATTTTAAATGCAGCACACTAACATGACCCTAACAATACAAACAAAAGAAAACAAAATAAAATGAGAAAGACTCGACTATGTACGCACATAAAACACCCCCACACCTACTTCATGCATTGTCCTCAATGAATGTGAGCATAAAACTACATGAATTTATGCATGAAAATGACAAGATCTCACAAACGTGAAGCGCAAAAGGAAGTTTGTGGTTATTGATTGACATCATTTCATGCTCATATTCGTATCTTATATCCATTATCTTACATCTAAGCAATGCTATGTGACGAGTTTTATGTTTGAATTTCAGAAATAAAGAGGTTTGAAGAGAAGAGCCATGAAAGGACCCAAAAGCAAGAAAAAAGACTTAATCGTGAGACCTGGGGACTAAGATGCAAGGGAGAAGGACCTGATCGTAAGACCGAATGACCTAAGAGCAAAACAGGAAACTCCACACCATCATGGGGAGTATTTTGGCTATTCGATTCGGGTCGGAGCTCCAACAGACCAAGTAGATGCATCCAAGACCAAGAAATACTTCAAGAAAAGCCCACAAAGAAAACCAGACGGATCTAAAGCTTATAGACCGCCAATTGGCGGTCCATATAGCCCAGGATCCGTTTAGTTTTCTGTAGCACGTGTATTAGTGTATGCTTAGTCTATTTTTGGTATTGGTTTAGTCCCACATTGGGGGATTGTCCCGGATTAGCTTTTTCCATGCTTATAAATAGAAATCTTCACCTCCATTGTAGCCATCTCTCTCTTTGGTGGCCTTCTTCCCTAGTAGGAGCGAAGCCTTGAAGCAAAACTCTGGTGGAGGAAGGGCTGCTTGTAATTTGAGTGAGTTCATAATAGAAGTTTTTCATTAGCTTGTTAATTCTTGCTTAGTTAATTTCCTTCAATGTGTTTGCTTTGGTGTTTGTCTTGTTTTATGCTTCTTTAATATTTCTTGCTTGATTAGTATAGTTTCATTTCAGTATTATGCTTTCTTTTGTTAATATAGTTAGTGTAATGAGTAGTGAGTAGTTCAATCCCCATTTGGGGGGTCGAGAAATATGTGATATAATCATGTAGTGTATTAAGTGTGTGTTATCTTAATCCCATGAGCTTTATATGATTTTCATAACCATCTAATGGGTTTTCACTCTTATCTTTGATATGCTAATGCTCTTGAATGAACCTTAGCTTATGCTTTGATTAGTGGACCTATTTTATGGGGAATGATAAGGTTAGGATATGGATTGAATTAATATTGGAAACACAAGTTGTAGTGTATGACCTCTTGTTGCCTTGACCTTGGTTAA
Organism: Triglochin maritima; assembly: GCA_963682175.1. Lineage (NCBI taxonomy): Eukaryota > Viridiplantae > Streptophyta > Magnoliopsida > Alismatales > Juncaginaceae > Triglochin > Triglochin maritima. Next base: position 16,464,304 of record OY821785.1, read on the forward strand.
TGTCTTGTATGTTTTAATGATAATGTGTATCTTAATTCATGTGGAGGCATAGTAGGGTCTAGTCTTTATACATGAGTTCATTTAGCTTCATTCCAATTATTGTCTTGTATGTTTTAATGATGTAGTCTTATCTTAATTCATGTAGAGGCAAAGTTGGATGTAGTTTTATGATTTCATGCACTACATATTGTGAGGAGCTTAATGAACACACACACACTCTTTTATGTTCACATTATTTCTCTACCCCCTTTGGGGTTTAGTTTTATCGCTTCTTCTCCATTTCATTTTGCATTGTAGTGTAGTTTAGTGTAACCAATCTTTCTCTCCTTCTTTTACCTCTCACCTTCGAACAAACCAATTGTCGACACACCTCCCAGTGGACGACCCGTATTTGCCACCGTTTCAACGCGGCCGTGCACTTGCGGTTAATATAAAACGATCAACCAGTTATGTTGATGGGCACAAACCAAAATTCCCTCAAAACCTGTGATATGCTAAAGAAGGGACACAAATATCTGAAAGAAATGGGGCCCAAATAGACAAGGGTTGGGGACCACAAAAATCAATGCTCACTCATGGAGTCTTTTAGTGTACCTTTTTTTTCTTTCTTTTTTTTGAATATGACTATGTACAAAAATAAGTCCCCATCTTCATTTGTCAAAGAACATCAAATGGGAACCTCAAAAGTGGGTCAACGCACTTGGAAAGGGAACGTGACACTACGCAGGGCCAGAATACTCATGATTGGGCCCCCTCACAAAGAGCACAAGATGAAAGGAGAGGTTCATGAATTAGACGCAAAGACGTCTCATTCAAAGGATCAAACTGAAAGAGCTTGAACCTCTCAAGAGTTTGGGAAATATGGAGCAACAAAGAAGAGTTTCTCCCATTGTGGTACTGAAGTTATGATCGTCAATCCAAACTCTCCAACCAATAGGCTGGTGGGTCGGAACGAGGTCAAGAACCTCGTTATGTATGTCCGACTCACCAGATGAACAGAAAGTGGGTCTCATACCCAAGGTATCCTCCAAGGAACTCCTAATACCCTCATTAGCAATGTGGTTGTTTGATGTTCCATCATTTCCAAGATGATCAGGAACAATAATGAGAGGCAAATTCTCATCAGGTCGTTTGAAATTAAGGGTGCTAGGGAGCCCTTGCTCCACCAAAGGCGAGTTCTTAAGAGTCACAACATGAATATCATGTGGCTCAAGGACCACGAGACAAAAAGATAAGGCACAATCTTGTGCCGACTCATAATGAAGCTCGTCCACGTTATTCTAAATTTCGATTGAATCCCCCACCATGTGATCGTGAATTGAAACCCCAAGTCCCTCAGACTAACTAGGAGTTTGTGTAATGCCCCCGATCTCGCAGGTACGCACACTGGGAAAGGACACTAGTGTCGCGATCAGAGACATCCGCGACGACCGGAAACGTTACAAGGAACTAAAATGACTGACTCGATTAAGTACAAGTAGCAACACATGCACACAAGACTGACTTGAAAGGAACCAAGATGAGTACTTAATTATTCGTATAAGAAATATAAGTCAATACAATATTGAGTTTCAAAGGAAATACAACAATCATAAAGCGGAAGAAAGGGATAGCTGAAGACTCGGGTCGTAGTGTCCCTCGTGTACAGAATCTCGATACTCTTCAAGCCTACCCTGTGGGGAACCTAAGTACCTGCAAGCACCGCTTAAACAAATGCATGAGTTTTCAATTAAGAAAACCAGTATGCCTCAGCCAAACACAAAAGAAAAAAATAACAAAGCAAGAAGTCTATCTAAGACTAGCATCAACAGGGCAGAACAAAGTGCACAAAATGCAACAGAAGGGCAATGACTCCACCAGCCATGCCTGTCGGGCGCACCCGACGCGTTCCTCGCAAGGAACCAGAATACCAGCCTCGCTGGTCAGAAGTGGTCACCCGTCAGTGACCCACCGCTTGGCACAAAGCGGTGCGCCGGTTAAATGCCCCAATTCGCGGAAAAACCTACATGGTGCCATCGCGACATTGGGAACACTTAACATGAGATAGAATGGCAGCGCGCCTGCCCGGGACTTATCTTACGCCTAGCCTCCCAACGTGAAGGTCTTAATCGGATGGCCTCAGGAACTAGAGGACCCACCCGTGGCCCGTCGGCCCAGAAAACAATACGTGCCCAAAATTACATTATCAGATTATATGCAATGCAAACTACCCGAGGATCTATATATCTAGGGTAGCCAAGAAATCTAGTGCGAGCTTAAGGAAGGGTACTCAAGTACTTCCTTGCAGCTCCTCACAACAATCAGACCATGACATTAATATCAAAATGCAAAAGCAATCAATCATAACTGAATTGGTAACATGATATAATTACTAATTAAATCATCTACGGGTCATGATAAGGAGTTAAAAGGGTCTGATTTGTACTTACCACGCAATACCACCCTAGGACGTATCATATCAGTACATACAAGCATGTTAGTAATAATAATAAAACCAATACATCAACAATCAACAACCAGTGCACTACTGAAATACCTACGTAACATGAACACTAGAATCTCAGAACGTGCATACATTCTTATTGTTTCACCTGGCACTAAATCAAATAATATGAGAATATAAGTAATGGTAACAGGTGAGCACTTGTCCTGAAATCAGTAATTAAATTAAGCTCTTTCCAGAATATGACCAAGAACCATGGGAAGCACACCTGTCCTCTAACTAACAGTGAATCATGACTGACTACTTGACTCCAATCAGAACTTGATGCAAGATATTCATGGCGTGTGATCCATAAGATAAGTATGGTTGGGGATAATACAAGAACGTATAAATAGCAAATCAGAGACCAATACATAGCAGATCATCAGGACATAACCGTTAATTGATCTCAAGCATACATGGTCTATTCGCAGATGTTCTCAGTAATGATTATCAGAATATATAGTCATGCTTGACCACTTATAATGTAACATCCTCAACACAGCGGAAAATTTAAAATTTTAATAACACACAATCAACAGAGGATATTACGCAAATACTGAACACAGGTGCACCAACATATATAATATATATGTACGAACATCAGAGTATTTCAAAAGTTGTGATTACATCAAAAGACTATACAAATGGAAGCAGTAATCACTCGACCTCAACTGAGAGAAAGCTGCATCCGGTAGCGGTGCTCCTCTCCTCGGTCACCACCCCCTATCGCCGCTCACGGCCTGAAAGTAAACATGCAACAATGCCTGAGTTTCCTGAGGAAACCCCGTATGCCAAACTCTACAATGCAAGAAATGAAAGGCACCCTAGCATGCAATTCTACTAAGCAAGAAAAGCATCTCAACAGGCTGGGCTCCAGGGCTTTTTCACCCAACCACAACACACACCACAGTCACGGGGCTCCAGGGCTTTTTCACCCAACCACCGACTCACACACTCGTCGCCAAGCTGGGCTCCAAGTCTTTTTCAACCAACCGCAACTACCACGACACGACCAAGGGCTCCAGGTCTTTTTCAACGTACCCAAACGTCTAAGGGCTCCAGGTCTTTTTCAACCAACCCCTACACGCGGTCCTTGCTCAGGCTCCAGGCCTTTTTCAGCCAACCCGAACGCACTATGGAGCTCCAGGTCTTTTTCAACCAACCCCGCACAGGCTAGCTGGGCTCCAGGTTTTTTTCAACAAACTGCAGCTCTCACAGAGTTACGGGGCTCCATGTCTTTTCAACCAACCACCGCAACACCACATTCTAAGCTGGGCCTCATGCCTTTTTCAGCCAATCCCAAGCTCTCACACAGTTACGGGGCTCCAGGTCTTTTTCAACCAACCGCCGCAACACCACATTCTAAGCTGGGCCTCAGGACGTTTTTAGCCCCGTGACTGTTTTTCATTTTAATTCTTGCTTTGTTAATTTCCTTCAATGTGTTTGCTTTGGTGCTTGTCTTGTTTTATGCTTCTTTAATATTTCTTGCTTGATTAGTATAGTTTCATTTCAGTATTATGCTTGCTTTTGTTAATATAGTTAGTGTAATGAGTAGTGAGTAGTTCAATCCCCATTTGGGGGGTCGAGAAATATGTGATATAATCATGTAGTGTATTAAGTGTGTGTTATCTTAATCCCATGAGCTTTATATGATTTTCATAGCCATCTAATGGGTCTTCACTCTTATCTTTGATATGCTAATGCTCTTGAATGAACCTTAGCTTATGCTTTGATTAGTGGACCTATTTTATGGGGAATGATAAGGTTAGGATATGGATTGAATTAATATTGGAAACACAAGTTGTAGTGTATGAACTCTTGTTTCCTTGACCTTGGTTAATGTCTTGTATGTTTTAATGATAATGTGTATCTTAATTCATGTGGAGGCATAGTAGGGTCTAGTCTTTATACATGAGTTCATTTAGCTTCATTCCAATTATTGTCTTGTATGTTTTAATGATGTAGTCTTATCTTAATTCATGTAGAGGCAAAGTTGGATGTAGTTTTATGATTTCATGCACTACATATTGTGAGGAGCTTAATGAACACACACACACTCTTTTATGTTCACATTATTTCTCTACCCCCTTTGGGGTTTAGTTTTATCGCTTCTTCTCCATTTAATTTCGCATTGTAGTGTAGTTTAGTGTAACCAATCTTTCTCTCCTTCTTTTACGTCTCGCCTTCGAACAAACCAATTGTCGACACACCTTCCAGTGGACGACCCGTATTTGCCACCGCTTCAACGCGGTCGTGCACTTGCGGTTAATATAAAACGATCAATCAAGTTTTGGGCACCGTTGCCGGGGAGGTGCTCTGTCCAGACGTTCGTTTGGACGATTCGAGGGGTTTTTAATTTTTTGTTTCCAGTTTTTCTTAGTTTCAGGGAACCATCGGATCAAGGGGAGGCTACTGGACAAGTTTGATGACCAGAAGCTCCAAAAGGACCGCCAATTAGCGGTTGGAGACCGCCAATTGGCGGCCTGGTGAGGGTTTCCTGCTTCAAAATTTGTTCTGGTAGTTAGTGTTGTAATTTGTGTTCTCTTGGAGCCATATTTTGCATGCTGTGACTTCTCTTTTGCTCCCAGATCATTAATCACTCCCCCATTAATCCACTTGGACCATAAAACTTAAAGCAAAAGATTAGACTCCTTGCCATCTAGGTCATGCATCATATGTAGACCTTGCATGTATTTGTCTTTTCTTATCTTTACATTTTGTTGTTGATTGCTGGCGTGAGGTATGTGCACCCAAATCTCTCATTCATGCATGTTTCGATCATGCATTAGTTAGTAAGGTGCATCTGGACAAGAGTGAGAGAACGTTTGATTAGAGTGATTGATTGCTAGATCTAGGATTAAATCACTACTAAGGAGGGGTTGTCCCATAAAAGATAAGGTGGGGGATTTCATCACCCTTTCCTTGGCCCCAAAAAACACTCTTAATAAAGCCTTAACTAAAAGCAAGTACACATTGACCCTAGGATTGCGGGCGCACTAGGAGAGTAATCTAGTTGAGACCGTCATGACCTGATCGGCGTTGCCTACCTTATCGATAGTAGGAGGTACTGGATCTCCGGATCTGGTATCACTTGCTGGGCATTGTGGTCCTCGTTGTAGGGAGGTGAGACGTGTCGAGGCTAGTGACCTCGAAGTTAGGCGTCGTCTAGCCTAAGGACCCATTGCCTTACATTGTTTGAGCCGTGCTTGCTAGTTAGGCCTCTTCCTGATCCCTCTACCCACGCTAGCTCTAGGGATTCTTCCCTCCTCACCTGAGTCCTCTCCTCATCTATTCTCTACGTATAGTCTCCTCCTCTAGTACACCTTCTGTTTTGTGTTGTTTAGAGTCGAGTCGAGCATTTTATGCGAGGTTGGGCTCATTCTGGTGAGAGCGCTCGACTCAAGAGAGTGCATTCTTCTGAGATGGACGGTCTTGGTGATCGACCATCTCCGCCTCGTGCTCCTTTGGAGCAAGAGGCCGAGTCGTCTCGTGGTGACGGGGGAGACCGGGTTCCATACATGGAATACCTCGGTCCGCTTCCGCCACCACGTAGACCTCCTTCTCCTCCTCCTCCTCTGACTCGAGAGGAAGGGAGATTCGGTCAGGATCGAGTTCTTGGTGCACCACCACCTTTAGCTCGACATGATAGATCGATGACCTTGTGGGAGCGGACCCATCCTGTTCGGGCCGTGCAACCTTCTTGCATAGTTGTTCCCCCTGCTCGCGGGAACAACTATGAGCTGAAACCTCAATATGTGAGCATGCTTCCAACCTTTACTGCCAATAAGGAGGATCCGTATATCTTTTTACGCGAATTTGAGGAAGTATGCTCCATGTTCAAGCTTCAACAGCTTGACGAGGATTCAGTCCGGTTGAGGATGATTTTTTTCGCATTGAAGGATAATGCGAATAAATGGATGTATAGCCTCCCAGCGAGCTCGATTCGGTCATGGGATGACTTTGTGACTATCTTTCTGAAGAGATTTTTCCCTCAAAGGAAAACTCAACAAATACGGCACCAGATACATCAAATGTATCAGACCAAGACCGAATCGTTTCATGGTTTCTTTGAGAGGTTCAAGGACCTTCTCCAGCAGTGCCCTCATCATGGATTTGAGTTATGGCAGCTGTGCCAAATTGTTTATGAGGGCATCAACTACAACACCCGCACATTGTTGGAGTAGATGTGTCAGGGTGACTTCCAAATGAAACCCATCGGGGAGGATACTTTTGAGTCCATGGCTGAACGTACCTTCGAGTGGGATACCATGAGAGAGCCACCAGCCGCCAGGTCTTCTGGTCGAGCTGGATCTTATCAAGTTGACTCATCGATCGCGTCTGAGGCGAAAATGGCTGCTCTCATGCGTAGGATTGAGAGTTTAGAGTTGGACCGAGCTCCTGTAGCTCAGGTCGCTACTCCCGAGTGTGGTAGGTGTGGACTTACGGGCCATGATGACTTGGAATGCGCTTACGCTCCAAGGGATACTGAGCATGCGAATGCAATGTATCAACAGAGGCCCCGTAACGACCCGTACAGTCACTCCTACAACCCGAGATGGCGTAACCATCCTAACTTCTCTTGGGGGCCTAGTGGGGGTCACGGTCAGAGCTCGCACGCTCAACCTCAACCTTATCAACCTCCATGCCCATCGGCGACCTACCAACCCCCACATCAAAGGTCTCAGCACCAAAATTACCAACCTGCTCATGCCTAATCGTCGGGTTATTCCAACCAGACTCCACCACCCCAGCGGGTTGACCCTAAGGACCCTTCTTGTGATCCGATCTTTCAAGCGTTGCAAAGTACAGTCAAGGCCTTCGAAATGCAGGCTAGCCAATTGGCTCATCAACTCCATGAACGCGAGAAGGGTCAGTTCCCGAGTCAACCTGAGGTGAATCCTCGGGGTACCCATTCTCAAGGAAGGACACCTTTACCTCATGCCACCTCTGAACCAACCCATCATATTAATGTGATTCATACTTTGAGGTCTGGTAAGGAGATGGATAACCACATTGGGTACCTTCTTTGTCATCACCATCTTTGAGGGAGCTGGATCCTGAGGCTCCCTCCACAAATACTTCCATGAAGGAGCCAGATCTCGAGGTTCTTTCTACATTTCCTTCGACAAAGGGGTCGAACCCTGAGGTCCCCTTGTCTCCTCTTGTGTCGAAGGAACCAGATTCTGAGGTCCCCACTCATGTTTCTTTGGACCTGAATTCTGGGGTGCCTTCGCATCCTTATGCCCCAAAGGCGCCATTCCCTGAGCGCCTTAAAAAGAAAACCTCTGATCAGCATGACAGGATGCTTGAGATGTTTAGGCAAGTTAAGGTGAACATCCCTCTGTTGGAGGTGATTCAGCAAATGCCACCTTATGCCAACGTTCTCAAGGACTTATGCACCAAGAAGAGAAAAACTCATGTTCCCAAGAAAGCTTTTCTTGCGGCTAACGTGAGTTCTTTGTTGGCACAACCCATGCAAGTCAAGTACAAGGACCCTGGCTGTCCTACTATCTCTTGTGTGATTGGTGATGTGTCCATACATCGAGCCTTATTGGACCTTGGTGCATCTGTTAATCTTCTGCCATATTCGGTCTACGTCCACCTCGGTCTTGGAGACCTCAAACAAACAAAGACCACTCTTCAATTGGCTGATAGGTCTATGAAGAAACCGAGGGGTGTGGTGGAAGATGTGCTAATCAAAGTGGGAGAGTTCATTTATCCAGTTGACTTCTTTGTCTTGGATACTGAACCTGTGCCAAACCCACTTGGACAAATTCCTGTCATTCTGGGGTGACCATGCCTTGCGACTTCCAATGCATTGATCAATTGTCGTAATGGTCTGATGCGCTTGACTTATGGCGCTGATTTTAACATCTTCACCAACGGCAAGAAGCCAGGTGCCTTCAATGACCCTGTTGGGGTCAACCTTATCCAGGGTTTGGATGAGATTGAAGTTGAGGGCACCTTCAAGTACTTCAGAGAATTGTTCGATGAAGCTCCTGAAGGTGGTGAAGATGTTTCACCTGGGCTGGCACAGGAAGGTGCCTTATGTTATGATCATGTGGCCTCAGTGCCACCTCCTTTTGATCTTGTGGCCCTTGAGCCACATCCTTTTGATCTTGTGGCCCTTGAGCCACATCCTTTTGATCACATGGCCCTTGAGCCACAACCTTTCGATCATGTGGCTTTTGAGCCACAAGATACCATTTTTATGGCCTCTGGGCCACATGATCTTCATTTTGTATCTTCTGAGGACCCCATGTGGGTTAAGAATCAACCACCTGATACCCTTCATCATGATAGAGGTTCACATCTCATTCATGACTCCTATCTTGCTCACTCTCAAGAGGCATCAAACGACCACAACGCTTATAAGGGTATCAGGTGGTCAAACAATTCTGATTTATATGTCGCGAGCCCATGCATGTGCATTTTTGGCTCGAGTGATGGCGGGTTCCCATTTGATGTCCCATGACATATGAAGATGGGAGCCATTTGTTGTACATAAAAAATAAATAAAAAAGGACAATAAAAGACTCCTTCAGTGAGCATCGATTGTTGTGAGCCCCAACCCTTGTGTATTTGGGCTCCATTTCTTTCTCGTATTTATCTCCCTTATTTAGCATCTCACAGGTTTTAAGGGAATTCGGGTTTGTGTCCATCAACATGACCTTGCACTTCCCTTTGTACTTCACGTTGGTGAGATCTCTTCTGTTTCATTGCATAATTCCATGTAGTATCTTGCTCGCATTCATTGAGGACAATGCATGAAGTAGGTGTGGGGGGTGTTTTACGTGTGTACATAGTCGAGTCTTTTCTTTCGATTTTGTTTTCTTTTGTTTGCATTGTTAGGGTCATGTTAGTGTGCTGCATTTAATATCGATATATCTGCTTGCCATGATCCTTGGGTGACTTGTCTTCTTTTGCTTGCCTAGTGCTTTAAAATTTTCACATTTCTTTCAAAGTCTTCATGTGTTTGCGAAAGAAAATGTTTTGTGGGTTTTGCGTGTGTTTAGCATGTGCAAAACTGTTGAGAGGCAAAGTAAAAAGAAAGCTCCCAACATTGTCTTGAACTTGATGCATTAGGATATCTAGTACAGTGGCTTTAGGATTTATCGAGTCGTTAGGATGCACCCCAGTTTTCCCTCGGGGGTGAGTAATCATAGGGTTTCAGTGCTCAAACATTTAAAGAAGTCCACCCTGAACCTAGTGAGTCAATAATTCGTGTCTGTTAACTTAAGGAAGTTTGTTGTAGTCAAGGACCCTTTAAATCTTGTTGTGAGACATTAAGTGTAGGGGTTTTGGTTCATGTGTAGATAAGAAATAAGTGAGTAGGTGTTCTCTCTTCTCGCACGGCTCCTATCACTCGGGAAAGTAGGTCTGAGGGGACTTTGTGCCTGGTGCTTTCGAGTCATCTGACTTGTGATGCGCCGACCGAACTCCCGTTACACGGGTGGTCGGGATTGCCCTATGTGGAGATTTGGGGAAAGGTGTACGTGATAGTGTAAGTCCTCATGGGCAATGATGCACGAAACCTAACCCTGCGAGAATGAAGTAGCAACTAATAAAAAGAAAAAAAGAAAAAAATGTGAAAAGAAACGAAAATAAGAAAAACAAATGCAAATAAGAACCTTAATGGACCTTACACCTTTTATCACTTGAGGATCTTGTGGTTGTCCATGTCTTTCACTTAATTCCTTATTTAACTTGCACGAATGGTTCATTAGGCTAGGTGTGGACTGATTACCTATATAGAGTCGGCCCGTAGGATTACCGCGTCCATTGATCGACAAAATTTGTCCAACAAGTCGAGTGTCTAGATTGAATAATGCATCTTGTTCGGATTTTGTGGGTATATCCACTGAAAACCCTCAGGAGACAACACTCCTCCTCCTTGGCAACAAGGAGGTTTAACGGCTTGTTGCACGTGCTAAGTGCAACCGTGATTCCTACGAAAGTGAATTAGGATTTCTTGTTTTTCGTATGCTTTTTTTCTTTCTTTGTTTTGCTCGGGACTAGCAAAAACTTAGGTGTGGGGGTATTTGATTGACATCATTTCATGCTCATATTCGTATCTTATATCCATTATCTTACATCTAAGCAATGCTATGTGACGAGTTTTATGTTTGAATTTCAGAAATAAAGAGGTTTCAACAGAAGAGCCATGAAAGGACCCAAAAGCAAGGAAAAAGACTTAATCGTGAGACCTGGGGACTAAGATGCAAGGGAGAAGGACCTGATCGTAAGACCGAAGGACCTAAGAGCAAAACAGGAAACTCCACACCATCATGGGGAGTATTTTGGCAATTTGATTCGGGTCGGAGCTCCAACAGACCAAGTAGATGCATCCAAGACCCAGAAATACTTCAAGCAAAGCCCACAAAGAAAACCAGACGGATCTAAAGCTTATAGACCGCCAATTGGCGGTCTGGAACCGCCAATTGGCGGTCCATATAGCCCAGGATCCGTTTAGTTTTCTGTAGCACGTGTATGAGTGTATGCTTAGTCTATTTTTGGTATTGGTTTTGTCCCACATCGGGGGATTGTCCCGGATTAGCTTTTTCCATGCTTATAAATAGAAATCTTCACCTCCCATTGTAGCCATCTCTCTCTTTGGTGGCCTTCTTCCCTAGTAGGAGCGAAGCCTTGAAGCAAAACTCTGGTGGAGGAAGGGCTGCTTGTAATTTGAGTGAGTTCATAATAGAAGTTTTTCATTTTAATTCTTGCTTAGTTAATTTCCTTCAATGTGTTTGCTTTGGTGCTTGTCTTGTTTTATGCTTCTTTAATATTTCCTGCTTGATTAGTATAGTTTCATTTCAGTATTATGCTTGCTTTTGTTAATATAGTTAGTGTAATGAGTAGTGAGTAGTTCAATCCCCATTTGGGGGGTCGAGAAATATGTGATATAATCATGTAGTGTATTAAGTGTGTGTTATCTTAATCCCTTGAGCTTTATATGATTTTCATAACCATCTAATGGGTTTTCACTCTTATCTTTGATATGCTAATGCTCTTGAATGAACCTTAGCTTATGCTTTGATTAGTGGACCTATTTTATGGGGAATGATAAGGTTAGGATATGGATTGAATTAATATTGGAAACACAAGTTGTAGTGTATGACCTCTTGTTGCCTTGACCTTGGTTAATGTCTTGTATGTTTTAATGATAATGTGTATCTTAATTCATGTGGAGGCATAGTAGGGTCTAGTCTTTATACATGAGTTCATTTAGCTTCATTCCAATTATTGTCTTGTATGTTTTAATGATGTAGTCTTATCTTAATTCATGTAGAGGCAAAGTTGGATGTAGTTTTATGATTTCATGCACTACATATTGTGAGGAGCTTAATGAACACACACACACTCTTTTATGTTCACATTATTTCTCTACCCCCTTTGGGGTTTAGTTTTATCGCTTCTTCTCCATTTCATTTCGCATTGTAGTGTAGTTTAGTGTAACCAATCTTTCTCTCCTTCTTTTACCTCTCACCTTCGAACAAACCAATTGTCGACACACCTCCCAGTGGACGACCCGTATTTGCCACCGTTTCAACGCGGCCGTGCACTTGCGGTTAATATAAAACGATCAACCAGTTATGTTGATGGGCACAAACCAAAATTCCCTCAAAACCTGTGATATGCTAAAGAAGGGACACAAATATCTGAAAGAAATGGGGCCCAAATAGACAAGGGTTGGGGACCACAAAAATCAATGCTCACTCATGGAGTCTTTTAGTGTACCTTTTTTTTCTTTCTTTTTTTTGAATATGACTATGTACAAAAATAAGTCCCCATCTTCATTTGTCAAAGAACATCAAATGGGAACCTCAAAAGTGGGTCAACGCACTTGGAAAGGGAACGTGACACTACGCAGGGCCAGAATACTCATGATTGGGCCCCCTCACAAAGAGCACAAGATGAAAGGAGAGGTTCATGAATTAGACGCAAAGACGTCTCATTCAAAGGATCAAACTGAAGGAGCTTGAACCTCTCAAGAGTTTGGGAAATATGGAGCAACAAAGAAGAGTTTCTCCCATTGTGGTACTGAAGTTATGATCGTCAATCCAAACTCTCCAACCAATAGGCTGGTGGGTCGGAACGAGGTCAAGAACCTCGTTATGTATGTCCGACTCACCAGATGAACAGAAAGTGGGTCTCATACCCAAGGTATCCTCCAAGGAACTCCTAATACCCTCATTAGCAATGTGGTTGTTTGATGTTCCATCATTTCCAAGATGATCAGGAACAATAATGAGAGGCAAATTCTCATCAGGTCGTTTGAAATTAAGGGTGCTAGGGAGCCCTTGCTCCACCAAAGGCGAGTTCTTAAGAGTCACAACATGAATATCATGTGGCTCAAGGACCACGAGACAAAAAGATAAGGCACAATCTTGTGCCGACTCATAATGAAGCTCGTCCACGTTATTCTAAATTTCGATTGAATCCCCCACCATGTGATCGTGAATTGAAACCCCAAGTCCCTCAGACTAACTAGGAGTTTGTGTAATGCCCCCGATCTCGCAGGTACGCACACTGGGAAAGGACACTAGTGTCGCGATCAGAGACATCCGCGACGACCGGAAACGTTACAAGGAACTAAAATGACTGACTCGATTAAGTACAAGTAGCAACACATGCACACAAGACTGACTTGAAAGGAACCAAGATGAGTACTTAATTATTCGTATAAGAAATATAAGTCAATACAATATTGAGTTTCAAAGGAAATACAACAATCATAAAGCGGAAGAAAGGGATAGCTGAAGACTCGGGTCGTAGTGTCCCTCGTGTACAGAATCTCGATACTCTTCAAGCCTACCCTGTGGGGAACCTAAGTACCTGCAAGCACCGCTTAAACAAATGCATGAGTTTTCAATTAAGAAAACCAGTATGCCTCAGCCAAACACAAAAGAAAAAAATAACAAAGCAAGAAGTCTATCTAAGACTAGCATCAACAGGGCAGAACAAAGTGCACAAAATGCAACAGAAGGGCAATGACTCCACCAGCCATGTTGGGCGCACCCGACGCGTTCCTCGCAAGGAACCATAATACCAGCCTCGCTGGTCAGAAGTGGTCACCCGTCAGTGACCCACCGCTTGGCACAAAGCGGTGCGCCGGTTAAATGCCCCAATTCGCGGAAAAACCTACATGGTGCCATCGCGACATTGGGAACACTTAACATGAGATAGAATGGCAGCGCGCCTGCCCGGGACTTATCTTACGCCTAGCCTCCCAACGTGAAGGTCTTAATCGGATGGCCTCAGGAACTAGAGGACCCACCCGTGGCCCGTCGGCCCAGAAAACAATACGTGCCCAAAATTACATTATCAGATTATATGCAATGCAAACTACCCGAGGATCTATATATCTAGGGTAGCCAAGAAATCTAGTGCGAGCTTAAGGAAGGGTACTCAAGTACTTCCTTGCAGCTCCTCACAAAAATCAGACCATGACATTAATATCAAAATGCAAAAGCAATCAATCATAACTGAATTGGTAACATGATATAATTACTAATTAAATCATCTACGGGTCATGATAAGGAGTTAAAAGGGTCTGATTTGTACTGACCACGCAAGACCACCCTAGGACGTATCATATCAGTACATACAAGCATGTTAGTAATAATAATAAAACCAATACATCAACAATCAACAACCAGTGCACTACTGAAATACCTACGTAACATGAACACTAGAATCTCAGAACGTGCATACATTCTTATTGTTTCACCTGGCACTAAATCAAATAATATGAGAATATAAGTAATGGTAACAGGTGAGCACTTGTCCTGAAATCAGTAATTAAATTAAGCTCTTTCCAGAATATGACCAAGAACCATGGGAAGCACACCTGTCCTCTAACTAACAGTGAATCATGACTGACTACTTGACTCCAATCAGAACTTGATGCACGATATTCATGGCGTGTGATCCATAAGATAAGTATGGTTGGGGATAATACAAGAACGTATAAATAGCAAATCAGAGACCAATACATAGCAGATCATCAGGACATAACCGTTAATTGATCTCAAGCATACATGGTCTATTCGCAGATGTTCTCAGTAATGATTATCAGAATATATAGTCATGCTTGACCACTTATAATGTAACATCCTCAACACAGCGGAAAATTTAAAATTTTAATAACACACAATCAACAGAGGATATTACGCAAATACTGAACACAGGTGCACCAACATATATAATATATATGTACGAACATCAGAGTATTTCAAAAGTTGTGATTACATCAAAAGACTATACAAATGGAAGCAGTAATCACTCGACCTCAACTGAGAGAAAGCTGGATCCGGTAGCGGTGCTCCTCTCCTCGGTCACCACCCCCTATCGCCGCTCACGGCCTGAAAGTAAACATGCAACAATGCCTGAGTTTCCTGAGGAAACCCCATATGCCAAACTCTACAATGCAAGAAATGAAAGGCACCCTAGCATGCAATTCTACTAAGCAAGAAAAGCATCTCAACAGGCTGGGCTCCAGGGTTTTTTCACCCAACCACAACACACACCACAGTCACGGGGCTCCAGGGCTTTTTCACCCAACCACCGACTCACACACTCGTCGCCAAGCTAGGCTCCAAGTCTTTTTCAACCAACCGCAACTACCACGACACGACCAAGGGCTCCAGGTCTTTTGCAACGTACCCAAACGTCTAAGGGCTCCAGGTCTTTTTCAACCAACCCCTACACGCGGTCCTTGCTCAGGCTCCAGGCCTTTTTCAGCCAACCCGAACGCACTATGGAGCTCCAGGTCTTTTTCAACCAACCCCGCACAGGCTAGCTGGGCTCTAGGTTTTTTTCAACAAACTGCAGCTCTCACACAGTTACGGCGCTCCATGTCTTTTCAACCAACCACCGCAACACCACATTCTAAGCTGGGCCTCATGCCTTTTTCAGCCAATCCCTAGCTCTCACACAGTTACGGGGCTCCAGGTCTTTTTCAACCAACCGCCGCAACACCACATTCTAAGCTGGGCCTCAGGACGTTTTTAGCCAATCCCAAGCTCTCACACAGTTACGAGGCTCCAGGTCTTTTTCAACCAACCACCGCAACACTCGTGCACCCTAGCACACTTGCCGGAAGAACATCGGCACCACAACTCGCCCTACACGGACGACCACAACAACAACACCTCCATAGTGCAAAACTGGAGACAAACGGTCGACCGAACCAAAAGTCCCGGTCGACCGAATCAAGCAAATACAGGGCAAAACACCTCGACCGACACTCCCTCGGTCGACCGTTTCCCCAAACCACACTCGTTCGGTCGAATCCAAATCACGGGACGGTTCAACGAACGAAACGACCAATCGGTCGAACTCCGAGCACTCCTCGGTCGACCGAATTCCTCTAGAGCGTTCCCCACGCTCAGCACACAAGTCCGGTCGACCGAAACCACATTCGGTCGAACCGACCACTCAAACCACTTAAGTCACGGTCGGACGAAGTCATAGAGGCGGTCGACCGTTTGGATGGTCAACGCCCTATCCGACCCATGACGGTGCACACGGTCGACCGGCAAAGGGGACCCGGTCGACCAAATCTCACCAGGCTTTGCCCCCAATGCACAATCGGTCGACCGCCCCTAGGGCATCGTTCGACCGATTTGAGGCAGAACCCGAATTCTCTTCACGAACGGTCGACCGTTTGTACCAACCGGTCGACCGATCAGGCAGTGAAATCTGCTGCATGTTTACTTGCGACGAGCCGAAAGGCCTACCGTCGACTTCCAAATACTCACCCTAACTAAGTGAGCGAGCTTGAGATACCGGAAGGCTTGAAGAAGCCTTTGAAGAACCGCGACGACGCCTCCACGAGCACGTCTCCCCAAAACACGATCCGTCGACGAACCTTGCGTCCAAACGATGATCAATCACTTCCTCGACGATCCACAACTACAACACCACCTCGAGCAACCTCCAACAGCCAACCGGAGCAACCAAGACCACCGAAACGAGTTAGGTTGAGGGAGAGAACCAAACGTGCGGAAAGGGGTAAGAACTGATTGACATCATTTCATGCTTATATTTGTGTCTTGTATCCATTATCTTTTACCTAAACAATGCTATTTTACGAGTTTTATGTTTAGTTTTCAGGAATAAATAGGTTTGAAGAGATGAAGCATAAAAGGACCCAAAAGCTGGGAAAAAGGACTGAATTGTGAGATCTGGGGACTGAGATGCAAAGGAGAAAAACTTGAACGTAAGACAGAAGGACCTAAGAGCAAAACAAAATACTCCACACCATCATGGGGAGTATTTTAGCAATTCGATTCGGGTTGGAGCTCCAACAAACCAATTAAATGCATCCAAGACCAGAAATTATACCAAGAAAATCCTACAACAAAAATGAGCAGGATCTGAACCATATAGACCGCTAATTGGTGGTCCATTTTGGCCCAAATCCGCTAAAATTTCTCCAGCACATGTATTAGAAGATGTTTAGGCTATTTTTGGTATATGTTTAGTCCCACATCGGGGGATTGTCCCGGTTTGCCTTTTTCCATGGCTATAAATAGAACTCTTCACCTTCCATTGTAATCACTCCATATTTTGAGTGGTTATTCTTCCTACTAGAAGTGAGGCCTTGAAGCACACACTAAAGTAGGAGGATGCTACTTGAAATGTCAGTCATTTGTTAATAAAAGTTTCTTTATTATGTTGTTTGTTTCATATTTCTTGCTTTACTTTGTTTAATTTCTTTTCATTAGTTTTAGTAGCTTAGTTAATATGCTTTTCTTGCTTAGTTTAATAATTAGTGTAATGTGTAGTGAGTAGTTCCATCCCCTTTGGGGGGGTGGAGTAGATGTTCATACATGCATTAGAGAATGGAATGAATGCTTTATTTCCAATGTGTTGATAAAACATGAATGTATGCTTGTTTGTTTAGGATAGAACTTATAACTTGATGAGTTTTGCGAAAATGATTAGACACCTCTCATGCTTGTTTAGGTTCTGAAATAAAAAAACTTGTATATGTAAATGTTAATCAACTAGGTTGGTGAATGGATTGTTAGGTTTTGCCATAACATTTAGACACTTCCTATGCATGATAACATCACTGTTGAACGTTTTATTTAAACCGCAAGTGCACGGCCGCGATGAAGCGGTGGCAAGTACGGATCGTCCTCAGGGAGGAGAGCAGCCTCTTGCTTGTACGAAATCAAGTGGCAAAAATAGGGGAAGAAAGATGTTTATGCTAAGATACGCTACACTACGCTAAGAAGTATGAAATGTGAAAGAAGCAATCAAACGATGAAATAAGAACTAAGCTAAGAACAAAACAAGAAAGCTGGAATTTCAGGAAGGGAAAACCCCTAAGGGGTGGAGTGAGTGCACACAAGCAAAGAGGTGGGTGTAGAATACATTCTTTAAGCACATGAAGGTGGTGTTTATCAAGCATAGGAAGTGTCTAAATGTTATGGCAAAACCTATCAATCTATTCACCAACTTAGTTGATTAACATTTACATATGCAAGTTGTTTATTTCAGAACCTAAACAAGCATGAGAGGTGTCTAATCATTTTGGCAAAACTCATCAAGTTGTAAATTCTATCCTAAACAAGCAAGCATACATTCATGTTTAATCAACACATTGAAATTAAAGCATTCATCCCATTCTCTAATGCATGTATGTACATCTACTCCACCCCCCAAAGGGGATGGAACTACTCACTAAACATTACACTAATTATTAAACTATGGAAAGAAAGCATATTAAAACTAAGCTAGAATTATAAGACGATTAAACTAAAACATGCACAAACAATAAAAGAAGCATAAAACAAACAATGAAATAAACACAAAACTTTATTGATAAAATGACTCACATTAAAAGTAGCATCCTCCTACTTTAGTGTGTGCTTCAAGGCCTCACTTCTAGTAGGAGGAATAGCCACTTAAAATATGGAGTGATTACAATAGGAGGTGAAAAGTTTTATTTATAGCCATGGAAAAAGCTAATCCGGGACAATCCCCCGATGTTGGACTAAACAGATACCACAAATAGCCTACACATCCTCTAATACATGTTCTGGAGAAATTTGAGCGCATTTGGGCCAAAAGTGACCGCCAATTAGCGGTCTTAGACCGCTAATTAGCGGTCTACAGTGTTCGGATCGCTCTGGAATTTCTTGTGGGCTTTTCTGGAAGGCTTTGTTGGTATTTGATGCATCTATTTTGCATGTTGGAGCTCCGACCCGAATAGAATTGCCAAAATACTCCCCATGATGGTGAGGAGTATTCTGTTTTGCTCTTAGGTCCTTTGGTTTTGCATTCAGGTCCTTCTTCCTTGCATCTTGGTCCACAGATCTCACAATTCAGTCCTTTTTCCCAGCTTTTGGGTCCTTTTATGCTTCATCTCTTCAAACCTATTTATTCCTGAAAACTAAACATAAAACTCGTAACATAGCATTATTTAGGTGAAAGATAATGGATATAAGATACAAATATGAGCATGAAATGATGTCAATCAAATACCCCCACACCTAACTTTTGCTAGTCCCGAGCAAAACAAAGAAAGAAAAAAGCATGCGAAAAAAACAAGAAATCCTAACTCACTTTCGTAGGAATCACGGTTGCACTTAGCACGTGCAACAAGCCATTAAACCTCCTTGTCGCCAAGGAGGAGGAGTGTTGTCTCCTGAGGGTTTTCAGCGGATATACCCACAAAATCCGAACAAGATGCATTAATCAATCTAGCTACACGACTCGTTGGACTTATTTTGTCGATCATGGGACGCGGTAATACTACGGGTCGACTCTATATATGTAATCGGTCCACACACCTAGCCTAATGAGTTATTCGTGAGAGTTAGTCAAGGACTTAAGTGAAAGACATGGGCAACCTTAACTTCTGAACGTGATACAATGTGTAAAGTCCATTTTGGTTCTTATTTAACTCTTTTTTTCTTTTTTTTTCCTTTTTATTTTTTTTTCTTTTTCTTTGGAGCATTTTATTGGTTGGTGTTTGATTCTCCCAGGGTCAGGTTTCGTGCATCATTGCCTATGAGGACTTACACTATCACGTACACCTTCCCCCAAATCTCCACATAGGGTGATCCCTACCACCCGTGTAACGGGAGTTCGGTCAGCGCATCCCATGTTAGATGACTCGAAAGCACCAGGCACAAAGTCCCCTCAGACCTACTTTCCCGTGTGATAGGAGCCGTGCGAGAAGAGAGAACACCACTTATTTATCTATATGGGAACCAAAACCCCTACACTTAAGTTTCGCAAAAAGAGATTAAGGGCCCTCGACTACGACAAACTTCCTTATACTCACAAACACGAATTATTTGACTCACTAGGTTCAGGGTGGACTTCTTTAAATGTTTGAGTACTGAAACCCTATGATTACACGCCCCCTGAGGGAAAACCAGGGTGCATCCTAACGACTCGACAAGACCTAAAGCCAATAAACTAGAAATCCTAATGCATCAAGTTCAAGACAATTTTGGGAGCTTTCTTTTTACTTTGCCTCTCAACGGTTTTGCACATGCTAAACACACGCAAAACCCACAAAAACATTTTCTTTCGCAAACACATGAAGATTTTGAAAGAAATGTGAAAATTTTAAAGCACTAGGCAAGCAAAAGAAGACAAGTCACCCAAGGATCATGGCAAGCAGATATATCGATATTAAATGCGGCACACTAACATGACCCTAACAATACAAACAAAAGAAAATAAAACCAAAGGAAAAAGACTCGACTATGTACACACGTAAAACACCCCCCCACACCTACTTCATGCATTGTCCTCAATGAATGTGAACAAGATACTACATGGATATATGCATGAAAAATGAAACATCTCACCAACATGAAGTACAAAGGGACGTTCAGGGTCATGTTGATGGACACAAACCTAAATTCCCTCAAAACCTGTGAGAAGCTGAAGAAGGGAGATAAATACGTGAAGAGATTGGGCCCAAGTACACAAGGGTTGGGGCCCACAACAATCGATGCTCATTGAAGGAGTCTTTTATTACACACTTTTTTTGTTTTGTTTTGTTTTTTTTTGTTTTTATGTTTGTTTTTACAAGATATAAACATCAACCAAGATATTCTCATAATCATTTGGTCAAGGAACATCAAATGAGAACATCAAGTCATGAGGACCAGAGACTTGCCGAGATGGGCAAACTCCACTGGTACTCTGAGGTGTCATGAGGGATGAAAGGTCAAAGCTGAAAGGCTCGAACCCCTCATGATATTGGTCGGGTGTGGGCAACAAAGAATGAAGTTGTGTTGCCTCACTAGGGTTTAATTGCTCATCGAAGAAAACCCTACAACCAATAGGCGGGTGCATCGGAATGAGTTCCTCAAGCTCATTCGATGGATGCAGCAGACCTGCATCACTAAGAATGGGGCTTCTCCCCAAGTCATCCAACAAGGCCCTCCCACCATCATTTAGATCATCAAGCATAAGCTCGGTCATAGGTGGGTCCTTGTTGGAGTCAATATGAAGCTCAAATGGCTCAATGGCCATGGAACATGAGGTAGAGACACCTTCTGGTATAGGCATATGATGAGGTGTCTCACTCTCACTAGTACTCTCAACTGAATCATGCAACGAACACTCCCTTTGGACATTCATGTTCGAGGCCAGCTCACCCTGTTGCATTGCAAAGACAGGCAATGAGTCTTCGCTGGGCCCACGAACATTCTCAATGGGTTGCATTGGGGTTAGGGGTGTTCGTTGATTTTGTGGTTGTTGAACATTTTAATTAAACCGCAAGTGCACTGCCACGATGAAGTAGTGGCAAGTACGGGTCGTCCTCAGGGAGGTGAGTAGTCTCTTGTTTGCACGAAATCAAATGACGAAAAATAGGGGGAGAAAGATGTTTATGCTACTCTACACTAAACTACGCTAAGAAGTACGAAATGCGAAACAAAGAAATAAACGATCAAATAAAAACTAAGCTAAGAACACAACAAGAATGCTGGAATTCAGGAATGGGAAAACCCCTAAGGGGTGGAGTGAGTGCACACAAGCAAAGAGGTGGGTGTAGGATACATTCTTTAAGCACATGAAGGTGGTGTTTATCAAGCATAGGAAGTGTCTAAATGTTATGGCAAAACCTATCAATCTATTCACCAACTTAGTTGATTAACATTTACATATGCAAGGTGTTTATTTCAGAACCTAAACAAGCATGAGAGGTGTCTAATCATTTTGGCAAAACTCATCAAGTTGTAAATTCTATCCTAAACAAGCAAGCATACATTCATGTTTAATCAACACATTGAAATTAAAGCATTCATCCCATTCTCTAATGCATGTATGTACATCTACTCCACCCCCCAAAGGGGATGGAACTACTCACTAAACATTACACTAATTATTAAACTATGGAAAGAAAGTATATTAAAACTAAGCTAGAATTAAAAGACGATTAAACTAAAACATGCACAACAATAAAATAAGCATAAAACAAACAATGAAAGAAATATAAAACTTTATTGATAAAATGACTCACATTAAAAGTAGCATCCTCCTACTTTAGTGTGTGCTTCAAGGCCTCACTTCTAGTAGGAAGAATAGCCACTTAAAATATGGAGTGATTACAAAAGGAGGTGAAGAGTTCTATTTATAGGCATGGAAAAAGCTAATCCGGGACAATCCCCCGATGTGGGACTAAACAGATACCACACATACCCTAAACATCCTCTAATACATGTGCTGGAGAAATTTGAGCGCATTTGGGCCAAAAGTGACCGCCAATTAGCGGTCTTGGACCGCTAATTAGCAGTCTACAGTGTCCGGAATGCTGTGGAATTTCTTGTGGGCTTTTCTGGAAGGCTTTGTTGGTGTTTGATGCATCGAGTTTGCATGTTGGAGCTCCGACCCGAATAGAATTGCCAAAATACTCCCCATGATGGTGAGGAGTGTTCTGTTTTGCTCTTAGGTCCTTCGGTCTTGCATTCAGGTCCTTCTTCCATGCATCTTGGTCCCCAGATCTCACAATTCAGTCCTTTTTCCCAGCTTTTGGGTCCTTTTATCCTTCATCTCTTCAAACCTATTTATTCCTGAAAACTAAACATAAAACTCGTGACATAGCATTGTTTAGGTGAAAGATAATGGATATAAGATACAAATATAAGCATGAAATAATGTCAATCAAATACCCCCACACCTAACTTTTGCTAGTCCCGAGCAAAACAAAGAAAGAGAAAAGCATACGAAAAAACAAGAAATCCTAACTTACTTTCGTAGGAATCACGGTTGCACTTAGCACGTGCAACAAGCCGTTAAACCTCCTTGTCGCCAAGGAGGAGGAGTGTTGTCTCCTGAGGGTTTTCAGCGGATATACCCACAAAATCCGAACAAGATGCATTAATCAATCTAGCTACACGACTCGTTGGACTTATTTTGTCGATCATAGGATACGGTAATACTACGGGTCGACTCTATATATGTAATCAGTCCACACACCTAGCCTAATGAGTTATTCGTGAGAGTTAACAAAGGAATTAAGTGAAAGACAAGGGCAACCTTAACTTCTGAATGTGATACAACGTGTAAAGTCCATTTTGGTTCTTATTTGACTCTTCTTTTTTTTCTTTTTTTTTCTTTTTGTTTGGAGCATTTATTGGTTGGTGTTTGATTCTCCCAGGGTCAGGTTTCGTGCATCATTGCCTATGAGGACTTACACTATCACGTACACCTTCCCCCAAATCTCCACATAGGGCGATCCCTACCACCCGTGTAACGGAAGTTCGGTCGGTGCATCCCAAGTCAGATGACTCGAAAGCACCAGGCACAAAGTCCCCTCAGACCTACTTTCCCGAGTGATAGGAGCCGTGCGAGAAGAGAGAACACCACTTATTTTTTTATCTACATGGGAACCAAAACCCCTACACTTAAGTTTCACAAAAAGAGATTAAGGGCCCTTGACTACGACAAACTTCCTTATACTAACAGACACGAATTATTTGACTCACTAGGTTCAGGGTGGACTTCTTTAAATGTTTGAGTACTGAAACCCTATGATTAAACGCCCCCCCCGAGGGAAAACCGGGGTGCATCCTCACGACTCGATAAGACCTAAAGCCAGTAAACTAGAAATCCTAATGCATCAAGTTCA
Source organism: Triglochin maritima (assembly GCA_963682175.1). Taxonomy (NCBI): domain Eukaryota; kingdom Viridiplantae; phylum Streptophyta; class Magnoliopsida; order Alismatales; family Juncaginaceae; genus Triglochin; species Triglochin maritima. Next base: position 16,487,904 of record OY821785.1, read on the forward strand.
AGACAATTTTGGGAGCTTTCTTTTTACTTTGCCTCTCAACGGTTTTGCACATGCTAAACACACGCAAAACCTACAAAAACATTTTCTTTCGCAAACACATGAAGATTTTGAAAGAAATGTGAAAAATTTAAAGTACTCGGCAAGCAAAAGAAGACAAGTCACCCAAGGATCATGGCAAGCAGATATATCGATATTAAATGCGGCACACTAACATGACCCTAACAATGCAAACAAAAGAAAATAAAACCAAAGGAAAAAGACTCGACTATGTACACACGTAAAACACCCCCCCCACACCTACTTCATGCATTGTCCTCAATGAATGTGAACAAGATACTACATGGATACATGCATGAAAAAGGAACGATCTCACCAACATGAAGTACAAAGGGACGTTCAGGGTCATGTTGATGGACACAAACCCAAATTCCCTCAAATCCTGTGAGAAGCTGAAGAAGGGAGATAAATACGTGAAGAAATTATGCCCAAGTACACAAGGGTTGGGGCCCACAACAATCGATGCTCACTGAAGGAGTCTTTTATTACACACTTTTTTTGTTTTGTTTTGTTTTTTTTTGTTTTTATGTTTGTTTTTACAAGATATAAACATCAACCAAGATATTCTCATAATCATTTGGTCAAGGAACATCAAATGAGAACATCAAGTCATGAGGACCAGAGACTTGCCGAGATGGGTAAACTCCACTGGTACTCTGAGGTGTCATGAGGGATGAAAGGTCAAAGCTGAAAGGCTCGAACCCCTCATGATATTTGTTGGGTGTGGGCAACAAAGAATGAAGTTGTGTTGCCTCGCTAGTGTTTAGTTGCTCATCGAAGAAAACCCTCCAACCAATAGGCGGGTGCATCGGAATGAGTTCCTCAAGCTCATTCGATGGATGCAGCAGACCTGCATCACTAAGAATGGGGCTTCTCCCCAAGTCATCCAACAAGGACCTCCCACCATCATTTAGATCATCAAGCATAAGCTCGGTCAAAGGTGGGTCCTTGTTGGAGTCAATATGAAGCTCAAATGGCTCAATGGCCATGGGACATGAGGTAGAGACACCTTCTGGTATAGGCATATGGTGAGGTGTCTCACTCTCACTAGTACTCTCAACTGAATCATGCAACGAACACTCCCTTTGAACATTCATGTTTGAGGCCAGCTCACTCTGTTGCATTGCAAAGACAGGCAATGAGTCTTCGCTGAGCCCACAAACATTCTCAACGGGTTGCATTGGTGTTAGAGGTGTTCGTTGATTTTGTGGTGCTTTCTCCAATTGGCGGATGAGATTGAGATTTAAAGGTTCATCCATGGGTTCCTGTTGCCTACCAGAGTTGAACACATGAAACTCGGCACTCATGTTACCGAATGAGAGCTTCATGAGACCATTTCTACAATTAATCAAGGCATTGGAGGTTGCCAGAAATGGTCTACCCAAAATCAAAGGTATTTGAGAGTGGGTGTTCGCAACAGGATTGGTATCGAGGACAACAAAATCGACTGGAAATATAAAATCTCCAACTTTGATAAGCACGTCCTCGATAATCCCCATGGGAATACTAATGGATCTATCCGCTAATTGGAGGGTGATCTTAGTTGGTTTCAATTCTCCCAAGTTCAATTGTTGATAAACAGAGAATGGGAGGAGGTTGACCGCTGATCCTAAATCAAGCAAAACATTGCTCAGTCTAGTGTCCCCTATTGTACACTGAATAGTAGGACACCCAGGGTCCTTGTATTTTGTGTAGGTAGGATTGGACAAAAGTGAGCTGATATTTGCAGCCAAGAATGCTTTCTGAGGAACATTGGTCTTCCTCTTGGTTGTGCAGAGATCCTTCAACACTTTGGCATATTGAGGTATTTGTTGGATGACATCCAACAAGGGGATGTTAACCTTCACTTGCTTAAATACCTCTAATATCTTGTCCATGTTGTCACTCTGCTTTTTGTTTAACCTACTTGGATAAGGGGCTTTTGGCAGGTAGGTTTTCTGCTGTGCCTGAGAAGAAAGCTTTGGTGTATTACCCTCACCCTCAGCTTCTTCTTCACCACCATTCCCACTGAGGGGCTGCATAGATGGTGGTGGGTGTGGCAAGGAAATGTGTTTGTCAACCTGTTTTCCATTCCTTAAGGTCACAATGGAATTGACATGGTGAACATGTTCCTCCACATGGTTCACTTGCCTCCCCCGAGGTACCACATTCTCATTTTGCATTTGTTGTTGTTGGTACATGCGGGGGTTAGCCTCAGGTTGGCTAGGAAAAGACCCTCTCTCTCTCTCATGTACAGACTGAGCCAATTGGCCCATCTGAAGCTCTAGAGATTTCATGGTCTGCTGATTTGAAGTGAGAACTTGACTCGTGGTTGACATAAAATTTTTCATTGAGTTTTCAAGTCCACGAGTCAAGGTCTCAAGCGAATTGAATCGGGTTTCCATATTATTGGAATTTGGGAAACCCGATGGATTCGTGGTTTGCGCTTAGGGTGGCTGATAGGAATGTGCATGCATGGGAGGTTGGTGTGATTGGTAAGGTGGTCTAGAGGAGTTTGAAGGACCACCCGGGGCATTATTTTGGTTCCATGAAAAATTGGGGTGGTTCCTCCATCCAGGGTTATAAGATGATGAGTATGGGTCATTCCTAGCTCTGTCATAGATGGTGTTGACACGCTCCATCTCAGGAGGAATGGACTCACACTCGCTCTCTACATGACCTATCCTACCACATGAATGACAAGGAACTGGACCAGATGTGGACATGTGAGGTGCGCTTTGTCGGTTTTGGAGCTCAATCGAATCCATACGGCGCATTAAGGCCGCCATGCGTGCCTCGGTGGCCGTAGTGGTATCGATAGCAAATGCGGCACCCGATCTAGTCGAGTTTGCATTCGCGATCCTCGCTCCTATACTAGATGATGCAGGTGGTTCCCTCACACTCTCCCACTGCATGGTTTTCTCAGCGAGGTCTTCTAGGAAGGCCCATGCCTCCCTTTCATCCTTTCCCAAGAACTCTCCTTGACACATGGACTCAAGGAGCGTTCTGGACGGGATGTGAAGACCCTCATACACAATCTGACAAAGACGCCACAACTCAATGCCATGGTGAGGGCACGAGGATAGTAGTTCTTTGAACCTCTCAAGATATGCATGAAATGGTTCGGTCTCATGTTGATAGAATGAATTGATTTCGTTCCTCAATTTTTGAGTCCGATGATTAGGAAAGTACTTCTTGAGGAATGCAGATTGAAACTCATCCCAAGTCCTAAAGGAATTCGCCTGGTTGCTATACAACCACTTCTTGGTGTCATCCTTTAGTGCAAAAGGAACGAGCCTAAGATGGATGGAGTCTGTGCTAAGTTGTTGCAGCTTGAACATAGCACAGACCTCCTCAAATTCCCTGAGAAAGATATAGGGGTCACCTTTCCCAGTGAAATGAGGGAGCATGGAAATGAATTGAGGCTTAACCTCAAAATGGTTCCCATTAGCCTCTGGTAATACGATGCATGAGGGTAGAGTTGTACGGCTCGGGTAGCATCGATCACGTAGAGGTATGGGAACGACAACTGGAAGCACTGGTCGAACAGGTGGGTCCAGCAACTGCTCCTCCTCACGGAAATTAGCAGCCATTGAACCCAAACTGCGTGTGACACGCGAGGAGGAAGGTGTTGAGAAATCGATGACCGAAGCCGGATTGACAACGCTCCTCGTCAAACGACCACTCTCGTCTCGTGTCCACGAAAGCATGCACAAAGGTGCACACACAGACCACAACTCTCTTTTTTTCTTTTTTTTTCAAAGAATGTACGTAGGGGAGAAGACGGGGGAACACAGGAGAGAAAGAATGACTCAGGAGAGAAAGGAAGAAGTCCTTATGCTACGGCGGATGGGTACAGGTAGAAGCACACAAGCAAACAAGGCTCAAGCAATCCTAAGGTCGCTATAGGTCCTTACAGCTAGACGACGCCTAACTGCGAGGTCACACGGCCTCAACACGCCTCACCTCCCTACAACGAGGACCACAAAGCCCAGCAAGTGAGCCAAGATCCGGGGATCTCGTCTCTCCTACTATCGACAAAGTGGGCAACGCCGATCAGGTCATGACGGTCGGGACCGGATCACTCTCCTAATGCGTCCAAGATCCTTAGGGCCAATGTCTACTTGATTTTAAAATTAGGCTCTTGATTAGTGTGGTTTTTGGGGCGAAGGAAAGGGTGATGAATTCCCCCACCTTATCTTTTATGGGACAGCCCCTCCTTAGTAGCGTTTTGGAGTCCTAATCTAGCAATCAACTCTCCAAACAAAACGCTCAAGTCACACTTGTTTCAATGCACTTCCTACTAACTAATGCTTGCTCATACGAAATGCATGAATGAGAGTAGAAGGTGCGTACCTCACGCTAGCTCTCAGCAACAGAAAATAAAGCTAAGATAAAGACAATCTAAATGCCTAAGTCACATACATGATGCATGACCTAATCAACAAGAATGCCTAATCTTTTGCTTTGAGTTTTAGGGTCCAAGTTGCTTAAAGGAGGTTGATTATGGATCTGGGAACAAACTATAAGTCAAAACATGCCAAATTAAGTCCCAGACCACTATATCAGATAAAGTAAACAGACCAAAGAAATAAGAGAGCGAGCTGAGCTTACCAGACCGCCAATTGGCGGTCTACAGTGCCCAGCTTGCTTCAAAACTTCTCCAGGTGCTCCTCCTGACCACTCCAAGTCTCCTGAAACAAAGAAAAACTACAAAACCAAAATTAAATCCACTCGAATCGTCCAAACAAGAGTCTGGACTGGCACCTCCCCGGCGCCAAAAACTTGTTGAACGTTTTAATTAAACCGCAAGTGCACGGCCGCGATGAAGCGGTGGCAAGTACGGGTCGTCCTCAGGGAGGTGAGTAGTCTCTTGTTTGCACGAAATCAAATGGCGAAAAATAGGGGGAGAAAGATGTTTATGCTACTCTACACTAAACTACGCTAAGAAGTACGAAATGCGAAACAAAGAAATAAACGATCAAATAAAAACTAAGCTAAGAACACAACAAGAATGCTGGAATTCAGGAATGGGAAAACCCCTAAGGGGTGGAGTGAGTGCACACAAGCAAAGAGGTGGGTGTAGGATACATTCTTTAAGCACATGAAGGTGGTGTTTATCAAGCGTAGGAAGTGTCTAAATGTTGTGGTGCTTTCTCCAATTGGCGGATGAGATTTAGATTTAAAGGTTCATCCATGGGTTCCTGTTGCCTACCAGAATTGAACACATGAAACTCGGCACTCATGTTACCGAATGAGAGCTTCATGAGACCATTTCTACAATTAATCAAGGCATTGGAGGTTGCCAGAAATGGTCTACCCAAAATCAAATGTATTTGAGAGTGGGTGTTCGCAACAGGATTGGTATCGAGGACAACAAAATCGACTGGAAATATAAAATCTCCAACTTTGATAAGCACGTCCTCGATAATCCCCATGGGAATACGAATGGATCTATCCGCCAATTGGAGGGTGATCTTAGTTGGTTTCAATTCTTCCAAGTTCAACTGTTGATAAACAGAGAATGGGAGGAGGTTGACCGCTGATCCTAAATCAAGCAAAACATTGCTCAATCTAGTGTCCCCTATCGTACACTGAATAGTAGGACACCAAGGGTCCTTGTATTTTGTGTAGGTAGGATTGGACAAAAGTGAGCTGATATTTGCAGCCAGGAATGCCTTCTTAGGAACATTGGTCTTCCTCTTAGTTGTGCAGAGATCCTTCAACACTTTGGCATATTGAGGTATTTGTTGGATGACATCCAACAAGGGGATGTTAACCTTCACTTGCTTAAATACCTCTAATATCTTGTCCATGTTGTCACTCTGCTTTTTGGTTAACCTACTTGGATAAGGAGCTTTTGGCAGGTAGATTTTCTGCGGTGCCTGAGAAGGAAGCCTTGGTGTATTACCCTCACCCTCAGCTTCTTCTTCACCACCATTCCCACTGAGGGGCTGCATAGATGGTGGTGGGTGTGGCAAGGAAATGTGATTGTCAACCTGTTTTCCATTCCTTAAGGTCACAATGGAATTGACATGGTGAACAGGTTCCTCCACATGGTTCACTTGCCTCCCCCGAGGTACCACACTCTCATTTTGCATTTGTTGTTGTTGGTACATGCGGGGGTTAGCCTCAAGCTGGCTAGGAAAAGACCCTCTCTCTCTCTCATGTACAGACTGAGCCAATTGGCCCATCTGAAGCTCTAGAGATTTCATGGTCTGCTGATTTGAAGTGAGAACTTGACTTGTGGTAGACATAAATTTTTTTACAGAGTTCTCAGGTCCACGAGTTAAGTTCTCAAGCGAATTAAACCGGGTTTCCAAGTTGTTAGAATTTGGGAAACCTGGTTTAATTCGCTTGAGAACTTAACTCGTGGACTTGTTGAATGGCGCCAAAAACTTGTTGAACGTTTTATTTAAACCGCAAGTTCACGGCCGCGATGAAGTGGTGGCAAGTACGGGTCGTCCTCAGGGAGGAGAGCAGCCTCTTGCTTGTATGAAATCAAGTGGCAAAAATAGGAGAAGAAAGATGTTTATGCTAACATACGCTACACTACGCTAAGAAGTATGAAATGTGAAAGAAGCAATCAAACGATGAAATAAGAATTAAGCTAAGAACAAAACAAGAATGCTGGAATTTCAGGAAGGGAAAACCCCTAAGGGGTGGAGTGAGTGCACACATGCAAAGAGGTGGGTGTAGAATACATTCTTTAAGCACAAATTAAGGTGGTGTTTATCAAGCATAGGAAGTGTCTAAATGTTATGGCAAAACCTATCAATCTATTCACCAACTTAGTTGATTAACATTTACATATGCAAGTTGTTTATTTCAGAACCTAAACAAGCATGAGAGGTGTCTAATCATTTTGGCAAAACTCATCAAGTTGTAAATTCTATCCTAAACAAGCAAGCATACATTCATGTTTAATCAACACATTGAAATTAAAGCATTCATCCCATTCTCTAATGCATGTATGTACATCTACTCCACCCCCCAAAGGGGATGGAACTACTCACTAAATATTACACTAATTATTAAACTATGGAAAGAAAGCATATTAAAACTAAGCTAGAATTAAAAGACGATTAAACTAAAACATGCACAAACAATAAAAGAAGCATAAAACAAACAATTAAATAAACACAAAACTTTATTGATAAAATGACTCACATTAAAAGTAGCATCCTCCTACTTTAGTGTGTGCTTCAAGGCCTCACTTCTAGTAGGAGGAATAGCCACTTAAAATATGGAGTGATTACAATAGGAGGTGAAGAGTTCTATTTATAGGCATGGAAAAAGCTAATCTGGGACAATCCTCCGATGGACTAAACAGATACCACAAATAGCCTACACATCCTCTAATACATGTGCTGGAGAAATTTGAGCGCATTGGGGCCAAAAGTGACCGCCAATTAGCGGTCTACAGTGTCCGGATCGCTCTGGAATTTCTTGTGGGCTTTTCTGGAAGGCTTTATTGGTATTTGATGCATCTATTTTGCATGTTGGAGCTCCGACCCAAATAGAATTGCCAAAATACTCCCCATGATGGTGAGGAGTATTCTGTTTTGCTCTTAGGTCCTTTGGTCTTGCATTCAGGTCCTTCTTCCTTGCATCTTGGTCCACAGATCTCACAATTCAGTCCTTTTTCCCAGCTTTTGGGTCCTTTTATGCTTCATCTCTTCAAACCTATTTATTCCTGAAAACTAAACATAAAACTCGTAACATAGCATTATTTAGGTGAAAGATAATGGATATAAGATACAAATATGAGCATGAAATGATGTCAATCAATCACCTTCATTTGTGCTTAAAGAATGTGTTCAACACCCACCTCTTTGCATGTGTGCACTCACTCCACCCCTTAGGGGGTTTCCCATTTCTGTATTCCAGTATTCTTCTTTTGTTCTTAGCTTAGTTGTCATTTCATTGTTTGTTTCTTTCATTCGTATTTCATACTTCTTAGCGTAGTTTAGTGTAGAGTAGCATAATCAATCATTCTCCCCAATATTTGCCACTTGATTTCTGATAAACAAGAGGCTGCTCACCTCCCTGAGGACGACCCGTACTTGCCACCACATCATCGCGGCCGTGCACTTGCGGTTTAATTAAAACGTTCTGAAGGGAATGTGTTCTAAAAGGTTTACTTTTAAATGTCAATTATTATGAATTGAATGAGAAATCATTTTGTTCCTTGTTTATGTTATTCGTCTTTTAGAAGTGTTAAGGAAGAGACTCTTGGTCCTTAACCGTAGAGCTCTAAAAGATGTTGGTTTACATAAAACAAAAGGTATTCGCAATCATGGTAATTAACATGGGACATTAATTACCGAGTTAAGATTGTCGTGTTGGTCATAGATCATTGTAACTCTACAAGTGAGTGACAACACGGGTACACAAAAGTGGAAGATATTACTTTTGTATACTGAATAGACCTAATAAGTAAAACATTATAGAATTGTGTTTTCTGTGTCATTAATGTTTTACTGTGTCTTTGGTCCTTTGATATGAGACTTATATCCGATCACTTAAGAATTGCTTAATTAGACTAGTGTCTTGAGCTATCGATGAGTGTAGTGTAAAGGCATTGGTTGGTTAAGTATGGCTTTTGTTGGAGAAGATAGTTAGTCAAAAGATTATCATTGCCCCTCTTAAATGAGTGATGATATTAGTGGGCCCCTTGATAAAACAAAGTTATAATGTGTACAATGTGATTTGAGTTAAGTCACATATTTATAATTGGCTTAAAGAGATCAAGAAATGAATACTAATACAAAGATGACACAATACTACTTTGTGTGTATTCTTAATATCATGAGGCAAGGGACGGACACAAGTGGTGCACTCCAACACTAAATGGATCGGGTTTTGGTTCGAGTGGAATTAAGACATCTAACTAAATGGGAGCTATAATGTGTAGCTAGATACCGCTTATAGCTTGTGATATTAAGCTCTTAATATCACTGCCAACTTAGTATAGATCCTCCCATAGGTCACACCGCAAAAACCGGGAAACAAGAAGCTTGATTTTTGGTTCATATGATGTGTCGGGTTTCTTATAGAAAATATGACACATGTGGTGAACAAGTAAAATCAATTATGTTGTATATAACATAATTAGAATCATGATAAATTCATATGAGATGCATATATTATGGGGTGCAATAATTTATTATTGCATAGGATAATATATTGCATAAGTTGTGAATTTGCTAAAACCCCTAAAGTTCAAATTTTGTTGGAAATAAATCCAAAATTTGAAAAGGCAAAATCCGGTAGAAGTTCTGTAATCTGTTATGGTTCGGTCGACCGAAGGATCTGTGGATCGGTCAATCGAACGTGGAACGGATGGTCAAGTTGATTGACCGAACTTGACCAAAGTGCCTGGAACTCTAGATCGGTGTACCGAACCAGAAAATGTCGACCGAACAATGTCCAGTTCCGATATTTTCGGTTAACCGAATGGCACTCGGTCAAAGACGCGAATTCGTCCGAACGGTTAAGAAGAAATTTTCTCCTTAAGAATCGGTCATCCGTCAAGTGTACGGAAATCCGAATGTGACATTTTCGGTTAACCGAGTATGTCTCGGTAGACCGAGTCCCGATCGATTTTCTGCCTTTGATAATTAAGAGATTAATTTGATCAATGGTTGGATTAGCTCCAAACTTGGTTAAACATTTTGTGGGTGCATATAATGCATTTTGGAATTAGTTTGTGAGAGAAAATGTCAAGAAAACATGGCTTAAGAATAGCCATGATTGAGAATAAGATTGGAGCCTATAAATAGGTCCTTATTCTCCTTAATTATGTGAGAAGTTTGCTAAATATTTTCTCTCCTAAATTCACCACTAAAATCCACGAAAATTCTCTTAGTTTTCTAAGTCTTTGGAAGGAGAAATCTCAGAGATTAAGGAAGGGGTTTGTAGCTAGATTCTATGCTAGTTTGGAGATTGATTGACTAGCTCCTTTCTCTCCAACCTTGTTTAGGGTTTCGGTGAACACTCAGAGGCATCCGGCACAACGGGAAGCGACGATCGTCTTCCTCAACGTCTCTGGAACATCAAGAAGTTGTAGAGAACTTATAGGTATGAATTTCGGAGTCCCTTGTGTTTGTTTTAATAAGTTTTGAAACTAGTTATTAAAACAAACCGATACATGCATGAAATAAATCGTAGAAAATTGTAATTGATCCTTATTATACATAAAAATTTCGAAAATATATATGTATAATTAAACATGAAATCCTACAGTGGTATCAGAGCTTAGGGTTCAATGTTCTTATGATTTAAGGCTGTAAACGAATTTAGTTTACCATATAGGATTTAAACAATTCGGTTTTTCGGTTTTTCGGTCTATGAATGTTTTATTGATATAATTCTCTATAATAATTCGTTTTAAATGTTTTAAGTGTTTGAAAACATGCCATCTAATTATTAGAATTAAGATTTAGACATTAGTGTAACTTACAATAATTTTGTTTTATAAAGAAATGATTATTTTGTAAGAGAATCAACAAAACCGAAAAACTGCGGTTCATCTTTCCATTGGAAATTGGATGGACAGCGGTTCAAAATTATTTTTGAACTATGGATGGATGAAAAACGTTTTTAATAGATTTCAAAATGTTTTTCAAAGAAATGTTTAGGATTCTAGATGATTGATAAACTAGATTGCATAGTTTATAGCGATATTGCGTGCATGGATGATCGAGTTGTTTTGCAGGAATTGTGAGTTTATATGTTCCAAATCAGGAAGTACGAATGTATGTGATAATTATTATACAGGGGCTTATTTATATGTAAAAGCCAAAATTCTCTTTCCATCTTTTAGATAATTGCATATGCATATGAGAGGTTTTACATAGGACTTGTACTAGTCGGTTTTTTTATCGAATGTGAGGAGCATGTTTATTTTCTGTAAAATCTACATCTCCGGTGCAAGAGGAAGTCGCCGCTGTAGCGTATTGATCGAGGATCAAAGATCAGGGATCGAGGATCAAGGATCGAAGGGAACATATAAACTCACACGATGTGGATTGTGTGAATGGTTTAATTTCTGTTTTTATCTAGCTATGCGTGTGATGAATGTGTTGAATGTTAGGATGTGTATGAATGATAATATGCATGATAACCTAAAATTCTGAATCACATGTTAATATATGAAATTGTCCAACAAAAATTAAGAGTAATTTTCCTTCTTATTTCATCCACTAGCAGCCATTGATCGAGGGATACTCTGCTCGCCCTTAGTGGGAGATAGCTCCCTCCATCTTTGGGAATAGTGGGAGATATAATGGTTGTCTTTTGTTGTGCCACGATTAAATATATGAGGTGCGTTTCACCCTAGTGAACCCCAAGTATGTTTAGTTGTGAATACAATGGATAAACGTATCTCGTATCAAATGAAAATAAGTTTTCTTAACATTACCTAGAGCCCTCGCTCGGTTTTGGGAAAAAGATTTTCTTACGAGGATAGGTCGCATTCCCTCATAATTAAAATGACAAGAATCACAAGAGTTTGAAGATGCTAATGTTGGTAAAATTCAAAAAGGTTGTGATTAGAAAGAGTTTTTCTTACCTTGATATTGTGGTGTATTCGATAGCCCTTAGCTAGTCTATATTGCAATTAATGGGATCTTGGATTGCTGCATTTATGGGCAAAATTCTTATTTGTAGTATTTACATTTATATTCGATATATATGTATGTGTTTTAAAACATAAAATTGGCATTAAAACCTGTATGATTTATTTTGTAGAAAAATGTCGAATATCCAACCTATCGTACGATCCATGATAGAAAAACACCCTTTAGCAAATGATGGCTCAAACTTCATTAGTTGGCAACTCAAACTCAACATCGTGTTAAAGTTTGAGAAACTATCTCACATTTTGGAAGGTCCAATCCCAAAATGGAATGAGAGATTAACCGATGAAGAGAAAGAGGCTAAAGCCAAGTGGGAAGACCAAGAGAACCAAGTTCACGGTCTTATGCTAGCATCCATGGGTGACTCGCTTCAAGCGAAATACTTGGATTCGAAACCCAAGAAGACCATGGAGGCTTTATCTAAGATGTTCATGGATAGTGCCCGAAAGGAGTGCTATAAGACCACCATCGCACTCACAAGGTGCCATATGGCGGAGGGAACATCAGTATCTATGCATTTTCTCACGATGCAAGGATACCTTGAGAAGTTGGCAAAGCTCTCTTCACCAATGCCCGAGGACATTGCTGAAGATATGATTCTTGGCTCTCTAGCCCCGTCCTTTAAGGACTTTGTGATGCACTACCACGTGCGTGAAAAAGGGGTGAGTCTTGAGGAGCTGCACAACGCTCTCAAAACTGCTGAAGTTGACATGGGCAAGGGTAGGGACAAGCAGGTCCTTGCCGTCCATGGGAGGAGCCAAAAGATTGGTAAAGGAAAGGGCAAATCTACCAAAAGTGGTTCAATCAAGAGCAAGGGAGTAGGAGGTGCTCATAAGAGTGCCTCGAGGGGGAAATCTCAGAAATCTCCAACTCCCAATATGGAGTGCTTTCACTGCGGTGAAAAGGGACACATCCGGCCAAATTGCCCCAAGTACAAGGAAGACCTTGACAACGGAGTGATTGAACGTCGACGCCCCAAAAAGGCCAAAGGTATATTTGTTATTGAAAAAATTTAGCCACCTCTGTCCAGGATTGGGTAATTGATACCGGATCTTCTGCTCACATAGTTTCTAATGTGCAGCTACTCATGGATAGGAAGGAACTCGTGAGGAACGAGGTAGAATTGAAGGTCGGAAATGGTGCGAACGTTTCTGCGGTTGCACAAGGTTCTGTGGTGCGTCAATTATGTAGTGGTTTAAATTTATGTCTAAAGAATGTTTATTATGTGCCTTCGATCAGCAAGAACATTATTTCTGTACCATGTTTAGATATGGATAATTTTAATATAAATGTTTCAAATTCTTGTTTCTCTATATCGAAGAATGGTGTTTTCTATGCAAATGCATTCATAAGGAATGGTCTCTACTTGCTTGAATTGAATAATAAACAAATCTTTAATATCAATAACAAAAGACTTAAGACCACTCACGAGAATGATACTCTCTTGTGGCACTATCGTCTTGCAGAAAACTCCTTATGAGATGTGGAGTGGTAAAACACCCAAGCTCAATTTTCTCAAGATTTGGGGTTGTGAGGCTTACGTCAAGAAATTGATGTCGACCAAACTTCAACCAAAAGCGGATAAATGCTTCTTTATTGGTTATCCTCGTGAGACAAGAGGATACTACTTTTGGCATATCACCTCCAATCGAGTGATTGTAGAGAGGGATGCCACATTTCTGGAAAAGGAATTTATGGAAAGAGTAAAAAGTAGTGGGAGTAGAGTTGTGCTTGAGGAAACTCAGGATACTCCACAAGATCATGACATGAATGATGACATTCAAGATCATGAAGGCCCAACCGAGATTCCTTTGGTTAGTGGGAGCATGAGTGAGAGACCCTCGCAAGAAATTGTGAGAGAAACTCAATCTTCCCCACCAAGTGTACGTTCAAGAGTTGAACGTGAACCCACTCCTCAAGAAATTGTGGAAGAAGTTCGAGAGACACAAGAAGAACCAAAAGAACTAAGAAGGTCAATAAGGGAAAGGAAGAAACCCGACTTGTATTTGGGACTTCATGAAATCATGGTACTAGATACCAATGATCCCTTGACCTTCCAAGAAGCAATGGAAAGGGAAGACTCCAAACTATGGCTCAAGGCCATGGAATCCGAAATAGAATCCATGTATGATAATCAAGTATGGAACTTGGTTGACCTTCCTCAAGGGAAAAAGGCCATTCAAAATAAATGGGTTTTTAAGAGGAAGATGGATATGGATGGGAACTTGACAACCTACAAAGCAAGGCTTGTAGCGAAGGGTTTCACTCAAGTTCAAGGAATTGACTATGATGAAACTTTTTCACCGGTTGCCATGTTCAAGTCTATTCGGAGTATGCTCGCTATTGCCGCATTTCATGACTATGAAATATGGCAAATGGATGTCAAAACGGCATTCCTTAATGAGAACTTGGAGGAGGATGTGTACATGGTACAACCTCAAGGTTTTGAAGATCCAAAGTATAGCGAGAAGGTATGCAAGCTTCAAAGATCCATTTATGGATTGAAGCAAGCATCAAGGAGTTGGAACAAACGCTTTGATGAGGAAGTGAAGAAGCTTCACTTCATTCAAAGTAAGGAAGAACCTTGTATATACAAGAAGGTTAGTGGGAGCCATGTAGTATTCCTAATCTTATATGTCGATGACATATTGCTCATGGGTAATCATATTCCTTTGCTTGAGCAAACGAGAAGTTCATTGAAATCAGCATTCTCAATGAAAGATATGGGTGAGGCTCAATACATCTTGGGAATCAAGATATATCGAGATAGATCCCGTAGACTCATTGGCCTCAGTCAACGTGCATACATTGACAAGATCTTGGAGAGGTTCAAGATGAACAACTCCAAAAAGGGCAGTGTGCCAATGAGTATGGGTGTGCAACTCAAGAAGTCTCAACGTACGCAATCATGTAAGGACTTAGAGTACATAAAGGATGTCCCTTATGCTTCGGCAATTTGGTCGATCATGTACGCGATGACTTGCACCAGACCCGATGTCTCGTATGCTCTAAGCGTGACAAGTCGTCACCAATCCAACGCAGGTCCTGAGCATTGGACTGCGGTCACGAATATCCTGAAGTACCTTAACCGGACTAAGGATAAGATTCTTGTTTATGGAGGACAAAGGGAATTGATAGCCGAGGGTTACTCGGATGCGAGTTTCATGAGTGATCCAGACGATAGAAGGTCGCAATCAGGATATGTCTTTCTTCTGAATGGTGGAGCTGTGAGTTGGCGTAGCTGGAAGCAAACCACTATGGCCGCATCAACCACCGCTTCAAAAGTAATGGTAATTAACATGGGACATTAATTACCGAGTTAACCGTAGAGCTCTAAAAGATATTGGTTTACATAAAACAAAAGGTATTCGCAATCATGGTAATTAACATGGGACATTAATTACCGAGTTAAGATTGTCGTGTTGGTCATAGATCATTGTAACTCTACAAGTGAGTGACAACACGGGTACACAAAATTGGAAGATATTACTTTTGTATACTGAATAGACCTAATAAGTAAAACATTATAGAATTGTGTTTTCTGTGTCATTAATGTTTTACTGTGTCTTTGGTCCTTTGATATGAGACTTATATCCGATCACTTAAGAATTGTTTAATTAGACTAGTGTCTTGAGCTATCGATGAGTGTAGTGTAAAGGCATTGGTTGGTTAAGTGTGGCTTTTGTTGGAGAAGATAGTTAGTCAAAGATTATCATTTCCCCTCTTAAATGAGTGATGATATTAGTGGGCCCCTTGATAAAACAAAGTTATAATGTGCACAATGTGATTTGAGTTAAGTCACATATTTATAATTGGCTTAAAGAGATCAAGAAATGAATACTAATACAAAGATGACACAATAGTACTTTGTGTGTATTCTTAATATCATGAGGCAAGGGACGGACACAAGTGGTGCACTCCATCACTAAAGGGATCGGGTTTTGGTTCGAGTGGAATTAAGACATCTAACTAATTGGAAGCTATAATGTGTAGCTAGATACCGCTTATATCTTGTGATATTAAGCTCTTAATATCACTGCCAACTTAGTCTAGATCCTCCCTTAGGTCACACCGCAAAAACCGGGAAACAAGAAGCTTGATTTTTGGTTCATATGATGTGTCGTGTTTCTTATAGAAAATATGACACATGTGGTGAACAAGTAAAATCAATTATGTTGTATATAACATAATTAGAATCATGATAAATTCATATGAGATGCATATATTATGGGGTGCAATAATTTATTATTGCATAGGATAATATATTGTATAAGTTGTGAATTTGCTAAAACCCCTAAAGTTCAAATTTTGTTGGAAATAAATCCAAAATTTGAAAAGGCAAAATCCGTTAGAAGTTCGGTAATCCGTTATGGTTCGGTCGACCGAAGGATCTGTGGATCGGTCAATCGAACGTGGAACGGATGGTCAAGTTGATTCACCAAAGTGCCTGGAACTCTGGATCGGTGTACCGAACCAGAAACGGTCGACCGAACAATGTCCAGTTCCGATATTTTTGGTTAACCGAATGGCACTCGGTCAAAGATGCGAATTCGTCCGAACGGTTAAGAAGAATTTTTCTCCTTAAGAATCGGTCATCCGTCAAGTGCACGGAAATCCGAACGTGACATATTCGGTTAACCGAGTATGTCTCGGTAGACCGAGTCCCGATCGATTTTCTGCCTTTGATAATTAAGGGATTAATTTGATCAATGGTTGGATTAGCTCCAAACATGGTCAAACGTTTTGTGGGTGCATATAATGCATTTTGGAATTAGTTTGTGAGAGAAAATGTCAAGAAAACATTGCTTAAGAATAGCCATGATTGAGAATAAGATTGGAGCCTATAAATAGGTCCTTATTCTCCTTAATTATGTGAGAAGTTTGCTAAATATTTTCTCTCCTAAATTCACCACTAAAATCCATGAAAATTCTCTTGGTTTTCTAATTCTTTGGAAGGAGAAATCTCAGAGATTAAGGAATGGGTTTGTAGCTAGATTCTAAGCTAGTTTGGAGATTGATTGGCTAGCTCCTTTCTCTCCAACCTTGTATAGGGTTTCGGTGAACACTCGGAGGCATCCGGCGCAATGGGAAGCGACGATCGTCTTCCTCAACGTCTCTGGAACATCAAGAAGTTTTAGAGAACTTCTAGGTATGAATTTCGGAGTCCCTTGTGTTTGTTTTAATAAGTTTTGAAACTAGTTATTAAAACAAACCGATACATGCATGAAATAAATCGTAGAAAATTATAATTGATCCTTATTATACATAAAAATTTCGAAAATATATATGTATAATTAAACATGAAATCCTACACGTTCAACAAGTTTTTGGCGCCGTTGCCGGGGAGGTGCCAGTCCAGACTCTTGTTTGGACGATTCGAATGGATTTAAGTTGTGTTGTGTAGTTTTTCTTTGTTTCAGGAGATTTGGAGTGGCCAGGAGAAGCAGCAGGAGAAGTTGGAGGCCAACCTGGCACTTTGGACCGCTAATTGGCGGTCTGGTGAGCTCTGTTTACCTTCTAATTTCTTTGTGTTGTTGCATAATTGATGTAGTGATCTGTGACTTGATTTGGCATGTTTTGACTTATAGTTTGTTCCCAGATCAATAATCACACATCCTTTAAGCAACTTGGACCCTAAAACCCAAAGCAAAAGATTAGGCATTCTTTTTGTTTAGGTCATGCATAATGTATGTGACTTAGGCATATAGATTGTCTTTCATTTTAGCTTTATTTTCAGTTGCTGAGTGCTGGCGTGAGGTACGCACCTTCTACTCTCATTCATGCTTTTCGTATGAACATGCATTAGTTAGTAGGAAGTGCATTGCAACAAGTGTGAGTTGAGCGTTTGTTTGGAGAGTTGATTGCTAGATTAGGACTCCAAAACGCTACTAAGGAGGGGTTGTCCCATAAAAGATAAGGTGGGGGATTTCATCACCATTTCCTTCACCCCACAAACCACACTAATCAAGAGCCTAATTTCTAAAATCAAGTAGACATTCGCCCTAAGGATCCCAGACGCATTAGGAGAGTGATCCGGTCCCGACCGTCATGACCTGATCGGCGTTGCCCACTTTGTCGATAGTAGGAGAGACGAGATCTCCGGATCTTGGCTCACTTGCTGGGCTTTGTGGTCCTTGTCGTAGGGAGGTGAGGCGTGTTGAGGCCGTGTGACCTCGCAGTTAGGCGTCGTCTAGCTGTAAGGACCTATAACGACCTTAGGATTGCTTCAGCCTTGTTTGCTTGTGTGCTTCTACCTGTACCCATCCGCCATAGCATAAGAACTTCTTCCCTTCTCTCCTGAGTCATTCTTACTCTCCTGTGTTCCCCCGTCTTCTCCTCTATGCACATTCTTTGTTAAAAAAAAGTTTTGGTTTGTGTGTGCACCTTTGTGCATGCTTTCGTGGACACGAGACGAGAGGGGTCGTTTGACGAGGAGCGTTGTCAATCCGGCTTCGGTAATCGATTTCTCGACGCCTTCCCCCTCTCGTGTAGCACACAGTCCGGGTTCAATGGCTGCTAATTTCTGTGAGGAGGAGCAGTTGCTGGACCCACCTGTTCGACCTGTGCTTCCAGTTGTCGCTCCCATACCTATACATGATCGATGCTACCCGAGCCGTACTGCTCTACCCTCATGCATCGTATTGCCAGAGGCTAATGGGAACCATTTTGAGGTTAAGCCTCAGTTTATTTCCATGCTCCCTCACTTCACTGGGAAAGGTGACCCCTATATCTTTCTCAGGGAATTTGAGGAGGTCTGTGCTATGTTCAAGCTGCAACAACTTAGCACAGACTCCATCCATCTTAGGCTTGTCCCCTTTGCGCTGAAGGATAATGCCAAGAAGTGGTTGTACAGAAACCAGGCGAATGCCTTTAGGACTTGGGATGAGTTTCAATATGCATTCCTCAAGAAGTACTTCCCAAATCATCAGACTCAAAAATTGAGGAACGAAATCAATTCGTTCTATCAACATGAGACCGAACCATTCCATGCATACTTAGAGAGGTTCAAGGAGCTACTATCCTCATGCCCTCACCATGGCATCGAGTTGTGGCACCTTTGTCAGATTTTTACGAGGGTCTTCACATCCCGTCAAGAACGCTCCTTGAGTCCATGTGTTAAGGAGAGTTCTTGGGAAAGGATGAAAGGGAGGCATGAGCTTTCCTAGAAGACCTTGCTGAGAAAACCATGCAATGAGAGAGTGTGAGGGAACCACCTGCATCATCTAGCATATGAGCGAGGATCGCGAATGCAAACTCGACTAGATCAGGTGCCGCATTTGTTGTCGATACCACTACGGCCACCAAGGCACGCATTGCGGCCTTAATGCGCCGTATGGATTCGATTGAGCTCCAAAACCAACAAGGTGCGCCTCACATGTCCACATCTAGTTCAGTTCCCTGTCATTCATGTGGTAGGATAGGTCATGTGGAAAGCGAGTGTGAGTCCATTCCTCCTGAGATGGAGCGTGTCAACGCCATGTATGATAGAGCCAGGAATGACCCATACTCATCATCTTATAATCCTGGATGGAGGAATCACCCCAATATTTCATGGAACCAAACTAATACCCTGGGTGGTCCTTCAAACTCCTCTACACCACATTACCAATCACACCAACCTCCCATGCATGCACATTTCTATCAGCCACCCCAAGCGCAAACCACCAATCAATCAGGTTTCCCAAATTCCAATAATATGGAAACCCGATTCAATTCTCCTGAGACCTTGATTCGTGGACTTGAAAACTCAATGAAATTTTTTATGTCAACTACGAGTCAAGTTCTCACTTCAAATCAGCAGACCATCAAATCTCTAGAGCTTCAGATGGGCCAATTGGCTCAGTCTGTACATGAAAGAGAGAGAGGGTCTTTTCCTTGCCAGCCTGAGGCTAACCCCCGCATGTACCAGCAACAACACATGCAAAATGTGAATGTGGTACCTCGGGGGAGGCAAGTTAACCATGTGGAGGACCTGTTCACCATGTCAATTCTATTGTGACCTTAAGAAATGGAAAACAGGTTGACAATCACATTTCCTTGCCACCACCACCATCTATGCAGCCCCTTAGTGGGAATGGTGGTGAAGAAGAAACTGAGGGTGAGAGTAATACACCAAGGTTTCTTTCTCAAGCACTGCAGAAAACCTACCTGCCAAAGGCTCCTTATCCAAGTAGGTTAACCAAAAAGCAGAGTGACACAATGGACAAGATATTAGAGGTGTTTAAGCAAGTAAAGGTTAACATCCCCTTGTTGGATGTCATCCAACAAATACCTCAATATGCCAAAGTGTTGAAGGATCTCTGCACAACCAAGAGGAAGACCAATGTTCCTAAGAAAGCATTCTTGGATGCAAATATCAGCTCACTTTTGTCCAATCCCACCTACACAAAATACAAGGACCCTGGGTGTCCTACTATTCAGTGTACGATAGGGGACACTAGAATGAACAATGTTTTGCTTGATTTAGGATCAGCGGTCAACCTCCTCCCATTCTATGTTTATCAACAGTTGAACTTGGGAGAATTGAAACCAACTAAGATCACCCTCCAATTGGCGGATACATCCATTCGTATTCCCATGGGGATTATCGAGGATGTGCTTATCAAAGTTGGAGATTTTATATTTCCAGTCGATTTTGTTGTCTCAAATACCTTTGATTTTGGGTAGACCATTTCTGGCCACCTCCAATGCCTTGATTAATTGTAGAAATGGTCTCATGAAGCTCTCATTTTGGTAACATGAGTGCCGAGTTTCACGTGTTCAACTCTGGTAGACAACAAGAGCCCATGGATCAACCTTTAAATCTAAATCTCATCCGCCAATTGGAGAAAGCACCACAAAATCAACGAACACCCCTAACCCCAATGCAACCCATTGAGAATGTTTGTGGGGCCAGAAAAAACTCATTGCATGTCTTTGCAATGCAACAAAGTGAGCTGGCATCAAACATAAATGTCCAAAAGGACTATTCGTTGCCTGATTCAGTTAAGAGTACTAGTGAGTGTGAGACACCTCATCATATGCCTATACCAGAAGGTGTCTCTACCTCATGTCCCATGGCCATTGAGCCATTTGAGCTTCATATTGACTCCAACAAGGACCCACCTATGACCAAACGTTTGCTTGATGATCTAAATGATGGTGGGAGGTCCTTGTTGGATGACTTGGGGAGCAACCCCGTTCTTAGTGATGCAGGTCTGCTGCATCCATCGAATGAGCTTGAGGAACTCATTCCGATGCACCCGCCTATTGGTTGGAGAGTTTTGTTCGATGAGCAACTAAACCCTAGGGAGGCAACACAACTTCATTCTTTGTTGCCCACACCCAACCAATAACATGAGGGGTTCGAGCCGTTCAGCTTTGACCTTTCACCCCTCATGACACCTCAGAGTACCAGTGAAGTTTGCCCATATCGGCAAGTCTCTGGTCCTCATGACTTGATGTTCTCATTTGATGTTCCTTGACCAAATGATTATGAGAATATCATTGTTGTTGTATATATCATGTAAAAAAATCGAAAAAAAGAACAAAAGAAAAGAAAAAAAGAGAGCGAGTAATAAAAGACTCCATGAGCGAGCATTGATTGTTGTGGGCCCCAACCCTTGTGTACTTGGGCCCCATTTCTTCACGTATTTGTCTCCCTTCTTAAGTATCTCACAGGTTTTGAGGGATTTTGGGTTTGTGTCCATCAACATGACCCTGAACGTCCCTTTGTACTTCATGTTGGTGAGATCTTTCCTTTTTCATGCATTTATCCATGTAGTATCTTGTTCACATTCATTGAGGAGAATGCATGAAGTAGGTGTGCGGGGGGGGGGGGTGCTTTACAGGTGTACATAGTTGAGTCTTTTCTTTTGATTTTTGTTTTCTTTGTGTGCATTGTTAGGGTCATGTTAGTGTGCCGCATTTAACATTGATATACCTGCTTGCCATCATCCTTGGGTGACTTGTCTTCTTTTGCTTGTCTAGTGCTTTAAAATTTTCACATTTCTTTCAAAATCTTCATGTGTTTGCGAAAGAAAATGTTTTTGTAGGTTTTGCGTGTGTTTAGCATGTGCAAAACCGTTGAGAGGCAAAGTAAAAAGAAAGCTCCCAAAATTGTCTTGAACTTGATGCATTAGGATATCTAGTTTACTGGCTTTAGGTCTTATCGAGTCGTTAGGATGCACCCTGGTTTTCTCTCGGGGGGCGTGTAATCGTAGGGTTTCAGCACTCAAACTTTTAAAGAAGTCCACCCTGAACCTAGTGAGTCAAATAATTCGTGTCTGTTAGTATAAGGAAGTTTGTCGTAGTCAAGGGCCCTTAATCTCTTTTTGTGAAACTTAAGTGAAGGGGTTTTGGTTCCCATGTAGATAAATAAATAAGGGATGTTCTCTCTTCTCGCACGGCTCCTATCACTCGGGAATTTAGGTCTGAGGGAACTTTGTGCCTGGTGCTTTCGAGTCATCTGACTTGGGATGCACCGACCGAACTGCCGTTACACGGGTGGTAGGGATCACCCTATGTGGAGATTTGGGGGAAGGTGTACATGATAGTGTAAGTCCTCATAGGCAATGATGCATGAAACCCGACCCTGTGAGAATCAAACACCAAACAATAAAATGCTCTAATGAAAAAAAAGAGAAAAAAAGAAAAAAAAAAGATGTCAAATAAGAATCAAAATGGACTTTACACATCGTATCACATTCAGAAGTTAAGGTTGCCCATGTCTTTCACTTAAGTCCTAAACTAACTTTCACGAATAACTCATTAGGCTAGGTGTGTGGACTGGTATTACCGCATCCCATGATCGACAATATGAGTCCGACGTGTCGTGTAGCTAGATTGATTAATGCATCTTGTTCGGATTTTGTGGGTATATCCGCTGAAAACCCTCAGGAGACAACATTCCTCCTCCTTGGCAACAAGGAGGTTTAACGGCTTGTTGCACGTGTTAAGTGCAACCGTGATTCCTACGAAAGTGAGTTAGGA
The DNA here is from genome assembly GCA_963682175.1 of Triglochin maritima. NCBI lineage: Eukaryota > Viridiplantae > Streptophyta > Magnoliopsida > Alismatales > Juncaginaceae > Triglochin > Triglochin maritima. The sequence goes on from OY821785.1 coordinate 16,510,553, forward strand.
TTTCTTGTTTTTCGTATGCTTTTCTCTTTCTTTGTTTTGCTCGGGACTAGCAAGAGTTAGGTGTGGGGGTATTTGATTGACATCATTTCATGCTTATATTTGTATCTTATATCCATTATCTTTCACCTAAACAATGCTATTTTACGAGTTTTATGTTTAGTTTTCAGGAATAAATAGGTTTGAAGAGATGAAGCATAAAAGGACCCAAAAGCTGGGAAAAATGACTGAATTGTAAGATCTGGGGACTGAGATGCAAGAGAGAAGGAACTGAACGTAAGACAGAAGGACCTAAGAGCAAAACAGAATACTCCACACCATCATGGGGAGTATTTTAGCAATTCGATTCGGGTTGGAGCTCCAACAAACCAATTAAATGCATCCAAGACCAGAAAATATACCAAGAAAATCCCACAACAAAAATGAGCAGGATCTGAACCATATAGACCGCTAATTGGCGGTCCATTTTGGCCCAAATCCGCTAAACTCCAGCAGATGTATTAGAGGATGTTTAGGCTATTTTTGGTATCTGTTTAGTCCCACATCGGGGGATTGTCCCGGTTTGCCTTTTTCCATGGCTATAAATAGAACTCTTCACCTTCCATTGTAATCACTCCATATTTTGAGTGGCTATTCTTCCTACTAGAAGTGAGGCCTTGAAGCACACACTAAAGTAGGAGGATGCTACTTGAAATGTGAGTCATTTGTTAATAAAAGTTTCTTTATTATGTTGTTTGTTTCATATTTCTTGCTTTACTTTGTTTAATTTCTTTTCATTAGTTTTAGTAGCTTAGTTAATATGCTTTTCTTGCTTAGTTTAATAATTAGTGTAATGTGTAGTGAGTAGTTCCATCCCCTTTGGGGGGTGGAGTAGATGTTCATACATGCATTAGAGAATGGAATGAATGCTTTATTTCCAATGTGTTGATAAAACATGAATGTATGCTTGCTTGTTTAGGATAGAATTTATAACATGATGAGTTTTGCCAAAATGATTAGACACCTCTCATGCTTGTTTACGTTCTGAAATAAACAACTTGTATATGTAAATGTTAATCAACTTGGTTGGTGAATGGATTGATCGGTTTTGCCATAACATTTCGACACTTCCTATGCATGATAACATCACCTTCATTTGTGCTTAAAGAACATGTTCAACACCCACCTCTTTGCATGTGTGCACTCACTCCACCCCTTAGGGGTTTTCCCATTTCTGTATTCCAGCATTCTTCTTTTGTTCTTAGCTTAGTTGTCATTTCATTGTTTGTTTCTTTCGTTCACATTTCATACTTCTTAGCGTAGTTTAGTGTAGAGTAGAATAATCAATATTTCTCCCCCAATTTTTGCCACTTGATTTCTGATAAACAAGAGGCTGCTCACCTCCCTGAGGACGACCCGTACTTGCCACCGCTTCATCGCGGCCGTGCACTTGCGGTTTAATTAAAACTTTCAACAAGAACCAACACTCACCTCAACTCGCAACCCGCGCCCGAGCCTCTCTTCGCCGGAGCATACCACCGCCACGCCGGAGATCCACCTCTGGAAGGGAAAATGAGAGAGAGAGAGAGAGAGAGGGACGTGAGCAACTGAGAGAGAGAGAGAGAGAGAGAGAGAGAGAGAGAGAGAGAGAGAGAACCATAAATATCTCTCACCTTTCAATCCCATCCATCCATCCAACCATCTTCAATCCAAGCCCTCCATCTCAACCCTCCATCCAACCATTTTGAATCCAAGCCCTCCATCTCATCTCCTCCTAATCACCACCTAAACAACAACAAAATCCAATTAGGATTAGGATTAGGATAGAATCCTACAATCCACCATCCTAAAAGAATTTCGTCCTCAAAATTAAGACCGAAGCTCACCAAACAACTCCGGGAACTCCTTTCAGACCTCCTCCTCAATCTCCCAAGTGGCCTCTCGCTCACTGTGGTGCTGCCACCTGACCTTCACCATCGGAATGGTCCTCGTCCACAACTGATGCTCCATCCTATCCACAATCTCCACCAGTCTCTCCTCAAGAGACAAATCCTGACGGATCTCTGGAACCTCCAATTGAATCACATGAGAAGGATCTGCTACGTACTTCCTCAACATCGAAACATAGAAGATGTTGTGAAGACCCGAAAAGTGCGGCGGCAGCGCAACCCTGTAGGCAACCTCTCCAATCCGCTCGAGAATCTCAAACGGTCTTACATACCTCGGACTGAGCTTCTCCTTCTTCCTGAACCTCATCACTCCTCGGGATGGCGAAATCCTCAGGAAGACATTGTCACCTACCTCAAACCTCAGCTCTCGTCTACGCCTATCCGCGTAGCTCTTCTGCCTGCTCTGAGCAGTCGCTAGTCTCTGCCTAATCACATCCACCTTCTCAGCATACATCTGCACAATCTCAGGGCCAACTAGCTGCCTCTCGCCTACATCACTCCAGCATATCGGTGATCTACACGGTCTCCCGTACAGGGCCTCGTACGGTGCCATCCCAATGCTCGAATGGTAGCTGTTGTTGTAGGCGAACTCAATCAACGGCAAATGCTCATCCCAATGACCTGCCCTATCCAGAGTACATGCTCGCAACATATCCTCTAACGTCTGGATGGTCCTCTCAGACTGACCGTCTATCTGTGGATGAAATGCCGTACTGAACTTCAACCGAGTCCGTAAGGCCTGCTGCAAACTCCCCCAGAATCTGGAAGTGAATCTCGGATCTCGATCTGAAATAATACTCACGGGCACCCCGTGCAGTCTGACGATCTCCTCAATATACAACTTAGCTAGACCCTCTAGAGGTAAAGTGGTCTGAATAGCTAAGAAGTGCGCCAAATTGGTCAGTCGATCGACTATAACCCAAATCGCGTCATGGAATCCCCTCGTCCTCGGCAGCCCGGTGACAAAATCCATCGTCACGTGCTCCCAATTCCACTCTGGAAGCTCGATCTTCTGCATCGGCCCTGCAGGTCTCTGGTGCTCAATCTTCACCTGCTGACAAATCAGACATCTGTCAACGAACTTTGCGATCTCTGTCTTCATCCTCTTCCACCAGAAATTCCTCTGAAGATCTCTATACATCTTTGTGCTGCCCGGGTGGATCGAATAACGAGATCTATGCGCCTCCTCCAGAATGTCCTTCCCCAGATCTCCTCCTTTCGGCACCCAGACACGACCCCTGAACCTCAGTCCACCATCAACTCCAACACTAAAGTCGGACCCATCTCTGGCACCTAACTGTAACAACCCAGCTAAATCATCATCAGCACTCTGAGCCTGAACAATACTCGAGACCAACTGAGGCTCCACTCTCAGCCCGACAATCACTGCACCTCGTGACTCATCGGTGAACGGTCTCCACTCGGTCAACGCCTCGAGCAGCTTCCACTCCTCAATACAAAGACCTGCTGCGGTAACCTCCACATTCCTGCTCAACGCATCAGCAACCGAATTCGCCTTCCCCGGATGGTACGAGATGGTGAAATCATATTCAGCTCCTTCTGCGAAAACAGAAACTTCAGGCTCTGATGATCTGTGAAAACCTCGAACTGCTCGCCGTACAAGTAATGCCTACAAGTCTTCAAAGCGTGCACGACTGCCGCCAACTCCAAATCATGAGTGGTGTAGTTCCTCTCGTGCACCTTCAGCTGCCTCAAAGCATACGCAACCACCTCCCGCGCTGCATGAGTACGCATCCCAGCCCAACGCCTGACGCGTCACTGTAAATCACAAATCCACCACTTCCACTGGGAAGTGTCAGAACTGGAGCAGTCGTCAGCCGACTCTTCAGTTCCTGGAAACTGTCCTCGCACTTCTGGGACCACACAAACTCGACACCCTTCCGCGTCAAAGCCGTCAACGGTGAAGCCAACCTGGAGAAATCCTGAATAAAACGGCGATAGTACCCCGCCGGACCCACAAAGCTCCTGATCTCTGCCACGCTCGTCGGGGCTCTCCACTGCGTAACGGTCACAACCTTCGCTGGATCTACTGAAATCCCCGCTCCTGATACAATGTGTCCCAAAAAGGCGACACTGCTCAGCCAGAACTCGCACTTCGACAGCTTGGCATATAACTGATGATCTCGCAAAATGCCAAGTACAACTCTCATGTGCTCTCGATGCTGCTCCACATCTGGTGAGTAAACCAAAATATCGTCCACGAAGACAATCACGAACCAGTCAAGGTATTGATTGAACGTCCTGTTCATCAAATCCATAAATGTTGCAGGCGCGTTCGTCAACCCGAACGGCATCACCTGAAACTCGTAATGCCCGTACCTCGTCCTGAAAGCTGTCTTCTGCACATCTGCCTCTCTGATCCTCAACTGATGATAACCAGATTGCAAATCAATCTTCGAGAACACCTACGCTGACTGCAATTGGTCAAACAGGTCCTCGATCCTGGGCAAGGGATACCGATTCCTCACGGTAACCTTGTTCAGCATCCTGTAGTCAATACACATCCGCAGCGATCCATCCTTCTTCTTCACGAAGAGTACCGGCGCTCCCCAAGGTGAGACACTGGGGCGGATAAATCCCGTATCCATCAGATCCTGCAACTGCTTCTTCAGCTCTGCCAGCTCAGCAAGTTCCATCCGATACGGCGCCTTCGACTGCGGCGTAGTCCCAGCTACCAAATCGATCCCAAACTCAATCTCTCTGTGAGGCGGCAACCCGGAGACATCATCAGAAAATACCTCAGGGAACTCCCGAACAATCTCAATGTCCTCCAATCTCCTCGTCTCTGGATGTGGAACTACCAAAGTGGCCACAAAAGCTCTGCAACCCTGCTGCAACAACCTCTGTGCCCTCACTGCTGCTACGATCACTCTGCCTCCCCTATCCTTCGTCCCCCTTATCAGCACATCAAGTAGACCCTTCCTCGGGATCAGAATCTTCTTCTCCCGGCACAACACTCGCACATCGTACTGGGATAACCAATCCATCCCCAGTATGACGTCGAAGTCCTCCATCGGCAACACGATCAGGTCAACCGGAAACTCCTGATCTTCCGAAACAATCGTGGCGCTAGGAAGGAAGCTCCCCACAATGCCCACCAGACCCAAGGGTGTGCTGACTTCCAATATGGCAGTCAACATCGCAGGGGTACGACCCAAGACGCTCGCAAAACGCTCCGAAATGAACGAGTGTGTGGCCCCACAATCAAACAACACTCTCACACTCAACCCAGCAACAAAGAGTGTACCTTCCACCACCGTGCTGACGTCTCTCGCGTCATCCGCCTCGATGGTAAAGACCCGTCCCGTCCTCTGACCCTGCTGTGGCGGCGCAAAAGGTCGACAACCTCCGCCTCTGCCTCCTGTTGGCGGCCCTGAATGCCTGCTGGATCCACCTGGCCCACTCGGACAGTCTCGCACAAAGTGGCCTGGCTTGCCACACCCGTGACAAACCACACGACCCCAACACTCTCCGGAGTAAACTCTGCCACAACCTCTGCACGCCTCAGGCTGGCGTGGCCCACCTCCTCCGATCCGGGGCCTCTTGCCCGGGTTCCCTGCTAGCGGAGCACCCGGACGTCCACTGACCTTCCCTGGTGCTCTCCTGGCCTCAGCATAATTCTGCTGGTAATCCTGATCGATGATCGTCGCAAACCGCACGGCATCGGCCAGCGTCTGTGGCGTACTATAAGTCACATGAGTACGGAGGTGCTTCCTCAGCCCCCGTATAAACTTCCTCGCCCTCTGTAGCGGCGTCACACAAATCTCCGGACAGTAACGCTCTAGCGCGTTGAACCTCCGGGTATACTCAGCCAGGGTCGCATCTCCCTGCTCGAGAGTCATAAACTCCTCTCTCCTCCCATCTCTGACATGCTCTGGGAAATACTGCTCGTTGAACTCCCGCAGCAATTCCTCCCAGCTGACCTCAGTCCTGCCCTCAAACACCACTGCAGATGTGGTCCTCCACCAGTTGGACGCATCTCCGCCCAACACATACGCTACCAAGCCTGTCTGCCTCTCAGGCGGGCACTCAATCGCCCAAAGGATCTCCTGAATCTTCAAAACCCAATCCTCCGCAGCCTCAGACTCTCCTCTACCATCGAAGGTAGGCGGTGTTGTCTCATAAAGCGGTCGAGCATCGCTCATGCTGCTGCTGGCTCTCCTCTGCCTGACTGGCGATCCAACATCGCTCCTAGTCGCCCCCCGTGTCATAGAGCATCCGCTGCTCCTCAGCCCAGTCCGTACTCCCAGTATCCCCACTGGTGTCACAGTCCCGTGGGAGAGGTCTCACGCGTCTCGGAGGCATCTATACACAAAGAAAATAGCACACGTCAAAACCATGAATGCATAAACTAATGCAGACTCTAAAACTCTAAGGGTGGCTTCTTTGGATAAGGACACTGACACCGACCGCTCTGATACCAAGTTGTAACATCCTCAACACAGCGGAAAATTTAAAATTTTAATAACACACAATCAACAGAGGATATTACGCAAATACTGAACACAAGTGCACCAACATATAATATATATATATATATATATATATATATATATATATATATATATATATATATATATATATATATATATATACGAACATCAGAGTATTTCAAAAGTTGTGATTACATCAAAAGACTATACAAATGGAAGCAGTAATCACTCGACCTCAACTGAGAGAAAGCTGGATCCGGTAGCGGTGCTCCTCTCCTCGGTCACCACCCCCTATCGCCGCTCACGGCCTGAAAGTAAACATGCAACAATGCCTGAGTTTCCTTAGGAAACCCCGTATGCCATACTCTACAATGCAAGAAATGAAAGGCACCCTAGCATGCAATTCTACTAAGCAAGAAAAGCATCTCAACAGGCTGGGCTCCAGGGCTTTTTCACCCAACCACAACACACACCACAGTCACGGGGCTCCCGGGCATTTTCACCGAACCACCGACTCGCACACTCGTCGCCAGGCTGGGCTCCAAGTCTTTTTCAACCAACCACAGCTACCACGACATGACCAAGGGCTCCAGGTCTTTTTCAACCAACCCAAACGTCTAAGGGCTCCAGGTCTTTTTCAACCAACCCCTACACGCGGTCCTTGCTCAGGCTCCAGGCCTTTTTCAGCCAACCCGAACGCACTACGGAGCTCCAGGTCTTTTTCAACCAACCCCGCACAGACTAGCTGGGCTCTAGGTCTTTTTCAACTAACCGCAACTCGCACACAGTTAGGTGGTCCATGTCTTTTTAAACCAACCACCACAACACCACATTCTAAGCTGGGCCTCATGCCTTTTTCAGCCAATCCCAAGCTCTCACACAGTTACGGGGCTCCAGGTCTTTTTCAACCAACCGCCGCAACACCACATTCTAAGCTGGGCCTCAGGACTTTTTCAGCCAATCCCAAGCTCTCACACAGTTACGAGGCTCCAGGTCTTTTTCAACCAACCACCGCAACACTCGTGCACCCTAGCACACTTGCCGGAAGAACATCGGCACCACAACTCGCCCTACACGGACGACCACAACAACAAAACCTCCATAGTGCAAAACTGGACACAAACGGTCGACCGAATCAAGCAAATACAGGGCAAAACAACTCGACCGGCACTCCCTCGCTCGACCGTTTCCCAAAACCACACTCGTTCGGTCGAATCCAAATCACGGGACGGTCGACCGTTTAGATGGCCAACTCCCAGGTTCAACGAACGAAATGACCAATCGGTCGAACTCCGAGCACTCCTCGGTCGACCGAATTCCTCTAGAGCGTTCCCCACGCTCAGCACACAAGTCCGGTCGACCGAAACCACATTCGGTCGAACCGACCACTCAAACCACTTAAGTCACGGTCGGACGAATTCATAGAGGCGGTCGACCGTTTCGATGGTCAACGCCCTATCCGACCCATGACGGTGCACACGGTCGACCGGCAAAGGGGACCAGGTCGACCGAATCTCACCAGGCTTTGCCTCCAATGCAGAATCGGTCGACCGCCCCTGGGGCATCGTTCGACCGATTTGAGGCAAAACCCGAATTCTTTTCACGAACGGTCGACCGTTTGCACCAACCGGTCGACCGATCAGGTAGTGAAATCTGCTGCATGTTTACTTGCGACGAGCCGAAATGCCTACCGTCGACTTCCAAATACTCACGCTAACTAAGTGAGCGAGCTTGAGATACCGGAAGGCTTGATTGGTCGACCGTTTCTACGCGTCCACCCAGAGATGGAGACGACCTCAGAAAAAAATGAAACCCAGATTCTTCAAATGTGCGGCGATTCTGTCGCCGATTCTTCTTGGTATGCGGCGATTCCGCCGCCTTTCTTGCTCCAACTGTGCCTGGATTTTGCCGTGCACTCTGTAGCCTCCTGAAACGCAAACCCAAATAGTTAGATCGCGCACAAGATAAACAGGATAGAACGAAATCAACAAAAAACAAAATCTGCGTCGCCTCCCCGGCAACGGCGCCAAAAACTTGATGGGAATTTTATTTATACCGCAAGTGCACGGCGTCAATGAAGACGTGGCAAGTACGGGTCGAACACAAGGAGGGAGAGATTTGTTATTTGTGTGATTTTCGATTAAGGTAAAGGAAGAGAGAGAAATAGGTTTGGTTTTGAGATTTTTGATTTTTAATTTTCTAAAGCATGAAACATGAACAAATAAAGCTAAAATAAGAACAAAGATGGTGAATTCCGTTGGGTGGAGGTTTAGATATAGGGTTTAGATTAGAGAATTCAGAAACTTATAATAAATCATATTAGTTATAAAGCATTACATGATAAATGATTTAACATAAACTCAAGTAATCAAAATATACTAACACGAAATTAAAATAATAACTTTTATTCTTCTTCTCTTCACCCTAAATCCGTCACCTCCACCCTTTGGAAAGAGTTAGAAACTCATAGATGGAGGGAGGGAGAAGGGGTCCTAGAGGAACTAAGAAAGAAAAGTAAAAACGCAAAATAAACCAACAGAATTTTATTGCTAAAAAGAAGAATACAAAACTAACACTAAGAATTAAAAACTAAGGTTAAAATTTAGAAGATCCTCTACAACATCGTTTCAGGGCTATTTATTGTCGATATAAGGTACTTAGGTATAAAATAGTAAAGTACACGCGTCAACACGCAACCGGTAAAAATTTTAGAGCATGGATCTAATTTTGTGTGGCGGATTCACCGCATTATAAACATAAGGCGCGGCGGATTCGCCACCTTTTTAGCTCCGATTTAATCCGGATTGTTCCTGTGTGTTTATGGTATGATTTCAATATCCTTTGCGCGTCTGGATTGATTCTTTCCTTTCTTTTGAGCTCCGACTTTATTTCTTTATATATTTGGAGATCCACATTGATTTTTCTTTAGATTTTCTCCATAATAATAAAAGCTGCTCGTAATTTGCAATTAGGTCCTTCGCTTTTTGCAGTTAAGTCCTTGTCTACTTTTGTGCTTAAGTCCTTGTCCTTTTTGTAATTAGGTATTGAATGCTTTTATGCTTTGATGCATTTCCATTTGAAACCCGATAATCTTGAACTTGGTCTTTATGACAGGAATGAGTCTCTTGCACGCATTTATGCTCGGGATATGGGTAATTTGTATTCAGGTCCCTGTATTCTGTAAATAAGACTAAACACATACCTGAGTAGCATTTATTGATATAAAATTAATCTAAATGAAAGACATATGATGCAATGTATGTAATGCATCAAATACCCCTACACCTAGATTATGCTAGTCCCTAGCCAAACAGAATATAAGAGAAACTGAAAACAGGGAAATCCTAACTCACTTTCGTAGGAATCACGGTTGCACTTAGCATGTGCAACAAGCCTTTAAACCCCCAAGTTTCCTTAGAGGACGAGTTTTGTCTCGTGAGGGTTTTCAGTTGACACACCCACAAAGTCTTAATTCAACATTTCATCAATAGCTCTCAATATCTCCACCTTAACCTTATACATCTTACTTAGAATTCTTGCATGCTTATTATATAAGTCTAACCCATAAAAAATCTGACTTGGTCTTCATTCCTCCAATATTCACACCACTAACCCTTCTACACATGTTATCACTTAAATTATTTTGCACGCCTCCTCTGGTGGTGAAGTATCATTCGGATCAACCATGGCATGAATCAATCTTTTAGCTTTGGGCCTTGAGTATCTTAAAGTTTTTTTTTTCTTTTTCCGTGATTCAACACATTTGCTTTTTCTGACACTTTTACCTTTTTTGCATTCGTGTAGCAAGTTTGGTCGATAATCCCGAGCTGGCAGACTCAAGTTACCGGGTTTTAAGATACCCCTACGGACCAGTGACTCAAAGGCTTGGGCTTTTATAATCATTTTGCAACATGTGCTTTCCTCACTTTATTCCTTTATTTTTACTTTTATTTTCCTCAAGGCTTAATTGCTATTAGAAGTCCACACTTCCCGGTATATTTTCCTCAACCTCTGCTTTTTATCAACCACTTCAAAGATTTGATTCATCCAATTTAAGTGCATACATGTCTTAAAGGGTAATGGGTTATTTCTTTGGAACTTAGATTTATGTCATAGTTTTTACAAGCAGAACTATATAATAAGGAACAAAAACTCAATGCAATATGTACTCGGGTTTTGGTGGTTCAATCTTAAGCTATGTCATGGAACATTGATTTTTTTTGATTTTTTTATTATTTTTTGTATTTTTATTTTAATAAAAGAACAGATATATAGATAAACACCCCCCACACCTAAATCATGCATTGTCCTCAATGAATGTGAGCAAGATACTACATGGATTTATGCATGAAAAAGGAAAAGATCTCACCAACGTGAAGTACAAAGGAAGGTTCATGGCTATGTTGATGGACAAAACCTGAATTCCCTCAAAAACCTGTGAGATGCTAAAGAAGGGAGTCAAATACGGGAAACAAATGAGGCTCAAATACTTAAGGGTTGGAGCCCACACAAACAATGCTCACTGAAGGAGTCTTTTATTTTTATTTTTTTGAAATATATAACTATGTACAAACATAAATTCCCATCTTCATTTGTCAAAAGACATCAAAAGGGAACATGACACCACGTGGGGCCAGAATATTCATGCGTGGGCCCCCTTCACAAAGAACACAAGATGAAATGAGAGGTTCATAAATTGGACGCAAAGGCGTCTCATTCAAAGGATCAAACTGAAAGAGCTTGAACCTCTCGAGAGTTTGGGAAATAAGGGGCAACGGAAGAAGAGTTTCTCCCGTTGCGGTGCTGAAGTTATGATCGTCAATCCAAACTCTCCAACCAACTGGCTAGTGCGTCGGAGCGAGGTCAAGAGCCTTGTCAGGCAAGTCCGACTCACCAGGCGAACATAAAATGGGTCACATACCCAATGTATCCTCCAAGGAACTCCTAATACCCTCATGAGCAATGTAGTCGTTTGATGTTCCATCATTTCCAAGATGATCAGGAACAATAGTGAGAGGCAAACTCTCATCAGGTTGTTTGAAATTGAGGGTGCTAGGGAGCTCTTGCTCCACCGGAGGTGAGTCCTTAAGAGGCACAACATGAAGATCATGTGGCTCAAGGGCCACGGGGCAAGAAGATAAGGCATAATCCTGGGCCGACTCATGATGAAATTGGTCAATTTTATTCTCAAAGTGTATCGAATCCTCCACTAAGTGATCGTGAATTGAAACCCCAAGTCCTTCAGACTGACTAGGAGTTTGGCTTTGAAAGATTGTGCTTTGAATTTGTGGATGTGGTGGTGGTTCGATATCAAAAGATGAATCCTCATGTTGACAAGACAAGTTACTCTCCTCATGTTTACTTAATTGTTGCGACATTTGACTCAATTGCAGTACCATATTTTGTATAGTCTGTTGAGTGGTTTCCACGAATGTAAGGAGAGTTTGTTCCAGTGAATCAGGTATGCGGTCAACTATGAGGTTCAAGTCAGAGCTTGTGAACTTTTTAGGTTGGGTGTTGATGGGGTGAGAGTAAGTCCAATGGTTTGGAGTGGGGTGTTGGTAGGACTCTGGGTATTCGGGAGGAGGATACTGAGGTGAAAATGAAGTATAAGAATTTCGATATGAATTGTCTCTCCACGAATCCATCACTCTCGGGTTGTACGCGGATGCATAATAGTCATATTGAGCGTTTTAGGAAAATGTATGCTCATACTCAGGCTCTGGGGGAACATAAGGACATTCCCTGATAACATGACCACTCAACCCACAACAGTCGCACGGTACGGCTACTGGAGCCACCGGTGCACTCATGTTGTCTGTCCTACGCATGAAAGAGGCAAAAGTTTGTTGTAATGTCTCAGTTTGTTGGCCAGCATATGATCCGACATAACTAGATTGTGGTCTAGTAGTCGGTGCCTCTCTCATGTTACCCCAATATGAAGATTGCTCAGTCACACAATTAGGATTGTCCTAACCATATGGGGTGTTAGTCTGAGCCACCCCAGGTTGCATGGGTCCGGAATACCAGGACGAATTGTCCTGGTCTTAACAATGATATGGATGGTCACCCATGTAACCTTCCATCTTCACAAAGAGCTCTAGAGTCTACCACTCTCACCACCACAAGGCTAAACTCGTAAAAAGTGATCGACTCGACCCTAAAAACGCTACCAGAGAGTGTAAAGGGGAGGAGACTATAACGTAGAATAAGGTGAGAAGAAGATGACTCAGAGGAGAAGGGAAACTTAACTCTAAAAGATATATAAGAGGGTTGGTCAGAAGTTTCCTGAACAAGCATGGTTCAAACAATCCTAGACCTAGTGTCGCTTAAATCTAGACGACTCCTAACTGGTTGAGTCGAATTGATTTGCTTGATTCACCTCCCTCACTAATCAAACCAACTTGGCCAGGCCGTGTATAGCTAGTGGGGGCGCTTCCGACAGAGTCAGTGCCAATTAGACAACCACTTCGCTTGGAAGACTTTCGTCAACACAAAAACACTTTCTAGACACCAAATTAAATTCGATCAGCTTCAGGTCATAGCAAGTCAAACCAATCTTCTCCTTAATTGAGTCCGAGTCCTTAGGGGCCAATGTCTAATTGATTTTAATTTTAAAGCTTGGGTGACACTTTAGGATTGTGATTTGTGGGCCACGAAAGGGTGATGAAATCCCCACCGTATCTTTTCCTACGGAGTTGCCCTTAAGATAGTTTAATTTAAATCTAGCAAAGATAGTCAAATATTGGTCTTTAATTGGGGGCAATTGCAAGGTTGTATGCAAACTAAATTATATGCTTAAATGCAATCATTAAACGCGATACGTACCATGCCTCCAGCACTCTTCAACAATAAAAATAATTTGCAAGAATTTAGCAAGAATAATGCAAACAAAACATTATATGATGCATGCACTAAGTCCTTCTAATTTTGCCAATTTTTAGGTCAGAGTTGAATTATTGCAAATTATGGAATTTTTCCCTAACACGTGCAGTTCTACGAAAAGGAACTTTTCAAAAATTAAGATTTTACAAGAAAGGCAAGAAAAGTTACCTCCGCAATGCTCAGACGGGTTCGCCGCCCTCTCTCGAAAATTCCCAGATGCTCGACGCGTCCACCCAGAGATGGAGACGACCTCAGAAAAAAATGAAACCCAGATTCTTCAAATGTGCGGCGATTCCGCCGCCCTTCCTGCTCCAACTGTGCCCGGATTTCGCCGTGCACTCTGTAGTCTCCTGAAACGCAAACCCAAAAAGTTAGATCGCGCACAAGATAAACATGATAGAATTGAAATCAACAAAAAAACAAAATCTGCGTCGCCTCCCCGGCAACGACGCCAAAAACTTGATGGGAATTTTATTTATACCGCAAGTGCACGACGTCAATGAAGACGTGGCAAGTACGGGTCGAACACAAGGAGGGAGAGATTTGTTATTTGTGTGATTTTTGATTAAGGTAAAGGAAGAGAGAGAAATAGGTTTGGTTTTGAGATTTTTGATATTTAATTTTCTAAAGCATAAAACATGAACAAATAAAGCTAAAATAAGAACAAAGATAGTGAATTCCGTTGGGTGGAGGTTTAGATATAGGGTTTAGATTAGAGAATTCAGAAACTTATAATAAATCATATTAGTTATAAAGCATTACATGATAAATGATTTAACATAAACTCAAGTAATCAAAATATACTAACACGAAATTAAAATAATAACTTTTATTCTTCTTCTCTTCACCCTAAATCTGTCACCTCCATCCTTTGGAAAGAGTTAGAAACTCATAGATGGAGGGAGGGAGAAGGGGTCCTAGAGGAACTAAGAAAGAAAAGTAAAAACACAAAATAAACCAACAGAATTTTATTGCTAAAAAGAAGAATACAAAACTAACACTAAGGATTAAAAACTAAGGTTAAAATTCAGAAGATCCTCTACAACATCGTTTCAGGGCTATTTATAGCCGATACAAGGTACTTAGGTATAAAATAGTAAAGTACACGCGTCAACACGTAACCGGTAAAATTTTTAGAGCAGGGATCGAATTTTATGCGGCGGATTCGCCGCCTTTTTAGCTTAGATTTAATCCGGATTTTTCGTGTGTGTTTATGGTATGATTTCAATATCCTTTGCGCGTCTGGATTGATTCTTTCCTTTCTTTTGAGCTCCGACTTTATTTCTTTATATATTTAGAGATCCACATTGATTTTTTTTAGATTTTCTCCATAATAATAAAAGCTACTCGTAATTTGCAATTAGGTCCTTGGCTTTTTGCAGTTAAGTCCTTGTCTACTTTTGTGCTTAAGTCCTTGTCCTTTTTGTAATTAGGTATTGAATGCTTTTATGCTTGGATGCATTTCCATTTGAAACCCGATAATCTTGAACTTGGTCTTTATGGCAGGAATGAGTCTCTTGCACGCATTTATGCTCGGGATATGGGTAATTTGTATTCAGGTCCCTGTATTCTGTAAATAAGACTAAACACATACCTGAGTAGCATTTATTGATATAAAATTAATCTAAATGAAAGACATATGATGCAATGTATGCAATGCATCACGGGGCTCCAGGTCTTTTTCAACCAACCACCGCAACACTCGTGCACCCTAACACACTTGCGGGAAGAACATCGGCACTATAACTCGCCCTACACGGACGACCACAACAACAACACCTCCATAGTGCAAAACTGGACACAAAAGGTCGACCGAACCAAAAGTCCCGGTCGACCGAATCAAGCAAATACAGGGCAAAACACCTCGACCGGCACTCCCTCGGTCGACCGTTTCCCCAAACCACACTCGTTCGGTCGAACCCAAATCACGGGACGGTCGACCGTTTAGATGGTCAACTACCAGGTTCAACGAACGAAACGACCAATCGGTCGAACTCCGAGCACTCCTCGGTCGACCGAATTCCTCCAGGGAATAATCCCTCTCACTCACCACGAATCCGGTCGAATGCCGAGCCCTCCTCCATCGACCGAATTCCTCCAGAGCGTTCCCCACGCTCAACACACAAGTCCGGTCGACCGAAACCACATTTGGTCGAACCGACCACTCAAACCACTTAAGTCACGGTCGGACGAAGTCATAGAGGCGGTCGACCGTTTGGATGGTCAACGCCCTATCCGACCCATGACGGTGCACACGGTCGACCGGCAAAGGGGACCCGGTCGACCGAATCTCACCAGGCTTTGCCTCCAATGCACAATCGGTCGACCGCCCTTGGGACATCGTTCGACCGATTTGAGGCAGAACCCGAATTCTCTTCACGAATGGTCGACCGTTTGCACCAACCGGTCGACCGATCAGTCAGTGAAATCTGGTGCATGTTTACTTGCGACGAGCCGAAAGGCCTACCGTCGACTTCCAAATACTCACGCTAACTAAGTGATCGAGCTTGAGATACCGGAAGGCTTGAAGAAGCCTTTGAAGAACCGCGACGACGCCTCCACGAGCACGTCTCCCCAAAACACGATCCGTCGACGAACCTCGCGTCCAAACGACGATCAATCACTTCCTCGACAATCTACAACTACAACACCACCTCCAGCAACCTCCAACAGCCAACCGGAGCAACCAAGACCACCGAAACGAGTTAGGTCGAGGGAGAGAACCAAACGTGCGGAAAGGGGTAAGAACCAACACTCACCTCAACTCGCAACCCGCGCCCGAGCCTCTCTTCGCCGGAGCACACCACCGGCACGCCGGAGATCCACCTCTGGAAGAGAAAACGTCAGAGAGAGAGAGAGAGAGGGACGCGAGCAACTGAGAGAGAGAGAGAGAGAGAGAGAGAGAGAGAGAGAGAACCATAAATATCTCTCACCTTTCAATCCCATCCATCCATCCAACCATCTTCAATCCAAGCCCTCCATCTCAACCCTCCATCCAACCATCTTCAATCCAAACCCTCCATCTCATCTCCTCCTAATCACCACCTAAACCAAAATAAAATCCAATTAGGATTAGGATAGAATCCTACATATAATATAGCCTATATTCAGCATACAAACCTATATTATGATCATGAAACACTTCCAAGAACACAGAACCCACAACTGGGATGATTTAAGAACATGATCTGAATATAACTACTGGACAAAGCATATGCATGATATCAATAATTCGCCACAATATCTCCACATCTCTTTCGAGCAAAAACATGAAATCATGCAAGGAAAGTAACCAAAATCAATAAACACACCCAGGAACACATTAACAAAACATCACTAGCTCCCATGATCCATCAACCTGAGTTGGGTTGCACCACAAACCACCTTCCCGGATATGTTAAAGATGTGCCAACTTTAAATCTTGGAACCGACCTGCCAAAGATGTTGGGCAGCCTCCTCCCAACACCCTACCACATCCTACACTATGGCTAGAGACATACCAGAATTGTAGGGGCGCCTGAGCTAGCAGAAAACTCCAAGGGCTGCACCCAAGAGAAGCCTTTGCTTCTACACCACAAGCTGCCAGATCCACCAGCAGGAACCAGAAGTGGTGGTGGTGATGGGGAAGGGTTTTTGTGGCATGGGAAAGAGAGGAGGGAAAAATAGGGTCGGCTGGTGTAGGGTTGCAGAAGATATGCGTTTCAAGAAATAAGTACCAAAGGCAATAAATCAATCCACTTGATGGCCCCATCAAAACTTTCCATAATCCACCCAATTCAAATTTGCAAGGATTCTTGGAGATCATCTCCTGCTGACATGGCAACCTGTCCACCCACCCACACGCCAGCCCACAACATCCAATCCGAGCCCAACCCAAAACTAAGCCCACACCCACACGGTTTCCACCCGATTGGTCCGATTAAGCCACCGATTGCAAAAACCGCCCGATAAACTCCCCCAAAAAGGAAACTTTACAAGTCCAAGCATGAATCACAAGCATAATAAGCCCGCCAGGAAGATATCAACAAAGACCATAATGATAAATAAGACTTTAATAATGTGGCAGGAGAGCGGGTCTTACAGTTTGACTTTGAAATATTGTGCTTTGAATTTGTGGATGTGGTGGTGGTTTGATATCAGAAGATAAATCCTCATGTTGACAAGAAGTGTCACCCTCCTCACGTTTATTTAATTGTTGTGTAATTTGACTCACATACATTTCCATAGTTTGCATGGAATTTTGAGTGGACTTCATTACATTTTGAGTGGTTTCCCTGAACATTTGGAGGGTTTGTTCTAAAGAGTCAAGTCTCTAAATAATGTGGCAGGAGAATACTGGGGTGGAAATTATGTATAAGAATTTGAATAAGAATTGTCTCCCCACGAATCCATCCCTCTCGGGTTGTACGCGGGTGCGTAATGGTCATATTGAGCATTTTGGGAAAATGTATGCTCATACTCAGGCTCCGGGGGAACATAAGGACATTCCCCGATAATATGACCACTCAACCCACAACAGTCACACGATACGACTACTGGAACCACCGGTGCACTCATGTAATCTACCACATGCATGAAAAAGGCCAAAGGTTCTTGCAATGTCTCAGTTTGATGACCAACATATGATCCGACCTAACTAGATGGTGGTCTAGCAGTCGGTGACTCTCTCAAATTACCCCAATATGAAGATTGCTCAGTCACACAATTAAGATTGCCCCAACCATACGAGGTGTTTGTCTGAGCCACCCCAGGTTGCATGGGTCTGGAATACTAGGGAGAATTGTCTTGGTCCCAAAAATGATATGGATGGTCACCCACGTAACCATCCATCTCAACAAAAAAACTCTCGACTCGACCACTCTCACCACCACGAGGCTAAGCTCGCAAAAGTGCTCGACTCAACCCTAAAACGCTAACAGAGAGTGTAAAAGGGAGGAGACTAGAACATAGAAGTAGTGAGAAGAAGATGATTGAGAGGAGAAGAGAAGAATCCCTAGAGCTAGCGTGGGTAGTGGGAGAAGGTAGAAGCTTAATCTAGCAAGTACGGCTCAAACAACTTATGGCTATAGGTCTTTAGGCTAGACGACGCCAAACTTGGAGATCACTAGTCTCGATCCGCCTCACCTCCCTACAACAAATACCACAATGCCCAACTAGTGATACCAGATCCGGAGATTCAGTACCTCCTACTATCGACAAAGCAGGCGACGTCGATCAGGTCATGACGGTCTCAACTCGATCACTCTCCTAGTGCGTCCAAAATCCTTAGGGCCAATGTCTACTTGCTTTTAGCTTTAAGGCTTTGATTAAGAGTGATTTTTGGGGAAAAGGAAAAGGGTGATGAAATCCCCCACCTTATCTTGTATGGAACAACCCCTCCTTAGTAGCGTTTTGAGTCTTAATCTAGCAATCAACTCTCCAATCAAACACTTACCTCACTCTTGTCCCGATGCAATTCCTACTAACTAATGCATGGTCATACAAAATGCATGAATGAGAGTAGGAAATGCGTACCTCACGCCAACAATCAACAACAAGAATGTAAAGAAAAGAAAGACGAGTGCGTGCAAGGTCTACAAATAGTGCATGACCAAGATGGCAATCGATCTACTCTTTTGCTTTGAGTTTTAAGGTCCAAGTTGATTAAAGGGACTTGATTGTTAATCTAGGAGTGAACTACAAATCAAAACATTCCTAATTGAGCCCCCAGATGACCTAGTAAATGTAGAAACAACCACAAAAATATAAGAGGGATTTTGGTGCTCACCAGGCTGCCAATTGGTGGTTCAGAACCGCTGATTGGCGGTCTGTTTGGTCCATCTTCCCTCCCAGCTTCTCCTGGCGATATCTCTTGATCTTTGAAAGCTCCTGAAACAAACTAAAACTACAAACAAAAAAATTAAAACCACTCGAATCGTCCAAACCAAAGTCTGGACAGAACACCTCCCTGACAACGGCACCAAAAACTTGTTTGATCGTTTTAATACCGCAAGTGCACAGCGTCGGTGAAGACGCGACAAGTACGGGTCGAATCCATAAGGAGGTGTGTCGACTCTGGTTCTTCAGAAATCAAGTGGCACACAAAAAGGGAGAAGAAATATGATTATGCTAAGCTACACTATACTAGACTAGTAAGTAACACATGCAAAAGAAAACAACAAACGATGGACTAAAACTAAACTCAGAAACGTGATAAGTAAGCTAGGAATCAGAGATGGAAAACCCCTAAGGGGTGGAGTGAGTGCACACACGTAATAAGATGGTGAAGATTGCATTTAATAGGCACAAATATAGGTAGAGTTTTCATGTATAGGAAGTGTCTAAAGGTTATGACAAAACCTATAAATCCAATTACTAACATATTTGATTAACATTCACATACACAAGTTGGTTATTTCAGAACCTAAACAAGCATGAGAGGTGTCTAATAGTTGTGGCAAAACCCATCAAGTGAAGTGTTCTACTCTAATCAAGCAAGTATACTCTATATTAATCAACACATTTCAAAATCAAGCATTCATTTCCATTCTTTAATGCATGTATGAACATCATCTCCACCCCCAAAGGGGGATGGAACTACTCACTAATCATTAATCTAACAACCATATAAAGAAATGAAGACATTCTAATTATACTATGATAAAGAAAACAAACAAACTAAACATGCAAGCATCAAAATAAAGACAATATAAACTAACAAAACTATGAAAAATTATTTTATTTACATGACTCACATAACAATTGACATTCTTCTCCACCTTGAGTTTTTGCTCCAAGGCTTTACTCCAAGTAGAGAGAATGCCACCAAGCAATGGGTGAATACAAATGAGGAGGAAGAGTTCTATTTATAGGAATGAAAAAAGGTAACCGGGGATAATCCCCCGGTATGGGACTAATGAAACCTTCCCAGAATACACATAAACACATAACCCATGTCCTGGAGAAACTGACCCATTTTTGGATATGTTATTTAGTTTTTCAATTCTTCACATGGGGTGCACTCGGATCAGTTATTGGATTGTCGACCTGAATCTAATTGCCAAAATACTCCTCATGATGGTGTGGAGTTTCTTGATTTTCACATTGGCCCTTCGGTTTTACATTCGGGCCCCACTCTTGTGCATCTTAGTCCATGTCTTGCAACTTAGTCATTTTTCTTCCTTTTAGGTCCTTTTATGCCTCTTCTCCTCAAACCTATTTATTCTTGAAACTTAAACATAAAACTCATTACGTAGCATTGTTTAGGTTCAAGATAAAGGATATAAGACACAAATATATGCATGATATGATGTCGATCACCTAATATCTCCCATTATTTCCAAGGATTGAGGAAATTATCTCCTGCTAAGGGTGAACAGAACATCCCTCGATCGATGACTTCTAGTGGATGAAATAAGAATGAATGGTCTTCTTAATTTTTAGTTTGGACAATTAAACAATTCATATGTGATTTTAGAATTAGGTAGTCATGTATGCATTTATTCACACTTATCCTAACCATTCAATCATTCAATCACATACAAGCCAAGCACATAAACATAAAATAAATCCATTAACACATTGGTGTGACTTCATATGTTCCCGTGCGCTCGATCTTTGCTTCGTTTTCTTGCATCAGGGATGTAAATATTACACAAGATTTAAACATGCATCTCACAATTTGAATTTTATCAAAATTAAATTGGATAGTGCAAGTCCTATGTAAAGTCCTCTCATATGCATGCATACAAAATAAATGGCTTTTACATATACATAAGCTCCTGTGATTAACAATAATGATATACATATCATACATTCATATATGGCTTCGATGGAATATATAAACTCACTTATTCATGCAAAAGAGAATAAGTGCAACAATTTATATATATATGCTATTTTACACTATTTAGTTATCATTTATCTCTCAATTAAATAATTAAAAAATCATTTGAAATCCTTTCAAATGATTCAAGCATCCTTAGTTCAAAATACAAAGATATTTGAACCGAAGTTTATGCAAATTCCCAAAAGAAAACTTTAAGGAAAATAAACTTATTTACTCCTTTTGTTTTGTCAAATCCAAGTAAAATAATCATTTAAAATAAACGAAAATTTAACAAAATTCTGAAAGAAAATATTTTCTATTTCATATACTCATGTTGTTAAAATATTTGTAGAGCCACAATATTCTTTAACTAACATGACAATCTTATCTCGGTAATTAATGTTCCATGTTAATCACCATGATTGTGAATTACTTTTGATTTATGTAAATCATTATCTTTTAGAGCTCTACGGTTAAGGACCAAGAGCCTCTTCCTTAACACTTCTAAAATACGAATACATTAATTATGGCACAAAATGTTTGTACATTCAATTCATAATAAAAAACATGTAATAGTCTTCGATGTCTTTTGTTTGTACACCCTTGTCCTGAAGTTGCATTTTAGGCTTGACCAAAGGTTTCGATGTCATTATGTGACATCAACTGTCCATTTGTAAGTATGACATTTCCAAACTACAATTAAGACTCTTGTGGTTGTAACAGTGTTGGTTGAGACGACGAAAAAATCTGCATGTTCTACACCATTATTGTACCTTCAAAAGTATTGTACATGCAACATCGTTTGTCACGTTATGTTCTTGGGAAAATTGTATGTGGCGATATACTATTATCTTGTAATCTTTTTGTAGTTTCTGTCACCATAGTAATTTTAAATGTTTGGTTAATGACTTAACAAATCGTGAAGTATCATGTTATGTTGCATTTAATGTATTTATATTTCCTTTGTATTTAGTTTATTATGCCACAAATTGTGTTGTGTTGGGTATTGTTTGTGTTTTTAATAGGTTGATATCGAAATTACAAGAAGAATAAGTAAATGGGTGCAAATTGTGAGAAATATTGTGTTAGGACATAAACCCTAATTAGGGAAATTAAGCATGTTTTGAATGGTTAATGAGTTCTTTGACTAAGTGGAAGGGTTGGGTTGATAGGATGGTTGGAGAGTGAGGTGTGGGTTGTGATTGGTGACTTTAGAGGTGGTGTGTTTATAAGGAAGAACTCTTTTTCCTCCCTAACTTATCACCTCACTTATCACTCTCACTCTCAAACTCAGCTCTCTCTCTCTCTCTCTCTCTCTCTCTCTCCTTCAATCAAACGGGTAGAGGTGGACGACATGTAAGGAAAGAGTTCTGAAAAGTGTGACCGACGGAGTTTGTGTAAGTGGGTGGTGTGAAGCTCGGCACGGGGAGTTGCTGGAGGTGCAAGGAAGGAGGTGGAGATTGTTGGCAATGTTCGGGAGCTTCAACGAGCATATAAGGAATGGCAAGTTCAATTAAGTTACTCAAACAAGGTGTGTGAAGGGTTTGGCCATCACGGGAGGCTGGAGGCCCCGTCGGTGATGTAGTGCAATTAGGTTTCTGCAATGGAACAGTTGACACAATGTTCTTGGTGGTCGATCGGTCGTAGTGTAATTGTTAGATTTTATCTCTCACCGGTCGAACAATGCCTATTGTTGGTCGACCATTTGTGTATAATTGGCCAGAAAAAGACTGTTATTTTCGGTCGGACGGGACCCCTTTGTTGTTCGACTGATTGCACCCTAAGTAAGTCGGTTTGGGCATACACCTTCCAAACGGTCGACCGCTCTAGACCTTGCATTCGACCGATAACTTAAGTGTACAACCCTAGTTTGCGACCGGTGCGTGTGTTGTTCGACCGATTTGGGTTTTTGTGGAACGAGAGAAGACTTTATTATTTTTGGTCGGACGGGACCCCTTTGCCATTCGACCATTGCTTTAATTTATTTAACGTTTTCCAGGCTTTGACTTGCTAAACGGTCGATCGCCCAATTATCTTTGTACGACTATTTTACTTATGTTTGTTCGACTGATTGCAGTGGTAGTTTGAACCCTCTTCTAATTTCAAGAGGAACGGTCAACCAGTCGGCCATTTTCGGTCGACCGTTTGCAAATAGTATTGAATATCATAATACCTTTGGTAGTGCCACCGTTGTCCATGGAAACCTGTGTCATCGCCTCGTGCGTGTGCTAGGAGGTCACGGTGGAGTGCGACGATTGCGCCTGCCCAGTGATCGTTGTGTGGAAAAAGGGTGGATACTTTGTGTGAGTGGCCATTGTATTAATGGCTCTTAGGTCTGCTTGTGTGGGCAACCTTTATGTCAGCTTGTGTGAGCAATCGACGTATCAACTTGTGAGAGCAACCGATGGTTTAGCTTGTGTGAGCATACCTTCGTATGTAGCCATGGTGGGTTTTGGTGAGGGAACTCGATGTTATTGGTGGGACCGTTCTTCTTTATTACCCCTGGATGGGTAAAGCTTTATGTTACATTATTGCATGCCATGTATGATAGTATGGTAGGTTCGTTGTACTATACATTCATATACATGTAGGTGGACTTGGTCTATGGGGTTTCCTTATGGAAACTCAGGTATTATTTTATGTTTGCATTTCAGGCCCTGAGCGGCATTGAGTGGGTGGCGACCGGGGACTAGTGCTCGATGATCATATCCTCCAATTTTGCCTTTTAGGTTGTTATGATTACTTGTATTTATTCCATCTTGTCTTTTGATGTAATCATACATTTGAAAACTCCCGTGTAATGGTGCACCTTTGAGTATTTATGAGTTATGTCCTTGTGTTTATCTGGTTATAATTCTTGAGTTTTTTTTAAATTTTCTGCTCTTTTCGGGGACGTTACATATTGAAAAATGAAGATATAGAAAACCCCCCAAGGGTTTTCCACTAAATTTCCGCACAAAATAATTCAAGTTCCCTCTTCAAACGAAATAAACAATCCAATTTACATTTGAATATTTAAATTATAAGAAATCAACCAAAATATTGAGTGTTTGAATTTGGAGAGTTTCAGATTGGCAGGAGACTGCCTGTCATTTATGCATATTTTCACATTCGGTATTCAAACCCTATCTTCGAGGATTTGTTCGAAAGATAATTGAATAAGGAAAATTGCTTCTTCCATTCGAGATTGATAGGAAACAAGAGAACTGACAACCTGCCACTAATGCAATCATATCTATTGATCCAGATATCCAAATAAATTGATTAAAGATGTGTTGACAAAGGACACAAATGCTTGACTCACAAGACATTCCAGATTCAGACTCTAATAGGGTCAAATGAGACACCCAAGACAACTTGACTTGGGAGGCACATAATATATATATGTCATTGTGTGTTTTTCAACTAAGGGATCTTCTCTATCTTTCCGAGGGAATGACTACTCCTTTTCGTTTGGGGGGGGGGGGGGGGGTGGCAAAGCGCTATTGTTATGCCACCGTGGATCATGTTTCGAAGCATTCCCGTGGTGTGGGTGATTGTCGACTTCGCTAGTATTGGTAGTCTTTTAATGCTTTTCATAGTCTTTTGCATGTATCGTTACTAGATCATTCCTTTCGGAGGTGGAGATGTGAGTGAATAATTTTGTATGTTGAATAAGTAACTTTTGTGAGTATTCACTACAAGAAATTAGGCCTACAACCATGGGAGGTGTATTCATGGCTGTAGGATCCGTCACTGTTGTGTACAACAGTGACAAATACGAACAAATCAGTCATGGATAAATCCTGTGGCTGAATCGTTAACCCCAAATTCATAAAAACAAACCTGACCCCCCTCTTCCATCACCCCAAATCAATCGTTCCCCAAAACACCCAACCCAGAAACCTCTGACCCATTCACCCACCCAACTTCTTCCCTCACCCTCACATTCACACCTCTGCAACCCCAAAACCTCCGCAACCCCGAAACCACCGACCCATTCACTTACCCCCTTGGAAGCCCTACTCCCTTAACCAACATCGACATCGACACCCTCCTTGGAAGCCCTACTCCGGCCGTCCAGACCGCCTCTCCTCCGACCATCCCTTTTTCGGTCGTCCCTCCTCCGGACATCCCTCCTCCGGTCGTCCTTCCTAGGTCAAGAAATTAGGGGGTTTTGTTTGTCTCTTAAAGTTAGATGTTAATGGTTATTTGGTTTGGTTTAGTAGTTTCAATTTGGATTAGTTTGATGTTTTGTTCATATTTGGGAAATATTTGTGTCCTTTGTTCTTGTAAATAATTTTGAACCTTAATATCGTTAGTGTTTCATGAGGTGGTTAGTAAACAATCTTGATGTGTAAATATCACGTTATCAAAACAAAGGTTTCTTTGAAAACATATGTTCTATGAAAACAAAGTTCAATATAAATTCCGCTTTTAGTTATGTCTTCTATTATCACCACTGGCTCTTAGGTTCTTCCTTTCTACATTGGATATAATGCATTTCAGTCTCTTAATTTGCAAAGCTGAAGATGGATTTTGTAAGAATAAAGTAGCATATGTTGGTTTGTTGTTTCTTACTTCGAGATATTTTATAGTCAACCCATAGATCCATATAAGCTAATAAAATAGAGTATGTTGCCATAATGTTGTTTTCTCTTAATATAATCAACCTATTTCAGTTATGTTGTATTTCTTTATTATCTTTTGTTAAATGTTAAGTTGTATGATTTTATGATTTGCATAAGTTTGCACGCCGAATTTAACTTTAGATTCACCACTAGGATAACTCTATGCAACCCAATTACAAGGAGCAGAGTAGTCAAACTAAGAGCATATATGTCAAAAAATGACATCAACCTTTGGAAATAGACAATGGTGAATCTTACTGAAGTGTGTTACGAGTATGACAGAAAGTCTTTGCCAAATATAAGTTATTGTAGAATAAATATTATGTTCAAGGGAAGTAAGACATGTTTTTAAAAAATGAAAAGAATATTAGGTACAGTTAGTAATTTATAACGTGAGTTCGTCAATTTGTGGTTTATCTTTGTTTTTGGTGTGACTGAAAACTCTACTTGTCGTTATGTCTCTAACTTGGTTAATTTCCTTTGTGATATTACAATTGTTTAATTTTGGTGTCCAGCGGCGTTATCATGGAGAAAATTAAATATGGATGTTTAGTGAACTTAGGAGTTATTATCCTCGCTGAATTAAGGTTGTTATTTCCTAATTCGGTATACTTGTACTAGTTGATTTTAGGGGTTGAGTTGTCTGGATTTGATTTGGATTGGATGATACACTTTTTGGAACTTATCTGTCTAACTTGAACATAACCATTTTGGGTAGACAACTAATCCAACTTGACCACATTGGATAGTCAAGTTATGATGTGAAGGATTTCTAATATAGTTTGTAAAGTCAAATTATGAAAGCTCTTCAAAATAAATCTCAAGTCTTATTGCCATTTTTGTAATTTATTTGAACTTTGATAGAGACATAGCATGGAGTCTAACAGAAGTTGGATGTATGGTGAAAGAAGTAGTTCTACCTTTTCTGATCAACTTAATGGTTTTCTAGATGTTGCGTTTGCATCTAGTCGGAGTTCACATATAGTCTACCCTTGTTCTAAATGTAACAATTCCAAATGGAAGAAACGGGAAGATGTCTATGAAGATGTTATTTGTCATGGTTTCACACATACACATGTTGGAATTTTCATGGCGAGAACTTTGGAATTTCAAATCCATCAACAACTTCACTAATTGAGGGAGAGAATGTTGAGGAATTTGATGACATGCATGACATGGTCCATGATTTGTTATGCAATCAAATTGATGCAAACGAGTTGCGTGATGAAAACATGGAAGATTCAATTCCTGTAGGTGACCAAACGACAAAGCTTTACCAATATTTAGAAGATGCAGAAGAAGAATTATATCCTAGTTGTAAATTGGGGCTAACAAAGTTGTCTTTCATCACAAGGCTATTCCACTTGAAGTGCGTAAGCAAGTGGACCAATAGTTCATTTAATAAACTATTGGAGTTCTTTGCAGATGTACTTCCAGATGGTGCACATGTGCCTAAAAATCATTATGAAACAAAGAAGATGATGAACAACGTAGGATTTGGTTACAATAAAATACACGCTTGTCCTAATAGTTGTATCCTGTATTGGAAAGATATGCGTGAAGCCATTTCTTGTTCAATATGTGGAGCTTCACGATGGAAGGTTATAGAAAAAGACGAAGATGGTGTATATATAACTGTTACTACATCGAAGAAGAAACGTAGGCAGAAGAAGATCCAGCAAAGGTTTTACACCATTTCCCAATTAAGGATAGACTTAAAATTTTGTTTTCAACCAAAACTGTGGTGTTGTCGATGAGATGGCACTATGAGAATTGGAAAAAAGATGGAGTTTTGAGAACCCCAGCTGATTCAGAAGTTTTTCATGCAATTGACAGAATCCATCCATTTTTTGCATGTAAACCAAGGAATGTCAGAGTTGGATTAGCATTAGATGGTTTTCAACCATTTTGAGGGTCCGGACATAGTACTTGGCTAGTGATACTTGTAGTTTATAACTTGCCACCATGGATGTGTATGAAACATCCATATTTCATAATGTCGCTCTAAATACTAGGCCCACAAGCCCTGGGTAACAACATTGATGTTTACTTGCAACCTTTAATTGAAGAACTCAAGGAATTATGGGTTTCAGGAGTAAACACTTATGATGAATCTTGAAAAGAAACATTTTCAATGCGAGGCACACATTTTAAACCCCAGAAACTACCAACATATTTTGTTGTAGAGGTGCTCCAACTGCTGAAGAGATAAATTTCCGAGTTGAAGCCAGAATCAACCAGAGAATGGAAGCCATGGGAATTGAGCGCGATATAATAGCCGAGCAATGACAAATAATAGCCAACATGAATGAAAGGATGGGTCTCACAGAAGCTCGGAGTGCTCAACATGATCAAGTTTTCCTTCAAATGTCGAGAAGATTTGGCTTCAACTTAAGTGACATGCTAATTATAAAAAATGTTTACAGATAGTTATAGAAATTTACGCTAATTGAAAATTTTCTAATTCAAATTTTATGAAACTCAGACTAAAGATGGAGTGCAAGATGAATCTTCTCCAATGACTACTAGGAATGGATGGGGAGCTGGGGGAGATGGATTGACATCATATCATGTATATATTCATGTCTTATATCCTCTATTTTGAATCTAAGCAATGCTATGTAAACAGTTTTATGTTTAAGTTTCAGGAATAAATAGGTTTGAGAAGAAGAGACACAAAAAGGACCCGAACGCAAGAAAAAATGACTAATAAGTTAAATATGGACTGATATGCAAGAGGGAAGGACCCAGATAAAGCCAAAAGGATAAATTAGCAAATCGAGAAACTCTATACCATCATGAGGAGTTTTTTGACAATTAGATTCAGGACTAAATTCCAGCAACCAATTAGGGTGCACTCCACGTGAAGAAATCAAGCAATTAAAGTGTCATCCGAAAACGGGTCGGATTAGAGAAATCTAGACCGCCAATTGGCGGTTCTAGACTGCTGATTGGTGGTTGGTTCTACTCCAGATCCGATATGGTTTAGCCCGATTGTGTATTAGTGTGTTATGTCTATTTTTAGTAGGTCTATTAGTCCCACATCGGGGGATTCTCCCCAATTACCTTTTTCATGACTAGAAATAGAACTCTTCCTCCTCCTTTGTAATGTAATCCTTGCTTAGTGGTCATTCTCTCTACTTGGAGTAAAGCCTTGGAGCAAAACTCTAGTGGAGAGATGCTACTTGTAATGTGAGTGAGTAATAAAATAAATGATTGTTAGTTTCATGTTGTCACTTTCAATTCTTGCATGCTTAGCTTAATCTTATTTTAGTAATCTTAGTATACTTAGTTAGAATGCTTTCTTTTCTTAATATAAATGCTAGCTTAATGAGTAGTGAGTAGTTCCATCCCCCTTTGGGGGGTGGAGATGATGTACATTTATGTTTTAAGGCTTTGATGTTTGACAAATTTAGATTGTGTAGACTAGAATGATGGTTTGTTCATCGGGTTTGTTTTAATCATCTACATGTTGGGGGATTTTTGATGGGTTTTGCCATAAGATTTAGACACTTCCCATGCTTGATTTCCTCATGTTTATTGGCTGAAATTTCCTGTTGGATATGCTACATTTTAGTCGTGTGTTTGTATTAGTGTTAAATCGCTTGATTGATTGAAGAAACTTTATTTTTGATGGGTTTTGCAATCAATTTCAGACACCTCCCATGCTTAGCTTTGTTTTTCAGATGACTTCATGGTTTTTGATGAGTCTTTCCATAATTTTAGACATTTCTCATGTTGAGCGTCATCTTGTGACAATCAATTAGTAAATGCCAATATGTTGTGTGAATGGATTGATAGGTCTTGCCACATCTTTAGACACTTCCTATGCATGAGGACACACACATGACACACACACATACACTTACATGCATCATTCATCACTTCTCTCACCACATATGTGTTCACACTCCACCCCTTAAGGGTTTATCCATATTTCGTTCCATATCGTTTGCGTATTTATTTAGTTTTCATTTTCATAGTAATCTATTTTTTTTTGCATTCTAGTGTAATTGTCTTTTTACTAGTAGCATAATAATCTCTTCTTCCACATTTATTTTCCACTTGATTTCCACGTCCCTGCAGATCGACTCGTACTGGCCCTGTCTTCACCGACGACCGTGCACTTATGGTAAACTTAATTTCAACCAAGTTTTGGCACCGTTGTTGGGGAGGTGCTCTGTCCAGACTCTGGTTTGGACGATTTTAGTGGATTTGATCCTTTTGTTTTAGTTTTGTTTTATTTCAGGGCATTTCAAGTTCACTGGGGAAGATGCAGGATAAATCTTGGAGCATTTGAAACTACCAAGACCGCCAAGTAGAGGTATGAGACCACTGATTGGTGGCCTGGTGAGCTTCTTTCTCCCTAAAATTTCTTCTTATAATGATACCATAGTTGTCTGGAGCTTACTTGTGCATGTATTTACCTTACGTTTGCTCCCAGGTCAATAAATAAACCAATCAACACCCCCGTTTAATCAACTTGGCCATTAAAAGTCAAAACAAAAGATTAGTGGATTGCCATCTAGGCCATGCATCATTTCTAGACCTTGTACGCATTCATCTTTTATTTGCTTTATTTTTTATGTTGATGATAGCTAGCATGAGGTACGTGCGCCAATTTTCTCATTGAGGGATGGTTAAAAAATGCATTAGTTAGTAAGGTGCATTGGCACAAGAGTGAGGCGAGTGCTTGTTTGGTGAGTTTCTTGCTAGCCTAAGGATTCAAAACATCTTTAAGGGGCACCACCTATAGTCTTCAAGATAAGGTGGCGTATTTCATCACCCCTCCCTTAGACCCACAAATCACACTCAAGTGAAGCCTAATTTTAAAATCAAGTAGACATTGACCCATAAGGACCTCGGGCGCATTAGGAGAGTGATCCGGTCATGACCGTAGTCTGATCGGCGTCGCCCACTTTGTTGATAGCAAGAGAGACGAGATATCGAGATTTTAGCTCACTTGCTGGGCTTTGTGGTCTTCATCGTAGTGAGGTGAGGCATGTTGAGGTCGTGTGAGCTCGCAGTTAGGCGTCATCTAGCTGTAAGGACCTATAGTGACCTTAGGCTGTTTGAGCCGTGTTTGCTAACTTAGGTGATTGACATCATTTCATGCTTACATTTGTATCTTATATCCATTATCTTTCACCTAAACAATGCTACGTAACGAGCTTTATGTTTGAATTTCAGAAATAAATAGGTTTCAAGAGAAGAGGCATGAAAGGACCTGAAAGCAGGAAAAAAGACTGAGTTGAGAGACTCGAGGACTAAGATGCAAAATCGAAGGACCTGAATGCAAGATAGAAGGACCAATAAGCAAACAAGAATACTCCACACCATCATGGGGAGTATTTTGGCAATTCTATTTGGGTCGGAGCTCCACCAAGCGAAGTAGATGCATCAAAGACCAAAAAATAAATCCAGAAAAGCCCAGAAGAAAATCCAGAGCGATCCGAACACTGTAGACCTCTAATTAACGGTCCAAGACCGCTAATTGGCGGTCTGTTTTGGTTTGGATCCGCTAAGATTTATGTGGGGCGTGTATTAGAGTGTGTCTAGTCTAGTTTTGGTATTTGTTTAGTCCCATACCGGGGGATTGTGCCGGATTACCATTTTTTATGGCTATAAATAGAACTCTCCCTCCTCTCTTGTACAA
The DNA here is from genome assembly GCA_963682175.1 of Triglochin maritima. Classification (NCBI taxonomy): domain Eukaryota; kingdom Viridiplantae; phylum Streptophyta; class Magnoliopsida; order Alismatales; family Juncaginaceae; genus Triglochin; species Triglochin maritima. The sequence continues at coordinate 16,541,890 of OY821785.1, forward strand.
AATCTATCTCTTGGTGGCCATCCTCTCTACTAGGAGTTCAAGCCTTGAAGCAAAAACCCTGGTGGAGAGAGGCTACTTGTAATTGAGTGTGCAATAATAAATGTTTCCTTTTGGTTATGTTGTTTCTTTCTTAGTTTAATTTCCTTTCATATGCTTGCTTGCTTCTTTTGTTTTATGTCCTTTTAGTTTCTTTAATATTTCTTGCTTGCCTAGTTTAATTTCATTTCAGTAGAATGTTTAATTTTAATGTAGGTTGTAGTGTAATGATCAGTGAGTAGTTCTATCCCCATTTGGGGGTGGAGAAATATGTGATATGATCATGTGGTGTATTAGGTTTGTGTTATCTTAATCCCTTGAGCCTTATATGATTTCCATAACCATCTAATGAGATTTCACTCTTGTCTTTGATATGCTAATGCTCTTAAATGAAGCTTAGCTTATGCTTAGATTAGTGGACCTATTTTATGGGGAATGATAAGGTGAGGATATGGATGGAGTTGATGAAGGAAACATGATTTGTAGTTGCATGTTCTCTTGTTGCCTTTACCTTGGTTAATGTCTTGTATGTTTTAATGATTGTGTAAATCTTATTTCATGTGGAGGCATAGTGAGGGTTTGGTCTTTATACATGAGCTCATTTAGCTTCCTTCCAATTATTGTCTTGTATGTTTTAATGATATTGTGTTATCTTAATTCATGTGGAGGCAAAGTTGGATGTAGTCTACACAATTTTCTAGGGATACTTCCCTTCTCATATGAGTCTCCTCCTCCTCGATTTCTTCGAGTAGTCTCCACCTCTAATTACACCTTCTGTTGTGTGTGATTTTAGAGTCGAGTCAAGCGTTTTATGTGAGGTTAGACTCATTTTGGTGAGAGCGCTCGACTTGAGAGAGTGCATTTTTCTGAGATAGACGGGCTAGGTGTTCGCCCATCTCCACCTCGACCTCCTTTGGAGCGTGAGGCCGAGTTGTCTCATAGAGATGGGGCAGACCGGGTTCCATACATTAATTACCTCGGTCCGCTCCCACCTCCACGTAGACCTCCTTCTCCTCCTCCTCCTCCTCCTCTGACTCGGGAGGAAGTGGGATTCAGTCAGGATCGAGTTCTTGGTGCAGCACCATCGTTAGCTCGACAGGATAAACCGATGACTCTGTGGGAGCGGACCCATCCAGTTCGGGCCGCACAATCTTCTTGCATAGTTTTACCACCAGCTTGCGGGAACAACTATGAATTTAAACCGCAATATGTGAGCATGCTTCCTACCTTCACTGCCAATAAGGAGGACCCATATTTCTTTATACGTGAATTCGAGCTGGTATGTTCCATGTTCAAGCTTCAACAGTGATTTATTCGTTTTATATTAAACCGCAAGTGCACGACCGCGTTGAAGCGGTGGCAAATACGGGTCGATCCACAAGGAGGTGTGTCGACTTTAGTTTGTTCGAAGGCGAGTGGTAAAGAAAGGAGAGAAAGGATTGATTACACTAAACTACACTACAATGCAAAAAGGAAATGGAAGATAAGCAATAAAACTAAACCCCAGAGGGGGTAGAGAAATAATGTGAATATAAAGATGTGTGTGTATGTGTGTGTGTGTTCAATTATGCTCCTCAAATATGTAGTGCATGAAATCATAAAACTAAATCCAACTTTGCCTCCACATGAAATAATATAAGATCATATCATTGAAACATACAAGACATAATTGGAATGAAGCAAAATGAACCCATGTATAAAGACTAGACCCTACTATGCCTCCACATGAATTAAGATAACACATTATCATTAAAACATACAAGACATTAACCAAGGTAAAGGCAACAAGAATACATACACTACAAATTGTGTTTCCAATATTAATTCCATCCATATCCTCACCTTATCATTCCCCATAAAATAGGTCCACTAATCTAAGCATAAGCTAAGCTTCATTCAAGAGCATTAGCATATCAAAGATAAGAGTGAAATCCCATTAGATGGTTATGGAAATCATATAAGGCTCAAGGGATTAAGATAACACACACCTAATACGCCACATGATCATATCACATATTTCTCCACCCCCAAATGGGGATGGAACTACTCACTAATCATTACACTACATCCTACATTAAAATGAAACATTCTACTGAAATGAAATTAAACTAAGCAAGCAAGGAATATTAAAGAAACTAAATGGACATAAAACAAAACAAGCATGCAAGCATATGAAATGACATTAAACTAAGAAAGAAACAACATACTAAAGGAAAACATCTATTGATACTCACTCAATTCCAAGTAGCCTCTCTCCACCAGGGTTTTTTCTTCAAGGCTTGAACTCCTAGTAGAGAGGATGATCACCAAGAGAGAGATGGGGTACAAGAGAGGAGGGAAAGTTTTATTTATAGCCATAGAAAAAGGTAATCCGGGACAATCCCCGGTATGGGACTAAACAAATACCAAAAATAGGCTAAACACACACTAATACATGTGCCCGCGAAGTCTTAGCGGATCCGGAGAGATCCAGACCGCCAATTAGCGGTCCCAGACCGCCAATTGGCGGTCTATCGGTTCTGGATCCGTCTGGAATTTGTTGTGGGCTTTTCTGGATGTATTTCTTTGTCTTTGATGCATCTACTTCACTTGTTGGAGCTCCGACCCGAATAGAATTGCCAAAATACTCCCCATGATGGTGTGGAGTATTCATGTTTGCTCATTGGTCCTTCTGTCTTGCATTCAGGTCCTTCGATCTTGCATCATAGTCCTTCGATCTCTCAACTAAATCATTTTTCCTCCTTTTAGGTCCTTTTAGAGTCTCTCCTTCTCAAACCTACTTATTCCTGAAAACTAAACATTAAACTCATTACATAGCATTGTTTGGGTGAAAGATAATGGATATAAGACACAAAGATATGGATGAAATGATGTCAATCAAACAGTTTGAAGAGGATTCCGTCCGGTTGAGGACGATTTCTTTCGCGTTGAAGGATAACACGAAGAAACGGATGTCCAGCCTCCCGACAAACTCGATTCGGTCTTGGGATGATTTTGTGATCATTTTCTGAAGATATTCTTCCTCCAAAGGTAGGCTCAACAAATACGGCACCAGATACATCAAATGTATCTGACTGAGGCCGAATCATTTCATACTTTCTTTCAGAGGTTCAATGACCTTCTCTTGTAGTGCCATCAACATGAAATTGAGTTGTGGCAGTTGTGCCAAATTGTTTATGAGGGCCTCAACTACAACACCCACACGTTGTTGGAGTCGACGTGTCAGGGTGATTTTCAAATGAAACCCATTGATGAGGCATGGGATACTTTTGAATTAATGACTAAACGTACCCTTGAGTGAGACACCATAAGAGAGCCACCAGCTGCCAGATCTTCTGGTCGTGCTGGATCATACTAAGTTGAGTCAACTATCGTGTCCGAGGCGAAAATGGCTACTGTCATGCGTAGGATTGAGAGTTTAGAGTTGGACCGAGCTCCCGTAGCTCAGGTCGCTACGCCCGTGTGTAGTAGGTGTGGACTTATGGGGTAAAGTGACTTGGAATGTGCTTACACTCCAAGAGATACTGAGCTTGCAAATGTGATGTATCAACAATGGGTCTGTAACGACCCGTATAGTAACTCCTACAACCTGGGATCGCTAAACCATCCTAACTTCTCATGGGCGCCTAGCGGGGGCAATTGTCAGAGCTCGCATGCCCAACCTCAACCCCCACCTTATCACCCTCCATGCCCATCGGTGACCTACCAACCCCCACATCAAAGGTCTCAGCCCTATACTCACCAACCTCCTCAGGCATCATCATCGAGTTATTTTAACCAAACTCCACTACCCCAGCGGGTTGACCCAAAGGACCCCTCTATTGATCCGACCCTTCAAGCGTTCATGCAGAGCATGCAAAGGTCATTCAAAACTTTGGAATTCCAAGTTAGTCAGTTGGCTCATCAGCTCCATGAATATGAGAATGGTCAATTCCCAAGTCAACCCTTGATGAATCCCTGGGATACCCAATCTCAAGGAAGGCATTAGTGCCTCGAGCTACCTCCAAACTGACTCATCATGCTAATGTGATTCATACTTTGAGGTCTGGTAAGGAGGTGGACAACCAAATAGGGTTGCCTTCCTTGCAATCACCATCTCTTGATGTCACCAGACCAGCGGTGATACTGATGTGTTCCTTTTAAATACCGTAAGTGTACGGCGTCGGTGACGATGTGGAAAGTATGGGTCGATCCACGGGGAGGTGTGTTGACTTTGGTTCGTTCGAAGGCAAGTGGGAAAAAAAGGGAGAAGAAGTTAATTATGCTAAACTAGGCTAAACTAAACTAGTAAGCACAAACAAGAAAATGAAAGCACGGAACAATGAAACTAAACTAACTAAGACAACAAGCTGGAATTCAGGAATGGAAACCCCTAAGGGGTGAAGTAAGTGCATATATGAAGTGAAATAAGTGATGAATGACGCATGTACGTGTGTGTGTCATGTGTGTGTCTTCATGCATAGGAAGTGTCTAAAGATTTGGCAAAACCTATCAATCGATTCACACAACGTATCAGTAATTAGTACTTGATTAGCATAAGACTAGGCTCAGCATGAGAAGTGTCTAAAGATATGGCAGGACTCATCAAAAACCATGAACTCATGTGAATAACAAAGATGAGCATGGGAGGTGTCTAAATCTTATGGCACAACCCATCAAAACAAAGTTTCTTTAATCAATCAAGCAAGCAAACACAAATACAAACACAACTAACATGTAGCATATTCAACAGGAAATTTCAGTCAATAAACATGACGAAACTAAACATAGGAAGTGACTAAATCTTATGGAAAAACCCATCACAAATCCCCCAACATGTAGATGATTAAAACACCACCAATGAACATATAAACATGCAAGTCTACACAATCAAAAATTCATCAAACATCCAAACTTCACAACATATATGTACATCATCTCCACCCCCCAAAGAGGGATGGTACTACTCACTACTCATTAAGAAAAGAAGACAAAACAAAATCAAACAAAGCATGCAAGAATTAAACACTACACAATATATGATCCATTTAATACTTAGTATCACAAGCAGAGGATCATGACTTGACAACATTTAGATTGCAGAGTATTGTTGTTTGATCCAACATAACTTCATATTCACGATGACGGCATACCCCATAGGCTTTTTAAGACGTACTATGTCTACATATATAATCTTCCCTATTGATATATATCTTGGAAGTACTTAGATTCAAAGCTTTTGTAATTCAGGTCTCGTGTAACCAAAAATTAAAAAAATTAAAAAAAAACTCTACTATGTTGGTTTTAGAGAAAAGCGACGTTGTAGAGGGTCTACCACATTGGCTTTCAATGAAACCGACATAGTAGGGTATTTTTTATTTCTTTTATTTTTTTCGTAGGGCACCCACATCATTTTTCTATGAAACCGACTTTGTAGGGTATAAAAACTAAAAATAAAAAAATGATTAAGGGGTCTACCACGTCGGTTTGTTATTTAACCAACGTGACAGACCCCACTACCACGTCAGATTTTAGACCAACGTCAAAGTGTACTCCCGTATAACGTCTCCCACCTACCGCGTCAGTCAACAAAGGTGGTCAACCTGACGTTGTAGACCCTTAATATACGACGTTATAGTCATCTTTTCCAACAGTGTAAGGAGTACTTAATGTTCATTAATGTCCTTATGTCGGATAGTAGGTCATTAATGTTCTTATATCGGATAGTAGGTCATTAATGTTCTTATGTTGAGCGACACGAATGGTGACTACCTTGACAACATGAGTGACGGTCATCATAATGTAACCCTGGTTCTTGATGATACCATTTAGCCACCAAACGAGCTTTATCACAATTAACAAAATCATTTGGATTCCTTTTTATTTTGAAAACCCATTTACACCCCTACTATATTAGAGGCAGAAGTAGAAAGAACTAATGACCAAGTTCCATTTGAGATCAAAGCATTATACTCTTCAGACATAACATGTCTCCACCTACCATCTTTAGCAGCAGTGGTGAAGCAAGTTGGTTCAATGTCAAAAAGAGGATATTTGGTGGTGGTATAGACTTGGTAGTCAGTTAAATGTTTGGATTTTCAAGAGTGATCTTTGGTTCTGGTTGTCAAAGGATGAGATTGGGGAGGTTGTGATGAATCTTGAGTAGAGTGATTAGTTGGTTATGGTGTGTCTAAATTTGTGGTAGGAGGATTAGGTGAAGAAGTGGGAGGGAGTTGTTGGGATGTAGCTTCAGCTGCAATAAGGGGAAATAGAGGTGCCATGTTGGAGGTAAAAGGAGTGGATATGGTAAAGGATGGCAAGGTTCCATTGCTAGATTATAACGTCCGCATTTCACGTCAGATTTGAAAAAACGGACGTGAAAGGACCTTATCAAATCGATTTTAGAAAAATCAATGTGAAATACTAATATATCACTTTGGTTTTAGAAAACCTGACGTGATAAGGTCATTTCACGTCAATTTTAGAAAAACCGAAGTGAAATACTTATATCACGTCGGTTTCCAACAACCGACGTGTTTTCTTTATTTTTTTTAAATGTCCACAACCCTAGCGGACGTACTTCTCAAACCCACCCTCTCAGTCCAACTCCTACGCCTTCTCCGCCTCTTCCCATCCACCCTCCCTTCCCGACCAACGCATTCTTCCAGAACTTCACCTCACCCCTCCCCGAGTACATCCATCCCTACCACCTCCATCTCCCTCCCTTCCCCTCACCCCTCCCTGCCTTCATCCTCTAGCCCTTCGTCCCTGACCTCTCCCTCTCCGGAGGAAGATGAGGACTCTCTTCTTGTTAAACCCCCTCCCCAAGCTATCCCAAATCCCTAACCCATTTTCCCCCCAAACCCACATCTCTCTCTCTCTCTCTCTCTCTCTCTCCCCCTCAGCCTCCGCCTCCTCTCTTCCCTCTCACTACACTCCGACGACGGCAAAGGCGACAACGAGGAGCTCCGATAGCGGCATTTTCCGCACGTGGGTGCAGAGGGGAAGGTGTCCCCTTCTCTGGTCAGCTCTTTTGGAAGGTACTCCACATGTGTCCCTTTCTTCTTGCATCGTGGAGGTCGTGTTGTGTTGGTAGCACCGAGGCGGGAGGCGAGCGCGCGGGCTGGTGCCGCGTGCAGCACCTCTGGCCGGTCATGGAGGTGACCGACGTCAACTAAACTGGTCACATTGGTGACCAGTGGGGTGGTTGGAGCTGGATCAGCCTGGGTAGCCCAATTTTTGGTCAAGGCAGACCAAGACCAAGCCATTTCGTGGCTGGTTGGTGGTGGCTTTCGTAGTGCCACGATGGGGCTGGGGTTGTTGTTGTTTGCCTCGTCGGAGTTGGCTGACTTGGGGTTGTTTCCCACTTCAATTTCAGACCTTGTTTTATGCATTATATTGTGTATTGATGTTGTTAGTAATTCATGGTTAGATGTCTTGTTTTCTCACCATATGATATGTTGATTTTGGGCAACTTTTATTTCTTTGCTGCAAATCATGTTTATTCAAGATCTTGAAATGTTACGTATATAATTGATGGTCTTGGAATATACTCACATGTTAGTTGGTGTTTGATTTTCAAAATCAGTTGTTGATGTGCTGGTTTTCATATTTAATGACTTGTGGTAAATGGTAATCATGTTTCCTTCTTTTGGAATGCATGCTGGATAGGCTCAGTTGTTGCATAGCATTTAATCTCCTTTTGTGCATATAGCTTTGTTGATTTTTGAAGACTAATTAATGATGAGATCGAATCTTATGTAAAATAATCTAATACTATGTTTATATGTTGGATCAAATGACATTGTTGGCGTTAAAAATCAGATTTGCATGCAATCGGAAGCATGTGATATTTTGGGGATAAATCATAGAATTAACATGACAACTGATCATGGATTTCATGTTGATAAATCCAGGGTTGTGTCGATAACATATTAATGTCATGTGAGTTGAAATCATATGTTGGCTGATGTGGATAGTCTTTTAATTGTTGGATATCTACCTTGTGAAATTGCTTTTATTTTAGACCGTGCGTTTGATTGTGTAATTTGCAAGTTTGGGTAAATTATTATTTACCTATGCGGCCTCTCCTTGTTGGGAGAGTGGACGTTTGGGTGGTCGCCTGCCTGGGGTTCCCAGCATGGTCGGAAGTGTCGACACGTGTCCTGGGGCCGAGTTGATTTCCCTTGGGTCGGATTGGTGGGACCGGTCTGTGCATCCATGCCTGGGAGTGGCAGTTGTGGAGCTTTGCTCGCTGGTCCATAGGTGGGAGTGGTGCAGTGTGACGCCACGTGGTTCATGCAAGGGGGTTCCGGTGTAGGAACTCGCCTCGTGGGAGCAGCCGCGTGGGTCAGCAGATGGTCGGGGCTTTGTGTGACACGTGTGTGCGTCGTGTAGGAACTTCTAGGTATGAATTTCGGAGCCCAATGTTTGTTTTGATGTGTTTTAAGCAATCATTAAAACAAACTGATACATGCATGAAAAACAAATCATAGAAATATATGAATGATCCTTATTGTGCATAAAAATTTCAAAAATATATATGTACAATTAAACATGAAATCCTACATTGTGTGGCAACGGGAATGATTGCAGGACGGATGTTCGGTTTTGCCCTTGTGGGAATGCTTACTGCTTTGTATTTCATGGCATGCTATACTAGTATGTTAGGGCATATACGTGAGCTTGTCATACGGGGTTTCCTTATGGAAACTCAGGCTGTTATTGCATCTTTTTCAGGACCGCATTAGGTTCCGGCTGTAGGATTTCATGTTTAATTATGCCTATTTATTTCGGAATTTTTAAGCATAATAAGGATCTTATACAATTTTCTATGATTTATTTCATGCATGTACTAGTTTGTTTCAATAACTAGTTTTAAAACTTTTATTAAAACAAACCAAGGATTCTGAAATCATACCTAGGAGTTCTCTAAAACTTCTTGAAGATTCGGAGACGTTGATGACGCTTCTCGCCGCGCCGGATGCCTCCGAGATTTCACCAAACTCTAAACGAGATTGGAGAGAGAAGAGCTAGCCTCTCGATCTCCAATAGGGTTTAGAATCTAATTACTAACCCCTCTTTAGTTTCCTTGAGAAGAAGCCCTCTTGAAACTAAAACTAAACTTGAGAATTAAGGAATTTTCGTGGAGAATTATGGAGAGAATTTTTGCACAAGAAATAATGAATTGAATTAATGAGTGATTGATCTCGTTTTATATTTAACCGCAAGTGCACGGCCGCGTTGAAGCGGTGTCAAATACGGGTCGTCCACTGGGAGGTGTGTCGATACTTGGTTTGTTCGAAGGCGAGAGGTAAAAAGAAGGGAGAAAGATGTATTACACTAATCTAAACTACAAAGCTGAAATGAAATGCAAAAGGAAATGAAGATAAGCAATAAATCTAAGCCCCAAAGGGGGTAGAGAAATAATGTGAACATAAAGATGTGTGTGTGTGTGTGTGTTCAATTAAGCTCCTCACAACATGTAGTGCATGAAATCATAAAACTACATCCAATCTTGCCTCTACATGAATTAAGATAAGACTACATCATTAAAACATACAAGACAATGATTGGAATGAAGCTACATGAACTCAAGTATAAAGACTAGACCCTACTATGCCTCTACATGAATTAAGATGACTACATCATTAAAACATACAAGACATTAGCTAAGGAAAAGGCAACAAGAGTACATACACTACAAATTGTGTTTCCAACATTAACTTCATCCATATCCTAACCTTATCATTCCCCATAAAATAGGTCCACTAATCAAAGCATAAGCTAAGCTTCATTCAAGAGCATTAGCCTATCAAAGATAAGAGTGGAGACCCATTAGATGGTTATGGAAATCATATAAAGCTCAAGGGATAAAAATAACACACACTTAATACACTACATGATTATATCACAGATTTCTCCACCCCCCAAATGGGGATGGAACTACTCACTACTCATTACACTACTGATTAGACTAAGTAAAGAAAACATTTAACTAAGATACTAAAATTACTAAACAAGAGATTAAACAAAGTAAAGCAACCCACACAAAACAAGCAACATAACAAAACAAGATTGAAAGAAACAAATAAACTTTTATTAACAATGACTCACATTGAAGGTAGCATTCATCTCCACCTTGAGTTTTTGCTTCAAGGCTCACTCCTTAGTAGAGAGAATGCCACCAAACAATGGGTGATTACAATGGAAGGTGAAGAGTTCTATTTATAGGCATGGAAAAAGCTAATCCGGGACAATCCCCCGATGTGGGACTAAACCAATACCAACAATACACTAAGCATACACTAATACACGTGCTACAGAAAACTAAACGGATTCTGGGCCATCTGGACCGCCAATTGGCGGTTCCAGACCGCCAATTGGCGGTCTATATGGTTTAGATCCGTTTGGTTTTCTTTGTGGGCTTTGCTTGAAGTGTTTGTTGGTCTTGGATGCATCTGGTTGGTTTGTTGGAGGTCCGACCCGAATTCAATTGCTAAAATACTCCCCATGATGGTGTGAAGTATTCTGTTTTGCTCTTAGGTCCTTCTGTCTTGCATTCAGGTCCTTCTCCCTTGCATCTTGGTCCCCAGATCTCACAATTGAGTCCTTTTTCCCAGCTTTTGGGTCCTTTTATGCTTCATCTCTTCAAACCTATTTATTCCTGAAAACTAAACATAAAACTCGTCACGTAGCATTGCTTAGGTGTAAGATAATGGATATAAGGTACAAATATAAGCATGAAATGATGTCAATCAAATACCCCCACACCTAAGTTTTTGCTAGTCTCGAGCAAAACAAAGAAAGGGAAAAACAAACGAGAAACAAGAAATCCTAACTCACTTTCGTAGGAATCACAGTTGCACTTAGCACGTGCAACAAGCCGTTAAACCTCTTTGTTGCCAAGGAGGAGGAGTGTTGTCTCCTGAGGGTTTTCAGCGGATATACCCACAAAATCCGAACAAGATGCATTATTCAATCTAGACCTCGACTCGTTGGACTTATTTTGTCGATCATGGAATGCGGTAATACTACGGGTCGACTCTATATATGTAATCAGTCCACACACCTAGCCTAATGAGTTATTCGTGAGAGTTAACTAAGGAATTAAGTGAAAGACATGGGCAACCTTAACTTCTGAATGTGAAACAAAGTGTAAAGTCCATTTTGGTTCTTATTTGACTCTTCTTTTCTTTTTCTTTTTCTTTTTCTGTTCTTTCTTTTTTTTTCTTTTTCTTTGGAGCATTTATTGGTTGGTGTTTGATTCTCCCAGGGTCAGGTTTCGTGCATCATTGCCTATGAGGACTTACACTATCACGTACACCTTCCCCCACATCTCCACATAGGGCGATCCCTACCACCCGTGTAACGGGAGTTCGGTCGGTGCATCCCAAGTCAGATGACTCGAAAGCACCAGGCACAAAGTCCCCTCAGACCTACTTTCCCGAGTGATAGGAGTCGTGCGAGAAGAGAGAACACCACTTATTTATTCATTTATCTACATGGGAACCAAAACCCCTACACTTAAGTTTCATAAAAAGATATTAAGGGCCCTTGACTACAACAAACTTCCTAAATTAACAAACACGAATTATTTGACTCACTAGGTTCAGGGTGGACTTCTTTAAATGTTTGAGCACTGAAACCCACTGATTACTCACCCCCAAGGGAAAACTGGGGTGCATCCTAACGACTCGATAAATCTTAAAGCCACGTACTACATATCCTAATGCATCAAGTTCAAGACAATTTTGGGAGCTTTCTTTTGACTTTGCCTCTCAACGGTTTTGCACATGCTAAACACACGCAAAACCCACAAAACATTTTCTTTCGAAAACACATGAAGATTTTGAAAGAAATGTGAAGATTTTGAAAGAAATGTGAAAATTTTGAAGCACTAGGCAAGCAAAAGAAGACAAGTCACCCAAGAATCATGGCAAGCAGATATATCAATGTTAAATGCGGCACACTAACATGACCCTAGCAGTACAAACAAACGAAAATAAAACCAAAGGAAAAAGACTCGACTATGTACATACGTAAAACACCCCCCCACACCTACTTCATGCATTGTCCTCAATGAATGTGAACAAGATACTACATGGATACATGCATGAAAAAGGAAAGATCTCACCAACATGAAGTACAAAGGGACGTTCAGGGTCATGTTGATGGACACAAACCCAAATTCCCTCAAAACCTGTGAGATGCTAAAGAAGGGATACAAATACGTGAAAGAAATGGAACCCAAATACACAAGGGTTGGGGCTCACAACAATCAATGCTCACTGAAGGAGTCTTTTATTGTACTTTTTTTTTCTTCTTTTTTTTTCATATAACTATGTACAAACATAAGTTCCCATCTTCATTTGTCAAAAGACATCAAATGGGAACCTCAAGAGTGGGTCAATGCACTTGGAAAGGGAACATGACACCACGCGGGGCCAGAATACGCATGCGTGGGCCCCCTTCACAAAGAGCACCAGATGAAACGAGAGGTTCATGAATTGGACGCAAAGGCGTCTCATTCAAAGGATCAAACTGAAAGAGCTTGAACCTCTCGAGAGTTTGGGAAATAAGGGGCAACGGAAGAAAAATATCTCCCGTTGCGGAACTGAAGTTATGATCATCAATCCAAACTCTCCAACCAACAGGCTGGTGGGTCGGAACGAGGTCAAGCACCTCGTTATGCATGTCCAACTCACCAGGAGAACAGGAAGTGGGTCTCATACCCAAAGTATCCTCCAAGGAACTCCTAATACCCTCATGAGCAATGTAGTTGTTTGATGTTCCATCATTTCCAAGATGATCAGGAACAATAGTGAGAGGCAAACTCTCATCAGGTTATTTAAAGTTGAGGGTACTAGGGAGCTCTTGCTCCACCAGAGGTGAGTCCTTAGGAGGTACAACAATAAGATCATGTGGCTCAAGGGCCACGAGACAAAAAGGTAAGGCACAATCCTGTGCCGACTCATAATAGAACTGGTCCAAGTTATTCTCAATTTGAATCGAATCCTCCACTAAGTGATCGTGAATTGAAACCCCAAGTCCCTCAGACTGACTAGGAGTTTGACTTTGAAAGGTTGTGCTTTGAATTTGTGGATGTGGTGGTGGTTCGATATCAAAAGAAGAATCCTCATGTTGACAAGAAAGGTTACTTTCCTCACATTCACGTAATTTCTGCGACATTTGACTCACTTGCAGTGTCATATTTTGTATGGACTGTTGAGTGGTTTCCATGAACGTAAGGAAAGTTTGTTTCAAGGAATCAGGTATGCGGTCAACGATGAGGTCCAAGTCAGAGCTTCGGAAATTTTGTGGTTGGGTATTGATGGGCTGAGAATGAGTCCAATGATTTGGAGTGGGGTGCTGGTAGAATTCTGGGTATTCGGGAGGAGGATACGGGGGTGAAAATGAGGTATAAGAATTTGGATAAGATTTGTCTCCCCATGAATCCATCACTCTCGGGTTGTACGCGGATGCGTAATGGTCAGAATGAGCATTTTGGGAAAATGTGTGCTCATACTCAGGCTCAGGGGGAACATAAGGACATTCCCCGATAACATGACCACTCAACCCACAACAGTCGCACGGTACGGCTACTGGAGCCACCGGGGCACTCATGTCGTCTGCCATACACATGAAAGAGGCCAAAGTTTGTTGTAATGTCTCAGTTTGTTGACCAGCATATGATCCGGCATAACTAGATTGTGGTCTAGCAGTCGGTGCCTCTCTCATGTTACCCCAATATGAAGACTGCTCAGTCACAAAATTGCGATCATCCCAACCATACGGGGTGTTAGTCTGAGCCACCCTAGGTTGCATGGGTCCGGAGTACCAGGGAGAATCGTCCTGGTCCCAACAATGATATGGATGGTCGCCCATGTAACCATCCATCTCAAGAAAAACTCTCGAGTCGATCACTCTCACCACCACGAGGCTAAGCTCGCAAAAAGTGCTCGACTCGACCCTAAAACGCTAACAGAGAGTGTAAAGGGGAGGAGACTATAACGTAGAAGAAGGTGAGAAGAAGATGACTTAGAGGAGAAGGGAAGAATCCCTAGAGCTAGCGAGGGTACAGGGTGAAGGTAGAAGCCTAACTAGCAAGCATGGCTCAAACAATGTAAGGCAATGGGTCCTTAGGCTAGACGACGCCTAACTTCGAGGTCACTAGCCTCGACACGCCTCACCTCCCTACAACGAGGACCACAATGCCCAGCAAGTGATACCAGATCCGGAGATCCAGTACCTCCTACTATCGACAAGGTAGGCAACGCCGATCAAGTCATGGCGGTCTCAACTAGATTACTCTCCTAGTGCGTCCGAATTCCTAGGGCCAATGTCTACTTGCTTTTAGTTAAGGCTTTACTTGAGTGTGCTTTTTGGGGCTAAGGGAGGGGTGATGAAATCCCCCACCTTATCTTTGAAGTCTATAGGTGATACCCCTTAAAGATGTTTTGAAATCTTAGGCTAGCAAGCAACTCACCAAACAAGCACTCACCTCACTCTTGTTTCGATGCAAACCTTACTCACTAATGAATGTCCTAATGCGTGAATGAGTGATAAGGAATGCGTACCTCGCTCCAGCAATCAACGACAAAATGTAAAGCAAAGAAAAGAAAGATGCATGCAAGGTCTACATATGATGCATGACCTAGATGGCAAGAAGTCTAATCTTTTGCTTTGAGTTTTATGGTCCAAGTTGATTAAAGGGGATTGAAATTAAATCTGGGAGCAAACTAAAGATCACAACATGCAAAATTGGGCTCCCAGATAACTAAGGTGAACAACATAACAACTGGAACAAATTTGAGAGCAATTGAGGCTCACCAGGCCGCCAATTGGCGGTCCCAGACCGCTGATTGGCGGTCACTTTGGGGTCTTTTGCTCTCCAATTACTCCAGTCGCTTCCCCTTGATCCTCAGGTTCCATGCCACTAAGAAAAACTGAAAACAAAAAATTAAAAACCCCTCGAATCGTCCAAACCAACGTCTGGACAGAGCACCTCCCCGGCAACGGCGCCAAAAACTTGATTGATCTCGTTTTATATTTAACCGCAAGTGCACGGCCGCGTTGAAGCGGTGGCAAATACGGGTCGTCCACTGGGAGGTGTGTCGATACTTGGTTTGTTCGAAGGCGAGAGGTAAAAAGAAGGGAGAAAGATGTATTACACTAATCTAAACTACAAAGCTGAAATGAAATGCAAAAGGAAATGAAGATAAGCAATAAAACTAAGCCCCAAAGGGGGTAGAGAAATAATGTGAACATAAAGATGTGTGTGTGTGTGTGTGTTCAATTAAGCTCCTCACAACATGTAGTGCATGAAATCATAAAACTACATCCAATCTTGCCTCTACATGAATTAAGATAAGACTACATCATTAAAACATACAAGACAATGATTGGAATGAAGCTACATGAACTCAAGTATAAAGACTAGACCCTACTATGCCTCTACATGAATTAAGATGACTACATCATTAAAACATACAAGACATTAGCTAAGGAAAAGGCAACAAGAGTACATACACTACAAATTGTGTTTCCAACATTAACTTCATCCATATCCTAACCTTATCATTCCCCATAAAATAGGTCCACTAATCAAAGCATAAGCTAAGCTTCATTCAAGAGCATTAGCCTATCAGAGATAAGAGTGGAGACCCATTAGATGGTTATGGAAATCATATAAAGCTCAAGGGATAAAAATAACACACACTTAATACACTACATGATTATATCACATATTTCTCCACCCCCCAAATGGGGATGGAACTACTCACTACTCATTACACTACTGATTAGACTAAGTAAAGAAAACATTTAACTAAGATACTAAAATTACTAAACAAGAGATTAAACAAAGTAAAACAACCCACACAAAACAAGCAACATAACAAAACAAGATTGAAAGAAACAAATAAACTTTTATTAACAATGACTCACATTGAAGGTAGCATTCATCTCCACCTTGAGTTTTTGCTTCAAGGCTCACTCCTTAGTAGAGAGAATGCCACCAAGCAATGGGTTATTACAATGGAAGGTGAAGAGTTCTATTTATAGGCATGGAAAAAGCTAATCCGGGACAATCCCCCGATGTGGGACTAAACCAATACCAAAAATACACTAAGCATACACTAATACACGTGCTACAGAAAACTAAACGGATTCTGGGCCATCTGGACCGCCAATTGGCGGTCTATATGGTTTAGATCCGTTTGGTTTTCTTTGTGGGCTTTGCTTGAAGTGTTTGTTGGTCTTGGATGCATCTGGTTGGTTTGTTGGAGGTCCGACCCGAATCCAATTGCTAAAATACTCCCCATGATGGTGTGAAGTATTCTGTTTTGCTCTTAGGTCCTTCTGTCTTGCATTCAGGTCCTTCTCCCTTGCATCTTGGTCCCCAGATCTCACAATTCAGTCCTTTTTCCCAGCTTTTGGGTCCTTTTATGCTTCATCTCTTCAAACCTATTTATTCCTGAAAACTAAACATAAAACTCGTCACGTAGCATTGCTTAGGTGTAAGATAATGGATATAAGGTACAAATATAAGCATGAAATGATGTCAATCAATGAGGTAATGAGATAAGCTTGTATTTATAAGCTCTCTCCAAATTACCTATTCATGTGCAACCCCTTGCCCATGATCTCATGCAAAATTCCATCTAACCATCCATTATTTAATAATAAATAATCTTAGCCATGAATTAAATCAATTATGGACCAATTCCATGCATGATCTAATTAATTCTTAAATTAATTCTGCATAAAACCATCTAGCCGGTCGACCGTTCGCGAGGTCCGGTCGACCGTTTTGACCGAGTTTCGGTCAACCAATCGATATATTCGGTCGACCGTTAGTAACAAAAATATTTCATCGCAATGTTCGGTCGACCGACCGAAACAATCCGGTCGACCGAAAACGAACAGACGAAATCCCTGTTACGATCAATGCACATCCAGTCGACCGTGCAAGATTTCGGTCGACCGCGCAACATCCGGTCGACCGTTTATGGTTTAGCGGTCGACCGTTTATGCACAGTGCTGCAGACTTGTCAAATTTTTGTTTAACGCCTACAAAATTTGACATTTCAGGATTAGTAGTAAATTCACAACTTATGAAACATATTATCCTATGCAATGATTAATCATTACACCCCATAATATTTACATCACATATGAATTTAATTTAGATTCTAATTACGTTATTAATCACAATATAATTTTGATTTTGCTTGTTCACCCCATGTGTCATATTTTCTACATGAAACCCGACACATCTTATGAACTCAAAATCCCCATACCTCATTTCCCAGTTTTGTGGTGTGACCTATGGGAGGATCTAAACTAAGTTGGCAATGATATTAAGAGCTTAATATCACAAGCTATAAGCGGTATCTAGCTACACATTATAACTCCCAATTAGTTAGATGTCTTAATTTCACTCGAACCAAAACCCGATCCATTTAGTGATAGTGTGTATCACTTGTGTCCGTCCCTTGCCTCATGATATTAAGAATACACACAAAGTAGTATTGTGTCATCTTTGTATTAGTATTCATTTCTCGATCTCTTTAAGCTAGTTATAAATATGTGACTTAACTCAAATCACATTGTGCACATTATAACTTTGCTTTATCAAGGGGCCCACTAATATCATTACTCAATTAAGAGGGGCAATGATAATCTTTTGACTAGCTATCTTCTCCAACAAAAGTTGTACTTAACCAACTAATGCCTTTACACTACACTCATCGATAGCTCAAGACATTAGTCTAATTAAGAACTCCTTAAGCGATAGGATATAAGTCTCATATCAAAAGGACCAAGGACACAGTAAAATATTAATGACACAGAAACACATTTCTATAATATTTTACTTGTTAGGTCAATTCGGTATACAAAAGTACTATTTTCCTCTTTTGTGTACCCGTGTTGTCACTCACTTGTAGAGCTACAATGATCTATGACCAACACGACAATCTTAACCCGGTAATTAATGTCCCATGTTAATTACCATGATTGCGAATATCTTTTGTTTTATGTAAACCAATATCTTTTAGAGCTTTACGGTTAAGGACCAAGAGCCTCTTCCTTAACACTTCTAAAAGACGAATAACACTTGCATTAGAGGCCTTTAGTGATCACCCACGTTGGGGGTGTTGTTTTGGTAGGTCGCGGGAGGTCGGAGACCTCGTCGGCGACGAGTTTCGGCGTCAAACCTCGGTCGACCAGTTCCTTGTGTTCAGTCGACCGGAACTTAAGTGTACCGGACCCTTGATGTGGTTGCGGCCGACCGTTGATGACTTAGAAAATATTAGGTTGACCCTGTAAGGTTTCGGTCGACCGAGACCCCTGAGTCGGTCGACCGATAGATTGGATTTTGATGTTGACCAGACTCCAGATTTTGACCTCGTTCGGTTGACCGGTTTTAGACCTTCGGTAGACCGTTTGGAAATATTGTGTTGCGCAAATAGTTCGACCGTTGCAGACACTTTGGTCGACCGATTCCCTTGTGGAAGCGGTCGACCGAGCTGTCACTTTCGGTCGACCAATTTTCCTTGTGGAAGCGGTCGACCGGATGTCACTTTCGGTCGACCGATTCCCTTGAGGAAAACGGTCGACCGGATGTCTCTTTTGGTTGACCGTTTTGCACAGGACAGAATTCCTGGTTCCGCTTAGGATGCCAACACTGTCCACGGAAAACTGTGTCCTCGCCTTGTGCATGAGCCGGGAGGTGACGGTGGGCGCGTTACGCGTGCCTGCCCAGGGACCGCCGGGTGGAAGAGTGTGGGTGTCCAGAACGTGTCACCTCCATATATGGATCGTGACAAATCTGGTGGATCGTTTGACTCGCGTTAGACTAGCAGCCTGAGGGATTGCGGATCTCATTGCTTCAGCGAGCACACAACTGTCGTTGGGTGAAGTGACTACCGGACTGAGGGGCTACAGAGGCCGCTGCCCTGCTTTTATAGCGGAGGAGTTGGTGTCTGCACGTGGAGCTCGTTGACCCTGCGGACTTCGGTTCGGATCTGTCGATTGTTTGGCCCTTTGTGTGGCGGATATGTTCGACTGGCCTTGATGGCAGTGATTGCACGTGTCGTGCGGCCTGTGTGGCGGCGGTAGGGCCCCTGTGCGGCCTGTGTGGCGGCTGGGAGGATCGCGCGTGGCCTGTGTGGTTATGGCGGTGGACTGCTGATGATGTGTTCCGGCAGGTAGCTCGACTGGGCACCTATCGAGTGATATCCTGTGCGGTCTGTGTGGCGCCGGTTGATGGACCGACCTGAGCGACGACTCCGTTGGTGTGGTGGTGGACCACGATGTTTTCAGATCTGATTCTACCTGCACGGACCCGATGTTGCGTACTGTCCGTTAGACCGTATGTGCCTACGGTAGGTGTCAACGGGGACCCGATGTTGGACCGTGCGGCCTGTGTGGCGGCGGTGATGTTTGACCGTGTGGCCTGTGTGGTACCGGTGGTTGTTGGACCGTGCGGGCTGTGTGACGACGGCGATGTTGCGGACCGTGGGGCCTATGTGGCAACGGTGACGATTGTAGACCACGGAGCCTGTGTGGCAGCGAGAACGATTGCAGGACGGATGTCCGGTTTTGCCCTTGTGGGAATGTTTACTGCTTTGTATTTCATGCCATGCTATACTAGTATGTTAGGGCATATAGGTGAGCTTGTCATATGGGATTTCCTTATGGAAACTCAGGCATTGTTATTGCATCTTTTTCAGGACCGCGTTAGGTTCCGGCGGGTGGTGACCGAGAGAGATTGCACTTTGGGACTGAATCCTGTTGTCTACCTATTTAGGTTGTCGTGATTACGTGTTTTATGTATTTTGTATTCCGATGTAATCACTCTTTTGACAAACTCTTATGTAATATGGTGCACCTTATGTATTTGGGTATTTCTTTCAGTAATGTCCCACTCTTGATGATTTTATCCACGCGTTTCCCCTTGATTTTAAAAGTTTAAATTTTCCGCTATTCGGGGATGTTACATAAACTATGGTACCATTTGACAGGTGTCTCAGCCATGTGCTTGTAGTTGTTGGAAATAATCCTGCACATTTTGATCTTTCTTTAGCTAGGAAACACATATCTCTGGATTGGCTTGTTTCACACCTACAAGAGCTATCACCTACAATAATTTCTCTTGGGTTGTGCAGCATATTTGCCCAATTCTTTGCTTGTTAACTTGCATATCTCCATGCATGTCAAATAAATTGTTTCATGTTTATCACATGCCCCTGTACTGTTTTCTTGGTTAGAAAACAAAGTTTCTTCTTGATTGCACATTGAGAGAGACTAGAATATATGCTTAAACAAACGTGAACTCTCTAACATCGAGTACTGATGTCTAATCTCTTGTGGGGGCACTCATCCATTGATACAAGATATATATATATATATAAAATATAAGGATTTTTTTTGTTCCAACAAGACCTACTAAGGATATGCATGCATATCACTTTTTTTGGTTACGCATAGTATGTCGGTTATTAAAAAACCGATGTCATATGCATGCATATCACTTCGGTTTACTGAAAACCGACATAGTATGCCTACCCATATCACATCGGTTTTCCGAAAAACCGACATTGCATGCTTACATATCATGTCAGTTTGGTATCTTCTTTCCTATTACGTCTCCCACTTACCACGTCGGTATATTGGACCAATAAAACCGACATGAAAACCTTTTTTTTCCAGTAGTGCTCCTTACTAATGAGCTCATCATGAAAAGGAAAAGGCATTCATTAGAAATTATATTTGGGGATAAAACATGTAGACACTTATAACCTTTATGAGAGGCAATATTGTTGGCTTTTAAACCTTAATCTATATTTATTTTGATGATTAATCAAACTAATCTTAATTAATGAACCTAGTCAATCAAAGTAGGTAAACAAGATTACATGCATTGCATTAAGGGTGTACACGGGTCGGGTGTAAACTTTGAAAACCGATGGTCTTAGGTCGGGTTTGGGTTGAAAGGTCGGGTTGACCCGACCCAACCCGAATTGAATTTTTTTATAAATGGAAAGCTATGGTAGTCTTACATATTCATCATTATTCGGGTCCAACCCTTTGATATATTCATCATTATAATAAGTAATTTTTTAAAATGTATAGCTATGGTAGTCTTGCTAAAAACACTTGCATTCTTATAATTATTATATTTTGGATCATAATAATTTAAAATCCAATGTTATAATTATTCATCCTTCAATAATAAAAAAATCGGGTCCAACCCGATCTGACCCAACCCAACCCAAAAATTCGGGTCGGGTTGGGTTGAACCTGAATCGGTTCGGGTTCGGAATAGGTTTTTCCCAAACCTGAATTTTTGAAATGGGCTCTTGATACCGTGTTGAGTAACAAAGAGAGTATTTAAACAAGATAAATAATCTCTCTAACTAATGTTATCGAGAGAGATGTTATAGTTATACTTGGATGTAGAACGCAATTTATACAATAAACAATGTGGCGCTAACTAAAACTAAATATTACAATATTGGAAATAATGTATAACTAGGAACAATATATGACTATTAGGTAATTTGAATGTTTTGGGCCTGATGGGCTATATTGGAGAGGTTGAATCTGGCCTTGGATCCTTAACAGTTAGTTAACAATGTGGGGCACACAGTTAAAACTACCGAGACAATGATATATAACGTCCTATTTTTAAGAAATTTAAGTCACCATTTTAAGAATGCTATGTTATGCTTTCTCTATTGGCAGAGTTAAGAGGCTGTAGGTCAATTAACAACCCGTAATAAGTTAAAGATAAGGATCCGATATCAAGTTTAAACGCAAGCAACTCTTAAAGAAGCGATAATAATTCAAACGTATATTTTATTATTTCAAATATTTTTCAAAACATTTTTTTTCCAAATTAAGATATCCGTCTACTTGGGAGTGGATTTGAATATCGGTTCTTCTAGTTGCAACATTTTTCGTTTTTGTTATCAAATATCTACACCTTCAAGTTGCTTTATGCATCGTCAATGTAGAGGTTTGCTCACATAGTTGGTATTAAACAGTAACCTAGGGTGTCACTAGATAAGTGCTTATCTTACCGTTGATTTTCTACCCGTCGGGTAAGGTAAAGGTAGATTTTTCTTACCCGTCCAACCATTTTATCCATTGCGTTATACCGTAGAATTTTTCTGGTAGGGTAATGAAATAGGCTTATTTCTACTTGCTTGTACCATTAACTGTTAGGTATATATATTATTACTTTGGTTATCTAAATGTTTATAACCATAAACATGAAATGCAAAATACTAACAAAGTTCTTACAATATTCTTGGAGTGCTTGTCATCTTTTGCTAAAAAAACTGACGGTATTATAAAAGAATTTTACTGTATGTGTCAACGACCATGTAGTAAACATGTTCACTTGACTTCTTTAAGTTGTAATCTATATTATATATGAGTAAGGTGAATTCACTTAATTAATTGTTAATTTTTTAACACTTCTAGGTGACAAACCTAACTACTCTCTCCAATATTTCAAGTGAAAACTATTGGATTAATCTAGGATTAATAAGATATTTGCCCAAAGCACTCACACATGACGCATCCCCATTGGACTACACATTTAGGGTTTAGGGTGAGGCCATCTATATAAGGAGGGGAGCCTCCCATTGGATGAATGTTCATGTGTGCAAACCCTAGCCCCACCAAACCCTAGTTGCCACCTCTCCCTCTCTCTCCCATTCGTCCCTCCACCTCCACCAAGTCATCTGTGGACTCTTGGGTTGTGGCCTCGTGCTTCTTCTCCAAGAGAGTAGAAGACCGACCGGTGCTCCAGAGGATTCCGTAAGGTGATCGCTGATCCATTCCGCTGCCACATGTTCTCTCCAAGAAGGTACTCCTGAACTTGTAGATCGATATAGTCTAACATTGGTACCAGAGCCATCTTGGTCACCTCCGAATTTTTGAGCACTTTCTTATTTCATATATGTTGAAATAATTTCGGTTGTTTTTGAGAAAAATCGCATACATGTGTAGTTTTTTCTCTTCATCATGCGCCTAGGGTTTGATGGCATTTTTCCTCACCCATGCGCATGTTTTCTTGATTCATTTCATTACATGCGAACTACATTACAAGTTTCATCATTATTTCATTCTTGCGCATAGCTTAGATTTCATTTTATGCATGTACATAGGGTTACATGTTAATCTATGTTTGTTGTGCATATTTCTTTCATCCTTGAAGCTTGCGGCTAGAGTTTGTTTGTTCTTGATAATATGCGCATATATGTTGTTTGAAATATGATGATAATTTTACAAGAGTTAATTATTGCATGTATCATATAATGTGATCATACATTTCGGATGGTATGATTTGATTGTACATTTTTCTTTCTAAACTCTTGTACATACATCTAAGGTTAGATGCTTGTTGCCTTATTCATGTATATGTAATTTTTAGTCACATATGCATGCATCTAGGATTAGATGTTGATTGCAAAATCATGCACATACATGAATATTGATTTAACATATTGTATAATTCGGAATTTTTTTTTTGGAATGATAGCATGCATTTCATTTGAAATATTTCCTTTATGATTGAATGCACATATATGTTGATCTCATTTAGGATTTTCGGATTTTTTGGAATGAGAGGATTCATTTCATTTGAAATTTTTCCTTTTCATCATATGTGCATTTATGTGTTACCCTCCACCAAAGAATTTCGAATTTTTCTTTCCAATACAAGTAGCATAATTATTGTTGATTGCATGCTTATATTGATTAAGGAAAGATTGGCTAATTCTGAAATTTTTGAGGGGATATTATGGGTTGGAGTTTTATTGCCTTAAAAATATTTTTGAATGTTTTCCTTTGATGCACAAATATGTGTTCTCTCCACCATAGAATTTCGGATTTTTTCTTTCCTAATCAAAGTAGGATAATTTTTGTGCTATCATGATTATATTGATTAGGGAAAGAAGAAAAAAATTTCTATTTTGAGAATGATTATTGTGGAGATTGATTGTTATTACCTAACAAGTTTTGTTCCAATATTCGTGCACCATAAATGCATTGTTTCCTTATGCTTAACTTCCTTCTTGATTGAAAAAGGTGCACACTTTATGATTTTTTTTTCATACGTCGGATTGTGCTAACGTATGGAAAGATTGTGCTTGTATGGAATGAATGGTTGCTGATTTTATTTACTGCCTTATTGAGAGTTGAGCGAAATTTCATTCATTCATTTCCATTTGCAATAGATATCGCAATGGACTGTAATAATTATGGATTGTGGACTGTTTATTGCCCTAAGGAGACGAGGGGCTCCTTTATTTTTTTATTATTGCGATATTATTGCTATAAGGCTCATGCAGGTTCCCGTCTAAGAGGCTAAATCCCTATGGGGGATCCTTAGCTTGATATGGAAGTAATGTAGCAATCGATTTCTGTGTGATCTTGATTGATTTTTTTTGAAAGGAAACGTTTTTTTGGAACCTACATGCCTAGTGGGAGTTGCAAGGTAGAAGTGTTTTGCGTAAACCACCTTGCAACCGGCGGCAATACTTTCTTTATTTCCTGATTTGCCATGATTTAAACGTTTTTTGGGTCTCCAAATCATGATGGAGCTCAATATATAGATTAGTAAAATGACTTTATTAACTATTGCATGAGGATTTGATCGAATGCTTTATGTTTTCTTTTGGTCTGAATGTTATAGCTATTAAGTCAGTTTATTTTCTATGACTATTGTAGCTCGTTGTATTTTATGCTAGAACTCATGTATCGCTATCTGTTTTTGTCCTAGATTTTTATGGCTGCTTCCAAAAGCATTGTCGCTGATCTGACTCGAGGAGATAAACTCAATGAAAGGAATTACGATATGTGACATCGTAAAATTGAGTATCTCTTAGAGGATCAGGACATGTTAGAAAATATAACCCAAACTATGTCTCCCCCCGAGGAGGGGAACACTGCGCAACATCGCAGAAATATGGATGTCTATAATGCATGGAAAAAGAAAGACCGTATTGCTCGTATTACAATTCTGAGTTCAATGCGCGATGATCTGTTACTGCGGTTCGAAAAATTGCGAACTGCAAAGGCCTTGCGGGAAGCTGTGAAGTTTCAGTACGGAGTGACCTCCGTCACAAGGGCCTGCCAGCTTGGGCTTATGTTTGATGGGTATAAAATGCGCCAAGGTCACACAATGAGGCAACATATTACCGCAATGTCAAACATGATTAGCGAGCTGAGCGCTGCCGGTCGTGCTAAGACCGATGAGGAGCAAGTGTCTGCTCTCATCAGATCATTGCCTTCGAAGAGTTGGGAGCATATGAAGGTCCATCTGACCCATGCTGATGACATCAGGACATTTGACCAGGCAGCAAAACACCTAGAGCTGGAGGAGGACTGCATGCTTGCGGAAGCCCCTCTAACTAAAGTGTTTACTGCTGAAGCTGGCGCTCCTCGGAGGAGTGCAGGTTTTAAGCGCAAAAGAGATAGAGCTCAGGGTTTTAAAGGCAAGAAGGGTGCAAATAAGAACAAAACAGAAAACAAAGCTGGAAAGAAACGACCTTGAGGATCCAGAGGTGGGAAAGATAAGTCTAATGTAACTTGTTTTAACTGCCGAAAGACTGGACATTTTGCTCGTGAGTGCACTGAGCAAAAGGTAATTACTGTGTGTAATCCCTCGAATTGTAACGTGACTAGTTTTGTGATGCTCACTGATCATTCTCATGTGTGGATTGTGGATTCAGGTGCCATGGACCACGTAACAAAGGATCATTCTACCTTCGTGGAATATCGCCGTGTTCCAAATGGGAGGCGAATAAACATGGCGAACAACACTAGCATTGAAGTTCTTGGAGTTGGCACATGCAAAGTGGCTTTGCGAAGTGGCCGGATCCTATTACTTCACGACGTGTTGTATGCACCAGCTATGTGGCGAAATATTATTTCTGTTGTTGTTTTGATGAGACATGGTTTTAAAGTTGTTTTTGAGAACAATGATATGGGTTTATAGGTTGCTAACATTTATTATGGACGTGCCTTTCTTTCAGACGATTTTATTGTGTTGGACGCAATTTATGATTTCAATCATAACACTAGTGCCTTTATGAGTCAAAGTTCCATGAATAATGATTCAGTTATGTGGCATGCTAGACTAGGTCACATTGGTGTTGACCGGATGAACAGGTTGGCAAAGGAGGGGGTATTAGGAGAATGCTCCAAATTTGAATTGCCGACCTGTGAATCTTGTCTAGCTGGAAAGGCAACTAGAAGACCGTTCGGAAAAGCCATTAGGGCTACTTCTCCTTTACAACTAATTCACTCGGATATTTGTGGACCTTTGAATGTGCGTACTAGACATGGACAAAGTTACTTCATCACATTTATTGATGACTACACTAGATATGGTCATATTTATCTTATTTCTCACAAGTCAGAAGCTCTAGAATGCTTTAAGAAATTCATGAGCTTGGTAGAGAATCAATTGGATAATAAGATAAAAA
Source organism: Triglochin maritima (assembly GCA_963682175.1). Classification (NCBI taxonomy): domain Eukaryota; kingdom Viridiplantae; phylum Streptophyta; class Magnoliopsida; order Alismatales; family Juncaginaceae; genus Triglochin; species Triglochin maritima. The sequence goes on from OY821785.1 coordinate 16,568,415, forward strand.
CTCTCAGAACGGACAGAGGTGGGGAGTATCTCTCCATAATGTTCAAGGAGTTATGTGATGAAAAGAGGATATCTAGACAACTCACTATGCCTTATACTCCTCAGCAAAATGGTGTTGCCGAGAGAAGGAATAGAACGTTGCTAGACATGGTTAGATCCATGATGGCACATGCGAGCTTGCCAATTTCATTTTAGGGAGATACTCTAATGACTGCTGCCTACATCCTCAATAGAGTTCCAACAAAATCGGTTCCCTCAACTCCATATGAGTTATGGACAGGACGGAAGCCTGATTTTAGTCTAATGCGTCCTTGGGGATGCGCGACATTCATTCATTCTACTAGTCACCGATATGGAAAACTAGGACCTAGAGGGAAAAGTGTATCTTTACAAAACTGGGTCAGAGTATGAGAAAAAGGGACCGCTAATTGGCGGCCTGAGGCCGCCAATTGGCAGTCACTTTTTGTCGGATCGGACCCATTTTCGGATATCTTCTTTAGTGCTTCTATTCTTCACTTGGGGTGAACTCGGATTGGTGATTAGAGTCTGGGCCCGAATCTAATTGCCAAAATACTCCTCATGATGGTCTGGAGTTTCTCGGTTTGCTATTTGGTCCCTTCGCGTTTACGTCTTGGTCCTTCTCTCTTGAAGATGGGTCTTTGTGTATGACCGAGAGGTCCATTTTGCTTCATTTAAGTCTTCTCTCCTTACGTTTCAGTCCTTTTTCTATTCCCTTCTCTTCTTTATTACCTAATACCTTAAATATAACAACAAACACTCGAGTAGCACAACATTGGGGTAAAATTAATGATATATAACATGAATATGATGCATGATATGCTTCTAATCAACTATCCTCTAAGGAACTCCCAATACCCTCATTGGCAATGTAATTGTTTGATGTGCCATCATTGTCAAGATGATCAGGAACAATAGTGAGAGGCAAACTATGATCAAGTCATTTGAAATTAAGCGTATTAGGGAGCTCTTGCTCTACCACAAGAGAGTCCTTAATAGGCACAACATTAAGATCATGTGGCTCAAGGGCCATGGGACAAAAAGAGAAGGCACAATCCTATGCCGACTCATAATGAAATTGGTCCATGTTATTCTCAATTTGAATATAATCCCTCAAACTGGAGTTTGACTTTGGAAGATTGTGCTTTGAATTTGTGGATGTGGTGGTGGTTCAATATCAAAAGATGAATCCTCATGTTGATTAGAAAGGCCACCCTCCTCACGTTCACTTAATTGTTGTGTCATTTGACTCACTTGCATTTCCATAGTTTGCAAGGAATTCAAGTTGGACTTCAATAAATTTTGAGTGGGTTCCATGAACGTTTGGGGGTTTGTTTTAAGGAATCAATATTGGGTTCAACATTCAAGTTCAAGTTTTGATTGTCACAATTCGTACGTTGGGTATAAATAGGCTGAGAATTAGTTCATGTGGTCATGGGTGGCTGATGCATTGCATACATTGCATCATATGTCTTTCATTTAGATTACTTTTATATCAATAAATGCTACTAAGGTATGTGTTTAGTCGTATTTACAGAATACAGGGACCTGAATGCAAATTACCCACATCTCGAGCATAAACGCGTGCAAAAGATTCATTTCTATCATAAAAACCAAGTTCAAGTGTATCGGGTTTCAAATGGAAATGCATCCAAGCACAAAAGCATTCAAGGAGCTAATCACAAAAAGGTCAAGGGCTTAATTGCAAAATGCCAAGGACCTGATTGCAAAATAAAAGGACCAAGTTATTGTGTGGAGAAAGTCAAAAGAAAAATCAAATATAAATCTCCAACAATGGAAGGAATTAATCCGGAGCTCAAGACAATGGAAAGAATCAATCCAGACGCGCAAAGGAGGATCAAATCATACCATAAACGCACAGCCAAAATTCGGACCCGATCAGACCAGATTGTGCGGCGTTTCCGCCGCACAACACCTATAATCTGCAGCGTTTCCGCCGCACCCTTGTCGATCCGTGTCCCCAAATTTTGTCAAGTCCTGTGTCGCCACGTGTAATTTCCTTTAATATACTGGTATCCCTTGTTTCGGCTATAAATAGCCTCGTAGCACGAATGTAACACATCTTTGAACCTTTGGTCTTGGATCATTAGTAATAAATTTCTGTTTTATTTTGTTTTGTCTCTCTTTTCTTTTAATGTCTCTAGGATCCCTTCTTCTTCCTCCCTCCATGAGTTTCTAACTCTCTCCAAAGGGTGGAGGTGATGGAATTAGGGTTAGAGAATGATGAATGCATGTTATTATTTTAAGTTCATGATTAGTATATTTTGATTACTTGAGTTTATGTTAAGTCATTTATCTTGTAATGCTTCATAACTAACATGATTTACAATAAGTTTCAGTAATTCTCTACTCTAAACCTAAATCTAAACCTCCACCCCACGGATTTTCCTCTTTGTTCTTGTTTTAATTTTAATTGTTCTTATTTCGTACTTTAGATAATTAAACCAAAAATACCAAAAACCCAACTTATTTCTTCTTCCCTTCTTCCTCTTAATCGAAAACAACATCAACTACGAAATCTCTCCCTCCTTGTGTTCGACCCGTACTTGCCACGTCTTCATAGACGCCGTGCACTTGCGGTATAAATAAAATTCTCAACAAGTTTTTGGCGCCGTTGCCGGGGAGGCGACGCAGATTTTGTGTTTTTGTGTTTTCGATTTTTTCCTGTCTACGTTGTGCGCGATCTAAGTATTTGAATTTGTGTAGCAGGAGACAACAGAGCGCGCGGCGAAATCCGGGAGCGTTCTGAGACACTTGGGCGGCGGAATCGCCGCATCTACAAGGTTGCTTGCGGCGGAATCGCCGCACCAGTGTGGGTTCGGTTCTTCAAATTTCTGGGGCATCGTCGGCATCTCTGGGTGGTCGCATTGAGCTAGTGGAATCTCCGAGAGCGGGCGGCGAACCCGACTGAGCATTGCGGAGGTAACTTTTCTTGCCTTTCTCGTAAAATCTGAATAGTTGAAAAGTTTCCTTTCGTAGAATTGCACGTGTTAGGGTTACAATTCCATAATTGGCAATAATTCAACTCTGACCTAAAATTGGCAAAATTAGAAAGACCTTAGTGCATGCATCATATAATGTTTTGCTTGCATTAGTCTTGCTAAATTCTTGCAAATTAATACTTGTTGAAGATTGCTGGAGGCAAGGTACGTATCGAGGTTTTTATCGATTGCATTCGAGCATATAATTTAGTTGCATACAACCTTGCAATTGCCCCCATTAAAAGGACCATTGTTTGACTATCTTTGCTAGATTTAAGTTAAACTATCTTAAGGGCAACTCCGTAGGAAAAGATACGGTGGGGATTTCATCACCTTCCCGTAGCCCACAAACCACAATCCTGAAGTGTCGCCTAAGCCTAAAATTTAAAATCAATTAGACATTGGCCCCTAAGGACTCGGACTCAATTAAGGAGGAGATTGGTTTGACTTGCTATGACCTGAAGCTAATTGAATTCAATTTGGTGTCTAGAAAGTGTTTTTGTGTCGACGAAAGTCTTCCAAGCGACGTGGTTGTCTAATTGGCACCGACTCTGTCGGAAGCGCCCCCACTAGCTATACACTAACTGGCCAACTTGGTTTGATTGGTGAGGGAGGTGAATCAAGCAAATCAATTCGACTCAACCAGTTAGGAGTCGTCTAGATCTAAGTGACACTAGGTCTAGGATTGTTTTGACCGTGCTTGTTCAGGAAATTTCTGACAAACCCTAATTTTTATCCTTTAGAGTTAAGTTTCCCTTCTCGTCTGAGTCTTCTTTCCCTTCTCATCCTTACCTTTCTATTGTTTGTTTCCTTTTAAAAAAAAAAATAAATTAAAATTCAAAAATTTAAAAAAAAAAAAATTGTAATTAATTCTTGAAATTAAATTTGTAATTTAAATTTCGAATTTGAATTCAAAAATTGATTCAACCCGGTGCACTCAGATTTGGATTCGGGACTTGAGTAATCGACTCTCACGAGTTCATCTAGATTACAGTCTGGAACTTAACCCCAATCCACCTGTTGCACCACCTCACCCGGATCCAATGGGTGAGAACGTAGTGGACCCGCCTGTTGCACAACCTTTAACTCTAAGGGATCGATGCTATCCAGCGATGGCTGCTCAACCATCGTGCATCATTATGCCCACCATACTGGGTCGCGACTTCGAACTTAAGGCACAATACATGAGTATGTTGCCTAAGTTCACCTCTAGGGAAGATCCATATCTCTTCCTTAGAGAATTTGAGGAAATCTGCTCTCTTATGCAATACCAGCATATCCCTGAAGAGGCAGTGCGTCTGAAATTTGTGCCTCTGGCACTAAAAGACGACGCTAAGAAATGGCTATATAGTCTAGCCGAAAGATCTATTAGAAGTTGGGCCGAATTTGTTCAAGTTTTCCTAAAAAAATATTTCCCCAACCATAAGACTATGAAGATTAGGAATGAAATTGTTGCATTCGTTCAGTCTGAGAGCGAGCCGTTCTATTCCTATCTTGAGAGATTTAAGAGTGTCTTGACCCAATGCCCTCATCACGGAATTCCGAAGTGGCAATTATGCCAAATTATTTATGAGGGATTGACACCCACATCTAGGGTTATGCTAGAATCTGTGAGCCAAGGGAACTTTATGTCCAAAAATGAAAATGATGCCTGGACTTTTCTTGAGGATTTAGCTGAAAATAGTATGCAATGGGACAATGCTAGAACACCCATCAACCCGAGTATTGGATCTAGAATAGCGAGTCAACCCCGACCAGGTGTCTTAGCTATAGACTCCAACATAGCGGCTGAGGCAAAACTAGCTACCCTAATGCGTAGAATGGAAAGTCTAGAGCTACAAAATCAACCCCGAATGAATCAACCCTTGTCTATCCCCTGCTCTAGATGTGGTCAGACTGGTCATTTAATGGAGGACTGTGTGAACCTGGAACATGTTAATGCCACATATAACAATTCTAGAAATGATCCTTACGCATCAACCTATAACCCAGGTTGGCGTAATCATCCCAATTTTTCGTGGACCCAACAAGGACAACCTCCTAGACAACAACCAGCCCCATATAACCAACATAATACATCATCTGGGGGTAATAATGGAAATCATGAGGTTAGGTTGACAAAATTAGAAAAGTTAATGACAACTTTTATACAAACAACCAGCCAATCATTCCAAAGGCTAGAGACACAGGTCAGCCAATTAGCACAGATAATAGGTGAAAGAGAAAAGGGCCAATTTCCAAGTCAACCTGAGGTAAACCCCAGAACTAATAATCAATATCAATCTTATCAACCACCTTCAGGAAATAACAACCCTAGACCGGTTCAAATGGTTAATGAGGAAGGACCGTTCCAACAAATCAATGCTGTAGTATCATTACGGTCCGGAAGACAAATTGACAATAATGTGGTAAACCCTAGAATGACTAATCAATCTAGCCATCAAGCACCCACATATGACTTGACCATTGAACCCGACGTCCAAATTGAAAAGCCCAATCCACCTACCCAACCTGAACCTGTAGCTCAACCTGAACCTGAGCGAGTCTATGTGCCTAAAGCCCCATTTCCCAATAGACTCAAAAAGAACTCTAGTGCACAAATAGAGAAAATCTTGGAAGTATTTAAGCAAGTTAAGGTAAACATTCCACTCTTAGACATGATTCAACAAATACCTGCTTATGCTAAATTTTTAAAAGATTTGTGCACTAAGAAGAGAAAAACGAATGTACCAAAGAAGGCATTCTTAACTGCAAACATATGCTCAATTCTTTCCAACACATCTCCTATAAAATATAAGGACCCGGGGTGTCCCACAATTTCATGTTCAATAGGAGATACGTTTATCAATAAAGCCCTTCTAGACCTTGGTGCAAGCGTTAACTTGCTCCCATTTTCTGTCTACGAGCAACTCAACCTTGGTCCACTGAAACCCTCTAGGACAACCCTCCAATTCGCTGATTGTTCTGTTAAGAAACCGAGAGGTATAGTAGAGGACGTTTTGATTAAGGTTGGTGACTTCATTTATCCAGTGGATTTTGTCGTACTTGATACTGAACCTGTTGTAAATCCTAATCGACAAATCCCTGTAATTCTAGGTAGACCCTTTTTAGCCACTTCGGAAGCATTAATAAACTGTCGAAATGGGCTCATGCAATTATCTTTCGGGAACTTAAAAGCATAATTTAATATCTTCCATATTGATAATGAGCCAGAACTAATATGCAACCCAAGTGATGTTGTGATGAGAGCACGTATTTATCAGAATTCTGAATCAAATAAATCATCACATAAGCAAAAAGGAAGTAAGAAAAAAGGGAGTAATTCATTTACCCAACCACCATCACTCGAGCAAACAAGCGAACCAATTCAAGTGAGAAGAGTGGAATCTTTTCCTCAAGTCAACGTGGGGAACAATTCAACTGGATACATGCACCAACATGGTGTCATTAAATCCAGTTCTGATTATGGTTGACTTTGAGCAAACTCAACCCCTCTACCGCAAGCCGACTCAGGTAATAAGTGCATTTATTTTATCTATGCATACATTGAGGACAATGCATGATTTAGGTGTGGGGGGGTGTTTATATATGTACATATCTATCTATTTGATTTTCTGTTTTGTTTTATAAAAAAAATAAAATAAATTTAATATTCTATGACATAGCTTAAGATGGAACTGCCAAAACCCGTGTACAAATTGCATTAAGTTTTTGTTCCTGATTATATAGTTCTGCTTGTAGAAATTATGACATAAATCTAAGTTCCAAAGAAATAACCCATGACCCTTGTAAGACATGTATGCACTTAAATTGGATGAATCAAATCTTTGAAGTGGTTGATAAAAAGCAGAGGTTGAGGAAAATATACCGGGAAGTGTGGACTTCTAATAGCAATTAAGCCTTGAGGAAAATAAAAGTAAAATAAAATAAAAATAAAGTGAGGAAAACACATTTTGCAAAATGATTACAAAAGCCCAAGCCTTCGAGTCACTGGTCCGTAGGGGTATCTTGAAACACGATAACTTGAGTCTGCCAGCTCGGGATTATCGACCAAACTCGCTACACGAATGCAAAAAGGGTATAAGTGTCAAAAAGAAAAGCAAATGTGTTGAATCACGGAAAAAGGATAAAAATAAATAAACACTTTAAGATACTCAAGGCCCAAAGCTAAAGGAATGATCCATGCCATGGTTGATCCAAATGATACTTCACCACCAGAGGAGGCGTGCAAAATAATTTATGTGATAACATGTGTAGAGGGGTTAGTGGTGTGAATGTTGGAGGAATAAAGACCAAGTCAAACTTTTTATAAGTTAGAACTGTATAATGAGCATGCGAGAACTTTAAGTGAGATGTATAAGGTTAAGGCAGAAATATTAAGAGCTATTAATGGAATGTTGAATTAAGACTTTGTGGGTGTGTCAACTGAAAACTCTCACGAGACAAAACTCGTCCTCTAAGGCAACTTGGAGGTTTAAAGGCTTGTTGCACATGCTAAGTGCAACCGTGATTCCTACGAAAGTGAGTTAGGATTTCCCTGTTTTCATTCCTTCTTATTCTGTTTTGCTAGGGACTAGCAAAATCTAGGTGTGGGGGTATTTGATGCATTGCATACATTGCATCATATGTCTTTCATTTAGATTACTTTTATATCAATAAATGCTACTAAGGTATGTGTTTAGTCGTATTTACAGAATACAGGGACCTGAATGCAAATTACCCACATCTCGAGCATAAACGCGTGCAAAAGATTCATTTCTATCATAAAAACCAAGTTCAAGTGTATCGGGTTTCAAATGGAAATGCATCCAAGCACAAAAGCATTCAAGGAGCTAATCACAAAAAGGTCCAGGGCTTAATTGCAAAATGCCAAGGACCTGATTGCAAAATAAAAGGACCAAGTTATTGTGTGGAGAAAGTCAAAAGAAAAATCAAATATAAATCTCCAACAATGGAAGGAATTAATCCGGAGCTCAAGACAATGGAAAGAATCAATCCAGACGCGCAAAGGAGGATCAAATCATACCATAAACGCACAGCCAAAATTCGGACCCGATCAGACCAGATTGTGCGGCGTTTCCGCCGCACAACACCTATAATCTGCGGCGTTTCCGCCGCACCCCTGTCGATCCGTGTCCCCAAATTTTGTCCAGTCCTGTGTCGCCACGTGTAATTTCCTTTAATATACTGGTATCCCTTGTATCGGCTATAAATAGCCTCGTAGCACGAATGTAACACATCTTTGAACCTTTGGTCTTGGATCATTAGTAATAAATTTCTGTTTTATTTTGTTTTGTCTCTCTTTTCTTTTAATGTCTCTAGGATCCCTTCTTCTTCCTCCCTCCATGAGTTTCTAACTCTCTCCAAAGGGTGGAGGTGATGGAATTAGGGTTAGAGAATGATGAATGCATGTTATTATTTTAAGTTCATGATTAGTATATTTTGATTACTTGAGTTTATGTTAAGTCATTTATCTTGTAATGCTTCATAACTAACATGATTTACAATAAGTTTCAGTAATTCTCTACTCTAAACCTAAATCTAAACCTCCACCCCACGGATTTTCCTCTTTGTTCTTGTTTTAATTTTAATTGTTCTTATTTCGTACTTTAGATAATTAAACCAAAAATACCAAAAACCCAACTTATTTCTTCTTCCCTTCTTCCTCTTAATCGAAAACAACATCAACTACGAAATCTCTCCCTCCTTGTGTTCGACCCGTACTTGCCACGTCTTCATAGACGCCGTGCACTTGCGGTATAAATAAAATTCTCAACAGTGGCCGCTCGTAAGGATGTGGGTATTCGGGAGGAGAATAATAGGGTGGGTAGCATGTATAAAAATTTGAATCAATATTGTCTCTTCATGTTAGAATTTGGGAAATGGATGGGTTGGGTGTTTATGGGGTGAGAATGAGTTAATTGATTGGTCGTGGGTGGTGGCTAGTAGAATTCTGGGTATTCGGGAGGAGGATACTGGGGTGGGCATGATGTATAAAAAATTGAATAAGAATTGTCTCCCCACGAATCCATCCCTCTCGGGTTGTACGCGGAAGTGTAATGGTCATATTGAGCATTTGGGAAAATGTATGCTCATACTCAGGCTCTGGGAGAACATAAGGATATTCCTTGACAAGATGACCACTCAACCCACAACAGTCGCACGGTACAACTACTGGAGCCACCGGTGCACTCATGTTGTCTACTGTACGCATGAAAGAGGGCAAAGGTTCTTGTAATGTCTCAGTTTGTTGACCAACATATGATCAGACGTAACTAGATGGTGGTCTTGCAGTCAGTGCCTCTTCCATATTACCCCAATCTGAAGATTACCCAGCCACACAATTAAGATTGTCCCAACCAAACGAGTGTTTGTCCGTGGCACCCCAGAATGCATGGGTCCGGAATACCAGGGAGAATAGTCCTTATTTCAACAATGAAATGGAGGGTCGCACATGTAACCACCCATCTCGCCAAAGAACTCTCAAGTCGACCACTCACACACCATGAGTGTGTGTACACATGTAATAAGGTGGTGAATCATGCATTCAATAAGGCACTAGTGTAGGTTGTGTCTTCATGCATACGAAGTACCTAATGATTTTGACAAAACCTATCATTCCAATCACTAACCTAGTTGATAACCATGTGCATAAACAAGTTGGTTATAAAGAACCTAAACAAGCATGGGAAGTACCTTTGATTATGACAAAACCCATCAAGTTAAGTATTCTCTATTAAAGAAACAAGCATACATTCACATTCATCACATATTACATAAGATAACATTCATTCCCATTCTTCATTACATGTATAACCATCATGTCCACCCCCAAAAAGGGATGTAACTACTCACTACACATTAAGATACAAACTATATTAAGAAAGAAAGACATTATAAGTAATTATACTAACATGAAGAAAACAAAACTACGCTAAACATGCAAGCATTAAAAAAGACAACATTAAAACAATACTATGAAGAATTATTTTATTTACATGACTCACATCACTAGTAGCATTCTTCTCCACTTTTTTTTCCTCCAAACCTTACTCTAAGTAGAGAGAATGACCACGAAGCAATGGGTGGTTTACAAAAAAGGAAGAGAAGTTTTATTTATAGACATGAAAAATGTAACTGGGGACAATCCCCCGATGTGGGACTAATGAAACTTCTACAAATAGATAAAAACAAAACACGAGAACTTGGGTCGGATCTTGACCCAACTAGACCATCAATTGGTTGTCTAGGGCCGCCAATTGGCGGTCATTTTTAGTCGGATTCGACCCATTTTGGTTGGCATCTTTAGTACTTCAATTGTTCACGTGAGGTGCACCCGGATCGGTTGTTTGAGTTTAGGCCCAAATCTAATTGCCAAAATACTCCTAATGATGGTGTGGAGTGTGTCAACATGCTAATTGGTCCTTTTGGCTTACATCCAGGTCATTCCCTCTTGTAGATAGGTCCATACGTCTCACCGATCAGTCATTTTCTTGTAATTTTGTCCTTTTGTCTTCATTTCTCTTCTTTATTGCCTAAACCCTGAAACATATCAAATAAACACTCGAGTAGCACAATATGGAGTAAAATAAAGGATATATAGCATGAATGCAATGTATGATATGGGGGTAAAATGAAGGATTTAAAGGAGAATGATTGACATCATATCATGCATACATTTGTGTCTTATATCCCTTATCTTTCACCTAACAATGCTAGGTAACGAGTTTAATGTTTAAGTTTTAGGAATAAGCAGGTTTGAGGAGAAGAGGCACAAAAAGGACTCAAAAGCAAGGAAAAGGACTGAGTTGCAAGACCTGGGGACTGAGATGCAAAAGGGAAGGACCCGGATGTAAGCCCAAAGGACCAATGAGCAAATCAAGAAACTCCACACCATCATGAGGAGTGTTTTGGCAATTCGATTCGGTCCTGATCTCCAACAACCTATCTGGATGCATCACACATCAAGACATGTAGCCAGACAATTACACTCCAAAACCTAGCCAGATCCAGACAATATAGACTGCCATTTGGCGGTCCAAGACCGCTGATTGGTATCGGTTTTGGTCTGGATCCGCTAAGACTTTGGTGGGTCATGTATTAGATTGTATTTAGTCAATTGTTGGTATACGTTTAGTCCCATACCGGAGGATTATCCCGGATTACCTTTTTCTATGGCTATAATAGAACTCCTCCTCATTTGTAATCACCCATTGCTTGGTGGCATTCTCTCTACTTGGAGATAATGATGAGGTGGAGATAATGATGGAGTTGATAAAGGAAACATGACTTGTGGTTGCATGTACTCTTGTTGCCCTTACCTTGATTAATGTCTTGTATGTTTTAATGATTGTGTAAATCTTATTTTATGTGGAGACATAGTGGGGTTTGGTCTTTATGCATGAGTTCATTTAGCTTCATTCCAATTATTGTCTTGTATGTTTTCATGATATTGTGTTATCTTATTTCATGTGGAGGAAAAGTTGGATTTACTTTTATGATTTTCATGTACTACATGTTGTGATGAGCACAATTGAACACACATATTTTCGTAGTCACATTGTTTCTTTACCCCCTATGGGGTTTAGTTTTTACTGCTTGTTCATCCTTAGTTTAGTGTAGTGTAACCAAACTCTTTCTCTCCTTTGTTTCCAAGTCGCCTTCGAACTAACCAAAGTCGACACACCTCCCTGTGGATCGACCCGTATTTGCCACCGCTTCAACGCGTCCGTGCACTTGCAGTTATTATAACTTATTCAATCAGAGAACCTTTTGTTTTGGCTTCCCAAGTGAAAGAAGTCTTCTATGTGGCTAATCTATGTGATAAAAATAGTTAATAATTCTAGAAGGGAAAAATAAATTGTATCAGATGGTAGTCTCATCGAGTATGAAGAGACACCACCTTTCTCTAAGAAAGTACCCAAGTTGAGGTCACTAGATGATGAAATACATGTTGAGAATTTAATCGCAAGAGATGACCACGATGAAGGTACATGGATTGAAAATCCATTTAGAAAAAAGAAATCCTTAAGGTGCAAAATCTTTATTCAATAATAACCATATACTGTCTTGAGTCTTGACTTTACTTTTTAATGTCTTGATTTTACTTTTTATAGTATCATGGCTCCAAGAAAGAAACCCACTCCATCAGATTCTGAGGGCTCGAAGACTTACAGTTCACGAGGTCCTACTCTCATGAAAGAATTTGTGGGGAAAAGGAATAGAGATGGTAAAATTCCGATGCAATTTGATAGTCGTCCTGAGCCGATAGGCATGTTGTCTGATCAATGGTATAGTTATGTGGGGAGCCTAACGGGTCCAAAATTGACATTTGTTTGTCCAGTTGGACCGAAGTTGATGTGAAAATGAAAGACACCATTTGGGATGATGTGCAGGTAATGACTCCATTATAATGTTCTGTAGTTTTAGTCAAAGTTTTAATTTATAGAAATTGAAAATAGTAATGTGTTATAGGTAAGTTTTGAGTTTGAATCCACTGCCACTTTGAAGAAAAAGTGGATGAAATACGTGTCGGCCTATTGGAGAGACTTCAAGACCAAATTAACAAACAAATGGACAAACAAATAGATATTTGGAGAGTATCAGTACAGAAATCCATGCGATTACTATAACTTCATCACTCCGAGTACATGAGATCAATTCAAAAAATCAAGAGAAACCCCAGAGTTTCAGCTAACTCAGTTTAATTTATAATATGAACTTATTAAGTTATTGTTTTAAATGATAATCAAATAAAAATGGTTCTAGGCCCTCCGAGCAAGAAACCAAGAACGTAGATCTTCTAACAAGTATCTTCATTGTGTGTCTCGATCGGGATACTGGAAATTAGAACAACAAACGATGGCCAAAAAATGGCCCAGAAGAAACAACAAGCAATTGACTGCAATATGAGTGAGGAGCAAGCAAGCAACTTATGTCCGCCTTCTCCTGCAGCTCGATGTGATTCTTGGAAAAGAGTGAGGGTAAACTCTAAAGGGGAGTCCATCACAAACGAGTCACAAGCGGTCGACTCAAAGATAGTAAGTTGTATCACTTGTATAGTCATTAAATCACATTCATTAAATTTATATTTTTCAATTGTTTGTAACATTTTTTTAAACTTTAGGATTCTTTGAAGTTGAGAGAATCCCAAGGTGATTTTGTATCAGATTTTCAGAATGACATTCTTTGCAAAGCCTTAGGAACAGACAAACATCTTCGTCGTGTACGGGGTAGGGAGTAGAGTTGGACTGCGCTAATATTATGGAAAGGCTAGTTGCCCTAGTTCGTCGACAATTCATACCAAATGCGAGCAACAAATTTTAGATTTGTAAAATGAATTGCAGGTGGTTATGGAGAGATTGGATCGTGATTTGCCTACTCCAACCCGTCATAGAACAATTTCTTCCCCTGTGTCCACTCCTCTGGTGCAGCCAGTGGTCAGTGCCGACCAACCATATGATTTCGTGGCTCATTCTCGAGAATTGGCCCTCATCGGTGGACCATCGATTGGTAAATTTCAGGATGGTAGTAGATGTCGTCTATTTGTTGAAGACCTTGAGAGAAGATTGGTGGGACACGAAACCATTTACAACTCACTAAACACGACTTCAAAGATCCGGAAGAGGGACTCATGAAGGTTGCTCTGGGGAATTGTTTAGATCCTGATGTTTTGGTGCCTATTCCCGAAGAAGAGGTTGATACCCCGACGATGCTTGCAGTGGATTCCTGAGGTGGCATTGTCAATTAGTAGAGCTTCATTACACACTTGAGGTATCCTTTAATTTTGAAAACAAAGAAAATTAACATTTTGTCACTAATTGTATTTCTAATGTTTATATATATATTGGTAAGGTTTTCGGCACCCAGAACAAGGATCAAACAACCAACCTCCGATCAACATTAATTTTCTACCAAATAAGTGCAAAATGTTGTATCAATAAATGGTAGTTAAGGAATCACAAGCCTTAACTACCTGGCATTTGGAGGTGGGGTTAAAGGGCTGCCTTTGGATTTATACATCGCCAAAGAGGATGTTATGCAGTTCTTGGCGATGGATCAATTGTGCATAATAATTATCAATGTGCAAGTGAACTAAGTGTTTTATTGTGTAGAAGATGAAATGTATTGAATAATTTTATCGTAATTATAACATAACGTAATATTTACTCTTGTAGACATCTTTATGACGCCAGAAAGTCAGTCTTTCCCAATGATAAAGTATTTGGATTTCTGTGTCCATCTACTTTTATACACAGGGATGACGATAATTCGGGTGAGCTTGCGAATATTATGAAAGAACAGGGCAAAAAATATTATCTGGCCACTTATCATGAGAGGTAACATTGTTAATTGAAAGTAATTGGAATTTGATTTGTAATACACTTCTAATTATATATACAGTCAGAGGTCATTGGATGCTAGCCGTTCTATGCCCCGAAGATAATTCGGGTTTTGAACCCGCGAAATGCTTGCTTAGAAATATTGGTTTGATCCTTTGGGGTCGGCTCTACCAGGCCATCCTTAAAGAAAATTGTTTCACTGTAAGTTCGTTTTAATCATCGTATTTGTAATTTGTGTATTTTTATTAGTATTATTGACTTCATATTGAATAACTCATGTTACTTAGGACAATGAAGGTTTACAAAATGGTTGGCGGAAGAAGGACCACCAAAAATACTGGCGTAACCTGGCATTCAATGGGAGTAAGTTTCTTCCCTTTTTGTTACTTTTTTTAAGTACTTGAACATATATTTAGCGAATTTATATCTTTGTACGTAGTACCACAAGCATACTGGAAATACCGAATGTGGGTACTACCTTATGAGATACATGCCGGAAATCATCGAGATTGCACCTGAAAACGTAGAGCTAGTTGGGGTAATATAGGTGTAATGTTTCAGTGGTACAAGTATAGTTTCATTATTTACATATTTATAATTGTGTACTTGTATTTTTATAGGTCTTCCAAAAGAATAACGATCCCTATTCGCAATAGGAGGTTGATGATACTCGCGAGCGATGGGCTCGCTACTTTGTTACCTTGTTAATGAACTAATTAACATGCTCTAATATCCTGAACCACATTCTTTGTAATTACACATGTAATTTTATTTAACCGCATTCTTTGTATTACCAACAAGTTATTACTTTAATATGATCGCAATTTTCACTTTAATATGATCAAATTTCTTTGTGATTGATATTTGTGTATGATTGTGGATGTGTTTGTTGTGCAAGATGAATGTGTTTGCTGATTAAAGTGATATTGTAATATTGTTTTTAGCATTTTTAAAAAAAATTGAAAACAATATAGAAGACGGTTATTAGATTAACCCGAAGCCTATTTGTTTTCTAAAGGATATATACACATTGGTTGTTCCGATGTGTATACCCGAACAAATAGACGTCAACTATATTGTATATCCGACACGTATATGCTAGGAATAGACGTCGGCTGTGTTAAAAATTAAACTTGAAATAGAATCTAAACCATAGATATGAAATCAGTTCAAAAGCATGTGCCATTAGAAGTGAGACCGAAATGTTGGAATAGTGAAAGTTGTGAGAAAGTGTAGAAAATCAGTGTCTATTTTAATATAAATATAAAACATAATGTTCGAATAATGAAACTTGTGTTGAGGTGTAAAAGATCGGTGTCTTTTGAAAAACAACAAAATTTACAACTATTGGTATATGTGATTATTATTTTTTTAAATGTAGTTGTTAAAAAATTAAGGGAAGATATATTAAAGGGCCAAATTAGGGAGACCAAATGTTCAATAAGTCCAATCATTGTGCCAATTCTTTTGAAGGCCAAAAATTTAATAAATTTTAATTAGTTTTCAATTTTATCCCCAAAATACCCCCACCACATCGAAAAACATGCAACACTACACCATCCCAAACAAAACCACCAAATTCCCTACACTCCAATACTAAATGCTCCCAATTTCAACACCAAATCTCAAACATTCCCACACCGCCGACAATCCCGTCCCCTCCCCTCGGACCACCACCCCCGTCGTCCTTGTCCCGCCATCCCTAATTCACCCTCACCCAATTCCCATTGCCCTTGCAGTCCCAGCATAGGACAGGTGCGTCCCAGCTTGATTCGTGGGAAAAACGATCCAGCTCGTTTGGTGGAAAAAATGACAATGCTCGTTTTCTGTCCTCTGAAATCAACAATCTTCTATGCCCTTTTTGAGCACATTAGGTTACTAATTTGGAAATATGTAAAATATCAAAGTTTTGCTTCTCAAATCGTATTTGTATCAGGTCTTGAATCGTCTTATTTGGATATTGGAGGAGAGTGTTATGTACATATTATTGGTGAAGTGTCGATTGTCCAATTTCCAAATATGGTTTGTCTTGACACACCTTTTTCATCCTCGTATCATCAGAATTTTTCACGTTGTATGATAAACTAATATGTGCTCCTTTGAATTATATTTCCAACAGATCTTGAATCATGAAATTCTGTAATTGAATGTAGATGTTTTGAATAAAACAAGTGATTTGTCCCACGCGGAATAGGTGCGTCTTCCACGCCATTTATGAGCTCATTATATTCCTAATTTGGAAATATGTAAAATATTAAAGTTTTGCTTCTCCAATTCTTATTTGTAACGAGTCTTGAATCTCCATTATTTGAATTTTGGAGGAGAGAGTTAAGCATAAATTATTGAACATGTGTCGATTATCCAGTTTCCAAATATGATCTGTCTTGACACACATTTTTCACCCTTGTATCATCGGATTTGGGCAAGTAGTAAGAAACATATATGTTATCCTTTCAATTATCCTTTCAACGGATTTTGAATCATCAAATTCTATATTTGGATGTGGATGTTATGAGTAAAATAAGTAATGCGTCCCACGCAGGACAAGTTCGTGTCAAATTTGTTTTGTGGAAAAAACGAAACAACTCGTTTGGTGGAAAAAACTAGCTCGTTTGTTAAAATGACCCAGTTTTTTTAATGACAATGACTAGACTTGTTTGGTAAAAATATGGTTCGTTTGGTGAAAATTACCAACCTCCTTTGATGAAAAGGACCCAGGTCGTTCGACTCGTTTGTTGAAAGCATGTCCGCTCGTATGTTTAAAACAAGACAACTCATTTCATAGAACGACCTAGCTTGTTTGGTGATTTCTACAACTCGTTTATCGTGATTCAATATGTCCATGTAACAAGTTGGTTTGTTCCGTATCAATGTTCGTCTCTGTACAAGTTAACTTGTAACAAGTTGGTCTCTGTCATATCTTCAAATAGTTTGTCTTGATTAAATTTGATTTTAATAAAGGTGTCATAACGTTGTTTCAAAACATTTGATTTTTCATAACAACGCAAATAATTAAGAAATTGAACATAAGAAGTTCACTTAAGAAATTAAATTGTACACATAGTAATGTTCTAACACTCAAAACCAACCATCCGTAATTGTATATGTTGTTAATTAAGTTGTCTAATGTAGAACAGTTTTTCATGTCTTACAGAGAAGTATAATTTTTTTGATAAAACGAGTCAAGTTGTTAATAAAGTTGCAGTGTCCCAACTCGTTTTGACCGAATGACCCAGTTGTTTGGTGAAAACAAGGTAGCTTGTTTGGTGAAAATGACCTATCTCGTTCGGTATAAATGACCCAACTCGTTGGTGCATCCCGCGCAAGACTCTTGTGTCCCAACTCGTTTGGGGGGAATAACGATCCAACTCGTTTGGTGAAAAAAAATAACCCAACTCATTTTCCATTCTCTCAAATCTGCAGTCATACACGCCCTTTATGAGCTAATTAGGTTCCCAATATGGAAATATAACTACTGTAGAAAAGGGAATATACGTCAGATATAAGCATTCCCAGCTCTGACGTCTATGTACGTCGTATATACATAGACGTTGGTTGCGTAAAATGCGATGTCTATACCTAAAGAATAGACGTTCGCCGTTATATACGACCAACGTCTATACCTAATGCATAGACGTCGGCCGTTTTATATATCCGACGTCTATACTTTAGGTATAGACATCGGTCCTATATAACGGCCAACGTCTATACCTTTCCTCTAAAGAATAGACGTCAGCTAATACAAACAACCGACATCTATTCCTAAACCTGGATAATAAGAAAAAAAGCAATCAGGCCTGCACCAAAAGCACTGCATAGCAAACACATTCATCTTGCACCAAATTCGTTCACAAACACAAATACATAGACACTTTCATCCACATATACATACACAAACACATACATACAAGCATACACAATCATTCAACACACTGCATTCATTCTAAAAGTGAGGCGATCATATTAAGGTGTAACATTGTATGTTTGTAATACAACAAAGTGAACTTGTTAACTAAATTACAAAAAAAAAGTTAGTGACATGAGAACCTCTTAGTTCATCAATATGTTTCTGATAAAATAACGAGCCCATCGGTCGTGAGTATCATCGAGCTCCTGCTGCGAGTAGGGATCGCTATTCTTTGGAAGACCTATAAAAATACAATTAAAAAATATTAAATCTAAATAATGAAACTACAATTATACAACTTAATAACGATCTATATTACCTCGGATATGCATACGTCTTGAGTTCCAAATTCGAGAATTTCCTCCATGTATCCTCACTCATATCGGAGTCAATTGTGCTTCTAAATTTTGGTACCCCGCTTGAGACATATGATGCGTATACTTGTTAGAAGATCTAATCTTTTGGGTTTTTGCTTGGATGGCCTAAAACCAAGTTTATTAGATTGTCATTTAAAACAATAACTTAACAAGTTCATATTCTATCTCTAGACTATCTCTGGATTTTCTGAATTACTCCCATGATTCAGAGTGATAAAGTTATAGACATCGCATGAATTTCTATCCTGGTAGTCTCTGAATATGTACTTGTTCGTTAAATTTGTTTTGAAGTCCCTCCAACGAACCGACATGTATGTCATCCACTTTTTCTTCAAGTTGTCAGTGGATTGGAACTCAAAGGTTGCCTACAACACCTTAACAACTTTATATATCTCCAAAGTTCGACTAAAACTACATAATTTTATAATGGAATCATTACCTGCACGTCATCCTATATTGTGCCCTTCAACTTCTCATCTACAACGACCCAACTCGACAAACAAATGTCAACTTTGGCCCTCACTAGGCTACCCAAAAAACTTTATTCCAATTATCAGACAGCATGCCTATCGGCTCAATACTGTCATCAAACTGGATTGGAACCCTACCATCTCTATTTCTTCTCCCCACAAATTCTTTCATGAGACAAGACCTCGCGAACTGTATGTCTTGAAGCCTTGAAACTCTGATGGAGTGGGTTTCTTTTTCGTAGCCATGATACTATAAAAGGTAAACTCAAGGCATTAACAAATAAAAATCAAGACATTAAATGGTTATTACAATGTATTACAAGAAAATTTGCACCTTTACTGTCTTTTTCTTTAATTTATTTTCAATCCATATACGTTCACCGTGCTTATCTCTAAATGATTGACTTCATATCATGTATACATTTGTGTCTTACATCCGTTATCTTTCACCTAAACAATGTTACGTAACAAGTTTTATGTTTGAGTTTCAGGAATAAACAAGATTGAGGAGAAGAGGCATAAAAGGACTTAAAAGCAGGAAAAACGATAATGTAAGCCTATAAGACCAATGAGCAAATCAAGAAACTCCACACCGTCATGGGGAGTATGTTGGCAATTCGATTCGGGTTGGAGCTCCAACAACCGACTTGGATGCATCACACATGAAGAAAGCCATCCGGGAAAGCCCACACAAAATCCAGACCATATCCAAACCCTGTAGACGGCCAATTGGCGGTCTGGGTTGCTCCAGATCCGATGTGGTTTAGTCGGGTTATGTATATTGTGTGTTATGTCTATTTTTGGTATTGTATTAGTCCCATACCGGGGCATTGTCCCGGATTACCTTTTTCTATGGCTATAAATAGAACTCTTCCTCCTCCTTTGTATCACATCTCTCTCTTGGTGGCCTTCCTCTCTACCAGGATTAAAAGCCATGGAGCAAAAACTTTGGTGGAGAGAAGGTACATGTAATTGAGTGAGTATTAATAGATGTTTTGTTAAGTTTTCTTCATATTACCTCTTTTCAATTCTTGCATACCTTGTTAACTTGTTTGTTTTAGTCTTCCTAGAATTAGTTTAAGCATGTTTTCTTTCATTAGTATGAATGTTAGTTTAAATATGTGTGAGTAGTTCCATCCCCTTTGGGGGTGGAGTAGGTGTCTATACATGTTATGTTGATGGTATGAATGCTAAACATTGTTGTATGTGAAAAATATTAGTATGCTTGTTTGAGTTAATAAGAACTCTTAACTTAATGGTTTCCGCCATAAATGTTTAGGTAGATTCCATGCTTGTTTATCTTCTTAATAACAAACTTGCCATGTTCATATTAATCACCAAGGTTAGTACTTTGAATGATAGGTCTTGTCATTAGGTACTTCTTATGCATTAACAAACACTAACTACACTTGAGCTTAATGTATGCATTCACCACACTCATTTCATGTGTACACACACTCCACCCCTTAGGTGTGTTTCGCATTCCTGAATTTCATCTTTCCTATTAGTAGTTGGTTAGCTTAGTTTAGTTCGTTTTGTACTTTCCTTTCTTTCTTGTTGTTTACTAGTTTAGTGTAGTTTAGTTTAATCAATCTTTTCTCCCATTTGTTTCCCACTCGCCTTCGAACTAACCAAAGTCGACACACCTCCCTGTGGATCGACCCATATTTGCCACTGCTTCAACGCGGTCGTGCACTTGCGGTTTATTATAACTGAATGAATCAAGTTTTTGGCTCCGTTGTCGGGGAGGTGTTCTGTCCAGAGTTTGGTTTGGACGGTTCGAGTGGTTTTTCATTTTTGTTCGTAGTTGTGTTTTGTTTCTGGAGGTTTTAAGGATCAGGAGACGTTACAAGGAGATGTCGGGAAGAGAGCAAAGCCAAACATACTGCCAATCAGCGGTTCTGGACAGCCAATTGGCAGCCTGTTGAGCACAAAATTTCCTCTCTGTTTTTATGGTTGCTTCTATATTCACTAGGACATCTGGGGGCTCAATTTGGCCTGATTTGACTTGTTGGTTGCCCCCAGATTAACAACCAATCCCCTTTAATCAACTTGGCCACTAAAATCAAAAGCAAAAGATTAGGTATTCTTACTTGTTGAGGTCATGCATCATATACTTGACTTAAGCACATAGTTGTCTTTTATTTTAGCTTTACTTTCAGTTGATGAGTGCTGGCGTGAGGTACGCATTTTCTACTCTCATTCATTTATTTTGTATGACCACGCATTAGTTAGTAGGAATTGCATTGGGACAAGAGTGAGGTGAGCGTTTTGTTGGAGAGTTGATTGCTAGATTTAGGATCGAAATGCTACTAAGGAGGGGTTGTCGCATACAAGATAAGGTGGGGGATTTCATCACCCTTTCCTTGGCCCCAAAAACCACTCTTAATAAAAGCCTTAATTCTAAGAGCAAGTAGACATTGGCCCTAAGGATTTTGGACGCACTAGGAGAGTGATCTAGTTGAGACCGTCATGGCCTGATCGGCGTTGCCTATCTTGTCGATAGTAGGAGGTACTGGATCTGGTATCACTTGCTGGGCATTGCGGTCTTTGTTGTAGGGAGGTGAGGTGTGTCGAGACTAGGGTTCTCGAAGTTAGGTTCTTGTTAGATTAGGCTTCTACCTCCACCCATAACCATAAATTGTTTGAGTCGTGCTTGTTAGATTAGGCTTCTACCTCCACCCATTACCTACGCTAGCTCTAAGGATTCTTCCTTCCTCATCTGAGTCCTCTCATCATCTATATTCTATGAGTAGTCTCCTCATCTGAGTACACCTTCTGTTGTGTGCTATTTTAGAGTCGAGTCAAGCGTTTTATGCGAGGTTGGGCTTGTTCTGGTGAGAGAATTCCACTTGAGAGAGTGCCTTTTTCTGAGATTGACGATCTAGGAGATCGACCATCTCCGCCTCGTGCTCCTCTGGAGCAGGAGGCCGATTCGTCCCGTGGAGATGGGGGACACCAGGTTCCATACATGGATTACCTCGGTCCACTCCCACCACGACGTAGACCTTCTCCTCCTCCTCTGACTCGAGAGGAAGAGGGATTCAGTGAGGATTGAATTCTTTGTGTACCACCACCTTTAGCTCGATAGGATAGGCCGATGACTTTGTGGGAGTGGACCCATCCTGTTCGGGCCGTGTAGCCTTCTTGCATAGTTCTTCCCCCAGCTCGCAGGAACAACTATGAACTGAAACCTCAATATGTGAGCATGCTTCCTACCTTCACTGCCAATATGGAGGATTTGTATATTTTTATACGTGAGTTCGAGGAAGTATGCTCCATGTTCAAGCTTCAACAACTTGATGAGGATTCAGTCCGGTTGAGGATGATTTCTTTTGTGTTGAAGGATAACGCGAAGAAATAGATGTACAGCCTCCCGACAAGCTCGATTCGGTCATGGGATGACTTTGTGACTGACTTTCTGAAGAGATTCTTCCCTCAATGGAAGACTCAACAGATACGGCACCAGATACACCAAATGTATCAGATTGAGACTGAATCATTTCATGCTTTCTTTGAGAAGTTCAAAGACCTTATCTTGTAGTGCCCTCATCATGGAATTGAGTTGTGGTAGTTGTGCCAAATTGTTTATGAGGGCCTCAACTACAACACCCGCACATTGTTGGATTCAATGTGTCAAGGTGATTTCAAAACGAAACCTATCGATGAGGCATGAGACACTTTTGAATTAATGGCTGAACGTACCTTTGAGTGGGACACCATCAGAGAGCCACCAGCCTCCAGGTCTTCTGGTCGACCTGTATCATATCCATTTTTGTCAACTATCGCGTCTGAGGCAAAAATGGCTGCTCTCATGGGTAGGATTGAGAGTTTAGAGTTGGACTGGGCTCCTGTAGCTCAGGTCGCTACTCCCGCGTGTAGTAAGTGTGGACTTATGGGACATGATGACTTGGAATGTGATTACGCTCCAAGGGATAGTGAGAATGAAAATGTGATGTATCAACAGAGGTCCCAAAACGACCCGTACAGTCACTCCTACAACCCGTGATGTCGTAACCATCCTAACTTCTCTTGGGGGCCTAGTGGGGGTCACGGTCAGAGCTCGCACACTCAACCTCAACCTCCACCTTATCAACCTCCACGCCCATCGGAGACCTACCAACCCCCACAACAAAGGTCTCAGCACCATAATTACCAACCTCCTCAGGCATCATCGTCGGGTTATTCTAACAAAACTCCACTACCTCAGTGGGTTGACCCCAAGGATCCTTCTAGTGATCCGACTCTTCAGCATTCATGCAGAGCATGCAAAGTACAGTCAAAGCTTTGGAAATGCAAGTTAGCCAGTTGGCTCATCAGTTCCATGAACGCGAAAAGGGTTAGTTACCAAGTCAACCTGTGGTAAATCCCAGGGGTCAACTTGCTCAAGCTAGGTAGAATGTGCACAATGTCGAAAGTTACCCTTCCCAACATGCAAATGTTGTCGATACCTTAAGATCGGGAAGGGTTGTTGACAACAATGTGGAAATGCCTGAAGCCAACCCTATTGGTGTTTCTTACGAGGAGGGTCGTGAGTCTTTCAAGGAACCTAATTCTGAGACACCTCCTCATGATAGTTATGTCCCCAAGGAACCATTCCCTCATAGGTTGACTAAAAAATATGATGAGCATTGGGACAAAATCGTTGAGGTACTTAGGCAAGTCAAGGTGAACATCCCGTTGTTGGACGTTGTTCAGCAAATGCTACCGTATGCCAAGTTCCTTAAGGACCTTTGTACCATTAAGAGAAGAACAAATGTTCCAAAAAGGCATTTTTGGCCGCCAATGTGAGCTCGATACTGACACAACCCATGCAAGTCAAATACAAGGACCCCGGTTGTCCTACTGTCTCTTGCATGATCGGTAATGTGACAATTCCTCAAGCTCTATTGGATTTGGGAGCATCTGTGAATCTCCTGCCCTACTATTTCTATGTCAACAATGGAATAGGCAATGTTAAACCAACGAGGACAACCCTCCAGTTGGCTGACAGATCCGTCAAGATTCCACGAGGGAGTGTGGAGGATGTCCTTATTAAAGTGGGTGAGTTCGTATTTCCAGTTGATTTTATCATCTTGGATACTGAACATGTGTCCAACCAACAAGGACAAATTCCAATGATCCTTGGGAGGCCATTTCTTGCGACATCTAATGCTTTGATCAATTGTCGCAATGGCTTGATGAGGTTGTCTTTTGGAAACCTCAAGGAGGATTTCAACATCTTTACTCTTCGTAAGCAACCCAGGCTCTCTGACAATGCTGTCGGAGCCAATTTCATTCAGGACATGGATGAGCCCGAGTCATTAGGCATGTTCGACTCACATCGACATATTATTGAGGTGCCTAATGACCAGGTTGCAAGTGAAGATGATCTTGAGGAATCCGCTTGTGAACCTTTGGATGAGGAGGCACATATGGGTGCTTGCTCCTCATACCCTGTGGCCCTTGAGCCACTTGAAATTAAATGTGAATCCAACAAGGACCCACCTCTGGTCGAGCTCAAACCGCTCCCTGATAACCTAAAAAACATCTTTTTAGGGGACAATGAGACATTGCCACTCATTATAGCTTCTGATCTTGCAAAAGTTCAAGTGGTTGCCCTCAAAAAAGTGCTCTTTGAAAACAAAGAGGCTATCAGGTGGTCCTTTAAGGACATCAAGGGAATCAGCCCTGGTATTGTTCAGCATCGGAAGCACATGGAGAAGGATTCTAGGCCCCGCCGGGACCCACAACGAAGATTGAATCCTGTACTGAAAGAAGCCGTCCGAAAGGAGGTTCTTAAGTGCTTGGATCATGGTATAATCTGTCCTATCTCTTATAGTTCAAGGGTGAGTCCTTTCCACGTGGTTCCCAAGAAGTCAGGCGTGACGGTTATTGAGAATGAGCATAATGAGCTTATCCCAACACGCCTGCAAACTGGCTGGCGAGGTTGCATTGATTATTGCAAGCTCAATGTGGCAATGCACAAAGATCATTTCATGTTGCCATTCATTGATTAGATGTTGGAAAGGTTGGCCGGAGATGAGTATTATTGTTTTCTTGATGGATACTTCGGTTACAACCAAATTCCCATCGTCCCCGAGGATCAAGAGAAAATCACATTTACTTGTCCCATTGGCACGTTTGCCTACCGTCGCATGCCCTTTGGGTTATGTAATGTGTCGTCAATGTTTCAAAGTTTATGATCAGCATCTTCTACGATATGGTTGAGTGTTTCCTTGAGATTTTCATGCACTACTTTTCCATATTTGGCGCTTCCTTCGTTGAGTGCCTTCATCACTGGAGCCTTGTCCTCAAGCGATGTCGTGAGAAGAACATCACTCTCAATTAGGAGAAATGTCACTTCATGGTGAAGCGGGGGATTGTACTTGGATATGTGGTCTCAAGTAGGGGAATTGAGGTCGATCCCGCCAAAGTGGGTCTTATTGCTAATCTTCCACCGCCACGTAATGTGAAGGATATCCGCGCCTTTTTGGGGCATGCTGGATTCTATCGGCGGTTCATTCGGGATTTTAGCAAAACTTGTTCGACCTCTCACCGCCTTCTTGGCTAAGAATGCCATTTTTGAGTTCAGACCGGATTACCACCATACTTTTTTGACCTTAAAGAAAGAGTTGGCTTCAGCTCCCATAATTAAGGCACCGGTGTGCACTGAACCCTTTGAGTAAATGTGTGATGCATCTGACTTCGCTGTGGGAGCAGTGCTTGGGCAACTATTGGACAAATTTCCTCATGTGATCTACTATGCCAGTAGAACACTCAATGATGCCCAATTGAACTACACTGTGACCGAGAAGGAATTCTTAGCGATCATATTCGCTTTGGAGAAATTTCGGTCGTACTTCATGGCGAAGAAAGATACAAAATCCTTACACCTGAGATGGATCTTGTTGTTACAAGAATTCAATATCGAGATTCGGGTCAACAAAAGGTGTGAAAATGTTGTAGCAGACCACCTGTCTCGTCTTGAGACGACCAAACCACAAGACCAAATTATTAAGGACAAATTTCCCGACGAGTAGTTGTTCACGATCGAAGATAACCCTTGGTTTTCCGACATCGTGAACTACCTCGTGACCGAGCAACGTGCTGTGGGTTGGTCAAAATCTGACCAAACTAAATTTAGATCGTATGTCAGATTCTTTCACTCGGACGACCCCTACCTATTCAAATTCTGCTTTGACCAAATTTTTAGGCGGTGCGTCCCAGATAATGAGTTCCAAAGTGCCCTCCATTTTTGCCACTCTGAGGTAAGTGGAGGACACTTTGGAGCAAAGAAAACTACCGCCAAGGTGCTCCAATCTGGATTATACTGGCCTTCTCTTTTCAAAGATGCTTACGACTTTTGTAAGTAATGTGATAGGTGCCAGTGCCTTGGCAGGATTAGTCGACGTGACGTGATGCCTTTCCAAAATGTCATTGTCGTCGACATCTTCGATGTGTGGGGCATCGACTTTATGGGTCCCTTCCCGAAATTATTCGGGAATGTTTACATTTTGGTGGCCATTGACTATGTGTTTAAGTGGGTTGAAGCTATTCCCACAAAGACCAATGACAAAAGGTGGTCACCAAATTTTTAAGGGACATTTTTGTGCGATTTGGTACTCGTCGTACCATAATCAGCGATAGGGGTACCCATTTATGTAATCGCTCCTTTGAAGCGCTAATGAGAAAATATTCGATCACTCACAAGCTTGCGACCCCATATTATCCGCAAACTAGTGGGCAGGTTGAAGTCTCTAACCGTCAATTAAAGCAAATCCTTGAGAAGATGGTTAATTCCTCGAGGAAGGATTGGTCAATTAAGTTGAATGACGCGTTGTAGGCCTTCCGTTAGGCGTATATGACCAATTTGGGTATGTCCCCATATCGGGTAGTGTACGACAAGACATGCCACCTACCTATCGAGCTCAAGCATCATGCTTTCTGGGCGATCAAGAACCTGAATATGGATCTTGATCAAGCAGGGGTGCAGCGTAAACTCGACATTGTGGAGTTGGAAGAGCTACGCAATGATGCGTATGAAAATACCAAAATTCATAAGTCCGGAGCCAAGTTGTTTCACGATCGCATGATTATGTGAAAGGTGTTTACGGTTGGGCAGAAGGTGTTACTCTACAATTCCCAGATTCATTTGTTTGCGGGTATGCTCCGTAGTCGCTGGTTTGGCCCTTTTATTGTCAAAACTGTATTTCCTCATGGAGCGGTTGTCATCCTGAACCCAGGGAATGGGGACGTGTTCAAAGTTAATGGACAACGCCTCAAACCTTACTTGGAGGGGGCACCAACTGAAGTCGAGGAGGTCATGTCCCTTCATGTACCTCTCTCGCACTCAACCATTCATGACCTACATGGATGATTGAGATTTCAGGTTTGTAATAGTGTCGTTAGTTATCTTCAAAACAAAACAAAAAAACAAAAAAATGGAAACAATTAAAAAATAAAGACAAAAGACTCCTTCAGTGACCATTGATTGTTGTGGGCTCCAACCCTTGAGTATTTAGGCCCCATTTCTTTCACGCATTTGTATCCCTTCTTTAGCATCTCACAGGTTTTAAGGGATTTCGGGTTTGTGTCCATCAACGTAACCATGACCTTCCTTTTGCGCTTCATGTTGGTGAGATCTTCCCTTTTTCATGCATAAATCCATGTAGTATCATGCTCACATTCATTGAGGACAATGCATGAAGTTGGTGTATGGGGGTGTTTTACGTGTGTCATAATCGAGTCTTTTCCTTTGATTTTTTTCTTTTGTGTACATTGTTAGGGTCATCTTAGTGTGCTGCATTTCATATCGATATATCTGCTTGCCATGATCCTTGGGTGACTTGTCTTCTTTTGCTTGCCTAGTGCTATAAATTTTTTACAATTCTTTCAAAATCTCCATGTGTTTGCGAAAGAAAATGTTTTGTTGGTTTTGCGTGTGTTTAGCATGTACAAAACCATTGTGAGGCAAAGTAAAAAAGAAAACTCCCAAAATTGTCTTGAACCTGATGCATTAGGATATCTAGTACAGTGACTTTAGGACTTATCTAGTCGTTAGGATGCACCCCGGTCTTCCCTCGCGGGGCGAGTAATCATAGGGTTTCAGAACTCAAACAATTAAAGAAGTCCACCCTGAACCTAGTGAGTCAATAATTCGTGTCTGTTAATATAAGGAAGTTTGTTGTAGTCAAGGACCCTTTAACTCCTATTGTGAGACATTAAGTGTAGGGGTTTTGGTTCATGTGTAGATAAGAAATAAGTGAGTAGGTGTTCTATCTTCTCGCACGGCTCCTATCACTCGGGAAATTTGGTCCGAGGGGACTTTGTGCTTGATGCTTTTGAGTCATCTGACTTGCGATGCACCGACCGAACTCTCGTTACACGAGTGGTAGGGATTGCCCTATGTGGAGATGTGGGGAAAGGTGTACGTGATAGTGTAAGTCCTAATAGGCAATGATGCACGAAACCTGACCCTGGGAGAATCAAACACCAACTAGGAAGAAATAAAAGAAAAAAATGGTAATGCAAATAAGACCCTTAAGGGACTTTACACATTGTATCACTTGAGGAGGTTAAGGTTGTCCATGTCTTCCACTTAAGTCCTTAATTAACTTGCACGGATGATTCATTAGGCTAGGTGTGTGGACTGGATACATTTATAGAGTCGGCCCGTAGAATTACCGCGTCCTGTGATCGATAAAAATGAGTCCATCGAGTCAAGTTTCAAGATTTAATAATGCATCTATGTTCGGATTTTGTGGGTATATCCGCTGAAAACCCTCAGGAGACAACACTCCTCCTCCTTACCAACAAGGAGGTTTAATGGCTTGTTGGACGTGCTAAGTGCAACCGTGACTCCTACGAAAGTGAGTTAGGATTTCCCTGTTTTTCGTATGCCTTTTCCTTTCTTTCATTTTTTCTTTCTTTGTTTTGCTCGACACTAGCAAAAGTTAGGTGTGGGGGTATTTAATTGACTTCATATCATGCATGCTTTTGTGTCTTATATCCGTTATCTTTCACCTAAACAATGCTGCGTAATGAGTTTTATGTTTGAGTTTCAGGAAAAAGATGATTGAGGAGAAGAGGCATAAATGGACCTAAAAGTAGGAAAAACGACTGAATTCAGAGACTTAGGGACTAAGATGCAAAGGCGAAAGACCTGAATGTAAGCCCAAAGGACCAATGAGCAAATCAAGAAACTCCACACCATCATGGGAGTATTTTGGCAATTCGATACGGGTTGGAGCTCCAGGAACCGACTTGGACACATCACACATGAAGAAAGCCATCCAGGAAAGCCCACACAAAATCCAGACTAGATCCAAACCCTGTAGACCACCAATTCATGGTCTGGGTTGCTCCGGATCCGATGCGGTTTAGTCAGGTCATGTATAATTGTGTGTTATGTCTATTTTTGGTATTGTATTACTCCCATACCGAGGGATTGTCCCGGATTACCTTTTTCTATGGCTATAAATAGAACTCTTCCTCCTCCTTTGTATCCCATCTCCCTCTTGGTGGCCTTCCTCTCTACTAGGAGTAAAAGCCTTGGAGCAAAAACTCTGGTGGAGAGGGGATACTTGTAATTGAGTGAGTATTAATAGATGTTTTGTTATGTTTTCTTCATATTGCCTCTTTTCAATTCTTGCATACCTAGTGAAATTGTTTGTTTTAGTCTTCTTAGAATTAGTTTAAGCATGTTTTCTTTCCTTGGTATGAATGTTAGTTTAAATATGTGTGAGTAGTTCCATCCCCCTATCGGGGTGGAGTAGGTGTCTATACTTGTTATTTAGATGGTATGAATGCTAAACATTGTTGTATGTGAGAAATGTTAGTATGCTTGTTTAAGTTAATAACAACTCTTAACTTGATGGTTTCTGCCATAAATATTTAGGTACATTCCATGCTTGTTTATGTTCCTCTTGTTTCTTCAGAGCAATTTTTTCAGCAATCATTTGTGCTTCTAAATTTTGGTACCCCACTTTAGACATGTGATGCGTATACTTGTTAGAAGATCTAATCTTTTGGGTTTTTTGCTTGGATGGCCTAAAACCAAGTTTATTAGATTGTCATTTAAAACAATAACTTAAGAAGTTCATATTCTATATTAAACTAAGTTACCTCAAACTTTGGACTATCTCTGGATTTTCTGAATTACTCCAATGATTCGGAGTGATAAAGTTATAGACATCGCATGAATTTCTATCCTAGTAGTCTCCGAATATGTACTTGTTTGTTAAATTTGTTTTGAAGTCCCTCCAACGAACCGACATGTATGTCATCCACTTTTTCTTCAAGTTGTCAGTGGATTGGAACTCAAAGGTTGCCTACAACACGTTAACAACTTTATATATCTCCAAAGTTCAACTAAAACTACAGAATTTTATAATGGAATCATTACCTGCATGTCATCCCATATTGTGCCCTTCAACTTCTCATCTACATCGGCCCAACTCGACAAACAAATGTCAACTTTGACCCTCGCTAGGCTACCCAAAAACCATTTTCAAATTATCAGACAGCATGCCTATCGGCTCAAGACGGTCATCAAACTAGATCGGAACTCTACCATCTCTATTTCTTCTCCCCAAAAATTCTTTCACGAGACAAGGACCTCGCGAACTGTATGTCTTCAAGCCTTCAAACTTTGATGGAGTGGGTTTCTTTTTTCGGATCCATGATACTATAAAAGGTAAACTCAAGGCAATAACAATTAAAAATCAAGACATTAAATGGTTATTACAATGTATTACAAGAAAATTTGAACCTTTACTGTGTTTTCCTTAATGGATTTTCAATCCATATACCTTCACCGTGGTCATCTCTAAATGATTGACTTCATATCATGTATACATTTGTGTCTTACATCCGTTATCTTTCACCTAAACAATGCTACGTAACAAGTTTTATGTTTGAGTTTCAGGAATAAACAAGATTGAGGAGAAGAGGCATAAAAGGACTTAAAAGCAGGAAAAACGATAATGTAAGCCGAAAGGACCAATGACCAAATCAAGAAACTCCACACAATCATGGTGAGTATTTTGGCAATTCAATTCGGGTTGGAGCTACAGGAACTGACTTGGACACATCACACATGAAGAAAGCCATCCAGGAAAGCCCACACAAAATCCAAACCGGATCCAAACTTTGGAGACCATCAATTGGTGGTCTGGGTTGCTCCGGATCCGATGTGGTTTAGTCGGGTTATGTATAATTGTGTGTTATGTCTATTTTTGGTATTGTATTAGTCCCATACCGGGGCATTGTCCCGGATTACCTTTTTCTATGGCTATAAATAGAACTCTTCCTCCTCCTTTGTATCCCATCTCTCTCTCTTGGTGTCCTTCCTCTCTACTAGGATTAAAGCCATGGAGCAAAAACTCTGGTGGAGAGAGGGTACTTGTAGTTGAGTGAGTATTAATAGATGTTTTGTTAAGTTTTCTTCATATTGCCTCTTTTCAATTCTTGCATACCTAGTGAAATTGTTTGTTTTAGTCTTCTTAGAATTAGTTTAAGCATGTTTTCTTTCCTTGGTATGAATGTTAGTTTAAATATGTGTGAGTAGTTCCATCCCCCTATCGGGGTGGAGTAGGTGTCTATACTTGTTATTTAGATGGTATGAATGCTAAACATTGTTGTATGTGAGAAATGTTAGTATGCTTGTTTAAGTTAATAACAACTCTTAACTTGATGGTTTCCGCCATAAATGTTTAGGTACATTCCATGCTTATTTATGTTCTTAATAACAAACTTGTCATGCTCATATTAATCACCTAGGTTAGTACTTCGAATGATATGTCTTGCCATTAGGTACTTCTTATGCATTAACAAACACTAACTACACTTGAGCTTAATGTATGCATTCACGACACTTATTTCATGTGTACACACACTCCACCCCTTAGGGGTGTTTCCCATTCCAGAATCTCATCTTTCCTATTAGTAGTTGGTTAGCTTAGTTTAGTTCGTTTTGTACTTTCATTTCTTTCTTGTTGTTTACTAGTTTAGTGTAGTTTAGTTTAATCAATCTTTTCTCCCATTTGTTTCTCACTCGCCTTCGAACTAACCAAAGTTGACACACCTACCTGTGGATCGACCCGTATTTGCCACCGCTTCAAAGCGGTCGTGCACTTGCGGTTTATTATAACTAAATTAATCAAGTTTTTGCAGTTTATTATAACTGAATCAATCACTAAACATACAAGTCTCAACATTTATTTCTGTATCTACTAAGTTCAACTCAGGTGCTTGCTTAGAGAAAGGTGGTGTCTCTTCATACTCGATAAGACTATCATCTGATATATCAATTTTTTCTTCTCTTCCGAAATTACTACCCATTTCTTATCACATGGATCAGCCACATAAAAAACTTGTTTCGCTTGGGAAACGAGAATAAAAGGTTCTCCTTCATATACTACTTTTGAAAAATCAATTAAAGCGAACCCCAAGTCATCCACTCGAACTCCACTTTTATTATCAGCCCACTTGCGTCTAAATACAGGTATTTTGAATTTAACAAAGTCTAGCTCCCATATGTCTTCAATTACACCGTAATATTACGTGTCGGTGTATACAAGATTCTTTTCTTTAGAACTAGACACATGCAAATACTCTTCCACTACTACAAAAAATGGAATATACGTCGGATGTACGGGGGTATATACGTTGGATATAAGCACTCCCAGATCTAACGTCTATGTGTGCGTCGTCTATACATAGACGTCGGACGTGATATATCCGACGTTTATTCCTAAAGAATAGACGTCGGCTGTATGTAGAAGCCGACGTCTATACTTAAAGAATAGACATCGGCCTTTATTTACGACCGGCGTCTATTCTTTAAGTATAGACGTCGGTGAAATAACAACCGACGTCTATTCTTTAAGTATAGACGTCGGCTTCTACATATAACCGACGTCTATTCCTAAACCTGGACAAAAAATAGCATCCTGCAAACTTGTATTTAGTCATTGTATTCGTGTACATACAACCTGCACCAAATTCGTTCACATATGCTCACACTTTCATCCACATGTATATATAAGCACAAACACACAAGCATACATGCACAAACATACAACCATACATGCACAAACACAAACATACAAGCATACACAATTGACATTCAACAAACTTGCAATTAATTCATAAACAATTGACATTCATTCTAAATTTGAGGCGATTATATTAAGGCATAAATTGTAGGTTTGTAATACAAGTGGACTTGTTAACTAAATTACAAAAAATGCTAGTGACAGGAGAATCTCTTAGTTCATCAACATGTTTCTGATAAAATAGCGAGCCCATCGGTCGCGAGTTTCATCGAGCTCCTGTTCAGAGAAAGGATCACTACTTTTGGGGAAGTCCTATCAAAAAAATACAAGTGTGTTGAATGATAATAACTAAATATTGAAACTACAACTATACAATTGAATAACGATCTACACTACCTTGGATAGGCATACGTCTTGAGTGCCAATTCGATGATTTATTCCATGTATCTCATCACGTAGTAACCACATTCCGTATTTCCAACCGGCTTCTGGTACTACAAACATAGAAATTCGCTAAATCTAAATTTCTTACTTAATTAACAAAAGCATATTCTCGAGAATGAGAATGAGACACGAAATCATATTGTCGATCGGGGTGGAACACTGGCGGCACTGGAGGAGTAGTCTCTGAGGAAGAACCGGTCTTACGTCGGGTAGGAGAAGTAGGAAAATCACGATCCAATCTCTCCAAAACAAGTTGCAACGTATTCTTCAAATTTACGATCCCTTGCTGGCATTTGGTATGACCAGTCTACAAAATCTTAGCAGGAGGTCCTTTGATTTTCATCTCATCAGCCTCTTCATTGTGGTTTGGTCCACTACGTTTCATTTGTATCTTGAAACATTACACCTAGGACAGTAATGTAAGTTTCAAATGCACCCCTATGCAATATACAATCATTCAGGCATACGTGTATCTTCCTATATTCCATTCCCATAGGACACAAAACTTTCTTAGCATCATAAGTTCTATCTGGCAACTCATTATCATCTGGAAGGATCTCTTTCAATAACTTCAACATTGATGTGAAACTGCCATCGGACAAACCATTTCCAGCTTTTAAATTTTACAACTTCAACACCGCTGACAATCTAGTGAATTTGGTACAATTCTTATACAACGGCTTCTCATTGTCACTCAACAAACTACCAAGTAAATCAGGGTTGGACGAAAACTTTTCAGCCATATCCTGAACCGTTTCCTCTAAGTGATCTTCCACACTAACATTGTCTCCGTCATTCTTGGAACAACTAAATGATTCATTTTTGTTGTGCCATTTCGATCGTCTGTAACATGTGTCGAAACATTTCTCAAACAAATGATCTTCTATTTTCCAAAAAGTCAGCACTGACATATTATGACACTTATTACACGGACAATACGCCATGTCGCTGTCATTCGTTTTCTTGGAATGTTTTTTGGCAACCTCTAAGAACATATTCACTCCGTTCTCATACTCATCACTCAATCTGTTTGAAACAATCCACTCTTGATCCATTTCAATCTAAACATTAACAAAAATGATAATTATTATTGGAGAAAATAATTAAAATTTCAATTTAAAAGAATGTGTTCGTATATGAGAAGATTTGGAGACATTAAGATGAGAAAAGAATGACTCAGAGGAGAGGAGATGAAGTCCTTAATTTAGCGTGAGAATAAGGAAGGTTGGAAACCTAACTAAGCAATCAAGGCCAAAACAAGCCTAAAGTCCACTATAGGTCCATAGTAATAGACGACGCCTAACTTTCAAGGTCCCACTGATGACCACTAGTCTGTAGGAAATCAAGAACCCGGAGGTCCCTAATATCTCAAGGAGACTAGATGGGCAACGACGTTCAGGCCGAAACGGTCTTAAACATTGAGGACCACTAATCTGTAGGAAATCAAGAACCCGGAGGTTCCTAAAATCTCAGGGAGACTAGATGGGCAACGACAATCAGGCCATAACGGTCTTAAACGGTTTCCTCTCCTTAATGCGTCCAAAAATCCTAAGGGCAAACGTCTAATTGATTTTATTAAGGCTCTTTTATTAAGTGGTTTTTGGGCAAAGGAAAGGGTGATGAAATCCCCCACCTCATCTCCTATAGGTGACTGCCCCCTAAGTGTTTTTCATACCTTAATCTAACAAACAACACACCAAACAAACACTCACCTCACTGTTGTTCCAATGCAATTCCTACTAACTAATGTGTGCTTTCTAATGAATGATGAGTGAAAGATATTACGTACCTTACGCCAGCAATCTACGACAGAAATCGTAAAATGTATAATAAATACGATGAATGCAAATCTTATATGATGAATGACTTAGCAAATATTGTCTAATCTTTTGCATTAGGTTATTAAAGGCCAAGTTACTTAAGGGGGTCAATCAGTTATTATCATAATATTGAAAATTCAAAAAAGCAAGGCAATAAACATTTTAAATATTAAAAGAAAGTATTAAAAATAATTACTTGGATTGACAGAAAAATATTTTAAACACAAAATATCATGTTATTAACAACACTTGAAAATAAAATTTTATTGAAATTTTGGCAGAACCTCCCCTTAAATTTTATATGTAAAATTCTTCAAATCCTGGAATTAACAAGAAAAATGTATATCTACTCACATTCACATCATGTATTTCTCCACTACATCACATTCACATTACAAATCTACTCATGTTGAAATACACATGAATGAGATCCATGAAGAACGTTAGTTTATTTACATTCAAATTTACTTAATAATGGATCCCAAACAACTCTCCATCGTTACTTAAATCATCCAACCAACCCAACTCAAGACCTAAGATAGCAAACAAAACCAATCCAACTCATATATATTGATTTAAATCATCCAACCAACCCAACTCCACTCAATCCAAAACAAACCAATCCAATGAAAGAGTGAAATCAAATAATATCTCATTAATAAAGGCCACATCCATCATCATGACATATAGCAATAAGATATAAAAAAAGAATTAAACATTCACACAATCACACTCCATTCTCGTCGACCAAACAAATCCAAAATTCAAAATCTCCACAACCAAGTAAAAAATCCAAATCCAAACACCACAATCGAAAATCCGAATCCAAACACCACAATCTAAACATATCAAATATGAGAACCTAATCAAACAAGATACAAGACAAGGCTAGTAGATTTCCTTTTGGCTTCACTTGAAGTTAATTTTTCTACAGGTGGTGACACATGAACCAGAGGAGGAGGGGAAAGCTGCTACTGACGTCGCAGAGGAGGTGCGGTGCCGGTGGTTGCGCCAACAACTACACCAAATCAAAAAAACTAAATAAATAAAACTCAATCCACAACTACACAAAAAGTATGAGCACGAACCAGAGGAGGAGGAGGTCGTGGCTGCGGTGACGGTGGTCGCGAAGGAGGGTGCGGTGATGATGGTCGCGGAGGCTATGGAGACGGTGCAAAGGGACGGAGAAGGGGAGGAGAGCACAAGGGACGTCGCTGCAGTGCCGGAGACGGTGCAGATCAGTCGCAGAGAAGAGTTCGGTCACGGGACGGCTAGGGTTTGGGTGGGTTTTCGTTTGAGATGAATTACAGAAACGCGTCTGTTCGATTTCTTTAAGACCCATAGATGTCGGATGCTATAGATGTCCGACGTCTATACCCCGATGTCTATATGCAGGGGGTCTAGACACTATAGACGTCGGATGCACAAGGTATTCCAAAAACTGACGTCTATGGGTCGACGTCTATACCCTATAGACGTCGGATAAATGTGGTATTGAAATAGACGACGTCTATAGTTCCACATAAACGTCGGCCTTGGTAATGACCAACATCTATGCTATCCTCTTCCTACTAGACGTCGGTTGTTATAACGGCCGACGTCTATTGGGCGACGAGTAAAGCCTATTCTGCACTAGTGTTCTATTAAGGTGACGCCACTGTTTTGAACAACACTTTTGGAATCTTCACAGACTGTGTAGAATGAATATCCAATGATATCATAGACATTGTAACTTATAACAGCGGAATGCAGACCGTAGGCTAACCATTGTATTATCTCAGAAACATCACGTTTGTAAGCCACCTTTTTGAACCAAGAGATGAAATTTTTATTGTGACTATTTATTACTTGTTGATCACTCCAGAAATGATTTCTTTCCTTTAGAACCTTCATGTGTTCATTGATTGACATCATATCATGCATACATTTGTGTCTTATATCCGTTCTCTTTCACCTAAACAATGCTGCGTAACGAGTTTTATGTTTGAGTTTCAGGAATAAATAGGATTGCGGAGAAGATGCATCAAATGACTCAAAAGAAAGGAAAAAAAGACTAAATTGCAAGACTTAGGGACTTAGATGAAAGAGAGAAGGACCTGGATGTAAAATCAAAATGATCAATAAGAAAATCAAGAAGCTCCACACCTTAATGAGGAGTATTTTGGCAATTAAATCCGGGCCCAACCATTAACAACCAAATTGGGTTCATCAAACACCAAGAAATCAAGCCGGAACGGAGCCACCAAAATCCAGACTCGATCCAACACTTATGGACCGCCAATTGACAGTCCAAG
Source organism: Triglochin maritima (assembly GCA_963682175.1). Lineage (NCBI taxonomy): Eukaryota > Viridiplantae > Streptophyta > Magnoliopsida > Alismatales > Juncaginaceae > Triglochin > Triglochin maritima. Next base: position 16,606,127 of record OY821785.1, read on the forward strand.
ACCGCCAATCAACGGTCCAAATCGGTTCAAAGGTGACATGTTTTGGTCGGGTGGTGTATTATGTTGTGCTTAGCCCATATTTGGTATGCGTTTTGGTCCCATACCGGGGGATTGTCCCGGATTAGCTTTTTCCAAACCTATAAATAGAACTCTTCACCTTCCTTTGTATTCACTCATTGCTTGGTGGTATTCTCTCTACTTGGAGTAAGCCTTGGAGAAAAACTCAAGGTGGAGAAGAATGCTACTAGTAATGTGAGTCATTTAATAAAATAATTTTTCATTGTTTTGTTCTCATGTTGTCTCTTTTTTATGCATGCTTCGCTTAGTCTTGTTTCTTTGATCTTATGATAAATTAGTTAGAATGTCTCCTTTCTTCTTTAGTTTAATTGCTAGAATAATGTGTAGTGAGTAGATCCATCCCCTTTGGGGGGTGGAGATGATGTCCATATATATTGTGATGTTTGGATGTTTGATGAATTTTTGATTGTGTAGACTTGCATGTTTTGTATGTTCATTGGGGGTATTTTAATCATCTACATGTTGGGGAATTTTGATGGGTTTTGACATAAGATTTAGACACTTCCCATGCTTAGTTTTCTCATGTTTATTGACTGAAATTTCCTGTTGAATATGCTACATGTTAGTTTTGTGTTTCTATTTGTGTTTGCTTGCTTGATTGATTGAAGAAACTTTGTTTTGATGGGTTTTGCAATAACATTTAGACACCTCCCATGCTTAGCTTTGTTCTTCACATGAGTTTATGGTTTTTGATGAGTCTTGCCACATCTTTAGACACTTCTCATGCCGAGCCTAATCTTATGTTAATCAAGTGGTAATTTCTGATACGTTGTGTGAATGGATTGATAGGTTTTGCCACATCTTTAGACACTTCCTATGCATGAAGACACACACACAACACACACACATACATGCTTACATGCATCTTTTATCACTTATTTCACTTCATATGTGCACACACTCCACCCCTTCGGGGTTTCTTTTCTTGATTTCCAATCATTCGTTGCTTTCTTTCACATTTCTTACTTACTAGTTTAGTGTAGTTAGCTTTAGCACAATCACATCTTTTCTCCCTTTATTCGCCATCTGATTTCGGTCGTACCAGAGGTTGCTAACCTCCCTGCGGACGACCCGTACTTGCCCCGTCTTCACCAACGGCTGTGCACTTGCGGTCTAAATTTAAAACGAACAAACATTCATTTAGATAAGGTTGAGCTTCATTAGAATTGTACAACACATAGAAATATGCTGTCATTAAGTCCTCACCATTTGGATTTAACATTTTCATCCCGCGTGTCTCTTTAACATTAGCACGTTCATCATGACGATTCTTTGGAAGTCCAACACTTTTGGTGTTTGCTAGGTATCCAGTGCAATACTCGATAACCTCAGGTATGTATCCTTCAACAATAATAGCATCTGGCCCTTGACGATTTTTACAATAACCTTTCAACACTTTCATATAACGCTCGAAGGGATACATCCACCTTAAAAAAACTGGTACACACAATTTAACTTCTCTAACCAAATGAATAACTAGATGAATCATAATGTCGAAAAAAGCAGGTGGGAAGAACATCTCCAGCTGACATAATGTAACCACAATTTCATTCTGCAACTTATCTAACTGCACGGGATCGACCACTTTATTGCAAATTTTGTTGAAAAATGAACACAACTTTATTATTGCATGTCTAACATCCTTCGGTAATGTGAATCTCAGTGTTACATGTAACAACTGCTGCATTAGACTGTGACAATAATGAGACTTTATCCCCACAAGTTTCAAATCCTTCATAACAACAAGACTACTGATATTTGAAGAATAACCTTGCGGAACCCTTAGATCGTGCAAACATTGACAAAGAATCTTTTCTCCTTTCTACACAATTTATAACTAGCTGGAGGTAAGTAATTCTGGTCTCCTTTCGTCTCTGGTGCCAAAATTGCTTGTATAGCAAGGTCAACAAGATCAAGTCTGGCATTATTTCCATTTTTGGTTTTACTACGTATGTTCAACAGAGTCCCAACAAGACTATCACAAATGTTTTTCTCTACGTGCATCACATCAATACAATGTATAACTTCTAAAGTTTTCCAGTAAGGGAGATCAAAAAATATGGATCTTTTTTTCCGAAGAATTTTGTCATTTACTCATTTGTACGGTTTTCCAAATTCACATTCAACGTTCATTACACATTCATACGCCTTTTCGACGCTCATTTCAACTGGTGGATTCTGAAACTCCTGTTTTCCGTTAAATGCCTTCTTCAACCTACCATAAGGGTGGGAGTTCGGCAAAAATATCCGATGACCAAGATAGACTGTCTTAGAATCATTAACCAGTTGCAAGGAGCATGCATTCTCTTTGCAAATTAGACAAGCTTTATGACAATTGACCGAATATCTAGACAGATTACCATAAGCTAGAAAGTCATTAATCGTGCAAAATATCATTGCCCGCATTACAAACGACTCCTGACGATAAGAATAAAAAACTGGCTCTCCGTCATCCAACAATCTCTTTAGGTCATCAATTAAAGTCTTAAATACAAATCAATGCCGTTTCCAGGATGTTTCAGACCAGAAATCATTAAGGACAACATAATATATTTGTGTTGCATGCATAACCACTGGAGCAGATTGTGAATTAGAAGCAGAACAAACCAAGAACTGTGAATACTACTCAAACTACCGAAAGGATTCATTCCGTCAGAACAGAGTCGAAGTCGTACATTCCTGGGCTTTTCACCAAACACAGGAAAGTCGTAATCTACTTTTTCCCACTGAGGTGAATCTTAAGGATGACGTACCAACTGGTCATTTGGTTTCTCACGATCAGCATGCCATGTCATGTTCTTGGAATCCTCTTTACCGGCAAACAAACATTTAAGCCTTGGTATTATCGGAAGATACCACAAAATCTTAGCAGGATGTCCTTCGATTTTAATCTCGTCGGCCTTTACATTGTGGTTCGGTCCACTGTGTTTCATTTTGTATCGTGAAACATTACACCTAGGATAGGAATGTAACTTTTCAAACTCACCCTTATACAATATACAATTCTTCGGACATGCATGTATCTTCCTATATTCCATTCCCATAGGACACAACACGTTCTTAGCATCATAAGTTCTATCTGGCAGCTCATTATCATTTGGAAGCATCTCTTTCAATAGCTTCAACAACGATGTCAAACTGACATCGGTCCAACCATTTCCTGCTTTTAAATTGTACAAATTCAACACCGCTGACAATCTAGTGAATCTGGTACAACTCTTATACAACGACTTCTCATTGTCACTCAACAAACTACCAAGTAAATCAGGGTTGGACGAAAACTTTTCAGCCATATCCTGAACTGTTTCCTCTAAGTGATCTTCCACACTAACATTGTCTCCGTCATTCTTGGAACAACTAAATGATTCATTTTTGTCGTGCCATTTCGATCGTCTGTAACATGTGTCGAAACATTTCTCAAACAAATGATCTTCTATTTTCCAAAAAGTCAGCACTGACATATTATGACACTTATTACACGGACAATACGCCATGTCGCTGTCATTCGTTTTTTATAATGTTTTTTGGCAACCTCGAAGAACATATTCATTCAGTTCTCATACTCATCACTCAATTGGTTTGAAAGAATCCACTCTCGATCCATTTCAATCTAAACATTAAGAAAAAAGATAGTTATTATTGAAGAAAATAAATAAAATTTCAATTTAAAAGAATGTGTTCGTAGATGAGAAGATCCGGAGACATTAAGATGAGAAAAGAATGACTCAGGAGAGAGGAGATGAAGTCCTTAATCTAGCGTGGGAATAAGGAAGATTAGAAACCAAACTAAGCAATCTAAGCCAAAGCAAGCCTAAAGTCCACTATAGGTCCTTATCACTAGACGACGCCAAACTTCGAGGTCCCACCGAGGACCACTAGTATTTAGGAAATCAAGAACCCGAAGGTCCCTAAAATATAAGGGAGATGATTGACATCGTTTCATCCATATCTTTGTGTCTTATATCGATTATCTTTCACCCAAACAATGCTATGTAACGAGTTTAATGTTTAGTTTTCAGGAATAAGTAGGTTTGAGAAGGAGAGACTCTAGAAGGACCTAAAAGGAGGAAAAAGGACTGAGTTGAGAGACTCGAGGACTAAGATGCAAGATCGAAGGACCTGAATGCAAGATAGAAGAACCAATGAGCAAACAAGAATACTCCACACCATCTTGGGGAGTATTTTGGCAATTCTATTCCGGTCGGAGCTCCAACAAGTGAAGTAGATGCATCAAAGACCAACAAATACATCCAGAAAAGCCCACAGCAAATTCCAGACGGATCCAAAACCGATAGACCGCCAATTGGCGGTCTGGATCTCTCCGGATCCGCTAAGACTTCGCGGGCACATGTATTAGTGTGTGTTTAGGCTATTTTTGGTATTTGTTTAGTCACATACAGGGGGATTGTCCCGGATTACCTTTTTCTATGGCTATAAATAGAACTCTCCCTCCTCTCTTGTACCCTATCTCTTTCTTGGTGGCCATCCTCTCTACTACGAGTTAAAGCCTTGAAGTAAAAACCCTGGTGGAGAGAGGCTACTTGTAATTGACTGAGTAATAATAGATGTTTTCCTTTAGTTATGTTGTTTCTTTCTTAGTTTAATTTCCTTTCATATGCTTGCATGCTTCTTTTGTTTTATGTCCTTTTAGTTTCTTTAATAATTCTTGCTTGCTTAGTGTAGTTTCATTTTAGTAGAATGTTTCATTTTAATGTAGGTTGTAGTGTAATGGTAAGTGAGTAGTTCCATCCCGATTTGGGGGGTGGAGAAATATGTGATATGATCATGTGGTGTATTAGGTGTGTGTTATCTTAATCCCTTGAGCCTTATATGATTTCCATAACCATCTAATGGGATTTCACTCTTATCTTTGATATGTTAATGCTCTTGAATGAAGCTTAGCTTATGCTTAGATTAGTGGACCTATTTTATGGGGAATGATAAGGTGAGGATATGGATGGAATTAATATTGGAAACACAATTTGTAGTGTATGTACCCTTGTTGCCTTTACCTTGGTTAATGTCTTGTATGTTTTAATGATAATGTGTTATCTTAATTCATGTGGAGGCATAGTAGGGTCTAGTCTTTATACATGAGTTCATTTAACTTCATTCTCATTATTGTCTTGTATGTTTTAATGATATGATCTTATCTTATTTCATGTGGAGCCAAAGTTGGATTTAGTTTTATGATTTCATGCACTACATGTTTTGATGAGCTTAATTGAACACACACACATACACGTATCTTTGTATTCACACTCTTTTCTCTACCCCCTATGGGGTTTAGTTTTATTGCTTATTGTAAATTTCCTTTTGCATCTTAGTGTAGTTTACTGTAATCAATCTTTCTCTCCTTTCTTTCCCACTCGCCTTCGCACAAACAAAAAGTCGACACACCTCCCTGTGGATCGACTTGTATTTGCCACCGCTTCAACGTGGCCGTGCATTTGCGGTTAATTAAAACGTATCAATCAAGTGTCGACACACCTCCCCGTAGATCGACCGTCTGTAACATGAGTTGAAACATTTCTCAAACAAATGATCTTTTATTTTCCGAAAGGTCAGGACTGACTTATTATGACACTTATTGCACGGACAATATGACATGTCGTTGTCATTCGTTTTTTATAATGTTTTTGGCAACCTCGAAGAACATATTCAATCAGTTCTCATACTCATCACTCAATTGGTTTGAAAGATTCCACTCTCGATCCATTTCTATCTAAACATTAAGAAAAATGATAGTTATTATTGAAGAAAATAAATAAAATTTCAATTTAAAAGAATGTGTTCGTAGATGAGAAGATCCGGAGACATTGAAATGACAAAAGAATGACTCAGGAGAGAGGAGATGAAGTCCTTAATCTAGCGTGGGAATATGGAAGATTAGAAACCAAACTAAGCAATCTAGGCCAAAGCAAGCCTAAAGTCCACTATAGGTCCATATCACTAGACAACGCCTTACTTCGAGGTCCCACCGAGGACCACTAGTATTTAGGAAATCAAGAACCCGAAGGTCCCTAAAATCTAAGGGAGACTAGATGGACAACGACGTTCAGGCCGAAATGGTCCTAAACATTGATGACCACTAGTCTGTAGGAAATCAAGAACCCTGAGGTTCCTAAAATCTCAGGGAGACTAGATGGGCAACGAAGTTCAGGCCATAACGGTCTTAAATGGTTTCCTCTCCTTAATGTGTCCAAAAATCCTAGGGGCCAACATCTAATTGATTTTATTAAGGTTCTATTATTAAGTGGTTGTTGGGCCAAGGAAAGGGTGATGAAATCCCACCTCATCTCCTATAGGTGATTGCCCCCTAAGTGTTTTTCATACCTTAATCTAACAAACAACATACTAAACAAACACTCACCTCACTCTTGTTCCAATGCAAGTCCTACTAACTAATGCGTGTTTTCTAATGAATGATGAGTGAAAGAGATTACGCACCTTACGCCAGAAATTTACGACAGAAATTGTAAAATAAATAATAAATACGATGAATGGAAATCCTATATGATGAATGATTTTGCAATATTGTCTAATATTTGTCTTTAGGTTATTAAAGACCAAGTTGCTTAACGGGGGCAATGAGTTATTAGAAAGTAAACATAAATAAACATTTAACTAAACAAAATAAGTTGTTTTCAGCATAAATAAATAAGCATTTAACTAAACTAAACATTAATAAACATAAATAAATGTATGAACTCACTAAACTAATTGAACATCAGTTTTTTACATGATCTAAGTTATAGTCTTTTTAATATAAAATATAAGTTATTATTTTAAAATATCATGTTATTAATAACAATTGAGATTATTTTTTTGAAATTTTGGCAGAACCTCCCCTAAAATTTGCTATGTAAAAATCATCAAATCCTTGGATTAACAATTTTTTTTATAACAGTACAAGATCTAAACTTGATCTCAATTCCACCCAATTCATCACAAACACACTACATCCAAACCCGCCAAACTTCGACACAACACAAAATAGTGTGTGGATGATATTATTATTTTTCTAACATCAAATTGATAGTGAATTTAGTTAAATAATACATGACTAGTGACTTGTTTATGTTAGCCGAATTACCCATGGAATCAAACGTCGTACATGTCTAGTACTATACGAAGCTAGACCACTTGCAAATATTTTTTCACTTTGAACATAGAAGATAACATAGAATATTAAAGACATTTTTCAAAAATAACAAACAAAGATTCGATCATTCTTCCTAATCAACTCGTTCTTTAACCAAGATTTGTTATTAGGGAACAGTTTGATCTCCCGATGTGGTTTGATATCATTAGATTCATTCATAGCCACAATAAATTTCACATTGTCTAAACATAAGGAAAATAATGATGACAATTATCTAAAACAAAGAAAAACTCACAATCAGAATGTAGGATGTTTCCCACACAGCAACGCCGCTCAATCCTCGCGCTAATCCAACAACTATGTCGCTCAGTCCTCGCGCTAATCCAGCAATGATGTCGCTCAGTCCCCACGCCCACAACTGCACCAAATTAAAAAAACTAAATAAAAAAACTCAATCCACAACTACACCAAACAGATGCACCACTTTATTACTCATTAAGAAATTAGGCCCACTCTAATAGAAACACTATTTGACACACATGCAATGGCATATGTACTGCCACATTGGTTATAAAATTTCTTGTAGCAACCACTTCATTACGTGTAAACTTATTTCATTATTCAAAATTGAATAGTCAGAAGCTACAAAAAACCAATAAGTCAACATTATTTTGAAATATGAGGAAATGGTAGTTTTTCTTCATCAATTTAGGGACTAATTTCTTTTGATGCACGTGTGTTGGATATAGGTAGCATCACAATTTTATACTTCCAGTAAGTTTTGGTGTTACATAACACAACTTAGTCGCTCCCACAAATGCACTCCCAATAGTCAACTTCCCTTACTCATTTTATTGGAAAAAAAATTGAAGCCTCTATGCCTTGCACAACACTCGTCCATCTCCGAACCAAAAAAATTCTCGCGACGAACAAAAACACAACCTTCATTTGGCACTTATCAAAATAACTCCAGCCACCCAATCAGAAACGCCTCATTTCAATAAAACACCAACAAACAATACAAAAAACATAAAGCAAAAGAAAAATCAGAAATGTGGGAAACAAAAGGTGAAAATGTGGTTTACTTTTGAGGAAGAGGAGATGCAGAGGCATTTGGGGGCTTCCAGGTTGACGAGTCCGAGGAGGAAAAAGTCAAAGTCGTGGAGGCTCGGAGGTCGATGTGGATGTCGCGGAGGCTATGGTTTGGTCGGAGATCGGTCGCGGAGAGTAAGGTTTGGTTGGAGATCGGGATAACGGAGGCTAGAGTTTGTGAAAGGTTGTCTCTGAAATAAATGATAAATCCGTAACTCTTCGATCTCTAAGGACCTATAGACGTCGGCTAGAAACACCAACCGACGTCTATAACTCGACGTCTACAGACCTAGGGGTATCGATGTCGGCTCTAAGATATGTCCAACGTCTATAGGTGGGATATAGAAGTTAGTTTAAATGGGTATTCCAACAACCAGAATCTATATGACCCCATAGACGTCGGTTGTTTCTTTGGTCGACGTCTATTCTCTCTTCGCCCCAATAGACGTCGGCATTTAGAATGGCCGACGTCTATTATGCGACGAGTAAAGACTATTCTGCACTAGTGTATGTTAAATAAAAAAGTTTTGCGTCTCAAATTTCTATGTGTAACGAGTCACGAATCACCTTATTTGGATCTCAGAGGAGAGAGTTATACACAAATTATTGATGATGTGTCGATTGTCCAGTTTCCAAATATGGTTTGTCATGAGACACGTTTTTCACTCTCATATCATCAGAATTTGACAAGTTGTAAGACAAATTAATATGTTCTCCTCTCACTTATCTTTCCAATGGACCTAGAATCATCAAATTCTATATTTGGATGTGAATGTTATGAGTAAAACAAGTGATGCGTCCCACGCGGGATGAGTGCATTTTCCATGTCATTTATGAGCCCACTAGGTTCCTAATTTTAAAATATGTAAAATATAAAATTTTGATTCTCAAAATCAGCTTTGTAAAACGTCTTTAATCGTCTTATTTGGATATCGGAGGAAAGATTTATGCACATATTATTGGTGATGTATCGATTGTCCAGTTTCCAAATACAATATGTCTTGACACATGTTTTTCACCCTCGTATCATAGGAATTTGGAACGTTGTAAGATAAATTAATATGTTCTTCCTTCAATTATCTTTCTAACGGATCTGGAACCATCAAATTCTATAATTGGATTTGGATGTTATGAATAAAATGACCCAACTCGTTTGGTCGAATGACACTACTCATTTAGAAAAAACAACCCAGCTCGTTTTTTGTTCTCTCAAATCAGCAGTCTTCCACTCCCTTTATTATCTCATTAGATTCCTAATATGGTATATGTAAAATATCAAACTTTGTCTTCTCAAAATTTTATTTATAACGAGTCTTCAATCGTCTTATTTGGATATCGGAGGAGAGAGTTATGCAAAAATTATTGAAGATCTGTCGATTGTCCAGTTTCCATATACAATCTGTCTTCAGACATGTTTTTCACCATCGTATCATCGGAATTTGGAATATCATAAGAGAAACGAATATGTCCTCCTTTCAATTGTTTTTCCAACGGATCTGGAATCATCTAATTCCATATTTGAATGTGGATGTTATGAATTAATTAAACGACCCAGCTTGTTTTGTGAAAAGGACCCAACTCGTTCGGGAAAAACGAGTCAGCTCGTTCGGTGAAAATGACCTAACTTGTTTGGGGAAAATGATCTAGCTTGTTCGGCAAAAATGTATGGGTGTAATTGATTTTTTAAGTCCGCAGCTCGTTCGGAAAAATCAAGTCGTTTGTTGAAAACAAGCCAACTTATTTAGTCACTTTTGTGTTAAAACCGAAAAAAGACCAAAATAAAATTTACTTGATGGAAATCTATCTTAATATTCTTGTGTGTTATGTAAGATAGTTGGAGTGAGGTTATAGGATTTAGGGGAGAAATATGTTGGGGGAGAGACCAGGGAGAAATATTGATGTTGGGAAGAAGAAATGTATGATTTGTAATTAAGACAAAAATAACAAGGGTAAATGTGACATATGATTTTTTTAAGACCAGAGAAAGTTAATGACCTTCAAATAAATAGTCCATCAGCCAACGACCATTTAATATATTTGCGGAAAAATTCACGATGGTAAAAAAAATCAATTACAACATGTCCTACTTTCTCATCTCATCCAACAAAAATATCATTAAAATAGTAGAGTGGGACCAACCACACAAGCAATGCAATTGATAACGAGATATTTGAGCATCCGAATCGACAATTTGAAAATTTGCAGGTAGTAATTAACAAATATACTTTCCAATTAGAATTTAGAATTAGAAACAATTTATAAAACCATACCAATTTCAAATTCATACATAAATACGGATAGAAGTAAATCATATCAGAATATAAGAAAAAATTCCTTTCTGCATTCAAATATGTGGTGATTAATATTTATATGACGATTCCCAAAATCTCAATTTATTCTTCATAAATATGTACATAATGGAATATATGAACAAATTAGAATATACTCCTCTTGATACACCACCTAAAATCATTTAAGATATCTTAGATTTTATTTTTTTGAGGCATGCTATGGGCGCTCGTTTTAACAACTAGATCTCACGTTACCCTCCACAAAGATATCACTTGGCTGGGGTGTAGACAAAACAGAGTAAAATAGGTCTATAGGACAGCTCACTCTTTTGGATCGATAATGGGAGGATCTAAACTTAAGAAGCTAGGTTTACACAATCCATCTTTATTCGGATTTTATTATTACATCCTTTGAATAGCCTTAGGAGACAAAAAATCTCAAATTTGAAGATGAAGCAGCTCAACGACTTATTGTACATGCTAAGTGTAATCTTGATTCATATGGAATTTGGTTAGGACATCCCTACTTTTAACGTGTTTCGTCTTTCTTCCATTTTTCTCTTTCGATGTTTTTCATGCGACTATCAAAATTTAGGTGTTGGGGCATTGATTAGTGATATATTATGCATAATACCCATGTTATAATTGTTCTATTTTACCATATTAGTACTACTCGAATGTTTGTACGCCAAATTCAAAATCAGTAGGTTGAAAGAGGTGTTAGAAGCTCAAGGGAACAGAGGTTTAAATATATGAAATTAGGACCTAATTGTGACCTGGACGAAGCTATGAGTAAGGGGTGCACACGGGTCGGGTTGAACCCGAAAACCGACCCGAACCGGACTAGTCGGGTGGGGTCAGGTCGGGTTGGTTTGGTAAAGCTGAAACACTAATTTCTCGGGTCGGGTTTGGGTTGAAGGTTCGGGTTGACCCAACCCGAACCCGAAGATTTTGTTTTAATCTGGGCCGTCCACTAAACCTAAATAATGAGGACCATCCCCTAAACCAAAAACTAAAAGCCTCCCAAGTTCCGAAGCTGATTGACATCATTTCATGCTTATATTTGTACCTTATATCCATTATCTTACACCTAAGCAATGCTACGTGACGAGTTTTATGTTTAGTTTTCAGGAATAAAGAGGTTTGAAGAGAAGAGCCATGAAGGGACCCAAAAGCAGGAAAAAGGACTTAATTGTGAGACCTGAGGACCAAGATGCAATGGAGAAGGACCTGATCGTAAGACTTAAGGACCTAAGAGCAAAACAGGAAACTCCACACCATCATGAGGAGTATTTTGGCAATTCGATTCGGGTCGGAGCTCCAATAAACAAAGTAGATGCATCAAAGACCAACAAAGACCACCAGGAAAGCCCACAACCAAAACCAACTCGATCTGGATCATATAGACCGCCAATTGGCGGTCCATATGTCTCCAGATCCGCTAAGATTTGTGTTGGGCTTGTATTAGTGTATTCGTAGTCTATTTTTTGTATTGGTTTAGTCCCACATCGGGGGATTGTCCCCGATTAGCTTTTTCCATGCTTATAAATAGAACTCTTCACCTTCCATTGTAATTACCCATTGCTTGGTGGTATTCTCTCTACTAAGGAGTGAGCCTTGAAGCAAAAACTCAAGGTGGAGATGAATGCTACCTTCAATGTGAGTCATTTGTTAATAAAATAATTCTTCTAGTTTCTTTCAATCTTGTCTTTTAATTTGTGCATGTTTGTTTAGTCTTTCCTTTCCTTTTATGTTTCTTTAATGCTTCTTGCCTTCTTAGTTAACTTTCATTTCAGTATTATGCTTTCTTTTGCTAATATAGTTAGTGTAATGAGTAGTGAGTAGTTCCATCCCCATTTGGGGGGTGGAGAAATATGTGATATAATCATGTAGTGTATTAAGTGTGTGTTATCTTTATCCCTTGAGCTTTATATGATTTCCATAACCATCTAATGAGTTTTCACTATTATCTTTGATATGCTAATGCTCTTGAATGAAGCTTAGCTTATGCTTTGATTAGTGGACCTATTTTATGGGGAATGATAAGGTTAGGATATGGATGAAGTTAATATTGGAAACACAATTTGTAGTGTATGAGCTCTTGTTGCCTTTACCTTAGTTAATGTCTTGTATGTTTTAATGATGTAGTGAAATCTTAATTCATGTGGAGGCATAGTAGGGTATAGTCTTTATACTTGAGTTCATGTAGCTTCATTCCAATTATTGTCTTGTATGTTTTAATGATGTAGTCTTATCTTAGTTCATGTAGAGGCAAAGTTGGATGTAGTTTTATGATTTCATGCACTACATGTTGTGAGGAGCTTAATGAACACACACACTTCTTTATGTTCACATTATTTCTCTACCCCCTTTGGGGTTTAGTTTCTTGCTTCTTTTCCATTTCCATTTGCATCTTAGTGTAGTTTAGTGTAACCAACCTTTCTTCCCTTTCTTTACCTCTCGCCTTCGCACAAACCAAGTGTCGACACACCTCCCAGTGGACGACCCGTATTTGTCACCGCTTCAACGCGGCCGTGCACTTGCGGTTAAATATAAAACGAGATCAATCAAGTTTTTGGCGCCGTTGCCGGGGAGGTGCTCTGTCCAGACCTTGGTTTGGACGATTCGAGGGGTTTTTAATTTTTTGTTTTCAGTTTTTCTTAGTTTCAGGGAACCACAAGATCAAGGGGAGGCTACTAGAGAAGTTTGAGGAAGAGACGACCTAAACAGACCGCCAATCAGCGGTCTGGGACCGCCAAAGGCGGCCTGGTGAGAGTTTCTTGCCTTGTAATTTTTTATGGTAGTTAGTGTTCAAATTTGTGTTATCTGGGAGCCCTATTTTGCATGCTTTGACCTCTGGTTTGCTCCCAGATCATTAATCACTCCCCCATTAATCAACTTGGCCCTAAAATCCAAAGCAAAAGACTAGACGTTCTTATTTGTTTAGGTCACGCATCATGTATTGACTTAGGCATATAGTTGTCTTTTCTTTTAGCTTTATTTTCAGTTGTTGAGTGTTGGCGTGAGGTACGCATTTCCTACACTCATTCATGCATCTCGTATGCCCATGCATTAGTTAGTAGGAATTGCATCAGGACAAGAGTGAGAGAGCGTTTGATTGGAGCGATTGATTGCTAGATATAGGATCAAATCACTACTAAGGAGGGGTTGTCCCATAAAAGATAAGGTGGGGGATTTCATCACCCTTTCCTTGGCCCCAAAAATCACTCGTAATAAAGCCTTAACTAAAAGCAAGTAGACATTGGCCCTAAGGAATTCGGACGCACTAGGAGAGTAATCTAGTCGAGACCGTCATGACCTGATCGGCGATTGCCTACCTTGTCGATAGTAGGAGGTACTGGATCTCCGGATCTGGTATCACTTGCTGGGCATTGTGGTCCTCGTTGTAGGGAGGTGAGGCGTGTTGAGGCTAGTGACCTCGAAGTTAGGCGTCGTCTAGCCTAAGGACCCATTGCCTTACATTGTTTGAGCCGTGCTTGCTAGTTAGGCTTCTTCCTGATCCCGTTACCCATGCTAGCTTTAAGGATTCTTCCCTTCTCCTCTGAGTCATCTTCTTCTCACCTTCTTCTACGTTATAGTCTCCTCCCCTTTACACTCTCTGGTAGCGTTTTAGGGTCGAGTCGAGCACTTTTTGCGAGCTTAGTCTCGTGGTGGTGAGAGTGGTCGACTCGAGAGTTTTTCTTGTGATGGATGGTTACATGGGCGACCATCCATATCATTCTTGGGACCAGGAGGATTCTCCCTGGTACTCCCGACCCATGCATCCTGGGGTGGCTCAGACTAACACCCTGTATAGTTGGGACAATCTTAATTATGTGTCTGAGCAATCTTCATGTTGGGGTAGTATGAGAGAGGCACCGACTGCTAGACCACCATCTAGTTACGTCGGATCATATGTTGGTCATCAATCTGAGACATTACAAGAACCTTTAGCCTCTTTCATGCATGTGGTAGATGACATGGGTGCACCAGTGGCTCCAGTAGTCGTACCATGTGACTGTTGTGGGTTGAGTGGTCATGTTATAGGGGAATGTACTTATATTGTCTCTGAGCGTGAGTATGAGCACACTTTTTCCAAAAATGCTCATTATGACCATTACGCATCCGCGTACAATCCGAGAGTGATGGATTCGTGGGGAGACAATTCGTATTCAAATTCTTATACATCATTTCCACCCCAGTATCCTCCTCCCGAATACCCAGAATTCTACCAACACCCCACTTCAAATCATTGGACTCATTCTCAGCCCATCAACACCCAACCCCAAAATTTCCCAAGCTCTGACTTGGACCCCATCGTTGACCGCATACCTGATTCCTTGAAACAAACTCTCCAAACATTCATGGAAACCACACAAAACTTATTGAAGTCCAACTTGAATTCCTTGCAAACCATGGAAATGCAAGTGAGCCAGATGACACAACAATTCCATGAACGTGAGGATGGTAACTTTTCTTGTCAACATGAGGATTCATCTTTTGATATCGAACCACCACCACATCCACAAATTCCAAGCACAACCTTTCAAAGTCAAACTCCTAGTCAGTCTGAGGGACTTGCGGTTTCAATTCACGATCACTTAGTGGAGGATTCGATTCAAATTGAGAATAACTTGGACCAGCTTCATTATGAGTCGACATAGGATTGTGCCTTATCTTTTTGTCCCGTGGCCCTTGAGCCACATGATCTTCATGTTGTGCCTCTTAAGGACTCACCTCTGGTGGAGCAAGAGCTCCCTAGTACCCTCAATTTGAAACAACCTGATGAGAGTTTGCCTCTCACTATTGTTCCTGATCATCTTGGAAATGATGGAACATCAAACAACTACATTGCTCATGAGGGTATTAGGAGTTCCTTGGAGGATACCTTGGGTATGAGACCCACTGTTTGTTCGCCTGGTGTGTCGGATATGCCTAACGAGGTTCTTGACCTCGTTCCGACGCACCAGCCTGTTGGTTGGAGAGTTTGGATTGACGATCATAACTTCAGCAGCGCAACAGGAGAAACTCTTCTTCCGTTGCCCCTCATTTCCCAAACTCTTGAGAGGTTCAAGCTCTTTCAGTTTGATCCTTTGAATGAGACGCCTTTGCGTCCAATTCACGAACCTCTCATTTCATCCGGTGCTCTTTGTGAAGGGGGCCCACGCATGAGTATTCTGGCCCCGCATGGTGTCATGTTCCCTTTCCAAGTGCATTGACCCGCTCTTGAGGTTCCCATTTGATGTCTTTTGACAAATGAAGATGGGAACTTATGTTTGTACATAGTTATATAAAAAAAAAGTTCAATAAAAGAGTTCTTCAGTGAGCATCGATTGTTGTGAGCCCCAACCCTTGTGTATTTGGGCTCCATTTCTTTCACGTATTTGTACCCTTTCTTTAGCATCTCACAGGTTTTGAGGGAATTTGGGTTGTGTCCATCAACATAGCCATACACTCCCCTTTGTACTTCACGTTGGTGAGATCTCTCCTTTTTCATGCATAAATCCATGTAGTATTTTGCTCACATTCATTGAGGACAATGCATGAAGTAGGTGTGGGGGGTGTTTTACGTGTGTACATAGTTGAGTCTTTTCTTTTGATTTTGTTTTCTTTTGTTTGCATTTTTAGGGTCATGTTAGTGTGCTGCATTTAATATCGATATATCTGTTTGCCATGATCCTTGGGTGACTTGTCTTCTTTTGCTTGCCTAATGCTTCAAAATTTTCACATTTCTTTCAAAATCTTCATGTGTTTTCGAAAGAAAATGTTTTGTGGGTTTTGCGTGTGTTTAGCATGTGCAAAACCGTTGAGAGGCAAAGGAAAAAGAAAGCTCCCAAAATTGTCTTGAACTTGATGCATTAGGATATCTAGTACGTGGCTTTAGGATTTATCGAGTCGTTAGGATGCACCCCAGTTTTCCTTTGGCGGTGAGTAATCATAGGGTTTCAGTGCTCAAACATTCAAAGAAGTCCACCCTGAACCTAGTGAGTCAACAATTCGTGTTTGTTAATTTAGGAAGTTTATTGTAGTCAAGGACCCTCTTAATCTTGTTGTGAGACATTAGTGTAGGGGTTTTGGTTCATGTGTAGATAAGAAATAAGTGAGTAGATGTTCTCTCTTCTCGCACGGCTCCTATCACTCGGGAAAGTAGGTCTGAGGGGACTTTGTGCTTGGTGCTTTCGAGTCATCTGACATGGGATGCGCCGACCGAACTCCCGTTACACGGGTGGTAGGGATTGCCCTATGTGGAGATTTGGGGAAAGGTGTATGTGATAGTGTAAGTCCTCATGGGCAATGATGCACGAAACCTGACCCTTGGAGAACGAAGCTCCAACTAATAAAAAGAAAAAAAAAGAAACAAAATTGTGAAAAGAAACAAAAAGAAAAAAATATTGTAATGCAAATAAGAACCTTAATGGACCTTACACTTTGTATCACTTGAGGATCTTGAGGTTGTCCATGTCTTTCACTTAATTTCTTATTTAACTTGCACGAATGGTTTATTAGGCTAGGTGTGGACTGATTACCTATATAGAGTCGGCCCGTAGGATTACCGCGTCCATTGATCGACAAAATATGTCCAACGAGTCGAGTGTCTAGATTGAATAATGCATCTTGTTCGGATTTTGTGGGTATATCCGCTGAAAACCCTCAGGAGACAACACTCCTCCTCCTTGGCAAAAAGGAGGTTTAATGGCTTCTTGCACGTGCTAAGTGCAACCGTGATTCCTACGAAAGTGAGTTAGGATTTCTTGTTTTTCGTTTGCTTTTCTCTTTCTTTGTTTTGCTCGGGACTAGCAAAAACTTAGGTGTGGGGGTATTTGATTGACATCATTTCATGCTTATATTTGTACCTTATATCCATTATCTTACACCTAAGCAATGCTACGTGACGAGTTTTATGTTTAGTTTTCAGGAATAAAGAGGTTTGAAGAGAAGAGCCATGAAAGGACCCAAAGGCAGGAAAAAGGACTTAATTGTGAGACCTGAGGACCAAGATGCAATGGAGAAGGACCTGATCGTAAGACTTAAGGACCTAAGAGCAAAACAGGAAACTCCACACCATCATGAGGAGTATTTTGGCAATTCGATTCGGGTCGGTCCTCCAATAAACAAAGTAGATGCATCAAAGACCAACAAAGACCACCAGGAAAGCCCACAACCAAAACCAACTCGATCTGGATCATATAGACCGCCAATTGGCGGTCTTGGACCGCTAATTAGCGGTCCATATGTCTCCAGATCCGCTAAGATTTGTGCTGGGCTTGTATTAGTGTATTCTTAGTCTATTTTTGGTATTGGTTTAGTCCCACATCGGGGGATTGTCCCCGATTAGCTTTTTCCATGCTTATAAATAGAACTCTTCACCTTCCATTGTAATTACCCATTGCTTGGTGGTATTCTCTCTACTAAGGAGTGAGCCTTGAAGCAAAAACTCAAGGTGGAGATGAATGCTACCTTCAATGTGAGTCATTTGTTAATAAAATAATTCTTCTAGTTTCTTTCAATCTTGTCATTTAATTTGTGCATGTTTGTTTAGTCATTCCTTTCCTTTTATGTTTCTTTAATGCTTCTTGCCTTCTTAGTTAACTTTCATTTCAGTATTATGCTTTCTTTTGCTAATATAGTTAGTGTAATGAGTAGTGAGTAGTTCCATCCCCATTTGGGGGGTGGAGAAATATGTGATATAATCATGTAGTGTATTAAGTGTGTTATCTTTATCCCTTGAGCTTTATATGATTTCCATAACCATCTAATGAGTTTTCACTCTTATCTTTGATATGCTAATGCTCTTGAATGAAGCTTAGCTTATGCTTTGATTAGTGGACCTATTTTATGGGGAATGATAAGGTTAGGATATGGATGAATTTAATATTGGAAACACAATTTGTAGTGTATGAGCTCTTGTTGCCTTTACCTTAGCTAATGTCTTGTATGTTTTAATGATGTAGTGAAATCTTAATTCATGTGGAGGCATAGTAGGGTATAGTCTTTATACTTGAGTTCATGTAGCTTCATTCCAATTATTGTCTTGTATGTTTTAATGATGTAGTCTTATCTTAATTCATGTAGAGGCAAAGTTGGATGTAGTTTTATGATTTCATGCACTACATGTTGTGAGGAGCTTAATGAACACACACACACTTCTTTATGTTCACATTATTTCTCTACCCCCTTTGGGGTTTAGTTTCTTGCTTCTTTTCCATTTCCATTTGCATCTTAGTGTAGTTTAGTGTAACCAACCTTTCTTCCCTTTCTTTACCTCTCGCCTTCGCACAAACCAAGTGTCGACACACCTCCCAGTGGACGACCCGTATTTGCCACCGCTTCAACGCGGCCGTGCACTTGAGGTTAAATATAAAACGAGATCAATCAGAAGCCTAAACGAAACCCAACCGCAGATTCCCCCAAATCCCCTCCCCCTCTCCTCGCAGCCTCTCCTCGTGGTCTCGGCCCCTCGCCTCCTCTCCGTCGATCCCTCCTCATGCACTCCCTCTGTTGATCCCTCCTTCAACCCTAGTGCTCACGCACTTTAACACGACTTCCTCGTCAATCAACTCCAACACGGCTTCCGCGTCGAATTTCATCCACGTACTAAACTTCCAACCTTAGTATTTTGTTATTATGGAAGGCTAGTGTCCTTGATTATGCATGATGCTTCAGTAACTTTGATTATGCATATAATATGTATTTTTGGAAAAAAATATTTTGATTATGCATCATTGAGTATAATAGTTTGATGTGTAAACTCTGTTTGTTTGTATTCTTTGGTGTGTTATAGTTCTAGAAGTATTGTTTGTTCATCCAAAAATATAATATGATCATGGTCGTGTATCTGTTATTCGAGATGTATAAGTTGGAGTTATGCTCCACTAAATACATAATATTATTATTATATATAATTGGGTATGTTTGGTATTGGAATTCGAGAATACAACATGTAACGTTTCTGATATGCCATTGTTCTTCTTTGTGCTAGTTATATACTTCTGGTTGTGTGTTTGCCATTCCGGTTTCAATAGTTGCTTCTGAATTAACTTTTAGTACAGGTTGACGTATTTTTAGTGATTATCACAGTGCACTTACTCCAAAGCTTGTTGAGTGTTTAATTTGTACATAGGATTGGGTACGAGGAAACCATGAAGTTGAATTGCCTACAAGTTTGGAAGAGCTTCAAGAACTTGAGACTCTAGGTACGAATCAGTTACATTTGCATTCACTTTAATATTTATGAACCTCGTCTTATATGTGTTTTGTATTGTATGTTTCAATTATTTCAGAGGATAAAGATATTGTAGAGATGCTTTCTCAAGTTATCTAAATTGTGTTTTTATTATGTGTTTTGTAGTATGTGTTTTGTAGTATGTAATATTCGACCTTAATAAACATGCATCGGCTTGCTCAAGTTATCTGAATTGTATTTTGTATTATGTAATGTTAGAACTTAGAATAAATGATCTATTTTTCTATCTCAAGTGATTTGAATTGGTTAATTTATGTTTTCAATTAGTTAATTTATTGGATAGGAATTTAAGCTTATAATTGCAATAAATTCTGGTCCAACCCAATCTGACCCAAGCCAACCCGAAAATTTCGGGTCGGGTTAGGTTGAACCTGAATCGGTTCGGGTTGAGTTTTTCCAAAACCCAATTTTTTTGGGTTGGGTCGGGTTCTGGCCCAAACCTGACCCATGTGTACCCCTACCTATGAGTAAGAAGAAGGGTCTGACTTGCAAAAAGGCGTCAAAAGCCAATACCTAAGAGTTTACTTGCAATTTTCGCCTCCTTCCTGGCTTCCCAAACCAATCAACGCACCAGGCGTGTACCTCACATGGGAAATAGAAGGCTTAAATTGCCATCCAGATCTTGCGCAGCTACGGGCCAACCCCGCGGCTAATAGCAATGTGTTGACCGTTAAGGGTGGTCAAAGTTCAGATTCGCCAAAATTTCACTAGACAAAATGTTTGGATTAACTATTGTTGTTACGAATAGATATTTGAAATCCTAGTCAAGTGAGGATTCGACATATACGTGATTAAGATTAGGTGCAGTATAATTATCAAAGTTAAGTTACTTAAGGTAAAAAAGCCTACAATATCTTGATGTTGATCATTTACTTGAGCTTTAACTTCACTCTCATCATAATGATACACATGGTCAACTCCAATTTCAATGTTTGAATCGATACTCATCACTAATAAGGTTGTTCTCTCTATCTTCGAACACATAATGAAGATTAACATCATTTTCACCAACATTCACATTTCCACAAACACTTTGCAGGCTATTCAATGCTGCAAAATAGTGTTATTACGTCGGGTTTTTTGATGGATAACTACGAGTTGACCACCTCCGATGACCGACGTGATACGGGGGTACGTGGTAAGGGAGGGGTATATAAGGTATACCATGTCGGTGGATTAGCTAAACACCGACGTGGTATGTCATTTTATTCGATAAGAAAATCAAATAAAAACACATACCACGTCATATTTTAGGCAATCCATCGACGTGGTCCGTATACATATCGTGTTTGTTTAACCATAAAATCCGACGTGATATGTCATTTTGTTAAAAATAGAATTTTGGAAAAAATTAAATAAAAGGATATACCATCTCGGTTTTAGGCAATTCTCCGACGTGGTATGTATACCATTAAATCAGACGTGGTATGTTCTTTTATTAGAAAATGAATTCTAACAAAAAAATCAATTAAAATGACATACCACGTCGGTTTTTAGTGGACCGACATTCCATGCAGAAACCCCATGTTCAATTTTAACATAAAATCTGACATACTATCCCCCAAAAAAACCAAATAAAAAGGACATAACACGTCTGTTTCAACCAAGTAACCGACGAGATATTTTTATTTTCTTTTTTTTTGAAATTCTACTTTTTAATTTCACATAAAATTCCATGCGATTGGAATAGAAATCGCACAACATTTAATTTCACATAAAATTTCCTGCAATTGGAAAATGAATTTCACTACATGTATATACAAAAATTATCATATATATAATTCAGTTCTGCAAATGTATATACAAAAATTGTCATATATATAATTTAGTTTGCACTATGTTCCTAAAGTTGAAAGTAATCTTAAATTTTTGAATATGTATGACTGAACGTTTTAAAATAAGCACAAGTGCACGACCACGTTGAAGCGGTGACAAATACGGGTCGATCCACAGGGAGGTGTGTCGACTTTGCTTAGTTCGAAGGCGAGTGGGAAACAAAGGGAAGAAAAGATTGATTAAACTAAACTACACTAAACTAGTAAACAACGAAGAAGGAAATGAAAACACAAAACGAACTAAACTAAGCTAAGCAACTACTAATAGGAAAGATAAAATTCAGGAATGGGAAACACCCCTAAGGGGTGGAGTTTGTACACATGAAATAAGTGTGGTGAATGCATACATTAAACTTAAGTGTAGTTAGTGTTTGTTAATGCAAAAAAAGTACCTTAGGGCAAGACCTAACATTCAAAGCACTAACCTAGGTGATTAATATGAGCATGACAAATTTGTTATTAAGAACATAAAGAAGCATGGAATGTACCTAAACATTATGGCAGAAACCATCAAGTTAAAAGTTCTTATTAATTCAAACAAGCATACTAATATTTCTCACATACAACAATGTTTAGCATTCATTCCATCTATATAACATTTATAGAGACACCTACTCCACCCCCAAAGGGGGATGGAACTATTCACACATATTTAAACTAACATTCATACTAAGGAAAGAAAACATGCATAAAATAATTCTAAGAAGACTAAAACAAACAAGTTAACTAAGTATGCAGGAATTAAAAGAGGCAATATGAACAAAACTTAACAAAACATCTATTATTACTCACTCAATCACAAGTAGTCTCTCTCGACTAGAGTTTTTTCTCTAAGGCTTTTACTCCTAGTAGAGAGGAAGGCCCCCAAGAGAGAGATGGGATACAAAGGAGGAGGAAGAGTTCTATTTATAGCCATAGAAAAAGGTAATCCGGGACAATCCCTCGGTATGGGACTAATACAATACAAAAAATAGACAAAACACACAATTATACATGACCCGACTAAACCGCATCAGATCCGGAGCAACCCACACCGCCAATTGGAGGTCTACAGGGTTTGGATCCAGTCTGGATTTTTGTGGGCTTTCCTGGATGGCTTTCTTCATGTGTGATGTATCCAAGTCGGTTGCTGGAGCTCTGACCCGAATCGAATTGCCAAAATAATCCCCATGATGGTGTGGAGTTTCTTGATTTGCTCATTGGTCCTTTGGGATTACATTCAGGTTCTTCTCCCTTGCATCTTAGTCCCTAAGTCTCTCAACTCAGTCCTTTTTCCCGGTTTTAGGTCCTTTTATGTCTCTTCCTTCAATCCAGTTTATTCCTGAAACTCAAACATAAAACTCGTTACACAGCATTGTTTAGATGAAAGATAATGGATATAAGACACAAATGTATGCATGATATGATGTCAATCAAATACCTCCACACCTAACTTTTATTAGTCCCGAGCAAAACAAAGAAAGAGAAAATGAAAGAAAGCAAAAACATAGGAAAAACATGGAAATCCTAACTCACTTTCGTAGGAATCACGGTTAAACTTAGCACGTGCAACAAGCCGTTAAACCTCCTTATCGCCAAGGAGGAGGAGTGTTGTCTCCTGAGGGTTTTCAGTGGATATACCCAAAAAATCTGAAGATAGATGCATTATTCAATCTAGAAAGTTGACTCGATGGACTCATTTTTATCGATCACAGGATGCGGTAATTCTACGGGTCGACTCTATATATGTATCCAGTCCACACACCAAGCCTAATGAATCATTCGTGCAAGTTAATTAAGGACTTAAATGAAAGACATGGCCATCCTTAACCTGCTCAAGTGATATAAAGTGTAAAGTCCATTAAGGTTCTTATTTGCATTACCATTTTTTTCTTTTTTTCTATTATTTCTGCCTAGTTTGTATTTCATTCTCCCAGGGTTAGGTTTCGTGCATCATTGCCTATGAGGACTTACACTATCACGTACACCTTTCCCCACATCTCCACATAGGGCAATCCTTACCACCCGTGTAACGGGAGTTCGGTTGGTGCATTCCAAGCACCAGGCACAAAGTTCCCTCGGACATAATTTCCCGAGTGATAGGAGTCGTGCGAGAAGAGAGAACACCTACTCACTTATTTCTTATTTACACATGAACCAAAACCCCTACACTTAATGTCTCACAACAGGAGACACGACTTATTGACACACTAGGTTCATGGTGGACTTCTTTAATTGTTTGACTACTGAAACCCTATGATGACTCGCCCCCTCGAGGGAAGACTGGGGTGCATCCTAACGACTAGATAAGTCCTAAAGCCACTGTACTAGATATCCTAATGCATCAAATTCAAGACAATTTTGAGAGCTCTCTTTTTACTTTGCCTCACAACGGTTTTGCACATGCTAAACACATGCAAAACCCACAAAACATTTTCTTTTGCAAACACATGAAGATTTTGAAACAAATGTGAAAACTTTAAAGCACTAGGCAAGCAAAAGAAGACAAGTCGCCCAAGGATCATGGCAAGCAAATATATCAACATTAAATGCAGCACACTAACATGACCCTAATAGTACAAATGGGAACGTCAAAAGTGGGTCAATGCACTTGGAAAGGGAACATGTCACCACGCGGAGCCAAAATACTCATGTTTGGGCCCCCTCATAAAGAGCATAACATGGAAGAAGAGGTTCATGAATTAGATGCAAGGGCGTCTCATTCAAAGGATCAAACTAAAAGAGATTGAACCTCTCAAAAGTTTGGGAAATATGGGGCAACGGAAGAAGAGTTTCTCCTGTTGCAGTATTGAAGTTATGATCGTCAATCCAAACTCTCCAACCAATAGGCTGGTGGGTCTGAACGAGGTCAAGAACCTCGTCATGCATGTCCGACTCACCAGGCGAACAGAAAGTGGGTCTCTTACCCAAAGTATCTGATTGACATCATTTCATGCTTATATTTGTATCCTATATCCATTATCTTTCACCTAAACAATGCTATGTCACGAGTTTTATGTTTAGTTTTCAGGAATAAATAGGTTTGAAGAGATGAAGGATAAAAGGACCCAAAAGCTGGGAAAAAGGACTGAATTGTGAGATCTGGGGACGAAGATGCAAGGAAGAAGGACCTGATTGCAAGACAGAAGGACCTAAGAGCAAAACAGAATACTCCTCACCATCATGGGGAGTATTTTGGCAATTCTATTCGGGTCAGAGCTCCAACATGCAAACTAGATGCATCAAATACCAACAAAGCCTTCCAGAAAAGCCCACAAGAAATTCTAGAGCGATCCGGACACTGTAGACCGCTAATTAGCGGTCCAAGACCGCTAATTGGCGGTCACTTTTGGCCCAAATGCGCTCAAATTTCTCCAGCACATGTATTAGAGGATGTTTAGGCTATGTGTGGTATCTGTTTAGTACCACATCGGGGGATTGTCCCGGATTAGCTTTTTCCATGCCTATAAATAGAACTCTTCACCTCCTTTTGTAATCACTCCATATTTTAAGTGGCTATTCTTCCTAGTAGAAGTGAGGCCTTGAAGCACACACTAAAGTAGGAGGATGCTACTTTTAATGTGAGTCATTTTATAAATAAAGTTTTGTGTTTCTTTCATTGTTTGTTTTATGCTTCTTTTATTGTTTGTGCATGTTTTAGTTTAATCGTCTTTTAATTCTAGCTTAGTTTTAATATGCTTTCTTTCCATAGTTTAATAATTAGTGTAATGTTTAGTGAGTAGTTCCATCCCCTTTGGGGGGTGGAGTATATGTACATACATACATTAGAGAATGTGATGAATGCTTTAATTTCAATGTGTTGATTAAACATGAATGTATGCTTGCTTGTTTAGGATAGAATTTATAACTTGATGAGTTTTGCCAAAATGATTAGACACCTCTCATGCTTGTTTAGGTTCTGAAATAAACAACTTGCATATGTAAATGTTAATCAACCAAGTTTGTGAATAGATTGATAGGTTTTGCCATAACATTTAGACACTTCCTATGCTTGATAAACACCACCTTCATGTGCTTAAAGAATGTATTCTACACCCACCTCTTTGCTTGTGTGCACTCACTCCACCCCTTAGGGGTTTTCCATTCCTGAAATTCCAGCACTTCTATTTTGTTCTTAGCTTAGTTTTTATTTGATCGTGTTTGTTTCGTTCGCATTTCATACTTCTTAGTGTAGCGTAGTCTAGATTAGCATAATCAATCTTTCTCTTCCCTATTTAGCCACTTGATTTCTGATAAACAAGAGGCTGCTCACCTCCCTGAGGACGACCCGTACTTGCCACCGCTTCATCGCGGCCGTGCACTTGCGGTTTAAATTAAAACGTTCAACAGTATCCTCTAAGGCACTCCCAATACCCTCACTGGCGATGTAATTGTTTGATGTCCCATAATTTCCAAGATGGTCAGGAACAATAGTTAGAGGCAAACTCTCATCAGATCGTTTGAAATTAAGGGTACTAGGGAGCTCTTGGTCCACCAGAGGTGAGTCCTTAAGAGGCACAAAATGAAGATCATGTGGCTCAAAGGCCATGAGACAAAAAGATAAGGCACACTCCTGTGCCGACTCATAATGAAGTGATTGATCGTTTATATTAATCGCAAGTGCACGGCCGCGTTGAAGCGGTGGCAAATACGGGTCGTCCACTCGGAGGTGTGTCGACGTTTGGTTTGTGCGAAGGAGAGTGGTAAGGAAAGGAGAGAAATGTTGGTTACACTAAACTACACTAAGATGCAAAAAGAAAAGAAAGATAAGCAATAAAAACTAAACCCCATAGGGGGTAGAGAAATAATGTGAATATAAAGATGTGTGTGTGTGTTCAATTAAGCTCCTCACAACATGTAGTGCATGAAATCATAAACTACATCCAACTTTGCCTCCACATGAATTAAGATAAGACTACATCATTAAAACATACCAGACAATAATTGGAATACACTAAATACACTTAAAACATCATTAACACACACTTAATACACTACATGATGTTATCACATATTTCTCCACCCCCCAAATGGGGATGAAACTACTCACTACTCATTACACTAACTATATTAACAAAATGAAGCATAATACTGAAATGAAATTACTCCAAGAAAGCAAGAAATATTAAAGAAGCTTAAAAGGAAAGGAAAGACTAAACAAGCATGCACAAATTAAAAGACAAGATTAAAAGAAACTAGAAGAATTATTTTATTAACAAATGACTCACATTGAAGGAAGCATTCTTCTCCACCTTGAGTTTTTGCTTCAAGGCTCACTCCTTAGTAGAGAGAATGCCACCAAGCAATGGGTGATTACAATGGAAGGTGAAGAGTTCTATTTATAGGCATGGGAAAAGCTAATCCGGGACAATCCCCCGATGTGGTACTAAACCAATACCAAAAATAGCCTAAACAAACATTAATATAAGTCCAAGAGAAATCTTAGCGGATCTGGGATGATCCAGACCACTAATTGTCGGTTCCAGACCGCCAATTGGCGGTCCATAAGATCTTGATCCGTCTGCATTTTGTGTTGGGCTTTGCTTGAAGTATTTCTTGGTCTTGGATGCATCTACTTGGTTTTTTGGAGCTCTGACCCGAATCAAATTGCCAAAATACTCCCCATGATGGTGTGGATTTTCCTGTTTTGCTCTTAGGTCCTTCGGTCTTACGATCAGGTCCTTCTCCCTTGCATCTTAGTCCCTAGGTCTCACAATTAAGTCCTTTTTCCTGCTTTTGGGTCCTTTCATGGCTCTTGTCTTCAAACCTCTTTATTCCTGAAAACTAAACATAAAACTCGTCACGTAGCATTGCTTAGGTGTAAGATAATGGATATAATACAAATATGAGCATGAAATGATGTCAATCAAATACCCCCACACTTAAGTTTTTGCTAGTCCCGAGCAAAACAAAGAAAGAGAAAAGAAAACGAGAAACAAGAAATCCTAATTCACTTTCGTAGGAATCACGGTTGCACTTAGCACGTGCAACAAGCCGTTAAACCTCCTTGTTTCGAAGGAGGAGGAGTGTTGTCTCCTTAGGGTTTTCAGCGGATATACCCACAAAATCCGAACAAGATGCATTATTTAATCTAGACCTCGACTTGTTGGACAATTTTTTGTCGATCATTGGACGCGATAATCCTACAGGCCGAATCTATATAGGTAATCAGTCCACACACCTAATCTAATGAACCATTCATGCATGTTAAATAAGGAATTAAATGAAAGACATGGACAACCTCAACATCCTCAAGTGATACAAAGTGTAAAGTCCATCAAGGTTCTTATTTGCATTTTTTTCTTTTTGTTTCTTTTCTCATTTTTGTTTCTTTTCTTTTTATTAGTTTGAGCTTCATTTTTCCAGGGTCAGGTTTCGTGCATCATTGCCCATGAGGACTTACACTATCACGTACACCTTTCCCCAAATCTCCACATAGGGCAATCCCTACCACCCGTGTAACGAGAGTTCGGTCGGCGCATCCCAAGTCAGATGACTCGAAAGCACCAGGCACAAAGTCCCCTCAGACCAACTTTCCCGACTGATAGGGGCCGTGCGAGAAGAGAGAACACCTACTCACTTATTTCTTATCGACACATGAACCAAAACCCCTACACTTAATGTCTCACAACAAGATTTAAAGGGTCCTTGACAACAAAACATTCCTTAAGTTAACAGACACGAATTATTGACTCATTA
Source organism: Triglochin maritima (assembly GCA_963682175.1). Classification (NCBI taxonomy): domain Eukaryota; kingdom Viridiplantae; phylum Streptophyta; class Magnoliopsida; order Alismatales; family Juncaginaceae; genus Triglochin; species Triglochin maritima. The sequence continues at coordinate 16,634,450 of OY821785.1, forward strand.
GGTTCAGGGTGGACTTCTTTAAATGTTTGAGCACTGAAACCATATGATTACTCATCCGCAAGGGAAAACTGGGGTGCATCCTAACGACTCGATAAATCCTAAAGCCACAGTACTAGATATCCTAATGCATCAAGTTCAAGACAATTTTTGGAGCTTTCTTTTTACTTTGCCTCTCAACGGTTTTGCACATGCTAAACACACACAAAACCCACAAAACATTTTCTTTCGCAAACACATGAAGATTTTGAAAGAAATGTGAAAATTTTGAAGCACTAGGCAAGCAAAAAAAGACAAGTCACCCAAGGATCAAGGCATGCAGATATATCGATATTAAATGCAGCACACTAACATGACCCTAATAATGCACACAAAAGAAAATAAAATCAACGAAAAAAGACTCAACTATGTACACACGTAAAACACCCCCACACCTACTTCATGCATTGTCCTCAATGAATGCGAGCAAGATACTACATGGATTTATGCATGAAAAAGGAAAGATCTCACCAATATCAAGCGCAAAGCGAAGTTCATGGTTATGTTGATGGACAGAAACCCGAATTCCCTCAAAACTTGTGAGATGCTAAAGAAGGGATACAAATACGTGAAAGAAATGGGGCCCAAATACTCAAGGGTTGGAGCTCACAACAATCGATGCTCACTGAAGGAGTCTTTTATTGTACTTTTATTTTTATTTTTATATATAACTATGTACAAGCATAAGTTCCCATCTTCATTTGTCAAAAGACATCAAATGGGAACCTCAAGAGTGGGTCAATGCACTTGGAAAGGGAACATGACACCACGCGGGACAAGAATACTCATGCGTGGCCCCCCTTCACAAAGAGCACCAGATGAAATGAGAGGTTCATGAATTGGACGCAAAGGCGTCTCATTCAAAGGATCAAACTGAAAGAGCTTGAAATTATGAGGGGCAATGGAAGAAGAGTTTCTCCCATTGTGCTGCTGAAGTTATGATCGTCAATCCAAACTCTCCAACCAACAGGCTGGTGCGTCGGAACGAGGTCAAGAACCTCGTTAGGAATGTCCGACACACCAGGCGAACAAAAGGTGGGTCTCATACCCAAGGTATCCTCCAAGGAACTCTTAATACTGTCATGAGCAATGTAGTTGTTTGATGTTCCATCATTTCCAAGATGATCAGGAACAATAGTGAGAGGCAAACTCTCATGAGGTTGTTTGAAATTGAGGGAACTAGGGAGCTCTTGCTCCACCAGAGGTGAGTCCTTAGGAGGTACAACAATAAGGTCATGTGGCTCAAGGGCCACGGGACAAGAAGATAAGGCACAATCATGTGCCGACTCGTAATGAAGTTGGTCCATGTTATTCTCAATTGGGATCGAATCGTCCACCAAGTGATCGTGAATTGAAACCCCAAGTCCCTCAGACTGACTTGGAGTTTGACTTTGAAAGATTGTGCTTTAAATTTGTGGATGTGGTGGTGATGGTTCAATATCAAAAGATGAATCCTCATGTTGACAAGAAAAGTTACTCTCCTCATGTTCACGTAATTGCTGCGACATTTGACTCACTTGCAGTGTCATTTTTTGTATGGTCTGTTGAATGATTTCCATGAACGTAAGGAAAGTTTGTTTCGAGGAATCAGGTATGTGGTCAACTATGAGGTCCAAGTTAGAGCTTGGGAAATTTTGGGGTTGGGTGTTGATGGGCTGAGAATGAGTCCAATGATTTGAAGTGGGGTGTTGGTAGAATTCTGGGTGTTCGGGAGGAGGATACTGGGGTGGAAATGGTGTATAAGAATTTGAATACGAATTGTCTCCCCACGAATCCATCCCTCTCGGGTTGTACGCGGATGCGTAATCGTCATATTGAGCATTTGGGGAAAAGGTATGGTCATACTCAGGCTTTGGGGGAACATAAGGACATTCCCTGAAATCATGACAACTCAACCCACAACAGTCGCACGGTACGGCTACTGGAGCCACCAGTGCACTCATGTCGTCTGCCATACGCATGAAAGAGGCCAAAGTTTGTTGTAATGTCTCTGTTTGTTGAACAGCATATGATCCGATGTAACTAGATGGTGGTCTAGCAGTCGGTGCCTCTCTCATACTACCCCAATATGAAGATTTCTCAGTCACACAATTACGATTGTCCCAACCATACGGGGTGTTTGTCTGAGCCACCCCGGGTTGCATGGGTCCAGAATACCAGGAAGAATTGTCCTGGTCCCAACAATGATTTGGATGGTCGCCCATGTAACCATCCATCTCAACAAAGAACTCTCGAGTCGATCACTCTCACCACCACGAGTCCAAGCTCGCAAAAAGTGCTCGACTCGACCCTAAAACGCTACCAGAGAGTGTAAAGGGGAGGAGACTATAACGTAGAAGAAGGTGAGAAGATGATGACTCAGAGGAGAGGGGAAGAATCCTAGAGCTAGCGTGGGTAATGGGATCAGGTAGAAGCCTAACTAGCAAGCACGGCTCAAACTATGTAAGGCAATGGGTCCTTAGGCTAGACGACGCCTAACTTCGAGGTCACTAGCCTTGACACGCCTCACCTCCCTACAACGAGGACCATAATGCCCAGCAAGTGATACAAGATACGGAGATCCAGTACCTCCTACCATCGACAAGGCAGGCAATGCCGATCAGGTCATGACGGTCTCGACTAGATTATCTCCTAGTGTGTCCGAATTCCTTAAGGCCAATGTCTACTTGCTTTTAGTTAAGGCTATATTAAGAGTGATTTTTGGGGCCAAGGAAAGGGTGATGAAATCCCCACCTTATCTTTTATGGGACAACCCCTCCTTAGTAGCGTTTTGAGCTTAAATCTAGCAATCAATCACTCCAATCAAACACTCAACTCACTCTTGTCCTGATGTACCTTACTAACTAATGCATGATCGAAACGTGCCTGAATGAGAGATTTGGGTGCACGTACCTCACGCCAGCAATCAACAACAAAATGTAAAGCAAATAAAAGACAAATGCATGCAAGGTCTACACATGATGCATGACCTAGATGGCAAGAAGTCTAATATTTTGCTTTGAGTTTTATGGTCCAAGTTGATTAAAGGGGTTTGAAATTAAATATGGGAGCAAACTAGAAGTCATAGCATGCAAAATGGTACTCCCAGATAACTAAAAAGAACCCACAAGCAACCAGAACAAAACTGAGAGAAAATGAGGCTCACCAGGCCGCCAATTGGCGGTCCCAGACCGCTGATTGGCGGTCACTTTTGCGTTATTGGCTCTCAAATTCTTCCAGTCACTTCCCCTTGATTCTAAGAATGACTGAAGCACACAAAAACTAAAACCACTCGAATCGTCCAAACCAAAGTCGGGACAGAGCACCTCCCCGACAACGGCGCAAAAAACTTGATTGATCGTTTTATATTAACCGCAAATGCACGGCCGCGTTGAAGCGGTGGCAAATACGGGTCGTCCACTGGGAGGTGTGTCGACGTTTGGTTTGTGCGAAGGAGAGTGGTAAGGAAAGGAGTGAAAGGTTGGTTACACTAAACTACGCTAAGATGCAAAAAGAAAAGAAAGATAAGCAATAAAAACTAAACCCCATAGGGGGTAGAGAAATAATGTAAATATAAAGATGTGTTTGTGTGTTCAATTAAGCTCCTCACAACATGTAGTGCATGAAATCATAAACTACATCCAACTTTGCCTCCACATGAATTAAGATAAGACTACATCATTAAAACATACAAGACAATAATTGGAATGAAGCTAAATGAACTCATGTATAAAGACTAGACCCTACTATGCCTCCACATGAATTAAGATAAGACTACATCATTAAAACATACAAGACATTAGCTAAGGTAAAGACAACAAGAGCACATACACTACAAATTGTATTTCCAATATTAATTCCATCCATATCCTAACCTTATCATGCCCTATAAAATAGGTCCACTAATCAAAGCATAAGCTAAGCTTCATTCAAGAGCATTAGCATATCAAAGATAAGAGTGAAAATCCACTAGATGGTTATGGAAATCATATAAAGCTCAAGGGATTAAGATAACACACACTTAATACACTACATGATCATATCACATATTCCTCCACCCCCCAAATGGGGATGAAACTACTCACTACTCATTACAGTAACTATATTAACAAAATGAAGCATAATACTGAAATGAAATTACTCTAAGAAAGCAAGAAATATTAAAGAAGCTTAAAAGGAAAGGAAAGACTAAACAATCATGCACAAATTAAAAGTCAAGAATAAAAGAAACTAGAAGAATTATTTTATTAACAAATGACTCACATTGAAGGTAGCATTCTTCTCCACCTTGAGTTTTTGCTTCAAGGCTCACTCCTTAGTAGAGAGAATGCCACTAAGCAATGGGTGATTACAATGGAAGGTGAAGAGTTCTATTTATAGGCATGGAAAAAGCTAATCCGGGACAATCCCCCAATGTGGGACTAAACCAATACCAAAAATAGCCTAAACAAACATTAATACAAGTCCAAGAGAAATCTTAGCGGACCTGGGATGATCCAGACCGCCAATTGGCGGTCCATAAGATCCAGATCCGTCTGCATTTTGTGTTGGGCTTTGCTTGAAGTATTTCTTGGTCTTGGATGCATCTACTTGGTTTGTTGGAGCTCCTACCCAAATCGAATTGCCAAAATACTCCCCATGATGGTGTGGATTTTCCTATTTTGCTCTTAGGTCCTTCGGTATTACGATCAGGTCCTTCTCCCTTGCATCTTAGTCCCTAGGTCTCACAATTAAGTCATTTTTCCTGCTTTTGGGTCCTTTCATGGCTCTTCTCTTCAAACCTCTTTATTCCTGAAAACTAAACATAAAACTCGTCACGTAGCATTGCTTAGGTGTAAGATAATGGATATAAGATACAAATATGACTATGAAATGATGTCAATCATGAAGCTGGTCCATGTGTTTCTCAATTGGAATCGAATCCTCCACCAAGTGATCGTGAATTGAAACTCCAAGTCCCTCAGACTGACTAGGAGTTTGACTTTGAAAGATTGTGCTTTGAATTTGTGGATGTGGTGGTGGTTCGATATCAGAATATAAATCCTCATGTTGACAAGAAAAGTTACTCTCGTCACATTCACATAATTGATGCGTCATTTGACTCACTTGCAGTGCCATATTTTGTATGGACTGTTGAATGGTTTCCATGACTGTAAGGAAAGTTTATTTCAAGGAATCAGTTATGCGGTCAACTATAAGATCCAAGTCAGAGTTTGAGAAATTTTGGGGTTGGGTGTTGATGGGCTGAGAATGAGTCCAATGATTCGGAGTTGGGTGTTGGTAGAATTCTGGGTATTCGGGAGGAGGACACTAGGGTGAAAATGATGTATAAGAATTTGAATAAGAATTGTCTCGCCACGAATCCATCCCTCTTGGGTTGTACGCGGATGCGTAATGGTTATATTGGGCATTTTGGGAAAATGTATGCTCATACTCAGGCTCAGGGGGAACATAAGGACATTCCCCGATAACATGACCACTAAACCTACAACACTCACACGGTACGGCTACTGGAGCCACTGGTGCACTCATGTCATCTACTACATGCATGAAAGAGGCCAAAGGTTCTTGCAATGTCTCAGTTTGATGACCAACATATGATCCTACGTAACTAGATGGTGGTCTAGCAGTCGGTGTCTCTCTCATATTACCCTAATATGAAGATTGCTGAGTCACACAATTAAGATTGTCCAACCCATACAGGGTGTTAGCCTAAGCCACCCCAGGTTGCATGGGTCCGGAATACCAGGGAGAATTGTCCTGGTCCTAAAAATGATATGGATGGTCGCCCATCTAACCATCCATCTCAACAAAAAACTCTCGAGTCAACCACTCTCACCACCATGAGACTAAGCTGGCAAAAAGTGCTCGACTCGACCCTAAAATGCTAACAAAGAGTGTAAAGGCTAGGAGACTAGAACATAGAAGTTTGTGAGAAGAAAATGACTCAGAGGAGAAGGGAAGAATCCCTAAAAACTAGCTTGGGCAAAGGGTGATGGTAGAAGCCCAGTCTAGCAAACACGGCTCAAGCAGCATGCGGTCAGTATAGGTACTTACAACTACACGACGTCTAACTACGATGTCACACAGCCTCAACACGCCACACCTCCCTACGAAGAAAACCACAAAGCCCAGCAAGTGAGCCAAGATCTGGAGATCTCGTCTCTCCTACTATCGACAAAGTGGGTGATGCCGATCAGGCTATGACGATACTCTCCTAATGTGCCCGAGTCCTATTGGCCAATGTCTACTTGATTTTAGATTAAGGCTTTACTTGAGTGTGTTTTTTGGGTCTAAGGGAGGGGTGACGAAATCCCCAACTTATCTTTGAAGACTATAGGTGGTGCCCCTTAAAAAAGTTTTGAAATCTTAGGCTAGCAAGCAAGTCACCAAACAAGCACTCACCTCACTCTTGTCCCGATGCACGTTCCTAACTAATGCATGCTTTAACCATGCATGAATGAGAGAATGGGTGCACGAACCTCATTCCAGCAATCCACAACAAAAAATATAAAAGAAAAGAAAAGACAAATGCGTGCAAGGTCTACAATTGATGCATGACCTAGATGGCAATCAATCTAATCTTTTGCTTTGAGTTTTAAGGTCCAAGTTGTCTTAAAAGGGGAATTGATTAATCTGGGAGCTAACTTTAGGTTCAAACATGCAAATTTGAACTCCCAGACAACTGAATTGAAGAAACAAACAACTACAACAAAATTTGGAGCAAAACAAACTAACCACGACGCCAGTTGGCGGTCCCAGACTGCTGATTGGCGATCACTTTAGCTTATTTTTGCCTCCAACTTCCCCAGTAGCCTCCCCTTGACCCTGAGGATCCCTGAAACAAACCAAAAATAAAAACAAAAATTAAAACCACTTGAATCATCCAAACCAAAGTCTGGACATAACAGCTCCCCGGCAACGGCACCAAAAACTTGATTGAACGTTTTAAAATAACTGCAAGTGCACGGCCGTGTTGAAGCGATGGCAAATACGGGTCGATACATAGGGAGGTGTGTCGACTTTGGTTAGTTCGAAGGCGAGTGGGAAATAAAGGGGAGAAGAGTTTGATTAAACTAAACTACACTAAACTAGTAAACAACAAAGAAGGAACTGAAAGCACAAAACGAACTAAACTAAGCTAAGCAACTACTAAGAGTAAAGATAAAATTCAGGAACGGGAAACACCCCTAACTGGTGGAGTGTGTGTACGCATGAAATAAGTCTGGTGAATGCATACATTAAGCTTAAGTGTAGTTAGTGTTTCTTAATGCATAAGAAGTACCTAATGGCAAGACCTATAACTCAAAGCACTAGCCTAGGTGATTAATATGAGCATGGCAAGTTTGTTATTAAGAACATAAACAAGCATGGAATGTACCTAAACATTATGGTAGAAACCATCAAGTTAAGAGTTCTTATTAATTCAAACAAGCATACTAACATTTCTCACATACAACAATATTTAGTATTCATTCCATCTACATAACATGTATAGACACCTACTCCACCCAAAAGGGGGATGGAACTACTCACACATATTTAAACTAACATTCATACTAAGGAAAGAAAACATGCTTAAACTAATTCTAAAAAGACTAAAACAAAAAAATTCACTAAATATGCAAGAATTAAAAGAGGCAATATGAAGAAAAATTAACAAAACATCTATTATCACTCACTCAATTACAAGTAGCCTCTCTCCACCAAAGTTTTTGCTCCAAGGCTTTTACTCCTAGTAGAGAGGAAGGCCACCAAGAGAGAGATGGGATACAAAGGAGGAGGAAGATTTCTATTTATAGCCATAGAAAAAGGTAATCCAGGACAATCCGGACTAATACAATACCAAAAATAGACATAACACACAATTATACATGACCCGACTAAACCGCATCGGATCCGGGGCAACCTAGACCACTAATCAGCGGTCCCAGAGTGCTAATTGGCGGTCTATAGGGTTTGGATCTGGTCTGAATTTTGTGTGGGTTTTCTTGGATGACTTTCTTCGTGTGTGATGTATCCAAGTCGGTTGCTGGAGCTCCGACCTGAATCGAATTGCCAAAATACTCCCCATGATGGTGTGGAGTTTCTTGATTTGCTCCTTGGTCCTTTGGGCTTTCATTAAGGTCCTTCTCCCTTGCATCTAAGTCCCTAAGTCTCTCAACTCAGTCCTTTTTCCCGCTTTTAGGTCCTTTTATGCCTCGTTTCCTCAATCTTGTTTATTCCTGAAACTCAAACAAAAAACTCGTTACGCAGCATTGTTTTGGTGAAAGATAGCGGATATAAGACACAAATGTAATCATCATATGATGTCAATCAATGTACAAAATAATCTCAAATCAACTGAAACATGCGTACACTTACACAAAAAATGAGGTGTAAGGTTGTTCACGTGAAGGTAGTGTTGCAAACTATGTTTCTACTTTAACACTCAACTCAGCTACCCTAGAAGTTGAACTATTATACCAAAATTCTCAGTTCTAGGATGAATGGCTACAATGATATCATATATCTATTCATCTATCATAATAAAATATTACACAACATCACCCTAGAAACGTACATTTATATTAACAACAAATAATTGATGATAAAAAGGAAGAGCACTTCTCTCGCATATTGTCTATCTCCTCCTGTGAATATGGTTGATGGATTTCTTCGAAAATCTACAAAGTAAACAAAACCCATATATTAACATATACTTTGTGCCACCATACATATATAACACAACATAAAATATATATCAAAATTTACCGTTCTGAAATCTCCCGATGCCACTCTCAACTTAACAATTTCCTCCATATACTTCATTACGTAGTAGCCGCATTCAGTATCTTTCAATTTGTTTACGGTACTACAATTAAGATGTCATGTATATTAGGAAAACAATGAAATTAATGCAAAGGATAATGCATATTATATATACAAACATAACTGAATAATCTTACCTTTGTGACATACCAAACAATGTGCTTCTTTTGACCACTTCTTCTATTACCCACAAACTTAAAGATATTCATGGCCCTACCAAAACATGTAAATGATCAAAAATGAATTCAAATATTCAATAATAACAAATTTACTTAGAATATGAAGATAGTTGTTCAAAATAACTTACAACTGCATAATATTCTTCAAAACACTCCTTGATTTTTGCGATGCCAAAGGATCAAACGAGAAGGGAGGTATACGCATTGGGACATACCAGAACTAACACCCAATGATCACTAAAAACTATTCATGTTAAATTACTTCATCAATTATTTAATGTTAATCTTTTTTATGATTCCAAATTGATATATAATGAAATTACTTGTATTATATAATATAATGAGACACTTACGACTCCCAATATGGTGCATAAACAATTAATTACCATATTCATTTGTTCCTGCAGGTCCTTGATCTTTTTGTTCGCAATTCACATGAATTCCCCTCTAGCTACTACGGTTTGAGGATGAGGACATGAAGTATTGTCGTAGTCATATTCGACTACCGCCACAACGTACTCATCCAGTATGCTACTCACTTCCCAAGGCTTCAGACAAAATATATTTTCTGCCTTTTGAAATAAATTTGCCTTGGGAAGCTTGCAATGTAAGATCGTCTTACTACGAACCACAACAACGTTAAAAACTACATCATTGCCTAACGTCAAATATTATTTTATTAATTAATCATCACACACAAACCAGAACAATAAAATGTAACCACATACAATCTAGGATGCAACCACCCAGACTCATTATTAATGTAACTCCCGTGTCAAGTAACGCGTGCTCTCTTCCACTTATCTTGCTTAGCAGGGGGAGATGGAGGAGAAACATTACTGGCTTGCTCTTTGCTCAGACCAGTCTCTAAAGCTTCCTGCTTTTTCTTGGGAACCTTTTCGGTCATCATTGTCTCCTCCACTTTACAATATCCCCCTTGAAACAATCGGTGTTCAAACTTGTTCTTCGATTGTCGTTCTTGGTTGAGTGCTGGTAGTTCCAACAAACATAAATAAGAGATTAGTTATCATAATAAACATTTCAATATATAGACGAAGTCTGAATCTACATTATACCAAAAATTCTGGAGTTAGCTGATTATTGTCGTATCATGCATATATCCATGTCATATATCCTATATTGTGAGCCCAAGCAATGCTATATAACGAGTTTTATGTTAAGTTTCAGGAATAAATAAGTTTAAGAAGAAGACACAAAAAGGACTAAAACTCAAGAAAAAGACTGATATGTGGAACTTATGGACCTATTTGCAAGAGGGAAGGACCTAGATGTATATCCGAGGGACCAAATAGCAAACCGAGAAACTCCACACCATCATGAGGAGTATTACGGCAATTTGGCTCGCATCTAGATCCACAAAACCGACTAGAGTGAACCTAACTGTTTAACGTGGGTTTTTTGTTCTCTTTGTGTTTATATATTTTTGGTGTTGCGAAGACCTCTCAAGAATTCATAATGGAATTCCGCACCTTACAACTTCTTATAGAAGAATGCCTCATTGTGTCATACTCATGTCATTCATTTGTACAGGAAATTAAATAAGTGTGAATAACTAGCCAGAAAGTAAATAAGTGCAACATTTTCTTTTATTTCATTAAATTGAAGGAATAAATATGAAATACAAGAGTTGACATATTTATACATTGCAAAAATGGAAGATATATAAGCATCCGTTTGCGAACTATAAACCAAAATTGTTGTTATATTTAACAATTTCAGATATATATTTTATTAATAGGGTTTTTATATTTCGATATATTAGGGACGGGGATTTATCGATTCGTGCTTTGATCGATTCGATAATGATCTCCCTTTTGTTGTGATATATTGTCACAATATGATCAATTTAGCCTCGTAACCTAGGAGGGTTTTGTATATGTTTAGGTTCTTCAACTTTATGATGAATACACCGTGTTAATTTATCAACGATAATTCTGATATTAGAATATCGTAAAAACGGTTAGTTTAGCCTCATAACCTAGGAGGTATTTATGTGTGATATTCTGTGTGGACGATTATTCTTTGATCGATATTATAATGTTTTGGTCAGTTTAGCCTCGTAACCCGGAGGGTTTTGTGTATGCATCTTTGTCATATTGCCGATGATTCTTATGTATAAATATCATCGAATAGTTTAGTTTAATCTCATAACTGGGAGAATATTTTATATACTCAATTTGTTGAGTGTCTTGGACAGTTTAGCCTCGTGATCCGGAGGGTTTTGTGTATGTATTATTTGACTTATTTGGACGATTATCCTTTTGATCGATATCGTCACATCTTGGTCAGTTTAGCCTCGTAACCTAGGAGGGGTTTTATATGTATGTATTTGTTATATTGTCGATGATTCTTATATTTGAATATCATCAAATAGTTAGTTTAAACTCATAACTAGGAGAATATTTTATTTATATAATTTGTTATGTGTGTTGGACAGTTTAACCTCGTGACCCGGAGGGAATTTATGTTTGATTTGTCAACGATAATTCTTATATTAGAATATCGTACAAACGGTTAGTTTAACCTCATAACCTAGGAGGTGTTTTGTATATATGGGATGTTTTATTTATTTGATTTGTTAAATGAAGACTCCATTGCCAGTAAGGGGGAGGGAACCCAAGATCAAGCTTGGCGTGCATCCTCACTTATGACTAAGGTAGTCCGTATTTTAATTTCTGACCACTTCAACGATAAGAGAGAGGGAACCCAAGATCGAGCTTGGTGTGCATCCTCTCTTATTATTAGAGTAGTCAATGTTTATATTTCAAATCTATTTTTGTATTTTAGAGTTGGTTGACATATTTTACAACTTTAAAGATTTATTTTGCAATTTTTATGATTTTGTCCATTTAGGTGGACTTTTTGTAGTTTAGGATTGATTTGCATATCAAATGGTACAACTTATGTATTGTTGCAATTTATCCACCTTTAGGGATGATTTTGTAGTTTTGTCATTTAGGGGGATCATTCGTATTTTAAGATTGATTTTGCAAAATAATTGGTACAACTTATATATTGTTGCAATTTACCCAATTTTAGGGGTGCATTTGGAGTTTTGACAATTTAGAGAGACTTTTGTAAACTTATTTGATGTATTGGATTGATTGGTTATTTTCCGAACACCATTACCATGTCCTTCGATTGGATTGTTGTATAGGGTCTAACATGCAGTTTTCAACCAATTGCATGATCTTCCATGCACGGTGCTCCCATGCACGTAGGTGTAGACGCCTTTAAACCAATTCAGCTCTTCGAATTATTTGGGAAGTGGACTTCTAACATTGGTTCCTAAGCCGATCTAGAAAGTTATGAACGACGATCCACAATGAAAGCTTGCTAATTATTTCACATTGTTCCTGATTAGGAATCCGCTCGTTCTGTGATGTAACCTAAGCATTATGAAGCCGAATGTTCAAAGTTTATTTGACAAGGACGTTATTCTAATTCATGTCCATTGAGGTTTAAGGATTTAGATCCAAGTCAAATCATTATCATGTTTCAATACGCTCATTTTCCCAACAACAAATGGATGCACTACAATGTCCACATACGTCTTTTAGTTCTCGTACGTATAGTTGAACGCAAGATCAAATTAATTTTTGGGTTTCAATATTAAACATTTATTTCACTCCATTAATCATGTTTTGGGAGCACATAGAGTTTTAATTCCGTAAACTAGCATTGGAACGTTGACCTCTTTCATTTAACCCTCGCATATCGGATTTATGCGAATCCATAATGTTGCGACAGTGACTAAACATATATGTTGATCCAAAATTGTATCAAACAGGGAACCGTCGGTTTTATTCGGTTTGAGTATTTATTGTTTTCTGGTTAAATTTTGGCAGCCTTCCGGCGTTCCTCCTTTTTTTTTGTCAAATTATAGTCGATCAAACCGGGTTCGATCCTTCAAAAAGGAAGAGGCCGGAATGACGTATTTTTCCCAAGCCAAACGGGTACGATTCCCCAAGGGAGGTGGCCGTTTGGCTAACGGGCGACCGTCCGGGTTCGATTCCTTAAAAGGAGGAGGCCGGAACGGTCGTTAAGTACACGGATGGGTACGAATCCCCAAGGGTGTGGCCACCCGTGCACATTTAGTTTAATTATTATTGTTATTATTATTTTGATGAAGCAAACGCCGGTACTAATGTTGCACTTGCCGGAGTTGTTGCGAACGCTTAAAGAAGCCGGAGTCGACGAAATCGGAGTCGCTGTGGAGTTGTTGTGGAAACAACGCTATTACTGGAGCCGTTGTTACTGCAAGTTGGAGCGGCGTTGCTGTCGGGATCGATGGAGTTGTCGCGGCTGCAAGTTGGAGCAGCTACGAGGTCGGAATCGTCGTTGACAGTCGCGTGCCTTCTCCTCCTTCTTCTCCGCACGGAGTTGGCGTGAGATTTGGTGGTCGTGTATATTGTGTATTCTGGTTTTGTAGTCGTGTATGTGTGTTGTATTTTGGAGTGGTGTGTATGTGGAGTCGTGTATTTCCTATTTGATTTCTGTCCTCTCCTTTTTTTTCTCTTATGCGTGTAGTCTTTTGGTGGGTGTATGTGTATGTATATATGTATATCCCTCTTTTCTGATCAGGGAATGTCTATTTATAAGGTTGGATTAGCATGGGAGGTTAAGGTTGAAGTGGAGGATCATGGGTTAACGTATGGAAGTTTAGAAGTGAGGTTGAGATGATGGGTAGACGTGGTGCATGGAACGTGGGATTATGGACATGCACTGTTCTCCTTTTTTTTTTTTTTGTGAAGGATCCATGTTTCCAAATATGCACATGGACGTGCATGACATTCTTACTCTATTTTTTTTTTATTTTAAATGGGCATTTTCAGTCTTTCCCCATTTAAACTTGAAATTATGGAATCATCATCTTAATATACTTATCATAGTAGCGATACATCCGTATAAGTTTCAAGCTATACTTCATCGATTTTCATAGTATTATTAATATTTTTTAGTCAAAAATAAATTTTTGGTGTAAACACTAACGTTACCAATTGAAGAATTTAAGACGCCAGACGAAAAGGGCCGGATCGGCCAGTCCACTATGACCCCAATCCGACCCCCTTTGGCCTGGATGTTGGGTATATCATTTTTGTCTATTTGTAGAAGTTTCATTAGTCGCACACCAAGGGATTGTCTCTAGTTGCCTTTTTTTGTGTCTATAAATAGAACTCATATTCTTCCTTTGTAAACAACACAATGCTTGGTGACCATTCTCTCTACTTAGAGTAAACCTTTGGAGTAAAACTCCGGTAGAGGGAATGCTACTTGTAATGTGAGTCATCAATAAAATAATTTCTTGTTAGCTTAATGTTGTCTCTTTTGAATGATTGCATGTTTAGCTTAGTTTTGCTTTCTTAATCTTAGTATAATTAGCTAGAATGTCTTTCTTTCATAGTATAATTGTTAGTTTAATGTGTAGTGAGTAGTTTCATCCCTCTTTGATGGTGGAGATGTTGTTTATACATGTATGAAGAATGGGAATGAATGATATCCTATGCAATATGTGATGAATGTGAATGTATGCTTGTTTGTTTAAATTAGAATATTTAACTTGATGGGTTTGCCACAAATTTTAGACACTTTCCATGCTTGTTTAGGTTCTTAATAACGAACTTGTTTATGCTCATGTTAATTAACTACGTTAGTGATTGGATTGATAGGTTTTGCCACAACCATTACACACTTCCTATGCATGGAAGCACAATCTAGACTTGTGCTTTATTGAATGCATTCATCACCAATTTATTACATGTGTTGACACACTACACCCCTTAGGGGTTTCCTTACTGAATTTCATATTTCTCGTTTGAAATCAGCCAATGTCGTCTGAGAAATGAAATTGTAAATTGCACATGGATCTCGATCCTTATACTCCCTAAATATGAAATTGGATGTCAACTTGGTTTTGAAATCTTTCCATCAAATACCGACATATGACATCCACTTTTTTACAACTCTGTAGTTGATTGAAAATTGAATTTTTCCTACAAAACAAAATAATGAAAAGTAGTATCGATTAGATAAGAAACTGTAAAGAAAAATAATTAACTTAAAAGAAAACCATGAACTATCATTTTATCTTTCCAAATTTGCTCTTTTAGTGATTCATCTACGGTTGACAACTGGTCAATGCAAATAGTTAGTGTGCTTCACGCGATATTACCCAAATAAGTTATCCAATAAATTTGGTTTTCTCCTGTTGGATCCAAGTAAGAATCAAACTCCAAAGGCAATGGACTTTCCCGCTTATCTTTTGGCTGAAAATCTAACATAAGAGTAGCTCCACGGGCCTGAGACACTATCATTTAATTGTCACTTGTAGCGTCAACAATTTTGTCGCTGTTCAATTTGGGCCTGTGGGAATTCTTGATGAGAGCCATTACTCTGAAGTAATATAGCAAAATGATTTGTTACATTCATCAATTTAGTACAACAAGAGTAATTTAGCAATGGAGCAATAATTAGCAATAGAGTACTTACTTGGCCATATAGTAAAACATGTTACATCAAACTAAAGTTCTCATCAATAAACACCATGCAACAAACACATACTACATGCATTACTAATTTAGTACATAACATAAACCAAACAAACAATCAAACAAGCACATTTCTCTAAAGCCAACTTCATTTGCTCCTTAACTTTAGTAACAACAATTCTACAACATACATTTTGTTACAATGCTCGACAATCACAAACTACTCATATACATCAATCATATACAATGCTCGATAATCATCATGTTATACTGGAATACAAGAAAGCAATTACAGAGGATAATGCCTTATAAAGAAAAAAATGTATTAAAAATAAACACATGTCTACGCTACTACAAAATAGGCCTCTATCGACGGACATTTACGTCGGCAAATGGCACACATTCTGTCGGCAAAAGCTGTTGCCGATAGCAATTCCGTCCACATTGGTCTGTCGACACTAACGACGTCGGGATAGGCAATGCTGACGGATTTCTCGTTGGCCTGGCCAACTTTTGGCGCCCACAAAATGCGTGCCAAAACTATCACCATCAGAATCTTTGTCGGGAGGAAATGATTGGCCCGATGGATATTCTGTCTAGGATAAATGATAGGGCCGAGGGTTATTCCGTCGGCAAGAAAAAATATATCCGAGGGAATATCCATCACGGTGAAATAATATATCCGACGACATTTCCGTTGGGCGGCAAACGACACCTTATTAGTGCCGACGTAAATTCCATCGGCAATAATAGTGCTTGCTACAATAATAATGCAATTGGTATGTATATAAAATGCGTCAACAACTAGTATCTGTTAGCAAACAACGATTCTACAAGTTCAGGAGTACCTTTCTTGGAGAGAACCTGTGGTAGCGGAAGGAAGATCGGAGGTCACCTTACGGAATCCTTTTCACCGGTCGATCTCCTACTCTCTTGGAGAAGGAGCGCGAGTCCACAATCCAAGAGTCAACGGAACGAGCTTGGTGGAGGTGGAGGGACGAAATGGCAGAGAGAGAAGGTGGCGGCTAGGGTGGGTGGAGGCTAGGGTTTGCACACTTGTTCTTTTATCCAATGGGAGGCTCCCCTCCTTATATAGATGGCTCCACCCTAAACCCTTAAATGTGTAGTCCAATAGGGACGCACCATGTGTCATTGCTTTGGGCAAATATCTTATTAATCCTAGATTAATCCAATATCTCCCACTTGCACAACACGATAACAACATGTCATCTGCTTTTGTGTCCCCGACACATATGTATATATCCCTGATACATACAATCACACAATGGCAATATGTCACCTCTTTATGTGTGCCCGACACATATGTATATATCCCTGATACATACAACTACTCCCCTCTCCAAGTACACATCCACAATACGGAAGTCTCTGATTATGTATCCTCGATAGACGACCATCTGTGTCCCCGACACATGTACTCTTCCGATCATACGGACAAATGGGTCGTGCGACCGGTGATGCACCTGCAATTTAGGAGTCTCAAACAAGAAACCTTACTAGAAGGCCAGAATGACAACATCCTCATAAAACAACAAATAAGCAGTCAAAATGCACATCACAGTTCCCCAGGTTTACTCAGAAACTCACTTAACATGAACGGTATCTCGATCCCTCGGAGGGAATACCTTCTTGTCCTCAAGGTACTTGCTACTGTATCCAATAGAGTTGGGCCCAGCAAATACTTTTAGTGCAGTCGAGTCAAACCTTTCCCTTCCCCCCAGACCACCATTACACTCAGAATTGACTCCTTTCCCGAAGATGCCTCTTTAGACCGAATCACTCATGGTCATAGATAACATCCCAAAGTAGTCACATCAATTCTTTGCTTCATGGTGTCGTCGAAAGGAAAACACAATCACTCATAAAAGGAAGTTAGACATGTCAATGCATCAAAGTCTGCGTAAGCCTAAGGACTTCACATGGGACACAAACGAGTCCTTAGTTATAGCCTTGGTAAGAGGGTCAGCTACCATAAGACTAGTAGACACATGTCTTAACACAGCTTCCTTTCTCGCTGTGATGTCCTTCACAAAATGATACTGAACCTGTATATGTTTGGTCTTTCCATGATATTTGGGGTCTTTCACATAACAAAGGGCAGCCATGCTGTCACAATAGACATCAACAGGCTCATCCGATGTCTCTACTAGCACAGTATGTTGTAAGAACCTCCTCAACCAAACCGCCTCCTGTACTGCTGCAGAGCATGCAACATACTCTGCTTCCATAGTCGACAGGGCTATATAGGTTTGCTTCTTGCTGGACCATGAGATGGCCCCATTAGCCTGCAAGAAAGCATAACCAGAGGTAGACTTCCTTTCATCAATGTCTCCAGCCCAATCGGCATCACTATAGCCAATCAGGCGGAGATCTGATGCTTGGTAACACAGCATTTAGTTACTCGTTCCTCTGAGGTATCTCATGATTCTCTTGACTGCCTTCCAGTGCTCCATGCTTGGGCTAGACTGGCATCGACTCACCATGCCCACAGCATAACAAATGTCTGGCCTAGTACACATCATCGCGTACATAACGCTTCCCACGGCATTGGAGTATGGAACCTTGCTCATTTTGGCCTTCTCTTCAGGAGTCTCAGGATGCTTATCAAGGCTCAAGTGCAAACCCTTCTCAACAGGAGTGTCGATTGGTTTGCATTTGTCCATATGGTATTTCTTCAAGATGTTGTTAATATAAGTCTCTTGAGACAATCCCAGAAGTCTCTTGGACCTATTTCTAACTATCTTGACACCAAGGACGTAGCTAGCTTCACCCATGTCCTTCATATAAAACGTGGAGGACAACCACTCTTTAGTGGATTTCAACAACTCTTTGCTATTGCCAGCCATGAATATGTCATCAACATACAATGTCAGAAAGACAAATTTACCATTGGATCTCTTAACGTACACACAGTGATCTTCCTCAAGCATAGAGAACGCATTCTCTGATATAGCTTGATGGAAGCGAATGTTCCACTGTCTAGACGCTTGTTTTAAGCCATACAAGGACTTATTGAGCTTGCACACTTTGCGCTCTTGTCCTTTGACTTCAAAACCTTGAGGTTGATCCATATAGATCTCCTCCTCAAGTTCTCCATTGAGAAAAATAGTCTTTACATCCATTTGGTAAAGCTCTATGTCCATCTGAGCTACAATAGCTAGTAGAAGGCGGATGGAGGCAAACCTAACCACGGGTGAAAAGGTTTCCTCAAAATCTACGCCTTATCTTTGGGTGTAGCCTTTAGCTACCAGTCTAGCATTGAATCTATCAATAGATCCATCCGCCTTCGTCTTAATCTTGAGGATCCACTTGGCCCCAATGGCCTTTCGGTTCGGTGGTAAGTCGACCAAGTCCCAGACTCGATTAACTTTCATCGACTCCAACTCTTCCTTTATAGCTTCTAACCACTCTTTCGTATTTGGACCTTCCAAAGCCTCTTTCAAGGTCTCCGGTTCTTGGTCATCGATTACTGTCATCCCAGATGATTCATAATCAATTTCTTCTTAAGCTACCATGAGGGCCTCTTCCTCTAAGCGAAACCGCCTACGAGGAATGAGCCCGCATTTACTTCGACGTAGATGGGTATCTGATGGCTCATCCTCCGTGAGAGCTATCGGGTCCTCAGCATTGCTGCTCCCACTAGGATTGACTGGTGGAACCTCATGTTCAACTTCCAGATCCTGATCCCGTGGAGTGGCAATGTCCTCATCTTGTTGTTCAAAGAAGTCCACTGACTCTTTGATAGCTCCAGCAAGAGGTGGAAAAGCATTTTCCAAGAATGTGGCATCCCTAGACTCCAGTTCCGTCCTTCTTTCATTCTCGTCTAACCCGATAAAAACATAACCTTTGGAGAGATTACTGTATTTTACAAAGATACACTTTTTCCCTCTAGGTCCTAGTTTTCCATATCGGTGACTAGTAGAATGAATGTATGTCGCGCATCCCCAAGGATGCAGCAGACTAAAATCAGGCTTCCGTCTTGTCCATAACTCATATGGAGTTGAGGGAACCAATTTTGTTGGAACTCTATTGACGATATAGGCAGCAGTCATTAGAGCATCTCCCCAAAAAAAATGGCAAGCTCGCATGCGCCATCATGGATCTAACCATGTCTAGCAATGTTCTATTCCTTCTCTCAGCAACACCATTTTGCTGAGGAGTATAAGGCATAGTGAGTTGTGTAGATATCCCATTTTCATCACATAACTCCTTGAACATTATGGAGAGATATTCCCCACCTCTGTCCGTTCTGAGAGTTTTTATCTTATTATCCAATTAATTCTCTACCAAGCTCATGAATTTCTTAAAGCATTCTAGAGCTTCTGACTTGTGAGAAATAAGATAAATATGACCATATCTAGTGTAGTCATCAATAAATGTGATGAAGTAACTTTGTCCATGTCTAGTACGCACATTCAAAGGTCCACAAATATCCGAGTCAATTAGTTCTGAAGGAGAAGTAGCCCTAATGGCTTTTCCAAACGGTTTTCTAGTTGCCTTTCCAACTAGACAAGATTCACAGGTCGACAATTCAAATTTGGAGCATTCTCCGAATACCCCCTCCTTTGCCAACTTGTTCATCCGGTCAACACCAATGTGACCTAGTCTAGCATGCCACATAACTGAATCATTATTCATGGAACTTTGACTCATAAAGGCACTAGTGTTATGATTGAAATCATAAATTGCGTCCAACACAATAAAACCATCCGAAAGAAAGGCATGTCCATAATAAATGTTAGCAACCTATAAACCCATATCATTGTTCTCAAAAACAACTTTAAAACCATGTCTCATCAAAACAACAACAGAAATAATATTTCGCCGTATAGCTGGTGCATACAACACGTCGTGAAGTAATAGGATCCGGCCACTTCGCAAAGCCACTTTGCATGTGCCAACTCCAAGAACTTCAATGCTAGTGTTGTTCGCCATGTTTATTCGCCTCCCACTTGGAACACGGCGATATTCCACGAAGGCAGAACGATCCTTTGTTACGTGGTCCGTGGCACCTGAACCCACAATCCACACAGGAGAGTGATCAGTGAGCATTACAGAACTAGTCACGTTACAATTCAAGGGATTACACATAGTAATTACCTTTTGCTCAGTGCACTCACGAGCAAAATGTCCAGTCTTTCGGCAGTTAAAACAAGTCACATTAGACTTATCTTTCCCACCTCTGGATCCTCGAGGTCGTTTCTTTCCAGCTTTGTTTTCTGTTTTGTTTTTATTTGCACCCTTCTTGCCTTTAAAACCCTGAGCTCTATCTCTTTTGCGCTTAAAACCTGCACTCCTCCGAGGAGCGCCAGCTTCAGCAGCAAACACTTCAGTTAGAGGGGCTTCCGCAAGCATGTTGTCCTCCTCCAACTCTAGGTGTTTTTTGGCCTGGTCAAATGCCCTGATGTCATCAGCAAGAGTCAGATGGACCTTCATATGCTCCCAACTCTTCGAAGGCAATGATCTGATGAGAGAAGACACTTGCTCCTCATCGGTCTTAGCACGATCGACAGCGCTCAGCTCGCTTATCTTGTTTGACATTGCGGTAATATGTTGCCTCATCGTGTGACCTTGGCGTATTTTATACCCATCAAACATGAGCCCAAGCTGGCGGGCCCTTGTGATGGAGGTCACTCCGTACTGAAACTTCACAGCTTCCCACAAGGCCTTTGCAGTTCGCAATTTTTCGAACCGCAGTAACAGATCATCTTGCATCCAACTCAGAATTGTAATGCGACCAATACGGTCTTTCTTTTTCCATGCATTATAGAAATCCATATTTCTGCGATGTTGCGCAGTGTTCCCCTCCTCGGGGGAGACATAGTTTGGGTTATATTTTCTAACATGTCCTAATCCTCTAAGAGATACTCAATTTTACGATGCCACAAATCGTAATTTCTTTCATTGAGTTTATCTCCTCGAGTCAGATCAGCGACAATGCTTTTGGAAGAAGCCATAAAAATCTAGGACAAAAAACCACATAGCGATACATGAGTTCTAGCATAAAATACAACGAGCCGCAATAGTCATAAAAAAACTAACTTAATAATTATAGCATTCAGACCAAAGGAAAACATAAAGCGTTCGATCAAATCCTCATGCAATAGTTAATAAAGCTATTTTACCAATTCATATATTGCGCTCCATCATGATTTAATAACCCAAAAAAACGTATAAATCATGGCAAATCAGGAGCAAATAAATAATTATCCGCCGGTTGCAAGGTGGTTTACACAAAACACTTCTTTCTTGCAACTCCCACCAGGCATGCAAGTTCCAAAAAAACGTTCCTTTCAGAACATTCAAATCAAGATCACACAGAAATTAATTGCTACATTACTTCCATATCGAGCTAAGGATCCCCCATAGGGATTTAGCACTGTAGATGGGAACCTGCATAAGCCTTTATAGCAATAATATCGCAATAATAAAAATAAAGGAGCCCCTCGTCTCCCTAGGGAAATAAACAGTCCACAGTCCATAATTATTACAGTCCATAAATATTACAGCCCATTGCGATATCTATTGCAAATGGAAATGAATGAATGAAATTACGCTCAACTCTCAATAAGGCAGCAAAAATAAATCAGCATCCATTCACACCATTCATATCATACAAGCGCAATATTTCCATACGTTAGCACAATCACACGCATGAATAAAGTGTACACCACTTCCAAATAAGATGGAAGTAATATATAAGGAAACAACGCATATATGGAGCATAAGAAAAACTTATATGGAAATACCAATCAATCTCCATAATAGTATCTCAAAACAGAATTTTTCTTTTCTTTCCCCAATCAACATAATCATGAGAGCGTAAAAATTATCCTACTCGCATTAGGAAAGAAAAATCCGGAAAAATCCTCAATGAGATCAACACATGTATGTGGATTTAATCATAAAGGAAATATTTCAAATAAAATGCATGCTATCTTTCCAAAAAAAATCTGAAATTCCTTAAATGAGATCAACACATATATGTGCATCAAAGGAAAGCATTCAAAAAATACTTTTAAGGCAACAAAACTCCAGCCCATAATATGCTCTAAAAAATTTCAGAATTTGCCAATCTTTCCTTAATCAATATAAGCATGCAGTCAACAATAATTATGCTACTTGTATTGGAAAGGAAAAATTCGAAATTTTCAAGAGAACAACAAGCATATATGAGAATTTTTCAGTAAGGAAACCAATCAATCATATGCATGTTAATGCTTCAAAAACAACCATATCTGAAATTGTTTGGAGCAACAAGGCAACACAATTATCATGCATATGCATATGGCAATAAACATCTACTCCAGATACATGCTCATAATAAAAAATGCTAAATAAACAAGCATATACACGAAATTCCAGCAAACATGCGATCTAGTCATGCATGTACACGAATCAGAGATAACAACATTTGATCCATCCATGCAATCCGACATGCATGATGATATACAAATGACATACAAACATTATCATCTAATTCAAGCATGAAAAAATATCAGAGAATTAAACTACTGATTATCATATATTTTTTCATGCTTGAATTAGATGATAATGTTTGTATGTCATTTGTATATCATCATGTTAGCAAACAATGATTCTACAGGTTCAGGAGTACCTTTCTTGGAGAGAACCAGTGGCAGCGGAAGGAAGATCGGAGGTCACCCTACGGAATCCTTTTCACCGGTCGGTCTCCTACTCTGATACCAATGTTAGCAAAACAACGATTCTACAGGTTCAGGAGTACCTTTCTTGAAGAGAACCTGTGGCAGCGGAAGGAAGATTGGAGGTCACCTTACGGAATCCTTTTCACCGGTCGGTCTCCTAGTCTCTTGGAGAAGGAGCACGAGTCCACAACCCAAGAGTCCACGGAATGAGCTTGGTGGAGGTAGAGGGACGAAATGGGAGAGAGAGAAGGTGGCGGCTAGGGTGGGTGGAGGCTAGGGTTTGCACACTTGTTATTTTATCCAATGGGAGGCTCCCCTCTTTATATAGATGGCTCCACCCTAAACCCTGAAATGTGTAGTCCAATAGGCACGCGCCATGTGTCAGTGCTTTGGGCAAATAACTTATTAATCCTAGATTAATCCAATAAAAATAGTTGCATATGTCGATGGATCATCGTCATTTTGGGAAGACATTTCGATGTCACCACTCTATAAAAGAAAATGGATTATGATTACTTGAACAATCTCAAAAATATATATTATTATAGTAAATAAAAAAACAACTACAAATTAATCGTACAAATACCCGATCTTCTCTAAAGTGAGCCGCCATCACCTTACCGACTTGAGCCTTCAACTTCTCATGCTCCTCCTGCAATGCATTTTAATATTGTTTTACCTATATTTTATATTTAAAATAAACCTATCAAGTTAGTATGCACTTACAAACGATACAAATTGGGAAACTTTAGTCTGAAGATGCTCAATATGAACGCTACTGTGTCGAACTATCAACGTCCTTCCTATCTCATAGGCTCCAATGCCAACTCTACATAATCAATTAGTCTTCTGTTTCCCTAGTATTTCTTCTATTGCTTCATCCTCAACCACATCACGAGTGATTTGTTGGCAAATATTTTTAATCCCATCTTGTGGTTCATCTTCTTAAAACCACGGTTTATGTGATTGACAACATTTCATGCTTATATTTGTATCTTATATCCATTATCTTTCACCTAAACAATGCTATGTTACGAGTTTTATGTTTAGTTTTCAGGAATAAATAGGTTTGAAGAGATGAAACATAAAAGGACCCAAAAGTTGGGAAAAAGGACTGGATTGTGAGATCTAGGGACCAAGATGCAAGGGAGAAAGACCTGAACGCAAGACAGAGGGACCTAAGAGCAAAACAGAATACTTCACACCATCATGGGGAGTATTTTAGCAATTGGATTTGGGTCGGAGCTCCAATAAACGAAGTAGATGCATCCAAGACCACCAAATACACAAAGAAAAGCCCAGAACAAGATTCAACTGGATCCGGATTTTTTGGACGGCCAATTGGTGGTCTGGATCAGCTTAGATCCGTTATGTTTTCTCTTGGACTTGTATTAATGTTTGTTTAGGCTATTTTTGGTATTGGTTTAGTCCCACATCGGGGGATTGTCCCGGATTAGCTTTTTCCATGCCTATAAATAGAACTCTTCACCTTCCTTTGTAACTACTCCATGCTTGTGGCCATTCTCCCTAATTGAAGTGAAAGCCTTGAAGCAAGAAACTCAATGGGGGAGATGCTACTGGTATTGTGAGTCTTCAATCAATAAAATTTTCTTTGTTTTGTGCTTCTTTTATTGTTGGTGCATGTTTTAGTTTAATTGTCTTTTATTAAATCTAGCTTAGTTAATATGTCTTCTTATCTTAGTGTAATAGTTAGTGTAATGTGTAGTGAGTAAAACCACTCCCCTTTTGGGGGGTGGAGATGATTATCATATATGCAATTAAGGAAGGAAGGATGTATATTTTGAAATGTGTTGATTAATATGAATGCATGCTTGCTTGTTAGAATAGAACACTCCACTAGATGGATTTTGCCACAAGTTTTAAGACACCTCCCATGCTTGTTTAGTTTCTTAAATAACCAGCTTGTGTTTATGAATGTTAATCAAAATAGGCTAGTGATTTAATTGATGGGTTTTGCCATGATAAGTAGACACCTCCCATACATGCAAACACTACCTACACTTGTGCCTATAGGAAGATATTCTTGCCTCCTTATTGCGTATGTGTAGTCACTCCACCCCCTAAGGGGTCTCTCTCTTACTGATTCCTGCATAGTATCAAGTTTCTCTAGCTTAGTTGAAGTATTTGTTAATCTCTTTCGTTCCCATTTGCTTCTTCGTAGTTAGCGTAGTTTAGATCAGCATAAACAACTTTCTTCCACCTTTTTGTGCCACTTGATTTCTGATAAACAAGAAGCTTCTCACCTCCCTGAGGACGACCCGTAGTTGCCACCGCTTCATCGCGGGCGTGCACTTGCCATTTAATTTAAACGTTCAACAAGTTTTTGGCGTCGTTGCCGGGGCGGTGTCAGTCCAGACTGTTGTTTGGACGATTCGAGTGGATTTAATTTGTGTTTTATAGTTTTTCATTGTTTCATGAGACTTGGATTCGCCAGGAGGAGCACCTGGGGAAATTTGGTGGCATTCTGGGCACTTCAGACCCCTAATCAACGGCCTGAGACCGCCAATTGGCGGTCTGGTGAGCTCATTTTACTCTCTTATTTCTGTGGTGTGTTTACATAATTGATGTAGTGATCTGGGACTTGATTTGGCATGTTTTGACTTATAGTTTGTTCCCAGATCCATAATCAAACCTCCTTTAAGCAACTTGGACCCTAAAACTCAAAGCAAAAGATTGGGCATTCTTTTTGTTTAGGTCATGCATCATGTATGTGACTTAGGCATATAGATTGTCTTTCATTTTAGCTTTATTTTCAGTTTCTGAGTGCGGGCGTGAGGTACGCACCTTCTACTCTCATTCATGCATTTCGTATGAACATGCATTAGTTAGTAGGAAGTGCATTGAAACAAGTGTGAGTTGAGCGTTTGTTTGGAGAGTTGATTGCTAGATTAGGACTCCAAAACGCTACTAAGGAGGGCTTGTCCCATAAAAGATAAGGTGGGGGATTTCATCACCCTTTCCTTCGCCCCATAAACCACACTAATCAAGAGCCTAATTTTAAAATCAAGTAGACATTGGCATTAAGGAATTCAGACGCATTAGGAGAGTGATCCGGTCCCGACCGTCATGACCTGATCGGCGTTGCCCACTTTGTCGATAGTAGGAGAGACGAGATCCCCGGATCTTGGCTCACTTGCTGGGCTTTGTGGTCCTCGTCGTAGGGAGGTGAGGCGTGTTGAGGCCGTGTGACCTCGCAGTTAGGCGTCGTCTAGCTGTAAGGACCTATAGCGACCTTAGGATTGCTTGAGCCTTGTTTGCTTGTGTGCTTCTACCTATACCCATCCGCCGTAGGATAAGGACTTCTTCCCTTCTCTCCTGAGTCATTCTTTCTCTCCTGTGTTCCCTCGTCTTCTCTTCTACGTACATTCTTTGTAAAAAAAAAGATTTTTTTTGTGCACCTTTGTGCATGCTTTCGTGGACACGAGACGAGAGTGGTCATTTGACGAGGAGCATTGTCAATCCGGCTTCGGTCATAGATTTATCGACACCTTCCTCCTCTCGTGTCGCACGCAGTCCGGGTTCGATGGCTGCTAATTTCCGTGAGGAGGAGCAGTTGCTGGACCCACCTGCTCCACCAGTGCTTCCCGTTGTCGTTCCCATACCTCTTCGTGATTGATGCTACCCGAGCCGTACAACTCTACCCTCATGCATCGTATTGCTAGAGGAAAATAGGAACCATTTTGAAGTCAAGCCTCAATTTATTTCCATGCTCCCACCTTTCACTGGGAAAGGTGACCCCTATATCTTTCTCAGGGAATTTGAGGAGGTCTGTGCTATGTTCAAACTGCAACAACTTAGCACAGACTCCATTCATCTTAGGCTTGTCCCCTTTGCGCTTAAGGATGACGCCAAGAAGTGGTTATACAGCAACCAGGCGAATGCCTTCAGGACTTGGGATGAGTTTCAGTCTGCATTCCTCAAAAAGTATTTTCCAAATCATCGGACTCAAAAATTGAGGAACGAAATCAATTCGTTCTATCAACATGAGACCGAATCATTTCATGCATACTTAGAGAGGTTCAAGGAGCTACTATCCTCATGCCCTCACCATGGCATTGAGTTGTGGCGCCTGTGTCAGATTATCTACGAGGGTCTTCACATTCCATCCCGAACGCTCCTTGAGTCCACGTGTCAAGGAGAGTTCTTGGGAAAGGATGAAAGGGAGGCATGGGCTTTCCTAGAAGACCTCGCCGAGAAAACAATGCAATTGGAGAGTGTGAGGGAACCACCTGCATCATCTAGTATAGGAGCGAGGATCGCGAATGCAAACTCGACTAGATCGGGTTCCGCATTTGCTGTCGATTCCACTACGGCCACCGAGGCGCGCATGGCGGCCTTAATGCGCCGTATGGATTCGATTGAGCTCCAAAACTAGCACGATGTTTCTCATGTGTCTGCATCTGGTTCACCACCATGTCATTTATGTGGTAGGATAGGTCATATAGGGGGTGAATGTGCATCCATTCCTCTTGAGATGGAACATGTAAATGCCGTCGATGATACATCCAGGAATGACCCATATTCATCATCATATAACCCTGGATGGAGGAACCACCCTAATTTCTCATGGAACAATAACAATGCCCCAGGTGGTCCTTCAAACTTTTCTCGACCACCCAACCAACCACACTACCCTCCCATGCATTCGCAGTCTCATCAGCCACCCCAAAGTCAGAACACCAACCCACCAGGTTTCCCAAATTCAAACAACTTGGAAACCCGGTTTAATTCGCTTGAGAACTTAACTCGTGGACTTGAGAACTCTGTAAAAAACTTTATGTCGTCCACGAGTCAAGTTCTCACTTCGATGGGTCAGTTGCCTCAGTCTGTACATGAGAGAGAGAGAGAGGGAGCCTGCCTAGCCAACCTGTGGCTAACCCCCGTGCTCAACAACACTCGAACATGCAAAATGCAAGTTCAAGACCACAGGAGGGGCAAGTGAACTACGTGGAAGAACCTGTAGACCATGTTAATGCCATTGTGACCCTGAGAAATGGGAAGCAGGTCAACAACCACGTATCCTTGCTAGAAAATCCATCTGTACCGCCCCCTTGTGGGAATGATGGTGAGAAAGAGGCCGAGGGTGAGAGTAATACACCAAAGCCTCCTTCTCCGGCTCCGCCCAAGACATAACTACCAAAAGCTCCTTATCCTAGTAGGTTGTCTAAGAGACAGAGTGACAGTGTGGATAAAATGATGAAGATATTTAAGAAAGTGAATGTCAACTTTCCTTTGTTAGACATGATTCAACAAATACCTCCATATGCAAAATTCCTGAAGGATCTCTGTACAACTAAGAGGAAAACCAATGTCCCTAGCAAAGCCTTTTTGGCGGCTAATGTGAGTTTGATCATCTTGAACCCAACATACATAAAATTGAAGGACCCGGGCAGTCCAACAATTTCATGTATCATTGGGGACTCTCGCATTAACAATGTTTTGCTAGATCTAGGGTCGGCGGTTAACCTCTTACCTGCTTCTGTGTATCAACGATTAAGCCTAGGCACTCTCAAGCCTACGAAAACAACTTTGCCGTCGGCTGATCGTTCAATCAAAGTCCCGTTGGGGGTCATTGAAGATGTCCTAATCAAGGTCGGTGATTTCATATTTCCTGTTGATTTCGTCGTCCTTGAGACCGAACTAATTAAGACTACCCACTCTCAGATTCCATTGATTTTGGGTAGACCTTTTTTGGCAACGTCAAATGCCTTGATCAATTGTCGTACTGGACTCATGAAATTGTCGTTCGGGAACTTGACCGCGACATTCCATGTGTTCAATATGGCTAGGCAGCCGGCATCTTTCGAGGACCCCATGGCAGTCAATCTTATCCGGGACTTGGAAGAAGAATTGGAAGAAGAGTACCCCCTGATTCATGAGAATTTAAATGATTACTTCATGGATGACTCCGATCATGAAGAGGACGGGGTTGAGTTGAGCAATGATGTGCATGCTGTTCAGTACATATGAGCTCCTCCTATCTTACATCTCGAGCTAGATATCACGCCTTGCCTTGAGGAGCCACCCACGCCTGAGCTCAAAGAACTCCCCAAGGAATTGAAACACGTTTTTCTTGGTCCCAATAGGTCATTTCCGGTGATTATTTCATCGACGTTGACTGGTGATCAGGAAGAACGCCTTATTCAAGTCCTAAAGGAGCACAAATCAGCCATTGGGTGGTCCTTGAGGGACATGAAAGGGATAAGTCCCGACGTCGTGTAGCACCACATCTTTATGGAGGATGAGGCACGACCACGTCGCGACCCACAGAGGCGTTTAAATCCAGCAATGACAGAAGTAGTTAAGAAAGAGATCATCAAGTGCTTAGATCATGGCATCATTTTTCCCATTTCGGACAGTACTTGGGTAAGTCCTGTCCAGGTTGTGCTCAAGAATTCGGGTATCACCGTTGTCCATAATGACAACAATGAGCTTGTACCCACACGACTTGAAACTGGGTGGCGAGTTTGTATTGACTATAGGAAGTTGAACGCGGTCACGCGTAAGGACCACTTCCCTCTACCTTTCATCGACCAGATGTTGGAGAGACTCGCCGGGCATGCCTATTATTGTTTCCTTGATGGTTATTCGAGGTACAATCAAATCCCAGTCGCCCCCGAAGACCAGGAGAAAACCACGTTCACTTGTCCTTTTGGGACGTTTGCCTATAGACGGATGCCTTTTGGACAATGCAATGCACCTGCAACATTCCAACGTTGCATGTTAAGTATCTTTTCCGATATGGTCGAGAACTTCCTTGAGATCTTCATGGATGATTTCTCGGTTCATTCCTTGGACACGCCGGTTTTTACCGGCGATTCATTAAGGATTTCAGCAAGATAGCTCGTCCTTTGACGAGCTTGCTTGCTAAAGGAACCTCCTTTGAGTTCACACCCGAGTGCCTGACTGCTTTTGAGTTTCTGAAGCGTGAGTTGACCTCCGCTCCTATTATTAAGGTACCGGTGTGGACTCTATCGTTCGAACTGATGTGTGATGCTTTTGATTACGCGATAGGAGCAGTTTTGGGTCAGAAAGTCGACAAATTGCCTCATGTGATCTATTATGCAAGTCGTACTCTCAATGACGCCCATCTCAACTACTCCGTTACTGAGAAAGAGTTCCTCGCAATCATATTTGCGTTGGAAAAATTTTGCCAGTACCTCATAGGGTCGCATGTCATCATCTACACTGATCACTCAGCTCTTCTCTACCTTTTGTCTAAAAAGGATGCCAAACCCCGTCTCCTGCGTTGGATCTTGTTGTTACAAGAATTTGACCATGAAATACGGGACATGAAGGGATGCGAGAATGTCGTGGCTGATCACCTATCTCGCATCCCCATTGATCTTTCACCGGATCCACCGGTGAACGAGTTTTTTTCCTGATGAGAACCTTATGGCAATAGCCTCACGCCCCTGGTTCGCTGAAATTGTGAACTATTTAGCAACCGGGGAGGTGCCGGCTCATTGGAGACACAGTGAGATAGCGAAATTCAAGTAGTTAGTCAAGCACTTCTATTGGGATGATCCATACTTATTTAAGTATTGTGCTGATCAAATAATAAGGAGGTGCATTCCTGACGACGAGATTCAGAGTGTCTTGTCCTTTTGCCATAAGGAGGCATGTGGTGGGCACTTCGGTGCCAAGAAAACTGCTGCCAAAGTCCTCCAATGCGGTTTTTACTGGCCCACATTGTTCCAAGACGCTTTTGCATTTTGCAAAGCATGCGATAGGTGTCAACGTGTGGGCCGCATTGGTAGACGAGATATGATGCCACTCAATCCTATCTTAGTGGTTAACATCTTTGATGTTTGGGGAATTGACTTCATGGGTCCTTTCCCCGTGTCCCATGGTCACACTTACATCCTGGTGGTGGTCGATTATGTGTCAAAGTGGGTTGAAGAAATCCCCACTCGCACTAACAATCGCAAGGTTGTGATCAAATTTCTTAAAGAACACATCTTCGTGAGGTTTGGGATACCTCGTTGTATCGTAAGTGATCGGGGGACACACTTTGTGAACCGTTCCCTTGAGGCAGTGCTGAGGAAATACTCCATCACGCACAAGTTGGCCACACCTTATCATCCTCAAACCTGTGGCCAGGTGGAAATTTCCAACCGTCAACTAAAGCAAATTCTTGAGAAAACGGTTAATGCTTCAAGGAAAGATTGGTCGGTCAAGCTTAATGATGCATTGTGGGCTTTCCGTACTGCATTTAAAACCGACCTTGGCATGTCCCCCTACCGGCTAGTTTATGGCAAAGCTTGCCATCTTCCGGTAGAACTTGAGCACCGGGCATTATGGGCAATCAAACATCTTAACATGAGTCTTGATGTTTCCGGTGCCAATCGCAAGTTAGACCTCAACGAGTTGGAGGAGTTGAGAAATGAAGCTTATGAGAATGCCAAGATCTGCAAGTCCCGCACAAAATTTTTCCACGATCGCTTGGTGCGAATGAAAACATTTCAGGTGGGACAAAAGGCCTTGTTGTATAATTCTCGCCTCCACTTGTTTCTGGGGAAACTTCGGAGCCGTTGGTCAGGACCCTACATTGTTTTAACCGTCTCCCCTCATGGGGCGGTTGAGATTCAAAAGCCTAGGAATGGGGACGTGTTAGAAGTTAATGGACAACGCCTAAAACCATACTTGGAAGGGACCACGATAGAGGTCGAGGAGGAAGTCGTGCCTTTGCACGAACTCCCCACGGATGTGGTCACTTGATGTGATCCATCCCTCCATTTGTTTGTACATATCTTTGTTTTGTGTTGAGAAATTAAACATATGCTAAAAAACAAAAAATTGGAAGACCTATGTGATATTTGCCCTTTCCCTTGATTAAAAACGCGTTCTCTCCTGCCCTACGCGTTATTCCACCAGACGAAAATGCGTTTCTACTTCAGATCTCGCCTCCACCCAAATCTTTTCCCCAGATACCCTGAACCAACCGCTAATTAGCATTTTGGCACCGCCAATCAGCGGTCGGTTGTTCTTCGTTTGCATATTCACTTCGTCTGGCTCTTTTATTTGGGGTTCTTTGTTGTTTTCGTGGTTGGGAGTCTGTGTTGCTGCGGGAATCAGCGTGCGGTGGTCTTCTCTCCTCTCGCGCCGTGTTCGTCTTCACCGTCATGTGCCTCGCCGCTAAAGCTCGCCAAGGTAGGTTCAGGTATGGCCAGCCATCATTTAATTCCAGAAATCAACTTTGCCTCCCTGATTCGTGAATTCGGAGAACCCTTCTACGATCGAATCGTAGCTAAAGGGTGGTACCATTTATTGTATGAGGGCGATGAATCCATGTATGTAGAGCCTCTCGTACATGAATTCTTTACTAAACTCGAGCGTGACCAGACCGGTCCACTCGAGTTCAGTATCACTCTCAGAGAGGTGAAACAGACCGTGACACGCCAGCTAATCTCCGATGAGACTGGGATCCCCTTGGTTGATGAGCTCGCGCCCACCCACGATATCAATTTTTATCGATCTATGCTTGGGCGCGGACAACCTATATCATCACATGGGGGAGTACCTAATGCGCACATTTACTCCAATGTGCACATTGTAGACAGGTGGGTGTGTAGAAATGTGCTGGGCCAAGAGCGGACCTCCACATTTTTCACACCTAGTTTGCGAATCGTGTATAGTCTGATGGACGGTTCACTCCACTGCATTTGTCGAACATTGTTCAACGTTTTGGTGAACGAAAGGATGAAAGATATACACTGTTTGCCGACTCTGGTTACCAAATTGTGTGGCATGTTGGACATCCCACGATTTGAGCGCATGCTGAGTCGCCAAGGCACCGACCTTGAGGTAGCGAAGATGACCCCGTCATTTCACCATTGCCTTCGTGAGGCATGGGTGCCTGACTTTATGGAGGAGGATGTTAGAGCCAGTTGCTCAAGCTCGTCTGTGAGCTCAGGAACGCTCTTTAACACCGACATTTCTGAGATGGCGGTCGAGCAGCAGAACGTCATCTTAGCCAAGCAAAACTGGAAGATCTATAGGAAGTTGTCGGCTCTTGAGAGAGGTGCCTCTTCGGGCACTTCTGGCCGCCATCATTAGTCCAGTACACCCTATCCATGCATTGGCACCATTTTGCCATACATTGAGGACAATGCATGGATTAGGTGCGGGGGGGGGGGGGGGGGTGTTTTCATGTTTGTACATAGTTTGTGTTTTTTTGTTCTTTTTTGTTTTCTTTTGGTTGTACTGCTAGGATCATGTTAGTGTGCCGCATTTAACATTGATATATCTGCTTGCCATGATCCTTGGGTGACCTGTCTTCTTTTTCTTGCCTAGTGCTTTAAAATTCTCACATTTCTTTCAAAATCTTCATATGTTTGCGAAAGAATATGTTTTGTGGGTTTTGCGTGTGTTTAGCATGTGCAAAACCGTTGAGAGGCAAAGTAAAAAGAAAGCTCCCAAAATTGTCTTGAACTTGATGCATTAGGATTACTAGTTTACTGGCTTTAGGTCTTATCGAGTCGTTAGGATGCACCCCGGTTTTCCTTCGGGGGGTGTGTAATCATAGGGTTTCAGCACTCAAACATTTAAAGAAGTCCACCCTGAACCTAGTGAGTCAAATAATTTGTGTCTTTTAGTATAAGGAAGTTTGTCGTAGTCAAGGGCCCTTAATCTCTTTTTGTGAAAACTTAGTGGAGGGGTTTTGGTTCCCATGTAGATAAATAAATAAGTTGTGTTCTCTCTTCTCGCACGACTCCTATCACTCGGGAAAGTAGGTCTGAGGGGACTTTGTGCCTGGTGCGTTCGAGTCATCTGACTTGGGATACACCGACTGAACTCCCGTTACACGGGTGGTAGGGATCGCCCTATGTGGAGATTTGGGGGAAGGTGTACGTGATAGTGTAAGTCCTCATAGGCAATGATGCACGAAACCCGACCTTGGCAGAATCAAACACCAACCAATAAAATGCTCCAAAGGAAAAGAAGAAAAAAAAGAAGAAAAAAAAGAAAAAAAAGGTGTCAAATAAGAACCAAAATGGACTTTACACATTGTATCACATTCAGAAGTTAAGGTTGCCCATGTATTTCACTTAAGTCCTTAACTAACTTTCACGAATAACTCATTAGGCTAGGTGCGTGGACCGATTACATATATAGAGTCGACCCGTAGTATTACCGCATCCCATGATCGACAATATGAGTCCGAGTTGTGTAGCTAGATTGATTGATTGATGCATCTTGTTCGGATTTTGTGGGTATATCCGCTGAAGACCTTCAGGAGACAACACTCCTCCTCCTTGGCGACAAGGAGGTTTAACGGCTTGTTGCACGTGCTAAGTACAACCGTGATTCCTACGAAAGTGAGTTAGGATTTCTTGTTTTTCGTATGCTTTTCTCTTTCTTTGTTATGCTCGGGACTAGCAAAAGTTAGGTGTGGGGGTATTTGATTGACATCTTTTCATGCTTATATTTGTATCTTATATCCATTATCTTTCACCTAAACAGTGATATGTTACAAGTTTTATGTTTAGTTTTCAGGAATAAATAGGTTTGAAGAGATGAAACATAAAAGGACCCAAAAGCTGGGAAAAAGGACTGGATTGTGAGATCTAGGGACCAAGATGCAAGGGAGAAGGACCTGAACGCAAGACAGAGGGACCTAAGAGAAAAACAGAATACTTCACACCATCATGGGGAGTATTTTAGCAATTGGATTCGGGTCGGAGCTCCAATAAACGAAGTAGATGCATGCAAGACCACCAAATACACAAAGAAAAGCCCAGAACAAGATTCAACTGGATCCGGATTTTTTGGACCGCCAATTCGCGGTCCGCCAATTGGCGGTCTCGATCAGCCCAGATCCGCTACGTTTTCTCCTGGACTTGTATTAATGTTTGTTTAGGATATTTTTGATATTGGTTTAGTCCCACATCGGGGGATTGTCCCGGATTAGCTTTTTCCATGCCTATAAATAGAACTCTTCACCTTCCTTTGTAATTACTCGATGCTTGTGGCCATTCTCCCTAATTGAAGTGAAAGTCTTGAAGCAAGAAACTCAATGGGGGAGATGCTACTGGTATTGTGAGTCTTCAATCAATAAAAGTTTTCTTTGTTTTGTGCTTCTTTTATTGTTGGTGCATGTTTTAGTTTAATTGTCTTTTATTAAATCTAGCTTAGTTAATATGTCTTCTTATCTTAGTGTAATAGTTAGTGTAATGTGTAGTGAGTAAAACCACTCCCCTTTTGGGGGGTGGAGATGATTATCATATATGCAATTAAGGAAGGAAGGATGTTTATTTTGAAATGTGTTGATTAATATCAATGCATGCTTGCTTGTTAGAATAGAACACTTCACTAGATGGGTTTTGCCACAAGTTTTAAGACAGCTCCCATGCTTGTTTAGTTTCTTAAATAACCAGCTTGTGTTTATGAATGTTAATCAAAATAGGCTAGTGATTTAATTGATGGGTTTTGCCATGATAAGTAGACACCTCCCATACATGCAAACACTACCTACACTTGTGCCTATAGGAAGATATTCTTGCCTCCTTATTGCGTATGTGTAGTCACTCCACCCCCTAAGGGGTCTCTCTCTTACTGATTCCTGCATAGTATCAAGTTTCTCTAGCTTAGTTGAAGTATTTGTTAATCTCTTTCGTTCGCATTTGCTTCTTCGTAGTTAACGTAGTTTAGATTAGCATAAACAACTTTCTTCCACCTTTTTGTGCCACTTGATTTCTGATAAACAAGAAGCTGCTCACCTCCCTGAGGACGACCCGTACTTGCCACCGCTTCATCGCGTCCGTGCACTTGCGGTTTAATTTAAACGTTCAACATTATGCTATTTGTTAACGAATTTTTCTACAATAAACAAGAAATATTAAAACATAATAATTGATATTACATGTAAACAAATAAAATGTTGAAAGACTCAAAAATTTATACCTTTTGTGGTTTCGGTGTTCCACACATCCAACTGCATTAAAAATTGGTCCATGTGTACTCTCAGATCTCCCTTCCTAGACAAATAAGCAACTCGTTCTTCATTTGTCTCAAATGGGGTGTAGTATTTCTTTTTTCCCGAATAAAGGTAATCTCGAAGAAACCCGCCAATTTTGTGAAAACATTATTTCTAGGCGTTCACACAGTTACCAAAATTTAAGCGATTCTACAAATAACATATTATCATTTGTTAGTATGACATTTTAACGTTCAAGTTTTAATTCTAAAATATGACAAATAATATACCATAACGTACCAGAAGAATATCCCATGTGTCGACATATGATTGACGAATCTGATGTGCCATCTTCACATTCAGTGACCACAACTAAAATTTTATTGGTCTATGGACGTATTTTAGAAACTTGCATGAAATCCAATAAAAAGTTCATATTACATCTAGAAGTATAACTTGTGGAAAATTGATTTAACAGCTCTCTTAACAAAAAGATTTTCATTAAAAGAAGGACATATCATGTCGGATTTTGAATTAAATTCCAACGTGGTACGACTTATTATTAAGAAATAGAACGTCGCAAAAAACCCAATAAAAAGACCTATCACTCATATTTTAACCTAAATTCCGACGAGGTATGACTTATTATTAAGAAACAGAACATCGCAACAAATCTAATAAAAAGGACATATCATGTTGTATTTTAACCTAAAGTCCGACGTGGTATTGCTTATTTTTAAGAAACAAAACATCGCGAGATATCCAATAAAAACGACATATTACGTTGAATTTTAACCTAAATTCTGACGTGGAATGCCATATTATTAAAAAATAGTTTTTGGCGGCTAATGGTAGTCGTTCTGACATGACCTTTCATTACAGGGTATGCGAAGAGACACAACCTTTCATTACAGAGTCTATAAAATCAAAGGTTGTAGTGTTTTCCATTTCATATTTCCTAAACCTTATTTAAAGTTTCAGTTCCAGATCACTTTATTTTCGTTCCAGTTAATTTCAAACACAAAAAATGTCCTTCCATTTAGGTGTTTGTGAGATCATTCTTACTTTCTTGTGGACTTTGAATTTTTTCAAGGTTGCAATCATTTTTCCACATTTTCATTCTTAATTATTTTCTTTTTTTTGTAGTTGATAATTTCTTCATATTTTGAAGAAGAATATTGCTTCAATTGTTTATGGTGTTTGTGAAATCCTCATTTCTTGTGGACTTGGTAGGTTTTCAAGATTTGAATCATTTTCCCTCATTTTTTGTTCTTAATTTTTTCTTAATTTTGGAAAGTAATCAATTTTTGTTTTACTTAGTGCAAGAACTATTTAGCGTATTTGTTACATGATTTATCTTTGTTATTATTTTATCAATGACTAAATATGTTTGTGTTTTCTTCTCGCATGGTGGTTTATCCATTTATTGTACTTAATTTCCAAAAATTGTTTGTGGTGGTTGGTTAATGAACTTAGTTTCCAGAGGTCCACTTTTCGAGTTCTATCCACTTCCTGCAAACCAATCAGACCCTCAAAAACCAAATAGAAAGAACATCTTACATCAGATTCTAAACTAAAAGCTTAGATGGTATGTCCTATTATTAAAATAGAGTTTTCATGACCCGTTCAACTGAGGTTGTACGACTATTAAGCAACATAATGTCAACAAGTGACGTCGAATTTTAAAATTAAAATCCGACGTGGTATGCCTTATTATTAAGAAACAGAACTCGTAATAAAATCAAATAGACAAGATATGTCACATCGGATTTTGATTTTTAATCTGACGTGTATGTCTTATTATTAAGAAATAGAACGTCGCAAAAAATCCAATAAAAAGGACATCTCACGTCGGGTTTAGCTTAAAATACGACGTGGGATGTCTTATTAAAAATAAAACATAACGTTGCTAATAAATACAAAGACAGGTTAAAATCCGACGTCGTATGTCTGTTTTATTCTATTCTTTGCAATGTTTTGTTATATTTTTAATTTCTCATAAAATTTTCTGCAATTGGAAAATAAGATGCAGTCACTTTCGGATATGCCATGACATATGTAATATACAACCTTAAGTGTAACAAAAGTAAACGTACAACAACAAATGTATCAACAAAAATTGTTATGTACAACAATAAATGTTGTCATTCACCTGGAAAAAACCCAAAAAACAAAGTTAACGCATACTAAATTGTAAATGTAAGTTCATAAACACAATAAACTCGTAAGATCTTAACATAAACTAAGAAAATACTAAGTTAACATTTTGGATTTTGTTTTTCATTTTTTGTGACAACATCTTCGATCCATATTCCTTCACGATGGTCCTCCTGAATAAGTAAGCTATCAACATTTCTTCATCATCGACAGACTTGATTTCAGGCACTTGTTGTGAAAATGGGTGAATTTTTTCGAGATCATGGACAACTTCTTAAGAAATAATCTAACATTTTCATTCTAAAACTATTGACCATTGTCTATCACTGGGATGAGCTTCAAAGAAAATATGTTTGGCTTAAGATACCAAAATAAATGGATCTTCCCTGAATCCTGGTTTATTAAGTTTCACCAAGCTAATCCCAACTCATCCACCGGAAGCCCATTGTTCTTCTCCATCCACATGCATTTAAATATTGCCACTATAACATCCTCGAAACAACGGAAATTTAAACTTTCAAAGATATTCAATAGTCATAAATAACCAGATCACATGGGAACGCTACTCAAATTATATACATATAATTTAAGGTGCACCGTATACATTGTCAAAAGTATGACTACATAAAAATACAACGGACATAAATACAAGTAGTCATAATAACCTCAAAATAGACACGAGGACCCGACTCCTAAATGTACTCGTCCTCAGACACCACCCTACCAACTCCCGTAGGGGATCCTGAAAAACATAAATAACAATGCCTGAGTTTCCATAAGGAAACCCCGTATGCCAAGCCCACTTACATGCACATGCAAAACATGATCTATCATACCAGTATAATATGACACATAAAATCATAACAATCATCTCCCTACACAGGGGTCATATGATCATCAATCCCAACATTGTTTGTACATTCGTAGATACCCACCGCAGGCACATGCGGTCATATGGAAAGTAGGCGACACACCCCACTCGCAACTAACCTAGTCATATGGGTTCGGTGAAGGTCGCACGCACTTCCGAGCCATCATCAGATCTGATCGGTGGTCAAAATGCCAAAAATTTACCAGAGCCATCACTATGGTCGGTCATACTCGCCAGTTGTGACACAGATGGATGATCATACTCGCCAGAACAGCATCAGTCAAGCACATCCGCCGGACCAACATCGGTCGGTCATCTCGGTTGCCACACAGGATAGACGATAATCTCCGTTACCACAAAGGCTAATGACACAAATTTGTTGCCACACAGGCAAACAACCATTCCCATTGCAACACAGGCTACCGGTCATCTTGCTCCGTAGAGCCACATCATATAGATCATGCAAAGGGGAATATCATCCCACAGGTCTACTAATGCATTGATGTTCGGATTTTGTGGGTATATCCGCTGAAAACCCTCAGGACACAACTCCTCCTCCTTGGTGACAAAGAGGCTTAACGACTTCTTGCACGTGCTAAGTGCAACCGTGATTCCCACAAAAGTGAGTTAGGATTTCCCTGTTTTTCATATATTTTCCTTTCTTTCATTTTTCTCTTTCTTTGTTTTGCTTGGGACTAGCAAAAGGTAAGTGTGGGGGTATTTAACTAGTAGCATATCATACATTGCATTCATGCTATATATCCTTTATTTCACCCCAATTTTGTGCTACTCGAGTGTTTCTTTATGGTCTTTCGGGCGTTAGGTAGTAAAGAAGAGGAAGAAAGAGAAAAGAACTGAAATACAAGAAGAAAAGACTCAAATGAAGCAAAGAGGACTTGTTTATCATGCATAAGGACCCATCTACAAATTAGGAAGGACCCAGATGAAATTCAGAGGAACTTGAATGTACGAAAAAGATTTCTGGCACAAAGTCCTTCAAAACCATGATCTTGAGGAGTGTTTGGGTCGATCGAGCACAAAAGATCCGCAAGTGGCGGATTTTCATCCGTCACTGGTAGTTAATTTTGGTACAATTTGCCCCCATTTTTTCCCGTGGCTTAAGCTTGTTTATTTGGGTGCACCAGACTACAAAGAAAGTGATTACAGCCGTTGGAATGCTCATAGATTCATCTATACCACTCTTTCTTCTATAAATAGCAATGTTTATTCTTCCTTTACTCTTCTTCTCCACTTCCACCATTAGAGTAGATTAGTTTTTACCCAATTTCCCTGCAAGTAGAGGAAGGTGGATGAAGATTGTAATCTCACATTTTCTTTAATATAAGGTTGGATTCATGTTCCCTTGTAATTAACTTTCTTTCTATGTAATTAGTTTTTTATTTTGTTGGTTAGTTTTATAATTGGACTTTTATGCCATGTTTAGTCTTAATCACATGCTTTGCATGCTTGTTATTATGATTAGTGAGTAGAGGCACCCCATTTGGGGTGGAGGAAATGTAGTTGATGGTGAAGTGTATGATGGGTTCTTCTTATCTTGTGCCATTTCATGTGCTTAATGTAGATTTATACTTTTAACTTGCTAAAACTTGTATTAGATGGGATAATGGCCACACTTGGTACATGTCTCATGCTAGATTTAGAGTTTATCTTATTGCTTGTATGGTTTATCTTTGTATTGAAGTGATTTGTTTTGTATGAATGGTCAATTAGTAGAGAATGCATGAATGTATTAAGTTATATAGATGGTTAATTCTTGTCCTAATGGCCACAATAGGTACTTAGTTCATTCTTGAGAACCCAAAGTGCATCTTAACTTCATGTCTAACTATATTAGTCATGTATCCATGTAAATGCAGTTGATGCTAATTAGACTCCACACTAGTTTCAAGTTGATGTTACCTAGTTTACACACTTGTACTTAATGAAATGAAGACCCACTCATGCACACACACCTCACTATTGCACCTCCATTCCAAGAGGTTTAGTTTAATTGTTGATTAATTCATCATTTAGTAGTTTGTTTAGCATAATCCCTTCATTCTCCTCTCCTTTCCTACTCGAGTCGGGTAGTAACAACAACGCACACAACTCCTCGTGGACATGACCCGTACTTGTCGTGTCTTCACCGACGTCGGGCACTTGCGGTTTAATATAACTGATTCAATCAACGTGGGACTCCTGGCAGTTCAACGTTGGCATAGTCTCCCTATGGCATAATTCAACTGAACTGGAACTTTGAATGGAATACTACAGGTGATGATTTTATAGACCGTATTACGTCTCTTCGCATACTCAGTAAGGAAAGGTTGTGTCCATTTACATTAAGAACATATCTCGTACTCCCAATAAGAAGAGATGTCCTTTTTATAATTCTAGAAGTCATATGTCCTTTTTATTTTATTTTTTGTGAAATTTTGTTTGTTAATAAAAAGACATACCACGTCGGTGTTAAGCATAAAATGCGACATGATATGTCCTTCAATAAATTTTCACCCCAACAGATAACACATAAAGCCTTAGTGCCAAGAATTTTCACCCCATCCCCCTTTCAAACCCTCAGAGCAGTGCTTCCCACAATAACCCACACCAACCAAGTCCCTCTCGACCAGCCCGCGACACCCCCACCCCCTGACAACCCCGACCACCCACACTGACACTCTCCCTACCGAGCAACCCCCTCAGAACAGTGCAGCCCCAGACCAGTCCACCCGACAGATCGAAAGTGAGTATACCTTTTTGTTTTTTCAACTCTTGTTTAAATTCGAGTGATATAACTTAAACATTGATCTTGAGTTGGTAATTAGAAGTCTTTCCCTCTATATGCATATGTACTTGTAAAGGTTATTTGGTGGCAGATTTTGTCAAGGTGGAATCTTTGGGAATTTTCAGTTCCAATAATATATATTTAATTTAGTGGTGCGGGATATATCTTAATAAGAATTATTTGAATAAAATAGAGATTCTTTTCTTTTGTTTCAAATAATCGTGATTTTGATGTAATTTCTTACTGCCTTTTTCCGAGTCCTTTTCACAATCTTTATTCTTTTAAGTCTTGGGTTATGAACTTATGATTTTATTATGTTTACGTACAAACTAATACACTTCATATTGTGTTAAATTTGTTTTTGTGTTTATTTCAGGTGAATGACTCCCAAAAAGATGTCCGGCCAGCCCAAGTCGAATAGTAACAAAATTGTTGACACTAGAAATGACGATGACATGATAGTATCTCATGCCCGCGGAGCTAATCTTATGTTGGAGTTTCAACAAAATATTAAGCGGGAACGTCCTTTGCCTTTGGAGTTTGATCCTGTCTTAATGCCAACAAGAGAAAATAAAATTTATTGGACAAGTTATTTGATACTCTTGGAGAAGCAAAGTAAATATTTGTATTGACAAGTATCATAGATGTATCATAAAAAGAGAAAATTTAGAAAGATGCAATGGTTATTTTATGGTTTTCAAGATTTTATTTTAGGTTAATTTTTTTCTCATTGTTTTTGTGTTGCAAGAAAAAAAAATCATTCCTCAAAAGAGTTGAAAAAGAAGTGGATGTCATATGTTGGTAATCGATGGAAAGATTTCAAAACCATTGTGACATCCAATTTTATCTTTCGGGAGTATAATCTCTTATTTATGTTTGTAGGACTTACAGGCACTTAACTAAAAATGACAATCTGAAAACAAGTTTCAACACTGATTGTCTCGAGGGGGATACCATAAACTTAAGGAGGACATGATGACCGAAAAGGTTGCAAGGAAGTTCTAGAAGCTTTAGAGGATGGTCTAAGTGAAGAGCAAGCCAGTAATTTGTCTCCTCTATCTCCCCCAGCTAGGCAAGAGAGAGCGCATTACTCCGGATGACAGTTACATTAATGATGAGTCTATAGTAATTGCCTCCAGGATTGTATATGGTTACATTTAATTCGTGTGCATGGTTTGTATATGTTTGTTAATTAATAAAATGGTTTTTAACATTAGACAATGATATAGTTTTTAACATTCTTATGGTTCGTAATAGGACGATCTTACACTACAAGCTTCCCATGGCGAATTTATTTCAAATGGAAGAAATGATATATTGTGTGAAGCCTTGGGTAGAGAGGAGCATTCTGAATGTTTGTGTGGTATCGGTAGTCAAATAAGACTATCGTAATACTTTGGATCATCATCTTTAAAACGTAGTTGTAGAGGAATTCACACAAAATGCGAAGAAAAGATCCATAGGCTGGAAAACTTGGTGGAAAATTTATATAACAATTAGGATTTTCCACCAATATGTCTACATCTAAACCATCACCACAGAGTGCGACGAGTGTGAATCCTGAAGCTGAAGGCTCAATTCCAATTCATGAGGAAACACAAGTAAAAATAATAAAGAAGGAAAAGTTATTAAATTTGAATTTAATAACTCCATAACTGTTGAAGGTCGAACGTCAAAAGGATATGAAAATCACAACTTGTTTCACCAGAATTTCTTGCCTATGAATTGGAAAATGTTATACACTTTGATAAAAGATAGACACAAAGATTCTACGGTTCAAAGTGTTATTGAGAAAGCAATTGTATGCGACACAACCGAAGACGATATAGAAGAAAAGTTATATATCACGATGACTGATGTCATGTAATTTCTGAAAATGGAAGGATTGTGTATAACAATCATCCAGGTTGAGTTAAAGTAAGTCATGTTTGTCTTTTTCATACATGTTTATGTTACATTTCCATTAAGTCATGTTATATTAATTTTAATAGGCACCTCTAGAAAATGCCATTTGGCAAATAAATTGGTAATTTGTGTCCCACTCTACTCTAAAACCGAGGAAATTCAAAAAATGATAATAGACCGCAAAAAATTGTGAAGATAATGCAA
Organism: Triglochin maritima; assembly: GCA_963682175.1. Taxonomy (NCBI): domain Eukaryota; kingdom Viridiplantae; phylum Streptophyta; class Magnoliopsida; order Alismatales; family Juncaginaceae; genus Triglochin; species Triglochin maritima. Next base: position 16,678,514 of record OY821785.1, read on the forward strand.
GAAAGAAAAAAACCTATTATGTAGCACTATATTGGGAGTCGTAAGTGTTTCATTATATTCTATAATACTTGTAATTTCATTATATTTCAATTGGGAATCAAAAATAAGATTAGTGTTAAATAATTAATGAAACTGTTTAATTTTGATGATTTTCAGTGATCATTGGATGTTAGTTGTTTTATATCATGATGCAAATACCGCATGTTGTTTTGATACTTTGGCATCAAACAAACCGAGAAAAGATTTGAAGTATACTATTTAGTTGTAAGTTCTTTTGAATAACTATCTTCATATCGCTATTGGAAAATATGGGTACCACGTCGCCCTGATTACGTCGGATCATCAAAATTTGAGGAGGTCTTAGGCGTACCACGTTGGTTGAAGAATGTCCGACATGGTCTTAGGTATACCACATCGGTCGAATAACATCCGACGTAAATGTTCGCGTTACCATGTCGGTCGTAGAACATCAGACGTGAATGTTCACGTTACCACGTTGATTGTCACATCAATATTCAAACATCGACGTGGTTTTAGTATTATCATGAGGTAAACTTTAATAATTTTTAATGCATTTCAACCCAAAATCAAAACAGCTAAACCCAATGAGCTAGCCAAACCCCCGATCAAACCCATTCTCATCCCTCTTGTTAGGTCCGCCCTATCAGCCCCGCCCAACCATCCTTCAAATCCCGCACCTGCACACGAAGGTGCGAAAAATTCTTCCATTTGTTGCTCTTTTAATTAGTTCTAAGGAGAGGTATTTAGATATTAAAATTAATTTGTTTCAAATGGATAATGGAATGGAATTTAACCCAAGGTGATTTTGTTGTTTTTTATGTATACAATGCCCTTATTTCTCACGATATGTAGAAAATTATGAATTGAAATTGGATTTTTGCAAGTCGATTGAATGATGAGTATGAGGTTGGGGTTGATAACTTTCTAGACTTTGGCCAAAAGAATGCACATGTTAAAAATGAAAGAAAGGTCCTATGTCTGTGAAAGAATTGTTAACATGTTCTTATGAGATGTAAAAGAGATTAGATCTCATTAGTTCGAGAAAGGTTTTGATGAAGGACATCACGTTGGATATGGCATGGTGAAATGATATTAGTACGAAGGACGAAGATAATCATGATGAGTTGCAGAAGTATATCAATGACGGTGATCGGTTAGAGGATATGTTCCAAGATGTTGGCGATAATTTTGTTGATAAACCCGATGTACTTGGTAGTCTACTATTCGACAATGAAAAACCTTTCTATGCGGATTGCCCCAATTTTAGTAGGTTGTCCAAAGTTTTAAGGTTGTATACCTTGAAAGCTTGTAAACAGTTCGAGTGATGTCAATTTCACTGCTTTACTCAAGTTGTTGATAAAGATACTTCCAAATATCAACGAACATCTAGATCATACCTATAAGGCTAAAAAACTACTGTGTCTGATGGGGATGTACTATAGTAAAATAAATGCATATCCTAATAATTGTATCCTATATATGGGTGACTTTGAAAACTTTCATTATTGTACTATTTGTAATTTCTCACGGTACAAACAAAAGAAAAATATGAGTGTTGATGAGACGAAAAAGTACAAGGCTTTCCTACAAAGGTGTTCCAATGATTCCAAGACTGAAGCGATTGTTTGCATGTTCTGAGGACTCGAAGAACCTGACATGACATGCAGATCGAGATACAATGAATGATTAGTTGATTCAGCATCCTGTAGGTTCTTCGCAGTGGAAGAAAATTGATTCCAACTTCCCGTTATTTGGTTAAGATTCCCAAAGTCTGAGACTTGGTCTGTGTACCAATAGAATGAATCCTTATTGTAATTTGAGTAGCCTACACAGTATGGGGCATGTTTTGCTTGTTATTTACAATCTCCCTTCATGATTAAGCATGAACCATTGATACATGACGTTGTTGTTAATAATTTCTGGTCCAAAATAACTTGGAAAAAACATCAATCTGTATTAAAGACCATTAATTGGTGACCTAAAAAATTAGGAGACGATGGTGATCAAGTGTGGGATGCCCATTGTCAACAATCATTTCCTATGAGTGTGATTATCTTTTGAACAATAAATGACTTTCTTGCATATGAAAATCTATCTGGATATTCCGTGAAAGGCCACAAAGTATGCCCATGTTTTGAAGAAGACACGTGTTCCTTGCAGGTAGTGCATTACAGTAAGACAATGTACCTTGTTCATCAGAAATTTCTTCCTATAAGTCATTCATACCGTAGATTGAAGAAGACATTTGATTAGTAGCATATCATACATTGCATTCATGCTATATATCATTTATTTTACCCCATATTTGTGCTACTTGAGTATTTGTTTGTTGTGTTTCAAGGTTTAGACAATAAAGACGAGAAAGGAAGAGAAAAAAACATAAATGGACTGATTTGGAAGGGTTTTGGACCAATTTGTAATGCCCAAGGACTGGACTGAAAAGGCAGAAGGACCCAAGTGAACCAAAGTGTAAAGAAATATATTGTCATAAAAGTCCATACTTAATGAGTAAATCAACAATTAAAATCAAACCGGCTCGAGAAAATGGACCACGGCTCAACCCGACGTGCAAAACACCGAACTTAACCTGCTAGAGAAAGTAGAGGCTTATCGGGGATATTTGATCCCCATTGGAGGATTTTGATGCCCCATTGGCGGATTTTGATCTGCCATTGGCTGATCATTTTGCTCCATTTCTGCCACAAATTTGCCCGTGGGTCGGATTGTCTGGTCAGAGAAATGTGCAACATCCAAATCTGATTTACAGTCATCCAATTATGCCCAGATCCATCCAAACCCTCTAATCTCTATAAATATACTTGTAATGCCTCATTTCTTCTTCCTCCTTCCCCACTAGAGTAGGTTTTAGTTTTCTGTTTTAGTAGTGTAAATAAGGGGGTTGGAGAGGACCAAACTATGTTTTTTTTATTTCTTAATCTAGTTTAGTTCTTGTTCTTTGTGTTGATGTTTTCCATTTTAGGCAATTTTCTTTGTGTTTGATGCTTGCATAATCTAGTTTTCTGTATTTCTTTCATGGGGTTTTGTTGTTTTTATGCTTTCTTTAGTTTAGAGATGAGTAGGGAGTAGTCCATCCCCATTGGGGGTGGAGAAGAAGGTGATATATTAAGTGTGTGTTAATGCTAACCTTTGAACCTCACATGATTTCCATAACCATCTAATGGGATTTCACTCTTATCTTTGATGTGCTAATGCACTTGAGTGATGGTTAGCACATGCTTAGATTAGTGGGCCTATTATATCGGGGAATGATGAGGCGAGGATAAGGATGGAGTGGAAGAAGGAAACTTAAAATGTCCATGCGTGTGCTTATGTTGGCCTCGTCCTAATTAATGTCTTCTATGTTTTAATGATTGTGTTAAATGTTATTTCATGTGGAGACATAGTGGGGTTTGGTCATTATGCATGAGTTCATTTAGCCTCATTTGAATTATTGTCTTGTATGTTTTAATGATAATTTTTTATCTTATTTCATGTGGAGGCAAAGTTGGATTTGGTTTTATGTATTACATGTTGTGATGAGCACAATTGAACACACACACTACACATATTTTCATTTCTGCATTTTTCTAACCCTACGGGTTTAGTTTTATTGCTTGTTTTCTGATTTCATGCGCATAGTAGTGTAATCCAACCTCTCTTTTCCTTTCCCCCACTCGATTACGGTGGATATCGACTATCACGCGCTCCCTGTTGAATCGACCCATACTTGCCACCTATTCTTCGCGGTCGTGCACTTGTGGTATTATCACTGATTCAATCAACATTCAACAGAAAGCAATAATATAATGAACCACCAATAGAAATCTTTGCCAAACAAGTATATGAACATGTGAAGAATATTAAATGCAAATTCAGCAAGCCTTACAACCGCGGAAATGATAAGAGTGGTAGGAAAAAACCCATCTTTGGCTTGTTCTATTACATCGATATTGACAAAACATGTGAGATACGCTATTATCAAACTTTGTGTTTCCTTTAACACGATTTGCAGCAAAGTACTTGATTCGAAAATTTTGGATAAGTTGCATAATGAAGTTGTTGTTACAAATGTCAACTGGAGATGTACTTCCCAACATCGTTTTTAACATTATGGTTCATTAATAGCTGGAACGGTATTTATGATGTGGATCTATCCTTTCGAGCGGTACAAGGGTGTGTTGAGGGGTTACTGTAATAATCGAGGAAGACCCGATTCTAGCATTGTTGAAGGCTACGTAGACTAGGAGGTTATTGAGTGCTGTAATTAGTACTTGACTCATGCAAAAAGTGTGGGACTTCCTAAGAATCATTATGAAGAAAGGGCATGGGGTAAAGGTACACGTGATTGATTAGTAGTATATCATAGAGTGCATTCATACTATATATCTGTTATTGTACCCCATATTTGTGCTACTCAAGTATTTGTTTGATGTGTTTCAGGGTTTAGGGAATAAAGAAGAGAAAGGAAAAGAAAAGGGCATAAACACAAGAAGAATGGACTAATTTGGAAGGTTCTTGGACCTATTTTTAATGCCCAATTACTGGACTGTAAGTCAGGAGGGACCCAAGTGAAAACCTGGAGGGGCCAAAGTGTAAAGAAGTATATTGTCAGAAAAGTCCATAACCTGATGAGTAAATCAACAATTAAAATCAAATAGGCTCGAGACAATGGACCAGGGCTCAACCCCACATGCAACAAAGCAAAGGTTTAGGCGGATCGGAGAAACCAGATCCTCCAGTGGCCATTGTTTGATGATTTTTCTTCGTTTATGCTCTTATTTTGCTAGTGGGTCTAGTTGTCGGGTCAGAGCAATATGCAACATGCAAATCCGATTTATAGTCGTCTAATTGCACCCAGATTCATCCAAACCCTTTAATCTTCTATAAATACACTTGGAATCCTTCCCTTCTTCTTCTTCTTCATTTCTCCCCCATTAGAGTAGGATTTTTTTCTTGTTTAGTAGAGTAAGTTTTATTTCTTGTTTAGTAGAGTAGGTTTCATTTGTGGTTTAGTAGTGTAGGACAACATAAACACCTTTTGTAATCTTTCTTTCTTAATCAAGTTTTAGTTTGATGTTCTTTATGTTCTTGTCTTTCATTTGATGAAATTTTTATTCCATTCCTTTGGGTAGATTTAGTCTTCTTTACTTGTCATGTGTTGTTTTTAAGTTGTTGTTTCTTTGGTTAATATGTTGATTAGTGACTAATCCATCCCCATTGGGGGGTGGAGAATGATGTGAAATGTGAATGTTGTGAGATTGGTGTGTGTTTTAATCTTAATCTTGGAGCTTCATATGATTTCCATACGGATTTTGTTGGGTTCCTCACTCTTGCCATAGATGTGTTAATGGTCTTAATTTATGTTTAGCACATGCTTTGGCTATTGGGCCCACTTTATGGGAAATGATGAGGTGAGGACAAGGTTGGAGTGGGTAAAAAGATAAGGATGGCATGTGGGAGCATGTGCTCTTCTTGGTCTCGTCTTAATTAATGTCTTGTATATTTTAATGATAATGTTAAATCTTAATTCATGTGGAGACATAGTTGGGGATGTGGTCATTATGGATTCTATGTTCTTTATGTCATTAAACTTGTAATCATATGGTTGTCTTTGTCCTCATCTCAGTAGTGTTTTGTATGTTTTAATGATCGTGATAAATCTTAATCCATATAGAGACATGATTGATCTCGTTTTATAATTTCTACCGCAAGTGCACGGCCGCGTTGAAGCGGTGGCAAATACGGGTCGTCCACTGGGAGGTGTGTCGACACTTGGTTTATTCGAAGGCGAGAGGTAAAAAGAAGGGAGAAAGATGTATTACACTAATCTAAACTACAAAGCTGAAATGAAATGCAAAGGAAATGAAGAAAAGCAAGAAAACTAAACCCCAAAGGGGGTAGAGAACTGATGTGAACATAAAGATGTGTGCGTGTGTGTGTTCAATTAAGCTCCTCACAACATGTAGTGCATGAAATCATAAAACTACATCCAATCTTGCCTCTACATGAATTAAGATAAGACTACATCATTAAAACATACAAGACAATGATTGGAATGAAGCTACATGAACTCAAGTATAAAGACTAGACCCTACTATGCCTCTACATGAATTAAGATGACTACATCATTAAAACATACAAGACATTAGCTAAGGAAAAGGCAACAAGAGTACATACACTACAAATTGTGTTTCCAACATTAACTTCATCCATATCCTAACTTTATCATTCCCCAAAAAATAGGTCCACTAATCAAAGCATAAGCTAAGCTTCATTCAAGAGCATTAGCATATCAAAGATAAGAGTGGAGACCCATTAGATGGTTATGGAAATCATATAAAGCTCAATGGATAAAAATAACACACACTTAATACACTACATAATTATATCACATATTTCTCCACCCCCCCCAAATGGGGATGGAACTACTCACTACTCATTACACTACTGATTAGACTAAGTAAAGAAAACATTTAACTAAGATACTAAAATTACTAAACAAGAAATTAAACAAAGTAAAACAACCCACACAAAGCAAACAACATAACAAAACAAGATTAAAAGAAACAAATAAACTTTTATTAACAATGACTCACATTGAAGGTAGCATCCTTCTCCACCTTGAGTTATTGCTTCAAGGCTCACTCCTTAGTAGAGAGAATGCCACCAAACAATGGGTAATTACAATGGAAGGTGAAGAGTTCTATTTATAGGCATGGAAAAAGCTAATCCGGGACAATCCCCCGATGTGGGACTAAACCAATACCACAAATACACTAAGAATACACTAATACACGTACTACAGAAAATTGGACGGATCCTGGGCAAAATGGACCGCCAATTAGCGGTTCCAGACCGCCAATTGGCGGCCTATAAAGCTTGGATCCGTCTGGTTTTCTTTGTGGGCTTTTCTTGAAGTGTTTCTTGGTCTTAGATGCATCTGGTTGGTTTAGTGGAGCTCCGACCCGAATCGAATTGACAAAATACTCCTCATGATGGTGTGGAGTTTCCTGTTTTGCTCTGAGGTCCTTCTGTCTTACGATCAGGTCCTTCCCCCTTGCATCTTGGTCCCCAGGTCTCACCATTAGGTCCTTTTTTCCTGCTTTTGGGTCCTTTCATGGCTCTTCTCTTCAAACCTCTTTATTTCTGAAAACTAAACATAAAACTCGTCACATAGCATTGCTTAGGTGTAAGATAATGGATATAAGGAACAAATATAAGCATGAAATGATGTCAATCAAATACCCCCACACCTAAGTTTTTGCTAGTCTCGAGCAAAACAAAGAAAGGAAAAAGCATACGAAAAACAAGAAATCCTAACTCACTTTCGTAGGAATCACGGTTGCACTTAGCACGTGCAACAAGCCGTTAAACCTCCTTGTTGCCAAGGAGGAGGAGTGGTGTCTCCTGAGGGTTTTCAGCGGATATACCCACAAAATCCGAACAAGATGCATTAATCAATCTAGCTACACGACTCGTTGGACTTATTTTGACGATCATGGAATGCGGTAATACTACGGGTCGACTCTATATATGTAATCAGTCCACACACCTAGCCTAATGAGTTATTCGTGAGAGTTAACTAAGGAATTAAGTGAAAGACATGGGCAACCTTAACTTCTGAATGTGAAACAAAGTGTAAAGTCCATTTTGGTTCTTATTTGACTTTTTTTTCTTTCTTTTTTTTTTTTTTTTTTTTTTCTTTTCTTTCTTTCTTTTTTTTTCTTTTTCTTTGGAGCATTTATTGGTTGGTGTTTGATTCTCCCAGGGTCAGGTTTCGTGCATCATTGCCTATGAGGACTTACACTATCACGTACACCTTCCCCCAAATCTCCACATAGGGCGATCCCTACCACCCGTGTAACGGGAGTTCGGTCGGTGCATCCCAAGTCAGATGACTCGAAAGCACCAGGCACAAAGTCCCCTCAGACCTACTTTCCCGAGTGATAGGAGCCGTGCGAGAAGAGAGAACACCACTTATTTATTCATTTATCTACATGGGAACCAAAACCCCTACACTTAAGTTTCACAAAAAGATATTAAGGGCCCTTGACTACAACAAACTTCCTAAATTAACAAACACGAATTATTTGACTCACTAGGTTCAGGGTGGACTTCTTTAAATGTTTGAGCACTGAAACCCTATGATTACTCACCCCCAAAGGAAAACTGGGGTGCATCCTAACGACTCGATAAATCCTAAAGCCACGTACTAGATATCCTAATGCATCAAGTTCAAGACAATTTTGGGAGCTTTCTTTTTACTTTGCCTCTCAACGGTTTTGCACATGCTAAACACACGCAAAACCCACAAAACATTTTCTTTCGAAAACACATGAAGATTTTGAAAGAAATGTGAAAATTTTGAAGCACTAGGCAAGCAAAAGAAGACAAGTCACCCAAGGATCATGGCAAGCAGATATATCGATATTAAATGCAGCACACTATCATGACCCTAACAATGCAAACAAAAGAAAACAAAATCAAAGGAAAAAGACTCGACTATGTACACACGTAAAACACCCCCCCACACCTACTTCATGCATTGTCCTCAATGAATGCAAGCAAGATACTACATGGATTGATGCATGAAAAAGGAACGATCTCACCAACATGAAGTACAAAGGGACGTTCGGGGTCATGTTGATGGACACAAACCCAAATTCCCTCAAAACCTGTGAGAAGCTAAAGAAGGGATACAAATACGTGAAAGAAATGGAGCCCAAATACACATGGGTTGGGGCTCACAACAATCAATGCTCACTGAATGAGTCTTTTATTGTACTTCTTTTTTTTTTTCTTTCTTTTTTTTTATTTTTTTTATTTTTTTTTATTTTTTCTTTTTTTTCTTTTTTTTTTCATATAACTATGTACAAACATAAGTTCCCATCTTCATTTGTCAAAAGACATCAAATGGGAACCTCAAGAGTGGGTCAATGCACTTGGAAAGGGAACATGACACCACGCGGGGCCAGAATACGCATGCGTGGGTCCCCTTCACAAAGAGCACCAGATGAAATGAGAGGTTCATGAATTGGACGCAAAGGCGTCTCATTCAAAGGATCAAACTGAAAGAGCTTGAACCTCTCGAGAGTTTGGGAAATAAGGGGCAACGGAAGAAAAATATCTCCCGTTGCGGAACTGAAGTTATGATCATCAATCCAAACTCTCCAACCAACAGACTGGTGGGTCGGAACGAGGTCAAGTACCTCGTTATGCATGTCCAACTCACCAGGAGAACAGGAAGTGGGTCTCATACCCAAAGTATCCTCCAAGGAACTCCTAATACCCTCATGAGCAATGTGGTTGTTTGATGTTCCATCATTTCCAAGATGATCAGGAACAATAGTGAGAGGCAAACTCTCATCAGGTCGTATGAGATTAAGGGTACTAGGGAGCTCTTGCTCCACCAAAGGTGAGTCCTTAGGAGGTACAACAATAAGATCATGTGGCTCAAGGGCCATGGGACAAAAAGATAAGGCACAATCCTGTGCCGACTCGTAATGAAGCTGGTCCAAGTTATTCTCAATTTGAATCGAATCCTCCACTAAGTGATCGTGAATTGAAACCCCAAGTCCCTCAGACTGGCTAGGAGTTTGACTTTGAAATATTGTGCTTTGAATTTGTGGATGTGGTGGTGGTTCGATATCAAAAGAAGAATCCTCATGTTGACAAGAAAGGTTACTCTCCTCATATTCACGTAATTTCTGCGACATTTGACTCACTCGCAGTGTCATATTTTGTATGGACTGTTGAGTGGTTTCCATGAACGTAAGGAAAGTTTGTTTCAAGGAATCAGGTATGCGGTCAACGATGAGGTCCAAGTCAGAGCTTGGGAAATTTTGTGGTTGGGTATTGATGGGCTGAGAATGAGTCCAATGATTTGGAGTGGGGTGCTGGTAGAATTCTGGGTATTCGGGAGGAGGATACGGGGGTGAAAATGAGGTATAAGAATTTGGATAAGATTTGTCTCCCCATGAATCCATCACTCTCGGGTTGTACGCGGATGCGTAATGGTCATAATGAGCATTTTGGGAAAATGTGTGCTCATACTCAGGCTCAGGGGGAACATAAGGACATTCCCCGATAACATGACCACTCAACCCACAACAGTCGCACGGTACGGCTACTGGAGCCACCGGGGCACTCATGTCGTCTGCCATACGCATGAAAGAGGCCAAAGTTTGTTGTAATGTCTCAGTTTGTTGACCAGCATATGATCCGGCATAACTAGATTGTGGTCTAGCAGTCGGTGCCTCTCTCATGTTACCCCAATATGAAGACTGCTCAGTCACAAAATTGCGATCATCCCAACCATACGGGGTGTTAGTCTGAGCCACCCCAGGTTGCATGGGTCCGGAGTACCAGGGAGAATCGTCCTGGTCCCAACAATGATATGGATGGTCGCCCATGTAACCATCCATCTCAAGAAAAACTCTCGAGTCGACCACTCTCACCACCACGAGGCTAAGCTCGCAAAAAGTGCTCGACTCGACCCTAAAACGCTAACAGAGAGTGTAAAGGGGAGGAGACTATAACGTAGAAGAAGGTGAGAAGAAGATGACTCAGAGGAGAAGGGAAGAATCCCTAGAGCTAGCGAGGGTACAGGGTGAAGGTAGAAGCCTAACTAGCAAGCATGGCTCAAACAATGTAAGGCAATGGGTCCTTAGGCTAGACGACGCCTAACTTCGAGGTCACTAGCCTCGACACGCCTCACCTCCCTACAACGAGGACCACAATGCCCAGTAAGTGATACCAGATCCGGAGATCCAGTACCTCCTACTATCGACAAGGTAGGCAACGCCGATCAGGTCATGACGGTCTCAACTAGATTACTCTCCTAGTGCGTCCGAATTCCTAGGGCCAATGTCTACTTGCTTTTTGTTAAGGCTTTACTTGAGTGTGCTTTTTGGGGCTAAGGGAGGGGTGATGAAATCCCCCACCTTATCTTTGAAGTCTATAGGTGATGCCCCTTAAAGATGTTTTGAAATCTTAGGCTAGCAAGCAACTCACCAAACAAGCACTCACCTCACTCTTGTTTCGATGCAAACCTTACTCACTAATGAATGTCCTAATGCGTGAATGAGTGAAAAGGAATGCGTACCTCGCTCCAGCAATCAACGACAAAATGTAAAGCAAAGAAAAGAAAGATGCATGCAAGGTCTACATATGATGCATGACCTAGATGGCAAAGAGTCTAATCTTTTGCTTTGAGTTTTATGGTCCAAGTTGATTAAAGGGGGAGTGATTAATGATCTGGGAGCAAACACGAAGTCTCAGCATGCAAAATTGGACTCCCAGATAACACCAATTACATAAATAACTACCACAAAAAATTTGGAAGCAGGAAACCCTTACCAGGCCGCCAATTGGCGGTCTCCAACCGCTGATTGGCGGTCCTTTTGTGGTTTCTCTTCCTCAAACTTCTTCAGTAGTCTCCCCTTGATGTGCTGGTTCCCTGCAACTAAGAAACACTGGAAACAAAAAATTAAAAACCCCTCGAATCGCCCAAACCAACGTCTGGACAGAGCACCTCCCCGGCAACGGCGCCAAAAACTTGATTGATCTCGTTTTATAATTTCTACCGCAAGTGCACGGCCGCGTTGAAGCGGTGGCAAATACGGGTCGTCCACTGGGAGGTGTGTCGACACTTGGTTTATTCGAAGGCGAGAGGTAAAAAGAAGGGAGAAAGATGTATTACACTAATCTAAACTACAAAGCTGAAATGAAATGCAAAGGAAATGAAGAAAAGCAAGAAAACTAAACCCCAAAGGGGGTAGAGAACTGATGTGAACATAAAGATGTGTGCGTGTGTGTGTTCAATTAAGCTCCTCACAACATGTAGTGCATGAAATCATAAAACTACATCCAATCTTGCCTCTACATGAATTAAGATAAGACTACATCATTAAAACATACAAGACAATGATTGGAATGAAGCTACATGAACTCAAGTATAAAGACTAGACCCTACTATGCCTCTACATGAATTAAGATGACTACATCATTAAAACATACAAGACATTAGCTAAGGAAAAGGCAACAAGAGTACATACACTACAAATTGTGTTTCCAACATTAACTTCATCCATATCCTAACTTTATCATTCCCCATAAAATAGGTCCACTAATCAAAGCATAAGCTAAGCTTCATTCAAGAGCATTAGCATATCAAAGATAAGAGTGGAGACCCATTAGATGGTTATGGAAATCATATAAAGCTCAATGGATAAAAATAACACACACTTAATACACTACATAATTATATCACATATTTCTCCACCCCCCCAAATGGGGATGGAACTACTCACTACTCATTACACTACTGATTAGACTAAGTAAAGAAAACATTTAACTAAGATACTAAAATTACTAAACAAGAAATTAAACAAAGTAAAACAACCCACACAAAGCAAACAACATAACAAAACAAGATTAAAAGAAACAAATAAACTTTTATTAACAATGACTCACATTGAAGGTAGCATCCTTCTCCACCTTGAGTTATTGCTTCAAGGCTCACTCCTTAGTAGAGAGAATGCCACCAAACAATGGGTAATTACAATGGAAGGTGAAGAGTTCTATTTATAGGCATGGAAAAAGCTAATCCGGGACAATCCCCCGATGTGGGACTAAACCAATACCACAAATACACTAAGAATACACTAATACACGTACTACAGAAAATTGGACGGATCCTGGGCTAAATGGACCGCCAATTAGCGGTTCCAGACCGCCAATTGGCGGCCTATAAAGCTTGGATCCGTCTGGTTTTCTTTGTGGGCTTTTCTTGAAGTGTTTCTTGGTCTTAGATGCATCTGGTTGGTTTAGTGGAGCTCCGACCCGAATCGAATTGACAAAATACTCCTCATGATGGTGTGGAGTTTCCTGTTTTGCTCTGAGTTCCTTCTGTCTTACGATCAGGTCCTTCCCCCTTGCATCTTGGTCCCCAGGTCTCACCATTAGGTCCTTTTTTCCTGCTTTTGGGTCCTTTCATGGCTCTTCTCTTCAAACCTCTTTATTTCTGAAAACTAAACATAAAACTCGTCACATAGCATTGCTTAGGTGTAAGATAATGGATATAAGGAACAAATATAAGCATGAAATGATGTCAATCAAGACACACTTAGGATTGTGGCATTTTAAGATTTCTATGTTATGCATGTCATTAGGGCTTAATTGTACACACACATGTATCACACATCTCCAGTATTGCATTCATTCTCCACTTCCAACGGGACTAGTTTTTGATTATTTGTTATTGTTTGGTGTCACGTTTGTCAAGAGTTTAGATACCCTCAATCTCTCTTTCTCATCCACCATTCGAGTATGGTGGGACAATGACACACACAACTCCTTGTGGTACAACTAATACTTGTCAGGTCTTCACCGACCCCATGCACTTGCGGTATCGAACTGATAAAATATCAATCACGTTTTGACATCATTTTTCCACCATTTCGGTGGGTTTTCTTACATTTTTTTTGGTTTTGTTACTGGACAGGAAACAAGTGGACTGGGGAACTTCATTGAGACGAAGGAGTATCCGGGAGGAGTTTGGGGAACAGAATCCCCAAACCATTCGCCAGTGGCGGATTTGGTGAGCTTGTTTGATTATTTTTGTTTCACTTGTATTTATTTCTTGCTATTCCAGTTGATATATTCCACTGTCCAATTCATATATGCTATGTTTTGATGCCATAAATTAATTTTCCACGCATATTCGCCTCTTTAAGACAACTTGGACATTAAAACTCAAAGCAAAAGAGTAGATGAATATCATCTAGGTCATGCACCATACATAGTCCTTGCACACATGTTGTCTGTCATTTGCTTTAATTTCTTGTTGTCGATTGCTAGGACGAGGTACGACACCTTCTTCACGCATTCATGCATTAGCTTGCATGCATTAGTTAGCAAGGTTACATTGGAACAAGAGTAACGTGAGTGTTAGATTGAAGGGCTTGATTGACCCATTCCTTTGCCCCCAAAATACACTTAATAAAAAGCCTTATTCTAAAATCAAATAGACGTTGACCCCTAGGACTTCCGACATATTTAGGAAATAATCCCATTCTTGACGTCATGTCGTGAACGTCGTCATTTGCTTAGTTGCATTGAGACTTTTAGGACCTCCAGGTCTTGACTTTCTTATTTGGCTTTGTGACCTTCGGCTGAGGGAGGTGAGCCATTCGAGAGTGTGGAGAGTCACGGTTAGGTGTCGTCTAGTATAAGGATCCATAGCCACCCTAAGCTTGTGTGAGTCGTGTTTGCTAGATTAGGCTTCTACCCTCACCCTCACCCATACCCTAGATAGATCTTTACGCTTCTTCTCTTCTCACCCAAGTCATCTTCTCCTCTACTTCTATCATTTAGTCTCCTCCCTGTTACACCTTATCTTAGTGTTTTAGGGTCGAATCGAGCACTTTTAGGCGAGCTTGATCTTGTGGTGGTGAGAGTACACTGCTGGAAAGTTGGACTACCATGTCTCCTCTACCACGTCAGACTTTATGACACCAACGTGGCAGAGAGTCGGCCACGTCGGCGCTCACGTCACCCGACGTGAAAGGTTTAGTTTATGATTTTTTTTAAAATTATTCATACCCTACCACGTCGGTCCTCTAGACTGACGTGGTAGGGCATGATATCACGTCTTCTGAAACTAATCTGACGTGGTAGTGTAACCCAACCACGTCGGCGTTGACGCTGACCGACATGGACGGTTTAGTTTATAATTTTTTATAAAGTATTAGTAAACTACCACGTCGGTCTGGATCCATATCACGTCTTCCAAAACTAATGTGACGTGGTAGTGTTAGTTTATCATGTCTGCCCAAATTAGTCTGACGTGGAATGTTGCTAAAATACCATTGTTAAATCTGGATTGACTTATTTGCAAAATAAACAAAGAACAACCAAAGGAAAGACATCCACCTTTTTTAAAAACATTCACAATTTTATTGCCAAGCGAATCTTAAATGGAGTACATGTCGACAAACAACAAATTTCCTATCGTTGCGACATTTCAGATTTGTTAGCTCCAAAAGGGAGGGGATAATTCGACATGAAATCCTCTACCAACTGCCATCGTTGCTCCTCGAGGTCCTTCAATTCAAAGAAAGGTTCTGCACAGGCTACACCGATTGTCTTGTATGTGACAGGGTTTCAAGTTTGCATTGAGCTCTTCCAGTCGTCCACGCAGTTCATCATTCTCCACCAACAGAACATTATGGATGACTCCACAGCCTCTAACTCCTTACATCGTCTGCGATGTTCATTTGTTCCACACATACGATAGACTTCGGAATTACTCTGGACTGACTCTTCACTCATCTGGACGCACGTTTCCTTGATAACATGTGTTTGTTTCAAAATACTTGTATGCCTTATATAGAAACCAGATCTCTTTCAAAGGCCGAAAAGTCTTTTTGCATTCAATTTCCTTTAAGATGTGCCTTTCATGTATAAATGCTATGTCCAGTTTTTGATGCTCAACGGTCGTTCCCCGCTGATAAGTTTTCGAAGCTCAAACGCCTGAATATACCAAAATTGATAATAATCTGCCACATCGTACTTCACGAATATCCGATGTGGTCGACCATAATCAATTTCGGTTTCTGTTTTTTTTCCAGATTTCAAACCCACTGTACCGAAGTGTAATTCACTTCCAATTATATAACTATGACCAAAATTGATAACTCTCTACCTCGTCGGATGTCACGAATATCCGACATGATAAAGGTTAGTTTATCACGTCTGCGTGAAAGAATCCGACGTGGTATGATGCTGGAATTATGTTGTATTATATCTGGATTGACTCCAGAATATCTAACCTACAAAATTTGGACTCTATTGCAATTCTGATTTCATTCTGGAATGACATTGGATTACAGTTTGTATTAAATCTGTGTTGTTTCTGGACGGTCTAACGTTTCAAAAGGACCAATATGACTTAGTTGCAAAGTAAACAAAGAACAACCAAAGGAAAGACGTCCAAACAACAAATTTCCTACTGATCCTACGTTTCAAATTTATATATGTTCAACCAAAATTTATAATGGTCTACCACGTCCGACTTCATGAATATCTGACCTGTTAATGGCTCTACGACGTCGGCTATAAAGGAAATCCGACGTGGGAGACCATAATCAATTTCGAGGTTCGACCAAAATTGATAATGATCTTCCACGTGGGAGACAACACAACCTTTCACGCGAAGAGGCGTAACCCTTCATTACAAGGTCTATAAAATCAGAGGTTAGGGTGTCTTCCATTTAGTTGTGTATTCGATCCCCTCCCAAGTCCCAACTAAGTGTGTTATTCCACCCAAAAAATGGCCTTCCAATAGAATGACTCGGATTACTCATCCGACGAAGCTAAGCAAATCGTTGGTGGACCAATATGGGGAGGCTGTCCCCCGATACTAGGAGTGCCATATTACACCTGTAGGTGCGGGCTGAAGGCAACAAAGTTGTGGTCCAACACTCAAAACAAGATTAGCAAGAAGTTCTACGTTTGCGGCTCCTTGGATACAAACCGTCGTTGTCGGTATTTTGTTTGGGATGATGGAACACCGGTACCACCGGTGGATAAACTCGACCATAGCCTAATGGACCTAGGGATGCAGAAGCTTGTTTGGAAGGCTGCTAAGTTGAGTCAGAGCCAAGAGATAAATAAAACTATCTTTTGGGCTTGTAGGGCAACATCTGAGCATATCATTCTCTTCCGATTGACGGGGAAGAGAGATATAATTTTTATGTGTTTGTATTTTTTGTTTGTCTTTGTGTTTGTGTTCTCTAATTGTACCATGGTAATAGTTACTATCAATAATAGCTCAATATTTCTGTTTGTTCTCTCCTTGTATCTCTACTGATCCAAATTTCCTACTGATCCGACGTTTCAGATTTGTTAGCTCCAAAAGGGAGGGGATAATTCAACATAAATTCCTATACCAACTGGCATTGTTGCTGCTCGAGGTCCTTCAATTCTAAGAAAGAGGAATGTTTTTATGTGGTCCTAACGATTCAATAACTAATACTAGAAAGAGATTTTTTAACTAGAAAGAATTAAGTTCAGATGTAGTATACCTATGCAGAAGTTTTCGCAAGTCAATCATGTATGATGGAATCATCAAAGATTTGATATTTTCTAACTCTATCTGTAACTCCCTAGAGGCTCGAGAAACAAAGATAAGATCTATACGAACGAAATAAGTTGATAATAGTCTACCACGTTGGACTTCACGAATATCCGACGTGGTAGATCATTATCAATTTCGGTTTCTTTTTCTTTATTTCAGATTCAAACTCACTGTGCAGAAGTGTAATTCACATCCAATTTATATCTGTTCGACCAAAATTGTATAATGGTCTACCACGTCTGACTTTACGAATATCCGACGTGTTAATGGCTCTACGACGTCGGCTATAATGGAAATCCAATGTGGGAGACGATAATCAATTTCAGGGTCGACCAAAATTGATAATGATTGTCCACGTCAGATGTCACAGATGTCACGAATATACGACGTGATATTTGATCTACCATTTCGGCGATGAAGAAAAGCCGACGTGGTGAACCTTAATCAATTTCGGTTTTTATTTGTTTTTTTTTCAGATTCAAACAACTGCACAAAAGTGTAATTCACATCCAATTTATATAACTGTTCGACCAAAATTGATAATGATCTTCGATGTCGGATTTCACGTATATCCGACGTGATATTTTCTCTACCACGTCGGATTTGAAGAAACACCGACGTGGTAGATCATTATCAATTTTGGTTTATTTTTTTTTCAGATTCAAACCCACTGCACAGAAGTGTAATTCACACACAATTTATATAACTGTTCGAACAAAATTGATAATGGGCAACCACGTCGGGTTGGATGAAAAGTCGACATGGTAGAGCTTTATCAATTTCGGGTTCTTTTCGTTTTGTTTCAGATTTAAACCCCCTGCACAGAAATGTAACTCACATCCAACAACAAAATGTACAACACAAAGATGGAACTCAATCAACCGTTAACTCATTCATCCACTATTAAACACAGAAATGAAACTCATATCAACTATTAACTCATTCATCCATAAACACAAAAATGTCCAACAAAATTTAACACACCATTTGACTCATGTCCAACACAGAAATGTAACTCGTATTCATCCACTATTTAAACACAACATTCATCCACTATTTGAAAGGAATGTGTTCTAAAAGGTTTACTTTTATATGACAATTGTTATGAATTGGATGTGAAAACATTTTGTTCCTTGATTATGGTACTCGTCTTTTAGAAGTGTTAAGGAAGAGGCACTTGGTCCTTAACCGTAGAGCTCTAAAAGATAATGGTTTACATAAATCAAAAGTTATTCACAATCATGGTAATTAACATGGAACATTAATTACCGAGATAAGATTGTCGTGTTGGACATCGATTGTTGTAGCTGTACAAATAATTGACGACACGAGTATATAAAATAGGAAGAGATTACTTTTATATATTGAATGGACCTAACAAGTAAAACATTATGGAATTGTGTTCCGTGTCATTGATGTTTTACTGTGTCTTGGATCCTAAGATATGAGACTTATATCTTTTCACTCAAGAAGTGCTTCGGTCAACCGAGGTGTCTTCGGAACGGTCAACCGAACGGGGAACGGGTAAACACAATTGGTTGACCAAAATTGTCTGGAGTGCTTGGACAATTGGGTTCGGCCAACAGAGCGTGAATCGTCAACCGAGAGAAAATATCTAGGATATATCTTGGAATATTTTCGGTAGACCGAAGGTGACACGGTCAACCGGTGAGATTCAACCAGGAGAAATTTCAGTGAGTCAACTGTCGACCGGAGCAAGACGCCAATCGTTCGAATTTTTCCAGAGAAATTTTCTCATGTATATTCAGTCGACCGTGTAGCTCACGGTCAGTCGAATATGTGTTCAAACCAAATTGTTCGGTCAACCGAGAAGAATTCTCGGTTAACCGAACAACGCGATTTTTGCCTGAATTATTAAGAGAATAATTATATCATGGGCTGGATTAATTCCAAATTTGATCAAACGTTTTTTTGGTTGCTTATGTGGCAATTTGAGATTAATTTTAGGAGAGAATAAGCAAGAGATCATGACTAAAGAATAGTTCTTGATAAGGATGTTTTGGGAGCCTATAAATGGACCCCTCATCCTACTTGCGTACGTTAATGCAAAAATTCTCTCTCTCATTAATCTCTCCCTTAATCACCACGAAAATCTCTTAATAGTTTTAAGTTTTGGAGATATAAATCTCAGGAGCTTAAAGAGGGGTTATTAGCTAGATTCTAAGCTTAATTAGAGATTGATTGGCTTGCTCTTTTCTCTCTAATCTTGTTTAGAGTTTGGTGAACACTTGGTGGCGAATCGGCGGGCGATTTGACGAGAAACGGAAATCCAGAACTTCTGAAAGGTTTTAGAGAACCTTTGAGTATGATCCTATAACCTTTGTTTATTTTAATATGTAGGAATGCATGATATTAGAATAAACAAATTCATGTACGTAAAATCAATGAAAATATGAAATCGATCTTGTATGTTTGTATTAGAAAATTCAAAATATATACATACATAGACACGAAATCCTACACTATTTACATACAATTTTTAATGATTGTGATTATATTGGACTTTGTAAAATACGACTAACAAAGTAAGCAGACCACCTCCCTCGTGTTTGATCAATCACTTCTTGCGAAAATGGTTGAAGGTCAGGCTCAAAAACCTACAAAAATAAATTAAATGTTTATATAATAAAAATTACCTAAAACGTGGAGTTACATATGGAAGATACCTTTCGTAAATCACATTCATCCAATCCCATGTTGACAATTTGATCCATATAAGTCATTACATAGTAACCGCATTCAGTATTTCCAACTTGTTTATAGTACTACATTATTTACAAAAAAAATCATGATTATATCGAAACAATGAAATGGATGCAAATTAATTGTTTCGTGGTTTACTTTAATAATGAACTATTTTACCTTCACGGCATGCCAAGTAGTTTGCTTCTTCGTCCTCTTTCTTCCACCCAAAATTTTATATATATCCATCGTACTGTCAAAATTACACAAATGGTTAATTAGACGGTTTAATAAGATATGAAATTGTTGAAAATTTAGTTGATAAATTTAAATTAACTATACTAAAACTAACTTACAACTGAACCATAGTCTTCAATGCTTTCCTTGGTTTATTTCATGCCAGTGGATCAAACCAATATGCAACATTAAGACTAGGAACCAAAGCGACCAACATCCAATGATCACTGTAAATCAACGATGTTAAATAACTTTATTATACTCCTAATATATTGAAATACTTACGCCTCATGATATGGTGCTAGAAAAAAATGCTTCTTCATTTCATACATAATCTTAGCAATCTTTTTCCGGTCTATTGTCTTCGCTTGAATTGCCTTGAAACACGAATATTGTGGGACACAAATAACAAAATTTCTTCCCATGAGGCAATTCGTAGAGAGGCCTATTCAAAAAGAAATATGTCATAACTAAAATCAAAGAATTCCTAATTGTCATAATTAATATAAAAAGGACAAAATTACTTACTTGAATTGCACTTGGATGATTAATACACACAACATTTCCATCTTCAAAAATTCCATGACATCGACAGGTATGAAAAAAACGCAGATCCGTTGGCATCGTCGGTCGTTTTTCCTACAATTTCTCTATTCAACACACTTTTAACAAAAGAATCCTCCTCCTTGTGTTGTATGAAATTGTATAACATTTGATAATTCGGAGGAAATTGCCTCTCGTCAAATACAATTTTAGTTTCATATTTCTTGGATGTTTAACCCCCAACCTTTTGAAATTAAAAAACTATATTATTAGAACTTCTTTACATGATTACTATATATATAAACCATTTAGGAAATTATTAAATTTAAAGTTGATAGCTTTGCATTTATTTTATTAATGAACGCGGCCATTGCAACACCCATCCTTCAGCATCGCCCACCGTATGAACTTCAGATTCCGGAATTGGTAGGAGTGCATCATCACAGACAGATTTATCCAAAGTCACCTTCAAATGATGCAACTTTAAGGTGTACACCTTCCCATAAGCTAGAACTCGCATATCTGGATCATTCACGAAGAGTTGACATTGGGGTCCATCCTATAAATTGCAAGACAAATTTGTCAGATGTACTGCAATGCAAAGCGAAAAATAAATACGAAAAAATTATAATTTTACCTCAAAATGACCAAGGGTGTCCTGCTCATATACTTCTTGGGGGAACACCTCTGGAGGTTGTATACTGGAAGAATTACGGGGGTTCGTACATCTGTGGCAATATCGTAGGCAATATCTGTGGAAACTCCAAGGTGTTTATACAACTTGGGAATGACTTCGTGAGGATGATGATGACCAAAATACTGATGTACTCCTATTCGACTACCTACACCGCGTATTCACCCAAGATGCTTCTGCTTACCCAAGGTTGTGGACAATATATCATTTCTCCCTTGTGAAACAAATTCTCCTTGGGAAGCTTTCATTGAAAGTTCATCCTATAAAAATTAATTTTTATTTTTTTATTAATTATTAACCACATACATACACAAAACATAAAAATTAAAGTTAACTTACAATCGTGGGGGCAACTAGTTCGGACTCTTCATTAATGAACTACCTTCCGCAGTAATACGCGCTTGCTTCCATTTTTCTTCTCTACATATCGGAGATGGTGGTGACAAATTACTTGCCTTCTCTTCACTCATACCTGCTTGCACAACTTCTTCTCTTTGTTTGGAATTTTTTTCCGTCATCATAGCCTCCTCAAGTTTGCAGTAACCCCCTCTAGACAATCTATGCTGAAACTTGTTACTAAATTGTCGTTTCTGGTTCTGCTCTCTTATTTCCTGAAAAAGAATATAATGGATTAATTATCAAATTAAAATTATAAATTCTAGGTATTAAAAAGTTTGAGTATTTAATTCCATAAATTCTGGAGAAAGTCATGTTCTTTTGAACTCAACCCATGTCTTCGGCGAAATGAAACTGTAAGTAGCAGAAGGGTCACAATCCTTATATTCCCCAAAGATATACATGTTCGTGAGCTTTATTTTTAAATCTTTCCACCGGTTACCAACATAGGGTCATAATCCACTTCTTCTTCAATGCTTTACTGGATTCAAAGATGAATTTAGCGTACAAAAAAACACTTGAAAATTAGAATCAATAAGGGAGGAAATTTTAGATAAAACTGATAAACAAATACATATTGTTATATCCTCCCAAATTTGTTCTTTTAGAGAAGAATCAACTTGTGACCAATTTTCAATACAAATATCAACCTTGATTCTAGCGACAATACCCAAATAACTAGGCCAATAAATTTTATTCTCTCCAATCGGCTCTAACAGACAATGAAAGTCCAAAGGCAATGGACCTTCACATTTTACTTTTTTTTAAACTGTAACATAAGAGTTGCTACCCGTGGAGGAACCCAAGTGGAGGCTTCATCGGAATTTTCTTGGTGTTTTTTCTAGCTAGGACTAGGAGCCATTAACCTGAGAGAAGAATTAGATCTAGATTCAAGGTTGGAGCCATTTCGAATATGGTTAACGACTAAGAATTACACAAACTAGTAAAAAATAAAATTACACGAAACCTGACCCTGGGAGAATTACACACCAACTAGTAAAAATAAATTGGAAAAAAGAACAAATAGAAAAAAAAGAAAAAGAAATGGCAATGGCAATGCAAATAAGAACCTTAATGGACTTTACACTTTGTATCACTTGAGGATGTTATGGTTGCCCATGTGTTTCACTTAAGTCCTTAACTAACTTGCACGAATGATTCATTAGGCTAGGTGTGTGGACTAAATACCTATATAGAGTCGGCCAGTAGTATTACTGTAGCCAATGAGCCACAAAAGTGGGTCCGACGAGTAAAGTTGCTAGGTTGAATAATGCATCAATGTTTGGATTTTGTGGGTATATCCGCTGAAAACCCTCAGGAGACACCACTCCTCCTCCTTGGCGACAAGGGGGTTTAACGACTTGTTGCACGTGCTAAGTGCAACTGTGATTCCTACGAAAGTGAATTAGGATTTCCCTGTTTTTCGTATTTTTTTCCTTTCTTTCATTTTTCTCTTTCTTTGTTTTGCTTGGGACTAGCAAAAGGTAAGTGTGGGGGTATTTGATTAGTAGCATATCATGCATCCTATTCATGCTATATATCCTTATTGTTACCCCAATATTGTGCTACTCGAGTATTTGTTGTTATATTTCAGGTATTAGGTAATAAAGAAGAGAATGGAAGATAAAAATGACTGAAACGTAAGAAGAAAAGACTTAAATGAAGCAAAATGGACCTTTCGGTCATACACAATGACCCATCCGCAAGAGGGAAGGACCTGGACGTAAGCCCGAAGGGACCAAATAATAAACTGAGAAAATCCGCACCATCATGAGGAGTATTTTGACAATTAGATTCGGGGCCAGACTCCATTTACCGACCCAACGTGACAAAATGAAGAACTTAAGAAAATGTCCGAAAATGGGTCCGAGCCAAGAAACAATGACAGCCATTGGCGGCCCAAGACCGCTAATTGTCTGTCTCTTTTTCTAAGATTGCGACCCTGTTGCGTGTGGATATGAGTTATGTTCTTATTTATATTCTGGGAATGTTTATTAGTCCCACATCGGGGGATTGTCCCCAGTTTCCTTTTTTCATGCTTATAAATAGAACTCTTCTTCGTCCTTTGTAATCAACTCCTTGCTTGGTGGCATTCTCTCTACTTGGAGTAAAGCCTTGGAGCAAAACTCAAGTGGAGAAATGCTACTTGTAATGTATGTGAGCAATAAACGAATGTTTTCTTAGTTTTATATTCTCTTTCAATTCTTGCATGATAACTTTAATTTTGTTTTGTCTCCTTTTCTTAAATGAGTAGTGAGTAGTTCCATCCCCCTTTGGGGGTGGAGGTGATGTAGAATATGTGATAGTGATGAGTTCTTTTGTTTGTGTCATTTCATATGCTTAAGGTAGATCTATACTTGTAGTAAGCTTAAACTTGTTTTAGATGGGTTAATATCCACACTGGGTACTTATATCATGCTAGCTTTAGAGTTTATCTTTTTTCTTGTAATGGTTTGATTGGAATTACTTGTTATGTATGGATTAATGTTTGGTGCACATTCACATGTATGATTCAGGTTGTATGTAGGATTGATTGATCCTCTAATGGTCACACTAGGTACTTATTGCTTGCTTGATAATCTAAAATGAACCTCAACTTTATGTGAGATATGCATGTTCATGATTTTTCGATGTAGTGTTGTGTATCCTACACTTAGATTCTACACTATCTTCTACTTGTATGCCACATAAACTACACTTGTTCCTAATTGAAATGAAGACCACTGACACACACATACCTACACACCTCCACTCCATGGGGGTTTAGTTTAATTGGTAGTTTATTCATAGTTTAGTTTAGAGTAACCACAGTTCTTCTCCCCTCTTTTCCCACTTGCCTTCGAAAGAACCTTAGTTGACACATCTCCTTGTGGATTGACTCATACTTGCCCCATCTTCACCAACGGCCGTGCACTTGCGGTTAAACTTAATATTCACATCACTCTAACTTTTTTCTTATCACTCTGTAACATGTTGTTTCTTGCAGTTTTATGTAGGTTGGCATCATCACCAGGTAAACTACCTCCCGGTTGGAGGAACCAATTTCGACGACTTCGTAGTCTGTTCTGCAATATCCAATCTTTGGAAATTTCACTCCACACACAACTTATTAAGTGATAACTAGTTTTGCCATCCATTCCTTTATATTTTCATTTAGCCTCAGAAATATTTGTAGTTTCATTTAGCCACCGAAATATTTGTAAAAGGGTGGTGGCAACTTCGAATGTTAATGTTAGTTTTCTATTTCTTCGAAAGAATTAATCGCATTCTTGTTTTTTCTATATCACGCGAGACACTATTTCTCTAAATTCATTACTTTATGATCACATGAGTATATAGGCTGTGGAGAATATATGAGGGTTAACTTTGTGTTACAATTTAGATCAAAAGATGAAGTTACATTTTTTTCTTGTAAAACGGAAAGTAGTGAGCCTTCTTGACTTGTCCTTCAAAAATAAAAAGTGAGCATTGTGTAGGAAAAATACCACGTGGAATAGGCTTCCAAATGAGAAGTAACGAAGATATGGTCCAATGGTTTGGGTCAAGAACCCCTCGTTTATCGAGGTTAACAATGGTCATGATCCATTCATTTATTATTCTATTAGTGTAGACGATCCCCACAGTTTTTAGCAGATAGTGTTGGAGGACGGGGAGCTACTGATCAACCCACCACAGGAGATTACCCGTCTCCTGGGCTACAGGGACCGCTGATTGGCGGTCCCCAACCGCCAATTTGCGGTCTAAAAGGCGCGCCTCGTTTGCTGCCTTAGACCACCCTGATCACCATTCATTTTGCCTTCTTTTGATTCCACTAGATCCATTCTTGATCTATGTTACTGGGGGGCACGAAGGAAAGAAGGTGGCTCTCTACTCACAAAGCAAAAAAACCGATTTTGCAATGCACACTCTTCTTCTTCTTTCTACTCACATACTCACTCTTTTCTCACACAATTTCGTGGCTCAACTTCTAATGCTTGATATATGTTGTTGTTGTGTTACAAATGGTGAATTCTAGTGCTTTATATAGGCACTTACATGACCCTACAACTTCCAAACATAAAGACTACATAAACATGATCATTGAAGATCATTACACCCTCTACTTAAATTGCATACATAATTAGGACGAAAATTACTCAAAAAATGAAAAGACTCTTGTCTCTTCCACTCCCTCAACCTTTTGTCTTCTCATGTGTTGACTCATCTCCTCCTTGATGTGTCATCAAGCACTGATGATGTGGCGGGTGACTAGGACGCCACATAGGATTAAGTCGCCACATAGGATTAAGTTCAATTCTCAATACTCCTCCTTGAACTTAATCCTCTTCCGTCCACCATCCCAAGTTGATTTCTCAACTTCACATACAAGCGGATTGCCAGAGCTTTTGTTTTGTGTGAGAAGACACACCATGTGCAACTCACTCGTCGTCTCGTAGATTTCACGAAGTGTCTTGAACTTCCTTGGTCTCATCTCGTCATGTTTGTCAGATGGAACCGTTTCATGATCAGTGGGGTTGGCTATCTCCTCTTCTTGTTCTTCATTTGGCACTTGTGGAATCTCCTCTTTGGACTCCCATGTTACCTCCTCGTTAACCTGTACATCACGACTAATGACAATTTTGTTGTTAGTTGGATCGAGTAGCCTATAAGCTTTCGATCGTTCATCATAGCCAACAAATACAAGCTTGATGCTCCTATCATCAAGTTTTATCCTTCTTTCTTTTGGTACATGTGCATATGCTGTGCTTCCAAACACCTTCATATGTTCTACGGTTGGCTTATAGCCACTCCACGCTTCTTGTGGAGTTACTCCCTCCAAACTTGCAGTTTTGCAACGATTCAATGTATACACTGCACAGGCCACAGCTTCGGCCCATAGCTCTTTTGACACGTTCTTGCTTTTCAACATACTTCGAACCATGTCCATGATGGTTCTATTCTTCCTTTCAGCTACACCATTTTGTTGTGGTGAGTATGGAGCCGTCAAATGGCGTTTTATGCCATTCTCCTCACAAAAGTTGTTGAACTCGGTTGATGTGAACTCGCCTCCTCGATCAGACCTTAATGTCTTGATGTTGTTGCCACTTTGTTTCTCCACATATGCCTTGAACTTCTTGAACATGCGAAAAGCCTCAGATTTCTCCTTCAAGAAGTACACCCACGTTTTCCGTGAAAAGTCATCAATAAACGTTAAGAAATAACGATTCTTACTAATCGAGTGTGGAGTGATCGGTCCACATATGTCGGTATGCACCAACTCTAGCACCTTCTTTGCTCTATGTTCAGCTTGCTTTGGAAAACTCTTCCTTGGTAATTTTCCAACCATGCAACCTTCACAAAATCCGTCTTTGGATTCGGTCATCGGCAGACCACGCACCATTCCCTTTTGCGCCATTTCTTGGATCCCGCCGAAGTTCAAGTGTCCAAGTCACATATGCCACAACCAATCTCCCTTAATGCATGCATTCAAACATCTAGCACGAGCACAGGTTAGATTCAATTTAAACATTCGATTTTTGGACATTTCTACCTTTGCAATCAGATGTCCATCTTGTGCCCGCACGATCATGTGTCGATCCTTCATCAAGATCGTGAACCCTTTCTCCAGGAGTTGTCCCATGCTTAAAATGTTCGTCTTCATATCGGGCACAAAGAACACATTGGAGATAAGCTTTTGAGATCCATCCTTTACTTGGATCATGATGTGACCTTTCCCTTCCACGCGCACCTTTGATGCATCTCCAAACGAAACATGCCCATGTACTCCTTCCTCCAAATGTGCGAACATGTGTCTATTTCCACACATGTGGTTGCTTTCTCCCGTATCGAGATACCAAACACCTTCTTGTTCGCCTTCCATTCCTTTGTCGGCAAGCAAGACTACATCCTCATCACAAGCATTCTCCTCCACGGCCACAAGGTTGGAGTTTTCTTCCACCTTTTTCTTCGACCAACACTCGCTTGCGTAGTGTCCATGCATCCCACAATTGAAGCACTCAATCACCTTCTTCGATCTGCGATCACAACGGACACGGCTGTAGCTCTCCTCCACCTTCTTTTGCGACCAGCATTCTTTCGCAAAATGACCACGCTTCCCACACTTGAAGCATTCAACCTCCTTCTTTCTTGAATGGCCTCCATAATCACGACCGCTTCCACGATCTACGTTGCAAGGTTTCTCCTCCTTAAGCGACATCTTCGCTTGCAACGCCTCCTCTAAGACATCTTGTCTTTTCTTCTTCTTTCTTTGCTCGTGTGCCTCCAACGAGCTAGCTAGATCATCAATAGTTATTTTCTCGAGGTCCTTTGATTCCTCGATTGCACACACCACATTCTCGAAGTCCTCGGTGAGAGAACGCAACACCTTCTCCACCACTCTTCCTTCGGTCAGCGCCTCCCCATTTCTTTTTAATTTGTTCGCCACCATGCGAACTCTCGTCACGAAATCGGCAACACCTTCCGATTCCTTCATTTTTAACGCCTCGAACTCGCCTCAAAGCATTTGGAGGCGCACTTGCCTCACTCGATCAGCACCCTTGTAGCTCCTCTCAAGGGTGTCCCACGCCTCCTTCGACGTCTTCGCTTCAGCGATCTTTTCAAAGCCACTCTCATCCACCGTTTGGAAGAGAAGGAAGAGAGCACTCTTATCTTTGGCTCTTCTCTCCTTTTGTGCTTTGATTTGTGCGACGGTTTCTTCTCCCGTCTCGGCCTCCTCCTCGAAGCCGCTCTCCACAAGATCCCAAGCATCATGCGCACCCAGCAGTGCACGCATTTGGATACTCCAATTGTCGTAGTTGCCTTTCGACAATCGAGGCAACGACGCATGACCAAACGAGGTCATTCCCGAGTTTCCCATCGGACGAGACTCTAATACCAGATGTTGGAGGATGGGGAGCTACTGATCAACCCACCACAGGAGATTACCCGTCTCCTGGGCTACAGGGACCGCTGATTGGCGGTCCCCAACCGCCGATTGGCGGTCTAAAAGGCGCGCCTCGTGTGCTGCCTTAGACCACCCTGATCACCATTCATTTTGCCTTCTTTTGATTCCACTAGATCCATTCTTGATCTATGTTACTGGGGGGGGCACGAAGGAAAGAAGGTGGCTCTCTACTCACAAAGCAAAAAAACCGATTTTGCAATGCACACTCTTCTTCTTCTTTCTACTCACATACTCACTCTTTTCTCACACAATTTCGTGGCTCAACTTCTAATGCTTGATATATGTTGTTCTTGTGTTACAAATGGTGAATTCTAGTGCTTTATATAGGCACTTACATGACCCTACAACTTCCAAACATAAAGACTACATAAACATGATCATTGAAGATCATTACACCCTCTACTTAAATTGCATACATAATTAGGACGAAAATTACTCAAAAAATGAAAAGACTCTTGTCTCTTCCACTCCCTCAACCTTTTGTCTTCTCATGTGTTGACTCATCTCCTCCTTGATGTGTCATCAAGCACTGATGATGTGGCGGGTGACTAGGACGCCACATAGGATTAAGTCGCCACATAGGATTAAGTTCAATTCTCAATAGATAGCATGATCCATTGGTTTTTGATCAACCCATTTAACTACAAACCGACTGACAATCCGATCCGAAGTGTTCGGATCTTCAAAGAGAAGTTTGAGATGGTGGTGGAATTTGCAAATACTTCATGGCATTTTGAAATTCCATGTTTGTTCAAAATTTCTAATAGCCAAATTCCATTTCGAGAGGTGGAATGTTGAAATTCCACGCAACTTCATTTACCTTTAGTTGTTCAAATAAGTACAAAATATTAAGGGAGAATATATTAAAGGGACAAAGTAGGGAAGCCAAATGTTACATGAGGCCAATTAATGTACAAGTTCTTTTGAAGACAATTTTTTTAATATATTTCCAATTTTATACCTAAAATACAACGACCCCCATCACCACAATCTCACATCCCAAACAAACCCACCAAATATTCCCTATTCCTACAACAAATTGCAAACATTCCAACATGCCGACGACCCTGCTCCTCGGACCACTGTTTTCGCTCGTTTCGACTGAACGACCCAACTCGTTTGGTGAAAACAACCTAGCTCGTTGATGCATCCCGTGTGGGACTGGTGCCTCCCACGCAGTACTGGTGCATCCAAGCTTGTTTGGGGTGGAAAACGACCCAGCTTATTTGGGGGAAAAATGACCTAGCTTGTTTAGTAGAAAAACTGACCCAGCTCATTTTCTGTTCCCTCAAATCAGTAGCCTTCCACGCCCATTATGAACCCAATATGTTCTTAATTTACAACTATGTTTAATTTAATGTTTTGCGTCTCAAAATCTTCTTTGTAACGATTCTTCAATCGCCTTATTGGGAAATGGGAGGAGAAAGTTACCTACAAATGATTGAAGATGAGTCGATCGTTTAGTTTTGAAATGTATCCATCTTGAGACACCCTTTTCACCATCGTATCATCTTGAAACAAATATGTCCTCCTTTCAATTGTCTTTGCAACGGATCTAGAATCATCAAATTTTGTATTTGTATATGGATGTTGTATAAAACGACCCAACTTGTTTGGTCAAATGACCCATCTCGTTTGGTAAAAATGACCCAGCTCGTTCGGGACTAGTTTGGGAGTACTTGGGACTGGTCTTGGGATAGGTCGGGACTGGTTAACAATTGCTTGGGATTTTATCAGGACAACTCGGGACTGCCTTGGGACTGGCTAGGGACTGCTAGGGACAACTCTGGACTGCTCAAGACAACTCTGGACTTCTCGGGACACCTCAGGACTAATTTGAGCAAATTAGATTCCGAATTTAGAAATATGTTAAATAAGAAGTTTTTGCGTTTCAAAATCTTCATTCTAACGAGTCTTGAATCGCCTTATTTAGATATTGGAGGAGAGTGTTATGTACAAATTATTGATGATCTGTCGATTTTCCAGTTTCCAAATATTGTCCTTCTTGACACACGTTTTTCACCCCCGTATCATTTGTATTTGGCAAGTTGTAAGAATAATATGTGTTCCTTTTAATTATCTTTCGAAAATATCTAGAATCATCAAATTCTATATTTGTATGTGAATGTTATCACTAAAACAAATGATGCATCACGTGCAGGACGAGTGCGTCCCGAGTGGCGCTGGTACGTCACGTGCGGGACAAGTGCGTCCCGAGTGGGACTGGTGGGTCTTCCATGCCATTTCCGAGGTCATTAGATTCCAAATTTAAAAATATGCTAAATATGAAAGTTCTGCGTCTCAAAATCTTCTTTGTAACGAGTCTTGAATCAGATTATTTGAATATCGAAGGAGAGCGTTGTGCACAAATTATTGATTATCTATCCATGTTTCAATTTCCAAATACCGTCTCTCATGAGACAAATTTTTCACCCTCGGATCATTTGAATTTAGCAAGTTGTAAGAGAGAATTATATGTGTTCCTTTCAATTATTTTTCCAACGGATCTAGAATCATCAAATTCTATATTTGGATGTGGATGTTATGAGTAAAACTGGTGATGCTTCACGCGCGGGATGAGTGTGTCCCGAGTGCGACATGTGTGTTTTCCATGCCATATCTGTGCCAATTAATAGGAACGTTTTGCATCTGAAAAACTTTTTTGTAACGCGTCTTGATCGCCTTATTTGGATATTGGGGGAGAGAGTTATGCACAAATTATTGATGATCTATCGATTTTCCAGTTTCCAAATACAGTCTGGCTTGACGCATGTTTTTCACCCTCATATCATTGGAATTTGGCAAGTTGTAGGAGAATAATATGTGATACTTTAAATTATTTTTCCAACGGATCTGGAATCATCAAATTCTATATTTGGATGTGGATGTTATGAGTAAAACAAGTGATGCATCACGTTTTGGACGAGTGCGTCTGGTGCGTCTTCCATGCCATTTCTGAGCCCTAATGGTTTGGAATTTTGAAATATGTTAATTAGGAAAGTTTTGTGTCTCAAAATATTTTTTGTAACGAGTCTTGATCTCCTTATTTGGATATTAGAGGAGAGAGTTATGCACAACTTATTGATTATCTGTCGATTTTCCAGTTTCCAAATACGGTCTGTCTTGACACACGTTTTTCACCCCCGTATCATTTGAATTTGGCAAGTTGTAACGAAGACTAATATGTGCTCCATTCATTTATCTTTCTAACGGATCTAGAACCATCAAATTCTATATTTGGATGTGGATTTGATGAGTAAAACCAATGATACGTCACGTGTGGGACGAGTACGTCCTGAGCTGTCTTGGTGCGTCCCATGTGGGACTAGTGCGTCTTCCATGCCAATTATGAGCCCATTAGGTTCCAAATTAGGAAATATGTTAGATAGTAAAGTTTTGCGTCTCGAAATTGTCTTTTTAACGAGTCTTGAAGGCCTTATTTTGATATCGGAGGAGAGAGTTATGCACAAATTATTGATGATCAATCCAGCAGTCCAGTCCCTCAGTGTTAGAATCTTAAACCCTAATTAGCATAATTAATTATGTTAAGTGTGGTTATTAGGTGTTGGCCTTTCGTGGAGGGAAAGGTTAGATGGATTGTGTAGAAGGATGAGATGTTGGAGTGTGATTGGGGATGTAGAGGTGAGGGGTGAGGTGTTAGTATGTGATTGGTGGAGGAGGAGCTTGAGTTAGTAAAGGTTGTATATATAAGAAGGTGTGGTGAAAGTGTTGGATAAAGCAGTGAAATAAAAACGTTAAATAAGAAAGTGGTTGAGTGAGAGAGGGTTTTGCTTGAACCATGCGAGTTTGAAGGAAAGGGGAGAAGAAAGAAATTGAAGAAGGAAGTCGTGAGAGGGAGAGATTTGAGAAGAGGCATTCGTGAGGAGGTTCGGTTTTGGGTTGGCTTTGAGGTATGAAAGAGCAAGCCGTAGTTAAAGAGCAAATCCACCTTATTTTTGTAATTGAACTTTACTGATTTGGTCAAGAACACCATAGATAATTATTTAGATGATGATCTCTATATTTGATTAGGTTTTTCTGGTGGAAGAGATACAAACGAAAATATAGAGATTCGATATGATTTGTGGAATTATGGCTGTGATTACAAGACAAGCAAGTATCAATTCGTTATTCCACAGTTTCATGTCATGTTTGTCTCTCTTTATATTCGTCGTTGCATGCATGTTGAGTATCGATATTGAATTTATTGATATGCATATGATTGCATGGTGGTATTTCGACTGACATGTCATGTGGCTGTGTGTATGTTTCTGATTGAGCCACTTAGGAAAGAGGTACCTAGTGGGAAGCGTGGAGCAACCCGAGAGAGGAAAGGACTACTTGTCGTTAGTGTGGAGCTACCAGGTGTGCATCTGACTGATTGATAGATTCAAAAACACAGGATGTGTTCAAATCGATTGGGGGTTCCAGATTCTTATGCATGCATATTATTTGTGATACACGTCTCTTTATTGTGCTCATTAACTAAATGTCCTATTTTGTATTTTCAACATGGTTATGATTCTAGTTGAAACACGGTTGGTACTTGAGGGTTGTCGAGCTCACAAATTAGTGATTATATTTTTCAGATTACTTATGGATCTATCAGATGGATTAAATATCAGAGTACACAACGGTCTCGATCGTGGATCGTATTAACACACTGGGTTCGGAGGGATAAGCACTTGCCTGAGTTCAGGCCGTTACAGACGTTTAGCCTCTATTCGAGACATGATGTCAGACCTCATCATAGACAACAGTATGTTCCAGTGGTTCCAAGACTTATGAGTTACAACTTGTTATGTGTTGAGCTTTAATACTAACCTGATTGGGTAGTCCCATCCCCGCCGATGCCTACTACTTACCAAATGAGCAGCCAGGTGCCTAACGTGCCACCTGGCTTTAAAGACCATACCAGTAAACGACCGAAGGTGGTGTAGCGAAGAAAATAATTGTGAAAGGACGAACAATTGCATAATGGTTTTCAGGATAAAGACAAGGGGCTTCTGTGATATAAGGCTTAATTTTAAACAAAACCAAGGATCCGATAACATTGTGTTTGTCAAGATCTGTTTTAATGCTGGACTCGATAGAGGTCGATGGACGCTCGATATAGCTCGATGGTTGTTTGCATATAACTCACTCCCCTCGTAGGACGACCAGAACCCTCACGGGATGGGACAAAGGACGGTGACATATAGCGATAATACATTACATAGAAAAATCACGTTCTACGCTGCAGAAAGAAACATTACGTAAATATATTGCAAAACACACAATTGCCTCCAAAAACAACTTTTTTAATATTAATCTAAGAAAAAAAGTGCTAACATTCAATGCCAAAATAACCCAGGTCGTAACTCAAAACAACCCGGGTCGTTTGACCATGTATATATGGGTCGTTTCATGAAAGAACCTGGGTCGTTTAAGTAACCAAACAACCCAAGTTGTTTCGTAAAACAACCCACACCGTACAGAAATTGTGCGTCACAGCACTTTCTTTCGGCGGAGTGCATTAGCTTCCACGAGATATTCGAATATCTTTCTTGGATTTAGTGTCTGCACTGCTTGAATTTGACTCAGAGTCGATGCCAACCCATATTATTTTGAAATTTTATGGGACGAATATCTCCATGTTTGGATGTATGAATTAAATTAATCAACTAATGTCTTGTCCCCGCACGTTATTATATAGTGTTTTAAAAGGGCATCCAAGCAAAAAACCCATTCTTCACGTTCCCACAACTACTGTTCCCGCCAAATTGAAGAGGCACGAAACCAACACAATTCCGAAACTCTTCCATCATCCATGGTTCCCAAGTTCAAGAGGCGCTACATGAAGACTCTTCTAATAAAGCCACCGGGCTATTTCTGCGGGCTTCGGTCTAAGCACTAGCAAGTCGGTACGTTCGACTCGGGCGGTCACTGGTATTTTTCTTGCCCGAGTCCTCCCAACACGATTATCTTTCTTCCTTTTCCCCCTTTTTTCCGTGATATGCTTTTTGGATTTTGTTTTTGGGCAGGATGCAAGTCGTTGCACCTTTTTTGTGTACGAGGAAAGGTTGGCCATCCCTTGAAAATTAACCGTTGTCTAGTAGAGTTCCTTCTTGAATTTGTCTTTAACCTTGAAGGCGAGTTCACGACCTAGAGCGACTTCGGGCCTGGATAGAGTAACTGGAGGAGCAAATAGATGTGATGGCAGACGTTAGACCTCCTTCCAAAGGTAAACATATTGAGTACATTGTGCATTAGATCTTGGTTCTAAGTTTGAGTACATTGCGCACCGCAAAGTTTTTGACGTTTGTTTGTTTGTTTTATTAAACTCCCATTCAAATAGCCCAAGACAATTTGCCTGGGACTTTGCACTCTGACATCATTGAGTACCGGTGCGGCAATTGTGGTTCTGTGTCTATGCAGGAGACTCCGAGGACCATGGGATTTCCTCTCGGTCGCTGTCTGGGGAACCCTGGCCAGTGATGTGAATCAGGTTAATATACCGCAAGTGCACAGCCGCGTTGATGCGGTGGCAAGCACTGGTCGATCCACAAGGAGCGTGCGTGAGTCGTATTCCCGATACACGAGTGGGAAAAAGCGAGGAGAGAGATGCGATCGGAATCAAACTAGAACACGTAAGAAATCAAAAAAAGAAATAAAACTAAACCCCTCGGGGGTAGAAAAGAATGTGAATATTAAAATGTGTGGTGTAGTGTGTGTTCAAATGTGCTCATCAAAACATGTCATACATGAAATCCACAAAACTTAATTCCAACTTTGCCTCCACATGAAATAAGATAAAACGTTATCATTAAATCATACAAGACAATAATTGAAATGAAACTAATATGTTCACATGCAAAATGACTCTAATCCAACTATGTCTCCACATGAATTAAGATTCATCACAATCATTAAAACATACAAGACATTAATTTGGATAAAGCCAACATGAGCACATGCATGCACGTCTTGTTCACTTCTTCCACTCCATCCTTATCCTAACCTCATCATTCCCCATAAAATAGGCTCACTAATTTAAGCATGTGTTAAGCTTCATTCAGGAGCATTAACACATCAAAGATAAGAGTAAAACCCATTAGATGGTTATGGAAATCATATAAGCCTCAAATTAAGATTAACACACACACTAATCCATCACATAATCAATCACCTTCTTCTCCACCCCTAATGCGGATGGACTACTCTCTACTCATCTCTACACTAAAGAAAGCATAAAAATAACAAGAACCCATAACGTAAATAACTGATAACCAGATTAACTAAACAACAACAAAAAAGAAATTGCAGCAAAGTAAAAGACAAGTATTTAAAGAACACAACTCACTATTGATTGAAATGAAAGGATTACAAAGTGTGCTTGTTCACCTCCAACTACACTAAGCTGCAGCAAAATAAAACCTAAAACTAATGGAGAAGCAAGAAGAAGAGGGAGAGAAGGGATTACAATGGTATATATAGACTAATACATGGTTAGGATTAATCTGGGAATAATCGGACGACTGTAAATCACATCTGATAGTCCAAGAATGCTCTTACCCGACAACCCGAACCACGACCGAAATTGCAGCCCAATTGGAGCATTTGGATCCGCCAGTGGCGGATCAAATGCGTCTGATCGGGTTGAAATTTTGTGTGGTGCTTTATTTCTTCATTTGTCACATGGGGTGAAGCCCTGGTCTGCTGGCTCGAATCACTTTGACTTTAATTGGTGAAACACGGATCTGATTCAAGTCATTTGCCACCATGTTTTGCACTTCAATCAGGTCTCTCTGGGTTTGCACTTGGGTCCTTCTTGAATTGCGATCCAGTCCTTGTGCATTACAAATAGGTCCAGAACATTCCAAATCAGTCCTTACATGCTACATTTAGGTCCTTTATGCTCCTTTCCTCTTCTTTATTACCTAACTCTTGAAACACTACAAACAACAACTCGAGTAGCACAATATTGGGGTAAAATAAAGGATATATAGCATGAATATGATGCATGATATGCTACTAATCAGCCAGCACGGTATGCAAGTGGATGAGAATGTAGGACCTCCATCTAAGGAAGGAGTCTGGGAGCACAACCATGAATAATTGTAGGTTCATGTTGTTGTTGGCTTTTTTTTGTTTAGAAATCCCTTTTTGGACAAATTTTATTAGGATTAATTAGTAGTTTTACGGGTTGTTACAGGGCCATTGTTTATACATCGCATTTGCATGCTCAGTGTTGCTTGGAGCGTAAGCACATTCGAAGTCACTATGTCCCATAAGTCCACACCAAATACACGCAGGAGTAGTGACCTGAGCTATAGGAGCTCGGTCCAACTCTAAAGTCTCAATCCTACGCATGAGAGCAACCATTTTTGCCTCAAACGCGATAGTTGAATCAATTTGGTATGGTCCAGCTCGACCAATAGACCTGGCAGCTGGTGGCTCTCTCATGGTTTCCCACTCAAAGGTTTGTTCAACAATTAATTCAAAAGTGTCTCATGCCTCATCGATGGGTTTCATTTGGAAATCACTTTGACACATTGACTCCAACAATGTACATGTGTTATAGTTGAGGCCCTCGTAAATAATATGGCAATGCTACCACAACTCAATTTCATGATGAGGGCACTGCAGAAGAAGGTCCTTGACCTCTCAAAGAAAGCATGAAACGATTCGGTCCTAGTCTGAGACATTTGATGTATCTGGTGTTGTATCTATTGAGTCTTCCTTTGGGGGGAAAATATCTTTAGTGAGACGGTCACAAAGTCATCACAAGACCGAATCGAGTTTGCCGAGAGACTGTACATCTATTTCTTCGTGTTATCCTTCAATTCGAAAGAAATCATTTTCAATTGGACTGAATTCTCGTCAAGCTATTGAAGCTTGAAAATGGAGCATACCTCCTCGAATTCACGTATAAAGATATACGGATCCTCTTTATTGGCAGTGAAGGTAGGAAGCATGCTCACATATTGAGGATTCAATTCATAGTTGTTCCCGCGAGCAGGCGGAAGAACTATGCAAGAAGGCTACGCGGCCTGAACAGGATGGGTCCACTCCCTAGAGTCATCGGTCTATCCCGTCGAGCTAAAGGTGGTGGTGCACCTACAAACTCGATCCTGACCTGACTGAATCCCACTTCCTCCTGAGTCGGAGGAGGAGGAAGAGAAGAAGGTTTGCATGGCGATGGGAGTGGACCGAGGTAATCCATATGTGGAACCCAGTCTCCCCCGCCTCCATAAGATGACTCAGCCTCTTGCTCCAAAGGAGTTCGAGGCAGAGATGGGCGATCACATAGACCGTCTATCTCAAAAGAAAAATGTGCCCTCTCAAGTCGAGCTCTCTCACCAGTACGAGCGCAACTTCGCATAAAATGATCGACTCGACTAAAGAACTACACACAACAGTAGGTGTAATCAGAGGAGGAGACTACTTGAAGAATAAAGGGGAGAAGAAGACATAGATGAGAAAGGAAGATACCCTAGATCTAGCGTGGGTAGTGGGTGAGGGTAGAAGCCTAATCTAGCAACACCGCTCAAACAAGGTTACTGTTTGTTCGTTTTAAATTTAAACCGCAAGTGCACGGCCGCGATGAAGCGGTGGCAAGTACGGGTCAATCCGTTGGGAGGTGAGTAGCCTATGGTCTGTCAGAAATCAAGTGGCGAATAAAGGGAGAAGAGATGTGATTATGCTAAAGCTAACTACACTAAACTAGTAACTAAGAGATACGAAAGAAAGCAACGAAAGATTGAGAATCAAGAATAGAAACTCCTAAGGGGTGGAGTGTGTGCACATATGAAGTGAAATAAGTAATGCATGATGCATGTAGGCATGTATGTGTGTGTGTCGTGTGTGTGTCTTCATGCATAGGAAGTGTCTAAAGATTTGGCAAAACCTATCAATCCATTCTAACAACGTATCGGCAATTACTACTTGATTAACATAAAATTAGGCTCAGCATGAGAAGTGTCTAAAGATATGGCAAGACTCATCAAAAAACCATAAATTCATGTGAAGAACAAGGTAAGCATGGGAGGTGTCAAAATGTTATGGCAAAACCCATCAAAACAAAGTTTCTTCAATCAATCAAGCAAGCAAACAGAAATACAAACACATAACTAACATGTAGCATATTCAACAGGAAATTTCCATCAATAAACATGAGAAAACTAAGCATGGGAAGTGTCTAAATCTTATGGCAAAACCCATCAAAATTCCCCAACATGTACATGATTAAAATACCCCCAATGAACATACACAACATGCAAGTCTACACAATCAAAAATTCATCAAACTTTAAAACTTCACAATATATATGAACATCATCTCCACCCCCAAATCGGGATGGAACTACTCACTACACATTATGCTAGCAATTATACTAAAGAAGAAAGGAGACATTCTAACTAATTTAGCGTAAGATCAAAGAAACAAGACGAAGCTAAACATGCATAAAAGAAGAGACAACATGAGAACAAAACAACGAAAAAATATTTTATTAAATGACTCACATTACTAGTAGCATTCTTCTCCACCTAGAGTTTTTGCTCCAAGGCTTACTGCAAGTAGAAGAATGCCACCAAGCAATGGGTGAATACAATGGAAGGTGAAGAGTTCTATTTATAGCCATAGAAAAAGGTAATCTGAGACAATCCCTGGTATGGGACTAATTGCATACTACAAATGGACATAAAACAACATAATACACTACCAGACCAAACCATGTCTCCTTTGGACCAATTTGGACAACCAATTAGCGGTCTGTAAGTGTCGGATCGAGTCTGGATGTTGGTGGTTCGGTTCTGGCTTGATTTCTTGGTGTTTGATGTACCCGATATTATTGTTGATGGTTGGGACTGGATTTAATTGGCAAAATACTCCTCATTAAGGTGTGGAGCTTCTTGATTTGCTCATTTATCCTTTTGGTTTTAAATCGGGGTCCTTCTCTCTTTCATCTCAGACCATAAGTCTTGCATCTTAGTCCTTTTTCCCTGGTTTTGAGTCATTTTTGAATCTCTTCTTGTCAAACCTATTTATTCCTCGAACTTAAACATAAACTCGTTACATAGCATTGCTTAGGCTAAAAATAGAGGATATAACATACAAATATATGCATGATATGATCTCAATCACTTAGGCTGGTTGTGGGTCCTTAAGCTAGACGATGCTTAACCGCGACTCCCCAGACTCCCGAACACCACTCCCAAACACCACACCTCCCTCGGCCGAAGGTCGCAAAGCCGAATGAGAAAGTCAAGGCCCTGAGGTCCCGAAAGTCTCAATGCAACTAAGCAAGTGACGATGTTCAGGGCATGACGTCAAAAATGGGATTGTCTCCTAAGTGCTCCCGAATCCTAGTGGCCAATGTCTACTTGATTTTAGATTAAGGCTCTTGATTAGTGTGATTTTTTGGAGGCAAAGGAGAGGGTGTTCAAATCCCCCACCTTATCTTGTATGGGACAACCCCCCTTAGAGTAGTTTGATTCCAAAACTAGCAATCAAGCCCTCCAATCAAACACTCTCCTCACTCTTGTCCTGATGCACCTTACTAACTAATGCATGCATTAACCATGCATGACTGAGATAAAGGGTACACGTACCTCATGCCAACAATAAACAATAGAAAGTAAAGCTAAATGAATGGCAGGCTAGATGCCTATGTCAAGTACATAATGCAAGACCTAAACAAGCAAGAATGACAAATCTTTTGCATTGGATTTTAAAGGCCAAGTTGATTAAATGGGGATTGATTGGTTTATTAGTTGATCTGGGAGCAATCTACTGGTCCAAACATGTAAAATTACACTCCCAGACAACTACAGTATCATTACCAACAAACAAAAGAAAATTTGGGAAAAATGAGCTCACCAGGCCGCCAATCAGCGGTCTCAGACTGCTATTTGGCGGTCTTGGTAGCTTCAAATGCTCCATACTTTGTCCTACATCTTCCCTAGTGCACTTCAAACATACTGAAATAAACCAAAACTAAGACAAAAGATCAAACCCACTCAAATTGTCCAAACCAGAATCTAGACAAAGCCCCATCCCTGCAACGGTGCCAAAAACTTGATTGATTCCATTATAATACCGCAAGTGCACGACTGTGATGAAGTAGTGGCAAGTATGAGTCGAGTCCACAGGGAGGTGTGTCAACTCTGGTTCTTTAGAAATAAAGGGGAGAAGAGGTTTGATTACACTAAACAAGCAATTAACCAACAAGAAAGATGAAAGTACAGGAGTAACTGAAACTAAACTAAGCAAAAAGTAAAGAGAGATAAATTCAGTAATGAAAACCCCTATGGGGTGGAGTGTGTGTACACATGTGATAAGGTAGTGAAGAATGCATTCAATAAGGCACAAGTGTAGGTTGTGTTTTCATGCATAGGAAGTACGTAATGGTTGTGGAAAAACCTATCATTGAAATCACTAACCTAGTTTATTAACATGAGCATAAACAAGTTGATTATTAAGAACCTAAACAAGTATGGGAAGTACCCAATGGTTATGGCAAAACCCATCAAGTTGAGTATTCTCTTTTAAACAAACAAGCATACATTTACATTCATCACATATTGCAAAATATAGCATTCATCCCATTCTTCATTACATGTATAAACATCATCTCCCCCCCCAAAGGGTGATGGAACTACTCACTACACATTAAGCTAACAATTATAATAAGGAAGAAAGACATTCTGACTTGTTCTACTAAGATTAGGAAGACAAAACTACGCAAAACATGCAAGCATTTAAATAGACAACATCAAAACAAAATTAGGAAGAATTATTTTATTTACATGACTCATATTACAAGCAGCATTCTTCTCTACTTGAGTTTTGCTCCAAGGCTTACTCCAAGTAGAGAGAATGACCACCATGCAATGGGTTCCCTCACAAAAGAGGAAGAAGAGTTCTATTTATAGACTTGAAAAACGTAACTGGGGACAATATACCAGTGTGGGGCTAATGAAACATTCCCAGAATAGACATAAACACATAACCCATATCCGCAAGAAACCAGGTCGGATTATGATCATAAGGGCCACCACTTGGTGGTCAGTTTTTGAGATCAGATTTCGGAGAGATTCTTTACTACTTCAATGCTTTATGTGGGGTGCACTCGTATTGGTTATTGGAGTCTTGGCCCAAATCTAATGGCCAAAATACTCCTCATGATGCTGTGGAGTTTCTCAGTTTTCTATTTGGTCCTTCCGGGCTTACGTTCAGGTCCTTCCCTCTTGCAGAAGTGTCCTTGTACATGACAGAGAGGTCCATTTTTCTTCATTTATGTCCATTCTTCTTATGTTTCAGTCCTTTTTCAATTCCCTTTGTCTTCTTTATTATCTAATACCTGAAATACAACAACAAACACTTGAGTAGCACAATATTGGCCTAAATTAAAGATATATAGCATGAATAGGATGCATGATATGCTACCAATCACCACCATTCCAGAGGACATCCATCACAATGTCGGACATGAACTTGGCGGTGGATT
Source organism: Triglochin maritima (assembly GCA_963682175.1). NCBI lineage: Eukaryota > Viridiplantae > Streptophyta > Magnoliopsida > Alismatales > Juncaginaceae > Triglochin > Triglochin maritima. Next base: position 16,720,683 of record OY821785.1, read on the forward strand.
TGTCGGGGTAGAAGAGACGGAATGAGAAATAGGAAAGAATGCATCAGGGCGAAAGGGGAAGTGACAGAGGATGAGAATGGGGATTGTTGTTTAAAAATTATTACAAGGAAATGCGTTGGGATTTGATGGCGGTGGAAATATTGTCCAGTTAAAGGACTGTCTCGTCCCGCTAGAGGACTACCTCGTCCCGCACAATACGGGGCAACTTCGATTCCCAGGAAAATCCAAGCTAGGCGGGCGCAGAATCCAAGAATAATTTGGAAATATCTCATGGAAGCTAATGTTGTTCACCAAAAGAAAGAGTTGTGATGAACCAGTGGTGCGTAGGTTCATTATGGCTACGTTTCATTCATTAAACATGACGATACATGTTTTGCCGGCTTATTGCATTCGGAGTCGTAATGAAGGGAAGACCAACTTTCATTTCACGTGGTATGAATAGAGACTCAACCTTCCATGGCTTGTTAAATTTATTCGAATACTCACCGTTCATGAGATTTGTTGATAAGCATTTCAGAGTAGAAGACAAATAACATTCCAAAACTACAATTGCAATTAATTTAAATCTTGAAGTTACATACACTGACAACAAAAATAGAAAAATGACAACAACAAGTTGTACAAAAAAAGAAAGATGACAACGACAACTTGCGCAAAAAAACAAGACTGGATTCAAATTCCAGGAGCCCATGTGTTAATTGACTTCTCCAAAAGGGTTTGGATAGAATCAGAAGGGTTTTGAACAAAAGAAACATTATCTTCATCTCGGTAGTTTGGTATGCAAGAATGTCGTTTTGGACGGAAATAGAAATATGACAATAAGTTTTCATTGTAAAAAATAATAATACTGAATTCCATGTCCAGGAGCACATGTATTGATTTTCTCAATCAGAAGGGGATCATTGTGATTGGTTTGCAGGAAATGGTATTGGACAACAAACAATTAGATGAAAAGAAATTGGTTTTCTAATTAACGCAGATTGGTTTTCTAGAAAAACAATCTAACGTCAAAAGGGTTTTCGAGCAACCCAATCAAATTTCAAAAGGATTTTCTAGCAAACGAACTTAATGCCAAATCCATTGGATGTGAGTTCTCCAATGATATGTAGCTAGTCACCTACAAGTGCACCATATAATACGGTTAACTTCCATAATCTATCGGCTTCTAGCCCGCATTTGGTGGGTTATGTCTACCCAGGGTCCTCCGATCATATAATCCTCATGATCGGTGGAGTAGTGATCATTGTAGTGTTGGAAGACCATTTGTTCATGATGGAAACAAATTATAAGAAGGTTAGGGAACACCAAAATATGACAAGCGATGGGCTGAATTAATAGACTTATAGACCCTATAACTGAAAGAGTGAAATGTATGCCGAGAATCTGAAACGATTTCTTGAAGAAACGCAATTGTACGGCTTACGCATTTTTGGGCGTTTTATGGGAGTGTCTCGTCCTGCTAGTGGACTGCCTCATCCTACGAGAGGACGACATGGTCAAATTGAGACTCTTCAACTTCAAATTATCACTGTTGATTGTTGTTTGTGAATTGTCATTTGTCATCTATCCGTCAGACTGAGTATCCTAGTGAGGTGACTGTCTTGTCCCGCCAGGGGACTGCATCATCCTGCATAATAGGGGCAGCATCGATTCCGAGGAAAATCGAAGCTGGGCGGGCATTGAATCCAAGAATAATTTTTGAATATCTCTTGGAAGCTAATGCACTCCACCAAAAGAAAGAGCTGTGACAAACGAGTGGTGCATGGGTTCATTGTGGCGATGTGATTGACATTATATCATGCACATATTTGTGTCTTAGATCCACTATTTTTAATCGAATGAATGCTACGTAATGAGTTTTATGTTTAAATTTCAAGAATAAAACAACTAAGAAGAAGAGACACAAAAAGGACCTAAGAGCAAGAGAAAGGACTAAATTGTGAGATTCATGGACTGAAATGCAAGAGGAAGGACCCGGATGTAAACCAAAAGGACCAACGAGAAAATCAAGAAACTCCACACCATCATGAGGAGTGTTTTGGCAATTAGATTCGGGTTCACATTCAAACACCCGATCCGGATGCACCACACGTATTAAAAGGAAGCCTTAAAGAAGATATACAAATTGGGAGTAAATCAGACAAAACGCGACCGCCAATTGGCAGCCATTGTTGTCCAATTTCAATATGGCTTCTTGTGGTTGTTTATTAAGTTGTGTTTATCCATTGGTATAAGTTTCATTAGTCCCACATCCGGGGATTGTCCCCGATTACATTTTTCTAGCACTATAAATAGAACTCTTCCTTCTCCTTTGTATTCACCCATTGCTTGGTGGCATTCTCTCTACTTGGAGTAAGCCTTGGAGCAAAAACTCAAGGTGGAGAAGAATCCTACTAGTAATGTGAGTCATTTAATAAAACAAATTTTCATTGTTTTGTTCTCATGTTGTCTCTTTTTTATGCATGCTTAGCTTAGTCTTGTTTCTTTGATCTTAGGCCAAATTAGTTAGAATGTCTCCTTTCTTCTTTAGTTTAATTGCTAGAATAATGTGTAGTGAGTAGATCCATCCCCTTTGGGGGTGGAGATGATGTTCATATATATTGTGAAGTTTGGATGTTTGCTGAATTTTTGATTGTGTAGACTTGCATGTTTTGTATGTTCATTGGGGGCATTTTAATCATCTACATGTTGGTGAATTTTGATGGGTTTTGCCATAAGATTTAGACATTTCCCATGCTTAGTTTTCTCATGTTTATTGACTGAAATTTCCTGTTGAATATGCTACATGTTAGTTATGTGTTTGTATTTGTGTTTGCTTGCTTGATTGATTGAAGAAGTTTGTTTTTATGGGTTTTGTCATAACATTTAGACACCTCCCATGCTTACGTTGTTCTTCACATGAGTTTATGGTTTTTGACTAGTCTTGCCATATCTTTAGACAGTTCTCATGTTGAGCCTAATCTTATGTTAATCAAGTAGTAATTGCCGATACGTTGTTTGAATGGATTGATAGGTTTTGCCACATCTTTAGACACTTCCTATGCATGAAGACACACACACATATATTCTTACATGCATCATTCATCACTTATTTCACTTCATATGTGCAAACACTCCACCCCTTAGGGGTTTGTCTTCTTGATTCTCAATCTTTCATTGCTTTCTTTCGTATCTCTTACTTACTAGTTTAGTGTAGTTAGCTTTAGCATAATCACGCCTTTTCTCCCTTTATTCGCCACATGATTAATTACAAACCAGAGGCTACTCACCTCCCAGTAGATCGACCCGTACTTGTCACCGCTTCATCGTGGTCTTGCACCTGCGGTATTTTAAAACGTTTAAACACTATGTTTCTTTCATTAAATATGATGATACATGTTTTGGCGGCTTATTGCATTCATAGTCGTTACGAAGGGAAGACCACCTTTCAGTTCACATGGTATGAATAGAGACTCAACCTTCCATGGCTTGTTAATTCTATTTATTCGAATACTCTTCGTTCATGAAATTTTGTTGATAAGCATCTCAAAATAGAAGCAAAATCTTCAAGTTACATACACTCAACAACAAAAATACAAAAATGACAACAACAACTTGTGCAAAAAAAAAGAAAGACAACAACAACAACTTGCGCAAAAGAACATGACAAAGATCCATTTCCTGGAGCCCATGTGTTAATTGACTTCTTCAAAAGGGTTTGGATAGAATCAGAAGGGTTTTGAACAAAAGAAGCAGTTTGTTCATCTCGGTAGATTTGAGGTTTTGGACGGAAACATAAATATGACAACAAATTTCCATTGTAAAAAAATGAATTCCATGTCTAGGAGCACATGTATATATTTTCTCGATTAGAAGGGGCTCATTGTGATTGATTTGTAGGAAATGGTTTTGGACAACAAACAATTAGATGAAAAACAAATTGGTTTTCTAATTAACACAGATTGGTTTCTAGCAAAACCAATCAAACCTCGAAAGGGTTTTCTAGCAACCCAATGTAATGTGAAAAGGATTTTCTAGCAAACCAAACTAACACCAAATCCATTGAAAGTGAGTTCTCGAAGGATATGTAGCCAGTCTCCTGCAAGTGCACCAGATAATACGGTTAAGCCACATAGTCTATCAGCTTCTCTCTAGCGTTTGGTGGATTATGTCTACCCAGGGTCCTCCGATTATATAATCCTCATAATCGGTGGAGTAGTGATCATTGTAGTGTTGGGAGTTCATTTGTTTGTGATGGAAATGAATTATAAGATGGTTAGGTAACATCGAAATATGACATGCGACGGGAGAAATTTCTAAACCCCATATCAGAAAGCTCGCATCGAAACACATTTTATTAATAAGATATCCTCAACTCCTCAAAGTGGTAGAATTAGTTATTATACAAGAACTCAGTTGAAGGTTTTATGGGGTGGATCGAATACCCAACTGGATCTACAATGACGGGTGATTTTATAGACATTCTAAGGAAAGGTTGTATCTCCTCGCATATCTTATAATGAAAGGATGTGTCTCTTCGCATAATAAAGACCCGTACGGAAAAGGTTAGGTGTGTCTCAATGCATAATAAGGACCCGTCTGAACCGAATTATGCCGTCATGGGTCGTTCATCTTTGAATTGGTCTTGCACGTCCCATTGCAAGCCCCACACATCCCACCACGGGACTGACCCGTCAACTCTGGATTGCTATGAATCCATGCATCCAAACATAGAGAGATTCGTCCAATCAAAAGTTGACATAATACAGGGTAGCACTGGCACACAATCCAAGAAAGAAATTCGAATATCTATTGGAAGCTAGTGCACTCCACCAAAACAAAGGAGCAGGGTTGTTTCGGTCGAACAAACCAGGTCGAACGAGCTGGGTCGTCCCTTTGCTGGATGGGACAGTCCTCTCACGGGATGGTGACATAGTTCGCAACTGCCCCAATGGAAGTAGGAACGACTAATTACCATCCGACACCATTGGGACAGATAAGTCCCCTCTCGGGACAACTCATTCCCCTTCGTGGGATGGGACAGAAGACGGTGACATAGAATGACAATACATTACAAAGAAAAATTACTTTCTATGCTACAAAATGAAACAATACGAATCATTACGTAAAATAGTCCATTGATTGATTGTTCGGTGACAAAAACAACTTGGGTTGTCCGGTCGAAAAAACCCGGGTCGTATTACAAAACAACCTCGGTCATTTCACCCTGTAAATATGGGTCGTTTCTAGAAACAACCTGGGTCATTTCACATCGAATGAATATACTGTGTCCAGGTTGTGTCCAAAAGGAGTCCAATTCTAGGGCCACACTTAACTAGGCCGTGTCCAGAATTGGAGTGCTTCTGGACACGCTCTGGACTTCAAGATTCATCTTTTCATGTTAATTGACACGTAATAGTATTAAAAACTAATCATTCAATACTGGAAGTTAAATTACCAGTTGTTGTTGATGTTGCAATCATTCTGGACATAATCTGGACCCCAATTTACAAGGTCAAATGACCCAGGTTGTTTCGACCAGACAACCCAGAATGTTTATGGAATTGAACAATCAATCAATTGAGTGATTTACATAATGTTTCATTATGTAGTCTAGAATGCAATTTTTCATTGTAATGTATTGTTGCTCTGTCACCATTATCCGTCCCATCCTGTGAGGGTTTTGGGTTGTCCCACGAGGGTAATGAGTTGTCCCGAGAGTCGTCAATGTTTTGGAATGCAGGAAGGAAGCAGAAAATCCACAAATTGGGTTGTGGAGTCTGAACTGTTACCAGATTGTTGTCTTTTCAATGAGTCTTGGAGGAAAAGGGCTGTAAAAAAAAGATCGAAAAAGTGCGTTCTGAGAGGGAACATGTAAGAAAGACAAACATTACATTTAAAAAGGATACCGTTTTAACACCATAGGAAATTAATTTGAATCCTTTGGTGTTGAATGCCATATGGGCTCGACAGTGCTCATTGGATGCTCAATATAGCTCGTTGGTCGTTCTCCTATAATGTTGAGTTTGTTATCTTCGGTTTTATTGGTGTACTTGATCGAGTGCGATGGAATCTCGACAGTGCTCGATGCTTTATGACTTTACATGAAAGAAATTAATTTGAATATGTTTTAATGTTGCACTCGATAGACCATGATATGAGCTCGATATAGCTCGATGGTTGTTTTCCTATAACAACATCAATAAATATTCCAGTAAATAAAAACAAATCTAAATATTCCAGCAACTAACAAATCTAAATTATCGAGGTCTAGCAAACTCATATCGAGCCTCTCAATATCCTTTTTAAATGTGATGTTTGTCCTTTTTACAAGTTCAACATTATCCTTTTTAACTATAATGTTTGTCATTTTTACATGTTCAACATTATCCCTTTTAAATGTATATGTTTGTCCTTTTTACATGTTACATGTTACCCTTTTTGCACGAATGCAATGAGCGTGAAAGGTTCAACTTGTTTACCACCCGGGCTTTTTAAACATATTATGTGTCCTTTTTATATGTGTGTGCAGTAGTACTTTTTTGGTGTTGAGCGCCATATGGGCTTGACAGTGCTCGATGGACGCTCGGTATAGCTCGATGTAGCTCGATGGACGTTCTCCTATAACGATGAGTTCGTTATCTTCTGTTTTGTTGGTGTACTCGATCAAGCACTATGGAAGCTTGATAGGTTCCATATGCTTTATGACGTAACGTAATAGGAAATTAATTTTCGTATGTAAGCAGTAATAGCTGCTTCGAAAAATGAGTAACTATGCATTTTAGATTCCAAAAAGATACAAAAAGGTTATAAATTTAATAACATGGATCATTGTTATAGACAAATGATAGGTAGCATTACAATGTGCACTTGGCATGCTTGTGAAAGGAATGTGTTCTAAAAGATTTGCTTTTATATGTCAATTATTATGAATTTAATGTGCAAACATTTTGTTCCTTGATTAATGTATTCGTCTTTTGGAAGTGTCAAGGAAGAGACTCTTGATCCTTAACCGTAGAGCTCTAAAAGATAATGATTTACATAAATCAAAAGTAAATTCACAATCATGGTAATTGACATGGAACATTAAATACCGAGATAAGATTATCGTGTTGGTTAAAGAGTATTGTAGCTCTACAAATATTTAACGACACGAGTATATAAAAGAGGAAAATGGTTACTTTTATATATTGAATAGACCTTACAAATGAAACATAATGGTATTGTGTTTAGTGTCATTAATGTTTCATTGTGTCTTGAAATCTAAGGTATGAGACTTATATCTTTTTACATAAGAAGTGTTTAATTTGATTATTGTCAAAAGCAATCATTAAGAATAGTGAACAAGATAGTTGGTCAAACATGACTTGTGATGGAAAGGATAGTTCGTCAAAGGATTATCATTGCCCCTCTTTATTTCAGTAATGATATTAGTGGGCCCCTTGATAAATCAAAATTATAATGTGCACAATGTGACTTGCGTTATGTTACATATTTGTAATTAGCTTAAGAGAACAAGAAATGAATATATAATACAAAGTGATACTTTTCTACTTTGTATGATATTCTTAATATTATGAGGCAAGGGATAGACACAAGTGATGTTCTTACATCACTAAATGGATCGTGTTTAGTTCGAGTGAACAAGACATCTTTGTTAATTGAGTAAAATGTGTAGCTAGATACCGCTTATAGTTTGTGATATGAAGTGTTTAATATCATTGTCAATGTAACTTTGATCCTCCTATAGGTCACACCACAAAATTGGGAAACAAGAAGTTTGATTTTATGTTCATATGATGTATCGAGTTTCATGTGAAATAGCATACATGTGGTGGATTTATAAAATCAATATGTCGTGAAAATGACATATTTAGAATCATAAATAAATTCATATGAGATGTATGTATTTTGGGGTGTGATGTTCTGACATTACAAATGATAATATATTACATGATATGTGAATTTGTTAAAAACCCCAAAGATTGAATTTTGTTGGATGTTAATCCAAAATTTGATAAAGGAAAAATCGGGCCAAAACGGTCGGACGTTTTCGAAGACCGGTCGACCAGAAATTCACATTACATGTTGCATATGTGAATGGTCAACCGGATGAATGCAGTTGGTAGACCAAAAACTTCTAGGAGCTTCCGCGAACTCTTCTTGGTAGTGATCGGTCGACCGGTTGAAGGTCGTGGTTTGACCAAAAATTTCCAGGAACTTTTCTTGGTAATAATCAGTCGACCGACATGAAGTGTAGCACAACCAAAAACTTCCAGTGGCTTTCTAGTGTAGAAATGGTCGACCATTTGGACGTGTTTGTTCGACTGAAAAATCATAGTAGCTTTGGAAGCGTGTGATGTGTCGACCGTCTTGTTTCATTGTCCAATCGAAACCGCAATTAACTTTCAATTGGTCGACCGGTGGGCTAGTTTTCATCGACCGGTGAGCACGATTCTGCTCGAATTAATTAAGGGATTGGTGTTGATCATAGGTAGGATCTATTCCAATTATGGTCAAACGTGGATGAGGATGATTATGTGTCAATTTGTGATTGGTGTTAGGGAGAGAAAAGGAAGAGATCATGGGTTAATTGATTGCCCAAGATGTGGGTGTTGGGAGAGTCTATGGATAGGTCTCCTCTCCCTACTTGTTTTAATTAATACAAAAATTCTCTCTCTCCCTAACCTCCCCACTAATCCATCCAAAAATCTCTTAGTTAATTAAGCTTTTGGAGATTAAACTCTCAGGGAGCTTTAAAAGGGCTAATAGCTAGATTCTAAGCATGATTTAGAGATTGATTGGGTAGCTCCTCTCTCTCCAATCTTGTTTAGAGTTTGGTTAACACTTGGAGGCAAATCGGCGGACGATTCAACGGGTAAGGCAACTCCGAATCTTGATAAATGTTTTATAGAACCTTTGGGTATGATCTTCTACTATTTATTTTAATATATATCTAGATAACATGATATTATAATAAATATAAAATAATATACCTGAAATCATCGAAAATATGGAATCGATCATGTATGCATGTGTAAATTTAAAAATATATATACATACATAGGGGCACAAAATCCAACAGCTTGTATCTGCATAACAGGATAATGGAGAATCTTGCTGATGGAAGAATTGGATCCCAAACAAAAGAATTTGAGGTGGTTCATGCAGAGAATGCATGGATTAAGGCTACTCTTAATGCGCTTCATGCACGTCCTAGTTGCATTCCAATTTGGTGGACGGTTTGGCAAAGTGTAGATTATAATCAATTGATACATTGAGTTTCAATGCAACACACAGTTTCTTGACAAAGTTTGAATGTGACACAAAGTTGCCTAACATCTTTGTTAAGCAGCTCGACGTCGCATTCAAAGTCAACGTATCAATTGATCATCATCTGCACTGTCCTAAACTGTCCAACAAATTGGAATGGAACTAAGACGACCCTTAAGGGCATTAAGAGTATCCCTAATCCGTGCAGTCTTTGCATGAACCACCTCAAATTCTTTTGTTAGAGACGCAAATATTCCATCAGCAAGATTCTCCTATATGTCCTTCAAAACTCCACCCTCTGTCGTTTCTTGGTCGACTGTCTCCTCTCATTTATTGTGCAAATCGGTCGACAAACTTGACCTCATTTTTGTTAGAAGTCAACAAAGTCATTTAAGGTTTCATAAAAATAATACCAATGCTGACATCCATATATAAATATAAATGATAATTTTATTTGGGCACTTCTGGGCCTATTTTGTATGGTTCACCTTCGAGAGTCATTTCAATTATTATTTTTTTGCTTCTTATTTTCATAATTTCTCCCCCACTACTTATGCTCTTATTTTCATGGTGCTTTGTAGTGTGTGCTTCAGGCACACGAATAAATATACAAGGAAAAATATCGTGATTTTGAATTAATTCATGTTCATGACTTTCAAGCACATGTAATGCATAATCCAAAACTTGTGCTTTTTGACTCCGCACTTCTACTGGAGTATTGGGTCATTAATTTGTAAAGTGATCAATAAAATATTTATCTTTTAGTACTAAACTCTATATATCTATGGTCTTCTGGCCATAGGGTTTGATTTATAAAGCGACCTTACATTTTAAGCAATTAGCTATTTACATGTCATTTTCATGGTCATACAAATCCTTCAGGGATTATCATAAAATTTCATAACCCTCTTTAAATGAATAATCTCTAAATATTTGTATAGTAGCATTACATAGATATTAAGATATTCTCCTTTTAGGCCAATGCATATCATTTTCAATAAAATGATCAATTGTAACGTGCTAATTCAAATTCCACTACAATGTAGCACATTGTATTATATTTATACATCTATCAAAACGGATGTTATGTGCTCATGAGATGACTGCATGAAACATGTAGAGATGAATACTCGTAATACATTCAATTGATAATGTGAAGCATCAAAATTGACAACTAACAATCACAATAATTATCACATGCTTGAGCCACTTTACAAATGCTCTTTTATTTAACAAGATACATAAGAATTCGTAAGCAAGTTAACCAATACAAAGTCGCATAAGATATAAATCATATAATTTTAGAAGTACTACAAAATAATGTAAGTATTACTTTTCATGCTTAGTTCAAGAAATACTAGATTTCACAATAATTAATTAAGTTTCTTGTAAACTTGGCTTAATTCCACATAATATAATCAATCTATGAGAATGAGAATATTAAGCCAACCAATCATGGAATAAGGAAATTATGACCGTAGAAAATCAAAATCAGAAATCATGCTTCAATTAGTGCATATATATACATTGGCCTCAACACGAATCTGGCACAAGTTTGAAATTTAGGACTATCAGGTCATTAACTTGTAAAATGGGTAAAATATTTTCCTTTTACATCTCAACTCTCTATGGTCTTCTGGCCAAAGAGTTAGTTTTGGGAATGAGTTTGATGAATTAACGCAACTTTGACATTTGCACATCTCTAAATGCTCATAAGAATACTTCAAGGATTGTTATCCATTTTCATAACCCTCTATAAATAAATATACAATCTTGATATCATTACATGTATGCATCCCATTAAGATTAAAGTTTGTACCTTCCGGGCTAAAATACTTCTCTTTCAATAACCACATGATTGATAGTAAAAGATTACTTTCCATAACATTGTAACTCAAATTCTATTGCAATATATCACATTAGAACGTTATTTGTGACATAAATAAATCATATGTGCCGGAATGCATAACCATAATATTTGTAAGATTCTAGCCTAATCCTAATCCTAATTGTGCCTTAATCTTGTTTTAGGTGGAGATTAGAGGAGATGGATGAATGGCTTGGATTGAAGATGGGTGGATGTGTGGTTGAGATGGAGAGGAGTGGAATGGATGGTGGAGATGGAAGGATGGGGAGATATTTAAAGGTGAGTTCTCTCCCTCTCTCTTACCTCTTGTTCCTCTCTCTCTCGTTGATCTCTCTCTCTCTCTCTCTCTCTCTCTCTCTCTCTCTCCAGCAGTGGTGCTCCGGCGAGGAAGGCGGTGGGGATCTCCGGCAAGGTGAAGATCGGCTCTGGGTGGTTGGTGGCTTGGGGTGAGTGTTGGTTTTCACCCTTCCGCACGTTGTTTCTCTCTCCGTCAACCTAACTCGAGTTCTGTGGTTGTGGGTGGTAGTTGGAGGTTGCCGGAGGTGGAGTTGTGGCTGTGGATCGTCGAGGAGGCGATTGATCGTCGTTTGGACGCGAGAGTCGTCGACGGATCGTATTTTGGGGAGGCGCGCTCGTGGAGGCGTCGTCGCGGTTCTTCAAAGGTCTCTTCAGACCTTCCGGTATATGAAGCTCACTCACTTAATCACCGTTAGTATTTGGAAGTCGACAGTAGGTCGTTCGGCTCGTCGCGAGTAAATGTGCAGCAGATTTCACTGCCTGATCGGTCGACCGGTTTGTGCAAACGGTCGACCGTTCGTGAAGAGATCTCGGGCTCTGCCTCACATCGGTCGAACGATGCCCTTGGGGGCGGTCGACCGATCGTGCATAGGAGGCAAGTCTGGAGAGTTTCGGTCGACCAGCTCCCCTTTGCCGGTCGACCGTGTGCACTGTCTTAAGTCGGTTGGGGGCGTAGACCATCTAAACGGTCGACCGCTCGTTGATTTTCGTCCGACCGTGACTTAAGTGAGAATAGTGGTCGGTTCGACCGAATGAGGGTTCGATCGACCGGACTAGTGCGCTGAGCGTGGGGAACGCTCTGGAGGAATTAGGTCGACGGAGATGTGCTCGGCGTTGGACCGAATTCATGGCGCGAGTGAGGGATTATTCCCTGGATGGATTCGGTCGACCGAGATGTGCTCGGCGTTCGACCGAATTCGTTGTGGTGTTGAGGGATTTTTCCCTGGTGACTTTCGGTCGACCGGGACCCCTTTGTCGGTCGACCGATTAGTCGTTATGTTCGTTGAACCGGGAGTTGACCATCTAAACGGTCGACCGTCCCTTGACTGGGGTTCGACCGAACGAGTGTTGTTGGTGGGAATCGGTCGACCGATGGAGTGCCGGTCGAAGTGGATTGCCTTGTATTTGCTTGATTCGGTCGACCGGGACTTTTGGTTCGGTCGACCGTTTGTGTCCTGTTTTGCACTATGGAGGTGTTGTTGTCGTGGTTGCCCGTGTGGGGCGAGTCGTTGTGCCGATGTTCTTCCGGCAAGTGTGCTAGGTGCACGAGGGTTGCGGTGGTTGGTTGAAAATAGACCTGGAGCCCCGTAACCGTGTGAGAGCTGCGGTTGGTTGAAAATAGACCTGGAGCTCATCTAGTCTGTACGGAGTTGGTTGAAAATAGACCTGGAGCTCCGTAGTGCGTTCGGGTTGGTTGAAAATAGACCTGGAGCCTGAGCGGGGACCGCGTGTAGGGGTTGGTTGAAAATAGACCTGGAGCCCTTAGACGTTTGGGTTGGTTGAAAAAGACCTGGAGCCCTTGGTCGCGTCGTGGTAGCTGCGGTTGGTTGAGATTAGACATGGAGCCCAGCTTGGCGACGAGTGTGTGTCGCGGCGGTTGGTTGAGATTAGACCTGGAGCCCCGTGACTGTGGTGGGTGCGGCGGTTGGTTGAGATTAGACCTGGAGCCCCGTGACTGTGGTGGGTGCGGCGGTTGGTTGAGATTAGACCTGGAGCCCCGTACCAGTAGTGTGCCCTGTGGTTGGGTTTGAGAGAGCCCTGGTGCTGGGCGTATTGAGATGCTTTTCTTGGGTTGTAGAACTGCATGTTAGGATGCTTTTATTTCGTACATTTAGAGTTTGGCATACGGGGTGTCCTTCTGGAAACTCAGGCATTGTTGCTTGTTTACTTTCAGGCCGTGATCGGCGTTAGGGGGTGGTGACCGAGGAGAGGAGCGCTGCTACCGGATCCAGCTTCTCTCAGTTGAGGTCGTGTGATTGCTGCTTCCTTTGTATATGCTTTTGATGTAATCACAACTTTTGTATACTCTGATGTTCGGATATATATATTATATATATGTTGGTGCACCTGTGTTCCTTTATTTGCGTAATGTCCTCTGTTGATTGAGTGTTTATAAATTTTAAAATTTTCCGCTGCTTGAGGATGTTACAACTTGGTATCAGAGAGGTCGGTTCCAGTGTCCTTATCCAAAGAAACCACCCTTAGAGTTTTAAGAGTCTGCATTAGTTCATGCATTCATTGTTTTGATGTGTGTTGTTCTTTGTGTGTAGATGCCTCCGAGACGCGTGAGACCTCCCCCACGGGACCGTGACACCAGTGGGGATACTGGGAGTACGGACTGGGCTGAGGAGCGGCGGATGCTCTATGACACGGTGGGTCGACTGGGAGCGATGTTGGATCGCCAGTCAGGCAGAGGAGAGCCAGCGGCGGCAGGAGCGATGCTCGACCGCTTTATGAGACAACACCCGCCTACCTTTGATGGTAGAGGAGAGTCTGAGGCTGTGGAGGACTGGGTCCTGAAGATTCAGGAGATCCTGCGGGTGATTGAGTGCCCGTCTGAGAGGCAGACAAGATTGGCAGCATATGTGTTGGGCGGAGACGCGTCCAACTGGTGGAGGACCACATCTGTAGTAGTGTTTGAGGGCAGGACTGAGATCAGCTGGGAGGAATTCCTGCGGGAGTTCAACGAGCAGTATTTCCCAGAGCATGTCAGAGATGGGAGGCGAGAGGAGTTTATGACTCTCGAGCAGGGAGAGGCGACCCTGGCTGAGTATACCCGGAGGTTCGACGCGCTGGAGCGTTACTGTCCGGAGATTTGCGTGACGCCGCTGCAGAGGGCGAGGAAGTTCATACGGGGGCTGAGGAAGCACCTCCGTACTCAGGTGACCTACAGTATACCACAGACGCTGGCCGATGTCGTGCGGTTTGCGACGATCATCGATCAGGATTACCAGCAGAATTATGCTGAGGCCAGGAGAGCACCGGGGAAGGTCAGTGGACGTCCGGGTGCTCCGCTAACGGGGAACCCGGGCAAGAGGCCCCGGATCGGAGGAGGTGGATAACGCCAGCCTGAGGCGTGCAGAGGTTGTGGCCGAGTTCACTCCGGAGAGTGTTGGGGCCTTGCAGTGTGCCACGGGTGTGGCAAGCCAGGCCACTTTGTGCGAGATTGTCCGAGTGGGCCAGGCGGGTCCAGCCGGCAGTCAGGGCAGCCAGCAGGAGGCAGAGGTGGAGGTCGTCGACCTTTTGCACCGTCGCAGCAACAGGGTCAGAGGACTGGACGGGTCTTTAGTTATAATAACTGCAAGTGCTTGGTACGTGGCAAGTACGGGTCGAGTCCATAGAGAGGTTTGTCAACTCTGTTTCTTCAAAAGTCAAGTTTAAAAGAAGGGGAGAAGAAGTTTAATTACACTAAACTATGACTTAATTAACAATTAAACTAAACTCCCATAGAATGGAGGTGTGTAGGTATGTTGATGAGAATTTTATTTATATCGCAAGTGCACGACGTCTATGAAGACGTGGCAAGTACGGGTCGAACACAAGGAGGGAGAGATTTCGTAGTTGATGTTATTTTCGATTAAGAGGAAGAGAGAGAGAGAAGAAATAAATGGGTTGGTTTTGAGATTTTTGGGTTTTAGTTATTTAGAGCAAGAAACAAGAACAATTAAAACTAAAAACAAGAATAAAGATGGAGAATTCCGTCGGGTGGAGGTCTAGACTTAGGCTTAGATTGGAGAATGGAGAAACTTGAAATAAATCATGTTAGTTATGAAGCATTACAAGATAAATGATTTAACATAAACTCAAGTAATCAAAATATACTAATCACGAACTTAAAACAATAACATGCATTCATCTTCTCTAACCCTAATTCCATCACCTCCACCCTTTGGAAAGAGTTAGAAACTCATGGAGGGAGGAAGAAGAAGGGATCCTAGAGACATTTAAAAGAAAACTAAAAACAAGAATTAAAAGAACAGAATTTTATTACTAATGATCCAAGACCAAAGGTTCAAAGATGTGTTACATTCGTGCTACGAGGCTATTTATAGCCGATACAAGGGATACCAGTATATGAAAGGGAATTACACGTGGCGACACAGGACTGGACAAAATTTGGGGACGCGGATCGACAGGGGTACGGCGGAAACGCCGCAGATTGTAGGTATTGTGCGGCGGAAACGCCGCACAATCTGGTCTGATCGGGTCCGGATTTTGGCTGTGCGTTTATGGTATGATTTGATCCTCCTTTGCGCGTCTGGATTGATTCTTTCCATTGTCTTGGGCTCCGGATTAATTCCTTCCATTGTTGGGATTTTATTTTTGATTTTTCTTTTGACTTCTCCAACACAATAACTTGGCCTTTTATTTTGTAGTCAGGTCCTTGACATTTTGCAATTAAGCCCTTGACCTTTTTGTGATTAGCTCCTTGAATGCTGTTATGCTTGGACGCATTTCCAATTGAAACCCGATAAACTTGAACTCGGTCTTTATGATAGAAATGAATCTTTTGCACGCGTTTATGCTCGGAATGTGGGTAATTTGCATTCAGGTCGCTGTATTCTGTAAATACGACTAAACACATACCTTAGTAGCATTTATTGATATAAAAGTAATCTAAATGAAAGACATATGATGCAATGTATGCAATGCATCAAATACCCCCACACCTAGATTTTGCTAGTCCCTAGCAAAGCAGAATATAAGAAAATGAAAGCAGGGAAATCCTAACTCACTTTCGTAGGAATCACGGTTGCACTTAGCATGTTCAACAAGCCTTTAAACCTCCAAGTTGCCTTAGAGGACGAGTTTTGTCTCGTGAGGGTTTTCAGCTGACACACCCACAAAGTCTTAATTCAACATTCCATTAATAGCTCTTAATCTTTCTGCCTTAACCTTATACATCTCACTTAAAGTTCTCGCATGCTCATTATATAAATCTAACTCATTAAAAATATGACTTGGTCTTTGTTCCTTTAATATTCACACCACTAACCCTTTTACACATGTTTATCACTTGAATTATTTTGCACGCCTCCTCTGGTGGTGAAGTATCATTCGGATCAACCATGGCATGGATCATTCTTTTAGCTTTGGGCCTTGAGTATTATTATTTTTTTTTCTTTTCTTTTCTTCCGTGATTCAACACATTTGCTTTTTGACACTTTTACCCTTTTGCATTCGTGTAGCGAGTTTGGTCGATAATCCCAAGCTGGTAGACTCAAGTTACCGGGTTTCAAGATACCCCTACGGACCAGTGACTCAAAGGCTTGGGCTTTTGTAATCATTTTGCAAAATGTGTTTTCTTCACTTTATTCCTTTATTTTTATTTTTATTTTCCTCAAGGCTTAATTGCTATTAGAAGTCCACACTTCCCGGTATATTTTCCTCAACCTCTGCTTTTTATCAACCACTTCAAAGATTTGATTCATTCAATTTAAGTGCATACATGTCTTAAAGGGCAATGGGTTATTTCTTTGGAACTTAGATTTATGTCACAATTTCTACAAGCAGAACTATAAAATAAGGAACAAAAACTTAATGCAATTGTACACGGGTTTTGGCAGTTCAATCTTAAGCTATGTCATAAAATATTGAATTTTTTTTTTTATTTTAAAAAATAAAGCAGAACAGAAAATCAAATAGATAGATATGTACATATATAGACACCCCCCCACACCTAAATCATGCATTGTCCTCAATGTATGCATAGATACAATAAATGCACTTATTACCTGCGTCGGCTTGCGGTAGAGGGGTGAGTTTGCTCAGAGTCAACCGTAATCAGAACTGGATTGAATGACACCATATTGGTGCATGTATCCAGTTGAATTGTTCCCCATGTTGACTTGAGGAAAAGATTCCACTCTTCTCACTTGAATTGGTTCGCTTGTTTGCTCGAGTGATGGTGGTTGGGTAAATGAATTACTCCCTTTTTTCTTACTTCCTTTTTGCTTATGTGATGATTTATTTGATTCAGAATTCTGATAAATACGTGCTCTCATCACAACATCACTTGGGTTGCATATTAGTTCTGGCTCATTATCAATATGGAAGATATTAAATTCTGCTTTTAAGTTCCCGAAAGATAATTGCATGAGCCCATTTCGACAGTTTATTAATGCTTCCGAAGTGGCTAAAAAGGGTCTACCTAGAATTACAGGGATTTGTCGATTAGGATTTACAACAGGTTCAGTATCAAGTACGACAAAATCCACTGGGTAAATGAAGTCACCAACCTTAATCAAAACGTCCTCTACTATACCTCTCGGTTTCTTAGCAGAACAATCAGCGAATTGGAGGGTTGTCCTAGAGGGTTTCAGCGGACCAAGGTTGAGTTGCTCGTAGACAGAAAATGGGAGCAAGTTAACGCTTGCACCAAGGTCTAGAAGGGCTTTATTGATAAACGTATCTCCTATTGAACATGAAATTGTGGGACACCCCGGGTCCTTATATTTTATAGGAGATGTGTTGGAAAGAATTGAGCATATGTTTGCAGTTAAAAATGCCTTTTTTGGTACATTCGTTTTTCTCTTCTTAGTGCACAAATCTTTTAAGAATTTAGCATAAGCAGGTATTTGTCGAATCATGTCTAAGAGTGGAATGTTTACCTTAACTTGCTTAAATACTTCCAAGATTTTCTCTATTTGTGCACTAGAGTTCTTTTTGAGTCTATTGGGAAATGGGGCTTTAGGCACATAGACTCGCTCAGGTTCAGGTTGAGCTACAGGTTCAGGTTGGGTAGGTGGATTGGGCTTTTCAATTTGGGCGTCGGGTTCAATGGTCAAGTCATATGTGGGTGCTTGATGGCTAGATTGATTAGTCATTCTAGGGTTTACCACATTATTGTCAATTTGTCTTCCGGACCATAATGATACTACAACATTGATTTGTTGGAACGGTCCTTCCTCATTAACCATTTGAACCGGTCTAGGGTTGTTATTTCCTGAAGGTGGTTGATAAGATTGATATTGATTATTAGTTCTGGGGTTCACCTCAGGTTGGCTTGGAAATTGACCCTTTTCTCTTTCACCTATTATCTGTGCTAATTGGCTGACCTGTGTCTCTAGCCTTTGGAATGATTGGTTGGTTGTTTGTACAAACGTTGTCATTAAATTTTCTAATTTTGTCAACCTAACCTCATGATTTCCATTGTTATTACCCCCAGATGATGTATTATTTTGGTTATATGGGGTTGGTTGTTGTCTAGGAGGTTGTCCTTGTTGGGTCCACGAAAAATTGGGATGATTACGCCAACCTGGGTTATAGGTTGATGCGTAAGGATCATTTCTAGAATTGTTAAATGTGGCATTAACATGTTCCAGGTTCACACAGTCCTCCATTAAATGACCAGTCTGACCACATCTAGAGCAGGGGATAGACAAGGGTTGATTCATTCGGGGTTGGTTTTGTAGCTCTAGACTTTCCATTCTACGCATTAGGGTAGCTAGTTTTGCCTCAGCCGCTATGTTGGAGTCTATAGCTAAGACACCTGGTCGGGGTTGACTCGCTATTCTAGATCCAATACTCAGGTTGATGGGTGTTCTAGCATTGTCCCATTGCATACTATTTTCAGCTAAATCCTCAAGAAAAGTCCAGGCATCATTTTCATTTTTGGACATAAAGTTCCCTTGGCTCACAGATTCTAGCATAACCCTAGATGTGGGTGTCAATCCCTCATAAATAATTTGGCATAATTGCCACTTCGGAATTCCGTGATGAGGGCATTGGGTCAAGACACTCTTAAATCTCTCAAGATAGGAATAGAACGGCTCGCTCTCAGACTGAACGAATGCAACAATTTCATTCCTAATCTTCATAGTCTTATGGTTGGGGAAATATTTTTTTAGGAAAATTTGAACAAATTCGGCCCAACTTCTAATTGATCTTTCGGCTAGACTATATAGCCATTTCTTAGCGTCGTCCTTCAGTGCTAGAGGCACGAATTTCAGACGCACTGCCTCTTCAGGGATATGCTGGTATTGCATAAGAGAGCAGATTTCTTCAAATTCTCTAAGGAAGAGATATGGGTCTTCCCTAGAGGTGAACTTAGGCAGCATACTCATGTATTGTGCCTTAAGTTCGAAGTCGCGACCCGGTATGGTGGGCTTGACGATGCACGATGGCTTAGCAGCCATCGTTGGGTAGCACCGATCCCTCAAAGTTATAGGTTGCGCAACAGGCGGGTCCACTACATTCTCACCCATTAGATCCGGGTGAGGTGGTGCAACAGGTGGAATGGGGTTAAGTTCCAGACTGGAATCTAGATTAACTCGTGAGAGTCGATTACTCAAGTCCCGAATCGAAATCTGAGTGCACCGGGTTGAATCAATTTTTGAATTCAAATTCCAAATTTAAATTCCAAATTTAATTTCAAAAATTAATTACAATTTTTTTTTTTTTTTTGAATTTTTCAAAATTATTATTATTATTTTTTTAAAGGAAACAAACAATAGAAAGGTAAGGATGAGAAGGGAAAGAAGACTCAGATGAGAAAGGAAACTTAACTCTAAAGATAGAAAAGAGGGTTGGTCAGAAATTTCCTGAACAAGCACGGTTCAAACAATCCTAGACCTAGTGTCACTTAAATCTAGACGACTCCTAACTGGTTGAGTCGAATTGATTCGCTTGATTCACCTCCCTCACTAATCAAACCAAATTGGCCAGGTAGTGTATAGCTAGTGGTGGCGCTTCCGACAGAGTCGGTGCCAATTAGACAACCACGTCGCTTGGAAGACTTTCGTCGACACAAAAACACTTTCTAGACACCAAATTGAATTCAATTAGCTTCAGGTCATAGCAAGTCAAACCAATCTCCTCCTTAATTGAGTCCGAGTCCTTAGGGGCCAATGTCTAATTGATTTTAAATTTTAGGCTTAGGCGACACTTCAGGATTGTGGTTTGTGGGCTACGGGAGGGTGATGAAATCCCCACCGTATCTTTTCCTACGGAGTTGCCCTTAAGATAGTTTAACTTAAATCTAGCAAAGATAGTCAAACAATGGTCCTTTTAATGGGGGCAATTGCAAGGTTGTATGCAACTAAATTATATGCTTAATGCAATCGATAAAAACTGCGATACGTACCTTGCCTCCAGCACTCTTCAACAAAAATAATTTGCAAGAATTTAGCAAGAATAATGCAAGCAAAACATTATATGATGCATGCACTAAGGTCTTTCTAATTTTGCCAATTTTAGGTCAGAGTTGAATTATTGCCAATTATGGAATTGTAACCCTAACACGTGCAATTCTACGAAAGGAAACTTTTCAACTATTCAGATTTTACGAGAAAGGCAAGAAAAGTTACCTCCGCAATGCTCAGTCGGGTTCGCCGCCCGCTCTCGGAGATTCCAGTAGCTCAATGCGACCACCCAGAGATGCCGACGACGCCCTCCAAATTTGAAGACCGGAACCCACACTGGTGCGGCGATTCCGCCGCAAGTCACCTTGTAGATGCGGCGATTCCGCCGCCCAAGTGTCTCAGAACGCTCCCGGATTTCGCCGCGCGCTCTGTTGTCTCCTGCTACACAAATTCAAATACTTAGATCGCGCACAACCTAGACAGGAAAAAATCGAAAACACAAAAACACAAAATCTGCGTCGCCTCCCCGGCAACGGCGCCAAAAACTTGATGAAGATTTAAATTTATACCGCAAGTGCACGGCGTCTATGAAGACGTGACAAGTACGGGTCGAACACAAGGAGGGAGAGATTTCGTAGTTGATGTTATTTTCGATTAAGAGGAAGAGAGAGAGAGAAGAAATAAATGGGTTGGTTTTGAGATTTTTGGGTTTTAGTTATTTAGAGCAAGAAACAAGAACAATTAAAACTAAAAACAAGAATAAAGATGGAGAATTCCGTCGGGTGGAGGTCTAGACTTAGGTTTAGATTGGAGAATGGAGAAACTTGAAATAAATCATGTTAGTTATGAAGCATTACAAGATAAATGATTTAACATAAACTCAAGTAATCAAAATATACTAATCACGAACTTAAAACAATAACATGCATTCATCTTCTCTAACCCTAATTCCATCACCTCCACCCTTTGGAAAGAGTTAGAAACTCATGGAGGGAGGAAGAAGAAGGGATCCTAGAGACATTTAAAAGAAACTAAAAACAAGAATTAAAAGAACAGAATTTTATTACTAATGATCCAAGACCAAAGGTTCAAAGATGTGTTACATTCGTGCTACGAGGCTATTTATAGCCGATACAAGGGATACCAGTATATGAAAGGGAATTACACGTGGCGACACAGGACTGGACAAAATTTGGGGACGCGGATCGACAGGGGTGCGGCGGAAACGCCGCAGATTGTAGGTATTGTGCGGCGGAAACGCCACACAATCTGGTCTGATCGGGTCCGGATTTTGGCTGTGCGTTTATGGTATGATTTGATCCTCCTTTGCGCGTCTGGATTGATTCTTTCCATTGTCTTGGGCTCCGGATTAATTCCTTCCATTGTTGGGATTTTATTTTTGATTTTTCTTTTGACTTCTCCAACACAATAACTTGGCCTTTTATTTTGTAGTCAGGTCCTTGACATTTTGCAATTAAGCCCTTGACCTTTTTGTGATTAGCTCCTTGAATGCTTTTATGCTTGGACGCATTTCCAATTGAAACCCGATAAACTTGAACTCGGTCTTTATGATAGAAATGAATCTTTTGCACGCGTTTATGCTCGGAATGTGGGTAATTTGCATTCAGGTCCCTGTATTCTGTAAATACGACTAAACACATACCTTAGTAGCATTTATTGATATAAAAGTAATCTAAATGAAAGACATATGATGCAATGTATGCAATGCATCATATGTGTATGTGTGAGTGGGTCTTCATTTCATTAAGGCACATGTGTAGTTTGTGTGGTATACAAGTAGAAACTAGTGTAGAATCTAAGTGTGTGATACACAACATGATGCATTGCATACATTGCATCATATGTCTTTCATTTAGATTACTTTTACATCAATAAATGCTACTAAGGTATGTGTTTAGTCTTATTTACAGAATACAGGGACCTGAATGCAATTTACCAACATTCCGAGCATAAACGTGTGCAAAAGATTCACTTCTATCATAAAGACCGAATTCAAGTTTATCGGGTTTCAATTGGAAATGCATCCAAGCATAAAAGCATTCAAGGAGCTAATCACAAAAAGGTCAAGGACTTAATTGCAAAATGCCAAGGACCTAATTGCAAAAGAAAAGGATCAAGTTATTTTGTTGGAAAAGTCAAAAGAAAAATCAACTATAAATCTCCAACAATGGAAGGAATTAATCCGGAGCTCAAGACAATGGAAAGAAATCATCCAGACACGCAAATAAAGATTAAATCATACCATAAACGCGTGACAAAAATCCTGATTAAATCCGACCAACGTGGGAGGCGAATCCGCCGCACAATACACATGATGTGCGGCGATTCCGCCGCCCATTGGTCGATCCGTGTGTCCCAATTTCGTCCACTCGTGTATGGACACGTGTACTATCCAATTCTATACCTAAGTCCCTTGTAGCAACTATAAATAGACCCGAGAACGATGTAAATAGGGTCCTTGGTTGTTGTTCTTATTTGTGTACCTTAGTTTTATTAATAAAATTCTGTTCTTTTAATTCTTGTTTTAGTTTTCTTTTAATGTCTCAAGGACCTCTTCTTCTTCCTCCCTCCATGAGTTTCTAACTCTCTCCAAAGGGTGGGGGTGACGGATTTAGGGTAATGAGAAGAGAAGATGTTATTATTTTAATTTCGTATTAGTATGTTTTGATTACTTGAGTTTATGTTAAATCATTTATCATGTAATGCTTTATAACTAATATGATTTATTATAAGTTTCAGAATTCTCTAATCTAAACCCGATATCTAAACCTCCACCCCACGGATTTCTCTCTTTGTTCTTGTTTTAATTTTAATTGCTTTTGTTTCGTACTTTAGTTAATTAAACCAAAAACCCCAAAAACCCAAATTAATTCTTCTCTCCCTTCTTCCCCTCAATCGAAATCACACTAACAACGAAATCTCTCCCTCCTTGTGTTCGACCCGTACTTGCCACGTCTTCATTGACGCCGTGCACTTGCGGTATAAATAAAATTTCTCATCAAGTTTTTGACGCCGTTGCCGGGGAGGCGACGCAGATTTTGTGTTTTTGTGTTTTCGATTTTATCCTGTCTACCTTATGCGCGATCTAAGTATTTGAATTTGTGTAGCAGGAGACAACAGAGCGCGCGGCGAAATCCGGGAGCGTTCTGAGACACTTGGGCGGCGGAATCGCCGCATCTTCAAGAGGACTTGCGGCGGAATCGCCGCACAAGCGAGGGCTTTGGTCTTCAAATTTCTGGGGCATCGACGGCATCTCTGGGTGGTCGCATTGAGCTACTGGAATCTCCGAGAGCGGGCGGCGAACCCGACTGAGCATTGCGGAGGTAACGTTTCTTGCCCTTCTCGTAAAATCTGAATAGTTGAAAAGTTTCCTTTCGTAGAATTGCACGTGTTAGGGTTACAATTCCATAATTGGCAATAATTCAACTCTGACCTAAAATTGGCAAATTTAGAAAGACCTTAGTGCATGCATCATATAATGTTTTGCTTCCATTATTCTTGCTAAATTCTTGCAAATTAATACTTGTTGAAGATTGCTGGAGGCAAGGTACGTATCGAGGTTTTTATCGATTGCATTAGAGCATATAATTTAGCTGCATACAACCTTGCAATTGCCCCCATTAAAAGGACCATTGTTTGACTATCTTTGCTAGATTTAAGTTAAACTATCTTAAGGGCAACTCCGTAGGAAAAGATACGGTGGGGATTTCATCACCCTCCCGTAGCCCACAAACCACAATCCTGAAGTGTCGCCTAAGCCTAAAATTTAAAATCAATTAGACATTGGCCCCTAAGGACTCAGACTCAATTAAGGAGGAGATTGGTTTGACTTGCTATGACCTGAAGCTAATTGAACTCAATTTGGTGTCTAGAAAGTGTTTTTGTGTCGACGAAAGTCTTCCAAGCGACGTGGTTGTCTAATTGGCACCGACTCTGTCGGAAGCGCTCCCACTAGCTATACACTAACTGGCCAACTTGGTTTGATTGGTGAGGGAGGTGAATCAAGCGAATCAATTCGACTCAACCAGTTAGGAGTCGTCTAGATCTAAGTGACACTAGGTCTAGGATTGTTTTGACCGTGCTTGTTTAGGAAATTTCTGACCAACCCTAATTTTTATCCTTTAGAGTTAAGTTTCCCTTCTCGTCTGAGTCTTCTTTCCCTTCTCATCCTTACCTTTCTTTTGTTTGTTTCCTTTAAAATAAAAAAAAAAAAAAATTCAAAAAAAAAAAAAAAAGAAAAAAAAACGAAAAAAAAACGAAAAAAAAGAGTAATTAATTCTTGAAATTAATTTTGGAATTTAAATTTCGAATTTGAATTCAAAAATTGATTCAACCCGGTGCACTCAGATTTGGATTCGGGACTTGAGTAATCGACTCTCACGAGTTCATCTAGATTCCAGTCTGGAACTTAACCCCAACCCACCTGTTGCACCACCTCACTCGGATCTAATGGGTGAGAACGTAGTGGACCCGCCTGTTGCGCAACCTATAACTTTGAGGGATCGGTGCTACCCAACGATGGCTGCTCAGCCATCGTGCATCGTTATGCCCACCATCCCGGGTCGCGACTTCGAACTTAAGGCACAATACATGAGTATGTTGCCTAAGTTCACCTCTAGGGAAGACCCATATCTCTTCCTTAGAGAATTTGAAGAAATCTGCTCTCTTATGCAATACCAGCATATCCCTGAGGAGACAGTGCGTCTGAAATTCGTGCCTCTAGCACTGAAGGACGACGCTAAGAAATGGCTATATAGTCTAGCCGAAAGATCTATTAGGAGTTGGGCTGAGTTTGTTCAAGTGTTTCTAAAAAAATATTTCCCCAACCATAAGACTATGAAGATTAGGAATGAAATTGTTGCATTCGTTCAGTGTGAGAGCGAGCCGTTCTATTCCTATCTTGAAAGATTTAAAAGTGTCTTGACCCAATGCCCTCACCACGGGATTCCGAAGTGGCAATTATGCCAAATTATTTATGAGGGATTGACACCCACATCTAGGGTTATGCTAGAATCTGTGAGCCAAGGGAACTTTATGTCCAAAAATGAAAATGATGCCTGGACTTTTCTTGAGGATTTAGCTGAAAATAGTATGCAATGGGACAATGCTAGAACACCCATCAACCCGAGTATTGGATCTAGAATAGCGAGTCAAACCCGACCAGGTGTCTTAGCTATAGACTCCAACATAGCGGCCGAGGCAAAACTAGCTACCCTAATGCGTAGAATGGAAAGTCTAGAACTGCAAAACCAAACCCGACAAGCATCCCCTACCCTTTGCTCTAGATGTGGTCAGACTGGTCATTTAATGGAGGATTGTGTGAACCTGGAACATGTTAATGCCACATACAACAATTCTAGAAATGATCCTTACGCATCGACCTATAACCCAGGTTGGCGTAATCATCCCAATTTTTCGTGGAACCAACAAGGACAACCTCCTAGACAACAACAAACCCCATATAACCAAAATAATACATCATCTGGGGGTAATAACAATGGAAATCATGAGGTTAGGTTGACAAAATTAGAAACTTTAATGACAACTTTTATACAAACAACCAACCAATCATTCCAAAGGCTAGAGACACAGGTCAGCCAATTAGCACAGATAATAGATGAAAGAGAAAAGGGCCAATTTCCAAGCCAACCTGAGGTGAACCCCAGAACTAATAATCAATATCAACCTTATCAACCACCTTCAGGAAATAACAACCCTAGACCGGTTCAAATGGTTATTGAGGAAGGACCGTTCCAACAAATCAATGCTGTAGTATCATTACGGTCCGGAAGACAAATTGACAATAATGTGGTAAACCCTAGAATGACTAATCAATCTAGCCATCAAGCACCCACATATGACTTGACCATTGAACCCGACGTCCAAATTGAAAAGCCCAATCCACCTACCCAACCTGAACCTGTAGCTCAACCTGAACCTGAGCGAGTCTATGTGCCTAAAGCCTCATTTCCCAATAGACTCAAAAAGAACTCTAGTGCACAAATAGAGAAAATCCTGGAAGTATTTAAGCAAGTTAAGGTGAATATTCCACTCTTAGATATGATTCAACAAATACCTGCTTATGCTAAATTCTTGAAAGATTTGTGCACTAAAAAGAGAAAAACAAATGTACCAAAGAAGGCATTCTTAACTGCAAACATATGCTCAATTCTTTCCAACACATCTCCTATAAAATATAAGGACCCGGGGTGTCCCACAATTTCATGTTCAATAGGAGATACATTTATCAATAAAGCCCTTCTAGACCTTGGTGCAAGCGTTAACTTGCTCCCATTTTCTGTCTACGAGCAACTCAACCTTGGTCCACTGAAACCCTCTAGGACAACCCTCCAATTCGCTGATTGTTCTGTTAAGAAACCAAGAGGTATAGTAGAGGACGTTTTGATTAAGGTTGGGGACTTCATTTATCTAGTGGATTTTGTCGTACTTGATACTGAACCTGTTGTAAATCCTAATCGACAAATCCCTGTAATTCTAGGTAGACCCTTTTTAGCCACTTCGGAAGCATTAATAAACTGTCGAAACGGACTCATGCAATTATCTTTCGGGAACTTAAAAGCAGAATTTAATATCTTCCATATTGATAATGAGCCAGAAATAATATGCAACCCAAGTGATGTTGTGATGAGAGCACGTATTTATCAGAATTCTGAATCAAATAAATCATCACATAAGCAAAAAGGAAGTAAGAAAAAAGGGAGTGATTCATTTACTCAACCACCATCACTCGAGCAAACAAGCGAACCAATTCAAGTGAGAAGAGTGGAATCTTTTCCTCAAGTCAACATGGGGAACAATTCAACTGGATACATGCACCAACATGGTGTCATTCAATCCAGTTCTGATTATGGTTGACTTTGAGCAAACTCAACCCCTCTACCGCAAGCCGACGCAGGTAATAAGTGCATTTATTGTATCTATGCATACATTGAGGACAATGCATGATTTAGGTGTGGGGGGTGTTTATATATGTACATATCTATCTATTTGATTTTCTGTTCTGCTTTATTTAAAAAAAAGAAAAAGAAAAAAAATATAAAAAGAAAAAAAGAAAAAAAAAATAATCAATATTCTATGACATAGCTTAAGATTGAACTGCCAAAACCCGAGTACAAATTGCATTGAGTTCTTGTTCCTTATTATATGGTTCTGCTTGTAGAAATTATGGCATAAATCTAAGTTCCAAAGAAATAACCCATTACGCTTTAAGACATGTATGCACTTAAATTGGATGAATCAAATCTTTGAAGTGGTTGATAAAAAGCAGAGGTTGAGGAAAATATACCGGGAAGTGTGGACTTCTAATAGCAATTAAGCCTTGAGGAAAATAAAAATAAAAATAAAGGAATAAAGTGAAGAAAACACATTTTGCAAAATGATTACAAAAACCCAAGCCTTTGAGTCACTGGTCCGTAGGGGTATCTTGAAACCCGGTAACTTGAGTCTACCAGCTCGGGATTATCGACCAAACTCGCTACACAAATGCCAAAAAGGTAAAAGTGTCAAAAAGCAAATGTGTTGAATCACGGAAGAAAAGAAAAAAATAATAATACTCAAGGCCCAAAGCTAAAAAAATGATCCATGCCATGGTTGATCCGAATGATACTTCACCACCAGAGGAGGCGTGCAAAATAATTCAAGTGATAAACATGTATAGAAGGGTTAGTGGTGTGAATGTTGGAGGAACAAAGACCAAGTCATATTTTTTTGAGCTAGATTTATATAATGAGCATGCGAGAACATTAAGTGAGATGTATAAGGTGAAGGCAGAAATATTAAGAGCTATTAATGGAATGTTGAATTAAGACTTTGTGGATATATCTGCTGAAAACCCTAAGGAGACAACACTCCTTCCCCTTGGCAACAAGGAGGTTTAAAGGCTTGTTGCACATGCTAAGTGCAACCGTGATTCCTACGAAAGTGAGTTAGGATTTCCCTGTTTTTATTTTTCTTATATTCTGTTTTGCTAGGGACTAGCAAAATCTAGGTGTGGGGGTATTTGATGCATTGCATACATTGCATCATATGTCTTTCATTTAGATTACTTTTACATCAATAAATGCTACTAAGGTATGTGTTTAGTCTTATTTACAGAATACAGGGACCTGAATGCAATTTACCAACATTCCGAGCATAAACGTGTGCAAAAGATTCACTTCTATCATAAAGACCGAATTCAAGTTTATCGGGTTTCAATTGGAAATGCATCCAAGCATAAAAGCATTCAAGGAGCTAATCACAAAAAGGTCAAGGACTTAATTGCAAAATGCCAAGGACCTAATTGCAAAAGAAAAGGATCAAGTTATTTTGTTGGAAAAGTCAAAAGAAAAATCAACTATAAATCTCCAACAATGGAAGGAATTAATCCGGAGCTCAAGACAATGGAAAGAAATCATCCAGACACGCAAATAAAGATCAAATCATACCATAAATGCGTGACAAAAATCCTGATTAAATCCGACCAACGTGGGAGGCGAATCCGCCGCACAATACACATGATGTGCGGCGATTCCGCCGCCCATTGGTCGATCCGTGTGTCCCAATTTCGTCCACTCGTGTATGGACACGTGTACTATCCAATTCTATACCTAAGTCCCTTGTAGCAACTATAAATAGACCCGAGAACGATGTAAATAGGGTCCTTGGTTGTTGTTCTTATTTGTGTACCTTAGTTTTATTAATAAAATTCTGTTCTTTTAATTCTTGTTTTAGTTTTCTTTTAATGTCTCAAGGACCTCTTCTTCTTCCTCCCTCCATGAGTTTCTAACTCTCTCCAAAGGGTGGGGGTGACGGATTTAGGGTAATGAGAAGAGAAGATGTTATTATTTTAATTTCGTATTAGTATGTTTTGATTACTTGAGTTTATGTTAAATCATTTATCATGTAATGCTTTATAACTAATATGATTTATTATAAGTTTCAGAATTCTCTAATCTAAACCCGATATCTAAACCTCCACCCCACGGATTTCTCTCTTTGTTCTTGTTTTAATTTTAATTGCTTTTGTTTCGTACTTTAGTTAATTAAACCAAAAACCCCAAAAACCCAAATTAATTCTTCTCTCCCTTCTTCCCCTCAATCGAAATCACACTAACAACGAAATCTCTCCCTCCTTGTGTTCGACCCGTACTTGCCACGTCTTCATTGACGCCGTGCACTTGCGGTATAAATAAAATTTCTCATCACAACACTACATGACAAACCATGAATGTGCATATATCACATAAAGTTGAGGTTGATTTTAGACCACCAAGCATGCAATAAGTACCTCGTGTGGCCATTAGAGCATCAATTAATTCTATACACAACCTAAATCATTCATGTGAATCTGCACCAAACATGGATCCATACATAACAAGCCATTTCCATCAAACCATTACAAGCAACAAGATAAACTCTAAAGCTAGCATGAGATATGTACCTATTGTGCACATTATCCCATCTAATACAAGTTTAAGCATGCTACGACTATGGATCTACATTAAGCACATGAAATTGCACAAATAAAAGAACCCATTGCTGTCACATAATCTACACCACCTCCACCCCAAATGGGGTGGATCTATCTCTACTCATTAAGTTAACTAATTATGCTAAGATTTCAGGAAACAAAACAAGCATGCAAGACTAAAGGAACCAATATTTAACTACAAAGAAAATATTGTATTTACATCACTTACATTACAATGTGGCATCCTCTTCACCTTGAGTTTTGCTTCAAAGGCTTACTCCAAGTAGAGAGAATGGTCACCAAGCAATGGGTAGATTACAAAGGAGGAAGAAGAGTTCAATTTATAGGCATGAAAAAAGAAACTCGGGACAATCCCCTGATGTGGGACTAATGAAACATTCTAGAATAGACATAAACATATAACCCATATCCACGCAAAACCGGGTCGCATTCTGAGAAAAAGGGACCACTAATTGGCGGTCTTGGGCTTCCAATTGGCGATCACTTTTTGTCGGATCGGATCCATTTTTTGATAACTTTTTTAGTGCGTCAATTCTTCACGTAGGGTGCAGTCGGATTGGTTATTGGAGTCTAGGCCCGAATCTAATTGCCAAAATACTCCTCATGATGGTGCAAAGTTTCTCGGTTTGCTATTTGGTCCCCGCGGGCTTACGCGATGGTCCTTCCCTCTTGCAGATGGGTCCTTGTGTATGACCAAGAGGTCCATTTTGCTTCATTTAAGTCCTTTCTTACGTTTCAGTCCTTTTTCTCTTGCCTTCTCTTCTTTATTAAGGATATATAGCATGAATATGATGCATGATATGCTACTAATTAAATAACCCCACACTTACCTTTTGCTAGTCCCTAGCAAAACAAAGAAAGAGAAAAATGAAAGAAAGGAAAATCATATGAAAAATGCGGAAATCCTAACTCACTTTCGTAGGAATCACGGTTGCACTTAGCACATGCAACAAGCCATTAAACCTCCTTGTAGCCAAATAGAAGGAGTAGTGTCTCCTGAGGGTTTTCAGCGGATATACCACGAAATACGAACATTGATGCATTATTCCATCTAGCAACACAACTCGTTAGACATATTTTTGTCGATCGTTGGACACGGTAATTCTATGGCCGACTCTATATATGTATCCATTTCACAGACCTAGGCAAGTTAATTAAGGACTAAAGTGAAAGACATGGGAAACCTTAACATCCTCAAATGATACAACGTGTAGTCAATTGAGGTTATTATTTGCATTACCATCTCTTTTTTCTTTTCTTCTTCTTTTTTTCTTTTTTTTTCATCAATTTTTTACTAATTGGTGTCTATTTCTCCAAGGGTCAGGTTTCGTGCATCATTGCTTATGAGCACTTACATTATCACGTACACCTTCCCTCAAATCTCCATGTAGGGGGATCCCTACCACCCGTGTAACGGGAGTTCGGTCGGTGCATCCCTAGTCAGATGACTCGAAAGCACCAGGCACTAAGTCCCCTCGGACCTAATATCCAGAGTGGTAGGAGTCGTGCGAGAAGAGAGAACACCCTACTCACTTATTTATTATCTACACATGAACCAAAACCCCTAAACTTAAGGTTTCACAAAAGGAGTTTAAAGGTCCCTGACTACGACAAACATTCGTATACTAACAGACACAATTTTTTTGACTCACTAGGTTCAGGGTTGACTTATTTATTTGTTTGAGTACTAAAGCCCTATGATATACTCTCTCCCCGAGGGAAAACCGGGGTGCATCCTTACGACTAGATAAGACCTAAAGTCGATGTACTAGATATCCTAATGCATCACGTTCAAGTCAATTCTGGGAGCTTCCTTTTTACTTTGCCTCTCAACGTTTTGAAACATGCTAAACACATGCAAAATGCACAAAACATTTTCTTTCGTAAACATGTGAACATTTTGAAAGAGATGGAACTTTTAAAGCACTAGGTAAGCAAAAGAAGGCGAGTTACCCAATGATAATGGTATAGCATATATATCAACGTAAATTACAACACACTAACATGACCCTAACAATACACACAAAACAACAAAAAACAAAGTGAAAAAGACTTGACTCCACATATATATATGTAAAACACCCCCATACTTACTTGATGCATTGTCCTCAATGTATGCAAGCATGATAGTACATGTACTTTTGCATGAAAAAGTTAAGATCTCACCAAACTTTGAAGCACAAGGAAATTTTTGTGGTCATGTTGATGGACACAAACCCGAAATCCCCTCATAACCTATGAGGTACTTAAAAAGGGAGACAGATATGTGAAAGAAATGGGGCCAAAATACACAAGGGTTGGAGCCCACAACAACCTATGGTCACTCTTGTAGTCTTTTTGTCTCTTTTTTTGTTTTTTTGTTTTTTCTTCAAATATAACTTTGTACAAAAATAAGTTCCCATCATCATTTGTCAAAGAACATCAAATGGGAACCATAAAAGTGGGTCAATGCACTTCGAATTGGACACATGACACCACGCGGGGACAAAATACTCATGTGCCGGGGCCCCTCACAAAATGCACAAAATAATGGGAGAGGTTCATCAATTAGACGCATAGGCATATGATTCAAAGGATCAAACTGAAAGAGCTCGAACTTCTCAAGAGTTTGGGAAATATTGTGCCACAAAAGAAGAGTTTCCCCCATTGTAGTACTGAAGTTATAATCGTCAATCTAAACTCTCCAACCAACAGGCTGGTGCGCCGGAACGAGGCCAACAACCTCATTATGCTTGCCCGACTCACCATACGAACAAAATGTGGGTGTCTTTGTTAGATATGGGAGAAAGACGAGGAGCACCAGACCGAGCCACCCCAGAAAGACGCCCTCCACCAGGTGCACATGGACCGCCAATCAGCAGTCCCAAACCGCCAATTGGCGGTTCAGAAGTCGTGCATGGTGCGCGGCTTTGGCTCGCCTTGTTCTCCATGCTGAGGGCCTTCTATTGCTATTACTAGAACCATACTTTGATTAACCCAATTGGTGGGCACGAATGAAAGAAGAAAAACTAACTACCTATCACTCATAAGCAAAATTGGATTTGCAACAAACTCATCTTTTCTTTCTTCTTTCTCACTTACATTCTCCTTTCTTTTTCTCCTTTTCACTCATTCTATGTCTTTACTTGACTTACAAATGGAGAACTCTTGTGCTTATATATGCACTTACAGAGACTCTTCAACTTAGCCTAAAACATAAACATAACATAAACTACATAAAGATGATCAATCAAGATCATTACAACCTCTACTGAAATTGCATCATAAAATAGGACGAAAATCATAGAGAAATGAAGAGACTCTTTCTCTCTTCCTTTCCTTCAACCTTTCATCTTCTATCTTGTTGAATCATCAACTCCTAGATGACTCACCCTCCATAGATGATATGGCTAGTGACTAGGATGTCACCTAGGATTAAGTTCAATTCTCAATACACCTCCTTCAACTTAATCCTCTTTCATCCACCCTCCCACGTAGGTTTCACATCCTTTCATGCAACCTTATTGACAACGCTTTTGTTTGGGCTAAAAGACACACCATGTGAGCCTGACATGTTCATAAGCCACACAAAGAGGGATTATCTCCATGCATGCCACTGGCGCAAACACTTCTTCTTGATCTATGTCGGTCTGTTGCTTGTAGCCTTTTGCTACCAAGCGTGCCTTGCATCGCTCGACCTCTCCTTCGGGTGTTGTCTTCTTCTTATACACCCACCTGACACTAGTGGTTTTGTGACGTTTTTGAAGCGAAGCTAGCTCCCAAGTGTCATTCTTTTCTATCGACTACATCTCCTCATTCATCATGGCTAGCCTGCTTGCATTTGCCACCACTGCTTCTTCGAACGGGATGCTCCCGCCTTGAGCAAAGAGGCAATCCAAGTGTATCTCCCTTGATCCCTCATATAGATCACAAAGACTCCTTTTCTTCCTTTGTCTCGTCTCTTCATCATCGGATGATACAACTTCATGCTCGGTGGAATCTGCCACCTCCACCTCTTGCTCCTCATTTTCATTGTTTTCATCGTATTCCTACTTATGCTCATCATCTACTTGAGCATGCATGACATGATTTGTCACCTCCTCGTGGTTAAAAAACAAGGCCATTCCATCACTGTGGGCATCTTCCTCCTCGGCAATAAGATTGGAACTCTCTTCCACCTTCTTCTTCGACCAACAGCCACTAACATTGTGTCCATGCTTCCCACAATTGAAGCACTCAATATACTTTTTTGATCCACGATCACCACGGCTATGGCTGGAGCTCTCCGCCACCTTCTTTTACGACCAACATTCTTTCACAAAATGGCCACGCTTCCCACACTTGAAGCACTCAACCTCCTTTTTTTTGGACGGCCTCCATAGTCACGACCGCTTCCACGATCTACGTTGTGAGGTTTCTCCTCCTTAAGCGACATCTTCACTTGCAACGCCTCCTCCCAGACATCTTGCCTCTTCTTCTTTCTTTGTTCATGTGCCTCCAACGAGCTTGTTAGGTCGTCGACGGTCATCTTCTCGAGGTCCTTTGATTCCTCGATAGCACACACAACATTTTCAATGTCTTCGGTGAGAGAATGCAGAACCTTCTCCATCACTCTTCCTTCAGTCAATGCCTCCCCATTTCTCTTCAATTTGTTCGCCACCATGCGAACCCTCGTCACAAAATCGGCAACACCTTTCGATTCCTTAATTTTCAATTCCTTGAACTCGCCTCGAAGCATTTGGAGGCGCACTTGCCTCACTCGATCAGTGATTGAACAATTTAAAATAACTGCAAGTGCACGGCGTCGGTGAAGACGTGGCAAATACGGGTCGATCCACGGGGAGGAGAGCAATCTCTGGTTTGCACGAAGTCAAGTGGAAACAAAAGGGGGAAGAGTTTTGTTTATGCTAATCTACGCTACACTAAACTACTAAGAAGAAAATGCATAGGAAAGCGACTAATGATTACTTCGATCTAAACTAAGAGAACTTAATACTAAGCTGTGAATCAGGAAGAGAGAGACGCCTAACCAAAGGGGTGGAGTGTGTGTACACATGTAAAAAGATGGTAAAGAATGCATTCTATAGGCATAAAAGTTGGTAGTGTTTTCATGTATAGGAAGTGTCTAAAGGTTATGGCAAAACCTATCAATCCATTCACTAACCTAGTTGATTAACATTCATATACACAAGTTGGTTATTTCAGAACCTAAACAAGCATGGGAGGTGTGTAAGATTTGTGGCAAAACCCATCAAGTGTAGTATTCTACTCTAACAAGCAAGCATGCATTCACATTTATCAACACATTCCAAAATAAAGCATTCATTTCCATTCTTTAATGCATGTATGAACATCATGTCCACCCCCAAAGGGGGATCGATCTACTCACTACACATTATTCTAACAATTAAACTAAAGAAGAAAGGAGACATTCTAACTAATTTAGCCTAACATCAAAGAAATAAGACTAAGCTAAGCATGCATACAGAAACAACATGAGAACAAAACAATGAAAAAATTATTTTATTAAATGACTCGCATGACTAGAAACATTCTTCTCCACCTTGAGATTTTGCTCCAAGGCTTACTCCATGTAGAGGGAATGCCACCAAGCAATGGGTGATTATAATAGAAGGTGAAGAGTTCTATTTATAGCCATAGAAAAAGGTAATCTGGGACAATCCCCCGGTATGGGACTAAACATATACCAGAAATAGACTAAATACACTCTAATACACGACCCAAAGAAATCTTAGCAGATCCGGAGCAACCCGGACCGCCAATCAGCGGTCCCAAACCGCTAATTTGCGGTCTACAGGGTTTGGATTGCGTTGGGCTTTCTTCTGGGCTTTTCTGGATTGCTTCGTTTGTCTTTGATGCATCTACTTCGCTTGTTGGAGCTCTGACCCGAATAGAATTGCCAAAATACTCCCCATGATGGTGTGGAGTATTCTTGTTTGCTCATTGGTCCTGCGATCTTACATTCAGGTCCTTCAATCTTGCATCTTAGTCCTCGAGTCTCTCAACTCAGTCTTTTTTCCTGCTTTTTGGTCCTTTTATGCCTCTTCTCTACAAACCTATTTATTTTTGAAATTCAAACATAAAACTCGTTACGTAGGATTGTTTAGGTGAACGATAATGGATATAAGACACAAATGTATGCATGAAATGATGTTAATCAAATACCCCCACACCTAACTTTTGCTAGTCCCGAGCAAAACAAAGAAAAAGAAAAGCAACGAAAAACAAGATATCCTAACTTACTTTCATAGGAATCACGGTTGCACTTAGCACGTGCAACAAGCCGTTCAACCTCCTTGTCCCCAAGTTGGAGGGGTGTTGTCTCCTGAGGGTTTTCAGCGGATACACCCACAAAATCCAAACATAAATGCATTATTCAATCTAGACACCCGACTTGTTGGACTTATTTTGTCGATCACTGGACATAGTAATGCTACGGGCTGACTCTATATATGTAATCAGTTCACACACCTAGCCTAATGAATCTTTTGTGAAAGTTAATCAAGTACTTAAGTGAAAGACATGGACAACCTCAACATCCTCAAGTGATACAAAGTGTAAAGTCCATTATGGTTCTTATTTGCATTACAATTTTTTTTCTTTTGTTTCTTTTTTTATACTAGTTGGAGTGTAATTCTCCCAGGGTCAGGTTTCGTGCATCATTGCCTATGAGGACTTACAATATCACGTACACATTTCCCCAAATCTCCACATAGCGCAATCCCTACCACCCGTGTAATGGGAGTTCGGTCGGAGCATCGCAAGTCAGATGACTCGAAAGCACCAGGCACAAAGTCCCCTCAGACCTAATTTCCCGAGTGATAGGAGCCGTGCGAGAAGAGAGAACACCACTTATTTATTTATCTACACATGAACCAAAACCCCTACACTTAATGTCTCACAACAAGATTTAAAGGGTCCTTGACTACAACAAACTTCCATATATTAACAGACACGAATTATTGACTCACTAGGTTCAGGGTGGACTTCTTTAATTTTTGGAGTACTGAAACCCTATGATTACTCGCCCCCTGAGGGAACACCGGGGTTCATCCTAACAACTCGAGAAGACCTAAAGGCAGTATACAAGATATCCTAATGCATCAAGTTTAAGAAATTTTTGGGAGCTTTCTTTTTACTTTGCCTCTCAACGGTTTTGCACATGCTAAACACATGCGAAACCAACAAAACATTTTCTTTCGCAAACACATAAAGATTTTAAAATAAATGGGAAAATTTTAAAGCACTAGGCAAGCAAAAGAAGACAAGTCACCCAAGAATCATGGCAAGCAGATATATCGATATTAAATGCAGCTCACTAACATGACCCTAACAATGCACACAAAAGAAAACAAAATCAAAGGAAATGACACGACTATGTACACACGTAAAATACCCCCCACACCTACTTCATGCATTGTCCTCAATGAATGTGAGCATAGATACTACATGAATTTATGCATGAAAAAGGGAAGATCTCACCAACGTGAAGCATAAGGAAAGTTTCATGGTCATGTTGATGGACATAATACGTCAAACAAATGTGGCCCAAATACACAAGGGTTGGGCCCCACAACAATCAAGGCTCGCTCATGGAGTCTTTTATTGTACTTTTTCTTCTTCTTTTTTTCTTTTTTTCTTTTTTTTTCTAAACAAGATATATACATCAACAAAGATATTCTTATAATCATTTGGTCAAGGAACATCAAATGAGAACATCGAGTCATGTGGACCAGAGATTTGCGAAAATGGGCCCACTTTATTGGTACTGTGAGGCGTCATGAGGGGTGAAAGGTCAAAGCTGAAAGGTTCGAACCCCTCATGAAATTGGTTACGTGTTGGAAACATGAATGGGTGGAGTTGTGTTGCCTCACTAGGGTTTAGTTGCTCATCGGAAAAAAAACCTCCAAACAATAGGTGGGTGCATCGGAATGAGTTCCTCAGGCTCATTTGATGGATGCAGCACACCTACATCACTAAGAATGGGGCTTCTCCCCAAGTCATCCAACAAGGACCTCCCACCATCCTTTATATCATCAAGGATATGCTCGATCGTACGTGTGTCCTTGTTGGAGTCAATCTGAAGCTCAAAGGGCTCAATAGCCTTCTAAAATGGGCATATGCTGAGGTGTGTCCCCCTCACTAATTGTCTCAACTGAATCATGCAACGAACACTCCCTTTGGACATTCATGTTTGATGTCAGCTCACTCAGTTGCATTGCAAAGACAGGCAATGAGTTTTCGTTGGGCCCACAAACATTCTCAATGGGTTGCATTGGTGTTAGGGGTGTTCGTTGATTTTGCGGTGCTTTCTCTAATTGGCGGATGAGATTGAGATTTAAATGTTGGTCCATGGGCTCCTCTTGCCTACCAGAGTTGAACACATGAAACTCGGAACTCATGTTACCAAATGAGAGCTTCATGAGACCACTTCTACAATTAATTAAGGTGTTGGAGGTTGCTAGAAATGGTCTACCCAAAATCAAAGGTATTTGAGAGTGGGTGTTTGCAACAGGATTGGCATCGAGGATGACAAAATCGACTGGAAATATAAAATCTCCAAATTTTATAAGCATGTCCTCGATAATCCCCTTTGGAATACGAATGGATCTATCCGCCAATTGGATGGTGATCTTAGTTGGTTTCAACTCTCCCAAGTTCAACTGTTGATAAATAGAAAATGGGAGGAGGTTGACTGCCGATCCCAAATGAAGCAATACATTACTCATGCTAGTGTCCCCTATCGTACACTGAATAGTAGGACACCCAGGGTCCTTGTATTTTGTGTAGGTGTGATTGGACAAAAGTGAGCTTACATTTGCAGCCAAGAATGCTTTCTCTTCCTCTTGGTTGTGCAGAGATCTTTTGACACTTTGGCATATTGATGTATTTGTTGGATGACATCCAACAAGGGGATATTAACCTTCACTTGCTTAAACACATCTCATTGTATCACTCTGCTTTTTGGTTAACCTACTAGGATAGGGAGCTTTTGGCAGGTAGGTTTTTTGCAGTGCCTGAGAAGGAGGCATTGGTGTATTATCCTCACCCTCAGCTTCTTCTTCACCACCATTCCAACTGAAGGGCTGCATAGATCGTGGTGGTGGCAAGGAAATGTGATTGTCAACCTGCTTTCCATTCCTTAAGGTTACAATGACATTGACATGGTGAACAGGTTCCTCCACATGGTTAACTTGCCGCTCTCGAGGTATCACATTCTCATTTTGCATGTGTTGTTGCTGGTACATGCGGGGGTTAACCTCAGGCTGGCTAGGCACAGTCCCTCTCTCTCTTTCATGTACAGACTGAGCAAATTGGTCCATCTGAAGCTCTAGAGATTTGATGGTCTGCTGATTTGAAGTGAGAACTTGACTTGTGGTTGACATAAAAAATTTCATTGAGTTTTCAAATCCACGAGTCAAGGTCTCAAGAGAATTGAATCGGGTTTCCATATTGTTGGAATTTGGGAAACCCGATTGATTTGTGATTTGAGCTTAGGGTGGCTGATAAGATTGTGCATGCATGGGAGGTTGGTGTGGTTGGTTAGGTGGTCGAGAGAAGTTTGAAGGACCACCCGGGGCATTATTTTGGTTCCATGAAAAATTGGGGTGGTTCCTCCATTTGGTATTATAAGATGATGAGTATGGGTCATTCGTAACCCTATCATAGATGGCGTTGACACGTTCCATCTCAGGAGGAATGGACGCACACTCTCTTCCTACATGGCCTATCCTACCACATGAATGACTGGGAACTAGACCAGACGTGGACACGTGAGGTGCACCTTGTTGGTTTTGGAGCTCAATCGAATCCATATGGCGCATAAGGCCGCCATGCGCTCCTCGATGGCCGTAGTGGTATCGACAGCAAATGTGGCACCCGATCAAGTTGAGTTTGCATTTGCGATCCTCGCTCCTATACTAGATGATGCTGGGGGTTCCCTCACAGTCTCCCACTGCATGGTTTTCTCCGCGAGGTCCTCTAGGAAAGCCCATGCCTCCCTTTCTTCCTTTCCTAAGAACTCTCCTTGACACATGGACTCAAGGAGCGTTCGGGACGGGATGTGAAGACCCTCGTAGACAATCTGACAAAGGCACCACAAATCGATGCCATGGTGAGGGCATGAGGATAGTAGCTCCTTGAACCTCTCTAAATATGCATGAAATGTTTCAGTGTCTAGTTGATAGAACGAATTGATTTCGTTCCTCAATTTTTTAGTCCGATGATTTGGAAAGTACTTCTTGAGGAATGCAGATTGAAATTCCTCCCAAGTCCTAAAGCCATTCGCCTAGTTTCTGTACAACCGCTTCTTGGCATAATACTTCAGTGCAAAAGGGACTAGCCTAAGATGGATGGAGTCTGTGCTCAGTTGTTGCAGCTTGAATATAGCACATACCTCCTCAAATTCCCTGAGAAAGATATAGGGGTCACCCTTCCAAATGAAGTGAGGGAGCATAGAAATTAATTGAGGCTTAACCTCAAAGTGGTTTCTATTCACGTCTGGTAATATGATGCATGAGGGTAGAGCGGTACAGCTCGGGTAGCATCGATCACGGAGAGGTATGGGAGCCACAACAGGACGAATAGGTGGAACAGGTGGGTCCAGCAACTGCTCCTCCTCATGGTAATGAGCAGCCATTGAACCTGGACTGTGTGTGACACGAGAGGAGGAAGGCGTCGAGAAATCAACTACCAAAGCAGGATTGACGACACGCCTCGTCAAACGGCCACTCTCGTCTCGTGCCCACACAAGCATGCACAAAGGTGCACGCACACACACAAACCTATATTATTATTTTTATAACAAAGAATGTGCATAGAGTAGAAGACGGGAGGACACAGAAGAGAGAGAATGACTCAGGAGAGAAGGGAGGAAGTCCTTATGCTACGGTGAGTGGGTACAGGTAGAAGCACACAAGCAAACAAGGCTCAAACAATCCTAAGGTCACTATAAGTCCTTACAACTACACGACGCCTAACTGCGAGGACACACGGCGTCAACACGTCTCACCTCCCTACGATGGGGACAACAAAGCCCAGCAAGTGAGTCAAGATCCGGAGATCTTGCCTCTCCTACTATCGATAGAGTGGTCGACGCCGATCAGGCCATGACGGTCGGGACCGGATCACTCTCCTAGTGCGTCCAAAATCCTTAGGACCAATGTCTACTTGATTTTAAAATTAGGCTCTTGATTAGTGTGGTTTTTGGGGCGAAGGAACGGGTGATGAAATCCCCTACATTATCTTATATGGGACAACCCCTCCATAGTAGCATTTTCGAGTCTTAATCTAGCAATCAACTCTCCAAACAACCGCTCAACTCACACTTGTTGCAATGAACTTCCTACTAACTAATGCGTGTTCATACGAAATGCATAAATGAGAGTAGGAAATGCGTACCTCACGCCAGCACTCAACAACTGAAAGTAAAGCTAAAATAAAAGACAATCTACGTGCCTAAGTCGAGTACATGATGCATGACCTAAACAAGAAAGAATGCCTAATCTTTTGCTTTGGGTTTTGTGGCCCAAGTTGCTTAAAGGGAGATTGATTATTAATCTGGGAGCAATCTAATAGTCCGAACATGCAAAATTAAGTCCCATATTTTTATATCAATTATTGCAACACTCCAAATAAATTACATGGTGAAATGAGATTACCAGACCGCGGATTGGTGGTCTGGAAGTCTCAGATCATCTCCAAACTTCACCAGATGATTCCCGTTCCCAGTGTGAGTCTCCTGCAAGAAACAAAACTACAACAACAAAATTAAATCCACCCGAATCGTCCAAACCAGAGTTTGAACTCGCACCTCCATGCAACGGTGCCAAAAAGTTGATTGAACGTTTTAAATAACCGCAAGTGCACGGTGTCAGTGAAGACGTGGGAAATACAGGTCGATCCACGGGTAGGAGAGGAATCTCTGGTTTACACAAAGTCAAGTGGCAACAAAAGCGGGAAGAGTTTTGTTTATGCTAATCTACGCTACACTAAACTACTAAGAAAAAATGCAAAGGAAAGCGACTAACGATTACTTCGAACTAAACTAAGAGACCTTAATACTAAGCTGTGAATCTGGAAGAGAGAGATCCCTAAGGGGTGGAGTATGTTGATTGATTCGTTTT
Source organism: Triglochin maritima (assembly GCA_963682175.1). Classification (NCBI taxonomy): domain Eukaryota; kingdom Viridiplantae; phylum Streptophyta; class Magnoliopsida; order Alismatales; family Juncaginaceae; genus Triglochin; species Triglochin maritima. Next base: position 16,762,821 of record OY821785.1, read on the forward strand.
ATATTAAACCGCAAGTGCACGACCGCGTTGAAGCGGTGGCAAATACGGGTCGATCCACAGGCTGGTGTGTCCACTTTTGGTTTGTGCGAAGGCGAGTGGGAAAGAAAGGAGAGAAACGTTGGTTACACTAAACTACACTAGAATGCAAAAGGAAATGAAAGATAAGCAATAAAACTAAACCCCAAAGGGGGTAGAGAAATAATGTGAATATAAAGATATGTGTGTGTGTGTGTGTTCAATTATACTCCTCACAACATGTAGTGCATGAAATCATAAAACTAAATCCAACTTTGCCTCCACATGAAATAAGATAAGATCATATCATTAAAACATACAAGACAATAATTCGAATGAAGCTAAATGAACTCATGTATAAAGACTAGACCCTACTATGCCTCCACATGAAATAAGATATCCCAATATCATTAAAACATACAAGGCATTAACCAAGGTAAAGGCAACAAGAGTACATACACTACAAATTGTGTTTCCAATATTAATTCCATCCATATCCTCACCTTGTCATTCCCCATAAAGTAGGTCCACTAATCTAAGCATAAGCTAAGCTTCATTCAAGAGCATTAGTTTATCAAAGATAAGAGTGAAATCCCATTAGATGGTTATGGAAATCATATAAGGCTCAAGGGATTAAGATAACACACACCTAATACACTACATGATCATATCACATATTTCTCCACCGCCAAATGGGGATGGAACAACACACTACTCATTACACTACCTACATTAACAAAATGAAACATTATATTGAAATGAAATTCAACTAAGAAAGAAAGGAATATTAAAGAAACTAATTGAAATGAACATAAAACTAAAGAAACATGCAAGAATTAAAAGACAAGATTAAAAGAAACTAAGAACAATTATTTTATTAACAATGACTCACATTGAAGGTAGCATTCTTCTCCACCTTGAGTTTTGCTTCAAGGCTTACTCCAAGTAGAGAGAATGCCACCAAGCAATGCGTAGTTTACAATAGAAGGTGAAGAGTTCTGTTTATGGCCATAGAAAAAGGTAATCCGGGATAATCCCCCGGTATGGGACTAAACAAATACCAGAAATAGAATAAACAAACTGTAATACACATGCCCACCAAGCTTAGCGAATTCGGAGCTAAACAGACCGCCAATTGGCGGTCCATACGGTTTGGATCCGGCTGGAATTTGTTGTGGGCATTTCTAGATCTCTTTGTTGGTCTTTGATGCATATACTTTGTTTATTGAAGCTCCGACCCGAATCGAATGCGAAAATACTCCCCATGAAGGTGTGGAGTTTTCTATTTTGCTTTTTGGTCCTTCGGTCTTACGTTCAGGTCCTTCTCCCTTGCATCTTAGTCCTCGAGTCTCTCAACTCAGTCCTTTTTCCTATCTTTAAGGTCCTTTCGTGCCACTTCTCATCAAACCTCTTTATTTCTGAAATTCAAACATAAAACGCATCACGTAGCATTGCTTAGGTGTAAGATAATGGATATAAGATACAAATATAAGCATGAAATGATGTCAATCAAATACCCCTACACCTAAGTTTTTGCTAGTCTTGAGCAAAACAAAGAAAGAGAAAAGCAAACGAGAAACAAGAAATCCTAACTCACTTTCATAGGAATCACGGTTGCACTTAGCACGTGCAACAAGCCGTTAAACCTCCTTGTTGCCAAGGAGGAGGAGTGTTGCCTCCTGAGGGTTTTCAGCGGATATACCCACAAAATCCGAACAAGATGCATTATCCAATCTAGACACTCGACTCGATGGACTCATTTTTATCGATCATTGGACGCGGTAATCCTACGGGCCGACTCTATATAGGTAATCAATCCACACTCTATATAGGTAATTAATCCTAATGAACCATTGGTTTGGATCCGGCTGGAATTTGTTGTGGGCATTTCTAGATCTCTTTGTTGGTCTTTGATGCATATACTTTGTTTATTGAAGCTCCGACCCGAATCGAATGCGAAAATACTCCCCATGAAGGTGTGGAGTTTTCTATTTTGCTTTTTGGTCCTTCGGTCTTACGTTCAGGTCCTTCTCCCTTGCATCTTAGTCCTCGAGTCTCTCAACTCAGTCCTTTTTCCTATCTTTAAGGTCCTTTCGTGCCACTTCTCATCAAACCTCTTTATTTCTGAAATTCAAACATAAAACGCATCACGTAGCATTGCTTAGGTGTAAGATAATGGATATAAGATACAAATATAAGCATGAAATGATGTCAATCAAATACCCCTACACCTAAGTTTTTGCTAGTCTTGAGCAAAACAAAGAAAGAGAAAAGCAAACGAGAAACAAGAAATCCTAACTCACTTTCATAGGAATCACGGTTGCACTTAGCACGTGCAACAAGCCGTTAAACCTCCTTGTTGCCAAGGAGGAGGAGTGTTGCCTCCTGAGGGTTTTCAGCGGATATACCCACAAAATCCGAACAAGATGCATTATCCAATCTAGACACTCGACTCGATGGACTCATTTTTATCGATCATTGGACGCGGTAATCCTACGGGCCGACTCTATATAGGTAATCAATCCACACTCTATATAGGTAATTAATCCTAATGAACCATTCGTGCAAGTTAAATAAGGGATTAAGTGAAAGACATGGACAGGCTCAACATCCTCAAGTGATAGAAAGTGTAAAGTCCATTAAGGTTCTTATTTGCATTTTTTTTCATTTTTTTTATTTTCTATTTATTAGTTGGAGCTTCATTCTCCCAGGGTCAGGTTTCGTGCATCATTGCCCATGAGGACTTACACTATCACGTACACCTTTCCCCAAATCTCCACATAGGGCAATCCCTACCACCCGTGTAACGGGAGTTCGGTCGGTGCATCCCAAGTCAGTTGACTCGAAAGCACCAGGCACAAAGTCCCCTCAGACCTAGTGTCCCGAGTGATAGGAGTCGTGCGAGAAGAGAGAACACCTACTCACTTATTTCTTATCTATACATGAACCAAAACCCCTACACTTAATGTCTCACAACAAGATTTAAAGTGTCCTTGACTACAACAAACTTCCTTAAATTAACAGACACGAATTATTGACTCACTAGGTTCAAGGTGGACTTCTTTAAATGTTTGAGTACTGAAACCCTATGATTACTCGCCCCTCGAGGGAAAACTGGGGTGCATCCTAAAGACTAGATAAGTCCTAAAGCCACTGTACTAGATATCCTAATGCATCAAGTTCAAGACAATTTTGGGAGCTTTCTTTTTACTTTGCCTCTCAACGGTTTTGCACATGCTAAACACATGCAAAACCCACAAAACATTTTCTTTCGCAAACACATGAAGATTTTGAGAGAAATGTGAAAATTTAAAAGCATTGGGCAAGCGAAAGAAGACAAGTCACCCAAGGATAATGGCAAGCAGATATATCAATATTAAATGCAGCACAGTAACATGACCCTAACAATGCACACAAAAGAAAACAAAAATCCAAGGAAAAAGACTCGACTATGTACACACGTAAAACACCCCCCACACCTACTTCATGCATTGTCCTCAATGAATATGAGCAAGATACTACATGGAATTCTGCATCAAAAAGGAAAGATCTCACCAACAGGAAGCACAAAAGGAAGTTCAAGGTTATGTTGATGAACAAAAACACGAATTCCCTCAAAACCTATGAGATGCTACAGAAGGGATACAAATACGTGAAAGAAAGGGGCCCAAATACTCAACGGTTGGAGCCCACAACAATCGATGCTCACTGAAGGAGTCTTTTTTTTTCTTTTTTCTTTTTTTAACGTTATACAAACATGAAAGCTCAACCATTCTTGCAGGAGCATGAATAGTTGAGTGCGAGAGAGGATCATGAAGGAACATGACCTCCTCGACTTCGGCTGGTGCCCCCTCCAAGTAGGGTTTGAGGTGTTGTCCATTAACTTTGAACACGTCCCCATTCCCTGAGTTCAAGATGTCAACCTTTCCATGAGGAAACACGGTTTGGACAATAAATGGGCCAGACTAGCGACTGCGGAGCTTACCCGCAAACAGATGAAGCCGGGAATTGTAGGGCAACACCTTCTGCCCGCTCGTAAACACCTTTCGCATAATCTTGCGATCTTGAAACAACTTGGTTGACGACATATGAATTTTGGCATTTTCACACGCATCATTGCATAGCTCTTCCAACTCCACAATGTCGAGTTTACGCTGCACCCCTGATCCATATTCAGTTTCTTAATCGCCCAGAAAGCACGATGCTAAAGCTCGACGAGTAGGTGGCAAGCCTTGCTGATGCATTGCATACATTGCATCATATGTCTTTCATTTAGATTGATTTTATATCAATAAATGCTACTAAGGTATGTGTTTAGTCCTATTTACAGAATACAGGGACCTGAATGCAAATTACCCACATCCCGAGCATAAAAGCATTCAAAAGACTCATTTCTATCATAAAGACCAAGCTCAAGATTATCGGGTTACAAATGGAAATGTATCCAATCATAAAAGCATTCAAGATCTAATTACAAAAAGAAGGAGTTAAGCACAAAAGTAGTCGGGGACATAATTGCAAGAACCCAAGGATCTAATTGCAATTCACGAGTTATTATGGAGAAAATCTAAAGAAAAATCAATGTAGATCTCCAAATATATAATGGAATTAATCTGGAGCTCAAAATAATGGAAAGAATCAATCCAGACGCGCAAAGGAAGATCAAATCATACCATAAACACACAACAAAAATCCAGACCTAATCAGAGCAAGATATGCGGCGTTTTAGCCGCACATTACACTTGACATGCGGCGATTCCGCCGCCCCAGAGTCGATCCGCTTCTCCAAATTTTGTCCAGTCGTGTCTGGACACGTGTACTTTCCAATGTTATACTTAGGTCCCTTGTAGCAACTATAAATAGACCCGAGAACGATGTTAAAAGGGTCCTTGGTGGTTGTTCTTATTTTTGTTCCTTAGTTTTAGTAATAAAATTCTGTCTTTTATTTCTTGTTTGTTTTTAATTTTCTTTTGTAATTCCTCTAGGACCCCTTCTCCTTCCTCCCATCCATGAGTTTCTAACTCTTTCCAAAGGGTGGAGGTGACGGATTTAGGGTGAAGAGAAGATGAATAAATGTTATTATTTTAATTTGGTGATTAGTATATTTTGATTACTTGAGTTTATGTTAAATCATTTATCATGTAATGATTCATAACTAACATGATTTATTATAAGTTTCTGAATTCTCTATTCTAAACCCTAAATCTAAACCTCCGCCCAACGGAATTCACTATCTTTGTTCTTGTTTTAGTTTTATTTGTTCATGTTTCGTCTTAAGAAAATTAAAACCCAAAAATCTCAAAACCAACTTATTTCTCCCTCTTTCTTCCCTTAATCGAAAATCACAAAAATAACAAGATCTCTCCCTCCTTGTGTTTGACCCGTATTTGCCACGTCTTCATTGACGCCGTGCACTTGCGGTATAAATTTAATTCTCACCAAGTGTTTGGCGCCGTTGCCGGGGAGGCGACGCAGATTTTGTTTTCTTTGTTGATTTCGATTTTATCCTGTTTATCTTGTGCGCGATCTAAGTATTTGGATTTGTGTTTCAGGAGACAACAGAGTGCACGGCGAAATCCGAGCATATTCTAAGCTAAACGAGCGGCGAAATCGCCTCACCTATAGAGCAATTTGCGGCGAATCCGCCGCACACTTGGAGCTTCTAGGCTTCAAACTTTTCTGGGACGCGACTCATCTCTGGGTAACGCGTGAAGCTACTGAAATTTCGAGAGCGGGCGGTGAACCCGACTGAGCATTGCATAGGTAACCTTTGTTGCCTCTTTTCCTCGTAATTTCTATTTTCAGAAAATTTCCTTTTATTAGAATTGCATGTGTTAGGGCAAAAAATCCATAATTGGCAATAATTCAACTCTGACCTAAAATTGGCAAAATTAGAAAGGCCTTAGTGCATGCATCATCTAGTGTTTTGTATGCATTATTCTTGCTAAATTCTTGCAAATCAATTTGTGTTGAAGAGTGCTGGAGTCAAGGTACGTATCGTGGTTTTCATCGATTGCATTTAAGCATATAATCTAGTTTGCATACAACCTTGCAATTGCCCCCCTCTAAAGACCATTGTTTGACTTTCTTTGCTAGATCTAATTTAAACTATCTTAAGGGCAACTCCGTAGGAAAAGATACGGTGGGGATTTCATCACCCTCCCGTGGCCCACAAATAACAATCCCAAAGTGTCACCCAAGCCTTAATTAAAATCAATTAGACATTGGCCCCTAAGGATTCAGACTCAATTAAGGAGAAGATTGGTTTGACTTGCTATGACTTGAAGCTGATCGAATTTAATTTGGTGTCTAGAAAGTGTTTTTGTGTTGACGTAAGTCTTCCAAGCGAAGTGGTTGTCTAATTGGCACCGACTCTGTCGGAAGCGCCCCCACTAGCTATACACTGCCTGACCAATTTGGTTTGATTAGTGAGGGAGGTGAATCAAGCAAATCAATTCGACTCAACTAGTTAGGAGTCGTCTAGATCTAAGTGACACTAGGTCTAGGATTGTTTGAACCGTGCTTTCTTAGGAATTTTCTGACCAACCCTCTTTCTATCTTTAGAGTTAGGTTTCCCTTCTCATCTGAGTCTTCTTTCTCTTCTCACCTAAATTCTCTAGATTAGGATTCATTTCTCATCTTTCCCCCATTCTATTGTTTGTTTCCATTAAAAAAACGAAAATAAAAAAAATTGTAATTAATTCTTGAAATTAAATTTGGAATTTAAATTTCGAATTTGAACTCAAAAATTGATTCAACCCGGTGCACTCAGATTTGGATTCGGGACTTGAGTAATCGACTCTCACGAGTTCATCTAGATTCCAGTCTAGAGCTTAGCCTCAATCCATCTGCTGCACCACCTCACCCGGATCCAATGGGTGAGAACCTAGTGGACCCACCTGTTGCACAACCTATAACTCTGAGGGAACGATGCTATCCAGCGATGGCTGCTCAGCCATCGTGCATCGTTATGCCCACCATACCGGGTCGCGACTTCGAACTTAAGGCACAATACATGAGTATGTTGCCTAAGTTCACCTCTAGGGAAGACCCATATCTCTTCCTTAGAGAATTTGAGGAAATCTGCTCTCTTATGCAATACCAGCATATCCCTAAAGAGGCAGTGCGTCTGAAATTTGTGCCTATTGCACTAAAGGACGACGCTAAGAAATGGCTATATAGTCTAGCCGAAAGATCTATTAGGAGTTGGGCTGAGTTTGTTCAAGTATTCCTGAAAAAATATTTCCCCAACCATAAGACTATGAGGATTAGGAATGAAATTGTTGCATTCGTTCAGTCTGAGATCGAGCCGTTCTATTCCTATCTAGAAAGATTTAAAAGCGTACTGACCCAATGCCCTCATCATGGAATTCCAAGATGGCAATTATGCCAAATTATTTATGAGGGATTGACACCCACATCTAGGGTTATGGTAGAATCCGTAAGCCAAGGGAACTTCCTGTCGAAAAATGAAAATGATGCCTGGACTTTTCTTGAGGATTTAGCTGAAAATAGTATGCAATGGGACAATGCTAGAACACCGCTTAACCCGAGTATTGGATCTAGAATAGCAAGTCAACCCAAGCCAGGTGTCTTAGCTGTAGATGCCAACATAGCGGCTGAAGCAAAACTAGCTACCCTTATGCGCAGAATGGAAAGTTTAGAGCTACAAACCCAAACCCGAGTGAATCAAGCCTCGTCTATCCCTTGCTCTAGATGTGGTCAGACTGGTCATGTAATGGAGGATTGTGCGGACTGGGAACAAGTTAATGCCATGTATAACCATGCTAGAAATGACCCATACGCATCAACCTATAACTCGGGTTGGCGTAATAATTCCAATTTCTCATGAAGCCAACAATGTCAACCTCCTAGACAACAACCAAACCCGTATAACCAAAATAATACATCATCTGGGTTTAGTAACAATGGAGATCATGAGGTTAGGTTGACAAGCTTGGAAAATTTGATGAAAACCGTTATACAACCAACCAACCAGACCTTCCAAAGGCTAGAGACACAAGTCAGCCAACTAGCACAAATAGTAGGTGAAAGAGAAAAGGGTCGGTTTCCAAGTCAACCTGAGGTGAATCCAAGATCTAATAATTCAGATCAGCCCTATCAACCACCTTCAGGAAATAACAACCCTAGACCGGTTCAAATGGTTAATGAGGAAGGACCGTTCCAACAAATAAATGCAGTAGTATCATTACGGTCCGGAAGACAGATTGATAATAATGTGGTAAATCCTAGAATGTCTAATCAATCTAGCCATCAAGCTACCACAAATGACCTAACCATTGAACCCGACGTCCAATCTGAAATGCCCAACCCACCTACTCAACCTTAACCCATAGCTCAACCTGAACCTGAGCGAGTCTATGTTCCCAAAGCCCCATTCCCCAATAGACTAAAAAGGAACTCAAGTGCACAAATAGAGAAAATCTTGGAAGTATTTAAGCAAGTTAAGGTGAACATTCCACTCTTAGACATGGTTCAATAAATACCTGCTTATGCTAAATTCTTAAAAGATTTGTGCACTAAAAAGCGAAAAACGAACGTACCAAAGAAGGCATTCTTAACTGCAAACATAAGCTCTATCCTGTCAAACTCGTCTCCTATAAAATATAACGATCCTGGATGTCCCACAATTTCATGTGCAATAGGAGATACTTTTATCAACAAAGCCCTTCTAGACCTTGGTGCTAGTGTTAACCTACTCCCGTACTCTGTCTATGAGCAAATGAACCTTGGTCCACTAAAACCCTCTAAGACAACCCGTCAATTTGCTGATTGCTCTATTAAGAAACCAAGAGGTATAGTAGATGATGTTTTGATCAAGGTTGGTGACTTCATTTACCTAGTGGATTTTGTCATACTAGATACCGCACCTGTTGTAAATCCTAATCGACAAATCCCTGTAATTCTAGGCAGACCCTTTTTAGCCACTTCTGAAGCATTGATAAACTGTCGAAATGGGCTCATGCAATTATCTTTTGGGAACTTAAAAGCTGAATATAATATCTTTCATATTGATAGTGAGCCAGAAATAATATGCAATCAAAGTGATGTTGTGATGAAATCGCGTATCTATAAGATTTCTGAATCATCACAAAATGAAAAAGGAAGTAAGAAAACGGGGAGGAATTCAGCTACACACCCACCATCACTCGAGCAAATAAGAGAACCAATTTATGTAAGGGGTGTGGAACCTGTGACTCGGGACTCTCATTGCAACATGGGGAACAATTCAACTGGATACATGCACCAACATGGTGTCATTCAATCCAGTTCTGACTATGGTTGACTTTGAGCAAATTCAACCCCTCTACCGCAAGTTGACGCAGGTAACAAGTCTATTTGCTTTTTCTTTGCATACATTGAGGACAATGGATGATTTAGGTGTGGGGGTGTTTATGTATCTATCTATCTATATATATTTTTTGTTAAAAAAAATTAATCAATGTTTCATGACATAGCTTAAGATTGAACTGCCAAAACTCGTGTACAAATTGCATTGAGTTTTTGTTCCTTATTATATACTTCTGCTTGTAAAAACTATGACATAAATCTAAGTTCCAAAGAAATAACACATTACCCTTGAAGACATGTATGCACTTAAATTGGATGAATCAAATCTTTGAAGTGGTTGATAAAAAGCAGAGGTTGAGGAAAATATACCGGGAAGTGTGGAGTTGTAATAGCAATTAAGCCTTGAGGAAAATAAAAGTAAAAATAAAAGAATAAAGTGAGGACAACATATTTTGCAAAATGATTACAAAAGCCCAAGCCTTTGAGTCACTGGTCCGTAGGGGTATCTTGAAACCCGGTAACTTGAGTCTGCCAGCTCGGGATTATCGACCAAACTCGCTACACGAATGCAAAAAGGGTAAAAGTGTCAGAGAAAGCAAATGTGTTGAATCACAGAAAAAAAACTTTAAGAGACTCAAGGCCCAAAGCTAAAAGAATGATCCATGCCATGGTTGATCCGAATGATACTTCACCACCAGAGGAGGCGTGCAAAATAATTTAAGTGATAACATGTGTAGAAGGGGTTAGTGGTGTGAATGTTGGAGGAACAAAGACCAAGTCAAAAAAATTATGAGTTAGACTTATATAATAAGCATGCAAGAATTCTCAGTGAGATGTATAAGGTTGAGGTAGGGATATTGAGAACTATTAATGAAATTTTGATTTAAGACTTTGTGGGTGTGTCAACTGAAAACCCTCACGAGACAAAACTCGTCCTCTAAGGAAACTTGGAGGTTTAAAGGCTTGTTGCACATGCTAAGTGCAACCGTGATTCCTACGAAAGTGACTTAGGATTTCCCTGTTGTCATTTTTCTAATGTTCTGTTTTGCTAGGGACTAGCAAAATCTATGTGTGGGGGTATTTGATGCATTGCATACATTGCATCATATGTCTTTCATTTATATTGATTTTATATCAATAAATGCTACTAAGGTATGTGTTTAGTCCTATTTACAGAATACAGGGACCTGAATGCAAATTACCCACATCCCGAGCATAAACGCATGCAAAAGACTCATTTCTATCATAAAGACCAAGCTCAAGATTATCGGGTTACAAATGGAAATGTATCCAATCATAAAAGCATTCAAGATCTAATTACAAAAAGAACAAGGACTTAAGCACAAAAGTAGCCGGGGACATAATTGCAAGAAGCCAAGGACCTAATTGCAATTCATGAGTTATTATGGAGAAAATCTAAAGAAAAATCAATGTAGATCTCCAAATATATAAAGGAATTAATCCGGAGCTCAAAAGAATGGAAAGAATCAATCCAGACGTGCAAAGGAGGATCAAATCATACCATAAACACACAACAAAAATCCGGACCTAATCAGAGCAAGATATGCGGCGTTTTAGCCGCACATTACACTTGACATGCGGCGATTCCGCCGCCCCAGAGTCGATCCACGTCTCCAAATTTTGTCCAGTCGTGTCTGGACACGTGTACTTTCCAATGTTATACTTAGGTCCTTTGTAGCAACTATAAATAGACCCGAGAACGATGTTAAAAGGGTCCTTGGTGGTTGTTCTTATTTTGTTCCTTAGTTTTAGTAATAAAATTCTGTCTTTTATTTCTTGTTTGTTTTTAATTTTCTTTTGTAATTCCTCTAGGACCCCTTCTCCTTCCTCCCATCCATGACTCTCTAACTCTTTCTAAAGGGTGGAGGTGACGGATTTAGGGTGAAGAGAAGATGAATAAATGTTATTATTTTAATTTCGTGATTAGTATATTTTGATTACTTGAGTTTATGTTAAATCATTTATCATGTAATGCTTCATAACTAACATGATTTATTATAAGTTTCTGAATTCTCTAATCTAAACCCTAAATCTAAACCTCCATCCAACGGAATTCACTATCTTTGTTCTTGTTTTAGTTTTATTTGTTCATGTTTCGTCTTTAGAAAATTAAATCCCAAAAATCTCAAAACCAACTTATTTCTCCCTCTTTCTTCCCTTAATCGAAAATCACAAAAATAACAAGATCTCTCCCTCCTTGTGTTCGACCCGTATTTGCCACGTCTTCATTGACGCCGTGCACTTGCGGTATAAATTTAATTCTCACCACTTGTCGTACACTACCCGATATGGGGACATACCCAAATTGGTCTTATACGCGGTGCAGAAGGCCCACAATGCGTCATTATACTTAGTTGACCAATCCTTCCTCGAGGAATTAACCGTCTTCTCAAGAATTTGCTTTAATTGACGGTCAGAGACTTCGACCTGCCCACTAGTTTGCGGATGATATGGGGTCGCAAGCTTGTGGGTAATCAAATATTTCCTCATAAGCACTTCAAAGGAGCGATTACAGAAGTGGGTACCCCTATCGCTAATTATGGTACGAGACGTACCAAATCGCGCAAAAATGTCCCTTAAGAATTTGGTGACCACCTTGTTGTCATTGGTCTTTGTGGTATAGCCTCAACCCACTTAGACACATAGTCAACGGCCACCAAAATATTAACATTCCCGAATGAGTTCGGGTAGGGACCCATAAAGTCGATGCCCACAAATCGAAGATGTCGACAACAAGGACATTTTGCAAAGGCATCATGTCACGTCGACCAATCCTTCCAAGGCGCTGGCACATATCACATTGCTTACAAAAGTCGTAAGCATCTTTGGAAAGAGAACGCCAGTAGAATCCAGATTGGAGCACCTTAACGGCAGTTTTCTTTGCTCCAAAGTGTCCTACACATGCCTTAGAGTGGCAGAAATGGAGCACACTTTGGAACTCGGTATCTGGGACGTACCGCCTGAAAATTTGGTCAGAGCAGTATTTGAATAGGTAGGTGTCATCCTACTGAAAGAATCTGACAAAAGATCTAAATTTGGCTTGGTCAGATTTTGACCAACCCACAGGAAGTTGCTCGGTCACGAGGTAGTTCACGATGTCGGCAAACCAAGGGTTATCTTCGATCGTGAACAACTGCTCGTCAGGAAATTTGTCATCAATAATTTCGTCCTGCGGGTTGGTCGTCTCTAGACAAGACATGTGGTCTGCTACAACATTTTCACACCCTTTTTTGTCCCGAATCTCGAGATCGAATTCCTGTAACAACAAGATCCATCTCAATAGTCGGGATTTTGCATCTTTCTTCGCCATGAGGTGCTTGATGGTTGTGTGATCAGAATAGATAATCATGTGGGAGCCAATCCAGTACGACAGGAATTTCTCCAAAGCAAATATGATCGCTAAGAATTTTTTCTCGGTCGTAGTGTAGTTCAATTGGGCATCATGGAGTGTTCTACTAGCATAGTAGATCACATGAGGCAATTTGTTCAATCGTTGCCCAAGCACTGCTCCCACAGCGAAGTCAGATGCATCACACATTAACTCGAAGCGTTCAGTTCACACTGGTGCCTTACTTATGGGAGCTGAAGTCAGCTCTTTCTTCAAAGTAAAAAAAGCATGGTGGCAGTCCGGTGTGAACTCAAAAATGGCATCCTTAGCCAAGAAAGTGGTGAGAGGTCGAGCAATTATGTTAAAAGATTCGGTGTCAGTCTGATACATTTGTTGTATCTGGTGCCGTATCTGTTGAGTTTTCCTTTGAGGGAAAAATCTCTTCAGAAATACGGTCACAAAAGTCATCCTAAGACCGAATAGAGCTCGCCGGGAGGCTGTACATCCATTTCTTCGAGTTATCCTTCAACGCGAAAGAAATCATTCTCAACCGGACTGAATCCTCGTCAAGCTGTTGAAGCTTGACATGGAGCATACTTCCTCGAATTCGCGTATAAAAATATACGGATCCTCCCTATTGGCAGTAAAGGTTGGAAGCATGCTCACATATTGAGATTTTAGCTCATAGTTGTTCCCGCGAGAAGGGGAAAGAACTATGCGAGAAGGCTGCGCGGCCCGAACAGGATGGGTCTGCTCCCACAAAGTCATCGGTCTATCCTGTCGAGCTAAAGGTGGTGGTGCACCAAGAACTCGGTCCTGACCGAATCTCCCTTTCTCTCGAGTCAGAGGAGGAGGAGGAGAAGGAGGTCTACGTGGTGGTGGGAGCGGACCGAGGTAATCCATGAATGGACCCCGGTCTCCCCCGTCACCACGAGACGACTCGACCGCATGCTCCAAAGGAGCACAAGGCGGAGATGGTCGATCAGCATGACCGTCCATCTCAGAAAAATGCACTCTCTCAAGTCGAGCGCTCTCACCAGAACGAGCCCACCCTTGCATAAAATGCTCGACTCGACTCTAAAAAACACACAACAAAAGGTGTACTCAGAGGAGGAGACTACTCGTAGAGAATAGATAAGGAGAGGACTCAGATGAGGAGGGAAGAATCCTTAGATCTAACGTGGGTAATGGGATCATGTAGAAGCCAAACTAGCCAGCACGGCTCAATCAGCTTAAGGCTATGGGTCCTTTGGCTAGACGACGCCTAACTTCCAGGTCACTAGCCTCGACACGCCTCACCTCCCTACAACTATGACCACAATGCCCAGCAAGTGATACCAGATCCGGAGATCCAATACCTCCTACTATCGACAAGGTAGGCAACGCCGATCGGGCCATGACGGTCCTAACTAGATTACTCTCCTAGTGCGTCTGAAATCCTAGGGCCAATGTCTACTTGCTTTTAGTTAAGGCTTGATTAAGAGTAATTTTTTGGGCCAAGGAATGGGTGATGAAATCCCCCACCTTATCTTTTATGGGACCACCTCGTTAGTAGCGTTTTGATCCTAAATGTAGCAATCAACGCTCCAATCAAACGCTCAACTCACTCTTGTCTTGATGCAATTCCTACTAACTAATGCAAGGGCATACAAGATGTATGAATGAGTGTAGGAAATGCATACCTAACGACAGCGCTCAACAACTGAATATAACGCTAAAAGAAAAGACAACTACGTGCCTAAGTCAAGTACATGATGCGTGCCCTAAACAAGTAAGAATGTCTAATCTTTTGCTTTGGGTTTTAAGGCCAAGTTTATTAATGTGGATTGGTTTAATTATCTGGGAGCACACTAGAAATCACAACATGCAAAATAGTGCTCCCAGATAACTAAAATGAAAGAACCAACTACCAGAAGAAAACTGAGAGCAAGAAACGCTCACCAAGCTGCTAATTGGCTGTCCAAGACTGCTGATTGGCGGTCCTTGTTGAAGCTTTTGTGCTCCAACTCATCCAGTAGCCTCCCCGTCAGCTCTATGATCCCTGAATCCAACAAAAACTAAAAACAAAAAATTAAAACCACTTGAATCGTCCAAACCAAAGTCTGGACAGAGCTCCTCCCCGACAACGGCGCCAAAAACTTGATTGATTCGTTTTATATTAAACTGCAAGTGCACGACCGCGTTGAAGCGGTGGCAAATACGGGTCGATCCACAGGGAGGTGTGTCGATTTTTGGTTTGTGCGAAGGCGAGTGGGAAAGAAAGAAGAGAAATGTTGGTTACACTAAACTACACTAGAATGCAAAAGGAAATGAAAGATAAGCAATAAAACTAAACCCCAAAGGGGGTAGAGAAATAATGTGAATATAAATATGTGTATGTGTGTGTGTGTGTTCAATTATGCTCCTCACAACATGTAGTGCATGAAATCATAAAACTAAATCCAACTTTGCCTCCACATGAAATAAGATAAGTTCATATCATTAAAACATACAAGACAATAATTCGAATGAAGCTAAATGAACTCATGTATAAAGACTAGACCCTACTATGCCTCCACATGAAATAAGATAACCCAATATCATTAAAACATACAAGGCATTAACCAAGGTAAAGGCAACAAGAGTACTTACACTACAAATTGTGTTTCCAATATTAATTACATCCATATCCTCACCTTATCATTCCCCATAAAATAGGTTCACTAATCTAAGCATAAGCTTAGCTTCATTCAAGAGCATTAGTATATCAAAGATAAGAGTGAAATCCCATTAGATGGTTATGGAAATCATATAAGGCTCAAGGGATTAAGATAACACACACCTAATACACTACATGATCATATCACATATTTCTCCACCCCAAATAGGGATGGAACTACTCATTACACTACCTACATTAACAAAATGAAACATTATACTGAAAGGAAATTCAACTAAGCAAGAAAAGAATATTAAAGAAACTAATTGAAATGAACATAAAACTAAAGAAACATGCAAGAATTAAAAGACAAGATTAAAAGAAACTAAGAAAAATTGTTTTATTAACAATGACTCACATTGAAGGTAGCATTCTTATCCGCCTTGAGTTTTGCTTCAAGGCTTACTCCAATTAGAGAGAATGCCACCAAGCAATGTTTACAATAGAAGGTGAAGAGTTCTATTTATAGCCATAGAAAAAGGTAATCCGGGACAATCTCTCGGTATGGGACTAAACAAATACCAGAAATAGAATAAACACACTCAATACACATACCCGCCAAAGCTTAGCGGATTTGGAGCTAAACAGACCGCCAATTGGCGGTCCATAAGCTTTGGATCCGGCTGGAATTCGTTGTGGGCTTTTCTGGATGTCTTTGTTGGTCTTTGATGCATTTACTTCGTTTATTGGAGCTCCGACCCGAATCGAATTGCCAAAATAGTCCCCATGAAGGTGTGGAGTTTTCTGTTTAGCTCTTTGGTCCTTCGGTCTTACGTTCATGTCCTTCTCCCTTGCATCTTAGTCCTCGAGTCTCTCAACTCAGTCCTTGTTCCTATCTTTTAGGTTCTTTCATGCCTCTTCTCATCAAACCTCTTTATTTCTGAAATTCAAAGATAAAACTCGTCATGTAGCATTGCTTAGGTGTAAGATAATGGATATAAGATACAGATATAAGCATGAAATGATGTCAATCACATGTGCACACATGTAAAAAGATGGTGAAGAATGCATTCTATCGGCACAAATGTAGGTAGTGTTTTCACGTATAGGAAGTGTCTAAAGATTATGGAAAAGCCTATCAATCCATTCGCTAACCTAGTTGATTAACATTCATATACACAAGCTGGTTATTTCAGAACTTAAACAAGCATGGGAGGTGTCTAAGATTTGTGGCAAAACCCATCAAGTGTAGTATTCTACTCAAACAAGCAAGCATACATTCACATTTATCAACACATTCCAAAATAAAGCATTCATTTCCATTCTTTAATGCATGTATGAACATCATCTCCACCCCCAAAAGGGGATGAATCTTCTCACTACACATTATTCTAACAATTAAACTAAAGAAGAAAGGAGACATTCTAACTAATTTGGCCTAAGACCAAAGAAATAAGACTAAGCTAAGTATGCATAAAGAAACAACATGAGAACAAAACAATGAAAAAATTATTTTATTAAATGACTGACATTACTAGCAGCATTCTTCTCCACCTTGAGATTTTGCTCCAAGTTTTACTCCAAGTAGAGATAATGCCACCAATCAATGGGTGATTACAATAGAAGGTGAAGAGTTCTATTTATAGCCATAGAAAAAGGTAATCCAGGACAATCCCCCGGTATGGGACTAAACATGTACCAGCAATATACTAAATACACTCTAATACACGACCCAAAGAAATCATAGTGGATCCGAAGCAACTCGGACCGCCAATCAGCGGTCCCAGACCGCTAATTAATGGTCCCAGACCGCTAATTAGCGGTATACAGGGTATGGATCGCGTTTGGCTTTCTTCTGGGCTTTTCTGGATGGCTTTGTTTGTCTTTGATGCATCTACTTTGCTTGTTGGAGCTCCGACCCGAATAGAATTGCCAAAATACTCCCCATGATGGTGTGGAGTATTCTTGTTTGCTCATTGGTCCTTCGATCTTACATTCAGGTCCTTCGATCTTGCATCTTAGTCCTCGAGTCTCTCAACTCAGTCCTTTTTCCTGCTTTTACGTCCTTTTATTCCTCTTCTCTTCAAACCTATTTAGACGATACATGACCAAACGAGGTCATTCCAGAGCTCCCCATCAGACGAGGCTCTGATACCAGATGTTAGGTACGGGAGAAAGACGGGGAGCATCAGACTGAGCTACCCCAGAAACATGCCCTCCACCAGGTGCACATGGACCGCCAGTCAGCGGTTTAGAAGTCGCACCTGGTGTGTCGCTTTGACTCACCTTGTTCTCCATGCTGAGGGCCTTCTATTGCCATTACTAGAACCATACTATGATCTACCCAATTGGTGGGCACGACTCAAAGAAGAAAAACTAACTACTAATCACTCATAAGCAAAACGGGATTTGCAACAAACTCATCTTTTCTTTCTTCTTTCTCACTTACATACTCCTTTTTTTCATTTTCACTCATTCTATGACTTTACTTTACTTACAAATGGAGAACTCTTGTTCTTATATAGGCACTTACAAATACTCTTCAACTTAGCCTAAAAAATAAACATAACATAAACTACATAAAGATGATAATTCAAGATCATTACAACCTCTACTTAAATTGTATCATAAAATAGTGCGAAAATCATAGAGAAATGAAGAGACGCTTTGTCTCTTCCTTTCTTTCAACCTTTCATCTTCTATCTTGTTGAGTCATAAACTCCTAGATGACTCACCCTCCAGAGATGATGTGGCTAGTGACTAGGATGCCACCTAGGATTAAGTTCAATTCTCAATAGTCTTACCCAAGGTATCCTCTAAGGACCTCCTAATACCCTCATTCGCAATGTAGTTGTTTGGTGTCCCTTCATTTTCAAGATGATCAGAAACTATAGTGAGAGGCAAATTCTCACCAGGTCGTATGAAATTAGGGGTATTAGGGAGCTCTTGCTCCTCCAAAGGTGAGTCCTAAAGAGACACAACATTAAGATCATGTGGCTCAAGGGCCACAGGACAAAAAGATAACGCATAATCCTGTGCCGACTCATAATGAAACTTGTCCATGCTATTCTCAATTTGAATCGAATCTCCCACGAAGTGATCATGAATTGAAACCCCAAGTCCCTCAAACTGACTAGGAGTTTGACTTTGGAAGATTGTGCTTTGAAATTATGGATATCGTGGTGGTTCGACATCAAAAGATGAATCTCATGTTGATGAGAAAGGCCACCCTCCTCACGTTCACTTAATTGTTGTGTCATTTGACTCACTTGCATTTCCATAGTATGCAAGGAATTCAAGTTGGACTTCAATAAATTTTGAGTGGTTTCCATGAACGTTTGGAGGGTTTGTTTTAAGGAATCAAGTTTGGGGTCAACATTAAAGTACAAATTTTGATTGTCACAGTTTGAAGGTGGGGTGTAAATAGCCTGATAATTAGTCCATGTGGTCATGGGTGGTGGCAGGTAGGGATGTGGGCGTTCGGGAGGAGAATAATGGGGTGGGTATGATGTATAAAAATTGGAATCAATATTGTCTCCCCATGAATCTATCCCTCTTAGGTTGTACACGAATGCCAAAAGGTCACCTTGAGAATTTTGGGAAAATGTATTCTCATACTAAGGCTCTGGGGGAACATAAGGACATTCCCCGATAACGTGACCACTCAACCCGCAACAGTCACACGGTACGGCTACTGGAGCTACCAGTGCCCTCATATCCTTCACTACACGTATGAAAGAGGCCAAAGTTTCTTGTAATGTCTCAGTTTGTTGACCAGCATATGATCCTAGGGCTACCACTTGTTGCCTTTCTCATATTACCCAATCTGAAGATTGCTCAGCCACACAAATAAAATTGTCCCAACCTTGTCGATCATTAGTCTGAGGCACCCCAGGATGCCTAGGTCTAGAATACCAGGGACAATAGTCCTGGTCCCAACAGTGAAATGGATCGTCGCCCATGTAATCATCCCTCCCGACACAATACTCTCGAGTTGACCACTCTCACCACCACGAGTCCAAGCTCGCAACAAGTGCTCGACTCAACCGTAAAATGCTTAAAGAGAGTGTAAAGGGGAGGAGACTAGAATATAGAAGTAGGTGAGAAGAATATGACTAAGAGGACAAGGGAAGAATCCTTAAAACTAGCGTGGGTAAAGGGTGAGGGTAGAAGCCTAGTCTAGCAAACACGGCTCACACGAGCTTAGGCTAACTATGAGTCCTTAAGCTAGATGATGCCTAACTGCGAGGACACGCGGCCTCAACACACCTCACCTCCCTACGACAAAGGAAACAGAGCCCAACAATTGAGCCAAGATCCGGAGATCTCGTCTCTCCCACTATCAACAAAGGGGTGACACCGATCAGGCTATGAAGGTCGTGACCGGATCACTCTCCTAATGCGCCCGAGTCCTAGTGGCCAATGTCTACTTGATTTTAGATTTAGGGCTTTACTTGAGTGTGGTTTGTGTGGCTATGGGAGGGGTGATGAAATCCCCCACCTTATCTTGAAGACTATGGGTGGTGTCCTTTAAAGATGTTTTGCATCCTAAGGCTAGCAAGAAACTCACCATACAAGCACTCACCTCACTCTTGTTCCAATGCACCTTACTAACTAATGCATGCTTTAACCATGCATGAATGAGTGAATGGGTGCACGTACTCCACGTCAGTGCTCAACAACACAAAAAATAAAGCAAAGAAAAAACGAATGCGCAAAAGGTCCAGAAATGATGCATGACCTGGATGGCAAACCACTAATCTTTTGATTTATCTTTTAATGTCCAAGTTGTATAAAAAAGGAATTGATTGGTTTATTGATTGATCTGGGAGCAATCTACAGGTCTAGACATTACAAAGTGATCTCCCAAATCAAAATAAAATTTGAGGACTAAGAAGCCCACAACCAAAATAAAATAAAATTGTCCAAGTTGTATTGCCAATAACCAAAATAAAATTTGAGGACTAAGAAGCCCACCAGGTCGCCAACCAACAGTCTCAGACCGCTACCTGGCAATCTTGGAGCTTCAAATGCTCCAAACTTTGTCGTGCGTCTTCCCTAGTGCACTTCAAACATCCTGAAATAAACCACAACTAAAAAAGATCAAATCCACTCGAATCGTCCAAACCACAGTCTGGACAGAGCACCTCCCCGGCAACGCTACGAAAATAACTTGATTGATTTAGTTATAATAACCGCAAGTGCACGACATCGGTGAAGACGCGGTAAGTACGGGTCGACTCCAAAGGGAGGTGTGTCATCTCTGGTTCTTCAGAACTCAAGTGTAAAATAAGGGGAGAAGAAGTTTGATGAAACTAAACTATGAATGAATTAACAATTAAACTATACCACCATAGAGTGGAGGTGTGTAGGTATGTGTGTGTGAGTGGGTCTACATTTGGATTAGGCACAACTGTAGTTTGTGTGGCATACAAGTAGAAACTAGTGTAGAATCTAAATGTAGGATACACAACACTACAAGGCAAACCATGAACGTGCATATCTCACATAAAGTTGAGGTTGATTTTAGATAGCCAAGCATGCAATAAGTACCTAGTGTGGCCATTAGAAAATCAATTAATCCTATATACAACCTAAATCATTCATGTGAATGTGCAGCAAACATGGATCCATACATCACAATCCATTTCCATCAAACCATTACAAGAAACAAGATAAACTCTAAAGCTAGCATGAGATAAGTACCTATTGTGCACATTATCCCATCTAATAGAAGTTTAAGCATGCTACGAGTATAGATCTACATTAAGCACATGAAATGGCACAAATAAAAGAACCCATCACTATCACATAATCTACATCAACCCCCACCCCAGATGGGGTGGATCTACTCTCTACTCATTAAGTTAACTAATTATGGTATGATTTAAGGAAACAAAACATGGAAGACTAAAGGAAGCAATATCTAACTAAAAAGATTTTTTTTTACATGACTCAGATTACATTGTGGCATCCTCTCCACCTTGAGTTTTGCTTCAAAGGCTTACTCCAAGTGTTGAACGTTTTATTTTAACCGCAAGTGCACGGCCGCGATGAAGCGGTGGCAAGTACGGGTCGTCCTCAGGGAGGTGAGCAGCATCTTGCTTGTACGAAATCAAGTGGCGAAAATAATGGAGAAGAGAGTTGGTTATGCTACTCTACACTAAACTATGTTAAGAAGTATGAAATGCGAACGAAAGAAACAATCAATGAACTAACAACTAAGCTAAGAACAAAGGAGGAATGCTGGAATACAGAAATGGAAAACCCCTAAGGGGTGGACTGAGTGCACACATGCAAAGAGGTGGGTGTAGAATACATTCTTTAAACACATGAAGGTGGTGTTTATCAAGCATAGGAAGTGTCTAAATGTTAGGGCAAAACCTATCAATCTATTCACCAACTTAGTTGATTAACATTTGCATATGCAAGGTGTTTATTTCAGAACCTAAACAAGCATGAGAGGTGTCTAATCATTTTGGCAAAACTCATCAAGTTGTAAATTCTATCCTAAACAAGCAAGCATACATTCATGTTTAATCAACACATTGAAAGAAGCATAAAACAAACAATGAAAGAAACACAAAACTTTATTGATAAAATGACTCACATTAAAAGTAGCATCCTCCTACTTTAGTGTGTGCTTCAAGGCCTCACTTCTAGTAGGAAGAATAGCCACTTAAAATATGGAGTGATTACAATTGAAGGTGAAGAGTTCTATTTATAGCCATGGAAAAAGGCAAACCGGGACAATCCCCCGATGTGGGACTAAACAGATACCAAAAATAGCCTAAACATCCTCTAATACATGTGCTGGAGATATTGGAGCGGATTTGGGCAAAAATGGACCGCCAATTGGCGGTCTATGTGGTTCAGATCCTGCTCATTTTTGTTGTGGGCTTTTCTTTCTGGTATTGTTGGTCTTTGATGCGGTTACTTGACTTGTTGGAGCTCCGACCCGAATCGAATTGGTAAAATACTCCCCATGATGGTGTGGAGTATTCTGTTTTGCTCTTAGGTCCTTCTGTCTTGCAATCAGGTCCTTCTTCCTTGCATCTTGGTCCCTAGATCTCACAATTCAGTCCTTTTTCCCAGCTTTTGGGTCCTTTTATGCTTCATCTCTTCAAACCTATTTATTCCTGAAAACTAAACATAAAACTCGTGACATAACATTGTTTAGGTGAAAGATAATGGATATAAGATACAAATATGACCAAGAAATGATGTCAATCAAATACCCCCACACCTAACTTTTGCTAGTCCCGAGCAAAACAAAGAAAGAGAAAAGCATGCGAAAAACAAGAAATCCTAACTCACTTTCGTAGGAATCACGGTTGCACTTAGCACGTGCAACAAGCCGTTAAACCTCCTTGTCGCTAAGGAGGAGGAGTGTTGTCTCCTGAGCGTTTTCAGCGGATACACCCACAAAATCCGAACAAGATGCATTAATCAATCTAGCTACACGACTCGTTGGACTTATTTTGTCGATCATGGGACGCGGTAATACTACGGGTCGACTCTATATATGTAATCAGTCCACACACCTGGCCTAATGAGTTATTCGTGAGAGTTAACTAAGGAATTAAGTGAAAGACATGGGCAACCTTAACTTCTGAATGTGATACAATGTGTAAAGTCCATTTTGGTTCTTATTTGACTTTTTTTTCTTTTTCTTTGGAGCATTTATTGGTTGGTGTTTGATTCTCCCAGGGTCAGGTTTCGTGCATCATTGCCTATGAAGAGTTACACTATCACGTACACCTTCCCCCAAATCTCCACATAGGGTGATCCCTACCACCCGTGTAACGGGAGTTCGGTCGGTGCATCCCAAGTCAGATGACTTGAAAGCACCAGGCACAAAGTCCCCTCACACCTACTTTCCCAAGTGATAGGAGTCGTGCGAGAAGAGAGAACACCACTTATTTATTTATCTACATGGGAACCAAAACCCCTACACTTAAGTTTCACAAAAAGAGATTAAGGGCCCTTGACTACGACACTTCCTTATACTAACAGACACGAATTATTTGACTCACTAGGTTCAGGGTGGACTTCTTTAAATGTTTGAGTACTGAAACCCTATGATTACACGCCCCCCGAGGGAAAACCGGGGTGCCTCCTAACGACTCGATAAGACCTAAAGCCAGTAAACTAGAAATCCTAATGCATCAAGTTTTAGACAATTTTGGGAGCTTTCTTTTTACTTTGCCTCTCAACGGTTTTGCACATGCTAAACACACGCAAAACCTACAAAAACATTTTCTTTCGCAAACACATGAAGAGTTTGAAAGAAATGTGAAAATTTTAAAGCACTAGGCAAGCAAAAGAAGACAAGTCACCCAAAGATCATGGCAAGCAGATATATCAATGTTAAATGCGGCACACTAACATGACCCTAGCAGTACACTCAAAAGAAAAGAAAACCAAAGGAAAAAGACTCGAATATGTACACACGTAAAACACCCCCCACACCTACCTTATGCATTGTCCTCAATGAATGTGAACAAGATACTACATCGATATATGCATGAAAAAGGAAAGATCTCACCGACATGAAGTACAAAGGGACGTTCAGGGTCATGTTGATGGACACAAACCCAAATTGCCTCAAAACCTGTGAGAAGCTGAAGAAGGGAGATAAATACGTAAAGAAATTGGGGCCCAAGTACACAAGGGTTGGGGCCCACAACAATCGATGCTCACTGAAGGAGTCTTTTATTAAACACTTTTTTTTCTTTTTTCTTTGTTTTTTTTGTTTTTACAAGATATATACATCAACCAAGATATTCTCATAATCATTTGGTCAAGGAACATCAAATGAGAACATGAAGTCATGAGGAGCAGAGACTTGCCGAGATGGGCAAACTCCACTGGTACTCTGAGGTGTCATGAGGGGTGAAAGGTCAAAGCTGAAAGGCTCGAACCCCTCATGATATTGGTTGGGTGTGGGCAACATGAATGATTGAAGTTGTGTTGTCTCACTAGGGTTCAATTGCTCATCGAACAAAACCCTCCAACCAATAGGCGGGTGCATCGGAATGAGTTCCTCAAGCTCATTCGATGGATGCAGCAGACCTGCATCACTAAGAATGGGGCTTCTCCCCAAGTCATCCAACAAGGACCTCCCACCATCATTTAGATCATCAAGCAAAAGCTCGGTCAAAGGTGGGTCCTTGTTGGACTCAATATGAAGCTCAAATGGCTCAATGGCCATGGGACATGAGGTAGAGACACCTTCTGGTATAGGCATATGGTGAGGTGTCTCACCCTCACTAGTACTCTCAACTGAATCATGCAACGAACACTCCCTTTGGACATTTATGTTCCAGGCCAGCTCACTCTGTTGCATTGCGAAGACAGACAATGATTTTACGCTGGGCCCTCGAACATTCTCAACGGGTTGCATTGGGGTTAGGGGTGTTCGTTGATTTTGTGGTGCTTTCTCAAATTGGCGGATGAGATTGAGATTTAAAGGTTCATCCATGGGTTCCTGTTGCCTACCAGAGTTGAACACATGAAACTCGGCACTCATGTTACCGAATGAGAGCTTCATGAGACCATTTCTACAATTAATTAAAGCATTGGAGGTTGCCAGAAATGGTCTACCCAAAATCAAAGGTATTTGAGAGTGGGTGTTCACAACAGGATTGGTATCGAGGACAACAAAATCGACTGGAAATATAAAATCTCCAACTTTGATAAGCACATCCTCGATAATCCCCATGGGAATACGAATGGATCTATCCGCCAGTTGGAGGGTGATCTTTGTAGGTTTCAATTCTCCCAAGTTCAACTGTTGATAAACAGAGAATGGGAGGAGGTTGACCGCTGATCCTAAATCAAGCAAAACATTTATCAGTCTAGTGTCCCCTATCGTACACTGAATAGTAGGACACCCAGGGTCCTTGTATTTTGTGTAGGTAGGATTGGACAAAAGTGAGCTGATATTTGCAGCCAAGAATGCTTTCTTAGGAACATTGGTCTTCCTCTTGGTTGTGCAGAGATCCTTCAACACTTTGGCATATTGAGGTATTTGTTGGATGACATCCAACAAGGGGATGTTAACCTTTACTTGCTTAAATACCTCTAATATCTTGTCCATGTTGTCACTCTGCTTTTTGGTTAACCTAATTGGATAAGGAGCTTTTGGCAGGTAGGTTTTCTGCGGTGCCTTAGAAGGAAGCCTTGGTGTATTACCCTCACCCTCAGCCTCTTCTTCACCACCATTCCCACTGAGGGGCTGCATAGATGGTGGTGGGTGTGGCAAGGAAATGTGATAGTCAACCTGTTCTCCATTCCTTAAGGTCACAATGGAATTGACATGGTGAACAGGTTCCTCCACATGGTTCACTTGCCTCCCCCAAGGTACCACATTCTCATTTTGCATTTGTTGTTATTGGTACATGCGGGGGTTAGCCTCAGGCTGGCTAGGAAGAGACCATTTTCTCTCTTTCATGTACAGACTGAGCCAATTGGCCCATCTGAAGCTCTAGAGATTTGATAGTCTGCTGACTTGAAGTGAGAACTTGACTAGTGGTAGACATAAAATTTTTCATTGAGTTTTCAAGTCCACGAGTCAAGGTCTCAAGCGAATTGAATCGGGTTTCCATATTATTGGAATTTGGGAAACCCGATGGATTGGTGGTTTGCGCTTGGGGTGGCTGATAGGAATGTGTATGCATGGGAGGTTGGTGTGATTGGTAAGGTTGTCTAGAGGAGTTTGAAGGACCACCCGGGGCATTATTTTGGTTCCATGAAAAATTGGGGTGGTTCCTCCATCCAGGGTTATAAGATGATGAGTATGGGTCATTCCTAGCTCTGTCATAGATGGCGTTGACACACTCCATCTCAGGAGGAATGGACTCACACTCGCTCTCTACATGACCTATCCTACCACATGAATGACCTGGAACTGAACCAGATGCAGACACATGAGATACATCGTGCTGGTTTTGGAGCTCAATCGAATCCATACGGCGCATTAAGGCCGCCATGCGCGCCTCGGTGGCCGTAGTGGAATCGACAGCAAATGCGGAACCCGATCTAGTCGAGTTTGCATTCGCGATCCTCGCTCCTATACTAGATGATGCAGGTGGTTCCCTCACACTCTCCCATTGCATTGTTTTCTCAGCGAGGTCTTCTAAGAAGGCCCATGCCTCCCTTTCATCATTTCCCAAGAACTCTCCTTGACACATGGACTCAAGGAGCGTTCTGGATGGGATGTGAAGACCCTCATACACAATCTGACAAAGACGCCACAACTCAATGCCATGGTGAGGTCACGAGGATAGTAGCTCTTTGAACCTCTCAAGATATGCATGAAATGGTTCGGTCTAATGTTGATAGAACGAATTGATTTCGTTCCTCAATTTTTGAGTCCGATGATTAGGAAAGTACTTCTTGAGGAATGCAGATTGAAACTCATCCCAAGTCCTAAAGGAATTCGCCTGGTTGCTGTACAACCACTTCTTGGCGTCATCCTTTAGTGCAAAAGGAACGAGCCTAAGATGGATGGAGTCTGTGCTAAGTTGTTGCAGCTTGAACATAGCACAGACCTCCTCAAACTCCCTGAGAAAGATATAGGGGTCACCTTTCCCAGTGAAATGAGGGAGAATGGAAATGAATTGAGGCTTAACCTCAAAATGGTTCCCATTAGCCTCTGGTAATACGATGCATGAGGGTCGAGCTGTACGGCTCGGGTAGCATC
This sequence comes from Triglochin maritima, assembly GCA_963682175.1. Lineage (NCBI taxonomy): Eukaryota > Viridiplantae > Streptophyta > Magnoliopsida > Alismatales > Juncaginaceae > Triglochin > Triglochin maritima. Next base: position 16,789,842 of record OY821785.1, read on the forward strand.
GATCACGAAGAGGTATGGGAACGACAACTGGAAACACAGGTGGAACAGGTGGAACAGGTGGGTCCAGCAACTGCTCCTCCACACGGAAATTAGCAGCCATTGGACCCGAACTAAGTGCGACACGGGAGGAGGAAGGTGTCGAGAAATCGATGTCCGAAACTGGATTGACAACGCTCCTCGTCAAACGACCACTCTCGTCTCGTGTCCACGAAAGCATGCACAAAGGTGCACACACAAACCACAACTCTCTTTTTTTTCAAATAAAGAATGTACGTAGAAGAGAAGACGAGGGAACACAGGAGAGAAAGAATGACTCAGGAGAGAAAGGAAGAAGTCCTTATGGTACGACGGATGGGTACAGGTAGAAGCACACAAGCAAACAAGGCTCAAGCAATCCTAAGGTCGCTATAGGTCTTTACAGCTAGACGACGCCTAACTGTGAGGTCACACGGCCTCAACACGCCTCACCTCCCTACAACGAGGACCACAGAGCCCAGAAAGTGAGCCAAGATCCGGAGATCTCGTCTCTCCTACTATCGACAAAGTGGGCAACGCCGATCTGGTCATGACGGTCGGGACCGGATCACTCTCCTAATGCGTCCAAGATCCTTAGGGCCAATGTCTACTTGATTTTAAAATTAGGCTCTTGATTAGTGTGGTTTTTGGGGCGAAGGAAAGGGTGATGAAATCCCCCACCTGATCTTTTACGGGACAGCCCCTCCTTAGTAGCGTTTTGGAGTCCTAAATCTAGCAATCAACACTCCAAACAACGCTCAACTCACACTTGTTGCAATGCACTTCCTACTAACTAATGCATGTCCATACGAAATGCATGAATGAGAGTAGAAGGTGCGTACCTCACGCCAGCTCTCAGCAATAGAAAATAAAGCTAAGATAAAAGACAATCTAAGTGCCTAAGTCACATACATGATGCATGGCCTAAACAAAAAGAATGCTTTTGCTTTGAGTTTTAGGGTCCAAGTTGCTTAAAGGAGTTTGATTATTGATCTGGGAACAAACTATAAGTCAAAACATGCCAAATTAAGTCCCAGACCACTATATCAGATAAAGTAAACAGACCAAAGAAATAAGAGAGCGAGATGAGCTTACCAGACCGCCAATTGGCGGTCTCAGGCCGCTGATTGGCGGTCTATAGTGCCCAGCTTGCTTCAAAACTTCTCCAGGTGCTCCTCCTAACGACTCCAAGTCTCCTGAAACAAAGCCAAACTACCAAACAAAAATTAAATCCACTCGAATCGTCCAAACAAGAGTCTGGACTGGCACCTCCCCGGCAACGGCGCCAAAAAACTTGTTGAACGTTTTATTTTAACCGCAAGTGCACGGCCGCGATGAAGCGGTGGCAAGTACGGGTCGTCCTCAGGGAGGTGAGCAGCCTCTTGCTTGTAAGAAATCAAGTGGCGAAAATAATGGAGAAGAGAGTTGGTTACGCTACTCTACACTAAACTATGTTAAGAAGTATGAAATGCGAACGAAAGAAACAATTAATGAACTAACAACTAAGCTAAGAACAAAGGAGGAATGCTGGAATACAGAAATGGAAAACTCCTAAGGGGTGGAGTGAGTGCACACATGCAAAGAGGTGGGTGTAGAATACATTCTTTAAGCACATGAAGGTAGTGTTTATCAAGCATAGGAAGTGTCTAAATGTTATGGCAAAACCTATCAATCTATTCACCAACTTAGTTGATTAACATTTGCATATGCAAGGTGTTTATTTCAGAACCTAAACAAGCATGAGAGCTGTCTAATCATTTTGGCAAAACTCATCAAGTTGTAAATTCTATCCTAAACAAGCAAGCATACATTCATGTTTAATCAACACATTGAAATTAAAGCATTCATCCCATTCTCTAATGCATGTATGTACATCTACTCCACCCCCCAAAGGGGATGGAACTACTCACTAAACATTACACTAATTATTAAACTATGGAAAGAAATCATATTAAAACTAAGTTAGAATTAAAAGACGATTAAACTAAAACATGCACAACAATAAAAGAAGCATAAAACAAACAATGAAAGAAACACAAAACTTTATTGATAAAATGACTCACATTAAAAGTAGCATCCTCCTACTTTAGTGTGTGCTTCAAGGCCTCACTTCTAGTAGGAAGAATAGCCACTTAAAATATGGAGTGATTACAATGGAAGGTGAAGAGTTCTATTTATAGCCATGGAAAAAGGCAAACTGGGACAATCCCCCGATGTGGGACTAAACAGATACCAAAAATAGCCAAAACATCCTCTAATACATGTGCTGGAGAAATTTGAGCGGATTTGGGCAAAAATGGACCGCCAATTAGCGGTCTTGGACCGCCAATTGGCGATCTATGTGGTTCAAATCCTGCTCATTTTTGTTGTGGGCTTTTCTTTCTGGTATTGTTGGTCTTTGATGCGGTTACTTGACTTGTTGGAGCTCCGACCCGAATCGAATTGGTAAAATACTCCCCATGATGGTGTGGAGTATTCTGTTTTGCTCTTAGGTCCTTCTGTCTTGCAATCAGGTCCTTCTTGCTTGCATCTTGGTCCCTAGATCTCACAATTCAGTCCTTTTTCCCAGCTTTTGGGTCCTTTTATGCTTCATCTCTTCAAACCTATTTATTCCTGAAAACTAAACATAAAACTCGTGACATAGCATTGTTTAGGTGAAAGATAATGGATATAAGATACAAATATGAACATGAAATGATGTCAATCACCAAGTAAAGAGAATAGACACCAAGCAAAGGGTACATTACAAAGGAGGAAAGAAGCATTCTATTTACAGGCATGAAAGAAGGAAACTGGGGACAATCCCCCGATGTGGGACTAGTGAAACATTCGCCCAACAGACATAAACATATAACTCATATCCACGTGAAAACGGATCGTATTCTAAGAAAAAAGAACCACTAATTGATTGTTGTGGGCCGCCAATTGGCGGTCACTTTTTGTCGAATCGGATCCATTTTTGGATATCTTTTTTAGTGCTTTACGTCTCCACGTGGAGTGCACTCGGATCGGTTATTGAAGTCTGGGCCCAAATCTAATTGCCAAAATAATCCTTACGATGGTGTGGATTTTCTCGGTTTGCTATTTGGTCCCTTCGGGCTTACGTCCGGGTCCTTGCCTCCTGTAACTGGGTCCTTGTGTATGATCGAGAGGTCCATTTTACTTCATTTAAGTCCTTTCTTTTTACGTTTCAGTTCCTTTTCTCCTTCCTTCCCTTCTTTTTTACCTAATACCTGAAATATAACAATAAACACTCGAGTAGCACAATATTGCGGTAAAATAAAGGATATATAGCATGAATATGATGCATGATATGCTACTAATCAGGTTACATCCTTCGACGACCAGTACCATAACAACACAGGGAAATTTACTTGGGATCCCTAGTGCGTGGAGTTTCTCACAGGGATGGATGAGTATCCTTCTTGGAACGGAAACCAACATGTGTACTAGTGCCAGCACTACAATAACCAACATTGGTTTGCGGTGGTGGCAATTCCCGATTGGAAAATTATGGTCTATGATGACGATGTTACGGCCATTTCTCAGGAAACGATAGAGACAATAATGATGCCCTGGTGTCACTTCCTTCCCTCTCTGATGAAGGCTTCGTCTCTATTGAAAGATCACCCGAAAATGAAGTCCTTAAAAGGACGTCAACCCTCGGACTTGGAATGGCACCGGCTGGGAAAAGAGGAGGTCCCACAAACCTGGAATAGGTAAATTTCTTGATGACATAAGTTGGTTACTACTTTTATCCCATATGTTTAATGTCACATCTATTAAATTTACAGCGGAGATTGTAGGATGTACTGAAAGGAATGTGTTCTAAAAGCTTTACTTTTATATGTCAATTATTATGAATTAGATGTGCAAACATTTTGTTCCTTGATTATGGTATTCGTCTTTTGGAAGTGTTAAGGAAGAGGCGTTTGGTCCTTAACCGTAGAGCTATAAAAGATAATGCTTTACATAAATCAAAAGTTATTCACAATCATGGTAATTAACATGGAACATTAATCACCGAGATAAGATTGTCATGTTGGTCATCGATTTTTGTAGCTCTTCAAATAATTGATGGCATGAGTATATAAAAGCGGAAAAGATTACTTTGGTATATTGAATAGACCTAACAAGTAAAACATTATGGAATTGTGTTTGGTATCATTAATGTTTTACTGTGTCTTGGATCCTAAGATATGAGACTTATATCTTTTCACTCAAGAAGTGCTTAATTTGATTATTGTCAAAAGCTATCAATGAGTATAGTGATAAAGGCAATAGTTAGTTGAACATGACTCATGCTAGAAAAGATAGCTAGTCAAACGTTTATCGTTGCCCATCTTAATTGAGTGATGATATTAGTGGGCCCCTGGATAAATCAAAATTATAATGTGCACAATGTAACTTGAGTTAACTTACATAGTTATAATTAGCTTAAAGAGATCAAAGAAATGAATATAATACAAAGGTGACACATTTCCACTTTGTATGTACTATTAATATCATGAGGTAAGGGACGGACACACACTTACATCACTAAATGGATCATGTTTAGTTCGAGTGGAACAAAGACATATATGCATTGGGTAACTATAATGTGTAGCAAGATACGACTTATAGTTTGAGATATTAAGTGTTTAATATCATTGCCAATTTAGGTTAGATCCTCCTATAAGTCACACCCCAAAACTGGGAAATAAGAAGCTCGATTTTGAGTTCATATGATGTGTCGGGTTTCATGTGAAAAATGGACACATGTGGTGAATGAATAAAATCAATATGTCATGAGAATTGACATAATTAGAATCATAATAAATTCATATGAGGTGTGTATATTATGGAGTGTAATAATTTAATATTACATAAGATATGAATTTGCTAAAAACCCCAAAAGATCCAATTTTGTTGGAAATAAATCCAAAATTTGACAAAGGCAAAATCGGGGTCAAACACGGTGAACCGTTTAGGGTTCGGTCGACCAAGGTGTCTTTGGAACGGTCCACCGAACGGGGAACGGGTAAGCACAATTGATTGATCGAAATTGTCTGGAGTGCCTGGACAATTGGGTTTGGTCAACCGAGCGTGAACGGTCAACCAAGAAAAAATATCTTGGGATATTTTCGGTAGACCGAAGGTGACACGGTCGTCCGATGAATGTTATCCAGGAGAAATTTTGCTAGGTCAACGGTCGACCGGAGCAAGATGCGGATCGTCCAAATTTCTCCAGAGAAATTTTGTCATGCATATTCGGTCGACCGTCTAGCTCACGGTCCACCAAACATGTGTTAAAAGCAAATGGTTCGGTTAACCGAGAAGAATTCTTGGTCAACTGAACAGTGCGATTTTTGCCTGGATTATTAAGAGAATAATTAGATCATGGGTTGGATTAATTATAGATTTAATTAAACGTTTTTTAGGATGCTTACGTGGCAATTTGAGATTAATTTTAGGAGAGAATAAGCAAGAGATCATGACTAAAGAATAGTTCTTTATAAGGATGTTTTGGGACCGGATCAAAAACTTGTTGATCGTTTTATATTAAACCGCAAGTGCACGGCTGCGTTGAAGCGGTTGCAAATACGGGTCGTCCTCAGGGAGGTGAGCAGCCTCTCGTTTGCACGAAATCAAGTGGCAAAAATAGGGAAGAGAGTTTGATTATCCTACTCTACGCTACACTACACTACAAAGTACGAAATACGAAAGAAAGCAACAAACGATGAACTACCAAACTAAACTAAGAACTAAATAAGTGCTGGAATTCAGAAATAGAAAACCCCTAAGGGGTGGAGTGAGTGCACACATGCAAAGACGTGGGTGTTGAACACATTTTTTTAGCACAAATGAAGGTGGTGTTATCATGCATAGGAAGTGTCTAAATGTTATGGCAAAACCTATCAATCCATTCACCAACCTAGTTGATTAACATTTACATATACAAGTTGTTTCTTTCAGAACCTAAACAAGCATGAGAGCTGTCTAACCATTTTAGCAAAACTCATCAAGTTATAAATTCTATCCTAAACAAGGAAGCATACATTCATGTTTTATCAACACATTGTAAATAAAGCATTCATTTCATTCTCTAATGCATGTATGAACATCAAATCCATGCCCCAAAGGGGATGAACTACTTACTAAACATTAGTCTAATTATTAAACTAAGTAAGTAAAGCATACTAACTAAGCTACTAAAACTAATGAAATGAAATTAACCAAAGTAAAACAAGCAACATGAAACAAACAACATAATAAAGAAACTTTTATTAAAATGACTCACAATTCAAGTAACATCCTCCTACTTTAGTGTGTGCTTGAAGGCCTCACTTCTAGTAGGAAGAATAGCCACTCAAAATGTGAAGTGATTACAATAGAAGGTGAAGAGTTCTATTTATAGCCAAATAAAAAGGCAATCAGGGACAATCCCCAGATGTGGGACTAAAAAAACCAAAAATAGCCTAAACATCCTCTAATACATGTGCTGGAGAAATTTGAGCAGATTTAGAAGCATCCAGACCGCCAATTGGCGGTCCATAAGATTTGGATCTGGCTAAATTTCATTCTGGGATTTTCTGGATTCGTTTGTCGGTCTTTGATGCATCTACTTTGTTTATTAGAGCTCCGACCCGAATCTAATTGCCAAAATACTCCCCAAGATGGTGTGGAGTTTTCTCTTTTGCTCTTTGGTCCATTGGTCTTACATTCAGGTCCTTCTCCCTTGCATCTCAGTCCCCAGATCTCACAATTCAGTCTTTTTTCCCAGCTTTTGGGTCCTTTTATGCTTCATCTCTTCAAACCTATTTATTTCTGAAATTCAAACATAAAACTCGTAACATAGCATTGTTTAGGTTAAAGATAATGGATATAACATACAAATATAAGAATGAAATGATGTCAATCACTCACGGTCCACCAAACATGTGTTAAAAGCGAATGATTCGGTTAACCGAGAAGAATTCTCGGTCAACTGAACAGTGCGATTTTTGCCTGAATTATTAAGAGAATAATTTGATCATGGGTTGGATTAATTCCAGATTTAATTAAACGTTTTTTAGGATGCTTACGTGGCAATTTGAGATTAATTTTAGGAGAGAATAAGCAAGAGATCATGTATAAAGAATAGTTCTTGATAAGGATGTTTTGGGAGCCTATAAAAGGACCCCTCATCCTACTTGTTTATGTTAATGCAAAAATTCTTTATCTCATTAATCTCTCCCTTCATCATCACGAAAATCTCTTAGTAGTTTTAAGTTTTGGATATAGAAATCTCAGGAGCTTAAAGAGGGGTTATTAGCTAGATTTTAAGCCCAATTAGAGATTGATTGACTATCCCCTTTCTCTCTAATCTTGTTTAGAGTTTGGTGAACACTTGGAGGCCAATCGGCGGGCGATTCGACGAGCAACGGAACTCGAGATCTTCTGAAAAGTTTTAGAGAACCTTCGGGTATGATCCTCTATTCTTTGTTTATTTTAATATGTATAGGAATGCATGATATTAGAATAAACAAATACATGTACGTAAAATCAATGAAAATATGAAATCGATCTTCTATGTTGTATTAAAATTTAAAAACTATATACATACATGGGGACATGAAATCCTTCAGTGGTATCGGAGCATTTAGTTCACATTTTCAATGATTAGACTATATAATTAATTTTAGTTTACCATCTACAATCGAAACAATTCATGTTCTATGTCTTTTTCGAGTTTTCCGATAGTTTTGTTGATTTAATTGTAATTGATTCTTTTGATAGTTTTAAATATTTTGAAACACATCTTGTGAATGTTAGAATTAAAATTTAGACTTATGTCTAATATATAAAATTTTCGTTTTTAATTAAATGATTATTTTATAAGGAATCTACAAAATGAAAAAGGCATATGTTTATCTTTCTTTAAATATTTATTTTTGGAAATTGGATAGACAGCGGTTCAAATGTTTTGTGTTTTTGAACTATGGATGCATAAAATCAGTTTTAATGGATTTCAAATGATTTTCGAATTGTTTGATTTTGAGATGCATGATAAACTAAATCGAGTAATATATAGTATATGTACATGCGTTGCTTGAGTTCTCTAATGCAGGGATATGTGAGTTTGTATGTTCCGATGGAAGCCATGTGTGAATGAATGTGTATCTTATTATTATTCAATCACAGGGGCTTATGTATATGTGAAAGCCAAATTTCAATTTCTATGTATATGCATGCATATGAGAGGATTTTGACATAGGACTTGCACTAGACAATTTTCAAAATTGAGAGATGCATGTTTATTTTTTTGCAATATCAACATCCATGGTGCAAAAGGAAGACGCTGAAGAAGGGCAAGGATCAAGGATGTGGGAACATATAAACTCACACAATGTGTGTGTGAATGGATATATTTATGTTTGTGTGCTTGACATGTATGTGATTGTATGGATGAACGTTAGGATGTGTATAGATGATAAATATGCATGATCACCAAAATTCTAAAATCACACATAAATCTTTAAATTGTCCAACCAAAAATTAAGAGTATTTTTCTTTCTTATTTCATCTACTAGCAGCCATTGTTGAACGTTTTATTTTAAACCGCAAGTGCACGGCCACGATGAAGCGGTGGCAAGTACGGGTCGTCCTCAGGGAGGTGAGCAGCCTCTTGCTTGCACGAAATCAAGTGGCGAAAATAATGGAGAAGAGAGTTGTTTATGCTAATCTAGACTACACTACACTAAGAAGAATGAAATGCGAACGAAACAAACAAACGATGGAATAACAACTAAACTAAGAACAAAGGAAGAATGCTGGAATACAGAAATGGGAAAACCCCTAAGGGATGAAGTGAGTGCACACATGCAAAGAGGTGGGTGTAGAATACATTCTTTAAGCACATGAAGGTGGTGTTTATCAAGCATAGCAAGTGTCTAAATGTTATGGCAAAACCTATCAATCTATTCACTAACTTGGTTGATTAACATTTACATATGCAAGGTGTTTATTTCACAACCTAAACAAGCATGAGAGGTGTCTAATTGATTGATCTCGTTTTATATTTAACCGCAAGTGCACGGCCGTGTTGAAGCGGTGGCAAATACCGGTCGTCCACTGGGAGGTGTGTCGACACTTGGTTTGTGCGAAGGCGAGAGGTAAAGAAAGGAAAGAAAGGTTGGTTACACTAAACTACACTACAAAGCTGAAATGAGATGGAGAAGAAATGATAAAACTAAACCCCAAAGGGGGTAGAGAAATAATGTGAACATAAAGAAGTGTATGTGTGTGTGTTCATTAAGCTCTTCACAACATGTAGTGCATGAAATCAGAAAACTACATCCAACTTTCCCTCCACATGAATTAAGATTTCACTACATCATTAAAACATACAAGACAATAGTTGGAATCAAGCTACATGAACTCAAGTATAAAGACTAGACCCTACTCTGCCTCCACATGAATTAATATAAGACTACATCATTAAAACATACAAGACATTAGCTAAGGTAAAGGCAACAAGATCTCATACACTACAACTTGTGTTTCCAATATTAACTTCATCCATATCCTAACCTTATCATTCCCCATAAAATAGGTCCACTAATCAAAGCATAAGCTAAGCTTCATTCAAGAGTATTAGCATATCAAAGATAAGAGTGGAGACCCATTAGATGGTTATGGAAATCATATAAAGCTCAAGGGATAAAAATAACACACACTTAATACACTACATGATTATATCACATATTTCTCCACCCCCCAAATGGGGATGGACTACTCACTACTCATTACACTAACTATATTAGCAAAAGAAAGCATAATACTGAAATGAAAGTTATACTAATCAAGCAAAAAATATTAAAGAAGCATAAAATAAAACAAGCAACAAAGCAAACATATGAAAAGAAATTAAACTAAGAGAGAAACAACACAATTAAAGGAAAACTTCTATTATTAACTCACTCAATTACAAGTAGCTCTTCCTCCACCAGAGTTTTGCTTCAAGGCTTCACTCTTAGTAGGGAAGGTGGCCACCAAAGAGAGAGAGATGGATACAATGGGAGGTGAAGAGTTCTATTTATAAGCATGGAAAAAGCTAATCCGGGACAATCCCCCGATGTGGGACTAAACCAACACCACAAATAGACTAAGAATACACTAATACACATTCTCCACGAAACGTAGTGGATCCAGAGCAATATGGACCGCCAATTAGCGGTCCAAGACCGCCAATTGGCGGTCTATAAGTTCTGGATTCATCTGGGCTTTGTTGTGGGCTTTGCTGGTGGTCTTTGTTGGTCCTGGATGCATCTACTTGGTTTGTTGGAGCTCCGACCCGAATCGAATTGCCAAAATACTCCCCATGATGGTGTGGAGTTTCCTGGTTTGCTCTTAGGTCCTTTGGTCTTACGATCAGGTCCTTCTCCCTTGCATCTTAGTCCCCAGGTCTCACAATTAAGTCCTTTTTCGTGCTTTTGGGTCCTTTCATGGCTCTTCTCTTCAAACCTCTTTATTCCTGAAAACTAAACATAAAACTCGTCACATAGCATTGCTTAGGTGTAAGATAATGGATATAAGATACAAATATAAGCATGAAATGATGTCAATCAAATACCCCCACACCTAAGTTTTTGCTAGTCCCGAGCAAAACAAAGAAAGAGAAAAGCAAACGAAAAACAAGAAATCCTAACTCACTTTCGTAGAAATCACGGTTGCACTTAGCACGTGCAACAAGCCGTTAAACCTCCTTGTTGCCAAGGAGGAGGAGTGTTGTCTCCTGAGGGTTTTCAGCGGATACCCCCACAAAATCCGAACAAGATGCATTATTCAATCTAGACACTCGACTCGTTGGACATATGTTGTCGATCATTGGACGCGGTAATTCTACGGGCCGACTCTATATAGGTAATCAGTCCACACACCTAACTTAATGAACCATTTGTGTTAGTTAAATAAGGAATTAAGTGAAAGACATGGACAACCTCAAGATCCTCAAGTGATACAAAGTGTAAGGTCCATTAAGGTTCTTATTTGCATTACCAATTTTTTTTCTTTTTGTTTCTTTTCACATTTTTTTCTTCTTTTTTTCTTTTTATTAGTTGGAGCTTCGTTCTCCCAGGGTCAGGTTTCGTGCATCATTGCCCATGAGGACTTACACTATCACGTACACGTTTCCCCAAATCTCCACATAGGGCAATCCCTACCACCCGTGTAACAGGAGTTCGGTCGGCACATCCCAAGTCAGATGACTCGAAAGCACCAGGCACAAAGTCCCCTCAGACCTACTTTCCCGAGTGATAGGAGCCGTGCGAGAAGAGAGAACACCTACTCACTTATTTTTTATCTACACATGAACGAAAACCCCTACACAAATGTCTCACAACAAGATTAAGAGGGTCCTTGACTACAACAAACTTCCTTAAGTTAACAGACACGAATTATTGACTCACTAGGTTCAGGGTGGACTTCATTAAATGTTTGAGCACTGAAACCATATGATTACTAACCCCCAAGGGAAAACTGGGGTGCATCCTAACGACTCGATAAATCCTAAAGCCACAGTACTAGATATCCTAATGCATCAAGTTCAAGACAATTTTGGGAGCTTTCTTTTTTCGTTGCCTCTCAACGGTTTTGCACATGCTAAACACACGCAAAACCCACAAAACATTTTCTTTCGCAAACACATGAAGATTTCGAAAGAAATGTGAAAAATTTGAAGCACTAGGCAAGCAAAAGAAGACAAGTCACCCAAGGATCATGGCAAGCAGATATATCGATATTAAATGCAGCACACTAACATGACCCTAAAAATGCAAACAAAAGAAAACAAAATCAAAAGACAAGCCTCGACTATGTACACACGTAAAACACCCCCCCACACCTACTTCATGCATTGTGCTCAATGAATGTGAGCAAGATACTACATGGATTTATGCATGAGATAGGAGAGATCTCACCAACATGAAGTACAAAGGGAAGTTCAAGGTCATGTTGATGGACACAAACCCGACTTCCCTCAAAACCTGTGAGATGCTAAAGAAAGGATACAAATACGTGAAAGAAATGGAGCCGAAATACACAAGGGTTGGGGCTCACAACAATCGATGCTCACTGAAGGAGTCTTTTTTTTTTTTTTGAACTATGTACAACAATGGGCTCCCATCTTCATATATCAAGGGACATCAAATGGGAACCCGCCATCTCTCGAGCCAGAAATGCACCTGTATGGGCTCGCAACATACAAAACAGAATTGCTTGACCACCTGACACCCTTATTAGCATTGTGGTCGTTCGATGCCTCTCGAGAGTTATCAAAAGAGGAGGCATGAATGAGAGGTGAACCTCTACCAGGTTGAAGGGTATCAGGTGGTTGATTCTTAACCCACATGGGGTCCTCAACAGATATAGAATGAAGAGCATGTGGCCTAGAGGCCATAAAAATAGTATCTTGTGGCTCAAAAGCCACGTGCTCAAAAGGATGTGGCTCAAGGGCCACGTGGTCAAAAAGAAGTGGCTCAAGGGCCACATGATCAGAAGAATGTGGCTCAAGGGCCACAAGATCAGAAGAATGTGGCTCAAGGGCCACAAGATCAGAAGAATGTGGCTCAAGGGCCACATGATCAAAACATAAGGCACCTTCTTGTGCCATGATGCATTGCATACATTGCATCATATGTCTTTCATTTAGATTACTTTTACATCAATAAATGCTACTAAGGTATGTGTTTAGTCTTATTTACAGAATACAGGGACCTGAATGCAATTTACCCACATCCCGAGCATAAACGTGTGCAAAAGACTCATTTCTATCATAAAGACCAAGTTCAAGATTATCGGGTTACGAATGGAAATGTATCCAAGCATAAAAGCATTCAAGTCCTAATTGCAAAAAGAACAAGGACTTAAGCACAAAAGTAACCGGGGACTTAACTGCAAAAAGTCAATGACCTAATTGCAAATCACGAGTAGCTTTTATTCTCTTGGAGAAAATATATAGACAAATCAATGTATATCTCCAAATATGTGAAGGAATTAATCCGGAGTTCAAAAGAATGGAAAGAATCAATCCAGACGCGCAAAGAAGGATCAAATCATACCATAAACATTCAACCAAAATCCGGACAAAATCAGGCCAGATTGTGCGGCATTTCCGCCGCACCACACATACAATATGCGGCGTTTCCGCCGCCCAAGCATCGATCCGTGTGCTCCAATTTCGTCCAGTCGTGTCTGGACACGTGTACTTTCCAATATTATACCTAGATCCCTTGTAGCAACTATAAATAGACCCGAGAACGATGTTAGAAGGGTCCTTAGTCTTTGGTGTTAGTTTTTATTCTTAACCTTAGTTTTGTATTCTTCTTTTCATTAATAAAATTCTGTCTTTTATTTCTTACTTTTACTTTTCTTTTGTAATGTCTCAAGGACCCCTTCTTCCTCCGTCTATGAGTTTCTAACTCCTTCTAAAGGGTGGAGGTGACGGATTTAGGGTGAAGAGAAGATGAATAAAGTTATTATTTTAATTTCGTATTAGTATGTTTTGATTACTTGAGTTTATGTTAAATCATTTATCATGTAATGCTTTATAACTAATGTGACTTATTATAAGTTTCAGAATTCTCTAATCTAAACCTTAAATCTAAACTTCCACCCGACGGAATTCATCTCTTTGTTCTTGTTTTAGTTTTAATTGTTCTTGTTTCTTGCTTTAGATAATTAAAATCCAAAAATCTCAAAACCCAATTATTTCTTCTCTCCTTCTTCTCCTTAATCGAAAATCACGAAAATAACAAATCTCTCCCTCCTTGTGTTCGACCCGTATTTGCCACGTCTTCATTGACACCATGCACTTGCGGTATAAATTTAATTCTCATCATGCCAGCCCAGGTGAAACATCTTCACCACCTTCAGGATCTTCATCGAACAATTCTCTGAAGTACTTGAAGGTGCCCTCCGCTTCAATCTCATCCAACCCCTGGATAAGGTTGACCTCAACAGGGTCATTGAAGGCACCTGGCTTCTTGCCAATGGTGAAGATGTTGAAATCAGCGCATTGACTACCATAAGTCAAGCGCATCAGACCATTGCGACAATTCATCAAGGCATTGGAAGTCGCAAAAATGGTCGCCCCAGAATTACAGGAATTTGTCCAAGTGGGTTTGGCACAGGTTCAGTATCCAAGACAAAGAAGTCGACTGGATAAATGAACTCTCCCACTTTGATCAGCACATCTTCCACCACACCCCTCGGTTTCTTCATAGACCTATCAGCCAATTGAAGAGTAGTCTTTGTTTGTTTGAGGTCTCCAAGACCGAGGTAGACGTAGACAGAATATGGCAGAAGATTAACAGATGCACCAAGGTCCAATAAGGCCCGATGTATGGACACATCACCAATCACACAAGAGATTGTAGGACAGCCAGGGTCCTTGTACTTGACTTGCATGGGTTGTGCCAACAAGGAACTCACGTTAGCCGCAAGAAAAGCTCTCATGGGAACATGAGTTTTTCTCTTCTTGGTGCATAAGTCCTTGAGAACCTTGGCATACGGTGGCATTTGCTGAATCACCTCCAAAAGAGGAATATTCACCTTAACCTGCCGAAACATCTCAAGCATCTTGTCATGCTGATCAGAGGTTTTCTTTTTAAGGCGCTCAGGGAATGGCGCCTTTGGGACTTAAGGATACGAAGGCACCCCAGAATTCAGGTCCAAAGAAACATGAGTGGGGACCTCAGAATCTGGTTCCTTCGACACAAGAGGAGACAAGGGGACCTCAGGGATCGGCCCCTTTGTCGAAGGAAATGTAGAAAGAAGTTCAGGATCTGGCTCCTTCCTGGAAGTATTTGTGGAGGGAGCCTCAGGATCCGGCTCCCTCAGAGATGGTGATGACAAGGAAGGCACCCCAATGTGGTTGTCCACCTCCTTACCAGACCTCAAAGTATGAATCACATTAATATGATGGGTCGGTTCAGAGGTAGCATGAGGTAAAGGTGTCCTTCCTTGCGAATGAGTACCCCAAGGATTCACCTCGGGTTGACTCGGTAATTGGCCCTTCTCGCGTTCATGGAGCTGATTAGCCAACTGACTAACTTGCATTTCCAATGCTTTGACCGAATTGTTGTTGGCCGAAAGCATGGATTGCGTACTCTGAATGAACGCGTGAAGGGTTTGTTCAAGAGTGGAGTCCTTAGGGTCAACCCGTTGGGGTGGTGGAGTCTGATTGGAATAACCCGACGAAGACGCATGAGCAGGTTGGTAATTTTGGTGCTGCGACCTTTGATGTGGGGGTTGGTAGGTCGCCAATTGGCGTGGAGGTTGATAAGGTGGAGGTTGAGGTTGAGCGTGCGAGCTCTGACCGTGGCCTCCACTAGACCCCCAAGAGAAGTTAGGATGGTTACGCCATCCCGGGTTGTAGGAATGACTGTACGGGTCGTTTCGGGGCCTTTGTTGATACATCGCATTTGCATGCTCAGTATCCCTTGGAGCGTAAGCACACTCCAAGTCATCATGTCCCGACAGTCCACACCTAGTACACCCGGGAGTAGCGACCTGAGCTACAGGAGCTCGGTCCATCTCCAAACTCTCTATCCTACGCATGAGAGCAACCATTTTCGCCTCAGACGCGATCGATGAGTCAACTTGATAAGATCCAGCTGGACCAGAAGACCTGGCGGCTGGTGGCTCTCTCATGGTATCCCACTCGAAGGTACGTTCAGCCATGGACTCAAAAGTATCCCATGCCTCCTCGATGGGTTTCATTTGGAAGTCACCCTGACACATCGACTCCAACAATGTGCGGGTGTTGTAGTTGATGCCCTCATAAACAATTTGGCACAGCTGCCATAACTCAAATTCATGATGAGGGCACTGCTGGAGAAGGTCCTTGAACCTCTCAAAGAAACAATGAAACGATTCGGTCTCGGTCTGATACATTTGATGTATCTGGTGCCGTATCTGTTGAGTTTTCCTTTGAGGGAAAAATCTCTTCAGAAAGACGGTCACAAAGTCATCCCATGACCGAATCGAGCTCGCCGGGAGGCTATACATCCATTTCTTCGCATTATCCTTCAATGCGAAAGAAATCATCCTCAACCGGACTGAATCCTCGTCAAGCTGTTGAAGCTTGAACATGGAGCATACTTCCTCGAATTCGCGTATAAAGATATACGGATCCTCCTTATTGGCAGTAAAGGTTGGAAGCATGCTCACATATTGAGGTTTCAGCTCATAGTTGTTCCCGCGAGCAGGGGGAACAACTATGCAAGAAGGTTGTGCGGCCCGAACAGGATGGGTCCGCTCCCACAAATTCATCGGTCTATCATGTCGAGCTAAAGGTGGTGGTGCACCAAGAACTCAATCCTGACCGAATCTCCCTTCCTCTCGAGTCAGAGGAGGAGGAGAAGGAGGTCTACGTGGTGGCGGAAGTGGACCGAGGTATTCCATGTATGGCACCCGGTCTCCTTCGCCACCACGAGACGCCTCGGCCTCTTGCTCAAAAGGAGCACGAGGCGGAGATGGTCGATCACCAAGACCGTCCATCTCAGCAGAATGCACTCTCTCGAGTCGAGCGCTCTCACCAGAACGAGCTCAACCTCTTCAAAAATGCTCGACTCGACTCTAAACGACACATAACAGAAGGTGTACTAGAGGAGGAGACTAAATGTAAAGAATAGATGGGGAGATGACTCAGATGAGGAGGGAAGAATCCCTAGAACTAGCGAGGGTAGTGGGATCAGGAGGAAGCCTAACTAGCAAGCACGGCTCAAACAATGTAAGGCAATGGGTCCTTAAGCTAGACGACGCCTAACTTCGAGGTCACTAGCCTCGACACGCCTCACCTCCCTACAACGAGGACCACAATGCCCAGCAAGTGATACCAGATCTGGAGATCCAGTACCTCCTACTATCGACAAGGTAGGCAACGCCGATCAGGTCATGACGGTCTCGACTAGATTACTCTCCTAGTGCGTCCGAATTCCTTAGGGCCAATGTCTACTTTCTTTTAGTTAAGGCTTTATTAAGAGTGGTTTTTGGGGCCAAGGAAAGGGTGATGAAATCCCCCACCTTATCTTTTATGGGACAACCCCTCCTTAGTAGCGATTTAATCCTAGATCTAGCAATCAATCGCTCCAATCAAACGCTCTCTCACTCTTGTCCCGATGCACCTTACTAACTAATTCATGAACGAAACATGCATGAATGAGGGATGTGGGTGCACGTACCTCACGCCAGCAAGCAACGACAAAATGTAAAGCAAAGAAAAGACAAATGCATGCAAGGTCTACCAATGGTGCATGACCTAGATGGCAAGAAGTCTAATCTTTTGCTTTGAGTTTTATGGTCCGAGTAAATTAAAGGGGATTGAAATTAAATCTGGGAGAAAACTAAAGATCAAAGCATGCACAATTGGGCTCCCAGATAACTAAAGTAAAGCAATAAACCAGCAGAAGAAATTTGAGAGCAGGATGCCCTTACCAGGCCGCCAATTGGCGGTCTCCAACCGCTGATAGGCGGTCGCTTTGTGGCTTCTGTTTCTCAAACTTTCCCAGCAGCCTCCCCTTGCTGTTCTGGTTCCCTGAAACTAAACCAAACTGGAAACAAAAAATTAAAAACCCCCCGAATCGTCCAAACCAAGGTCTGGACAGAGCACCTCCCCGGCAACGGCGCCAAAAACTTGATTGATCTCGTTTTATATTTAACCGCAAGTGCACGGCCGCGTTGAAGCGGTGGCAAATACGGGTCGTCCACTGGGAGGTGTGTCGACACTTGGTTTGTGCGAAGGCGAGAGGTAAAGAAAGGGAAGAAAGGTTGGTTACACTAAACTACACTACAAAGCTGAAATGAGATGGAGAAGAAACGATAAAACTAAACCCCAAAGGGGGTAGAGCAATAAGGTGAACATAAAGAAGTGTATGTGTGTGTGTTCATTAAGCTCTTCACAACATGTAGTGCATGAAATCATAAAACTACATCCAACTTTCCCTCCACATGAATTAAGATTTCACTACATCATTAAAACATACAAGACAATAGTTGGAATGAAGCTACATGAACTCAAGTATAAAGACTAGACCCTACTATGCCTCCACATGAATTAAGATAAGACTACATCATTAAAACAAACAAGACATTAGCTAAGGTAAAGGCAACAAGAGCTCATACACTACAACTTGTGTTTCCAATATTAACTTCATCCATATCCTAACCTTATCATTCCCCATAAAATAGGTCCACTAATCAAAGCATAAGCTAAGCTTCATCAAGAGCATTAGCATATCAAAGATAAGAGTGGAGACCCATTAGATGGTTATGGAAATCATATAAAGCTCAAGGGATAAAAATAACACACACTTAATACACTACATGATTATATCACATATTTCTCCACCCCCCAAATGGGGATGGACTACTCACTACTCATTACACTAACTATATTAGCAAAAGAAAGCATAATACTGAAATGAAAGGTATACTAATCAAGCAAGAAATATTAAAGAAGCATAAAATAAAACAAGCAACAAAGCAAACATATGAAAGGAAATTAAACTAAGAGAGAAACAACACAATTAAAGGAAAACTTCTATTATTAACTCACTCAATTACAAGTACCTCTTCCTCCACCAGAGTTTTGCTTCAAGGCTTTACTCTTAGTAGGGAAGGTGGCCACCAAAGAGAGAGAGATGGATACAATGGGAGGTGAAGAGTTCTATTTATAAGCATGGAAAAAGCTAATCCGGGACAATCCCCCGATGTGGGACTAAACCAACACCACAAATTGACTAAGAATACACTAATACACATTCTCCACAAAACTTAGTGGATCCAGAGCAATATGGACCGCCAATTAGCGGTCCAAGACCGCCAATTGGAGGTCTATAAGTTCTGGATTCATCTGGGCTTTGTTGTGGGCTTTGCTGGTGGTCTTTGTTGGTCCTGGATGCATCTACTTGGTTTGTTGGAGCTCCGACCCGAATCGAATTGCCAAAATACTCCCCATGATGGTGTGGAGTTTCCTGGTTTGCTCTTAGGTCCTTTGGTCATACGATCATGTCCTTCTCCCTTGCATCTTAGTCCCCAGGTCTCACAATTAAGTCCTTTTTCCTGCTTTTGGGTCCTTTCATGGCTCTTCTCTTCAAACCTCTTTATTCCTGAAAACTAAACATAAAACTCGTCACGTAGCATTGCTTAGGTGTAAGATAATGGATATAAGATACAAATATAAGCATGAAATGATGTCAATCAAATAGCCCCACACCTAAGTTTTTGCTAGTCCCGAGCAAAACAAAGAAAGAGAAAAGCAAACGAAAAACAAGAAATCCTAACTCACTTTCGTAGGAATCACGATTGCACTTAGCACGTGCAACAAGCCGTTAAAACTCCTTGTTGCCAAGGAGGAGGAGTGTTGTCTCCCGAGGGTTTTCAGCGGATACACCCACAAAATCCGAACAAGATGCATTATTCAATCTAGACACTCGACTCGTTGGACATATGTTGTCGATCATTGGACGCGGTAATCCTACGGGCCGACTCTATATAGGTAATCAGTCCACACACCTAACTTAATGAACCATTCGTGTTAGTTAAATAAGGAATTAAGTGAAAGACATGGACAACCTCAAGATCCTCAAGTGATACAAAGTGTAAGGTCCATTAAGGTTCTTATTTGCATTACCATTTTTTTTCTTTTTGTTTCTTTTCACATTTTTTTGTTCTTTTTTTTCTTTTTATTAGTTGGAGCTTCGTTCTTCCAGGGTCAGGTTTCGTGCATCATTGCCCATGAGGACTTACACTATCACGTACACCTTTCCCCAAATCTCCACATAGGGCAATCCCTACCACCCGTGTAACAGGAGTTCGGTCGGCGCATCCCAAGTCAGATGACTCGAAAGCACCAGGCACAAAGTCCCCTCAGACCTACTTTCCCGAGTGATAGGAGCCGTGCGAGAAGAGAGAATACCTACTCACTTATTTTTTATCTACACATGAACCAAAACCCCTACACTAATGTCTCACAACAAGATTAAGAGGGTCCTTGACTACAACAAACTTCCTTAAGTTAACAGACACGAATTATTGACTCACTAGGTTCAGGGTGGACTTCATTAAATGTTTGAGCACTGAAACCCTATGATTACTCACCCCCAAGGGAAAACTGGGGTGCATCCTAACGACTCGATAAATCCTAAGGGAAATGGAGCCCAAATACACAAGGGTTGGGGCTCACAACGATCGATGCTCACTGACGGAGTCTTCTTCTTTTTTTCTTTTTTTTTCCTTTTTTTTGAACTATGTACAAGAATGGGCTCCCATCTTCATATATCAAGCGACATCAAATGGGAACCCGCCATCTCTCGAGCCAGAAATGCACCTGTATGGGCTCGCAATATACAAAACAGAATTGCTTGACCACCTGACACCCTTATTAGTGGTCGTTCGATGGCTCTCGAGAGTTATCAAAAGAGGAGGCATGAATGAGAGGTGAACCTCTACCAGGTTGAAGGGTATCAGGTGGTTGATTCTTAACCCACATGGGGTCCTCAGCAGATACAGAATGAAGAGCATGCGGCCTAGAGGCCATAAAAATAGTATCTTGTGGCTCAAAAGCCACGTGCTCAAAAGGATGTGGCTCAAGGGCCACGTGGTCAAAAAGAAGTGGGTCAAGGGCCACATGATCAGAAGAATGTGGCTCAAGGGCCACAAGATCAGAAGAATGTGGCTCAAGGGCCACGTGATCAAAACATAAGGCACCTTCTTGTGCCAACCCAGGTGAAATATCTTCACCACCTTCAGGATCTTCATCGAACAATTCTCTGAAGTACTTGAAGGTGCCCTCAGCTTCAATCTCATCCAAGCCCTGGATAAGGTTGACCTCAACAGGGTCATTGAAGGCACCTGGCTTCTTGCCAATGGTGAAGATGTTGAAATCAGCGCATTGACTACCATAAGTCAAGCGCATCAGACCATTGCGACAATTGATCAAGGCATTGGAAGTCGCAAGAAATGGTCGCCCCAGAATGACAGGAATTTGTCCAAGTGGGTTTGGCACAGGTTCAGTATCCAAGACAAAGAAGTCGACTGGATAAATGAACTCTCCCACTTTGATGAGCACATCTTCCACCACACCCCTCGGTTTTTTCATAGACCTATCAGCCAATTGAAGAGTAGTCTTTGTTTGTTTGAGGTCTCCAAGACCGAGGTAGACGTAGACAGAATATGGCAGAAGAATAACAGATGCACCAAGGTCCAATAAGGCCCAATGTATGGACACATCACCAATCACACAAGAGATAGTAGGACAGCCAGGGTCCTTGTACTTGACTTGCATGGGTTGTGCCAACAAGGAACTCACGTTAGCCGCAAGAAAAGCTCTCTTGGGAACATGAGTTTTTCTCTTCTTGGTGCATAAGTCCTTGAGAACCTTGGCATAAGGTGGCATTTGTTGAATCACCTCCAAAAGAGGAATATTCACCTTAACCTGCCGAAACATCTCAAGCATCTTGTCATGCTGATCAGAGGTTTTCTTTTTAAGGCGCTCAGGGAATGGCACCTTTGGGGCATAAGGATGCGAAGGCACCCCAGAATTCAGGTCCAAAGAAACATGAGTGGGGACCTCAGAATCTGGTTCCTTCGACACAAGAGGAGACAAGGGGATCTCAGGGTTTGGCCCCTTTGTCGAAGGAAATGTAGAAAGAACCTCAGGATCTGGCTCCTTCCTGGAAGCATTTGTGGAGGGAGCCTCAGGATCCGGCTCCCTCAGAGATGGTGATGACAAGGAAGGCACCCCAATGTGGTTGTCCACCTCCTTACCAGACCTCAAAGTATGAATCACATTAATATGATGGGTCGGTTCAGAGGTAGCATGAGGTAAAGGTGTCCTTCCTTGCGAATGGGTACCCCGAGGATTCACCTCGGGTTGACTCGGTAATTGGCCCTTCTCGCGTTCATGGAGCTGATTAGCCAACTGACTAACTTGCATTTCCAATGCTTTGACTGAATTGTTGTTGGCCGAAAGCATGGATTGCGTACTCTGAATGAACGCGTGAAGGGTTTGTTCAAGAGTGGAGTCCTTAGGGTCAACTCGTTGGGGTGGTGGAGTCTGATTGGAATAACCCGACGAAGACGCATGAGCAGGTTGGTAATTTTGGTGCTGCGACCTTTGATGTGGGGGTTGGTAGGTCGCCGATGGGCGTGGAGGTTGATAAGGTGGAGGTTGAGGTTGAGCGTGCGAGCTCTGACCGTGGCCTCCACTAGATCCCCAAGAGAAGTTAGGATGGTTACGCCATCCCGGGTTGTAGGAATGACTGTACGGGTCGTTTCGGGGCCTTTGTTGATACATCGCATTTGCATGCTCAGTATCCCTTGGAGCGTAAGCACACTCCAAGTCATCATGTCCCGACAGTCCACACCTAGTACACCCGGGAGTAGCGACCTGAGCTACAGGAGCTCGGTCCATCTCCAAACTCTCTATCCTACGCATGAGAGCAACCATTTTCGCCTCAGACGCGATCGATGAGTCAACTTGATAAGATCCAGCTCGACCAGAAGACCTGGCGGCTGGTGGCTCTCTCATGGTATCCCACTCGAAGGTACGTTCAGCCATGGACTCAAAAGTATCCCATGCCTCCTCGATGGGTTTCATTTGGAAGTCACCCTGACACATCGACTCCAACAATGTGCGGGTGTTGTAGTTGATGCCCTCATAAATAATTTGGCACAGCTGCCATAACTCAAATTCATGATGAGGGCACTGCTGGAGAAGGTCCTTGAACCTCTCAAAGAAACAATGAAACGATTCAGTCTCGGTCTGATACATTTGATGTATCTGGTGCCGTATCTGTTGAGTTTTCCTTTGAGGGAAAAATCTCTTCAGAAAGATGGTCACAAAGTCATCCCATGACCTAATCGAGCTCGCCGGGAGGCTATACATCCATTTCTTCGCATTATCCTTCAATGCGAAAGAAATCATCCTCAACCGGACTGAATCCTCGTCAAGCTGTTGAAGCTTGAACATGGAGCATACTTCCTCGAATTCGCGTATAAAGATATACGGATCCTCCTTATTGGCAGTAAAGGTTGGAAGCATGCTCACATATTGAGGTTTCAGCTCATAGTTGTTCCCGCGAGCAGGGGGAACAACTATGCAAGAAGGCTGTGCGGCCCGAACAGGATGGGTCCGCTCCCACAAAGTCATCGGTCTATCATGTCGAGCTAAAGGTGGTGGTGCACCAAGAACTCGATCCTGACCGAATCTCCCTTCCTCTCGAGTCAGAGGAGGAGGAGAAGGAGGTCTACGTGGTGGCGGAAGTGGACCGAGGCATTCCATGTATGGCACCCGGTCTTCCTCGCCACCACGAGATGCCTCAGCCTCTTGCTCCAAAGGAGCACGAGGCGGAGATGGTCGATCACCAAGACCGTCCATCTCAGCAGAATGCACTCTCTCGAGTCGAGCGCTCTCACCAGAACGAGCTCAACCTCGCAAAAAATGCTCGACTCGACTCTAAACGACACACAACAGAAGGTGTACTAGAGGAGGAGACTAAATGTAAAGAATAGATGAGGAGATGACTCAGATGAGGAGGGAAGAATCCCTAGAACTAGCGAGGGTAGTGGGATCAGGAGGAAGCCTAACTAGCAAGCACGGCTCAAACAATGTAAGGCAATGGGTCCTCAAGCTAGACGACGCCTAACTTCGAGGTCACTAGCCTCGACACGCCTCACCTCCCTACAATGAGGACCACAATGCCCAGCAAGTGATACCAGATCTGGAGATCCAGTACCTCCTACTATCGACAAGGTAGGCAACGCCGATCAGGTCATGACGGTCTCGACTAGATTACTCTCCTAGTGCGTCCAAATTCCTTAGGGCCAATGTCTACTTGCTTTTAGTTAAGGCTTTATTAAGAGTGGTTTTTGGGGCCAAGGAAAGGGTGATGAAATCCCCCACCTTATCTTTTATGGGACAGCCCCTCCTTAGTAGTGATTTAATCCTAGATCTAGCAATCAATCGCTCCAATCAAACGCTCTCTCACTCTTGTCCTGATGCACCTTACTAACTAATGCATGAACGAAACATGCATGAATGAGGGATGTGGGTGCACGTACCTCACGCCAGCAATCAACGACAAAATGTAAAGCAAAGAAAAGACAAATGCATGCAAGGTCTACCAATGGTGCATGACCTAGATGGCAAGAAGTCTAATCTTTTGCTTTGAGTTTTATGGTCCAAGTTGATTAAAGGGGATTAAAATTAAATCTGGGAGCAAACTAAAGATCACAGCATGCACAATTGGGCTCCCAGATAAGTAAAGTAAAGCAATAAACCACCAGAAGAAATTTGAGAGCAGGATGCCCTTACCAGGCCGCCAATTGGCGGTCTCCAACCGCTGATTGGCGGTCGCTTTGTGGCTTCTGTTTCTCAAACTTTCCCAGTAGCCTCCCCTTGCTGTTCTGGTTCCCTAAAACTAAACCAAACTGGAAACAAAAAATTAAAAACCCCTCGAATCGTCCAAACCAAGGTCTGGACAGAGCACCTCCCCGGCAACGGCGCCAAAAATTTGATTGATCTCGTTTTATATTTAACCGCAAGTGCACGGCCGCGTTGAAGCACTGGCAAATATGGGTCGTCCACTGGGAGGTGTGTCGACACTTGGTTTGTGCGAAGGCGAGAGGTAACGAAAGGGAAGAAAGGTTGGTTACACTAAACTACACTACAAAGCTGAAATGAGATGGAGAAGAAACGATAAAACTAAACCCCAAAGGGGGTAGAGAAATAATGTGAACATAAAGAAGTGTATGTGTGTGCGTTCATTAAGCTCTTCACAACATGTAGTGCATGAAATCATAAAACTACATCCAACTTTCCCTCCACATGAATTAAGATTTCACTACATCATTAAAACATACAAGACAATAGTTGGAATGAAGCTACATGAACTCAAGTATAAAGACTAGACCCTACTATGCCTCCACATGAATTAAGATAAGACTACATCATTAAAACATACAAGACATTAGCTAAGGTAAAGGCATCAAGAGCTCATACACTACAACTTGTGTTTCCAATATTAACTTCATCCATATCCTAACCTTATCATTCCCCATAACATAGGTCCACTAATCAAAGCATAAGCTAAGCTTCATTCAAGAGCATTAGAATATCAAAGATAAGAGTGGAGACTCATTAGATGGTTATGGAAATCATATAAAGCTCAAGGGATAAAAATAACACACACTTAATATACTACATGATTATATCACATATTTCTCCACCCCCCAAATGGGGATGAACTACTCACTACTCATTACACTAACTATATTAGCAAAAGAAAGCATAATACTGAAATGAAAGTTAAACTAATCAAGCAATAAATATTAAAGAAGCATAAAATAAAACAAGCAACAAAGCAAACATATGAAAGGAAATTAAACTAAGAGAGAAACAACACAATTAAAGGAAAACTTCTATTATTAACTCACTCAATTACAAGTAGCTCTTCCTCCACCAGAGTTTTGCTTCAAGGCTTCACTCTTAGTAGGGAAGGTGGCCACCAAAGAGAGAGAGATGGATACAATGGGAGGTGAAGAGTTCTATTTATAAGCATGGAAAAAGCTAATCCGGGACAATCCCCCGATGTGGGACTAAACCAACACCACAAATAGACTAAGAATACACTAATACACATTCTCCATGAAACTTAGTGGATCCCGAGCAATATGGACCGCCAATTGGCGGTCTATAAGTTCTAGATTCATCTGGGCTTTGTTGTGGGCTTTGCTGGTGGTCTTTCTTGGTCCTGGATGCATCTACTTGGTTTGTTGGATCTCCGACCCGAATCGAATTGCCAAAATACTCCCCATGATGGTGTGGAGTTTCCTGGTTTGCTCTTAGGTCCTTTGGTCTTACGATCAGTTCCTTCTCCCTTGCATCTTAGTCCCCAGGTCTCACAATTAAGTCATTTTTCCTGCTTTTGGGTCCTTTCATGGCTCTTCTCTTCAAACCTCCTTATTCCTGAAAACTAAACATAAAACTCGTCACGTAGCATTGCTTAGGTGTAAGATAATGGATATAAGATACAAATATAAGAATAAAATGATGTCAATCACTAATCATTTTGGCAAAACTCATCAAGTTGTAAATTCTATCCTAAACAAGCAAGCGTACATTCATGTTTAATCAACACATTGAAATTAAAGCATTCATACCATTCTCTAATGCATGTATGTACATCTACTCCACCCCCCAAAGGGGATGGAGCTACTCACTAAACATTACACTAATTATTAAACTATGGAAAGAAAGCATATTAAAACTAAGCTAGAATTAAGAGACGATTAAACTAAAACATGCACGAACAATAAAAGAAGCATAAAACAAACAATGAAAGAAACACAAAACTTTGTTGATAAAATGACTCACATTAAAAGTAGCATCCTCCAACTTTAGTGTGTGCTTCAAGGCCTCACTTCTAGTAGGAAGAATAGCCACGTAAAATATGGAGTGATTACAATAGGAGGTGAAGAGTTCTATTTATAGGCATGGAAAAAGCTAATCCGGGACAATCCCCCGATGTGGGACTAAACAAACACCAAAAATAGCCTAAACGAACATTAATACAAGTCCAGGAGAAATCTTGGCGGATCTGGACTAATCCAGACCGCCAATTGGCGGTCCAAAATGTCCGGATCCAGTTGAGTTTTATTCTGGCCTTTTCTTTGTGCTTTTGGTGGTCTTTGATGCATCTACTTCGTTTGTTGGAGCTCCGACCCGAATCCAATTGCTAAAATACTCCCCATGATGGTGTGAAGTATTCTGTTTTACTCTTAGGTCCCTCTGTCTTGCGTTCAGGTCCTTCTCCCTTGCATCTTGGTCCCCAGATCTCATAATCCAGTCCTTTTTCCCAGCTTTTGGGTCCTTTTATACTTCATCTCTTCAAACCTAATTATTCCTGAAAACTAAACATAAAACTCGTAACATAGCATTGTTTAGGTGAAAGATAATGGATATAAGATACAAATATGAGAATGAAATGATGTCAATCAAATACCCCCACACCTAACTTTTGCTAGTGCCGAGCAAAACAAAGAAAGAGAAAAGCATGAGAAAAACAAGAAATCCTAACTCACTTTCGTAGGAATCACGGTTGCACTTAGCACGTGCACCAAGCCGTTAAACCTCCTTGTCGCCAAGGAGGAGGAGTGTTGTCTCCTGAGGGTTTTCAGCGGATATACCCACAAAATCTGAACAAGATGCATTAATCAATCTAGCTACACGACTCGTTGGACTTATTTTGTCGATCATGGGATGCGGTAATACTACGGGTCGACTCTATATATGTAATCAGTCCACACACCTAGCCTAATGAGTTATTCGTGGGAGTTAACTAAGGAATTAAGTGAAAGACATGAGCAACCTTAACTTTTTAATGTGATACAACGTGTAAAGTCCATTTTGGTTCTTATTTGACTTTTTTTTTCTTTTTTTTTCTTTTTCTTTGGAGCATTTATTGGTTGGTGTTTGATTCTCCCAGGGTTAGGTTTCGTGCATCATTGCCTATGAGGACTTACACTATCACGTACACCTTCCCCCAAATCTCCACATAGGGCAATCCCTACCACCCGTGTAACGGGAGTTCGGTCGGTGCATCCCAAGTCAGATGACTCGAAAGCACCAGGCACAAAGTCCCCTCAGACCTACTTTCCCGGGTGATAAAAGCCGTGCGACAAGAGAGAACACCACTTATTTATTTATCTACATGGGAACCAAAACTCCAACACTTAAGTTTCACAAAAAGAGATTAAAGGCCCTTGACTACGACAAACTTCCTTATACTAACAGACACGAATTATTTGACTCACTAGGTTCAGGGTGGACTTCTTTAAATGTTTGAGTACTGATACCCTAGGATTACATGCCCCCCGAGGGAAAACCGGGGTGCATCCTAACGACTCGATAAGACCTAAAGCCAGTAAACTAGAAATTCTAATGCATCAAGTTCAAGACAATTTTGGGAGCTTTCTTTTTACTTTGCCTCTCAACGGTTTTGCACATGCTAAACACACGCACAAACCCACAAAACATTTTCTTTCGCAAACACATGCAGATTTTGAAAGAAATGTGAAAATTTTAAAGCACTCGACAACCAAAAGAAGACAAGTCACCCAAGGATCATGGTAAGCAGATATATCAATGTTAAATGCGGCACACTAACATGACCCTAGCAGTACACACAAAAGAAAAGAAAACCAAAGGAAAAAGACTCGAATATGTACACACGTAAAACACCCCCCCCCCACACCTACTTCATGCATTGTCCTCAATGAATGTGAACAAGATACTACATGGATACATGCATGAAAAAGGAAAGATCTCACCAACATGAAGTACAAAGGGACGTTCGGGGTCATGTTGATGGACACAAACCCAAATTCCCTCAAAACCTGTGAGAAGCTGAAGAAGGGAGATAAATACGTGAAGAAATTGGGGCCCAAGTACACAAGGATTGGGGCCCACAACAATCGATGCTCACTGAAGGAGTCTTTTATTACACACTTCTTCTTCTTCTTTTCTTTTTTTTGTTTTTTGTTTTTTTATACATCAACCAAGATATTCTCATAATCATTTGGTCAAGGAACATCAAATGAGAACATCAAGTCATGGGGCCCAGTGACTTGCCGAGATGGGCAAACTCCACTGGTACTCTGAGGTGTCATGAGAGGTGAAAGGTCAAAGCTGAAAGGCTCGAACCCCTCATGATATTGGTTGGGTGTGGGCAACAAAGAATGAAGTTGTGTTGCCTCACTAGGATTTAATTGCTCATCGAAGAAAACCCTCCAACCAATAGGCGGGTGCATCGGAATGAGTTCCTCAGGCTCATTCGATGGATGCAGCAGACATGCATCACTAAGAGTGGGGCTTCTCCCACCATCATTTAGATCATCAAGCATAAGCTCGGTCATAGGTGGGTCCTTGTTGGAGTCAATATGAAGCTCAAATGGCTCAATGGCCATGGGACATGAGGTAGAGACACCTTCTCGTATAGGCATATGGTGAGGTGTCTCACTCTCACTAGTACTCTCAACAAAATCATGCAACGAACACTCCCTTTGGACATTCATGTTCGAGGCCAACTCACTCTGTTGCATTGCAAAGACAGGCAATGAGTCTTCGCTGGGCCCACGAACATTCTCAATGGGTGGCATTGGGTTTAGGGGTGCTCGTTGATTTTGTGGTGCTTTCTCCAATTGGCGGATGAGATTTAGATTTAAAGGTTCATCCATGGGTTCCTATTGCTTACCAGAGTTGAACACATGAAACTCGGCACTCATGTTACCGAATGAGAGCTTCATGAGATCATTTCTACAATTAATCAAGGCATTGGAGGTTGCCAGAAATGGTCTACCCAAAATCAAAGGTATTTGAGAGTGGGTGTTCGAAACAGGATTGGTATCGAGGACAACAAAATCGACTGGAAATATAAAATCTCCAACTTTGATAAGCACGTCCTCGATAATCCCCATGGGAATACGAATGGATCTATCCGCCAGTTGGAGGGTGATCTTAGTTGGTTTCAATTCTCCCAAGTTCAACTGTTGATAAACAGAGAATGGGAGGAGGTTGACCGCTGATCCTAAATCAAGCAAAACATTGCTCAATCTAGTGTCCCCTATCGTACACTGAATAGTAGGACACCCAGGGTCCTTGTATTTTGTGTAGGTGGGATTGGACAAAAGTGAGCTGATATTTGCAGTCAAGAATGCTTTCTTAGGAACATTGGTCTTCCTCTTGGTTGTGCAGAGATCCTTCAACACTTTGGCATATTGAGGTATTTGTTGGATGACATCCAACAAGGGGATGTTAACCTTCACTTGCTTAAACACCTCTAATATCTTGTCCATGTTATCACTCTACTTTTTGTTTAACCTACTTGGATAGGGAGCTTTTGGCAGGTAGGTTTTCTGCTGTGCCTGAGAAGAAAGCTTTGGTGTATTACCCTCACCCTCAGCTTCTTCACCACCATTCCCACTGAGGGGCTACATAGATGGTGGTGGGTGTGGCAAGGAAATGTGATTGTCAACCTGTTTTCCATTCCTTAAGGTCACAATGGAATTGACATGGTGAACAGGTTCCTCCACATGGTTCACTTGCCTCCCCCGAGGTACCACATTCTCATTTTGCATTTGTTGTTGTTGGTACATGCGGGGGATAGCCTCAGGCTGGCTAAGAAAAGACCCTCTCTCTCTTTCTTGTACAGACTGAGCCAATTGGCCTATCTGAAGCTCTAGAGATTTGATGGTCTGCTGACTGGAAGTGAGAACTTGACTCGTAGTTGACATAAAAATTTTCATTGATTTTCGAAGTCCACGAGTCAAGGTCTCAAGCGAATTGAATCGGGTTTCCATATTATTGGAATTTGGGAAACCCGATTGATTGGTGGTTTGCGCTTGGGGTGGCTGATAGGATTGTGCATGCATGGGAGGTTGGTGTGATTGGTAAGGTGGTCTACAGGAGTTTGGAGGACCACCCGGGGCATTAGTTTGGTTCCATGAAAAATTGGCGTGGTTCCTCCATCCAGGATTATAGTATGATGAGTATGGGTCATTCCTGGCTCTATCCTAGACGGCGTTGACACGCTCCATCTCAGGAGGAATGGACTCACACTCGCTTTCTACATGACCTATCCTACCACATGAATGACAGGGAACTGAACTAGATGTGGACATGTGAGGTGCACTTTGTTGGTTTTGGAGCTCAATCGAATCCATACGGTGCATTAAGGCCGCCATGCGTGCCTCGTTGGCCGTAGTGGTATCGATAGCAAATGCGGCACCCGATCTAGTCGAGTTTGCATTCGCGATCCTCGCTCCTATACTAGATGATGCAGGTGGTTCCTTCACACTCTCCCACTGCATGGTTTTCTCAGCGAGGTCTTCTAGGAAGGCCCATGCCTCCCTTTCATCCTTTCCCAAAAACTCTCCTTGACACATGGACTCAAGGAGCGTTCTGGACGGGATGTGAAGACCCTCATACACAATCTGACAAAGACGCCACAACTCAATGCCATGGTGAGGGCATGAGGATAGTAGCTCTTTGAACCTCTCAAGATATGCATGAAATGGTTCGGTCTCATGTTGATAGAACGAATTGATTTCGTTCCTCAATTTTTGAGTCTGATGATTAGGAAAGTACTTCTTGAGGAATGCAGATTGAAACTCATCCCAAGTCCTAAAGGCAATCGCCTGGTTGCTGTACAACCACTTCTTGGCATCATCCTTTAGTGCAAAAGGAACGAGCCTAAGATGGATGGAGTCTGTGCTAAGTTGTTGCAGCTTGAACATAGCACAGACCTCCTCAAATTCCCTGAGAAAGATATAGGGGTCACCTTTCCCAGTGAAATGAGGGAGCATGGAAATGAATTGAGGCTTAACCTCAAAATGGTTCCCATTAGCCTCTGGTAATATGATGCATGAGGGTAGAACGGTACGGCTCGGGTAGCATCGATCACGAAGAGGTATGGGAACGACAACTGGAAGCACAGGTGGAATAGGTGGGTCCAGCAACTGCTCCTCCTCACGGAAATTAGCAGCCATTGGACCCGAACTACGTGCGACACGAGAGGAGGAAGGTGTCGAGAAATCGATGACCGAAGCCGGATTGACAACGCTCCTCGTCAAACGACCACTCTCGTCTCGTGTCCACGAAAGCATGCACCAAAGGTTCACACACAAACCACAACTCTCTTTTTTTCTCTTTTTTTTCAAATAAAGAATGTACGTAGAAGAGAAGACGAGGGAACACAGGAGAGAAAGAATGACTCAGGAGAGAAGGTAAGAAGTCCTTAAACTACGGCGGATGGGTACAGGTAGAAGCACACAAGCAAACAAGGCTCAAGCAATCCTAAGGTCGCTATAGGTCCTTACAGCTAGACGACGCCTAACTGCGAGGTCACACGGCCTCAACACGCCTCACCTCCCTACAACGAGGACCACAAAGCCCAGCAAGTGAGCCAAGATCCGGGGATCTCGTCTCTCCTACTATCGACAAAGTGGGCAACGCCGATCAGGTCATGACGGTCGGGACCGGATCACTCTCCTAATGCGCCCGAAATCCTTAGGGCCAATGTCTACTTGATTTTAAAAATTAGGCTCTTTATTAGTGTTGTTTGTGGGGCGAAGGAAAGGGTGATGAAATCCCCCACCTTATCATTTATGGGACAGCCCCTCCTTAGTAGCGTTTTGGAGTCCTAATCTAGCAATCAACTCTCCAAACAAAACGCTCAACTCACACTTGTTTCAATGCAATTCCTACTAACTAATGCATGTTCATACGAAATGCATGAATGAGAGTAGAAGGTGTGTACCTCACGCCAGCTCTCAGCAACAGAAAATAAAGCTAAGATAAAAGACAATCTAAATGCCTAAGTCACATACATGATGCATGACCTAAACAACAAGAATGCCTAATATTTTGCTTTGAGTTTTACGGTCCAAGTTGCTTAAAGGAGGTTGATTATGGATCTGGGAACAAACTATAAGTCAAAACATGCCAAATTAAATCCCAGATCACTACATCAATTATGAAAACCAACCAAAGAAATAAGAGACAAAAACGAGCTTACCAGACCGCCAATTGGCGGTCTCAGGCCGCTGATTGGCGGTTTTAAATGCTCAGATTCACTCACAACTTCTCCGGGTGTTCCTCCTGATGACTCCAAGTCTCCTGAAACAAGGACAAACTACACAACACAAATTTAATCCACTCGAATCGTCCAAACAAGGGTCTGGACTGGCACCTCCCCGGCAACGGCGCCAAAAACTTGTTGAATGTTTTATTTCAAACCACAAGTGCACGGCCGCGATGAAGCGGTGGCAAGTACGGGTCGTCCTCAGGGAGGTGAGCAGCATCTTGCTTGCAAGAAATCAAGCGGCGAAAATAATGGAGAAGAGAGTTGTTTATGCTAATCTAGACTACACTACACTAAGAAGTATGAAATGCGAACGAAACAAACAAACGATGGAATAACAACTAAACTAAGAACAAAGGAAGAATGCTGGAATACAGAAATGGGAAAACCCCTAAGGGGTGAAGTGAGTGCACACATGCAAAGAGGTGGGTGTAGAATACATTCTTTAAGCACATGAAGGTGGTGTTTATCAAGCATAGGAAGTGTCTAAATGTTATGGCAAAACCTATCAATCTATTAACCAACTTGGTTGATTAACATTTACATATGCAAGGTGTTTATTTCAGAACCTAAACAAGCATGAGAGGTGTCTAATCATTTTGCAAAACTCATCAAGTTGTAAATTCTATCCTAAACAAGCAAGCATACATTCATGTTTAATCAACACATTGAAATTAAAGCATTCATCCCATTCTCTAATGCATGTATGTACATCTACTCCACCCCCCAAAGGGGATGGAGCTACTCACTAAACATTACACTAATTATTAAACTATGGAAAGAAAGCATATTAAAACTAAGCTAGAATTAAGAGACGATTAAACTAAAACATGCACAAACAATAAAAGAAGCATAAAACAAACAATGAAAGAAACACAAAACTTTATTGATAAAATGACTCACATTAAAAGTATCATCCTCCTACTTTAGTGTGTGCTTCAAGGCCTCACTTCTTGTAGGAAGAATAGCCACTTAAAATTTGGAGTGACTACAATAGGAGGTGAAGAGTTCTATTTATAGGAATGGAAAAAGCTAATCCGGGACAATCCCCCGATGTGGGACTAAATAAACACCAAAAATAGCCTAAACGAACATTAATACAAGTCCACGAGAAATCTTGGCGGATCTGGACTAATCCAGACCGCCAATTGGCGGTTCCAGACAGCCAATTGGCGGTCCACAATGTCCGGATCCAGTTGAGTTTTATTCTGGGCTTTTCTTTGTGCTTTTGGTGGTCTTTGATGCATCTACTTCGTTTGTTGGAGCTCCGACCCGAATCCAATTGCTAAAATACTCCCTGTGATGGTGTGAAATATTCTGTTTTACTCTTAGGTCCCTCTGTCTTGCGTTCAGATCCTTCTCCCTTGCATCTTGGTCCCCAGATCTCACAATCCAGTCCTTTTTCCCAGCTTTTGGGTCCTTTAATGCTTCATCTCTTCAAACCTAATTATTCCTGAAAACTAAACATAAAACTCGTAACATAGCATTGCTTAGGTGAAAGATAATGGATATAAGATACAAATATGAGCATGAAATGATGTCAATCAGCCATCGATCGAGGGATATTTTGCTCGCCCTTAGCGGGAGAGCTTCCTCCATCTTTGGGAATAGTGGGAGATATAAGGTTGTCTATCGTTGTGCCATGAATAGATGTATGAGGCGCGATTCACCCTTAGTGGACACCAAGTATATTTGTTTGTGAATACAATGGATAAACGTATCTGGTATCAAATGAAATAAGTTTTCTTAACAAGACCCGGAGCCCTAGCTCGGTTTTGAGAAAGAGAGTTTTTCTTACGAGGATTGGTCAAATTCCCTCGTAATTAAAACGACAAGAGTCATAAGAGTTTGAAAATGCAAATGTTGCGATATTTAGAAGTGGTTATGATTAGAAAAATGTTTTCTTACCTTGATTTTATAATATATCTGATAGCCCTTAGCTAGTTTATATTATAATTGATAGGATCTTGAATTGCTGCATTTATGGACAATTTTTTATTTTGCGGTATTGATTTTTAAAACATAAAATTGACATTAAATCCCATAAAATTTATTTTGTAGAAATGTCAAATATTCAACCTATAATGCAATCTATGATTGAAAAACATCCTTTGCCAAATGATGGCTCAAACTTCATAAGCTGGTAACTCAAACTCAATATCGTGTTGAAGTTTGAGAAACTATCTCATATTTTGGATGGTCAAATCCCAAAATTAAATGAGAAGGCAACTGATAGCGAGAGAGAGGCAAACGGCAAGTCGGAAGACCAAGAGAACCAGGTTCGCAGTCTAATGTTGGCCTCCATGGGTGACTCACTTCAAGCGAAATACTTGGATTCAAAACCCAAGAAGACCATGGAAGCTTTAACAAAGATGTTCATGGATAGTGCTAGAAAAGAGCGCTATAAGACCACCATCGCACTCACAAGGTTCCACATGGCGGAGGTAACATCGGTATCCATGCATTTTCTCACGACGCAAGGATACATTGTGGAAGATTTGATTCTTTGCTCTCTAGCCCTGTCCTACAAGGACTTCATTATGTACTATCATGTGTGTGAGAAACGGGTGAGTCTTGAGGAACTTCACAACGCTCTCAAAACGGCTGAAGTTGACATGGGCAAGGGTCGGGACAACCACGTCCTAGCCGTCCATGGAGGGAGCAAGAAGATCACCAAATGTGAAGGCAAATTCACCAAAAATATGTCAATCAAGAGCAAGGGAGTAGGAGGTGCTCGTGTGAGTGCCTCGAGGGGGAATTCTTCGAAATCTCCGACTCCCAACACGGAGTTCTTTCACTGTGGTGAAAAGGGACACATCCGGCCAAATTTCCCCAAGTACAAGGAAGACATTGACAATGGGGTGATTGAACGTAAGCGACCCAAAAAGGCCAAAGGTATATTTGTTATTGAGATAAGTTTAGCCACCTGATTGACATCATTTCATTCTCATATTTGTATCTTATATCCATTATATTTCACCTAAGCAATGCTACGTGACGAGTTTTATGTTTAGTTTTCAGGAATAAAGAGGTTTGAAGAGAAGAGCCATGAAAGGATCCAAAAGCAGGAAAAAGGACTTAATTGTGAGACCTGGGGACCAAGATGCAAGGGAGAAGGACCTGATCGTAAGACCGAAGGACCTAAGAGCAAAACAGAATACTCCACACCATCATGGGGAGTATTTTACCAATTCGAGTCGGGTCGGAGCTCCAATAAGTCAAGTAACCGCATCAAAGACCAACAATACCAGAAAGAAAAGCCCACAACAAATTCCAACACTATCCGAAGATTTTGGACCGCCAATTGGTGGTCTTGGACCGCTAATTGGCGGTCCATATTGCTCAGGATCCGTCGAAATTTCTCCTGGACTTGTATTAATGTTCGTTTAGGCTATTTTTGGTATTGGTTTAGTCCCACATCGGGGGATTGTCCCCGATTAGCTTTTTCCATGCTTATAAATAGAACTCTTCACCTTCCATTGTAATTACCCATTGCTTGGTGGCATTCTCTCTACTAAGGAGTGAGCCTTGAAGCAAAAACTCAAGGTGGAGATGAATGCTACCTTCAATGTGAGTCATTTGTTAATAAAATAATTCTTCTAGTTTCTTTCAATCTTGTCTTTTAATTTGTGCATGTTTGTTTAGTCTTTCCTTTCCTTTTATGTTTCTTTAATGCTTCTTGCCTTGTTAGTTAACTTTCATTTCAGTATTATGTTTTCTTTTGCTAATATAGTTAGTGTAATGAGTAGTGAGTAGTTCCATCCCCATTTGGGGGGTGGAGAAATTTGTGATATAATTATGTAGTGTATTAAGTGTGTGTTATCTTTATCCCTTGAGCTTTATATGATTTCCATAACCATCTAATGGGTTTTCACTCTTATCTTTGATATGCTAATGCTCTTGAATGAAGCTTAGCTTATGCTTTGATTAGTGGACCTATTTTATGGGGAATGATAAGGTTAGGATATGGATGAAAGTTAATATTGGAAACACAATTTGTAGTGTATGTGCTCTTGTTGCCTTTACCTTAGCTAATGTCTTGTATGTTTTAATGATGTAGTGAAATCTTAATTCATGTAGAGGCATAGTAGGGTATAGTCTTTATACTTGAGTTCATGTAGCTTCATTCCAATTATTGTCTTGTATGTTTTAATGATGTAGTCTTATCTTAATTCATGTAGAGGCAAAGTTGGATGTAGTTTTATGATTTCATGCACTACATGTTGTGAGGAGCTTAATGAACACACACACACACTTCTTTATGTTCACATTATTTCTCTACCCCCTTTGGGGCTTAGTTTATTGCTTATCTTCATTTCCTTTTTGCATCTTAGTGTAGTTTAGTGGAACCGACCCTTCTCTTCCCTTTCTTTACCTCTCGCCTTCGCACAAACCAAGTGTCGACACACCTCCCAGTGGACGACCCGTATTTGCCACCGCTTCAACGCGGTCGTGCACTTGCGGTTAAATATAAAACGATCAATCAAGTTTTTGGCGCCGTTGCCGGGGAGGTGCTCTGTCCAGACGTTGGTTTGGACGATTCGAGGGGTTTTTAATTTTTTGTTTCCAGTTTTTCATAGTTTCAGGGAACTACTGGATCAAGGGGAGGCTGCTGGACAAATTTGAGGAACAGAAGACCTAAAAGGACCGCCAATCAGCGGTTGGAGACCGCCAATTGGCGGCCTGGTGAGGGCTTCCTACTTTCAAATTTTTTCTGGTAGTTAGTTTTGTAATTTGTGTTATCTGGGAGCCCTATTTTGCATGATTTTACTTCTGGTTTGCTCCCAGATCATTAATCACTCCCCCATTAATCAACTTGGCCCTAAAATCCAAAGTAAAAGACTAGACATTCTTATTTGTTTAGGTCACGCATCATGTATTGACTTAGGCATATAGTTGTCTTTTCTTTTAGCTTTATTTTCAGTTGTTGAGTGCTGGCGTGAGGTATGCATTTCCTACACTCATTCATGCATCTCGTATGCCCATGCATTAGTTAGTAGGAATTGCATCAGGACAAGAGTGAGAGAGCGTTTGATTGGAGCGATTGATTGCTAGATCTAGGATCAAATCGCTACTAAGGAGGGGTTGTCCCATAAAAGATAAGGTGGGGGATTTCATCACCCTTTCCTTGGCCCCAAAAATCACTCGTAATAAAGCCTTAACTAAAAGCAAGTAGACATTGGCCCTAAGGAATTCGGACGCACTAGGAGAGTAATCTAGTCGAGACCGTCATGACCTGATCGGCGTTGCCTACCTTGTCGATAGTAGGAGGTACTGGATCTCCGGATCTGGTATCACTTGCTGGGCATTGTGGTCTTCGTTGTAGGGAGGTGAGACGTGTCGAGGCTAGTGACCTCGAAGTTAGGCGTCGTCTAGCCTAAGGACCCATTGCCTTTCATTGTTTGAGCCGTGCTTGCTAGTTAGGCTTCTTCCTGATCCCTCTACCCACGCTAGCTTTAGGGATTCTTCCCTTCTCCTCTGAGTCATCTTCTTCTCACCTACTTCTACGTTTTAGTCTCCTCCCTTTTACACTCTCTGGTAGCATTTTAGGGTCGAGTCGAGCACTTTTTGCGAGCTTAGTCTCGTGGTGGTGAGAGTGGTCGACTCGAGAGTTGTTTGTTGAGATGGATGGTTACATGGGCGACCATTCATATCATTGTTGGGACCAGGATGATTCTCCCTGGTATTCCGGACCCATGCAACCTGGGGTGGCTCAGACGAACACCCCGTACGGTTGGGATGATCTTCACTATGTGACTGAGCAATCTTCATATTGGGGTGATATGAGAGAGGCACCGACGGCTAGATCTCCATCTAGTTATGTTGGATCACACTCTGGGCAACAAACTTTGGCTTCTTTCATGCATGCGGTAGATGACATGAGTGCACCAGTGGCTCCAGTAGCCATATCGTGCGATTGTTGTGGGTTGCGTGGTCATAATATCGGGGAATGTCCTTATGTTCCCCCAGAGCCTGAGTATGAGCATACATTTTCCCAAAATGCTCAATATGACTATTACGCATCCGCGTACATCCCGAGAGTGATGGATTCATGGGGAAACAATTCTTATTCAAATTCTTATACTTCATATTCACCCCAGTATCCTCCTCCCGAATACCCAGAATTCTACCAGCACCCCACTCCAAATCATTGGACTCATTCTCAACCCATCAACACCCAACCCCAAAAATTCCCAAGCTCTGACTTGGACCCCATCGTTGACCGCATACCTGATTCCTTGAAACAAACTCTCCAAACATTCATGGAAACCACACAAAACTTACTGAAGTCCAACTTGAATTCCTTGCAAACCATGGAAATGCAAGTGAGCCAGATGACACAACAATTCCATGAACGTGAGGAGGGTAACTTTTCTTGTCAACATGAGGATTCATCTTTTGATATCGAACCACCACCACATCCACAAATTCAAAGCACAATCTTTCAAAGTCAAACTCCTAGTCAGTCTGAGGGACTTGGGGTTTCAATTCACGATCACTTAGTGGAGGATTCGATTCAAATTGAGAATAGCTTGGACCAGTTCTATTATGAGTCGGCACAGGATTGTGGCTTACCTTTTTGTCCCATGGCCCTTGACCCACATGATCTTATTGTTGTACCTCCTAAGGACTCACCTTTGGTGGAGCAAGAGCTCCCTAGTACCCTTAATCTCATACGACCTGATGAGAGTTTGCCTCTCACTATTGTTCCTGATCATCTTGGAAATGATGGAACATCAAACAACTACATTGCTCATGAGGGTATTAGGAGTTCCTGGGAGGATACCTTGGGTATGAGACCCACTGTTTGTTCGCCTGATGTGTCGGATATGCCTAACGAGGTTCTTGACCTCGTTCCGACGCACCAGCCTGTTGGTTGGAGAGTTTGGATTGACGATCATAACTTCAGCAGCGCAACAGGAGAAACTCTTCTTCCGTTGCCCCTTATTTCCCAAACTCTTGAGAGGTTCAAGCTCTTTCAGTTTGATCCTTTGAATGAGACGCCTTTGCGTCCAATTCATGAACATCTCATTTCATCTGGTGCTCTTTGTGAAGGGGGCCCACGCATGCGTATTCTAGCCCCGCGTGGTGTCATGTTCCCTTTCCAAGTGCATTGACCCACTCTTGAGGTTCCCATTTGATGTGTTTTGACAAATGAAGATGGGAACTTATGTTTGTACATAGTTATATAAAAAAGAAAAAAAAGGAAAAAAAAGAAGAAAAGAAAAAGAAAAAGAAAGGAAAAACAGAAAAAAAGTTCAATAAAAGACTCCTTCAGTGAG
Source organism: Triglochin maritima (assembly GCA_963682175.1). NCBI lineage: Eukaryota > Viridiplantae > Streptophyta > Magnoliopsida > Alismatales > Juncaginaceae > Triglochin > Triglochin maritima. The sequence goes on from OY821785.1 coordinate 16,829,803, forward strand.
CATCGATTGTTGTGAGCCCCAACCCTTGTGTATTTGGGCTCCATTTCTTTCACGTATTTGTACCCTTTCTTTAGCATCTCACAGGTTTTGAGGGAATTTGGGTTGTGTCCATCAACATAGCCATACACTTCCCTTTGTACTTCACGTTGGTGAGATCTCTCCTTTTTCATGCATAAATCCATGTAGTATCTTGCTTGCATTCATTGAGGACAATGCATGAAGTAGGTGTGGGGGGGTGTTTTACGTGTGTACATAGTTGAGTCTTTTTCCTTTGATTTTGTTTTCTTTTGTTTGCATTGTTAGGGTCATGATAGTGTGCTGCATTTAATATCGATATATCTGCTTGCCATGATCCTTGGGTGACTTGTCTTCTTTTGCTTGCCTAGTGCTTCAAAATTTTCACATTTCTTTCAAAATCTTCATGTGTTTTCGAAAGAAAATGTTTTGTGGGTTTTGCGTGTGTTTAGCATGTGCAAAACCGTTGAGAGGCAAAGTAAAAAGAAAGCTCCCAAAATTGTCTTGAACTTGATGCATTAGGATATCTAGTACGTGGCTTTAGGATTTATCGAGTCGTTAGGATGCACCCCAGTTTTCCTTTGGGGGTGAGTAATCATAGGGTTTCAGTGCTCAAACATTCAAAGAAGTCCACCCTGAACCTAGTGAGTCAATAATTCGTGTTTGTTAATTTAGGAAGTTTGTTGTAGTCAAGGACCCTCTTAATCTTGTTGTGAGACAGTAGTGTAGGGGTTTTGGTTCATGTGTAGATAAGAAATAAGTGAGTAGATGTTCTCTCTTCTCGCACGGCTCCTATCACTCGGGAAAGTAGGTCTGAGGGGACTTTGTGCCTGGTGCTTTCGAGTCATCTGACTTGGGATGCGCCGACCGAACTCCCGTTACACGGGTGGTAGGGATTGCCCTATGTGGAGATTTGGGGAAAGGTGTACGTGATAGTGTAAGTCCTCATGGGCAATGATGCACGAAACCTGACCCTGGGAGAATGAAGCTCCAACTAATAAAAAGAAAAAAAAAATAATGTGAAAAGAAACAAAAAGAAAAATAATGGTAATGCAAATAAGAACCTTAATGGACCTTACACTTTGTATCACTTGAGGATCTTGAGGTTGTCCATGTCTTTTACTTAATTCCTTATTTAACTTGCACGAATGGTTTATTAGGCTAGGTGTGGACTGATTACCTATATAGAGTCGGCCCGTAGGATTACCGCGTCCATTGATCGACAAAATATTTCCAACGAGTCGAGGTCTAGATTGAATAATGCATCTTGTTCGGATTTTGTGGGTATATCCGCTGAAAACCCTCAGGAGACAACACTCCTCCTCCTTGGCAACAAAGAGGTTTAACGGCTTGTTGCACGTGCTAAGTGCAACCGTGATTCCTACGAAAGTGAGTTAGGATTTCTTGTTTCTCGTTTGCTTTTATCATTCTTTGTTTTGCTCGGGACTAGCAAAAACTTAGGTGTGGGGGTATTTGATTGACATCATTTCATGCTCATATTTGTACCTTATATCCATTATATTACACCTAAGCAATGCTACGTGACGAGTTTTATGTTTAGTTTTCAGGAATAAAGAGGTTTGAAGAGAAGAGCCATGAAAGGATCCAAAAGCAGGAATAAGGACTTAATTGTGAGACCTGGGGACCAAGATGCAAGGGAGAAGGACCTGATCGTAAGACCAAAGGACCTAAGAGCAAAACAGAATACTCCACACCATCATGGGGAGTATTTTACCAATTCGAGTCGGGTCGGAGCTCCAACAAGTCAAGTAACCGCATCAAAGACCAACAATACCAGAAAGAAAAGCCCACAACAAATTCCAACACGATCCGAAGATTTTGGACCGCCAATTGGCGGTCTTGGACCGCTAATTGGCGGTCCATATTGCTCAGGATCCGTCGAAATTTCTCCTGGACTTGTATTAATGTTCGTTTAGGCTATTTTTGGTATTGGTTTAGTCCCACATCGGGGGATTGTCCCCGATTAGCTTTTTCCAAGCTTATAAATAGAACTCTTCACCTTCCATTGTAATTAACCATTGCTTGGTGGCATTCTCTCTACTAAGGAGTGAGCCTTGAAGCAAAAACTCAAGGTGGAGATGAATGCTACCTTCAATGTGAGTCATTTGTTAATAAAATAATTCTTCTAGTTTCTTTCAATCTTGTCTTTTAATTTGTGCATGTTTGTTTAGTCTTTCCTTTCCTTTTATGTTTCTTTAATGCTTCTTGCCTTGTTAGTTAACTTTCATTTCAGTATTATGTTTTCTTTTGCTAATATAGTTAGTGTAATGAGTAGTGAGTAGTTCCATCCCCATTTGGGGGGTGGAGAAATTTGTGATATAATTATGTAGTGTATTAAGTGTGTGTTATCTTTATCCCTTGAGCTTTATATGATTTCCATAACCATCTAATGGGTTTTCACTCTTATCTTTGATATGCTAATGCTCTTGAATGAATCTTAGCTTATGCTTTGATTAGTGGACCTATTTTATGGGGAATGATAAGGTTAGGATATGGATGAAGTTAATATTGGAAACACAATTTGTAGTGTATGTGCTCTTGTTGCCTTTACCTTAGCTAATGTCTTGTATGTTTTAATGATGTAGTGAAATCTTAATTCATGTAGAGGCATAGTAGGGTATAGTCTTTATACTTGAGTTCATGTAGCTTCATTCCAATTATTGTCTTGTATGTTTTAATGATGTAGTCTTATCTTAATTCATGTAGAGGCAAAGTTGGATGTAGTTTTATGATTTCATGCACTACATGTTGTGAGGAGCTTAATTAACACACACACACTTCTTTATGTTCACATTATTTCTCTACCCCCTTTGGGGCTTAGTTTATTGCTTATCTTCATTTCCTTTTTGCATCTTAGTGTAGTTTAGTGTAACCGACCCTTCTCTTCCCTTTCTTTACCTCTCGCCTTCGCACAAACCAAGTGTCGACACACCTCCCAGTGGACGACCCGTATTTGCCACCGCTTCAACGCGGCCGTGCACTTGCGGTTAAATATAAAACGATCAATCACCACCTTTGTCCATGATTGGGTAATTAATACCGGATCTTGTGCTCACATAATTTCAAAAGTGCAGCTACTAAAGGATAGGAAGGAACTCGTGAAGAATGAGATGATTTTGAAGGTCGGAAATGGTGCGAGTGTTGCTGCGATTGCACAAGGTTCTATGGAGCTTCAATTATCAAGTGGTTTAAATTTATGTTTGAAGAACATTTATTATGTGCATTCGATTAGCAAGAATATTATTTCTGTATCATGTTTGGATATGGATAATTTTAATATAAATATTTCAAATTCTTGCTTGTCTGTATCAAAGAATGGTATTTTCTATGCAAATGAATTCGTAAGGAATGGTCTCTATTTGCTTGAATTGAATAATAAATAAATCTGAAACATCAATAACAAAAGACTTAAAACTACTCACGTGAATGATACACTCTTGTGGCACTATCGTCTTGGTCACATAAATGAAGAACGCATCAAGAAATTGCAAGAAGCTAACGTTCTTGGTCAACTTGATTTTAAATCTTTGGAGACGTGCGAACCTTGCCTAATGGGCAAAATGACCAATAGGCCTTTCAAGAAGAAAGGAACAAGAGCGAATGACTTGTTGGATTTGATACATTCCGATGTATATGGTCCGATGAGTACTAGTGCAAGAGACGGTTTCAGGTACTTCATTACGTTCATGGATGACTATAGTCGTTATGGCTATATTTATCTAATGAGAAACAAAAGTGAGTCCATTGACAAGTTCTAGGAATTCAAGAATGAAGTAGAGAACCAACTCAACAAGAAAATCAAGTCTCTACGAACGGATCGTGGAGGTGAGTACTTAAGTATCGAATTTGACTCATTCCTAAAGGAGTGTGGTATTGTACCATAGCTCACCCCTCCTGGTAGACCTTAGTGGAATGGGTATCCTTAAGGAGGAATACGATATTACTCGACATGGTTCGATGTGTAATATGGTATATTCACCTGTAGTATGGCTACACAACCATCTACGTTCTCCTTTCCTGAACTTCCCTGCTTGCTTTCTCCAGCCCTTGCACAAGAAATGGTTACTTGTGCGTACTTTAGATGTCGTACTTGTGAAGGTGTATGAGGTCAGCCAAGTACTCCATGTACCAAACCTTTATGCGATGTGTGGCATCACAAAACAAGAATTGGTTGAAGAATTAACAAGAGGAGATGAACGTACTCCTCATGCTCCCCTATTACCCTGGCAGCTATCATCTAAGCCTGGAGCAGAAGGTTGGAAAGGGACACATTTTGTTGCCTTGCGACGTGGGTTGGGTACTTGTGCACCGTCTGGCCACAGGATTAGCCCCAAACTTAGGGCAACATCTTCTTCGGTGAGGGGGACTACCCCAGACCTGATCCTCACCCCTCCTTGGCGTCATAGTGGTTGACGACAAATCGACAATGTCATTGTCTACCAAGATTTTATTCACTGTGATGAAGTGACCGAAGGGGGTCCCCAAGGATATGGCCTTCTCCTCGTCGTGCATTTTGTTTAACTCCTTCTCTATCAGTGTCCAGGAGCATTTCGATGGATGGAACTAGTTGGTGGACTCTTGAGACAATAAACACACCGACTGTAGCAAGTTCATACATCAAACAAAGGAAGAAACCACAGTTACATCGATAAACCTAATAAACCACCACTTGTCATGGGTTCGAAGGAGCAGATGGAGAATCCATTTGTCGACGGTTGAACAAAAAAGTCTTCTGCTTTTTGGACCTCCAGAAGTAAATAGGAAATACGCCGGAAGGAAGGGTAGTGGATTCTTGACGTTTTTTGCTATCCTCAGATTCTCAGCCGTTGTTGGATTGATGGCTTTTCGATGTCTTCTGTTTGTGGCAGAAAAGGAACCGTCAAATGCAACAAAGACAATATCAAATTATTTTTTGAAGAAAAGGCAAGTTACGACTACGAGGGCATGGCATGTCTATATCAAGGGCCGTCAAGCTCCCATCGTGCTCGATCGAGTACACAACCAAAATAGAAGATAACGAACTCAATGTTTTTACAATAACGAACATCGAGCAATACCGAGGGTCCATCAAGCCGTATCTCATGCATCATTGAAACAGATCTAAATGATAGCTTTATCGTCTAACTTTACATCCCCTCATATCTAGGACCGTCGAGCAGACATCATGCTCGATCGAGTACACAAACAATACAGAAGATAACAAACTCAACGTACATACAATAACAAACATTGACTTATATCGAGTGTCCATCGAGCCGTATCGAGTGCATCATTAAAACATATTTAACAATATCTTTACAGTCTAACTTTTCATCTCTTCTTATTATGTCCATTTCCACCACATCTACTGCAGTTGCACGGCTGGACCACAACTTCCCGTAGAGACGGTAGACGTTTTCTCTTTATCCTTACCTACTTTTATCTTGTACCCTGGACAATGTGTAAGGGTAATTTCCAAATGAAACCCAGCGATAAGGCGTGGGACACTTTTGAATGAATGGCTAAACGTACCCTTGAGTGAGACACCATGAGAGAGCCATTTGCCGCCTGGTCTTCTGGTCGAGCTGGATCATACCAAGTTGAGTCAACTATTGAGTTTGAGGGAAACATTGTTGCTCTCATGCGTAGGATAAAGAGTTTAAAGTTGACCGAGCTCCTATAGCTCTGGTCGCTACTCCCACTTGTAGTAGATGTGGACTTACGGGACATTGTGGCTTGGAATGTGCTTATGCTCCAAGTGATACTGAGCATGCAAATGCGATGTATCAATAGCAACCCCGTAATGAGACGTACATCACTCCTGCAACCCAGGATGGCAAAATCACCGTAACTTTTCTTGGGGGGCACGGTCAGAGCTCACACACTCAACCTCAACCCCCACCATATCACCCTTCACGCCCATCAACAACCTACCAACCCCCACATCAAAGTACTCAGTCCCATACTCACCAATCTCCTCAGGCCACACCATATGGTTATTTTAGTCTGATTCTACCCTAGTGGGTTGATCTAAAGGACTCCAATCCAGAACAATCCTTTCAAGCGTTTATGTAGAGCAGCAAAGTTTGGTCAAAACTTGGAAATGCAAGTCAACTAGTTGGCACGTCAACTCAATGAACATGGGATGGGTCAATTTCCAAGTCAACCCGAGGTGAAACCTCGGGGTACCCAATCTCAAGGAAGGCTGCTAGTACCTCGTGCTACCTCTTAAACGACCCATCATGTTAATGTAATTCACACTGTATGGTCTGGTAAGGAGGTGGATGATTGACATCATCTCATGCATATATTTGTGTCTTATATCCTTTATTTTTAGCCTAAGCAATGCTACGTAACGAGTTTTATATTTATGTTTTAGGAATAAATTGGATTGAGAAGAAGAGATTCAAAAACGAATCAAAAGCAAGGAAAATGACTAAGTTTCAAGACTTATGGACTGAGATGAAAGATACAAGGACACGGATGTAAAACCAAAAGGATAAATGAGCAAATCAAGAAGCCTCACACTTTAATGAGGATTATTTTGGCAATTAAATCTAGGCCCAACCATGAACAACCAAATCAGATTCATCAAACACTAAGAAATCAAGCCAGAACCGAGCCACCAAAATCCAGACTCGATCAGACACATATAGACCGCCAATTGGCGGTCCAAATGTGTGCAAATGTGACACGGTTGAGTCGGGTCGTTTATTATGTTGTTTGATGTCCATTTATAGTATGTGTTTAGTCCCACACCGGGGGATTGTCCTCGGTTACCTTATTTCATGCCTATAATTAGAACTCTTCCTCCTCATTTGTATTCACATATTGCTTGGTGGCATTCTCTCTACTTGGAGTAAGCCTTCGAGAAAAAACTGAAGGTGGAGAAGAATGCTACTAGTAATGTAAGTCATTTAATAAAATAATTTTTCATTGTTTTGTTCTCATGTTGTCTCTTTTTTATGCATACTTAACTTAGTCTTGCTTCTTTGATCTTAGGCTAAATTAGTTACAATGTCTCCTTTCTTCTTTAGTTTAATTTCTAGCATAATGTGTAGTTAGTAGTTCCATCCCCTTTGGGGGTGGAGATGATGTTCTTATATATCGTGAAGTTTGGATGTTTGATGATTTTTTTATTGTGTAGACTTGCATGTTTTGTATGTTCATTGGGGGTATTTTAATCATCTACATGTTGGGGAATTTTGATGGGTTTTGCCATAAGATTTAGACACTTCCCATGCTTAGTTTTCTCATGTTTATTGACTGAAATTTCCTGTTGAATATGCTACATGTTAGTTATGTGTTTGTATTTGTGTTTGCTTGCTTGATTGATTGAAGAAACATTGGTTTGATGGGTTTTGCCATAACATTTAGACACCTCCCATGGTTACCTTGTTCTTCACATGAGTTTATGGTTTTTGACTAGTCTTGCCATATCTTTAGACACTTCTCATGTTGAGCCTAATCTTATGATAATCAAGTAGTAATTGTGATACATTGTGTGAATGGATTGATAGGTTTTGCCACATCTTTAGATACTTCCTATGCATGACAACACACACATACAAGCTTACATGCATCATTCATTACTTATTTCACTTCATATGTGCACACACTCCACCTCTTAGCGGTTTCTCTTCTTGATTTATGATCTTTCGTTGATTTCTTTCGCATTTCTTACCTACTAGTTTAGTGTAGTTTAGCTATAGCATAATCACTTGTTTTCTCCGTTTATTCGCCACTTGATTTCTGAGAAACAAGAGGCTAGTCACCTCCCTACGGATCAACCCGTACTTGACACTGCTTCATCGCGGCCGTGCACTTGTGGTCTAAATTAAAAACCTTTAAACAAGTTTTTGGCGTCGTTGCTAGGGAGGTATTGAGAATTGAACTTAATCCTAGGCGGCGACTTAACCCTATGTGGCGTCCTAGTCACCCGCCACATCATCATTGCTTGACGACTCATCAAGGGGGTGAAGAGTCAACACATGAGAAGACAAAAGGTTGAGGGAGTGGAAGAGACAAGAGTCTTTTCATTTTGGTGTAATTTTCGTCCTAATTATGTATGCAATTTAAGTAGAGGGTGTAATGATCTTGAATGATCATGTTTATGTAGTCTTTATATTTGGAAGTTGTAGGGTCATGTAAGTGCCTATATAAAGCACTAGAATTCAAAATTTGTAAGAGAACAACAATACAACAACAATAGATCAAAAGCATTACAAGTTGAGCCACGAAATTGTATGGAAAAAGAGTGAGGATGTGAGTAGAAAGAGAGAGCCACCTTCTTTATTTCGAGCCCCCCAGTTGCATAGATCAAGCATGGATCTAGTGGAGTCCATTGAAGGCAAAATGCATGAAGATCAGGACGGTCTAAGGCAGCGCACAAGGCGCGCCTTTTAGACCGCCAATCAGCGGTCCCTGTAGCCCAGGAGACGGGCATTCTCCTGTGGTGGGTTGATCAGTAGCTCCCCGTCCTCCTCCCATCCTCCAACATCTGGTATCAGAGCATCGTCTGATGGGAAGCTCGGGAATGACCTCGTTTGGTCATGCGTCATTGCCTCGATTGTCGAAAGACAACTACGACAATTGTAGTAACCAAATGCGTGCGCTGCTGGTTGCGCATGATGCTTGGGATCTTGTGGAGAGCGGCTTCGAGGAGGAGGCCGAGACGGGAGAAGAAACCGTCGCACAAATCAAAGCACAAAAGGAGAGAAGAGCCAAAGATAAAAGTGCTCTATTCCTTCTCTTCCATGCTGTGGATGAGAGTGGCTTTGAAAAGATCGCTGAAGGGAAGACATCGAAGGAGGCGTGGGACACCCTTGAGAGGAGCTACAAGGGTGCTGATCGAGTGAGGCAAGTGCGCCTTCAAATGCTTCGAGGCGAGTTCGAGGCGTTAAAAATGAAGGAATCGGAAGGTGTTGCCGATTTCGTGACGAGAGTTCGCATGGTGGCGAACAAGTTAAAAAGAAATGGGGAGGCGCTGACCGAAGGAAGAGTGGTGGAGAAGGTGTTGCGTTCTCTCACCGAGGACTTCGAGAATGTGGTGTGCGCAATCGAGGAATCAAAGGACCTCGAGAAGATGACTATTGATGATCTAGCAAGCTCGTTGGAGGCACACGAGCAAAGAAAGAAGAAGAAGAGACAAGATGTCTTAGAGGAGGCATTGCAAGAGAAGATGTCGCTTAAGGAGGAGAAACCTCGCAACGTAGATCGTGGAAGCGGTCGTGATTATGGAGGCCATCCAACAAAGAAGGAGGTCGAATGCTTCAAGTGTGGGAAGCGTGGTCATTTTGCGAAAGAATGTTGGTCGCAAAAGAAGGTGGAGGAGAGCTCCAGCCGTGTCCGTGGTGATCGCAGATCGAAGAAGGTGATTGAGTGCTTCATTTGTGGGAAGCATGGACACTACGCAAGCGAGTGTTGGTCGAAGAAAAGGGTGGAAGAAAACTCCAACCTTATTGCCGTGAAGGAGAGTGCTTGCGAAGGAGAGATGGCCTTGTTTGTATGTGACGACGGAGTCACAAACCATGTCATGCATGCTCAAGTCGAACATGAACATGATGGGAGGTGCGAAGAAGAAGAAGAAGAAGAAGAAAGAGAAGAAGTGGCGACTTCTAACCATGTGGAGGAGATGAGATCAAAGGAGATTACATGCGAGCAAAAGATATTGTGTCTTCTAGGACAAGGAGAGAATATTCCTTTTGAAGAGGCGATGGAGGATGCAAAATGGTGCGCCGCGATGGATGAAGAAATGTGATCCATCAAAAGGAATGAAACTTGGGAACTAGTCTCATTGCCTAAAGGACATAAAGCGATTGGTGTCAAATGGGTGTACAAAAGGAAGATGACGGCACAAGGAGAAGTTGAAAGGTACAAAGCACGATTGGTGGCAAAAGGCTACAAGCAAAGGGCCAGCATAGATTATGAAGAAGTGTTCGCCCCGGTGGCACGCATGGAGACAATCCGTCTCCTAACCTCACTTGCAGCTCAAAGAAAGTGGCGCATGCATCAAATGGGCGTAAAGTCTGCTTTCTTGAATGGAGTTCTCGAAGAAGAAGTTTATGTGGAGCAACCGCCGGGCTATGAAAAGAAAGGCGAAGAGGTGAAAGTGCTGAAGTTAAAGAAGGCACTATATGGCTTGAAGCAAGCCCTGAGGGCATGGAATGCAAGGATTGATGCCTACTTCAAGCAAAATGGATTCTTGCAATGCCCACATGAACATGCAATCTATGTGAAGAAAGAAGGCAACGACATATTGATCGTAACCTTGTATGTTGATGATCTTGTTTTTGCAGGTAGCAACAATGAGATGCTTGCTGATTTCAAACACATCATGAAAAAGGAGTTCGAGATGACTGATCTTGGACTCATGTCCTACTTTCTTGGTTTGGAGTTCAAACAAGGAGGGGAGGGGATCTTTGTATCACAAGAAGGCTATGCTAAAGATGTGTTGGGGTGCTTCGAGATGGGTGATTGCAAGCCCGTGAACACACCAGTGGCATGTGGATTAAAGTTATCCAAACACGAAGAAAGTGAGTTGGTTGATGCAACAATGTACAAAAGTGCAGTAGGGTGTCTACGATACCTAACATGCACCCGACCAGATCTTGTATATGGAGTTGGCTTGGTGAGCCGGTACATGGAGAGTCCAACCATGGAACATTGGATGGCGGTTAAGCGAATATTTCGCTACATAAAAGGTACTCTTTAACTTGGTTTATTCCATGGAGAATGTGTTGAAAAAGAGATACTCTATGGATACACTGATAGTGATTGGAGTGGGGATATGGATGACAGAAAGAGTACCTCGGGTTTTGTTTTTTATGTTGGTGACACGATTTTCTCATGGTCATCAAAGAAGCAACCCATCGTCGCATTATCAACTTGCGAAGCAGAATATGTGGCGGCAAGTGCATGTGTGTGTCATGCAATATGGCTTAGAGAATTGTTGAAAGAGCTATGTTCAAGCCAGACAAGTGCTACGAAGGTGTACATGGATAGCAAATCTGCTATCGAGCTGGCTAAAAATCCGGTCCATCACGAAAGGAGCAAACGCATCGACACAAGGTTTCATTTCATTCGTGAACATATGAAAGAAAAGGATGTAGACTTAGTGCATGTGAAAAGTGAAGATCAAGTGGCTGACATATTCACAAAAGCCCTGCCAATCCGTTTGTATGTGAAGTTGCAAAATCATCTTGGGATGGTGGATGGAAGAGGATTAAGTTCAAGGAGGAGTATTGAGGATTGAACTTAATCCTAGCCGGCGACATAACCCTATGTGGCGTCCTAGTCACCCGCCACATCATCATTGCTTGATGACTCATCAAGGGGGTGAAGAGTCAACACATGAGAAGACAAAAGGTTGACGGAGTGGAAGAGACAAGAGTCTTTTCATTTTTGTGTAATTTTCGTCCTAATTATGTATGCAATTTAAGTAGAGGGTGTAATGATCTTGAATGATCATGTTTATGTAGTCTTTATATTTGGAAGTTGTAGGGTCATGTAAGTGCCTATATAAAGCACTAGAATTCACCATTTGTAAGAGAACAACAATAGAACAACAATAGATGACAAGCATTACAAGTTGAGCCACGAAATTGTATGGAAAAAGAGTGAGGATGTCAGTAGAAAGAGAGAGCCACCTTCTTTCTTTCGTGCCTCCCCCCAGTTGCATAGATCAAGCATGGATCTAGTGGAGTCCATTGAAGGCAAAATGCATGAAGATCAGGACGGTCTAAGGCAGCGCACGAGGCACGCCTTTTAGACCGCCAATTGGCGGTTGAGGACCGCCAATCAGCGGTCCCTGTAGCCCAGGAGACGGGCATTCTCCTGTGGTGGGTTGATAAGTAGCTCCTCGTCCTCCTCCCGTCCTCCAATAGGAGGTGCTCGTCCAGACTTTAGATTGGACGATTTGAGTGGATTTTATTTGTGTTTTGTAGTTTCTGTTTGTTTCAGGAGGCTCTAGGTATAAAGGGAAGGCACTAGAAAAAAATTGGAGGCAAACAAAGCTACACAGACCTCCAATCCGCGGCCTGAGACCGCCAACTGGCAGTCTGGTAAGCTCTAATTCCCTCTTTCTTTCTCTGTATTGTTGATACATTTGATATAGATGTCTGAGGCTCAAATTGGCATGTTTTGACTTATAGTTTTCTCCCAGATCAATAATAAATCCCCTTTTAGGCAACTTGGACCCTAAAATCCAAAGTAAAAGATTAGGCATTCTTGCTTGTTTAGGTCACGCATCATGTACTTGACTTAGGCACATAGTTTGTCTTTTGTTTTAGCTTTTGTTTCAGTTGTTGAGCGCTGGTGTGAGGTACGCATCTCCTACACTCATTCATGCATTTGGTATGACCATACATTAGTTAGTAGGAATTGCAATTCAACAAGTGTAAGTTGAGTATTTGTTTGGAGAGTTGATTGCTAGATTACGACTCCAAAACGCTAATAAGGAGGGGATGTGTAACGCCCCCGATCTCGCGGGTACGCACACTGGGAAGGACTACAAGTGTCGCGATCAGATACCTCCATGACGACTGAAGGAGTTACAAAAGACAGACCAAACCAGACGACTCGACAAGACATAAAGGATATACATGGATAGACAACTTACAGAAATAACTGAAGCAATAAGTTATCCATATATGAAAAGGTTCAACAATAATATCTGAGTGCAAAGGAAATACAATGACATAAGCGGAAACAAATGATAACTGAAGACTCTGGTCGACATGTCCCTCGTGTACAAAATCTTCGACACTCGTCCCGTCTGCCCTGTGGGGAAACTAAGTACCTGCAAGCCCCGCATTAATAAATGCGTGAGTTTTCAATTAATAAAACCCAGTATGCCCTAGCCAAACAATAACATAACTATGCATGAAGTCTAACGAAGACAAGCATCAAAACATAACAGAACAGAAGAGCACATAATGCATCAGAAGCCTATGATTCCACAAACCATGTTAGTCGGGTGCACCCGACACATTCCTCGCAAGGTACTAGAACACCAACCTCACTGCTCAGAAGTGGTCACTCGACAGTGATCCACCACTCGGCACAAAGCGGTGCGCTGGATAAATGTTCCAATTCGCGGAAATAAAACTACATGGTGTCATCGCGAACTTGGGAACACCTAACCGGAAACCGAATGGCAGCGCGCTTGCCCAGGACTTATCTTACGCCTGGCCCTCACATAAGGGTGTTAATCGAGTGGCCTCTGAAGCTAGAGGACCCACCCGTGGCCCATCGGCCCAGAAATTAAAACGTGCCCAGAATTACTTCATCGGATTATATGCAATGCAAGCTACCTAAGGATCTATAAATCTAGTGTAGCTATAAAATTCAAAACAAGCTTAAGGAAGGGTATACGAATACCTCATTGCAGCTCCACACAAAATCAGACCATAACATTAAGATCAAAATGCAAAAGCAATCTCAAAAGCAATCAATCATAACCGAATTGGCAACACGATAAAATTACTAATTAAGTCATCTACGGGTCATGATAAAGAGTTAAAAGGTTTGATTCCTATTGACCACAAATGACCATACTAGGACGTAATATATATCAGTACATACAAGCATAATAAGAATAAAACCAATACAGCAGCAATTGACAACCCAATGCACTACTGAAAGCCTATGTAACATAAACAATAGAATCCCAGAACATGCATACAGTCTTATTGTTGCTCCTGGCACTAAATCAGAAAATATGAGAATATAATTAATGGTAACATGTGAACACTTGTCCAAAAATTGGTAAATACATTAAGCTCTTCCCAGAATATGACCAAGAACCATGCGCAACACAAATGTCTTCTAACTAACAATGAATCATGACTGACTACTTGATTCCAATCAGAACATGATGCAACACATTCATGGCATGTGATCCATAAGATATGTATGAGTATGGTTGAGAATAATACAAGAACGCATAAACAACAAATCAGAGACCAATACTTAACAGATGTTCAGGACAAAACCAATAATTGATTTCAATCATACATGATCTATTCGTAGATGTTCTCAGTAATCATTATCAGAATATATAGTCGTACTTAACCCCTTATCATATAACCTATATTCAGCATACAAACCTATAATATTAGCATGAATCACTTCCAAGAACATAAAACCCACAACTGGGACGATTTAAGAAGCATGCATGATCTGAATATAACTACTGAACAAAGCATAAACACGGTATCAATAATTCGCCACAACATCTATAAATCTCTTCCAAGCAAAGACATGAAATCATTCAAGGAAGAGAAAACGAAATCAGTAAACACATCTAGGAAAAACACGTCAACAAAACATCAATAGATCCGATGATCCATTAACATGAGTTGGGTTGCAAATCACGCAACTTTCTTGCAGCAACCCTAACCGACGTGCGATCCCCACACCTCCTCCTCCTTCCTCCCTGGTTTGTCCAGCAAACCACCAAGGAGAACGTGAAGAAGGTGTCGCATTAGTGTGAGAGATACCTGACCATCGGCTGAAGCCTAGGGTTGCACCACAATCCACCTTCCCGGATAGGTTCCAGACGTGCCAACCTTAAACCTTAAAACCGACCAGCCAAAGATTTTGGGCAGCCTCTGCACAACACACCCTACCTCATCCTAAACTACGGTTAGAGGCATACCTGAACAGTACGGAGACACCTAAGCCAGTCGGAGATCCTCCGAAGTCTTCCTAGCCGCACCCATGGAGATCTATTAACATCTTCTTCAACAGCCGCCGGAGCTCCACCAGCAGAAAACAAGAGATGACGGTGGTTGTGGTAAAAAGAGATGTGGCGTGGAAAATGGAGAGAGGTAGGGTCGGCTGGGTTGATTCCTCTTGTTTTTGTTTCAAAAACAAGCACCAAAAGGCAAGTGATCAATGTCATTGAAGGCCCAATAAAATCATTCCACAAAGCACACCAGTCAAATGTTTGGAAAGATATTATAGGATCACCTCCTGATGACGTGGCAACCATGCCACCCCACCCACATTCCAGCCCTCCTCACCCAAACCGGGTTCAAGCCAAACCGTGCACTCGAATTGCACGAGCTCGACCCGATTGAGTCAACTGATGGCACGATTGCCTGACAGGTCGCAACCGCTTCCGAGACCAAACACCAAAATCACAACACACATAACGGTAGATGATCATCCCAACTTCTAGCAAGGTCCAATGCGCAAACCCTCAGCATGTCTTCCAGAGTCTGAATCGTCCTCTCTGACTGCCCATCAATTTGAGGATGGAATACTATGCTAAACTTCTGCTTGGTCCCTAACACCTTATGCAATCTCTCCTAGAATCTCGAAATGAAACGAGGATCTCGATCTAAAATGATAGATGTCGGAACTCCATGAAACCTTACTATCTCCGAGATGTAGAGCTTCGTGAGAGCCTCCAAGGATGCAGTCACCCGCGTCGCCAAAAAATGAGCAGTCTCCCTCAGGCGGTCCACTCACCCAAGCAGTGTCATGCAAACGACTGGTCCTCGGCAACCTGGTAATGAAGTCCATAGTCACATGCTCCAACTTCCATTCTGGAAGCTCAATCCTCTGCATCACACCTGCCGAAGCCTGGTGCTCAATCTTAACCTCTTGATAGACCAAGCACTTCAATATGAACTCAACGACATCTTGTTTCATTCCTTCCCACCAGAAACTCCTCTGCAGGTCCTTATACATCTTAGTTTTACCAGGATGTACGGTGTGCCTTGAGCCATGAGCTTCATCCAAAACATCTTGCCTCAACCCATCTACATTCGTAACCCATAGACGATCCCAAAAGTGTAGACCTCCATCCTTTGCGACCCTCAACTCAGAACCCTGAACCTCGGCCACCTGAAGTAAGGAACTCAACTCTAGATCCTCACTTTGCCTTACCACTATCCTCTAAACGATAATTGGCTTGACTCGGAGACTCGCCAACCCCACTCCGCCAGCGTTCTCCACGAACAGGTGCCAATCCACCAGATCCTCCAAGAGTCTCCACTACTGGACCCTTAAGTGGTCAACTGATCCTTCCCACTTCCTGCCCAGCGCTTCCGCAACATAATTAGCCCTCCCCGGATGGTAGGAAATAGTGAAGTCATAGTCCTTGATGAACTCCAACCACCCTCATTGCCTTACATTTGGCTCCTTCTCTGAGAACATATACATCAAACTCTAATGATCGGTGAACACCTTAAATTGCTCCTCGTTGAAGTAGTGCTTCCAAATCTTCAAAACGAAAACAATGGTTGCGAGCTCCAAGTCATTCGTGGTATAATGCACCTTCAGCTGCCTCGATGAATAAGCCATGACTCTCTCACGCTGTATGAGCACACACCCTAAGCCAGAACCTGACGTATCATTGTAGATCACAAAACCACCTGATCCACTCGGAAGTGTCAACACTGGTGCCGTAGTCAACCTACTCTTCATCTCCTGGAAAGCCTGCTCACACCCTGATTGATCTCATTTTATATTTAACCGCAAGTGCACGACCGCGTTGAAGCGGTGGCAAATACGGGTCGTCCACTGGGAGGTGTGTCGACACTTGGTTTGTGCGAAGGTGAGAGGTAAAGAAAGGGAAGAAAGGTTGGTTACACTAAACTACACTAAGGTGCAAATGGAAATGGAAGAAAAGCAAGAAAACTAAACCCAAAGGGGAAAGAGAAATAATGTGAACATAAAGAAGTGTGTGTGTTCATTAAGCTCCTCACAACATGTAGTGCATGAAATCATAAAACTACATTGAAGGTAGCATTCTTCTCCACCTGGAGTTATTGCTTCAAGGCCCACTCCATAATAGAGAGAATGCCACCAAACAATGGGTAATTACAATGGAAGGTGAAAAGTTATATTTATAAGCATGGAAAAAGCTAATCGGGGACAATCCCCTGATGTGGGACTAAATCAATACCAAAAATAGCCTAAACGAACATTAATACAAGTCCTGGAGAAATTTGGGCGGATCCTGAGTAATATGGACCGCCAATTAGCGGTCCAAGACCGCCAATTGGCGGTCCAAGCTCTTCGGATCGTGTTGGAATTTGTTGTGGCCTTTTCTGTCTGGTATTGTTGGCCTTTGATACGGTTACTTGACTTGTTGGAGCTCCGACCCGAATGGAATTGGTAAAATACTCCCCATGATGGTGTGGAGTATTCTGCTTTGCTCTTAGGTCCTTTGGTCTTACGATCATGTCCTTCTCCATTGCATCTCAGTCCCTAGGTCTCACAATTAAGTCCTTTTTTCCTGCTTTTGGGTCCTTTCATGGCTGTTCTCTTCAAACCTATTTATTCCTGAAAACTAAACATAAAACTCATAACATAGCATTGTTTCGGTGAAAGATAATGGATATAAGATACAAATATAAACATGAAATGATGCCAATCAAATACCCCCACACCTAAGTTTTTGCTAGTCTCGAGCAAAACAAAGAAAGGAAAAAGCATACGAAAAACAAGAAATCCTAACTCACTTTCGTAGGAATCACGGTTGCACTTAGCACGTACAACAAGCCGTTAAACCTCCTTGTTGCCAAGGAGGAGGAGTGTTGTCTCCTTAGGGTTTTCAGCGGATATACCCACAAAATCCGAACAAGATGCATTATTCAATCTAGACACTCGACTCGTTGTAAATATTTTGTCGATCAATGGACGCGGTAATGCTACGGGCCGACTCTATATAGGTGATCAGTCCACACCTCTACCCTAATGAACCATTCGTGCAAGTTAAATAAGGAATTAAGTGAAAGACATGGACAACCTCAACATCCTCAAGTGGTACAAAGTGTAAAGTCCATTAAGGTTCTTATTTGCATCATCATATTTTTTCTTTTTGTTTCTTTTCACATTTTTTTTTCTTCCTTTTCTTTTTATTAGTTGGAGCTTCATTCTCCCATGGTCAGGTTCCGTGCATCATTGCCCATGAGGACTTACACTATCACGTACACCTTTCCCCAAATCTCCACGTAGGGCAATCCCTACCACCCGTGTAACGGGAGTTCGGTCGGCGCATCCCATGTCAGATGACTCGAAAGTACCAGGCACAAAGTCCCCTCAGACCTACTTTCCCGAGTGATAGGAGCCGTGCGAGAAGAGAGAACACCTACTCACTTATTTCTTATCTACACATGAACAAAAACCCCTACATTAATGTCTCACAACAGGATTTAGAGGGTCCTTGACTACAACAAACTTCCTTAAGTTAACAGACACGAATTATTGACTCACTAGGTTCAGGGTGGACTTCATTAAATGTTTGAGCACTGAAACCCTATGATTACTCACCCCCAAGGGAAAATTGGGGTGCATCCTAACGACTCGATAAATCCTAAAGTCACTGTACTAGATATCCTAATGCATCAAGTTCAAGACAATTTTGGGGGCTTTCTTTTTACTTTGCCTCTCAACGGTTTTGCACATGCTAAACACACGCAAAACCCACAAAACATTTTCTTTCGCTAACACATGAAGATTTTGAAAGAAATGTGGAAATTTTAAAGCACTAGGCAAGCAAAAGAAGACAAGTCACCCAAGGATCATGGCAAGCAGATATATCTATATTAAATGCAGCACACTAACATGACCCTAAAAATGCAAACAAAAGAAAACAAAATCAAAGAAAAAACTCGACTATGTACACACATAAAACACCCCCCACACCTACTTCATGCATTGTCCTCAATGAATGTGAGCAAGATACTACATGGATTTATGCATGAAAAAGGAGAGATCTCACCAACATGAAGTACAAAGGGAAGTTCAAGGTCATGTTGATGGACACAAACCTGAATTCCCTCAAAACCTGTGAGATGCTAAAGAAAGGATACAAATACGTGAAAGAAATGGAGCCCAAATACACAAGGGTTGGGGCTCACAACAATCGATGCTCACTGAAGGAGTCTTTTATTGCACTTTCCCTTTTCTTTTTTTTTCTTTTTTTTTTGAATATAACTATGTACAAACATAAGTTCCCATCTTCATTTGTCAAAGACATCAAATGGGAATATCAAGAGTGGGTCAATGCACTTGGAAAGGGAACATGACACCACGCGGGGCCAAAATACGCATGCGTGGGCCCCCTTCACAAAGAGCACCAGAAGAAATGAGAGGTTCAAGAATTGGACGCAAAGGCGTCTTATTCAAAGGATCAAACTGAAAGAGCTTGAACCTCTCGAGAGTTTGGGAAATAAGGGGCAACGGAAGAAGAATCTCTCCCGTTGCGGAACTGAAGTTATGATCATCAATCCAAACTCTCCAACCAACATGCTGGTGGGTCGGAATGAGGTCAAGCACCTCGTTGTGCATGTCCAACTCACCAGGAGAACAGGAAGAGGGTCTCATACCCAAGGTATCCTCCAAGGAACTCCTAATACCCTTACGAGCAATGTAGTTGTTTGATGTTCCATCATTTCCAAGATGATCAGGAACAATAGTGAGAGGCAAACTCTCACCAGGTTGTTTGAAATTGAGGGGACTAGGGAGCTCTTGCTCCACCAGAGGTGAGTCCTTAGAAGGTACAACAATAAGATCATGTGGCTCAAGGGCCATGAGACAAGAAGATAAGGCACAATCCTGTGCTGACTCATAAAGAAGATGGTCCATGTTATTCTCAATTGGGATCGAATCGTCCACCAAGTGATCGTGAATTGAAAACCCAAGTCCCTCAGACTGACTTGGAGTTTGACTTTGAAAGATTGTGCTTTGAATTTGTATGTGGTGGTGGTTCGATGTCAAAAGAAGAATCCTCATGTTGACATGAAATGTCACTCTCCTAACGTTCACGTAGTTTCTGCGACATTTGACTCACTTGCAGTGTCATATTTTGTATGGACTGTTGAGTGGTTTCCATGAACGTAAGGAAAGTTTATTTCAAGGAATCAGGTATGCAGTCAACGATGAGGTCCAAGTCAGATCTTGGGAAATTTTGAGGTTGGGTGTTGATTGGCTGAGAATGAGTCCAATGATTTGGAGTGGGGTGTTGGTAGAATTCTGGGTATTCGGGAGGAGGATACTGGGTGAACATGAAGTATAAGAATTTGGATATGAATTGTCTCCCCATGAATCCATCACTCTCGGATTGTACGCGGATGCGTAATGGTCATAATGAGCATTTTGGGCAAATGTATGCTCATACTCAGGCTCTGGGGGAACATAAGGACATTCCCCAGTGACATGACCACTCAACCCACAACAGTCGCATGGTACGGCTACTGGAGCCACTGGTACAAACATGTCGTCTGCCGCACGCATGAAAGAGGCCAAAGTTTGTTGCAATGTTTCAGTGTGATCATCAATGTATGATCCGACGAAACTAGATTGTGGTCTAGCAGTCGGTGCCTCTCTCCTGTTACCCCAATATGAAGACTGCTCAGTCACACAATTGAGATCATCTCAACCATACAGAGTGTTAGTCTGAGCAACCCCAGGTTGCATGGGTCCAGAGTACCAGGGAGAATCGTCCTGGTCCCAACAATGATATGGATGGTCGCCCATGTAACCATCCATCTCAAGAAAAACTCTCGAGTCGACCACTCTCACCACCACGAGGCCAAGCTCGCAAAAAGTGCTCGACTCGACGTAAAACGCTAACAGAGAGTGTAAAGGGGAGGAGACTAAAACGTAGAAGAAGGTGAGAAGAAGATGATTCAGAGGAGAAGGGAAGAATCCTAGAGCTAGCGTGGGTAACGGGATCAGGAAGAAGCCTAACTAGCAAGCATGACTCAAACAATGAAAGGCAATGGGTCCTTAGGCTAGACGACGCCTAACTTCGAGGTCACTAGCCTCGACACGTCTCACCTCCCTACAACGAGGACCACAATGCCCAGCAAGTGATACCAGATCCGGAGATCCAGTACCTCCTACTATCGACAAGGTAGGCAATGTCGATCAGGTCATGACGGTCTCAACTAGATTACTCTCCTAGTGCGCCCGCAATCCTAGGACCAATGTCTACTTGCTTTTTGTTAAGGCTTTATTAAGAGTGGTTTTTGGGGCCAAGGAAAGTGTGATGAAATCCCCCACCTTATCTTTTATGGGACAGCCCCTCCTTAGTAGCGATTTGATCCTAGATCTAGCAATCAATCGCTCCAATCAAACGCTCTCTCACTCTTGTCCTGATGCAAATCCTACTAACTAATGCATGGGCATACGAGATGCGTGAATGAGTGTAGGAAATGCGTACCTTACGCCAGCACTCAACAACTGAAATTAAAGCTAAAAGAAAAGACAACTATATCCTCAAGTCAATACATGATGCGTGACCTAAACAAATAAGAACGTCTAGTCTTTTGCTTTGGATTTTAGGGCCAAGTTGATTAATGGGGGAGTGATTAATGATCTGGGAGCAAACCAGAAGTCAAAGCATGCAAAATAGAGCTCCCAGATAACAAAATGGAAGAACACAACTACCAGAAAAATTTCAAGGCAAGATGACCTCACCAGGCCGCCAGTTGGCGGTTCCAAACCGCCAATTGGCGGTCAAGTGGAAGCTTCTCTCCTTCAAACTTGTCCAGCAGCCTCCCCTTGATCTGCTGGTTCCCGGAAACTTAGAAAAACTGGAAACAAAAAATTAAAAACCCCTCGAATCGTCCAAACCAAGGTCTGGACAGAGCACCTCCCCAGCAACGGCGCCAAAAACTTGATTGATCTCGTTTTATATTTAACCGCAAGTGCACGGCCGCGTTGAAGCGGTGGCAAATACGGGTCGTCCACTGGGAGGTGTGTCGACACTTGGTTTGTGCGAAGGTGAGAGGTAAAGAAAGGGAAGAAAGGTTGGTTACACTAAACTACACTAAGGTGCAAATGGAAATGGAAGAAAAGCAGGAAAACTAAACCCCAAAGGGGGTAGAGAAATAATGTGAACATAAAGAAGTGTGTGTGTGTGTTCATTAAGCTCCTCACAACATGTAGTGCATGAAATCATAAAACTACATCCAACTTTGCCTCTACCTGAATTAAGATAAGACTACATCATTAAAACATACAAGACAATAATTGGAATGAAGCTACATGAACTCAAGTATAAAGACTATACCCTACTATGCCTTTACATGAATTAAGATTTCACTACATCATTAAAACATACAAGACATTAGCTAAGGTAAAGGCAACAAGAGCACATACACTACAAATTGTGTTTCCAATATTAACTTCATCCATATCCTAACCTTATCATTCCCCATAAAATAGGTCCACTAATCAAAGCATAAGCTAAGCTTCATTCAAGAGCATTAGCATATCAAAGATAAGAGTGGAGACCCATTAGATGGTTATGGAAATCATATAAAGCTCAAGGGATAAAAATAACACACACTTAATACACTACATAATTATATCACATATTTCTCGACCCCCCAAATGGGGATGGAACTACTCACTACTCATTACACTACTGATTAGACTAAGTAAAGAAAACATTTAACTAAGATACTAAAATTACTAAACAAGAAATTAAACAAAGTAAAGCAACCCACACAAAACAAGCAACATAAGAAGACAAGATTAAAAGAAACAAATAAACTTTTATTAACAATGACTCACATTGAAGGTAGCATTCTTCTCCACCTTGAGTTATTTTCAAGGATCACTCCTTAGTAGAGAGAATGCCACCAAACAATGGGTAATTACAATGGAAGGTTAAAAGTTCTATTTATAAGCATGGAAAAAGCTAATCGGGGACAATCCCCCGATGTGGGACTAAACCAATACCAAAAATAGCCTAAACAAACATTAATACAAGTCCAGGAAAAATTTGGACGGATCCTGAGTAATATGGACCGCCAATTAGCGGTCCAAGACTGCCAATTGGCGGTCCAAACTTTTCGGATCGCGTTGGTATTTGTTGTGGCCTTTTCTTTCTGGTATTGTTGGTCTTTGATGCGGTTACTTGACTTGTTGGAGCTCCGACCCGAATGGAATTTGTAAAATACTCCCCATGATGGTGTAGAGTTTTCTGCTTTGCTCTTAGGTCCTTTGGTCTTACGATCAGGTCCTTCTCCATTGCATCTCAGTCCCTAGGTCTCACAATTAAGTCCTTTTTTCCTGCTTTTGGGTCCTTTCATGGCTCTTCTCTTCCAACTTATATATTCCTGAAAACTAAACATAAAACTCATAACATAGCATTGTTTAGGTGAAAGATAATGGATATAAGATACAAATATAAACATGAAATGATGCCAATCACACCCCCACGACCAATCAAACTTCACTCCCTTCCTATTCAATGCCATTAATGGTGCCGTTTAGAGAAATCTTGAATGAATCGCCGGTAATAATCTGCGAGTCCAACAAAACTACGAATCTCTGACACATTGGTTGGCACCTTCCAGTCCAGGACCGCCTCAACCTTCCCAGGGTCAACCATAATGCCATTCTTCGACACCACGAGCCCAAGGAATGCCACCTAGTCCAACCAGAATTCACACTTCGAGAACTTCGTGAATAGCTATTCCTTCCACAAGATCTCGAGTACCACACGCAGGTGCTCCCCATGTTGCTCCCAGTACGGCGAGTAGATCAGGATGTTATCCACGAAGACAATCATGAACGGATCCCGAAAAGGCCTGAACACTCGATTCATCAGATCCATAAAAGCCGTTGGGGCGTTGGTCAGTCCAATAGGCATCACTAAAAACTCGAAGTCACCATAACGCATCCGGAATGCAGTCTTCGAGACATCCTTTCCATTGATCCTCAGATGTTGATATCCAGAGCTTAGATCTGTCTTGGAGAACACCTTCGCTAACCGCAACTTGTCGAACAAGTCATCAATCCTCGGCAAGGGATACCGATTCTCGATCGTCACTTTGTTCAGCATCCTATCGTCGATGCACATCTGCATCGACCCGTCATTCTTCTTCACCAATAGCACTGGAGCTCCCTACGGAGAAACACTCAGCTAGATGAAAACCTTATCCAAAAGTTCCTGCAGCTCCTCCTTCAATTTTGCCAATCCAATTCAAGCAAGATGTCGAAAACTGACATCACAACACAATGACGTTAGCCGGAAAGCCCTGATCTACCAAGATCACCGACACCCTCGGAAGGTACATCCTCCCAACGACGACATCACCCACTGGTGTACTGCTTCAAGCCGGAAAGTTAGTTCCACCAGGGTCCTAACCACTACAATTGCGAACTCCTCCGAGGTGAAGGTATGCGTAGCCCAACAATCAAATAGAGTCATCGTAACAAAACCAGAAACAAACATATAAGGATGCATCTGTGAAAAGAAACTATGATCTATTACTATTAGAAGGCAATCCTAAAAGATAAAAATTTACCGACAAGGTTTGGACAAGATGCCCTACTGGAGAGTATTCAAATTCTGTACACTTTAGGGACCGACCCGCTCTGATACAAAGTTGTAACGCCCCCGATCTTGCAGGTACGCACACTGGGAGAGACTACAAGTGTCACGATCAGAGACCTCCGTGACGACCGAAGGAATTACAGAACACAGACCAAACAAGACGACTCTACAAGACATAAAGGACATACATGGATAGACAACTTACAGAAATAACTGAAGCAATAAATTATCCATATATGAAAAGGTTCAACAACAATATCTGAGTCTCAAAGGAAATACAATGACCTAAGTGGAAACAAACGATAACTGAAGACTATGGTCGACATGTCCCTCGTGTACAGAATCTTCGACACTCGTCCAGTCTGCCCTGTGGGGAACCTAAGTACCTGCAAGCACCACATTAACAAATACCTTAGTTTTCAATTAAGAAAACCCAGTATGCCCCAGCAAAACAATAACAGAACTATGCATGAAGTCTAAGTAAGACAAACATCAAAACATAACATAACAGAAGAGCACATAATGCATAAGAAGGCTATGACTCAACAAGCCATGCTAGTCGGGCGCGCCCGACACATTCCTCGCAAGGAACCAGAACACCAGCCTTGCTGGTCAGAAGTGGTCACTCGACAGTAACCCACCGCTCGACCCAAAGCGGTGGGCCGGATAAATGTCCTAATTCGCGGAAACAAACCTACATGGTGTCATCGCAAATTTGGGAACACCTAACCTGAAACAGAATGACAGCGCGCCTGCCCATGACTTATCTTACGCCTGGCCCTCACATAAGGGTGTTAATCGAGTGGCCTCTGAAGTTAGAGGACCCACCTGTGGCTCGTTGGCCCAGAAAATAGAACGTGCCCAGAATTACTTCATCGGATTATATGCAATTTAAGCTACCTAAGGATCTGTAATTCTAGTGTAGCTATAAAATTCCAAAAAAGCATAAGGAAGGGTATGCGAATACCTCCTTGCAGCTCCACACAAAATCAGACTATAACATTAAGATCGAAATGCAAAATCAATCTCAAAAGCAATCAATCATAACCGAATTGGTAACACGATAAAATTACTAATTAAGTCATCTACGGGTCATGATAAAGAGTTAAAAGGTTTGATTCCTATTGAACACAAATGACCACACTAGGACGTAATACATCAGTACATACAAGCATAATAAGAATAAAACCAATGCAGCAGCAATCGACAACCCAGTGCACTACTGAAAAGCATGTGTAACATAAACAATAGAATCCCAGAACGTGCATACAGTCTTATTATTGCTCCTAGCACAAAATCAAATAATATGAGAATATAAGTGACGGTAACATGTGAAAACTTGTCCTCAAATTGGTAACTACATTAAGCTCTTCCCAGAATATGAGCAAGAACCATGCGCAACACACATGTCCTCTAACTAACAATGAATCATGACTGACTACTTGATTCCAATCAGAACTTGATGCAAGACATTATGGCCTGTGATCCATAAGATATGTATGAGTATGGTTGAGAATAATACAAGAATGCATAAACAACAAATTAGAGACCAATACTTAACAGATGTTCAGGACATAACCAATAATTGATTTCAAGCATACATGATCTATTCGCAGATGTTCTCAGTAATCATTATCAGAATATATAGTCGTACTTAACCCCTTATTAGGTAACCTATATTCAGCATACAAACCTATAATCTTATCATGAATCACTTCCGAGAACATAAAACCCACAACTGGGACGATTTCAGAAGCATGCGTGATATGAATATAACTACTGAATAAAGCATAAACATGGTATAACAAATTCACCACAACTTCTATAGATCTCTTCCAAGCAAAGACATGAAATCATTCAAGGAAGTGAAAAAGAAATCAGTAAACACATCTAGGTAAAACACGTGAACAAATCATCAATAGATCCCACGATCCATTAACATGAGTTGGGATGCAAATCACGCAATTTTCTTGCAGCAACCCTACCCAACGTGCTCCCCACAGCTCCTCCTCCTTCCTCCCTGGTTTGTCCAGCAAATCACCAACGAGAACGTGAAGAAGGTGTCACATTAGTGGGAGAGATACTCGGCCTTCGGTTGAAGCCTACGGTTGCACCACAATCCACCTTCCCGGATAGGTTCCAGACGTGCCAACCTTAAACCTCAGAACCGACCAACTGAAGATGTTGGGACGCCTCCACCCAAGACACCCTACCTCTTCCTACACTACGGTTAGAGGCATACCTGAGTAGTACGGAGACACCTAAGGTAGTCAGAGATTCTCCGAAGTCTTCCTAGCCGCACCCAAGGAGATCTATTAGCTTCTTCTTCAATAACCGTTGGAGCTCCACCGGCAGAAAACCAGAGATGATGGTGGTGGTGGTGAAAAGAGATGGTGGCGTGGAAAAAGGAGAGAGGTAGGGTCAGTTGGGGTTGATTCCTCTTGTTGTTGTTTCAAGAAACAAGCACCAAAAGGCAAGTTATCAATGCCATTGAAGGCCCAATAAAATCCTTCCATAAAGCACACCATTCAAACATTTGGAAAGATATTAGAGGATCACCTCCTGATGACGTGGCAACCATGTCACCCCACCCACACACCAGCCCTCCTCACCCAAACCGAGTTCAAGCCAAACCGTGCACTCGAATTGCACGAGCTCGACCTGATTGAGTCAACTGATGGCACAATTGCCCGACTGGTCGCAACCGCTTCCGAGACAAAACACCAAAATCACAACACACATAAAAACCATGATCATGAATGTGATTAAAAAAGAATTGGCAGGAGAGCGGGTCTTACAAGCTGTCCCACATAAGATAAGGTGGGGGATTTCATCACACTTTCCTTCGTCCCAAAAACCACACTAATCAAGAGCCTAATTTTAAAATCAAGTAGACATTGGCCCCAAGGATCTCGGGCGCATTAGGAGAGTGATCCAATCGCGACCGTCATGGCCTGATCGGCGTCGCCTACTATGTCGATAGTAGGAGAGACGAGATCTGCGGATCTTGGCTCACTTGGTGGGCTTTGTGGTCCTCGTCATAGGGAGGTGAGGTGTGTTGAGTCCGCATGACCTTGCAGTTAGGCATCGTCTAGCTGTAAGGACCTATAGTGACCATAGGTTGTTTGAGCCTTGTTTGCTTGTGTGCTTCTACCTGTACCCACCCGTCGTAGCATAAGGACTTCTTCCCTTCTCTCCTGAGTCGTTCTCTCTTCTGTGTCCTCCCATCTTCTCCTATACGCACATTATATTTAAGTTGTAAAAAAAAGAAAAAAGTTTTGCTTTGTGTGTGTGCACCTTTGTGCATGTTTGTGTGGGCACGAGATGAGAGTGGCCATTTGACGAGGCGTTCCATCAATCCTGCCTCGGTAGTCGATTTCTCGACGCCTTCATCTTCTCGTGTCGCACACGGTCCGGGTTCCATGGCTACTCCGTACCGCGAGGAGGAGCAGTTGCTGGACCCACCTGTCCAACTTGTCTCACCTATTCAAATTGTTCTTGTTCCCGTTTCTCTGCGTGATCGATGCTACTCGAGTCATACTGCTCTACCTTCACGCATTGTATTGCCAGAGCTCAATAGGAACCACTTTGAGGTTAAGCCTCAGTTTATATCCATGCTCCCTCACTTCACTGGGAAGGGTGACCCCTATATCTTTCTCATGGAATTTGAGGAGGTATGTTCTATATTCAAGCTGCAACAACTTAGCACAGACTCCATCCATCTTTGGCTTGTCCCCTTTGCACTGAAGGATGATGCCAAGAAGTGGTTGTACAAAAACTAGGCGAATGCCTTTAGGACTTGGGATGAGTTTCAATTTGCATTCCTCAAGAAGTACTTTCTAAATCTTCAGACTCAAAAACTGAGGAACGAAATCAATTCGTTTTATCAGCATGAGACCGAATCATTCCATCCATACTTAGAGAGGTTCAAGGACCTATGATTGATCTCGTTTTATATTTAACCGCAAGTGCACGGCCGCGTTGAAGCGGTGGCAAATACGGGTCGTCCACTGGGAGGTGTGTCGACACTTGGTTTATTCGAAGGCGAGAGGTAAAAAGAAGGGAGAAAGATGTATTACACTAAACTACACTACAAAGCTGAAATAAAATGCAAAGGAAATGAAGATAAGCAATAAAACTAAACCCCAAAGGGGGTAGAGACTGATGTGAACATAAAGATGTGTGTGTGTGTGTTCAATTAAGCTCCTCACAACATGTAGTGCATGAAATCATAAAACTACATCCAATCTTGCCTCTACATGAATTAAGATAAGACTACATCATTAAAACATACAAGACAATGATTGGAATGAAGCTACATGAACTCAAGTATAAAGACTAGACCCTACTATGCCTCTACATGAATTAAGATGACTACATCATTAAAACATACAAGACATTAGCTAAGGAAAAGGCAACAAGAGCACATACACTACAAATTGTGTTTCCAACATTAACTTCATCCATATCCTAACTTTATCATTCCCCATAAAATAGGTCCACTAATCAAAGCATAAGCTAAGCTTCATTCAAGAGCATTAGCATATCAAAGATAAGAGTGGAGACCCATTAGATGGTTATGGAAATCATATAAAGCTCAATGGATAAAAATAACACACTTAATACACTACATAATTATATCACATATTTCTCCACCCCCCCAAATGGGGATGGAACTACTCACTACTCATTACACTACTGATTAGACTAAGTAAAGAAAACATTTAACTAAGATACTAAAATTACTAAACAAGAAATTAAACAAAGTAAAACAACCCACACAAAGCAAACAACATAACAAAACAAGATTAAAAGAAACAAATAAACTTTTATTAACAATGACTCACATTGAAGGTAGCATCCTTCTCCACCTTGAGTTATTGCTTCAAGGCTCACTCCTTAGTAGAGAGAATGC
Source organism: Triglochin maritima (assembly GCA_963682175.1). Classification (NCBI taxonomy): domain Eukaryota; kingdom Viridiplantae; phylum Streptophyta; class Magnoliopsida; order Alismatales; family Juncaginaceae; genus Triglochin; species Triglochin maritima. The sequence continues at coordinate 16,859,046 of OY821785.1, forward strand.
CACCAAACAATGGGTGATTACAAAAGGAGGTGAAGAGTTCTATTTATAGCCATAGAAAAAGGCAATTCGGGACAATCCCCCGATGTGGGACTAAACAGATACCATAAATGGACTAAGCATGCTCTAATACACAGGCCATAACAAGCTAAGAGAATTTGAAGCAACTTGGACCGCCAATTAGCGGTCCAAGACCGCTAATTAGCGGTCTATAAACTCCAGATCGTCCTGGGCTTTCTTCTGGGCTTTCCATGTTGGTATTTGTTGTCTTTGATGCGGTTACTTGAGTTGTTGGATCTCCGACCCGAGTAGAATTGCCAAAATACTCCCCATGATGGTGTGGAGTTCTCTATTTTGCACTTTGGTCCTTTGGTCTTATATTCAGGTCCTTCTTCCTTGCATCTCAGTCCCCAGATCTCACAATTCAGTCCTTTTTCCCAGCTTTTGGGTCCTTTTATGCTTCAACTCTTCAAACCTATTTATTCCTGAAAACTAAACATAAAACTCGTGACATAGCATTGTTTAGGTGAAAGATAATGGATATAAGATACAAATATGAGCATGAAATGATGTCAATCAAATACCCCCACACCTAACTTTTGCTAGTCCCGAGCAAAACAAAGAAAGAGAAAAGCAAACGAAAAACAAGAAATCCTAACTCACTTTCGTAGGAATCACGGTTGCACTTAGCACGTGCAACAAGCCGTTAAACCTCCTTGTTGCCAAGGAGGAGGAGTGTTGTCTCCTGAGGGTTTTCAGCGGATATACCCACAAAATCCGAACAAGATGCATTAATCAATCTAGCTACACGACTCGTTGGACTTATTTTGTCGATCATGGGATGCGGTAATACTACGGGTCGACTCTATATATGTAATCGGTCCACACACCTAGACTAATGAGTTATTCGTGAGAGTTAACTAAGGAATTAAGTGAAAGACATGGGCAACCTTAACTTCTGAATGTGATACAACGTGTAAAGTCCATTTTGGTTCTTATTTGACTCTTTTTTTTCTTCTTCTTTTTTTTTTCTTTTTTTTTTTTTTCTTTTTCTTTGGAGCATTTATTGGTTGGTGTTTGATTCTCCCAGGGTCAGGTTTCGTGCATCATTGCCTATGAGGACTTACACTATCACGTACACCTTCCCCCAAATCTCCACATAGGGCGATCCCTACCACCCGTGTAACGGGAGTTCGGTCGGTGCATCCCAAGTCAGATGACTCGAAAGCACCAGGCACAAAGTCCCCTCAGACCTACTTTCCCGAGTGATAGGAGCCGTGCGAGAAGAGAGAACACCACTTATTCATTTATCTACATGGGAACCAAAACCCCTACACTTAAGTTTCACAAAAAGATATTAAGGGCCCTTGACTACAACAAACTTCCTAAATTAACAAACACGAATTATTTGACTCACTAGGTTCAGGGTGGACTTCTTTAAATGTTTGAGCACTGAAACCCACTGATTACTCACCCCCAAGGGAAAACTGGGGTGCATCCTAACGACTCGATAAATCCTAAAGCCACGTACTAGATATCCTAATGCATCAAGTTCAAGACAATTTTGGGAGCTTTCTTTTTACTTTGCCTCTCAACGGTTTTGCACATGCTAACACACGCAAAACCCACAAAACATTTTCTTTCGAAAACACATGAAAATTTTGAAAGAAATGTGAAAATTTTGAAGCACTAGGCAAGCAAAAGAAGACAAGTCACCCAAGGATCATGGCAAGCAGATATATCGATATTAAATGCAGCACACTATCATGACCCTAACAATGCAAACAAAAGAAAACAAAATCAAAGGAAAAAGACTCAACTATGTACACACGTAAAACACCCCCCCACACCTACTTCATGCATTGTCCTCAATGAATGCAAGCAAGATACTACATGGATGCATGCATGAAACAGAAGAGATCTCACCAACGTGAAGTACACAAGGAAGTTCATGGCTATGTTGATGGACACAACCCAACTTCCCTCAAAACCTGTGAGATGCTAAAGAAGGGATACAAATACGTGAAAGAAATGGGGCCCAAATACTCAAGGGTTGGGGCACACAACAATCAATGCTCACTGAAGGAGTCTTTTATTGTACTTCTTTTTTTTCTTTTCTTTTTTTTTCTTTTTTTCTTCTTTTTTCTTCTTTTTTTTTTTTTTACAAACTATGTACAACAATAGGCTCCCATCTTCATATATCAAGGGACATCAAATGGGAACCCGCCATCTCTCGAGCCAGAAATGCACCTGTATGGGCTCGCAACATACAAAACAGAATTGCTTGACCACCTGACACCCTTATTCGCATTGTGGTCGTTCGATGCCTCTTGAGAGTTAACAAAAGAGGAGGCATGAATGAGAGGTGAACCTCTACCAGGTTGAAGGGTATCAGGTGGTTGATTCTTAACCCACATGGGGTCCTCATCAGATATAGAATGAAGATCATGTGGCCCAGAGGCCATAAAAAGGGTATCTGGTGGCTCAAAAGCCACGTGATCGAAAGGTTGTGGCTCAAGGGCCACGTGATCAAAAGAATGTGGCTCAAGGGCCACAAGATCAGAAGGATGTGGCTCAAGGGCCACAAGATCAGAAGAATGTGGCTCAAAAGCCACGTGATCAAAACATAAGGCACCTTCTTGTGCCAGCCCAGGTGAAACATCTTCACCACCTTCAGGATCTTCATCGAACAATTCTCTGAAGTACTTGAAGGTGCCCTCAACTTCACTCTCATCCATGCCCTGGATAAGGTTAACCCCAACAGGGTCATTGAAGGCATCTGGCTTCTTGCCAATGGTGAAGATGTTGAAATCAGCACATTGACTACCATAAGTCAAGCGCATCAGACCATTGCGACAATTGATCAAGGCATTGGAAGTCGCAAGAAATGGTCGCCCCAGAATGACAGGAATTTGTCCAAGTGGGTTTGGCACAGGTTCAGTATCCAAGACAAAGAAGTCGACTGGATAAATGAACTCTCCCACTTTGATCAGCACATCTTCCACCACACCCCTCGGTTTTTTCATAGACCTATCAGCCAATTGAAGAGTGGTCTTTGTTTGTTTGAGGTCTCCAAGACCGAGGTGGACGTAGACAGAATATGGCAGAAGATTAACAGATGCACCAAGGTCCAGCAAGGCTCGGTGTATGGGCACATCACCAATCACACAAGAGATAGTAGGACAGCCAGGGTCCTTGTACTTGACTTGCATGGGTTGTGCCAACAAGGAACTCACGTTAGCCGCAAGAAAAGCTTTCTTGGGAACATGAGTTTTTCTCTTCTTAGTGCATAAGTCCTTGAGAACCTTGGCATAAGGTGGCATTTGCTGAATCACCTCCAAAAGAGGGATATTCACCTTAACCTGCCGAAACATCTCAAGCATCTTGTCATGCTGATCAGAGGTTTTCTTTTTAAGGCGCTCAGGGAATGGCGCCTTTGGGGCATAAGAATGCGAAGGCACCCCAGAATTCAGGTCCAAAGAAACATGAGTGGGGACCTCAGAATCTGGTTCCTTCGACACAAGAGGAGACAAGGGGACCTCAAGGTTCGGCCCCTTTGTCGAAGGAAATGTAGAAGGAACCTCAGGATCTGGCTCCTTCCTGGAAGTATTTGTGGAGGGAGCCTCAGGATCCGGCTCCCTCAAAGATGGTGATGACAAGGAAGGCACCCCAATGTGGTTGTCCACCTCCTTACCAGACCTCAAAGTATGAATCACATTAATATGATGGGTCGGTTCAGAGGCAGCATGAGGTAAAGGTGTCCTTCCTTGCGAATGGGTACCCCGAGGATTTACCTCGGGTTGACTCGGTAATTGACCCTTCTCGCGTTCATGGAGCTGATTAGCCAACTGGCTCACTTGCATTTCCAATGCTTTGACCGTATTGTTGTTGGCCGAAAACATGGCTTGCGTGCTCTGAATGAACGCGTGAAGGGTTTGCTCAAGAGTGGAGTCCTTAGGGTCAACCCATTGGGGTTGTGGAGTTTGGTTAGAATAACCCGACGAAGAGGTCTGAGGAGGTTGGTAATTGTGGTTCTGAGACCTTTGATGTGGAGGTTGGTAGGTCGCCGATGGGCGTGGAGGTTGATAAGGTGGAGGTTGAGGTTGAGCGTGCGAGCTCTGACCGTTACCCCCACTAGGCCCCCAAGAGAAGTTAGGATGGTTACGCCATCCCGGGTTGTAAGAGTGACTGTACGGGTCGTTTCGGGGCCTTTGTTGATACATCGCATTTGCATGCTCAGTATCCCTTGGAGCGTAAGCGCATTCCAAGTCATCATGTCCCGACAGTCCACACCTACTACACTCGGGAGTAGCGACCTGAGCTACAGGAGCTCGGTCCATCTCCAAACACTCAATCCTACGCATGAGAGCAGCCACTTTCGCCTCAGACGCGATAGTTGACTCAACTTGATAAGATCCAGCTCGACCAGAAGACCTGGCGGCTGGTGGCTCTCTCATGGTGTCCCACTCGAAGGTACGCTCAGCCATGGACTCAAAAGTGTCCCATGCCTCCTCGATGGGTTTCATTTGGAAGTCACCCTGACACATTGACTCCAACAATGTGCGGGTGTTGTAGTTGATGCCCTCATAAACAATCTGGCACAGCTGCCATAGCTCAAGTCCATGATGAGGGCATTGCTGGAGAAGGTCCTTGAACCTCTCAAAGAAACCATGAAACGATTCGGTCTCGGTTTGATACATCTGATGTATCTGGTGCCGTATCTGTTGAGTTTTCCTTTGAGGGAAAAATCTCTTCAGAAAGACGGTCACAAAGTCATCCCATGACCGAATCGAGCTCGCCGGGAGGCTATACATCCATTTCTTCGCATTATCCTTCAATGCGAAAGAAATCATCCTCAACCGTACAGAATCCTCGTCAAGCTGTTGAAGCTTGAACATGGAGCACACTTCCTCGAATTCGCGTATAAAGATATACGGATCCTCCTTATTGGCAGTGAAGGTCGGAAGCATGCTCACATACTGAGGTTTTAGCTCATAGCTGTTCCCACGAGCAGGGGGAACAACTATGCAAGAAGGCTGCGCGGCCCGGACAGGATGGGTCCGCTCCCACAAAGTCATCGGTCTATCATGTCGAGCTAAAGGTGGTGGTGCACCTAGAACTCGATCCTGACCGAATCTCCCTTCCTCTCGAGTCAGAGGAGGAGGAGAAGGAGGTCTACGTGGTGGTGGGAACGGACCGAGGTAGTCCATGTATGGAACCCGGTCCCCTTCGCCACCACGAGACGACTCGGCCTCTTGCTCCAAAGGAGCACGAGGCGGAGATGGTCGATCACCAAGATCTTCCATCTCAGAAGTATGCACTCTCTCGAGCCGAGCGCTCTCACCAGAACGAGCCCAACCTCGCATAAAAATGCTCGACTCGACTCTAACAAACACACAACAGAAGGTGTACTAGAGGAGGAGACTAAACGTAGAGAATAGATGAGGAGATGACTCAGATGAGGAGGGAAGAATCCCTAGAGCTAGCGAGGGTAGTGGGATCAGGAAGAAGCCTAACTAGCAAGCACGGCTCAAACAAAGTAAGGCAATGGGTCCTTAAGCTAGACGACGCCTAACTTCGAGGTCACTAGCCTCGACACGTCTCACCTCCCTACAACGAGGACCACAATGCCCAGCAAGTGATACCAGATCCGGAGATCCAGTACCTCCTACTATCGACAAGGTAGGCAACGCCGATCAGGTCATGACGGTCTCAACTAGATTACTCTCCTAGTGCGCCCGCAATCCTAGGGCCAATGTCTACTTGCTTTTAGTTAAGGCTTTATTAAGAGTGATTTTTGGGGCCAAGGAAAGGGTGATGAAATCCCCCACCTTATCTTTTATGGGACAGCCCCTCCTTAGTAGCGATTTGATCCTAGATCTAGCAATCAATCGCTCCAATCAAACGCTCTCTCACTCTTGTCCCGATGCACCTTACTAACTAATGCATGAACGAAACATGCATGAATGAGGGATGTGGGTGCACGTACCTCACGCCAGCAATCAACGACAAAATGTAAAGCAAAGAAAAGACAAATGCATGCAAGGTCTACCAATGGTGCATGACCTAGATGGCAAGAAGTCTACTCTTTTGCTTTGAGTTTTATGGTCCAAGTTGATTAAAGGGGGAGTGATTAATGATCTGGGAGCAAATAAGAAGTCACAGCATGCAAAATTGGGCTCCCAGATAACACAAATTACAACACAAATGACCACAAAAAATTTGGAAGACAGAATCCCTTACCAGGCCGCCAATTGGCGGTTCCAAACCGCTGATTGGCGGTCTGTTGTTGGATTTGCTTCCTCAAACTTCTCCAGTGGCCTCCCCGTGATCAGAGTGTTCCCTGAAACTAAGAAAAACTGAAAAAGAAAAATTAAAAACCCCTCGAATCGTCCAAACCAAGGTCTGGACAGAGCACCTCCCCGGCAACGGCGCCAAAAACTTGATTGATCTCGTTTTATATTTAACCGCAAGTGCACGGCCGCGTTGAAGCGGTGGCAAATACGGGTCGTCCACTGGGAGGTGTGTCGACACTTGGTTTATTCGAAGGCGAGAGGTAAAAAGAAGGGAGAAAGATGTATTACACTAAACTACACTACAAAGCTGAAATAAAATGCAAAGGAAATGAAGATAAGCAATAAAACTAAACCCCAAAGGGGGTAGAGACTGATGTGAACATAAAGACGTGTGTGTGTGTGTTCAATTAAGCTCCTCACAACATGTAGTGCATGAAATCATAAAACTACATCCAATCTTGCCTCTACATGAATTAAGATAAGACTACATCATTAAAACATACAAGACAATGATTGGAATGAAGCTACATGAACTCAAGTATAAAGACTAGACCCTACTATGCCTCTACATGAATTAAGATGACTACATCATTAAAACATACAAGACATTAGCTAAGGAAAAGGCAACAAGAGTACATACACTACAAATTGTGTTTCCAACATTAACTTCATCCATATCCTAACTTTATCATTCCCCATAAAATAGGTCCACTAATCAAAGCATAAGCTAAGCTTCATTCAAGAGCATTAGCATATCAAAGATAAGAGTGGAGACCCATTAGATGGTTATGGAAATCATATAAAGCTCAATGGATAAAAATAACACACTTAATACACTACATAATTATATCACATATTTCTCCACCCCCCCAAATGGGGATGGAACTACTCACTACTCATTACACTACTGATTAGACTAAGTAAAGAAAACATTTAACTAAGATACTAAAATTACTAAACAAGAAATTAAACAAAGTAAAACAACCCACACAAAGCAAACAACATAACAAAACAAGATTAAAAGAAACAAATAAACTTTTATTAACAATGACTCACATTGAAGGTAGCATCCTTCTCCACCTTGAGTTATTGCTTCAAGGCTCACTCCTTAGTAGAGAGAATGCCACCAAATAATGGGTGATTACAAAAGGAGGTGAAGAGTTCTATTTATAGCCATAGAAAAAGGCAATTCGGGACAATCCCCCGATGTGGGACTAAACAGATACCATAAATGGACTAAGCATGCTCTAATACACAGGCCATAACAAGCTAAGAGAATTTGAAGCAACTTGGACCGCCAATTAGCGGTCCAAGACCGCTAATTAGCGGTCTATAAACTCCAGATCGTCCTGGGCTTTCTTCTGGGCTTTCCATGTTGGTATTTGTTGTCTTTGATGCGGTTACTTGAGTTGTTGGATCTCCGACCCGAGTAGAATTGCCAAAATACTCCCCATGATGGTGTGGAGTTCTCTATTTTGCACTTTGGTCCTTTGGTCTTATATTCAGGTCCTTCTTCCTTGCATCTCAGTCCCCAGATCTCACAATTCAGTCCTTTTTCCCAGCTTTTGGGTCCTTTTATGCTTCAACTCTTCAAACCTATTTATTCCTGAAAACTAAACATAAAACTCGTGACATAGCATTGTTTAGGTGAAAGATAATGGATATAAGATACAAATATGAGCATGAAATGATGTCAATCAACCTACTATCCTCATGCCCTCACCATGGCATTGAGTTGTGGCCCCTGTGTCAGATTGTCTCCGAGGTTCTTCACATCCTATCCCGAACCCTCCTTGAGTCCATGTGTCAAGGAGAGTTCTTAGGAAAGGACGAAAGGGAGGCATGGGCTTTCCTAGAAGACCTCGCTGAGAAAACTATGAAGTGGGAGAATGTGAGGGAACCACCAGCATCATCTAGCATAGGAGCAAGGATCTCAAACGCAAACTTGACTAGATCGGGTGCCGCATTTGTTGTCGATACCACTACGGCCACCGAGTCACGCATAGTGGCCTTAATGCGCCGTATGGATTCGATTGATCTCCAAAACCAACGAGGTGTGTCTCATGTGTCTGCATCTATTCCAGTTCCCTGTCATTCATGTTGTAGGATAGGTCATGTAGGAGGCGAGTGTGCGTCCATTCCTCCAGAGATGGAACATGTCAATGCCATCTATGATAGAGCCAGGAATGACCCATACTGATCATCATATAACCCTGGATGGAGGAACCACCCTAACTTTTCACGGAACAAAATCAATGCCCCTACTGGTCCTTCAAACATCTCTCGACCACCTAACCAACCACACCAACCTCCCATGCATGCACCATCTTATCAGCTACCCCAAGCTCAAATCACCAATCAGTCGGGTTTCCCACATTCCAACAATATGGAAACCCGATTCAATTCTCTTGAGACCTTGACTTGTGGACTCGAGAACTCAATAATTTTTTATATGTTATCCACAAGTCAAGTTCTCACTTGAAATCAGTAGACCATCAAATCTTTAGAGCTTCAGATGGGCCAATTGGCCAGTATGTACATGAAAGAGAGAGAGGGACTCTGCCAAGCCAGTCTGAGGCTAACCCCCACATGTACCAGCAACAACACATGCAAAATGAGAATTTGGTACCGCATGGACGGCAAGTGAACCATGTGGAGGAACCTATTCACCATGCCAATGCCATTGTAAACTTAAAGAATGGAAAGCAAGTAAAAAATCATATTTCCTTGCAACCACCACCACCTTTGTAGCCCCTCAGTGGGAATGATGGTGAAGAAGAGGCTGATGGTGAGGGTAATACACCAACGCTTCCTACCTGCCAAAAGCTCCCTATCGTTGTAGGTTAACGAAAAAGCAGAGTGACACAATGGATAATATATTAGAGGTCTTTAAGCAAGTCAAGGTTAACATCCCCTTGTTGGATGTTATCCAACAAATACGTCAATATGCCAAAGTGTTAAAAAATCTCTGCACAACCAAGAGGAAGACCAATGTTCCTAAGAAAGCATTCTTAACTGCAAGTGTAAGCTCACTTTTGTCCAATCCCACATACACAAAGTACAAGGACCCTCGGTGTCCTACTAATCAATGTATCATAAGGGACACTAGCATGAGTAACATATTTCTTGATTTAGGATCAGTGGTCAACCTCCTCCCATATACTATTTATCAACAGTTGAACTTGGGAGAATTCAAATCAATTAAGATCACTCTCGAATTGGCGGATAGATCCATTCGTGTCCCAAAGGGGATTATTGAGGATGTGCTAATCAAAGTTGAAGATTTTATATTTCCGGTTGATTTTGTCGTCCTCGACACAAACCCTGTTGCGAACACGCACTCTCAAATACCTTTGATTTTAGGTAGACTATTTCTGGAAACCTCCAATGCCTTAATTAATTTTAGAAATGGTCTCATGAAGCTCTCCTTCGGTAACAAGAGGGCCGAGTTTCATGTGTTCAACTCTAGTAGGCAATAAGAGCTCATGGACCAACCTTTAAATCTCAACCTCATCCGCCAATTAGAGAAAGCACCACAAAATCAACAAAACACCCCTAACACCAATGAAACCCTGTTGAGAATGTTTGTTTGCCCAGGGAAAACTCATTGTCTGTCTTTGCAATGCAGCATAATGAGTTAGCATCAAACATAATGTACAAAGGGAGTGTTAGTTAGATGATTCAGTTGAGACTGTTAGTGAGGGGGACACACCTCAGCATATGCCCATACCAGAAAGTGTGTCTACCCCATGTCCCACAGTCGTTGATCCTTTTGTGCTGCATTGTGACTCCAAAAAGGACCCCCCCTGCAAGTGAGCTTATGATTGATAATATAAAGGAGCTTAGGTGGTCCTTGTTGGATGACTAGGGGAGAAGACCCATTCTTAGTAAAAGTGGTGTGCCACATCCTTCAAATGAGCCTGAGGAACTCATTCTGATGCACCCGCCTATTGGTTGGAGGGTTTTGTTTGACGAGCAACAAAACCCTAATGAGGCAACACAACTCCACTCATTCGTGTTGCCTACACCCAACCAATATCATGAGGGTTCGAGCCTTTCATCTTTGACCTTTCACCCCTCATGGCACCTCAGAGTACCAATGAAGCGGGCCCATTTTGGCAAATCTCTGGTCTGCAAGACTCGGTTTTCTCATTTGATGTTCCTTTACCAAATGATTATGAGAATATATTTGTTGATGTATATATCTTGTTTAAAATAAAAAAGCCAAAACAACAAAAAAATATAAAAAGAAAATAAAAAAGAGCAATAAAAGACTCCACCAGTGAGTTGTGGTTGTTGTGGCCCCAACCCTTGAGTATTTGTGCCCCATTTGTTGACGTATTGGTGTCCCTTCTTAAGTATTGCACAGGTTTTTGGGAATTCTGGGTTATGTCCATCAACATGACCATGAAACTTCCCCTTGTGCTTCATGTTGGTGAGATCTTTTCTTTCTCATCCATAAATCAATGTAGTATCATACTCACATTCATTGAGGACAATGCATGAAGTAAGTGTGGGGGTGCTATACGTTCGTATATATGTCGAGTCCAGTATTTTTCATTTTGTTTTTCATTTTTTTTATTGTTACGGTCATGATAGTGTGCCGCATTTAATGTTGATAAATCTGTCTGTCATGATCCTTGGGTGACTTGTCTTATTTTGCTTGCCTAGTGCTTTAAAATTTTCACATTTCTTTTAAAATCTTCATGTGGTTGCGAAAGAAAATGTTTTGTGGGTTTTACGTGTGTCTAGCATGTGCAAAACCGTTGACAGACAAAGTAAAAAGAAAGCTCCAAAAATTGTCTTGAACATGATGCATTAGGATACCTAGTATACCAACTTTAGGTCTTATCGAGTCGCAAGGATGCACCCCGTTTTTCCCGCGGGGGGCGAGTTATCACAGGGTTTCAGTACTCAAACAACTAAAGAAGTGCACCCTGAACCTAGTGAGTCAAATAATTCATGTATGTTAATTTAAAAAAGTTTGTTGTAGTCAAGGACCCTTTAAATCTTGTTGTGAGACATTAAGTGTAGGGGTTTTTGTTCATGTGTAGATAAGAAATAAGTTAGTAGGTGTTCTCTCTTCTCACACGGCTCCTATCACTCGGGAAATTAGGTATTAGGGGACTTTGTTCCTGGTGCTTTCGAGTCATCTGACTTGGGATGCACCGATCAAACTCTCGTTACACGGGTGGAAAGGATCGCCCTATGTGGCGATTTAGGGGAAGGTGTACCTGATAGTGTAAGTCCTTATAGGCAATGATGCACAAAACTTGACCCTAGGAGAAGCAAACACCAACTAGTGTAATCCATAATTCTCCAAAAAGAAGAAAAAATGAATGAAAAAAGAAGAAGACAAAAAAAGGAAATGCAAATGAGAACCTTAATGGACTTTACACTTTGTATCACTTTAGGATGTTGAGGTTGTCTATGTCTTTCACTTAAGTCCTTAATTAACTTGCACGAATGGTTCATTAGGCTAGGTGTGTGAACTAATACCTATATAGAGTCGGCCCGTAGGATTACCGTGTCCAACGATCGACAAAATTGAGTCCATCGAGTCGAGTCTCTAGAATGAATAATGTATAATTGTTCGGATTTTGTGGGTATATCTGCTGAAAAAATCAGGAGACAATACTCCTCCTCCTTAGCGACAAGGAGCTTTAACGGCTTGTTGCACGTGCTAAGTGCAACCATGATTCGTACAAAAGTGTGTTAGGATTTACCTTTTTTACAAATTATTTTTCTTTTCTTCCATTTTTCTCTTTCTTTGTTTTGCTCGGGACTAGAAAAAGTTAGGTGTGGGGGTATTTGATTGACATCATATAATGCATATATTTATGTCTTATATCCTTTATTTTTAGCCAAAGCAATGCTACGTAACAAGTTTTATGTTAAAGTTTGAGGAATAAATAGGTTTGAGAAGAAGAGATTCAAAAGGACACAAAAGTAAGGAAAATGACTAAGTTGCAAGATTTATGGACTTAGATGAAAGAGAGAAGGACCCGAATGTAAAACCAAAAGAATCAATGAGCAAATCTAGAAGCTCCATACCTTAATGAGGAGTATTTTGGCAATTAAATCGGGGCCCAACCATCAACAACCGAATCGGGTCCATCAAACACCAAGAAATCAAGCCAGAACCGAGCCACCAAAATCCAGACTCGATCTGACCCTTATAGACACGGTTGGAGTGGTGCTCCAAATGTGACACGGTTGATTTGGGTCGTGTATTTTTTTCATGCCTATAAATAGAACTCTTCCTCCTCATATGTATTCACACATTACTTGGTGGCATTCTCTCTACTTAAATTAAGCCTTGGAGCAAAAACTCAAGCCTAAGAAGAATGCAACCTGTAATGTGAGTCATTTAATAAAATAATTTTTCATTGTTTTGTTCTCGTGTTGTCAATTTTTTATGCATGCTTAGCTTAGTCTTGCTTCTTTGATCTTTGGCTAAATTAGTTAGAATGCTTTAGTTTAATTTCTAGCATATTGTGTAGTGAATAGTTGCATCCCCTTTGGGGTGGAGATGATGGTCATATATATTGTGAAGTTTGGATGTTTGATGAATTTTTGATTGTGAAGACTTGCATGTTTTGTATTTTCATTGGGGGTATTTTAATCATCTACATGTTGGGGATTTTTGATGGGATTTTCCATAAGAGTTAGACACTTCCCATGCCTAGTTTTCTCATCTTTATTGACTGAAATTTGCTGTTAAATATGCTACCTGTTAGTTATGTGTTTGTATTTGTGTTTGCTTGCTTGATTGATTGAAGAAACTTTGTTTTGATGGGTTTTGTCATAACATTAGACACCTCCCATGCTTACCTTTGCCACATGAGTTTATGATTTTTGAAGAGTCTTACCATATCTTTAGACACTTCTCATGCGGAACCTAATCTTATGATAATCAAGTAGTAATTACTGATACATTGTGTGAATGGATTAATAGTATTTGCCACATCTTTAGACACTTCCTATGCATGACAACACACACACAACACACACATACATGCTTACATGCATCATTCATCACTTATTTCACTTCATATGTGCACACACTCCACCCCTTAGGGGTTTCTCTTCTTGATTTCCAATCTTTCATTGCTTTCTTTCGCATTTCTTACTTACTAGTTTAGTGTAGTTTAGGTTTAGCATAATCACATCTTTTCTCCCTTTATTTGCCACTTGGTTTCTAAAAAAGCAGAGGCTGCTCACCCTGCGGATCGACCTGTACTTGCCACCGCATCATCGCAGTCGTGTACCTGCGGTCTAAATTTAAAACGTTTAAACAGTGGACAACCAAATTGGGTTGCCTTCTTTACAATGACCATCTATTGGTGTCACCAGACCTGCGTTGACACCAATATCTATGAGGGAGTCGGATCTTGAGGTTCCCTCAACCAATAAGTCTAGGATGGAGCTTGATCCTGAGGTTCCTTCTACTTTTATTTCGACAATGGGGCCGAACCCTGAGGTTCCCTTGTCTCAACATGTGTCGAAGGAACCGAATGTTGAGATTACTTCGAAAGGCCCTTATGCCCTAATGTGTAATTCCTTAAGCACCTTCAAAAGAAAACTTCAAATCAATACGACAAGATGCTTGAGATGTTTTGGCAAGTTAAGGTTAACATTCCGTTGTTGGAGGTGATTCAGCAGATGCCACCTTATGCAAGGTTCTCAAGAATTTATGCACCAACAAGAGAAAAACAAATGTTCCGAAGAAAGATTTTCTTGCGGAGTTCATTATTGGCACAACCCAAACAAGTCAAATTCAAGGATCCTGGTTTTCCAACTATTTCTTGTTGGTGATTTGCCAATACATCAAGATCTATTGGAGCTAGGTGCATCTGTCAATCTTTTGTTGTATTTTGTGTACATCCACCTTGGTCTTGGAGACCTCAAACAAACAAAAACCACTCTTCAACTGGCTGATAGGTCAATGAAGAAACCTTGGGGCGTGGTGGAAGATGTTCATTTATCCAAACGATTTCTTTATTTTCGATACAGAACCGGTGCCAAACCCACTTGGACAAATTCCTATTATTTTGGGACGACCATTTCTAGCAACTTCCAATGCCTTGATAAATTATCGTAATGGTCTGATGCGCTTCACATATAATAGCCAGTGCACTGATTTCAGCATCTTCAACATCGGGAAGAAGCCACGTGCCTTTGATGACTCTATAGAGGTCAATCTTATCCAAGGCATGGATGAGAACGAAGTTGAAGGCACCTTCAAGTATTTTAAAGAGTTGTTCGATGGAGATCCTAATGGTGCTGAAGACGTTTCAACTGTGCTGGTACAAGAAGGTGCCTTATCTTGTGCTCATATGGCCTTTGAGCCGCATCCTTTTGATCATGTCGCTCTTGAGCCACAAGATACCATTTTCGTGAACTCTGGGCCACCCGCTCTTCACTCTGTATATGTTGAGGACCCAATGTGGGTTAAGAATCACCTCTCATTCATGCATCCTATCTTGCTCATTCTCAAGAGGCATCAAACGACCAAAATGTCTATAAGGGTGTAAGGTGGTCTAGAAATTTTGTTTCAAGACTGCCATCTAGGTAATAAGTCCAGGGTGTCACTTTGTGTGGATGTAATGATCCCTATGCACCCAAATGTCAGTTAGAGGATATTTATTGATGACCCTCAGCTTTGTCGCGGAATGGAAACATATTTGTTTCCAATTCCTTTCACAGACCCTAGTTTTGAGAGGCATGAACAATCATCCTTGGTTACTAAACGTCTCAACAATTCTCTTGTTTCTCATGTTGCGAGCCCATGGAATTGCATTTCTGGGTCGAGAGATGATGGGTTCCAATTTGATGTCCCTTCACAAATGAAGATGGGAGCCCATTAATGTACAAAGTTCTCCACACAAAAAAAACTAAACAAGTGTGCATTGATTGTTGTGGGATCCAACCCTTTTGTATTTGGACAACACTTGTTTCACATATTTGTCTCCCTTCTTATGTATCTTATAGGTTTTGATGGAAATTCAGGTTTATGTCCATCCACATAACAATGAACTTCCCTTTGCGCTTCATGTTGGTGAGACACTTTCCACAAGTTTGATCCGCCAGTGGCAGATCAAATTGATCCGATCTGGTTGAAATTTTGTCTTCAATTTTATTTCTTATATTGGGACATCGGGTGATGCTCTAGTCCAGAATCTCGGCCCGATTTGGTTTTAATTGGAGAAATATTGATCTAGTTCAAGTCATGTGTCACACTATTTTGTACTTCTCAATCAGGCGCCTCGAGGTTTTCCCTTGGGTCCTTCCTGATTTGCGATACAGTCCTTGTGCATTACAAATAGGTCCAAAAGTCTTCAATTTACTCCATTGTTGTTACCTTCAGGTTTTTTTTGTAGGATTTCGTACCCCTATGTATGTACATATTTTAAAATTTTCATACATTCATACAAGATGGATTTTCATATTTTCATTGATTTTATGTACATTGTTCTATATTTATTCTAATATCATATAATCTACATATATATATTAAAATAAATATAAGAGGATCATACCCAAAGGTTCTCGAAAACCTTTATAAAGATCTGGAGTTGTCTTGCTTGTCGAATCGTCGGTTGATTCACCTCCAAGTGTTCACCAAACTCTAAACAAGATTAGAGAGAAATGAGATAGCCAATTCAATCTCTAAATCATGCTTAAAATCTATCTAATAACCCCTCTAAAGCTCCCTGAGAATTTAATCTCCAAAAGCTCGAAACAATTAGGAATTTTTTTGATGGATTAGTGGAGAGGCTAGGGAGAGAGAATTTTTGCAATTTCTAAAACAAGTAGGGTGGGGATACCTATTTATAGGCTCTCCCAACACCCACATCATCGACTACCCACTAACCCATGATCTCTTGTTTTTCTATCTGTTAAACCAATCACAAATTGACACATAATCATACTTAAAAAAGTTTGACCATAATCGGAATAAATCCACCCCATGATCAACATTATTCTCTTAATAATTATTGCAAAAATGTGTCCACAGGTCTACCGATTGGCAATAATCATGGTTTCGGATTGACCATGAAACGCGACGGTCGACCCATCACACGCTACTAAAGCTACTATAATATTTCGGTCGAACAGAACACACAAACAATCGACCGACTCAACAAGAGAAACGACTACTGGATGTTTTTGGTGGGACTAAGTCACAAGTCGGTTGACCTATTACCACCAAGAAAAATTCGCGAAAGCTCCTGGAGGTTTTCGGTCGAACCATGACTTCTACCGGTCGACCGATTAATCCCAAAGAAAGTTCCTGGAATACTTCGGTCAACCAACACGTCCATCCGGTTGACCGTTCACATACGTAATGGTTACTCTGAATTTTCGGTCGACCGGTCTCTGAAAACGTTCTACTATTTTGTCTGATTTTTTGGTCTTTATCAAATTTTAGATTTACATCCAACAAAATTTAATCGTTGGGGTTTTCAGTAAATTCATACAACATGTAACATATTATCTTATGTAATGTCTAACGATTACACCCCATAATACATACATCTCATATCAATTTATTTATGATGCTAATTATGTCAATTTTCAGGACATAATGATTTTATCGATTCACCACATGTATCCCATTTCACATGAAATGAAACCCGATACATCATATGAACACAAAATCATGCTTCTTGTTTCCTAGTTTTGTGGTGTGACCTATAGGACGATCTAAGCTATATTGGCAATGATATTAAACACCTAATATCACAAACTATAAGCGGTATCTAGCTACAAATTATATTTACCCGATTAGCATAGATGTCTTGTTCACTCAAACTAAGCATGATCCATTTAGTGATGTAAAAACATCACTTGTGTCTATCCCATGCTTCATGGTATTAAGAGTATTATACAAAGTAAAAATGTGTCACCATTATATTATATACTCATTTCTTGATATTTTAAGCTAATTATAAATATGTAACTTAACACAAGTCACATTGTGCACATTATATATTTCTCTCCCAAAATAAGGCTATTGTCGAGTTTTGTGTATGTCTAAATATGGTCACAATTTGGACGGACTATAGTCATTTGTTCACTATTCTCATATGTGGACATATTGTGGACACACTCTAGACTGGTCGACAGGAAGGTTTGGGACGATTCATTTTGTCTCTCACGTGACGCACCAACTCAGCAGTGGCACGCAACAATCCTGCTAGGGACACGTACATCCCATGGAAGACCGACTCGACTCTTTGGGGGACAATGTCATCCTTAGCGGCAAACCTCCTTAGGATGCAAAGGATCCTGACTCCTGAATGTTGATACATGGACAACTGTTCGGGACGATTTAGTCTCAGATTGGGGTAAGTAAGTCCCACGTTGGGACGTGTGAGGCCTACAATAGGACATGTCAGGGACGATTCGAAGTCAAACGTCCAATGATGGGACGTTTCACATGGCTAGGGACGACCGGTTATTATTTTGTTATGAGAAGAAACACAACCTTCCGTAAAGGACACAACACTTCTGGACAAAGTTCAGACTGGGTCTTGCCCATGTTTTTGTGTCCAGAGTATTTCCAGAATCAATAGAATTCTGGACACACACAGAACTAGCTCGGGTACCGAATTGGACTACTTCTGGACACTCTCTAGACAAACAAGACCTGGACACGAGACGAGACCAATGAGCGTTCGCTTTATCACTTAACGAACAATCTTAATGTGTTGATTTTTTTAATGCAGTGTTTGATAGGCTCGCTATGCGCTCGATATAGATCGATGGTGGTTTTCTATGTTGTTGAGTTCGGGAGGATCAGTTCTGTTCTGATACTACTAGGGATCTTGTGCGTTAGATTCGATATTAGTTCGATTCCTTTTGCATTTCAACTAGATATGACTAGTTTGATTGGAAGAACTGCGACTTAATTAACCTACTACAAGAACAAATGTGCAACTTAATTAACAATGATGGCTTAGATGTGTCTGGGATGGAAGGAGACCTCACCGAGATGGGACGGGACAGATTCTGACTATCAAACCTTTTTGCAAAATAACTGCCTATTTTGATTTTTAAAAAATCTAAAAACCAGCTAAAGAAGGAATGGAAGGTTGAGTCTCCATTCATTCCATGTGAACTGAAAGGTGGTCTTCCCTTCGTAATGAAAAAAATGTAGGCATAATGAACTCGCGTAGCACGAGTGCGTCACAACTCTTTCTTTTGGTGGAGTGCATTAGCTTCCATGAGATATTCCAAAATCAATCTTTTATTCTGTGCGCCCCACTTGAGACTCTTCAACTTCAAATGACACTGCTAAGTGCTCTTAGTGAATTGTCATTTGTCATCCCTCCGTCAGTCTGAGTATCCTAGTGAGATGACTTTCCCGTCCTACGGATGCAATAAGGTTTTAGGAGTACACTTCAATAATGGATGATTTTATAGACCTTGTAATGAAAGGTTGCGTCTCTTCGCATGGCCTGTAATGAAAGGTTGCGTCTTTTCGCACAATAATGAAAGGCTGTGCTCCTGTAGGGAAAAGGTTGTGTCTCTTCCCATAATAAATTAATAATGACCCCGTCATGGGAAGTGTTTCTTTGAATCATCCCCGACTCGTCCCAAACAAAAGCTCGGGTACCGAATTGGACTACTTCTGGACACTCTCTAGACATGTGTTTAGGGTGTAGGACTGCACATGTGTCCATGTATCTGGAACCTTTGCGTAATTACGCCCCGAGTGGGACAGACTCGATAGTTGTTAATAACATGTGAAATTCTAACTTGTCAGTTGTCACCATGCCTATTGTTTACACCACTTGGAAGACAATTTTAATGTTCATGTTCTTCAACATGTCCCTAAGACACACTTCCATCCTGAGCGGCACAGTAATCCCCCCCCCCCCAACCGAGATGGGTCAATCCTCGCGTGGGGCAACTCATTCCTCTCGTGGTCCTACACAGAGCACTCGCGGTAGCGGAGCATCAGTCCCCTCACGGGACAGGACAATCCTCTTGTGGGACGATGACATAGATCGCGGATCGCCCAACGGGACAACTAATTGCCACCCTAGACCCCACCAGGAGGGGTAAGTCCTCTCCCGGGACAAGTCATTCCCCCATGGGACAATCCTCTCGCCTGAGGTGACTTTGAGCGACAATACATACAAAGAAAAACCGTGTTCTACGCTACAAAATGAAACATTATGTAAATATATTGCCAAACACTCAATTGATTGATTGTTCAATGCCAAAAACATCCTGGACTATCTGGTCCAAACAACCTGGGTCGTAACACAAAACAACCTGGGTTGTTTGACCTTGTAAATCTGCGTCGTTTCACGAAACAACTTGGGTCGTTTCTCATGGTATGAATAGACTGTGTCCAGGTTTTATCCAAGAGAACTCCAATTCTAGAGACACACTGAACTGGTCATTCACAGAATTTGACTACTTGTGGACACCCTCTGGACACAATACAGTTGTGAGTTTATGCAGTGTGTGTACAGGATCGGGTTTCATTCTGGAGGAATTTTGGACTCGCTCTTGCTCATGTTTTGTGTGTCCAGAATATGTCCATTGCGTGTCTAGTACTAGTCCAACTGTGGACAGACACTGAACTGGTTCCTATCCATATTTGGACACATCTCGACACATTTTGAACAAATTTCGACTAACTATGTACTAAATACTAACTATGGAAAGTGATTGGAAACACTCTGGACATGTTTTGGAATGGTCATTGCTGGACTACTAGTCTCGTATATGGACTTGTTTGTCCCACTCAGGATGCATGTGTTATGTGAGCTGGGTCGGTCTACCAAACAAGTTGGATCATTTTGACTTAATTAACTTCGTGGTGTGGTTAGCAAGGATTGAAATTCGTTGGTGTAGGATTGAGTTAATTTTGAAAGGACTCCTTGATGGTCAACATACTGTGAAGGTCCAAAATGTGTTTCGATGGTAGATACAAAAGCATCCCAAGTTTGAAAAAGAGTGCTAGTATGACTCCATTTCAAACCATGCTAAGGCTAGGCCATCCTTGTAAAAAGTAGAAATGGATGTTTTTGTTTAGGTTTTTTTGCATTAAACAATCAATCAATTTTGTCGTACTACACGTTTTTGCTTAGATTAATGTATTTGTATCTTATATCCATTATCTTTCACCTAAACAATGCTATGTTACGAGTTTTATGTTTAGTTTTCAGGAATAAATAGGTTTGAAGAGATGAAGCATAAAAGGATCCAAAAGCTGGGAAAAAGGACTGAATTGTGAGATCTGGGGACTGAGATGCAAGGGAGAAGGACCTGAATGTAAGACAGAAGGACCTAAGAGCAAAACAGAATACTCCACACCATCATGTGGAGTATTTTAGCAATTCGATTCGGGTCGGAGCTCCAACAAACCAAGTAAATGCATCCAAGACCAGCAAATATACCAAGAAAAGCCCACAACAAAACTGAGCAGGATCTGAACCATATAGACCGCCAATTGGTGGTCCAAGACCGCTAATTGGTGGTCTGTTTTGGCCCAAATCTGCTCAAATTTCTCCAGCACATCTATTAGAGGATGTTTAGGCCATTTTTGGTATCTGTTTAGTCCTACATCGGGGGATTGTCCCGGTTTGCCTTTTTCCATGGCTATAAATAGAACTCTTCACCTTCCATTGTAATCACTCCATATTTTAAGTGGCTATTCTTCCTACTAGAAGTGAGGCCTTGAAGCACACACTAAAGTAGGAGGATGCTACTTTTAATGTGAGTCATTTTAATACAAGTTTTCTTTGTTATGGTGTTTGTTTTATGTTTCTTGTTTTGCTTTGCTTAATCTCATTTCATTAGTTTTATTAGCTTAGTTAATATGCTTTCTTTGTTTAGTTTAATAATTAGTGTAATGTCTAGTGAGTAGTTCCATCCCCTTTGGGGGGTGGAGTAGATGTTCATACATGAATTAGAGAATGGAATGAATGCTTTATTTCCAATGTGTTGATAAAACATGAATGTATGCTTGCTTGTTTAGGATAGAATTTATAACTTGACGAGTTTTGCCAAAATGATTAGACACCTCTCATGCTTGTTTAGGTTCTGAAATAAACATCTTGCATATGTAAATGTTAATCAACTAAGTTTGTGAATAGATTGATAGGTTTTGCCACAACATTTAGACACTTCCTATGCATGATAACACCACCTTTATTTGTCCTTAAAGAATGTGTTCAACACCCACCTCTTTGCTTGTGTGCACTCACTCCACCCCTTATGGGTTTTCCCATTTCTGTATTCCCGCGTTCTTCTTTTGTTTTTAGCTTAGTTGTCACTTCATTGTTTGTTTCTTTCGTTCTCATTTCCTACTTCTTAGCGTAGTTTAGTGTAGAGTAGCATAATCAATCTTTCTCCCACAATTTTTGCCACTTGATTTCTGATAAACAAGAGGCTCCTCACGTCCCTGAGGACGACCCGTACTTTCCACCGCTTCATCGCGGCCGTGCACTTGCGATTTAATTAAAACGTTCAACAAGTTTTTGGCGCCATTGCCGGGGAGGTGCCAGTCCAGACTCTTGTTTGGACGATTCGAGTGGATTTAATTTTTATCTTGTAGTTTTCTTTCTTTCAGGAGACTCACATTAAGAAGGGGAAGCATCTGGTGAAGTTTGGAGGCGATGTGAGAGAAGAAGACCGCCAATAAGTGGTCTACAACCGCCAACTGGCGGTCTGGTTATTTCATTTCACCTCTAAATTTCTGTGGAGTATTTTCTTTACTGATATAGTGATCTGGGACTCGATTTGGCAAGTTTTGATTTTATAGGTTGTCCCCAGATCAATAATCAAACCTCCTTTAAGCAACTTGGACCCTAAAAACTCAAAGCAAAAGATTAGGCATTCTTGTTGTTTAGGTCATGCATCATGTATGTGACTTAGGCATTTAGATTGTCTTTTATCTTAGCTTTATTTTCTGTTGCTGAGAGCTGGCATGAGGTACGCACCTTCTACTAACATTCATGCATTTTGTCTGAAGATGCATTAGTTAGTAGGAAGTGCATTGAAACAAGTGTGAGTTGAGCGTTTGTTTGGAGAGTTGATTGCTAGATTAGGACTCCAAAACGCTACTAAGGAGGGGCTGTCCCATAAAAGATAAGGTGGGGGATATCATCACCCTTTCCTTCGCCCCACAAACCACACTAATAAAGAGCCTAATTTTTAAAATCATGTAGATGTTGGCTCTAAGGATTTTGGGCGCATTAGGAGAGTGATCCGGTCCCGACCGTCATGACCTGATCGGCGTTGCCCACTTTGTCGATAGTAGGAGAGACGAGATCCCCGGATCTTGGCTCACTTGCTGGGCTCTGTGGTCCTCGTCGTAGGGAGGTGAGGCGTGTTGAGGCCGCGTGACCTCGCAGTTAGGCGTCGTCTAGCCGTAAGGACCTATAGCGACCTTAGGATTGCTTGAGCCTTGTTTGCTTGTGTGATACTACCTCTATGTAGCATAAAAGGTGCCAATGCATGGATAGGGTGTACCGGACTAATGACGACGGCCAGAAGTGCCTGAAGAGGCACCTCTCTCAAGAGCCGACAACTTCCTATAGATCTTCCGATTTTGCTTGGCTAAGATGACGTTCTGCTGCTCGACCGCCATCTCAGAAATGTCGGTGTTAAAGAGCGTTCCTGAGCTCACAGACGAGCTTGATGAACTGGCTCTAACATCCTCCTCCATATAGTCAGGCACCCATGCCTCAGGAAGGCATTGGCGAAATGACGAGGTCATCTTCGCTACCTCGAGGTCGGTGCCTTGGCGCCTCAGCATGCGCTCAAATCGTGGGGTGTCCAACATGCCACACAATTTGGTAACCAGACTCGGCAAACAGTGTATATCTTTCAGACTGGCATTCACTAAAACGTCGAACAATGTTCGACAAATGCAGTGTGGTGAACCGTCCATCAGACTATACACGATTCGCATACAAGGTGTAAAAAATGTGGAGGTCCGCTCTTGGCCCAACACATTTCTACAAACCCACCTGGCTACAATGTGCACATTGGAGTAAATGTGCGCATTCGGTACTCCCCCATGTGATGATACAGGCTGCCCACGCCCAAGCATAGATCGATAAAAATTGTTATCGTGGGTGGGCGCGAGCTCATCAACCAAGGGGATCCCAGTCGCGTCGGAGATCAGCTGGGTGTCACGGTGTGTTTCACCCCTCTGAGAGTGATACTGAACTCGAGTGGACCGGTCTGGTCACGCTTGAGTTTAGTAAAGGATTCATGTACGAGAGGCTCTACGTACATGGTTTCATCGCCCTCATACAATAAATGGTACCACCCTTTAGCTACGATTCGATCATACAAGGGTTCTCCGAATTCACAAATCAGGGAGGCGAAATTGAGTTCTGGAATTAAATGATGGCTGGCCATACCTGAACCTACCTTGGCGAGCTTTAGCGGTGAGGCACACGACGGCGAAGACGAACACGGAACTAGAGGAGAGAAGACCACCCCACGCAGATTCCAGATGCAACACCGGCTCCCAACCACGCAAACAACTAATACTCCCAAAGCAAACATCCACACGAAGAAACAATTGAAACTAAGAATAACCGACCGCTGAACGACGGTGCCAAACCGCTAATTAGCAGTCCGTTCAGTGGATCGGGGGGAGAAATTTGGTTGGAGGCGAGATCTAGAGAAGAAACGCGTTTTACTCTGCTGGAATAACGCGTAGGGCAGGGGAAAACGCGTTTTTAATCAAGGGAAAGGGCAAATATGACATAGGTCTTCCAATTTTTTGGTTTTTTAGCACAAAACAAGGAAATGTACAAACAAATGGAGGGATGGATCACCTCAAGTGACCACATTCGTGGGGAGTTCGTGCAAAGGCACGACTTCCTCCTCGACCTCTGCCGTGGTCCCTTCCTAGTATGGTTTGAGGCGTTGTCCATTAACTTTGAACACGTCCCCATTCCTAGGATTTTGAATCTCAACCGCCCCATGAGGGGAGACGGTTAAAACAATGTAGGGTCCTGACCAATGGCTCCGAAGTTTCCCCGGAAACAAGTGGAGGCGAGAGTTATACAACAAGACCTTTTGTCCCACCTCGAAGGTTTTGATTCGCACCAAGCGATCGTGGAAAATTTTTGTGCGGGACTTGCATATCTTGGCATTCTCATAAGCTTCATTTCTCAACTCCTCCAACTCGTTGAGGTCTAACTTGTGATTGGCACCGGAAACATCAAGACTCATGTTAAGATGTTTGGTTGCCCATAATGCCCGGTGCTCAAGTTCTACCGGAAGATGGCAAGCTTTGCCATAAACTAGCCGGTAGGGGGACATGCCAAGGTCGGTCTTAAATGCAATGCGGAAAGCCCACAATGCATCATTAAGCTTGACCGACCAATCTTTCCTTGAAGCATTAACCATTTTCTCAAGAATTTGCTTGAGTTGATGGTTGGAAATTTCCACCTGGCCATAGGTTTGAGGATGATAAGGTGTGGCCAACCTGTGCGTGATGGAGTATTTCCTCAGCACTGCCTCAAGGGATCGGTTCACAAAGTGTGTCCCCCGATCACTTATGATACAACGAGGTGTCCCAAACCTCGCGAAGATGTGTTCTTTAAGAAATTTGATCACAACCTTGCGATCGTTAGTGCGAGTGGGGATTGCTTCAACCCACTTTGACACATAATCGACCGCCACCAGGATGTTAGTGTGACCATGGGACACAGGGAAGGGACCCATGAAGTCAATTCCCCAAACATCAAAGATGTTAACCACTAAGATAGGATTGAGTGGCATCATATCTCGTCTACCAATGCGGCCCACACGTTGGCACCTATCGCATGCTTTGCAAAATGCAAAAGCGTCTTGGAACAACGTGGGCCAATAAAAACCGCATTGGATCACCTTGGCAGCGGTTGTCTTGGCACCGAAGTGCCCACCACATGCCTCCTTATGGCAAAAGGACAAGAAACTCTGAATCTCGTCGTCAGGAATGCACCTCCTTATGATTTGATCAGCACAATACTTAAATAAGTATGGATCATCCCAATAGAAGTGCTTGACTAACGACTTGAACTTCGCTGTCTCACTGTGTCTCCAATGAGCCGGCACCTCCCCGGTTGCTAAATAGTTCACAATGTCAGCGAACCAGGGAGGTGAGGCTATTGCCATAAGGTTCTCATCAGGAAAAAACTCGTTCACCGGTGGATCCGGTGAAAGATCAATGGGGATGCGAGATAGGTGATCAGCCACGACATTCTCGCATCCCTTCTTGTCCCGTATTTCAAGGTCGAATTCTTGTAACAACAAGATCCAACGCAGGAGACGGGGTTTCGCATCCTTTTTAGACAAAAGGTAGTGAAGAGCTGAGTGATCAGTGTAGATGATGACATGCGACCCTATGAGGTACTGACGAAAATTTTCCAACGCAAATATGATCGCGAGGAACTCTTTCTCAGTAACGGAGTAGTTGAGTTGGGCGTCATTGAGAGTACGACTTGCATAATAGATCACATGAGACAATTTGTCGACTTTCTGACCCAAAACCGCTCCTAGCGCATAATCAGAAGCATCACACATCAGCTCGAACGGTAGAGTCCACACCGGTGCCTTAATAATAGGAGCGGAGGTCAACTCACGCTTCAGAAACTCAAAAGTAGTCAGGCACTCAGGTGTGAACTCAAAGGAGGTTCCTTTAGCAAGCAAGCTCGTCAAAGGACGAGCTATCTTGCTGAAATCCTTAATGAATCGCCGGTAAAAACCGGCGTGTCCAAGGAATGAACGGATTTCTTTTACCGAGGTGGGTGGCGAAAGCTTAGAAATAAGCTCAATCTTTGCCCTATCCACCTCGATACCATCACAAGATACCACGTGACCCAACACGATGCCTTTTGTGACCATGAAATGACATTTTTCCCAATTAAGGGCTAAGTTCGTTTCCGAACACCTTTTGAGAACAAGGCTCAAGTGGTGCAAGCACTCATCAAAGGAGGTGCCATGAACCGAGAAATCATCCATGAAGATCTCAAGGAAGTTCTCGACCATATCAGAAAAGATACTTAACATGCAACGTTGGAATGTTGCAGGTGCATTGCATAGCCCAAAAGGCATCCGTCTATAGGCAAACGTCCCAAAAGGACAAGTGAACGTGGTTTTCTCCTGGTCTTCGGGGGCGACTGGGATTTGATTGTACCCCGAATAACCACCAAGGAAACAGTAATAGGCGTGCCTGGCGAGTCTCTCCAACATCTGCTCGATGAATGGTAGAGGGAAGCGGTCCTTACGCGTGACCGCGTTCAACTTCCTATAGTGAATACAAACTTGCCACCCAGTTTGAAGTCGTGTGGGTACAAGATCATTGTTGTCATTCAGGACAATGGTGATACCCGACTTCTTGGGCACAACCTGGACAGGACTTACCCAAGTACTGTGCGAAATGGGAAAAATGATGCCATGATCTAAACACTTGATGATCTCTTTCTTAACTACTTCTGTCATGGCTGGATTTAAACGCCTCTATGGGTCGCAACGTGGTCGTGCCTTATCCTCCATAAAGATGTGGTGCTGCACGACGTCGGGACTTATCCCTTTGATGTCCCTCAAGGACCACCCAATGGCTGATTTGTGCTCCTTTAGGACTTGAATCAGGCGTTCTTCCTGATCACCAGTCAACGTCGATGAAATAATCACCAGAAAAGACCTATTGGGACCAAGAAAAACGTGTTTCAATTGCTTGGGGAGTTTCTTTAGCTCAGGTGTGGGTGGCTCCTCAAGGTGAGGCGTGATATCTAGCTCGAGATGTAAGATAGGAGGAGCTCGCATGTACTGAACAACATGCAGATCATTGCTCAACTCACCCCCGTCCTCTTCATGATCGAAGTCATCCATGATGTGATCATTTAAATTCTCATGAATCAGGGGGTACTCTTCTTCCAATTCTTCTTCCAAATCCCGGATAAGATTGACTTCCATGGATTCTTCGAAAGATGAGTCCCGTACGACAATTGATCAAGGCATTTGACGTCGCCAAAAAAGGTCTACCCAAAATCAATGGAATCTGAGAGTGGGTAGTCTTAATGGGTTCGGTCTCAAGGATGACGAAGTCAACAGGAAATATGAAATCGCCGACCTTGATTAGGACATCTTCAATGACCCCCTATGGGACTTTGATCGAACGATCAACCAACTGCAAAGTTGTTTTCGTAGGCTTGAGAGTGCCTAGGCTTAATCGTTGATACACAGAAGCAGGTAAGAGGTTAACCGCCGGCCCTAGATCTAGCAAAACATTGTTAATGCGAGAGTCCCCAATGATACATGAAATTGTTGGACTGCCCGGGTGCTTCAATTTTGTGTATGCTGGGTTCGAGATGATCGAACTCACATTAGCCGCCAAAAAGGCTTTGCTTGGGACATTGGTTTTCCTCTTAGTTGTACAGAGATCCTTCAGCAATTTTGCATATGGAGGTATTTATTGAATCATGTCTAACAAAGGAATGTTGACATTCACTTTCTTAAATATCTCCATCATTTTATCCACACTGTCACTCAGTTTCTTAGACAACCTACTAGGATAAGGAGCTTTTGGTAGGTATGTCTTGGGCGGAGCCGGAGAAGGAGGCTTTGGTGTATTACTCTCACCCTCGGCCTCTTTCTCACCATCATTCCCACAAGGGGGCGGCACAGATGGATTTTCTGGCAAGGATACGTGGTTGTTGACCTGTTTCCCTTTTCTCAGGGTCACAATGGCATTAACATGGTCCACAGGTTCTTCCACGTAATTCACTTGCCCCCCTGTGGTCTTGAACTTGCATTTTGCATGTTCGCGTGCTGTTGAGCACGGGGGTTAGCCACAGGTTGGCTAGGCAGGCTCCCTCTCTCTCTCTCATGTACAGCCTGAGCCAACTGACCCATCTGAAGCTCGAGAGATTTGATGGTCTGCTGATTCGAAGTGAGAACTTGACTCGTGGACGACATAAAGGTTTTTACAGAGTTCTCAAGTCCACGAGTTAAGTTCTCAAGCGAATTAAATCGGGTTTCCAAGTTGTTTGAATTTGGGAAACCTGGTTGGTTGGTATTCTGACTTTGGGGTGGCTGATGAGATTGTGAATGCATGGGAGGGTAGTGTGGTCGATTAGGTGGTCGAGAAAAGTTTGAAGGACCACCTGAGGCATTGTTATAGTTCCATGAAAAATTAGGGTGGTTCCTCCATCCAGGGTTATATGATGATGAATATGGGTCATTCCTAGATCTATCATAGATGGCATTTACATGTTCCATCTCAGGAGGAATGGATGCACACTCACCCCCTATATGACCTATCCTACCACATAAATGACATGGAACTTAACCAGATGCAGACACATGAGATACATCGTGCTGGTTTTGGAGCTCAATCGAATCCATACGGCGCATTAAGGCCGCCATGCGCGCCTCGGTGGCCGCAGTGGAATCGACAGCAAATACGGAACCCGATCTAGTCGAGTTTGCATTCGCGATCCTCGCTCCTATACTAGATGATGCAGGTGGTTCCCTCACACTCTCCCATTGCATTGTTTTCTCAGCGAGGTCTTCTAGGAAAGCCCATGCCTCCCTTTCATCCTTTCCCAAGAACTCTCCTTGACAAATGGACTCAAGGAGCGTTCTTGACGGGATGTGAAGACCCTCGTACACAATCTGACAAAGGTGCCACAACTCAATGCCATGGTGAGGGCATGAGGATAGTAGCTCCTTGAACCTCTCTATGTATGCATGAAATGGTTCGGTCTCATGTTGATAGAACGAATTGATTTCGTTCCTCAATTTTTGAGTCTGATGATTTGGAAAATACTTTTTGAGGAATGCAGACTGAAACTCATCCCAAGTCCTGAAGGCATTCGCCTGGTTGCTGTACAACCACTTCTTGGCGTCATCCTTAAGCGCAAAGGGGACAAGCCTAAGATGAATGGAGTCTGTGCTAAGTTGTTGGAGTTTGAACATAGCACAGACCTCCTCAAATTCCCTGAGAAAGATATAGGGGTCACCTTTCCCAGTGAAATGAGGGAGCATGGAAATAAACTGAGGCTTGACCTCAAAATGGTTCCCATTTGCCTCTGGCAATACGATGCATGAGGGTAGAGCTGTACGGCTCGGGTAGCATCTATCGCGTAGAGGTATGGGAACGACAACTGGAAGCACTGGTGGACCAGATGGTCCAGCAACTGCTCCTCCTCACGGAAATTAGCAGCCATTGATCCCGGACTGCGTGCGACATGAGAGAAGGAAGGTGTCGAGAAATCGATGACCGAAGCCGGATTGACAACGCTCCTCGTCAAACGACCACTCTCGTCTCGTGTCCACGAAAGCATGCACAAAGGTGCACACACACCAAAACCCTTTTTTTTACAAAGAATGTGCGTAGAGGAGAAGACGAGGGAACACAGGAGAGAAAGAATGACTCAGGAGAGAAGGGAAGAAGTCCTTATGCTACGGCGGATGGGTACAGGTAGAAGCACACAAGCAAACAAGGTTCAAGCAATCCTAAGGTCGCTATAGGTCCTTACAGCTAGACGACGCCTAACTGCGAGGTCACACAGCCTCAACACGCCTCACCTCCCTACAACGAGGACCACAAAGCCCACCAAGTGAGCCAAGATCCGGGGATCTCGTCTCTCCTACTATCGACAAAGTGGGCAACGCCGATCAGGTCATGACGGTCGGGACCGGATCACTCTCCTAATGCGCCCGAAATCCTTAGGGCCAATGTCTACTTGATTTTAAAAATTAGGCTCTTGATTAGTGTGGTTTTTGGGGCGAAGGAAAGGTTGATGAAATCCCCCACCTTATCTTTTACTGGACAACCCCTCCTTAGTAGCATTTTGGAGTCCTAAATCTAACAAACAACTCTCCAAACAACGCTCAACTCACACTTGTTGCAATGCACTTCCTACTAACTAATGCATGTTCATACGAAATGCATGAATGAGAGTAGAAGGTGCGTACCTCACGCCAGCTCTCAGCAACAGAAAATAAAGCTAAGATAAAAGACAATCTAAATGCCTAAGTCACATACATGATGCATGACCTAAACAACAAGAATGCCTAATCTTTTGCTTTGAGTTTTAGGGTCCAAGTTGCTTAAAGAAGGTTTGATTATTGATCTAGGAACAATCTAAGAGTCAGAACATGCAAAATTGAGTCCCAGACCACTATATCAGATAAAGTAAACGACCAAAGAAATAAGAGAGCGAGCTGAGCTTACCAGACCGCTGATTGGCGGTCGGAAGTGCCCAGATTGACTCAAAACTTCTCCAGGCGTTCCTCCTGATTACTCCAAGTCTCCTAAAACAAAGCAAAACTACAAAACAAAAATTAAATCCACTCGAATCGTCCAAACAAGAGTCTGGACTGCCACCTCCCCGGCAACAGCGCCAAAAACTTGTTGAACGTTTTATATTTCTACCGCAAGTGCACGACCGCGATGAAGCGGTGGCAAGTACGGGTCGTCCTCAGGGAGGTGAGCTCACTCTTGTTTATCAGAAATCAAGTGGCAAAGATTGGGGGAGAAAGATTGATTAAGCTACTCTACACTAAACTACGCTAAGAAGTGTGAAATGCGAACGAAAGAAACAAACAATGAACTAACAACTAAGCTAGAGAAACTTGATACTATGCAGGAATCAATAAGAGAGAGACCCCTTAGGGGGTGGAGTGACTACACATACACAATAAGGAGGCAAGAATATCTTCCTATAGGCCCAAGTGTAGGTAGTGTTTGCATGTATGGGAGGTGTCTACTTATCATGGCAAAACCCATGAATTAAATCACTAACCTATTTTGATTAACATTCATAAACACAAGCTGGTTATTTAAGAAACTAAACAAGCATGGGAGGTGTCTACTTGTCATGGCAAAACCCATCTAGTGAAGTGTTCTATTCTAACAAGCAAGCATGCATTCATATTAATCAACACATTTCAAAATAAACATCCTTCCTTCCTTAATTGCACATATGATAATCATCTCCACCCCCCAAAAGGGGAGTGGTTTTACTCACTACACATTACACTAACTATTACACTAAAATAAGAAGGCATATTAACTAAGCTAGATTTAATAAAAGACAATTAAACTAAAGCATGCACCAACAATAAAAGAAGCACAAAACAAAGAAATTTTAGCGGATTTGGGCCAAAATGGACCGCCAATTCGTGGTCTTGGACCGCCAATTGGCGGTCTATATTGTTCAGATCCTGCTCATTTTTGTTGTGGGCTTTTCTTGGTATATTTGCTGGTCTTGGATGCATTCACTTGGTTTGTTGGAGCTCCGAACCGAATTGAATTTGTAAAATACTCCCCATGATGGTGTGGAGTATTCTGTTTTGCTATTAGGTCCTTCTGTCTTACATTCAGGTCCTTCTCCCTTGCATCTTAGTCCCCAGATCTCACAATTCAGTCCTTTTTCCCAGCTTTTGGGTCCTTTTATGCTTCATCTCTTCAAACCTATTTATTCCTGAAAACTAAACATAAAACTCGTAACATAGCATTGTTTAGGTGAAAGATAATGGATATAAGATACAAATATAAGAATGAAATGATGTCTATCAAATACCCCCACACCTGACTTTTGCTAGTCCCGAGCAAAACAAAGAAAGAGAAATGCATATGAAAAACAAGAAATCCTAACTCACTTTCGTAGGAATCACGGTTGCACTTAGCACGTGCAACAAGCCGTTAAACCTCCTTGTCGCCAAGGAGGAGGAGTGTTGTCTCTTGAGGGTTTTCAGCGGATATACCCACAAAATCCGAACAAGATGCATTAATCAATCTAGCTACACGACTCGTTGGACTTATTTTGTCGATCATGGGACGCGGAAATACTACGGGTCGACTCTATATATGTAATCCGTCCACACACCTAGTCTAATGAGTTATTCGTGAGATTTAGTTAAGGACTTAAGTGAAATACATGGACAACCTTAAATTCTGAATGTGATACAATGTGTAAAGTCCATTTTGGTTCTTATTTGACTCTTTTTTTTCTTTTTCTCTTTCTTTTTCTTCTTTTTTTTCTTTTTCTTTGGAGCAGTTTATTGGTTGGTGTTTGATTCTCCCAGGGTCAGGTTTTATGCATCATTGCCTATGAGGACTTACACTATCACGTACACCTTCCCCCAAATCTCCACATAGGGTGATCCCTACCACCCGTGTAACGGGAGTTCGGTCGGTGCGTCCCAAGTCAGATGACTCGAATGCACCAGGCCCAAAGTCCCCCCAGACCTACTTTCCT
Organism: Triglochin maritima; assembly: GCA_963682175.1. NCBI lineage: Eukaryota > Viridiplantae > Streptophyta > Magnoliopsida > Alismatales > Juncaginaceae > Triglochin > Triglochin maritima. The sequence continues at coordinate 16,891,582 of OY821785.1, forward strand.
GAGTGATAGCAGTCGTGCAAGAAGAGAGAACACCACTTATTTATTTATCTACATGGGAACCAAAACCCCTATACTTAAGTTTCACAAAGAGAGATTAAGGACCCCTGACTACGACAAACTTCCTTATACTAAAAGACACGAATTATGTGACTCATTAGGTTCAGGGTGGCCTTCTTTAAATGTTTGAGTGCTGAAACCCTATGATTACACGCCCCCGAGGGAAAACCGGGGTGCATCCTAACGACTCAATAAGACCTAAAGCCAGTAAACTAGAAATCCTAATGCATCAAGTTCAAGACAATTTTGGGAGCTTTCTTTTTACTTTGCCTCTCAAAGGTTTTGCACATGCTAAAACACACGCAAAACCTACAAAAACATTTTATTTTGGAAACACATGAAGATTTTGAAAGAAATGTGAAAATTTTAAAGCACTAGGCAAGCAAAAGAAGACAAGTCACCCAAGGATCATGGCAAGCAGATATATCAATGTTAAATGCGGCATACTAACATGACCCTAACAATGCACACAAAAAGAAAAGAAAATCAAAAGAAAAAAACTCGACTATGTACATACGTAAAACACCCCCCACACCTACTTCATGCATTGTCCTCAATGAATGTGAACAAGATACTACATAGATAAATGCATGTAAAAGGAAAGATCTCACCAACGTGAAGTACAAAGGGACGTTCAGGGTCATGTTGACGGACACAAACCCAAATTCCCTCAAAACCTGTGAGATATTGAAGAAGGGAGACAAATACGTGAAGAAATGGGGCCCAAGTACACAAGGGTTGGGGCCCACAATAATCAATGCTCGCTCATGGAGTCTTTTTTTACACACTTTTTTTTTCTTTTCTTTTGTTCTTGTATTTGATTTTTTTTACATGATATATACAGCAACAATGATATTCTCATAATCATTTGGTCAAGGAACATCAAATGAGAACATCAAGTCATGAGGACCAGAGACTTGCCGAGATGGGCAAACTTCACTGGTACTCTGAGGTATCATGAGGGTTGAAAGGTCAATGTTGAACGGCTCGAACCCCTCATGATATTGGCTGGGTGTGGGCAACAAAGAATGAAGTTGTGTTGCCTCACTAGGGTTTAGTTTCTCATTGAACAAAACCCTCCAACCAATAGGCGGGAGCATCGGAATGAGTTTCTCAAGCTCATCCGATGGATGCAGCACACCTGCATCACTAAGAACGGGGTTGCTCCCCAAGTCATCCAACAAGGACCTCCCACCATCATTTAGATCATCAAGCAAAAGCTCGGTCATAGTTGGGTCCTTGTTGGAGTCAAGATAAAGCTCAAATGGCTCAGTGGCCAAGGGACATGAGATAGAGACACCTTCTGGTATAGGCATATGATGAGGTGTCTGACTCTCACTAGTACTCTCAACTGAATCATGGAACGAACACTCCCTTTGGACATTCATGTTCGAGGCCAGCTCACTCTGTTGCATTGCGAAGACAGGCAATGAGTTTTCGTTGGGCCCACGAACATTCTCAATGGGTTGCATTGGGGTTAGGGGTGTTCGTTGAGTTTGTGGTGCTTTCTCGAATTGGTGGATGAGATTTAGATTTAAAGGTTCATCCATGGGTTCCTGTTGCCTACCAGAGTTGAACACATGAAACTCGACACTCATGTTACCGAATGAGAGCTTCATGAGACCATTTCTACAATTAATCAAGGCATTGGAGGTGGCCAGAAATGGTCTACCTAAAATCAAAGGTATTTGAGAGTGGGTGTTCGCAACAGGATTGGTATCGAGGACAACAAAATCGACTGGAAATATAAAATCTCCAACTTTGATAGGCACATCCTCGATAATCCCCATGGGAATACGAATGGATCTATCCGCCAATTGGAAGGTGATCTTAGTTGGTTTCAATTCTCCCAAGTTCAACTGTTGATAAACAGAGAATGGGAGGAGGTTGACCGCTGATCCTAAATCAAGCAAAATATTGCTCATTCTAGTGTCCCATATCGTACACTGAATAGTAGGACACCCGGTGTCCTTGTATTTTGTGTAGGTGGGATTGGACAAAAGTGAGCTGATATTTGCAGCCAAAAATGCTTTCTTAGGAACATTGGTCTTCCTCTTGGTTGTGCAGAGATCCTTCGACACTTTGGCATATTGAGGTATTTGTTGGATGACATCCAACAAGGGGATGTTAACCTTTACTTGCTTAAACACCTCTAATATCTTGTCCATGTTGTCACTCTGCTTTTTGGTTAACCTACTAGGATAGGGAGCTTTTGGCAGGTAGGTTTTCTGCGGTGCCTGAGAAGGAAGCCTTGGTGTATTACCCTCACCCTCAGCCTCTTCTTCGCCACCATTCCCACTGAGGGGCTGGATAGATGGTGGTGGTGGCAAGGAAATGTGATTGTCAACCTGTTTTCCATTTCTTAAGGTCACAATGGAATTGACATGATGAACAGGTTCCTCCACATGGTTCACTTGCCTCCCCTGAGATACCACATTCTCATTTTGCATGTGTTATTGCTGGTACATGCGGGGGTTCGTCTCAGGCTGGCTAGGAAAAGACCCTCTCTCCGTTCATGTACGGACTGAGCCAATTGGCCCATCTGAAGCTCTAGAGATTTGATGGTCTGCTGATTTGAAGTGAGAACTTGACTCGTGGTTGACATAAAAAAATTCATTGAGTTTTCAAGTCCACGAGTCAAGGTCTCAAGCGAATTGAATCGGGTTTCCATATTATTGGAATTTGGGAAATCCGATTGATTGGTGGTTTGCGCTTGGGGTGGCTGATAGGAATGTTCATGCATGGGAGGTTGGTGTGATTGGTAATGTGGTCTAGAGGAGTTTGAAGGACCACCCGGGGCATTTGTTTGGTTCCATGAGAAATTGGGGTGGTTCCTACATCCAGGATTATAAGATGATGAGTATGGGTCATTACTGGCTCTATCATTGGTGAAGTTGACACGCTCCATCTCAGGAGGAATGGACTCACACTCCCTTTCTACATGACCTATCCTACCACATGAATGACAGGGAACTGGACCAGATGTGGACATGTGAGGTGCACCTTTTTGGTTTTGGAGCTCAAATGCGGCACCCGATCTAGTCGAGTTTGCATTCGCGATCCTCGCTCCTATGCTAGATGATGCAGGTGGTTTACTCACACTCTCCCATTGCATGGTTTTCTCAGCAAAGTCTTCTAGGAAAGCCCATGCCTCCCTTTCATCCTTTCCCAAGAACTCTCCTTGACACATGGACTCAAGGAGCGTTCTTGACGGGATGTGAAGATACTCGCAAACAATCTGACAAAGGCACCACAACTCGATGCCATGGTGAGGGCATGAGGATAGTAGCTCCTTGAACCTCTCTAAGTATGCATGGAATGGTTCGGTATCAAGTTGATAGAACGAATTGATTTTGTTCCTCAATTTTTGAGTCCGATGATTTGGGAAGTACTTCTTGAGGAATGCATATTGAAACTCATCCCAAGTCCTAAAGGCATTCGCCTAGTTGCTGTACAACCACTTCTTGGCGTCATCCTTCAGCGCAAAGGGGACAAGCCTAAGATGGATGGAGTCTGTTCTAAGTTGTTGCAGCTTGAACATAGCACAGACCTCCTCAAATTCCCTGAGAAAGATATAGGGGTCACCCTTCCCAGTGAAGCGAGGGAGCATGGAAATAAACTGAGACTTAACCTCAAAATGGTTCCCATTAGCCTCTGGTAATACGATGCATGAGGGTAGAGCTGTACGGCTCGGGTAGCATCGATCACGTAGAGGTATGGGAACGACAACTGGAAGAACAGGTCAAACAGTTGGGTCCAGCAACTGCTCCTCCTCACGGAAATTAGCAGCCATTGAACTCGGACTGTGTGCGACACGAGACGAGGAAGGTGTCGAGAAATCGATGATCGAAGCCGGATTGACAACGCTCCTCGTCAAACGACCACTCTCGTCTCGTGCCCACGAAAGCATGCACAAAGGTGCACACACCCACAACTAAACTTCTTTTCTTTTTCTTTTTTTAACAAAGAATGTGCGTAGAGTAGAAGACGGGGGAACAATGGAGAGAAAGAATGACTCAGGAGAGAAGGGAAAAGTTCTTATGCTACGGCTAATGGGTACAGGTAGAAGCACACAAGCAAACAAGGCTCAAGCAATCCTAAGGTCCTTACAGCTAGACGACGCCTAACTACGAGGTCACACGGCCTCAACACACGTCACCTCCCTACGACGAGGACCACAAAGCCTAGCAAGTGAGTCAAGATCCGGAGATCTCGTCTCTCCTACTATCGACAAAGTGGGCAACGTCGATCAGGTTATGACGGTCGGGACCGGATCACTCTCCTAATGCGTCCGAATTCCTTAAGGCCAATGTCTACTTGATTTTAAAATTAGGCTCTTGATTAGTGTGGTTTGTGGGGCAAAGGAAAGGGTGATGAAATCCCCCACCTTATCTTTTACGGGACAACCCCTCCTTAGTAGCATTTTGGAGTCTAAATCTAGCAATCAACTCTCCAAACAAATGCTCAACTCACACTTGTTTCAATGTACTTCCTACTAACTAATGCATGTTCATACGAAATGCATGAATGAGAGTAGAAGGTGCGTACCTCACGCCAGCACTCAACAACTGAAAATAAAGCTAAAATGAAAGACAATCTATATGCCTAAGTCACATACATGATGCATGACCTAAACAAAAAGAATGCCTAATCTTTTGCTTTGAGTTTTAGGGTCCAAGTTGCTTAAAGGAGGTTTGATTATGGATCTGGGAACAAACTATAAGTCAAAACATGCCAAATCAAGTCCCAGATCACTACATCAATTATGTAAACACGCCACAGAAATAAGAGACTAAAATGAGCTCACCAGACCGTCAGTTGGCGGTCTCAGGCCGCTGATTGGCGGTCTGAAGTGCCCAGAATGCCTCCAAATTTCTCCAGGTGCTCCTCCTGGCGACTCCAAGTCTCCTGAAACAAAGAAAAACTACAAAACACAAATTAAATCCACTCGAATCATCCAAACAAGAGTCTGACTGACACCTCCCCAGCAACGGCGCCAAAAACTTGTTGAACGTTTTATTTAAACCGCAAGTGCACGGCCGCGTTGAAGCAGTGGAAAGTACGGGTCATCCTCAGGGAGGTAAGCATCCTCTTGTTTATAAGAAATCAAGTGGCAAAAATTGGGGGAGAAAGATTGATTATGCTATTCTACACTATACTACGCTAAGAAGTATGAAATGCGAACGAAAGAAACAACCAATGAAATGACAACTAAGCTAAGAACAAAAGAAGAATGCTGGAATACAGATATGGGAAAACCCCTAAGGGGTGGAGTGAATGCACACAAGCAAAGAGGTGGGTGTTGAACACATTCTTTGAGCACAAATTAAGGTGGTGTTATCATGCATAGGAAGTGTCTAAATGTTGTGGCAAAACCTATCAATCTATTCACCAACTTAGTTGATTAACATTTACATATGCAAGATGTTTATTTCAGAACCTAAACACGCATGACAGGTGTCTAATCATTTTGGCAAAACTCATCAAGTTATAAATTCTATCCTAAACAAGCAAGCATACATTAATGTTTTATCAACACATTGGAAATAAAGCATTCAATCCATTCTCAATTGCATGTATGTACATCTACGCCACCCCCCAAAGGGGATGGAACTACTCACTAAACATTACACTAATTATTAAACTAAACAAAGAAAGCATATTAACTAAGCTAATAAAACTAATGAAATGAGATTAAGCAAAGCAAAATAAGAAACATAAAACAAACACCATAACAAAGAAAACTTGTATTAAAATGACTCACATTAAAAGTAGCATCCTCCTATTTTAGTGTGTGCTTCAAGGCCTCACTTCTAGTAGGAAGAATAGCCACTTAAAATATGGAGTGATTACAATGGAAGGTGAAGAGTTCTATTTATAGCCATGGAAAAAGGCAAACCGGGACAATCCCCCGATGTGGGACTAAACAGATACAAAAACTAGCCTAAACATCCTCTAATACATGTGCTAGAGAAATTTTATCAGATTTGGGCCCAATTGGACCGCCAATTAGCGGTCTTGGACCACCAATTGGCGGTCTATAGGGTTCAGATCCTGCTCATTTTTGTTGTGGGCTTTTCTTGCTATATTTGCTGGTCTTGGATGCATTCACATGGTTTGTTGGAGCTCCGACCCGAATCGAATTGCGAAAATACTCCCCATGATGGTGTGGAGTATTCTGTTTTGCTATTAGGTCCTTCTGTCTTGCATTCAGGTCCTTGTCCCTTGCATCTTAGTCCCTAGATCTCACAATTCAGTCCTTTTTCCCATCTTTTGGGTCCTTTTATGCTTCATCTATTCAAACCTATTTATTCCTGAAAACTAAACATAAAACTCATAACATAGCATTGTTTAGGTGAAAGATAATTGATATAAGATACAAATATAAGCATGAAATGATGTCAATCACTACCAAAACATGGATAAGATCAAGGACCTCGATATGAGCTTGATGGTACACTCTACTCCCAACGACACGATTTCTGAGGACGTTTTTGATAGTGCACTTACCCTATCAGAAAATGTCAACTCAATAATTAAGAGGGAAGAATGAGAATTGTACCAATGTGCAGTTCGATGTGACCTCGATATGATGAAGTTAGAGAGTACGCTATGTTGGGATCGATGAGCTTAACACTTAGTCAATGTAAGCTCGACATATCACCTTGATATACAAGCTACCATTGAATACTATCTAGGTAGAAGGACAGGACCGTTCGAACAAACTACATTCCTTGGACATAGAAATACATTCCTTGGATTCCAAGGAACACTACACAAAAAAAAAAGAAACAGAAAGATGTAAAAAGGACATGCATAACCTTTAAAAAGGAAACCGTTGAACATGTTCAAAAAAGGCATACATAACTGAGTGTATAAATTATACATGTATAAAGAACGAATAATGCATATACAAAAGACATATATCAAAGGAATGAAAGGAAGATAAGATTTTCCATTCAAAACTTAACATAGGCACGGGAGTCCCTCAGTAAATACATTGCCAATTCATGCCTAACGGAGTGAAGATATTTGTTGTCCTTCTCACTCGTCGGTGGAACCCTTCGCATGAGACACCTTTTCCAATGCAAGACATAAACACCGCAATCGTTGCCCCCCCAGTATTTGACATTGGCACGTATCGCTGAGGTATCTCACCGGCCAATCGACCTTCAGTCGATCCCTCTAGTATTTACCAACGTCATTGGCCGTGCATTCAGTTATGCCTATTGGGATGTTGGGATCTTCATAAGGAACTAGCATCCTAGAGCAACTATTCAAATGTAGGATCTCCTCAGACAGACCTTTCACAACCAACAGAGTCCAATGTTCGGTATGTAGCATTGGTCGTGTGATGATGGTCCTTCTAGGGTCCATGCCTTGTAGATGAGGGGCGAGGCACCTTTCAACTGAATTGTTTTGGCAGTTGACAATGCCCTCTGAACAAAAGCTGTCTGTTTTCTATCTTTCTTCCATGACACAAAGCAAACTGTCCACCATCTCGTTCGTCATTTCCATCCCCTTCGTGATGAGCTCATTCAAGTCGGAACGTATTTAACTACCAACATCACCTATCCATATCACCCCTTTGGGATTGTGTATGGCTGCGGCCAAGTTCAATAATATGTTGACCTCATCTCTGGTCAACGTGGCCCATGCATGCATGCCTATGTTTGGGCATGTATCATCTAACCACTTCCTCTTCTCTTTTGGGCTCCTTGGGAGCTCTTTTTCTTCTTCACTCGTCTCCTCCTCTCTCTTCTCATCTTCTCTCTCTTTCAATAGATGCAAACTCTTCCCTCAGCATCACAATCTCCTTCTGAGACCACCAGGTTATTCTCGGCCTCTACTGCCAAAGCTTTACATTTTTTAGCTCTTCCCCGAGTTTCAAAACCTTATCAATAGCCTCCATCAGGGCCTACTCGGCTTTTAGCTATTTGGTCTTTCGCTCAATGAGTTCAAACTAATGAAGGAGTAGGTCCTCGGGATATTGCAGTCGCTCAGTAGAACTCTAGGCTTGGTTCTTGATGAAGCACAATCGGTTCGGTGATGGGTTGGATCAGGAAGTTGAGCAAACCAATCAGTTCATTCGCCTGTGGTGTCCTTATCGCAGGGTGCCTTAGACTGAACTCTCGAGAGTAAATTCGTGGGAGGGTGATGCCTCGGTCCTCCCATCTCTTCAGGGTTTTCAGTCTACTAAATAAAAGCAAACCAGTGGTTGAACCTCGGGTAGAGACCCCTTCTAGGCTCCCCCAACATAAACTTCTCACAAAACCACACTTGTATATACAAGACGACTGTTAAAAAGGCCATATGTATTAAAAGGCATCCCCAAACTATAGAATGGTACACTCGAAGGTCAAAAAAGAGAAAAACCACTGTTTAAAAAGGAATAACCATAAGTTATAAAAAGGTAATCCTTGAAGCATAAAAAAGAGAAACCAATGGTTCAAAAAGGGCAAAACCATTAAAATGGATGGACAGTAAGTATAAAAAGGCACCCTCTAAATGTAACATGGTATAAACCCCTGTAGTATGGCTACACATCCATCTACGTTCCCCTTCTTGGGAGCGTAATTGCCGAAGGATCTGCTTTCCTGGAGTTCCCCGCTTGCTTTGTCCAGTCCCCACACAAGGGCTTGGTGAACGACATTTCCATATGCGTACTTGTGAAGGTGTTCGTATAAACATTTTAATAACTGCAAGTGCACGGCCGAGATGATGTTGTGGCAAGTACGGGTTGATCCACGGGGAGGTGAGTAGCCTCTTGTTTGTCCGAAATCAAGTGGCAAAAAAGGGGAAAGAGATTAGATTATGCTAAGCTAAACTACACTAAACTAGTAAGTAATAAATGTAAATGAAAGAAACTAACAATTGACTAAAACTAAACTAAAAAACTAACGAATAGATTGGAATTCAGGAAGAAACCCCCCAAATGGGTGGAGTGTGTACACATATGAAGTGCAATAAGTGACGAATGACGCATGTAAGCATGTATCTGTGTGTCGTGTGTGCGTTTTCATGGATAGGAAGTGTCTAAAGATGTGGCCAAACCTATCAATCAATTCACACAACGTATCGGCAATTACTACTTGATTATTATAACATTAGACATAGCATGAGAAGTGTCTAAAGATATGGCAAGACTCATCAAAAACCATAAACTCATGTGAAGAACAAAGCTAAGCATGGGAGGTGTCTAAATCGTATGGCAAAACCCATCAAAATAAAGTTTCTTCAATCAATCAAGCAAGCAACCATAAATACAAATACTTAACTAACATGTAGCATATTCAACAGGATATTTCAGTCAATAAAAATGAGGAAACTAACCATGGGAAGTGTCTATATCATAGGGCACCAACATGTAGATTATTAAAACACCCCCAATGAACATACAAACATACAAGTTAACAAAATCAAAAATTCATCAAACATCCAAACATCACAACATATATGTACATAATCTCCACCCCCGAAAGGGGGATGGAACTACTCACTAATCATTAGACTAACATGTATCTTAAGAAGAGAAAACATTCTAACTAAGTCTACTAAGATTAATGAAACGAAATTAAGTGAAGCATTCAAAAAGATAAAAGATACAACATTAAACTAACAAAATTTTCTTTTTTTAAATGACTCACATTACAAGTAGCATCTCCCTACTTGAGCTTTTGCTTCAAGGCTTGACTCTAAGTAGAGGGATTGGCCACTAAGCAATAGGTAAATACAAAGGTGGAGGAAGAGTTCTATTTATAGTCATAGAAAAAGATAAACCGGGAACAATCCCCGATGTGGACTAATGAAACGTTCCCCTAATAGACATAAACACAACCCATATCCGGGAGAAATCGAGTCGGATTCTGAGAAAAATGGACCTCTAATGGGCGGTCTTGGACCGCCGATTGGCAACACTTTTTCCCGGATCCGATCCTGTTTCGGATATCTTCTTTAGTTCTTGCATTCTTCACATGGGATGCATTCAGATCGGTTATTGGAGTTTAGGCACGGATCTAATTGCGAAAATACTCCTCATGATGGTGTGGAGTTTCTTGATTTGCTTATTGGTCCTTTTCATTTACGTCCGGGTCCTTCCCTCTTGCATATCAGTCCGTATGTCTCACAATTCAGTCCTTTTCTTCACTTTCAGATCCTTTTTGTGTCTCTGCTTCTCACTTGTTTTATTCGTGAAACTTGAACATAAAACTCGTTATGTAGCATTGCTTAGGTTTAAAATAGCGGATATATGACACAAATATATGCATGATATAATGTCAATCAAATACGCTCACCCTTAAGTTTTTCTAGTCCCGAGCAAAACAAAGAAAGAGAAAAATGAAAGAAAGGAAAAATCATTCGTAAAACAGGAAAATCCTAACTCACTTTCGTAGGAATCACGATTGCACTTAGTATGTGCAACAAGCCATTAAACCCCCTTATGGCCAAGGAGGATGAGTGTTGTCTCCTGAGGATTTTCAGCGGATATACCCACCAAATCTGAATATAGATGCATTATTCAACATAGCAACACGACTCGATGGACTCATTTTCGTCGATCATTGGACACGGTAATTCTATTGGCCGACTCTATATATGTAATCAGTCCACACACCTAGCCTAATGAACCATTCGTGCATGTTAGTTAAGGACTTAAATGACAGACATGGGCAACATTAACATCCTCAAGTGATACAAAGTGTAAAGTCCATTAAAGTTCTTATTTGTCTTCTTTTTTTGGTTTCTTTTTCATTTATTTCTTCTTTTTGGAGCATTATGAATTACACTAGTTGGTGTTTGATTCTCCCAGGGTCAGGTTTCGTGCATCATTGCCTGTGAGGACTTACGCTATCATGTACACCTTCCCCTAAATCTCCACATAGGGCGATCCCTACCACTCGTGTAACGAGAGTGCGGTCGGTGCATGCCAAGTGAGATTACTCGAAAGCACCAGACCCTAAGTCCCCTCAGACCTAATTTCCCGAGTGATACGAGTTGTGCGAGAAGGGAGAACACCACTTATTTATTATCTACATGAGAACCAAAACCCCTACACTTAAAACTTCACAACAAGATTTTAAGGGTCCCTTACTACGACAAACTTCCTTATACTAACATACACGAATTAATAGACTCAGTAGGTTCAGGGTGGACTTATTTGTTTATTTAAGTACTGAAACCCTATGATTCTCACCCCCGAGGGAGGACCTAGTGCATCCTTATGACTCGATAAGACCTAAAGCCGGTATACTGGAAAATTAAAGCAGAATGGCAAACAATAGAAGACAAGTCAGCAAAGGATCATGGCAAGTAGATATATCCATTTTAAATGCATCACACTAACATGACCCTAGAAAAGTAAATAAAAGGAGGCAAAACATAAACAAAAGACACACTAAACTATGTATACATGTAATGCATCACCCACACTTACTTCATGCATTGTCCTCAATGAATGTGAGTATGATACTACATGGATTTTTGCATGAAAAAGAAAAGATCTCACCAACGTAAATGGGAGTTCAGGGTTATGTTGATGGACATAAACCCGAATTCTCCTCAAAACCTGTGAGATACTTAAAAAGGGAATACAAATACGTCAAACAAATGGGCCCAAATATTGAAGGGTGGGGGCCACAACAACCAATGCTCACTTTTGGAGTATCTTTTTTAATTTTTTTTGGGTTACAAACAAGATATATACATCAACAAAGATATTCTCATAATCATTGGTCAAGGAACATTGAGTCATTCGGACCAGTGATTTGCCAAGATGGGCCGCTTCATTGGTAATCTGAGGTGTCATGAGGGGTGAAAAGTCAAAACTGAAAGGCTCGAATCCCTCATGATATTGGTTGGGCATAAGCAACGTTAATGAGGGGAGTTGTGTTACCTTACTAAGGTTTAGTTGCTCATCGAACAAAACCCTCCAACCAAAAGGTGGGTGCATCGGAATGAGTTCCTCAGGCTCATTCGAAGGATGTTGCACACTAGTTTCACTAAGAATGAGGCTTCTCCCTAAGTCATCCAACAAGTTTCACTCACCCTCCTTTATATTATCAAGCATAAGCTTTGTCGTAGGTGGGTCCTTGTTGGAGTCAAAAAGAAGGCCAAAGGACTCGATAGCCATGGAACATGGGGTAGAGACACCTTCTTGTATGGGCATATGATTGACATCATTTCATGCTCATATTTGTATCTTATATCCATTATCTTTCACCTAAACAATGCTATGTCACGAGTTTTATGTTTAGTTTTCAGGAATAAATAGGTTTGAAGAGATGAAGCATAAAAGGACCCAAAAGCTGGGAAAAAGGACTGAGTTGTGAGATCTAGGGACCAAGATTCAAGGGAGAAGGACCTGAACGCAAGACAGAAGGACCTAAGAGCAAACCAGAATACTCCACACCATCATGGGGAGTATTTTGGCAATTCTATTCGGGTCGGAGCTCCAATAAACAAAGTAGATGCATCTAAGACCACCAAATACACTAAGCAAAGCCCAGCACAAATTCTAGATGGATCCAGACTTTTTAGACCGCCAATTGGCGGTCACTTTTGGCCCAAATCCGCTAAGATTTCTCTGGGTTACGTATTAGTGTATATGTAGTCCATTTTTGGTATTGATTTAGTCCCACATCGGGGATTGTCCCGGAGTGGCTTTTTCTTTGGCTATAAATAGAACTCTTCACCTTCTATTGTAATCACTCCATATTTTAAGTGGCTATTCTTCCTACTAGAAGTGAGGCCTTGAAGCACACACTAAAGTAGGAGGATGCTACTTGAAATGTGAGTCATTTTATCAATAAAGTTTTGTGTTTCTTTCATTGTTTGTTTATGGTTCTTTTATTGTTTGTGCATGTTTTAGTTTAATCGTCTTGTATTTCTAGCTTAGTTTTAATATGCTTTCTTTGCGTAGTTTAATAATTAGTGTAATGTTTAGTGAGTAGTTCCATCCCCTTTGGGGGGTGGAGTAGATGTACATACATGCATTAGAGAATGGGATGAATGCTTTATTTTTTTGATGTGTTGATAAAACATGAATGTATGCTTGCTTGTTTAGTATAGAATTTATAACTTGATGAGTTTTGCCAAAATGATTAGACACCTCTCATGCTTGTTTAGGTTCTGAAATAAACAACTTGCATATGTAAATGTTAATCAACCAAGTTGGTGAATAGATTGATAGGTTTTGCCATAACATTTAGACACTTCCTATGCTTGATAAACACCACCTTCATGTGCTTAAAGAATGTATTCTACACCCACCTCTTTGCTTGTGTGTACTCACTCCACCCCTTAGGGGTTTTCCACTTCTGTATTCCAGCACTCTTCTTTCATTCTTAGTTTAGTTTTAGTTAATCGTTTGTTGCTTTCTTTCGCATTTCATACTTCTTAGCGTAGTTTAGTGTAGAGTAGCATAATCAATCTTTCTCCCCCAATTTTTGCCACTTGATTTCTGATAAACAAGAGGCTGCTCACCTCCCTGAGGACGACCCGTACTTGCCACCGCTTAATCGCGGCCGTGCACTTGCGGTTTAATATAAAACGTTCAACAAGTTTTTGGTGCCGTTGCCGGGGAGGTGGCAGTCCAGACTCTTGTTTGGACGATTCGAGTGGATTTAATTTGTGTTTTGTAGTTTTTCTTTGTTTCAGGAGACTTGGAGTCGTCAGGAGGAACGCTTGGAGAAGTTTGGAGTCAAGCTGAGCACTTCAGACCGCCAATCAGCGGCCTGAGACCGCCAATTGGCGTTCTAGTAAGCTCTGTTGGCTCTCTTATTTCTTTGGTCTGTTTGCGAAATTGATGTAGTGATCTGGGATTTAATTTGGCATGTTTTGACTTATAGTTTGTTCCCAGATCCATAATCAAACCTCCTTTAAGCAACTTTGACCCTAAAACTCAAAGCAAAAGATTAGGCATTCTTGTTGTTTAGGTCATGCATCATGTATGTGACTTAGGCATTTAGATTGTCTTTTACCTTAGCATTATTTTCTGTTGTTGAGAGCTGGCGTGAGGTACACACCTTCTACTCTCATTCATGCATTTCGTATGAGCGTGCATTAGTTAGTAGGAAGTGCATTGAAACAAGTGTGAGTTGAGCGTTTGTTTGGAGAGTTGATTGCTAGATTAGGACTCCAAAATGCTACTAAGGAGGGGCTGTCCCGTAAAAGATAAGGTGGGGGATTTCATCACCCTTTCCTTTGCCCCACAAACCACACTAAGCAAGAGCCTAATTTTAAAATCAAGTAGACATTGGCCCTAAGGATTTCGGGCGCATTAGGAGAGTGATCCGGTCCCGACCGTCATGACCTGATCGGCGTTGCCCATTTTGTCGATAGTAGGAGAGACGAGATCCCCGGATCTTGGCTCACTTGCTGGGCTTTGTGGTCCTCGTCGTAGGGAGGTGAGGCATGTTGAGGCCCTGTGACCTCGCAGTTAGGCGTCGTCTAGCTGTAAGGACCTATAGCGACCTTAGGATTGCTTGAGCCTTGTTTGCACTTGTGCTTCTACCTGTACCCATCTGCCGTAGCATAAGGACTTCTTGCTTTCTCTCCTGAGTCATTCTTTCTCTCCTGTGTTCCCCCGTCTTCTACTCTACGCACATTCTTTGTTAAAAAAAGAAAAAGAAAAGAAGTTTAGTTGTGGGTGTGTGCACCTTTGTGCATGCTTTCGTGGGCACGAGACGAGAGTGGTCGTTTGACGAGGCGCGTTGTCAACCCTGCTTTGGTAGTCAACTTCTCGACGCCTTCCTCCTCTCGTGTCGCACACAGTCTGGTTTCAATGCCTGCTAATTTCCATGAGGAGGAGCAGTTGCTGGACCCACCTGTTCGACCTGTGCTTCCAGTTGTCGCTCCCATACCTCTACGTGATCGATGCTACCCGAGCCGTATAGCTATACCCTCATGCATCGTATTACCAAAGGCTAAGGGGAACCATTTTGAGGTTAAACCTCAGTTTATTTCCATGCTCCCCCACTTCACTGGGAAGGGTGACCCTTATATCTTTCTCAGGGAATTTGAGGAGGTCTGTGCTATGTTCAAGCTGCAACAACTTAGCACAGACTCCATCCATCTTAGGCTTGTCCCCTTTACGCTGAAGGATGACGCCAAGAAGTGGTTGTACAGCAACCAGGCGAATGCCTTTAGGACTTGGGATGAGTTTCAATCTGCATTCCTCAAGAAGTACTTCCCAAATCATCAGACTCAAAAATTGAGGAACGAAATCAATTCGTTCTATCAACATGAGACCGAACCATTCCACGCATACTTAGAGAGGTTCAAGGAGCTACTATCCTCAAGCCCTCACCATGGCATCGAGTTGTGGCGCCTTCGTCATATTGTTTACGAAGGTCTTCACATCCCGTCAAGAACGCTCCTTGAGTCCATGTGTGAAGGAGAGTTCTTGGGAAAGGATGAAAGGGAGGCATGGGCTTTCCTAGAAGACATTGCTGAGAAAACCATGCAATGGGAAAGTGTGAGGGAACCACCTGCATCATCTAGCATGGGAGCGAGGATCGCGAATGCAAACTCGACTAGATCGGGTGCCGCATTTGTTGTCGATACCACTACGACCACTGAGGCACGCATGGCGGCCTTAATGCGCCGTATGGATTCGATTGAGCTCTAAAACCAACAAGGTGCACCTCAGATGTCCACATCTGGTCCAGTTCCCTGTCATTCATGTGGTAGGATAGGTCATGTAGAAAGCGAGTGTGTGTCTATTACTCCTGAGATGGAGCGTGTCAACGCCATCTATGACAGAGCTAGGAATGACCCATACTCATCATCTTATAATCCTGGATGGAGGAACCACCCCAATTTTTCATGGAACCAAACTAATGCCCAGGGTGGTCCTTCAAACTCCTCTAGACCACCTTACCAATCACACCAACCTCCCATGCATGCACAATCCTCTCAGCCACCCCTAGCGCAAGCCACCAATAAATCGGGTTTCCCAAATTCCAACAATATGGAAACCCGATTCCATTCGCTTGAGACCTTGACTCGTGGACTTGAAAACTCAATGAAATTTTTTATGTCTACCACAAGTCAAGTTCTCACTTCAAATCAGCAGACCATCAAATCTCTAGAGCTTCAGATGGGCCAATTGACTCAATCTGTACATGAAAGAGAGAGAAGGTCTTTTCCTAGCCAGCCTGAGGCTAACCCCCGTGTGTACCAGCAACGACATATGCAAAATGAGAATGTGGTACCTCGGGGGAGGCAAGTGAACCATATGGAGGAACCTGTTCACCATGTCAATGCCATTGTTACCTTAAGAAATGGAAAACAGGTTGACAATCACATTTCCTTGCCACACCCACCACCATCTATGTTGCCCCTCAATGGGAATGGTGGTGAAGAAGAGGCTGAGGGTGAGGGTAATACACCAAGGCTTCCTTCTTGGGCACCGCATAAAACCTACCTACCAAAAGCTCCCTATCCAAGTAGGTTAACCAAAACGCAGAGTGACAACATGGACAAGATATTAGAGGTGTTTAAGCAAGTAAAGGTTAACATCCCCTTGTTGGATGTCATCCAACAAATACCTTAATATGCCAAAGTGTTGAAGGATCTCTACACAACCAAGAGGAAGACCAATGTTCCTAAGAAAGCATTCTTGGCTACAAATATCAGCTCACTTTTGTCCAATCCTACCTACACAAAATACAAGGACCCTGGGTGTCCTACTATTCAGTGTACGATAGGGGACACTAGAATGAGCAATGTTTTGCTTGATTTAGGATCAGCGGTCAACCTCCTCCCATTCTCTATTTATAAACAGTTGAACTTGGGAGAATTGAAACCAACGAAGATCACCCTCCAATTGGCGGATAGATCCATTCGTATTCCCTTGGGGATTATCAAGGATGTGGTTATCAAAGTTGGAGATTTTATATTTCCAGTCGATTTAGTTGTCCTCGATACCAATCCTGTTGTGAACACCCACTCTCAAATACCTTTGATTTTGGGTAGACCATTTTTGGCCACTTCCAACGCCTTAATTAATTGTAGAAATGGTCTCATGAAGCTCTCATTCGGTAACATGAGTGCCGAGTTTCATGTGTTCAACTCTGGTAGGAAACAAGAACCCATGGATGAACCTTTAAATCTAAATCTCATCCGCCAATTGGAGAAAGCACCACAAAATCAACGAACACCCCTAACCCCAATGCAACCCGTTGAGAATGTTCGTGGGCCAAGCGAAAACTCATTGCCTGTCCTCGCAATGCAACAGAGTGAGCTCGCCTCGAACATGAATGTCCAAAGGGAGTGTTCGTTGGATGATTCAGTTGAGAGTACTAGTGAGAGTGAGACACCTCATCATATGCCTATACCAGAAGGTGTCTCTACCTGATCTCTCATGGCCATTGAGCCATTTGAGCTTCATATTGACTCCAACAAGGACCCACCTATGACCGAGCTTATGCTTGACGATCTAAATGATGGTGGGAGGTCCTTGTTGGATGACTTGGGGAGAAGCCACATTCTTAGTGATGCAGGTTTGCTGCATCCATCGAATGAGCCTGAGGAACTCATTCCGATGCACCCGCCTATTGGTTGGAGGGTTTTCTTTGATGAGCAATTAAATCCTAGTGAGGCAACACAACTTCATTCTTTGTTGCCCACACCCAACCAATATCATGAGGGGTTCGAGTCTTTCAGCTTTGACCTTTCACCCCTAATGACACCTCAGAGTACCAGTGAAGTTTGCCCATCTCGGCAAGTCTCTGGTCCTCAAAACTTGATGTTCTCATTTGATGTTCCTTGACCAAATGATTATGAGAATATCTTGGTTGATGTATATATCATGTAGAAAAACAAACAAAAAAAGAAAAAAAAAAAAGTGTGTGATAAAAGACTCCTTCAATGAGCATCGATTGTTGTGGGCCCCAACCCTTGTGTACTTGGGCCCAATCTCTTCACGTATTTATCTCCCTTCTTCAGCTTCTCACAGGTTTTGAGAGAATTTGGGTTTGTGTCCATCAACATGACCCTGAACGTCCCTTTGTACTTCATGTTGGTGAGATATTTCCTTTTTACTGCATATCTACATGTAGTATCTTGTTCACATTCATTGAGGACAATGCATGAAGTAGGTGTGGGGGGGGGTGTTTTACGTGTGTACATAGTCGAGTCTTTTCTTTTGATTTTTTGTTTTCTTTGGTGTGTATTGATAGGGTCATGTTAGTGTGCTGCATTTAATATCGATATATCTGCTTGCCATGATCCTTGGGTGACTTGTCTTCTTTTGCTTGCCTAGTGCTTTAAAATTTTCACATTTCTTTCGAAATCTTCATGTGTTTGCGAAAGAAAATGTTTTTGTAGGTTTTGCGTGTGTTTAGCATGTACAAAACCATTGAGAGGCAAAGTAAAAAGAAAGCTCCCAAAATTGTCTTGAACTTGATGCATTAGGATTTCTAGTTTACTGGCTTTAGGTCTTATCAAGTCGTTAGGATGCATCCCGGTTTTCCCTCGGGGGGCGTGTAATCATAGGGTTTCAGGACTCAAACATTTAAAGAAGTCCACCCTGAACCTAGTGAGTCTATTAATTCGTGTCCTTTAGTAAAAGGAAGTTTGTCGTAGTCAAGGGCCCTTAATCTCTCTCTATGGAACATAAGTGTAGGCGTTTTGGTTCCCATGTAGATAATTAAATAAGTGGTGTTCTCCCTTCTCGCACGACTCCTAACACTCGGGAAAGTAGGTCTGAGGGGCCTTGGTGCCTGGTACTTTCGAGTCATCTGACTTGGGATGCACCGACCGAACTCCCATTACACGGGTGGTAGGGATCGCCCTATGTGGAGATTTGGGGGAAGGTGTACGTGATAGTGTAAGTCCTCATAGGCAATGATGCACGAAACCTGACCCTGGGAGAATCAAACACCAACCAATAAACTGCTCCAAAGAAAGCAAAAAAAAGAAAAAAAAGAAAAAAAAAAGAAAAAAAGTCAAATAAGAACCAAAATGGACTTTACACATTGTATCACATTCAGAAGTTAAGGTTGCAATGTCTTTCACTTATGTCCTTAACTAACTTTCACGAATAACTCATTAGGCTAGGTGTGTGGACCGATTACATATATTGAGTCGACCCGTAGCATTACAACGTCCCATGATCGACAAAATAAGTCCAACGAGTCGTGTAGCTAGATTGATTAATGCATCTTGTTCGGATTTTGTGGGTATATCCTCTGAAAACCCTCAGGAGGCAACACTCATCCTCCTTGGCAACAGGGAGGTTTAACGGCTTGTTGCACGTGCTAAGTGAAACCGTGATTCCTACGAAAATGAGTTAGGATTTCTTGTTTTTCGCATGCTTTTCTCTTTCTTTGTTTTGCTCGGGACTAGCAAAAGTTAGGTGTGGGGGTATTTAATTGACATCATTTCATGCTCATATTTGTATCTTATATCCATTATCTTTCACCTAAACAATGCTATGTCACGAGTTTTATGTTTAGTTTTCGGGAATAAATAGGTTTGAAGAGATGAAGCATAAAAGGACCCAAAAGCTGGGTAAAAGGACTGAATTGTGAGATCTAGGGACCAACATGCAAGGGAGAAGGACCTGAACGCAAGACAGAAGGACCTAAGAGCAAACCAGAATACTCCACACCATCATGGGGAGTATTTTGGCAATTCTATTCGGGTCGGAGCTCCAATAAACGAAGTAGATGCATCTAAGACCACCAAATACACTAAGCAAAGCCCAGCACAAATTCCAGATGGATCCGGACTTTTTAGACCACCAATTGGCGGTCCAAGAGCGCTAATTGGCGGTCATGTTTGGCCAAAATCCGCAAAGATTTCTCTGGGGTACGTATTAGTGTATATGTAGTCCATTTTTGGTATTGATTTAGTCCCACATCGGGGGATTGTGCCGGAGTGGCTTTTTCTTTGGCTATAAATAGAACTCTTCACCTTCTATTGTAATCACTCCATATCTTAAGTGGCTATTCTTCCTACTAGAAGTGAGACCTTGACGCACACACTAAAGTAGGAGGATGCTACTTGAAATGTGAGTCATTTTATCAATAAAGTTTTGTGTTTCTTTCATTGTTTGTTTATGCTTCTTTTATTGTTTGTGCATGTTTTAGTTTAATCGCCTTGTATTTCTAGCTTAGTTTTAATATGCTTTCTTTGCGTAGTTTAATAATTAGTGTAATGTTTAGTGAGTAGTTCCATCCCCTTTGGGGGGTGGAGTAGATGTACATACATGCATTAGAGAATGGGATGAATGCTTTATTTTTTTGATGTGTTGATAAAACATGAATGTATGCTTGCTTGCTTAGTATAGAATTTATAACTTGATGAGTTTTGCCAAAATGATTAGACACCTCTCATGCTTGTTTAGGTTCTGAAATAAACAACTTGCATATGTAAATGTTAATCAACCAAGTAGGTGAATAGATTGAAAGGTTTTGCCATAACATTTAGACACTTCCTATGCTTGATAAACACCACCTTCATGTGCTTAAAGAATGTATTCTACTCCCACCTCTTTGCTTGTGTGCACTCACTCCACCCCTTAGGGGTTTTCCACTTCTGTATTCCAGCACTCTTCTTTCATTCTTAGTTTAGTTTTAGTTAATCGTTTGTTGCTTTCTTTCGCATTTCATACTTCTTAGCGTAGTTTAGTGTAGAGTAGCATAATCAATCTTTCTCCCCCAATTTTTGCCACTTGATTTTTGATAAACAAGAGGATGCTCACCTCCCTGAGGACGACCCGTACTTGCCACCGCTTCATCGCGGCCGTGCACTTGCGGTTTAATATAAAACGTTCAACAGCATATGATGAGGTGTGTCCCCCTCACTAATAGTCTCAACTGAATCGTCCAACAAACACTCTATTTGTATATTCATGTTTGATGTCAGCTCACTCTGTTGCATTGCAAAGAGAGGGAATGAGTTTTCGCTGGGCACACAAACATTTTCAATGGGTTGCATCAGTGTTGGGGGTGTTTGTTGATGTTGTGGTGTTTTCTCTAATTGGCGGATGAGGTTGAGATTTAAATATTCGTCCAAGGGCTCCGGTTGCCTACCAGAGTTGAACACATGAAACTCAACACTCATGTTACCGAATGAGAGCTTCATGAGACCATTTCTATAATTACTTAAGGCTTGGAGGTTGCCAGAAATGGTCTACCCAAAATCAAAGGTATTTGAGAGTGGGTGTTCGCAACAGGGTTGGTATCGGGGACGACAAAAGCTACTGGAAATATAAAATCTCCAACTTTGATGAGTACGTCCTCAATAATCCCCTTTGGGACACGAATGGATCTATCCGCCAACTGGAGGGTGATCTTAGTTGGTTTCAATTCTCCCAAGTTCAACTGTTGATAAACAACAGATGGGAGGAGGTTGACCGCTGATCCTAAATCAAGCAATACGTTACTAATGCTAGTGTCCCTTATCATACATTGAATAGTAGGACACCCAAGGTCCTTGTACTTTGTGTGTGCGGGATTGTACAAAAGTGAGCTCACACTCGCAGCTAAGAATGCTTTCTTAGGAACATTGGTCTTCCTCTTTGTTGGCATATTGAGGTATTTCTTGGATGACATCCAATAAGGGAATGTTAATCTTCACTTGTTTGAAGACCTCTAATATTTTATCCATTGTGTCACTCTGTTTTTTGGTTAGCGTACTAGGATAAGGAGCTTTTGTGCCTGAGAAGGAGGTATTGGTATATTACCTTAACCCTCAACGTCTTCCCCACCATCATTCCCACCGAGGGGCGGACAGATGGTGGTGATGGAAAGGAAATGTGATTGTCATCCTGCTTTCCATTCCTTAAGGTCACAATGGCATTGACATGGGGAACAAGTTCCTCCACATGGTTCACTTGCCGCCCCCGAACTACAAAACTCTAATTTTGCATGTGTTGTTGCTGGTACATGCGAGGGTTGGCCTCAGGATGGCTTCGCATAGTCTCTCTCTCTCTCTCCTGCACAGACTGAGCCAAGATGGTTTGCTCGAGAGATTTGATGGTCTGCTGATTCGAAGTGAGCACTTGACTTATGGATGACACAATATTTTTCACTGAGTTCTCAAGTCCACGAGTCAAATTCTCAAGCGAAGTAAACTAGGTTTCCATGTAGTTAGAATTTGGGAAACCCAGTAGATTGGTGATTTGGGCTTGGGGTAGCTGAAAAGAGTGTGAATGCATGGGAGGTTGGTGTGGTCTGTTAGGTGGTCTAGAGAAGTTTGACGGACCACACTAGACATTGTTTTCGTTTCGTGAAAAGTTAGGGTGGTTCCTCCATCCAGGATTATATGATTATTAGTATGGGTCATTCATGGACCTATAATAGATGGCATTGACCTACTCCATCTCAGGAGGAATGGACGCACACTTCCCTCCTACATGACCTACCCTGCCACATAAATAACAAGGAACTGGACCAGATGAAGACACATGAGACACACTTTGCTGGTTTTGGAGCTCAATCGAATCGATACGGTGCATTAAGGCCGTCATGCGTACCTCGATGGACGTAGTGGTATCGACATCAAATATGGTCCCCAATCGAGTCGAGTTTGCATTTGCGATCCTCGCTCCTATGCTAGATGATGGTGGTTCCCTCACACTTTCCCACTGCATGGTTTTCTCCGTGAGGTCTTCTAGGAAAGCCCATGTGAGTCACGTTATATCATGCATATATTTGTGTCTTATATCCATTATATTTCACCTAAACAATGCTACGTAACGAGTTTTATGTTTGAGTTTCAGGAATAAACAAGATTGAGGAGTAGAGGCATAAAAGGACCTAGAAACAAGAAAAAAGACTGAGTTGTGAGACTTGGGAACTAAGATGCAAGGGAGAAGGACCCGAATGTAACTCCAAAGGACCAATGACCAAATGAAGAAACTCTACACATCATGAAGAGTATTTTGTCAATTTGATTCGGGCCGACACTCCAATAACTGATCTGAGTGCACCCCATGTGAAGAATTGAAGAACTGAAGAACATATCCGAAAATGGGTCTAATCCGGCAAAAAGTGACCGCCAATTGGCGGTCCATTTGTATCCGAATCCGACCCGGTTTCTCCAGGACATGGGTTTTGTGTTTATTTGTATTCTGGAATGGTTTTATTAGTCCCACATCGGGGATTGCCCCCGATTACCTTTTTCTATGGCTATAAATAGAACTCCTCCTCCTTTTTTGTATTAACCCATTTCTTGGTGCCATTCTCTCTACTTGAAGTAAGCCTTGGAGCAAAAACTCAAGGTGGAGAAGAATGCTACTAGTAATGTGAGTCATTTATTAAAATAATTTTGCATTATTTTGTTTTCATGTAGTTTCTTTTTTATGCATGCTTAGCTTAGTCTTATTTCTTTCATCTTAGGCTAAATTAGTTAGAATGTCTCCTTTCTTCTTTAGTTTAATTGCTAGAATAATGTGTAGTGGGTAGATCCATCCCCTTTGGGGGGTGGAGATGATGTTCATATATATTGTGAAGTTTGGATGTTTGATGAATTTTTGATTGTGTAGAGTTGCACGCCTTGTATGTTCATTGGGGGTATTTTAATCATCTACATGTTGGGAAATTTTGATGGGTTTTGCCATAAGATTTAGACACTTCCCATGCTTAGTTTTCTCATGTTTATTGACTGAAATTTCGTGTTGAATATGCTACACGTGTAGTTATGTGTTTGTGTTTGCTTGCTTGATTGATTGAAGAAACTTCGTTTTTATGGGTTTTGCCATAACATTTAGACATCTCTCATGCTTAACTTTGTTCTTCACATGACGTTATTTTTTTTATGAGTCGTGCCATATCTTTGGACACTTCTCATGCTGAACCTAATCTTATGTTAATCAAGTAGTAATTGCCGATACATTGTGTGAATGGATTGATAGGTTTTGCCACATCTTTAGACTCTTCCTATGCATGAAGACACACACATGACACACACATAGATGCTTACATGCATCATTCATCACTTATTTCACTTGATATGTGCACACACTCCACCTCTTAGGGGTTTCTCTTTCTGATCTCCAATCTTTCGTCCTTTCTTTCGCATTTCGTACTTATTAGTTTAGCGTAGTTTAGCTTTAGCATA
This sequence comes from Triglochin maritima, assembly GCA_963682175.1. Classification (NCBI taxonomy): domain Eukaryota; kingdom Viridiplantae; phylum Streptophyta; class Magnoliopsida; order Alismatales; family Juncaginaceae; genus Triglochin; species Triglochin maritima. The sequence continues at coordinate 16,915,711 of OY821785.1, forward strand.
ATCTACAACTCTTCTGTCCTTTTTTGCCATCTGATTTTGGTTATACCAGAGGCTGCTCACCTGCCTGCGGACGACCCGTACTTGCCCCGTCTTCACCGACGGCTGTGCACTTGCGGTCTAAATTAAAAACGAACAAACACGCTTTTGGCACCGTTGCCGGGGAGGTGCCAGTCCAAAGTCTGGTTTGGACGATTCGGGTGGATTTAATTTTTTGTTTGTAGTTTTTTTTGTTTCAGGAGACTTGGACAAGGGGAGGCAGCTGGAGAAGTTTGGAGGCAAATTGAGATTGTTGGACTGCTAATCAACGCCCTAAGACAACCAGGCGAATGCCATTAAGACTTGGGATGAATTTCAATCTGAATACCTCAAGAAGTACTTTCCAAATCATCCGACTCAAAAATTGAGGAACGAAATCAATTCGTTCTATCAACTTTAAACCGAAACATTTCATGCATATTTAGAGAGGTTCAAGGAGATACTATCCTCATGCCCTCACCATGGCATCGCGTTGTGGAGCCTTTGTCAGATTGTCTATGAGGGTCTTCACATCCTGTCTCGAATGCTCCTTGAGTCCATGTGTCAAGGAGAGTTCTAAGGAAAGGATGAAGGGGAGGCATGGGCTTTCAAAGAAGACCTCGCTGATAAAACCATGCAGTAGGAGAGTGTGAGGGAACCACCATCATATCTAGCATCGAAGTGAGGATCGCAAACGTAAACTTGACTAGATCGGGTGCCGCATTTGCTGTCGATACCACTACGGCCACCGAGGCATGAATGGCGACCTTAATGCACCGTATAGATTCGATTCAGCTCCAAAACCAACAAGGTTCACCTCATGTGTCTACATCTGGTCTAGTTCCCTTTCATTCATGTGGTACGATAGGTCATGTAGGAAGCGAGTGTGTGTCCATTCTTCCTGAGATGGATCATGCCAATGCCATCTATGATAAAGCCAGGAATCACCCATACTCATCATCTTATAATCCTAGATGGCGGAACAACCCAAAATTTTCATGGACCCAAAATAATGCCCCAGGTGGTCCTTCAAACTCCTCTCTACCACCTAACCAACCACACCAACCTCCCATGCATGCACAATCTTATCAGCCACCCCAAGCTCAAATCACCAATCAATCAGGTTTCCCAAATTCCAACAATATGGAAACCCGATTCAATTCGCTTGAGACCTTGACTCGTGGACTTGAAAACTCAATGAATTTTTTTATGTCAACCACAAGTCAAGTTCTCACTTCAAATCAGAGACCATCAAATCTCTAGAGCTTCAGATGGGCCAACTGGCTCAGTCTGTACATGAAAGAGAGTGGGACTCTGCCTAACCAGCCTGAGGCGAACCCCCTGCATGTACCAACAACAACACATACAAAATGAGAATGTGGTACCTCGGGGCCCGCAAGTGAACCATGTGGAGGAACCTGTTCACCATGTCAATGCCATCGTAACCTAAAGGAATGGAAAGCAGGTTGACAATCACATTTCCTTGCCACCACCACCATCTATGCAGCCCCTCAGTGGGAATGGTGGTGAAGAAGAGTCTAAGGGTGAGGGTAATAAACCAAGACCTCCTTCTCAGGCACCGCAGAAAACCTACATGCCAAAAACTCCCTATCCTAGTAGGTTAACCAAAAAGCACAGTGACACAATGGATAAGATATTAGAGGTGTTTAAGTAAGTGAAGGTTAACATCCCCTTGTTCGTTGTCATCCAAGAAATACCTCAATATGCCAAAGTGTTAAAAGATCTCTGCACAACAAAGAGGAAGACCAATGTTCCTAAGAAAGCATTCTTGGCTGCAAATATAAGCTCACTTTTGTCTAATCGCACCTACACAAAATAGAAGGACCCTGGGTGTCCTACTATTCAGTGTACGATAAGGGACACTAGCATAAGTAATGTATTGCTTGATTTAGGGTCGACGGTCAACCTCCTCCCATTTTCTGTTTATCAACAGTTGAACTTGGGAGAATTTAAACCAACTAAGATCACCCTCCAATTGGCGGATAGATCCATTCGTATCCGAAAAAGGATTATCGATGACGTGATTATCAAAGTTGGTGATTTTATATTTCCAGTAGATTTTGTTGTCCTCGATACCAATCCTGTTGCAAACACCTACTCTCAAATACCTTTGATTTTGGGTAGACCATTTCTGACAACCTTCAACGCCTTAATTAATTGTAGAAATGGTCTCATGAAGCTCTCATTCAGTAACATGAATGCCGAGTTTCATCTGTTCAACTCTGGTAGGCAATAGGAGCCCATGGACCAAACTTTAAATCTCCATCTCATACGCCAATTAAAGAAATCACCGCAAAATCAACGAACACCCCTAACACCAATGCAACCCATTGAGAATGTTTGTGGGCCCAACGAAAACTCATTGTCTGTCTTTGCAATACAACAGAGTGAGCTGGCATCAAACATGAATGATCAAAGGGATTGTTCGTTGCATGATTCAGTTGAGACAATTAGTGAGGGGGACACACCTCAGCATATGCCCATTCCAGAAGGTGTCGTCACCCCGTGTCCTAGGGCTATTGAGCCATTTGAGCTTCAGATTGACTCCAACAAGGACCCACGTACGACCAAGCTTATGCTTGATGATATAAAGGATGGTGGGAGGTCCTTGTTGGATGACTTGGGGAGAATCCCCATTCTTAGTTATGCAGGTGAGCTGCATCCATCGAATGAGCCTGAGGAACTCATTCTGTTGCACCCACCTATTGGTTGGAGGGTCTTGTTCGATGAGCAACTAAAACCTAGTGAGGCAACACAACTCCACTCATTCATGTTGCCTACACCCAACAAATATCTGGAGGGGTTTGAGCCTTTCAGCTTTAACCTGTCACCCCTCCTGATGCCTCACAGTACCAACTAAGTGGGCCCATTTTCGCAAATCTCTGGTCCGTATGACTCGATGTTCTCATTTGATGTTCCTTGACCAAATGATTATGAGAATATCTTTGTTGATGTATATATCTTGTTTAGAAAAAAAAAGAAAAAAAGAAGAAAAAGAAAAAAGTACAATAAAAGACTCCATGAGCGAGCATTGATTGTTGTGGGCCCCAACCCTTGTGTATTTGGGCCACATTTGTTTGACGTATTTGTCTCCCTTCTTCAGTATCTTACATGTTTTTGGGATTTTAGGGTTATGTCCATCAACATGACCATGAAACTTTCCTTATGCTTCACGTTGGTGAGATCTTTTCTTTCTCATGCATAAATCCATGTAGTATCTATGCTTACATTCATTGAGGACAATGCATGAAGTAGGTGTAGGGGGTGTTTTACGTGTGTACATAATCGAGTCATTTCCTTTCATTTTCTTCTTCTTTTGTGTGCGTTGTTAGGGTCATGCTAGTGTGCTGCATTTAATATCGATATATCTGCTTGCCATGATCCATGGGTGACTTGTCTTCTTTTGCTTGCCTAGTGCTTTAAAATTTTCCCCTTTCTTTCAAAATCTTCATGTGTTTGCGAAAGAAAATGTTTTGTGGATTTCGCCTGTGTTTAGCGTGTGCAAAACCGTTGTGAGGCAAAGGAAAAAGAAAGCTCCCAAAATTGCCTTGAACTTCATGCATTAGGATACGTAGTATACTGGCTTTAGGTCTTATCGAGTCGTAAGGATGCACCCCGGTTTTCCCTCGGGGGGTGAGTAATCATAGGGTTTCAGTACTCAAACATTTAAAGAAGTCCACCTTGAACCTAGTAAGTCAATAATTCGTGTCTGTTAATATAAGGAAGTTTGTTGTAGTCAATTACACTTTAAATCTTGTTGTGAGACATTAAGTGTAGGGGTTTTGGTTCATGTGTAGATAAGAAATAAGTGAGTAGGTGTTCTCCCTTGTTGCACGGGTCCTATCACTCGGGAAATTAGGTGAGTGGGGACTTTGTGCCGAGTGCTTTCGAGTCATCGGACTTGGGATGCACTGACCGAACTCCTGTTACATGGGTGGTAGGGATTTCCCTATGTAGAGATGTGGAGAAAGGTGTACATGATAGTGTAAGTCCTCATGGGCAATGATGCACGAAACCTGACCCTGGGAGAATTACACTCCAACTAGTAAGAAAAAAAAAGAGAAAGAAAAGAAACAAAATGAAAAAAATGTAATGCAAATAAGAACCTTAATGTATCACTTGAGGATGTTGAGGTTGTCCATGTGTTTCACTTAAGTCCTTAATTAACTTGCACGAATGGTTCATTAGGCTAGGTGTATGGACTATTTACCTATATAGAGTTGGCCCATAGGATTGTTGTGTCCAATGATCGACAAAAATGAGTCCATCGAGTCGTGTTGCTAGGTTGAATAATGCATCTATGTTTGGTTTTTGTGGGTATATCCGCTGAAAACCTTCAGGAGACAATACTCCTCCTCCTTGGCGACAAGGAGGTTTAACGGCTTGTTACACATGTTAAGTGCATCCATGATTCCTACGAAAGTGAGTTAGGATTTCCCTGCTTTCCGTATGCTTTTTCCTTTCTTTCATTTTTCTCTTTCTTTGTTTTGCTCGGGACTAGGAAAAGTTAGGTGTGGGGGTATTTGATTGACATTATATAATGCATATATTTGTGTCTTATATCCATTATATTTCCCCTAAACAATGCTACATAACGAGTTTTATGTTTGAGTTTCAGGAATAAACAAGATTGAGGAGTAGAGGCATAAAAGGACTTAAAAGCAAGAAAAAAGACTGAGTTGTGAGACTTAGGGACTAAGATGCAAGGGAGAACGACCCAAATGTAACTCCAAAGGACCAATGAGCAAATGAAGAAAGTCCACACCATCATGAGGAGTATTTGGAAATTAGATTCGGGCTGACACTCCAATAACTGATCCGAGTGCACCCAATGTGAAGAATTGAGGAACTAAATAACATATCCGAAAATGGGTCTGATCCGACAAAAAGTGACCGCCAATTCGCGGTCCATTTGTCTCTGAATCCGACCAGGTTTCTTCAGGACATGGGTTATGTGTTTATTTGTATTCTGGAAAGGTTTTATTTGTCCCACATCGGGGGATTGCCCCCCATTACCTTTTTCTATGGCTATAAATAGAATTCCTCCTCCACTTTTTGTATTAACCAATTGCTTGGTGGCATTCTCTCTACTTGGAGTAAGTCGTGGAGCAAAAACTGAAGGTGGAGAATAATGCTACTAGTATTGTGAGTCATTTAATAAAATAATTTTTCATTATTTTGTTCTCATGTTGTTTCTTTTTTATGCATGCTTAGCTTAGTCTTATTTCTTTGATCTTAGGCTAAATTAGTTAGAATGTCTCCTTTCTTCTTTAGTTTAATTGCCAGAATAATGTGTAGTGAGTAGCTCCATCCCCTTTGGGGGGTGGAGATGATGTTCATATATATTGTGAAGTTTCGATGTTTGATGAATTTTTTATTGTGTAGACTTGCATGTTTTGTATGTTCATTGGGGGTATTTTAATCATCTACATGTTGGGGAATTTTGATGGGTTTTGCCAAAAGATTTAGACACTTCCCATGATTAGTTTTATCATGTTTATTGACTGAAATTTCCTTTTGAATATGCTACATGTTAGTTATGTGTTTGTATTTTTGTTTGCTTGCTTCATTGATTGAAGAAACTTCGTTTTTATGGGTTTTGCCCTAACATTTAGACACCTCCCATGCTTACCTTTGTTCTTCGCATGAGTTTATGGTTTTTTATGAATCTTGCTATATCTTTAGACACTTCTCATGTGGAACCTAATCTTATGTTAATCAAGTAGTAATTTTTGATACGTTCTGTGAATGGATTGATAGGTTTTGCCACATCTTTAGACTCTTCCTATGCATGAAGACACACACATGACACACACACACATCATTACATGCAACATTCATCACTTATTTCACTTCATATGTGCACACACTCCACCCTATAGGGGTTTCTCTTTCTGATCTCCAATCTTTCGTGCTTTCTTTCGCATTTCGTACTTATTAGTTTAGTGTAGTTTAGCTTCAGCGTAATCTACAACTCTTCTCCCATTTTTTGCCATCTGATTTCAGTCATACCAGAGGCTGCTCACCTCCCTGTGTATGACCCGTACTTGCCCCGTCTTCACCGACGGTTGTGCACTTGCGGTCTAAATTTAAAACGAACAAACACAATGCCTCCCTTTCATCCTTTCCTAAGAACTGTCCTTGACACATGGACTCAAGGTGTGTTCGAGATGCGATGTGAAGACACTCGTACACAATCTAACGAAGGCACCACAACTCAATGTGACTGTGAGGGCATGAGGATATTACCTCCTTGAACCTCTCTAAGTATGCATGGAATGATTCGGTCTCATTCTGATAGAACGAATTGATTTCGTTCCTCAATTTTTGAGTCTGATCATTTGGGAAGTACTTGTTGAGGAATGCAGATTGAAATTCATCCCAAGTCCTAAACGCATTCGCTTAGTTGCTGTACAACCACTTCTTGGCATCATCCTTTAGTGCAAAGGGGACAAGCCTAAGGTGGATGGAGTCTACGCTAAATTGTTGCAGCTTGAACATTGCACAGACCGCCTGAAATTGCCTGAGAAAGATATAGGGGTCACCCTTCCTAGTGAAGTGAGAGAGCATGGAGATAAACTGAGGCTTAACCTCAAAGTGTTTCCCATTCACCTTTGGCAATACATTGCAAGAAGGTAGAGCAGTATGACTCGGGTAGCATCTATCACGCAGAGAAACGGGGACAAGTGGTGGAACAGGTGGGTCCAACAACTACTCCTCCTCGCGGTACTGAGCAGCCATGGAACCCAGACTGTGTGGGACAAGAGAAGGGGAAGGCATTGAGAAATCGACTACGGAGGCCGGATTTATGACGTGCCTCATCAAATGGCAACTCTTGTCTCTTGCCCACACAAGCATGCACAAAGGTGCACACAAACATGAACCATAAGTAATTTGTTTCTTTCTTTTTTCTTTAGAACAACATAAAAAACTGAAAAGGGTGCATAGATGAGAAGATGGGAAGACTCAGATGAGAATGAATGACTCAGGAGATAAGGGAAGAAGTCCTTATGCTATGACGGTTAGGTACTGGTAGAAACACACAAGCAAACAAGGCTTAAACAACCTAAGGTCGCTATAGGTCCTTAGAGCAAGATGACGCCTAACTGCGAGGTCACGCGGCCTCAACACACCTCACCTCCCTGCTACGAAGACCACAAAGCCCAGCAAGTTTGCCAAGATCTGTAGATCTAATCTCTCCTACTATTGACATAGTGGGCAACGCCGATCAGTCCATGATGGTCACGACTGGATCACTCTCCTAATGCACCCGAGATCCTTATGGGCCAATGTCTACTGGATTTTAAAATTAGGCTCTTGATTAGTGTGATTTTTGGGGGAAAGGAAAGGGTGATGAAATCCCCCACCTTATCTTATATGGGACAACCCCTCTTTAGTAGCGTTTTAGAGTCTTAATCTAGAAATCAACTCTCCAAACAAACGCTCAACTCACACTTGTTGCAATGCAATTCTTATTAACTAATGCATGGTCATACGAAACGCATGAATAATAGTAGGAAATGCGTACCTCACGCCAGTGCTCAACAACTGAAAGTAAAGCTAAAATAAAAGACAAACTACGTGCCTAAGTCAAATATATGATGCATGACCTAAACAATCAAGAATGCCTAGTCTTTTGCTTTAGATTTTAGGGTCCAAGTTGATAAAAAGGGGATTGATTATTGATATTGGGGAAAACAACAAGTAAAAACAAACCAAATTGAACCCCAGACCTCTATATTGAAACCAGAAACAACAAAAAAGAAGAAGGGAGAAAACAGAGTTAACCAGGCCGCCAGTTGGTGGTCGATTTGTCTCTGCTTGCCTCCAAACTTCTTCTAGTGCCTCCCCTTAATCTTTGTATCCTCCTGTAACTAGGAACATCTACAAACCAAATATTAAATCCACTCGAATCGTCGAAACCAATGTCTGGACTGAGCACCTCCCCGGCAACGGTGCCAAAAAATTGTTTAAACATTTTAATAACCACAAGTGCACGACCACGTTGAAGCAGTGGCAAGTATGGGTCAATCCACGGGGAGGTGATTAGTCTCTTGTTTGCCTGAAATCAACTTGTGAAGAAGGGGAAAGAGATTTGATTGTGCTAAGCTAAACTACACTAAACTAGTAAGTAACAAATGCAAATGAAAGCCACTAACGATTGATTAAAACTAAACTAAAAATCTAACAAATAGATTGGAATTCAAGAAGAAATGTCCCTAAGGGGTGGTGTGTGTGAACATTTAAAATGAAATAAGTGACGAATGACTCATGTAAGCATGTATGTGTTGTTGGCTATTTGGCCTTAATCTTTGTTTTGATGATTTAATTAACCTAATCTTAATTATGATCATGTAGAGTAGCACACATATTGCATTGCATTTATATTGCTTTGTGCTGACCTCTACAGGTGATCAAGACTCGATGAAGAAAGGAAAATCAAGTCAAGACATGTAATAAAGCTCGTTTGATGACATGTATTTTGTATTTTCTTTGAGTCCTAGGAACTTGTGTAAATTGAGCAATACTTGAGCTAAAATCAACTTAAACACACACTAGGTTCCTTATAGAAGTCACACACGAAATTTCACATAATTTGGACTTCAAATAGATTACCCAAACTTAGACCGGAAAACACTAAACCTGAACCCTAACAGTCTGCCCACATTCGGTCGACCACAACAGGTCGTTCGGTCGACCGAGTAATCAAGTATCCTGTTTGTGTTTTCACTGCCGACCGTTAGTGTTGTCGTATATACCCAACGGTCGTATTCGTATTAAACCAAAAATACCCAAATACATTTCATGTATCGGTCGACCGAGGACCTTGATCGGTGGACCGAATATCCGTCTCTTGACAAACCCAAACCTGCTGTTGAAAATTGGTCGACCGCTAGACCTTGTTTCGGTCGACCGAATAGATCATTGTTTGTCAACCTCAGAGTGCCTGGTACAAATCGGTCGACCAAACCCTTTTCGGAGTTCGACCGATCACTTAAGTGTACCTAAGTCGTAGCGTTGGGCGGTCGACCGTTTCCTAACCGGTCGACCGAACTGAGTTCAAAACTGCCAAACGGTCGACCGTTCAGACCGATCCGGTCAACCGAATTAACTCAGAATTGGGTCCTGCGAGTTTTTGTTTTGTGTATCCTACACCAACACTCACCCAATCAATCCCAACGGATCTATTCTCTCTAATGCCTATATAAAGAGTGGTAAAACACATTTTAACACAACTCTCCCACTACATACTTGTCCAATACATTAGAGAGAATCCCAAACACTCCAAGCCTCCAATTTCCACACTTAAGATCAATTCCAATCCTTCTCAAGTGTGCTCAAGTTTAGAGAGTGATTGTCCCACTCAAGTTTGTTGCTGTCAAAGAAGATTAAAGGTTTCGGTGAAAGCCCGAAGCATCCCTCTCGGATTGTGAGAGGTGGAGCCAAGCTCGGCGAGGGTTGTTCGCGAGCTTGAAGATTGTAAAGGCGTTCTCTCCCGGCCCGGAACGGGGAGTGGTTAGTGAAGCCGTGAGCGGAGCTCGGTGATCCGAGGGAGGTTGCAAGAGAGGACTAGGACCCGGGTGGGGTGCCGAACCTCTATAAAAATCTCCCGTGTCCTTTGTGGTTTGCTTTTTCTTTCCCTACTTACTTGTTTATTTTAAATTCCGTTGTATATCTTTGATTGTGTAAACAAGTAGGAAATTAGCTTAAAAGTGATTAGCATAGCCGACCCATACGTTCCTACATTTGGTATCAGAGCCTTGTGCGCTAAATTCATTACTTAATCGTATTTTTAGCATGGCTTCTACATCATCTAATCACATAGAAGGATTATGCACAACTCGACCTCCTTTGCTAAATGGGTCAAATTATGACTATTGGAAGAATATGATGAAAATTTTCCTAATTTCTAATGACCATAAGTATGTTTCTTCAAAATCCATACACACCCCCAAATGAAGATGAATTAGATTCACTTACAAGATCCAAAATGAAAGAAATCGAAATGAATTCGAAAATCATGAACATCTTGTATTGTGGCCTTAATGAGGGTGAATATAATAGGATGAGAGGGTGTGTTAGTGCATATGAAATTTCGCATAGACTACAAATGCATCATGAAGGGGATAGAAAAACTAAGGAAACCCGCATTAGTCTCCTCATGCATAAATATGAGATTTTATCTATGCAAATCGGTGAAAACATAAGCGAAATGAACACTCACTTCACCGATATCACTAACTCTCTTTTGGTTCGTGGAAGAAGATTAAATGAAGGAGAGATGACAAGGAAATTCCTCCTGTCATTAAGCCATGATTGGGAAGATAAGGTGGTTGCAATTGAAGAAGCACACGATCTTTCCCAACTCAAGATGGAGGAATTAATTGGAAACTTGATGGCGTATGAACTCCAAATCAACCATCGAAAGGAGAAGGAAGCTTCAAGGAACAAACTCCTCTTGTCATTACATGCAAATATCGAGCAACCAAGGAGGAGTGTAGAAGATGACGACATTGAAGTCCTAGCAAAATATTTCTTCAAATATCTCAAGAAGGATAAGGGAGAATATAATGAAAGAAGAGGTAGAAGAAGTGAGAAAAGAGAAAAAGAAAAGGAGAAGGAGGAGAGCAAAAATGAGAGAAGAGAAGGGAAAAAGAAAAATGAGAGAAGGGAGAGAAGGAGAGAAAAGGAGAGGAGTAAGAGAAAAGAGAAGAGGTTGGAAGCTCACAAGGCTACTTGGGACGATTTATCATCTTCATCATCATCCAAATCAATCGTACCTTCATCAACAAAGGAATATGCACATATGTGCTACATGGCAATTCAAGATGGATGTGAAATATCTTCTAACTCTTACTCTAGAAAATCACATTCATGCTCAACTAAGTCATATTATAGTGATAGCTCAAACTCTAGTGCAAATAACGAAAATTACGCACATGATGAACTTCAAAATGCATTTCATGACTTAGTTAAACAATATGAGATCATTTCTGATAAGAACAAAAGTGCTAGGAAGCTAATCAAAGATCTCCAAAGTCAAATTGAAACATGCATGAATGACAAAAATGAGGTGCTTGCTAAATTTGAAAATAATGCATCAAATTTTGATAAATTAAAAGCAACACCTATAGATGTTGAACAATTATATCTTCATGCTTGCAATGTACAATTAAGAAAAGATCTAGAAAAGTGCACCAATGGAACTAAGACGCTTAACATGCTTTTAGGTAGTCAAAGACAATCGTTGCAAAAACATGGCGTAGGATACAATGCTAAATTAAAAAACCATGTATCTCAAACTACACTAAATGGCAAGCGTATGTTCATTAATCATACTTCCTCAAGTGTGTGGGCTCCTAAAACCAAAATGGTGTGAGTTCCCAAAGCTAACATTCAAGGACCCAAAGTTGTTTGGGTACCTAAATCTATACTTGTAGGTTCTTGAGGAAGAAATCAGTGGTGACCGGGCGAGCTTAAGAGTCGAATTCAAAGCCGGTTGCATCACCGAATGGAGATAGAAGCAATTCAAGCTTCAAGTTGGTATAATTTTCTTATCCTCTAAATTTGTCAATAAAATTGGTTCTAGTCTAGGGTTTATATGCTTAATTGACATATCATATATTCATTCATTGCAAATCTTAAATGCTTGAATAACATCCATAGTTTTAGAGTCAAACTTTCTAAATGTTTGTAAAAAGGGGAAATGAAAACATCACATGCTTAATTGTAGTATTTGCTTGATGTTAATAGGGGAGAAATAGAAATAAACTTAATTGACAAATCATATTCATATCGATAGGGGGAGCTTAATGAATATTATTTTCTTAGAGTAATGAAGTGCCAACTTTAGGTGAGCGACTTCATTGCAAGACATCCACATTGACCTCAAATCGTATAATTTTTTTTAAATATCATGTCTTGATGGATGTCAAAGGGGAGAGATAATTAAGGATAATTAAGGGGGTAACTTGGAATTTGATTACAAAATGAACAAAAACTATGCACATCCTTAGGGGGGCATTAATATGCATAGTTTACATATAAAAATTCCATGTATTAAGATATAGTTAAGATATAGGTTGCCATCATCAAAAAGGGGGAGATTGTTGGCTTTTTGGCATTAATCTTTGTTTTGATGATTTAATTAACCTAATCTTAATTATGATCATGTAGAGTAGCACACATATTGCATTGCATATATATTTCTTTGTGCCATCCTCTACAGGTGATCAAGACTCGAGGAAGAAAGGAAAATCAAGTCAAGACATGTAATCAAGCTCGTTTGAAGACAAGTATTTTGTATTTTCTTTGAGTCTTCGGAACTTTTCTAAATTAAGAAATACTTGAGCTAAAATCAACTTAAACACACACTAGGTTCCTGATAGAATCACACACGAAATTTCACATAATTTGGACTTCAATAGATCACTTAAACTTAGACCGGAAAACACTAAACTTGAACCCTAACAGTCCGCCCACATTCGGTCGACCGCAACAGGTCGTTCGGTCGACCGAGTAATCCAGTATCCTGTTTGTGTTTTCACTGCCCGGTTTCGGTCTACCGTGTATCCACATTCGGTCGACCGCGTGAACCTATTTTTCCGACCGTTAGTTTTGTCGTATATACCCAACGGTCGTATTTGTATTAAACCAAAAATACCCCAAATACATTTCATGTATCGGTCGACCGAGGACCTTGATCGGTCGATCAAATATCCATCTCTTGACAAACCCAAACTTGCTGTTGAAAATCGGTCGACCGCTAGACCTTGTTTTGGTCAACCGAATAGATCATTGTTTGTCAACCCAGAGTGCCTGGTACAAATCGGTCGACCGAACCCTTTTCGGAGTTCGACCGATCACTTAAGTGTACCTAAGTCATAGCATTGTGCGGTCGACCGTTACCAAACTGGTTGACCGAACTGAGTTCAAAAGTGCCAAACGGTCGACCGTTCAGACCGATCCGGTCAACCGAATTAACTCAGAATTGGGTCCTGCGAGTTTCTGTTTTGTGTATCCTACACCAACCCTCACCCAATCAACCCCAACGGATCTATTCTCTCTAATGCCTATATAAAGAGTTGTAAAACACATTTTAACACAACTCTCCCACTACATACTTGTCCAATACATTAGAGAGAATCCCAAACACTCCAAGCCTCCAATTTCCACACTTCAGATCAATTCCGATCCTTCTCAAGTGTGCTCAAGTTTACAGAGTGATTGTCCCACTCAAGTTTGTTACTGTCAAAGAAGAGTAAAGGTTCCGGTAAAAGCCCGAAGCATCCCTCTCGGATTGTGAGAGGTGGAGCCAAGCTCGGCTAGGGTTGTTCGCGAGCTTGAAGATTGTAGAGGCGTTCTCTCCCGGCCCGGAACAAGGAGTGGTTAGTGAAGTCATGAGCGGATCTTGGTGATCCGAGGGAGATTGCAAGAGAGGACTACGACCCAGGTGGGGTGCCGAACCTCTATAAAAATCTCCGGTGTCCTTTGTGGTTTGCTTTTTCCTTCCCTACTTACTTATTTATTTTAAAATCCGCTGCATATCTTTGATTGTGTAAACAAGTAGGTAATTAGCTTAAAAGTGATTAGCATAGCCGACCCATACGTTACTACATGTGTGAGTGTCGTGTGTGTGTTTTCATGCATAGGAAGTGTCTAAATATGTGGTAAAACCTATCAATCCATTCACACAATGTATCGGCAATTACTACTTGATTATCATAAGATTAGGCTTAACATGAGAAGTGTCTAAAGATATTGCAACACTCATCAAAAACCATAAGCACATGTGAAAAACAAAGCAAAGCATAGGAAGTGTGTCTAAATCTTATGGCAAAACCAATCAAAACAAAGTTTCTTCAATCAATCAAGCCAGCCACCACAAATACAAATACTTAAGTAACATGTAGCATATTCAACAGGAAATTTCAGTCAATAAACATGAGCAAACTAAGCATGGGAAGTGTCCAAATCTTAGGGCCAAACCCATCAAAAATTCCCCAAAATGTAGATAATTAAAATACCCGCAATGAACATACAAACATAGTTTACACAATCAAAAATTCATCAAACATCAAAACATCACAACATATATGTACATCCAAAGGGGGATGGAACTACTCACGAATCATTAGACTAACATCTATGTTAAGAATAGATAACATTCTAACTAAGTCTACCAAGATTAATGAAATGAAATTAAGCTAAGCATTCCAGAAGATAAAAGACACAACATTAAACTAACAAAAAATTCTTTTATTAAACGACTCCCATTACAAGTAGCATCTTCCTACTCGATATTTTGCTCCAAGGCTTGACTCCAAGTTGAGGGATTGGCCACTAAGCAATGGGTAAATACAAAGGAGGAGGAAGAGTTCTATTTATAGTCATTGAAAAAGGTAATCGGTGACAATCCCCGATGTCGGACTAATAAAACATTCCCAGAATAGAAATAAACACATGACCCATATCCAGGAGAAATCAGGTCAGATTCTTAGAAAAACGGACCGCTAATTCCAACCCAATTTTGGGTATCTTCTTTAGTTCTACCATTCTTCACATGGGATGCATTCAATTCAGCTATTGGAGTTTAGGTCCAGATCTAATTGCCAAAATACTCATGATGGTGTGGAGTTTCTTGATTTGCTTATTGGTCCTCTTGGTTTACATCTGCGAGCTTCCCTCTTGCATATCAACCCCTAAGTCTCACAATTGAGTCCTTTTTCTTACTTTCAGGTCCTTTTTGTGTCTCTTCTTCTCACTTGTTTTATGCTTGAAACTTACACATTAAACTCATTATGTAGCATTGCTTAGGTTAAAATAGAGGATATAAGACACAAATATATGCGTGATATAATGCCAATCAGCATTTGAGGTCAGCCAAGTACTCCATGTACCAAATCTTCGTGCGATGTGTGGCATCACAGAACAAGAAATGGTTGAAGATGTAACAAAGGAGGAGACGAAGGTTCTTCTCATGCTCCCCCATTAGCCTGACAACTATCATTTGAGCATGGAGCGGAAGGTTGAAAATGGACTCGTTCTGTTGTCTTGCGACGTGGCCTGGGTACATGTGGATTGTCTGGTCACGTAGGCTTAGGCCCAAAAATAGGGCAACATCTTCTTCGATGAGGGGGACTACCCTAGACCCTATCCTCACCCCTCCTTGGCGTCATAGTGGTCGACGAACCAATCGACAATGTCATTGACTATCAAAATGTTATTCAGCATGATGAAGTGACCAAAGGGGGTCCCTAAGAATATGGCCTTCTGCACGTCGTGCATTTTGTTCAACTCCTTCTCTATCGGTTTCCAGGAGCATTTTGACGACTGTTACTTGTTGGTGGACTCTTGACCAAACAAACACACTGACTTCAGCAAGTTCGTACATCAAACAAAGGAACAAACCATAGTTACATCAATAAACCTGATAAACCACAATTGTGATGGGTTCGGAGGAGTAGATGGAGAATCCATTTGTCGACCGAAAAAGGCTGAACAAAAAAAGTCTTCTGCTTTTTGGACCGCTAGAAGGAAATAGGAAATACGCCGGAAGAAGGGGTAGTGGAGTTTGGACATTTTTGCTATCCTTGGATTTTGAATTGTCGCCGGATTGTTGTCTTTTCGATGTCTCCAGTCTGTGGTGGATAAGGAAGTGTCAAATGCAATAAAGACAATATTAAATTAATTTTTGAAAAAAAGGCACACTACGACTGCTAAGGCAAATGTGAGGGCATGGCGTTTCTATATCAGGGACCGTCAAGTTTCCCTTTTATTATGTCCACTTCCACCGCATCTACTGTAGTTGCACAACTGGACCACAATTTCCCCAAGAGACGGTAGACATTTTCTCTTTATACTTTCCTACTTTAATCTTCTTCAGACGACCGACTCAAATTCTATCAACAGACACATTCACTTCCATATTCTTTATATGATTAGGACTAGTCCATTCATCCTCGTTCTCACAAGGGTAAATTGTTTCTTTATATGTCTTCCGCCACGACTCATTGGTGGAAAATGGGGAACACAATGTGTACATACTGACCCCATGATCAAGAGCTGTAGAAACCGCATTAACACAAGGTATTCCAATAATTTGAAACATGCCAGAAGAACACTCGTTTGTCAACAAATTAACCTTACCATCACCGTCCCGATGTAACTCATTAAATTCAAACTGATTAAGTGACGACCTATTGTTAAGCTCTCAAAATACCACAACTTATATCCTAAACTAGAGGATAAGTAGGGATCGAATCCATTAGGAAGAAGTTAAGAAGTAAATCTTAATTCACTGAAACTATATCGAAAGAAAAATGGAATTGCTGTAGTTTTTGAGTTTAACTATGCTAACACAAAATAGAAACAAAACTTATCTAGATGAAATTCTATATAAAACGAGTTCTTGGGTTCGGAATCCAAGGACCATGCAATTACATTAGTAAATTAGGAAGATGTGTTTGGACTGGATAGTGAGGGTGCAAGCAACTTACACTTTCCTCAATGTATCATACGAGAGCAAGCAACTTGTACAATACAAATAACCTAGTGACGAATTTGAGGGATAATTTTCCCTTTTTCTTTCATTAAGGAATGTGGGAAATAATTTTGGAAGGTTTTGTTGTCATCAGGATCATAGTTGGTAACTTTTCATTTCATCTCTTTCAATCAAAATCTTTCCTTCCATCATTGTTAGGATTTGCAATCATCTATAAAAAAAAGTAATATTTAGTGTAGAAATATCCAAATTTTTTCCTAATTCACGATTATTTCCAAAAATATGCTTACGATTATGGTAATAATTATGTACTAAATCTGATGTTATCATCAAGCTTGTGGACAGTTAAGAACTTTGCTTTGTTATCTATTTTAGTTATATCACACTCCATGAGAGGTGAGAATTTGGTTGTGCTCGCCTCGGTAGCAACTCGTTGTTCACAAAAAGATGTTTGGAGTGTGAACCAAACATACTCCACAAAAGTCGTGAGTGGCCATGTCCCTGCCTCTGGTTTGTTGTTCAGGCTTTCAACGTAATTGTTGGTCATTAAATTGTACCAATTAACAGGAAAGTAAGAACGAGCCACTTATCGAAACAAATGTCTTGCCAAACTTCAAGGAGGAAATTAACTTGAGTCCCGTACGTTTTGTCCTTTCCGACCTCCATTCCCTCACCACCAGATTCTCAGCATCGAAACGGGCCCATAGTTGCATACGTAAGCTCTACAAGTGGTCCTGTTAATAAAATGCGATTGGACACGTACTTTCAGTATTTCAAATGTGTCTCCATGTTTATAAGTGGTCCTGTTAATACTTTGTAGTATTAAATGATGATTTTGTCCCTGTAGCCGTAGGTTCGAGTTGGTCCCCCTCGAGATGCAAGTGTGGCTCGTTCGGGGCGGGATTGGTGCGTCCCAAGGTTGGACACCTGCATCCCTATGGACACGTTTTAGTTATGTGTGTGTCTAGAATTTGGATTGATTCTAAGCACTCTCTGGACACATTGAAGAAACACAAAAGATGGGAATGAGCCAGTCCAGAATTTGTTGAGAATCTGTCCCGATTTTGTCCATAGGGACGTACGTGTCCCGATCGGAAATAAGGATGCAAGTGTGGCTTACTCAGGAAGTACTTGTCCCAATCGGAATGCAAGTGTGGATCGCTCGGGACGAAACGCCATCCTAGGCTGGATTGGTAGTTGTGTTTAATTGTTAAGTGAACTTCTCTATGGATGAGGTTGTCTCGCATAAGGACAATTTTTCCCCGCTCGGGACACAAGTGTTAAGTTACGTGGGTCGTTCGACCAAACAACCAAGATCAATTTGACTTAATTAACCAACACTATAACGAAATGTACCATCCTCTCATTTATTTCTTTACGTTTCATTTATCTTTCTTCACAATTTCGATAAAGTTTCTTCTTTCGGCCATCTGACATTCCATCCAACACTAAAACGAATTTTCCTTGAACATTATAAGCTGCTGCGTTTAAAAAATTCCATTACATATCCGAAGAGATACAAACAAAACATTCCATTGAACACAATAAGCTTCCAAATAACATTCCATTGAATAATTTGTCTAACATTACGTCCTCTTTTCCGTCCCGCGACGGTTTTGGGTCGTCCCGCGAAGCTTCTCAGTTGTGCCGAGAGGGGAATTACCCGTACCATCGTACCGGTGGGGTGTCGGGTGGAAATTAGTGGTCCCGATGGGGGAGCTGCGATCTATGTCACCAATTAGTACATTGTAATTTTTTGTCCACGACTTTAACCTCAATTTTGAATGGTTCCTCAACATGAGGCATTATCATTCTGGATGCTCGATGGTTAACTTATGCATTCATGTTTTTGAAAGGGAGGATGTTGACAGCTCTTTTATGTTTTAACATTTAACATTGACGAGTCTGTCCCGTCCCGCGATGCAAATGTCAGGAGTCTGTCCCGCTCGGGACGTAAGTGTCTTGTTAGGTACGCAATGGCTCTTCAAACGCAAATATTAATTATCCTTTGACTATTCAATTTCGATACGGATAACATTAACATTGAATACAAAATTTTAAACTGACCGCCACCAGGAGACTCCTCATACACAAATATTAATAATCCTTTGACTATTCAATTTTGTCTCCCCCACATTTCTATTTCTATATAAGGTTAGGAGAGTCATTCTTGGGCACCAAACGAACTCATAATTAGATGTTATGGACCCATCTCCCGTCTCCAGTCCTTCTGTCGTTCTCTTATGCTTTTGCAACTTACCGTGGTCGAATTATCGGACAGGGCTCATGGTGGGGCCCGCCAAGGGTTTTCTTCGAATGTAGTCGTGGTTTCGTGCGTGGATCGTCATTTATTTGACCTCCAAATTTTCAGCTATGTAATTGATTTGACCATCTTTTTTCATTCTCTTCTATTTCAGGTTGACCGTTGTTGTGGCCATTTCGTCATTGCGGAGGAGTACATTGTCGCATCTTTGATCGGTGCATTTGCTGCCATAAATGGTATAATAGCTGAAGCGCAGAGGACGCTGGATGACAACATGGATGGCTTGGTTTCCCATGTTATGGAGCGGGTCGTCGACCGACTTAAAGCCAGTTTTCCCTGTAACCCTTGGAATGAAGTGGGAACCACCTCCGGAGAGGCGGCTAGAGTGGAAGAGGGTGTGGCCTCCGGAGACGTGTCTGGAGTGGAAATGGATCGAACTTCGAGTAGGAAGTGCAAGCGGAAGAGACAATTGAAGGAGCACACTTATATTGAGTGTGGTTGCGACGCGAACGATCCGGTCGTCAACGCCAAACCCATTCAGATGGTCTTTCTGACTGATTGTGATGTTTCAGACTAGGTTTTTTGTGTACATTGAACAATCATTTTTGTTGTAATGTATTCTTTTCCTTAGATTAATACAAATGACATTGTTTTTGGACGCAATAGAGTTATTTGCATTCCATATACGTTGTGTTTCATTTTGGAGAACTCCATTTTAGTGCTAAATGCGATTTTTTATTGTAATGTATTGTCATTGCACAATTTTAAATAACAGGACAAGCTTAATTCACGGGACTGATAAGTTAACAAATTGAAATACACACGGAAAATATTGGGGACTGTGGACATTCCGCCTGGTAAGAAAATAGACCAGGATAACTTGGACACTAACCTCTATCTCTGAATCTGGCACTTCCCTGCATTTGCATAATGTTTGGGTTTGGTATTGCTATTTCCCTATATACAAGTAGCTGAAGAATGATGATTTGGATTAACATATTTAGACACTACTTAGCATTGTAGTCAGGTAGTGGTAGAGAAATGTTATGTTTGGCAACCTCCTTCTGAATAGAAGACTTGAATGTTTTAAGTACCCAGTATTAATCTTAACTATTTATTGATCTAATGGTTAAAAACAAAAACGTCCTTTCTATGTCGGTGTGGGTCTTCTCTCTTCGCCTATAAGTAGACAATTAAACATCACCATAGGTCACTTTGTATTCGATAAAATTAAATTTTGTTACTCTAATTGGACTGCACCTACATCATGAAAGACCTGCTGATGTGCACTAAGGACATGCTGAATTGCAGATGAGCAAGAATGACCAAGGCTTTGGTGGGAAATATTAGTCCCCTCTCTGGACGGGATTGACCTCTGGGATGATGCCATAGATCGTGCCTCCCCACACAGGAAGACAAATTTCCACCCGACGCCCCACTGGGATGGGTAAGTCCTCTCTAGGGACAACTCATTCCTCTTGTGGGACAGGACAAAGAACCATATAGTGACAATACATTACAAAGAAAAATCATGTTCTACAATACAAAATGAAACATTACGTAAATATATTGCAAAACACACAATTGTTTCCAGAAACTACATCTTTGATATTAATCTAAGCAAAAAGTGCTACATTCAATGCCAAAAAAACCTGGGTCGTAACTCAAAACAACCTGGGTTGTTTTACATTGTTAATTTGGGTCGTTTCACGAAACAACCCGGGTTATTTTGCAAAAGAATCTGCACCGCGCTGCCCTAGTGCGTCACAACTCTTTCTTTTGGTTGAGTGCATTAGCATCCATGAGATATTTGAATATCTTTCATGGACTGAGCGCCCATGCTGCTTGGATGTGATGGGCGAATCTCTCCATGTAAGGATATATGGATTCAATTAATCCACTAATGTCTTATCCCAGTGCGTTATTATATAGTGTTTTAAAATGGCATCCAAGCAAAAAGCTCATTCGTCACGTTCCCTCAGCTACCATTCCCGCCGAGTTGAAGAGGCGTGAAACCAACACGATTCTCAAACTCCACCATCTTCCATGGTTCCCAAGTTGAAGAGGCGCTACATGAAGCCTCTTCTAATAAATCCACCAGACGGTTTCTGCAGGCTCCAGTCTTAAGCGCGTGCAAGTCAGTACGTCTGACTCGGGCGGTCGTTGGTATTTTTGTTGCCTGATTCCTCTACACACGGTGATCTTTCTTCGTTTTTCCCTTTTTGCTCTTTCTCATTTTTTCCATTTCTCCCGTGACATGCTTTTTGGATTTTATTTTTTGGCAAGATGCAGGCCCTTGCACCTTTTGGGTACGAGGAAATGCTGGCCTGTCACATGAAAATTAACCTCTCTCTGGTGGTGTTCCTTCTTGAATCCATCATTAACCTTCAACGTCGAGTTCATGTAACTCCGCACACTAACTTCATTGAGTTCCGCTGCGACAACTATGGTTTTGTCTCCATGCAGGAGACTCCAAAGACCGTGGGATTTCCTCCCTATCGCCGTCCGGGGAAACCTGGCCAACACGGTATGCAAGTGGATGAGAATGTAGGACCTCCATTTAGGGAAGGAGTCAGGGAGCACGACCATTAATAATTATGGATTTATGTTGTTGTTGGCAGTTTTTTGTTTAAAAATCCATTTTGGGACAAATTTTATTGGGATTAATTACTAGTCTTTTTTGTTCTTTGTGTTTCAGTACGTAAAGGGTGTACAATCTTTTTAATTTATTTGGCCCTTGCTGATCATTTTACATCTCATTCGCGTAGACCATATTCTTTAGGCAATGTTATTTCAACATGAAAATGTTTGGAATGTAAATTATTCTAACATAAAACGCGTAAGGGTTGAATTTACTTTGGATATGTTACGTTTCATTACTCTTTCTTCACAGTTTGGATAAAGTTTCTTCTTTCGGCCATCTAACATTCCATTAGACTATAATGAAAAATACCATTACATCTTGATTCTATGACCGGCTTTACAAATGCACCACAAAGTTTTTGATGTATGTTTTTTTTATTGAACTCCAATTCAAACAGCTCGAGACAATTTGCCAGTGACTCTACACACTGACTTCATTGAGTTCTGGTGCGGCAACTGTGGTTCTGTCTCCATGCAAGAGACTCCAAAGACTACGGGATTTCCTCCAGGTCGCCGTTCGGGAAACCCTGGCCTGCATGGTATGCAAGTGGATGAGAATGTATGACCTCCATCTAGGGAAGGAGTCTGGGAGCACAACCATTAATAATTATGAGTTTATGTTGTTGTTGGTAGTTTTTTGTTTAAAAATCCCTTTTTGCACAAAATTTATTGGGACGTAAAGGCTACACAATTTTTCCATCCTTTACATCCCTCCATCAACCATGGAAGGATGACAAAAAAATTTAGTACATAAAGGGTGTACAATCTTTTTTATTGATGTTGTTTTGTTTGAGTGGCCCTTGTTATCAATTTACATCTCATGTGTGCAGACCATATTCTTTAAACAATGTTATTTGTCATTAAAAAGTTTGGAACGTAAATTATTCAAACGTAAAATGTGTATGTCTTTGAATTTGCCAGACGAATGCGTCGTCCACAATTTACCTAAGCAACAAGAAGTGTTGTGTACTATACAGAAGGTTGTGTGTCTTCGCAAAACATAATAATGACCCGTCATCCCGAGCCAATGTGAAATGTCCCGTCATTGGACATTTGACTTTGAATCGTCCCAAAAACGTCGCGTTGCAGGCCTCACTTGTCCCGGCACGGGACTGAGTCACCCCAATCCGAGATTGTCCAGAACAATCGTCCATTGGTCCATGTATCAGGAGTCAGGACTGTTTACGTCTCGAAGAGGTAAAATTACATCCCAAAGAGGTCCCATCAAATTTGTCCCATCGAGGACAGATTTGTGGCACCAAATTTCAACATAATACGGGTCAGCATCGACTCTGAGTCAAATCCAAGCAGCACGGGCGCTCAATCCAAGAAAGATATTTCAATATGTCATGGAAGCTAATGCACTCCACCAAAAGAAAGAGTTGTGACACACCAGGGTATGTGTAGAGACTCAACCTTCCAATATTGCATGGTGAGGTTCTTTTGCGAAACAACCCGTGTCATTTGGTTACTTAAATGACCAAGGTTCTTTCGTGAAATGACCCAAATTTACATGGTCAAATGACCATGGTTCTTTTGAGTTACGATCCGTGTTGTTTTTGGCTTTGAATGTTTGCAGTTTTTTGTTTAGATTAAAATAAAAGACGTGGTTTTTGGAGGCAATTGTGTGTTTTGCAATATATTTACGAAATGTTTTGTTTTGTTGTGATTGTTCTTTGTAATGTGTCATCGCTCTGAGGCAATTATAGCTATGAGGCAATTTATATTTAACATAATTTAGTACATTGTAACAATTTTGTCATTATCTATGATGTTTGAATGGTTCATCAACAAGAGGCATTTTCATTTTGCATGCTCGACGGTTATGCGTTCATGTTTTTGAAATGGGGAATATTGATTGGTTGTTGTTTTAACATTGACAAAATGACGAATTTGTCCCGTAGCGCTAGGCGTACAAAAGTCTAGACAAACTCTATTCCGCTAGGTGTACGGTGTACCTATTTCCAAACTCGATCCGAGTTTTAAATCGACTCATGGATCTTGACAAACTGGTGTACACAAGTCTAGATAGAAATGTGCCAGAATTGTCAAGAATTGTTCAGGATTCGACACGATACCATCCGAGACTGGATAGACCCGACTTCAAAGTCCAGACTGGTCACACGCATGTGAACGATTGTCCAAACTTTGTTGTTTGGTTACTTAAACGATCCGTGTTCTTTTGTGAAACGTACTAGATTTACAAAGTCAAACCACCCAGGTTGTTTCATGTCAGAGAGAGAAGTAAATTTTTTTAGTTGTAATTAAGTCGAAATGACCCACCTCGTTTGTTGAAATGACCCAGATCAACCATGCTCGTTTTGTCATCTGATTGAATCCTACCATCTAACAAGTTTGTTTGTTCCATCTTAGCTTGTAACAAGTTGTCATGTGATGTTGTACACTCAATTGTCTTAATTTAATCGTACCATGTAACAAATATGTTTGTCCTGTCTCAATGTAACTTGTGTCAAACATGGACACGAGCCAGTCCAGATCATGTCTAGATCCTTTCGAGCTTGTTCTAGAGCAAAGCGTGTCCAGAACACCCTAACCACACAAAAATTTATTATTATCTTCCAAGTCAATTGGAAGAGAGTGGTCATCTGAGATGTCTCCTGCAAGTGCAAGCGCAAACGATGGGTTTATTCATCTCCTGGGCCTGACTCAACTTCGCAAGCTTCCAGAGAAGCTTATGCATGCCTGGGTCTGTTATGGTCTCGTCGGGTTTCTCCAGCAGTGGTACCGGCATTTCATTATCACAGACGAAGTACCGACAGAGAAGGGTTAGTTCGGAGGAGCCAACCCATAGACATAGAACTTTTTGTGATGTTTCTTCCTAGAAGACTGAAACAATTAAGTACCCAACATTGAGCTAATGGTGACATGTTGTTGGTGACACGTGTGATCCATGTAGGACAAACTTACGTTCCGAGGGCCAGGTTTTTAATTTTTTTTTTTAACAAATGGCGTAAGTGTCCCGCTCATGACGAGTCTGTCCTGTTAGTCCATTAGATATTATTCTGCTTGATACTTGTATGGCATCTGATTGATAGACATCACATTTCATTATTGGTTCTCATTACATATCTTACATGATGGAAAACAAATGTTCGGAAGATCTAAAAGCACACATCATTAGACCATGTTTGGAGTATGGGATTAGTTGAATTTAGTTCTACATGTCACTCTTGTTAAGCTCCCAGGTGAACCAAAGGCGATGACTCTCTATATCTCCAAGACCGATGAATATCTCCCTTTGGAGCATGTTCCAAACATACATGCAGCATCCACCCACTCCTTTGTTCCAGGACAGAACCCGCACTCCCGGAACAATTGCATGCATAGTATAAGAGGATAGGCATTGTCGGCTGGATAACCTTCCCTATCTTTAACTGCTCCATTAGCTCCGTTGATGGGGTCACCCAAAGAACAGTCATATGGAATAGAGATTTGGGGCTTCTTCCTACTTACGTTTTTATTGGATTGTGAGGTTCGGGTGCTGGAGTGTTACTCCCCATTGCATCAGATTCTCCTGATCCCTCATAATCCTTATCTGTTTAACAGTTGTTGTTATGAGAGGACCGACTTATCTAGATGTACAGTCCTTCCCTAGCATCTCCTTTAAAGGGATTGAATGGGACCCAACCATTGGCCAAACCCGAGTCGAAGACAAACCTCATCTTGTCTTCAAATTATAACGGTGCATCTCTGAAATCCATCAGACCGTAGTGCACCTGTAACAACGCAAAAAAACATTAGAAAACATCTAAAACATTAGAAAATGGTTAAAACATTTGCAAAGATTTAACACATTACCCGACATTTAAAGGCATACATTACGACACAGGGTGGTTTATTAATGAACAACCCGATAGGAAATTATTGCTAGCCCACCACGAGTAATCCATATGAACCATCCTTTTCCCAGCATTCCACCCTACGCCAATCTGTCACTGCAACCACTTCCATGTTGAATATTTATTTCTTGAGTTTCCCTTTGTTTTTTCAGTTGTAGATGTGTGTATCTCAAACACGATTCCCTGTTGAAGTTTCATTGGAGGTTCTTCTTTCCATTTCATTAAGTACCCCGCCTGAACCTCGTCAGCACACAACCTGAGGAATATTGAGTGGTGTTCTATGATCCATTGTGCCTTTTTTGATCTGGGTCCATATCCTGGTTCAGAAAGATGGACTGGTTGCGAAGCGGGAAACGACCCCATGACATTTTCTTATTGAACAGGCATTCGTGCTCCATTGGTGATTCCACCCTTAAAACTACTGCTACAACATACACTATTGCCGGAGCGGTCGTAAGAGACCAAACAACAGTGGAAATGTTTGGACGAATGACCACTCATATTGCTAAAACTGTTAGTCAACATTCAACTGCTAGTGATCGAATTCAAAAACCAACACGAATCATTATCAAATGGACTACAAATATCAATTGGCAACGTATCATCGATACAGGCAGTGCATAATAAAGGAAGTAGCATCCATAATGAAATTGATGTAGTCTGATCCAAAATGGGTGAAGTTAAAACGTAAGCTTTTGTTGGGTATGCATAGGGAATTAGGCTCTAGTTTGTACACCCAAAGGGTAGGGCAAGAAGAAAATGTAAGCTTAACCAAAATCGAGGAATGTAACCGAAACAAATGTGCTAAACCCTACAACAAACTCAGCATTAGCTCGGGAATGTAGTAGGAAATCGCGTACCTAAGCTAATATTCCAGAGGACTTCCACCACGACGTCGGATATGAACTTGGTGGTGGATTGGTCGGGGCAGCAGAGACGGAATGAGAAATAGGAAACAATGTGTTGGGGAGAAAAGGGAAAGTGAAAGAGGATGAGAATGGGGATGGGAATTGTTTTGTAAAATTAATTACAGGGAAATGCACTACGATTTGATGACGGTGGAAATATCGTCAAGTTAAGCGAGTGTCTCATCCCGCGAACGGACTGCCTCGTACCGCATAATATGGGGCATCGTTGATTCAGAGGAAAAACCGAGATGGGCGGGTGTAGAATCAAAGAATGATTTTGGAATATCTCATGGACAATAATGCACTCCACCAAAACAAATGGTTGTGACTCACCAGTGGTGCGTGGGTTCATTATGACCACGTTTCGTTCATTAAATATGATGATACATGTATTGGCGGCTTATTGCCTTCAGAGTCGTTACGAAGGAAGACCACTTTAATGAAATTTTGTTGATAAGCATCTCAGAGTAGAAGACAAATAACATTTCAAAATTACATTTCCAGTCAATTTAAATCTTCAAGTTACATACACTAACAACAAAACAGAAAAATGATAACAACAACTTGTGCAAAAAAAAGATGACAACGACAACTTGCGTAAAAAAATTGGACTAAATTCCATGTACAGGAGCCCATGTGTTGATTGACTTCTTCAAAAGGGTTTGGACAGAATCAGAAGGGTTTTGAACAAAAGACACATTGTCTTCATCTCGGTAGATTGGTATGCAGGAATGTCATTTTCGATGGAAACAGAAATATGACAACAAATTTTCATTGTAAAAAAAACAATACTGAATTCCATGTCTAGGAGCCCATGTATTGATTTTCTCCATCGAAAGGGGCTCGTTGAGATTGGTTTGCAGGAAATGGTTTTGGACAACAAAGAATTAGATGAAAAACAAATTAGTTTTCTAATTAACGCAGATTGGTTTTCTAGCAAAACCAATCTAACGTCAAATGGGTTTTCTAGCAACCCAATCTTACGTCGAAGGGGTTTTCTAGCAAACCAATCTAACGCCAAATCAATTGAAAGTTAGTTCTCCAATGATATGTAGTCAGTCGCCTGTAAACACACTAGATAATACGGTTAAGCTCCATAGTCTGCTGGCTTCTCGCCAGCATTTGGTGGAGTTCGTCTACCTAGGGTCCTCCGAATATATTATCCTCATAATCAGATTAGTGATCATTGTAGTGTCGGATGGCCATTTCTTCGTGATCGAAACAAATTATAAGAAGGTCAGGGAACACCAAAATATGCCAAGCAATGGGGCGAAGTAATAGACGTATTGACCCTGTCACTGAAAGAGTGAAAGGTATGCTGAGAATCTGAAATGGTTTCTTGAAGAAACACAACTGTTTTTTTCAACGGTTTTTAAGTTGTGTTTGGGAGGTTTTTCAAAGTGTCTCGTCCCACTAGGGGACTGCCTCATCCTGTGAGAGGATGACACGGTCAAATTGAGACTCTTCAACTTCAAATGATCACTGTTATGTGATGTTTGTGAATTGCCATTTATCATCCCTCCGTCAGTCTGAGTATCCTAGTGAGGTGATTGTCTCATCCCACTAGGGGACTGACTCGTCCCACATAATACGGGGCAACACTGACGCACAATCCAAGAAAGATATTTGAATATCTCATGGACGCTAATACACTCCACCAAAGAGTTGGGTTGTTTCGGTAGAACAAACCAGGTCGAACGAGCTGGCTTGTCCAATCACGGGATAGGACAATCCTCTCATGGTATGGTGACATTGTTCGTAGCTCCCCCAATGGAAGTAGGAAAGACTAATTCCCACCCGACACCCCACCAGGCGGGTAGGTCCTCTCTTAGGACAACTCATTCCCCGCATGGGACGACCCAGAACCCTCACTGGATGAGGCAGAGGAAGGTGACATAGAGATACAAAACAAAACATTATGTAAAACACTCAATTGATTAATTGTTTAGTGCCAAAAACAACCTGGGTTGTCTAGTCGAAACAACCTGGGTCGTAACACAAAACAACTTGAGTCATTTGACCTCATAAATCTAGGTCGTTTCTCGAAACAACCTCGGTCGTGTCACATGGTATAAATAGAATGTGTCCAGTTGTGTACAAAACATTTCCAATTTTAGAGACACACTTAACTGGGTCGTATCCAGAATTGGAGTGCTTCTGGAGACGCTTTGGACTTCAAGATTCATTTTTTCCTGTTAATTGTCACGTAATAGTTTTAAAAACCAATCATTCAATACTGGAAGATAAATTACCAGTTTTTGATGATGTTGCAATCATTCTGGACATAATCTGGACCCATATTTGCGATGTCAAACGACCCAGGTTGTTTTGTGTTACGACCTGGGTTGTTTCTACCAAATAACTGAGGATGTTTTTCGCATTGAACAATGAATCAATTGAGTGTTTTACATAATGTTTCATTATGTAGTCTAGAATGCAATTTTTCTTTGTAGTGTATTGTCACTCTATGTCACCATCCTCTGTCCCGTCCTGCGAGGGTTCTGGGTCATCCTACGAGGGTAATGAGTAGTCCCGAGAGTCCTCTAATTTTTGGAATGCAAGAAGGAAGCAGGAAATCCACAGATTGTGTTGTGGAGTCTGAATTGTCGCCGGATTGATGTCTTTTCAATGAGTCCTCGAGGAAAAGGAACTTTCACAAACAAGTTTGAAAAAAATGACATTTCGAGAGGGAACATGTAAAAAGGACAAACATTACATTTAAAAAGAATACTGTTTTAACACCATACGAAATAAATTTTAATCCTTTGGTGTTGAGTGACATATGGGCTCGACAGTGCTCGCTGGACGCTCGATATAGCTCGATGGTCATTCTCCTATAAGGTTGAGTTCGTTATCTTCTATTTTATTGGTGTACTCGATCGAGCGTGATTTATGATCGAGAGTGCTAATGCTTTATAACTTTACATGAAAGAAATTAATTTGAATATGTCTTAATGCTACACTCGATAGACCACGATATGAGCTCGATGTAGCTCGATGGTGGTTTTCCTATAACAAGAGCAATAAATACTCTAGTAACTAAAAACGAATCTAAATATTCTAGTAACTTACAATAAATATAAACTATCGATGTCTATCGAACTTATATCGAGCGTATCGATATCGTTTTAAAATGTAATATTTGTCCTTTTTACATGTTCAATGTTATCCTTTTTAAATGTAATGTTTGTCCTTTTTACATGTTCAATGTTATCCTTTTTAAATGTATATGTTTCTCCTTTTTACATGTTCATTCTGAGATCAGGAATGGAAGCAATAACTGGACTTTGTATTTGCTTTGAAGTTGAAGCTGCAATCATGTTTTTGTCATCTTCTCCCAAACTATTATCACCTTCAAGAACACCATTTCTGGAACATTGAATATCCTCGGATGTGTTCATTCTAGGTCACAGAGTACGAGCCTGAATGGCATTCCACCTCCACAAACCTTGTGGCGACCGACACATAACAAACATACACAGCCCCATTTCCCGAACTTGACGCGATGATTCATCCCAGTACGATCTGACTCCACCGCCACAACCCCATGCTGAAATTGGATCTCAACCCGGGTGGGTCCGAGGGTTTCCCAGCTGACGAAGGGGGAGCCGCGGACAAGGTGGAAGGGGAGAGAGGGAGAAAAATCGATGGTGATGGAAAGGTCATCGAAGGAGGAGATGAGGAAAGAAGAGAGTCCTCCTCTTCCTCCGGAGAGGGAGAGGTCGGGGACAAAGGGCTGGAGGATGAAGGCGGGGAGGGGTGCGGGGAAGGGAGGGAGATGGAGAGGGAGGTGGTAGGGATGGATGTACTCGGGAATGGGTGTGGTGAAGTTCTGGAAGAATGAGTTGGTCGGGAAGGGAGGGTGGATGGGAAGAGGCGGAGAAGGCGTGGGAGTTGGACTGAGAGGGTGGGTTTGAGAACTACGTCCGCTAGGGTTGTGGACATTTAAAAAATAAAAATAAAACAGGTCGGTTGTTGGAAACCGAAGTGATATAAGTATTTCACGTCGGTTTTTCTAAAACCGACGTGAAATGACCTTATCACGTCGGGTTTTCTAAAACCAACGTGATATATTAGTATTTCACATTGATTTTTCTAAAATCGATTTGATAAGGTCCTTTCACGTCCATTTTTTTTAAAATCTGACGTGAAATGCGGACGTTATAATCTAGCAATGGAGCCTTGCCATCCTTTACCATATCCATTCCTTTTACCTCCAACATGGCACCTCTATTTGCCATTATTGCAGCTGAAGCTACATCCCAACCACTCCCTCCCACTTCTTCACCTAATCCTCCTACCACAAATTTAGACACACCATAACCAACTAATCACTCTACTCCAGGTTCATCACAACCTCCCCAATCTCATCCTTTGATAACCAGAACCAAAGATCACTCTTGAAAATCCAAACATTTAACTGACTACCACGTCTATACCACCACCAAATATCCTCTTTTTGACATTGAACCAACTTGCTTCACCACTGCTTCTAAGGATGGTAGGTGGAGACACGTTATGTCTGAAGAGTATAATGCTTTGATCTCAAATGGAACTTGGTCATTAGTTCTTTCTACTTCTGCCTCCAATATAGTAGGGGTGTAAATGGGTTTTCAAAATAAAAAGGAATCCAAATGATTTTGTTAACTGTGATAAAGCTCGTTTGGTGGCTAAATGGTATCATCAAGAAGCAGGGTTACATTATGATGACCGTCAGTCATGTTGTCAAGGTAGTCACCATTCATGTCGTTCAACATAAGAACATTAATGACCTACTATCCGAAATAAGAACATTAATGACCTACTATCCGACATAAGAACATTAATGAACATTAAGTACTCTTTACACTGTTGGAAAAGATGACTATAACGTCAGATATTATGGGTCTACAACGTCAGGTTGACCACCTTTGTTGACTGACGTGGTAGGTGGGAGACGTTATACGGGAGTACTCTTTCATGTTGGTCTAAAATTTGACGTGGTAGTGGGGTCTATCACATTGGTTGCATAACAAACCGACGTGGTAGACCCCTTAATCAAATTTTTTATTTTTTATTTTTGGTTTTTATACCCTACAAAGTCGGTTTCATAGAAAACTGATGTGGGTCCCCTACGAAAAAAATAAAAGAAATAAAAAATACCCTACTATGTCGGTTTCATTGAAAACCAATGTGGTAGACCCTCTACAACGTCGGTTTTCTCTAAAACCGACATAGTAGAGTTTTTTTAAAATTTTTGGTTACACAAGACCTGAATTACAAAAGCATTGAATCTAAGTACTTCCAAGATAAATATCAATAGGGAAGATTATATATGTAGACACAGTACGTCTTAAAAGCCTATGCGGGTATGCCATCGTCAGGAATATGAAGTTATGTTGGAACAAACAACAATACTCTGCAATCTAAATGTTGTCAAGTCATGATCCTCTGCTTGTGATACTAAGTATTAAATGGATCATATATTGTGTAGTGTTTGACCCGTATGTGTCGACACAGTTAGACTTGTCTTGTGATCACTAGAAGCCAATAATTTTTTGTAGGAGTTATAACTACGACAAATTCCAAACTTAGGAGAAACATTCCATTATACTCCAGAAGATCACTTGCTTGTGTATGGTGAATATTTTTAACAAAGTAATACGGTCACCAAGAATTCTAGAGGTACAACAAAAGCAAGTATAAAAGAATGAAGAACAACCATGTTCTTGAAAAGACAACATCACAAAGAATACCTAAAGAATTATACTAAAGCTTAATAGGTACCTTATATGTTATCATTTAACTTCTCATGAAGCGTGAGCAACAATGAGTTGTTTTTTACAAGATATATATCAACTCCACCACCAAATGTAATGCACTGCTCCACATCCGTACATACCTTGGAAAGAACCAAGCATGCTATTTCACATAGCTCCACAACTATCAGCAAGTCAACAACGTCTAATATTGCACTCTCACTAGAATCCCTCGTAGATAAGAAAGTGAAAATATATCCTACCACTAGGAGATGTTCACAAACATGTTTTATCTCAATAAACATGCAGAGATGATGAAACTATCATAACCAAGAAATTCAGTTAGACAATTACACTTAAGATCTTCAATTGCTTTATCTGAATCCTGCACTTCGGAATATGAAATATTACATGCCCGAAACCATGGCCCTATATGAGATACTTTAGTGTGAACAAATGTGAAGTAGTGGACCATCATAATAACCAAGAAAACCTCAAGAAAACAACCAAGGCGCCTCAAAAACCAAATCCACTAGAAAAAAGACGCAACAAAACGAGAAAAAATCCACTCGATCTTTGGAGCTGATTTTGGTGATCCGAACGAGGAAGAAAGAGAGGGAGCGTGTCGGACCGAAGACAAGGGTGGAGTCGTGGAAGACGTGGGATCGCAAGGTCGAAAGCAGATAGGAAGTGGATGGAAAGCGTGGTGGAGAAGGAAATCAATGTCTCTCCCATCTCTACTTCTGAATTTCTTCCACTTTGGGTCGGGAAAAGAACGAAAAAAAGAGAATTTGGATTTGGGGGTTTAGGGTTTGGGATGGGCAGATTTCGATTTTGACTTGGAGTACACTTTTTTAAATATATATATATATATATATATATATATATATATATTAAAAACACTCCTTTCACGTCGGTTAACTAAAAAACTGATGTGCTAGGCTTTGAATTCTTTTTTTAAAACTATTAAAAATATATTTAAAAAATACCTTCCTTGTCGGTTAATTAAAACCGACGTAGCATACCCCCTACCATGTCGGTTAACTAAAACCGACGTGGTAGGGTTTCATTTGTTTAAAAATATATATTAAAAGACCCCATTCCACGTTGGTTTACTAAAACCGACGTCGTAGGGAGGGTCTTCCACGTCGGTTTTACTAAAATCGACGTGGTAGGGGGTCTTCCACATCGGTTTTAATTAACCTACGTGGACGCCACCATTCCACATCGAGTTGTAATTAGCCGACGTAGTAGGGGAGACATGGTAGGCCGATTTTCCTGCAATGTTAGAACTAAAATGGATAAAGCTAAACATATCACTTATCTCCTTCATACTATAAAACTAAACTATCATGCTATTCTGGTGAACAAATGAGTGACCCTCACTTATATCATAGTACTATCGGTGCCCTTTAGTATGTCATTATTACACGACCAGAAATTGTCTATTCTGTAAACAAAGTATGTCAATTCATGTATAATCCCATAACTGATCGTTGGATTGTTAAATGCATCCTTCGCAACCTCAAAAAAATTATTACTCATGGACTTTCTTTTCATAAAGTATTTGTCAACCAAGTGCTCTACATGCCTTCTCTAATGCAGACTGTGCCGGAGACAGTGATGATCGCCTCTCCACCACCGGCTACTATGTTTTTCTTGGTCAAAATCTCGTCGCTTGGAAGTCAGAAAAGCAATCCTCTGTCACCAAATCCAGCACCGAAGCCGAATATTGAGGCATTTCACATGCCACAACAAAGCTTGCATGGGTCCAAATTCTGCTCCTAGAACTTAGCTTCCCGCATCTCCATCCACACACTCTGGTGTGACAATTTGGGCGTCCCTTACCTCGCCTCCAATCCCATCTTATATGTTTCTCCTTTTTACATTTTCAACGTTACCCTTTTTTGCACGAATGCAATGACCGTGAAAGGTTCAATCTGTTTACCATCCAATCTTTTTAAACATATTACGTGTTCTTTTTACATTTGTGCAGTAGTACTTTTGCTCGACAGTGCTTTTTACATTACGTGAGCGCCATGTGGGCTCGACAGTGCTCGATGCACGCTCGATATAGTTGGATGGTCGTTCTCCTATAATGATGAGTTTGTTATCTTCTGTTTTGTTGGTGTACTCGATCAAGCGTGATGTAAGCAGAAATAGCTTCTTCCAAAAACGAGTAACTATGCATTGTAGATTCCAAAAAGATACGATAAGGTTATAAATTTAATAACATTGATCACTATTATAGAAAAATGATAGGTAGCTGATTGATCGTTTTATATTTAACCGCAAGTGCACGGCCCCGTTGAAGCGGTGGCAAATACGGGTCGTCCACTGGGAGGTGTGTCGACACTTGGTTTGTGCGAAGGCGAGAGGTAAAGAAAGGGAAGAAAGGTTGGTTACACTAAACTACACTAAGATGCAAATGGAAATGGAGATAAGCAATAAACTAAGCCCCAAACGGGGTAGAGAAATAATGTGAACATAAAGAAGTGTGTGCGTGTGTTCATTAAGCTCCTCACAACATGTAGTACATGAAATCATAAAACTACATCCAACTTTGCCTCTACATGAATTAAGATAAGACTACATCATTAAAACATACAAGACAATAATTGGAATGAAGCTACATGAACTCAAGTATAAAGACTATACCCTACTATGCCTCTACTTGAATTAAGATTTCACTACATCATTAAAACATACAAGACAATATCTAAGGTAAAGGCAACAAGAGTACATACACTACAAATTGTGTTTCCAATATTAACTTCATCCATATCCTAACCTTATCATTCCCCATAAAATAGGTCCACTAATCAAAGCATAAGCTAAGCTTCATTCAACAGCATTAGCATATCAAAGATAAGAGTGAAGACCCATTAGATGGTTATGGAAATCATATAAAGCTCAAGGGATAAAAATAACACACACTTAATACACTACATAATTATATCACATATTTCTCCACCCCCCCAAATGGGGATGGAACTACTCACTACTCATTACACTAACTATATTAGCAAAAGAAAGCATAATACTGAAATGAAAGTTAACTAAGAAGGCAAGAAGCATTAAACAAACATAAAAGGAAAGGAAAGACTAAACAAACATGCACAAATTAAAAGACAAGATTTAAAGAAACTAGAAGAATTATTTTATTAACAAATGACTCACATTGAAGGTAGCATTCTTCTCCACCTTGAGTTTTTGCTTCAAGGCTCACTCCTTAGTAGAGTGAATGCCACCAAGCAATGGGTAATTACAATGGAAGGTGAAGAGTTCTATTTATAAGCATGGAAAAAGCTAATCGGGGACAATTCCCCGATGTGGGACTAAACCAATACCAAAAATAGCCTAAACGAACATTACTACAAGTCCAGGAGAAATTTCGACGGATCCTGAGCAATATGGACCGCCAATTAGCGGTCCAAGACTGCCAATTGGCGGTCCAAAATCTTCGGATCGTGTTGGAATTTGTTGTGGGCTTTTGTTTCTGGTATGGTTGGTCTTTGATGCGGTTACTTGACTTGTTGGAGCTCCGACCCGACTCGAATTGCCAAAATACTCCCCATGATGGTGTGGAGTTTCCTGGTTTGCTCTTAGGTCCTTCTGTCTTACGATCAGGTCCTTCTGTCTTGCATCTTGGTCCCCAGGTCTCACAATTAAGTCCTTTTTCCTGCTTTTGGGTCCTTTCATGGCTCTTCTCTTCAAACCTCTTTATTTCTGAAAACTAAACATAAAACTCGTCACGTAGCATTGCTTAGGTGTAAGATAATGGATATAAGATACAAATATAAGCATGAAATGATGTCAATCAGTAGCATTACAATGTGTGCTTGGCATGCTTGCACTCTGTGTGACAAGATAATTGAGAATCTTTTTGATGGAAGATTTGGATCCCTAACAAAAGAATTTGAGGTGGTTCATGCAGAGACCACACATATTATGGCTACTCTTAATCCGCTTCATGCATGTCTTAGTTGCATTCCAGTTTGGTGGACGATTTATCATAGTGCAGATCATGATCAATTGATACATTGAGTTTCAATGTGACGTAGACTTGCTTGACAAAGTTTGAATGTGACGTAGAGTTGCTTGACATCTTTGTGAAGCAACTTTGTGTCACATTCAAAGTTAACGTATCAATTGATCATCATTTGCATTGTGCTAAATCGTCCAACAAATTGGAATGGAACTAATTAAGATGGCCCTTGAGGGCATTAAGAGTAACCCTAATCCGTGCGATCTCTGCA
Organism: Triglochin maritima; assembly: GCA_963682175.1. Classification (NCBI taxonomy): domain Eukaryota; kingdom Viridiplantae; phylum Streptophyta; class Magnoliopsida; order Alismatales; family Juncaginaceae; genus Triglochin; species Triglochin maritima. The sequence continues at coordinate 16,951,922 of OY821785.1, forward strand.
TGAACCACCTCAAATTCTTTTTCCTAGAGACCCAAATATTCCATCAGCAAAATTCTCCATTATCTCCTTCAAAACACCACCCTCCATCGTTTCTTGGTCGACCATCTCCTCTCATTTGTTGTGCAAATCAGTCGACAAACTTGACCTCATTTTTGTTAGGAGAAAACAATACCAATGCTGACATCCATATATTAATATAAGTGAATTTTATTTGGGCACTTTTGGGCTTATTTTGTCTGGATGACCTTCGAGAGTCATTTCAATTTTTTTTTGGCTTGTTATTTGCATAATACTCCCCCACTACATATGCTCTTATTTTCGTGGTGCTTTGTACTGTGTGCTTCAGGCACACCAATAAATATATGAGGAAAAATATCATGATTTTGAAATAATTCATGTTCATGACTTTCAAGCACATGTAATGCATAATCCAAAACTTGTGCCTTTTGACTCCATACTACTACTGGAGTATTGCGTCATTAATTTGTAAAGTGATCAATAAAATATTTTTCTTTTACTACTAAACTCTATATATCTATGGTCTTCTGGCCACAGGGTTTGATTTAGAAATCGACGTACATTTTTACTCAATAAGCTATCTGCACGTCATTTTTGCGGTCATACGAATCCTTCACAGATTATCATAAAATTTCATAACCCTCTTTATGTGAATAATCTCTAAATCTTTGTATAGTAGCATTACATAGATATTAACATATTCGCCTTCTGGGCCAATGCATATCATTTTCAATATAATGATCACTTGTAACATGGTAATTCAAATTCCACTACAATGTAGCATATTATATTATATATACACATCTATCAAAATGGATATTATGTACTCACGAGATGAATGCATGAAACATGCATAGATGAATACTCTAATACATTCAATTGATAATGTGAAGCATCAAAATTGACAACTAATAATCACAATAATTATCACATGCTTGAACCACTTTACAAATGTTCTTTTCTTTAACAAGATGCAAAAGAATTCGTATGACAAATACTAATCAAGTGAACCAATACAAAGTCGCATAAGATATAAATCATTTAATTTTAGAAGTACTACAAAATTATATAAGTATTCATTTTCATGCTTTCTTGGTTCAAGAAAACCAGATTTCACAATAATTAATTAATTTTCTTGTAAACTTGGCTTAATTCCAAATAATAGAATCAATCTATGTCAACGAGAATATTAAGCCAACCAATCATGGAATAAGGAAATTATGATTGTAGAAAATCAAAACCAGAAATTATGCTTCAATTAGTGCATATATATAAATTGGCCTCAACATGAATCTGGCACAAGTTTCAAAATCAGGAGTATCGGTTCTTTAACTTGTAAAATAGGTAAAAGATTTTCATTTTACATCTCAACTCTCTTTGGTCATCTGGCCATAGAGTTAGTTTTGGGAAGGAGTTTGATGGATTTACGCAACTTTGACATTTGCACATCTCTTAACACTCGTAAGAATCCTTCGGGGATTGTTATCCATTTTCATAACCCACGATAAATAAATATACAATCTTGATATCAAAACATGTATGCATCCTATTAAGATTAATGTTTTTACCTTCCCGGCTAAAATACTTCTCTTTCAATAACCACATGATTGATAGTAAAAGATTACTTTCCATAACATTGTAACTCAAATTCGATTGCAATATATCACATTATAACATTATTTAGGACATAAATAAATCATATGTGCTGGAATGAATAACCATAATATTTCCAGATGTGATGCAACGAAATAACATTGAAATTTTATGTGGCATAATATGATAACCTAATGAGATGCATCAAATATTAGCTTTCCAAATATTAGGCTAGTATTTACATATGCATCAAATATTACAATTAAGCTAGTAAAAAAAGATGAATAACGTAATCCGACAATGCTTTTGAGATCGTATGGATTTAAGGTTCTTTTATTTAAATGACTACTAGTAATAACACCAAATCATAAACAATTCAATATATAGACACTAGCAAGTTGTGGTAACGTCAAAATTTTAAAAAAATCAAATATTATACCACGAATATTGTTCCTGTACGTAGATAATATGGTGATCATTAACTTGACACTAATTACAGGTAATGGTAAGCATCTACACTCTAATCAATAGAAATATCCGCAACTAAGAATGTACCACACATAGCGTTCATAATAGAAAAATCAAATTGAACATGGTTAATAACTCATAGAAATTCAAACATAATTCAACAACAAAAAAGGCAAGAGCACTCCTTTTTATATATAAAACATGTAGCCTTACATTGAAATTGTTGAGGGGGTTAAAACATAAATAGTACATAAGGTAAGACACACCATGCTCCAAAATATGTAAAATATAAAACAATAATTATATATAATCAAACTGAAACAAATTTTCCTTGCTATCTACTCTTATCACATTTACAAAAGCACAGAATTCACAATCACACCCAGATTGACAAGTCTGATTTGTTTTCAACTTCATAAGAAGTTTCTCAAACAGAAATTATGTGAGGAGCACATGGACATTGGTAAAAACAAATTAACAATGGATGGGTTAAACGCTTTATTAAGATAAGACCTTATCAACAAAGACCAAGTCTATTCCCATTTAAAACAAGTAATCATATACTCATGTGCGTAATACGACCACAAACCAAACCTATGTTTTCTTTGTGCGTGCCGACTAAAGAGGAAAAATATATATATCATGCACCAACCAAGCCTTTGCAATTTTCGATGTTCACACCATCACATGTGCTGAAAGACACAAAAATGCATCCTAAAAGAATCAAAGATCGGGTTTGTTACCTTGGGCAGTACTTCGACTCTACAGAGCATCGTGAGTATACAAACCAACCTTATTAAATTGTCGACCACGGAGACTGTCTTGCCATAGAGACATAACTTAGCTATCCAATTCAATATTCTAGGTGACTCATAGGCTCGTACATAGGTAGGTTTTTATAGAGACGAGTCGTGCTGATAACATGTTATGAAATGAATAAACATGGAACAAAGAAGATGAAGATTTGGGAGAGAACAATTGTTGTATTTCATCATCAACCAAAGTATTAGAATAGTCTCCTATTTATAAGCTAAATGAAGCAAATGACAGGGTGTATGTTACAAGAGTTATAAATGAGAAGGTGAGAGTTTTATGGGAGTTATGGGAGGACAAAGGTGAAGCATCCATTGTGTAATATTTCAGAACAAAAAAGTCTAAAAACCGCAAATGCTGGCTTCGACGCAACCGAGACGCGATGGGACGTTCCTGGGACGGGACACTCCCACCTGCAATAAAAATATATTTATTAGACAAACCCAAGGATCCAAAGTGATACTTGATATAGATCGATGGTTGTTTGCATACAAAGTGGTACAAATAGATACTAAAATTACATTCAAACCGAAGAAACGATTTCAAATATTAATACAAAATTCAACACACGGCCGGGACATTCCCAGGCATATGCACTGTGTTGGTGTTTATCAAAGATGGTGATCCTAGCTGATTTCTAAATGTGTGGAGTAAGTTGGTTGTGGAAATCACATTTTATTAACAGGACCACCTGTAGAGCTTTTGTATGCAACTATGGGCCCGTTTGGATGCCGAGAATCTGAAATGGTTTTTTAAAGAAACACCATTGCTTATTGCATAGTTTTTAAGCAGTTTTAGGCGGTTTTCGCATAATAATGAACCATCATCCCTGGCCTAACTCAATCGTCCCATCATGGGACATGTTAGACCTTTCATGGGAAAAGACTCAATGTTTCATTACAGTAAGAGGGGTATGCGCAGAGACCGCAACCTTTCATTATAGATTTACAGGGTCTACAATATCATCCGTTGTTGAAGTAATAATGGATTGGGACAAGACATTAGGGGATTAATTGTATCCATGCATCCAAACATGGAGTGATTCTTCCAATCAAATTTTGGGGGACATAATCGTCATTTAATACGGGGCAGCGTCAATTTCGAGGAAAATCCAAATGGCACACGTGGTGCTCAATCCAAGAAAGATATTTGAATACCTCATGGAAGTTATATTACACTCCACCAAAAGAAAGAGTTGTGATGCACAAGTACTACGCGGCACGGTTCGAATTTCAACATAATACGAGCCAGCATCGACTCTCAGTCAAATCCAAGCAACACAGACGCTCAATCCAAGAAAGATATTCGAATATCATGGAAGCTGAGGCACTCCACGAAAAGAAAGAGTTGTGACGCACCAGGGTATGCGTAGAGACTCAACCTTCCATTACTTCTATAAAATCATCGGTCATAGTGTATTCCACTCATAGTTCCTAAACCCTTGCTGTGATTTGTCCTTCGTCCCTTAGAATGCCCACTTCTTTAATGGCCTCCATCATCGTCCAGGAACACCACACTCTCTCCCACCACACGCCCACTAGCTTTTGAAGTTGTGTTGGTGAAGCGCGACCGAGTGGGGCCGTGAGAGGTCCCCGGTCCCTGCTTTTTTTCCTACCCAACTCCTTCAAATCCTACTTCAGTTAATGATCCATTACTTTTTTGAGTTGCTTTTGGTTCATGTTTTGATTTGACTTCATGGTTCCATGCAAGCAAAAAGTTGCTCTCTTATCTTTTTCACTCTGAGACTGTTACTTCTTTGACGGTCAAGTGGTGTGTTGCGCTCACCACCTCACATCATATCTCTCTGGTGGTGAATAGCTGATTGGGTGAGTTACGTAGAGTTCAGGCATTCTCAGTGCCCAATGAAATGTTGCCGTCTGTAATAATGATCCATGTCATTAGATTTGCAAGATTATTGTATCATTTTGGAATCTATAATGCATAGTGACTGACATCATTTCATCCATATCTTTGTGTCTTATATCCATTATCTTTCACCCAAACAATGCTATGTAACGAGTTTAATGTTTAGTTTTCAGGAATAAGTAGGTTTGAGAAGGAGAGACTTTAAAAGGACCTAAAAGGAGGAAAAAGGACTGAGTTGAGAGACTCGAGGACTAAGATGCAAGATCGAAGGACCTGAATGCAAGATAGAAGGACCAATGAGCAAACAAGAATACTCCACACCATCATGGGGAGTATTTTGGCAATTCTATTCGGGTCGGAGCTCCAACAAGTGAATTAGATGCATGAAAGACCAACAAATACATCCAGAAAAGCCCACAACAAATTCCAGACGGATCCAGAACTGATAGACTGCCAATTGGCGGTCTGGAACCGCTAATTGGCGGTCCGGATCTCTCCGGATCTGCTAAGACTTCGTGGGCACATGTATTAGTATGTGTTTAGGCTATTTTTGGTATTTGTTTAGTCCCATACCGGGGGATTGTCCCGGATTACCTTTTTCTATGGCTATAAATAGAACTCTCCCTCCTCTCTTGTACCCCATCTCTCTCTTGGTGGCCATCCTCTCTACTAGGAGTTCAAGCCTTGAAGCAAAAACCGTGGTGGAGAGAGGCTACTTGTAATTGAGTGAGGAATAAATAGATGTTTTCCTTTAGTTATGTTGTTTCTTTCTTGGTTTAATTTCCTTTCATATGCTTGCATGTTTCTTTTGTTTTATGTCCTTTGAGTTTCTTTAATATTTCTTGCTTGCTTAGTGCAGTTTCATTTTAGTACAATGTTTCATTTTAATGTAGGTTGTAGTGTAATGGTAAGTGAGTAGTCCATCCTCATTTGGGTGGTGGAGAAATATGTGATATGATCATGTGGTGAATTTGGTGTGTGCTATCTTAATCCCTTGAGCCTTATATGATTTCCATAATAATTGATCGTTTTATATTAACCGCAAGTGCACGGCCGTGTTGAAGCGGTGGCAAATACAGGTCGTCCACTGGGAGGTGTGTCGACACTTGGTTTGTGCGAAGGCGAGTGGAAAGAAAGGGAAGAAAGATGTATTACACTACACTACACTAATCTAAACTAGTAAACAAGCAAAGCTGAAATGAAATCACTAAACAAACTAAGCTAAACAGCTAATGAAGAAGAGAAAAACACAACAATGAAAACCCCTAAGGGGTGGATTGTGTGTGTGTGCACATGAAATAAGTGTGATGTTGAATGCATACAATAAGCTCAAGTTAGTTAGTGTTTGTTAATGCATAAGAGGTACCTAATGGCAAAACCTATCATTTACAACACTAACTTATGTGATTAATATGAGCAATGCAAGGTTGTTATTAAGCACATAACAAGCATGGAGTGTACCTAACTATGGCAGAAACCATCAAGTAAAGTCCTTATTAATTCAAGCAAGCATACTAATATTTCTCACAAACCTTTATATCAAGCATTCATACCATCTACATAACATGTACACACATCTACTCCACCCCCCAAAGGGGATGGAACTACTCACACATATTTAAACTAACTACTTTAACAAAATGATGCATTATACTGAAATGAAACTACATTAATCAAGCAAAAAATATAAAAGAAGCATAAAACAAAACAAACAATCAAGCATGCATATGAAAGGAAATCAAACTAAGAGAGAAACAACACAATTAAAGGGAAAACATTTATTATTAACTCACTCAATACAAGCAGCCCTTCCTCCACCAGAGTTTTGCTTCAAGGCTTCACTCTTAGTAGGGAAGATGTCTACCAAAGAGGGAGATGGATACAATGGAAGGTGAAGAGTTCTATTTATAAGCATGGAAAAAGCTATTCCGGGACAATCCCCCGATGTGGGACTAAACAAATACCAAAAATAGATTAAGCATACACTAATATGTAGGATCGTGTGGGTCGGTTATAATAATCACTTTTATCCCTAATTATCCACTTGTTTAAACAATAAAGATAAGTGCAGCGGAATTTAAAAAGAACAAGCGAGTAGGGAAGGAATATGCAAACCACAATGGACACGGGGGTTTTTACAGAGGTTCGGCCACCGCCTACGTCCTCTCTTGCAATCTCCGCTCGACTCTTCGAGCTCCGCTCGCGTCTTCACTATCCACTCCCCGTTCCGGGCGGGGAGAGAACGCATTTTACAAAACAAGCTCCGCGAACAACCTCGTGAGCTTGACATTCTTCTCTCACAATCCGAGAGGAACACTTCGGGCTTTCACCGAAGTCCTTGCTTCTTGAACAAACGAAATCTTGAGTGGAACACACTTTCTAAACTTGAGAACAATTGAATGAGATTGAAATTGATTCTAAGTGTGGAAATTTGAGACTTTGAGTGTTTGGGATTCTCTCTAATGTTTTGCGACAAGTTTGTAGTGGGAGAGTTGTGTTAAAATGTGTTTTACAACTCCTTATATAGCCATTAGAGAGAATAGAGCCGTTGGGATTGATTGGGTGTGAGTTGATGTGTGATACAGAAAACAGAAACCTGCAGGACCCAATTCTGCCTAAAAACGGTCGACCGAATCGGGTATTCCGTTCGACCGTTTGGTCAAATTTCAGCTTTGACTTAAGTTAACTTAAGTTAACGGTCTAACGGGCTCACGGGATCGGTCGAACGAATTAGTCCAGGCACTTCTGGGAGACCAAATTGTGTTGGTTCGGTCGACCGTTAGGAAAGTTTCGGTCGACCGAATGTTCGGAAATTTGGGGTATTTGGGAATAATATGAATACGACCGTTGCATATAATACGACAAAACAAACGGTCTGAAAAAAATGTGTAAACGGTCGAACGGAAAGCGTTTAACGGTCGACCGTTTTGGTCCAGGCTGTTCAAGTTTTGTTTAGGTGTTTTCCGGTTCTAGTTTGGATGACTTTTGAAGTCCAAATTATGTGAAATTTTGTGTGTGACTTCTATAGGGAACCTAGTGTGTGGTTGAGTAGTTTCTAGCTCAAGTATGCTCAATTACACAAGGTTCCTAAATACTCAAAGAAATACAAAATACATGTCTTCAAATGAGCTTGATTACATGTCTTGACTTGATTTCCTTTCTTCCTTGAGTCTTCATCACCAGTAGAGGTTAGCACAAAGCAATATATCTGCAATGCAATATGTGTGCTACTCTACAAGATTATAATTAAGATTAGGTTGATTAAATCATGAAAACATAGATTAAGGCCAAAAAACCAACAATCTCCCCCTTTTTGATGATGGCAACCTATATCTTAACTATATCTTAATACATGGAATTTGTGTATGTAAACTATGCATATGAATGGTCCCCCTATGGATGTGCATAGTTTTTGTTCAATTTTATTCCAAAATTCCAAGTTACCCCCCTTTATTATCTCTCCCCTTTATTATCTCTCCCCCTTTGACATCCATCAAAAAATTGATATTAATAAAAAAGATTATACAATTGAAGGTCAATGTGGATGTCTTGTAATGAAGTTGCCCCCCTAAATTTTGCACTTCATTATTCTAAGAAAATGATATTCATTAAGCTCCCCCTATCGATATGAATATGATTTTGCAATTAAGTTCAATTTTATTGATCCCCTATTGACATCAAGCAAATACTACAATTAAGCATGTGATGTTTTAATTTCACTTTTTTACATCCATTTAGACAATTTGACTCTTAAAACTATGGATGTTATTCAAACATTTAAGATTTGCAATGAATGAGTAAACGATATGTCAATTAAGCATATAACCTAGACTATAACCAATTTGATTGATAAAGTTTAGAGGATAGGAGATTATACCAACATGAAGCTTGAATTGGTTCCAATCTCATTTGGTGATGCAACCGGAATTGAATTTGACTCTTGAGCTCACCCGGTCACCACCGATTCCTTCCTCAAGCACCTACAAGTGTAGATTTTGGTACCCAAACCACTTTGGGTCCTTGAATGTTAGCTTTGGGAATCCAAACCATTTGGTTTTAGGAGCCCACACACTTGAGGAACTATGATTAATGAACATATGCTTGCCATTTAGTGTAGTGTGAGATACATGGTTTTTTAATTTTTCATTGTATCCTAAACCATGTTTTTGGAAAGTTTGTCTTTGACTACCTAATGCATGTTAAGCATCTTAGTTCCATGTGTGAATTTTTCTAGATCTTTTCTTAATTGCACATTGCAAGCTTGAAGATCTAATTGTTCACAATCTATTGGTGTTGCTTTTAATTGTTCAAGATTTCATGCATTATTTTCTAGTTTAGCAACCACCTCATTCTTCTCATTCATGCATGTTTCAATTTGGCTTTGGAGATCTTTGATTAGCTTTCTAGCATTCTTATTTTTATCACAAACGATCTCATATTGTTTAACTAAGTCATGGAATGCATTTTGAAGCTCATCATGTGTATAATTTTCATTATTTGCACTAGAGTTTGAGCTATTACTATAATAAGACTTAGTTGAGCATGAATTATTAGAGCTACTAGAGTAAGAGTTAGAGGATACCTCACTTCCTTCATCTTGAATTGCCATGTAACACATATGTGCATATTCCTTTGTTGATGAAGGTACGGTTGATTTGGATGATGATGAAGACGATGAATCGTCCCAAGTAGCCGTGTGAGCTTCCTACCTCTTCTCTTTTCTCTTACTCTTCTCCTTTCCTCTCCTTCTCTCCCTCCTCTCATTTTTCTCCTTGTCTTTTCTCTACCGTGTTTATTGGAGCTCCGACCCGAATTGAATTATCAAAATACTCCCTCATGATGGTGTGGAGTTTTCTGTTTTGCTCTTAGGTTCTTCGGTCTTACGTTCAGGTCCTTCTCCCTTGCATCTTAGTCCCCATGTCTCACTATTAAGTCCTTTTTCCCTACTTTTGGGTCCTTTCATGTCACTTCTCTTCAAACCTCTTTATTTCTGAAATTCAATCATAAAACTCGTCACGTAGCATTGCTTAGGTGTATGATAATGGATATAAGGTACAAATATAAGCATGAAATGATGTCAATCACATAACCATCTAATGGGATTTTACTCTTATCTTTGATATGCTAATGCTCTTGAATGAAGCTTAGCTGATGCTTAGATTAGTGGACCTATTTTATGGGAAATGATAAGGTGAGGATGTGGATGGAATTAATATTGGAAACACAATTTGTAGTGTATGTACTCTTGTTGTCTTTACCTTGGTTAATGTCTTGTATGTTTTAATGATAATGTGGTATCTTAATTCATGTGGAGGCATAGTAGGGTGTAATCTTTATACAAGAGTTCATTTAGCTTCATTCAAATTATTGTCTTGTATGTTTTAATGATATGATCTTATCTTATTTCATGTGGAGGCAAACTTGGATTGAGTTTTATGATTTCATGCACTACATGTTGCGAAAAGCATAATTGAACACACACACACACACACACATCTTTATATTCACAATATTTCTCTTCCCCCTATGAGGTTTAGTTTTATTGTTTGTCTTCCATTTCCTTTTTGCATTGTAGTGTAGTTTAGTGTAATCAATCTTTCTCTCCTTTCTTTCCCACTCTCCTTCGAACAAACCAAAAGTCGACACACCTCCCTGTGGATCGACCCGTATTTGCCACCGCTTCAACGCGGCCGCGCACTTGCGGTAATTAATTAAAACTTCTCAATCACATAGTTACTCGTTACAAGCTACAATTCATTTTTGGAAGCAACTATTGTTGTTTTCGTGCGAAAATCAAAAGATCAACCACTAGTATCTCTGTAATTAAACCCTGGCAGAGAAAAAAACATCAACCCACATTAATGTAAGAGTGACACTCGAATGTGTCCAACGATAGACATGCTCCTCTTGAGTGCGAGTCAGAAGCATGTCCAGCACTGAGCACTAGCATGTCTATCGCTGGACACTGGACACCAGCATGTCCAACACTATACACAAGTCTAGACAATTCTTTACATGCATGTGATGAGTCTGGACTCTTGAGACGGGTTTGTCCAGTACTTGATGGTACAATGTCCAATCTTGGACACGCCTCTATCCGGACTTGTTCAGCTCAAAAAATGACCCAACTTATTTAGCTCAAGTAGAAAACCTAGCTTAGTACTAAAAAATGACCCACCATATTTAGCTTGAGAAAACAACCCAGGTTAGTTAGTGTTTAAAATGACCTTGCTTATTAGTTGTAGAAAACGTCCCCCATCTAAATGTCTTGATTGAATTGGAATCTAACAAGGTGCCAAAAATTGGCCAATTCCCCGAGAACATCCCACCTTATGTAGCTCTAGAAACTGACCCATCTTATTTAGTATATAACACATTGTAGATTCCAAAAGGATACAATAATGTCACAAAATTAATAACATGGATCACTATTACAGACGACAGCATTACATTGCGCATTGGGGATGCCTGAACTTTGCGTAACTCACCCAATCAGCAATTCCACACCAGAGTGATGTGAGGTGGTCAGTATATCCTACTGTAGATAATGATCAATTGATGCATTCAGTTTGAATGTTATGCATCATTGGAGTAGTGAAAATCTAGGCCGATGGTTGTTTACATATAACTCATTCCCCTCGTCGGACGGGCCAGAACCCTTGCGGAATAGAACAGAGGATGGTGAATAGAGAGAGAATACATTACAAAGAAAACATGACGTGAATATACTGCAAAACACACAATTGCCTCCAAAAACCACGTCTATTATATTAATCGAAGCACAAAAGTGCTAACATTCAATGCCAAAAACATCCTAGACCATTGATTGACATCATATCATGCGTATAATTGTGTCTTATATCCTTTATTCTTAACCTAAGATATGCTACGTAACGAGTTTTATGTTTAAGTTTCAGGAATAAAACAAGTGAGAAGAAGAGACACAAACAGGAACTAAAAACAAGAAAAATGACTGAATTGCAAGACTTATTGACTGAGATGCAAGAGAGAAGGACCCAGATGTAAACCAAAAGAACCAATGACCAAATCAAGAAGCTCCATACCATCATGAGGACTATTTTGGCAATTAGATCCGGGCCTAAACATCAACAACCAAATCGGGTTCACCAAACATGAAGAAATCAAGCCAGAATCAAGCCACCCAAAATCAGACCCCATTAAGCCAATCCAGAACACCAATTGGTGGTCAAAATCACTCCAAATGATTCCTGTTTTAGTTGGGTGTTCGATGATGTTGTTTTATGTCCATTTATAGTATGCGTTTAGTCCGATACCGGGGGATTGTCCACGGTTACTTTTTCTATGACTATAAATAGAACTCTTCCTCCTCCTTTGTATTTACCCATTGCTTAGTTGCCAATCCCTCTACTTAGAGTCAAGCCTTGAAGAAAAAACTCAAGTGGAGAGATGTTACTTGTAATGTGAGTCATGTATATAAAATATTTTTTCTTAATGTTGTCTTTCTTTAATTCTTGCATGCTTTGTTTAATTTTGTTTAATTCATCTTAGTAGACTTAGTTAACATGTTTTCTTCTCTTAACATAATATTTAGCTTAATGATTAGTGAGTAGTTCCATCCCCCTTTGGGGGTGGAGATGATGTACATTTATGTTGTGAAGGTTTGATGTATTGATGAATTTGTTATTGTGTAGACTTGCATGTTTGTATGCTTGATTGACATCATTTCATGCGTATATTTGTATCTTATATCCATTATCTTACACCTAAGCAATACTATGTGACGAGTTTTATGTTTGAATTTCAGAAATAAAGAGGTTCGATGAGAGGAGGCATGAAAGGAACTAAAATATAGGAAAAATGACTGAGTCGAGAGACTCGAGGACTAAGATGCAAGGGAGAAGGACCTGAACGTAAAACCGAAGGACCTAAGAGCAAAACAAAAACTCCACACCATCATGGGGTGTATTTTGGCAATTCGATTCGGGTCGGAGCTCCAACAAGCGAAGTAGATGCATTCAAGACCAACAAATACATCAAGAAAAGCCCGGAATAAAAACCAACTCGATCTGGATCCTGTAGACCGCCAATTGGCGGTCCGGATCTCCCCGGATCCGCTAAGATTTCTGGAGCGTATGTATTAGTGTTTGTTTAAGCTATTTTTGGTATTTGTTTAGTCCCATACCGGGGGATTGTCCCGTACCTTTTTCTATGGCTATAAATAGAACTCTCCCTCCTCTCATGTGCCCTATCTCCTCTCTTGGTGGCCATATTCTCTACTAAGAGTGAAGCCTTGAAGCAAAACTCTGGTGGAGAAAGAGGCTACTTCTAATTGAGTGGGTAATAAGTAGATGTTTTACTTTAGTTGTGTTGTTTCTTTCTTAGTTTAATTTCCCTTCATATGCTTGCATGCCTGTTTTGTTTTCTGTCCTTTTAGTTCTTTAATATTTCTTGCTTGCTTAGTATAGTTTCATTTCAGTACAATGTTTCATTTTAATGTAGGTTGTAGTGTAATTGTTAGTGAGTAGTCCATCCCCATTTGGGGGTGGAGAAATGTGTGATATGATCATGTGGTGAATTATGTGTGTGTTATCTTAATCCCTTTAGCCTTATATGATTTCCATAACCATCTAATGGGATTTCACTCTTATCTTTGATATGCTAATGCTCTTGAATGAAGCTTAGCTTATGCTTAGATTAGTGGACCTATTTTATGGGGAATGATAAGGTGAGGATATGGATGGAATTAATATTGGAAACACAATTTGTAGTGTATGTACTCTTGTTGCCTTTACCTTGGTTAATGTCTTGTATGTTTTAATAATAATGTGTTATCTTAATCATGTGGAGGCATAGTAGGGTCTAGTCTTTATACATGAGTTCATTTAGCTTCATTCCAATTATTGTCTTGTCTGCTTTAATGATACGAGCTTATCTTAATTCATGTGGAGGCAAAGTTGGATTAAGTTTTATGATTTCATGCACTACATGTTGTGATGAGCATAATAGAACACACACACACACACACACACATCTTTTATATTCACATTATTTCTCTACCCCCTTTGGGGTTTAGTTTTATTGCTTATCTTTCATTTCCTTTTGCATTCTAGTGCAGTTTAGTGTAGATCAAAACTCATTTCTCTCCTTTCTTTCCCACTCGCCTTCTTACAAACTGAAGTCGACACACCTCCCTGTGGATCGACCCGTATTTGCCACCGCTTCGACACAGCCGTGCACTTGCGGTTAATTATAAAACGAATCAATCAAGTTTTTGGCACTGTTGCTGGGTACGTGCTCTGTCCAGACTTTGGTTTGGACGATTCGAGTGGTTTTAATTTTTTGTTTTTAGTTTTTGTTGGTTTCAGGGATCCTAGAGCTCACTGGGAGGCTACTGGACGAGTTGGACCACAAAAGCTTCAACAAGGACCGCCAATCAGCGGTCTTGGACCGCCAATTGGCGGCCTGGTGAGCGTTTCTTGCTCTCAGTTTTCTTCTGGTAGTTGGTTCTTTCATTTTAGTTATCTGGGAGCACTATTTTGCCTGCTGTGACTTTTAGTTTGCTCCCAGATCATTAAACTAATCCCCATTAATCAACTTGGCCTTAAAATCCAAAGCAAAAGACTAGACATTCTTACTTGTTTAGGTCACATATCATGTACTTGACTTAGGCACGTAGTTGTCTTTTCTTTTAGCTTTATTTTCAGTTGTTGAGCGCTGGCGTGCGGTACGCATTTCCTACACTCATTCATGCATCTTGTATGCCATGCATTAGTTAGTAGGAATTGCATCAGGACAAGAGTGAGTTGAGCGTTTGATTGGAGCGTTCATTGCTAGATTTAGGAACAAAACGCTACTAAGGAGGGGCTGTCCCATAAAAGATAAGGTGGGGGTTTTATCACCCTTTCCTTGGCCCCAAAAATCACTCTTAATCAAGCCTTAAGTAAAAGCAAGTAGACATTGGCCCTAGGATTTCGGACGCACTAGGAGAGTAATCTAGTTGAGACCGTCATGACCTGATCGCGTTGCCTACCTTGTCGATAGTAGGAGGTACTGGATCTCCAGATCTGGTATCACTCGCTTGGCATTGTGGTCCTCGTTGTAGGGAGGTGAGGCGTGTCGAGGCTAGTGACCTCGAAGTTAGGCATCGTCTAGCCTAAGGACCCATAACCTTAAGCTGATTGAGTCGTGCTTGCTAGTTAGGGTTATACCTGATCCCATTACCCACGTTAGATCTAAGGATTTTTCCCTCCTCGTCTGAGTCCTCTCCGCATCTATTCTCTAAGAGTAGTCTCCTCCTCTGAGTACACCTTCAGTTGTGTGTTTTTTAGAGTCGAGTCGAGCATTTTATGCGAGCTTGGGCTCGTTCTGGTGAGAGCACTCAACTTGAGAGAGTGCATTTTTCTGAGATGGACGGTCTTGGTGATCGACTATCTCCGCCTCGTGCTCCTTTGGAGCAGGAGGCCGAGTCGTCTCGTGGTGACGGGGGAGACCAGGGTCCATTCATGGATTGCCTCGGTCCGCTCCAACCACCACGTAGACCTCCTTCTCCTCCTCCTCTGACTCGAGAGGAAGGGAGATTCAGTCAGGATCGAGTTCTTGGTGCACCACCACCTTTAGCTCGACAGGATAGGCTGATGACTTTGTGGGAGCGGACCCATCCTGTTCAGGCTGCGCATCCTTCTTGCATAGTTCTTCCCCTGCTCGCGGGAACAACTATGAGCTGAAACCTCAATATGTGAGAATGCTTCCAACCTTTACTGCCAATAAGGAGGATCCGTATATTTTTATACGCGAATTCGAGGAAGTATGCTCCATGTTCAAGCTTCAACAGCTTGACGAGGATTCAGTCCGGTAGAGGATGATTTCTTTCGCGTTGAAGGTTAAAGCGAAGAAATGGATGTACAGCCTCCCGACAAGCTCTATTCGGTATTGGGAGGACTTTGTGACCGTATTTCTGAAGAGATTTTTCCCTCAAAGGAAAACTCAACAGATACGGCACCAGATACATCAAATGAATCAGACTCAGACCAAATCTTTTCATGGTTTCTTTGAGAGGTTCAAGGACCTTCTCCAGCAGTGCCCTCATCATGGACTTGAGCAATGGCAGCTGTGCCAGATTGTTTATGAGGGTATCAACTACAACACCCGCACATTGTTGGAGTCGATATGTCAGGGTGACTTCCAAATGAAACCCATCGATGAGGCATGGGACACTTTTGAGTTAATGGCTGAACGCACCTTTGAGTGGGACACCATGAGAGAGCCACCAGCCGCCAGGTCTTCTGGTCAAGCTAGATCATATCAAGTTGAGTCATCTATCGTGTCTGACGCAAAAATGGCTGCTCTCATGTGTAGGATTGAGAGTTTAGAGTTGGACCGAGCTCTTGTAGCTCAGGTCGCTACTCCCGGATGTGGTATGTGTGGACTTACGAGCCATGATTACTTGAAATGCGCTTACGCTCCAAGGGATACTGAGCATGCAAATGCGATGTATCAACAGAGGCCCCGTAACGACCCGTACAGTCACTCCTACAACCCGGGATGGCGTAACCATCCTAACTTCTCTTAAGGGCCTAGTGGGGGTAACAGTCAGAGCTCGCACGCTCAACCTCAACCTCCACCTTATCAACCTCCACGCCCATCGGCGACCTACTGATGAGAATTTTAATTTATACCGCAAGTGCACGACGTCAATGAAGACGTGGCAAATACGGGTCGAACACAAGGACGGAGAGATTTGTTATTTGTGTGATTTTCGATTAGGGGAAAGAAGGCGAGAAGAATAAGTTTGGTTTTGAGATTTTTGGGTTTTAATTTTCTAAAGACGAAACATGAACAAATAAACCTAAATAAGAATAAAGATGGTGAATTCCGTTGGGTGGAGGTTTAGATATAGGGTTTAGATTAGAGAATTCAGAAACTTATAATAAATCATATTAGTTATAAAGCATTACATGATAAATGATTTAACATAAACTCAAGTAATCAAAATATACTAACACGAAATTAAAATAATAACTTTTATTCTTCTTCTCTTCACCCTAAATCCGTCACCTCCATCATTTGGAAAGAGTTAGAAACTCATAGATGGAGGGAGGGAGAAGGGGTCCTAGAGGAACTAAGAAAGAAAAGTAAAAACACAAAATAAACCAACAGAATTTTATTGCTAAAAAGAAGAATACAAAAATACGACTAAGAATTAAAAACTAAGGTTAAAATTTAAGAAGATCCTCTACAACATCGTTTCAGGGCTATTTATAGCCGATACAAGGGACTTAGGTATAAAATAGGAAAGTACACGCGTCAACACGCAACCGGTAAAATTTTTAGAGCATGGATCTAATTTTGTGTGGATTCGCCGCATTTTGTGCATAAGGTGCGGCGGATTCGCCACCTTTTTAGCTCCGATTTAATCCGGATTTTTCCTGTGTGTTTGTGGTATGATTTCAATATCTTTTGCGCGTCTAGATTGATTCTTTCCTTTCTTTTGAGCTCCGACTTTATTTCTTTATATATTTGGAGATCCACATTGATTTTTTTCTTTAGATTTTCTCCATAATAATAAAAGCTACTCGTAATTTGCAATTAGGTCCTTGGCTTTTTGCAATTAAGTCCTTGTCTACTTTTGTGCTTAAGTCCTTGTCCTTTTTGTAATTAGGTCTTGAATGCTATTATTCTTGGATGCATTTCCATTTCAAACCCGATACTCTTGAGCTTGGTCTTTATGATAGAAATGAGTCTCTTGCCCGCGTTTATGCTCGGGATATGGGTAACTTGCATTCAGGTCCCCGTATTCTGTAAATCAGACTAAACACATACCTTAGTAGCATTTATTTATATAAAATTAATCTAAATGAAAGACATATGATGCAATGTATGCAATGCATCACCTACCAACCTCCACATCAAAGGTGTCAGAACTGTAATTACCAACCTCCTCAGACCTCATCGTCAGGTTATTCTAACCAAACTCCACTACCCCCAACGGATTGACTGGAAGAACCCCACTCTTGAACAAACCCTTCAAGCGTTCATTCAGAGCACACAATCCATGTTTGCGGCCCGCAACAATTCGGTCAAAGCATTGGAAATGCAAGTTAGCCAGTTGGCTAATAAGCTCCATGAACGCGAGAAGGGCCAATTACCGAGTCAACCCGAGGTGAATCCTCAGGGTACCCATTCTCAAGGAAGGCCACCTGTACCTCATGCTACCTCTGAACCGACCCATCATATTAATTTCCCATTGCATACTGTTTTCAGCTAAATCCTCGAGAAAAGTGCAGGCATCATTTTCATTTTTTGACATGAAGTTCCCTTGGCTTACAGATTCTACCATAACCCTAGATGTGGGTGTCAATCCCTCATCGATAATTTGGCACAATTGCCATCTTGGAATTCCATGATGAGGGCATTGGGTCAACAGACTTTTAAAGCTTTCTAAATAGGAATAGATCGGCTCGCTCTCAGATTGAACGAATGCAACAATTTCATTCCTAATCCTAATAGTCTTATGGTTGGGGAAATATTTCTTTAAGAAAATTTGAACAAACTCGGCCCAACTCCTAATAGATCTTTCGGCTAGACTATATAGCCATTTCTTAGCGTCGTCCTTCAGTGCTAGACGCATGAATTTCAGACGCACTGCCTCCTCAGAGATATGCTGGTATTGCATAAGAGAGAAGATTTTCTCAAATTCTCTAAGGAAGAGATATGGGTCTTCCCTAGAGGTGAACTTGGGCAACATACTCATGTATTGTGCCTTCAGTTCGAAGTCGCGACCCGGTATGACGGGCATAACGATGCGCGATGGCTGAGCAACCATCGTTGGGTAGCACCGATGCCTCAGAGTCATAGGTGGTGCAACAGGCGGGTCCACTACATTCTCACCCGTTGGATCTGGGTGAGGTGGTGCAACAGGTGGATTGGGGCTAAGCTCCAGACTGGAATCTAGATGAAGTCGTGAGAGTCGATTACTTAAGTCCCGAATCCAAATCCGAGTGCACCGGCTTGAATCAATTTTTTTTTATTTTTTTTTAAATTGTTTTTTCAAAAATGGAAACAAACAATAGAATGGGGAAAGATGAGAAAGGAATCCTAATCTAGAGAATTGAGATGAGAAGAGAAAGAAGACTCAGATGAGAAGGGAAACTTAACTCTAAAGATAGAAAAGAGGGTCGGTCATAAATTTCCTAAGCAAGCACGGTTCAAACAATCCTAGACCTAGTGTCGCTTAAATCTAGACGACTCCTAACTGGTTGAGTCCAGTTGATTTGCTTGATTCACCTCCCTCACTAATCAAACCAACTTGGCCAGGTAGTGTATAGCTAGTGGGGGCTCTTCCGACAGAGTCGGTGCCAATTAGACAACCACTTCGCTTGGAAGACTTACGTCAACACAAAAACACTTCCTAGACACCAAATTAAATTCGATCAGCTTCAAGTCATAGCAAGTCAAACCAATCTTCTCCTTAATTGAGTCCGAGTCCTTAGGGGCCAATGTCTAATTGATTTTAAATTTCAAGGCTTGGGTGACACTTTAGGATTGTGATTTGTGGGCCACGGAAGGGTGATGAAATCCCCACTGTATGTTTTCCTACGGAATTGCCCTTAAGATAGTTTAACTTAAATCTAGCAAAGATAGTCAAACAATGATCTTTAATAGGGGGCAATTGCAAGGTTGTTTGCAAATTAGATTATATGCTTAAATGCAATCGATAAAAACCGCGATACGTTCCTTGCCTTCAGCACTCTTCAACAAGAATTAATTTGCAAGAATTTAGCAAGAATAATGCAAACAAAACATTAGATGGTGCATGCACTAAGGCCTTTCTAATTTTTCCAATTTTTAGGTCAGAGTTGAATTCTTGCCAATTATGGAATTTAAGCTTAACACGTGCAGTTTTACGAAAACGAAATTTTCCGAAACTAGAAATTACGAGGAAAGAGGCAACAAAGGTTACCTATGCAATGCCCAGTCGGGTTCACAGCCCGCTCTTGAAATTTTAGTAGCTCCACGCGTCCACCCAGAGATGGTGCTAACCCCAGAAAAAAATTGAAGCCCAGATGCTTCAAATGTGCGGCGATTCCGCCGCAGTTTCTGCTTGGTATGCGGCGATTCCGCCGCCCTTGTTGTTCAGACTGCGTTCAGATTTCACCGCACGCTCTATTTTCTCCTGAAACACAAATCCAAATACTTAGATCGCGCACAAGATAAACAGAATAGAATTGAAATCAACAAAAAAACAAAATCTGCGTCGTCTCCCCGGCAACGCCGCCAAAAACTTGATGAGAATTTTAATTTATACCGCAAGTGCACGGCGTAAATGAAGACGTGGCAAATACGGATCGAACACAAGGAGGGAGAGATTTGTTATTTGTGTGATTTTCGATTAGGGGAAAGGAGAGAAGAATAAGTTTGGTTTTGAGATTTTTGGGTTTTAATTTTCTAAAGACGAAACATGAACAAATAAAACTAAAATAAGAACAAAGATGGTGAATTCCGTTGGGTGGAAGTTTAGATATAAGGTTTAGATTAGAGAATTCAGAAACTTATAATACATCATATTAGTTATAAAGCATTACATGATAAATGATTTAACATAAACTCAAGTAATCAAAATATAATAACACGAAATTAAAATAATAACTTTTATTCTTATTCTCTTCACCCGAAATCCGTCACCTCCACCCTTTGGAAAGAGTTAGAAATTCATAGATGGAGGGAGGGAGAAGGGGTCCAAGAGGAACTAAGAAAGAAAAGTAAAAACACAAAATAAACCAACAAAATTTTATTGCTAAAAAGAAGAATACAAAACTACGACTAAGAATTAAAAACTAAGGTTAAAATTTAAGAAGATCCTCTACAACATCGTTTGAGGGTTATTTATAGCTGATACAAGGGACTTAGGTATAAAATAGGAAAGTACACGCGTCAACACGCAACCGGTAAAAATTTTAGAGCATGGATCTAATTTTGTGCGGCGGATTCGCCGCATTGTGTACATAAGGTGCGGCGGATTCGCCACCTATTTAGCTCCGATTTAATCCAGATTTTTCCTGTGTGTTTATGGTATGATTTCAATATCCTTTGCGCGTCTGGATTGATTCTTTCCTTTCTTTTGAGCTCCGACTTTATTTCTTTATATATTTGGAGATCCACATTGATTTTTTTCTTTAGATTTTCTCCATAATAATAAAAGCTACTCGTAATTTGCAATTAGGTCCTTGGCTTTTTGCAATTAAGTCCTTGTCTACTTTTGTGCTTAAGTCCTTGTCATTTTTGTAATTAGGTCTTGAATGCTTTTATGCTTGGATGCATTTCCATTTGAAACCCGATAATCTTGAGCTTGGTCTTTATGATAGAAATGAGTCTCTTGCACGCGTTTATGCTCGGGATATGGGTAATTGGCATTCAGGTCCCTGTATTCTGTAAATCAGACTAAACACATACCTTAGTAGCATTTATTGATATAAAATTAATCTAAATGAAAGACATATGATGTAATGTATGCAATGCATCACCTACCAACCTCCACATCAAAGGTGTCAGAACTGTAATTACCAACCTCCTCAGACCTCATCGTCAGGTTATTCTAACCAAACTCCACTAGCCCCAACGGATTGACTCGAAGGATCCCACTCTTGAACAAACCCTTCAACCGTTCATTCAGAGCACACAATCCATGTTTGCGGCCCGCAACAATTCGGTCAAAGCATTGGAAATGCAAGTTAGCCAGTTGGCTAATCAGCTCCATTAACGCGAGAAGGGCCAATTACCGAGTCAACCCGAGGTGAATCCTCAGGGTACCCATTCTCAAGGAAGGCCACCTGTACCTCATGCTACCTCTGAACCGACCCATCATATTAATGTGATTCATACTTTGAGGTTTGGTAAGGAGGTGGACAACCACATTGGGGTGCCTTCTTTGTCATCACCATCTCTGAGGGAGCCGGATCCTAAAGTTCCTTCTATATTTCCTTCGACAAAGGGGCCGAACCCTGAGGTCCCCTTGTCTCCTTATGTGTCGAAGGAATCACATATCGAGGTCCCCACTCATGCTTCTTTGGATCAGAATTCTGAGGTTTCTTCGCATCCTTATGCCCCGAAGGCGCCATTCCCTGAGCCCCTTAAAAAGAAAACCTCTGATCAGCATGACATGATGCTTGAGATGTTTCGGCAAGTTAAGGTGAACATCCCTCTATTGGAGGTGATTCAGCAAATGCCACCTTATGCCAAGGTTCTCAAGGACTTATGTACCAAGAAGATAAAAACTCATGTTCCAAAGAAAGTTTTTCTTGCGGCTAACGTGAGTTCTTTGTTGGCACAACCCTTGCAAGTCAAGTACAAGGACCCTGGCTGTCCTACTATCTCTTGAGTGATTGGTGATGTGTCCATACATCGAGCCTTATTGGACCTTGGTGCATCTGTTAATCTTCTGCCATATTCTGTCTACGTCCACCTCGGTCTTGGAGTCCTCAAACAAACAAAGACCACTCTTCAATTGGTTGATAGGTCTATGAAGAAACCGAGGGGTGTGCTGGAAGACGTGCTGATCAAAGTGGGAGAGTTCATTTATCCAGTCGACTTCTTTGTTTTGGATACTGAACCTGTGCCAAACCCACTTGGACAAATTCTTGCCATTCTGGGGCGACCATTTCTTGCGACTTCCAATGCCTTGATCAATTGTCGCAATGGTCTGATGCGCTTGACTTAGGGTAGTCAATGTGCTGATTTCAACATCTTCACCATTGGCAAGCAGCCAGGTGCCTTCAATGACCCTGTTGGGGTCAACCTTATCCAGGGCTTCGATGAGATTGAAGTTGATGGCACCTTCAAGTACTTCAGAGAATTGTTCGATGAAGATCCTGAAGGTGGTGAAGATGTTTCACCTGGGCTGGCACATGAAGGTGTCTTATATTCTAATCACGTGGCCCTTGAGCCACATCTTTTTGATCACGTGGCCCTTGAGCCACATCCTTTTGATCAAGTGGCTTTTGAGACACAAGATACCATTTTTATGGCCTCTAGGCCACATGCTCTTCATTTTGTATCTCGTGAGGACCCCATGTGGGTTAAGAATCAACCACCTGATACCCTTCAACCTGATAGAGGTTCACCTCTCATTCATGCCTCCTCTTTTGCTAACTCTCAAGAGGCATCAAATGACCACAATGATTACAAGGGTGTCAGGTGGTCAAGCAATTCTGTTTTGTATGTTGCGAGCCCATGCATGTGCATTTCTGGCTCGAGAGATGGCGGGTTCCCATTTGATATCCCTTGACATATGAAGATGGAAGCCTATTGTTGTACGTAGTTTTAAAAGAAGAAAAAAAGAAGAAAAAAAAGAAGAAGACTCCTTCAGTGAGCATCGATTGTTGTGGGCTCCAACTCTTGAGTATTTGGGGCCCATTTCTTTCACGTATTTGTATCCCTTCTTTAGCATCTTACAGGTTTTGAGGAAATTCGGGTTTGTGTCCATCAACATGACCTTGAACTTCCCTTTGTACTTCATGTTGGTGAGATCTCTCCTTTTTCATGCATAAATCCATCTAGTATTGAGGACAATGCATGAAGTAGGTGTGGGGGGTATTTTTACGTGTTTACATAGTCGAGTCTTTTCCTTTGATTTTTGTTTTCTTTTGTGTGCATTGTTAGGGTCATGTTAGTGTGCTGCATTTAATATCGATATATCTGCTTGCCATGATCCTTGGGTGACTTGTCTTCTTTTGCTTGCCTAGTGCTTCAAAATTTTAACATTTCTTTCAAAATCTTCATGTGTTTGCGAAAGAAAATGTTTTGTGGGTTTTGTGTGTGTTTAGCATGTGCAAAACCGTTGAGAGGCAAAGTAAAAAGAATGCTCCCAAAATTGTCTTGAACTTGATGCATTAGGATATCTAGTATAGTGGCTTTAGGATTTATCGAGTCGTAAGGATGCACCCCAGTTTTCCCTTAGGGTGAGTAATCATAGGGTTTCAGTGCTCAAACATTTAAAGAAATCCACCCTGAACCTAGTGAGTCAATAATTCCTGTCTGTTAACGTAAGGAAGTTTGTTGTAGTCAAGGAACCTCTAAATCTTGTTGTGAGACATTAATTGTAGGGGTTTTGGTTCATGTGTAGATAAGAAATAAGTGAGTAGGTGTTCTCTCTTCTCGCCCGACTCCTATCACTCAGGAAAGTAGGTCTGAGGGGACATTGTGCCTGGTGTTTTCGAGTCATCTGACTTGGGATGCACCGACCGAACACCCATTACACGGGTGGTAGGGATTGCCCTATTTGGAGATTTGGTGAAAGGTGTACGTGATAGTGTAAGTCCTCATGGGCAATGATGCACGAAACCTGACCCTGGGAGAATGAAACTCCAACTAATAAAAAGAAAAGAAAAAAATTGAGAAAAGAAACAAAAAGAAAAAAAAATTGGTAATGCAAATAAGAACCTTAATGGACTTTACACTTTGTATCACTTGAGGATATTGAGGTTGTCCATGTCTTTCATTTAATTTCTTTTTTAACATGCACGATTGGTTCATTAGGCTAGGTGTGTGGACTGATTACCTTTATAGAGTCGGCTCGTAGGATTACCGCGTCCCATGATCGACAAAATATGTCCAACAAGTAGGGTGTCTAGATTGAATAATGCATCTTGTTCGGATTTTGTGGGTATATCCGCTGAAAACCCTCGGGAGACAACACTCCTCCTCCTTGGCAACAAGGAGGTTTAACGACTTGCTGTACGTGCTAAGTGCAATCGTGATTCCTATGAAAGTGAGTTAGGATTTCTTGTTTCTTGTTTCTCGTTTGCTTTTCTCTTTCTTTGTTTTGCTCGGGACTAGCAAAAACTTAGGTGTGGGGGTATTTGATTGACATCATTTCATGCTTATATTTGTATCTTATATCCATTATCTTACACCTAAGCAATGCTACGTGACGAGTTCTATGTTTGAATTTCAGAAATAAAGAGGTTCGATGAGAAGAGGCATGAAAGGACCTAAAAGATAGGAAAAGGACTGAGTTGAGAGACTCGAGGACTAAGATGCAAGGGAGACATACCTGAACGTAAGATGAAGGACCTAAGAGCAAAACAGAAAATCCACACCATCATGGGGAGTATTTTGGCAATTCGATTCGCGTCGGATCTCCAACAAGCGAAGTAGATGCATTCAAGACCAACAAATACATCAAGAAAAGCCCAGAATAAAAACCAACTCGATCTGGATCCTGTAGACTGCCAATTGGCAGTCCGGATCTCCCCGGATCCGCTAAGATTTCTGGAGCGTATGTGTTAGTGTTTGTTTAAGCTATTTTTAGTATTTGTTTAGTCCCATACTGGGGGATTGTCCCGTACAATTTTCTATGGCTATAAATAGAACTCTCCCTCCTCTCATGTACCCCATCTCCTCTCTTGGTGGCCATCTTCTCTACTAAGAGTGAAGCCTTGAAGCAAAACTCTGGTGGAGAAAGAGGCTACTTGTAATTGAGTGAGTAATAAATAGATGTTTTACTTTAGTTGTGTTGTTTGTTTCTTAGTTTAATTTCCTTTCATATGCTTGCATGCTTGTTTTGTTTTATGTCCTTTTAGTTCTTTAATATTTTTGCTTGCTTTGTATAGTTTCATTTCAGTAGAATGTTTCATTTTGTTAATGTAGTTAATGTAATGAGTAGTGAGTAGTTCCATCCCCATTTGGGGGTGGAGAAATATGTGATATGATCATATAGTGTATTAGGTGTGTGTTATCTTAATCCCTTGTGCCTTATATGATTTCCATAACTATCTAATGGGATTTCACTCTTATCTTTGATATGCTAATGCTCTTGAATGAAGCTTAGCATATGCTTAGATTAGTGGACCTATTTTATGGGGAATGATAAGGTGAGGATATGGATGAAATTTATATTGGAAACACAATTTGTAGTGTATGTACTCTTGTTGCCTTTACCTTGGTTAATGTCTTGTATGTTTTAATGATAATGTGTTATCTTAATTCATGTGGAGGCATAGTAGGGTCTAGTCTTTATACATGAGTTCATTTAGCTTCATTCTAATTATTGTCTTGTATGCTTTAATGATATGATCGTATCTTAATTCATGTGGAGGCAAATATGGATTTAGTTTTATGATTTCATGCACTACATGTTGTGATGAGCATAATCGAACACATACACACACATCTTTTATATTCACATTATTTCTCTACCCCCTTTGGGTTTAGTTTTATTGCTTATCTTTTATTTCCTTTTGCATTCTAATGTAGATAATAAATCCTTTCTCTCCTTTCTTTCCCACTCGCCTTCGCACAAACTGAAGTCGACACACCTCCATGTGGATCGATCCGTATTTGCCACCGCTTCAACGTGGTCGTGCACTTGCGGTTAATTATAAAATGAATCAATCAATGCTCAATGGGGTGTTATTATTATTTACATGTTGGAGGATTTTTTATGGGTTTTTCCATAAGATTTAGACACTTCCCACTTCCTCATGTTTATTGACTGCAATTTCCTGTTGAATATGTTACATGTTAGTTAAGTGTTTGTGGTTGCTTGCTTGATTCATTGAAGAACTCTTGTTTTGATGGGTTTTGCCATAAGATTTAGACACCTCCCATGCTCAGATTTGTTCTTCACATGAGTTTATGGTATTTGATGAGTCTTGCCATATCTTTAGACACTTCTCATGCTGAGCCTAATCTTATGATAATCAAGTAGTAATTGCTGATACGTTGTGTGAATGGAATGATAGGTTTTGCCACATCTTTAGAAACTTACTATGCATGAAAACACACAAACGACACACACATACATGCTTACATGCGTCATTTATCACTTATTTCACTTCATATGTGCACACAGTCCACCCCTTAGGGGGTTTTCTTCCTGAATTCCAATCTATTTGTTTGCTCTTTAGTTTAGTTTAGTCAATCGTTAGTTGATTTTTCATTTGCATTTGTTACTTACTAGTTTAGTGTAGTTTAGCTTAGCATAATCAAATCTCTTTACCTTTTTCTTGCCACTTGATTCCGGATAAATCAGAGGCTACTCACCTCCCCGTGGATCGATCCGTACTTGCCACCATTTCATCGTGGTCGTGCACTTGTGGTTATTAAAAAGTTTAAACAACCGTCTGGTCGAAACAACTCAGGTCGTAACATAAGAGAACTTGGTGTCGTTTGACCTGGTAAACATGGGTTGTTCAACGAAACGACCTAGGTCGTTTCGCAAAAGAACACGCATCATGACTATTTTTTTGATTAAGCACCTGCGCTACTTGGGTTTGACACAGAGTGGACGTCGGCCCGTATTATGTAAGTGATAACTTCTTGCAATTGCAAGATGTGGGTGTAGTCCAATTAGAGAAATAAAATATAATTTTAGGTTGAAGAGAGAAGACCTACACTGACATAGGAAGGCCATTTTGTTTTTTATCATTAGATCAATAATTAGTTATGATTAATACTGGGTACTTAAAAGCTTCAAGTATTGTATACTTTTGTACAACATAACATTTCTCTACCACCACCAGACTAGACTACAATGCCAAGTAGTGCCTAAATATATTAATCCAAGACATCATTTAAGCTTAGTGTTAAGATTGATTCCCATCATGTAAGCATCATTTTTGTCTCTTTTTTGGTTTTATTTCTTCATTTTTGGATCATTTTGTGATTTATTTTGGGTTATCTTCTACTGTCTTTGGATCATCACTGATTTGTCTAAGCAAGTTACCTCATTGACATAAACGAGCTCGTCTCATTGTTTCAAACAAGTTGCCTCATTTTTTCCCAAGGGTCGAGGTCGACCAAAAAACTTTCATCCAAACAAGTTGGGTCATTGATTGTTCCAAAGTGTCCGGAGCCGGGAACTTCGTCCAAACAAGTCGAAGTTGATTTTCCTGACGTGGAGGAACCCACAACCAACAATGTGCCAATTGTGGAGGTGACTCCAGAAAGAAAAAACATGTTCCTAAAAAACTTGTTGTTTGCAACACCTGTACGCTCCATTGTTAAATTGAGTCCAATTGCAAAGCAGAGAATCCCTATGAGACTCCTAATGGATCAATGAGAATGAAATCGTCACGTTCTCCACAATTGCGAAAGACAAATCGTCGTTCTATATCATTGAAGATTGGTTGAAGGAATCTGAAAGTGGTACAAGTACTCCGAATAGAGTGAGTGATTGATTGTTGGGAAATGGAGATTGAAAGTGTTGGTCAAGAATTTTAAAATGCTATAACATTTCGGAAATGTCTCACAAAGTCTGCACTATCTTGTTGTTTCAACTACATGTTTCTGAGAAATTGTCCTTCCAGAGATACCACACGTTGTGCGAAGGATAATTTTTCACGGCATGTGCATGCAATCATTCCTCTCATTCTGGTTGTTTTCTCATGAAAGAACTTGTGAAAGAACTTGTCAAAGAGTTTTGTGGCTGAAATTGTGGCACCTATGTTGAAACAACGGTCAATGTAACGACCATGTGAACTGCGAACAAACATATCTTGTGAGCTTGGGGTGCAAATACCATACATTCGAGCTTGGCAAGGTAAAGAGGTATCGATGAATAAGTTAGAGATGAATGTAAGTCTTTTGACAAACTAGATGGTATCGACAGGTTGTACTTGAAAGCAATCCAGGTTCTTTAGTGAACCTGGATTGGGACACTGAAAGCCGGTGGTTTAGAAGAATTTTTTTGGCGTTTAATGGCAGTATAGTCGGGTTTAGAGATGGTTGTCGACCTTTATTATTTTTGGATGGTACTTTTTTGAAGACGAAGTACCAAGGCATTCTCTTGCGGCTACCAGAGTCATCAGGCATACAAAGATGTTTCCCATTAATTTTCGCCGTAATTTCTACCGTGAACAATGAAAATTGGGAATGGTTTTTGTACCGGGTATACCTTTAACATTCGTCTCGGATCGTTGTGAAGATCTCACTTCATCTATTCCACGAATTTTCCCAACTTGTCACCATGCCTATTGTTTACGCCACTTGGAAGACAATTTTAAAGTTCAAGTTCTTCATCATATTGCTAAGACAACTCGTTTTAAGTAAGTTAGCGTCATTTTTAATGTTAAAAATATAATAATATCTAAGTATATTATGTTTTTAGTCATATGATGTTAAACCTTCTCCGAACATGTGCTTATGCTTTTCATACTTGTGAGTTCACGGAAGCATATCATGAATTGTCTTCCATTTCTAAATGTGGAAGGAATCCATTGACTCCTCCAGACCCGAACATTGGGCAAAATGCGCTATTCCAAGGTGAACGATATGGAAATATGTATTCGAATGTGGTGGGGAGCTTTAATGCATGGATTCTTGTCATGAGAAACCTTGCTATATCAGAGCTTGCTGATCAAATTCGCGTGCAAATAATGCAACTTTCTAGTAGAAGGAGAATTACGTCCTCTGTGTGGGTTAGTTACTTGTCTCCTGAAGTAGAAAAGAACATTACGGAAAACATTTCTGAAACTCGAGAAGTAGAATGTTCGATTTCAGTTCCGAGCACAATAATTGAGGTACACACAACTCCTCCTTGCAACGTAAACGTAGAACAATTTGATTGCACTGTCGGAAATGGTGCATTCTTCGGATCCCTTGCCCTCATGCTTGTGTAGCAATACAATTCCTTGGTAAATATTGTAGTTTATATTGGATTTCTAATATGTATTGTGTAGCATATGCCTCCCCTATTTTTCCAGTCTGTAAAGATGATAAGGAAATGCCGAAATTCCTGAGATCATACCTTGGGTAACAAAACCACGTTGTGGTAGGCGGAAGAAGAAGTGAATTTCCACAAAAGGACACGAACCTGAAGCTAATATTTGTGATCATTGTAGGCGCAGAAGACACCGCAATTGAAGAACATGCACAAATCCAATTGTAGATGATTGTCTTTTAGTGTTAGACCATTGTACAATTTAAGTTGTTAGGTGAACTTCCTATGTTCCATTTCTGAACCATTTGTGTTGTTATGAAAATCATATGTTTTACAATTTATGAAGAAGTATCGTCCCTAGAGAAGTTCACTTAACAGTTAAATAGAATTACATATTAATGGTCTAACACTGGAAAACAATCATTCATGGCACATATTAAATTGAACTACACATTAATGGTCTAACACTCAAAAGCAACAATAATTTCAATTGGATATGTTGTTAATAAAGTTGTCTCATATTGGACAAGTTGTTTCATGTTTTAGAGACAAGTTGTCTTAAGTTACCTGGGTCGTTCGACCAAACGAGTTGGATCATTTTGATGTAATTAACAACTTGTGTAGTTTTAAAAAAATCTCTCTAAGCCATGAAACAATGTGTCCAATATGAGACAACTTAATTAAAAACATATCCAATTGCAAATGAGGTTAGACCAATTATATGTAGTTCAATTTAATTGGTTAAGTGAACTTATTACATTGAGACGGGACAAACAAACTTCTTACATGTTAGAACGGAATTAAGACAAACGAGTTTAAACCATTACATGACAACTTGTTACAAGTCAAGATCGGACAAGGAAACTTGTTAGATGGTAGGATTCAATCAAGATAAACGAGCTGTAAAAAACACCAAACGTGGATATTAAAGCAAACATTGTTTTCACACCAAATGTGGATATTAAAGTAAACATTGTTTTGCTTCACAGAAGAAATCGACGAAGAAACTTCTAACAAGCATGTGGATATTAAAGTAAACATTGTTTTCATGCAAACATTGTCGAGTATTTATCTAGTTTAAATTGAGCCCATCGAGCAAATGAAATCCCAAGTAAATAACAAAACCTTGATAAGAGTTGGATGAGAATTTGGGACGGGTGCGCTCAGAATAAATCCATTTTGGACTAACTCTTGACGTGCTCTGGATATGTATTGGTTCGACCCCAGACTGGATTTGTACACGATACACACTATGGAAACACTTTGCTTCTGGACAAGCTCTGGACACGATTTTGACAAACAAACTTGTTACATGGTAGGATTGAATTAAGACAAATGAGTTTAAAACATCAAATATTGTTCCTGTCAACAACAAAAATATTTATATTAAACAAACCCAAGGATCCGATGACGTTGGTTTCGTTTAGATATGTTTAAACATTATGTTCTATAATATTTTTATACGACATTCCCACGTTTGAAACCTAATGAGTCTACTCTTTTTTTCTTCTGTCTGGAAAAAAATACCAAGGTTAAGGTTCGAACTCACGACCCGACGAATTAACCACTTGGACAACATTTATGTCATGCTATTATAGCAAGAGAGAATGTAATATATGATAGTTATTTTCCAAATTTTAGTTGGTGGGCATGCCCGTACGTGGGTCCGCCCATGCCTCTCGACCAGGTCTGCACATGTTATGGACACGCTTTGCTCTGGACACAAGCTCGAAAGGATCTCGACATGATCTGGACTGGCTCATGTACTGGTTTCACACAATTTATATTGAGACGGGACAAACAAACTTGTTACATGGTAGGATTGAATTAAGACACACGAGTTTAAAACATCAAATACCATTCCCGCCTACAAAAAAAAAAATTAAACAAACCCAAGGATCTGATAACATTGTGTTCGTTAAGAACTGTTTTAATGATGCACTCGATAGTAATCGATGGACACTTGATATAGCTCGATGGTTGTTTGCATATAACTCATTGCACTCGTTGGACGACCCAGCACCCTCGCGGGACAGGACAAAGGATGGTGGCATAGAGCGACAATACATGATCAGTAGCATATCATGTAGTCTATTCATGTTATATATCTATTATTTTACCCAATATTTGAGCTACTCGGGTTGTTTTAATATTATTTCATGAACAAGTAGGTCCAAAGAAGCATAAGAGTGAAAAGGATATAAAATCAGGTGGAAAGGGCTGAATTGCGATAGTTTTTGGACATGCATGTAATTGGACGTGCATGTTTTGGACCAATGAAAAGGAGAGGACATGCATGCAATAACCCCCATGATTTAAATTGGTCGAACAAATAAATCCCACCAGAATCCCACGCATAAAAGAAAAGGAAAGGAAGATAAAACGGATGTGGCAAAAGATGAAGAAGAAAATTGCATCTGAATTATTTCCTTCCAGCAAAAAGGAAACTTTGGACTGTCAGCCCATGTCACTTGTTTTATTCATAACATCCACATAGAAATAGCAAATTTGATGATTGAAGATCCTCTGGAAATAAAATTTAAAGGTGAAAATATTCGTCTCTCTTGAGACTTCCCAAATTCTGATAATACAAGGGCTAAAAATGTTTATCAAGTCAGACTGTATTTGGAAACCGGGCATCCGACAGATCATTACGTAATCCGACAAAAAACCCTACTTGTATTGGCTATATATCCCTCTCACTTGTGTGTTTTCTGCTTCTCACCCACTTGCGTTTTTTCCTTCTCTTGCTGCTGTTGCACCCCTTGTACTCCTTGGAGAAATTCGGTTTTGCTGGAAGGGAGGAAGCTCTCTTGCTGGAAATTGTAATGTCTCCTCCATCTTAAAAAAATAGTTCGGTTTTTAGTTTCTCTCTTTTCTTGTTGTTAGCTTAGAATGTTTTTCTTTTGCAATAATAATATCTTCTTCAAGTTTCGTGAGTAGTTCCATCCCCCTTTGGCGGGGTGGAGAGGATGTACATGTTTGTTCTGAGGTTTTGATGCTTGAAAGATTTCGGGTTGTGTAGACTTGCATGTTTGTTTGTTTATCGGGTTCATTTTGATCATCTACATGTTGGGGGCTTTCTGCTGGGTTTTGCCATACGTTTTAGACACTTCCTCGTATTTATTGGTTGGAATCTCCTATTAGATATGCTATATGTTA
Organism: Triglochin maritima; assembly: GCA_963682175.1. Taxonomy (NCBI): domain Eukaryota; kingdom Viridiplantae; phylum Streptophyta; class Magnoliopsida; order Alismatales; family Juncaginaceae; genus Triglochin; species Triglochin maritima. The sequence goes on from OY821785.1 coordinate 16,984,479, forward strand.
GTCGTGTGCTTATATTAGTGTTTGCTTGCTCGATTGATTGAAGAAACTTTGTTTGGATGGGTTTTGCCATGAAAGTCAGACACCTCCCATGCTTAGCTTTGTTCTTCATATGAGTTTATGGTTTTTTATGAGTCTTGCCATAATTTTAGACACTTGCCATGTTGAGCCTCGTCTTATGATAATCAAGTAGTAATTGCTAATATGTTGTGCGAATGGATTAATAGATCTTACCAAATCTTTAGACACTTTCTGTGCATGAAGACACACACATACACATACATAATTTCTTGCATCATTCGTCACTTCTATCACCTCATATGTGCACATACTCCACCCATCAGGGTTCATCCATATTTCGTTACATATCATTTGCTGAATTTCTATAGTTTGCATTTGCATCGTAATTTAGTTTGTTTTGCATTCTTAGCATAACATCTTTTCAGTAGTAGCGTAATAATCTCTTCTTCTACCGTTATTTCCCACTTGATTTTGCTCGCTCGAAGGTTGGCAACGCTCCCTGCGGATCGACCGGTTCATGCCCGTCTTCACCGACGGCAGTGCACTTGTGGTTAATTAGTAAAACGTATCAACAAGCTTTTGGCGTCATTGCTGGGGAGCACCTTGTCCCAACCTTTGTTTGGTGGATTCAAGTGGTTTATAATTTTTTGTTTTAGTTGTAGTGTTGTCGAGGTGATCAGGTGAGCTTCACATTTTGGTGGGAGCTTGGGAGCCACATTTGGAGCTAAACAGACCGCTAGGTAGTGGTTTGTACCTGCCAATTGGCGGTCTACTAATTTCTGCTAGTCCTGTAGTTTCTCTTGTAGCTCACACTTCATGTTTGGTGTCTGGTAGCATTTCGGCTAATTTCTTTTCATTTTTTTCGCTCCTAGTTTCCTCTAAACCCAAAAATCCCCTTTAATCAACTTGGACACTAAAACCCAAAGCAAAAGATTAGGCATTTGCTATATTTAGGACATGCATCATCTAGTAATGACTTGAACATGTTATTTGTCTTCTCTTAGTTTTAATTTTTGTCGTTGATTGCTGGAGCGAGGTACGCATTCCTTAACACCCATTCCCGCATTAGTACATTCATTAGTTAGTAAGATTTGCATTGAAACAAGAGTGACGTGAGTGTTTGTTTGGTGAGTTGCTTGCTTGTTTAAGAATCAATTCAAATTAAGGCGCACCACCTATACTCTACAAAGATATGGTGGGGGATTTCATCACTCCTTCCTTAGCCCCGAAAACCACCTCTTAAGCCTTAATTCTAAAAGCAAGTTGACATTGGCCATAATGATTTCGGACGCACTAGAAGAGTGGTCCAGTTGAGACCGTCATGACCTGATCGGTGTCGCCTACTTGTCGATAATAGGAGCTACTAGATCTCTGGATCCTGTATCATTTGTTCGGCATTGTGCTCTTCATTATAGGGAGGTGAGGCGTGTCGAGACTAGTGATCTCAATGTTAGGCGTCGTCTAACCTAAGTACCTATAGCCATAAGTTGTTTGAGCCGTGTTTGATTGCTTGTCTTCTACCCTTACCAATACCTCGTAGCTTAAGGACTTCTCTCCTATCCTCTGCGTCCTCTTGTCTTCTCATCTATGCACCCTTCTCAATTTTAATTTTTTTTGTCTTCAAAAAAAGAAGAACAAAAAGTTTTACGTTTGGTTCGTGTGTGTGCACCTTTCTTCATGCTTTTGTGGGCACAAGACGAGTGTGGCCGTTTGACAAAATGTGACATCGATCCTGCCTCGGTAGTCCATGTCTTCACACTTTCCCCTTCTCATGTCCCACAAAGTCCGGGTTCCATGGATGATCAGCACCAGGAGGAGGAGCAGTTGGTGGACCCACCTGTTCTGCCACCTATTCCCGTTTCCCTAGGTGACCGATGCTTTCTGTCACGGACTGCTCTTCCATTCTGCATCGTGTTGCCCCAGGCCACCAGGAACCACTTTGAGGTTAAACCTTAATATATCTCCATGATCCCTCATTTCTTGGGTAAGGGTGATCCCTATCTCTTTCTCCGAGAATTTGACGAGGTCTATGCTATGTTTAAGATGCAACAGCTGAAACATAGCACAGATTCCATCCATCTACGACTGGTCCCTTTCACTTTGCAAGATGATGCCATGAAGTGGTTATATAGCAACCAAGTAAACACCTTTGCAACATGGGATCAATTTCAATCTAAATTTTTCAAAAAGTATTTTCCTCATCATCGAACTCGAAAGTTGAGACAAGAAATCAATTCTTGCTATCAACTCGAGTATGAAACATACTATGCATAGTTTGAGAGATTTAAGGAGCTACTTTTCTCGTGCCCTCACCATGGCATTGAGTTGGGGTGCCTTTGTCGAATTGTTTACGAAGGTCTTGGCACTTCATCCCGAACATTTCTTGAATTCGTGTGTCGAGGAGATTTCTTGGGAAAGGAAGAGAGAGAGACATGGACTTTCCTCGAAGACCTTGCTGGAAAGTCCATCCAATGGGAATGTGTTTAGGAACCACTTGTTTGACGTAGTAGCATAGGAGCGAGGATCACAAATTCCAACCAAGCAGAAGCAAGTCCGGTTTTTGCCGTCGATTCAGATACGACTGATGAGGAAAGCTATGGAGCATTGATGCGTCATATGGACTCGATGGAGCTTCAGAACCAAACAAAAACTTCCCAAGCATCTGCATGTAGCTCTGTTTCATGTCGTAGGTCTGGAATGGTCGGTCATGTGAGCGATGAGTGTGGCTACACTGTTCCAGAAATAGAGTAGGTCAATGGCATTAACTACCGCCACAGAAATGACCCATATTCTTCATCATCAAACCCAGGTTGGAGGAACCACCCAAACTTCTGTTGGAGCCAAAATAATTGCCAAGGTGGTCCTTCTAAATATTCACACCCCCAACCACCACCTTACAAATACAACATACATTCATCATCCATGCATCCATCTCATTCACATCCTACCCAGGTCCAACCTATTGGCCCACCAGGTTTCCCAGTCGAAACAATAATGAAACCGGGTTTAAGTCGCTTGAGAACTTGATCAAAAATTTCATATCTCACCAGGGTCAAGCCCCCACGACCACTCAGCAAGATCTCACTTCCTGATTGACATCATTTTATGCATTAATTTGTGTCTTATATGCATTATCTTGAACCTAAACAATGCTACGTAATGAGTTTTATGTTTGAGTTTCAGGAATAAATAGGTTTGAGGAGAAGAAGCATAAATGGACCTAAAAACCGGAAAAAGGACTGGGTCCTGAGACATGGGGACGGAGATGCAATGAAGAAGGACCTGAATGTAAGCCCAAAAGGACGAACAAGCAAATGAAAATACTTCACACCATCATAAGGAGTATTTTAGCAATTCGATTCGGGCCTAAACTCCAAAAACCTACTTGGGTGCATCACACATGAACAAATCACTCTAGCAAAGCCCACCCAAATCCATTTGGGATCCAGACTCTATAGATCACCAATTGGCGGTCTGGGACCGCTGATTGGCAGTCTGGTCGGCTCCAGATCCGACACGCTTCGGGCAGAACATGTGTATTAGGGTGGTTTTTATCTATTTTGGGTGTTGTATTAGTCCCACATCGGGGGATTGTCCCTGATTACCTTTTTCAATGACTATAAATTGAACTCCTCACCTTCCCTTGTAATCTACTACATACTTACTGGCTATCCTTCCTACTTGAAGTGGAGCCTTGGAGCAAATACTAAAGTAGGAAGATGCTACTTGTATTGTGAGTCTGAATTTAATAAAAGTTTCTTTGTTATGTTGCTTGTTTCATGTTGCTTGCATACTTAGTTTAATTTCATTCCATTAATCTTAGTAACTGAGTTAATATGTTTTCCTTTCTTAGGATAATAATTAGTTTAATGGATAGTGAGTAGTTCCATCGCATTTGGTGGCAGAGGAGTTGATGTTTTATACATGCAAAAGAGAGTGGAAATGAATGCTTTATTTTTGAAATGTGTTGATGAACATGAATGTATGCTTCCTTGTTTAGGATAAAACTTGTAACTTGATGGGTTTTTGCCATAACTCTTAGACATATCCCATACTTGTTTAGGTTCTCAAATAACCAACTTGTGTATGTTATTGTTAGTCAACTAGGTTAGCGATGGGATTAATAGGTTTTGTCATAAGCATTAGACACTTCCTACACATGAAAATACGACCTACGTTTGTGCTTAATGATTGCATTCTTCACCATCTTCTTGCTTGTGTACACTCACTCCACCCCTCAGGGGTCCCTTTTCCTGATTTGTACTTCCACTTTAGGCTCTTTTGATTTAGTTTACATCATTAGCTGTTGTTTTCCTTCTTAGTTCTTCTTACTAGTTTAGTGTAACTTAGATTAGTATATCTACAACTCTTCTCCCATTTTTCGCCATCTAGTTTCGGTCATAGCAGACGCTGCTCACCTCCCAGCGAACGACTCATACTTGCCCCGTCTTCATCAACGGCTGTGCATTTGCGGTCTAAATTTAAAACGAACAAACACTTCCACTAAGCAATCCGTGAAATCTCTTGAGCTTCAGTAGGTCAAATTAGCCCAATCTATAAATGTAAGGGAACCGGGGATGCTTCCCAACCAGCCCGAGGTTATTCCCCGCATGTACCGGCAACCACACATGCAAAATGAGAGTTCGGTACCTCAAGGGCAGCAAGTGAACCATGTGGAGGAACTTGTTCACCATGTGAATACCATTATAACCTTAAGGAAAGGAAAGCAGGTCGACAATCACATTTCCTTGCCCCACCTGTGCAGACCCTCAATAGGAATGATGATGAGAAAGAGGCTGAGGGTGAGGGTAATACACCAACGGCTCCTTCTCAGGCACCGCTGAAAACCTACCTGCCAAAAGATCCCTATCCTAGTAGGTTAACCAAGAAGTGGAGTGACACAATGGATAAGATATTAGAGGTCTTCAAACAATTGAAGGTTAACATCCCCTTGTTGGATGTCATCCAACAAATACCTCAATATGACAAAGTGTTGAAAGATCTCTACACAACCAAGAGGAAGACCAATGTTTCTAAGAAAGCATTCTTAGCTGCAAGTGTGAGCTCATTTTTGTCCAATCCCACATACACAAAGTACAAGAACCCCAGGTGCCCTACTATTCAATGTATGACAGGGGACACTAACATGAGTAACATATTGCTTGATTTAGGATCAGCGGTCAACCTCCTGCCATCTTCTGTTTATCACAGTTGAACTTGGGAGAATTGAAATCAACCAAGATCACCCTCCAACTGGCGGATAGATTCATTCGTGTCCTACAGGGGATTATTGAGGATGTGCTAATCAAAGTTGGAGATTTTATATTTCTAATAGATTTTGTTGTCCTCGATACCAACCCTGATGCGAACACCCACTATCAATACCTTTGATTTTGGGTAGACCATTTTTGGCAACCTCCAATGCCTTAATTAATTGTAGAAATGGTTTCATTAAGCTTTGTACACATTTCAGACACCGTCTGGACTAGCCTAGTTCTGAAAAAAGGAAAAAAATTCAAATGCACCACTCTGGACACATTTCAGACACTCTCTGGACTAGCTTAGTTTATAAAGTGCTTGGCATGTAGAAGTTGCATGTGGTTTGTAATGCGATGTGTGTTGTTGTGTTGTTTTGTTTATGACGTTTTGTTTGGTTTTGTTTTGTTTTGTACTCGTGGGACTACCCAGAGCACTCACGGACAGTCCTCTTGCTCTATCGTGATGGTGAGATAGAGCAACAATACAATACAGAGAAAAATTTCATTCAACGCTACAAATGAAACATTACGTAAATATATTGAAAAACACTCAATTGCCTCCAAAATCTACGTCTTCTACTTTAATCTAAGCAAAAAAGTGCAGTACAATAAAATCAGTTGTTTAATTCCAAAAACATCATAGTCGTAACACAAAACAACCTAGGGGTCATTTGACCTGGTAAAGTGGTAGGTTTGTTTCACAAAAGAACCCGCGCATCACTGGTGCGTCCCAACTCTTTCTTCTGGTTGAGTGCATTAGCTTCCATGGATATTCCAAAATCATTCTTGGATTCTGCGCCCACCAGCTTCGATTTTCCTCGGAATCGACGTTGCACCGTATTCTGCTTTAATTTGATTGGAGGAATCACTCCATGTGTTCTATGCATGAACTCAATTAATCCCCTAATATCGTGTCCCATCATGGACGTGTTTCTTTGAATCGTTGATATCCAACATTACACATTCCAACAACAAGAAAGAAAATTGAAAACACTCAAAATTATATTGTTTAACGAAGATGGTGATCCCAATTGATTTCTAAATGTGCACCTGCAACAACCAAAAAAAAAACAATAGAAAACATCAAAAATAGTAAAAAACAATAAAAAATTGCAAACATTTAACACATTACCCGACATTTAAAGGCAATTACCCTTTGATTCTTAGCCCACCACGAGTAATCCATCTGAACTGTCCTCCGCCCGAGAGGGGACTTAACCATCTCGGTGAGGTGTAAGGTGGAAATTAGTCGCCCTGTGGGGGGAGGCGTGATCTATGACATAGTCCCTCCAGAGGAATTTCCCGTCCTGAGAGGGGATTAATATTTCCCACTAATGCATGGGTCATTCGTGCACATCAGTAATTCAGCATGTCATTGGTCAATATCAGCAGTTCCTTCAGGAATTCAGGATGTAGGAGATGACTTCCTTGTCAGCTACATAAGCCACTGGAGCATCTCTTTCGCCTGGCTCTGCCTACACCAATTTTTTTATAAGTTACCATTTCCATTGTCTATTTATATCTTACTAAAACGAGCGACCCAGGGCACTTCATGCTTACCATAATGGTAACGTAATTGTCGGTTAATTCTTTGCTACTAAGATGAACTAAAAATTAACGTTAATCGTAACATGAGAATTGAGAAACATAATGGAAGAGGATTCGTGTTGCTCAGGTAAATCCTAGATGAAACATTCATCTTGCGAATTGAAACACTTACGCATTTTACGTTTGAATAATTTACATTACAAGCTTTTTCATGATCAAATAACATTTTTAAAGAATATGGTCTGCACGCATGAAACGTAAAATGATCAGCAAGTCACTCAAACAAAGCAACATAAATTTAAAAGATTGTACACCCTTTACGTACCGAAACACAAAACAGTCATTCCTACAACCCGAGATGGCGAAAACCACCATAATTTTTCTTGGTGGCTAGTAGGGGCCACGGTCAAAGCTTGCACGCTCAACCTCAACCCCCACCGTATCGCCCTCCACACCCATCGGCGACCTACCAACCCCCACATCAAAGGTCTCAGCCCTATACTCACCAACATCCTCAAGCCTCACCATCGGATTATTCTAACCAAACTCCACTACCTCAGAGGGTTGACCAAAAACACTCATCTCTTGAACAAACTCTTGCAAACATTCATGTAGAGCATGCAAAGTTTCTTAAAAACTTTGGAAGTGCAAGTTAGCAAGTTGGCTCATTGATTGACATCATTTCATGCTTATATTTGTATCTTATATCCATTATCTTTCACTAAAACAATGCTATTTTAAGAGTTTTATGTTTAGTTTTCACGAATAAATAGGTTTGAAGAGATGATGCATAAAAGGACCCAAAAGCTGGGAAAAAGGACTGAATTGTGAGATCTGGGGACTGAGATGCAAGGGAGAAGGACCTGAACGTAAGATAGAAGGACCTAAGAGCAAAACAGAATACTCCACACCATCATGGGGAGTATTTTAGCAATTTGATTCGGGTCGGAGCTCCAACAAACCAATTAAATGCATCCAAGACCAGAAAATATACCAAGAAAAGCCCACAACAAAAATGAGCAGGATCTGAACCATAGAGACCGCTAATCGGAGGTCCATTTTTGCCCAAATCCGCTAAAATCTCTCCAACACATGTATTAGAGGATGTTTAGGCTATTTTTGGTATCTGTTTAGTCCCACATCGGGGGATTGTCCCGGTTTGCCTTTTTTCATGGCTATAAATAGTACTCTTCACCTTCCATCGTAATCACTCCATATTTTAAGTGGCTATTCTTCCTACTAGAAGTGAGGCCTAGAAGCACACACTAAAGTAGGAGGATGCTACTTTTAATGTGAGTCATTTTAATACAAGTTTTCTTTATTATGTTGTTTGTTTTATGTTTCTTATTTTGCTTTGCTTAATCTCATTTCATTAGTTTTATTAGCTTAGTTAATATGCTTTCTTTGTTTAGTTTAATAATTAGTGTAATCCCTTTGGGGGGTGGAGTAGATGTACATACATGCAAATGAGAATGAATTGAATGCTTTATTTCCAATGTGTTGATAAAACATGAATGTATGCTTGCTTGTTTAGGATAGAATTTATAACTTGATGAGTTTTACTGATTGACATCATTTCATGCTCATATTTGTATCTTATATCCATTATATTACACCTAAGCAATGCTACGTGACGAGTTTTATGTTTAGTTTTCAGGAATAAAGAGGTTTGAAGAGAAGAGCCATGAAAGGATCCAAAAGCAGGAAAAAGGACTTAATTGTGACACCTGGGGACTAAGATGCAAGGGAGAAGGACCTGATCGTAAGACCGAAGGACCTAAGAGCAAAATAGAATACTCCACACCATCATGGGGAGTATTTTACCAATTCGAGTCGGGTCAGAGCTCCAACAACTCAAGTAACCGCATGAAAGACCAACAATACCAGAAAGAAAAGCCCACAACAAATTCCAACACGATCCGAAGATTTTGGACCGCTAATTGGCGGTCCATATTGCTCAAGATCCGTCGAAATTTCTCCTGGACTTGTATTAATGTTCGTTTAGGCTATTTTTGGTATTGGTTTAGTCCCACATCGGGGGATTGTCCCCGATTAGCTTTTTCCATGCTTATAAATAGAACTCTTCACCTTCCATTGTAATGACCCATTGCTTGGTGGCATTCTCTCTACTAAGGAGTGAGCCTTGAAGCAAAAACTCAAGGTGGAGAAGAATGCTACCTTCAATGTGAGTCAATTGTTAATAAAATAATTCTTCTAGTTTCTTTTAATCTTGTCTTTTAATTTGTGCATGTTTGTTTAGTCTTTCCTTTCCTTTTATGTTTCTTTAATGCTCCTTGCCTTCTTAGTTAACTTTCATTTCAGTATTATGCTTTCTTTTGCTAGTATAGTTAATGTAATGAGTAGTGAGTAGTTCCATCCCCATTTGGGGGGTGGAGAAATATGTGATATAATCATGTAGTGTATTAAGTGTGTGTTATCTTTATCCCTTGAGCTTTATATGATTTCCATAACCATGTAATGGGTTTTCACTCTTATCTTTGATATGCTAATGCTCTTGAATGAAGCTTAGCTTATGCTTTGATTAGTGGACCTATTTTATGGGGAATGATAAGGTTAGGATATGGATGAAGTTAATATTGGAAACACAATTTGTAGTGTATGTGCTCTTGTTGCCTTTACCTTAGCTAATGTCTTGTATGTTTTAATGATGTAGTGAAATCTTAATTCATGTAGAGGCATAGTAGGGTATAGTCTTTATACTTGAGTTCATGTAGCTTCATTCCAATTATTGTCTTGTATGTTTTAATGATGTAGTCTTATCTTAATTCATGTAGAGGCAAAGTTGGATGTAGTTTTATGATTTGATGCACTACATGTTGTGAGGAGCTTAATGAACACACACACACTTCTTTATGTTCACATTATTTCTCTACCCCCTTTGGGGTTTAGTTTTATTGCTTATCTTCATTTCCTTTTGCATTCTAGTTTAGCATTGTAGTGTAGTTTAGTGTAATACATCCTTCTTCCTTTTCTTTACCTCTCGCCTTCGCACAAACCAAGTGTCGACACACCTCCCAGTGGACGACCCGTATTTGCCACCGCTTCAACGCGGCCGTGCACTTGCGGTTAAATATAAAATGAGATCAATCATTTACCAAAATGATTAGACACCTCTCATGCTTGTTTAGGTTCTGAAATAAACATCTTGCATATGTAAATGTTATTCAACTAAGTTGGTGAATAGATTGATAGGTTTTGCCACAACATTTAGACACTTCCTATGCATCATAACACCACCTTTATTTGTGCTTAAAGAATGTGTTCAACACCAACCTCTTTGCTTGTGTGCACTCACTCCACCCCTTAGGGGTTTTCCCATTTCTGTATTCCAGCATTCTTCTTTTGTTCTTAGCTTAGTTGTCATTTCATTGTTTGTTTCTTTCATTCGCATTTCATACTTCTTAGCGTAAGTTAGTGTAGAGTAGCATAATCAATCTTTCTCCCCCAATTTTTGCCACTTGATTTCTGATAAACAAGAGGCTGCTCACCTCCCTGAGGACGACCCGTACTTGCCACCGCTTCATCGCGGCCATGCACTTGTGGTTTAATTAAAGCGTTCAACAATCATCAGGTCTATGAATGTGAGAAAGGTCAATTCCCAAGTCAACCGGAGGTGAATCCCCAGGGTACCTAAAAAAGATGAACGAGAGAAAGGTCAATTCCCAAGTTAGCTAGTTGGCTCATAAGGGGATGGGTAATCATTTCCTCGTACACAAAAAAGATGCAAGGGCCTGCGTCCTGCCAAAAAAAAATCCAAAAAACATGTCATGGAAACAAAAAAGGAAAAAATGAGAAAGACCAAAAAGGGAAAAAAATGAAGAAAGATCACCGTGTTTACAGGAATCTGGAAACAAAAATACTTGCGGCCACCCGAGTCAAACGTACCGACTTGCATGCGATTAGAGTCAAGCCTGCGGAAAGAGTCTGGTGGCTTTATTAGAAGAGGCTTCATGTAGCGCCTCTTCAACTTGGGAACCATGGAAGATGGAGGAGTTTTGGAATTGTGCTGGTTTCATGCCTCTTCAACTCGGCGGGAACGGTAGTTTAGGTAACGTGACGAATGGGTTTTTTTTCTTGGATGCCATTTTAAAACACTATATAATAACACGCTGGGACAAGACATTAGTTGATTAGTTGAATCTATACATCCAAACAAGGAGAGATTCGCCCGTCACATTTTGACATAATACTAGTCGGCGTCAACTCTGACTCTGACTCAAATCCAAGCAATGTGGGTGCTCAATCCAAGAAATATATTGGAATATCTCATGGAAGCTAATGCACTCCACCAAAAGAAAGAGTTGTCATACATGACTGCAGTACGGCGTGGGTTCTTCTGCTAAACAACCCAGGTTGTTTCGTGAAACTACCTAGATTTACAAGGTTAATCGACCTAGGTAGTGTTGAGTTATGACCCGGGTTGTTTTTGGTGTTAATGTTAGCACTTTTTTTCTTATATTAATATAAAAGACGTAGTTTTTTAGGCAATTGTGTATTTTGCAATATATTCACGTAACGTTTCATTTTGTTGCGTAGAACACAATTTTTCTTTGTAATGTATTGTCGCTATATGTCACTGTCTTCTGTCCTGTCCCGTAAGGGTTATGGGTCATCGCACACCCTGTAAAAGGTTAACAATCGCCTGTCAATTTTTGCGGTCATGTAGATCAGGGTGTTCATTTCTTATATAACGTGTAAACATGTCTAAATCTTGTCACCATATCGTGTATTATGACGTGTGGTTGACTGGTAATTGCTCTCTTCATGTAATAATGACCCATCACTAGCCGAAGTGAATTGTCCCATCATGGGATGTGTCACTTTGAAACATCAAACCGTCCATGACTCATCCCATCCAAACCGGGGGGGGGGGAAGACTCATTGTTAACTTTGAAGTTCAAGAGGTCAAAGAGATATCAAGGCATAGTTCAGGGGGCAACCTGTAATTAACCCTTAAAAGAATGTACTTGTCATTTTGAGGATTCTTTCAAGTTTAAAGGACACATTCCAACGAACTGGTGATTCTATTTAGGAAAGTCAGTGAACCGAATGTCAGTCAGTCGACCGCATACCGGAAAGGTTTCTGTTGCATTTCGTTTCCGACAGCAAATGTTGAAAAAGAAAAATGATCAAAAAAGCGATTGGTGCTTTATGAAATTAACGTCGCAAAAAAATCGAAGAATTAGAAATTTGCACCAAATGCAAATAAAACTGACATATCACTTGAGGACATCTTGATGTGATTGGACGTGACCTTTCAGGACAGCCACATGTGCCCTATGGTGTCTATAAATTCCTCCCACATCCATTACCCTTTCAGTTCATTTCCATCACGAAAAAATGGCCTTCCAACACTACAATGATAATTACTTCAACGATGATGAGGATTACATAATCAGAGCACACTGGACATGGAATTTTGTCTTGTTCTTTTGCACAAGTTGTTGTCATCTTTCTGTATTTCGCACAACTTGTTGTTGTCATCTATATGTTTTTGTTGTCAGTTGTATGTAATTTATAGATTTAAATTAATTGAAATTGTACCTTTGGTTTGGAATGTTATTACCTAGGGGCCTAAGCTGGGTTGTCCGGTCAAAACAACCTGGTTGTCCGGTCGCAACAACCCGGGTTGTTTCACGAAACCGGGTTTTGAATGTTATTGCTTATAATCGTCTTCTTTTTGGGAAAGCCTCATCCCTCGAGAAGTTGGAACGACCTGGCTTGTTTGGTGGAATGACCTGGCTTGTTTGGTGGGAAAGCCTCGTCCCTCTGATGCATTTCAGAGATGCACCGTTAGAATTTGACGATGAGTTTAGGTTCGTCTTCGACTCGGGTTTGGCTGATGACTGGGTCCCATTCAATCCCTTGAAAAGGGATGCTAGGGAAGGATTGTACATCGGGATATGTTGGTCCTCTCATAACAACAACTGTGAAGCAGATAAGGATGACGAGGGATCAAGAGAATTTGATGCAATGTAGAGTAACACTCTAGCAACTGAACCTCGCAATCTAAAAAAAGTAGGAAGAAGCCCCGCATCACTATTCCATATGACCGTTCTTTGGGTGGCCCCACCAACAGAGATAATGGAATACTTAAAGATAGGGTAGGTTATCCAACCGACAATGCCTATCCTCTAATACTATGCATACAATTGTTCTGGGAGTGTGGCTTATGTCCTTGAAAAAAGGAGTGGGTGGATGTTATATGTGTTTGGAACGTGCTCCAAAAGGGAGATATTCATCGATCTTGGAGATACAGAGAGTTGTCAACTATGGCTCACGAGGGAGCTTAACAAGAGTGACAAGTAGAACTAACTTCGACTAATCCCAAACTCAAACATTTCCTAATGATGTGTATGGTTAGATCTTCCGAACATTTGTTTTCCATTATGCAAGATATGCAATGAGAGCCAATCATGAAATGTGATGTGTATCAATCTGATCCCATACAAGTATCAAGTAGAATGATATCCGATGGACCAATGAGACAGACTAGTCAAGAGCAGGACACTTGCGACCGGAGGGGGACACTTACGTCATTTGTTAAAAAATAATAATTAACAACCAGGCCCTCGAGACGCAAGTTTGTCCCGCCAAGAACACACATGTCACCAACAACATGTCACCAACAGATCAATTCTAGGTACTTAAATGTTTCAAGTCTTCTACAAAGAAACATAGCAAAAAGTTCTATGTATGTGGCTCGTCCGAGCCAACCCGTCACTGTCGGTACTTCGTCTAGGACGATGGATTGTCGGTATCACCGGTGGAGAAACCCTACGAGACAATAACTATCCCAGGAGCATGGAAGTTTATCTGGAAGCTTGTGAAGTTGAGTCAGACCCAAGAGATGAACAAAACCATATTTTAGGCTAGCACTTGCAGGCCACATCTCAGATGATCACTCTCTTCCAGTTGACGTGGAAGATAATAATATTTTTTTATGTGGATTAGGGTGTTCTAGACACACTTTTCTTTGGACACAAGCTCGAAAGGATCTGGACACGATCTAGACTGGCTCGTGTCCAGGTTTGACACAAGTTACATTGAGAAGGGAAAAACATATTTGTTACATGGTAGGATCGAATTAAGACAAATGAGTTTAAAACATCACAAGACAACTTATTGCAAGTTAAGATAGGACAAGCAAACTTGTTAGATGGTAGGATTCAATCATACGACAAAATGAGTCAGGTCATCTCGATCGTTTCAACAAATGAGGTGGGTCGTTTCGACTTAACTAACAACTTAAAAAATTACTTCTCTCTAAGACATGAAACAACTTGGGTCGTTTGACCTTGTAAATCTTGGTCATTTCATGAAAGAACCTAGGTCGTTTAAGAGACCAAATGACAAAGTTTGGACCATCCTTCACACACGTCTAACCAGTCCGGACTCTGAAGACAGGTCTGTCCAGTTCCGGACGGTACCATAATCCTGGACAATTCTGGACATGCGTCTATCCAAACACGTACACCAGATAAAACTTGAAACGAGTATGCAAACGGGTACACTATACACCTCGCAGAATCAAGTTTGTCTAGACTTTTGTACACCTAGCGTGATGGGTCAGACTCTTTGTTTCATCAATGTTAAAATAACAACCGATCAAAATTCCCGATTTCAAAAACATCAACGCATAACCGTCGAGCATTCAAAATGCAAATGCCTCATGTTAATGAACCATTCAAACATCATGGATAATGGAAAATTGTTACAATCTACTAATTTCTGTTAAATATAAATTGCCTCACAACTATAATTGACTTAGAACGACAATACATTACAAACAACAATCATGTTCTACGCTACAAAACGAAATATTACGTAAATATATTGCGAAACACACAATTGCCACCAAAAACCAGGTCTTTTATATTAATCTAAGCAAAAAGGTGCAAACATTACAACCATGGTCATTTGACCTTGTAACTTAAAAGACCTGGTTTTTGGTGGCAATTGTGTGTTTCGCAATATATTTACCTTAAAACAACACGGATCGTAACTTAAAACAACCATGGTCATTTGACCTTGTAAATGTGTGTCATTTCATGAAAGAACCTGGGTTGTTAAAGTAACAAAACGACCCGGGTTGCTTCGCAAAAAATCCCCACTACGTAGTACTGGAAGGTTGAGTCTCTATGCATACCATTGTGTCACATCTCTTTGTTTTGGTGGAGTGCATTAGTTTCCATTAGATATTCAAATATCTTTCTTGGATTGAGTGCCCGTGCTTATTGGATTTGACTCAGAGTCGATGTCGACCCGTATTATGTCAAAATTTGATGGGACGAATCTGTCCGTGATGTGAAACATCCTGTCATTGGACTTTGAATCGTCCCCGTAGGATCCGACGTGGGACAAAGTCATCCTTAATGGCAAGCCTCTCCGGGATGCAAGTTTCCCGCCCCGGAGGTTAAGGGTCCTGAATCTTGATACATGGACCAATGGATGACTATTCGGGAAAATTTAGTCTCAAATCGAGGCAAGTCAGTCGCACGCGGGGACGTGTGAGGCTTGAAATAGGACGTACCTGGGACAATTCAATGTCAAACGTCCAACGATGGGACGTTTCACATCAGTTCGGGATGATGGGTCATTATTATATGCAAAGACACACAACCGTCCATACAGGACACAACACTTCTTGTTGCTTTGGTAAATCCTGGACGACGCATTCATCTGGCAAATTGAAACACTTACGCATTTTACGATTGAATAATTTACGTTCAAAAAAATTTCATGATAAAATAACATTGTTTAAAGAATATGGTATATGCGCATGAGACGTAAAATGATCAGCAAGGGCCCCTCAGACAAAGCACCATCAATTAAAAAGATTGTACACCATTTACGTACCAAAACAAAAAAACACAAAAAAGACTAGTAATTAATCCCAATAAAATTTGTCCAAAAGGGGAGTTTTAAACAAAAAACTGCCAACAACAACATAAACCCATAATTATCAATGACTCCAAGACTCCTTCCCTAGATGGAGGTCCTACATTCTTATCCACTTGCATACCGTGATGGCCAGGGTTCCCCAGACGAGGACAAGGAGGAAATCACACGGTCTTTGGACTCTGCTGCATGGAGACAGAACCACAGTTACCGCACCGGAATTCAATGAAGTCAGTGTCCAAAGTCACGGGCGAATTGTCTCAGGCTATTTGAATTGGAGTTCAATAATACAAACAAACGTCAAAAACCTTGTGGTGCATTTGTAAAGTCAATCTTAGAATCAAGATGTAATGGTATTTTTCATTATAGTGTAATGGATTGTTAGGTGGCCGAAAGAAGAAACTTTTATCCAAACTGTGAAGAAAGAGTAATGAAACGTAACATACCCAATGTGAATTAAAACACATCCGGTGAATTCAAACACTTACGCATTTTACGTTTGAATAATTTACGTCCCAATCGTTTTCGTGATCAAATAACATTGTCCAAATATGGTCTGCGCGAATGAGATGTAAATGATCCCACTATCTTTGGAGTCTCCTGCATGGAGACAGAACCACAGTTGCCACACTGGAACTCAATGAAGTCAGTGTGAGGAGTCACGGGCGAATTGTCTTAGACTGTTTGAATTGGACTTCAATAAAACAAACAAACGTCAAAAACTTTGTGGTGCATTTGTAAATTCGGTCTTAGAATGAAGATGTAAAGCACAATATACTCAATATGCTTACATGCGGAAGGTGCTCTGACGCCTGCCATCATATCTATCTGCTCCTCCTTCGACTCCAGACAGGCCCAAAGTTGCTCTGGGTCGTGAACTCGGCATTGAAGCTTAAAGACGAATTCAAGATGGAACTCCGCCAGAGAGAAGTTAATTTTCAGGGGATGGGCAATCATTTCCTCGTACACAAAAAAGATGCAAGGGCCTGCGTCCTGCCCAAAAAAATTTCCAAAAAACATGTCATGGAAACAAAAAGGGAAAAAATTAGAAAGACAAAAAAGGGAAAAAATGAAGAAAGATCACCGTGTTTACAGGAATCTGGAAACAAAAATACTTGCGGCCACCCGAGTCAAACGTACCGACTTGCATGCGATTAGAGTGAAGCCTGCAAAAAGAGTCTGGTGGCTTTATTAGAAGAGGCTTCATGTAGCGCCTCTTCAACTTGGGAACCATGGAAGATGGAGGAGTTTTGGAATCGTGTTGGTTTCATGCCTCTTCAACTCGGCGGGAACGGTAGTTTAGGTAACGTGACGAATGGGTTTTTTTTCTTGGATGCCATTTTAAAACACTATATAATAACACGCTAGGACAAGACATTAGTTGATTAGTTGAATCTATACATCCAAACAAGGAGAGATTCGCCCGTCACATTTTGACATAATACTAGTCGGCGTCAACTCTGACTCTGACTCAAATCCAAGCAATGTGGGCGCTCAATCCAAGAAAGATATTTGAATATCTCATGGAAGCTAATGCACACCACCAAAAGAAAGAGTTATACATGACTGCAGTACGGCTTGGGTTCTTCTGCAAAACAACCCATGTTATTTCTTGAAACTAGCTAGATTTACAAGGTTAATCGACCTAGGTTGTTTTGAGTTACGACCCAGTTTGTTTTTGGTGTTGAATGTTAGCACTTTTTTCTTATATTAATATAAAAGACATAGTTTTTTAGGCAATTATGTATTTTGCATAAATTGTACTAATTCGATAACAAGTTTGGTTGTCCTACTTAACTTGTAACAAGTTGTCATGTGATGTTTTAAACTTGTTTGTCTTAGTTCAATCCTACCATGTTACATGTTTTTTTGTCCCATCTCAATGTAACAAGTTCACTTAACCAATTAAATTGATCTACATATATACTTGTTCTAACATCATTTGCCATTCGATATGTTGTTAATCACGTTGTCTCATGTTAGACAAGTTGTTTCATTTCTTAGGGAAAAGTAAAAGAAAAACTTTAAACCACGCAACATGTTAATTAGGTCAAAACAATCCAGCTCGTTTGGTCGAACGACCCAAGTCACATAACACTCGTGTCCATGTTTTAGTTTGCATGGTTGTGCAGCCAGCCACAGGCAGAGTTATCGATATGGACATAAGCTTGTTTTGTTTCTTGTGTTTGTAGCCACTTGGTCACGATTCTCATGTGTGTCCAGAATTGGATTGATTCTTTTCGTTGTCTAGTCACATTCCAGACACACAAAACATGGACACGAGCAGTTGTCCAGAATTGGATAGTTATGGACAATGTTTGGACACTCGCTGTTGTACAGAATTGGGTTTCTCTGGTGTCATATATTGTGTGTTTTGCAATATATTTACGTAATGTTTCCTTTTGTATTTTTAATATATATATTTTAATTGTAGGTTGGAACGGTATTTGATGTTTTAAACTCGTTTGTCTTAATTCAATCCTACCATGTAACAAGTTTATTTGTCAAGAGCATGTCCAGAAGCAAAGTGTTTCCATAGTGTTTACAGAGTCAGTCTGGGGTCGAACCAGGACATGTCCAGGGCTCGTCCAGCGCTAGTCCAAAATGGATTGATTCTGCATGCACCCATCACACATTCTCAACCAACTATTATCAAGGTTTTGTTATTTACATGGGAATTTTGTTTGCTCAATGGGATTGATATTAAGTCGATGAATACTCAACAATGTTTTCATGAAAACAATGTTTACTTTAATAGCCACTTGCTTGTTAGAAGTTTCTTCGGTGATCAATATCCACATGCTTGTGAGATTTGTTTTCATGTTACACTCTATAGTGCTCGATGGATACTCGGTGTAGCTCGATGTTTGTTTGCATATAACCCATTCCCTTCGTGGGACAACCCAGAACCCTTGCGGGACGGGACAGAGAATGGTTACATAGAGCGTTAATACATTACAAAGAAACTTCCTTTTCTATAGAAGACTTGAAACCTTTAGGTACCCAGTATTAATCATAACTAATTATTCATCTAATGGACAAAAACAAAAATGTCCTTCTATGTCGGTATGGGTCTTCTCTCTTCAACCTATAAGTCGACAATTAAACATCACCATAGGTCACTTTGTCTTGGATAAAATTATATTTTATTTCTCTAATTGGACTGCACCCATGTCTTCAATTAAATACAAGAACTCATCTCCTACATCATGAAAGACCAGCTATGTGCACGAAGGACATAATGAATTGTTGATGTGCACGAATGACCCAGGCTTTGGTGGGAATTATAAGTCCCCTCTCCGAACGAGGCAGTCCTCTGGCGGGACGGTGTCATAGATCGTGCCTACCCCCACAGGATATTCCTCCCTTCCGCGGGATGTACGTGTCCCAATCGGGGTGCACGTGCAAGTGTGGCTTGCTCGGGACGAAACGGTGTCCCTGTCGGGATTGTTGTGTGCCACCGCTGGACTGGTGCTTCACGCGCGGGACAAAAAGAATCGTCCCAAACCGTCCTGTCGACTAGTCGAGAATGTGTCCAGAATGTGTCCAAGTGTGTCCGGAATGTGTCCACAAATGAGAATAATGAACAAATGACTATAGTCAGTCCAAATTGTGACCACATTAACACATACACAAAATGCGACAAGAGCCCTTTTTGGGAGAGAAGTATATTTCTTATTTTTTTTAAATTAGCCTAGTTGCAAATTAATTCAAAATGACCTAGGTCATTAGGTCGAACGCCCCTACTCATTTTGACCGAACGACCCAGCTCGTTTCGACTTAACAACCTTACTCGTCCAGTGATTTTTATAGCTCGTTTATACTGATTCAATCCTACCATCTAAGAAGTTGTCAACTTGTTAACAAGTAAAATGTTGTTATGTGATGTTTACAACTCGTTTGTCTTAATTCAAACCTACCATCTAACAATTTTCTTTTCCTTTCTTATTATCAGTACATTCAACTATAAAACCCGTCGAAGTAGAAAGTAACATTGATGCAATAACAATGTTGGAAAATTACGTAGCATTATCGGAATTGAATATTAGAAACGAGGGAGGAGGGGAGATGGTAATGCAAAGAAAAGTTCAAGGAAGTAACGAAAGAAGGAAAGGGCATTGTTTGCTTATATATATATGTAGGGTGACGTTTGGAGGGAAAGAAACATTTCAAAATCGTGTCATGAACCGTCGTGTTTTTCCTTTCAAATAACGGAGGCAGTTTTTAGGAATTCAAACGCCGCAACACATTCTGGAGACGAATTTGACACACTCTGGATAAAGTCTCTGGATTGGCTCGTACGGTCGTTCCCATGTTTTGTCCAGATTTGATATCAGACTCAACATCACGCATCTTCAGGGATTTGTCCAGACTTGTTTTGCAAGCTTGTCCAGTGGCATGTGCCCCGGAATGTCCATGGCTGTGTGTTGTATTGTTTTTATTATTTGAAATGTTTTCTTTGGTTTGTTTTTAATGTAATTTTAGTATCACTTTGTATGCAAACAAATAACCATCGATCTATAACACGTATTACTTCGGCTCCTTGGGTTTGTTTAATATATACATTTTTATTGTAGGTGGGATCGTCCTGTCCTGGGCATGTCCCATCGCGTCCCAGATGCGTCGAAGGCAACATTTGTGATTTTTTAGACTTTTCAAAATCAAAATAGACGGTTATTTTGTGAAAAGGTTTGGCGGTCAGGTTCCGTTTCATCCCGTCCCATCCCGGTCAGGTCCCATTTCATCCTGGACGCGTCGAAGCCAGCATTTGCGTTTTTTAGACTTTTTGTCTTTTTGAAAATAAAAACAGACGGTTATTTTGTGAATAGGTGTGACGATCAGGTTTTGTCCCATCCCACCTAGGTCAGGTCTTGTCCTATCCGTGGCATGATCAAGTCTGCATTTTCCATTTTACTTTTTTGTTTTACTTTTTTTACGAAGTGGATTTTATTGCAAAACAATTAGACAGTTAGTACTTAAAACTTTAAAAAAAAGTTGGTACGACTAGGATACCTACTATATCCGAATTCGAATCCGAATACCATATTCCATTACCAAATTCGAATTTGAATTCAGTAGAACTATCCGAATCCGAACCCAAAAACTTAAATTTTTTTAATACTAATTGGTATTCAGATATTATCCGAAATTGAATAGATACATATATTTTTTAATTAATTTTTGAATCAAAATTTTCGAATACTAAATTTTCGTATTAAAATTTTCTAATACTATATTTTTGAATACTAAATTTTCGAATACTAATTTGTGTATTTGACCATGTATTCGAATAATTCGGATAATTCAGATAATTCGAATTTTAAATAACTTGTATCCGAATTCGTATTCGAATTCTAATTGGTATTTTTTTTAAACCAAATTCTTATCCGAAATTAAATTGGTAACATTGAACTTACCAAATACCAACTAAATAGAAATTTTCGAATCGAATGCTCGGATAGTTGGTAACCATTTGTATCCCTAGGTACGACGGTTTAAATTATTAGGTTCGAAAACCAAGACGTGTTAATATTCCTTTCTCAATCCTTGATTCATCCAACTCATCCTTCCTAAACCCAAAAAGCAAAACCCAAACTCCGAACTCCAGAAAAATGGCAGCAAATGCGTCAGTCGCAAGCACCAGTGGTGCTTAGAAGGTGAGCGAGTTTTTCTGTGGTTTGAACAGGTTTGTCCCTCCTATGACATGAAACAACTTGTGCAATATGAGACGACTCGTTTAATAACATGTAGAATTTCAAATGATGTTAGACCAATTATATGTAGTTCAATTTGATTGGTCAAGTGGACTTGTTACATTGAGACGGGACAAACAAACATGTTACATGGTAGGATTGAATTAATTCGAACAAGTTTAAAACATCAGATGACAACTTGTTACAACTTAAGATGGGACAAGAAATGTTCAAAACGGACCACTGTCATGAAAAGATGTGGTGTGTGGCATACGCATTTTGGAAGTCAGATTTCCTTAAGAACTTTGCCACAGTAAAAGAAATTGATCCTCCCTAGTAGCATATCTTGAAGACATCGGTTTCGATAAGTGGAGTCGTTCTTACTTTCTTGGGAATCAGTACAATTTAATGACCAACAATTACACTAAAAGCCTGAACAACAAAACTAGAGGCAAGGACACGGCCAGTCATGCCTTTTGTGGAGTACATTCTGTTCACACTCCAAACATGGTTTTGTGAACGACGAGCTGTTGTCGAGGCGAGCACACCCAAATTGTCACCTCTCATGGAGTGTGTTATAACTGGAATAGCTAACAAAGAAAGTTGTTGACTGTCAACAAGCTTAATGATAACATCAAATTTAGTATATAATTATTCCCTTAATCATAAGCATATTTTTGGAAATAATCATGAATTAGGAAATATTTGTAGGATTTCGTGCCTTATACTTGTGTATATGTTTTTAAAATTTTACAACCAATTAGGATCAGTTTTCATATTTTTCAACAATTTTATGTACACAGATTCCTAATTTAATTTCAATATATATAATAAACTATTTAATATTGAAACTCATATTTAGGAACAAGTCGAATTCGGCACTTAAGTACTCACCTACAGGATCGGTTCATAGAGATTTGATCTTCTTATTGAGTTGGTTTTCTACTTCATTCTTGAATTCTTTGAACTTGTCAAAGGATTAACTTTTGTTTCTCATTAGATAAATATAACCGTAATGGCTATAGTCATCCGTAAACATAATGAAGTACCTATAACCATCTCTTGCACTTGTACTCATTGGACCACATACATCGGACTGTATCAACTCCAGCAAGTCACTTGCTCTCAGAGCTTTCTTCTTCAAAGGCCTCTTGGTCCTTTTGCCCATAATGCAAGGTTGTCAGGTCTCTAATGATTTAAAGTCAATAGGACAAAGAAGGTTAGCTTCCTGCAATTTCTTGATGCGTTATTCATTGATGTGAGGAAGGGGATAGTGCCACAAGATTGTATCATTCATGTGAGTTGGCTTAAGTCTTTTTTATTGATGTTTAAGATTTGTCTATTATTCAATTCAACAAATAGAATCCATTTCTTATGAAATATTTGCATAGAAAATTCCATTCTTAGATAAAAACATGCAACAATTTGAAATATTTATTATAAAGTCATCCATATATAAACACGACACGAATATAATATTCTTGCTAATCGAAGGTACATAATAGACATTCTTTGAACTTAAAATTAAACCACTAGTTAATTGAAGATCCACAGAGCTTTGTGCAATCGTGGCGACGCTTGCATACCCAATCCGACCTTCAAATTATATCTCCTCATGCGAAGTCCTACCTATCCTTTAGTAGCTGCACATTAGAAATTATGTGAGCATAAGATCTCGTATTTTATACCCAATCATGGGTAGAGGTGGCTAAAGTTATCTCAATAACAAATATACCATTGACATTTTTGGGGCGTTAATGCTCAATCACTCCATTGTCAAGGTCTTGCTTGTACTTGGGGCAATTCGGCCTGATGTGTCCTTTTTCACCATAGTCAGAGCACTCTGTGTTGGAGTTGGACATTTCAACGAATTCTCCATTGAGGCACTCGCATGAGCAACTCCTACTCCTTTACCTTTGATTGGCGTCTTTTTGGTGAATTTTCCTTTTGCTTTATTCATGGGGATCTTTCTACTTCCAGCATGAATGGCTAGGACATTCTTGTCCCTACTTTGGTCCATATCAACTTCAGCCATTTTCAGAGCGTTATGAAGCTCCTCAAGACTCACCTCTTTCTCATGAACATGGTAATGCATGATGAAATCCTTGTAGGATGGGGCTAGAGAGCCAAGAATCAAATCTTCCGCAATTTCATTGAGCATCGGGAAAGAGAGATTTTCTAACTTCTCAAGCTATCCTTGCATCCTGAGAAAATGCGTGGACACAAATGTTCCATCCGCCATGTGGCACCTTGTGAGAGCTATGGTGGTCTTATAGGGCTCCTTTCGAGCACTATTGTTAGATTCATTTTAAGTTTAGACCGTAAGTGCACAACCATAGGTGGAGACGGGGCAAGTACGGGTCGATCCACAGGGAGGTGAGTAGTCACTGATTAGTCAAAAATCAAGTGGCAAAATAGGGGAGAAGATATTTGATTATGCTAAACTAGACTACACTAAACTAGTAGCATCCTAACAAAGACTGACAATGAGAAATCAAGTGACTAAAGATTGACTAAAACTAACTATAGACCTAACAAAGGTATTTGAATTCAGGAAGAGAAACACCTAAGGGGTAGAGTGTGTGCACATATGAAGTGAAATAAGTGATGAATGACGCATGTAAGCATGTATGTGTGTGTGTCATGTGTGTGTTTTCTTGCATAGCAAATGTCTAAAGATTTGGCAAAACCTATCAATCCATTCACACAACGTATTGCCAATTACTACTTGATTATCATAAGACTAAGCTCTGCATGATAAGTGTCTAACGATATAGCAAGACTCATCAAAATCATGAACTCATGTGAAGAACAAAGCTAAGCATGGGAGGTGTCTAAATCTTATGGCAAAACCCATCAAAACAAAGTTTCTTCAATAAATCAAGCAAGCAAACACAAATACAAACACACAACTAACTTGTAGCTTACCCAACAGGAAATTTCACTCAATAAACATGAGGAAAGTAAGCATGGGAAGTGTCTAAATCTTATGGCAAAACCCATCAAAAAATCACCCTACATGTAGACGATTAAAACACCCCCGATGAACATACAAACATTCAAGTCTACACAATCAAATATTCATCAAATATCAAAACTTCACAATATACATATGCATCATCTCCACCCCCCCAAATGGGGATGGAACTACTTAATAATCATTAGACTTACATTTATCTTAAGAAGAGAAAGCATTCTAACTATTTAAACTAAGATTAATTAACCAAACTTAAACTAAGCATGCAAGGAATAAGAGAGGCAACATTAAACTAACAAAATTTTCATTTATTCATGACACATTACATGTAGTATCTCTCCACTTAAGTTTTTCTTCAAGGCTTGACTCTAAGTAGAAGGATTGTCCACTAAGAAATAGGTGTATTACTAAGGAGGAGGAAGAGTTCTATTTATAGCATTGAAAAAAGGTAACTGGGGACAATCCTCTCGTATGGGACTAAACGCATACCATATATGGACTAAATACATACTAATAGAACACTCGGCTGAGGCTAATCGGGTTTGGATCAAAACCAATTGCCAATTGGCGGTTTGGAACCGCCAAATGGGGCATGGAATGGGTTGATCGGGTTGTGCTTTGGTGGAGCCTTTTGTGGATGGATCTCTTCATGTTTGGTGCATCCGAGTTGGTTGTTGGGGCTTAGACCCGGATCTAATTGCCAAAATACTCCTCATGATGGTGTGGAGTTTCTAGATTTTCGTATTGGTCATTTTGGTTTACATACGGGTCGTTCCCTCTAGCATATTAGTCCATAAGCCTCACAATTCACTCTTTTTTCTTGCGTACAGGTCCTTTTTGTGTCTCTTCTTCTAACTTGTTTTATTCATGAAACTTAAACATAAAACTCTATATGTAGCATTGCTTAGCTTAACAATAAAGGATATAAGACACAATTATATGCATGATATGATGTCAATCAAATACCCCCATAGTTAACTTTTGCTAGTCCTGAGCAAAACAAAGAAAGAGAGAAATGAAAGAAAGGAAAAATCATTCGTAAAACAGGGAATTCCTAACTCACTTTCGTAGGAATCACGGTTTCACTTAGCATGTGCAACAAGCCGTTAAACCCCCTTGTCGCCAAGGAGAAGGAGTGTTGTCTGCAGAGGCTTTTCAGCGGATGCACCCACAAAATCCGAACATAGATGCATTATTCAACCTAGCAACACGAATCGATGGACTCATTATCGTCGATCATCGGACACAGTAATTCTACGAGCCGACTCTATATATGTAATCAGTCCCCACACCTACCCTAATGAACCATTAGTGCAAGTTAGTTAAGGACTTAAGTGATAGACATGAGTGACCTTAACTTCTTAAAGTGATACATCGTGTAAAGTCCATTGAGGTTCTTATTTGTCTTTTTTTTCTTTTTTTTTCTTTGCTTTTTTATTTTTGGAGCATTATGATATACACTAGTTGGTGTTTGATTCTCTCAGGGTCGGGTTTCGTGCATCATTGCCTATGAGGACTTACACTATCACGTAAAACTTCCCCCAAATCTCCAAATAGGGCGATCCCTACCACCCGTGCAACGGGAGTTCGGTCGGTGCATCCTAAGTCAGATGACTCAAAAACACCAGACACTAAATACCCTCAGACCTTATTTATGGAGTGATAAGAGCCATGCAAGAAGAGACGACACCACTTATTTATTATCTACATGGGAACCAAAACGCCTACACTTAAAGTTTCACAATAAGATTTAAAGGGTCCCTTACTACAACAAACTTCCTTATACTAACAGACGCGAATTATTTGACTCACCTTGTTTAGGGTGGACTTCTATAATTATTTGAGTCCTGAAATCCTATGATTACATGCCCCTTAGAGAAGACCGGGGTGCATCCTTACGACTTGATAAGACCTAAAGCCAGTATACTAGATATCCTAATGCATCATGTTTAAGTTAACTTTGGGAGCTTCTCTATTGATTGCCTTAAAATTATTTTGCATACGCTAAACACATACAAAAATCCCACAAAACATTTTCTTTGGCAAACAAATGATGATTTTGAATGAAATTTGAAAGTTTAAAGCAATCGGCAAACAAAAGAAGACATGTCAGCCAAGGATCATGGCAAGCAGATATATCAATATTAAATGCATCACACTAACATGACCCTAACAAAGTAAACAAAAGAGGTGAAACAAAAACAAAAGACACACAAAACTATGTACACTTATTTCATGCTTTGTCATCAATGAATGTGAGTATGATACTACATAGATTTTTGCATGAAAAGAAAAGATCTCACCAACGTGACCGCAAACGGGAGTTCATGGTTATGTTGATGGACATAAACCCGAATTCTTCTGAAAACCTGTGAGATACTTAAAAAGGGAATACAAGTATGTCAAACAAATGGGGCCTAAATACTCAGGGGTTGGGGCCACAACAACCAATGCTCACTTTTGGAGTCTTTTGTTCGTTCTTTTTTTTTCTTTTTTTTGGTTATAAAAAAAATACATCAACGAAGATATTCTCATAATCATTTAGTCAAGGAAAATCAAATGAGAACATCGAGTTATGCGGACCAGAGATTTGCTATGATGGCCCGCTTCACTGGTATTCTGAGGTATCATGAGAGGTGAAAGGTCAAAACCGAATGGCTCAAATCCCTCATGATATTGGTTAGGTGTAGGCAATGTGAATGTGGTGCCTAAGTAGGGTTTAGTTTCTCATCGAACAAAACCCTCCAACCAATAGGTGGGTGCATCAGATGAGTTTCTCGGGCTCATTCGAGGGATGTGTTTCACTACTTCACTAAGAATGGGGCTTCTCCCCAAGTCATCCAATAAGGACCTCCCAACCTCCCTTATATTATCAATCATAAGCTCGGTCGCAGGTGGGTTCTTGTTGGAGTCAAGATGAAGCTAATGATGCTCAATGGTCACGGGACATGGGGTAAAGACACATTCTAGAATGGGCATATTATGACGTGTTTGCCCCTCACTAACAATCCCAACTGAATCATCCAACAAACACTCCCTTTGTGTATTCATGTTTCATGCCAACTCACTCTGTTGCAATTTAAAGACAGACAATGAGTTTTCGCTGGGCATACAAACACTCTCAACGGGTTACATTGGTGTTGGGGGTTTTTGTTGATTTTGTGGTGCTTTCAGTAATTGGCGGATGAGGTTGAGATTTAAAGGTTGGTCGAAGGGCTCATGTTCCCTACCAGAGTTGAACACATGAAACTCGACACTCTTGTTACCGAATGAGAGCTTCATGAGACCATTTCTACAATTAATTAAGGTGTTGGAGGTTGCAAGAAATGGTCTACCTAAAATCAAAGGTATTTCAAAGTGAGTGTTTTTTTTCGCAACAGGGTTGGTATCGAGGATGACAAAATCAATTGGAAATATAAA
Source organism: Triglochin maritima (assembly GCA_963682175.1). NCBI lineage: Eukaryota > Viridiplantae > Streptophyta > Magnoliopsida > Alismatales > Juncaginaceae > Triglochin > Triglochin maritima. The sequence continues at coordinate 17,012,315 of OY821785.1, forward strand.
ATCTCCAACTTTGATGTGCATGTCCTCAATAATACCATTTGGGATACTAATGGATCTATCCACCAATTGAAGGGTGATCTTAGTTGGTTTCAATTCTCCCAAGTTCAACTGTTGATAAACAGAAAATGGGAGGAGGTTGACCGTTGATCCTAAATAAGCAATATGTTACTCATGCTAGTGTCCCATATTGTACACTGAATAGTAGGACAACAAGGATCCTTGTTGTGGGATCGTGAGGGTCTCTAATTGTAATCACTTTTAAGTTAATTACCTACTTGTTTAATCGATCAAAGATATGCAGCGGAATTTAAAACTAAACAAGCATGTAAAGGAAAGATAAATGCAAACCACAAGGAGTCCGGAGATTTTTATAGAGGTTTGGCACCCCACCCGTGTCCTAGTCCTCTCTCGCAAGCTCTGCTTGGATCACCGAGCTCCGCTCACGACTTCACTAACCACCCCCCATTTCGGGCCAGGAGAGAACGCTTTTACAATCTTCAAACTCGCGAACAACCCTCGCTGAGCTTGGCTCCTCCTCTCACAATCTGAGAGGGACACTTTGGGCTCTCACCGAAGTCTATACTCTTGTCTTGGGCTTTCACCAAGACCCTTGCTTCTTGAACAAACAAAGAGTGGAACAACACTCTCTAAACTTGAGCACACTTGAGTGAGAATATGATTTAAGACTAAAGTGTGGAAGGTTTGAGGCTTGAAGTGTTTGGAGATTTCTCTCTAATGTAGGGGACAAAAGTAGTGGGAGAGTTGTGTTAAAATGTGTTTTACAACTCTATTTATAAGCTCCTAAAGAGTTATAGCCGTTGGGGATGAATTCGGTAGAGATTGTATAAGATACACAAAACAGAAACTGACAGGACCCAATTCTGAGTAAGTTCGGTCGACCGGATCAGGCTGAATGGTCGACCGTTTGGAAATTTTGAACTCGGTTCGGTCGACCGTTAAAAGAACGGTCGACCGCCAAAGGCTATAATCTTGGTACACTTAAGTAATCGGTGGAACACCGAGATAGGTTCGGTCGACCGAATTATAACAGGCTCTTCAGGATTGACAAACAAGATCATATTCGGTTGACCGAAACAAGGTCCACGGTCGACCGAAAACTAACAGGCAGTTCGGGTTTGTCATGACATGTAAGTTTGGTCGACCGAACAAGTTCCTCGGTCGACCGATAGGGAAAAGTATTTTTGGGGTATTTGGAAATAACACGAATACGACCGTTGGGTATATACGACAAAACAAACGGTCAGAAATTTGTTGTTACTCGGTCGACCAAAAAGGTCTGGACGGTCGACCAAACTTGGGCAGTAAAATACTAACAAGATATATGATCACTCGGTGGACCGAACGGTCTGTTTTGGTGGACCGAATGTGGGCAGACTGTTCAGGTTTTGGTTTAGTGTTTTCCGGTCTAAGTTTGGGTGATCTATTGAAGTCCAAATTATGTGAAATTTTGTGTGTGACTTCTATAGGGATCCTATTCTGTGTTTGAGTAGTTTTTAACTCAAGTATGCTCAATTACACAAAGTTCCTAAGAGTCAAAGAAATACAAATTACATGTCTTCAAATGAGCTTGATTACATGTCTTGACTTGATTTCCTTTCTTCCTTGAGTCTTGATCACCTGTAGAGGTTAGCACAAAGCAATATATATGCAATGCAACATGTGTGCTACTCTACATGATCAAAATTAAGATTAGGTTGATTAAATCATCAAAACATAGATTAAGGCCAAAAAGGCCAACACTTATACTTTGTGTATGTGGGGTTGGACAAAAGTGAGCTCACACTCGCAACTAAGAATGCTTTCTTAGGAGCATTGATCTTCCTCTTGGCTGTACCGAGATCTTTCAACACTTTGGCATATTGAGGTATTTGTTGGATGACATCCAACAAGGGGATGTTAACCTTCACTTGTTTAAAGACCTCTAATATCTTATCCATTGTGTAACACTGCCTTTTGGTTAACCTACTAGGATAGGGAGCTTTTGGTCGGTAGATTTTATGCGGTGCTTGAGAAGGAGGCGTTGGTGTAGTACCCTCACCCTCAGCCACGTTATCACCATCATTCTCACAGAGGGACTACACAGATGGTGGTGGTGGCAAGAAAATGTGATTGTCAACCTGCTTTCCATTCCATTAGGTTACAATGGCATTAACATGGTGAACAGGTTACTCCACATGGTTCACTTTCCGCCCCCGGGGTACCAAGCTCTCATGTTGTGTGTGTGTTGTTTTTGGTACAAGCGGGGGTTAGCCTTAGGCTGGCTAGGAAGTGTCCCTCGTTCTCTCTCATGTACAGACTGAGCCACTTGGCCCATCTGAAGCTCGTAAGATTTGATGGTCTGCTGATTTGAAGTGAGAACTTGACTTGTGGATGACATAAAGTTTTCATTGAATTCTCAAGTCCACGAGTCAAGTTCTCAAGCAATTGAACTGCTTTGCTATGTTGTTAGAATTTGGGAAACCCGGTTGGTTGATGACTTGAGCTTGGGGTGGCTGATAAGATTGTCAATGCACAGGAGGTTGGTGTTGTCAGTTAGGTGGTCGAGAGAAGTTTGAAGGACCACCCTGGGTATTTTTTTGGTTCCATGAAAAGTTAGGGTGGTTCCTCTATCCAAAGTTATATGACGAGGAATATGGGTTATTCCTAGGTCTATCATAGATGGCATTGACCTGTTCAATCTCAGTAGGAATGGATGCACACTCACCTCCTACAGGATTTATCCTACCTCATAAATAACAAGGAACCAGACCAGATGCATACACATGAGACACACCTTGCTGGTTTTGGAGCTTAATCGAATCCATACGATGCATTAAGGCCGCCATGCGTGCCTCGGTGGCCATAGTGGTATCGACATCAAATGCGGCACCCAATTTAGTCGAGTTTGCATTTGTGATCCTCGCTACTATGCCAGATGATGGTGATAGTTCCCTCACACTCTCCCACATCATGGTTTTCTCAGCTAGATCTTCTAGGAAAGCCCATGCCTCCCTTTCATCATTTCCTAAGAACTCTCCTTGACACATGGACTCAAGGAACGTTTAGGACGGGATGTGAAGACCCTCATAGGCAATCTGACAAAGGCACCACAACTCAATGCCATGGTGAGGGAATGAAGATAGTAGCTCCTTGAACCTCTCTAAATATGCATGGAATGATTCGGTCTCATGCTGATAAAATGAATTGATTTCGTTCCTCATTTTTTGAGTCCGATGATTCGGAAAGTACTTCATGAGGACTGCAGATCGGAATTCATCCCAAGTTCTAAAGGCATTCGCATGGTTGTTGTACAACCACTTCTTGGCATCATCCTTTAATGCAAAGGGAACGAGCCTAAGGTGAATGGAGTATGGATATAGGGGTCGCCCTTCCCAGTGAAGTGAGGGAGCATGGATATAAACTGAGGCTTAACCTCAAAGTGGTTCCCATTGGCCACTGGAAATACAATCCAAGAAGGTAGAGCAGTACAACTCGGGCAACATCGATCGCAAAGGGGATGGGAACGTGGGGAACCAGGTGATGACATTGTGGATCCCCACCACCCTCGTGTGGTTGACGACCGGTCATGGTCCCGGGACTGTGTAGGATACGGTACAGGGATGCGTTCGAAAAGTTGACAATCGATGATAGATCGATGTTGTATCTCGTCAAACGACCCTCAGCGTCTCGCGACCACACTGGCATGCAAAAAGCTGCACAGCCACACGAGTCACACGAAAAAGTAAGAAAACTTTTTTTAAACAAATAAAATAGAATATTCATATAGGAGAAGATGGGAAGATTCAGATGAGAAGGAATGACTTAAGAGAGAAGGGAAGAAGTCATTATGCTACAACGGGTAGGTAATGGTAGAAGCACACAAGCAAACAAGGCTCAAACAACCTAAGGTCACTAAAGGTCCTTACAGCTCGACGACGCCTAACTGCGAGCTTACGCGGCCTCAACACGCCTCACCTCTCTACGACGAAGACCACCAAACCCAGCAAGTGAGCCAAGATCTAGAGATCTCGTCTCTCCTACTATCGACAGAGTGGGGGATGCCAATCAGGCCATGACGGTCGCGATCGGATCACTCTCCTAATGCGCCCAAGATCCTTAGGGGCCAATGTCTATGTGATTTTTAAAATTAGCTTCTTCATTAGTGTGTTTTTAGGGCAAAGGAAAGGATGATGAAATCCCCCACCTTATCTTATATGGGATAGCCCCTCCTTAGTAGCATTTTGGAGTCTTAATCTAAAAATCAACTCTCCAAACAAACACTCAACTCACACTTGTTGCAATGCCATTCCTACTAACTAATGCATGGTCATACAAAATGCACGAATAGTAGGAATTGCGTACCTCATACCAGCGCTCAACAACTGAAAGTAAAAATAAAATAAAAGACAAACTACGTGCCTAAGTCAAGTATATGATGCATGACCAAAACAAGCAAGAATGCCTAATCTTTTGCTTTGGGTTTTAGTGGCCAAGTTGATTAAAAAGGGATTGATTATTGATCTGGGGGAAACTACATGTCAAAACATGCCAAATTGAGCCCCAGACCACTATATTGAATGTAGAAACAACCATTAGAAAGTAGAGAGCAAAATGAGCTCACTAGGCCGCCAATTCGCTGTCCACCACCGCTGATTGGCGATCTAAGTGTATGTTTTGTCCTCCAAATTTCTCCTGGTATCTTCCCTTGATGTTTACATCTCCTTAAATTCACAACAACTAAAAAAAGATTAAATCCACTCGAATCGTCCAAACCAGAGTTTGGACTGAGCACCTCCCCGGCAATGCCACCAAAAACTTGTTAGATTTGTTTAAAGTTTAGGCCACAAGTGCACAGACGTCTGTGAAGATGGGGCAAGTACGGGTCGATCCACAGGGAGTGGAGTAGTCTCTGGTTTGTCAGAAATCAAGTGGAAAAATAGGAGAGAAGACATTTGATTATGCTAAATTAGACTACACTAAAGTAGTAGTTAACAAATGCAATAGAAAGTAACTAACACTACAGTAGAAAAGGGAATATACGTCGGATATACGGGGTATATACGACAGATATAAGGCTCCCCAGACCCAACGTCTTTGTATATGTCGTATATACGTAGACGTCGGTCGCTTAACGGCCGACATCTATACTTAGACAATAGACGTCGGTTGTCTCTCCCAACAGACGTCTATTGTCTAGGTATAGACGTCGACCGTCTCTCCCAACCAACGTCGGTCTTCTCTAATAGTCAAAGTCTATTTCTTTTTTGAAACGAATAGACGTCGGCTTAGAGCAACATCCGACGTCTATTACCAAACCTAGACAAAAATAAATAAATAAATAAATAAATAGCAATCATAGATACACCTGCATAGCAAACACATTCAACTGGCACAAGAAAAACATTCATCATGCATTCATTCACAAATGCATATACACTTTCATCCACAAATACACACAAACATACATACACAAACACAATCATTCAACACACTTCGCATTCATACACTTGGCATTCATTCCAAAAATGAGGCGATTATATTAAGGCATAACATTTATGTTTGTAATACAAGTAAACTTGTTATATAAATTACAAAAAAAGTGTTAGTGATATGATAACCTCTTAGTTCATTAACATGTTTTTGATAAAGTAGCGAGCCCATCGGTCGCTAGTAACATCGAGCTCCTATTGCGAGTACATATCGCTACTCTTTCGGAAGACCTATAAAAATAGAAGTAAAAAATATTAATATCTAAATAATAAAACTATAATTACACAACGGAATAGCGATCTATATTACCTCGGATAGGGCTATGTCTTGACTTGCAAATTGGAGGATTTCCTCCATGTATCTCATCACTTAGTAAACACATTCCATATTTCCAATCTGCTTGCGGTACTACAAACATATAAATTCACTAAATATATGTTCCATTACTTAACTTAATTAACAAAAATGGGAGAAAGAACTTACTCCCATTCCATGCCATGATACTCCCGCTTTTGGGTTGTTCTCCTGCCACCTAAAACTTTGTAAACCTTCATTGTCCGGAGTAGCACAAGTTATTGAACATGAACTCGATAATACTAATAAACATACACGGATTACAAATACGATGATTAAATTGAACATACATTAAAACAAGTTTCTTCTTGGATTCTCTTGGTTTATTTGATCCCAAAGGATCAAAGCAATATGACAAATTAGTCTCGGGGCATAGAACAGCAAGCATCCAATGAGCGTTGTTTATGTACATAATTAGACGTTTATTATGAAATAAAATTCCACTTACTTTGAATTAACAAATTTACCTCTCATGATAAGGGAGAAGATAATATCTTTTGCCTTGATTTTTCATGAGAGTCCCAAGCTTACCCGATTTATCCTCATTCCCAGATATATAGGCAGATGGACTAAAAATCCAAATAGTTGATGGCCGGGAAAACTGACCTTCTAACCTCATAAAGGTGTCTACAAGAGTAAAAATTACATTATGTTATAATTAGGATAAAATTATTCAATACATTTGAACTTATACAGAAGAAAACACTTACTTCACTTGCACGTCGATAATCATTATGCACACTTGATCCATCGCCAACAACTGCATAACATCCTCTTTGACGACATATAAAGCTGGAGGCAACCCTTCAACCTTCTCCAACTCCCAGGTAGTTAAGGATTGTGACTCCCTACCTACCATACAATGATACAACATTTTGCAGAAACTTGGTAGCAAATTAATGTTGATCGGAGGTTGGTTGTTTGACGCTTTGCTCCGGCGGCTTGAAACCTTACAGATATATATATACAAACGTAAAAAAACAGAAGACTTATTAACAAGATTGAAATTTATTGGTTCTCAAAATTAAAGTATAGCTCGTGTGTGTCATTAAGCTCTACTAAATGACTAGGCCACCTCACTAATCGACCGATAGCATCGCCGAGGGTAACAAACTCTTCTTCCGAAATTGGCATTAGAGTCTAAGCAGCTCCCCCCTGCAACCATCACTTTTCCCTCTTCTACCCCTTTGAAGTGGTGTGTGAAGATGCTATAAATGTTGCCGTGTCCCACCAATTTCGATCAGGGTCTTCGACAAATAAAGCACATCTAGATCCATCCTCAAACTTTCGAGGACTGCCTACGAGGGCCAATTCTCGAGAATGAGATGAGAAATCAGATTGTCAGTCGGGGTTGGCATGTAGGAGAAGTAGGTAAATCACCATCCAATCTCTCCATAACAAGTTGCAATTTATTTTGTAAATGAGCAATTTTGATGCATCTACTTTGTTTATTGGAGCTCCGGCCCGAATCGAATTGCCAAAAAACTCCCCATGATGGTGTGGAGTTTCCTGTTTTTCTCTTAGGTCCTTCGGTCTTACGATCAGGTCCTTCTCCCTTGCATCTTGTTGAACGTTTTATTTTAAACCGCAAGTGCACGGCCGCGATGAAGCGGTGGCAAGTACGGGTCGTCCTCAGGGAGGTGAGCAGCTTCTTGTTTGCACGAAATCAAGTGGCGAAAATAATGGGGAAGAGAGTTGGTTACGCTAATCTAGACTACGCTACACTAAGAAGTATGAAATGCGAACGAAACAAACAAATGATGGAATAACAACTAAACTAAGAGCAAAGAAAGAATGCTGGAATACAGAAATGGGAAAACCCCTAAGGGGTGGAGTGAGTGCACACATGCAAAGAGGTGGGTGTAGAATACATTCTTTAAGCACATGAAGGTGGTGTTTATCAAGCATAGGAAGTGTCTAAATGTGTGGCAAAACCTATCAATCTATTCACCAACTTAGTTGATTAACATTTACATATGCAAGGTGTTTATTTCAGAACCTAAACAAGCATGAGAGGTGTCTAATCATTTTGGCAAAACTCATCAAGTTATAAATTCTATGCTAAACAAGCAAGCATACATTCATGTTTAATCAACACATTGAAATTAAAGCATTCATCCCATTCTCTAATGCATGTATGTACATCTACTCCACCCCCCAAAGGGGATGGAACTACTCACTAAACATTACACTAATTATTAAACTAAGCAAAGAAAGCATATTAAAACTAAGCTAGAAATAAAAGACGATTAAACTAAAACATGCACAAACAATAAAAAGAAGCATAAACAAACAATGAAATAAACACAAAACTTTATTGATAAAAATGACTCACATTAAAAGTAGCATCCTCCTACTTTAGTGTGTGCTTCAAGGCCTCACTTCTAGTAGGAAGAATAGCCACTTAAAATATGGAGTAGTTTACATAAGAAGGTGAAGAGTTCTATTTATAGCCATAGAAAAAGGCAATTCGGGACAATCCCCCGATGTGGGACTAAACAGATACCATAAATGGACTAAGAATGCTCTAATACACAGGCCATAACAAGCTAAGAGAATTTGGAGCAACTTAGACCGCCAATTAGCGGTCCAAGACCGCTAATTAGCGGTCTATAAACTCCAGATCGTCCTGGGCTTTCTTCTGGGCTTTCCATGTTGGTATTTGTTGTCTTTGATGCGGTTACTTGAGTTGTTGGATCTCCGACCCGAGTAGAATTGCCAAAATACTCCCCATGATGGTATGGAGTTCTCTATTTTGCACTTTGGTCCTTTGGTCTTATATTCAGGTCCTTCTTCCTTGCATCTCAGTCCCCAGATCTCACAACTCAGTCCTTTTTCCCAGCTTTTGGGTCCTTTTATGCTTCAACTCTTCAAACCTATTTATTCCTGAAAACTAAACACAAAACTCGTAACATAGCATTGTTTAGATGAAAGATAATGGATATAAGATGCAAATATGAGCATGAAATGATGCCAATCACATCTCAGTCCCTAGGTCTCACAATTAAGTCATTTTTCCTGCTTTTGGGTCCTTTCATGGCTCTTCTCTTCAAACCTCTTTATTCCTGAAAACTAAATGTTGAACGTTTTAATTTAAACCGCAAGTGCACGGCCGCGATGAAGCGGTGGCAAGTACGGGTCGTCCTCAGGGAGGTGAGTAGCCTTTTGCTTGTACGAAATCAAGTGGCAAAATTGGGGGAGAAAGATTGATTATGCTACTCTACACTAAACTACGCTAAGAAGTACGAAATGCGAAAGAAAGAAAGAAACAAACGATGAAATAAAAACTAAGCTAAGAACAAAATAGAAGTGCTGGAATTCAGGAATGGAAAAACCCCTAAGGGGTGGAGTGAGTGCACACAAGCAAAGAGGTGGGTGTTGAACACATTCTTTAAGCACAAATAAAGGTGGTGTTATCATGCATAGGAAGTGTCTAAATGTTGTGGCAAAACCTATCAATCTATTCACCAACTTAGTTGATTAACATTTACATATGTAAGATGTTTATTTTAGAACCTAAACAAGCATGAGTGGTGTCTAATCATTTTGGCAAAACTCATCAAGTTATAAATTCTATCGTAAACAAGCAAGCATACATTCATGTTTTATCAACACATCAAAAAAAATAAAATAAAGCATTCATCCCATTCTCTAATGCATGTATGTACATCTACTCCACCCCCCAAAGGGGATGGAACTACTCACTAAACATTACACTAATTATTAAACTAAGCAAAGAAAGCATATTAAAACTAAGCTAGAAATAAAAGACGATTAAACTAACACATGCACAAACAATAAAATAAGCATAAACAAACAATGAAAGAAACACAAAACTTTATTGATAAAATGACTCACATTTCAAGTAGCATCCTCCTACTTTAGTGTGTGCTTCAAGGCCTCTCTTCTAGTAGGAAGAATAGCCACTTAAAATATGGAGTGATTACAATAGAAGGTGAAGAGTTCTATTTATAGCCAAAGAAAAAGCCACTCTGGGACAATCCCCCGATGTGGGACGAAACCAATACCAAAAATGGACTAAATATACACTAATACGTAACCCAGAGAACTCTTAGCGGATTTGGGCAAAAAGTGAACGCCAATTAGCGGTCATGGACCGCAATTTGGCGGTCTAAAAAGTCCGGATCCATCTGGAATTTGTGTTGGGCTTTGCTTAGTGTATTTGGTGGTCTTAGATGCATCTACTTCGTTTATTGGAGCTCCGACCCGAATAGAATTGCCAAAATACTCCCCATGATGGTGGGGAGTATTCTGGTTTGCTCTTAGGTCCTTCTGTCTTGCATTCAGGTCCTTCTCCCTTGCATCTTGGTCCCTAGATCTCACAATTCAGTCCTTTTTCCCAGCTTTTGGGTTCTTTTATGCTTCATCTCTTCAAACCTATTTATTCCTGAAAACTAAACATAAAACTCGTGACATAGCATTGTTTAGGTGAAAGATAATGGATATAAGATACAAATATGAGCATGAAATGATGTCAATCATATACCTCCACACCTAACTTTTGCTAGTCCTGAGCAAAACAAAGAAAGAGAAAAGCATGCGAAGAACAAGAAATACTAACTCACTTTCGTAGGAATCACGGTTGCACTTAGCACGTGCAACAAGCCGTTAAACCTCCCTGTTGCCAAGGAGGAGGAGTGTTGTCTCCTGAGGGTTTTCAGCGGATATACCCACAAAATCCGAACAAGATGCATTAATCAATCTAGCTACACGACTCGTTGGACTTATTTTGTCGGTCATGGGACGCTGTAATACTACGGGTCGACTCGATATATGTAATCGGTCCACACACTTAGCCTAATGAGTTATTCGTGAGAGTTAGTTAAGGACTTAAGTGAAAGACATGGGCAACCTTAACTTCTGAATGTGATACAATGTGTAAAATCCATTTTGGTTCTTATTTGACTGTTTTTTTTCTTTTCTTTTTTTTCTTTTTCTTTGGAGCAGTTTATTGGTTGGTGTTTGATTCTCCGAGGGTCATGTTTCGTGCATCATTGTCCATGAGGACTTACACTATCACGTACACCTTCCCCCAAATCTCCACATAGGGCGATCCCTACCACCCGTGTAACGGGAGTTCGGTCGGTGCATCCCAAGTCAGATGACTCGAAAGCACCAGGCACAAAGTCCCCTCAGACCTACTTTCCCGAGTGATAGGAGCCATGCGAGAAGAGAGAACACCACTTATTCATTTATCTACATGGGAACCAAAACCCCTACACTTAAGTTTCAGAAAAAGAGATTAAGGGCACTTGACTACGACAAACTTCCTTATACTAACAGACACGAATTATTTGACTCACTAGGTTCAGGGTGGACTTCTTTAAATGTTTGAGTCCTGAAACCCTATGATTACACGCCCCCCGAGGGAAAACCGGGGTGCATCCTAACGACTCGATAAGACCTAAAGTCAGTAAACTAGAAATCCTAATGCATCAAGTTCAAGACAATTTTGGGAGCTTTCTTTTTACTTTGCCTCTCAACGGTTTTGCACATGCTAAACACACGCAAAACCTACAAAACATTTTCTTTCGCAAACACATGAAGATTTTGAAAGAAATGTGAAAATTTTAAAGCACTAGGCAAGCAAAAGAAGACAAGTCACCCAAGGATCATGGCAAGCAGATATATCAATGTTAAATGCAGCACACTAGCATGACCCTAACAATACACACAAAAAGAAAACAAAATCAAAAGAAAAGACTCGACTATGTACACATGTAAAACAACCCCCACACCTACTTCATGCATTGTCGTCAATGAATGTGAACAAGATACTACATGGATAAATGCATGAAAAAGGAAAGATCTCACCAACATGAAGTACAAAGGGACGTTCAGGGTCATGTTGATGGACACAAACCCAAATTCCCTCAAAACCTGTGAGATACTGAAGAAGGGAGACAAATACGTGAAGAAATAGGGCCCAAGTACACAAGGGTTGGGGCCCACAACAATCAATGCTCTCTCATGGAGTCTTCTATTACACCTTTTGTTTTCTTTTTTTTACATGATATATACATCAACCAAGATATTCTCATAATCATTTGGTCAAGGAACATCAAATGAGAACATTAAGTTTTGAGGACCAGAGACTTGCAGAGATGGGCAAACTTCACTGGTACTCTGAGGTGTCATGAGGGGTGAAAGGTCAAAGCTGAAAGGCTTGAATCCCTCATGATATTGGTTGGGTGTGGGCAACAAAGAATGAAGTTGTGTTGCCTCACTAGGGTTTAGTTGCTCATCGAACAAAACCCTCCAACCAATAGGTGGGTGCATCGGAATGAGTTCCTCAAGCTCATTCGATGGATGCAGCAGACCTGCATCACTAAAAATGGGGCTTCTCCCCAAGTCATCCAACAAGGCCCTCCCACCATCATTTATATCATCAAGCATAAGCTCGGTCAAAGGTGGGTCCTTGTTGGAGTCAATAGGAAGCTCAAATGGCTCAATGGCCATGAGACATTTGGTAGAGACACCTTCTGGTATAGGCATATGATGAGGTGTGTCACTCTCACTAGTACTCTCAACTGAATCATGCAACGAACACTCCCTTTGGACATTCAAGTTCGAGGCCAGCTCACTATGTTGCATTGCGAAGACAGACAATGAGTTTTCGCTGGGCCCACGAACATTCTCAACGGGTTGCATCGGGGTTAGGGGTGTTCGTTGATTTTGTGGTGCTTTCTCCAATTGGCGGATGAGATTTAGATTTAAAGGTTCATCCATGGGTCATGTTGCCTACCAGAGTTGAACACATGAAACTCGGCACTCATGTTACCGAATGAGAGCTTCATGAGACCATTTCTACAATTAATTAAGGCGTTGGAAGTTGCCAGAAATGGTCTACCCAAAATCAAAGGTATTTGAGAGTGGGTGTTCGCAACAGGATTGGTATCGAGGACAACAAAATCGACTGGAAATATAAAATCTCCAACTTTGATAAGCACATGCTCGATAATCCCCATGGGAATACGAATGGATCTATCCGCCAATTGGAGGGTGATCTTCGTTGGTTTCAATTCTCCCAAGTTCAACTGTTTATAAACAGAGAATGGGAGGAGGTTGACCGCTGATCCTAAATCAAGCAAAACATTGCTCATTCTAGTGTCCCCTATCATACACTGAATAGTAGGACACCCACGGTCCTTGTATTTTGTGTAGGTAGGATTGGACAAAAGTGAGCTGATATTTGCAGCCAAGAATGCTTTCTTAGGAACATTGGTCTTCCTCTTGGTTGTGGAGAGATCCTTCAACACTTTGGCATATTGAGGTATTTGTTGGATGACATCCAACAAGAGGATGTTAACCTTTACTTGCTTAAACACCTCTAATATCTTGTCCATGTTGTCACTCTGCTTTTTGGTTAACCTACTTGGATAGGGAGCTTTTGCCAGGTAGGTTTTCTGCGGTGCCTGAGAAGGAAGCCTTGGTGTATTACCCTCACCCTCAGCCTCTTCTTCACCACCATTCCCACTGAGGGGCTGCATAGATGGTGGTGGGTGTGGCAAGGAAATGTGATTGTCAACCTGTTTCCCATTCCGTATGGTAACAATGGCATTGACATGGTGAACAGGTTCCTCCACATGGTTCACTTGCCTCCCCCGAGGTACCACATTCTCATTTTGCATGTGTTGTTGCTGGTACATACGGGGGTTAGCCTCAGGCTGGCTAGGCAAAGACCCTCTCTCTCTCTCATGTACAGACTGAGCCAATTGGCCCATCTGAAGCTCTAGAGATTTGATGGTCTGCTGATTTGAAGTGAGAACTTGACTCGTAGTTGACATAAAAAAATTCATTGAGTTTTCAAGTCCACGAGTCAAGGTCTCAAGCGAATTGAATCGGGTTTCCATATTATTGGAATTTGGGAAACCCGATTGATTGGTGGTTTGCGCTTGGGATGGCTGATAGGAATGTGCATGCATGGGAGGTTGGTGTGATTGGTAATGTGGTCTAGAGGAGTTTGAAGGACCACATGGGGCATTATTTTGGTTCCATGAAAAATTGGGGTGGTTCCTCCGTCCAGGATTATAAGATGATGAGTATGGGTCATTCCTGGCTCTATCATAGATGGCGTTGACACGCTCCATCTCAGGAGGAATGGACTCACACTCCCTTTCTACATGACCTATCCTACCACATGAATGACAGGGAACTGGACCAGATGTGGACATGTGAGGTGCACCTTGTTGGTTTTGGAGCTCAATCAAATCCATACGGCGCATTAAGGCCGCCATGCGCGCCTCGGTGGCCGTAGTGGTATCGATAACAAATGCGGCACCCGATCTAGTCGAGTTTGCATTCGCGATCCTCGCTCCTATGCTAGATGATGCAGGTGGTTCCCTCACACTCTCCCATTGCATGGTTTTCTCGGCAAGGTCTTCTAGGAAAGCCCATGCCTCCCTTTCATCCTTTCCCAAGAACTCTCATTGACACATGGACTCAAGGAGCGTTCTTGACGGGATGTGAAGACCCTCGTAAACAATCTGACAAAGGCGCCACAACTCGATGTCATGGTGAGGGCATGAGGATAGTAGCTCCTTGAACCTCTCTAAGTATGCATGGAATGGTTCGGTCTCATGTTGATAGAACGAATTGATTTCGTTCCTCAATTATTGAGTCCGATGATTTGGGAAGTACTTCTTGAGGAATGCAGATTGAAACTCATCCCAAGTCCTAAAGGCATTCGCCTGGTTGCTGTAAAACCACTTCTTGGCGTCATCCTTCAGCGCAAAGGGGACAAGCCTAAGATGGATGGAGTCTGTGCTAAGTTGTTGCAGCTTGAACATAGCACAGACCTCCTCAAATTCCCTGAGAAAGATATAAGGGTCACCCTTCCCAGTGAAGTGGGGGAGCATGGAAATAAACTGAGGTTTAACCTCAAAATGGTTCCCATTAGCCTTTGGTAATACGATGCATGAGGGTATAGCTGTACGGCTCGGGTAGCATCGATCACGTAGAGGTATGGGAGCGACAACTGGAAGCACAGGTCGAACAGGTGGGTCCAGCAACTGCTCCTCCTCATGGAAATTAGCAGCCATTGAACCCAGACTGTGTGCGACACGAGAGGAGGAAGGCGTCGAGAAGTTGACTACCAAAGCAGGGTTGACAACGCGCCTCGTCAAACGACCACTCTCGTCTCGTGCCCACGAAAGCATGCACAAAGGTGCACACACCCACAACTAAACTTCTTTTCTTTTTCTTTTTTTAACAAAGAATGTGCGTAGAGGAGAAGACGGGGGAACACAGGAGAGAAAGAATGACTCAGGAGAGAAAGCAAGAAGTCCTTATGCTACGGCAGATGGGTACAGGTAGAAGAACAAGTGCAAACAAGGCTCAAGCAATCCTAAGGTCGCTATAGGTCCTTACAGCTAGACGACGCCTAACTGCGAGGTCACACGGCCTCAACATGCCTCACCTCCCTACGACGAGGACCACAAAGCCCAGCAAGTGAGCCAAGATCCGGGGATCTCGTCTCTCCTACTATCGACAAAATGGGCAACGCCGATCAGGTCATGACGGTCGGGACCGGATCACTCTCCTAATGCGCCCGAAATCCTTAGGGCCAATGTCTACTTGATTTTAAAATTAGGCTCTTGATTAGTGTGGTTTGTGGGGCAAAGGAAAGGGTGATGAAATCCCCCACCTTATCTTTTACGGGACAACCCCTCCTTAGTAGCGTTTTGGAGTCCTAAATATAACAATCAACTCTCCAAACAACGCTCAACTCACACTTGTTGCAATGCACTTCCTACTAACTAATGCATATCATACGAAATGCATGAATGAGAGTAGAAGGTGCGTACCTCACGCCAACACTCAGCAACTGAAAATAAAGCTAAAATAAAAGACAATCTAAATGCTTAAGTCACATACATGGTGCATGACCTAAACAAGAAAGAATGCCTAGTCTTCTGCTTTGAGTTTTAGGGTCCAAGATGCTTAAAGGAGGTTTGATTATTGATCTGGGAATGAACTATAAGTCAAAACATGCCAAATTGAGTCCCAGATTACTAGATCATGTAGAGAAACAACACAAAGAAATTAAAAGATGATTGGCGGTCTCAGACCGCTGATTGGCGGTCTGAAGTGCTCAGGGCGTCTGGAAATTTCTTCAGCAGCCTCCTCTTGCTATCCCCAGTCTCCTAAACCAAAGAAAAACTACAAAACACAAATTAAATCCACTTGAATCGTCCAAACAAGAGTCTGGACTGGCACCGCCCCGGCAACGGCGCCAAAAACTTGTTGAACGTTTTAATTTAAACCACAAGTGCACGCCCGCGATTAAGCGGTGGCAAGTACGGGTCGTCCTCAGGGAGGTCAGTAGACTCTTGCTTGTACAAAATCAAGTGGCAAAAATTGGGGGAGAAAGATTGATTATGCTACTCTACACTAAACTACGCTAAGAAGTACGAAATGCGAAAGAAAGAAACAAACGATCAAATAAAAACTAAGCTAAGAACAAAATAGAGGTGCTGGAATTCAGGAATGGGAAAACCCCTAAGGGGTGGAGTGAGTGCACACAAGCAAAGAGGTGGGTGTTGAATACATTCTCTAAGCACAAATAGAGGTGGTGTTATCATGCATAGGAAGTGTCTAAATGTTGTGCCAAAACATATCAATCTATTCACTAACTTAGTTGATTAACATTTACATATGCAAGATGTTTATTTCAGAACCTAAACAAGTAAATTCTATCGTAAACAAGCAAGCATACATTCATGTTTTATCAACACATCAAAAAAATAAAATAAAGCATTCATCTCATTCTCTAATGCATGTATGTACATCTACTCCACCCCCCAAAGGGGATGGAACTACTCACTAAACATTACACTAATTATTAAACTAAGCAAAGAAAGCATATTAAAAGTAAGCTACAAATAAAAGACGATTAAACTAAAACATGCACAAACAATAAAATAAGCATAAACAAACAATGAAAGAAACACAAAACTTATTGATAAAATGACTCACATTTCAAGTAGCATCCTCCTACTTTAGTGTGTGCTTCAAGGCCTCACTTCTAGTAGGAAGAATAGCCACTTAAAATATGGAGTGATTACAATAGAAGGTGAAGAGTTCTATTTATAGCCAAAGAAAAAGCCACTCTGGGACAATCCCCCGATGTGGGACGAAACCAATACCAAAAATGGACTACATATACACTAATACGTAACCCATAGAACTCTTAGCGGATTTGGGCCAAAAGTGACCGCCAATTGGCGGTCTAAAAAGTCCGGATCCATCTCGAATTTGTGTTGGGCTTTGCTTAGTGTATTTGGTGGTCTTAGATGCATCTACTTCGTTTATTGGAGCTCTGACCCGAATAGAATTGCCAAAATACTCCCCATGATGGTGGGGAGTATTCTGGTTTGCTCTTAGGTCCTTCTGTCTTGCGTTCAGGTCCTTCTCCCTTGCATCTTGGTCCCTAGATCTCACAATTCAGTCCTTTTCCCAGCTTTTGGGTCCTTTTATGCTTCATCTCTTCAAACCTATTTATTCCTGAAAACTAAACATAAAACTCGTGACATAGCATTCTTTAGGTGAAAGATAATGGATATAAGATACAAATATGAGCATGAAATGATGTCAATCACTAAACATAAAACTTGTCACGTAGCATTGCTTAGTTGTAAGATAATGGATATTAGATACAAATATGAGCAAGAAATGATGTCAATCATTCTCCTTTATATCCTTCTTTTGAAAAATCAATTAAAATGAACCCCAAGTTATCCACTCGAACTCCAATTTTATTATCAGCCCACTTGCATCTAAATACAGGTACTTTGAATTTAACAAAGTCTAGCTCCCATATGTCTTCAATTACACCGTAATAGGACATGTCGGCTTATACAAGATTCTTGTCTTTAGAACTAGACACATGCCAAGACTCTGCTATTAAGGTGACGCCACTATTTTGAATAGCACTTTTGGAATCTTCACAGACTCTGTAGAAAGAATATCCATTGATATCATAGTAGCTATAACTATAACAGCGGAATGCGGACCGTAGGCCAACCACTGTATTAAGTCCGAACCATCACGCTGGAAAGCCACATGGTTGAACCAAGAGATAAAATTTTTATTGTCACTATTTATTACTTGTTCATTACTCCACAAAGGATTTCTTTCCTTTAGAAACTTCATGTATTCATTTAGGTAAGGTTGAACTTCATTTGAATTGCACAACACATAAAAATATGCTGTCATTAAGTCCTCACCATTTGGATTTATCAATTTCATCCCACGTGTCTCTTTACCATTAGCACGTTCATCATGACGATTTTTCGGAAGTCCAACACTTTTGGTGTTTCCTAGGTATCCAGTGTAATACTCAATAACCTCAGCTATGTATCTTTCAACAATACCAGCGTCTGCCCTTTGACTATTGATGATAAGCATCAAAAACTGACTCTTTGTCATCCCACAATCTCTTTAGGTTATCAATTAAGGGTCTTAAATACACATCTATGTGATTTCCAGGTTGCTTCGGACCAAAAATCATTAAAGACAACATAATATATTTATTTTTCATGCATAACCACGAAGGCAAATTGTAAATTACAAGCAGAACAAGCAAGGAACTGTGAATGCTACTCAAACTACCGAACGAATTCATTCCGTCCGTACAGAGTCCAAGTCATACATTCTTGGATTCTTCACCAAATACAGGAAAGTCGTAATCTATTTTTTCCATTGAGGTGAATCTGCAGGATGACGTAGCCACTGATCAATTGGTTTCTCACGATCAACATGCCATGTCATGTTTTTGTAATCCTACTTACCCGCAAACAAACATTTAAGCCTTGGTATTATCGGAAGATACAACAAAATCTTAGCAGGAGGTTCTTTGATTTTCAACTCATCAGCATCTACATTGTGGTTTGGTCCACCGCGTTTCATTTTGTATCATGAAACATTACACCTGGGACAGGAATATATGTTTTCAAACTCACCCCTATACAATATACAATCGTTCGTACATGCAAGTATCTTCCTACATTCTATTCCCATAAGACACAATACTTTCTTAGCACCATAAGTTCTATCCGGCAGTTCATTATGCTCTGGAAGAACCTCTTTGATAGGCTTCAATAGTGATGTGAAACTGACATCCGTCCAACCATTTTCTGCTTTTAAGTTGTACAACTTCAACACCGCTGACAATCTAGTAAATTTGGTGCAACCCTTGTACAACGGCTTCTCATTGTCACTCAACAAACTAGCAAGTAAATCTGGGTTCGACAAAAACTATTCAGCTATATCCTGAACCATTTCCTCTAAGTGATCTCCCGCATTAACATTATCCCTGCCATTTTTGGAACATCTAAATGATTCATTTTCGCCGTGCCATATCAACCGTCTGTAACTTGGGTCGAAACCTTTCTCAAACATATGATATTTTATTTTCCCAAAAGTTAACAATGACATATTATGACACTTTTTAGACGGACAATATGCCATGTCTCTACCATTTGTATTCTTTAAATGATTTTTGCCAACCTCTAAGAACATATTCACTCTGTTCTCTTACTTATCACTTAATCGGTTTGAAAGAATCCACTCTCGATCCATTTAAATCTAAACATTAAGAAAAATGATAGTTATTATTGAAGAAAATAAGTAAAATTTCAATATAAAAGAAGGTGTTAATAGATGAGAAGATCCGGAGACGAAGATGAGAAAAGAATGACTCAGGACAGAGGAGATGAAGTCCTTAATCTAGCATATGAATAAGGAAGGTTAGAAACCTAACTAAGCAATCAAGGCCAAAGCAAGCCTAAAGTCCACTATATGTCCTTAGCACTAGACAATGCCTAACTTTGAGGTCCCACCGAGGACCAGTAATCTGTAGGAAATCAAGAACCCGGAGGTTCCTAAAATCTCAGGGAGACTAGATGGGCAACGACGTTCAGTCTGAAACGGTTTTAAACAACGAGGACCACTAGTCTGTAGAAAATCAAGAACCCAGAGGTTCCTAAAATCTCAAGGAGACTACATGGGCAACGACGTCCAGGCATAAACCGTCTTAAACGGTTTCCTCTCCTCAATGCGTCCAGAAATCCTAGGGGCCAATGTCTAAATTGATTTTATCAATGCTTTTATTAAGTGGTTTTTGGGCCAAGGAAATGATGGAATCCCCCACCTCATCTCCTATAGGTGATTGCCCCCTAAGTTTTTTTCATACCTTAATCTAGGAAACACACCAAACAAACACTCACCTCACTCTTGTTCCAATGCAAGTGCTACTAACTAATGCGTGATTTCTAATGAATGATGAGTGTAAGAGATTACTTACCTTACGTCAGCAATCTATGACAGAAATCATAAAATAAGTAATAAATACGATGAATGGAAAGTCCTATATGACGAATGACTTAGCAAATATTGTCTAATCTTTTGCTTTAGGTTATTAAAGGCCAAGTTGCTTAAGGGGGTCGATGAGTTATTATCATAATACCAGCATATTTACAGACAATATATGTAAATAATATTGAAAATTCAAAGAAGCAAGGCAATAAACATTTTAAATATTAAAAGAAAATATTAAAAACAATTACTTGGATTGACGGAAAAACATTTGAACACAAAATATCATGTTATTAATAACAATTGGGAGTAAAATTTTATTGAAATTTTGGCAGAACCTCCGCTTAAAATTTGATATGTAAAATTCTTCAAATCTTGGAATTTACAAGAAAAATGTATAATATTCTCCACTACATCACATTCACATTACAAATCTACTCATGTAGAAATACACATGTATGAGACCCATGAAGAACGTTAGTTTATTTACATTCAAATTTACTCAATAATGCATCCTAAACATCGAGCATATGATAAAAAAAACGAGCATGATTTTAATTCCATTTCTTGTGCTCGTGCCAATTTACCACTACCATTTCGAAATAAGTTGGCTCTTCCTATGATTATAATTATATCACTCACGGGTCGTTCAGTTCAACTTCTTAAATTATAACGTAGAATATATTCTTGTAACATTTACTTCAACAACATTTTGTAATCCATTAAAGTTTCTTAGTTTGAGTGATTTAAAAAGGTATATGTTTTGTTGAACTTTTCTTATTAGGCAGGATGTCTGACTTCAATTCAACCCACATAACATCATTATTTAACGAAATATCGCAATCAGCAAACATTCCAAAACCATTATATTTGAACAAATGTTTACTGTTAATTACAATGAGAAAATCATTTCATTTTTCTGATCAAAGCAAACAAAAAAAAGTTACCAAGTTATTACTTTACATGTAAAAAAAATTAAGGCTAAAAAATGAGATCACACAAGATGAGTAGTAAGTAGGCGAAGCATGTAAATCTAACAAGGCATATACCAAACAAGGTGGAGTAGGTTGCGGTGGCTGCAGTGATGGTGGCTGTCGTGGAGGCTGCGATGACGGAGGAAGTGGAGGTCGAGGAGGTCGCGAAGGTTGCAATGAAGGTCGAGGAAATCGCGGAGGCTGCAGTGGAGGTCTTGGAGGCTATGGTGAAAGAACTCGGGGGGTTTGTCGCGGTAGAGGGGGCTAGGGTTTGGTCAGAAATTGGTCGCGGTGGAGGGTGTAGGGTTTGGTCGGGGTCAAGGCGATGGTTGTCGACGTCTCTGTGGTGGATTTGGTCGTAGACAGGTCGTTGCAGTGGATTTGGTCGCGGTGGATGGGGCTAGCGTTCTATGGGTCGGCTGTGTAGGGTTTTGTCGGGGTGAATAGTTTTGTCCGAATAAAAGAAAAAAATGAACTAAAGGCTCATAGACGTCGGATATCTGGCCCACCCGACGTCTATACCTCGACGTCTATTGGGATGGGGTAATAGACGCCGGTTGTACCATAGAACCGACGTCAGGGTATAGACGTCAGTCTCCATGCATTTTCCCTCCACCGATGTCTATATCTATCAATAGACATCTGCCATATACATAGCTGAAATCTATACCTATAGGCTTCGGTTATGTATACGGTGGATGTCTACGTGGCGACTAGTATAGGCATTTCTGCAATAGTGTAAAGATTGACTAAAATAAACTATAGACCAAACAAAGAAATTTGAATTCAGGAAGAGAAACCTTAAGGGGTGGAGTGTGTGCACATATGAAGTGAAATAAGTGGTGAATGACGCATGTATGTGTATGTCTCATGTGTGTGTCTTCATGCATAGGAAGTGTCTAAAGATTTGGCAAAACCTATCAATCCATTCACACAACGTATCAGCACTTACTACTTGATTATCATAAGACTAGGCTCAGCATGAGAAGTGTCAAACAATATGGCAAGACTCATCAAAAACCATGAACTCATGTGAAGAACAAAGCTAAGCATCGGAGGTGTCTAAATTTTATGGCAAAATCCATCAAACAAAGTTTCTTCAATCAATCAAGCAAGCAAACACAAATACAAACGCACAACATACATGTAGCATACGCAACAGGAAATTTAAGTTAATAAACATAAGGAAACTAAGCATGGGAAGTGTCTAAATCTTATGGCAAAACCCATAAAAAATCCATCAACATGTAGATGATTAAAAAATCCTCCAACATGTAGATGATTAAAAAATCCTCCAACATGTAGATGATTAAAAAATCCTCCAAGTGTACACAATCAAAAATTCATCAAACATCAAAACTTCACAACATATATGTGCATCATCTCCACCCCCAAAAAGGGATCGAACTGCTCATTAATCACTAGACTAGCATTTTTCTTAAGAACAAAAAACATTCTAACTATTTCAACTAAGATTAGTTAAACAAACTTAAGCTAAGCATGCAAGGAATAAAAGAGGCAATATTAAACTAACAAAAACTTCATTTATTCATGACTCACATTACTAGTAGTATCTCCCCACTTGAGTTTTTGCTTCAAGACTTGACTCTAAGTAGAGGGATTGTCCACTAAGCAATGAATGTATTACAAAGGAGTAGGAAGAGTTCTATTTATATCCATGAAAAAAGGTAACCGGGGACAATCCCCCGGTAAGGGACTAAGCGCATACCATATGTGGACTAAATACATACTAATACAACACCCGACTGAAGGTAATCAGTTTTGGATCCAAATCAACCACCAATTGGCGGTTCGGAACTGCCAAATGGTGGCTTGGAATGGGTTGATCGGGTTGTGCTTTGGTGGAGCCTTTTGTGGATGGATCTCTTCATGTTTGGTGCACCCGAATTGGTTGTTGGAGCTTAAGCCTAGATCTAATTGCCAAAATACTCCTCATGATGGTGTGGAGTTTCTCGATTTGCTTATTGGTCCTTTTGGTTTACATTCGGGTCCTTCCCTCTTGCATATCAGCCCATAAGTCTCATACTTCACTCATTTTTCTTGCGTTCAGGTCCTTTTTGTGTCTCTTCTTCTCAAACCTATTTATTCCTGAAACTTTAACATAAAACTCGTTACGTAGCATTGCTTAGGTTCAAAATAGAGGATATAATGCACGAATATATACATGATATGATGTCAATCCCTATCCATAAACATCTTTGTGAGAGCTTCCAAGGTCTTCTTGGGTTTTGAGTCCACGTATTTCGCTTGAAGCGAGTCACCCATGGAGGCTACATTAGACCGTGAACATAGTTCTCTTATCTTCCCACTTTGCTGCAACCTCTTTCTCAGCATCGGTTGCCTTCTCATTTAATTTTAGGATTTCACCATCCAAAATATGAGTTAGTTTTTCAAACTTCAACACGGTGCTAAGCTTGAGTTACCAGCCATTGTAGTTGGAGCCATCATTTGCCAATGGCTGTTTCTCAATAATAGATCTCACAATAGGTTGAATGTTTGACATTTCTCTAAAATAATTTATTGGGGTTTTCATGTCAATTTTATGTTTGTAAAAATTGTACCGTAAATAAATAAATAAATAAATATGTCGATAAAAGCAGTAATACAAGATCCTATCATTTATAACATAGACTAGCTAAAGGCTATCAAATGTCACAAACTCAAGGTAAGTAACATTTTCTAATCATAACCATTTTTATATTTTGCAAACTCTTGCCTTTTAAAACTCTTATGATTCTTGTCATTTTAATTAAGAGGGAATTTGCCCAATCCTCCTAAGAAAAACTCAATTTCTCAAAACCGAGCGAGGGCTCTGGGTTTTGTTTAGGAAATTTATTTCATTTGATATGAGATATGATTGTCCATTGTATTCATAAACAAATACACATAGTGTCCACTAAGGGTGAAACTCACTTCATGTACTTTTTGATGGCACAATGATTGATATGTTTTAATTAACCGCAAGTGCACGGCCGCGTTGAAGCGGTGACAAATACAGATCGATCCACAAGGAGGTGTGTCGACTTTTGGTTTGTGCGAAGGTGAGTGGGGAAGAAAGGAGAGAAAGGAGTTATGATCTACACTACACTACAATGCGAAAGTAAATGGAAAATAAGCAATAAACCTAAACCCCAAATGGGGTAGAGAAAAGTGTGTGAATACAAAGATATGTGTATGTGTGTGTGTGTTCAGTTAAGCTCATCACAATATGTAGTGCATGAAAATGATAAAACTACATCCAACTTTGCCTCCACATGAATTAAGATAACACAATATCATTAAAACATACAAGACAATAATTGGAATGAAGCTAAATTAACTCATGTATAAAGACTAGACCCTACTATGCCTCCACATGAAATAAGATAGCACATTATCATTAAAACATACAAGGCATTAACCAAGGTAAAGACAACAAGAGTACATGCAACTACAAATCATGTTTCTTTCATCAATTCCATTCATATCCTCACCTTATCATTCCCCATAAAATAGGTCCACTAATCTACACATAAGCTAAGCTTCATTCAAGAGCATTAGCATATCAAAGACAAGAGTGAAATCCCATTAGATGGTTATGGAAATCATATAAGGCTCAAGGGATTAAGATAACACACACCTAATACACCACATGATCATATCACATATTTCTCTACCCCCAAATGGGGATGAAACTACTCACTAATCATTACACTAACTACATTAACAAAATGAAACATTGTACTGAAATGAAATTAAACTAAGCAAGCAAGAAATATTAAAGAAGCTAAAAGGAAAGGAAAGGAAAGTAAAACTAAAGAAGCATGCAAGAATTAAAAGACAAGATTAAAAGAAACTAATAACAATTATTTTATTAAAATGACTCACATTGAAGGTAGCACTCTTCTCCACCTTGAGTTTTGCTTCAAGGCTTACTCCAAGTAGAGAGAATGCCACCAAGGAATGAGTAGTTTACGATGGAGGAGGAGGAGTTCTATTTATAGCCATAGAAAAAGGTAATCCGGAACAATCCCCCGGTATGGGACTAAACAAATACCAAAAATAGCCTAAACAAACACTAATACATGCGCTCCAGAAATATTAGCAGATGCGGAGAGATCCGGACCGACAATTCGCGGTCCTAGACCGCCAATTGAGCTTATAGACCGCCAATTGGCGGTCTATAAGCTTTGGATCGGGTTAAATTTTGTTGTGGGCTTTTTTGGATATCTTTGTCGGTCTTTGATGCATATACTTCATTTATTGGAGCTCCGACTCGAATCGAATTGCCAAAATACTAACCATGATGGTGTGGAGTTTTCTATTTTGCTCTTTGGTCCTTCGGTCTTACGTTCAGGTGCTTCTCCCTTGCATGTTAGTCCTCGAGTCTCTCAACTCGGTCCTTTTCCTTGCTATTTGGTCAATTTATAGTCTCTCCTTCTCAAACCAACTTATTCCTGAAAACTAAACATAAAACTCATTACATAGCATTGTTTGGGGTGAAAGATAATGGATATAAGACACAAAGATATGCATGAAATGATGCGAATCACACAACAATGAATATCCTTATATGTCCCACTATTTCCAAAGATGGAGGAAATTATCTCCTACTAAGGTTGAGCAGAATGTCCCTTGATCGATGGCTTCTAGTGGATGAAATAAGAAAGAAAGAACTTCTTAATTTTTTTAGTTTGGACAATTAAACATTTTACATGTGATTTTAAAATTTAGGTGGTCATGCAAGCATACATTCATACTTATCCTAACCATTCATTCAATCACATACATGTCAAGCACACAAACATAAATTAATTCATTCACACATTGGTGTGAGTTTATATGTTCCCACGTCCTCGACGTTCGCACCTTCTTCTTGCACCATGAATCTAAATTTTGCAAAATATAAACACACATCTCTCGATTTGAAACTAAATTGTCTAGTGCAAGTCCTATATATAAAAGTTCTCTCATATGCTTGCATATAAAATAAATGGTTTTTACATATACATAAGTCCCTGTGATTTATAATAATAATAACAACAATGATATACACATATCATTCATTCACATATGGCTTCGATTGGAACATATAAACTCACTTATTCCTGCAAAACCGAAGAAGTGCAACAATATGTACATATACTATTTTACACTATTTAGTTGATCATTCATCTCTCAATTAAATAATTCAAAATCATTTGAAATTCTTTAAAATGATTCAAATATCCATAGTTCAAGATATTTTAAATATTTGAACCGAAGTTTATCTAAATTCCCAAGAACTGTTCAAGGAAAATAAACTTATTTGCTCCTTTTTGTTTTGTTGAATCCAAGTAAAATAATCATTTAAAATAAACAAAAAAATTACAAAATTAGACATAAGTATAGAACTTGATTTTAATAATCATATGACATGTTTTAAATCATTTAAAACTATCAAAAGAAAAATTAAAATCAAAATCGACAAAACAATCCTATTTTCCTGATTTTCTTAGTTTCACCTTAAAAATCAGAATTAATCCATTGATCTTAATGGTTAAAATATTATGTAACATCACAAACTAATGTAGGAAAATAATAAACACAAAATTCATGATTATAATTTCACGCATCCATCAAAAAAGGAAAAGGACTCCAGAAAGGGCAAAACTCGAATTATTCAATTAAGAGATGGCAAACTAAATATATTAAATAGCTTACTCATTGAAAATATGAACAAAAAACTCTGATACCACTATAGGATTTCTTTCCCTATACTTGTATATATATTTAAAAAATTTACAAGCAATTAGGATTGGTTTTCATATTTTTCAACAATTTTATGTACACAATTTCCTAATTGTATTTCAACATATATAATAAACTAATTAATATTGAAATACATGGATTGGATCATACCTAGGGGATTATCAAATCCCTCTTACGATTCGAAAGTCGGGTTACACGTCGGATCGCCTCGGAATTACCTCTAAGTGTTCGCCAAACTCTAAACAAGATTAGACAGATCGAAGCTACTCAATCAATCTCTAATACGGGGTTAGAATCTAGCTAATAAGCTCCAAAGAAATTAATCTCCGGCACACTATTAAAACTAAGAGAATTTCGGATGGAATGATGGAGAAAGTTGGAGAGAGATGAATTTTACATTTTTATAGGTATTTATAGGTTTTCCTCTGACCTACATCATGTGCAAACCACTTACACCTGATCTTTGTTAATCTCTCCACTAAACAACATCATGTGTAAACAACTTTGCACAAGATCTCTTGTTTATCTCTCCACTAAACCACTAAACCACTAAACCACTTACACCTGATCTTTGTTAATCCCTCTTGTTTATCTCTCCACTTTGCACAAGATCTCTTGTTTATCTCTCCACTTTGCACATGATCTCTTGTTTATTTTGCCACATCGTCATCCCATAACTACTTTTGACCAATGTGGATTAAATCCAACCATTAATCAGTAAAAATTCTCATATTGATATGCACAAACCTGGGCAAATGGTTGGACCATTTTTTCACTATTTTTTGACTTTACCAAATTTTGGATTAATATCCAACAAAATTTGGACTTTGGAGTTTTATCAAATTCATATGTTATAATGTTGCAGATCAGATTATATCATGTAATATATTATCATATATATTGTCAAAACATTATACCCCATAATATATACATCTCATACAAATTTATTTATTATTCTAAACATGTTGTTTTTACGACATATTGATTTTATTATTTTGCCACGTGTACATTATTTCATAACACATGAAGCTTAATACATCAGATAAAATATAAAATCATATTTCTTGTTTGCCAGTTTTGTGGTGTGACCTATAAGAGGATATAAGTTATGTTGGCAATGATATAAAACACATTATATAATAAACTATAAGCGGTATCTAGCTACACATTATAGTTACCCAAACAACGAAGATGTTTTGCTCACTCGAACAGAACACGATCCATTTAGTGATATAAATAATATCACTTGTGTCTATCCCTTGCCTCATGATATTAAGAATATTATACAAAGTAGAAATGTGTCATCTTTGTATTATATATTCATTTCTTAATTTCTCAAGCAAATTATAAATATGTAATTATACATAATTACATTGTGCACATTATAAATTTGCTTTATCAAGGGGCCCAGCAATATCATCACTCAAGTGAAAAGGGACAATGATAATCTTTCGACATATCCTCTTTTCCTGCACAAGTCATCTATAACCAACTATTATCTTTATCTCTATACTTAATGACAACTTTTGATCATAATCAAATTATACACTTCTCATATGAAAAGATATAGGTCTCGTATCTTAGAATTTTAAGACACAATGAAACATTAATGACAAAAATACAATTCCATCATGCTTCATTTGTTAGGTCAATTCAATATATGAAAGAAACATTTTCTATTTCATATACTCATGTTGTTAAATACTTGTAGAGCTACAATATCCTTTAACCAACATGACAATCTTAACTCGGTTATTAATGTTCCATGTTAATCACCATGATTGTGAATTACTTTTGATTTATGTAAACCACTTTCTTTTAGAGCTCTATGGTTAAGGACCAAGAACTTCTTCCTTAACACTTCTACAAGACGAATACATTAATCAAGGAACAAAATGTTTATACATTCAATTCATAATAAAAGACATATAAAAACAAAACTTTTAGAAAACATTCCTTTCAATATTTTGGATATTATCTACACTAAATATTATTCTTTTGTCTTTTTTGTAGATGATTGCAAATCCTTAAAAAGAAGGAAGGAAAGATTTTGATGGAAAGAAATGAAATGAAAAGTTACCAATTATAATCCCGATGACACCACAAAACCTTCCAAAATTATTTCCCACATTCCTTAATGAAAGAAAAAGGGAAAATTATCCCTCAAATTCGTCTCTAGGTTATTTGTATCGAATAAGTTGCTTGTGCCCATATGATACATTAAGGATACTGTAAGTTGCTTGCGCCCTCACTATGTAGTCCAAACACATCTTCCTAATTTACTATAGTAATTGCATGGTCATTGGTAGTGAGTAAATCATCAACACAAATTACTTGTGGATTCCGAACCCTAGAACTCCTTTTATATAGGATTTCATCTTGATAAGTTTTGTTTCTGTTTTGTGTTAGTATAGTTAAACTCAAAAACTACAGCAATTCTGTTTTTCTTTCGATATAGTTTCAGTGAAATAAGATTTACTTCGTAACTTATTCCTTGTGGATTTGAACCCCAATTATCCTTGCTAGTTTATGATATAAGTTGTGGTATTTTAAGAGCTTAACAAAGCTTGTCACTTAATCAATTTGAATTTCATGTGTAACAACGGGATGGTGACATTGAAGTTAATTTGATGACAAACGAGTGTTCTTGTGGCATGTTTCAAATTATTGGAATACCGTGTGTTCATACGATTGCTGCAACTCTTGATCGTGGGGTCAGTATGTACAAATTGTGTTCCCCATTTTCTGCCAATGAGTCATGGAGGGAGACATATAAAGAAACAATTTACCCTTGTGGTAACGAGGATGAATGGACTACTCATAATCACATAAAGAATATGGAAGTGAAAGTGCTTATTGAAAGAAATCCAGTCAGTCGCCCAAAGAAGATAAAAATAGGAAAGGAAAAGGAGAAAACGTCTACCATCTCAAGAATAAGTTGTGGTCCAGTCGCACAAATGCAGTAGATGTGGTGGAAGTGGACACAAGAAGAGGGGATGTAAAGTTAGATTGTAAAGCTATTCTTTAGATCTGTTTTAATGATGCACTCGATACGACTCGATGGATGCTCGATATAGCTCGATGTTTGTTATTATAAGTACATTGAGTTTGTTATCTTCTATATTGTTTGTGTACTCAATCTAGCGTGATGTCTACTCGATAGTTCTCGATAAGTGTGGATGTAAAGTTAGACTATAAACCTATTGTTTAGATCTATTTCAATGATGCGCGCCATACTGCTTGATGGACAATCAATATTGCTCGACGTTTGCTATTGTAACAATGTTCAGTTCATTATCTTCTGTTTTGATTGTGTACTCGATTGAGCACGATGGCAGCTTGATGGTCCTCAATATACACATGCCATGCCCTCGCAGTCACAATCGCAACATGCCTTTTTCAAAAATTACTTTAATATTGTCTTCGTTGCATTTGATGGTTCATTTTCCACCACAGATAGGAGACATCGAAAAGACATCAATCCGGCGAAGGTTCAAAATACGAGGATAGAAAAGAGGTCAAGGCTGCATACCCCTCCTTTTCACGTATTTATTGTTTCCTTCCAGCTGTCCAAAGAGCAGAAGACTCTTTTTGTTCAATCTTTTTCTGTCGACGAATGGATTCTCCATCTGCTGCTTCGAACCCACAACAAGTGATGGTTTATCAGGTTTGTCAATGTAACCATGGTTTCTTCCTTTCTTGATGTACAAACTTGCTGAAGTCGGTGTGTTTGTTGTCCCAGGAGTCCACCAACTACTTCCAGTCGTCGAAATACTCCTGGACAACGATAGAGAAGGAGATGAACAAAATGGACGACGAGTAGAAGGCCATATTCTTGGGGACCCTCTTCGGTCACTTCATCACGCTGAATAACATCTCAGTAGACAATGTCATTGTCGATTGGTTCATAGACCACTACGACGCCAAGGAGGGGGTGAGGATCGGGTCTGGGTAGTCCCCCTCACCGAAGAAGAAGTTGCCCTAATTTTTGGCCTTGGCTTGCATGGCCAGATAGTCCATATGTACCCAACCCACATCGCAAGGTGATGGAATGAGTCCCTTTTCAACCTTTCGCTACAGGCTCAGATGATAGCTGCCAGGTTGATGGGGGAGCATGAGGAGTACGTTCGTCTCCTCATTTCTTACATTTTCTACCATTTCTTGTTCTGTGATGCCACACATCGCACAACGGTTTGGTACATGGAGTACTTGGCTGACCTCAGACGCCTTCACAAGTACGCATGGGGAAAGGTCGTTCACCAAGCCCTTATGCGGGGGATAGAGAAAGCAAGTGGGGGACTCCAGGACAGGAGATCCTACGACAACTATGCTCCCAATAAGGGGAACGTAGATGGTTTAGTCATACTACAGGTGAATATACCATTTTACATTTTTTGGTGGCTTTTTATACTAACCGTCCATCCATTTTAAGCAATGGTTTTGTCCTTTTTGAACCATTGGTTTCTCCTTTTTATGGTTCAAGGATTACCTTTTTATATGGTCGTTCCTTTTTAAACAATGGTTTTTCTCCTTTCTAACCTTCGAGTGTACCATTCTACAGTTTCAGGGTGCCTTTTTATACGTATCATGTTTTTAACAGTCGTCTTGCATTAACAGGTGTGGCTTTGTGAGAAGTTCATGTTGGGGGAGCCTACGGGAGGTCTCTACCTGAGGTTCAACTGCTGGTCTGCTTTGTTCAATGCTAATTCTAGACACTTATGAATGGAATCAAGATTCATTCTGGACAAATTCCGGACTGACTCTTGCCCATGTTAAGTATTCCATTTTGTCCATGAAAGGACGAGTCTATTTTATAAACCACCAATTGGTCCTATTAGAAACCAACATTAGTCCTTTGTACATTGTTCTTGAGTATTGGTTAATTAATTTTTCATTCGTTTGTGTCAAAAGAGTCCAGAGAGTGTCAAAAGTGTGTCAATGAAGCCATTCCAGAGAGTGTCTGAAATGTGTCTAGAGTGTGTCCAACAACCAGTCCAATCCTGGACACGAGCACTGATAGAAACTTGTCCATCACTGGACACAGTCTGGACAATCCTTTGCAAGTGTTTGTCCAGAGTAATTGCAAAGTGTGTCCAACTTGTGTCATCTAAAGGGAACTTTCAAGACTTCGAGTATCAAACGAGACTGTGTCATTTAATACCATGTTGGACTTTCGGTTTAATTCGACTTGAAATGTCGTTTTTATTTGGATGGACAAATTTATTTTATACTTTATTTATGTATGGTTGTCCATAAGCTAATACTCCTATTCATGTGATGGACACGTGACTGGACAATCCTGGACATGCGTCTATTAAGACTTGTGTATACCAGTTTGTCAGATCTTGGAGTTGATTTAAATAGCGTGTAATTACAAACCGAGAAACGATTCATTTCCAAGAAGGAGATGGAATGATTCAAATTCTTTCCATTTATTGTTAAGTTCCCAAACCGCAATTTTCTCGTGTCTGGGCTTCTGTACAAATGCTAGACCAAAGGATGTTCATCACTGGACACTAGCATATCCAGCAATGGACCCTAGCATGTCCATCACTGCGTAGAAGCATGTCCATCACTAGATAGTGGACACCAGCGTGTCCATCACTGGACAGTCTGGACAATCCTTTGCAACCTGTGTCCAGAATGTCTAGGACGTTACAAGTACTAGACACAAGCTAGTCAAAAGTGTCAATGAAGCCAGTCCAGAGAGTGTCTGAAATGTGTCCAACAACCAGTCCAATCCTAGACACCAGCATGTCCAACTTTCTCACATTAGAAGAGTGGGTCCCATCACTATTAAACAAATAAAAATAAAAAACACAGATCTGATATTCTTGTGTGACTTGTGAATTCTATTTATTCCAATTATCTTCATTCATGAAATTTTGTTGATAAGCATCTCAGAGTAGAAGACAAATAACATTCCAAAAGAAACAGTCTTGTGTCTTGGTTTTGTGTGTCCAAAAATGTGTTCAGCCTATGTCCAGAAGAAGTCCAATTCCGGACACGATCCAATTCAGTGTGAGTCCATAATCGGACTGATTGTTGACACGCTATGGACACATTCAGGACACACAAACACATGGGCACTAGCCAGTTCGGAATTTGTCCAGAATGAGTATCGATTCAACAAACATGAACACGAGCCGAAGAAAACATTTCAGAAGTTCGACGGCACAGAAGAAAATAACAAGGAATTAGATTTTAAACGAAGCAACTTACAAAATGCTGGACCAAAAGTAACCAAGGAATGCGGGACACAATGTTCTGCAATATAAATTTACTCACTTACAAAATAACATTTTAAAACAAAACATTACATCACAAGACGACCTCTTCTTACGGGATGGCTCGTCCTAAACCAGGAAACTTCTTCAAAACTCCATGTTTGGCCTTTTCCGGGTTTGTCCAGTGTGGTCTTCATAGTCGGGTGGCACGTCAGGCACGGGGGAGGATGGTAGGTGAGTAGTTGCCGTCTGTGGGGATGGGATTACCAAAACAAAAATAATTGCAGGTTAGTAGAAAAATTACACGTATAACACCTGCAATGTCTAACTTCTGAAACAATATAAACTTATTGTTCTCTATGAGGATGTCCGACAAAATGTCCTGTATGGATGCTAAACATATGTCTAGCGTGGCCATGTGGACAGTTCTTCAAGTTGCCGGAGGATCTGCTGGGTTCGTTGAGGTGGGGGGAGTAAGCATGACACGTTGTCATCAACAAAAAAATCCACACTTTGGATTGCTCGGTGCCCCACACCGCCACGATACCTGCGTCACCCCGGCAGATGTCCCAATGCACCGACGTTGCGTGAGGTAACCGTAGACACACATGAGGTGTTCAAGTCCAACGACCTCCATGATGTCATCATTAACCAGCATTGTGGACTTGACTTTTACTACGATGGAGGAGGAAGATGATGATGGAGAGTGAAGTGTAAGGAAGTAAGGAAAGAAGAAAAGGTAGTTTTATACTTAATTGTCTGTGGGGGTGGGGGTGGGATGATTGGATAGAAAGATAGAGGAACCGTCAAAAAAATGCACTACAAAATTGTGGCTTTTACAGACATGTTTTCCCTCTCAAAAAACGATGGCAGTGTTTAGGAATCCAAACGCCACTACAACTTCTGGAAGAATTCCGGACTGGCTTTTGGCCATGTCCTGGACTACTTAGGTTGCATAAAACCAGGAACTAGTCACTCCGGAATTCGTCCAGATGTTGTCCAGAAGCAGTCTAAACTGGACACGAGCCAGCTCATTGTGGGTCCACTTTATTCACGGATCTAGACAACACTGGACACACTCTGGACTAGCCTAACTTTTAGTGTCGTCTCATTAACCTGCTGGCATATTTATTTCATGAAGGAAGAGAATCAGAATAAATAGATTTAACAAGTAACATAAGAATATCTAGGGAAATTTCTTTGATTGAAGACAAAATTGTCGCCAAAATTCCAACCATGTTGGACCTCCGTTTTCAACCGAACTTTCACGTAAATATAGGTTTAGGAGTGTATTAGGGATATAACGAAAAAAATGGCAAAAAATGGCAAATTTGTATTTAAATAATTGATGTTTAAAATGGACAATCAGTCTAATTCTAGAAACACTGAACCGGATCGTGTCCAGGATTGGACTACTTCTGGACACGGTCCAACTTTCACTGGCTCGTGCCCATGCTTTGTGTGTCTTCAATGTGTTCAGAGCGTGTCCAGAAGCAGTCTAAATTCTGGACACAGTCTAAACACACAAAACCTGGACACAAGACCCTTGTGATAATTGTCCAGTGTGTCTCCCGAGCGGGTCAGTAACGACAGTTTCCACTTGCCAGTGACAATTCATGTAAAAATGTATATAACATAATTAACCCGCTGGGTCATTCAGTCGAAACCAGTTGGGTCATGTCCACTTTAATTTACAACAGATAGAAAACATTATATTTACCAGACTCTTCAGAAATATGTGCCAAAAGTTCTCTTAAGAAGTCCCAGAAGTTTCCTGCCATGGAGGCACACAGTAGTTTCCTGCATGATTTTAATTAAATAGTCGAGGGACTTAATCGTCCTGAACATAGAAGATGCATCCCGAACATCGCAGTGTCATCCTGAATGGGACAAATGTATTGACCGGTTCCATCGTAGTTAGTACAAAGTGATACAAATGGATACTAAGATTACATTCACAACAAACCAAAGAATAAAAAATTCAACAAATTCCAGTGAATAGTTATATAATTACAAGTTCTCATTACAAACAACCCATTAGATGTTCAATAATTACAGGTCCTATATTTTTACATGGAATGATGAGTGTGTGACTAATAAAGAAGCCAATACACCCTTGAGTTAGTGATTGATCGTTTTATATTTCTACCGCAAGTGCACGGCCGCGTTGAAGCGGTGGCAAATACGGGTCGTCCACTGGGAGGTGTGTCGACACTTGGTTCGTGCGAAGGCAAGGGGTAAAGAAAGGAGAAAAGGATTGGTTACACTAAACTACACTACAATGCTAACCTAGAATGCAAAAGGAAATGAAGATAAGCAATAAAACTAAACCCCAAAGGGGGTAGAGAAATAATGTGAACATAAAGAAGTGTGTGTGTGTTCATTAAGCTCCTCACAACATGTAGTGCATGAAATCATAAAACTACATCCAACTTGGCCTCTACATGAATTAAGATAAGACTACATCATTAAAACATACAAGACAATAATTGGAATGAAGCTACATGAACTCAAGTATAAAGACTATACCCTACTATGCCTCCACATGAATTAAGATTTCACTACATCATTAAAACATACAAGACATTAGCTAAGGTAAAGGCAACAAGAGTACATACACTACAAATTGTGTTTCCAATATTAACTTCATCCATATCCTAACCTTATCATTCCCCATAAAATAGGTCCACTAATCAAAGCATAAGCTAAGCTTCATTCAAGAGCATTAGCATATCAAAGATAAGAGTGAAAACCCATTAGATGGTTATGGAAATCATATAAAGCTCAAGGGATAAAGATAACACACACTTAATACACTACATAATTATATCACATATTTCTCCACCCCCCAAATGGGGATGGAACTACTCACTACTCATTACACTAACTATATTAGCAAAAGAAAGCATAATACTGAAATGAAAGTTAACTAAGAAGGCAAGAAGCATTAAAGAAACATAAAAGGAAAGGAAAGACTAAACAAACATGCACAAATTAAAAGACAAGATTGAAAGAAACTAGAAGAATTATTTTATTAACAAATGACTCACATTGAAGGTAGCATTCATCTCCACCTTGAGTTTTTGCTTCAAGGCTCACTCCTTAGTAGAGAGAATGCCACCAAGCAATGGGTAATTACAATGGAAGATGAAGAGTTCTATTTATA
Source organism: Triglochin maritima (assembly GCA_963682175.1). Lineage (NCBI taxonomy): Eukaryota > Viridiplantae > Streptophyta > Magnoliopsida > Alismatales > Juncaginaceae > Triglochin > Triglochin maritima. The sequence goes on from OY821785.1 coordinate 17,048,614, forward strand.
AGCATGGAAAAAGCTAATCGGGGACAATCCCCCGATGTGGGACTAAACCAATACCAAAAATAGCCTAAAAGAACATTAATACAAGTCCAGAAGAAATTTCGACGGATCCTGAGCAATATGGACCGCCAATTAGCGGTCCAAGACCGCCAATTGGCGGTCCAAAATTGTCGGATCGTGTTGGAATTTGTTGTGGGCTTTGCTTTCTGGTATTGTTGGTCTTTGATGCGGTTACTCGACTTGTTGGAGCTCCGACCCGAATAGAATTGGTAAAATACTCCCCATGATGGTGTGGAGTATTCTGTTTTGCTCTTAGGTCCTTCTGTCTTACATTCAGGTCCTTCTCCCTTGCATCTTGGTCCCTAGATCTCACCATTCAGTCCTTTTTCCCAGCTTTTGGGTCCTTTCATGGCTCTTCTCTTCAAACCTCTTTATTCCTGAAAACTAAACATAAAACTCGTCACGTAGCATTGCTTAGGTGTAAGATAATGGATATAAGATACAAATATGAGCATGAAATGATGTCAATCAAATACCCCCACACCTAAGTTTTTGCTAGTCTCGAGCAAAACAAAGAAAGAGAAAAACAAACGAGAAACAAGAAATCCTAACTCACTTTCGTAGGAATCACGGTTGCACTTAGCACGTGCAACAAGCCGTTAAACCTCTTTGTTGCCAAGGAGGAGGAGTGTTGTCTCCTGAGGGTTTTCAGCGGATATACCCACAAAATCCGAACAAGATGCATTATTCAATCTAGACCTCGACTCGTTGGAAATATTTTGTCGATCAATGGACGCAGTAATGCTACGGGCCGACTCTATATAGGTGATCAGTCCACACCTCTACCCTAATGAACCATTCGTGCAAGTTAAATAAGGAATTATGTGAAAGACATGGACAACCTCAACATCCTCAAGTGCTACAAAGTGTAAAGTCAATTAAGGTTCTTATTTGCATTATCATATATTTTTTCTTTTTGTTTCTTTTCACATTTTTTTTCTTTTACTTTTTATTAGTTGGAGCTTCATTCTCCTAGGGTCAGGTTCCGTGCATCATTGCCCATGAGGACTTACACTATCACGTACACCTTTCCCCACATCTCCACATAGGGCAATCCCTACCACCCGTGTAACGGGAGTTCAGTCGGCGCATCCCAAGTCAGATGACTCGAAAGCACCAGGCACAAAGTCCCCTCAGACCTACTTTCCCGAGTGATAGGAGCCGTGCGAGAAGAGAGAACACCTACTCACTTATTTCTTATCTACACATGAACCAAAACCCCTACACTAATGTCTCACAACAGGATTTAGAGGGTCCTTGACTACAACAAACTTCCTTAAGTTAACAGACACGAATTATTGACTCACTAGGTTCAGGGTGGACTTCATTAAATGTTTGAGCACTGAAACCCTATGATTACTCACCCCCAAGGGAAAACTGGGGTGCATCCTAACGACTCGATAAATCCTAAAGCCACGTACTAGATATCCTAATGCATCAAGTTCAAGACAATTTTGGGACCTTTCTTTTTACTTTGCCTCTCAACGGTTTTGCACATGCTAAACACACGCAAAACCCACAAAACATTTTCTTTCGAAAACACATGAAGATTTTGAAAGAAATGTGAAAATTTTGAAGCACTAGGCAAGCAAAAGAAGACAAGTCACCCAAGGATCATGGCAAGCAGATATATCGATATTAAATGTAGCACACTATCATGACCCTAACAATGCAAACAAAAGAAAACAAAATCAAAGGAAAAAGACTCGACTATGTACACACGTAAAACACCCCCCCACACCTACTTCATGCATTGTCCTCAATGAATGCAAGCAAGATACTACATGGATTGATGCATAAAAAGGAGAGATCTCACCAACATGAAGTACAAAGGGAAGTGCAAGGTCATGTTGATGGACATAACCCGAATTCCCTCAAAACCTGTGAGATGCTAAAGAAGGGATACAAATACGTGAAAGAAATGGAGCCCAAATACACAAGGGTTGGGGCTCACAACAATCAATGCTCACTGAAGGAGTCTTTTATTGTACTTCTTTTTTTTCTTTTTCTTTTTTTTTCTTTTTTTTTCATATAACTATGTACAAACATAAGTTCCCATTTTCATTTGTCAAAAGACATCAAATGGGAACCTCAAGAGTGGGTCAATGCACTTGGAAAGGGAACATGACACCACGCGGGGCCAGAATACGCATGCGTGGGCCCCCTTCACAAAGAGCACCAGATGAAATGAGAGGTTCATGAATTGGACGCAAAGGCGTCTCATTCAAAGGATCAAACTGAAAGAGCTTGAACCTCTCGAGAGTTTGGGAAATAAGGGGCAACGGAAGAAAAATATCTCCCGTTGCGGAACTGAAGTTATGATCATCAATCCAAACTCTCCAACCAACAGGCTGGTGGGTCGGAACGAGGTCAAGCACCTCGTTATGCATGTCCAACTCACCAGGAGAACAGGAAGTGGGTCTCATACCCAAAGTATCCTCCAAGGAACTCCTAATACCCTCATGAGCAATGTGGTTGTTTGATGTTCCATCATTTCCAAGATGATCAGGAACAATAGTGAGAGGCAAACTCTCATCAGGTTGTTTGAAGTTGAGGGTACTAGGGAGCTCTTGCTCCACCAGAGGTGAGTCCTTAGGAGGTACAACAATAAGATCATGTGGCTGAAGGGCCACGGGACAAAAAGGTAAGGCACAATCCTGTGCCGACTCATAATAGAACTGGTCCAAGTTATTCTCAATTTGAATTGAATCCTCCACTAAGTGATCGTGAATTGAAACCCCAAGTCCCTCAGGCTGACTAGGAGTTTGACTTTGAAAAGTTGTGCTTTGAATTTGTGGATGTGGTGGTGGTTCGATATCAAAAGATGAATCCTCATGTTGACAAGAAAGGTGACCCTCCTCGCGTTCATGGAATTGTTGTGTCATTTGACTCACTTGCAATTCCATATTTTGCAAGGAATTCAAGTTGGACTTCAATAAAGTTTGAGTGGTTTCCATGAATGTTTGGAGGGTTTGTTTTAAGGAATCAAATTTGGGGTCAACAGTGAGGTCCAAGTCAGAGCTTGGGAAATTTTGGGGTTGGGTGTTGATGGGCTGAGAATGAGTCCAATGATTTGAAGTGGGGTGTTGGTAGAATTCTGGGTATTCGGGAGGAGGATACGGGGGTGAAAATGAGGTATGAGAATTTGGATAAGATTTGTCTCCCCATGAATCCATCACTCTCGGGTTGTACGCGGATGCGTAATGGTCATAATGAGCATTTTGGGAAAATGTGTGCTCATACTCAGGCTCAGGGGGAACATAAGGACATTCCCCGATAACATGACCACTCAACCCACAACAGTCGCACGGTACGGCAACTGGAGCCACCGGGGCACTCATGTCGTCTGCCATACGCATGAAAGAGGCCAAAATTTGTTGTAATGTCTCAGTTTGTTGACCAGCATATGATCCGGCATAACTAGATTGTGGTCTAGCAGTCGGTGCCTCTCTCATGTTACCCCAATATGAAGACTGCTCAGTCACAAAATTGCGATCATCCCAACCATACGGGGTGTTAGTCTGAGCCACCCCAGGTTGCATGGGTCCGGAGTACCAGGGAGAATCGTCCTGGTCCCAACAATGATATGGATGGTCGCCCATGTAACCATCCATCTCAAGAAAAACTCTCGAGTCGATCACTCTCACCACCACGAGGCTAAGCTCGCAAAAAGTGCTCAACTCGACCCTACAACGCTACCAGAGAGTGTAAAGGGGAGGAGACTATAACGTAGAAGAAGGTGAGAAGAAGATGACTCAGAGGAGAAGGGAAGAATCCCTAAAGCTAGCGTGGGTAACGGGATCAGGAAGAAGCCTAACTAGCAAGCACGGCTCAAACAATGTAAGGCAATGGGTCCTTAAGCTAGACGACGCCAAACTTCGAGGTCACTAGCCTTGACACGCCTCACCTCCCTACAACGAGGACCACAATGCCCAGCAAGTGATACCAGATCCGGAGATCCAGTACCTCCTACTATCGACAAGGTAGGCAACGCCGATCAGGTCATGACGGTCTCGACTAGATTACTCTCCTAGTGCGTCCGAATTCCTTTAGGGCCAATGTCTACTTGCTTTTAGTTAAGGCTTTATTACGAGTGATTTTTGGGGCCAAGGAAAGGGTGATGAAATCCCCCACCTTATCTTTTATGGGACAGCCCCTCCTTAGTAGCGTTTTGAGCTTAAATCTAGCAATCAATCACTCCAATCAAACGCTCAACTCACTCTTGTCCCGATGCACCTTACTAACTAATGCATGATCGAAACATGCATGAATGAGAGATCGGGGTGCACGTACCTCACGCCAGCAATCAACAACAAAATGTAAGGAAAAGAAAAGACAAATGCATGCAAGGTCTACAAATGATGCATGACCTAGATGGCAAGAAGTCTAGTCTTTTGCTTTGAGTTTTATGGTCCAAGTTGATTAAAGGGGATTGAAATTAAATCTGGGAGCAAAGTAGAAGTCACAGCATGCAAAATTGTGCTCCCAGATAACTAACATGAACAATATAACAACTACAACAAATTTGAGAACAATTGAGGCTCACCAGGCCGCCAATTGGCGGTCCCAGACCGCTGATTGGCGGTCCCAGACCGCTGATTGGCGGTCCCAGACCGCTGATTGGCGGTCTTTTTGTAGCTTCTGGTCCTCAAACTTCTCCAGTAGCCTCCCCTTGATCCTTAGGTTCCCTGAAACTAAACAACACTGGAAACAAAAAATTAAAAACCCCTCGAATCGCCCAAACCAACGTCTGGACAGAGCACCTCCCCGGCAACGGCGCCAAAAACTTGATTGATCGTTTTATATTTCTACCGCAAGTGCACGGCCGCGTTGAAGCGGTGGCAAATACGGGTCGTCCACTGGGAGGTGTGTCGACACTTGGTTCGTGCGAAGGCAAGGGGTAAAGAAAGGAGAAAAGGATTGGTTACACTAAACTACACTACAATGCTAAACTAGAATGCAAAAGGAAATGAAGATAAGCAATAAAACTAAACCCCAAAGGGGGTAGAGAAATAATGTGAACATAAAGAAGTGTGTGTGTGTTCATTAAGCTCCTCACAACATGTAGTGCATGAAATCATAAAACTACATCCAACTTGGCCTCTACATGAATTAAGATAAGACTACATCATTAAAACATACAAGACAATAATTGGAATGAAGCTACATGAACTAAAGTATAAAGACTATACCCTACTATGCCTCCACATGAATTAAGATTTCACTACATCATTAAAACATACAAGACATTAGCTAAGGTAAAGGCAACAAGAGTACATACACTACAAATTGTGTTTCCAATATTAACTTCATCCATATCCTAACCTTATCATTCCCCATAAAATAGGTCCACTAATCAAAGCATAAGCTAAGCTTCATTCAAGAGCATTAGCATATCAAAGATAAGAGTGAAAACCCATTAGATGGTTATGGAAATCATATAAAGCTCAAGGGATAAAGATAACACACACTTAATACACTACATAATTATATCACATATTTCTCCACCCCCCAAATGGGGATGGAACTACTCACTACTCATTACACTAACTATATTAGCAAAAGAAAGCATAATACTGAAATGAAAGTTAACTAAGAAGGCAAGAAGCATTAAAGAAACATAAAAGGAAAGGAAAGACTAAACAAACATGCACAAATTAAAAGACAAGATTGAAAGAAACTAGAAGAATTATTTTATTAACAAATGACTCACATTGAAGGTAGCATTCATCTCCACCTTGAGTTTTTGCTTCAAGGCTCACTCCTTAGTAGAGAGAATGCCACCAAGCAATGGGTAATTACAATGGAAGGTGAAGAGTTCTATTTATAAGCATGGAAAAAGCTAATCGGGGACAATCCCCCGATGTGGGACTAAACCAATACCAAAAATAGCCTAAACGAACATTAATACAAGTCCAGAAGAAATTTCGACGGATTCTGAGCAATATGGACCGCCAATTAGCGGTCCAAGACCGCCAATTGGCGGTCCAAAATTGTCGGATCGTGTTGGAATTTGTTGTGGGCTTTGCTTTCTGGTATTGTTGGTCTTTGATGCGGTTACTCGACTTGTTGGAGCTCCGACCCGAATAGAATTGGTAAAATACTCCCCATGATGGTGTGGAGTATTCTGTTTTGCTCTTAGGTCCTTCTGTCTTACATTCAGGTCCTTCTCCCTTGCATCTTGGTCCCTAGATCTCACCATTCAGTCCTTTTTCCCAGCTTTTGGGTCCTTTCATGGCTCTTCTCTTCAAACCTCTTTATTCCTGAAAACTAAACATAAAACTCGTCACGTAGCATTGCTTAGGTGTAAGATAATGGATATAAGATACAAATATGAGCATGAAATGATGTCAATCAAATACCCCCACACCTAAGTTTTTGCTAGTCTCGAGCAAAACAAAGAAAGAGAAAAACAAACGAGAAACAAGAAATCCTAACTCACTTTCGTAGGAATCACGGTTGCACTTAGCACGTGCAACAAGCCGTTAAACCTCTTTGTTGCCAAGGAGGAGGAGTGTTGTCTCCTGAGGGTTTTCAGCGGATATACCCACAAAATCCGAACAAGATGCATTATTCAATCTAGACCTCGACTCGTTGGAAATATTTTGTCGATCAATGGACGCGGTAATGCTACGGGCCGACTCTATATAGGTGATCAGTCCACACCTCTACCCTAATGAACCATTCGTGCAAGTTAAATAAGGAATTATGTGAAAGACATGGACAACCTCATCATCCTCAAGTGCTACAAAGTGTAAAGTCCATTAAGGTTCTTATTTGCATTATCATATATTTTTTCTTTTTGTTTCTTTTCACATTTTTTTTCTTTTACTTTTTATTAGTTGGAGCTTCATTCTCCTAGGGTCAGGTTCCGTGCATCATTGCCCATGATGACTTACACTATCACGTACACCTTTCCCCACATCTCCACATAGGGCAATCCCTACCACCCGTGTAACGGGAGTTCAGTCGGCGCATCCCAAGTCAGATGACTCGAAAGCACCAGGCACAAAGTCCCCTCAGACCTACTTTCCCGAGTGATAGGAGCCGTGCGAGAAGAGAGAACACCTACTCACTTATTTCTTATCTACACATGAACCAAAACCCCTACACTAATGTCTCACAACAGGATTTAGAGGGTCCTTGACTACAACAAACTTCCTTAAGTTAACAGACACGAATTATTGACTCACTAGGTTCAGGGTGGACTTCATTAAATGTTTGAGCACTGAAACCCTATGATTACTCACCCCCAAGGGAAAACTGGGGTGCATCCTAACGACTCGATAAATCCTAAAGCCACGTACTAGATATCCTAATGCATCAAGTTCAAGACATTTTTGAGACCTTTCTTTTTACTTTGCCTCTCAACGGTTTTGCACATGCTAAACACACGCAAAACCCACAAAACATTTTCTTTCGAAAACACATGAAGATTTTGAAAGAAATGTGAAAATTTTGAAGCACTAGGCAAGCAAAAGAAGACAAGTCACCCAAGGATCATGGCAAGCAGATATATCGATATTAAATGTAGCACACTATCATGACCCTAACAATGCAAACAAAAGAAAACAAAATCAAAGGAAAAAGACTCGACTATGTACACACGTAAAACACCCCCCCACACCTACTTCATGCATTGTCCTCAATGAATGCAAGCAAGATACTACATGGATTGATGCATAAAAAGGAGAGATCTCACCAACATGAAGTACAAAGGGAAGTGCAAGGTCATGTTGATGGACATAACCCGAATTCCCTCAAAACCTGTGAGATGCTAAAGAAGGGATACAAATACGTGAAAGAAATGGAGCCCAAATACACAAGGGTTGGGGCTCACAACAATCAATGCTCACTGAAGGAGTCTTTTATTGTACTTCTTTTTTTTCTTTTTCTTTTTTTTCTTTTTCTTTTTTTTTCATATAACTATGTACAAACATAAGTTCCCATCTTCATTTGTCAAAAAACATCAAATGGGAACCTCAAGAGTGGGTCAATGCACTTGGAAAGGGAACATGACACCACGCGGGGCCAGAATACCCATGCGTGGGCCCCCTTCACAAAGAGCACCAGATGAAATGAGAGGTTCATGAATTGGACGCAAAGGCGTCTCATTCAAAGGATCAAACTGAAAGAGCTTGAACCTCTCGAGAGTTTGGGAAATAAGGGGCAACGGAAGAAAAATATCTCCCGTTGCGGAACTGAAGTTATGATCATCAATCCAAACTCTCCAACCAACAGGCTGGTGGGTCGGAACGAGGTCAAGCACCTCGTTATGCATGTCCAACTCACCAGGAGAACAGGAAGTGGGTCTCATACCCAAAGTATCCTCCAAGGAACTCCTAATACCCTCATGAGCAATGTGGTTGTTTGATGTTCCATCATTTCCAAGATGATCAGGAACAATAGTGAGAGGCAAACTCTCATCAGGTTGTTTGAAGTTGAGGGTACTAGGGAGCTCTTGCTCCACCAGAGGTGAGTCCTTAGGAGGTACAACAATAAGATCATGTGGCTGAAGGGCCACGGGACAAAATGGTAAGGCACAATCCTGTGCCGACTCATAATAGAACTGGTCCAAGTTATTCTCAATTTGAATTGAATCCTCCACTAAGTGATCGTGAATTGAAACCCCAAGTCCCTCAGGCTGACTAGGAGTTTGACTTTGAAAGGTTGTACTTTGAATTTGTGGATGTGGTGGTGGTTCGATATCAAAAGATGAATCCTCATGTTGACAAGAAAGGTGACCCTCCTCGCGTTCATGGAATTGTTGTGTCATTTGACTCACTTGCAATTCCATATTTTGCAAGGAATTCAAGTTGGACTTCAATAAAGTTTGAGTGGTTTCCATGAATGTTTGGAGGGTTTGTTTTAAGGAATCAAATTTGGGGTCAACAGTGAGGTCCAAGTCAGAGCTTGGGAAATTTTGGGGTTGGGTGTTGATGGGCTGAGAATGAGTCCAATGATTTGAAGTGGGGTGTTGGTAGAATTCTGGGTATTCGGGAGGAGGATACGGGGGTGAAAATGAGGTATAAGAATTTGGATAAGATTTGTCTCCCCATGAATCCATCACTCTCGGGTTGTACGCGGATGCGTAATGGTCATAATGAGCATTTTGGGAAAATGTGTGCTCATACTCAGGCTCAGGGGGAACATAAGGACATTCCCCGATAACATGACCACTCAACCCACAACAGTCGCACGGTACGGCTACTGGAGCCACCGGGGCACTCATGTCGTCTGCCATACGCATGAAAGAGGCCAAAGTTTGTTGTAATGTCTCAGTTTGTTGACCAGCATATGATCCGGCATAACTAGATTGTGGTCTAGCAGTCGGTGCCTCTCTCATGTTACCCCAATATGAAGACTGCTCAGTCACAAAATTGCGATCATCCCAACCATACGGGGTGTTAGTCTGAGCCACCCCAGGTTGCATGGGTCCGGAGTACCAGGGAGAATCGTCCTGGTCCCAACAATGATATGGATGGTCGCCCATGTAACCATCCATCTCAAGAAAAACTCTCGAGTCGATCACTCTCACCACCACGAGGCTAAGCTCGCAAAAAGTGCTCAACTCGACCCTAAAACGCTACCAGAGAGTGTAAAGGGGAGGAGACTATAACGTAGAAGAAGGTGAGAAGAAGATGACTCAGAGGAGAAGGGAAGAATCCCTAAAGCTAGCGTGGGTAACGGGATCAGGAAGAAGCCTAACTAGCAAGCACGGCTCAAACAATGTAAGGCAATGGGTCCTTAAGCTAGACGACGCCAAACTTCGAGGTCACTAGCCTTGACACGCCTCACCTCCCTACAACGAGGATCACAATGCCCAGCAAGTGATACCAGATCCGGAGATCCAGTACCTCCTACTATCGACAAGGTAGGCAACGCCGATCAGGTCATGACGGTCTCGACTAGATTACTCTCCTAGTGCGTCCGAATTCCTTTAGGGCCAATGTCTACTTGCTTTTAGTTAAGGCTTTATTACGAGTGATTTTTGGGGCCAAGGAAAGGGTGATGAAATCCCCCACCTTATCTTTTATGGGACAGCCCCTCCTTAGTAGCGTTTTGAGCTTAAATCTAGCAATCAATCACTCCAATCAAACGCTCAACTCACTCTTGTCCCGATGCACCTTACTAACTAATGCATGATCGAAACATGCATGAATGAGAGATCGGGGTGCACGTACCTCACGCCAGCAATCAACAACAAAATGTAAGGAAAAGAAAAGACAAATGCATGCAAGGTCTACAAATGATGCATGACCTAGATGGCAAGAAGTCTAGTCTTTTGCTTTGAGTTTTATGGTCCAAGTTGATTAAAGGGGATTGAAATTAAATCTGGGAGCAAAGTAGAAGTCACAGCATGCAAAATTGTGCTCCCAGATAACTAACATGAACAATATAACAACTGGAACAAATTTGAGAACAATTGAGGCTCACCAGGCCGCCAATTGGCGGTCCCAGACCGCTGATTGGCGGTCTTTTTGTTGCTTCTGGTCCTCAAACTTCTCTAGTAGCCTCCCCTTGATCCTTAGGTTCCCTGAAACTAAACAACACTGGAAAAAAAAATTAAAAACCCCTCGAATCGCCCAAACCAACGTCTGGACAGAGCACCTCCCCGGCAACGGTGCCAAAAACTTGATTGATCGTTTTATATTTCTACCGCAAGTGCACGGCCGCGTTGAAGCGGTGGCAAATACGGGTCGTCCACTGGGAGGTGTGTCGACACTTGGTTTGTGCGAAGGCAAGGGGTAAAGAAAGGAGAAAAGGATTGGTTACACTAAACTACACTACAATGCTAAACTAGAATGCAAAAGGAAATGAAGATAAGCAATAAAACTAAACCCCAAAGGGGGTAGAGAAATAATGTGAACATAAAGAAGTGTGTGTGTGTTCATTAAGCTCCTCACAACATGTAGTGCATGAAATCATAAAACTACATCCAACTTGGCCTCTACATGAATTAAGATAAGACTACATCATTAAAACATACAAGACAATAATTGGAATGAAGCTACATGAACTCAAGTATAAAGACTATACCCTACTATGCCTCCACATGAATTAAGATTTCACTACATCATTAAAACATACAAGACATTAGCTAAGGTAAAGGCAACAAGAGTACATACACTACAAATTGTGTTACTAATATTAACTTCATCCATATCCTAACCTTATCATTCCCCATAAAATAGGTCCACTAATCAAAGCATAAGCTAAGCTTCATTCAAGAGCATTAGCATATCAAAGATAAGAGTGAAAACCCATTAGATGGTTATGGAAATCATATAAAGCTCAAGGGATAAAGATAACACACACTTAATACACTACATAATTATATCACATATTTCTCCACCCCCCAAATGGGGATGGAACTACTCACTACTCATTACACTAACTATATTAGCAAAAGAAAGCATAATACTGAAATGAAAGTTAACTAAGAAGGCAAGAAGCATTAAAGAAACATAAAAGGAAAGGAAAGACTAAACAAACATGCACAAATTAAAAGACAAGATTGAAAGAAACTAGAAGAATTATTTTATTAACAAATGACTCACATTGAAGGTAGCATTCATCTCCACCTTGAGTTTTTGCTTCAAGGCTCACTCCTTAGTAGAGAGAATGCCACCAAGCAATGGGTAATTACAATGGAAGGTGAAGAGTTCTATTTATAAGCATGGAAAAAGCTAATCGGGGACAATCCCCCGATGTGGGACTAAACCAATACCAAAAATAGCCTAAACGAACATTAATACAAGTCCAGAAGAAATTTCGACGGATCCTGAGCAATATGGACCGCCAATTAGCGGTCCAAAATTGTCGGATCGTGTTGGAATTTGTTGTGGGCTTTGCTTTCTGGTATTGTTGGTCTTTGATGCGGTTACTCGACTTGTTGGAGCTCCGACCCGAATAGAATTGGTAAAATACTCCCCATGATGGTGTGGAGTATTCTGTTTTGCTCTTAGGTCCTTCTGTCTTACATTCAGGTCCTTCTCCCTTGCATCTTGGTCCCTAGATCTCACCATTCAGTCCTTTTTCCCAGCTTTTGGGTCCTTTCATGGCTCTTCTCTTCAAACCTCCTTATTCCTGAAAACTAAACATAAAAGTCGTCACGTAGCATTGCTTAGGTGTAAGATAATGGATATAAGATACAAATATGAGCATCAAATGATGTCAATCAGTTAGCGTATTACACTGTGTCTCCGTTCCACCGACGATAGTTCTTCATACATAAGGCTTTGGATCTGGTGGAGGACATAAATTGGACAGTCAGTGCTCGTCTCTGGTTGGCATTGCCATTCTCCTCTTTCAATAGTCAGATCCTAGTCTACTTTGAGTGTGGATCTTTAATAATCGGCAACTCTTTTAGCTGCTTGTTCGTGGCCGCCCTCCAGCTTTTCTTCGCCTTTTTATTTGTAATCTTTCGCGGCAAGTTGTGTAGTTGCGTTATTTTCTTCATCCTCTCATCCACGGTTAAAAGTGTCCAGTGCTCCAATGATTTCACAACAGGTTGGACAAGCAGAGAGTCATTTTGGTCCCAGTTTCCTATTTGTTTCCCCCTACAACTCAGTAGCCATTATATCATCACCGGCCAACATAAACTGGGTGGCAGAGATTGGAATGGTAATGATCTTACATGTATAAGTTTGGTACAATCTTAATTGTGTGGTTGAGCAATCTTTATATTAGGGTAATATGAGAGAGGCACCAACTTTTAGACCATCGTCTAGTTATGTCGGATCATATGCTGATCAAAAGACTGAGACATTACAACAACCTTTGGCCTCTTTCATGCGTGTGGTAGATGACATGAGTGCACCGGTGGCTCTTGTAGCCGTATTGTGTGATTGTTGTGGGTTGAGTGGTCACGTTATCGGGGAATGCCCTTATGTTCCCCCTGAGCCTGAGTATGAGCATACATCTTCCCAAAATTCTCAAGTGACCATTACGTAACCGCGTACAATCCAGGAGGGATGGATTCGTGGGGAGTCCATATTGATTCAAATTTTTATACATCATACCCACCCCACTATTCTCCTCTTGAATACCCATATCCCTACCACCCACCACCTATGGCCAATCATTGGACTCATTCTCATCCCACCAACACCCAACTCCAAAATGTCGAAACTTCTCAATTGAGCCTCACAGTTGACCACAACCATGATTCTTTGAAACAAACTCTCCTTACATTCATGGAAACGGCTCAACATTCCATGCAAAATATGGCAATGCAAATGAGTCAGACGCAGAAATTACATGAACGTGAGGAGGGTAACCTTTCTTGTCAGCATGAGGATTTATCTTTTGATATCGAACCACCACCACTTCCACAAATTCAAAGCACAATCTTCCAAAGTCAAACTCCTAGTCGGTCTGAGGGACTTGGGGTTTGAATTCACTATCACTTGGTGGGGGAGTCGATGTCAATTGAGAATAGCATGGACCAACTTAATTATGAGACGACACAAGATTTTGCCTTATCTTTTTTGTCTCGTGGCCCTTGAGCCACATGATCTTATTGTTGTGCCTCTTAAGGACTCGCCTGTAATGGAGCAAGAGCTCCCTAGTACCATTAATCTCATACGACCTGATCAGAGTTTGCCTCTCACTATTGTTCCTGATCAACTTGAAAATCACGGGATATCAAGCAACTACATTGCCAATGAGGGTATTGGGAGTTCCTTAGTGGATACCTTGGGTAAGAGACCCACTTCCTTTTCGCCTGGTAAGTCAGACATGCATAACGAGGTTCTTGACCTTGTTCTGACCCACCAGCATGTTTGTTGGAGAGTTTGGATTGACGATCTTCATTTCAGTACCACAACAGGGGAAACTCTTCTTCCGTTGCACAATTGTTGCCAAATCGCGAGAGGTTCAAACTCTTTCAGTTTGATCCATTGAATGAGACACATTTGCATCTAATTCATAAACCTCTCCTTGCATTTTGTGCACTTGGTGAGCGGGCCCACGCATGAGTATTTTGGCCCCGCATGTTGTCATTTTTCCATTCCAAGTGCATTGACCCACTTTTGAGGTTCCCATTTGATGTACTTTGACAAATGAAAATGGGAACATATTTTTGTACACATTTATATTTCAAAAAGACTCCAAGAGTGAGCATAGGTTGTTGTGGGCTCCATTCCTTATGTATTTAAGCCACATTTGTTTCACGTATTTGTCTCCCTTCTTTAGTATCTCACAGGTTTTGAGGGAATTCGGGTTTATGTCCATCCACATAACCATGAACTTCCCTTTGCGGTTCACATTGGTCAGATCTTTTATTTTTCATGCATAAATCCATGTAGTATCATGCTTACATTCATTAAGGACAATGCATGAAGTAAGTGTGGGGGGGTTTTTACGTGTGTAAAGAGTCGAGGCTTTCTCCTTTTATTTTGTTTGTATTGTTAGGGTCATGTTAGTGTATTGCATTTAACATCGATATATCTGCTTGCCATGATCCTTGGGTGACTTGTTTTCTTTTGCTTGCCTAGTGCTTTAAATTTTGGCATTTCTTTCAAAATCTTCATGTGTTTGCGAAAGAAAATGTTTTGTGGGTTTTGCGTGTGTTTAGCATGTGCAAAACCGTTGAGAGGCAAAGTAAAAAGAAAGCTCCCAAAATTGACTTGAACTTGATGCATTAGGATATCTAGTACAATGGCTTTAGGTCTTATCGAGTCGTAAGGATGCACCCCAGTTTCCATCAGGAGGAGAGTAATCATATGGTTTTAGTACTCAAAGAAATAAAGAAGTCCATCCTAAACCTAGTGAGTCAAATAATTCGTGTATGTTAGTATAAGGAAGTTTATCGTAGTCGGGGACCCTTAACTCCTATTGTGAAACCTTAAGTGTAGGGATTTTGGTTCATGTGTAGATAACAAATAAGTGAGTAAGGTATTCTCTCTTCTCGCACGGCTCCTATAACTCGGGAAATTAGGTCTGAGGGGACTTAGTGCGTGATGCTTTCGAGTCATCTGACTTGGGATGCACCGACCGAACTCCCGTTACATGGGTGGTAGGGATTGCCTTATGTGGAGTTTTAGGGAAAGGTGTACGTGATAGTGTAAGTCCTCATAGGCAATGATGCACGAAACCTAACCCTGGGAGAATTACACACCAATGAGTAAAAACCAAAATGAAAAAAAAGAGAAAAAGAAAAAGAGAGAGAGAAAAAAATGTAATACAAATAAGAACCATAATGGACTTTAAAGGATGTATCACTTAAGGATGTTATGGTTACCCATGTCTTTCACTTAAGTCATTAACTAACTTGCACGAATGATTCATTAGTCTAGGTGTGTGGACTGGATAAAAATGTAGAGTCGGCCTGTAGGATTATCGTGTCCACTGATTGACAAAAATAGGTCCAACGAGTCGTGTCGCTAGTTGAATAATGCATCAATGTTCGGATTTTGTGGGAATATCCGTTGAAAACCCTCAGGAGACACCACTCCCCCTCCTGGGCAACAAGGCGGTTTAACGGCTTGTTGCACGTGCTAAGTGCAACCATGATTACTACGAAAGTGAGTTAGGATTTCCCTATTTTTTGCATATTTCACTTTCTTTCATTTTTCTCTTTTGTTGTTTTGCTCGGGACTAGAAAAATGTAAGTGTGGGGGTATTTGATTAGTAGCATATCACGCGTCATATTCATGTTATATATCATTTATTTTACCCCAATATTGTGGTACTCGAGTTATTGTTGTAGTGTTTCAGGAGTAAAGAAGAGAAAAGGGAACAAAAAGGACCAGAATGCAACAAGAATGGACTGAATTGAAGACTTCTGGACACATTTGAAATGCACAAGGACTGGATCGCAAATCAAGAAGGACACAAGTGGAAACCCGAAGGTACCTGATTGTGAAATGCAAAGTATTGTGACACATGACTTGAACAAGATCAGTATTTTGCCAATTAAACTCAAAGTGGTTGAAGAGAGTGGACCAACACTTCACCCAACGTGCCAAATATAACATTGAAGCTCCTGGAAGAAAATGGGACCAATCAGGCGCAAACAATCCGCCAATGGTGCATTTGGATCCATCACTGGCGGAGCATTTCGCTCCAATTGATCGCCAATTTCTTCCGTGGCTCGGACTTGATTAATTGGGCGCACCAGAGTATAGAAAAAGTTATGACAGCCGTCAGATTTCTCCTAGATCCAACCAAACCCTTATTTCTTCTATGAATACCATTGTAATCCCTCCTCTTCAGCTCTTCTTCCTCCTTCCCCTATTAGAGTAGGTTTTAGTTTCCTGTTTTAGTTGGAGAGGAGAAAACTTTGTATTTTTATTTCTTAATCTACTTTAGTTCTTGTTCTTTATGTTGACGTTTTCCATTTTATGCAATTTCTTTGATTTAGTCTTCTACATTTCTTTGATGGGTTTATGTTCTTTTCATGCTTTCTTTAGTGTAGAGATGAGTAGAGAGTAATCCATCCCCATTGGGGGTAGAGAGGAAGGTGATTTGATCATGTAATGGATTAGTGTGTGTGTGTGTATGTTAATCTTAATCCTTTTGAGCCTTACATGATTTCCACAAGCATCTAATGGGATTTCACTCTTACCTTTGATGTGCTAATGCTCTTCAATGAAGCTTAGCACATGCTTATATTAGTGGGCCTACTTTATGGGGAATGATGAGGTTAGGATAAGGATGGAGTGGAAGAAGGAAACAAGACATGTGCATGCATGTGCTCATGTTTGCTTTATCCAAGTTAATGTCTTGTATGTTTTAATGATTG
The DNA here is from genome assembly GCA_963682175.1 of Triglochin maritima. Classification (NCBI taxonomy): domain Eukaryota; kingdom Viridiplantae; phylum Streptophyta; class Magnoliopsida; order Alismatales; family Juncaginaceae; genus Triglochin; species Triglochin maritima. Next base: position 17,065,421 of record OY821785.1, read on the forward strand.
TGATAAATCTTATTTCATGTGGAGACATAGTTGGATTTGAGTCATGATGCATGTGAACATATTAGCTTCATTTCAATTATTGTCATGTATGTTTTCATGATAAGGTTTTATCTTATTTCGTGTGGGGGCCAAGTTGGAATTGAGTTTTATAGATTCCATGTATGATGTGTTTTATTGAACACAAATAAACACACACACTACAGACATTTTCATTCCGCACACTTTCTCTACCCCCCTGAGGGGTTTAGTTTTATTGACGATATTTTTTCTGATTGTCCCCACATTGTAGTTTATTTTTTATCACATCTCTCTTTTCTTATTCCCCACTCGAGTATCGTGAATCTGACTCACACGTGCTCCCTGTGGACCAACCCGTATTTGCCACCACTTCAACGTGACTGTGCACTTTTGGTATTTTAACTGATTCAATCAGTTGTCCCGTCTTAACTTGTAACAAGTTGTCATGTGAGGTTGCAAACTCGTTTGTTTTTATTCGATCCTACCATGTAACATGTTTTTTTGTCTTGTGTCACAAGTTCACTTAACCAATTAAATTGATCAACATATATTTGTTCCAACGTCATTTGCAGTTCAATATTTTTTCTGGATTAAGTTGTCTCGTGTCGGACAAGTTGTTTCATGTGTAAGGGAGATGTAAAAAAATTATCGTTAAAACCACGCAAGATGATTCTTAAGTCAAAATGATCCAGCTCGTTTGGTTGAACGACGTAGGACACTTAACATTTGCGTCCCGAGAAGGACAAACGTATCCATGTGTGGGAAGTAGTAGTCCTACATGCGAAGGGTGTGTCCTGAGCGTGACCGCATCATCCCTTTTCGGCACATCCTCATCCATAGAGAAGTCAAAACGACTTGGCTCGTTTGACCGAACGACCCAGCTTGTTTATCTTGATTCAATCCTACCGTCTGACAACTTTGGTTGTCCCGTCTCAACTTGTAACAAGTTTTCATGTGATGTTTCAACCCAAACACGTCACATGTTTGTTTGTCCCGCCTCAATGTAGCAAGTTTACTTGACCAATGAAATTGAACTACTTATAGTCGGTATAATGTCATTTGCAATTGCATATGTTGTGAATTAAGTTGTCTCGTGTTGGACGTGTTGTTTCATGTCTTAGAAAGACCTAGGTTGTTTTTGACCGAACGAGTCAGCCTGTTCGTACCATAACAACTTGGTAGTCAAGCCGAAACGACCACGCTCGTTTGGTGGAATGACCCAGGTTGTTTCGACCGAACAAGCCAGCTTGTTCGTACCAGGGGGACAAATTTGTGTCCCAAACCGTCTAGAGAGGGACAGACTCGCGGGACACGTACGTATCAAACCCACTTGTTTGGAACAAACGAGCCAGCCTGTTTGGAGAAAAGAAGCCAACTTCTTTGGTCGCCTCGATAGTATAGTGAGACAGAATTGTTCTAGACAATGAGCCAACTAGCATGTGGTGACGGGTCAGCTTGTTTTGACTGAATCGCTTGCTTGACCGAATGACCGAGGTTGTTTCCACCGAGTAACCAACTCGTTTCAGGATTCCTACAGCTCGTTTATCTTGATTTAATCCTACCGTCTAACAAGTTTTGTTGTCCTAACATGTAACAAGTTCTCATGTGATGTTTCAATACAAACACATCACATGTTTGTATGTCTCGTCTCAATGTAGGAAGTTCACTTGACCAATTAAATCGAACTACTTAAAGTCGGTCTAACGTCATTTGCAATTGGATATGTTGTGAATTAAAATGCCTCGTGTTGGACATAATGTTTCATGACTAGAGAGACCCAGGTCATTTCGACCGAGTGAGCCAACTGTTCGGACCAGGGGGTCAGATTTGCGTCTCAAACCGTGCAGGCCATAACGGACTTATCGGACACGTGCGTCCCGAACCCACTTTTTTAGGAAAATGACCCAGGTAGTTTACAACAAACGAGCCATCCTATTTAACCCAAACAAGCCAACTTCATTGGTCCACCTAGCCAGTATCCTGGGACAAAATTGTTCGAGACGACGAGCCAGCTAGTCTGTGGCAACGGGTCATCTTGTTTGGACCAAATCGACTCGTTTAACCGAACGACCCAGGTCATTTCCCCCGAACGAACCGACTCATTTTGGGATTTATACAACTCATTTATCTTGATTAAATCCTACCATCTAACAAGTTTGGTTGTCCCATCTTAACTTGTAACAAGTTCTCGAGTGATATTTCAATCCAAACATGTCACATATTTGTTTATCTTGTCTGAATGTAGCAAGTTCACTTGACCCATTATATCGAACTACTTATAGTCCGTGTAACGTCATTTGCAATTGGATATGTTGTGAATTATGTTGTCTCGTGTTGGACATGTTGTTTCATGTTTTAGAGATACCCAGGTTGTTTCGACCGACCAAGCCAGCTTGTTCGGACCACAACAACTTGGTTGTTAAATCGAAATGACCCTGCTCGTTTGATGGAATGACCAACGTCATTTTGACCAAACAACCCAGGTCGTTTCGACTGAACGAACCACCTTTTTCAGACAAGGGGGATAGAGTTGCAACCTGAACCGTCACGAGTGGGCAGACTCGCGAGACACTTGCGTATCTAAACCACTTGTTTGGAAAAATGACCCAACATGTTTGGAACAAATGAGCCAGCCTGTTCGGACCAAACGAGTCATTTTCTTTGGTCGACCTCACCAGTATCATGGGATAAAATTGTTCGAGACAACGAGCCAGCTAGTCTGTTGCAACAGGTCATCTTGTTTTGACCAAATCGATTCGTTTAACCGAACGACCCAAGTCATTTCCACCGAACGAACCGGCTAATTTCCGGATTTCTACAGCTCATTTATCTTGATTCAATCCTACCGTCTAACAAGTTTGGTTGTCCCGTCTTAACTTGTATCATGTTCTCAAGTGATATTTAAATCCAAACACGTCACATGTTTGTTTGTCTTGTCTGAATGTTGCAAGTTCACTTGACTCAGTCAATTGAACAACTTATAGTCGGTCTAACGTCATTTGCAATTGGATATGTTGTGAAATATGCTATCTCATGTTGGACATGTTGTTTCACGTCTTAGAGATATCCAGGTTGTTTTGACCAAACGAGCCAGCTTGTTCGGACCAAAACAACTTGGTATTTAAATCGAAACGACGCCACTCGTTGATGGAACAACCCAGATCGTTTGGAGTGAACGAGCCAGCTTATTCAGGCCAGGGGGACAGAGTTGCGTCCTGAACTGTCCCGAGCGGGCAGACTCACGGGACACGTGTGTCTCGAAAACACTTGCTTGGAAAAATGACCCTACTTGTTTGGAACAAATGAGTCAGCCTGTTTGGACCAAACGAGCCATCTTCTTTGGTCGACCTCACCAGGATCTTGGGATAAAATTGTTCGAGACGACGAGCCAGCTAGTCTATTGCAAAGGGTCAAGCTTCTTTGGACCTAATCGACTCGTTTGACCAAACGACCCAGGTCGTTTCCACCGAACTACCCGGCTCCTTTTGGGATTTCTACAACTCCTTTATCTTGATTCAAATGTACTGTCTAACAAGTTTGGGTTTCCCGTCTTAACTTGTAACAAGTTCCCAAGTGATATTTCAATCCAAACATGTCACATGTTTGTTTGTCCTTTTTGAATGTAGCAAGTTCACTTGACTCATTAAATCGAACTTATAGTCGGTGTAACGTCATTTGCAATTGGGTATGTTGTGAATTAAGGTGTCTCGTGTTGGACATGTTGTTTCATTTCTTACAGATACCCAGGTCATTTTGACCGAACGACCCAGCTTGTTCGGACCCAACAACTTGGTAGTTAAATCGAAATCACCCCGCTCGCTCGGTGGAACGACGAAGGTCATTTCGACTAACCGAGCCACCTTATTTTGACCAGGGGACAGATTTGCGTCCTGAACCGTCCCGAGCAGGTAGACTCGCGGGACACGTGTGTCTCGAAACCACTTGTTTGTAAAAATGACCCAACTTGTTTGGAACAAATGAGCCAGCCTGTTCGGACCAAACGAGCCATCTTCTTTGGTCGACCTCACCAGTATCCTGGGATAAAATTGTTTGAGACGACGAGCCAGCTAGTCTATTGCAACGGGTAATCTTGTTTGGACCTTATCGACTCGTTTGATGGAACGACCCGGCTCCATTTGGGATTTCTACAGCTCGTTTATCTTGATTAAATCCTACCATCTAACAAGTTTGGTTGTCCCGTCTTAACTTGTAACAAGTTCTCAAGTTGTATTTCAATCCACACACGTCACATGTTTGTTGCTCCTGTCTGAATGTAGCAAGTTCACTTGCCCCATTAAATCGAACTACTTATAGTTGGTCTAACATCAATTGCAATTGGATATGTTGTTAATTATGTTGTCTCATGTTGGACATGTTGTTTCACGTGTTAGAGATTCCCAGGTCGTTTCAACCGCACGAGCCATCTTTTTCGGACCACAACAACTTGGTAGTTAAATCGAAACGACCCTCTCGTTTGGTGGAATGACCAAGTTCGTTTTGACTGAACGAGCCACCTTATTCAGACCAGGGTGATAGAGTTGCATCCTGAACCGTCCCGAGTGGGCAGACTCACGAGACACTTGCGTCTCTAAACCACTTGTTTGGAAAAATAACCCTACTTGTTTGGAACAAATGAGCCAGCTTGTTCGGACCAAACGAGCCATTTTCTTTGCTCGACCTCACTAGTATACTGAGATAAAATTGTTCGAGACAATGAGCCAGCTAGTCTGTTGCAACGGGTCATCTTGTTTTGACCAAATCGACTCGTTTGACCGAACGACCCAAATCATTTCCACCGAACGAACCGGCTCATTTTAGGATTTCTACAGCTCATTTATCTCTATTCAATCCTACCGTCTAACAAGTTTGGTTGTCCCGTCTTAACTTGTATCAAGGTCTCAAGTGATGTTTCAATCCAAACACGTCACATGTTTGTTTGTCTTGTCTGAATGTAGTAAGTACACTTGAGTCATTCAATCGAACTACTTATGCTCGAACTAACGTCATTTGTAATTGGATATGTTGTGAATTATGCTATCTCATGTTGGACATGTTGTTTCATGTCTTAGAGATACCCAGGTCGTTTTGACCAAACCAGCCAGCTTGTTCGGACCACAACAACTTGGTATTTAAATCGAAACGACCCCACTCGTTGATGGAACGACCCTGGTCATGTGTAGTGAACGAGCCAGCTTATTCAGGCCAGGGTGACAGAGTTGCGTCCTGCACTGTCCCGAGCGGGTAGACTCACGGGACACGTGCGTCTCGAAAACATTTGTTTGGAAAAATGACCCAACTTGTTTGGCACAAATGAGCCAACCTGTTTGGACCAAACGAGCCATCTTCTTTGGTCGACCTCACAAGTATCCTGGGATAAAATTGTTAGAGACGACGAGCCAGCTAGTCTGTTGCAACGAGTCAGCTTCTTTGGACGTAATCGGCTCGTTTGACCAAACGACCCAGGTCGTTTCCACCGAACTACCCGGCTCCTTTTGGGATTTCTACACCTCGTTTATCTTGATTCAATCGTACCATCTAACAAGTTTGGTTATCCCGTCTTAACTTGTAACAATTCCCAAGTGATATTTCAATCCAAACATGTCACATGTTGGTTTGTCCTTTTTGAATGTAGCAAGTTCACTTGACTCATTAAATCGAACTTATAGTTGGTGTAACGTCATTTGCAATTGGGTATGTTGTGAATTAAGGTGTCTCGTGTTGGACATGTTGTTTCATTTCTTACAGATACCCAGGTCATTTTGACCGAACGAGCCATCTTGTTCGGACCACAACAACTTGGTAGTTGAATCGAAATGACCTCGCTCGTTCGGCGGAAAGACCAAGGTTATTTCGACTAACCGAGCCACCTTATTTTGACCAGGGGGACAGATTTGCGTCCTGAACCGTCCCGAGCAGGCAGACTCGCGGGACACGTGTGTCTCGAAACCACTTGTTTGTAAAAATGACCCAACTTGTTTGGAACAAATGAGCCAGCCTGTTTGGACCAAACGAGCTAACTTCTTTGGTCTACCTCACCAGTATCCTGGGATAAAATTGTTTGACACGACGAGCCAGCTAGTCTATTGCAATGGGTAATCTTGTTTGGACCTTACCGGCTCATTTGATCGAACGACCTGGCTCCTTCTGCGATTTCTACAGCTCGTTTATCTTGATTCAATCCTACCATCTAACAAGTGTTGTTGTCCCGTCTTAACTTGTAACAAGTTCTCAAGTGGTATTTCAATCTAAACATATCAGATGTTTGTTTCTCCTGTCTGAATGTAGCAAGTTCACATGACCTATTAAATCGAACTACTTATAGTCGGTCTAACGTCATTTGCAATTGGATATGTTGTGAATTATGTTGTCTCGGGTTGGACATGTTGTTTCATGTCTTAGAGATCTCCAGGTCATTTTGACTGAACGAGCCATCTTCTTCGGACCACAACAAGTTGGTAGTTAAATCGAAACAACCCCGCTGATTCGGTGGAACAACCTAGGTCGTTTTGACTGAACGAGCCACCTTATTGATACTAGGGGACAGATTTGCATCCTGAACCATTTCGGGTCGGTAGGCTTGCGGGATACGCGCGTCTCGAACCAACTTGTATGGAAAAATGACCCATCTTGTTTGGAACAAATGAGCCTGCATGTTGGGACCAAATGAGTCAGCTTCTTTGGTCGACCTCACCTGTATCCTGGGATAAAAATGATCGAGACAATGTGGCAGCTAGTCTGTTGCAACGGGTCATCTTGTTTTGACCTAATCGGCTCGTTTGACCGAATGACCCAGGTCGTTTCCACCGAACGAGTCGGCTCTTTTCGGGATTTCTACAGCTCATTTATCTTGATTCAACCCTACCGTCTAACAAGTTTGGTTGTCCTGTCTGAACTTGTAACAAGTTCTCAAGTGCTATTTCAATCCAAACACGTCGCATGTTTGTCTTTCTTGTCTGGATGGAGAAAGTTCACATGACCCACTAAATTGAACTACTTATAGTCGGTCTAACGTCATTTGCAATTGGACATGTTGTTTCTTGTCTTAAAGATACCCAGGTTGTTTCGACCAAAGGAGCCCCCTTGTTTCGATCGAAGGACCCAAGTCATTCAGAGCATAACAATTTCGTAGTTATGTCGAAATGAACGCGCTCGTTTGGTGGAACGACCCAGGTCTTTTAGACCGAAAGAGCCAGCTTGTTTAGACCTGGGGGACAGATTTGCATCCAGAATCGTCCAAAGCAGGAGAGACTAGCAGGACACATGTGTTCCGAACCCACTTGTTTGGAACAAGGACCCAGCTTGTTTGGGAAAAAATGTGCCAGACTGTTTTGACAAACAAGCCAGCTTCTATGGTTGATCTCAGCAGTATCCTAAGACAAAATTGTTCGAGACAACGAACCAACTAGTCAGTTGCAATGGGTCATTTGACTGAACGTCCTAGGTCGTTTCCACCGGGACAAACCCGGCTCGTTTCTGAATTTCTACAACTCGTTTATTTTTATTCATTCCTACCGTCTAAAAAGTTTGGTTTTCCCGTCTTAACTTGTAACAAGTTCTCAAGTGATATTTCCATCCAAAAACATCACCTATTTGTTTCTCCTGTCTGAATGTAGCAAGTTCACTTGACCTATAAAATCAAACTACTTATAGTCGATCTAACGTCATTTGCAATTGGATATGTTTTGAATTAAGTTGACTCATGTTGGACGTGTTGTTTGATATCTTAGAGAGACCCAGGTCATGTTAACCAAACGAGCCAGCTTGTTCGGACCATAACAACTTGGTAGTTAAGTCGAAATGACCCCGCTTGTTCGTTGGAACGGCCCAGGTCATTTTGACCAAACGAGCCAGCTTGTTCGGACAAGGGGATAAATTACCATCCTCTATCATCCAAAGCGGGACAGACACATAGGACACGTGTGTCCTAAACCCACTTGTCGGGAACAACGACCCAACCTGTTTGAAACAAATGAGCCAGCCTGTTTGGACCAAACGAGCCAGCCTATTTGGACCAAACGAGCTACAGTTTCTTTGATCAACCTCGCCAGTATACTGGGATAGAATTGTTCGAGATGACGAGACATCTAGTCTGTGGCAACGGGTCAGCTTTTTTGGACCAAATCGGCTCATCTGACTGAATGATCGAGCTCGTTTCGGGATTTCTGCAGCTCGTTTATCTTGATTCAATCCTACCGTCTAACAAGCTTGGTTGTCCCGTATTAACTTGTAACAAGTTCTCAAGTGATATTTCAATCCAAAAACATCACATGTTTGTTTGTCCTGTCTAAATGTAGTAAGTTCAAATGACACATTAAATCGAACTACTCATAGTCGGTTTAACGTCATTTGCAATTGGATTTGTTGTGAATTATGTTGTCTCGTGTTGCACATGTTGTTTCTTGTCTTAGAGATACTCAGGTCGTTTCGACCGAACGAGCCAGATAGTTTGGACCACATTAACTTGGTAGTTAAATGGAAATGACACCGCTCGTTCGGTGGAATGACCTTGGTCGTTTCGACTGTAAGAGCCACCTTATTTAGACCTGGGGTATAGATTTGCGTCCTGAACCATCCCGAGCGGGTAGACTCGCGGGACACGTGCGTCTCAAACCCACTTGTTTGTAAAAATGACCCAACTTGTTTGGAACAAATGAGCCTGTATGTTCGGACCAAACGAGCCAGTTTCTTTGGTCGACCTCACCAGTATCCTGGGATAAAATTGTTTGAGACGACGAGCCAGCTAGTCTGTTGCAACAGGTGAGCTTGTTTTGACCAAATCGGCTCGTTTCACCGAACGACCCAGGTCGTTTCCACTGAACGACCCAGGTCGTTTCAACCAAACGACCCGGCTCATTTCGGGATTTCAACAGCTCATTTATCTTGATTTAATCCTACCGTATAACAAGTTTGGTTGTTCCATCTGAACTTGTAACAAGTTCTTAAGTGATATTTCATTCCAAACACGTCACATGTTTGTTTGTCTTGTCTGAATGTAGCAAGTTCACTTGACCCATTAAATGGAACTACTTATAGTCGGTCTAACGTCATTTACAATTGGTTATGTTGTGAATTTGGTTGTCTCGTGTTGGACATGTTGTTTCATGTCTTTAAGATACCCAGGTCGTTTCGACCAAACGAGCCCGCTCGTTCGTACCACAACAACTTGGTAGTTAAATCAAAACGACCCCACTCGTTTGGTGGAATGACCCAGGTCATTTCGACCGAACAACCCAGGTCGTTTCTACTGAACGAGCCTGCTTATTCAGACCAGGGGGACAAAATTGTGTCCTGAACTGTCCAGAGCGAGCAGACTCGCGGGACATGTGCGTCTCGAGCCCACTTGTTTGGAAAAATGACCCAACTTGTTTGGAAGAAATAGGCTAGCATGTTCGGACCAAACGAGCCAGCTTCTTTACTCAACCTCACCAGTATCCTGGGAGACCCAGGTTGTTCGGACCATAACAACATGGTAGTTAAGTCGAAACGACCCTGCTCGTTCGGTGGAACGATCTAGGTTGTTCGGTGTCATCAAATTATGAGTTATTGTTTGAATTTTTAGTGATAATCCCCTAATGTTTCTAGAAATATAACCTCATAGGAGGATAACACAATTTGCATGTCCTTGCAATACATGATTTAAGCACGATCACGGCCTCGACTAATTCCTACCTTGTGAAAAATAAGAGTACTATTGTGAGGACTGAAAATTGAACATTTAATTATCTTATTCCTACCTTCATATTAAGTAGAGAGAGATGTAAATATTAATTACTGATTTAATTACTACTTTTGATTTGACTAATATTATTTCAATACTAATGTGATAACTTTTGTCAACTCATTTTTGTAAAAATCATTCGACCAAAGAACACATCATTTTTATCTTAGAATCAACCAATTCAACCTATTACTCGAATGGTAAAACTTTAAAGACCATGAATCTATACAACCCAAAAGTCAAAATATAACATTGCAGTAATTTTACAACCCAGCTATCTAATTACACAACTCAAGACACTACTTTTTGGGGGTTTCATACATTTCAACACGTACTGTGTGGGGTTGAGTGTCCATATGCATGCACTACTTTATGGATGTTATAGAATGCAGAACAATATTATTCTCATACGTCAACCTCGTATTGTAATACTCTTGTGTAGTAATGGTGTTAGATCTTAATCCTTGATTAGAGGCTTAATCAAGGTTAGTGGTGGCTAATGGTGAATTAGTGTTTTGGTTTAAAAGGAGAAACACCTCTCTTTCTCTCACCCTTCACACTCTCTTTCTACTCAACTCATCTCTCTCTCTGACATGGGCGAGGTGTGGTGATCGATGAGCAAAGAGTTGTCGGAGGTGTGAGAAGGCGTAGGAGTGATCGTCGTCAACAATCGTAAGCTTCATTGGGTTGAAAGGTATGCCATGTTCCTTATTGGTACTCACCCAAGGTGTGTGAGGTGGTCGGATCGATCGTCGGAGGTCGGACTTCTCGGCGATGATCTTTGTGCATCAAGGTTGTTGCAGGTTAACGGTCGACTTGCGAATGTTTCAGTTGACCGTTTCCAATGTAATTATAGGATTTTGCCTTGCACCAGTCGAACGATGCCTATCGGCGGTCGACTGGTTATGTGTATTTAAGCAAACTTTGCTGCCTTCGGTCGAATGGGACCTGATTGACATCATTTCATACTTATATTCGTATCTTATATCCATTATCTTTCACCTAAACAATGCTATGTTACGAGTTTTATGTTTAGTTTTCAGGAATAAATAGGTTTGAAGAGATGAAGCATAAAAGGACCCAAAAGCTGGGAAAAAGGACTGAATTGTGAGATCTAGGGACCAAGATGCAAGGAAGAAGGACCTGAATGCAAGACCGAAGGACCTAAGAGCAAAACAGAATACTCCTCACCATCATGGGGAGTATTTTGGCAATTCTATTCGGGTCGGAGCTCCAACATGCAAACTAGATGCATCAAATACCAACAAAGCCTTCCAGAAAAGCCCACAAGAAATTCCAGAGCGATCCGGACACTGTAGACCGCTAATTGGCGGTCACTTTTGGCCCAAATGCGCTCAAATTTCTCCAGCACATGTATTAGAGGATTTTTAGGCTATTTGTGGTATCTGTTTAGTCCCACATCGGAGGATTGTCCCGGATTAGCTTTTTCCATGCCTATAAATAGAACTCTTCACCTCCTTTTGTAATCACTCCATATTTTAAGTGGCTATTCTTCCTACTAGAAGTGAGGCCTTGAAGCACACACTAAAGTAGGAGGATGCTACTTTTAATGTGAGTCATTTTATCAATGAAGTTTTGTGTTTCTTTCATTGTTTGTTTTATGCTTCTTTTATTGTTTATGCATGTTTTAGTTTAATCGTCTTTTAATTCTAGCTTAGTTTTAATATGCTTTCTTTCCATAGTTTAATAATTAGTGTAATGTTTAGTGAGTAGTTCCATCCCCTTTGGGGGGTGGAGTAGATGTACATACATGCATTAGAGAATGGGATGAATGCTTTAATTTCAATGTGTTGATTAAACATGAATGTATGCTTGCTTGTTTAGGATAGAATTTATAACTTGATGAGTTTTGCCAAAATGATTAGACACCTCTCATGCTTGTTTAGGTTCTGAAATAAACAACTTGCATATGTAAATGTTAATCAACCAAGTTGGTGAATAGATTGATAGGTTTTGCCATAACATTTAGACACTTCCTATGCTTGATAAACACCACCTTCATGTGCTTAAAGAATGTATTCTACACCCACCTCTTTGCTTGTGTGCACTCAGTCCACCCCTTAGGGGTTTTCCATTCCTGAAATTCCAGCACTTCTATTTTGTTCTTAGCTTAGTTTTTATTTGATCGTTTATTTCTTTGTTTCGCATTTCGTACTTCTTAGCGTAGTTTAGTGTAGAGTAGCGTAACCAACTCTCTTCTCCATTATTTTCGCCACTTGATTTCGTGCAAACAAGAGGCTGCTCACCTCCCTGAGGACGACCCGTACTTGCCACCGCTTCATCGCGGCCGTGCACTTGCGGTTTAAATTAAAACGTTCAACAAGTTTTTGGCGCCGTTGCCGGGGAGGTGCCAGTCCAGACTCTTGTTTGGACGATTCGAGTGGATTTAATTTTTGTTTTGTAGTTTTCTTTGTTTCAGGAGACTCACATTGAGAAGAGGAAGCATCTGGTGAAGTTTGGAGGCGGTTTGAGAGAAGACGACCGCCAATCAGCGGTCTACAACCGCCAACTGGCGGTCTGGTTGTTTCATTTGACCTCGAAATTTCATTGGAGTATTTCTTTATATGATATAGTGGTCTGGGACTTAATTTGGCATGTTTTGACTTATAGTTTGTTCCCAGATCAATAATCAAACTCCCCCTTAAGCAACTTGGACCCTAAAACTCAAAGCAAAAGATTAGGCATTCTTTTTGTTTAGGCCATGCATCATGTATGTGACTTAGGCATTTAGATTGTCTTTTATCTTAGCTTTATTTTCTGTTGCTGAGAGCTGGCGTGAGGTACGCACCTTCTACTCTCATTCATGCATTTCGTATGAACATGCATTAGTTAGTAGGAAGTGCATTGAAACAAGTGTGAGTTGAGCGTTTTGTTTGGAGAGTTGATTGCTAGATTAGGACTCCAAAACGCTACTAAGGAGGGGCTGTCCCATAAAAGATAAGGTGGGGGATTTCATCACCCTTTCCTTCGCCCCAAAAACCACACTAATCAAGAGCCTAATTTTAAAATCAAGTAGACATTGGCCTTAAGGAATTCGGACGCATTAGGAGAGTGATCCGGTCCCGACCGTCATGACCTGATCGGCGTTGCCCACTTTGTCGATAGTAGGAGAGACGAGATCCCCGGATCTTGGCTCACTTGCTGGGCTTTGTGGTCCTCGTTGTAGGGAGGTGAGGCGTGTTGAGGCCGTGTGACCTCGCAGTTAGGCGTCGTCTAGCTGTAAGGACCTATAGCGACCTTAGGATTGCTTGAGCCTTGTTTGCTTGTGTGCTTCTACCTGTACCCATCCGCCGTAGCATAAGGACTTCTTCCCTTCTCTCCTGAGTCATTCTTTCTCTCCTGTGTTCCCCCGTCTTCTCCTCTACGCACATTCTTTGTTAGAAAAAAAAAAGAAAAAAAAAAGTTTTGTTTTGTGTGTGTGCACCTTTGTGCATGCTTTCGTGGACACGAGACGAGAGTGGTCGTTTGACGAGGAGCGTTGTCAATCCAGCTTCGGTCATCGATTTCTCGACACCTCCCTCCTCTCGTGTCGCACGTAGTTCGGGTCCAATGGCTGCTAATTTCCGTGAGGAGGAGCAGTTGCTGGACCCACCTATTCCACCTGTGCTTCCAGTTGTCGTTCCCATACCTCTACGTGATCGATGTTACCCGAGCCGTACAGCTCTACCCTCATGCATCGTATTACCAGAGGCTAATGGGAACCATTTTGAGGTTAAGCCTCAATTCATTTCCATGCTCCCTCATTTCACTGGGAAAGGTGACCCCTATATCTTTCTCAGGGAATTTGAGGAGGTCTGTGCTATGTTCAAGCTGCAACAACTTAGCACAGACTCCATCCATCTTAGGCTCGTTCCTTTTGCACTAAAGGATGATGCCAAGAAGTGGTTGTACAACAACCAGGCGAATTCCTTTAGGACTTGGGATGAGTTTCAATCTGCATTCCTCAAGAAGTACTTTCCTAATCATCGGACTCAAAAATTGAGGAACGAAATCAATTCGTTCTATCAACATGAGACCGAACCATTTCATGCATATCTTGAGAGGTTCAAAGAGCTACTATCCTCGTGCCCTCACCATGGCATTGAGTTGTGGCGTCTTTGTCAGATTGTGTATGAGGGTCTTCACATCCCGTCCAGAACGCTCCTTGAGTCCATGTGTCAAGGAGAGTTCTTGGGAAAGGATGAAAGGGAGGCATGGGCCTTCCTAGAAGACCTCGCTGAGAAAACCATGCAGTGGGAGAGTGTGAGGGAACCACCTGCATCATCTAGTATAGGAGCGAGGATCGCGAATGCAAACTCAACTAGATCGGGTTCCGCATTTGCTATCGATACCACTACGGCCACCGAGGCACGCATGGCGGCCTTAATGCGCCGTATGGATTCGATTGAGCTCCAAAACCAACAAAGTGCACCTCACATGTCCACATCTGGTCCAGTTCCCTGTCATTCATGTGGTAGGATAGGTCATGTAGAAAGCGAGTGTGAGTCCATTCCTCCTGAGATGGAGCGTGTCAACGCCGTCTATGATAGAGCCAGGAATGACCCATACTCATCATCTTATAATCCTGCATGGAGGAACCACCCCAATTTTTCATGGAACCAAACTAATGCCCCGGGTGGTCCTTCAAACTCCTCTAGACCACCTTACCAATCACACCAACCTCCCATGCATGCACATTCCTATCAGCCACCCCAAGCGCAAACCACCAATCAATCGGGTTTCCCAAATTCCAATAATATGGAAACCCGATTCAATTCGCTTGAGACCTTGACTCGTGGACTTGAAAACTCAATGAAATTTTTTATGTCAACCACGAGTCAAGTTCTCACTTCAAATCAGCAGACCATCAAATCTCTAGAGCTTCAGATGGGCCAATTGGCTCAGTCTGTACATGAAAGAGAGAGAGGGTCTTTTCCTAGCCAGCCTGAGGCTAACCCCCGCATGTACCAACAACAACAAATGCAAAATGAGAATGTGGTACCTCGGGGGAGGCAAGTGAACCATGTGGAGGAACCTGTACACCATGTCAATTCCATTGCGACCTTAAAGAATGGAAAACAGGTTGACAATCACATTTCCTTGCCACACCCACCACCATCTATGCAGCCCCTCAGTGGGAATGGTGGTGAAGAAGAAGCTGAGGGTGAGGGTAATACACCAAAGCTTTCTTCTCAGGCACAGCAGAAAACCTACCTGCCAAAAGCTCCTTATCCAAGTAGGTTAACCAAAAAGCAGAGTGACAACATGGACAAGATATTAGAGGTATTTAAGCAAGTGAAGGTTAACATCCCCTTGTTGGATGTCATCCAACAAATACCTCAATATGCCAAAGTATTGAAGGATCTCTGCACAACCAAGAGGAAGACCAATGTTCCTAAGAAAGCATTCTTGGCTGCAAATATAAGCTCTCTTTTGTCCAATCCCACATACACAAAATACAAGGACCCTGGGTGTCCTACTATTCAGTGTACGATAGGGGACACTAGATTGAGCAATGTATTGCTTGATTTAGGATCGGCGGTCAACCTCCTCCCATTCTCTGTTTATCAACAGTTGAACTTGGGAGAATTGAAACCAACTAAGATCACCCTCCAATTGGCGGATAGATCCATTCGTATTCCTATGGGGATTATCGAGGACGTGCTTATCAAAGTTGGAGATTTTATATTTCCAGTCGATTTTGTTGTCCTCGATACCAATCCTGTTGCAAACACCCAGTCTCAAATACCTTTGATTTTGGGTAGACCATTTCTGGCAACTTCCAATGCCTTAATTAATTGTCGAAATGGTCTCATGAAGCTCTCATTCGGTAACATGAGTGCCGAGTTTCATGTGTTCAACTCTGGTAGGCAACAGGAACCCATGGATGAACCTTTAAATCTAAATCTCATCCGCCAATTGGAGAAAGCACCACAAAATCAACGAACACCCCTAACCCCAATGCAACCTGTTGAGAATGTTCGTGGGCCCAGCGAAAACTCATTGCTTGTCTTCGCAATGCAACAGAGTGAGCTGGCCTCGAACATGAATGTCCAAAGGGAGTGTTCGTTGCATGATTCAGTTGAGAGTACTAGTGAGAGTGAGACACCTCATCATATGCCTATACCAGAAGGTGTCTCTACCTCATGTCCCATGGCCATTGAGCCATTTGAGCTTCATTTTGACTCCAACAAGGACCCACCTATGACCGAGCTTATGCGTGATGATCTAAATGATGGTGGGAGGTCCTTGTTGGATGACTTGGGGGGAAGCCCCATTCTTAGTGATGCAGGTCTGCTGCATCCATCGAATGAGCTTGAGGAACTCATTCTGATGCACCCGCCTATTGGTTGGAGGGTTTTCTTTGATGAGCAATTAAACCCTAGTGAGGCAACACAACTTCATTCTTTGTTGCCCACAACCAACCAATATCATGAGGGGTTCGAGCCGTTCAGCTTTGACCTTTCACCCCTCATGACACCTCAGAGTACCAGTGAAGTTTGCCCATCTCGGCAAGTCTCTGGTCCTCATGACTTGATGTTCTCATTTGATGTTCCTTGACCAAATGATTATGAGAATATCTTGGTTGATGTATATATCTTGTAAAACAAAAAAAACAAAAAAAAAAAGAAAAAAAAAAGAAAAAAAAAGAAAAAGAAAAAAAGAGAGTAATAAAAGACTCCTTTAGTGAGCATCGATTGTTGTGGGCCCCAACCCTTGTGTACTTGGGCCCAATTTCTTCACGTATTTATCTCCCTTCTTCAGCTTCTCACAGGTTTTGAGGGAATTTGGGTTTGTGTCCATCAACATGACCCCGAACGTCCCTTTGTACTTCATGTTGGTGAGATCTTTCCTTTTTCATGCATATATCCATGTAGTATCTTGTTCACATTCATTGAGGACAATGCATGAAGTAGGTGTGGGGGGGTGTTTTACGTGTGTACATAGTCGAGTCTTTTTCTTTTGATTTTGTTTTCTTTTTGTGTGTATTGTTAGGGTCATGCTAGTGTGCTGCATTTAACATTGATATATCTGCTTGCCATGATCCTTGGGTGACTTGTCTTCTTTTGCTTGCCTAGTGCTTTAAAATTTTCACATTTCTTTCAAAATCTTCATGTGTTTGCGAAAGAAAATGTTTTTGTGGGTTTTGCGTGTGTTTAGCATGTGCAAAACCGTTGAGAGGCAAAGTAAAAAGAAAGCTCCCAAAATTGTCTTGAACTTGATGCATTAGGATTTCTAGTTTACTGGCTTTAGGTCTTATCGAGTCATTAGGATGCACCCCGGTTTTCCCTCGGGGGGCGTGTAATCATAGGGTTTCAGCACTCAAACATTTAAAGAAGTCCACCCTGAACCTAGTGAGTCAAATAATGCGTGTCTGTTAGTATAAGGAAGTTTGTCGTAGTCAAGGGCCCTTAATCTCTTTTTGTGAAACTTAAGTGTAGGGGTTTTGGTTCCCATGTAGATAAATGAATAAGTGGTGTTCTCTCATCTCGCACGGCTCCTATCACTCGGGAAAGTAGGTCTGAGGGGACTTTGTGCCTGGTGCTTTCGAGTCATCTGACTTGGGATGCACCGACCGAACTCCCGTTACACGGGTGGTAGGGATCGCCCTATGTGGAGATTTGGGGGAAGGTGTACGTGATAGTGTAAGTCCTCATAGGCAATGATGCACGAAACCTGACCCTGGGAGAATCAAACACCAACCAATAAAATGCTCCAATGAAAAGAAAAAAAATGAAAAAAAGAAAAAAAGAAAAAAAAAAGTCAAATAAGAACCAAAATGGACTTTACACATTGTATCACATTCAGAAGTCAAGGTTGCCCATGTCTTTCACTCAAGTCCTTAACTAACTTTCACGAATAAATCATTAGGCTAGGTGTGTGGATCGATTACATTTATAGAGTCGACCCGTAGTATTACCGCGTCCCATGATCGACAAAATAAGTCCAACGAGTCGTGTAGCTAGAGTGATTAATGCATCTTGTTTGGATTTTGTGGGTATATCCGCTGAAAACCCTCAGGAGACCACACTCCTCCTCCTTGGCGACAAGGAGGTTTAACGGCTTGTTGCACGTGCTAAGTGCAACCGTGATTCCTACGAAAGTGAGTTAGGATTTCTTGTTTTTCGTATGTTTTTCTCTTTCTTTGTTTTGCTCGGGACTAGCAAAAGTTAGGTGTGGGGGTATTTGATTGACATCATTTCATACTTATATTCGTATCTTATATCCATTATCTTTCACCTAAACAATGCTATGTTACGAGTTTTATGTTTAGTTTTCAGGAATAAATAGGTTTGAAGAGATGAAGCATAAAAGGACCCAAAAGCTGGGAAAAAGGACTGAATTGTGAGATCTAGGGACCAAGATGCAAGGAAGAAGGACCTGAATGCAAGACCGAAGGACCTAAGAGCAAAACAGAATACTCCTCACCATCATGGGGAGTATTTTGGCAATTCTATTCGGGTCGGAGCTCCAACATGCAAACTAGATGCATCAAATACCAACAAAGCCTTCCAGAAAAGCCCACAAGAAATTCCAGAGCGATCCGGACACTGTAGACCGCTAATTAGCGGTCCAAGACCGCTAATTGGCGGTCACTTTTGGCCCAAATGCGCTCAAATTTCTCCAGCACATGTATTAGAGGATTTTTAGGCTATTTGTGGTATCTGTTTAGTCCCACATCGGAGGATTGTCCCGGATTAGCTTTTTCCATGCCTATAAATAGAACTCTTCACCTCCTTTTGTAATCACTCCATATTTTAAGTGGCTATTCTTCCTACTAGAAGTGAGGCCTTGAAGCACACACTAAAGTAGGAGGATGCTACTTTTAATGTGAGTCATTTTATCAATGAAGTTTTGTGTTTCTTTCATTGTTTGTTTTATGCTTCTTTTATTGTTTATGCATGTTTTAGTTTAATCGTCTTTTAATTCTAGCTTAGTTTTAATATGCTTTCTTTCCATAGTTTAATAATTAGTGTAATGTTTAGTGAGTAGTTCCATCCCCTTTGGGGGGTGGAGTAGATGTACATACATGCATTAGAGAATGGGATGAATGCTTTAATTTCAATGTGTTGATTAAACATGAATGTATGCTTGCTTGTTTAGGATAGAATTTATAACTTGATGAGTTTTGCCAAAATGATTAGACACCTCTCATGCTTGTTTAGGTTCTGAAATAAACAACTTGCATATGTAAATGTTAATCAACCAAGTTGGTGAATAGATTGATAGGTTTTGCCATAACATTTAGACACTTCCTATGCTTGATAAACACCACCTTCATGTGCTTAAAGAATGTATTCTACACCCACCTCTTTGCTTGTGTGCACTCAGTCCACCCCTTAGGGGTTTTCCATTCCTGAAATTCCAGCACTTCTATTTTGTTCTTAGCTTAGTTTTTATTTGATCGTTTATTTCTTTGTTTCGCATTTCGTACTTCTTAGCGTAGTTTAGTGTAGAGTAGCGTAACCAACTCTCTTCTCCATTATTTTCGCCACTTGATTTCGTGCAAACAAGAGGCTGCTCACCTCCCTGAGGACGACCCGTACTTGCCACCGCTTCATCGCGGCCGTGCACTTGCGGTTTAAATTAAAACGTTCAACAGGACCCCTTTGTCATTCAACCAATTAATTGTAGGTAAGTTGGTTGGGGGCATAGACCATCCAAATTGTCTGATTGTACATGTAGCTAAGTCAGTTGGGGCCTAGACCTTCTAAACGATCGACCGCCTAGTGACCAGTTCGACCGATAACTTAAGTGAACTTATTATTTGTTCGACAGGTTGCATTTTGGTTCGACCGGAGTTGACTTAGAGAAAACGTAGGAAGCCCTTGTTATTTTCAGTCGAACGAGGCCCTTTTGCCGTTCGACCGTTGTGATGAATTTATTTAATGTTTTATGGCATAGACCTTCTAAACAGTCGACCGCCCATGACCTTTTGTTTGACCGGTAGGGGTCGAATTTGAGAGTTGAAGACTTTACTATTTTTGGTCGAATGAGGCCCCTCTTCCATTCGACCGGTTTGCAGTTAAGTTAGTTGAACTCGGGCTTTGACCAACCCAACGGTCGACCGCCATGACCTTTTGTTTGACCATTTGAGTTGGGTTCATTTGACTGGATACATCATGGTTGAACCTATGCTAGTTTCTGGAAGGAACCGGTCGACCATTGTGCCTTGTTCGATCGACCGTTGTTGCCCTATTTTTTGTGCTTTTATGGTTGAGTGGCGCGTGATCAACTTTGAACGCAACAGGTCCACTGTCCTTGATAGGCGACGGAAAAGACAGGTCGGCCTGATAGCGATCAGTACATATCTTTGTGTAACCAATAGTTTAGTAGCATGTGTGAGCAATCGTTTATATGTGTCATCTTATGTGAGCAGCCCATCCTTGCGAGGTGGGGGTTGTGACCGACGATGTTCCGGCCAGGGTGTAGCAGCTTGTGTGAGCCACCCATTATTATATATTATATATTTCAGCTTGTGCGAGCATTACCTTCGGATGATCGCGTTTTCGGCGAAGGGTTCCTTGTGGGCCCAAGTGAGTTTTGGTTGGGGCAAATGTCCTTGGTACCCAGCTCAGGGAAGAAGTATTTTTACTGTACTTTGTATACTATGTTATACCAATATGTTGTCCTTATTCATGCATGTTAAGGGAGTTTGCCATACGGGGTTTCCTTATGGAGGAGGAGGGGGTTGGTGGGGGCTTAAGCCCTCACTACCATTTCTCTCTTCTTTGCAATTATTGTCCTAAAATTTGCATAATTTACACTTATACCATTGAAAAGGCCTTATGAATTTAAAAATTGAGAAAAACATAACACATAAAAGCTGTAAAAGACAATTTCACCTTATTAAAACACAACCAAAAGGACACTAAGACATAAAACTTGTAGTTGTTATTCTATTTTGCCCCCACATGAAAAAAAATCTGGCTCCTTCCCAAGTCCCAACCTTGAAGGTTCAGTACTTGTTTTCTCAAATTTTGATACGACACCAGGGACCACTAAACAAATTATCCTTGCACTGATGCTATACAAGAAGTGGTTAAAATAATTACCCAAAAAACATACCAAAAATATAATACAGGGTCATTGACTGGGGGTCTATTTATTTGAGGGTTATTGACTTTTTATGACCTTAAAAAGGATACCAAATGTCACATTTACCTTTCTTGTTTTTTTTCTTAATTACAATCATACCCTTCTTCTTCCCAACATCCATATTTCTCCCAACTCTCACTCCCAACATATTTCTCCCCTAAATAAAACAAGATCACTTCAACCTTCCTACATAATACACCAGAGTATTAAGATTGACTTTCATTATGTAAGATTTATTTTGATATTTTTTCGGTTTTAACTCCAAAGTAAACAAACGAGCTGACAAGTTTTCAACAAACGAGCCAAATGACCTAAGTCGTTGTCGACCAAACAAGTTGGGTCATTTTCACTGATCGAGCTGGGTCTTTTTCCCAAATGAGTTGGGTCGTTCTCACCAAACGAGTTGGGTCGTTCGACTAAATGAGTTGGGTCATTTTATTCAAAACATTCACATCCTAATACGGAATTTGATGACTCCAGATCCATTGGAAAGACAATTTAAATGAGCACATATTTGTTTCTTATGATTTGCCAAATTCCGATGATACTATGGTCAAGAACTTGTCTGAAGACAGATCGTATTTGGAAACTAGACAATCGACAGATCTTCTATCATTTGTGCATAACTTTCTCCTCCGATATCCAAATAAGGCGTTAATAGACTCGTTACAAAGAAAATTGAGAGGAGGAAAACTATGTTATTTTACATATTTTCATATTAGGAACCAAATGACTCCATAATGGGCATGGAGGACTGCTGATTTGAGAGAACAGAAAATAAGCTGGATCTTTTTTTCTTTCAAACAAGCTGCGTCGTTCGACAAAACAAGTTGGGTCATTTTATTCATAACATCCACAGCCAAATACGAAATTTGATGATTTGAGATCCGTTTGAAAAACAATTGAAAGTAGAACATATTCGTTTACCTTAATTCTGATGATACAAGGGTGAAAAACGTGTGTCAAGACGTATTGTATTTGTTAACTTGACAATCCATAGATCATCAATAATGTGTACATAACTCTCTCATCCGATATCAAAAAAAGGTGATTCAAGACTCATTACAAAGACGATTTCAAGACGCAAAACGTTTATATTTTACATATTTCGAAATTCAGAACCTAATCGGCTCATAAATGGTGTTGAAGGTGCACCAGTCCTGCTCGGGACACACTCGTCCCGTACGTGACACATCACTTGTTTTACTCATAACATCCACATCCAAATATAAAATCGATGATTCCATATCTATTGGAAAGATAATTGAAAGGAGAACATATTAGTGTCTGACTTGTCCAATTCCGATGATATGATGGTGAAAAATGTGTCTCAAGACAGATCGTATATGATAACTGGAAAATTGACAGATCATCAATAATTTGTGCATAAATTTGTCCTCCGATATGCAAATAAGGCGATTAGCAACTCGTTACAAAGACAATTTTGAGACGCACAACGTTTGCATTTAACATATTTCGCAATTCGGAACCTAATATGCTCATAAATGGCGTGGAAGATGCACTAGTCCAACTCGGGACGCACTCAACTCGCGCGGGACGCGCCAAGACTGCTCAGGACACATTCGTCCTTCATGTGATGCATCACTTATTTTACTCATAACATCCACATCTGAATATATAATTTTATGATTCCAGATCCGTTAAAACGATAATTGAAAGCAGCACATATTAGTCTTTGAGGTCTGATTTGAACGACCATGTACAACATCATATGACTTGCACAATTCAAATGATATGGGGGTGAAAAAGTGTGTTAAGACTGACCGTATTTGGAAACTAGAAAATCGACAGATCATAAAAAATATGCATATAACTCAATGCTCCGATATCCAAATAAGTTGATTCAATAGTCGTTACAAAAACGATTTGGAGACGCAAACAAATTCTATATAACATATTTCCAAATTCAAAACCTAATACGCTCATAAATGGCGCGTAAAACGCATTAGTCCAACTCGAGGCGCACTCATCCCGCGCGAGACGCAACAAGGCAGCTCAGGATGCCCTCATCCCGCGAGTGATGCGTCACTTGTTTTACTCTTAACATCCAAATCCGAATATAGAATTTGATGATTATAGATATGTTGGAAAGATAATTTAAAGGAGCATAAATTAGTGTCTTACGATTTGCCAAATTTTGATGATAGGAGGGTGAAAAATGTGTCTCAAGACATATCATACTTGAAAGCTGGAAAATCGACAGATCATCAATAATTTGTGTATAACTCTCTCCTCCAATATCCCAATAAGGCAATTAAAGACTCATTACAAACAAAATTTGGAAATGCAAAACTTTTGTATTTAACATATTTCGACATTCGGAATCTAATGGGCTCGTAAATGGCGTGGAATACACACTAGTCCCGATGTGTCCAGAATGTGTCCATATTGTGTCTATATGTGTCAATATTGTATCCAGATGTGTCCAGGTTTGTCAAAATGTGTTCATATTGTTTCCATGATGCGTCCATACTTCCAGATGTGTCCATTTTGTTTCCATAATGTGACCATATTTTATCCAAATTGTGTCAACATTTGTCCAGATGTGTCCATATTGTGTGCATTTGTGTCCATATTTGTCCAGAATATGTTTATATTATGTCAAGTTGTGTCCTGATTTGTCCAGAATGTGTTCATTTATGTCCAGAATGTGTCCAGATTTGTCCATAATGTGTTCATATTATATCAAGTTGTGTCCAGATTTGTCCAAAATGTGTTCATATTGTGTCAAGTTGTGTCCAGATTTGTCCAGAATGTGTACGTTTTTGTTCATATTGTATCCAGATGTGTCCATATTATGTCCAGAATGTGTCCATTTGTGTCCAGAGTGTGTCCTGAATCCATAATAGGACCAAACAAGATGAAAAAATCACAAACCAACTTGTTACAAACCAACTTGTTAGATGAACACATTGAATCAAGATAAAGGAGTTGTACAAATCACCAAACAACTGGATCGTTCTATCAAACGAGATGAACAACCTGGCTCGTTTTCACCAAACAAATTGGATCGTTTTCCCCCTCAAACGAGCTGGGACGCAACAGTCCCGCGTGGGATGTACCAACTGTTGGATTTCGTGCCCTATAGTATGTATATATTTTCAAAATTTTATAAACATATATGATCGAAACATTCATATTTTCTTCGATTTTCATATAGACATGCATTTGTTTATCCTAATTATTTAACATGCATTAGAATAAACAAATAATTGCAAAGAGGATCATACCTAGAGGTTCTCTAAAACCTTTTGAAGATCCGGAGTCGCGTTGCCGGTCGAATCGCCCAGTGGGTTGCCTCCGAGTATTCACCAAACTCTAAACGAGATTGGAGAGAGAAGAGCTAGCCTCTCAATCTCCTATAGGGTTTAGAATCCAATTACTAACTCCTCTTTAGTTCCCTTGAGAAGAAGATCTCTGAAAACTAAAACTAATCTTAAGAATTAAGGAAATTTCGTGGAGAATTATGGAGAGAGATTTTTGCATGAGAAAATAATGAATTACTTAATGAGGTAATGAGATAAACTTGTATTTATAAGTTCTCTCCAAATTACCTATTCATGTGCAACCTCTTGCCCATGATTTCATGCAAACTTCCATCTAACCATCCATTATTTGCTAACAAATAATCTTAGCCACAAATTAAATCAATTATGGACAAATTCCATGCATGATCTAATTAATTCTTAAATTTATTCTGCAGATAACTGTCTGGACCGGTCGACCATTTTAAGATTCAGTCGACCACTCGAACCAAGTTTCGATCGACCGTTTGACATTCGGTCGACCGTTCGCAATAATAAAATATTTCATCGCAATGTTCGGTCGACCGACCGATAGATTCGGTCGACCGTTCCGAACAGACGAAAATTCCCTGTTATCGGTCGAGACGTGTCCGGTCGACCGTGCACGATTGGTCGACCGTTTACTGTTAACCAGTCGACCGTTTGTGCACAGTACTGCAGACTTGTCAAATTTCGGTTTAACCCCTACAAAATTTGACATTTCGGGATTAGTAGTAAATTCACAACTTATGTAACATATTATCCTATGTAATGATAAATCATTACACCCCATAATATTTACATCACATATAAATTTTAATTTAGATTCTAATTATGTTATTAACCACAACATAGTTTTGATTTTGCTTGTTCACCCAATGTGTCATATTTTCTAAATGAAACCCGACACATCTTATGAACTCAAAATCCCCATTTCTCGTTTCCCAGTTTTGTGGTGTCACCTATGGGAGGATCTAAACTAAGTTGGCAATGATATTAAGAGCTTAATATCACAAGCTATAAGCGGTATCTAGCTACACATTGTAGCTCCCAATTAGTTAGATGTCTTAATTCCACTCGAATCAAAACCCGATTCATTTAGTGATGGAGTGCACCACTTGTGTCCGTCCCTTGCCTAATGATATTAAGAATACACACAAAGTAGTATTGTGTCATCTTTGTATTAGTATTCATTTCTTGATCTCTTTAAGCTAGTTATAAATATGAGATTTAATTCAAATCACATTGTGCACTTTATAACTTTGCTTTATCAAGGGGCCCACTAATATCATCACTCAATTAAGAGGGGCAATGATAATCTTTTGACTAACTATCTTCTCCAACAAAAGTCATACTTAACCAACTAATGCCTTTGCACTACACTCATTGATAGCTTAAGGCACTAGTCTAATTAAGCACTTCTTAAGCGATCGGATATAAGTCTTATATCAAAGGACCAAGGACACAGTAAAACATTAATGACACAGAAACACATTTCTATAATATTTTACTTGTTAGGTCAATTCAGTATACAAAAGTACTATTTTCCTCTTTTGTGTACCCGTGTTGTCACTCACTTGTAGAGTTACAATGATCTATGACCAACACGACAATCTTAACTCGGTAATTAATGTCCCATGTTAATTACCATGATTGCGAATATCTTTTGTTTTATGTAAACCAATATCTTTTAGAGCTCTACGGTTAAGGACCAAGAGCCTCTTCCTTAACACTTCTAAAAGACGAATAACATAAACAACGAACAAAATGATTTCTCATTCAATTCATAATAATTGACATTTAAAAGTAAAACTTTTAGAACACATTCCCTTCACCAACGACCTGGCGGGGCACACCGACGAGCTGGGTCGTTTTTCACCAAACAAGTTGGTTTGTTTTCACCAAACGAGCTGGGTCATTTGGTCGAAACAAGCTGGGTCGTTGCAACTTATTTAACAACATTGCTCATTTTAACACAAAAATTTATTTTTCTCTAAGACATGAAACAATTTGTTCTACTAGACACAACTTAATTAACAATATATACAATTACGGATGGTTGATTTTGAGTGTTAGAATTTTAATATGTGTAGAATTTAATTTCTTAAGTGAACTTTTTATGTTCAATTTCTGAATTATTTGCATTGTTATAAAAATTATATGTTTTGAAACAACTTTATGGCACCGTTGTTAGATTCAAATTCAATCAAGACAAACAAGTTGAAAACATCACAAACCAACTTGTTACATGTTAACTTGTATGGACACGAACATTGAGATGAGACAAACCAACTTGTTACATGAATATATTGAATCATGATAAACGATTTGTAAAAATCACCAAACAAGTTAGGTCGTTCTATCACACGACTTGGTTTGTTTTCAACAAACGAGCCGAACAACCTGGATCATTTTTACCAAACAAGTTGGGTCATTTTTCCCCCTCAAACGAGTTGGGACACAAGAATCCCGCGCAGGACACCTGAACGAGTTGGGTCATTTTCACGAAATGAGCTGAGTCATTTTCACCAAACAAGTCAGGTCGTTTTCCCGCTCAAACGAGCTGGGACGCAACTGTTGTAATGAGGGACTGGACTGCTAGACTGAGGGACGTAACTGCTGGACTGAGGGACTGGACTGCTGCATTGAGTGGTTGGACTGCTGGACTGGGGGACGCACCTACTGGACTGAGGGACTAAACTGAGGACGCAACTACTGGACTGAGAGACAAAACTGCTGGACTCTTCCCGCGCATGATGCATCACTTATTTTACTCATAACATCCGCATATAGATATAGAATTTGATGATTCCAGATTCTTTGGAAAAATAATTGAAATGGGCACATATTAATCTCTCTTACGACTTGCAAAATTCAAATGATACGGGGGTGAAAAAATATGTGTTAAGAGAGACCGTATTTGGAAACTAGAAAATCAACAGATCATTAATAATTTGTGCATAACTCTCTCTCCTCCGCTATCCAAATAAGGCGATTCAAGACTCGTTACAAAGAAGATTGTGAGACACAAAACTTTTCTGTTTAACATATTTTCGAATTTGGAACCTAATAGGCTCATAAATGGCATAAAATGCACTCGTCTCGCGCGAGACCCACCAAGGCAGCTCGGGACGCACTCATCCCCCTCAAACGATATTTGGATATCGGAAATGTCCATAAATAATATATTTGAATACATTAAAATATATTTATTTTTGGCCTTCCAAAGATGTACAATGATTGGTCTTATGTAACATTTGATCCCTACTTTGACCCTTTAATATATTCTCCCAAAAATATATGTTGATTGCATTGCTTCTTGTTTTAATAATTACAGAAAAGTTGTAAATGATCTTAAAAATCATGCAATGTCAACTCTTGATAAATTTTATTTTATCATTTACCAATCTCATGTTTGACTTTTAAGATTTTTCATATATAACACGAGGACGCTCATATATGTTTTTCTAGATATAAAAAATCTTATATGACCTGGAACAAATATATTTCTTGTTAGATAGGAAAAATCATAACAGTCAAAATTAAAGGATAAATACTAAAATAAATTTTATCAATATCTGATGTATGATTTTCAGGCAGATTATTTACCTCTTTATTCCTAAATAATAATAAAATAATGCCACCAACATAGATTTATAAATTTTATTAGATAGAGTAATTTTAGAGAGACGTAAAGTTGAGAGTGTGTGTGTCTCACTGGTTTTAATGCATCAAAAAATTGCATCCATGCATGCATTTTGATTATGCGATAGAATATTATCAAAAAAATCAACGACAGAATAGTTTTCTAGAAACTCGGCTTGGCGTGTTGAGTCGGCATGGTACACCAGACCAGCCGAATCGTGTTGTGCCAGCCTGGGCACGGCCCGCCCGGCAGAATTCAGTCCGACCTGGCGGCTTGGCACGGAGGCACGGCGGGCCATGCTGGGCGAGAAACTCGGCTTGTCGTGCCGGCACGGCAGGACACCTAGGTCTAATGCAACATGGTGGATCAATTCTCGATGCTTACCCAAGCGTTGTGTTTTTGGCTTTTGTATTTACACCCTTGACTACCAAGAAATGACCAAAAACCTATTTTCCTAATATGAAGAAATTGGTTTGCGGTTCCTATGAAGATCTTGACGTTCACTTGAATTAGAATAGTTTGGTTTACAACTGCCACCTCATTTCCAGGAGCTACCAATTATTCCAATTCTGACGGCCCTTCCAACCATTGAACGACCGCCTTTCAAAATATATGGTGCAATACACTCTGGTGGTCCCAATCTCTTTCCTTTTTTTGTGATATAATATTTAGTCACTAACAACATAAAAAAAATATATAGTTTAGACATACCTGGGTACCACGCATGGTGGCTAAACGGGTCAAGTCTAGGGTCCGGTTCCTATGGATTGGGCCCTTTCACGCTTGTGGGCCCATGGGCCCAGTATTTTTGTATATATTTAGTATTTTAGGTGTTTTTGAAGTTATTTTTCTAGATATTTAAAAAAAATAAAAGAAATGCGAGTCGTGTTGGGCTCGCTTGGCCCCGTGTCGCTTAACGGGTCGGGCCATGGGACCGACACAAGCTAGTACCCGCCCGTTGGCCTACGTGCCAGGCTGAGCCTGGGGCAGGTTGGGCCAGCCCGGCCTGGTGCCCATATCTAAGTTTAGGTATAATAAATTATGAGGAAACATTTGGGAGTCCACGTTTGTCCGAAGTCTTAACATCATTTAATAGTCTTCACATGTGCTTTACCCGGGTTATTTTTTAAAACACATAGAATAGATATGAATATATAAAAAATTACTACTCTAGAATAATGTCAAATATATATATATATATATATATATATATATATATATAATCCTAAGATAATATGAATGCCTCTTGTGAAAATAAATTAAATAAACTTATTGACATTTGATAAACTAAAAGTAAATAAATTCTATTTTTGAACGTTAAAATTAGATTTGAAATGCTCAACAATTGTTTGTAACATAAATAATAATTGAAGTTACGTACAATATTAAAATCAAGAAAATTTTAAAATAAAATTTTAGAATATTAAAGTGTTCATTGTGAATGTAATTCAAAACACAACCAATCCCAACTCCCGATGCGTCACAGTTTAACTCAAATACCTTCTCAAAGTCGGGAAGTGTCGAAACGGGGGCCTCTGTCATCTTCTTTTTGACCAGTTGAAAGTTGGTCTCTACCATCTCGTACCACTTGAAATCCCTATTCTTGAGGCACTCGGTGTAGGAGCAATCACAGTGCTCAAATTCTTGATGAACTTGTGGTAGACAGATGCCAAACCGTGGAAACTCCGCACATCATGTGAGGTCTTCAGTCTGGGCCACTCCAAAACTGCATTCACCTTGGACGGATCAACATGAACACCATTGATAGATACCACGAACCCAAGGAAAGTGACAGAAGTCATGAAGAACGCACACTTTTTCAGATTAAAAAACAAACACTCCGACCTTAGCTTGTTAAAAACTGCGCAAAGGTGATCAAAATGCATCGCAGACGTGTTGCTAAGAATGAGGATGTTGTCGAAGTAGACAACAATGAATTTCCCCATGAAAAGGTGTAGAACCTGGTGCATACACTTCATAAAGGTGTTGGGCGCATTGGACAGTCCAAAGGGCATGACCATCCATTCGTACAACCCGTGTTGCATCTTGAACGTCGTCTTCCACTCATCTCCCGGCTTGTTTCAGATCTGGTGGTACCCGCTCTTGTGGTCAATCTTCAAAAAAAATCTTAGAGTCGGACAGTTGGTCTAACATGTCATCCAGGCGGGGAATTGGGAATCAATATTTCATGGTAATGCAATTATAGCTCAGTTGTCTAGACATATATGCCACAAGCCATCTTTCTTCGGTACCAATAAAGTAGGAACCGCGCATCGGTTCATTCTCTCACGGATATAACCTTGCTCCAGCAACACCACCACCTGTTGTTGTAACTCTTCTGATTTTCTAGGACTGAGACGATATGCTGGTCGGTTCGGTAGAGTCGATCCTGGGGACAAGGTCTATTTGATGTTGAATATCTCTCATGGGTGGCAACCCGGGAGGGATATCTTCAGGCATCAGATCAGAGAACTCATCGAGTAACCACTGCACCTCTGTTGATAATCACAAGCTCATTAGCAACCTCGATTTCATCCCTTATATCATCCCCAATTAGGAAAGTTTTGCCATTTTACTGGCGGGCTTCCCACAACCGAATGCCACATGACCTTCTTCACCACAGCTATAGCACTTAATGCTAGACCTTGGTCTACCTAGTAGTGATGGTTGGTAAGGACGTTAACATGTGGTCGAACAGATCGGTTATTCTGTTGGGGGTCGGTGTTGGTGATAACTCGCCTCTTTTGTTGCGTCTCCGTAACGAGCGCATGCTGATATGCCTCACAAATAGTCCACAGTAGGTGGAGGTTGAGAGCATCTTATAGGGCCTGCCGTAACCCCCCTAAATACCGCGACACCGACTGCTCCTCCGACTCTGACAAATCATTTCGGGCCACCAACTGATAGAACTCCTCTGTGTACTCGTCCACCGACCTTGTGCCCTGCCTCAACGAATGAAGTCATTGGAATAAGGACTGAGTGTAGATGAAAGGAAGGAAGTGTCCCTTCAGTTTGATACGCCAATATTGATAAAGCGTCGGGGCCCGATGGTTTCAATGCTAAGTTTTTCAAGGCAGCATGGAGCATAATTCAGAGGGACATGGTAAAGGCTGTCACTTCTTGCTTGGATAGTGGAAGGGTCCTCACACAATGGAACAACACATCCATCACGATCATCCCGAAAAAAAAGGCATCGGCGGTGGTGGAGGACTTCCGACCCATTGCTCTATGTAATATGACGTATAGATTCACATCCAAAGTCCTTGCAAACCGCTTGAAGAGGATATTACCACGTCTGATAGGGGAAAATCAGAGCGCATTCGTCCAAGGACGAAGAATTAGTGATGACATCCTTCTCGCACACGAGCTCTGCCACAAGCTACATCTCGAGAAGGAGAAATGACGTATGTGCATAAAGCTCGATATCAGGAAAACATATGACTCAATCTCTTGGGAGTTCCTCGACCATGTGATGAAGAGATTTGGTTTCCCGGATAAGTGGAGACGACTGATTTTGGCTTGTGTGGAGGCATCGTTTGTGGTGACAGTAAATGGAGCAAACTCCACACCGTTTCGTGCCAGAAATGGTCTACGACAAGGTGATCCCCTAGCCCCCTACTTGTTTGTAATGTGCATGGAGGTGCTAAGTGAAATGGTGATGATGGCGGTCATGGACAAGAAAATCGAGCCGTTATATTGTGGAGATGTCATCGTGTCACACCTTTTGTTTGTCGGCGACGTCCTACTCTTCGCAAAGGCTACCAAAGCAAACGCTCGAGCCATTAGAATCATTCTTGAGGAGTTTACAACAAGCTCGGGTCTGAAATTTAACGCCTCGAATAGTCAGGTCTTCATGGGGGGAGATGGGACGAATGGAGCTTGGATCGAGGCCCACCTTGGGATGGAGCGAAAGGCTTTTCCGGTGGTGTATCTTGGGCTGCCATTATTTTCTGGAAGAATGGGGAGATCCCATTGTGTACCACCATAAACAAGCTCAAGGCTCGCCTCTCAACATGGCAACAAAGGCTTCTTTCTATGGCCGAACGAGTGGAGCTAGTACGGAGTGTCCTCATCTCGTTCAGCATTTATTGGACTTTCAGTGTTTCTTCTACCAAGAAGCATCTTGCATGAATTGGATAGCGTAATGTGCCATTTTATTTGAGGAGGGGAGAAGAAGTGGGTGGCGGTGGCTTGGAAGGACGTTTGTACTCCAAAAGACGAAGGAGGCCTCGGATTAAGGAGGCTAACGGAATGGAATGATGCGGGCCTTCTCCGACAGTTTTGGCTTGTGGTGGCGGACAACACTTCCCTTTGGGCTAAGTGTGTCCGGTAAAAATACCTACGGAACCGCTCCATTTGTCTTGCAAGACCACCACCTACCTCCTAATGGGCATGGCGAGGGCTGCTGCGAGTCCGAGATATTTCTAGGTGACACATCCAATATGAGGTGGGAAATGGGGAAGCGATTCAGTTTTTCCAATTTCCTTGGTGTGGTGAACCATTTCAATGCACAAGCTGGGGTGACCAGCTTCACTACGAGATGGGGGTTCCTTGGGACGTAAAGGTGTCGTACTTCATCAGAGAAGGGTCGTGGTACCTCCCTCCCCCACAATCCAGCAGGATGGAAGAAGTTTTCTCAAGGATAAGCCAAGTGCGCATTCATGGAGGGGAGGATAAACCGGTTACACCAGATGGGACGGGTGCAACACTTGGGATGAAGGAAGTATGGAGTTGGGTGAGGCAACCTTGGGTGGGGATGGTATGACACAAATTTGTTGTCCCAAAGCACACACTCACAGCTTGGCGAGCATTGAAGGGGCGTCTACTCACAAAGCGGCGAATGATAAAGCGAGGCGTAAATCTAGACCCAACTTGCGTGCTATGTGAAGACCAAGAGGAATACATGGAGCATCTTTTCTGGAATTGTCAATACACAAAGGACGTGTGGAGGTGTCTCCTCAACCTCACGCAGCTCCACCAAACAGCTGAAAGTAGTCTACAGAGTGAGGTCTTGTGACTTTCACATGCGAGTGGAAGCCGACTTGACAAAGTGGTCAGAAAGTGGGTGGTAAGTGCTACGATATATGAATGCTGGCATGAGCGGAACTGTAGGATTTTTTAGGGCGAGAGGCAGCAACCACAAGCTACCATTGTTGTAGTCAAAGATATAATCCGGAGCATGAGCTATCAAGCATCCAAACTCGCCAAAGATGAAGGAGAAGCGAGACATTTTCAGGATACTTGGAACTAATTCCAACTTCTGAAATTTGATGAGATGTAATTATTTCCTTATACTACTTGACATTCACGTGAGTACAAATAGGTGGTAGGGAGAAGCCGGTTATGCATGTGGCATACGCCCGCGAACTAAACGAACAAATTTTGGTAGATGTAAACAGTTTCTTACTAATACAAATTTTAGAGGCTAAACCTCCCTTTTGCTTTGCAAAAAAAAAAGTGTCCCTTCAGTTGCTTCTTCATCTTACCCTAGTCGGTAATTTTGGTCTTGCCCTGCCTTTCCCATAAATACTTCAGCTGCTCCCACCACGTAGATGCTTTGCCTTTGAGTTTGATGGCCACCAGTTTAACCTTCACGCGATCTGGGACCTCTTTGTAATCAAGGACTCGTTCAACTTCATTTAACAAGTCGACAAAACCATCAGCATGTAACGTACCAGAAATATCAGGCAATTCCATCTTGAAACTGAAGTCTCCATGACGATCTCCCAACCACAGTGCCCTTGGACAGCACTACGGTCTTGGAACGGATTGTTGGGGCTTGAACTCAAATATGTCTCATGATCTTCCGCCTCACGATTGTCTAGATCTTGTGCGGCTAGGCACTATGTTAGCTCCACAAATTGTCTCCACAAATCCTCAATCAACTCAGCGTCCTCGATGCTGCGATCATGGTGTTGGGCTTCCTCAGCCGGAATCCACCCACGACGACCAAGACCACCACATCCACCAACCATTAAAACTGACGAACAACACCAATGGGGAGGATTTCGGCTTTGGTACCAATTAACGTTGGGTAAAACTATGTATACAAGTGTGTGCGACCAACAATCTACGAGAAAATTAAGAAGAAAACGCAAGGATGGAGAAAAAATTATCTGTTCTTTGTTATCACAAAATGCAACAAAAATTGACTCTCTTTTGACCTACAAGTCAGGTCTTAATAGCTATGCAATATATATTATTTGGCAAGTTAACCGATATTGGTAACTCTCCTATTTGTGCAAATTAAAACAACACACCAAAGGAAATACGACCAGTAGAGAGGTTGTTGTGCAAATGCTAAATTCGGACATAAACTAAATCGGAAATTTACTATAAAGCTAAACGAAATTAAGCAAACAAATCTTGGCTGGAAACTTAGTAGATTTGCTTGCTAGTTGGCTCTAGTTTGCTTGTTGATGTTTGCGCAAACTTCTGCTAATGGTCAATAATATTGCATGGGTCTGGTCCTTCTGCATCACTTCCGTGCTGAAGACAAAAAGTTGCTAGATCGTTGTCAAATGAATTCCCTTATTCTTCTCATCAATCAACTTCATGACTTTCTCGCTGAAGATAAAGAGCCACCGGACTGTCGTGCATTTCCTAGCGTTGATCATGACTACTTAGAACCTTGAGGACAAGGTTCATTGGAGGACAAGAGTGATGATACAATTACTTCCTAATCTGCTGATGGACTATGCAATATTCATTCAAGCCAAACAATATTCTCTACAATATCATAGTTGATTTATTTCCTAATTGCTTTTTAATTTAAATTGATATGTTGACATCTATATATAAAGATGTCCATTAGATAGTTTACTTATTTCGTTATTTTATTTATTAGTTATTTTCATGTTAGAGAAATCTTTTCTTATATAAACGCTGTAATACTTTTATTTCAGTAAGCAAATATAAACCTAGTTTACTAAAATCTATTTTTCATCTTTCTCATCTTGTCACGTTCTGGAGCTACTCCTCTTGAAGGAAAAACTTTCCTAACAGATATCCTAAACGACACCACACACATCAAAGCAAAAATGTTGACACACATATGCAAAGTTCCATGTTGTCATTCCCAAGTTCAGCAACTTCATCTCATTTATGCATTTCCTGCATCATAAAATTGCAAAAAATAAAAAAAAATCATGACTAGCATTATTGTTAAAATAATTACCAAATTCCAAAGCTATGCAAAAGTTGTGATGAACGGGTTCATAGTTAACGTCATCATTATAAGTTTGTAGGCTGAGGTTGTAGTAGTGTAATATAATAGATTTCTTTTTCAGTCAAAGAGTTGTAAAGCTTCGAAAAAACATCCTCTCAAGTTGTGAAAGGCGGATTAGGCAAGGCAAAGGGTGTTTGTCATGGCTTGTGTTGTAAGGGTTTCTCTTTGACCCAGAATAAGGAAGATAGTAGATACTCGAGTAGGCATTGGAGGATCAATCGGAACTCGATGAGAGAATTAGATTACGGGGGTGATCGAACCTATATAAATCGTCGAGTTTTTTTTGTGGTTTGCGATTTCTTTGACTTGTACTTTTTAATTTTGTACTTTTGGTGTAGAACATTGCATAATCTATTCACCATCACCTGGCCTCTCTACATAAGTGTAGATTCAACCTTGACATTGATGAATTTTATAAATTCATTTGTATACATAAGTTTATAGCTTTGTGAAATTATAACTTCGTAAGAAATCAACTGACAATCATACAATTGATTGATTGTCTCTTTTATAGCTTTGAGAAGTAAGCTCAATTTAGTACAATTTTGACTCCAAATTTTAGATTGTGAAGGATAACACATCTGAAGATAACTACTGAGATCCTCAGGTTAATGGTTTGTTTTTGGGGAATACCATGCAAGGTATATGTTTCAAAGAAGACATGAAGTTTTGAAAGATGGTGTTACGGATGTGTTGAATTGTATGTTAGTGATTTTTATTGGAGTTTATCATTATAGATGTCGGTTCTACAAAAAAAAATTGATTTTGATATACTTAATTGGAAACCAAGATATCAATAGTTTGGTAACATAAACTTGTACATGATTTGAACATGAACATAACTTATAACATCGTGTATTTGTCTTATCCTACAATTGTAAAGCCTTAAAAACATAGTTGTCTGATTGTATTCGAAAGCTTATTTGTCAATCTAACTTTGACTATAAGGTGATTCGGTGGATACTTGTAAATTACATAAGCTTCCATATCGTTATGATTATGATGTCATATTATGTGAAAATTTCATTTTTGTATCAGAAATTGTTAAGAATTATATGGTTGTTAGTCGATTTGTAGCTTAAATGTTTTTGCTGCAAACATGGATAGGAGAACCATGATGTACCAACAATTTGATATAGCGGAAAATGTTGCAATATATGACAAAATTATATAAACAAGGTTGACTTAGCACAATTTCAACATTTAATAATGTGGGCTTGTTAACTGTAGTTTTGTCATGATATATCAACAACTAATACCCCTATTTGGAGAAACATCAACAATAAGCCAACTACTTTTGGAAAGAACATCTCACGTTTTTGCCAACAAAAAATATATCCAGAAATTGTTGAGTAGCTATCCAAGATACTTTAGAGGAAACTAAAATACTTTAATACATATGAAGATGTGAGAAGAATGACTTAACAAAATATAATTTGAAATTTATAATTTAATATTACCAACCCCAAAGATATATTTGGGAATGTGGGACCCCTTGTAATGCAATCCATTCATTAAGGAGAGCCAAAAATGGAATTGAAGGACATTTCATTCAAAAAAATAGTTCCAATCACATTGAAATTGAAACGAGGTTAGAGAATATAAAAGAATGTGCTTTAATGAGGAATGAATAAACTCGTCGTCAACTTGAATTATTAAAAGATATTCTTTTTCTTGCCTTGTCAGAGACATATCACTTTGACATTAAAAAACGTATCATGTCTTTTTGCAAATAAAATCATGAGTGAGTTCTATTACGACCGAAGAATCTTGTACGCAACCTAAACCAAGATGAAGACTAATGAACCTCACAATTGCAGCAAATCTAGTGTGGCATGTAAGGTTCTTTTGGAGCCTACAGTTGGAAGAAAGAGAGCATGCATTGTTAAACTGTAATATGGTAGTTGGGAAAAGTGTTAATGATTTTATTACTATGCAACTAGAATATCTAATATGGCAAAACATATGATATACAATTGTTTCATTCAACATTTGATATTGATATGATAGGTTTTTCATTTGTCAAGCCCAGGTGCATGGCTACAAACGCAATACCGACAAATACAAGTCGGACCAGAGGGAGACCAACTCCATTCACCATTCCAAACTCAAGTGGGAAAGAGACTAAGGATTGTTGTTTATACTACACTTTACTATATTACAACAACTAATCACCAAATGTCACGATTGATGATCAGGTAAGACTAACTACGATGCAAGAATGAATGACCTTTATAGGTGCTGAGACATACATGGAATCATATATACAGATGATAATGTAAATTGTGAGTTAAACACTAACCACCCAACAAAACAACCAGACAACCAGACACATGCAAACATAATGACGTTATCCTAATTGGCTAAAAAGTAGAGCACGCAAGAAGAATTCCCTAAACTACTAGCCTTGGACATTCACGCATCAAAGCTCAATAAGCTACATTTAGGATAGGAAAGTGGTTTGGAACGGGCATCCCATCCAATGACATGCACATGTTCTCATACATAAAAAGTAAGTGATTAATCTAATTAAAATATTCAAGGTCCTAGCAATGAGGTGAGAGGAATGTTATCACCTCATACACGTTCTGAATACATTTTAATTAAATAATCTCTCAGATCATAATCAAATGTAGACCCTAGCAATGGAATAATTAGAACCATATACGTTAAATCGTATAGGGAATATCATACTCAATAAAAATATCATATCTACATTAAAAACATTGAACATGCATACAATGTCAACACCGAGTTCATTCATTTGAAAACAAATCGCACAATACAAGTATCTTAAACTCTAGTCATGAAATATGAATTAGAAGACTTCATTAAACCATATGGAGAATAATTTTACAAGCAATGTTTGGTTTCGTCATTAAGCACAATAGAACATCAAATCACTACAACAGTTTTACCCTTTAGCCACGGTAGTTATCCGGGGTTGTAGCTAACTGTCTGTCGCAATGGACCAACAACTAAAGAAATGTGTCGTCGCTAATGTGACGGTCACTGTACACATACAACCACAGATTTTCTGACGAATTCGTACCGATGTTGTTCCTTTTTAGTGGGAGAAATGAGCATGTTAATATGAATCAGTGATGTATATTTTCCATGGCTCTTGTTGTTACTGTAGTAACATCCACGGATCTTTTCGTCACTATTGTCTTCATACTATAGACTAATAGCAACGGATTTTGTCTGTTACTATACGCTGGATCTGCTCATTATTTGATTGTTTTTCATTCCAGTTCCTATTTCATACAATACATTCACCTAATTGTCAACGCATACCCAATTATCCATCATTCCACAAGCATATGCATACAAGAAATTCATTTGTGAATTACACTTATCCATACTATACATTGATATTAATTGAAGAAAGTCACACAAAAAAAATTAGTTAAAAGTTTGCTAGTCAAAGTAAATAAAAGCAAAGTTGCAAGTTTTTAAAATAAACTAACTTATACATCTCTGGTTGAAGACGAGGCAGGTACGGGTCGATCCGTAGGGAGGTGTGTCGGCTCGGTTCTTCGGATATCAAGTGGAAAATAAATGTGGAAGAAGAGATTATTACACTACTAGTAAAAAACAATTACACTAGAATGTAAAACAAACTACATTACGATGCACATGAAAACTAAAGAAATGCAGCAAACGATATGGAACGAAATATGGATGAACCCCTAAGGGGTGGAGTGTGAACACATATGAGGTGAGAGAAGTGATGTATGATGCATGTAAGCTTGTGTGTGTGTGTGTCATGTGTGTGTCTTCATGCATAGGAAGTGTCTAAAGATGTGGCAAGACCTATCAATCCATTCACACAACATATTAGCAATTACTACTTGATTACAACAAGATGAGGCTCAGCATGAGAAGTGTTTAAAATTATGGCAAGACTCATCAAATACCACGAACTCATGTGAAGAACAAAGCAAAGCATGGGAGGTATATGAAATTTATGGCAAAACACATCAAAAACAAAGTTTCTTCAATCAATCACATGATTAAACGCTAATATAAACACACGACTAAAATGTAGCATATCCAACAGGAAATTTCAGCCAATAAACATGAGAAAATCAAGCATGGGAAGTGTCTAAATCTTATTGCAAAACCCATCAAAAATCCCCCAACATGTAGATGATTAAAACAAACCCGATGAACAAACCATAATTCAAGTCTACACAATCTAAATTCGTCAAACATCAAAGCCTCAAAACATAAATGTACATCATCTCCACCCCCCCAAAGGGGGATGGAACTACTCACTACTCATTAAGCTAGAATTTATATCAAGAAAAGAAAGCATTCTAACTAAGTATACTAAGATTACTAAAATAAGATTAAGCTAAGCATGCAAGAATTAAAAGTGACAACATAAACTAACAAAAATTTATTTTATTACTCACTCACATTACAAGTAGCATCTCTCCACTAGAGTTTTGCTCCAAGACTTTACTCAAAGTAGAGAGAATGACCACTAAGCAAGGATTACATTACAAGGGAGGAGGAAGAGTTCTATTAATAGTAATGAAAAAAAGGTAATCAGGGACAATCCCCCGATGTGAGACTAATAGACGTACAAAAAATAGGCATAACACACTAATACACAACTTGGCTAAACCATATCAGATCTGGAGCAGAACCAACCGCCAATAAGCGGTCTAGAACCGCTAATTGGTGGTCTGGATTGCTCTGATCCGACCCACTTTCGGATGACACTTTAATTGCTTGATATCTTCACGTTGAGTGCACCTTAATAAGTTGCTGCAGTTTAGTCCCGAATCTAATTGCCAAAATACTCCCCATGATGGTGTGGAGTTTCTCAATTTGCTAATTGGTCCTTTTGACTTTCATCCGGGTCCTTCCCTCTTGCATATCAGCCCATAGATCTCAGTGATTAGTCCTTTTTCTTACGTTCAGGTCATTTTTGTGTCTATTCTTCTCAAACTTGTTTATTCCTGAAACTTAAACATAAAACTTGTTGCATAGCATTACTTCGATTCAAAATAGAGGATATAAGACACGAATATATGCATGATATGATTTCAATCAAATACCCCTATATCTAGTTTTTGCAAGTCCCGAGCAAAAGAAAGAAAGAGAAAAAATGAAAGAACTGAAAAACATACGAAAAATATGGAAATCCTAACTCTCTTTCGTAGGAATCACGGTTGCACTTAGCATGTGCAACAAGCCATTATGAACCATTCATGAGCCATTATGAGCCATTATGAGCCATTATGAACCCCTTGTCGCCGAGGAGGAGTGGTGTCTCCTGAGGGTTTTCAGCAGATATACACACAAAATCCAAACATAGATGCATTATTCAACGTCTTAGCAACACGACTCGATGGACTCATTTTTGTCGATCATTGGATACGGTAATACTACGGGATGACTCTATATAGGTATTTAGTCCACACACCTAGCCTAATGAACCATTCATGCAAGTTAGTTAAGGACTTAAGTGAAAGACATGGGCAACCTTAACATCCTCAAGTGATACAAAGTGTAAAGTCCATTAAGGTTCTTATTTGCATTACTATTTCTTCTTTTTTTCTTTTTGTTCTTCCTTTTTTCATTTTTATTTTTTACTAGTTGGTGTTTAATTCTCCCAGGGTCAGGTTTCGTGCATCACTGCCTATGAGGACTTACACTATAACGTACATCTTCCCCTAAATCTCCATATATGGCGATCCCTACTACCCGTGCAATGGGAGTTCGATCGGTGCATCCCAAGTCAGATGACTCGAAACCACCAGACACTAAGTCCCCTCGGACCTAATTTTTTGAGTGGTAGGAGACGTGCGAGAAGAGAGAATACCCTACTCACTTATTTCTTATCTACACATGAACCAAAACCCCTACACTTAAGGTTTCACAAAAGGAGTTTAAAGGTCCCTGACTACGACAAACTTCCTTATACTAACAGACACGAATTATTTGACTCACTACGTTCAAGGTGGACTTCTTTATTTATTTGAGTACTGAAACCCTATGATTACTCTCCTCCTGAGGGAAAATCGGGGTGCATCCTTACGACTAGATAAGGCCTAAATCCGGTGTACTAAATATCATAATGCATCAAGTTCAAGTCAATTTTGGGAGCTTCCTCTTTACTTTGCCTCTCAATGATTTTGCACATGCTAAACACACACAAAACCCACAAAACATTTTCTTTCGCAAACACATGAAGAATTTGAAAGAAATGTGAAAATTTAAAGTACTAGGCAAGCAAAATTAGACAAGTCCCCAAGGAGCATGGCAAGCAGATATATCGGTATTAAATACAAAACACTAACATGACCCTAACAATACAAACAAAAGAAAACAAAACAAAAGGAGAAAGACTCGACTATGTACACACGTTAAACACCCCCCCACACACACACACTTCATGCATTATCCTCAATGAATGTAAGCATGATACTACATGGGTATATTCATGAAAACGAAAAGATCTCACCAACGTGAAGCACAAGGAAAGTTTCATGGTCATGTTGATGGACACAAACCCAAATTTTTCTCAAAACTTGTGAAATACTTAAGAAGGGGGACAAATATGTGAAACAAATGGGACCCAAATACACAAGGGTTGGAGCCCACAACAAGCTATGCTCACTCTTGGAGTTCTTTTCTCTTTTTTTCTTTCAAATATAACTATGTACACAAATGGGCTCTCATCTTAATTTGTCAAGGGACATCAAATGGGAACCCGCCATCTCTCGAGCCAGAAATGGAACTGCATGGGCTCGCAACATAAGAAACAGGAGGATTGTTGACAAGTTTATGAACCAAGGATGGTTTGTTCATGCCTCTCAAAACCAGGGTCTATGAAAGGAAATGGAAACAAATATGTTTCCACTCCACGACAGAGCTGAGGATCATCAATATATACCCTCCAACCGACATTTTGGTGCACCGGGATCATTTCATCCACACAAGGTGACACCCTGGACTTATTACCCAGATGGCGAAGTCCAGAAATAGAATTTCTTGACCATCTGACACCCTTATAAGCATTGTGGTCGTTTGATGCCTCTTTAGAATGAGAAAGATAGGAGGCATGAATGAGAGGTGAATCTCTATCTGGTTGTTTGAAATGTAGGGTATCAGGTGGTTGATTCTTAACCCAATCCTCAATAGATACAAAGTGAAGAGCAGGTGGCCCAGAGGCCACAAAATTATTATCTTGTGCCTCAAGAACCACATGATCGAAAGGATGTAGCTCAAAGGACACATGATCACAAGATAAGCCACCTTCTTGTGCCAGCCCAGTTGAAACATCTTGACAACTGATTGACATCATATCATGCATATATTTGTGTCTTATATCCTTTATTTTTAGCCTAAGCAATGCTACGTAATGAGTTTTATGTTTATGTTTCAGGAATAAATAGGTTTGAGAAGAAGAGACTAAAGCAAGGAAAAGGACTAAGTTGCAAGACTTATCGACTAAGATGGAAGAGAGAAGGGTTTGAATGTAAATCCAAAATGACTAATTAGAAAAATCAAGCACTCCACACCATCATGAGGAGTATTTTGGCAATTGGATTCAGGTCGCAACTCACACAACCGATTAGGATGCACTCCATGAGAAGAAATGAAGCTACTAAGAAGTCATAAGAAATTAGGTACGATCCAAGAGATCTAGACCGCCAATTGGCGGTTCCAATTCGCCAATCAGCGGTCCATTTGGCTCTAGATCCGACCCATCTTCTATCGGATGTGTATTAAGGTGTTTTATGCTATATTTGGTATGCGTTTAGTCCCATACCGGGGGATTTTCCCGGTTACCTTTTTTTATGGCTATAAAAGAACTCTTCCTCCTCCTTTGTAATACATCTCCTCCCTTGGTGGCCATCCTCTCTACTAGGAGTAAAGCCTTGGAGCAAAGCTTTGGAGGGGAGAGGTTACTTGTAATGTGAGTGAGTAATAAAAAATGTTTTTGTTAGTTAATTGTTGTTTCTTTTAGTTCTTGCATACGTAGTTAATCTTATTTGTTTTAATCTTCGTAGAATTAATTAACATGTTTCTTTTCCTTAATATGAATGTTAGATTAATAATGTGTGAGTAGTTCCATCCCCCTTTGGGGGTGGAGTTAATGTTTATACATGTCATGTAGAATTGAATGAATGCTGAATGTTGCCACATGTGAGAAATGTTAGTATGCTTGTTTGAATTAAAGAGAATACTTAACTTGATGGTTTCTGCCATAATCTTTGGGTACATTCCATTCTTGTTTAGGTTCTTAATACAAACTTGTTAATGCTCATATTAATCACTTAGGTTAGTGATTTGGATGATAGGTCTTGGCATGAGGTACTTCTAATGCACAACAACACTACCTACACTTGTGCTTTATTGAGTGCATTCATCACCACTAATTTCATGTGTACACACACTCCACCCCTTAGGGGTTTTCCATTCCTGATTTCCAGCTTGCTTCTATTAGTCACTTAGTTTAGTTTTACTTAGTCTCGTGCTTTCATCTTATTTGTTGTTTCGTACTAGTGTAGCGTAGCGTAGCATAGTTTAGTCTAGTTTAGTGTAATCAATTTATTCTCCCCTCTTTTCCCACTCGCCTTCGAACAAACTAGAGTTGACACACCTCCTCGTGGACACGACCCGTACTTGCCACGTCTTCACTGTCGCCGTGCAAGTTGAACGTTTTATATTAAACCGTAAGTGCACGACCGCGTTGAAGCGGTGGCAAATACGGGTCGTCCTCAGGGAGGTGAGCAGCCTCTCGTTTGCACAAAATCAAGTGGCAAAAATAGGGAAGAGAGATTGATTATCCTACTCTACGCTACACTACGAAGTACAAAATGCGAAAGAAAGCAGCAAACGATTAACTACCAAACTAAACTAAGAACTAAATAAGTGCTGGAATTTAGAAATAGAAACCCCTAAGGGGTGGAATGAGTGCACACGTGCAAAGAGGTGGGTGTTGAACACGTTCTTTAAGCACAAATGAAGGTGGTGTTATCATGCATAGGAAGTGTTTAAATGTTATGGCAAAACCTATCAATCCATTCACCAAACTAGTTGATTAACATTTACATATACAAGTTGTTTATTTCAGAACTTAAACAAGTGTGAGAAGTGTCTAATCATTTTGGCAAAACTCATCAAGTTATAAATTCTATCCTAAACAAGCAAACATACGTTATAAATTTTATCAACACATTGTAAATAAAGCATTCATTCCATTCTCATTTGCATGTATGAACATCTACTCCACCCCCCATAGGGGATGGAACTACTCACTACACATTACACTAATTATTAAACTAAGCAAAGAAAGCATATTAACTAAGCTACAAAAACTAATGAAATGAAATTAAGCAAAGTAAAACAAACAACTTGAAACAAACAACATAATGAAGAAACTTTTATTAAGATGACTCACAATTCAAGTAGCATCCTCCCACTTTAGTGTGTGCTTCAAGGCCTCACTTCAGTAGGAAGAATAGTCACTCAAAATTTGAAATCATCACAAAAGAAGGTGAAGAGTTCTATTTATAGCGAAAGAAAAAGGCAATCCGAGACAATCCCCCGATATGGGACTAAACAAATACCAGAAGTGGACTAAATACACACTAATACGCGACCCACCAAAATCTTAGCGGATGCGGGCCAATACATACAGCCAATTAGCGGTCTTGGACCGCTAATTGGCGGTCTATATGGTTCGGATCACGCGGATTTTCTTCAGGGCTTTTCTGGATCGCTTTGTTGGTCTTTGATGCATCTACTTCACTTGTTGGAGCTCCGACCCGAATAGAATTGCCAAACTACTCCCCATGATGG
Organism: Triglochin maritima; assembly: GCA_963682175.1. Taxonomy (NCBI): domain Eukaryota; kingdom Viridiplantae; phylum Streptophyta; class Magnoliopsida; order Alismatales; family Juncaginaceae; genus Triglochin; species Triglochin maritima. The sequence goes on from OY821785.1 coordinate 17,110,264, forward strand.
TGTGAAGTATTCTTGTTTGCTCATTGGTCCTTTGATCTTACATTCAGGTCCTTTGATCTTGCATCTTAGTCCTCAAGTCTTTCAACTCAGTCCTTTTTCCTCCTATTGGGTCCTTTTGTGCTTCATCTCTTCAAACCTCTCTATTTCTAAAATTCAAACATAAAACTCGTCACATAGCATTGTTTATGTGAAATATAATGGATATAAGATACAAATGTAAGCATGAAATGATGTCAATCAAATACCCCCACACCTAACTTTTGCTAGTCCCGAGCAAAACAAAGAAAGAGAAAAGCATACGAAAAGCAAGAAATCCTAACTCACTTTTGTAGGAATCACGGTTGCACTTAGCACGTGCAACAAGCCGTTAAACCTCCTTGTCGCCAAGGAGGAGGAGTGTTGTCTCCTGAGGGTTTTCAGCGGATACACCCACAAAATCCGAACAAAGATGCATTAATCAATCTAGCTACACGACTCGTTGGACTTATTTTGTCGATCATGGGACGCGGTAATACTATGGGTCAGCTCTACATATATAATCGGTCCACACACCTAGCCTAATGAATTATTCGTGAAAGTTAGTTAAGGACTTAAGTGAAAGACATGGGCAACCTTAAGTTCTGAATGTGATACAATGTGTAAAGTCGATTAAGGTTCTTATTTGACTCTTTTTTTTCTTTTTTTTCTTTTTTGTTTGGAGCATTTTATTGGTTAGTGTTTGCTTCTCTCAGGGTCAGGTTTTGTGCATCATTGCCTATGAGGACTTACACTATCACATACACTTTCCCCCAAATCTCCACATAGGGCGATCCCTACTACCCGTGTAACGGGAGTTCGGAAGGTGCATCCAAAGTCAGATGACTCGAAAGCACCAGGCAAAAAGTCCCCTCAGACCTACTTTCCCGAGTGATAGGAGCCATTCCAGAAGAGAGAACACCACTTATTTATTTATCTACATGGGAACCAAAATCCCTACACTTAAGTTTCACAAAAAGAGATTAAAGGCCCTTGACTACGACAAACTTCCTTATACTAACAGACACGAATTATTTGACTTACTAGGTTCAGGGTGGACTTCCTTAAATGTTTGAGTACTGAAACCCTATGATTACATGCCCCCCGAGGGAAAACCGGGGTGCATCCTAACGACTCGATAAGACCTAAAGCCAGTAAACTAGATATCCTAATGCATCAAGTTCAAGACAATTTTGGGAGCTTTCTTTTTACTTTGCCTCTCAACGGTTTTGCACATGCTAAACACACGCAAAACCTACAAAAACATTTTCTTTCGCAAACACATGAAGATTTTGAAAGAAATGTGAAAATTTTAAAGCACTAGGCAAACAAAAGATGACAAGTCACCCAAGGATCATGGCAAGCAGATATATCGATATTAAATGCGGCACACTAACATGACCCTATCAATACACACAAAAGAAAACAAAATCAAAGGAAAAGACTCAACTATGTACACACGTAACCCCCCCCCCCACACCTACTTCATGCATTGTCCTCAATCAATGTGAGCAAGATACTACATGGATTTTTGTATGAAAAATGAAAGATCTCACCACCATAAAGCGCAAAAGGAAGTTTGTGGTTATGTTGATGGACACAAACCCGAATTCCCTCAAAAACCTGTGAGATACTGAAGAAGGGAGACAAATACGTGAAGAAATGGGGCCCAAGTACACAAGGGTTGGGGCCCACAACAAGCAATGCTCGCTCATGGAGTCTTTTATTACACACTTTTTTTACAAGGTATATACATCAACAAAGATATTCTCATAATCATTTGGTCAAGGAACATCAAATGAGAATATCGAGGTATGAGGACCAGAGACTTGCCGAGATGGGCAAACTTCACTGGTACTCTGAGGTGTCATGAGGGGTGAAAGTTCAAAGCTGAAAGGCTCGAACCCCTCATGATATTGGTTGGGTGTAGGCAACATGAGTGAGTGGAGTTGTGTTGCCTCACTAGGGTTTAGTTGCTCATCAAACAAAACCCTCCAACCAATAGGTGGGTGCATCGGAATGAGTTCCTCAAGCTCATTCGATGGATGCAGCAGACCTGCATCACTAAGAATGGGTCTTCTCCCCAAGTCATCCAACAAGGACCTCCCACCATCATTTATATCATCAAGCATAAGCTCGGTCGTAGGTGGGTCCTTGTTGGAGTCAATATGAAGCTCAAATGGCTCAATGGCCATGGGACATGAGGTAGAGACACCTTCTGGTATAGGCATATGATGAGGTGTCTCACTCTCACTAGTACTCTCAACTGAATTATGCAACGAACACTTCTTTTGGACATTTATGTTTGATGCCAACTCAGTCTGTTGCATTGCAAAGACAGGCAATGAGTTTTCGTTGGGCCCACAAGCATTCTCAATGGGTTGCATTGGTGTTAGGGGTGTTCGTTGATTTTGTGGTGCTTTCTCCAATTGGCGGATGAGATTTAAATTTAAAGGTTGATCCATGGGCTCTTGTTGCCTACCAGAGTTGAACACATGAAACTCGGCACTCATGTTACCGAATGAGAGCTTCATGAGACCATTTCTACAATTAATCAAGGGATTGGAGGTGGCCAGAAATGGTCTACCCAAACAAAGGTATTTGAGAGTGGGTGTTTGCAACAGGATTGGTATCGAGGACAACAAAATCGACTGGAAATATAAAATCTCCAACTTTGATAAGCACATCCTCGATAATCCCCATGGGAATACGAATGGATTTATCCGCCAATTGGAGGGTGATCTTAGTTGGCTTCAATTCTCCCAAATTCAATTGTTGATAAACAGATAATGGGAGGAGGTTGACCACCGATCCTAAATAAAGCAATACATTACTCATGCTAGTGTCCCCTATCGTACACTGAATAGTAGGACACCCAGGGTCCTTGTATTTTATGTAGGCGGGATTGGACAAAAGTGAGCTTACATTTGCAGCCAAGAATGCTTTCTTAGGAATATTGGTCTTCCTCTTGGTTGTGCAAAGATCCTTCAACACTTTGGCATATTGAGGTATTTGTTGGATGACATCCAACAAGGGGATGTTAACCTTAACTTGCTTAAACACCTCTAATATCTTGTCCATTATGTCACTCTACTTTTTGATTAACCTACTTGGATAAGGAGCTTTTGGCAGGTAGATTTTCTGCAGTGCCTGAGAAGGAGGCGTTGGTGTATTACCCTCACCCTCAGCCTCTTCTTCACCATCATTCCCACTGAGGGGCTGCATAGATGGTGGTGGTTGTGGCAAGGAAATGTGATTGTCAACCTGCTTTCCATTCCTTAAGGTCACAATGGAATTGACATGATGAACAGGTTCCTCCACAATGTTCACTTGCCTCCCCCGAGGTACCACATTCTCATTTTGCATGTGTTGTTGTTGGTACATGCGGGGGTTAGCATCAGGCTGGCTAGGCAAAGACCCTCTCTCTCTCTTTCATGTACAGACTGAGCCAATTGGCCCATCTGAAGCTCTAGAGATTTGATGGTCTGCTGATTTGAAGTGAGAACTTGACTTGTGGTTGACATAAAAAAATTCATAGAGTTCTCAAGTCCACGAGTCAAGTTCTCAAGTGAATTAAATCGGGTTTCAAAGTTGTTAGAATTTGGGAAACCTGGTGGGTTGGTGCTTGGAACTTGGGGTTGCTGATATGAATGTGAATGCATGGGAGGTTGGTGTGGTTGGTTAGGTGGTCGAGAGGAGTTTGAAGGACCACCCGGGGCATTATTTTGGTTCCATGAAAAATTGGTGTGGTTCCTCCATCCAGGATTATAAGATGATGAGTATGGGTCATTCCTAGCTCTGTCATAGATGGCGTTGACATGTTCCATCTCAGGAGGAATGCACGCACACTCTCTTTCTACATGACCTATCCTACCACATGAATGACAGGGAGCTGAACCAGATGTGGACATGTGAGGTACATCGTACTGGTTTTGGAGCTCAATCGAATCCATACGGCGCATTAAGGCCGTCATGCATGCCTCGGTGGCCGTACTGGTATCGACAGCAAATGCGGCACCCGATCTAGTCGAGTTTGCATTCGCGATCCCGCTCCTATGCTAGATGATGCAAGTGGTTCCCTCACACTCTCCCATTGCATGGTTTTCTCAGAGAGGTCTTCTAGGAAGGCCCATGCATCCCTTTCATCCTTTCTAAGAACTCTCCTTGACACATGTACTCAAGGAGCGTTCGGGACGGGATGTGAAGACCCTCGTAAACAATCTGACAAAAACGCCACAACTCAATGCCATGGTGAGGGCATGAGGATAGTAGCTCCTTGAACCTATCTAGATATGCATGAAATGTTTCGGACCCAAGTTGATAGAACGAATTGATTTTGGTCCTCAATTTTTGAGTCTGATGATTTGGGAAGTACTTCTTGAGGAATGCAGATTGAAACTCGTCCCAAGTCCTAAAGGCATTCGCCTGGTTGCTGTATAACCACTTCTTGGCATAATCCTTTAGTGCAAAAGGAACAAGCCTAAGATGGATGGAGTCTGTGCTAAGTTGTTACAGCTTGAACATAACACAGACCTCCTCAAATTCCCTGAGAAAGATATAGGGGTCACATTTCTCAGTAAAATGAGGGAGCATGGAAATTAAATGAGGCTTAACCTCAAAATGGTTCCCATTAGCCTCTGGCAATACGATGCATGATGGTAGAGCGGTATGGCTCAGGTAGCATCGATCACGTAGAGGTATGGGAGCGACAACTGGAAGCACAGGTGGAACAGGTGGGTCCAGCAACTGCTCCTCCTCACGGAAATGAGCAGCTATTGAACGCGCACTATGTGCAACACGAGAAGAGGTAGGCATCGAGAAATTGACTACCGAAGCAGGGTTGATGACACACCTCGTCAAACGGCCCCTCTCGTTTCGTGCCCACGAAAGCATGCACAAAGGTGCACACACACAAACCAGGACTTTTTTTTCTCTTTTTTTTCAAAGAATGTGCGTAGAGGAGAAGATGGGGGAACACAGGAGAGAAAGAATGACTCAGGAGAGAAGGGAAGAAATCCTTATTCTACGGTGGATGGGTACAGGTAGGAGCACACAAGCAAACAAGGCTCAAGCAATCCTAAGGTCGTTATAGGTCCTTACAACTAGACGATGCCTAATTGCGAGGTCACATGGCCTCAACACGCCTCACCTCCCTAAGACGAGGACCACAAAGCCCAGCAAGTGAGCCAAGATCTGGAGATCTCATCTCTCCTACTATCGACAAAGTGGGCAACGCCGATCAGGTCATGATGGTCGGGAGCAGATCACTCTCCTAATGCGTCCAAGATCCTTAGGGCCAATGTCTACTTGATTTTAAAATTTACGCTCTTGATTAGTGTGGTTTATGGGGTGAAGGAAAGGGTGATGAAATCCCTCACCTTCTCTTTTATGGGACAGCCCCTCCTTAGTAGCGTTTTGGAGTCTAAATCTAACAATCAACTCTCTAAACAAACACTCAACTCACACATTTCAATGCACTTCCTACTAACTAATGCATGTTCTTATGAAATGCATGAATGAGAGTAGAAGGTACGTACCTCACGCCAGCACTCAACAACTGAAATTAAAGCTAAAATAAAAGACAATCTACATGCCTAAGTCACATACATGATCCATGACCTAAACAAGAAAGAATGCCTAGTCTTTTGCTTTGAGTTTTAGGGTCCAAGTTGCTTAAAGGAGGTTTGATTATTGATGTGGGAACAAACTATAAGTCAAAACATGCCAAATCAAGTCCCAGATCACTACATCAATTATGGTCACAACACAAAGAAATCAGAAGGTAAACAGGTCTCACTAGACCGCTGATTGGCGGTCTACAGTGCCCAGGTTGCCTCCAAATTTCTCCAGTTGTTCCTCCTGCCGACTTCAAGTCTCCTGAAACAAAGAAAGACTACACAAACCAAATTAAATCCACTCGAATTGTCCAAACAAGGGTCTGGACTGGCACCTCCCCGGCAACGGTGCCAAAAACTTGTTGAACGTTTTATATTATACCGCAAGTGCACGGCCGCGTTGAAGCGGTGGCAAATATGGGTCGTCCTCAGGGAGATGAGCAGCCTCTCGTTTCCAAGAAATCAAGTGGCAAAAATAGGGAAGAGAGATTGATTATCCTACTCTACGTTACACTACACTACACTACGAAGTACAAAATGCGAAAGAAAACAACAAACGATGAACTACGAAACTAAACTAAGAACTAAATAAGTGCTGGAATTCAGAAATAGAAAAACCCTAAGGGGTGGAGTGAGTGCACACATGCAAAGAGGTGGGTGTTGAGCACATTCTTTAAGCACAAATGAAGGTGGTGTTATCATGCATAGAAAGTGTCTAAATGTTATGACACAACCTATCAATCCATTCACCAACCTAGTTGATTAACATTTACATATACAAGTTGTTTATTTCAGAACTTAAACAAGTGTGAGAAGTGTCTAATCATTTTGGCAAATCTCATCAAGTTATAGATTCTATCCTAAACAAGCAAGCATACATTCATGTTTTATCAACACATTGTAAATAAAGCATTCATTCCATTCTCATTTGCATGTATGAACATCTACTCTACCCCCCAAAGGGGATGGAACTACTCACTACACATTACACTAATTATTAAACTAAGCAATGAAAGCATATTAACTAAGCTACTAAAACTAATGAAATGAAATTAAGCAAAGTAAAACAAACAACATGAAACAAACAACATAATGAAGAAACTTTTATTAAGATGACTAACAATTCAAGTAGCATCCTCTCACTTTAGTGTGTGCTTCAAGGCCTCACTTCAGTAGGAGGAATAGCCACTCAAAATATGAAGTCATTACAATAGAAGGTGAAGAGTTCTATTTATAGCCAAAGAAAAAGGCAATCCGGGACAATCCCCCGGTATGGGACTAAACAAATACCATAAATGGACTAAATACACACTAATACGCGACCCACCAAAATCTGAGCGTATTCGGGCCAACACAGACCGCCAATTAGCGGTTTTGGACCGCCAATTGGAGGTCTATATGGTTCGGATCACGTTGGATTTTCTTTTGGTCTTTTCTGGATGGCTTTGTTGGTATTTGATGCATCTACTTGACTTGTTGGAGCTCCGACCCGAATAGAATTGCCAAACTACTTCCCATGATGGTGTGAAGTATTCTTGTTTTCTCATTGGTCCTTTGACCTTACATTCAGGTCCTTTCATCTTGCATCTTAGTCCTCAAGTCATTCAACTCAGTCCTTTTTCCTGCTTTTGGGTCCTTTTGTGCTTCTTCTCTTCAAACCTCTTTATTTCTGAAATTCAAACATAAAACTCGTCACATAGCATTGTTTAGGTCAAAGATAATGGATATAAGATACAAATATAAGCATGAAATGATGTCAATCAGTGCACTTGTGGTAAAAATAAACAATCAATCAACAACCATCACGATCTCCATCGAACAACTCTCTGAAATACTCAAAGGTGCATTCAACTTTATTCTCATCCATGCCCTGGATAAGATTGACCTCAACAAGGTCATCGAAGGCACCGGCTTCTTCTCTATGATGAAGAATGAGGAAATCAGCGCATTGACTACAATATGTCAAGCGCATCAGACTATTACTACAATTGATCAAGGCATTGGAAGTCTCTTGAAATGGTCGCCCCAAAATAATAGGAATTTGTCCAAGTGGGTTTGCTACAAGTTCAGTATCCAAAACAAAGAAATCAACTGGATAAATGAACTCACCCACTTTGATCAGAACATCTTCCACCACGCCACTCGGTTTTCTTCATTGACCTATTAGCCAGTTGAAGAGTGGTTTTTGTTTGTTTGAGGTATCCAAGACCAAGGTGGACGTAGATTGAATACAGCAGCAGATTGACAGATGCACCTAGGTCCAATAAAGCTCGATGTATTGACACCTCACCAATCACACAAGAAATAGTAGGGCAACAAGGGTCCTTGTATTTGACTTCTATGGGTTGTGCCAACAATGAACTCACATATGCTGCAAGAAAAGCTTTCTTGGGAACCTGGGTTTTTCTCTTTTTGGTGCATAAATCCTTGAGAACCATGGCATAAGATGGCATCTGTTGAATCATCTCCAACAACGGAATGTTCACCTTAACCTGCCGAAAGATCTCAAGCATCTTGTCATGCTGATCCAAAGTTTTCTTTTTCAGGTGCTCAGGAAAAGGCACCTTCGGGGCATAAGTGTGTTCTGAAGGAACCTCCAACTTTGATTCCTTTGAGACATGATGAGATAAGGGAACCTCAGGGTTTGGCCCCATTGTCGAAATAAAAGTAGAAGGAACCTCAGGATTAAGCTCCTCCCTGGAAGTATTCGTTGAGGGAACCTCAAGATCTGGCTCCCTCATAGATGTGGGTATTTGATTGACATCATATGATGCTTATATTCGTGTCTAATATCATCAATTTTAAACTGAAGCAATGCTACGTAATGAGTTTTATGTTTACATTTCAGGAATAAACAGGTTTGAGAAGAAGAGACACAAAAATGTCCTGAATGTAAGAACAAGGACTGAATTGTGAGACTTATGGACTGATATGCAAGAGGGAAGGACCCGGATATAAACCAAAAGGAGCAATAAGTAAATTGACAAACTTCACATCATGTGGAGTATCTTGGAAATTAGATTTGAGCCTAGACTCAAACAACTGATTTGGGTGCACCACACGTGGAGAATTAAAGCAATAAAGAAGCCAACCGAAACCGGGTCGAATCAGACCAAAATGACCTCCAATTGGTGGTCCAAAATGCTCAGGATCCGACCCGGCTTCTCGTGGTTGTGTAATATGTTGTTTGTATCCATTTGTAGAATTTTCATTAGTCCCACATTGGGGGATTGTCCCCGATTACCTTTTTCCATGACTATAAATAGAACTCTTCTTCCTCCTTCGTAATTACCCATTGCTTGGTGGCATTCTCTCTACTTAGAGCAAGCCTTGGAGCAAAACTCAAGTGGAGAAGAATGCTACTTGTAATGTGAGTCACGTAAATAAAATAAATTTTCTTATTCACCTAATCCTCCTACCACAAATTTAGACACAGCATAACCAACTAATCGCTCTACTCCAGATTCATCACAACCTCCCCAATCTCATCCTTTGACAACCAAAACCAAAGATCACTCTTGAAAATCCAAACATTTCACTGACTACGAAGTCTATACCACCACCAAACTCCCATTTAGAAGTAAAGGAGTGGTGGAGTACTTCAACTCCACCAATAAAAAAATTTCTCCAATGTGGGACTAAACTTAACACATGTGACCATACACACACATGTGATAGTTGTTGGTTTTTTAGCCTTAATCTTTATTTAGTTTTGATGATTAAGTAATCTAATCTTAATCTATATTTAATCAATCAACCTAGACAATCAAAGTAAGCAAACATGAATACATGCATTGCATATATATTCGTTTACTTGCGATATTCTTAATAGGTTGATGAAGAATCAAGCTAAGGAGCTTGGGGACAAGAAGATAAAGACTCAAGACATGTAATCAAGCTTTGGACCAATATGTAATGTAGTATAATTTGAGTCCTAAGGATTAATGTAAACTTGAGCACATTAGGATTCTGTCTCGTATCCCCACGGTTAACCGACCCCTTCTCGGTAAACCGAATCGTGTAGAGTTCGGTCCACCGAACACCTTGCGGTCAACCGTGTAGAATCCTTTAGGTGTTCCCTGGAATAACCACCTCGGTATACCGAACCGCCTTCGGTAGACCGAATTAGTCTGGACCGGTTTTGGACTTTGCTCCAACGGTCGTATTTAAATCCTGACCTAAAGCCAAATTGACTTATCCATATTCGGTACACCGAACTTCATTCGGTCAACCGAATCATATTGCTTTAGGAGACCAACGGCTATTTAACTTGACCGTTATTGGTAAACCAATCTCCCACGCTTTGTCAGCGCAATTCCCGCGCTACTTCGGTATACCGAAGTATACACGGTCAACCGAACTTAGCATAAACAGAACCTTACCAATCTTACTGTCCAGTTTGGAACGGTTTACCGAATAGGTTTCGGTAAACCAAATTATATTAGGGTTGCTAGTTAGAGAGCTACTGGAGTTGAGTGAGCGGTTAACCGAATAAGATTCGGTAAACCGAAATGACCATCGTCGGTAATCCGTTGGGTTAACGGTCTACCGAGGAGCGTGCAAATTCTGCCCGAACTTTTGTCACATCATCACATTTCATGGGTCAACTTTCTCACCCACTCCCCAACGACTCTAAGAGCTTTGAAGCCTATATAAGGACCTCATTAGAAGCACAACACAAGCACTACACTCTCAAAACATCAAGTATCCTTGTGCTATCTTTCCCAAACCTTCAAAGCTCAAATCCTATACACTCAAGCCAAAACTTCACCACTTGTATTCCTAGATCCATATCATAATCCAAGTGTGCTCAAAGTTAGAGTGTCATTAGCAAGAGTTGTGATTCCATTCTTTCATCCAAATCACAAGAGTTGTAATAGCTTCAAGGAAGCTCCCTCTCGGGTTGTGAGAGGAGACACGGGCGAGGCGAGGTTGTTCGCGAGGCTCGGGTTTGTAAAGGCGTTGATCTCGGCCCGGTAACGGAGATCGGATAGTGGAAACCACAAGCGAGGCTCGAGGGACGAGCGGGGCTTGTGAGTGAGGACTAGGACCCGGGAAGGGTGCCGAACCTCGTTAAATCGGGCGTCGACTTCAACGTTGGTTTTTAAGTTCTCTATCTCTTAGAATAACCCTTGCATGATTAGTTGTTAGTTCGTAATTAGTTTTTAATTCCGCATCTTGTTTAATTACGATCACTAGAGGGCCCCTTAAGATCCCCACAATAGTTACATTGATGTAACTTTTTTTAAAATTCACATTATTCTTATACAAAATAAATCCACATAAATTACTACACACAAAAAATCCTAAAAAATTACGTTAATTCTTAAACAAAATAAATTTAAAAAAATTACGTTAATTCTTACATGAAATAAATCCCAAAAAATTGATTTATTTCTTATACAAAATAAATCCACATAAATTCTTATACGAAATAAATCCAAAAAAATAAACAAAAAATATTTTCTTCTTTCAGGAGGTATAGACGTCGGTTATACTAAAAATCGACGTTTATACAAACAGATAGATGTCGGATGTAAAAATATCAGACGTCTATACCTATAGACGTCAGATGTTTTTACATCCGACGTCTATTCGGTGACGTCTATTGAGCATTCTGCAGTAGTGTATAATGCTTTGATCTCAAACGGAACTTGGTCATTAGTTCTTTCTAATTCTGCCTCTAATATAGTAGGGGTGTAAATGGGTTTTCAGAATAAAAAGGAATCCAAATGATTTTGTTAACTGTGATAAAGCTCGTTTGGTGGCTAAATGGTATCATCAAGAACCAGGGTTACATTATGATGACCACCAGTCATGTTGTCAAGGTAGTCACCTTTCATGTCGTTCAACATAAGAACATTAATGACCTACTATCTGACATAAGAACATTAATGACCTACTATCTGACATAAGAACATTAATGACCTACTATCTGACATAAGAACATTAATGAACATTAAGTACTCCTTACACTGTTGGAAAAGATGACTATAACGTCGGATATTAAGGGTCTACAACGTCGGGTTGACCACCTTTGTTGACTGACGTGGTAGGTGGGAGACGTTATACGGGAGTACTCTTTCACGTTGGTCTAAAATCTGACGTGGTAGTGGGGTCTATCACGTTGGTTGAATAACAAACCGACGTGGTAGACCCCTTAATCAATTTTTTTATTTTTTATTTTTGGTTTTTATACCCTACAAAGTCAGTTTCATAGAAAACTGACGTGGGTCTCCTACGAAAAATAAAAGAAATAAAAAATACCCTACTATGTCGGTTTCATTGAAAACCAATGTGGTAGACCCTCTACAACGTCGGTTTTCTCTAAAACCGACATAGTAGAGTTTTTTTTAAAAAATTTACATTTTTCGGTTACACGAGACCTGAATTACAAAAGCTTTGAATCTAAGTACTTCCAAGATATATATGAATAGGGAAGATTATATATGTAGACACAGTACGTCTTAAAAAGCCTATGGGGGTATGCCATCGTCGTGAATATGAAGTTATGTTGGAACAAACAACAATACTCTGCAATCTAAATGTCGTCAAGTCATGATCCTCTACTTGTGATACTAAGTATTAAATGGATCATATATTTTGTAGTGTTTGACCCGTATGTGTCGACACAGTTAGACTTGTCCTGTGCGATCACCAGAAGCCAATAATTTTTTGTAGGAGTTATAACTACGACAAATTCCAAACTTAGGAGAAACTTTCCATTATACTCCAGAAGATCACTTGCTTGTGTATGGTGAATATTTTTAACAAAGTAATACGGTCACCAAGAATTCTAGAGGTACAACAAAAGCAAGTATAAAAGAATGAAGAACAACCATGTTCTTGAAAAGACAAACATCACAAAGAATACCTAAAGAATTATACTGAAGCTTAATAGGTGACTTATATGTTATCATTTAACTTCTCATGAAGCGTGAGCAACAATGAGTTGTTTTTTTACAAGAAATTTATCAACTCCACCACCAAATGTAATGCACTGCTCCACATCAGTACATACCTTGGAAAGAACCAAGCATGCTATTTCACATAGCTCCACAACTATCAGCAAGTCAAAAACCTCTGATATTGCACTCTCACTAGAATCCCTCGTAGATAAGAAAGCGAATATATATCCTACCACTAGGAGATGTTCACAAACATGTTGTTATCTCAATAAACATGCAGAGATGATGAAACTAGCATACCAAGAAATTCAGTTAGACAATTACACTTAAGATCTTCAATTGCTTTATCTGAATCCTGCACTTCGGCATATGAAATATTAGATGCCTGAAACCATGGCCTTATATGAGATACTTTAGTGTGAACAAATGTGAAGTAGTGGGCCATCATAATAACCAAGAAAACCTCAAGAAAACAACCAAGTCACCTCAAAAATCAAACCACTAGAAAAAAGACGCAACAAAACGAGAAAAAAATCCACTCGATCTTTGGAGCTGATTTCGGTGATCCGAACGAGGAAGAAAGAGAGGGAGGGTGTCAGACCGGAGACGAGGGTGGAGTCGTGGAAGACGTGGGATCGCAAGGCCGAAAGCAGATAGGAAGTGGATGGAAAGCGCGGTGGAGAAGGAAATCGATGTCTCTCCCATCTCTACTTCTGAATTTCTTCCAGTTCGGGTCGGGAAAAGAACGGAAAAGAAGAGAATTTGGATTTGGGGGTTTAGGGTTTGGGAGGGGAAGATTTCGATTTTGAATTAGAGTTACTTATATATATATATATTAAAAACACTCCTTTCACGTCGGTTAACTAAAAAACTGATGTGGTAGGCTTTGAATTCTTTTTTTAAAACTATTAAAAAATATATTTAAAAAATACCTTCCTTGTCGGTTAATTAAAACCGACGTAGCAGACCCCCTACCACGTCGGTTAACTAAAACCGACGTGGTAGGGTTTCAATTTTTTAAAAATATATATTAAAAAACCCCATTCCACGTTGCTTTACTAAAATCGACGTGGTAGGGAGGGTCTTCCACGTCGGTTTTACTAAAATCGATGTGGTAGGGGGTCTTCCACGTCGGTTTTAATTAACCAACGTGGACGCTACCATTCCACGTCGAGTTGTAATTAGCCGACGTAGTAGGGGCGACATGGTAAGCCGATTTTCCTGCAATGTTAGAACTAAAATGGATAAAGCTAAACATATCACTTATCTCCTTCATGCTTTAAAACTAAACTCTCATGCTATTCTAGTGAATCAATAATGAGTAACACTCACTTATATCGTAGCTATCGGTGCCCTTTAGTATGTCATTATTACACGACCATAAATTGTCTATTCTGTAAACAAAGTATGTCAATTCATGTATAATCCCATAACTGATCGTTGGGTTGTCAAATGCATCCTTCGCAACCTCAAACAAATTATTACTCATGGACTTTCTTTTCATAAAGCATTTGTCAACCAAGTGCTCTACATGCCTTCTCTAATGCAGACTGTGCCGGAGACAGTGATGATCGCCGCTCAACCATCGGCTACTATGTTTTTCTTGTTCAAAATGTCATCGCTTGGAAGTCAGAAAAGCAATCGTCTGTCGCCAAATCCAGCACCGAAGCCGAATATTCAAGACGTTAGTTGTGATCTCCTCATTCGAAGGCTCCAAACACTAGTGTCAATGGTTGAGCAGTAATTTCAAACTTTGTACATTTTTTAATATCCCACTGGTCCTTAAAAATGTAATGACATTTTGAGAAAATAAAGATTAATCCTACGATCAATTATTTAATGAAATTATTTGCATTGAACTTCAATGTAGGTCTGCAAATGACAGCATCTACAATATTATAATTAATATAATATAATAACCTTAGAAGTTTTTTATTTATTTTGGGTGCTACACTGTGGTGTGTCCGGAACATGAACCACGTCACCATCAATATCATCATTTGTATTTTTTATTTTATTTTTTAAAATTCCGATTTCCGATAAAGTAAAAGACATTTGATTTTACTATAAAGTACGATCCCGTGTAGGATATACACCAGTCCCGCGTGTGTCCCTCCACATCATAATTGATAAATGGGAAAATATTTATGTATCTTGGAATGTTCCTCCCATCATAAACATTATTAATACCGTGTTTAAAAGAGTCTATAAATCATTTTCCTTTATTTTGTTTGCATCTTATGTCAAAACTCTTGCCGATATAAATTTGTTGTACAAGTAGGTGTTTCCCAAGTCCGACCCTGATATATATACAGCAAGCACGGCATGCTTAGTTCGAAAGGAATGTAAATTTAGGAAATGTACTTGATAAGCTCGTTGCTTCTTTCGCACAAGCCAACTTGGTGACCAGCATGTGGGAAGTTGTACACAATTCTGTCGAACACCATCCCCACCAATCTCCTATCCACATGCATGTCATAAACGTCGATCCCATGCCGAACTATGCACCCTAACCTCCTCAACTCCTCCAGGTGGGGAACCGAACTCCATTGCTTAGCCTTCAAATCCTCTGCCCAAATAGCAAAGTAAAACAACTAATATACGTGTTAACAACAACGACCAACAAAAAAATTAACCTTTGGTATCGAGTGAGGTGGCGACCATGTTGGTGGCGGAGCCGAAGGAGCGAGCCAAGCAGGCAGAGAAGGAGAAGTCACCCTCTCCCACAAGAAGAATCTCGTGTGAGCTGCAGTAGTGAGTGATCCATTTCTCATTTTGTCCCATTCAACAGTTGAGCTCGCTAGGATCTAACACTGAAGAGCTCGTGCCCAGGATGGAAACTTGGGAGTTGCGGCAAATATATAGTACTTACGGGAGACCGAAGAGTCCTTGATTGTATCTAGGCAATTGGATTTCCCAGGTAGTAACGCTAACGTCTACTAATGTGCTTAACCTGGAATATGAAACGTTTCAACTAATAAAGCAGTGCTTGGTTGGTTGGAGCTTTATAGAAAGAGATCTACCGTACCATGTGAATCGGACGGTGCAATTCAATTAATTTCCATCTTTGCTTTGGTGCTTAAGTGGTGGGGAGTGATCGGAGAAAAGGTGACAATTACACCTCTATTAACATTAAAAAATCGTTTACCGACTCAAATAAGATCAAACTAACTCGAACCAACGGATCAATGTATCCTTTCAATGAGATAGAGCCAACATAATATCATTTAATTTTAGATAGGGATATGTAAATATCCAAAACCTATCGACTAGTAGCATATTATACAACACATTCATGTTATATATATATATATCATTTATTTTACATTATATTTGTGTTGCTCGGGTTGTTATTACATGTATTTAAAAAAAGAAATGAAGCCAAAATGACTCAAATAAAAGAAGAAATGATTGATTTGAAAGCATTCTGAACCAATTTCTAATACCCAATTACCAGATTCAAGTCAAGAATGACCTAAGTAAAAATTCTGAGGGACCTGATTGTAAAGAAAATATGTTGACTGCAAAAGTCCATAGTCTCATGAACCTGAGGAGTAATTCTACAATTTATACCAAACATGCTCGAATGAACGGATCAGTGCGAACCCCACGTGCTCAATTGGTGAACTTAAGATTCTGTCGACATTTGGGCTAGATCTCATCGAAACAAAGCTGTAAATCGCGGATCCAAATCTGCCAATGGCTGATCTAGTTGGACGATTGATGCTTGAATTTCTCCACCAAGTCGGGTATAAGGTTTAGAGCACTCTAAAGCATTCATATTTGATTTGTAGTCACCCAATTGCGACTAGAGTAATCCAGACATTCTAATCTTCTATAAATACACTTGTAATCCTTCTATTCTTCTTCGTCCTTCTTCTTCTCATTAGGTTAGGTTTCTTTTCTTGCTTAGTAGAGTAGTAGTGGAGGAGAGAAGACACCAATCTTGTAACTTTCTTTCATTAATCAAAGATTTCTTGTTCTTTACATATTGCTTGATTAGATTTAATCTTCACTACTGCAAAAAGGGTTACCACGTCAGATATTAAGAGGGTACAACGTCGGGTTGACCACCTTTCATGACCGACGTGGTAGGAGAGACGATATAAAGGGGTATCATTTCACATCGGTTGGCAAACCAACGTGGTAGGCGCCATATATAACCTCGGTATGTTTATACAACCGACGTGGTCGGATCTTAAATAAAAAAATTGAAATCCCCTACAACGTCGATTGTATTGACGACCGACATGGTCGGTTCTTTTATAAATAAATAAATAAAAAGCAATATCATACAACGTCAGTGGTATTTACAACCGACGTGCGACACACCCTCTATAATGTCCACTTTAATACAAAGCCGACGTAGTAATATGGCCCCTATCACTTCGGTCTTTTTGTACAACCGATGTGGTCAATTCTTTAATTAAAAAACAGAAATCCCCTACAACGTCGGTATAATTGTCGACCGACGTGGTAGGTTCTTTAATAAAAAAAATTAAAAAATAAATATCCTACAACGTCGGTGGTATTTACAACCGACGTGCTAGATTGTCTACAATGTCGGTTATGTTGTGAGACCGACGTTGTAGGACATTTCACTTAGTTTTTAATTTTTTTATTTGTCGGATACCTTTATTTCAGACTCAAACCCTACAGTTCATATTCAATCAAGCAATTCACAACATTCATATTTACCAAACAAGTATGTAATTCTCACAACATATTCAGTCCACCAATAACAACAATCATATCTATCAAATGGACAACATTCAATTCAACGTAGACAAATGCATCTAGCTAATACTACAACATACAATGAAACTTTAGTTTTGACATTTTTCGTTTTTTGATCATAGGATCCTCGACCCATATTCCTTCGTGATGATCATCTTGAATAATTATGTTCTCAACAGTTCTGTCGTCATCGAGCGATTTAAGTTCAGGTACTTGTGCAAACGGGGGAATTTCTCCAATCTCATTAACATCTTCTTCAGCCACAATTTTCTATTTTCCTTATAAAAATACCGACCATTCATTAGCGCACGGGTCTTTTACATAAAATATATGTTTTGCTTGATATGCCAGAATGAAAGGATTTTCCTTAAAACATTCCTTTCTAAGGTTCACTAGTGCAGAATGCACAATAGACGTCACCGAATAGACGTCGGATATAAAAACATCCGACGTCTATAGGCATAGACCTCAGATGTTTGGACATCCGACGTCTATAGGTTTGTATAAACGTCGGGTTTTAGTATAACCGACGTCTATACCTCCTGAAAGAATAAAAATATTTTTTATTTATTTGTTTGGATTTTTCGTATAAGAATTTATGTGAATTTATTTTGTATAATAATTAATGCATTTTTAGGATTTATTTAGTGTAAGAATTTATGTGGATTTATTTTAGATAAGAATAATGTGAATTATTCGGATTGTTTTAAAAATAGTTACATCAATGTAACTATCACATGTGTGTTGGACACATGTGTGTATGGTCATATGTGTTGAAGTTTAGTCTCACATTGGATAAAGTTTTTTGTTGGTGGAGTGAAGTATTCCACCACTCCTTAAGTTCTAAATGGGAGTTGGGTACCACACCATACTACAATAGGCAAATGAGATAAATATATATATATATATATATATTTAATGGTCAAAAGATTGACACTTGGGCGACTTGGGTTTAAGATGATTGCAATTTTTTTTACTATTTACCCATCTATAGACGTCGGTTGTATAGGGTAGCCGACGCCTAGAGGACGTAATTTTTTTATTATTATTGTTATATAAATGTATAAACGTCGGACGTATAGCGAAGCCGACGTCTATAGGTTATACGGTATGTATAGATGTCGGTCACCCTATACTTCCGACGTCTATAGGTCGTAAAAGTTTAGTCTCACATTGGCCAAATTTTTTTGTTGTTGTGGTTGATGTACTCCATCACTCCTCTACAAACAAATGCGAAAGAGTTTGGTCACTTGGGTGACTTGGGCTTGCTCTACACGGTTATTGTTCAAAAGATTGGCACTTGGGCTTGATTACTGTAGAGGTTGGGTGCCTGTTATAGGTGGTATAACAAGCGTGATATTTTTGTTGGGTAAATTAAAGGTATAATAGACGTCGATCATATATAGACAACGTATATACAATGTACATTGTATAGACATCGGTCGTATATAGCTGATGTCTATACACACGGGTATAGGCGTCAGTGGAATATATGTCGGACACTTGGATCGCAAAAATCCGTCGTATATACCACTGTATATCCGATGTATATTGCATTTTTTCCACTAGTGGTTTACCAAAGTAAACCCTAAATCATCAACTTGAAGAACATTCTTGTTGTCCTCCGACTTGCATTTAAATACCGCAACATTGAATTTAGTAAAATTCAGCTTCCATATTTCTTCAATCTGACCATAATAAGACATATTGGCATATATTGGATTTCTATTTTTTGAACTACACATGTGTAACTATTCAACTACCAAAGTGACCCCACTATTCTGCATTTTGCTTTTCTCATCCTCCATTTTGGTATAGAAAGAAAAACCATTGATATCATAGCCATTATAAGATGTTACTATAGGAGATGGCCTGTATGCCAACAATTTCAAATTTTCAGAAACTTTACGATTGTACACAGTATCCCTGAACCAATCAACGAAAGCTTTTTTACATGTGGATGTGTTGTCTTTTACTTTGTTGTTTTCTTTCTTAATAATGTGATTAGTGCGTAAGCCATATCCCTGTTGGGGGTGCATGATGATGTGAAAAGTGTGGATGTTGTTAGATTTGTGTGTTTTAATCTTAATAGTGGAGCTTAAAATGATTTCCATAACCATTTTTATGGGTGCTTCACTCTTGCCTTTGATGTGTTACCGGTTATAATGGATGCTTAGCACATGTTTTAGTTAGTGGACCCATTTGATGGGGAATGATGAGGTGAGGATAAGATCTGAGTGCATAAAGAGATAAATTGACATGTAAGTTTGTGATTTTCTTTGGACTTATCTTGGGTAGTGTTTTGTAAAGACACACTTAGGATTATGGTCACTAGAAGATTTTCATGTTATGCATTGTTAAAGTTTTGACCCCTCAGACTTGATTGGATCAGAATCATTTCATCATCTCCAAATCAAGCCCAACAAAATCTCTCACCAAACAAATCAGGCAACACAAGAATGCACAACAGTTACATACCAACAAGGAAATAAGGTAACATCTACACACAAGAATGATAACAAAATCACACAACATTAGCAACCTTTTTGTACTATCTATATATACTCATGTATTTGTAATCAACAACATAGTAATACACAAAATCAGTTCCATAAACTAGTCTCCAATTCTAATATGGTATTAAAGCAATAGTTGGGGCCTCAGTTAGGGGCGTTTCATCACTGGTGACGATTACGACTGTCACCTCAGGAAACCAAAACCTTCAAACATCACAGACCACCTCCTTCCCGTCTTCTCGTTCACCCCAAAAACCACACCCCAAAATCAAAGCCCACCAAACCATCACCGGTCACTAAGACCTCGACCTTAGATCAACCAATATAAGAAGGGGTTGACGCACAAATAGTCGACATGCAAACCTTCTTCATGGCCAAAGGAGAAGAAAGCACGCCTCAGAGGTTGACCACTCAACTTCTAAATGGGGCGAACTATCTCTCATGGGTGTGCTCAGTTACTCTCTCCCTCAGTGGCAAAGGGAAACTGGGTCACATCATGGGGAAGACGACAAAACTAACAACCAACGACTCCAACATGGAGGAGTGGCAACCGCCGACC
Source organism: Triglochin maritima (assembly GCA_963682175.1). Lineage (NCBI taxonomy): Eukaryota > Viridiplantae > Streptophyta > Magnoliopsida > Alismatales > Juncaginaceae > Triglochin > Triglochin maritima. The sequence continues at coordinate 17,130,614 of OY821785.1, forward strand.
ACTTGGTAATGACAGGGATTTTGAACTCCTTGCAACCATAGACCGGGGAGCTTTTTATATACCCCAACTCGGCCAAAGAACTTTAGGAGCCAGTTCAAGAGTTATTCAGGAAGCAAGAAAACTTTGCACACACATTCAGAATCAAGCAATAGATCACACACAGCAAGCAAAACAAGAGGACGGTCACCAAGTACTTCGACACCCTCAAAAGCAGATGGGACGAGCTCGGGGTGTACGAACCACCAAGCACCAACCCTAAAATCATTCAAGAGAAACTTGAACAAAACCGAATCTACCAGTCCTGGTAGGGCTCGATGGGAGTTTCGAAAACCTAAAATTTCAGTTTCTCTTATCACCAGAGCTACCACCTTCAACACAATCGCCGTGATGATACAATGCAAAGAAACAAGACGACAATCCATGACCCAACCAACTGAGAAAGAAAACCAAGCCTTTGCAGCATCTCCCAACCAAAACCAAAACAGAAAAGGAAAAAACCAATTCGGAAAGCGAAAAGAAGAACATTGTGACAACTGCAAAGACAAGGGCGTAATAGGGACCGTTGTTGGTTCCTGTACCTCCATCTCAGACCACCAAGGGACGGGATGGGGGACCTGAGGAGAGATGGAGGAGGAAACCTGGGCAGCGGTGGCAGTGGTAGCAGCAGAAATGGAGGAAACCCTAATGCTAGCAGTTGCAACGAGTGGAGCAAATGGGAGTAGAACGGATAGACCTGCGATAGCAAAGGTTTTATATCCGGCGTTCAGGCGGACCCTCTCACTCCCGAAGCCGATAAATCTAGATATCCAGGCAGACCTCCGAACCACACTGACCCGGATCCACGTGTAGCCCACGCATCCATGCAACAACAGATGGGTTGTTAGCCCACCTGAATAGTCTCCAAATATTTGGTCAGCGTGGTCAAAATTCGGGTCAACATCAAGGTAATTCATCAGGTATGAATTTTCTTAGTAACTCCATTAATTCAATTGCTGATTATATTAACACTAGAGATACTTGGATCATAGATACGAGGCTACTGATCATATGACTGGAAATATTAGTTTATTAAATAATATTCGTTTTGATCTGCAAATAAATACGTCACTGTTACTAATGGAAGTCAAGTAGGAATTAATGGGATAGGTGAATCAATTTTTTTTTAACACAACCCAAGATGATTTTTTCGTTCCTTCCTTCACATCTAATTTATTGTCTATAGCAAGGATTACCAGGAAATTAAAATTGCAACGTAATTTTTACACCCCTTGATGTACTATTTCAGGACCCATTATCCAGGAAGATTATTGGTAGGGGCACTCTCATAAATGACCTTTATGTGTTAGACAGTTCAAATAATCTTTTATAGGAAAGTGTCCTATGAATCCTGTGAATCGTGGCACAGAGATGCATGGGTCACCCATAACTTTCTGCTTTGAAACAATTATTTCTAATTTAAATTTTAAATCTGATTTATATTGTGATACTTGCCATTTGGCAAAACATACTAGATTGCCTTTTTATTCTTCGTACATTAAGACAAGAAGGCCCTTAAGATTAATTCACTCTGACATCTGGGATCCTACCCCGGTAGACTCTAATAACGGCTAGAAATATTTCATTACTTTTATTGATGATTTTCCACGCACAACTTTGCTTTATCTACTCAAATCCAAATCGGATGTTTTCTCTATTTTTTGCGAATATGCTTCTTTTGTAGAAAATAAGTATGATACAAAAATAAAATTTCTTAGATTCGACAATGGCTCGGAATATACCAGCAATATATTTCAATTTTTTTAAAAAACTAAAGGTATTTTTGACGAAATTACTTGCATTAACACTCCATAACAAAATGGTGTCTCTGAAAGGAAAAATCGTCATCTTGTCAACGTAACTAGGGCCTTATTATTTCAGAATCATGTACCCAATTTTTTGGGTCTGAAGCTATATTAACTATTGTTTATCTTATTAATCGCCTTCCTAGTCCACTAATTCAAAATAAATAACCTTAGGATGGTAGACGCATGAGCACAAAGCACCTTAGGATTTGTTGATGTACTTGTTATGTTCATAAAAAAAGAGTTTATAAATTTGACTCCAACTCGGTTAAAACCATTTTTTCCTGGATATTCCTTCCAAAAGAAGGGTACAAATGCTATGTTTCCTTTTTTGAAAATGAGTCCTATTTCGAGCCTTTAGCTAACAATTCTGCAGGTTAAGATGCTCCTCTTCCGACTATGGATTTATTTGAAGAAATATCTCCGTGTCTTGAGGAACCTCCCTTCCCTCAAGAAGGAAGAGACGAAAATGCCACAGGTAACGAGAATGTCGTACAGAAAAAACATCGTGAAATGGTTCCTACGAGAAGGTCCATGATGCATTGCATACATTGCATCATATGTCTTTCATTTAGATTACTTTTATATCAATAAATGCTACTAAGGTATGTGTTTAGTCGTATTTACAGAATACAGGGACCTGGATGCAAATTACCCACATTCCGAGCATAAACGCATGCAAAAGATTCATTTCTATCATAAAGACCAAGTTCAAGTTTATCGGGTTTCAAATGGAAATGCATCCAAGCATAAAAGCATTCAAGGAGCTAATTACAAAAAGGTCAAGGGCTTAATTGCAAAATGCCAAGGACCTGATTGCAAAATAAAAGGACCAAGTTATTGTGTGGAGAAAGTCAAAAGAAAAATCAAATATAAATCTCCAACAATGGAAGGAATTAATCCGGAGCTCAAGACAATGGAAAGAATCAATCCAGACGCGCAAAGGAGGATCAAATCATACCATAAACGCGTGACAAAAATCCTGATTAAATCCGACCAACGTGGGAGGCGAATCCGCCGCACAATACACATGATGTGCGGCGATTCCGCCGCCCATTGGTCGATCCGTGTGTCCCAATTTCGTCCACTCGTGTATGGACACGTGTACTATCCAATTCTATACCTAAGTCCCTTGTAGCAACTATAAATAGACCCGAGAACGATGTAAATAGGGTCCTTGGTTGTTGTTCTTATTTGTGTACCTTAGTTTTATTAATAAAATTCTGTTCTTTTAATTCTTGTTTTAGTTTTCTTTTAATGTCTCAAGGACCTCTTCTTCTTCCTCCCTCCATGAGTTTCTAACTCTCTCCAAAGGGTGGAGGTGATGGAATTAGGGTTAGAGAATGATGAATGCATGTTATTATTTTAAGTTCATGATTAGTGTATTTTGATTACTTGAGTTTATGTTAAGTCATTTATCTTGTAATGCTTCATAACTAACATGATTTACAATAAGTTTCAGTAATTCTCTACTCTAAACCTAAGTCTAAACCTCCACCCCACGGATTTCTCTCTTTGTTCTTGTTTTAATTTTAATTGCTTTTGTTTCGTACTTTAGTTAATTAAACCAAAAACCCCAAAAAAACCCAATTTATTTCTTCTTCCCTTCTTCCCCTAATCGAAAATAACAAAAAAATAACGAAATCTCTCCCTCCTTGTGTTCGACCCGTACTTGCCACGTCTTCATAGACGCCGTGCACTTGCGGTATAAATTTAAATCTTCATCATGTTTTTGGCGCCGTTGCCGGGGAGGCGACGCAGATTTTGTGTTTTTGTGTTTTCGATTTTATCCTGTCTACCTTATGCGCGATCTAAGTATTTGAATTTGTGTAGCAGGAGACAACAGAGCGCGCGGCGAAATCCGGGAGCGTTCTGAGACACTTGGGCGGCGGAATCGCCGCATCTTCAAGAGGACTTGCGGCGGAATCGCCGCACAAGCGAGGGCTCTGGTCTTCAAATTTCTGGGGCATCGTCGACATCTCTGGGTGGTCTCATTGAGCTACTGGAATCTCCGAGAGCGGGCGGCGAACCCGACTGAGCATTGCGGAGGTAACTTTTCTTGCCTTTCTCGTAAAATCTGAATAGTTGAAAAGTTTCCTTTCGTAGAATTGCACGTGTTAGGGTTACAATTCCATAATTGGCAATAATTCAACTCTGACCTAAAATTGGCAAAATTAGAAAGACCTTAGTGCATGCATCATATAATGTTTTGCTTGCATTATTCTTGCTAAATTCTTGCAAATTAATACTTGTTGAAGATTGCTGGAGGCAAGGTACGTATCGAGGTTTTTATCGAGTGCATTAGAGCATATAATTTAGCTGCATACAACCTTGCAATTGCCCCCATTAAAAGGACCATTGTTTGACTATCTTTGCTAGATTTAAGTTAAACTATCTTAAGGGCAACTCCGTAGGAAAAGATACGGTGGGGATTTCATCACCCTCCCGTAGCCCACAAACCACAATCCTGAAGTGTCGCCTAAGCCTAAAATTTAAAATTAATTAGACATTGGCCCCTAAGGACTCGGACTCAATTAAGGAGGAGATTGGTTTGACTTGCTATGACCTGAAGCTAATTGAATTCAATTTGGTGTCTAGAAAGTGTTTTTGTGTCGACGAAAGTCTTCCAAGCGACGTGGTTGTCTAATTGGCACCGACTCTGTCGGAAGCGCCCCCACTAGCTATACACTAACTGGCCAACTTGGTTTGATTGGTGAGGGAGGTGAATCAAGCAAATCAATTCGACTCAACCAGTTAGGAGTCGTCTAGATCTAAGTGACACTAGGTCTAGGATTGTTTTGACCGTGCTTGTCCAGGAAATTTCTGACCAACCCTAATTTTTACCCCTTTAGAGTTAAGTTTCCCTTCTCGTCTGAGTCTTCTTTCCCTTCTCATCCTTACCTTTCTATTGTTTGTTTCCTTTAAAATAAAAAAAAATTAAAAAAAAAATAAAAAAAAAATCAAAAGTTCAAAAAAAAAAAAAATTTGTAATTAATTTTTGAAATTAATTTTGGAATTTAAATTTGGAATTTGAATTCAAAAATTGATTCAACCCGGTGCACTCAGATTTGGATTCGGGACTTGAGTAATCGACTCTCACGAGTTAATCTAGATTCTAGTCTGGAACTTAACCCCATTCCACCTGTTGCACCACCTCACCCGGATCTAATGGGTGAGAACGTAGTGGACCCGTCTGTTGCGCAACCTATAACTTTGAGGGATCGGTGCTACCCAACGATGGCTGCTCAGCCATCGTGCATCGTCATGCCCACCATACCGGGTCGCGACTTCGAACTTAAGGCACAATACATGAGTATACTGCCTAAGTTCACCTCTAGGGAAGATCCATATCTCTTCCTTAGAGAATTTGAGGAAATCTGCTCTCTTATGCAATACCAGCATATCCCTGAAGAGGCAGTGCGTCTGAAATTCGTGCCTCTAGCACTGAAAGACGACGCTAAGAAATGGCTATATAGTCTAGCCGAAAGATCTATTAGAAGTTGGGCCGAATTTGTTCAAGTTTTCCTAAAAAAATATTTCCCCAACCATAAGACTATGAAGATTAGGAATGAAATTGTTGCATTCGTTCAATCTGAGAGCGAGCCGTTCTATTCCTATCTTGAGAGATTTAAGAGTGTCTTGACCCAATGCCCTCATCACGGAATTCCGAAGTGGCAATTATGCCAAATTATTTATGAGGGATTGACACCCACATCTAGGGTTATGCTAGAATCTGTGAGCCAAGGGAACTTTATGTCCAAAAATGAAAATGATGCCTGGACTTTTCTTGAGGATTTAGCTGAAAATAGTATGCAATGGGACAATGCTAGAATACCCATCAACCCGAGTATTGGATCTAGAATAGCGAGTCAACCCCGACCAGGTGTCTTAGCTATAGACTCCAACATAGCGGCTGAGGCAAAACTAGCTACCCTAATGCGTAGAATGGAAAGTCTAGAGCTACAAAATCAACCCCGTATGAATCAACCCTTGTCTATTCCTTGCTCTAGATGTGGTCAGACTGGTCATTTAATGGAGGACTGTGTGAACCTGGAACATGTTAATGCCACATTTAACAATTCTAGAAATGATCCTTACGCATCAACCTATAACCCAGGTTGGCGTAATCATCCCAATTTTTCGTGGACCCAACAAGGACAACCTCCTAGACAACAACAAACCCCATATAACCAAAATAATACATCATCTGGGGGTAATAACAATGGAAATCATGAGGTTAGGTTGACAAAATTAGAAACTTTAATGACAACTTTTATACAAACAACCAACCAATCATTCCAAAGGCTAGAGACACAGGTCAGCCAATTAGCACAGATAATAGGTGAAAGAGAAAAGGGCCAATTTCCAAGTCAACCTGAGGTAAACCCCAGAACTAATAATCAATATCAATCTTATCAACCACCTTCAGGAACTAACAACCCTAGACCGGTTCAAATGGTTAATGAGGAAGGACCGTTCCAACAAATCAATGCTGTAGTATCATTACGGTCCGGAAGACAAATTGACAATAATGTGGTAAACCCGAGAATGACTAATCAATCTAGCCATCAAGCACCCACATATGACTTGACCATTGAACCCGACGTCCAAATTGAAAAGCCCAATCCACCCACCCAACCTGAACCTGTGGCTCAACCTGAACCTGAGCGAGTCTATGTGCCTAAAGCCCCATTTCCCAATAGACTCAAAAAGAACTCTAGTGCACAAATAGAGAAAGTCCTGGAAGTATTTAAGCAAGTTAAGGTGAACATTCCACTCTTAGACATGATTCAACAAATACCTGCTTATGCTAAATTCTTAAAAGATTTGTGCACTAAGAAGAGAAAAACAAATGTACCAAAGAAGACATTCTTAACTGCAAACATATGCTCTATTCTTTCCAACACATCTCCTATAAAATATAAGGACCCTGGGTGTCCCACAATTTCATGTTCAATAGGAGATACGTTTATCAATAAAGCCCTTCTAGACCTTGGTGCAAGCGTTAACTTGCTCCCATTTTCTGTCTACGAGCAACTCAACCTTGGTCCGCTGAAACCCTCTAGGACAACCCTCCAATTCGCTGATTGTTCTGTTAAGAAACCGAGAGGTATAGTAGAGGACGTTTTGATTAAGGTTGGTGACTTCATTTATCCAGTGGATTTTGTCGTACTTGATACTGAACCTGTTGTAAATCCTAATCGACAAATCCCTGTAATTCTAGGTAGACCCTTTTTAGCAACTTCGGAAGCATTAATAAACTGTCGAAATGGGCTCATGCAAGTATCTTTCGGGAACTTAAAAGCAGAATTTAATATCTTCCATATTGATAATGAGCCAGAACTAATATGCAACCCAAGTGATGTTGTGATGAGAGCACGTATTTATCATAATTCTGAATCAAATAAATCATCACATAAGCAAAAAGGAAGCAAGAAAAAAGGGAGTAATTCATTTACCCAACCACCATCACTCGAGCAAACAAGCGAACCAATTCAAGTGAGAAGAGTGGAATCTTTTCCTCGAGTCAACATGGGGAACAATTCAACTGGATACATGCACCAACATGGTGTCATTCAATCCAGTTCTGATTATGGTTGACTTTGAGCAAACTCAACCCCTCTACCGCAAGCCGACTCAGGTAATAAGTGCATTTATTTTATCTATGCATACATTGAGGACAATGCATGATTTAGGTGTGGGGGGGTGTTTATATATGTACATATCTATCTATTTGATTTTCTGTTCTGATTTTTATTTAAAAAAAAAAAAAAAATCAATATTCCATGACATAGCTTAAGATTGAACTGCCAAAACCCGTGTACAAATTGCATTGAGTTTTTGTTCCTTATTATATAGTTCTGCTTGTAGAAATTATGACATAAATCTAAGTTCCAAAGAAATAACCCATGACCCTTGTAAGACATGTATGCACTTAAATTGGATGAATCAAATCTTTGAAGTGGTTGATAAAAAGCAGAGGTTGAGGAAAATATACCGGGAAGTGTGGACTTCTAATAGCAATTAAGCCTTGAGGAAAATAAAAGTAAAAAAAAAAATAATAAAAATAAAGTGAGGAAAGCACATTTTGCAAAATGATTACAAAAGCCCAAGCCTTCGAGTCACTGGTCCGTAGGGGTATCTTGAAACCCGGTAACTTGAGTCTTCCAGCTCGGGATTATCGACCAAACTCGCTACACGAATGCAAAAAGGGTATAAGTGTCAAAAAGGAAAAGCAAATGTGTTGAATCACGGAAAAGAAAAAAATACTTTAAGATACTCAAGGCCCAAAGCTAAAAGAATGATCCATGCCATGGTTGATCCAAATGATACTTCACCACCAGAGGAGGCGTGCAAAATAATTTAAGTGATAACATGTTTAGAAGGGTTAGTGGTGTGAATGTTGGAGGAACAAAGACCAAGTCATATTTTTAATGAGTTAGAATTGTATAATGAGCATGCAAGAATTCTCAGTAAGATGTATAAGGTTGAGGTAGGGATATTGAGAACTATTAATGAAATGTTGATAGGATTTTGTGGGTATATCCGCTGAAAACCCTCAGGAGACAACACTCCTCCTCCTTGGCAACAAAGAGGTTTAAAGGCTTGTTGCACATGCTAAGTGCAACCGTGATTCCTACGAAAGTGAGTTAGGATTTCCCTGTTTTCATTTTCTTATATTTTGTTTTGCTAGGGACTAGCAAAATCTAGGTGTGGGGGTATTTGATGCATTGCATACATTGCATCATATGTCTTTCATTTAGATTACTTTTATATCAATAAATGCTACTAAGGTATGTGTTTAGTCGTATTTACAGAATACAGGGACCTGGATGCAAATTACCCACATTCCGAGCATAAACGCATGCAAAAGATTCATTTCTATCATAAAGACCAAGTTCAAGTTTATCGGGTTTCAAATGGAAATGCATCCAAGCATAAAAGCATTCAAGGAGCTAATTACAAAAAGGTCAAGGGCTTAATTGCAAAATGCCAAGGACCTGATTGCAAAATAAAAGGACCAAGTTATTGTGTGGAGAAAGTCAAAAGAAAAATCAAATATAAATCTCCAACAATGGAAGGAATTAATCCGGAGCTCAAGACAATGGAAAGAATCAATCCAGACGCGCAAAGGAGGATCAAATCATACCATAAACGCGTGACAAAAATCCTGATTAAATCCGACCAACGTGGGAGGCGAATCCGCCGCACAATACACATGATGTGCGGCGATTCCGCCGCCCATTGGTCGATCCGTGTGTCCCAATTTCGTCCACTCGTGTATGGACACGTGTACTATCCAATTCTATACCTAAGTCCCTTGTAGCAACTATAAATAGACCCGAGAACGATGTAAATAGGGTCCTTGGTTGTTGTTCTTATTTGTGTACCTTAGTTTTATTAATAAAATTCTGTTCTTTTAATTCTTGTTTTAGTTTTCTTTTAATGTCTCAAGGACCTCTTCTTCTTCCTCCCTCCATGAGTTTCTAACTCTCTCCAAAGGGTGGAGGTGATGGAATTAGGGTTAGAGAATGATGAATGCATGTTATTATTTTAAGTTCATGATTAGTGTATTTTGATTACTTGAGTTTATGTTAAGTCATTTATCTTGTAATGCTTCATAACTAACATGATTTACAATAAGTTTCAGTAATTCTCTACTCTAAACCTAAGTCTAAACCTCCACCCCACGGATTTCTCTCTTTGTTCTTGTTTTAATTTTAATTGCTTTTGTTTCGTACTTTAGTTAATTAAACCAAAAACCCCAAAAAAACCCAATTTATTTCTTCTTCCCTTCTTCCCCTAATCGAAAATAACAAAAAAATAACGAAATCTCTCCCTCCTTGTGTTCGACCCGTACTTGCCACGTCTTCATAGACGCCGTGCACTTGCGGTATAAATTTAAATCTTCATCAGTCCACGAGGCCAACTCGTGCCTCTTCTCTCCTTCGGGACTTTGTGACCGATAAAGCCACTTACGCAATCCAAGCTTATGTCTCTTACATTGCTATTTCTCCTAATCATCATTGTTTTTTTAATATAATAGAAACCCACCAAGAACCAACTTCTTACGATGAAGCCCTTAAGAACCCACACTTGATAAAAACTATCGAAGATGAATTAGAAGCCTTTGAAAAAAACACACATGGCCTGTGGTCCCCCTTAGACTAGGAACCAAACCTGTAGGATGCAGATGGATATATAAAATCAAGTGTAATAGTAGTGGGACTATTGATAGATATAAAGCTAGACTAGTTGCTAAATGATACACTCAAACGTATGATACTCATGCATGTCTTTGTAATCAACATAATAATATACAAAATCCATTCCATAAACTAGTCTCCAATTCGAATATGCATGTCATTAGTGTTTAATTATACACACACATGTATCACACATCTACACTTTTGCATGCATTCTCCACCTACTATGAGACTAGGCATATTAGATTTTTTGTCGGTTCGTGTCGCATTAGTTTGTTTAGATACTCTCAATCTTCATTTTCCCCCACTCGAGTATGGTCGATGACGACCCACACTCAATTTTTTTTAGACACGACCGCATTTGTCACCACTTCAACGTAGTCGTGCACTTGCGGTTTTAAACTTCATGTACTGAATACGCATCCCTAAGATGTCAATAGAAAATTAAATGCGAGAAGATTTTACATGATTTTGAAAAATTAATTGGATGTAATATACTGTCAGTACTCAGGAAGTGGAAACAATTGAACATTTTTGTAAGACAGAACTCGGATTTAACGTCTGGTTTTGACATCTTCTACTTTCTGCGACAGAAAAATGGAAAAGTTGAATCTACCGGCAAACTCGAACAGTAACTTGTTAGAAAAGTTTGGAATGTATCTTGAACCCTAACTAATAATATTTAATTTCTGTCATTTCTTAGTAGGAAAGCAAACCATTCAAATAAAAGTACTCCCACTTAAACTTTAAAGAAAAAGTACTCCCACTTGCTTTTTTGCCCCCATCAACAGGACAAATCCGTTTCAAGAGAAAGTGCTTTAGAATCTAAAATCATAGGTTTTCTTAAGCACATATCCATTCGACTTTACGTTTCGGTGTGGTGGAACATGATAATGTGGTTTAATTGCCTTAGCTAAAAATAATTAACATTGTAATCCAAATTAGGATTTGCCTTACATATTCCAGTAACATGTGATAATAGAATACAAGCTAGGTTTGCTAATTTCTCTAATGAATATTAACATAAATATCTTGTTTGCTCCATAAAATACAAAAAAAACTGCTATCAGAAAAGTCGAATAAGAAGAAAATTGCTCTAGTATAGTTTTGAGAGAGATCACTGATGCTCTGAATTTTTATGGACAATTTCACTGATCACGATATACGCTGAACCTTAAATGAGCTCACCTCCGACTCCATTCCCTCTTCTCGACTCCTTCTAGCATACATACTTACATAGTACCTAAAAAGCCTCAAAGCCAATTCTGTAGTTCAAGGGCCACACTCAAACATTGCCTCTCTTTTACCTTGTCGTGTTTTTGAAAAAGAAAGAAAACATCACCATTCTCCCCGGCCACTATATTCTACATCCTAAATATTATCGTTGCTCTCTCTTTCTCTTCCATTCTTCTCCAACAATGTCCTCCACCTCCAACCCAGTTGGAGACGCAATAAATCCTCACTACCATTTTTATAGCCCACCACTTAACCCGAAGCCAAACCTCCCCGAGCCACCGCAACGACTGGCACAAGATGACCAAGAGATAAGATCGAGAAAGAAAGCGCTCCTCCGCCCTCACCGACGCACAAATCCAGCCATCTGGTGTGGTGCCGCTATCTGTGTTGTCTTCAGCCTTCTTCTAATTATTGCAGGAATTCTCATCCTTGTTGTCGTTTTGGTCATCAAACCGAGACACCCCTCTTTTGACGTTGCCGCTGCAAGCCTTAATGGAATCTATCTCGACTCTTCCCAATTCTTCAACGGGGACTTCACCTTCCTCGCGAATTTCTCAAACCCTAATCGTAGGATTGACGAAACGTTTGAGTATGTAGGAATTGAACTCTACTTCAACAACCATCTCGTCGCCGTTAGCGTATGTTCTTGCTAGTCTAAGCTTTATAATTAATCGCATTTCAGTAAGGAATACAGTCGGCGCATGTAACTAAAAGAAAAAAAGAAACATATAACATTGTAATTAAACTATGTTCCTTGTTGTACTTATATTTTAAAGGTTAATAAACAAACGAAATTTTAGTGTTTCAACAGTTATAGTTTTTTTCCTGTTATTTTCTGTACTGACGAACTTTTATTACAGGCACTGAAACCATTTTCTGAAAGGAGACAAGAAGAGACGATCGAAGCGGTTCATATGATCTCGAGTGAAGTCTACTTTCCGCCGGAGGTTTCGTTGGAGTTGCAGAGGCAGGTGAGAAGTAACAGGGTGATGTACAGCGTTCGGGGTACATTTCGGGTGAAGGCTAGTCTCGGCATTGGCCATTACTCTTATTGGTTGTACGGCCGGTGCTTATTGGTGCTCACAGCTCCACCAAAGGGAGTTCTTGTTGGAAAGAATTGTAGGACAAAGAGGTGATTAGGAAAAAGCCACTACTCTCCTCCTCCATTACTTATTGATCTCCACTTTCTTCAACTAAGGAGCCTGAGGTTTTGCTGGAGGAGCAGCATCAGTTTCACAAATGTTCATAACATTAGCCCATTTTTTGGGATGTTTGTGGCAAGATTCTTTCTTTGAGAAATACTAGTTAATCAGGATAATTAAAGATAGTTGTCAATTTTTGCTTTTTTATTAAAATAATTAATGTTTGTGGGCTCTTCTTCGCTTTTTGTTATTGTTTGTGTTCCAACTTTCGAAAGAGCAAAGTGGTTGAATCCACGTATTCCCCAAGCAATGTTTGTTCAACTTGTTGAAGTGGCAAAGAACAAATTCAGGATGCTTTTTTGTTGAAAATATGATATGATAAGCATCAATTCATCATGTCAAAAAGAAGGCGCACTGGAATCATGATAGTTACACAAATTTAAATTCTACTGTGGACTGCAAGTCATTTTATGATATCAGTGTTTCTACGGAATATACCGCAAAGAATCCGATTGCTATATACTTACATCCATTTTCTAGTCTGAGTGTTGTAAATCTTTCCAATTCATTTGGACTAAAGATTGTTAGCAAACTACGATTTAGTCTACAGGTTCGGATTTACCTTTGGTGGAGAGAACCTGTGGCAGCGGAAGAAGAATCGACGATCACCTCACGGAGTCTTCTTGAGCACCGGCCGATCTACTCTCTTGGAGAAGAAGAACAAATCCACAACCCAAGAGTCCTACTTGGTGGAAGGGACGGATTTGAGGGAGAGGGAGGTGGCGGCTAGGTTAGGGTGGAGGCTAGGGTTTTACACATGAGATCAATCTCTCCAATGGGAGGCTCCCCTCCTTATATAGATGGCTCCACCCTAAACCCTAAATGTGTAGTCCAATAAGGACGCGCCATGTGTCAGTGCTTTGGGCAAATATCTTATTAATCCTAGATTAATCCAATATCTCCCACTTGCACAATAGCTCGATAACAACATGTCATTTGCTTTTGTGTCCCCGACACATATGCATATATCCCTGATACATACAATCACACAATGGCAATATGTCACCTCTCTATGTGTCCTCGACACACATGTATACATCCCTGATATATACAACTATTCCTCTCTCCAATAACGCATCAACAACACGCAAGTCTCTGATCATGTATCCCCGATACAAGATCATCTGTGTCCCCGACACATGCACTCTTCCGATCATACGGACAAATGGGTCGTGCGACCGGTGATGCACCTGCAATTTAGGAGTCTCAAACTAGAAACCTTACTAGAAGGCCAGAATGACAACATCCTCAAAAACCAATAAATAAGCAGTCAAATGCACATCATAGTTCCCCAGGTTTACTCAAAAACTCACTTGACATGAACGGTATCTCGATCCCTCGGACAGAATACCTTCTTGTCCTCAAGGTACTTGCTACGGTATCCAATATAGTTTGGTCCAGCAAATACTTTTAGTGCAGTCGAGTCAAACCTTTCCCTTCGCCCCAGACCACCATTACACTCAGAGTTGACTCCTTTCCCAAAGATGCCTCTTTAGACCGAATCTCTCATGGTCATAGATAACATCCGAAAGTAGCCACATCAACTCTTTGCTTCATGGTGTCGTCGAAGGTCACTGAGGGTAACTAATGACAATCAAGTCTTGGACTCACACAGTGAAGGAGCAGGGATCCATCCTTTCACTTCCAAATGGTCGCTCCGCACATGTTGTATGACAAACATGTTATGGTGGATCATACTGTACACAGCAGTATGTCTGTCTCTCAACACCATACAAGTCTTAGTCCAGTCGCACCACCTCTACGCCTGACCCGAGCTTCATCATTGTCGCCTTAACACCATACAGGTGCCACCTGGCGCCACATGTGATGCTCGCACTTGGCTTCTATAGGTCACATGAATCGTGGGAACATTCATGTCAATCCTCACCAACATAGAGGATCTCATCTTGATTCCTAATCAAGGCGACTATCCTATCATGAACTTCTCTAGATCTATCATACAAGATCTCTTCATGATTAGTCTCATCTCTGCTCGCTATCAAAAAGTGCCAGAGGCGAATGCTCGTGTGAGTGAGCATTCTTCAGCCTATTGACAAAATAATATTTTATGCTAGAACAACTACATTGTTGAACATTTTATATTAAACCGCAAGTGCACGACCACGTTGAAGCGGTGGCAAATACGGGTCGTCCTCAGGGAGGTGAGCAGCCTCTCGTTTGCACGAAATCAAGTGGCGAAAATGTGGAGAAGAGAGTGGATTATGCTATGCTATGCTAAACTACGCTAAGAAGTATGAAATGCGAACGAAACAAACAAACAATGAAATGACAACTAAGCTAAGAACAAAAGAAGAATGCTGGAATACAGAAATGGGAAAACCCCTAAGGGGTGGAGTGAGTGCACACAAGCAAAGAGGTGTGTGTTGAACACATTCTTTAAGCACAAATAATAATGGTGTTATCATGCATAGGAAGTCACTAAATGTTGTGGCAAAACCTATCAATCTATTCACCAACTTAGTTGATTAACATTTACATATGCAAGATGTTTATTTCATAACCTAAACAAGCATGAGAGATGTCTAATCATTTTGGCAAAACTCATCAAGTTATAAATTCTATCCTAAAAAAGCAAGCATACATTCATGTTTTATCAACACATTGGAAATAAATCATTCAATCCATTCTCATTTGTATGTATGCACATCTACTCCACCCCCAAAGGGGATGAACTACTCACTAAACATTACACTAATTATTAAACTAAACAAAGAAAGCATATTAACTAAGCTAATAAAACTAATGAAATGAGATTAAGCAAAGCAAAACAAGAAACATAAAACAAACAACATAATAAAGAAAACTTGTATTAAAATGACTCACATTAAAAGTAGCATCCTCCTACTTTAGTGTGTGCTTCAAGGCCTCACTTCTAGTTGGAAGAATAACCACTTAAAATATGGAGTTATTACAATAGAAGGTGAAGAGTTCTATTTATAGCCATGGAAAAAGGCAAACCGGGACAATCCCCCGATGTGGGACTACACAGATATCCAAAATAGCCTAAACATCCTCTAATACATGTGCTGGAGAAATTTTAGCGGATTGGGCCAAAATGGACCGCCAATTCGCGGTCTTGGACCGCCAATTCACGGTTAATATGTTTCAGATCCTGCTCATTTTTGTTGTGGGATTTTCTTGGTATATTTGCTGGTCTTGGATGCATTCACTTGGTTTGTTGGAGCTCCGACCCGAATCGAATTGCTAAAATACTCCCCATGATAGTGTGGAGTATTCTGTTTTGCTATTAGGTCCTTCTGTCATACATTCAGGTCCTTCTCCCTTGCATCTCTGTCCCCAGATCTCACAATTCAGTCCCTCTTCCCAACTTTTGGGTTCTTTTATGCTTCATCTCTTGAAACCTATTTATTCCTGAAAACTAAACATAAAACTCGTAACATAGCATTTTTTAGGTGAAAGATAATGGATATAAGATGCAAATATGAGCATGAAATGATGTAAATCAAATACCCCCACACCTAACTTTTGCTAGTCCCGAGCAATACAAAGAAAGGAAAAAGCATACGAGAAAAAACAAGAAATTCTAACTCACTTTCGTAGGAATCACGGTTGCACTTAGCACATGCAACAAGCCGTTAAACCTCCTTGTCGCCAAGGAGAAGGAGTGTTGTCTCCTGAGGGTTTTCAGCGGATATACCCACAAAATCCGAACAAGATGCATTACTCAATCTAGCTACACGACTCGTTGGACTTATTTTGTCGATCATGGGACGCGGTAATACTACGGGTCGACTTTATATATGTAATCAGTCCACACACCTAGCCTAGTGAGTTATTTGTGAGAGCTAGTTAAGGACTTAAGAGAAAGACATAGGCAACCTTAACTTCTAAATGTGATACAATGTGTAAAGTCCATTTTGGTTCTTATTTGACTCTTTTTTTTCTTTTTCTTTGGAGCAGTTTATTGGTTGGTGTTTTATTCTCCCAGGGTCAGGTTTCGTGCATCATTGCCTATGAGGACTTACACTATCACTTACACCTTTCCCCAAATCTCCACATAGGGCAATCCCTACCACTCGTGTAACAAGAGTTCGGTCGGCGCACCCCAAGTAGATGACTCGAAAGCACCAGGCACAAAGTCCCCTCAGACCTACTTTCCCGAGTGATAGGGCCGTGCGAGAAGAGAGAACATCACTTATTTATTTATCTACATGGGAACCAAAACCCCTACACTCAAGTTTCACAAAATGAGATTAAGGGCCCTTGACTACGAAAAAATTCCTCATACTAACAAACACGAATTATTTGACTCACTAGGTTCAGGGTGGACTTCTTTAAATGTTTGAGTGTTGAAACCCTATGATTACACTCCCCCCGAGAGAAAACCGGGGTGCATCCTAACGACTCGATAAGACCTAAAGCCAGTAAACTAGATATCCTAATGCATCAAGTTCAAGACAATTTTGGGAGCTTTCTTTTTACTTTGCCTCTCAACGGTTTTTGCACATGCTAAACACACGCAAAACCCAAAAAAACATTTTCTTTCGCAAACACATGAAGATTTTGAAAGAAATGTGAAAATTTTAAAGCACTGGGGAAGCACAAGAAGACACGTCACCCAAGGATCATGGCAAGCAGATATATCGATATTAAATGCGGCACACTAACATAACCCTAACAATACACACAAAAGAAAACAAAAATCAAAAGGAAAAACTCGACTATGTACACACGTAAAGTACCCCCCCACACCTACTTCATGCATTGTCCTCAATGAATGTGAACAAGATACTACATGGATATATGCATGAAAAAGGAAAGATCTCACCAACACGAAGTACAAAGGGACGTTCAAGGTCATGTTGATGGACACAAACCGAAATTCCCTCAAAACCTATGAGAAGCTGAAGAAGGGAGATAAATACGTGAAGAAATTGGGCCCAGGTACACAAGGGTTGGGGCCCACAACAATCGATGGTCACTGAAGGAGTCTTTTATTACACAATTTTTTTTTTGTTTTTTTGTTTTTTTACAAGATACATACATCAACCAAGACATTCTCATAATCATTTGGTGAAGGAACATCAAATGAGAACATCAAGTTTTGAGGACCAGAGACTTGCCAAGATGGTCAAACTTCACTGGTACTTTGAGGTGTCATTGTAGTATAGTGGTGAGTATTCCCGCCTGTCACGAGGGTGACCCGGGTTCAGTCCCCGGCAACGGTGCCAAAAACTTGTTGAACGTTTTATATTAAACCGCAAGTGCACGGCCGCGTTGAAGCGGTGGCAAATACGGGTCGTCCTCAGGGAGGTGAGCAGCCTCTCGTTTGCACGATATCAAGTGGCGAAAAGATGGAGAAGAGAGTAGATTATGCTATGCTACGCTAAACTACGCTAAGAAGTATGAAATGCGAACGAAAGAAACAAACAATGAAATGACAACTAAGCTAAGAACACATTCTTTAAGCACAAATAAAGGTGGTGTTATCATGCATAGGAAGTGTTTAAATGTTGTCGCAATACCTATCAATCTATTCACCAACTTAGTTGACTAACATTTACATATGCAAGATGTTTATTTCAGAACCTAAACAAGCATGAGAGGTGTCTAATCATTTTGGCAAAACTCATCAAGTTATAAATTCTATCCTAAACAAGCAAGCCAACATTCATGTTTTATCAACACATTGGAAATAAAGCATTCAATCCATTCTCATTTGTATGTATGCACATCTACTCCACCCCCAAAGGGGATGAACTACTCACTAAACATTACACTAATTATTAAACTAAACAAAGAAAGCATATTAACTAAGCTAATAAAACTAATGAAATGAGATTAAGCAAAGCAAAACAAGAAACATAAAACAAACAACATAATAAAGAAAACTTGTATTAAAATGACTCACATTAAAAGTAGCATCCTCCTACTTTAGTGTGTGCTTCAAGGCCTCACTTCTAGTTGGAAGAATAACCACTTAAAATATGGAGTTATTACAATAGAAGGTGAAGAGTTCTATTTATAGCCATGGAAAAAGGCAAACCGGGACAATCCCCCGATGTGGGACTACACAGATATCCAAAATAGCCTAAACATCCTCTAATACATGTGCTGGAGAAATTTTAGCGGATTGGGCCAAAATGGACCGCCAATTCGCGGTCTTGGACCGCCAATTGGCGGTTAATATGTTTCAGATCCTGCTCATTTTTGTTATGGGATTTTCTTGGTATATTTGCTGGTCTTGGATGCATTCACTTGGTTTGTTGGAGCTCTGACCCGAATCAAATTGCTAAAATATTCCCCATGATGGTGTGGAGTATTCTGTTTTGCTATTAGGTCCTTCTGTCTTACATTCAGGTCCTTCTCCTTTGCATCTCAGTCCCCAGATCTCACAATTTAGTCCTTTTTCCCAGCTTTTGGGTTCTTTTATGCTTCATCTCTTCAAACCTATTTATTCCTGAAAACTAAACATAAAACTCGTAACATAGCATTGTTTAGGTGAAATATAATGGATATAAGATCCAAATATGAGCATGAAATGATGTAAATCATACATCAACCAAACAGGTATAGTCGAAAGAAAAAAAACACAATCACTCATGAAAGGAAGTTAGAAATGCTAATACATCAAAGTCTGCGTAAGCCTAAGGACTTCACATGAGACACAAACGAGTCCTTAGCTATAGCCTTGGTAAGAGGATCAGCTACCATAAGACTAGTAGACACATGTCTTAACACAACTTCCTTTCTCGCTATGATGTCCTTTACAAAATGATACCTAACCTGTATATGTTTGGTCTTTCCATGATATTTGGGGTCTTTCACATAACAAAGGGCAGCCACGCTGTCACAATAGACAACAACAGACTCATCAGATGTCTCTACTAGCCCAGTATGTTTTAAGAACCTCCTCAACCAAACTGCCTCCTGTACTGCTGCAGAGCATGCAACATACTCTGCTTCCATAGTCGACAGGGCTATACAAGTTTGCTTCTTGCTGGACCATAAGATGTCCCCATTAGCCAGCAAGAAAGCATAACTAGAGGTAGACTTCCTTTCATCAATGTCTCCAGCCCAATCGGCATCACTATAACCAATCAGGCGGAGATTTGATGCTTGGTAACACAGCATGTAGTTACTCGTTCCACTGAGGTATCTCAAGATTCTCTTGACTGCCTTCAGTACTCCATGCTTGGGCTGGACTGGTATCGACTCACCATGCCCACAGCATAACAAATGTATGGCCTAGTACACATCATAACGTACATAAGGCTTCCCACAACATTGGAGTATGGAACCTTGCTCATTTTGGCCTTCTCTTCAGGAGTATCAGGATGCTTATAGAGGCTTAAGTGCAAACCCTTCTCAACAGGAGTGTTGATTGGTTTGCATTTGTCCACATGATATTTCTTCAAGACGTTGTTAATATAAGTCTCTTGAGACAATCCCAGAAGTCTCTTGGACCTATCTCTAACAATCTATAGGATCCACTTGGCCCCAATGGCCTTTCGGTTCGGCGGTAAGTCGACCAAGTCCCAGACTCGATTAACTTTCATCGACTCCAACTCTTCCTTTATAGCTTCTAACCACTCTTTCGCATTTGGACCTTCCAAAGCCTCTTTCAAGGTCTCCTGTTCTTGCTCATCGATTACTGTCATCCCAGATTATTCATAATCAATTTCTTCTTGAGCTATCATGAGGGCCTCTTCCTCTAAGAGAAACCGCCTACGAGGAATGTGCCCGCGTTTACTTCGACGCAGATGGGTATCTGATGGCTCATCCTCCGTGAGAGCTATCGGATCCTCAACATTGCTGCTCCCACTAGGATTGACTGGTGGAACCTCATGTTCAACTTTCACATCCTGATCCCGTGGAGTGGCAATGTCCTCATCTTGTTGTTCAACGAAGTCTACTGACTCTTGATAGCTCCAGCAAGAGTTGGAAAAACATTTTCCAAGAATGTGGCATCCCTAGACTCCAGTTCCGTCCTTCTTTCATTCTCGTCTAACCCGATAAAATATAACCTTTGGAGAGATTACTGTATTTTACGAAGATACACTTTTTCCCTCTAGGTCCTAGTTTTCCATATCGGTGACTAGTAGAATGAATGTATGCTGCGCATCCCTAAGGATGCAGCAGACTAAAATCAGGCTTCCGTCTTGTCCATAACTCAAATGGAGTTGAGGGAACCGATTTTGTTGGAACTCTATTGAGGATATAGGCAGCAGTCATTAGAGCATCTCCCAAAAACGAACTTGGCAAGCTCGCATGCGCCATCATGGATCTAACCATGTCTAGCAACGTTCTATTCCTTCTCTCGGCAACACCATTTTTCTGAGGAGTATAAGGCATAGTGAGTTGTCTAGATATCCCTTTTCATCACATAACTCCTTGAACATTATGGAGAGATACTCCCCACCTCTGTCCGTTCTGAGAGTTTTTATCTTATTATCCAATTGATTCTCTACCAAGCTCATGAATTTTTTAAAGCATTCTCGAGCTTCTGACTTGTGAGAAATAAGATAAATATGACCATATCTAGTGTAGTCATCAATAAATGTGATGAAGTAACTTTGTCCATGTCTAGTACGCACATTCAAAGGTCCACAAATATCCGAGTGAATTAGTTCTAAAGGAGAAGTAGCCCTAATGGCTTTTCCGAACGGTTTTCTAGTTGCCTTTCCAGCTAGACAAGATTCACAGGTTGGCAATTCAAATTTGGAGCATTCTCCTAATACCCCCTCCTTTGCAAACATGTTCATCCGGTCAACACCAATGTGACCTAGTCTAGCATGCCACATAACTGAATCATTATTCATGGAACTTTGACTCACAAAGGCACTAGTGTTATGATTGAAATCATAAATTGCGTCCAACACAATAAAACCATCTGAAAGAAAGGCACATCTATAATAAATGTTAGCAAGTTATAAAACCCATATTATTGTTCTCAAAAACAACTTTAAAACCATGTCTCATCAAAACAACAACAGAAATAATATTTCGCCGTATAGCTGGTGCATACAACACGTCGTGAAGTAATAGGATCCGGCCACTTCGTAAAGCCACTTTGCATGTGCCAACTCCAAGTACTTCAATGCTAGTGTTGTTCGCCATGTTTATTCGCCTCCCACTTGGAATGCGGCGATATTCCACGAAGGCAGAACGATCCTTTGTCACGTGGTCCGTGGCACCTGAAACCACAATCCACACAGGAGAATGATCAGTGAGCATCGCAGAACTAGTCATGTTACAATTCGAGGGATTACACACAGTAATTACCTTTTTCTCAGTGCACTCACGAGCAAAATGTCCAGTCTTTCGGCAGTTAAAACAAGTCACATTTGACTTATTTTTCCCACCTCTGGATCCTTGAGGTCGTTTCTTTCCAGCTTTGTTTTTTGTTTTGTTTTTATTTGCACCCTTCTTGCCTTTAAAACCCTGAGCTCTCTATCTTTTGCGCTTAAAACCTGCACTCCTCCGAGGAGCGCCAGCTTCAGCAGCAAACACTTCAGTTAGAGGGGCTTCCACAAGCATGCGGTCCTCCTCCAGCTCTAGGTGTTTTGCGGCCTTGTCAAATGTCCTGATGTCATCAGCATGAGTCAGATGGACCTTCATATGCTCCCAACTCTTCGAAGGCAATGATCTAATGAGAGCAGACACTTGCTCCTCATCAGTCTTAGCATGACCGGCAACGCTCAGCTCGCTAATCATGTTTGACATTGCGGTAATATGTTGCCTCAATGTGTGACCTTGGCGCATTTTATACCCATCAAACATGAGCCCAAGCTTGCGGGCCCTTGTGACATAGGTCACTCCGTACTGAAACTTCACAGCTTCCCACAAGGCCTTTGCAGTTCACAAATTTTTGAACCGCAGTAACAAATCATCTCGCATCAAACTTAGAATTGTAATGCGAGCAATACGGTCTTTCTTTTTCCATGCATTATAGACATCCATATTTCTGCGATGTTGTGCAGTGTTCACCTCCTCGGGGGGAGACATAGTTTGGGTTATATTTTCTAACATGTCTTGATCCTCTAAGAGATACTCAATTTTACGATGCCACAGATCGTAATTTCTTTCATTGAGTTTATCTCCTCGAGTCAGATCAGCGACAATGCTTTTGGAAGCAGCCATAAAAATGTAGGACAAAAAACCACATAGCGATACATGAGTTCTAACAAAAAATACAACGAGCCACAATAGTCATAAAAAATAAACTGACTTAATAGCTATAGCATTCAGACCAAAGGAAAACATAAAGCATTCGATCAAATCCTCATGCAATAGTTAATAAAGCCATTTTACTAATCTAGATATTGAGCTCCATCATGATTTAATGACCCCTAAAAAACGTTTAAAGCATGGCAAATCAGCAAATAAAGAAAGTATTGCCGCCGGTTGCAAGGTGGTTTACACAAAACACTTCTACCTTGCAACTCCCACTAGGCATGTAAGTTACAAAAAAACGTTTCCTTTCAAAAAAAATTCAATCAAGATCACACAGAAATCGATTCCTACATTACTTCCATATCAAGCTAAGGATCCCCCATAGGGATTTAGCCACTTAGACGGGAACCTGCATGAGCCTTATAGCAATAATATCGCAATAAAAATAAATAAAGGAGCCCTCGTCTCCTTAGGGCAATAAACAGTCCACAGTCCATAAATATTACAATCCATAAATATTACAGCCCATTGCGATATCTATTGCAAATGGAAATGAATGAATGAAATTACACTCAACTCTCAATAAGGCAGTAAATAACATCAGCAACCATTTTCATACAAGCATAATCTTTCCATACGTTAGCACAATCCGACGTATGAAAAAAATACCATAAAGTGTGCACCTCTTTCACACAAGAAGGAAGTAATGCATAAGGAAACAATGCATGTATGGTGCACGAATATTGGCAAAAAACGTGTTAGGTAATAACAACCAATCTCCACAATAATCATTCTCAAAACAGAATTTTTTCTTCTTTGCCTAATCAATATAATCATGATAGCATAAAAAATTATCCTACTTTGATTAGGAAAGAAAAAAATCGAAATTCTTTGGTGGAGAGCAACACATATTTGTGCATCAAAGGAAAGCATTCAAAAAATACTTTTAAGGCAATAAAACTCCAGCCCATAATATCCTCTCAAAAATTTCAGAATTTGCCAATATTTCCTTAATCAATATAAGCATGCAATCAACAATAATTATGCTACTTGTATTGGAAAGAAAAATTCGAAATTCTTTGGTGGAGGGCAACACATATATGCACATTTGACGAAAAGGAAATATTTCAAATGAAATGCATGCATCATTCCAAAAGAAACACATAGCCGAATGTTAGCAACAAACATGTACATAATTCGGCAATCATCATCTAATTCGGCAATCATCTAGATGCATGCATATATGATAAAAAATTGCACACACATGAATAAGGCAACAACCTTCTATCGTTAGATGCATAAACAAGAGTTTTGAAACACAAATATGATACATAATCCGAAATATATGATCACATTATGAGATATATGCAATATCCAACTCTTGTAACAAAAATCATCACCTTTCTCTTTAACATGCATACGCATAAAATCAGAGAAAAATAAAATCTAGCCGCATGCTTGAAGGATGGAATACACATTATGCGCAATAATCATAGATGAACATGTAACCCTAGGCACATGCATATCAAGAAAACTACATTATGCGCAAGAATGAAGCATCCATATTCAACTCTAGATGCATGCTTAAAGATGAAACAAATATTATGCGCAAAAGGATGATGAATCATGTAATACTAATCGCATGTATAAGATGAATCAAAAGGCCATGCGCTAGGGTGAGGAAAATATGCCATCAAACCCTAGCCGGATAGTCAAGTAATCCAAAAAAACATGTACTCGGGTGAGGAGCAAAAAACGACCATCAAACCCTGGGTACATAAAAAAATTGATACATGCACAAGGTGAGGAAATCAACCATCAAACCGTAGGTCCAAGATCAACATAGAATTCGAAAAAAAACAAACAAACATGCGCATGGGTGAGGAGATTTGCCATCAAACCCTAGGCGCATGAATGGAGAGAAAGAAAAATAGCAACAACATATGTATCCGTTTTTCTTTCTTTCTAAGAACCACCGAAATTATCTCAACTCAAATGAAATAAAGAAAGGTGCTCAAAAACCAAAAAACTCGGAGGTGACCAAGATGGCTCTGGTACAAATGTTAGCAAACTACGATTTAGTCTACAGGTTCGGATTTACCTTTGGTGGAGAGAACCTGTGCCAGCGGAAGAAGAATCGACGATCACCTCATAGAGTCTTCTTGAGCACCGGCCGATCTTCTACTCTCTTGGAGAAGAAGAACCAATCCACAAACCAAGAGTCCTACTTGGTGGAAGGGACGGATTTGAGGGAGAGGGAGGTGGCGGCTAGGTTAGGGTGGAGGCTAGGATTTTGCACATGAGATCAATCTCTCCAATGGGAGGCTCCCCTCCTTATATAGATGGCTCCACCCTAAGCCCTAAATGTGTAGTCCAATAGGGACACACCATGTGTCTGTGCTTTGGGCAAATATCTTATTAATCCAAGATTAATCCAATAAAGATAGCCCTTTGTCTTATGATTTTTTTGTAGCTAAATACAATTTGTTACTCCATTCCTGTAATCCTATTTGTTTGTCCTACAGAGGCCACTCTTTCCTCAAGTAACTTTTGTTCAACACCCAATTAATTACAGAATTCGTTGCCTTGATAATGCATAGAAGCTGCTCCAGTTCCTATTTCCAATCACCTGTTTGTGCCGTAAAGTAATTATAGTCAAAATAGTAAGTGCTAGAAAACAAATGCTTATAGGGTGCTCAGAAGTTATATATTAGGGTTTTAAATGTAACAGAGGCATAATTGAAGGAGAGGGTCTGTAATTTTTCATAATGAATAGAGCTATAAGTTACAACATGTAACAGTTGTAACTCAGAATTTGAGCACTACATCCCACAAGGTGGTCACTTTGGAACTCTTTCAAACACGTGACGAGCACAAAATGACGGAATCAACTAACATGAAAAGTAAAACTAGACCCCGTTTCACAAATCAGTAATGTTATCAGGTTCTGACGACTAGGGGTCGTTGTTCGAGTTTTTGCATATAAAAAATCCCCTCTAACCTAGAAGATTAAGCTTACAAACAAGCTAGAAGAACAATAAGCCCTTCCAAAGTCACAGAATGCCTCCATGTGACCACAACTCAAAGATGAAAAAAATTTGTTGGTTGTATCTGTGAAGTCCCTAAACCCGATTAGGGGTTAATGGGTGGTTAAGTGGAGAGAGATGACTTTGCATGGGGAAGAGGAGGTGAACAGTGGTGGTGCACAGTGATGTGTGTGGGGAAGGAGGAGAGTAGGATGAGTAGTGTGATGGTGAGGAGATGGTTGGTGTTGGTTTTAAGAAGAGAAATCTCTCTCTCTCTTCCTTTTCTTGGTCCGGCGAGCAGCGACGGAGGAGACGACTCCGGTGGTGTAGGCAAGGGTCTCGGCGTGAGGCGTGCGGAGGTGGACGCGTGAGGAGGTGACGGAGACGATGTTGCGCGAGCGAGGCTCCGGTGGTTTCGTCGTGTTCGAAAGGTATGTCGGCTTCTTAGTGTGGTTTGTTGTTCACCCTCGTGTGCGGGATGTGCTGGTCGGTCGGGGGAGGTCGGAGACCTTCCCGGAGACGAGAATGGCGTAAATCCTTGCCTGGTACAAGGTTGCAGACGACCAACAGTCGACCGGATCTCTTCAGGCGGTCGACCGATGTAGTGTATTTTGCCCGACTTTAACCATCACCGGTCGAACGATGCCTTGTGGCAGTCGACCGGCAGTGCATTGTGCTGGTGGGTCGGGATTGCCTATTGTGTTT
Organism: Triglochin maritima; assembly: GCA_963682175.1. Classification (NCBI taxonomy): domain Eukaryota; kingdom Viridiplantae; phylum Streptophyta; class Magnoliopsida; order Alismatales; family Juncaginaceae; genus Triglochin; species Triglochin maritima. The sequence goes on from OY821785.1 coordinate 17,156,989, forward strand.
CGGTCGACCAGTTCCTTGTGTTTGTTCGATCGGAACTTAAGTGTACGAGATTTGATGCATGCTTGTTCAACCGATTCTTTATATGTGTTTGACCGTTATATGACTTAGAACTGCTAGGATGCCCTTGTAGTTTTCGGTCGACCGGGACCCCTGAGTCGGTCGACTGGTAGTATTGTATTGATTTTGACCAGACTCCGGATTTTGACCTCGTATCGGTCGACTGGTTTTAGACTCTTGTTCGACCATTGAGACTTAGGTTTTGCGCTGAGATTTCGATCGTTGCAGACTTTCGGTCGACCGTTTGTTCACAGAACTGAATTCTTGGTCCTTTTTGGGAAGCCAACTCTGTCCATGGAAACCCGTGTCCTCGCTTTGTGCGTGAGCCGGGAGGTGACGGTGGGTGCATTACGGGTGCCTGCCCACGGACCGCCGTGTGGAACAGTGTGGGTGTTCGGGACGTGTCACCTTCGTGTATGGACCATGACTTGATGTGATGGATTGATGGACTCATTGTAGAGTAGAAGGCCTGAGGGATCGTGGATCCCAATGTATGATGTTGTGCGGACATGCAACTGTCGTTCGGTGAGGTGACTACCGGCCTATATGGCTACGGAGGTCACTGCCCTGCTTTTATAGCGGCGGAGTTGGTGTTTGCGGCTCGTGGAGCCTGATGACCTGGCAGACATCGGTCTGGACCCGTTCGATGTTGTGCCGGACCTATTGTTGGACCACCGTTGCTTTGCCGGTGATGTCGCCGATGCTATTCGGGCGATGATGATTGATGGGCCGATGCTGTTCCGGCTATGTTTTCCTCAGCTGGGCACCTATTGAGATGATGATTGATGGACCGACAGAGCAACGACTCCGTTGGTGTGGTTTCGACCACGAAGTTACATATCTGTTGTAGAGTAGTACCTTCGCTGAACCGAAAACACTTTTTGCATAATCATGCGATCATGAAACGTTTTGGTTTGGAACTTATTGAATTTTAACATTTTCATACGCATCATTGTGTAACTCTTCCAACTCCACGATATTGAGCATACATTGCGCCCCTGCTTGATCAAGATCCATATTCAAGTTCTTGATATCCCAGAAAACACGGTGCCCGATCTCGAGCTCGATGGGTAATCCAACTTGGTCTTATACTCGGTGCGGAATGCCCACAACACGTCATAGTAGACCAAATCTGTAACTTGCCAATGATGATTAACCGTCTTCCCAAGAAACAGATCTGTAACTTCGTGGTCGAAACCACACCAACAGAGCCATCACGTCTTGTTCCGCTAGACCGTATGTGCCTAAAGTAGGTCTCCTTGGGAGACCCGATGATGATTGTCGGACTGATGTCCTGTGTTACCCTTCGGGTAAACTGTTTTCCTTACTGTTGATAACATGACATGCTACTAGTATGATAAGTTCATTTGTACTACTGCATGCATATAGGTGAGCTTGGCATATGGGATTTCCTTATGGGAACTCAGACATTATTGTTGCATATTTTATTTCAGGACCGCAGTAGGTCCAGTTGGGTCGTGATCAGCGGGTGCATGCATTTTGGAATCGGATCCTCTCACTCATACCACTGAGGTCGACATGATTACTTGTATCTCCTTTTGTTGTTTCAGATGTAATCATGTAGCTTTTGAAAAAACTCTGATGTAATATGGTGCACCGCTTAAATGTTTTATGAGAAGTAACAGTCTCGTCTTTTGATTATTGGTCTCTGATGTCTTGATAATAATTTTTAAATTTCCGCTGTTTTGGGATGTTACAGTATCTCTCCAATGGGTTATAAGTTCCCGGTTACGCATATCTTCAATACTGAATCTGGTTGGATCTGCACATTGCTAGTCTTTAAGTTGGTAAAGAAAACAAGGATAACAAGATTAAATCGAACCTAGAAATTGGGGTTCTCAAGGACCCAAATCCAAGCTCAAAAAAATGTTTAACACCACATGGTGGTCGATCACTTGGATGCCCTGAATTCTAATTAGACACTGATGACAGAACATTGCCTAATTTACAAGAGTGCCAACTTTCCTGTCTTTGTATTTCTTCATCAGGTTTGCTCAGTTTTATGTTGAATCTTAATTCGCGATTCTCAACACTTCCTTGGGCGTATCCTTGACTTTTACATGTTGATCTCGCCTTCAACATCTCTTAATTTTCCAAAATGAAAGGCAACCACAAGAAATTCCACTTGACTTCAATTTTTACTTTCTTATTTGTTAGCAATCTACGATTGAATCTACAGGTTCAGAATTACCTTTGGTGGAGAGAACCTGTGGCAGCGGAATGGATCGGCGATCACCTCACGGAATCCTCTGGAGCACCGGTCGGTCTTCTACTCTCTTGGAGAAGAAGCACGAGTCCACAGCCCAAGAGTCTACGAATTGGCTTGGTGGATGTGGAGGGTCGAATGGGAGAGAGAGGGAGAGGTGGCGGCTAGGGTTTGGTGGGGCTAGGGTTTGCACACAAGAATTAGTTCATCCAATGGGAGGCTCCCCTCCTTATATAGATGGCCCCACCCTAAACCCTAATGCGCAGCCAATGAGAGTGCGCCACGTGTCAGTGCTTTGGGTAAACATCATCTTAATCCTTAGATTAATCCAATATCTCCCACTTGCACAACAGCACGTCAACAACACGTCATCTTCTTTTGTGTCCCTGACACATACGTATATATCCCCGATACATACAATCATAAGATGGCAATGTGTCACCTCTTCATGTGTCCCTGACACATATGTATACATCCCTGATATATACAACTATTTCTCTCTTCCAAGAATACATCCACAATACGCAAGTCTCTGATCATGTATCCCTGATACAAGACCATATGTGTCCCCGACACATGTACTCTTCCGATCATACGGACAAATGGGTCGTGCGACCGGTGATGCACCTGTAATTAGGAGTCTCAAACTAGAAACCTTACTAGAAGGCCAGAATGACAACATCCTCACAAAAATAACAATTAAGCAGTCAAATGCACATCACAGTTCCCCAGGTTTACTCAAAAACTCACTTGACATAAACAGTATCTCGATCCCTCGGAGAGAATACCTTCTTGTCCTCAAGGTACTTGCTACTGTATCCAATACAGTTGGGCCCAGCAAATACTTTTAGTGCAGTCGAGTCAAACCTTTCCCTTCGCCCCAGACCACCATTACACTCAGAGTTGACTCCTTTCCCGAAGATGCCTCTTTAGACCGAATCTCTCATGGTCATAGATAACATCCCATAGTAGCCACATCAACTCTTTGCTTCATGGTGTCGTCGAAGGTCACTGAGGGCAACTAAATGACAATCAAGTCTTGGACTCACACAGTGAAGGAGCAGGGATCCATCCTTTCACTTCCAAATGGTCGCTCAACACATGTTGTATGACAAACATGTTATGGTGGATCATACTGTACACAACAGTATGTCTGTCTCTCAACACCATACAAGTCTTAGTCCAGTCGCACACCCTCTGCGCCTGACCCGAGCTTCATCATTGTCGCCTTAACACTATACAGGTGTCACCTTGCGCCACATGTGATGCTCGCACTTGGCTTCTATAGGTCACATGAATCGTGGGAACATTCATGTCAATCCTCACCAACATAGAAGATCTCATCTTGATTCCTAATCAAGGCGACTGTCCTATAATGAACTACTCTGGATCTATCATACAAGATCTCCTCATGATCAGTCTCATATCTGCTCGCTATCAAAAGCGCCAGAGGCAAATGCTCGTGTGAGTGAGCATTCTTCAGCCTATTGACAGAATAATATTTTATGCTAGAACAACTACATCAACCAAACAAAGGAAAAACACAATCACTCATAAAAGGAATTTAGACATGTCAATACATCAAAGTCTGCGTAAGCCTAAGGACTTCATATGAGACACAAACGAGTCCTTAGCTATAGCCTTGGTAAGAGGGTCAGCTACCATAAGACTAGTAGATACATGTCTTAACACAACTTCCTTTCTCGCTATAATGTCGTTCACAAAGTGCTCCATGCTTGGGTTGGACTGGTATCGACTCACCATGCCCACAACATAACAAATGTCTAGCCTAGTACACATCATAGAGTACATGAGGCTTCCACAGCATTGGAGTGTGGAACCTTGCTTATTTTGGCCTTCTCTTCAGGAGTCTCAGGATGCTTACCAAGGCTTAAGTGCAAACCCTTCTCAACAGGAGTGTCGATTGGTTTGCATTTGTCCATATGGTATTTCTTTAAGACGTTGTTAATATAAGTCTCTTGAGACAATCCCAGAAGTCTCTTGGACCTATTTCTAACAATCTTGACACCAATGACGTAGCTAGCTTCACCCATGTCCTTCATATCAAACGTGGAGGACAACCACTCTTTAGTGGATTTCAGCAACTCTTTGCTATTGCCAGCCATGAGTATGTCATCAACATACAAGGTCAGAATGACAAATTTACCATTGGATCTCTTAACGTACACACAGTGATCTTCCTCAAGCATAGAGAACACATTCTCTGATATAGCTTGATGGAAGCGAATGTTCCACTCTCTAGACGCTTGTTTTAAGCCATATAAGGACTTATTGAGCTTGCACACTTTGCGCTCTTGTCCTTTGACTTCAAAACCTTGGGGTTGATCCATATAGATCTCCTCCTCAAGTTCTCCATTGAGAAAAAGAGTCTTTACATCCATTTGGTAAAGCTCTAAGTCCATCTGAGCTACAATAGCTAGTAGAAGGCGGATGGAGGCAAACCTAACCACGGGTGAAAAGGTTTCCTCAAAATCCACGCCTTCTCTTTGGGTGTAGCCTTTAGCTACCAGTCTAGCCTTGAATCTATCAATAGATCCATCCACCTTCCTCTTAATTTTGAGGATCCACTTGGCCCCAATGGCCTTTCGGTTCGGCGGTAAGTCGACCAAGTCCCAAACTCGATTAACTTTCATCGACTCCAACTCTTCCTTTACAGCTTCTAACCACTCTTTAGCATTTGGACCTTCCAAAGCCTCTTTCAAGGTCTCCGGTTCTTGCTCATCGATTACTGTCATCCCGGATGATTCATAATCAATTTCTTCTTGAGCCATCATGAGGGCCTCTTCCTCTAAGCGAAATCGCCTACGAGGAATGAGCCCGCGTTTACTTCGACGTAGATGGGTATCTGATTGACATCATTTCATGCTCATATTTGTATCTTATATCCATTATCTTTCACCTAAACAATGCTATGTCACGAGTTTTATGTTTAGTTTTCAGGAATAAATAGGTTTGAAGAGTTGAAGCATAAAAGGACCCAAAAGCTGGGAAAAAGGACTGAATTGTGAGATCTGGGGACTGAGATGCAAGGAAGAAGGACCTGAATATAAGACCAAAGGACCAAAGTGCAAAATAGAGAACTCCACACCATCATGGGGAGTATTTTGGCAATTCTACTCGGGTCGGAGATCCAACAACTCAAGTAACCGCATCAAAGACAACAAATACCAACATGGAAAGCCCAGAAGAAAGCCCAGGACGATCTGGAGTTTATAGACCGCTAATTAGCGGTCTTGGACCGCTAATTGGCGGTCCAAGTTGCTTCAAATTCTCTTAGCTTGTTATGGCCTGTGTATTAGAGCATGCTTAGTCCATTTATGGTATCTGTTTAGTCCCACATCGGGGGATTGTCCCGAATTGCCTTTTTCTATGGCTATAAATAGAACTCTTCACCTCCTTTTGTAATCACTCCATATTTTAAGTGGCTATTCTTCCTACTAGAAGTGAGGCCTTGAAGCACACACTAAAGTAGGAGGATGCTACTTTTAATGTGAGTCATTTCATCAATAAAGTTTTGTGTTTCTTTCATTGTTTGTTTATGCTTCTTTTATTATTTGTGCATGTTTTAGTTTAATCGTCTTTTATTTCTAGCTTAGTTTTAATATGTTTTCTTTGCTTAGTTTATTAATTAGTGTAATGTTTAGTGAGTAGTTTCATCCCCTTTGGGGGGTGGAGTAGATGTACATACATGCATTAGAGAATGGGATGAATGCTTTATTTTTGATGTGTTGATTAAACATGAATGTATGCTTCCTTGTTTAGGATAGAATTTATAACTTGATGAGTTTTGCCAAAATGATTAGACACCTCTCATGCTTGTTTAGGTTCTGAAATAAACAACTTGCATATGTAAATGTTAATCAACCAAGTTGGTGAATAGATTGATAGGTTTTGCCATAACATTTAGACACTTCCTATGCTTGATAAACGCCACCTTCATGTGCTTAAAGAATGTATTCTACACCCACCTCTTTGCTTGTGTGCACTCACTCCACCCCTTAGGGGTTTTCCATTCCTGAAATTCCAGCATTCTTGTTTTGTTCTTAGCTTAGTTCTTATTTCATCGTTTGTTTGCTTCTTTCACATTTCATAATTCTTAGCGTAGTATAGCGTAGGTTAGCATAATCAATCTTTCTCTTCCCTATTTTGCCACTTGATTTCGTACAAGCAAGAGGCTACTCACCTCCCTGAGGACGACCCGTACTTGCCACCGCTTCATCGCGGCCGTGCACTTGCGGTTTAATTAAAACGTTCAACAAGTTTTTGGCGCCGTTGCCGGGGAGGTGCCAGTCCAGACTCTTGTTTGGACGATTCGAGTGGATTTAATTTTTGTTTTGTAGTTTTTCTTTGTTTCAGGAGACTTGGAGTGGTCAGGAGGAGCAGCTGGAGAAGTTTTGAAGCAAGCTGAGCATTGTAGACCGCCAATCAGCGGCCTGAGACCGCCAATTGGCGGTCTGGTAAGCTCTGTTTGCTCTCTTATTTCTTTGGTCGGTTTTCATAATTGATGTAGTGATCTGGGATTTAATGTGGCATGTTTTGACTTATAGTTTGTTCCCAGATCCATAATCAACCTCCTTTAAGCAACTTGGACCCTAAAACTCAAAGCAAAAGATTAGGCATTCTTTTTGTTTAGGCCATGCATCATGTATGTGACTTAGGCATTTAGATTGTCTTTTATCTTAGCTTTATTTTCTGTTGCTGAGAGCTGGCGTGAGGTACGCACCTTCTACTCTCATTCATGCATTTCGTATGAACATGCATTAGTTAGTAGGAAGTGCATTGCAACAAGTGTGAGTTGAGCGTTGTTTGGAGAGTTGATTGCTAGATTTAGGACTCCAAAACGCTACTAAGGAGGGGCTGTCCCGTAAAAGATAAGGTGGGGGATTTCATCACCCTTTCCTTCGCCCCAAAAACCACACTAATCAAGAGCCTAATTTTAAAATCAAGTAGACATTGGCCCTAAGGATCTTGGACGCATTAGGAGAGTGATCCGGTCCCGACCGTCATGACCTGATCGGCGTTGCCCACTTTGTCGATAGTAGGAGAGACGAGATCCCCGGATCTTGGCTCACTTGCTGGGCTTTGTGGTCCTCGTTGTAGGGAGGTGAGGCGTGTTGAGGCCGTGTGACCTCGCAGTTAGGCGTCGTCTAGCTGTAAGGACCTATAGCGACCTTAGGATTGCTTGAGCCTTGTTTGCTTGTGTGCTTCTACCTGTACCCATCCGCCGTAGCATAAGGACTTCTTCCCTTCTCTCCTGAGTCATTCTTTCTCTCCTGTGTTCCCCCGTCTTCTCCTCTACGCACATTCTTTGTTAGAAAAAAAAAAAAGTTTTGTTTTGTGTGTGTGCACCTTTGTGCATGCTTTCGTGGACACGAGACGAGAGTGGTCGTTTGACGAGGAGCGTTGTCAATCCAGCTTCGGTCATCGATTTCTCGACACCTCCCTCCTCTCGTGTCGCACGTAGTTCGGGTCCAATGGCTGCTAATTTCCGTGAGGAGGAGCAGTTGCTGGACCCACCTATTCCACCTGTGCTTCCAGTTGTCGTTCCCATACCTCTACGTGATCGATGTTACCCGAGCCGTACAGCTCTACCCTCATGCATCGTATTACCAGAGGCTAATGGGAACCATTTTGAGGTTAAGCCTCAATTCATTTCCATGCTCCCTCATTTCACTGGGAAAGGTGACCCCTATATCTTTCTCAGGGAATTTGAGGAGGTCTGTGCTATGTTCAAGCTGCAACAACTTAGCACAGACTCCATCCATCTTAGGCTCGTTCCTTTTGCACTAAAGGATGATGCCAAGAAGTGGTTGTACAGCAACCAGGCGAATTCCTTTAGGACTTGGGATGAGTTTCAATCTGCATTCCTCAAGAAGTACTTTCCTAATCATCGGACTCAAAAATTGAGGAACGAAATCAATTCGTTCTATCAACATGAGACCGAACCATTTCATGCATATCTTGAGAGGTTCAAAGAGCTACTATCCTCGTGCCCTCACCATGGCATTGAGTTGTGGCGTCTTTGTCAGATTGTGTATGAGGGTCTTCACATCCCGTCCAGAACGCTCCTTGAGTCCATGTGTCAAGGAGAGTTCTTGGGAAAGGATGAAAGGGAGGCATGGGCCTTCCTAGAAGACCTCGCTGAGAAAACCATGCAGTGGGAGAGTGTGAGGGAACCACCTGCATCATCTAGTATAGGAGCGAGGATCGCGAATGCAAACTCAACTAGATCGGGTTCCGCATTTGCTATCGATACCACTACGGCCACCGAGGCACGCATGGCGGCCTTAATGCGCCGTATGGATTCGATTGAGCTCCAAAACCAACAAAGTGCACCTCACATGTCCACATCTGGTCCAGTTCCCTGTCATTCATGTGGTAGGATAGGTCATGTAGAAAGCGAGTGTGAGTCCATTCCTCCTGAGATGGAGCGTGTCAACGCCGTCTATGATAGAGCCAGGAATGACCCATACTCATCATCTTATAATCCTGGATGGAGGAACCACCCCAATTTTTCATGGAACCAAACTAATGCCCCGGGTGGTCCTCCAAACTCCTCGAGACCACCTTACCAATCACACCAACCTCCCATGCATGCGCATTCCTATCAGCCACCCCAAGCGCAAACCACCAATCAATCGGGTTTCCCAAATTCCAATAATATGGAAACCCGATTCAATTCGCTTGAGACCTTGACTCGTGGACTTGAAAACTCAATGAAAAATTTTATGTCAACCACGAGTCAAGTTCTCACTTCAAATCAGCAGACCATCAAATCTCTAGAGCTTCAGATGGGCCAATTGGCTCAGTCTGTACATGAAAGAGAGAGAGGGTCTTTTCCTAGCCAGCCTGAGGCTAACCCCCGCATGTACCAACAACAACAAATGCAAAATGAGAATGTGGTACCTCGGGGGAGGCAAGTGAACCATGTGGAGGAACCTGTTCACCATGTCAATTCCATTGTGACCTTAAGGAATGGAAAACAGGTTGACAATCACATTTCCTTGCCACACCCACCACCATCTATGCAGCCCCCCAGTGGGAATGGTGGTGAAGAAGAAGCTGAGGGTGAGGGTAATACACCAAAGCTTTCTTCTCAGGCACAGCAGAAAACCTACCTGCCAAAAGCTCCTTATCCAAGTAGGTTAAACAAAAAGCAGAGTGACAACATGGACAAGATATTAGAGGTATTCAAGCAAGTGAAGGTTAACATCCCCTTGTTGGATGTCATCCAACAAATACCTCAATATGCCAAAGTGTTGAAGGATCTCTGCACAACCAAGAGGAAGACCAATGTTCCTAAGAAAGCATTCTTGGCTGCAAATATCAGCTCACTTTTGTCCAATCCTACCTACACAAAATACAAAGACCCTGGGTGTCCTACTATTCAGTGTACGATAGGGGACACTAGATTGAGCAATGTTTTGCTTGATTTAGGATCAGCGGTCAACCTCCTCCCATTCTCTGTTTATCAACAGTTGAACTTGGGAGAATTGAAACCAACTAAGATCACCCTCCAACTGGCGGATAGATCCATTCGTATTCCCATGGGGATTATCGAGGACGTGCTTATCAAAGTTGGAGATTTTATATTTCCAGTCGATTTTGTTGTCCTCGATACCAATCCTGTTGCGAACACCCACTCTCAAATACCTTTGATTTTGGGTAGACCATTTCTGGCAACCTCCAATGCCTTGATTAATTGTAGAAATGGTCTCATGAAGCTCTCATTCGGTAACATGAGTGCCGAGTTTCATGTGTTCAACTCTGGTAGGCAACAGGAACCCATGGATGAACCTTTAAATCTAAATCTCATCCGCCAATTGGAGAAAGCACCACAAAATCAACGAACACCCCTAACCCCAATGCAACCCATTGAGAATGTTCGTGGGCCCAGTGAAGACTCATTGCCTGTCTTTGCAATGCAACAGAGTGAGCTGACCTCGAACATGAATGTCCAAAGGGAGTGTTCGTTGCATGATTCAGTTGAGAGTACTAGTGAGGGTGAGACACCTCATCATATGCCTATGCCAGAAGGTGTCTCTACCTCATGTCCCATGGCCATTGAGCCATTTGAGCTTCATTTTGACTCCAACAAGGACCCACCTATGACCGAGCTTATGCTTGATGATCTAAATGATGGTGGGAGGTCCTTGTTGGATGACTTGGGGAGAAGCCCCATTTTTAGTGATGCAGGTCTGCTGCATCCATCGAATGAGCTTGAGGAACTCATTCCGATGCACCCGCCTATTGGTTGGAGGGTTTTCTTCGATGAGCAATTAAACCCTAGTGAGGCAACACAACTTCATTCTTTGTTGCCCACACCCAACCAATATCATGAGGGGTTTGAGCCTTTCAGCTTTGACCTTTCACCCCTCATGACACCTCAGAGTACCAGTGGAGTTTGCCCATCTCGGCAAGTCTCTGGTCCTCATGACTTGATGTTCTCATTTGATGTTCCTTGACCAAATGATTATGAGAATATCTTGGTTGATGTATATTTCTTGTAAAAAAAAAAGAAAAAAAAAAGAAAAAAAAAAAAGAAGAAAAAAAAAAAAGAAAAAAAGAAGAAGTGTGTAATAAAAGACTCCTTCAGTGAGCATCGATTGTTGTGGGCCCCAACCCTTGTGTACTTGGGCCCAATCTCTTCACGTATTTATCTCCCTTCTTCAGCTTCTCACAGGTTTTGAGGGAATTTGGGTTTGTGTCCATCAACATGACCCTGAACGTCCCTTTGTACTTCATGTTGGTGAGATCTTTCCTTTTTCATGCATGTATCCATGTAGTATTTTGTTCACATTCATTGAGGACAATGCATGAAGTAGGTTGATTGATCGTTTTATATTTCTACCGCAAGTGCACGGCCGCGTTGAAGCGGTGGCAAATACGGGTCGTCCACTGGGAGGTGTGTCGACACTTGGTTTATTCGAAGGCGAGAGGTAAAAAGAAGGGAGAAAGAGGTATTACACTAATCTAAACTACAAAGCTGAAATGAAATGCAAAGGAAATGAAGATAAGCAATAAACTAAGCCCCAAAGGGGGTAGAGAACTGATGTGAACATAAAGATGTGTGTATGTGTGTGTGTTCAATTAAGCTCCTCACAACATGTAGTGCATGAAATCATACAACTACATCCAATCTTGCCTCTACATGAATTAAGATAAGACTACATCATTAAAACATACAAGACAATGATTGGAATGAAGCTACATGAACTCAAGTATAAAGACTAGACCCTACTATGCCTCTACATGAATTAAGATGACTACATCATTAAAACATACAAGACATTAGCTAAGGAAAAGGCAACAAGAGTACATACACTACAAATTGTGTTTCTAACATTAACTTCATCCATATCCTAACTTTATCATTCCCCATAAAATAGGTCCACTAATCAAAGCATAAGCTAAGCTTCATTCAAGAGCATTAGCATATCAAAGATAAGAGTGGAGACCTATTAGATGGTTATGGAAATCATATAAAGCTCAAGGGATAAAAATAACACACATTTAATACACTACATTATTATATCACATATGTCTCCACCCCCCAAATGGGGATGGAACTACTCACTACTCATTACACTAACTAATTGAGCAAAGGAAAACATAATACTGAAATGAAATTTATACTACTAAGCAAGAAATATTAAAGAAGCATAAAACTAAACAAACATACAAGCATGCAAAGGAAAGGAAATTAAACTAAGAGAGAAACAACAAAGAAAACTTATATTATTAACTCACTCAATTACAAGTAGCTCTTCCTCCACTAGAGTTTTGCTTCAAGGCTTCACTCTTAGTAGGGAAGATGGCCACCAAGAGGGAGATGGGATACAATGGGAGGTGAAGAGTTCTATTTATAAGCATGGAAAAAGCTAATCAGGGACAATCCCCCGATGTGGGACTAAACCAATACCAAAAATAGCATAAGCACACACTAATACAAGCCCAGGAGAAGATTTGTTGCATTTGGGCCTAACAAGACCGCCAATTAGCGGTCCTAGACCGCCAATTGGCGGTCTATAGACTTCAGATCCAATTGGATCTTCTGGTGGGCTTTGCTTGTGTTATTTCTTGGTCTTGGATGCATCCGGTTGGCTAGTTGGAGCTCCGACCCGAAGAGAATTGCTAAAATACTCCCCATGATGGTGAGGAGTTTCCTGTTTTGCACTAGGGTCCTTCTGTCTTACGATCAGGTCCTTCCCCTTTGCATCTTGGTCCCCAGGTCTCACAATTAGGTCCTTTTTTCCTGCTTTTGGGTCCTTTCATGGCTCTTCTCTTCAAACCTCCTTATTTCTGAAAACTAAACATAAAACTCGTCACATAGCATTGCTTAGGTGTAAGATAATGGATATAAGGTATAAATATAAGCATGAAATGATGTCAATCAAATACCCCCACACCTAAGTTTTTGCTAGTCTCGAGCAAAACAAAGAAAGGAAAAAGCATACGAAAAAAAATAAGAAATCCTAACTCACTTTCGTAGGAATCACGGTTGCACTTAGCACGTGCAACAAGCCGTTAAACCTCTTTGTTGCCAAGGAGGAGGAGTGGTGTCTCCTGAGGGTTTTCAGCGGATATACCCACAAAATCCGAACAAGATGCATTAATCAATCTAGCTACACGACTCGTTGGACTTATTTTGTCGATCATGGAATGCGGTAATACTACGGGTCGACTCTATATATGTAATCAGTCCACACACCTAGCCTAATGAGTTATTCGTGAGGGTTAACTAAGGAATTAAGTGAAAGACATGGGCAACCTTAACTTCTGAATGTGAAACAAAGTGTAAAGTCCATTTTGGTTTTTATTTGACTCTTTTTTTTCTTTTCTTTTTTTTTTTCTTTTTTTTTTTCTTCTGTTCTTTCTCTTTTGAGCATTTATTGGTTGGTGTTTGTTTCTCCCAGGGTCAGGTTTCGTGCATCATTGCCTATGAGGACTTACACTATCACGTACACCTTCCCCCAAATCTCCACATAGGGCGATCCCTACCACCCGTGTAACGGGAGTTCGGTCGGTGCATCCCAAGTCAGATGACTCGAAAGCACCAGGCACAAAGTCCCCTCAGACCTACTTTCCCGAGTGATAGGAGCCGTGCGAGAAGAGAGAACACCACTTATTTATTCATTTATCTACATGGGAACCAAAACCCCTACACTTGAGTTTCACAAAAAGATATTAAGGGCCCTTGACTACAACAAACTTCCTAAATTAACAAACACGAATTATTTGACTCACTAGGTTCAGGGTGGACTTCTTTAAATGTTTGAGCACTGAAACTTACTGATTACTCACCCCCAAGGGAAAACTGGGGTGCATCCTAACGACTCGATAAATCCTAAAGCCAGTAAACTAGAAATCCTAATGCATCAAGTTCAAGACAATTTTGGGAGCTTTCTTTTTACTTCGCCTCTCAACGGTTTTGCACATGCTAAACACACGCAAAACCCACAAAACATTTTCTTTCGAAAACACATGAAGATTTTGAAAGAAATGTGAAAATTTTGAAGCACTAGGCAAGCAAAAGAAGACAAGTCACCCAAGGATCATGGCAAGCAGATATGTCGATATTAAATGCAGCACACTATCATGACCCTAACAATGCAAACAAAAGAAAACAAAATCAAAGGAAAAGACTCGACTATGTACACACGTAAAACACCCCCCCACACCTACTTCATGCATTGTCCTCAATGAATGTGAACAAGATACTACATGGATACATGCATGAAAAAGGAACGATCTCACCAACATGAAGTACAAAGGGACGTTCGGGGTCGTGTTGATGGACACAAACCCAAATTCCCTCGAAACCTGTGAGATGCTAAAGAAAGGGATACAAATACGTGAAAGAAATGGGGCCCAAATACTCAAGGGTTGGGGCCCACAACAATCGACGCTCACTGAAGGAGTCTTTTCTTTTTTTCTTTTTTTTTTTTTTTTTTTTTTTTTTTTTTTTTTTTTGAAACATATATATATATAACTATGTACAAACATGAAAGCTCAACCACTCATGTAGGAGCATGAATGGTTGAGTGCGAGGGAGGTTCATGAAGGAACATGACCTCCTCGACTTCGGCTGGTGCCCCTTCCAAGTAGGGTTTGAGGCGTTGTCCATTAACTTTGAACACGTCCCCATTCCCTGGGTTCAAGATTTCAACCGCTCCATGAGGATAAACGGTTTGGACAATAAACGGGCCAGACCAGCGACTGCGGAGCTTACCCGCAAACAGATGAAGCCGGGAATTGTAGAGCAACACCTTCTGCCCGGCCGTAAACACCTTTCGCATAATCATGCGATCGTGAAACATCTTGGCCCGGGACTTATGAATTTTGGCATTCTCGTACGCATCATTGCGTAACTCTTCTAATTCCACAATGTCGAACTTACGTTGTACTCCTGCTTGATCAAGATCCATATTCAGGTTCTTGATCGCCCAGAAAGCACGATGCTCAAGCTCGACGGGTAGGTGGCAAGCCTTGCCGTACACTACCCGATAAGGGGACATACCCAAATTGGTCTTGTACGCGGTGCGGAAAGCCCACAATGCGTCATTCAATTTGGTAGACCAATCCTTCCTCGAGGAACTAACCGTCTTCTCAAGAATTTGCTTTAATTGACGGTTAGAGATTTCGACCTGCCCACTAGTTTGCGGATGGTATGGGGTCGCAAGCTTGTGGGTGATCGAATATTTCCTCATAAGCGCTTCAAAGGAGCGATTACAGAAGTGGGTACCCCTATCGCTGATTATGGTACGAGGAGTACCAAATCGCGCAAAAATGTCCCTCAAGAATTTGGTGACCACCTTGTTGTCATTGGTCTTTGTGGGTATAGCCTCAACCCACTTAGACACATAGTCAACGGCCACCAGAATGTAAACATTCCCGAAAGAGTTCGGGAAGGGACCCATGAAATCGATGCCCCACACATCGAAGATGTCGACAACTAGGACATTTTGCAAAGGCATCATGTCACGTCGACCAATCCTGCCAAGGCGCTGGCACCTATCACATTGCTTACAAAAGACGTAAGCATCCTTGAAAAGAGAGGGCCAGTAGAATCCAGATTGGAGAACCTTGGCAGCAGTTTTCTTTGCTCCAAAGTGTCCTCCACATGCCTTGGAATGGCAGAAATGGAGCACACTTTGGAACTCGGTATCTGGGACGCACCGCCTGAAAATTTGGTCAGAGCAGTATTTGAATAGGTAGGGGTCGTCCCAGTGAAAGAATCTGACATACGATCTAAATTTGGATTGGTCAGATTTTGACCAACCCACAGGAAATTGCTCGGTCACGAGGTAGTTCACGATGTCGGCAAACCAAGGGTTATCTTCGATCATGAACAACTGCTCGTCAGGAAATTTGTCGTCAATGATTTGGTCCTGTGGGTTGGTCGTCTCTAGACGAGACAAGTGGTCAGCTACAACGTTTTCACACCCTTTTTTGTCCCGAATCTCGAGATCGAATTCTTGTAACAACAAGATCCATCTCAAGAGTCTGGATTTTGCATCTTTCTTCGCCATGAGGTGCTTGATGGCTGTGTGATCAGAATAGATAATCACGTGGGAGCCAATCAAGTACGACCGGAATTTCTCCAAAGCAAATATGATCGCTAAGAATTCCTTCTCGGTCACAGTGTAGTTCAATTGGGCATCATTGAGTGTTCTACTGGCATAGTAGATCACATGAGGCAATTTGTCCAATCGTTGCCCAAGCACTGCTCCCACAGCGAAGTCAGATGCATCACACATTAACTCAAAGGGTTCAGTCCACACCGGTGCCTTAATAATGGGAGCTGAAGTCAACTCTTTCTTCAAGGTCAAAAAGGCATGGTGGCAATCCGGTGTGAACTCAAAAATGGCATCCTTAGCCAACAAGGCGGTGAGAGGTCGAGCGATTTTGCTAAAATCTCGAATGAACCGCCGATAGAATCCAGCATGCCCCAAAAAGGCGCGGATATCCTTCACATTACGTGGCGGTGGGAGATTAGCAATGATACCCACTTTGGCGGGATCGACCTCAATTCCCCTACTTGAGACCACATGTCCAAGTACAATCCCTCGCTTCACCATGAAGTGACATTTCTCCCAATTGAGAGCGAGGTTCTTCTCACGGCATCGCTTGAGGACAAGGCTCAAATGATGAAGGCACTCATCAAAGGAAGCGCCAAATATGGAAAAGTCGTCCATGAAGATCTCAAGGAAACGCTCAACCATATCGGAGAAGATGCTGATCATACACCTCTGAAACGTTGCCGGCGCATTGCATAACCCAAAGGGCATGCGACGGTAGGCAAACGTGCCAAAGGGACAAGTGAATGTGGTTTTCTCTTGGTCCTCGGGGGCGATGGGAATTTGGTTGTAACCGGAGTATCCATCAAGAAAACAATAGTACTCATGTCCGGCCAACCTTTCCAACATCTGATCAATGAATGGCAACGGGAAATGATCTTTCCGCGTTGCCGCATTGAGCTTGCGATAATCAACGCAAACTCGCCAGCCAGTTTGCAGGCGTGTCGGGATAAGCTCATTATGCTCATTCTCCACAACCGTCACGCCTGACTTCTTGGGAACCACATGGACAGGACTCACCCACGAACTATCAGAGATAGGATAGATTATGCCATGATCCAAGCACTTAAGAACCTCCTTTCGGACGGCTTCTTTCAGTACAGGATTCAATCTCCGTTGTGGGTCCCTGCGGGGCCTAGAATCCTCTTCCATGTGGATCCGATGCTGAACAATACCAGGGCTAATTCCCTTGATATCCTTCAAGGACCACCCGATCGCCTCTTTGTTTTCAAAGAGTACTCTTTTGAGGGCAACCTCTTGATCTTTTCCAAGATCAGAAGCAATAATGAGTGGCAAGGTCTCATTATCCCCTAAAAAGATGTACTTTAGGTTATCGGGGAGCGGTTTAAGCTCGACCAGAGGTGGGTCCTTGTCGGATTCAGAGTAAATCTCAAGTGGCTCAAGGGCCACGGGGTAAGAGGAGCAAGCACCCAGATGTGCCTCCTCGTCCAGAGATATGCTGGCGGATTCCTCAAGATCCTCTTCACTCGCAACCTGATCATTAGGCACCTCAATAATATGTCGATGTGAGTCGAACATGCCTAATGAATCGGGCTCATCCGTGTCCTGGATGAAATTGGCTCCGACTGAGTCGTCGAAGAGCCCAGGTTGCTTACCAAGAGTGAAGATGTTGAAATCCGCCGTGAGGTTTCCAAAAGACAACCTCATCAAGCCATTGCGACAATTGATCAAGGCATTAGATGTCGCAAGAAATGGCCTCCCAAGGATTACAGGAATTTGTCCTTGTGGGTTGGACACGGGTTCGGTATCCAAGATGATGAAATCAACTGGAAATACGAACTCACCCACCTTGATAAGGACATCCTCCACACTCCCTCGTGGGATTTTGACGGATCTATCAGCCAACTGGAGGGTTGTCCTCGTTGGTTTAAGATCGCCTATCCCAAGGTTGACATAGACTGAGTAAGGCAGGAGATTCACAGATGCCCCCAAATCCAATAGAGCTTGAGAGATGGTCACATTCCCAATCGTGCAAGAGACAGTTGGACAACCAGGGTCCTTGTACTTGACAGTCATGGGTTGTGTCAATATGGAGCTCACATTGGCGGCCAGGAAGGCCTTCTTGGGCACATTTGTTTTTCTCTTGGTGGTGCAAAGGTCTTTGAGGAACTTGGCATACGGTGGCATTTGTTGAACAACGTCCAACAACGGGATGTTCACCTTTACTTGCCTAAGTACCTCAACGATCTTATCCCAATGCTCATCACGTTTTTTAGTCAACCGATGAGGGAATGGTGCCTTGGGGACATAGGAATCACGAGGAGGAGTCTCAGAATTAGGTTCCTTGACGGGCTCAAGACTCTCCTCGGAAGACTTGCCAACAGGGTTGGCTTCCGGCATGTTCACATTGTTGTCAACGACCCTTCCCGATCTCAAGGTATGAATAACATTAGCATGTTGGGAAGGGTCACTTTCAACATTGTGTACATTCTGCCTGGTATTAGCAGGCTGACCCCTGGGATTTACCACAGGTTGACTCGGGAACTGACCCTTTTCGCGTTCATGGAATTGATGAGCCAATTGGCTAACTTGCATTTCCAAAGCCTTGACTGTACTTTGCATGCTCTGCATGAATGCTTGAAGGGTCGGATCACTAGAAGGGTCCTTGGGGTCAACCCGCTGAGGTGGTGGAGTCTGGTTAGAATAACCCGACGAAGAGGCCTGACCAGGTTGGTAATTTTGGTGCTGAGACCTTTGATGTGGGGGTTGGTAGGTCGCCGATGGGCGTGGAGGATGATAAGGTGGAGGTTGAGGTTGAGCGTGCGAGCTCTGACCGTGTCCTCCACTAGACCCCCAAGAGAAGTTAGGATGGTTACGCCATCCCGGGTTATAGGATTGACTGTACGGGTCGTTTCGGGGCCTTTGTTGATACATCGCATTTGCATGCTCAGTATCTCTTGGAGCGTAAGCGCACTCCAAGTCATCATGTCCCGACAGTCCACACCTAGTACACCCGGGAGTAGCGACCTGAGCTACAGGAGCTCGGTCCATCTCCAAACTCTCTATCCTACGCATGAGAGCAGCCATTTTCGCCTCAGACGCGATAGTTGACTCAACATGATATGATCCAGCTCGACCAGAAGACCTGGCGGCTGGTGGCTCTCTCATGGTGTCCCACTCGAAGGTGCGCTCAGCCATGGATTCAAAAGTGTCCCATGCCTCCTCGATGGGTTTCATTTGGAAGTCACCCTGACACATCGACTCCAACAATGTGCGGGTGTTGTAGTTGATGCCCTCATAAACAATCTGGCACAGCTGCCATAGCTCAAGTCCATGATGAGGGCATTGCTGGAGAAGGTCCTTGAACCTCTCAAAGAAACCATGAAAAGATTCGGTCTCGGTCTGATACATCTGATGTATCTGGTGCCGTATCTGTTGAGTTTTCCTTTGAGGGAAAAATCTCTTCAGAAAGACGGTCACAAAGTCATCCCAAGACCGAATCGAGCTCGCCGGGAGGCTATACATCCATTTCTTCGCATTATCCTTCAATGCGAACGAAATCATCCTCAACCGGACAGAATCCTCGTCAAGCTGTTGAAGCTTGAACATGGAGCATACTTCCTCGAATTCGCGTATAAAAATATACGGATCCTCCTTATTGGCAGTAAAGGTTGGAAGCATGCTCACATACTGAGGTTTCAGCTCATAGTTGTTCCCGCGAGCAGGGGGAACAACTATGCAAGAAGGTTGCGCGGCCCGAACAGGATGGGTCCGCTCCCACAACGTCATCGGCCTATCCTGTCGAGCTAAAGGTGGTGGTGCACCTAGAACTCGATCCTGACCGAATCTCCCTTCCTCTCGAGTCAGAGGAGGAGGAGAAGGAGGTCTACGTGGTGGTGGGACTGGACCGAGGTAGTCCATGTATGGAACCCGGTCTCCCTCGCCACCACGAGACGACTCGCCTTCTTGCTCCAAAGGAGCACGAGGCGGAGATGGTCGATCACCAAGATCTTCCATCTCAGAAATAAGCACTCTCTCGAGTCGAGCGCTCTCACCAGAACGAGCCCAACCTCGCATAAAAATGCTCGACTCGACTCTACCAAACACACAACAGAAGGTGTACTAGAGGAGGAGACTAAACGTAGAGAATAGATGAGGAGAGGACTCAGATGAGGAGGGAAGAATCCCTAGAGCTAGCGAGGGTAGTGGGATCAGGAAGAAGCCTAACTAGCAAGCACGGCTCAAACAAAGTAAGGCAATGGGTCCTTAAGCTAGACGACGCCTAACTTCGAGGTCACTAGCCTCGACACGTCTCACCTCCCTACAACGAGGACCACAATGCCCAGCAAGTGATACCAGATCCGGAGATCCAGTACCTCCTACTATCGACAAGGTAGGCAACGCCGATCAGGTCATGACGGTCTCAACTAGATTACTCTCCTAGTGCGCCCGCAATCCTAGGGCCAATGTCTACTTGCTTTTAGTTAAGGCTTTATTAAGAGTGATTTTTGGGGCCAAGGAAAGGGTGATGAAATCCCCCACCTTATCTTTTATGGGACAGCCCCTCCTTAGTAGCGATTTGATCCTAGATCTAGCAATCAATCGCTCCAATCAAACGCTCTCTCACTCTTGTCCCGATGCACCTTACTAACTAATGCATGAAAGAAACATGCATGAATGAGGGATGTGGGTGCACGTACCTCACGCCAGCAATCAACGACAAAATGTAAAGCAAAGAAAAGACAAATGCATGCAAGGTCTACCAATGGTGCATGACCTAGATGGCAAGAAGTCTAATCTTTTGCTTTGAGTTTTATGGTCCAAGTTGATTAAAGGGGGAGTGATTAATGATCTGGGAGCAAATAAGAAGTCACAGCATGCAAAATTGGGCTCCCAGATAACACAAATTACAACACTAACTAACAGTAAAAATTTGAAGGCTAGAAACTCTCACCAGGCCGCCAATTGGCGGTCTTCAACCGCTGATTGGCGGTCTGTTTAGCTCTTCTGTTCCCCAAATTTCTCCAGTAGCCTCCCCTGGTTCTGATGGTTCCCTGCAACTAAGAAAAACTAAAACCAAAAATTAAAAACCCCTCGAATCGTCCAAACCAATGTCTGGACAGAGCACCTCCCCGGCAACGGCGCCAAAAACTTGATTGATCGTTTTATATTTCTACCGCAAGTGCACGGCCGCGTTGAAGCGGTGGCAAATACGGGTCGTCCACTGGGAGGTGTGTCGACACTTGGTTTATTCGAAGGCGAGAGGTAAAAAGAAGGGAGAAAGAGGTATTACACTAATCTAAACTACAAAGCTGAAATGAAATGCAAAGGAAATGAAGATAAGCAATAAACTAAGCCCCAAAGGGGGTAGAGAACTGATGTGAACATAAAGATGTGTGTATGTGTGTGTGTTCAATTAAGCTCCTCACAACATGTAGTGCATGAAATCATACAACTACATCCAATCTTGCCTCTACATGAATTAAGATAAGACTACATCATTAAAACATACAAGACAATGATTGGAATGAAGCTACATGAACTCAAGTATAAAGACTAGACCCTACTATGCCTCTACATGAATTAAGATGACTACATCATTAAAACATACAAGACATTAGCTAAGGAAAAGGCAACAAGAGTACATACACTACAAATTGTGTTTCTAACATTAACTTCATCCATATCCTAACTTTATCATTCCCCATAAAATAGGTCCACTAATCAAAGCATAAGCTAAGCTTCATTCAAGAGCATTAGCATATCAAAGATAAGAGTGGAGACCTATTAGATGGTTATGGAAATCATATAAAGCTCAAGGGATAAAAATAACACACATTTAATACACTACATTATTATATCACATATGTCTCCACCCCCCAAATGGGGATGGAACTACTCACTACTCATTACACTAACTAATTGAGCAAAGGAAAACATAATACTGAAATGAAATTTATACTACTAAGCAAGAAATATTAAAGAAGCATAAAACTAAACAAACATACAAGCATGCAAAGGAAAGGAAATTAAACTAAGAGAGAAACAACAAAGAAAACTTATATTATTAACTCACTCAATTACAAGTAGCTCTTCCTCCACTAGAGTTTTGCTTCAAGGCTTCACTCTTAGTAGGGAAGATGGCCACCAAGAGGGAGATGGGATACAATGGGAGGTGAAGAGTTCTATTTATAAGCATGGAAAAAGCTAATCAGGGACAATCCCCCGATGTGGGACTAAACCAATACCAAAAATAGCATAAGCACACACTAATACAAGCCCAGGAGAAGATTTGTTGCATTTGGGCCTAACAAGACCGCCAATTAGCGGTCCTAGACCGCCAATTGGCGGTCTATAGACTTCAGATCCAATTGGATCTTCTGGTGGGCTTTGCTTGTGTTATTTCTTGGTCTTGGATGCATCCGGTTGGCTAGTTGGAGCTCCGACCCGAAGAGAATTGCTAAAATACTCCCCATGATGGTGAGGAGTTTCCTGTTTTGCACTAGGGTCCTTCTGTCTTACGATCAGGTCCTTCCCCTTTGCATCTTGGTCCCCAGGTCTCACAATTAGGTCCTTTTTTCCTGCTTTTGGGTCCTTTCATGGCTCTTCTCTTCAAACCTCCTTATTTCTGAAAACTAAACATAAAACTCGTCACATAGCATTGCTTAGGTGTAAGATAATGGATATAAGGTATAAATATAAGCATGAAATGATGTCAATCAAAGGTGTGGGGGGGTGTTTTACGTGTGTACATAGTCGAGTCTTTTTCCTTTGGTTTTATTTTCGTTTGTTTGTACTGCTAGGGTCATGTTAGTGTGCCGCATTTAACATTGATATATCTGCTTGCCATGATCCTTGGGTGACTTGTCTCCTTTTGCTTGCCGAGTGCTTTAAAATTTTCACATTTCTTTCAAAATCTTCATGTGTTTGCGAAAGAAAATGTTTTTGTGGGTTTTGCGTGTGTTTAGCATGTGCAAAACCGTTGAGAGGCAAAGTAAAAAGAAAGCTTCCAAAATTGTCTTGAACTTGATGCATTAGGATTTTTGGTTTACTGGCTTTAGGTCTTATCGAGTCGTTAGGATGCACCCCGGTTTTCCCTCGGGGGGCGTGTAATCATAGGGTTTCAGTACTCAAACATTTAAAGAAGTCCACCCTGAACCTAGTGAGCCAAATAATTCGTGTCTGTTAGTATAAGGAAGTTTGTCGTAGTCAAGGGCCCTTAATCTCTTTTTGTGAAACTTAAGTGTAGGGGTTTTGGTTCCCATGTAGATAGATGAATAAGTGGTGTTCTCTCTTCTCGCACGGCTCCTATCACTCGGGAAAGTAGGTCTGAGGGGACTTTGTGCCTGGTGCTTTCGAGTCATCTGACTTGGGATGCACCGACCGAACTCCCGTTACACGGGTGGTAGGGATCGCCCTATGTGGAGATTTGGGGGAAGGTGTACGTGATAGTGTAAGTCCTCATAGGCAATGATGCACGAAACCTGACCCTGGGAGAATCAAACACCAACCAATAAAATGCTCCAAAGAAAAAAAAAAGAAAAAAAGAAAAAAAAAGAAAAAAAAGAGTCAAATAAGAACCAAAATGGACTTTACACGTTGTATCACATTCAGAAGTTAAGGTTGCCCATGTCTTTCACTTAATTCCTTAGTTAACTCTCACGAATAACTCATTAGTCTAGGTGTATGGACCGATTACATATATAGAGTCGACCCGTAGTATTACCGCATCCCATGATCGACAAAATAAGTCCAACGAGTCGTGTAGCTAGATTGATTAATGCATCTTGTTCGGATTTTGTGGGTATATCCGCTGAAAACCCTCAGGAGACAACACTCCTCCTCCTTGGCGACAAGGAGGTTTAACGGCTTGTTGCACGTGCTAAGTGCAACCGTGATTCCTACGAAAGTGAGTTAGGATTTCTTGTTTTTCGTTTGCTTTTCTGTTTCTTTGTTTTGCTCGGGACTAGCAAAAGTTAGGTGTGGGGGTATTTGATTGACATCATTTCATGCTCATATTTGTATCTTATATCCATTATCTTTCACCTAAACAATGCTATGTCACGAGTTTTATGTTTAGTTTTCAGGAATAAATAGGTTTGAAGAGTTGAAGCATAAAAGGACCCAAAAGCTGGGAAAAAGGACTGAATTGTGAGATCTGGGGACTGAGATGCAAGGAAGAAGGACCTGAATATAAGACCAAAGGACCAAAGTGCAAAATAGAGAACTCCACACCATCATGGGGAGTATTTTGGCAATTCTACTCGGGTCGGAGATCCAACAACTCAAGTAACCGCATCAAAGACAACAAATACCAACATGGAAAGCCCAGAAGAAAGCCCAGGACGATCTGGAGTTTATAGACCGCTAATTAGCGGTCTTGGACCGCTAATTGGCGGTCCAAGTTGCTTCAAATTCTCTTAGCTTGTTATGGCCTGTGTATTAGAGCATGCTTAGTCCATTTATGGTATCTGTTTAGTCCCACATCGGGGGATTGTCCCGAATTGCCTTTTTCTATGGCTATAAATAGAACTCTTCACCTCCTTTTGTAATCACTCCATATTTTAAGTGGCTATTCTTCCTACTAGAAGTGAGGCCTTGAAGCACACACTAAAGTAGGAGGATGCTACTTTTAATGTGAGTCATTTCATCAATAAAGTTTTGTGTTTCTTTCATTGTTTGTTTATGCTTCTTTTATTATTTGTGCATGTTTTAGTTTAATCGTCTTTTATTTCTAGCTTAGTTTTAATATGTTTTCTTTGCTTAGTTTATTAATTAGTGTAATGTTTAGTGAGTAGTTTCATCCCCTTTGGGGGGTGGAGTAGATGTACATACATGCATTAGAGAATGGGATGAATGCTTTATTTTTGATGTGTTGATTAAACATGAATGTATGCTTCCTTGTTTAGGATAGAATTTATAACTTGATGAGTTTTGCCAAAATGATTAGACACCTCTCATGCTTGTTTAGGTTCTGAAATAAACAACTTGCATATGTAAATGTTAATCAACCAAGTTGGTGAATAGATTGATAGGTTTTGCCATAACATTTAGACACTTCCTATGCTTGATAAACGCCACCTTCATGTGCTTAAAGAATGTATTCTACACCCACCTCTTTGCTTGTGTGCACTCACTCCACCCCTTAGGGGTTTTCCATTCCTGAAATTCCAGCATTCTTGTTTTGTTCTTAGCTTAGTTCTTATTTCATCGTTTGTTTGCTTCTTTCACATTTCATAATTCTTAGCGTAGTATAGCGTAGGTTAGCATAATCAATCTTTCTCTTCCCTATTTTGCCACTTGATTTCGTACAAGCAAGAGGCTACTCACCTCCCTGAGGACGACCCGTACTTGCCACCGCTTCATCGCGGCCGTGCACTTGCGGTTTAATTAAAACGTTCAACAGTATCCGATGGCTCATCCTCCGTGAGAGCTATCGGATCCTCAGCATTGCTGCTCCCACTAGGATCGACTGGTGGAACCTCATGTTCAACTTCCAGACCATGATCCCGTGGATGGGGCACGAAAATAGGTAAAAAACATGTTAGGTAATGACAACCAATCTCCACAATAATCATTCTCAAAACCTAATTTTTTTTCTTCTTTCCCTAATCAATATAATCATGATAGCACAAAATTATCCTACTTTGATTAGGAAAGAAAAATCCGAAATTATATGGTGGAGAGCAACACATATTTTTGCATCAAAGGAAAGCATCCAAACATATTTTTAAGGCAATAAAATTCCAGCCCATAATATCTCCCAAAAATTTCAGAATTAGCCAATCTTTCCATAATTAATATAAGCATGCAATCAACAATAATTATGCTACTTGTAATGGAAACAAAAATTCGAAATTCTTTGGTGGATGACATCACATATATGCACATTTGATGAAAAGGAAATATTTCAAATGAAATGCATGCAATCATTCCAAAAGAAATCCGAAAATCCTTAATGAGATTAACATATATGTGCATTCAATCATAAAGGAAATATTTCAAATGAAATGCATGCAATTATTCCAAAAGAAATCCGAAATATCCTTAATGAGATTAACATATATGTGCATTCAATCATAAAGGAAATATTTCAAATGAAATGAATGCTCTCATTCCAAAAATCCGAAATATACAATATGGTAACTCAATATTCATGTATGTGCATGATTTTGCAATCAACATCTAATCCTAGATGCATGCACAAGTGATTAAAAATTACATATACATGAATAAGGCAACAAGCATCTAACCTTAGATGTATGTACAAGAGTTTTTAAAAAAAATGCACAATCAAATCATACCATCCGAAATATATGATCACATTATATGATACATGCAATAATTAACTCTTGTAAAACTATCATCATATTTCAAACAACATATATGCGCCAATAATCAAGAATAAACCAACTCTAGCCGCAAACTTTGGTTGAAAGAAATATGCGCAACAAACATAGATTAACATGTAACCCTAGGTACATGCATAAAGTGAAATCTAAGCTATGCTCAAGAATGAAATAATGATGAAACTTGTAATACAATTCACATGTAATGAAATGAATCAAGAAAAACATGCGCAAGGGTGAGAAAAATGCCGTCAAACCCTAGGCGCATGATGAAGAGAAAACAAACTACACATGTATGCGATTTCTCTCAACAACTACCGAAATTATTTCAACATATATGAAATAAGAAAGTGCTCAAAAAATTCGGAGGTGACCAAGATGGCTCTGGGACCAATGTTAGCAATCTACGATTGAATCTACAGGTTCAGAATTACCTTTGGTGGAAAGAACTTGTGGCAGCGAAATGGATCGGCGATCACCTCACGGAATCCTCTGGAGCACCGGTCGGTCTTCTACTCTCTTGGAGAAGAAGCACGAGTCCACAACCCAAGAGTCTACGGATTGGCTTGGTGGATGTGGATGGTCGAATGGGAGAGAGAGGGAGAGGTGGCGGCTAGGGTTTGCACACAAGAATTACTCCATCCAATGGGAGGCTCCCCTCCTTATATAGATGGCCCCACCCTAAACCCTAATGCGCAGCCAATGAGAGTGCGCCACGTGTCAGTGCTTTGGGCAAACATCATCTTAATCCTTAGATTAATCCAATATTATTCTCCTTCAATTTCATCAAACTCTCTCATTTGTCAATTATTTATTCTTCTCTTCTCATATTGTTTTTTCTTACTCCAACTTGGAACTCCTTTTGCGTCACACTCTTATTTCGTGAACCTTGGTTCCTTGAGTAGTGTCGAGCATAGCTCATGCTTCTTGTGATTGACCTTTTATTTGGACCATTCCTCAGTTTCTTGCTTGAGCACCGATAGGTATTTCTTGATCCAATACCAAATCATGTCATACCTCACTTCAATGTGTCCAGGCGTGAAATGATGGATCTTGGCCAAATAAATTGCACTTTGGCTAGCACATTCTTCCTCCACTTCTAACGAGCCGAGCAAGCTCTTCAACCAAATGGCCTACTTTCCCGCTTCGAGCACCCTCATATTTTGTTCTATGTTCCATCAAGCCACTACATGTTCAACAATGGACCTCCAGCTCACCAAATTTCCACCATGTGTGAACACATACCCTATAGTGAACCAACGCCTATCCAAATCACTAGCATTGCCCTTCACCTATTATTGTGCTCCTTGGTATCCTTGGTTCTTTTTAGATACCGAAACAATCATTTCATCATTTCATAGTGCTCCTTCCATAATTAGCCACGTATCGAATCAACATACTAATCGTGTGTCCAATGTCAAGCCCAGCACATATCATAAATCATACATGACACAAAATACTACACTAGCTTATAGATAAACTTCACGCTCTAATCTACCTCCCTTTAAGAGGGACAACTTTAAATGTGCACCTATTTGTAGCACTACCAACATGACATTCTTCGTCTTGACTCTCTCTGGAACTACTTTACATACATAACCAGGGGTGGACCTCCATTGGGCCAAATGTGTCCATGAGACCATTTTTAAAAAGGAAAATAATATACTACTATTAAGGTATTTTAAAAAAAAATAAAGAACCCAAATCAACACCCCAAATCATACAAATAAGCCTCATCTTCTCCAACCTTCCACTAGCCTAAACCTTCAAAACAAAGATTGACATGTTTTGAAGGGTTTTCAATACAAATGTAACAAATCTCTCTTGTATTTTTTTTTGATTTAAGCATTTGTTTTGGTTTGGGTTTGTGTTAGCGAGAAGTTGGAGTTGGCTTGGCTAACACGGATTTTGGGAGAACGTGTTGGGAGATTGGAGTTTTGTCTGGTGGTTCCCAACATGGTGGACAAAATCTTTGTTGGGTTTTGGATTTTGCGTGTTTTACTTTTATTTATACTTCCTTAGAATAGAATTCTAAAAATAATTCTAAAAATAGATTGAAGAAATAGATTAGAAAATTGTAGGTGGGAATTACAAGAGATATGATGTGGTTTTGTGTATTATACACAGTATGGTCAAAAAATTAGTCATCATGTGAATTAGTTTTGGGGTTTTGCCTACTTTTTGTTCAATTTTTGTTTCATTTGGATTGCATGATTAACTTGATGTTTTTATTTTTTGTGAAATTTAGCTTTCACCATGGAAAGATATTTCAAAAGGAAAGAAAACACCATTGAATTGTCTGAAACAATATTAGTTAATGAAGTGAAAGAACAAACCATTGAATCGAAGGGGAATGTTGTAATCACACTTTATATATTAATATATTTTTGTTGGATTTTATGATTATGTATTCTGAGTTAAGGATCTTATTTCAGGACCTCCTTTGAAAATTCTTGGGTCCGCCGCTCGATGTAACTCATTTGAAAGAGCAATAACATACCAGCTTGCTGATCATACTACTTTCGTCCCAAAGATTCTTTCCACTTTTGATGTATTTTGTAACGTCCCCGAAAACAGCGGAAATTTAAACCTTAAAAGATATTCAAAAGATATCAACATCAGATCATGTGAGGACGCTACTCGAAATATAAATATATATATATATACCATAAGGTGCACCGTATACAAGAGTTATCAAAAGTATGAATACATCAAAATACAACAAACATAGACACGTGTAATCATAATAACCTCAAAAAGACTCGAGGATCCGACCCCTAGATGCACTCGTCCTCCGTCACCACCCTATAACACCTAAAGAGACCCTAAAAAACATAAATAACAATGCCTGAGTTTCCATAAGGAAATCCCGTATACCAAGCTCACCTACATGCACATGCAATACATGACCTATCATACTAGTATCATGGCAACATAAAACATATCAGTCATCTTCCCACCCTGGGGTCATATGGTCATAAGTCTCTACATCATCGGGAATTCGAAGATACCCACCGCAGGCACGTGCAGTCATATGGAGAGTACGCGACACATTTTCACTCGCGACTACACTAGCATGAGGGTTCGATGAAGGTCACACTTACTTTTGAGTCTTCAAACAAATTTGATCCTGTGGTCACAATGCCACACCCACCAGAGCCGTCACTCTTGTCAGCCATACTCGCCGAGCCATGCCACAGCCTGGACGATCATACCCGCCAAAACAACATCGGTCGGGCTTAGGTGGCAGGTATGCCGCAACTCAGAGGCATCTTCATATAAATGCTGGGCTGGATCACCTCGAATGGCGTAAGCCAGGTTCCTGATGCGTGAAATGCCAAATCCTTAACACTTCAGTGAAGACTTAGACAAATATTCTTTGTCGATAGCCTCCATTCTAATACTCTACTTGAGAGTTATCAATATTTATCAAATCTCATCTCCATTGCCACACAGGCTAGAAAGTCATCTCTGTTGCTACACATGCAAATGGTCATCTTGCTCAGTAGAGCCAAACATATATCATGCAAATGGGAACTATGGTCCCTCAGGTCTACTATATAGGGTCCCAATGCATATGTCAGGAAATCATAATAGTCATAATAGAAATTCACGCGCCAACACGCTCATAACAGATATTCAATCGTGGTCACCGACGGTCGACCGAACGTTGGTCATTAATATGGGTAGATGGTTTAAAAAAACCATCGGTCGATGATTGAATTAGTTATAATACCACAAGTGCACCACCACGTTGAAGTGGTGGCAAGCACGGGTCGGTCCACATGGAGCGTGTGAGAGTTGGATTCATGATACTGGAGTGGGGAAAGAAGAGAGGAATGAGGTCGGAATTACACTACGATGCATATGAAATCGGAAAACAAACAATAAAACTAAATCTCTTAAGGGGTAGAGAAAGAATGCGAATACAAAAATATGCGTATGCGTGTGTATTAATTTGTGCTCATCACAACATGAAGTACATGAAATCCATAAAAATAAATCAAACTTTGCCTCCACATGAAATAAGATAAAAATTATCATTAAAACATACAAGACAATAATTTAAATGAAGCTAAATGAGCTCATGTATAAAGACCAAACCCCATTATGTCTCAACATGAAATAAGATTTACACAATCATTAAAACATACAAGACATTAATTAAGGGGAGGTCAATAAGAGCACATGCTCCCACATGTCATGTTTCCTTCTTCCACTCCATCCTTATCCTCACCTCATCATTTTCCAATAAATAGGCTCACTAATCAAATCATGTGCTAAGCATCACACAAGAGCATTAGCCCATCAAAGATAAGAGTGAAATCTCATTAGATGGTTATGGAAATCATGTAAGGTTCAAAGGATTAAGATTAATACACACACCTCATACATCACATAATCACATCACCTTCTTCTCCACCCCTCATGGGGATGGACTACTCCATATTCATCTCTAAACTAATTAAAGAAAGCATAAAAACAACACAAACCCATAAGGAAATGAAGAAAATCAAGATTAAGCAAACAACAACATAAAAGAAATTGCATCAACGTAAAGGCATTAATGTAAAGAACAAGATTCAACTAATTTGAAATGAAAAATTACAAAGTTCCTCCTTCTTCTCCTCTTACACTAAGGAGCAGCAAAAACACCTAAACCAATGGAGAAGCAAGAAGGAGAGGAGAGGAGGGATTGCAATGATATTTATAGAACAATACATGGTTGAGATTAATCTGGGTGTAATCAGATGACTCTAAATCGAATCTGATAGTCTTGGAGCATAGTGATAACCCGACCCAAAATCCGAGACACAATGGAGCATAGTGATCACCCAGTAGCGTATAATAATCCGCCAGTGGCGGATCCGGAAGCTCTGATCCCTCTCAGATTTGTTCACCTATTAAGTTGTTTTGTTTGACCCAGTAGCGTATAATAATCCACCACTATCTTGAACCGATTTGGTTGTAATTGACGAAATACTGATATGGTTGAACTCATGTGTCACAATGTTTTACACTTCACAATAAGGTCCCGCTGGGTTTTCACTTGTGTCCATCCTGATTTGCGATCCAGTCCTTGTACATTAAAAATAGGTCCAGAAGTCTTCAATTCAGTCCATTATTGTTGTATTCGGGTCCCTTTTGTTCCCGTTTCTGTTCTTTATTACCTAACACCTGAAACACTATAACAAACACTCGAGTAGCACAATTCTTGGGTAAAATTAAGGATATATGCATGAATACGATGTATGATATGCTACTAATCAGTCGAACCAAACATTCATCAAATGGTCGTACAAAAGTCTATGGATGGTTGCCGTTTGGAAGGTCTACGCAATATATATCATTAAGTAATTAATCACAACGGTCGAACGACAAAGGGGTCCCGTTAGACCGACGTCTATAGGTTTGTATAAATGTCGGTCTTTTAGTATAACCGACGTCTATACCTCTTGAAAGAAGAAAATATTTTTTGTTTATTTTTTTGGATTTATTTCGTATAAGAATTTATGTGGATTTATTTTGTATCAGAAATAACGCAATTGTTTTGGGATTTATTTCGTGTAAGAATTTATGTGGATTATTTTGTATAAGAATAATGTGGATTTAAAAATAGTTACATCATTGTAACTATCACATGTGTGTGTTTGGTGGCATGGTTAGTCCCACATTGGAGAAAGCTTTTTATTGGTAAAGTTGATGTACTCCACCACTCATTTACTTCTAAATGGGATTTTGGTACCACAATACAAAATTCAAGTGAGATACAAATATATATTTAATGGTCAAAAGATTGGCAACTTGGGCTTAAAATGGTTGCAAAGTTTTTTTACTATTAACCCATGTATAGACGTCAGTTGTATATGGTAGCCGACGTCTATATGGCATATTTTGTTTATTAATTATTGTTATTTCAATGTATAGACATCGGATGTGTAGCATGGCCGACGTCTATAGGTCGTGCTGTATGTATAGATGTCAGTCAATCTATATATCCGACGTCTATATGGCGTAATAGTTTAGTCCCACATCGGAGAATTTATTTTTGTTGGTGTAGTTAATGTACACCACCACTCCTTTACTGCTGAACGCGAACGACTTGGGGCATTTGGGCATGTTGGGGTTAATATTCGTGGTTATTTGTCAAAAGATTGACACGTGGGCAGCTTGGGCTTTATTAATGTGAGTGCAGAATGCCTGATATCGGTTGCAATGTATTTTTTGGTTAATTAACATATAATAGACGTCGGTCGTATATAGCTGACATCTATACAAAAAGGAATAGGCGACAGAGAAATATACGTCGGGTACTTGGACCGTTGAAATCCGACGTCTATACCCTTGTATATTCGACGTATATGGGCTTTTCTGCACTAGTGTAGGGATCGCCCTATGTGGAGAAGTGGGGAAAGGTGTCCGTGATAATGTAAGTCCTCATAGGTAATGATGCACGAAACCTAATCCTGGGAGAATTACACACCGACTAGAAAAAAACAAAAAAGAGAAGAAAAAAATGAGAAAAAAATGGTAATGTGAATAAGAACCTTAATGGACTTTACACTTTATATCACTTGAGGATGTTTAGGTTGTCCATGTCTTTCACTTTAGTCCTTAGTTAACTTGCACGAATGATTCATTAGGCTAGATATGTGGAATGGATACATATATAGAGTCAGCCCGTAGAGCCCGTAGGATTACCATGTCCAATTATCGACAAAAATGAGTCCATCGAGTCGAGTTTCTAGATTGAATAATGCATCAATGTTTGGATTTTGTGGGTATATCCGTTGAAAACCCTCAAGAGACAACTCTCCTCCTCCTTGGTGACAAGGGGGTTTAACGGCTTGTTGTACGTTCTAAGTGCAACCGTGATTCCTACGAAAGTGAGTTACGATTTCCCTATTTTACGAATGATTTTTCCTTTCTTTCATTTTTCCTTTTCTTTGTTTTGCTCGGGATGAGCAAACGTTAGTTGTGGGGGTATTTGATTGACATCATATCATGCATATATTTATGTCATATATCCATTATATTGAACCTAAACAATGTTACATAACAAGTTTTATGTTTAAGTTTCAGAAATAAACATGTTCGGGAAGAACAGACTCAAAAATGACTTAAAAGCTAGGAAAAGGACTGAATTGCGGGACTTATGGACTAGGATGCAAGAGAGAAGGACCCGGATGTAAATCAAAAGGATAAATGAGCAAATCAAGAAGCTCCACACCATCATGATGAGTATTTTGGCAATTAGATCCGGGCCCAAACATAAACAATCAAATCAGGTTCCTCAAACATGAAGAAATCAAGCCAGAAACAAGCCATTGAAATCCATACGCGATCGTGGATTATGTTGTTTTATGTTCATTTATAGTATGTGTTTAGTCCCATACCGGGGGATTGTCCCTGATTGCCTTTTTCTATGACTATAAATAGAACTCTTCCTTCTCCTTTGTATTCACCCATTGGTTGGTGGCATTCTCTCTACTTGGAGTAAAGCCTTGGAACAAAACTCAAGTGGAGAAGAAAGCTACTTGTATTGTGAGTCTTGTAAAGAAAATAATTTTTTAGTTTGTTTTAATGTTGTCTTCTCTTTAAATTTTGCTTGCTTAGCTTAATATTGTTATATCTTCGTAGAAGTAATTAGAATGTTTCCTTTTCTTAATGTAGTTTGTAGTTTAATGAGTAGTGAGTAGTTCCATCCCCCTTTGGGGATGGAGTTGATGTTTATACATGTCATGTAGTAGGGAATGAATGTTATATGTTGTTGTATGTGAGAAATGTAAGTATGCTTGTTTGGATTAAAGAGAATACTTAACTCGATGGTTTCTGCCATAATCTTTAGGTACATTCCATGATTGCTTAGGTTCTTGAAAACAAGCTTGTTCATGCTCTTATTAATCACTTAGGTTAGTGATTTGGATGATAGGTCTTGTCATGAGGTACTTCTTATGCATAGCAACACTACCTACACTTGTGCTTTATTGAATACATTCATCACCACTTATTTCATGTGTACACACACTCCACCCCTTATGGGTTTCCATTTCTGATTTCCAGCTTGCTTTTATTAGTCACTTAGTTTAGTTTTATTTCGTCCCATGCTTTAATCTTCTTTGTTTGTTTCGTGCTAGTTTAGCGTAGTTAGTTTAGTTTAATCAATCGCTTCTTCTCTCTTTTTACCACTTGCCTTCGAACGAACCAGAGTTGACACACCTCTCTGTGGATCGGCCCGTGTTTTCCACGTCTTCACCAACATCGTGCACTTGCGATATTAAAAACGAACACATCATCCACCTTGAGCCATTTCAATTTCAGCTCTTGGTAGTTGACCTCGTCTTGCAATTTGGTCCCACAGAATGTCGTGGGCACCCACCATTATCCCGTAAGGCATAACATACTGCAGAATGTAGGCGATTCATCAATCGTTGCTGGTTCCAGGCTCAATGAGTTCATTGACCTCATGATCCACACTTGTCTCTACATTTTTAGGTGGTTCCAACATACTTCTTCTCTCAACTCCACTTCTCCACTGACTATTTTGAGGAGGGTGATGCCCTACTTTTCTAACACCCTCCGCATATTCCTTGGCCCAGTAAAGTAACTCTGGGATTGTATATGACGTAATTAATCTAATCAATTTCGTCTAATCTCTACTTAATATGCAGCAAAAATGATAATTGAAAAACAAAAGAAGAAAATAAGCAATGAAAACCACAATAGACGTAGCAATTTATAGAAGTTTGGCACCCCACTTGGGTCCTACTTTCTCTCTTGTAAGCTCCGCTCGATTCGACAAGCTCCACCTACGTCTTCACTATCCAATCTCATTCCAAGCTTAGATCAAGCGTATACACTTCAAACTCGTGAACAATCCTTGCCGAGCTCACTTCCTCCTCTCACTGCCCAAGTGGAATGCTTCAGGCATTCACCGAAACCTTTATAATGCTTCAGACTTTCACCACAACCTTGTTCTTGACAAAAAAGGAACTAAGAGTATTGACACTCTAACATTGAGCACACTTTGAGTATGATTAGGATTTGGTCACTAAAGTGTGGAAGTATAAGCTCTTGAGTGTAGGATTTGGGATTTCTAGATTGGGAGGAGGCTCTCTAATGTCGGAGCCAAATACAAGTTGGAGAGTTATAGATAAGGTGTACAAACCTCTATTTATAAGATCCTAAAGTGTTATAGCCATTGGGTAAGATTTGGTTGAGATTTGTGCAAGATACACAAAACATAAAACTTAACGTCAGTAAATCTGTCTAAACCGGTCGACCGACACAAGATCAACGATCGACCATTTCCATGAAATTAAGGAATCCTCAATTCAACTTAAACTACGGTTGAACCAAATGGCTACAACTTAAGTGAACGGTCGAACAAAATATAGGGGACGGTCGTCCGTTATGGAGGGTTTTGGCCTGTTAAAAGATTAGCGATCGAACATAATAAGAGTTCGTTCGACCAAAAATAATAGACACTTTTGGCACACAAATTGTCTTCATCTGGTCGACCATTGTCTAGGAATCGTTCGACCAGTGGCCTGGGGCCACTGGTATACAAATACTACCGTTAGAGAATACGACAAGTACAACAGTCATCTGGAAAATACGGGTGAATCAGTAGACTGAAAGGTCAAAATGGGTCGACCGTTGGCGTAGGGTAAAATCACTGTTTGGATAACCGTTAACTTGTTGAACGGTCCAACAGAAAACTTGTTTAAGTCGGCCGTTCTGCACAAACTGGCAAATGCTTAGTTTGAGTGATTTTTGACCTAAGTTTGGCTGATCTATTGAAGTCCAATTGAAGTGAAATTTGGTGTGTGACTTATACAAGGAACCCAGTGTGTGAGTGAATAGATTTAAACTCTTCTATGCTCAAGTTCACATATATTCCTCAGACTCAAATAAAGGCAAAATTACATGTCTTCAATTAGCTTTCTTACATGTCTTGACTTCATTCCATTCTTCCTTAAGTCTTGATCACATGTAGATGTTAGGAGAATACAATATATCTTCTATGCATAATGTGTGCTACCTTATATTTGATTGTGATTATGATTATGTTATTTAAATCATCAAAACATAGATTAAGGACAAGGACAACAGTAACTCTAACGATTCATTACTGGGAAGCACAACGACATCTCATTGTCTATTTTGATCTTCGCACAGAGCGATGACTGCATCAACATGTAAATATCTCGTTTCAGGGTAAACTATTGGAATCATAAAATGAGGGAAAATGATTGAAATTGTTATTATTTTACCTAAAGTATTACCACGCATTCGTCCGTGTTCCCCCACTTTGGGTAACACTGTCAGTAGATATCATTGTCTTTCGATCTCTACAGGCCTTTTGTATGCCAGCAGTCAGGTTGTTGAACGTTTTAATTAAACCGCAAGTGCACGGCATCGGTGAAGATGTGGGAAACACGGGTCGTCCACAGGTAGGTGAGCAGTCTCTTGTTTATCAGAAATCAAGTGGCGAAAATGTAGAAGAGAGTTTTATTATCATACTCTATGCTACACTACACTACGAAGTACAAAAAGCGAACGAAATCAATAAACGATGAATACCAAACTAAACTAATAACTAAATAAGTGTTGGAATTGAGCAATAGAAAACCCCTAAGAGGTGGAGTGAATGCACACATGCAAAGAGGTGGGTGTTGAACACATTCTTTAAGCACAAATAAAGGTGGTGTTATCATGCATAGGAAGTGTCTAAATGCTATGGCAAAACCTATCAATCCATTCACCAACCTAGTTGATTAACATTTACATATACAAGTTTTTTATTTCAGAACCTAAACAAGCATGAGAGGTGTCTAATCATTTTGGCAAAACTCATCAAGTTATAAATTCTATCCTAAACAAGCAAGCATACATTCATGTTTTATCAACACATTGTATATAAAGCATTCATTCCATTCTCTAATGCATGTATGAACATCTACTCCACCCCCAAAGGGGATAGAACTACTCACTACACATTAAACTAACTATTACGTTAAGCAAGGAAAGCATATTAACTAAGCTACTAAAACTAATGAAATGAAATTAAACAAAGTAAATAAAGCAACATGAAACAAACCACATAATAAAGAAACTTTTATTAAAATCACTCACAATTCATGTAGCATCCTCCTACTTTAATGTGTGCTTCAAGGCCTCACTTCTAGTAGGAAGAATAGCCACTCAAAATATGAAGTGATTCTAATAGAAGGTGAAGAGTTCTATTTATAGCCAAAGAAAAAGGCAATCCGGGACAATCCCCCGATGTGGGACTAAACAAATACCAGAAATAGAATAAACATCCTCTAATACATGTGCTAGCAAAGTTTGAGCAGATCCAGAAGGATCCAGACCACCAATTAGCGGTCCATAAAGTCTGGATCCGGCTGGAATTTATTCTGGGCTTTTCTGGATTTCTTTGTCGGTCTTTGATGCATCTACTTTGTTTATTGGAGCTCCGACCCGAATCTAATTACCGAAATACTCCCCAAGATGGTGTGGAGTTTTCTGTTGTTTCTCTTTGGTCCTTCGGTCTTACGTTCAGGTCCTTCTCCCTTGCATCTTAGTCCCCAGCTCTCACAATTCAGTCCTTTTGCCCTTTTTTGGGTCCTTTTATGCTTCATCTCTTCAAACCTATTTATTTCTGAAATTCAAACATAAAACTCATCACGTAGCATTGTTTAGGTGAAAGATAATGGATATAAGATACAAATATAACCATGAAATGATGTCAATCACAGGCCCTCAAAAACCACCTCCACCCAAGTGTATGTTCTCATTTCCTCTAGGTTTTTGAACCAAACATCCACCATCTCTTCGCTCTGTCTAAACCATCACGCAAAAGGAAGGTACTCACAAGAAGATAAAACATAAGTTTAACACTCTTCGTCCTCTCCCTTCCAGGGTCACAACTTAAAAGAGACAATTGTTTCAATTAAAGTTTAAACCTCAAGTGCACGACCACGATGAAGTGGTCGCAAGTATGGGTCGAGTCCACCAGGAGGTGTGTCAACTCTGGTTCTTCAGAAATCAAGTGGAAAATAAGGGGAGAAGAAGTTTGATTACACTAAACTATGCTACGCTAAACAAGCAATTAACCAACAAGAAAGATGAAAGCTCAAGACTAACAAAAACTAACTAAGCAACTAATCAAAGTAGAAGACGAAATTCATTAAGGAAACCCCCCCCAGGGTGGAGTGTGTGTACACATGTGACAAGGTGGTCAAGAATGCATCAATAAAGCACAAGTGTAGGTTGTGTTTTCATTGGCGGTCTCAGGTCGCCGATTGGCGGTCTGAAGTGCTCACCTTGACTCCAAACTTCTCCAAGCGTTCCTCCTGATGACTCCAAGTCTCCTGAAACAAAGCAAAACTACAAAACACAAATTAAATCCACTCGAATCGTCCAAACAAGAGTCTGGACTGGCACCTCCCCGGCAACGGCGCCAAAAACTTGTTGAACGTTTTATTTAAACCGCAACTGCACGGCCGTGATGAAGCGGTGGCAAGTATGGGTCGTCCTCAGGGAGGTGAGCAGCCTCTTGTTTATCAGAAATCAAGTGGCAAAAATTGGGGGAGAAAGATTGATTATGCTACTCTACACTAAACTACGCTAAGAAGTATGAAATGCGAAAGAAAGCAACAAACGATTAACTAAAACTAAACTAAGAATGAAAGTAGAGTGCTGGAATACAGAAGTGGAAAACCCCTAAGAGGTGTAGTGAGTGCACACAAGCAAAGAGGTGGGTGTAGAATACATTCTTTAAGCACATGAAGGTGGTGTTTATCATGCATAGGAAGTGTCTAAATGTTATGGCAAAACCTATCAATCTATTCACCAACCTAGTTGATTAACATTTACATATACAAGTTGTTTATTTCAGAACCTAAACAAGCAATTGAGGTGTCTAATCATTTTGGCAAAACTCATCAAGTTATAAATTCTATCCTAAACAAGCAAGCATACATTCATGTCTTATCAACACATCAAAAATAAAGCATTCATCCCATTCTCTAATGCATGTATGTACATCTACTCCATCCCCCAAAGGGGATGGAACTACTCACTAAACATTACACTAATTATTAAACTAAGCAAAGAAAGCATATTAACTAAGCTAATAAAACTAATGAAATGAGATTAAGCAAAGCAAAACAAGAAACATAAAACAAACAACATAATAAAGAAAACTTGTATTAAAATGAGTCACATTAAAAGTAGCATCCTCCTACTTTAGTGTGTGCTTCAAGGCCTCGCTTCTAGTAGGAAGAATAGCCACTTAAAATATGGAGTGATTACAATAGGAGGTGAAGAGTTCTATTTATAGGCATGGAAAAAGCTAATCCGGGACAATCCCCCGATGTGGGACTAAACCAATACCAAACATGGACTAAATATACACTAATACGTAACCCAGAGAACTCTTAGCGGATTTTGGCCAAAAGTGACCGCCAATTAGCGGTCTTGGACCGCCAATTGACGGTCTAAAACGTCCGGATCCATCTGGAATTTGTGCTGGGCTTTGCTTAGTGTATGTGGTGGTCTTAGATGCATCTATTTCGTTTATTGGATCTCCGACCCGAATAGAATTGCCAAAATACTCCCCATGATGGTGTGGAGTATTCTGGTTTGCTCTTAGGTCCTTCTGTCTTGCGTTCTGGTCCTTCTCCCTAGCATTTTGGTCCCTAGATCTCACAATTCAGTCCTTTTTCCCAGCTTTTGGGTCCTTTTATGCTTCATCTCTTCAAACCTTTTTATTCCTGAAAACTAAACATAAAACTCGTGACATAGCATTGTTTAGGTGAAAGATAATGGATATAAGATACAAATATAAGCATGAAATGATGTCAATCAAATATCCCCACACCTAACTTTTGCTAGTCCCGAGCAAAACAAAGAAAGAGAAAGCATACGAAAAACAAGAAATCCTAACTCACTTTCGTAGGAATCACGATTGCACTTAGCACGTGCGACAAGCCGTTAAACCACATTGTCGCCAAGGAGGAGTGTTGTCTCCTGAGGGTTTTCAGTGGATATACCCACAAAATCCGAACAAGATGCATTAATCAATCTAGTTACACGACTCGTTGGACTTATTTTGTCGGTCATGGGACGCGGTAATACTACGGGTCGACTCTATATATGTAATCGGTCCACACACCTAGCCTAATGAGTTATTCGTGAGAGTTAGTTAAGGACTTAAGTGAAAGACATGGGCAACCTTAACTTCTGAATGTGATACAATGTGTAAAGTCCATTTTGGTTCTTATTTGACTCTCTTTTTTTTCTTTTTTTTTCTTTTTTTTCTTTGGAGCAGTTTATTGGTTTGTGTTTGATTCTCCCAGGGTCAGGTTTCGTGCATCATTGCCCATGAGGACTTACACTATCTCGTACACCTTCCCCCAAATCTCCACATAGGGCGATCCCTACCACCCGTGTAACGGGAGTTCGGTCGGCGCATCCCAAGTCAGATGACTCGAAAGCACCAGGCACAAAGTCCCCTCAGACCTACTTTCCCGAGTGATAGGAGCCATGCGAGAAGAGAGAACACCACTTATTTATCTACATGGGAACCAAAACCCCTACACTTAAGTTTCACAAAAAGAGATTAAAGGCCATTGACTACGACAAACTTCCTGATACTAACATACACGAATTATTGGCTCACTAGGTTCAGGGTGGACTTCTTTAAATGTTTGAGTGTTGAAACCCTATGATTACACGCCCCCCGAGGGAAAACCGGGGTGCATCCTTACGACTCGATAAGACCTAAAGCCAGTAAACTAGAAATCCTAATGCATCAAGTTCAAGACAATTTTGGGAGCTTTCTTTTTACTTTGCCTCTCAACGGTTTTGCACATGCTAAACACACGCAAAACCCACAAAAACATTTTCTTTCGCAAACACATGAAGATTTTGAAAGAAATGTGAAAATTTTAAATCACTAGGCAAGCAAAAGAAGACAAGTCACCCAAGGATCATGGCAAGCAGATATATCAATATTAAATGCGGCACACTAACATGACCCTAACAATGCACACAAAAGAAAACAAAAAAATCAAAAGAAAAGACTCGACTATGTACACACGTAAAACACCCCCCCACACCTACTTCATGCATTGTCCTCAATGAATGTGAACAAGATACTACATGGATATATGCATGAAAAAGGAAAGATCTCACCAACATGAAGTACAAAGGGACGTTCAGGGTCATGTTGATGGACACAAACCCAAATTCCCTCAAAACCTGTGAGAAGCTGAAGAAGGGAGATAAATACGTGAAGGAAGTGGGCCCAAGTACACAAGGGTTAGGGCCCACAACAATCGATTCTCACTGAAGGAGTCTTTTATTACACACTTTTTTTCTTTTTTTTCTTTTTGTTTTTTTGTTTTTGTTTTTCTTTTTGTTTTTTTATTTTTTTACAAGATATATACATCAACCAAGACATTCTCATAATCATTTGGTCAAGGAACATCAAATGAGAACATCAAATGAGAACATCAAGTTTTGAGGACCAGAGACTTACCGAGATGGGCAAACTTCACTGGTACTCTGAGGTGTCATGAGGGGTGAAAGGTCAAAGCTGAACGACTCGAACCCACTCATGATATTGGTTGGGTGTGGGCAACAAAGAATGAAGTTGTGTTGCCTCACTACGGTTTAGTTGCTCATCGAACAAAACCCTCCAACCAATAGGCGGGTGCATCAGAATGAGTTCCTCAGGATCATTCGATGGATGCAGCAGACTTGCATCACTAAGAACGGGGCTGCTCCTCAAGTCATGCAACAAGGACCTCCCACCATCATTTAGATCATCAAGCATAAGCTCGGTCATAGGTGGGTCCTTGTTGGAGTCAATATGAAGCTCAAATGGCTCAATGGCCATGGGACATGAGGTAGAGACACCTTCTGGTATAGGCATATGATGAGGTGTCTAACTCTCACTAGTACTCTCAACTGAATCATGCAACGAACACTCCCTTTGGACATTCATGTTCGAGGCCAGCTCACTCTGTTGCATTGCGAAGACAACCAATGAGTTTTCGCTGGGCCTACAAACATTCTGAACGGGTTGCATTAGGGTTAGGGGTGTTTGTTGATTTTGTGGTGCTTTCTCTAATTGGTGGATGAGATTTAGATTTAAAGGTTCATCCATGGGTTCCTGTTGCCTACCAGAGTTGAACACATGAAACTCGGCACTCATGTTACCGAATGAGAGCTTCATGAGACCATTTCTACAATTAATCAAGGCATTGGAGGTGGCCAGAAATGGTCTGCCCAAAATCAAAGGTATTTGAGAGTGGGTGTTCGCAACAGGATTGGTATCGAGGACACCAAAATCATCTGGAAATATAAAATCTCAAACTTTGATAAGCACGTCCTCGATAATCCCCATGGGAATACGAATGGATCTATCCGCCAATTGAAGGGTGATCTTAGTTGGTTTCAATTCTCCCAAGTTCAACTGTTGATAAACAGAGTATGGGAGGAGGTTGACCGATGATCATAAATCAAGCAAAACATTGCTCATTCTAGTGTCCCCTATCATACACTGAATAGTAGGACATCCAGGGTCCTTGTATTTTGTGTAGGTGGGATTTCACAAAAGTGTGCTGATATTTGCAGCAAAGAATGCTTTCTTAGGAACATTGGTCTTCCTCTTGGTTGTGCAGAGATCCTTCAACACTTTGGCATATTGAGGTATTTGTTGGATGACATCCAACAAGGGGATGTTAACCTTTACTTGCTTAAACACCTCTAATATCTTGTCCATGTTGTCACTCTGCTTTTTGGTTAACCTACTTGGATAGGGAGCTTTTGGCAGGTAGGTTTTCTGCGGTGCTTGAGAAGGAAGCCTTGGTGTATTACCCTCACCCTCAACCTCTTCTTCACCACCATTCCCACTGAGGGGCTGCATAGATGGTGGTGGGTGTGACAAGGAAATGTGATTGTCAACCTGTTTTCCTTTTCTTAAGGTAACAATGGCATTGACATGGTGAACAGGTTCCTCCACATGGTTCACTTGCCTCCCCCAAGGTACCACGTTCTCACTTTGCGTGTGTTGTTGTTGGTACACACGGGGGGTTAGCCTCAGGCTGGCTAGGAAAAGACCCTCTCTCTCTTCCATGTACAGACTGAGCCAATTGGCCCATCTAAAGCTCTAGAGATTTGATGGTCTGCTGATTTGAAGTGAGAACTTGACTTGTGGTTGACATAAAAAATTTCATTGAGTTTTCAAATCCACGAGTCAAGGTCTCAAGAGAATTGAATCGGGTTTCCATATTGTTGGAATTTGGGAAACCGGATTGATTGGTGGTTTGCGCTTGGGGTGGCTGATAGGAATGTGCATGCATGGGAGGTTGGTGTGATTGGTAATGTGGTCTAGAGGGGTTTGAAGGACCACCCAAGGCATTAGTTTGGTTCCATGAAAAATTGGGGTGGTTTCTCCATCCCGGATTATAAGATGATGAGTATGGGTCATTCCTAGCTCTGTCATAGATGGCATTGGCACGCTCCATCTCAGGAGGAATAGACACACACTCGCTTTCTACATGACCTATCCTACCACATGAATGACAGGGAACTGGACTAGATGTGGACATGTGAGGTGCACCCTGTTGGTTTTGGAGCTCAATCGAATCCATACGGCGCATTAAGGGCGCCATGCGCGCCTCGGTGGCCGTAGTGGTATCGACAACAAATGCGGCACCCGATCTAGTCGAGTTTGCATTCGCGATCCTTGCTCCTATACTAGATGATGCAGGTGGTTCCCTCACACTCTCCCATTGCATGGTTTTCTCAGCGAGGTCTTCTAGGAAGGCCCATGCCTCCCTTTCATCCTTTCCCAAGAACTCTCCTTGACACATGGACTCAAGGAGCGTTCGGGACAGGATGTGAAGACCCTCGTACACAATCTGACAAAGGCGCCACAACTCAATGCCTTGGTGAGGGCACCAGGATAGTAGCTCTTTGAACCTCTTTAGATATGCATGAAATGGTTTGGTCTCATGTTCATAGAACGAATTGATTTCGTTCCTCAATTTTTGAGTCCGATGATTTGGAAAGTATTTCTTGAGGAATGCAGATTTAAACTCATCCCAAGTC
This sequence comes from Triglochin maritima, assembly GCA_963682175.1. Taxonomy (NCBI): domain Eukaryota; kingdom Viridiplantae; phylum Streptophyta; class Magnoliopsida; order Alismatales; family Juncaginaceae; genus Triglochin; species Triglochin maritima. The sequence goes on from OY821785.1 coordinate 17,201,316, forward strand.
CTAAAGGCATTCGCCTGATTGCTGTACAACCACTTCTTGGCGTCATCCTTTAGTGCAAAAGGAACGAGCCTAAGATGGATGGAGTCTGTGCTAAGTTGTTGCAGCTTGAACATAGCACATACCTCCTCAAATTCCCTGAGAAAGATATAGGGGTCACCCTTCCCAGTGAAGCGAGGGAGCATGGAAATAAACTGAGGCTTAACCTCAAAATGGTTCCCATTAGCCTCTGGTAATACGACGCACGAGGGTAGAGCTGTACGGCTCGGGTAGCATCGATCACGTAGAGGTATGGGAGCGATAACTGGAAGCACTGGTGGAGCAGGTGGGTCCAGCAACTGCTCCTCCTCACGGAAATTAGCAGCCATTGAACCCGGACTGCGTGCGACACGAGAGGAGGAAGGCGTCGAGAAGTCGACTACCGAAGCAGGGTTGACAACGCGCCTCGTCAAACGACCACTCTCGTCTCGTGCCCACAAAAGCATGCACAAAGGTGCACACACCCAAACCTAAACTTCTTTTTTTTAACAAAGAATGTGCGTAGAGGAGAAGACGAGGGAACACAGGAGAGAAAGAATGACTCAGGAGAGAAGGGAAGAAGTCCTTATGCTACGACGGATGGGTACAGGTAGAAGCAAACAAGCAAACAAGGCTCAAGCAATCCTAAGGTCGCTATAGGTCATTACAGCTAGACGATGCCTAACTGCGAGGTCACACGGTCTCAACACTCCTCACCTCCCTACAACGAGGTCCACAAAGCCCAGCAAGTGAGCCAAGATCCGGGGATCTCGTCTCTCCTACTATCGACAAAGTGGGCAACGTGGATCAGGTCATGACGGTCAGGACCGGATCACTCTCCTAATGCACCCGAAATCCTTAGGGCCAAAGTCTACTTGATTTTAAAAATTAGTCTCTTTATTAGTGTGGTTTGTGGGGGCAAAGGAAAGGGTGATGAAATCCCCCACCTTATCTTTTATGGGACAGCCCCTCCTTAGTAGCGTTTTGGAGTCTTAATCTAGCAATCAACTCTCCAAACAAACGCTCAACTCACACTTGTTTCAATGCACTTCCTACTAACTAATGCATGCTCATACGAAATGCATGAATGAGAGTAGAAGGTGCGTACCTCACGCTTGCTCTCAGCAACAGAAAACAAAGCTAAGAGAAAAGACAATCTAAATGCCTAAGTCACATACATGATGCATGACCTAAACAACAAGAATGCCTAATCTTTTGCTTTGAGTTTTAGGGTCCAAGTTGCTTAAAGGAGGTTTGATTATGGATCTGGGAACAAACTATAAGTCAAAACATGTCAAATTAAATCCCAGATCACTACATCAATTATGCAAACAGACCAAAGAAATAAGAGAGCCAACAGAGCTTACCAAACCGCCAATTGGCGGTCTCAGGTCGCTGATTGGCGGTCTGAAGTGCTCAGCTTGACTCCAAACTTCTCCAAGCGTTCTCCTGATGACTCCAAGTCTCCTGAAACAAAGCAAAACTACAAAACACAAATTAAATCCACTCGAATCGTCCAAACAAGAGTCTGGACTGGCACCTCCCCGGCAACGGCGCCAAAAACTTGTTGAACGTTTTATTTAAACCGCAACTGCACGGCCGTGATGAAGCGGTGGCAAGTATGGGTCATCCTCAGGGAGGTGAGCAGCCTCTTGTTTATCAGAAATCAAGTGGCAAAAATTGGGGGAAAAAGATTGATTATGCTACTCTACACTAAACTACGCTAAGAAGTATGAAATGCGAAAGAAAGAAACAAACGATTAACTAAAACTAAACTAAGAATGAAAGAAGAGTGCTGGAATACAGAAGTGGAAAACCCCTAAGGGGTGGAGTGAGTGCACACAAGCAAAGAGGTGGGTGTAGAATACATTCTTTAAGCACATGAAGGTGGTCTTTATCAAGCATAGGAAGTGTCTAAATGTTATGGCAAAACATATCAATCTATTCACCAACTTAGTTGATTAACATTTACATATGCAAGATGTTTATTTCAGAACCTAAACAAGCATGAGAGGTGTCTAATCATTTTGGCAAAAATCATCAAGTTATAAATTCTATCCTAAACAAGCAAGCATACATTCATGTTTTATCAACACATCAAAAATAAAGCATTCATCCCATTCTCTAATGCATGTATGTACATGTACTCCACCCCCCAAAGGGGATGGAACTACTCACTAAACATTACACTAATTATTAAACTAAGGAAAGAAAGCATATTAACTAAGCTAATAAAACTAATGAAATGAGATTAAGCAAAGCAAAACAAGAAACATAAAACAAACAACATAATAAAGAAAACTTGTATTAAAATGACTCACATTAAAAGTAGCATCCTCCTACTTTAGTGTGTCCTTTAAGGCCTCACTTCTAGTATGAAGAATAACCACTTAAAATATGGAGTGATTACAATAGGAGGTGAAGAGTTCTATTTATAGGCATGGAAAAAGCTAATCCGGGACAATCCCTCGATGTGGGACTAAACCAATACCAAAAATGGACTAAGTATACACTAATACGTAACCCAGAGAAATCTTAGCGGATTTGGGCCAAACGTGACCGCCTATTAGCGGTCTTGGACCTCCAATTGGCGGTCTACAACGTCCAGATCCATCTGGAATTTGTGCTGGGCTTTGCTTAGTGTAGTTGGTGGTCTTAGATGCATCTACTTCGTTTATTGGATCTCCGACCTGAATAGAATTGCCAAAATACTCCCCATGATGGTGTGGAGTATTCTGGTTTGCTCTTAGGTCCTTCTGTCTTGCGTTCAGGTCTTTCTCCCTTGCATTTTGGTCCCTAAATCTCACAATTCAGTCATTTTTCCCAGCTTTTGGGTCCTTTTATGCTTCATCTCTTCAAACCTATTTATTCCTGAAAACTAAACATAAAACTCGTGACATAACATTGTTTAGGTGAAAGATAATGGATATAAGATACAAATATAAGCATGAAATGATTTCAATCATCCTCTAAGCAACTTGGACCTTAAAACCTAAAGCAAAAGATTAGGCATTCTTTCTTGTTTAGGTCATGCATCATGTATGTGACTTAGGCATGTAGATTGTCTTTTATTTTAGCTTTATTTTCAGTTGCTGAGTGCTGGCGTGAGGTACGCACCTTCTACTCTCATTCATCCATTTTGTATGAACATACATTAGTTATTAGGAAGTGCATTGCAACAAGTGTGAGTTGAGCGTTTGTGTGGAGAGTTGATTGTTAGATTAAGACTCCAAAACGCTACTAAGGAGGGGCTGTCCCATAAAAGATAAGGTGGGGGATTTCATCACCCTTTCCTTCTCCCCACAAACCACACTAATGAAGATCCTAATTTTTAAAATCAAGTAGACATTGGCCCTAAGGATTTCGGGCGCATTAGGAGAGTGATCCGGTCCCGACCGTCATGACCTGATCGGCGTTGCCCACTCTGTCGATAGTAGGAGAGACGAGATCTCCAGATCTTGGCTCACATCCCGGGCTTTGTGGTCCTCGTCGTAGGGAGGTGAGGCGTGTTGAGGTTGTGTGACCTCGTAGTTAGGCGTAGTCTAGCTGTAAGGACCTACAGCGACCTTGGATTGCTTGAGCCTTGTTTGCTTGTGTGCTTCTACCTGTACCCATTCGCCGTACCATAAGGACTTCTTCCCTTCTCTCCTGAGTCATTCTTTCTCTCCTGTGTTTCCTCGTCTTCTCCTCTACGCACATTCTTTGTTAAAAAAAGTTTTGGTTTGTGTGTGTGCACCTTTGTGCATGCTTTCGTGGGCACGAGACGAGGCGCATTGTCAATCTAGCTTCGGTAGTCGATTTCTCGACGCCTTCCTCCTCTCGTGTCACACTGAGTCTGGGTTCAATGGCTGCTGATTTCCGTGAGGAGGAGCAGTTGCTGGACCCACCTGTTCCACCTGTGCTTCCTGTTGTGGCTCCCATACCTCTACGTGATCGATGCTACCCCAGCCGTACTGCTCTACCCTCATGCATCGTATTGCCAGAGGCAAATGGGAACCATTTTGAGGTTAAGCCTCAGTTTATTTCCATGCTCCCTTACTTCGCTGGGAAAGGTGACCCCTATATCTTTCTCAGGGAATTTGAGGAGGTCTGTGCTATGTTCAAGCTGCAACAACTTAGCACAGACTCCATCGATCTTAGGCTTGTTCCTTTTGCACTAAAGGATGACGCAAAGAAGTGGTTGTACAGCAACCAGGCGAATGCCTTTAGGACTTGGGAGGAGTTTCAATCTGCATTCCTCAAGAAGTACTTCCCAAATCATCGGACTCAAAAATTGAGGAACGAAATTCATTCGTTCTATCAACTTGAGACCAAAACATTTCATGCATATCTAGAGAGGTTCAAGGAGCTACTATCCTCATGCCCTCACCATGGCATCGAGTTGTGGCGCCTGTGTCTGGTTTTTTACGAGGGTATTCAACATCCCGTCCCGGACGGTCCATGAGTCATGTGTCAAGGAGAGTTTTTAGGAAAGGATGAAAGGGAGGCATGGGCTTTCCTAGAAGACATCGCTGAGAAAACCATACACTGGGAGAGTGTAAGGGAACCACCTGCATCATCTAGCATAGGAGTGAGGATCGCAAATGCAAACTCGACTAGATCGGGTGCCGCATTTGCCGTTGATACCACTACGGCCACGGAGGCCCGTATGGCGGCCTTAATGCACTGTATGGATTCGATTGAGCTCCAAAACCAATAAGGTGCACCTCACATGTCCACATCTGGTCGAGTTCTCTGTCATTCATGTGGTAGGATAGGTCATGTAGAAAGCGAGTGTGCGTCCATTCCTCCTAAGATGGAACATGTCAACGCCATCTATGACAGAGCTAGGAATGACCCATACTCATCATCTTATAATCCTGGATGGAGGAACCACCCCAATTTTTCATGGAACCAAAATAATTCCCCGGGTGGTCCTTCAAACTCCTCTAGACCCCTAACCAACCACACCAACCTCCCATGCATGCACAATCTTATCAGCCACCCCAAGCTCAAATCACCAATCAATCGGGTTTCCCAAATTCCAATAATATGGAAACCCAATTCAATTCGCTTGAGACCTTGACTCGTGGACTTGAAAACTCAATGATTTTTTTTTATGTCAACCACAAGTCAAGTTCTTACTTCAAATCAACAGACCATCAAATCTCTAGAGCTTCAGATGGGCCAATTGGTTCAGTCTGTACATGAAAGAGAGAGAGGGTCTTTGCCTAGCCAGCCTGAGGCTAACCCCCGTATGTACCAGCAACAACACATGCAAAATGAGAATGTGGAACCTCAGGGGTGGTAAGTGAACCATGTGGAGGAACCTGTTCACCATGTCAATTCCATTGTAACCTTAAGGAATGGAAAACAGGTTGACAATCACATTTCCTTGCTGCCCACCACCATCTATGCAGACCCTCAGTGGGAATGGCGGTGAAGAAGAGGCTGAGGGTAATACACCAACGCCTCCTTCTCAGGCACCGCAGAAAACCTACCTGCCAAAAATCCCCTTGTTGGATGTCATCCAACAAATACCTCAATATGCCAAAGTGTTGAAGGATCTCTGCACAACCAAGAGGAAGACCAATGTTCCTAAGAAAGCATTCTTGGCTGCAAATGTAAGCTCACTTTTGTTGAATCCCGCCTACATAAAATACAAGGACCCTGAGTGTCTTACTATTCAGTGTACGAAGGGGACACTAGCATGAGTAATGTATTTCTTGATTTAGGATCGGCGGTCAACCTCCTCCCATTTTCTGTTTATCAACAGTTGAACTTGGGAGAATTGAAACCAACTAAGATCACCCTCCAATTATCGGATAAATCCATTCGTATTCCAAAGGGGATTATCGAGGACGTGCTTATCAAAGTTGGAGATTTTATATATCCATTCGATTTTGTTGTCCTCGATACCAATCCTGTTGCGAACACCCACTCTCAAAAACCTTTTATTTTGGGTAGACCATTTCTGGCAACCTCCAATGCCTTAATTAATTGTAGAAATGGTATCATGAAACTCTCATTCGGTAACATGAGTGCTGAGTTTCATGTGTTCAACTCTGGTAGGGAACATGAGCCCATTGACCAACCTTTAAATCTCAATCTCATCTGCCAATTAGACAAAGCACCGTAAAATCAGCGAACACCCCTAACACCAATGCAACCCATTGAGAATGTTTGTGGGCCCAGTGAAAACTCATTGCTTGTCTTTTCAATGCAACAGAGTGAGCTGGCATCAAACATTAATGTCCAAAAGGAGTGTTGGTTGCATGATTTAGTTGAGATTACTAGTGAGACTGAGACACCTCATCATATGCCTATACCAGAAGGTGTCTCTATCTCACGTCCCTTGGCCATTGAGCCATTTGAGCTTCATCTTGACTCCAACAAGGACCCATCTACGACCGAGCTTATGCTTGATGATATAAATGATGGCGGGAGGTCCTTGTTGGACGACTTGGGGTGAAGCCCCAAGCTTGAGGAACTCATTCCGATGCACCCACCTATTGGTTGGAGGGTTTTGTTCGATGAACAACTAAACCCTAGTAAGGCAACACAACTTCATTCATTCATGTTGCCTACACCCAACCAATATCATGAGGGGTTCGAGCCTTTCAGCTTTGACCTTTCACCCCTCATGACACCTCATAGTACCAGGGAAGTTTGCCCATCTCGGCAAGTATCTGGTCCTCATAACTCGATGTTCTCATTTGATGTTCCTTGACCAAATGATTATGAGAATATCTTAGTTGATGTATATATCTTGTACAAAAAAATGTAATAAAAGACTCCATGAGCGAGCATTGATTGTTGTGGGCCACAACCCTTGTGTACTTGGGCCCCATTTCTTCACGTATTTGTCTCCCTTCTTCAGTATCTCACAGGTTTTGAGGGAATTCGGGTTTGTGTCCATCAACATAACCATGGACTTCCTTTTGCGCTTTATGTTGGTGAGATCTTTCATTTTCATGCATAAATCCATGTAGTATCTTGCTCACATTCATTGAGGACAATGCATGAAGTTGGTGTGTGGGGGGGGTGTTTTACGTGTGTACATAGTCAAGTCTTTTTCCTTTGATTTTGTTTTCTTTTGTGTGTATTGATAGGGTCATGTTAGTGTGTTGCATTTAATATCAATATATCTGCTTGCCATGATCCTTGGGTGACTTATCTTCTTTTGCTTGCCTAGTGCTTTAGAATTTTCACATTTCTTTCAAAATCTTCATGTGTTTGCGAAAGAAAATGTTTTTGTGGGTTTTGCGTGTGTTTAGCATGTGCAAAACTGTTGAGAGGCAAAGTAAAAAGAAAACTCCCAAAAATGTCTTGAACTTGATGCATTAGGATATCTAGTTTACTTGCTTTAGGTCTTATCGAGTTGTTAGGATGCACCTCGGTTTTCCCTCGGGGGGGCGTGTAATCATAGGGTTTCAGCACTCAAACATTTAAAGAAGTCCACCCTGAACCTAGTGAGTCAAATAATTTGTGTCTGTTAGTATAAGGAAGTTTGTCATAGTCAAGGGCCATTAATTTTTTTTTGTGAAACTTAAGTGTAGGGGTTTTGGTTCCCATGTAGATAAATAAATAAGTGGTGTTCTCTCTTCTCACACGGCTCCAATCACTCGGGAAAGTAGGTCTGAGGGGACTGTGCCTGGTGCTTTCGAGTCATCTGACTTGGGATGCACCGACCGAACTCCCGTTACACGGGTGGTAGGGATCGCCCTATGTGGAGATTTGGGGAAAGGTGTACGGGATAGTGTAGGTCCTCACAGGAAATGATGCACAAAACCTGACGCTGGGAGAATCAAACACCAACCAATAAAATGCTACAAAGAAAAAAATTAAAAAAAATAAAAGAGTAAATTATATTTTGGGTCCTTTTATGCTTCATCTCTTCAAACCTATTTATTTTTGAAATTAAAACATAAAACTTGTCACATAGCATTGTTTAGGTAAAAGATAGTGGATATAAGATACAAACATAAGCATGAAATTATGGTTTTGCCATAACCATTAGGGTTTACCCATTGCTTGGTGGCATTCTCTCTACTAAGGAGTAAGCCTTGAAGCAAAACTCAAGGTGGAGAAGAATGCTACCTTCACTGTGAGTCATTGTTAATAAAATAATTGTTTTTGTTTCTTTTAATTCTTGCATGTTTCTTTAGTTTATGTTTCTTTCGATTAGCTTCTTTAATGTTCCTTTCTTGCTTAGTTGAATTTCTTTTCAGTGATATGTTTCATTTTGTTAATGTAGTTAGTGTAATGAGTAGTGAGTAGTTCCATCCCCATTTGGGGGGGGGGGGGTGGGTGGAGAAATATGTGATATGATAACGTAGTGTATTAGGTGTGTGTTATCTTAATCCCTTGAGCCTTATATGATTTCCATAACCATCTAATGGGATTTCACTCTTATCTTTGATATGCTAATGCTCTTGAATGAAGCTTAGTTTATGCTTAGATTAGTGGACCTATTTTATGGGGAATGATAAGGTGAGGATATGGATGGAATTAATATAGGAAACATGACTTGTAGTGTATGTGCTCTTGTTGCCTTGGCCTAGGTTAATGCCTTGTATGTTTTGATGATATAGTCTTATCTTAATTCATGTGGAGGCATAGTAGGGTCTAGTCTTTATACATGAGTTCATTTAGCTTCATTCCAATTATTGTCTTGTATGTTTTCATGATGTAGTCTAATCTTATTTCATGTGGAGGCAAAGTTGGATTTAGTTTTTTGATTTCGTGCACTACATGTTGTGAGGAGCATAATTGAACACATACACACACACACATCTTTATATTCACATTATTTGTCTACCTCCTATAGGGTTTAGTTTTATTGCTTATCTTCATTTCCTTTTGCATTCTAGTGTAATTTAGAGTAATCAATCTTTCTCTCCTTTCTTTACCACTCGCCTTCGCACAACCCAAACGTCGACACACCTCCCAGGGGACGACCCGTATTTTCCACCGCTTCAGCGCGGGCGTGCACTTGCGGTTAATATCAAATGAATCAATCAAGTTTTTGGCGCTGTTGTCGGGGAGGTGCTCTGTAACGCCCCCCGATCTCGCGGGTACGCACACTGGGAACCAACTCAAGTGTCGCGATCAGAGACCTCCGCGACGACCGAAGGAGTTACAAAAGACAGACCAAACGACGACTCGACAATGCGTAGAGAGATCATACATGGATAGACTAACATAAAACATAACTGAAAAGTGTGAGATTATCCATATATGGTAACAAGGTCAAATACATTACATCAAGTTCAAAAGGGAGATACATCATAAATAATGCGGAAGCAAAAGAGAAACTGAAAAATCTGGTCGACGTGCCCCTCGTGTACAGAATATTCGACTACTCGTCCAGTCTGCCCTGTGGAAACCTAAGTACCTGCAAGCACCGCATTAACAAATGCGTGAGTTTTCAATTAAGAAAACTCAGTATGCCCCTGGCCCAATCAGAGTTATATGGAAGAATGCATGCAATCTATCGAAGACAAAAGCATCCCAAAACAGAAACAGAAAAGCACATAATGCATCAAAAGGCTACAACCCCAACAGTCGTGCCAATCGGGTAACACCCGCAGAAATCTCTCCAAGGGAGCCAGAATACCAACCATGCTGGTCAGAACATAACAAAAAGCATCAAATGCGACAGAAGGCTACGACTCCATAAGTCATGCCGGTCGGGCGCACCCGAACCATTCCTCGAAAGGAACCAGAACACCAGCCTCGCTGGTCAAAGGCGGTCACTCGACAGTGACCCACCGCTCGGCACAAAGCGGTGCGCCGGATAAGTGTCCCAATTCGCGGCAAGTGACCTACATGGTGCCATCGCGAACTTGGGAACACCTACCCTGAGACAGAATGGCAGCGCGCCTGCCCAGGACTTATCTTAGGCCTGGCCTCCCAACGTGAAGGTCTTATGCGAATGGCCTCCGGAACTAAAGGACCCACTCGTGGCCCGTCGGCCCAGAAAACGGAATGTGCCCAGTATTATTAATCAGATTAAATGCAATGCAAGCTACTTAAGCATCTAAAATCTAATGCATCTACAGTGTATGGAACAAGCTCAAGGAGGATTATCCGGATACCCTCCTAGCAGCCCTAAACCAACTCGGAAATCAGACATACCAATCAGGAATCAACCCACACTCACAATAGCAAGCAATCATAACTAGATCGACAATCAAGATAACAACTAATCGAGTCATCTACGGGTCATGATAAGGATGTTATAAGGTCTGAAATCCTATGCGTCATACATATCCACAACAACATACTTCATATCAGAAACATACATACGAAATAAGTAATAGAACATGCACCATAGAAGGAGGTATCATAAACCAACATCACAAGCTATCGATATCATGCATCATGGATTTCAGAACATGTGTATATGATAGGAACTTAGTATTCCAGACTAGATCAGAGATTATATGAATCAAATCATGAGACAATGCATGAAAATATGGTCTGAAACCAGCATATAATTTATAGGAGAACATCAGGATATAATCCGAAAGCAATGCTAGCACTTATGATATAAAATTTGCAAACCCCTTATGGAATATGGTCTGAACATAGACCTCAACTAACGCATGATTATGTGACTTATGATCAGCGTAAAATCATGGAACATTATGTGAATGAAATCGAGAAGTAATGCAAGCATACATGACCTAAAATCAGAAATCAAGGCATGGGATATGGTCTGAACATAGTCACGATTTATAGCATGGATACCCGATCTATATCAGCCACTATGTCATGAAACACATCTGACTATCGTCACTAAGTAACACACAAATATATGTCTTATAACCAGCAGCATGTCATGGGAGAATCTCCTGATAATGGCCACCCAACCGTGCAAGACATATGATTAAACAAAAACAGAACGATTCATGCAATGTTCTTTGGACAAACAGCTAGATCACACATAGATCTAAGATCTGAAATCAGAGGCAATTCACGAGACTAATAACATAACAAGTCACAAGTTCATGCTAGAAAGAGATCTCACAAATCAGTGATGCATAAAGGAGAGGGAGCATGCTCCAGCAAAATAAACATGAAACAGATCCCATGAGATTTCGAGATCAACCACAAAAGTAGGGTTGCACCTCACGCAAGGTGCATGCAACAACCCTACCCAACCGTCTCCCTGCAGCCCAGCCTCCTCCCTACGAACTTCTCCATCAAACCATCATGCAAAACATGGAGTGGAGGGCGTGCAAGGAGAAGGAAAAACGTGGTCAGCCACTGAAGATCCGAGTTGCACCACAGCTCACCCAATCGGTAGAACTCTACTTGTGCAAACCGTGATCCTCATGACCGACCAGCCACTGGTGTTGTGAAGAACTAAGCCCAACACCCACCCCCAGCTCCTAATCCAAAGGCTAGAGGCATACCTGAGCAGCAAGGAGGCACCTAAGCTGGCCGGAGATCTGCTGAAGTTCTCCTAGCTGCACACAAGGAAGTCTTTTGCTTCTTCTTCAATAGCTGCCGGATCTCCACCAGCAGGAAACCAGAAATGATGGTGGTGGTGGTGGTAAGAGTTTGTGGCGTGGAAAGGAGGAGAGGAGGTTGAGGTCGGCTGGTGTAGGGTTTCTCTAGTTTATGTTTCAAGAAACATGCACAAAAGGCAATAGATCAATCTCCTTGAAGGCCCCATCAAAACTTTCCATAATGCACACAATTCAAATTTGCAAGGATTCTATGAGATCATCTCCTGGTGACGTGGCAACCAGGCCACCTCACCCACATGCCAGCCCACAACATCCAATCCGAGCTCAACTAAAACCAAGCCCACATACACACACGGTTTGCACCCGATCGGCCCGATTAAGCCCCCGATTGCAAAAACCGCCCGATGGGTCGCACCAGACCACAAACTACATCAACTCGCCCCAAAAGGAAACTTTATCATGCCCGGGCATGAAGCCACAACACACACCAAGTATGCCAAGAAGACCCCAAAATGACTAGAAGGATGAATAAAACTTTAATAATGTGGCAGGGGAGCGGGTCTTACATGCTCTGTCCAGACTTTCGTTTGGACGATTCGAGTGGTTTTAATTTTTTGTTTTTAGTTTTTGTGTGTTTCAAGCATTCGGAGGAACAAGGGGAAGCGACCGGAGGAATTTGACAGCTAGAGACCCAAAAGGGACTGCTAATCAGCGGTCTGGGACCGCCAATTGGCGGCCTGGTGAGCCTCAATCTCTCTCAATTTTGTTCTGGTTGTTGTTTTGTTCATTGTCGTTATCTGTGAGCACTATTTTGCATGCTGTGACTTCTAGGTTGCTCCCAGATTAAAAATCAATTCCCTTTAATCAACTTGGACCATAAAACTCAAAGAAAAAGATTAGACTTCTTGCCATCTTGGTCATGCATCATTTGTAGACCTTGCATGCATTTGTCTTTTCTTCGCTTTACATTTTGTTGTTGATTGCTGGCATGATGTACGTGCACCAAAATCTACCATTCACGCATGTTTCAATCATGCATTAGTTAGTAAGGTGCATCGGGAAAAGAGTGAGTTGAGCGTTTGATTGGAGTGTTGATTGCTAGATCTAGGATCAAAATGCTACTAAGGATGGGCTGTCCCATAAAAGATAAGGTGGGGGATTTCATCACCCTTTTCTTGGCCCCAAAAATCACTCTTAATCAAGCCTTAACTAAAAGAAAGTAGACATTGGCCCTAGGATTTCGGGTGCACTAGGAGAGTATTCTAGTTGAGACCGCCATGGCCTGATTGCCGTTGCCTACCTTGTCGATAGTAGGAGGTACTAGATCTCCAGATCTGGTATCACTTGCTGGGCATTGTGGTCCTCGTTGTAGGGAGGTGAGGCGTGTCGAGGCTACTGACCTCGAAGTTAGGCGTCGTCTAGCCAAAGGACCCATTGCCTTACATTGTTTGAGTCGTGCTTGCTAGTTAGGCTTCTACCTGATCCCATTACCCACGCTAGCTCTAGGATTCTTCCCTTCTCCTCTGAGTCATCATCTTCTCACCTTCTTCTACGTTATAGTCCCCTCTCCTTTACACTCTCTGGTAGCGTTTTAGGGTCGAGTCGAGCACTTTTTGCGAGCTTGGCCTCGTGGTGGTGAGAGTGATCGACTCGAGAGTTCTTTGTTGAGATGGATGGTTACATGGGAAACCATCCATATCATTGTTGGGACCAGGACAATTCTTCCTGGTATTCTGGACCCATGCAACCTGGGGTGGCTCAGACTAACACCCCGTATGGTTGGGAAAATCTTAATTGTATGACTGAGCAATCTTCATATTGGGGTAGTATGAGAGAGGCACCGACTTCTAGACCACCATCTAGTTACGTCGGATCATATGTTGGTCATCAAACTGAGACATTACAATAAACTTTGGCCCCTTTCATGCATGTGGTAGATGACATGGGTGCACCGGTAGCTCCAGTAGCCACACCGTGTGAGTGTTGTGGGTTGAGTGGTCATGTTATCGGGGAATGTCCTTATGTTGCCCCTGAGCCTGAGTATGAGCACACATTTTCCCAAAATGCTCATTATGACCATTACGCATTCGCGTACAACCCAAGAGGGATGGATTCGTGGGGAGACAATTCTTATTCAAATTCTTATACATCATTTTCACCCCAGTATCCTCCTCCCGAATACCCAGAATTCTACCAACACCCCACTTCAAATCATCGGACTCATTCTCAGCCCACAACACCCAACCCCAAAATTTCCCAATCTCTGACTTGGACCTCATAGTTGACCGCATACCTGATTCCTTGAAACAAACTCTCCAAACGTTCATGGAAACCACTCAAAATTTATTGATGTCCAACTTGAATTCCTTGCAAACTATGGAAATGCAAGTGCGTCAAATGACACAACAATTATGTGAACGTGAGGAGGGTAATTTTTCTTGTCAACATGAGGATTTATCTTCTGAAATCAAACCACCACCACATCCACAAATTCAAAGCACAATCTTTCAAAGTCAAACTCCTAGTTAGTCTGAGGGACTTGGTGTTTCAATTCACGATAACTTGGTGGAGGATTCGATTCCAATTGAGAATACTATGGACCAAATTCTTTAGGAGTCGGCACAGGATTGTGCCTTATCTTCTAGTCCGGTGGCCCTTGAGCCACATGATCTTATTGTTGTCCTCCTAAGGACTCACCTCTGGTGGAGCAAGAGCTCCCTAGTCCCCCTCAATTTCAAACAACCTGATGAGAGTTTGCCTCTCACTATTGTTCCTGATCATCTTGGAAATGATGGAACATCAAACAACTACATTGCCCATGAGGGTATTAGGAGTTCCTTGGAGGATACCTTGGGTATGAGACCCACTTTTTGTTCGCCTGGTGTGTCGGACATGCCCAACGAGGTTCTTGACCTCGTTCCAACGCACCAGCCTGTTGGTTGGAGAGTTTGGATTGACGATCATAACTTCAGCAGCGCAACGGGAGAAACACTTCTTCCGTTGCCCCTTATTTCCCAAACTCTTGAGAGGTTCAAGCTCTTTCAGTTTGATCCTTTGAATGAGACGCCTTTGCGTCCAATTCATGAACCTCTCATTTCATCTTGTGCTCTTTGTGAAGGGGGCCCACGCATGAGTATTCTTGCCCCGTGTGGTGTCATGTTCCCTTTCCAAGTGCATTAACCCACTTTTGAGGTTCCCATTTGATGTCTTTTGACAAATGAAGATGGGAACTTATGTTTGTACATAGTTATATTCAAAAAAAAGAAAAAAATTACAATAAAGGACTCCTTCAGTGAGCATCAATTGTTGTGGGCTCCAACCCTTGTGTATTTGGGCCCCATTTCTTTCACGTATTTTATCTCCCTTTTTTTAAGTATCTCACAGGTTTTGAGGAAATTCGGGTTTTTGTCCATCAACATGACCTTGAAATTCCCTTTGTACTTCATGTTGGTGAGATCTCTTCTGTTTCATGCATACATCCATGGAGTATCTTGCTCGCATTTATTGAGGACAATGCATGAAGTAGGTGTGGGGGGGTGTTTTACGTGTGTACATAGTCGAGTCTTTTCCTTTGATTTTTTTTTCTTTTGTGTGCATTGTTAGGGTCATGTTAGTGTGCTGCATTTAATATTGATATATCTGTTTGCCAGGATCCTTGGGTGACTTGTCTTTTTTGCTTGCCTAATGCTTAAAAACTTTCACATTTCTTTCAAAATCTTCATGTGTTTGCAAAAGAAAATGTTTTGTGGATTTTGTGTGTGTTTAACACGTGCAAAACCGTTGAGAGGCAAGGTAAAAAGAAAGCTCCCAAAATTGTCTTGAACTTGATGCATTAGGATATCTAGTATAGTGACTTTAGGACTTATCTAGTCGTTAGGATGCACCCCAGTTTTCCTTTCGGGGTGAGTAATCATAGGGTTTCAGTGCTCAAACATTTAAAGAAGTCCACCCCGAACCTAATAAGTCAATAATTCGTGTCTGCTAAGTTAAGGAAGTTTGTTGTTGTCAAGGACCATTTAAATCTTGTTGTGAGACATTAAGTGTAGGCGTTTTGGTTCATGTGTAGATAAGAAATAAGTGAGTAGGTGTTCTCTCTTCTCGCACGGCTCCTATCACTCGGGAATGTAGGTCTGAGGGGACTTTGTGCCTGGTGCTTTCGAGTCATCTGACTTGGGATGCGCCGACCGAACTCTCGTTAAGCGGGTGTTAGGAATTGCCCTATGTAGAGATTTGGGGAAAGGTGTACGTGATAGTGTAAGTCCTCATGGGCAATGATGCACGAAACCTGACCCAGGGAGAATGAAGCTCAAACTAATAAAAAGAAAAGAAAAAAAATGAGAAAAGAAACAAAAAGAAAAAAATTGCAAATAAGAACCTTAATGGACTTTACACTTTGTATCACTTGAGGAGGTTGAGGTTGTCCACGTCTTTCACTTAATTCCTTATTTAACTTGCAGGAATGGTTCATTAGATTAGGTGTGTGGTCTGATTACCTATATAGATTCGGCCCGTAGGATTACCACGTCCAATGATCGACAAAAATTTGTCCAACGAGTCGAGTGTCTAGATTGAATAATGCATCTTGTTCAAATTTTGTGGGTATATCCACTGAAAACCCTCAAGAGACAACACTCCTCGTCCTTGGCAACAAGGAGGTTTAACGGCTTGTTGCACGTGCTAAGTGCAACCGTGATTCCTACGAATATGACCTAGGATTTCTTGTTTCTCGTTTGCTTTTCTTTTTTTTGTTTTGCTCGGGACTAACAAAAACTTAGGTGTGGGGGTATTTGATTGACATCATTTCATGCTTATATTTGTATCTTATATCCATTATCTTACACCTAAGCAATGCTACGTGACGAGTTTTATGTTTGAATTTCACAAATAAATTGGTTTGAAGAGATGAAGCATGAAAGGACCCAAAAGCTGGGAAATAGGACTTAATTGTGAGACCTGGGGACTAAGATGCAAGGGAGAAGGACCTGAACGTAAGACCGAAGGACCTAAGAGAAAACAAGAATACTCCACACCATCATGGGGAGTATTTTAGCATTTCGATTCCAGTCGGATATCCAACAAGCGAAGTAAATGCATCCAAGACCAGCAAATATACCAAGAAAAGCCCACAACAAATCTGAGCGCGATCCGGATCCTGTAGACCGCCAATTGGCGGTCCGGATCTTCCTGGATCCGCTAAGTTTTCTGGAGCATGTGTATTAGTGTTTGTTTAGGGTATTTTTGGTATCTGTTTAGTCCCACATCGGGGGATTGTCCCGGATTGCCTTTTTCTTTTGCTATAAATAGAACTCTTCACCTTCTATTGTAAACTACCCGTTGCTTGGTGGCATTCTCTCTACTAAGGAGTAAACCTTGAAGCAAAACTCATGGTGGAGAAGAATGCTACCTTCAATGTGAGTCATTGTTAATAAAATAATTGTTTTAGTTTCTTAAATTTTGTCTTTTAATTCTCGCATGTTTCTTTAGTTTATGTTTCTTTCAATTAGCTTCTTTAATGTTCCTTGCTTGCTTAGTTGAATTTCTTTTCAGTAATATGTTTCATTTTGTTAATGTAGTTAGTGTAATGAGTAGTGAGTAGTTCCATCCCCATTTGGGGGGTGGAGAAATATGTGATATGATAATGTAGTGTATTAGGTGTGTGTTATCTTAATCTCTTGAGCCTTATATGATTTCCATAACCATCTAATGGGATTTCACCCTTATCTTTGATATGCTAATGCTCTTGAATGAAGCTTAGTTTATTCTTAGATTAGTGGACCTATTTTATGGGGAATTATAATCTGAGGATATGGATGGAATTAATATAGGAAACATGACTTGTATTGTATGTGCTCATGTTGCCTTGACCTTGGTTAATGCCTTGTATGTTTTAATGATATAGTCTTATCTTAATTCATGTGGAGGCATAGTATGGTCTAGTCTTTATACATGAGTTCATTTAGCTTCATTCCAATTATTGTCTTGTATGTTTTGATGATGTTGTCTTATCTTATTTCATGTGGAGGCAAAATTGAATTTTGTTTTATTATTTCATGAACTACATGTTGTGAGGAGCATAATTGAACACACACACACACACACATCTTTATATTCATATTATTTCTCTACCCCCTATGGGGTTTAGTTTTATTGCTTATCTTCATTTCCTTTTGCATTCTAGTGTAGTTTAGTGTAATCAATCTTTCTCTCCTTTCTTTACCACTCACCTTCGCACAAACCAAAGGTCGACACACCTCCTAGTGGACGACCCGTATTTGCCACCACTTCAACGCGGCCGTGCACTTGCGGTTAATATATAACGAATCAAACAGTTACCCATGTCTGTCACTTAAGTCGTTAACTAACTTTCATGAATAATTCATAAGGCTAGGTGTGTGGACCGATTACATATATAGAGTCAACCCGTAGTATTACTGCGTCCCATGATCGACAAAATAAGTCCAACGAGTCGTGTAGCTAGAGTTGTGGGTGTATCCACTGAAAACCCTCAGGAGACAACACTCCTCCTCCTTGGCAACAAGGAGGTTTAACGTCTTGTTGCACGTGCTAAGTGCAACCGGTATTCCTACGAAAGTGAGTTAGGATTTCTTGTTTTTCGTATACTTTTCTCTTTCTTTGTTTTGCTCGGGACTAGCAAAACTTAGGTGTGGAGCTATTTGATTGACATCATTTCAGGCTTATATTTGTATCTTATATCCATTATCTTTCACCTAAACAATGCTATGTGATGATTTTTTTGTTTGAATTTCAGAAATAAATAGGTTTGAAGAGATGAAGCATAAAAGGACCCAAAAGCTGGGAAAAAGGACTGAATTGTGAGACCTGGGGACTAAGATAAAAGGGAGAAGGACCTAAACGTAAGACCAAAGGACCAAAGAGCAAAACAGAAAACTCCACCCCATCATGGGGAGTATTTTGGCAATTCTATTCGGGTCGGAGCTCCAACAAGTGAAGTAGATGCATCAAAGACCAACAAAGACATCCAAAAAAGCCCAGAATAAAATCCAACGTGATCCGGCCTATATAGACCGCCAATTGGCGGTCCTAGACCGCTAATGGGCGGTCTATTTTGGCCCAAATCTGCTAAGACTTTGGTGGGTCACGTATTAGTGTGTATTTAGTCCAGTTTTGGTATTTGTTTAGTGCCACATCGGGGGATTGACCCGGATTTCCTTTTTCTATGGCTATAAATAGAACTCTTCCCCTTCCATTGTAATCACTTCACATTTTGAGTGGTTATTCTTCCTACTAGAAGTGTGGCCTTGCAGCACACACTAAAGTAGGAGGATGCTACTTGAATTGTGAGTTATTTTAATAAAAGTTTCTTTATTATGTTTTTGTTTGTTTCATGTTTCTTGCTTTACTTTGTTTAATTTCATTTCATTACTTTTAGTAGCTTAGTTAATATGCTTTCCTTTCTTAGTTTAATCATTAGTGTAATGTGTAGTGAGTAGTTCCATCCCCTTTGGGGGTGGAGTACATGTTCATACATGCAAATGAGAATGGAATGAATGCTTTGTTTACAATGTGTTGATCAAACATGAATGTATGCTTGCTTGATCAGGATAGAATTTATACTTGATGAGTTTGCCAAAATGATTAGACACCTCTCATGCTTGTTTAGGTTCTGAAATAAACAACTTGTATATGTACATGTTAATCAACTAGGTTGGTGAATGGATTGATAGGTTTTGCCATAGCATTTAGACACTTCCTATGCATGATAACACCACCTTTATTTGTGCTTAAAGAATGTGTTCAATACCCACCTATTTGCATGTGTGCACTCACTCCACCCCTTAGGGGTTTTCTATTTCTGAATTCCAACACTTATTCAGTTCTTAGTTTAGTTTGGTAGTTCATCGTTTGTTGCTTTCTTTCTCATTTCGTACTTCGTAGTGTAGTGTAGAGTAGGATAATCAAACTCTTTTTCCTATTTTTGCCACTTAATTTCGTGCAAACAAGAGACTGCTCACCTCCCTGTGGACGATCCGTTTTTGCCACGTCTTCACCGATGCCGTGCACTTGCGGTTATAATATAAAACATTCAATAAGCATGGGAAGTACCTAATGGTTATGGCAAAACCCATAAAGCTAAGTATTCTCTTTCAAATAAAAGTTGGTTATTAAGAACCTAAACAAGCATGGGAAGTACCTAATGGTTATGGCAAAACCCATCAAGCTAAGTATTCTCTTTTAAATAAACAAGCATACATTCACATTCATCAAATATTGCATAAGATAGCATTCATTCCCATTCTTTATTGCATGTATAAACATCATCTCCACCCCTAAAGGGGGATGAAACTACTCACTACACAATAAACTAACAATTATACTAATGAAGAAAAACATTCTAACTATCATACTACGATTAAGGAAACAAAACTAAGCTAAACATGCAAAAAAATAACATGAAATTAACAAAAAATATTTTATTCTTGACTCATATTACAAGTAGCATCTCTCCACTTGAGTTTTTCTCCAAAGGCTTACTCTTAGTAGAGAGAATGACCACCAAGCATAGGGTAGATTACAAACAAAGAAGAAGAGTTCTATTTATAGACATGAAAAGGCAACTAGGGACAATCCCCCGGTGTGGGACTAATGGTACATACTCAAAATGGACATAAACAACCCAATACACAACCAAGAGAAGACGGGTAGGATCAAAAGGCTATGCTAACTGGCAGTCTGGATTGCTTTGATTCGACCCGTTTTCGGAGGACTTCTTAAATGCTTCATTTCTTCACGTGGAGGGCACCCTAATTAGTTGTTTGAGTCTAGGCCCGAATCTAATAGCCAAAATACTCCTCACGATGGTGTGAAATTTCTTGATTTGCTATTTGGTCCTTCTTGCTTACATACAAGTCCTTCCATCATGCAGATTGGTCCATAAGTCTCACCGATCAGTCATTTTTCTCGCGTTTTAGTCCTTTTGTGTCTTCTTCTTCTTAAACATGTTTATTCCTGAAAGTTAAACCCTAACATCCTCAAGTGATACATCGTGTAAAGTCCATTAAGCTTCTTATTTGTGATGATTTTTTTCTTTCTTTCTTGTATTTTTTTACTAGTTGGTGTTTAATTCTCCCAAGGTCGGGGTTTATGCATCATTGTCTGTGAGGACTTACACTATCACGTACACCTTCCCCCAAGTCTCCACATAGGATGATCTCCACCACCCGTATAACAGGAGTTCAGTCGGTGCATCCCAAGTCAGATGACTTGAAAGCACTAGGTACAAACTCCCCTCGGACATAATTTCCCGAGTGATAGGAGCCGTGTGAGAAGATAGAACACCCTACTAAATTATTACTTATCTACATATGAACCCAAACCCCTACACTTAAGGTTTCACAACAGGAGTTTAAGGGTCTCTGACTACAACAAAATTCCTTATACTAAAAAACATGAATTATTTCACTCACTAGGTTCAGGGTGGAATTCTTTATTTGTTTGAGTACTGAATCCCTCTGATTACTCTTCTCCCGAGGGAAAATTGGGGTGCATCCTTATGACTAGATAAGACCTAAAGTCGGTGTACTTAATATCATAATGTATAATGTTCAAGTTAATTTTGGGAGCATACGCTAAACACATACACAAATCCCACAAAACATTTTTGTTTCGCAAACACATCAAGATTTTGAAAGAAATGGAAAGTTTAAAGCACTAGGCAAGCAAAAGAAGACAAGTCACCCAAGCATCATGGTATAGAAAATATATCAATATTAAATGCAACACACTAACATGACCCTAGCAAAGTAAACAAAAGAAAGCGA
Source organism: Triglochin maritima (assembly GCA_963682175.1). NCBI lineage: Eukaryota > Viridiplantae > Streptophyta > Magnoliopsida > Alismatales > Juncaginaceae > Triglochin > Triglochin maritima. The sequence goes on from OY821785.1 coordinate 17,222,590, forward strand.
AAAAGAAAAGACACAAAATACTATGTTCACACGTGAAAGCACCCCCCGCCCCCCACATAATCTATGCATTGTCCTCATTGTATGAAAGAATGGCTCAAATGCATGTATAGGGTGCACCAGACTAGTGACGGCGGTAGGACGTGCTTGAAGAGGCACCTCGCTCAAGAACTGACAACTTCCTATAGATTTTCCAGTTTTGCTTAGCCAAAATGACGTTTTGCTGCTCTACTGCCATCTCAGAAATATTAGTGTTGAAGAGCGTTCCCGTGCTCATAGATGAGTTTGGTGAACTGGATCTAACATCATTTGTAAGACCCGCTCTCCTGTTTTTTTATTATAAAGTCCTATTTCATCTTCATGCCTGTTTTTGTGTTATTTGATTGTTTGATTGCTATTTTTTATGTTTAGATTTCATTTTGCGAAAGTTTCCTTTCAGGAAAAAAATTCCTTTATGGGTGAGTAAATGCGTCACGTAAGTGGGTGTGACTCATCAGGCAAGTTTCCAATCGATTTTCTCAATCAGGTCGATCAGATGCATGTTGCTTGTGTATTTCAGCACTTGCTTTGGATCAGGCGTGTAAGGCTTACTGGACTAAGGGGGATGACATGGCATCCTAGTCATCATGGGAGGATCTTTGTTTGTTTGCAAATATTTGAATGTGCATGTTTTAAGCAAGTGCTATTGGAGAATAATTCTCATTCATTAGTTGCCTTTCCTTTGTTTCCTTGAATCAAAATCCAGACCTTACCGTAGCCGTCCCTACCCTTTCTCTCTCCCTCTCTCACGAAAATCTCAGACCACTCTCCCTCCCCTCTCCGGGATCCTGGTGGGAGCAGCTCTGGCGAGGCAACTCCGACGTGGTGCAAGAAGGAGGTGCGGTTCTTTTTGTGAGGCTAGGAGGAGGATGTGGTCGACTGTTCTCTGGCAATCTCTGGCAACATTTTCAGCAAGCTCAGTTATGGTCTCGACCCTTGAAAAGTTTATGGAGTGGAGGTAGTGGATGGAGGGTCGGCCAACACGAAGTTGGCTGGTGGTGCAATCGGATGCACCACCACCTGATCTTCACCTAGCGCGCACTACGTATGTGCACCTTGTGGCTGGGTGAGGGCAGCCAGGGGATGCCAGAGCTCCGGCGAGTGAAGGTTAACTCAGACCAACTCCGGTCAAGCACCTCAGGGGAGCTGGTGGCTTCGGTTGGAAGCTAGGGTGGCTAGTGCACCCGATCTCCTCCTTAGGGTTTCCCTGGACGCATGAAAAACGGACTCAAGGGAAGGGGAAGGTAGCCTGGAGCTGAGGTGATACGAGCATAGGACGTGCAAGCAGGGGCGGACCTAGGACATAATTGAAGGGTGTGCGCCATATAACAGTAAACAGTCTCTAAGAGAACCCTTAATTGAACTCTTTTATCGGGCGTCCGGGTGAAACCCCCACAGCGGTAGGAGCTAGGGATGCAAATACTAACCAATTATCCGAGTATCCGATTCGAAAATTACAATTTGGTTGGTATTTGGTAAAGAAGTATTTACCGAATACAATTTAGAATTGAAATTGATTTAATTTTTTTTACCATTTTCAAATTTAGTTACGAATTCGGATATAGGTCAAACCATATCCGAATATCAAAAAATATTAATTTTGACATCCAATATATGTGGTTATTAATATTTGTATTGTGAGTTAATTAAAAACAAAGTTATTTCTTATGTATATATAAACATAATAGAAATGCAAAACCAAATTATAATATAATTCTCTTTCAACAACTTTCCAAAATATTTTAGATTATATCACAAAAGATATATATAAATATGTTATAGGAATTTGAACATTATCTGAATTCGAAAAATTCACAAATTCGGATATGAAATTGGTATGCTACAAATATTTGAATTTGAATTCAGATTGGGTATGTTTATTTGGAATTCGGATTCAAATTCGGATACGAGTTATATCAAATTCAAAAATATTCATCTACATCGCTAGGAGGAGCCCGCCCGGACGGGTGGGTGGCACGTCCCCCTTATTAATTTTTTATTTTGTTAATAATTAATGATGGTAATATATTTATTTTAAAGTTATTTATCTTTTTTAATTTTTTATTTGTTTTAATATTTTAAAATTTTATTTATTTATTTTACCCAGAAATTATTTCCAAATGACGTGAATGGGAGAAAATGTAGGAAGTTGGGGGTTTCAGGGTACGATTAGGGGTGGATAAAGAGAGAAAATAGAGTACTGTTAAAGTTGACTTAAGAATCGAACGGTGGACACCATCTTGCGAAAAATAAGGGCGGACACACTTAAAAAAGACCTATAATATCATTAACATAAAAATCCAGGCGTGGGCAGTTGCCTACGCGTGCCCACACCTGGGTCTGCCGGTGGGTCGAAAGCTAAGGAGAGACATGCGTGATCTATTGGATTGGTCATCCGGGTGTCCTGTCGAGTCTTGTGCATGTCCAGATGTTATTGTACCACTTCAGCCACGACCACCATCCTCTGAGATGTCTAAAGGGAGGTCTGCATCTGGAAGTTGGGTGCATGCATGAGTAAGTCTAGGGTTGTCGTGATTATGTATGCATGTGATTTCAAGTGTGGTTTTTGTGCTAGTCGTATGTGTGCATATCCTACTCTGACATTCGTATATATGAACATTGTTACATGCTGGAATGTGTCTCAGAATAATATGCATGTTTGCCTGAGTTATTTGAGTAGTATATGTGCTCAGTATATTACTATTGGATATGATGTCTTGTACGAAATCCTAATTTGAGTGTCTAAATTGCACCTCACGTCTTACTGAAATTCTGAGTTCCATGTATTTATTCGTATGCATGCATGTATGATTCTGAAACCACATTCACAACTCATTATGTCATCTAGTCACATGTAATTTAATACACGTGCATGCATAATAACTTTTAGATATAATTGGAATTCTGATCTGAAATATATGTTGTACCATGATATGTTATTGGTAAGTGTTGATGCATGCTCATGTCACATCTGATCATGCTCTGAGTTGCACCATTATTCATATCTATGTTCTGAATTTATGTGCTCATGTCATAGAACTCTTTTAGTGCCTTATTTATGCTGACTCTTGCTATTGTGTATGTTTTATTGTGTACTCCTTCTATATGTGCTACTAATCTGATATAATAATGGGTGAATGCATGTGTCATTTAGGAATTTGACTCCATAACCTTTTTTTCATGACCCGTAGATGACTTATATCATTGTCATGTTGTTTGATTGGTTTCTTTTATGGTTGCTAGCGGTTGTTGGTGCACTTTTAATTACTGAATTGAGTGTGATATTTCTGTTTTGCTCTGGAGCGGTGAGGAGGATATTTGTATACCCCTCGCATTGAGCTCATTCTGGTTAATGTAGCTATACAGATTAGTAGATTTATAGATAGTTTGCATCGCATTAATAATGATTGAATGTTGGGCACATTTGATTCTGGGCCGACGGGCCACGAGTGAGTCCTATGTAGAGAGGCCATTCGCATAAGACCTCTATGTGGTGAGGTCAGGCGTAAGATAAAACTTGTCAGGCACGCTGTCATTCTGTGTCAAGTTAGGCGTTCCTAATGTCGTGATGACATGATGTAGGTTTTTACCGTGAATTGGGGCGTCTATCCGGCGTACTGCTTTGTGCCAAGCAGTGGGTCACTATCGAGTGACCCGCTTCTAATTCTAACCAGCAAGGCTGGTGTTGTGATTCCGTTTTAGAGGGTTCCCTTTTTGGTGTTACCCGAACGACGCTGCTGTTTAGAGTCGTGGTCATTCTGTTGCATTATGTTGTTTTCTATTGCATCTGTGCTAGTTAGGCTTCATGTGTACTCTGTAAACTTGGATTGGGCCTAAGGCATACTGGATTTTCTTATTCAAAACTCACGCATATTTATTGATGCTTTGCTTCAGGTACTTAGGTTCCTTCAGGGATGGACTGGACGAGTATCGAAGGATTCGGTACATGAGGGTCACGTCGACCAGAGTCTTTTTATTATCTTTACTTACGTTTTTTATATTTTTGTGTTTCCCTTTGAACTCTATGTTTTGTAATCGAATCATTTTCATATATGGATAATCTGTTGTCTCAGTTACTTTATATTTCCTCTATCCATGTATGTCTTTTATGTATTGTCGAATAGTCCAGTTCAGTCTATCTTTTGTAACTTGATTGACATCATTTCATGCTTATATTTGTATCTCATATCCATTATTTTACACCTAAGCAATGCTACGTGACGAGTTTTATGTTTGAATTTCAGAAATAAATAGGTTTGAAGAGATGAAACATAAAAGGACCCAAAAGCAGGGAAAAGACTTAATTGTGAGACGTGGGGACTAAGATGCAAGGGAGAAGGACCAAAGAGCAAAATAGAAAACTCCACACCATCATGGGGAGTATTTTGGCAATTCTATTCGGGTCGGAGCTCCAACAAGTGAAGTAGATGCATCAAAGACAAACAACGACATCCAGAAAAGCCCCGAATAAAATCCAACATGATCCGGACCATATAGGCCGCCAATTGGCGGTCCACAACAACTAATTGGCGGTCTGTGCTGGCCCAAATCCGCTAAGATTTTGGTGGGTCGCGTACTAGTGTGTATTTAGTCCATTTCTAGTATTTCTTTAGTCCCACATCGGGGGATTGTCCCGGATTGCCTTTTTCTTTGGCTATAAATAAAACTCTTCACCTTCTATTGTAAACTACCCATTGCTTGGTGGCATTCTCTCTACTAAGGAGTAAGCCTTGAAGCAAAACTCAAGGTGGAGAAGAATGCTACCTTCAATGTGAGTCATTGTTAATAAAATAATTGTTCTTAGTTTCTTTTAATCTTGTCTTTTAATTCTTGCATGTTTCTTTAGTTTATGTTCCTTTCAAATAGCTTCTTTAATATTCCTTTCTTGCTTAGTCTAATTTCATTTCAGTAGAATGTTTCATTTTAATGTAGGTTGTAGTGTAATGATTAGTGAGTAGTTCCATCCCCATTTGGGGGGTGGAGAAATATGTGATATCATCATGTAGTGTATTAGGTGTGTGTTATCTTAATCCCTTGAGCCTTGTACGATTTCCATAACCATCTAATGGGATTTCACTCTTATCTTTGATATGCTAATGCTCTTGAATGAAGCTTAGCTTATGCTTAGATTAGTTGACCTATTTTATGGGGAATGATAAGGTGAGGATATGGATGGAATTAATATTGGAAACACAATTTGTAATGTATGTACTCTTGTTGCCTTTACCTTGGTTAATGCCTTGTATGTTTTAATGATATTGGGTTATCTTATTTCATGTGGAGGCATAGTAGGGTCTAGTCTTTATACATGAGTTCATTTAGCTTCATTCCAATTATTGTCTTGTATGTTTTAACGATATAGTCTTATCTTATTTCATGTGGAGGAAAAGTTGGATTTAGTTTTATGATTTCATGTATTACATGTTGTGAGGAGCATAATTGAACACACACACACATTTTTATATTCACATTATTTCTCTGCCCCCTATGGGGCTTAGTTTTATCACTTATCTTCCATTTCCTTTTTGCATGTTAGTGTAGTTTAGTGTAACAATCTTTCTCTCATTTCTTTACCACTCGCCTTCGAACAAACCAAAAGTCGACACACCTCCCTGTGGATCGACCCGTATTTGCCACCGCTTCAACGCGGGCGTGCACTTGCGGTTAAATTAAATCGTATCAATCAAGTTTTTAGCGCCGTTGCCGGGGAGGTGCTCTATCCAAACCTTGGTTTGGACGATTCGAGTGGTTTTAATTTTTTGTTTGTAGTTTTTTCTTAGTTTCACGGATCCTAGAGCTCACGAGGAGGCTACTGGACAAGTTGGAGCACAAGAGCTTCAACATGGACCGCCAATCAGCGGTGTTGGACCGCCAATTGGCGGCCTGGTGAGTGTTTCTTGCTCTCAGTTTTCTTCTGGTAGTTGGTTCTTTCATTTTAGTTATCTGGGAGCACTATTTTGCATCCTATGACTTCTAGTTTGCTCCCATATCATTAAGCCAATCCCCACTAATCAACTTGGCCTTAAAATCCGAAGCAAAAAATTAGGCATTCTTACTTGTTTAGGTAACGCATCATGTACCTGACTTATGCATGTAGTTGTCTTTTTTTAGCTTTATTTTCAGTTGTTGAGCGTTGGCGTGAGGTACGCATTTCCTGCACTCATTCATGCATCTTGTATACCTAGTTAGTAGGAATTGCATCAGGACAAGAGTGAGTTGAGCGTTTGATTGAAGTGATTGATTGCTAGATTTAGGATCAAAACGCTACTAAGGAAGGGTTGTCCCGTAAACGATAAGGTGGGGGATTTAATCACCCTTTCCTTGGCTCCAAAAATCACTCTTAATAAAGTCTTAACTAAAATCAAGTAGACATTGGCCCTAGGATTTTGAACGCACTAGGAGAGTAATCTAGTTAAGACCGTCATGGCCTGATCGGTGTTGCCTACCTTGTCGATAGTAGGAGGTACTCGATCTCCGGATCTGGTATCACTTGCTAGGCATTGTGGTCTTCGTTGTAGGGAGGTGAGGCGTGTCGAGGCTAGTGACCTCGAAGTTAGGTGTCGTCTAACCTAAGGAGCCATTGCCTTACATTGTTTGAGTTGTGCTTGCTAGTTCGGCTTCTACCTGATCCCATTACCCACGCTAGCTCTAGGATTCTTCCCTTCTCCTCTGATTCATCATCTTCTCACCTTCTTCTACGTTATAGTCTCCTCCCCTTTACACTCTCTGGTAGCGTTTTAGAGTCGAGTCGAGCACTTTTTGCGAGCTTAGCCTCGTGGTGGTGAGAGTGGTCGAATCTAGAGTTCTCTGTTGAGATGGATGGTTACATGGGCGACCATCCATATCATTGTTGGGACTAGGACAATTCGTCCTGATATTCCAGACCCATGCAACCTGGGGTGCCTCAGACAAACACCCCGTATGGTTGGGATAATCTTAATTGTGTGACTGAGCATTCTTCATATTGGGGTAATATAAGAGAGGCACCGACTGCTAGTCCACCATCTAGTTACGTCGGATCATATGTTGGTCATCAAACTGAGACATTACAAGAACCTTTGGCCTCTTTCATGCATGTGGTAGATGACATGAGTGCACCGGTGGCTCCAGTAGCCGGACCGTGTGACTGTTGTGGGTTGAGTGGCCATCTTATCGGGGAATGTCCTTATGTTGCCCCTGAGCCTGAGTATGAGCACACATTTTCCCAAAATGCTCATTATGACCATTATGCATCCGCGTACAACCCAAGAGGGATGGATTCGTAGGGAGACAATTCTTATTCAAATTCTTATACATCATTTCCACCCCAGTATCCTCCTCCCGAATACCCAGAAGTCTACCAACACCCCACTCCAAATCATTGGACTCATTCTACGCCCATCAACACCCAACCCCAAAATTTCTCAAATTCGGACTTGGACCTCATAGTTGACCGCATACCTGATTCCTTGAGACAAACGTTCCTTATGTTCATGGAAACCACTCAACAGTCCATACAAAATATGGCACTGCAAGTGAGTCAAATGTCGCAGCAATTACGTGAACGTGAGGAGAGTAACTTTTCTGGTCAACATGAGGATTCATCTTTTGATATGGAACCACCACCACATCCACAAATTCAAAGCACAATCTTAAAATGTCAAACTCCTAGTCAGTCTGAGGGACTTGGGGTTTCAATTCACGATCACCTAGTGGAGGATTCGATTCAAATTGAGAATGACATGGACCAGCTTCATTATGAGTCGGCACAGGATTGTGCCTTATTTTTTGTCCCGTGGCCCTTGAGCTACATAATCTTCATGTTGTGCCTCTTAAGGACTCACCTCTGGTGGAGCAAGAGCTCCCTAGTACCCTCATTTCAAACAACCTAATGAGAGTTTGCCTCTCACTATTGTTCCTGATCATCTTGTAAATGATGGAACATCAAACAACTACATTGCTCATGAGGGTATTAAGAGTTCCTTGGAGGATACCTTGGGTATGAGACCCACTTTTTGTTCGCTTGGTGTGTCGGACATGCCTAACGAGGTTCTTGACCTCGTTCCGATGAACCAGTCTGTTGGTTGGAGAGTTTGGATTGACGATAATAACTTCAGCAGCGCAACGGGAGAAACTCTTCTTCCGTTGCCCTTATTTCCCAAACTCTTGAGAGGTTCAAGCTCTTTCAGTTTGATCATTCGAATGAGACGCCTTTGCGTCCAATTCATGAACCTCTCATTTCATCTTGTGCTCTTTGTGAAGGGGGCCCACACATGAGTATTCTGGCCCCGCGTGGTGTCATGTTCCCATTTGATCATTCGAATGAGATGGGAACTTATGTTTGTACATAGTTATATTAAAAAAATGAAGAAAAAAGTACAATAAAAGAGTCCTTCAGTGAGCATCGATTGTTGTAGGCTCAACCCTTGTGTATTTGGGGCCCTTTTCTTTCACGTATTTTTGTCTCCCTTTTTAAGTATCTCACAAGTTTTGAGGGGAATTTGGGTTGTGTCCATCAACATAACCACAAACTTCCTTTTGCGCTTCACGTTGGTGAGATCTTCCCGGTTTCATTGCATAATTCCATGTAGTATCTTGCTCGCATTCATTGAGGACAATGCATGAAGTAGGTGTGGGGGGCATTTTACGTGTGTACATAGTCGAGTCTTTTCTTTTGATTTTGTTTTCTTTTGTTTGCATTGTTAGGGTCATGTTAGTGTGCAGCATTTAATATCGATATATCTGCTTGCCATGATCCTTGGTTGACTTGTCTTCTTTTGCTTGCTTAGTGCTTCAAAATCTTCACATTTCTTTCAAAATCTTCATGTGCTTGCGAAAGAAAATGTTTTGTGGGTAAAGAAAATGTTTGGAAACACAATTTGTAATGTATGTACTCTTGTTGCCTTTACCTTGGTTAATGCCTTGTATGTGTTAATGATATTGGGTTATCTTATTTCATGTGGAGGCATAGTAGGGTCTAGTCTTTATACATGAGTTAATTTAGCTTCATTCCAATTATTGTCTTGTATGTTTTAACGATATAGTCTTATCTTATTTCATGTGGAGGCAAAGTTGGATTTAGTTTTATGATTTCATGCACTACATGTTGTGAGGAGCATAATTGGACACACACACACATCTTTATATTCACATTATTTCTCTACCCCCTGTGGGGCTTAGTTTTATCGCTTATCTTCCATTTCCTTTTTCATTTTAGTGTAGTTTAGTGTAATCAATCTTTCTCTCATTTCTTTACCACTTGCCTTCGAACAAACCAAAAGTCGACACACCTCCCTGTGGATCGACCCGTATTTGCCCGCTTAATCATAACTGCTTCGGTCGTCGTGGATGTCTCTGACCGCGACACTTGTATTGTTTTCCCAGTGTGCGTGGCCGCGAGATCGGGGGCGTTACAACTTGGTATCAGAGCATGTCAGTCCCAAAAGTGAGCAATTTGTTTTTATAGTTTTCACAGGTCAGTTGTATTAAAATATGTTTTTCACACACATTTTAATGAGTAATTTGTTAGGCAATTTTTACACCCTCAACTTAATAGAAGAGCAAAGCATGGTATTTCAATTAAACGATATGTTAATTAAATGATTTGGATTTGAAACAATGAATTATCTGGAATATGATATTAATCATTACCTGTTAGTTAAGTTTTTGCCAAAAAAACCGGATTGACAAAAGTCATTTATCATTTGTATATATAGGAAAAATCAATAATTAATACCAACATATGCTTTATCACAAGCATTTATATGTTAAAGCAAAGCACTGAGTTATCATAAACGTGACAAATGGACAAACAGAACAAGGTAGACTTTGTAACATTTTTGACGGATAGAGGGAAATGCTCATTAAATGATATAAGTGAGTTAAATTAATAATACGAGAAATCACTAGATGTCTCAGATATGAGATTTGTTGGTTTTCTGACCTCATTACTCTTAATTTTGATGATTATCAAATTAATATTATGCACAACTCAAATTAACACATCCCACATATCATATTATCAAATTGCATAAATATTGTATTTCCTTAACATTGCTGGTGTTCAAACCAAAGAACTAATCAAGTTCAAGATCAATGCTCAAGACTTGTAAGCAAAGGTCAAAGAGTTCACATGTAATTTTCTATTTATTAGAGTCATATGTAACAAAAGGATTCTCCATCTTGGTTAGTTGACCTCTTTCTCCTCATTCTACCGATATTGTTTCCAACGGATGACGGATTATCCTTCAGTGAATCGTTCCCATGCACTCAATAGCATTCAGACCTTTCCTAAAACTCTTGATTTGGACTACGGAACGTGGATCAATGAACCATTCCCATCTACTCAGTAGCATTCAAACCTTCCCTAGAATTCTTGATTCAGTCTACCGACTCTGGATCGGTCATCCGAAGTTATCCTATGATTTTTATTCTAAACGACTAGATAGTAACACATTTTGAAAAGTCGGACAACAGTTTATCTAGCCGTAGTTGATTGTTGGTAAATTTTAAAAGTTCAAAACCGCAAGTGCACAATGTCAGTGAACACGCGGCAAGTACGGGTCATACCACGAGGAGTTGTGGGTGTCGTTGTTCCCACCATACTCAAATGGGAGAGAAAATGAGATGGAGAGGATTATGCTAAACTAACTAAACTGGATGAAGAATGAATCAACAAGATAACTAAACCCCTTTGGAGTGGAGGTATGTAGAGGTGTGTGTGTGTGAGTGTTCAATGCAATTAGGCACAAGTGTAGTGTGTGAGGCATAGAAGTAGAAGCTAGGGTAAAATCTAAGTATATGACAGACAACACTACATGACAAACCATGAACATGCATATTTCACATAGTGTACATGTTAACATTTTACTAATTAACCGCAAGTGCATGGTCGTCGGTAAAGACTGGGCAAGTACGAGTCGATCCGCAGAGAGCGTTGCCAACCTTTGAGCGAGTTAAATCAAGTGGAAAATAATGGTGGAAGAAGAGATTATTACACTACTACTTAAAAGACGATTATACTAAGCACACAAAACAAACTACATTACGATGCAAATGAAAACTAAAGAAATTCAGCAAACAATATGGAACGAAATATGGATGAACCTCTGAGGGGTGGAGTGTGTGCACATATAAGGTGAAAGAAGTAATGAATGATGTATGAAGCATGTATGTGTGTCATGTGTGTCTTCATGCATAGAAAGTGTCTAAAGATTTGGCAAGATAAATCAATCCATTTGCACAACATATTTGCAATGACTACTTGATTATCATAAGACAAGGCTCAGCATGAGAAGTGTCTAAAATTATGGCAAAACTCATCAAAACCCAAGAACTCATGTGAAGAACAAAGCTAAGCATGAGAGGTGTCTGAATTTCATGGAAAAACCCATAAAAACAAAGTTTCTTCAATCAATCAAGCGAGCCAACGCAAATACAAACACACGACTAACATGTAGCATATCCGATAGAAAATGTCAGCCAATAAACATGAGGAAACCAAGTATGGGAAGTGTCTAAAACATATGGCAAAACCCATCAAAAATTCCCTAACATATGGATGACTAAAACAAACCAGATGAACATACAACCAGTCATGTTCGTCAAACATCAAAACTTCAAATCATAAATGTGCATTATCTCCACCCCCAAAAGAAGAGAAAACATTCTAACTAATTCTACTAAGATTAATAAAACAAAATTAAGCGAAACAAGCAAGAATTTAGAGAGGCAACTTGGAACTAACAAAGATTTTTTTTTATTTATGACTCACATTACAAGTAGCATCTCTCCACTTGAGTTTTGTTCTAAGGCTTTACTCTAAATAGAGGGAATGACCACCAAGCAAGGAGTTGATTACAAAGGAGGAGGAAGAGTTCTATTTAAAGACAAGAAAACGACAACTGAGAACAATACCTCGATGTGGAACTAATGAAACTTCTAACAATGGATACAAACAACATAATACACAACCACGAGAAGCCGGATCGGATTCGGACCAACATGAACCACCAATTGGAGGTCTAGGGCTGCCAATTGCCGGTTACGTTTTCTCTGATGTGGTCCGATTTGGGATATCTTCTTTCGTGCTACAATTTTTCACGTGAGGTGCACTCGGATTGGTTATTGGAGTCTGGTCCCAAATCTAATTGCCAAAATACTCCTCATGATGGTGTGAAGTTTCTTGGTTTTCTATTTGGTCCTTCATGCTTACATCCAGGTCCTACCCTCTTTCAGATGGGTCCTTGTGTATGACCGAGAGGTCCATTTTGCTCTACTTTAGTCCTTTTTTCTAACGTTTCCATCCTTCTTCTCTTCCTTTCTCTTCTTTATTACCTAATACCTGAAATATAACAACAAACACTGGAGTAGCACAATATTGGGGTGAAATTAAGGATATATAGCACGAATATGATGCATGATATGCTACTAATCAGTACATCACCTCCGCCCCCAAGTTGGGTGAATCTACTCTCGATTCATAACAACAAGCATGGAAAGAGAGAAATCTACACTAAACTTGGTGAGAATAGCAAACTACTAAATCAACCAACGAAAGTTAAAAATACTTGGATAGAAAGGATGTTAAAGAAGAGAGGAACTCAAATCTTACATTAGATTAACCAAAGAGTAAGATTATTACTTTCATCCACCATCATTCCTTTCCTGCCCAATTGGGTAAACTAAACCTATTCTAATGGAGGAAGGTGGAGGTTGAGGCTAAAGGTAGGAGAAACGTTGCTATCTATAGAAGAAAGAGAGGTGTGGATGAATGTAGGAGCAATGCGATGGTTTCAAATCATATATCGACATTCTAGAGTTCTCTGACCTGAAGACCCGACCCACGGGAGAAATGTGGGCATGAAACAGCAAACCATATCCGGCAATGCTGGATTTTAATCCACTATCGGATCATTTCGCTCGGATCAGCCTCAAATTGTGACACCAACTTTAGTTCACATATTGAACACGTGGGGTGCGCCCAGAGCAATTGGTTCGAGCCCGTTTAGCATTAATTTCCCTAATACTCCTCAAGATCATGGTATTGAGGGATTTTTGCACAAGAAATACTTTCCTAAGTTTAGGCCCCTCCGGGTTTCATCTAGGTTCTTCTTGAATTGCGGATGGGTCCTTAGTCATGACAAATAGGTCCACGATGCTTCAATAAGTTACTTTCTTTTTGCATTTCAATCCTTTTCTCTTTCTTTTTCTTCTTTATTACCTAAAAGTTGAAACACATCAAACAAACACTCGAGTAGCACAAAGATGGGGTAAAATAAAAGATATATAGCATGAATGCACTCTATGATATGTTGTTAATCAAATGCCTACACACTTATATTTTGCTAGTCCTGAGCAAAACAAAGAAAGAGAAAATACGAAAAAGGTAATCCTAACTCACTTTCATAGGAATCACGGTTGCACTTAGCACATTCAATAAGCGGTTAAACCCCCCTTGTCACCAAGGAGGAGGAGTGGTGTCCCCTGAGTGTTTTCAGCGGATATACCCAAAAAATCCAAATATTGATGCATTATTCAACCTAGCAGCACGACTCGATGGACCTACTTTTGTAGACTATTAGACATGGTAATCCTATGGGCTGACTCTATATATGTATCATATCCACACACCTAGCCTAGGGAACCATTAATGCAAGTTAATTAAGTACTTAAGTGAAATACATTGGCAACCTTAACATCCTCAAGTGATACATCGTCTAAAATCCATTAAGGTTCTTATTAGTATGTTTTTCTTCTTCTTATTTCTCTTTTTTTTTCTTTTTTTTCTTTTTGGAGAATAAGGAGTTAAAACTAGTTGGTGTTTAATTCTCCGAGGGTTTGATTTTGTTCATTATTCACAAACACAAGAAATTTTTGAAAGAAATGGAAAAATTAAAACACTCGACAAGCAAAAGAAGGCAACTCACCCATGGATCATGGTATAGAAAGATATATCAATGTAAATCGCAGCACACTAGCATGACCCTAACAATACAAACAAAAAAAAGAAAAAGACTCGACTATGTTCATACGTAAAGCACCTCCCACACTTACTTCGTGCATTGTCCTCATGAATGTGAGTATGATATTACATGGATTTATGCATGAACAAGAAAAGATCTCACCAACGTGAAGCGCAAATGGAAGTTCATGGTTATGTTGATGTACAAAAATCCAAAATCCCCAAAACCTGTAAGTCATTTAAGAAGGGAATAAAAATACATTAAAAAATTAAGCCCACATCCTCAAGGAGTGGGACCCAAGACAACCAATGTTTTCTTTTGAATATGTACAAACATGAAATCTCAACCATTCAAATGGTTAAATGTGAGGGAGGTTTATGGGGGATCATAACCTCCTCGACTTCAACTGGTGCCCCCTCCAAGTAAGGTTTGAGGCGTTGTTCATTAACTTTGAACACGTCCCCATTCCTTGGGTTTAATATTTTAACCGCTCCATGATGGAATATGGTTTGCAAATGGGTCAGAGTAACAACTCCGGAGCTTACCCATAATAGATGAAGTCGGGAGTTGTAGAGTAGTACCTTCGCTCGACCGAAAACACTCTTCGCATAATCATGCGATCATGAAACGTTTTGGTTAGGGACTTATTGAATTTTAGCATTTTCATACGCATCATTGTGTAACTCTTCCAACTCCACGATATTGAGCATACATTGCGCCCCTGCTTGATCAAGATCCATATTCAAGTTCTTGATAGCCCAGAAAACACGGTGCTCGATGGGTAATCCAAATTGGTCTTATACGCGGTGCAGAATGCCCACAACACGTCATAGTAGACCAATCCTTTTGTGAGGAATTAACCGTCTTCCCAAGAATTTGCTTTAATTGACAGTTAGAAATTTTGGCTTGCCCACTAGTTTGCGGATGATATGGGGCCGCAAGCTTGTGGATGATTGAATACTTCCTCATTAGTTCTTCAAAGGAGCGATTACATAAATGGGTGCCCCGGTCGCTGATTATGGTACGAGGTGTACCCAATCGTGTTAAAATGTCCCTTAAAGATTTGGTAACCACTTTGTTTTCGTTATTCTTTGTGGCGATAGCCTCAAGGCCCTCCACCCACTTAGAAACATAGTCAACAACCACCAAAATATAAACATTCCCAAAAGATTTTGCAAAGGGACCCATGAAGTGAAATGAATGTGTTCTGAAAGTTTACTTTTATATGTCTTATATTATGAATTGAATGTGTAGACATTTTGTATTCGTCTTTTGGAAGTACTAAGGAATAGGCTCTTGGTCTTTAACCGTAGAACTCTTAAAGATAATGGGTTACATAAATCAAAAGTAATTCACAATCATGATGATTAACATTGGACATCGATTACCGAGATAAGAATGTCATGTTAGTTAAAAGATATTGTAGCTCTACAAGTATTTAACAACATGAGTATACTATGGGATCGTGTGGGTTATGGGTCCACAAAACTCTAATTAATAATTTTAATCCTAATCAAAGAGATGCAGCGGAAATTAAAACAAATACACAAGTAGGGAATAGAAAATGCAAACCACAAGTACACGGGGGATTTATAGAGGTTCGGCACCCCACCCGGGTCCTAGTCCTCTCTTGCAAGCTCCGCTCGGATCACCGAGCTCCGCCTACGACTTCACTAACCGCTCCCCGTTCTGGGCCGGGAGACAAAGCTGTCCGGGCACTCATCAATCCATTATTGCTTGCTCGACCGGCCTTACAACCGTCAAACTCGCGAACAACCATCGCCGAGCTTGGAATCCTCTTCTCACAATCTGAGAAGGATGCTTCGAGCTTTCACCGGAGCCTTTACTCTCTTGACAACAAATGTAACTAAGTGGGATTCACTCTCTAATTGAGCACAAAAATTGCTAGATCTTTGAGTGATGAATGATGTGGAAATTTAGGCTTTGGGTAGCTAATTTGGAGCTTGGAGGATTGGAGTTTTCTCTCTAATGAATTGGGACAATTGGAGTTGTAGAGTTGTGTTAACAATAGGTCTTGATCCTCTATTTATAAGCTCCTAAGGTATTCTAGCCGTTGGGGATAGATTTGGTTGGGTTTTGTGTAACATACACAAAGCAGAAAATCGGGCTGCAAATCTGTCCAGAACCGGTCGACCGAAACTAATAAACCGGTCGACCGTTAACTTGATTTCAAAGAGAACGGTGGAACAAAATAAATAATCGGTCGGACAAACGGGCTAGAACTCAACTTTACTTAAGTGAACGGTCGAACCAAAATATGGGGCAGTCGACCGTTAAGGGGATTCAGTTGAGATAAAGTTGGATCGGTCGAACGAAGAGTATGTCGACCAATAGCAGGGACATAGTAAGTGTTCAACCGGTCGATCGAAACAAGGTCGTCGTTCGACCAGTTACCGAATGTATTTTGGGGTTAAGTTTGTTTTATACGAATACGACCGTTATAGGAATACGACAAAGGTAACGGCCATAATAAAATCCGGGATCGGTCGACCGAAAAGGTAGAACCGGTCGACCTGTAGAGTTTGGTAAAATCACTATGGAGAGTCTGTTATAAACCGGTCGAACTGAGAACTGGTTCGGTCGACCGGTTCACACAGGAATTCTGGGTTTAGGTTTTAAGTGATTTCCGACTAAGGTTTGGGTGATCTAATGAAGTCCAAATAAGGTGAAATATTGTGTGTGACTTCTCTAAGGAACCTAGTGTGTATGTGATATGTTTTTAGCTCTTGTATGCTCAATTTACACATGTTCCTAAGACTAAAAATAAAATCAAGATTACAAGTCTTCATATAGCTTTATTACAAATCTCGACTTGATTTCCTTCCTTCCATGAGTCTTGATCACCTGTAGAGGTTAGCACATGCAATATATATGCAATGCAATATGTGTGCTACTCTACATTACTTATGATTAAGATTAGGTTGATTAAATCATCAAAACAAGGATTAAGGCCAAAAAGCCAACATATACGAAATAGAAAAATGTTTTCTTTCATATATTAAATTGACCTAATAAATGAAACATTAGGGAATTGTGTTTGTGCCATTGATGTTTCATTGTGTCTTTCAATCCTAAGATATGAGACTTTTATCTTTTCACATGAGACGTGTATCATTTGATTATTATAAAAAACTATTATTGACTATAGTGATAAAGATAAAAGTTGGTTATACATGACTTGTGCCGGAAAGAATGATATCTCAAACGATTATCATTGCCCCTCTTGACTAGAGTGATGATATTGTTGGGCCCCTTGATAAAGTGAAGTTATAATGTGCAAAATGTAACTTATGTATAGTTACATATTTATAATTTGCTTGAGAGATCAAGAAATGAATATATAATAAAAAGATGTCACATTTCTACTTTGTATAATATTCTTAATATCATGAGGCAGGGGATAGACACAAGTGATATTACTTATATCACTAAGTGGATCATGTTTAGTTCAAGTGAGCAAAACATCTTTCTTATTTGGTTAACTATAATGTGTTGCTAGATACCGCTTACAGTTTATGATATAAAGTATTTTATGTCATTGTCAACATAACTTAGATCATTCTATAGGTCACACCACAAAACTGGGAAACAAGAAATGTAATTTTATGTTTTATGTGATATATTGAATTTCATATGATATGAAATGGGATGCATGCGGTAAAAAATAAAATTAATATGTCGAGATAACGACATGGTTAGAATATCAAATAAATTTGTATAAGATGTATATATATCATGTGGTATAAATTTTGACATTATATATGCTAATATACTACATAATATAATATGATCCGCAACATTATAATATATAAATTTGCTAAAACCCCAAAGGTCCAATTTTGTTGGATATTGATCCAAAATGCGGCAAAGGCAAAAAAATAGTGAAAAACGGTCAAGCATTTTTCCAAAAACGATCAACCTATTTGAACAACAATTTCTAGGTTTTGATAATGGTTGACCAGGTGGACGCGCGGTTCGACCAAAAATAACATTAGCTTTTCCTGTTGCGAAATGGGCAACCGGTATGGCATTTCGTTCGACCAAAATTATCAGGAACATTTCTAGATAGCCAAACGGTCGACCAGTTGCCCGATTTCTTCGACCGTTTGCCCACGATTTTGCCTACATTAATAAGAGAATTTTTCTGATCATGGGATGGATTTGTTCCAACTTGGTCAAAGGATGTTATGGGATGATTATGTGTCCAAATATGATTGGTTTAGATGATCAATTAACAAGGGATCTGATGCAGGACCTGCTGGATATTTTATGATGGAGTCATTGGATAGCAGCCAAATCAGCAAGGAAGGTTCCCTACAACTGTCCAGCCAAGTCAGCAAGGAAACCATCCAGCCAAGTCCACGAGGAAGTTTCCTTCCGACCGGCCAACCAAGTCAGCAAGGAAACCATCCAGCCAAGTCCACGAGGAAGTTTCCTTCCGACCGGCCAGACAAGTCAACAAGAAGTTTCCCTCCAGCCACACATGAAATTTAATTGATTCCAATTAGGTTTATGGAAGGTTCCGTGAATTCCAGCCGACCAGCTGAGCCAGCAAGAAGCTTCCTCCCCCAGCCGCCCATGATTGCTCCCAATTTCCTTCCCCAACCGCACATGATTGCTTCCAATTAAGTTTATGGAAGGTTTCCTGATTTTTATTTCATTTAAACAAGTATTTTCGTAGTCAATTATTTCCCTTACTGTTATTTGTTTTATTTGGATGCAAATCAAAGAAGTTGCCTTGTTGGTTAACTTCCTAATTTCTATACGGAATAAAAGCTATAAGACCTGGCTTGTAGGTCAAAAAGAAAACGAATTTACGTTTGAATTAATATACAAAAAATCAGAGATAGTTCTATCTCAACTTGGTGTTCTTCTCATCAATTTTCTTGTAGTTGTGGGTGTCATACACTTGTAGAATCCATCACAATTCTATACGGCGTCAGTTGGTACCAGAGCCGAAATCCTCCCTCTAGTTGTTTCTTCATCAGCGTGATGGCTGGTAGACGTGGTGGTCGTGGGCGTTGTGGACCTAATCCAGAGGAGGAACTCCCACACCATGGTCGCAGCAATGAAGATGTCGAGTTGATTGAGGATCTACAAAGACAAATTGCTGAGCTAACCCTACGTCTTGCGGTGCAAGATCTAAATCATCGTGAGACTGAAGATCCGGACTCTGACACAAGCTCAAACCTCCACAACATGTTCCATGATCGTGGTGCTGGTCAAGGACATCGTGGGTGGGGTGATCGTCTTGGAGACCTCGGTTTCAAGATGGAAATACCAGAATTTTCTGGTACGTTGCATGATGATGCTTTGGTGGATTGGTTGAATGAAGTCGAATGAGTATTTGACTACAAGGAGCTTCTAGAGCATATGAAGGTTAAGCTAATCGCCATCCCACTCAAGGGAAGAGCGTCTACGTGGTGGGAACAATTGAGGCGCACACGCGAAAGGCAAGGCAAGACCAAGCTGACCGAATGGTGCAAGATTAAAAAAAAGATGAAGGAGCACTTTCTTCCTTTCGGCTACATGCAATCCTTGTTTCAGAGGCTTCATGCCTTAAGGCAAGGCGTGAGGTCGGTGTATGACTACACGGAGGAATTCTATCAGTTGGTGGCTCGGAATGATCTATCGGAGTCGGAGGAGCAGTCGGTGGCACGATACTTGGGGGGGTTATGACCATCTCTACAAGATGCCCTCAGCCTCCACTATTTATGGACGGTTTTTGAGGCCTATCAGAGAGCCCTCGCAGCAGAGAAGCAGCAAAGAAGGCGAGTCAACACCATCCACGAGCAGCAGCAGCCCAACCGGACTGCTAGACCTTCAGAGGCGCGCCCTCAGCAAGTACCGTTCCAGGGCAGACCTAAGACGGGCGTGAAGTGTTTTAGGTGTGGAGAGGAGGGCCACATTGCCTCCAGCTGTGGGAGAACCACCAGCAAGGGTGGCAAGAACCTCCTGATTGAGGATAACCTTGGGAGCGAGGACGACATCGATGGCGAGCCCGTGTTAGATGAATATGAGGACGAAGATGGGGTGTTGTATGGGGATGGACCAGAAACTATACTCATCCGCAAAAGTCTTCTAACATCTAAAGGTGGGTCAGGAGATGAGTGGTTGAGACATAATAATTTTCGTTCCACTTGCACGGTCGCGGACAAGGTGTGCAAGATGATCATCGATAGTGTCAGTTCTGAGAACGTGGTGTCCGAAGAGGTAGTCCGGAAGTTGCAGTTGAAGACCAATTCTCATCCCAAACCTTACAAATCATCTTGGCTGAGCAAGGAGACGGAAATAAAGGTGGACAAGAGGTGCTTGGTGTCATATTCAAGCGGAAGAAAATACCTTGACAAACTGAAGACCGAATGTTTGTTCATTAATCGGAAAAAATGTTCATTCTTCACAACCTCAGTCACCTTCCTTTGATTTGTGGTGTCTATTGATTGTGTTCATTCTGACCTCGCCAAGGTGAATGCCATTTATGAGTGTCTTCTACCAAAGAATTTAAGGACTGATGATGTGTTTAACGTGAAGCATCTTAGTCCGTACTTCAGCAACGAGGGGGAAGCTGATGCAAACTCGAGGACGAGTTCTTTCCAACCAGGGGTGACTGATGCAGGAGCTGCTGGATATTTTATGATGGAGTCATTGGATAGGAGCCAAATCAGCAAGGAAGGTTCCCTATAACCGTCAAGCCAAGTCAGCAAGGAAACCATCCAGCCAAGTCAGCGAGGCAGTTTCTTTCTGACCGGCCTGCCAAATCAACAAGAAGCCTCGCTCCAGCCACACATGAAATTTAATTTCTTCCAATTAGGTTTATGGAAGGTTCCCTGAATTCCAGCTAACCAGCTGAGCCAGCAAGAAGCTTCCTCCCCCAGCCGCCCATGATTGCTCCCAATTTCCTTCCCCAACCACACATGATTGCTTCCAATTATGTTTATGGAAGGTTTCCTGATTTTTTTTTCATTTAAACAAGTACTTTCGTAGTCAATTATTTCCCTTACTGTTATTTGTTTTATTTAGATGCAAATCAAAGGAGTTGCCTTGTTGGTTAACTTCCTAATTTCTATACGGAATAAAAGCTATAAGACCTGGCCCGTAGGTCAAAAAGAAAACGAATTTTCATTTGAATTAATATACAAAAAATCAGAGATAGTTCTATCTCAACTTGGTGTTCTTCTCTTCAATTTTCTTGTAGTTGTGGGTGTCATATGCTTGTAGAATCCATCAAAATTCTACACGGCGTCAGGATCATGTGTAAGTGGGTTACACATGATGTGGATTTGTGGATGCCCAATAAATAGGTCCCTCATCCTTCCTTTGTTAGACTAATGTAATATTCTCATCTCTCCATATTTTCTCCAACTAATCCATCCAAAATTATTTGATTAGTTGAATGCTTCAGAGATTAAATTCTTTCGAGCATAGAAGGGACTATTTACTAGATTCTAACCTTGTATTGGAGATTGATTGGCTACCTTCGATCTCTCTAATCTTGTTTAGAGTTTGGTGAACACTTGGAGGTGATTCCAAGGCAATCCAATGTGTAACCTGACTTGTGATTGGTAAAAAGGATTTCATAATCTTCTAGGTATAATCCAATCTATGTATTTGAATATTAATTAGTATATAATATATATTGAAAGACCATTCGAAAATTTTGTACATAAAATTAATGAAAAATAATAACTGATCCTAATTGCTTAGAAAATTTTAAAAATATGCATACAAGTAGAGGGCGCGAAATCCTACATGAAGTTGATACCCTACACATCGAAGATATCGATGGCGAGGATATTTTGCAGAGGCATCATATCTTGTTGTCCTAATCTACCAAGGCACTAACACCTATCGCATTGCTTACAAAATTCATAAGCATCTTTGAATAGCGAGAGCCAGTACAATCCGGATTGTAACACCTTTGTAGTAGTTTTCTTAGCTCCAAAATGTCCCCGCATGCCTCATAATGGCAAAAGTGGAGCACACTTTGGAACTAGCTAGCAGGGATGCATTGCCTGAATATTTGGTCAAAGCAGTATTTGAATAGATATAGGTCGTCCTAGTGAAAGAATCTTACATATTATCTTAATTTGACTTGGTTAGATTTCGACAAACCCACGGGAAGTTGCTCGATCACGAGTAGTTTACGATGTTAGGAAACCATGGGTTATCCTCAATCGTGAACAATTGCTCGTCAGGGAATTCATCATTGATAATTTGTTTTGGTGGGTTGGTCGTCTCAAGAGGAGACAAATGGTTTGCTACTATATTTTCACACCATTTTTTGTCCCGAATCTCGAGATCCAATTCTTGTAACAACAAGATCCATCTCAAGAGTCAAGATTTGACATCTTTCTGCACCATAAGGTGCTTGATGGTTGTGTGATTAGAGAAGATAATCATGTGGGAGCCAATCAAGTATGACCAAAATTTCTCCAACGTGAATGTGATCAATAAAAAATCTTTCTCCTTACTGCCATAGTAGATCACATGACTCAATTTGTCCACTCGTTGCCCAAGCACTGCTCCCACAGTAAAGTCTGATGCATCACACATCAACTCAAAGGGTTCAATCCATACTGGTACCTTAATTATGGGAGCCGAAGTCAGCTCTTTCTTCGAGGTCAAAAAGGCATGGTGGCAATCCGGTGTGAACTCAAAATTGGCATGCTTGTCCAACAAAGCAGTGAGAGATCATGTAATTTCACTAAACTCCCGAATAAACTGACAATAGAATCAGCATGCCCCAAAAAGGCATGGATATCTTTTACTGAGTTTTTTTATTATGGTGAATTGGTGGATTTTGTTCGATCATATTAGCAATGCCTAGGTCCTAATCTGCAGTTCTCTTATGAAGTGCTAGAAATTGATGATAGCACTCCAACTCTTGTTACAGATGTTGATTTATTCAGTTATAATACCGTAAGTGCATGGTGTCGGTGAACACATGGGAAATACGGGTCGAGTCCACAAGGAGGTGTGTCAACTCTGGTTCTTTATAAATCGAGTGGAAAATAATGGGGAGAAGGAGTTGATTACACTAAACTAAGATACACTAAACAAGCAATTAACCAACAAGAAAGATGAAAGCACAAGAGTAATGGAAACTAAAGTAAACAAAAAGCAAAGCAAGATGAAATTCAGTAAGAAAAACTCTTAAGGGGTGGTGTGTGTCTAGACATGTGATAAGGTGGTGAAGAATGCATTTAATAAGGAATAAGGGTAGGTTGTGTTTTCATGCATAGGAAGTACCTAATGGTTGTGGCAACACCTATCATTCCAATCACTAACCTAGTTGATTAACATGAGCATAAACAAGTTGGTTATTAAGAACCTAAACAAGCCTGGGGCGTACCTAATGGTTATGGCAAAACCCATCAAATTAAGTATTCCCTTTTAAACAAACAAGCATACATTCACATTCATCACATATTGCAAAAGATAGCATTCATCCCATTCTTCATTACATGTATAAACATCATCTCCACCCCAAAGGGGGATGGAACTACTCACTACTCATTAAGCTAATTAATTATACAAAGATTTAGGAAAACAAAGCATGCAAGACTAAAGGAAACAATATCTAAGTAAAGAGAAATATTTTATTTAAATGACTCACATTACAATGTGGCATCCTCTCCACCTTGAGTTTTGCTTCAAAGGATTATTCCAAGTAGAGAGAATGACCACCAAACAATGGGTAGTTTACAAAGGAGGAAGAAGAGTTCTATTTATAGATATGGAAAAGGCAACTGGGGACAATCCTCCGATGTGGGACTAATGAAACTTTCCCATAATAGACATAAACACATAACCCATATCTGCCCGAAATCGGGTCGAATTCTGATCCAAAGGGTCACTTTTTGTCGGATCGGATTCATTTTTGGATATCTTCTTTAGTACTTCAATTCTTCATGTGCGATGCACTCAAATTGGTTATTGGAGTCTGGGCCCGAATCTAATTGCCAAAATACTCTTTGGCCCCTCCGGGCTTACATCCAAGTCCTTCCCTCTTGCAGATGGGTCCTTGTGTATGACCGAGAGGTCCATTTTGCTTTATTTAAGTCTTTTCTTCTTACGTTTTGGTCTTTTTTCTCTTCCCTTCTCTTCTTTATTACCTAAAAGCTAAAATATAACAAACACTCGAATAGCACATCATTGGTGTAAAATTAAGGATAAATAGCATGAATATGATGAATGATATGCTACTAATCAGATGTCGATGTACATATACTTTTTATATTACTGTCAAGTCTTGGTTTGTCTCACGTTAAGATTGATGTGGTTGTGCCTATCGACGTTGAGTTTCCGGATGCTGAGACACACACAGCCACCAATGTACCAATTGTGGAGGTGACTTCAGATGAAGAAAAAACATGATCCTAAAGTCACTTTGTTGTTTCAAACAATCGTACGTCCCATTGTATTGAGTCTAGTGAACACACCAAAGGCAAAGAGTCCCTATGAGACTCCTTGTGGATCAAAGAGAATGAAATTGTCACCATTCTTCACAAACAGGGAAGGCAATTCGCAGTCCTATATCATTGAAGATTGGTTGAAGCAAGCTGGTAGTGGTACAAGCACTCCGAATAGAGTGATCGTTTGTTGGGAAATGGAGATTGGAAGTGTCGGTCAAGAATTTGAAAATGCTATAACATTTCTGAAATGTCTCACAAAGTATGCAATATCTTGTGAATTCAACTACAAGTTTCTACGAAATTGCCCTTCCAGAGTTACCGCACATTGTGCGATGGAT
Organism: Triglochin maritima; assembly: GCA_963682175.1. Lineage (NCBI taxonomy): Eukaryota > Viridiplantae > Streptophyta > Magnoliopsida > Alismatales > Juncaginaceae > Triglochin > Triglochin maritima. The sequence continues at coordinate 17,247,343 of OY821785.1, forward strand.
AATTGTTCATGGCAAGTGCATGCAATCAAATCCTCTCATTCTGGTCATTTTCTCATAAAAGAACTTGTGAAAGAACATACTTGTGGTGGCGGTGGAATTGGAACCACATGTCATCCCAGAACAGCAAAGAGTTTTCTTGCTGACATTCTAGAGCCTATATTGAAACAACAGCCAATGTATCAACCATGTCAATTGCGAACAGATATATCTCGTGAACTTAGGATGCAAATACCATACATTCAATCTTGGCAAGGCAAAGAACTAGCGGTGAATAGGTTATATGGAGATGAAAATAAATCTAGTGACAAACTTACATGGTATCAAGAGGATGTACTTGCAAGCAACCCAGGCTCTTTAGTGGACATGGATTGGGACACCAAAAGCCAACTGTTTAGAAGACTGTTTTTGGCATTTAATGGTAGTATAGTTGGGTTTAGAGATGGTTGTCGACCATTATTATTTTTAGATGATACTTTTTTGAAGACGAAGTACCAAGGCATTCTTCTTGGGGCTACCAGAGAGAACAAGCAGAATAAGATGTTCCCATTGGCTTTTGCCGTAGTTTCTGCCGAGAACGAAGAGAATTGGGAATGGTTTTTGCAAGACCTAAAGAAAATTCTTGTAATGAGTACACCTTCAACAATCGTCTCTGATCGTTGTAAAAGTATCACTTCATCTATTGAACGGGTTTTCCCAACTTGTCACCATGCCTATTGTTTACGCCACTGGGAAGACAATTTTAAAGTTCAAGTTCTTCAACATGTTGCTAAGACAACTCGTTTGAAGTAAGTTAGCATCATTTTTTATGTTAAAAATATAATGTCTAAGTATATGATGCATTGTCTTTTTTCTTCACAAGATATTGACCCTTTTCCAAAAATGTGCATACGTTCTTCATACTTGTAAGTTCATTGAAGCATATGATAACTTATCTACTATTTCTAAACATGTGAAGAAATTCATTGACTCCTCTGGACCTGAACATTGGGGAAATGTATTATTCCAAAGTGAACGATTGTTGAGAATTTTATTTATACCGCAAGTGCACGGCGTCAATGAAGACGTGGCAAGTACGGGTCGAACACAAGGAGGGAGAGATTTCGTTGTTAGTGTGATTTCGATTGAGGGGAAGAAGGGAGAAGAAATAAGTTGGGTTTTTGGTATTTTTGATTTAATTATCTAAAGTACGAAACAACAGCAATTAGAACTAAAACAAGAAATAAGAAGAGAATTCCGTTTGGTGGAGGTTTAGATTTAAGGTTTAGATTAGAGAACTTAGAAACTTATAATAAATCATGTTTAGTTATGAAGCATTACAAGATAAATGATTTAACATAAACTCAAGTAATCAAAATACTAATCACGAACTTAGAATAATAACATTCATTCATCTTCTCTAACCCTAAATCCGTCACCTCCACCCTTCGGAAAGAGTTAGAAACTCATGGAGGGCGGAAGAAGAAGGGGTCCTTGAGACATTACAAAGAAAACTAAAAAGTAAGAAATAAGAAACAGAATTTTATTAATAAAACTAAGGTACACAAATAAGAACAACAACCAAGGACCCTATTTACATCGTTCTCGGGTCTATTTATAGTTGCTACAAGGGACTTAGGTATAGAATTGGATAGTACACGTGTCCACACACGACTGGACGAAATTGGGACACACAGATCGACCAATGGGCGGCGGAATCGCCGCACATCATGTGTATTGTGCGGCGGATTCGCCTCACACGTTGGTCGGATTTAATCAGGATTTTTGTCACGCGTTTATGGTATGATTTGATCCTCCTTTGCGCGTCTTGATTGATTCTTTCCATTGTCTTGAGCTCCGGATTAATTCCTTCCATTGTTGGAGATTTATATTTGATTTTTCTTTTGACTTTCTCTACACAATAACTTGGTCCTTTTATTTTGCAATCAGGTCCTTGGCATTTTGCAATTAAGCCCTTGACCTTTTTTTGTAATTAGCTCCTTGAATGCTTTTATGCTTGGATGCATTTCCATTTGGAACCCGATAAACTTGAACTCGGTCTTTATGATAGAAATGAATCTTTTGCACGCGTTTATAGTCGGAATGTGGGTAATTTGCATTCAGGTCCCTGTATTCTGTAAATACGACTAAACACATACCTTAGTAGCATTTATTGATATAAAAGTAATCTAAATGAAAGACATATGATGCAATGTATGCAATGCATCAAATACCCCCACACCTACATTTTGCTAGTCCCTAGCAAAGCAGAATATAAGAAAATGAAAGCAGGGAAATCCTAACTCACTTTCGTAGGAATCACGGTTGCACTTAGCATGTGCAACAAGCCTTTAAACCTCCAGGTTGCCTTAGAGGACGAGTTTTGTCTCGTGAGGGTTTTCAGTTGACACACCCACAAAGTCTTAATTCAACATTCCATTAATAGCTCTTAATATTTCTGCCTTAACCTTATACATCTCACTTAAAGTTCTCGCATGCTCATTATACAGTTCTAACTTATAAAAAGTTTGACTTGGTCTTTATTCCTCCAACATTCACACCACTAACCCCTCTACACATGTTATCACATAAATTATTTTGGACGCCTCCTCTGGTGGTGAAGTTTCATTTGGATCAACCATGGCATGGATCATTCCTTTAGCTTTGGGCCTTGAGTATCTTAAAGTATTTATTTATTTTTATCCTTTTTCCGTGATTCAACACATTTTCTTTTCTTTTTGACACTTATACCCTTTTTGCATTCGTGTAGCGAGTTTGGTCGATAATCCCGAGCTGGCAGACTCAAGTTACCGGGTTTCAAGATACCCCTACGGACCAGTGACTCGAAGGCTTGGGCTTTTGTAATCATTTTGCAAAATGTGTTCTCCTCACTTTATTTTTATTTTATTTTACTTTTATTTTCCTCAAGGCTTAATTGCTATTAGAAGTCCACACTTCCCGGTATATTTTCCTCAACCTCTGCTTTTTATCAACCACTTCAAAGATTTGATTCATCCAATTTAAGTGCATACATGTCTTACAAGGGTCATGGGTTATTTCTTTGGAACTTAGATTTATGTCATAATTTCTACAAACAGAACTATATAATAAGGAACAAAAACTTAATGCAATTTGTACACGGGTTTTGGCAGTTCAATCTTAAGCTATGTCATAGAATATTGATTTTTTTTTCTTTTTTTAAAAAAAATAAAATAAAGCAGAACAGAAAATCAAATAGATAGATATGTACATATATAAACACCCCCCCACACCTAAATCATGCATTGTCCTCAATGTATGCACAGATACAATAAATGCACTTATTACCTGCGTCGGCTTGCGGTAGAGGGGTTGAGTTTGCTCAAAGTCAACCATAATCAGAACTGGATTGAATGACACCATGTTGGTGCATGTATCCAGTTGAATTGTTCCCCATGTTGACTTGAGGAAAAGATTCCACTCTTCTCACTTGAATTGGTTCGCTTGTTTGCTCGAGTGATGGTGGTTGGGTAAATGAATTACTCCCTTTTTTCTTACATCCTTTTTGCTTATGTGATGATTTATTTGATTCAGAAATCTGATAAATACGTGCTCTCATCACAACATCACTTGGGTTGCATATTATTTCTGGCTCATTATCAATATGGAAGATATTAAATTCTGCTTTTAAGTTCCCGAAAGATAATTGCATGAGCCCATTTCGACAGTTTATTAATGCTTCCGAAGTGGCTAAAAAGGGTCTTCCTAAAATTACAGGGATTTGTCGATTAGGATTTACAACAGGTTCAGTATCAAGTACGACAAAATCCACTGGATAAATGAAGTCACCAACCTTAATCAAAACGTACTCTACTATACCTCTCGGTTTCTTAACAGAACAATCAGCGAATTGGAGGGTTGTCCTAGAGGGTTTCAGTGGACCAAGGTTGAGTTGCTCGTAGACAGAAAATGGGAGCAAGTTCACGCTTGCACCAAGGTCTAGAAGGGCTTTATTGATAAACGTATCTCCTATTGAACATGAAATTGTGGGACACCCCGGGTCCTTATATTTTATAGGAGATGTGTTGGAAAGAATTGAGCATATGTTTGCAGTTAAGAATGCCTTCTTTGGTACATTCGTTTTTCTCTTCTTAGTGCACAAATCTTTTAAGAATTTAGCATAAGCAGGTATTTGTTGAATCATGTCTAAGAGTGGAATGTTTACCTTAACTTGCTTAAATACTTCCAAGATTTTCTCTATTTGTGCACTAGAGTTCTTTTTGAGTCTATTGGGAAATGGGGCTTTAGGCACATAGACTCGCTCAGGTTCAGGTTGAGCTACAGGTTCAGGTTGGGTAGGTGGATTGGGCTTTTCAATTTGGACGTCGGGTTCAATGGTCAAGTCATATGTGGGTGCTTGATGGCTAGATTGATTAGTCATTCTAGGGTTTACCACATTATTGTCAATTTGTCTTCCGGACCGTAATGATACTACAGCATTGATTTGTTGGAACGGTCCTTCCTCATTAACCATTTGAACCGCTCTAGGGTTGTTATTTCCTGAAGGTGGTTGATAAGATTGATATTGATTATTAGTTCTGGGGTTTACCTCAGGTTGACTTGGAAATTGGCCCTTTTCTCTTTCACCTATTATCTGTGCTAATTGGCTGACCTGTGTCTCTAGCCTTTGGAATGATTGGTTGGTTGTTTGTATAAAAGTTGTCATTAAATTTTCTAATTTTGTCAACCTAACCTCATGATTTCCATTATTACCCCCAGATGATGTATTATTTTGGTTATATGGGGCTGGTTGTTGTCTAGGAGGTTGTCCTTGTTGGGTCCACGAAAAATTGGGATGATTACGCCAACCTGGGTTATAGGTTGATGCGTAAGGATCATTTCTAGAATTGTTAAATGTGGCATTAACATGTTCCAGGTTCACACAGTCCTCCATTAAATGACCAGTCTGACCACATCTAGAGCAGGGGATAGACAAGGGTTGATTCATTCGGGGTTGATTTTGTAGCTCTAGACTTTCCATTCTACGCATTAGGGTAGCTAGTTTTGCCTCAGCCGCTATGTTGGAGTCTATAGCTAAGACACCTGGTCGGGGTTGACTCGCTATTCTAGATCCAATACTCGGGTTGATGGGTGTTCTAGCATTGTCCCATTGCATACTATTTTTAGCTAAATCCTCAAGAAAAGTCCAGGCGTCATTTTCATTTTTGGACATAAAGTTCCATTGGCTCACAGATTCTAGCATAACCCTAGATGTGGGTGTCAATCCCTCATAAATAATTTGGCATAATTGCCACTTCGGAATTCCGTGATGAGGGCATTGGGTCAAGACACTCTTAAATCTCTCAAGATAGGAATAGAACGGCTCGCTCTTAGACTGAACGAATGCAACAATTTCATTCCTAATCTTCATAGTCTTATGGTTGGGGAAATATTTTTTTAGGAAAACTTGAACAAATTCGGCCCAACTTCTAATAGATCTTTCGGCTAGACTATATAGCCATTTCTTAGCGTCGTCCTTCAGTGCTAGAGGCACGAATTTCAGACGCACTGCCTCTTCAGGGATATGCTGGTATTGCATAAGAGAGCAGATTTCTTCAAATTCTCTAAGGAAGAGATATGGGTCTTCCCTAGAGGTGAACTTAGGCAGCATACTCATGTATTGTGCCTTAAGTTCGAAGTCGCGACCCGGTATGGTGGGCATGACGAAGCACGATGGCTGAGCAGCCATCGTTGGGTAGCACCGATCCCTCACAGTCATAGGCGGGTTCACGACATTCTCACCCATTAGATTCGGGTGAGGTGGTGCAACAGATGGGTTGGGGTTAAGCTCTAGACTGGAATCCAGATGAACTCGTGAGAGTCGATTGCTTAAATCTCGCACCCAAATCTGAGTGCACCGGTTTGAATTAATTTTTGAATTTGAATTCGAAATTTAAATTTCAAATTCAATTCCAAGAATCAATTACTCTATTTTTTTTTTTGAATTTTTGAATTTTGAATTTTTATTTTTTATTTTTAAAGGAAACAAACAATAGAAAGGTAAGGATGAGAAGGGAAAGAAGACTCAGACGAGAAGGGAAACTTAATCTAAAGGATAAAAATTAGGGTTGGTCAGAAATTTCCTGAACAAGCACGGTCAAAACAATCCTAGACCTAGTGTCACTTAGATCTAGACAACTCCTAACTGGTTGAGTCGAATTGATTTGCTTGATTCACCTCCCTCACCAATCAAACCAAGTTGGCCAGTTAGTGTATAGCTAGTGGGGGCGCTTCCGACAGAGTCGGTGCCAATTAGACAACCACGTCGCTTGGAAGACTTTCGTCGACACAAAAACACTTTCTAGACACCAAATTGAATTCAATTGGCTTCAGGTCATAGCCAGTCAAACCAATCTCCTCCTTAATTGAGTCTGAGTCCTTAGGGGCCAATGTCTAATTGATTTTAAATTTTAGGCTTAGGCGACACTTCAGGATTGTGGTTTGTGGGCTACGGGAGGGTGATGAAATCCCCACCGTATCTTTTCCTACGGAGTTGCCCTTAAGATAGTTTAACTTAAATCTAGAAAAGATAGTCAAACAATGGTCCTTTTAATGGGGGCAATTGCAAGGTTGTATGCAACTAAATTATATGCTCTAATGCAATCGATAAAAACCTCGATACGTACCTTGCCTCCAGCAATCTTCAACAAGTATTAATTTGCAAGAATTTAGCAAGAATAATGCAAGCAAAACATAATATGATGCATGCACTAAGGTCTTTCTAATTTTGCCAATTTTAGGTCAGAGTTGAATTATTGCCAATTATGGAATTGTAACCCTAACACGTGCAATTCTACGAAAGGAAACTTTTCAACTATTCAGATTTTACGAGAAAGGCAAGAAAAGTTACCTCCGCAATGCTCAGTCGGGTTCGCCGCCCGCTCTCGGAGATTCCAGTAGCTCAATGCGACCATCCAGAGATGCCGACGACGCCCTCAAAATTTGAAGACCGGAAGACCAACCTGTGCGGCGATTTCGCCGCAAATGCTTCTTATGGGGCGGCGGATTCGCCGCTCTTTAAGCTCAGAATGCGCTCGTATTTCGCCGCGTGCTCTGTTGTCTCCTGAAACACAAATCCAAATACTTAGATCGCGTACAAGATAAACAGGAAAAATCGAAAACACAAAAACAACAAAAATCTGCGTCGCCTCCCCGGCAACGGCGCCAAAAACTTGTTGAGAATTTTATTTATACCGCAAGTGCACGGCGTCAATGAAGACGTGGCAAGTACGGGTCGAACACAAGGAGGGAGAGATTTCGTTGTTAGTGTGATTTCGATTGAGGGGAAGAAGGGAGAAGAAATAAGTTGGGTTTTTGGTATTTTTGATTTAATTATCTAAAGTACGAAACAACAGCAATTAGAACTAAAACAAGAAATAAGAAGAGAATTCCGTTTGGTGGAGGTTTAGATTTAAGGTTTAGATTAGAGAACTTAGAAACTTATAATAAATCATGTTTAGTTATGAAGCATTACAAGATAAATGATTTAACATAAACTCAAGTAATTAAAATACTAATCACGAACTTAGAATAATAACATTCATTCATCTTCTCTAACCCTAAATCCGTCACCTCCACCCTTCGGAAAGAGTTAGAAACTCATGGAGGGCGGAAGAAGAAGGGGTCCTTGAGACATTACAAAGAAAACTAAAAAGTAAGAAATAAGAAACAGAATTTTATTAATAAAACTAAGGTACACAAATAAGAACAACAACCAAGGACCCTATTTACATCGTTCTCGGGTCTATTTATAGTTGCTACAAGGGACTTAGGTATAGAATTGGATAGTACACGTGTTCATACACGACTGGACGAAATTGGGACACACAGATCGACCAATGGGCGGCGGAATCGCCGCACATCATGTGTATTGTGCGGCGGATTCGCCTCACACGTTGGTCGGATTTAATTAGGATTTTTGTCACGCGTTTATGGTATGATTTGATCCTCCTTTGCGCGTCTGGATTGATTCTTTCCATTGTCTTGAGCTCCGGATTAATTCCTTCCATTGTTGGAGATTTATATTTGATTTTTCTTTTGACTTTCTCTACACAATAACTTGGTCCTTTTATTTTGCAATCAGGTCCTTGGCATTTTGCAATTAAGCCCTTGACCTTTTTTTGTAATTAGCTCCTTGAATGCTTTTATGCTTGGATGCATTTCCATTTGGAACCCGATAAACTTGAACTCGGTCTTTATGATAGAAATGAATCTTTTGCACGCGTTTATGCTCGGAATGTGGGTAATTTGCATTCAGGTCCCTGTATTCTGTAAATACGACTAAACACATACCTTAGTAGCATTCATTGATATAAAAGTAATCTAAATGAAAGACATATGATGCAATGTATGCAATGCATCAACGATATGGAAATATGTATTCGAAGGTGGTGGAGATCTTTAATGAGTGGACTTTTGAGGCGAGAAACAATGCTTTATCAGAGCTTCTCGATCGAATTCGCTTGCCGATAATGAAACTTTCTAGTAGAAGGTTAATTGCATCCTCTGAGTGGATTGATTAAGTGTGTTCTTAAGTAGTAAGGATCCTTAAGAAAAACATATTTGAATCTCTAGGAGTAGATTGTTCGATTTTTGTTTTGAGCATGAAAAGTGAGGTACACAACTCCTTGCATCATAAACGTAGAACAATTCGATTGCACGTGACGGAAATGGCACATTCTTTGGATCCCTTTCCCTCGTGCTTGTGCACCTTGGTGAAAATATTCACAATTATTGTAGTTTATATTAGACTTCTAATATGTATCATGCAACATATGCCTCCCCTATTTTCCAAATTTGTAAAGTTGATAGGGAAAATGCTAAAAATCCTGAGATCATACCTTGGGTAATGAAACCACATTGTCGTAGGAGGAAGAAGAGAATTCCCTCAAAAGGACACGAACCTGAAGCTATTATTTGCGATCGTTGCAAGCGCAAAAGACACCACAATCGAACAATTTGCACAGATCCAATTGCATATAATTTTTTTTTAGTGATAGACCATTGTACAATTTAAGTTGTTAAGTGAATTTCCTATGTTCTATTTCTGAACCATTTGTGTTGTTATGAAAATGATATGTTTTAAAACAAGATAACTTGTTACATGGTAGGCAAGCTAAAGGAGTTGTAAGAATCACCAAGCTTGGTCGTTCTCCCAAACGAGCTAGGCCATTCGATAAATGAGCTAAGTCCATTAATTCTATAAAATCTTTGGTTGTAGTGTATTCTGTTCGTACATCCTAAATCCCAAACCCTTCCAACACAACGGACCCAGGGCTGCGTGAAATGCTCTGGTCAATGGCGAAGTTGCCTCAAACGATGGAGGTGCAACACATTATCTTCTATGCATTCAGGCAATGCATGATTAGAAATATCTCTTCCCTTGGCAGTGATTAGAATTTTTTTGTGTATGTTTGTGTCTTTGTTCCTATATTAATTTAAATATATGTAGTTCCATGTTTTGTTTGTTGTTTCTAACTAATAGTAGTGCAGAATATGGAACAAGCATTGTCCAATACAGGTCGGCCTCCGATACATTCGACGTCTATAGTTATATACGTCAGCTTTACTGGTAGCTGATGTCTATATGCACACCCAATGTCGGTCTTTTACTAACTGACATCTATAACTCATTTTAAAAATGTTAAAAAATAAAAAAAGAAACAAGATTTTAAACTCAGAAGCTATCAAAGTTGAAACTCATTTAAACTAACATAAGTCATGTCCTTTGTACCTCCCAAACAGAATAGGCATCGATTGTTCCCATTTGTCGATGCTTATGCCCCATAGTGTAGACGTTGCGTGGCCCTATGACCGACGTCTATAGGTCCTATATAACCATTCAGACATAGACCTTTTCATTATCTTTTATAACCAAACTATGACAAACCCAACCAAACCCTAGTCACCGCGACAATCTCTGACCAAACCTAGACACCTCCGTGACCTCGATCATTCTCCTCCACGATCCCCAACCTCCTTTGCCACCGCAGCCACCTCGATCACTGATTGACATCATTTCATGCTTACATTGTATCTTATATCAATTATCTTTCACCTAAACAATGCTATGTAACGAGCTTTATGTTTGAATTTTAGAAATAAATAGGATTGAAGAGAAGAGGCATGAAAGGACCAAAAAGAAGGAAAAATGATTGAGTTGAGAGACTCGAGGACTAAGATGCAAGATTGAAGGACCTGAATGCAATATAGAAGGACCACACCATCATGCGGAGTATTTGGGCAATTCTATTCGGGTCGGAGGTCCAACAAACAAGGTAGATGCATCAAAGACCAAAAAATCCATCCAGAAAAGCCCAGAAGAAAACCCAGACATATCAAAACCCTGTAGACGACCAATTGGCGGTCTGGGACCGCCGATTGGCGGTTCGGGTTGGCCCGAGTCTGATAAGATTTCTGTGGAGCGTGTATTAGAGTGTGTTTAGTCTATTTTTGGTATTTGTTTAGTCCCATACCGGGGGATCGTCCCGGATTACCTTTTTCTATGGCTATAAATTGAACTCTCCCTCCTCTTTTGTACCACATCTCTCTTGGTGGCCATCCTCTCTACTACGAGTTCAAGCCATGAAGCAAAAACCCTGGGGGTGAGAGGCTACTTGTAATTGAGTGAGTAATAATAGATGTTTTCTTTAGTTATGTTATTTGTTTCTTAGTTTAATTTCCTTTTCATATGCTTACATACTTCTTTTGTTTTATGTCCTTTTAGTTTCTTTAATATTTCTAGCTTGCTTCGTTTAGTTTCATTTTAGTAGAATATTTCATTAGAATGTATCTTGTAGTGTAATGATAAGTGAGTAGTTCCATCCCCATTTGGGGGTGGAGAAATGTGTGATATGATCATGTGGTGTATTAGGTGTGTGTTATCTTAATCCCTTGAGCTTATATGATTTCCATAACCATCTAATGGGATTTGACTCTTGTCTTTGATATGCTAATGCTCTTGAATGAAGCTTAGCTTATGCTTAGATTAGTGGACCTATTTTATGGGTAATGATAAGGTGAGGATATGGATGGAATTGATGAAGGAAACATGATTTGTAGTTGCATGTTCTCTTGTTGCCTTTACCTTGGTTAATGCCTTGTATGTTTTAATGATAATGAGCTATCTTATTTCATGTGTAGGAATAGTAGGGTCTAGTCTTTATACATGAGTTCATTTAGCTTCATTCCAATTATTGTCTTGTATGTTTTAATGATATTGTGTTATCTTAATTCATGTGGAGGCAAAGTTGGATGTAGTTTTATGATTTTGATGCACAACATATTGTGATGAGCTTAATTAACACACACACACATACACATATCTTTGTATTCACACTCTTTTCTCTACCCCTTTGGGGTTTAGTTTTATTGCTTATTTTCCATTTGCTTTCGCATTGTAGTGTAGTGTAGATCGTAACTCCTTTCTCTCCTTTCTTCCCACTCGCCTTCGAACAAACAAAATGTCGACACACCTCCCTGTGGATCGACCCATATTTGCCACCGCTTCAACGCGGCCGTGCACTTGCAGTTAATTAAAACATATCAATCAAGTTTTTGGCGCCGTTGCCGGGGAGGTGCTCTGTCTAGACCTTGGTTTGAACGATTCGAGTGGTTTTAATTTTTTGTTTTTAGTTTTTGTTTGTTTCAGAGATTCTGAGGATCAAGGGGAGGCTACTGGAGAAATTGGAGCACAAAAAATTCAACAGAGATCGCCAATCAGCGGTCTGGGACCGCCAATTGGCGGCCTGGTGAGCTTTATTTGCTCTCAGTTTTGTTGTAGTTGTTCTTTGCTTCAGTTTAGTTGTCTTGGAGTGCAATCTTGCATGCTGTGACTTGTAGTTTGCTCCCAGATCATTAATCACTCCCCCATTTATCAACTTGGCCATTAAAATCCAATGCAAAGATTAGACATTCTTACATGTTTAGGTCATGCATCATATACTTGACTTAGGTACCTAGTTGTCTTTTATTTTAGCTTTATTTTCAGTTGTTCAGCGTTGGCGTGAGGTACGCATTTCCTACACTCATTCAAGCATTTTTGTATGACCATGCATTAGTTAGTAGGAATTGCATTAGGACAAGAGTGAGTTGAGCGTTTGATTGGAGTGTTGATTGCTAGATTTAAGATCAAAATGCTACTAAGGAGGGGATGTCCCATAAAAGATAAGGTGGGGGATTTCATCACCCTTTCCTTCGCCCCAAAAATCACTCTTAATAAAAGCCTTAATTCTAAAAGCAAGTACACATTGGCCCTAAGGATTTTGGATGCACTAGGAGAGTAATCTAGTTGAGACCGTCATGGCATGATCGGCGTTGCCTACCTTTTCAATAGTAGGCGGTACTGGATCTCCGGATCTGGTATCACTTGCTGGGCATTGTGGTCTTCGTCGTACGGAGGTGAGGCGTGTCGAGGCTAGTAACCTCGAAGTTAGGCGTCGTGTAGCCTAAGGACCCATTGCCTTACATTATTTGAGTCGTGCTTGCTAGATTAGGCTTCTACCTTCTCCCATTACCCACACTAGCTCTAGGATTCTTCCCTCCTCATCTGATTCCTCTCCTCATCTATTTTCTACGAGTAGTCTCCTCCTCTGAGTACATGATTGACATCATTTCATGCTCAAATTTGTATCTTATATCCATTATCTTTCACCTAAATAATGCTATGTTACGAGTTTTATGTTTAGTTTTCAGGAATAAATAGGTTTGAAGAGATAAAGCATAAAAGGACCCAAAAGCTGGGAAAAAGGACTGAATTGTGAGATCTGTGGACCAAGATGCAAGGAAGAAGGACCTGATTGCAAGACAGAAGGACCTAAGAGCAAAACAGAATACTCCTCACCATCATGGGGAGTATTTTGGCAATTCTATTCGGGTCGGAGCTCCAACATTCAAACTAGATGCATCAAATACCAACAAAGCCTTTCAGAAAAGCCCACAAGAAATTCCAGAGCGATCCGGACACTGTAGACCGCTAATTAGCGGTCCAAGCCCGCTAATTGGCGGTCACTTTTGGCCCAAATGCGCTCAAATTTCTCCAGCACATGTATTAGAGGATGTTTAGGCTATGTGTGGTATCTGTTTAGTCCCACATCGGGGGATTGTCCCGGATTAGCTTTTTCCATGCCTATAAATAGAACTCTTCACCTCCTATTGTAATCACTCCATATTTTAAGTGGCTATTCTTCCTACTAGAAGTGAGGCCTTGAAGCACACACTAAAGTAGGAGGATGCTACTTTTAATGTGAGTCATTTTATCAATAAAGTTTTATGTTTCTTTCATTGTTTGTTTTATGCTTCTTTTATTGTTGTGCATGTTTTAGTTTAATCGTCTTTTAATTCTAGCTTAGTTTTAATATGCTTTCTTTCCATAGTTTAATAATTAGTGTAATGTTTAGTGAGTAGTTCCATCCCCTTTGGGGGGTGGAGTAGATGTACATACATGCATTAGAGAATGGGATGAATGCTTTAATTTCAATGTGTTGATTAAACATGAATGTATGCTTGCTTGTTTAGGATAGAATTTATAACTTGATGAGTTTTGTCAAAATGATTAGACACCTCTCATGCTTGTTTAGGTTCTGAAATAAACAACTTGCATATGTAAATGTTAATCAACCAAGTTGGTGAATAGATTGATAGGTTTTGCCATAACATTTAGACACTTCCTATGCTTGATAAACACCACCTTCATGTGCTTAAAGAATGTATTCTACACCCACCTCTTTGCTTGTGTGCACTCACTCCACCCCTTAGGGGTTTTCCATTCCTGAAATTCCAGCACTTCTATTTTGTTCTTAGCTTAGTTCTTATTTCATCGTTTGTTTGCTTCTTTCACATTTCATACTTCTTAGAGTAGTGTAGCGTAGGTTAGCATAATCAATCATCTTCTCCATTTTTTCGCCACTTGATTTCGTACAAACGAGAGGCTGCTCACCTCCCTGAGGATGACCCGTACTTGCCACCGCTTCATCGCGACCGTGCACTTGCGGTTTTAAATAAAACGTTCAACAAGTTTTTGGCACCGTTGCCGGGGAGGTGCCAGTCCAGACTCTTGTTTGGACGATTCGAGTGGATTTAATTTGTGTGTTGTAGTTTTTCTTTGTTTCAGGAGACTGGGAATAGCAAGTGGAGGCTACTGGAGAAATTTCCAGACGACCTGAGCACTTCAGACCGCCAATCAGCGGTCTGAGACCGCTAATCAGCGGTCTGGTGAGCTCTGTTCATCTTTTAATTTCTTGCTGTTGTTGCTCTAAATGATCTAGTTATCTGGGACTCAATTTGGCATGTTTTGACTTATAGTTCGTTCCCAGATCAATAATCAAACCTCCTTTAAGCAACTTGGACCCTAAAACTCAAAGCAAAAGATTAGGCATTCATTCTTGTTTAGGTCATGCATCATGTATGTGACTTAGGCATTTAGATTGTCTTTTATCTTAGCTTTATTTTCTGTTGCTGAGAGCTGGCGTGAGGTACGCACCTTCTACTCTCATTCATGCATTTCGTATGAACATGCATTAGTTAGTAGGAAGTGCATTGCAACAAGTGTGAGTTGAGCGTTGTTTGGAGAGTTGATTGCTAGATTTAGGACTCCAAAACGCTACTAAGGAGGGGCTGTCCCGTAAAAGATAAGGTGGGGGATTTCATCACCCTTTCCTTCGCCCCAAAAACCACACTAATCAAGAGCCTAATTTTAAAATCAAGTAGACATTGGCCTTAAGGAATTCGGACGCATTAGGAGAGTGATCCGGTCCCGACCGTCATGACCTGATCGGCGTTGCCCACTTTGTCGATAGTAGGAGAGACGAGATCCCCGGATCTTGGCTCACTTGTTGGGCTTTGTGGTCCTCGTTGTAGGGAGGTGAGGCGTGTTGAGGCCGTGTGACCTCGCAGTTAGGCGTCGTCTAGCTGTAAGGACATATAGCGACCTTAGGATTGTTTGAGCCTTGTTTGCTTGTGTGCTTCTACCTGTACCCATCCGCCGTAGCTTAAGGACTTCTTCCCTTCTCTCCTGAGTCATTCTTTCTCTCCTGTGTTCCCTCGTCTTCTCTTCTACGTACATTCTTTATTTGAAAAAAAAAGAAAAAAAGAAAAAAAGAGAGTTGTGGTTTGTGTGTGCACCTTTGTGCATGCTTTCGTGGACACGAGACGAGAGTGGTCATTTGACGAGGAGCGTTGTCAATCCGGCTTCAGTCATCGATTTCTCGACACCTTCCTCCTCTCGTGTCGCACGTAGTTCGGGTCCAATGGCTGCTAATTTCCGTGAGGAGGAGCAGTTGCTGGACCCACCTGCTCCACCAGTGCTTCCTGTTGTCGTTCCCATACCTCTTCGTGATCGATGCTACCCGAGCCGTACAACTCTACCCTCATGCATCGTATTACCAGAGGCTAATGGGAACCATTTTGAGGTTAAGCCTCAATTCATTTCCATGCTCCCTCATTTCACTAGGAAAGGTGACCCCTATATCTTTCTCAGGGAATTTGAGGAGGTCTGTGCTATGTTCAAGCTGCAACAACTTAGCACAGACTCCATCCATCTTAGGCTCGTTCCTTTTGCACTAAAGGATGATGCCAAGAAGTGGTTGTACAGCAACCAGGCGAATTCCTTTAGGACTTGGGATGTGTTTCAATCTGCATTCCTCAAGAAGTACTTTCCTAATCATCGGACTCAAAAATTGAGGAACGAAATCAATTCGTTCTATCAACATGAGACCGAGACATTTCATGCATATCTAGAGAGGTTCAAGGAGCTACTATCCTCATGCCCTCACCATGGCATTGAGTTGTGGCGCCTTTGTCAGATTGTGTACGAGGGTCTTCACATCCCGTCCAGAACGCTCCTTGAGTCCATGTGTCAAGGAGAGTTCTTGGGAAAGGATGAAAGGGAGGCATGGGCCTTCCTAGAAGACCTCGCTGAGAAAACCATGCAGTGGGAGAGTGTGAGGGAACCACCTGCATCATCTAGTATAGGAGCGAGGATCGCGAATGCAAACTCAACTAGATCGGGTTCCGCATTTGCTATCGATACCACTACGGCCACCGAGGCACGCATGGCGGCCTTAATGCGCCGTATGGATTCGATTGAGCTCCAAAACCATCAAAGTGCACCTCACATGTCCACATCTGGTCCAGTTCCCTGTCATTCATGTGGTAGGATAGGTCATGTAGAAAGCGAGTATGAGTCCATTCCTCCTGAGATGGAGCGTGTCAACGCCGTCTATGATAGAGCCAGGAATGACCCATACTCATCATCTTATAACCCTGGATGGAGGAACCACCCCAATTTTTCATGGAACCAAAATAATGCCCCGGGTGGTCCTTCAAACTCCTCTAGACCACCTTACCAATCACACCAACCTCCCATGCATGCACATTCCTATCAGTCATCCCAAGCACAAACCACCAATCAATCGGGTTTCCTAAATTCCAATAATATGGAAACCCGATTCAATTCGCTTGAGACCTTGACTCGTGGACTTGAAAACTCAATGAAAATTTTTATGTCTACCACAAGTCAAGTTCTCACTTCAAATCAGCAGACCATGAAATCTCTAGAGCTTCAGATGGGCCAATTGGCTCAGTCTGTACATGAAAGAGAGAGATGGTCTTTTCCTAGCCAGCCTGAGGCTAACCCCCGTGTGTACCAGCAACAACTCATGCAAAATGAGAATGTGGTCCCTCGGGGGAGGCAAGTGAACCATGTGGAGGAACCTATTCACCATGTCAATTCCATTGTGACCTTAAGGAATGGAAAACAGGTTGACAATCACATTTCCTTGCCACACCCACCACCATCTATGCAGCCCCTCAGTGGGAATGGTGGTGAAGAAGAAGCTGAGGGTGAGGGGTAATACACCAAAGCTTTCTTCTCAGGCACAGCAGAAAACCTACCTGCCAAAAGCTCCCTATCCAAGTAGGTTAAACAAAAAGCAGAGTGACAACATGGACAAGATAGTAGAGGTGTTTAAGCAAGTAAAGGTTAACATCCCCTTGTTGGATGTCATCCAACAAATACCTCAATATGCCAAAGTGTTGAAGGATCTCTGCACAACCAAGAGGAAGACCAATGTTCCTAAGAAAGCATTCTTGGCTGCAAATATCAGCTCACTTTTGTCCAATCCCACCTACACAAAATACAAGGACCCTGGGTGTCCTACTATTCAGTGTACGATAGGGGACACTAGACTGAGCAATGTTTTGCTTGATTTAGGATCAGCGGTCAACCTCCTCCCATTCTCTGTTTATCAACAGTTGAACTTGGGAGAATTGAAACCAACTAAGATCACCCTCCAATTGGCGGATAGATCCATTCGTATTCCCATGGGGATTATCGAGGATGTGCTTATCAAAGTTGGAGATTTTATATTTCCAGTCGATTTTGTTGTCCTCGATACCAATACTGTTGCGAACACCCACTCTCAAATACCTTTGATTTTGGGTAGACCATTTCTGGCAACCTCCAATGCCTTGATTAATTGTAGAAATGGTCTCATGAAGCTCTCATTCGGTAACATGAGTGCCGAGTTTCATGTGTTCAATTCTGGTAGGCAACAGGAACCCATGGATGAACCTTTAAATCTAAATCTCATCCGCCAATTGGAGAAAGCACCACAAAATCAACGAACACCCCTAACCCCAATGCAACCCATTGAGAATGTTTGTGGGCCCAGCGAAGACTCATTGCCTGTCTTTGCAATGCAACAGGGTGAGCTGGCCTCGAACATGAATGTCCAAAGGGAGTGTTCGTTGCATGATTCAGTTGAGAATACTAGTGAGGGTGAGACACCTCATCATATGCCTATGCCAGAAGGTGTCTCTACCTCATGTCCCATGGCCATTGAGCCATTTGAGCTTCATTTTGACTCCAACAAGGACCCACCTATGACCGAGCTTATGCTTGATGATCTAAATGATGGTGGGAGGTCCTTGTTGGATGACTTGGGGAGAAGCCCCATTCTTAGTGATGCATGTCTGCTGCATCCATCGAATGAGCTTGAGGAACTCATTCCGATGCACCCGCCTATTGGTTGGAGGGTTTTCTTCGATGAGCAATTAAACCCTAGTGAGGCAACAGAACTTCATTCTTTGTTGCCCACACCCAACCAATATCATGAGGGGTTCGAGCCTTTCAGCTTTGACCTTTCACCCCTCATGACACCTCAGAGTACCAGTGGAGTTTGCCCATCTCGGCAAGTCTCTGGTCCTCCTGACTTGATGTTCTCATTTGATGTTCCTTGACCAAATGATTATGAGAATATCTTGGTTGATGTATATATCTTTAAAAAAAAAGAAAAGAAGAAGTGTGTAATAAAAGACTCCTTCGGTGAGCATCGATTGTTGTGGGCCCCAACCCTTGTGTACTTGGGCCCAATTTCTTCACGTATTTATCTCCCTTCTCCAGCTTCTCACAGGTTTTGAGGGAATTTGGGTTTGTGTCCATCAACATGACCCCGAACGTCCCTTTGTACTTCATGTTGGTGAGATCCTTCCTTTTTCATGCATATATCCATGTAGTATCTTGTTCACATTCATTGAGGACAATGCATGAAGTAGGTGTGGGGGGTGTTTTACGTGTGTACATAGTCGAGTCTTTTCTTTTGATTTTTTGTTTTCTTTTGTGTGCATTGTTAGGGTCATGTTAGTGTGCCGCATTTAACATTGATATATCTGCTTGCCATGATCCTTGGGTGACTTGTCTTCTTTTGCTTGCCTAGTGCTTTAAAATTTTCACATTTCTTTCAAAATCTTCATGTGTTTGCGAAAGAAAATGTTTTTGTAGGTTTTGCGTGTGTTCAGCATGTGCAAAACCGTTGAGAGGCAAAGTAAAAAGAAAGCTCCCAAAATTGTCTTGAACTTGATGCAGGAGGATTTCTAGTTTACTGGCTTTAGGTCTTATCGAGTCGTTAGGATGCACCCCGGTTTTCCCTCGGGGGGCGTGTAATCATAGGGTTTCAGTACTCAAACATTTAAAGAAGTCCACCCTGAACCTAGTGAGTCAAATAATTCGTGTCTGTTAGTATAAGGAAGTTTGTCGTAGTCAAGGGCCCTTAATCTCTTTTTGTGAAACTTAAGTGTAGGGGTTTTGGTTCCCATGTAGATAAATAAGTGGTGTTCTCTCTTCTCGCACGGCTCCTATCACTCGGGAAAGTAGGTCTGAGGGGACTTTGTGCCTGGTGCTTTTGAGTCATCTGACTTGGGATGCACCGACCGAACTCCCGTTACACGGGTGGCAGGGATCGCCCTATGTGGAGATTTGGGGGAAGGTGTACGTGATAGTGTAAGTCCTCATAGGCAATGATGCACGAAACCTGACCCTGGGAGAATCAAACACCAACCAATAAATGCTTCAAAAAAAAAAGAAAAAAAAAGAAAAAAAGAAAAAGAAAATAATAGTCAAATAAGAACCAAAATGGACTTTACACATTGTATCACATTAAGAAGTTAAGGTTGCCCATGTCTTTCACTTAATTCCTTAGTTAACTCTCACGAATAACTCATTAGGCTAGGTGTGTGGACCGATTACATATATAGAGTCGACCCGTAGTATTACCGCGTCCCATGATCGACAAAATAAGTCCAACGAGTCGTGTAGCTAGATTGATTAATGCATCTTGTTCGGATTTTGTGGGTATATCCGCTGAAAACCCTCAGGAGACAACACTCCTCCTCCTTGGCGACAAGGAGGTTTAACGGCTTGTTGCACGTGCTAAGTGCAACCGTGATTCCTACGAAAGTGAGTTAGGATTTCTTGTTTTTTTCGCATGCTTTTCTCTTTCTTTGTTTTGCTCAGGACTAGCAAAAGTTAGGTGTGGGGGTATTTGATTGACATCATTTCATGCTCATATTTGTATCTTATATCCATTATCTTTCACCTAAATAATGCTATGTTACGAGTTTTATGTTTAGTTTTCAGGAATAAATAGGTTTGAAGAGATAAAGCATAAAAGGACCCAAAAGCGGGGAAAAAGGACTGAATTGTGAGATCTGTGGACCAAGATGCAAGGAAGAAGGACCTGATTGCAAGACAGAAGGACCTAAGAGCAAAACAGAATACTCCTCACCATCATGGGGAGTATTTTGGCAATTCTATTCGGGTCGGAGCTCCAACATTCAAACTAGATGCATCAAATACCAACAAAGCCTTTCAGAAAAGCCCACAAGACATTCCAGAGCGATCCGGACACTGTAGACCGCTAATTAGCGGTCCAAGACCGCTAATTGGCGGTCACTTTTGGCCCAAATGCGCTCAAATTTCTCCAGCACATGTATTAGAGGATGTTTAGGCTATGTGTGGTATCTGTTTAGTCCCACATCGGGGATTGTCCCGGATTAGCTTTTTCCATGCCTATAAATAGAACTCTTCACCTCCTATTGTAATCACTCCATATTTTAAGTGGCTGTTCTTCCTACTAGAAGTGAGGCCTTGAAGCACACACTAAAGTAGGAGGATGCTACTTTTAATGTGAGTCATTTTATCAATAAAGTTTTATGTTTCTTTCATTGTTTGTTTTATGCTTCTTTTATTGTTGTGCATGTTTTAGTTTAATCGTCTTTTAATTCTAGCTTAGTTTTAATATGCTTTCTTTCCATAGTTTAATAATTAGTGTAATGTTTAGTGAGTAGTTCCATCCCCTTTGGGGGGTGGAGTAGATGTACATACATGCATTAGAGAATGGGATGAATGCTTTAATTTCAATGTGTTGATTAAACATGAATGTATGCTTGCTTGTTTAGGATAGAATTTATAACTTGATGAGTTTTGCCAAAATGATTAGACACCTCTCATGCTTGTTTAGGTTCTGAAATAAACAACTTGCATATGTAAATGTTAATCAACCAAGTTGGTGAATAGATTGATAGGTTTTGCCATAACATTTAGACACTTCCTATGCTTGATAAACACCACCTTCATGTGCTTAAAGATTGTATTCTACACCCACCTCTTTGCTTGTGTGCACTCACTCCACCCCTTAGGGGTTTTCCATTCCTGAAATTCCAGCACTTTTATTTTGTTCTTAGCTTAGTTCTTATTTCATCGTTTGTTTGCTTCTTTCACATTTCATACTTCTTAGAGTAGTGTAGCGTAGGTTAGCATAATCAATCATCTTCTCCATTTTTTCGCCACTTGATTTCGTACAAACGAGAGGCTGCTCACCTCCCTGAGGACGACCCGTACTTGCCACCGCTTCATCGCGGCCGTGCACTTGCGGTTTTAAATAAAACGTTCAACAGTACACCTTCTGTTGTGTGTTATTTTAGAGTCGAGTCGAGCATTTTATGCGAGGTTGGGCTCGACTCTAAAATGCTCGACTCGACTCGAGAGGAAGGGGGCTTCGATCAGGATCGAGTTCTTGGTGCACCACCACCTTTCGCTCGACAGGATAGACCGATGACTTTGTGGGAGCGGACCCATCCTATTCGGACCGCGCATCCTTCTTGCGTAGTTCTTCCCCGAACTCGCGGGAACAACTATGAACTGAAACCTCAATATGTGAGCATGCTTCCTACCTTGACTGCCAATAAGGAGGATTCGTATATTTTTATACGTGAATTCGAGGAAGTATGCTCCATGTTCAAGCTTCAACAACTTGATGAGGATTCAGTCCAGTTGAGGATGATTTCTTTCGCGTTGAAGGATAACGCGAAGAAATGGATGTACAACCTCCCAGCGAGCTCTATTCGGTCTTGGGATGACTTTGTGACCGTATTTCTGAAGAGACTCTTCCCTCAACGGAAGACTCAACAAATACGACACCATATACACCAAATGTATCAGACTGAGACCGAATCATTTTATGCTTTCTTTTAGAGGTTCAAGGACCTTCTCTTGCAGTAGTGCCCTTATCATGGAATTGAGCTTTGGCAACTGTGCCAGATTGTTTATGAGGGCCTCAACTACAACACCCGCATATTGTTGGAGTCGATGTGTCAGGGTGATTTCCAAATGAAACCCATCGATGAGGCATTGGACACTTTTGAATTGATGGCTGAATGTACATTTGAGTGGGACACCATGAGAGAGCCACCGACCTCCATGTCTTCTGGTTGAGCTGGATCATATAAAGTTGAGTCAACTATCGCGTCTGAGTCGAAAATGGCTGCTCTCATGCATAGGATTGAGAGTTTAGAGGGTGACTGAGCTCCTGTAGCTCGGGTCGCTACTCCCAGATGTGGTAGGTGTGGACTTACGGGTCATGATGACTTGGAATGCGCTGTATCAACAGAGGCCCTATAACAACCCGTACAGTCACTCCTAAAACCCGGGATGGCGTAACCATCCTAACTTCTCTTGGGGGCTGATTGACATCATTTCATGCTCATATTTGTATCTTATATCCATTATCTTTCACCTAAACAATGCTATGTCACGAGTTTTATGTTTAGTTTTCAGGAATAAATAGGTTTGAAGAGATGAAGCATAAAAGGACCCAAAAGCTGGGAAAAAGGACTGAACTGTGAGATCTAGGGACCAAGATGCAAGGGAGAAGGACCTGATTGCAAGACAGAAGGACCTAAGAGCAAAACAGAATACTCCTCACCATAATGGGGAGTATTTTGGCAATTCTATTCGGGTCGGAGCTCCAACATGCAAAATAGATGCATCAAATACCAACAAAGCCTTCCAGAAAAGCCCACAAGAAATTCCAGAGTGATTCGGACACTGTAGACCGCTAATTAGCGGTCCAAGACCGCTAATTGGCGGTCACTTTTGGCCCAAATGCGCTCAAATTTCTCCAGCACATGTCTTAGAGGATGTTTAGGCTATTTGTGGTATTTGTTTAGTCCCACATCGGGGGATTGTCCCGGATTAGCTTTTTCCATGGCTATAAATAGAACTCTTCACCTCTTATTGTAGGCACTCCATATTTTAAGTGGCTATTCTTCCTACTAGAAGTGAGGCCTTGAAGCACACACTAAAGTAGGAGGATGCTACTTTTAATGTGAGTCATTTTATCAATAAAGTTTTGTGTTTCTTTCATTGTTTGTTTATGCTTCTTTTATTGTTTGTGCATGTTTTAGTTTAATCGTCTTTTATTTCTAGCTTAGTTTTAATATGCTTTCTTTGCTTAGTTTAATAATTAGTGCAATGTTTAGTGAGTAGTTCCATCCCCTTTGGTGGGTGGAGTAGATGTACATACATGCATTAGAGAATGGGATGAGTGCTTTATTTTTGATGTGTTGATAAAACATGAATGTATGCTTGCTTGTTTAGGATAGAATTTATAACTTGATGAGTTTTGCCAAAATGATTAGACACCTCTCATGCTTGTTTAGGTTCTGAAATAAACAACTTGCATACGTAAATGTTAATCAACTAAGTTGGTGAATAGATTGATAGGTTTTGCCATAACATTTAGACACTTCCTATGCTTGATAAACACCACCTTAATTTGTGCTTAAAGAATGTATTCTAAACCCACCTCTTTGTATGTGTGCACTCACTC
Source organism: Triglochin maritima (assembly GCA_963682175.1). Classification (NCBI taxonomy): domain Eukaryota; kingdom Viridiplantae; phylum Streptophyta; class Magnoliopsida; order Alismatales; family Juncaginaceae; genus Triglochin; species Triglochin maritima. Next base: position 17,270,802 of record OY821785.1, read on the forward strand.
CACCCCTTAGGGGTTTTTCCATTCCTGAAATTCCAGCATTCTTGTTTTGTTCTTAGCTTAGTTCTTATTTCATCGTTTGTTTACTTCTTTCACATTTCGTACTTCTTAGCGTAGTGTAGTGTAGGTTAGCATAATAACATCTCTTTCATCTTTTTTGCCACTTGATTTCGGATAAACAAGAGACTACTCACCTCCCTGAGGACGACCCGTACTTGCCACCGCTTCATCGCGGTCGTGCACTTGCGGTTTAATTAAAACGTTCAACAAGTTTTTGGCGCCGTTGGCGGGGAGGTGCCAGTCCAGACTCTTGTTTGGACGATTCGAGTGGATTTAATTTGTGTGTTGTAGTTTTTCTTTGTTTCAGGAGACTGGGAATAGCAAGTGGAGGCTACTGGAGAAATTTCCAGACGACCTGAGCACTTCAGACCGCCAATCAGCGGTCTGAGACCGCTAATCAGCGGTCTGGTGAGTTCTGTTCATCTTTTAATTTCTTGCTGTTGTTGCTCTAAATGATCTAGTTATCTGGGACTCAATTTGGCAAGTTTTGACTTATAGTTCGTTCCCAGATCAATAATCAAACCTCCTTTAAGAAACTTGGACCCTAAAACTCAAAGCAAAAGATTAGCCATTCATTCTTGTTTAGGTCATGCATCATGTATGTGACTTAGGCATTTAGATTGTCTTTTATCTTAGCTTTATTTTCTGTTGCTGAGAGCTGGCGTGAGGTACACACCTTCTACTCTCATTCATGCATTTCGTATGAACATGCATTAGTTAGTAGGAAGTGCATTGCAACAAGTGTGAGTTGAGCGTTGTTTGGAGAGTTTATTGCTAGATTTAGGACTCCAAAACGCTACTAAGGAGGGGCTGTCCCGTAAAAGATAAGGTGGGGGATTTCATCACCCTTTCCTTCGCCCCAAAAACCACACTAATCAAGAGCCTAATTTTAAAATCAAGTAGACATTGGCCCTAAGGATCTTGGATGCATTAGGAGAGTGATCCGGTCCCGACCGTCATGACCTGATCGGCGTTGCCCACTTTGTCGATAGTAGGAGAGACGAGATCCCCGGATCTTGGCTCACTTGCTGGGCTTTGTGGTCCTCGTTGTAGGGAGGTGAGGCGTGTTGAGGCCGTGTGACCTCGCAGTTAGGCGTCGTCTAGTTGTAAGGACCTATAGCGACCTTAGGATTGCTTGAGCCTTGTTTGCTTGTGTGCTTCTACCTGTACCCATCCGCCGTAGCATAAGGACTTCTTCCCTTCTCTCCTGAGTCATTCTTTCTCTCCTGTGTTCCCTCGTCTTCTCTTCTACGTGCATTCTTTTTTAAAAAAAAAAGTTTTGTTTTGTGTGTGTGTGCACCTTTGTGCATGCTTTCGTGGACACGAGACGAGAGTGGTCGTTTGACGAGGAGCATTGTCAATCCGGCTTCGGTCATCGATTTCTCGACACCTCCCTCCTCTCGTGTCGCACGCAGTCCGGGTTCAATGGATGCTAATTTCCGTGAGGAGGAGCAGTTGCTGGACCAACCTGTTCGACCAGTGCTTCCAGTTGTCGTTCCCATACCTCTACGTGATCGATGCTACCCGAGCCGTACAGCTCTACCCTCATGCATCGTATTGCCAGAGGCTAATGGGAACCATTTTGAGGTTAAGCCTCAGTTTATCTCCATGCTCCCTCATTTCACTGGGAAAGGTGACCCCTATATCTTTCTCAGGGAATTTGAGCAGGTCTGTGCTATGTTCAAGCTGCAATAACTTAGCACAGACTCTATCCATCTTAGGCTCGTTCCTTTTGCACTAAAGGATGATGCCAAGAAGTGGTTGTACAGCAACCAAGCGAATTCCTTTAAGACTTGGGATGAGTTTCAATCTGCATTCCTCAAGAAGTACTTTCCTAATCATCGGACTCAAAAGTTGAGGAACGAAATCAATTCGTTCTATCAACATGAGACCGAACCATTTCATGCATATCTTGGGAGGTTCAAAGAGCTACTATCCTCGTGCCCTCACCATGGCATTGAGTTGTGGCGTCTTTGTCAGATTGTGTATGAGGGTCTTCACATCCCGTCCAGAACGCTCCTTGAGTCCATGTGTCAAGGAGAGTTCTTGGGAAAGGATGAAAGGGAGGCATGGGCCTTCCTAGAAGACCTCGCTGAGAAAACCATGCAGTGGGAGAGTGTGAGGGAACCACCTGCATCATCTAGTATAGGAGCGAGGATCGCGAATGCAAACTCGACTAGATCGGGTACCGCATTTGCTATCGATACCACTACGGCCACCGAGGCACGCATGGCAGCCTTAATGCGCCGTATGGATTCGATTGAGCTCCAAAACCAACAAGGTGCACCTCACATGTCCACATCTGGTCCAGTTCCTTGTCATTCATGTGGTAGGATAGGTCATGTAGAGAGCGAGTGTGAGTCCATTCCTCCTGAGATGGGGCGTGTCAACGCCATCTATGACAGAGCTAGGAATGACCCATACTCATCATCTTATAACCGTGGATGGAGGAACCACCCCAATTTTTCATGGAACCAAAATAATGCCCCGGGTGGTCCTTCAAACTCCTCTAGACCACCTTCCCCATCACACCAACCTCCCCTGCATGTACATTCCTATCAGCCACCCCAAGCACAAACGACCAATCAATCGGGTTTCCCAAATTCCAATAATATGGAAACCCGATTCAATTCGCTTGAGACCTTGACTCGTGGACTTGAAAACTCAATGAAAAATTTTATGTCAACCACAAGTCAAGTTCTCACTTCAAATCAGCAGACCATCAAATATCTAGAGCTTCAGATGGGCCAATTGGCTCAGTCTGTACATGAAAGAGAGAGAGGGTCTTTTCCTAGCCAGCCTGAGGCTAACCCCCGCATGTACCAACAACAACAAATGCAAAATGAGAATGTGGTACCTCGGGGGAGGCAAGTGAACCATGTGGAGGAACCTGTACACCATGTCAATTCCATTGCGACCTTAAGGAATGGAAAACAGGTTGACAATCACATTTCCTTGCCACACCCACCACCATCTATGCAGCCCCTCAGTGGGAATGGTGGTGAAGAAGAAGCTGAGGGTGAGGGTAATACACCAAAGCTTTCTTCTCAGGCACAGCAGAAAACCTACCTGCCAAAAGCTCCTTATCCAAGTACGTTAAACAAAAAGCAGAGTGACAACATGAACAAGATATTAGAGGTATTTAAGCAAGTGAAGGTTAACATCCCCTTGTTGGATGTCATCCAACAAATACCTCAATATGCCAAAGTGTTGAAGGATCTCTGCACAACCAAGAGGAAGACCAATGTTCCTAAGAAAGCATTCTTGGCTGCAAATATCAGCTCACTTTTGTCCAATCCTACCTACACAAAATACAAGGACCCGGGGTGTCCTACTATTCAGTGTACGATAGGGGACACTAGATTGAGCAATGTTTTGCTTGATTTAGGATCAGCGGTCAACCTCCTCCCATTCTCTGTTTATCAACAGTTGAACTTGGGAGAATTGAAACCAACTAAGATCACCCTCCAACTGGCGGATAGATCCATTCGTATTCCCATGGGGATTATCGAGGACGTGCTTATCAAAGTTGGAGATTTTATATTTCCAGTCGATTTTGTTGTCCTCGATACCAATCCTGTTGCGAACACCCACTCTCAAATACCTTTGATTTTGGGTAGACCATTTCTGGCAACCTCCAATGCCTTGATTAATTGTAGAAATGGTCTCATGAAGCTCTCATTCGGTAACATGAGTGCCGAGTTTCATGTGTTCAACTCTGGTAGGCAACAGGAACCCATGGATGAACCTTTAAATCTAAATCTCATCCACCAATTGGAGAAAGCACCACAGAATCAACGAACACCCCTAACCCCAATGCAACCCATTGAGAATGTTCGTGGGCCCAGCGAAGACTCGTTGCCTGTCTTTGCAATGCAACAGAGTGAGCTGGCCTCGAACATGAATGTCCAAAGGGAGTGTTCGTTGCATGATTCAGTTGAGAGTACTAGTGAGGGTGAGACACCTCATCATATGCCTATACCAGAAGGTGTCTCTACCTCATGTCCCATGGCCATTGAGCCATTTGAGCTTCATATTGACTCCAACAAGGACCCACCTATGACCGAGCTTATGCTTGATGATCTAAATGATGGTGGGAGGTCCTTGTTGGATGACTTGGGGAGAAGCCCCATTCTTAGTGATGCAAGTCTGCTGCATCCATCGAATGAGCCTGAGGAACTCATTCCGATGCACCCGCCTATTGGTTGGAGGGTTTTCTTCGATGAGCAATTAAACCCTAGTGAGGCAACACAACTTCATTCTTTGTTGCCCACACCCAACCAATATCATGAGGGGTTCGAGCCTTTCAGCTTTGACCTTTCACCCCTCATGACACCTCAGAGTACCCGTGGAGTTTGCCCATCTCGGCAAGTCTCTGGTCCTCCTGACTTGATGTTCTCATTTGATGTTCCTTGACCAAATGATTATGAGAATATCTTGGGTGATGTATATATCTTGTAAAAACAAAAAAAAGAAAAAAAACAACAAAAAAGTGTGTAATAAAAGACTCCTTCAGTGAGCATCGATTGTTGTGGGCCCCAACCCTTGTGTACTTGGGCCCCAATTTCTTCACGTATTTATCTCCCTTCTCCAGCTTCTCACAGGTTTTGAGGGAATTTGGGTTTGTGTCCATCAACATGACCCCGAACGTCCCTTTGTACTTCATGTTGGTGAGATCTTTCCTTGTTCATGCATATATCCATGTAGTATCTTGTTCACATTCATTGAGGACAATGCATGAAGTAGGTGTGGGGGGGTGTTTTACGTGTGTACATAGTCGAGTCTTTTTCCTTTGGTTTTATTTTCTTTTGTTTGTACTGCTAGGGTCATGTTAGTGTGTCGCATTTAACGTTGATATATCTGCTTGCCAGGATCCTTGGGTGACTTGTCTTCTTTTGTTTGCCGAGTGCTTTAAAATTTTCACATTTCTTTCAAAATCTTCGTGTGTTTGCGAAAGAAAATGTTTTTGTAGGTTTTGCGTGTGTTTAGCATGTGCAAAACCGTTGAGAGGCAAAGTAAAAAGAAAGCTCCCAAAATTGTCTTGAACTTGATGCATTAGGATTTCTAGTTTACTGGCTTTAGGTCTTATCGAGTCGTTAGGATGCACCCCGGTTTTCCCTCGGGGGGTGTGTAATCATAGGGTTTCAGCACTCAAACATTTAACGAAGTCCACCCTGAACCTAGTGAGTCAAATAATTCGTGTCTGTTAGTATAAGGAAGTTTGTCGTAGTCAAGGACCCTTAATCTCTTTTTGTGAAACTTAAGTGTAGGGGTTTTGGTTCCCATATAGATAAATAAGTGGTGTTCTCTCTTCTCGCACGGCTCCTATCACTCGGGAAATTAGGTCTGAGGGGACTTTGTGCCTGGTGCTTTCGAGTCATCTGACTTGGGATGCACCGACCGAACTCCCGTTACACGGGTGGTAGGGATCGCCCTATGTGGAGATTTGGGGGAAGGTGTACGTGATAGTGTAAGTCCTCATAGGCAATGATGCACGAAACCTGACCCTGGGAGAATCAAACACCAACCAATAAAATGCTCCAATGAAAAGAAAAAAAAATGTAAAAAAAGAAGAAAAGAAAAAAAAAGTCAAATAAGAACCAAAATGGACTTTACACATTGTATCACATTTAGAAGTTAAGGTTGCCCATGTCTTTTACTTAATTCCTTAGTTAACTCTCACGAATAACTCATTAGGCTAGGTGTGTGGACTGATTACATATATAGAGTCGACCCGTAGTATTACCGCGTCCCATGATCGACAAAATAAGTCCAACGAGTCGTATAGCTAGATTGATTAATGCATCTTGTTCGGATTTTGTGGGTATATCCGCTGAAAACCCTCAGGAGACAACACTCCTCCTCCTTGGCGACAAGGAGGTTTAATGGCTTGTTGCACGTGCTAAGTGCAACCGTGATTCCTACGAAAGTGAGTTAGGATTTCTTGTTTCTCGCATGCTTTTCTCTTTCTTTGTTTTGCTCGGGACTAGCAAAAGTTAGGTGTGGGGGTATTTGATTGACATCATTTCATGCTCATATTTGTATCTTATATCCATTATCTTTCACCTAAACAATGCTATGTCACAAGTTTTATGTTTAGTTTTCAGGAATAAATAGGTTTGAAGAGATGAAGCATAAAAGGACCCAAAAGCTGGGAAAAAGGACTGAATTGTGAGATCTAGGGACCAAGATGCAAGGGAGAAGGACCTGATTGCAAGACAGAAGGACCTAAGAGCAAAACAGAATACTCCTCACCATCATGGGGAGTATTTTGGCAATTCTATTCGGGTCGGAGCTCCAACATTCAAACTAGATGCATCAAATACCAACAAAGCCTTCCAGAAAAGCCCACAAGAAATTCCAGAGCGATCCGGACACTGTAGACCGCTAATTACCGGTCCAAGACCGCTAATTGGCGGTCACTTTTGGCCCAAATGCGCTCAAATTTCTCCAGCACATGTCTTAGAGGATGTTTAGGCTATTTGTGGTATCTGTTTAGTCCCACATCGGGGGATTGTCCCGGATTAGCTTTTTCCATGGCTATAAATAGAACTCTTCACCTCTTATTGTAGGCACTCCATATTTTAAGTGGCTATTCTTCCTACTAGAAGGGAGGCCTTGAAGCACACACTAAAGTAGGAGGATGCTACTTTTAATGTGAGTCATTTTATCAATAAAGTTTTGTGTTTCTTTCATTGTTTGTTTATGCTTCTTTTATTGTTTGTGCATGTTTTAGTTTAATCGTCTTTTATTTCTAGCTTAGTTTTAATATGCTTTCTTTGCTTAGTTTAATAATTAGTGCAATGTTTAGTGAGTAGTTCCATCCCCTTTGGGGGGTGGAGTAGATGTACATACATGCATTAGAGAATGGGATGAGTGCTTTATTTTTGATGTGTTGATAAAACATGAATGTATGCTTGCTTGTTTAGGATAGATTTTATAACTTGATGAGTTTTGCCAAAATGATTAGACACCTCTCATGCTTGTTTAGGTTCTGAAATAAACAACTTGCATATGTAAATGTTAATCAACTAAGTTGGTGAATAGATTGATAGGTTTTGCCATAACATTTAGACACTTCCTATGCTTGATAAACACCACCTTAATTTGTGCTTAAAGAATGTATTCTACACCCACCTCTTTGTATGTGTGCACTCACTCCACCCCTTAGGGGTTTTTCCATTCCTGAAATTCCAGCATTCTTGTTTTGTTCTTAGCTTAGTTCTTATTTCATCGTTTGTTTACTTCTTTCACATTTCGTACTTCTTAGCGTAGTGTAGTGTAGGTTAGCATAATAACATCTCTTCCATCTTTTTTGCCACTTGATTTCGGATAAACAAGAGACTACTCACCTCCGTGAGGACGACCCGTACTTGCCACCGCTTCATCGCGGCCGTGCACTTGTGGTTTAATTAAAACGTTCAACAGGGGCCTAGTGGGGGTAACGATCAGAGCTCGCACGCTCAATCTCAACCTCCACCTTATCAATCTCCACGCCCATCGGCGACCTACCAACCCCCACATCAAAGGTCTCAACACTATAGTTACCAATCTCCTCAGGCCTCATCGTCGGGTTATTCTAGCCAAACTACACCACCCCAGCGGGTTGACCCTAAGAACCCTTCTTGTGATCCTACTCTTCAAGCGTTCATGCAGAGCACGCAAAGTACTATCCAGGCTTTGGGAATGCAAGTTAACCAGTTGGCTAATCAGCTCCATGAACGCGAGAAGGGCCAGTTACCGAGTCAACCCGAGGTGAATCCTCGGCGTACCCATTCTCCAGGAAGGTCACCTGTGCCTCATGCTACCTCTGAACAGACCCATCATATTAATGTGATTCATGCGTTGAGGTCTATTAAGGAGGTGGACAACCACATTGGGGTGCCTTCCTTGTCATCACCATCTCTTGGTGTCACCAGACCTGCGGTGATACCTGCATCTCTGAGGGAGCCGGATCCTGAGGTTCCTTCTACATTTCCTTTGACAATGGGGCCAAACCCTGAGGTCCCCTTGTATCCTCTTGCGTCGAACAAATCAGATTCTGAGGTCCACACTCATGCTTCTTTGGACCAGAATTCTGAGGTTCTTTCACAACACCCTTATGCCCCGAAGGTGCCATTCCTTGAGCGCCTTAAAAAGAAAACCTCAGATCAGCATGACAAGATGCTTGAGATGTTTCGGCAAGTTAAGGTGAACATCCCTTAGTTGGAGGTGATTCAGCAAATGTCACCTTATGCCAAGGTTCTCAAGGACTTATGCACCAAGAAGAGAAAAACTCATGTTCCAAAGAAAGCTTTTCTTGCGGCTAACGTGAGTTCTTTGTTGGCACAACCCATGCAAGTCAAATACAAGGACCCTGGTTGTCCTACTACCACTTGTGTGACTGGTGATGTGTCCATACATCGAGCCTTATTGGACCTTGGTGCATCTTTTAATCTTCTTTCATATTCTGTCTACGTCCACCTCGATCTTGGACACCTCAAACAAACAAAAACCACTCTTCAATTGGCTGATAGGTCTATGAAGAAACTGAGGGGTGTGGTGGAAGATGTGCTGATCAAAGTGGGAGAGTTCATTTATCCAGTCGACTTGTTTATTTTGGATACTGAACCTGTGCCAAACCTACTTGGACAAATTCCTGTCATTCTGGGGTGACCATTTCTAGCGACTTCCAATGCCTTGATCAATTTTCGTAATGGTCTGATGCGTTTGACTTATGGTAGTCAATGCGCTGATTTCAACATCTTCACCATCGGCAAGAAGCCAGGTGCCTTCAATGACCATGTTGGGCTCAACCTTATCCAGGGCTTGGATGAGATTGAAGATGAGGGCACCTTCAAGTATTTCAGAGAATTGTTCGATGTAGACCTTGAAGGTGGTGAAGATGTTTTGTAACGCCCCCGATCTCGCAGGTACGCACACTGGGAAAGACTACAAGTGTCGCGATCAGAGACCTCCGCGACGACCGAAGGAGTTACAAAAGACAGACCAAACAACAACTCGACAATACGTAGAGAGATCATACATTGATAGACTAGCATAAAACATAACTGAAAAGTGAGAGAATATCCATATATGGTAAGAATGTCGAATACATTGCACCGAGTTCAAAGGGAAATACATCGTAAATAATGCGGAATCAAAAGACAAACTGAATAATATGGTCGACGCGTCCCTCGTGTACAGAATCTTCGACTACTCGTCCAGTCTGCCCTGTGGAAACCTAAGTACCTGCAAGCACCGCATTAACAAATGCGTGAGTTTTCAATTAAGAAAACTCAGTATGCCCCCGCCAATGCAATAAATGAAAGGTAGCATGAAATGCAAAAATGGCAGGTTTCAGAAACAGAACAGAACAGAACAGAAAGCATCAAATGCAACAGAAGGCTACGACTACACCAGTCGTGCCAGTCGGGCTCACCCGGATCGTTCCTCCATAGGAACCAGAACACCAGCCTCGCTGGTCAGAGGTGGTCACTCGTCAGTGACCCACCGCTCGGCACAAAGCGGTGCGCCGGATAAGTGTCCCAATCCGCGGAAAATAAACCTACATGGTGTCATCGCGAACTGAGGAACACCTACCCTGAGACAGAATGGCAGTGCACATGCCCAGGACTTATCTTAGGCCTGGCCCCCTACAAGGGTCTTAGCCGAGTGGCCTCTGAAGCTAGAGGACCCACTCGTGGCCCGTCGCCCCAGAAAACAGAACGTGCCCAGAATTACTCCATCAGATTAGATGCAATGCAACTACTCTATAGTCTAGTGCAACTAAATTATTCAGAAATGAGTCCAAAGGAGAACATGCAATATCTCCCTCAAGCTCTATGCAAAACAGAATATTAATTCAGCAAAATCACACCAAGATCAACAACAAGACTCATGGTTGTTTCCTAAATTCAACCAGCACACAATTCCGGAAATAAAGGCATGTCATAAGCATCCATAATATATACAGCCAACAAAATAAAGCATACAAGTTTGAATCCAGCAATTATTTAACATGACATCATGATACATCCTTGAAATAGACAAATCAGGAAAATAGGCCATGTAACCAGCCACAAGGTAAGCAATATTATTCGTCAACCTTATAGTACATGATTTAGGAAATAATTATGTAACCAGTAGCTAACTAATATATGGTTAAACGTCAACTTATTAGCATAAGATTTAGGAAACACAATGCCTAATACACGGGCATGTAAGGTCTAGCAACAAGTCCGGTCATGGAAGTTTCCTATTTCCAACAATGACATGGTGAATGAATATGCAATGACTTGTATCAACCAGCCATGAAACTTTCCTATATTCAACAACCTATTAGTGCATGAAATATGGGGCTTAAAATCAGAAACAAATCCGGAAGTAAACCTTGTATCCAGCCAGCAAATCCGGATCTTCTAGGTCTGAATCCAGCAGTAATCCGAACATTGATCAAGCAAGGTTTTTGGTAACAATCCAGCCATGTGGTCTATTGATTTCAGTACCCATTAAGGAATGAATTTTTTCGGCTTATACCCAACACTAAAATCAGGAGATAAATCATGTGTCCAGCAACGTAAGATGTCTAGATATCCGGAATAGATGGTTGTGATTATGCGAAAACTTAGAAGCAAACCGGGTCATGGAACTTTCCTAATTTCAGCAACCTAATGATGCATGACCTATGGCATCTAATATCAATCTTTGTGGAGAATTAACCACGTAACTAACAATAAAGATGCGCAACATGTAATAACGTGAACCATCCAAGAATATGAAATCAAATTCAGAATCACATCTAGGAAATCCGGTAACAACATAAATCAACCGCATGAAACCCTAGATAAGTTAGGTTGGGAATTGCATGAACTTATTTCAGAAAACCTACATGATATGCTCCCGAAATCCTCCTTCTTCCCCCCTGATTGGTCCAGCAAAACCACAAGGAAAGTCGCAAGAAAGGTGCCACGACCGGAAGAGTATTCCAGCCACCCGCCGGAACTAGTGTTGCACCGCAACCTTCCATTCGTGCAACTATCAACACGTCCCAACCCCAACATAAAATCCGTCCCCAGCAGCCTTCTCTACCCACCATGCAACCTAAAGCTAACGGAGAGAGGCATACCTGAAGAGAGGAGAGGCTGAGCTACACCGAAGACCGACAAGAAACTTCTTCTCCTAGCTGCGCACCAAGAGCACCGCCGGGTTTCTCCTTCCAAGCTGCTGGAGCTCCAATGTTAATTTCGGTGGTGAGGGTGGGGAAAAGGTCTAGGGAAAGTTGGCTAGGGTGCTATATTTATAAGGGTGCAAGTTGGAAGGAGCAATTAATAATAAGGCAAGAGATAATTGGCTTTGATGGCCAATCAGCACTTTCCTTTAGGTAACCAATTCAAATATTTTGCAAATCTCAAGAGATTTGCTCTTGCTGATGTGGCATCCACGTCACCCAGCCTTCACACCTCAGCCCTAAATGTCTACTCAAAGCACAAGCCAAACCACACACATGAATTCCACTCGATCGACCCGGTTAAGTCAATCGATTGGAAAACTGCCTGACGGTCGAACCCGTCCATGAGTCGCATTGACTTGTGATTGACATCATTTCATGCTTATATTTGTACCTTATATCCATTATCTTACACCTAAGCAATGCTATGTGACGAGTTTTATGTTTAGTTTTCAGAAATAAAGAGGTTTGAAGAGAAGAGCCTTGAAAGGACCCAAAAGCAGGAAAAAAGGACCTAATTGTGAGACCTGGGGACCAAGATGCAAGGGGGAAGGACCTGATCGTAAGACAGAAGGACCTAAGAGCAAAACAGGAAACTCCTCACCATCATGAGGAGTATTTTGTCAATTCGATTCGGGTCGGAGCTCCACTAAACCAACCAGATGCATCTAAGACCAAGAAACACTTCAAGAAAAGCCCACAAAGAAAACCAGACGGATCCAAGCTTTATAGGCCGCCAATTGGCGGTCTGGAACCGCTAATTGGCGGTCCATTTAGCCCAGGATCCGTCCAATTTTCTGTAGCACGTGTATTAGTGTATTCTTAGTGTATTTGTGGTATTGGTTTAGTCCCACATCGGGGGATTGTCCCGGATTAGCTTTTTCCATGCTTATAAATAGAACTCTTCACCTTCCATTGTAATTACCCATTGCTTGGTGGCATTCTCTCTACTAAGGAGTGAGCCTTGAAGCAAAAACTCAAGGTGGAGAAGAATGCTACCTTCAATGTGAGTCATTTTGTTAATAAAATAATTCTTCTAGTTTCTTTAAATCTTGTCTTTTAATTTGTGCATGTTTGTTTAGTCTTTCCTTTCCTTTTATGTTTCTTTAATGCTTCTTGCCTTCTTAGTTAACTTTCATTTCAGTATTATGCTTTCTTTGCTTAGTCTAATCAGTAGTGTAATGAGTAGTGAGTAGTTCCATCCCCATTTGGGGGGTGGAGAAATATGTGATATAATTATGTAGTGTATTAAGTGTGTGTTATTTTTATCCATTGAGCTTTATATGATTTCCATAACCATCTAATGGGTCTCCACTCTTATCTTTGATATGCTAATGCTCTTGAATGAAGCTTAGCTTATGCTTTGATTAGTGGACCTATTTTATGGGGAATGATAAGGTTAGGATATGGATGAAGTTAATATTGGAAACACAAGTTGTAATGTATGTGCTCATGTTGCCTTTACCTTAGCTAATGTCTTGTATGTTTTAATGATGTAGTGAAATCTTAATTCATGTAGAGGCATAGTAGGGTATAGTCTTTATACTTGAGTTCATGTAGCTTCATTCCAATTAATGTCTTGTATGTTTTAATGATGTAGTGAAATCTTAATTCATGTAGAGGCAAAGTTGGATGTAGTTTTATGATTTCATGCACTACATGTTGTGAGGAGCTTAATGAACACACACACACTTCTTTATGTTCACATTATTTCTCTACCCCCTTTGGGGTTTAGTTTTATTGCTTATCTTCATTTCCTTTGCATTTCATTTCAGCTTTGTAGTTTAGATTAGTGTAATACATCTTTCTCCCTTCTTTTTACCTCTCGCCTTCGAATAAACCAAGTGTCGACACACCTCCCAGTGGACGACCCGTATTTGCCCACCGCTTCAACGCGGCCGTGCACTTGCGGTTAAATATAAAACGATCAATCAAGTTTTTGGCGCCGTTGCCGGGGAGGTGCTCTGTCCAGACCTTGGTTTGGACGATTCGAGGGGTTTTTGATTTTTTGTTTCCAGTTTGGTTTAGTTTCAGGGAACGAGAACATCAAGGGGAGCTACTGGGAAAGTTGGAGCAAAAGAATCGACAAAGGGACCGCCAATCAGCGGTTGCAAACCGCCAATTGGCGGTCTGGTGAGGTCTGCCTCCTCTCAAATTTCTTCTGGTGGTTTATTGCTTTACTTTAGTTATCTGGGAGCCCAATTGTGCATGCTGTGATCTTTAGTTTGCTCCCAGATTTAATTTCAATCCCCTTTAATCAACTTGGACCATAAAACTCAAAGCAAAAGATTAGACTTCTTGCCATCTAGGTCATGCATCATATGTAGACCTTGCATGCATCTTTCTTTTCTTTGCTTTACATTTTGTCGTTGATTGCTGGAGCGAGGTACGCATTCCTTATCACTCATTCACGCATTAGGACATTCATTAGTGAGTAAGGTTTGCATCGAAACAAGAGTGAGGTGAGTGCTTGTTTGGTGAGTTGCTTGCTAGCCTAAGATTTCAAAACATCTTTAAGGGGCATCACCTATAGACTTCAAAGATAAGGTGGGGGATTTCATCACCCCTCCCTTAGCCCCAAAAAGCACACTCAAGTAAAGCCTTAACTAAAAGCAAGTAGACATTGGCCCTAGGAATTCGGACGCACTAGGAGAGTAATCTAGTTGAGACCGCCATGACCTGATCGGCGTTGCCTACCTTGTCGATAGTAGGAGGTACTGGATCTCCGGATCTGGTATCACTTGCTGGGCATTGTGGTCCTCGTTGTAGGGAGGTGAGGCGTGTCGAGGCTAGTGACCTCGAAGTTAGGCGTCGTCTAGCCTAAGGACCCATTGCCTTACATTGTTTGAGCCTTGCTTGCTAGTTAGGCTTCTACCTTCACCCTGTACCCTCGCTAGCTCTAGGGATTCTTCCCTTCTCCTCTGAGTCATCTTCTTCTCACCTTCTTCTACGTTATAGTCTCCTCCCCTTTACACTCTCTGTTAGCGTTTTAGGGTCGAGTCGAGCACTTTTTGCGAGCTTAGCCTCGTGGTGGTGAGAGTGATCGACTCGAGAGTTTTTCTTGAGATGGATGGTTACATGGGCGACCATCCATATCATTGTTGGGACCAGGACGATTCTCCCTGGTACTCCGGACCCATGCAACCTGGGGTGGCTCAGACTAACACCCCGTATGGTTGGGATGATCGCAATTTTGTGACTGAGCAGTCTTCATATTGGGGTAACATGAGAGAGGCACCGACTGCTAGACCACAATCTAGTTATGCCGGATCATATGCTGGTCAACAAACTGAGACATTACAACAAACTTTGGCCTCTTTCATGCGTATGGCAGACGACATGAGTGCACCGGCGGCTCCAGTAGCCGTACCGTGTCACTATTGTGGGTTGAGTGGTCATGATTTCGGGGAATGTCCTTATGTTCCCCCTGAGCCTGAGTATGAGCACACATTTTCCCAAAATGCTCATTATGACCATTACGCATCCGCGTACAACCCGAGAGTGATGGATTCATGGGGAGACAAATCTTATCCAAATTCTTATACCTCATTTTCACCCCCGTATCCTCCTCCCGAATACCCAGAATTCTACCAGCACCCCACTCCAAATCATTGGACTCATTCTCAGCCCATCAATACCCAACCACAAAATTTCCCAAGCTCTGACTTGGACCTCATCGTTGACCGCATACCTGATTCCTTGAAACAAACTTTCCTTACGTTCATGGAAACCACTCAACAGTCCATACAAAATATGACACTGCAAGTGAGTCAAATGTCGCAGAAATTACGTGAATGTGAGGAAAGTAACCTTTCTTGTCAACATGAGGATTCTTCTTTTGATAGCGAACCACCACCACATCCACAAATTCAAAGCACAACCTTTCAAAGTCAAACTCCTAGTCAGTCTGAGGGACTTGGGGTTTCAATTCACGATCACTTAGTGGAGGATTCGATTCAAATTGAGAATAACTTGGACCAGTTCTATTATGAGTCGGCACAGGATTGTGCCTTATCTTTTTGTCCCGTGGCCCTTGAGCCACATGATCTTCATTTTGATCCTCTTAAGGACCCACCTCTGGTGGAGCAAGAGCTCCCTAGTACCCTCAACTTCAAACAACCTGATGAGAGTTTGCCTCTCACTATTGTTCCTGATCATCTTGGAAATGATGGAACATCAAACAACCGCATTGCTCATGAGGGTATTAGGAGTTCCGTGGAGGATACCTTGGGTATGAGACCCACTTCCTGTTCTCCTGGTGAGTTGGACATGCATAACGAGGTGCTTGACCTCGTTCCGACCCACCAGGCTGTTGGTTGGAGAGTTTGGATTGATGATCATAACTTCAGTTCCGCAACGGGAGATATTTTTCTTCCGTTGCCCCTTATTTCCCAAACTCTCGAGAGGTTCAAGCTCTTTCAGTTTGATACTTTGAATGAGACGCCTTTGCGTCCAATTCATGAACCTCTCATTTCGTCTGGTGCTCTTTGTGAAGGGGGCCCACGCATGCGTATTCTGGCCCCGCGTGGTGTCATGTTCCCTTTCCAAGTGCATTGACCCACTCTTGAGGTTCCCATTTGATGTCTTTTGACAAATGAAGATGGGAACTTATGTTTGTACATAGTTATATGAAAAAAAAAAAAAAAAAAAAAAAAAAAAGAAGAAGTACAATAAAAGACTCCTTCAGTGAGCATCGATTGTTGTGGGCCCCAACCCTTGAGTATGTGGGCCCCATTTCTTTCACGTATTTGTCTCCCTTCTTCAGCTTCTCACAGGTTTTGAGGGAATTTGGGTTTGTGTCCATCAACATGACCCCGAACGTCCCTTTGTACTTCATGTTGGTGAGATCGTTCCTTTTTCATGCATGTATCCATATAGTATTTTGCTCACATTCATTGAGGACAATGCATGAAGTAGGTGTGGGGGGGTGTTTTACGTGTGTACATAGTCGAGTCTTTTCTTTTGATTTTGTTTTCTTTTGTTTGCATTGTTAGGGTCATGATAGTGTGCTGCATTTAATATCGATATATCTGCTTGCCATGATCCTTGGGTGACTTGTCTTCTTTTGCTTGCCTAGTGCTTCAAAATTTTCACATTTTTTTCAAAATCTTCATGTGTTTTCGAAAGAAAATGTTTTGTGGGTTTTGCGTGTGTTTAGCATGTGCAAAACCGTTGAGAGGCAAAGTAAAAAGAAAGCTCCCAAAATTGCCTTGAACTTGATGCATTAGGATATCTAGTACGTGGCTTTAGGATTTATCGAGTCGTTAGGATGCACCCCAGTTTTCCCTTGGGGGTGAGTAATCATAGGGTTTCAGTGCTCAAACATTCAAAGAAGTCCACCCTGAACCTAGTGAGTCAAATAATTCGTGTTTGTTAATTTAGGAAGTTTGTTGTAGTCAAGGGCCCTTAATATCTTTTTGTGAAACTTAAGTGTAGGGGTTTTGGTTCCCATGTAGATAAATGAATAAATAAGTGGTGTTCTCTCTTCTCGCACGGCTCCTATCACTCGGGAAAGTAGGTCTGAGGGGACTTTGTGCCTGGTGCTTTCGAGTCATCTGACTTGGGATGCACCGACCGAACTCCCGTTACACGGGTGGTAGGGATCGCCCTATGTGGAGATTTGGGGGAAGGTGTACGTGATAGTGTAAGTCCTCATAGGCAATGATGCACGAAACCTGACCCTGGGAGAATCAAACACCAACCAATAAATGCTCCAAAGAAAAAAAAAAAAAAGAAAAAGAAAAAAAAAGAAAAGAAAAGAAAAGAAGAGTCAAATAAGGACCAAAATGGACTTTACACTTTGTTTCACATTCAGAAGTTAAGGTTGTCCATGTCTTTCACTTAATTCCTTAGTTAACTCTCACGAATAACTCATTAGGCTAGGTGTGTGGACTGATTACATATATAGAGTCGACCCGTAGTATTACCGCATTCCATGATCGTCAAAATAAGTCCAACGAGTCGTGTAGCTAGATTGATTAATGCATCTTGTTCGGATTTTGTGGGTATATCCGCTGAAAACCCTCAGGAGACAACACTCCTCCTCCTTGGCAACAAAGAGGTTTAACGGCTTGTTGCACGTGCTAAGTGCAACCGTGATTCCTACGAAAGTGAGTTAGGATTTCTTGTTTTTTTCGTATGCTTTTTCCTTTCTTTGTTTTGCTCGAGACTAGCAAAAACTTAGGTGTGGGGGTATTTGATTGACATCATTTCATGCTTATATTTGTACCTTATATCCATTATCTTACACCTAAGCAATGCTATGTGACGAGTTTTATGTTTAGTTTTCAGAAATAAAGAGGTTTGAAGAGAAGAGCCTTGAAAGGACCCAAAAGCAGGAAAAAAGGACCTAATTGTGAGACCTGGGGACCAAGATGCAAGGGGGAAGGACCTGATCGTAAGACAGAAGGACCTAAGAGCAAAACAGGAAACTCCTCACCATCATGAGGAGTATTTTGTCAATTCGATTCGGGTCGGAGCTCCACTAAACCAACCAGATGCATCTAAGACCAAGAAACACTTCAAGAAAAGCCCACAAAGAAAACCAGACGGATCCAAGCTTTATAGGCCGCCAATTGGCGGTCTGGAACCGCTAATTGGCGGTCCATTTAGCCCAGGATCCGTCCAATTTTCTGTAGCACGTGTATTAGTGTATTCTTAGTGTATTTGTGGTATTGGTTTAGTCCCACATCGGGGGATTGTCCCGGATTAGCTTTTTCCATGCTTATAAATAGAACTCTTCACCTTCCATTGTAATTACCCATTGCTTGGTGGCATTCTCTCTACTAAGGAGTGAGCCTTGAAGCAAAAACTCAAGGTGGAGAAGAATGCTACCTTCAATGTGAGTCATTTTGTTAATAAAATAATTCTTCTAGTTTCTTTAAATCTTGTCTTTTAATTTGTGCATGTTTGTTTAGTCTTTCCTTTCCTTTTATGTTTCTTTAATGCTTCTTGCCTTCTTAGTTAACTTTCATTTCAGTATTATGCTTTCTTTGCTTAGTCTAATCAGTAGTGTAATGAGTAGTGAGTAGTTCCATCCCCATTTGGGGGGTGGAGAAATATGTGATATAATTATGTAGTGTATTAAGTGTGTGTTATTTTTATCCATTGAGCTTTATATGATTTCCATAACCATCTAATGGGTCTCCACTCTTATCTTTGATATGCTAATGCTCTTGAATGAAGCTTAGCTTATGCTTTGATTAGTGGACCTATTTTATGGGGAATGATAAGGTTAGGATATGGATGAAGTTAATATTGGAAACACAAGTTGTAATGTATGTGCTCATGTTGCCTTTACCTTAGCTAATGTCTTGTATGTTTTAATGATGTAGTGAAATCTTAATTCATGTAGAGGCATAGTAGGGTATAGTCTTTATACTTGAGTTCATGTAGCTTCATTCCAATTAATGTCTTGTATGTTTTAATGATGTAGTGAAATCTTAATTCATGTAGAGGCAAAGTTGGATGTAGTTTTATGATTTCATGCACTACATGTTGTGAGGAGCTTAATGAACACACACACACTTCTTTATGTTCACATTATTTCTCTACCCCCTTTGGGGTTTAGTTTTATTGCTTATCTTCATTTCCTTTGCATTTCATTTCAGCTTTGTAGTTTAGATTAGTGTAATACATCTTTCTCCCTTCTTTTTACCTCTCGCCTTCGAATAAACCAAGTGTCGACACACCTCCCAGTGGACGACCCGTATTTGCCCACCGCTTCAACGCGGCCGTGCACTTGCGGTTAAATATAAAACGATCAATCAACTTGCCCAAAAAGGAAACTTTTCCCCGAAAGGAAGCTTTTCCAAAACAAAGCATAAAATCACACAACTAACATCATTCATCAAGAAAACACAAACTCGGGCGTAAGGATGGATAAGACTTACTAAGGTACCGGAGAGCGGGTCTTACATGTTTCACCTGGGCTGGCACAAGAAGGTGCCTTATCTTCTGATCTCGTGGCCTTTGAGCCACATCCTTGTGATCCCGTGGCCTTTGAGCGACATCCTTTTGATCATGTGGCCGTTGAGCCACGTCCTTTTGATCACGTGGCTCTTAAGCCACAAGATACAATTTTTATGGCCTCTGGGCCACTTGCTCTTCATTTTGTATCTGCTGAGGACCCATGTGGGTTAAGAATCAACCACCTGATACCCTTCATTTCAAACAACCTGATAGAGGTTCACCTCTCATTCATGCCACCTGTCTTGCTCACTCTCAAGAGGCATCAAATGACAACAATGCTTATAAGCGTGTCGGGTGGTCAAGCAATTCTGTTTTGTATATTGCGAGCCCATGCATGTGCTTTTCTGGCTCTAGAGATGGCGGGTTCCCATTTGATGTCCCTTGACCTATGAAGATGGGAGCCCATTGTTGTACATAGTTTAAAAAAACAAAGAAAAAAGAGAGAAAGAAAGACTCCTTCAGTGAGCATCGATTGTTGTGGGCTCCAACCCTTGCGTATTTGGGCCCCATTTCTGTCACGTAGTTGTATCCCATCTTTAGTATGTCACATGTTTTGAGGGAATTCGGATTTTTGTCCATCAACATAACCTTGAAATTCTGTTTGCATTTTATATTGGTGAGATCTTTCCTTTTTCATGCATCAATTCATGTAGTATCTTGCTCACATTCATTGAGGACAATGCATGAAGTAGGTGGGGGGGGGTGTTTTACGTGTGTACATAGTTGGGTCTTTTCAATTGATTTTGTTTTCTTTTGTGTGCATTGATAGGGTCATGTTAGTGTGTTGCATTTAATATCAATATATCTGCTTGCCATGATCATTGGGTGACTTGTCTTCTTTTGCTTGCCTAGTTCTTTAAAATTTGCACATTTCTTTCAAAAATCTTCATGTGTTTGCGAAAGAAAATGTTTTGTGGGTTTTGTGTGTGTTTAGCATGTGCAAAACCGTTGAGAGGCAAAGTAAAAAGAAAGCTCCCAAAATTGTCATGAACTTGATGCGTTGGGATATCTAGTACAGTGGCTTTAGGACTTATCAAGTCGTTAGGATGCACCCCAGTTTTCCCTCGGGGGTGAGTAATCAAAGGGTTTCAGGGCTCAATTAATTAAATAAGTCCATCCCAAACCTAGTGAGTCAATAATTCGTGTCTGTTAATTTAAGGAAGTTTGTTGTAGTCAAGGACCCTTTAAATCTTGTTGTGAGACATTAAGTGTAGGGATTTTGGTTCATGTGTAGAAAAAAAATAAGTGGGTAGGTGTTCTCTCTTCTCGCATGGCTCCTATAACTCGGGAAAGTAGGTGTGAGGGGACTTTGTGCCAGGTACTTTCGAGTCATCTGACTTGGGATGCGCCGACCGAACTCCCGTTATACGGGTGGTAGGGATTGCCCTATGTGGAGATTTGGGGAAAGGTGTATGTGATAATGTAAGTCCTCATGCACAATGATGCACGAAACTTGACCCTGGGAGAATGAAGCTCCAACTAATAAAAATAAAAGAAGAAAAAATAAGAAAAAAAATATATTGGAAATGCAAATAAGAACCTTAATGGACTTTACGCTTTGTATCACTTGAGGATGTTGAGGTTGTCCATGTCCTTCACTTAATTCCTTATTGAACTTGCACGAATGGTTCATTAGGCTAGGTGTGTGGACTGATTACCTATATAGCGTCGGCCCGTAGGATTACCGCGTCCAATGATCGACAAAATATGTCCAACGAGTCGAGTGTCTAGATTGAATAATGCATCTTGTTCGGATTTTGTGGGTATATCCTCTGAAAACCCTCAGGAGACAACACTCCTCATCCTTGGCGACAAGAAGGTTTAACGACGTGTTGCACGTGCTAAGTGGAACCGTGATTCCTACGAAAGTGAGTTAGGATTTCTTGTTTTTCGTATGCTTCTCTTTCTTTGTTTTGCTCGGAACTAGCAAAAGTTAGGTGTGGGGGTATTTGATTGACATCACTTCATGCTTACATTTGTATCTTATATCCATTATCTTTCACCTAAACAATGCTATGTAACGAGCTTTATGTTTGAATTTCAGAAATAAATAGGTTTGAAGAGAAGAGGCATGAAAGGACCTAAAAGAAGGAAAAATGACTGAGTTGAGAGACTCGAGGACTAATATGCAAGATCAAAGAACCTAAATCCAAGATAGAAGGACCACACCATCATGGGGAGTATTTTGGCAATTCTATTCGGGTCGGAGCTCCAGCAAGCAAGGTAGATGCATCAAAGACCAAAAAATCCATCCAGAAAAGCCCAGAAGAAAACCCAGACAGATCAAAACCCTGTAGACGAACAATTGGCGGTCTGGGACCGCCGATTGGCGGTTCGGATTGGCCCGAGTCCGATAAGATTTCTGTGGAGCGTGTATTAGAGTGTGTTTAGTCTATTTTTTGTATTTGTTTAGTCCCATACCGGGGGATTGTCCCAGATTACCTTTTTCTATGGCTATAAATAGAATTCTCCCTCCTCTCTTGTACCCCATCTCTTTCTTGGTGGCCATCCTCTCTACTAGGAGTTCAAGCATTGAAGCAAAACGCCTGGTGGTGAGAGGCTACTTGTAATTGAGTGAGTAATAATAGATGTTTTTCTTTAGTTAAGTTGTTTGTTTCTTAGTTTAATTTCCTTTTCATATGCTTGCATACTTCTTTTGTTTTATGTCCTTTTAGTTTGTTTAATATTTCTTGCTTGCTTCATTTAGTTTCATTTCAGTAGAATGTTTCATTTTAATGTAGGTTGTAGTGTAATGATAAGTGAGTAGTTCCATCCCCATTTAGGGGGTGGAGAAATGTGTGATATGATCATGTGGTGTATTAGGTGTGTGTTATCTTAATCCCTTGAGCCTTATATGATTTCCATAACCATCTAATGGGATTTCACTTTTGTCTTTGATATGCTAATGCTATTGAAGGAATCTTAGCTTATGCTTAGATTAGTGGACCTATTTTTATGGGGAATGATAAGGTGAGGATATGGATGGAATTGATGAAGGAAACATGATTTGTAGTTGCATGTACTCTTGTTGCCTTTACCTTGGTTAATGCCTTATATGTTTTATTGATAATGTGCTATCTTATTTCATGTGGAGGAATGGTAGGGTCTAGTCTTTATACATGAGTTCATTTAGCTTCATTACAATTATTGTCTTGTATGTTTTAATGATATTGTGTTATCTTAATTCATGTGGAGGCAAAGTTGGATGTAGTTTTATGATTTTCATGCACTACATATTGTGATGAACTTAATTGAACACACATACACATATCTTTGTATTCACACTCTTTTCTCTACCCCCTTTGGGGTTTAGTTTATTTCTTATTTTCCATTTGGTTTCGCATTGTAGTGTAGATCGTAACTCCTTTCTCTTCTTTTGCCCACTCGCCTTTGAACAAACCAAACGTCGACACACCTCCCTGTGGATCGTCCCGTATTTGCCACCACTTAAACACGGTCGTGCACTTGCGGTTAATTAAAACATATCAATCAATCACCCACCTCTAGGATAGCCATGACCCCCGACCACCACCACTGTAGCCATCATTGTAAGTTCTGTTAGAAAACATCATTAGAAATATATAACTTTGCTCCCACTGTCGGAAAGGTCGGGTTTTGGGTGTCTTGGCTGCCTCCTCCTCACTCTCACTCCCTCTCCCAAGTCTTCTCCATGCGATCTACTTATTGTTGGTTTTTTGTTTGGAGGTGTTTAGGGATTTGTCACGTTCGAGATTTGGGGGTTTCAGGGTTTCCCTTTTCTTTTCTTTTCTTTTTTCTCCCCAATAAATTTTTTATTTTCTGTTAGGGTTGTGTTTGATTGTGATCATCTGAAAGTTTTTTATTTTGAATTTGAGGGTTTCTCTCCATTTGAAATGTAGGGTTTCATGTCCTCCAATTTCTTATTTTTCTTGTGATAATGCTTAGAATTCAACTTGCATTTGCAATAACAAATCATCCAAAGGTACCATTTTTAAGTGCTTAAGCTTAATTTTGTACCCAAGATTCATTCTTTTTTGAATTGGTGTAGTTGTGCGCGCGGAGGATTGAGATTTTTTGCTGGATTAGGGCTTCTGGCTGTGTGGAACGATAAATTTCAGATACCATTTGTGAGTTTTTCTTTGCTTTGTACTGGTTGTTTTGAATAGTAATTGATTCTTATGGATGAGTACTAATGGTCATTGCTAGCTGCATTTTGAACTAACTCTAGATTAGAGTAGACGTAAAATGAATGTCATTTTGGATGTGTGTTGATGGTTTGAATAAATGAATATTATCAAATATTTGTACTTTTATTTTAAGTACGTTGTGAAATGTTTGTCAAATATTGTTGTTCAAATGAGAGTTGGCATATATTGTAAGATGTCTTGATGTTTAGCATATTTGTAGCTTTTATGTTCTTGAAGATTTAAGCATTGTAAGACTAATGTCAAACAACAACAAAAAACAAGTGGAAATCAAAATGTTTGTCAATTGGAATGCAAACATGGACTTACGTTTGATCAAAACAAAGTTGCAACTCTTGGTATAAGTTTTAAATACAATTGAAGATCAAGATAAATATATTTTGTAATAATTCATACAAATGGTGATTTTTAATAATCTTTCAGTTTTGGAGATATTAATTTTAGGTTGGACAATATTACGATGTTTGGACATATTAATTTTGGAAATATTACGATTTCGGACATATCAATTTTGTTTATATTTCTATGTCAATTTGTCTTTTAAAAAATTATCGAAGGACAATTATTTAAAAGTTTGTAAGAATTAAGGTGATGCCCCTATGCAACTTGTTATATTTCATTTTAATAATACTTCGGCATGAACATCTTCGTCTGTAGTTAATTATTTACATATTGTTTCAGGTTTACAAAATATTATACAATAGTTGCCAAAGTACATATTATTTACATATTGTCTGTAGATATGCTGGTAGTATGATAGAAACTCATCGACCCTTAAGCAACTTGGCCTTTAATAACCTATAACAAAAGATATTACAATATTTGCTAAGACATTCATCATATAAGACTTTCCATGCAAGTAATCATCGTATTTATTTTTTTCTTTTATGCTTTCTGTCATAGATTGTTGGCGTAATGCACGTAATCTCTTTCACTAATCATTCATTAGAAAGCACGCATTAGTTAGTAGGATTGCATTGAAACAAGAGATTGAGTGATTGTTTGGTGTGTTGTTTGTTAGATTAAGTTATGAAAAACACTTAGGGGCAATCACCTATAGGAGATGAGGTGGGGGATTTCATCATCCTTTCCTTGGTCCAAAAACCACATAATAAAAAAGCCTTCATAAATCAATTTAGACATTGGCCCTAGGATTTCCGGACGTATTAAGGAGAGGAAACTGTAGGATTTCGTGTCCCATGTATGTATATATTTTAAAAACTTTAATACAAACATACAAGATCGATTTCATATTTTCATTTATTTTACGTACATCTATTTGTTTATTCTAATATCATGCATTCCTACACATATTAAAATAAACAAAGGATAGAGGATCATACCCAAAGGTTCTCTAAAACCTTTTAGAAGATCCGGAGTTCCGTTGCTCGTCGAATCGCACGTCGATTCGCCTCCAAGTGTTCACCAAACTCTAAACAAGATTAGAGAGAAATGAGCTAGCCAATCAATCTCTAATTAAGCTTAGAATCTAGCTAATAACCCCTCTTTAACCTCCTGATATTTCTCTCTCCAAAACTTAAAACTATTAAGTGATTTTCGTGGTGATTAAGGGAGAGATTAATGAGAGAGAGAATTTATGCATTAATCTTAAACAAGTAGGATGAGGGGTCCTTTTATAGGCTCCCAAAACATCCTTATCAAGAACTATTCTTTTGTCATGATCTCTTGCTTATTGTCTCCTAAAATTAATCCCAAATTGCCACATAAGCAACCTAAAAAACGTTTGATCAAATCTGTAATTAATCCAACCCATGATCTAATTATTCTCTTAATAATTCAGCCAAAACTCGTGTTGTTCGGTTGAACGTGAGCTAGACGGTCGACCGAATATACATGAGAAAACTTTAATGGAAAATTTGGAAAATCCGCGTCTTGCTCCGGTTGACCGTTGATCACCAAAATTTCTCCTGGTCGAATGTCATCGGTCGACTATGTCACCTTCGGTCTACCGAAAATATCCCAAGATAGCTCCTGGATATTTTCGCTCGGTTGACCGTTCACGCTCGGTTGACCGAACCCAATTGTCCAGGCACTCCAGACAATTTTGGTCAACCAATTGTGTGTACTCGTTTCCCGTTCGGTTGACCTTTCCCTAGACACCTCGGTCGACCGAACCCTAAACGGTTTACCGTGTTTGACCCCAATTTTGCCTTTGCCAAATTTTGGATTTATTTCCAACAAAATTTGATCTTTTGGGGTTTTTAGCAAATTCATATCTTATGTAATATATTATCCTATGTAATATTAAATTATTACACCCCATAATATATACACCTCATATGAATTTGTTAATGATTCTAATTATGTCTATTCTTATGACATATCGATTTTATTCATTCACCACATGTGTCCCTTTTTCACATGAAACCCGACTCATCATATGAACTCAAAATCAAGCTTCTTGTTTCCCAATTTTGTGGTGTGACCTATGGGAGGATCTAAAGCCAAATTGGCAGCGATATTAAACACTTAATATCTCACACTATAAGCGGTATCTAGCTACACATTATAGTTACCCAATTAGCATATATGTCTTTGTTCCACTCGAACTAAAACACATTCCATTTAGTGATGTAAGTGCCCCACTTGTGTCCGTCCCTTGCTTCATGATATTAAGAATATATACAAAGTAGAAATGTGTCACCTTTGTATTATATTCATTTCTTGATCTCTTTAAGCTAATTATAACTATGTAACTTAACTCAAGTTACATTGTGCACATTATAATTTTGCTTTAGCAAGGGACCCACTAATATCATCACTCAATTAAGAGGGGCAATGATAATCATTTGACTAGCTATCTTTTCCAGCACAAGTCATGTTCAACCAACTATTGCCTTTATCACTATACTCATTGATAGCTTTTGACAATAATCAAATTAAGCACTTCTTGAGTGAAAAGATATAGGTCTCATATCTTAGGATCCAAGACACAGTAAAACATTAATGACACGAAACACAATTCCATAATGTTTTACTTGTTAGGTCTATTCAATATATAGAAGTAATCTTTTCTTGTTTTATATACTTGTGTCGTCAATTATTTGTAGAGCTACAACAATCGATGACCAACACGACAATCTTATCTCGGTGATTAATGTTCCATGTTAATTACCATGATTGTGAATAACTTTTGATTTATGCAAACCATTATCTTTTAGAGCTCTACAGTTAAGGACCAAGCACCTCTTCCTTAACACTTCCAAAAGAGAAATACCATAATCAAGGAACAAAATGTTTGCACATCCAATTCATAATAATTGACATATAAAAGTAAAACTTTTAGAACACATTCCTTTCAGAAACCACTTAAGACTGTAACGGGTTGAACGTCGTTGCTCATCTAGTCTCCCTGAGATTTTAGGAACCTCTGGGTTCTTGATTTCCTACAGACTAGTGGTCCTCGGTGGGACCTCGAAGTTAGGCTTCGTCTAGTGATGGGGACCTATAGTGGACTTTAGGCTTGCTTTTGCCTTGATTGCTTAGTTAGGTTTCAAATCTTCCTTATTCCCACGCTAGATTAAGGATTTCATCTCCTCTTTCCTGAGTCATTGTTTTCTTATCTTCATGTCTTCAGATCTTCTCATCTATGTACACCTTCTTTTAAATTGAAAATTTATTTCGTGACTTCAATAATAACTATCATTTTTCTTAATGTTTAGATTGAAATGGATCGAGATTGGATTATTTCAAATCGATTGAGTGATGAGTATGAGAACGGAGTGAATATGTTCTTAGAGGTTGCCAAAATCATTCAAAGAATAGGAATGACAGATATATCGCATATTGTCCATGCAGTAACTGTCATAATATGTCAATGCTTTACTTTTCAAAAAATAAAAGATCATTTGTTTGAGAAAGGTTTCGACACATGTTACAGATAATGGATATGTCACGGCAAAAATGAATCATTTAGTTATTCCAAGAATGACGAGGGCAATGTAAGTGTGTGAGATTAGTTAGAGGACATGGTTCATGATATAGCTGAAAACGTTTCATCCAACCCCGATTTACTTGGTAGTTTGTTGAGTGACAATGCAAACCCATTGTATAAGGGCTGCACTAAATTTACTAGATTGTCAGCAATGTTGAAATTGTACAATTTCAAAGCAAGAAATGGTTGGATCGATGTCAATTTCACATCACTATTGAAGCTATTGAAAGAGATGCTTCTATATCATAATGAGCTGCCGGATAGAACTTATCATGCTAAGAAAGTGTTGTATCCTATGGTAATGGAATATAGGAAGATACATGCATGTCCGAATGATTGTATATTGTATAGGGGTGAGTTTGGAAACCTACATTCCTGCCCCAGGTGTAATGTTGCACGATACATAATGAAATGCAATGGACCGAAACACAATGTAGATGGTGTTGATTTGACAAACAAAGGTCCTCCTGCTAAAGTTTTGTTGTATCTTCCCATAATACCAATGCTTAAACGTTTCTTTACACGTAAGGAGCATTCCAAAAACTTGGCATGGCATGCTGATCGTGAGAAACCAAATGATCAGTTGCTACGTCATTCTGTAGCTTCACCTCAGTGGAAAAAAAGTAGATTACGACTTTCCTTTCTTTGGTGAAGAATCCAGGAATGTACGGTTTGGAGTTTGTACCGACAGAATGAATCAGTTTAGTAGTCTGAGTATAATTCCACAGTTCTTAGCTTGTTCTGCTTGTAATTTACAATCTGCCATCGTGGTTATGCATGAAACACAGATATATGATGTTATCCTTAATGATTTCCGGTCCGAAACAAACTGGAAACGACGTAGATGTGTATTTAACACCCTTAAATGATGACCTAAAGAGATTGTGGGATGACGAAGAGACATTTTTTATGCTTATCGTCAGCAGTCATTTGTAATGGGGGCAATGATTTATTGCACGATTAATGACTTTCCCGCTTATGGTAATTTGTCTGTATATTTTTCCAAAGGTCATAAAGCTTGTCCAATTTGTGAAGAGAATACATGCTCCTTGCAACTTGTTAACGGTTGTAAGACAATCTATCTTGGTCATCAGAGATTTTTGCCAAACTCACATCCTTATCATAGGTTGAAGAAGGCATTTAACGGAAAACAAGGGTTTCAGAATCCACCAATTGAAATCACCGTCGAAAGGTGTATGAATGTGTAATGAACGTTGAATATGAATTTGGAAAACTGTACAAATGAGCAAGTGACAAAAGTTGTTGGACAAAAAAAAGATCCATATTTTTTATCTTCCTTACTGGAAAACTTTAGAAGTTAGACATTGTATTGATGTGATGCATGTAGAGAAAAACTTTTGTGATAGTCTTGTTGGCACTCTTTCGAACATACCTGGTAAGACAAATGATGGATATAATGCTAGACTTGATCTTGTTGACCTTGGTATACGCACAAGGGTGGCACCAGAGTAGAAGGGAGACCATAGCTACTTAGCTCCAGCTTCTTATACGTTGTCTAGAAAGGAGAAAAGCATTCTCTGTCAGTGTTTTCATGATGTAAGGGTTTCACAAGGTTATTCTTCAAATATTAGCAGTCTTGTTGATATGAAGTATTTGAAACTTGTGGGAATGAAGTCTCACAATTGCCACACTTCAATGTAGCAGTTGTTACCAGTAGCACTGAGATCCATACTACCGAAACATGTTAGACATGCCATAATAAAGTTGTGTTCCTTTTTCAACAAGATTTGTGGTAAAGTGGTGGATCCTGTGCAATTAGATTAGTTACATAATGAAATCGTGGTCACAATCTGTCAGTTGGACATGTATTTTCCACCTGTTTTTTTCGATATTATGATTCATCTAGTTATTCATGTGGTTAGAGAAGCTAATTTGTGTGGAACAATTTTTAATTGCGTGGTCACAATCTGTTTCTGAAGATACCAAAAGTACTATTCAAAATAGTGGGGTCACTTTAAAAGCAGAGTCTTTTCATGTGTATAGCTCTAAAGACAAGAATCTTGTATAAACTGACATGTCCTATTACGGGGTAATTGAAGACATATTGGAGCTGGACTTTGTTAAATTCAAAGTGCATGTATTTAAATGCAAGAGGGTTGATAATAAAAGTGGAGTTTGAGTGGATGACTTGGGCTTCACCTTAATTGATTTTATGAAAGAAGGATTTAAAGGAGAACCTTTTATTTTGGCCTCCCAAGCAAAACAAGTCATCTATGTGGCTGATCCATGTGATAAGAAATGGTCAGTAATTTTAGAAGGGAAAAAAATTTGTATCAGATGTTTCATCGAGTATGAAGAGATACCACATTTCTCTAAGCAAGTACTTAAGTTGAAGTCACTAGATGACGAAATGCATGTTGAGACTTCAATCGCAAGAGATGACCATGGTGAAGGTATATGGATTGAAAATCTGTTAAGAAAAAAAAATTCTAAAGGTGAAGTGTAATTTTCAATAATAACCATTTGATGCATTGATTTTACTTTTTAATGTCTTGATCTTACTTTTTACAGTATCATGGCTCCGAAAAAAAACTCACTTCATCAGAGTCTAAGGTCTCATAGAATTACAATTCATGAGGTCGTACTCTCATGAACGAATTCGTGGGCAAAAGGAATAGAGACGGTAAAATTCTGATCCTGTTTGATAGCTGTCTTGAGCCAATAGGCATGATGTTTGATCACTGGTATAGTCATATGGGGACCCTAGCGAGGTCCAAAGTTGACATATGTTTGTCAAGTTGGAGTGAAGTTGATGAGAAGCTTATAGACACCATTTGGGATGACGTGTGGGTAATGAGTCCATTATAATGTTCTTTAGTTTTAGTCAAACTTTTAATTTATAGAAATTGAAAATGTTAATGTGTTATAGGCAAGTTTTCAGTTCCAATCCACTGACACTGAAGAAAAAATGAATGAGATACGTGGTCGTCTGTTGGAGGGACTTCAAGACAAAGTTAACAAACAAGTGGATATTCGGAGAGTATCGGGACATAAATCTGTCCGATTACTATAACTTCATCACTCCGAGTACATGGGCTCAATTCAAAAAATCAAAGAAACCCTAATGTTTCAGGTAACTGAGTTTAATTTATAAAATGAACTTATTAAGTTATTGCTTTAAATGATAATCTAATAAAATTGGATGTAGGCTCTTCGAGCAAAAAACCAAGAATCTTGATCTTCTAACAAGAATCTTCATCGTATTTCGCGATCGGGATACCAAAAATGAGAAGAAGAAATGATGGCCAAAAAATCACCCGGAAGAAACAAGAAGCAATCGACTCCGGTATGACTGAGGAGCAAGAAAGCAACTTGTCTCCTCCTTCACCCTTATAACTCGATGTGATTCTTGGAAGAGAGCGACTAAAAACTCCAAAGGGGAGTACGTCATAGAGGAGTCACAAGAGGTCAGCTCGAAGATAATAAGTTGTATCACTTGTATGTTATTAAATCACATTCTAAAAATTTATATTTTTCAATTGTTTGTATCAATTTTTGTTACAACTTTAGGACTTTCTGAAGTTGAGAGAATCCCAAGGCGATTTTGTTTCAGATGGTCGGAATGACTTTCTACGCAAAGCCTTGGGAAATGACGAGCATCCTGGTCGTGTACCAGGGTAGGAGTAGGGTTGGACTGCGACAATATTATGGAAAAACTAATCTCTCAAGTTCGTCGGCAGTTCATACAAAATGCGAACCAAATTTTTTAGAATTGCATAATAAATTGCAATATGCTATGGAGAGATTGGATTGTGATTTGCTTACTTCTCCAACCCGTCGTAGTGTAAGGTTTGTGAGAGAAGTCAAATAAGTGCAGAATTTTATTTAATATCAAAATCCCGTGAAACATGTTAAATCTTGCGTATTAATTGCTCTTAAGTTGATATAGAAACAAGAAGATAAAGAATTATTCCTTCTCAAATAGTTGATGCACTAGTTGCTTGATTTCGCAAAAGCTCCAAACGAATGAAGCCTCCAAGGAAATCCACCAAGAGTTAACTAGATGGCTTTCTTTCTTGTGCTAGCAATAATCAAAAGCCCTCTCTTTAACCCTAATCTCCACAAGAATCAATTAATTGTCAAACTAATTTTGGTGGTGGTTGTTCTCAACGCATGAGGGAGAAGAAAGGAAAAATGGAATAGAGAAATTAGCATTAGGAAGAAAAAATCTGCACTAATTAATACTCCTTTTGTAGAAGAAATTAGTGGAAGATCATGTGGTAAATCATGTAGAACATGTAGGAAGTTGTCTTCCAATGTTCTAACCGGTTTGGTACCAATTCCAATTAGTGTGTATATACACATCACATGTATAACAGCCCAGTAATTATATTTGTTTCCATTAATCGAAAATGCATAACATTTCTATTATTATCTCTTTCCTTATTTAACCATCTTTGTATCTAATACAAAAGTATAATTATTCCAAATAATTATTTTATTTTCTTCTCATGATGATGTGAGACAATTGATTGGGATTATGTTGTCATCCACTGACAAAGATTTTTTTATATAATACATATGATCAATAAATTCAATCTATATCCAATATAATATATCTAATTTGTCATCATGTTTATATCTAAAATCATGAGTGTCTGGATAGAGCTCCAGTAGGTGTGACCCATTGGGATCCATGTCATGTTGGCAATGAAATTAAATCCAATTTAATTACATAAGTCATATGTGATATCTAGCAATACATTATGACTACCCAATTGACTAACATGATATGCAACCAAACAAATTATTATCATCCATAATAAAATTGTTCCCAGAACAATTTGTTTGTGTTAATTCTTTTGTCACATGATATCACGAATAAGTCTGAGGTAGGAGTGTGTCATCCTTGCGACATTATTCCCTACTTCATACCAGAATTAATTGTACATATGACCTAATCATATTGTGCACATACAATCATATTCCTATCAGGGGTCCGGTGATATCATCACTCAATCAAGAGCGACAACAATTTTTTGATGGGCACTATCACTTGGCATAAGTCCTATGTATCGAGCTAAACCCTATATGGCTACCTGTTACGGTTAGTGTTGGGTTGTAACCAGAAACACATATTTCCTACCCAAGTACAATGCACATCTCAACTATAGAATCCAACACAAATGAAACATAAATGACATTAGCAAAATCCTTATTATGTTTCATTTTAGGGTTTGTCCAATGTCATGTTCCAAACATGCATCTATGTGATTAAATATGGCTCATGAAACATAACCAACCATAATCCACATACTAATCCTTTTATGGTCAATCAGTGTTCCTTGCTGATTACTAGGATTATGGACACTTTAGAGAAATTATCATATACTATTATAGAGTTTCACAATCCGAGTTATCAACTCGAATATCTATAAAAAGATAAAATAACTCAAGGAAACAAATGATATAAATAATCATCCATAATCATGAACATAAACATACAATCATCCAATGATTTGCTCCTAGATCATAAACACTAACAATCTCTTACTTGAGCTACAACCATTCTATAAATCAACTCTACACAAGTGTAGGTACATAACTCAAAATAGGTAAAGTACAACCTCTAGTACTCAAAGCAAATCTCCCACGTGTCTAACACCCAAGGAAGATTTGTGCACGTCGTGCTTAGCGTTAGGTAGAGGCTTTGTCAGTGGGTCTGGTGTGTTACCATCTCAATCTACTCTGCAAACCTTTATATCACCTCTGTCTATGATCTCCCTGATCAGGTGACAACATCGTAGAATGTTCTTGGATCTCTGGTGTGACCTTGGTTCCTTTGCTTGAGCAATGGCCCCATTGTTGTCTGATTGACATCATTTCATGCTTATATTTGTATCTTATATCCATTATCTTTCACCTAAACAATGCTATGTGACGAGTTTTATGTTTGAATTTCAAAAATAAATAGGTTTGAAGAGATGAAGCATAAAAGGACCCAAAAGCTGGGAAAAAGGACTGAATTGTGAGACCTGGGGACTAAGATGCAAGGGAGAAGGACCTGAACGTAAGACCAAAGGACCAAAGAGCAAAATAGAAAACTCCACACCAGCATGGGGAGTATTTTGGAAATTATATTCAGGTTGGAGCTCCAACAAGTGAAGTAGATGCATCAAAAACAAACAAAGACATCCAGAAAATCCCTGAATAAAATCCATCGTGATCCGGACCATATAGACAGCCAATTGGCGATCCAAGACCGTTAATTGGCGGTCTGTTTTGGCCCAAATCCGCTAAGATTTTGGTGGATCGTGTATTAGTGTGTATTTAGTCCATTTCTGGTATTTGTTTAGTCCCACATCGGGGGATTGTCCCGGATTGCCTTTTTCTTTGGCTATAAATAAAACTCTTCATCTTCCATTGTAATCACTTCACATTTGAGTGGCTATTCTTCATACTAGAAGTGAGGCCTTGAAGCACACACTAAAGTAGGAGGATGCTACTTGAATTGTGAGTCATTTTAATAAAAGTTTCTTTATTATGTTGTTTGTTTCATGTTGCTTGTTTTACTTTGTTTAATTTCATTTCATTAGTTTTAATAGTTTAATTAATATGCTTTCCTTGCTTAGTGTAATCATTAATCTAATGTGTAGTGAGTAGTTCCATCCCCTTTGGGGGGTGGAGTAGATGTTCATACATGCAAATGAGAATGGAACGAATGCTTTATTTACAATGTGTTGATAAACATGAATGTCTGCCTGCTTGTTTAGGATAGAATTTATAACTTGATGAGTTTTGCCAAATTGATTAGACACCTCTCATGCTTGTTTAGGTTCTGAAATAAACAACTTGTATATGTAAATGTTAATCAACTAGGTTGGTGAATGGATTGATAGGTTTTGTCATAAAATTTAGACACTTCATATGTATGATAACACCACCTTCATTTGTGCTTAAAGAATGTATTCAACACCCACCTCTTTGCATGTGTGCACTCACTTCACCCCTTAGGGACTTTCTGATTCTGACTTCCAGCACTTATTTAGTTCTTAGTTTAGTTTGGTAGTTCATCGTTTATTGCTTTAATTCGCATTTCGTACTTCGTAGTGTAGTGTAGCGTAGAGTAGGATAATCAAACTCTCTTCCCTATTTTTGCCACTTGATTTCGTGCAAACGAGAGGCTGCTCACCTCCCTGTTGACGACATGTATTTGCCACGTCTTCACCGACGTCGTACACTTCGGTTTAATATAAAACGAATCAATCAAGTTTTTGGCGCCCTTGCTGGGAAGGTGTCTGTCCAGACTCTTCTTTGGACAATTCGAGTGGATTTAATTTTTGTTTTGTAGTTTTTCTTTATTTCAGGAGACTTGGAGTCGCCAGGAGAGGTAGATGAAGAAATTGGGAGGCAACCTGGACACTTTGGACCGCCAATCAGCGGTCTGGTGAGCCCTGTTTCCGTTCTCTTTTCTTCATCTTGTTTCCATAATTGATTTAGTGATCTGGGACTTGATTTGGGATGTTTTGACTTATAGTTTGTTCCCTGATCAATAATCAAACTTCCTTTAAGCAACTTGGACCCTAAAACCCAAACCAAAAGATTAGGCATTTGATTGACATCATTTCATGCTCATATCTGTATCTTATATCCATTATCTTACATCTAAGCAATGCTACGTGACGAGTTTTATGTTTGAATTTCAGAAATAAAGAGGTTTGAAGAGAAGAGCCATGAAAGGACCCAAAAGCAGGAAAAATAACTTAATTGTGAGACCTGGGGACTAAGATGCAAGGGGGAAGGACCTGAACGTAAGACCGAAGGACCAAAGAGCAAAACAGAAAACTCCACACCATCATGGGGAGTATTTTGGCGATTCGATTTGGGTCGGAGCTCCAATAAACAAAGTAGATGCATCAAACACCAACAAAGACCACCAGCAAAGCCCACAACAAATCCCAGATGAATCCAGATCCGATAGACCGCCAATTGGCGGTCCAGATCACTCTGGATCCGCTAAGATTTGTGGAGCACGTGTATTAGGGTATTCTTAGTCTATTTTTGGTATTGGTTTAGTCCCACATCGGGGGATTGTCCCGGATTAGCATTTTCCATGCCTATAAATAGAACTCTTCACCTTCTATTGCAATCACCCATTGCTTGGTGGCATTCTCTCTACTAAGGAGTAAGCCTTGAAGAAAAACTCAAGGTGGAGAAGAATACTACCTTCAATGTGAGTCATTGTTAATAAAATAATTGTTCAAGTTTCTTTTAATCTTGTCTTTTAATTTGTGCATGCTTGTTTAGTCTTTCCTTTCCTTTTAAGCTTCTTTAATACTCCTTTCTTTCTTAGTTAAATTTCCTTACAGTATAATGTTTCATTTTGTTAATGTAGGTAGTGTAATGATTAGTGAGTAGTTCCATCCCCATTTGGGGGGTGGAGAAATATGTGATATGATTATGTAATGTAGTAGTGTGTGTTATCTTAATCCTTTGAGCCTTAGATGATTTCCATAACCATCTAATGGGATTTCACTCTTGTCTTTGATATGCTAATGCTCTTGAATGAAGCTTAGCATATGCTTAGACAAGTGGAGCTATTTCATGGGGAATGATGAGGTAAGGATAGGGATGGAATTAATATAGGAAACATGACTTGTAGTGTATGTGCTCTTGTTGCCTTGGCCTTGATTAATGCCTTATATGTTTTAATGATATAGTCTTATCTTAATTCATGTGGAGGCATAGTAGGGTCTAGTCTTTATACATGAGTTCATTTAGCTTCATTCCTATTATTGTCTTGTATGTTTTAATGATGTAGTCTTATATTATTTCATGTGGAGGCAAAGTTGGATTTAGTTTTATGATTTCATGCACTACATGTTGTGAGGAGCATAATTGAACACACACACATCTTTATATTCACATTATTTCTCTACCCCCTATGGGGTTTAGTTTTATTGCTTATCTTCATTTCCTTTTTGCATCTTAGTGTAGTTTAGTATAACCAACCTTTCTCTCCTTTCTTTACCACTCGCCTTCGCACAAACCAAACGTCGACACACCTCCCAGTGGACGACCCGTATTTGCCACCGCTTCAATGCGGCCGTGCACTTGTGGCTAATATAAAACGAATCAATCAAGTTTTTAGCGCCGTTGCCGGGGAGGTGCTCTGTCCAGAGTTTGGTTTGGACGATTCGAGTGGTTTTAATTTTTTGTTTTTAGTTTTTTTTGGATTCAGGGATCCTAGAGCTGACGGGGAGGCTACTGGACGAGTTGGAGCACAAAAGCTTCAACAAGGACCGCCAATCAGCAGTCTTGGACAGCCAATTAGCAGCTTGGTGAGCGTTTCTTGCTCTCAGTTTTCTTCTGGTAGTTGGTTCTTTCATTTTAGTTATCTGGGAGCACTATTTTGCTTGTTGTGACTTCTAGTTTGCTCCCAGATTCAAAATCAATTCCCTTTAATCAACTTGGACCATAAAACTCAAAACAAAAGATTAGACTTCTTGCCATCTAGGTCATGCATCATTTGTAGACCTTGCATGCATTTGTCTTTTCTTTACTTTACATTTTGTTGTTGATTGCTGGCGTGAGGTACGTGCACCAAAATCTCTCATTCATGCATGTTTCAATCATGCATTAGTTAGTAAGGTGCATTGGGACAAGAGTGAGTTGAGCGATTGATTGCTAGATCTAGGATCAAAACGCTACTAAGGAGGGGCTATCCTATAAAAGATAAGGTGGGGGATTTCATCACCCTTTCCTTGGCCCCAAAAATGACTCTTAATAAAGCCTTAACTAAAAGTAAGTAGACATTGGCCCTAGGATTTCGGACGCACTAGGAGAGTAATCTAGTTGAGACCGTCATGACCTGATCGGCGTTGCCTACCTTGTCGATAGTAGGAGGTACTGGATCTCCGGATCTGGTATCACTTGCTGGGAATTGTGGTCCTCGTTGTAGGGAGGTGAGGCGTGTTGAGTCTAGTGACCTCGAAGTTAGGCGTCGTCTAGCCTAAGGACCCATAGCCTTAAGTTGTTTGAGTCGTGCTTGCTAGTTAGGCTTCTACCTGATCCATGTACCCACGCTAGCTTTAGGGATTCTTCCCTTCTCCTCTGAGTCATCTTCTTCTCACCTTCTTCGATGTTCTAGTCTCCTCCCCTTTACACTCTCTCGTAGCGTTTTAGGTTCGAGTCGAGCACTTTTTGCGAGCTTAGCCTCGTGGGGGTTAGAGTGGTCGACTCGAGGGTTGTTTGTTGAGATGGATGATTACATAGGCGACCATCCATATCATTGTTGGGACCAGAAAAATTATTCCTGGTATTTTGAACCCATGCAACCTGGGGTGGCTCAGATTATCACCCCGTATAGTTGGGACAATCCTAATTGTGTGACTGAGCAATTTTCATATTAGGGTAACATGAGAGAGGCACCGACTGCTAGACCACAATCTAGTTATGTCGGATGATATGCTGGTCAACAAACTGAGACATTACAAGAAACTTTGGCCTCTTTCATGCATATGGCAGACGACATGAGTGCACCGGTGGCTCCAGTAACCGTACCGTGCGACTGTTGTGGGTTGAGTGGTCATGTTATCGGGGAATGTCCTTATGTTCCCCCTGAGCCTGAGTATGAGCATACCTTTTCCCAAAATGTTCAATATGACCATTACGCATCCGCGTACAATCCGAGAGTGATGGATTCATGGGGAGACAACTCTTATTCAAATTCTTATACATCATTTTCACCCCAGTATCCTCCTCCCGAATACCCCGAATTCTACCAGCACCCCACTTCAAATCATTGGACTCATTCTCAGCCCATCAACACCCAACCCCAAAATTTCCCTAGCCCTGACTTGGACCTCATAGTTGACCGCATACCTGATTCCTTGAAACAAACTTTCCTTACGTTCATGGAAACCACTCAACAGTCTATACAAAATATGGCACTGCAAGTGAGTCAAATGTCGCAGCAATTACGTGAACGTGAGGAGAGTAACTTTTCTTGTCAACATGAGGATTCATCTTTTGATATCGAACCACCACCACATCCACAAATTCAAAGCACAATCTTTCAAAGTCAAACTCCTAGTCAGTCTGAGGGACTTGGGGTTTCAATTCACGATCACTTAGTGGAGGATTCGATTCAAATTGAGAATAACGTGGACCTACTTCATTACGAGTCGGCACATGATTGTCCCTTATCTTCTTGTCCTGTGGCCCTTGAGCCACACGATCTTATTGTTGTACCTCCTAAGGACTCACCTTTGGTGGAGCAAGAGCTCCCTAGTCCCCTCAATTTCAAACAACCTGATGAGAGTTTGCCTCTCACTATTGTTCCTGATCATCTTGGAAATGATGGAACATCAAACAACTACACTGCTCATGAGGGTATTAGGAGTTCCTTGGAGGATACCTTGGGTATGAGACCCACTTTTTGTTCGCCTAGTGTGTTGGACATGCCTAACGAGGTTCCTGACCTCGTTCCGACGCACCAGCCTGTTGGTTGGAGAGTTTGGATTGACGATCATAACTTCAGCAGCGCAACGGGAGAAACTCTTCTGCCGTTGCCCCTTATTTCCCAAACTCTTGAGAGGTTCAAGCTCTTTCAGTTTGATCCTTTGAATGAGAGGCCTTTGCGTCCAATTCATGAACCTCTCATTTGATCTTGTGCTCTTTGTGAAGGGGGGCCACACATGAGTATTCTGGCCCCGCGTAGTGTCATGTTCCCTTTCCAAGTGCATTGACCCACTCTTGACATTCCCATTTGATGTCTTTTGACAAATGAAGATGGGAACTTATGTTTGTACATAGTTATTATTAAAAAAAAGATTGTTGGTGAGATCTCTTTTGTTTCATGCATACATCCATGTAGTATCTTGCTCGCATTCATTGAGGACAATGCATGAAGTAGGTGTGGGGGGGTGTTTTACGTGTGTACATAGTCGAGTCTTTTATTTTGATTTTGTTTTCTTTTGTGTGTATTGTTAGGGTCATGTTAGTGTGCTGCATTTAATATCGATATATCTGCTTGCCATGATCCTTGGGTGACTTGTCTTCTTTTCCTTGCCTAGTGCTTAAAAAAATTCACATTTCTTTCAAAATCTTCATGTGTTTGAGAAAGAAAATGTTTTGTGGGTTTTGTGTGTGTTTAGCATGTGCAAAACCGTTGAGAGGCAAAGTAAAAAGAAAGCTCCCAAAATTGTCTTGAACTTGATACATTAGGATATCTAGTACTGTGGTTTTAGGATTTATCGAGTCATTAGGATGCACCCCAGTTTCCCCTTGGGGGTGAGTAATCATAGGGTTTCAGTACTCAAACAATTAAAGAAGTCCACCCTGAACCTAGTGGGTCAATAATTAGTGTCTGTTAACTTAAGGAAGTTTGTTGTAGTCAAGGACCCTGTAAATCTTGTTGTGAGACATTAAGTGTAGGGGTTTTGGTTCATGTGTAGATAAGAAATAAGTGAGTATGTGTTCTCTCTTCTCGCACGGCTCCTATCACTCGGGAAAGTAGGTCTAAAAGGACTTTGTGCCTGGTGCTTTCGAGTCATCTGACTTGGGATGCGCCTCCTTCTTCGGAATTTCACCGAAGCCTTTGCTTTGACACCTCAATGAGTGGGACACACTCTTCTCTAACTGAGTACAACAATTGCTAAATGTGTGAGTGATGAATAAGGTGGAGATTTGAGCTTAAGATCACTAAATGAGAGCTTTGAGGATTTGGGATTTCTCTTTATGAATTTGACTATGAGGAATTGGAGAGTTTTGTGTAAAACTGAGTTTCATCCTCTATTTAAAAGCTCTAAGAGATTCCTAGCCGTTGGGGAAAGATTTGATTGATTTGTGTAAGAGATACACAAAACAGAATTCAAATTCAACAAAAATTGTCTCCAACCGGTCGACCTAAAGTGGAACCTGTCGAACAGAACCTTACAAAAACTAATGGATCGGTTGAACAAATGGATGGTTCGGTCGAATGGTTGGGAATAGTGTTATGCGTATATGACCGTTGTATGAATACGACAACATAAAACGGTCACATGAAAACCCGGAACGGTCGAACAAAATGGCAAAATCGGTCGACCATTTTAGTCTGGGCAAAACACTACTGAAATCGGTTGAACAATGAGGCA
Source organism: Triglochin maritima (assembly GCA_963682175.1). NCBI lineage: Eukaryota > Viridiplantae > Streptophyta > Magnoliopsida > Alismatales > Juncaginaceae > Triglochin > Triglochin maritima. Next base: position 17,311,278 of record OY821785.1, read on the forward strand.
AATCGGTTGAACAAAAATGGTCATGTAAAAACTCTAAATCTACTGAAACCGGTCGAACAAAAGGTCCAATCGGTCAAACGTGTTCGGACAGGATTTAAGGTTTAGTTTTAGTGATTTTCCGACTATGTTTTGGATGACCTATCGAAGTCTGATTGATCTGAAATTTTGTGTGTGACTTCTCTATGGAACCTAGTGTGTGAATGCATGGATATTAGCTTAAGTTATGCTCAATTCACATATGTTCCTAAGACTCAAAGAAAAAGTAAAATACATGTCTTCAATCCAGCTTGATTACATGTCTTGACTTGATTTTTCTTCTTTCTTGAGTCTTGATCACCTGTAGAGGTTAGCACATGCAATATATATGCAATGCAATATGTGTGCTACTCTACATTACTTATGATTAAGATTAGGTTGATTAAATCATCAAAACAAGGATTAAGGCCAAAAAACCAACAATCTCCCCCTTTTTGATGATGGTAACCTATATCTTAAACTAACTTAATACTTGAAATATTTTATGCAAACTATGCTTCAAATGTTTCTTTAAATCTATTGCATAGTTTTTCTTGACAATTTCATGCATATTTCAAGTTACCCTAATCTATTACTTCTCCCCCTTTGACATCCATCAAAAACAATAATCAATGTAAGATATGAAATGAAATTTCTCCCTCATTGACAATTATATAACTATTCAAGTTCAAATAGGATGTCATTTGTAATGAAGTTGCTCCCCCTAAATTTTGCACTTCATTACTCTAATAAAAGATATAACATTTAAGCTCCCCCTATCAATAAGGCTAAATGGAAACAATGAGTACGATACAAGTTAAATTCATTTAAGTTTCTACTCAAGCCTTATTCTAACATCCATTTGGAATATGACATTTAAAATCAATGGATGTGGTATATGATTTGCAATGAATAGTGTTAATGATTTGCAATGAATTAAACTCTAAATGTATGACATTTAAGCACATAAACTAGACTAGAGCTAATTTAACATGAATTGTAGATGATAGAAATTTATACCAACTTGAGTCTTGAATTAGCTCCAATCTTGACTTGGTGATGCAACCGGATTCGAATTCGATGTTTTGGCTCGCCCGGTCACCACCAATATCCTCCTCATGCTCCTACAAGTGTAGACATTGGTACCCATTTTTGTTTGGGTCCATTAAGTTTAGCTTTTGGTACCCAAATCCAAGTTGATTTTGGTACCTCTACACTAACTTTCCTTTTCATGGCATAATTATGTTTAACATTAATTTGGACATTAATGTTCTGAACATAAAAGTTATTTTGTTTGCCATGAGTGAACTTATGCAATTTATGAGTTAACATTTCATTTGTAGCAATAAGTTCACTGTTGTTAGTCTTAAGAGATTCATTCAAGCAATTAAGGTTTTGAATCATTGAAGCATGCTTTTCATTCATGTTATGCAAGTGAATCTCCAAGTTAACAACTTTATCATTCATGCAACTTAAGTCATGTAACAATTGCTTGCTTTCAAGATAAGATTTATCTAATTTCATAAGCAAGTCATTTGTATCATTTTCTAGAATATGACTATCAATTGCATGAGATGAGCTAGATTTGACATTCAAATCTTCTTCCTTGAAGCACGCATTCTCTAAAGTTAGAACTTCAATTGTAGCAAGCAAATCAACTTTATCATTTAAGATAGATGCATTTTTACATTTAAGATCATGGATTTGCTCATTTGCTACTTGATTAGTCTTGTGAAGTTCTTTATATTTTTCAAATAATATTTGAAATGCATTTTGTAGTTCATTAAAATCATAGGCATTATCTTTTGAACTACTAGTTGAAGAATAACTAGAAGATACCTCATCTTCACTTTCTCCATCGGATGAGCTTGATGATGATGAAGATGTTGAGTTAATCTCCATTTTCTTTGCTCGAGCTACATCATTCGGAGTGGTTTCTCCTTTCTCTCCCGATGATGAATCTTTTTCACCAAAATTCCTTTCTAATGTTTGCCATATAGAATGAGCACTATCACATAAGCAACCATGATTAAAAAGTTCATCTCCTAATGCACAAAATATGACATTCATAGCATTAGCATTTAGGGATGCATTTTTCTCATCTTCTAAACTCCATTTACTAATATGACATCTAGGTGATTCATATGGAGTTTGAATCATAAACCACATGTTAATGTTCATGGATTAATAAATGATGACATTTTAGATTTCCATGAACTAAAGTTATTACCATCAAAGTAAGGTGGTTTACATGATTCTAAAGGTGTGGATGCATTAAGAGTCATGTTAATTTATCGGTTAAGAACAAAATTAACGAACGAGGCTCTGATACCAAATGTAGGATCGTGTGGGTTATGGGTCCATAATTAAGGCTAATCACAATTCTCTACTTGATTAAGCAATGAACATGCGCAGTGGAATAAACAATCAAATGTAGAGAAAGAAAGATAAGGACATGCAAACCACAATAGATGCGTCGGATTTTCCAGAGGTTCGGCCCCGCCTACGTCCTCTCTTGCAAGCCGCTCTCGAATCCCCGTTCGAGCTCCTCTTGCGTCCTCACTATGCTTCCCCGTTCCAGGCCGGGAGCAACGCCTTTTATACTTCTTCAAACTCGCGAACAACCCTCGCCGAGCTTGGCACCACCTCTCACAATCCGAGAGGATCACTTTGGGCTTTCACCGAAGTCCTTGCTTCTTCTTCGGAATTTCACCGAAGCCTTTGCTTTGACAACTGATTGACATCATTTCATGCTCATATTTGTATCTTATATCCATTATCTTTCACCTAAATAATGCTATGTTACGAGTTTTATGTTTAGTTTTCAGGAATAAATAGGTTTGAAGAGATGAAGCATAAAAGGACCCAAAAGCTGGGAAAAAGGACTGAATTGTGAGATCTGTGGACCAAGATGCAAGGAAGAAGGACCTGAATGCAAGACCGAAGGACCTAAGAGCAAAACAAAATACTCCTCACCATCATGGGGAGTATTTTGGCAATTCTATTCGGGTCGGAGCTCCAACATGCAACATAGATGCATCAAATACCAACAAAGCCTTCCAGAAAAGCCCACAAGAAATTCCAGAGCGATCCGGACACTGTACACCGCTAATTAGCGGTCCAAGACCGCTAATTGGCGGTCACTTTTGGCCCAAATGTGCTCAAATTTCTCCAGCACATGTATTAGAGGATGTTTAGGCTATTTGTGGTATCTGTTTAGTCCCACATCGGGGGATTGTCCCGGATTAGCTTTTTCCATGGCTATAAATAGAACTCTTCACCTCCTATTGTAATCACTCCATATTTTAAGTGGCTATTCTTCCTACTAGAAGTGAGGCCTTGAAGCACACACTAAAGTAGGAGGATGCTACTTTTAATGTGAGTCATTTTATCAATAAAGTTTTGTGTTTCTTTCATTGTTTGTTTATGCTTCTTTTATTGTTTGTGCATGTTTTAGTTTAATCGTCTTTTACTTCTAGCTTAGTTTTAATATGCTTTCTTTGCTTAGTTTAATAATTAGTGTAATGCTTAGTGAGTAGTTCCATCCCCTTTGGGGGGTGGAGTAGATGTACATACATGCATTAGAGAATGGGATGAATGCTTTATTTTTGATGTGTTGATAAAACATGAATGTATGCTTGCTTGTTTAGGATAGAATTTATAACTTGATGAGTTTTGCCAAAATGATTAGACACCTCTCATGATTGTTTAGGTTCTGAAATAAACAACTTGCATATGTAAATGTTAATCAACTAAGTTGGTGAATAGATTGATTGGTTTTGCCATAACATTTAGACACTTCCTATGCTTGATAAACACCACCTTCATGTAGTTAAAGAATGTATTCTACACCCACCTCTTGGCATGTGTGCATTCACTCCACCCCTTAGGGGTTTTCCCATTTCTGTATTCCAGCATTCTTCTTTTGATCTTAGCTTAGTTGTCATTTCATTGTTTGTTTCTTTCGTTCGCATTTCATACTTCTTAGAGTAGTTTAGTGTAGAGTAGCGTAACCAACTCTCTTCTCCATTTTTTCGCCACTTGATTTCGTGCAAACCAGAGGCTACTCACCTCCCTGAGGACGACCCGTACTTGCCACCGCTTCATCGCGGCCGTGCACTTGCGGTTTTAAATAAAACGTTCAACAAGTTTTTGGCGCCGTTGCCGGGGAGGTGACAGTCCAGACTCTTGTTTGGACGATTCGAGTGGATTTAATTTTTGTTTTGTAGTTTGTCTTTGTTTCAGGAGACTTGGAGTGGTCAGGAGGAGCACCTGGAGAAGTTTTGAAGCAAGCTGAGCACTGTAGACCGCCAATCAGCGGCCTGAGACCGCCAATTGGCGGTCTGGTAAGCTCTGTTTGCTCTCTTATTTCTTTGGTCGGTTTTCATAATTGATGTAGTGATCTGGGATTTAATTTGGTATGTTTTGACTTATAGTTTGTTCCCAGATCCATAATCAACCTCCTTTAAGCAACTTGGACCCTAAAACTCAAAGCAAAAGATTAGGCATTCTTTTTGTTTAGGTCATGCATCATGTATGTGACTTAGGCATATAGATTGTCTTTTATCTTAGCTTTATTTTCTGTTGCTGAGAGCTGGCGTGAGGTACTCACCTTCTACTCTCATTCATGCATTTCGTATGAACATGCATTAGTTAGTAGGAACTGCATTGAAACAAGTGTGAGTTGAGCGTTTTGTTTGGAGAGTTGATTGCTAGATTAGGACTCCAAAACGCTACTAAGGAGGGGCTGTCCCATAAAAGATAAGGTGGGGGATTTCATCACCCTTTCCTTCGCCCCAAAAACCACACTAATCAAGAGCCTAATTTTAAAATAAAGTAGACATTCGCCTTAAGGAATTCAGACGCATTAGGAGAGTGATCCGGTCCCGACCGTCATGACCTGATCGGCGTTGCCCACTTTGTCGATAATAGGAGAGACGAGATCCCCGGATCTTGGCTCACTTGCTGGGCTTTGTGGTCCTCGTTGTAGAGAGGTGAGGCGTGTTGAGGCCGTGTGACCTCGCAGTTAGGCGTCGTCTAGCTGTAAGGACCTATAGCGACCTTAGGATTTCTTGAGCCTTGTTTGCTTGTGTGCTTCTACCTGTACTCATCCGCCGTAGCATAAGGACTTCTTCCCTTCTCTCCTGAGTCATTCTTTCTCTCCTGTGTTCCCCCGTCTTCTCCTCTACGCACATTCTTTGTTAGAAAAAAAAAAGAAGAGAAAAAAAAAGTTTTGTTTTGTGTGTGTGCACCTTTGTGCATGCTTTCGTGGACACGAGACGAGAGTGGTCGTTTGACGAGGAGCGTTGTCAATCCGGCTTCAATCATCGATTTCTCGACACCTTACTCCTCTCGTGTCACACGCAGTCCAGGTTCAATGGCTGCTAATTTCCGTGAGGAGGAGCAGTTGCTGGACCCACCTGTTCGACCAGTGCTTCCAGTTGTCGTTCCCATACCTCTACGTGATCGATGCTACCCGAGCCGTACAGCTCTACCCTCATGCATCGTATTGCCAGAGGCTAATGGGAACCATTTTGAGGTTAAGCCTCAGTTTATCTCCATGCTCCCTCATTTCACTGGGAAAAGTGACCCCTATATCTTTCTCAGAGAATTTGAGGAGGTCTGTGCTATGTTCAAGCTGCAACAACTTAGCACAGACTCCATCCATCATAGGCTCGTTCCTTTTGCACTAAAGGATGACGCCAAGAAGTGGTTGTACAGCAACCAGGCGAATTCGTTTAGGACTTGGGATGAGTTTCAATCTGCATTCCTCAAGAAGTACTTTCCTAATCATCGGACTCAAAAATTGAGGAACGAAATCAATTCGTTCTATCAACATGAGACCGAACCATTTCATGCATATCTTGAGAGGTTCAAAGAGCTACTATCCTCGTGCCCTCACCATGGCATTGAGTTGTGGCGTCTTTGTCAGATTGTGTATGAGGGTCTTCACATCCCGTCCAGAACGCTCCTTGAGTCCATGTGTCAAGGAGAGTTCTTGGGAAAGGATGAAAGGGAGGCATGGGCCTTCCTAGAAGACCTCGCTGAGAAAACCATGCAGTGGGAGAGTGTGAGGGAACCACCTGCATCATCTAGTATAGGAGCGAGGATCGCGAATGCAAACTCGACTAGATCGGGTACCGCATTTGCTATCGATACCACTACGGCCACCGAGGCACGCATGGCGGCCTTAATGCGCCGTATGGACTCGATTGAGCTCCAAAACCAACAAAGTGCACCTCACATGTCCACATCTGGTTCAGTTCCTTGTCATTCATGTGGTAGGATAGGTCATGTAGAGAGCGAGTGTGAGTCCATTCCTCCTGAGATGGAGCGTGTCAACGCCATCTATGACAGAGCTAGGAATGACCCATACTCATCATCTTATAATCCTATATGGAGGAATCACCCCAATTTTTCATGGAACCAAACTAATGCCCCGGGTGGTCCTCCAAACTCCTCTAGACCACCTTACCAATCACACCAACCTCCCATGCATGCACATTCATATCAGCCACCCCAAGCACAAACCACCAACCAATCGGGTTTCCTAAATTCCACTAATATGGAAACCCGATTCAATTCGCTTGAGACCTTGACTCGTGGACTTGAAAACTCAATGAAAAATTTTATGTCTACCACAAGTCAAGTTCTCACTTCAAATCAGCAGACCATCAAATCTCTAGAGCTTCAGATGGGCTAATTGGCTCAGTCTGTACATGAAAGAGAGAGAGGGTCTTTTCTAGCCAGCCTGAGGCTAACCCACGCATGTACCAACAACAACAAATGCAAAATGAGAATGTGGTACCTTGGGGGAGGCAAGTGAACCATGTGGAGGAACCTGTTCACCATGTCAATTCCATTGTGACCTTAAGGAATGGAAAACAGGTTGACAATCACATTTCCTTGCCACACCCACCACCATCTATGCAGCCCCCCAGTGGGAATGGTGGTGAAGAAGAAGCTGAGGGTGAGGGTAATACACCAAACCTTTCTTCTCAGGCACAGCAGAAAACCTACCTGCCAAAAGCTCCCTATCCAAGTAGGTTAAACAAAAAGCAGAGTGACAACATGGACAAGATATTAGAGGTATTTAAGCAAGTAAAGGTTAACATCCCCTTGTTGGATGTCATCCAACAAATACCTCAATATGCCAAAGTGTTGAAGGATCTCTGCACAACCAAGAGGAAGACCAATGTTCCTAAGAAAGCATTCTTGGCTGCAAATATCAGCTCACTTTTGTCCAATCCTACCTACACAAAATACAAGGACCCTGGGTGTCCTACTATTCAGTGTACGATAGGGGACACTAGATTGAGCAATGTTTTGCTTGATTTAGGATCAGCGGTCAACCTCCTCCCATTCTCTGTTTATCAACAGTTGAACTTGGGAGAATTGATACCAACTAAGATCACCCTCCAACTGGCGGATAGATCCATTCGTATTCCCATGGGGATTATCGAGGACGTGCTTATCAAAGTTGGAGATTTTATATTTCCAGTCGATTTTGTTGTCCTCGATACCAATCCTGTTGCGAACACCCACTCTCAAATACCTTTGATTTTGGGTAGACCATTTCTGGCAACCTCCAATGCCTTGATTAATTGTAGAAATGGTCTCATGAAGCTCTCATTCGGTAACATGAGTGCCGAGTTTCATGTGTTCAACTCTGGTAGGTAACAGGAACCCATGGATGAACCTTTAAATCTCAATCTCATCCGCCAATTGGAGAAAGGACCACAAAACCAACGAACACCTCTAACACCAATGCAGGCCGCTAAGAATGTTTGTAGGCTCAGCGAAGACTCATTGCCTGTCTTTGCAATGCAACAGAGTGAGTTGGCCTCGAACATGAATGTCCAAAGGGAGTGTTCGTTGCATGATTCAGTTGAGGGTACTAGTGAGAGTGAGACACCTCATCATATGCCTATACCAGAAGGTGTCTCTACCTCATGTCCCATGGCCATTGAGCCATTTGAGCTTCATATTGACTCCAACAAGGACCCACCTATGACCGAGCTTATGCTTGATGATCTAAGTGATGGTGGGAGGTCCTTGTTGGATGACTTGGGGAGAAGCCCCATTCTTAGTGATGCATGTTTGTTGCATCCATCGAATGAGCCTGAGGAACTCATTCCGATGCACCCGCCTATTGGTTGGAGGGTTTTCTTCGATGAGCAATTAAACCCTAGCGAGGCAACACAACTTCATTCTTTGTTGCCCACACCCAACCAATATCATGAGGGGTTCGAGCCTTTCAGCTTTGACCTTTCACCCCTCATGACACCTCAGAGTACCAGTGGAGTTTGCCCATCTCGGCAAGTCTCTGGTGCTCATAACTTGATGTTCTCATTTGATGTTCCTTGACCAAATGATTATGAGAATATCTTGGTTGATGTATATATCTTGTAAAAAAAAGAAAAAAAAGTGTGTAATAAAAGACTCCTTCAGTAAGCATCGATTGTTGTGGGCCCCAACCCTTGTGTACTTGGGCCCAATCTCTTCACGTATTTATCTCCCTTCTTCAGCTTCTCACAGGTTTTGAGGGAATTTAGGTTTGTGTCCATCAACATGACCCTGAACGTCCCTTTGTACTTCATGTTGGTGAGATCTTTCCTTTTTCATGCATGTATCCATGTAGTATCTTGTTCACATTCATTGAGGACAATGCATGAAGTAGGTGTGGGGGGTGTTTTACGTGTGTACATAGTCGAGTCTTTTTCCTTTGGTTTTATTTTCTTTTGTTTGTACTGCTAGGGTCATGTTAGTGTGCCGCATTTAACATTGATATATCTGCTTGCCATGATCCTTGGGTGACTTGTCTTCTTTTGCTTGTCGAGTGCTTTAAAGTTTTCACATTTCTTTCAAATTCTTCATGTGTTTGCGAAAGAAAATGTTTTTGTGGGTTTTGCGTGTGTTTAGCATGTGCAAAACCGTTGAGAGGCAAAATAAAAAGAAAGCTCCCAAAATTGTATTGAACTTGATGCATTAGGATTTCTAGTTTAATGGCTTTAGGTCTTGTCGAGTCGTTAGGATGCACCCTGATTTTCCCTCAGGGGGCGTGTAATCATAGGGTTTCAGTACTCAAACATTTAAAGAAGTCCACCCTGAACCTAGTGAGTCAAATAATTCGTGTTTGTGAGTATAAGGAAGTTTGTCGTAGTCGAGGGCCCTTAATCTCTTTTTGTGAAACTTAAGTGTAGGGGTTTTGGTTCCCATATAGATAAATAAGTGGTGTTCTCTCTTCTCGCATGGCTCCTATCACTCGGGAAAGTAGGTCTGAGGGGACTTTGTGCCTGGTGCTTTCGAGTCATCTGACTTGGGATGCGCCGACCGAACTCCCGTTACACGGGTGGTAGGGATCGCCCTATGTGGAGATTTGGGGGAAGGTGTACGTGATAGTGTAAGTCCTCATAGGCAATGATGCACGAAACCTGACCCTGGGAGAATCAAACACCAACCAATAAAATGCTCCAAAACAAAAAGAAAAAAAAGAAAAGGAAAAAAAAAGAAAAAAAAGAAGCAAATAAGAACAAAAATGGACTTTACACATTGTATCACATTCAGAAGTTAAGGTTGCCCTTGTCTTTCACTTAAGTCCTTAACTAACTCTCATGAATAACTCATTAGGCTAGGTGTGTGGACGGATTACATATATAGAGTCGACCCGTAGTGTTACCGCGTCCCATGATCGACAAAATAAGTCCAACGAGTCGTGTAGCTAGATTGATTAATGCATCTTGTTCGGATTTTGTGGGTATATCCGCTGAAAACCCTCAGGAGACAACACTCCTCCTCCTTGGCGACAAGGAGGTTTAACGGCTTGTTGCACGTGCTAAGTGCAACTGTGATTCCTACGAAAGTGAGTTAGGATTTCTTGTTTTTTTCGCATGCTTTTCTCTTTCTTTGTTTTGCTCGGGACTAGCAAAAGTTAGATGTGGGGGTATTTGATTGACATCATTTCATGCTCATATTTGTATCTTATATCCATTATCTTTCACCTAAATAATGCTATGCTACGAGTTTTATGTTTAGTTTTCAGGAATAAATAGGTTTGAAGAGATGAAGCATAAAAGGACCCAAAAGTTGGGAAAAATGACTGAATTGTGAGATCTGTGGACCAAGATGCAAGGAAGAAGGACCTGAATGCAAGACCGAAGGACCTAAGAGCAAAACAAAATACTCCTCACCATCATGGGGAGTATTTTGGCAATTCTATTCGGGTCGGAGCTCCAACATGCAACATAGATGCATCAAATACCAACAAAGCCTTCCAGAAAAGCCCACAAGAAATTCCAGATCGATCCGGACACTGTAGACTGCTAATTAGCGTAACCAACTCTCTTCTCCATTTTTCGCCACTTGATTTCGTGCAAACCAGAGGCTACTCACCTCCCTGAGGACGACCCGTACTTGCCACCGCTTCATCGCGGCCGTGCACTTGCGGTTTTAAATAAAACGTTCAACAAGCCTTTGCTTTGACAACTCAATGAGTGGGACACACTCTTCTCTAACTGAGCACAACAATTGCTAAATGTGTGAGTGATGAATAATGTGGAGATTTGAGCTTAAGATCACTAAATGAGAGCTTTGATGATTTGGGATTTCTCTCTATGAATTTGACTATGAGGAATTGGAGAGTTGTGTGTAAAACTGAGTTTGATCCTCTTTTTAAAAGCTCTAAGAGATTCCTAGCCGTTGGGGAAAGATTTGATTGATTTGTGTAAGAGATACACAAAACAGAATCCAAATTCAGCAAAAATTGTCTCCAACCAGTCGACCAAAAGTGGAACCGGTCGAACAGAACCTTACAAAAACTAATGGATCGGTTGATCAAATGGATGGTTCGGTCAAACGGTTGGGAATAGTGTTATGCGTATATGACCGTTGTATGAATACGACAAAATAGAACGGTCACATGAAAACCCGGAACGGTCGAACAAAATGGCAAAACCGGTCGACCATTTTAGTCTGGGCAAAACACTACTGAAATCGGTTGAACAATGAGGCAAATCGGTTGAACAAAAATGGTCATGTAAAAACTCTAAATCTACTGAAACCGGTCGAACAAAAGGTCCAATCGGTCGAACGTGTTCGGACAGGATTTAAGGTTTAGTTTTAGTGATTTTCCGACTATGTTTTGGATGACCTATCGAAGTCCGATTGATCTGAAATTTTGTGTGTGAATTCTCTAAGGAACCTAGTGTGTGAATGCATGGATATTAGCTTATGTTATGCTCAATTCACATATGTTCCTAAGACTCAAAGAAAAAGTAAAATACATGTGTTCAATCCAGCTTGATTACATGTCTTGACTTGATTTTTCTTCTTTCTTGAGTCTTGATCACCTGTAGAGGTTAGCACATGCAATATATATGCAATGCAATATGTGTGCTACTCTACATTACTTATGATTAAGATTGGGTTGATTAAATCATCAAAACAGGGATTAAGGCCAAAAAACCAACAATCTCCCCCTTTTTGATGATGGCAACCTATATCTTAAACTAACTTAATACTTGAAATATTTTATGCAAACTATGCTTCAAATGTTTCTTTAAATCTATTGCATAGTTTTTCTTGACAATTTCATGCATATTTCAAGTTACCCTAATCTATTACTTCTCCCCCTTTGACATCCATCAAAAACAATAATCAATGTAAGATATGAAATGAAATTTCTCGCTCATTGACAATTATATAACTATTCAAGTTCAAATAGGATGTCATTTGTAATGAAGTTGCTCCCCCTAAATTTTGCACTTCATTACTCTAATAAAAGATATAACATTTAAGCTCCCCCTATCAATAAGGCTAAATGGAAACAATGAGTATGATACAAGTTAAATTCATTTAAGTTTCTACTCAAGCCTTATTCTAACATCCATTTGGAATATGACATTTAAAATCAATGGATGTGGTATATGATTTGCAATGAATAGTGTTAATGATTTGTAATGAATTAAACTCTAAATGTATGACATTTAAGCACATAAACTAGACTAGAGCTAATTTAACATGAATTGTAGATGAAAGAAATTTATACCAACTTGAGTCTTGAATTAGCTCCAATCTTGACTTGGTGATGCAACCGGATTCGAATTCGATACTTTGGCTCGCCCGGTCACCACCAATATCCTCCTCAAGCTCCTACAAGTGTAGACTTTGGTACCCATTTTTGTTTTGGTCCATTAAGTTTAGCTTTTGGTACCCAAATCCAAGTTGATTTTGGTACCTCTACACTAATTTTCCTTTTCATGGCATAATTATGTTTAACATTAATTTGAACAGTAATGTTCTTAACATAAAAGTTATTTTGTTTGCCATGAGTGAACTTATGCAATTTATGAGTTAACATTTCATTTGTAGCAATAAGTTCACTGTTGTTAGTCTTAAGAGATTCATTCAAGCAATTAAGGGAATCATTGAAGCATGCTTTTCATTCATTTTATGCAAGTGAATCTCCAAGTTAACAACTTTATCGTTCATGCAACTTAAGTCATGTAACAATTGCTTGCTTTCAAGATAAGATTTATCTAATTTCATAAGCAAGTCATTTGTATCATTTTCTAGAATATGACTATCAATTGCATGAGATGAGCTAGATTTGACATTCAAATCTTCTTCCTTGAAGCATGCATTCTCTAAAGTTAGAACTTCAATTGTAGCAAGCAAATCAACTTTATCATTTAAGATAGATGCATTTTTACATTTAAGATCATGGATTTGCTCATTTGCTACTTGATTAGTCTTGTGAAGTTCTTTATATTTTTCAAATAATATTTGAAATGCATTTTGTAGTTCATTAAAATCATAGGCATTATCTTTTGAACTACTAGTTGAAGAATAACTAGAAGATACCTCATCTTCACTTTCTCCATCGGATGAGCTTGATGATGATGAAGATGTTGAGTTAATCTCCATTTTCTTTGCTCGAGCTACATCATTCGGAGTGGTTTCTCCTTTCTCTCCCGATGGTGAATCTTTTTCACCAAAATTCCTTTCTAATGTTTGCCATATAGAATGAGCACTATCACATGAGCAACCAAGATTAAAAAGTTCATCTCCTAATGCACAAAATATGACATTCATAGCATTAACATTTAGGGATGCATTTTTCTCATCTTCTAAACTCTATTTACTAATATGACATCTAGGTGATTCATATGGAGTTTGAATCATAAACCACATGTTAATGTTCATGGATTTAATAAATGATGACATTTTAGATTTCCATGAACTAAAGTTATTACCATCAAAGTAAGGTGGTTTACATGATTCTAAAGGTGTGGATGCATTAAGAGTCATGTTAATTTATCGGTTAAGAACAAAATTAACGAACGAGGCTCTGATACCAAATGTAGGATCGTGTGGGTTATGGGTCCATAATTAAGGCTAATCACAATTCTCTACTTGATTAAGCAATGAACATGCGCAGTGGAATAAACAATCAAATGTAGAGAAAGAAAGATAAGGACATGCAAACCACAATAGATGCGTCGGATTTTCCAGAGGTTCGGCCCCGCCTACGTCCTCTCTTGCAAGCCCCTCTCGAATCCCCGTTCGAGCTCCTCTTGCGTCCTCACTATGCTTCCCTGTTCCGGGCTGGGAGCAACGCCTTTTACACTTCTTCAAACTCGCGAACAACCCTCGCCGAGCTTGGCACCACCTCTCACAATCCGAGAGGATCACTTTGGGCTTTCACCGAAGTCCTTGCTTCTTCTTCGGAATTTCACCGCAGCCTTTGCTTTGACAACTCAATGAGTGGGACACACTCTTCTCTAACTGAGCACAACAATTGCTAAATGTGTGAGTGATGAATAATGTGGAGATTTGAGCTTAAGATCACTAAATGAGAGCTTTGAGGATTTGGGATTTCTCTCTATGAATTTGACTATGAGGAATTGGAGAGTTGTGTGTAAAACTGAGTTTGATCCTCTATTTAAAAGGTCTAAGAGATTCCTAGCCGTTGGGGAAAGATTTGATTGATTTGTGTAAGAGATACACAAAACAGAATCCAAATTCAGCAAAAACTGTCTCCCACCAGTCGACCAAAAGTGGAACCGGTCGAATAGAACCTTACAAAAACTAATGGATCGGTTGAACAAATGGATGGTTTGGTCAAACGGTTGGGAATAGTGTTATGCGTATATGACCATTGTATGAATACGACAAAATAGAACGGTCACATGAAAACCCGGAACGGTCGAACAAAATGGCAAAACCGGTCGACCATTTTAGTCTGGGCAAAACACTACTGAAATCGGTTGAACAATGAGGCAAATCGGTTGAACAAAAATGGTCATGTAAAAACTCTAAATCTACTGATGAGGTTAGACAAGTGGACCTATTTAATGGGGAATGATGAGGTAAGTGTAGGATCGTGTGGGTTATGGGTCCACTAATCACTATTACGCTAATCCCTAATTGATCAAACAATAAACGCAGCGGAAACAATTTAAAGAATAGTAGGGAAATAACATGCAAACCACAAGAAGACACGGCGATTTTATAGAGGTTCGGCACCCCACCCGGGTCCTAGTCCTCTCTTGTAAGCTCCGCTCGACTCCGCGAGCTCCGCCTACGTCTTCACTAACCACTCCCCGTTCCGGGCCGGGAGCAACGCCTTTTACACTTCTTCAAGCTCGCGAACAACCCTCGCCGAGCTTGGCACCACCACTCACAATCCGAGAGGATCAGTTCGGGCTTTCACCGAAGTCCTTGCTTCTTCTTCGGAATTTCACCAAAGTCTTTGCTTTGACAACTCAATGAGTGGGACACACTCTTCTCTAACTGAGCACAACAATTGCTAAATGTGTGAGTGATGAATAATGTGGAGATTTGAGCTTAAGATCACTAAATGAGAGCTTTGAGGATTTGGGATTTCTCTCTATGAATTTGACTATGAGGAATTGGAGAGTTGTGTGTAAAACTGAGTTTGATCCTCTATTTATAAGCTCCAAGAGATTCCTAGCCGTTGGGGAGAGATTTGATTGATTTGTGTAAGAGATACACAAAACAGAATTCAAATTCAGCAAAAACTGTCTCCAACCGGTCGACCTAAAGTGGAACAGGTCAAACAGAACCTTACAAAAACTAATGGATCGGTTGAACAAATGGATGGTTCGGTCGAACGGTTGGGAATAGTGTTATGCGTATAGGACCGTTGTATGAATACGACAAAATAAAACGGTCACATGAAAACCCGGAACGGTCGAACAAAATGGCAAAACCGGTCGGCCGGTTTAGTCTGGGCAAAACACTACTGAAATCGGTTGAACTATGAGGCAAATCGGTTGAACAAAAATGGTCATGTAAAAACTCTAAATCTACTGAAACCGGTCGAACAAAAGGTCCAATCGGTCGAACGTTTTCGGACAGGATTTAAGGTTTAGTTTTAGTGATTTTCCGACTATGTTTTGGATGACCTATCGAAGTCCGATTGATCTGAACTTTTGTGTGTGACTTCTCTAAGGAACCTAGTGTGTGAATGCATGGATATTATCTTAAGTTATGCTCAATTCACATATGTTCCTAAGACTCAAAGAAAAGTAAAATACATGTCTTCAATCCAGCTTGATTACATGTCTTGACTTGATTTTTCTTCCTTCTTGAGTCTTGATCACCTGTAGATGTTAGAAAAATACAACATATATACCATTATACTACATGTGCTAATCTACATGTCCTAATTAATATTAGGTTGAATTACATCATCAAAATATGGATTAAGGCCAAAAAGCCAACAGTAAGGATAGGGATGGAATTAATATAGGAAACATGACTTGTAGTGTATGTGCTCTTGTTGCCTTGGCCTTGGTTAATGCCTTATATGTTTTAATGATATAGTCTTATCTTAATTCATGTGGAGGCATAGTAGGGTCTAGTCTTTATACATGAGTTCATTTAGCTTCATCCCAATCTCTAATGCATGTATATACATCTACTCCACTCCCCAAAGGGGATGGAACTACTCACTAAACATTACACTAGTTATTAAGCTAAGCAAAGAAAACATATTAACTAAGCTAGATTTAATAGAAGATGATTAAACTAAAACATGCACAAACCATAAAAGAGGCACAAAACAAAGAAAATTTTATTAATTGAAGACTCACAATACCAGTAGCATCTCCCCCATTGAGTTTCTTGCTTCAAGGCTTTCACTTCAATTAGGGAGAATGGCCACAAGCATGGAGTCCTTACAAAGGAAGCTGAAGAGTTCTATTTATAGGCATCGAAAAAGCTAATCCGGGACAATCCCCCGATGTGGGACTAAACCAATACCAAAAATAGCCTAATCAAACATTAATACAAGTCCAGGAGAAAACTTAACGGATCTAGGCTGATCCAGACCGCCAATTGGCGGTCCAAAAAATCCAGATCCAGTTGAATCTTGTTCTGGGCTTTTCTTTGTGTATTTGGTGGTATTGGATGCATCTACTTCGTTTATTGGAGCTCCGACCCGAATCCAATTGCTAAAATACTCCCCATGATGGTGTGAAGTATTCTGTTTTGCTCTTAGGTCCCTCTGTCTTGCGTTCAGGTCCTTCTCCCTTGCATCTTGGTCCCAAGATCTCACAATCCAGTCCTTTTTCCCAGCTTTTGGGTCCTTTTATGTTTCATCTCTTCAAACCTATTTATTCCTGAAAACTAAACATAGAACTCATAACATAGCATTGTTTAGGTGAAAGATAATGGATATAAGATACAAATATAAGCACGAAATGATGTCAATCAAATACCCCCACACCTAGCTTTTGCTAGTCCCGAGCAAAACAAAGAAAGAGAAAGGCATACAAAAAACAAGAAATCCTAACTCACTTTCGTAGGAATCACGGTTGCACTTAGCACGTGCAACAAGCCGTTAAACCTCTTTGTCGCCAAGGAGGAGTGTTGTCTCCTGAGGGTTTTCAACGGATATACCCACAAAATCCGAACAAGATGCATTAATCAATCTAGCTACACGACTCGATGGACTCATATTGTCGATCATGGGACGTGGTAATACTACGGGTTGACTCTATATATGTAATCGGTCCACACACCTAGCCGAATGAGTTATTCGTGAGAGTTAGTTAAGGACTTAAGTGAAAGACATGGGCAACCTTGACTTCTGAATGTGATACAATGTGTAGAGTCCATTTTGGTTCTTATTTGCTTCTCTCTTTTGTTTTCCTTTTTTTCTTTCATCATCAAAATTTTTTCTTTTTCTTTGGAGCATTTTATTGGTTGGTGTTTGATTCTCCCAGGGTCAGGTTTCGTGCATCGTTGCCTATGAGGACTTACACTATCGCGTACACATTCCCCCAAATCTCCACATAGGGCGATCCCTACCACACGTGTAACGGGAGTTCGGTCGGTGCATCCCAAGTCAGATGACTCGAAAGCACCAAGCACAAAGTCCCCTCAGACCTACTTTCCCGAGTGATAGGAGCCGTGCGAGAAGAGAGAACACCACTTATTTATTTATCTACATGGGAACCAAAACCCCTGCACTTAAGTTTCAAAAAACGAGATTAAGGGCCCTTGACTACGACAAACTTCCTTATACTAAAAGACACGAATTATTTTACTCACTAGGTTCAGGGTGGACTTCTTTAAATGTTTGAGTGCTGAAACCCTATGATTACACGCCCCCCGAGGGAAAATCGGGGTGCATCCTAACGACTTGATAAGACCTAAAGCCAGTAAACTAGAAATCCTAATGCATCAAGTTCAAGACAATTTTGGGAGCTTTCTTTTTACTTTGCCTCTCAACTGTTTTGCACATGCTAAACACACGCAAAACCCACAAAACATTTTCTTTCGCAAACACATGAAGATTTTGAAAGAAATGTGAAAATTTTAAAGCACAAGGCAAGCAAAAGAAGACAAGTCACCCAAGGATCATGTCAACCAGATATATCAATGTTAAATGCGGCACACTAACATGATCCTAGCAGTACAACCAAAAGAAAACAAAAAAAGCACAAACTATGTACAAACGTGAAAACACCCCCCACACCTAATCCATGCATTGTCCTCAATGTATGGCAAAATGGTGCCAATGCATGGATTGGGTGTACCAGACTAATGATGGCGGCCAGAAGTTCCCGAAGAGGCACCTCTCTCAAGAGCCGACAACTTCCTATAGATCTTCCGGTTTTGCCTTTCTAAGATGACGTTCTGCTGCTCGACCGCCATCTCAGAAATGTCGGTGTTAAAGAGTGTTCCTGAGCTCACAGACGAGCTTGAGGAACTGTCTCTAACATCCTCCTCCATAAAGTCAGGCACCCATGCCTCACGAAGGCAATGGCAAAATGACGGGGTCATCTTCGCTACCTCGAGGTCGGTGCCTTGGCGACTCAGCATGCGCTCAAATCGTGGGATGTCCAACATGCCACACAATTTGGTAACCAGAGTCGGCAAACAGTGTATATCTTTCGGCCTGGCGTTCACCAAAACGTCGAACAATGTTTGACAAATGCAGTGGGGTGAATCGTCCATCAGACTATACACGATTCGCAAACTAGGTGTGAAAAATGTGGAGGTCCGCTCTTGGCCCAGCACATTTCTACACACCCACCTGGCTACAATGTGCACATTGGAGTAAATGTGCGCATTAGGTACTCCCCCATGTGATGATACAGGCTGCCCACGCCCAAGCATAGATCGATAAAAATTGATATCGTGGGTGGGCGTGAGCTCATCAACCAAGGGGATCCCAATCGCGTCGGAGATTAGCTGGGGTGTCACGGTGTGTTTCACCCCTCTGAGAGTGATACTGAACTCGAGTGGACCGGTCTGGTCACACTCGAGTTTAGTAAAGAATTCATGTACGAGAGGCTCTACGTACATGGATTCATCGCCCTCATACAATAAATGGTACCACCCTTTAGCTACGATTCGATCGTAGAAGGGTTCTCCGAATTCACGAATCAGGGAGGCAAAATTGAGTTCTGGAATTAAATGATGGCTGGCCATACTTGAATCTACCTTGGCGAGCTTTAGCGGCGCGGCACACGACGGCGAAGACTAACACGGCGCGAGAGGAGAGAAGTCCACCGCACGCCGATTCCCACAGTAACACAGACTCCCAACCACGAAACCAACAAAGAACCCCAAATAAAAGACCCAGACGAAGCGAATCTGGAAACGAAGAAAAACCGACCGTTGATTGGCGGTGCCAAACCGCTAATTAGCGGTTCAGGGGATCTGGGGAAAATATTTGGGTGGAGGCGAGATCTGAAGGAGAAACGCGTTTTCGTCTGCTGGAATAACGCGTAGGGCAGGAGAGAACGCGTTTTTAATCAAGGGAAATGGCAAATATCACATAGGTCTTCCAATTTTTTGGTTTTTATCATAAATTTTTTTTCAACACAAAACAAATATATGTACAAACAAATGGAGGGATGGATCACATCAAGTGACCACATCCGTGGAGAGTTCGTGCAAAGGCACGACTTCCTCCTCGACCTCTGCCGTGGTCCCTTCCAAGTATGGTTTGAGGCGTTGTCCATTAACTTTGAACACGTCCCCATTCCTAGGATTTTGAATCTCAACCGCCCCATGAGGGGAGACGGTTAAAACAATGTTGGGTCCTGACCAACGGCTCCGAAGTTTCCCCGGAAACAAGTGGAGGCGAGAATTATACAACAAGACCTTTTGTCCCACCTCAAAGGTTTTGATTCGCACCAAGCGATCGTGGAAATTTTTTGTGCGGGACTTGCAGATCTTGGCATTCTCATAAGCTTCATTTCTCAACTCCTCCAACTCGTTGAGGTCTAACTTGCGATTGGCACCGGAAACATCAAGACTCATGTTAAGATGTTTGATTGCCCATAATGCTCGGTGCTCAAGTTCTACCGGAAGATGGCAAGCTTTGCCATAAACTAGCCGGTAGGGGGACATGCCAAGATCGGTTTTAAATGCAGTGCGGAAAGGCCACAATGCATCATTAAGTGTAACCGACCAATCTTTCCTTGAAGCATTAACCGTTTTCTCAGGAATTTGCTTGAGTTGACGGTTGGAAATTTCCACCTGGCCACAGGTTTAAGGATGAGAAGGTGTGGCCAACTTGTGTGTGATGGAGTATTTCCTTAGCACTGCCTCAATGGATCGGTTCACAAAGTGTGTCCCCCGATCACTTATGATACAACGAGGTGTCCCAAACCTCACGAAGATGTGTTCTTTAAGAAATTTGATCACAACCTTGCGATCGTTAGTGCGAGTGGGGATTGCTTCAACCCACTTTGATACATAATCGACCGCCACCAGGATGTAAGTGTGACCATGGGACACGAGGAAAGGACCCATGAAGTCAATTCCCCAAACATCAAAGATGTTAACCACTAAGATAGGATTGAGTGGCATCATATCTCGTATACCAATGCGGCCCACACGTTGACACCTATCGCATGCTTTGCAAAATGCAAAAGCGTCTTGGAACAACGTGGGCCAGTAAAAACCGCATTGGAGAACTTTGGCAGCGGTTTTCTTGGCACCGAAGTGCCCACCACATGCCTCCTTATGGCAAAAGGACACGACACTCTGAATCTCGTCGTCAGGAATGCACCTCCATATGATTTGATCAGCACAATACTAAAATAAGTATGGATCATCCCAATAGAAGTGCTTGACTAACGACTTGAATTTCGCTGTCTCACTGTGTCTCCAATGAGCCGGCACCTCCCCGGTTGCAAAATAGTTCACAATGTCAGTGAACCAGGGGGTGAGGCTATTGCCATAAGGTTCTCATTGGGAAAAAAACTCGTTCACCGGTGGATCCGGTGAAAGATCAATGGGCATGCGAGATAGGTGATCAGCCACGACATTCTCTCATCCCTTCTTGTCCCATATTTCAATGTCGAATTCTTGTAACAACAAGATCCAACGCAGGAGACGGGGTTTCGCATCCTTTTTAGACAAAAGGTAGCGAAGAGCTGAGTGATCAGTGTAGATGATGACATGCAACCCTATGAGGTACTGGCGAAATTTTTCCAACGCAAATATGATTGCGAGGAACTCTTTCTCAGTAACGGAGTAGTTGAGCTGGGCGTCATTGAGAGTACGACTTGCATAATAGATCACATGAGGAAATTTGTCGACTTTCTGACCCAAAACCGCTCTCATCGCGTAATCAGAAGCATCACACATCAGCTCGAATGGTAGAGTCCACACCGGTGCCTTAATAATAGGAGTGGAGGTCAACTCACGCTTCAGAAACTCAAAAGCAGTCAGGCACTCGGGTGTGAACTCAAAGGAGGTTCCTTTAACAAGCAAGCTCGTCAAAGGATGAGCTATCTTGCTGAAATCCTTAATGAATTGCCGGTAAAATTCGGCGTGTCCAAGGAATGAACGGATTTCTTTTACCGAGGTGGGTGGCGGAAGCTTAGAAATAAGCTCAATCTTTGCCCTATCCACCTCGATACCATCATGAGATACCACGTGACCCAACACGATGTCTTTTGTGACCATGAAATGACACTTTTCCCAATTAAGGGCTAAGTTCGTTTCCGAACACCTTTTGAAAACAAGGCTCAGATGGTGCAAGCACTCATCAAAGGAGGTGCCATGAACCGAGAAATCGTCCATGAAGATCTCAAGGAAGTTCTCGACCATATCGGAAAAGATACTTAACATGCAACGTTGGAATTTTGCAGGTGCAATGCATAGTCCAAAAGGCATCCGTCTATAAGCAAACGTCCCAAAAGGACAAATGAACGTGGTTTTCTCCTGGTCTTCGGGGGCGACTGGGATTTGATTGTACCGTGAATAACCATCAAGGAAACAGTAATAGGCGTGCCCGGCGAGTCTCTCCAACATCTGGTCGATGAAAGGTAGAGGGAAGTGGTCCTTACGCGTGACCGCGTTCAACTTCCTATAGTCAATACAAACTCGCCACCCAGTTTGAATTCGTGTGGGTACAAGCTCATTGTTGTCATTCTGGACAATAGTGATACCCGACTTCTTGGGCACAACCTGGACAGGACTTACCCAAGTACTGTCCGAAATGGGAAAAATGATGCCATGATCTAAACACTTGATGATCTCTTTCTTAACTACTTCTGTTATGGCTGGATTTAAACGCCTCTGTGGGTCGCGACGTGGTCGTGCCTCATCCTCCATAAAGATGTGGTGTTGCACGACGTCGGGACTTATCCCATTGATGTCCCTCAAGGACCACCCAATGGCTGATTTGTGCTCCTTTAGGACTTGAATCAGGCGCTCTTCCTGATCACCAGTCAACGTCGATGAAATAATCACCGGAAATGACCTATTGGGACCAAGAAAAACGTGTTTCAATTCCTTGGGGAGTTCTTTGAGCTCAGGCGTGGGTGGCTCCTCAAGGCGAGGCGTGATATCTAGCTCAAGATGTAAGATAGGAGGAGCTCGCATGTACTGAACAACATGCACATCATTGCTCAACTCACCCCCGTCCACTTCATCATCGGAGTCATCCATGAAGTGATCATTTAAATTCTCATGAATCAGGGGGTACTCTTCTCCCAATTCTTCTTCCAAATCCCGGATAAGATTGACTTCCATGGGGTCTTCGAAAGATGTCGGCTGTCTATCCATATTGAACACATGGAATGTCACGGTCAAATTCCCGAACGACAATTTCATGAGTCCCGTACGACAATTGATCAAGGCATTTGACGTCGCCAAAAAAGGTCTACCCAAAATCAATGGAATCTGAGAGTGGGTAGTCTTAATTGGTTCGGTCTCAAGGACGGCGAAGTCAACAGGAAATATGAAATCTCCGACCTTGATTAGGACATCTTCAATGACCCCCAACGGGACTTTGATCGAACGATCAGCCAACTGCAAAGTTGTTTTCGTAGGCTTGAGAGTGCCTAGGCTTAATCGTTGATACACAGAAGCAGGTAAGAGGTTAACCGCCGACCCTAGATCTAGCAAAACATTGTTAATGCGAGAGTCCCCAATGATACATGAAATTGTTGGACTTCCCGGGTCCTTCAATTTTGTGTACGTTGGGTTCGATATGATCGAACTCACATTAGCCGCCAAAAAGGCTTTGCTAGGGACATTGGTTTTCCTCTTTGTTGTACAGAGATCCTTCAGGAATTTTGCATATGGAGGTATTTGTTGAATCATGTCTAACAAAGGAATGTTGACATTCACTTTCTTAAATATCTCCATCATTTTATCCACACTGTCACTTTGTTTCTTAGACAACCTACTAGGATAAGGAGCTTTTGGTTGGTATGTCTTGGGCGGAGCCGGAGAAGGAGGCTTTGGTGTATTACTCTCACCCTCGGCCTCTTTCTCACCATCATTCCCACAAGGGGGCGGCACAAATGGATTTTCTGGCAAGGATACGTGGTTGTTGACCTGCTTCCCATTTCTCAGGGTCACAATGGCATTAACATGGTCCACAGGTTCTTCCACGTAGTTCACTTGCCCCCCTGTGGTCTTGAACTTGCATTCTGCATGTTCGAGTGCTGTTGAGCACGGGGGTTAGCCACAGGTTCGCTAGGCAGACTCCCTCTCTCTCTCTCATGTACAGACTGAGCCAACTGACCCATCTGAAGCTCGAGAGATTTGATGGTCTGCTGATTTGAAGTGAGAACTTGACTCGTGGACGACATAAAGTTTTTTACAGAGTTCTCAAGTCCATGAGTTAAGTTCTCAAGCGAATTAAACCGGGTTTCCAAGTTGTTTGAATTTGGGAAACCTTGTGGGTTGGTGTTCTGACTTTGGGGTGGCTGATGAGACTGCGAATGCATGGGAGGGTAGTGTGGTCGGTTGGGTGGTCGAGAAAAGATTGAAGGACCACCTGGGGCATTGTTATTGTTCCATGAGAAATTAGGGTGGTTCCTCCATCCAGGGTTATGATGATGAATATGGGTCATTCCTGGATCTATCATAGACGTCATTTACATGTTCCATCTCAAAAGGAATGGATGCACATTCACCCCCTATATGACCTATCCTACCACATAAATGACATGGTGGTGAACCAGATGCAGACACATGAGAAACATCGTGCCGGTTTTGGAGCTCAATCGAACCATACGGTGCATTAAGGCCGCCATGCGCGCCTCGGTGGCCGTAGTGGAATCGACAGCAAATGCGGAACCCGATCTAGTCGAGTTTGCATTCGCGATCCTCGCTCCTATACTAGATGATGCAGGTGGTTCCCTCACACTCTCCCATTGCATTGTTTTCTCAGCGTGGTCTTCTAGGAAAGCCCATGCCTCCCTTTCAACCTTTCCCAAGAACTCTCCTTGACACATGGACTCAAGGAGCGTTCGGGATGGAATGTGAAGACCCTCGTAGATAATCTGACACATGCGCCACAACTCGATGCCATGGTGAGGGCATGAGGATAGTATCTCCTTGAACCTCTCTAAGTATGCATGAAATGATTCGGTCTCATGTCGATAGAACGAATTGATTTCGTTCCTCAATTTTTAAGTCCGATGATTTGGAAAATACTTTTTCAGGAATGCAGACTGAAACTCATCCCAAGTCCTGAAGGCATTCGCCTCGTTGCTATACAACCACTTCTTGGCGTCATCCTTAAGCGCAAAGGGGACAAGCCTAAGATGAATGGAGTTTGTGCTAAGTTGTTGCAGTTTGAACATAGCACAGACCTCCTCAAATTCCCTGAGAAAGATATAGGGTTCACCTTTCCCAGTGAAATGAGGGAGCATGGAAATAAACTGAGGCTTAACCTCAAAATGGTTCCCATTTGCCTCTGGTAATACGATGCATGAGGGTAGAGCTGTACGGCTCGGGTAGCATCGATCACGAAGAGGTATGGGAATGACAACTGGAAGAACAGGTGGAACAGGTGGGTCCAGCAACAACTCTTCCTCACAGAAATTAGCAGCCATTGAACCTGGACTGTGTGCAACACGAGAGGAGGAAGGCGTCGAGAAATCGATAACCGAAGCCGGATTGACAACGCTCCTCGTCAAACGACCCCTCTCGTCTCGTGTCCACGAAAGCATGCACAAAGGTGCACACACACAAACCACAACTCTCTTTTTTTTCAAAGAATGTACGTAGGGGAGACGACGGGGGAACACCGGAGAGAAAGAATGACTCAGGAGAGAAAGGAAGAAGTCCTTATGCTACGGCGGATGGGTACAGGTAGAAGCACACAAGCAAACAAGGCTCAAGCAATCCTAAGGTCGCTATAAGTCCTTACAGCTAAACGACGCCTATCTGCGAGGTCACACGACCTCAACACGCCTCACCTCCCTACGACGAGGACCACAAATCCCAGCAAGTGAGTCAAGATCCGGAGATCTCGTCTCTCCTACTATCCAGAAAGTGGGCAACGCCGATCAGGTCATGACGGTGGGGACCGGATCACTCTCCTAATGTGTCCAAGATCCTTAGGGCCAATGTCTACTTGATTTTAAAATTAGGCTCTTCATTAGTGTGGTTTTTGGGGCCAAGGAAAGGGTGATGAAATCCCCCACCTTATCTTTTATTGGACAACCCCTCCTTAGTAGCGTTTTGGAGTCCTAATCTAGCAATCAACTCTCCAAACAAACGCTCAACTCACACTTGTTTCAATGCACTTCCTACTAACTAATGCATGTTCATACGAAATGCATGAATGAGAGTAGAAGGTGCGTACCTCACGCCAGCTCTCAGCAACAGAAAATAAAGCTAAGATAAAAGACAATCTAAGTGCCTAAGTCACATACATGATGCATGGCCTAAACAAAAAGAATGCCTAATCTTTTGCTTTGAGCTTTAGGGTCCAAGTTGCTTAAGGAAAGTTGATTATTAATCTGGGAGCAATCTAAGAGTCAGAACATGCACAAATGGAGTCCCAGATTACTATATCAATTAGAGTAACAACACAAAGAAAGGAGAAGGTGAACTGAGCTCACCAGACCGCTGATTGGCGGTCTGAAGTGCCTAGTTAGCCTTGCAATTTCTCCAGAAGTCTTCCCTTGCTATTCCTAGTCTCCTGAAACAAAGAAAAACTACAAAGCACAAATTAAATCCACTCGAATCATCCAAACAAGAGTCTGGACTGGCACCTCCCCGGCAACGGTGCCAAAAACTTGTTGAACGTTTTATTTAAACTGCAAGTGCACGACCGCGATGAAGCGGTGGCAAGTACGGGTCGTCCTCACGGAGGTGAGCAGGCTTTTGTTTATCCAAAATCAAGTGGCAAAATAGATGGAAGAGATGTTATTATGCTAACCTAGACTACACTATGCTAAGAAGTATGAAATGTGAAAGAAGCAAACAAACAATGAAATAAGAACTAAGCTAAGAACAAAACAAGAATGCTGGAATTTCAGGAATGGGAAAAACCCCTAAGGGGTGGAGTGAGTGTACACATGCAAAGAGGTGGGTGTAGAATACATTCTTTAAGCACAAATTAAGGTGGTGTTTATCATGCATAGGAAGTGTCTAAATGTTATGGCAAAACCTATCAATCTATTCACCAACTTAGTTGATTAACATTTACATATGCAAGTTGTTTATTTCAGAATCTAAACAAGCATGAGAGGTGTCTAATCATTTTGGCAAAACTCATCAAGTTATAAATTCTATCCTAAACAAGCAAGCATACATTCATGTTTTATCAACACATTAAAAATAAAGCATTCATCCCAATCTCTAATGCATGTATATACATCTACTCCACTCCCCAAAGGGGATGGAACTACTCACTAAACATTACACTAGTTATTAAGCTAAGCAAAGAAAACATATTAACTAAGCTAGATTTAATAGAAGATGATTAAACTAAAACATGCACAAACCATAAAAGAGGCACAAAACAAAGAAAATTTTATTGATTAAAGACTCACCATACCAGTAGCATCTCCCCCACTGAGTTTCTTGCTTCAAGGCTTTCACTTCAATTAGGGAGAATGGGCACAAGCATGGAGTCCTTACAAAGGAAGCTGAAGAGTTCTATTATAGGCATGGAAAAAGCTAATCCGGGACAATCCCCCGATGTGGGACTAAACCAATATCAAAAATAGTCTAAACAAACATTAATACAAGTCCAGGAGAAAACTTAGCGGATCTGGGCTGATCCAGACCGCCAATTGGCGGTCCGAAAAATCCAGATGCAGTTGAATCTTGTTCTGGGCTTTTCTTTGTGTATTTGGTGGTCTTGGTTGCATCTACTTCGTTTATTGGAGCTCCGACCCGAATCCAATTGCTAAAATACTCCCCATGATGGTGTGAAGTATTCTGTTTTACTCTTAGGTCCCTCTATCTTGCGTTCAGGTCCTTCTCCCTTGCATCTTGGTCCCTAGATCTCACAATCCAGTCCTTTTTCCCAGCTTTTGAGTCCTTTTATGTTTCATCTCTTCAAACCTATTTATTCCTGAAAACTAAACATAAAACTCGTAACATAGCATTGTTTAGGTGAAAGATAATGGATATAAGATACAAATATAAGCATGAAATGATGTCAATCACCTTCCTCCTCTCGTGTCGCACACAGTTCGGGTTCAATGACTGCTAATTTCCGTGAGGAGGAGCAGTTGCTGGACCCACCTGTTCTTCCTGTTGTGGCTCCCATACCTCTACGTGATCGATGCTAACCGATCCGTACTGCTCTACCCTCATGCATCGAATTGCCAGAGGCGAATGGGAACCATTTTGAGGTTAAGCCTCAGTTTATTTCCATGCTCCCTCACTTCACTTGGAAAGGTGACCCCTATATCTTTCTTAGGGAATTTGAGGAGGTCTGTGCTATGTTAAAGCTGCAAAACTTAGCACAGACTCCATCCATCTTAGGCTTGTTCCTTTTGCACTAAGGGATGACGCCAAGAAGTGGTTGTACAGCAACCAGGCGAATGCTTGTAGGACTTGGGATCAGTTTCGATCTGCATTCCTCAAGAAATACTTTCCAAATCATCGGACTCAAAAATTGAGGAACGAAATTAATTCGTTCTATCAACTTGAGACCGAAACATTTCATGCATATCTAGAGAGGTTCAAGGAGCTACTATCATAATGCCCTCACCGTCGCATTGAGTTGTGGCGTCTTTGTCAGATTGTTTACGAGGGTCTTCACATCCCGTCCCGGACACTCCTTGAGTCCATGTGTCAAGGAGAGTTCTTAGGAAAGGATGAAGGGGAGGCTTGGGCTAGAAGATCTCGCTGAAAAAACCATGCAATGGGAGAGTGTGAGTGAACCACCTGCATCATCTAGCATAGGAGCGAGGATCGCGAATGCAAACTCGACTAGATCGGGTGCCGCATTCGCTTGAGACCTTGACTCGTAGACTTGAAAACTAAATGAAATTTTTTATGTCGACCACAAGTCAAGTTCTCACTTCTAATCAGCAGACCATCAAATCTCTAGAGCTTCAGATGGGCCAATTGGCGCAGTCTGTACATGAAAGAGAGAGAGGGTCTTTGCCTAGCCAGCCTGAGGCTAACCCCCACATGTACCAGCAACAACACATGCAAAATGAGAATGTGGTACCTCGGAGGAGGCAAGTGAACCATGTGGAGGAACCAATTCACCATGTCAATTCCATTGTAACCTTAAGGAATGGAAAATAGGTTGACAATCACATTTCCTTGCCACCACCACCTATGCAGCGCCTCAGTGGGAATGGTGGTGAAGAAGAGGCCGAGGGTGAGGGTAATACACCAACGCCTCCTTCTCAGGCACCGCAGAAAACCTACCTGCCAAAAGCTCCCTATCCAAGTAGGTTAACCAAAAAGCAAAGTGACACAATGGATAAGATATTAAACGTGTTTAAGCAAGTGAAGGTTAACATCCCCTTGTTGGATGTTATCCAACAAATACCTCAATATGCCAAAGTGTTGAAGGATCTCTGCACAACCAAGAGGAAGACCACTATTCCTAAGAAAGCATTCTCGGCTGCAAATGTAAGCTCACTTTTGTCCAATCCCACCTACACAAAATACAAGGACCCTGGGTGTCCTACTATTCAGTGTACGATAGGGGACACTAGCATGAGTAATGTATTGCTTGATTTAGGATCGGCGGTCAACCTCCTCCCATTTTCTATTTATCAAAAGTTGAATTTGGGAGAATTGAAACCAACTAAGATCACCCTCCAATTGGCAGATAGATCCATTCGTATTCCAAATGGGATTATCGAGGACGTGCTTATCAAAGTTGGAGATTTTATATTTCTAGTCGATTTTGTTGTCCTCGATACCAATCCTGTTGCGAACACACACTCTCAAATACCTTTGATTTTGGGTAGACCATTTCTAGCCACTTCTAATGCCTTAATTAATTGTAGAAATGGTCTCATGAAGCTCTCATTCAGTAACATGAGTGCTGAGTTTCATGTGTTCAACTCTGGTAGGCAACAGGAGCCCATGGACCAACCATTAAATCTCAATCTCATCCGCCAATTAGAGAAAGCACCACAAAATCAACGAACACCCCTAACAGCAATGCAACCCATTGAGAATGTTTGTGGGCCCAGCGAAACTCATTGCCTATCTTTGCAATGTAACAGAGTGAGCTGACATCAAACATGAATGTCCAAAATGAGTGTTCGTTATATGATTCAGTTGCGATTATTAGGGAGAGTGAGACACCTCATCATATGCCTATACCAGAAGGTGTCTCTGTCTCATGTCCCTTGGCCATTGAGCCATTTGAGCTTCATCTTGACTCCAACAAGGACCTACCAATGACCGAGCTTATTTTTGATGATATAAATGATGGTGGGAGGTCCTTGTTGGATGACTTGGGGAGAAGCCTCATTCTTAGTGATGTAGGTCTGCAGCATCCATCAAATGAGCTTGGGGAACTCATTCTGATGCACCCACCTATTGGTTGGAGGGTTTTGTTTGATGAGAAACTAAACCCTAGTGAGGCAACACAACTTCATTCAATCATGTTGCCGACACCCAACCAATATCATGACGGGTTTGAGCCTTTCAGCTTTGACCTTTCATCCCTCATGACACCTCAGAGTACCAATGAAGTTTGCCCATCTTGGCAAGTCTCTGGTCGTCATTACTCGATGTTCTCATTTGATGTTCCTTGACCAAATGATTATGAGAATATCTTTGTTGTTGTATATACCTTGTAAAAAAGAAATAAAAGACTCCATGAGCGAGCATTGATTGTTGTGGGCCCCAACCCTAGTGTACTTGGGCCCAATTTACCAAAGGAAATAAAAGACTCCATGAACTAGCACGAACCAACCAAAGAAGATGAAAGCACGAGACGAAATAAAGCTAAACTAAGTGACTAATAAAAGCAAGGTGGAAATCAAGAATGGAAACCCCTAAGGGGTGGAGTGTGTGTACACATTAAATAAGTGGTGATGAATGCCTTCAATAGAGCAAAAGTGTAGGTAGTGTTGCTAGCAAGACCTATCATCCAAATCACTAACCTAAGTGATTAATATGAGCATGAACAAGTTTGTTATCAAGAACCTAAACAAGCATGGGATGTACCTAATGGCTATGGTAGAAACCATCAAGTTAAGCATTCTTTTTAATTCAAACAAGCATACTTAGATTCATCACATAAAACCACATATAGCATTCATTCCATTCTATATGACATGTATAAACATGAACTCCACCCCTAAAGGGGATGGAACTACTCACTACTCTTTAAACTACAAACTACATTAAGAAAAGGAAAAATTCTAATTACTTCTACTAAGATAAAACAAAATTAATCTACGCATGCAAGAATTAAAAGAGGAGAAAACATTAAAACAAACTAAAAAATTATTTTATTTACTCACATTACAAGTAGCATTCTTCTCCACTTGAGTTTTGCTCCAAGGCTTACTCTAAGTAGAGAGAATGCCGCCAAGCAATGGGTGAATACAAAGGAAGAGGAAGAGTTCTACTTATAGTCATAGAAAAAGGTAACCCGGGACAATCCCCTGGTATAGGACTAAACGCATACCAAAAGGGACTAAATACACACTAATACACCACCCGGCTGAGGCTTATCGGGTTTGGATCCAAATGGACCGCCAATTGGCAGTTTGGGACAGCCAATTGGCGGTCTGGGTTGGTCTGATCGGGTTGTGCTTTGGTGGAGACTTTTGTGAATCGATTTCTTTATGTTTGGTTCACTCGAAGTGGTTGTTGGAGCTTAGACCCTGATCTAATTGCCAAAATACTCCTCGTGATGGTGTGGAGCTTGTTTATTTGCTCATTGGTCCTTTTGGTTTTATATATGGGTCCTTCTCTCTTGCATCTCAGTCAATAAGTCTCGCATCTTAGTCCTTTTCCTTGCTTTTAAGTCCCTTTTGAGTCTCTTCTTCTCAAACTTGTTTATTCATGAAACTTAAACATAAAACTCATTACGTAGCATTGATTAGGCTAAAAATAAAGGATATAAGACACAAATATATGCATGATATGATGTCAATCACCCTGTAATGTGTGTTTGTGTCTCTTCGTGTAATAATGAAAGGTTGTGTCTTGTACGGAAAGGTTGCGTCTCTTCGCATAATAATGACTCGTCGTCCCTAGCCGAATTGAAACGTCCCATTATGGGACATTTCCTTTTTTAATTGTCCCTGACTCGCCCCGTCGTAGGCCTCACACATCCCGACGTGGGACTGACTCGTCCCAGCCCAAGACGAAATCATCCCGAACAAGCGTTTTCACCAAACAAGCTGGGTCGTTTTCACCAAACAAGTTGCAACTTAATTAACTTAATTACTACAAAAATAGTTGTGCAACTAAATTAAAAAACAAGCGCATTTTAAATACTATATTAATATGGCTTGAGACGAGGTTGTCCTACTTGGGTCGTTCAACCAAACAAGTTTTGTCGTTCGGTCGAAACGACCTAGGTCATTCGGCCAAACAAGTTAAGACAGACTCGTCCAGTGTAAGATACACTTGCGTCCTGATCACGACAAGCTCGACCTGAGTGAGACAGATTCGTCCGAAGAGAGACAGACTCATCCCGAATGAGACATTTTGACATGGAAAAACTCGTCCTGAGCGGGACGTTTTCAAGAACTAAATAAGCTGGGTCATTTTCTTCAGCTAAAATTGTTGGGTCGGTTTTTAATACTAAATTACCTAGGTCATTTTCTTGAGCTAAATAAGTTGGGTCATTTTTTAATACTAAATTAGCGGGGTCGTTTTCTTGAGGTAAATAACCTGTCTCTTAGCATAATAATGACCCACCCTAGCTGAACTAAATTGACCCATCCCATCTGAACCTATCTTTGAATCGTCCTTGAATCGTCCCATTGCAAGCATGACTCGTCCCAAACCGAGACTAAATCTGCATGAACAGGCGTCCATGTATTGAAAGCAATGTGTGTTCTAAAAGTATTCTTTGAGTGTACAAATATTTTGTTCATTGATTAATGTATTCGTCTTTTGGAAGTGTTAAGCAATAGGTTCTTGGTCTTTAACCATAGAACTCTAAAATATAAGGGGTATTTACACTGGTGCACTTTGAAAACATCAAAATTACGGAAATACCAAAAGTTTGAATTTTCAGTGGTGCGCTCGAAAAACTTATGAAATTACAATGGTGCACCCGTAACTGACGTCGTTAGACTTCGTCACATTAAGTTTGACGGATGTTTGATTACACCCTTTAATTACCCTTTAATTAAATGAATATTTACAGTAGTGCACTCGGAAAATATCGAAATTACGAGAATACACCCCAAAAGTTTGAATTTATAGTGGTACACTCGAAAAACTTGTGAAATTACAATGATGCACCCGTAACTAACGTTGCTACCCTTCATCCAATTTATGTTCGACAGACATTTGATTACACCTTTTAATTAAACCTGACCCGTTTAATTATCCAAATCCAATTCAATTGAGCTCCAAAACCAGCACGATGTGTCACATTTGTCTGCATCTGGTCTAGTTCCCTGTCATCTGTGTGGTAGGATAGGTCATATAGGGGGTGAGTGTGCATCCATTCCTCCTGAGATGGAACATGTCAATGCCATTTATGATGGATCCAGGAATGACTCATATTCATCATCATATAACCCTGGATGGAGGAACCACCCTAATTTTTCAAGGAACCATAACAATGCCCTAGGTGGTCCTTCAAACTTATCTCGACCACCTAACCGATCACACTGATGGATTGCATACATTGCATCATATGTCTTTCATTTAGATTAATTTTATATCAATAAATGCTACTAAGGTATGTGTTTAGTCTTATTTACAGGATACAGGGACCTGAATGCAAATTACCCATACCCCGAGCATAAACGTATGAAAAAGACTCATTTCTATCATAAAGACCAAGTCAAGATTATCGGGATTCAAATGGAAGTCCATCCAAGCATAAAAGCATTCAAAGACCTAATTACAAAAAGACCAGTGACTTAAGCACAAAAGTAGCCAGGGACTTAATTGCACAAATCCGAGGACCCGAATGCAAATTAAAGTACCAAAATATTATTTTGGAAAAGTTCTAAAGAAAAATCAAATTGGATCTCCAAATATATGAAGGAATTAATTCGGAGCTCAAAACAAAGGAAAGAAATCAATCCACACGTGAAAAGGATAGTTAAATCATACCATAAACACACAAGAAAAATCTGGAGCCAATCAGAGCATAATTGCGGCAATTTTGCCGCACCTTACATGTATTGCGTGGCGGAAACGCCGCACCCCTTGCGATCCGTGGCTCCGGATTTTGTCCAGTCGTCTCTTGACACATGTACTTTCCTATCTTATACTTATGTCCCTTGTATCGGCTATAAAAAGCCCCGAAACGATGTTGTGAAGGGTCCTAGCCCAGTCCTTAGTTTTTGTTCCATACATTTAGTAATAAAATTCTGTTCTTTTATTTCTTGTTTTTAGTTTTCTTTTGTAGTTTGTCTAGGACCCCTTCTCCTTCCCTCCATCCATGAGTTTCTAACTCTCTCCAGAGGGTGGGGGTGACGGATTTAGGGTGATGAGAAGAAGAATAAAGTTATTATTTTAATTTCGTGTTAGTATATTTTGATTACTTGAGTTTATGTTGAGTCATTTATCATGTAATGCTTTATAACTAATATGATTTATTATAAGTTTCAGAATTCTCTAATGTAAACCGGATATCTAAACCTCCACCCGCTGGACTCTCATCCATCTTTGCTTTATTTTTAATTTGTTTTTGTTGTTCTTGCTTTAGAAATTAATTAAAAACCAAAAATCTCAAACCAAACTTTTTTCTCTCTTTCTTTCCTTAATTCGAAAATCACAAAAATAACAATATCTCTCCCTCCTTGTGTTCGACCCGTACTTGCCACGTCTTCATTGACGTCGTGCACTTGCGGTATAAATTTAATTCCCATCATGTTTTTGGCGCCGTTACCGGGGAGGCGACGAAGATTTTGTTTATTTCAGTGATTTCGATTTTTTTTGTTTATCGTGTGCGCGATCTAACAATTTGGATTTGCGTTTCAGGAGACAACAGAGTGCGTGGCGAAATCCGGGCACATTGGGGGCTATAAGGGCGGCAGAATCTCCGCACATCAAGAAGAACCTGCGGCGGATTCGCCGCACATTTGAAGCATCTGGGCTTCAATTTTTTCTGAGGTCGTCTCCATCTTTGGGTGGACGCGTAGAGTATCTGGGAATTTTCGAGAGCGGGCTGCGAACCCGTCTGAGCATTGCGGAGGTAACTTTTCTTGCCTTTCTCGTAAAATCTTAATTTTCGAAAAGTTCCCTTTCGTAAAACTGCACATGTTAGGGTCAAAAATTCCATAATTGGCAGTAATTCAGCTCGGACCTAAAATTTGGCAAAAATTAGAAGGACTTAGTGCATGCATCATATAGTGTTTTGTTTGCATTATTCTTGCTAAATTCTTGCAAATTATTTTTATTGTTGAAGAGTGTTGGAGTCAAGGTACGTATCGCGTTTTAAAGATTGCATTTAAACATATAATTTAGTTTGCATACAACCTTGCAATTGCCCCCATCTAAAGACCAATGTTTGACTATCTTTGCTAGATTTAAGTTAAACTATCTTAAGGGCAACACCGTAGGAAAAGATACGGTGGGTATTTCATCACCCTTCCGTGGCCCACAAATCACAATCCTAAAGTGTCACCCAAGCCTTAAAATTAAAATCAATTAGACATTGGCCCCTAAGGACTCGGACTCAATTAAGGAGAAGATTGGTTTGACTTGCTATGACCTGAAGCTGATCGAATTTAATTTGGTGTCTAGAAAGGGTTTTTGTGTTGACGTAAGTCTTCCAAGCGAAGTGGTTGTCTAATTGGCACCGACTCTGTCGGAAGCGCCCCCACTAGCTATACACTACATGTCCAATTTGGTTTGATTAGTGAGGGAGGTGAATCAAGCGAACCAATTTGACTCAACCAGTTAGGAGTCGTCTAGATCTAAGCGACACTAGGTCTAGGATTGTTTGAACCATGCTTGTTTAGGAAACTTCTGGCCAACCCTCTCATCTATCTTTTAGAGCTAAGTTTCCCTTCTCCTCTGAGTCATCTTCTTCTCACCTTCTTCTACGTTATAGTCTCCTCCCTTTTACACTCTTTGGTAGCGTTTTTAGGGTCGAGTCGAGCACTTTTTATGAGTTTAGCCTCGTGGTGGTGAGAGTGGTCGGCTCTAGAGTTCTTTGTAAAGATGGATGGTTACATGGGCGACCATCCATATCATTGTTGGGACCAAGACAATTCGTCCTGGTATTCCGGACCCATGCAACTTGGGGTGGCTCAGTCGAACACTTCGTATGGTTGGGATAATCCTCATTGTGTGACTGAGCAATCTTCATATTGGGGTAACATAAGAGAGGCACCGACTGCTAGACCACAATCTAGTTATGTCGGATCAAATGCTCAATATGACCATTATGCATCTGCGTACAACCCGAGAGTGATGGATTCATGGAGAGACAATTCATATCCAAATTCTTATACTTCATTTGCACCTCAGTATCCTCCTCCCGAATACCCAGAATTCTACCAACACCCCACTTCAAATCATTGGACTTATTGTCAGCCCACCAACACCCAACCTCAAAACTTCCCAAGCTCTGACTTGAACCTCATAGTTGACCGCATACCTGATTCCCTGGAACAAACTTTCCTTACGGTCATGGAAACTATTCAATA
Organism: Triglochin maritima; assembly: GCA_963682175.1. NCBI lineage: Eukaryota > Viridiplantae > Streptophyta > Magnoliopsida > Alismatales > Juncaginaceae > Triglochin > Triglochin maritima. Next base: position 17,347,331 of record OY821785.1, read on the forward strand.
GTCCACACAAATTTTGGTACTGCAATTAAGTCAAATGTCGCAGCAATTACGTGAACGTGAGGAGAGTAACCTTTCTTGTCAACATGAGGATTCATCTTTTGATATCGAACCACCACCACATCCACAAATTCAAAGCACAATCTTTCAAAATCAAACTCCTAGTCAGTCTGAGGGACTTGGAGTTTCGATTCACGATCACTTAGTGGAGGATTTGATTCAAATTGAGAAAAACATGGACCAATTTCATTATGAGTCGGCACAGGATTGTGCCTTATCTTTTTGTCCTGTGGCCCTTGAGCCACATGATCTTCATGTTGTGTCTCTTAAGGACTCACATGTGGTGGAGCAAGATCTCCCTAGTACCCTCAATTTCAAACAACCTGATGAGAGTCTGCCTCTCACCATTGTTCCTGAACATCTTGGAAATGATAGAGCATCAAACAACTACATAGCTCATGAGGGTATTAGAAGTTCCTTGGAAGATACCTTGGGTATGAGACCCACTTTTTGTTTGCCTGGTGAGTCGGACTTGCCTAACGAGGTTCTTGACCTCGCTCCGACGCACCAGCCAATTGGTTGGAGAGTTTGGATTGACGATCATAACTTCAACGCCGCAACGGGAGAAACTCTTCTTCCGTTGCCCCTTATTTCCCAAACTCTCAAGAGGTTCAAGCTCTTTCAGTTTGATCCTTTGAATGAGACGCCTTTGCGTCCAATTCATGAACCTCTCATTTCATCAGGTGCTCTTTGTGAAGGGGGGCCACGCATGCGTATTCTGGCCCCGCGTGGTGTCATGTTCCCTTTCCAAGTGCATTGACCCACTTTTGAGGTTCCCATTTGATGTCCTTTGACAAATGAAGATGGGAACTTATGTTTGTACATAATTATATTCAAAAAAATAATAATAATACAATAAAAGACTCCTTCGGTGAGCATCGTTTATGTGGCTCCAAGAGTATTTGGGCCCCATTTCTTTCCCGTATTTGAATCCCTTCTTTAGCATCTCACAGGTTTTGAGGGAATTCGGGTTTTTGTCCATCACCAGATCCACGAACTGTCCTTTGTACTTCATGTTGGTGAGATCTTTCCTTTTTCATGCATAAATCCATGTAGTATCTTGCTCACATTCATTGAGGACAATGCATGATTTAGGTGTGGGGTGTTTATCTCTCTATCTATTTACATATATTCTTCACAAAAAAAATCAATGTTCCATGACATAGCTTAAGATTGAACCACCAAAGCCCGAGTACAAATTGCATTGAGTTTTTGTTCCTCATTATATAGTTTTGCTTGTAGAAACTGTGACATAAATCAAAGTTCCAAAGAAATAACCCATTACCCTTTAAGACATGTATGCACTTAAATTGGATGAATCAAATCTTTGAAGTGGTTGATAAAAAGCAGAGGTTGAGGAAAATATACCAGGAAGTGTGGACTTCTAATAGCAATTAAGCCTTGAGGAAAATAAAAGTAAAAAAATAAATAAAGGAGTAAAGTGAGGAAAGCACATTTTGCAAAATGATTACAAAACCCAAGCCATTGAGTCACTAGTCCGTAGGGGTATCTTAAAACCTTGTAACTTGAGTCTACCAGCTCGGGATTATCGACCAAACTCGCTACACGAATGCAAAAAGGGTAAAAGTGTCAGAAAAAGCAAATGTGTTGAATCACGGAAAAAGAATAAAAATAATACTTTGAGATACTCAAGGCCCAAAGCTAAAAGAATGATCCATGTCATGGTTGATCGGAATGATACTTCACCACCAGAGGAGGCGTGCAAAATAATTTAAGTGATAACATGTGTAAGAGGGTTAGTGGTGTGAATGCTAGAGGAACAAAGAGCAAGTCAGAATTCTTATGAGTTAGATTTATATAATGAGCATGCAAGAATTCTAAGTGAGATGTATAAGGTTGTGGTGGAGATATTGAGAGTTATTAATGAAATGTTGAATTAAGACTTTGTGGGTGTGTCAACTGAAAATCCTCACGAGACAAAACTCGTCCTCTAAGGAAACTTGGGGGTTTAAAGGCTTGTTGCACATGCTAAGTGCAACCGTGATTCCTACGAAAGTGAGTTACGATTTCCCTGTTTTCATTTTTCTTATATTATGTTTTGCTATGGACTAGCAAAATCTAGGTGTGGGGGTATTTGATGCATTGCATCATATGTCTTTCATTTAGATTAATTTTATATCAATAAATGCTACTAAGGTATGTGTTTAGTCTTATTTACAGAATACAGGGACCTGAATGCAAATTACCCATATCCCGAGCACAAACGCATGAAAAAGACTCATTTCTATCATAAAGACCAAGTCAAGATTATCGGGATTCAAATAGAAGTCCATCCAAGCATAAAAGCATTCAAAGACCTAATTACAAAAAGACCAAGGACCTAAGCACAAAAGTAGCCAAGGACTTAATTGCAAAAAGCCGAGGACCCGAATGCAAATTAAAGTACCAAAATTTATTTTGGAGAAGTTCTAAAGAAAAATCAAATTGGATCTCCAAATATATGAAGGAATTAATTCGGAGATCAAAACAAAGGAAAGAAATCAATCCACACACGCAAAGGATAGTTAAAGCATACCATCAACACACAGGAAAAATCCGGAGCCAATCAGAGCATAATTTGCGTCGATTTCGCCGCACCTTACATGTATTGCGCGGCGGAAACGCCGCACCCCTTGCGATCCGTGGCTCTGGATTTTGTCCAGTCGTGTCTTGACACATGTTGTGAAGGGTCCTAGCCTAGTCCTTAGTTTTTATTCCATACTTTTAGTAATAAAATTCTGTTCTTTTATTTCTTGTTTTTAGTTTTCTTTTGTAGTTTCTCTAGGACCCCTTCTCCTTCCCTCCATCCATGAGTTTCTAACTCTCTCCAAAGGGGGGGGGGGGGTGACGGATTTAGGGTGATGAGAAGAAGAATAAAGTTATTATTTTAATTTCGTGTTAGTATATTTTGATTACTTGAGTTTATGTTGAGTCATTTATCATGTAATGCTTTATAACTAATATGATTTATTATAAGTTTCAGAATTCTCTAATCTAAACCGGATATCTAAACCTCCACCCGCTGGACTCTCATCCATCTTTGCTTTATTTTTAATTTGTTTTTGTTTTTCTTGCTTTAGAAATTAATTAAAAACCAAAAGTCTCAAACCAAACTTTTTTCTCTCTTTTTCTTTCCTTAATTCGAAAATCACAAAAATAACAATATCTCTCCCTCCTTGTGTTCGACCCGTACTTGTCACGTCTTCATTGACGCCGTGCACTTGCGGTATAAATTTAATTCCCATCACACACCAATCTCCCTTGCATTCAAAGTCTTATCAGCCACCCCAAAGTCAAAACACCAACCCGCCGGGTTTCCCAAATTCTAACAACTTGGAAACTCAGTTTAATTCGCTTGAGAACTTAACTCGTGGACTTGAGAACTCTGTAAAGAACTTTATGTTGTCCACGAGTCAATTCCTCATTTCGAATCAGCAGACCATCAAATATCTCGAGCTTCAGATTGGCCAATTGGCTCAATGTACATCAAAGAGAGAGAGGGACTCTGTCGAGCCAACCTGTGGCTAACCCCCGTGCTCAACATCACTCGAACATGCAAAATGCAAGTTGAAGACTACAGGGGGGGCAAGTGAACTACGTGGAAGAATCTGTGGACCATGCCAATGCCATTGTGACCCTGACAAATGGGAAGCAGGTCAACAACCACGTTTCCTTGCCGCTAAATCCATCTGTGCATCCCCCTTGTGGGAATGATGGTGAGAAAGAGGCCGAGGGTGAGAGTAATACACCAACGCCTCCTTCTCTGGCACCGCACAAGACATTCCTATCAAAAGCTCCTTATCCCAGTAGGTTGTCTAAGAAACAGAGTGACAGTGTGGATAAAATGCTGGAGATATTAAAGAAAGTGAATGTCAACATTCCCTTGTTAGACATGATTCAACAAATACCTCCCTATGCAAAATTCCTGAAGGATCTCTGTACGACTAAGAGGAAAACAAACGTCCCTAGCAAAGCCTTTTTGGAGGTTAATGTGAGCTCGATCATTTCAAACCCAACATACGTAAAATTGAAGGACCCAGGTAGTCCAACAATTTCTTGTTTCATTGGGGACTCTCGCATTCATAATGTCTTGCTAGATCTTGGGTCAGTAGTTAACCTCTTACCAACTTATGTGTATGAACGATTAAGCATAGGCGAGCTCAAGCCTTCGAAAACAACTTTGCAGTTGGTTGATCGTTCGATCAAAGTCTCGATGGGTGTCATTGAAGTGTCATAATCAACGTTGGCAATTTCATATTTCTTGTTGACTTCGTCATCCTTGAGACCGAACCAATCAAGACTACCCACTCTCAGATTCCATTGATTTTGGGTAGACCTTTTTTGGCGACATTGGACTGGAACTACGTGTGACACGAGAGGAGGAAGGCGTCGAGAAATCGATGACCGAAGCCGGATTGACAACGCTCCTCGTCAAACGACCACTCTCGTCTCGTGTCCACGAAAGCATGCACAAAGGTGCACATACACCCAAAAAAAATTGTTTTCAAACAAAGAGTGTACGTAGAAGAGAAGACTGGGAAACACAAGAGAGAAAGAATGACTCAGGAGAGAAGGGAAGAAGACCTTATGCTACGGTGGATGGGTACAGGTAGAAGCACACAAGCAAACAAGGCTCAAGCAATCCTAACGTCGCTATAGGTCCTTACAGCTAGACGACGCCTAACTGCGAGGTCACGCGGCCTCAACACGCCTCACCTCCCTACGACGAGGACCACAAAGCCCAGCAAGTGAGTCAAGATCCGGGGATCTCGTCTCTCCTACTATCGACAAAGTGGGCAACGTCGATCAGGTCATGACGGTCGGGACCGGATCACTCTCCTAATGCGCCCGAAATCCTTAGGCCAATGTCTACTTGATTTTAAAATTAGGCTCTTGATTAGTGTGGTTTGTGGGGCGAAGGAAAGGGTGATGAAATCCCCCACCTTATCTTTTACGGGACAGCCCCTCCTTAGTAGTGTTTTGGAGTCCTAAATATAACAATCAACTCTCCAAACAACGCTCAACTCACACTTGTTGCAATGCACTTCCTACTAACTAATGCATGTCATACGAAATGCATGAATGAGAGTAGAAGGTGCGTACCTCACGCCAGCACTCAGCAACTGAAAATAAAGCTAAAATAAAAGACAATCTAAATGCTTAAGTCACATACATGGTGCATGACCTAAACAAGAAAGAATGCCTAGTCTTTTGCTTTGAGTTTTAGGGTCCAAGTTGCTTAAAGGAGGTTTGATTATTGATCTTGGAACGAACAATAAGTCAAAACATGCCCAATTGAGTCCCAGATTACTAGATCATGTGGAGCAACAACACAAAGAAATTAAAAGATGAACAGAGCTCACTAGACCGCAGATTGGCAGTCTGAAGTGCTCAGGTCGTCTGGAAATTTCTTTAGCAGCCTACTCTTGCTATCCGTAGTCTCCTGAAACAAAGAAAAACTACAAAACACAAATTAAATCCACTCGAATCGTCCAAACAAGAGTCTGGACTGGCACCTCCCCGGAAACGGCGCCAAAAACTTGTTGAACGTTTTAATTAAACCGCAAGTGCATGGCCGCGATGAAGCGGTGGCAAGTACGGGTCGTCCTCAGGGAGGTGAGCAGCCTCTTGTTTATCAGAAATCAAGTGGCAAAAATTGGGGGAGAAATATTGATTATGCTACTCTACACTAAACTACGCTAAGAAGTAGGAAATGCGAAAGGAAGAACCAAACAATGAAATAATAACTACGCTAAGAGCAAAGGAAGAATGCTGGAATACAGAAATGGGAAAACCCCTAAGGGGTGGAGTGAGTGCACACATGCAAAGAGGTGGGTGTAGAATACATTCTTTAAGCACATGAAGGTGGTGTTTATCAAGCATAGGAAGTGTCTAAATATTATGGCAAAACCTATCAATCTATTCACCAACTTAGTTGATTAACATTTACATATGCAAGTTGTTTATTTCAGAACCTAAACAAGCATGAGAGGCTTCTAATCATTTTGGCAAAACTCATCAAGTTATAAATTCTATACTAAACAAGCAAGCATACATTCCTGTTTTATCAACACATCAAAAATAAAGCATTCATCTCATTCTCTAATGCATGTACATACATTTACTCCACCCCCCAAAGGGGATGGAACTACTCACTAAACATTACACTAATTATTAAACTAAGCAAAGAAAGCATATTAAAACTAAGCTAGAAATAAAAGACGATTAAACTAAAACATGCACAAACAATAAAAGAAGCATAAACAAACAATGAAAGAAACACAAAACTTTATTGATAAAATGACTCACATTAAAAGTAGCTTCCTCCTACTTTAGTGGGTGCTTCAAGGCCTCACTTCTAGTAGGAAGAATAGCCACTTAAAATATGGAGTCATTACAATAGAAGGTGAAGAGTTCTATTTATAGCCAAAGAAAAAGCCACTCCCGGACAATCCCCCGATGTGGGACTAAACCAATACCAAAAATGGACTAAATATACACGAATACGTAACCCAGAGAAATCTTAGCGGATTTGGGCCAAAAGTGACCGCCAATTGGCGGTCTAAAAAGTCCGGATCCATCTGGAATTTGTGATGGGCTTTGCTTAGTGTATGTGGTAGTCTTAGATGCATCTACTTCGTTTATTGGAGCTCCGACCAGAATAGAATTTCCAAAATACTCCCCATGATGGTGGGGAGTATTCTGGTTTGCTCTTAGGTCCTTCTGTCTTGCGTTCAGGTCCTTCTCCCTTGCATCTTGGTCCCTAGATCTCACAATTCAGTCCTTTTTCCCAGCTTTTGGGTCCTTTTATGCGTCATCTCTTCAAACCTATTTATTCCTGAAAACTAAACATAAAACTCGTGACATAGCATTGTTTAGGTGAAAGATAATGGATATAAGATACAAATATGAGCATGAAATGATGTCAATAATCGTCCTTGAGACCGAACTAATCAAGACTACCCACTCTCAGATTCCATTGATTTTGGGTAGACCTTTTTTGGCGACGTCAAATGCCTTGATCAATTGTCCTACAGGACTCATGAAATTGTCGTTCGGGAACTTGACCGCGACATTCCATGTGTTCAATATGTCTAGGCAGTCAGCATCTTTCGAGGACCCCATGGAAATTAATCTTATCCGGGAGTTGGAAGAAGAAATAGAAGAAGAGTACCCCCTGATTCATGAAAATCTAAGTGCTTACATCATGGATGATTCCGATCTTGAAGAGGACGGGGGCGAGTTGAGAAATGATGTGCATGCTATTCAGTACATGCGAGCTCCTCCTATCTTACATCTTGAGCTAGATATCATGCATTTCCTTGAGGAACCACCCACAATTAAGCTTAAAGAACTCCCTAAGGAACTGAAACACGTTTTTCTTGGTCCCGACAAGTCATTTCCGGTTATTATTTCATTGACTGGTGATCAGGAGGAACGTCTGATTCAAGTCCTAAAGGAGCATAAATCAGTCATTGGATGGTCCTTGACGTCGTGTAGAACCACATCTTTATGGAGGATGAGGCACGACCACGTCGTGACCCACAGAGGCATTTAAATCCAACCATGACAGAAGTAGTTAAGAAAGATATCATCAAATGTTTAGATCATGGCATCATTTTTCCCATTTCGGATAGTACTTGGGTAAGTCCTGTTGAAAGTTTTAATTAAAACCACAAGTGCACGGCCGCGTTGAAGTGGTGGCAAATACGGGTCGTCCACAGGGAGGTGAGCAGTCTCTCGTTTGCACGAAAGCAAGTGGCAAAATAGGGAAGAGAGTTAATGATTGACATCATTTCATGCTCATATTTGTATCTTATATCCATTATATTACACCTAAGCAATGCTACGTGACGAGTTTAATGTTTAGTTTTCAGGAATAAAGAGGTTTGAAGAGAAGAGCCATGAAAGGATCCAAAAGCAGGAAAAAGGACTTAATTGTGAGACCTGGGGACTAAGATGCAAGGGAGAAGGACCTGATCATAAGACCGAAGGACCTAAGAGCAAAACAGAATACTCCACACCATCATGGGGAGTAGTTTACCAATTCGATTCGGGTCGGAGCTCCAACAAGTCAAGTAACCGCATCAAAGACCAACAATACCAGAAAGAAAAGCCCACAACAAATTCCAACGCGATCCGAAGTTTTTGGACCGCTAATTGGCGGTCCATATTACTCAGGATCCGCCCAAATTTCTCCTGGACTTGTATTAATGTTTGTTTAGGCTATTTTTGGCATTGGTTTAGTCCCACATCGGGGGATTGTCCCCGATTAGCTTTTTCCATGCTTATAAATAGAACTCTTCACCTTCCATTGTAATCACTCATTGCTTGGTGGCATTCTCTCTACTAAGGAGTGAGCCTTGAAGTAAAAACTCAAGGTGGAGAAGAATGCTACCTTCAATGTGAGTCATTGTTAATAAAATAATTCTTCTAGTTTCTTTTAATCTTGTCTTTTAATTTGTGCATGTTTGTTTAGTCTTTCCTTTCCTTTTATGCTTCTTTATTTCTTGCTTGATTAGTGTAGTTTTATTTCAGTAGAATGCTTCATTTTGTTAGAGTAGTTAGTTCAAATATGTGTGAGTAGTTCCATCCCCATTTGGGGGGTGGAGAAATATGTGATATAATCATGTAGTGTATTAAGTGTGGGTTATTTTTATCCCTTGAGCTTTATATGATTTCCATAACCATCTAAAGGGTTTTCAATCTTATCTTTGATATGCTAATGCTCTTGAATGAAGCTTAGCTTATGCTTTGATTAGTGGACCTATTTTATGGGAAATGATAAGGTTAGGATATGGATGAAGTTAATGTTGGAAACACAATTTGTAGTGTATGTGCTCTTGTTGACTTTACCTTAGCTAATGTCTTGTATGTTTTGATGATGTAGTCTTATCTTAATTCATGTGGAGGCATAGTAGGGTCTAGTCTTTATACTTGAGTTCATTTAGCTTCATTCCAATTATTGTCTTGTATGTTTTAATGATGTAGTCTTATCTTAATTCATGTGGAGGCAAAGTTGGATGTTGTTTTATGATTTCATGCACTACATGTTGTAAGGAGCTTAATTGAACACACACACACACACACACACAGACACACACACATCTTCATATTCACATTATTTCTCTACCCCCTATGGGGTTTAGTTTTATTGCTTGTCTTCATTTCCTTTGTGTATCTTAGTATAGTTTAGTGTAATTCATCTTTCTCTCCTTCTTTTACCTCTTGCCTTCGAACAAACCAAGCGTCGACACACCTCCCAGTGGACGACCCATATTTGCCACCGCTTCAACGCGGTCGTGCACTTGCGGTTAATATAAAACGATCAATTAGTTGATTATGCTACGATACGCAAACCACGAGTCAAGTTCTCACTTCAAATCATCAAATCTCTAGAGCTTCAGATGGGCCAATTGGCCCAGTCTGTACATGAAAGAGAGAGAGAGGGTCTTTTCCTATCCAGCCTGAGGCTAACCCCCGTGGTACCAGCAACAACACATGCAAAATGAGAATGTGGTACCTCGGGGGAGGCAAGTGAACCATGTGGAGGAACCTGTTCACCATGTCAATGACATTGTTACCTTAAGAAATGGAAAACAGGTTGACAATCACATTTCCTTGCCACACCCACCACCATCTATCCAACCGCTCAGTGGGAATGGTGGTGAAGAAGAGGCTGAGGGTGAGGGTAATACACCAAGGCTTCCTTCTCAGGCACCGCAGAAAACCTACCTGCCAAAAGCTCCCTATCCATGTAGGTTAACCAAAAAGCAGAGTGACAACATGAACAAGATATTAGAGGTGTTTAAGCAAGTAAAGGTTAACATCCCCTTGTTGGATGTTATCCAGCAAATACCTCAATATGCCAAAGTGTTGAAGGATCTCTGCACAACCAAGAGGAAGACCAATGTTCCTAAGAAAGCATTCTTGGCTGCAAATATAAGCTCTCTTTTGTCCAATCCCACCTACACAAAATACAAGGACCCTGGGTGTCCTACTATTCAGTGTACGATAGGGGACACTAGATTGAGCAATGTATTGCTTGATTTAGGATCGGCGGTCAACCTCCTCCCATTCTCTGTTTATCAAAAGTTGAACTTGGGAGAATTGAAACCAACTAAGATCACCCTCCAATTGGAGGATAGATCCATTCGTCTTCCAAAGGGGATTATCGAGGACGTACTTATCAAAGTTGGAGATTTTATATTTCCAGTCGATTTTGTTATCCTCGATACCAATCCTGTTGCGAAGACCCACTCTCAAATACCTTTGATTTTGGGTAGACCATTTCTGGCAACTTCCAACGCCTTAATTAATTGTAGAAATGGTCTCATGAAGCTCTCATTCGGTAACATGAGTGTCGAGTTTCATGTGTTCAACTCTGGTAGGCAACAGGAACCGATGGATGAACCTTTAAATCTAAATCTCATCCGCCAATTGGAGAAAGCACCACAAAATCAACGAACACCCCTAACCCCAATGCAACCCGTTGAGAATGTTCGTGGGCCCAGCGAAAACTCATTGCCTGTCTTCGCAATGCAACAGAGTGAGCTGACCTCGAACATGAATGTCTAAATGGAGTGTTTGTTGCATGATTCAGTTGAGAGTACTAGTGAGAGTGAGACACCTCATCATATGCCTATACAAGAAGGTGTCTCTATCTCATGTCCCTTGGCCACTGAGCCATTTGAGCTTCATCTTGACTCCAACAAGGACCCACCTATGACCGAGCTTATGCTTGATGATCTAAATGATGGTGGGAGGTCCTTGTTGGATGACTTGGGGTGAAGCCCCATTCTTCGTGATGCAGGTCTACTGCATCCATCGAATGAGCTTGAGGAACTCATTCCGATGCACCCACCTATTGGTTGGAGGGTTTTGTTCGATGAGCAACTAAACCCTAGTGAGGCAACACATCTTCACTCTTTCATGTTGCCTACACCCGACCAATATCATGAGGGGTTCGAGCCTTTCAGCTTTGACCATTCACCGCTCATGACACCTCAGAGTACCAGTGAAGTTTGCCCATCTCGGCAAGTCTCTGGTCCTCAAAACTTGATGTTCTCATTTGATGTTCCTTGACCAAATGATTATGAGAATATCTTGGTTGATGTATATATCTTGTAAAAAAACAAAAAAAATTAAAAACAAAAAAAAGATAAAAAAGCGTGTTATAAAAGACTCCTTCAGTGAGCATTGATTGTTGTGGGCCCCAACCCTTGTGTACTTGGGCCCAATCTCTTCATGTATTTATCTCCCTTCTTCAGCTTCTCACAGGTTTTGAGGGAATTTGGGTTTGTGTCCATCAATATGACCCTGAACGTCCCTTTGTACTTAATGTTGCTGAGATCTTTCCTTTTTCATGCATATGTACATGTAGTATCTTGTTCACATTCATTGAGGACAATGCATGAAGTAGGTGTGGGGGGGTGCTTTACTTGTGTACATAGTCGAGTCTTTTCTTTTTATTTTTTGTTTTCTTTTCTGTGCATTGTTAGGATCATGTTAGTGTGCCGCATTTAATATCGATATATCTGCTTGCCATGATCCTTGGGTGACTTGTCGTCTTTTGCTTCACTAGTGCTTTAAAATTTTCACATTTCTTTCAAAATCTTCATGTGTTTGCGAAAGAAAATGTTTTTGTAGGTTTTGCGTGTGTTTAGCATGTGCAAAAACCGTTGAGAGGGAAAGTAAAAAGAAAGCTCCCAAAATTGTCTTGAACTTGATGCATTAGGATTTCTAGTTTAGTGGCTTTAGGTCTTATTGAGTCGTTAGGATGCACCTCGGTTTTCCCTCGGGGGGGCGTGTAAACATAGGGTTTCAGCACTCAAACATTTAAAGAAGTTCACCCTGAACCTAGTGAGTCAAATAATTCGTGTATGTTAGTATAAGGAAGTTTGTCGTAGTCAAGGGGCCTTAATCTCATTTTGTGAAACTTAAGTGTAGGGGTTTTGGTTCCCATGTAGACAAATGAATAAGTGGTGTTCTCCCTTTTCGCACGGCTCCTATCACTCGGGAAAGTAGGTCTGAGGGGACTTTGTGCCTGGTGCTTTCGAGTCATCTGACTTGGGATGTGCCGACCGAACTCCCATTACACGGGTGGTAGGGATCGCCCTACGTGGAGATTTAGGGGAAGGTGTACGTGATAGTGTAAGTCCTCATCGGCAATGATGCACGAAACCTGACCCTGGGAAAATCAAACACCAACCAATAAATTGCTCCAAAGAAAAAGAAAAAGAAAAAAAGAGTCAAATAAGAACCAAAATGGACTTTACACATTGTATCACATTCAGAAGTTAAGGTTGCCCATGTCTTTCACTTAAGTCCTTAACTAACTTTCACGAATAACTCATTAGGCTAGGTGTGTGGACCGATTACATATATAGAGTCAACCCGTAGTATTACCGCATCCCATGATCGACAACATGAGTCCGACGTGTCATGTAGCTAGATTGATTAATGCATCTTGTTCGGATTTTGTGGGTATATCCGCTGAAAACCCTCAGGAGACAACTCTCCTCCTTGGCGACAAGGAGGTTTAACGGTTTGTTGCACGTGCTAAGTGCAACCGTGATTCCTACGAAAGTGAGTTAGGATTTCTTGTTTTTCGCATGCTTTTCTCTTTCTTTGTTTTGCTCGGGACTAGCAAAAACTTAGGTGTGGGGGTATTTTATTGACATCATTCCATGCTCATATTTGTATCTTATATCCATTATATTACACCTAAGCAATGCTACGTGACGAGTTTTATGTTTAGTTTTCAGGAATAAAGAGGTTTGAAGAGAAGAGCCATGAAAGGATCCAAAAGCAGGTAAAAGGACTTAATTGTGAGACCTGGGGACTAAGATGCAAGGGAGAAGGACCTGATCGTAAGACTGAAGGACCTAAGAGCAAAACAGAATACTCCACACCATCATGGGGAGTATTTTACCAATTCGATTCGGGTCGGAGCTCCAACAAGTCAAGTAACCGCATCAAAGACAAACAATACCAGAACGAAAAGCCCACAACAAATTCCAACGCGATCCGAAGTTTTTGGACCGCTAATTGGCGGTCCATATTACTCAGGATCCGCCCAAATTTCTCCTGGACTTGTATTAATGTTCGTTTAGGCTATTTTTGGTATTGGTTTAGTCCCACATCGGGGGATTGTCCCCGATTAGCTTTTTCCATGCTTATAAATAGAACTCTTCACCTCCATTGTAATCACCCATTGCTTGGTGGCATTCTCTCTACTAAGGAGTGAGCCTTGAAGCAAAAACTCAAGGTGGAGAAGAATGCTACCTTCAATGTGAGTCATTGTTAATAAAATAATTCTTCTAGTTTCTTTTAATCTTGTCTTTCAATTTGTGCATGTTTGTTTAGCCTTTCCTTTCCTTTTATGCTTCTTTATTTCTTGCTTGATTAGTGTAGTTTTATTTCAGTAGAATGCTTCATTTTGTTAGAGTAGTTAGTTCAAATATGTGTGAGTAGTTCCATCCCCATTTGGGGGGTGGAGAAATATGTGATATAATCATGTAGTGTATTAAGTGTGGGTTATTTTTATCCCTTGAGCTTTATATGATTTCCATAACCATCTAAAGGGTTTTCACTCTTATCTTTGATATGCTAATGCTCTTGAATGAAGCTTAGCTTATGCTTTGATTAGTGGACCTATTTTATGGGGAATGATAAGGTTAGGATATGGATGAAGTTAATGTTGGAAACACAATTTGTAGTGTATGTGCTCTTGTTGCCCTTACCTTAGCTAATGTCTTGTATGTTTTAATTTTGTAGTCTTATCTTAATTCATGTGGAGGCATAGTAGGGTCTAGTCTTTATACTTGAGTTCATTTAGCTTCATTCCAATTATTGTCTTGTATGTTCTAATGATCTAGTCTTATCTTAATTCATGTGGAGGCAAAGTTGGATGTTGTTTTATGATTTCATGCACTACATGTTGTAAGGAGCTTAATTGAACACACACACACACACACACATCTTCATATGCACATTATTTCTCTACCCCCTATGGGGTTTAGTTTTATTGCTTGTCTTCATTTCCTTTGTGCATCTTAGTATAGTTTAGTGTAATTCATCTTTCTCTCCTTTTACCTCTCGCCTTCGAACAAACCAAGCGTCAACACACCTCCCAGTGGACGACCCGTATTTGCCACCACTTCAACGCGGCCGTGCACTTGCGGTTAATATAAAACAATCAATCAGTTGATTATGCTACGATACGCTACTCTACAAAGTATGAAGTATGAAATGCGAAAGAAAGCAACAAACGATTAACTAAACTAATAACGAAAGACGAGTGCTGGAATTCAGAAATGGAAAACCCCCTAAGGGGTGGAGTGAGTGCACACATGCAAAGAGGTGGGTGTTGAACACATTCTTTAAGCACAAATGAAGGTGGTCTTATCATGCGTAGGAAGTGTCTAAATGTTATGGCAAAACCTATCAATCCATTCACTAACCTAGTTGATTAACATTTACATATGCAAGTTGTTTATTTCAGAACCTAAACAAGCATGAGAGGTGTCTAATCATTTTGCCAAAAGTCATCAAGTTATAAATTCTATCCTCAACAAGCAAGCATACATTCATGTTTTATCAACACATTGTAAATAAAGCATTCATTCCATTCTCTAATGCATGTATGAACATCTACTCCACGCCCCAAAGGGGATGAAACTACTCACTACACATTATACTAATTATTAAACTAAGCAAGGAAAGCATATTAACTAAGCTACTAAAACTAATGAAATGAAATTAAACAAAGTAAAACAAGCAAAATGAAACTAATAACATAACAAAGAAACTTTTATTAACAAATGACTCACATTTCAAGTAGCATCCTCCTACTCTAGTGTGTGCTTCAAGGCCTCACTTCTAGTAGGAAGAATACCCACTCAAAATATGGAGTGATTACATTAGAAGGTGAAGAGTTCTATTTATAGTCATAGAAAAAGGCACTCCGGGATAATTTCCCGATGTGAGACTAAACAAATACCAAAAATAGCCTAAACATCATCTAATACATGTGCTGGAGAAATTGGGGCGGATCCAGAGTGATCTGGACCGCCAATTAGCGGTCCATAAACTTTGGATTGGGTTGTAATTTGTTGTGGGCTTTTCTTGCTGGTATTGTTTGTCTTGGATGCGGTTACTTGACTTGTTGGAGCTCCGACCCGAATAGAATTGACAAAATACTCCCCATGATGGTGTGGAGTTTTCTGTTTTGCTCTTTGGTCCTTTGGTCTTACGTTCAGGTCCTTCTCCCTTGCATCTTAGTCCCTAGATCTCACAATTCAGTCCTTTTTCCCAGCTTTTGGGTCCTTTTATGTTTCATCTCTTCAAACCTATTTATTCCTGAAAACTAAACATAAAACTCGTTACATAGCATTGTTTAGGTGAAAGATAATGGATATAAGATGCAAATATGAGCATGAAATAATGCCAATCAAGTCCTGTCAAGGTTGTGCCCAAGAAGTTGGGTATCGCTGTTGTCCAGAATGACAACAATGAGCTCGTACCCACACGACTTCAAATTGGGTGGCCAGTTTGCATTGACTATAGGAAGTTGAACGCCTTCATGGCCTTCATGCGTAAGGACCACTTCCCTCTTCCTTTCATCGACTAGATCTTGGAGAGACTTTCTAGGCATGCCTATTACTGTTTCCTTGATGGTTATTCGGGGTACAATCAAATACTCAGTCACCCCCGAAGACCAGGAGAAAACCGCGTTCACCTGTCCTTTTGGGATGTTTGCTTATAGACGGATGTCTTTCGGACTATGCAATGCACCGGTGACATTCCAACATTGAATGTTGAGTATCTTTTCCGATATGGTCGAGAACTTCCTTGAGATTTTGATTGATGATTTCTCGGTTCATGGAACCTCCTTTGATGAGTGCTTTTACCACCTGAGCCTTGTTCTCAAGAGGTGTTCTGAAACGAACTTAGCCCTTAATTGGGAAAAGTGTCATTTCATGGTTACAAAAGGCATCGTTTTGGGTCACGTGGTATCTCGTGATGGTATCGAGGTGGATAGGGCAAAGATTGAGCTTATTTCTAAGCTTCCGCCACCCACCTCGGTAAAAGAAATCTGGTCATTCCTTGGACACGCTGGTTTTTACTGGCGGTTTATTAAGGATTTCAGCAAGATAGCTCGCCCTTTGACGAGCTTGCTTGCTAAAGGTACCTCTTTTGAGTTCACACCCGAGTGCATGACTGCGTTTGAGTTTCTGAAGCGTGAGTTGACCTTTGCTCCTATTATTAAGGCATCGGTGTGGACTCTACCTTTTGAGCTGATGTGTGATACATCTGACTATGTGAAAGGAGCAATTTTGGGTCAGAAAGTCAACAAATTGCCTCATGTGATCTACTATGCAAGTCTTACTCTCAATGACACCCAACTCAACTACTCCGTTACTGAGAAAGAGTTCCTCGCGATCTTATTTGCGTTGGAAAAATTTTGCCAGTACGTCATTGGGTCACACGTCATCATCTACACTGATCAGTCAGCTCTCCGCTACCTTTTGTCTAAAAAAGATGTGAAACCCCATCTCCTGCGTTGGATCTTGTTGCAAGAGTTCGACCTTGAAATACGGGACAAGAAGGGATGCGAGCATGTCGTGGCAGATCACCTTTCTCGCATCCCAGTTGATCTTTCACTGGACCCACTGGTGAACGAGTTCTTCCCTGATGAGAACCTTATGGCAATAGCCTCACCCCCTGGTTCGCTGACATTGTGAACTATTTAGCAATCGGGGAGGTGACGGCTCATTGGACACACAATGAGAAAGGAAAGTTCAAGTCATTAGTCAAGCATTTCTATTGGGATGATCCCTAGTTATTTAAGTATTGTGCCGATCAAATCATAAGAAGGTGCATTCCTAACGATGAGTTTCAAAGCGTCTTGTCCTTTTGCCATAAGGAGGCATGTGGTGGACACTTCGGTGACAAGAAAACAGCTGCCAAAGTACTCCAATGCGGTTTTTACTGGCCCACGTTGTTCCAAGACGCCTTTGCATTTTGCAAAGCATGCGATAGGTGCTAACGTGTGGGCCGCATTGGATGACATGATATGATGCCACTCAATCTTATCATAGTGGTCAACATCTTTGATGTTTGGGGAATTGACTTCATGGGTCCTTTCCCCGTGTCCCATGGTCACACCTACATTCTTGTGGCGGTTGATTTTGTGTCAAAGTAGGTCAAACCAATCCCCAGTGACACTAATGATTGCAAGGTTGTGATCAAATTTCTTAAAGAACACATCTTTGTGAGGTTTGGGACACCTCGTTGTATCATAGGTTATCGGGGCACACACTTTGTGAACCGATCCCTCGAGGCAGTGTTGAGGAAATATTCCATCACGCACAAGTTTCCCACACCTTATCATCCTCAAACCAGTGGCCAGGTGGAAATTTCCAACCGTCAACTCAAGCAAATTCTTGAGAAAACGGTTAATGCTTCAAGGAAAGATTGGTCGGTCAAGCTTAATAATGCAATTTGGGTTTTCCGCACTGCATTTAAAAATGACCTTGGCATGTCCCCCTACCGGCTAGTTTATGGCAATGCTTGCCATCTTCCGGTAGAGCTTGAGCAACGGGCATTATGGGCAATCAAACATCTTAACATGAGTCTTGATTTCTCCGGTGCCAATCGCAAGCTAGACCTCAACGAGTTGGAGGAGTTGAGAAATGAAGCGTATGAGAATGCCAAGATCTATAAGTCCCGCACTAAAACATTCCATGACCGCTTGGTCTGAATCAAAACCTTCGTCGTGGGACAAAAGGTCTTGTTGTATAACTCTCGCCTCCACTTGTTTCCGGTGAAACTTCGGAGTCGTTGGTCAGGGCCATTTATTTTTTAACCGTCTCCCCTCATGGGGCAACGCCTGAAACCATACTTGGAAGGGACCACGACAGAGGTCGAGGAGGAAGTCGTGTCTTTACACGAACTCCCCGCGGATGTGGTGACTTGACGTAATCCATCCTTTCATTTGGTTGTACATATCTTGGTCAAAAACAAAACAAAAAAAATGAAAAATGAAGAAAAGCAAAAAATTAAAGTCCCTTTGGGATATTTTTACCTTTTCCTTTGATATAAACGCGTTTCTGTTGCCCTACCCATCATACACCCAACGAAAACGCGTTTTTATTCTCTTTTCCGCCCCCTCCCCAAAATTCCAACTCCAGATCTCGCAACCAGACCACTAATCGGCACTTCTGGACCGCCAACCACCGGTCTGTTGTGAAGACGAGGTCTTCTGTCTTCGTCTGGTTGTGTGATTTGGTGTCTTCTGGTGGTTCCGTTTGGTGGAGCGTTTGTTTGCTGCTTGAGTCCACGTGTTGTGGTCTCCGACCCTCTTGCGTCGTGTTCGTCTTTGTCGTTGCATGTTCCGCCTTTAAAGCTCGCCAAGGTAGGTGCAGGTATGGTCAGCCCACATTTAATTCCAGAACTTAATTTTGCCTCCCTGATTCGTGAATTTGGAGAACCCTTCTTAACTCAGTCCTTTTTCCTTCTTTTAGGTCCTTTCATGCATCTTCTCTTCAAACCTTTTTATTTCTGAAATTCAAATATAAAGCTCGTTACGTAGCATTGTTTAGGTGAAAGATAATGGATATAAGATACAAATGTAAGCATGAAATGATGTCAATCACATGGCAACAATAATATGATTATATTGACATGAAATATCTATATATATATATATATATATATATATATATATATATATATATATATATATATATCAGGAATGTGTATGGTGTAATAATTTCTCAACGTCAATCCAGCATGAACTAATGAAAATTCATACATAATCAAGAAACAATACGCGCAAGCATGAATTAACAACAACAAGCATTCAAATATGCACCCAAAGGCAAAATCACGACAACCACGGGAAGCGACACATGCATGCACCAACCCCTTGTCGCTCTATGGCACTTCCAGACCTCCTCCATGACATCTCAGAGTGCGAAGAGCACGACCAAGCAGGAGCACATCAAGCAGGCCAACCCACTCCCCAGTAGGACACACACGTAGCCAACAAAACCCTAGGTTAGCCACACACGCGCCTCCTGAGCGCTGACCCACGCAGGCCCCACCCCAGCGACACCTAACCTCGACCTCCCTTGGTTTCCCACTCCATGCTTCCAGAGGCCAGCCACCGCTGGAATCCAGCCACACCAGTCGGTTGTCTAGGTGCTACGTGCCCAAGAATGAAAGGAGAAACCTAGGGAATTATGAGCGCACCAACTGCTCTACACCCCAATGGAGGCCATTGAACGCCCACATTGAGGTGCCTGACCGAAGTAAGGTCAGACCTCACTGGAGCTCCTGTGCCACCTTGCTGACCAGCAGCCAGTCACTAGTACGCACTAACTCTAGCGGGCGTATGGTAGGCGTTTTGCTTGGTGGTGCAACCGGATGCACGACCAACCACCTTGGTGTTGGCCGGCCTTCCAGCCAAATCCCTCACTCTCTAAGCTACTCAAGGGCTTAAGTCACACCTAAGCTTGACAAGGAGGATGGTTGAAGATTGTTGGAAAGTTGTTGTCGAATTCCAGATCCTAGCTCCAAGCAACTCTTCTTGGTCTCTAGATCACTAGAGTTGCTAGCTTCGTCGGAAAGTCCAGCCACTAGGTAGCCGAAGAAGAGGGTAGATGGTCTGCTGAGGTTGCATAGGGAAGAGGGAGAGGTTGGGGGATGGCTAGGGTTGAGGGAGGTTTTTGTTACAAGGCACACAAGCAAGACTTCATGTAAGGAAACAATTCAATGGACAATATTCTCCTTTAACACTTGCAAAAAACTAAGATATTTAAATGTGCACTTGTTGACTAGGATGTCACGTCACCCCTCCAACAAACTCAGCCCTACACGTCACACCCATGTGGCAAGAGAAGGCAATTCTCATGCTACAAACACTCAACCGACCCAATTGAGCAGCTTTGCACACCATCCCGGCGAGTCACACCCACCTTACGGGTCACATTTTCTTGCTCAAAAAGGAAACTTTTTCCTGAAAGGAAACTTTCCCATAACAAAATATAAATATACCAAACATTAGCATATAATCAAATAATGCGCATACAAGCATGAAGATGAATAAGGACTTTATTAATATAGCAGGAGAGCGGGTCTTACAACTTAGTCCCTTAATTAAAATTTTGTCCTCAAAATTTGTTATCCCTAACCCTCAACAAAAAGCTCAGGATACAAACTCCCCACATCATCCTCACACTCCCAAGTGGCCTCACTCACATTGTGGTGTTGTCATTGGACCTTCACCACCAGAATGGTCTGACGCCTCAGCTGCCGCTCTGTGCACTCCAGAATCTCCACTGGTCACTCCTCCAAAGTCATGTCTCTCTGAATCTCTGGAAGCTCATGTGAAATCACATGCAACGGATCTCCAATGTACTTTCTCAGCATAGAGATGCGGAACACATTGTGCAAGCTGGCGAACTGTAGCGGCAAGGCCACAGGATAAGCCATTGCACCAACGTGCTCCAGGATCTCGAACGGCCCGACGTACCTCGAACTCAGCTTCCCCTTCCGTCTGAACCTCATCATGCCCTTTGTAGGTGAAACCTTAAAAAAGACATAACTCTTATGTCTGTCCTGAGCTGCTACCAGTCTGCGCCAGATCGAATCCACACGATCAGCATACAACTGCATAATCTTTGGCCCCAATAGTTGTCTCTCTCCCACCTTACTCTAGCAGAGAGATGAATGGCAAGGGTGACCATACAGAGCCTCGTACGGTGTCATGCCAATGCTCGCATGATAGTTGTTGTTGTAGGCAAACTCCACTAACGGTAAGTGATCGTCCCAACTTCCGGAAAGATGCAACTCACATGCCTTGAGCATATCCTCCAAAGTCTGAATTGTCCTCTCTAACTACCCATCCGTCTGAGGATGAAACGTCATGCTAAACTTTTCTTTCATCCCCGACGGCTTATGCAAGCTCTCCCAAAACGGGGCTCTCAATCTGAAATGATAGACACTGGCACTCCATGCAGACTGAATATCTCTGAGATGTAAAGCTTCGTTAGAGCCTCCAACGACACCGTTACACGAGTCTCCAAAAAATGAGCGGTCTTCGTTAGATGATCCACGATCACCGAGATTGCATCGTGCGAACGATTGGTCCTCGGCAATCCCGTGACAAAATTCATAGCCACGTGCTCTGACTTCCACTCTGGAGCTCAATCCTCTGCATCATGCCCGCCAAACGCTGGTGCTCAATCTTTACATGCTGACTGACCAAGTACCTCGAGACAAAATAAGCAACATCACGCTTCATCCCTTTCCTCCAGAAACTTTGTTGTTGGTCCTTATACTTCTTAGTACTCCTACATGCACGATGTACTTAGAGCCATGAGCCTCATCAAAAATCTCCTACCTCGGGCCATCCACATTCGGAACCCAAAGCCAATCCCGATATCGTAGACCTCCATCCACTGCGACCTGAAACTCAGAACCCTCTGCCCCATCCATTTGAAATAAGGAACTCGACTGTGAATCCTCACTCTGCTTCTGTACTATCCTCTGGATGATAGTCAGCTTAACTCGAAAACTAGCCAATGCTACTCGGACAGTCTCCTCTACTAAAGGGTGCCAATCTGCTAGATCCTCCAACAGCCTCCACTCCTAGATTCTCAAGTGAGGTACTGAGCCTTCCCACTTCCTGTTGAGAGCGTCAGCTACAGAATTTGCCTTCTCGGGATGGTATGAGATGGAAAAATTGTAGTCCTTGATGAACTCCAACCACCGTCGCAGCCTCATATTAGGATCCTTCTACGAGAACAAGTACTTCAAACCCTAATGATTGGTGAAGACCTGGAACTGCTCTTGTACAAGTAATGCCTCCAAATCTTCAGAGTGAAAACCACAATTGCGAGCTACAAGTCGTGCATTGAATAATTCTTTACGTGCACTTTCAGCTACCTCAAAGCATAGGTGATTGATCGTTTTATATTAACCGCAAGTGCACGACCGCGTTGAAGCGGTGGCAAATACGGGTCGTCCACTGGGAGGTGTGTCGACACTTGGTTTGTTCGAAGGCGAGAGGTAAAAGAAGGACAGAAAGATGTATTACACTAATCTAAACTACAAAGCTGAAATGAAATGGAGAAGAAACGATAAAACTAAACCCCAAAGGGGGTAGAGAAATAATGTGAACATAAAAGAGTGTGTGTGTTCATTAAACTCCTCACAATATGTAGTGCACGAATTCATAAAACTACATCCAACTTTGCCTCCACATGAATTAAGATAAGACTACATCATTAAAACATACAAGACAATAATTGGAATGAAGCTAAATGAACTCATGTATAAAGTCTAGACCCTACTATGCCTCCACATGAATTAAGATACACATTATCATTAAAACATACAAGACATTAACCAAGGTAAAGGCAACAAGAGTTCATACACTACAACTTGTGTTTCCAATATTAATTCCTATCCATATCCTAACCTTATCATTCCCCATAAAATGGGTACACTAATCAAAGCATAAGCTAAGCTTCATTCAAGAGCATTAGCATATCAAAGATAAGAGTGAAAACCCATTAGATGGTTATGGAAATCATATAAAGCTCAAGGGATTAAGATAACACACACTTAATACACTACATGATTATATCACATATTTCTCCACCCCCCAAAATGGGGATGGAACTACTCACTACTCATTATACTAACTATATTAACAAAAGCACGCATAATACTGAAATGAAACTATATTAATCAAGCAAGAAATATTAAAGAAGCATAAAACAAAACAAGCACCAAAGCAAACACATTGAAGGAAATTAACTAAGCTAGAATTAACAAGCTAATGAAAAACTTCTATTATGAACTCACTCAAATTACAAGCAGCCCTTCCTCCACCAGAGTTTTGCTTCAATGCTTCACTCTTAGTAGGGAAGAAGGCCACCAAAGAGAGAGATGGATACAATGGGAGGTGAAGAGTTCTATTTATAAGCATGGAAAAAGCTAATCCGGGACAATCCCCCGATGTGGGACTAAACCAATACCAAAAATAGCCTAAACACACATTAATACAAGTCCATGAGAAAGCTTAGTGGATTTGGGCTTAACCAGACCGCCAATTGGCAGCCTATAAGCTTCAGATCCCGTTGGATCTTCTGGTGGGCTTTCCTTGGCGTGTTTCTTGGTCTTGGATGCATCTAACTTGTTTAGTGGAGCTCCGACCCGAATCGAATTGACAAAATACTCCCCATGATGGTGTGGAGTTTCCTGTTTTGCTCTTAGGTCCTTTTGTCCGACGATCAGGTCCTTCTCCCTTGCATCTTGGTCCCCAGGTCTCACAATTAAGTCCTTTTTCCTGCTTTTGGGTCCTTACATGGCTCTTCTCTTCAAACCTCTTTATTTCTGAAAACTAAACAAAAAACTCGTCACGTAGCATTGCTTAGGTGTAAGATAATGGATATAAGATACAAATATAAGCATGAAATGATGTCAATCAAATACCCCCACACCTAAGTTTTTGCTAGTCCCGAGCAAAACAAAGAAAGAGAAAAGCAAACGAAAAACAAGAAATCCTAACTCACTTTCGTAGGAATCACGGTTTCACTTAGCACGTGCAACAAGCCGTTAAACCTCCTTGTTGCCAAGGAGGAGGAGTGTTGTCTCCTGAGGGTTTTCAGCGGATACACCCACAAAATCCGAACAAGATGCATTAATCAATCTAGCTACACGACTCGTTGGACTCATATTGTCGATTATGGGACGCGGTAATCCTACGGGCCGACTCTACATAGGTAATCAGTCCACACACCTAACCTAATGAACCATTCGTGCAAGTTAAATAAGGAATTAAGTGAAAGACATGGACAACCTCAAGATCCTCAAGTGATACAAAGTGTAAGGTCCATTAAGGTTCTTATTTGCATTACCAATTTTTTTCCTTTTTGTTTCTTTTCACAATTTTTTTCTTTTTCTTTTTATTAGTTGGAGCTTCGTTCTCCCAGGGTTAGGTTTCGTGCATCATTGCCCATGAGGACTTACACTATCACGTACACCTTTACCCAAATCTCCACATAGGGCAATCCCTACCACCCGTGTAACGAGAGTTCGGTCGGCGCATCCCAAGTCAGATGACTCGAAAGCACCAGGCACAAAGTCCCCTCAGACCTACTTTCCCAAGTGATAGGAGCCGTGCGAGAAGAGAGAACACCTACTCACTTATTTATTATCTACACATGAACCAAAACCCCTACACTAATGTCTCACAACAAGATTAAGAGGGTCCTTGACTTCAACAAACTTCCTAAATTAACAAACACGAATTATTGACTCACTAGGTTCAAGGTGGACTTCTTTGAATGTTTGAGCACAGAAACCCTATGATTACTCACCCGCAAGGGAAAACTGGGGTGCATCCTAACGACTCGATAAATCCTAAAGCCACAGTACTTGATATCCTAATGCATCAAGTTCAAGACAATTTTGGGAGCTTTCTTTTTACTTTGCCTCTCAACGGTTTTGCACATGCTAAACACACACAAAACCCACAAAACATTTTCTTTCGAAAACACATGAAGATTTTGAAAGAAATGTGAAAATTTTGAAGCACTAGGCAAGCAAAAGAAGACAAGTCGCCCAAGGATCATGGCAAGCAGATAAATCGATATTAAATGCAGCACACTAACATGACCCTAACAATGCAAACAAAAGAAAGCAAAATCAAAAGAAAAGACTCGACTATGTACACACGTAAAACACCCCCCCCCACACACCTACTTCATGCATTGTCCTCAATGAATGCGAGCAAGATACTACATGGAGCTATGCATGAAAACGAATAGATCTCACCAACGTGAAGTACACAGGGATGTTTCTGGCTATGTTGATGGACACAACCCAAATTCCCTCAAACCTGTGAGATACTAAGGAAGGGATACAAATACGTGAAAGAAATAGGGCCCAAATACTCAAGGGTTGGAGCCCACAACAATCGATGCTCACTAAAGGAGTTTTTTTTTCTTTTTTTCTTTTTTTTTTAACTTTGTACAACAATAGGCTTCCATCTTCATATGTCAAGGGACATCAAATGGGAACCCACCATCTCTCGAGCCAGAAATGCGCATGCATGGGCTCGCAACATACACAACAGAATTGCTCGACCACCTGACACCCTTATAAGCATTGTGGTCGGTTGATGCCTCTTTAGAGTTAGCAAAAGAAGAGGCATGAACGAGAGGTGAACCTCTATCAGGTATAAGGGTATCAGGTGGTTGAATCTTAACCCACATGGGGTCCTCAGCAGATACAGAATGAAGAGCATGTGGCCGAGAGGCCATAAAAATAGTATCTTGTGGCTCAAAAGCCACGTGCTCAAAAGGATGTGGCTCAAGGGCCACGTGATCAAAAAGAAGTGGGTCAAGGGCCACAAGATCATAAGAATTTGGCTCAAGGTCCACAAGATCATAAGAATGTGGCACAAGGGCCACAAGATCAAAACATAAGGCACCTTCTTGTGCCAGCCCGGGTGAAACATCTTCACCACCTTCAGGATCTTCATCGAACAATTCTCTGAAGTACTTGAAGGTGCCCTCAACTTCAATCTCATCCAAGCCCTGGATAAGGTTGACCTCAACAGGGTCATTGAAGGCACCTGGCTTCTTGCCAATGGTGAAGATGTTGAAATCAGCGCATTGACTACCATAAGTCAAGCGCATCAGACCATTGCGACAATTGATCAAGGCATTGGAAGTCGCAAGAAATGGTCGCCCCAGAATGACAGGAATTTGTCCAAGTGGGTTTGGCACAGGTTCAGTATCCAAGACAAAGAAGTCGACTGGATAAATAAACTCTCCCACTTTGATCAGCACATCTTCCACCACACCCCTCAGTTTCTTCATAGACCTATCAGCCAATTGAAGAGTGGTCTTTGTTTGTTTGAGGTCTCCAAGACCGAGGTGGACATAGACAGAATATGGCAGAAGATTAACAGATGCACCAAGGTCCAATAAGGCTCGATGTATGGACACATCACCAATCACACAAGAGATAGTAGGACAACCAGGGTCCTTGTACTTGACTTGCATGGGTTGTGCCAACAAAGAACTCACGTTAGCCGCAAGAAAAGCTTTCTTTGGAACATGAGTTTTTCTCTTCTTGGTACATAAGTCCTTGAGAACCTTGGCATAAGGTGGCATTTGCTGAATCACCTCCAAAAGAGGGATATTCACTTTAACCTGCCGAAACATCTCAAGCATCTTGGCATGCTGATCAGAGGTTTTCTTTTTAAGGCGCTCAGGGAATGGCGCCTTCAGGGCATAATGGTGCGAAGGAACATCAGAATTCTGGTCCAAAGAAACATGAGTGGGGACCTCAGAATCTGGTTCCTTCGACACAAGAGGAGACAAGGGGACCTCAGGGTTCGGCCCCTTTGTCGAAGGAAATGTAGAAAGAACCTCAGGATCTGGCTCCTTCCTGGAAGTATTTATGGAGGGAGCCACAGGATCCGGCTCCCTCAAAGATTGTGATGACAAAGAAGGCACCCCAATGTGGTTATCCACCTCCTTACCAGAGCTCAAAGTATGAATCACATTAATATGATGGGTCGGTTCAGAGGTAGCATGAGGTAAAGGTGTCCTTCCTTGAGAATGGGTACCCCGAGGATTCACCTCAGGTTGACTCGGTAATTGACCCTTCTCGCGTTCATGGAGCTGATTAGCCAACTGGCTAACTTGCATTTCCAATGCTTTGACCGAATTGTTGTTGGACGCAAGCATGGATTGGGTGCTCTCTATGAATGCGTGAAGGGTTTGTTCAAGAGTGGGGTCCTTCGAATCAACCCGTTGGGGTTGTGGAGTTTAGTTAGAATAACACGACGAAGAGGCCTGACCAGGTTGGTAATTTTGGTGCTGAGACCTTTGATGTGGGGGTTGGTAGGTCGCCGATGGGCATGGAGGTTGATAAGGTGGAGGTTGAGGTTGAGCGTGTGAGCTCTGACCGTGGCCTCCACTAGACCCCCAAGAGAAGTTAGGATGGTTACGTCATCCCGGGTTGTAGGAATGATTGTACGGGTCCTTTCGGGGCCTTTGTTGATTCATCGCATTTGCATGCTCAGTATCCCTTGGAGCGTAAGCGCACTCCAAGTCATCATGTCCCTACAGTCCACACCTACTACACCCGGGAGTAGCGACCTGAGCTACAGGAGCTCGGTCCATCTCCAAACTCTCAATCCTACGCATGAGAGCAGCCATTTTCGCCTCAGACGCGATCGATGACTCAACTTTATAAGATCCAGCTCGACCAGAAGACCTGGCAGTTGGTGGCTCTCTCATGGTGTCCCACTCGAAGGTACGTTCAGCCATGGACTCAAAAGTATCCCATGCCTCCTCGATGGGTTTCATTTGGAAGTCACCCTGACACATCGACTCCAACAACGTGCGGGTGTTGTAGTTGATGCCCTCATAAACAATTTGGCACAGCTGCCATAACTCAAATCCATGATGAGGGCACTGCTGGGGAAGGTCCTTGAACCTCTCAAAGAAAACATGAAACGATTCGGTCTCGGTCTGATACATTTGATGTATCTGGTGTCGTATCTGTTGAGTTTTCCTTTGAGGGAAAAATCTCTTTAGAAAGACGGTCACAAAGTCATCCCATGACCGAATCGAGCTCGCCAAGAGGCTATACATCCATTTCTTCGCATTACCCTTCAATGCGAAAGAAATCATCCTCAACCGGACTGAATCCTCGTCAAGCTGTTGAAGCTTGAACATGGAGCATACTTCCTCGAATTCGCGTATAAAGATATACGGATCCTCCTTATTGGCAGTAAAGGTTGGAAGCATGCTCACATATTGAGGTTTCAGTTCATAGTTGTTCCCGTGAGCAGGGGGAACAACTATGCAAGAAGGCTGCGCGGCCCGAACAGGATGGGTCCGTTCCCACAAAGTCATCGGTCTATCATGTCGAGCTAAAGGTGGTGGTGCACCAAGAACTCGATCCTGACCGAATCTCCCTTCCTCTCGAGTCAGAGGAGGAGGAGAAGGAGGTCTACGTGGTGGCGGAAGTGGACCGAGGTATTCCATGTATGGAACCCGGTCTCCTTCGCCACCGCGAGACGACTCGGCCTCTTGCTCCAAAGGAGTTTCCAGATTGTGTCTGCGGTTAAGGCACAGAGGCTGATACATCAGGGTTGCAGAGCATTCCTGGCGAATTTGGTTGTTCCTGATCCTGAGACGAGGAGGCTGGAGGATATAGAGTTCGTACAGGAGTTTCCAGATGTCTTTCCTGGAGAGATTCCTCGTTTACCGCCGCACCGAGAGATCGAGTTCGGCATTGAGTTGACGGCTGGCACGACACCCCAGTCGAAGGCACCGTATCGGATGGCACCTCCTGAGTTGACAGTGCTAAAGAAGCAGTTGCAGGAGTTGATGGACTCTGGTTTTATCCGACAGAGTGTCTCGCCGTTGGGAGCGCCTGTGTTGTTTGTGAAGAAGAAGGATGGGTCGTTGCGGATGTGCATCGACTACAAGATGCTGAATAAGGTTACCATCAGGAACCGGTACCCTTTGCCTAAGATTGATGATCTGTTTGATCAGTTGCAGACAGCGAGATTGTTCTCGAAGATTGATCTGCGCTCAGGTTATCACCAGTTGCGGATCAGAGAGGCAGATGTTCAGAAGACAACCTTCAGGACACGATACGGGCACTACGAGTTCTTGGTGATATCGTTTGGACTGACGAATGCACCTGCAGCGTTCATGGACTTGATGAATAGGACATTTCAGTTGTACCTCGACAGATTTGTCGTGGTGTGTGTGGATGACATCTTGGTGTACTCGCCTGACAGGGAGCAACACCGGGAGCACCTGAGGATTGTGCTTGGCATCTTGAGAGATCAGGAGTTGTATGCCAAGTACACGAAGTGCGAGTTTTGGTTAGATCAGGTGGCATTTCTGGGGCATATTGTTTCAGCAGATGGGATTTCAGTGGATCCGGCGAAGGTTGAGGCGGTGACTCAGTGGAGAGCCTCGACGAGCGTGACAGAGATCAGGAGCTTTGTGGGACTTGCTCGGTATTACAGATGGTTCATTCAGGACTTCTCCAGACTTGCTTCGCCGCTGACAGCATTGACGCAGAAGGGCGTCAAGTTCGTTTGCTCCCAGAAGTGCGAGGACAGTTTTCAGGAGTTGAAGAGGCGACTGACGACAGCGCCGATTCTGAAGCTACCGAGTGGCAGTGGAGGCTACGTGATTTACAGTGATGCATCAGGGGTTGGCCTGGGCTGTGTTCTGATGCAGCATGGGAAGGTGGTGGCGTACGCTTCGAGGCAGCTGAAGGTAAACGAGAAGAACTACCCTACTCATGATCTGGAGTTAGCAGCGGTGGTTCACGCATTGAAGACCTGGCGACATTATCTTTATGGCGAGCAGTTCGAGGTCTTCACCAATCATCAGAGCCTAAAGTATTTGTTCTCTTAGAGGGAGCTGAATATGAGACAGCGCAGATGGCTTGAGTTCATTAAGGACTACGATTTCACCATCTCCTATCATCCGGGGAAGGCGAATTCGGTCGCAGATGCACTGAGCAGGAAGGTTGAGGTGTCAATTGCGAGCTTGTGCATTCAGGAGTGGAGGCTACTCGAGGCATTGTCAGAGTGGAGGCCGTTCACCGAGGGCTCTGAGGGAGCAATGATTGCTAGGCTGAGGGTAGAGCCGCAGACCGTCTCACGCGTTGTGCAGGCTCAGTATGGTAATGAGGAGTTAGCTGGTCTGTTACAGTTGGCTGCCAGAGATGGATCAGACTTCAGTGTGGGGGTTGATGGTGGTCTGAGGTTCAGGAGTCGGATCTGGGTGCCGATGGTTGATGGGCTGAGAGATGACATCATAGAGGAGGCACACCAAGCGAGATATACCATTCACCCTGGGAGTACGAAGATGTATAAGGACCTGCAGCGGAACTTCTGGTGGAAGGGCATGAAGAGAGATATTGCTGACTTTGTGGGCCGGTGCTTAGTCTGTCAGTAGGTGAAGATTGAGCATCAGCGACCAACAGGACCGATGCAGTGTATAGAGCTTCCTGAGTGGAAGTGGGACCACGTGACGATGAATTTTCTCACAGGACTACCGAAGACGAGGAGATTCCACAACGCGATTTGGGTGATAGTCGATCGACTGACCAAGTCGGCGCACTTCTTAGCGATCAGGACCACATTGCCTTTGGAGGGTCTAGCTAAGTTGTACGTGGAGGACATAGTCAGATTGCACGGAGTACCAGTGAGCATCATCTCTGATCGGGATCCCAGGTTTACATCCAGGTTTTGGGGGAGTCTGCAGCAGGCTTTGGGGACACGACTGAGGTTCAGTACAACGTTTCACCCGCAGACAGATGGTCAGTCAGAGAGGACGATCCAGACCCTGGAGGATATGTTGAGAGCATGCACACTGGATTGGTCAGGACATTGGGAGGAGCACCTTCCGCTGATAGAGTTCACCTACAACAACAGCTACCATTCGAGTATTGGGATGGCACCGTACGAGGCCCTGTACGGGAGGCCTTGCAGATCACCGGTATGCTGGAGTGATGTGGGCGAGAGGCAGCTAGTGTGGCCAGAGCTCGTGCAGATGTATGCAGAGAAGGTGGATGTGATCCGGAGGAGATTGGCCACAGCGCAGAGCAGGCAGAAGAGTTATGCCGACAGACGCAGACGGGCGTTGAGCCTTGAGGTTGGTGACCACGTGTTTCTGAAGATTTCCCCTGCCCGAGGAGTGATGAGGTTTGGGAAGAAGGCGAAGCTCAGTCCGAGGTATGTGGGGTTGTTTGAGATCCTCGACCGAGTTGGGAAGGTTGCCTACAGGATTGCATTGCCACCGCAGTTTTCTGGTCTTCACAACGTCTCCCATGTATCGATGTTGAGGAAGTACGTTGCAGATCCAACTCACGTGATTGAGATTGCAGTACCAGAGATACAGCAGGACTTGTCACTCAAGGAGAGACCGGTCGAGATCGTTGATCGTATGGATCACCAGCTCAGGAGGCGGACCGTTCCGATGGTGATGGTCCGGTGGCAGCATCACAGTGAGCGCGAGGCCACTTAGGAGATCGAGGAGGAAGTTTGGAAGCAGTACCCGGAGCTTTTCGGTCAGTAGTTGCTTTGATTTTGGGACGAAATCCTTTTAAGTAGGGTGGATTGTTATCACCCTAACCTCGTTTTGCACTAAACCCTTGTTTAGTGGGGTGTTTTGCATGGGGAAGGGGTGGTGAATAGTGGGTTGTGATGGATGATGGAGTAGGGGGGCCGGTCACTGTTGGGTTCGGTGGGTTTTGAGGAGAGAAAACCACCAACTCTTCATTCCTCTCTTCTTCTTCTTCACTCAACCTTTCACTCATTTCTTCTTGTTCTCTCCGGCGTCCAGAGGCTGTGGAGGAGACTCTAGCGCATGGAGGCGAGCGTGGAGTCGAGGAGGCTAGGGGAGGTCGCGTGTGAGGAGGTGACGGAGGCGCGAGCGGTGCTCTGGCGTTTCGTTGTCTTCTTTAAGGTATGTCGGCTTCTAGTTTGATTTTGTTGCTTCCCCACGGTAGTGGGATGCTGTTGGTCGGTCGGCGGAGGTCGGAGACCTCCCCGGCGACAAAAACGGCGTAAATCCTCGGCTGGCGCGAGGTTGAAGACGACCAACGGTCGACCGGGTTCCTTCGGGCGGTCGGCCGATGTAGTGTTTTACCCGACTTTAACCATCACCGGTCGAACGATGCCAGAGTGGCGGTCGACCGGTTGCTTATGTGCTGGTGAGTTTGGGGCTTCCTGTTGGTTTTCGGTCGACCGTCCATTGTTTTAGGGTCGACTGGAACTTAAGTGTACTTGAGATTTATACATGTTGTTCGACCGTTTTATGTATATCGTTCGACCGTTATATGACGTAGACTATTAGGATGACCCTGGTAGTTTTCGGTCCACCGAGACCCCTGAGTCGGTCGACCGAATAGTCTTGGGTGATTTTGACCAACTCTGGATTTTGACCTCGTATTCGGTCGACCGGTTTTAGACTTCTGTTCGACCGTTTGGACTTAAGTGACGCGCATAATAGTTCGACCGTTGTAGACTTTTGGTCGACCGAACCTATTGGGGACGATCGACCGGTTAGGCTTTTTCGGTCGACCGTTTGTGTGTAGAACTGAATTCCTGGTCTTGTGATCGTGTCAACTCTGTCCACGGAAACCCGTGTCCTCGCTTAGAGCATGAGTCGGGAGGTGACGGCGGGTACGTGCTCGTACCGCCTAGGGACCGCCGTGTGGAAGAGTGTGGACACTTGGGTCGCGCCACCTCCGGATTGGACGTGGTGTGACGTGTTGTTTCCTTACTCTCTGAGGAGTAGCAGACCTGAGGGATCGCGGATCCCAATGCGTGTGACGCATGGCTCGTGGAGCATGATGACCCAGCAGACTACGGTCTGGACCCGTCCGATGTTGGGTCGGACGTATGTTGTACCGCTGATGTTGTGTCGGCGATGCCGCCGAGGTTGTTGCCGGCGATGATGGTGCCGACGATGTTCTGGCTCGCGGTTGTGTCGTCCGATGTTGTGCCGGACGTATGTTGTACCGTCGATGTTGTGCCGGCGATGCCGCCGATGTTGTTCCAGCGATGATCCCCAATTGGGCACCTATCCTGGGATGTTGACCGACCGGGCTACGGCTCCGTCGAAGGTGGTGTTGACCACGTGGTTCCTTGCGTGGAAGTGCGGATGCTCCGTACCGATCCCTTAGGCTCGTGTAGTCGCGTGTGAGGGGACGCGTCGCGTACTGTCCGTAAGACCGTATGTGCCTACGGTAGGTTTCCGAGGGAGACCCGTTGTTGTTGTTGCTTGACTGATGTCCTTGTGGACCCTGTTGAGGGTCGTGGTTGTTGGACTGAGGTCTCGTTTACCCTGTTGAGGGACTTGATGCATTGAAGATGTGACATGACATGCTACTAGTATGATAGGTTCATTTACCGTACTATTGCATGCATTTAGGTGAGCTTCGCATACGGGGTTTCCTAATGGGAAACTCAGGCATCGTTGTTTGATTCATGTTTCAGGACCGCAGTAGGTTCTGCCGGGTGGTGACAGCGGGCGCACACATTTTGGGGCCAGGATCCTCATCGGACTCTTCGAGGTCGTCGTGATTGCTTTACCTGTCTTTTCATTGTACTGTTGTAATCACGTCTTTTGACAAACTCAGTTGTATTATTGGTGCACCGACTGTTGATTTATATGACAAATGTGTGGGCATGGAAACTTTGAGACGGAACTAATCGTAATCATGTTGGCTATGTTGAAATGGGGTTTCACTAGAAAAACCTTTTCACAAAGTCGTATATCATTATATTTCTCATACGAGATAGTACTACCTTATACGAGATAGTACTATATATTCATAGTCATACTTTATGGTTGTTCTGTTAGGGTTCATGATACCTTTGGACTTAAAATCATTCTTTGATTCTGTTAGATGCCTACACCTCTTCAAGTGGAAAAATTAGGACATTGATATAAGTTTTGAATAACTACGTGTCTTAGGAAGTTTCACATATGACAATATAGCTTGAGTGTTTGCTGTGTTGCCAATAATGCTTAGAATTTTCAAGTATTATCTGAAAATGTAGTAACAATCATATGTTGGTAAGTACTGCGATAGTATTTATATAGGGAGTCTATTTATATAGCAATAGTTTGCTAGACGGTGCTTGTAACAACCCTAAACCCGATTAGGGGTTAATGGGTGGTTAAGAAGTGGGTTACACGGGGAAGGGAAAGGAAGGTGATGGGTTGGGGGCTGTAGGGTGGTGTTGAGGGAGGAGGTTGTTGTTGGTGTTTGCGGCTCGTGGAGCCTGATGACCTGGCAGACTTCGGTCTGGACCCGTCCGATGATGTGCCGAACGTATTGATGGACCACCGTTGCAGCGCCGGGATGCCGCCGATGTTGATCCGGCGATGATGATTGATGGGCCGATGATGATGTTCCGGCTATGTTCCTCAGATGGGCACCTACTGAGATGATGATTGATGGACCGACCGAGCGACGGCTCCGTTGGTGTGGTTTCGACCACGAAGTTACAGATCTGTTTCTTATGGTGCAGACCTGGCGGATACTCCCTGCCGAACCCCATGTTTAGTGTAGTCGCGTGTGGGGAGTATCATGTCTTGTTCCGTTAGACCGTATGTGCCTACGGTAGGTCTCCTCGGGAGACCGATGATGATTGTTGGACTGATGTCCCATGTTACCCTTCGAGGGAACTATTTTCCTTACTGTTGATGACATGACATGCTACTAGTATGATAGGTTCATTTGTACTACTTCATGCATATAGGTGAGCTTGGCATACAGGGTTTCCTTATGGAAACTCAGGCATTGTTGTTGCATCTTTTTAAGGACCACAGTAGGTCCAGTTGGGTGGTGATCAGCGGGCGCGCGCATCTTGGGATCGGATCCTCTATTCGGACCACTGAGGTTGACATGATTACGTTTATCTTCCTTTTGTTGTTCTGTTGTAATCATGTACCGTTTTGACAAACTCTGATGTAATATGGTGCACCGCTTATATGTTTTATGAGAAGTAACAGTCCCGTCTTTGATTATTGTGTTTTATTGCCTTGATTATAAATTTTTAAATTTCCGCTGTTTCGGGATGTTACAATTTGGTATCAGAGCAGTCGATTCATATGCGGTTCCCAATGAAATCACCGTTGTAGTAATAGGACGCATGCATTTTATCTTTTAGCATGCATTCATGGCTGAAGTTTGTAATTATTTCTTCTGTCAGATGGCTCCTAGACGCGTGCAGAGTTCTCTGCGTGATCGCGATCCCAGCGACGACACTGGAGGCGCCAACTGGGACAGGTTGGGCGAGTTTCTGGAGCGTCAGGCAGCCCAGAATGTGCAGGGCGGGGTGGGCGCTGAGCATGATCGGTTTATGCGTCAGCACCCGCTGAGTTTTGACGGCAGGAGTGCTCCAGAGGTAGCAGAGGACTGGATCTTCAGGATGGAGAAGATCTTCCGAGCGATTGGAGTTGCACCTGAGAGGAGGGTGGATATGGCCACCTATGTGTTCGATGGTGAGGCGGCCAACTGGTGGAGGACTACGTCCACGGTTTTGTTTGAGGATCGTGAGGACGTCAGCTGGGAGGAGTTTATGGAGGTGTTTCATGAGCAGTATTTTCCCCAGCATGTCAGGGATCGGAAGAGGGAGGAGTTTATGTCACTGCAGCAGAAGGAGATGACTCTGGCGAGTTACATCAGCAGGTTCTACGCTTTGGAGCGTTACTGCGCCGAGATTTGTGTGACCCCAGAGCAGCGGGTGAGGAAGTTTGTGAAGGAACTGAGGCAACCGCTCCGATCACGTGTGATCAACAACATGCCACGGACCCTTGCAGATGCGGTGAAGCACGCTACTATCATTGAGAAGGACCAGAGGGAGTGTCTTCAGGAGGCGAGGAAGGCACCAGTGAGCACCGGTAGCCGACCATTCGGTCGTATATACAAGGCTCTTCCTTACTTTGGACGAAGTGAATATTTTTGACTTGCTCGTCAAAGTGTTTGTTCCAACTCCTTGATGCTTGCTTCAATCCATAAATGGATCTTTGAAGCTTGCATACTTTCTCATTATTCTTTTGATCTTCAAAACCTTGAGGTTGTACCATGTACACATCCTCCTCCAAGTTCATATTAAGGAACGTTGTTTTGACATTCATTTGTCATATTTCATAATCATGAAATACAACAATAGAGAGCATAATCCGAATAGACTTGAACATGGCAACCGGTGAAAAGGTTTCATCATAATCAATTCCTTGAACTTGAGTGAAACCTTTTTCTACAAGCCTTGCTTTGTAGCTTGTTAAGTTCCCATCCATGTCCATCTTCCTCTTAAAGACCCATTTATTTTGAACGGCCTTCTTTCCTTGAGGATGGTCAACCAAGTTCCACAGTTGATTGTCATACATGAATTCTATTTCGGTCTCCAGGGCTTTAAGCCATAGTTTGTTGTCTTCTCTTTCCATTGCTTCTTGAAAGGTCGATGGATCATTGGTATCAAATACTATGATCTCATAAAGTCCCAATTACATATTGGGTTTCTTCATTTCCCTCGTAGACCTTCTATGTTCTTTTGTTCTACGTGTACTTCTTGAACTTCTTCCACAATTTCTTATGGAATTTGTTCAGGTTCGATTCTCGAACGTACACTTGGTGGGGAAGACTGAGTTTCACTCACAATTGCTTGCGATGGTCTCTCACTCATGCTCCCACTAACCAAAGGAACCTCGGTTGGGCCTTCATGATCTTGAATGTTATCATTCATATCATGATCTTGTGCAATATCTTGAGTTTCCTCAAGCACAATTCTTCTCCCACTACTTTTAATTCTTTCGAGAAATTCTTTCTCTAAGAATACGACATCCCGCTCGACAATCACTCGATTGGAGGTTTTATGCCAAAAGAAATATCCTCTTGTCTCAAAAGGATAACTTATAAATAAGTGTTTATCCATTTTTTGGTTGAAGTTTGGTCGACATCCATTTGACGTAGGCCTCACAACCCCAAATATTGAGAAAATTGAGCTTAGGTATTTTACGTCTACATAGGTCATGAGGCGTTTTCTCTACAGATTTCGATGAAACATTATTTAGTGTGTAAGCCGCAACTTCTAGTTCATAAATCCAAAAGTAAAACGGCAATTCCGCTTGACTCATCATTAATCGAACCATGTCGAGCAATGTCCTATTTCTCCTTTCGGATACCCCATTCCATTGAGGTGTACTGGGCGGAGTGAGTTGTGGCACAATACCACACTCCTTTAGGAATGAATCAAATTCGGTACTTAAGTACTTACCTCCACAATCGGTTCGTAGACACTTGCTTTTCTTGTTGAGTTGATTCTTTACATCATTCTTGAATTCATTAACTTATCAAAGGATTCACTTTTGTTTCTCATTAGATAAATATAGCAATAATGACTATAGTCATCCGTGAACGTAATGAAGTACTTAAAACCGTCTCTTGCACTTGTACCCTTTGGACCACATACATCGGAATGTTTCAAGTCCAGTAAGTTATTCACTCTCGGGCCTTTCTTCTTGAAAAGCCTCTTGGTCATTTTGCCCATTAGGCAAGGTTTGCATGTCTCCAATGATTTAAAATCAAGTTGACCAAGAAGGTTAACTTCTTGCAATTTTTTGCTACAGTACACCCCGCAAGTGTCCAAATTGGCCATATGCACCTGCTTTTTTGGTATTGCCGCATATGCCTCTGGAAAGCATCCTATTTGCGCAAATGCACCTGGGCCGTTCGTGGGCCCCACTCCAGAGAGACGACGTGAATGGGTTGTTAATGGTCGTCCAAATCGGTTCGTGATCCGTTTGGTAGGATGTGTGATTTGAGATTGACTGTAGGAAAATAAGTTTTACTAAGACTAATCTAAGATCATGACTAAACCATTACAGTGCTGGAATTACTCTGGATTGACTCCGGCATCACTCTGGATCGTCTATGGAATCGCTCTGTATCGACTCTGGAATCGTTCTGTATCGACTCTGGAATCGTTCTGGATCGTCTCTAGAATCAATCTGGATCGACTCTGTAATCAATGTGAATCGACTCTGGACAATCTGGATCGGCTCTGGAATCACTCTGGATCCAATGACTGGATCCGTGGGACTACGTCGTGGGACTACAGTCATTGGATCCAGAGTGATTCCAAAGTCGATCCAGATTGTCCAGAGTCGATCCAGATTGATTCCAGAGTTGATCCAGATTGATTCCAGAGACGATCCAAAACGATTCCAGAGATGATCCAGAACGATTCCAGAGTCGATACAAAGCGATTCTGATTGAACGTTTTATATTAAACCGTAAGTGCACGGCGTCGGTGAAGACGTGGAAAATACGGGTCGTCCACAGGGAGGTGAGCAACCTCTCATTTGCATGAAATCAAGTGGCAAAAATAGGGAAGAGAGTTTGATTATCCTAATCTATGCTACAATACACTACGAAGTAACGCATGAATAAGCAAACAACAAACGAGGAACTAAAACTTAACTAAGAACGAAATAAGTGTGCTGGAATTCAGAAATCGGAAAACCCCTAAAGGGTGGAGTTAGTGCACACATGCAAAGAGGTGGGTGTTGAATACATTCTTGAAGCACAAATAAAGATAGTGTTTTCATGCATAGGAAGTGTCTAAATGTTATGTCAAAACCTATCAATCCATACACTAACCTAGTTGATTAACATTTACATACACAAGCTGGTTATTTCAGAACCTAAACAAGCATGAGAGTTGTCTGATCATTTTCGAAAAACTCATCAACTCATAAGTTCTATCCTATACAAGCAAGCATACATTCATATTTTATCAAGACATTGTATATAAAGCATTCATTCCATTCTCTTTTGCATGTATGAACATCAACTCCACCCCCAAAGGGGATGGACTACTCACTACACATTAGACTAATTATTAAACTAAGCAAGGAAAGCATATTAACTAAGCTACTAAAACTAATGAAATTAAATTAAACTAAGTAAAACAAGCAACATGAAACACACAACATAATAAAGAAACTTTTATTAAAATGACTCACAATTCAAGTAGCATCCTCCTACTTTAGTGTGTGCTTCAAGGCCTCACTTCAAGTATGAAGAGTAGCCACTCAAAATGTGAAGTGATTACAATAGAAGGTGAAGAGTTCTATTTATAGCCATAGAAAAAGGTAATCCGGGACAATCCCCCGGTATAAGACTAAACAAATACCAAAAATAGAATAAACATCCTCTAATACATGTGCCACAAATATCTCCGCGGATCCGGGTCAACCCGGACCGCCAATTAGCGGTCTACAGGATCCGGATCGTCCTGGGCTTTAGTCTCGGCTTTCCATGCTGGTATTGTTTGTCTTTGATGCGGTTACTTGACTTGTTGGAGCTCCGACCCGAATAGAATTGCGAAAATACTCCCCATGATGGTGTGGAGTTTTTTGTTTTGCTCTTTGGTCCTTTGGTCTTACGTTCAGGTCCTTCTCCCTTGCATCTTAGTCCCCAGGTCTCACAATTCAGTCTTTTTTCCCTGCTTTTGGGTCCTTTTATGCTTCATCTCTTCAAACCTATTTATTTCTGAAATTCAAACATAAAACTCGCCACATAGCATTGTTTAGATGAAAGATAATGGAAATAAGATACAAATCTAAGCATGAAATGATGTCAATCAGTCCACAGACGATCCAGAGTGATGCCAGAGTCTATCCAGAGTGATTCGATGCAGAGTGATTCCAGCACTGTAATTGTTTA
The DNA here is from genome assembly GCA_963682175.1 of Triglochin maritima. Classification (NCBI taxonomy): domain Eukaryota; kingdom Viridiplantae; phylum Streptophyta; class Magnoliopsida; order Alismatales; family Juncaginaceae; genus Triglochin; species Triglochin maritima. The sequence continues at coordinate 17,386,709 of OY821785.1, forward strand.
GTCATGGTCTTAGAATAGTCTTAGTAAAATTTATTTTGCTACAGTGAATCCCAAATCACACGTCCTACCAAACGGATCACGAACCGATTCGGACGGCCGTTAATGGCCCATTCACATCGTCTCTCTGAAGTGGGGCCCACGAACGGCCCAAGTGCATTTGCGCAAATAGGATGCTTTCCAGATGCATATGCGGCAATACCGAAAAAGCAGGTGCATATGGCCAATTTGGACACTTGCGGGGTGTACTGTAGAAAAAACCATTTCATTTATGTGACCAAGACGATAGTGCCACAAGAGTGTATCATTCACGTGAGTAGTTTTAAGACTTTTGTTATTGATGTTTAAAATTTGTCTATTATTTAATTCAAGCAAATAGTGTCAATTTTGTTATGAAAGTATTTGCATAGAAAATTCCATTCTTCGATATAGACAAGCAAGAGTTTGAAATATTTATATTAAAATTGTCCATATCCAAACATGATACAAAAATAATATTCTTGCTAATTGGAGGCACATAATAGATGTTCTTTAAACATAAATTTAAACCACTAGACAATTGAAGCTCCATGGAACCTTCTGTCTTAATGACGCTTGCACCATTTCCAACCTTCAAAATCATCTCGTTTTTTGTGAGTTCCTTCATATCCTTTAGTAGTTGCACATTAGAAATTATGTGAGCACAATATTCAATATCAATTACCCAATCATGGACAGAGGTGGCTAAATTTATTTCAATAACAAATATACCTTTAACCTTTTTGGGGTGTTTTTGCTCAATCACCCCGTTGTCAAGATCCTCCTTGTACTTGGGGCAATTCGGGTGGATGTGTCCTCCACCGCAGTGGTAACACTTCGTATTAGGAGTCGAAGATTTCGAGGAATTCCCCCTCGAGGTGCTCGCATGAGTGCCTCCTACTCCACTTCCCTTGAACGCCTTTTTGACTAATTTGTTTTTGCCTTTACCTTTGGTGATCTTCCTGCTCCCACCATGGACGGCTAGGACGTGCTTGTCCCGAACCTTGCCCATGTCAACTTCAACCGTTTTGAGAGCGTTGTGAAGCTCCTCAAGACTCACCCCTTTCTCACGCACATGATAGTGCATAATGAAGTCCTTGTAGGACTGGGCTAGAGAGCCAAGAAACAAATATTCCGTAATATCATCGGGCATCGGGGAAGAGAGCTTCGACAACTTCTCAAGGTATCCTTGCATAGTGAGAAAATGCATGGACACCGATGTTCCCTCCGCCATGTGGCACCTAGTGAGTGCTATGGTGGTCTTATAACACTCTTTTCTAGCGCTATCCATGAACATCTTTGTTAAAGCTTCCATGGTCTTCTTGGGTTTTGAATCTAAGTATTTATCTTGAAGCGAGTCACCCATGGAGGCCAACATTAGACCGTGAACATGATTTTCTTGGTCTTCTCACTTGGCTTTAGCCTCCTTCTCAATATCGATTGTCTTCTCATTTAATTTTGGGATTTCACCATCCAAAATATGAGATAGTTTCTCAAACTTCAACACGATATTGAACTTGACTTGCCAACTTATGAAGTTGGAGCCATCATTTGCCAAAGGATGTTTTTCAATCATAGATCGCACAATAGGTTGAATATTTGACATTTCTACAAAATAAATATATATGGGATTTAATGTCAATTTTATGTTTGAAAATCAATACCGCAAATAAAAATATGTCCTTAAATGCAGCAATTCAAGATCCTATCAATTATAATATAAACTAGCTAAGGGCTATCAGATATATTATAAAATCAAGGTAAGAAAATATTTTCTAATCATAACCATTTCGAAATTTTGCAAAATTTTGCATTTTCAAACTCTTAAAACTATTGTCATTTTAATTAAGAGAGAATTTGACCAATCCTCCTAAGGAAAACTCTTTTTCTAAAAACCGAGCGAGGGCTCCGGGTCTTGTTAAGAAAACTTATTTCATTTGATACGAGATACGTTTATCCATTGTATTCACAAATAAATACACTTGGTGTCCACTAATGGTGAATCTCACATCGTACATCTATTCAAGGCACAACAATAGACAACCTTATATCTCTAACTATTCCCAAAGATGGAGGAAGTTATCTCCCGCAAAGGGCGAGCAGAATATCCCTCGATCGATGACTGCTAATGCATGAAATAAGAAAGAAAATTACTTTTAATTTTTGGTTGGACGACTAAACATTTATATGTGATTTTAGAATTTAGGTTTCATGCATATTTATATCTATACACATCCTAACATTCATTCAAACAATCACATACATGTCAAGCACACAAACATAAATTAGATACATTCACACACATATTGGTGTGAGTTTATATGTCCCCTCATGATTGACCTTTCCTCCTCCTCCGCGACATCTTCTTGCACCATGGATATAAATATTGCAAAATATAAATATGCATCTCAAAATTTTGAAAATTGTCTAGTGCAAGTCCAATGTAAAAATCCTCTCATATGCATGCATATACATAGATAATTGCCTTTTACATACATAAGCCTATGTGATTGAATAATAATAATAACACTCACATCATTCATTCACACATGGCTCGATGGAACATACAAACTCACTTGTCCCTGCAAAAGAGAATTAGTGGAACGCATGTACATATACTATATATTACTCGATTTAGTTTATCCTTCATCTCTTAATCAAACAATTCCAAAATCATTTGAAAACCATTAAAATGATTTGTGCATCCATAGTTCAAAATATAAAACATTTGAACAGCAGTTTATTTAAATTCCCAAAAGAAAAACCTTAAATAAACTTATTTGTCTCTTTCGCTTTGTCGATTCCTTATAAAATAATCATTTAATATAAAACGAAAATTTTACGTATTAGACATAAGTCTAAATCTTAATCCTAACATTCATATGACATGTTTTAAAATATTTAAAATTATCAAAAAAATCAATTAGAATTAAATCAACAAAACTGTCGAAAAACTCGAAAAATACAACAAACATAAATTGTTTCGATTGGAGATGGTAAACATGATGCATTAGGATATCTAGTATACTGGCTTTAGGTCTTATTGAGTCGTAAGGATGCACCCCGGTCTTATCTCGGGGGGCGTTTAATCATAGGGTTTCAGTACTCAAACAAATAAAGATGTCCACCCTGAACCTAGTGAGTCAAATAATTCGTATATGTTAGTATAATGAAGTTTGTCGTAGTCAAGGGCCCTTAAACTCTTTTTGCGAAACTGTAAGTGTAAGGGTTTTGGTTCCCATGTAAATAAATGAAAAAGGTGGTGTTCTCTCTTCTCGCACGACTCCTATCACTCAGGAAATTAGGTCCGAGGGGACATAGTGTCTGGTGGTCTCGAGTCATCTGACTTGGGATGCACCGACCGAACTCCTGTTACACGGGTGGTAGAGATCGCCCTATGTGGAGATTTGGGGGAAGGTGTACGTGATAGTGTAAGTCCTCACAGGCAATGATGCACGAAACCCGACCCTGGGAGAATCAAACACCAACGAAGGTAATGCTCCAAAGAAAAGAAAAAAAGAGTCAAATAAGAACCTTAATGGACTTTACACAATGTATCACTTTCAGAAGTTAAGGTTGCCCATGTCTTTCACTTAAGTCCTTAATTAACTTTCATTAATGATTCATTAGGCTAGGTGTGTGGACTGATTACATATATAGAGTTTACCCGTAGCATTACCGCGTCCAATGATCGACAAAAATGAGTCATCGAGTCGTGTAACCAGGTTTAATAATGCATCTTTGTTCGGATTTTGTGGGTGTATCCGCTGAAAACCCTCAGGAAACAACACTCGTCCTCCTTGGCGACAAGGAGGTTTAACGGCTTGTTGCACATGCTAAGTGCAACCATGATTCTTACGAAAGTGAGTTAGGATTTCCATGTTTTACGTATGCTTTTCCTTTCTTTCTTGTTTTTCTCTTTCTTTGTTTTGCACAGGACTAGCAAAAGTTAGGTGTAGGGGTATTTGATTGACGGCATTTCATGCATTCATTTATGTCTTATATCCATTATCTTTCACCTAAACAATGCTACGTAACGAGTTTTATGTTTGAGTTTCAGGAATAAATAGGTTTGAAGAGAAGAGGCATAAAAGGACCTAAACACAAGAAAAATGACTGAGTTGAGAGACTTGAGGACTAACATACAAGGGATAAGGACCTGAATGTAAGATCAAAGGACCAATGAGCAAAAAAATACTCCACACCATCATGAGAAGTATTTTGGCAATTCGGGTGGGGCCTAAACTCCAACAACTTCCTTTGGTGCATCAAACATGAAGAACACAACCCAGCAAGGCCCAACCAAAATTCGGAGCGGATCCGGTGTTTGTAGACCGCCAATTGGTGGTCGGGTTGCCTCCGGATCCGATATACTTCGGCCAGATCTTGTATTAGGGAGAATTAGATCTATTTCTGGTGGTGTTAGTCCAATATCGGGGGATTGTCCCCGATTACCTTTTTCTGTGACTATAAATAGAACTCTTCACCTTTCATTGTAATTACTACATACTTGGTGGCTATTCTTCCTACTTGAAGTGGAGCCTTGGAGCAAATACTCAAGTAGGAAGATGATACTTGAATTGTGAGTCTGAAATAAATAAAAGTTTTTCTCTGTTATGTTGTTTCTTTTATGTTGATTGCATGCTTAGTTTAATTTCATTTCAATAATTTTAGTAGACTTAGTTAATATGTTTTCCTTTCTTAGAATAATAATTAGTGTAATGGGTGGTGAGTAGTTTCATCCCCTTTGGGGGGTGGTGTTGATGTTTTATACATGCAAAAGAGAATGGAATTGAATGCTTTGTATGAAATGTGTTGATAAACATAAATGTATGCTTGCTTGTTTAGGATAGAACTTGTAACTTGATGGGTTTTGCCACAAATATTAGACACCTCTCATGCTTGTTTAGGTTGTGAAATAAACAACTTGGATATGTGAATGTTAATCAACTAGGTTAGTAATGGGATTGATAGGTTTTGCAAAAAATATTAGACACTTCCTATACATGAAAATACAACCTACATTTTTGCTTAATGATTGCATTATTCTCCATCTCTTTGTTTGTGTACACTCACCCCATTCCTCAGGGGTCCGTCTTCCTGATTTGCACTTCCACTTAGGTTCTGTCGATTTAGTTTACTTCATTAGTTGTTTGTCGCCTTTACATCTCTTGTTACTAGTTTAGCATAACCTAGATTAGTATATCCACAAATCTTCTCCCTTTTTCGCCACCTGATTTCGGCCAAGTCAGAGACTTCTCACCTTCCTGCGGACGACCCGTACTTGCCCCGTCTTCACCGACGGCTGTGCACTTGCGGTCTAAATATAAAACGATCAAACATAACCTTTCTAAAGCTCCCTGAGAATTTAATCTTCAAAAGCTCGAAATAATTAAGAAAATTCTGATGGATTAGTGGAGAGGTAAGGGAGAGAGAATTTTTGCATTAACTTAAACAAGTAGGGCACACTATTTATACGCTCTCCCAACACCCTCGTCATGGGCTACCCACTAACCCATGATCTCTTCTTTCTCTCTCATTTAAACCAATCACAAATTGACACATAATCATCCTAAAAATGTTTGACCATAATTGGAATAAATCCAGCCCATGATCAACATTATTCGCTTAATAATTCTGGAAAAAAGGTGTCCACTGGTCGACCGTGAGTAACCAACCTGTGGACCAATTAACAATTAATTGTCGTTTTTGTTGGACCATGAAACCGGCGGTCAATCCATCACACGCTACCAAAGCTACTATGATATTTTGGTCGAACAGAAGACAAATGTGTAGGATCGTGTGGGTTATGGGTCCACAATTAATGGCTAATCCTAATTCTCCACTTGATTAAGCAATCAAATGCGCAGCGGAATAAACAAACAAAAGTATAGAAAATAAATGCAAACCACAAAGGACTCGGGGGTTTTTACAGAGGTTCGGCCACCGCCTACGTCCTCTCTTGCAAGCTCCGCTCGACACTTCGAGCTCCGCTCGCGTCTTCACTATGCACTCCCCGTTCCGGGCCAGGAGAGAACGCCTTTTACAAAACAAGCTCCGCGAACAACCTCGCGAGCTTGACTTTCTTCTCTCACAATCCGAGAGGAACACTTCAGGCTTTCACCAAAGTCCTTGCTTCTTGAACAAACGAAATCTTGAGTGGAACACACTCTCTAAACTTGAGCACACTTGAATGAGATTGAAATTGATTCTAAGTGTGGAAATTTGAGGCTTTGAGTGTTTGGGATTCACTCTAATGTTTGGGACAAGTTTGTAGTGGGAGAGTTGTGTTAAAATGTGTTTTACAACTCCTTATATAGGCATTAGAGAGAATAGAGCCGTTGGGATAGATTGCGTGTGAGTTGATGTGTGATACACAAACAGAAATCTGCAGGACCCAATTCTGAGTGAATTCGGTCGACCGAAACGGGAAGAACGGTCGACCGTTTGATAGTTTTGCACAAAGTTCGGTCGACCAGTAAGGAAACGGTCACCCGCTCAACGCTACGACTTAGATACAGTTAAGTTATCGGTCGAACACCCAAAAATGAAACGGTCGACCGATTTGTACCAGGCACTTTGGGGTTGACAAACAATTACATATTCGGTCGACCGAAACATGTCTAGCGGTCGACCGATTTTCAACGGGCACTTGGGGTTTGTCAAGAGATGGACAAACGGTCGACCGATCATGGTCCTCGGTCGACCGATAAATGAAATGTATTTGGGGTATAATTGGTTTAATACGAATACGACCGTTGGGTATATACGACAAAAGTAACGGTCGGGAAAATAAGTTTAGACGGTCGACCGAACCTAGACAGTGAAAACACAAACATGATACTTGATCATTCGGTCGACCGAATGGCATGTTGCGGTCGACCGAATGTGGGCAGACAGTTAGGGTTCAGGTTTGGTGTTTTCCGGTCTAAGTTTGGGTGATCTATTGAAGTCCAAATTATGTGAAATTTAGTGTGTGACTTCTATAAGGAACCTAGTGTGTGTTTAAGTTGTTTTTAGCTTAAGTATGCTCAATTTACACATGTTCCTAAGACTCAAAGAAAATACAAAATACATGTCTTCAAAAGAGCTTGATTACATGTCTTGACTTGATTTTCCTTTCTTCCTTGAGTCTTGATCACTTGTAGAGGTTAGCACAAAGCAATATGTATGCAATGCAATATGTGTGCTACTCTACATGATTATAATTAAGATTAAGTTGATTAAATCATCAAAACATAGATTAAGGCCAAAAAGCCAACAATCTCCCCCTTTTTTATGATGGCAACCTATATCTTAATTATATCTTAATACATGGAATTTGTATATGTGAACTATGCATATTAATGCTCCCCCTATGGATGTACATAGTTTTTGTTCAATTTTTATACCAAATTCCAAGTTACTCCCTTAATTATCTCTCCCCTTTTGACATCCACCAAAAAATTGATATTTATAAAACAAATTATACGATTAAAGGTCAATGTGGATGTCTTGTAATGAAGTTGCTCCCCCTAAATTTTGCACTTCATTACTCTAAGAAAATGATATTCAATAAGCTCCCCCTATCAATAAGGCTATATGGAAACTAAGAGTATGATTCAAGTTAAGTTCATTTAAGTTTCTACTCAAGCCTTATTCTAACATCCATTCAAAATTTGACATTTATAATCAATGGATGTGATATATGATTTGCAATGAATAGGGTATATGATATGTCAATTAAGCATATAACCTAGACTAGAGCTAAATTAACATGAATTGTAGATGATAGAAATTTATACCAACTTTAGTCTTGAATTAGCTCCATTCTTGACTTGGTGATGCAACCGGATTCGAATTCGACGCTTTGGCTCACCCGGTCACCACCAATCTCCTCCTCAAGCTCCTACAAGTGTAGACTTTGGTACCCATTTTTGCTTGGCTCCATTAAGTTTAGCTTTTGGTACCCAAATCCAAGTTGATTTTGGTACGTCTACACTAGTTTTTCTCTTCATGGCATTATGCTGATAATAATTGTTTTGAACAGGAAAGTTCTTAACATAATAATTATTTGTGTTGCCATGTGTGAACTTATGCAATTTATTTGACAATTTTTTGTTTAATGCATTAAGTTCACTGTTTTTAGTTGCTAGAGATTCATTTAAGCAATTTAGATTTTTAATCATAGAATTATGCTTTTCATTCATGTTAAGCATGTGAATCTCTAAATTTGCAACCTTTTCATTCATGCAATTCAAGTCATGTAATAATTGCTTGCTTTCTAAATGAGATTTATCAAGTTTAATAATCAAGTCATTAGTATCAATTTCTAGCATATGACTATCAATTGCATGAGATGAGGTAGTTTTATCATTCAAATTTTCTTCCTTCAAGCATGCATTCTCTAAAGTTAGAACTTCAATTTTAGCAAGCAAATCATTTTTATCATCTAACATAGATGCATTTTGACATTCAAGATCATGGATTTGCTCATTTGCTAATTGATTAGTCTTGTGAAGTACTCTATATTTTTCAAATAATCTTTGAAATGCATTTTGTAGTTCATTAACATCATAGGCATTATCTTTTGAACTACTACTTGAAGAAAAGCTAGAAGATACCTCATCTTCACTTTCTCCATCGGATGAGCTTGATGATGATGAAGATGTTGAGTTAATCTCCATTTTCTTTGCTTGAGCTACATCATTCGGATTTGCTTCTCCCTTCTTCCCGGTTGGTGAATCTCCTTCACCAATTTTTTTTCTAATGTTTGTCATATAGAATGAGCACTATCACATGAGAAAACAAGATTAAAAAGTTCATCTCCTAATGCACAAAATCTGACATTCATAGCCTTAGCATTTAGGGATGCATTTTTCTCATCTTCTAAACTCCGTTTACTAATATGACATTTAGGTGATTCATATGGAATTTGAATCATAAACCACATGTTAATGTTTATGGATTTAATGAATGACATCATTTTACTTTTCCATGAAACAAAATTATTTCCATCAAAATATGGTGGTTTACATGATTCACTAGGTGTGGATGCATTAAAAGCCATGTTAATTTATCGGTTAAGAACAAAATTAACGAACGAGGCTCTGATACCAAATGTAGGATCGTGTGGGTTATGGGTCCACAATTAATGGCTAATCCTAATTCTCTACTTGATTAAGCAATCAAATGCGCAGCGGAATAAACAAACAAAAGTAGAGAAAAAAATGCAAACCACAAAGGACACGGGGGTTTTTACAGAGGTTCGGCCACCGCCTACGTCCTCTCTTGCAAGCTCCGCTCGACACTTCGAGCTTCGCTCGCGTCTTCACTATCCACTCCCCGTTCCGGGCCGGGAGAGAACGCCTTTTACAAAACAAGCTCCACGAACAACCTCGCGAGCTTGACTTTCTTATCTCACAATCCGAGAGGAACACTTCAGGCTTTCACCGAAGTCCTTGCTTCTTGAACAAACGAAATCTTGAGTGGAACACACTCTCTAAACTTGAGCACACTTGAATGAGATTGAAATTTATTCTAAGTGTGGAAATTTGAGGCTTTGAGTGTTTGGGATTCTCTCTAATGTTTGGGACAAGTTTGTAGTGAGAGAGTTATGTTAAAATGTGTTTTACAACTCCTTATATAGGCATTAGAGAGAATAGAGCCGTTGGGATAGATTGGGTGTGAGTTGATGTGTGATACACAAAACAGAAATCTGCAGGACCCAATCCTGAGTAAATTCGGTCGACCGAAATGGGAAGAACGGTCGACCGTTTGACAGTTTTGCAGAAAAGTTCGGTCGACCGGTAAGGAAACGGTCGGGAAAATAAGTTTAGACGGTCGACCGAAAGGCAAAACACGGTCCACCGAACCTAGATAGTGTAAACACAAACAGGATACTTGATCATTCGGTCGACCGAACGACATGTTGCGGTCGACCGAATGTGGGCAGACAGTAATGGTTCAGGTTTGGTGTTTTTCGGTATAACTTTGGGTGATCTATTGAAGTCCAAATTATGTGAAATTTCGTGTGTGACTTCTATAAGGAACATAGTGTGTGTTTAAGTTGATTTTAGCTCAAGTATGCTCAATTTACACAAGGTTCCTAAATACTCAAAGAAAATACAAAATACATGTCTTCAAAAGAGCTTGATTATATGTCTTGACTTGATTTTCCTTTCTTCCTTGAGTCTTGATCACCTGTAGAGGTTAGCACAAAGCAATATGTATGCAATGCAATATGTGTGCTACTCTACATGATTATAATTAAGATTAGGTTGATTAAATCATCAAAACATAGATTAAGGCAAAAAAGCCAACAAAATGGTCGACCGATTCAACACGAGAAACAACTACTAGAAGTTTTCGGTCAGACTGAGTCACAAGTCGGTCGACCGATTACCACCAAGAAAAATTCGCGGAAGCTCCTAGAGGTTTTCGGTCGAACCACAACTTCTACCGGTCGACCAATTAATCCCAGAGAAAGTTCCTGGAATATTTTGGTCGACCAACACATCCATCCGATCGACCGTTCCCATACGTAATGGCTACTGTGAATTTTCGGTTGACAGGTATCTGAAAACGTTCGACCATTTTGTCCGATTTTTGCCTTTATCAAATTTTGGATTTACATCCAACAAAATTTGATCCTTGAAGTTTTTAGCAAATTCATACATCATGTAACATATTATCTTATGTAATGTCTAACTATTATACCCCATAATACATACATCTCATATGAATTTATTTATGATTCTAATTATGTCAATTTTCATGACATATTGATTTTATCGATTCACTACATGTATCACATTTCACATGAAACCCGATACATCATATGAACATAAAATCAAGTTTCTTGTTTCCCAGTTTGTGGTGTGACCTATAAGAGGATCTAAGCTATATTGACAATGATATTAAACACTTAATATCACAAACTATAAGCGGTATCTAGCTACACATTATAGTTACCCAATTAGCATAGATGTCTTGTTCACTCGAACTAAACACGATCCATTTAGTGATGTAAAAACATCACTTGTGTCTATCCCTTACCTCATGATATTAAGAGTATTATACAAAGTAGAAATGTGTCACATTTGTATTATATACTCATTTCTTGATCTCTTAAGCTAATTATAAATATGTAACTTAACACAAGTCACATTGTGCACATTATAATTTTGCTTTATCAAGGGGCACACTAATCAAATTAAACACTTCTTACGTGAAAAGATATAAGTCACGTATCTTAGGATTCAAGACACAATGAAGCATTAATGACACTAAATACAATTCCATAATGTTTCATTTATTAGGTCTATTCAATATATAAAAGTAATAATTTTCCTCTTTTCTATACTCGTGTCGTTAAATATTTGTAGAGCTACAATACTCTTTAACCAACGCGACAATCTTATCTCGGTAATTAATGTTCCATGTCAATTACCATGATTGTGAATAACTTTTGATTTATGCAAAACATTATCTTCTAGAGCTCCACAGTTAGGGACCAAAAGTCTCTTCTTTAACACTTCTAAAAGATGAATACATTAATCAAGGAATAACATGTCTGCACATCCAATTCATAATAATTGACATATAAAAGTAAAATTTTAGAACACATTCCCTTCATATCTCAATTCTTCTACACAAGCTTTGGCGAGGGGAGCATTGAAGGCATTGTGGTTTCTGAATTTATGGCTGCATTGGCTATAACATAGATCTCTACTAACATCAAGAAAAAATAACCATTAATCATCATAACTTACTTGCACTTATTTATTTTTTTGATGTCAAGAAAAAATGAACATTAATCATCATAACATAAGTTGGACAATTGCCTTTGTATTTCATCAAGTAATGGACAGTCGAAATGGTCGACCGAACTTGTGCAGATTTCTGCCCGATTTCTACTTTATAAACTCGACGTTGCCAATGTCATTTGGCCTCCAAACTGATAGTTCACAATCTTGGGTGTGTGCGGTTAAATTTCTAAGTGTTAGAACTCAACATCTTAATCGTCGATTTTTAACATAATGAACTCGACATCGTAAGGGCTGAGTTCTAATAAACGAGTTCATTTTGGAGTCCAAACTTGTATTGCACACTCCTGAGTGTGTGCGAAAAAGTCTAAGTGCTAGAACTCGACATCTTTATTGTCAAGTTCGGTGAAATTCTACATAACTCAACGTTTAAGATGTCGAGTTTTTTAAACACTAAAATGTAAGACCCCCGCCACCACGTGTCGCGATGTGTTAGTAGCGGGACTAGTTCGAGAATATTTTTGGAGGGAGGTTTAGAATGAATTTTTAAACAAAATATTATTTTGAATTTTTTTCAAATCAACAGTGCGTGCAGCATGTAAATAAGCGCACGCACGTGCCGTAGCAGCACAACACCTCACCTCGTACACTTTCCCTTTCCCTTCTTTCCCACGCTCCTCCACGACCGAAAAAAGAAACACACCATCAGCCAGTAGGCGTTCCTTAGCATTTTACCACTCCCCCAAAAGCAACCTCCCCAAATCCCTCCAATCTCCGATCCACACATTTCCCCCAAAATTACTCCCCGAATTTCAGTAACATGATCAAACAGATACTCGGGAAGCTCCCCAAGAAGCCCTCCTCCAAGTCCTCCAATCAGAAGGAAACTGGGCCCGGTTTAGGCAATAATCACGGGAATACCCCTAAGAACGCGTTTAGTCGCTCCAGCTCCGGCCTCGCCTACGGCTACGGTGCCGAAAACGCCCCGAAGAAGCCGTCCGGATGTAACGGGAATGCCGCGGTGGCTTACGAGCCGCTGCCCGCGTTCCGTGACGTGCCGAGCTCGGAGAAGCACGCCCTTTTCCTAAGGAAGTTGAGTATGTGCTGTGTGGTTTTCGACTTCACCGACCCCTCAAAGCACCTCAAGGAGAAGGACGTTAAGAGGCAGACGCTTCTCGAGCTTGTTGATTATGTTACGGCTGCAAATTCCAAGTTCAGTGAAGCCACGATTCAGGAGGTCACGAGAATGGTTGCCGCCAATTTGTTCCGTTCGTTGTCTCCGGCGAATAGAGATAACCAGTTGACGGATGCTTATGAAGGCGAAGAGGAGGAGCCCACGACGGATCCCGCTTGGCCGCATCTTCAGATCGTCTATGAGTTCTTTCTGAGGTTCATTGCATCTCCGGAGATCGATGCGAAGCTAGCCAAAAGGTATATTGACGTCTCATTTGTGCTTAAGTTGCTTAATCTTTTTGATTCGGAGGACCAGAGGGAGAGGGAGTATCTCAAGACGATACTCCACCGGGTTTACGGCAAGTTCATGGTTCACCGTCCTTTCATCCGGAAGGCGATCACGAACATATTCTTCTACTTCATTTTTGAGACGGAAAGACACAATGGGATTGCGGAACTGCTTGAGATATTGGGAAGCATAATTAATGGGTTCGCCTTGCCGCTTAAGGAAGAGCACAAACTGTTTCTTGTTAGAGCTCTGATTCCGCTTCACAAGCCCAAATGCATGGCTGCCTATCACCAGCAGCTCTCCTATTGCGTGATACAGTTCGTCGAGAAAGACTTTAAGTTGGCGGACATGGTGATTCATGGACTGCTGAAGTATTGGCCGATTACTAATAGCTCGAAGGAAGTTATGTTTCTTGGAGAGTTGGAGGAAGTTTTGGAGGCCACTCAGATTGCGGAGTTCCAGCGGTGTATGATTCCCTTGTTCAAGCAGATCGCACGTTGCCTTAACAGCTCACATTTCCAGGTATTTGGTTCTTCCTTTTAGATGGCACTATTTAGTTGTTAACTCTATGTTAGCTCTATTTATTTGTTAAATCTGTGTTTTGTGACAACAAAATTTTGCTTCACTATCTATCTATGTCGATTGACGTGAATTCAGTCCGTTTTGACAAACTTGTCTATCTATTTCATGTCAATTTTTGTGATCCCAACAAATGTAGCAAATAAGTTGAGAAACCTACAAAGAAATTTCCTCTGGAAAGGAGGAAAGGGTGAGAACACTCGGGTTACCCTCTTGTCCCTTGGAAGATTGTGTCAACCTAAATCCCAGGGGAGTTTAGGTATCTAAGACATAAAATCCTTTAATAAGGCTTTATTGGGTAAATGGGTTTGGAGATTATCTGGTCCACCTGACCCAGATCCTCCCCTGTGGAAATTTGTAATCCGAGATAAGTACTATCATGGCTCGTCTGCTTGGTTCCCTGATCATATCAAATCTATAAATGGCCTATGGAGTGGTGTTCTTGGTGTGGAGGAGGTGGTAAGATTAAGATTGAGGTGTGTTGTTGGTGATGGAGTGGACATTAGGTTTTGCTTAGATAGATCGTTTGGTCAATCATCTCTTATGGTTACTTTTCCCTTACTCTATAGGTTAGCGGTGGATAAGGAGGCGTGGGTTGTTGATCTTCTGACATGACATGATTCATCACCGGTTTGGAATTTCTCTTTCTCCCGATCCCTCTCGGATCGTGAATCCTTGCAATTCCGTGATCTTTTGGTTTTGTTAAATTCAGTTTCTTTCTCTTCTGCTGCCGTTGATTCTCTTATTTGGTCTTTTCGATCTAATCTATCTTTCTCGGCCAAATCCCTCTATCAAATTCTTCTTGGACCAGGGCCGTCTTTAGACCTTGTATCGCTGATTTGGAACAAGAATGATGCACCACCAAAAATTTGTTTCCTGGCTTGGCTGATTTTTCAAGGTAAGACTTTGATGGAGGTTGCCCTAAAATCTAGGGGTTGGAGCTTGGCTTGTAGATGGCCACTATCTTTGGTAGAGGAAGAGCTTAATGATCACATTTTCAGAGATTGTGAGATTACCAAGACTTTGCTGGAGAGGCTTACGTCTAAGTTTGCCATGGGTATGGTCGTCGTGGGTGGAGATTTTAGGCTAAATTGGACTCCAGATGTTCTTAATGGTTCCGCCAAGGAAGCTGGAATCCTTGGCCCCTTTGCCTTATGGTGGAATATTTGGGTAGCACGTAATAGACTACGGTTTGACGACAAGAGAATTGTAGCTGAGGAGATTTGGCAAAAGTTTGTCTTGGATGTCTTTATGTGGCTGAAAATTTCAGGATTTACAGTGGATTGTATTTTTTAGAATCATTCCCTTTGTTGGGTGATTGCGAGATTTTCTCATGTTGTTGTGCCCACACCTTGTGGAGTTATTTTTTGGACATTCCTGTTCAGTTGAGGGCTTGTTGGAATCATGTTTCCGACTTGTTTTTTGTTTTTCCTCTTTTTGATTGTTTTTTTCCACCTCTTGTATCCCCTCTTTATTCTATAAATGATAAAAAAAAGAATAGTTAAGCAGATCTGAAAATATAGCAACCGCAAATGGAAATTATTAAAATCTTATATGTAATTTCAAGTCGCTCATTACTAAATCTTTAGTTAGAGTACTGGTGCTTCAAAGCAACTTAGTTCGTGTTCCCTATACATCCGTGAAATCTCAAACTTCATAGCCATTTTTGGTAAATTGTAAAACGCTTAGTTGTCCTGTTCTTGTCGTCTCATTCTTCAATTAGCTTCATCCTATCATCAATATATGTAGTTTTGTTAACCTCTTTTGTCGAATTCACATTAATGTTTGCATCGCCTCTCTCAAACAAGCAATTAAGAATGAGAAACACTTAAAAATGAGGAACCCGAGGAAGACTGGTTGTCAATTGGCTGGCACTATTTTCAGAGTGAGGATGGTAACACGTTAAATCTGAAGTAATTGGAATTTTTTGTGGGAATGTGTAACAACTAGTACTTACAGAAAAGGAAGATATTGCAGTAAAATACTCTCTTCCGATTCTGTAATTTCCATTTTATGGCATTTAGCATGTAATTAATTCATCAACAAACTGTAATGAATTGTGAATCTATATATACCAACTTGTATTAAATTAAGTTCCTAGAAAAGTGAATGCTTATTGCTTTGCTATTTCTTATCACTGTCCAATTTTCACATGAGAATGCAACGGCGTGTTAAGTTTAACACCTATAATTTAGAATGGTAGTAAGTTAAGTTGTTTTGTACTCCCATAATATATATGTGAGATGTACAATCTCATTAAGTTGAACAATTGGCCACTATATGCTAATACTACTAAGCAAAATAATTTTGGTAATACGTAGTTGTCAACGTAGTTTGGAATGAAAGGCTTTGTTGTTGTTGTTGTTGTTGTAGTTGTCAACGTACGTGGTCATTTCATTTTTATTAGATGTCTCTGAAGAGAAACATTGAAATTACGTGCTCATAAGCATTGGAATTGCTATATAATAAAGTTATTGTAACCACTAAAAATGATTGGGTTAAAAGTTTCATGTCACGGTGATGGTTGCTCATGGTTTACATTTTTTATATGCTCAAACTCATGTTGATGTGGGACCGCAAGCACTTGCTTAACATGAAAAGATGATCACGTGTGAAACGAGAGCTAATGCGAGAAGAGTAGGAAAATCATGCGTCATTCACGTCGACACATGCATATTAGGATAGAAGTTTCTATTCCTTTATTGTTTGTCTCATTCCTTCACATGTTAGTTGGAGTAGATTCCATCTTATCCTAATGAACTAGGGAGTGGATAAGAGTGGTTGCAATTGTCTTATCCATTTGGGGATTGATCTTATCCATATCAAGAGGGTCTTATCTATGTAACAAACTCTTCTATTTAAAGAAGACCACCCCATGAATAAAGGAATCAACTTTGACTCTAAAAATCACTCTTTTTCTTTGTTGGTGGATTCCAACTCTTTTCAAACTTTGGTGGATTCTAAGTTATATTTCTCGGTTGATCTTGAGGCTTTTTTCGGCGGATTCTGGATTTATCTCGGAAGCCGAAGCTATATTCGGCCACATCAGTTGGTATCAGAGCTTTGAGCTCCTGGGATGTCATAGGCGCGTGGTGGTGTCATGTGACGAGAGTGTGGAGGGAAATCGGCGTCGCGAACCACCACCTAGATGGCGACATTTTGACACGTTTCCACTCCTGTGCCAGTCGAGCGGTAAAACTAACACATTCGAGATAAAGCTCCATGATTTTTGTCGAGGTCTAGATGCGAAAATTGTCTTGCGAAGGATTCATGAGATCGATAGGTTCTTTGAAGTGTGGAATTCTGGAACACCTCCATGTTCGAAAGCCGGAGAACCATCTGAAAGGTTAAGCGACAGTATGGTGGATGTCCTTGCAAGTGGACTGGAGGTGTAGTGGCAAGAAACCTTTGCGAACGTGGACGAGAATGAAGGCATTTTGAAGGATAGGTTCCTACCCCCATTTGTTGAGGACGAGATGCTTGACGGGAGTGAACCTGAGGTGGACAAGAAGGAATTCGATGTCCTGCTACCGTGCGCCCATGACTGGGAGGAGGAAACTAAACCGGTCGCGTGGATGGTGCATCTCCGGCCACCGTGCGTCCATCGCCAAAGGGAGGAGGACAAGCTCATCTCATGTGTGGTACAACGACTCCCGTTGGTGCCACATTGTGAAGATGAGTATCCATGCCGCATTGTCTCACCGGAAGCTCCCGATGATGCCCAACATACAGTCTCCCCACGCGCATCGAAAACCCTCCTTCCCATCTCCACATGTGTCAACGGCGTTGCCCCACCCATGGGTGAGACTAGAGAGATCTTCGCAATCGTCGCTAACGGAAGTGTGACACCTCTCCAGGGTGAGCAATTCCATGCCCTGCCTTCCATTCTTGAAGTGTTCGAGGAATGTCACGAGCATGTGCTGGAAAGTCTCCCTCCCAGGCTCCCACTGTCAGAATCGTCGCCTATCCTGATGTTAGCTTGAGGACGAGCTCCTTTTGAAAGGAGTGGGAATGATGCGGGAGCGCAAACACTTGCTTATCATGAAAAGACGATTGCGTGTGAGACGGAAGCTAATGCGAGGAGCAGGAAAATCATGTGTCATTCACGTCAACACATGCATGTAAGTTTCTGTTCCTTTATTGTTTTGTCTCATTCCCTCACATGTTAGTTGGAGTAGATTTCATCTTATCCTAATGTACTAGGGGGTGGATAAGAGTGGTTGAAATGGTCTTTTTCATTTGGGGATTGAGCTTATCCATATTAAGAGGGTCTTATCCATGTAACCAACTATTCTATTTAAAGAAGACCACCCCATGAATAAATGAATCTACCTTGACTCTAAAAATTACTCTTTCTTTGTTGGTGGATTCCAACTCTTTTCAACCCCTTGGTGGATTCCAAATTGTATTTCTCGGTGGATTCCGAGGCTTTCTCTGGTGGATTCCGAATTTATCTCGCAAGCCGAAGCGATATTCGGCAACCCGCTGTCGTTCCTACATCACATGCTTTATTATTTGAGAGGTTACCAAACCTAATTGAACTTCATATCATCTTTTCTTGCTGTCCAGTAATGTCACTGCACGTCTTGTCTCTTGTGCATATGTGGTGGCTAGTGTTGGCATCAAACATTTGAGTGTGTAATCATCTCACATCGACACAATGATTTTTTTGCCAATTTCGGAATCCCTTAATATTGTACACAATGTACAAGGCGATGCTCAGATTTCTGACCATTACCCTTTTGCTTGTATAATGCGACCATCTGAATGCCGAGGCGAGTTATGCTCAACATGCATAGCCTCCAAATATTATTGACATTCTAACTGTTGGACCCACCACTTCCAAGTAATGGAAAGTTAAAGTTCCTCATCCAACTAATTTAACATGGAAAAGAACACATTAGTTAGCCGTTATGAAAACAATTGTTGAGTGGTGGAATGGAGCCAGACATCAAGTTGATCGATTATCTTCAACGTGTCACAACACTCCCTGAATTTGTAGTGAATTGAGGAGTTTGACTCAAATCAAGAAATGAAGATCAAATGGTGAGGATGATGTACCTTAATGACCTCAAGGAGAAGGCTGTTGGATACCATAATCGGCGATTTTCGGTGATTTTGAAACTGTATTAGTTCATTTCGTACTTTATATGAATTATTCTCAAGTAATATGTATTGAGATATATTTTTAGTTGCTCTATGCGTTCCCTAATTGTTCTCACATTTTCTGGATCCTTACAACTTAGCTGAAATTGAAATTGATTAATTGGTATGTTTTGCTCTATGCAATGAGATATTAAATTTGTACACGTGGTCGCTTAATTTGTAGATCTTATTATCTTAACCTCTGTTCTGTAAGTTGCTACAGTTGATCTGCTCTTTGTAAGAACTCTTCCCAATTTATATTCTCATAATCTCATCCATGAAATTTTTGAATGACCAAAATCACAGTACATATGTAACTGTCTACTTTTGTGTTTACGTTAGCAATGAATGAGTCTTATATTAATTATTTCCTCATGCAATCATGCTATGATTTGCCCCTACTGAAAAGATTGTGTTATTTATTATCATTAAATAAAGAAATGGGTTATTCATGCATTTCTCATGCTACGATAGATGCAATTCTCTTGAAAATATTTTGTTATACATAAAATACTGCTGGTGTTATGTTTTCCCTCTTCATTGGATTTTGCTGTAAACTGACAGATGCCATTGCCACAGGATTCTAAGTTGTAGATTGAAATAGTAAAGAGATTGATTAAAGAAATAAAAATTGAAATTGAAATTGTAATGAGAGCTGAAAGCTGCAGAATCTATGCATCTTTTCAAGTTTTATCTACTTTTTGCTTGTAAAAGAACCCATGGAACTATTTATCCTTAAATACTAGGAAGGTCGTAAACACTGCTCCCCATTGTCACATTGTAATTGTTGCTTTGCCTTAGAAGTCTTTTACGCATTCGTTGTCTTGAAATCTATGAATTAGATTCGTTAAAGAGACAGTTAAGACCAAAGATATAGTTATGCATTCTCTGGAATCCTGGGTTCTTTAATTTTAGTGCTTGTCTAGAAACAGGAAGGATGCTTTTTGTTCATGGTGCTGATCCTGCTCGATGGACCTAAAAGATTATTTGTAGTTTACGATGAATGAAAGAGTGTAGTGTTCCATCAAGTGTCCAATTTGTATGACATACTAACTCTGGTAGATTCTTGTAGCAAAAGCTACATCTTTACATGAAAGGAAATTGATTAGCATCTCTACTGAAGCCACAGCCTTCTGTTCTTATGCTTCTCCTCTACGATCATGGAGAGGGTCATTGCTTTATTTTCTGTATCCTTCAAGTAGCTGTTCATTTTACTTTGGAAAACCAACTTAAATTATGTTTGTTATCTAATTAAGGCCACCTATTTCTTCTCTTTGTCAAGATGCACAATTTTTTTGTTCAGAAACTTTTAGGAAGACCTTCCCTATATTGTGAAATAGAAACATAGCTTTGATTTGCAATCTCAGTTTCCTTATTGCTTGATGGCTATATTTGTTTTACATTTTTGACTCACTCTTCTATTTAGATTGACGATGTGCTGTATCTAGGTTGCAGAGCGGGCTTTATTCTTGTGGAATAATGATCATATCTGCAATATGATAACTCAGAACCGAAAAGTGATCCTTCCAATCATCTTCCCCGCCTTTGAGAGAAACGCAAGGCAGCATTGGAACCAGGCAGTCCAGAGCTTAACTTTGAACGTCCGAAAGCTTCTTTTAGATGCTGACCAGGAGCTATATGGAGACTGCTTACAAAGATTTCAAGAAGATGAATCGAAAGAAAAGGAAGTACAAGAGAAGCGGGAGTTGTCCTGGAAACGTTTGGAAGAATTCGCCGCCAAGAAAGCTGTTGTTAGTAGTGAAGCTGTTTTGATTAACCGGATGCATCTGTAGTCTTGCCTGAAGTTCTTGTTTTGTAGCCAAAATGGAGCTAGCTTGAGTTATATTACTGGCTGTTTCAGTGATGCAAAATCGAATAGCATGGAGAATTCCTCATGATGATGGAAAAAATTCTAACCAGAATGCAGTTCAGATGTTCGTCAGTTCGGGTTCTTTAGTGTTCTAATCCACCTGTCAATTGTGGTAACTTATTTTGTTCATATTATTAGATGTACAACTGCAATTTGTATTACTTGTATTGATATTGGATGATCTGCTTAGTAAAAATCTTGCTTTCTTGCACCTTTTTAATTTAGCCAGTCACAAGCACCTCTGTTAAAAGGAACTGATTTTTTTTAGCTTAAAAAAAGGACCGGTCTGGACCGGAACCGAATTTGCTTTGGACCTTGGAACTGAAGATCGGACTGAAACCCAGACTGACTGGTCCGGTCCAAAAACCCGGACCAAAGTTCGGACATCTTTGGTTTGTCCCACGCTATATTTGAGGAGTATCCATATAACACTTTGAATATCCATATAATAATTTACGGTCCTATAGAATCTCCTTCCTCTATTGTAACGTGATGGACCTCATTTTTCCTTTGTGTTATCAAATGCTCGTTATTTTTTCTCTAACGGAGATTTACATCCAACCAATGAAGATGACCCATGTTACAATGTTTTTCATGTAATAACCATCCTGACCAAGTATCGTTCTGATAATACAAACATGCTAATTTACCTTTAGTACTCCACTGCGATTCACATATGTTGGAAAATCATTAAAACAACAGCACATGGCTCTCAATGTGAATCATTCTTTATCATATGCATCATAAGTGTTCATTGATAACATCACATTAGATGTGTAAAATGTAAGACTATTGTTTTGTAATTCATAAGTTTTTATAACATGTTCAACAAAAAATGTGATGGATAAGATGCAAAAATGTTCGTTTATCCCTTTTCGTCTTATTTGCGCTTTTGGATTAATTCTACACTTAAGCGTTACAATTCTGAAATTTTCAGGAATTAAGATATATTTTCATGTGTTCAAACTTCAAAGTTGAAGTCAACAAAAGAAAGGACAAATAACTACCCATGATCTTCACGATATCACAATCCTTTCCCGAGACCAATTCCACCTTCGTTGGAAAGAAAAGAGATTTTTTTCAATTACCACGTGACTTTTCAAGAACCCAAGAAAAAACCATCAGAAAGTTCAGGAAGTGAAAACCCTAGCCTTCCAACATCGTCTCCAACCATATCAACATGAAAAGGAGTAAGAATAGAGTGTTGTTTGGGCTTTTGGAAGGAGGAAACATGCGTTGGGACTGTCGGGGCAGAGAGGATTTGTTGTCCATTGTTTCTCCAGCAATCTCTACCAATTCCTAAGCATCTCCTACCCCCTTTAAACTCTAGTTTCTCATTTATAAATCAAAGTCCAGTACTTTATTATTGTTTGTTTCACAATATGAGTGAGTAAATAATTCCCCTGGGTGAAGATAAAGCAAGAATTTTGGTTATTTATCTTTTTATTTTTAGCACGGAAAAAGGACGTTGCCCTCCAAATTTTTTTGGGTTGTTTATCTTCCAAACCATCTTCATCCTAAGAGCTAGCATAGCATCTTTGAGCTTTCTAACACCTAATCCTCCACATAATTTAGGCTTGCATATTTGATACCAACTCATCCGGTGCTTGTTGGTGTGATTCTCAGTCATACCCCAAAGAAAGCTAGCCATGAGCATTTTAAGTTTGTGGAGTCTGCTGTGAGGAATATTATAAACATCCATCATATGTAAGGGAATGTCGGATAGGACATGCTTTATTAGGATCAATCTGCCACCCTTGGAGAGTAGCTTCCCTTGCCAGCCTACAAGCTTGGACCTCACCTTAGTGATAATGTCTTCAAAATATTTGATTTTGGTTCTCCCTTTAAAAATACGACAACCAAGATAAGTGAGGAGGAAATCTTTTGTCATCTTAGTGTAGTATTATGTTGATCCTTCTGGAAGGGAGCTTATAAGAGACAAAAAATTGTTTTTTTGTTGTATTCACTTTCTATGCAGAGGCATTTTCATAGTTGTGAATGAAGCTCGGGAAGTTCTTCAAACATTGGTCAAGATAAGTGTATCATCAACAAATAGGAGATGATAAATTTTGGGCCATTCCAGTGGCTCTTGTAAGCTATAGTCTGGCTTTTCTTGTTTAATTAAGAGAGACCTCTATAAAACCTCCTTTGCTATAATGAAGAGCTAGGAGAGATGGGGTCCCTCGTCTGAGTCCCATAGAACTTTTACAGAAACTAGAAGTACAATTAAGCATGATAGAAAAAGAGTTGTGTTCCACACAAGCACTAATCAAACTAATGACCTCATTAGAAAAGCCAAAAGAATGCATTACTTTCTAAAGAAAAATTCATTCCATTCTATCAAAAGCTTTTTCCATGTCTAATTTAATGATTACATTACCCCCATGAATATTATCATCTAGGTGAGTAGTTAATTGTAGAGCAAGGCTAATATTATCTTCTATATTTCTTTCTTTTGTAAAAGCCCCTTGTTCTAATGAGATAATCCTAGGCAAGATTGTAGCAAGTCTAAAGGAAATGATTATTGAAATTATTTTGTAATGAACAAGACAGAGACTTATAGGCCTAAGCTCAGTAATACTATTAGGATACTTGACTTAAGGAATAAGAGATTACCCTCCCGGCCGAAGACTAGTGTTAGGTTGTACTGCAGAGCTTTCGGGGAAGGGTAGACGGGAGTGTAAGCAAAACAATGAACCGTGGTGAACTCCCTTTGCCAAGGAGAGAATCGGAAGTTTTCCAGTTCACCGTTATATTTTGTTCCGCTAGACGATCGGGCCTCCAACATTTGGGTGCTCTGGGTAGGATCAATCCATCTCACATCATCTGCAGCAACCAGAAGATCTTTGATAATATCCCAGTTGGATTGAAAGAAATGTGTTGCAAATCCATCTTGACCAGGAGAGCTCTCAGAAGACATTTGCATAAGAATCTGTTTTGATTTCATTTATATCTGGAATAGCAAGTAATGATAAATTATCCTCCTCAGTGACCAAATGAGGAATGCAATTAAACAAGTTATCATTGAAGGTATTATTTTGAGAAGTTAAAAGAGTTTTAGAGTGTTGGATACAATCCTCCTTCAAGTTGTCCACACTATTCTTGTAGGAAGAAGAGTTAAGGAGGTGTTGGATATGAGAGGTTCTTTTGTTGAAGTTGACAACTGCATGAAAATATTTTGTGTTTCTATCACTCTCTCTTAACCAATCAATCTTTGTTTTTTGTCCGTAAAATGCCTCGTCTTAAGTCAGGGCCAGCTCATACCTTGCCTTAGCCTCCTTCTAGCAATCCCAGAGTCTGACAGTTATAAGACTGAAATGTGTCTCCCAAATCAGCAATTTCAGATGTCATTCCCTTAGTGTTCTCCTTCACCATTCCAAAGACTTCCTTATTCGAAAGTTTGAGTTTATACTTGAGTGTTTTCAAAGTGTTACACAACTGTTGAATAAGATTAGGTACAGTATAATTATGGCACCACAGAATCAGCAGATCTTTAAATTGAGGCTGAGAAGTCCACATAGATTGAAATCCGAAGGGAGAGGGACCAATCC
Source organism: Triglochin maritima (assembly GCA_963682175.1). NCBI lineage: Eukaryota > Viridiplantae > Streptophyta > Magnoliopsida > Alismatales > Juncaginaceae > Triglochin > Triglochin maritima. The sequence goes on from OY821785.1 coordinate 17,411,078, forward strand.
TAGTCCAATAAGAACTTATGATAATTAAAGGCATGTGATCAGAATGAGTTCTTGCAATGTAATCAGTTTTAATGTTGTCCTCACTATTAAACCCTTCCGAAATATAGAATGCTCAATCCAATTTGCAAAAGATCTTATCAGCTCCCTTCCTTCCATTGAACCATGGGAGTTTGTCTTTGCTATCACTTGGTATTTCCAATAAACCAGAATTGTTGATGGCATTGTGAAATTCCTCATAAGACAATCTGTTTAAACCCTTGCCACCAACCTTATCAGAACCATTAAGCAAAGATTTGAAATCTTCACTAACAATCAAAGGCATATGATTATTAGAAGCAATATCTTGAAGCTGACTCCAAAGATCCCTCTTGAGCACATAATTAGTTGCAACATAGATACTGCAAAACCTTATTAAAGTACTTGAGTCTAGGATAAAAGTAAGAGCTTGATGATGGTCCCTATCTCTTATGATCATAATCTGACGTGAGTAGAAAATCCAGATTTGTTATTAGCATTTCTAAAAACATTTTCTATATGAATGTATCTGCCCAAAAAAGCCATGTGAGTATCCTTTGCCATAGGTTCCAGCAGATATAAAAGATGAATATCAATTTTCTTTCTGAGGTATGACATGGAGGTGATATTTACCACACCCCTCACATTCCATATCATTGTATTAGTCATAATGCTACTGCTTGAGATTCCCACCCCTGGTGCTCTAAAGCCTCCTAGAGGTCCTCTTTTCTTCTTGTTCAACTCTCTCTCTTTGAACTCATAGTGTGTCTGAATCAGACTTAATCAGATTTCTGCTTCCCAGAGTTGAAGTTGCGAAGTCCGGTAAATATACTTGACTTATAGGGTGCGGTTTTCACCGTAATTTAAGGACTTTAAGTGGGATCCTTACTGAAATCATCCTTGCTTATTGAATCCTCTTCTATGTTGTCTTCAATGTCAGAGGAACTAACTAAATTAATATGTTCCACATCAGGGTTCATATTTAGAGTATCAGCAGTGTTCTTTTTAGGGGGTTCCTTCAGTTTTTTGTTGATATTTGGTGGGTTAAGACTTGCACTAGTCCATGTTTCCACATCAATCTCAGTGAAGGAATTTGCCTGATTTAAGTCACCCTGGGATTGCAAGTTTCGAATACTCCCCTCCTTTGGGACTTGATGATTTTCCTCTTGCATTTTGCAGTCTCATACCTTTGTTCATTGAGATCCTCACAACAATTTTATTAAGGTGAGTAATATCTGTCATCTTGGGAGATTTCTCATTATTATTGTCCACTCCCATATGAATTTCAGGAATTAAAACAACTTCATCAACCTTATCAGTCTTCTTTTGTTAGGATTGTGACTTTAGTAATATTAGTGGGGGACACACCTCTGGATCAGATTGTCACTACCCTTATCTTTGTCTGACTTGCTCTGACTTAACTGGTCAGCTAAAATATTGTCATCATTATTAGGATCCCTTTATTCTACTGCTTCAACAGTCTTATGCAGTAGTTTAGGATCCTTATCTTTGATCCTTCTTGCTTCCGGTTTTCTTTGAATCTTGTTGTCCCTTTTCCTAGCATTCCTATTGAGGTATTGTGTCTTGTGGAATTCATTTTGATGAGTGTCCAAGTTCTTACCAGTCTCCTTTTCTCCAATAGCATTTGTAGGCCCAATGGGTTGAAGGGGTGCTTTCGGAATGGTCTCTTCTCCACTCCCTTCTTTTCTCCTATTTCCTTCCTCTTTGAATCTACAAGTATCCAAACAATGACCCAATTTGACACAATTACAACAGGGGGGGGGGGGGGGGAGTTTCTCATAAATGATTACTTGTTTTCTCAATTGATCCCCAAGCTTAATGTAGATATGATCAGGTATTGGTTTGCTATGATCCATTTCCACACAAAGTTGGCAATGACCAGGACGAGTGAACTCTTTGACATCTTTAGCAGCACAAATGTATTTTTCCAAAGATGCAGCAATAGACTCCAGAGCATCCGGAGGAAAGAGATGAGCTCCCAAATTAGGCAAGCCAATCCACAATGGGGATAAGGGGACCATTTAAATTGGGCTCCAAACCATGACTGAAATAAGGGGACCATTTAAACACTAATCCTTTTCCCAGCAATCATCCAGCCACCTTGAAGCCAAATTCTCACCATGTCCTCCTTACACTTGAATTCGATGAAAAGTGTAGCATTTATAGAACCTAGTTCACAAGAATTTACTTTGCCTAGAAGATTATCAATAGAATTTAGAGTTTCAGCAATAGTTGCTCTAAATACATTGAACTTTTCAATTAAACTCCACTTACAAAGGCTACTCATAACAACTATCGCATATTCTCTAAATTCAACTAGAGGAACCCCATCCTTTATTCCAACCAACTTGATGTGGATACATTCTTCAAATTGTGGTGGTTGATGGTTACATCTAATCACTGAAGCAAAATATATTATTTTCTCAGCCACTTGCTTATTCATAAATTTGTTTGTGTTCTGCAAAGGTGGCCAATCCCCTGTATCCAAAGGTGGAGACAATATTTCACCAATGTTGACAGCTGATTGACATTATTTCATGTTTATATTTATATCTTACATCCATTATCTTTCACCTAAACAATGCTATGTTACGAGTTTTATGTTTAGTTTTCAGGAATAAATAGGTTTGAAGAGATGAAGCATAAAAGGACCCAAAAGCTGGGAAAAAAGACTTAATTGTGAGACCTGGGGACTAAGATGCAAGGGAGAAAGACCTGATCGTAATACCGATGGACCTAAGAGCAAAACATGAAACTCCACACCATCATGGGGAGTATTTTGACAATTCGATTCGGGTCGGAGCTCCAACAAACCAAGTAGATGCATCAAAGACCAAGAAATACTTCCAGCAAAGCTCAACACAAAACCAGACGGATCTGGGCCTTATAGGCCGCCAATTGGCGGTTTGGATCAACCCAGATCCGCTAAGTTTTCTCCTGGACTTGTATTAATGTGTGTTTAGTCTATTTGTGGTATTGGTTTAGTCCCACATCGGGGGATTGTCCCGGATTAGCTTTTTTCATGTTTATAAATAAAACTCTTCACCTCCCATTGTACCCATCTCTCTCTTTGGTGGCATCTTCCCTACTAAGAGTGAAGCCTTGAAGCAAAACTCTGGTGGAGGAAGAACTGCTTGTAATTTGAGTGAGTTAATAATAGATGTTTTCATTAGCTTGTTAGTTTTTGCTAGTTAATTTCTTTTAATGTGTATTGCTTTGGTGCTTGTTTTGTTCATGCTTCTTTAGTATTTCTTGCTTGATTAGTATAGTTTCATTTCAGTATGATGCTTCATTTTATTAGAGTAATTAGTTTAAATATGTGTGAGTAGTTCCATCCCGTTTGGGGGTGGAGTAGATGTGTGTACATGTTATGTAAATGGTTTGAATGCTTAATATAAATGTTTTGTGTTGCTATAAGTATGCTTGCTTTAATTGTTAAGAATCTTACTTGATGGTTTCTGTCATAGCTTAGGTACATTCCATGCTTGTCTAAGTGTCTTAATAACAACCTTGCATTGCTCATATTCTTCACATAAGTTAGTGTTGTAAATGATAGGTTTTGTCATTAGGTACCTCTTATGCATTAACAAACACTAACTAACTTGAGCTTCTTTTATGCATTCCACACCACACTTATTTCATGTGCACACACTCCACCCCTTAGGGGTTTTCATTCCTATCTTTCTATCTTCTTCATTAGTTCTTTAGCTTAGTTGTTTAGTTATTTTATTTCAGCTTGCTTGTTTACTAGTTTAGATTAGTGTAGTGTAGTTTAATACATCTTTCTCTCCTTTTACCTCTCACCTTCGAACAAACCAATTGTCGACACCTCCCAGTGGACGACCCGTATTTGCCACCGTTTCAACGCGGCCGTGCACTTGCGGTTAATATAAAATGATCAATCAAGTTTTTGGCGCCGTTGCCGGGGAGGTGCTCTGTCCAGACGTTGGTTTGGACGATTCGAGGGGTTTTTAATTTTTTGTTTCCAGGTTTTCTTAGTTTCAGGGAACCATCGGATCAAGGGGAGGCTACTGGACAAATTTGAGGAACAGAAACTCCAAAAGGACCGCCAATCAGCGGTTGGAGACTGCCAATTGGCGGCCTGGTGAGGGATTCGTGCTCTCAATTTTTTGCTGGTAGTCAGTTCTGTAATTTGTGTTATCTGGGAGCCCTATTCTGCATGCTTTGACTTCTAGTTTGCTCCTAGATCATTAATCACTCCCCCATTAATCAACTTGGCCCTAAAATCCAAAGCAAAAGACTACACGTTCTTACTTGTTTAGGTCACACATCACGTATTGACTTAGGCATATAGTTGTCTTTTCTTTTAGCTTTATTTTCAGTTGTTAAGTGCTGGCGTGAGGTACGCATTTCCTACACTCATTCATGCATCTTGTATGCCCATGCATTAGTTAGTAGGAATTGCATCAGGACAAGAGTGAGCGAGCGTTTGATTGGAGCGATTGATTGCTAGATTTAGGATCAAAACGCTATTAAGGAGGGGCTGTCCCATAAAAGATAAGGTGGGGATTTCATCACCCTTTCCTTGGCCCCAAAAATCACTCTTAATAAAGCCTTAAATAAAAGCAAGTAGACATTGGCCCTAGGATTGCGGGCGCAGTAGGAGAGTAATCTAGTTGAGACCGTCATGACCTGATCGGCGTTGCCTACCTTGTCGATAGTAGGAGGTGCTGGATCTCCGGATCTGGTATCACTTGCTGGGCATTGTGGTCCTCGTTGTAGGGAGGTGAGGCGTGTCGAGGCTAGTGACCTCGAAGTTAGGCGTCGTCTAGCCTAAGGACCCATTGCCTTACATTGTTTGAGTCATGCTTGCTAGTTAGGCTTCTTCCTGATCCCACTACCCACGCTAGCTCTAGGTATTCTTCCCTCCTCATTTGAGTCCTCTCTTCATCTATTCTCTACGTATAGTCTCCTCCTCTGAGTACACCTTCTGTTGTGTGTTATTTTAGAGTCGAGTTGAGCATTTTATGCGAGGTTGGGCTCGTTCTGGTGAGAGCGCTCGACTCGAGAGAGTGCATATTGCTGAGATGGACGGTCTTGGTGATCGACCATCTCCGCCTCGTGCTCCTTTGGAGCAAGAGGCCGAGTCGTCTCGTGGTGGCGAGGGAGACCGGGTTCCATACATGGAATACCTCGGTCCGCTTCCGCCACCACGTAGACCTCCTTCTCCTCCTCCTTTGACTCGAGAGGAAGGGAGATTCGGCCAGGATCGTGTTCTTGGTGCACCACCACCTTTAGCTCAACATGATAGACCGATGACTTTGTGGGAGCGGACCCATCCTGTTCGGGCCTTCTTGCATAGTTGTTTCCCCTGCTCGCGGGAACAACTATGAGCTGAAACCTCAATATGTGAGCATGCTTCCAACCTTTACTGCCAATAAGGAGGATCCGTATATCTTTATACGCGAATTCGAGGAAATATGCTTCATGTTCAAGCTTCAACAACTTGACAAGGATTCAGTCCGGTTGACGATGATTTCTTTCGCATTGAAGCATAATGCAAAGAAATGGATGTATAGCCTCCCGACGAGCTCGATTCGGTCATGGGATGACTTTGTGACCATTTTTCCCTCAAAGGAAAACTCAACAGATACGGCACCAGATACATCAAATGTATCAGACCGAGACCGAATCGTTTCATGGTTTCTTTGAGAGGTTCAAGGACCTTCTCCAGCAGTGCCCTCATCATGGATTTGAGTTATGGCAGTTGTGCCAAATTGTTTATGAGGGCATCAACTACAACACCCGCACATTGTTGGAGTCGATGTGTCAGGGTGACTTCCAAATGAAACCCATCGAGGAGGCATGGGACACTTTTGATGCTATGGTTGAGCGTACCTTCAAGTGGGACACCATGACAGAGCCACCAGCCGCCAGGTCTTCTGGTCGAGCTGGATCATATCATGTTGAGTAAACTATCGCGTCTGAGGCGAAAATGACTGCTCTCATGCGTAGGATTGAGAGTTTGGAGATGGACCGAGCTCCTGTAGCTCAGGTCGCTACTCCCGGGTGTAGTAGGTGTGGACTGTCGGGACATGATGACTTGGAATGCGCTTACGCTCCAAGGGATATTGAGCATGCAAATGCGATGTATCAACCAAGGCCCTGTAACGACCCGTACAGTCACTTCTACAACCCGGGATGGCGTAACCATCCTAACTTCTCTTGGGGGTCTAGTGGAGGCCACGGTCAGAGCTCGCACGCTCAACCTCAACCTCCACCTTATCGACCTCCACGCCCATCGGCGACCTACCAACCCCCACATCAAAGGTCTCAGCACCATAATTACCAACCAGGTCAGGCCTCTTCGTCGGGTTACTCTAACCAAACTCCACCACCCCAGCGGGTTGACCCTAAGGACTCTACCCTTGAACAAACCCTTCAAACGTTCATGCAGAGCACTCAATCCATGTTTGCGGCCAGCAATAATTCGGTCAAAGCATTGGAAATGCAAGTTAGCCAGATGGGTCATCAGCTCCATGAACGTGAGAAGGGTCAGTTACCGAGTCAACCTGTGGTTAATCCCAGGGGTCAGCCTGCTCATACCAGGCAAAATGTACACAATGTTGAAAGTGACCCTTCCCAACATGCCAATGTTGTTCATACCTTGAGATCGGGAAGGGTCGTTGACAACAATGTGAAAATGCCAGAAGCCAACCCTATTGGCGAGACTTCCGAGGAGAGTCTTGAGCCTGTCAAGGAACCTAATTCTGAGACTCCTCTTCGACATTCTTATGTCCCCAAGGCACCATTCCCTCATCGGTTGACTAAAAACGTGATGAGCATTAGGATAAGATCATTGAGGTACTTAGGCAAGTAAAGGTGAACATCCCGTTGTTGGACGTTGTTCAACAAATGACACCGTATGCCAAGTTCCTCAAGGACCTTTCCACCACGAAGAGAAAAACAAATGTGCCCAAAAAGGCCTTTTTGGCCGCCAATGTGAGCTCCATTTTGACACAACCCATGAATGTCAAGTACAAGGACCCAGGTTGTCCAACTGTCTCTTGCATGATTGGGAATGTGACAATCTCTCAAGCTCTATTGGATTTGGGGGCATCTGTGAATCTCCTGCCTTACTCAGTCTATGTCAACCTTGGAATAGGCGATCTTAAACCAACGAGGACAACCCTCCAGTTGGCTGATAGATCCGTCAAAATTCCACGAGGGAGTGTGGTGGATGTCCTTATCAAAGTGTGTGAGTTCGTATTTCCAGTTGATTTCATCATCTTGAATACCGAACCCGTGTCCAACCCACAAGGACAGATTCCTGTGATCCTTGGGAGGCCATTTCTTGCGACATCTAATGCTTTGATCAATTGTCGCAATGGCTTGATGAGGTTGTATTTTGGAAACCTCACGGCGAATTTCAACATCTTCACTCTTGGTAAGCAACCCGGGCTCTTTGATGACACTGTCGGAGCCAATTTCATCCAGGACACGGATGAGCTCGATTCATTAGGCATGTTCGACTCACATCGACATATTATTGAGGTGCCTAATGACCAGGTTGCGAGTGAAGATGATCTTGAGGAATCCGCCAGCGTATCTCTGGACGAGGAGGCACATCTGGGTGCTTGCTCCTCCTACCCCGTGGCCCTTGAGCCACTTGAAAGTAACTCTGAATCCGACAAGGACCCACCTCTGGTTGAGCTTAAACTGCTCCCCGATAACCTAAAGTACATCTTTTTAGGGGATGATGAAACATTGCCACTCATTCTGATCTTGCACAAGATCAAGAGGTTGCCCTCAAAAGAGTACTCTTTGAAAACAAAGAGGCGATCGGGTGGTCCTTGAAGGATATCAAGGGAATTATCCCTGGTATTGTTCAGCATCAGATCCACATGGAAGAGGATTCTAGGCCCCGCAGGGACCCACAACGGAGATTGAATCCTGTACTGAAAGAAGCCGTCCGAAAGTAGGTTCTTAAGTGCTTGGATCATGACATAATCTATCCTATCTCTGATAGTTCGTGGGTGAGTCCTGTCCATGTGGTTCCCAAGAAGTCAGGCGTGACGGTTGTGGAGAATGAGCATAATGAGCTTATCCCGACACGCCTGCAAACTGGCTGGCGAGTTTGCGTTGATTATCGCAAGCTCAATGCGGCAACGCAGAAAGATCCTTTCCCGTTGCCATTCATTGATCATATGTTGGAAAGGTTGGTCGGACATGAGTATTATTGTTTTCTTGATGGATACTCCGGTTACAACCAAATTCCCATCGCCCCCGAGGATCAAGAGAAAACCACATTTACTTGTCCCTTTGGCACGTTTGCCTACCGTCGCATGCCCTTTGGGTTATGTAATGCGCCGGCAACGTTTCAATGGTGTATGATCAGCATGTTCTCCGATATGGTTGAGTGTTTCCTTGAGATCTTCATGGACGACTTTTCCATATTTGGCGCTTCCTTTGATGAGTGCCTTCATCACTTGAGCCTTGTCCTCAAGCGATGCCGTGAGAAGAACTGATGCATTGTATACATTGCATCATATGTCTTTCATTTAGATTAATTTTATATCAATAAATGCTACTAAGGTATGTGTTTAGTCTTATTTACAGAATACAGGGACCTGAATGCAAATTACCCATATCCCGAGCATAAATGCGTGCAAGAGACTCATTCTTGTCATAAAGACCAAGTTCAAGATTATCGGGTTTCAAATGGAAATGCATCCAAGCATAAAAACATTCAAGACCTAATTACAAAAAGGACAAAGACTTAAGCACAAAAGTAGACAAGGACTTAATTGCCAAAAGCCAAGGACCTAATTGCAAATTACGAGTAGCTTTTATTATTATGGAGAAAATCTAAAGAAAAATCAATGTGGATCTCCAAATATATAAAGAAATAAAGTCGGAGCTCAAAAGAAAGGAAAGAATCAATCCAGACGCGCAAAGGATATTGAAATCATACCATAAACACACAGGAAAACTCCGGATTAAATCGGAGCTAAAAAGGTGGCGAATCTGCCGCACAAAATTAGATCCATGCTCTAAATTTTTTACCGGTTGCGTGTTGACGCGTGTACTTTCCTATTTTATACCTAAGTCCCTTGTATCGGCTATAAATAGCCCTGAAACGATGTTGTAGAGGATGTTCTTAGTTTATGTTCTTAGTTTTATGTTCTTAATTTTAGTCTTAGTTTTTTTCTTCTCTTTAGCAATAAAATTCTGTTATTTTATTTCTTAGTTTCTCTAGGACCCCTTCTCCCTCCCTCCATCTATGAGTTTCTAACTCTTTCCAAAGGGTGGAGGTGACGGATTTAGGGTGAAGAGAAGAAGAATAAAAGTTATTATTTTTATTTCGTGTTAGTATATTTTGATTACTTGAGTTTATGTTAAATCATTTATCATGTAATGCTTTATAACTAATATGATTTATTATGAGTTTCTGAATACTCTAATCTAAACCCTATATCTAAACCTCCACCCAACGGAATTCACCATCTTTGTTCTTATTTTAGTTTTATTTGTTCATGTTTCATGCTTTAGAAAATTAAAAACCAAAAATCTCAAAACCAAACTTATTCTTCTCGCCTTCTTTCCCCTACTCGAAAATCACACAAATAACAAATCTCTCCCTCCTTGTGTTCGACCCGTACTTGCCACGTCTTCATTGACGCCGTGCACTTGCGGTATAAATTTAATTCTCATCAAGAACCTCGCTCTCAATTGGGAGAAATGTCACTTCATGGTGAAGCGAGGGATTGTACTTGGACATGTGGTCTCAAGTAGAGGAATTGAGGTCGATCCCGCCAAAGTGGGTATCATTGCTAATCTCCCACCGCCACGTAATGTGAAGGATATCCGCGCCTTTTTGGGGCATGCTGGATTCTATCGGCGGTTCATTCGGGATTTTAGAAAAATTGCTCGACCTCTCACCGCCTTATTGGCTAAGGATGTCATTTTTGAGTTCATACCGGATTGCCACCATGCCTTTTTGACCTTGAAGAAAGAGTTGACTTCAACTCCCATTATTAAGGCACCGGTGTGGACTGAACCCTTTGAGTTAATGTGTGATGTATCTGACTTCACTGTGAGAGCAGTGCTTGGGCAACGATTGGACAAAATGCCTCGTGTGATCTACTCTGCCAGTAGAACACTCAGTGATGCCCAATTGAACTACACTGTGACCGAGAAGGAATTCTTAGCGATCATATTTGCTTTGGAGAAATTCCGGTCGTACTTGATTGGCTCCCACGTGATTATCTATTCTGATCACACAGCCATCAAGCACCTCATGGCGAAGAAAGATGCAAAATCCCGACTCTTAAGATGGATCTTGTTGTTACAAGAATTTGATCTCGAGATTCGGGACAAAAAAAGGTGTGAAAATGTTGTAGCTGACCACTTGTCTCATCTTGAGACGACCAACCCACAAGACCAAATCATTGATGACAAATTTCCTGACGAGCAGTTGTTCACGATCGAAGATAACCCTTGGTTTGCCGACATCGTGAACTACCTCGTGACCGAGCAACTTCCTGTGGGTTGGTCAAAATCTGACCAAACCAAATTTAGATCTTATGTCAGATTCTTCCACTGGGACGACCCCTACCTATTCAAATACTGCTCTGACCAAATTTTCAGGTGGTGCGTCCCAGATATCGAGTTCCAAAGTGTGCTCCACTTCTGCCATTCCAAGGCATGTGGAGGACACTTTGGAGCCAAGAAAACTGCTGCCAAGGTGCTCCAATCTGGGTTCTACTGGCCCTCTCTTTTCAAGGATGGTTACGACTTTTGTATGCAATGTGATAGGTGTCAGCGCCTTGGCAGGATTGGTCGACGTGACATGATGCCTTTGCAAAATGTCCTTGTTGTCGACATCTTCGATGTGTGGGGCATCGATTTCATGGGTCCCTTCCCGAACTCGTTCGGGAATGTTTACATTCTGGTGGCCGTTGACTATGTGTCTAAGTGGGTTGAGGCTATACCCACAAAGACCAATGACAACAAGGTGGTCACCAAATTCTTGAGGGACATTTTTGCGCGATTTGGTACTCCTCGTACCATAATCAGCGATAGGGGTACCCACTTCTGTAATCGCTCCTTTGAAGCGCTTATGAGGAAATATTCGATTACCCACAAGCTTGCGACCCCATATCATCCGCAAACTATTGGGCAAGTCGAAATCTCTAACCGTCAATTAAAGCAAATTCTTGAGAAGACGGTTAGTTCCTCGAGGAAGGATTGGTCAACCAAGTTGAATGACGCGTTGTGGGCCTTCCGCACCGCATACAAGACCAATTTGGGTATGTCCCCATATCGGGTAGTGTACGGAAAGGCTTGCCACCTACCCGTCGAGCTTGGGCATCGTGCTTTCTGGGCGATCAAGAACCTGAATATGGATCTTGATCAAGCAGGAGTACAACGTAAGCTCGACATTGTGGAATTAGAAGAGCTACGCAATGATGCGTACGAGAATGCCAAAATTCATAAGTCCCGAGCCAAGATGTTTCACGATCGCATGATTATGCGAAAGGTGTTTACGACCGGGCAGAAGGTGTTGCTCTACAATTCCGGCTTCATCTGTTTGCGGGTAAGCTCCGCAATCGCTGGTCTGGCCCGTTTATTGTCCAAACCGTCTATCCTCATGGAGTGGTTGACATCTTGAACCCAGGGAATGGGGACGTGTTCAAAGTTAATGGACAACGCCTCAAAACCTACTTGGAGGAGGCACCAGCTGAAGTCGAGGAGGTCATGTTCCTTCATGAACCTCTCTCGCACTCAACCATTCATGCTCCTGCATGAGTGGTTGTGCTTTTAGTTATAAAAAAAGAAAAAAAGATAAAAAAACTCCTTCCGTGTGCATCGTTTGTTGTGGGCCTCAATCCTTGAGTATTTGGGCCCCAATTCTTTCACGTATTTGTATCCCTTCCTTAGCATCTCACAGGTTTTGAGGGAATTTGGGTTGTGTCAATCAACATAGCCGAAACTTCCCTTTGTACTTCACGTTGGTGAGATCTATTCTTTTTCATGCATAGCACCATGTAGTATCTTGCTCGCATTCATTGAGGACAATGCATGAAGTAGGTGTGTGGGGGTGTTTTACGTGTGTACATAGTCGAGTCTTTTCTTTTGATTTTGTTTTCTTTTGTTTGCATTGTTAGGGTGATGTTAGTGTGCTGTATTTAATATCGATATATCTGCTTGCCATGATCCTTGGGTGACTTGTAATTTTTTTGCTTGCCTAGTGCTTTAAAATTTCCACATTTCTTTCAAAATCTTCATTTGTTTGCGAAAGAAAATGTTTTGTGGGTTTTGCGTGTGTTTAGCATGTGCAAAACCGTTGAGAGTCAAAGTAAAAAGAAATCTCCCAAAATTGTCTTGAACTTGATGCATTAGGATATCTAGTACAGTGTCTTTAGGATTTATCGAGTCGTTAGGATGCACCCCAGTTTTCCTTTGGGGGTGAGTAATCATATGGTTTCAGTGCTCAAACATTTAAAGAAGTTCACCCTGAACCTAGTGAGTCAATAATTCGTGTTCGTTAACTTAAGGAACTTTGTTGTAGTCAAGGACCCTTTAAATCTTGTTGTGAGACATTAAGTGTAGGGGTTTTGGTTCATGTGTAGATAAGAAATAAGTGAGTAGGTGTTCTCTCTTCTCGCACGGCTCCTATCACTCGGGAAAGAAGGTCTGAGGGGACTTTGTGCCTGGTGCTTTCGAGTCATCTGACTTGGGATGCGCCGACCGAACTCCCGTTACACGGGTGGTAGGGATTGCCCTATGTGGAGATTTGGGGAAAGGTGTACGTGATAGTGTAAGTCCTCATGGGCAATGATCTACGAAACTTAACCCTGGGAGAATGAAGCTCCAACTAATAAAAAGAAAAAAGAAAAAAAAAGTGAAAAGAAACAAAAAGAAAAAAATGGTAATGCAAATAAGAACCTTAATGGACCTTACACTTTGTATCACTTGAGGATGTTGAGGTTGTCCATGTCTTTCACTTAATTCCTTATTTAACTTGCACGAATGGTTCATTAGGCTAGGTGTTGACTGATTACGTATATAGAGTCGGCCCGTAGGATTACCACGTCCATTGATCGACAAAATTTGTCCAACGAGTCGAGTGTCTAGATTGAATAATGCATCTTGCTCGGATTTTGTGGGTATATCCGCTGAAAACCCTCAGGAGACAACACTCCTCCTCCTTGGCAACAAAGAGGTTTAACGGCTTGTTGCACGTGCTAAGTGCAACCGTGATTCCTATGAAAGTGAGTTAGGATTTCTTATTTTTTGTATGCTTTTTCCTTTCTTTGTTTTGCTCGGGACTAGCAAAAGTTAGGTGTGGGGGTATTTGATTGACATTATTTCATGTTTATATTTGTATCTTATATCCATTATCTTTCACGTAAACAATGCTATATTACGAGTTTTATGTTTAGTTTTCAGGAATAAATAGGTTTGAAGAGATGAAGCATAAAAGGACCCAAAAGCTGGGAAAAAAGACTTAATTGTGAGACCTACGGACTAAGATGCAAGGGAGAAATACCTGATCGTAATACCGATGGACCTAATAGCAAAACATGAAACTCCACACCATCATGGGGAGTATTTTGGCAATTCGATTCGGGTCGGAGCTCCAACAAACCAAGTAGATGCATCAAAGACCAAGAAATACTTCCAGCAAAGCCCAACACAAAACCCAGACGGATCTGGGCCTTATAGGCCGCCAATTGGCGGTCTGGATCATCCCAGATCCGCTAAGTTTTCTCCTGGACTTGTATTAATGTGTGTTTAGTCTATTTGTGGTATTGGTTTAGTCCCACATCGGGGGATTGTCCCGGATTAGCTTTTTCCATGCTTATAAATAGAACTCTTCACCTCCCATTGTACCCATCTCTCTCTTTGGTGGCATCTTCCCTACTAAGAGTGAAGCCTTGAAGCAAAACTCTGGTGGAGGAAGAACTGCTTGTAATTTGAGTGAGTTAATAATAGATGTTTTCATTAGCTTGTTAATTCTTGCTAGTTAATTTCCTTTAATGTGTGTTGCTTTGGTGCTTGTTTTGTTCTTGCTTCTTTAGTATTTCTTGCTTGATTAGTATAGTTTCATTTCAGTATGATGCTTCATTTTATTAGAGTAATTAGTTTAAATATGTGTGAGTAGTTCCATCCCCTTTGGGGGTGGAGTAGATGTGTGTACATGTTATGTAGATGGTTTGAATGCTTAATATAAATGTTTTGTGTTGATATAAGTATGCTTGCTTGAATTGTTAAGAATCTTACTTGATGGTTTCTGCCATAGCTTAGGTACATTCCATGCTTGTCTAAGTGTCTTAATAACAACCTTGCATTGCTCATATTCTTCACATAAGTTAGTGTTGTAAATGATAGGTTTTGCCATTAGGTACCTCTTATGCATTAACAAACACTAACTAACTTGAGCTTCTTGTATGCATTCCACACCACACTTATTTCATGTGCACACACACACTCCACCCCTTAGGGGTTTTCATTCCTATCTTTCTATCTTCTTCATTAGTTGTTTAGCTTAGTTGTTTAGTTATTTCATTTCAGCTTGCTTGTTTACTTGTTTAGATTAGTGTAGTGTAGTTTAATACATCTTTCTCTCCTTCTTTTACCTCTCCCCTTCGAACAAACCAATTGTCGACACACCTCCCAGTGGACGACCCGTATTTGCCACCGTTTCAACGCGGCCGTGCACTTGCGGTTAATATAAAATGACCAATCAACAACCATCGAGCAAGATCAATCAGAACCAAACTTGATCAAAGGAAAACCAAGAACAACACAAATGGAAACAAATGATAAAAAAGGTAAAATTTTGACAAAGAAGAAACAAAATAAAAATTCAAATCAAAAGTTCAACGAAAATGGTGCGGAAAAACCAAGAACAAACAAGATACCAATGGAGACCTAGACGAGTTGATTGGAAGTGAAAGAATCGAACGAAATCGACACCAAACTTCCATTCACCTCTGGCCCCTAGATCAAGAAAGGGGAGACCTTACATGGGCCAGAGAATCGACATTTCCATGGTAAGGCCAGACTTGGGATCCTTTGTAGATAATATCCACGAATCTCGGAAGGTCCCAGGTGTTGTATTCTGCTTCTTGGGAAGTTCGGCGAGGGGTGTCGATGTCCAAATCTATTGGGAAAAGGACCAGTTAGCAGAAGGGAGTATCAATAGAAGGATTTAAGATCGATACTAGGATCAAACGGTTGATTTGGGTTGGGGGGCGAAAAATTGCCAGAGCCATTTTGTAGAGAGTGGGTGTACGAATTTTTATTAATACTGCTAATATTAAAACATTATTTTCTATATGATCGTTAAAAATGATGTCTAATTTCAATGTATTTGGCACTAAAGTGTTTAATGAAAGTTTTTGACGGATTTATAGTGGTAATGTTGACACAATTTTTATGTTGTGTAAAAAACTAATCAAAAATCTTTTTTGATGTCCGTCTAATCCATAAGGCCTGTGAACAACAACATGCAGTTGTAATATTGAACTTGTGTTATTGGTGGTGTAACACAAATTTTCTTGTGACTAAACCAGGAAACTAATGAATGTCCTAAAAATTAAAAAGTGTCTCTAGTATTCTTTCGAGCGGATTTACAACCAGCAAAGTTTGCATCACTAAGTGCAATTAGATCAAAATTGTTCCCTGAGGGGCAAAATAGATCAAAATTGTAAGTTTCCTTTAGATATCTTGTAGTTGCTTTGAATGAGATTCTTTAGGAGATGATTGGTAATAAGCACGCAAACAAACAATAAACATATTGTCAGCACGATTAGTTGTAAGGTATAAAAGTGATCTTATTAATTCAGTTATAATACCACAAGTGCACGGCCACGATGAAGCGGTGGCAAGTATGGGTCGAGTCCATAAGGAGGTGTGTCAACTCTAATTCTTCAAAAATCGAGTGGGAAAGGAGAGGAGAAGTTGTTGATTATGCTAACTAACTACACTAAACTATGAATGAGTTAACAATAAAACTAAACCCTTATAGAGGGGAGGTGTGTAGGTATGTGTGTGTGTGAGTACATTACGTGAGGCACAAGTGTGTAAAGTAGGTGAAATCAATTAGAAACTAATGTGGAGTCTAATTAACATCAACCACATTTACATGAATACATGACTAATATAGTTAGACATGAAGGTAAGATGAACTGTGAGTTCTCAAGCATGAACTAAGTACCTAGTGTGGACATTAGAACATCAATTACCCCTTCATACAAATCCATTCATGCATTCTCTACTAATCAAGCATCCATACATAACAAACCATTTCCATAAAACCATTACAAGCAACAAGATAAACTCTAAAGCTAGCATGAGACAAGTACCTAGTGTGGACATTATCCCATCTAATACAAGTTTAAGTATGCTACGAGTATAGATCTACATTAAGCAAATGAAATGACACAAATAAAAGAACCCGTCACTATCACATAATCTACATTACCTCCACCCTAAATGGGGTGGATCTACTCTCTACTCATTATGCTAACTAATTATGGTAAGATTTAAGGAAACAAAACATGTAAGACTAAAGGAAACAATATCTAACTAAAAAGAAAATGTTTTATTTACATGACTCACATTACAATGTGGCATCCTCTCCACGTTGAGTTTTGCTTCAAAGGCTTACTCCAAGTAGAGAGAATGACCAGCAAACAATGGGTAGATACAAAGGAGGAAGAAAAGTTCTATTTATAGACATGAAAAAGGCAACTAGGGACAATCCACCGGTGTGGGACTAATGAAACATTCTCAGAATATAAATAAACACATAACCCATACCCATACGAAACCGGGTCGGATTCTGAGAAAAAAGGACTGCTAATTGGTGATCTAGGGCCGCCAATTGACGGTCACTTTTTGTCCGATTGGACCATTTTTGGATATTTTCTTAAGTGCTTCCGTTCTTCACGTGGGTGCACTCGGATCGATTATTCGAGTCTGGGCTAAAATCTAATTGCCAAAATACTCCTCATGATGGTGTGGAGTTTCTTGGTTTGCTATTTGGTCCCTCCAGGCTTACGTCCAGGTGCTTCCCTCTTGTAGATGAGTCATTGTGTATGACCGAGAGGCACATTTTGCTTCATTTAAGTCTTTTCTTCTTACGTTTCAGTCCTTTTCTCTTCTCTTCCCTTGTCTTCTTTATTACCTAATACCTGAAATATAACAACAAACACTCGAGTAACACAATATTGCGGTAAAATTAAGGATATATAGCATCAATATGATGCATGATATGCTACTAATCACGATCCTAGAATTATACTTTGTATCTTTTAATATCAGCTTACCGAAACCGTAAGGATCTATTTAAGTTGAAAAACTCATTGTCGGAAATTTTTGTTGCGTTCATTTTGAACCTTTTGAATGGGTTTGTTGTATTTCTTTAATTAATGAAGCATCCTTCTTGGGTTTGTTTAATTTGTACTTCGGGAAAGATAGTTCACCCATGATGCTTACTTTAAATTTTGTGTTCATATATTTAGAGAATTCCCTACCCATTACCTCATTAGTAACATCAAAAATAACATTATGAAAATATACTTGTATAATCAAGATTATTTACCTTTTACTAAAAAGAGCAGTATTCAATTTTCTATCACAAAACCTTTATTTATAAGAAAATTCTTTAGTCTATCGTACCATGCTCAATAAACTTGTTTAAGACCATTTAAAGGATTATTTCAATTGTATACATGATCTGGAATGAACCATCACTAGTGCAGAATAGGGAATAAATGTCGCCAAATATACGTCGGTCTCCCGTAAACGCGACATCTATAGGTATATACGTCGCGTGTAAGGGAGACCGACGTCTATAGTTATGGATAGGCGTTAGTAGTAGTATAACCGACGTCTATAGATATGTATAGACTTCGGTTGATGTATAGCCGACGTCTATACCTCCTTAAAAAGGCTATAAGTTAAAAAAAATTGTATAGCTGACGATCGAATCACACTTAGGGTTAGGGTTTCCACCGACGAAGGTACCATCTCGTCCTCTCTCCCCTCCGATTTCGACCTTCGATTCGTATTTTGATAGTTTTTGGTGTCCCACAGAGGTTTAGTGCAGGAACGGTGGCCACAACAAGCATGGGCGTGGCCATGTCAACTTCATCCGATCCTCCAACTGTGGGAAGTACTGTCCCAAGGTAATTCAGGGGGATTTTGTTGGAAAAAGGTTCGATCTTTTGTGGTTTGGGGGCGATTTGATGTCTGGTGATGTGAGTTTTTAATAGGTTCACTTTGTTTGCCCAAGTGATTTTTTCTCAGCAAGACTGATCTCTGGTGGTTTGCGTAGGTGGAAGCGGAATCATAGGTTAATATTTTTCAATTCATTGGGAAAAACTTTGTTCTACCCCCCACTGGTGATGCAGATTTGAAGTTTAGGTTGGTGAGCTCGTGATTGTTAAAAAAGTATGGACCCTTGATTGTTTTCTTATGTTTGGGTGATATTATGGGTCATCACATTTTGATTTGTTATGAAGGATTGTTGCTAGATGCGTTTCGTGATGTTAATGTGAAAATTTTGGTGATGTTAATGTGAAAATTGGGACTCCAACTGTTCTTTGGATTAATCCAGCGGAATCCATTAATAAGAGATTAAAAAAAGTGCTTCAATGTTTTTGTCATCTGAATTGAAAATTGTAATTTAGTACATACTTGTGTTGGTCAAAGTGAGGTCTTTTGTGAGTCTAGTTTGGTACATTTAGGTTTTGGTGGGGTTGATTATTTAGGTGTTTTAGTTTATCCCCACATTGGAGAAGAAGTTTTTGTTCGTGGAGTTGAAGTACTCCACCACTCCTTTAGTTCTAAATGGGAGTTGGGTACATACTACAATAGGCAAGTGAGATATATATATTTAGTGGTCAAAAGATTGGAACTTGGGGCACTTGGGCAACTTGGGCTTAAGATGGTTGGAGATGTACTTAGAAATATGGTAGTATTTCAATGTTTTTTGGGAACATTTAAAGGTATAGATGTCAGTTGTATAGGGTAACCGATGCCTAAACCACGTATAAGTGATTAGTAGCATATCATACATCGTATTTATTTTATATATCCTTTATTTTACCCCAAAATTACGCTACTCGAGTGTTTGCTGCAGTGTTTTAGGTGTTAGGTAATAAAGAAGAGAAAATGGAGCAAAAAGGACATGATTGCAACAAGAATGGACTGAATTGTAGACTTCTGGACCTATTTGTAATGCAAAAGGAGTGGATCGCAAGACCAGAAGGACCCAAGTGCAAATCCGGAGGGACCTGATGGAGAAGAACAAAATATTGTGCCACATGACTTGAACCAGATCGGTATTTCACCAGTTAAAGCCAAACGGGCTCGAACCAGCAGCCAAGGCTTCACCCCTCATGAAAAATAAAGAAATTAATGCGTTTGATGAATTGGAGCCGGATTAGAGCATTCAGATCCACCACTGGCGGATCACTCTGATCTGTTTGCTCTTAGATTTTGTACGAGGGCCGGGTTAGTTGGTTAGAGCATTCTAGGACCATTAGAATCGATTTCGAGCCATCTGATTACACTCAGTTCAATCCTAACCATGTATTAGTCTATGTATACCATTGTAATCCCTCCTCTTCCCCTCTTCTTCTTTCTTCTCCATTAGTTTATGCTTATGTTGCTGGTCATTAGTGTAAGAGGAGAAGAAGGAGGAACTTTGTAATCTCCATTTCAAGTTAGTTGAATCTTGTTCTTTACATTAATGTTTCTACTTTGATGAAATTTCTTTTATGTTGTTGTTTGCTTAATCTTGTTTTACTTCATTTCTAATATGGGTTTATGTTGTTTTTATGTTTTTTTTTAGTTTGGAGATGAGTAGGGAGTAATCCATCGGGGGGGGGGGGGGGGGGGGAGAAGAAGGTGATGTGATTATTGTTGGTTTTTTGGCCTTAATCTATGTTTTGATGATTTAATTAACCTAATCTTAATTATGATCATGTAGAGTAGCACACATATTGCATTGCATATATATTTCTTTGTGCTAACCTCTACAGGTGATCAAGACTCAAGGAAGAAAGGAAATCAAGTCAAGACTTGTAATCAAGCTCATTTGAAGACATGTATTTTGTATTTCTTTGAGTCTTTAGGAACTTGTGTATTTTGAGCATACTTGAGCTAAAATCAACTTAAACACACAGTAGGTTCCTTATAGAAGTCACACACAAAATTTCACATTATTTGGACTTCAATAGATCACCCAAACTTAGACCGGAAAACACTAAACCTGAACCCTAACTGTCTGCCCACATTCGGTCGACCGCAACAGGCCGTTCGGTCGACCGGATGATCAAGTAATCCTGTTTGTGTTTCCCTGTCCAGTTTCGGTCGACCGCACCATCTCTTTCGGTCGACCGTTTGAACTTACTTTTCCGACCGTTATTTTTGTCGTATATACCTAAACGGTCGTATTCGTATTAAAACAATATACACCCCCATATACTTTACAAAACGGTCGAACCATTTGCCCAGTCCGGTTGACCGTTTAACAATGTCAAAAATCCTTGCTATCGGTCGGTACTATTTCGTTCGACCGATCCATTTTTCCCTCTGCCGAAACATAAGTTTGGTCGACCGGTAACCCTGTTCGGTCGACCGTTTCATTAACAAACTTAAGAGTTCAGTCGACCATTCAATATTTCGGTCGACCGTGTCTTCAACGAACCCAAGAGTTTGGTCGACCGTTGCACCTTTCGGTCGACCGTTTCTGGACAGATTTGCAGCCCGATTTTCTACTTTGTGTGCTTTGCACAAAACCCAATCAAATCTTGTCCAAACAGCTAGAAATCTTTAGGAGCTTATAAATAGAGGATCAAGACTTGTTGTTAGCACAACTCTCAAACTCCAATTGTCCCAATAAATTAGAGAGAAACCTCAATCCTCAAAGCTCCCATTTCTACACTCCATAAGCCTAAACTATACACACTTGATCAATTACTCATCCTACTCAAAGTGTGCTCAATTAGAGAGTGAATCCCACTCAGCTACATTGGTTGTCAAAAGAGTATAGACGTCGGTGAGAGCCCGAAGTGATCCTTCTCGGATTGTGAGAAGAGGATTCCAAGCTCGGCGAGGGTTGTTCGCGAGTTTGACGGTTGTAAGGCGTTGTCTCCCAGCCCGGAACGGGGAGTGGATAGTGAAGTCGTAGGCGGAGCTCGCGGAGTCGAGCGGAGCTTGCAAGAGAGGACTAGGACCCGGGTGGGGTGCCGAACCTCTATAAAAATGCTTAATCGATTTGTGGTTTGCATGTTCCTTTTCCCTACTTGTCTTTAAATTGTTTCCGCTGCGTTTATTGTTTGATTAGTGAGGGATTAGCGTCAAAGTGATTAGTGGACCCATAACCCAGACGATCCTACATTTGGTATCAGAGCCTTGTGCGCTAAATTCTATACTTAATCGTATTTTTAGCATGGCTAGCACATCTAATCATGTAGAGGGATTATGCACCACTAGACCTCCTTTGCTAAATGGGTCAAATCATGATTATTGGAAGAATATGATGAAAATATTCCTAATTTCAAATGACCTTAAGTATTGGATGTTTCTCCAAAATCCATACACACCCCCAAATGAAGATGAATTAGATTCACTCACTAGGCCCAAAATGAAAGAAATTGAGATGAACTCAAAAATTATGAATATTCTATATTGTGGGCTAAATGAGGGTGAATATAATAGGATTAGAGGGTGTGTTAGTGCATATAAGATTTGGCATAGATTGCAAATGCATCATGAGGGGGATAGCAAAACTAAGGAAACTCGCATTAGTCTCCTCATGCATAAATATGAGATTTTTTCTATGCAAATCGGTGAAACCATAAGCGAAATGAACACTCGCTTCACCGATATCACTAACTCTCTTTTGGTTCTTGGAAGAAAAATCAATGAAGGAGAGATGACAAGGAAGTTCCTCCGGTCACTTAGCATCGATTGGGAAGATAAAGTCGTCGCAATTGAAGAGGCGCACGATCTTTCAAAATTACAGATGGAGGAACTCGTTGGAAATCTCATGGCATATGAACTCCAAATCAACCATCGAAAGGAGAAGGAAGCCTCTAAGAACAAACACACCTTGGGATTACATGCAAACATTGACCAACCGAGGAAGAGTGTAGAAGATGAGGACATTGAAGTCCTAGCAAAAGACTTCTTCAAATACCTCAAGAAGGATAAAGAAGAAAAGAATGAAAGAAGAGGTAGAAGGAGTAAAAAGAGAGAAAAGAAGGAGAAGGAAGAGAGTGGAAATGAGAGAAAAGAGAAGGAGAAGAAAAATGAGAGGAGGGAGAGAAGGAGAGAAAAGGAGAAGAGTAAGAGAAAAGAGAAAAGAGAAGAGGTTGGAAGCTCACAAGGCTACATGGGACGATTCATCGTCTTCATCGTCATCCAAATCAACCACGCCTTCATCAACAAAAGAATATGCACACATGTGCTACATGGCCATTCAAGATGAAGGAAGTGAGGTAGAATCTAACTCTTGCTCTAGTAATTCATGCTCAACTAAGTCATATTATAGTGATAGCTCACATTCTAGTGTTAATGAAGAAACTTATACACATGATGAGCTTCAAAATGCATTTCATGACTTAGTTAAACAATATGAGATCATTTGTGATAAAAACAAGAGTGCTAGAAAGTTAATCAAAGATCTCCAAAGCCAAATTGAAACATGCATGAATGAGAAGAATGAGGTGGTTGCTAAACTAGAAAATTTTGCATCAAATTTTGATAAATTCAAAGCAACACCTATAGATAGTGAACAACTAGATCTTCAAGCTTGCAATGTGCAATTTAGAAAGATTCACTAATGGAACTAAGATGATTAACATGCTATTAGGTAGTCAAAGGCAATCCTTGCAAAAACATGGTTTAGGTTACAATTCAAAATTGAAAAACCATGTATCTCACACTACACTAAATGACAAACGTATGTTCATTAACCATAGTTCCTCAAGTGTGTGGGCTCCTAAAACCAAAATGGTTTGGGTTCTTAAAACTAACATTCAAGGACCCAAAGTTGTTTGGGTACCTAAATATACACTTGTAGGTGCTTGAGGAGGAGATTGGTGGTGACCGGCTGAGCCAAAGCGTCAAATTCGAATCTGGTTGCATCACCAAGTCAAGATTGGAGCTATTCAAGATTCAAGTTTGGTATAAATTTCTATCTTTGATATTTTTGAAAAATTAGCTCTAATCTAGTTTATATGCTTAATTGTCATATCCTTAGAGTTTAATTCATTGCAAATCATTAACCCTATTCATTGCAAATCATTTATCACATCCATTGATTATAAATGTCAAATTTTAAATGGATGTTAGAATAAGGCCTAAGTTGAAACTTAAATGAAATTAACTTGAATCATATTCATAGTTTTCATCTAGCCATATTATAGGGGGAGCTTCAATGTTATATCTTTTGTTAGTGTAATGAAGTGCAAAATTTAGGGAGAGCAACTTCATTACAAGACATCCAAATTCTATGCTTAATGTCATAATTCTTTTTGTTTTTGATGGATGTAAAAGTGGGAGAGATAATTAAGGGGGAAACTTGAAATTTGTCATAAAATTGAACAAAAACTATGCACATCCATAGGGGGAGCATTAATATGCATAGTTTACAAATACAAATTCCATGTATTAAGATACAGTTAAGATATAGGTTGTCATCATCAAAAAGGGGGAGATTGTTGGGTTTTTGGCCTTAATCTATGTTTTGATGATTTAATTAACCTAATCTTAATTATGATCATGTAGAGTAGCACACATATTGCATTGCATATACATTGCTTTGTGCTAACCTCTACAGGTGATCAAGACTCAAGGAAGAAAGGAAATCAAGTCAAGACTTGTAATCAAGCTCATTTGAAGAAATGTATTTTGTATTTCTTTGAGTCTTTAGGAACTTGTGTATTTGAGCATACTTGAGCTAAAATCAACTTAAACACACACTAGGTTCCTTATAGAAGTCACACACAAAATTTCACATTATTTGGACTTCAATAGATCACCCAAACTTAGACCGGAAAACACTAAACATGAACCCTAACTGTCTGCCCACATTCGGTCGACCGCAACAGGCCGTTCGGTCGACCGGATGATCAAGTAATCCTATTTGTGTTTCCCTGTCCAGTTTCGATCGACCGCACCATCTCTTTCGGTCGACCGTTTGAACTTACTTTTCCGACCGTTATTTTTGTCGTATATACCTAACGGTCGTATTCGTATTAAAACAATATACACCCCCATATACTTTACAAAATGGTCGAACCATTTGCCCAGTCCGGTCGACCGTTTAACAATGTCAAAAATCCCTGCTATCGGTCGGTACTATTTCGTTCGACCGATCCATTTTTCCCTCTACCGAAACATAAGTTTGGTCGACCGGTAACCCTGTTCGGTCGACCGTTTCATTAACAAACTTAAGAGTTCAGTTGACCATTCAATATTTCGGTCGACCGTGTCTTCAACGAACCCAAGAGTTCGGTCGACCGTTTCTGGACAGATTTGCAGCCCGATTTTCTACTTGTGTGCTTTGCACAAAACCCAATCAAATCTTGTCCAAACGGCTAGAAATCTTTAGGAGCTTATAAATAGAGGATCAAGACTTGTTGTTAACACAACTCTCCAACTCCAATTGTCCCAATACATTAGGGAGAAACCTCAATCCTCAAAGCTCCCATTTCTACACTCCATAAGCCTAAACTATACACACTTGATCAATTACTCATCCTACTCCAAGTGTGCTCAATTAGAGAGTGAATCCCACTCAGCTACATTGGTTGTCAAAAGAGTATAGACGTCGGTGAGAGCCCAAAGTGATCCTTCTCGGATTGTGAGAAGAGGATTCCAAGCTCGGCGAGGGTTGTTCGTGAGTTTGACGGTTGTAAGGCGTTGTCTCCCGGCCCGGAACGGGGAGTGGATAGTGAAGTCGTAGGCGGAGCTCGCAGAGTCGAGCGGAGCTTGCAAGAGAGGACTAGGAAAGAGAAAAGCAAACGGGAAACAAGAAATCCTAACTCACTTTCGTAGGAATCACGGTTGCACTTAGCACGTGCAACAAGCCGTTAAACCTCCTTGTTGCCAAGGAGGAGGAGTGTTGTCTCCTGAGGGTTTTCAGCGGATATACCCACAAAATCCGAACAAGATGCATTATTCAATCTAGACACTCGACTTGTTGGACAAATTTTGTCGATCAATGGATGCGGTAATCCTACGGGCCGACTCTAATAGGTAATCAGTCCACACCTAGCCTAATAAACCATTCGTGCAAGTTAAATAAGGAATTAAGTGAAAGACATGGACAACCTCAACATCCTCAAGTGATACAATGTGTAAGGTCCATTAAGGTTCTTATTTGCATTACCATTTTTTTCTTTTTGTTTCTTTTCACATTTTCTTCTTCTTCTTCTTCTTCTTCTTCTTTTTATTAGTTGGAGCTTCATTCTCCCAGGGTCAGGTTTCGTGCATCATTGCCCATGAGGACTTACACTATCACGTACACCTTTCCCCAAATCTCCACATAGGGCAATCCCTACCACCCGTGTAACAGGAGTTCGGTCGGCGCATCCCAAGTCAGATGACTCGAAAGCACCAGGCACAAAGTCCCCTCAGACCTACTTTCCCGAGTGATAGGAGCCGTGCGAGAAGAGAGAACACCTACTCACTTATTTCTTATCTACACATGAACCAAAACCCCTACACTTAATGTCTCACAACAAGATTTAAAGGGTCCTTGACTACAACAAAGTTCCTTAAGTTAACGAACACAAATTATTGACTCACTTAAGTTTTTGGTGCTGTTGTCGGGGAGTGCCGTTTTTGTTGTTGAGTTCACCATTTCGTGGGTTTTTTCTTTTGTTTTTACGTTTTATTTTCTCTTTTGGTTACTAGAAGGGTTCCAAGTGGATAGAAGGACCTAAGAGAGCTTGGAAGCAAGCTACTGAAGTCTGGGGACCAGAATCCCCAGACAATCTGCCAGTAGCAGATTTTGATCTGCCACTGGCAGCTCAGATGAGAGCTTTGCAAATTCTATTTCTCCAATAGCTTTCTAGGCATATTTCTAGTTGTTTACTGTTGATTCCATGCATGCTCTGTTTTAGTGTTATTAATTAATTTTGCTTGCATGACCCTTTTTTAAGACAACTTGGACCATAAAACTCAAAGCAAAAGATTAGACTAATTGTTATCTAGGCATGCATCATTTATAGATCTTGAACGCACTTGTTTTTTCTTTTCTTTACATTCTTGTTGCTTATTGCCGGCGTAAGGTACGTGCACTCGTTCTCTCATTCATGCGTGCTTAGAGCATGCATTAGTTAGTAAGATGCATTTGTACAAGTGTGAGGTGAGCATTTGTTTGGAGAGTTGATTGCTAGATTAAGACTCAAAATGCTACTAAGGAGGGGTTGTACGTCCCATACAATATAAGGTGAGGGATTTCATCACTCCTTCCTTAGCCCCAAAAATCACACCTAATCAAAAGCCTTAATCTAAAATCAAGTAGACATTGGCCATTAGGACTCGGGCGCATTAGGAGAGTGATCCGGTCGTGACCGTCATAGCCTGATCGACATCGCCCACTTTGTTGATAGTAGGAGAGACGAGAGATCCGGATCTTGGCTCACTTGTTGGGCTTTATGGTCTTCGTCGTACAAATCTAAGGCATGTTGAGGCCGCATGACCTAGCAGTTTGGTGTCGTCTAACTTGAGGACCCATAGCCAGCCTAAGCTTGTTTTAACCGTGTTTGCTTTTTTTAGGCTTCTACCCTCACCCACTATCCACACTAGATCTAGGGATTCTTCCCTTCTCATATGATCTTCCCGTCCTCTATATATTCTTCGAGTAGTCTCCTTCTCTGATAACACCTCCTGTTGTGTGTAGTTTTTTTGAGTCGAGTCGAGCAATTTATGCGAGGTTGGGCTAGAGTAGAGAGAGTGCATTTTTCTTCTGATATAGACGGTCCATGTGATCGCCCATCTCCTCCTTGAGCTCCTTTAGAGCACGAGGTCGAGTCGTCTCATGGAGGTGGGGGAGACCGGGTTCCATATATGGATTACCTCGGTCCTCTCCCACCACCACGTAGACCTCCTTCTCCTCCTCCGACTCGGGAGGAAGAGGGATTTAGTCAGGATCGAGTTTTGGGTGCACCACCACCTTTAGCTCGACGGGATAGACCGATGACTCTGTGGGAGTGGACCCATCTTGTTTGGACCAGGCAACCTTCTTCCACAGTTCTTCCGCCTGCTCGCGGGAACAACTATGAATTGAAACCTCAATATGTGAGCATGCTTCCTACCTTCACTGCTAATAAGGAGGATCCGAATAACTTTAAACGTGAATTTGAGGAGGTATGCTCCATGTTCAAGCTTCAACAACTTGATGAGGATTCCGTCAAGTTGAGGATGATTTCTTTTGTGTTGAAGGATAACACGAAAAAATAGATGTACAGCCTCTCAGCGAACTCAATTCGGTCTTGGGATGAATTCGTGATAATTTCTCTGAAGAGATTCTTCCCTCAAAGGAAGACTAAATAGATACGTCACCAGATACAACAATTGTATCAGAAGAATGATTGAATCGTTTCTTGCTTTCTTTGAGAGGTTCAAAGACCTTCTCCTACAGTGCCCTCATCATGGAATTGAGCTATGAGAGCTGTGCAAGGTTATTTATGAGCGCCTCAACTACAACACCCACACATTGTTGGAGTCGATGTGCCAGTGTGATTTCCAAATGAAACCCATTGATGAGGCATGAGATACTTTTGAATTGATGGCTGAATGTACCATTGAGTGAGACACCATGAGAGAGCCACCAGCTGCCAGGTCGTCTGGTCGAGCTGGATCATACCAAGTTCAGTCAACTATTGCGTATGAGGCGAAAATGGCTGCTCTTATGCGTAGAATTCAGAGTTTAGAGTTGGACCGAGCTCCTGTAGCTCCTACAACGGCCCCATAACGACCCGTACAGTCACTCCTACAACCCTTGATGGAAAAACCACCCTAACTTCTCTTGGGGGCCTAGTAGGGGCCACTGTCAGAGGTCGCACGCTTAACCTCAACCCCCACCTTATCACCCTCCACACCCATCGGCGACTTACCAACCCCCACATCAAAGGTCTCAGCCCCATACTCACCAACCTCCTCAGGCCTCACCATCGGGTTATTCTAACAAAACTCCACTACCCCAGCGGGTTGACCCAAAGGACCCCTCTCTTGAACAAACCCTTCAAGCGTTTATGCAGAGCATGCAAAGTTCGTTCAAAACTTTGGAAGTGCAAGTCAGACAATTGGTTCATCAAGTCCATGAATGTGAAATGGCTCAATTCCCAAGTCAATCCGAGGTGAATCCCCAGGATATCCAATCTCAAGGAAGGCCACTAGTTCCTCGACCTACCTCTGAACCGACCCATCATGTTAATGTGATTCATACTTTGAGGTATGGTAAGGAGGTGGACAACCAAATTGGGCTGCCTCCATTGAAATCATTGGTGTCACCAGACCTGCGGTGAGACCCACATCTATAAGTGAGCCAGATCCCGAGGTTGCCTAAATGAATAATTCCGGGAAGGAGCTTGATCCTGAGGTTCCTTCTACTTTTATTTTGACAATGGGGCCGAACCCTGAGGTTCCGTTGTCTCATCATGTGTCGAAGGAATGAGAGTCTGAGGTTCCTTCGCAAGACCCTTATGCCCCAAAGGTGCCTTTCCCAGAGCGCCTTAAAAAGAAAACTTCGGATCAACAGGACAAGATGCTTGAGATCTTTCGGCAAGTTAAGGTGAACATTCCGTTGTTGGAGGTGATTCAATAGATGCCACATTATGCCAAGGTTCTCAAGGATTTATGCACTAAAAAGAGAAAAAAACATGTTCCCAAGAAAGCTTTTCTTGCGGCAAATGTGAGTTCATTGTTGGTACAACACATGCAAGTTAAATAAAAGGACACTGGTTGTCCTACTATTTGTTGTGTGATTGGTGATGTGTGAATACATCGAGCTTTATTGGACTTGGTGCATTTGTCAATCTGTTTTCGTATCTGTCTACATCCACTTTGGCCTTGGAGAACTCAAACAAACAAAAATCACTCTTCAATTGGCTGATAGGTCAATGAAGAAACCGAGTGCCATTGTGGAAGATGTGCTTATCAACGTAACCCAATTGGACAAATGCCTGTAATTTTGGGGCGACCATTTCTACCAACTTCAAATGCCTTGATCAATTGTCGTAATGGTCTGATGCGATTGACATATGGTACTTAGTGCGCTGATTTCAACATCTTGACCATCGGGAAGAAGCCATGTGCCTCTGATGATCCTGTAGAGGTCAATATTATCCAGGGCACATATGATAATGAAGTTGAAGGCACCTTTAAGTATTTCAGAGAGTTGTTCGATGGTGGTAAAGATGTTTCAACAGGGCTGGCATAAGAAGGTGACTTATCTTATGACCATGTGGCCTTTGAGCCACATCCTTTCGATCATGTGGCTCTTGAGCCACAAGATACCATTTTTGTGGCTTCTGAGCCACCCGCTCTTCACTCTGTATCTGTTGAGGACTCAATGTGGGTTAAGAATCAACTACATGATACCCTACATTTCAAACATCCAGACAGAGATTCACCTCTCATTCATTCCTCCTATCTTGCTCATTCTCAAGAGGCATCAAACGACCACAATGCTTATAAGGGTGTTAGGTGGTCAAGCAATTTTTTTTCGGACTTCGCCATCTGGGTAATAAGTCCAGAGTGTCACTTTGTGTGGATCAAATGATGCCTGTGCACCCGAATGTTCGTTGGAGGGTATATATTGATGACCTCAACTTTGTCGCGGAATGGAAACATATTTGTTTCCATTTCCTTTCACAGAGCTTAGTCTTGAGAGACATGAACCATCATTCTTGGTTCATAAGCCTCTCAACAATTCTCCTATTTCTCATGTTACGATCCCAAGAAAGTGCATTTTTTGCTCGAGAGATGGTGGGTTCCCATTTGATGTCCCTTGACAAATGAAGATGGGAGCCCATTAATGTACATAGTTTGTTATAAAAAAAGGACTCCAAGAGTGAGAATAGGTTGTTGTGGGCTCCAATACTTGTGTATTTGGGCCCTATTTGTTTAACGTATTTGTTTACCATCTTAAGTATCTCACAGGTTTTGAGGGGAATTCGGGTTTGTGTCCATCAACATGACCACAAAAATTTGCTTATGCTTCAAATTTCGGTGAGATCATAACTTTTTCATGCAAAAATACATGTAGTATCATGCTTGCATACATTGAGGACAATGCATGAAGTAAGTGTGTGTGTGGGGGGTGTTTTACGTGTGTACATAGTCAAGTTTTTTCCATTTCTTTTGTTTGTATTGTTAGGGTCATGATAGTGTACTGCATTTAATATCGATATATCTGCTTGCCATGATCCTTTGGTGACTTGTCTTCTTCTGCTTGCCTGGTGCTTTAAATTTTCACATTTATTTCAAATTCTTCATGTGGTTGTGAAAGAAAATGTTTTGTGGGTTTTGTGTGTTTAGCATGTGCAAAACCGTTGAGAGGCAAAGTAAAAAGGAAGCTCCCAGAATTGACTTGAACATGATGCATTAGGATATCTAGTACACCGACTTCAGGTCTTATCTAGTTGTAAGAATGCACCCCGATTTTCCCTGGGGGTGAGTAATCAAAGGGTTTCATTGATTGAATCAGTCAAAATACCGCAAATACACGACCGCATTGAAGTCCTGGCAAGTATGAGTTGGTCTATAGGGAGCGCGCACGAGTCAGATTCATGATACTTTAGTGGGGGGAAGAAGAGGGAGAGAGATGCGACTGAAATTACACTACAACACCTAGGAAATCAGAAAACAACACAATAAAAACTAAACCCCTTGGGGGGGTGAAGAGAGAAAGAAAATACGAAAATATGTGTATGTGTGTTCAAATGTGCTCATCAAAACATGTGATGCCTGACATCCATAAAACTCAACTCCAACTTTGCCTCTACATGAAATAAGATAAAACCTTATCATTAAATTATACAAGACAATACTTGAAATAAAGCTAATATCTTCGTACACATCAAGACTCAAATCCAACTATGTCTCCACATGAAATAAGATTCATCACAATCATTAAAACATACAAGACATTAATTAGGATCAAGGCAACATGAGCACATGCATGCACATGTCTTGTTTTCTTGTTCTAGTCCATCCTTATCATCACATTATCATTCCCCATAAAATAAGCCCACTAATCTAAGCATGTGCTAAGCTTCACTCAAGAGCATTAGCACATCAAAGATAAGAGTGGAATCCCATTAGATGGTTATGGAAATCATGTAAGGTTCAAAAGATTAGGATTAACACACACACCTAATACATCACATAATCACATTTGCTTCTTCTCCACCCCGCCCCCAATGGGGATGGATTACGCCCTACTCATCTCTAAACTAAAGAAAGCATAAAAATAACATGAACCCATAATGGAAATGAACAAAAACAAGATTAAGGAAACAACAACATAAAAGAAATGACATCAAAGTATAGACATTAATGTAAAGAACAAGATTCAACTAACTTGAAATGAAAAGATTACAAAGTTCCTCCTCCTCTTACACTAATGAGCAACAAAATAAACCTAAACTAATGGAGAAGCAAGAAGAAGAAGGGAAAATGAGGGATTACAATTGTATATATAGACTAATACATGGTTAGGATTGATCTGGGTGTAATCAGACGACACGAAATCGATTCTAATGGACCTGTAATGCTCTGACCTATTAACCAGACCCGGGTACAAAATCTAGGAGCAAACGGATCAGAGTGATCCACCAGTGGTGGATAAAAATCTGGCAGTGGCGGATCCGAACGCTCTAATCCGGCTCCAATTCGTTAAGCGCATAAATTTCTTCATTTTTCACGTGGGGTGAAGTCATTGTCTACTGGTTCGAGCCCGTTTGGCTTTAATTGGTGAAATACTGATTTGGTTCAAGTCATGTGGCACAATATTTTGTTCTTCTCCATCAGGTCCCTCCAGATTTGCACTTCGGTCCTTCCTGATTTGCGATCCAGTCCTTGTGTATTACAAATAGGTCCAGAAGTCTACAATTCAGTCCATTCTTGCTGCAATCAGGTCCTTTTTGCTCCATTTTCTCTTCTTTATTACCTAATGTAGGATTCTGATCCTAATCATATCCTAATTGTGCTTTGATGTTGTTAGGTGAAGATTAGAGGGGATTAGAGATGGACGGCTGGGATTGAGAGGAGATGGATGAAGGGTTTGGATGACTTGGATTGGATGAGTGGTTGAGATTGAGAGGAGTGGAATGGATGGTGTGGATTTGAGTGGAGGAGATATTTAAGTGGGTTCTCTCTCTCTCTCTCTCTCTCTCTCTCTCTCTCTCTCTCTCTCTCTCGTCACTCTCTCTCTCACTTCCGTTTCTCACTCTCTCTCTCTACCTCAAAGGTTGAGCTCCGGCGAGTGGTGTGCTCCGGCGTGTGGTGGTGTGCTCCGGCGAAGTGAGGCTCGGGCGCGGGTGCGGGTTGAGGTGAGTGTTGGTTCCTTTCCCTTTCCGCACGTTTGGTTCTCTCCCCCTACCTAACTTGTGTTCTGGGGTCGTGGTTGATTGGTTGAGGGTGCCGGAGGTGGATTCGTGAGTGTGGATTGTCGAGGAGGAGTTGATCGTCGTTTGGACGCGAGATTCGTCGACGGATCTCATTTTGGGGAGACGTGCTCGTGGAGGCATCGTCGTGGTTCTTCAAAGGTCTCTTCAGACCTTTAGGTATGTCAAGCTCGCTCACTTAATTACCGTGAGTATTTGGAAGTCGACGGTAGGCCGATTGGCTCGTCGCGAGTAAATGTGCAGCAGATTTCACTGCCTGATCGGTCGACCGGTTGGTGCAAACGGTCGACCGTTCGTGAAGAGAATTCGGGCTCTGCCTCAAATCGGTCCAACGATGCCTGTGGGGCGGTCGACCGATTGTGCATTAGAGGCAAGCCTGGTGAGATTCGGTCGACCGGGTCCCTTTTGCCGGTCGACCGTGTGAACTGTCTTAAGTCGAGTGGGGGCGTAGACCATCTCAACGGTCGACCGCTCGTTGATTTTTGTCCGACCGTGACTTAAGTGAGAATAGTGGTCGGTTCGACCGAATGAGGGTTTGGTCGACCGGACTTGTGCGCTGAGCGTGGGGAACGCTCTGGAGGAATTTGGTCGACCGAGATGTGCTCGGCGTTCGACCGAATTCAGGGCGCGAGTGAGAGATTATTCCCTGGACAGATTCGGTCGACCGAGATGTGCTCGGCGTTCGACCGAATTCGTTGTGGAGTTGTGGGATTTTGTTCCCTGGTGACTTTCGGTCGACTGGGACCCCTTTGTCGGTCGACCGATTGGTCGTTTTGTTCGTTGAACCGGGAGCTGACCATCTAAACGGTCGACCGTCCCTTGATTTGGGTTCGACCGAACGACCGAACGAGTGTGGTGCTATGGTCGTGGTTGCCCGTGTGGGGCGAGTCGTGGTGCCGATGTTCTTCCGGCAAGTGTGCGAGGTGCACGAGGGTTGCGGTGGTTGGTTGAAAATAGACCTGGAGCCCCGTGACTGTGTGAGAGCTATGGTTGGTTGAAAATAGACCTGGAGCCCAGCTAGTCTGTACGGAGTTGGTTGAAAATAGACCTGGAGCTCCGTAGTGCGTTCAGGTTGGTTGAAATTAGACCTGGAGCCTGAGCAGGGACCGCGTGTAGGGGTTGGTTGAAAATAGACCTGGAGCCCTTAGACGTTTGGGTTGGTTGAAATTAGACCTGAAGCCCTTGGTCGTGTCGTGGTAGCTGTGGTTGGTTGAAATTAGACCTGGAGCCCAGCTTGGCGACGAGTGTGAGTCGCGGCGGTTGGTTGAGATTAGACCTGGAGCCCCGTGACTGTGGTGTGTGCGGTGGTTGGTTGAGATTAGACCTGGAGCCCCGTACCCGTGGTGTGTGCTGTGGTTGGGTGAGAGAGCCCTGGAGCCCAGCCTGTTGTGATGCTTTTCTTGTTGTGTAGAACTGCATGCTAGGATGATTTTATTTATGCATTTAGAGTCTTGGCATACGGGGTTTCCTTCTGGAAACTCAGGCATTGTTGCACGTTTACTTTCAGGCCGTGATCGGCATTAGGGGGTGGTGACTGAGGAGAGGAGCGCTGCTACCGGATCTAGCTTTCTCTCGGTTGAGGTCGTGTGATTACTGTTTTCTTTGTTTATGCTTTTGATGTAATCACAACTTTTGTATACTCTGATGTTCATATATATATATATGTATTATATATGTTGGTGCACCTGTGTCTCTTTTATTGCGTAATATCCTCTGTTGATTGAGTGTTTATAAATTTTAAAAATTTTCCGCTGCTTTGAGGATGTTACAACTTGGTATCAGAGCGGTCGGTTTCAGTGTCCTTATCCAAAGGAACCACCCTTAGAGTTTTAGAGTGTGCATTAGCTCATGCATTCATTGTTTTGATGTGTGCTGTTCTTTGTGTGTAGATGCCTCTGAGACGCGTGAGACCTCCCCCACAGGACCATGACACCAGTGGGGATACTGGGAGTACGGACTGGGCTGAGGAGCGGCAGATGCTCTATGACACGGTGGGTCAAATGGGAGCGATGTTGGATCGCCAGTCAGGCAGAGCAGAACCAGCGGCGGCAGGAGCGATGCTCGACCGCTTTATGAGACAACACCCGCCTACCTTTGACGGTAGAGGAGAGTCTGAGGCTGCGGAGGACTGGGTCCTGAAGATTCAGGAGATCCTTTGGGCGATTGAGTGCCCGCCTGAGAGGCAGACAGGCTTGGCAGCTTATGTGTTGGGCGGAGACTCGTCCAACTGGTGGAGGACCACATCTGCGGTGGTGTTTGAGGGCAGGACTGAGATCAGCTGGGAGGAATTCCTGCGGGAGTTCAACGAGCAGTATTTCCCCGAGCATGTCAGAGACGGGAGGAGAGAGGAGTTTATGGCCCTCGAGCAGGGAGATGCGACCCTGGCTGAGTATACCCGGAGGTTCAACGTGCTGGAGCGTTACTGTCCGGATATCTGTGTGACACCATTGCAGAGGGCGAGGAAGTTTATACGGGGGCTGAGGAAGCACCTCCGTACTCAGGTGACCTACAGTATGCCGCAGACGCTGGCAGATGCGGTGAGATTTGCGACGCTCATTGATCAGGATTACCAGCAGAATTATGCTGAGGCCAGGAGAGCACCGGGGAAGGTCAGTGGACGTCCAGGTGCTCCACTAGCAGGGAACCTGGGCAAGAGGCCCCGGATCGGAGGAGGTGGATCACGCCAGCCAGAGGCATGCAGAGGTTGTGGCCGAGTTCACTCTGGAGAGTGTTGGGGCCGCGCAGTGTGCCACGGTTGTGGCAAGCCAGGCCATTTTATGAGAGATTGTCCGAGTGCGCCAGGCGGGTCCAGCAGGCAGTCGGGGCAGCCGGCAGGTGGCAGAGGCGGAGGTCGCCGACCTTTTGCGCCGCAGCGACAGCAGGGTCAGAGGACTGGACGGGTCTTTACCATCCAGGCGGATGAGGCGAGAGATGCCAGCACGGTGGTGGAAGGTACGCTCTTTGTTGCTGGGTTGAATGCGAGAGTGTTGTTTGATTGTGGGGCCACACACTCGTTCATTTTGGAGTGATTTGCGAGCGTGTTGGGCCGTATCCCTGCGATCTTGACTGCCACGTTGGAAGTCAGCACACCCTTTGGTCTGGTGGGCATTGTGGGGAGCTTCCTCCCCAGCGCCACGATTGTTTCAGGAGATCAGGAGTTTCCGGCTGACCTGATCTTGTTGCCGATGGAGGACTTCGACGTCATACTGGGGATGGATTGGCTGTCCCAGTACGATTTGCGAGTTTTGTGCCGGGAGAAGAAGATTCTGATCCCGAGGAAGGGTCTACCTGATGTGTTGATCAGGGGGGCGAAAGATAGAGGAGGCAGAGTGATTGTATCAGCAGTGAGAGCACAGAAGTTGTTGCAGCAGGGTTGCAGAGCTTTTGTGGCCACTTTGGTAGTTCCAAATCCAGAGGCGGAGAGATTGGAGGACATCGAGATTATTCGGGAGTTCCCCGATGTATTTGCAGATGATGTCACTGGGTTGCCGCCTCACAGAGAGATTGAGTTTGGGATCGATTTGGTTGCTGGGACTACACCGCAGTCGAAGGCGCCGTATCGGATGGCACCTGCGGAGCTGGCAGAGCTGAAGAGGAAGTTGCAGGATGTGAGGGATACGGGGTTTATCCGCCCCAGTGTCTCACCTTGGGGAGCGTCGTTACTCTTCGTGAAGAAGAAGGATGGATCACTGCGGATGTGTATAGATTACAGGATGTTGAACAAGGTTACAGTGAGGAATCGGTATCCCTTGCCCAGGATCGAGGACCTGTTTGACCAGTTGCAGTCAGCGCAGGTGTTCTCGAAGATTGATCTGCGATCCGGTTATCATCAGCTGAGGATCAGAGAGGCAGATGTGCAGAAGACAGCTTTCAGGACGAGGTACGGGCATTACGAGTTTCTGGTGATGCCGTTTAGGTTGACGAACGCGCCTGCAGCGTTTATGGATTTGATGAACAGGACGTTCAGTCAGTACCTCGACCGGTTTGTGATCGTCTTCGTGGACGATATTTTGGTTTACTCACCAGATGTGTAGCAGCATCGAGAGCACTTGAGAGTTGTTCTTGGCATTTTGCGGGATCATCAGTTGTATGCCAAGCTGTCGAAGTGCGAGTTCTGGCTGAGCAGTGTCGCCTTCTTGGGACACATCGTGTCTGGTGATGGGATTTCCGTAGATCCAGCGAAGGTTGAGGCTGTTACACAGTGGAGAGCTCTGACGAGTGTAGCAGAGGTCAGGAGTTTTGTGGGTCTGGCGGGTTATTATCGCCGCTTTATTCAGGATTTCTCGAGGCTGGCTTCGCCGTTGACGGCTTTGACGCGGAAGGGCGTTGAGTTTGTGTGGTCCCAGAAGTGCGAGGACAGTTTTCAGGAACTGAAGAGTCGGCTGACGACTGCTCCAGTTCTGACACTTCCCAGTGGCTGTGGTGGTTTTGTGATTTACAGTGATGCGTCAGGCGTTGGGCTGGGATGTGTACTCATGCAGCACGGGCAGGTGGTTGCATATGCTTCGAGGCAGTTGAAGGTGCACGAGAGGAACTACCCCACTCATGATTTGGAGTTGGCGGCAGTGGTGCACGCTTTGAAGACCTGGAGGCATTACTTGTATGGCGAGCGATTCGAGGTGTTCACAGACCATCAGAGCCTGAAGTATCTGTTTTCGCAGAAGGAGCTGAATATGATGCAGCGCAGATGGCTCGAGCTGATTAAGGATTATGATTTCACCATCTCGTACCATCCGGGGAAGGCAAATTCGGTTGCTGATGCTTTAAGCAGGAAGGTGGAGGTCACCGCAGCAGGTCTTTGTATCGAGGAGTGGAAGCTGCTTGAGGCGTTGACCGAGTGGAGACCGTTCACCGATGAGTCCCGAGGTGCAGTGATCGCCGGGTTGAGAGTGGAGCCTCAGTTGGTCTCGAGTATTGTTCAGGCTCAGGGTACTGATGATGAGTTAGCTGGGTTGTTGTAGTTAGCTGCCAGAGATGGATCAGACTTCAGTATTGGAGTTGATGGTGGGCTGAGGTTCAGAGGCCGTGTCTGGGTGCCGAAGGGAGGAGATCTGAGGCAGGACATTCTGGAGGAGGCGCATAGATCCCGTTATTCGATCCACCCGGGCAGCACGAAGATGTTTAGAGATCTTCAGAGGAATTTCTGGTGGAAGAGGATGAAGACGGAGATCGCAGAGTTTGTTGGCAGATGTCTGATTTGTCAGCAGGTGAAGATTGAGCACCAGAGACCTGCAGGGCCGATGCAGAGGATCGAGCTTCCAGAGCGGAAGTGGGAGCACGTGACGATGGATTTTGTCACCGGGCTGCCGAAGACGAGAGGATTCCATGACGCGATTTGGGTTATAGTCGATCGACTGACCAAGTCGGCGCACTTCTTCGCTATTCGGACCACTCTACCTCTAGATGGTCTAGCTATGTTGTATATTGAGGAGATTGTTAGGCTTCATGGAGTGCCTGTGAGTATTATTTCAGATCGAGATCCGAGGTTCACTTCCAGATTCTGGGGGAGTTTGCAGCAGGCCTTGGGGACTCGGTTGAAGTTCAGTACGACATTACATCCGCAGACAGACGGTCAGTCTGAGAGGACCATCCAGACGCTAGAGGATATGTTGCGAGCGTGTACTCTGGATTGGGCAGGTCATTGGGATGAGCATCTGCCATTGATCGAGTTCGCCTAAAACAACAGCTACCATTCGAGCATTGGGATGGCACCGTACGAGGCCCTGTACGGGAGACCGTGTAGATCACCGGTATGCTGGAGTGATGTAGGCGAGAGATGTAGGATTTCATGTTTAATTATACATATATATTTTTCGAATTTTCATGTATAATAAGGATCTATTACAATTTTCTTCGATTTATTTATGCATGCATCGGTTTGTTTTAACAACTAGTTTCAAAAACTTATTAAAACAAACCCAAAGGGACTCCGAAATTCATACCTAGAAGTTCTCAAAAACTTCTTGACGTTTCAGAGACGTTGAGGAAGCCAATCTTCGCTTCTCGTTGCACCGGATGCCTCCGAGTGTTCACCGAAACCCTAAACAAGGTTTGAGAGAAAGGAGCTAGCCAATCGATCTCCAAACAAGCTTAGAATCTAGCTACAAACCCCTTCCTTAGCCTCTGAGATTTCTCCTTCCAAAGACTTAGAAAACTAAGAGAATTTTCGTGGGTTTTTGTGGTGAATTAAGAGAGAAAATAATTATTGAATTGTGTGTAACCCAATTAGGGAGAATAAGGACCTATTTATAGGTTCCAATCTTACTCTTAATCATGGCTATTATTTAGCCACGTTTTTCTTTACATTTTCTCTCATAAATTAATTCCTTAATGCATTACATGCACCCTCAAAACGTTTGACCAAGTTTGGAGCTAATCCAATCAATCAAATTAATCTCTTAATAATCAAAGGCAGAAAATCAATCGCTGTTCGGTTAACCGAGACCCACTCGGTTTACCGAATATGTCACGATTGGTTGACCGAGTACTAGACGGATGACCGATTCTTAAGGGGAAAAATTCTCCTTAACCGATCGGACGAATTCTCGTCTAAGACCGAGTGCCATTCGGTTAACCGAAAATATCGGAACTTAACATTGTTCAGTCGATCGATTTTGGTTCGGTACACCGTACCAAAGTTCCAGGCACTTTGGTCAAGTTCGGTCAATCAAATATGACTATCCGTTCCATGTTCGGTTGACCGATCCATAGATCCTTCGGTCGACCGAACCTCAACGGATTACTGAACTTTTACCCGATTTTGCCTTTTTCAAATTTTGGATTTATTTCCAACAAAATTTGAACTTGGGGGGTTTTAGCAAATTCACAACTTATGCAATATATTATCTTATGCAACAATAAATTATTGCACCCCATAATATATGCATCTCATATGAATTTATCATGATTCTAATTATGTTATAACATAATTGATTTTACTTGTTCACCACATGTGTCATATTTTCTATAAGAAACCCGACACATCATATGAACCAAAAATCAAGCTTCTTGTTTCACGGTTTTTGCGGTGTGACCTATGGGAGGATCTAAACTAAGTTGGCAGTGATATTAAGAGCTTAATATCACAAGCTATAAACGGTATCTAGCTACACATTATAGCTCCCAATTAGTTAGATGTCTTAATTCCACTCGAACCAAAACCCGATCCATTTAGTGATGGAGTGCACCACTTGTGTCCGTCCCTTGCCGCATGATATTAAGAATACATACAAAGTAATATTGTGTCATCTTTGTATTAGTATTCATTTCTTGATCTCTTTAAGCTAGTTATAAATATGTGACTTAACTCAAATCACATTGTGCACATTATAACCTTGCTTTATCAAGGGGCCCACTAATATCATCACTCAATTAAGAGGGGCAATGATAATCTTTTGACTAACTATCTTCTCCAACGAAAGTTATACTTAACCAACCAATGCCTTTACACTACACAGATCGATAGTTCAAGACACTGATCTAATTAAGTATTCCTTAAGTGATTAGATATAAGTCTCATATCAAAGGACCAAAGACACAGTAAAATATTAATGACACAGAAACACATTTCTATAATATTTTACTTATTAGGTCTATTCAGTATACAAAAGTAATATTTTCCTCTTTTGCATACCCGTGTTGTCACTCACTTGTAGAGCTACAATGATCTATGACCAACACGACAATCTTAACTCGGTAATTAGTGTTCCATGTTAATTACCATGATTGCGAATATCTTTTGTTTTATGTAAACCAATATCTTTTAGAGCTCTACGGTTAAGGACCAAGAGCCTCTTCCTTAACACTTCTAAAGGACGAATAACATAAACAAGGAACAAAATGATTTCTCATTCAATTCATAATAATTGACATTTAAAAGTAAAACTTTTAGAACACATTCCCTTCAATCTCCCACTTGTTATCAAAGTTTTCTTTCACATACATTCTCAATGTATAAAACATTAATAACTAGGGTAACCTTCTCAAATCACCTATCAAGCCAATCCACATGGATCCTCGGATCCATGGACTCGAAATATATTTCGTCTCTTAGCTTGGTATGAAGGTTTGTTGAATGGATCAGTTGTGTCACTGTTGTGTCCACCTATTTATTTATTTTGTCTTTCGTTGGTGGTTGAGTTAGCTGTAGTGATATTACTCCTAACTACACTAGCTCATACCTCCACCTTCGATAATGATGACACATCATCACTCCAACCTCTTATTGTCTAGCATTCCTATAAGAATTGCATCAAAACAGCCCTCGGCTATTTTCTCCTTTGTCTTCCATAAACAAGAACCTTATCTTTAGTCCGGTTAAGGTACTTCAGAATATTCTTGACCGCAATCCTATGATTAGGACTTGCGTTGGATTGGTGACCTCTTGTCACGTTTAGAGCATACGAGATATTGAGTCTTGTGCAAGTCATCGTGTACATGGTCCTTCCTTTTGCTGAAGCATAAGGGACACCTTCATGTACTCCAAGTCTTTGTGTGATTGAGCACATTGAGACTTCTTGAGTTGCACACATATACTCATACTTATTGGCATATTGTCCATATCGGAATTGTTCACCCTGAACATTTCAAAGACCTTGTCAATGTATGCACGTTGACTGAAGCCAATGAGTCTACGGGATGTATCTCAATGTATCTTGATTCTCAAGATGTGTTGAGCCTCATCCTTTTCTTTTCATTGAATACACTGATTTCAACGAAATTTCTCGTTTGCTAATGCAAAGGTATATGATTGCTCATGAGCAATATGTCATCGACATATAAGATCAGAAGTACTACATGGCTCCCACTAATCTCCTTGTATATACAAGGTACTCCTTTACTTTGAATGAAGTGAATCTTCTTCACCTCTTCGTCAAAGCGTTTGTTCCAACTCCTTTATGCTTGCTTCAATCCAGAAATGGATTCTCGAAACTTGCATATCTTCTCGCTATTCTTTGGATCATCAAAACCTTGAGGCTGTACCATGTACATATCCTCCTCCAAGTTCTTGTTAAGGAACGCCATTTTGATATCCATCTTCCATATCCCACAATTGTGAAATGCGGTAATAGTGAGCATAATCCGAATAGATTTTAATATGGCAACTTCTCAAAAATTTCATCAAAGTCAATTTCTTGAATTTGAGTATAACTTTTGCTACAAGCCTTGCTTTGTAGGTTGTCAAGTTACTATCCATGTCTATCTTCCTCCTAAAAGCTCATTTATACCAAATGATATTTTCTCTTGAGGAAAGCTAATCAAGTTTCATACTTGATTATCATACATGGATTCTACTTCGGATTCCATGGCTTTTAACCATAGTTTGGAGTCTTTTCTTACCATTGCTTCTTGGAAGGTCGAGAGATCTTTGGTATCTAGTACCATGATCTCATGAAGTCCCACATACTTATTGGGTTTCTTCCTTTCCTTCATTGACCTTCTTAGTTCTTTTGGTTCTTCTCGTGTCTCTCGAACTTCTTCCACAATTTCTTGAGGAATAGGTTCATGTTCGACTCTCGAACGCACACTAGGTGAGGATGATTGAGATTCTCTCACAATTTCTTGTAAGGATCTCTCGCTCATGCTCCCACTAACCAAATGAATCTCGGTTGGGCCTTCGTGATTTTGAATGCAACATTCACATCATGATCTTGTAGAGTATTTTGAGTTTCCTTAAGCTCAACTCTACTCCCACTACTTTTCTCACTTTTCCAGAAATTCCAGAAAAACATATCTCTCTCTACAAACTTTCGATTGGAGGTGATATATCAAAAGTAGTATCCTCTTGTCACACGAGGACAACCTATATATAGAAGCACTTATCCGCTTTTGGTTGAAGCTTGGTCGACATCAATTTCTTGATGTATACCTCACAACCCCAAATCTTGAGAAAGTCGAGCTTAGGTGTCTTTCAACTCCATAGCTCACAAGACATTTTCTCCACGGATTTGGATGGAACTTTATTTAGTGAGTTTGTCATTATTTGTAGTGCATAATCCCAAAAGTAAAGAGGCAATTTTAGATTGACTCATTATTGATCGAACCATGTCGAGCAATATCCTATTCCTACTTTAGGAATGAGTCAAATTAGGTATCCTAAGCACTCACCCCTATGAACCGTTCATAGAGACTCGATATTCTTGTTGAGTCGGTTCATTACTTCATCCTCGAATTCCTTGAACTTGTCAAAGAATTCACTTTTGCTTCCCATTAGACAAATATAGTCATAATGACTATAGTTGTCCGTGAACAAAATGAAGTACCTTAAACCGTCTCTTGCACTTGTACTTATCGGACCACATACATTAGAATGTATCATATCCAATTAGTTATTCGTTTTCGTTCCTTTCTTCTTGAAAGGTCTCTTGGTCATTTATTTGACCAATCCGATAGTGCTACAAGATTGTATCATTCACGTGAGTTATCTTAGTTTCTCTTTTGTTATTGTTTGTTTGAGTTTGTTTATTATTTATTTCAAGCAAATAGAAATCATTCTATATGAATGTATTTGCATAGAAAATTACATTCTTCGATATAGAGAAGCAAGAATTAAAATATTTATTAAAATTTATCCATATCTAAAACTTGATACAGAAATGTTCTTGCTAATCGAAGGCATATAACAAACATTCTTCAAAGCATAAATTTAAATCACTAGACTATTGAAGCTCCAT
Organism: Triglochin maritima; assembly: GCA_963682175.1. Taxonomy (NCBI): domain Eukaryota; kingdom Viridiplantae; phylum Streptophyta; class Magnoliopsida; order Alismatales; family Juncaginaceae; genus Triglochin; species Triglochin maritima. Next base: position 17,454,420 of record OY821785.1, read on the forward strand.
AGAATCTTGTACAATCGCAGCGATGGTTGTACTATTTCCAATCTTCAATATCATCTCGTTCTCCACGAGTTCCTTCCTATCCTTCAATAGCTGCACATCAAAATTATGTGAGCACAAGATCCGGTAACCATTACCAAATCAAGGATAGAGGTGATTAAATTTATCTCAATAACAAACATACCTATGGCGCTTCTCGGGCGCCTACGTTCAATCATCCCATTTTCAAGGTCTTCCTTGTACTTGGGGCAATTCGGTCGGATGTGTCCCTTTTCACCGCAGTGAAAGCACTCCGTGTTGGGAGTTGGAGATTTGAAAGATTTCCCCCTTGAGGCACTCCCATGAGCACCTCCTACTCCCTTGCTCTTGATTGACGTATCTTTGGTAAATTTGCCTTTACCTTTGTTGATCTTTTTGCTCCTCTCATGGACGGCTAGGAAGTGATTGTCCTGACCTTTGCCCATGTCAACTTCAGCCATTTTGAGAGCGTTGTGAAGCTCCTCAAGACTCACCCCTTTTTCACGCACATGATAGTGCATCACAAAGTCCTTGAAGGACGGGGCTAGAGAGCCAAGAATCAGATCTTCAGCAATGTCCTCGGGCATTGGAGAAGAGAGCTTTGACAATTTCTCAAGGTATCCTTGCATCGTGAGAAAATGCATAGATACCGATGTTCCCTCCGCCATATGGCACCTTGTGAGTGCGATGGTGGTCTTATAGCGCTCCTTTCGGGCACTATCCATGAACATCTTTGTTAAAGCCTCCTTGATCTTCTTGGGTTTTGAATCCAAGTATTTCGCTTGAAGCGAGTCACCCATGGATGCCAACATTAGACCGTGAACTTGGTTCTCTTGGTCTTCCCACTTGGCTATCGCCTCCTTCTCATTATCGATTGTCCTCTCATTCAATTTTGGGATTTCACCATCCAAAATATGAGACAGTTTTTCAAACCTCAACACGATGTTAAGATTGAGTTGCCATTTCATGAAGTTTGAGCCATCATTTTGCAAAGGATTCTTTTCGATCATAGATCGCACAATTAGTTGGATATTCGACATTTTTCTACAAAATAAATCATATAGGTTTTAATGCCAATTTTATGTTTTAATACATATGCATACATATATCGAATATGTAAATGTTGCAAATAAAAATCTTGCCCATAAATGCAACAATCCAAGATCCTATCAATTGTAATATAGACTAGCTAAGGGCTATCGAATACATTACAATATCAAGGTAAGAAAACATTTTCTAATCACAACCTTTTTGAATTTTAGCAACATTTAGCATCTTCAAACTCTTGTGACTCTTGTCGTTTTAATTATGAGGGAATACGACATATCCTCGTAAGAAAAACTTTTTCCCAAAACCGAGCGAGGGCTCTAGGTAATGTTAAGAAAACTTATTTTCATTTGATATGAGATACGTTTATCTATTGTATTCACAACTAAACATACTTGGGGTTCACTAGGGTGAAACACACCTCATATATTTAATTGTGGCACAACAACAGACAATCTTTATATCTCCCACTATTCCTAAAGATAGAGGGAGTTATCTCCCGCTAAGGGCGAGCAGAGTATCCTTCGATCAATGGCTGCTAGTGGATGAAATAAGAAGGAAATTTATTCTTAATTTTTGTTGGACAATTTCATATATTTACATGTGATTTAGAATTTTAGGTTATCATGCATATTAATATTCATACACATCCTAACATTCACCACATTCATCACATGCATAGCAGAAATTAAAAACCAGAAATTAAACATTCACACAATCCACATCGTGTGAGTTTATATGTTCCCTTCGATCCTTGATACTAGATCCCCGATCCTCGATCCTTGATCGATGCGCTACAGCGGCGACTTCCTCTTGCACCGGAGATGTAGATTTTACAGAAAATAAACATGCTCCTTACATTCGATAAAAAACCGACTAGTGCAAGTCCTATGTAAAAACCTCTCATATGCAAATGCAACTATCTAAAAGATGGAAATAGAGAGAATTTTGGCTTTTACATACATAAGCCCCTGTATTATAATAATAACATACATTCACAATCGCTGATTTGGAACATATAAACTCACAATTCCTGCAAAAACAACTCGAGCATCCATGCACGCAATATCGCTATAAACTATCCAACCTAGTTTATCAAGCATCTAGAATCCCAAACAATTCTTTGAAAAACATTTTGAAATCCATTAAAAACATTTTTCATGCATCCATAATTCAAAAATTAATTATGAACCGCTGTCCATCCAATTTCCAATGGAAAGATGAATCGCAGTTTTTCGGTTTTGTTGATTCTCTTACAAAATAATCGTTATACTAAAAACGAAATTATTGCAAGTTGGACTTATGTCTAAATCATAATTCTAATAATTACATGACATGTTTTAAACATTCAAAACATTTAAAATGAATTATTATAAAGAATTATTTCAACAAACATTTAAAGACCGAAAAACCGGTAAAACGAATTGTTTAAATCCTAGATGGTAAACTAAATTTGTTTACAGCCATAAATCATGAGAAAATTGAAGCCTATGCTCTGATACCACTGTAGGATTTCATGTTTAATTATACATATATATTTTTCGAATTTTCATGTATAATAAGGATCTATTACAATTTTCTTCGATTTATTTATGCATGCATCGGTTTGTTTTAACAACTAGTTTCAAAAACTTATTAAAACAAACACAAAGGGACTCCGAAATTCATACCTAGAAGTTCTCAAAAACTTCTTGACGTTTCAGAGACGTTGAGGAAGCCAATCTTCGCTTCTCGTTGCGCCGGATGCCTCCGAGTGTTCACCGAAACCCTAAACAAGGTTGGAGAGAAAGGAGCTAGCCAATCGATCTCCAAACAAGCTTAGAATCTAGCTACAAACCCCTTCCTTAGCCTCTGAGATTTCTCCTTCCAAAGACTTAGAAAACTAAGAGAATTTTCGTGGGTTTTTGTGGTGAATTAAGAGAGAAAATAATTATTGAATTGTGTGTAACCCAATTAGGGAGAATAAGGACCTATTTATAGGTTCCAATCTTACTCTTAATCATGGCTATTCTTTAGCCACGTTTTTCTTTACATTTTCTCTCATAAATTAATTCATTAATGCATTATATGCACCCTCAAAACGTTTGACCAAGTTTGGAGCTAATCCAATCAATCAAATTAATCTCTTAATAATCAAAGGCAGAAAATCAATCGCTGTTCGGTTGACCGAGACCCACTCGGTTTACCGAATATGTCACGATTGGTTGACCGAGTACTAGACGGATGACCGATTCTTAAGGGGAAAAATTCTCCTTAACCGATCGGACGAATTCTCGTCTAAGACCGAGTGCCATTCGGTTAACCGAAAATATCGGAACTTAACATTGTTCGGTCGACCGATTTTGGTTCGGTACACCGTACCAAAGTTCCAGGCACTTTGGTCAAGTTCGGTCAATCAAATATGACTATCCGTTCCATGTTCGGTTGACCGATCCATAGATCCTTCGGTCGACCGAACCTCAACGGATTACTGAACTTTTACCCGATTTTGCCTTTTTCAAATTTTGGATTTATTTCCAACAAAATTTGAACTTGGGGGTTTTAGCAAATTCACAACTTATGCAATATATTATCTTATGCAACAATAAATTATTGCACCCCATAATATATGCATCTCATATGAATTTATCATGATTCTAATTATGTTATAACATAATTGATTTTACTTGTTCACCACATGTGTCATATTTTCTATAAGAAACCCGACACATCATATGAACCAAAAATCAAGCTTCTTGTTTCACGGTTTTTGCGGTGTGACCTATGGGAGGATCTAAACTAAGTTGGCAGTGATATTAAGAGCTTAATATCACAAGCTATAAGCGGTATCTAGCTACACATTATAGCTCCCAATTAGTTAGATGTCTTAATTCCACTCGAACCAAAACCCGATCCATTTAGTGATGGAGTGCACCACTTGTGTCCGTCCCTTGCCGCATGATATTAAGAATACACACAAAGTAGTATTGTGTCATCTTTGTATTAGTATTCATTTCTTGATCTCTTTAAGCTAGTTATAAATATGTGACTTAACTCAAATCACATTGTGCACATTATAACTTTGCTTTATCAAGGGGCCCACTAATATCATCACTCAATTAAGAGGGGCAATGATAATCTTTTGACTAACTATCTTCTCCAACGAAAGTTATACTTAACCAACCAATGCCTTTACACTACACAGATCGATAGTTCAAGACACTGATCTAATTAAGTATTCCTTAAGTGATTAGATATAAGTCTCATATCAAAGGACCAAAGACACAGTAAAATATTAATGACACAGAAACACATTTCTATAATATTTTACTTATTAGGTCTATTCAGTATACAAAAGTAATATTTTCCTCTTTTGCATAACCGTGTTGTCACTCACTTGTAGAGCTACAATGATCTATGACCAACACGACAATCTTAACTCGGTAATTACTGTTCCATGTTAATTACCATGATTGCGAATATCTTTTGTTTTATGTAAACTAATATCTTTTAGAGCTCTACGGTTAAGGACCAAGAGCCTCTTCCTTAACACTTCTAAAGGACGAATAACATAAACAAGGAACAAAATGATTTCTCATTCAATTCATAATAATTGACATTTAAAAGTAAAACTTTTAGAACACATTCCCTTCAAGAGACAGCTAGTTGGTCCTGAGATTGTGCAGATGTATGCTGAGAAGGTTGATGTGATCAGGCAGAGACTAGCGACTGCGCAGAGCAGGCAGAAGAGCTACGCGGATAGGCGTAGGCGAGAGCTGAGATTTGAGGCTGGTGACCATGTCTTCTTGAGGATTTCGCCATCTCGAGGAGTGATGAGATTCGGGAAGAAGGGGAAGCTCAGTCCGAGGTATGTCGGGCCGTTTGAGATTCTCGATCGGGTTGGAGAGGTCGCCTACAGGGTTGCGTTGCCGCCGCAGTTTTTGGGTCTTCACAACGTCTTCCATGTTTCGATGTTGAGGAAGTACGTAGCGGATCCTTCTCATGTGATTCAGTTAGAGGTTCCAGAGATCCGTCAGGATTTGTCTCTTGAGGAGAGACCAGTTGAGATTGTGGATCGGATGGAGCATCAGTTGAGGAGGAGGACCATTCCGATGGTGAAGGTCAGGTGGCAGCACCACAGTGAGCGAGAGGCCACTTGGGAGATCGAGGAGGAGGTCCGGAAGGAGTTCCCGGAGTTGTTTGGTGAGCTTCAGTTTTAATTTCGAGGACGAAATTCTTTTAGGAGGGTGGATTGTAGGATTCTGATCCTAATCATATCGTAATTGTGCTTTGATGTTGTTAGGTGGAGATTAGAGGGGATTAGAGATGGACGGCTGGGATTGAGAGGAGATGGATGAAGGGTTTGGATGAGTTGGATTGGATGAGTGGTTGAGATTGAGAGGAGTGGAATGGATGGTGTGGATTTTAGTGGAGGAGATATTTAAGTGGGTTCTCTCTCTCTCTCTCTCTCGTCACTCTCTCTCTCACTTCCATTTCTCACTCTCTCTCTACCTCAGAGGTTGAGCTCCGGCGAGTGGTGTGCTCCGGCGTGTGGTGGTGTGCTCCGGCGAAGTGAGGCTCGGGCGCGGGTGCGGGTTGAGGTGAGTGTTGGTTCCTTTCCCTTTCCGCACGTTTGGTTCTCTCCCCCTACCTAACTTGTGTTCTGGGGTCGTGGTTGATTGGTTGAGGTTGCCGGAGGTAGATTCGTGAGTGTGGATTGTCGAGGAGGAGTTGATCGTCGTTTGGACGCGAGATTCGTCGACGGATCGCATTTTGGGGAGACGTGCTCGTGGAGGCGTCGTCGTGGTTCTTCAAAGGTCTCTTCAGACCTTTAGGTATGTCAAGCTTGCTCACTTAATTACCGTGAGTATTTGGAAGTCGACGGTAGGCCGATTGGCTCGTCGCGAGTAAATGTGCAGCAGATTTCACTACCTGATCGGTCGACCGGTTGGTGCAAACGGTCGACCGTTCGTGAAGAGAATTCGGGCTCTGCCTCAAATCGGTCGAACGATGCCTGTGGGGCGGTCGACCGATTGTGCATTGGAGGCAAGCCTGGTGAGATTCGGTCGACCGGGTCCCTTTTGCCGGTCGACCGTGTGAACTGTCTTAAGTCGGTTGGGGGCGTAGACCATCTAAACGGTCGACCGCTCGTTGATTTTTGTCTGACCGTGACTTAAGTGAGAATAGTGGTCGGTTCGACCGAATGAGGGTTCGGTCGACTGGACTTGTGCGCTGAGCGTGGGGAACGCTCTGGAGGAATTTGGTCGACCGAGATGTGCTCGGAGTTCGACCGAATTCAGGGCGCGAGTGAGGGATTATTCCCTGGACAGATTCGGTCGACCGAGATGTGCTCGGCGTTCGACCGAATTCGTTGTGGAGTTGTGGGATTTTGTTCCCTGGTGACTTTCGGTCGACCGGGACCCCTTTGTCGGTCGACCGATTGGTCGTTTTGTTCGTTGAACCGGGAGTTGACCATCTTAACGGTCGACCGTCCCTTGATTTGGGTTCGACCGAACGAGTGTGGTGTTGGGAATCGGTCGACCGATGGAGTACCGGTCGAAGTGGATTGCCCTGTATTTGCTTGATTCGGTCGACCGGGACTTTTGGTTCGGTCGACCGTTTGTGTCCTGTTTTGCACTATGGAGGTGCTATGGTCGTGGTTGCCCGTGTGGGGCGAGTCGTGGTGCCGATGTTCTTCCGGCAAGTGTGCGAGGTGCACGAGGGTTGCGGTGGTTGGTTGAAAATAGACCTGGAGCCCCGTGACTGTGTGAGAGCTGTGGTTGGTTGAAAATAAACCTGGAGCCCAGCTAGTCTGTACGGAGTTGGTTGAAAATGAACCTGGAGCTCCGTAGTGCGTTCGGGTTGGTTGAAATTAGACCTGGAGCCTGAGCAGGGACCGCGTGTAGGGGTTGGTTGAAAATAGACCTGGGGCCCTTAGACGTTTGAGTTGGTTGAAATTAGACCTGAAGCCCTTGGTCGTGTCGTGGTAGCTGTGGTTGGTTGAAATTAGACCTGGAGCCCAGCTTGGCGACAAGTGTGAGTCGCGGCGGTTGGTTGAGATTAGACCTGGAGTCCCGTGACTGTGGTGTGTGCGGTGGTTGGTTGAGATTAGACCTGGAGCCCCGTACCCGTGGTGTGTGCTGTTGTTGGGTGAGAGAGCCCTGGAGCCCAGCCTGTTGTGATGCTTTTCTTGTTGTGTAGAATTGCATGCTAGGATGATTTTATTTATGCATTTAGAGTCTTGGCATACGGGGTTTCCTTCTGGAAACTCAGGCATTGTTGCACGTTTACTTTCAGGCCATGATCGGCATTAGGGGGTGGTGACCGAGGAGAGGAACGCTGCTACCGGATCCAGCTTTCTCTCGGTTGAGGTCGTGTGATTACTGTTTTCTTTGTTTATGCTTTTGATGTAATCACAACTTTTGTATACTCTGATGTTCATATATATATATATATATTATAAATGTTGGTGCATTTGTGTCCCTTTTATTGCGTAATATCCTCTGTTGATTGAGTGTTTATAAATTTTAAAAAAATTCCGCTGCTTTGAGGATGTTACACCTAACTTCTAAAACACTACAACAAATACTCGAGTAACACAATTTTGGGGTAAATAAAAATATATAGCATGAATGCGATGTATGATATGATTAGTATCATTGTCTTAGAAGAGTTATTAACAAGGGATCATGGGTGAGAGGGTCACTCATGATGTGGATTTGAGGGTGCCCTGTAAATAGGTCCCTCCTCCTTCCTTTGTTAGACTAATGCAATATTCTCCTCTCTCCATGTTTTATCCACATAATCCATCTGAAAATTCTTTTATTAATTGAGTGCTTGAGAGATTATATTCCTTAGAGCATAGAAGAGGTTATTGGCTAGATTTTAGCCTTCAATTAGAAATTGATTGGTTAGCTTCGAACTCGCTAATCTTGTTTAGATTTTCGTGAACACTTGGAGGTGATTCCGAGGCAATCTGACGTGCAACCTGACTTCTTATTGGTAAAAGGGATTTGATAATGCCCTAAGTATGATCAAATCTATATATTTTAATATTAATTAATGTATAATATATTTAAATACAATTAGGAAGTTGTGTACATAAAATTGTTGAAAAATATGAAAACCGATACTAATTGCTTGTAATTATTTTTAAATATACATACAAGTATAGGAGACGAAATCCAACAACCTTATCTTTTGTCCCGTGGCCCTTGAGCCACATGATCATAGTGTCGTGTCCCTCAAGGACCCACCTTTGGTGGAGCAGCAACTCCTTAGTACTCCTATCGTCATAAGAACTGATTAGGGTATTGGGATATGTTTAAAGGATATCTTGGGACCTTATGTTTGCCTGATGTGTCGAGCAAGCATAATGTGGATCTTGAGCTCATTCTGACACACCAACCTATTTGGTTGGAGAGTTTGCATTGATGATCCTGACTATAATACTGCAATGGGGGGGGGGGGGGGGGAACTCTTCTTTCGTTGTGCAATTTTTGCCAAACGCTTGAGAGGTTCAAGCTCTTTAAGTTTGAACCTTTGAATAAGATGCATTTGCGTTTAATTCATGAACATCTCCTGATACTTGACACTCTTTGTGAGGGGACCCCACACAAGAGTATTTGTCCCCACTAGGTGTCATGTTCCCATTCCAAGTACATTGATCCACTATGAGATTCCCTTTCGTTGTCCTTTGAGAAAGGACGATGAGAGTTTCTTTTTGTACATAGTTGTATTAAAAAAAGTCGTTGTGGGTTCCACTCCATGAACACTTGGGATCCATTTGTTAATGTATTTGCATTCCTTTTTTAAGTATCTTAGAGGTTTTGGGGAATTCGGGTTTATGCCCATCAACATAACCATGAACTTCTTTGCACTTCACGTTGGTGAGATCTTTTCTTGTTCGTTGATAAATCCATATAGTAGTAAACTCACATTCATTGAGGACAATGCATGAAGTAAGTGTGTGTGGGGGGGTTCTTTACGTCTGTACACAGTCGAGTCTTTTTCCTTTTCTTTTGTTTTCCTTTGTTTGTATTATTAGGGTCATGATAGTGTGTTGCAATTTATATTGATATATCTACTATAGCATGATCCTTGGGTGACTTGCCTCATTTTGCTTTCCAACTGCTTTAAATTTTCCATTTCTTTCAAAATATTCATGTGTTTGCGAAAGAAATAATTTTTTTGTGGGTTTTGCGTATGTTTAGAATTTGCAAAATGGTTGAGAGGCAAGGTAAAAAAGAAGCTCCCAAAATTGACTTGAACATGATGCATTAGGATATCTAGTACACCGGCTTTAGGTCTTATCTAGTCGTAAGGATACACCCTGGTTTTCTCTCAGGGTGAGAGTAATCATAGGGTTTCTGTACTCAAACAAATAAAGAAGTCCACCCTGAACCTAGTGAGTTGAAGAATTCGTGCTCATTAGTATAAAGAAGTTTGTCGTAGTTAGGAACCCTTAAACTCCTATTGTGAAACTTTAAGTATAGGGTTTTTTGTTCATGTGTAGATAAGAAATTGGTTAGTTGGGTGTTCTCTCTTCTTACACGACCCCTATCACTCGGGAAATTAGGTCCGATCAGACTTAGTACCTGGTGCTTTCGAGTCATCTGACTTGGGATGCACCGCCCAAACTCCCGTTACATGTGGAGATTTGGGGGAAGGTGTATGATTGAATCGTTTTGGATACCGCAAGTGCACGACGTCGGTGAAGACGTGGAAAATACGGGTCGAGTCCAGAAGGAGGTGTGTCAACTCTGGTTCTTTAGAAATTGAGTGGGAAATGAGAGGAGAAGTTGTTGATTATGCTAACTACACTAAACTATGAATGAACTAACAATTAAACTAAACCCCCATGGAGTGGAGGTGTGGAGCTATGTGTGTGTGTGTGAGTGGGTCTTCATTTTAATTAGGCACAAGTATAGTTTGTGGGGAATACAAGTAGAAGTTAGTGTAGAATCTAAGTGTAGGATACACAATACTACATGGCAAACCATGAACATGCATATATCACATAAAGTTGAGGTTGATTTTAGATTGTCAAGCATGCAATAAGATCCTAGGGTGACCATTAGAGCATCAATTAATCCTACATACAACCTAAATCATTCATGTGAATGTGCACCAAACATGGATCCACACATAACAAGCCATTTCCATCAAGATAAACTCTATAGCAAGCATGAGATAAGTACCTAGTGTGGACATTATCCCATCTAATACAAGTTTAACCATGCTACGAGTATAGATCTACATTAAGCACATGAAATGACACAAAAAAAGAACCCATCACTATCACATAATCTACATTACCTCCACCCCCAAATGGGGTGGATCTACTCTCTACTCATTAAACTAACAATTGTATTAAGGAAAAAAGATATTCTACTAATTATACTAAGATAAAGAAAACAAATTAAGCTAAACGTGCAAGCATTAAAAAAAAGACAACATTAAAACAAAACTATGAAGAATTATTTTATTTACATCACTCACATTACAAGTAGCATTCTTCTCCGCTTGAGTTTTGCTCCAAGAGTAGAGAGAATGCCACCAAGCAATGGGTGGATACAAAGGATGAAAAAAGTTCTATTTATAGGCATGAAAAAAGGAAACTCGGTTCAATCCCCCGATGTCGGACTAAGGAAACTTCTACAAATTGATACAAACAATATAATATACGACCACGAGAAGTTGGGTCGGACCTGAGTATATTGGAATGCCAATTGGCTGTCACTTTGGTTGTATGCGACCCGGTTTCGGTTGGCTTCTTTATTACTTCAATTTGCCACGTATGGTGCACTGATTGAATCAGTTATAATAACCGCAAGTGCACGACCGCGTTCAAGTGGTGGCAAATACGGGTCGATCCACAGGGAGGGGTCGACTTTGGTTAGTTCGAAGGCAAGTGGGAAACAAGGTGGAGAAAAGATTGATTAAACTAAACTACACTAAACTAGTAAGCAACAAAGAAGGAAATGAAATCATGAGAGGAACTAAAACTAAACTAAGCAACTACTAATAAGAAAGATAAAATTCAGGAATGTAAACCCGTAAGGGGTGGAGTGTGTGTACACATGAAATAAGAAGTGATGAATGCATTCAATAAGCTCAAGTATAGGTAGGGTTTGTTATGCATAAGAAGTACCTCATGACAAGACATATCATCCAAATCACTAACCTAGCAAGACATATCATCCAAATCACTAACCTAGGTGATTAATATAAGCATGACAGGTTTCTATTAAGAACCTAAACAAGCATGAAATGTACCTAAATATTATGGCAGAAACCATCAAGTTAAGTATTCTCTTTAATTCAAACAAGCATACTAACATTTCTCACATACAACAACATATAACATTCATTCCATACTACATGACATGTATAAACATCAACTCCACCCCCAAAGGGGGATGAAACTACTCACTACTCATTAAAAGAAGATAAAATGAAATTAAGGTAATTAAGATAGAAAATGGAGTCATGTTAATTACTTCTACTAAGATTATGACAAACAAAACAAGCTAAACAAGCAAGCATTAAAACAAAGACAACATTAAAACAAACTATGAAGAATTATTTTATTTACGTGACTCACATTACAAGTGGTATTCTTCTCCACCTTGAGTTTTGCTCCAAGGCGTACTCCAAGTAGAGAGAATGTCACCAAGCAATGAGTGAATACAAATGAGGAGGAAGAGTTCTATTTATAGGCATGAAAAAAGGTAACCGGGGACAATCCCCCGGTATGGGACTAATCGCATACTATAAATGGACATAAAACAACATAATACACGAACCGACTCAACCATGTCGTATTTGGACACATTTGGACCGCTGATTGGCGGTCTATATGTGTATGATCGAGTCTGGATTTTGGTGGCTCAGTTCTGGCTTCATTTCTTGGTGCTTGATAAACCCGATTTGGTTGTTGATGGTTGGGCCCGGATTTAATTGCCAAAATACTCCTCATTAAGGTGTGAAGCTTCTTGATTTGCACATTGACCCTTTTTGGTTTTACATTCGGGTCCTTCTCTCTTTCATCTCAGTCCATAAGTCTTCCAACTTAGTCATTTTCCTTGCTTTTAAGTCCTTTTTGAATCTCTTCTTCTCAAACCTATTTATTCCTGAAACTTAAACAAAAACTCGTTACATAGCATTTCTTAGGCTAAAAATAGAGGATATAACACACAAATATATGCCTGATATGATTGCAATCAAATACCCCCACACCTAACTTTTGCTAGTCCCGAGCAAAACACAGAAAGGGAAAAATGAAAGAAAGGAAAAAGCATACGAAAAATAGGGAAATCCTAACTCACTTTTGTAGGAATCACGGTTGCACTTAGCACGTGCAACAAACCCCCTTGTCACCAAGGAGGAGGAGTGTTGTCTCCTGAGGGCTTTCAGCGGATATACCCACAAAATCGGAACATTGATGCATTATTCAATCTACAAACTTGACTCGATGGACTCATTTTTGTCGATCATTGGACACGGTAATCCTATGAGCTGACTCTATATATGTATCCATTCCACACACCTAGTAAAATGAATCATTCGTGCAAGTTAATTAAGGACTTAAGTGAAAGAAATTGACAACCTTAACATCCTCAAGTGAAAGAAAGTGTCAAGTCCATTAAGGTTCTTATTTGCATTACCATTTTTTGTTTCTTTTTGTTCTTCTACTCTTTCATTTTTTCTTTTTTTTACTAGTTGGTGAGTAATTCTCACAGGGTCAGGTTTCGTCCATCATTGCCTATGAGGACTTACACTATGACGTACACCTTTCCCCACTCTCCACATAGGGCAATCCCTACCACCCATGTAACGGAAGTTCGGTTGGTGCATCCGAAGTCAGATGACTCGAAAGCACCAGAAACAAAGTCCCTTCAAACCTAATTTCCAGAGTGATAGGAGTCGTGCGAGAAGAGAGAACACCTACTCACTTATTTCTTATCTACAAATGAACCAAAACCCCTACACTTAATGTTTCACAACAAGAGTTAAAGAGTCATTGACTACAACAAACTTCCTTATATTAACAGACACGAATTATTTAACTCACTAGGTCCAAGGTGGACTTCTTTATTTGTTTCAGTACGAAACCCTATGATTACTCTCCCCTCAAGGGAAAATCGGGGTGCGTCCTAACGACAAGATAAGTCTTAAAGCCACTGTACTAGATATCCTAATGCATCAAGTTCAAGACAATTTTGCCTCTCAACGGTTTTGCACATGCCAAACACACGCAAAACCCACAAAACATTTTCTTTCGCAAACACATGAAGATTTTGAAAGAAATGTGAAAATTTAAAGCACAAGGCAAGCAAAAGAAGACAAGTCACCCAAGGATCATGCCAAGCAGATATATCGATATTAAATGCAACACACTAACATGATCCTAACAATGCACACAAAAAAAAACAAAAGAGCAGAAAAGAAAATGAGAAACACTCGACTATTTACACACGTAAAACATCCCCCCACACCTACTTCATGCATTGTTTTCATTAAATGTGAGCATGACACTACATGGATATATTCATGAAAATGACAAGATCTCATCAACGTGAAGCGCAAATGGAAGTTCGTGGTTATGTTGATGGACACAAACCCGAATTCCCTCAAAACCTATGAGATACTAAAGAATGGATACAAATACGTGAAAGAAATAGGGCCCAAATACAGAAGGGTTGGGGCCACAACAATCAATGCTCGATCATGGGGTCTTTTATCGTACTTTTTTTCTTCTATATATAACTATGTACAAAAATAAGTTCCCATCTTCAATTGTCAAAGGACATCAAATGGGAACCGCAAAAGGGGGTCAATGCACTTGGAATGGGAACATGAGACCATGCGGGGCCAGAATACTCATGTGTGGTCCCTCCTCACAAAGAGCACAAAATGAAAGGAGAGGTTCATGAATTAGACGCAAAGGCGTCTCATTCAAAGGATCAAACTGAAAGAGCTTGAACCTCTCAAGAATTTGGGAAATATGGGGCAACGGAAGAAGAGTTTCTCTCGTTGTTGTACCGAAGTTATAATCATCAATCCAAACTCTGCAACCAATAGGCTGGTGGGTCAGAACATATAACATGGAATGTACCAACACATCGACTATACATGTGTATCCAGTCCACACACCTAGCCTAATGAATCATTCGTACAAGTTAGTTAAGGACTTAAGTGAAAGACAATGGCAACCTTAATATCCTTAAGTGATGCGTTGTGTAAAGTCCAACAAGGTTCTTATTTGTATTTTTTTCTTTTTTTCTTTTTTACTATTTTTTGCTAGTTGGTGGGTAATTCTCTCAAGGCCTGGTTTCGTGCATCAGTGCCTATGAGGACTTACACTATCATGTACACCTTCCCCCACATCTCTACATAGGGTGATTCCTACCACCTATGTAACGGGAGTTCGGGCAGTGCATCCCAAGTCAGATGACTCAAAAGCACCAACCATTAAGTCCCTCGGACCTAATTTCTCGAGTGATAGGAGTCGTGAGAGAAGAGAGAACACCTACTCAATTTTTTCTCTGAAGTGCGGTTAGAAATACGGTCACAAAGTCATCCCAAGACCGAATAGAGCTTGCCAGGAGGTTGTACATCCATTTCTTCGCGTTATCCTTCAACGCGAAAGAAATCATCCTCAACCGGACTGAATTATCAAGTTGTTGAAGCTTAAACAGGGAGCATACTTCCTCGAATTCACGTATAAAAATATACGGATCCTCCTTATTGGCAGTGAAGGTAGGAAGCATGCTCACATATTGAGGTATCAGTTCATAGTTGTTCCTGCGAGCTGGGGGAAGAACTATGCAAGAAGGTTGCGCGGCCCGAACAGGATAGGTCCGTTCCCACAAAGTCATCAACCTATCCTGTCGAGCTAAACGTGGTGGTGCACCGAGAACTCGATCCTGACCGAAGCCCCCTTCCTCTCGAGTCAGAGGAGGAGGAGGAGAAGGAGGTCTACGTGGTGGTGGGAGCAAACCGAGGTAATCCATGTATGGAACCTGGTTTCCCCTGTCACCACGAAAAGACTCGGCCTCTCTCTCCAAAGGAGCACGAGGTGGAGATTGACGATCACCAAGACCGTCCATCTCAGAAAAATGCACTCTCTCAAGTCGAACACTCTCACCAGAACGAGCCCAACCTCGCATTAAATGCTCGACTCGACTCTAAAAAACACACAATAGAAGGTGTACTCAGAGGAGGAGACTACTCGTAGAAAATAGATGAGGAGAGGACTCAGATGAGGAGGGAAGAATCCTAGAGCTAGCGTGGGTAGTGGGTGAAGGTAGAAGCCTAATCTAGCTAGCAAGCACGACTCAAACAATATATGGCTACGGGTCCTTAGGCTAGACGACACCTAACTTCGAGGTCACTAATCTCGACACGCCTCACCTCCCTACAACGAAGACCACAATTCCCAGCAAGTGATACCAGATCCGGAGATCCAGTACCTCCTACTATCGACAAGGTAGGCAACGCCAATCAGGCAATGACTGTCTCGACTAGATTACTCTCCAAATGCGTCCGAAATCCTTAGGGCCAAGAATTAAGTCTTTATTAAGAGTGATTTTTTGGGCCAAGAAAAGGGTGTTGAAATCCCCCACCTTATCTTTTATGGCACAACCCCTCCTTTGTAGCATTTTGTTCTTAAATGTAGCAATCAACACTCCAATCAAACGCTCAACTCACTCTTGTCCCGATGCACCTTACTAACTAATGGATGATTTAAAAATGCATGAATGAGGGAATTGGGTGCACGTACCTCACGCCAGCAATCAACAACAAAAATGTAAAGCAAAGAAAAGACAAATGCGTGCAAGGTCTACAAATGATGCATGACTTAGATGGCAATCAATCTATTCTTTTGCTTTGAGTTTTAAGGTCCAAGTTGATTAAAGGGTCTTGATTGTTAATCTGGGAGCAAACTACAAGTCAAAACATGAAAAATTGAACTCCCAGACAACCTAGTGAAAGTAGAAACGACCAGAAAAAATGGGAGAGAAATTTGAGCTCACCATGCCGCTAATTGGCGGTCTAGAGCTGCTGATTGGGAAGGGGAAGCATCTGGTGAAGTTTGGAGGCGATCTGAAACTCCAAGACCGCCAACTGGCGGTCTGGTAATCTCCCTTCACCTCTATATTTGTGTGGAGTGTTGCTATAACTGAAGTAGTGATCTGGGACTCGATTTGGCATGTTTTGACTTATAGTTTGTTCCCAGATTAATAATTAATCTCCCTTTAAGCAACTTGGACCTTAAAACCCAAAGCAAAAGATTAGGCATTCTTTCTAGTTTAAGTCATGCATCATGTACTCGACTTAGGCACGTAGATTGTCTTTTAATTTCGCTTTCCTTTTAGTTGCTGAGTGTTGGCGTAAGGTACACATTCCCTAATCTCATTCATGCATTTCTTATGAACATGCATTAGTTAGTAGGAAGTGCATTACAACAAGTGTGAGTTGAGCGTTTGTTTGGAGAGTTGATTGCTAGATTAAGACTCCAAAACGCTACTAAGGAGGGGTTGTCCCATATAAGATAAGGTGGGGGATTTCATCACCCTTTCCTTCTCCCCAAAAACCACACTAATCAAGAGCCTAATTTTAAAATCAAGTAGACATTGGTCCTAAGGATTTCGGGTGCGTTAGGAGAGTGATCTAGTCCCGACCGTCATGGCCTGATCGGCGTTGCCCACTCTGTCGATAGTAGGAGAGACGAGATCTCTGGATCTTGACTCACTTGCTGGGCTATGTGGTCCTCATTGTAGGGAGGTGAGGCATGTTGAGGTCGTGTGACCTCGCAGTTAGGCGTCGTCTAGCTGTAAGGACCTATAGCGACCTTAGGACCGTAGCATAAGGACTTCTTGCCTTCTCTCCTGAGTCATTCCCTCTCTTCTGTGTCCCTCCGTCCTCTCCTCTATGCACATTCTTTGTTTAAAAAAAGGGTTTTGGTTTGTGTGTGCACCTTTGTGCATGCTTGCGTGGGTACGAGACGAGAGTGGTCGTTTGACGAGACATGTCATCAACCCTGCTTCGGTAGTCGATTTCTCGACGCCTTCCTCCTCTCGTGTCGCACACAGTCCGGATTCAGTGGCTGCTAATTTCCGTGAGGAGGAGCAGTTGCTGGACCCACCTGTTCTACCCATTCTTCCTGTTGTCGCTCCGATACCTCTTCTTGGTCGATGCTACCCGAGTCGTACCGCTGTACCCTCATGCATCATATTTCCAGAGGCAAATGGGAACCATTTTGAGGTTAAGCCACAATTTATTTCCATGCTCCCTCACTTCACTGGGAAAGGTGACCCCTATATCTTTCTCAGGGAATTTGAGGAGGTCTGTGCTATGTTCAAGCTGCAACAACTTAGCACAGACTCCATCCATCTTAGGCTTATCCCCTTTGCACTGAAAGATGATGCCAAGAAGTGGTTGTACAGCAACCAGGAGAATGCCTTTAGGACTTGGGATAAGTTTCAATCTGCATTCCTCAAGAAGTACTTTCGAAATCATCGGACCCAAAAATTGAGGAACGAAATCAATTCGTTCTATCAACATGAGACCAAATCATTCCATGCATACTTAGAGAGGTTCAAGGAGCTACTATCTTCATGCCCTCACCATGGCATCGAGTTGTGGCGTCTGTGTCAGATTGTCTACGAGGGTCTTCACATTCCATCCCGAATGCTCCTTGAGTCCATGTCTCAAGGAGAGTTCTTAGGAAAGGATGAAATGGAGGCATGAGCTTTCCTAGAAGACCTTGCTGAGAAAACCATGCAATGGGACAGTGTAAGGGAACCACCTGCATCATCTAGCATAGGAGCGAGGATCACAATTGCAAACTCGACTATATCGGGTGCCACATTTGTCGTCGATACCACTACGGCCACGAGGCACGCATGGCGGCCTTAATGCGCCGTATGGATTCGATTGAGCTCCAAAACCAGCACGATGTGTCTCATGTGTCTGCATCTGGTTCAGTTCCATGTCATTTATGTGGTAGGATAGGTCATATAGGGGGTGAGTGTGCATCCATTCCTCCTGAGATGGAACATGTAAATGCCATCTATGATAGATCCAGGAATGACCCATATTCGTCATCATATAACCCTGGATGGAGGAACCACCCTAATTTTTCATGGAACCATAACAATGCCCCAGGTGGTCCTTCAAACTTTTCTCGACCACCTAACCGACCACACTACCCTCCCATGAATTCACAGTCTCATCAGCCACCCCAAAGTCAGAACACCAACCAATCGGGTTTCCCAAATTCCAACAATATGGAAACCCAATTCAATTCGCTTGAGACCTTGACTCGTGGACTTGAAAACTCAATGAAATTTTTTATGTCAAGTTCTAACTTCAAATCAGCAGACCATCAAATCTCTTGAGCTTCAGATGGGCCAATTGGCTCAGTCTGTACATGAAAGAGAGAGAGGGACTCTGCCTAGCCAGCCTGAGGCTAACCCCCGCATGTACCAACAACACATGCAAAATGAGAACGTGGTACCTCGGGGGCGGCAAGTGAACCATGTGGAGGAACCTATTCACCATGTCAATTCCATTATAACTTAAGGAATGGAAAGCAGGTTGACAATAACATTTCCTTGCCACCACCACCACAATCTATGCAGCCCCTCAGTGGGAATGGTGGTGAAGAAGAGGCTGAGGGTGAGGGTAATACACCAACGCCTCCTTCTCAGGCACCATAGAAAACCTACCTACCAAAAGCTCCTTATCCTAGTAGGTTAATCAAAAAGTAGAGTGACACAATGGACAAGATGTTAGAGGTGTTTAAGCAAGTGAAGGTTATCATCCCCTTGTTGGATGTCATCCAACAAATACCTCAATATGCCAAAGTGTTGAAGGATCTCTGCACAACCAAGAGGAGGACCAATATTCCTAAGAAAGCATTCTTGGCTGCAAATGTAAGCTCATTTTTGTCCAATCCCACCTACAGAAAATACAAGGACCCTGGGTGTCCTACTATTAAGTGTACGATAGAGGACACTAGCATGAGTAATGTATTGCTTGATTTAGGATCGGCGGTCAACCTCCTCCCATTTTCTGTTTATCAACAGTTGAACTTGCGAGAATTGAAACCAACTAAGATTACCCTCCAATTAGCGGATAGATCCATTCGTATTCCAGAGGGGATTATCGAGGACGTGCTTCTCAAAGTTGGAGATTTTATATTTCCAGTCGATTTTGTTGTCCTCGATACCAATCATGTTGCGCACACCCACTCTCAAATACCTTTGATTTTGGGTAGACCATTTCTGGCAACCTCCAATGCCTTAATTAATTATAGAAATGGTCTCATGAAGCTCTCATTCGGTAACATGAGTGTCGAGTTTCATGTGTTTAACTCTGGTAGGCAACAAGTGCCCATGGACCAACCTTTAAATCTCAATCTCATCCGCCAATTAGAGAAAGCACCGCAAAATCAACGAACACCCCTAACACTAATTTAACCCATTGAGAATGTTTGTGGGTCCAACGAAAACTCATTGCCTGTCTTTGTAATGCAACAGAGTGAGTTGGCATCAAACATGAATGTCCAACGGGAGTGTTCGTTACATGATTCAGTTGAGACCATTAGTGAGGGGGACACACCTCATCATATGCCCATTCCAGAAGGTGTTGTCACCCCGTGTCCTAGGGTTATTGAGCCCTTTGAGCTTCAGATTGACTCCAACAAGGACCCACCTACGACCAAGCTTATGCTTGATGATATAAATGATGGTGGGAGGTCCTTGTTGGATGATTTGGGGAGAAGCCCCATTCTTAGTGATGCAGGTATGCTGCATCCATCGAATGAGCTTGAGGAACTCATTCCGATGCACCCACCTATTGGTTGGAGGGTTTTGTTTGATGAGCAACTAAACCATAGTGAGGCAACACAACTTCACTCATTCATGTTGCCTACACCCAACCAATATCATGAGGGGTTCGAGCCTTTCAGCTTTGACCTTTCACCCCTCTAGACACCTCAGAGTACAAGTGAAGTTTGCCAATCTCGGCAAGTCTCTAGTCCACATAACTCGATGTTCTTATTTGATATTCCTTGAGCAAATGATTATGAGAATATATTTTTTGATGTATATATCTTATACAAAATAAAAAATAAAAGAAAAGAAAAAAGAAGAAAAAAAGAGAGTGAGTAATAAAAGACTCCATGAGCGAGCATTGATTGTTGTGGGCCCCAACCCTTGCGTACTTGGGCCTCATTTCTTCACGTATTTGTCTCCCTTCTTCAGTATCTCACAAGTTTTGAGGGAATTTGGGTTTGTGTTCATCACTATAACCATGAACTTCCATGTTGGTGAGATCTTCCCTTTTTCATGCATAAATCCATGTAGTATGATGGTCACATTCATTGAGGACAATGCATGAAGTAGGTGTGGGGGGTGTTTTATGTGTGTACATAGTTGAGTCTTTTCCTTTGATTTTGTTTTCTTTTGTGTGCATTGATAGGGTCATGTTAGTGTGTTGCATTTAATATCGATATATCTATTTGCCATGATCCTTGGGTGACTTGTCTTCTTTTGCTTGCCTAGTGCTTTAAAATTTTCACATTTCTTTCAAAATTCTTCATGTGTTTGCGAAAGAAAATGTTTTGTGGGTTTGTGTGTGTTTAGCATGTGCAAAACCGTTGAGAGGCAAAGTAAAAAGAAACCTCCCAAAATTCTCTTGAACTTGATGCATTAGGATATCTAGTTTGCTGGCATTAGGTCTTATCGAGTCGTTAGGATGCACCCCGGCTTTCCCTGGGGGGCGAGTATTCATAGGGTTTCAATACTCAAATATTTAAAGAAGTCCATCCTGATGTACTCAAACACCCAGATCCCGAACCTAGTGTGTCCATAATTCGGGTATGTTAATTGAAGGAAGTTTGTTGTAGTCAAGGACCCTTTAAATCTTGTTGTGAGACATTAAGTGTAGGGGTTTTGGTTCATGTGTAGATAAGAAATAAGTGAGTAGGTGTTCTCTTTTCTCGCACGGCTCCTTTCACTCGGGAAAGTAGGTCTGAGGGGACTTTGTGCCTGGTGCTCTAGAGTCATCTGACTTAGGATACACCGACCAAACTCCCGTTAATTACGGGTGGTAGGGATCGCCTTATGTGGAGATTTGGGGGAAGGTGTACATGGTAGTATAAGTCCTCATAGGCAATGATGCACGAAACCTGACCCTGGGAGTATCAAAGGCCAACCAATATAATGCTCCAAAGAAAAGAAAAGAAAGTCAAATAAGAACCCTAATGGACCTTACACTTTGTGTCACTTGAGGATGTTGAGGTTGTCCATGTCTTGCACTTAAGTCCATCATTAACTTTCATGAATGATTCATTAGCCTAGGTGTGTGGACTGATTACATACATAGAGTCGGCCCGTAGTATTACCGCGTCCCATGATCGACAAAATGAGCCAACGAGTTGTGTAGCTAGATTGAATAATGCATCTTTGTTCGGATTTTGTGGGTATATTCGCTGAAAACCCTAAGGAGAGAACACTCCTCCTCCTTGGAGACAAGGAGGTTTAATGGCTTGTTGCACGTGCTAACTGCAACCGTGATTCCCACGAAAGTGAGTTAGGATTTCTTATTTTTCGTATGCTTTTCTCTTTCTTTGTTTTGCTCGGGACTAGCAAAAGTTAGGTGTGGGGGTATTTGATTGACATCATTTCATGCATACATTTGTGTCTTATATCCGTTATCTTGCACCTAAACAATGCTACGTGACGAGTTTTCTGTTTGAAATTCAGAAATAAATAGGTTTGAAGAG
The DNA here is from genome assembly GCA_963682175.1 of Triglochin maritima. Taxonomy (NCBI): domain Eukaryota; kingdom Viridiplantae; phylum Streptophyta; class Magnoliopsida; order Alismatales; family Juncaginaceae; genus Triglochin; species Triglochin maritima. Next base: position 17,476,261 of record OY821785.1, read on the forward strand.
AAGAGGCATAGAAGGACCTAAAAGCCTGAAAAAGGACTCAGTTGAGAGACTCAAGGACTAAGATGCAAGATTGAAGGACCTGAATGTAAGATTAAAGGACCAATGAGCAAACAAGAATACTTCACACCATCATGGGGAGTATTTTGGCAATTCTATTCAGGTCGGAGCTCCAACAAGTGAAGTAGATGCATCGAAGACTAACAAAGTCGTCCAGAAAAGCCCAGAAGAAAATCCAGCGTGATCCTAACCATATAGACCGCCAGTTGGCTGTAACGCTCCCAATCTCGCGGGTACGCACACTGGGAAAGACTACAAGTGTCGCGATCAGAAACCTCCGCGATGACAGAAGGAGTTACAAAAGACAGACCAACAACGACTCGACAATACGTAGAGAGATCATACATGGATAGACTAACATAAAACATGACTGAAAAGTGAGAGATTATCCATATATGGTAACAAGGTCAAATACATTACATCGAGTTCAAAAGGGAATTACATCATACATAATGCGGAAGCAAAAGACAAACTGAAGAATCTGGTCGACGTGTCCATCGTGTACAGAATCTTCGACTACTCGTCCAGTCTACCCTATAGGAATCTAAGTACCTGCAAGCACCGCATCAACAAATGCGTGAGTTTTCTATAAAGAAAACCCAGTATGCCCCTGGCCCAATCAGAGTTATATGGAAGAATGCATGCAATCTATCTAAGACAAAAGCATCCGAAACAGAAACAGAAAAGCACATAATGCAACAGAAGGCTACGACTCCATAAGCCGTACCGATCGGGCGCACCCGAATCATTCCTCAATAGGAACCAGAACACCAGCCTCACTGGTCAAAGACGGTCACTCGACAGTGACCCACCGCTCAGCACAAAGCGGTGCGTCGGATAAGTGTCCCAATTCGCGGCAAGTGACCTACATAGTGTCATCGCGAACTTGGGAATACCTACCCTGAGACAGAATGGCAGCGCGCCTGCCCAGGACTTATCTTACGCTTGGCCTCCCAACGTGAAGGTCTTATGCGAATGGCCTTTCTAGCTAGAGGACCCACTCGTGGCCCGTCGGCCCAAAAACAGAATGTGCCCAGAAGTATTAATCAGATTAAATGCGATGCAAGCTACTTAAGCATCTAAAATCTAATGCATCTATAGTGGATGGAGTGAGCTCAAGGAAAGGTATCCGGATACCCTCCTAACAGCCCTAAACAAAACAAGACCAGAACATCCCAACAATAACCAAACACAAATCAGCAAGCAGACAACCCCGATGGCAATTCAAGGTAAACAACACATTGAGTTATCTACGGGTCATGATAAAGATATCATAAGGTCTGATATCCTAAGGGTCAACTAAAATCACCACACAACACCTCATATCAGTCATATATTGGTACTAAACGAATAACAAAAAACATGTATAACAACAGAATACATGATGATCAACCACTACAGGTAATCGATAGCATAAACCATAAATTTGAGAAGACGCATGCATTAGAACTTGTGATCCCGAACATGGTCAGAGAATAGGTGGATGGGAATTAATTCATACATGTATCAGTAGTCCTATATATATAAAACATGCCTCTGAAATCAGAAGTCTACGTCCTTCATAGTCGAACAGATATATTTACATGCATGTTGGTTGAGTTGCACAATACTAGATGTCATAGTATGAATAGCATAAATCATAGATGAATCCTGATTTAGTCTCATGTGAGAGAATAACGAGATATGTCAGATAAATCATACACAAATCTAATGGTACACCTGAGCTAGACATGGTTCGAATAAAATCAGATTAGATTAACTCAACGAAATGTTCGAGTCGAGAAGGGCAACTATACTTGTAGCATTACAATCTTGATGGAAGTATTCGATTTATTCACTGATGGAATGTCATGAATATATCATAAGGGATCGACAAATCAGAGTGTGTATGGGTGTTAATGATTTCTGGACTAAAATCAGAACGATTCATGCAATGTTATTTCGACTTACTAGTTAGATCATGCATGGACATAAGAGCAGAATTCAGTAACGAGTCCTACATATGATATCTGACCCTACTCACGAAATAACACATAAATACATGACTCTAATATCTGAAAACATCTCATGCAAACACCTCTGGACATGATCACAATATCACACACAAGTATAACATTCGAAGCTCACAAAACAACATGACAAGATGAATAGCAAGAAGCACAACATGCATGCAAAACCCCTCCTCTCTAGATCTCCACGGCCCAGCCTCACCACCTCTGGTTTTTCCAACAAACCACCAAGGAATCATGAGTCAAGAGTCATGGTAGAGAGAGAGGTGCTCAGCCAACCTCTGAAAATTTGGAGAGTGCACCACAGTCCACCCTACCGGGTAGATCTCCACTTGTGCAACTCCAAACCTCAGACCGACCACTCTATTTGTGCTGGACTAATCTCCATCCAGCACTCCATACTTCCTATTACACTAAGGGTCCAGGAGCATACCTGATCGGCAAGAAAGATTGCCCAAGCTTTTCCGGAGATTCTGCCCACAATCTCTTCTTCTAGCCGCACCAGGCTGCACTTGACGTAGCTCCCAACTCTACGGAGATCATCCCACCAATCAGCTGGAGAAGAGGAATGAGTGGTCTGAAGTGGTGCGTGAGAAGATGGAAAGGGAGGAAGAGGACGGCTGGGAGGGCCTTATATTTGTGCACACAACCCTCCAACTACCTAGCTATCAAGCCACTTCAAGACTTGCCAAGAATGGTGCCAGCTTGGACACCCAAAAGTCTCCCTTGAAAATTTCGTGTAACTCCCAAGCTCTCTTCCCATTCCACACCACTCCTAACCAAGCTCATCACAAGGCCGGCTCTACACTCACCAGGGCCCAAAATGAGGTGATCGAGTCAACCCACCGCGCACTAACTCGATGTGTCGCACCCGATCGACCAATGAGAAATACGATCAAATATACTTAAACAAACATACCATAACACAAATTGACATTCTAAGAACTAAATTATGCATAACCGAGGAGAGTGGACTTATTAATATTATAGCAGGAGAGTGATTCTTACATTGGCGGTCCAAGACCGCTAATTGGCGGTCTGTTTTGGCCCGAATCCGCTAAGATTTTGGTGAGTCGCGTATTAGTGGGTATTTAGTCCATTTATGGTATTTATTTAGTCCCATACCGGGGGATTGTCCCGGATTACCTTTTTCTATGGCTATAAATAGAACTCTTCATCTTCTATTGTAATTACCCATTGCTTGGTGGCATTCTCTCTACTTGGAGTAAGCCTTGGAGCAAAATCTCAAGGTGGAGAAAATGCTACCTTCAATGTGAGTCATCTAATAAAATAATTTTTCCATTGTTTTGTTCTTATGTTGTTTCTTTATGCATACTTAGCTTAGTTTTATTTCTTTGATTCTAGGCTAAAGTAGTTAGAATGTTTCATTTCTTCTTTAGTTTAATTGTTAGAGTAATGTGTAGTTTAGTTTGGGGTGGAGATGATGTTCATACATGCATTAAAGAAAGGATATGAATGCTTTATATTTTGATTGTGTTGATAAATGTGAATGTATGCTTGCTTGTTAGAGTAGAATACTACACTTGATGGGTTTTGCCACACATCTTAGACACCTCCGATGCTTGTTTAGGTTCTAAAATAACAAACTTGTGTATATGAATGTTAATCAACTAGGTTAGTAAATGGATTGATAGGTTTTGCCATAACCTTTAGACACTTCCTATGCATGAAAACACCACCTACATTTGTGCCTATAGAATGCATTCTTCACCATCTGTTTATCTATGAGGGTCTTCACATTCCATCCCGAACGCTCCTTGAGTCCATGTGTCAAGGAGAATTCTTCGGAAAGGATGAAAGGGAGGCATGGGCTTTCCTAGAAGACCTCGCCGAGAAAACAATGCAATGGGAGAGTGTGAGGGAACTACCTGCATCATCTAGTATAGGAGCGAGGATCGCGAATGCAAACTCAACTAGATCGGGTTCCGCATTTGCTGTCGATTCCACTACGGCCACCGAGGCGCGCATGGCGGCCTTAATGCGCCGTATGGATTCGATTGAGCTCCAAAACCAGCACGATGTATCTCATGTGTCTGCATCTGGTTCAGTTCCTTGTCATTTATGTGGTAGGACAGGTCATATAGGGGGTGAGTGTGCATCCATTCCTCCTGAGATGGAACATGTAAATGTCATCTATGATAGATCCAGGAATGACCCATATTCATCATCATATAACCCTGGATGGAGGAACCACCCTAATTTTTCATGGAACCATAACAATGCCCCAGGTGGTCCTTCAAACTTTTCTCGACCACCTAACCGACCACACTACCCTCCCATGCATTCACAGTCTCATCGGCCACCCCAAAGTCAGAATACCAACCAACCAGGTTTCCCAAATTCTAACAACTTGGAAACCCGGTTTAATTCGCTTGAGAACTTAACTCGTGGACTTGAGAACTCTGTAAAAAACTCTATGTCATCCATGAGTCAAGTTCTCACTTCGAATCAGCAGACCATCAAATCTCTTGAGCTTCAGGTGGGTCAGTTGGCTCAGTCTGTACATGAGAGAGAGAGAGGGAGCCTGCCTAGCCAACCTGTGGCTAACCCCCGTGCTCAACAGCACTCGAACATGCAAAATGCAAGCTCAAGACCACAGGGGGGGCAAGTGAACTACGTGGAAGAACCTGTGGACCATGTTAATGCCATTGTGACCCTGAGAAATGGGAAGCAGGTCAACAACCACGTATCATTGCCAGAAAATCCATCTGTGCCACCCCTTTGTGGGAATGATGGTGAGGAAGAGGCCGAGGGTGAGTGATTGATCGTTTTATATTTAACCGCAAGTACACGGCCGCGTTGAAGCGGTGGCAAATACGGGTCGTCCACTGGGAGGTGTGTCGACACTTGGTTTGTTCGAAGGCGAGAGGTAAAAAGAAGGAGAAAAAGGTTGGTTACACTAAACTACACTACAATGCTAAACTAGAATGCAAAAGGAAATGAAGATAAGCAATAAAACTAAACCCCAAAGGGGTAGAGAAATAATGTGAACATAAAGAAGTGTGTGTGTGTTCATTAAGCTCCTCACAACATGTAGTGCATGAAATCATAAAACTACATCCAACTTTGCCTCTACATGAATTAAGATAAGACTACATCATTAAAACATACAAGACAATAATTGGAATGAAGCTACATGAACTCAAGTATAAAGACTATACCCTACTATGCCTCTGCATGAATTAAGATTTCACTACATCATTAAAACATACCAGACATTAGCTAAGGTAAAGGCAACAAGAGTACATACACTACAAATTGTGTTTCCAATATTAACTTCATCCATATCCTAACCTTATCATTCCCCATAAAATAGGTCCACTAATCAAAGCATAAGCTAAGCTTCATTCAAGAGCATTAGCATATCAAAGATAAGAGTGAAAACCCATTAGATGGTTATGGAAATCATATAAAGCTCAAGGGATAAAAATAACACACACTTAATACACTACATGATTATATCACATATTTCTCCACCCCCCAAATGGGGATGGAACTACTCACTACTCATTACACTACTGATTAGACTAAGTAAAGAAAACATTTAACTAAGATACTAAAATTACTAAACAAGAGATTAAACAAAGTAAAGCAACCCACAAAAAACAAACAACATAACAAAACAAGATTAAAAGAAACAAACAAACTTTTATTAACAATGACTCACATTGAAGGTAGCATCCTTCTCCACCTTGAGTTATTGCTTCAAGGCTCACTCCTTAGTAGAGAGAATGCCACCAAACAATGGGTAATTACAATGGAAGGTGAAGAGTTCTATTTATAAGCATGGAAAAAGCTAATCGGGGACAATCCCTCGATGTGGGACTAAACCAATACCAAAAATAGACTAAGAATACACTAATACGAGCCCAACACAAATCTTAGCGGATCTGGAGACATATGGACCGCCAATTAGCGGTCTATAAGTTCTGGATTCATCTGGGATTTGTTGTGGGCTTTGCTGGTGGTCTTTGTTGGTCCTGGATGCATCTACTAGGTTTGTTGGAGCTCCGACCCGAATCGAATTGCCAAAATACTCCCCATGATGGTGTGGAGTTTCCTGGTTTGCTCTTAGGTCCTTTGGTCTTACGATCAGGTCCTTCTCCCTTGCATCTTAGTCCCCAGGTCTCACAATTAAGTCCTTTTTCCTGCTTTTGGGTCCTTTCATGACTCTTCTCTTCAAACCTCTTTATTTCTGAAAACTAAACATAAAACTCGTCACGTAGCATTGCTTAAGTGTAAGATAATGGATATAAGATACAAATATGAGCATGAAATGATGTCAATCAAATACCCCCACACCTAAGTCTTTGCTAGTCCCGAGCAAAACAAAGAAAGAGAAAAGCAAACGAGAAACAAGAAATCCTAACTCACTTTCGTAGGAATCACGGTTGCACTTAGCACGTGCAACAAGCCGTTAAACCTCCTTGTTGCCAAGGAGGAGGAGTGTTGTCTCCTGAGGGTTTTCAGCAGATATACCCACAAAATCCGAACAAGATGCATTATTCAATCTAGACCTCGACTCGTTGGAAATATTTTGTCGATCAATGGATGCGGTAATCCTACGGGCCGACTCTATATAGGTAATCAGTCCACACCTAGCCTAATAAACCATTCGTGCAAGTTAAATAAGGAATTAAGTGAAAGACATGGACAACCTCGAGATCCTCAAGTGATACAAAGTGTAAGGTCCATTAAGGTTCTTATTTGCATTACCATTTTTTTTCTTTTTGTTTCTTTTCACACACATTTTTTCCTTTTTTTTCTTTTTATTAGTTGGAGCTTCATTCTCCCAGGGTCAGGTTTCGTGCATCATTGCCCATGAGGACTTACACTATCACGTACACCTTTCCCCAAATCTCCACATAGGGCAATCCCTACCACCCGTGTAACGGGAGTTCGGTCGGCGCATCCCAAGTCAGATGACTCGAAAGCACCAGGCACAAAGTCCCCTCAGACCTACTTTCCCGAGTGATAGGAGCCGTGCGAGAAGAGAGAATACCTACTCACTTATTTCTTATCTACACATGAACCAAAACCCCTACACTACTGTCTCACAACAAGATTTAGAGGGTCCTTGACTACAACAAACTTCCTTAAGTTAACAGACACGAATTATTGACTCACTAGGTTCAGGGTGGACTTCTTTGAATGTTTGAGCACTGAAACCCTATGATTACTCACCCCCAAAGGAAAACTGGGGTGCATCCTAACGACTCGATAAATCCTAAAGCCACGTACTAGATATCCTAATGCATCAAGTTCAAGACAATTTTGGGAGCTTTCTTTTTACTTTGCCTCTCAATGGTTTTGCACATGCTAAATACACGCAAAACCCACAAAACATTTTCTTTCGAAAACACATGAAGATTTTGAAAGAAATGTGAAAATTTTGAAGCACTAGGCAAGCAAAAGAAGACAAGTCACCCAAGGATCATGGCAAGCAGATATATCGATATTAAATGCAACACACTATCATGACCCTAACAATGCAAACAAAAGAAAACAAAATCAAAGGAAAAAGACTCAACTATGTACACACGTAAAACACCCCCCCAGACCTACTTCATGCATTGTCCTCAATGAATGCAAGCAAGATACGACATGGATTTATGCATGAAAAAGGAGAGATCTCACCAACGTGAAGTACAAAGGGAAGTGTATGGCTATGTTGATGGACACAACCCAAATTCCCTCAAAACCTGTGAGATGCTAAAGAAAGGGTACAAATACGTGAAAGAAATGGAGCCCAAATACACAAGGGTTGGGGCTCACAACAATCGATGCTCACTGAAGGAGTCTTTTATTGAACTTTTTTTTATATATAACTATGTACAACAATGGGCTCCCATCTTCATATATCAAGGGATATCAAATGGGAACCCGCCATCTCTCGAGCCAGAAATGCACCTGTATGGGCTCGCAACATACAAAACAGAATTGCTTGACCACCTGACACCCTTATTAGCATTGTGGTCGTTCGATGCCTCTTGAGAGTTAACAAAAGAGGAGGCATGAATGAGAGGTGAACCTCTACCAGGTTGAAGGGTATCAGGTGGTTGATTCTTAACCCACATGGGGTCCTCAGCAGATATAGAATGAAGATCATGTGGCCCAGAGGCCATAAAAAGGGTATCTGGTGGCTCAAAAGCCACGTGATCGAAAGGTTGTGGCTCAAGGGCCACAAGATCACAAGGATGTGGCTCAAGGGCCACAAGATCAAAAGAATGTGGCTCAAGGGCCACAAGATCATAAGGATGTGGCTCTGAGGCCACATGATCAGAACATAGGGCACCTTCTTGTGCCAGCCCAGGTGAAACATCTTCACCACCTTCAGGATCTTCATCGAACAATTCTCTGAAGTACTTGAAGGTGCCCTCAACTTCACTCTCATCCATGCCCTGGATAAGGTTAACCCCAACAGGGTCATTGAAGGCATCTGGCTTCTTGCCAATGGTGAAGATGTTGAAATCAGCGCATTGACTACCATAAGTCAAGCGCATCAGACCATTGCGACAATTGATCAAGGCATTGGAAGTCGCAAGAAATGGTCGCCCCAGAATGACAGGAATTTGTCCAAGTGGGTTTGGCACAGGTTCAGTATCCAAGACAAAGAAGTCGACTGGATAAATGAACTCTCCCACTTTGATCAACACATCTTCCACCACACCCCTCGGTTTCTTCATGGACCTATCAGCCAATTGAAAAGTGGTCTTTGTTTGTTTGAGGTCTCCAAGACCGAGGTGGACGTAGACAGAATATGGCAGAAGATTAACAGATGCACCAAGGTCTAATAAGGCTCGATGTATGGACACATCACCAATCACACAAGAGATAGTAGGACAGCCAGGGTCCTTGTACTTGACTTGCATGGGTTGTGCCAACAAAGAACTCACGTTAGCCACAAGAAAAGCTTTCTTTGGAACATGAGTTTTTCTCTTCTTGGTGCATAAGTCCTTGAGAACCTTGGCATAAGGTGGCATTTGCTGAATCACCTCCAAAAGAGGGATATTCACCTTAACCTGCCGAAACATCTCAAGCATCTTGTCATGCTGATCAGAGGTTTTCTTTTTAAGGCGCTCAGGGAATGGCGCCTTCGGGGCATAAGAGTGCGAAGGAACCTCAGAATCTGGTTCCTTCGACACAAGAGGAGACAAAGGGACCTCAGGGTTCAGCCCCTTTGTGGAAGGAAATGTAGAAGGAACCTCAGGATCTGGCTCCTTCCTGGAAGTATTTGTGGAGGGAGCCTCAGGATCCGGCTCTCTCAAAGATGGTCATGACAAGGAAGTCACCCCAATGTGGTTGTCCACCTCCTTACCAGACCTGAAAGTATGAATCACATTAATATGATGGGTCGGTTCAGAGGTAGCATGAGGTAAAGGTGTCCTTCCTTGCGAATGGGTACCCCGAGGATTCACCTCGGGTTGACTCGGTAATTGGCCTTTCTCGCGTTCATGGAGCTGATTAGCCAACTGGCTCACTTGCATTTCCAATGCTTTGACCGAATTGTTGTTGGCCGAAAGCATGGATTGCGTGCTCTGAATGAACGCGTGAAGGGTATGCTCAAGAGTGGAGTCCTTAGGGTCAACCCGTTGGGGTTGTGGAGTCTGGTTAGAATAACCCGACGATGAGGCATGAGCAGGTTGATAATTTTGGTGCTGAGACCTTTGATGTGGGGGTTGGTAGGTTGCCGATGGGCGTGGAGGTTGATAAGGTGGAGGTTGAGGTTGAGCGTGCGAGCTCTGACCTTGGCCTCCACTAGACCCCCAAGAGAAGTTAGGATGGTTACGCCATCCCGGGTTGTAGGAGTGACTGTACGGGTCGTTTCGGGGCCTTTGTTGATACATCGCATTTGCATGCTCAGTATCCCTTGGAGCGTAAGCGCACTCCAAGTCATCATGTCCCGACAGTCCACACCTAGTACACCCGGGAGTAGCGACCTGAGCTACAGGAGCTCGGTCCATCTCCAAACTCTCTATCCTGCGCATGAGAGCTGCCATTTTCGCCTCAGACGCGATAGTTGACTCAACATGATATGATCCAGCTCGTCCAGAAGACCTGGCGGCTGGTGGCTCTCTCATGGTGTCCCACTCGAAGGTACGCTCAGCCATGGACTCAAAAGTGTCCCATGCCTCCTCGATGGGTTTCATTTGGAAGTCACCCTGACACATTAACTCCAACAATGTGCGGGTGTTGTAGTTGATGCCCTCATAAACAATTTGGCACAGCTGCCATAACTCAAATCCGTGATGAGGGCACTACTGGAGAAGGTCCTTGAACCTCTCAAAGAAACCATGAAACGATTCGGTCTCGGTCTGATACATTTGATGTATCTGGTGCCGTATCTGTTGAGTTTTCCTTTGAGGGAAAAATCTCTTCAGAAAGATGGTCACAAAGTCATCCCAAGACCGAATCGAGCTCGCCGGGAGGCTATACATCCATTTCTTCGCATTATCCTTCAATGCGAACGAAATCATCCTCAACCGGACAGAATCCTCGTCAAGCTGTTGAAGCTTGAACATGGAGCATACTTCCTCGAATTCGCGTATAAAAATATACGGATCCTCCTTATTGGCAGTAAAGGTTGGAAGCATGCTCACTTACTGAGGTTTCAGCTCATAGTTGTTCCCGCGAGCAGGGGGAACAACTATGCAAGAAGGTTGCGCGACCCGAACAGGATGGGTCCGCTCCCACAACGTCATCGGCCTATCCTGTCGAGCTAAAGGTGGTGGTGCACCTAGAACTCGATCCTGACCGAATCTCCCTTCCTCTCGAGTCAGAGGAGGAGGAGAAGGAGGTCTACGTGGTGGTGGAAACGGACCGAGGTAGTCCATGTATGGCACCCGGTCCCCCTCGCCACCACGAGACGACTTGGCCTCTTGCTCCAAAGGAGCACGAGGCGGAGATGGTCGATCACCAAGATCTTCCATCTCAGAAATAAGCACTCTCTCGAGTCGAGCGCTCTCACCTGAACGAGCCCAACCTCGCATAAAATGCTCGACTCGACTCTAAAACTACACACAACAGAAGGTGTACTAGAGGAGGAGACTATACGTAGAGAATAGATGAGGAGAGGACTCAGATGAGGAGGGAAGAATTCCTAGAGCTAGCGTAGGTAACGGGATCAGGAAGAAGCCTAACTAGCAAGCACGGCTCAAACAATGTAAGGCAATGGGTCCTTAAGCTAGACGATGCCTAACTTCGAGGTCACTAGCCTCGACACGCCTCACCTCCCTACAATGAGGACCACAATGCCCAGCAAGTGATACCAGATCCGGAGATCCAGTACCTCCTACTATCGACAAGGTAGGCAACGCCGATCAGGTCATGACGGTCTCGACTAGATTACTCTCCTAGTGCGTCCGAATTCCTTAGGGCCAATGTCTACTTGCTTTTAGTTAAGGCTTTATTAAGAGTGATTTTTGGGGCCAAGGAAAGGGTGATGAAATCCCCCACCTTATCTTTTATGGGACAGCCCCTCCTTAGTAGCGATTTGATCCTAGATCTAGCAATCAATCGCTCAAATCAAACGCTCTCTCACTCTTGTCCCGATGCACCTTACTAACTAATGCATGAAAGAAACATGCATGAATGAGGGATGTGGGTGCACGTACCTCACACCAGCAATCAACGACAAAATGAAAAGCAAAGAAAAGACAAATGCATGCAAGGTCTACCAATGGTGCATGACCTAGATGGCAAGAAGTCTAATCTTTTGCTTTGAGTTTTATGGTCCAAGTTGATTAAAGGGGATTGAAATTAAATCTGGGAGCAAACTAAAGATCACAGCATGCACAATTGGTCTCCCAGATAACTAAAGTAAAGCAATAAACCACCAGAAGAAATTTGAGAGGAGGCAGACCTCACCAGGCCGCCAATTGGCGGTTTGCAACCGCTGATTGGCGGTCCCTTTGTGGATTCTTTTGCTATATCTTTCCCAGTAGCTTCCCCTTGATGTTCTCATTCCCTGAAACTAAACAACACTGGAAACAAAAAATTAAAAACCCCTTGAATCGCCCAAACCAACGTCTGGACAGAGCACCTCCCCGGCAACGGCGCCAAAAACTTGATTGATCGTTTTATATTTAACCGCAAGTGCACGGCCACGTTGAAGCGGTGGCAAATACGGGTCGTCCACTGGGAGGTGTGTCGACACTTGGTTTGTTCGAAGGGGAGAGGTAAAAAGAAGGAGAGAAAGTTTGGTTACACTAAACTACACTACAATGCTAAACTAGAATGCAAAAGGAAATGAAGATAAGCAATAAAACTAAACCCCAAAGGGGTAGAGAAATAATGTGAACATAAAGAAGTGTGTGTGTGTTCATTAAGCTCCTCACAACATGTAGTGCATGAAATCATAAAACTACATCCAACTTTGCCTCTACATGAATTAAGATAAGACTACATCATTAAAACATACAAGACAATAATTGGAATGAAGCTACATGAACTCAAGTATAAAGACTATACCCTACTATGCCTCTGCATGAATTAAGATTTCACTACATCATTAAAACATACCAGACATTAGCTAAGGTAAAGGCAACAAGAGTACATACACTACAAATTGTGTTTCCAATATTAACTTCATCCATATCCTAACCTTATCATTCCCCATAAAATAGGTCCACTAATCAAAGCATAAGCTAAGCTTCATTCAAGAGCATTAGCATATCAAAGATAAGAGTGAAAACCCATTAGATGGTTATGGAAATCATATAAAGCTCAAGGGATAAAAATAACACACACTTAATACACTACATGATTATATCACATATTTCTCCACCCCCCAAATGGGGATGGAACTACTCACTACTCATTACACTACTGATTAGACTAAGTAAAGAAAACATTTAACTAAGATACTAAAATTACTAAACAAGAGATTAAACAAAGTAAAGCAACCCACAAAAAACAAACAACATAACAAAACAAGATTAAAAGAAACAAATAAACTTTTATTAACAATGACTCACATTGAAGGTAGCATCCTTCTCCACCTTGAGTTATTGCTTCAAGGCTCACTCCTTAGTAGAGAGAATGCCACCAAACAATGGGTAATTACAATGGAAGGTGAAGAGTTATATTTATAAGCATGGAAAAAGCTAATCGGGGACAATCCCCCGATGTGGGACTAAACCAATACCAAAAATAGACTAAGAATACACTAATACAAGCCCAACACAAATCTTAGCGGATCTGGAGACATATGGACCGCCAATTAGCGGTCTATAAGTTCTGGATTCATCTGGGATTTGTTGTGGGCTTTGCTGGTGGTCTTTGTTAGTCCTGGATGCATCTACTAGGTTTGTTGGAGCTCCGACCCGAATCAAATTGCCAAAATACTCCCCATGATGGTGTGGAGTTTCGTGGTTTGCTCTTAGGTCCTTTGGTCTTACGATCAGGTCCTTCTCCCTTGCATCTTAGTCCCCAAGTCTCACAATTAAGTCCTTTTTCCTGCTTTTGGGTCCTTTCATGACTCTTCTCTTCAAACCTCTTTATTTCTGAAAACTAAACATAAAACTCGTCACGTAGCATTGCTTAAGTGTAAGATAATGGATATAAGATACAAATATGAGCATGAAATGATGTCAATCAGTGAGAGTAATACACCAAAGCCTCCTTCTCCGGCTCCGCCTAAAACATACCTACCAAGAGCTCCTTATCCTAGTAGGTTGTCTAAGAAACAGAGTGACAGTGTGGATAAGATGATGGAGATATTTAAGAAAGTGAATGTCAACATTCTTTTGTTAGACATGATTCAACAAATACCTCCATATGCAAAATTCCTGAAGGATCTCTGTACAACTAAGAGGAAAACCAATGTCCCTAGCAAAGCCTTTTTGGCGGCTAATGTGAGTTTGATCATCTCGAACCCAACATACATAAAATTGAAGGACCCGGGCAGTCCAACAATTTCATGTATCATTGGGGACTCTCGCATTAACAATGTTTTGCTAGATCTAGGGTCGGCGGTTAACCTCTTACCTGCTTCTGTGTATCAACGATTAAGCCTAGGCACTCTCAAGCCTACGAAAACAACTTTGCAGTTGGCTGATCGTTCGATCAAAGTCCCGTTGGGGGTCATTGAAGATGTCCTAATCAAGGTCGGTGATTTCATATTTCCTGTTGATTTCGTCGTCCTTGAGACCGAACCAATTAAGACTACCCACTCTCAGATTCCATTGATTTTGGGTAGACCTTTTTTGGCGACGTCAAATGCCTTGATCAATTGTCGTACTGGACTCATGAAATTGTCGTTCGGGAACTTGACCGCGACATTCCATGTGTTCAATATGGCTAGGCAGCCGACATCTTCCGAGGACCCCATGGAAGTCAATCTTATCCGGGACTTGGAAGAAGAATTGGAAGAAGAGTACCCCCTGATTCATGAGAATTTAAATGATTACTTCATGGATGAGTCTGATCATGAAGAGGACGGGGGTGAGTTGAGCAATGATGTGCATGTTGTTCAGTACATGCGAGCTCCTCCTATCTTACATCTCGAGCTAGATATCACGCCTCGCCTGGAGGAGCCACCCACACCTGAGCTCAAAGAACTCCCCAAGGAATTGAAACACGTTTTTCTTGGTCCCGATAGGTCATTTCCGGTGATTATTTCATCGACGTTGACTGGTGATCAGGAAGAACGGTTGATTCAAGTCCTAAAGGAGCACAAATCAGCCATTGGGTGGTCCTTGAGGGACATCAAAGGGATAAGTCCCGACGTCGTGCAACACCACATCTTTATGGAGGATGAGGCACGACCACGTCGCGACCCACAGAGGCGTTTAAATCCAGCCATGACAGATGTAGTTAAGAAAGAGATCATCAAGTGTTTAGATCATGGCATCATTTTTCCCATTTCGGACAGTACTTGGGTAAGTCCTGTCCAGGTTGTGCCCAAGAAGTCGGGTATCACCGTTGTCCAGAATGACAACAATGAGCTTGTACCCACACGACTTCAAACTGGGTGGCGAGTGTGTATTGACTATAGGAAGTTGAACGCGGTCACGCGTAAGGACCACTTCCCTCTACCTTTCATCGAGCAGATGTTGGAGAGACTCGCCGGGCACGCCTATTACTATTTCCTTGATGGTTATTCGGGGTACAATCAAATCCCAGTCACCCCCGAAGACCAGGAGAAAACCACGTTCACTTATCCTTTTGGGACGTTTGCCTATAGACGGATGCCTTTTGGGCTATGCAATGCACCTGCAACATTCCAACGTTGCATGTTAAGTATCTTTTCCGATATGGTTGAGAACTTCCTTGAGATCTTCATGGATGATTTCTCGGTTCATGGCACCTCCTTTGATGAGTGCTTGCACCACTTGAGCCTTGTTCTCAAAAGGTGTTCGGAAACGAACTTAGCCCTTAATTGGGAAAAGTGTCATTTCATGGTCACAAAAGGCATCGTGTTGGGTCACGTGGTATCTTGTGATGGTATCGAGGTGGATAGGGCAAAGATTGAGCTTATTTCTAAGCTTCCGCCACCCACCTCGGTAAAAGAAATCCGTTCATTCCTTGGACACGCCGGTTTTTACTGGCGATTCATTAAGGATTTCAGCAAGATAGCTCGTCCTTTGACGAGCTTGCTTGCTAAAGGAACCTCCTTTGAGTTCACACCCGAGTGCCTGACTGCTTTTCAGTTTCTGAAGCGTGAGTTGACCTCCGCTCCTATTATTAAGGCACCGGTGTGGACTCTACCGTTCAAGCTGATGTGTGATGCTTCTGATTACGCGATAGGAGCGGTTTTGGGTCAGAAAGTCGACAAATTGTCTCATGTGATCTATTATGCAAGTCGTACTCTCAATGACGCCCAACTCAACTTCTCCGTTACTGAGAAAGAGTTCCTCGCGATCATATTTGCGTTGGAAAAATTTCGCCAGTACCATATAGGGTCGCATGTCATCATCTACACTGATCACTCAGCTCTTCGCTACCTTTTGTCTAAAAAGGATGCGAAACCCCGTCTCCTGCGTTGGATCTTGTTGTTACAAGAATTCGACCTTGAAATACGGGACAAGAAGGGATGCGAGAATGTCGTGGCTGATCACCTATCTCGCATCCCCATCGATCTTTCACCGGATCCACCGGTGAACGAGTTTTTTCCTGATGAGAACCTTATGGCAATAGCCTCACCTCCCTGGTTCGCTTACATTGTGAACTATTTAGCAACCGGGGAGGTGCCAGCTCATTGGAGACACAGTGAGACAGCGAAGTTCAAGTTGTTAGTCAAGCACTTCTATTGGGATGATCCATACTTATTTAAGTATTGTGCTGATCAAATCATAAGGAGGTGCATTCCTGACGATGAGATTCAGAGTGTCTTGTCCTTATGCCATAAGGAGGCATGTGGTGGGCACTTCGGTGCCAAGAAAACCGCTGCCAAAGTACTCCAATGCGGTTTTTACTGGCCCACGTTGTTCCAAGACGCTTTTGCATTTTGCAAAGCATGCGATAGGTGCCAACGTGTGGGCCGCATTGGTAGACGAGATATGATGCCACTCAATCTCATCTTAGTGGTTAACATCTTTGATGTTTGGGGAATTGACTTCATGGGTCCTTTCCCCGTGTCCCATGGTCACACTTACATCCTGGTGGCGGTCGATTATGTGTCAAAGTGGGTTGAAGCAATCCCCACTCGCACTAACGATCGCAAGGTTGTGATCAAATTTCTTAAAGAACACATCTTAGCGAGGTATGGGACACCTCGTTGTATCATAAGTGATCGGGGGACACACTTTGTGAACCGATCCCTTGAGGCAGTGCTGAGGAAATATTCCATCACGCACAAGTTGGCCACACCTTATCATCCTCAAACCTGTGGCCAGGTGGAAATTTCCAACCGTCAACTCAAGCAAATTCTTGAGAAAACGGTTAATGCTTCAAGGAAAGATTGGTCGGTCAAGCTTAATGATGCATTGTGGGCTTTCCGCACTGCATATAAAACCGACCTTGGCATGTCCCCCTACCGGCTAGTTTATGGCAAAGCTTGCCATCTTCCGGTAGAACTTGAGCACCGGGCATTATGGGCAATCAAACATCTTAACATGAGTCTTGATGTTTCCGGTGCCAATCGCAAGTTAGACCTCAACGAGTTGGAGGAGTTGAGAAATGAAGCTTATGAGAATGCCAAGATCTGCAAGTCCCGCACTAAAATTTTCCACGATCGCTTGGTGCGAATCAAAACCTTTGAGGTGGGACAAAAGGTCTTGTTGTATAATTCTCGCCTCCACTTGTTTCCGGGGAAACTGCGGAGCCGTTGGTCAGGTCCCTTCATTGTTTTAACCGTCTCCCCTCATGGGGCGGTTGAGATTCAAAATCCTAGGAATGGGGACGTGTTCAAAGTTAATGGACAACGCCTCAAACGATACTTGGAGGGGACCACGGCAGAGGTCGAGGTGGAAGTCGTGCCTTTGCACGAACTCCCCACGGATGTGGTCACTTGATGTGGCTCATCCCTCCATTAGTTTGTACATATCTTTGTTTTGTGCTTTAAAAAAAATAAAAAAATAAAAACCAAACATTGGAAGACCTATGTGATATTTGCCCTTTCCCTTGATTAAAAACGCGTTTTCTCCTGCCCTACGCATTATTACAGCAGAGCAAAATGCGTTTCTCCTTCAGATAGCGCCTCCACCCAAATTCATTTACCTAATCCCCTGAACCGACCGCTAATTAGCGGTATAGGACCGCCAATCAGCGGTCGCTTGTTCTGAGTTTCCGGATTTTCTTCGTTGGGGTGTTGGATTTGGTATTCTCTGTTGGTTTCGTGGTTGGGAGTCTGTGGTGCTGCGGGAAACGGCGTGCGGTGGTCTGTTCTCCTCTCGCGCCGTGTTCGTCCTCGCCGTCGTGTGCCTCGCCGCTAAAGCTCGCCAAGGTAGGTTCAGGTATGGCCAGCCATCATTTAATTCCAGAACTCAATTTTGCCTCCCTGATTCGCGAATTCGGAGAACCCTTCTACGATCGAATCGTAGCTAAAGGGTGGTACCATTTATTGTATGAGGGCGATGAATCCATGTACGTAGAGCCTCTCGTACATGAATTCTTTGCTAAACTCGAGCATGACCAGACCAGTCCACTCGAGTTCAGTATCACTCTCAGGGGGGTGAAACACACCGTGACACCCCAGCTAATCTCCGACGCGACTGGGATCCCCTTGGTTGATGAGTTCGCACCCACCCACGATATCAATTTTTATCGATCTATGCTTGGGCGTGGGCAGCCTATTTCATCAAATGGGGGAGTACTTAATGCGCACATTTACTCCAATGTGCACATTGTAGCCAGGTGGGTATGTAGAAATGTGTTGGGCCAGGAGCGGACCTCCACATTTTTCACACCTAGTTTGCGAATCGTGTATAGTCTGATGGACGGTTCACCACACTGCATTTGTCGAACATTGTTCGACGTTTTAGTGAACGCCAGGCTGAAAGATATACACTGTTTGCCGACTCTGGTTACCAAATTGTGTGGCATGTTGGACACCCCACGATTTGAGCGCATGCTGAGGCGCCAAGGCACCGACCTCGAGGTAGCGAAGATGACCCCGTCATTTCGCCATTGCCTTCCTGAGGCATGGGTGCCTGACTATATGGAGGAGGATGTTAGAGCCAGTTCCTCAAGCTCGTCTGTGAGCTCAGGAACGCTCTTTAACACCGACATTTCTGAGATGGCGGTCGAGCAGCAGAACGTCATCTTAGCCAAGCAAAACCGGAAGATCTATTGGAAGTTGTCGGCTCTTGAGAGAGGTGCCTCTTCAGGCACTTCTGGCCGTCGTCCTTAGTCCGGTACACCCTATCCATGCATTGGCACCATTTTGCCATACATTGAGGACAATGCATGGATTAGGTGTGGGGGGGTGTTTTCACGTTTGTACATAGTTTGTGTCTTTTTTTTCTTTTTTTGTTTTGTTGTTTTCTTTTGTGTGCATTGTTAGGGTCATGTTAGTGTGCCGCATTTAATATCGATATATCTGCTTGCCATGATCCTTGGGTGACTTGTCTTCTTTTGCTTGCCTAGTGCTTTAAAATTTTCACATTTCTTTCAAAATCTTCATGTGTTTGCGAAAGAAAATGTTTTGTAGGTTTTGCGTGTGTTTAGCATGTGCAAAACCGTTGAGAGGCAAAGTAAAAAGAAAGCTCCTAAAATTGTCTTGAACTTGATGCATTAAGATTTCTAGTTTACTGGCTTTAGGTCTTATCGAGTCGTTAGGATGCACCCCGGTTTTCCCTCGTGGGGCGTGTAATCATAGGGTTTCAGTACTCAAACATTTAAAGAAGTCCACCCTGAACCTAGTGAGTCAAATAATTCGTGTCTGTTAGTATAAGGAAGTTTGTCGTAGGCAAGGGCCCTTAATCTCTTTTTGTGAAACTTAAGTGTAGGGGTTTTGGTTCCCATGTAGATAAATAAGTGGTGTTCTCTCTTCTCGCACGACTCCTATCACTCGGGAAAGTAGGTCTGAGGGGACTTTGTGCCTGGTGCTTTCGAGTCATCTGACTTGGGATGCACCGACCGAACTCCCGTTACACGGGTGGTAGGGATCGCCCTATGTGGAGATTTGGGGGAAGGTGTACGTGATAGTGTAAGTCCTCATAGGCAATGATGCACGAAACCTGACCCTGGGAGAATCAAACACCAACCAATAAAATGCTCCAAAGAAAAAAAAAGAAGAAGAAAAAAAAAGAGAAAAAAAAGAGTCAAATAAGAACCAAAATGGACTTTACACGTTGTATCACATTCAGAAGTTAAGGTTGCCCATATCTTTCACTTAATTCCTTAGTTAACTCTCACGAATAACTCATTAGGCTAGGTGTGTGGACTGATTACATATATAGAGTCGACCCGTAGTATTACCGCATCCCATGATCGACAAAATAAGTCCAACGAGTCGTGTAGCTAGATTGATTAATGCATCTTGTTCGGATTTTGTGGGTATATCCGCTGAAAACCCTCAGGAGACAACACTCCTCCTCCTTGGCGACAAGGAGGTTTAACGGCTTGTTGTACGTGCTAAGTGCAACCGTGATTCCTACGAAAGTGAGTTAGGATTTCTTGTTTTTCGTATGCTTTTCTCTTTCTTTGTTTTGCTCGGGACTAGCAAAAGTTAGGTGTGGGGGTATTTGATTGACATCATTTCATGCTCATATATGTATCTTATATCCATTATCTTTCACCTAAACAATGCTATGTCACGAGTTTTATGTTTAGTTTTCAGGAATAAATAGGTTTGAAGAGATGAAGTATAAAAGGACCCAAAAGCTGGGAAAAATGACTGAATTGTGAGATCTAGGGACCAATATGCAAGGAAGAAGGACCTGATTGCAAGACAGAAGGACCTAAGAGCAAAACAGAATACTCCACACCATCATGAGGAGTATTTTACCAATTCGATTCGGGTCGGAGCTCCAACAAGTCAAGTAACCGCATCAAAGACCAAGAATACCATCCAGGAAAGCCTCCAAGAAAGCCCAGACGAATCCGGACCCTGTAGACCGCCAATTGGCGGTCTGGAACCTCTAATTGGCGGTCCAGGTGGATCCGAATCCGTTTATCTTTTTCTGGTGTGTGTATTAGAGCGTTCTTATGCTATTTATGGTATTTGTTTAGTCCCACATCGGGGGATTGTCCCGGATTAGCTTTTTCCATGGCTATAAATAGAACTCTTCACCTTCCATTGTAATCACTCCATGCTTGTGGCCATTCTCCCTAATTGAAGTGGAAGCCTTGAAGCAAGAAACTCAATAGGGAGATGCTACTGGTCTTGTGAGTCTTCAATTAATAAAATTTTCTTTATTTTGTGCTTCTTTTATTGTTGATGCATGTTTTAGTTTAATTGTCTTTTGTTAAATCTAGCTTAGTTAATATGCCTTCTTATTTTAGTGTAATAGTTAGGGTAATGTGTAGTGAGTAAAACCACTCCCCTTTTGGGGGGTGGAGATGATTATCATATATGCATATAAGGAAGGAAGGATGTTTATGTTAAAATGTGTTGATTAATATGAATGCATACTTGCTTGTTAGAATAGAACACTTCACTAGATGGGTTTTGCCATGATAAGTAGACACCTCCCATACTTGTTTAGTTTCTTAAATAACCAGCTTGTGTTTATGAATGTTAATCAAAATAGGTTAGTGATTTAATTGATGGGTTTTGCCATGATAAGTAGACACCTCCCATACATGCAAACACTACCTACACTTGTGCCTATAGGAAGATATTTTTGCCTCCTTATTGTGTATGTGTTGTCACTCCACCCCCTAAGGGGTCTCTCTCTCTTACTGATTTCTCCATAGTGTCAAGTTTCTCTAGCTTAGTTGAAGTATTCGTTTGTTTTGTTTCCTTCGCATTTGCTTCTACGTGTTAGCATAGTTTAGGTTAGCATAAACAACTTTCTTCCATCTTTCTTTGCCACTTGATTTCTGATAAGCAAGAGCAAGCTCACCTCCCTGAGGACGACCCGTACTTGCCACCGCTTCATCGCGGCCGTGCACTTGCGGTAGAAATATAAAACGTTCAACAATGCACACACTCCACCCATTAGGGGTTTTCCATTTCTGATTTCCAGCTTTCAATTTCCTCGCTTTCGTTTTCCTAGTTTGATGCTTACTCGTTTAGTGTAGTTAGTCTAGTTTAGTGTAATCACAACTTCTTCCCCTCTTTTCCCACTTCCCTTCGAACAAACCAGAGTCTACACACCTCCTTGTGGATCGACCCGTACTTGCCACCGCTTCAACGCGGTCGTGCACTTGCGGTATTTAAAACGATTAAACAATACGGGTCGATCCACAGGGAAACAATACGGGTCGATCCACAGGGAGGTCTGTCGACTTTAGTTTGTTCGAAGGAGAGTGAGAAAGAAAGGAGAGAAAGATTGATTACACTAAACTATACTAAAATGCAAAAGGAAATGGGAAATATGCAATAAAACTAAACCCCATAGGGGGTAGAGGAAAGAGTGTGAATACAAAGATATGTGTCTGTGTGTGTTCAATTATGCTCATCATAACATGTAGTGCATGAAAATCATAAAACTAAATCCAACTTTGCCTCCACATGAAGTAAGATAAGATCATATCATTAAAACATATAAGACAATAATTGGAATGAATCTAGATGAACTCAAGTATAAAGACCAAACCCCACTATACCTCTACATGAAATAAGATTTACCCAATCATTAAAACATACAAGACATTAATAAAGGTAAGGGAAACAAGAGCACATACACTACAAGTCATGTTTCATTTATCAATTCCATCCATATCCTCACCTCATCATTCCCCATAAAATAGGTCCACTAGTATAAGCATATGCTAAGCTTCATTCAAGAGCATTAGCATATCAAAAACAAGAGTGAAATCCCATGAGATGGTTAAGGAAATCATATAAGGTTCAAAGGATTAAGATAACACACACCTAATACATCACATAATCACTTCACCTATTTCTCCACCCCCCAAATGGGGATGAAACTACTCACTAATCATTACACTAACTACATTAACAAAATGAAACACTGTACTGAAAGGAAATTAAACTAAGCAAGAAAGGAATATTAAAGAAGCTAAATGAAAGGAAAACAAAACTAAAGAAGCATGCAAGAATTAAAAGACAAGATTGAAAGAAACTAAGAACAATTATTTTATTAAAATGACTCACATTGAAGGTTGCACTCTTCTCCACCTTGAGTTTTGCTTCAAGGCTTACTCCAAGTAGAGAGAATGCCACCCAGCAATGGTTAAATACAAAGGAAGGTGAAGAGTTTTATTTATAGGCATTGAAAAAGCTAATCCGGGACAATCCCACAATATGGGACTAAAAGCATACCAAATATGGACTAAATACACCCTAATCTAACATCCAACCAAAGCATGTGCAATTTGAAGACATCTTGACCGCTGATTGACAGTCTTGGACCGCTTATTAGCAGTCTATATTCTTCTGATGAGGTCTGGATTTCTTTGGCTTCGTTCTTGCTTGATTTCTTGGTGTTTGATGAACCTGATTTGGTTGTTGATGGTTGGGCCCAGATTTAATTGCCAAAATACTCTTCATTAAGGTGTGTAGCTTCTTGATTTACTCATTAAACCTTTTGGTTTTACGTCCGGGTCCTTCTCTCTTTCATCTTAGTCCATAAGTCTTGCAACTTACTCATTTTGCTTGCATTGAGTCCTTTTTGAGTCTCTTCTTCCAAAACATATTTATTCCTGAAACATAAACATAACACTCGTTACATAGCACTGCTTAGGCTAAATTGAATGATATAAAACAAAAATATATGCATGATATGATGTCAATCAAATACCCCAACACCTAACTTTTGCTAGTCCCGAGCAAAACAAAGAAAGAGAAAAATGAAAGAAATGAAACAACATACGAAAAACAAGGAAATCCTAACTCACTTTTGTAGGAATCATAGTTGCACTTAGCATGTGCAACAAGCCGTTAAACCTCCTTGTCACCAAGGAGGAGGAGTGTTGTCTCTTGAGGGTTTTCAGCGGATATACCCACAAAATCCGAACATAGATGCATTACTCAATCTAGAAACTCGACTCGATGGACATATTTTTATCGATCACTGGACACGGTAATTCTACGGGCCGACTCTATATAGGTATTCAGTCCACACACCTAGCCTAATGAACCATTCGTGCAAGTTAAATAAGGACTTAAGTGAAAGACATGGACAACCTCAACATCATCAAGTGATACAAAGTGTAAAGTCCATTAAGGTTCTTATTTGCATTACCATTTTTATTTATTTATTTATTTATTTATTTAGTTTCTTATTTTCTCTTTATTAGTTGGAGCTTCATTCCCCCAGGGTCAGGTTTCGTGCATCATTGCCTATGAGTACTTACACTATCACGTACACCTTTCCCCAAATCTCCACATAGGACAATCCCTACCACCCATATAACAGGAGTTCGGTCGGCGCATCCCAAGTCAGATCACTCGAAAGCACCAGACACAAATTCCCCTCAGACCTACTTTCCCGAGTGATAGGAGCCGTGCGAGAAGAGAGAACACCTACTCACTTATTTCTTATCTACACATGAACCAAAAACCCTACACTTAATGTCTCACAACAATATTTAAAGGGTCATTGACTACAACAAACTTCCTTATATTAACAGACATGAATTATTGACTCACTAGGTTCGGGATGGACTTCTTTAATTATTTGAGCACTGAAACCCTATGATTACACACCCCCGTGGGAAAACTGGGGTGCATCCTAACGACTAGATAAGTCCTAAAGCCACTGTACTAGATATCCTAATGCATCAAGTTCAAGACAATTTTGGGATCTTTCTTTTTACTTTGCCTCTCAACGGTCTTGCACATGCTAAACACACACAAAACCCACAAAATATTTTCTTTCGCAAACACATGAAGATTTTTGAAAGAAATGTGAAAATTTTAAAGCACTAGGCAAGCAAAAGAAGACAATTCACCCATGGATCATGGCAAGCAGATATATCGATATTAAATGCAACACACTAACATGACCCTATCAATGCGTACAAAAGAAAACAAAATCAAAGGAAAAGACTCGACTATGTACACACGTAAAACACCCCCAACACCTACTTCAAGCATTGTCGTCAATGAATGTGAGCAAGATACTTCATGGATTTATGCATGAAAAAGGGAAGATCTCACCAATATGAAGCGCAACAGAAAGTTCATGGTTATAGTGATGGACACACCCCCGAATTCCCTCAAAACCTGTGAGATGCTAAAGAAGGGATACAAATACGTGAAAGAAATGAGGCCCAAATACTCAAGGGTTGGAGCCCCCAACAATCGATGCTCACTGAAGGAGTCTTTTTCTTCCTTCTTTTTTTTCTGTTTTTTCTAGCTATGTACAACAATTGGCTCCCATCTTCATATCTCAAGGGACATCAAATGGGAACCCCCCATCTTTCGAACCAGAAATGCACATGCATGGGCTCGCAACATACAAGACAGACTTGCTTGACCACTTGACACCCTTATAAGCGTTGTGGTCATTTGTTACCTATTGAGAGTGAGAAAGACAAGAGGCATGAATGAGAGGTGAACCTCTGTCTGGTTGTTTCAAATGAAGGGTATCCGTTGGTTGATTCTTAACCTACATGGGTCCTCAGCAGATACAGAATGAAGAGCATGTGGCCCACAGTCCATAAAAATGGTATCTTGTGGCTCAAGAGCCACATGATCAAAAGGATGTGGCTCAACGGCCACGTGATCAAAAGGATGTGGCTCAATGGCCACGGGATCAAAAGGATGTGGCTCAAAGGCCACGGGATCAGAAGATAAGGCACCATCTTGTGCCAGCCCAGGTGAAACATCTTCACCACATTCAGGATCTCCATCGAACAATTTTCTGAAGTACTTGAAAGTGCCCTCAACTTCAAACTCATCCATGTCGTGGATAAGGTTTACCCCAACAGGGTCATTAAAGGCACTTGGCTTCTTACCGATGGTGAAGATGTTGAAATCAGCGCATTCACTACCATAAGCAAGCGCATCAGACCATTGCGACAATTGATCAAGGCATTGGAAGTCTCTAGAAATGGTCGCCCCAGAATAACAGGAATTTGTCGAAGTGGGGTTGACACATGTTTAGTATCCAAAACAAAGAAGTTGACTGGATAAATGAACACTCCCACTTTGATCAGCACATCTTCCCCCACACCCCTCGGTTTCTTCTTAGACCTATCAGCCAATTGAACAATAGTTTTTGTTTGTTTAAGGTCTCCAAGACCGAGATAGACGTAGACCGAATATGGAAGAAGATTAACAGATGCACCAATGTCCAATAAAGCCCGATGTATCGACACATCACCAATCACACAAGAGATAGTAGGACAACCAGGGTCCTTGTATTTGACTTGCATGGGTTGTGCCAACAAAGAGCTCGCGTTAGCCGCAAGAAAAGCTTTCTTCGGAATATGAGTTTTTCTCTTCTTGGTGCATAAGTCCTTGAGAACCTTGGCATAAGGTGACATTTGCTGAATCACCTCCAACAGATGGATGTTCACCTTGACTTGCCGAAATATCTCAAGCATCTGGTCATGCTGATCCAAAGTTTTCTTTTTAAGGCGCTCAGGGAATGGCGCCTTCGGGGCATAAGGGTTTTGCGAAGGAACCTCAGAATTCTGGTCCAAAGAAGCATGAGTGGGGATCTCAGACTCTGATTCCTTCGACAAAAGAGGAGACTAGGGGACCTAAGGGTTCGGCCCCATTGTCGGAGGAAATGTAGAAGGATCCTCAGCATCAGGCTTTTTCCTGGAAGTATTTGTGGAGGGAACCTCAGGATCCGGATCCCTTAGAGATGCAGGTATCACCGCAGGTCTGGTGACACCAAGAGATGGTGATTGCAAGGAAGGCACCCCAATGTGGTTATCCACCTCGTTACCAGACCTGAAAGTATGAATCACATTAATATGATGGGTCGGTTCAGAGGTATCATGAGGCACTGGTGGCCTTCCTTGAGAATGGGTACCCTGAGGATTCACCTCGGGTTGACTCGGTAACTGGACCTTCTCGCGTTCATGGAGCTGATGAGCCAACTAGCTAACTTGCATTTCAAAAGCCATAATAGTGCTTTGCATGCTCTTCATGAACGCTTGAAAGGTTGGATCACTAAAGGGGTTCTTACGGTCAACCCGCTAGGGTGGTGGAGTGTGGTTAGAATAACCCGACGATGAGGCCTAAGGAGGTTGGTAAGTATAGTGTTTAGACGTTTGATGTGGGGGTTGGTAGGTCACCGATGGGTGTGGAGGTTGATAAGGTGGAGGTTGAGGTTGAGCGTGCGAGCTCTGACCGTGACCCCCACTAGGCCCCCAAATGAAGTTAGGATGGTTATGCCATCACGGGTTGTAGGAGTGACTATACGGATCGTTACGGGGCCTCTGTTGATACATCGCATTTGCATGCTCAATATCACTTGGAGCGTAAGCGCATTCCAAGTCATCATGGCCCGTAAGTCCACACCTACTACATCAGGGAGTAGCGACCTGAGCGACAGGAGCTCGGTCTAACTCTAGACTCTCAATCCTACGCATGAGAGCAACAATTTTTGCCTCAGACGCGATAGTTGACTCAACTTCATATGATCCAGCTCGACCAGAAGATCTAGCGGCTGGTGGCTCTCTCATGGTGTCCCACTCAAATGTACGTTCAACCATTAATTTAAAAGTGTCCCATGCCTCATCGATGGGTTTCATTTGGAAATCACCTTGACACATTGACTCCAACAATGTACGGGTGTTGTAGTTGAAGCCCTCATAAACAATTTGGCACAACTGCCAAAGCTCAATTCCGTGACGACGGTACTGCAAGAGAAGGTCCTTGAACCTTCAAAGAAATTATAAAACGATTCGGTCTCAGTCTGATACATTTGGTGTATCTGGTGCCGTATTTGTTGAGTTTTCCTTTGAAGGAAGAATATCTTCAGAAATACGGTCACAAAGTCATCCCAAGACCGAATAGAGCTCGTCGGGAGGCTGTACAACCACTTCTTCGTGTTATCCTTCAACGCGAAAGAAATCATCCTCAATCGGACTGAATCGTCATCAAGTTGTTGAAGCTTGAACATGGAGCATACTTCCTCGAATTCACGTATAAAAGTATACAGATCCTCCTTATTGGGTGTGAAGGTAGGAAGCATGCTCACATATTGAGGTTTCAGTTCATAGTTATTCCCGCGAGCTTGGGGAAGAACTATTCAAGAAGGTTGCACGGCTCGAATAGGATGGGTCCGCTCCCACAAAGTCATCGGCCTATCCTGTAGAGCTAAAGGTGGTGGTGCACCAAGAACTCGATCCTGACCGAAGCCCCATTCCTCTCGAGTCAGAGGAGGAGGAGAAGGAGGTCTAGGTGGTGGTGGGAGCGGACCAAGGTAATCCGTGTATGGAATCTGGTCTCCCTCATCACCACGAAAAGACTCGGCCTCTCGCTCCAAAGGAGCACGAGGTGGAGATGGCCGATCACCAAGACCGCACTCTCTCAAGTCGACCGCTCTCACCAGAACGAGCCCAACCTCACATAAAATGTTCGACTCGACTCTAAAAAACACACAACAGAAGGTGTACTGATTGAACGTTTTGTATTAAACTGCAAGTGCACGGCCACGTTGAAGAGGTGACAAATACGGGTCGATCCACAGGGAGGTGTGTCGACTTTTGGTTTGTTCAAAGGCGAGTGCGAAAGAAAGGAGAGAGAGATTGATTACACTAAACTATACTAATCTAAACTAGTAAACTGGAAAGGAGGAAATGAAATCGTAAAACAAACTAAACTAAGCAACTAATCAAGGAAGGTAGAACTTAGGAATGGAAAACCCCTAAGGGGTGGAGTGTGTGTACACATGAAATAAGTGTGGTGAATGCATACAATTAGCTCAAGTGTAGTTAGTGTTTGTTAATGCATAAGAAGTACCTAATGGCAAGACCTATCATTCAAAGCACTAACCTAGGTGATTAATATGAGCATGACAAGTTTGTTATTAAGACACGTAGACAAGCATGGAGTGTACCTAAGACTATGGCAGAAACCATCAAGTAAGTATTCTTTTTAATCAAACAAGTATACTAACATTTCTCACATACACAAAAGTTTAGCATTCATTCCATCTTCAGAACATGTATAAACATTACTCCACCCCCCAAAGCGGGATGAAACTACTCACTACTCATTACACTACAAACTAGATTAACAAAATGAAACATTCTAATGAAAGACAATTAAACTAAGCAAACAAGAAATATTAAAGAAGCTGAAAAGAAATTAAACTAAAGAAGCATGCAAGAATTAAAAGACAAGACAATATTAAAAGAAACTAAGAACAATTATTTTATTAACAATGACTCACATTGAAGGTAGCATTTTTCTCCACCTTGAGTTTTGCTTGAAGGCTTACTCCTTAGTAGAGAGAATGCCACCAAGCAATGGGTGATTACAATGGAAGGTGAAGAGTTCTATTTATAGCCATAGAAAAAGGTAATCCGGGACAATCCCCGGTGTGGGACTAAACAAATACCACAAATAGACTAAACATCCTCTGATACACGCGCTCCAGAAGTCTTAGCGGATCCGGAGTGATCCGGACCACCAATTAGCGGTCCCAAACCGCCAATTGGTGGTCTACTGGATCCGGATCGAGTTTGTTTTCATTCTGGGCTTTTCTTGATGTATTTGTTGGTCTTGGATGTATCTACTTTGCTTGTTGGAGCTCCGACCCAAATCGAATTGCCAAAATACTCCCCATGATGGTGTGGAATTTTCTGTTTTGCTCTTAGGTCCTTCGGTCTTACGTTCAGGTCCTCTCTTGCATATTAGTCCCCAGGTCTCACAATTAAGTCCCTTTTCCCTTCTTTTGGGTCCTTGCATGCCTCTTCTCTTCAAACCTCTTTATTTCTGAAATTCAAACATAAAGCTCGTTACGTAGCATTGTTTAGGTAAAAGATAATGGATATAAGATACAAATGTAAGCATGAAATGATGTCAATCATGTACTTAGAGGAGGAGACTACTCGTAGAAAATAGATGAGGAGAGGACTCAGACGAGGAGGGAAGAATCCTAGAGCTAGCGTGGGTAGTGGGTGAAGGTATAAGCCTAATCTAGCAAGCACGAGTCAAACATTATATTGCTATGGGTCCTTAGGGTAGACGACGCCTAACTTCGAGGTCACTAATCTCGACACGCCTCACCTTCCTACAACGAAGACCACAATTTCCAGCAAGTGATATCAGATCTGGAGATCCAGTACCTCCTACTATCGACAAGGTAGGCAACGCCGATCAGGCCATGATGGTCTCGACTAGATTACTCTCCTAGTGCGTCCGAAATCCTTAGGGCCAATGTCTACTTGCTTTTAAAATTAAGGCTTTATTAAGAGTGATTTTTGGGGTCAAGGAAAGGGTGATGAAATCCCCCACCTTATCTTTTATGGCACAACCCCTCCTTAGTAGCATTTTGATCTTAAATCTCGCAATCAACACTCCAATCAAACGCTAAACTCACTGATGTCCCGATGCACCTTACTAACTAATGCATCATTTAAAAATGCATGAATGAGGGAATTGGGTGCACGTACCTCATGCCAGCAATCAACAACAAAAATGTAAAGCAAAGAAAAGACAAATGCGTGCAAGGTCTACAAATGATGCATGACCTAGATGGCAATCAATCTATTTTTTTGCTTTGAGTTTTAAGGTCCAAGTTTATTAAAGGGACTTTATTTTTAATCTGAGAGCAAACTACAAGTCAAAACATGAAAAATTGAACTTCCAGACAACGTAGTGAAAGTAGTAACGACCAGAAAAAATGGGAGAGAAATTGGAGGTCACCATGCCACTAATTGGCGGTCCTGAGTGCTGATTGGCGGTATGTTTGCTTCTGATTTTCTCCCGTCTTCTCCTGGAGACGTCTCTTGATCCTTGACGCCTCCTGAAACAAACAAAACTGAAAACAAAAAATTAAAACCACTTGAATCGTCCAAACTAAAGTCTGGACAAAACACCTCCCCGGCAACGGCGCCAAAAACTTGACTGATATGTCTTAATTAACCGCAAGTGCACGGTCGCGTTGAAGCGGTGGATAATACGGGTCGATCCACAGGGAGGTGTGTCGACTTTAGTTTGTTCGAAGGAGAGTGGGAAAGAAAGGAGAGAAAGATTGATTACACTAAACTACACTAACATGCAAAAGGAAATGGGAAATACGCAATAAAACTAAACCCCATAGGGGGTAGAGAAAAGAGTGTGAATACAAAGATATGTGTATGTGTGTGTGTTCAATTATGCTCATCATAACATGTAGTGCATGAAAATCATAAAACTAAATCCAACTTTGCCTCCACATGAAATAAGATAAGATCATATCATTAAAACATACAAGACAATAATTGGAATGAAGCTAGATAACTCAAGTATAAAGACCAAACCCCATTATGTCTCTATATGAAATAAGATTTACTCAATCATTAAAACATACAAGACATTAATAAAGTTAAGGGAAACAAGAGCACATACACTACAAGTCATGTTTCCTTTATCAATTCCATCCATATCCTCACCTCATCATTCCCCATAAAAAAGGTCCAGTAGTCTAACCATATGCTAAGCTTCATTCAAGAGCATTAACATATCAAAGACAAGAGTGAAATCCCATGAGATGGTTATGGAAATCATATAAGGTTCAAAGGATTAAGATAACACACACCTAATACATCACATAATCGCATCACATATTTCTCCAACCACCTAATGGGGATGAAACTACTCACTAATCATTACACTAACTACATTAATAAAATGAAACATTGTACTGAAAGGAAATTAAACTAAGCAAGAAAGGAATATTAAAGAAGCTAATTGAAAGGAAAACAAAACTAAAGAAGCATGCAAGAATTAAAAGACAAGATTAAAAGAAACTACGAACAATTATTTTATTAAAATGGCTCACATAGAAGGTAGCACTCTTCTCCACCTTGAGTTTTGTGTCAAGGCTTACTCCAAGTAGAGAGAATGCCACACAACAATGGTTAAATACAAAGGAAGGTGAAGAGTTCTATTTATAGGCATTGAAAAGGTAATCCGGGACAATCCCACGGTATGGGACTAAAAGCATACCAAATATGAACTAAATACACCCTAATCTAACATCCCAGCAAAGAATGTGTGATTTGAAGACATCTTGACCGCTGATTGGCCGTCTGGGACCGCTAATCAGCGGTCTATGTTTTTCTGATCGGGTCTGGATTTCTTTGGCTTCATTCTTGCTTGATTTCTTGGTGTTTGATGAACCTAATTTTGTTGTTGATGGTTGGGCTCGGATTTAATTGCCAAAATACTCTTCATTAAGGTGTGGAGCTTCATGATTTACTCAGTAATTCTTTTGGTTTTACATCCGGGTCATTCTCTCTTTCATCTCAGTCCATAAGTCTTGCAACTTAGTCATTTTCCTTGCATTTGAGTCCTTTTTGAGTCTCTTCTTCCTAAACGTATTTATCCTTGAAACATGAACATAACACTCGTTACGTAGCATTGCTTAGGCTAAATTAAAGGATATAAGACACAAATATGTGCATGATATGATGTCAATCACTAACTAACACAAATTATTTGACTCACTAGGTTCACGGTGGACTTCCTTGTTTATTTGGGTACTGAAACCTTATGATTACTCTCCTCCGATGGAAAACCGGGGTGCATCCTTACGACTAGATAAGCCTTAAAGTCGGTGTACTAGATATCTTAAGGCATCATCTTCAAGTCAATTTTGGGAGCTTCTTTTTTACTTTGCCTCTCAATTGTTTTGCACATGCTAAACACACGGAAAAAACACAGAACATGTTCTTTCGCCAATAAATGAAGATTTTGAAAGAAATATGAAAATTTAAAGCACTATGCAAGCAAAAGAAGACAAGTCACCCAAGGATCATGACAAGCAGATATATTGATATTAAATGCAGCACACTAACATGACCCTAACAATGCAAACAAAAGAAAATTAAACAAAAGGATAAAGACTCAACTATGTACACACATAAACCCCCCCCCCCCCCCCTCACTTACTTCATGCATTGTCCTCAGTGAATGTAAGCATGATACTACATGGATTTATGCATGAAAACGAAAAGATCTCACCAACGGGAAGCGCAAATGGAAGTTCATGGTTATGTGGATGGACATAAACCCGAATTCCCTCAAAACCTTTGAGATACTAAAGAAGGGGGACAAATACGTGAAACAAATGTGGCTCAAATACACAAGGGTTGGAGCGCACAACAACCTATGCTCACTCTTGGAGTCTTTTGTCTTTTTTCTTTCTTTTTTCCTCTTTTTCTCATTTTTTTCAACTAGAACGATGTACAAAAATAAGTTCCCATCATCATTTGTCAAAGGACATCAAATGAGAACCTACAAAGTGGGTCAATGCACTTGGAATAGGAACATCACACCACGCCGGGCCAACATAGTCGTGTGTGGGCCCCCTCACAAAATCCACAAGATGCAAGGAGAGGTTTATGATCAAGACACAAAGGCGTCTGATTCAAAGGATCAAACTTAAAGAACTCGAACCTCTCAAGAGTTTGGTCGTATTTGAGCAATGAAAGAAGAGTTTCTCCCGTTGCGGTATTGAAGTTATGATCGTCAATCCAAACTCACCAACCAACAGGCTGGTGCGCCGGAACGAGGCCAACAACCTCATTATCCTTGCCCAATGCACCAGGCAAACAGAAAGTGGGTCTTTTACCCAAGGTATCCTCTAAGGAACTCCCAATACCCTCATTGGGAATGTAGTTGTTTGATGTCCCATCATTTTCAAGATGATCATGAACAATAGTGAGAGACAAACTCTCATCAGGTCATATGAGATTAAGGTTACAAGGTATCTCTTGCTCCACCACAGGTGATTCCTTAAGACGCACAACATTAAGATCATGTGGCTCAAGGGCCACGGGACAAAAAGATAAGGCATAATCCAAGACCGACTCATAATGACACTGGTCCATGTTATTCTCAATTTGAATTGAATCCCCCACCAAGTGATCGTGAATTGAAACTCTAAGTCCCTCTGACTGACTAGGAGTTTGACTATGAAAGATTTTGCTTTGAATTTGTGGATATGGTGGTGGTTCGATATCAGAAGATAAATCGTCATGTTGACAAGAAAGGTCACCCTCCTCACGTTCACGTAATTGTCGTGTGATCTGACTCACTTGCATTGCCAGATTTTGCATGGAATGTTGAGTGGTTTCCATGAACGTAAGGAGAGTTTTTTCAAGGAATCAAGTTTGTGGTCAATTGTGAGGCTCAGGTCAGAATTTGAGAGATTTTGGGGTTGGGTGCTTATGGGCTGAGATTGACTCCAATGATTGGTCATGGGTGGTGGCTGGTAGGGATATGGGTATTCAGGACGAGAATAATGGGGTGGGTATGATGTATAAAAATTTGAATCAGTATTGTCTCACCATGAATCCATCCCTCTTGGGTTGTACGTGGATCCGTAAGGGTCACCTTGAGCATTTTGGGAAAAGGTATTCTCATACTCAGGCTCTAGGGGAACATAAGGACATTCCTCGATAACGTGACCACTCAACCCACAACAGTCATACGGTACGGCTACTGGAGCCACCGGTGCACTCATATCATCTATGAAGAATTATTTTATTTACATGACTCACATTACAAGTAGCATTCTTCTTCGCTTGAGTTTTGCTCCAAGGCTTACTCTAAGTAGAGAGAATGACCACCAAGCAATGGGTGGATACAAAGGAGGAAGAAAAGTTCTATTTATAGGCATGTAAAAAGAAAACTGGGGACCATCCCCCGATGTGAAACTAAGGAAACTTCTACAAATTGATACAAACAATATAATACACAATAACGAGAAGCCAGGTCGGATCCTAAGCATATTGGACCTCCGATTGGCTGTCTAGAGCCACCAATGGGCAGTCACTTTTGGTCGGATTCGATCCAGTTTCACTTGGCTTCTTTAGTACTTCAATTCTCCACGTATGGTGCACCCGAATTGGTTGATTGAGTCTGAGCCCGAATCTAATTTTCCAAAATACTCCTCATGATGGTGTAGAGTTTCTCGGTTTGCTATTTGGTCCCTCCGGGCTTACGTCTTTGTCCTTCCCTCTTGCATATGGGTCCTTGTGCATGACAAACATGTCCATTTTGCTTCTTTTAAGTCCTTTCTTCTTATGTTTCAGCCCTTTTTTGCTTACCTTGTCTTCTTTGTTAGCTAATACCCGAAATATAATAACAAACACTCGAGTAGCACAATATTGGGGTAAAATTAAGGATATATAGCATGAATAGGATGCATGATATGCTAGTAATCAGTGTACGTGATAGTGTAAGTTCTCACAGGTAATGATGTACAAAACCGGTCCTGGGAGAATTTAACACTAACTAGTTATAACTCCTTATTGTCGAGAGAAAAAATTAAAAAAAAAACCTCAATTGAATTTACACGATGTATTAGTCAAGGATGTTAAGGTTGCCCATGTCTTTCACTTAAGTCCTTAATTAACTTGCAGGAATGGTTCGCTAGGCTAGGTGTGTGGACATGATACATATATAGAGTCAGACTGTAGGATTACTGTGTCCAATGATCCACAAAAGTATGTACTTCGAGTCATGTTGCTAAGTTGAATAATGCATCATTGTTCGAAAATTTTGGGAGTATATCCGCTGAAAACCCTCAGGAGACACCAGTCCTCCTCCTTGGTGACATGGGGGTTTAACGACTGGTTGAACGTGCTAAGTGCAACAGTGATTCCTACGAAAGTGAGTTAGGATTTCCTTCTTTAAATTTTCTTTTTTTTGTTTTGCTTGAGACTAGCAAAAGGTAAGTGTGGGGGTATTTGATTAGTAGCATATCATACATTGAATTCATGCTATATATCCTTTATTTTACCCAAATTTTGTGCTACTCGAGTGTTTGTTTGATGTGTTTCAAGTTTTAGGAAATATAGAGGAGAAAAGAACCAAAAAGGACCTAAATACAAGAAGAAAGGACCTTATTTAAGCATCTTGAACTTGTTTGTCATGCTCAAGGACCTATCTGCAATTCAGGAAGGACCCAGATGAAACACGGAGGGACCTGAGCATAAGGAAAACATTTCTGATGCAAAAATCCCTCATTATCATGATCTTCAGAAGTATTTGGGGAATTAAGACCAAATGGGCTCGAACCAGCAAACTTGGGGCGCACCCCACGTGTGAAATGACTAACTTAAGTTGTTGAAGAAAATCAAGACAGATTGGGCACAAACAATCTGTGAAAAAATCGATGGCCTAAAATAATATAGGTGTTAGGTGAAAAAATACGAATACGACCGTTGTATAATACAAGTATAATGGTCAACCTGAAAATACGGGTGAAATGGTTGACCGAAATATTACAATGGGTCGACCGATGAAACTGGGTAAAATCACTATAGAGAATCTATTGACTGTTATAAACAGTCGAACGGAAAACTCATTTCGGTCGACCGTTCTGCACAGACAGGTTAAGGTTTAGTTTGAGTGATTTTCCGACCTAGGTTTGGGTGATCTATTGATGTCCAAATGATATGAAATTTGGTGTGTCACTGCTACAAGGAACCTAGTATATATGTGAATATCTTACACCTCTTGTGTGCTCTAATTTACATAGACTCCTAAGACTAAAATAAAGGAAAAATTACATGTCTTGACTTCATTACATTCTTCCTTGAGTCTTGATCACCTGTAGATGTTAGCGTAATACAATATATGTTCCATCCATAAGTGTGCTACATTACATTTTATTGTCATTGAGATTGGGTTAGTTAAATCATCAAAACAAAGATTAAAGACAAAGAGGCAACAACTCCCCCTTTTTGATGATGGCAAACCTATATCGTAATACTTGAATTTTAGATTGAAACTATGCATGTATGATTCTCCCCCTACCAATTCTTTATGCTTAGGAGGATTAATGATGTTACCCAACTTATTAGTTCTCATGTCTTGGTTCCAAACTCCTTTTGATAGTGCAACCTGCTTGATACCCAAACAAGTGTAGATTTAGGTACCCAAACAACTTTGGGTCCTTGAATGTTAGCCGTTGGCACTGTTGAACGTTTTATATTATACCGCAAGTGCACGGCGTCGGTGAAGACGTGACAAATACGGGTCGTCCACAGGGAGGTGAGCAGCCTCTTGTTTATCAGAAATCAAGTGGCAAAAAATGGAGAAGAGAGTTTCATTATCCTACTCTACGCTACACTACGAAGTACGAAATGTGAACGAAAGCAATAAACGATGAACTACCAAACTAAACTAAGAACTAAATAAGTGCTGGAATTCAGAAATGGAAAACCACTAAGGGGTGGAGTGAGTGCACACATGCAAAGAGGTGGGTGTTGAACACATTCTTTAAGCACAAATAAAGGTGGTGTTATCATGCATAGGAAGTGTCTAAATGTTATGGCAAAACCTATCAATCCATTCAGCATCCTAGTTGATTAACATTTACATATACAAGTTGTTTATTTCAGAACCTAAACAAGCATAAGAGGTGTCTAATCATTTTGGCAAAACTCATCAAGTAATAAATTCTATCCTAAACAAGCAAGCATACATTCATGTTTTATCAACACATTGTAAATAAAGCATTCATTCCATTCTATAATGCATGTATGAACATCAACTGCACCCCCAAAGGGGATGGACTACTCACTACACATTAAACTAATTATTAAACTAAGCAAAGAAAGCATATTAACTAAGCTACTAAAACTAATGAAATGAAATTAAACAAAGTAAAACAAGAAACATAAAACAAACATAATAAAGAAACTTTTATTAAAATGACTCGCAATTCAAGTAGCATCTTCCTACTTTAGTGTGTGCTTCAAGGCCCACTTCTAGTAGGAAGAATAGTCACTCAAAATGTGAAGTGATTACAATAGAAGGTGAAGAGTTCTATTTATAGCCAAAGAAAAAGGCAATCTGGGACAATCCCCCGATGTGGGACTACACAAATACAAAAAATAGCCTAAACAAACACTAATACATACGCCCCAGAAATCTTAGCGGATCCGGGAAGATCCGGATCGCCAATTGGCGGTTCCAGACCGCCAATTGGCGGTCTACAGGATCTGGATCTGGCTAAATTTTGTTTTGGGTTTTCCTTGATATATTTGTTTGTCTTGGATGCATCTACTTCGCTTGTTGGTGCTCCGACCCGAATCTAATTGCCAAAATACTCCCCATGATGGTGTCGAGTTTTCTGTTTTGCTCTTTGGTCCTTTGGTCTTACGTTCAGGTCCTTCTCCCTTGCGTCTTAGTCCTCAGGTCTCACAATTTAGTCCTTTTTCCCTACTTTTGGGTCCTTTTATGCTTCATCTCTTCAAATCTATTTATTTCTAAAATTCAAACATAAAACTCGTAACATAGCATTGTTTAGGTGAAAGATAATGGATATAAGATACAAATATAAGCCTGAAATGATGTCAATCAGGCACCCAAATCATTTCGGTTTTCGGAGCCCATACACTTGAGAAACTACTACATGATTGATTGACATCATTTCATGCTTATATTTGTATCTTATATCCATTATCTTTCACCTAAACAATGCTATATTACGAGTTTTATGTTTAGTTTTCAGGAATAAATAGGTTTGAAGAGATGAAGCATAAAAGGACCCAAAAGCTGGAAAAAAGGACTGAATTGTGAGATCTGGGGACTGAGATGCAAGGGAGAAGGACCTGAACGTAAGACAGAATGACCTAAGAGCAAAACAGAATACTCCACACCATCATAGGGAGTATTTTAGCAATTCGATTCGGGTCGGAGCTCCAACAAACCAAGTAAATGCATCCAAGACAAGCAAATATACCAATAAAAGCCCACAACAAAACTGAGCAAGATCTAAACCATATAGACCGCCAATTGGCGGTCCAATACTACTAATTGGCGGTCTGTTTTGGCCCAAAACCGCTCAAATTTCTCCAGCACATGTATAAGAGGATGTTTAGGCCACTTTTGGTATTTGTTTAGTCCCACATCGGGGGATTGTCCCGGATTGCCTTTTTCTTTGGCTATAAATAGAACTCTTCACCTTCTATTGTAATCACTCCATATTTTAAGTGGCTATTCTTCCTACTAGAAGTGAGGCTTTGAAGCACACACTAAAGTAGGAGGATGCTACTTGAAATGTGAGTCATTTTATCAATAAAGTTTTCTTTGTTTATTATTATTATTATTGTTTGTGCATGCTTTAGTTTAATTGTCTTTTATTAATTCTAGCTTAGTTGATATGCTTTCCTTTCTTAGTTCAATAATTAGTGTAATGTGTAGTGAGTAGTTTCATCCCCTTTGGGGGGTGGAGTAGATATTCATACATGCATTAGAGAATGGGATGAATGCTTTATTTCCAATGTGTTAATAAAACATGAATGTATGCTTGCTTGTTTAGGATAGAATTTATAACTTGATGAGTTTTGCCAAAATGATTTGACACCTCTCATGCTTGTTTAGGTTCTGAAATAAACAACTTGTATATGTAAATGTTAATCAACTAGGTTGGTGAATAGATTGATAGGTTTTGCCATAACATTTAGACACTTCCTATGCATGATAATACCACCTTCATTTGTGCTTAAAGAATGTGTTCAACACCCACATCTTTGCATGTGTGCACTCACTCCACCCCTTAGGGGTTTTCTCCTGAATTCCAGCATTTCGTTCTTAGCTTAGTTGGTATTTCATCGTTTGTTTCTTTCTTTCGCATTTCGTACTTCTTAGTGTAATGTAGCGTAGATTAGCGTCAACAACTTTCTTCCCCCTTTTGTGCCACTTGATTTCTGATAAACAAGAGGCTACTCACCTCCCTGAGGACGACCCGTATTTGACACCGCTTCAGCGTGGTCGTGCACTTGCAGTTTAATTAAAACGTTCAATCAAGTTTTTGGCGTCGTTGCCGGGGAGGTGCCAGTCCAGACTCTTGTTTGGACGATTCAGGTTGATTTAATTTGTGTTTTGTAGTTTTTCTTTGTTTCAGGAGACTTGGAGTCGCCAGGAGGAACACCTGGAGAAATTTGGAGGCATTCTGGGCATTGTAGACCGCCAATCAGCGGTCTGGTGAGCTCATTTTACTCTCTTATTTCTGTGGCGTGTTTATATAATTGATGTAGTGATCTGGGACTTGATTTGGCATGTGTTGACTTATAGTTTGTTCACAGATCAATAATCAAACCTCCTTTAAGCAACTTGGACCCTAAAACTCAAAGCAAAAGATTAGGCATTCTTTTTGTTTAGGTCATGCATCATGTATGTGACTTAGGCATATAGATTGTCTTTTATTTTGGCTTTATTTTCAGTTGCTAAGTGTTGGCGTGAGGTACGCTCCTTCTACTCTCATTCATACATTTCGTATGAACATGCATTAGTTAGTAGGAAGTGCATTGAAATAAGTGTGAGTTGAGCGTTTGTTTGGAGAGTTGATTGCTAGATTTAGACTCCAAAATGCTACTAAGAACGGCTGTCCCATAAAAGATAAGGTGAGGGATTTCATCACCCTTTCCTTCGCCCCACAAACCACACTAATCAAGAGCCTAATTTTTAAAATCAAGTAGAGATTGGCCCTAAGGATTTCGGGCGCATTAGGAGAGTGATCCGGTCCCGACCGTCATGACCTGATCGGCGTTGCCCACTTTGTCGATAGTAGGAGAGACGAGATCCACAAATCTTGGCTCACTTG
The DNA here is from genome assembly GCA_963682175.1 of Triglochin maritima. Classification (NCBI taxonomy): domain Eukaryota; kingdom Viridiplantae; phylum Streptophyta; class Magnoliopsida; order Alismatales; family Juncaginaceae; genus Triglochin; species Triglochin maritima. Next base: position 17,516,600 of record OY821785.1, read on the forward strand.
CTGGGCTTTGTGGTCCTCGTCATAGGGAGGTGAGGCGTGTTGAGGCCGTGTGACTCGCAGTTAGGCGTCGTCTAGCTGTAAGGACCTATAGCGACCTTAGGATTGCTTGAGCCTTGTTTGCTTGTGTACTTCTACCTGTACCCATCCGCCGTAGCATAATGACTTCTTCCCTTCTCTCCTGAGTCATTCTTTCTCTCCTGTGTTCCCCCGTCTTCTCCTCTACGCACATTCTTCAAAAAACAAAAACAAAATTTTGGTTTGTGTGTGTACACCTTTGTGCATGCTTTCGTGGACACGAGACGAGAGGGGTCGTTTGACGAGGAGCGTTGCCAATCCGGCTTCGGTAATCTATTTATCAACGCCTTCCTCCTCTCGTGTCGCATACAGTTCGGGTTCAATGGTTGCTAATTTCCGTGAGGAGGAGTAGTTGCTGGACCCACCTGTTCTTCCAGTTGTCGTTCCCATACCTCTTTGTGATCGATGCTACCCGAGCCGTACAGCTCTACCCTCATGCATCGTATTGCCAGAGGCTAATGGGAACCATTTCGAGATTAAGTCTCAGTTTATCTCCATGCTCCCTCATTTCACTGGGAAAGGTGACCCCTATATCTTTCTCAGGGAATTTGAGGAGGTCTGTGCTATGTTCAAACTGCAACAACTTAGCACAGACTCCATCCATCTTAGGCTTGTCCCCTTTGTGCTGAAGGATGATGCCAAGAAGTGGTTGTACAGCAACCAGGCGAATTCCTTTTGGACTTGGGATGAGTTTCAATCTGCATTCCTCAAGAAGTACTTCCCAAATCATCAGACTCAAAAATTGAGGAACGAAATCAATTCGTTCTATCAACTTGAGACCGAGACATTTCATGCATATCTAGAGAGGTTCAAGGAGCTACTATCCTCATGACCTCACCATGGCATTGAGTTGTGGCGTATTTGTCAGATTATTTATGAGGGTCTTCACATCCCGTCCCGGACGCTCCTTGAGTCCATGTGTCAAGGAGAGTTCTTAGGAAAGGATGAAAGGGAGGCATGGGCTTTCCTAGAAGACCTTGCTGAGAAAACAATGCAATGGGAGAGTGTAAGGGAACCACCTGCATCATCTAGCATAGGAGCGAGGATCGCGAATACAAACTCGACTATATCGGGTGCCGCATTTGCTATCAATGCCACTACGGCCACCGAGGCACGCATGACGGCCTTAATGCGCCGTATGGATTCGATTGAGCTCCAAAACCGACAAAGTGCACCTCACATGTCCACATCTGGTCGAGTTCCCTGTCATTCATGTGGTAGGATAGGTCATGTAGAAAGCGAGTGTGCGTCCATTCCTCCCGAGATGGAACATGTCAACGCCATCTATGACAGAGCTCGGAATGACCCATACTCATCATCTTATAATCCTGGATGGAGGAACCACCCCAATTTTTCATGGAACCAAAATAATGCCCCGGGTGGTCCTTCAAACTCCTCTCGACCACCTAACCAATCATACTAACCTCCCATGCATGCACAATCTTATCAGCCACCCCAAGCTCCAATCACCAATCAATCGGGTTTCCCAAATTCCAATAATATGGAAACCCGATTCGATTCACTTGAGAACTTGACTCGTGGACTTGAGAACTCTGTGAAAAATTTTATGTCATCCACAAGTCAAGTTCTCACTTCAAATCAGCAGACCATCAAATCTCTAGAGCTTCAGATGGGCCAATTGGCTCAGTCTGTACATGAAAGAGAGAGAGGGTCTTTGCCTAGCCAGCCTGAGGCTAACCCCCGCATGTACCAGCAACAACACATGCAAAATGAAGATGTGGTACCGCGGGGGAGGCAAGTGAACCATGTGGAGGAACCTGTTCACCATGTCAATTCCATTGTGACCTTAAGGAATGGAAAGCAGGTTGACAATCACATTTCCTTGCCACACCCACCACCATCTATGCAGCCCCTCAGTGGGAATGGTGGTGAAGAAGAGGCTGAGGGTGACGGTAATACACCAAGGCTTCTTTCTCAGGCACCGCAGAAAACCTACCTGCCAAAAGCTCCCTATCCAAGTAGGTTAACCAAAAAGCAAAGTGACACAATAGAAAAGATATTAGAGGTGTTTAAGCAAGTTAAGGTTAACATCCCCTTATTGCATGTCATCCAACAAATACCTCAATATGCCAAAGTGTTGAAGGATCTCTGCACAACCAAGAGGAAGACCAATGTTCCTAAGAAAGCATTCTTGTCTGCAAATGTAAGCTCACTTTTGTCCAATCCCGCCTACACAAAATACAAGGACCCTGGGTGTCTTACTATTCAGTGCACGATAGGGAACACTAGCATGAGTAATATTTTGCTTGATTTAGGAGCAGCGGTCAACCTCCTCCTATTTTCTGTCTATCAACAGTTAAATTTGGGAGAATTGAAACCAACTAAGATCACCCTCCAATTGGCGGATAGATCCATTCGTATTCCAAAGGGGATTATCGAGGACGTGCTTATCAAAGTTGGAGATTTTATATTTCCAGTCGATTTTTTGTCCTCGACACCAATCCTGTTGCGAACACCCACTCTCAAATACCTTTGATTTTGGGTAGACCATTTCTGGCAACTTCCAACGCCTTAATTAATTGTAGAAATGGTCTCATGAAGCTCTCATTTGGTAACATGTGTGCCGAGTTTCATGTGTTCAACTCTGGTAGGCCATAGGAGCCCATGGATGAACCTTTAAATATAAATCTCATCCGCCAATTGGAGAAAGCACCACAAAATCAACGAACACCCCTAACCCCAATGAAACCCATTGAGAAAGTTTGTGGGGCCAACAAAAACTCATTGCATGTCTTTGCAATGCAACAGAGTGAGCTGACATCAAACATAATTGTCCAAAAGGAGTGTTCGTTGCATGATTCAGTTGAGATTACTAGTGAGAGTGAGACACCTCATCATACGCCTATACCAGAAGGTGTCTCTACCTCATGTCCCATGGCCATTGAGCCTTTTGAGCTTCATATTGACTCCAACAAGGACCCACCTATGACCGAGCTTATGCTTGATGATCTAAATGATGGTGGGAGGTCCTTGTTGGATGACTTGGGGAGAAACCCCATTCTTAGTGATGCAGGTCTGCTGCATCCATCGAATGAGCTTGAGGAACTCATTCCGATGCACCCGCCTATTGGTTGGAGGGTTTTGTTTGATGGGCAACTAAACCCAAGTGAGGCAACACAACTTCATTCTTTGTTGCCCACACCCAACCAATATCATGAGGGGTCCGAGCCTTTCAGCTTTGACCTTTCACCCCTCATGACACCTCAGAGTATCGGTGAAGTTTGCCCATCTCGGCAAGTCTCTGGTCCTCATGACTTGATGTTCTCATTTGATGTTCCTTGACCAAATGATTATGAGAATATCGTTGTTGCTGTATATATCATTTAAAAAAAACAAGAAAAAACAAGAAGAAAAGAAGAAAAGAACGAGTAATAAAAGACTCCATGAGTGAGCATTGATTGTTGTGGGCCCCAACCCTTGTGTACTTGGGCCCGATTTCTTCACGTATTTGTCTCCCCTCTTCAGTATTTCACAGGTTTTGAGGGAATTCAGGTTTATGTCCATCACTATAACCATGAACTTCCTGTTGCGCTTAATGTTGGTGAGATCTTCCCTTTTTCATGCATATATCCATGTAGTATCTTGTTCACATTCATTGAGGACAATGCATGAAGTAGGTGTGGGGGGTGTTTGACGTGTGTACATAGTCGAGTCTTTTTCCTTTGATTTTGTTTTCCTTTGTGTGTACTGATAGGGTCATTTTAGTGTGCTGCACTTAACATCGATATATCTGCTTGCCATGATCCTTGGGTGACTTGCCTTTTTGCTTGCCTAGTGGTTTAAAATTTTCACATTTCTTTCAAAATCTTCATGTGTTTGCGAAAGAAAATGTTTTTGTAGGTTTTGCGTGTGTTTAACATGTGCAAAACCGTTGAGAGGCAAAGTAAAAAGAAAGCTCCCAAAATTTTCTTGAACTTGATGCATTAGGATTTCTAGTTTACTGGCTTTAGGTCTTATCGAGTCGTTAGGATGCACCCCGGTTTTCCCTTGGGGGCGTGTAATCATAGGGTTTCAGCACTCAAACATTTAAAGAAGTCCACCCTGAACTTAGTGAGTCAAATAATTCGTGTTTGTTAGTATAAGGAAGTTTGTCGTAGTCAAGGGCCCTTAATCTCTTTTTGTGAAACTTAAGTGTAGGGGTTTTGGTTCCCATGTAGATAAATAAATAAGTGGTGTTCTCACTTCTCGCACGGCTCCTATCACTCGGGCAAGTAGGTCTGAGTGGCTTTGTGCCTGGTGTTTTCGAGTCATCTGACTTGGGATGCACCGACCGAACTCTCGTTACACGGGTGGTAGGGATCGCCCTATGTGGAGATTTGGGGAAGGTGTTTGTGATAGTGTAAGTCCTCATGGGCAATGATGCACGAAACCTGACCCGGGGAGAATCAAACACCAACCAATATAATGCTCTAAAGAAAAAGAAAAAAAAAGAGTCAAATAAGAACCAAAATGGACTTTACACATTGTATCACATTCAGAAGTTAAGGTTGCCCATGTCTTTCACTTAAGTCCTTAACTAATTCTCACAAATAACTCAATAGGCTAGGTGTGTGGACCGATTACATATATAGAGTCGACCCGTAGCATTACCGCGTCCCATGATCGACAAAATAAGTCCAACGAGTCGTGTAGCTAGATTGATTAATGCATCGTGTTCGGATTTTGTGGGTGTATCCGCTGAAAACCTTCAGGAGACAACACTCCTCCTCCTTGGCGACAAGGAGGTTTAACGGCTTGTTGCATGTGCTAAGTGCAACCGTGATTCCTACGAAAGTGAGTTAGGATTTCTTGTTTTTCGTATGCTTTTCTTTTTCTTTGTTTTGCTCGGGACTAACAAAAGTTAGGTGTGGGGGTATTTGATTGACATCATTTCATGCTTATATTTGTATCTTATATCCATTATCTTTCACCTAAACAAAGCTATATTACGACTTTTATGTTTAGTTTTCAGGAATAAATAGGTTTGAAGAGATGAAGCATAAAAGGACCCAAAAGCTGGGAAAAAGGACTGAATTGTGAGATCTGGGGACTGAGATGCAAGGGAGAAGGACCTGAACGTAAGACAGAAGGAGCTAAGAGCAAAACAGAATACTCCACACCATCATGGGGAGTATTTTAGCAATTCGATTCAGGTCGGAGCTCCAACAAACCAAGTAAATGCATCCAAGACCAGCAAATATACCAATAAAAGCCCACAACAAAACGGAGCAGGATCTAAACTATATAGACCGCCAATTGGCGGTCCAATACCGCTAATTGGCGGTCAGTTTTGGCCCAAATCTGCTCAAATATCTCCAGCACATGTATTAGAGGATGTTTAGGTCATTTTTGGTATTTGTTTAGTCCAACATCGGGGGCTTGTCCCGGATTGCCTTTTGCTTTGGCTATAAATAGAACTCTTCACCTTCTATTGTAATCACTCCATATATTAAGTGGCTATTCTTCCTACTAGAAGTGAGGCCTTGAAGCACACACTAAAGTAGGAGGATGCTACTTGAAATGTGAGTCATTTTATCAATAAAGTTTTCTTTGTTTTGTTTTTTTTTATTGTTTGTGCATGCTTTAGTTTAATTGTCTTTTATTAATTCTAGCTTAGTTAATATGCTTTCCTTTCTTAGTTCAATAATTAGTGTAATGTGTAGTGAGTAGTTTCATCCCCTTTGGGGTGGAGTAGATATTCATACATGCATTAGAGAATGGGATGAATGCTTTATTTCCAATGTGTTGATAAAACATGAATGTATGCTTGCTTGTTTCGGATAGAATTTATAACTTGATGAGTTTTGCCAAAATGATTAGACACCTCTCATGCTTGTTTAGGTTCTGAAATAAACAACTTGTATATGTAAATGTTAATCAACTAGGTTGGTGAATAGATTGATAGGTTTTGCCATAACATTTAGACACTCCCTATGCATGATAATACCACCTTCATTTGTGCTTAAAGAATGTGTTCAACACCCACCTCTTTGCATGTGTGCACTCACTCCACCCCTTAGGGGTTTTCTCCTGAATTCCAGGATTTCGTTCTTAGCTTATTTGGTATTTCATCGTTTGTTTCTTTCTTTCGCATTTCGTACTTCTTAGTGTAGTGTAGCATAGATTAGCGTAAACAACTTTCTTCCCCCTTTTGTGCCACTTGATTTCTGATAAACAAGAGGCTGCTCACCTCCCTTAGCAAAAACTTGTTGAACGTTTTATTTTAAACCGCAAGTGCACGGCCGCGATGAAGCGGTGGCAAGTATGGGTCGTCCTCAGGGAGGTGAGTAGTCTCTTGCTTGTACGAAATCAAGTGGCAAAGATAGGGGGAGAAAGATGTTTATACTACTCTACTCTAAACTACGCTAAGAAGTACGAAATGCGAAAGAAAGGAACAAACGATCAAATAAAAACTAAGCTAAGAACAAAATAGAAGTGCTGGAATTCAGGAATGGGAAAAACCCCTAAGGGGTGGAGTGAGTGCACACATGCAAAGAGGTGGGTGTAGAATACATTCTTTAAGCACAAATTAAGGTGGTGTTTATCAAGCATAGGAAGTGTCTAAATGTTATGGCAAAACCTATCAATCTATTCACCAACTTAGTTGATTAACATTTACATATGCAAGGTGTTTATTTCAGAACCTAAACAAGCATGAGAGGTGTCTAATCATTTTGGCAAAACTCATCAAGTTGTAAATTCTATCCTAAACAAGCAAGCATACATTCATGTTTAATCAACACATTGAAATTAAAGCATTCATCCCATTCTCTAATGCATGTATGTACATCTACTCCACCCCCAAAGGGGATGGAACTACTCACTAAACATTACACTAATTATTAAACTATGGAAGGAAAGCATATTAAAACTAAGCTAGAATTAAAAGACGATTAAACTAAAACATGCACAAACAATAAAAGAAGCATAAAACAAACAATGAAAGAAACACAAAACTTTATTGATAAAATGACTCACATTAAAAGTAACATCCTCCTACTTTAGTGTGTGCTTCAAGGCCTCACTTCTAGTAGGAAGAATAGCCACTTAAAATATGGAGTGATTACAATGGAAGGTGAAGAGTTCTATTTATAGCCATGGAAAAAGGCAAACCGGGACAATCCCCCGATGTTGGACTAAACAGATACCAAAAATAGCCTAAACATCCTCTAATACATGTGCTGGAGAAATTTGAGCGGATTTGGGCCCAAATGGACCGCCCATTAGCGGTCTTGGACCGCCAATTGGCGGTCTATATGGTTCAGATCGTGCTCATTTTTGTTGTGGGATTTTCTTTCTGGTATTGTTGGTCTTTGATGCGGTTACTTGACTTGTTGGAGCTCTGACCCGAATTGAATTGGTAAAATACTCCCCATGATGGTGTGGAGTATTCTGTTTTGCTCTTAGGTCCTTCTGTCTTGCAATCAGGTCCTTCTTCCTTGCATCTTGGTCCCCAGATCTCACAATTCAGTCCTTTTTCCCAGCTTTTGGGTCCTTTTATGCTTCATCTCTTCAAACCTATTTATTCCTGAAAACTAAACATAAAACTCGTGACATAGCATTGTTTAGGTGAAAGATAATGGATATAAGATACAAATATAAGCATGAAATGATGTCAATCAAATACCCCCACACCTAACTTTTGCTACTCCCGAGCAAAACAAAGAAAGAGAAAAGCATACGAAAAAACAAGAAATCCTAACTCACTTTCGTAGGAATCACGGTTGCACTTAGCACGTGCAACAAGCCGTTAAACCTCCTTGTCGCCAAGGAGGAGGAGTGTTGTCTCCTGAGGGTTTTCAGCGGATATACCCACAAAATCCGAACAAGATGCATTAATCAATCTAGCTACACGACTCGTTGGACTTATTTTGTCGATCATGGGATGCGGTAATACTACGGGTCGACTCTATATATGTAATCAGTCCACACACCTAGCCTAATGAGTTATTCGTGAGAGTTAACTAAGGAATTAAGTGAAAGACATGGGCAACCTTAACTTCTGAATGTGATACAACGTGTAAAGTCCATTTTGGTTCTTATTTGACTCTTCTTTTCTTCTTTTCTTTTTTTCTTTTTTTTCTTTTTCTTTGGAGCATTTATTGGTTGGTGTTTGATTCTCCCAGGGTCAGGTTTCGTGCATCATTGCCTATGAGGACTTACACTATCACGTACACCTTCCCCCAAATCTCCACATAGGGTGATCCCTACCACCCGTGTAACGGGAGTTCGGTCGGTGCATCCCAAGTCAGATGACTCGAAAGCACCAGGCACAAAGTCCCCTCAGACCTACTTTCCCGAGTGATAGGAGCCGTGCGAGAAGAGAGAACACCACTTATTTATTTTTCTACATGGGAACCAAAACCCCTACACTTAAGTTTCACAAAAAGAGATTAAGGGCCCTTGACTACGACAAACTTCCTTATACTAACAGACACGAATTATTTGACTCACTAGGTTCAGGGTGGACTTCTTTAAATGTTTGAGTACTGAAACCCTATGATTACACGCCCCCCGAGGGAAAACCGGGGTGCATCCTAACGACTCGATAAGACCTAAAGCCAGTAAACTAGAAATCCTAATGCATCAAGTTCAAGACAATTTTGGGAGCTTTCTTTTTACTTTGCCTCTCAACGGTTTTGCACATGCTAAACACACGCAAAACCCACAAAACATTTTCTTTCGCAAACACATGAAGATTTTGAAAGAAATGTGAAAATTTTAAAGCACTCGGCAAGCAAAAGAAGACAAGTCACCCAAGGATCATGGCAAGCAGATATATCAATGTTAAATGCGGCACACTAACATGACCCTAGCAGTACAAACAAAAGAAAATAAAACCAAAGGAAAAAGACTCGACTATGTACACACGTAAAACACCCCCCCCCCCACACACACCTACTTCATGCATTGTCCTCAATGAATGTGAACAAGATAGTACATGGATACATGCATGAAAAAGGAACGATCTCACCAACATGAAGTACAAAGGGACGTTCGGGGTCATGTTGATGGACACAAACCCAAATTCCCTCAAAACCTGTGAGAAGCTGAAGAAGGGAGATAAATACATGAAGAAATTGGGGCCCAAGTACACAAGGGTTGGGGCCCACAACAATCGATGCTCACTGAAGGAGTCTTTTATTACACACTTTTTTTTCTTTTTGTTTTTTTTTGTTTTTTTTGTTTTTTTTTGTTTTTTGTTTTTTTTGTTTTTACAAGATATATACATCAACCAAGATATTCTCATAATAATTTGGTCAAGGAACATCAAATGAGAACATCAAGTCATGAGGACCAGAGACTTGCCGAGATGGGCAAACTCCACTGGTACTCTGAGGTGTCATGAAGGGTGAAAGGTCAAAGCTGAAAGGCTCGAACCCCTCATGATATTGGTTGGGTGTGGGCAACAAAGAATGAAGTTGTGTTGCCTCGCTAGGGTTTAATTGCTCATCGAAGAAAACCCTCCAACCAATAGGCGGGTGCATCGGAATGAGTTCCTCAGGCTCATTCGATGGATGCAGCAGACATGCATCACTAAGAATGGGGCTTCTCCCCAAGTCATCCAACAAGGACCTCCCACCATCATTTAGATCGTCAAGCATAAGATCGGTCATAGGTGGGTCCTTGTTGGAGTCAATATGAAGCTCAAATGGCTCAATGGCCATGGGACATGAGGTAGAGACACCTTCTGGTATAGGCATATGGTGAGGTGTCTCACTCTCACTAGTACTCTCAACTGAATCATGCAACGAACACTCCCTTTGGACATTCATGTTCGAGGCCAGCTCACTCTGTTGCATTGCAAAGACAGGCAATGAGTCTTCGCTGGGCCCACGAACATTCTCAATGGGTTGCATTGGGGTTAAGGGTGTTCGTTGATTTTGTGGTGCTTTCTCCAATTGGCGGATGAGATTTAGATTTAAAGGTTCATCCATGGATTCCTGTTGCCTACCATAGTTGAACACATGAAACTCGGCACTCATGTTACCGAATGAGAGCTTCATGAGACCATTTCTACAATTAATCAAAGCATTGGAGGTTGCCAGAAATGGTCTACCCAAAATCAAAGGTATTTGAGAGTGGGTGTTCGCAACAGGATTGGTATCGAGGACAACAAAATCGACTGGAAATATAAAATCTCCAACTTTGATAAGCACATCCTCGATAATCCCCATGGGAATACGAATGGATCTATCCGCCAATTGGAGGGTGATCTTAGTTGGTTTCAATTCTCCCAAGTTCAACTGTTGATAAACAGAGAATGGGAGGAGGTTGACCGCTGATCCTAAATCTAGCAAAACATTGCTCAATCTAGTGTCCCCTATCGTACACTGAATAGTAGGACACCCAGGGTCCTTGTATTTTGTGTAGGTGGGATTGGACAAAAGTGAGCTGATATTTGCAGCCAAGAATGCTTTCTTAGGAACATTGGTCTTCCTCTTGGTTGTGCAGAGATCCTTCAACACTTTGGCATATTGATGTATTTGTTGGATGACATCCAACAAGGGGATGTTAACCTTCACTTGCTTAAATACCTCTAATATCTTGTCCATGTTGTCACTCTGCTTTTTGTTTAACCTACTTGGATAGGGAGCTTTTGGCAGGTAGGTTTTCTGCTGTGCCTGAGAAGAAAGCTTTGGTGTATTACCCTCACCCTCAGCTTCTTCTTCACCACCATTCCCACTGAGGGGCTGCATAGATGGTGGTGGGTGTGGCAAGGAAATGTGATTGTCAACCTGTTTTCCATTCCTTAAGGTCACAATGGAATTGACATGGTGAACAGGTTCCTCCACATGGTTCACTTGCCTCCCCCGAGGTACCACATTCTCATTTTGCATGTGTTGTTGCTGGTACACACGGGGGTTAGCCTCAGGCTGGCTAGGAAAAGACCCTCTCTCTCTTTCATGTACAGACTGAGCCAATTGGCCCATCTGAAGCTCTAGAGATTTCATGGTCTGCTAATTTGAAGTGAGAACTTGACTTGTGGTAGACATAAAAATTTTCATTGAGTTTTCAAGTCCACGAGTCAAGGTCTCAAGCGAATTGAATCGGGTTTCAATATTATTGGAATTTGGGAAACCCGATGGATTGGTGGTTTGCGCTTGGGGTGGCTGATAGGAATGTGCATGCATGGGAGGTTGGTGTGATTGGTAAGGTGGTCTAGAGGAGTTTGAAGGACCACCCGGGGCATTATTTTGGTTCCATGAAAAATTGGGGTGGTTCCTCCATCCAGGGTTATAAGATGATGAGTATGGGTCATTCCTAGCTCTGTCATAGATGGCGTTGACACGCTCCGTCTCAGGAGGAATGGACTCACACTCGCTCTCTACATGACCTATCCTACCACATGAATGACAAGGAATTGGACCAGATGTGGACATGTCACTAGTGCAGAAAAGTCCATATACGTCGGATATATAGTGGTATAGACGTCGGATTTCGATGGTCCAAGTACCTGACGTCTATTTCCCCGTCGTATATTCCTTGTTGTATAGACGTCGGCTATATACGACCGACGTCTATACAGTGTATACACGTCGGCTATAGACGACCGACGTCTATTATATGTTAATCAACAAAAAATACATTGGAAAGTATATCGGGCATTCTGCACTCACATTAATCAAGCCCAAGTTGCCCAAGTGCCCCAAGTGCCAAACTTTTGACAAATAACCACGAATATCAAGCCCAACATGTGCAGGTGCCCCAAGTCGTTCGCGTTCAGCAGTAAAGGAGTAGTGGAGTACATTAACCACACCAACAAAAATAAATTCTCCGATGTGGGACTAAACTATTACACCAAATAGACGTCGGATATATACATTGACCGACGTCTATTCATACAACATGACCTATAGACGTCGGTCATGTTATAGATCCGACGTCTATACTTTGAAATAACAATAATTAATAAAAAGATACGTCTGATAGACGTCGGCTACCATATACAACCGACGTCTATACATGGGTAAATAGTAAAAAAAACGTTGCAACCATTTTAAGCCCAAGTTGCCAATCTTTTGACCATTAAATATATATATGTATCTCACTTGCATTTTGTAGTGTGGTACCAAACAACCATGTAGAAGTAAAGGAGTGGTGGAGTACTTCAACACCACCAATAAACAACTTTTTCCAATGTGGGACTAAACATGTCACCATAAACACACATGTGTACAACACAACACACATGTGATTGTAATTATTTTTAAATCCACATTATTCTTATACAAAATAATCCACATAAATTCTTACACAAAATATATAAATCCTAAAAATTGCGTTATTTCTTATACAAAATAAATTCCAAAAAATTGTGTTATTTCTGATACAAAAGAAATCCACATAAATTCTTATACGAAATAAATCCAAAAAAACAAACAAAAAATATTTTCTTCTTTCAGGAGGTATAGACGTCGGTTAAACTAAACAACCGACGTTTCTACAAACCTATAGACGTCGGATGTCCAAATATCCGACGTCTATACTTATAGACGTCGGTTGTTTGGACATCCGACGTCTATTTGGTGACGTCTATCAAGCATTCTGCACTAGTGTGTGAGGTGCACTTTGTCGGTTTTGGAGCTCAATCGAATCCATACGGCGCATTAAGTCTGTCATGCGTGCCTCGGTGGCCGTAGTGGTATCGATAGCAAATGCGGCACCCGATCTAGTCGAGTTTGCATTCGCGATCCTCGCTCCTATACTAGATGATGCAGGTGGTTCCCTCACACTCTCCCACTGCATGGTTTTCTCAGCGAGGTCTTCTAGGAAGGCCCATGCCTCCCTTTCATCCTTTCCCAAGAACTCTCCTTGATACATGGACTCAAGGAGCGTTCTGGACGGGATGTGAAGACCCTCATACACAATCTGACAAAGACGCCACAACTCAATGCCATGGTGAGGGCACGAGGATAGTAGCTCTTTGAACCTCTCAAGATATGCATGAAATGGTTCGGTCTCATGTTGATAGAACGAATTGATTTCGTTCCTTAATTTTTGAGTCCGATGATTAGGAAAGTACTTCTTGAGGAATGCAGATTGAAACTCATCCCAAGTCCTAAAGGAATTCGCCTGCTTGCTGTACAACCACTTCTTGGCGTCATCCTTTAGTGCAAAAGGAACGAGCCTAAGATGGATGGAGTCTGTGCTAAGTTGTTGCAGCTTGAACATAGCACAGACCTCCTCAAATTCCCTGAGAAAGATATAGGGGTCACCTTTCCCAGTGAAATGAGGGAGCATGGAAATGAATTGAGGCTTAACCTCAAAATGGTTCCCATTAGCCTCTGGTAATACGATGCATGAGGGTAGAGCGGTACGGCTCGGGTAGCATCGATCACGAAGAGGTATGGGAACGACAACTGGAAGCACAGGTGGAAGAGGCGGGTCCAGCAACTGCTCCTCCTCATGGAAATTAGCAGCCATTGGACCCAAACTACGTGCGACACGAGAGGAGGAAGGTGTCGAGAAATCGATGACCGAAGCCGGATTGACAACGCTCCTCGTCAAACGACCACTCTTGTCTCGTGTCCACGAAAGCATGCACAAAGGTGCACACACAAACCACAACTCTCTTTTTTCAAAGAATGTACGTAGGCGAGAAGACAGGGGGAACACAGGAGAGAAAGAATGACTCAGGAGAGAAAGGAAGAAGTCCTTATGCTACGGCGGATGGGTACAGGTAGAAGCACACAAGCAAACAAGGCTCAAGCAATCCTAAGGTCGCTATAGGTCCTTACAGCTAGACGACGCCTAACTGCGAGGTCACACGGCCTCAACACGCCTCACCTCCCTACAACGAGGACCACAAAGCCCAGCAAGTGAGCCAAGATCCGGGGATCTCGTCTCTCCTACTATCGACAAAGTGGGCAACGCCGATTAGGTCATGATGGTCGGGACCGGATCACTCTCCTAATGCGTCCAACATCCTTAGGGCCAATGTCTACTTGATTTTAAAATTAGGCTCTTGATTAGTGTGGTTTTTGGGGCGAAGGAAAGGGTGATGAAATCCCCCACCTTATCTTTTACGGGACAGCCCCTCCTTAGTAGCGTTTTGGAGTCCTAAATCTAGCAATCAACACTCCAAACAACGCTCAACTCACACTTGTTGCCATGCACTTCCTACTAACTAATGCATGTTCATACGAAATGCATGAATGAGAGTAGAAGGTGCGTACCTCACGCCAGCTCTCAGCAACAGAAAATAAAGCTAAGATAAAAGACAATCTAAGTGCCTAAGTCACATACATGATGCATGACCTAAACAAAAAGAATGCCTAATCTTTTGCTTTGAGTTTTAGGGTCCAAGTTGCTTAAAGGAGGTTTGATTATTGATTTGGGAACAAACTATAAGTCAAAACATGCTAAATTAAGTCCCAGACCACTATATCAGTTAAAGTAAACACACCAAAGAAATAAGAGAGCGAGCTGAGCTTACCAGACCGCCAATTGGCGGTCCCAGGCCGCTGATTGGCGGTCTACAGTGCCCATCTTGCTTCAAAACTTCTCCAGGTGCTCCCCCTGACGACTCCAAGTCTCCTGAAACAAAGAAAAACTACAAAACAAAAATTAAATCCACTTGAATCGTCCAAACAAGAGTCTGGACTGGCACCTCCCCGGCAACGGCGCCAAAAACTTGTTGAACGTTTTATTTTAAACCGCAAGTGCACGGCCGCGATGAAGCGGTGGCAAGTACGGGTCGTCCTCAGGGAGGTGAGTAGTCTCTTGCTTGTACGAAATCAAGTGGCAAAGATAGGGGGAGAAAGATGTTTATACTACTCTACTCTAAACTACGCTAAGAAGTACGAAATGCGAAAGAAAGGAACAAACGATCAAATAAAAACTAAGCTAAGAACAAAATAGAAGTGTTGGAATTCAGGAATGGGAAAAACCCCTAAGGGGTGGAGTGAGTGCACACATGCAAAGAGGTGGGTGTAGAATATATTCTTTAAGCACAAATTAAGGTGGTGTTTATCAAGCATAGGAAGTGTCTAAATGTTATGGCAAAACCTATCAATCTATTCACCAACTTAGTTGATTAACATTTACATATGCAAGGTGTTTATTTCAGAACCTAAACAAGCATGAGAGGTGTCTAATCATTTTGGCAAAACTCATCAAGTTGTAAATTCTATCCTAAACAAGCAAGCATACATTCATGTTTAATCAACACATTGAAATTAAAGCATTCATCCCATTCTCTAATGCATGTATGTACATCTACTCCACCCCCAAAGGGGATGGAACTACTCACTAAACATTACACTAATTATTAAACTATGGAAGGAAAGCATATTAAAACTAAGCTAGAATTAAAAGACGATTAAACTAAAACATGCACAAACAATAAAAGAAGCATAAAACAAACAATGAAAGAAACACAAAACTTTATTGATAAAATGACTCACATTAAAAGTAGCATCCTCCTACTTTAGTGTGTGCTTCAAGGCCTCACTTCTAGTAGGAAGAATAGCCACTTAAAATATGGAGTGATTACAATGGAAGGTGAAGAGTTCTATTTATAGCCATGGAAAAAGGCAAACCGGGACAATCCCCCGATGTTGGACTAAACAGATACCAAAAATAGCCTAAACATCCTCTAATACATGTGCTGGAGAAATTTGAGCGGATTTGGGCCCAAAAGGACCGCCCATTAGCGGTCTTGGACCGCCAATTGGCGGTCTATATGGTTCAGATCGTGCTCATTTTTGTTGTGGGCTTTTCTTTCTGGTATTGTTGGTCTTTGATGCGGTTACTTGACTTGTTGGAGCTCTGACCCGAATTGAATTGGTAAAATACTCCCCATGATGGTGTGGAGTATTCTGTTTTGCTCTTAGGTCCTTCTGTCTTGCAATCAGGTCCTTCTTCCTTGCATCTTGGTCCCCAGATCTCACAATTCAGTCCTTTTTCCCAGCTTTTGGGTCCTTTTATGCTTCATCTCTTCAAACCTATTTATTCCTGAAAACTAAACATAAAACTCGTGACATAGCATTGTTTAGGTGAAAGATAATGGATATAAGATACAAATATAAGCATGAAGTGATGTCAATCACTGCTCACCTCCCTGAGGACGACCCGTATTTGCCACCGCTTCAACGCGGCCATGCACTTGAGGTTTAATTAAAATGTTCAATCATTATTCATTGTACTTGTACTCATATCGTCTCTTGCACTTATACTCATTGGACCACATACATCGGAATGTATAAAATCCAGTAAGTTATTCGCTCTAGGACCTTTCTTCTTGAAATCCAGCAAGTCCTTTTGCCCATTTGGCAAGGTTCGCACATCTCCAATGATTTAAAATCAAGTTGACCAAGAAGGTTAGCCTCTTGCAATTTTTTGATCTGTTTTTCATTTATGTGACCAAGACGATAGTGCCACAAGAGTGTATCATTCATGTGAGTAGTTTTAAGCCTTTTGTTATTGATATTTAAAATTTGTCTATTATTCAATTCAAACAAATAAAGATCATTCCTTACGAATGCATTTGCATAGAAAATTCCATTCTTCGATATAGACAAGTAAGAGTTTGAAATATTTATATTAAAATTATCCATATCCAAACATGATACAGAAATAATGTTCCTGCTAATCGAAGGCACATAATAGACGTTCTTTAAACATAAATTTAAACCACTAGATAATTGAAGCTCCACGGAACCTTGTGCAATCGCAACAACGCTTGCACCGTTTCCATCCTTCAAAATCATTTTTTTCTTCACGAGTTCCTTCCTATCATTTAGTAGCTGCACATTAGAAATTATGTTAGCACACGATCTGGTATCATGGTCACAAAAATTTCAATAACAAATATACTTTTCGCCTTTTTAGGGCGTTTACGCTCAATCACTCTATTATCAAGGTCCTCCTTGTACTTGGGGCAATTTGGCTGGATGTCTCCCTTTTCACCGTAGTGAAAGAACTCCGTACTGGGAGGCAGAGATTTCGAAGAATTCCCCCTTGAGGCACTTATACGAGTACCTCCTACTCGCTTGCTCTTGATTGGCATCTTTTTGGTGATTTTGTCATTACCTTTGGTGATATTCTTGCTCCCACCATGGACGGCTAGGATGTGCTTATCCCGATCCTTACCCATGTCAACTTCAGTCGTCTTGAGAGCATTGTGAAGCTCATCAAGACTCACTCCTTTCTCACACACATGATAGTGCATAATGAAGTCCTTGTAGGACGGGGCTATAGAGCATAGAATCAAATCTTCTGTAATGTCATCAGGCATCGGGGAAGAGAGTTTTGACAACATCTCAAGGTATCCTTGCATCGTGAGAAAATGCATAGGTACTGATGTTCCCTCCGCCGTGTGGCACCTTGTGAGTGCGATGGTGGTCTTATAGTGCTCTTTTATAGCACTATCCATGAACATCTTTGTTAAAGCTTCCATGGTCTTCTTGGATTCTGAATCCAAGTATTTTGCTTGAAGTGAGTCACACATGGATACCAACATTAGACCGTCAACTTGGTTCTCTTGGTCTTCCCACTTCGCTTTAGCCTCTTTCTCGCTATCGGTTGCCTTCTCATATAATTTTGGGATTTCACCATCAAAAATATGAGATAGTTTCTCAAACTTCAACACGATATTGAGCTTGAGTTGTCAGTTTATGAAGTTTGAACCATCATTTTCCAAAGGATGCTTTCCAATCATAGATCTCACAATAGGTTGTATATTTGACATTTCTACGAAATAAATTTATACATGGGATTTAATATCAATTTTATGTTTTCAAAATCAATACTACAAATAAACATGTCCATAAATGCAGTAAGTCAAGATCTTATCAATTATAATATAAACTTACTAAGGGTTATCAGATATATTATAAAATCAAGGTAAGAAAACATTTTATAATCATAACCACTTCAAAAAAATTGCAAACTTTTGCGTTTTCAAACTCTTATGAGTCTTTTCGTCTTAATTAAGAGGGAATTTGGTCAATCCTCTTAAGAAAAACTCTTTTTCCCAAAACCGAGCTAGGACTCCGTGTCTTGTTAAGAAAACTTATTTTATTTGATACGAGATACGTTTATCCATTTTACTCACAAATAAATACACTCGGTGTCCATTAAAGGTGAATCGTACATTGTACATCTATTTATGGCATAATAATAGATGACCTTATATCTCCCACTATTCCAAAGATAAAAGAAGTTATCTCCCGCTAAGGGCAGCAGAATATCTCTCGATCGAAGGCTGCTAGTGGATGGGAAAAAATACTCTTAATTTTTTGTTGGACAATTTAAACATTTGTATGTGATTTTAGAATTTAGGTGATCATGCATATTTATATCCATACACATCCTAACATTCATCCATACAATCACATACATGTCAAGCACACAAACATAAATATATCCATCCACACATATGTCGGTGTGAGTTTATATGTTCTCGCGTCCTCGACTTTTGCGCTTCCTCAACATATTCTCCGTGACTTCCTCTTACGCCATGGATGTAGATATTTGAAAAATATAAACATGCATCTCACAATTTTGAAATTGTCTAGCGCAAGTCCTATGTAAAAACTCTCTCATATGCATGCATATACGTAGAAATAGAAATTCGGCTTTTTCATATACATAAGCCTATTTGATTGAATAATAAAAATAATAATATAACATTCATTCACACTTGGCTTTTTCATTACATACAAACTCACATATCTCTGCAAAAGAGAACTCGAGCAATGCATCTACATATACCATAAATTACTCGATTTAGTTTATCCTTCATCTCGAAATCAAACAATTCCAAAATTATTTGAAATCCAATAAAAATGATTTTGCACAACCATAGTTCAAAATACAAAATATTTGAACCGTTGTTTATCCAATTTCCAAAAATAAATTTTAAGAAAACATAAACATGTCTTTTTCGTTTTGTTGATTTCTTATAAAATAATAATTTAATTAAAAACGAAAATTTTGTATATGAGACATAAGTCTAAATCTTAATTCTAACATTCACATGATGTATTTCAAAACTTTTAAAACTATCAAAAGAATTAATTAGAATTAAATCAACAAAACTGTCGAAAAACTCGAAAAGACATAAAACTCAAATTGTTTCCATTAGAGATGGCAAACTAAAATTAATCAAATAGTCTAATCATTGAAAATATGAACTAAATGCTCCAATACCAATGTAGGATTTTGTGTCCCTATGTATGTGTATATTTTAAAACTTTAATACATGCATACATGATCGATTTCCATATTTTCAACAATATCATGTACATCGGTTTATATTTATTCTAATATCATATAATCAATATATGTTAAAACAAATATAAGAGAATCATACTGAAAGGTTCTCTAAAACTTTTGTGAAGATCCGGAGTTGCGCCGCTCGTCGAATCGCCCGCCGATTTGCCTCCAATTGTTCACCAAACTCTAAACAAGATTAGAGAGAAAGGAGCTAGCCAATTCAATCTCTAAATCAAGGTTAAAATCTAGCTAATAATCTCTTTATGCTCCATGAGAATTTAATCTCCAAAATCTTGAAGTAATTAAGGAAATTTCGGATGGATTAATGGGGTGGTTAGGGAGAGAGAATTTTTTGCATTAATTAAAACAAGGTGTGAGAAAAGACCAACACCCACATCATAAGCTAACCACTAACCCATAATCTCTTGTTTCTCTCCACCTAAAACCAATCACAATTTGACAAATAATGATCCACATCGACATTTAACCATAATTGGAATAATTCCAATACATGATTAATACTAATCCTTATTAATTCGGACAAACCCGTATTAACCATTTTTTGCCTTTTACCAAATTTTGGATTTATATCCAACAAAATTTGATCTTTGGGTTTTTAGCAAATTCATATATCATGTAATATATTATCATATGTAATGCCAAACATTACACCCCATAAAACATACATCTCATATGAACTTATAAATGATTCTCACTATGACATTTTCATGACACATTGATATACCGATTCACCACATATATACTATTTCACACGAAATTTGATACATCATATGAATATAAAATCAACATTCTTGTTTTTTAGTTTTGTGGTGTGACCTATAGAAGGATCTAAGTCAATTGGCAATGATATTAAATACTTAATATCATAAACTATAAGCGGTATCTAGCTACACATTATAGTTACCCAATAAACATAGATATATTTGTTCACTCGAACTAAACACGATCCATTTAGTGATGTAAGGACATCACTTCTGTCCATCCCTTTGCCTCATGATATTAAGAATATTATACAAAGTAAAAATGTGTCACCTTTGTATTTTATATTCATTTCTTGATCTCTTAAACTAATTATAAATATTTAAGTAAGTCAAATTGTGCACATTATAATTTCTCTTTATCAAGGGTCCAGTAATATCATCAATCAAGTAAAGAGGGGCAATAATAATCTTTTAACGAACTATCTTTTCTAGCATAAGTCATGTTTAACCAACTATTGCCTTTATCACTATACTGATTGATAGTTTTTGACAATAATGAAATTGAACATTCCTTATGTTAAAAGATATAAGTCTCAATCTTAGGATCCAAGACATAGTAAAACATTAATGACACAAAACACAATTCCATAATGTTTTACTTGCTAGGTCTATTCAATATATAAAAGTAATCTTTTCCTCTTTTATTTACTAGTGTCGTCAAATATTTGTAGAGTACAATAATCGATGACCAACACGACAATCTTATCTCGGTAATTAATGTTACATGTTAATTACCATGATTGTGAATAATTTTTTATTTATGTACCATTATCTTTTAGCTCTCTATGGTTAAGGAGCAAGAGTCTCTTCCTTAAATACTCCAAAGGACGAATACAAAAATCAAGGAACAAAATGTTTGCACATTCAATTCATAATAATTGACATATAAAAGTAAACTTTTAGAAGACATTCCCTTCAATAGTGACATGAGTCCACTACTACAACACTTACCAACTTAAGTTTTGTGGTAATGTGTGGGTTTTGTGGGTCAGTCGGCTCGTGGGTGACGGGACGTGACGTTACACCAAGTGCTAGCTATAGTGTAGTGATCCATGATCCTCTCCCGATCACCACTCTACGGCCATAAATTAGAGCATTTATCGAGCACTCGCTCCACTAGTACGTCAAAATAGCAACATCATCTGTAAGGGTACACGCTATAGCCAAAGTCTCTCAAAGGTGCGAAAGTCTGGGTCCTCAACAGCCTTCCTAACCCATTCTCCACGGATTTCAATGACCTATAAAATACTCATGCAAATATCCTTGTAGCCTCTCTTGTCTCCACCAAATATTGCGAGTTCCATTCCACCCAAATCTCATGAATCGTATTGGAAAAAGTGATTCACGCCCAAGCCTTCTTGACCATCGTCCAGTTCACTAGGAACCGTTCAAAAAGTGCAATCTCATCCACTATTGGCAGTTAGCTGCAACCGAGAATAGATCTCCGCCCAAACACGCCTTGCAAATTCACAACCAAGCAGAACGTGACTGTTTGTTTCTTCCTCACACTCACGAAGAGGGCAAACCGGGCAACCCATCATTCCCATACGCTTCGTCATCAAGTCATGGGTTAGAAGCCGACCATGAATTGCCCACTATAATTTCAATGCATGGTTGGGAACATGATTCTTATGCCAAACAAAGTGGTGTCATGCAGCCAAATGGGAGGAAGTTGAGATAAGCACCCAAGCGTGTTTCATCGAGAACTTCTGTCCAATAGTACCACCATCCCACGTAAAAATATCCTCTTCCTAGATAGGCGTGATGTCTTTGATCTGAGCCCAGAGCTGCTCTATCTACCCCAAACAGGGTAACAGAAGAGCCCATTGTCCATCATGAATGAAAAATGAGACACGAATATCACAAGGATGGTTTCCCATGTCATGGCTCAACTGCTCCACAAACTCCTCACAGATGAGTGGGCGGCCTAACGAAGGAACTTCATAGAAGCGCACTGACTCACCATTCGCAATCTGATAGCGGAACTTCTCACGGGCAATCACACAAACCTAGAGAATGCCCATCCAAGCCCACAAGCATACCACTGGTAGATGCACCACCCAAAGACTCTTGCCACGTAGGTACTTGCTGCTTATAAGATCCAGAAGAGACAACATCCCAGCATCATTCCAGCTTATAATGTTGTGAATACCTAACCCTCGGCCTCTCGAGGTAAGCAACAATCTCACCAGGAAACCATCACTACAGATTTGGCCTTGCCATAACCCAAAATGAGGTGGCACATAATATTTTCTATCTCATGAAGCACTTTACGAGGGAGCAAGAAAGAGAAGCTCGAATAGATTCTGAAGGAGGCAAGGACCAAACGCACAAGCTCCACCCGACCAGCCATGGAGAGTAAGGCTTTCTTCCAAGTACCTAGACGTCCTCGAACCTTATCAATTAGTGTTGAATACACTTGCTTCAAAATACATGAAGAAAAAAGTGAGAACCCAGGTAGGTCACGGGCAGTTCTGTTTCATGCAGGCCTAGGTGAGCAACTGTCCATGATTTTGCACGAACCGCGCCTCCAAAGAATAGTTAACTTTTATCATGATATAAATGCAAGCCAGACTGATTTGCAATGGATTCCATAATGCTTCGGACAACCTCCGCACTTCACTTGGTAGCCTTCGCAAAAACTAACAGGTCATCAGCAAATAGAAGATGTGACACCTCTTCCTCTCCCATGCGCATAGGCTAGAGTGTGTCATCCCGGACAGCCTTGCGAAAAGGTGGGCTCAGAATATCCATGCAGAGAGCGAATAGGTAAGGCGCGATAGGATCCCCTGCCTTAGCCCATTACTTTCCCAAAACGACTCCGAGAATGATCCATTAACTGAGACTACAAAAGAGGCATGGATGCATGTTCGGATCCATTTACACCACGTGTTTGAGAAGCCAAAATGCTCAAGCACTTGTAGAAAGAAGTCCCACGAGAAAGAATCACATGCCTTACGGAAATCGAGTTTCATACACATATGACCCTCTCCTCGTCTGAGATGCATGTGGTGGCATAGCTCATGCGCAAGCAAGATGTTATCTGAGATACGGCATCCCAGAACAAATGCACTTTGTGAAGTCCCCACAAGACGTCCAAGAACCATCTTCAGTATGTTGGCAAGGATCTTCATATTGAAACGATAGATAAGTTTGCAGAGCGAGATAGGCCGATAATCATTCACATATTGGGGCTTCTTCTTCTTTGGAATGAGTGTGATACTCATTTTGTTGAATTACTTGTGCATGCCCTTGCGAGCCATAAAGGCACAAACTAAAGTCAATACATCATGCTTGATGATCGCCCACGCGGATCGGAAGAACATGGCTTTGAAGTCATTAGGGCACGGTGCCTTGTCCACGCTCGTGCGAAATACCACATGCTCAAGTTCCTCCATCATGACCGGTGCATCTAACAAGGCACGTTCAGCCTCAGTAATTCTCGTGATCGTGAGATGTGGATCAAGAGGAAGGACCAGCACATTATTGGAAAAAAGGTTAGAGAAGTGGCGTCTGAAACCATCGCGAATGGTCTCATCCCCCTCGAGGCACACGCCTTCCACCTCCACCGATCGGATAGTATTCATGGCATGGTGCGCCTTGACAGAAGCTTGAAAGAAGGCGGTATTAGAGTCACCCTCGGTCAGCCATCGAACACTGGATCGTTGTCGGGTGAGAGATTCTTTAAAAATCAGAGCTTTTCTAGACTTCACCGTGAAAGGCGTGCCACCTCATGGCACGTAGGGTCATCCCGGTGGCCATTTGGCTCAAGTCTTGCTCTTTCCAACTCGGCTCGAGCACGCGCAATGAGTGAAGGACACTTGTTACGACTTCCAGAACAATAGGTGACCAAAATCGTAAATCAAGCTCCGAAAAATGCACCCACATAGGCATCGACACTACCTTTTTCCTCTCAAAACGAAACCCGGTCGTCCATTCTTGTAGTGCCACTGACGACCCACGGATAAACCATCGACCGCCCTCTAACACATGCTTTATGTCTTCCCCAAGCGTGAATCTAAAAATAATAAAATTGTTATTACGCCAGAAAGCTTCTAAGTGACCAGATATCTTCTAAATCTTCTTAAAATGCATGACTAAGGTATGTAGATGTGGCTTGAAGTCCACGAAATGCCCTACTAGCACGTTTTCCCACTTCATTGTTATCTCTTCAACAACCTTGTTGGAGTAAACGCCCACCCTCGTCCCGGTTGCCTCTATTGGGGGAAGAAAGTGGAGGGTGGTAGGTGCACGAGTGGTGGTTTGAAACAGGTCAGCCTAAGCCTAGGGTTCCCTCACGGGAATCTCATGGTGGCGCCAGGAAGCTTGCCTCAACCTTGAAGGGGAGCCGCATCCTAGAGCCATCACCCGTCCTCTTAAAGGCAAGAGTATCACATGGGCTCCTTCTAACAAACGTGTTTGAGACATTAGGAGAGAAAAAGGAAGAGAATTGGTGGATTTTGGTGGAAAGTCGCTATGGCGACTAGGGAAACCCTAGGATCGCCAAGAAAAATGATAGATAACTTATCAATGATATTAAAGAAATTCCCTCATTTTCGACCTAAGTGAGTGAATGGAAGTCAGTCAATGATAATAGAAATGTTGATAACTTACTTATTCAGGGGATTATCGTGAAAATATGGATCTGATGTCCCGATAATAAAAAAAGAAAAAGAAAATATTAAAGGTTAACTTAGAATTTTATTAGATTATGTTATGAACTCATGAGTTAATTGTTTTTATGAACTGACCCAGTTAACAATGTACATTAAGTTAATTCTTTTTTTTCTTTTTTCTAGTGAATGACTTGTTCCCAAGGATACATTTACTTTTGACCATACACTTGCTATATAATGAAATGTTGTTGATACACGATTGACATCATTTCATACTTATATTTGTATCTTATATCCATTATCTTACACCTAAGCAATGCTACGTGACGAGTTTTATGTTTAGTTTTCAGCAATAAAGAGGTTTGAAGAAAAGAGCCATGAAAGGACCCAAAAGCAGGAAAAATGACTTAATTGTGAGACCTGGGGACTAAGATGCAAGGGAGAAGGACCTGATCGTAAGACCGAAGGACCTAAGAGCAAAACAGGAAACTCCACACCATCATGGGGAGTATTTTGGCAATTCGATTCAGGTCGGAGCTCCAAATGGCCACCACAAAGACCAATAAATACTTCAAACAAAGTCCAACACAAAAAGCAGACGGATCTGGGCCTTATAGACCGCCAATTGGCGGTCTGGATCATCCCAGATCCGCTAAGATTTCGCCTGGACTTGTATTAATGTTTGTTTAGGCTATTTTTTGTATTGGTTTAGTCCCACATCGGGGGATTGTCCCGGATTAGCTTTTTCCATGCTTATAAATAGAACTCTTCACCTTCCATTGTATCCATCTCTCTCTTTGGTGGCATCTTCCCTACTAAGAGTGAAGCCTTGAAGCAAAACTCTGGTGGAGGAAGAGTTGCTTGTAATTTGAGTGAGTTAATAATAGATGTTTTCATTAGCTTGTTAATTTTTGCATAGTTAATTTGCTTTAATGTGTTTGTTTTGGTACTTGTTTTGTTTTATGCTTCTTTAATATTTCTTGCTTGATTAGTGTAGTTTCATTTCAGTATAATGCTTTATTTTATTAGACTAGTTAGTTTAAATATGCGTGAGTAGTTCCATCCCCTTTGGGGGGTGGAGTAGATGTGGTACATGTTATGTAGATGGTATGAATGTTTAATATGAATGTTTTGTGAGAGATATTACTATGCTTGCTTGAATTATTAAGAACCTTACTTGATGGTTTCTGCCATAGCTTAGGTACATTCCATGCTTGCCTAAGTGTCTTAATAACAAACTTGCATTGCTCATATTATTCACATACGTTAGTGTTGTAAATGATAGGTTTTGTCATTAGGTACCTCTTATGCATTAACAAACACTAACTAACTTGAGCTTCTTGTATGCATTCCACACCACACTTATTTCATGTGCATACACACACACTCCACCCCTTAGGGGTTTTCCATTCCTGTGTTTTTATCTTCTTCATTAGTCGTTTAGCTTAGTTGTTTAGTTATTTCAATTCAGCTTGCTTGTTTACTAGTTTAGATTAGTGTAGTGTAGTGTAGTGTAATACATCTTTATCTCCTTCTTTTACTTCTCGCCTTCGAACAAACCAATCGTCGACACACCTCCCAGTGGACAACCCGTATTTACCACCGCTTCAACGTGGTCGTGCACTTGTGGTTTAAATAAAATGAATCAACCAAGTTTTTGGCGCCGTTGCCGGGGAGGTGCTCTGTCCAGACGTTGGTTTGGGCGATTAGAGGGGTTTTTAATTTTTTGTTTCCAGTTTTTCTTAAATTCAGGGAACCATCGGATCAAGAGGAGGCTACTGGACAAGTTTGAGGAACAGAAGCTCCAAAAGGACCGCCAATCAGCGGTTGGAGACCGCCAATTGGCGGCCTGGTGAGGGTTTCGTGCTTTCAAATTTTTTCTGGTAGTTAGTTCTGTAATTTGCGTTATCTGGGAGCCCTATTTTGCATGTTGTGACTTCGAGTTTGCTCCCAGATCATTAATCACTCCCCCATTAATCAACTTGGCCTTAAAATCCAAAGCAAAAGACTAGACGTTCTTACTTGTTTAGGTCACACATCATGTATTGACTTAGGCATATAGTTTTCTTTTCTTTTAGCTTTATTTTCAGTTGTTGAGCACTGGCGTGAGGTACGCAAATTCCTACACTCATTCATGCATCTCGTATGCCCATGCATTAGTTAGTAGGAATTGCATCAGGACAAGAGTGAGCAAGCGTTTGATTGGAGCGATTGATTGCTAGATTTAGGATCAAAACACTATTAAGGAGGGGTTGCCCCATAAAAGATAAGGTGGGGGATTTTATCACCCTTTCCATGGCCCCAAAAATCACTCTTAATCAAGCCTTAACTAAAAGCAAGTAGACATTGGCCCTAGGATTGCGGGCGCACTAGGAGAGTAATCTAGTTGAGATCGTCATGACCTGATCGGCGTTGCCTACCTTGTCGATAGTAGGAGGTACTGGATCTCCGGATCTAGTATCACTTGCTGGGCAATGTGGTCCTCGTTGTAGGGAGGTGAGGCATGTCGAGGCTAGTGACCTCGAAGTTAGGCGTCGTCTAGCCTAAGGACACATTGCCTTACATTGTTTGAGTCGTGCTTGCTAGTTAGGCTTCTTCCTGATCCCACTACCCACGCTAGCTCTAGGGATTCTTCCCTCCTCATCTGAGTCCTCTCCTCATCTATTCTCTACGTATAGTCTCCTCCTTTGAGTACACCTTCTGTTGTGCGTCGTTTAGAGTCGAGTCGAGCTTTTTTATGCGAGGTTGGGCTCGTTCAGGTGAGAGCGCTCGACTAGAGAGAGTGCATATTTCTGAGATGGACGGTCTTGGTGATCGACCATCTCCGCCTCGTGCTCTGATTGACATCATTTCATGCTCGTATTTGTATCTTATATCCATTATCTTTCACCTAAACAATGCTATGTCACGAGTTTTATGTTTAGTTTTTAGGAATAAATAGGTTTGAAGAGATGAAGCATAAAAGGACACAAAAGCTGGGAAAAATGACTGAATTGTGAGATCTAGGGACCAAGATGCAAGGAAGAAGGACCTGATTGCAAGACAGAAGGACCTAAGAGCAAAACAGAATACTCCACACCATCATGGGGAGTATTTTGGCAATTCTATTCGGGTCGGAGCTCCAATAAACGAAGTAGATGCATCTAAGACCACCAAATACACTAAGAAAAGCCCAACACAAATTCCAGATGGATCCGGACTTTTTAGACCGCCCATTGGCGGTCCAAGACCGCTAATTGGCGGTCACTTTTGGCCCAAATCCGCTAAGATTTCTCTGGGTTACGTATTAGTGTATATTTAGTCCATTTTTGGTATTGGTTTAGTCCCACATCGGGGGATTGTCCCGGAGTGGCTTTTTCTTTGGCTATAAATAGAACTCTTCACCTTCTATTGTAATCACTCCATATTTTAAGTGGTTATTCGTCATACTAGAAGTGAGGCCTTGAATCACACACTAAAGTAGGAGGATGCTACTTGAAATGTGAGTCATTTTATCAATAAAGTTTTGTGTTTCTTTCATTGTTTGTTTATGCTTCTTTTATTGTTTGTGCATGTTTTAGTTTAATCGCCTTGTATTTCTAGCTTAGTTTTAATATGCTTTCTTTGCTTAGTTTAATAATTAGTGTAATGTTTAGTGAGTAGTTTCATCCCCTTTGGGGGGTGGAGTAGATGTACATACATGCATTAGAGAATGGGATGAATGCTTTATTTTTGATGTGTTGATAAAACATGAATGTATGCTTGCTTGTTTAGGATGGAATTTATAACTTGATGAGTTTTGCCAAAATGATTAGACACCTCTCATGCTTGTTTAGGTTCTGAAATAAACAACTTGCATATGTAAATGGTAATCAACCAAGTTGGTGAATAGATTGATAGGTTTTGCCATAATATTTAGACACTTCCTATGCTTGATAAACACCACCTTCATGTGCTTAGAGAATGTATTCTACACCCACCTCTTTGCTTGTGTGCACTCACTCCACCCGTTAGGGGTTTTCCACTTCTGTATTCCAGCACTCTTCTTTCATTCTTAGTTTAGTTTTAGTTAATCGTTTGTTGCTTTCTTTCGCATTTCATACTTCTTAGCGTAGTTTAGTGTAGAGTAGCATAATCAATCTTTCTCCCCCAATTTTTGCCACTTGATTTCTGATAAACAAGAGGCTGCTCACCTCCCTGAGGACGACCCGTACTTGCCACCGCTTCATCGCGGCCGTGCACTTGCGGTTTAATACAAAACGTTCAACAAGTTTTTGGCGTCGTTGCCGAGGAGGTGCCAGTCCAGACTCTTGTTTGGACGATTCGAGTGGATTTAATTTGTGTTTTGTAG
Source organism: Triglochin maritima (assembly GCA_963682175.1). Classification (NCBI taxonomy): domain Eukaryota; kingdom Viridiplantae; phylum Streptophyta; class Magnoliopsida; order Alismatales; family Juncaginaceae; genus Triglochin; species Triglochin maritima. Next base: position 17,545,627 of record OY821785.1, read on the forward strand.
TTTTTCTTTGTTTCAGGAGACTGGGCATAGCAAGAGGAGGTTGCTGAAGAAATTTCCAGACGATCTGAGCACTTCAGACCGCCAATCAGCGGTCTGGTGAGTTCTGTTCATCTTTTAATTTCTTTGTGTTGTTGTTCTACATGATCTAGTAATCTGGGACTCAATTTGGCATGTTTTGACTTATAGTTCATTCCCAGATCAATAATCAAACCTCCTTTAAGCAACTTGGACCCTAAAACTCAAAGCAAAAGACTAGGCATTCTTTCTTGTTTAGGTCAAGCACCATGTATGTGACTTAAGCATTTAGATTGTCTTTTATTTTAGCTTTATTTTCAGTTGCTGAGTGCTGGCGTGAGGTACGCACCTTCTACTCTCATTCATACATTTCGTATGACATGCATTAGTTAGTAGGAAGTGCATTGCAACAAGTGTGAGTTGAGCGTTGTTTGGAGAGTTGATTGTTATATTTAGGACTCCAAAACGCTACTAAGGAGGGGCTGTCCCGTAAAAGATAAGGTGGGGGATTTCATCACCCTTTCCTTCGCCCCCACAAACCACACTAATCAAGAGCCTAATTTTAAAATCAAGTAGACATTGGCCTAAGGATTTCGGGCGCATTAGGAGAGTGATCCGGTCCCGACCGTCATGACCTGATCGGCATTGCCCACTTTGTCGATAGTAGGAGAGACAAGATCCCCGGATCTTGACTCACTTGCTGGGCTTTGTGGTCCTCGTCGTAGGGAGGTGAGGCGTGTTGAGTCCGCGTGACCTCGCAGTTAGGCGTCGTCTAGCTGTAAGGACCTATAGCGACCTTAGGATTGCTTGAGTCTTGTTTGCTTGTGTGCTTCTACCTGTACCCATCCTCCGTAACATAACGACTTCTTCCCTTCTCTCCTGAGTCATTCTTTCTCTCCTGTGTTCCCCAGTCTTCTCTTCTACGTACATTCTTTGTTTGAAAAAAAAGAAAAAGAAAAAAAAGGTTTTGGTTTGTGTGTGTGCACCTTTGTGTATGCTTTCGTGGACACGAGACGAGAGTGGCCGTTTGACGAGGAGCGTTGTCAATCCGGATTCGGTCATCGATTTCTCGACACCATCCTCCTCTCGTGTCGCACGTAGTTCGGGTCCAATGGCTGCTAATTTCCGTGAGGAGGAGCAGTTGCTGGACCCGCCTGCTCCACATGTTTTTCCAATTGTCGTTCCCATACCTCTTCGTGATCGATGCTACCCGAGCCGTACCGCTCTACCCTCATGCATCGTATTACCAGAGGCTAATGGGAACCATTTTGAGGTTAAGCCTCAATTCATTTCCATGCTCCCTCGCTTCACTGGGAAAGGTGACCCATATATCTTTCTCATGGAATTTGAGGAGGTTTGTGCTATGTTCAATCTGCAACAACTTAGCACAGACTCCATCCATCTTAGGCTCGTTCCTTTTGCACTAAAGGATGACGCCAAGAAGTGGTTATATAGCAACCAGGCGAATTCCTTTAGGACTTGGGATGAGTTTCAATCTGCCTTCCTTAAGAAGTACTTCCCAAATCATCGGACTCAAAAATTGAGGAACGAAATCAATTCGTTCTATCAACATGAGACCGAACCATTTCATGCATACTTAGAGAGGTTCAAGGAGCTACTATCCTCATGCCCTCACCATGGCATCGAGTTGTGGCGCCTTTGTCAGATTGTTTACGAGGGTCTTCACATCCCGTCAAGAATGCTCCTTGAGTCTATGTGTCAAGGAGAGTTCTTGGGAAAGGATGAAAGGGAGGCATGGGCTTTCCTAGAAGACCTCGCTGAGAAAACCATGCAATGGGAGAGTGTGAGGGAACCACCTGCATAATCTAGTATAGGCGCAAGGATCACGAATGCAAACTCGACTAGATCGGGTGCCGTATTTGCTGTCGATACCACTACGGCCACTGAGGCGCGCATGGCGGCCTTAATGCGTCGTATGGATTCGATTGAGCTCCAAAATCAACAAAGTGCACCTAACATGTCCACATCTGGTCCAGTTCCCTGTCATTCATGTGGTAGGATAGGTCATGTAGAAAGCGAGTGTGAGTCTATTCCTCCTGAGATGGAGCGTGTCAACGCCATCTATGATAGAGCCAGGAATGACCCATACTCATCATCTTATAATCCTGGATGGAGGAACCACCCCAATTTTTTATGGAACCAAACTAATGCCCCGGGTGGTCCTTCGGACCCCTCTAGACCACATTACCAATCACACCAACCTCCCATGCATGCACATTCCTATCAGCCACCCCAAGCGCAAACCACCAATCAATCGGTTTCCCAAATTCCAATAATATGGAAACCCGATTCAATTCGCTTGAGACCTTGACTCGTGGACTTGAAAACTCAATGAATTTTTTTATGTCAACTACGAGTCAAGTTCTCATTTCAAATCAGCAGACCATCAAATCTCTAGAGCTTCAGATGGGCCAATTGGCTCAGTCTGTACTTGAAAGAGAGTGGGGGTCTTTTCCTAGCCAGCCTGAGGCTAACCCCCGTGTGTACCAGCAACAACACATGCAAAGTGAGAATGTGGTACCTCGGTGTAGGATTTCATGTTTAATTGTACATATTTATTTTCGAAATTTTTATGCACAATTTTTACAATTTTCTATGATTTATTTCATGCATGCATCAATTTGTTTCAATAACTTTATTAAAACAAATATGGGCTCCGAAATTCATACCTAGAAGTTCTCTAAAACTTCTTGAAGATTCGGAGACGTTGGGGATGCTCCTCGCTGCGCCGGATGCCTCTGAGTATTCACCAAACTCTAAACAAGATCGGAGAGAGGGAAGCTAGTCTCTCAATCTCCGATAGGGTTTAGAATCCAATTACTAACCCCTCTTTAATTCCCTTGAGAAGATGATCTCTTAAGAACTAAAACTAAACTTAAGAATTAAGGAATTTTCGTGGAGAATTATGGAGAGAGAATTTTGCATAAGAAAATAATGAATTAAATTAAGGAGGTAATGAGATAAACTTGTATTTATAAGCTCTCTCCAAATTACCTATTCATGTGCAACCCCTTGCCCATGATTTCATGCAAAATTCCATCTTACCATCCATTATTTAATAATAAATAATATTAGCCACGAATTAAATCAATTATGGACCAATTCCATGCATGATCTAATTAATTCTTAAATTAATTCTGCTGAAAATCGTCTGGACCGATCGACCGTTTGGAGGTTCGGTCGACCTCTCGAACCATGTTTCGGTCGACCGTTCAATAACTCGGTCGACCGTTCGTAACAGGAATTATTCCATCTCGATGTTCGGTCGACCGACCGGTTACTTTCGGTCGACTGTTCGAACAGATGAAAATTCTCTGTTATCGGTCGAGACATGTCCTGTCGACCGTGCCCGATCGGTCGACCGTTTACTGCTAACCGGTCGACCGTTAGAGCACTGTTTTGCAGACTTGTCAAATTTCGGTTTAAGCCCTACAAAATTTGACATTTCGGGATTAGTAGTAAATTCACAACTTATGTAACATATTATCCTATGCAATGATCAATCATTACACCCCATAATATTTACATCACATATGAATTTTATTTAGATTCTAATTATGTTATTAATCACAACATAATTTTGATTTTGCTTGTTCGCCCCATGTGTCATATTTTCTACATGAAACCCGACACATCTTATGAACTCAAAATCTCCATTTCTTGTTTCCCAGTTTTGTGGTGTGACCTATGGGAGGATCTAAACTAAGTTGGCAGTGATATTAAGAGCTTAATATCACAAGCTATAAGCGGTATCTAGCTACACATTATAGCTCCCAATTAGTTAGATGTCTTAATTCCACTCGAACCAAAACCTGATCCATTTAGTGATGAAGTGCACCACTTGTGTCCGTCCCTTGCCTCATGATATTAAGAATACACACAAAGTAGTATTGTGTCATCTTTGTATTAGTATTCATTTCTTGATCTCTTTAAGCTAGTTATAAATATGTGACTTAACTCAAATCACATTGTGCACATTACAACTTTGCTTTATCAAGGGACCCACTAATATCATCACTCAATTAAGAGGGGCAATGATAATCTTTTGACTAACTATCGTCTCCAACGAAAGTTATACTTAACCAACTAATGCCTTTACACTACACTTATCGATAGCTTAAGACACTAGTCTAATTAAGAACTCCTTAAGCGATCGGATATAAGTCTCATATCAAAGGACCAAGGACACAGTAAAATATTAATGACACAGAAACACATTTCTATAATATTTTACTTATTAGGTCTATTCAGTATACAAAAGTAATATTTTCCTCTTTTGCATACCCGTGTTGTCACTCACTTGTAGAGCTACAATGATCTATGACCAACACGACAATCTTAACCCGGTAATTAATGTCTCATGTTAATTACCATGATTGCGAATATTTTTTGTTTTATGTAAACCAATATCTTTTAGAGCTCTACGGTTAAGGACCAAGAGCCTCTTCCTTAACACTTCTAAAAGACGAATAACATAAACAAGGAACAAAATGATTTCTCATTCAATTCATAATAATTGACATTTAAAAGTAAAACTTTTAGAACACATTCCCTTCAATCTCCCACTTGTTATCAAAGTTTTCTTTCACATACATTCTCAATGTATAAAACATTAATAACTAGGGTAACCTTCCCAAATCACCTATCACGCCAATCCACATGATCGGATCCATGGACTCGAAATATATTTCACCCCTTAGCTTGGTATGAAGGTTTGTTGAATGGATCAGTTGTGTCACTGTTGTGTCCACCCATTTATTTATTTTGTCTTTCGTTGGTGGTTGAGTTAGCCGTAGTGATATTACTCCTAACTACACTAGCTCATACCTCTACCTTCGATAATGATGACGCATCATCACTCCAACCTCTTATTGTCTAGAATTCCTATAAGAATTGCATCAAAACAGCCCTCGGCTATTTTCTCATTTGTCTTCCATAAACAAGAACCTTATCTTTAGTCCGGTTAAGGTACTTCAGAATATTCTTGACCGCAATCCTATGATTAGGACTTGCGTTGGATTGGTGACCTCTTGTCACGTTTAGAGCATACGAGATATTGAGTCTTGTGCAAGTCATCGTGTACATGGTCCTTCATTTTTCCGAAGCATTAGGGATACCTTCATGTACTCCAAGTCTTTGTGTGATTGAGCACATTGAGACTTCTTGAGTTGCACACCTATACTCATACTTATTGGCATATTGTCCATATCGGAATTGTTCACCCTGAACATTTCAAAGACCTTGTCAATGTATGCACGTTGACTGAAGCCAATGAGTCTATGAGATGTATCTCTATATATCTTGATAATCAAGATGTATTGAGCCTCACTCACATCTTTTCATTGAACATACTGATTTCATCGAAATTTCTCGTTTGCTAATGCAAAGGTATATGATCGCTCATGTGCAATATGTCATCGACATATAAGATCAGAAGTACTACATGGCTCCCACTAATCTCCTTATATCAACAAGGTTTTCCTTTACTTTGAATGAAGTGAATATTTTTCACCTCTTCGTCAAAGCGTTTGTTCCAACTCCTCGATGCTTGTTTCAATCCATAAATGGATTCTCGAAACTTGCATTTCTTCTCGCTATTATTTGGATCATCAAAACCTTGAGGTTGTACCATGTACATATCCTCCTCCAAGTTCATGTTTAAGGAACGCTATTTTGACATCCATATTCCATATCCCACAATTGTGAAATGCGGTAATAGTGAGCATAATCCGAATAGATTTTAATATGGCAACTTCTCAAAAATTTCATCAAGGTCAATTTCTTGAATTTGAGTATAACTTTTGCTACAAGCCTTGCTTTGTAGGTTGTCAAGTTACTATCCATGTCTATCTTCCTCCTAAAAGCTCATTCATACCAAATGATATTTTCTCTTGAGGAAGGTAGATCAAGTTCCATACTTGATTACTATACATGGATTCTACTTCGGATTCCATGGCTTTTAACCATAGTCTCGAGTCTTTTCTTTCCATTGCTTCTTGGAAGGTCGAGAGATCTTTGGTATCTAGTACCATGATCTCAGGAAGTCCCACATACTTATTGGGTTTCTTCCTTTACCTCATTGACCTTCTTAGTTCTTTTGGTTCTTCTCGTGTCTCTCGAACTTCTTCCACAATTCCTTGAGGAATAAGTTCATGTTCGACTCTCGAACGCACACTAGGTGAGGATGATTGAGATTCTCTCACAATTTCTTGTAATGGTATCTCGCTCACGCTCCCACTAACCAACTGAATCTCGGTTGGGCCTTCATGATTTTGAATGCAACATTCACATCATGATATCGTAGAGTATCTTGAGTTTCCTCAAGCTTAACTCTACTCCCACTACTTTTCTCCTTTTCCCAGAAATTCTAGAAACACTATATCTCTCTCTACAATCTTTCGATTGGAGGTGATACACCAAAAGTAGTATCCTTTTGTCACACGAGGACAACCTATAAAGAAGCACTTATCCGCTTTTGGTTGAAGCTTGGTTGACATCAATTTCTTGATGTATACCTCACAACCCGAAATCTTGAGAAAGTCGAGCTTAGGTGTCTTTCAACTCCATAGCTCACAATACATTTTCTCCATGGATTTGGATGGAACATTATTTAGTGAGTTTGTCATTATTTGTAGTGCATAATTCCAAAAGTAAATAGGCAATTTAGATTGACTTATTATTGATCGAACCATGTCGAGCAATATCATGTTCCTACTTTAGGAATAAGTCAAATTAGGTATCCTAAGCACTCACCCCTACGAACCTTTCATAGAGACTCGATATTCTTGTTGAGTCGGTTCACTACTTCTTCCTCGAATTCCTTGAACTTGTCAAAGAATTCACTTTTGCTTCCCATTAGACAAATATAGCCATAATGACTATAGTTGTCTGTGAACAAAATGAAGTACCTTAAACCGTCTCTTGCACTTGTACTTATCGGACCATATACATTAGAATGTATCATATCCAATTAGTTATTCGTTTTCGTTCCTTTCTTCTTGAAAGGTCTCTTGGTCATTTATTTGACCAATCCGATAGTGCTACAAGATTATATCATTCACGTGAGTTATCTTAGTTTCTTTTTTGTTATTGTTTGTTTAAGTTTGTTTATTATTTATTTCAAGCAAATAGAAACCATTCTATGCGAATGTATTTGCATAGAAAATTCCATTCTTCGATATAGACAAGCAAGAATTAAAAATATATATTAAGTTATCCATATCCTAAACATGATATAGAATAGTTCTTCCTAATCGAAGGTGCATAACAAACATTCTTCAAAGCATAAATTTAAATCACTAGACTATTGAAGTTCCATAGAATCTTGTACAATTGCAGCGTTGCTTGTACTATTTCCAATCTTCAATATCATCTCGTTCTCCACGAGTTCCTTCCTATCCTTCAATAGCTGCACATCAAAATTATGTGAGCATAAGATCCGGTAACCATTACCAAATCAAGGACAGAGGTGATTAAATTTATCTCAATAACAAACATACCTACGGCGTTTCTCGGGCGCCTACGTTCAATCATCCCATTTTCAAGGTCTTCCTTGTACTTGGGGCAATTAGGTCGGATGTGTCCCATTTCACCGCAGTGAAAGCACTCCGTGTTGGGAGTTGGAGATTTGAAAGATTTCCCCCTTGAGGCACTCCCATGAGCACCTCCTACTTCCTTGCTTTTGATTGACATATCTTTGGTAAATTTGTCTTTACCTTTGTTGATCTTTTTGCCCCTCTCATGGACGGCTAGGACGTGATTGTCCCGACCCTTGCCCATGTCAACTTCAGCAGTTTTGAGAGCGTTGTGCAGCTCCTCAAGACTCACCCCTTTTTCACGCACATGATATTGCATCACAAAGTCCTTGAAGGACGGGGCTAGAGAGCCAAGAATCAAATCTTCAGCAATGTCCTCGGGCATTGGTGAAGAGAGCTTTGCCAACTTCTCAAGGTATCCTTGCATCGTGAGAAAATGCATAGATACCGATGTTCCCTCCGCCATGTGGCACCTTGTGAGTGCGATGGTGGTCTTATAGCGCTCCTTTCGGGCACTATCCATGAACATCTTTGTTAAAGCTTCCATGGTCTTCTTGGGTTTTGAATCCAAGTATTTTGCTTGAAGCGAGTCACCCATGGATGCCAACATTAGACCGTGAACTTGGTTCTCTTGGTCTTCCCACTTGGCTATCGCCTCTTTCTCATTACCGGTTGTCTTCTCATTCAATTTTGGGATTTCACCATCCAAAATATGAGATAGTTTTTCAAACCTCAACACGATATTTAGATTGAGTTGCCATTTCACGAAGTTTGAGCCATCATTTTGCAAAGGATTCTTTTCGATCATAGATCGCACAATTGGTTGGATATTAGACATTTCTACAAAATAAATTATACAGGATTTTAATGTCAATTTTATGTTTTTAAAATACATACATATATATCGAATATAAATGTAAATACTGCAAATAAAATTTTGCCCGTAAATGCAATAATCCAAGATCCCATCAATTGTAATATAGACTAGCTAAGGGCTATCGAATACATTACAACATCAAGGTAAGAAAACATTTTCTAATCACAACCTTTTTGAATTTTAGCAATATTAGCATCTTCAAACTCTTGTGATTCTTGTCGTTTTAATTATGAGGGAATGCGACCTATCCTCGTAAGAAAAACTTTTCCCAAAACCGAGCGAGGGCTCTAGGTAATGTTAAGAAAACTTATTTTCATTTGATACGAGATACGTTTATCCATTGTATTCACAACTAAACATATTTTGGTTCACTAGGGTGAAACACACCTCATACATTTAATCGTGGCACAACAATAGACAACCATTATATCTCCCACTATTCCCAAAGATGGAGGGAGCTATCTCCCGCTAAGGGCGAGCAGAGTATCCCTCAATCAATGGCTGCTAGTGGATGAAATAAGAAGGACATTACTCTTAATTTTTGTTGGACAATTTCATATATTTACATGTGATTTGGAATTTTAGGTTATCATGCATATTAATATTCATACACATCCTAACATTCACCACATTCATCACATTCATCACATGCATAGCAGAAATTAAAAAAACAGAAATTAAACATTTACACAATCCACATCGTGTGAGTTTATATGTTCCCTTCGATCCTTGATCCTTGATCCCCGATCCTCGATCCTCGATCGATGCGCTACAGCGGCGACTTCCTCTTGCACCGGAGATGTAGATTTTACAGAAAATAAACATGCTCCTCACATTCGATAAAAAACCGACTAGTGCAGGTCCTATGTAAAACCTCTCATATGCGTATGCAATTATCTAAAAGATGGAAATAGAGAATTTGGCTTTTACATACATAAGCCCCTGTATTATAACAATTATAAACATTCATAGGCGCTGATTTGGAACATATAAACTCACAATTCCTGCAAAAACAACTCGAGCATCCATGCACGCAATATCGCTATAAACTATCCACCATAGTTTATCAAGCATCTAGAATCCCAAACAATTCTTTGAAAAACATTTTGAAATCCATTAAAACCGTTTTTCATGCATCCATAGTTCAAAAATTAATTATGAACCGCTGTCCATCCAATTTCCAATGGAAAGATGAACTGCAGTTTTTCGGTTTTGTTGATTCTCTTACAAAATAATCGTTTATACTTAAAACGAAATTATTGCAAGTTAGACAAATGTCTAAATCTTAATTCTAATAATTACATGGCATGTTTTAAAACACTTAAAACATTCAGAACGAAATATTGTGGAGAATTACATCAACAAACATTCATAGACCAAAAAAACCGGTAAATCGAATTGTTTAAATCCTAGATGGTAAACTAAATTCGTTTACAGCCTTAAATCATGACAAAATTGAACCCTAAGCTCTGATACCACTGTAGGATTTCATGTTTAATTGTACATATTTATTTTCGAAATTTTTATGCACAATTTTTACAATTTTCTATGATTTATTTCATGCATGCATCAATTTGTTTCAATAACTTTATTAAAACAAATATGGGCTCCGAAATTCATACCTAGAAGTTCTCTAAAACTTCTTGAAGATTCGGAGACGTTGGCGATGCTCCTCGCTGCGCCGGATGCCTCCGAGTATTCACCAAACTCTAAACAAGATCGGAGAGAGGGAAGCTAGTCTCTCAATCTCCGATAGGGTTTAGAATCCAATTACTAACCCCTCTTTAATTCCCTTGAGAAGATGATCTCTTAAGAACTAAAACTAAACTTAAGAATTAAGGAATTTTCGTGGAGAATTATGGAGAGAGAATTTTGCATAAGAAAATAATGAATTAAATTAAGGAGATAATGAGATAAACTTGTATTTATAAGCTCTCTCCAAATTACCTATTCATGTGCAACCCCTTGCCCATGATTTCATGCAAAATTCCATCTAACCATCCATTATTTAATAATAAATAATATTAGCCACGAATTAAATCAATTATGGACCAATTCCATGCATGATCTAATTAATTCTTAAATTAATTCTGTTGAAAATCGTCTGGACCGGTCGGCCGTTTGGAGGTTCGGTCAACCGCTCGAACCATGTTTCGGTCGACCGTTCAATAACTCGGTCGACCGTTCGTAACAGGAATTATTCCATCTCGATGTTCGGTCGACCGACCGATTACTTTCGGTCGACCGTTCGAACAGATGAAAATTCCTTGTTATCGGTCGAGACATGTCTGGTCGACAGTGCCCGATCGGTCGACCGTTTACTGCTAACCGGTCGACCGTTAGAGCACTGTTTTGCAGACTTGTCAAATCCGCTAAGATTTCTCTGGGTTGCGTATTAGTGTATATTTAGTCCATTTTTGGTATTGGTTTAGTCCCGCATCGGGGGATTGTCCCGGAGTGGCTTTTTCTTTGGCTATAAATAGAACTCTTCACCTTCTATTGTAATCACTCCATATTTTAAGTGGCTATTCTTCCTACTAGAAGTGAGGCCTTGAATCACACACTAAAGTAGGAGGATGCTACTTGAAATGTGAGTCATTTTATCAATAAAGTTGTGTGTTTCTTTCATTGTTTCTTTATGCTTCTTTTATTGTTTGTGCATGTTTTAGTTTAATTGTCTTGTATTTCTAGCTTAGTTTTAATATGCTTTCTTTGCTTAGTTTAATAATTAGTGTAATGTTTAGTGAGTAGTTCCATCCCCTTTGGGGGGTGGAGTAGATGTACATACATGCATTAGAGAATGGGATGAATGCTTTATTTTTGATGTGTTGATAAAACATGAATGTATGCTTGCTTGTTTAGGATGGAATTTATAACTTGATGAGTTTTGCCAAAATGATTAGACACCTCTCATGCTTATTTAGGTTCTGAAATAAACAACTTGCATATGTAAATGTTAATCAACCAAGTTGGTGAATAGATTGATAGGTTTTGCCATAACATTTAGACACTTCCTATGCTTGATAAACACCACCTTCATGTGCTTAAAGAATGTATTCTACATCCACCTCTTTGCTTGTGTGCACTCACTCCACCCCTTAGGGGTTTTCCACTTCTGTATTCCAGCACTCTTCTTTCATTCTTAGTTTAGTTTTAGTTAATCGTTTGTTGCTTTCTTTCGCATTTCATACTTCTTAGCGTAGTTTAGTGTAGAGTAGCATAATCAATCTTTCTCCCCCAATTTTTTCCACTTGATTTCTGAGGACGACCCGTACTTGCCCTGAGGACGACCCGTACTTGCCACCGCTTCATCACGGCCGTGCACTTGCGGTTTAATATAAAACGGTCAACATGCTCCTTTGGAGCAAGAGGCTGAGTCGTCTTGTGGTGGCGAGGGAGACCGGGTTCCATACATGGAATACCTCATCCGCTCCCGCCACCACGTAGACCTCCTTCTCCTCCTCCTCTGACTCGAGAGGAAGGGAGATTCGGTCAGGATCGAGTTCATGGTGCACCACCACCTTTAGCTCGACAGGATAGACCGATGACTTTGTGGGAGCGGACCCATCCTGTTCGGGCCGCGCAGCCTTCTTGCATAGTTGTTCCCCCTGCTCGCGAGAACAACTATGGGCTGAAACCTCAATATGTGAGCATGCTTCCAACCTTTACTGCCAATAAGGAGGATTTGTATATCTTTATACGTGAATTCGAGGAAGTATGCTCCATCTTCAAGCTTCAACAGCTTGACGAGGATTCAGTCCGGTTGAGGATGATTTCTTTCGCATTGAAGGATAATGCGAAGAAATGGATGTATAGCCTCCCGGCGAGCTCGATTCGGTCATGGGATGACTTTGTGACCGACTTTCTGAAGAGATTTTTCCCTCAAAGGAAGACTCAATAGTTACGGCACCAGATACATCAAATGTATCAGACCGAGACTTAATCGTTTCATGGTTTCTTTGAGAGGTTCAAGGACCTTCTCCAGCAGTGCCCTCATCATGGACTTGAGCTATGGCAGCTGTGCCAAATTGTTTATGAGGGCATTAACTACAACACCCGCACATTGCTGGATTCGATGTGTCAGGGTGACTTCCAAATGAAACCCATCGAGAAGGCACGGTACACTTTTGAGGCTATGGCTGAACGTACCTTCGAGTGGGACACCTTGAGAGAGCCACCAGCCGCCAGGTCTTCTGGTCGAGCTGGATCTTATCATGTTGAGTCAACTATCGCGTCTGAGGCGAAAATGGCTGCTCTCATGCGTTGGATTGAGAGTTTGGAGATGGACCGAGCTCTTGTAGCTCAGGTCACTGCTCCCGGGTGTAGTAGGTGTGGACTGTCGGGACATGATGACTTGGAATGAGCTTACGCTCCAAGGGATACTGAGCATGCAAATGTGATGTATCAACCAAGGCCCTGTAACGACCCGTACAGTCACTCCTACAACCCGGGATGGCGACCTACCAACCCCCATATCAAAGGTCTCAGCACCATAATTACCAACCTGGTCAGGCCTCTTCGTCGGGTTATTCTAACCAGACTCCACCACCCCAGCAGGTTGACCCTAAGGACTCTACCCTTGAACAAACCCTTCAAGCGTTCATGCAGAGCACTCAATCCATGTTTGCGGCCAGCAATAATTCGGTCAAAGCATTGGAAATGCAAGTTAGCTAGTTGGCTCATCAGCTCCATGAACGCGAGAAGGGTCAGTTACCGAGTCAACCTGTGGTTAATCCCAGGGGTCAGTCTGCTCATACCAGGCAAAATGTACACAATGTTGAAAGTGACCCTTCCCAACATGCCAATGTTGTTCATACCTTGAGATCGGGGAGGGTCGTTGACAACAATGTGAAAATGCCGGAAGCCGACCCTATTGGCGAGACTTCCGAGGAGAGTCTTGAGTCTGTCAAGGAACCTAATTCTGAGACTCCTCCTCGTGATTCTTATGTCCCCAAGCCACCATTCCCTCATCGGTTGACTAAAAAACATGATGCGCATTGGGATAAGATCGTTGAGGTACTTAGGCAAGTAAAGGTGAACATCCCGTTGTTGGACGTTGTTCAACAAATGTCACCGTATGCCAAGTTCCTCAAGGACCTTTGCACAACCAAGAGAAAAACAAATGTGCCCAAAAAGGCCTTTTTGGCCGCCAATGTGAGCTCCATATTGACACAGCCCATGCAAGTCAAGTACAAGGACCCAGGTTGTCCAACTGTCTCTTGCATGATTGGGAATTTGACAATCTCTCAAGCTTTATTGGATTTGGGGGCATTTGTGAATCTCCTGCCTTACTCTGTCTATGTCAACCTTGGAATTGGCGATCTTAAACCAACAAGGACAACCCTCCAGTTGGCTGACAGATCCGTCAAGATTCAACGAGGGAGTGTGGAGGATGTCCTTATCAAAGTGGGTGAGTTCGTATTTCCAGTTGATTTCATCATCTTGGATACCGAACCCGTGTCCAACCCACAAGGACAAATTCCAGTGATCCTTGGGAGGCCATTTCTTGCGACATCTAATGCTTTGATCAATTGTCGCAATGGCTTGATGAGGTTGTCTTTTGGAAACCTCACGACGGATTTCAACATCTTCACTCTTGGTAAGCAACCCGGGCTCTTCGACGACACTGTCGGAGCCAATTTCATCCAGGACACGGATGACCCCGATTCATTAGGCATGTTCGACTCACATCGACATATTATTGAGGTGCCTAATGATCAGGTTGCGAGTGAAGAGGATCTTGAGGAATCCGCCAGTGTATCTCTGGACGAGGAGGCACATCTGGGTGCTTGCTCCTCTTACCCCGTGGCCCTTGAGCCACTTGAAAGTAACTCTGAATCCGACAAGGACCCACCTCTGATCGAGCTTAAACTGCTCCCCGATAACCTTAAGTACATCTTTTTAGGGGATAATGAGACCTTTCCACTCATTATTGCTTCTGATCTTGCACAAGATCAAGAGGTTGCCCTCAAAAGAGTACTCTTTGAAAACAAAGAGGTAATTGGGTGGTCCTTGAAGGATATCAAGGGAATTAGCCCTGGTATTGTTCAGCATCAGATCCACATGGAAGAGGATTCTAGGCCCCGCAAGGACCCACAACGGAGATTGAATCCTGTACTGAAAGAAGCTGTCCGAAAGGAGGTTCTTAAGTGCTTGGATCATGGCATAATCTATCCTATCTCTGATAGTTCGTGGGTGAGTCTTGTCCATGTGGTTCCCAAGAAGTCAGGCGTGACGGTTGTGGAGAATGAGCATAATGAGCTTATCCCGACACGCCTGCAAACTGGCTGGCGAGTTTGCGTTGATTATCGCAAGCTCAATGCGGCAACGCGGAAAGATCATTTCCTGTTGCCATTCATTGATCAGATGTTGGAAAGGTTTGCCGGACATGAGTATTATTGTTTTCTTGATGGATACTCCGGTTACAACCAAATTCTCATCGCCCCCGAGGATCAAGAGAAAACCACATTTACTTGTCCCTTTGGCACGTTTGCCTACCGTCGCATGCCCTTTGGGTTATGTAATGCGCCGGCAACGTTTCAAAGGTGTATGATCAGCATTCTTCTCCGATATGGTTGAGCGTTTCCTTGAGATCTTCATGGACGACTTTTCCATATTTGGCGCTTCCTTTGATGAGTGCCTTCATCACTTGAGCCTTGTCCTCGAGCGATGTCGTGAGAAGAACCTTGCTCTCAATTGGGAGAAATGTCACTTCATGGTGAAAAGCGAGGGATTGTACTTGGACATGTGGTCTCAAGTAGGGGAATTGAGGTCGATCCCGCCAAAGTGGGTATCATTGCTAATCTCCCACCGCCACGTAATGTGAAGGATATTCGTGCCTTTTTGGGGTATGCTGGATTCTATCGGCGGTTCAATCGGGATTTTAGCAAAATTGCTCGACCTCTCACCGCCTTGTTGGCTAAGGATGACATTTTTGAGTTCACACCGGATTGTCACCATGCCTTTTTGACCTTGAAGAAAGAGTTGACTTCAGCTCCCATTATTAAGGCATCGGTGTGGACTGAACCCTTTGAGTTAATGTGTGATGCATCAAACTTCGCTGTGGGAGCAGTGCTTGGGCAACGATTGGATAAATTGCCTCATGTGATCTACTATGCCAGAATAACACTCAATGATACCCAATTGAACTACACTGTAACCGAGAAGGAATTCTTAGCGATCATATTTGCTTTGGAGAAATTCCTGTCGTACTTGATTGGCTCCCACGTGATTATCTATTCTGATCACACAGCCATCAAGCACCTCATGGCGAAGAAAGGTGCAAAATCCCGACTCTTGAGATGGATCTTGTTGTTACAAGAATTCGATCTCAAGATTCGGGACAAAAAAGGGTGTGAAAACGTTGTAGCTGACCACTTGTCTAATCTAGAGACGACCAACCCACAGGACCAAATTATTGATGACAAATTTCCTGACGAGCAGTTGTTCATGTTCGAAGATAACCCTTGGTTTGCCGACATCGTGAACTACCTCGTGACCGAGCAACTTCCTGTGGGTTGGTCAAAATCTGACCAATCCAAATTTAGATCTTATGTCAGATTCTTTCACTAGGACAACCCCTACCTATTCAAATACTGCTCTGACCAAATTTTCAGGTGGTGTGTCCTAGATACCGAGTTCCAAAGTGTACTCCATTTCTGCCATTCCAAGGCATGTGGAGGACACTTTGGAGCAAAGAAAACTGTTGCCAAGGTGCTCCAATCTGGATTCTACTGGCCCATCTCTTTTCAAGGATGCTTACGACTTTTGTAAGCAATGTTATAGGTGTCAGCGCCTTGGCAGAATTGGTCGACGTGACATGATGCCTTTGCAAAATGTCCTTGTTGTCGACATCTTCGATGTGTGGGGCATCGACTTCATGGGTCCCTTCCCGAACTCGTTCGGGAATGTTTACATTCTGGTGGCCGTTGACTATGTGTCTAAGTGGGTTGAGGCTATACCCACAAAGACCAATGACAACAAGGTGGTCACCAAATTCTTAAGGGACATTTTTGTGCGATTTGGTACTCCTCGTACCATAATCAGCGATAGGGGTACCCACTTCTGTAATCGCTCCTTTGAAGCGCTTATGAGGAAATATTCGATCACCCACAAGCTTGCGACCCGATACCATCCGCAAAATAGTGGGCAGGTTGAAATCTCAAACCTTCAATTAAAGCAAATTCTTGAGAAGACGGTTAATTCCTCGAGGAAGGATTGGTCAACCAAGTTGAATGACGTGTTGTGGGCTTTCCGCACCGCGTACAAGACCAATTTGGGTATGTCCCCATATCGGGTAGTGTACGGCAAGGCTTGCCACCTACCCGTCGAGCTTGAGCATCGTGCTTTCTGGGCGATCAAGAACCTGAATATGGATCTTGATCAAGCGGGAGTACAACGTAAGCTCGACATTGTGGAATTGGAAGAGCTACGCAATGATGCGTACGAGAATGCCAAAATTCATAAGTCCCGAGCCAAGTTGTTTCACGGTCGCATGATTATGCGAAAGGTGTTTACGGCCGGGCAGAAGGTGTTGCTCTACAATTCCCGGCTTCATCTGTTTGCGGGTAAGCTCCGCAGTCGCTGGTCTGGCCCGTTTATTGTCCAAACCGTCTATCCTCATGGAGCGGTTGAGATCGTGAACCCAGGGAATGGGGACGTGTTCAAAGTTAATAGACAACGCCTCAAACCCTACTTGGAGGGGGCACCAGCCGAAGTCAAGGAGGTCATGTTCCTTCATGAACCTCCCTCGCACTCAACCATTCATGCTCTTGCATGAGTGGTTGTGCTTTCAGGTTTGTTAAAAAAAAAGACTCCTTCAGTGAGCATCGTTTGTTGTGGGCCCCAACCCTTGAGTATTTGGGCCCCAATTCTTTCACGTATTTGTATCCCTTCCTTAGCATCTCGCAGGTTTTGAGGGAATTTGGGTTGTGTCCATCAACATAGCCCGAAACTTCCCTGTGTACTTCACGTTGGTGAGATCTATTCTTTTTCATGCATAACTCTATGTAGTATCTTGCTCGCATTCATTGAGGACAATGCATGAAGTATGTGTGGGGGGTGTTTTACGTATGTACATAGTCGAGTCTTTTCTTTTGATTTTGTTTTCTTTTGTTTGCATTTTTAGGGTCATGTTAGTGTGCTGCATTTAATATCGATATATCTGCTTGCCATGATCCTTCGGTGACTTGTCTTCTTTCTCTTGCCTAGTGCTTCAAAATTTTCACATTTCTTTCAAAATCTTCATGTGTTTGCGAAAGAAAATGTTTTGTGGGTTTTGCGTGTGTTTAGCATTTGCAAAACCGTTGAGAGGCAAAGTAAAAAGAAGGCTCCCAAAATTGTCTTGAATTTGATGCATTAGGATATCTAGTACAGTGGCTTTAGGATTTATCGAGTCGTTAGGATGCACCCCAGTTTTCCTTTGGGGTGAGTAATCATAGGGTTTCAGTGCTCAAACATTTAATGAAGTCCACCCTGAACCTAGTGTGTCAATAATTCGTGTCTGTTAACTTAAGGAAGTTTGTTGTTGTCAAGGACCCTCTAAATCTTGTTGTGAGACATTAGTGTAGGGGTTTTGGTTCATGTGTAGATAAGAAATAAGTGAGTAGGTGTTCTCTCTTCTCGCATGGCTCCTATCACTCGGGAAAGTAGGTCTGAGGGGACTTTGTGCCTCGTGCTTTCGAGTCATCTGACTTGGGATGCGCCTACCGAACTCTCGTTACACGGGTGGTAGGGATTGCCCTATGTGGAGATTTGGGGAAAGGTGTACGTGATAGTGTAAGTCCTCATGGGCAATGATGCACGAAACCTGACCCTGGGGGAATGAAGCTCAAACTAATAATAATAATAAAAGGAGAAAAGAAACAAAACGAAAAAAATGGTAATGCAAATAAGAACCTTAATGGACTTTACACTTTGTATCACTTGAGGATGTTGAGGTTGTCCATGTATTTCACTTAATTCCTTATTTAACTTGCACGAATGGTTCATTAGGCTAGGTGTTGAATGATTACCTATATAGAGTCGGCCCGTAGCATTACCGCGTCCATTGATCGACAAAAATTTGTCCAACGAGTCGAGTCTAGATTGAATAATGCATCTTGTTCGGATTTTGTGGGTATATCCGCTGAAAACCCTCAGGAGACAACACTCCTCCTCCTTGGCAACAAGGAGGTTTAACGGCTTAATGCACGTGCTAAGTGCAACCGTGATTCCTACGAAAGTGAGTTAGGATTTCTTGTTTCTCGTTTGCTTTTCTCTTTCTTTGTTTTGCTCGGAACTAGCAAAAACTTAGGTGTGGGGGTATTTGATTGACATCATTTCATGCTTATATTTGTATCTTATATCCATTATCTTACACCTAAGCAATGCTACGTGACGAGTTTTATGTTTAGTTTTCAAGAATAAAGAGGTTTGAAGAGAAGAGCCATGAAAGGACCCAAAAGCAGGAAAAATGACTTAATTGTGAGACCTGGGGACTAAGATGCAAGGGAGAAGGACCTGATCGTAAGACCGAAGGACCTAAGAGCAAAATAGAAAACTCCACACCATCATGGGGAGTATTTTGGCAATTCGATTCGGGTCGGAGCTCCAACAAACCAAGTAGATGCATCCAAGACCAAGAAATACTTCAAGCAAAGCCCTACACAAAAAACAGACGGATCTGGGCCTTATAGACCGCCAATTGGCGGTCTGGAACCGCCAATTGGCGGTCTGGATCATCCCAGATCTGCTAAGATTTCGCCTGGACTTGTATTAATGTTTGTTTAGGCTATTTTTGGTATTGGTTTAGTCCCACATCGGGGGATTGTCCCGGATTAGCTTTTTCCGTGCTTATAAATAGAACTCTTCACCTTAGATTGTATCCATCTCTCTCTTTGGTGGCATCTTCACTACTAAGAGTGAAGCCTTGAAGCAAAACTCTAGTGGAGGAAGAGCTGCTTGTAATTTGAGTGAGTTAATAATAGATGTTTTCATTAGCTTGTTAATTCTTGCTTAGTTAGTTTCCTTTAATGTGTTTGCTTTGGTGTTTCTTTTGTTTTATGCTTCTTTAATATTTCTTGCTTGATTAGTGTAGTTTCATTTCAGTATAATGCTTTATTTTATTAGAGTAGTTAGTTTAAATATGTGTGTGTAGTTTCATCCCCTTTGGGGGGTGGAGTAGATGTGGTACATGTTATGTAGATGGTATGAATGTTTAATATGAATGTTTTGTGAGAGATATTAGTATGCTTGCTTGAATTATTAAGAACCTTACTTGATGGTTTCTGTCATAGCTTAGGTACATTCCATGCTTGTCTAAGTGTCTTAATAACAAACTTGCATTGCTCATATTATTCACATAAGCTAGTGTTGTAAATGATAGGTTTTGCCATTAGGTACCTCTTATGCATTAACAAACACTAACTAACTTGAGCTTCTTGTATGCATTCCACACCACACTTATTTCATGTGCACACACACACACACTCCACCCCTTAGGGGTTTTCCATTCCTGTGTTTTTATCTTCTTCATTAGTTGTTTAGTTATTTATTTCAACTTGCTTGTTTACTAGTTTAGATTAGTGTAGTGTAATACATTTTTATCTCCTTCTTTTACCTCTCGCCTTCGAACAAACCAATCGTTGACACACCTCCCAGTGGACGACCCGTATTTGCCACCGCTTCAACGCGGTCGTGGACTTGCGGTTTAAATAAAACGAATCAATGAATACATTTTCCAGTTGTTGTTATATTAATAGTTGTTCATTACATTTTCTATTGTTAAATTTGGTGTTTGGATTTGTTGTTGTAATTACCTTTGCTCTAGTTACATTTGTTGTTTGCAGAAATTGAAGTGCACTAGGTTTTTGAATTGCAGGATATTAATTGAGAAATTTATAATAATAAAATATGTTTGTCGAAAAATCAATTTAAAAACATAATGTCCCATATCAATTTGAGTTTCAATTTAAAAACATATTCTCCCTTTTTCTATATGATTTCTCACCATTCATGTATGTAATCTATGCATATATATATATATATATATATATATATATATATATATATATAATTCCCCCTATCAATATGCAGAGTATGAAATAAATGAAGCTCAATCTTTATCATTCTCCCGCTTTTAACATCAATTAAATGCAAACATTATAAGCATAGGAGGCAAATGTTTGGAATACATAAGTTCTCCCCCCTTAATTAGATGATAAAACATTATATGCTCCCCTTACACTAAGGCCTAAAAGAGATGATGTATGATAACATTTAAGCGTTCAATCTCCTAAGATTAGAACCAGTTCAATAAGTCTAAGAGGATTGAATAATATTACCCAACTATTAATCCTCAATATTGGCATTGGTTCCAATCTTCTTTCGATAACGAAGATGGCTTTATGAATTTGATCCAAATATTTTCTTTAAAGCTTGGGATCGATCTTTTGTTGCTTGAGCCGATCGCTATCGATCATCCTCATTCTTAGTACCTACAAATGAAGATTTTGGTACCCAAACAACATTGGGTCCTTTCGCATTAATTTTTCATACCTAAACCATTTTGGTTTTTGGTGCCCAAACACTTGATAAAATTTTATTCACAAAGAAATACGTTCCATTCATAGTAGTGTGAATAACAAGATTTTTGTTGTTATTACTATAATAGCTTAAACCATGCTTATCTAACGATTATCTTTGACTATTAATAAGTATATCAAGCATTTTCTTTCCTTTAGTGAATCTTTCAAGATCTTTCTATAATTGAGCATTTTTATCAATGAGATCTAGTGTATCATCACTACATGAAGATTTTGTATTAAAGTTGCAATTTCATTAATCAAATGAGAGTTCTCTAATGCAACTTTATAATGACTAGCAAGCAACTCATTTTTTTTCTTTCATAATTGATTCAATTTAACATTGTACCTCATTAATTTTCTTTTTAGCTAGTTTGTTCCTTTGACAAATTCGCTCAAAATTTTCAAGTAGCTCATTGAATTCAATTTTAAGTTTATTATATGAATTTCAATTACGACTGGAGCAAGAAGATACCTCTATTTCTTCATCTTCAAATTCCATGAAGCACATTGTGGCAATTTTGCCTTCAATTTATGAAGAATATGTTGAATCATCCCATGTTGCCTTGTGAACCTTCTTCTTTTCTTTTCTCCTTTTTTTCTTCCTTGAGGAACTCCTTGAATTTTTGTGTCACCAACTCTTCTTCAATGCCACTATCATTGTTGTTGGAATTGGTGATGGCATGTAGCACCAACGATTTCTTGACTTCCTTCTCCTTGTGGTCTTTCATTTGTATCTCATGTGTCATGAGACTACCTATAAACTCCTTGACCGACAACTTGGTGAGATTTTGTGCTTCTTCGATAGTGGTTGTCTTCTCTTCCCATTCGTCGGTGAGTAATCGGAGAATCTTTTGAGTCATTTCTCCCTTACTAAAAAAAATTCCAACAGGTTTAAGTGATTTAATGATCTAGGTGAAGCGAGTGTGCATCTCAATTACGTTCTCACCGGATTTCATAGAAAAAAAATCATATTTATGCACGAGCAAATTTATCCTAGTTTCTTTCATTCTATTTGAACTCTCATGATGCATTTCTAATGTATGTCATATATCATATGCACTATCACAACCTTTTACTCTATTGTATTCCCCTTCATTTAAGTCACAACACAATATGTTCATTATGCGGGAATTCATCTCCACTTCGTTAATTTTGGCTTTGGGTTGGGACAAGATTTCTTCATCATTATGTGTGTATGGGTCTAAAATGAATGTCCAATATTTCAAATTATTTGATTACAAACAGATTCTCATTCTTTTCTACCAATAATCATAATTTAAGTCATTAAACAAGGGTGACCTAGTCGTAGACAATTCCTCACAATGATTAGATGTAGATGTCATGCTAAAACAACGATTAAGTAGATGACAACCAAATGCTCTAATACCAAATTTTATGATCGATGACCCTCTAATCTCAAACTAAATGCTGAATTAAGTGGTAAATAAAGGGATTAATGATAGAACATGCAAACCACAATTGGATGGCAGATTTAGAGAGGTTTGGCACCGCACCTGGTTCTAGTCCTCCCCGCAAGCCCCGCTTGAACCTTTGAACCTTGCTTACGGTTCCACTATCCGATCTCAGTTCCGGGTCAACGTCAACACCTTCTACAACACCTCGCCTCACGAACAACTTTGCCTCGCTTGTGTCACTCCTCTCACAACCCTAGATGGAGCTTCCTCGAAGTTTTACAACTTGGTGATTCTTGAATATGGAAGTTGAATCACAATTTAACTTGAGCACACTCGAATATATGATTGGAATGGATAAGCGAATGGGGAAGTTTGGCTTTAAGTGTATTTGGGTTTTGAGGGTTTGGGAATTGATAGCACAAAGAGTTAGATGAATTGAGAGTGTAGAGTTGTCGTTTGTGTCTCTTGAGTTGTGTTTATATAGGCTTCAAAGCTTATAGAGTTGTTGGGGAGTTTGGGGAGTTATGGACCAATGAGAAGCAAGAGTTTACTTAAAGCTCACGCAGATTCTGAGCATGTTCGGTCTACTGTTTAAGGAACAGTAGTCTGAAACAAGATGACTGGCTTGGTCAAAATAAAGCATTCGATTGACTAAATAGGATTGGGATCACCGTTCACCAACCTCCAATAACGTTTTCTAATTTTCGAGGAAAACTCCTTTTTCATAAGACCATTTGAAGCATGAACAAAATAACTTCTAGATTTCTTCTTTTCATGCTTGTATCCTAGACCATGCTTTTCTAGAGATTGAATGAGAATTTGACTACCAGGCAACATGTGTAGCATCTTTTTCCTTTTATGAATTTCTCAAGATCTATTTTAAATTTCTCATTGCATTTTCTAAGATCTTGTATTTCCTTAGCATGAAATTTGTCATTAAGAGTTTTCAAACCATCATTCTCTAAGACAAACTTATCAATCTCATTTGATAGTGATTTATTTAAACATGTAAGATCATGATTAACTATCCTAGAGAGTTTGTTTTTATGCCTTAATAACTCACATTTCTCAAGTAAATCATTAAAAGCATCAAATAATTCAACATATGAGTTTTAATCAATATCATGAGATACCACTGGTTTGCTCCACTTGTAGTTGATTAAGATACAACTGTAGAAAATTAATTTCCTGTACTTCATGTTTCATTTCAAGAAGAATTCTTTACTATTTGGTCTTGATTTCATAAATTTAACATGTATGGGTCACCATAAATAGAGCAGTAATTTCATCATTTAAAATCAACCATAAGTCGTAAGGGCCCCAATAATGGTTGATATGATAGAGAAAAAACCTTGAGAAAATGCTTGCAAAATAGTTTTTTGTAGATTGATTTCAAACCTGGGTATAGGCCAAGTCCGACCCGGCGGCACACGGGCTCCCTTATTCTGTTGGTACCCAGGTTTAAATGATTTGTTGTAGATTTGGTGTAGAATGGTCTAAATGTAAAATTTCCCTCTTAAATTCCCATAAAGAAAGGAGACCACTATTCTAAAGTTACTCACCTATGCAAGTCTCATTTACTCATCCATCGTTTCTTTTTGTTTTTCAATGCATGCATCTTTACATGCTAAATTAATATGGGATAATGACTCTTCAACTTCCACTATTTTGTCTACCAAAAATATGAATTCAACTTTTCCTCTTCATTCATAATACGTTATTGTTTTCCATTGTTAACCTTTTACTTCACTCTGTTCATGGATTAAATAGGTAATGTGATTTCTAACGAAATTTCACATGTTATGATTACCTCTTCATCTCATATCTGAATGTAGCCCCCTCCTCATCTGAATGTGATCATTCTGATCTAGACTTTGCCTCCCCCACCTCCTATTCCTTCGATTCCACCTCAACTTCCTGTATCATGAAGTGGCATTGATCATCCACATGAGGAATTATTTTGTTGATTCCGTCGCTACCAAGAGTTCGTATAGAACTGATTGACATAATTTCATGCTTACATTTGTATCTTATATCCATTATCTTTCACCTAAACAATGCTACGTAACGAGCTTTATGTTTGAATTTCAGAAATAAAGAGGTTTGATGAGAAGAGTCATGAAAGGACCTAAAAGAAGGAAAAATGACTGAGTTGAGAGACTCGAGGACTAAGATGCAAGATCGAAGGACCTGAATGCAAGATAGAAGGACCAATGAGCAAACAAGAATACTTCACACCATCATGGGGAGTATTTTGACAATTCTATTCGGGTCGGAGCTCCAACAAGCAAGGTAGATGCATCAAAGACAAGCAAATTCATCCAGAAAAGCCCAGAACAAAATCCAAAGTGATCCAAACACCGTAGACCACTAATTAGCGGTCACTTTTGGTTCGGATCCACTAAGATTTATGTGGGACGTGTATTACTGTGTATTTAGTCTATTTCTGGTATTTGTTTAGTCCCATACTGAGGGATTGTCCTGGATTACCTTCTTCTATGGCTATAAATAGAACTCTTCACCTTCTATTGTAATCACTCATTGCTTGGTGGCATTCTCTCTACGTGGAGTACGGTTTGGAGCAAAATCTCAATGTGGAGAAGAATGCTACCTTCAATGTGAGTCATCTACTAAAATAATTTTTTCATTGTTTTGTTCTTATGTTGTTTCTTTATGCATACTTAGCTTAGTTTTATTTCTTTGATTATATGTTAAAGTAGTTCTTATGTTTCTTTTCTTCTTTAGTTTAATTGTTAGAGTAATGTGTAGTGAGTAGATCCATCCCCATTTGGGGTGGAGATGATGTTCATACATGCATTAAAGAATGGATATGAATGCTTTATATTTTGATTGTGTTGATAAATGTGAATGTATGCTTGCTTGTTAGAGTAGAATACTACACTTGATGGGGTTTTCCACACATCTTAGACACCTCTCATGCTTGTTTAGGTTCTGAAATAACCAGCTTGTGTATATGAATGTTAATCAACTAAGTTAGTGAATGGATTGATAGGTTTTGTCATAACCTTTAGACACTTCTTATGCATGAAAACACTACCAACATTTGTGGCTATAGAATGCATTCTTAACCATCTTTTTACATGTGTGCACACACTCCACCCCTAGGGGTCTTTCTCTTCTTGATTCCAGCTTAGTTTTACATTCTTTTAGTTTTGATTCGAAGTAATCGTTAGTTGCTTTACTTTGTATTTTTTCTTAGTAGTTTAGTGTAGCGTAGATTAACATAAACAAAACTCTTCCCCATTTTGTTGACACTTGATTGCTGAGGATCGATCCGTACTTGTCACCACTTCAACGCGGCCGTGTACTTGCGGTATTTAAAACGATTAAACAAGAACCTATGCTTCGTCATGTGGTTTTGGAACCAAAATTCTTTCATTTTGTTACCAACGTGGTGTAAAGCTTGGCAAAGTCATTGGTTCCAACAAGGCATGCCATGCCATCTCCATCCCCATCCATAGTAATTTCTTTTTTGATTTTTTTATTCTATAAATTTGTCTTCCAATTTTAAGAATGTTTGTATAATGAATATTCAGATACCGGTACAAAGAATTTATACGAATGTCAAATCTGCTTCGTTTTTTGTTAGTTGTCGGATGATGAAAGTTAGTTTTTCTTATTGATGTATCGAATGAAGTTTCACAATAATCAGACCTCCGCTTCTGTAATTTTAAAATCAATACATTTTCCAAGTGTTGCAAATTTTGCATTGTTTATTAATAATGTCACCTTAATTAATCTTCACTTTAAATTTTATTGGCATGTTTTAAATTTGAAATGCCCCCATTTGCTTACTGTTTCTATACGTATTTCTTTTTATAGAAGAAAATGACATACAACATACTAGGATAGTATTCATACAGATTGCAAGACATGTGTTACACTTTGCACTTCCCCACGAAATAGGGTTTTCATATCTATTGTAAAGTTATAACATGGATTACGGCCATCGATCTGGACTCTGTAGAGGATATCGTGGGTAACACCCGCAACCTTCACTTGTAAGTTGTGATCAGCTACGAATATTTCATAATGAAGTTATTATCCTACAATATAGAGGTTTAGGATCTTGTCGTAAGCAACGGGCAAATAAGAACATTATGCTAACAAAGAACCCCCGATATCATCATCCAATAAATAAAACTTGAAACCTTTTCGCAAGCTTACCTTAAGCGCATTGGTGGATACCACATTAACGGTTGGTAAACTCTTCTAGCCTTAGGGGCCTCGGGGAGAATACTTGTAGGATAGGACACAACCAAACACAAAGAATTACAAACTGAAACTAATAAATACTCGATCTCGATAACATTCGAGTCAGACATTTTATTGGAAGCTCACAAGTGTGTGTGGACCTTGCCATCCGCGGCACAAATCCGTTTTCCTGAAATTATTAAGTGACTTGAGCCCATGCAGCAACATGACATGGGTGATTGGGGGAGACTTTAATCTAACTAAAGACCAGCCCGAACGCACTTCTATGTCTAGGGTTGGCCATCCTTACAATAGGATGTTCCAAGGGTTTATCGAGACACATACTCTAATTGACACAGGCCCAATCAATCTGCAATACACCTGGACTAATATGCAACTCAACCCACATGGGTTGACTTCACCGTTTTTGCTCTCCCATGAATACGAGGACAAACTCCTCCTATCCACCTGCTTCAGACTCCCCAAAGGTACTTCAGACCATGTCTCATTGATCTTCGAAGCAAGGTCTTCAAAGAGAAGGAAACTTACTTTAAATTTGAAGATCGTTGGCTGGCAGATCAGGAAATTAAAGACCTCATCTCAAAAACCTTAGTGACCAATAAAACAATATAACACACATTGCACTCAGGAAAGTGAAAGAAGAGATCGAAAGACATCTTCAATCTTCTTAGGAAATTAATCCTACACGAAAACTTGAGAACTTAGAGGCACAAATACTTCATTAGACAAGAAAACAAAGAGCAAGGTCTTAATGAAAATGAAATAATGTTCGCAAAAGCAATCCGCATGGAGCACAAAATTGCCCTCGGGGAACTAGAAATACACTAGAAGCAACGATCATGAGTGCAATTGCTGAGAGAAAAGGATCAAAATACAAAGTTTTTTCACCGAGTAGCAAATGCAAGGAAAAGACAAGCCACGATCTTTCTTCAAAAATCAACGGGCAAACCTGTTTTTCAAAAACATAAATTACACAAGAAATCGTTGCACATTTCCATAAGATGGTAAATGGACAAAGAAGCATCAAAGTCCCGATAAATTGGGACACGATCCTGTCTACAGAAATTAGATACTCAAACTCACTCATCTCTGCTTTTCAACTTGATGAGATCAAGCAAGCGGTATTCGTGATTGCACTGGGATAAGCACTAGGACCTGATGGTTTCAATTTCAATTTCTTGCAACAATTTTGTCCTGATCTAAAAATCATATTATAAGTATGTTCAACAATTACCTCAAAATCACATACCCTCGAGGAGATTCGAAAACTTTAACCAATGTTTCATTACACTCATCCCCTAAAAAAACTAGGAGTTGAGACAGTTAAAGATTTAAGACCAATCTCGCCACTCACGAGCTCCTACAAAATATGGGCAAAAGCTTTAGCTTCCCGACTTTCAATAGCCATCAATCCTATCATTCTTCAAACTCAGTTAGGATTCCTAAAAGGAAGACCAATTTTCGACACCATATTAGGAGCACAGGGAATAGTCCATTACCTCCATAAAATCAAGATAGAGGCGAGAATGCTCAAATTGGATTTTGAGAAAGCTTTCGACAAAATAGAATAGGACTTTCAACTTGCTAACCTAAAAGGAATGGGTTTGCCCCCTCTTTGGTGAAACTAGATAGAGCCCTGCATTAAAACTTTGAGGGCTTCAGTAACTATAAATGGCAAAGCAGAAGGATATTTTCATAGTACGAACGGTCTCCAGCAAGGAGGTCCTTTATCCTATCCTCTTCATAATTGTGGCAAACTTCCTTAGCCACATGTTATGAATGGGGATGTCCAAAAACAAATACAGATAAATCCAATATGTCCACTATACGGAATGGAAAATGAATGCATTGATCGCATCTTCAATTGCGAGATGACATCCAGATTCTGGGATATTGTTGGCCAAATAGACCTTAATAGAAGCCCAAATAATAACAAAGAGCTCCGAATTTTTGTTGGAAACTACCTTGATTTTGACAATGATACTTGAAATTGTTTCATTAATGCTTTCTTCTGATGTGTTTGGATTGAGCATAACAGAATTTTCATAGCATATCTCACTCCTTTGATCATTTGGTGAATGACTTCTTTAATTTGCTTGTGGACATGTTCACTCAAACGTGGCGGAGAGTCACTACAACACTCGGTCCAAAAGAGAGCGAGATTGGCCTTTCCACAAACGCATAATGTTATCGATGCAAACCTCCTCCTATCATCCAGATGGTGATACACCTGACATCGGCACTTACTCAAGCACCCTTGGTGGATGATCGCCTCACATTATGACTATGCATATCCATCCAAAGAGGAATTAACTGAGATTCGAAGGTTAACGAGGCTGGAAGATGAAGTCCGAGAACGGCAAGAAGTGGAGGACATCAGAGAGCTCAAGAAGAGCGTATGCAATACTTCGAGGAGCTTGGTATACTCCCCCAGACCTCGTCTATAGAACCGACTGGTGGATCCTAGTTGGCTCCTTAGGTTGGGGGTTCAGCAATGTTGGGCTGAGGTTTGTACTGGTGGTAGAGGTTTTTGTAAAACTTTCCCCCTAGTAGGGGCAATTTTGTATTAGGTTGTTATGATTCATAGGAACCTTACAACTTTTAATTAATGAATGAAACCACCATTTTATCAAAAAAAAATTATAACAAAACCATTGCTTCATGTCCAAGAAAATGAAGTGATTTTGTGCCTTCTGAACGTACAATTTTTAATGAGGTTGTTTCAAGAATTGCAATTAACGACATGGCTGGTATTCAACCTTCTTAAACAATGCAACCATTTGTCGTCTAAGGAGGAGGGAGGGTATGAGAATGTTTCTGTTGTAGAGCAAGATATATGCCCGTAATACGTTGAGGAAGGTTCATAACAGGAGTCTAGGAGAAGGAGACATTGCTGCCCTAATGGGGTATTGTTAAAAACGGTAGAAGTCAAATTTTTATGCTATTGAGTTTGATTCAGTTGGTAGGCTTTCTAATGTTTTCTGGGCTGGTAGACCGTCTCATCTGGCCTATCGTTACTTTGGTGATGTTATTTCATTTGATAAGACTTGTTTAACAAATAAGTATGACATATGACATGTCGTTTGCCGTATTCGTTGACATTAATCACCATTGCCAATCTATTTTGATGGATTAGGGTTTACTGTCAGAGGAAATAACAGAGAATTATGTTTGGTTACTTCAAGCATGACTTTGTTGTATGGAAGGCAATACCGAAAATAGTCAATAGTAATTTCCAACATCTGTAACATCATGATCATCCTAAAATGCTAATTGCAAACCACAAGCTTAATTCCAATACATGAATAAATGTACATTCAAATTTGAAATCTAATTCAAATCACATATTACAAACCAAAATTACAGATTCTAGCCAAGCGAAAAATAAAAATTCAAGTAATATATTGAGGAATTACATTACAACGGTACAAAATCATAAAGAAAAATTCATCGGTCAAGCAGATACGAAACTCTAAAAAACAAAATAACCATTACCCTATTTTGCACCCACCTTTAATAATGAAATCAAATTTCCTTTTTCGAAAATCCAAATACTTGACCTAACAACCTACCCAACAAATGACTTTAAACGGAAAAAAAAATAGAAACACAAATGTTACATTATGAATTTTCGTGACTTCAGACGTCAAAATCCTCACATATGTAAAGCAAGAAAAACCCTTGTTAAATCGACCAAAAAGTGGTAAAAATGTCAATACGACGTGGTAAAAATGTGTAAAATCCAACATGTCTGATATTAGCATGAAAACGCCAAATAAAAACAAAAAATGGTTGTAAAATCGATGAAAATGTCTGATGAAAATGTCTAGTACCTGACTGTGATTTTTCCGCTTGAATAACCTTCTCCATTCAACACCACCGGTAAAAACCGAAGAATAAATCAGAAAAACTTCAAAGAAAACCACAAAAAAAGGTTAAATGAACAAGGGGGGATAACCTTCTGAAGTGCCATAGATCCCGTCCAACTAAAACCCTAGAAGCCCCAAAGCCCGTCGGATCTGAGAAATCCCCAAAAGTCGTTGCATAACCATAACCCTATTTTAGAGAGGAGAAAAATGAAACGTCCTCCCACTTCTTCAAATTTTCAATAGTTATTTTATTGTTTTTTCTTACGTTGGATCGTTAATTAAAGAGGAAACTTGTCGGCTTTTCAAAACATTGATGCTTGTGTATGCAAGAGTTCTCTTTTCAAAGCTTAGAGCATCGGTAAAAAAAAGTAAAAAAGATAGTGTTTTTTGTTATAAAATAACAGAACAAAGAAGATGATAATTTGAGAATAATTATTTGTATTTTTCATTTACAAAGTAATAACAATGGTCTCGTATTATAGGCTAAAGGATGCAAATGAAATGGTGTATGTTACAAGAGTATACAAATGAGAATCTGAGAGGTTGATGGAGTTATGGGAGGAGAAGGTGAATCATCCAAGATCTTTGGATTTCATAACACTCCCCTTTGGAGGATCACCTTTACACGTTCGGGATGCTGCCTCGTTAAAAACTTTACCAAGAAAAACCTGATGGGATAAAAACTTGGTGAAGAAAAAAGAGTGCAACCTCTATGATGATCCCCTCACTTCAACATACATTCTTCAAACGACGAACACCAATTTTGAAGACAAACTTCTTAAAGACTTTGGTGGGCAAAAACTTTGTACATAAATATGTCAAATTCTCGCTTGATTCGATCTGATCAGTTGTCACTTGATTGGTCTGCCTCATTAAAAAATTTGCCAAGTAAAACTCTGTGGGACCAAAACTTTGTGAAGGAAAAAAAGAGTGCACCGTATAATTCTCCCCCTCAATTCAACATACGTTTATAACACTCCTTTAGATAATATGCGTTATGTTTATGTTTCGTTAAAAACTTTGTTACAAAACTCTGTGGGAAAAGTAGCTAAGGAAAAGAGTGCATAACATACGCTAACAAAATTGCACAAGTTGACTCATTAAAAACTTTTAACCAATAAAACCTTTTAGGCAGGGCCGTCTCGGAAATTTTTGAGGCCCTGTGCGAAAATCAACAACGAGACTCCTAAATTTGAATAACATTATCCTCCTAGTTTAAATAATAAAAAAATCACTAACTTAATGCAATATTAATTGATTTTTTTGTCCTCTTAGCAATATTTGAGACAAATTTATCAATGTTTAAGTGTTATTTATGTGTTAACACTAATTTTCTTTGCAACCCAATAAAGCGATATACATTTTTTTTGAGGCCCCCTCAAAGTGAGGCCCGGAATGAGGCCCAGAGCAGGAGCTCACCCTGCTCCTGCTATTGGGCCGGGCTTGCTTTTAGGACAAAAATTGGAAAATTGGAAAAAGAGTGCAACTACAAGCCTTCCGGCTTTATCCTTCAGGGATATCCGTCCTTCAGGGACGATAATACAAATCCAATCCCTTTGATTCGTAGTTTATCAAACTTACAAATATATTTTACAAAGTTATTACACACAAAAGTGCATGGGGATTCAATAAACAAATACATCATAGTTTAACGGATTTAATTGACATTTACTATATTTCACTTAGGTAATAAGATTGTGAAATATGTTTGCGCAATTTTTCTCAAATAATATGTTGGGAGTAACACAAATTGTTGTAACTTTTGCAAAATATAAATATGTTACCTCAAAAGATATTACTTATGGACAATTTAAAGATGTCTCATAATTATATTGATGCTATAGCAATATGAGTGTAAAAATCAATGATTGATTCATCAACTTACATAAAGTTGTAATGACTCCACGTAATGACACCAAGATTTGTGATAATGATTGATGTGTATTGGACATGTCGGAAATATCACTAATATAAATCTTTGTCGCATGACTAGAAATTTGTAGATCCTTGAACGTCATATAAATATTTTCAGAAAAACATTTACTGTGAACATGATAAGGAACTTCAGGTCCTATATGAATTGGATCTTTGTCGATATACAATAGATGTCCTTTGTTAATCTGCTTTAAAGATGAGCATTTAGAAGAATATTTTTCTTCAATATTCCTTTTCTACAATTGATCATTGTACCAATTCTCTTCTGGAAAATGTTCGAACTTCAGGTTGAAAAACAATTGGTTTATCTCTAGTCATTTATTTAAAAATCTGTCATTAAATATTTCACAATTTTTCAAAAACTATGCTGGAGGCCTTATGACATCAAGTCATATGCATATAATAAATAATAGTAAATTTTGTTATTTGGTGAAACATATGGACGGCTAATATCAACTTCCTATCATTCTTCGGGATGACTTTGATTGAAGAGGTTTATGCACATTCTTACTTGTTTCTTCATATAGTGATCTTTGTATAGTGCATCTTTTAATTCTTGTTTATTATATAATATACTTTGTCATCTTTATTCTTCAGGGACTCTCATATAAGTACCAATATTAAGTGACTTATAAAACTTTGAAGTCACAACATATCTTATATGCATATCATATTGATCATGTAACATAACGTATTATCAATATTACGAGAGAATGAGTAACATCACGTTGAATGTTGGGTGTTGTGAATACCTTTATATTACTTCTCGCTTTATAATGTATCACATTGTTATTGTGATTTCTATTTGTATCCTTCATGGATATAATTTCAGAAATCAGGACTACAAGTCCAAATAATATATTTATTCAGCGAATTTATTCTATATTGTTCGTCTTCTTTTGTTTATATCA
Organism: Triglochin maritima; assembly: GCA_963682175.1. NCBI lineage: Eukaryota > Viridiplantae > Streptophyta > Magnoliopsida > Alismatales > Juncaginaceae > Triglochin > Triglochin maritima. Next base: position 17,579,007 of record OY821785.1, read on the forward strand.
AATACGAATGCTTCTGACATTCTTATAATATCATAGGTTTTGGACCCAATTTGTCTCTTGATATAACATGCTATTAAGAAGGTGAATGAATTGTCGACAATAATTTTAATAATTATTTAATATCTCTCGTATCAACATATATAGTTGATTGCAAGTTTTACGTCAATAATAATCAAATCCTCATTGTTTCCCAAAATTTTAGGATCTGACCGTTCTGTATCCTCGTAATTTCATTAATCTTTTGTTTACTAGCTGCATTTATTTTTACAGGTTTATATTCTTCAGGAATAACCTCTTCAGGGCGTGCAATGAGAGTGACTAACTTTTATTTCATTTCCACAAATAATGTATGTTATGGTCCATGCTTCAGGCGTTGGTTGAGCTCAAATATATTTTATCATATATGTGGAGATCTTCACTTTATATTATGTGGCTTATGTCTAGTAATATAAGGCTTAGTCGCTCTTTTGTGATCAATAAAAATGTATGACAATTACTTGCTAGATATTGCAAGATAATGATTTTATGAACTTCAGGTTCAACCATACTTGTACGTATATTCTCTTATGAACTTCAGGTTCAATATAGTATATTTTCTTGACATTCTTTAAGCTTCTAGCTTGTCCCCCTAATGCCAGAAAATGTACATCTTATATATAAGATTATTAGATTGGACAATAAAACTTAACCCTTCAGGAGCTTTAAATCGCAGGAGGGAAATAATTTATTCATTATTGTACAAGTAAAGTAGGAGAAGATTCATAACATGATGTATATCAACTATAAAAATTAATGAATAATATTAGCAGGTATATATGCACATTAATGTATCATGTATAAATTTGAAGATCTCATAATCACTAGTGCAGAATAGGCTTTACTCATCGCCCAATAGACTTCGGCCTTTATAAAGGCCGACGTCTAGTAGGGAGAGAACAAAATAGACGTTGATCATCACCAAGGCCGACGTCTATAGGGTATAGACGTCGACCCATAGACGTCGGGTGTTGGAATACCTTGTGAATTCGACGTCTATAGGGTATAGACGTCGGGTGTTGGAATACTCTGTGAATCTGATGTCTATAGGGTATAGATGTCAATATTGAGGGATATTTTAAAACAGAGGGACTCTCATTTTATTGTGCAAATCGGTCGACAAATTTGACCTCATTTTGGTCGTGATAGAAGTCAACAAAATTATCTAAAGCTTTACAAAAACAATACCAATGATGACATCCATAATTAATATAAGAGATTATTTTATTTAGGCACTTCTGGGCATGTTTCTTCTCTTTGATGTCATCTTTATTTCATGCTTCTTATTTGCACAAAATTTAGTGCACTGCTTATGCTCTTGTTTTCACGATACTTTGTAATGTGTGCTTCCGACACACCGAAAAATAAATAAGAAATGTATCGTGATTATCCAACAACTCTCATGACCTTCAATCATCAGTGATGCATAACCCCAAAAAGTATTTGGTCATTAATTTGTAAAGTGATCAATAATATTTTTTTTCTTTTACTACTAATCTCTATATTTCTATGAACTTCTGGTCATAGGATTTGATTTAGAGATCGACGTGCATTTTTACTCAATTAGTCATTTGCACGTTGTTTAGATGGTCATACGAATCCTTCAGAGATTATCATAAAATTTCATAACCCTATTTAAATAAATAATCTCTAAATCTTGGTATAGTAGCATTTTATGAATATTAAGATATTCACCTTCCACTATTATGAATCATCACTTGTAACATGATGATTCAAATTCCACTATAAGTAGCACATTGTACTATATATACATCTATCAAGATGGATATTATGTGCTCACGAGATGAATGCTCGTAACAACAAGTAACAATCACATACTTGAACAACTTTACAAATACTCTTTTAATGAACATGATACTAAGAATTCATATAACTTGTACTGAGCAAGTGAATCGATACAAAGTTGCATGATATATATATCAATTAATTTTAAAAGCACTATTAAATATGTAAATATATTTTTTCATGCTTCGTTGGATCGAGAAATCATGAAATTTTGATCAACAAGTCAATGTTTTTTTCCAACCACAAAAACAGACATGAGATTAAATCATAATACTTTTAAAATCATTTTAACAAATAGGATAGCAAAAGAAAATCACAACCTCCATTTTATCTTGATTTGATGCTTCTTTCTCTAGTCATTGATATTTTAAAAGGCAATGAGTTGGGTTCAACATCCATAATCTATGATAAGACGCCATTCTCATCCATGATCGAGCATGTAATGAAAAGTCATTTTTTGCACATTAAAACATGATTTGGAGTATATATTAAAGATTTAGCCTTCAAGGCTAGAATATAGTTTGTACATCAAGATTTTCCAATGATTACTAGTAATGACCCAACATGAATTGTCGTGTTATATAATTACTTGTTGTAATATCTAATACAATCATTAATCTAGCACAATGATAGTGGTATATCAATTTGTAATAATTTCGGAACAAATCATGGATATGTATACAAACATACACATAATCATATCACATGCCATAAATATATACGAATTGCTAATAACCAATATGTGTCAAGAGATATGCAAAATATAGCAACTAAGTCATGTCATTTGAAATAAGTGTCACACATTAATAAAATTATATATGGGTAAAGATTTTGTCTTTCCGAAATTCATCTAATACCCTCGTTGCAAAGTCCAACTGTTGGTCGAAAGATTATGCATGCATAGCTTATATTATACTACGTAATTTCTGAAAAATATGTATGGATAAATAGTACAACAGAATTAACCCAAAAGACGGTCAGGGAAAATAATATAGGATCTTTTCAAATAAAATAATCAAGGCCAAGATACTCCACTTTGAGACGAGATGTTATGACTTAATGTCATTGTATAAATCATTTATAGCAAATTAAAGAGACTTCGAAATCTAACGTTGCTGATTTTCAAAGTCACACATTTTATCATAAAATATATTGAATTTTTTCTTACAATATTACTCCTTATGAAAAATTGAAGATAATTTAATTTCCAAGAGTTATTTGTCTAGGTCAAATTTAATATAGAATATATTTCTTTTTAGATGGTTTACCATCGATCATAATGATGATCCATTGATATATACCAAATCCGTAAGCATCAATGGTAAAATTTAAAATAAAATTTCTAAACTAACAAACGATATCATATTGTGTCTCACGAGAAACCATTGATCAAATCATATCGTGTGGAAGCAAAATGGTGCGAGGAATCGTTATGAAGAAATTAATTCAGCTATAAATCATGTGAAATATGTCAATATATCAAATAACATATATACGCTAAATATGCATAAGATCAGGATAAGAATGACCTTAGAAGAGATTGAGTTCCCTTGACAGATAGAGCTTCGTGCTGATAACTTGTTATAAAATAATAGAACAAAGAAGATGATGATTTGAGGGAGAATAACTGTTTGTATTTTTCATTTACAAAGTATTACATTGGTCTCTTATTTATAGTCTAAATGAGTCAAATGAAAGGGTGTATGTTACAATAGTTTACAAATGAGAATGTGAGAGGTTGATGGAGTTATGAGAGGAGAAGGTGAATTATCCAAGACTTATGGATTTCATAACACTTTTAAAAATTATTTTTGGCTTGACAGCAGCTAAGATATATACGTCCTACCGCAAGGATGGTTGGATTTGTTTAATATTTTTTATTTTTTTTATTGTTGGTCGTAGAGGACCCATCCTTGCCCAGGACGGGACCGTTATGAGGGGGACCCGTCCCACCAACAATATTTAAAAAAAGAGCCGTGATAGACGGACGCGCCTTACGTGGATCTGTACAGCTCAGATATTTTTCTTTGAGTCAGCGTCCAGTCAGCGAAATTTCTCTTCGCGCGTTTTGGTCTTTTTAAAAACACCGGTTCTTTAAGTTGAACGATTCATTTCCCAATACACAGATAAGACAGTGTGCAGACCCTAGGACATCGTGCAGTCTCATTATTCGTGCAGAGCCCACACTTATCATAATAAAATATTTGTTTTTAAGTTTTACGTTGGATCAACTTAATTTGTCTAGCTTACTTTATGTGTGTGTGCAGTTTACATTATGTGTTTGTCATGTTTACGTTATGTGTATGTCCGGAATAAGTGTATATTGTTGTACGGAATAAGTGTATTTGCTGTCCGGAATAAGTGTATTTGTTGTCCGGTTTAAGAATAAAGTTTGTCCAGAAACGGAACATAAAGTTTGTCCGGAATAAGTTGATTTGTTGTCCGGAATAAGTGTATTTGATGTCCGGAATAAGTGTATTTGCAGTCCAGAATAAGTGTAGTTGTCCAGAATAAGAAGAAAGTGTGTCCAGAAACGGAACAGAAAGTTTGTCCGGAATAAGTGTATTTGCTGTCCGGAATAAGTGTATTTGTTGTCCGGAATAAGTGTATTTGTTGTCCGGTTTAAGAATAAAGTGTGTCCAGAAACGGAACATAAAGTTTGTCCGGAATAAGTGGATTTGCTGTCCGGAATAAGTGTATTTGCTGTCTGGAATCGGAATAAGTGTATTTGCAGTCCGGAATAAGTGTATTTGCAGTCCGGAATAATATATGGCTTCATTATTGTCGGAATAAACGAATCAATATATGGAATGCAATAATATGATGTCAAAACAAAAAAACGTCCGCAAAGCGCGCTCCCTCTGTCCGCTCGCTTTGCGGGGGGGACTCACGTCCCCCGCAGGGGCTGCCGCCCCCTGCCACCCCCGCACAAACTCAACAAGCCTCCCACTGTATATTTTACCCCACAAGAATTACGTTTAGGAAAAAAATAGCATCTCAGATTTCCTATTTATGTAGAAAGTTTGTCCTGTTTATGTAGAAAGTTTGTCATGTTTTGTCCTATTTATGTAGAAAACTTGTCCTGGAAAGTTTGTCCTGTTTATGTAGAAAGTTTGTCATAGTTTGTCCTGTTTATGTAGAAAGCTTGTCCTGTTTTGTCTTGTTTATGTAGAAAGTTTGTCCTGTTTATGTAGAAAGTTTATCTTGTTTATGTAGAATGTTTGTCCAGTTTATGTAGAAAGTTTGTACTGTTTATGTACAAGGTTTGTCCTGTTTATGTAGAAAGTTTGTCCTGTTTATGTAGAATGTTTGTCCAGTTTATGTAGAAAGTTTGTCATGTTTATTTAGATACAATGAGAGCACAATGAGATATTGATGGTACATATTATTGATGGTAACTATTACACAATAAGATACAATGAGAGCACAAAGACAAACAAACAATACAAGCACAAACACAAACACAAACACAAACACACAAAAATTACAAAAATAATATATCTTCTCCCAGTAAATCACACACAAACAAATAATACAAACACACACAAATTACAAAGATAATATATATTTTCCCAGTAAATCGGAAAGAAGATGTAAGACTTAAACATGATCGTCTCATTCACGCTGCTTACGTTGTGAAGAACCTTAGGAGTCGACATCAGACGCTTCTTCGACGTAATATCTTACTCGAAATGGTGATTTATTACGGAGAGATGTACGACATAAACCGAACAGACGTAAGTCTTCACCACGGAGCGTTGTACCTCTCTCCGGAATAAATCACAATTTCGAGCAAGATATTATTTCGAAGAAGCGTCTGATGCCGACTCCCACGGCTCTTCACAACGTAAGGAACGTGAATGGGACGGTCGATGACACTCTTTCTTTCTTCTTCCTTCTTTTTCTGTCATGGCTCCAACAATGCAGCAAAGATGTTGTGGTGCGAAGTCTTCACCACCGGATCGTCACATTCACGATGTTAACGCTGCTTACGTTATGAAGAATCCTGGGAGTCGGCATCAGACGCTTATTCGACATAATATCTTGCTAGAAATGGTGATTTATTCTGGAGAGAAAGAATGAAGAAGAAAGAAAGAGTGTCATCATATTTGTATTTGGGTGGAGAGAGAGAATGTGCTGAGTTGAAACGCATTTAATGTGATTTGAGTGGACATCAGGAAGAAAAAACAAAAAAAACATTCATACTTTGGTCACGTAAAGGCTGACATGGATATCCACTTAGACCGCGTCCGTGACGTCCTGCGTTCAACAAACATTTCCCTTAAAAAAAATATGACAGTAGTATCTTTTCATAAGGACACCCTCAATGGGGTGCCCGCACGATCGTGTAAGGGTGCACGATCTTGCAAGGATCCCCTCAACGGGGGATTCTTTGTCCCACGGACTCCTTTGAGGCATGTGGTACTGTTCCTGTGCGTTACAACGCGTAGGAATAGTGGGGTGGAGATCCACGTGAGTGGGTCCCACCCCATTAGTTTAATTCTTTTTTGTTTTAGGTTTTTTGTTTAGTTTTGGTTAATTACATGATATTAGTTATTATTATTTTATTTAGTTAATTTTTTAATAATTTTCACAAATCATTTTAATATTGCTTAATCTAATTTAATTTATTATTCAACTAATTTTCTGAAGCTAAACTTAAATTAAAAAATAAATAAACAACATAAGTATTTAAAATTCATATTATTTTTAAGACCAACTAAAATTACATTTAAACAACAATACATAATGCATAATTAATAAATGCATCCAATTCCAGTACTCCTCTGATCGTATTGTGGATATTAGCGAATACTTGGATGATAGAGACCAGGTTCATGACAGAGTTAAACATTTGGCTTTGAAGAAGGACTTGATTGAGAACATATGGATCGTTTTGGACAAAATGATGAATGAGAATGTAATTTATTTAATCATGTTTTAATTATTTGTAGCTTAAATTGTTGTAATACGTTATTAATATTTAATAAGATGTTGTTTTAGATTTTCCGAATTATTAATTAATTACGTTGTTGATGATTTTTCGTATTTATTAATTAATTACGTTAAGTTATGTAAATGAATTAAATTATATATTGGATGTTGGGGGAAAGTATAAAATAATGGAGAAGAAAGTGACGTGGAGGAAAGAGAAAATTGTGGGATAAGATCACTTTTGATGAGTGAATAGTGTAAAGATTGTGATAGTAAAAATCGTGCTGATGTGGAGGAATGAGAAACTGATATCTGTGGAGGTGACCTAAGGATCATAGTTGAGAACATGAAAGAGAAAGATATCGTGATAAATGTTGTGAAGTGGAAAAACTGACGTGATAGAGAGAGAAAATAGAAATGATCTTTTTTTAAGATCATAACTACGGATGCTCTTAGAAATTTGTTTGGATTTTTTGTAGTAAATTGTTATACATCAAATCTAGGACAAACCATCCTACGTTAACCACTCCTCAAATGCTTAGGCTAAGGTTTTTCAAAAACTGGATAATGGTAACACATGAAAAAACTGGCGTACGAACAATAACAAGTGCAGCTAAGCATGAGAGAGTAATTGTCCTTGTGACTTGGGGTGAAATTTTGTGTCTGAAATTCGTCAATCCGACCGACTCTGTATTCGAAATCAAAAGATTTATCCGAGAGAACTCAAGTGGACTCAAGTCAAAGCTGAATTTTGACCAAACGGTCGAACGACATACCCGTTTCGGTCGACCGTTTTTAGGCAGAATTGCGTCCTGCATGTTTCTGTTGTGTGTATCTTACACCAACTCATACCTAATAAACCCCAATGGCTCTATTCTCTCTAATGCTTATAAATAGAGTTGTAAAACACATTTTAACACAACTCTCCCACACATATTTGTCCCCAACATTAGAGAGAAGATCCAAACACTCAAAAGCTCAAAACCTTCCACACTTTAGTCTTAATTTCTATTCTCACTCAAGTGTGCTCAAGTTTAGAGAGTGTTGTTCCACTCAATCATTGTGCAAGAAGCAAGGGTCTTGGTGAAAGCCCAAGACACAAGTATAGACTTCGGTGAGAGCCCGAAGTATCCCTCTCGGATTGTGAGAGGTGGAGACAAGCTCGGCGAGGGTTGTTCGCGAGCTTGAAGATTGTAAAGACGTTCTCTCCCGGCCCGGAACGGGGAGTGATTAGTGAAGTCGTGAGCGGAGCTCGGTGATCCGAGCGGGGCTTGCAAGAGAGGACTAGGACCCGGGTGGGGTGCCGAACCTCTCTAAAATCCCCCTGTCGATTGTGGTTTGCATATTCCTTCCCTACTTGCTTGTTTTATTTAAATTCCGCTGTGCATATCTTGATTGCTTAAATAAGTAGGTAATTAGGGTTAATTGTGATTAGTATTGTGGACCCATAACCTACACGATCCAACATGTACTGTTAAGGTCGATAGCCCTCCAATCACTAGATAAATGCGAAACCACAAAACGACACTAGAGTTTAGAGAGGTTCGACACCACACTCAGTCCTAGTCCTCCTCGCAAGCCTCGCTCGATCCTTTGAGCCTCGCTTAGGGTTCCATTGACCAATCTCCGTTCCAGGTCGAAATACACACCTTCTACAACCACCGAGCCTCGTAAGCAACCTCGCCTCACTCGTGTCTCCTCTCTCACAATCCAAGAGGGAGTTTTCTCGAAGCTTCACAACTTGGTGTTCTTTAATATGTAAGTTGAATCACAATCTAACTAAACAATCTAACTTGAGCACACTTGGATATATGAGTGTAGGAAGATGAGAGCTTGAAGATATAGAGGATTTGGGTTTGAGTATGGATAAATGGGGAGTGTTCAAGAGTTCTAAACTAAGATATGAGCCCCTATTTATAAGTCTTCAAGCTCTACTAGTCGTTTGGGAGTTGGTGATATTTGGACCAATGAGTAGCAATAATGTGCTTTACATCAAAATTTAGACTAGGTTTGGTCGACCGTTTGAAGAACAATTGTCCAAAACATGATGGACGAACTGGTCACAATAAGGCACTCGGTTGACCAAATAGGATTCAGATCACCGTTCAACTTCCAATAACTATTTTCAATTTCGCCTTATTTAATTTCGGTTCACCGTGGAATGGACAATGAGATTGGTTGGTCCGAAGGTGTTTCGGTCGTCTGATTGGACAATTCCCAAACCGGTCTGAGGTACTTCGGTCGCTCAAAGGTGTTTCGGTCGTCTGATTGGACAATTCCAGAGAGCAACTTAAGTTCTACTGTTGGATGCTTTCAGTTGACTGTTTGGGGTTCGGTAGACCGAACTTGGTCGGGACAGAATCCTAGTACTCAAGTTTATATTAACCCTAATAGACTCAATAGATATAAATTTATATGTCTTGGTCCAATGCTTTGATTAAAAGTCTTGATGTCTTTGTCCCAATGCTCATTCTCTTGATTATCTTGATCAACCTATTAATATAATTGACAAGTATATGCAATTGTAATCATGTTTGCCTACTTTAATTGAGTAAAATTAGTTTGATTAATCATCAAAATCAATATAGATTAAGGCATAAAAGCCAGCACTTACCACCGGCAAATGCCGACTATTCCGTTTTGAGTGTGCATTGTGCAGTGACGTGGGGAATGGGGGGGGGGGGGTAGTTGTTGGAGAAAGTGTACCGGATAAGCGCCAAACGTCAGGAAGGTCGAGGGATTTGGTTCGGGAAATAAACGAATGGAAAGTATAAAATAAAAACAACTGTACGAAGGGATAAAATTAGTTAATATCATTGTTAACATGAGGTACTTCTTAACGTCGTACCAACTAAGCTATTAAAATAAACGGAAAACGAAACACCTTCAATTTGGATTGCACCAAACCAATTTCGTGTTTAGCAAATGCATCTAAGTAAAATATGAAAACTCAAGTGCATAAATCCAATATCACTACTTTACAAGTGCACCCAAGCAATTAACCCATGTTTTAATCTATTTGGAGATGGTAAGCGTTCTAATCTATTTGGAGATGTTAAGAGAAGTCCAATTACCTAATATATATTCTTTAGGGTTTAGGGCTCATGGTTAAATGTTTAAATCTCCCTCTTGGAAAGTACAATATTCAAATCAACCAATAGTGTATTGAATAAGAAGTCAAAAAAAACTCAAACCATCAAAAATTCCATTCCCAGATGACAATGGAGGGATCAAGATTTGGTTCTTAGCCTAAGAGCTGGCACCGTCATCCCACAAAATTACTTCAAATTACTTTTAAATCTTGTAATTACACTGCGTAATTGGAAAAGATAAATAAAAACTTACTACCATTGGATAAATCTCCGAAATTAGTTACAAACATTGGAATTTGAAAGAAAATTCCAGTCTTTTTGTAGCTAAAGAGCTCTCATTTGGTAACATCAGGCTACAAAAACAAGGAAAAGGAGATACCCTAGCATCAATGAATCATTCTTCCACTGCAAATTTCATTTTACAATATCATCTCTTTTTCATCCTATAATAACTAACCCAGCATCAACCATACAAACATTTTTGTTACGGAAAAATAAAAATTAACCTGTGTAATTATGATCAATCCTACATAAACAAACCAAAAAACTGCACTACAAGTCACGGTTAAAAGAGAGGGTTAAAATACATAAGCCTAAAGTTCATTCTTTGTGAACACCTGGAGACCATCGATTCACCTACAATTTTAACCGCCACCATCCGCAACAGTGGACTTGGGTAGGCAAATGCTAGGTCACAGATCATAGGGTGGAGGTTCCTCCACCTTGATATCCGTCTCGTTGAACATGGCACTACTGTACATTTGCTTCTTTGAGGGCCTAGATGTTTTCTTTTTAGAAGGCGCTCGTGCAGCTGCAACATGAGACTTCGGCATCTGGAAATCAGAAGTTGATTGTTTGGGCCTTCCAAGTTGGAGATCTGTGCAGGCAGCAGGTTCTTCCCACGACAAAGGATTCACTGTCATTGATAAACATATTAAAAAAACTACAACTCAAGAATAGAAATCTTAAAAAGTCCTGGAGCAATGCAAATAATCTCGATACAGGTAGTTGGTGTCTAATTGCGGATATCCATTTTGGTTTGAATGACAAGGAACTAAGTTGAAAGGGATAGGGGAAAGAACAATTTTTTTTTTTTATCAGTAGACGTGGGTAACAATAATGGATAGGGGAAAGAGTCATTTTACTTGCCGTCCCATGCGGCATTGTGCCCAACAACTGGAGGATCCATTTTCCCCATCTCATTGTCATATTGTACCTTTTAATTAAAAAATCAACTCCTTTCTAAATTAAATTTCGTCTTGAATGGAACAATCACTTGCAAACCTTCAAACCATCTAGATCTATGGGATTTAGATTTCAAAGTTTGACCAATGCTCAAATGTGAACCAATGCAAACATATCATTCTCTCTCAGGCCTACATTTTTTGATGTTCATCCTAGTGACCATCTTTTTTAGAGTTCTAGAGTGTACAAAATCAAGACATTTCACATGTTCGTAGTCAAGCTTGTAGTGTTGTGATGGACAATTTCACAATTGAGTTAAGGGCTGCCAATACCGTCAAAAAAATACCACATCTTCGGCAAGGGTTTTGCAAGTCGTGGTAGATTTTGCAACATTCTGCACTCTCTTCTTATCCCTCTTATTGCTTGTATCATTTCCAATATTGATCAATAATTGGCAGTCTTTGGTGGATAATATACTTTCACTTGATTTGTTTACTATATAATATTAAATTTTGCTTTGATGTTTTACTTGTGCTTACACAATTGTGGCAATTTCTATGACTAGTAAAGTGCATTAGTTTTTTTATCATGATTTCAACACAATACTTTAACTTGTAATTCCTATACAATCTTTCTAGCCTAGAATAGAAATATATCAACAGCTTGAATACAAGTCAAACCATTCAAATGGACAGATGGTAAACTAATGAGTTAATATATGAAAGTAATACTTGTTATGAATCCAGACCCAAGCCAAAAGCCCATGATGAGATGGTAGCCCATGAAACCCGAGTATGAACCCAGGTGCAAGTCCACCAAGACTATATGGCTCGACCAAGACACGATCTAGACTCGAGCCCACTTGGTGGGCCAAGTGTCGGTTCATTGTTTAGGAAATGGGATCCGATTCTGAGGCACTCACCCGAGCCACATCAAATGGGTTCGGTCAACACTGCAAATCTGGTGCAGTCTGGATATAAATGGGTTGTCGTATTCATGTGTAAATCAATCGGTTGGCTTATGTAAAGCGTTGGATCCAAGTATGTTGAGCGGATCTAGGTGATCCATATCCAATTGTAATGTGTATAAATACCAAGACTCAAAACCCCAATACTAACAAAAAAGCTTTCCTCTTCTCCGCCGCACGTCTCTCTTTTCCTCTTGTTAAACCCTAACCCTAATCGACCTCTGAGACCTCTTGTCTCGGTTCAAGATTCGGGTATCTGTTTCCGCGCAATACTATTAAGGATAACACAGAGCGTTTAATGTGTTAAACTTAGAGTTCTTCTACCTTATCTTGAATAGCTTTCATTTAACACGACCAGTTTCTATCTTAACACTACAAAACCTGACAGCAATGGACTCTACGGTAGGGTTATTGCAGCACCAATATGGAAACAAAATTAAGAAGGTTCTAAACAGGGGAATTGTTTGAGGTCCTCCATAGGAAGAGGAAGGTACATTTTCCGTACCTTCTTCAGGTTCTGAATGTTTTGGGATGGCAGGAGTATCCATGTCATTTGAGGGAGCAGCAGGACGAGGTCGCTTTCGAAGATAGTTTGCTTGAAGAGGTTTAGGAGTTTGAAAAGAGAACTGAGATAGACTTACACCTTGATCCAAATATTCTGGGTGTTCAAATAAGTACCTGAAAAATATCAACATTGATTAAACTTATATCCATTTAAAAGGTATAAATGAAGAATTATCTACAAATTAGAAGCCAATTCATTGCTACGTGTAATGAAGGGAAAAAACTAACCTAAGAGTCATCTATATTCTACAGATCAATGTGACAAACAAATAAAGAAAGTTTAAGGCGTGGGATGTACTTTTGGACCTCAACCATTGACCGCATCCGTTTCCCAGATGGTGCAACATAATACCTGAAGAAAATAGCAAACATAAATTTAGAAATTGTCAGGTACAAACCGTCCACTGTCACAAAGAACACGAATACATGGAATTTTTTCAAGTCCCATATTATGTTGCATATGATATTTTTTCACTTTTCATCAGTTTGCACTCTTGACCGAAGAAAAGTTGTAAACCTAATTCATTATGTTAAAGCAAATGGTCTTGGTATAGAAAAACTAATGCCAATTATGAGCCTGCATTTTGGTTACACCTTAGAAGGACGGAAGGCATGCTATGTATAAACAAGCTATCCTTGAAAAAGGATCAAAAGACCCAATCGAGAAAAACATAAAGGTTTATAAAGTCAAGATTCACAAACAATGAATTTGATTCAGGCCACCTATATGACAACCAATAGTACTTCCAAAATGCAACAAATGTATTCACAATCAAGCAATAAAGCATTTCAAGAGTGACATGAGAGGAAAGCAAACAAATATAAATTTCACCTGGCAAAAAATACCAAAGTAACGTGTTTTCCTTGGTAAAAAGAGGAAAGCAAAACACAGTCCTCTTTTTATCAAAATTTATAAACTTATCTGACTAAGAGAAAAGAATACATACACATCTGCAAACTTCGTACTTCCTTCGCCTCTAATCCTCAACAATCTCTCCCATCCTGGAGGTGGCTGCGCAATACTAGGCTTATCAATGGCCCAAACTCTGGTACCATCTTGGCAAATATCAGGTGGGTCAGAACAGGAGACATTTGGGCGCCATTCTTGAGCTTTTTCACAAAAGAAAAGATCCTCCAGAATATTTTCACGTATAGCTTCATATTTTTCTTTAGTTGGAATGAGCCTCCACTGAAAGCATCGGGCACACTGCACCGTAAATGCTCCTATTGACTGAAAAGATCTAGATGCATTTTGTGCTGAGGAATTTGGAAGAGATAAACTTCTATCACCAATGGAATCAGGGGTTTGTTCAATTCCCAAACCCGTATCGCCTGTACTTGTACCAGACTTATAAAGCACAATTTGATTACAAGGAGGCTCGGCAGGCTGAGTTTCATCATCTTCGACATCTGAAGCACTTCCAAGTGATTTCTTACATCTACTAGTACTGTTTATGTCATCTTGTGACCTAGGAGATTCCTCTCTCACCTCTGGATCAGCATCTTCAGAATGAGACTGCATTTGGATCAAACAAGTAGTATCCTGAAAGGTAAAATAAACAAATTCTTGACGAACAGAAAAATAATAATATGCTAAAAAGTGTCCACTATGATCCGAAATTCCCCATTCCCCAACAACAGAAAGATCTCCATAGGTTTGCACAAAGCAATTGATTTGTTGGTCATTTGCAACAAGGTGGTTTGTTTGTCTTTTAGAAGATCTGGATTAATTATAGATTGATGGAAGAAATATTTGGCAATTGGCATTAAGACGAAGTCAGAATTTTTTGCCCACAATTTGAAGTAAAAAGGCGAAACAAATTTTGAAAAAAATACTTATTCATGCCCACTGACATCTTGTCGAATTTTAATCTCAAGACAGTGTTCGCTAAAAATCCATAGCATTCCTATCTAGGTAAAAAAACACTCTATCGAATACACACTTCATACAGTATGTAAGTTAATAGATATAAGAGTATAGTTGCCTCAGAATGATTGCCTTATATAAAATATAACATTTTTGGCAATGTGCTTTTCCCATGGGATAGACTTGAAGTAGACAGACTTCTCAAATATGTTAAAACCTAAAACAATAAATTCAAATTCATAGTAATTCTTTCGCCCTACTGCTCAGGTATACTCTCATGTATATATTTTTATTGTTATATATACATGACGTGCATGAGATAATAAACAAATGGGGAACAAATTTCACAATGGTAATTTCAGCATACACACTTTTAAACGTTCGCACTCGAAGGTACTGACCAACCAACAAGTATGTGAATGATGGTCAGTTTGTATAATAATTTATTAATGATATGACGCTCTTAGGCACAGACATTTGTATGGATGATATTTACCTCTTTATTTCCACTTATCTGAGTGCCTAATGCAACAACATTGAATATCATCTACGTCTTCACAATCTCTGCAATCAAGCCAAAAGTCATTCAAGTTCATTCAATAATATTCACTGATCAAATCTTAATATGGGTACAGATAAACGCAAAGTTATAGACTTAAAAAAACAGTAAGCCAAAAAAGGAAACAGAAACAGTGCTTGACCCCAACGCCTTGCTAAATAGGCCATCCTGTCACCCTCCGATATTCTTAAACATGTTCCTCTAAGCTACCAAAGCAGCATGACACAGTCATCCAAACATTCCACATTCGGCACCTCCGGACAACCCTGACTTAAAAACAAGACACTACTCGAACGCAGGGAATCAAAAAAAATCATTCATTACAAAAAAAACTGACCTTGTGCTAATGTGTTATATACGCATCCCATGAATCATTGTATTACGAACTGAAGGTTCCCAAAATCGGCAAGCTCGATACATTTATAAGTTAACAAAGCGTTAATTACAAAACAAACAGAAATAAGGAAAGTGTTTTTAACTCTCTTTTTCAGAACTTCACATAAAACCTCCACATTATGAGGAAAAATAAATTCATCAACTCTCAATTCGCAGTAGATCTTCTCATAAACATGGTTTCTGGCTTCTGCAGTTTGAATTTAAGGACTTTTCCGTGCACGTGCCACTCCTTTCGCTTACATTTCAATTTAGTGGTCTAAACTTGCGATCTCGCTAATGATTTTCCCATCATTAAAGCAGTTTCCATCTTTGAGATCCGTGAGAGCTACTTCACGTCAAAACCACATAAATAACCTCAATTTCAAAAACAGAACCTTTTCCCGGCCGAGGGAAAGAGGAATTACCGTGGAGGAAAGCCTGGTCGGAGGGAAGAGAGGAAAGGATAGGACGGCACAGCCAGGAGGAAGGAGACCTCCGGCGAGGTGGAGCTTCCGACCGCTGGGGACGGTTTGGGAGGGGTCGAATTGCGAGTCGGAAGGCAAGATCGGGGTTAGGGTTTCGACGAGGTGAGATCCGGATGGGTTCGTGAGGAGTACAGCTTGCTTATGAATTGGACACATTCAATTGAACTAACCCCGGGGTGGATGCGTTGGTAATTTGCACCGATACGAGTATTTATCAATATTAATATTTGATTGACGGATATGGATATAATATCGACTCAGATTTTAAATATGTTTATCCACGTCCACAAAAATCAGATAGGAACATGTATTTCACGAAATAGAATAAAGTGTCAACAAGTAAAATGATAGAGGTGTAACTAGTACATTTTAAAGATTATGGCGTAAAGTACCAACAACCGAAAAATCAGAGAAGTAACTAAAAATAACACTTTTTATACATAGATACAAACAAAAAATGTTATACATGTGATGCACATATATAATATAAAATGAGTGTATATTTTGGTAGTTCACATAATTTTTTAACTATTAAATTAGATAAACTATTTTAGCTTGGAAATATTAAAAAAATGTGTAGCAGAAAATTTTGAAATAAAAGTAAAAAAAGTCATGAAAATCATTAATTTTAACGTATATAGTTTAAACATTTAATAATAGATAAAGATACACAATTTCCTATGTAATCAAATAATGTATGTAAAAAATATTAGGATTAACATTTGCGTATATTTAATATACGCAAAAAAGAAATATTTCCTATGTAATCAAATAATATACACAATATTTAATATTTAATAACGTACCAATTTTTTTCACATGATTTCGTCGGACCAATTTCCCACCAATTTTTTCGCATGGTAAACACCGACGGATATACGTGTCGTCTGTTTTACTTTTACCGATAGATGTTCCGACAAACAAGTGCCTCAGTGTTAATTTTGGTGCGAAATTTCCCACCAATGCTAAGATCGATGATCGTCTAATCACAAACTAAATGCAGAATTAAAATTAAGTAGAGAGATAGAAGAATGCAAACCACAAAGTCGACGCAGGAGTTTTTTTATAGAGATTCGATTAAAACCATTGTGATATAGTCATCTCCTAGAGTTTCGATCGATCCCCCCGATCCCTACTCGACTATTCACTATCCAATCTTCGTTTCGGGCCAAGATCAACGCCTTTACAACACAAGTCTTTGTGAACACCCTCGTCTTGCTCGATTTTCTCCTCTCACAACCCGAGAGGGAGTTGTCACGAAGCTTTACAACTTTGGTGATTCTTGGATATGAACTTGGAACCACTGTTAAACACTCTATACTTGAGTGATTTGGATATGGAATTGGAATGGATATGCAAGTGATGAAGATTAAGCTTTAAGTGTGTTGGAGTTTTGAAGGGTTGAGAATTTGAGAGCACAAAGAGTGTAGATGATATGAGAGAGTGGTGTCCGTTTGTCTCTTGAATGAGGCTTTTATAGGCTTAAAAGCAAATAAAGCCGTTTGGGAGAGTTGACAAAATTTGGACCAATGAGAAGCAAAATTTGACTTGAGCTCCGGCAAAAATCTGCACAAGTTTGGTCGACCATTTGACGAATGGTTGTCCAAAATAAGATGGTTGACTTGGTCAGAATTAAGCATTCAGTTGACCAGACAATGGTTGGAAAATCGATCACCAACTTCCACTAAATTTTCTCAAATTTCCTCTGATTTAATTTCATTTGACTGAACTGGGTTCGGTTGGCCGATCCAAAATTACAATATGGATTCAATTGACTATGTTACAAGACTTCGGTCATTCAGGACCCCTTCAGTCGTCCAGATCAACACTTTATCATTTAATGTCAATAGTGGAAAATCAAATATCCGTTGTGAGTCCAACGACAATATTAACACGTGGAAAGAGTCGTCGCGCGTCAGAGCCAAGAAGTAAACGATTAACCGATAGGAGATCGGTGATCCAAAAATGGACAATGCAAATAAGCTACGAGACAAAATACAAGTGTAACTTTTGGAGTAAAATCCAAAACCAGTCCAAAGGGATTTAGTCGACTGAATGCCAATCGTTGTCTGAGTGGACAAATTCCAGAGAGCATCCTAATGGCTACTAATGAGATGCTTTCAGTTATTCGTTAGGTATCTGGTTTACCGAACAGGATCGAGAAATCTTGGTGCTGAAGTTTACATGTGATCCTATGGACTATATATATAGAAACTTATAGTCTTGGTCCAATGCTTTGTTACAATCTTCAGCCTTTGTCCCAATGCTCATTTTGTTGATGATCTTAATCAACCTATTAAGATGATTTGCAAGTATATATGCAATGCATGTAATCATGTTTGACCATTTTGATTAACTAGGTTGATTGATTAAGATTAGTTTGATTAATCATCAAAATTAACATGGATTAAGGCTTGAAAGCCAACAATCTCCCCCCTTTTGATGATGACAAACATTTATCTTAATGCTTGAGATTCTAATTGCCCCCCTTTCTATATAATTTCTCCTCCTTCATATATGTGCATGTATATAATGTGCATCCTATCAATATGCAAGTATGAATCAATTGAAGCTCAATATCTTATTATTATCCTCTTTTTGACATCAACCAAATACAAACATTAAAGGCATAAAATGCAAAGGTTAGGATTACATGAATCTCCCCTCTTAATTAAGTGATAACACATTATATGCCCCTATCATTAAGGCCTAAAAGAATGATGTAATATGATATCATATACATTCAATATCCCTAGATTAGAACTAATTCATTAAAACTAAGATGATTGAAAATGTTACCCAACTCATGATCCTTAATTTGACATTGGTTCCAATCTCCTCCAAATAACGACCACAACATTTTGAATTTGATCAAAATATTATCTTTGAAGCTTAAGATCGATCTTTTCTTGCTTTAGCCAATTTCTACCAATCATCCTCCTTCTAAGTACCTACAAGTCAAGATTTTGGTACTCAAATACCCTTTGGTTCTTTGACATTAATTTTGGGTACCTAGACCATTTTGGTCTTTTGTGCCCAAATACTTGAGAAACTTTTATTCACAAAGAAATACTTTCCATTCAAAATGGTATGGATAACATGGTTTTTGTTTTTATTAACATTATAGCCTAAACCATGCTTATATAAAGATTGTCTTTGTGTACCAATAAGCATATCAAGCATTTTCTTTTCTGTAGTGAAATTTTCAAGATCTTTTTTGTAATTGAGCATTTTTAGCAATGAGATCTTGCGCAACATCACTACATTAAGATTTTGCATTTAGAGTTGCAATTTCATCAATCAAATGAGAGTTCTCAAATGCAACTTTATCATGACTAGTAAGCAAATCATTTTTCTCATTCATGATTGATTCAATTTCACATTGAGCTCTTTGATTTTCTTCCTAGTTAGCTTGTTCTTTTGACAAATCTGCTCAAAATTTACAAGTAGCTCACAAAATTCAATTTGAAGACAACTATATGAATTAGAATCATGATTTGAGCTAGAAGATACCTCACTTTCTTCACTTTTGTTGCCACAAAACACATTGTGGCGATTTTGCCTTCATTTGATGAAGAAGATGTTGACTCATCCCAAGTAGATTTAAGAGCTTTCTTCTTTTTTTCTTTTTTTTCTTTCCCTTTCTTTATACTTTTCTTTTCCCCTTTCCTTTCCTTTAATTTTTGAGTCACTAACTTCTCTTCAATATCACCATCCTTTTGTTGGAGTGGGTTATGACATTGATTGACATTATATCATGCCTACATTTGTGTCCTATATCCGTTATCTTTCACCTAAACAATGCTACGCAATAAGTTTAATGTTTAAGTTTCAGGAATAAGTAGGTTTGAGGAGAAGAGGCACAAAAAAGACTCAAAATCAAGGAAAATGACTGAGTTGCAAGACTTGGGGACTGAGAAGCAAGAGGGAAGCACCCAGATGTAAGCCCAAAAGACCAATGAGAAAATCAAGAAACTCCACACCGTCATGAGGAGTATTTTGGCAATTCGATTTGGTCCTGAGCTCCAACAACCTTCTTGAATGCATCAAACATGAAGACATGAAGCCAGACAATGACACACCAAAACCAGGCCGGATCCAGACAATATAGGCCGCCAATTGGCGGTCCAAGACTACTGATTGGCGGTCGGTTTTGGTCCGAATCCGCTAAGACTTTGGCGAGTCATGTATTAGGTTGTGTTTAGTCTATTTTTGGTATACATTTAGTCCCATGCCGGGGGATTGTACCGGATTACCATTTTCTACGACTATAAATAGAACTCTTCCTCGTCATTTGTATTCACTCATTGCTTGGTGACATTCTCTCTACTTGGAGTAAAAGGCTTGAAGCAAAAACGCAAGGTGGAGAAGAATATCAATTGTAATGTGAGTCATGTAAATAAAATAATTTTTTAGTTTCTTTTAATATTGTCTTGTCTTTTAATTCTTGCATGCTTCTTTAGTTTTATTTCCTTTCAATTAACTTCTTTAATATTTCTTGCTTGCTTAGTTTAATTTCATTTCAGTAGAATGTTTCATTTTGTTAATGTAGGTTGTAGTGTAATGATTAGTGAGTAGTTTCATCCCCATTTGGGGGGTGGAGAATAATGTGATGTGATTATGTGATGTATCGGGTGTGTGTTATCTTAATCCTTTGAGCCTTATATGATTTTCATAACCATCTAATGAGATTTCACTCTTGTCTTTGATATGCTAATGCTCTTGAATGAAGCTCAGCATATGCTTAGACTATTGGACCTATTTTATGGGAATGATGAGGTGAGGATACGGATGGAGTTGATAAAGGAAACATGGATTGTAGTTGCATGTGCTTTTGTTGCCCTTACCTTGATTAATGTCTTGTATGTTTTAATGATATTTTATTATCTTATTTCATGTGGAGGCATAGTGGGGTTTGGTCTTTATACATGACTTCATTTAGCTTCATTCCAATTATTGTCTTGTATGTTTTAATGATATTGTGTTATCTTATTTCATGTGGAGGCAAAGTTGGATTTAATTTTATGATTTTCTTGCACTACATGTTGTGATGAGCATAATTGAACACACACATACACATATCTTTGTATTTACATTCTTTCTCGACCCCCTATAGGGTTTTGTTTTATTGCTTATTTTCCATTTCCTTTTGCATTTTAGTGTAGTTTGATCATAACTTCTTTCTCTCCTTTCTTTCCCACTCGCCTTCAAACAAACTAAAGTCGACACACCTCCTTGTGGATCGACCTGTGTTTGCCACTCCTTCAACGCGGCCGTGCACTTGCGGTTATAATTAAAACGTTCAATCAAGTTTTTGGCGTCGTTGTCGGGGAGGTGTTCGGTCCAGACTTTGGTTTGGACGATTCGAGTGGGTTTAATTTTTTGTTTTTAGTTTGTGTTTGTTTCAGGGATATCCAGCAATCCAGGGGAGGCCACTAGGGAAATTGGAGGAAGAAATATGCCAAAGTGACCGTCAATAAGCGGTCTGGGACCACCAATTGGTGGCCTGTTGAGTTGCTTTTGCTCCAATTTTTGTTGTGGTAGTTTATGTCTTTAGTTTAGTTATCTGGGAGCTTAATTTTGCATGTTGTGATCTGTATTTTTCTCCCAGATCAATCAATTCCCCCTTTTTAAGACAACTTGGACCTTAAAACTTAAAGCAAAAGATTAGTCTTCTTGCCATCTTGGTCATGCATCATTTGTAGACCTTGCACACATTTGTCTTTTCTTTTCTTTACATTCTTGTTGTTGATTGCTGACGTGAGGTACGTGCACCCATTCTCTCATTCATGCCTGGTTAAAGCATGCATTAGTTAGTAAGGTGCATCAGGACAAGAGTGAGGTGAGTGCTTGTTTGGTGAGTTGCTTGCTAGCCTAAGATTTCAAAACATCTTTAAGGGGCATCACCTATAGTCTTCAAAGATAAGATGGGGGATTTCATCACCCCTCCCTTAGCCCCAAAAAGCACACTCAAGTAATGCCTTAATCTAAAAGCAAGTAGATATTGACCCTAAGGATTTCGGACGTACTAGGAGAGTGATCCAGTTGAGACCGTCATGGCCTGATCGGCGTTGCCTACCTTGTCGATAGTAGGAGGTACTGGATCTCCGGATCTGGTATTACTTGCTGGGCATAGTGGTCTTCGTTGTAGGGAGGTCAGACGTGTCGAGACTAGGGATCTCGAAGTTAGGCGTCGTCTAGCCTAAGGACCCATAGCCATAAATTGTTTGAGTCGTGTTGCTAGATTAGGCTTCTACCTTCTCCCATTACCCACGCTAGCTTTAGGGATTCTTCCCTTCTCCTTTGAGTAATCTTCTTCTCACCTACTTCTACGTTCTAGTCTCCTCCCCTTTACACTCTCTGTTAGCGTTTTAGGGACGAGTCGAGCACTTTTTGCGAGCTTGGCCTTGTGGTGGTGAGAGTGGTTGACTCGAGAGTTTTTTGTTGTGATGGATGGTTACATGGGTGACCATCCATATCATTGTTGGGACTAGGACAATTCTCCTGGGTACTCTGGACCCATGCAACCTGGGGTGGCTCAGACTAACACTCTATATGGTTGGGACAATCTTAATTGTGTGGCTGAACAATCTTCAGATTGGGATAATATGGGAGAGGCACCAATTGCTAGACCACCATTTAGTTATGTCGGATCATATGCTAGTCAACAAACTGAGACATTACAACAAACTTTGGCCTTTTTCATGCGTGTGGTAGACAACGTGAGTGCAACGGTAGCTCTAGTAGTCGTACCGTGTGATTGTTGCGGGTTGAATGGTAATGTTATTGGGGAATGTCCTTATGTTCCCCCAGAGCCTGAGTATGAGCATACATTTTCCCAAAATGCTCAAGATGACCATTACGCACCCGCGTACAACCCGAGAGGGATGGACCATTTCTCGATTTGTGCGTGTCATCCTTGCACAGGGGTCATGCTAATCTTCTCTGTATCGTTCCAATTTTATCAGATGTCTCCGAAGAGACAACCCGAGAGGAATGGATTCATGGGGAGACAATTCTTATTCAAATTCTTATACATCATTACCACCCCAGTATCCTCCTCCCGAATACCCAGAATTCTACCAACACCCTACTCCAAATCATTGGACTCATTCTCAGCCCATCAACACCCAACCCCAAAATTTCTGAAACTCTGACTTGGAACTCATAGTTGACCGCATACATGATTCCTTGAAACAAACTTTCCTTACTTTCATGGAAACCACTCAAAAGTCCATACAAAATATGGAACTGTAAGTGAGTCAAATGACACAACAATTAAGTAAACGTGAGGAGGGTGACATTTCTTGTCAACATGAGGATTTATCTTCTGATATCAAACCACCACCACATCCACAAATTCAAAGCACAATCTTTCAAAGTCAAACTCCTAGTCAGTCTGAGGGACTTGGGGTTTCCATTCACGATCACTTAGTGAAGGATTCGATTCAAATTGAGAATAACATGGACCAGCTTCATTATGAGTCGGTACATGATTGTGCCTTATCTTTTTGTCCCGTGGCCCTTGAGCCACATGATCTTCATGTTGTGCCTCTTAAGGACTCACCTCTGGTGGAGTAAGAGCTCCCTAGTACCCTTAATTTCAAACGACTTGATAAGAGTTTGCCTCTCACTATTGTTCCTGATCATCTTGGAAATGATGGGACATCAAACAATTACATCGCCAATGAGGGTATTAGGAGTTCCTTGGAGGATACCTTGGGTATGAGACTCACTTTCTGTTCGCCTGGTGAGTCAGACATGCATAACGAGGTTCTTGCCCTCGTTCCGACCCACCAGCCTGTTGGTTGGAGAATTGGGATTGACAATCATAACTTCAGTACCACAACAGAAGAAACTCTTCTTCCGTTGCCCCATATTTTCCAAACTCTTGAGAGGTTCAAGCTCTTTCAGTTTGATCCATTGAATAAGATGCCTTTGCGTCTAATTCATCAACCTCTCTTTCATCTTGTGCTCTTTGTGAGGGGGGGGGGGCAAACATGAGTATTCTGGCCCTGCGTAATGTCATGTTCCATTTCCAAGTGCATTGACCCACTTTTGAGGTTGTTATTTGATGTCCTTTGACAAATGAAGATGAAAACTTATTTTTGTACATAGTTATATTTTGAAAAAAGTAAGAAAAGAAAAAAAGTACAATAAAAGACTCCATGAGCGAGCATTGATTGTTGTGGGCCCCACCCTTGTGTATTTGTGCCCCATTTTTTTCACGTATTTGTATTCCTTCTTTAGCATCTCACAGGTTTTGAGGGAATTCAGGGCTATGTCCATCAACATGACCATAACACTTTCCTTGTGCTTTACGTTGGTGAGATCTTTCCTTTTTCATGCATAAATCCATGTAGTAGGTTGCTCACATTCATTAAGGACAATGCCTGAAGTAGGTGTGGGGGGGGGGGTGTTTTACGTGTGTACATATTCAAGTCTTTTCCTTTGATTTTGTTTTCATGTGTGTACATTGTTATGGTCATGTTAGTGTGCTGCATTTAATATCGATAATCTGCTTGCCATGATCCTTGGGTGACTTGTCTTCTTTTGCTTGCCTTATGCTTTAAAATTTTGACATTTCTTTCAAAATCTTCATGTGTTTGCGAAAAAAATGTTTTGTGCTTGCGTGTGTTTGGCATGTGCAAAACCGTTGAGATGCAAAGTAAAAAGAAGCTCCCAAATTGTCTTAAACTTGATGCATAAGGATATCTTGTATACCGGCGTTAGGTCTTATCGAGTCGTTAGGATGCACCGACCGAACTCCCGTTACACGAGTGGTAGGGATTGCCCTATGTGGAGATTCGGGGAAAGGTGTACGTGATAGTGTAAGTCATCATAGGCAATGATGCACGAAACCTGACCCTGGGAGAATGAAACTCCAACTAGTAAGAAAAAGAAAAAATAAGAAGTAAGAAAAGAAACAAAAATAAAAAAATGATAATGCAAATACGAACCTTAATGGACTTTAGACTTTGTATCACTTGAGGATGTTGAGGTTGTCCAAGTCTTTCACTTAAGTCCTTATATAATTGGCACGAATGGTTCATTAGGCTAGGTATGTGAACTAATACCTATATAAAGTCAGCTTGTTGGATTACCACGTCCAATGATCGATAAAAATGAGTCCATCGAGTCGAGTTTCTAGATTGAATAATGCATCTTTGTTTGGATTTTGTGGGTATATCCGCTAAAAACCCTCAGGAGACAACACTCCTCCTCCTTGGCAACAAGGAGGTTTAACAGCTTGTTGCACGTGCTAAGTGCAACCGTGATTCCTACGAATGTATTTATGATTTCCCTGTTTTACGAATGATTTTTCCTTTCTTTCATTTTTCCCGTTCTTTGTTTTGCTTGGGACTAGCAAAAGTTAGGTGTGGGGGTATTTGATTGACATCGTATCATGCATACATTTGTGTCTTATATCCGTTATCTTTAACCTAAACAATGCTACGTAACGTGTTTAATGTTTAAGTTTCAGAAATAAGTAGGTTTGAGGAGAAAAGGCACAAAAAGGACTCAAAAGCAAGGAAAAAGACTGAGTTGTAAGACTTGGGGACTAAGATGCAAGAGGGAAGCACCCGGATGTAAGCCCAAAGGACCAATGAGAAAATCAAGAAACTCCACACCGTCATGAGGAGTAGTTTTGCAATTCGATTCGGTCCTGAGCTCCAACAACCTACTTGAATGCATCAAACATGAAGACATGAAGCCAGAAAACCACACCAAAACCAGGCCGGATCCAGACAATATAGACCGCCAATTGGCGGTCCAAGACCACTGATTGGCGGTCGGTTTTGGTCCGAATCCGCTAAGACTTTGGCGGGTCATGTATTAGGTTGTGTTTAGTCTATTCTTGGTATACAATTAGTCCCATACCGAGGGATTGTCCCGGATTACCTTTTTCTATGACTATAAATAGAACTTTTCCTCGTCATTTGTATACACCCATTGCTTGGTGGCATTCTCTCTACTTGGAGTAAAAGCGTTGAAGCAAAAACTCAAGGTGGAGAAGAATGTCACTTGTAATGTGAGTCATGTAAATAAAATAATTTTTTAGTTTCTTTTAATATTGTCTTGTCTTTTAATTCTTGCATGCTTCTTTAGTTTTATTTCCTTTCAATTAGCTTCTTTAATATTTCTTGCTTGTTTAGTTTAATTTCATTTCAGTAGAATGTTTCATTTTGTTAATGTAGGTTGTAATGTAATGATTAGTGAGTAGTTCCATCCCCATTTGGGGGTGGAGAATAATGTGATGTGATTATGTGATGTATCGGGTGTGTGTTATCTTAATCCTTTGAGCCTTATATGATTTTCATAGTCATCTAATGGGATTTCACTCTTGTCTTTGATATGCTAATGCTCTTGAATGAAGCTCAGCATATGCTTAGACTATTGGACCTATTTTATGGGAATGATGAGGTGAGGATAAGGATGGAGTTGATAAAGGAAATATGGCTTGTAGTGGCATGTGTTTTTGTTGCCCTTACCTTGATTAATGTCTTGTATGTTTTAATGATATTGTGTTATCTTATTTCCTGTGGAGGCATAGTGGGGTTTGGTCTTTATACATGAGTTCGTTTAGTTTCATTCTAATTATTCTCTTGTATGTTTTAATGATATTGTGTTATCTTATTTCATGTGGAGGCAAACTTGGATTTAGTTTTATGATTTTCATGCACTACAAGTTGTGATGAGCATAATTGAACACACACACATACACATATCTTTGTATTCACATTCTTTCTCGACCCCTATAGGGTTTTGTTTTATTGCTTATTTTCCATTTCCTTTTGCATTTTAGTGTAATTTGATCATGACTCCTTTCTCTCCTTTCTTTTCCACTCGCCTTCGAACAAACTAAAGTTGACACACCTCCCATGGATTGACCCGTATTTGCCACCACTTCAACGCGACCGTGCACTTGTGGTTATAATTAAAATGTTCAATCAGGCATGTAGCACCAAAGATATCTTTTTGGTGACTTCTTTCTCCTTGTAGTCTTTCTTTTGTATCTCATATGCCATGAGAATATTCATTCAACCGACAATTTGGTGAGATCTTAGTGGTTATTTTCTCTTTCCATTCGTCGGTAAGTACCAGAAAATCTTTTGAGTCATTTCTCCATCGTTAAAAGTTCTGCCAAGAGCTTTTAGAGAGTTAATGTTCTTGATGAATCGAGTGTGCATCTCACTTATGTTCTCACAGGATTGCATACAAAATGTTCATATTTATGCATGAGCAAATTTATCCTTGTTTCGTTCATTCCAGTAGAACCTTCAGGATGCATTTCTAGATTATGTCATATATCGTATGCACTATCACAACCTCTAATTTTATGTATTCTCCCTCATTTTGTCAATGTTCATGATCTTAAGGAAATTGATTTTAACCTCACAAAATGTTCATGATGCGTGAATTCATTACCACTTCCTTAATTTTGGCTATAGTTAGGAGGTGTGTATGGGGCTAAGATAAATGTCCAATATTTTAAATCATTGGATTATAAATAATTTCTCATTATTTTCTTTCAATATCAATAGTTCAACCCATTAAACAATGGTGACCTAGTAGTAGATAATCTCCCACAATGATTAGAGGTGGATGTCATGCTGATTGACCGTTTTAATAACCCCAATTGCACGGCGGTGATGAAGATGTGGCAAATACGGGTCAACCTCAAGGAGTTGTGAGTGTTGTTGTTGTAGGATCGTGAGGGTCTCTAATTCTAATTACTTTTAAGCTAATTACCTACTTGTTTAATCAACCAAGATATGCACAGCGGAATTTAAACAAATACAAGTAAGCAAATCAAACCACAATGATGACACTAGATTTTTATAGAGGTTCGGCCTCCCGCCTACTTCCTCTCTTGCAAGCTCCGCTCGATCTCCCTCGACCTCCGCTCGCGTCTTCACTATCAATTATGCTCAAGTATGCTCAATTACACATAGTTCCTAAGACTCAAAGAAATACAAATTACATGTCTTCAAATAAGCTTGATTACACGTCTTGACTTGATTTCATTTCTTCCTTGAGTCTTGATCACCTGTAGAAGTTAGCACAAATCAATATATATGTAATGCAACATGTGTGCTACTCTACATGATCACAATTAAGATTAGGTTGATTAAATCATCAAAACGTAGATTAAGGCGAAAAAACCAACAATCTCCCCCTTTTTGATGATGGCAACCTATATCTTAATATTTGAATTTTTTGGTTGTAAACTATGCATATAAATGCTCTCCCTATGGATGTGCATAGTTTTTGTTCAATTTATTTCAAGTTACCCCCTTAATTATCTCTCCCCCTCTAAGATCCATAAAAAAATATAAGATTTAAGCATTGAATTTTGGATGTCTTGTAATGAAGTTGCTCCCCCTAAATTTTGCACTTCATTACACTAAGAAAATGATATTCAATAATCTCCCCCTATCAATATGAATATGATTTTTCGATTAAGTTCAATTCTACTTCTCCCCTAGCAACATCAAGCAAATATTATATTTAAGCATGTGATGTATTCATTTCCCCTTTTTGACATCCATTTTAAAATTTGACACTTAAGCAATGGATGTTATTCAAATTTCAAGATTTGCAATGAATGAATATATGATTTGTCAATTAAGCATATAAAGACTTCGACTAAAACCAATTGGTTGAAAAATTTAGAAGATAAGAATTATACCCACTTTGAAGCTTGAATTGGTTCTAATCTCCATTTGGTGATGCAACCGACTTTGAATTCGACTCTTAAGCTCTCCCGGTCACCACCGATTTCTTCCTCAAGCACCTACAAGTGTAGATTTAGGTACCCAAACAACTTTATGTCCTTGAATATTAGCTTTGGAAATCCAAACCATTTTGTTCTTAGGAGCCTACACACTTGAAGAGCTATGATTAATGAACACATGCTTTCCATTTAGTGTAGTATGAGATACATTGTTTTTCAATTTTGCATTGTATCCTAAACCATGTTTATCTAGTGATTGTCTTTGACTACCTAAAATCATGTCAAGCATCTTGGTTGCATTAGTGAATTTCTCTAGATCTTTTCTTAATTGCACATTGCAAGCTTGAAGATCTAGTTGTTCACTAACAATGGGTGTTGCTTTTAAACTTTCAAGAGTTGATGCATTTGTTTCAAGTTTAGCAAGCACCTCATTCTTCTCATTCATGATTATTTAAATTTGGTATTTGAGATCATTTATTTGCTTTTTAGCATTTTTGTTCATTTCACAAATAATCTCATATTGTTTAACTAAATCATGAAATGCATTTTGAAGTTCATCATGAGAATATGTTTCTTCTTTGGAACATGAACTATCACTAGCATATGACTTAGATGAGCAAGAATGTGATCTAGTAGAGTAAGAGTTAGAGGATACCTCACTTCCTTCATCTTGAATTGCCATGTTGCACATGTGCACATATTCCTTTGTTGATGAAGGTGCGGTTGATTGGGATGAAGATGATGATGATGTATCGTCCCAAGTAGCCTTGTGAGCTTCCAACCTCTTCTCTTTTCTCTTACTCCGCTACTTTTTTCTCATTCTCTCCCTTCTCTCATTTTTCTTCTCCTTCTCTTTTCTTTCATTTTCACTCTCCTCCATCTCCTTCTTCTTTTCTCTCATTTCACTTCTTCTACATCTTCTTTCATTCTTTTCTTCTTTATCCTTCTTGAGGTATTTGAAGAAGTCTTTCGCTAGGACTTCAAGTCCTCATCTTCTACACTCCTCCTTTGTTGGTCAATATTTGCATGTAATCCTAAGGTAGGTTTGTTCTTGGAGGCTTCCTTCTCCTTTCGATGGTTAATTTGGAGCTCATAAGCCATGAGATTTCCAATTAACTCCTCCATCTTGAGTTGGGAAAGGTCGTGTGCTTCTTCAATCGCAACCACCTTATCTTCCCAATCGTTGCTTAGCGACCAAAGGAATTTCTTTGTCATCTCTCCTTCATTTAGTTTTCTTCCAAGAACCAAAAGAGAGTTAGTAATATCGGTGAATTGAGTGTTCATTTCGCTTATGTTTTCATCAATTTGCATAGAAAAAATCTCATATTTATGCATAAGGAGACTAATGCGGGTTTCCTTAGTTTTGCTATCCTCCTCAAGATGTATTTGTAATCTATGTCATATTTCATATGTACTTTCACAACCCCTAATCCTATTATATTCACCCTCATTTAGCCCACAATATAGAATGTTCATGATTTTTGAGTTCATCTCAATTTCTTTCATTTTGGGCCTAGTAAGTGAATCTAATTCATCTTCATTTGTGGGTGTGTATGAAAAAACATCTAATACTTAAGGTCATTTGAAATTAGGAAAATTTTCATCCTATTCTTCCAAAAATCATAGTTTGACCCATTTAGTAAAGGAGGTCGAGTTGTGCATAAACCCTCTACATGATTAGATGTGCTAGCCATTGCTAAAAATTACGGTTAAGTAATGAAATTTAGCTCACAAGGGTTTGATACCAAGTGTAGGATCGTGAGGGCCTCTAATTCTAATCACTTTTAAGCTAATTACCTACTTGTTTAATCAACCAAGATATGCACAGCGGAACTTAAACAAATACAAGTAAGCAAATCAAACCACAATGATGACACCAATTTTTTATAGAGGTTCGGCCTCCCACCTACTTCCTCTCATGCAAGCTCCGCTTGATCTCCCTCGACCTCCGCTGGCGTCTTCACTATCAACCTCGTTCTGGGCCGAGATTAAGCCTTTTACAAAACAAGCTCCACGAACACCCTCGTGAGCTTGACTTTCTTCTCTCACAATCCGAGAGGAACACTTCGGGCTTTCACCAAAGTCCTTGCTTCTTTACAACTGAGATCTTGAGTGGAACACACTCTCTAACTTGAACACACTTATCTTAGGATGTGGAATTGATGCTAAGATGTGAAAGTTTAAGCTTGGAGAGTAGGATTTGGGGAATGAGAGACTTGGTAGTGTATTTGACAAATGGAAGTGTTAGAGTTGTCTAATTATGTCAAGGGAACACCTATTTATAAGCTCCTAAGGTATTATAGCCGTTGTGGTTAAGTTGGGTAAGAGTTGTGTAGGAAACACAAAACAAAAATCTGCAGGACCCAAATCTGAGTAAATTTGGTCGACCGGATCGGGCTGAACGGTTGACAATTTTGGACACGGTTCGGTCGACCGGTAAAGGAACGGTCGACCGCCCAAGGCTATATTCTAGGTACACTTAAGTTATCGGTCGAACACCAAGATAGGTTCGGTCGACCGATTTATAACAGGCTCTACGGGGTTGACAAATAAGATCAAATTCGGTCGACCGAACGAAGGTCCACGGTCGACCGAAAACCGACAGACACTTTGGGTTTGTCAAGAAACATAAGTTCGGTCGACCGAACAAGGTCCTCAGTCGACCGATAGGAAAATACATTTTTGGGGTATTTGGAAAAATATGAATACGACCGTTGGGTATATACAACAAGAATAACGGTCAGAACAGTAAGTTGAAACGGTCGATCGAAAGAGATGGTGCGGTCGACCGAAACTAGACAGGGAAACACAAACTGGATTACTTGATCATCCGGTCGACCGAACAACATGTTGCGGTCGACCGAACGACATGTTGCGGTCGACCGAATGTGGGCAGACAGTTAGGGTTTAGGTTTAGTTTTTTCCGATCTAAGTTCGGGTGATCTATTGAAGTCGAAATTATGTGAAATTTCGTGTGTGACTTCTATGAGGAACCTAGTGTGTGTTTAAGTTGATTTTAGCTCAAGTATGCTCAAAATACACAAGTTCGTAAAGACTCAAAGAAATACAAAATACATGTCTTAAAATGAGCTTGATTACATGTCTTGACTTGATTTCCTTTCTTCCTTGAGTCTTGATCACCTGTAGAAGTTAGCACAAAGCAATATATATGCAATGCAATATGTGTGCTATTCTACATGATAACAATTAAGATTAGGTTGATTAAATCATCAAAACATAGATTAAGGCCAAAAAGCCAACAATTGTGACTACCATACTCGAGTGGGAAAGGAGATGAAAATGAGGGGATTGTGCTAAACTAACTATACTAAATGATAAATTAATCAACAATTAAACTAAACCCCCATTAAGTGGAGGTGTGTGGGTATGTGTGTGAGTGGTTCTTGAATACAAGAGGAACAAGTGTGTAAAGTAGGTGAAATCAACTTGAAACTACTGTGGAGTCTAATTAACATCAAGGGGCACCACCTTAAGGGAATTGATCATGATGCTATGTTCATGATCTTAAGTTCAATTGATCTTAAAGGGCACCACCTATAGTCATCAAGATAAGGTGGGGGTTTTCATCACCCCTCCCTTAGCCCCACAAACCACACTTAAGTGAAGCCTAACTTAAAATCAAGTAGACATCGGCTCTAAGGACTTTGGGCGCACTTAGGAGACAACCTCATTCTCGACGTCAAGGCCTGAACATCGTCGTTTGCTTAGTTGCAATGAGACTTTTGGGACCTCCGGGTGTTGACTTTCTCATTCGGCTTTGTGACATTCGACCAAGGGAGGTGAGACATTTGGGAGTGTGGGGAGTCAAATCAGGTATCGTCTACCCTAAGGACCTATAGTCAGCCTTTGGTTGTTTGAGTAGTGTATGCTAGTTTAAGCTTCTACCCTCACCCGTACCCACGCTAGTTTTTAAGGCTTCTTCTATTCTCACTTGAGTCTTCTCCTCTACTTCTATCGTTTAGTCTCCCCTTTACACCATTTCTCTTAGTGTTTTATGGTTGAGTTGAGCATTTTTTGTGTGTGCTTGATCTAGTGGTGGTGAGACTAGTCAATTTAAGAGTGTTATTGTCGAGATGGATGGTTACATGGGTGATCATTCATTTCATTGTTGGGACCAAGACCACTCTCCCTGGTATACCCAACCCATGTATCCTGGGGTGCCTCAGACTAACACCTAGCATGGTTGGGACAATCTTAATTGTGTGGCTGAGCAATCTTCAGATTGGGGTAATATGAGATAGGCACTGACTGCTAGAGCATCATCTAGTTGTGTCGGATCATATGTTAGTCAACAAACTGAGACATTACAAGAAACTTTGGTTTCTTTCATGCGTGCGGTAGAGGATATGAGTTCACCGGTGGCTCTAGTAGCCATACCATGTGACTATTGCGGGTTGAGTGCTCACATTATCGGGGAATGTCCTTATGTTCTCCCAGAGCCTTAGTATGAGCATACTTTTCCCCAAAATATGCAATGTGACCTTTACGTATCCGCATACAACTCAAGAGGGATGGATTCATATGGAGACAATATTGATTCAAATTTTTATACCTCATACCCACCCTATTATTCTCCTCCCGAATACCCACATCCCGACCAACCACCACCCATGACCACATTGACTAGTTCTCAGCCTATCAACTCCCAACCCATCCAATTCCCAAATTCTGACATGTACCTCATTGTTGACCACAAACTTGATTCTTTAGAACAAACCCTCCAACTGTTCGTGGAAACGACTCAAAAATTATTGAAGTCCAATTTGAATTCCTTTTAAACTTTTGAAATGCAAGTGAGTCAAATGACATAACAATTAAGTGAACGTGAGTAGGGTGGCCTTTCTTGTCAACATAAGGATTTATCTTTTGATAACGAACCATCACCACATCCACAAATTCAAAGCATAATCTTTCAGAGTCATACTCCTAGTCAATTTGAGGGACATGCGATTTCAAATCATGATAACTTGGTTGGAGATTTGATTCAAGTTGAGAATAGCATTGACCAGTTTCATTATGAGTCGGTACAAGATTGTGCCTTATCTTTTTGTCCCGTGGCCTTTGAGCCACATGATCTTAATGTTGTGCCTTTTGAGAACTCACCTTTGGTGGAGCAATAGCTCCCTAATACCTTTAATTTCATACGACATGGTGAGAGTTTGCCTCTCACTATAGTTCCTGATCATCTTTAAAATGAAGGGACACCAAACAACCACATTGCTAAAAAGGGTAATGCGAGTTCCTTAAAGGATACCTTGGGTAAGAGACTGACTTTCTGTTCGCCTAGTGTGTCGAGCACGGATAATGAGGTTGTTGGCATCGTTCCGGGCTCTGGCGCACCAACCTGTTGGTTGGAGAGTTTGGATTGACAATCATAACTTTAATACCACAACGGGAGAAACACTTCTTCCGTTGCTCAATTACGACCAAACTCTTGAGAGGTTCAAGCTCTTTAAGTTAGATCCTTTGAATCATATGCATTTGTGTCTTGATCATGAACCTCTCCTTGCATCTTGTGCATTTTGTGAGGGGGACCACTAATGAGTATTTTGGCCCCACGTGATGTCATGTTCCCATTCCAAGTACATTGACCCACTTTTAAGGGTCACATTTGATGTTCTTTGAAAAATGACGATGTGAACTTATTTTTGTACATAGTTATATTTGAGAAAAATGAATCGAAGAGTGAGTATAGGTTGTTGTGGGTCCCAACCCTTGTGTATTTGGGTCCCATTTGTTTAACGTATTTGTCTCCCTTCTTAAGTATCTCACAGGTTTTTGGGAATTTGGGTATATGTCCATCACCATAACCACGAACTTCTTTTTGCGCTTAACGTTGGTGAAATCTTTTCTTTTTCATGCATAAATCCATATAGTATTATATTCACATTCATTGACGACAATGCATGAAGAAAGTGTGTGGGGGTGCTTTACATGTGTTTATAGCCGAGTCTTTTCTTTTTCTTTTGTTTGTATTGTTAGGGTCATGATAGTGTGCTACAATTTACATTGATATATTTGTCAAACCATGATCCTTGGGTGACTTGCCTTCTTTTGCATTGCATAGTGCTTTAAGTTTTTCATTTCTTTCAAAATGTTTATGTGTTTGTGAAAGAAAATGTTTATTGGTTTTGCGTGTGTTTAGCATGTGCAAAACCATTGAGAGGCAAAGTAAAAAGGAAGCTCCCAAAATTAACTTGAACATGATGCATTAGGATATCTACTGCACCGGCTTTAGGTCTTATCTAGTCGTAAGGATGCACCTCAGTTTTCCTTTAGGGGAAAGTAATCATAGGGTTTCATTACTCAAACTAATAAAAAAGTTCACCCTGAACCCAGTGAGTCAAATAATTCATGTCTATTAGTATAATGAAGTTTGTTGTAGTCAGGGACCCTTCAACTGCTGTTGTAAACCTTAAGTGTAGGGGTTTTGGTTCAAATGTAGATAAGAAATAATTTAGTATGATGTTCCCTCTTCTCGCACTGTTCCTATCCCTCGGCAAATTAAGTCCGAGGGGACGTAGTACTTGGTGCTTTCGAGTCATCTGACTTGGGATGCACCGACTGAACTCCCATTACACGGTTGGTATGGATCTCCCTATGTGGATATTTAGGGGAAGGTGTACGTGATAATGTAAGTCCTCACATGCAATGATGTACGGAAACAGAGGTTCAGTTCTCAATGGAAAGGAAAAAGCAAACAAAAGTAAATAACAGAAAAGGAAAAAAACTCGACTATGTACACACGTAAAGCACCCCCAACACTTCATGCATTATCCTCAATGAATGTGAGTATGATACTACATGAATTTATGCATGAAAAATAAAAGATCTCACCAACGTGAAGTGCAAAAGGAAGTCCATGGTTATGTTGATGGACATATACCCAAATTCCCAAAAACTTGTGAGATACTTAAGAAGGGAGACAAATACGTGAAACAAATATGTCTCAAATACACAAGGGTTGAAGACCACAACAACCTATGCTCACTCTTGGAGTCTTTTTTCTTCGTTTTCTTTTTTTTCAAATATAACTATGTAAAAAAATAAGTTCCCATCGTGATTTGCCAAAGGACATCAAATGGGAACCTCAAAAGTGGGTCAATGCACTTGGAATGAGAACACGACACCGCACGGGGCCAAAATACTCTTGTGTGCCCCCCTCACAAAGTGCACAAAATGCAAGGAAAGGTTCATGATCAAGACGCAAAGGAGTATGATTCAGAGGATCAAATTTAAATAACTTGAACCTCTCAAGAGTTTGGTCGCAATTGAGCAATGGAAGAAGAGTTTCTCCTGTTGCGGTATTGAAGTTATGATTGTCAATCCAAACTCTCCAACCAACATGCTTGTGAGCTAGAACAAGACCAACAACCTCTTATCCTTGCCCAACGCACGAGGCAAACGTAAAGTGGGTCTCTTACCCAAGGTATCCTCTAAGGAACTCCCAATACCCTCATTGGCAATGTAGTTGTTTGGTGTCCCTTCATTTTCAAGATGATCAAGAACAATAGTGAGAGGCAAACTCTCACTTGGTCGTATGAAATTAGGGGTATTAGGGAGCTCTTGCTCCACCAAAGGTGAGTCCTAAAGAGGCACAACATTAAGATCATGTGGCTCAAGGGCCACAAAACAAAAGACAAGACACAATCCTATGCCGACTCATAATTAAAATGGTCCATGCTATTCTCAATGTGAATCGAATCCCCCACCAAGTGATCATGAATAAACCCCAAGTCCCTTAGACTGACTAGGAGTATGACTTTGACAGATTGTGCTTTGAATTTGTGGATGTGATGGTGGTTAGATATCAAAAGATGAATTCTCATGTTGACAAGAATGGTCACTATCCTCATGTTTACTCAATTGTTGTATCATTTGACTCACATCATTTCCATAGTTTGCAAGGAATTCAAGTTGGACTTCAATAAATTTTGAGTGCTTTCCATGAACATTTGGAGGGTTTGTTATAAAGAATCAAGGCTGGGGTCAATAGAGAGGTTCATGTCAGAATTTGGGAAATTGATGGGTTGGGTGTTGATAGGCTGACAATTAGTCCATGTGGTCATGAGTGGTAGTTGCTTGGGATGTGGGTATTTGGAAGGAGAATAACAGCGTGTGTATGATGTATAAAAATTTGAATCAATATTGTCTCGCCATGAATTCATTCCTCTTGGGTTGTACGGGGATGCGTAAAGGTTACATTGAGCATTTTAGGAAAATGTATGCTCATACTAAGGCCTTGGAGGAACATAAGGACATTCCCCCAAAATGTGACCACTCAACCCGCAACAATCACACAGTACGGCTACTGGAGCCGCCAGTGCACTCATATCCTCTACCATACGCATTAAAGAGGCCAAAGTGTGTTGTAATGTATTAGTTTGTTGACCAATATGATATGACAAACTAGATGGTGGTCTAGCAGTCGGTGTCTCTCTCATGTTACCCCAATTGGAAGACTGCTCAGCCACACAATTAAAATTGTCCCAACCATGTTGGGTATTAGTCCGAGACACCCCTGCTTCATGGGTCCTAAATACCAGGAAGAATTGTCCTGGTCCCAACAATGAAATGGATGGTCGCCCATGTAACCATCCATCTTGACAATGTACTCGAGTCGACCACTCTCACCACTACGAGGCCAAGCTCACAAAAAGTGCTCGACTCGACCCTAAAATGTTTATAGAGAGTGTAAAAGGGAGGAGAATATAACGTAGAAGTAGGTGAGAAGAAGAATGTTGGGATCGTGTGGGTCTATGGGTCCACAATTAAGGCTAATCACCTAATAATCTACTTGTTTAAGCAATCAAATGCGCAGCGGAATAAACAAAGAAGTAAAGAAAGAATAATAGAATGCAAACCACAATCGACACGAGGGATTTTATAGAGGTTCGGCACCCCACCCGGGTCCTAGTCCTCTCTTGTAAGCTCCACTCGACTCCGCGAGCTCCGCCTACATCTTCACTAACCACTCCCCGTTCCGGGCCGGGAGAGAATGCCTTTTACAAAACAAACTCCGCGAACAACCTCACGAGCTTGACTTTCTTCTCTCACAATCCGAGAGGAACACTTCGGGCTTTCACCGAAGTCCTTGCTTCTTGTACAAAGGTTGAGTGGAACAACACTCTCTAATTCTTGAGCACACTTGAGTAGGATTAAGGAATTGATCACTAAAGTGTGGAAATTGAGGTTTTGAGTGTTTGAGATTCTCTCTAAAGTTTGGGACAAGTTTGTAGTGGGAGAGTTGTGTTAAAATGTATTTTACAACTCCTTATATAGGCATTACAGAGAATAGATCTGTTGGGACAAGATTTGATTGGGTTTTGTGCAAAGCACACAAAGCAGAAAATCGGGCTGCAAATCTGTCCAGAAACGGTCGACCGAAAGGTGAAACGGTCGACCGAACTCTTGGGTTCGTTGAAGACACGGTCGACCGAAATATGGAATGGTCGACTGAACTCTTAAGTTTGTTAATGAAACGGTCGACCGAACAGGGTTACCGGTCGACCGAACTAATGTTTTGGTAGAGGGAAAAATGGATCGGTCGAACGAAATAGTATCGACCGATAGCAGGGAATTCTTGACAAGGTTAAATGGTCGACCGAACTGGGCAAATGGTTCGACCGTTTGGTAAAGTATATGGGGGTGTATATAGTTTTAATACGAATACGACCGTTGGGTATATACGACAAGAATAATGGTCGGAATAGTAAGTTCAAACGGTCGACCAAAAGAGATGGTGCGGTCGACCGAAACTAGACAGGGAAACACAAACTGGATTACTTGATCATCCGGTCGACCGAACGGCATGTTGCGGTCGACCGAATGTGGGCAGACAGTTAGGGTTTAAGTTTAGTTTTTTCCGATCTAAGTTCGGGTGATCTATTGAAGTCGAAATTATGTGAAATTTCGTGTGTGACTTCTATGAGGAACCTAGTGTGTGTTTAAGTTGATTTTAGCTCAAGTATGGTCAAAATACACAAGTTCCTAAAGACTCAAAGAAATACAAAATACATGTCTTCAAATGAGCTTGATTACATGTCTTGACTTGATTTCCTTTCTTCCTTGAGTCTTGATCACCTGTAGAGGTTAGCACAAAGCAATATATATGAAATGCAATATGTGTGCTACTCTACATGATCATAATTAAGATTAGGTTAATTAAATCATCAAAACATAGATTAAGGCCAAAAAGCCAACAATCTCCCCCTTTTTGATGATGGCAACCTATATCTTAATTCTATCTAAATACATGGAATTTGTATATGTAAACTATGCATATTAATGTTCCCCCTATGGATGTGCATAGTTTTTGTTCAATTTTATGCCAAATTCCAAGTTACCCCCTTAATTATCTCTCCCCCTTTGACATCCATCAAAAACAACAATTAATTAAGACTTTAAGCATATAATTTGGATGTCTTGTAATGAAGTTGCTCCCCCTAAATTTTGCCCTTCATTACACTAATAAAAGATATAACATTTAAGCTCCCCTATCAATAAGGCTAGATGAAAACTAGGAATATGATTCAAGTTAAGTTCATTTAAGTTTCTACTCAAGCCTTATTCTAACATCCATTCAAAATTTGACATTTATAGTCAATGGATGTGATATATGATTTGCAATGAATAGGGTTAATGATTTTCAATGAATTGAACTTCTAAAGACATGACAATTAAGCATATAGACTAGTCTAGACTTGAACCGATTTAATCAAAAATCTTAGAGGATAGGAAATTATACCAACTTGAAGCTTGAATTGGTTCCAATCTCATTTGGTGATGCAACCGGATTTGAATTTGACTCTTGAGCTCACCCGGTCACCACTGATTCCTTCATCAAGCACCTACAAGTGTAGATTTCGGTACCCAAACAACTTTGGGTCCTTGAATGTTAGCTTTGGGAACCCAAACCAATTTGGTTTTAGGATTCCACACACTTGAGGAAGTATGCTTTACAACTAAGTGCTTTCCATTTAAAGTTGTATAGGAAGCATGGTTTTTCAATTTGACATTAAATCCTAAACCATATTTTTGCAAAGATTGTCTTTGACTTCCTAATAGCATGTTAAGCATCTTAGTTCCATTTGTGAATTTTTCTAGATCTTTTCTTAATTGCATATTGTAAGCATGAAGATCTAAATGTTCACAATCTATGGGTGTTGCTTTTAATTTATCAAGATTTGATGCATTGTTTTCTAGTTTAGCAACCACCTCATTCTTCTCATTCATGCATGTTTCAATTTGACTTTGGAGATCTTTGATTAGCTTTCTAGCATTCTTATTTTTATCACAAATGATCTCATATTGTTTAACTAAGTCATGAAATGCATTTTGAAGCTCAACATGTGTATACGTTTCTTCATTAACACTAGAATGTGAGCTATCACTATAATATGACTTAGTTGAGCATGAATTACTAGAGCAAGAGTTAGATTCTACCTCACTTCCTTCATCTTGAATGGCCATGTAGCACATGTGTGCATATTCTTTTGTTGATGAAGGTGTGGTTGATTTGTATGACGATGAATCGTCCCATGTAGCCTTGTGAGCTTCCAACCTCTTCTCTTTTCTCTTACTCTTCTCCTTTTCTCTCCTTCTCTCCCTCCTCTCATTTTTCTTCTCCTTCTCTTTTCTCTCATTTCCACTCTCTTCCTTCTCCTTCTTTTCACTCTTTTCACTCCTTCTAACTCTTCTTTCATTCTTTTCTTCTTTATCATTCTTGAGGTATTTGAAGAAGTCTTTTGCTAGGACTTCAATGTCCTCATCTTCTACACTCTTCCTCGGTTGGTCAATGTTTGCATGTAATCCCAAGGTGTGTTTGTTCTTGGAGGCTTCCTTCTCCTTTCGATGGTTGATTTTGAGTTCATATGCCATGAGATTTCCAACGAGTTCCTCCATCTTTAATTTTGAAAGATCGTGCGCCTCTTCAATTGCGACGACTTTATCTTCCCAATCGATGCTAAGTGACCGGAGGAACTTCCTTGTCATCTCTCCTTCATTGATTTTTCTTCCAAGAACCAAAAGAGAGTTACTGATATTGGTGAAGCGAGTGTTCATTTCGCTTATGTTTTCACCGATTTGCATAGAAAAAATCTCATATTTATGCATGAGGAGGCTAATGCGAGTTTCCTTAGTTTTGCTATCCCCCTCATGATGCATTTGCAATCTATGTCAAATCTCATATGCACTAACACACCCTCTAATCCTATTATATTCACCCTCATTTTGCCCACAATATAGAATATTCATAATTTTTGAGTTCATCTCAATTTCTTTCATTTTGGGCCTAGTGAGTGAATCTAATTCATCTTCATTTGGGGGTGTGTATGGATTTTGGAGAAACATCCAATACTTAAGGTCATTTGAAATTAAGAATATTTTCATTCTATTCTTCCAATAATCATAATTTGACCCATTTAGCAAAGGAGGTCGAGTGGTGCATAATCCCTCTACGTGATTAGATGTACTAGCCATGCTAAAAATACGATTAAGTATAGAATTTAGCGCAAAAGCCTCTGATACCAAATGTTGGGATCGTGTGGGTCTATGGGTCCACAATTAAGGCTAATCACCTAATAATCTACTTGTTTAAGCAATCAAATGCGCAGCGGAATAAACAAACAAGTAAAGAAAGAATAATAGAATGCAAACCACAATCGACACGAGGGATTTTATAGAGGTTCGGCACCCCACCCGGGTCCTAGTCCTCTCTTGTAAGCTCCGCTCGACTCCGCGAGCTCCGCCTACGTCTTCACTAACCACTCCCCGTTCCGGGCCGGGAGAGAACGCCTTTTACAAAACAAACTCCGCGAACAACCTCGCGAGCTTGACTTTCTTCTCTCACAATCCGAGAGGAACACTTCGGGCTTTCACCGAAGTCCTTGCTTCTTGAACAAAGGTTGAGTGGAACAACACTCTCTAATTCTTGAGCACACTTGAGTAGGATTAAGGAATTGATCACTAAAGTGTGGAAATTGAGGTTTTGAGTGTTTGGGATTCTCTCTAAAGTTTGGGACAAGTTTGTAGTGGGAGAGTTGTGTTAAAATGTGTTTTACAACTCCATATATAGGCATTAGAGAGAATAGATCCGTTGGGACAAGATTTGATTGGGTTTTGTGCAAAGCACACAAAGCAGAAAATCGGGCTGCAAATCTGTCCAGAAATGGTCGACCGAACTCTTGGGTTCGTTGAAGACACGGTCGACCGAAATATGGAATGGTCGATTGAACTCTTAAGTTTGTTAATGAAACGGTCGACCGAACAGGGTTACCGGTCGACCGAACTAATGTTTTGGTAGAGGGAAAAATGGATCGGTTGAACGAAATAGTATTGACCGATAGCAGGGAATTCTTGACAAGGTTAAACGGTCGACCGAACTGGGCAAATGGTTCGACCGTTTGGTAAAGTATATGTGGGTGTATATAGTTTTAATACGAATACAACCGTTGGGTATATACGACAAGAATAACGGTCGGAACAGTAAGTTCAAACGGTCGATCGAAAGAGATGGTGCGGTCGACCGAAACTAGACAGGGAAACACAAACTGGATTACTTGATCATCCGGTCGACCGAACGACATGTTGCGGTCGACCGAATGTGGGCAGACAGTTAGGGTTTAGGTTTAGTTTTTTCCGATCTAAGTTCGGGTGATCTATTGAAGTCGAAATTATGTGAAATTTCGTGTGTTACTTCTATGAGGAACCTAGTGTGTGTTTAAGTTGATTTTAGCTCAAGTATGCTCAAAATACACAAGTTCGTAAAGACTCAAAGAAATACAAAATACATGTCTTCAAATGAGCTTGATTACATGTCTTGACTTGATTTCCTTTCTTCCTTGAGTCTTGATCACCTGTAGAGGTTAGCACAAAGCAATATATATGCAATGCAATATGTGTGCTACTCTACATGATAATAATTAAGATTAGGTTAATTAAATCATCAAAACATAGATTAAGGCCAAAAAGCCAACAAAGATGACTCAGAGGAGAAAGGAAGTATCCATAGAGCAAGCATGGGTAAATGGTGAGGGTAGAAACCTAATCTATCAAACACGACTCAAACGAGCTTAGACTGGCTATGGGTCCTTAGACTAGACAATGCATAACCACGACTCTCCAAACTCCCAAATGCCTCACCTCCCTCGGCCAAATGTCACAAAGTCGAATGAGAAAGTCAAGACCCGGATGTCCCAAAAGTCTCAATGCATCTAAGCAAACGACGACGTTCAGTCCATAACGTCGAGAGAGGGATTGTCTCCTAGGTGCGCTTGAATCCTAGTGGTCAATGTCTACTTGATTTTAGATTAAGGGTTTTGATTAATGTGAGTTTTGGGGCTAAGGAAAGGGTGATGAAGTCCCCTACCTTATCTTGTATGGGACATCCCCTCTTTAAAGTAGTTTGATTCCTAAACTAGCAATCAAGCCCTTCAATCAAACACTTACTTTACTCTTGTCTTGATTCACCTTACTAACTGTTGCACGCTCCAACCATGAACGAATGAGAGAATGGGTGCACATACCTCATGCCAACACTCAACAATAGAAAAAAATAAAGCAAAGAAAAGATGAATGCGTACAAGGTCTATAAATGATGCATGACCTAGATGGCAAGCCACTAATCTTTTGCTTTAACTTTTAAGGTCCAAGTTTTATGAAATGGGGATTGATGGGTTTATTGATTAATCTGGAAGCAATCTACAGGTTTAGACAAGCAAAATTGGGCTCTCAGACAGCTATAGTGGCATTTCCAACAACCGGAAAAAATAAGGGGCAAACAGAGTTCACCAGGCCGCCAATCATGAGTCTTGGACCGGTACTTTGCGGTCTTGATAGCTTTAAACACTCCCAAAATTTCCTGCTGCTTCCCCAGTATACTTTCAACATCCTGAAATAAAACAAAACTAAAACCAAAATATTAAATCCACTTGAATCATCCAAACCAAACTCTGGAAAGAGCACCTCCCCGACAACGACACCAAAAACTTGATTGATTCAGTTATAATACCGCAAGTTCACAACCACGATGAAGCAGTGGCAAGTACAGGTCGAGTCCACAGGGAGGTGTGTCAACTCTGGTTCTTTAGAAATCAAGTGGAAAATAAAGGGGAGAAGAGGTTTGATTACACTAAACAAACAACTAACAAACGGGAAAGATGAAAACACAAGACTAACATGAAACTAAACTAGCAACCCACAACAAGAAAGATGGAATTCAGTAAGGAAAAACCCCCAACGGGTGGAGTGTGTGTACCCAAGTAATAAGGTGGTGAAGAATGCATTCAATAAGGCAGAAGTGTAGGTTGTGTTTTCATGCATATGAAGTACCTCATGGTTGTGGCAAAACCTATCATTCCAATCACTAACCTAATTGATTAACATGAGCATAAACAAGTTGGTTACTAAGAACTTAAACAAGCATGAGAAGTACCTAATGGTTATGGAAAAACCCATCAAGTTGAGTATTCTTGTTTAAACAAACAAGTATACATTCACATTCATCACATATTTCAAAAGATAACATTCATCCATTCTTCATTACATGTATACACATCATCTTCAACCCCAAAGGGGGATAAACTACTTACTATACATCAAGCTACAAATTATATTAAGAAAGAAGGACATTCTAACTAATTATACTAAGATTAAGAAAATAAGACTAAACTAAACATGCAAGCATTAAAAGAGACAATATTAAACAAAACTAGGAAGAATTATATTATTTACATGACTCACATCACCAGTAGCATTCTTGTCCACTTGAGTTTTGCTCCAAGGCGTACTCCAAGTAGAGAGAATGACCACCAAGCAATGGGTGTATTACAAAGGAGGAGGAAGCGTTCTATTTCTAGACATGAAAAAGGCAACTGGGGACAATCCCCTGATGTGGGACTAATGAAACTTCTACAAATGGATAAAAACAACATAATACATAACCGCGAGAAGTCATGTCGAATTCTGACCAACATGGACCGCCAATTGGAGGTCTCGGGCCGCCAGTTCGTGGTCACTTTTTGTTCTACTGATGTGGCCCGATTTCAGATATCTTCTTTAGTACTTCAATTCTTCACATGGGTGTACTCATATATGTTATTGGAGTCTGAGTTAGAATTTAATTGCCAAAATGCTCCTCATGATGATGTGGAGTTTCTCGGTTTTCTATTTAGTCCTTCTTGCTTACATCCAAGTCCTTCCCTCTTCAAATGGATCCTTGTGTATGACCGAGAGGTCCATTTTGCTTCATTTAAGTCCTTTTGTCATACGTTTCAGTCATTTTTCTCTTCCATTCTCTTCTTTATTACCTAATACCTGA
The DNA here is from genome assembly GCA_963682175.1 of Triglochin maritima. Classification (NCBI taxonomy): domain Eukaryota; kingdom Viridiplantae; phylum Streptophyta; class Magnoliopsida; order Alismatales; family Juncaginaceae; genus Triglochin; species Triglochin maritima. Next base: position 17,623,956 of record OY821785.1, read on the forward strand.
AATATAACAATAAACACTCGAGTAGCACAATATTGAGGTAAAATTAAGGATATATAGCATGAATATGATGCGTGATATGCTACTAATCAAATACCCCCACACTTTACCTTTTGCTAGTCCCGACCAAAGCAAAGAAAGAGAAAAATATGAAAAATAGGGAAATCCTAACTCACTTTCGTAGGAATCACGATTGTACTTAGCACGTGCAATAAGCCATTAAACTCCTTTTCGCCAAGGAGTGGTGTCTCCTAAAGGTTTTCACCTGATATACCCACAAAATCCGAACATTGATGTATTATTCAACTTAGAAACTTGACTTGTCGGACCTACTTCTGTCTATCATTGGACACAGAAATCCAACAAACAGACTCTATATATGTATCCAGTCCACACACCAAGCCCAATGAAACATTCGTGCAAGTTAATTAAGGACTTAAGTGAAAGACATGGGCAACCTTAACATCCTCAAGTGGTACAATGTGTGTAGTCCATTAAGGTTCTTATTTGTATTACTTTTTTTCGCCTCTTTGTCATTTTCCTTTTTTTCCTTTTTATATTATTTGGTGTGTAATTCTCCCTGGGTCAGGTTTCATGCATCATTGCCTATGAGGACTTACATTATCACGTATATCTTCCTCCAAATCTCCACATAGGGCGATCCCTACCACCCGTGTAGTGGGAGTTCGGTCGGTGCATCCTAATTCAGATGACTCAAAAGCACCAGGTACTAAGCCCCCCCAGACCTAATTTCCCGAGTGTTAGGAGCCTATTTGTCTTTAATTTACCAAATACTCCTCAAGATCATGGTATTGAAGGATTTTTGTGCCCGAAATATTTTTCTTGCGTTCAAGTCTCTTTGGATTTCATCTAGATCCTTCCTGATTTGCAGATGGGTCCTTGTGCATGACAAACATGTCAACTTTGCTTCGTTTAAGTTCTTCATTCTTGCATTTCAGTCCTTTTCTCTTCCTTTCTCTTCTCTATTACCTAACACCTGAAACACCACAAAGAAACACTTGAGTAGCACAAAATTGGGGTAAAATAAAGGATATATAGCATGAATTTGATGTATGATATGCCACTAATCACATGCTAAACTACGATTGAGTAGATGAAATTAGCAACCTAATGCTCTGATACCAATTGTTAGGATCGATGGTCCTAATCGCAAACTAAATACAAAATTAGATAGATAAAAGAGTGCAAACCACAAAGTCGATGCAAGAGATTTTTATAGAGATTCGATCAAAACCACCTAATCTAGTCCTCTCCTTGAGTTCTGATCGATCCCTTGATCCTTACTGAAGTATTCACTATTCGATCTCTGTTATGGGCCAAGATTAATGTGTTTAAGGCATGAGCCTTTGCGAACACCCTTGTCTTGCTTGATTTTCTTCTCTCAAAAGCTGAGAGGGATCATCCAAAAAGCTTTATGACTTTGGTGATTCTTGGTGTCGTATAATGCATCCTTGTTATAAATCATTTATTTTACCCCATATTTGTGCTACTCGGGTATTTATTTCTTACATTTCAGGGCTTTGGTAATAAAAAAGAGAATGAAAGCAAAAATGACCTAAATGCAAGAAGACATGACTGATTTGGAAGCCTTATGGACCTGTTTGCAATGTTGAAGGACTGAATTGCTAGTCAGGAAGGACCTAGGTGAAAACCAGGAGGAACCTTATCGTAAAGAAAATATTTTGGTAAACAAAAGTCGATAATCTCATAAACCTGAGGAGTAATTTAACAATTCAGACCAAACATGCTCGCACCAACAGCTCCGGGTGCACCTACATGCTAAATTGGTGAACTTAAGTGGTGGTGAAATTTGGGGCTAATCCGACCCAAAAGAGCCGCTAGTAGTGGACCCAAATCCACCACTGGTGGATCGGTTGGGTGATTGGCACCTTACTTTCTCTAGCGAGCTGGGTATTTCGGTAGACGTACTTCGGAGTATCTAGATCTGATTTGCAGCATCCCGATTGTGCCCAGATTAATCCAGACCTTCTAATCTTGTATAAATACACTTGTAACCTTCCATTCTTCCTCCTTCTTACTCTTTCTCCTCATTAGGTTAAGCTTATTTTCTTGCTTAGTAGTGTAGTGGTGGAGAGGAGAAAACACCAATCTTGTAATCTTTTTTTATTAATCAAAGGTCTGTTGTTGTTGTTGTTTACATTCTTGTCTTGCTTAGATTTAGTCTTCTTTACTTGTTCAAGTGATGCTTTACTTTGTTATTTTCTTTGTTAATGAAATGATTAGTATCCATCCCCATTTAGGGTTGGAGGATGATGTGAAGTGTGGAAGTAGTTAGATTTGTGTTTGTATTTAATAATAATCTCGGTGCTTCAAATGATTTCCATAGCCATTTTGATGGATTTCTCACTGTTGCCTTTGATATGTTAATGGTCCTAATGAATGCTTAACACATGCTTTGGTTAATGGGTCCACTTAATGGGGAATGATGATGTGAGGATAATTTGAGTGTATAAAGAGATAAAGATGACATGTGGAAGCATGTGGCCTTATCTTGATTAACACAAATCTTAATTCATGTGGAGACATAGTCGGAGTTGTGGTCATTATGGATTTCTATGTTCTCCATGTCATTATAGAGATAAGATTGACATGTAATTTTTGTTGTTGTCTTTTTCCTCATCTTGATTTGTATTTTGTATGTTTTAATGATGATGCTAAATCTTAATCCATGTTGAGACACACATAGGATTGTGGTGATTATAGATTTCCATGTTATGCATGTCATTAACACTTAGTTATACACACACATGTATCACACATCTACACTTCTGCAGGCATTCTCTACCTCCTACGAGACTAGTCATATTAGGTTGTTTTGGTGATTCACGTGACATTAGATATTTAGTTTCAATACACTCAATCTTCATTTTCTTCCCCCACTCGGATATGGTTGATGTCGACCCAACCACTTTAATATGGGTGTGCACTTGCAGTTTTTAACTTAAAATCCCAATCAAGTTTTGGTACCATTGTCGGGGAGCAAGTTTTTGGTTTTCGTGTTTACCATTTCAAGGGTTTGTTTCATTTTTTGTTTTTTGTTTTCTATTTAGATTGCTATGTAGGGGACTATGGTGAAAAGGGGACAAATGATCGGGAGAGCATTCGTGACAAACCACACCATTAGAAACGTAATTTCATCTACCAATGGTGGATTTCTATCCGTCAGTGACGGATCAGGTGTGTGGTCTTCCTTTGATCTTTCAGTATTTGCTTCATATTTTTCTTAGTTACCATTTTGTCTTCCTTTTCATGCAATACATGCTCCACTCTTATGTTTGAACCTATTAAATGTGCATGAACCACCTTTTAAGATAACTTGGGATCTGAAACTCAAAATAAAAGATTAGATTGATTGCTATCTAGGTCATGCATCATTTGTAGACCTTGCACACATTCGTCTTTCTTTTCTTTACATATCTGTTGGCGATTACTTGTATAGGGTATGTGCACCTTTAAATTCTATATGCAGGGTTAAAGCATGCATTAGTTAGTAAGGTCTATCGGGACAAGTGTGAAGTGAGCGCTTGTTTGAATAGTTGATTGGCAGACTTAAGACTAAAAATGCTACAAAGGACGGGTTGTCCCACACAAGATAAGGTGGGGGATTTCATCACTCCTTTCCTTCACCCTAAAAATTACACTAATCTAAAGTCCTAATTAAAATCAAGTAGACATTTGCCTTAGTGACTTTGGGTCCACTTATGAGACAATTACATTCTCGACGTCATGGCCTGAACGTCGTTGTTTGCTTGGCTGCATAAAGACTTTTGGGACCTTTGGGTCTTGACTTTCTCATTCGGCTTTGGGACCTACGACTGAGGGAGGTGAGACATTGGGGAGTGTGGAGAGTCACAGTTAGGCATCGTTTAGCCTAAGGACCTGATTGACATCATTTCATGCTCATATTTGTATCTTATATCCATTATCTTACACTTAAGCAATGCTACATGATGAGTTTTATGTTTAGTTTTCAGGAATAAAGAGGTTTGAAGAGAAGAGCCATGAAAGGACCCAAAAGCAGGAAAAAGGAATTAATTGTGAGACCTAGGGACTGAGATGCAAGGGAGAAGGACCTGATCGTAAGACCGAAGGACCTAAGAGCAAAATAGGAAACTCCACACCATCATGGGGAGTATTTTGGCAATTCGATTCGGGTCAGAGTTCCAACAAGCAAAGTAGATGCATCCAAGACAACCATATCCATCAAGAAAAGCCCACAACCAAAACCAACGAGATCTGGATCATATAGACCGCCAATTGGCGGTCTTGGAACGCTAATTGGTGGTCCATATTGCTCTGAATCCGCTAAGATTTGTGGAGTACATGTATTAGTGTATTATTAGTCTATTGGTAGTATTGGTTTAGTCCCACATCGGGGGATTGTCCCGGATTAGCTTTTTCCATGCCTATAAATAGAACTCTTCACCTTCTATTGTAATCACCCATTGCTTGGTGGCATTCTCTCTACTAAGGAGTGAGCCTTGAAGCAAGAACTCAAGGTGGAGAAGAATGCTACCTTCAATGTGAGTCATTGTTAATAAAATAATTGTTCTAGTTTTCTTTTAATCTTGTCTTTTAATTTGTGCATGCTTGTTTAGTCTTTCTTTTCCTTTTAAGCTTCTTTAATATTTCTTGCTTGATTAGTGTAGTTTCATTTCAGTATAATGCTTCAATTTGTTAGAGTAGTTAGTTTAAATATGTGTGAGTAGTTTCATCCCCTTTGGGGGTGGAGTAGATGTATGTACAGGTTATGTAGGTGGTATGAATGCTTAATATGAATGTTTTGTGAGAAATATTAGTATGCTTGCTTGAATTATTAAGAACCTTACTTGATGGTTTATGTCATAGCTTAGGTACACTCCATGCTTGTCTAAGTGTCTTAATAACAACCTTGCATTGCTCATATTAATCACCTAGGTTAGTGTTGTAAATGATAGGTTTTGCCATGAGGTACTTCTTATGCATGAACAAACACTATCCACACTTGAGCTTATAGTATGCATTCAACACCACACTTATTTCATGTGCACACACACACACACACTTCACCCCTTATGGGTTTCCATTCCTGTCTTTTTATCTTCTTCATTAGTTGTTTAGCTTAGTTGTTTAGTTATTTCATTTCAGCTTGCTTGTTTACTAGTTTAGATTAGTGTAGTGTAGTGTAATACATCTTTCTCTCCTTCTTTTACCTCTCTCCTTCGAACAAACCAATTGTCGACACACCTCCCAGTGGACGACCCGTATTTTCCACCGCTTCAGCGCGGCCGTGCATTTGCGGTTAATATAAAACGATCAATCAAGTTTTTGGCGCCGTTGCCGGGGAGGTGGTCTGTCCAGACGTTGGTTTGGACGATTCGAGGGTTTTTAATTTTTTGTTTCCAGTTTTTCTTAGTATCATGGATCCTAGAGCTCACGGGGAGGCTACTGGAAGAGTTGGATCACCAACACTTCAAAAGGGACCATCAATCAGCGGTCTGGGACCGCCAATTGGCGGCCTGGTGAGGTCTTCCTGCTTTCATTTTTCTTCTGATGGTTTATTGCTTCACTTTTGTTATCTGGGAGCCTTATTTTGCATGCTGTGACTTCTAGTTTACTCCCAGATCATTAATCACTCCCCCATTAATCAACTTGGCCCTAAAATCCAAAGCAAAAGACTAGACGTTCTTACTTGTTTAGGTCACACATCATGTATTGACTTAGGCATATAGTTGTCTTTTCTTTTAGCTTTATTTTCAGTTGTTGAGTGCTGACGTAAGGTACGCAATTTCCTACACTCATTCATGCATCTCATATGCCCATGCATTAGTTAGTAGGAATTGCATCAGGACAAGAGTAAGTGAGCGTTCGATTGGAGCGATTGATTGCTAGTTTTAGGATCAAAACGCTACTAAGGAGGGGTTGTCCCATAAAAGATAAGGTGGGGGATTTCATCACCCTTTCCTTGGCCCCAAAAATCACTCGTAATCAAGCCTTAACTAAAAGCTAGTAGACATTGGCCCAAGGATTTTGGACGCACTAGGAGAGTAATGTAGTTGAGACCGCCATGACCTGATCAGCGTTGCCTACCTTGTCGATAGTAGGAGGTACTGGATCTCCAGATCTGGTATCACTTGCTGAGCATTATGGTCCTCGTTGTAGGGAGGTGAGGCGTGTCGAGGCTAGTGACCTCGAAGTTAGGCGTCGTCTAGCCTAAGGACTCATTGCCTTACATTGTTTGAGTCGTGCTTGCTAGTTAGGCTTCTACCTGATCCCTTCACCCATGCTAGCTTTAGGGATTCTTCCATTCTCTTCTGAGTCATCTTCTTCTCACCTACTTCTACATTTTAGTCTCCTCCCCTTTACACTCTCTGGTAGCGTTTTAGGGTCGAGTCGAGCACTTTTTGTGAGCTTAGTCTCGTGGTGGTGAGAGTGGTCGACTCGAGAGTTGTTTGTTGAGATGAATGGTTACATGGGCGACCATCCATATCATTGTTGGGACCAGAACAATTCTTCCTGGTATTCCGGACCCATGCAACCGGGGGTGGCTCAGACGAACACCCCGTATGGTTGGGATAATCTTCAGTGTGTGACTGAGCAATCTTCATATAGGGGTAACATGAAAGAGGCACCGACTGCTAGACCACAATCTAGTTATGTCGGATCATATGCTGGTCAACAAACTGAGACATTACAACAAACATTGGCCTCTTTCATGCGTATGGCAGACGACATGAGTGCACTGGCGGCTCCAGTAGCCGTACCGTGCGACTGTTGTGGGTTGAGTGGTCATGTTATCGGGGAATGTCCTTATGTTCCCCCTGAGCTTGAGTATGAGCATACCTTTTCCCAAAATGCTCAATGTGACCATTACGCATCCGCGTACAACCCGAGAGTGATGGATTCGTGGGGAGACAATTCTTATCCAAATTCTTATACTTCATTTTCACCCCCGTATCCTCCTCCCGAATACCCAGAATTCTACCAACACCCCACTTCAAATCATTGGACTCATTCTCAACCCATAAACACCCAACCCCAAAATTTCCCAAGCTCTAACTTGGACCTCACTGTTGACCCCAAATTTGATTCCTTAAAACAAACCCTCCAAACGTTCATGGAAACCACTCAAACTTTATTGAAGTCCAACTTGAATTCCTTGCAAAATATGGAAATGCAAGTGAGTCAAATGACACAACAATTCCATGAACGTGAGGAGGGTAACCTTTCTTGTCAACATGAGGATTCATCTTTTGATATCGAACTACCACCACATCCACAAATTCAAAGCACAACCTTTCAAAGTCAAACTCCTAGTCTGTCTGAGGGACTTGGGGTTTCCATTCACGATCACTTAGTGGAGGATTCGATTCAAATTGAGAATAACTTGGACCAACTTCATTATGAGTTGGCACATGATTGTGCCTTATATTTTTGTCCCGTGGCCTTTGAGCCACATGATCTTCATATTGTGCCTCTTAAGGTCTCACCTCTGGTGGAGCAAGAGCTCCCTAGTATCCTCAATTTCAAACAACCTGATGAGAGTTTGCCTCTCACTATTGTTCCTGATCATGTTGGAAATGATGGAACATCAAACAACTACATTGCTCATGAGGGTATTAGGAGTTGCTTGGAGGATACCTTGGGTATGAGACCCACTTTTTGTTCGCCTGGTGTGTCAGACATGCCTAACGAGGTTCTTGACCTCGTTCCGATGCACCAGCCTGTTGGTTGGAGAGTTTGGATTGACGATCATAACTTCAGTACTGCAATGGGAGTAACTCTTCCTCCGTTGTCGCTTATTTCCCAAACGCTCGAGAGGTTCAAGCTCTTTCAGTTTGATCCTTTGAATGAGACGCCTTTGCGTCCAATTCATGAACCTCTCATTCCATCTTGTGCTCTTTGTGAAGGGGGCCCACACATGCGTATTCTGGCCCCGCGTGGTGTCATGTTCCCTTTCCAAGTGCATTGACCCACTTTCGAGGTTCCCATTTGATGTCTTTTGACAAATGAAGATGGGAACTTATGTTTGTACATAGTTATAAAAAAAGAAAAAAAAGAAAAAAAGAAAGTACAATAAAAGACTCCTTCAGTGAGCATCGATTGTTGTGAGCCCCAACCATTGTGTATTTGGGCTCCATTTCTTTCACGTATTTGTATCCCTTCTTTAGCATCTCACAGGTTTTGAGGGAATTCAGGTTTGTGTCCATCAACATGGCCTTGAACTTCCCTTTGTACTTTATGTTGGTAAGATCTCTTCTATTTCATGCATACATCCATGTAGTATCTTGCTCGCATTCATTGAGGACAATGCATGAAGTAGGTGTGGGGGGTGTTTTACGTGTGTACATAGTCGAGTCTTTTCTTTCGATTTTGTTTTCTTTTGTTTGCATTGTTAGGGTCATGTTAGTGTGCTGCATTTAATATCGATATATCTGCTTGCCATGATCCTTGGGTGACTTGTCTTCTTTTGCTTGCCTAGTGCCTTAAAATTTTCACATTTTTTTCAAAATCTTCATGTGTTTGCGAAAGAAAATGTTTTGTGGGTTTTGCGTGTGTTTAGCATGTGCAAAACCGTTGAGAGGCAAAGTGAAAAGAAAGCTCCCAAAATTGTCTTGAACTTGATGCATTAGGATATCTAGTACTGTGGCTTTAGGATTTATCGAGTCGTTAGGATGCACCCCAGTTTTCCCTTGGGGGTGAGTAATCATAGGGTTTCAGTGCTCAAACATTCAAAGAAGTCCACCCTGAACCTAGTGAGTCAATAATTCGTGTTTGTTAATTTAGGAAGTTTGTTGTAGTCAAGGACCCTTTAAATCTTGTTGTGAGACATTAAGTGTTGGGGTTTTGGTTCATGTGTAGATAATAAATAAGTGAGTAGGTATTCTCTCTTCTCGCACGGCTCCCATCACTCGAGAAAGTAGGTCTGAGGGGACTTTGTGCCTGGTGCTTTCGAGTCATCTGACTTGGGATGCGCCGACCGAACTCCCGTTACACGGGTGGTAGGGATTGCCCTATGTGGAGATTTGGTGAAAGGTGTACGTGATAGTGTAAGTCCTCATGGGCAATGATGCACGAAACCTGACCCTGGGAGAATGAAGCTCCAACTAATAAAAAGAAAAAAAAAAGTAAAAAGAAAAAAAAAGAAAAAAAATGGTAATGCAAATAAGAACCTTAATGGACCTTACACTTTGTATCACTTGAGGTTGTTGAGGTTGTCCATGTCTTTCACTAAATTCCTTATTTAACTTGAACGAATGATTTATTAGGCTAGGTGTGGACTGATTACCTATATAGAGTCGGCCCGTAGGATTACCGCGTCCATTGATCGACAAAATTTGTCCAACGAGTCGAGTGTCTAGATTGAATAATGCATCTTGTTCGGATTTTGTGGGTATATCCGCTGAAAACCCTCAGGAGACAACACTCCTCCTCCTTGGCAACAAGGAGGTTTAACGGCTTGTTGCACGTGCTAAGTGCAACCGTGATTCCTACGAAAGTGAGTTAGGATTTCTTGTTTCTCGTTTGCTTTTCTCTTTCTTTGTTTTGCTCGGGACTAGCAAAAACTTAGGTGTGGGGGTATTTGATTGACATCATTCATGCTCATATTTGTATCTTATATCCATTATCTTACACCTAAGCAATGCTACATGACGAGTTTTATATTTAGTTTTCAAGAATAAAGAGGTTTGAAGAGAAGAGCCATGAAAGGACCCAAAAGCAGGAAAAAGGACTTAATTGTGAGACCTAGGGACTGAGACGCAAGGGAGAAGGACCTGATCGTAAGACCGAAGGACCTAAGAGCAAAACAGGAAACTCCACACCATCATGGGGAGTATTTTTGCAATTCGATTCGGGTCGGAGCTCCAACAAGCAAAGTAGATGCATCCAAGACCAACATATCCATCAAGAAAAGCCCACAACCAAAACCAACAAGATCTGGATCATATAGACCGACAATTGGCGGTCTTGGACCGCTAATTGGCGGTCCATATTGCTCTGAATTTGCTAAGATTTGTGGAGTACGTGTATTAGTGTATTCTTAGTCTATTTGTCGTATTGGTTTAGTCCCACATCGGGGGATTGTCCCGGATTAGCTTTTTCCATGCCTATAAATAGAACTCTTCACCTTCTATTGTAATCACCCATTGCTTGGTGGCATTCTCTCTACTAAGGAGTGAGCCTTGAAGCAAGAACTGAAGGTGGAGAAGAATGCTACCTTCAATGTGAGTCATTGTTAATAAAATAATTGTTCTAGTTTTCTTTTAATCTTGTCTTTTAATTTGCGCATGCTTGTTTAGTCTTTCTTTTCCTTTTAAGCTTCTTTAATATTTCTTGCTTGATTAGTGTAGTTTCATTTCAGTATAATGCTTCATTTTGTTAGAGTAGTTAGTTTAAATATGTGTGAGTAGTTTCATCCCCTTTGGGGGTGGAGTAGATGTATGTACATGTTATGTAGGTGGTATGAATGCTTAATATGAATGTTTTGTGAGAAATATTAGTATGCTTGCTTGAATTATTAAGAACCTTACTTGATGGTTTCTGCCATAGCTTAGGTACACTCCATGCTTGTCTAAGTGTCTTAATAACAACCTTGCATTGCTCATATTAATCACCTAGGTTAGTGTTGTAAATGATAGGTTTTGCCATGAGGTACTTCCTATGCATGAACAAACACTAACCACACTTGAGCTTATAGTATGCATTCAACACCACACTTATTTCATGTGCACACACACACACTTCACCCCTTAGGGGTTTCCATTCCTGTCTTTTTATCTTCTTCATTAGTTGTTTAGCTTAGTTGATTAGTTATTTCATTTCAGCTTGCTTGTTTACTAGTTTAGATTAGTGTAGTGTAGTGTAATACATATTTCTCTCCTTCTTTTACGTCTCACCTTCGAACAAACCAATTGTCGACACACCTCCCAGTGGACGACCCGTATTTGCCACCGCTTCAACGCGGCCGTGCACTTGCGGTTAATATAAAACGATCAATCAGGACCTATAGTCAACCTTAGGTTTGTTTGAGTTGTGTTTGCTAGTTTAGGCTTCTACCCAACCCCACTACCTGTGCTAGTTCCTATGGCTTCTTCTATTCTCACCTGAGTCATCTCTTCCTCTACTTCTATCGTTTAGTCTTCTTCTCTACTACACATTCTTTTAATATTTTAGGGTCGAGTCGAGCACTTTTATGTGAGCTTGGTCTCGTGGTGGTGAGAGTTTTCGATTTAAGAGTGTTATTGTCAAGATGGACGATTGTGACCATTCATTTCATTGTTGGGACCATGACTATTCTACCTGGTATACTGAACTCATGCATCCTGGGGTGCCTCAGATAAACACCTAAGTGGGTTGGGACAATTTTAATTGTGTGGTTGAGCAGTCTTTAGATTGGGGTTATATGAGAGAGGCACTGACTGCAAGAACACGATCTAGTTGTGATTGATCATATGTTTGTGAACAAACTGAGTCATTACAAGAAACTTTGGCCTCTTTCGTACGTGCAGTAGACGGTATGTGCGAATCAGTGGTTCCAGAAGCTACTTCAGATAACCAAAGTTGTTTAAGTGGTCATGTGTTTGTAGAATGTTCGTATGTTCATCTTGAACCCGAATACGATGATCCTTTTTCCCAAGTTAGTCATTATGACCCATACACATCGCGTATAAGCTAGGGAGGACATATTCATTGGGAAACCTTAGAAATCCTATGTATCATACATCATGCCACCCCAGTATCCTCATTCCAATCACCCATAACTCTACCAACACCCAAGTACCAATCATTAGACTCATTCGCAGCCCATGAACACCCAACCCAAAAGTTTCCACAATTCTAACTTGAGCCTTGTAGTTGACCCCAAATGATTCCTTAGAACAAACCCTTTAAACATTTCATGCAAACCACTCAAAATTTGATCAAGCCCAACATGAATTCCTTGTAAACTCTGGAAATTCAAGTGAGTCAGATGACAAAACAATTAAGTGAACATGAGGAGGGTGTCCTTTCTTGTCAACATGACGATTCATTTTCAGATATCGAACCACCACCACATCCACAATTTCAAAGCACAAACATCCAAAGTCTAAGTCCTACTCAGTCTGAGTGACTTGGGGTTTCAATTCAAGATCACTTGGTGGAGGATTCGATCAAAATTAAAAATAACATGGATCAACTTGATTTTGAGTTGGCCCACCATTGTGCCTTATATTTTTGTCCCTTGGCCCTTAAGCCACATGATCTTAATGTCTGTGCTGTAGGGATCCACCTCTCGTGGAGCAGCAGCTCCCTAATACCCTTTTTCGTTAGACTTGATGAGGATAATTAAAGGTCCTTAAAGGATATCTTTAGTGAAATACTCACTTTCTGTTTGCCAGGTGTGTCAGGAAAGCATAACGAGGTTGTTGACCTTGTTCCGACAGACCAACTTGTTGGTTTGAGAGTTTGGATTGATGATCATGATTTTAATACCACAATGGTGGAAACTCTTCTTCTGTTGTACAATTGTTGCCAAATTCTTGAGAGGTTCAACATCTTTCACTTTCATACTTTGAATCAAACGCCTCTGCGACCAATTCATAAACCTCTCCCGATATTTGGTACACTTTGTAAGGGGGACCCACACATGAGTATTTTGACCCTACGTGGTGTCATGTTCCCATTCCAGATACATTGATCCACTATGAGGTTCCCTTTCATTGTCCTTTGGCAAAGGATGATGGGAGCCTCTTTTTGTATATAGTTATATTCAAAACAGAAAAAAAACATGGGTCGTCATGAGTCCCACTCCTTGTGTATTTAGACTCCATTTGTTAACGTATTTGTATTCCTTTCTTAAGTATATCACAGGTTTTAAGAAATTTGGGTTTATGTCCACCAACATACCAATGAACTTCCTTTTGCGCTTCATGTTTAGGACAAATTTTCTTATTTATGCATCCATGTAGTATCATACTCACATTTATTGAGGACAATACATGAAGTGTCGGGGGGTGCTTTACATATGTATATAGTTGAGTTTTTTCCTTTTGTTTTCTTTTGTTTGTATTGTTAGGGTCATGATCGTGTGCAACGTTTTACATTGATATATCTTGTTATACAAAGATCTTTGTGTGACTCACCTTCTTTTGCTTGCCTAGTGCTTTGTGTTGGTGAAAGAAATGTTTTGTCAGTTTTGCGTGTGTATAACATTTGCAAAACCATTGAGAGTCAAAGTAAAAAAGAAGCTCTTAGCATCGACTTGAACATGATGCATTAGGAAATCTAGTGCATCGATTTTAGGTCTTATCTCTAGTCGTAAGGATGCACTTTGATTTTCTCTCGAGGGAGAGTAATCATAGGGTTTAATACTCAAACAAATAAAGAAGTCTACCTCGACCTAGTGAGTCTCCTTTGTTTGAAGGAATTCGTGCCTGTTAATATAAAGAAGTTTGTTGAAGTTAGGGACCCTTAAACTCCTAATGGGAAACCTTAAGTGTAGGGGTTTTGATTCATATGTAAAATAAGAAATAATATAGTATGGTGTTTTCTCTTCTCGCACAAGTCCTATCACAAGGGAAATTAGGTCAAAATGGGACTTAATACTTGGTGCTTTCGAGTCATCTGACTTGGGATGCACCAACAGAACTACCGCTACACGGGTGGTAGGGATCAACCTAGGTGGGGATTTAAGGGAAGGTGTTTGTGATAGTGTAAGTCCTCACAGACAATGATGCACAAACAATTAAATATCAACAAGTTTTAATTCCTTGTTCTCTTAAAAAATGAAAAAAAGAAAAATATAAATAAGAACCTTAATGCTACTCATGTCTTTCACATAAGTCCTTAATGAATTTGCACTAATAGTTCCCTAGGCTAGGTGTGTGGACATGATATATATATTAGGCCCATAGGATTACACACCCAATGATTATCAAAAGTAGTCGACTAAGTCATGTTGCTAGGTTGAATAGTGCATCAATTATCGATTTTTGTTGATATATCAGCTTAAAACCTCAAGAGACACCACTCCTTCTCCTTGGCGACAAGGGGTTTAACGGCTTGATGCACATGCTAAGTGGAACCATGATTCCTATGAAAGTGCGTTAAGATTTCTTATTTCCAAGGTTGTTTTCATTTCATTGTTTTGCTCGGGACTAGCAAAACATACAATACAACTAGAACAATGCACATTCTCAAACAAAACGTAAAATACAAGGACTTAAAACTTGTTTGTGTTGAATTCTCCATGGTTTCGTCCCGTGCATCATTGCTTGTGAGAACTCACACTATCACGTACACTTTTTCTTAAATCTCCACCTATGACGATTCCTACCACACGTGTAACGGGAGTTCGGTCGGTGCACCCCAAGTAAGATGACTTGAAAGCATAAGGTATTAAGTCCTTCTCAAACCTACTTTCTTGAATGATAGGAGCCGTACGAGAAGAGAATACACCTTACAAAATTATTTCTTATCTACAAATGAACAAACCCCCCTACACTTAAGGTTTCACAACATGAGTATAAGGCTCCCTAACTTCAACAAACTTCCTTACACTAACTAACACAAATTCCTCAACTCACTTGGTTCACGGTGGACTTCTTTATTAGTTTGAGTATTGAAACCTTATTATTATTGTCCCCCAGAGAAAAAACCAAGGTGCATCCCAATGACTAGAGAGAGGACCTAAAATTGGTGTACTAGATATCCTAATGCGTCATGTTCAAGTCGATCCTGGGAGCTTTTTTTTTAACTTTGCCTTTCAATGGTTTTGCAAATGTAAAACACATGCAAAAACCACAAAACATTTTTTTCGCAAAGACATGAAGATTTTGAAGCACTAGGGAAGAAAAATTAAAGCACTAGGGAAGAAAAAGAAGGCAAGTTACCCAATGATCATGGTATAGTAGGATATATCAATGTAGAATGAAACACACTATCATGACCTTAACAGTATAAACAAAAGAAAACAAAAGAAAAGGAAAAAGACTTGACTATGTACACACGTAAAGTACCCCCCACTCTCACTTCATGCATTGTACTCAATGATTGTTAGTATGATATTACATGGATTTATGCATGAACAAGAAAATATCTCACCAACGAGAAGCGTAAAAGGAAGTTCATGGTTATGTTGATTAACATAAACCTGAATTCCCTAAAATTTGTGACATACTTAAGAAGGGAATATAAATACGTTAACAAATGATGCTCAAATACTCAAGGAATGGGACTCATGACAACCAATGTTTTTTAATAAAACGATATACAAAAAGAAGCGCTCATCGTCCTTTATCAAAGGATAACAAAAGGGAACCTCATAATGGATCAATGTACCTGGGCCAAAATGATTTGTGTGTCTCCTCATAAAGTGTAGTAGATATTGGGAGAGGTTCATGAATTCCGTTCAAAGGCATCAGATTCAAAGGATCAAACTAAAAGAGCACGAACCTCTCAAGAGTTTGACAACAATTGTGTAACGGAAGAATGGTTTCCCCCATTGCGGTATTAAAATAATGATCATCAATTGAAACTTTGGAACCAACACAATGGTGTGTCGGAATGATGTGAAGAACCTCGTTATGCTGGCCGACATACCACACGAACAGTAAGTGGGTTGTTCACCCAAGATATCCTCTGAGGACCTCCCAATACCCTCATCAAGTCTTATTAAAATGAGGTTTTAGGGAGTTGTTGCTCCACCAAAGATGGGTCCTTGTGGGGTACGACATTAAGATCATGTGACTCAAGGACCACAAGACAAAAAATAAGGCTCAATCCTATGCCAACTCCAAATCAAGCTTGTCCATGTTATTCTCAATTTGGATCAAATCCTCCACCAAGTGATTGTGAATTGAAACTCCAAGTACCTCAGACTGAATAGGAGTTTCACTTTGACAGATTGTACTTTGAATTTATGGATGAGGTGGTAGTTCGATATCAGAAGATGAATCCTCATATTGACAAGAATGGCCACCCTCCTTCCGTAAACTTAATTGTTGTGCCAACTAACTCACTTGCATTTCAAACGGTTGCAAGGAATTCATGTTGGACTTGAACAAATTTTGAGTGGTTTGGATGGTTTTTTGGTTTTTTAAGGAATCCAGGTTGGGGCAACCAGGAGGTTCAAGTCATAATTTTGGAAATTTTCATGTTGGGTGCTCATGGGTTGAGAATGAATCCAATGATTGGCATAAGGGTGTCGGTAGAGTTCTAGGTATTTGGGAAGAGGATACTGGGGTTGACATGATGTACCGCTCGTCGCCCACTTGGTATTACAACATTTCTTACATGGACATAAGATCTTCCCATCATTAATTCATTGGTTGTGGGGACCAAATGTACAATTTAGGAAATACTTTAGATTCTCAGAGAATGTTTGACTAATTCTCTTGTCATACGTCCAACTTTTGTCTGAGTCCACGATTCTATTGATTTAAGACGGAATAAATATGTTAAGCCTAAAATATTGTGTTATTAATGACAATTTGTATTATAAATTTATGGAAATTTCGAGAGAACCTACCCTTTATTTTCAATAATGGAAAATATTCGAGTCCTGGATTGACAAGTCAGTTATAATACTGCAAGTGCGTGACGTCGGTGAAGACGCAGGAAGTATAGGTCGTCTCCACGAGGAGCACGTGCGAGTCGGAGTCCACAATATTTGAGTGGGGAAAGGAAAAGAGAGATATGAGATCATAATTACACTACTATGCATACTAAATCAGAAAATAAACGATAAAAATAAACCTCTTAGGGGGTAGAGAAAGAATGCAGAAATGAGAATGTGTACTTGTGTGTGTTCATTGGTGCTCATCACAACATGTAATACATGAAATCCATAGAAACCAAATCCAATTGTCTCTATATGAAATAAAATACAATATTATCATTAAAACATACAAGATAATAATTGAGATGGGGCTAACATGAAATGCATAATGACCAAACCCTACTATCTCTCCACATGAAATAAGATTAAACACAATCATTAAAAGATACAAGACATTAATTAGGATGAGGCTAACATGAGCACTGATGCATTGCATACATTGCATCATATGTCTTTCATTTAGATTAATTTTATATCAATAAATGCTACTAAGGTATGTGTTAGTCTTATTTATAGAATACAGGGACCTGAATGCAACTTACCCATATCCCGAGCATAAACACGTGCAAAAGACTCATTTCTGTCATAAAGACCAAGTCAAGATTATCGGGATTCAAATGGAAGTCCATCCAAGCATAAAAGCATTCAAACACCTAATTACAAAAAGGCCAAGGACTTAAGCACAAAAGTAGCCAAGGACTTAATTGCAAAAAGCTGAGGACCCGACTGCAAATTAAAGTAACAAAACATTATTTTGGAGAAGTTTTAAAGAAAATTTGGATCTCCAAATATATGAAGAAATAAATTTGGAGCTCAAACGAAAGGAAAGAAATCAATCCAGACGCGTAAAGCACATTTAAATCATACCATAAACACTCAGGAAAAATCCGGACCCAATCAGAGCACAAATTGTGGCGAAATCGCCGCACCTTACATGTAATATGCGGCGGAAACGCTTCACCCCTTGCGATCCGTTGCCCTGGATTTTGTCCAGTCATGTATTGACGCGTGCACTTTCCTATTTTATACTTGGGTCCCTTGTATCGGCTATAAATAGCCCCGAAACGATGTTGTGAAGAGTCTTAGTTTTTATTCCATCTTTTAGCAATAAAATTCTGTTCTTTTATTTTGTGTTTTTAGTTTTCTTTTGTAGTTTCTCTAGGACCCCTTCTCCTTCCCTCTATCCATGAGTTTCTAACTCTCTCCATAGGGTGGGGGTGACGGATTTAGGGTGATGAGAAGAAGAATGATGTTATTATTTTAATTTCGTGTTAGTATATTTTGATTACTTGAGTTTATGTTGAATCATTTATCATGTAATGCTTTATAACTAATGTGATTTATTATAAGTTTCAGAATTCTCTAAAAAAACCCGATATCTAATCCCCCACCCGCTGGACTCTCATCCATATTTGTTTTCTTTTTAGTTTTTCTTTTGTTGTTCTTGCTTTAGAAAATTAAAAAACCAAAAATCTCAAACCAAACCTTATTTCTCTTTCTTTCTTTCCTTAATCGAAAAATCAAAAAAATAACAATATCTCTCCCTCCTTGTGTTCGACCCGTACTTGCCACGTCTTCATTGACGCCGTGCACTTGCGGTATAAATAAAATTCTCATCAAGTTTTTGGAACCGTTGCCGGGGAGGCGACAAAGATTTTGTTTATTTTTTGTGATTTCGATTCTATTCTGTTTATCGTGTGCGTAATCTAACTATTTGGGTTTGTGTTTCAGGAGACAATAGAGTGCTCGGCGAAATCCGGGCACAGTTTGAGCAAGAAGGGCGGCGGAATCGCCGCACACAAAGAACAACTCGCGGCGGATTCACCGCACGTTTGAAGCATCTGGGCTTCAATTTTTTCTGAGGTCGTCTCCATCTCTGGGTGGACGCGTAGAGCATCTGGAAATTTTCGAGAGCGGGCGACGAACCCGACGGAGCGTGCGTAGGTAACATTTGTTGCCTTTTTCCTCGTAATTTCTAGTTTCGAAAAATTTCCTTTTCGTAGAACTGCACGTGTTAGGGAAAATTCCATAATTGGCAATAATTCAACTCTGACCTTAAAATTGGCAAAATTAGAAGGACTTAGTGCATGCATCATATAGTGTTTTGTTTGCATTATTCTTGCTAAATTCTTGCAAATTATTTTTTTGTTGAAGAGTGCTGGAGGCAAGGTACGTACGCGGTTTTTATCGATTGCATTTAAGCATATAATTTAGTTTGCATACAACCTTGCAATTGTCCCCCAACTAAAGACCAGTGTTTGACTATCTTTGCTAGATTTAAGTTAAACTATCTTAAGGGCAACTCCATAGGAAAAGATACGGTGGGGATTTCACCACCCTTCCGTGGCCCACAAATCACAATCCTAAAGTGTCACCCAAGCCTTAAATTAAAATCAATTAGACATTGGCCCCTAAGGATTCAGACTCAATTAAGGAGAAGATTGGTTTGACTTGCTATGACCTGAAGCTGATCGAATTTAATTTGGTGTTTAGAAAGTGTTTTTGTGTTGAAGTAAGTCTTCCAAGCGAAGTGGTTGTCTAATTGGCACCGACTATGTCGGAAGCGCCCCCACTAGCTATACACTGCCTGGCCATGTTGGTTTGATTAGTGAGGGAGGTGAATCAAGCGAGCCAATTCGACTCAACCAGTTAGGAGTCGTATAGAATTAGGCTCCCTTAGGTCTAGGATTGTTTGAACCGTGCTTGTTTAGGAAACTTCTGACCAACCGTCTCATCTATCTTTTAGAGTTAAGTTTCCCTTCTCCTCTGAGTCATCTTCTTCTCACATTATTCTACGTTATAGACTCCTCCCCTTTACACTCTCTGTTAGCGTTTTAGGGGGTAAATCGAGCACTTTTTGTGAGCTTAGCCTCGTGGTGGTGAGAGTGGTCGACTCGAGAGTTTTTGTTGTTGAGATGGATGGTTACATGGGCGACCATCCATATCATTGTTGGGTCCAGGACAATTCTTCCTGCTATTCTGGACCCATACAACCTGGGGTGGCTCAGACTAACACCCGATATGGTTGGGACAATCCTAATTGTGTGACTGAGCAATCTTCATATTGGGGTAACATGAGAGAGGCACCGACTGCTAGACCACAATCTAGTTATGTTGGATCATATGCTGGTCAACAAACAGAGACATTACAACAAACTTTGGCCTCTTTCATGCGTATGGCAAACAACATGAGTGCACCGGTGGCTCCAGTAGCCGTACCGTGCGACTGTTGTGGGTTGAGTGGTCATGTTATCAGGGAATGCCCTTATGTTCCCCCAAAGCCTGAGTATGAGCATACCTTTTCCCAAAATGCTCAATATGACCATTACGCATCCGCGTACAACCCGAGAGTGGGATTCGTGGGGAGACAATTCATATCCAAATTCTTATACTTTATTTTCACCCCAGTATCCTCCTCCCGGATACCCAGAATTCTACCAACACCCCACTTCAAATCATTGGACTTATTCTCAGACCAGCAACACCCAACCTCAAAATTTCCCAAGCGCTGACTTGAACCTCATAATTGACCGCATACCTGATTCCTTGGAACAAACTTTCCTTACGTTCATGAAAACCACTCAATAGTCCACACAAAATATGGTACTGCAATTGAGTCAAATGTCGCAGCAATTACGTGAACGTGAGGAGAGTAACTTTTCTTGTCAACATGAGGATTCATGTTTTCATATCGAACCACTACCACATCCACAAATTCAAAGCACAATCTTTCAAAGTCCAACTCCTAGTCAGTCTGAGGGACTTGGGGTTTCAATTCACGATCACTTAGTGGAGGATTCGATTCAAATTGAGAAAAACATTGACCAATTTCATTATGAGTCGGCACAGGATTGTGCCTTATCTTTTCGTCCCGTGTTCCTTGAGCCACATGATCTTCATGTTGTGTCCCTTAAGGACTCACCTCTGGTGGAGCAAGATCTCCCTAGTACCCTCAATTTCAAACAACCTGATGAGAGTCTGCCTCTCACCATTGTTCCTGATCATCTTGGAAATGATGGAACATCAAACAACTACATAGCTCATGAGGGTTTTAGAAGTTCCTTGGAAGATATCTTGGGTATGAGACCCAATTTTTGTTTGCCTAGTGTGTCAGACATGCCTAACGAGGTTCTTGACCTCATTCCGACGCACCAGCCTGTTGGTTGGAGAGTTTGGATTGACAATCAGAACTTCAGAAAAGCAACGGGAGAAACTCTTCTTCTGTTGCCCCTCATTTCCCAAACTCTTGAGAGGTTCAAGCTCTTTCAGTTTGATCCTTTGAATAAGACGCCATTGTGGGGATCTTAAGGGGCCCTCTAGTGATCGTAATTAAACAAGATGCAGAATTAAAAACTAATTACGAACTAACAACTAATCATGCAAGGGTTATTCTAAGAGATAGAGAACTTGCAAACCAACGTTGAAGTCGACGCCCGATTTAACGAGGTTCGGCACCCTCCCCGGGTCCTAGTCCTCACTCACAAGCCCGCTCGTCCCTCGAGCCTCGCTTGTGGTTTCCACTATCCGATCTCCGTTACCGGGCCGAGATCAACGCCTTTACAAACCCGAGCCTCGCGAACAACCTCGCCTCGCCCGTGTCTCCTCTCACAACCCGAGAGGGAGCTTCCTTGAAGCTATTACAACTCTTGTGATTTTGATGAAAGAATGGAATCACAACTCTTGCTAATGACACTCTAACTTTGAGCACACTTGGATTATGATATGGATCTAGGAATACAAGTGGTGAAGTTTTGGCTTGAGTGTATAGGATTTGAGCTTTGAAGGTTTGGGAAAGATAACACAAGGATACTTGATGTTTGGAGAGTGTAGTGCTTCTAATGAGGTCCTTATATAGGCTTCAAAGCTCTTAGAGTCGTTGGGGAGTGGGTGAGAAAGTTGACCCATGAAATGTGATGATGTGACAAAAGTTCGGGCAGAATTTGCACGCTCTTCGGTAGACCGTTAACCCAACGGATTACCGAAGATGGTCGTTTCGGTTTACTGAATTCTATTCGGTGAACCGCTCACTCAACTCCAGTAGCTCTCTAACTAGCAACCCCAATATAATTCGGTTTACCGAAACCTATTCGGTGAACCGTTCCAAACTGGACAGTAAGATTGGTAGGGTTCTGTTTATGCTAGGTTCGGTTGACCGTCTCTACTTCGGTAGACCGAAGTTTGCGCGGGTTTTGCGCTGACAAAGCGTGGGAGATTGGTTTACCAATAACGGTCAAGTTAAATAGCCATTGGTCTCCTAAAGCAATATGATTCGGTTGACCGAATGAAGTTCGGTGTACCGAATATGGATAAGTCAATTTGGCTTTAGGTCAAGATTTAAATACGACCGTTGGAGCAAAGTCCAAAACCGGTCCAGGCTAATTCGGTCTACCGAAGGCGGTTCGGTATACCGAGGTGGTTATTCCAGGGAACACCTAAAGGATTCTACACGGTTGACCGCAAAGTGTTCGGTGGACCGAACTCTACATGATTCGGTTTACTGAGTGGGGTTCGGTTAACCGTGGGGATACGGGACAGAATCCTAATGTGCTCAAGTTTACATTAATCCTTAGGACTCAAATTATACTACATTACATATTGGTCCAAAGCTTGATTACATGTCTTGAGTCTTTATCTTCTTGTCCCCAAGCTCCTTAGCTTGATTCTTCATCAACCTATTAAGAATATCGCAAGTACACGAATATATATGCAATGCATGTATTCATGTTTGGTTACTTTGATTGTCTAGGTTGATTGATTAAATATAGATTAAGATTAGATTACTTAATCATCAAAACTAAATAAAGATTAAGGCTAAAAAGCCAACAATCTCCCCCTTTTTGATGATGGCAAATCTATATCTTAATATTTTGAGTTCAATTGTATTTCTCCCCTTTCTATATGTTTTGTTTCTTAACATATATGTAATCTATGCATTTACAAGATTTCTCCCCCTAACAACATGCATAGTTTATTTAAAATTGAAGCTCATCTTAATTCTTCTCCCCCTTTGACATCAATCAAAAAGCAAACATTAAGCATTTGATGCAAAGGTAAAAGATATCTAATTCTCCCCCTTAATTATATGATTTTGCAATTTTAGGCTCCCCCTATCAATTAGGCTAAATAGCAACAATGAGTATTAACAATTAAGTGCATTTCTATTCTCCCTCTTAGCCTATTTAACATCCATTTTACAATTTTACATTTATGATTATGGATGTGGTATAAGATATGCAATGAATAGGGTATAAGATATGCAATGAATTATATCATAAGATATGTCTATTAAGCTCTAAAATTTAGATTAGAATCAATCAAAATTTATACCGTCGTGGCGCTTTGAATTGACTCAACCCGTATTCGGTGATGCAACCGGCTTTAAATTTTTCTTTTAAGCTCATCCGGTCACCACCGATTTCCTCCTTCAAGTACCTACAATTGAAGATTTTGGTACCCATTTTTGCTTGGGTCCAATCATGTTAGTTTTTGGAACCCAAACCATTTTGGTTTTAGGTGCCCAAATACTTGAGGAAGTTTTATTCACTACAAAATGCTTTCCATTCAAAGTAGTGTGAATAACATGGTTCTTAAAGTTATTAGCATAAAAACCTATACCATGTTTATCTAGTGATTGTCTTTGACTACTTATTAACATGTCAAGCATTTTCTTACCGTTTGTGAATCTTTCAAGATCTCTTTGTAATCTAACATTTTTGGCAATTAGATCTTGAATATTTTGATCACATGATGAATTTGCATTTATTGATGTAATTTTATCTACTAATTGAGTGTTCTCTAATGCAATCTTATCATGACTAGCAAGAATTTCAATCTTTTCATTCATAATAGATTTGATTTGAGATTGAAGCTCATTTATATTTTTCTTTGCTAGTTTATTTTTCTCACAAACTTTTTCAAAATTTTCAAGCAATTCATTAAATTCATTTTGAAGTTCATTATAATCATTTGAATTGTTTGAACTATTTGAATTATAAGAAGAGGAGGAAGATACCTCACTTTCATCGTCTTTTCTTGCCATGAAGCACAATGAGGCGAATTCCTCTATTGAAGAAGATGATGAGGAGTCCCAAGTGGCTTTAAGTGCCTTCTTCTTCTTCTCCTTCTTTTTGCTCTTCTTCTTCTTCTTTTTCCTTTCTTTCTCTTCTTTGAGAAATTCCTTAAATTGATGTGTCACCAATTGTTCCTCGATATCACAATCTTCTTTGATCGAATTGGCGACGGCGTGTAGCCCCAAGGATTTCTTGACTCTCTTCTCATCGCGGTCTTTCATTTGTATCTCATATGTCATGAGACTTCCCATGAGATCTTCAACCGACAACTTCGTTAGGTCTTGCGCTTCTTCTATTGCGGTTGTCTTTTCTTCCCAATTTTCGTTGAGAGACCGGAGAATCTTCCTTGTCATTTCTCCCTTGCTAAAAATCTTTCCAAGAGCACTAAGGGAGTTAATAATCTCGGTGAAGGGAGTGTGCATCTCGCTTATGTTTTCACCGGGTAGCATATGAAACAATTCATATTTATGCATGAGTAGATTAATTCTAGTTTCTTTTAATCTAGTGGATCCCTCATGATGCATTTCTAATGTGTGCCAAATTTCATATGCACTTTCACACCCTCTCACTCGATTATATTCATTTTCATTTAAACCACAATATAACATATTCATAATGCGGGCATTAAGTTCCGCCTCCTTAATTTTGGGTTTGCTTAATGAAATAATCTCATCATCATTTGGTGGGGTGTATGATTTTAAAATAAAAGACCAAAATTTTAAATCATGTGATTGCAAATAAATTTTCATCCTCTTTTTCCAATAATCATAATTTAGGCCATTAAAAAGAGGTGGTTTATTACTTGATAAACCCTCACTATGATTAGATTGAGCCATGCTAATATTTCGATTAAGAAAATAAATTTAGCTAACAAGACTCTGATACCAAATGTGGGGATCTTAAGGGGCCCTCTAGTGATCGTAATTAAACAAGATGCGGAATTAAAAACTAATTACGAACTAACAACTAATCATGCAAGGGTTATTCTAAGAGATAGAGAACTTGCAAACCAACGTTGAAGTCGACGCCCGATTTAACGAGGTTCGACACCCTCCCCGGGTCCTAGTCCTCACTCACAAGCCCCGCTCGTCCCTCGAGCCTCGCTTGTGGTTTCCACTATCCGATCTCCTTTACCGGGCCGAGATCAACGCCTTTACAAACCCGAGCCTCGCGAACAACCTCGCCTCGCCCGTGTCTCCTCTCACAACCCGAGAGGGAGCTTCCTTGAAGCTATTACAACTCTTGTGATTTGGATGAAAGAATGGAATCACAACTCTTGCTAATGACACTCTAACTTTGAGCACACTTGGATTATGATATGGATCTAGGAATACAAGTGGTGAAGTTTTGGCTTGAGTGTATAGGATTTGAGCTTTGAAGGTTTGGGAAAGATAACACAAGGATACTTGATGTTTGGAGAGTGTAGTGCTTCTAATGAGGTCCTTATATAGGCTTCAAAGCTCTTAGAGTCGTTGGGGAGTGGGTGAGAAAGTTGACCCATGAAATGTGATGATGTGACAAAAGTTCGGGCAGAATTTGCACGCTCTTCGGTAGACCGTTAACCCAACGGATTACCGAAGATGGTCGTTTCAGTTTACCGAATTCTATTCGATGAACCGCTCACTCAACTCCAGTAGCTCTCTAACTAGCAACCCCAATATAATTCGGTTTACCGAAACCTATTCGGTGAACCGTTCCAAACTGGACAGTAAGATTGGTAGGGTTCTGTTTATGCTAGGTTCGGTTGACCGTCTCTACTTCGGTAGATCGAAGTTTGCGCGGGTTTTGCGCTGACAAAGCGTGGGAGATTGGTTTACCAATAACGGTCAAGTTAAATAGTCGTTGGTCTCCTAAAGCAATATGATTCGGTTGACCGAATGAAGTTCGGTGTACCGAATATGGATAAGTCAATTTGGCTTTAGGTCAAGATTTAAATACGACCGTTGGAGCAAAGTCCAAAACCGGTCCAGGCTAATTCGGTCTACCGAAGGCGGTTCGGTATACCGAGGTGGTTATTCCAGGGAACACCTAAAGGATTCTACACGGTTGATCGCAAAGTGTTCGGTGGACCGAAATCTACATGATTCGGTTTACCGAGTGGGGTTCGGTTAACCGTGGGGATACGGGACAGAATCCTAATGTGCTCAAGTTTACATTAATCCTTAGGACTCAAATTATACTACATTACATATTGGTCCAAAGCTTGATTACATGTCTTGAGTCTTTATCTTCTTGTCCCCAAGCTCCTTAGCTTGATTCTTCATCAACCTATTAAGAATATCGCAAGTACACGAATATATATGCAATGCATGTATTCATGTTTGCTTACTTTGATTGTCTAGGTTGATTGATTAAATATAGATTAAGATTAGATTACTTAATCATCAAAACTAAATAAAGATTAAGGCTAAAAAGCCAACAGCCTTTGCGTCCAATTCATGGACCTCTCATTTCATCTGGTGCTCTTTGTGAAGGCGGCCCACACATGCGTATTCTGGCCCCGCGTGGTGTCATGTTCCCTTTCCAAGTGCATTGACCCACTTTTGAGGTTCCCAATTGATGTCCTTTGACAAATTAAGATGGGAACTTATGTTTGTACATAATTATATTTTAAATATAAAATAATAATAATAATAATACAATAAAAGACTCCTTCGGTGAGCATCGTTTGTGTGGCTCCAAGAGTATTTGGGCCTCATTTCTTTCCCGTAATTGAATCCCTTCTTTAGCATCTCACATGTTTTGAAGGAATTCGGGTTTTTGTCCATCAACATAGCCATGAACTTTTCTTTGTACTTCACGTTGGTGAGATCTTTCCTTTTTCATGCATAAATCCATGTAGTATATTGCTCACATTCACTGAGGACAATGCATGATTTAGGTGTGGGGGTTGTTTATCTATCTATATATTCTGTTTGTTTAAAAAAATTTATTCAATGTTCCATGACATAGCTTAAGATTGAACTGCCAAAACCCGTGTACAAAATGCATTGAGTTTTTGTTCCTTATTATATAATCTGCTTGTAGAAATTATGACATAAATCTAAGTTCCAAAGAAATAACCCATTACCCTTTAAGACATGTATGCACTTAAATTGGATATTTGAAGTGGTTGATAAAAAGCAGAGGTTGAGAAAAATATACCGCGAAGTGTGGACTTCTAATAGCAATTAAGCCTTGAGGAAAATAAAAGTAAAAAAATAAAGGAATAAAGTGAGGAAAGCACATTTTGCAAAATGATTACAAAACCAAAGCCTTCGAGTCACTGGTCCGTAGGGGTATCTTGAAACCCGGTAACTTGAGTCTGCCAGCTCGGGATTATCGACCAAACTCGCTACACGAATGCAAAAAGGGTAAAAGTGTCAAAAAAAGTAAATGTGTTGAATCACGGAAAAAAATATACTTTAAGATACTCAAAGGCCCAAAGTTAAAAGAATGATCCATGTCATGGTTGATCCGAATGATACTTCACCACCAGAGGAGGCGTGCAAAATAATTTAAGTGATAACATGTGTAGAAGGGTTAGTGGTGTGCATGTTGGAGGAACAAAGACCAAGTCAGATTTTTTTTATGAGTTAGATTTATATAATGAGTATGCAAGAATTCTAAGTGAGATGTATAAGGTTGAGGTGGAAATATTGAGAGCTATGAATGAAATGTTGAATTAAGACTTTGTGGGTGTGTCAACTGAAAACCCTCACGAGACAAAACTCGTCCTCTAAGGAAACTTAGGGGTTTAAAGGCTTGTTGCACATGCTAAGTGCAGCCGTAATTCCTACGAAAGTGAGTTAGGATTTCCCTGTTTTCATTTTTTCTTATATTCTGTTTTGCTAGGGACTATCAAAATCTAGGTGTGGGGGTATTTGATGCATTGCATACATTGCATCATACGTCTTTCATTTAGATTAATTTTATATCAATAAATGCTACTAAGGTATGTGTTTAGTCTTATTTACAGAATAGAGGGACCTGAATGCAAATTACCCATATCCCGAGCATAATCACGTGCAAAAGACTCATTTCTGTCATAAAGACCAAGTCAAGATTATCGGGATTCAAATGGAAGTCCATCCAAGCATAAAAACATTCAAAGACCTAATTACAAAAAGGCCAAGGACTTAAGCACAAAAGTAGCCAATGACTTAATTGCAAAAAGCCGAGGACCCGACTGCAAATTAAAGTACCAAAATATTATTTTGGAGAAGTTTTAAAGAAAATTTGGATCTCCAAATATATGAAGAAATAAATTTGGAGCTCAAACGAAAGGAAAGAAATTAATCCATACGCGTAAAGCACATTTAAATCATACCATAAACACACAGGAAAAATCCGAACCCAATCAGAGCACAAATTGCGGCGAAATCGCCGCACCTTACATGTAATATGCGGTGGACATGCCGCACCCCTTGCGATCCGTGGTCCCGGATTTTGTCCAGTCGTGTATTGACTCGTGTACTTTCCTATTTTATACTTGGGTCCCTTGTATCGGCTATAAATAGCCCCGAAACGATGTTGTGAAGAGTCTTAGTTTTTATTCCATCTTTTAGCAATAAAATTCTGTTCTTTTATTTTGTGTTTTTAGTTTTCTTTTGTAGTTTCTATAGGACCCCTTCTCCTTCCCTCCATCCATGAGTTTCTAACTCTCTCCAAAGGGTGGGGGTGACGGATTTAGGGTGATGAGAAGAAGAATGATGTTATTATTTTAATTTCGTGTTAGTATATTTTGATTACTTGAGTTTATGTTGAATCATTTATCATGTAATACTTTATAACTAATGTGATTTATTATAAGTTTCAGAATTCTCTAAAAAAACCCGATATCTAATCCCCTACCCGCTGGACTCTCATCCATATTTGTTTTCTTTTTAGTTTTTCTTTTGTTGTTCTTGCTTTAGAAAATTAAAAAACCAAAAATCTCAAACCAAACCTTATTTCTCTTTCTTTCTTTCCTTAATCGAAAAATCACAAAAATAACAATATCTCTCCCTCCTTGTGTTCGACCCGTACTTGCCACGTCTTCATTGACGCCGTGCACTTGCGGTATAAATAAAATTCTCATCAAGCACATGCATACACATGTCATGTTTCCCTCCTTATTCACTCCATCCTTATCCTCACCTCACCATTCCCCATAAAATAGGCCCACTAATCTAAGCATGTGCTAAGCATCACTTAAGAGCATTAACACATCAAAGATAAGAGCGAAAATGACATTCAATTGTTATGGAACTCATGTGAGCTTCAAAGGTTAGGATTAACACACACACTTAATACATCACATAATCACATCACCTTCTTCTCCACCTCAATGGGGATGGACTACTCCCTACTCAACATATTAACCAAAGAAACATAACAACAACACAAAACCATAATGGAAATGTAGAAAACTAGATTAAAATTAAAGATTAGAAGGTTGCTCCTTTTCTCCTCCTATACACTACTAATTAAGAAACTAAAACCTACTCTAACAAACAAGAAATAAAACCTACTCTACTAAACAAGAAAGGAAACTAACCTAAGGAGGAGAGGGAGGAAGAAGAAGAAGAAGAAAGGAGACATTCTAAGTCTATTTATACATGATTAGAGGGTTTGGATGTATCTGGGCGTAATCGAGATGCAGCTGTAATAATTTTCTCTATAGTCTGGTGCACCCATATAATCGAGATGAAGTCACGGTAGAAATTGGGGACCAATTGGACCAATTAGATCCTCCATTGGTGGATCAATTGGGTCAGATCAACCCTAATTTTCTTCAGTAACTTAAATGTCCTATTTTGCACATGGTGCACTCCTGATCTGCTAGTTCGAGCCCGTTTGTCTTCAATTACCCAAATACTCCTCAAGATCATGGTTTTGAGGGATTTCTGCTCCTGAAATGTTTTCTTTGCGTTCAGGTCTCTCTTAATTTCATCTGGGTCCGTCAAGATTTGCAAATGGGTCCTTGTGCATGACAACCAAGTCCACATTGCTTAATTTGAGTCCCTTGTTCTTGCATTTCAGCCCCTTTCTCATCTTTATTACCTAACACCTAAAATATCACAAAGAAACACTCTAGTAGCACAAAATTGGGGTAAAATAAAGGATATATGACATGAATGCAATGTATGATATGCTACTAATCAACAAGAAAAAAACACATACGTTTTGATATCCATCATATTTATATTCATACCATCTAAATGCCACATCACATTTTAAATAACAATCATATCATCTAATACAACACATATTTCAACGTATCATATACAATTCCGGGCTACTAATCGCATTCAAAAAACTTGAAATTATGGGTAACGCCCTCAACCTCACGGGCTCGCACGTTGTGGAGTTCAAGCGAATGTCGCGATCAAAGTATCCGTGAAATGTATTTGTTATTAACATGTATTGGTTATCCACAATGGGTATAAAAACATAGTATCCACAATGGGTATGAAAACATAATGTATTGGTTATTAACAAAGTATCGACAATGGGTATGAAAATAGAATGTATTGATTATTAACATAAAAATGTGGATGACATGAGAGAATTTATTTGGTTAGGGAGTTGGTTTGATTTGAGATTTGCATGTTATTTGGTTGAAGTTTTAATCGATGTAGTGATGTTATGAGTTATCTATGTCTTGTTGAGCACTAGTCTTGGATAAATTATGTAATTGATTAATATTTTGAATGAAATATGTTTTGGTTCGATTAATTTTTCATTGTGATTGTAGTTATGTAACGCCCCTGATCCGTACTTGGGACACAACAATAATAACAACACTAAAAGGAAGCGAAAATGGAGATTAACTGAAATAACCAACTTGAGGCCTCAATTTAAATATATATCATAAAGTCGAAGTCAAAGTACAATGCAGAAGAGAAATACAAGAAATCTGAATCCTACTACATGGCTACTCAGAAGAGTAAGAAAAATACATGAAAATTGAGCTCAACCGATCCAGTCCACGCATCCCAAGCCCAAGTCGCCTCCAGTCACCTACCGTCTCACACCTGCACACGCAAGCCATGTCTGAGTCTCAAAACAAGACTCAGTACACCACCCTAACTCGACACCCTACAAGGTCTAGTCATCCGTGACGGCTCATACTAGTCTCGTGTCCCAAGGCGATCACGCGTCCCAGCAAAGTCGAGCGTGCACCTCGACCCCCACTGCGCATTCGATCCGCGAGGCAACACTCAACCCGCTCTCACAGCAGAACTATCACACGTCCCAAAGCGACCACACGTCCCAGCAAAACCGAGTGTGCACCCTCGACAAGACTGCACATCCAACCCACAAGACAACTTCCAACACCAACCACTCGCCCGAGCCCAGCTCCAGCGGTCACCCGTAACAACGCTGGCGAACTGAGCAGTCCTGCGTCTCGCTCTAGAAATCCAACCACAACGCCAAAGCCCACAAGCCCGGCTCCAACGGTAACTCATAACAACACTGGTGAACCATCTCAGACCGCCACAACAACGGGGCAACACTCTAACATCTAGTCATACGTGCCTCATACGTCAACCTCACTACTCGACCTCACGCCCGAGTCACTGAGCAACGCTCCAACGACCTCTCATAACAACGTGGATAAACGATCGGTTCCACGAACCTCTCACAATCTCACATGGCAAGGGGGTAAAAGTAATTTACCCCCAACGACATAGGTCCACAACCCTACCAAGGTATAGAGCAATAAAGAATAAAGAAGACTATAACATCATATAAGCAACGTAGTGAAATTATGGTTCTAAGTCCACAAATCAAAGTATAGGGGTATACGTATAATTTTACCAACATCTTCAAACAAAACATAATCCTCGTAGGTTCGGGGGAAAACAATAATTTCCCAAATAATAGAATTTTCTACAATTATATAAGAGCTCCAGGAAAAAAGGAAATTTTCCCTAAAGTAAACATTTTTCACAATTATAGAAAGTCCAAGGTTTATTTAGCAATTAATCGAATAATTTATTATTTATTCAAATATAAATAAATTCAGGATTTTTTCAAACAATTATTCCAATTATTAATAAACTAAACAAATACAATTAAAACCAAGGGGTTTTCAGCAATTAATCCAGTTATTAATTTATACAAACAAATACTCACAAATTCAAAGTTTATTCCACAAATAACCAAACTCTTTCTCAATATATCAAATACAATTAAACTCCCAGATTTATTATGCAATTATTCCAACTCAATCATTTAACCCAAATAAAAACAAACTGAAGGACAAAATGAAAAATACCCAAAACAAAATCCAACACCCAACCCAACCGCAAACCATAGCCGTCAGCCAGGCTCCGGCCATCGTCGGTCGGTGTTCGTGGTCCGCCGGTCTTGCCGATAGCAGCCACGACCACCGCCACCGGCACGGTGGTGCGGCCTGCACGGCCGCGCGCGCACCAGACCCGCGCGGTTGTGCAGCCCCGGCACCGATTCTGTCCGGTCCTCCCTCTGATGCCCAACACTCCTCCAACATGGAACCGGATCTACATGGGCGGTGGCGTACCTCGAAGTCGAAGAATACCGGAGAAGGGGACGTTTCTCTTCCGCGCTTACGCGCACACGTCGAGCTTGCCGGAGGTGGTCACCGAAGTCGCCGGAGTTGAGGAGGAAGGAAAAGGAGAAGGGTGAGGGAAGATGGGTTGGGGTTAAGGTTAGGGATTGGGGAAGAGAGGTGGGAGAGAGAGAGTGTGTGTGATGGGTTTGGGTTTTTATAAGTTATGAGTAATAAATTGTGTTGTAGTAGATGGAACTTTTGTTCCAAATATTAAAAAAAATGGTTCTACGTCGGTTTTCCGAAAAACCGATGTATAATCTCATATGTACAAGGACTTTCTATCGGTTTACATTTAAACTGAAGTAGAAGTTTGCATTTTACGACTTTTCATGTCGGTTTTCTTAAAAGAAAACTACCTTGTCATGTATGTTTTCTTAAATACCGACTTCAAAACTATCTTTTCATGTCGGTTTTTTGACCAACATAAAAGCCCTCCTTTTACTAGGTCCTCCCTTATTACATCGGTCAATGTGGGTGGTTAACCCGATGTAATAAGTCAAAAAAATCACGTAAAAACCCTATTTTGCCGCAGTGGTTGTAACATCCCGGAACAACGGAAAATTTGAAATTTTAACAATAAAGAGATCTCAAGATAATAATCATCATGTGAGAATGTTACTCATATAAATAACCGGTTGGTGCACCAAATACAATAAAGTTTGTCAAAATACATGATTACATCAATACAACAAAGGAATACAGGTAATCATGACGACCTCGAATAGTCCGAAGAGGATCTTGACCCCAAAATGTGTGCTCCCGTTGTCACCACCCCCATAACCTACTGTGGTTATGAAACATGAATTATACAACAATGTCTGAGTTTTGCAATAGGAAACTCTGTATGCCAAGCTCACCTATATGAATGCAACGTTACGATAATGAACCTATCATACTAGTAGCATGTCATGTCATCAACTGAAATGAAAACAGATCCCCTCCAAGGGTAAAACAGGACCTCAGTCCTACAACAACAACAAACACCCTCTAAGGGTCAACAAGGACATCTGTCGAGCAAACAACATCGGGTCTCCCTTGGAGACCTACAGTAGGCACATACGATCTTACAGACAGTACGCAACACACCCCCACACATGACTACTCTGGCCAAGGGTTCAGTGAGGAGTGTTCGCACTTCCGCGCCAAATGGATCAGATCTGAGACATCGTGGTCTACACCACACCAATGGAGTCGCGCCTGGTCAGTCCAACAATCACTCATTAGGTGCCCAGTTGCGCTATCATCGCCGGAACAACATCGACGACATTGTCGGCACAACATCGGTGGTACAACAAGCGTCCGGCACAACATCAGACGACACAACATTATCACCGGAACAATGTCGGCGACATCAAGCCAGAACATTGTCGGCAACATCATCGCTGGCACAGTCTCGGCGGCATCGCCAGCACAACCTCGGCGGTACAACATACGTCCGGCACAACCTCGGCGGTACACCATACATCCGGCACAACATCAGACGGTTCTGGACCGTAGTCCGCAAGGTCATCATGCTCCAAGAGTCATGCATTATCATGCATTGGGATCCACGATCCCTCAGGTCTACTACTCTATTGTGAGTCAAGACAACGAAACATCACGCCACAGTCTATCAACAGAGGTGGCTCGTCCCAAGTGCCCACACTCTTCCACTCGGTGGTCCCTGGGCAAGCACGATAATTGCACCTACCATCACCTCCTAGCTCACGCACTAAGCGAGGACACATGTTTTTGTGAACAGAGTTGGCACTTCACTTGGACCGGGAATTCAGTTCCGATCGAACTAGGCAATCCAGTCGACTGTTCCCATGGGGTCCGGTCGATTGAAAGTCTGCAACGATCGAACTCTCTGCGCATAACCTAGGTACCAATGGTCGAACAAAAGTCTAAAACCGGTCGACCGATACGTAGTCAAAATCCGTAGTCTGGTCAAAATCATATAAGGTCTATGGTCGACCGACTCAGGGGTCCCGGTTGACCGGAAACTACCAGGGGCATCCTAGCAGTTCTAGTTATTTAATGGTCAAACGAACACTAAAACAGTCGAACAAGTGTTAAGTTCCATAAGTTATCGGTCAGACCAAAATCACGAGCACTCGACCGAAATCTACCAGGCATTCCTCCGACCCACCAGCATAATACAAACGGTCGACCGCCACATGGCATTGTTCGACTGATGTTGGTTAAAGTCGGGCAAAAAAATAAAATAAACCTGTCGATCGCAACGAAGCACCAGTCGTCGGCGAGGTCTCCGACCACCCGACGACGATCAAAATCACACCCACGAGTGTGAGCAAAACAAACCACACTATTGAACCGGCATACCTTCTTCGCTTGCCAAAGAACGTCGGAGAACGCTCACGCCGGAAGCCTCAACGGTCACACCTCGAAGCCACACACATGCACCTCAGAACGCCGCGCTTCTCCTCCACCTCCTCGTTGCTGCAGGCCGGAGCTCCGCTCAACTGTGAACGTGAAAGCTCAGGAGAAGAAGAGATGAGTTGGAGATGGAATGAGAAATGACAAATCAAAATAGAGAAGAGAAGAATGGAGGAAGAAGAAAACGATGGTTTTCTTGCAAATCAAAACCAAATCCAACCCATCAATCTAGCCACCCTACCACTCGTACCCTGTCACCTCCCCCAAAACCTCCCACAGTACCCTAAGAAGGGTTAGGGACTTATTACAAAGTGGTCGTACATTATTACAAAGTGACTACTGACACAACGATATTGACATAAGTCCAACATCAATTATTTTATTATATATTCTCTTATGTTTTTCACATGTTAAGTATGACAAATAAACATCAATTCTTCAATACGTCATGCAATCATATAATATGCGTTGTGATTTCAAATTTATATGAGTCAATTGATGTTGATATTTATATGGAAGTCCCTCAAGGACTAACAATTCTCAAATCATATAATAACAAATATCGGGAATACACATTTTATATCTTTTGAAAAGATCACAATTTGAATAAAACCAAGGAGAAGCACACAACGTCGCTTCAGTGAATGTCATCTCAAATAATAATATATAAGGTAATCATATTAGGCGATATGTTTTACTTTACAAAATATGTAGAATTTTTTGACACATGTTGGTGACCTAAATGTGGTAGGAACTCTTGAAGACATTAAATACCCATCAAATATTCAAAGAGTGAATTTTGAAACAGATGACCGAAGAAAAGTCGTAGTGTTTTCTTGATCTACTGTCCGATTATAAACTTTACAAAAATCATTAAAACGATTCAATTATATGATGAGAACATTAAAGTAACATTTTTTGAAGAAAGCTCATATTGTAGGTACCCTAATGACAATTCGTCTATTTTATGTAGACAAAGATTCAATTGTATACATGAAAATAAAAAGGGTGAAATAGGCCTTGAAGTTTCTTATCTGAACATTATAAAATTCTTATTGTATCTTGCCAATCGGACCAAACCCAGTAGCCATCACAACAATTTTTTTATCTGGGCATAATTTCATCTAAAACATAGAAATGACATTCAACAATTTCTTAATTCCTCGGCGGGTCTATTAATCTTTCTTATATTTATAAGATAATAAACATTCAGTAGTGATTCTTTCCATGTCTCATTTGCATACTGCAATGTGTCATTTTGTGGAGATATTGCTATTTTCATGCAGATTTTTGAAGTAACCTTTAGTCGTCATAATTTCATATCATTAATTATGAGGTTACCACATAGTACGACACTATTTGAGATTGCCTTTAAATATTGCATTGAGGTAATTAATATTTCGTATAGTTTAACCTCAACTAGAAATTATATTTGGGAATATTACATTGAGGTAATTTATATTTGGTATGCATATATATCCTAATTTCATCAATAGCGAGGATTTATCTCTTCGCATATATCGTCCTCCTAAATAGCGAGACTCAACTTATTCATATATATACACACATATATATACACACACATATATATATATACATATATATTCTAATCCTTAGCAAAAATAAGTCTACTCACATATATCACACCTCCTGAATACTGAGAATAAACTTATTCAAATATTTCCAACCTCGTGAGTAACGAGGATAAATTTACTCATATATTTCAACATCCTGAATAATGAGGATGAACTTATTCAAATATAATCAACATCGTGAGTTACGAGGATAAACTTACTCATATGTTGTCATCCTCCTGAATAACAAGGCTATACTTATTCATATATACGTATATATCCTAATCTTGCGAGTAGCAACGATAAGTCCACTCATAGATATCATCATACCCTAAATATTATGTTAAAGTGTTTGTCACATTTGTTCTACGAATTTACAAACTCTAAAAAAAATTATGAACAAAAAAAGAAATCGGTAAAAAAATATATAATATAAAAATCAATATATTTCATAACTTAAACAACAAATTCAAACAAATCTAATAATAAGGGAGGATGCACGTCAAGCTAGATCTTTGGTTCCCTCTCTCTTGTTGTTAGATGAGTTTTGCAACAAAAACAAAAACGAAAAAAAAACAAAGAAAGAAAAAATCAAATCAACAAAATCCTCCTGGGTATCGAGGCTAAACTTATCCATGTGTGTTCTAATCTTCTGAGTAGTAATCATAAGTCTACTCGTCACATATATTGTCCACCTACATAAATATGCTAAACTTATCCATCAATGTTCAAATCTCCTGAGTAGTAATCATAACTCTACTCACCTCATATATTGCAACCTCTTGAATAATGAGGATAAAGTTATTCAAATATATTCAATCTTGTGAGTAACGAGAATAAACTTACTCTCATACACGTCAACCTCTGGAATAAGAGGAAAAACGTTTCGATAAAAATGTTTTACATATCTATGAAGAACACATGAGATTTGTAAGAACAATAACAAAAATAAAACTTTCGCTAACGACGGAACGACCTTTGGTCTCTCCCCCTCATATGAGAGTTCTTGAGGCGAAATGTGTAATCACAATTCTACATACTTATGAAGCATATCTGAGATTTGTAAGAATACAAAAGTGGAACTCATATTGAACATTAAACTCGATCTATTTTGAGAAATTTCATTGTTGACGAGTACTTTTCTAACCACATTGCTTCATATATATAGCTATATGTCGAGTCTCTGGCTTGGTTTCCAGGAGGATCCCCTTACATATATCCTCTTTATGGTTTGGGAGAACTTCCTCAGGTTTGTTGTTCATTATTGGGCGTTAAACCCAGTTTTAAATACTTTTGGCGGAAAGCCTAAAAGTACTTAATGTATTAAGCTTATAGGGATTTGCTTGCCAAAGTGCTGTCTATGGTGATGTTTGGTGACACCATATGAAGAGCGAGCATTCAGTACGATTTTGAAGATGAATTCCTTATTGTGGCTCCACACCTGATAATTGTTGATTAGTAGCATATCATACATCGCTGATTAGTAGCATATCATGCATCATATTCATGCTATATATCTTAATTTTACCCTAATATTGTGCTACTCGAGTATTTGTGGTTATGTTTCAGGTATTAGGTAATAAAGAAGAGAAGAGAAGAGAAAACTGACAGAAACGTAAGAAGAAATGACTTAAATGAAGCAAAATGGACCTCTAAGTCATACACAAGGACACATCTATAATAGGGAAGGACCTGAACCTAAGCCCGAAGGGACCAAATAGCAAACCGAGAAACTTCACACCATCATCAAGAGTATTTTGGCAATTAGATTCGGGCACAAACTCAAATAACAAATTCAGGTGCACCCCACGTGGATAATTGAAGCAATGAAGACACCAACCGAATCTGGGTCAAATCTGACAAAGCATGACCGCCAAAATTGGAGACCCTAGAAATGTAATGAAAAATGAGAATGAACGCTATCTTATGAAATATGTGATAAATGTGAATGTGTGTTTGTTTGTATAAAAGAGAATACTTAACTTGAAGGGTGTTGCTATAATGATTAGGTACTTCCCATGCTTGTTTAGGTTCTTAATAACCAACTTGTTTATGCTCATGTTAATCAACTAGGTTAGTGATTGGAATGATAGGTTTTGCCATAACCATTAGGTACTTGCTACGCATGAAAACACAAGCTATACTTGTGCTTTATTGAATGCATCATTCACCACCTTATTATATGTGTACACAAACTCCACCCCTTGGGGGTTTTCTTCTTGAATTTGATCTTTCTTTGATAGTTACTTAGTTTAGTTTCAGTTCCTCTCGCTTTCACCATCCTTGTTTGTTGCTTGCTAGTTTAGTTTAATCTACTTCTTCTCCCCTTTATTTTCCACTCTATTTCCAAAGAACCAGAGTTGACACACCTCTATGTGGACTCAGCTCGTACTTTCCACCGCTTCATCGTGGCCATGCACTTGCAACTATTATAACTGAATCAATCAAGTTTTTAGACCATTGCCGGACTTTGCCATCTAGGTAATAAAACCGGGGTGTCACTTTGTGTGGATGAAATGATCACAGTGCACCCAAATGTTAGTTCGAAAGTATATATTGATGACCCTCAGCTTTGTCGTGGAATGGAAACATATTTGTTTCCATTTCCTTTCAGAGACCCTGGTTTTGAGAAGCATGAACTACCATCCTTGGTTCATAAACCTCTCAACAATCCTCCTATTTCTTATGTTGAGAGCCCATGCAGTTGAATTTTTGGCTCGAGAGATGGCGGGTTCCCATTGATGTCCCTTGACAAATGAAGATGTGAACCCATTTTTGTACATAGTTATATTTGAAAAAAAAGACGAAAAAAGTTGAAAGACTCCAAGAGTGAGCATAGCTTGTTGTGGGCTCCAACCCTTGTGTAGTTGAGACCCATTTGTTTCACGTATTTGTCTCCCTTCTTAAGTATTTCACAGGTTTTAAGGGAAATTCAGGTTTGTTTCCATCAACATGACCAAGAAACTTTCGTTGTGCTTCAAAGTGTGGTGAGATCGTTTTCTTTTTCAATCAAAATGCATGTAGTATCATTCTTGCATACATTGAGGACAATGCATGAAGTAAGTATGGGGGGTGTTTTACGTGTGTACATAGTTGAGTTTTTTTTATTTTCTTTTGTTTTCTTTTGTGTGCATTTTTAGGGTCATATTAGTGTGCTGCATTTAATATCGATATATCTGCTTGCCATGATCATTGGGTGACTTGTCTTCTTTTGCTTGCCTAGTGCTTTAATTTTTCTATTTCTTTCAAAATCTTCATGTGTTTCCGATAGAAAAATGTTTGGTGGGTTATGCGTTTGTTTAGCATGTGCAAAATCGTTGAGAGGCAAAATAAAAAGGAAGCTCCCAAAATTGACTTAAACATGATGAAGGATTTCGTGTCCCCATGTATGTATATATTTAAAAAAAATAATACAACATACAAGATCGATTTCGTACTTTTAACAACAATTTTATGTACATTACTTTGTGTTTATTCTAATATCATACAATACTACATATATTAAAATAAATCACAATGACAAAATCATACCCAAAAGTTCTCTAAAACCTTTCGAAGATCCGGAGTCGCGTTGACCATTGAATCGCCCGCCGATTCACCTCCAAGTGTTCACCAAACTCTAAACAAGATTAGAGAGAAAGGAGCTAGCCAATCAATCTCTAATTAGGCTTAGAATCTAGCTAATAACCTCTCTTTAAGCTCCTGAGATTTTCTATCTCCAAAACATAAATTACTAAGAGATTTTCGTGGTGATTAAGGGAGAGATTAATGAGAGAAAGAATTTTTGCATTAACATAAACAAGTAGGATGAATGGTCCTTTTATAGTCTCCCAAAACATCCTCATCAAGAACTATTCTTTAGTCATGATCTCTTGCTTATTCTCTCCCAAAATTAATCTCTAATTGCCACATAAGTACCCTAAAAACGTTTTATTAAATCTGGAATTAATCCAACCCATGATCTAATTAATATCTTAATAATTCAGGCAGAAATCACACTGTTCGGTCGATCGAGAAATTTTCTCGGTTAACCGAACCATTCTGTTATAACACATGTTCAGTGTACCGTGAGATAGACGGTCGACCGAATCCGCATGAGAAAAATTCGGACGAACCACGTCTTCTCTTCGGTCTACCGTTGACTCACCAATATTTCTCCTGAAGCATAGTCGTCGGATGACCGTGTCACATTCGGTCTACCAAAAATACTTTTTCTCGGTTGACCGTTCACACTCGGTTAACCGAACCCGATTGTCCAGGCACTTTAGACAATTTCGGTCAACCAATTGTGCTTACCCGTTCCCCATTCGGTTAGCCGACCCGAAGATTCCCCGATCGACAGAACCCTGAACGGTTCACCGTGTTTGACCCCGATTTTGCCTTGGTCAAATTTTGGATTTATTTCCAACAAAATTTGATATTTTGGGGTTTTAGCAAATTCAAATCTTATGTAATATATTATATAATGTAATATTAAATTATTACACCCCATAATATACACACCTCATATGAATTTATTATGATTCTAATTATGTCAATTCTGATGACATATTGATTTTATTCGTTCACCACATGTGTCCATTTTTCACATGAAACCCGACATATCATATGAACTCAAAATCAAGCTTCTTGTTTCCCAATTTTGTGGTGTGACCTATAGGAGGATCTAAGCTAAATTGACAGTGATATGAAACACT
Source organism: Triglochin maritima (assembly GCA_963682175.1). Taxonomy (NCBI): domain Eukaryota; kingdom Viridiplantae; phylum Streptophyta; class Magnoliopsida; order Alismatales; family Juncaginaceae; genus Triglochin; species Triglochin maritima. Next base: position 17,664,854 of record OY821785.1, read on the forward strand.
TAAAATCTCAAACTATTAGCGGTATCTAGCAACACATTATAGTTACCCAATTAATATAGATGTCTTTGTTCCACTAGAACTAAAACACGATCCATTTAGTGATGTAAGTGCACCACTTGTGTCCGTCCCTTGCCTCATGATATTAAGAATATATACAAAGTAGAAATGTGTCACCTTTGTATTATATTCATTTCTTGATCTCTTTAAGACAATTATAACTATGTAACTTAACTCAAGTTACGTTGTGCACATTATAATTTTGCTTTATCAATGGGACCACTAATATCATCACTCAATTAAGAGGGCCAACGATAATTGTTTGACTAGCTATCTCTTCCAGCATAAGTCATGTTCAACCAACTATTGCCTTTATCACTATATTCATTGCTAGCTTTTGACAATAATCAAATTAAGCACTTCTTAAGTGAAAAGATATAAGTCTCATATCTTAGGATCCAAGACACAGTAAAACATTCATGACACGAAACACAATTCCATAATGTTTTACTTGTTAGGTCTATTCAATATATAAAAGTAATCTTTTCCCCTTTTATATACTCGTGTCGTCAATTATTTGTAGAGCTACAACAATCGATGACCAACATGACAATCTTATCTCGGTGATTAATGTTCCATGTTAATTACCATGATTGTGAATAACTTTTGATTTATGTAAACCATTATATTTTAGAGCTTTACGGTTAAGGACCAAACGCCTCTTCTTTAACACTTCCAAAATACGAATACCATAATCAAGGAACAAGATGTTTGCACATCCATTTCATAATAATTGACATATATAAGTAAAACTTTTAGAACACATTCCTTTCAATCTCCCACTTGTTATCAAAGTTTTCTCTCACATACATTCTCAATGTATAAAACAATAATAACTTGGGTAACCCTCTCTAATTACTCATCAAGCCAATCCACATGGTTCCTCAGACCCATGGACTCGAAATGCATTTCGCCCTTGGCTTGGGATAAGGGTTTGGTGAATGGATCAGCTGTGTTACTATTTGTGTCCACCCATAACAGATTTATTTTACCATCGTCGATGAAGTCACGTGTGACAAAATACTTACGATCCATGTACTTCACTTTGTGGTGTGATTTGGGATCATTGATTTGCGAGATAGATGCACTATTATCACAAAATAGCTCTACTGGTCCCTCAAACGAGGGAACTACTCCAACCTCTTCAAGGAACTTCTTAATCCACACTCCTTCCTTGATCGCTTCAGCGACAACCATTACTTCGTAAGCGGTGGTTGAGTCGCCCGTAGTGCTTTGCTTCCAACTACGCCAACTCACAGCTCCACCATTCAGAAGGAAGACGTATCCTGATTGCGACCTTCTATCGTCGAGATCACTCATGAAACTCGCATCCGAATAGCCCTCGGCTATTAACTCCCTTTCTACTCCATAAACAAGAAACTTATCTTTGGTCCGGTTAAGGTACCTCAGAATATTCTTGACTGCAGTCCAATGCTCAGGACCTGCGTTGGATTGGTGACGACTTGTCACGCTTAGAGCATACGAGACATCGGGTCTTCTGCAAGTCATCGCGTACATGATCGATCCTATTGCCGAAGCATAAGGGATATATTTCATGTACTCCAAGTCTTTACGTGATTCAACACGTTGAGACTTCTTGAGTTGCACACCCATACTCATTGGCACATTGCCCTTTTTGGAGTTGTTCATGCTGAACTTTTCCAAGACCTTGTCAATGTATGTACGTTGACTTAGGCCAATGAGTCTACAGGATCTATCTCTGTATATCTTGATTCCCAAGATGTATTGAGCCTCACCCATATCTTTCATCGAAAATGCATATTTCAATGAACCTCTCGTTTGCTCAAGCAAAGAGCAAAGGTATATGATTTCCCATGAGAAGTATGTCATCGACATATAAGATCAAGAACACTATGTGGCTCCCACTAACCTTCTTGTATATACAAGGCTCTTCCTTACTTTGGACGAAGTGAATCTTTTTGACTTCTTCGTCAAAGCGTTTGTTCCAACTCCTTGATGCTTGCTTCAATCCATAAATGGATCTTTGAAGCTTGCATACTTTCCCGTTATTCTTTGGATCTTCAAAACCTTGAAGTTGTACCATGTACACATCCTCCTCCAAGTTCCCATTAAGGAACGCCGTTTTGACATCCATTTGCCATATCTCATAATCATGAAATGCGGCAATAGCGAGCATAATCCGAATAGACTTGAACATGGCAACCGGTGAAAAAGTTTCATCATAGTCAATTCCTTGAACTTGAGTGAAACCTTTTGCTACAAGCCTCGCTTTGTAGGTTGTCAAGTTCCCATCCATGTCCATCTTCCTCTTGAAAACCCATTTATTTTGAATGACCTTTTTCCCTTGAGGAAGGTCAACAAAGTTCCATACTTGATTATCATACATGGATTCTATTTCGGATTTCATGGCTTTAAACCATAGTTTGGAGTCCTTTCTTTCCATTGCTTCTTGAAAGGTCGAGGGATCATCAGTATTTAGTACCATGATCTCATAAAGTCCCAAATATATATCGTGTTTCTTCCTTTCCCTCGTAGACCTTCTAAGTTCTTTTATTTCTACGTGTACTTCTCGAACTTCTTCCACAATTTATTGCGGAAGTGGTTCATGTTCGATTCTCGAACGTACACTAGGTGGGGAAGATTGAGTTTCTCTCACAATTTCTTGTGAGTGTCTCTCACTTACGCTCCCACTAACCAAAGGAGCCTTGGTTGGGGCTTCATGATCTTGAATGTCACCATTCATATCATAATCTTGTAGAATATCTTGAGTCTCCTCAAGCACAACTCTACTCCTACTACTTTTTATTCTTTCCAGAAATTCCTTTTCTAGAAATACAACATTCCTCTCTACAGTCACTCGATTAGAGGTTATATGCCAAAAGTAGTATCCTCTTGTCTCACGAGGATAACCTATAAAGAAGCACTTATCCATTTTTGTTTGAAGTTTGGTCGACATCAATCTCTTGACGTAGGCCTCACAACCCCAAATCTTGAGAAAATCGAGCTTAGGTGTTTTACCACTCTATAGCTCATAAGGCGTCTTCTCTACGGATTTGGATCAAACATTATTGAGTGTGTAAGCCACAGCTTCTAGTGCATAACTCCAAAAGTAAAGCGGCAATTCAGCTTGACTCATCATTGATCGAACCATGTCGAGTAATGTCTTATTCCTCCTTTCGGATACCCCATTCCACTGAGGTGTACCGGGAGGGGTGAGCTGTGGTACAATACCACACTCCTTTAGGAATGAGTCAAATTTGGTACTTAAGTACTCACCTCCACGATCCGTTCGTAAAGACTTGATTTTCTCTTTTGAGTTGGTTCTCTACTTCATTCTTGAATTCGTTGAACTTGTCAAAGGATTCACTTTTGTTTCTCATTAGATAAATATAGCCATAACGACTATAGTCATCCGTGAACGTAATGAAGTACCTAAAACCGTCTCTTGCACTAGTACTCATCGGACCACATACATCAGAATGTATCAAATCCAACAAGTCATTCGCTCTTGGTCCTTTCTTCTTGAAAGGCCTCTTGGTCATTTTGCCCATTAGGAAATATTCGCACGTCTCCAATGATTTAAAATCAAGTTGACCAAGAAGGTTAGCTTCTTGCAATTTCTTGATGCGTTTTTCATTTATGTGACCAAGACGATAGTTTCACAAGAGTGTATCATTCACGTGAGTAGTTTTAAGCTTTTTGTTATTGATGTTTAAGATTTGTTTATTAAGACCATTCCTCACGAATGCATTTGCATAGAAAATACCATTCTTCGATATAAACAAGCAAGAGTTTCAAATATTTATATTAAAATTATCCATATCCAAACATGATACAGAAGTAATATTCTTGCTAATCGAAGGCACATAATAAACGTTCTTTAAACATAAATTTAAACCACTAGATTATTGAAACTCCACAGAACCTTGTGGAATCGCAGCAACGCTCGCACCATTTCTGACCTTCAAAATCATCTCATTTTTCACGAGTTCCTTCCTATCCTTTAGTAGCTGCACGTTAGAAATTATGTGAGCACAAGATCCGGTATCAATTACCCAATAATGGACAGAGGTGGCTAAATTTATCTCAATAACAAATATACCTTTGGCCTTTTTAGGGCGCTTACGTTCAATCACTCCATTGTCAAGGTCTTAATTGTACTTGGGGCAATTTGGCCATGTGTCTCTTTCCACCGCAGTGAAAGAACTCCGTGTTGGGAGTCGGAGATTTCAAAGATTTCCCCCTTGAGGCACTCCCATGAGCACCTCCTACTCCCTTGCTCTTGATTGACGTATTCTTGGTGAATTTGCCTTTACCTTTGGTGATCTTCTTGCTCCCTCCATGGACGGCTAGGACGTGCTTGTCCCGACCCTTGCCCATGTCAACTTCAGCCGTTTTGAGAGCATTGTGAAGTTCCTCAAGACTCACCCCTTTCTCATGCACATGATGGTGCATAATGAAGTCCTTGTAGGGCGGGGCTAGAGAGCCAAGAATCAAATATTCCGCAATGTCATCGGGCATCGGGGAAGAGAGCTTCGACAACTTCTCAAGGTATCCTTGCATCGTGAGAAAATACATGGATACCGATGTTCCCTCCACCATGTGTTACCTTATGAGTGCGATGGTGGTCTTATAACGCTCTTTTATAGCACTATCCATGAACATTTTTGTTAAAGCTTCCATGGTCTTATTGGGTTTTGAATCCAAGTATTTCGCTTGAAGCGAGTCACACATGGAGGCCAACATTAGACTGTGAATGTGGTTCTCTTGGTCTTCCCACTTAGCTTTTGCCTCTCTCTCGCTATCGGTTGCCTTCTCATTTAATTTTGGGATTTCACCATCCAAAATATGAGATAGTTTCTCAAACTTCAACATGATATTGAGCTTGAGTTGCCAGCTTATGAAGTTTGAGCCATCATTTGCCAAAGGATGTTTTTCAATAATAGATTGCACAATAGGTTGAATATTCGACATTTCTACAAATAAATTATATCGGATTTAACGTCAATTTTATGTTTTTAAAAAATCAATACCGCAAATAAAAATCCGTCCATAAATGCAGAAATTCAAGATCCTATCAATTATAATATAAAGTAGCTAAGGGCTATCAGATATATTATAAAATCAAGGTAAGAAAATATTTTTCTAATCATAACCATTTCGAAATATCGCAACATTTGCATTTTCAAACTCTTATGACTTTTGTCGTTTTAATTATTAGGGAATTTGACCAATCCTCGTAAGAAAAACTCTCTTTCTCAAAACCGAGCTAGGGCTCAGGGTCTTGTTAAGAAAACTTATTTCATTTGATACGAGATACGTTTATCCATTGTATTCACAAACAAATATACTCGGTGTCCAGTAAGGGTGAATCGCACCTCGTACATCTATTCATGGCACAACAATAGACAACCTTATATCTCCCACTATTCCCAAAGATGGAGGAAGCTATCTCCCCCTAAGGGCGAGCAGAATATCCCTCGATCGATGACTGCTAGTGGATGAATTAAGAAAGAAAAATACTCTTAATTTTTGGTTGGATAATTTAAACATTTACATGTGATTTGAGAAATTAGGTGATCATGCATATTTATCATCTATACACATCCTAACATTCATCCATACAATCACATATATGTCAAGCACATAAACATAAATAAATCCATTCACACACACATTGTGTGAGTTTATATGTTCCCGCGTCCTTGATCCTCACGCTTCTTTAGCATCTTCCTCTTGCACCATGGATGTTGATATTGCAAAAATATAAACATGCATCTCTCAATTTTGAAAATTTTTCTAGTGCAAGTCCTATGTAAAAATCCTCTCATATGCATGCATATACATAGAAATAGAAATTTGTCTTTCACATATACATAAGCCCCTGTGATTGAATAATAATAACATACACATTCATTCATTCATTCACTCACACATGACTTCATCGGAACATACAAACTCACATATCCTTGCATTAGAGAACTCGAGCAACACATGTACATATACTATATATTACTCGATTTAGTTTATCATGCATCTCGAAATCAAACAATTCTAAAATCATTTGAAAGACATTAAAAATGATTTTATGCATCCATAGTTCAAAACACAAAACATTTGAACCACTGTTTATCCAATTTCCAAAACTAAAAATTTAAAGAAAAATAAACATATGCCTTTTTCGTTTTGTCGATTCCTTATAAAATAATCATTTAATTAAAAACGAAAATTTTATATATTAGACATAAGTCCAAATTTTAATTCTGACATTCACATGATATGTTTCAAAACATTTAAAACTATCAAATGAATCAATTAGAATTAAATCAACAAAACTATCGGAAAACTCAAAAAAGACATAGAACATGAATTTTTTCGATTGTAGATGGTAAACTAAAATTAATTATATAGTCTAATCATTGAAAATATGAACTAAATACTCTGATACCACTGAAGGAGTTCGTATTCCCATGTATGTATATATTTTAAATTTTTTAATACAACATACAAGATCGATTTCATACTTTCAACAATTTTATGTACATTACTTTGTTTTTATTCTAATATCATGCAATCCTACATATATTAAAATAAATCACAAAGAGAGAATCATACCCAAAGGTTCTCTAAAACCTTTAGAAGATCCGTAGTTGCGTTGCCCGTTGAATCGCCCGCCGATTCGTCTCCAAGTGTTCACCAAACTCTAAACAAGATTAGAGAGAAAGGAGATAGCCAATCAATCTCTAATTTGGCTTAGAATCTAGCTAATAACCCCTCTTTAAGCTCCTGAGATTTTCTATCTCCAAAACTTAAATTATTAAGAGATTTTCGTGGTGATTAAGGGAGGGATTAATGAGAGAAAGAATGTTTGCATTAACCTAAACAAGTAGGATGAGGGGTCCTTTTATAAACTCCCAAAACATCCTCATCAAGAACTATTCTTTAGTCATGAACTCTTGCTTATTCTCTCACATGATGCATTAGGATATCTAGTACATTGGCTTAGGTCTTATCTAGTCGTTAGGATGCACCCCAGTTTTCCCTCGGGGGAGAGTAATCATAGGGTTTCAATACTCAAATATACAAAGTTTTCCCTTCGGGGAGAGTAATCATAGGGTTTCAGTACTCAAATATACAAAGACGTCCACCCTGAACCTAGTGAGTCAAATAATTCGTGTCTGTTAGTATAAGGAAGTTTGTCGTAGTGAGGGACCCTTAAACTCCTGTTGTGAAACCTTAAGTATATGGGTTTTGCTTCATGTGTAGATAAGAAATAAGTGAGTAGGTGTTCTCTCTTCTCTCACGGCTCCTTTCACTCGAGAAATTAGGTCCGAGGGGACTTAGTGCCTGGTGGTTTCAAGTCATCAGACTTGGGATGCACCGACCGAACTCCTATTACACTGGTGGTAGGGATCACCCTATGTGGAGATGTCGGGGAAGGTGTATGTGATTGTGTAAGTCCTCATAGGCAATGATGCATTAAACCTAACCCTGGCAGAATTACACACCAACTAGAAAGAAAAACAAAAAAAGATAAAAAAAGATAAAGAGAAGAAAAAAAGTAATACAAATAAGAACCTTAATGGACTTTACACTTTCTATCACTTGAGGATGTTAAGGTTGCCCATGTCTTTCACTTAAGTCCTTAATTAACTTGCAGGAATGGTTCATTAGGCTTGGTGTGTGGACATAATACAATAGAGTCGGCCCGTAGGATTACCAAGTCTAATGATCGACAATAGTAGGTCCGACGAGTCAAGTTGCTAGGTTGAATAATGCATCATTGTTCGGATTTTGTGGGTATATCCGCTAAAAACCTACAGGAGACACCACTCCTCCTCCTTGGCGACAAGGAGGTTTAATGACTTGTTGCACGTGCTAAGTGCAACTGTGATTCTTACGAAAGTGAGTTAGGATTTCCCTATTTTCCGTATGTTTTTCCTTTCTTTCATTTTTCTCTTTCTTTGTTTTGCTTGAGACTAGCAAAATGTAAGTGTGGGGGTATTTGATTACTAGCATATCATGCATCATATTCATCCTATATATCCTTAATTTAACCCCAATATTATGCTACTTGAGTGTTTGTTGTTATATTTCAGCTATTAGGTAATAAAGAAGATAAGGGAAGAGAAAAAGGACTAAAATAAAGCAAAATGGACTTCTCGGTCATACACAAGGACCCATCTGCAAGAGGGAAGGACCTGGACGTAAGCCCAGAGGGACCAAATAGTAAACCAAGAAACTTCACACCATCATCAGGAGTATTTTGGCAATTAGATTCGGGCACAAACTTAAATAACAAATCTGGGTGCACCCCACGTGGATAATTGAAGCAATGAAGACACCAACAGAATCTGGGTCAAATCCGACCAAACATGACTGCCAATTAGAGACCCTAGACGGAGAATTTGTTGTCTAGTTGGGTCATGATCTGACCCGGCTTCTCTTGGATGTGTATTATGTTGTTTTTATCCATTTGTAGAAGTTTCATTAGTCCCACGTCGGGGGATTGTCCATAGTTGCATTTTTCACGTCTATAAATAGAACTCTTCTTCTTCCTTTGTAATAAACCCATTATTTTGTGGACATTCTCCCTTTTTGGAGTAAGCCTTGGAGCAAAACTGAAGTGGAGAAGAATGCTACTTGTAATGGAGTCATGTAAATAAAATAATTCTTCATAGTTTTGTTTTAATGTATTTTTTTAATGCTTGCATGTTTAACTTAGTTTTGTTTTCTTAATCTTAATATAATTAGTTATAATGTCTTTCTTTGTTAATATAGTTTGTAGCTTAATGTCTAGTGAGTAGTTTCATTCCTTTTGGGAGTGGAGATGATGTTTATACATGTAATGATGAATGAGAGTGAACACTTTCTTATGCAATATGTGATAAATGTGAATGTGTGCATGTTTGTATAAAAGAGATTACTTAACTCGATGAGTTTTGCTATAATCGTTAGGTACTTCCCATGCTTGTTTAGGTTCTTAATAACCAACTTGTTTATGCTCATGTTAATCAACTAGGTTAGTGATTGGAATGATAGGTTTTTCCACAACCATTAGGTATTTGCTATGCATGAAAACACAACCTACACTTGTGCCTTATTGAATGCATCATTCACCACCTAATTATATGTGTACACACACTCCACCCCTTGGGGATTTTCTTCTTGAATTTGATCTTTCTTTGATAGTTACTTAGTTTAGTTTCAGTTCCTCTCGCTTTCATCGTCCTTGTTTGTTGCTTGCTAGCTTAGTTTAATCAACTTCTTCTCCCCTTTATTTTCCACTCGATTTCCAAAGAACCAGAGTTGACACACCTCCATGTGGACTCAGCCCGTACTTTCCACCGCTTAATCGTGGCCGTGCACTTGCGGTTATTATAACTGAATCAATCTATCACATTCATGCTTTATATCCTTTATTTTACCTTAATTTTGTGTCACTTGAGTGTTTATTTGTTGTGTTTTAGGTGTTATGTAATAAAGAAGTGAAAAGAAGAGAAAATGACTGAAATACAAGAAGAAAGGTCTCGAACGAAGCAAAGTGGACTTGTTTGTCATGCACAAGGACCCATCTGCAAATTAGGAAGGACCCAGATGAAATCCAAAGTGACTTGAACGCACGGAAAGCATTTTGGGAGAAAAAAATCCCTCAATACCATGATCTTGAGCAATATTTGGGCAATTAAGAGCAAAGAAGCTCAAACCAGTGGACCAAGAGTTCACCCCACATGTAAAATACATCACTTAAGCTATTGAGTGATTTTTGGGCAGATTTTCATCAGCCAAAGGTGGATTTTGATTCACCATTGGTGGATCAATTTGGTCTAAATCTCCTCAAATTTCAAACATGGCTCAGACTTGTTTAATTGGGTGCACCAGAACGTAGAAAAATCAATTTCAGTCATTGGATTGCTCCCAGAATCATCTACACCACACTTTCTTCTATAAATATCATGGTTTCTTCTTCCTTTCCTATTTTCTGCACTTCCACCATTAGAGTAGGTTAGCTTTTACCCAATTTGGCTGGAAGTAGAGGAAGGTGGATAAAGGTTGTAATCTCACATTTTCTTTAATATAAGGTTGGATTCATGTTCCTCTTCTCATTAACTTTCTTTCTATGCAATTAGTTTTTGATTTTGTTGGTTACTTTCCTCGTTAGAGTTTTATGTCATGTTTAGTCTTAATCTCTTGCTTTGCATGCTTGTTATTATGATTAGTGAGTAGATCCACCCCATTTGGGGTGGCGGCAATGTAGTTGATGGTGAAGTGTATGATGAGTTCCTAAGTTTGTGTCATTTCCATGTGCTTAATGTTAGATCTACAACTTGTAGCATGTTAATCTTGTTATAGATAAGATAATGGCCACACTAGGTACTTGTTTCATGCTTGATCTTTTTTTGACATGTTGCTTGTGATGGGTTTTATTTGATGATGGAATTGACTTGAAATGAATGGTTTCTTGATTTGGTTTTTGTTTCTTAAATGAACTAAGGTTATGCTTAGGATTGATTGATACTTTAATGGCCACACTAGGTGCTTATTGCATACTTGAGAATCCATAAAATTGATCTTAACTTAATGCTAACATATCCTTTGTATACCATGTAATTGTATGTGTTTCACACTTAGGTTCCACACTATCTCTTACTTGTAAACACACATTCTTACACATATGCTTAATGATTGGACACCCTCATGCACACACACCTCACTATTGCACCTCCACTGCAAGGGGTTTAAGTAGATTGTTTTCTTTTATCTTTGCTTAGTAGTTTGTTTAGCCAAAATCTCTCCATCTATTTCTCTTCCCACTCAAGTATGGTGATAACAACAACGCGCACAACTCCTTGTGGTATGACCCGTACTTGTCGCATTTTCACCGACACCATGCACTTGCGGTTATTATAACTGATTCAATCAGTTGTCATGATGTAAAAAGTCCTCTCCACCTAAAAAGAGAGGTAAAACCTTTTTATATAATTTTTCTATGAATCTATGAAGTATATTTGAGTTGTATGAACACAAAAAGTGACAATAAAACTTTCACCAACGACGAAATGCCCTTGGGTTACTCTTACTCATATGAGAGCTCTTGAGGTGAAAGGGGTTTTGAACGTTCTATAGATCTATGAAATGTATCTGAGATTTGTAAGAGTTTTCCATTATGTTGGGTGACAACCATATGAAGAGCGAGCATCTGGTACGATTTGAAAGATGAAATCCTTACTGTGGCTCCACAACTGATGGTTGTTATGATGTAAAAATTCTTGCTCTCCTGAATATGAGGTTAAAATTGTATGACAGATCTGTTCAATGAATTTTTGAATCATATCTAAAATTTGTACGAATCAAGAATCTCGGTAAAAACATACATGTAATACATGTCAACGAATCTAATAATAAGTGGTGATGTATGCCAAACGAGGAATTAGAACAAGAAAAAAGAAAAGTAGGAGAGGGAAGCTCTAGGGAAAGCATGGGGGTTCCTAGGGTCTAAACCTCTTTTCTTCGACCAAAACTCTTGATTTCTTCATCAAAATGGATCCTACAACTAGTTCTTTGCATGTGGGTGCACTGATTGGGAGTGGTGCCAACGTTGAGCACACCCATGAAGCACCAAAGAACCTTCAACTTTCAGGTTTGGAAAGTGGAGGGCCGGTTTCTTCACCATCCCAGGGGCGGAGTGGTCTCACCAAAGAGGTGGTCGGACCTATTCAAATCCGGAGCTAGGGCAGGAACACCACTCTCATTTGTTGATCCAGAGGTGATAGGAGGGAAGGTCGCAATTTGTTCTAGAGAGGACGTGAGTGATGCTCTCAAGAGGTGGGATAAAGTTTTACTTGGCTATTTTATTGATTTCAAGCCTCATCTTCCCACGTTGGAGAAACATCTACACAAACAATGGGGATTAATGGGTGGTTTGGAAGTGTTTCGTCGGAGTCAAGACTTCTAGGTATTTCGATTTACTCTTAGGGAAAATCGGCAAAGGGTGTTGGAAGGAGGGCCATGGTTCATTCGAGGAACCCCCTTGGTCGTGCAAGCATGGTCTCCCGAGGTAGTGATGAAACGTGCTAAGAAAGTCACTATGCTTATTTGGATTCGGTTGCCAGAGTTGGACCTCAAGTTTTGGTTGGCAAAGATGTTAAGCAACATCGTGAGCGTACTTGGAAAGCCTCTCTACATGGATGCAAATACCGCCACGTGGAGGAGGCTTGCTTTTGCTAGAGTTTGCGTGGAGGTAAGTCTTGCTTTCTCCTACCCAAGTTGGGTGGATGTTCGGATTGAGGAGGGAGAAGTGGAGAGAGTGTTTGTGGAATATGAATGAAGGCTGGCCTATTGTAGTGAATGCAAGGAGTTGGCGCATCAGTTGGTGAAGTGTCTTAGGAGAGGACCACCACCTACCACCGGGAATGTGAAGAAGACATCGGAATGGGTGGTGGTTGGGCGCCGTGATGGGGTGGGGAAGGGAGGAGAGGTGGGAGTGGGGTGTTGGAGACGGGTGGAGAGGGTAGGGGTCCCGGGGATTGAGGGAGGAAGTCGAGGAGGGGTTACGATCTAGGGAGGTGTAGGTATTTCGGGGATAAGAGAGCATGCAAACCTGTCCTTATACCATCTTTAGCATGCAAGAGCCAAGTAAAATGCCTAGTGGAAAGGTGGTTAGTGGAGGAAAGAAGTCTACTTTGGTGAGTGGGGACCAACACAAAGTGGGGAAACTGCTGGACTCTCACGTAAGGAAGGCATGGAGCATGGGCTCTTGCATGCTAAAGGAATTGAGACTTATGTGTCTCGTGATTTAGAAGGCTTGGTTGGGAGGGAAAATTGTGGATGCCGAGAACGACGTTGTCCGGACGTGATTGGGGGTGTTGGTGAGGGTGCAGGTGAGGGGTCATGTTCTATGTGTGTGGCCTCGGTGCTTGGGCTAGATTATAGTTGGGAGTCGCCCAAGAAGGTGGTGAAGGAGATGGAGATAGGGCATGCAGAAGTAAGGAGGATGGGTGAGGTGTTTGAGGGTCTTGGAGGGGAGGCGAGTTGTTTGGGGGAGAGTGAGGAGGTTGGGGAAAGGGTTGTTAGTGGGAAGGGATGGGTGAATCCTTTTGTTTTAAACACGAGGAGGTCTAAGCGGTTCGTGGATAATGAGCATTCATTGCCTCCACCCGGGGCGATCAAAGGGACTCGAGAGAAATGATCGATGCAACAAAAAACTCGTAGGGTATGGGGTCAAGGCCCCATGACTCAACAATATGAATGCCAAATTTTGGAATGTGCGTGGTGCAAATGGACCCGGCTGCGCACACATGATCCTGGGTTGTATTGTGGAGGCAATAGCGGATGTTGTTTGCTTAATGGAACATAAGGTGAAGTTGAAGAAAATTGAGTGGTTTAATGGAACATAAGGTGAAGTTGAAGAAAATTTGGCCACATGCATGGTCTTCAAATGGAATGGCTAGAGATTTAGGGAGAATCCTTGTACTATGGAATGACAATATAGTGGATCTCAAGGTCACTTTTGAGAATACACAACTACTCCATTTGGAGGGGTGTGTGAAGCGAGATGGGAGTTCCATTGCTATCACGACAGTTTATGGGGGAAAATGGGCACTTGGAGCGTAGAAAACTTTGGGAGGACCTAGGGAATGTAGCCCCGGCCTTGCACGTCCCATGGCTGGTGGGAGGAGACTTCAATTGCATTGGGCATGGTGGGGAGAAGTGAGGAGGCGCGGGGCTAATCGTTGCAGCAATGGAGGGTTGGGCTAGAGGACCCAAGAGACCCGTTATTGTTTGTGTCTACTATGGTAGGAAGAGAGTTCCTGGAGGCCTAGTGAGACGTTGATGTCGTTTACTGCATTTCATATCATACATGCTTATAGATGTCTAGTCCATTTATTGTGATGAGTTTGGCATACGGGGTTTCCTTATAGGAAACTCAGGCACAATCATGTTTTATTTTAGGTCGTGAGTGGCACTAGTAGGTGGTGACCGAGGAGGAGCGTGTTCGGAGCCAGATCCTACTTTTCCTTTTTTTGAGGTCCTAGTGATTACATGTACATTTCCCTTTTATCTTTTGTTGTAATCACACTCTTGAAACTCTCAGATATATATTGTATATATGTTGGTGCACCAGATGCCTGTTTTCATTAGTAATATCCTCGTGTTTGTGTTATATTGCAAATTTTAAATTTGTTCCGCTGTTGAGGATGTTACAGATAGCCCAAGTGATTCCGGCTTGCTTGCAGAGGAAGGTGTCACCAAAGATGAACTTGCTCGTGTTTTGGTTTGGGAGGAATCCCTTGTGAGGCAAAAATCATGAGTTAAATGGTTGAGAGAGGGATACCGGAATACCCGGTTCTTCCATGCTACCCTACGTGTGAGGAGAGCCACCAACAATGTGAGGAGAGTTTGTAAGGAGGGCGTCCAAATCGAGGAGGAGGGGGAGATTAGGGAGGCGTTTAGGCGCCATTACTTTAATTTGTTTTCTACTTCTTTTTAGGTCAGCTCCCCTATCTCTCACATAGTCCTACCTCAAGTGGGACAACGGGATGGGGAGATGCTTATTGACAAGCTAGAAATGAAGGAGGTGGAAGTTGTGGTCTTAGGGGCAAATGGGGATTGAGCTCCGGGCCCGGAGTAGATGAATGTGTGTTTCTTTAAGACATCTTGGGGCATTATGAAGAGGGATATGTGAAAGGAATGTGTTCTAAAAGTTTTACTTTTATATGTCAATTATTATGAATTGAATGTGCAAACATTTTGTTCCTTGATTATGGTATTCGTCTTTTGGAAGTGTTAAGGAAGAGGGGTTTGGTCTTTAACCGTAGAGCTTTAAAAGATAATGGTTTACATAAGTCAAAAGTTATTCACAATCATGGTAATTAACATGGAATATTAATTACCGAGATAAGATTGTCGTGTTAGTCATCGATTGTTGTAGCTCTACAAATAATTGACGACGCGAGTATATAAAAGAGGAAAATATTACTTTTATATATTGAATAGACCTAACAAGTAAAACATTATGGAATTGTGTTTCATGTCATTAATTTTTTACTGTGTGTTGGATCCTAAGAAATGAGACTTATATCTTTTCACTCAAGAAGTGCTTAATTTGATTATTGTCAAAAGCTATCAATGAGTGTAGTGATAAAGGCAATAGTTGGTTGAACATGACTTGTGCTGGAAAAGATAGCTAGTCAAATGATTATCATTGCCCCTCTTAATAGAGTGATGATATTAGTGGGCCCCTTGATAAAGCAAAATTATAATGTGCACAATGTAACTTAAGTTAAGTTACATAGTTATAATTAGCTTAGAGAGATCAAGAAATGAATATAATACAAAGAGGACACATTTCTACTTTGTATATATTCTTAATATCATGAGGCAAGGGACGGACACAAGTGGTGCACTTACATCACTAAATGGATCGTGTTTTGGTTCGGGTGGAACAAAGACATCTATGTTAATTGGGTAACTATAATGTGTAGCTAGATACCGCTTATAGTTTGAGATATTAAGTGTTTAATATCGCTGCCAATTTGGCTTAGATCCTCCTATAGGTCACACCACAAAACTGGGAAACAAGATGTTTGATTTTAAGTTCATATGATGTGCTGAATTAATATATTAGAATTAATTAAAATAGGATGGTGTGGTGGTTCATATTATGCGAGTTTCATGTAAAAATAAGACACATGTGGTGAATTAATTAAAATCAATATGTCATGAGAATTGACATAATTAGAATCATAATAAATTCATATGAGGTGTATATATTATGGGGTGTAATAAATATTACATAGGATAATATATTACATAAGATGTGAATTCGCTAAAACCCCCAAAAGATCAAATTTTGTTGGAAATAAATCCAAAATTTGACAAAGGCAAAATCGGGGTCAAACACGGTGAACCGTTCATGGTTCGGTCGACTGGGGTATCTTCGGATCGGTTAACCGAATAGGGAACGAGTAAGCGGAATTGGTTGACCGAAGTTGTCTGGAGTGCCTGGACAATCGGGTTCGGTTAACCGAGTGTGCACGGTCACCCGAGAAGTAGTATTTTTGGTAGACCGAAGGTGACACGGTCATCCAATGACTGTGTCCCAGGAGTGATTCTGGTGGGTCAACGGTCGACCGAGTAAAAGAGGTGGTTCGTCCGAATTGTTCCAGGGAATTTTTCTCATACCGATTTGGTCGACCGTCTAGCTCACGGTGCTCCGAACACGTGTTATAACCGAACGGTTCGGTTGACCGAGTTATACTCGGTCCACCGAACAAGAACGATTCTGCCTGAATTATTAAGAGATTAATTAAATCATGAGTGGATTAATTCCAGATTTAATTAAAACATTTTAGTGGGTTCTTATGTGGAAATTAGAGATTAATTTTAGGAGAGAATAAGCAAGAGATCATGGCTAAAGAATAACTCTTGATAAGGATGTTTTGGGAGACTATAAAAGGACCCCTACTCCTACTTGTTTAACACTAATGCAAAAATTCTTTCTCTCATTATTATCTCCCTAATCACCACGAAAATCTCTTAGTAAATTTAAGTTTTAGAGATAAGAATCTTAGGAGCTTAAAGAGGGGTTATTAGCTAGATTCGAAACCTTGTTAGAGATTGATTGGCTAGCTCCTTTCTCTCTAATCTTGTTTAGAGTTTGGTGAACAATCGGAGGCAATTCCGTGGACGATTCAACGGGCAACGCGACTTGGGATCTTCAAAAGGGTTTTAGAGAACCTTTAGGTATGATTCTACCTTTGTGGTTTATTTTAATAAATGTAGGGTTGCATGTTATTAGAATAAACACAAAGTAATGTACATAGAAATTGTTGAAAATATGAAAACGATCTTGTATGTTGTATTAAATTTTTTAAAATATATACATACATAGGGACACGAAATCCTACACTATGTTGAAGGCTTTCGATGATTTTCTGAAGAGTGGGAAGCTTTTGAAGAAAGTTAACTATACGTCTATCACCTTGATACCGAAGAAGAAGACTCCTACCACGGTGGATGACTATAGGCCGATATCACTTTGCAATATCATGTATAGATTCCACATGAAGATCCTAGCTAACCGCTTAAAGGTGCTATTGCCGAGGCTTGTGGGAGAAACACAAAGTGTGTTTGTCAAAGGACGAAGGATCAACGACAATATCCTTCTCGCACATCAAGTGTGTCACAATATGCACTTGGAGAAGGGCCATGGATGTATGTGTATCAAGCTTGTTTTAAGGAAGGCTTACGATTCGGTGTCTTGGGAGTTTCTTTCTCTTATTATGGAGAGGTTTGGCCTCCCCTTGCAGTGGCGAAAGCTCATCATGGCATGTATGCAGGCTTCGTTTGTTGTGACCGTCAATGGAGAAAATTCGAGCCCTTTTCGAGCAACAAATGGGTTGAGACAAGGTGACCCCTTGGCCCCATATTTATATGTCCTTTGCATGGAAGTGTTGAGCGAGATGATAAAGGAGGAGGTTGTAGGGGTAGGTTGCAGCCGTTATCTTGTGGGGACGAGCTGGTCTCCCACTTATTGTTTGCGGACGATGCCTTGTTGTTTGCCAAAGCCACAATAGCAATGCTCGAGTAATCAATCGCGCGTTGGATAGGTTCACGGCGTGCTCGGGCCTCCATTTCAACAACACGAAGAGTCAAATCTTCTTGGGTTGAGCTGTGGAGCATGGGGTGTGGAGTTTTATGCACCTTGGGATGCCAAAGGTCGAGCTCGTGGTCATATACCTTAGGCTGCCCTTATAGTCAGGAAGGATGGGTCGAACGCATTGCACGACTATTCTGGAGAAGATAAAGGCGAGACTAAGCACTTGGAAGCAATCACACCTTTCGATGGCCGGTCGCGTAGAGCTTGTAAGGAGTGTGTTGGTGTCTTTGAGCATCTATTGGACTTCAGCATTCTTCGTTCCAAGACAAATGCTGAAGGAAGTGGAGAGTATTATGTGCCGGTTCATTTGGGGGGGGGGGGGGCAAGAAGTGGGTCGCGGTGGCATGGAAAGACGTTTGTACACTGAAGAGTGAAAGGGGCTTGGGGCTGAAAAGGCTTACAGAGTGGAATGATGTTGGCATGGTGTGCCTCCTTTGGCTTGTGGTAGAGAACAAGGGCTCGTTATGGGTCAGAAGTATGAGGAAGAAATACTTGAGGAACCGCTCAATTTGTCTTGCGCGTCCACCTTCGGGCTGCTCATGGGCTTGGAGAGAAATCTTGTGGGTGCGGAATATTGCAAGCAAGTTTATTCAATACAAAGTGGGTGATGGTGAGCTCATCCGTTTCTTCCAACACCTGTGGTGTGGGGAACCTTTTCAAAGACTCGACATGGGTGATAGGCTTCACTATGATTTGGGGGTTCCTTGGGACACTAAGGTATCCTATTTTATCCGAAATGGGGAATGGAACCTCCCACCGTCGAGGTCACGCGATATGGAGGTGTTATAGGTTAAGATTTTGGAGATACAAATTAATGGAGGCGAAGATGAAACAAGAAGGGTGACAACAAGAGGTTTTGAGAAGTTCATGATCAAGGAGGCGTGGTGCTGGGCCAAACCCCAAGGTGCGAACGTGGCTTGGGCAGGAGTTTTTTGGCATAAATACCACGTTCCAAAACAAGCAATCACAACTTGGAAGGCTATGAGGGGCCGGCTGGTTACGAAGACACTTATGCGACAAAGAGGTGCCCATAATGACCCGTTATGTGTCCTTTGTTGTAAGGAGGAAGAATACCTCTCCCATCTCTTTTGGGGTTGTATGTTCACAAGGCGCAAGTGGGGCTTAGCCCTTCGGAAGCTCGGGCTGCATACTGGGATTGCAAGGAGCCTTTAGCTAGAGGGCTGCATACCGGGATTGCAAGGAGCCTTGAGCAAGAGGGCTGCATACTGGGATGGCAAGGAGCCTTGTGCAGAGAGGTTTGTAGGGTCCAAAGTACCAATGGAGGCCAAATCAGTAAGGTGACGTGCAAGTGGGATTTTAATGCCACGATCTACGATTGTTGGCAAGAAATAAACCAGCGTATCTTTGAGGGTGAGACGAGAAGACCGGAGGAAGTATTCGGGCTTGTTAAAGACTCGATCCGGGGCATGGGTGAGACGCGTCTTAGGAACGTAGGAGTATACTTGTATACATGTTTGTAATACGAAGTAACGTAATATGTGTGTTTGTATTCCATGTTGAAAGCTGGCTCATACACTTGGTATATCCCGCATACTTTTATTCTCAGTTTTGTAGGTTGTACAAAACTTTCACTTAATATACTTAGAGACTAAGCCTTCTTTTTTGCGTTGCAAAAAAAATGATGTATGCCAAACCGGATCTTGAGTTCCATCTCTTTTGTTGTTAGAGGAGTTTGTAAAAACAAAAAAATAGAAATTCAAATATACAAAATCCTCGTGAGTAAGAGACTAACTTTTTCATCAAATACGTCATACAAATCTACAACGCATACCACTATGAACCAATAACTTTATCGTATGAGTTGAAAGACCTCTAACAACAAGCAATCATTATGTTCCAATACATTGTATAGAACAATCAAAACAAAGTTTTTACAATGTTATGAAATCTTCATATCTAATTTTGCTCAAGAAGTAATGATTAATAATATTCATCATCCCTTCTTGAAGGGGCATTATGTTGACACAGAAAATGTAATGCTTTTAATAAAAAATTAAATTGTTTCATAAATAAACAATAATTGAGGGGTAATTTAGAAAACTTTGAGATTTGGTAGAAAATAAAATCCATTGACCTATACGTCTGTTACAAATTCATTAAAATGGAAATTGAATTGGTCAGGGTAGTGGATCCGTGCTTGGATATATAATTGATTCTGTTGAAATATATATACTTACTAGGATGTAAGATGAAAAATGTGGGTGAATGCAGACTTGTTTTCTACCCAACCTCTCAAAACTTAAATGCTCAACAACCAATTTCAAAATCGACCCCGAAGCATAATACGTTGAAACTATATTAATGGAAATTGAATTATAGCCAATTTTCATTATATCGAGTCACAAAGATAAAATCAACTCCATGGGTAATGGTTCAATGATATGCAATATGTGGAGCCCCAACCTCAACATCATATGATCGAAATCTAAAACCAAGCTGCATCAATTTCAATCTTAATAAGATCGATCAGGAGTTAAGGCAAATATACACGTTGCCAAAGTAAAGATTAAATTATGACGTAGGTATAGCGAGACAGAATCGCGTCTTTCTTTGGCACCTACATCTCATATGTAACTGAATGGCTAGCGAAACGAAAGCCGCACCATGCAGATAAACACATGACATAATGGAAAATATTAATATGTTATTCTTAGTAACTACAAGTATAATACGTGTCTAACCGATTGGATATATCCATATATGAGGTTACATGTGATATTGCAGGGGGTTGTGAATTTATCTTTGCTGTTTCGATAGATCAAGTCACACATATATATTGTTACTCTTCGATTAGGGTAGTAAAGATCAAAATTTAGTTCAATAAAATTCTATTAATCCCAAAAGGGAACATACAAAATTCACCTATTGAATGTATATACGTGGGTAATGTAGAAAATATGCATCACAATTCCCGCTCATATGTGTACCCATGCACGATGATTTCTCAACTCCCTATGCCTCATAGTCTTATTCTTATCTAGCCCCTCTAACAAGGCAATGCACCGGTTCAAACCCGGACCATCTCAAGGGTCTGGACCGAAGACCGAAGCAGATTGGTGGGCTTTGCACCAGTCCAAACCCAGACCGGACTTGAACCATCTCAAGAGTCCAGACCGAAGACCGGACCGGTCGGATCTGAGTTTTGACCGGATTGAACCGGAACTCGGTCCGACGCCAGGGTACGGACTAGAGGGCCTCTAATCTCACGCACGCAACACCATAGCCCAGGTCTCCCGTACTCCACATTAGGGGTGAGCAGAAAAATCCGAAAATTCGGATATCTGGTTTTCTGATCCGGTATCCGATTTGTTACATCCGAATATTCGGATATCTGACCCTAATAATCCGGATCGGGTATTCGATCCGATTTTCTACCCTCTTTTCGGATCGGATTCGGATCAATCCTTTGGAGAATTCGGATATCCGAATCTGAATTATGAATACTTGTCAAATCCGAATAACCAGATTCCCACGAATCCCTCTTCATCTGACCGAACCCTAGCCTCTCCAGTCCATCGTCCCATTCCTCTCCAACTCCGGCATTACTATAAAAACATTGACTTTGTAGTGGACTCCTGAATTCCATTTTAACTTTGTGATTTTTATTTCTTACGAATCATTTGATCTTTTCGTGTTTATGGTCAGTTTTGTGAATGTTTTGGTGATTATGATTTCTTTATCCTTGCATAATTATTGATATAATAATTTTTATTAGTATTTTGGACTGAAATTTGTATTGGAAAGTTTAGAGAATATGTGAAAATTTATGCAGGTATTTATAGGAACAATAACTGGATATCCGAAAACCAGATATCCGAATTTTCGGATACTCGAAATCCGGATATCTAGTTTAATCCGGATCGGATCCGGAATGATATTTTGGTGATCCGAAAAATCGGATATCCGGATTTCGGGTATCCGAAAATTCGGATATCCGGTTTTGCTCACCCCTACTCCACATGCCCCATGTCACGTCAAACTAAACCAACTCCACATGCCCCATGCCCCATGTCACGTGCACATCCACATACCACACAACCAACGTTCATGTATGTATGCAACCTCTCAAATTGCATGCAACGATCCATGATCTCATAACCACCACCCGTCAACGTGATCTCACGTTATAAATACCCTTTAGTTGTTTTTCTTTTAAAGGTTACAAACTCCATACACAACACACATACGACACAACTCCATACATACACATTAAAAGAACACACCAACACACACCACGTCATCCTTTCTATCAACATACCACCCGGTACAACAAGTCCGCATCCTCTCGGACTCCCCTCTTCAATTCACAATTCCACGCCCTCTTTCCACGATAGACAACAGCGACGATCTTGGCAATGACAACTTCCTGCAACGACTCCGATCTTGTTAACAACTCCATCAATCCCAACGTCGATTTCGCAGGCACTACGACTTCGGCAACAACGACTCCGTCAAATCGCCGTACTAACTCCGGCAAGTGCAACATTAACGCATGCAATTGCTTCATCTTAAAATAAAATAAAACAAATTCATTGTATATGGGCGCCTATCTCCCTTAAGGAACCATACCCGTCTTGTGTACCAACCACGACCATTCCAACCAATGTCCTTTTTTAAGGATTCGTCTCCAGATGGTCTCCCGATTTGCCAAGCGACCACCTTCTTTTAAGGACTCATATATGCTCGTTTGGCTTCGGAAAAGAATACGTTATTCCGGCAACTGTCTTTTTTTAAGGATTCGTTTTCGGTTTGATCGTTTATATTTTGGCAAATAAAAAAAAGACGTCGGAAGGTTGCCGAAAACTTACAATGAAAATTCGAACCAAACAAAGACAATGGTTCAATGTTTGCTACAAAATCAACGAACCAAAACACATCAAAATCATGTCGAAGTGCTGCCGGAATTTCAATATCAAACTTCTAAATTAAGGAAGAAGTAGTGGACATTCATACAAAAGATATGAATAAGTTTAAAATATATCAAGTAAATTGCATGTGCAATCGTAGATCACAACAAACATGTCGAGTCGTGATCACTAACGCATTGATCTCATAAATCTTAACTCTTAGACCTCACAAATGGAGAATACCGTTTCAGACCTCCAATTTTTCTTATAAGCCACCATTATACCTCATAATATTGGTCATTTCATAAGTCAAAAAATAGAAATTCTAAGGCCTCAATTTTCTGACACCAGAAACTAACTAACACATGATTACATCCTATCATGACCTCTTTAATAAAATCTTATTGAGAGTCAGAGTCTGCAACCTCCTGGAACAGCGGAAAAAATTGAAATTTTAACAATAAAAGATGACAAGGGAAATGTCATCATAGCAGGAATGTTACGTGCATAAATAACCAGTCGGTGCACTATAATACATCAGAGTTTGTCAAAATACATGATTACATAAATACAATGAAAGATAAATTCAGGTAATCACGACGACCTCAAATAGTCTGAACAGGATCCGGACCCCAAAATATGTGCACCCGCTGTCACCACCCAACAGAACCTACTGTGGTCCAAAAACATAAATATAACAACAATGCCTGAGTTTCCATAAAGAACCCCCGTATGGCAAGCTCACCTATATGAATGCAACAGTACAATAAAATGAACATATGATACTAGTGTCATGTCATGTTATCAACAGTAAGGAAACAGTTCCCATCCAATGGTAAATCTGGACATCAGTCTCACAATCATTAATGGGTCTCCCTCGGAGACCTACCATAGGGACATACGGTATTACGGAGAGTAGGCAACGCACCCCACACACGGCTACACTAATCAAGAGTTTTGGTGAGGGGTGTCCGCACTTCCACGTCATAAGAATCAGATCTGAATCATCGCGGTCAACACCACACCAACAGAGCCATCACTCAGGTCGGTCCATCAATCACTCCGTAGGTGACCAACTTAGGTATCATGCCGGAACAACATCGACCATATCATCGTCGGAACAACATCAGCGGCATACTTGCTGGAACAACATCGGTCGAGCCAATCATTACGTCTGGCACAACATCGGATGATAAATCATACGTTCGGAAAAACATCGGACGATTCCAGACCGAGTCCACCAGGTCATTATGCTCCGTGAGCCATGCATCATCATACATTGGGATCTGTGATCCCTCAGGTCTACTACTCTACTGTGAGTCAATATAGCATTTCATTACGCCACAGTCTATCAACAGAGGTGGCACATCCCAAGTACCTGGGTGGGCATGATCAACGCACCCACCATCACCTCCTATATCACGCTTTGGGCGATGACACAAGTTTTCATGAATAGAATTGCCACTTCACTAGGACTGGGAATTCAGTTCTGAGAAAAAACAATCGATCGAAATAGGCAACCTGGTCGATCGTTCCAAAGAGGACCGCTCGAACAAATGCCTACAACGGTCGAACTCTCTGCTCATAACCTAAACCCAAACGGTCGAACAATCATATAAAAATGTTCGACCGATACGTGGTCAAAATACAGACTCAGATCAAAATCATACAAGTCAAACGGTTGACCAACACAGGGGTCCCGGTCGATCGAAAACTACCAGGGGCAACTTAGAAGTTTCTAGTCATCATCAGTTGAACTATCAACTAATCGGTCAAATCAGTCATTAAGTCCACTTAAGTATCGATCAGACAAAGTCATGAGCGCTCGACTGTTTATATGGTCCACGCTCTGTCCAGAAAACAATGGTCGACCGACTCAGGGGTCCCGGTCGACCAAAAATTAGCAAACATTCCTCCGACCCACCAGCATAAGCACAACCGGTCGACCACCACAATGCATCATTTGACCGGTGTCGAAGTAGGTCTAAGTTGTTGCCATCTCAACGTCGGCGAGATCTCCGACCTCCACCGACCAGCCAACACCTCACACCACAAGTGTGAGCAAAATGAAATGCGTCTATTGAATCGTCATACCTTTTTAGCTAGACGGAGCTCGCGGAGATTGCTCAACGTCACCTCCAACCAGAACCTTGCTCCTCCTTCACCCCGCGTTGACACTACGCGCCTCACACCTCGGGTCACGCTCAACGCCACTCCTCGGAGCTGCCGCCTCCTCTGGTCGTTGGAAACATAGAGAAGAAAGTGAGAGAGATGAGTGAGGGAGAAGGGAAAAGAAGAAGAAGAATGGAGGAGTGAGATGGGTTTCTTTTAACCAAAACAAAACCCAAGGCAACACACCCAATCATTCCCCTACACACCCTAGCCTATACCCCTCACCACTCCTCCTTCCCCAGACAAACCCCCATTAGCACCCTAATCCTCCTCTAATCAAAGTTTGGGATTTTACAGAGTCAATTTGATTTAAATTGAACTGAGCTACTCTAAATCATACTTAATCACAATAAGCCATGGTTCCACTTACATTCAAAAGAGTGCTCCTCCATGATCCATCCACGACAAAACAAAATACTTGTGTATGGAATGAAGTCCATCGCTTATTTTGAAGTTGATGCAAGCCAAACTTGGAGTCTAAAATTCTCTGCTAATTACAACTCCAATGTTATTCATTCTCAATCTCACTAAATAAAAATTAAATATGAGGGAGATATGAAGTTGGTTATAGCTTCCAAAATAAGTACAAATTGTAGAACCAAACAAGCCATATTGTCTTACAAATTCTCCTATAAATCTCATGTATATCTTTGAAAAAATACTCTAGACTAGTTCCAAAAATATTGTGTAAGTCATGCACTCACTTAGATAGACTACCAATGTGAAACTTCTATATCGGTTATGTATTATGCATTAACAAATCTAATTTTCAAATACATAAAATCTCAAGGAAATGATATATGAATCCATGCACCAAAGTCTACGTGCATGGCTATAAACAGTTGGGGAATTTTGCATGCTTGCCCCTAAATAGATTGAAATCAAGGAAATAACTCCCAAGTATATGTGATGAAGGAAAAGAAGTCTACTAAGATCCCCAAAATGAATAAAATTACAAATCCACTCCTAAATGTGGATACATTGCAACAATACATAAGTTGTATCATTTGATATGCAAATCAATCCTAAACTACAAATAGTCCCTCTAAATGGACAAAAATTAAAATCAACATCTCAAGTTGGATAAATTGTGAATACAAATCTTTAAAGTTGGAAAATATGTCAACCAACTTAGAAATTCGGAAACAAATTTACAATACAAACATTGGCTACTCTAATAGTAAGAGAGGATGCACGCCAAACTTGATCTTGGGTTCCCACTCTCTTATTATTGGAGTGGTCGGAATTAAAATACGGACTACCTTAGTCTATGGTGAGGATGCACGCCAAGCATGATCTTGGGTTCCCTCTCTCTTACCGACGATGGAGTCTTCTTTTAACAAACCAAATGTACAAATACAAACTATAATTATACACTAATATTCTCCTAAATAAGAGAATAATCTGTTTACAATGTCTCCTTAATACGAGACTAAACATATATATAAACTTGTGCGATGATGTTAAACTCATTAATATTATGTTGTCCTCACCATAAAGTTAAAACATCAATACATATATAAATCCTCCTTGTGATGAGGTCAAACTTACTAATATTAAGTTGTCTATGATAAAGTTGAAGCACCAAAAACATATACATGATATTCTCCTAAACAAGAGAATACATTGTTTACAATGTTTCCTAAATACGAGAATAAACATATATATAAACTCCTTGTGATGAGGTTAAACTCACCAACTAATATTACTGATTGAGATTTTTATCAGTTCATTTATCGCAAGTGCACGACATCGGTGAAGACGCGGCAAATACGAGTTGTACCATAAGGGGTTGTGTGTGTCGATGTTCCCATTATACTCGAGTGTGGGAAGAAAATGAGGAAATGAGGGTTCCTAATCTAGGTGACAAAACTGACACGAAACAATAACGACTAATAAAAAACAAATCCCGTAGGAGGTGGAGAATGAATGCAAAAGTGTAGATGTGTGACCGCAGGTGCACGACCGTCGGTGAAGATGAGGTAAGTACGGGTCAATCCACAGGGAGGGTTGCCAACCTTCGAGTGAGCGAAATCAAGTAGGAAATAACGATGGAAGAAGAGATTATTACGCTACGACTGAAAAGACGATTAGAATAAAAATGTAAAACAAACTAGATTATGATGCAAATGAAAACTAAAGAAATTCCGCAAACGATATGGAACGAAATATGGATGAACCCCTAAGGGGTGGAGTGTATGCACATATGAGGTGAGAGAAGTGGTGAATGACGCTTGTATGTGTATGCGTGTGTCTTTATGCATTGGAAGTATCTAAAGTTATGGCAAGACCTATCATTCCATTCACATAACGTATCAATAGTTCCTACTTGATTATCATAAGACGAGGCTCAGCATGAGAAGTGTCTAAAGATATGATAATACTCATCAAAAACTAGGAACTCATGTGAAGAACAAAGCTAAGCATGGGAGGTGTCTTAATCTTACGGTAAAACCCATCAAAACAAAGTTTCTTCAATCAATCAAGCGAGCAAACACTAATAAAAACACACAACTAACATGTAGCATACCCAACAGGAAAATTCAACCAATAAACATGAGGAAACCAAGCATGAGAAGTGTCTGAAACGTATGACAAAACCCATCAAAACTCCCCTAACATGTAGATGATTAAAACATACAAACATTTGATTGACATCATATCATGCATATATTTGTGTCTTATATCCATTATCTTGAGCCTAGACAATGCTACGTAACGAGTTTTATGTTTGAGTTTTAGCAATAAACAGGATTGAGGAGAAGAGGCATAAAAGGACCAAGAAGAAAGGAAAATGACTGAGTTGCAAGACTTGAGGACTGAGATGCAAGAGGGAAGGACCCGGATGAAAGCCTAAAGGACCAATGAGCAAATTAGGAAACTCCACACCTTCATGAGGAGTATTTTGGCAATTAAATCCGGGCCACCCACCATCAACAATCGAAATGGGTTCATCAAACACTAAGAAATCAATCCAGAACCGAGCCACCAAAATCCAAATTAGATCCAACACTTATAAACCGCCAATTAGCGGTCCATTTGAATCGAAACCCGATAAGACTTGGCCAGGTTTTGTATTATCATGTATTTAGTCCATTTATGGTATGCGTTTAGTCCCATACCGGGGGATTGTCCTGGATTACCTTTTTCTGTGGCTATAAATAGAACTCCTCCTCCTCCATTGTATTCTACCCATTGCTTGGTGGCATTCTCTCTACTTGGAGTAAGCCTTGAAGCAAAACTCAAGGTGGAGAAGAGTGCTACCTTCAATGTAAGTCATTTTAATAAAATATTTTTTCTTAGTTTCTTTTAATGTTGTCTTCTAACTCTTGTATGCTTCTTTAATTTTATATCCTTTTAGTTTCTTTAATATTTCTTACTTGCTTAGTTTAGTTTTATTTCAGTATAATGTTTCATTTTAATGTAGGTTGTAGTGTAATGATTAGTTAGTAGTTCCATCCCCATTTGGGGGTGGAGAAATATGTGATATGATTATGTGATGTAGTAGGTGTGTGTTATCTTAATCCTTTGAGCCTTATATGATTTCCATAACCATCTAATGAGATTTTACTCTTGTCTTTGATATGCTAATGCTCTTGAATTAAGCTTTGCATATGCTTAGACTAGTGGACATATTTTATGGGGAATGATGAGGTGAGGATAATGATGGAATTAATATTGGAAACATGACTTGTAGTTGCATGTACTCTTGTTTCCTTTACCTTGGTTAATGCCTTGTATGTTTTAATGATAATGTACTATCTTATTTCATGTGGAGGCATAGTAGGGTTTAGTCTTTATACATGAGTTCATTGAGCTTCATTCCAATTATTGTCTTGTATGTTTTAATGATATTGTGTTATCTTATTTCACGTGGAGGCAAAGTTGGATGTAGTTTTATGTTTTCATGCACTACATGTTTTGATGAGCTTAATTGAACACACACACACATACACATATTTTTGTATTCACACTCTTTTCTCTACCCCCTATGGGTTTAGTTTTATTGCTTATTGTCCATTTCCTTTTACATCTTAGTGTAGTTTATTGTAATCAATCTTTCTCTCCTTTCTTTCCCACTCGCCTTCGAACAAACTAAAGTCGACACACCTCCCTGTGGATCGACCCGTATTTGCCCCCGCTTCAACGCGGTCGTGCACTTGTGGTTAATTAAAACGTATTAATCAAGTTTTTGGCGCCGTTGCCGGGGTGGTGCTCTGTCCAGACTTTGGTTTGGACGATTCGAGTGGTTTTAATTTTTCTTTTTTTAGTTTTGGTTTGTTTCAGAAGTTGTAAGAATAATGGGGAGGCTACTGGAGAAACTGGCGGAATATTGCGCAAAATGGACCGCCAATCAGCGGTCTGGTGAGTTTCAATTTCTCCCAATTTTATTCTGGTGGTTTCTTATTTCATTATAGTTATCTGGGAGCACCATCTTGCATGCTGTGACTTCTAGTTTGCTCCCAGATTAAAAATTAATCCCCTTTAATCAACTTGGACCATAAAACTCAAAGCAAAAGATTAGACTTCTTGCCATCTAGGTCATGCATCATTTGTAAACCTTGCCTGCATTTGTCTTTTCTTTGCTTTACATTTTGTTGTTGATTGCTGGCGTGAGGTACGTGCACCCAAATCTCTCATTCATGCATGTTTTGATCATGCATTAGTTAGTAAGGTGCATCGGGACAAGAGTGAGTTGAGCGTTTGATTGGAGTGTTGATTGCTAGATTTAAGATCAAAACGCTACTAAGGAGGGGTTGTCCCATAAAAGATAAGGTGGGGGATTTCATCAGCCTTTCCTTCGCCCAAAAAATTACTCTTAATCAAGCCTTAACTAAAAGCAAGTAGACATTGGCCCTAGGATTTCGGACACACTAGGAGAGTAATCTAGTTGAGACCGTCATGGCCTGATCGGCGTTGCCTACCTTGTCGATAGTAGGAGGTACTGGATCTCCGGATCTGGTATCACTTGCTGGGCATTGTGGTCTTCGTTGTTTGGAGGTGAGGCGTGTCGAGGCTAGTGACCTCGAAGTTAGGCGTTGTCTAGCCTAAGGACCCATTGCCTTACATTGTTTGAGCCGTGCTTGCTAGTTAGGCTTCTACCTTCACCCTTTACCCACGCTAGTTTTTAGGGATTCTTCCCTTCTCCTCTGAGTCATCTTCTTCTCACCTACTTCTACGTTCTAGTCTCCTCTCCTTTACACTCTCTGGTAGCGTTTTAGGGTCGAGTCGAGCACTTTTTGCGAGCTTAGCCTCGTGGTGGTGAGAGTGGTCGACTCGAGAGTTTTTTTGTTGAGATAGATGGTTACATGGGCGACCATCCATATCATTGCTGGGACCAGGACAATTCTTCATGGTATTCCGGACCCATGCAACCTGGGGTTGCTCAGACTAACACACTGTATGGTTGGGACAATCTTAATCGTGTGACTGAGCAATCTTCATATTGGGGTAATATGAGAGAGGCGCCGACTGCTAGATCTCCATCTACTTACGTCGGATCATATGTTGGTCATCAAACTAAGACATTGCAAGAAACGTTGGCCTCTTTCATGCGTGCGGTAGACGACATGAGTGCACCGGTGGCTCCAGTAACCGTACCGTGCGACTGTTGTGGGTTGAGTGTTATCGGGGAATGTCCTTATATTCTCCAAGAGCTTAAGTATGAGCTTACCTTTTCCCAAAATGCTCAATATGACCATTGCGCATCCGCGTACAACCCGAGATGGATGGATTCGTGGGGAGACAATTCTTATTCAAATTCTTATGCATCATTTTCACCCTAGTATCCTCCTCCCGAATACCCAGAATTCTACCAACCCCTACTTCAAATCATTGGACTCATTCTCAGCCCATCAACACCCAACTCCAAAATTTCCGAAGCTCTGACTTGGACCTCATAGTTGATCACATACCTGATTCCTTGAAACAAACTTTTCTTACGTTCATGGAAACCACTCAACAGTCCATACAAAATATGGCACTGCAACTGAGTCAAATGACGCAGCAATTACGTGAACGTGAGGAGAGTAACTTTTCTTGTCAACATGAGGATTCATATTTTGATATCGAACCACCACCACATCCACAAATTCAAAGCACAATATTTCAAAGTCAAACTCCTAGTCAATCTGAGGTACTTGCGGTTTCAATTCACGATCACTTAATGGAGGATTCAATTCAAATTGAGAATAACATGGACCAACTTCATTATGAGTCGGCACAGGATTGTGCCATATCTTTTTGTCCCGTGGCCCTTGAGCCACATGATCTTCATGTTGTGCGTATTAAGGACTCACCTCTGGTGGAGCAAAAGCTCCCTAGTACCCTCAATTTCAAACAACCTGATGAGAGTTTGCCTCTCACTATTGTTCCTGATCATCTTGGAAATGATGGAACATCAAACAACTACATTGCTAATGAGGATATTGGTAGTTCCTTGGAGGATACCTTGGGTAAGAGACCCACTTTTTGTTCGCCTGGTGAGTCGGACATGCCTAACGAGGTTCTTGACCTCGTTCCGACGCACCAGCTTGTTGGTTGGAGAGTTTGGATTGACGATCATAACTTCAGTACTGCAACGGGAGAAACTCTTCTTCCGTTGCCCCTTATTTCCCAAACTCTTGGGAGGTTCAAGCTCTTTCAGTTTGATCCTTTGAATGAGACGCATTTCCGTCTAATTCATGAACATCTCTTTTCATCTTGTGCTCTTTGTGAGGGGGCCCCAAACAATAGTATTCTGACCCCGCGTGGTGTCATGTTCCCTTTCCAAGTGCATTGACCCACTTTTGAGGTTCCCATTTTATGTCTTTTGACAAATGAGGATGGGAACTTATGTTTGTACATAGGTATATTCAAAAAAATAAAAATAAAAAATAAATAAAAATAAAAATGACTAGCTACAATAAAAGACTCCATGAGTGAGCATTGATTGTTGTGGGCCCCAACACTTGTGTATTTTGGCCCCATTTCTTTCACGTATTTGTATCCCTTCTTTACCATCTCACAGGTTTTGAGGGAATTCGGTTTTTTGTCCATCAACATAACCTTGAATTTCCTTTTGCGCTTCATGTTGGTGAGATCTTTTCTTTTTCATGCACAAATCCATGTAGTTTCATGCTCCCATTCATTGAGGACAATGCATGAAGTAGGTGTGGGGGTGTTTTACTTGTGTACATTGTCGAGTCTTTTTCTTTTGATTTTATTTTATTTTGGGAGCATTGTTAGGGTCATGTTGGTATGCTGCATTTAATATCGATATATATGCTTCCCATGATTCTTGGGTGACTTGTCTTCTTTTGCTTGGCAAGTGCTTTAAAATTTTCACATTTCTTTTGAAATCTTCATGTGTTTGCGAAAGAAAATGTTTTGTGGGTTTTGTGTGTGTTTAGCATGTGCAAAACCGTTGAGAGGCAAAGTAAAAAGAAAGCTCCCAAAATTGTCTTGAACTTGATGCATTAGGATATCTAGTACAGTGGCTTTAGGACTTATCTAGTCGTTAAGATGCACCCCAGTTTTCCCTCGTGGGTGAGTAATCATAGGGTTTCAGTGCTCAAATAATTAAAGAAGTCCATCCCGAACCTAGTGAGTCAATAATTCGTGTCTGTTAATTTAAGGAAGTTCGTTGTAGTCAAGGACCTTTTAAATCTTGTTGTGAGACATTAAGTGTAGGAGTTTTGGTTCATGTGTAGATAAGAAATAAATGATTAGGTGTTCTCTCTTCTCGCACGGCTTCTATCACTCGGGAAAGTAGGTCTGAGGGGACTTTGTGCCTGGTGCTTTCGAGTCATCTGACTTGGGATGGTCCGACCGAACTCTTGTTACACGGGTGGTAGGGATTGCCCTATGTGGAGATTTGGGGAAAGGTGTACGTGATAGTGTAAGTCCTCATAGGCAATGATGCACGAAACCTGACCCTGGGAGAATGAAGCTCAACCCAATAAAAAGAAAAGAAGAAAAAAATAAGAAAAGAAACAAAAAGAATAAAAAATGGTAATACAAATAAGAACCTTAATGGACCTTACACTTTGTGTCACTTGAGGATGTTGAGATTGTCCATGTCTTGCACTTAAGTCCTTAATTAAGTTACACGAATGATTCATTAGGCTAGGTGTGTGGAAAGATTACATATATAGAGTCGGCCCGTAGCATTACCACATCCAATGATCGACAAAATGAGCCATCGAGTCGTGTAGCTAGATTGAATAATGCATCTTTGTTCGGATTTTGTGGGTGTATCCGCTGAAAACCCTCAGGAGACAATACTCCTCCTCCTTGGCGACAAGGGGGTTTAACGACTTGTTGCATGTGCTAAGTGCAACCGCGATTCCTACGAACGTGAGTTAGGATTTCCCTATTTTTCGTATGCTTTTTGCTTTCTTTTATTTTTCTCTTTCTTTGTTTTGCCCGAGACTAGCAAAAGTTAGATGTGGGGGTATTTGATTGACATCATATCATGCATATATTTGTGTCTTATATCCATTATCTTGAGCCTAAACAATGCTACGTAACGAGTTTTATGTTTGAGTTTTAGGAATAAACATGATTGAGGAGAAGAGGCATAAATGGACCTAGAAGAAGGAAAAGGACTGAGTTGCAAGACTTACAGACTGAGATGAAAGAGGGAAGGACCTGGATGAAAGCCTAAAGGACCAATGAGGAAATCAGGAAACTCCAGACCTTCATGAGGAGTATTTTGGCAATTAAATCCGGGCCCAACCATCAACAACCGAAAATGGGTTCATCAAACACCAAGAAATCAATCCAGAACCGAGCCACAAAAATCCAAACTAGATCCAACACTTATAAACCGCCAATTAGCGGTCCAAGACCGCCAATTGGCGGTCCATTTGAATCGAAACCTGATTGATCGTTTTATATTAACCGCAAGTGCACGGCCGCGTTGAAGCAGTGGCAAATACAGGTCGTCTACTGGGAGGTGTGTCGACGCTTGGTTTGTTCGAAGGCGAGAGGTAAAATAAGGAGAGAAAGATGTATTACACTATACTACACTAATCTAAACTAGTAAACAAGCAAGCTGAAATAAAATAACTAAACAACTAAGCTAAACAACTAATGAAGAAGATAGAAAGACATGAATGAAAACCCCTAAGGGGTGGAGTGTGTGTGTGCACATGAAATAAGTGTGGTGTGGAATGCATACAAGAAGCTCAAGTTAGTTAGTGTTTGTTAATGCATAAGAGGTACCTAATGGCAAAACCTATCATTTACAACACTAACTTATGTGAAGAATATGAGCAACGCAAGGTTGTGTATTAAGACACTTAGAAAAGCATGGAATGTACCTAAGCTATGACAGAAACCATCAAGTAAGATTCTTAATAATTCAAGCAAGTATACTAATATCAACACAAAACATTCATATTAAGCATTCAAACCATCTACATAACATGTACACACATCTACTCCACCCCCAAAGGGGATGAAACTACTCACACATATTTAAACTAACTACTCTAATAAAATGAAGCATTCTACTGAAATGAAACTATACTAATCAAGCAAGAAATATTAAAGAAGCATAAAACAAAACAAGCACCAAAGCAACACACATTAAAGGAAATTAACTAGCAAGAATTAACAAGCTAATGAAAACATCTGTTATTAACTCACTCAAATTACTAGCAGCTCTTCCTCCACCAGAGTTTTGCTTCAAGGCTTCACTCTTAGTAGGGAAGATGCCACCAAAGAGAGAGATGGATACAATGGAAGGTGAAGAGTTCTATTTATAAGCATGGAAAAAGCTAATCCGGGACAATTCCCCGATGTGGGACTAAACCAATACCAAAAATAACCTAAACATACTGAGGGCTATTTAGAAGGAGGAGTTAGAGGTATAAATCAATGGTCTTGGTGAGGAGGCTGGCACATTAATACAAGTCCAGGAGAAAGTTTAGCGGATCTGGGCTGATCCAGACCGCTAATTGTCGGTCTAAAAAGTCCGGATCCAGTTGAATCTTGTTCTGGGCTTTGCTTGGTGTATTTGGTGGTCTTGGATGCATCTACTTCGCTTAGTGGAGCTCCGACCCGAATCGAATTGACAAAATACTCCCCATGATGGTGTGGAGTTTCCTGTTTTGCTCGTACGTCCTTCTGTCTTACGTTCAGGTCCTTTTCCCTTGCATCTCAGTCCCCAGGTCTCACAATTAAGTCATTTTTCCTGCTTTTGGGTCCTTTCATAGCTCTTCTCTTCAAACCTCTTTATTTCTGAAATTCAAACATAAAACTCGTCACGTAGCATTGCTTAGGTGTAAGATAATGGATATAAGGTACAAATATAAGCATGAAATGATGTCAATCAAATACCCCCACACCTAAGTTTTTGCTAGTCCCGAGCAAAACAAAGAAAGAGAAAAGCAAACGAAATACAAGAAATCCTAACTCACTTTCGTAGGAATCACGGTTGCACTTAGCACGTGCAACAAGCCGTTAAACCTCCTTGTTGCCAAGGAGGAGGAGTGTTGTCTCCTGAGGGTTTTCAGCGGATATACCCACAAAATCCGAACAAGATGCATTATTCAATCTAGACCTCGACTCGTTGGACAAATTTTATCGATCAATGGACGCGGTAATCCTACGGGCCGACTCTATATAGGAATTAAGTTAAATAAGGAATTAAGTGAAAGACATGGACAACCTCAAGATCCTCAAGTCATACAAAGTGTAAGGTCCATTAAGGTTCTTATTCACATTTTTTTTCTTTCTTTTCTCATCATTTTTTTTTCTTTTTCTTTTTATTAGTTGGAGGTTCATTCTCCCATGGTCAAGTTTCGTTAATCATTGCCCATGAGGACTTACACTATCACGTACACCTTTCCCCAAATCTCCACATAGGGCAATCCCTACCACCCGTGTAACGGGAGTTCGGTCGGCGCATCCCAAGTTAGATGACTCGAAAGCACCAGGCACAAAGTCCCTTCAGACCTACTTTCCCGAGTGATAGGAGCCGTGCGAGAAGAGAGAACATCTACTCACTTATTTCTTATCTACACATGAACCAAAACCCCTACACTTAATGTCTCACAACAAGATTTAGAGGGTCCTTGACTACAACAAACTTCCTTAAGTTAACAGACACGAATTATTGACTCACTAGGTTCAGGGTGGACTTCTTTGAATGTTTGAGCACTGAAACCCTATGATTACTCACCCCCAAGGGACAATTGGGGTGCATCCTAATGACTCGATAAATCCTAAAGCCACAGTACTAGATATCCTAATGCATCAAGTTCAAGACAATTTTGGGAGCTTTCTTTTTACTTTGCCTTTCAACGGTTTTGCACATGCTAAACACACGCAAAACCCACAAAACATTTTCTTTCGCAAACACATGACGATTTTGAAAGAAATGTGAAAATTTTAAAGCACAAGGCAAGCAAAAGAAGACAAGTCACCCAAGGATCATGGCAAGCAGATATATCGATATTAAATGCAGCACACTAACATGACCCTAACAATTCAAACAAAAGAAAACAAAATCAAAAGAAAAGACTCGACTATGGACACACGTAAAACACCCCCCACACCTACTTCATGCATTGTCCTCAATGAATGCGAGCAAGATACTACATGGAGCTATGCATGAAAAAGAATAGATCTCACCAACGTGAATTACACAGGGAAGTTTCGGCTATGTTGATGGACACAACCCAAATTCCCTCAAAACCTGTGAGATGCTATTGAAGGGGTACAAATATGTGAAAGAATTGGGGCCCAAATACTCAAGGGTTGGGGCCCATACAATCGATGCTCACTGAAATAGTTTCTTTTTCTTTTTTCTTTTTAACAAGCTAACATGAAAGCTCAACCACTCATGCAGGCGCATGAATGGTTGAGTGCGAGGGAGGTTCATGAAGGAACATGACCTCCTCGACTTCGGCTGGTGCCCTCTCCAAGTAGCGTTTGAGGCGTTGTCCATTAACTTTGAACACGTCCCCATTCCCTGGGTTCAAGATGTCAACCGCTCCACGAGGATAGACGGTTTGGACAATAAACGGGTCAGACCAGCGACTGCGGAGCTTACCCGCAAACTGATGAAGCCGGGAATTGTAGAGCAACACCTTCTGCCTGGCCGTAAACACATTTCGCATAATCATGCGATCGTGAAACATCTTGGCTCGGGACTTATGAATTTTGGCATTCTCGTACGCATCATTGCGTAGCTCTTCTAATTCCACAACGTCGAGCTTACGTTGTACTCCTGCTTGATCAAGATCCATATTCAGGTTCTTGATCGCCCAGAAAGTACGATGCTCAAGCTTGACGGGTAGGTGGCAAGCCTTGCCGTACACTACCCGATATGGGGACATACCCAAATTGGTCTTGTACGCGGTGCGGAAGGCCCACAACGCGTCATTCAACTTGGTTGTCCAATCCTTCCTCGAGGAACTAACCGTCTTCTCAAGAATTTGCTTTAATTGACGGATAGAGATTTTGACCTGCCCACTAGTTTGCGGATGATATGGGGTCGCAAGCTTGTGGGTGATCGAATATTTCCTCATAAGCGCTTCAAAGGAGCGATTACAGAAGTGGGTACCCCTATCGCTGATTATGGTACGAGGAGTACCAAATCGCGCAAAAATGTCCCTCAAGAATTTGGTGACCACTTTGTTGTCATTGGTCTTTGTGGGTATAGCCTCAACCCACTTAGACACATAGTCAACGGCCACCAGAATGTAAACATTCCCGAACGAGTTCGGGAACGGACCCATGAAATCGATGCCCCACACATCGAAGATGTCGATAACAATGACATTTTGCAAAGGCATCATGTCACGTCGACCAATCCTGCCAAGGCGCTAGCACCTATCACATTGCTTACAAAAGTTGTAAGCATCCTTAAAAAGAGAGGGCCAGTAGAACCCAGATTGGAGCACCTTGGCAGCAGTTTTCTTTGCTACAAAGTGTCCTCCACATGCCTTG
Source organism: Triglochin maritima (assembly GCA_963682175.1). NCBI lineage: Eukaryota > Viridiplantae > Streptophyta > Magnoliopsida > Alismatales > Juncaginaceae > Triglochin > Triglochin maritima. The sequence continues at coordinate 17,702,537 of OY821785.1, forward strand.
GAATGGCAGAAGTGGAGCCCACTTTGGAACTCGGTATCTGGGACGCACCGCCTGAAAATTTGGTCAGAGCAGTATTTGAATAGGTAGGGGTCGTCCCAGTGGAAGAATCTGACATAAGATCTAAATTTGGTTTGGTCAGATTTTGACCAACCCATAGGAAGTTGCTCGGTCATGAGGTAGTTCACGATGTCGGCAAACCAAGGGTTATCTTCGATCGTGAACAACTGCTCGTCAGGAAATTTGTCATCAATGATTTGGTCCTGTGGGTTGGTTGTCTCAAGACGAGACAAGTGGTCAGCTATAACATTTTCACACCCTTTTTTGTCCCGAATCTCGAGATCGAATTCTTGTAACAACAAGATCCAACGCAAAAGTCGGGATTTTGCATCTTTCTTCGCCATGAGGTACTTGATGGCTGTGTGATCAGAATAGATAATCACGTGGGAGCCAATCATGTACGACCGGAATTTCTCCAAAGCAAATATGATCGCTAAGAATTCCTTCTCGGTCACAGTGTAGTTCAATTGGGCATCATTGAGTGTTCTACTGGCATAGTAGATCACATGAGGCATTGTGTCCAATCGTTGCCCAAGCACTGCTCCCACAGAGAAGTCAGATGCATCACACATTAACTCAAAGGGTTCAGTCCACACTGGTGCCTTAATAATGGGAGCTGAAGTCAACTCTTTCTTCAAGGTCAAAAAGGCATGGTGACAATCCGGTGTGAACTCAAAAATGGCATCCTTAGCCAACAAGGTGGTGAGAGGTCGAGCAATTTTCCTAAAATCCCGAATGACCCGCCGATAGAATCCAGCATGCCCCAAAAAGGCGCGGATATCCTTCACATTATGTGGTGGTGGGAGATTAGCAATGATACCCACTTTGGCGGGATCGACCTCAATTCCCCTACTTGAGACCACATGTCCAAGTACAATCCCTCGCTTCACCATGAAGTGACATTTCTCCCAATTGAGAGCGAGGTTCTTCTCACGACATCGCTTGAGGACAAGGCTCAAGTGATGAAGGCACTCATCAAAGGAAGCGCCAAATATTGAAAAGTCGTCCATGAAGATCTCAAGGAAACACTCAACCATATCGGAGAAGATGCTGATCATACACCTTTGAAACGTTGCCGGCGAATTACATAACCCAAAGGGCATGCGACGGTAGGCAAACGTGCCAAAGGGACAAGTAAATGTGGTTTTCTCTTGATCCTCGGGGGCGATGGGAATTTGGTTGTAACCAGAGTATCCATCAAGAAAACAATAATACTCATGTCTGGCCAACCTTTCCAACATCTGATCAATGAATGGCAATGGGAAATGATCTTTCCACGTTGCCGTATTGAGCTTGCGATAATCAACGTAAACTCGCCAGCCAGTTTGCAGGCCTGTCGTGATAAGCTCATTATGCTCATTCTCCACAACCGTCATGCTTGACTTCTTGGGAACCACATGGAAAAGACTCACCCATGAACTATCATAGATAGGATAGATTATGCCATGATCCAAGCACTTAAGAACCTCCTTTCGGACGGCTTCTTTCAGTACAGGATTCAATCTCCGTTGTGGGTCCCTATGGGGCCTAGAATCCTCTTCCATGTGGATCCGATGCTGAACAATACCAGGGCTAATTCCCTTGATATCCTTCAAGGACCACCCGATCGCCTCTTTGTTTTCAAAGAGTACTCGTTTGAGGGCAACCTCTTGATCTTGTGCAAGATCAGAAGCAATAATGAGTGGCAATGTCTCATTATCCCCTAAAAAGATGTACTTTAGGTTATCGTGGAGCGGTTTAAGCTCGACCAGAGGTGGGTCCTTGTCGGATTCAGAGTTACTTTCAAGTGGCTCAAGGGCCACGGGGTAAGAGGAGCAAGCACCCAGATGTGCCTCCTCGTCCAGAGATATGCTGGCGGATTCCTCAAGATCCTCTTCACTCGCAACCTGGTCATTAGGCACCTCAATAATATGTCAATGTGAGTCGAACATGCCTAATGAATCGGGCTCATCTGTGTCCTGGATGAAATTGGCTCCGACAGTGTCGTCGAAGAGCCCGGGTTGCTTACCAAGAGTGAAGATGTTGAAATCCGCCGTGAGGTTTCCAAAAGACAACCTCATCAAGCCATTGAAACAATTGATCAAAGCATTAGATGTCGCAAGAAATGGCCTCCCAAGGATCACAAGAATCTGTCCTTGTGGGTTGGACACGGGTTCGGTATCCAAGATGATGAAATCAACTGGAAATACGAACTCACCCACTTTGATAAGGACATACTCCACACTCCCTCGTAGAATTTTGACGGATCTATCGGCCAACTGGAGGGTTGTCCTCGTTGGTTGAAGATCGCCTATTCCAAGGTTGACATAGACTGAGTAAGGCAGGAGATTCACAGATGCCCCCAAATCCAATAGAGCTTGAGAGATTCTCACATTCCCAATCATGCAAGAGACAGTTGGACAACTTGGGTCCTTGTACTTGACATTCATGGGTTGTGTCAATATGGAGCTCACATTGGCGGCCAAAAAGGCCTTTTTGGGCACATTTGTTTTTCTCTTGGTGGTGCAAAGGTCTTTGAGGAACTTGGCATGCGGTGGCATTTGTTGAACAACGTCCAACAACCGGATGTTCACTTTTACTTGCCTAAGTACCTCAATGATCTTATCCCAATGCTCATCACGTTTTTTAGTCAATCGATGAGGCAATGGTGCCTTGGGGACATAAGAATGCCGAGGAGGAGTCTCAGAATTAGGTTCCTTGACAGGCTCAAGACTCTCCTCGGAAGTCTCGCCAACAGGGTTGGCTTCCGGCATTTTCACAATGTTGTCAACGACCCTTCCCGATCTTAAGGTATGAACAACATTGGCATGTTGGGAAGGGTCACTTTCAACATTGTGTACATTTTGCCTGGTATGAGCAGGCTGACCCCTGGGATTAACCACAAGTTGACTCGGTAACTGACCCTTCTCACGTTCATGAAGCTGATGAGCCAACTGGCTAACTTGTATTTCCAATGCTTTGACCGAATTATTGCTGGCCGCAAACATGGATTGAGTGCTCTGCATGAACATTTGAAGGGTTTGTTCAAGGGTAGAGTCCTTAGGGTCAACCCACTGGGGTGGTGGAGTCTGGTTAGAATAACCCGACGAAGAGGCCTGACCAGGTTGGTAATTATAGTGCTGGGACCTTTGATGTGGGGGTTGGTAGGTCGCTGATGGGCGTGGAGGTTGATAAGGTGGAGATTGAGGTTAACCGTGCGAGCTCTGACCGTGGCCTCAACTAGACCCCCAAGAGATGTTAGGATGGTTACGCCATCCTGGGTTGTAGGAGTGACTATACGGGTCGTTACGGGGCCTTGGTTGATACATCGCATTTGCCTGCTCAGTATCCCTTGGAGCGTAAGCGCATTCCAAGTCATCATGTACCGACAGTCCACACCTACTACACCCGGGACTAGCGACCTGAGCTACAGGAGCTTGGTTCATCTCCAAACTCTCAATCCTACGCATAAGAGCAGCCATTTTCGCCTCAGACGCGATAGTTGACTCAACATGATATGATCCAGCTCGACCAGAAGACCTGGAGGCTGGTGGCTCTCTCATGGTGTCCCACTCAAAGGTACGTTCAGCTATCAATTCAAAAGTGTTCCATGCCTCATCGATGGGATTCATTTGGAAATCACCCTAACACATCCACTCCAACAATGTGAGGGTGTTGTAGTTGATGCCCTCATAAACAATTTGGCACAGCTGCCATAACTCAAATCCATGATGAGGGCACTGCTGGAGAAGCTCCTTGAACCTCTCAAAGAAACCATGAAACGATTCGGTCTCGGTCTGATACATTTGATGTATCTGGTGCCGTATCTGTTGAGTTTTCCTTTGAGGGAAAAATCTCTTCAGAAAGACGGTCACAAAGTCATCCCATGATCGAATCGAGCTCGCCGGGAGGCTATACATCCATTTCTTCGCATTATCCTTCAATGCGAAAGAAATCATCCTCAACCGGACTAAATCCTCGTCAAGCTGTTGAAGCTTGAACATGGAGCATACTTCCTCGAATTCGCGTATAAAGATATACGGATCCTCCTTATTGGCAGTAAAGGTTGGAAGCATGCTCACATATTGAGGTTTCAGCTCATAGTTATTCCCGCGAGAAGGGGGAACAACTATGCAAGAAGGCTGCGCGGCCCGAACAGGATGGGTCCGCTCCCACAAAGTCATCGGTTTATCATGTCGAGCTAAAGGTGGTGGTGCACCAAGAACTCGATCCTGACCGAATCTCCCTTCCTCTCGAGTCAGAGGAGGAGGAGAAGGAGGTCTACGTGGTGGCGGAAGCGGACCGAGGTATTCCATGTATGGAACCTGGTCTTCTTCGCCACCACGAGACGACTCGGCCTCTTGCTCCAAAGGAGCACGAGGCGGAGATGGTCGATGACCAAGACCGTCCATCTCTGAAATATGCACTCTCTCTAGTCGAGCGCTCTCACCAGAACGAGCCCAACCTCGCATAAAAATGCTCGACTCGACTCTAAACAACACACAACAGAAGGTGTACTAGAGGAGGAGACTCTACATAGAGAATAGATGAGGAGAGGACTCAAGTGGGGAGGGAAGAATCCCTAGAGCTAGCGTGTGTAGTGGGGTCAGGAAGAAGCCTAACTAGCAAGCACGACTCAAACAATGTAAGGCAATGGGTCCTTTGGCTAGACGACGCCTAACTTCGAGGTCACTAGCCTCGACACGCCTCACCTCCCTACAACGAGGACCACAATGCCCAGCAAGTGATACCAGATCCGGAGATCCAATACCTCCTACTATCGACAAGGTAGGCAACGCCGATCAGGTCATCACGGTCTCAACTAGATTACTCTCCTAGTGCGCCCGCAATCCTAGGGCCAATGTCTACTTGCTTTTATTTAAGGCTTTATTAAGAGTGATTTTTGGGGCCAAGGAAAGGGTGATGAAATCCCCCACCTTATCTTTTATGGGACATCCCCTCCTTAATAGCGTTTTGATCCTAAATCTGGCAATCAATCGCTCCAATCAAACGCTCGCTCACTCTTGTCCTGATGCTATTCCTACTAACTAATGCATGGGCATACGAGATGAACGAATGAGTGTAGGAAATTGGCGATCGTTTTAGAGCTTCTGTTCCTCAAACTTTTTCAGTAGCCTCCCCTTCATCCGATGGTTCCCTGAAACTAAGAAAAACTGGAAACAAAAAATAAAAAAACCCTCGAATCGTCCAAAGCAACGTCTGGACAGAGCACCTCCCCGGCAATGGCGCCAAAAACTTGATTGATCGTTTTATATTAACCGCAAGTGCACAACCGTGTTGAAGCGGTGCCAAATACGGGTCGTCCACTGGGAGGTGTGTCGACGCTTGGTTTGTTCGAAGGCGAGAGGTAAAAGAAGGAGAGAAAGATGTATTACACTAATCTAAACTAGTGAATAAGCAAGCTGAAATGAAATAACTAAACAACTAAGCTAAACAACTAATGAAGAAGATAGAAAGACAGGAATGAAAACCCCTAAGGGGTGGAGTGTGTGTGTGCACATGAAATAAGTGTGGTGTGGAATGCATACAAGAAGCTCAAGTTAGTTAGTGTTTTTTAATGCATAAGAGGAACCTAATGGCAAAACCTATCATTTACAACACTAACTTATGTGAAGAATATGAGCAACGCAAGGTTGTGTATTAAGACACTTAGACAAGCATGGAATGTACCTAAGCTATGGCAGAAACCATCAACTAAGATTCTTAATAATTCAAGCAAGCATACTAATATCAACACAAAACATTCATATTAAGCATTCAAACCATCTACATAACATGTACACACATCTACTCCACCCCCAAAGGGGATGGAACTACTCACACATATTTAAACTAACTACTCTAATAAAATGAAGCATTCTACTGAAATGAAACTATACTAATCAAGCAAGAAATATTAAAGAAGCATAAAACAAAACAAGCACCAAAGCAACAAACATTAAAGGAAATTAACTAGCAAGAATTAACAAGCTAATGAAAACATCTATTATTAACTCACTCAAATTACAAGCAGCTCTTCCTCCACCAGAGTTTTGCTTCAAGGCTTCACTCTTAGTAGAGAAGATGCCACCAAAGAGAGAGATGGATACAATGGAAGGTGAAGAGTTCTATTTATAAGCATGGAAAAGCTAATCCGGGACAATCCCCCGATGTGGGACTAAACCAATACCAAAAATAGCCTAAACACACATTAATACAAGTCCAGGAGAAAGATTAGCGGATCTGGGCTGATCCAGACCGCCAATTAGCGGTCTAAAAAGTCCGGATCCAGTTGAATCTTGTTCTGGGCTTTGCTTGGTGTATTTGGTGGTCTTGGATGCATCTACTTCGCTTAGTGGAGCTCCGACCCGAATCGAATTGACAAAATACTCCCCATGATGGTGTGGAGTTTCCTGTTTTGCTCGTAGGTCCTTCTGTCTTACGTTCAGGTCCTTTTCCCTTGCATCTCAGTCCCCGGGTCTCACAATTAAGTCCTTTTTCCTGCTTTTGGGTCCTTTCATAGCTCTTCTCTTCAAACCTCTTTATTTCTGAAATTCAAACATAAAACTCATCACGTAGCATTGCTTAGGTGTAAGATAATGGATATAAGGTACAAATATAAGCACGAAATGATGTCAATCAAAACCCGATAAGACTTGGCCAGGTTTTGTATTATCATGTATTTAGTCCATTTATGGTATGCGTTTAGTCCCATACCGGGGGATTGTCCTGGATTACCTTTTTCTGTGGCTATAAATAGAACTCCTCCTCCTCCATTGTATTCTACCCATTGCTTGGTGGCATTCTCTCTACTTGGAGTAAGCCTTGAAGCAAAACTCAAGGTGGAGAAGAGTGCTACCTTCAATGTAAGTCATTTTAATAAAATAATTTTTCTTAGTTTTTTTTAATCTTGTCTTGTAATTCTTGTATGCTTCTTTAATTTTATATCCTTTTAGTTTCTTTAATATTTCTTGCTTGCTTAGTTTAGTTTTATTTTAGTAGAATGTTTTATTTTAATGTAGGTTGTAGTGTAATGATTAGTGAGTAGTTCTATCCCCATTTGGGGGTGGAGAAATATGTGATATGATTATGTGATGTAGTAGATGTATGTTATCTTAATCCTTTGAGCCTTATATGATTTCCATAACCATCTAATGAGATTTCACTCTTGTCTTTGATATGCTAATGCTCTTGAATTAAGCTTTGCATATGCTTAAACTAGTGCACCTATTTTATGGGGAATGATGAGGTGAGGATAAGGATGGAATTAATATTGGAAACATAACTTGTAGTTGCATGTACTCTTGTTGCCTTTACCTTGGTTAATGCCTTGTATGTTTTAATGATAATGTACTATCTTATTTCATGTGGAGGCATAGTAGGGTTTAGTCTTTATACATGAGTTCATTGAGCTTCATTCCAATTATTGTCTTGTATGTTTTAATGATATTGTGTTATCTTATTTCATGTGGAGGCAAAGTTGGATGTAGTTTTATGTTTTCATGCACTACATGTTTTGATGAGCTTAATTGAACACACACACATACCCATATCTTTGTATTCACACTCTTTTCTCTACCCCTATGGGGTTTAGGTTTATTGCTTATTGTTCATTTCCTTTTGCATCTTAGTGTAGTTTAGTGTAATCAATCTTTCTCTCCTTTCTTTCCCACTCGCCTTCGAACAAACTAAAGTCGACACACCTCCCTGTGGATCGACCCGTATTTGCCACCGCTTCAACGTGGTCGTGCACTTGCGGTTAATTAAAACGTATCAATCAACGATCAAGTCTACACAATCAAAAATCGTCAAAACATAAAACCTCAAAATATAATTGTGCATCATCTCCACCCCCAAAAGGGGAATGGAACTACTCACTACTCATTAAGCTAACGTTCATATTAAGAAGAGGAAAAATTCTAACAAATTCTACTGAGATTAATAAAATAAAATAAAGCTAAGCATGTAAGAATTAAAAGGGACAACATGAAAATAACAAAGATTTCTTTTATTCATGACTAACATTACAAGTTGCATCTCTTCACTAGAGTTTTGCTAGAGGGCTTTACTCTAAGTAAAGGGATGACCACCAAGCAAGGAGTAGATTACAAAGGAGGAAGAAAAGTTCTATTTATAGACAAGAAAAAGTCAACTAGGGACAATCCCCTGGTGTGGACTAATGAAACATTCCCCGAATAAACATAGACACATAACCCATGTCCATACAATTATGCACGTGGCTACTTAATCTCTTCAATTATGCACGTGGGGGTGTGCCCTGGTCAGTCATTTGAATCTGCGCCCGAATATAATTGCAAAATACTCCTCATGATGGTGTGGAGTTTCTCGGTTTGCTAGTTGGTCCCTCTGGGCTTACATCTAGGTCATTCCCTCTTGCAAATGGGTCATTATGCATGATAGAGAGGTCCATTTTGCTTCATAAGTCATTTCTTCTTACGGTTCAGTCTTTTTTCTCTTGCCTTCTCTTCTTTATTACCTAATACTTGAAATATAACAACAAACACTCAAGTAGCACAATATTGGGGTAAAATTTAGGATATATAGCATGAATATGATGAATGATATATCATGAAGCCTCCTTCTTCCACCTCATATCTCTCCACCAAGAAGTCAAGGATGTCATTGATCTTCTTCATATTGTTGAAGTAAGCGAACAAAGTCCTCATGAATATAGGTCGTTAATGGTTTGTAACTTCTACAACTTCCTTCTTCAATTGTGCCCACGAACACATGGACGGTTGGAGGTATTTTAAATTTTGCAAAACTCAAGAAACGTAAGTAAAACACGTCAAATGAAACCACAAAGGGGCCTACATGTACATGACCTCACCTTCTTTGAAGTGCTGGGGTTTTGGGGAATTCCATGGTTTGAAGACGTTTCTTCGGATTTGGCATTCTAGCGGAAGTTTTGGAATTCTGGGATAGTGTTTAGGGTTTTGAAGTTCGGTTGTGCAGAACGATTGTGTCGTAGGGGTTTTAGGAGAGTGATTATGGTTTGAAATTTGATCAGGCAGAATGCGAACAATTTCACTGCTTTTGGAGGGATTATAAGTTTCTGACTCCTGGACCGTGTCCATAGGTTGGTCTAGATTGTGTGTATCGAGTGTCCATATGTAGGCCGGAATAATTATGTCCTGAATAACTGTGTGAAGGAAATGGTTCAGACGTAGTCTAGAATGTGTCCAGAATAACTGTGTCGAGAAAATGGTCCAGAAGTCGTCTAGGATGTGTCCAAGGTAAGATGTCCAGTGACTGGTCCAGAAGTAGTCCAGAATAAATGTGTCCAGGGAATGGTAGCGCTTGTCTTTCAGCTTCCCAAAAAAATCAACCTTAACATTGTTCGTTGAGTTATCAAGCATGGATCACTATCGAGCACATAACGAGCATATCGAGCACAACATTGTTCATTAAATCATAAAAAATTGATCACTGTCAAGCTGCCATCGAGCTCGTATTGAGGTACAAGGGGAGAACAGATCTAAATGAATATCAACCTCAGTCGTCGCACAACCATTGATCCGTGTCGAGCTTGTTCGAGCCTATCGAGCATAATATTAAAAAAAATTCAACCTTAATATTGTTTGTTAATGTAATAAAGCATTGATCATTGTCGTGCTAATATCGAGCTCGTATCGAGGTACAAGGAGAGCACAGATTTAAACAGAACACCAACCTCATTCATCGCACAATCATTCATGCATGTCGAGCGTGTATTGGGCCTATCAAGCACAATGTTAAAAAATTCAACCTTAAGATTGTTCACTAAATCATAAAGCATCGATCACTATCGAGCACAACATTTAAGAAAGGAAATTTTTATAGTCTAACGTTAGATCCCCTCCTATTGTGTCGACTTCCACTGCATATACGACATTTCCCCTAGAGATGGTAGACATTTTCTCTTTATCCTTCCTACTTTTTTCTTCTTCGAATGACCAACTGGATTTGTTTCAACAGGCACACCGACATTCATATTCTTTATGTCATCAGGAGCACTCCATTCATCCTCGTTACCATAAGGGTAAATTGTTTCTTTATATGTCTCTCTCAATGACTCAGTGGCGTAAAATGGGGAACACAATGAGTAGAAATTGACCGCACGATCAAGAGCTACAACAACCATATAAAGACAAGGTAATGCAATAATTTGAAACATGCCACAAGAACACTCGTTTGCCATCAAATTAACATCACCGTCACAAACCCGATGTAACACATGAAATTCAAACTAATTAAGGTTGCAGACTGTCAAGAACCTTGCTTTGTCATCTATTCCAGATAGATCACGCTCCATGAGAGGTGACAATTTAGTTGTGCTCGCCTCAGCAGAAGTTTGTCGTTCACAAAATCATGTTTGGATTGTGAACCGAATGTACTCCACAAAATTCATGACTGGCTAAGTCCTTTCTTTAGGAACGAGGACCCTTAATTAATCTAATCACTTAGTTAATTCTCTACTTGCTTAAGCAAGGTATGCAACGGAAACAAACAATTAAAACATGTAAAGAAGAATATGCAAACCACAATAGAGACGGTTTTTATAGATGTTCAGATCCACCACCGGATCTTACTTCCTCTCTTGCAAGCTCCGCTCGATTCCACAAGCTCCGCTCACGACTTCACTATCCATTCACCGTTCCGGGCCAGGAGAGAATGCCTTTTGATTAGTAGCATATCATACATCATATTCATGCTATATATCCTTTATTTTACCCCAATTTTGTGCTACTCGAGTGTTTGTTGTGTATTTTCAGGTATTAAGTAATAAAGAAGAGAAACGAAGAGAAAATGACCCAAATGCAAGAAGAAAGGACTCAAATGTATAAAAACGGATCTGTTTGTCATGTATAAGGACCCATCTGCAAATCAGGAAGGCCCCAAATGAAATCCAAAGGGACTTGAACGCACGAAAAATATTTTGGGCACAAATATACTTCAAAACCATGATCTTGAGGAATATTTGCGCAATAAAGACAAACGGGCTCGAACCAACGGACCAGGAGTGCACACTACATGTAAAACATGACACTTAAGCTTCTTGAAGAAATTGGGGCCGATAGGGGGCAAAACATCCGCCAGTGGAAGATTTTGATCCACCACTGGTGGAACATTTTGGCCCAATTTGCCCCTAATTTATCATGTGGCTTGAAGTTGTTTATTTGGGTGCACCAAACTACAAAGAGAGCAATTGCAACCGTCAGATTGCCTCTTGATTCATAATTACCACTCCTTCTATAAATAGCAATGTTTCTTCTTCCTTTCCTCTTCCTCTCTCCACCTCCACCATTAGTATAGCTTAGGTTTACCCATATGGGCTGCAAGAATAAGGTGGTGAATGAAGCTTGTAAACTAATGCTTTCTTTTATCTAAAGGTAGATTTGGATTTCTCTCTTCTTTAGCTTTTTTTATCCAAGTATTTTTGTGTTTTGTTGGTTAATTTTGTACTTTGCCTTTCTTGCTATGTTTATTGTAGATTTCTTGCTTTGCATAGTTGTTTACATGAGAGAGAGTAGATCCACCCCATTTGGGGTGGAGATGATGTAGACTATGTGATGTGTTGGTGATGGATTCTTTTTATTTGTGCCATTTCATGTGCTTGATGTAGATCTTTGCATGTAACTTGCTTAAACTTGTATTAGATGGGATAATGAACACACTAGGTACTTCTCTCATGCTAGATCTAGAGTTTATCTTATTGCTTGTAATGGTTTATCTTGTTATGGAAAATGGCTTGTCATGTATGGATGCTTGAATAATAGAGAATGCATGAATGTATTAAGTTGTATGAATGGTTAATTGATGTCGTAATGGCTACAATAGGTACTTAGTTCATTCTTGAGAACCCAAAGTGCATCTTAACTTCATGTCTAACTATATTAGTCATGTATTAATGTAAAGGTAGTTGATGTTAATTAGAGTCCACACCAGTTTCTAGTTTATTTCACATACTTTACACTCTTGTGCCTCATGTAATAAAGAACCACTCACACACACAAATACCTACACACCTTCATTCCATGGGGGTTTAGTTTAATTGTCATTAATTCCTAGTTTCATGTAGTTAGTTTAGCATAATCACACCATCCTCCTCTCCTTTCCCACTCGAGTATGGTTGGAACAACAACATTGACAACTCCTTGCGGTTCAACCTGTATTTGCCATGTCTTCACCGACGTCGTGCACTTGCGGTTTAATATAACTGATTCAATCAGCTTTACACTCCAAGCTTGCGAACACTCCCGCGATGCTTGGAACCTCTTCTCACAATCCGCGAAGGATAGATCCGGGCTTTCATTGAAACCTTTACTCTTTGACAAAGAAGGTAGCTGATTGACATCATTTCATGCTTACATTTGTATCTTATATGCATTATCTTTCACCTAAACAATGCTACGTAATGAGCTTTATGTTTGAATTTCAGAAATAAAGAGGTTTGAAGAGAAGAGGCATGAAAGGACTTAAAAGAAGGAAAAAGGAATGAGTTGAGAGACTCGAGGACTAAAATGCAAGATCGAAGGACCTGAATGCAAGATAGAAGGATCAATGAGCAAACAAGAATACTCCACACCTTCATGGGGAGTATTTTGACAATTCTATTCGGGTCGGAGCTCCAGCAAGCAAGGTAGATGCATCAAAGACCAACAAATCTATCCAGAAAAGCCCCGAACAAAAACCATACGGATCCAAACCCTGTAGACCGTTGATTGCCGGTCCGGGTTGCTCCAGATCCGCTAATTTTTTTGGGTCGTGTATTAGAGTGTGTTTAGTCTATTTTTGGTATTTGTTTAGTCCCATACCGGGGGATTGTTCCGGATTACCTTTTTCTATGGCTATAAATAGAACTCTCCCTCCTCTGTTGTACCCCATCTCTCTCTTGGTGGCCATCCTCTCTACTAGGAGTTCAAGCCTTGAAGCAAAAACCCTGGTGGAGAGAGGCTACTTGTAATTGAGTGCGTAATAATAGATGTTTTCTTTTGGTTATGTTGTTTCTTTCTTAGTTTAATTTCATTTCTTATGTCTTGCATGCTTCTTTAGATTTATGTTCATTTAGTTAAACTCGTTGTTTAGTTTTCTTATAATTAGTTTAAGCATGTTTTCTTTCATTAGTATAAATGTTAGTTTAAATATGTGTGAGTAGTTCGATCCCCTTTGGGGGTGGAGTAGATGTGTGTACATGTTATGTAGATGGTATGAATGCTAGACGTTGGTGTTTGTGAGAGATATTAGTATGCTTGATGATTTCTGCCATAATGTTTAGGTACATTCCATGCTTGTTATGTTCTTAATAACAAACTTGTCAGGCTGATATTAATCACATAGGTTAGTGTTTCAAATGATAGGTCTTGCCATTAGGTACTTCTTATGCATTAACAAACACTAACTACACTTGAGCTTATTGCATGCATTCACCAAACTTATTTCTTGTGCACACACACACACTCCACCCCTAAGGGGTTTTCCATTCCTGATTTCTATCTTCTGTTATTACTTACTTAGTTTAGTTCATTTCGTGCTTTGATTTCCTCCATTCGAGTTTACTAAGTTTAGTTTAGTATAGTTTAGTTTAATCAACCCTTTCTCTCCTTTTTTCCCACTCGCCTTCAAACAAACCAGAGTCGACACACCTCCTTGTGGATCGACCGGTATTTGCCACCGCTTCAACGCGGCCGTGCACTTGCGGTTATAATTAAAACATATCAATCAAGTTTTTGGCGCCGTTGCCGGGGAGGTGCTCTGTCCAGACTTTCGTTTGGACAATTCGAGTGGTTTTAATTTTTCTTTTTTAGTTTTGGTTTGTTTCAGGGGTTGCAAGAAGCAATTGGAGGCTACTGGAGAAACTGGGGGAACAATTGTGCAACAGGGACCGCCAATCGGCGGTCTAAAACCGCCAATTGGCGGCCTGGTGAGCTTTAATTTCTCCCAATTTTGTTCTGGTGGTTGGTTATTTCATTGTAGTTATCTGGGAGCACCATCTTGCATGCTGTGACTTTTAGTTTGCTCCCATATTTAATTTCAATCCCCATTAATCAACTTGGACCATAAAACTCAAAGCAAAAGACCTTGCATGCATTTGTCTTTTAGGCTTTACATTTTTTGTTGTTGATTACTGGCGTGAGGTACGTGCACCCAAATCTCTCATTCATGCATGTTTCGATCATGCATTAGTTAATAAGGTGCATCGGGACAAGAGTGAGTTGAGCGTTTGATTGGAGTGTTGATTGCTAGATTTAAGATCAAAACACTACTAAGGAAGGGCTGTCCTATAAAAGATAAGGTGGGGGATTTCATCACCCTTTCCTTGGCCCCAAAAATCACTCTTAATAAAGCCTTAATTCTAAAAGCAAGTTGACATTGGCCCTAAGGAATTTGGACGCACTAGGAGAGTGATCTAGTTGAGACCGTCATGGCCTGATTGGCATTGCCTACCTTGTCGATAGTAGGAGGTACTGGATCTCCGGATCTGGTATCACTTGTTGGGCATTGTGGTCTTCATTGTAGGGAGGTGAGGCATGTCGAGATTAGTGACCTCGAAGTTTGGTGTCGTCTAGCCTTAGGACCCAATGCCTTATATTGTTTGAGCCGTGCTTACTAGATTAGACTTCTACCTTCACCACTACCCACGCTAGCTCTAGGGATTCTTCCCTCCTCATCTGAGACCTCTCCTCATCTATTTTCTATGAGTAGTCTCCTCCTCTTAGTACACTTTCTGTTGTGTGTTATTTTAGAGCCGAGTCGATCATTTTATGCGAGGTTGGGCTCGTTCTGGTGGGAACACTCGACTTGAGAGAGTGCATTTTTCTGAGATGGACGGTCTTGGTGATCGGTCATCTCCGCCTCGTGCTCCTTTGGAGTGTGAGGCCGAGTCTTTTCGTGGTGAAGGGGGAGACCAGGTTCCATACATGGATTACCTTGGTCCGCCAACACCACCACGTAGACCTCCTTCTTCTCCTCCTCTGACTCGAGAGGAAGGGGGCTTCGGTCAGGATCGAGTTCTTGGTGCACCACCACCTTTATCTCGACAGAATAGAGCGATGACTTTGTGGGAGTGGACCCATCATGTTCGGGTCGCGCAACCTTCTTGCATAGGTCTTCCCCTAGCTCGCGGGAATAACTATGAACTGAAACCTCAATATGTGCGCATGCTTCCTACCTTCACTGCCAATAAGGAGGATCCGTATATTTTTATACGTGAATTCGAGGAAGTATGCTCCATGTTCAAGCTTCAACAGCTTGATGACGATTCAGTCCGGTTGAGGATGATTTCTTTCGTGTTGAAGGATAACGCGAAGAAATGGATATACAGCCTCCCGGCGAGCTCTATTCGGTCTTGGGATGACTTTGTGACCGAATTTCTGAAGAGATTCTTCCCTCAATGGAAGATTCAACAGATACGGCACCAGATACACCAAATGTATCAGATTGAGACTGAATCGTTTTATGCTTTCATTGAGAGGTTCAAGGACCTTCTCTTGCAGTGCCTTCATCATGGAATTGAGCTTCGGTAGCTGTGCCAGATTGTTTATGAGGGCCTCAACTACAACACCCGTACATTGTTGGAGTGGATGTGTCAGGGTGATTTCCAAATGAATCCCATCGATGAGGCATGGAACACTTTTGAATTGATAGCTGAACGTACCTTTGAGTGGGAAACCATGAGAGAGCCACCAGCCGCCAGGTCTTCTGGTCAAGCTGGATCATATCAAGTTGAGTCAACTGTCGCGTCTGAGGCAAAAATGGATGCTCTCATGCATAGGATTGAGAGTTTAGAGTTGGACCGAGCTCCTGTAGCTAAGGTCGCTACTCCCGGATGTGGTAGGTGTGGACTTATGGGCCATGATGACTTGAAATGCGCTTATGCTCCAAGGGATACTGAGCATACAAATGCGATGTATCAACACAAGCCCCGTAACGACCCGTAACCATCCTAACTTATCTTGGGGGCCTAGTGGGGGTAACGATCAGAGCTCGCACGCTCAACCTCAACCTCCATATTACCAACCTCCACGCCCATCGGCGACCTACCAAACCCCACATCAAAGGTCTCAGCACTATACTTACCAATCTCCTCAGGCCTCATCGTCGGGTTATTCTAGCCAAACTCCACCACCCCAGCGGGTTGGCCCTAAGAACCCTTCTTGTGATCCGACCCTTCAAGCGTTCATGCAGAGCTTGCAAAGTACTGTCAAGGCTTTGGAAATGCAAGTTAGCTAGTTGGCTTAGCAGCTCTATGAACACGAGAAGGGCCAGTTACCGAGTCAACCCGAGGTGAATCCTCGGGGTACCCATTCTCAAGGAAGGCCACTTGTGCCTCATGCTACCTCTAAACCAACCCATCATATTAAGTTGATTCATAGATTGAGGTCTGGTAAGGAGGTGGACAACCACATTGGGGTGCCTTCCTTGTCATCACCATCTCTTGGTGTCACCAGACATGCGGTGATACCTGCATCTCTGAGGGAGCCGGATCCTGAGGTTCCTTCTACATTTTCTTCGACAATGGGGTCGAACCCTGAGGTCCCCTTGTCTCCTCTTGTGTTGAAGGAATCAGATTCTGAGGTCCCCACTCATGCTTCTTTGGACCAGAATTCTGAGGTTCTTTCGCAACACCCTTATGCCCCGAAGGAGCCATTCCCTGAGCGCCTTAAAAAGAAAACCTCGGATCAGCATGACAAGATGCTTGAGATGTTTCGGTAAGTTAAGGCGAACATCCCTCTGTTGGAGGTGATTCAGAAAATGCCACCTTATGCCAAGGTTCTCAAGGGCTTTTGCTCCAAGAAGAGAAAAACTCACGTTCCAAAGAAAGCTTTTCCTACGGCTAACGTGAGTTCTTTGTTGGCACAACCCATGCAAGCCAAATACAAGGACCCTGACTGTCCTACTATCTCTTGTGTGATTGGTGATGTGTCCATACATCGAGCTTTAATGGACCTTGGTGCATCTGTTAATCTTCTGCCATATTCTGTCTACGTCCACTTCGGTCTTGGAGACCTCAAACAAACAAAATCCACTCCTCAATTGGCTGATAGGTCTATGAAGAAAGTGATGGGTGTGGTGGAAGATGTGCTGATCAAAGTGCGAGAGTTCATTTATCGAGCTGACTTCTTTGTTTTGGATACTGAACCTGTGCCAAACCTACTTGGACAAATTCCTGTTATTCTACGACGACCATTTCTAGCGACTTCCAATGCCTTGATCAATTGTCGAATGGTCTGATGCGTTTGACTTATGGTAGTCAAGGCGCTGATTTCAACATCTTCACCATCGGCAAGAAGCCAGGTGCCTTTAATGACGTTGTTGGGGTCAACCTTATCCAGGCCATGGATGAGATTGAAGTTGAGGGCACTTTCAAGTACTTTAGAGAATTGTTCGATGTAGATCCTGAAGGTGGTGAAGATGTTTTACCTGGGCTAGCACAAGATGGTGCCTTATCTTATGATCTCGTGGCCTTTGAGCCACATCCTTTTGATCATGTGGCCTTTGAGCCACATCCTTTTGATATTGTGGCTCTTGAGCCACAAGATACCATTTTATTGCCTCTGGGCCACATGCTCTTCATTCTGTATCTGCTGAGGACCCCATGTGGGTTAAGAATCAACCACCTGATACCCTTCATTTCAAACAACCAGACACAGGTTCACCTATCATTCATGCCTCTTCTCTTGCTCACTCTCAAGAGGCATCAAATGACCACAATGCTTATAAGGATGTCAGGTGGTCAAGTAATTCTGTTTTGTTTGTTGCAAGCCCTTGCATGTGAATTTCTGGCTCGAGAGATGGTGAGTTTCCATTTGATGTCCCTTGACATATGAAGATGGGAGCCCATTTTTGTACATAGTTAAAAAATAAAAAATAAAAAAAAACTCTTTCAGCGAGCATTGATTGTTGTGGGCTCCAACCCTTGAGTATTTGGGCCCCATTTCTTTCACGTATTTATATCCCTTCTTTATCATCTCACAGGTTTTGAGGGAATTCGGCTTTGTGTCCATCACTATAACCATGAACTTCCTGTTGCGCTTCATATTGGTGAGATCTTCCCTTTTTCATGCATAAATCCATGTACTATCTTGCTCCCATTCATTGAGGACAATGCATGAAGTAGGTGCGGGGGGGGGGGGGGGTGTTTTACGTGTGTACATAGTCGAGTCTTTTCCTTTGATTTTGTTTTCTTTTGTGTGCATTGATAGGGTCATGTTAGTGTGCTGCATTTAATATCGATTATTTGCTTGCCATGATCCTTGGGTGACTTGTCTTCTTTTGCTTGCCTAGCGCTTTAAATTTTCACATTTCTTTCAAAATCTTCATGTGTTTGAGAAAGAAAAGGTTTTGTAGGTT
Source organism: Triglochin maritima (assembly GCA_963682175.1). Taxonomy (NCBI): domain Eukaryota; kingdom Viridiplantae; phylum Streptophyta; class Magnoliopsida; order Alismatales; family Juncaginaceae; genus Triglochin; species Triglochin maritima. The sequence continues at coordinate 17,720,927 of OY821785.1, forward strand.
TTACGTGTGTTTAGCATGTGCAAAACCGTTGAGAGGCAAAGTAAAAAGAAAGCTCCCAAAATTGTCTTGAACTTGATGCATTAGGATATTTAGTATAGTGGCTTTAGGGCTTATCGAGTCGTTAGGATGCACGCCAGTTTTCCCTCAGGGGGTGAGTAATCATAGGGTTTCAGTACTCAAATAATTAAAGAAGTCCACCCTGAACCTAGTAAGTCAATAATTCGTATCTATTAATTTAAGGAAGTTTGTTGTATTCAAGGACCATTGAAATCTTGTTGTGAGACATTAAGTGTAGGGGTTTTGGTTCATGTGTAGATAAGAAATAAGTGAGTAGGTGTTCTCTCTTCTCACACGGCTCCTATCACTCGGGAAAGTAGGTCTGAGGGGACTTTGTGCCTGGTGCTTTCGAGTCATCTGACTTGGGATGCGCCGACCAAACTCCCGTTACACGAGTGGTAGGGATTGCCCTATGTGGAGATTTGGGGAAAGGTGTACGTGATAGTGTTAGTCCTCATGGGCAATGATGCACGAAACCTGACCCTGGGAGAATGAAACTCCAACTAGTAAGGAAAAGAAGAAGAAAAAGGGAAGTAGCAAAAGAAAAAAAGAAAAATATGGTAATGCAAATAAGAACCTTAATGGACTTTACACTTTGTATCACTTGAGGATGTTGAGGTTGTCCATGTATTTCACTTAAATCCTTATTTAACTTGCACGAATGGTTCATTAGGCTAGGTGTGTGGACTAAATACCTATATAGAGTCGGCCCGTAGGATTACTGCGTCCAATGATCGATAAAAATGAGTCCATCGAGTCGAGTTTCTAGATTGAATAATGCATCTATGTTCGGATTTTGTGGGTATATCCGCTGAAAACGCTCAGGAGACAACACTCCTCCTGCTTGGCGACAAGGAGGTTTAACGGCTTGTTGCACGTGCTAAGCGCAGCTGTGATTCCTACGAAAGTGAGTTAGGATTTCTTGTTTTTCGTATGCTTCTCTTTCTTTGTTTTGCTCGGGACTAGTAAAAGTTAGGTGTGGGGGTATTTGATTGACATCATTTAATGCTTACATTTGTATCTTATATCAATTATCTTTCACCTAAACAATGCTACGTAATGAGCAAGTATCAAGTATCTTACATTTGTTTGAATTTTAGAAATAAAGAGGTTTGAAGAGAAAAGGCATTAAAGGACTTAAAACAAGGAAAAAGGACTGAGTTGAGAGACTCGAGGACTAAATGCAAGATCGAAGGACCTGAATGCAAGATAGAAGGACCAATGAGCAAACAAAAATACTCCACACCATCATGGGGAGTATTTTGGCAATTCTATTCGGGTCGGAGCTATAAACACAATATGGGAAGGATAGATTTGGGCTTTCATTGAAACCTTTACTCTTTGATAAAGAAGGTAGACTAAGTATTCAACACTCTCTAACTTGAGCACAATTTGAGTATGATTGCAATTGGATCAACGTCGTGGAAGTTTAAGCTTGAGTGTAGGATTTGGGGATTTAAAGATTAGAGAATGCTCTCTAGTGTATAAGACAATTAAAAGTAAGAGTGTTGTCTAAATAAGGTTGGGGAACCTTTATTTGTAAACTCTTAATGTTTTATCCCCACTGGGAAAGAATTGATTGAAGTGTGTAAGATACACAAAACAGAAATAGAAGTTCTGCAATTCTATCCGACAACAGTCGATCGAATCGGGTAGAACGATCGACCATTTCTTTAAGAGTAAAGAAACGATGGAACGAACTAGAGAACGTTCAAACCAATTAGGCTATGACTTAAGTCATCGGTCGAAAAGAAAGGTGGGATAAACGTTCGGCCGAAAATAGGAAGTTTTCGGCATAAGAAAAGTCTTCATCCGGTCTACCGTTGTGTAATTGTATTCTCAGGGTTAGGTAAATTTATATGAATACGATCATTGTATAATACCACAAGGTTAACGGTCATCCGAAAAAACGAAAGGGGCGACCGAAACGTCAAAGGCGGTCGACCGGTAGAACTGGGAAAAGTCACTTAGAGTGTTTGTTATAATCGGTCGAATGGAGAACTGGTTTTGTTGGACTGATTGGCACAGGAAGTCTAGGTATGGTTGAAGTGATTTTCCAGCTATGGTTTGGGTGATATATTTAAGTCCAATTGATGTGAAATTGTGTGTGTGACTTCTACAAGGAACCTAGTGTGTGAGTAAGTTTTAACTCTTGTATGCTGAAGTTTACACAAGTTTCTCATGCTCAAAATAAAGTAAAATTACATGTCTTCAAATAGCTTTGATTACATGTCTTGACTTCATTCCATTCTTCTTCAGTCTTGATCAACTGTAGATGATAGACAATACAATATATGTTCTATGCGTTTATGTGCCACACTACATTTGATTGTTGATGTGAATATTAAGTTGAAATGCAAGTGCACGGCCATCGGTTAAGATGGGGAAAGTACGGGTCGATCCACAGGGTGATGTGTCAACTCTATTTCTTTCGAAGGAAAGTGGGAAAAGAGGGGAGAAGAAGTATGGTTATACTAAACTAAACTATGAATGAACTACCAATTAAACAAAACCCCCATGGAGTTGAGGTGTGTAGGTATGTGTGTGTGAGTGGGTCTTCATTTCAAGTAGGAAGAAGTGTAGTTTCTGTGGCATACAAGTAGAAGCTAACGTAGGATACACAACACTACATGGCAAACCATGAACATGCATATCTCACATAAAGTTGAGGTTGAATTTAGATTATCAAGCATGCAATAAGTACGTAGTGTGGCCATTAGAACACCAATCAATCCAACATACAACCTAAATCATTCATGTGAATGTGCACCAAACATGGATCCATACATAACAAGTCATTACCATCAAACCATTACAAGCAACAAGATAAACTCTAAAGCTAGCATGAGATAAGTACCTAGTGTGGACATTACCGCATCTATTACAAGTTTAAACATGCTACAAGTATAGATATACATGAAGCATATGAAATGACACAAATAAAATAACCCATCACTATCACATATTCTACATCACCTCCACCGCAAAAGGGGGATGAAACTACTCACTACTAACAACTCATTAAGAAAAGGAGACAAAATGAAATTAAACAAAGCTGGGAAGAATTGAAAAGAGACAATAGTAAAACAAAGAAAACTTCTTTTATTACTCACTCACATTACAAGTAGCATCTCTCCACTAGAGTTTTGCTCCACGACTTTACTCTAAGTAGAGAGAGTCGCCACCAAGAGAGGAGTTCTTTACAAAGGAGGAAGAAGAGTTCTATTTATAGGCATCCAAAAAAGGAAACTGGGGACAATCCCCCGATGTGGCACAAATGAAACATTCCCAAATACACATAAGCACATAACCCATATCCACACGAAACCATGTCGCATTCTGAGAAATAGGGACTGCCAATTAGCAGTCTTGGGTCGTCAATTGGTGGTCACTTTTGTTGGCTTTTTGGCCTTAATCAATGTTTTGATGATTTAATCAACCTAATCTTAATTGTGATCACGTAGAGAAGTACACATGTTGCATTGCATATATATTTCTTTGTGCTAACCTCTACAAGTGATCAAGACTCAAGGAAGAAAGGAAATCAAGTCAAGACATGTAGTCAAGCTCATTTGAAGACATGTAATTTGTATTTCTTTGAGTCATAGGAGCTTTGTGTAATTGAGCATACTTGAGCTAAAAACTACTCACACACTAGGTTCCCTATAGAAGTCACACACGAAATTTCATATAATTTGGACTTCAATAGATCACCCAAACTTTGACCGGAAAACTCTAAACCAAAGCCTGAACAGTCTGCCCACATTCGGTCGACCGAGGATCAATTATCCTGTTAGTGTTTGTCTGCCCAATTTCAGTCTACCATCCAGATATTTTCGGTCGACCATGTAACACAAAATTCCGACCATTAGAATTGTTGTATTATACCCAACGGTCGTATTCGTATTTTTCCAAATACCCCAAAAATGTATTTTCCTATCGGTCGACCGAGGACCTTGTCGGTCGACCGAACTTATGTTCCATGACAAACCCAAAGTGTCTGTCAGTTTTCGGTTGACCGTGGACCTTGTTGTTGTTGACCGAATTTGATCTTGTTTGTCAACCCTGTAGAGCCTGATATAAATTGGTCGACCGAACCTATCTCGGTGTTCGACCATTAACTTAAGTGTACCTAGAATATAGCCTTGGGCGGTCGACCGTTCCTTTACCGGTCGACCGAACCGTGTCCCAAACTGCCCAACGGTTGACCGAACTGACAGATCCGGTCGACCGAACTTATGCAGAAATGCATCCTACAAGTTTCTATTTTGTGTCTTCCACAATATTTTACCAAACTTGTCCCAACGGGTATAATGCACTTAGAGCTTATAAATAGGTGTTCCTTTGACACAATTACACATCTCTTACACTTCCATTTGTCAAATACACCTAAGAGAAACTCCCAAGTCTCCCATTCCTCAAATCTTACTCTCCAAGCTTAAACTTCCACATCTTAGCATCAATTCCACATCCTAAGCTAAGTGTGCCAAGTTAGAGAGTGTGTTCAACTCAAGATCTCAGTTGTAAAGAAGCAAGGACTTCGGTGAAAGCCCGAAGTGTTCCTCTCGGATTGTGAGAGAAGAAAGTCAAGCTCACGAGGGTGTTCGTGGAGCTTGTTTTGTAAAAGGCTTAATCTCGGCCCGAAACGAGGTTGATAGTGAAGACGCGAGAGGAGCTCGAGGGAGATCGAGCGGAGCTTGCAAGAGAGGAAGTAGGCGGGAGGCCGAACCTCTATAAAAATCCGGTTTTATCATTGTGGTTTGCTTTGCTTACTTGTATTTAGTTTTAAATTCCGCTGCATATCTTTGATCGCTAAACAAGTAGGTTAATAGAGATAAAAGTGATTAGAATTAGAGACCCACATGATCCTACAACGTTTTCTTGGATTGGACCTATTTTCTGATATCTTCTTAAGTTCGTCAATTTGTCACGTGGGGTGCACTCGGATCGGTAATTGGAGTCTGAGGCCAAATCTAATTGCCCAAATAACCCTCATGATGGTGCGGAGTTTCTCGGTTTGCTTTTTGGTCTCTTCAGGCTTATGTCTAGGTCCTCCCCTCTTGCAGATGGGTCCTTGTGTGTGACTAAGTGGTCGATTTTGCTTCATTTAAGTCCTTTCTTCTTATGTTTTAGTATTTTTTCTCTTCCCTTCTCTCCTTTATTACCTAATACCTGAAATATAACAACAAACACTTGAGTAGCACAATATTGGGGTAAAAATAAGTATATATAGCATGAATATGATGCATGATATGCTACTAATCAATTGTGATTAAGATTAGGTTGATTAAATCACCAAAACACGGATTAAGGCCAAAAAGCCAACAATCTCCCTTTTTTTGATGATGACAACCTATATCTTAATACTTGAAATTTAAATACTTAAAGCATGCATATATGATGCTCCCCCTATGAATGTTCATAGTTTTTGTTCAATTATTTCAATTTCAAGTTTCTTGTACCCCTTTGACATCAATCAAAATTTAAATGATATGATCATGACATGTCTAATTTCTTCTCCACTTAATTTTGCAATTCGCTACTCTATCTAAATGATATTCACTAATCTTCCCCTAGCAATGTGACTGGGTATATCAATTAAGCTCATTTTTTATGTTTTCTCCCTTTTGACATCAATCAAATGTGAACATATAAACATATCATGTAATTTTCAAATATATGATATGACAATTAAGCATTCAATATCCTATTGGAACCAATTCTGTACGAATGGGGAGGATTAAAGATTGTTACCCAACTTTCTCCTTTCGATAGTGGAACCGACTTGATATTCGACTTTCATGTTTTGATTGTGACTACCGATCTCCCATCTTCTTTCAAGTACGTACAAGTGTATATGTAGGTACCCAAACAACTTTGGGTCCTTGGATGTTAACTTTAGGAACCCAAACCATATTGGTTTTGGGAGCCCACACACTTGAGGAACTATGTTTTACAAACAAATGCTTTCCATTTAAGGTAGTATGAGATACATGGTTTTTCGAGTTAGGATTATACCCTAAACCATGTTTATCTAGAGATTGTCTTTGACTACCTACAAGCATGTCATGCATTTCCCCCCTTATTGAACTTCTCTAGATCTTTTCTTAATTGCACATTACAAGCTCTAAGATCTAGTTGTTCATCAATTTTAGGTGTTGCTTTTAGACTAGCAAGTTCTAATGCATTTGTTTCATGTCTAGCAATCACCTCATTCTTCTCATTTATGATTATTTCAATTTGGCATTGCTGATCATTTATTAGCTTTCTACCATTATTGTTCTTTTCACAAATGATCTCATATTGAGTAGCTAATTCATTAAATGCATTTTGAAGCCCATCAACATTATATGTTTCTTGTTTAGAGCATGAGTTATCACTAGAATATGATTTATTTGAGCAAGAATTAGATCTAGCAGAACAAGAGTTAGAAACTACCTCACTTTGTTCATCTTCATTTGCATGAAACATGTGTGAGAAACCTCTCTTCTACTTTGTAGAGATGAGGATGATGAGGATGAAGAATCATCCCATGTTGCTTTGTGAGATTCTTCCTTCTTCTCTTTTCTCTTGCTCTTCTCTCCCTTCTCTCATTTTTCTTCTCATTTACACTCTTCTCCTTCTCCTTTTCTTTTTCCTTCTTCCCACTTCTTATTCCTTTTCTTTCTCTCATTTCTCCTTTATCTTTCTTGAGGTATTTGAAGAAGTCTTTGGCAAGGACCTCAATGTTCTCATCTTCTACTCTCATCCTTGGTTCATCGAGATTTGCATGTAATGCCAAGGTTGATTTCATCTTGTAGGCTTTTTTATCCTTTCTATGACTCATTTGGAGTTCATAAGCCATGAGATTTCCAATCAAGTCCTCCATCTTTAGTTGGGAAATGTCATGCTTCTACAATCGCAATGACCTTGTCTTCCCATTCATTGTTCAGTGACTGGAGGAACTTTGAAGCCATTTCTTCTTCACTACTCTTTCTTCCAAGAACACAAACATAATTAGATATATCGGTGAAGCGAGTGTTCATCTCGTTTATGTTCTCACCGGGTTGCATGGTGAAAATTTCATATTTATGCATGAGGAGACTAATTCTTATTTCTTTTGTTTTACTATCACCCTCATGATGCATTTGTAGTCTATGACATATTTCATATGCACTTTCACACCCTCTAATCCTATTGTATTAACCCTGATTTAAGCCACAATAAAGGATGTTCATGATGGTAGAATTCATTTTATATTCCTTCATTTTAGCCCTAGTCAAGGTGGCAAGTTGTTCTTCCTTAGGAGGGGTGTATGGGTTTTGGAGGAAGATCCAAAATTTAAGGTCACTAGATACTAACAATATTTTCATTCTATTCTTCCAATAATCATAGTTTGACCCATTTAGCAATGGTAGTCTTGTTGTGCATAATCCTTCTATATGATTAGATGAAGATGTCATGCTAAATACGGTTAAGTATACGAAATTTAGTACTTATGCTCTGATACCAATTGTAGGATCGATGACCCCTAATTAATCTAATCACTTAGTTAATTATCTACTTGATTAAGAAAGATATGCAGCGGAAACAAACAATTAAAACAAGTAAAGAAGAATATGAAAACCATAATGCAGACAAGGGATTTTATTAAGGTTCAGATCCAGCAACAGATCTTACTTCCTCTCTTGCAAGCTCCGCTTGATTCCACGAGCTCCGCTCACGACTTCACTATCCACTCCCCATTCCGGGTTGGGAGAGAACGCTTTTACACTTCAAGCTTGCGAACACCCTCGCCAAGATTGAAACATCTTCTCACAATCCGAGAAGGATAGCTTCGGGCTTTCACCGAAACCTTTACTCTTTGAAAACGAAGATAACCTAAGTATTTAACACTCTCTAACTTGAGCACACTTTGAGTATGATTGGAATTGGATCAAAGTCGTGGAAGTTTAAGCTTGAGTCTAGGATTTTGGGCTTTGAATATTGGAGAATGCTCTCTAGTGTATAAGACAATTAAAAGTAGGAGAGTTGTCTAAAAAAGGTTGGGGAACCTCTACTTATAAGCTCCTAAAGTTTTATACCCATTGGGGAAGAATTGATTGAATTGTGTGTAAGATACACAAAATAGAAATTGAAGTTCTGCAATTCTGTCCCACAACCGTCGACCGAATCGGGATGAATTGTGAAACCAATTAGGCTATGACTTAAGTCATCGATCAGAACGAAAGGTGGGATAATCGTTTCGACCAAAAATAGAATGTTTTGGGCACTTGAAAAGTCTTCATCCCATCGACCGTTCTAAGGTTGATGTTCGACCGGTGGCCAATTGTATTCTAGGGGGTTAGGTAAATTATAGGAATACAACCGTTGTATAATACGACAAAGTTAACGGTCATCATACAAATACGGAAACAGGCGACCAAAAGGTCAAAGGCGGTCGACCGGTAGAACTGGGAAAAGTCACTTAGAGTGTCTGTTATAATCGGTCGAACGGAGAATTGGTTTTGGTGGACCCGTTGGCACAGGAAGTCTAGGTATGGTTTAAGTGATTTTCCGGCTAAGGTTTGGGTGATCTATTTAAGTCCAATTGATGTGAAATTTTTTGTGTGACTTCTACAAGGAACCTAGTGTGTATGTTAGTAAGTTTTAACTCTTGTATGTTCAAGTTTACTTAAGTTCCTAAGACTCAAAATAAAGTAAAATTACATGTCTTCATATAACTTTGATTACATATCTTGACTTCATTCCATTCTTCTAGAGTCTTGATCATCTGTAGATGTTAGCACAATACAATATATGTTCTATGCATTATGTGTACTATACTACATTTGATTATGATTAAGATTAGGTTGATTAAATCATCAAAACACGGATTAAGGCAAAAAAGCCAACACATTTCTCCACGGTTTTTTTCTTCAGGCTTTCAGCATAATTTTTGGTCATTAAATTGTACCAATTCCCAAGAAAGTGAGAACGAGTCCACTTATACATACCGATGTCTTCAAGATATTTTGCTAGGGAAGGGTCAATTGCTTTTATCGCCTCAAAGTGGTTGTGGAAATCTGACATTTGGAATTCTTATGCCACAGACCACATCTTCTTGATAGTGGTCCGTCTTAAACTTTGCAACCACATTCATACAAATGTGGTGATATCATGCACCGTGATGGGCATTTGGAAATACCGTCTCCGGAGCATGAATAATGCTTGCATGCAAGTTTGATATAAAAGCTAGGTTCTCGATGTCCCCAGTGGCTTCCTTCAATTTATTCATGAAATAGGTCCAAGATCTGTGATTCTCACTATCGACTAGTGCAAAAGCGATCTCACTATTCGACTTTCATGTTTTGATTGTGACTACCGATCTCCCATCTTCTTTCAAGTACGTACAAGTGTATATGTAGGTACCCAAACAACTTTGGGTCCTTGGATGTTAGCTTTAGGAACCCAAACCATATTGGTTTTGGGAGCCCACACACTTGAGGAACTATGTTTTACAAACAAATGATTTCCATTTAAGGTAGTATGAGATACATGGTTTTTCGAGTTAGGATTATACCCTAAACCAAGTTTGTCTAGAGATTGTCTTTGACTACCTACAAGCATGTCAAGCATTTTCCCCCTTATTGAACTTCTCTAGATCTTTTCTTAATTGCACATTACAAGCTCTAAGATCTAGTTGTTCATCAATTTTAGGTGTTGCTTTTAGACTAGCAAGTTCTAATGCATTTGTTTCATGTCTAGCAATCACCTCATTCTTCTCATTTATGATTATTTCAATTTGGCAATGCTGATCATTTATTAGCTTTCTACCATTATTGTTCTTTTCACAAATGATCTCATATTGAGTAGCTAATTCATTACATGCATTTTGAAGCCCATCAACATTATATGTTTCTTGTTTAGAGCATGAGTTATCACTAGAATATGATTTATTTGAGCAAGAATTAGATCTAGCAGAACAAGAGTTAGAAACTACCTCACTTTGTTCATCTTCATTTGCATGAAACATGTGTGAGAAACCTCTCTTCTACTTTGTAGAGATGATGATGATGAGGATGAAGAATCATCCCATGTTGCTTTGTGAGATTCTTCCTTCTTCTCTTTTCTCTTGCTCTTCTCTCCCTTCTCTCATTTTTCTTCTCATTTTCACTCTTCTCCTTCTCCTTTTCTTTTTCCTTCTTCCCACTTCTTATTCCTTTTCTTTCTCTCATTTCTCCTTTATCTTTCTTGAGGTATTTGAAGAAGTCTTTGGCAAGGACCTCAATGTTCTCATCTTCTACTCTCATCCTTGGTTCATCGAGATTTGCATGTAATGCCAAGGTTGATTTCATCTTGGAGGCTTCTTTATCCTTTCTATGACTCATTTGGATTTCATAAGCCATGAGATTTCCAATCAAGTCCTCCATCTTTAGTTGGGAAATGTCATGCTTCTACAATCGCAATGACCTTGTCTTCCCATTCATTGTTCAGTGACTGGAGGAACTTTGAAGCCATTTCTCCTTCACTACTCTTTCTTCCAAGAACACAAACATAATTAGATATATCGGTGAAGCGAGTGTTCATCTCGTTCATGTTCTCACCGGGTTGCATGGTGAAAATTTCATATTTATGCATGAGGAGACTAATTCTTATTTCTTTTGTTTTACTATCACCCTCATGATGCATTTGTAATCTATGACATATTTCATATGCACTTTCACACCCTCTAATCCTATTGTATTAACCCTGATTTAAGCCACAATAAAGGATGTTCATGATGGTAGAATTCATTTTATATTCCTTCATTTTAGCCCTAGTCAAGGTGGCAAGTTGTTCTTCCTTAGGAGGGGTGTATGGGTTTTGGAGGAAGATCCAAAATTTAAGGTCACTAGATACTAACAATATTTTCATTCTATTCTTCCAATAATCATAGTTTGACCCATTTAGCAAAGGTTGTCTTGTTGTGCATAATCCTTCTATATGATTAGATGAAGATGTCGTGCTAAATACGGTTAAGTATACGAAATTTAGTACTTATGCTCTGATACCAATTGTAGGATCGATGACCCCTAATTAATCTAATCACTTAGTTAATTATCTACTTGATTAAGCAAGATATGCAGCGGAAACAAACAATTAAAACAAGTAAAGAAGAATTTGAAAACCATAATGCAGACAAGGGATTTTATTAAGGTTCAGATCCAGCACCAGATCTTACTTCCTCTCTTGCAAGCTCCGCTTGATTCCACGAGCTCCGCTCACGACTTCACTATCCACTCCCCATTCCGGGTTGGGAGAGAACGCTTTTACACTTCAAGCTTGCGAACACCCTCGCCAAGATTGAAACATTTTCTCACAATCCGAGAAGGATAGCTTCGGGCTTTCACCGAAACCTTTACTCTTTGAAAACGAAGATAACCTAAGTATTTAACACTCTCTAACTTGAGCACACTTTGAGTATGATTGGAATTGGATCAAAGTCGTGGAAGTTTAAGTTTGATTCTAGGATTTTGGGCTTTGAATATTGGAGAATACTCTCTAGTGTATAAGACAATTAAAAGTAGGAGAGTTGTCTAAAAAAGGTTGGGGAACCTCTACTTATAAGCTCCTAAAGTTTTATACCCATTGGGGAAGAATTGATTGAATTGTGTGTAAGATACACAAAATAGAAATTGAAGTTCTGCAATTCTGTCCCACAACCGTCGACCGAATCGGGATGAATTGTGAAACCAATTAGGCTATGACTTAAGTCATCGATCAGAACGAAAGGTGGGATAATCGTTTCGACCAAAAATAGAATGTTTTGGGCACTTGAAAAGTCCTCATCCCATCGACTGTTCTAAGGTTGATGTTCGACCGGTGGCCAATTGTTTTCTAGGGGGTTAGGTAAATTATAGGAATACAACCGTTGTATAATACGACAAAGTTAACGGTCATCATACAAATACGGAAACGGGCGACCAAAAGGTCAAAGGCGGTCGACCGGTAGAACTGGGAAAAGTCACTTAGAGTGTCTGTTATAATCGGTCGAACGGAGAACTGGTTTTGGTGGACCCATTGGCATAGGAAGTCTAGGTATGGTTTAAGTGATTTTCCGGCTAAGGTTTGGGTGATCTATTTAAGTCCAATTGATGTGAAATTTTTTGTGTGACTTCTACAAGGAACCTAGTGCGTATGTTAGTAAGTTTTAACTCGTGTATGTTCAAGTTTACTTAAGTTCCTAAGACTCAAAATAAAGTAAAATTACATGTCTTCATATAACTTTGATTACATATCTTGACTTCATTCCATTCTTCTAGAGTCTTGATCATCTGTAGATGTTAGCACAATACAATATATGTTCTATGCATTATGTGTACTATACTACATTTGATTATGATTAAGATTAGGTTGATTAAATCATCAAAACACGGATTAAGGCAAAAAAGCCAACACTTTTCTCCCCGGTTTTTTTCTTCAGGCTTTCAGCATAATTTTTGGTCATTAAATTGTACCAATTCCCAAGAAAGTGAGAACGAGTCCACTTATACAAACCGATGTCTTCAAGATATTTTGCTAGGGAAGGGTCAATTGCTTTTATCGCCTCAAAGTGGTTGTGGAAATCTGACATTTGGAATTCTTATGCCACAGACCACATCTTCTTGATAGTGGTCCGTCTTAAACTTTGCAACCACATTCATACAAATGTGGTGATATCATGCACCGTGATGGGCATTTGGAAATACCGTCTCCGGAGCATGAATAATGCTGGCATGCAAGTCTGATATAAAAGCTAGGTTCTCGATGTCCCCAGTGGCTTCCTTCAATTTATTCATGAAATAGGTCCAAGATCTGTGATTCTCACTATCGACTAGTGCAAAAGCGATCTCACTATTCGACTTTCATGTTTTGATTGTGACTACCGATCTCCCATCTTCTTTCAAGTACGTACAAGTGTATATGTAGGTACCCAAACAACTTTGGGTCCTTGGATGTTAGCTTTAGGAACCCAAACCATATTGGTTTTGGGAGCCCACACACTTGAGGAACTATGTTTTACAAACAAATGATTTCCATTTAAGGTAGTATGAGATACATGGTTTTTCGAGTTAGGATTATACCCTAAACGATGTTTGTCTAGAGATTGTCTTTGACTACCTACAAGCATGTCAAGCATTTTCCCCCTTATTGAACTTCTCTAGATCTTTTCTTAATTGCACATTACAAGCTCTAAGATCTAGTTGTTCATCAATTTTAGGTGTTGCTTTTAGACTAGCAAGTTCTAATGCATTTGTTTCATGTCTAGCAATCACCTAATTCTTCTCATTTATGATTATTTCAATTCGGCATTGATGATCATTTATTAGCTTTCTACCATTATTGTTCTTTTCACAAATGATCTCATATTGAGTAGCTAATTCATTAAATGCATTTTGAAGCCCATCAACATTATATGTTTCTTGTTTAGAGCATGAGTTATCACTAGAATATGATTTATTTGAGCAAGAATTAGATCTAGCAGAACAAGAGTTAGAAACTACCTCACTTTGTTCATCTTCATTTGCATGAAACATGTTTGAGAAACCTCTCTTCTACTTTGTAGAGATGATGATGATGAGGATGAAGAATCATCCCATGTTGCTTTGTGAGATTCTTCCTTCTTCTCTTTTCTCTTGCTCTTCTCTCCCTTCTCTCATTTTTCTTCTCATTTTCACTCTTCTCCTTCTCCTTTTCTTTTTCCTTCTTCCCACTTCTTATTCCTTTTATTTCTCTCATTTCTCCATTATCTTTCTTGAGGTATTTGAAGAAGTCTTTGGCAAGGACCTCAATGTTCTCATCTTCTACTCTCATCCTTGGTTCATCGAGATTTGCATGTAATGCCAAGGTTGATTTCATCTTGGAGGCTTCTTTATCCTTTCTATGACTCATTTGGAGTTCATAAGCCATGAGATTTCCAATCAAGTCCTCCATCTTTAGTTGGGAAATGTCATGCTTCTACAATCGCAATGACCTTGTCTTCCCATTCATTGTTCAGTGACTGAAGGAACTTTGAAGCCATTTCTCCTTCACTACTCTTTCTTCCAAGAACACAAACATAATTAGATATATCGGTGAAGCGAGTGTTCATCTCGTTTATGTTCTCACCGGGTTGCATGGTGAAAATTTCATATTTATGCATGAGGAGACTAATTCTTATTTCTTTTGTTTTACTATCACCCTCATGATGCATTTGTAATCTATGACATATTTCATATGCACTTTCACACCCTCTAATCCTATTGTATTAACCCTCATTTAAGCCACAATAAAGGATGTTCATGATGGTAGAATTCATTTTATATTCCTTCATTTTATCCCTAGTCAAGGTGGCAAGTTGTTCTTCGTTAGGAGGGGTGTATGGGTTTTGGAGGAAGATCCAAAATTTAAGGTCACTAGATACTAACAATATTTTCATTCTATTCTTCCAATAATCATAGTTTGACCCATTTAGCAAAGGTTGTCTTGTTGTGCATAATCCTTATATATGATTAGATGAAGATGTCGTGCTAAATACGGTTAAGTATACGAAATTTAGTACTTATGCTCTGATACCAATTGTAGGATCGATGACCCCTAATTAATCTAATCACTTAGTTAATAGTCTACTTGATTAAGCAAGATATGCAGCGGAAACAAACAATTAAAACAAGTAAAGAAGAATATGAAAACCATAATGCAGACAAGGGATTTTATTAAGGTTCAGATCCAGCACCAGATCTTACTTCATCTCTTGCAAACTCCGCTTGATTCCACGAGCTCCGCTCACAACTTCACTATCCACTCCCCATTCCGGGCTGGGAGAGAACGCTTTTATATTTCAAGCTTGCGAACACCCTCGCCAAGTGATGGGAATTAAATTTATAGCGCAAGTGCCCGGCGTCAATGAAGACGTGACAAATACGGGTCGAACACAAGGAGGGAGAGATTTGTTATTTAATGTGATTTCGATTGGGGGAAAGAAGGAGAGAAGAAATAAGTTGGTTTTGAGATTTTTGGGTTTTAATTATCTAAAGCAAGAAACATGAACGATTAAAACTGAAACAAGAACAAAGAGGTGAATTCCGTCGGGTGGAGGTTTAGATTTAGGGTTTAGATTAGAGAATTCAGAAACTTATAATAAATCATGTTAGTTATGAAGCATTACATGATAAATTATTTAACATAAACTCAAGTAATCAAAATATACTAATCACGAACTTAAAATAATAACATTCATTCATCTTCTCTTCACCCTAAATCCGTCACCTCCACCCTTTGGAAAGAGTTAGAAACTCATAGAGGGAGGAAGAAGGGGTCCTAGAGGAATTACAAAAGAAAACATAAAAACACAAGAAATAAAAGACAGAATTTTATTACTCCAAAGAAAAGACTACAAATAAAAACAACAACTAAAAACTAGGTCTAAGGCCAAGGACCCTTCTAACATCGTTCTCGGGGCTATTTATAGTTGTTACAAGAGACCTAAGTATAGAATTGGAGAGTACACGTGTCCAAATACGACTGGACAAAATTTGGAGGCGCGGATCGACTAGGGGGCGGCGTTTCCGCCGCACAATGCATGTAATATGCGGCGATTTCGCCGCATAATCTCCTCTGATTTAATCCGGATTTTTGCTGTGTGTTTTTTGTATGATTTGATCCTCCTTTGCGCGTCTGGATTGATTCTTTCCATTCTTTTGAGATCCGGATTAATTCCTTCATATATTTGGAGATCCACATTGATTTTTCTTTAGATTTTCTCGAAGATAATAAAAGCTACTCGTGATTTGCAATTAGGTCCTTGTCTTTTTGCAATTAAGTCCCCGACTACTTTTGTGCTCAAGTCCTTGTTCTTTTTGTAATTAGGTCATGAATGCTTTTATGCTTGGATACATTTCCATTTGAAACCCGATAATCTTGAGTTTGGTCTTTATGATAGAAATGAGTCTTTTGCACGCGTTTATGCTCGGGATGTGGGTAAATTGCATTCAGGTCCCTGTATTCTGTAAATAAGACTAAACACATAGCTTAGTAGCATTTATTGATGTAAAAGTAATCTAAATGAAAGACAAATGATGCAATGTATGCAATGCATCACCAAGATTGAAACATCTTCTCACAATCCGAGAAGGATAGCTTCGGGCTTTCACCGAAACCTTTACTCTTTGAAAACGAAGATAACCTAAGTATTTAACACTCTCTAACTTGAGCACACTTTGAGTATGATTGGAATTGGATCAAAGTCGTGGAAGTTTAAGCTTGAGTCTAGGATTTTGGGCTTTGAATATTGGAGAATGCTCTCTAGTGTATAAGACAATTAAAAGTAGGAGAGTTGTCTAAAAAAGGTTGGGGAACCTCTACTTATAAGCTCCTAAAGTTTTATACCCATTGGGGAAGAATTGATTGAAGTGTGTGTAAGATACACAAAATAGAAATTGAAGTTCTGCAATTCTGTCCCACAACCGTCGACCGAATCGGGATGAATTGTGAAACCAATTAGGCTATGACTTAAGTCATCGATCAGAACGAAAGGTGGGATAATCGTTTCGACCAAAAATAGAATGTTTTGGGCACTTGAAAAGTCTTCATCCAGTCGACCGTTCTAAGGTTGATGTTCGACCGGTGGCCAATTGTATTCTAGGGGGTTAGGTAAATTATAGGAATACAACCATTGTATAATACGACAAAGTTAACGGTCATCATACAAATACGGAAACGGGCGACCAAAAGGTCAAAGGGGGTCGACCGGTAGAACTGGGAAAAGTCACTTAGAGTGTCTGTTATAATCGGTCGAACGAAGAACTGGTTTTGGTGGACCCATTGGCACAGGAAGTCTAGGTATGGTTTAAGTGATTTTCCGACTAAGGTTTGGGTGATCTATTTAAGTCCAATTGATGTGAAATTTTTTGTGTGACTTCTACAAGGAACCTAGTGTGTATGTTAGTAACTTTTAACTCTTGTATGTTCAAGTATACTTAAGTTCCTAAGACTCAAAATAAAATAAAATTACATGACTTCATATAACTTTGATTACATATCTTGACTTCATTCCATTCTTCTAGAGTCTTGATTATCTGTAGATGTTAGCACAATACAATATATGTTCTATGCATTATGTGTACTATACTACATTTGATTGTGATTAAGATTAGGTTGATTAAATCATCAAAACACGGATTAAGGCAAAAAAGCCAACACTTTTCTCCCTGTTTTTTTTCTTCAGGCTTTCAGCATAATTTTTGGTCATTAAATTGTACCAATTCCCAAGAAAGTGAGAACGAGTCCACTTATACAAACCGATGTCTTCAAGATATTTTGCTAGGGAAGGGTCAATTGATTTTGTCGCCTCAAAGTGGTTGTGGAAATCTGACATTTGGAATTCTTATGCCACAGACCACATCTTCTTGATAGTGGTCCGTCTTGAACTTTGCAACCACATTCATACAAATGTGGTGATATCATGCACCGTGATGGGCATTTGGAAATACCGTCTCTGGAGCATGAATAATGCTTGCATGCAAGTCTGATATAAAAGCTAGGTTCTCGATCTCCCCAGTGGCTTCCTTCAATTTATTCATGAAATAGGTCCAAGATCTGTGATTCTCACTATCGACTAGTGCAAAAGCGAGGGGATTTGATGGTTGCATGAAGGTGAGCAAAATTCAAGGTATTTCCATACTTCCCTTAGAGTAAGGAGACCCACCAATAATGTGAGGAGAGTGAGCGAGGAAGGGGTGTTACTAGAGGATGAAGAGGCTATCTGGGAGGCCTTCCGAAGGCATTACTCTTATTTGTTTGCTAATGATTTTCAGGTACAACCTCTAGACTCGACGTGATGCCTTCCTCAGGTGGGGGAGGACGAGGCATGTGCACTTATGCAGCCTTTGGTTATGAAGGAACTAGAAAAGGTGGTGAAGCATTCAAATGCGGACAAGGCACCAGACCGGATGGCTTTAATGCAAAATTCTTCAAAGCATCTTGCGAATGGGTGAAGGGTGATGTCTTCAAGGTTGCCGACTCCTTCAAAAGAAGTGAAAAACTACTTAAGTGGGTCAACTATATATCTGTCACATTAATCCCAAAGAATAGAACGCCCGCCATAGTTGATGACTACCGACCCATTTCTCTTTGCAACATGGTGTATCGATTATTGTCAAAGATTTTGGAAAATTGGTTGAAGGTACTTCTCCAAAGATTGGTTGGGGAAACGCAAAGTGCATTTGTGAGTGGGAGGCAAATTGGAGACAACATTTTGTTAACACACGAGATATGCCACAATATGCACTTGGGAGGAGGATGGGGGTGAATGTGTTTGAAGCTAGACCTTAGAAAGGCATATGATTCCGTATCATGGCAATTCCTCGAGGAAGTACTAAAGCAGTATGGGTTCCCTACCCATTGGTGTAAGCTTCTTTTGGATTGTGTCCGGGCGTCGATTGTTGTCACGATGAAGGAGCAAACTCAAGACCATTCCCCGTAACGAATGGGCTGAGACAAGGTGACCTGCTGACCCCCTACCTCTGTGTGCTTTGTATAGAGGTGCTTAGCTCCATGTTCAGAAAGGAGGTCGAGAGAGGTACTCTAGAACACGGAAGGTGCGGGGATTTTCAGATCTCATACCTTCTATTCGTAGTGGCTACTAAAGCAAATGCGAGGGTCATTAAGCGCATTGTCATGGAGTTCTAGGACACCTTCGGGCTTTAGCTGAATGTTTCCAAGAGCCATGTATTCATGGGGGGAGAAGCGAGATGGCACCTGGATTTGTACACATATGGGAATGAAGAGAGTTGAGTTCCCAGTAACGTACATAGGCCTCCCACTCTTCTCCTTACATTTGGGGAGACACCATTGCACGGGGCTAATCAGCAAGGTACAAGAGCAACTTAGCACGTGGAAGAGGAATTTCCTTTCGATGGTAGGCCGCATAGAGCTGGTGAGGAGTGTGCTTGTGTCTATGAGTATTTATTGGACTTTAGATTTTCTTGTCCCGAGGAAAGTATTGAAGGAAGTGGAGAGACTCATGATACACTTTGTTTGGGGTGGCCCAACAAAGTGGGTGACTGTAGCTTGGAAGGATATTTGTACACCAAAGGAGGAGGGTGGCTTGGGACTTCGAAAGCTAAAGGACTGGAATAATGTAGGTTTGCTGCGCCTTCTTTGGCTGGTTCTGGAGGGTGGTAACTCGCTTTGGGTTCGCTGCATGAGAAGGAAATATTTGAGGAATTGAAATATTTGGTTGGCAAGGACATCGTCCGTTTGCTCCTGGGCATGGCGGTGAATTCTGAGTGTCCGTGAGTTGGCTAAGGAAAAATACAATACCAAGTGGGAGATGGGGCAGCAACAAGGTTCTTCACCAACCCATGGTGCGGCCGGCCTCTTCTCTCTTCTCCAGGGGGAGAGCGCCTTCGGTATGACATGGGGGTTCCGAAGGACAATTTGGTATCATATTTATCAAAGATGGAACATGGATACTCCCAAACCAAGATGCTTAGAGATGGAGGTGCTATAGCCCAAGATTTTACAAACTAGAATCCATGGAGGATGAGACACCCCCACCCGGGTTGGAGCAAAGAGCGAGCAGTTTACAATCAAGGAAGCGTGGAGTTGGGTGTCACCTAGGCAATGGCAAGTGGGTTGGGCTGCTATGGTTTGGCATAAGTATCACATACTAAAACATGCACTTACACTTTGGAGAGCCTTACAGGGACGGTTGGTGACTAAGGCAATGATGCGAGCTTGGGGAGTAACTCACTACCTTATTTGTGTACTATGTGAGGTGAGGCATGAGGACATGGCACACCTCTTCAGGGAATGTGGCTACTCAAGACAAGTATGGTCACACATATTGTGGATAATAAAGATTGACATGAGGATTGGAATCACGATCGAAGCTGAAGTGGCACGGCTGGAGGCGATCCGGGGAAGAGTGGCATAAGGGGCCACAACCAGACTTAAACTAGTTGCAACAATCTATGAGTGTCGGCAAGAGAGAAATCGGCAGATCTTTGCCAATGAGAAGTGGGGAGTTGAGAGAGGGTTGGGGGTTTTGTGGTTTTGGGGTTATGGTTTGAAGGATTTGGGGAGAATAGAAGAGTAGAACTGATTGACATCATATCATGCATACATTTGTGTCTTATATCCATTATGTTTCACCTAAACAATGCTATGTAACGAGTTTAATGTTTAAGTTTCAGGAATAAGCATGTTTGAGAAGAAGAGGCACAAAAAGGACTCAAAAGCAAGGAAAAGGATGAAGTTGCAAGACTTTAGAAGGACCCTGATGTAAAGCCAAAAGGACCAACGAGCAAATGAAGAAACTCCACACCCTCATGAGTATTTTGGCAATTGGATTCAGGTCGCAACCTACACAACCGATTAGGGTGCATCAGACATGAACATGACAAGATCCAAACCATATAGATTGCCAATTGGCGGTCCAAGACCGCTGATTGGCGGTCTGTTTTGCTCCAGATCAGATAAGGTTTAGGCGGGTCTTGTATTAGAGTGTGTTATGTCTATTTTTAGTAGTGCATTAGTCTCATACCCAGGGATTGTCCCCGGTTACCTTTTTTCATGCCTATAAATAGAACTCTTCCTCCTCATTTGTATTCACCCATTGCTTGGTGGCATTCTCTCTACTTAGAGTAAGCCTTGGAGAAAAAAATTCAAGGTGGAGAGAATGCTACTTGTAATGTGAGTCTTGTCAATAAAATATATATATCTTAGTTAGTTTTATATTGTCTCTTTCTGCATGCTTAGTTTAATTTCGTTTTGTCTTTCTTTCTTAATGAGTAGTGAGAAGTTCCATCCCCATTTGGGGTGGAGGTAATGTAGAATATGTGATGTATGTGTGTTCTTTTATTTGTTTCATTTCATATGCTTAATGTATATCTATACTTGTAGCATGATTAAACTTGTATTAGATGGGATAATGTCCACACTAGGTACTTATCTCATGCTAGCTTTAGAGTTTATCTTGTTGCTTGTTATGATTTGATGGGAATGACTTGTTATGTATGGATCCATGTTTGGTGCACATTTACATGAATGATTCAGGTTGTATGTAGGATTGATTGATGCTCAAATGGCCACACTTGCTACTTATTGCATGCTTGAAAATCTAAAATCAACATCAACTTTATGCGAGATATGCATGTTCATGGTTTGTCATGTAGTGTTGTGAATTCTACACTTAGATTCAACACTAGCTTCTACTTGTATACCACACAAACTACACTTGTTTCAAATTGAAAAGAAAAACCACTCACACACACACATACCTACACACCTCCACGCCATGGGCTTTAGTTTTATTGTTTGCTCATTCTTAGTTTAGTGTAGTGTAATGACATTGTCTTTCCCTCTTTTTCCCACTCGCCTACGAACTAACTAAAGTCAACACAACTCCCTGTGGATCGACCCATATTTTCCACCGCTTCAACGCGGTCGTGCACTTGCCGTGTTTTAACTGATTTAATCAAGTTTTTGGAGTCGTTTCCATGGAGGTGTTCTGTCCAGACTTTGGTTTGGACGATTCAAGTAGGTTTAATTTTTTGTTTTTAATTTTTGTTTGTTTCAGGAATATCACAGCATCCAGGGGAGGCAACAGGAGAAGGTGGAGAACAAAGGACACCAAAGTGACCACCAATCAGCGGTCGGGGACCGCCATGTGGCGGCCTGGTAAGCCTCATTTGCTCCAAATTTGGTTCTGGTTGTTTGTTTATTCATTTTAGTTGTGTGGGAGCTCAGTTGTGCATGTTGTGACATGTAGTTTTCTCCACGATCAATCAATTCCCCTTTTAAGACAACTTGGACCATAAAACTCAAAGCAAAAGATTAGATTGATTGTCATCTAGGTCATGCATCATTTGTAGACCTTGCACGCACTCGTCTTTCTTTTCTTTACATTCTTGTTGTTGAATGCTGGCATGAGGTACGTGCACCCATTCTCTCATTCATGCATGTTTAGATCATGCATTAGTTAGTAAGGTGCAAGAGTGAGGTGAGTGTTTGTTTGGAGAGTTGATTGCTAGATAAACACTCAAAATGCTACTAAGAAGGGGTTGTCCTCTACAAGATAAGGTGGGGGATTTCATCACCATTTGCTTTCCCCAAAAATCACTCTTAATCAAAGCCTTAATTCGAAAAGCAAGTAGACATTGGCCATAAGGATTTCAGGCGCGCTATGAGAGTGATCGCGTTGAGACCGTCACGACGTGATCGGCGTCACGTGCTTTGTCGATAGTAGGAGGTACTGGATCTCCGGATATGGTATAATTTGCTCGGCACTGTGCTCTTCGTTGCAGGGAGGTGAGGCGTGTCGAGACTAGTGATCTCGAAGTTAGGCGTCGTCTAGCTTAAGGACCTATAGCCATAAGTTGTTTGAGTCGTGCTTGCTAGATCAGGCTTCTACCCTCTCCCACTACCACGCTAGCTTTAGGGATTCTTCCATTCTCCTCTGAGTCATCTTTTTCTCATCTACTTCTACGTTCTGGTATCCTCCCCGTTACACTCTTTGTTAGTGTTTTAAGGCTGAGTCGAGCACTTTTTGCGAGTTTGGCCTCATGGTGGTGTGAGTGATCGACTCGAGAGTTCTTTGGTGAGATGGATGGTTACATGGGCAACCATCCTTATCATTGTTGGGACCAGGACAATTCTCCCTGGTATTCCGGACCCATGCAAACTAGGGTGGCCCAGACAAACACCTTGTATGGTTGGGACAATCTTAATTGTGTGGTTGAACAATCTTCATATTGGGGTAATATGAGAGAGGCACTGACTGCTAGACCATCATCTAGTTACGTCGGATTGTATGTTGGTCATCAAACTGAGACATTGCAAGAACCTTTGGCCTCTTTCATGCTTGTGGTAGATGACATGAGTGCACGGGTGGCTCCAGTAGCCGTACCGTGTTACTGTTGTGGGTTGAGTGGCCATATTATCGGGGAATGTCCTTATGTTCCCGAAGAGCCTAAGTATGAGCATACCTTTTCCCAAAATTCTCAATATGACCATTACGCATCCGCGCACAACCCGTGTGGGATGGATTCGTGGGGAGACAATTTTTATTCAAAATCTTATACATCATTTTCACCCCAGTATCCTCGTCTCGAATACCCAGAATTCTACAAACACCCCACTCCGAATCATTGGACTCATTTCAGACCATCAACACCCAACCCCAAAATTGCTCAAATTCTGACTTGGACCTCATAGTTGACCGCATACCTAATTCCTTGAAACAAACTTTTCTTACGTTCATGGAAACCACTCAACGGTCCATACAAAATATGCACTGCAAGTAAGTCAAATGACGCAACAATTACGTGAATGTGAGGAGGGTAACTTTTCTTGTCAACATGGGGATTTATCTTCTGATATGGAACTACCACCACATCCACAAATTCAAAGCACAATATTTCAAAGTCAAACTCCTAGTCAGTCTGAAGGACTTGGGGTTTCAATTCACTATCACATGGTGGGGGATTCGATCCAAATTGAGAATAACATGGACCAACTTCATTTTGAGTCGGCACAGGATTGTGTCATATCTTTTTGTACCGTGGCCCTTGAGCCACATGATCTTCTTGTTGTGCCTCTTAAGAACTCACCTCTGGTGGAGCAAGAAACCAACTATTGTTCCCTTAATTTCAAACGACCTGATGAGAGTTTGCCTCTCACTATTGTTCCTGATCATATTGGAAATGATGGAACATCAAACAACTACATTGCTAATGAGGAGGGTAGTAGGAGTTCCTTGGAGGATAAATTGGTTAAAAGACCCACTTTCTGTTCGCCTGGTGAGTCGGACATGCCTAATGAGGTACTTGACCTCATTCCGACCCACCAGCCTGTTGGTTGGAGAGTTTGGATTGATGATCATAACTTCAGTACCACAATGGGAGAAACCCTTATTCCGTTGCCCCATATTTCCCAAACTCTTGAGAGGTTCAAGCTCTTTCAGTTTGATCCGTTGAATGAGATGCCTTTGCGTCTAATTCAGGAAGCTCTCATTTCATCTTGTGCTCTTTGTAAGGGGGGCACTCGTGAGTATTTTGGCCCCGCGTGGTTTCATGTTCCCATTCCAAGTGCATTGACCCACTTTTGAGGTTCCCGTTTGATGTCCCTTGACAAACGAAGATGAGAACTTATTTTTGTACATAGTTACATTACAAAAAAAGAAAAAAAGTACAATAAAGACTCCATGAGCGAGCATTGATTGTTGTGGGCCCCAACTAATTGACATCATATCACGCATATATTTGTGTCTTATATCCTTTATTTTGAGCCTCAACAATGCTACGTAACGAGTTTTGTGTTTGAGTTTCAGGAATAAATAAGGTTGAGGAGAAGATGCATAAAAGGTCTCAAAAGCAAGGAAAATGACTAAGTTGCAAGACTTATGGACTGAGATGAAAGAGAGAAGGACCCGGATGTAAAACCAAAAGGATCAATGAGCAAATCAAGAATCTCCACATCTTAATGAGGAGTATTTTGGCAATTCAATTCAGGCCCAACCATCAACAACCAAATCGGGTTCATCAAACTCCAAGAAACCAAGCCAAAATCAAGCCACCCGAAACCTAACCCGATCAAGCCCATTCAGACCTCCAATTGGCTGTCCCAGACCACCAATTGACGGTCCATTTTGTCCCAAATTACACGTGATTGGTCGGGTGTTGAATTAGGTTGTATTTAGTCCATTTATGGTATGCGTTTTAGTCCCATACCGGGGGATTGTCCCGGATTACCTTTCTTTATGCCTATATATAGAACTCTTCATCTCCTTTTGTATTCGCCCATTACTTGGTGGCATTCTCTGTACTTGGAGTAAAAGCTTTGAAGCAAAAACTCAAGGTGGAGAAGAATGTCACTTGCAACGTGAGTCATGTTAATAAAATAAATTTTCTTAGTTTCTTTTAATATTGTCTTGTCTTTTAATTCTTGCATGCTTCTTTAGTTTAATTTCCTTTCATTTAGCTTCTTTAATATTTCTTGTTTGCTTAGTTTAATTACCTTTCATTAGAATGTTTCGTTTTGTTAATGTAGTTTGTAGTGTAATGATTTGTGAGTAGTTCCATACCCATTTGGGGGTGAAGAATAATGTGATGTGATTATGTGATGTATCGGGTGTGTGTGTTCTCTTAATCCTTTGAACCTTACATGATTTCCATAACCATCTCATTATGTAAGGTTATGGAAATCATGTAAGGTTCAAAGGATTAAGATAACACACACACCCGATACATCACATAATCACATCACATTATTCTTCACCCCCAAATGGGTATGGAACTACTCACAAATCATTACACTACCCCAACCCTTGTGTATTTGGGCTCCATTCTTTCATGTATTTGTATCACTTCTTTAGCATCTCACATGTTTTGAGGGAATTTGGGTTTGTGTCCATCAACATAACCATGAACTTCCCTCTGCGCTTCATGTTGGTGAGATCTTTTATTTTTCAATCATAAATCCATGTAGTTTTATGCTCCCTCATTGACTTAATATTATGCATATATTTGTGTCTTATATCCTTTATTTTTCTCCTATGCATTGCTACGTAACGAGTTTTATGTTTAAGTTTCAGAAATAAGCAGGTTTGAAGATAATAGGCATAAAAGGACCTAAAAGCAAGAAAAAAGTCTGAGTTGTGAGACTTGAAGACTCACATGCAAGGGAGAAGGACCAGAATGAAAGCCCAAAGGACCAATGAGAAAATGCAGAAACTCCATACCATCATGAGGAGTATTTTGGCAATTTGGATCGGGCCTAAACTCCAACAACTGACTTGGGTGCATCAAACATAAACACAACAACAAAGAAAAGCCCAACCAAAAGCCAGAGCGGATCCAGACTCTATAGACCGCCAATTGGCGGTTGGGTCGGCTCCGTATCGACATGCTTCGGGCAGATCATGTATTATGGGTATTTTTGTCTATTTCTGGTGCTATATTAGTCCCACATCGGGGGATTGTCCCTGATTACCTTTTTCTATGACTATAAATAGAACTCTTCACCTTCCATTGTAATCACCCATCGCTTGGTGGCATTCTCTCTACTTGGAGTAAGCCTTGGAGCAAAAACTCAAGGTGGAGAAGAATGCTACTAGTAATGTGAGTCATTTAATAAAATAAATTTTCATTGTTTTGTTCTCATGTTGTTTCTTTTTTTATGCATGCTTAGCTTAGTCTTATCTCTTTGATCTTAGGCTAAATTAGTTAGTATGACTCCTTTCTTCTTTAGTTTAATTACTAGAATAATGTGTAGTGAGTAGATCCATCCCCTTTGGGGGATGGAGATGATGTTCATATATATTGTGAAGTTTGGATGTTTGATGAATTTTTGATTGTGTAGACTTGCATGTTTTGTATGTTAATTGGGGGTATTTTTAATCATCTACATGTTGGGGAATTTTGATGGGTTTTGCCATAAGATTTAGACACTTCCCTTGCTTAGTTTTCTCATGTTTATTGACTGAAATTTCATGTTGAATATGCTATATGTTAGTTATGTGTTTGTATTTGTGGTTGCTTACTTGATTGATTGAAGAAAATTTGTTTTGATGGGTTTTGCCATAACATTTAGACACCCCACATGCTTACCTTTGTTCTTCACATGAGTTTATGGTTTTTGATGAGTCTTGCCATATCTTTAGACACTTCTCATGCTGAGCCAATTTTTTTGTTAATCAAGTAGTAATTGCCGATACGTTGTGTGAATAGATTGATAGGTTTTACCAAATCGTTAGACACTTCCTATGCATGAAGACACACACAACACACACATACATGCTTACATGGATCATTCATCAATTATTTCACTTCATAGATGCACACACTCCACCCCTTAGGGGTTTCTCTTTCTGATTTCCAATCTTTTGTTGCTTTCTTTCGCATTTCTTACTTCCTAGTATAGTGTAGTTTAGCTTTAGCGTAATCACATCTTTTCTCCCTTTATTCGCCACTTGATTTCTGACAAACCAGAGGCTACTCACCTCCCGGCGGATCGACCCGTACTTGCCACCACTTCATCAGGGTCGTGCACTTGCGGTTATTAATAAAACATTTAAACAAGTTTTTGGCGCTGTTGCCAGGGAGGGCCAGTCCAGACTCTGCTTTGATGATTCGGGTGGATTTAATTTTTAGTTTGTAGTTTTCCTGTGTTTTAGGAGACTTGGAGATGCTAGGGGAGGTAGCTGGCAAAATTTGAAGGCAAAACGAGCTACAAAGAACGCCAATCAGCGACTTACGACTGCCAACAGGCGGTCTGGTAAACTATGTTTCCCTTGTAATTTCTTTGGCTTGTTAATCTGTCTAATATAGAATCTGGGGATCAATTTGGCATGTTCTGACTTTTAGTTTGTCCCCAGATCATTAATCAATCTCCCTTTAAGCAACTTGGACCCTAAAACCCAAAGAAAAAATTAGGCATTATTTCTTGTTTAGGTCATGCATAATGTACTTGACTTAGTCACGTAGATTGTCTTTGATTTTAGCTTTACTTTCAGTTGCTGCCTGCTGGCGTGAGGTACACATTTTCTACTCTCATTATTGTATTTCGTATGAACATGCATTAGTTAGCAGGAATTGCATTGCAACAAGTGTGAGTTGAGCGTTTGTTTGGAGAGTCGATTGCTAGATCAAGACTCGAAAACACTACTAAGGAGGGGTTGTCCCATATAAGATAAGGTGGGGATTTCATCACCCTTTCCTTAGCCCCAAAAACCACACTAATTAAGAGCCTAATTTGAAAATCAAGTAGACATTGGCCTTAAGGATCTCGGGCGCATTAGGAGAGTGATCCGGTCAGGACCGTCATGGCCTAATCGGCATCGCTCACTCTGTCGATAGTAGGAGAGACGAGATCTCCGGATCTTGACTCACTTGCAAGGATTTGTGGTCCTCGTCGTAGGGAGGTGAGGTGCGTTGAGGCCGTGTAACCTCGCAGTTAGGCGTCGTCTAGTTGTAAGGGCCTATGGCGACCTTAGCTTGTTTGAGCCTTGTTTGCTTTGTGCTTTTACCTGTACCCACCCGTCATAGCATAAGGACTTCTTCCCTTCTCTCCTGAGTCATTCCCTCTCTTCTGGGTCCTCCCGTCTTCTTCTCTACGCACATTCTATTTTAGTTCTAAAAAAAATTGGTTTGTGTGTGCACCTTTGTGCATGCTTGTGTGGGCACGAGACGAGAGTGGCCGTTTGACGAGACGTGCCATCAATCCTACCTCAGTAGTCGATTTCTCAACACCTTCATCTTCTTGTGTCGCACACAGTCCAGGTTCAATGGCTGCTCATTACCGCGAGGAGGAGCAGTTGCTGGACCAACCTGTCGTACCTGTTCTTGCTCCCTACCTCTTCGTGACCGATGCTACCCGAGTCGTACCGCTTTGCCCTCATGCATAGTATTCCCAGAGTTGAATGGGAACTACTTTGAGGTTAAGCCTCAGTTTATATCCATTCTCCCTCACTGCACTGGGAAGGGTGACCCCTATATCTTTCTCAGGGAATTTGAGGAGGTCTGTGTTATGTTCATGCTGCAACAACTTAGCACAGATGCCATCCATCTTAGGCTTCTCCCTTTTGCAATAAAGGATGATGCCAAGAAGTGGTTGTACAACAACCGGGCGAATGCCTTTAGGACGTGGGAAGAATTTCAATCTACATTCCTCAAGAAGTACTTTCCAAATCATCGGACTCAAAAATTGACGAACGAAATCAATTCGTTCTATAAACTTGAGACCGAAACATTTCATGCATATTTCCAGAGGATCAAGGAACTACTATCCTCATGCCCTAACCATGGCATCGAGTTGTGGTGCCTTTGTCAGATTGTCTACGAGGGTCTTCACATCCCGTCCCGAACGCTCCTTGAGTCCATGTGTCAAGGAGAGTTCTTAGGAAAGGATGAAAGGGAGGCATAGGCTTTCCTAGAAGACCTCGCTGAGAAAACCATGCAGTGGTAGAGTGTGAGGGAACCACCAGCATCATCTAGCCTCCGAGCGAGGATTGCAAACGCAAACTCGACTAGATCAGGTGCCGCATTTGCTGTCGATACCACTACGGCCACCGAGGCACGCATGACGGCCTTAATGCGCCGTATGGATTCGATTGAGCTACAAAACCAACAAGGTGCACCTCATGTTTCTACATCTGGTCTAGTTCCCTGTCATTCATGTGGTAGGATAGGTCATGTAGGAAGCGAGTGTGCGTCAATTGCTCCTGAGATGGAACATGTCAACGCCATCTATGATAGAGCCAGGAATGACCCATACTCATCATCTTATAATCCCGGATGAAGGAACCACCCTAATTTTTCATGGAGCCAAAATAATGCCCTGGGTGGTCCTTCAAACTCCTCTCGACCACCTAACAACCACACCAACCTCCCACGCATGCACAATCTTATCAGCCACCCAAAGCTCAAATCACCAATCACTTGAGAGCTTGACTCGTGGACTTGAAACCCGAGTTTCCCAAATTCCAACAATATGGAAACCCGATTCAATTCACTTGAGAGCTTGACTCGTAGACTTGAAAACTGAATTATTATTTTTATGTTAACCACAAGTCAAGTTCTCACTTCAAATCAGCAGACCATCAAATCTCTAGAGCTTCAGATGGGCCAATTGGCTCAGTCTGTACATGAAAGAGAGAGAGGGACTCTGCCTAACCAGCCTGAGGCTAACCCCCGCATGTACCAGCAACAACACATGCAAAATGAGAATGTGCTATCTCGGGGGCGGCAAGTGAACCATGTGGAGGAACCTATTCACCATGTAAATTCCATTGTAACCTTAAGGAATGGAAGCAGGTTGACAATCACATTTCCTTGCCACCTCCACCATCTATGCAATCCCTCAGTGGGAATGGTGGTGAAGAAGAGGCTGAGGGTGAGGGCGAGGGTAATACACCAACGCCTCCTTCTCAAGCACTGCAGAAAACCTACCTGCCAAAAGCTCCCTATCCTAGTAGGTTAACCAAAAAGCAGAGTGACATGTACAATGGATAAGATATTAGAGGTGTTTAAGCAAGTGAAGGTTAACATCCCTTTGTTCGATGTCATCCAACAAATACCTCAACATGCCAAAGTGCTAAAAGATCCCTGGCAACGGTGCCAAAAACATGATTGATTCGTTTTAATTATAACCGCAAGTGCACTGCCGCGTTGAAGCGGTGCCAAATACGGATCGATCCACAGGGAGGTTTGTCGACTTTAGTTTCTTCGCAGGCCAATGGGAAAGAAAGGAGAGAAATGAGTTATGATCTAAACTACACTACAATACAAAAGGAAATGGGAAATACGAATTAAAACTAAACCCCATAGGGCTTAGAGAAAGAATGTGAATATAAAGATATGTGTGGGTGTGTGTGTTCAATTAATCTCATCACAAGATGTAGTGCATGAAAATCATAAAACTAAATCCAACTTTGCCTCCCCATGAAATAAAATAACACAATATCATTAAAACATACAAGACAAAAATTGGAATGAAGCTAAATGAACTCATGTATAAAGACCAAACCTCACTATGCCTCCACATGAAATAAGATTTAGACGATCATTAAACCATACAAGACATTAACCAAGGTAAAGGCAACAAGAGTACATGCAACTACAATTCATGTTCCGATATCAATTCCATCCATATCCTCACCTCATCATTCCCCATAAAATAGATCCACTAATCTAAGCATATGCTAAGCTTCATTCAAGAGCATTAGCATATCAAAGACAAGAGTTAAATCCCATTAGATGGTTATGGAAATCATGTAAGGTTCAAAGGATTAAGATAACACACACCTAATACATCACATATTCATATCACATATTTCTCCACCCCCCCCAAATGGGGATGCAACTACTCACTGATATTTAAACTAAAACCTACATTAACAACATGAAACATTCTACTGAAAAGAAAATTAAACTAAGCAAGCAAGAAATATTAAAGAAGCTAAAAGGACATAAAACTAAAAAAGCATGCAAGACATATGAAAGGAAATTAAACTAATAAGGAAACAACATAACTAAAGGAAAACATCTATTATTATTCACTCAATTACAAGTAGCCTCTCTCCACCAGGGGTTTTTGTTTCAAGGCTTTTACTCCTAGTAGAGAGGATGGCCACCAAGAGAGTGATGTGATACAAGAGAGGAGGGAGAGTTCTATTTATAGCCATAGAAAAAGGTAATCTGGGACAATCCCCTGGTATGGGACTAAACATATACCAGAAATAGACTAAATACACTCTAATACGTGACCCAAGAAAATCTTAGCGGATCCAGAGCAACCCGAACCGCCAATCAGCTCTTCCAGACTGCCAATTGGCGGTCTACAGGGTTTGGATCAAGCTGTCGTTTCGTGTGGGCTTTTCGGGATGTCTTTGTTTGTCTTTGATGCATCTACTTCCTTTGCTGGAGATCCGACCCAAATAGAATTGCAGAAATACTCCCCATGATTGTAACGCCCCCGATCTCATGGGTACGCACACTGGGAAAGACTACAAGTGTCGTGATCAGAGACATCCGCGACGACCGAAGGAGTTACAAAAGACAGACCAAACAACGACTCGACAATACGTAGAGAGATCATACATGGATAGACTAACATAAAACATAATTGAAAAGTGAGAGATTATCCATATATGGTGACAAGGTTAAATACATTATATCGAGTTCAAAAGGGAAATACATCATAAACAATGCGGAAGCAAAAGACAAACTGAAGAATCTGGTCGACGTGTCCCTCGTGTACAGAATCTTCGACTACTCGTCGAGTCTACCCTGTAGGAATCTAAGTACCTGCAAGCACCACATCAACATATCTGTGAGTTTTCTATAAAGAAAACCCACTATGCCCCTGGCCCAATCGGAGTTATATGGAAGAATGCATCCAATCTATCTAAGACAAAAGCATCCTAAACAGAAACAGAAAAGCACATAATGCAACAGAAGGCTACGACTCCATAAGTCGTGCCGGTCGGGCGCACCCGAACCATTCCTCGAAAGGAACCAGAACACCAGCCTCGTTGGTCAAAGGAGGTCACTCGACAGTGACCCACCGCTCGGCACAAAGCGGTGCGCCGGATAAGTGTCCCAATTTGCGACAACTGACCTACATGGTACCATCGCGAACTTGGGGACACCTACCCTGAGACAGAATGGCAGCGCGCCTGCCCAGGACTTATCTTACACCTGACCTCCCAATGTGAAGGTCTTATGCGAATGGCCTCTGGAGCTAGAGGACCCACTCATGGCCCGTCGGTCCAGAAAACAGAACGTGCCCAGAATTATTAATCAGATTAAATGCAATGCAAGCTACTTAAGCATCTAAAATCTAATGCATCTATAGTGTGTGGAATGAGCTCAAGGAAAGGGATCCGGATACCCTCCTAACAGCCCCCAAACAAATCAAAATCAGAACATCCCAATCAGGAATCAAACAAAACTCACAACAACAAGCATTCATAACCGGATCAGCAAATCAAGATAATAGCCAATCGAGTCATCTACGGGTCATGATAAGGATGTTATAAGGTGTGATATCCTAAGGGTCATACATAACCATATCATAACACTTTACTTCGGTAACATATAGACATGAAAGACGCAATAGGACGATGCATTACAGCTAGATATATCAAAATCAAACACCACAATAATCGATAGCATGCATCCTTAATTTCAGAGTGTATACGCGATGATAACTGAAATCTCAGAGCATGATCAGAGTTTATATGGGTATGGATTACATGTATATCAGTAGGATAATCATGTTGAAACATGCATAAAATACCAGTAGACAATATAGATCTCTAAACTACCATACATGCGTGCAACGGGTTAATATGTTGCTTTAGAATATGACACAATCAGCACATGATATGGAAGAGCCCGTTTTCATTCATAAGTGCATGCATGACTACAACATCAGGAATACACACACACCAGATCATATAACCACATTATAATTGCTACTGAAACACAACAAGTCATATATAGCAAAACACATTCAACACATGGAACACGATAACTTGCAATAGGCAAGCTAACAAGTTCAATCCACTCACAACCAGATGCAAGAGCCCCTGACCACTCCAACTCATGTGCATAGAGTATCCCTCTCAGGCAGTCTATGGTGGCAGAGGGTCAGTAGAGATCCATCCAAGCAGCTCAGCCCAACAACCGAGCAAGCTGATGCACATGGTGCACCAACCGCATGGCTAGCCCATTCGAGCGCATTCTGCTCAGACCGAGAAAGCCCATCCAGATCCCCCTCACCCTTAGCCTCCCTAAGGTTGTTCCACACCTTTTCTTGACCCCTTCCACCATCTAGAAGGGCTGGACCAGCCAGCCGATCCAAACAAAGAGTCAAGAGGGTTGAAGACAAATCCCAATCGGATCTTGTGTGCACCAGCCACACCCAACCAGATCCATGTCCACCCCAAAACTCAGCCCAGAAGAAACCTCATCACTCCTGGTCGGACCTCACCAGAGCTCGCCGGATCCCTGGTTTGGCTGTCCCACAGCCAGCCCCATCTAGCGCATGCTCCATGCGCACGCTAGAAGGGAACTCGGTTGATGGTGCAACCGATTGCACCAACCCCCAACATGGTGTTGGCTGGCCCTCCAGCCAACTCCCCCTCCCATACAACTCTTCAAGGGTCAGGATCATACCTGAATTCATGAAAAGCTTTGCCCGAGATCACCGGAGATCAGCCCACCCAGATCTTCGTCTAGTTGCTTCCAAAAGATGCACTCTAGCTTGCTCCACTTAACTCGTCGGAGCTCCAACCACTAGCACGCCGGAGAGGGAGATGGAGAGGGTCTGAATTTCGTGGTTGAGGGAGTGAGAGGGTAGGGATGGCTTGGGTTGAGGGGTTTTGTTTGCAAACAACCCTCCAACTTTCATAGCCTTCATGGCTATTCAAGTCACATCAAGGCATGCCAAAATATTAGTACCATTCCAAAGGCATCCAAAAGCCACAAAATGATGTGCATCCAAACCCCAAACACAGCCCTTCCAATTCCATGCCACCTCAACATGGGCTCAGCCCAAACTCACACCATTCACCCCCTCGGATCGGATTGAGTCGATCAAGCCAGCAAATGCGTACTCGCCCGTTGAGTCACACTCGATTAACCAACAAGGAACCCAATTAAAAATAAGCATACAGACATACCAGAAACACAATTAGATAATCTAAGAACTACATTATACATAAACGAGGAGAGTGGACTTATTAATATTATAGTAGGAGAGCGGGTTTTACAACCTACCCCCCTTAAATAAATTTCGTCATAGAAATTTCCTATCCCTAACTCTTAACAAGAGCTCTGAATACAAATTCGTTACATCATCCTCTGAACCCAAACTTTGCAGTAACAACAAAACATGGGCACCGCAAAAACATTGCGAACAATGGCCATGAAAGAGTAACTATACTATCGAATTCTTAGCCTATAAACCTTCATCTACATCATCACATTCAAACAAAAGCACATACAACCGTAAGACAATGAAATAAAAGTGTCATGATAGCCATAGATTCTGAGAACTAATCATAAACAAATCACATGAATCCAACAACTAACAACCTATATACGTATGACCTAACAACAACAAGCCAATCATACATGATCATAATGTCTATTGACAACAAACTAGTTAGGAAGGTCACACAAAATACAATCATTAAACATAGATGAACATATAATATGTTTATATCTATATGCACAAGGTGTACAAGAACAACAAAAAATACATGGAATTATTGACAAGATCTCCATAGACAATACTCATGCACAAGACATATCTAGGCAGCAATTAAATCATGTGCTAATAACAAGATCTCCATGCGTTTATATATCTACACGCACATGATGTATGAGGACAACAATTAAGAGGTGTAATCATAATAAGATCTCGATGGCTAAATATATATGGTCATGATCTACATGCACTCACGTCATGATGCACATAACAGAAGCAACAACAATTATAATAAATTAGGGAAAGCACATGCCATGATAATCATAGATCATGAGAATTAAACATGCAACCTGTGGGAGCTATGGTCATGTTGAGATGATTACACAACACTTCACTCTACTATAACGCAATCGTGGGTTTAGAATTCATTTCTGCATGAATCTAGGTATATTTAGGGGATATATGTGACCATATGCATAATATAAGATCCCACGACGCAATCATGATAATACAAGTGATAGGAATGCATGAATGGATGGCAAATCACTTCTGATTCCAACATTTTAGAGCATAGCATCATGCACATAGTTGAATTAAAATGTTCAGTTAGCCTTTACATGTAGTGCAATTTCCTATTTCCAGCAATGATGTCATGCGTACAAGTATAACTTCCTAACAATAATCTAAACATGAATATTCCCATAAATCTAGTAGCTAAATAATACCTAGGCATGCAAAATCTTATCAGCCACTTCGTTAGGAAAGAATCACATGTATTTAGCAACTAAAGATATATTAACATGTAGCACCTTCACAACAGCTAAATTACGGGATAAAAATAAACAATAAAATCAGATCTCAAAGGACAATTATACAAGTATCCGACGTACCTATTTAACAGAAAATGAAACTCATACAATAGCATGTATTCAGTATGAGAAACACATCCATAACAAAAAAAAGGTATCACAAAAGAGATACTACAAGCATTATATGACAAGAACATTAAATTTCAGACCACATGCACATTAGTTCTAGCCACACCCAACATGATCAGAGATAATATGAACATGCACAAGTATATAACAATAACATAAGGTAATGAAACATGCTTGTGATATCAATAGTCCAAACCGATTTATAAATTGATCTACATGCATGCATTCAGATTTGCTTACTACTTATAGGCCATAAAATGAGTTGCATAAAACATGGATGAGTTCTGATTTCATTTTCATGTGAGAGCATAACAAGACATATCAGAGGAGGTATACGAAAATCAGATTATATATGTCATATCGCTACTGATGGAACAAAATCAAACTAGATTAGCAATCATAGCAATCAACACATATCAGTCCTACCGATTGCATTATCATCTATATGGAATTATGCAACTTATTCTCAGATGAGATGTCATGAATATATCTTAGGAAATCGTCAGATCAGAGCGTATACTTGTATTGGTCGTTAGTGGACTAAAATCAGAATGAGTCATGTTGTATTATTTAGACCTATTAGCTAGATCATGCATAGATATAAGGTCTGAAATCAGTGATGACTTATGAACTACTGACATAACAAGTCATGAAATCATGCAAGATTAGGTGACCTAAAACAGTAACAATTCATGTAACTAACGTCTGAACGAAATTATCAATCCATACATGAATATAAGACCTAAATCAGCAAGCACCTGATGCAAGGAAATCTGGACTCATTGCTAAGTGACGCATAGACCTAGGATCTGTGATTAGTAATGATTCATGCAAATATCACCTAAACAAGGTCATGAAATAATGTAGGAGCATGAGTTCTAAAATAAGTAACACCCTACAAAAATCGCATGTTACGGCATGTTAAATACATTAACAAATCAACCAAGAAATCATAATTTCAAACAACAAGAGGTGGTGGCAAATCACACACAAATGCATGCAAACACAACCCCAACTTGCTCCCCACAGCCCAGTGATTGATTCGTTTTATATTAAACTGCAAGTGCACGACCGCGTTGAAGCGGTGGCAAATACGGGTCGTCCACTGGGAGGTGTGTCGATGTTTGGTTAGTGCGAAGGCGAGTGGTAAAGAGAGGAGAGAAAGATTGATTACACTAAACTACACTAGAATGCTAAAGGAAATGAAAGATAAGCAATAAAACTAAACCCCAAAGGGGGTAGAGAAATAATGTGAATATAAAAGATGTGTGTGTGTGTGTTTAATTAAGCTCCTCACAACATGTAGTGCATGAAATCATAAAACTAAATCCAACTTTGCCTCCACATGAATTAAGATAAAATCATATCATTAAAGCATACAAGACAATAATTCGAATGAAGCTAACTGAACTCATGTATAAAGACTAGACCCTACTATGCCTCTACATGAATTAAGATAACACATATCATTAACACATACAAGACATTAACCAAGGTAAAGGCAACAAGAGTACATACACTACAAATTGTGTTTCCAATATTAATTCCATCAATATCCTCACCTTGTCATTCCCCATAAAATAGGTTCACTAATCTAAGCATAAGCTAAGCTTCATTCAAGAGCATTAGCCTATCAAAGATAAGAGGGAAATCCTATTAGATGGTTATGGAAATCATATAAGGCTCAAGGGATTAAGATAACACACACCTAATACACTACATTATCATATCACATATTTCTCCACCCCCAAATGGGGATGTAACTACTCACTACTCATTACCCTAACTACATTAACAAAATGAAGCATTATACTGAAATGAAACTACACTAATGAAGCAAGAAATATTAAAGAAGCTGAAATGACGTAAAACAAAACAAGCATCAAAGCAAGCACATTAAAGGAAATTAACCTAAGAGAGAAACAATACAATTAAAAGAAAACATCTATTATGAACTCACTCAATTACAAGTAGCCCTTCCTCCACTATAGTTTTGCTGAAAAGGCTTCACTATTAGTAGGGAAGATGACCACCAAAGAGAGAGATGGGATACATGAGAGGAAGGAGAGTTCTATTTATATCCATAGAAAAAGGTAATCCGGGACAATCCCCCGATGTGGGACTAAACAAATACCAAAAATAGACTAAGCATACACTAACACACGTGCTCCCGAAAGCTTAGCGGATCCAGAGCTATCTGGACCGCCAATTAGTGGTCCCAGACCGCCAATTGGAGGTCTATAAGATCCAGATCCATCGGGTTTTCATGCTGGGCTTTGCTTGATGTATTTGTTGGTCTTGGATGCATCTACTTTGTTTATTGGAGCTCCGACCCGAATTGAATTGTCAAAATACTACCCATGATGGTGTGGAGTTTTCTGTTTTGCTCTTAGGTCCTTCGGTCTTACGTTGAGGTCCTCTCCCTTGCATCTTAGTCCCCAGGTCTCACAATTAAGTCCTTTTTCCCTGCTTTTGGGTCCTTTCATGTCTCTTCTCATCAAACCTCTTTATTTCTGAAATTCAAACATAAAACTTGTCACGTAGCATTGCTTAGGTGTAAGATAATGGATATAATGTGCAAATATAAGCATGAAATGATGTCTATTGTTGTCTATTGTTGCTTAGGTGTAAGATTATGAAATGATGTCAATCAATTGCTCGCCTGTTGCACTTGCACTTCTTGCTTGCTTGACTGGGTGGACTTGTTGGTGATCTCGACACCTAAATGGGGGAGGAGGCAAGGGAACTGATACAGGTAGATAGGGCTGGATGGTTTTGGTCTCAAAACACACAAGGCAATCCACAAGAAAGCAAGTTAACCAATACAAATATGATCAATCACTATCAGAATGCAATTCTAAAAGATAGGAAAGTACCGACAGGGTTTGGGCAAGATGCCCCACTGGTGAGTCTTCAGATTCTGTACACTTTGGGGACCGATCTGCTCTGATACCAAGTTGTAACGCCCCCGATCTCACGGGTACACACACTGGGAAGGACTACAAGTGTCGCTATCAGAGACCTCCGCGACAACCGAACGAGTTACAAAAGACAGACCAAACAACGACTCGACAATACGTAGAGAGATCATACATGGATAGACTAACATAAAACATAATTGAAAAGTGAGAGATTATCCATATATGGTGACAAGGTTAAATACCTTATATCGAGTTCAAAAGGGAAATACATCATAAACAATGCGGAAGCAAAAGACAAACTGAAGAATCTGGTCGATGTGTCCCTCGTGTACACAATCTTCGACTACTCGTCGAGTCTACCATGTAGTTATCTAAGTACCTGCAAGCACCGCATCAACATATGTGTGAGGTTTCTATAAAGAAAACCCACTATGCCGTTGGCCCAATCGGAGTTATATGGAAGAATGCATGCAATCTATCTAAGACAAAAGCATCCGAAACAGAAACAGAAAAGCACATAATGCAACAGAAGGCTACGACTCCATAAGTCATGCCGGTCGGGCGCACCCGAACCATTCCTCGAAAGGAACCATAACACCAGCCTCGTTGGTCAAAGGAGGTCACTCGACAGTGACCCACGGCTCGGTACAAAGCGGTGCGCCGGATAAGTGTCCCAATTTGCGGCAACTGACCTACATGGTGCCATCGCGAACTTGGGGACACCTACCCTGAGACAGAATGGCAGCGCGCCTGCCCAGGACTTATCTTACTGGATCGGCAATAAATCAAGATAATAGCTAATCGAGTCATCTACGGGTCATGAAAAGGATGTTATTGTTAGGAAACAACGATTCTATAGGTTCAGGAGTACCTTTCTTGGAGAGAACCTGTCGCAGCGGAAGGAAGATCGGAGGTCACCTTACGGAATCCTTTTCACCGGTCGGTCACCTACTCTCTTGGAGAAGGAGCATGAGTCCACAACCAAAGAGTCCACGGAATGAGCTTGGTGGAGGTGGAGGGATGAAATGGGAGAGAGAGAAGGTGGCGGCTAGGGTGGTGGTGGCTAGGGTTTGCACACTTGTTCTTCTATCCAATGGGAGGCTCCCCTCCTTATATAGATGACTCCACCCTAAACCCTTAAATGTGTTGTCCAATAGGGACGCGCCATGTGTCAGTGCTTTGGGCAAATATCTTATTACTCCTAGATTAATCCAATATTTCCAATTGCACAACAGCATGATAACAACATGTCATCTGCTTTTGTGTCCCCGACATATATGCATATATCCCTGATACATACAATCACACAATGGCAATATGTCACCTCTTTATGTGTCCCCGACACATATGTATATATCCCCGATACATACAACTACTCCTCTCTCCAAGTACAAATCAACAATACGCAAGTCTCTGATCATGTATCCTCGATACACGACCATCTGTGTCCCCGACACATGTACTCTTCCGATCATACGGACAAATGGGTCGTGCGACCGGTGAGGCACCTGTAATTTAGGAGTCTCAAACTAGAAACCTTACTAGAAGGCCAAAATGACAACATCCTAATAAAACAACAAATAAGCAGTCAAAATGCACATCAAAGTTCCCCAGGTTTACTCAGAAACTCACTTAACATGAACGGTATCTCGATCCCTCGGAGAGAATAGCTTCTTGTCCTCAAGGTACTTGCTGTTGTATCCAATATAGTTGGGCCCAGCAAATACTTTTAGTGCAGTCGAGTCAAACCTTTCCCTTCGTCGCAGACCACCATTACACTCAGAGTTGACTCCTTTCCCGAAGATGCCTCTTTAGACCGAATCTCTCATGGTCATAGATAACATCCCAAAGTAGCCACATCAAGTCTTTGCTTCATGGTGTCGTCGAAGGTCACTGAGGGCAACTAATGACAATCAAGTCTTGGACTCACACAATGAAGGAGCAGGGATCCATCCTTTCACTTACAAATGGTCGCTCAACACATGTTGTATGACAAACATGTTGTGGTGGATCATACTGTACACAACAGTATGTTTGTCTCTCAACACCATACAAGTCTTAGTCCAGTCGCACCCCCTCTGCGCCTGACTCGAGCTTCATCATTGTCACCTTAACACCATAAAGGTGCCACCTGGCGCCACATGTGATGCTCGCAGTTGGCTTCTATAGGTCACATGAATCGTGGGAACATTCATGTCAATCCTCACCAACATAGAGGATCTCATCTTGATTCCTAATCAAGGCGACTGTCCTATCATGAACTGCTCTGGATCTATCATACAAGATCTCCTCATGAGCAGTCTCATCTCTGCTCGCTATCAAAAGCGCCAGAGGCGAATGCTCGTGTGAGTGAGCATTCTTCAGCCAATTGACAAAATAATATTTTATGCCAGAACAACTACATCAACCAAATAGATATAGTCGAAAGGAAAACACAATCACTCATAAAAGGAAGTTAGACATGTCAATGCATCAAAGTCTGCGTAAGCCTAGGGACTTCACATGGGACACAAACGAGTCCTTAGCTATAGCCTTGGTAAGAGGGTCAGCTACCATAAGACTAGTAGACACATGTCTTAACACAACTTCCTTTCTCGCTATGATGTCCTTCACAAAATGATACTGAACCTGTATATGTTTGGTCTTTCCATGATATTTGGGGTCTTTCACATAACAAAGGGCAGCCATGCTGTCACAATAGACAACAATAGGCTCATCTGATGTCTCTACTAGCCTAGTATGTTGTAAGAACCTCCTCAACCAAACTACCTCATGTACTGCTGTAGAGCATGCAACATACTCTGCTTCCATAGTCGACAGGGCTATACAAGTTTGCTTCTTGCTGGACCATGAGATGGCCCCATTAGCCAGCAAGAAAGCATAACCAGAGGTAGACTTCCTTTCATCAATGTCTCCAGCCCAATCGGCATCACTATAGCCAAACAGGCGGAGATCTGATGCTTGGTAACACAACATGTAGTTACTCGTTCCTCTGAGGTATCTCATGATTCTCTTGATTGCCTTCCAGTGCTCCATGCTTGGGCTAGACTGGCATCGACTCACCATGCCCACAACATAACAAATGTCTGGCCTAGTACACATCATAGCGTACATAAGGCTTCCCACAGCATTGGAGTATGGAACCTTGCTCATTTTGGCCTTCTCTTCAGGTGTCTCAGGATGCTTATCAAGGCTCAAGTGCAAACCCTTCTCAACAGGAGTTTCGATTGGTCTGCATTTGTCCATATGGTATTTATTCAAGATGTTGTTAATATAAGTCTCTTGAGACAATCCCAGAAGTCTCTTGGACCTATTTCTAACTATCTTGACACCAAGGACGTAGCTAGCTTCACCCATGTCCTTCATATCAAACGTGGAGGACAACCACTCTTTAGTGGATTTCAGCAACTCTTTGCTATTGCCAGCCATGAGTATGTCATCAACATACAAGGTCAGAATGACAAATTTACCATTGGATCTCTTAACGTACACACAGTGATCTTCCTCAAGCATAGAGAACGCATTCTCTGATATAGCTTGATGGAATCGAATGTTCCATTGTCTAGACGCTTGTTTTAAGCCATACAAGGACTTATTGAGCTTGCACACTTTGCTCTCTTGTCCTTTGACTTCAAAACCTTGAGGTTGATCCAATAGATCTCCTCCTCAAGTTCTCCATTGAGAAAACCAGTCTTTACATCCATTTGGTAAAGCTCTAATTCCATCTGAGCTAGAATAGCTAGTATAAGGCGGATGGAGGCAAACCTAACCACGGGTGAAAAAGTTTCCTCAAAATGCACGCCTTCTCTTTGGGAGTAGCCTTTAGCTACCAGTCTAGCCTTGAATCTATCAATATATCCATCCGCCTTCCTCTTAATCTTGAGGATCCACTTGGCCCCAATGGCCTTTCGGTTTGGCGGTAAGTCGACCAAGTCCCAGACTCGATTAACTTTCATCGACTCCAACTCTTCCTTTATAGCTTGTAACCACTCTTTCACATTTGGACCTTCCAAAGCCTCTTTCAAGGTCTCCGGTTCTTGCTCATCGATTACTGTTATCCCAGATGATTCATAATCAATTTCTTCTTGAGCTATCATGAGGGCCTCTTCCTCTAAGCGAAACCGCCTATGAGGAATGAGCCCGCGTTTACTTCTACGTAGATGGGTATCTGTTGGCTCATCCTCCGTGAGAGCTATCGGATCCTCAGCAATGCTGCTCCCACTAGGATTGACTGGTGGAACCTCATGTTCAACTTCCGGATCTTGATCCCGTGGAGTGGCAATGTCCTCATCTTGTTGTTCAAAGAAGTCCACTGACTCTTGATAGCTCCAGCAAGAGTTGGAAAAACATTTTCCAAGAATGTGGCATCCCTAGACTCCAGTTCCGTCGTTCTTTCATTCTCGTCTAACCCGATAAAAACATAACCTTTGGAGAGATTACTGTATTTTACAAAGATACACTTTTTCCCTCTAGGTCCTAGTTTTCCATATCGGTGACTAGTAGAATGAATGTATGCCACGCATCCCCAAGGATGCAACAGACTAAAATCAGGATTCTGTTCTGTCCATAACTCATATGGAGTTGAGGGAACCGATTTTGTTGGAACTCTATTGAGGATATAGGTAGCAGTCATTAGAGCATCTTCCCAAAACGAAATTGGCAAGCTCGCATGCGCCATCATGGATCTAACCATGTCTAGCAACGTTCTATTCCTTCTCTCGGCAACACCATTTTGCTGAGGAGTATAAGGCATAGTGAGTTGTCTAGATATCCCTTTTTCATCACATAACTCCTTGAACATTATGGAGAGATACTTCCCACCTCTGTCCGTTCTGAGAGTTTTTATCTTATTATTCAATTGATTCTCTACCAAGCTCATGAATTTCTAAAAGCATTCTAGAGCTTCTGACTTGTGAGAAATAAGATAAATATGACCATATCTAGTGTAGTCATCAATAAATGTGATGAAGTAACTTTGTCCATGTCTAGTACGCACATTCAAAGGTCCACAAATATCCGAGTGAATTAGTTCTAAAGGAGAAGTAGCCCTAATGGCTTTTCCGAACGATTTTCTAGTTGCCTTTCCAGCTAGACAAGATTCACAGGTCAACAATTCAAATTTGGAGCATTCTCCTAATACCCCCTCCTTTGCCAACCAGTTCATCCGGTCAACACCAATGTGACCTAGTCTAGCATGCCACATAACTGAATCATTATTCATGGAACTTTGACTCATAAAGGCACTAGTGTTATGATTGAAATCATAAATTGCGACCAACACAATAAAACTGTCTAAAAGAAAGGCACGTCCATAATAAATGGTAGCAAGGTATAAACCCATATCATTGTTCTCAAAAACAACTTTAAAACCATGTCTCATCAAAACAACAACAAAATTAATATTTCGCCGTATAGCTAGTGCATACAACACGTCGTGAAGTAATAGGATCCGGCCACTTCGCAAAGCCACTTTGCATGTGCCAACTCCAAGAACTTCACTGCTAGTGTTGTTCGCCATGTTTATTCGCCTCCCACTTGGAACACGGCGATATTCCACGAAGGCAGAACGATCCTTTGTTACGTGGTCCGTGGCACCTGAATCCACAATCCAC
This sequence comes from Triglochin maritima, assembly GCA_963682175.1. Taxonomy (NCBI): domain Eukaryota; kingdom Viridiplantae; phylum Streptophyta; class Magnoliopsida; order Alismatales; family Juncaginaceae; genus Triglochin; species Triglochin maritima. The sequence continues at coordinate 17,765,132 of OY821785.1, forward strand.
ACAGGAGAGTGATCAGTGAGCATCACAGAACTAGTCACGTTACAATTCAAGGGATTACACACAGTAATTACCTTTTGCTCAGTGCACTCACGAGGAAAATGTCCAGTCTTTCGGCAGTTAAAACAAGTCACATTAGACTTATCTTTCCCACCTCTGGATCCTCGAGGTCGTTTCTTTCCAGTTTTGTTTTCTGTTTTGTTTTTATTTGCACCCTTCTTGCCTTTAAAACCTTGAGCTCTATCACTTTTGCGCTTAAAACCTGCACTCCTCCGAGGAGCGCCAGCTTCAGCAGCAAACACTTCAGTTAGAGGGGCTTCCGCAAGCATGCGGTCCTCCTCCAGCTCTAGGTGTTTTGCGGCTTGGTCAAATGTCCTGATGTCATCAGCATGAGTCAGATGGACCTTCATATGCTCCCAACTCTTCGAAGCCAATGATCTGATGAGAGCAGACACTTGCTCCTCATCGGTCTTAGCACGACCGGCAGCGCTCAACTCGCTTATCATGTTTGACATTGCGGTAATATGTTGCCTCATCGTGTGACCTTGGTGCATTTTATACCCATCAAACATGAGCCCAAGCTGGCAGGCCCTTGTGATGGAGGTCACTCCGTACTGATACTTCACAACTTCCCACAAGGCCTTTGCAGTTCGCAATTTTTCGAACCGCAGTAACAGATCATCTCGCATCGAACGCAAAATTGTAATGCGAGCAATACGGTCTTTCTTTTTCCATGCATTATAGACATCCATATTTCTGCGATGCTGCGCAGTGTTCCCCTCCTCGGGGGGAGACATAGTTTGGCTTATATTTTCTAACATGTCCTGATCCACTAAGAGATACTCAATTTTACGATGCCACAGATCGTAATTTCTTTCATTGAGTTTATCTCCTCGAGTCAGATCAGAGACAATGCTTTTGGAAGCAGCCATAAATCTAGGACAAAAAACCACATAGCGATACTTGAGTTCTAGCATAAAATACAACGTGCCGCAATAGTCATAAAAAATAAACTAACTTAATAACTATAGCATTCAGACCAAAGGAAAACATAAAGCGTTCGATCAAATCCTCATGCAATAGTTAATAAAGCTATTTTACCAATTCATATATTGCGCTCCATCATGATTTAATAACCCTAAAAAAACGTATAAATCATGGCAAATCAGCATCAAATAAATAATTATCCGCCAGTTGCAAGGTGGTTTACACAAAACACTTCTACCTTGCAACTCCCACTAGGCATGCAAGTTCCAAAAAAACGTTCGTTTCAGAACATTCAAAGCAAGATCACACAGAAATTAATTGCTACATTACTTCCATATCGAGCTAAGGATCCCCCATAGGGATTTAGCACTATAGATGGGAACCTGCATAAGCCTTATAGCAATAATATCACAATAATAAAAATAAAGGAGCCCCTCGTCTCCCTAGGGCAATAAACAGTCCACAGTCCATAATTATTACAGTCCATAAATATTACAGCCCATTGCGATATCTATTGCAAATGGAAATGAATGAATGAAATTATGTCAACTCTCAATAAGGCAGCAAAAATAAATCAGCATCCATTCACACCATTCATACCATACAAGCGCAATCTTTCCATACGTTAGCACAATCACACGCATGAATAAAGTGTACACCACTTCCAAATAAGAAGGAAGTAATATATAAGGAAACAACGCATATATGGAGCATAAGAAAAATGTATATGGAAATACCAATCAATCTCCATAATAGTATCTCAAAACAGAAATTTTCTTTTCTTTCCCCAATCAACATAATCATGAGAGCGTAAAAATTATCCTACTCGCATTAGGAAAGAAAAATCCGGAAATATCCTCAATGAGATCAACACATGTATGTCGATTTAATCATAAAGGAAATATTTCAAATGAAATGCATGCTATCATTCCCAAAAATCCAAAATTCCTTAAATGAGATCAACACATATATGTGCATCAAAGGAAAGCGTTCAAAAAATACTTTTAAGGCAACAAAACTCCAGCCCATAATATGCTCTAAAATTTTCAGAATTTGCCAATCTTTCCTTAATCTATATAAGCATGCAATCAACAATAATTATGCTACTTGTATTGGAAAGAAAAAAATCGAAATTTTCAAGAGAACAGCAAGCATATATGCACATTTTTTCAGTAAGGAAACCAATCAATCACATGCATGTTAATGCTTAAAAAACAGCCATATCCGAAATTCTTTGGAGCAACAAGGAAACACAATTATCATGCATATGCATATGGCAATAAACATCTACTCTAGATGCATGCTCATATTGAAAAATGCTAAATAAACAAGCATATACACGAAATTCCAGCAAACATGAGATCTAGTCATGCATGTACACGAATCAGAGATAACAACATTTGATCCATCCATGCAATCCGACATGCATGATGATATACAAATGACATACAAACATTATCATCTAATTCAAGCATGAAAAAAATCAGAGAATTAAACTACTGATTATCATATAAAACATGCGCAAAAATAGAAGATCATCATGATAGGGTTAACACAGATTTCATGTATACATGCTCAAAGATTAGAATAAATAATATCTAACCCTAATTCGGAAAAATCAGGAAAAATAGACATCTGATTTCATGTGTACATGTTCATGATTTAGAAGAATCAACATGGAAAATAACTTCTGATTTTATCTAATACATGCGCAAAGAATAGAGGTAACAACACAGAAAAAACAGAATTCTGGTCACATCTATGTATGTGCAATGATAGGAGAGCAACATATCATATTGGCTCGAAATAAAATCAAGAAAAATCCATCTTAAACCATGCATACATGCGCAAGAATGGAGGAGCAAAATCTAACCCTAGATGCATGCTCTAATGAACTAAAACATGCGCAACAAGTAGAGTCTAGTCTAAACCCTAATCGCATGTTAGAAAGAACTCAGCAAACATGCACCACTTATATCTCTAAATGAACGATCATATTATTTCATTTAAAGATAAAAAACCCTCTGAGTTTTCATTTCCAGAATATCAAAAATGAATTTGAAAGAAAAAAACATGAACAATTAACATATATTACATGCGCATCATGTAAATAAGCAATGCTGATTTTTCTGTTATCTTTCTTTATCCAAAAAACATAACCACCAAATTTTTATCTCAAATCAGATTATCATGAAACAAAAATTTGTCAAGCATTGTGACGATTCGAAGGTAACCGAGATGGCTCTGGTACCATTGTTAGCAAACAACAATTCTACAGGTTCAGAAGTACCTTTCTTGGAGAGAACCTGTGGCAGCGGAAGGAAGATCCGAGGTCACCTTACGGAATCTTTTTCACCGGTCGGTCTCCTACTCTCTTGGAGAAGGAGCGCAAGTCCACAACCCAAGAGTCCACGGAATGAGCTTGGTGGAGGTGGAGGGACGAAATGGGAGAGAGAGAAGGTGGTGGCTAGGGTGGGTGGAGGCTAGGGTTTGCACACTTGTTCTTCTATCCAATGGGAGGCTCCCCTCCTTATATAGATGGCTCCACCCTAAACCCTTAAATGTGTAGTCCAATAGGGACGCGCCATGTGTCAGTGCTTTGGGCAAATATCTTATTAATCCTAGATTAATCCAATAGTTATAAGGTTTGATATCCTAAGGGTCATACATAACCATATCATAACACTTCACTTCAGTAACATATAGACATGAAAGACGCAATAGGATGATGCATTACAACTAGATATATCAAAATCAAACTCCATAATAATAGATAGCATGCGTCCTTAATTTCAGAGTGTATATGCGATAATAACTGAAATCTCAGAGCATGATCAGAGTTTATATGGGTATGGATTACATGTATATTAGTAGGATAATCATGTTGGAACATGCATAAAATATCAGTGTACAATATAGATCTCTAAACTAGCATACATGCGTGGAACAGGTTAATATGTTGCTTCAGCATATGACACAATCAGCACATGATATGGAAGAGCCCGTTTACATTCATAAGTGCATGCATGACTACAACATCAGGAATACACACACACCAGATCATATGACCACATTATAATTGCTACTGAGAGACAACAAGTCATATATAGCAAAACATTCAACACATAGAACACGATAACTTGCAATAGGCAAGCTAACAAGTTCAATCGACTCAGAACTAGATGCATGCGCCCCTGACCACTCCAACCCATGTGCTTAGAGTATCCCTCTCAGGCGGTCTATGGTGGGAGAGGGTCAGTAGTGATCCATCCAAGCAGCTCATCCCAACAACCGAGCAAGCTGATGCACATGGTGCACTAACCGCATGGCTAGCCCATTCGAGCGCACCCTGCTCAGACTGAGCAAGCCCATCCAGATCTCCCTCACCCTTAGCCTCCCTAGGGTTGTTCCAAACATTTTCTTGACCCCTGCCACCATCTAGAAGGGCTGGACCAGCCAGCCTATCCAAACAAAGAGTCAAGAGGGTTGAAGACAAATCCCAATCGGATCTTGTGTGCACCAGCCACACCCAACCAGATCCGTGTCCACCCCAAAACTCAGTCCAGAAGGAACCTCATCACTCCTGGTTAGACCTCACCAGAGCTCGCCGGAGCCCTGGTCCCTTTGGCTGTCCCACAACCAGCCCCATCTAGCGCATGCTCCATGCGCACGGTAGAAGGGAACTCTGTTGATGGTGCAACTGATTGCACCAACCACCAAGTGCACGGCCGCGTTGAAGCGGTGGCAAGTACGGGTCGATCCTCGAGGAGGTGAGTAGTCTCTGGTTTTTCATAAATCAAGTGGCAACAAAAAGGGAGAAGAGTTTGTCTGTGCTAATCTACGCTACACTAAACTACTAAGAAAAAATGCAAAGTAAAGCAACTAACGATTACTTCGAATCAAAACTAAAAGAATGTAAAAATAATCTGGAATCAATAAGAGAAAGACCCCTAGGGGTGTAGTGTGTGCACACATGAAAAAAGATGGTGAAGAATGCATTCTATAGGCACAAATGTAGGTAGTGTTTTCATGCATAGGAAGTGTCTGAAGGTTATGGCAAAACCTATCAATCCATTCACTAACCTAGTTGATTAACATTCATATACACAAGTTGGTTATTTCAGAACCTAAATAAGTATGGGAGGTGTCTAAGATGTGTGGAAAAACCCATCAAGTGTAGTATTCTAGTCTAACAAGCAAGCATACATTCACATTTATCAACACGATCAAAATATAAAGCATGCATATACATTCTTTAATGCATGTATGAACATCATCTCCACCCCCAAAGGGGGATGTATCTACTCACTACACATTATTCTTACAATTAATCTAAAAAGAAAGGAACCATTCTAACTACTTTAGCCTACAATCAAAGAAATAAAACTAAGCTATGCATGCATAAAGAAACAACATAAGAACAAAACAATTTAAAATTTATTTTATTAAATGACTCACATCACTAGTAGCATTCTTCATAGGCAAATGTGGAGATGTGGGCAAGTGTGTACGTGATAGTGTAAGTCCTCATAGGCAATGATGCACGAAACCTGACCCTAGGAGAATTACACACCAACTAGCAAAAAAAGGGAAAAAAAGAAGAAAAAAAATGGTAATCTAAATAAGAACATTAATGGACTTTACACTTTGTATCACTCGAGGATATTAAGGTTGTCCATGTCTTTCACTTAAGTCCTTAATTAAGTTGCACGAATGATTCATTAGGCTAGGTGTGTGGACTGGATAGATATATAGAGTCGGCCCGTAGGATTACCGTGTCCAATGATCGACAAAAATGAGTCCATCGAGTCGAGTTTCTAGATTGAATAATGCATCAATGTTCGGATTTTGTGGGTATATCCGCTGAAAACCCTCAGGAGACAATACTCCTCCTCCTTGGCGACAAGGAGGTTTAACGGATTGTTGCACATGCTAAGTGCAACCGTGATTCCTACGAAAGTGAGTTAGGATTTCTTGTTTTTCGTATGCTTTCATTTCTTCCATTCTTTCTCTTTCTTTTTTTGCTCGGGACTAGTAAAAGTTAGGTGGGGGTATTTGATTGACTTCATATCATGCATACATTTGTGTCTTATATCCGTTATCTTTCACCTAAACAATGCTATGTAATGAGTTTAATGTTTAAGTTTCAGAAATAAGCAGGTTTGAGGAGAAGAGGCACAAAATGGACTCCAAACCAATGAAAAGGACTAAGTTGCAAGACTTCTGGACCATGATGAAAGAGAGAAGGACCCGGATGTAAAGCCAAAAGGACCAACGCAAATGAAAAAAAACTTCACACCATCATGAGGAGTATTTTGGCAATTGGATTCCGGATGCAACCTACACAACTGATTAGGGTGCATCAGACATGAAGAAATCAAGCCAGACAACCACACTCAAAAACTTGACCAGATCCAAACCATATAGATCGCCAATTGGCGATCTGTTTTGCTCCAGATCCGATAAGGTTTAGGCGGGTCATGTTTAGAGTGTGTTATGTCTATTTTTAGTAGTGCATTAATCTCATACCTGGGGAATGTCCCTGGTTCACTTTTTTCACGCCTATAAATAGAACTCTTCCTCCTCATTTGTATTCACCCATTGCTTGGTGGCATTCTCTCTACTTAGAGTAAGCCTTGGAGCAAAAACTCAAGGTGGAGAAGAATGCTACTTGTAATGTGAGTCTTGTCAACAAAATAATTTTTCTTAGTTTGTTTTATATTTTCTCTTTTTGCATGCTTAGTTTAATTTCGTTTTGTCTTTCTTTCTTAATGAGTAGTGAGTAGTTCCATCCCCATTTGGGGTGGAGGTAATGTAGAATATGTGATGTTTGTGGGTTCTTTTATTTGTGTCATTTAATATGCTTAATATATATCTATACTTGTAGCATGATTAAACTTGTATTAGATGGGATAATGTCCACACTAGGTACTTATCTCATGCTAGCTTTAAAGTTTATCTTGTTGCTTGTTATGATTTGATGGGAATGACTTGTTATGTATGGATCCATGTTTGGTGCACATTTACATGAATGATTCAGGTTGTATGTAGGATTGATAGATGCTCTAACGGTCACACTAGGTACTTATTGCATGCTTGTGAATCTAAAATCAACATCAACTTTATGTGAGATATGTATACTCATGGTTTGCCAAGTAGTGTTGTGTATCCTACACTTAGATTCTACACTAGCTTCTACCTGTATGCCACACAAACTACACTTGTTTCTAATTGAAAAGAAGAACCACTCACACACACATACCTACACACCTCCACTCCATGGGGTTTAGTTTTATTATTTGCTCATTCTTAGTTTAGTTTAGTGTAGTGTAATCACAACTTTTCCCTTTTTTTCCCACTCGCATTCGAACTAACCAAAGTCGACACACCTCCCTGTGGATCGACCCGTATTTGCCACCGCTTCAACGTGGCCGTGCACTTGCAGTATTTTAACTGATTCAATCAAGAAGGGAAGCCAGTTTTGGGCTACTGATATAAAGGTTCACCGACGAAACTAATCCATCAGTGCTTGTCCATTTTATCCGATAGTGAATATAATGGAATTATGTTCGTAATGGTTTATTTTGAAACCCTTGACCAACAAATATTATCCGTCAGTGTATGTTCGTGTGTACAAACCAATGGATATATTCGTCGGTCCATTGTAAATTACATGTCGATGTTGGCTTTTGTGCCAAAATATATATTTTCCCACCATCTAATTTTTCAAAAACCTACATCGACGGTACATAACAGTCGTTGTAAATTGATCAGACGAAAACTACAAAACTGTTGTCTGATAGACGTGTTCCATCTGTGTTTATAAGAATATTTATCGGTGTATATTAGCCGACAATTAGTTTTATCTGTTAGTGAAACATGTTTTTTTCTAGTAGTGTCCATTGCATAATTTCATCATATATGAAGGCAAAGATGGATTCCTTGAGGAATATAGTGAACCCGACCATGTAGGAGAAGTATACACTGCTAGGGAAGGTAGGCATGCGTTGAGTCTTCAAGAGTATAATCTTATGCCCCTCATCACAAACCGTATTGGAGATGAAATTGCAGAGGGTAGTGGTCATTAGTTGGTTGTAGTAGAGTGAGGAATGGAGGAGTAATATCTAAAGTGACATTAGTTTTCTAATAATTGATTCGGTATCTCCATATATAAATGTTTGATGTTCGTTGTTTATTGAACATAACTTAATTGCATGAATTAAGAATTATTTTCATGTTGTGTGTTCTAAAATTATTTAAGAATATCTATCATGATGTTTGTTTGGAAAGTATCTGTTGCAAATATGTTGGTTTCCAAATAACTTTCAGGTATGAGGGGTGGTTCTCCTTCTCACCGTATAAGAGAAATTTATAAGTAAGTAGAGCTTGTGCCATATCAACTCTCATATTAGAACAAGATTTTTTCGACTAAATTGGGCTCTCCATTTCTTAGTGTCGATGTGCCCCTAGCGTGGAGCCACCCACCTCAAGACAGATTCAACATTCTCTAGCACAGGCAGGAGTCTCAAATGTTGTGGTCGTCCAAGAGGTTAAACCCCAATAAGATAATTGGATGAGGAAAAGGCACGAAATATGGACCTGACTCGTACTTGAGGATGTCAAGCTCTGGAAAAAACCAACAACAACTCTTAATTAGGATGGAAGAATCTAATCAACAACTTTGCTTGTGATGCTGATGTCTACTAAAGTGGGACCAACACAAGAATCATTGGGATCAGGTAAAAAGTCACTTCCTAACATGGAAATGGTTGTAAAAGCAAATGGGAAAGGGTTGGAACGCTGGTCTATGATTAGTAGCACATTGTATGACACATTCATGCTATATATTCTTTATTTTACCCCATATTTATGCTACTTGGGTATTTATTTCTTCCATTTCAGGGTTTATGTATTAAAGAAGGGAAATGAAGCAAAAAGGACATAAATGCAAGAAGAAAGGACTGATTTGGAAGCCTTCTGGACTTGTTTGTAATATTCAATGACCGAATTGCAAGTCAGGAGGACCTAGTGAAAACCCATAGGGACCTAATCGAAAAGAAAATATGTTTGTTGCAAAAGTACATAATATAATGTACCTGAGGATTAATTCAACAATTAAAACAGAGCGAGCACTTACCAAGACCTCTAGGTGCACCCCATGTGTTAAATTGGTTAACAAAAGTTTTTTGGTGAAATTTGGGGCTGATTGGATCCAAATGATCGACCACAGGCGTATACAAATCCGTTGTTGGTGGATCTCCCAAGTCCGTTTGAGCCCCAATTTGTCTAGTGGATCGGGTAGTCGATTACTGGGCCCACATTATGGGGAATGATGAGGTGAGGATAAGATTGGAGTAGATAAAGAGATAAGATTGACACGTAATCTTGTGGTTATCTTTAATCTTAGCTTAAGTAGTATTTTGTATGTTTTAATGATGTTGATAAATCTTAATCCATTTGGGTCTTTATAGATTTCCATTGTATACATGTTGATTAGTAGCATATCATACAATGTATTCATGCTATATATCCTTTTTAACCCCACATTTGTACCACTAGAGTGTTTATTTGATGTGTTTCCGGGTTTAGGTAATAAAGACGAGAAATGAAGAGAAAAGGCCCTGACGTAAGAAGAATTGACTAATTTGGAAGGTTTCTGGACATGTTTGTGATGCCCAAGGACCAGATTGTAACTCAGGAAGGACCAAGTGAAAATCCAGAGGGACCAAAGTGTAAAGAAAATATGTTGGTTGCAAAATTCCAGAATTTCCTAAACCTGAGGAGTAATTCAACAATTAAAATGAAATAGGTTGGAACCAACGTCTCCAGGTGCACCTTACGTGCTAAAATGATACATTAAAGCTACTGGTGACATTAGAGGTCGATCTGACCCTAATGATCTGCCAATGGTGGATTAAAATTCGCTACTGGCAAATCTGGTTGGTCGGTTTGAGCCCAAACTTCTCTGGTGGGTTAGGTGCTCGTGTCAGAGCAATATGCAACATCTGGATCTGATTTACAGCCGTCTGATTGTTCCCAGAATCATCCAAACCCTCAAATATTCTATCAATACACTTGTAATCCTTCCTCCCCTGCTTCTTCCTTCCTCTCATCCTTAGGTTAGTTTCCTTTCTTGTCTAGTAGAGTAGGTTTTAGTTTATTGATTAGTTGTGTACTGGAGGAGAAGAGGAGCAACTTTGTAATCTCCATTTTCTTAATCAAGTTAGGTTTTTATGTTCTTCATGTTGTTATCTTTCATTTGATGCAAATTTTGTTCACTTGCTTTGGTTGACTTTGGTTTTCTTTATTTGCTTATGGGTTGGTTTGCTTTTGTTATTTTCTTGACTTTGGTTTTCTTTATTTGCTTATGGGTTGCTTTGCTTTTGTTGTTTTCTTGGTTATAGAGATGAGAAGAGAGTAGTCCATCCCCATTGGGAGCGGAGGGTTATGTGAAGTATTGATGTGTTATATTAGTGTGTGTGTGTTTAATCCTAATCTTGGAGCCTCACATGAATTCCATAGACATTTAGTGGGTTCCTCACTCTTGCATTTGATGTGCTAATGGTCTTAATTGATGCTTAACGCATGATTTGGCTAGTGGGCCCACTGTATGGGGAATGATGAGCTGAGGATAAGGTTGGAATGGTAAAGGGATAAGGATGGCATGTGGGCTCTTGTTGGCCTCATTTAATTAATGTCTTGTATGTTTAATGATAATGTTACATCTTAATTCATGTGGAGACAGGTTGGTTTGGTCATTATGGATTCCATGTTCATTGTTTCATTAAACATGTAATCGTGTGGTTGTCTTTGTCCTCATCTTGAGTAGTGCTTTGTATGTTTTAATAATGGTGATAAATATTAATCCATGTAGAAACAAACTAAGGATTGTGACATTATAAGATTTTCATATGATGAATGGTGGCATGAGCACTAAATGTTACACACACATGAATACAAATCTATACTTTTGCATTCATTCTCCACATCCTACGAGTTTCGTTTTTAATTAGTTGTTATTGTTTCGTGTCACGTTTGTCATCTAGATTAGGTAGCCTCATTCTCCTCTCCTTTCCCACTCGAGTATGGTAGTCACAACAATACTCATAACTCCTTGGGGTTCAACCATAATTGCCAAGACTTCACTGACGTCATGCACATGCAGTTATTAAAATGATCAATCACATGTCATCAGGGCTTAATTATACACACACATGCATCACACATCTACACTTTTGCATGCATTCTCTACCTACTATGGGACTAATCATCTTAGGTTCATTTAAGCATTTGTGTCACATTAGTTAGTTAGTTTAGTTCATTGCTAGAAAATAAGGGTATTACGTCGTCCTGACTATGTCGGAATTCGAGAATCCGATGTGGTATTAGGCGGATCACGTCGACATCTTAAAATCCAACATGATATTAGACTTACCACATCGGCCGAAATATCACTGCTGGAAAGTATGTCAACCACGTCGGCCATAGCACGTCAGATATTGTCACACCGACATGGAAGTCGCCTTACCACGTCAGCCATTACAACACCGACGTGGAAGACACCGTACCACATCATCTGTCTTGACATCCGACGTAAGAGTCTCCGATAATTTATACCCTACCACGTCGGATTTACAATACCGACGTGGTAGGGGGACTTCCACGTAGTTGTTACCTAATTCGACGTGGAAGGGTCCATTTTCCTTTTTTTATAAAATTAATCCTGCCACATTGGATTACGTACGCTGACGTGGTAGGGGGTCTTTCACGTCGGTGTTTACCTAATCGGACGTGAAAGTGTCCATTATTAAAAATTCTTTGTAAAATAATACACTCCATACCACATCGGTTTCTAATTTCTGATGTGGAAGATTATTCGTAAACCCGAACAAAACCCTTATGCCGAATTCAATAGACACACAATCCTTACGCCGACCAGACCTCCTTAACCGCACGATGTCCCTTTGCCTTCCGTTCCGGTAACCCCCTTAACCGCGCGACGTCCCCTTCCGGGCTTTAGGTATATATAAACCATAAAATCCATTTTTTTAACAACCGAATATAATCTAATATGTATATTTTGTTTTTTGTGGTTGCGTAATCTTATTTCTTTTCGATGTTGTGATTGTTGTGGTATGTTAGACTCCTATATATTAGATTGTTTTCAAACAAAATTAAACAATGATTTATAGTAAAATATTTAAGAACTATATAATGCTGCTACTTCCCTCAAATTTTGATTTTGACATCCTAATTAAGAGTTAAAAGTTTGGTTTATGGAAGTAAGATATCAAGTCGAAATTGATGGCTTTGGTTAGTGAACAGTAAATTAACAAGTCAATTAGAATTTTTTATCAGCTGAATTTGCTGCATTTTGATCCTTAATTCTTGCTGAATATCTTACTATCTTGTGCTGCATTTGTTGTGCTGCATTTTAGTCTTGTGTTGTATTTGTTGTTGCTTCATTTTGATCACCACATTTTAGTCGAATTTGTGCTGAACCTTGGGTTGAGTTCTAATTTTAGTTGTGCTGAAATCTGATATTTAATACTAGTTTGAATTGGGGCTGAGATTTCCTGATTTTTTTCTAACATTGATGGTGAATTTGAACATGAATTGATAGAATTTATCTACAACAGTGGAAATGATTTATACTTCTTGTTGAAGTCGATTTCTGATTGTTTTGTCGTAATTTGTTTTGTCTTATTTCAGATTAATGGCTCCTAGCAAGAAAAACCACCCCCAAAATGGCAATGAAGCCTCGACTTCAGTTCCTCCATGTGGAGAAACTCTTATGTTAGAGTTTCAACAAAAAGTAAAACGTGAAGGTCCATTACATTTGGACTTTGATCGTCTCTTAGAGCCGATCGGAGATAATAAAATTTGTTGGCCTAGTTATTTGGGTATTGTCGCCAGAATCAAAGTTGATATTTGTATTTAAAATTGGTCACAAGTTGATTATTCTCCAAAAGAACAAATTTCGGAGGATATAACGGTATGTATTTGTTTATTCGTTTGATTTAACATTTCCTCTCTTATTGATTCTAATTTTCAAGTGTGTTTTTAGTTGTAGGCTAAATTCATTTTTGAATCCCCTAAAGCGTTGAAGAAGTGGATTTCCTATGTTGGTAACCAGTGGAAAGACTTTAAAACAAAGCTCACATACATGTTTTATCATGGGGGTATATATGGACAATGACCATTGTGCTACTTATAGTCTCATTTCGCCGACGACGTGGGCTGACTTCAAAAGAACCAATCTTTCTCCTGAATTTATGGTATTATATACTCAATCTTTTTAATACGTAGAATTTATAATTTTTATTTTAATAATTAATCCATTATATTCTTTTTCATAAAATATGAGAGCAGAACCAGAAACGACAATCTAGTAACAAGTTTCAATGTGCACGGACGTGGTTTGTGACTTACCACGTTTGTCGTGTTATGTTCACCAAAAACCTACGTGAATGTTTGACTTACCACGTCAGTCGTTATATGTTCGACGTGCACCAACGTAGTTTTAGGCTTATCACGTCAAATAATTTAGAACCAATGTGAATGATCGTGTTACCACGTATGTCGTATTACGTTCACCGAATCCGACGTGGTATATTTTTGCCATTGTAGCACAATAATTCCCAAGCATTTGTCTTCTATTGACCGAATGCCTTTCAGTTGTCCGAACAGGTGATTCTTGTTAGTGGTTTGGGTGGAGCGAATAGTGTTTGGTCATCCAGTTAGCACGTTACGTCCATATAGGTATTAACCACATCATTGCTTAGGCTAACTGACGTCGTAAACTCTAAAATGTTTTCGTAAATACTAATATTGCGATAACCCCCCTTATCAGCTCCACTCGAACGATCAGCCCATTCAGACTGACCAGCCCTGCCTATCTATTACATCTAGCACTTTCTCACGAAGGTGCGATCAATGCTACCATTTTTGCAAGTAAATTTAATTACTCTAAATCGTTTAATTAGTTCTCAGGGAGCTTATATCAAAGTTTTGTTTGTTTGAAATTTATAAGGAAATGGTAATTTTGGACTCGAAATTCAAACTTTCAGAGGCCTAAGAATTGAAATTTATGTTTACATTGACATTGTTCCTCTTAATGTGTAGAAAATTATAGATTGAAAATTGATTCTCGGTAGTAGATTGAGTGATGAGTATGAGGTTGGGGTTGATGAATTTCTACAATTTGCCGTGAGGAATGCAGATGCAAGAAATGAGAGAAATGTCATATGTCCATGTAGGAGTTGTTTTAGCATGTTCATACGAGATGTAAAAGAGATGAAAGCTCATTTGTTCGAGAAAGGTTGTGATGAAGGATATACTCGTTGGATATGGCACGGTGAAAATGAAATAAGCACCAAAGAAGAAGTTGATCATAGTGACCAGTTAGGGGATATGATCTGAGATGTTGCTAACAATTATTGTGATAAACCTGATGAAGTTGGTAGTCTACTGTCTCATAATGAAAAACCTTTGTTTCTGGGTTGCACCGCGTTCAACATGTTATCAACAGTTTTAAGTTGCATACCTTCAAAGAAGCAAACGGTTGGAGTGATGTTATTTTCATTGCCCTGCTGAAGTTGTTGAAAGAGATTCTTCCAGATAGCAACAAAATTACGGATCATACCTATGAGGCCTAAAAAGATATTGTGTCCCATGGGGATGCAGTATAGGAAAATACATGCATGTCCTAAAGATTGTATACTCTATATGGGTGATTGATTGACATCATTTCATGCTTATATTTATATCTTATATCCATTATCTTTCACCTAAACAATGCTATGTTATGAGTTTTATGTTTAGTTTTCAGGAATAAATAGGTTTGAAGAGATGAAGCATAAAAGGACCCAAAAGCTGGGAAAAAGAACTGAATTGTGAGATCTAGGGACCAAGATGCAAGGGAGAAGGACCTGAATGTAAGACAGAAGGAGCTAAGAGCAAAACAGAATACTCCACACCATCATGGGGAGTATTTTACCAATTCGATTCGGGTCGGAGCTCCAATAAACGAAGTAGATGCATCCAAGACCACCAAATACACCAAGAAAAGCCAAGAACAAGATTCAACCGGATCCAGACTTTTTAGACCGCCAATTGGCGGTCTGGATCAGCCCAGATCCGCTAAGCTTTCTCCTGGACTTGTATTAATGTGTGTTTAGGCTATTTTTGGTATTGGTTTAGTCCCACATCGGGGGATTGTCCTGGATTAGCTTTTTCCATTCTTATAAATAGAACTCTTCACCTTCCATTGTATCCATCTCTCTCTTTGGTGGCCTTCTTCCCTACTAAGAGTGAAGCCTTGAAGCAAAACTCTGGTGGAGGAAGGGCTTCTTGTAATTTGAGTGAGTTAATAATAAATGTTTTCATTAGCTTGTTAATTCTTGCTAGTTAATTTCCTTTAATGTGTTTGTTTTGGTGCTTTTTTTGTTTTATGCTTCTTTAATATTTCTTGCTTGATTAGTATAGTTTCATTTCAGTATAATGCTTCATTTTATTAGAGTAGTTAGTTTAAATATGTGTGAGTAGTTCCATCCCCTTTGGGGGTGGAGTAGATGTGTGTACATGTTATGTAGATGGTTTGAATGCTTAATATGAACGTTTTGTGTTGATATTGGTATGCTTGCTTGAATTATTAAGAACCTTACTTGATGGTTTCTGCCATAGTTTAGGTACATTCCATGCTTGTCTAAGTGTCTTAATAACAACCTTGCATTGCTCAAATTCTTCACATAAGTTAGTGTTGTAAATGATAGGTTTTGCCATTAGGTACCTCTTATGCATTAACAAACACTAACTAACTTGAGCTTCTTGTATGCATTCCACACCACACTTATTTCATGTGCACACACACTCACTCCACCCCTTAGGGGTTTCCATTCTTGTCTTTTTATCTTCTTCATTAGTTGTTTAGCTTAGTTGTTTAGTTATTTCATTTCAGCTTTCTTGTTTACTAGTTTTGATTAGTGTAGTGTAGTGTAATACATCTTTCTCTCCTTCTTTTACCTCTCGCCTTCGAACAAACCAAGCGTCGACACACCTCCCAGTGGACGACCCGTATTTGCCACCGCTTCAACGCGGTCGTGCACTTGCGGTTAATATAAAACGATCAATCAGTGATTCTAAAAACCAACATTATTGTCCTGTTTGTAATGTCTCACGGTACGAACAAAAGAAAATATGAGTGCTGATGAGAACAGAAAACTACAAGGTCCTCGTGCAATGGTGTTGTGGTATCTTCCAATAATTCCAAGGTTGAAGCATTTGTCTGCATGTTCTGAGGACTCAAAGAACCCTGACGTGGCATACATATCGAGAGACAGTGAATGATCAGTTGCTTCGGCATCCTGCTAATTCCCCCCTTGGAAGAAAATTATTTCCGACTTTCGTTATTTCGTGAGGAATCCAGAAACCTTAGACTTGGTCTGTGTACCGACGAAATGAATCCTTATGGTAGTTTGAGAAGCCTTCATAGTTCGTGGCCTATTTTGCTTGTTATTTACAATCTCCTACTGTGGTTAAGCATAAAACGCAGATACATGATATTGTTGCTAATGATTTTGGGTTCAAAACAACTAGAAAACAAAATCAATGTGTACTTGAGACCCATAATTGATGACCTAAAGAAATTGTAGGAAGATTGTAAGCAAGTGTGGGAGGGGCATTGACAACAGTCAATTACTATGCGGGCAATGATCTTCTACACAATAATTGACTTTCCCGCATATGTTAACCTGTCGAGATATTTTGTGAGTGGTCACAAAGCATGTCCATGTTGTGAATAGCTTTCTTGCAGCTAGCGCATGGTGGTAAGATGGTGTATCTTGGTCATCGAAGATTCCTTCCTATAAATCATGCGTACCGTAGATTAAAGAAGACATTCAATGGAAAGCAAGAATATAACGAAGCACCCAAAGTAATTAGTGCCAAACAATAAAATGAACGTATGAAAAACATTAACTGTGAATTCAGGAAGCCTTATGACCGTGGAATTGGTTAGAGCAGTTGGAAAAAGAAATCAATATTCTTTTACCAAACTTACTGGCAAACTTTAGAAGTTAGACATTGTATTGTTGACGCGTGTAGAAAAAAGGTTTGTGATAGTTTACTGGGAACTCTTCTGAACATACCTGGTCAAACTAAAGATGGTTATAAAGTCAGACTTGATCTAGTAGAACTTGGTATACGAAAATCTAGCACTAGAGGATAAGGGGAATAAGAATCACCTTCTTTTGGTAGCATCCCAGCTTCAGTGTTTGCTCCAACAGAACCAGCAATGTGTCTATTAATTGTCTATCAAAATAAGTACAATTAACTAGTAATTTTAGTGGATTAAACCAAAACTCGATTCACAAAATCAAAATATACTAACGTCGGCTTATAAACCTTTACCTTTAGTGATTAGATCATTTAGGTTTACTGACCCCCCATCTTGGACTACACGACTTTTGCCAACTTTTCCCTGGTGTTGTTAAATTAAGAAGCCCATATTTTTCCTCAATTGTCAACCCAACCATGTCGTTCATGTCAATGTTTTTATTTTGGTGTGTGCATTGGTTGGCTAGGCAGCTTTTTGTTGGAGAATTCACTTCTTGGTTGCCTAAAATTTATTTTCCATCATATTTCCCCATATTCAGCACAATTGACTCTTATGTGATTTGTTCTCTTTCTCTTTTCTTTTCTATGAGGTTCTTCTTTTGAACTTCTTTTTCTTGTTTACAATTCTTAGTCTTCTCCTTTCTTCCCTCTCCTTTTACTTTTTCTTCTCCTCTTCTTCTTCCTTTTTCTATTTTGTTCTTTCTTCTTCTTCTCTTTCTTTTTCTTCATCTCTTCTTTTTTCCTCTTCTTTTTTCTCTCCACTTCCTCCTTACTTCTTTCTTCCTCTACTTTTATCGGCCTTGATTCTTCATCCTTCTCTTTCGCCTCCTCATCCTTCCTCCTCTCTTCTTCTCTACAAAAAGGACAAATTCATCATGTTGTTCTGTTAAATATCAAGTAAGATAATTACTACCATAGTTGTGGTCAGAAGGACACATATGTCCTTTAGAAGATTGGTCTCTTATTTGAGGACACTTGTTTTAAATGACCCAAAAAATCCTTTAAAGGACAAACTTTGTTTTTAAAGGACAATACGAGCTTAAAGGACACTACGAGTATAAATGACATATGTGTCCGTTAAGGACTTGGTGGTGGGTTTAAAAGAACATACCATTACATTGATGTAAAATTTTGTGGCTTCAAACTGGGATGTTGAGGTACCTTCACAAGGTGTCCTTAAGATCTCATCTCCAAGTTCTTCGTTTCTTTCCCCTACTGAAGAAGGTGGATCTGCGGGTGTATATTGGGTACTCTCTGTAAAGGCTTCTTTTGCATTCTCTGTTGCTCTATCTTTCCATAACTGTATTTATTTTGCATTCTCAATAAGTTTTGATTGAGCTCTTTGTTGGTCTGTTGTGCCTTCAACCACCTTAATTTCATTTTCGTGAAGTCCACCTCGTCTTGTAGTGGATTTATTGGGATTTTGTGGGCTCCAATGATTACTCTTTGAGGCTCTGTCTCATGGAATGTTGTCCATTCTTTGCTCGCTGGCGGTACAAGGGTCAACCTATTCGTTGACCCCACCTGTCTGTACCTATTTGGGTTGTTCCAACTCTTTTAAGTGTCTACTTCCACTTGTCCGCTGACTTTTTTTTGGATGGTGATGCCCTGCCTTTCCAGCGTTTTAGGCATCTTCCCTGACCTAAGCAAATAATTCCTTGTATTGACTCTTTCAATGCAAGGTGACTTTGCATTTTCACTTGTTAATTTCTCACACAACCATACCTGCAGTAATATGTCATTATTTAGTGTCATGAGAACCTATTAAAATCATAAAATGTTTTGCAAATATTTCAAATTTGATTTTTTACGTGAAGTAACGCATTCATCAATGTTCCCCTTCTCTGGGGTAAGGTTGCCTGAAGATTTCATTTTCTTCAGTTCTATACTTGCTTTTTATGACAACATCCAGGAACTCAAAAACCACCTTAGCCCAAGCATACTTTCTCATGCCTTCCAGTTTTTCAACAGAAGACATGTACCATTCCTTCATTGTATTTGTGTCATTGGAAAATAGGAATGTAGAATAAGAAGACATATCAGTAGTTTGACGTATCCAATCTCCTCTCCTCTTTCCCTGACCTCCGTCAGTTGTATCATGAATTACTTCTTCTATAGTCTCTGACCAGCATGTTTGATCAATTACTTTTTACTCATGTCGACCAACATTCCTCCCTTTTCCAGTACTAATATGACTGCGACAGGTGGTGCTGCAAATTCAGAAGATTATTTCCTATCTTGAACCCACCTTCTTCCACATCAAGTTCATACATTAATGACTTTGCTTCAGAGGAGGTATGTGGCTCCATCAATAAAATTGTCGATGTTACCAAACCAATGGTGGCACCACAACAAAAGCTCTTCGTCACTCATCTATCAATCAATGGTAAAGACCTTTGCCGATTGATCTCCTACAATCTTTTCTTTCACAAAGGTCATCAAGATGAACTGAGTCATCAAATCATGAAATGCTTATTCAATCTTTGCACCATGACTCAAATAAATTGGCATCTCTTCATCATCAATCACATGTTACAAGCTTAATTTTCTTCTATTTTCGATGATCATCTCCCTCATTGGCGAACACTTTAAAGTAGGCTCCGACTTTGATTTGCTCAAATCATCCCAAACCGTCATCGACAAATATATGCTCAAACAGATGAAAATTGAGGATAAAAAAGCCACTGGTGAAGCAACTCCTGGAAATGAAGAGGATCACTCCAACAATGATGACCAATCCCCGAATGACGAAGAAATGGCCGACTCTCAATCTTTGTCTCCCACTCTAACCGAACCAGCAATTGACCCAAGATGGGATCCAAAAGTGGTACACTCACTCATTATGGCCATCCAGTTTGGATGCTCAATGGAACTCATAGGCATATCGGCTCAACAGGATTGAGGACAGGAATTGCCATGAGATCCAAGAAGTTCGTGGGCTAGTGGATAGCAATTACAAAGGAATAGAAGAACTCACCGACAATTTCCATGCTTTCCAGTTGACGACATTGAATTCGCTCAACAAAATCAACAACCAAATTAATGCGGTTGGAGATTCTCGCCAAGCGTTCATCGATTCTCAAAATGAGATCATGGATTTCCTATGCAATATGAACAAGTCGAACAACTAGCACATTTGTTCATTTGGTGAACCGCTATGTGTTTTGTCGTTAGTTTTACACTTGGGTTTCCATTGATTTCCCATGATCCCGCCTCAAATGTTGAGAAAGGAAAAGGAAAAGTGGGCATGAATTCCTCAGAGTGCACAAACAACCCCCATCCACAGAGTCAAATTGAATCTATAAGTCAATAAAGCCTCCCTCGAAAAAATAACCATATGTAAAGATAGCTAGATGAATATACTAATCACGAATCAACAAAATGAAATCTCTTACCAAATGTACTACTCCGACCAATGTTCCATTTTATGGTTTATTGACTTCCTAATTGACTCTGTGATTGTTGCATGCAAACTTGATGTAAACGTATTCCTTTTATTGTGTTGCAAAATTACATTTCAATTGAGTACTCACTTAATGTTTACTCGTGTGAATTACATGACGCAATCATGCATTAATACTCACATTCGACTATTAGTGTTCACAAATGTACAATTTGTGGTGGTGTATTATTGTATCATTATAGTGATAATCGTGTTTGTCCATTACATCTATGTATATGAAACATCTGTTTATTAATTTTGTTACAACCTTACACTGAGAACTTAATCGTGTAGAATTTTTCCAATCTACATTCCTTAATTTTCTTCCTTCGCCAAAAAATCTTATCATTCTATTGTCTTGTCTTGTCTTAAATTGATAGGACACAACCTTTCATTACACGGCCTACAATATCATAGGTTGTATTGTGGTAAATTAATAGATCTTGACCTAGAAAGGACATCTCATGTCAATGACATAAGTGGGAATCCATATCCACTTTTCATTGAGAAAGGACCTTAGTGTCCTTTAAAGGATATAGCTATCCTTTAAAAGAACTCAATTTGGGAAATTGGAAGCCATGCACAATTTAAACCTTATAGGTAAGCGGTCGACCAGACCCATTGCGGTTCATTAAAATGTGCTACACAGACCGCCAAACACATCTCAGCCACCGAAATCCTTCATAAATAACATACTGATTCTTTAAATGAAAGACTTGAGGTTTAAAGGATAGGCTTGAGGTTAAAGTTTAGCATCGTGTTTTAAAGGAGATAGGTGTCCTTTTGAGGGCCGGCTTGTCGTTTAAGGAGTAAGGACCCTATCAAGTTTCAAGGACAGACTTCTGCCTTAGAGGACACATTAGTCCTTTCAAGGACATGATCACCCCTTAAAAAAATAAGCATCCTTTAAAGTTAATCTACAGACATTAGTGTATAGGCAGATTCATGCTTCAAATCCCATGAAACAAAATGTTGAGAATTAAATTTATACCGCAAGTGCACGGCGTCAATGGAGACGTGACAAATACGGGTCGAACACAAGGAGGGAGAGATTTTGTTATTAGTGTGATTTCGATTGGGGGAAAGAAGGAGAGAAGAAATAATTGGGTTTTGATATTTTTGGGTTTTAATTATCTAAAGCAAGAACAAGAACAATTAAAATTAAAACAAGAACAAAGAGGTGAATTCCGTCGGGTGGAGGTTTAGATTTAAGGTTTAGATTAGAGAATTGAGAAACTTATAATAAATCATATTAGTTATAAAGCATTACATGATAAATGATTTAACATAAACTCAAGTAATCAAAATATACTAACACGAAATTAAAATAATAACATTCATTCATCTTCTCTTCACCCTAAATCCGTCACCTCCACCCTTTGGAAGGAGTTAGAAACTCATAGAGAGAGGAAGAAGGGGTCCTTGAGACATTACAAAAGAAAACTAAAAGTAAGAAATAAAAGACAGAATTTTATTAATGAAAAGGAAGAATACAAAACTAAGATTAAAAATAAAAACTACCACCCTTCTAACATCGTTCTCGGGTCTATTTATAGTTGCTACAAGGGATCTAGGTATAATATTGGAAAGTACACGTGTCCAGACACGACTGGACAAAATTGGAGCACACAGATCGCTGAGGGGGCGGTGTTTCCGCCGCACAATGTATGTGATATGCGGCGATTTCGCCGCACAATCTTCTCTGATTTAATCCGGATTTTTTTGCTGGTAGTTTATGGTATGATTTGATCCTCCTTTGCGCGTCTGGATGATTTCTTTCCATTCTTTTGAGCTCCGGATTAATTCCTTTATATGTTTGGAGATTTACATTGATTTTTCTTTAGATTTTCTCCAAGATAATATTTTGGTGCTTTAATTGCAATTAGGTCCTTGACTTTTTTGCAATTAAGTCCCCGACTACTTTTGTGCTTAAGTCCTTGTTCTTTTTGCAATTAGGACTTGAATGCTTTTATGCTTGGATACATTTCCATTCGTAACCCGATAATCTTGAACTTGGTCTTTATGATAGAAATGAGTCTTTTGCACGCGTTTATGCTCGGGATGTGGGTAAATTGCATTCAGGTCCCTGTGTTCTGTAAATAAGACTAAACACATACCTTAGTAGCATTTATTGATGTAAAAGTAATCTAAATGAAAGACATATGATGCAATGTATGCAATGCATCAAATACCCCCACACCTAGATTTTGCTAGTCCCTAGCAAAACAGAATATAAGAAAAATGAAAACAGGGAAATCCTAACTCACTTTCGTAGGAATCACGGTTGCACTTAGCATGTGCAACAAGCCGTTAAACCTCCTTGTTGCCAAGGGGGAGGAGTGTTGTCTCCTGAGGGTTTTCAGCGGATATACCCACAAAATCCTGAATCAACATTTCATTAATAGTTCTCAATATTCCTACCTCAACCTTATACATCTCACTGAGAATTCTTGCATGCTCATTATATAAATCTAACTCATTAAAAATATGACTTGGTCTTTGTTCCTCCAACATTTACACCACTAACCCTTCTACACATGATATCACTTGAATTATTTTGCACGCCTCCTCTGGTGGTGAAGTATCATTTGGATCAACCATGGCATGGATCATTCTTTTAGTTTTGGGCCTTGAGTATTTTTTTTTCTTTTCTTCCGTGATTCAACACATTTGCTTTTTGACACTTTTACCCTTTTTGCATTCGTGTAGCGAGTTTGGTCGATAATCCCGAGCTGTTAGACTCAAGTTACCGGGTTTCAAGATACCCCTACGGACCAGTGACTCAAAGGCTTGGGCTTTTGTAATCATTTTGCAAAATGTGTTTTCTTCACTTTATTCCTTTATTTTTACTTTTATTTTCCTCAAGGCTTAATTGCTATTAGAAGTCCACACTTCCCGGTATATTTTCCTCAACCTCTGCTTTTTATCAACCACTTCAAAGATTTGATTCATCCAATTTAAGTGCATACATGTCTTAAAGGGCAATGGGTTATTTCTTTGGAACTTAGATTTATGTCATAATTTCTACAAGCAGAGCTATATAATAAGGAACAAAAACTCAATGCAATTTGTACACGGGTTTTGGCAGTTCAATCTTAAGCTATGTCATGAAACATTGATTTTTTTTAAAATAAAAGACAGAATATATAGATAAATATATACATAAACACCCCCCCCACACCTAAATCATGCATTGTCCTCAATGTATGCAAATATAAAGCAAATGCACTTATTACCTTGGTGAATTGCGGTGGAAGGATGGAATTTGCTCAAAGTCAACCATAGTCAGAACTAGATTGAATGACACCATATTGGTGCATGTATCCAGTTGAATTGTTCCCCATGTTGCAATGAGATTCCTGAGTCACAGGTTCCACACCCCTCACATAAATTGGTTCTCTTATTTGCTCGAGTGACGGTGGGTGTGTAGATGAATTCCTCCCTTTTTTCTTACTTCCTTTTTGATTTTGTGATGATTCAGAAATATTATAGATTCGTGATTTCATCACAACGTCACTTTGATTGCATATTATTTCTGGCTCACTATCAATATGAAAGATATTAAATTCAGCTTTTAAGTTCCCAAAAGATAATTGCACGAGCCCATTACGACAGTTTATCAATGCTTCCGAAGTGGCTAAAAAGGGTCTGCCTAGAATTACAGGGATTTGTCGGTTAGGATTTACAACAGGTGCGGCATCTAGTACGACAAAATCCACTGGGTAAATGAAGTCACCAACCTTGATCAAAACATCCTCTACTATACCTCTTGGCTTCTTAATAGAACAATCAGCAAATTGAAGGGTTGTCTTAGAGGGTTTTAGTGGACCAAGGTTCATTTGCTCATAGACAGAGTACGGGAGTAGGTTAACACTAGCACCAAGGTCTAGAAGGGCTTTGTTGATAAAAGTATCTCCTATTGAACATGAAATTGTGGGACACCGATGATCCTTATATTTTATAGGAGATGTGTTGGACAAAATAGAACTTATGTTTGCAGTTAAGAACGCCTTCTTTGGTACGTTCGTTTTTCTCTTTTTAGTGCAAAATCTTTTAAGAATTTAGCATAAGTAGGTATTTGTTGAATCATGTCTAAGAGTGGAATGTTCACCTTAACTTGCTTAAATACTTCCAAGATTTTCTCTATTTGTGCACTTGAGTTCTTTTTGAGTCTATTTGGGAATGGAGCTTTAGGAACATAGACTCGCTCAGGTTCAGGTTGAGCTATGGGTTTAGGTTGAGTAGGTGGGTTGGGCGTTTCAGATTGGACGTCAGGTTCAATGGTTAGGTCATTTATGGTAGCTTGATGGCTCGATTGATTAGATGTTCTAGGATTTACAACATTATTATCAATCTGTCTTCCGGACCGTAATGACACTACTGCATTTATTTGTTGGAACGGTCCTTCCTCATTAACCATTTGAACCGGTCTAGGGTTGTTATTTCCTGAAGGTGGTTGATAGGATTGATATGAATTATTAGATCTAGGGTTCACCTCAGGTTGACTTGGAAACCGACCCTTTTCTCTTTCACCTACTATTTGTGCTAGTTGGCTGACTTGTGTCTCTAGCCTTTGGAAGGTCTGGTTGGTTGTTTGTATAAAAGTTTTCATCAAATTTTCCAAGCTTGTCAACCTAACCTCATGATCGTTATTGTTACTAAACCCAGATGATGTATTATTTTGGTTATACGGGTTTGGTTGTTGTCTAGGAGGTTGACCCTGTTGGTTTGATGAGAAATTGGAATTATTACGCCAACCCGAGTTATAGGTTGATGCGTATGGGTCATTTCTAGCATGGTTATACATGGCATTAACTTGGTCCCATTCCGCACAATTCTCCTTTACATGACCAGTCTGACCACATCTAGACCATGGGATAGTCGAGGCTTGATTCACTCGGTTTTGGGTTTGTAGCTCTAAACTTTCCATTCTGCGCATAAGGGTAGCTAGTTTTGCTTCAGCCGCTATGTTGGCATCTACAGCTAAGACACCTGGTTTGGTTGACTTGCTATTCTAGATCCAATACTCGGGTTAAGCGGTGTTCTAGCATTGTCCCATTGCATACTGTTTTCAGCTAATTCCTCAAGGAAAGTCCAGGCATCATTTTCATTTTTCGACATAAAGTTCCCTTGGCTTACGGATTCTACCATAACTCTAGATGTGGGTGTCAATCCCTCATAAATAATTTGGCATAATTGCCATCTTAGAATTCCATGATGAGGGCATTGGGTCAGAACACTTTTGAATCTTTCTAGATAGGAATAGAACGGCTCGCTCTCAGACTGAACGAATGCAACAATTTCATTCCTAATCCTCATAGTCTTATGGTTGGGGAAATATTTTTTTAGGAAAACTTGAACAAATTCAGCCCAACTTCTAATGGATCTTTCGGCTAGACTATATAGCCATTTCTTAGAGTCGTCCTTCAGTGCTAGAGGCACGAATTTTAGACGCACTGCCTCCTCAGGGATATGCTGGTATTGCATAAGAGAGCAGATTTCCTCAAATTCTCTAAGGAAGAGATATGGGTCTTCCCTAGAGGTGAACTTAGGCAACATACTCATGTATTGTGCCTTAAGTTCGAAGTCGCGACCCGGTATGGTGGGCATAACGATGCACGATGGCTGAGCAGCCATCGCTGGATAGCATCGATCCCTCAGAGTTATGGGTTGCACAACAGGTGGGTCCACTACGTTCTCACCCATTGGATCTGGGTGAGGTGGTGCAACAGGTGGATTGGGGCTAAGTTCCAGACTGGAATCTAGATGAACTCGTGAGAGTCGATTACTCAAGTCCCGAATCCAAATCTGAGTGCACCGGGTTGAATCAATTTTTGAATTCAAATTCGAAATTTAAATTCGAAATTTAATTTCAAGAATTAATTACAAATTTTATTTTTTTCGTTTTTTTTTTCAAAAGGGAAACAAACAATAGAATGGGGCAAGATGAGAAAGGAATCCTAATCTAGAGAATTTAGGTGAGAAGAGAAAGAAGACTCAGATGAGAAGGGAAACCTAACTCTAAAGATAGAAAGAGGGTTGGTCAGAAAATTCCTAAGAAAGCACGATTCAAACAATCCTAGATCTAGTGTCGCTTAGATCTAGACGACTCCTAACTGGTTGAGTCGAATTGATTTGCTTGATTCACCTCCCTCACTAATCAAACCAACTTGGCCAGGCCGTGTATAGCTAGTGGGGGAGCTTCCGACAGAGTCGGTGCCAATTAGACAACCACTTCGCTTGGAAGACTTACGTCAACACAAAAACACTTTCTAGACACCAAATTAAATTCAATCGGCTTCAGGTCATAGTAAGTAAAACCAATTCTTCTCCTTAAATGAGTCCGAGTCCTTAGGGGCCAATGTCTAATTGATTTTAAATTTAAGGCTTAGGTGACACTTTAGGATTGTGATTTGTGGACCACGGAAGGGTGATGAAATCCCCACCGTATCTTTGCCTATGGAGTTGCCCTTAAGATAGTTTAACTTAGATCTAGCAAAGATAGTTAAACAATGGTCTTTAGTGGGGGGCAATTGCAAGGTTGTATGCAAACTAAATTATATGCTTAAATGCAATCGTTAAAACGCGATACGTACCTTGCCTCCAGCACTCTTCAACAATAAAAATAATTTGCAAGAATTTAGCAAGAATAATGCAAACAAAACTTTATATGATGCATGCACTAAGTTCTTCTAGTTTTGCCAATTTTTAGGTCAGAATTGAATTATTGCCAATTATGGAATTTAAGCTTAACACGTTCTATGAAAAGGAAATTTTCTGAAACTAGAAATTACGAGGAAAAAGGCAACGAAGGTTACCTACGCAATGCTCAGTCGGGTTCGCCGCCCGCTCTCGAAATTTCAGTAGCTCCACGCGTCCACCCAGAGATGGTGCTAACCCCAGAAAAATTTGAAGCCCAGATGCTTCACTTGTACGGTGATTTCGCCGCCCTTGTTGCTTAGACTGCGCTCAGATTTCGCCGCGCGCTCTGTTGTCTCCTGAAACACAAATCCAAATAGTTAGATCGCGCACAAGATAAACAGAATAAAATCGAAATCAACAAAAAAACAAAATCTGCGTCGCCTCCTCGGCAACGGCGCCAAAAACTTGTTGAGAATTAAATTTATACCGCAAGTGCACGGCGTCAATGGAGACGTTGCAAATACGGGTCGAACACAAGGAGGGAGAGATTTTGTTATTAGTGTGATTTCGATTGGGGGAAAGAAGGAGAGAAGAAATAATTGGGTTTTGAGATTTTTGGGTTTTAATTATCTAAAGCAAGAACAAGAACAATTAAAATTAAAACAAGAACAAAGAGGTGAATTCCGTCGGGTGGAGGTTTAGATTTAAGGATTAGATTAGAGAATTGAGAAACTTATAATAAATCATATTAGTTATAAAGCATTACATGATAAATGATTTAACATAAACTCAAGTAATCAAAATATACTAACACGAAATTAAAATAATAACATTCATTCATCTTCTCTTCACCCTAAATCCATCACCTCCACCCTTTGGAAGGAGTTAGAAACTCATAGAGGGAGGAAGAAGGGGTCCTTGAGACATTACAAAAGAACACTAAAAGTAAGAAATAAAAGACAGAATTTTATTAATGAAAAGGAAGAATACAAAACTAAGATTAAAAATAAAAACTACCACCAAAGACTAAGGACCCTTCTAACATCGTTCTCGGGTCTATTTATAGTTGCTACAAGGGATCTAGGTATAATATTGGAAAGTACACGTGTCCAGACACGACTGGACCAAATTGGAGCACACAGATTGCTGAGGGGGCGGCGTTTCCGCCGCACAATGTATGTGATATGCGGCGATTTCGCCGCACAATCTTCTCTGATTTAATCTGGATTTTTGCTGGTAGTTTATGGTATGATTTGATCCTCCTTTGCGCGTCTGGATGACTTCTTTCCATTCTTTTGAGCTCCGGATTAAGTCCTTTATATGTTTGGAGATTTACATTGATTTTTCTTTAGATTTTCTCCAAGATAATATTTTGGTGCTTTAATTGCAATTAGGTCCTTGACTTTTTTGCAATTAAGTCCCCGACTACTTTTGTGCTTAAGTCCTTGTTCTTTTTGCAATTAGGACTTGAATGCTTTTATGCTTGGATACATTTCCATTCGTAACCCGATAATCTTGAACTTGGTCTTTATGATAGAAATGAGTCTTTTGCACGCGTTTATGCTCGGGATGTGGGTAAATTGCATTCAGGTCCCTGTGTTCTGTAAATAAGACTAAACACATACCTTAGTAGCATTTATTGATGTAAAAGTAATCTAAATGAAAGACATATGATGCAATGTATGCAATGCATCACAAAACGTCGCAAAAAATCCAAGAAATAGAAAGTCACACCAAGGACAAGTAAAACAGACATGACATTTCAGTACAGCGTAATGGGGTCTATAAATTCCTCTCATCTCTAGTCATATTTCAGTGTTCCCTAGCCTTCTTAGGCCTAGTACTATTTCAGTTCGTTTCCATCATGCACAAATGGCCTACAATGATCACTACTCCAACGATGATGAGGATTACGTAATCGGAGGACCCCGGGTAAACATTATCCACCCAGCGCTCGCGAGAAGCCGACAGACTATGAAGCTTAACTATGTTATATGGTGCGCTTGCAGGAGATATATGATTAGAGCACTCACTTCCAATGGATTTGGCATTAATTTGGTTTACTACAAAACCTGTTTGATGTTAGATTGGGTTTCTAGAGAAAACCCTTTTAACGTTAGATTGGTTTTCCTAGAAAATCAATCTGCGTTAATTAGATTGGTTTGCTGAAATAGTTTGGCCAAAACTCAAAAGCATTCTCCTGCATACCAATCTATCGAGCCCCATTCTACGAAGGGCTCCTGGACATTTTTTTTGCACAAGTGACAAGTTGTTTGTCATCTAACTGTTTGTTGTCCAAAACCATTTTCTTGGAAACCAATCAAACCGAATCCCTTCTGATGGAGAAAATTAATACATGGGCTCCTGGACAAGGAATTTAGTTGTGTTCTTTAGCACAAGTTATTGTTGTCATCTTTCTATTTTTGTTATCGTGTGTATGTAACCTGAAAATTTTAATTAATTGAAATTGTGCTTCTGGAATATTCTGAGATTCTTATCAACACAATTTCATGAATGAAGAGAATTAGAATAAATATAATTAACAAGTCACATAAGAATATGTGACCTATAGGAGGATCTAAGTTATGCTGGAAATGATATAAACATTTAATATCATAAACTATAAATGGTATCTAGCTACACATTTTAGTTACACAACTAACAAAGATGTTTTGTTCACTCGAACAGAACATGATCCATTTAGTGATATTTAAGATATCACTTGTGTCTATCCCTTGCCTCATGATATTAGGAATATTATACAAAGTAGGAATGTGTCATCTTTGTATTATATTTTTTCTTCTTGATCTCATAAGCTTATTATATATATGTAACTATACATAAGTTACATTGTGCACATTATAATTTTGCTTTATCAAGGGGACCAATAATATCATCACTCAAATGAAAAGGGATAATGATAATCTTTGACATATCATATTTTCCAACACAAGTTATGTATAATCAACTAATATCTTTATCACTATGCATAATGATAGCTTTTGATAATGATCAAAATACACACTTCTCATGTGAAAAGACATAGGTCTCATATCTTAGGATCCAAAGACACAATGAAAACATTAATGAAAGAAACACAATTCCATAATGTTTCATTTATAAGGTCTATTCAATATATGAAAGAAAATATTCTCCATTTGATATACTCATGTTGTTAAAATATTTGTAGAGCTACAATATCATTTAAGTTACATGACAATCTTATCTCGGTAATTAATGTTTCTTGTCAATCACCATGATTGTGAATCACTTTTGATTTATGTAAACCATTATCTTTTAGAGCTCTACGGTTAAGGACCAAAAGTCTTTTCCTTAACAATTCTAAAAGACGAATACATAAATCATGGAACAAAATGTTTATACATTCAATTCATAATAAAAGACATATAAAAAAATACTTTTAGAACACATATTCTTTTCGCCTATGGCTTGGGATAAGGGTTTGGGGAATGGATCAATTGTGTTGTTCTTTGTGTCCACCCATAATAAATGTATTTTGCCTCTGTTGATGAAATCACGGGTGACAATGTACTTCCGATCCATGTACTTCACCTTGTGATGTAATTTAGGATCCTTACTCGAGGGAACTTGATTGATAGTTTTAATTAACCGCAAGTGCACGGCCGCGTTGAAGCGGTGGCAAATACGGGTTGATCCACATGGAGGTGTGTCAACTTTAGTTTGTGCAAAGGCGAGTGGGAAAGAAAGGAGAGAAAGGAGTTATGATCTACACTACACTACAATGCAAAAGTAAATGGAAAATAACCAATAAAACTAAACCCCAAAGGGGGTAGAGAAATAATGTGAATACAAAGAAGTATATAAGTGTGTGTATTCAATTTATGGTCATCACAACATGTAGTGCATGAAAATCATAAAAGTAAATCCAACTTTTCCTCCACATGAAATAAGATAAGATCATATCATTAAAACATACAAGACAATAATTGGACTGAAGCTAAATGAACTCATGTATAAAGACTAGACCCTACTATGCCTCCACATGAAATAAGATAACACAATATCATTAAAACATACAAGACATTAACCAAGGTAAAGGCAACAAGAGTACATGCAACTACAAATTGTGTTTCCAATATTAATTCCATCCATATCCTCACCTTATTATTCCCCATAAAATAGGTCCACTAGTCTAAGCATATGCTAAGCTTCATTCAAGAGCATTAGCATATCAAAGATAAGAGTGAAATCCCATTAGATGATTATGGAAATCATGTAAGGTCAACGGATTAAGATAACACACACCTAATACAACACATTATTGTATCACATATTTCTCCACCCACAAATGGGGATGAAACTACTCACTAATCATTACACTAACTACATTAACAAAATGAAACATTGTACTGAAATGAAATTAAACTCCTCATGAGGTGTGGAGTTTCCTGATTTGCTCATTGGTTCTTTAAGCTTTCATCTGGGTCCTTCCCTCTTGCATCTCACTCCTCAAGTCTTGCAAGTCAGTCCTTTCCCTTGCTTCTAGGTCCTTTTATGCCTCTTCTCCTCAATCACGTTTATTCCTAAAACTCAAACATAAAACTCAGTACGTAGCATTGTTTAGGCTCAAGATAATGGATATAAGACACAAATATATGCATGATATGATGTCAATCAAATACCCCCACACCTAACTTTTGCTAGTCTCGAGCAAAACAAAGAAAGAGAAAAATAAAAGAAAGGAAAAAGCATACGAAAAACAGGGAAATCCTAACTCACTTTCGTAGGAATCACGGTTGCAATTTGCACGTGCAACAAGCCGTTAAACCC
The DNA here is from genome assembly GCA_963682175.1 of Triglochin maritima. Classification (NCBI taxonomy): domain Eukaryota; kingdom Viridiplantae; phylum Streptophyta; class Magnoliopsida; order Alismatales; family Juncaginaceae; genus Triglochin; species Triglochin maritima. The sequence goes on from OY821785.1 coordinate 17,797,128, forward strand.
CATTGTCGCCAAGGAAGAGGAGTGTTGTCTCCTGAGGGTTTTCAGCGGATACACCCACAAAATCCGAACAAAGATGCATTATTCAATCTAGCTACACGACTCGATGGCTCATTTTGTCGATCATTGGACGCGGTAATGCTACATGCCGACTCTATATATGTAATCACTCCACACACGTAGCCTAATCAATCATTCATGAAAGTTAATTAAGGACTTAAGTGCAAGACATGGACAACCTCAACATCCTCAAGTGAGAGAAAGTGTAAGGTCCATTAAGGTTCTTATTTGCATTACCATTTCTTTTCTTTTTGTTTCTTTTCTTCTTTTTTCTGTCTTCTTTTCCTTTTATTAGTTGGAGTTTCATTCTCCCTGGGTCAGGTTTCGTGTATCACTGCCTATGAAAACTTACACTATCACGTACACCTTTCCCCAAATCTCCACATAGGGCAATCCCTACCACCCGTGTAACGGGAGTTCGGTCGGTGCATCCCAAGTCAGATGACTCGAAAGCACCAGGCACAAAGTCCATTTAGACCTACTTTCCCGAGTGATAGGAGCCGCGCGAGAAGAGAGAACACCTACTCACTTATTTCTTATCTACACACGTTCCAAAACCCCTACACTTAATGTCTCACAACAAGATTTAAAGGGTCCTTGACTACAATAAACTTCCTTAAATTAACAGACCCGAATTATTAACTCACTAGGTTCAGGGTGGATTTCATTAATTGTTTGACTACTGAAACCCTATGATTACTCGCCCCTGAGGGAAAACCGGGGTGCATCCTAACGACTAGATAAGTCTTAACATAATGCATCAAGTTCAACACAATTTTGGGAGTTTTCTTTTTACTTTGCCTCTCAACGGTTTTGCATATGCTTAACACACGCAAAACCCACAAAACATTTTCTTTAGCAAACACATGAAGATTTTGAAAGAAATGTGAAAATTTTAAAAGCACTAGGCAATCAAAAGAAGACAAAGTCACCCAAGGATCATGACAAGCAGATATATCGATATTAAATTCAACACACTAGCATGACCCTATCAATGCACACAAAAGAAAACAAAATCAAAGGAAAAGACTCGACTATGTACACACGTAAAACACCCCCCACACCTACTTCATGCATTGTCCTCAATGGATGTGGGCAAGATACTACATGAATTTATGCATGAAAATGGAAAGATCTCACCAATATGAAGCGCAAAAGGAAGTTCAAGGTTATGTTGATGGACAAAAACCCGAATTCCCTCAAAACCTGTGAGATGATAAACAAGGGATACAACTACATGAAAGAAATGGGGCCAAATACTCAAGGGTTGGAGCCCATAACAATCGATGCTCACTGAAGGAGTCTTTTTTTAACTATGTACAACAATGGGCTCCCATCTTAATATGTCAAGGGACATCAAATGGGAACCTGCCATCTCTCGAGCCAAAAATGCACATGCATGGGCTCGCAACATACAAAACAGAATTGCTTGACCACCCGACACCCTTATAAGCATTGTGGTCATTTGATGTTTCTTGAGAGTGAGCAATACAGGTGGCATGAATGAGAGGTGAACCTCGGTCAGATTGTTTGAAATGAAGGGTATCAGGTGGTTGATTCTTAACCCACATGGGGTCCTCAACAGATACAAAATGAAGAGCATGTGGCCCAGAGGCCATAAAAATGGTATCTTGTGGATTAAGAGCCACATGATCAAAAGGATGTGGCTCAAAGGCCACAGGATCAAAAGGATGTGTCTCAAAGGCCACGAGATCAAAAGGATGTGGCTCAAAGGCCACGGGAGGAAAAGGATGTGGCTGAAAGGCCACGTGATCAAAATGATGTGGCTCTAAGTCCACATGATCAGAAGATAATGCACCTTCTTGTGCCAGCCCAGGTGAAACATCTTCACCACTTTCAGGATCTCCGTCGAAAAATTCTCTGAAGTACTTGAAGGTGCCCTCAACTTCAATCTCATCCATGCCCTGGATAAGGTTGACCCCAGCAGGGTCATGGAAGGAACCCGGCTTCTTGCCGATGGTGAAGATGTTGAAATTAGCACATTGAGTACCATAAGTCAAGTGCCTCAGACCATTGCGACAATTGATCAAGGCATTGGATGTCGCTACAAATGTTTGCCCCAGAATGACAGGAATTTGTCCAAGTGGGTTTGGCACAGGTTCAGTATCCAAAACAAAGAAGTCGACTGGATAAATGAACCCTCCCACTTTGATCAGTGTTGAACGTTTTAATTAAACCGCAAGTGCACGGCCGCGATGAAGCGGTGGCAAGTACGGGTCGTCCTCAGGGAGGTGAGTAGCATCTTGCTTGTACGAAATCAAGTGGCAAAAAGAGGGGGAAGAGAGTTGGTTACGCTACTCTACACTAAACTATGCTAAGAAGTATGAAATGCGAAACAAAGAAATAAACGATCAAATAAAAACTAAGCTAAGAACAAAACAAGAATGCAGGAATTTCAGGAATGGAAAACCCCTAAGGGGTGGAGTGAGTGCACACAAGCAAAGAGGTGGGTGTAGAATACATTCTTTAAGCACATGAAGGTGGTGTTTATCAAGCATAGGAAGTGTCTAAATGTTATGGCAAAACCTATCAATCTATTCACCAACTTAGTTGATTAACATTTATATATGCAAGGTGTTTATTTTAGAACCTAAACAAGCATGAGAGGTGTCTAATCATTTTGGCAAAACTCATAAAGTTATAAATTCTATCCTAAACAAGCAAGCATACATTCATGTTTTATCAACACATAAAAAATAAAGCATTCATCCCATTCTCTAATGCATGTATGTACATCTACTCCACCCCCCAAAGGGGATGGAACTACTCACTAAACATTGCACTAATTATTAAACTAAGCAAAGAAAGCATATTAAAACTAAGCTAGAAATAAAAGACGATTAAACTAAAACATGCACAAACAATAAAAGAAGCATAAACAAACAATGAAAGAAACACAAAACTTTATTGATAAAATGACTCACATTAAAAGTAGCATCCTCCTACTTTAGTGTGTGCTTCAAGGCCTCACTTCTAGTAGGAAGAATAGCCACTTAAAATATGGAGTCCTTACAAAAGGAGGTGAAGAGTTCTATTTATAGGCATGGAAAAAGCTAATCCGGGACAATCCCCCGATGTGGGACTAAACAGATACCACACATAGCCTAAACATCCTCTAATACATGTGCTGGAGAAATTGGAGCGCATTTGGGCCAAAAGTGACCGCCAATTAGCGGTCTTGGACCGCTAATTAGCGGTTTACAGTGTCCGGATCGCTGTGGAATTTCTTGTGGGCTTTTCTGGAAGGCTTTGTTGGTATTTGATGCATCTAGTTTGCATGTTGGAGCTCCGACCCGAATAGAATTGCCAAAATACTCCCCATGATGGTGAGGAGTATTCTGTTTTGCTCTTAGGTCCTTCTGTCTTGCAATCAGGTCCTTCTTCCTTGCATCTTGGTCCCCAGATCTCACAATTCAGTCCTTTTTTCCAGCTTTTGGGTCCTTTTATGCTTCATCTCTTCAAACCTATTTATTCCTGAAAACTAAACATAAAACTCGTGACATAGCATTGTTTAGGTGAAAGATAATGGATATAAGATACAAATATGAGCATGAAATGATGTCAATCAAATACCCCCACACCTAACTTTTGCTAGTCCCGAGCAAAACAAAGAAAGAGAAAAGCATGCGAAAAACAAGAAATCCTAACTCACTTTCGTAGGAATCACGGTTGCACTTAGCACGTGCAACAAGCCGTTAAACCTCCTTGTCGCCAAGGAGGAGGAGTGTTGTCTCCTGAGGGTTTTCAGCGGATATACCCACAAAATCCAAACAAGATGCATTAATCAATCTAGCTACACGACTCGTTGGACTTATTTTGTCGATCATGGGATGCGGTAATACTACGGGTCGACTCTATATATGTAATCGGTCCACACACCTAGACTAATGAGTTATTCGTGAGAGTTAACTAAGGAATTAAGTGAAAGACATGGGCAACCTTAACTTCTGAATGTGATACAACGTGTAAAGTCCATTTTGGTTCTTATTTGACTCTTTTTTTTCTTTTTTTCTTTTTTTTTCTTTTTCTTTGGAGCATTTATTGGTTGGTGTTTGATTCTCCCAGGGTTAGGTTTCATGCATCATTGCCTATGAGGACTTACACTATCACGTACACCTTCCCCCAAATCTCCACATAGGGCGATCCCTACCACCCGTGTAACGGGAGTTCGGTCGGTGCATCCCAAGTCAGATGACTCGAAAGCACCAGGCACAATGTCCCCTCAGACCTACTTTCCCGAGTGATAGGAGCCGTGCGAGAAGAGAGAACACCACTTATTTATCTACATGGGAACCAAAACCCCTACACTTAAGTTTCACAAAAAGAGATTAAGGGCCCTTGACTACGACAAACTTCCATATACTAACAGACACGAATTATTTGACTCACTAGGTTCAGGGTGGACTTCTTTAAATTTTTTGAGTACTGAAACCCTATGATTACACCCCCCCCCCCCCCCCCCCCCCCCCCGAGGGAAAACCGGGGTGCATCCTCACGACTCGATAAGACCTAAAGCCAGTAAACTAGAAATCCTAATGCATCAAGTTCAAGACAATTTTGGGAGCTTTCTTTTTACTTTGCCTCTCAACGGTTTTGCACATGCTAAACACACGCAAAACCCACAAAAACATTTTCTTTCGCAAACACATGAAGATTTTGAAAGAAATGTGAAAATTTTAAAGCACTAGGCAAGCAAAAGAAGACAAGTCACCCAAGGATCATGACAAGCAGATATATCAATGTTAAATGCGGCACACTAACATGACCCTAACAATGCACACAAAAGAAAACAAAAAAATCAAAAGAAAAGACTCGACTATGTACACACGTAAAACACCCCCCACACCTACTTCATGCATTGTCCTCAATGAATGTGAACAAGATACTACATGGATACATGCATGAAAAAGGAAAGATCTCACCAACATGAAGTACAAAGGGACGTTCAGGGTCATGTTGATGGACACAAACCCAAATTCCCTCAAAACCTGTGAGAGCTGAAGAAGGGAGATAAATACGTGAAGAGATTGGGCCCAAGTACACAAGGGTTGGGGCCCACAACAATTGATGCTCACTGAAGGAGTCTTTTATTACACACTTCTTCTTTTCTTTTTTTTTTCTCTTTTTTTGTTTTTTTGTTTTTTTTTGTTTTTACAAGATATATACATCAACCAAGATATTCTCATAATCATTTGGTCAAGGAACATCAAATGAGAACATCAAGTCATGAGGACCAGAGACTTGCCGAGATGGGCAAACTCCACTGGTACTCTGAGGTGTCATGAGGGGTGAAAGGTCAAAGCTGAAAGGCTCGAACCCCTCATGATATTGGTTGGGTGTGGGCAACAAAGAATGAAGTTGTGTTGCCTCGCTAGGGTTTAATTGCTCATCGAAGAAAACCCTCCAACCAATAGGCGGGTGCATCGGAATGAGTTCCTCAGACTCATTCGATGGATGCAGCAGACATGCATCACTAAGAATGGGGCTTCTCCCCAAGTCATCCAACAAGGACCTCCCACCATCATTTAGATCATCAAGCATAAGCTCGGTCATAGGTGGGTCCTTGTTGGAGTCAATATGAAGCTCAAATGGCTCAATGGCCATGGGACATGAGGTAGAGACACCTTCTGGTATAGGCATATGATGAGGTGTCTCACTCTCACTAGTACTCTCAACTGAATCATGCAACGAACACTCCCTTTGGACATTCATGTTCGAGGTCAGCTCACTCTGTTGCATTGCAAAGACAGGCAATGAGTCTTCGCTGACCCTACAAACATTCTCAACGGGTTGCATTGGTGTTAGAGGTGTTCGTTGATTTTGTGGTGCTTTCTCCAATTGGCGGATGAGATTGAGATTTAAAGGTTCATCCATGGGTTCTTGTTGCCTACCAGAGTTGAACACATGAAACTCGGCACTCATGTTACCGAATGAGAGCTTCATGAGACCATTTCTACAATTAATCAAGGCATTGGAGGTTGCCAGAAATGGTCTACCCAAAATCAAAGGTATTTGAGAGTGGGTGTTCGCAACAGGATTGGTATCGAGGACAACAAAATCGACTGGAAATATAAAATCTCCAACTTTGATAAGCACATCCTCGATAATCCCCATGGGAATACGAATGGATCTATCCGCCAATTGGAGGGTGATCTTAGTTGGTTTCAATTCTCCCAAGTTCAACTGTTGATAAACAGAGAATGGGAGGAGGTTGACCGCTGATCCTAAATCAAGCAAAACATTGCTCAGTCTAGTGTCCCCTATCGTACACTGAATAGTAGGACACCCAGGGTCCTTGTATTTTGTGTAGGTGGGATTGGACAAAAGTGAGCTGATATTTGCAGCCAAGAATGCTTTCTTAGGAACATTGGTCTTCCTCTTGGTTGTGCAGAGATCCTTCAACACTTTGGCATATTGAGGTATTTGTTGGATGACATCCAACAAGGGGATGTTAACCTTCACTTGCTTAAACACCTCTAATATCTTGTCCATGTTGTCACTCTGCTTTTTGTTTAACCTACTTGGATAAGGAGCTTTTGGCAGGTAGGTTTTCTGCTGTGCCTGAGAAGAAAGCTTTGGTGTATTACCCTCACCCTCAGCTTCTTCTTCACCACCATTCCCACTGAGGGGCTGCATAGATGGTGGTGGGTGTGGCAAGGAAATGTGATTGTCAACCTGTTTTCCATTCCTTAAGGTCACAATGGAATTGACATGGTGAACAGGTTCCTCCACATGGTTCACTTGCCTCCCCCGAGGTACCACATTCTCATTTTGCATTTGTTGTTGTTGGTACATGCGGGGGTTAGCCTCAGGCTGGCTAGGAAAAGACCCTCTCTCTCTCTCATGTACAGACTGAGCCAATTGGCCCATCTGAAGCTCTAGAGATTTGATGGTCTGCTGATTTGAAGTGAGAACTTGACTCGTGGTTGACATAAAATTTTTCATTGAGTTTTCAAGTCCACGAGTCAAGGTCTCAAGCGAATTGAATCGGGTTTCCATATTATTGGAATTTGGGAAACCCGATTGATTGGTGGTTTGCGCTTGGGGTGACTGATAGGAATGCGCATGCATGGGAGGTTGGTGTGATTGGTAAGGTGGTCTAGAGGAGTTTGGAGGACCACCCGGGGCATTAGTTTGGTTCCATGAAAAATTGGGGTGGTTCCTCCATCCAGGATTATAAGATGATGAGTATGGGTCATTCCTGGCTCTATCAGAGACGGCGTTGACACGCTCCATCTCAGGAGGAATGGACTCACACTCGCTTTCTACATGACCTATCCTACCACATGAATGACAGGGAACTGGACCAGATGTGGACATGTGAGGTGCACTTTGTTGGTTTTGGAGCTCAATCGAATCCATACGGCGCATTAAGGCCGCCATGCGTGCCTCGGTGGCCGTAGTGGTATCGATAGCAAATGCGGAACCCGATCTAGTTGAGTTTGCATTCGCGATCCTTGCTCCTATACTAGATGATGCAGGTGGTTCCCTCACACTCTCCCACTGCATGGTTTTCTCAGCGAGGTCTTCTAGGAAGGCCCATGCCTCCCTTTCATTCTTTCCCAAGAACTCTCCTTGACACATGGACTCGAGGAGCGTTCTGGACGGGATGTGAAGACCCTCATACACAATCTGACAAAGACGCCACAACTCAATGCCATGGTGAGGGCACGAGGATAGTAGCTCTTTGAACCTCTCAAGATATGCATGAAATGGTTCGGTCTCATGTTGATAGAACGAATTGATTTCGTTCCTCAATTTTTGAGTCCGATGATTAGGAAAGTACTTCTTGAGGAATGCAGATTGAAACTCATCCCAAGTCCTAAAGGAATTCGCCTGGTTGCTGTACAACCACTTCTTGGCGTCATCCTTTAGTGCAAAAGGAACAAGCCTAAGATGAATGGAGTCTGTGCTAAGTTGTTGCAGTTTGAACATAGCAAAGACCTCCTCAAATTCCCTGAGAAAGATATAGGGGTCACCTTTCCCAGTGAAATGAGGGAGCATGGAAATAAACTGAGGCTTGACCTCAAAATGGTTCCCATTTGCCTCTGGCAATACGATGCATGAGGGCAGAGCTGTACGGCTCGGGTAGCATCGATCACGAAGAGGTATGGGAACGACAACTGGAAGCACAGGTGGAACACGTGGGTCCAGCAACTGCTCCTCTTCACGGAAATTAGCAGCCATTGGACCCAAACTACGTGCGACACGAGAGGAGGAAGGTGTCGAGAAATCGATGACCGAAGCCGGATTGACAACGCTCCTCGTCAAACGACCACTCTCGTCTCGTGTCCACGAAAGCATGCACAAAGGTGCACACACAAACCACAACTTTCTCTTTTTTTTTCTTTTTTTTTCAAATGAAGAATGTACGTAGAAGAGAATACGAGGGAACACAGGAGAGAAAGAATGACTCAGGAGAGAAGGGAAGAAGTCCTTAAGCTACGGCGGATGGGTACAGGTAGAAGCATACAAGCAAACAAGGCTCAAACAATCCTAAGGTCGCTATAGGTCCTTACAGCTAGACGACGCCTAACTGCGAGGTCACACGGCCTCAACACGCCTCACCTCCCTACAACGAGGACCACAAAGCCCAGCAAGTGAGCCAAGATCTGGGGATCTCGTCTCTCCTACTATCGACAAAGTGGGCAACGCCGATCAGGTCATGACGGTCGGGACCGGATCACTCTCCTAATGCGTCCAAGATCCTTAGGGCCAATGTCTACTTGATTTTAAAATTAGGCTCTTGATTAGTGTGTTTTTTGGGGCGAAGGAAAGGGTGATGAAATCCCCCACCTTATCTTTTATGGGACAGCCCCTCCTTAGTAGCGTTTTGGAGTCCTAAATCTAGCAATCAACTCTCCAAACAACGCTCAACTCACACTTGTTGCAATGCACTTCCTACTAACTAATGCATGTTCATACAAAATGCATGAATGAGAGTAGAAGGTGCGTACCTCACGCCAGCTCTCAGCAACAGAAAATAAAGCTAAGATAAAAGACAATCTAAATGCCTAAGTCACATACATGATGCATGGCCTAAACAAAAAGAATGCCTAATCTTTTGCTTTGAGTTTTAGGGTCCAAGTTGCTTAAGGGGGGGGTTTGATTATTGATCTGGGAACAAACTATAAGTCAAAACATGCCAAATTAAGTCCCAGACCACTATATCATATAACGAAATACTCCAAAGAAATTTCGAGGTGAAATGAAACAACCAGACCGCCAGTTGGCGGTTGTAGACCGCTGATTGGCGGTCTTCTTCTCTCAAACCGCCTCCAAACTTCACCAGATGCTTCCCCTTCTCAATGTGAGTCTCCTGAAACAAAGAAAACTACAAAACAAAAATTAAATCCACTCAAATCGTCCAAACAAGAGTCTGGACTGGCACCTCCCCGGCAACGGCGCCAAAAACTTGTTGAACGTTTTAATTAAACCGCAAGTGCACGGCCGCGATGAAGCGGTGGCAAGTACGGGTCGTCCTCAGGGAGGTGAGTAGCCTATTGCTTGTATGAAATCAAGTGGCAAAAAGAGGGGGAAGAGAGTTGGTTACGCTACTCTACACTAAACTATGCTAAGAAGTATGAAATGCGAAACAAAGAAATAAACGATCAAATAAAAACTAAGCTAAGAACAAAACAAGAATGCTGGAATTTCAGGAATGGAAAACCCCTAAGGGGTGGAGTGAGTGCACACAAGCAAAGAGGTGGGTGTAGAATACATTCTTTAAGCACATGAAGGTGGTGTTTATCAAGCATAGGAAGTGTCTAAATGTTATGGCAAAACCTATCAATCTATTCACCAACTTAGTTGATTAACATTTATATATGCAAGGTGTTTATTTTAGAACCTAAACAAGCATGAGAGGTGTCTAATCATTTTGGCAAAACTCATAAAGTTATAAATTCTATCCTAAACAAGCAAGCATACATTCATGTTTTATCAACACATAAAAAATAAAGCATTCATCCCATTCTCTAATGCATGTATGTACATCTACTCCACCCCCCAAAGGGGATGGAACTACTCACTAAACATTGCACTAATTATTAAACTAAGCAAAGAAAGCATATTAAAACTAAGCTAGAAATAAAAGACGATTAAACTAAAACATGCACAAACAATAAAAGAAGCATAAACAAACAATGAAAGAAACACAAAACTTTATTGATAAAATGACTCACATTAAAAGTAGCATCCTCCTACTTTAGTGTGTGCTTCAAGGCCTCACTTCTAGTAGGAAGAATAGCCACTTAAAATATGGAGTCCTTACAAAAGGAGGTGAAGAGTTATATTTATAGGCATGGAAAAAGCTAATCCGGGACAATCCCCCGATGTGGGACTAAACAGATACCACACATAGCCTAAACATCCTCTAATACATGTGCTGGAGAAATTGGAGCGCATTTGGGCCAAAAGTGACCGCCAATTAGCGGTCTTGGACCGCTAATTAGCGGTTTACAGTGTCCGGATCGCTGTGGAATTTCTTGTGGGCTTTTCTGGAAGGCTTTGTTGGTATTTGATGCATCTAGTTTGCATGTTGGAGCTCCGACCCGAATAGAATTGCCAAAATACTCCCCATGATGGTGAGGAGTATTCTGTTTTGCTCTTAGGTCCTTCTGTCTTGCAATCAGGTCCTTCTTCCTTGCATCTTGGTCCCCAGATCTCACAATTCAGTCCTTTTTTCCAGCTTTTGGGTCCTTTTATGCTTCATCTCTTCAAACCAATTTATTCCTGAAAACTAAACATAAAACTCGTGACATAGCATTGTTTAGGTGAAAGATAATGGATATAAGATACAAATACGAGCATGAAATGATGTCAATCAATCAGCACATCTTTCACCACACCCATCAGTTTCATCATAGACCTATCAGCCAATTGAAGAGTGGTTTTTGTTTGTTTGAGGTCTCCAAGACTGAGGTGGACGTAAACAGAATATGGCAGAAGATTAACAGATGCACCAAGGTTCAATAAGGCTCGATGTACGGACACATCACCAATCACACAAGAGATAGTAGGACAACCAGGTCCTTGTATTTGACTTGCATGGGTTGTGCCAAAAAAGAACTCACGTTAGCCGCAAGAAAAGCTTTCTTTGGAACATGAGTTTTTCTCTTCTTGGTGCATAAGTCCTTGAGAACCTTGGCATAATGTGATATTTGCTGAATCACCTCCAACAGAGGGATGTTCACCTTAACTTGCCGAAACATCTCCAGAATCTTGTCATGCTGATCCGAGGTTTTTCTTTTTAAGGTGCTCAAGGAATGGCCCCTTCAGGGCATAAGGGTGTTGCGAAGGAACCTTATAATTCTGGTCCAAAGAAGCATGAGTGGGGACCTCAAGATCTGATTCCTTCGACCCAAGAGGAGACAAGGGGACCTGAGGGTTCGGCCCCATTGTCGAAGGAAATGTAGAAGGAACCTCAGGATCAGGCTCCTTCCTGGAAGTATTTGTAGAGGGAACTCAGGATCCGGATCCCTCAGAGATGCAGGTATCACCGCAGGTCTGGTGACACCAAGAGATGGTGATGACAAGGAAGGCACCCCAATGTTGTTATCCACCTCCTTACCAGACCTCAAAGTATGAATCACATTAATATGATGGGTTGGTTCAGAGGTAGCATTAGGCACTGGTGGCCTTCCTTGAGAATGGGTACCTCGACGATTCACCTCGGGTTGACTCTGTAACTGGCCCTTCTCGCGTTCATGGAGCTGATGAGCCAACTGGCTAACTTGCATTTCCAATGCTTTGACCGAATTGTTGCTGGACGCAAACAAGGATTGACACACTACAATGCAAAAGTAAATGGAAAATAAGGAATATAACTAAACCCCAAAGGGGGTAGACAAATAATGTGAATACAAAGAAGTGTTTCAGTGTGTGTATTCAATTTATGCTCATCACAACATGTAGTGCATGAAAATCATAAAATTAAATCCAACTCTGCCTCCACATAAAATAAGATAAGATCATATCATTAAAACATACAAGACAATAATTGGAATGAAGCTAAATGAACTCATGTATAAACACTAGACCCTACTATGCCTCCATATGAAATAAGATAACACAATATCATTAAAACAAACAAGACATTAACCAAGGTAAAGGCAACAAGAGTACATGCAACTACAAATTGTGTTTCCAATATTAATTCCATCTATATCCTCACCTTATTATTCCCCATAAAATAGGTCCACTAGTCTAAGCATATGCTAAGCTTCATTCAAGAGCATTAGCATATCAAAGACAAGAGTGAAATCCCATTAGATGGTTATGGAAATCATGTAAGGTTCAGCAGATTAAGATAACACATACCTAATACAACACATTATTGTATCACATATTTCTCCACCCCCCAAATGGGGATGAAACTACTCACTAATCATTACACTAACTACATTAACAAAATGAAACATTCTACTGAAATGAAATTAAACTAAGAAAGCAAGAAATATTAAAGAAGCTAAAAGGAAAGGAAAGTAAAACTAAATAAGCATGCAAGAATTAAAAGACAAGATTAAAAGAAACTAAGAACAATTATTTTATTAAAATGACTCACATTGAATGTAGCACTCTTCTCCACCTTGAGTTTTGCTTCAAGGCTTACTCCAAGTAGAGAGAATGCCACCAAGCAATGGGTAGAATACAATGGAGGAGGAGGAGTTCTATTTAGAGCCATAGAAAAAGGTAATCCGGGACAATCCCCCGGTATGGGACTAAACGCATACCATAAATGGACTAAATACATGCTAGTACAACACCCGGACAAGTCTTATCGGGTTTAGATCCGAATGGACCGCCAATTGGCGGTCTATAAGTGTTGGATCGAGTCTGTATTTTGGTGGCTCGGTTCTGGATTGATTTCTTGGTGTTTGCTGAACCCAATTCGGTTGTTGATTGTTGGGCCCGTATTTAATTGCCAAAATACTCTTCATGATGGTGTGGAGTTTCCTGATTTGCTCATTGGTCCTTTAGGCTGCCATCCGGGTCCTTCCTTCTTGCATCTCAGTCCTCAAGTCTTGCAAGTCAGTCCTTTTCCTTGCTTCTAGGTCATTTTATGCCTCTTCTCCCCAATCCTGTTTTTTCCGAAAACTCAAACATAAAACTCGTTACGTAGCATTGTTTAGGCTCAAGATAATGGATATAATACACAAATATATGCATGATATGATGTCAATCAGAACTAGTCCAAGCTCTTCAAGGAACTTCTAAGTCCACACACCTTGTGATGCAATCACTTCTGAAGTGGTGGTTGAGTCGGTTGTAGTGGTATGTTTCCAGCTACGCCAAGTCACGGCTCTACCATTCAGAAGAAAGACATCCTTATTGGGACCTCCCATCGTCTAGATCACTCAAAAAACTCGCATATGAGTAGCCCTAGGCTATTAGCTCCCTTTGTCCTCCATAAATAAGAAACTTATCTTTGGTTCGGTTAAGGAACCTCAAAATAATCTTAATCGTAGTCCAATGATCAGGCCAATGTTGGATTGGTGATGACTTGTCACACTTTGAGAATACGAGATCTTGTGTAAGTCATCGCGTTGATGATCGATCCTATTGAGGAAGCATAAGGAATGTCTTTCATTTACTCTAAGGATATATCTTGTTGAGACTTCTTGAGTTGCATACCCATACTCATTGGCACATTGCCCTTTTTGGAGTTGTTCATATTGATCATTTCCAAGACCTTGTCAATGTATGTTATGTTGACTAGGCCAATGAGTCTACGGGTTCTATCTCTATATATCCTGATTCTGAAGATGTATTGAGCCTCACCTCTGTCTTTCATTGAAAATGCATATTTCAATGAGCTTCTCGTTTGTTCTAACAAAGGGATATGATTTCCTATGAGTAGTATGTCATTGACATATAAGATCAGAAACACTATGTGACTCCCATTGACCTTCTTGTATATACAAGGTTCTTCCTTATTTTGGACGAAACTAATCTTTTTCACTTCATCAAAGCGTTTGTTCCAACTCCTCGATGCTTGCTTCAATCCATAAATGGATCGTTGAAGCTTGCATACTTTCTTACTATTCTTTAGATCATCACAACCTTGAGGTTGTACCATGTACATGTCCTCCTCCAAGTTCTCGTTAAGGAATGTTGTTTTAACATCCATTTGCCAAATTTCATAATCATGAAATGCGGCAATAGGGAGCATAATCTGAATAGATTTGAACATGGCAACTGGTGAGAAAGTTTTATCATAGTCATTTCCTTGAATTTCAGTGACACCTTCGCTACAAGTCTCGCCTTGTAGATTGTCAACTTCCCATCCATGTCCATCTTACTCTTAAAAACCCATTTTTTAACGACTTTCGTTCCTTGAGGAAGGTCAACCAAGTCCCATACTTGCTTGTCATACGTGGAAATTATTTCAAATTCCATGGTACAAAGCCATAGTTTTAAGTCTTTCCTTTCCATTGCTTCTTGAAAGGTCGAGGGATCATCATTATATAGTACCATGATCTTGTGAAGTCCCAAATATATATCGGGCTTCTTTCTATGCCTCGTTGACCTTTTAAGTTTTGTTTGTTTCTCGTGTACTTCTGGAACTTCTTCCATAATTTGTTACGGAATTTGTTAATGTTCAATTCTCAAACGTACACTAGGCGAGGATGATTGGGTTTCACTCACAATTACTTGTGAGGGTCTCTCACTTATGATCCCACTAACAAACAGAACCTTGGTTGGGTATTCATGATCTTGAACGTTATAATTCACATCATGATCTTGTAGAATATCATGAGTTTCCTCAAGCCCAATTCTACTCCCACTACTTTTTATTCTTTCGAGAAACTCTTTCTCTAAGAACACGATGTCCCTCTCGACATTCACTCGATTGGAGGTTTTATGCCAAAAGTAGTATCCTCTTGTTTCAAGATGATAACCTCTAAAGAAGTGTTTATCCGGTTTTGGTTGAAGTTTCGTCGACATCAATCTTTTGACGTAGGTCTCACAACCCCAAATCTTGAGAAACTTGAGCTTGTGTATTTTACCAGTCCAGAGCTCATACGGTGTTTTCTCTACAGATTTGGATGGAACATTATTCAGTGTGTAAGCTGCAGCTCATAGTGCATAACTCAAAAGGTAAGTGACAATTCAGCTTGACTCATCATTGATCAAACCATGTTGAGTAGTGTCCTATTTCTCTGTTAGACACACCATTCCATTGAGCTGTACCAAGGCGGAGTGAGTTATGGTATAATACCACACTCCTTTAGGAACGAGTCGAATTCGACACTTAAGTAAACACCTCCACGATCGGTTCTCAAAGATTTGATCTTCTTATTGAGTTGGTTCTCTACTTCATTCTGGAATTCTTTGAACTTGTCATAGGACTCACTTTTTTCATTAGATAAATGTAACCATAACAACTATAATCATCTGTGAATGTAATGAAGTACCTATAACCATCTCTTGCACTTGTACTCATTCGATCACGTACATCGGAATATATCAAATCCAACAATGTATTCTCTCTTGGACCTTTCTTCTTGAAAGGTCGCTTGGTCATCTTGCCCATAAGGCAAGGTTTGCATTTCTCCAATGATTTAAAATCAATTTGACCAAGAATTTTAGCTTCTTGCAATTTCTTGATGTGTTTTTCATTGATATGACAATGGCGATAGTGTAATTAGATTCTATCATTCATGTGTGTTGTCTTATGTCTTCTGTTATTGATGTTTAAGACTTGTCAATTATTCCATTCAAGCAAATATAGTTCATTTCTTATGAAAGCATTTGCATAGAAATTTCATTCTTCGATAAAGACATGCAAGAATTTGAAATATTTATTCTAAAGTCATCCATATCTAAACACGATACGGATATAATATTCTTGCTAATCAAAGGTACATAATAGACATTCTTTAAACTTAAAATTAGACCACTAGATAAATGAAGATCCAAGGAGCCTTGTGCAATCGCAGCGACACATGCACAATTTCCGACCTTCGGAATCATCTCTCCTCTTGCCAGGTCCTTCCTATCATTTAGTTGTTGCACATCGGAAATTATGTGAGCACAAGATCCGATATTAAGTACCCAAGAGGTGGGTAAATTTATTTCAATAACAAATATACCTTTGTCCATTCGGGGGTGTTTGCACTCAATCACTCCATTATCAAGGTATTCCTTGTACTTGGGGTAATTAGGTCGGATGTGTCCTTTTTCACCGCAGTGAAAGCGCACGTGTTGGGAGTTGGAGATTTCGAAGATTTTTCCATTGAGGTGCTCGCATGAGCACCTCCTTCTCCCTTCCATTGATTGGTGTCTTTTTGGTTGCATTGTTTTGCTAGTCCAGAGAAAAACAATGCAAGGGAAAAATGAAAGAAAGGAAAACATACGACTAAATGAAGAAATCCTAACTCACTTTCCTAGGAATCACGGTTGCACTTAGCACGTGCAACAAGACGTTAATCCTCCTTGTTGCCAAGGAGGAGGAGTGGTGTTTCCTGAGGGTTTTCAGTGGATATACCCACAAAATCTGAACATTGATGCATTATTCAACCTAACAACTCGACTCGTCGGACCTACTTTTTTCGATCATTGGACACGGTAATCCTTCGAGTCGACTCTATATATATATCTTGTCCACACACCTAGCCTAGGGAATCATTCGTGAAAGTTAATTAAGCACTTAAGTGAAAGACATAAGCAACCTTAATATCCTCAAGTGATACATCGCGTACAGTCCATTAAGTTTCTTATATCTATATTTTTTTAGATTTTTTCATTTTTCTCTATTTTTTCATTTTTTTCTTTTTGGAGGCTAAAGAGTTAGAACTAGTTGGTGTTTAACTCTCCCAGGGACGAGTTTCATGCATCGTTGCTTGTGAGGACTTACACTATCATGTACACTGATTGATCGTTTTATATTTAACCGCAAGTGCACGGCCGCGTTGAAGCGGTGGCAAATACGGGTCGTCCACTGGGAGGTGTGTCGACACTTGGTTTGTTCGAAGGCGAGAGGTAAAGAAAGGGAAGAAAGGTTGGTTACACTAAACTACACTAAGATGCAAATGGAAATGGAGATAAGCAATAAACTAAGCCCCAAAGGGGGTAGAGAAATAATGTGAACATAAAGAAGTGTGTGTGTTCATTAAGCTCCTCACAACATGTAGTGCATGAAATCATAAAACTACATCCAACTTTGCCTCTACATGAATTAAGATAAGACTACATCATTAAAACATACAAGACAATAATTGGAATGAAGCTACATGAACTCAAGTATAAAGACTATACCCTACTATGCCTCTACATGAATTAAGATTTCACTACATCATTAAAACATACAAGACATTAGCTAAGGTAAAGGCAACAAGAGTACATACACTACAAATTGTGTTTCCAATATTAACTTCATCCATATCCTAACCTTATCATTCCCCATAAAATAGGTCCACTAATCAAAGCATAAGCTAAGCTTCATTCAAGAGCATTAGCATATCAAAGATAAGAGTGAAAACCCATTAGATGGTTATGGAAATCCTATAAAGCTCAAGGGATAAAAATAACACACACTTAATACACTACATGATTATATCACATATTTCTCCACCCCCCAAATGGGGATGGAACTACTCACTACTCATTACACTACTGATTAGACTAAGTAAAGAAAACATTTAACTAAGATACTGAAATTACTAAACAAGAAATTAAACAAAGTAAAGCAACCCACACAAAACAAGCAACATAACAAGACAAGATTAAAAGAAACAAATAAACTTTTATTAACAATGACTCACATTGAAGGTAGCATTCTTCTCCACCTTGAGTTATTGCTTCAAGGCTCACTCCTTAGTAGAGAGAATGCCACCAAACAATGGGTAATTACAATGGAAGGTGAAGAGTTCTATTTATAAGCATGGAAAAAGCTAATCGGGGACAATCCCCCGATGTGGGACTAAACCAATACCAAAAATAGCCTAAACGAACATTAATACAAGTCCAGGAGAAATTTCGACGGATCCTGAGCAATATGGACCGCCAATTAGCGGTCCAAGACCGCCAATTGGCGGTCCAAAATTGTCGGATCGTGTTGGAATTTGTTGTGGGCTTTGCTTTCTGGTATTGTTGGTCTTTGATGCGGTTACTCGACTTGTTGGAACTCCGACCCGAATAGAATTGGTAAAATACTCCCCATGATGGTGTGGAGTATTCTGTTTTGCTCTTAGGTCCTTCTGTCTTACATTCAGGTCCTTCTCCCTTGCATCTTGGTCCCTAGATCTCACCATTCAGTCCTTTTTCCCAGCTTTTGGGTCCTTTCATGGCTCTTCTCTTCAAACCTCTTTATTCCTGAAAACTAAACATAAAACTCGTCACGTAGCATTGCTTAGGTGTAAGATAATGGATATAAGATACAAATATGAGCATGAAATGATGTCAATCAAATACCCCCACACCTAAGTTTTTGCTAGTCTCGAGCAAAACAAAGAAAGAGAAAAACAAACGAGAAACAAGAAATCCTAACTCACTTTCGTAGGAATCAGGACCCTCAACTTCAATCTCATCCAAATCCTGGATAAGGTTGACCCAACCAGGGTCATTGAAGGCACCTGGCTTCTTGCCGATGGTGAAGATGTTGAAATCAGTGCATTGACTACCATAACTCAAACGCATCAGACCATTGTGACAATTGATGAATGCATTGGAAGTCGCAAGAAATGGTCACCCCAGAATGACAGGAATTTGTCCAAGTGGGTTTGGCACAGGTTCAATATCCAAGACAAAGAAGTCGACTGGATAAATGAACTCTCCCACTTTGATCAACACATCGTCCACCACACCCCTCGGTTTCTTCATAGACCTATCAGCCAAATGAAGAGTTGTTTTTGTTTGTTTAAGGTCTCAAAGACCGAGGTGGACATAGACAGAATACGACAGAAGATTAACAGATGCACCAAGATCCAATAAGGCTCGATGTATGGACACATGACCAATCACACAAGAGATAATAGGACAGTCAGGGCCCTTGTACTTGACTTGCATGGGCTGTGCCAGCAAAGAACTCACGTTAGCCGCAAGAAAAACTTTCTTTGGAACATGAGTTTTTCTCTTCTTGGTGCATAAGTCCTTGAGAACCTTGGCATAAGATGGCATTTGCTGAATCACCTCTGATAGAGGGATGTTCACCTTAACTTACCGAAACATCTCAACCATCTTGTCATGCGGATCAGAGGTTTTCTTTTTAAGGCTCTCAGGGAATGGCGCCTTCGGGGCATAAGGGTGTGAAGGAACATCCAAATTCTGGTCCAAAGAAGCATGAGTGGGGACCTCAGAATCTGATTCCTTCGACACAAGACGAGACAAGGGGACCTCAGGGTTCAGCCCCAGTGTCGAAGGAAATGTAGAAGGAACATCAGGGTCAGGCTCCTTCCTGGAAGTATTGGTGGAGGGAACCTCAGGATCTGGCTCCCTCTGAGATGCAGGTATCACCGCAGGTCTGGTGACACCAAGAGATGGTGATGACAAGGAAGACACCCCAATGTGCTTATCGACCTCCTTACCAGACCTCAAAGTATGAATCACATTAATATGATGGGTCGGTTCAGAGGTAGCATGAGGTACAGGTGGCCTTCCTTGAGAATGGGTACCCCGATGATTCACCTCGGGTTGACTCGGTAACTGGCCCTTCTCACGTTCATGGAGCTGAGTAGCCAACTGGCTAACTTTCATTTCCAAAGCCTTGACAACACTTTGCATGCTCTGCATGAACGCTTGAAGGGTAGGATCACAAGAAGGGTTCTTCGGGTCAACCCGCTGGGGTGGTGGAGTTTGGCTAGAATAACCCGACGATGAGGTCTGAGGAGATTGGTAAGTATAATGCTGAGACATTTGATGTGGGGGTTGGTAGGCCGCCGATGGGCGTGGAGGTTGATACGGTGGAGGTTGAGGTTGAGCTTGAGGTTGAGCGTGCGCGCTTTGATCGTTAACCCCACATGGCCACCAAGAGAAGTTATGATGGTTACGCCATCCCTGGTTGTAGGAGTGACTATACGGGTCGTTACGGGGCCTCTGTTGATACATCGCATTTGCATGCTCAGTATCCCTTGGAGCGTAATCGCATTCCAAGTCATCATGGCCTGTAAGTCCACACCTACCACATCCGGGAGTAGCGACCTGAGCTACAAGAGCTCGGTCCACTCTAAACTCTCAATCCTACGCATGAGAGCAGCCATTTTTGCCTCAGACGCGATAGTTGACTCAACTTGATATAATCCAGCTTGACCAGAAGACCTGGCGGCTGGTGGCTCTCTCATCGTGTCCCACTCAAAGGTACATTCACCCATTAATTCAAAAGTGTCACATGCCTCATCGATGGGTTTCATTTGGAAATCACCCTGACACATCGACTCCAACAATGTGCGGGTGTTGTAGTTGAGCCCTCATAAATAATCTGGCACAACTACCATAACTCAGGTCCACGATGAGGGCACTGCTGGAGAAGGTCCTCGAACCTCTCAAAGAAACCATGAAAAGATTCGGTCTCAGTCTGATACATTTGATGTATATGGTGTCGTATCTGTTGAGTTTTCCTTTGAGGGAAAAATCTCTTCAAAAATACGATCACGAAGTCATCCCAAGACCGAATAGAGCTCGCTGGGAGGCTGGACATCCATTTCTTCGCGTTATCCTTCAACGCGAAAGAAATCATCCTCAACCAGATTGAATCCTCGTCAAGCTGTTAAAGCTTGAACAAGGAGCATACTTCCTCGAATTCGCGTAAAAAAATTACGGATCCTGCTTATTAGCAGTAAAGGTTGGAAGCATGCTCACATATTGAGGTTTCAGCTCATAGTTGTTCCCGCGAGCAGGGGGAAGAACTATGCAAGAAGGCTGCGCGGCCCGAACAGGATGGGTCCGCTCCCACAAAGTCATCGGTCTATCCAGTCGAGCTAAAGGTGGTGGTGCACCAAGAACTCGATCCTGACCGAATCTCCCTTCCTCTCGAGTCAGAGAAGGAGGAGAAGGAGGTCTACGTGGTGGTGGGAGAGGACCGAGGTAATCCACGAATGGACCCGGGTCTCCCCCGTCAGCACAAGACGACTCGGCCTCATGCTCCAAAGGAGCACGAGCGGAGATGGTCGATCACCAAAACCGTCCATCTCAAAAAAATGCACTCTCTCAAGTCGAGCACTCTCACCAGAATGAGCCCAAGCTCGCATAAAAAATGCTCGACTCGACTCTAAAAAATACACAACAGAAGGTGTACTCAGAGGAGGAGACTACTCGTAGAGAATAGATGAGGAGAGGACTCAGATGAGGAGGGAAGAATCCTTAGATCTAACGTGGGTAATGGGATCAGGTGGAAGCCAAACTAGCAAGTACAACTCAATCAGCTTATGGCTATGGGTCCTTAGGCTAGACGACGCCTAACTTCGAGGTCACTAGCCTCGACACGCCTCACCTCCCTACAACGAGGACCACAATGCCCAGCAAGTGATACCAGATCTGGAGATCCAGTACCTCCTACTTTCGACAAGGTAGGCAACGCCGATCAGGCCATGGCGGTCTTAACTAGATTACTCTCCTAGTGCGTCCGAAATCCTAGGGCCAATGTCTACTTGCTTTTAGTTAAGGCTTGATTAAGAGTGATTTTTGGGGCCAAGGAAAGGGTGATGAAATCCCCCACCTTATCTTTTATAGGACAGCCCCTCCTTAGTAGCGTTTTGATGCTAAATCTAGTGATGCATTACATACATTGCATCATATGTCTTTCATTTAGATTACTTTTACATCAATAAATGCTACTAAGTTATGTGTTTAGTCTTATTGACAGATTACAGGGACCTGAATGCAATTTACCCACATCCCGAGCATAAACGCATGCAAAAGACTCATTTCTATCATAAAGACCAAGTTCAAGATTATCGGGTTACAAATGGAAATGCATCCCAAGCATAAAAGCATTCAAGTCCTAATTGCAAAAAGAACAAGGACTTAAGCACAAAAGTAGCAGGGGACTTAACTGCAAAAAGTCAAGGACCTAATTGCAAATCACGAGTAGCTTTTATTATCTTGAAGAAAATCCAAAGAAAAATCAATATGGATCTTCAAATATATAAAAGAATTAATCCGGAGCTCAAAAGAATGGAAAGAATCAATCCAGACGCGTAAAGGAGGATCAAATCATACCATAAACATTCAACCAAAATTTGGACCAAATCAGAGCATGATGTGCGGCGATTCCGCCGCATATCACACACACCATGCGGCGATTCCGCCGCCCCCTAGTCGATCCGTGTGCTCCAATTTCGTCCAGTCGTGTCTGGACACGTGTACTTTCGAATATTATACCTAGATCCCTTGTAGCAACTATAAATAGACCCGAGAACGATGTTTGAAGGGTCCTTAGTCTTTGGTGGTAGTTTTTATTTCTTAATCTTAGTTTTGTATTCTTCTTTTCATTAATAAAATTTTGTCTTTTATTTCTTGTTTTTACTTTTCTTTTGTAATGTCTCAAGGACCCCTTCTTCCTCCCTCTATGAGTTTCTAACTCTTTCCAAAGGGTGGGGGTGACGGATTTAGGGTGATGAGAAGAGAATAAAGTTATTATTTTAATTTCGTATTAGTATGTTTTGATTACTTGAGTTTATGTTAAATCATTTATCATATAATGCTTTATAACTAATGTGATTTATTATAAGTTTCAGAATTCTCTAATCTAAACCTTAAATCTAAACCTCCACCCAACGGAATTCACAATCTTTGATCTTGTTTTAGTTTATTTGTTCTTGTTTCTTGCTTTAGAAAATTAAAATCTAAAAATCTCATAACCCAATTATTTCTTCTCTCCCTCTTTTCCCCAATCGAAATCACATTAATAACAAATCTCTCCCTCCTTGTGTTCGACCCGTATTTTCCACGTCTCCATTGACACCGTGCACTTGCGGTATAAATTTAATTCTCATCATCTAGCAATCAATCGCTCCAATCAAACGCTCAACTCACTCTTGTCCTGATGGAATTCCTACTAACTAATGCATGGGCATACAAGATGCATGAATGAGTGTAGGAAATTGATGCATTGCATACATTGCATCATATGTCTTTCATTTAGATTACTTTTACATCAATAAATGCTACTAAGGTATGTGTTTAGTCTTATTTACAGAATACAGGGACCTGAATGCAATTTACCCACATCCCGAGCATAAACGCGTGCAAAAGACTCATTTCTATCATAAAGACCAAGTTCAAGATTATCGGGTTACGAATGGAAATGTATCGAAGCATAAAAGCATTCAAGTCCTAATTGCAAAAAGAACAAGGACATAAGCACAAAAGTAGCCGGGGACTTAACTGCAAAAAGTCAAGGACCTAATTGCAAATCACGAGTAGCTTTTATTATCTTGAAGAAAATCTAAAGAAAAATCAATATGGATCTTCAAATATATAAAAGAATTAATCCGGAGCTCAAAAGAATGGAAAGAATCAATCCAGACGCGTAAAGGAGGATCAAATCATATCATAAACATTCAACCAAAATATGGACCAAATCAGAGCATGATGTGCGGCGATTCCGCCGCATATCACACATACCCTGCGGCGATTCCGCCGCCCCCTAGTTGATCCGTGTGCTCCAATTTTGTCCAGTCGTGTCTGGACACGTGTACTCTCCAATTCTATACTTAGGTCTCTTGTAACAACTATAAATAGACCCGAGAACGATGTTAGAAGGGTCCTTAGTCTTTGGTGTTAGTTTTTATTCTTAATCTTAGTTTTGTATTCTTCTTTTCATTAATTAAATTCCGTCTTTTATTTCTTACTTGTAGTTTTCTTTTGTAATGTCTCAAGGACCCCTTCTTCCTCCTTCTATGAGTTTCTAACTCCTTCCAAAGGGTGGAGGTGACGGATTTAGGGTGAAGAGAAGATGAATAAAGTTATTATTTTAATTTCGTAGTAGTATGTTTTGATTACTTGAGTTTATGTTAAATCATTTATCATGTAATGCTTTATAACTAATGTGATTTATTATAAGTTTCAGAATTCTCTAATCTAAACCTTAAATCTAAACCTCCACCCGACGGAATTCACCTCTTTGTTCTTGCTTTTAGTTGTAATTGTTCTTGTTTCTTGCTTTAGATAATTAAAATCCAAAAATCTCAAAACTCAATTATTTCTTCTCTCCTTCTTTTCCCCTTAATCGAAAATCACACTAAAAATAGAATCTCTCCCTCCTTGTGTTCGACCAGTATTTGCCACGTCTTCATTGACGCCGTGCACTTGCGGTATAAATTTAAATCCCATCAAGTTTTTGGCGCCGTTGCCGGGGAGGCGACGCATATTTTGTTTTTTGTTGATTTCGATTTTATTCTGTTTATCTTGTGAGCGATCTAACTATTTGGATTTGTGTTTCAGGAGACAACAGAGCGCGCGGCGAAATCTGAGCGCAGTCTGAGCAACAATGTCGGCGGAATCGCCACACATCAAGAGGAACCTGCGGCGGAATCACCGCACAAGTGAAGCATCTGGGCTTCAAATTTTTCTGGGGTTAGCACCATCTCTGGCTGGACGCGTGGAGCTACTGAAATTTCGAGAGCGGGCGGCGAACCCGACTGAGCATTGCGTAGGTAACCTTTGTTGCTTTTTTCCTCGTAATTTCTAGTTTCGGAAAATTTCCTTTTCATAGAACTGCATGTGGTAGGGCAAAAATTCCATAATTTGCAATAATTCAACTCTGACCTAAAATTGGCAAAATTAGAAGGCCTTAGTGCATGCATCATCTAGTGTTTTGTATGCATTATTCTTGCTAAATTCTTGCAAATTAATTCTTGTTGAAGAGTGCTGGAGGCAAGGTACGTATCGCGTTTTAACGATTGCATTTAAGCATAAAATTTAGTATGCATACAACCTTGCAATGGCCCCCAATTAAAGACCATTGTTTGACTATCTTTGCTAGATCTATGTTAAACTATCTTAAGGGCAACTCCATAGGCAAAGATACGGTGGGAATTTCATCACCCTTCCGTGGCCCACAAATCACAATCCTAAAGTGTCACCTAAGCCTTAAATTTAAAATCAATTAGACATTGGCCCCTAAGGACTCGGACTCATTTAAGGAGAAGAATTGGTTTGACTTGCTATGACCTGAAGCCCATTGAATTTAATTTGGTGTCTAGAAAGTGTTTTTGTGTTGACGTAAGTCTTCCAAGCGAAGTGGTTGTCTAATTGGCACCGACTCTGTCGGAAGCGCCCCCACTAGCTATACACGGCCTGGCCAAGTTGGTTTGATTAGTGAGGGAGGTGAATCAAGCGAATCAATTCGACTCAACCAGTTAGGAGTCGTCTAGATCTAGGCGACACTAGGTCTAGGATTGTTTGAACCGTGCTTTCTTAGGAAATTTCTGACCAACCCCCTTTATATCTTTAGAGTTAGGTTTCCCTTCTCATCTGAGTCTTCTTTCTCTTCTCACCTAAATTGTCTAGATTAGGATTCCTTTCTCATCTTTCCCCATTCTATTGTTTGTTTCCCTTTTGAAAAAAAAACATAAAAAAAAACGAAAAAAAACAATTGTAATTAATTCTTGAAATTAAATTTGGAATTTAAATTTGGAATTTGAATTCAAAAATTGATTCAACCCGGTGCACTCAGATTTGGATTCGGGACTTGAGTAATCGACTCTCACGAGTTCATCTACTTTCCAGTCTGGAACTTAGCCCCAATCCACCTGTTGCACCACCTCACCCAGATCCAATGGGTGAGAACGTAGTGGACCCGCCTGTTGCACAACCTATAACTCTGAGGGATCGATGCTATCCAGCGATGACTGCTCAGCCATCGTGCATCGTTATGCCCACCATACCGGGTCGCGACTTCGAACTTAAGGCACAATACATGAGTATGTTGCCTAAGTTCACCTCTAGGGAAGACCCATATCTCTTCCTTAGAGAATTTGAGGAAATCTGCTCTCTTATGCAATACCAGCATATCCCTGAGGAGGCAGTGCGTCTGAAATTTGTGCCTCTAGCACTGAAGGACGACGCTAAGAAATGGCTATATAGTCTAGCCGAAAGATCTATTAGGAGTTGGGCTGAGTTTGTTCAAGTATTCCGGAAAAAATATTTCCCCAACCACAAGACTATGAGGATTAAGAATGAAATTGTTGCATTCGTTCAGTCTGAGAGCGAGCCGTTCTATTCCTATCTAGAAAGATTCAAAAGTGTTCTGACCCAATGCCCTCATCATGGAATTCCGAGATGGCAATTATGTCAAATTATTTATGAGGGATTGACACCCACATCTAGGGTTATGGTAGAATCCGTAAGCCAAGGGAACTTTATGTCGAAAAATGAAAATGATGCCTGGACTTTCCTTGAGGATTTAGCTGAAAACAGTATGCAATGGGACAATGCTAGAACACCGCTTAACCCAAGTATTGGATCTAGAATAGCAAGCCAACCCAAACCAGGTGTCTTAGCTGTAGATGCCAACATAGCGGTTGAAGCAAAACTAGCTACCCTTATGCGCAGAATGGAAAGTTTAGAGCTACAAACCCAAAACCGAGTGAATCAAGCCTCGACTATCCCGTGCTCTAGTTGTGGTCAGACTGGTCATGTAAAGGAGGATTGTGCGGAATGGGACCAAGTTAATGCCATGTATAACCATGCTAGAAATGACCCATACGCATCAACCTATAACTCGGGTTGGCGTAATAATTCCAATTTCTCATCAAACCAACAAGGTCAACCTCCTAGACAACAACCAAACCCGTATAACCAAAATAATACATCATCTGGGTTTAGTAACAATAACGATCATGAGGTTAGGTTGACAAGCTTGGAAAATTTGATGAAAACTTTTATACAAACAACCAACCAGACCTTCCAAAGGCTAGAGACACAAGTCAGCCAACTAGCACAAATAGTAGGTGAAAGAGAAAAGGGTCGGTTTCCAAGTCTACCTGAGGTGAACCCTAGATCTAATAATAATTCATATCAATCCTATCAAGCACCTTCAGGAAATAACAACCCTAGACCGGTTCAAATGGTTAATGAGGAAGGACCGTTCCAACAAATAAATGCAGTAGTATCATTACGGTCCGGAAGACAAGTTGATA
The DNA here is from genome assembly GCA_963682175.1 of Triglochin maritima. NCBI lineage: Eukaryota > Viridiplantae > Streptophyta > Magnoliopsida > Alismatales > Juncaginaceae > Triglochin > Triglochin maritima. Next base: position 17,824,289 of record OY821785.1, read on the forward strand.
ACAATGTGGTAAATCCTAGAGTGTCCAATCAATCTAGCCATCAAGCACCCACATATGACCTGACCATTGAACCCGACGTCCAATCTGAAACGCGCACCCCACCTACTCAATCTGAACCCGTAGCTCAACCTGAACCTGAGCGAGTCTATGTCCCTAAAGCTCCATTTCCCAATAGACTCAAAAAGAACTCAAGTGCACAAATAGAGAAAACCTTAGAAGTATTTAAGCAAGTTAAGGTGAACATTCCACTCTTAGACATGATTCAACAAATACCTGCTTATGCTAAATTCTTAAAAGATTTGTGCACTAAAAAGAGAAAAACAAACGTACCAAAGAAGGCATTCTTAACTGCAAACATAAGTTCCATTTTGTCCAACACATCTCCTATAAAATATAAGGATCCTGGATGTCCCACAATTTCATGTTCAATAGGAGATACTTTTATCAACAAAGCCCTTCTAGACCTTGGTGCTAGTGTTAACCTACTCCCATACTCTGTCTATGAGCAAATGAACCTTGGTCCACTAAAACCCTCTAAGACAACCCTTCAATTTGCTGATTGTTCTATTAAGAAACCAAGAGGTATAGTAGAGGATGTTTTGATCAAGGTTGGTGACTTCATTTATCCAGTGGATTTTGTCGTACTAGATACCGCATCTGTTGTAAATCCTAATCGACAAATCCCTGTAATTCTAGGCAGACCCTTTTTAGCCACTTCCGAAGCATTGATAAACTGTCGAAATGGGCTCATGCAATTATCTTTTGGGAACTTAAAAGCTGAATTTAATATCTTTCATATTGATAGTGAGCCAGAAATAACATGCAATCAAAGTGATGTTGTGATGAAATCGCGTATCTATAATATTTCTGAATCGTCACAAAATCAAAAAGGAAGTAAGAAAAAGGGGCGGAATTCATCTACACACCCACCGTCACTCGAGCAAATATGAGAACCAATTTATGTGAGGGGTGTGGAACCTGTAACTCAGGACGCTCATTGCAACATGGGGAACAATTCAACTGGATACATGCACCAATATGGTGTCATTCAATCCAGTTCTGACTATGGTTGACTTTGAGCAAATTCCATCCTTCCACCGCAATTCACCAAGGTAATAAGTGCATTTGCTTTATATTTGCATACATTGAGGACAATGCATGATTTAGGTGTGGGGGGGTGTTTATGTATATATTTATCTATATATTCTGTCTTTTATTTTAAAAAAATTAAAATAAAAATTAATGTTTCATGACATAGCTTAAGATTGAACTGCTAAAACCCGTGTACAAATTGCATTGAGTTTTTGTTCCTTATTATATAGTTCTGCTTGTAGAAATTGTGACATAAATCTAAGTTCCAAAGAAATAACCCATTGCCCTTTAAGACATGTATGCACTTAAATTGGATGAATCAAATCTTTGAAGTGGTTGATAAAAAGCAGAGGTTGAGGAAAATATACCGGGAAGTGTGGACTTCTAATAGCAATTAAGCCTTGAGGAAAATAAAAATAAAAATAAAAATAAAGGAATAAAGTGAAGAAAACACATTTTGCAAAATGATTACAAAAGCCCAAGCCTTTGAGTCACTGGTCCGTAGGGGTATCTTGCAACCCGGTAACTTGAGTCTACCAGCTCGGGATTATCGACTAAACTCGCTACACGAATGCAAAAGGGTAAAAGTGTCAAAAAGCAAATGTGTTGAATCACGGAAGAAAAGAAAAGAAAAGAAAAATTAATACTCAAGGCCCAAAGCTAAAAGAATGATCCATGCCATGGTTGATCCGAATGATACTTCACCACCAAAGGAGGCGTGCAAAATAATTCAAGTGATAAACATGTGTCGAAGGGTTAGTGGTGTGAATGTTGGAGGAACAAAGACCAAGTCATATTTTTAATGAGTTAGATTTATATAATGAGCATGCAAGAATTCTCAGTGAGATGTATATGGTTGAGGTAGGGACATTGAGAACTATTAATGAAACGTTGATTTAGGATTTTGTGGGTATATCCGCTGAAAACCCTCAGGAGACAACACTCCTCCTCCTAGGAAACTTGGAGGTTTAAAGGCTTGTTGCACATGCTAAGTGCAACCGTGATTCCTACGAAAGTGAGTTAGGATTTCCCTGTTTTCATTTTTCGTATATTCTGTTTTGCTAGGGACTAGCAAAATCTAGGTGTGGGGGTATTTGATGCATTGCATACATTGCATCATATGTCTTTCATTTATAATACTTTTACATCAATAAATGCTACTAAGGTATGTGTTTAGTCTTATTTACAGAATACAGGGACCTGAATGCAATTTACCCACATCCCGAGCATAAACGCGTGCAAAAGAATCATTTCTATCATAAAGACCAAGTTCAAGATTATCGGGTTACGAATGGAAATGTATCCAAGCATAAAAGCATTCAAGTCCTAATTGCAAAAAGAACAAGGACATAAGCACAAAAGTAGCCGGGGACTTAACTGCAAAAAGTCAAGGACCTAATTGCAAATCACGAGTAGCTTTTATTATCTTGAAGAAAATCTAAAGAAAAATCAATATGGATCTTCAAATATATAAAAGAATTAATCCGGAGCTCAAAAGAATGGAAAGAATCAATCCAGACGCGTAAAGGATGATCAAATCATACCATAAACATTCAACCAAAATATGGACCAAATCAGAGCATGATGTGCGGCGATTCCGCCGCATATCACACATACCCTGCGGCGATTCCGCCGCCCCCTAGTTGATCCGTGTGCTCCAATTTTGTCCAGTCGTGTCTGGACACGTGTACTCTCCAATTCTATACTTAGGTCTCTTGTAACAACTATAAATAGACCCGAGAACAATGTTAGAAGGGTCCTTAGTCTTTGGTGTTAGTTTTTATTCTTAATCTTAGTTTTGTATTCTTCTTTTCATTAATAAAATTCTGTCTTTTATTTCTTACTTGTAGTTTTCTTTTGTAATGTCTCAAGGACCCCTTCTTCCTCCCTCTATGAGTTTCTAACTCCTTCCAAAGGGTGGAGGTGACGGATTTAGGGTGAAGAGAAGATGAATAAAGTTATTATTTTAATTTCGTATTAGTATGTTTTGATTACTTGAGTTTATGTTAAATCATTTATCATGTAATGCTTTATAACTAATGTGATTTATTATAAGTTTCAGAATTCTCTAATCTAAACCTTAAATCTAAACCTCCACCCGACGGAATTCACCTCTTTGTTCTTGCTTTTAGTTTTAATTGTTCTTGTTTCTTGCTTTAGATAATTAAAATCCAAAAATCTCAAAACTCAATTATTTCTTCTCTCCTTCTTTTCCCCTTAATCGAAAATCACACTAAAAACAGAATCTCTCCCTCCTTGTGTTCGACCCGTATTTTCCACGTCTTCATTGACGCCGTGCACTTGCAGTATAAATTTAATTCCCATCAGAAATGCATACCTCTCGCCAGCACTCAACAATTGAAGATAAAGGTAAAAGAAAAGACGATTACATGCCTAAGTCAAGTACATGATGCGTGACCTAAACAACGGAGAATTTCTAGTCTTTTGCTTTGGATTTTAAGGTCAAGTTGATTAATGGGGATTGGTTTAATGATCTGGGAGCAAACTAGAAGTCACAACATGCAAAATAGTGCTCCCAGATAATTAAAGTGAAAGAATAAAATACCAGAAGAAAATTGTGTAAGACCCGTTCTCCTGCTATAATAATAATAAATCCACTCTCCTCGGTTATGCATAATTTAGTTCTTAAAATGTCAATTTGTGTTATGGTATGTTTGTTTAAGTATATTTGATCGTATTTCCCATTGGTCGATCGGGTGCGACACATCGAGCTTGTTCGCGGTGGGTTGACTCGATCACCTCATTTTGGGCCCGGGTGTGTGTAGAGACGACTTTGGGCTGAGCTTGGTTAGGATTGGCATGGAATGGGAAGAGGGTTTGCGAGTTACACGAATTTTGCAAGGGAGACTTTTGGGTGTCCATGCTAGCACCATTCTTGGCAAGTTTTGAAGTGGCTTCATGGCTAGGAAGTTGGAGGGTTGTGTGCACAAATATAAGGCCCTCCCATTCGTCCTCTTCCTCCCCTTTCCATCTTCACACACACCATTTCAGACCACTCATCCCTCCTCTCCAGCTGATTGGTGGGCTGATCTCCGTAGATTTGGGAGCTACGTCAAGTGCAGCCTGGTGCGGCTAGAAGAAGAGATTGTGGGCAGAATCTCCGGAAAAAACTTGGGCAATCTTCTTGCCAATCAGGTATGCTCCTGGACCCTTAGTGTAGTAGGAATCATGGAGTGTTGGATGGAGATTAGTCCAGCACAAATAGAGTGGTCGGTCTGAGGTTTGGAGTTGCACAAATGTAGATCTACCCGGTAGGGTGGACTGTGGTGCACTCTTCAAATTTTCAGAGGTTGGCTGAGCACCTCTCTCTCTACCACGAATTTTGACTCATGATTCCTTGGTGGTTGTTGGAAAAACCAGAGGTGGTGAGGCTGGGTCGTGGAGATCTAGAGGAGAGGGGTTTTTGCGTGCATGTTGTGCTTCTTGCAATTCATCTTGTGATGTTGTTTTCTGAGCTTCGAATATTATACTTGTGTGTGATATTGTGATCATGTCCAGATGTGTTTGCATGAGATATTTTCAGATATTAGAGTCACGTATTTATGTGTTATTTCATGAGTAGGGTCAGACATCATATGTAGGACTCGTTGCTGAATTCTGCTCTTACGTCCATGCATGATCTAACTAGTAAGTATAAATAATATTGCATGAATCGCTCTGATTGTAGTCCAGAAATCATTAACACCCATACACACTCAGATTTGTTGATCCCTTACGATATATTCATGACATTCCATCAGTGAATAAATCGAATACTTTCATCAAGATTATAATGTAACAAGTATAGTTGTCGTCTCGACTCGAACATTGCGTTGAGTTCATCGAATCTGATTTTATTCGAACCATGTCTAGATCAGGTGTACAATCAGATTTGTGTATGATATATCTGACATATCTCATTATGCTCTCACATGAGACTAAACCAGGACTCATCTATGATCTATGCTATTCATACTATGACATCTAGTATTGTGCAAATCAACCAACATGCATGTCAATATATATCTGTTTCGACTATGAAGGAACAAAGACTCCTGATTTCAGAGGCATGTTTATATATATAGGACTACTAATACATGTATGAATTAAGTCCTATCCACCTATTCTCTGACCATGTTCGGATCACAAGTTCTAATGCATGCGTCTTCTCAAATTTATGGTTTATCTTATCGATTACCTGTAGTGGTTGATCATCATGTATTCTTCTGTTATACATGTTTTTTTGTTATTCGTTTAGTACCAATATATGACTGATATGAGGTGTTGTGTGATGATTTTAGTTTACCCTTAGGATATCAGGCCTTATGACATCTTTATCATGAACCGTAGATAACTCAATGTGTTGTTTACCTTGAATTGCCACCGGGGTTGTCTGCTTGCTGATTTGTGTTAGGTTATTGTTGGGATGTTCTGATTTTGTTTTGTTTAGGGCTATTAGGAGGGTATCCGGACACCTTTCTTTGAGCTCACTCCATCCACTATAGATGCATTAGATGTTAGATGCTTAAGTAGCTTGCATCACATTTAATCTGATTAATAATTTTGGGCACATTCTGTTTTTGGGCCGACGGGCCACGAGTGGGTCCTCTAGCTAGAGAGGCCATTCGCATAAGACCTTCACATTGGGAGGCCAGGCGTAAGATAAGTCCTGGACAGGCACGCTGCCATTCTGTCTCAGGGTAGGTATTCCCAAGTTCGCGTTGGCACCATGTAGGTCACTTGCCGCGAATTGGGACACTTATCCGGCGCACCGCCTTGTGCCGAGCGGTGGGTCACTGTCGAGTGACCGCCTTTGACCAGCGAGGTTGGTGTTCTGGTTCCTATTGAGGAATGATTCGGGTGCGCCCGACCGGCATGGCTTATGGAGTCTTAGCCTTCTGTTGCATTATGTGCTTTTCTGTTTCTGTTTCGGATGCTTTTGTCTTAGATAGTTGCATGCATTCTTCCATATAACTCTGATTGGGCAAGGAGCATACTGGGTTTTCTTTATAGAAAACTCACACATATGTTGATGCGGTGCTTGCAGGTACTTAGATTCCTACAGGGTAGACTGGACGAGTAGTCGAAGATTCTGTACACGAGGGACACGTCGACCAGATTCTTCAGTTTGTCTTTTGCTTCCGCATTATTTATGATGTATTTCCCTTTTGAACTCGAGGTAATGTATTTGACCTTGTCAGCATATATGGATAATCTCTCACTTTTCAGTCATGTTTTATGTTAGTCTATCCATGTATGATCTCTCTACGCATCGTCGAGTCGTTGTTGGTCTGTCTTTTGTAACTCCTTTGGTCGTCGCGGAGGTCTCTGATCGCGACACTTGTAGTCTTTCCCAGTGTGCGTACCCGCGAGATCGGGGGCGTTACAACTTGGTATCAGAGCAGGTCGGTCCCTAAAGTGTACAGAATCTAGAGACTCACCAGTGGGGCATCTTGCCCAAACCCTGTTGGTAATTTCCATCTTTTAGAATTGCATTCGGATTGTGATAGATCATATTTGCATTGGTTAAATTGCTTTCATGTGGATTGCCTTGTGTGCTTGGAGACCAAAACCACCCAGCCCTATCTACCTTTATTAGTTCCCTTGCGTGCTCCGCCATTTTGGTGTCGAGATCACCAACAAGTCCAGCCGGTCAAGCAAGCAAGAAGTGCAAGTGCAAGAGGCGACTAGCTAGAAAGCATGGGAGGCAATTGCAGCGGGATTCCCGCAAAAATGGAAGGCTCTTCTCCACAAGTTTTAGGTATGCTTCTACCCCCTTAGCATAAGAGGATGTAGAGTGGGTGTTGGATGAAGTCTAGTCCAGCCCCATTGGGTTAGCCGACCTGAGGTTCGGAGTGCACAAGTGGAGATCCACCCGATAATGTGGACTATATAGCACCATTCGAATTTCAGAGGTTGGTTGGGCTTTTCTCCCACTAGCACGACCCTTGCTTCATGCTTTCCTTGTTGGTTTGATGAAGAAACCAGAAGGGATGAGGCTGGTCTGTGGGGAGCAAGGCGGGGTTGTGTTTGCATGCATGTTGTGCGTGATTTGCTACCACCTCTTGTGGTTGAAATTATGATTTCTTCGTTGATCTGTTAATGTATTTAACATACTGTAACATGCGATTTTTGTAGGGTGTTACTGATTTTAGAACTCATGCTCCTTCATTATTTCATGACTTAGTTAAGATGATATTTGCATGAATCATTACTGATCACTGATCCTAGGTCTATGCGTGACTTAGCAATGAGTCCAGATTTCCTTGCATGAGGTGCTTGCTGATTTAGGTCTTATATTCATGTATGGATTTATAATTTCTTTCAGACATTAGTTACATGAATTGTTACTATTTTAGGTCACCTAATCTTGCATGATTTCATGACTTGTTACGTTAGTAGTTTATAAGTCATCACTGATTTCAGACCATATATCTATGCATGATCTAGCTAATAAGTCTAAATAATACAGCATGACTCATTCTGATTTTAGTCCACTAACGACCAATACAAGTATATGCTCTGATAAAACTATTTCCTAAGATATATTCATGACATCTCATCTGAGAATAAGTTGCATAATTCCATATAGATGATAATGCAATCGATAGGGTTGTTATGTTTCGATTGCTATGATTGCTAATCTAGTTTGATTTTGTTCCAGCAGTAGCCATATCACATATATAATATGATTTTCATATACCTCCTCTAATATGTCTTGTTATGCTCTCACACGAAAATAAAATCAGAACTCATCCATGTTTTATGCAAGTCATTCTATGGCTTATAAGTAGCAAGAAAATCTGAATGCATGCATGTAGATCAAATTATAAATCGGTTTGGACTATTGATATTACAAGCATGTTTCATTACCTTATGTTATTGTTATATACTTGTGCTTGTTCATATCATCTCTGATCATGTTGGGTGTTGCTAGCACTAACGTGCAATATATAATGCTTGTAGTATCTCTTTTGTGATACCCCTTTTTGTCATGGATGTGTTTTCTCCTACTGAATACATGCTATTGTTTAAATTTCATTTTCTGATAATTACGTACATCGGATACTTGTATAATTATCCTTTGAGATCTGATTTTATTGTTTATTTTTATCCCATAATTTAACTGTTGTGAAGGTGCTTGATTGACATCATTTCATGCTTATATTTGTACCTTATATCCATTATCTTACACCTAAGCAATGCTACATGACGAGTTTTATGTTTAGTTTTCAGAAATAAAGAGGTTTGAAGAGAAGAGCCATGAAAGGACCCAAAAGCAGGAAAAAAGGACCTAATTGTGAGACCTGGGGACCAAGATGCAAGGGAGAAGGACCTGATCGTAAGACAGAAGGACCTAAGAGTAAAACAGGAAACTCCACACCATTATGAGGAGTATTTTGTCAATTCGATTCGGGTCGGAGCTCCACTAAACACGTTAGATGCATCCAAGACCAAGAAACACACTAAGGAAAGCCCACCAGAAGATCCAGACAGATCTGAAGTTTATAGGCCGCCAATTGGCGGTCTGGAACCGCCAATTGGCGGTCTGGTTAAGCCCAAATCAGCCAAGATTCTTCCTGGACTTGTATTATCATGTGTTTAGGCTATTTTTGGTATTGGTTTAGTCCCACATCGGGGGATTGTCCCCGATTAGCTTTTTCCATGCTTATAAATAGAACTCTTCACCTTCCATTGTAATTACCCATTGTTTGGTGGCATTCTCTCTACTAAGGAGTGAGCCTTGAAGCAATAACTCAAGGTGGAGAAGGATGCTACCTTCAATGTGAGTCATTGTTAATAAAAGTTTATTTGTTTCTTTTAATCTTGTTTTGTTATGTTGTTTGTTTTGTGTGGGTTGTTTTACTTTGTTTAATTTCTTGTTTAGTAATTTTAGTATCTTAGTTAAATGTTTTCTTTACTTAGTCTAATCAGTAGTGTAATGAGTAGTGAGTAGTTCCATCCCCATTTGGGGGGTGAAGAAATATGTGATATAATTATGTAGTGTATTAAGTGTGTGTTATTTTTATCCATTGAGCTTTATATGATTTCCATAACCATCTAATGGGTCTCCACTCTTATCTTTGATATGCTAATGCTCTTGAATGAAGCTTAGCTTATGCTTTGATTAGTGGACCTATTTTGTGGGGAATGATAAGGTTAGGATATGGATGAAGTTAATATTGGAAACACAATTTGTAATGTATGTGCTCTTGTTGCCTTTACCTTAGCTAATGTCTTGTATGTTTTAATGATGTAGTGAAATCTTAATTCATGTAGAGGCATAGTTGGGTATAGTCTTTATACTTGAGTTCATGTAGCTTCATTCCAATTATTGTCTTGTATGTTTTAATGATGTAGTCTTATCTTAATTCATGTAGAGGCAAAGTTGGATGTAGTTTTATGATTTCATGCACTACATGTTGTGAGGAGCTTAATGAACACACACACACTTCTTTATGTTCACATTATTTCTCTACCCCCTTTGGGGTTTAGTTTTCTTGCTTTTCTTCCATTTCCATTTGCACCTTAGTGTAGTTTAGTGTAACCAACCTTTCTTCCCTTTCTTTACCTCTCGCCTTCGCACAAACCAAGTGTCGACACACCTCCCAATGGACGACCCGTATTTGCCACCGCTTCAACGCGGCCGTGCACTTGCGGTTAAATATAAAACGATCAATCAGTGCTACATGTTAATATATCTTTAGTTGCTAAATAAATGTGATTCTTTGCTAACTAAGTGGCCGTTAAGATGTTGCATGCCTATGTATTAATTAGCTACTAGTTTTGTGGGAATATTCATTTTTAGATTATTGTTAGGAAGTTATACTTGTACGCATGACATCATCGCTGGAAACAGGAAATTGCACTACATGGAAAGGCTAACCGAACATTTTAATTCAACTATGTGCATGATGCTATGCTCTAAAATTTTGGAATTAGAAGTGATTTGCCATCCATTCATGCATCTACGCCTATCACTCGTATTATCATGATTGCATCGTGGGATCTTGTATTATGCATATAGTCTCATATATCTACCAAACATACTTAGATTCATGCATCAATGAATTCTAAACCCATGATTGCGTTATAGTAGAGTGAAGTGTTGTGTAATCATCTCATCATGACCATAGCTTCCACGGGTTGCATGTTTTATTCCCATGATCTACAATTATTATGGCATGTGCTATACCTAATTTATTATAATTGTTGTTGCTTCTGTTATGTGTATGATAACGTGAGTCCATGTCGTGCATGCAAGTAAGTTTGTGTTGTGATATTATGACTATAATACCATGATTTATTGCTTGCGTAGATACATCATGCCCATATATATTTAGCCATCGAGATACACGACTTAATTGCTATCCTCATACATCATGTGCATGTAGATATATAAACGCATGGAGACCTTGTTATTAGCACATGATTTAATTGCTACCTAGATATATCTTGTGCATGGGTATTGTCTATCGAGATCTTGTCAATAATTCCATGTTTTATTTGTTGTTCTCATACACGTTGTGCATATAGATATAAATATATTATATGTTCATGTATGTTTAGTGATTGTATTTTGTGTGACATTCCTAATTAGTTTGTTGTCAATAGACATTATGATGATGCATGATTAGCTTGCTATTGTTAGGTCATACGTATATAGGTTGTTAGTTGTTGGATTCATGTGATTTGTCATGGTTAGTTCTCAGAATCTATGGCTATCATAACACTCGTATTTCATTGTCTTATGGCCATTGTTGGCAATGTTTTTGCAGTGCCCCTTGTTTTTGTTGTTATTGCATGTTTTTGTCGGGAGGATGATGTAAGGAGTTTGTATCCAGAGCTCTTGTTAAGAGTTAGGGATAGCAAATTTCGAGGACGAAATTTATTTAAGGGGGGGGGGGGGGGGTAGTTTGTAAGACCCGCTCTCCTGCTATAATAATAATAAATCCACTCTCCTCGGTTATGCATAATTTAGTTCTTAGAATGTCAATTTGTGTTATGGTATGTTTGTTTAAGTATATTTGATCGCATTTCCCATTGGTCGATCGGGTGCGACACATCGAGCTTGTTCGCGGTGGGTTGACTCGATCACCTCATTTTGGGCCCGGGTGTGTGTAGAGACGACTTTGGGCTGAGCTTGGTTAGGATTGGCATGGAATGGGAAGAGGGTTTGCGAGTTACACGAATTTTGCAAGGGAGACTTTTGGGTGTCCATGCTAGCACCATTCTTGGCAAGTTTTGAAGTGGCTTCATGGCTAGGAAGTTGGAGGGTTGTGTGCACAAATATAAGGCCCTCCCATTCGTCCTCTTCCTCCCCTTTCCATCTTCACACACACCATTTCAGACCACTCATCCCTCCTCTCCAGCTGATTGGTGGGCTGATCTCCGTAGAGTTGGGAGCTACGTCAAGTGCAGCCTGGTGCGGCTAGAAGAAGAGATTGTGGGCAGAATCGCCGGAAAAAACTTGGGCAATCTTCTTGCCAATCAGGTATGCTCCTGGACCCTTAGTCTAGTAGAAAGCATGGAGTGTTGGATGGAGATTAGTCCAGCACAAATAGAGTGGTCGGTCTGAGGTTTGGAGTTGCACAAATGGAGATCTACCCGGTAGGGTGGACTGTGGTGCACTCTTCAAACTTTCAGAGGTTGGCTGAGCACCTCTCTCTCTACCACGAATTTTGACTCATGATTCCTTGGTGGTTGTTGGAAAAACCAGAGGTGGTGAGGCTGGGTCGTGGAGATCTAGAGGAGAGGGGTTTTTGCGTGCATGTTGTGCTTCTTGCTATTCATCTTGTGATGTTGTTTTGTGAGCTTCGAATATTATACTTGTGTGTGATATTGTGATCATGTCCAGATGTGTTTGCGTGAGATATTTTCAGATATTAGAGTCACGTATTTATGTGTTATTTCATGAGTAGGGTCAGACATCATGTGTAGGACTCGTTACTGAATTCTGCTCTTACGTCCATGCATGATCTAACTAGTAAGTATAAATAATATTGCATGAATCGCTCTGATTGTAGTCCAGAAATCATTAACACCCACACACACTCAGATTTGTTGATCCCTTACGATATATTCATGACATTCCATCAGTGAATAAATCGAATACTTTCATCAAGATTATTATGTAACAAGTATAGTTGTCGTCTCGACTCGAACATTGCGTTGAGTTCATCGAATCTGATTTTATTCGAACCATGTCTAGATCAGGTGTACAATCAGATTTGTGTATGATATATCTGACATATCTCATTATGCTCTCACATGAGAGTAAACCAGGACTCATCTATGATCTATGCTATTCATACTATGACATCTAGTATTGTGCAAATCAACCAACATGCATGTCAATATATATCTGTTTCGACTATGAAGGAACAAAGACTCCTGATTTCAGAGGCATGTTTATATATATAGGACTACTAAAACATGTATGAATTAAGTCCCATCCACCTATTCTCTGACCATGTTCGGATCACAAGTTCTAATGCATGCGTCTTCTCAAATTTATGGTTTATCTTATCGATTACCTGTAGTGGTTGATCATCATGTATTCTGTTGTTATACATGTTTTTTTGTTATTCGTTTAGTACCAATATATGACTGATATGAGGTGTTGTGTGATGATTTTAGTTTACCCTTAGGATATCAGGCCTTATGACATCTTTATCATGAACCGTAGACAACTCAATGTGTTGTTTACCTTGAATTGCCACCGGGGTTGTCTGCTTGCTGATTTGTGTTTGGTTATTGTTGGGATGTTCTGATTTTGTTTTGTTTAGGGCTGTTAGGAGGGTATCCGGATACCTTTCCTCGAGCTCACTCCATCCACTATAGATGCATTAGATGTTAGATGCTTAAGTAGCTTGCATCACATTTAATCTGATTAATAATTTTGGGCACATTCTGTTTTTGGGCCGACGGGCCACGAGTGGGTCCTCTAGCTAGAGAGGCCATTCGCATAAGACCTTCACGTTGGGAGGCCAAGCGTAAGATAAGTCCTGGGCAGGCGCGCTGCCATTCTGTCTCAGGGTAGGTATTCCCAAGTTCACGATGGCACCATGTAGGTCACTTGCCGCGAATTGGGACACTTATCCGGCGCACAGCTTTGTGCCGAGCGGTGGGTCACCGTAGAGTGACCACCTTTGACCAGCGAGGCTGGTGTTCTGGTTCCTATTGAGGAATAATTCGGGTGCGCCCGACCGGCACGGCTTATGGAGTCGTAGCCTTCTGTTGCGTTATGTGCTTTTCTGTTTCTGTTTCGGATGCTTTTGTCTTAGATAGTTGCATGCATTCTTCCATATAACTCTGATTGGGCCAGGAGCATACTGGGTTTTCTTTATAGAAAACTCACGCATATGTTGATGCGGTGCTTGCAGGTACTTAGATTCCTACAGGGTAGACAGGACGAGTAGTCGAAGATTCTGTACACGAGGGACACGTCGACCAGATTCTTCAGTTTGTCTTTTGCTTCCGCATTATTTATGATGTATTTCCCTTTTGAACTCGAGGTAATGTATTTGACCTTGTTACCATATATGGATAATCTCTCACTTTTCAGTCATGTTTTATGTTAGTCTATCCATGTATGATCTCTCTACGCATCGTCGAGTCGTTGTTGGTTTGTCTTTTGTAACTCCTTTGGTCGTCGCGGAGGTCTCTGATCGTGACACTTGTAGTCTTTCCCAGTGTGCGAACCCGCGAGATCGGGGGCGTTACAAATTGAGAGCCAAAAACACTCACCAGGCCGCCAATTAGCGGTCCAAGACCGCTGATTGGTGGTCCTTGTTGAAGCTCTTGTGCTCCCACTCGTCCAGTAGCCTCCCCGTGATCTCTCGGATCCCTGAAACTAAGAAAAATTGAAAACAAAAAATTCAAAACCACTCGAATCGTCGAAACCAAGGTCTGGACAAAGCACCTCCCCGGCAACGACGCGAAAAACTTGATTGATCATTTTATTTAAACTGCATGTGCACGACCGTGTTGAAGCGGTGGCAAATACGGGTCGTCCATAGGGAGGTGTGTCGACTTTTGTTTTGTGCGAAGGCGAGTGGTAAAGATTGGAGGGAAAGATTGATTACACTAAACTACACTAGAATGCAAAAGGAAATGAAAGATAAGCAATAAAACTAAACCCCAAAGGGAGTAGAGAAATAATGTGAATATAAAAGATGTGTGTGTGTGATCGATTATGCTAATCACAACAAGTAGTGCATGAAATCATAAAACTAAATCCAACTTTGCCTCCACATGAATTAAGATAAGATCATATCATTAAAGCATACAAGACAATAATTGGAATGAAGCTAAATGAACTCATGTATAAAGACTAGACCCTACTATCCCTCCACATGAATTAAGATAACACATATCATTAAAACATACAAGACATTAACCAAGGTAAAGGCAACAAGATTACATACACTACAAATTGTGTTTCCAGTATTAATTCCATCCATATCCTCACCTTATCATTCCCCACAACATAGGTTCATGATTGACATCATTTCATGCTCATATTTGTATCTTATATCCATTATCTTACACCTAAGCAATGCTACGTGACGAGTTTTATGTTTAGTTTTCAGGAATAAAGAGGTTTAAAGAGATGAGCCATGAAAGGACCCAAAAGCAGGAAAAAAGACTTAATTGTGAGACCTAGGGACGGAGATGCAATGGAGAAGGACCTGATCGTAAGACCGAAGGATGTAAGAGCAAAACAGGAAACTCCACACCATCATGGGGAGTATTTTGGCAAGTCGATTCGGGTCGGAGCTCCAACAGACCGAGTAGATGCATCCAAGACCAAGACACACTTCAAGAAAAGCCCACAAACAAATCCAGACGGATCTGGATCCTATAAAACCGCCAATTGGCGGTTTGAAACCACCAATTAGCGGTCTGGATCATTCCAGATCCGATTAGTTTTCTCCTGGACGTGTATTATGGTTTGTTTAGGCTATTTTTGGTATTGGTTTAGTCCCACATCGGGGGATTGTCCCGGATTAGCTTTTTCCATGCTTATAAATAGAACTCTTCACCTCCCATTGTATCCATCTCTCTCTTGGTGGCCTTCTTCCCTACTAAGAGTGAAGTCTTGAAGCAAAACTCTGGTGGAGGAAGGGCTGCTTGTAATTTGGAGTGAGTAATAATAGAAGTTTTGTAGTTAATTGTTGTTTTAGTTTTTACATTGCTTAGTTAATTTCAATTTACATGTCTTGCATGTTTCTTTAGTCTCATGTTCTTTTAAGTTTCTTTAATACTTCTTGCTTTCTTAGTTAACTTTCATTTCAGTATTATGCTTTCTTTTGTTAATATAGTTAGTGTAATGAGTAGTGTGTAGTTTCATCCCCTTTGGGGGTGGAGTAGATGTATGTACATGTTATGTAGGTGGTATGAATGCTTAATATGAATGTTTTGTGAGAAATATTAGTATGCTTGCTTGAATTATAAAGATCCTTACTTCATGGTTTCTGCCATAGCTTAGGTACACTCCATGCTTGTCTAAGTGTCTTAATAACAACCTTGCATTGCTCATATTAATCACCTAGGTTAGTGTTGTAAATGATAGGTCTTGCCATGAGGTACTTCTTATGCATGAACAAACACTAACCACACTTGAGCTTATAGTATGCATTCAACACTACACTTATTTCATGTGCACACACACGCTTCACCCCTTAGGGGTTTCCATTCCTATCTTTTTATCTTCTTCATTAGTTGTTTAGTTTAGTTTTATAGCTTCTTCTCCATTTCATTTTGCATTGTAGTATAGTTTAGTGTAACCAATCTTTCTCTCCTTCTTTTACCTCTCGCCTTCGAACAAACCAATTGTCGACACACCTCCCAGTGGACGACCCGTATTTGCCACCGCTTCAACGTGGCCTTGCACTTGCGGTTAATATAAAATGATCAATCAAGTTTTTGGCGCCGTTGCCGGGGAGGTGCTCTGTCCAGATGTTGGTTTGGATGATTCGAGGGGTTTTTAATTTTTTCTTTCCAGTTTTTCTTAGTTTCAGGGAACCATCGGATCAAGGGGAGGCTTGTGGACAAATTTGAGGAACAGAGGACCTAAAAGGACCGCCAATCAGCGGCTGGAGACCGCCAATTGGCGGCCTGGTGAGGGCTTCCTACTTTCAATTTTTTTTGGTAGTTAGTTCTGTAATTTGTGTTATCTGGGAGCCCTATTTTGCATGCTGTGACTTCTAGTTTTCTCCCAGATCATTAATCACTCCCCCATTAATCAACTTGGCCCTAAAATCTAAAGCAAAAGACTAGACATTCTTACTTGTTTAGGTCACGCATCATGTATTGACTTAGGCATATAGTTGTCTTTTCTTTTAGCTTTATTTTCTGTTGTTGAGCGCTGGCGTGAGGTACGCAATTTCCTACACTCATTCATGCATCTTGTATGCCCATGCATTAGTTAGTAGGAATTGCATCGGGACAAGAGTGAGAGAGCGTTTGATTGGAGCGATTGATTGCTAGATCTACGATCAAATCGCTACTAAGGAGGGGTTGTCCCATAAAAGATAAGGTGGGGGATTTCATCACCCTTTCCTTGGCCCCAAAAATCACTCTTAATAAAGCCTTAACTAAAAGCAAGTAGACATTGGCCCTAAGGATTGCGGGCGCACTAGGAGAGTAATCTAGTTGAGACCGTCATGACCTGATCGGCGTTGCCTACCTTGTCGATAGTAGGAGGTACTGGATCTCCGGATCTGGTATCACTTGCTGGGCATTGTGGTCCTCGTTGTAGGGAGGCGAGGCGTGTTGAGGCTAGTGACCTCGAAGTTAGGCGTCGTCTAGCCTAAGGACCCATTGCCTTACATTGTTTGAGTCGTGCTTGCTAGTTAGGCTTCTTCCTGATCCCACTACCCACGCTAGCTCTAGGGATTCTTCCCTCCTCATCTGAGTCCTCTCTTCATCTATTCTCTGCGTTTAGTCTCCTCCTCTAGTACACCTTCTGTTGTGTGTTGTTTAGAGTCGAGTCGAGCATTTTTATGCGAGGTTGGGCTCGTTCTGGTGAGAGTGCTCGACTCGAGAGAGTGCATTCTTCTGAGATGGACGGTCTTGGTGATCGACCATCTCCGCCTCGTGCTACTTTGGAGCAAGAGGCCGAGTCGTCTCATGGTGGCGAGGGAGACCGGGTTCCATACATGGAATACCTCGGTCCGCTTCCGCCACCACGTAGACCTCTTTCTCCTCCTCCTCTGACTCGAGAGGAAGGGAGATTCGGTCAAGATCGAGTTCTTGGTGCACCACCACCTTTAGCTCGACATGATAGACCGATGACTTTGTGGGAGCGGACCCATCCTGTTCGGGCCGCGCAGCCTTCTTGCATAGTTGTTCCCCCTGCTCGCGGGAACAACTATGAGCTGAAACCTCAGTATGTGAGCATTCTTCCAACCTTTACTGCCAATAAGGAGGATCCGTATATTTTTATACGCGAATTCGAGGAAGTATGCTCCATGTTCAAGCTTCAACAGCTTGACGAGGATTCAGTCCGGTTGGGGATGATTTCTTTCACATTGAAGGATAATGCGAAGAAATGGTTGTATAGCCTCCCGGCGAGCTCGATTCGGTCTTGGGATGACTTTGTGACCGTCTTTCTGAAGAGATTTTTCCCTCAAAGGAAAACTCAACAGATACGGCACCATATACATCAAATGTATCAGACCGAGACCGAATCTTTTCATGGTTTCTTTGAGAGGTTCAAGGACCTTCTCAAGCAATGCCCTCATCATGGACTTGAGCTATGGCAGCTGTGCCAGATTGTTTATGAGGGCATCAACTACAACACACGCACATTGTTGGAGTCGATGTGTCAGGGTGACTTCCAAATGAAACCCATCGAGGAGGCATGAGACACTTTTGAGTCTATGGCTGAGCGTACCTTCGAGTGGGACACCATGAGAGAGCCACCAGCCGCCAGGTCTTCTGGTCGAGCTGGATCATATCATGTTGAATCGACTATCGCGTCTGAGGCGAAAATGACTGCTCTCTTGCGTAGGATAGAGAGTTTGGAGATGGACCGAGCTCCTGTAGCTCAGGTCTCTACTTCCGGGTGTACTAGGTGTGGACTGTCGGGACATGATGACTTGGAGTGCGCTTATGCTCCAAGGGATACTGAGCATGCAAATGCGATGTATCAACAAAGGCCCCGAAACGACCCGTACAGTCCTTCCTACAACCCGGGATGGCGTAACCATCCTAACTTCTCTTGGGGTCTAGTGGAGGCCACGGTCAGAGCTCGCACGCTCAACCTCCACGTTATCAAACTCCACGCCCATCGGCGACCTACCAACCCCCACATCAAAGGTCTCAGCACCAAAATTACCAACCTGGTCAGCGGGTTGACCCAAGGACCCTTCTAGTGTTCCGGCCCTTCAAGCTTTCATGCAGAGCATGAAAAGTACAGTTAAGGCTTTGGAAATGCAAGTTAGCCAGTTGGCTCATCAGCTTCATGAACGTGAGAAGGGCCAGTTCCCGAGTCAACCTGTGGTTAATCCCAGGGGTCAGCCTGCTCATACTAGGCAAAATGTACACAATGTTGAAAGAGACCCTTCCCAACATGCCAATGTTGTTCATACCTTGAGATCGGGAAGGGTCGTTGACAACAATGTGAAAATGCCAGAAGCCAACCCTGTTGGCGAGACATCGGAGGAGAGTCTTGAGCCTGTTAAGGAACCAAATTCTGAGACTCCTCCTCGTGATTCTTATGTCCCCAAGGCACCATTCCCTCATCGGTTGACTAAAAAATGTGATGAGCATTGGGACAAGATCGTTGAGGTACTTAGGCAAGTAAAGGTGAACATCCCGTTGTTGGACCTTGTTCAGCAAATGCACCCGTATGCCAAGTTCCTCAAGGATCTTTGCACCACCAAGAGAAAAACAAATGTGCCCAAAAAGGCCTTTTTGGCCGCCAATGTGAGCTCCATATTGACACAACCCATGAATGTCAAGTACAAGGACCCAGGTTGTCCAACTGTCTCTTGCGTGATTGGGAATGTGACAATCTCTCAAGCTCTATTGGATTTGGGGGCATCTGTGAATCTCCTGCCTTACTTAGTCTATGTCAACCTTGGAATAGACGATCTTAAACCAACGAGGACAACCCTCCAGTTGGCTGATAGATCCGTCAAAATTCCACGAGGGAGTGTGGAGGATGTCCTTATCAAAGTGGGTGAGTTCGTATTTCCAGTTGATTTCATCATCTTGGATACCGAACCTGTGTCCAACCCACAAGGACAAATTCCTGTGATCCTTGGGAGGCCATTTCTTGCGACGTCTAATGCTTTGATCAATTGTCGCAATGGGTTGATGAGGTTGTCTTTTGGAAACCTCACGGCGGATTTCAACATCTTCACTCTTGGTAAGCAACCCGGGCTCTTCGACGACACTGTCGGAGCCAATTTCATCCAGGACACGGATGAGCCCGATTCATTAGGCATGTTCGACTCACATCGACATATTATTGAGGTGCCTAATGACCAGGTTGCGAGTGAAGAGGATCTTGAGGAATCCGCCAGCGTATCTCTGGACGAGGAGGCACATCTGGGTGCTTGCTCCTCCTACCCCGTGGCCCTTGAGCCACTTGAAAGTAACTCTGAATCCGACAAGGACCCACCTATGGTCGAGCTTAAACCGCTCCCCGATAACCTAAAGTACATCTTTTTAGGGGACAATGAGACCTTGCCACTCATTATTGCTTCTGATCTTGCACAAGATCAAGAGGTTGCCCTCAAAAGAGTACTCTTTGAAAACAAAGAGACGATCGGGTGGTCCTTGAAGGATATCAAGGGAATTAGCCCTTGTATTGTTCAGCATCGGATCCACATGGAAGAGGATTCTAGGCCCCGCAGGGACCCACAACGAAGATTGAATCCTGTACTGAAAGAAGCCGTCCGAAAGGAGGTTCTTAAGTACTTGGATCATGGCATAATCTATCATATCTCTGATAGTTCGTGGGTGAGTCCTGTCCATGTGGTTCCCAAGAAGTCAGGCGTGACGGTTGTGGAGAATGAGTATAATGAGCTTATCCCGACACGCCTGCAAACTGGCTGGCGAGTTTGCATTGATTATCGCAAGCTCAATGCGGCAACGCGGAAAGATCATTTCCCGTTGCCATTCATTGATCAGATGTTGGAAAGGTTGGCCGGACATGAGTATTATTGTTTTCTTGATGGATATTCCGGTTACAACCAAATTCCCATCGCCCCCGAGGATCAAGAGAAAACCACATTTACTTGTCCCTTTGGAACGTTTGCCTACCGTCGCATGCCCTTTGGGTTATGTAATGCGCCGGCAATGTTTCAAAGGTGTATGATCAGCATCTTCTCCGATATGGTTGAGCGTTTCCTTGAGATCTTCATGGACGACTTTTCCATATTTGGCGCATCCTTTGATGAGTGCCTTCATCACTTGAGCCTTGTCCTCAAGCGATGCTGTGAGAAGAACCTCGCTCTCAATTGGGAGAAATGTCACTTCATGGTGAAGCGAGGGATTGTACTTCGACATGTGGTCTCAAGTAAAGGAATTGAGGTCGATCCCGCCAAAGTGGGTATCATTGCTAATCTCCCACCGCCACGTAATGTGAAGGATATCCGCGCCTTTTTGGGGCATGCTGGATTCTATCGGCGGTTCATTCGGGATTTTAGCAAAATTGCTCGACCTCTCACTGCCTTGTTGGCTAAGGATGTCATTTTTAAGTTCACACCGGATTGCCACCTTGCCTTTTTGACCTTGAAGAAAGAGTTGACTTCAGCTCCCATTATTAAGGCACCGGTGTGTACTGAACCCTTTGAGTTAATGTTTGATGCATCTAACTTCGCTGTGGGAGCAGTGCTTGGGCAACGATTGGACAAATTGCCTCATGTGATCTACTATGCCAGTAGAACACTCAATGATGCCCAATTGAACTACACTGTGACCGAGAAGGATATCTTAACAATCATATTTGCTTTGGAGAAATTCCGGTCGTACTTGATTGGCTCCCACGTGATTATCTATTCTGATCACACAACCATCAAGCACCTCATGGCGAAGAAAGATGCAAAATCCCGACTCTTGAGATGGATCTTGTTGTTACAAGAATTCGATCTCGAGATTCGGGACAAAAAAGGGTGTGAAAATGTTGTAGCTGACCACTTGTCTCGTCTAGAGACGACCAACCCACAGGACCAAATCATTGATGACGAATTTCCTGACGAGCAGTTATTCACGATCGAAGATAACCCTTAGTTTGCCGACATCGTGAACTATCTCGTGACCAAGCAACCTCCTGTGGCTTGGTCAAAATCTGACCAATCCAAATTTAGATCTTATGTCAGATTCTTCCACTGGGACGACCCCTACCTATTCAAATACTGCTCTGACCAAATTTTCAGGCGGTACGTCCCAGATACCGAGTTCCAAAGTGTACTCCACTTCTGCCATTCCAAGGCATGTGGAGGACACTTTGGAGCGAAGAAAACCGCTGCAAAGGTGCTCCAATCTGGATTCTACTGGCCCTCTCTTTTCAAGGATGCTTACGACTTTTGTAAACAATGTGATAGGTGCCAGCGCCTTGGCAGGATTGGTCGACGTGACATGATGCCTTTGCAAAATGTCCTTGTTCTCGACGTCTTCGATGTGTGGGGCATCGATTTCATGGGTCCCTTCACGAACTCGTTCAAGAATGTTTACATTCTGGTGGCCGTTGACTATGTGTCTAAGTGGGTTGAGGCTATACCCACAAAGACCAATGACAACAAGGTGGTCACCAAATTCTTGAGGGACATTTTTGCGCGATTTGGTACTCCTCGTACCATAATCAGCGATAGGGGTACCCACTTCTGTAATCGCTCCTTTGAAGCGCTTATGAGGAAATATTCGATCACCCACAAGCTTGCGACCCCATATCATCCGCAAACTAGTGGGCAAGTCGAAATCTCTAACTGTCAATTAAAGCAAATTCTTGAGAAGACGGTTAGTTCCTCTAGGAAGGATTGGTCTACAAAGTTGAATGACGCGTTGTGGGCTTTCCCCACCACGTACAAGACCAATTTGGGTATGTCCCCATATCGGGTAGTGTACGGCAAGGCTTGCCACCTACCCGTCGAGCTTGAGCATCGTGCTTTCTGGGCGATCAAGAACCTGAATATGGATCTTGATCAAGCTGGAGTACAACGTAAGCTCGACATTGTGGAATTAGAAGAGCTACGCAATGATGCATACGAGAATGCCAAAATTCATAAGTCCCGAGCCAAGATGTTTCACGATCGCATGATTATGCGAAAGGTGTTTATGGCCGGGCAGAAGGTGTTGCTCTACAATTCCCGGCTTCATCTGTTTGCGGGTAAGCTCCGCAGTCGCTGGTCTGGCCCGTTTATTGTCCAAACCGTCTATCCTCATGGAGCGGTTGAGATCTTGAACCCTGGGAATGGGGACGTGTTCAAAGTTAATGGACAACGCCTCAAACCCTACTTGGAGGGGGCACCAGCCGACGTCGAGGAGGTCATGTTCCTTCATGAACCTCCCTCGCACTCAACCATTCATGCTTCTACATATGTGGTTGAGCGTTCATGTGTATATATGTTAAAAAAAAGACTCCTTGAGTGAGCATCGATTGTTGTGGGATCCAACCCTTGTGTATTTGGGCCCCATTTCTTTCACGTATTTGTATCCCTTCCTTAGTATCTCATAGGTTTTGAAGGAATTTGGGTTGTGTCCATCAACATAGACATAATCTTCCCTGTGTCTTTCACGTTGGTGAGATCTATTCATTTTCATGCATAGCTCCATGTAGTATCTTGGTCGCATTCATTGAGGACAATGCATGAAGTAGGTGTGGGGGGGTGTTTTACGTGTGTACATAGTCGAGTCTTTTCTTTTGTTTTTGTTTTCTTTTGTTTGCATTGTTAGGGTCATGTTAGTGTGCTGCATTTAATATCGATATATCTGCTTGCCATGATCCTTGGGTGACTTGTCTTCTTTTGCTTGCCTAGTGCTTTAAAATTTTCACATTTCTTTCAAAATCTTCATGCGTTTGCGAAAGAAAATGTTTTGTGGGTTTTGCGTGTGTTTAGCATGTGCAAAACCGTTGAGAGGCAAAGTAAAAAGAAAGCTCCCAAAATTGTCTTGAACTTGATGCATTAGGATATCTAGTACTGTGGCTTTAGGATTTATCGAGTCGTTAGGATGCACCCCAGTTTTCCCTGGGGGTGAGTAATCATAGGGTTTCAGTGCTCAAACATTCAAAGAAGTCCACCCTGAACCTAGTGAGTCAATAATTCGTGTTTGTTAATTTAGGAAGTTTGTTGTAGTCAAGGACTCTTTAAATATTGTTGTGAGACATTAAGTGTAGGGGTTTTGGTTCATGTGTAGATAAGAAATAAGTGAGTAGGTGTTCTCTCTTCTCGCACGGCTCCTATCACTCGGGAAAGTAGGTCTGAGGAGACTTTGTGCCTGGTGCTTTTGAGTCATCTGACTTGGGATGCGCCGACCGAACTCCCGTTACACGGGTGGTAGGGATTGCCCTATGTGGAGATTTGGGGACGGTGTACGTGATAGTGTAAGTCCTCATGGGCAATGATGCACGAAACCTGACCCTGGGAGAATGAAGCTCCAACTAAATAAAAAGAAAAAAAATGTGAGAAAAGAAACAAAAAAAATAAAAAAATAAAATGCAAATAAGAACCTTAATGGATCTTACACTTTGTATCACTTGAGGATGTTGAGGTTGTCCATGTCTTTTCACTTAATTCCTTATTTAACTTGCACAAATGGTTCATTAGGCTAGGTGTGGACTGATTACCTATATAGAGTCGGCCCGTAGGATTACCGCGTCCATTGATCGACAAAATTTGTCCAACGAGTCGAGTGTCTAGATTGAATAATGCATCTTGTTCGGATTTTGTGGGTATATCCGCTGAAAACCCTCAGGAGACAACACTCCTCCTCCTTGGCAAGAAAGAGGTTTAACGGCTTGTTGCACGTGCTAAGTGCAACCGTGATTCCTACGAAAGTGAGTTAGGATTTCTTGTTTTTCGTTTGCTTTTCTCTTTCTTTGTTTTGCTCGGGACTAGCAAAAACTTAGGTGTGGGGGTATTTGATTGACATCATTTCATGCTCATATTTGTATCTTATATCCATTATCTTACACCTAAGCAATGCTACATGACGAGTTTTATGTTTAGTTTTCAGGAATAAAGAGGTTTGAAGAGAAGATCCATGAAAGAACCCAAAAGCAGGAAAAAGGACTTAATTGTGAGACCTAGGGACTGAGATGCAATCGAGAAGGACCTGGTCGTAAGACCGAAGGACCTAAGAGCAAAACAGGAAACTCCACACCATCATGGGGAGTATTTTGGCAATTCGATTTGGGTCGGAGCTCCAACAGACTGAGTAGATGCATCCATGACCAAGACACACTTCAAGAAAAGCCCACAAACAAATCCAGACGGATCTGGATCCTATAAAACCGCCAATTGGCGGTCTGGATCATTCCAGATCCGATTAGTTTTCTCGTGGACGTGTATTATGGTTTGTTTAGGCTATTTTTGGTGTTGGTTTAGTCCCACATCGGGGGATTGTCCCGTATTAGCTTTTTCCATGCTTATAAATAGAACTCTTCACCTCCCATTGTATCCATCTCTCTCTTGGTGGCCTTCTTCCCTACTAAGAGTGAATCCTTGAAGCAAAACTCTGGTGGAGGAAGGGCTGCTTGTAATTTGGAGTGAGTAATAATAGAAGTTTTGTAGTTAATTGTTGTTTTAGTTTTTACATT
Organism: Triglochin maritima; assembly: GCA_963682175.1. NCBI lineage: Eukaryota > Viridiplantae > Streptophyta > Magnoliopsida > Alismatales > Juncaginaceae > Triglochin > Triglochin maritima. The sequence continues at coordinate 17,849,157 of OY821785.1, forward strand.
GCTTAGTTAATTTCAATTTACATGTCTTGCATGTTTCTTTAGTCTCATGTTCTTTTAAGTTTCTTTAATACTTCTTGCTTTCTTAGTTAACTTTCATTTCAGTATTATGCTTTCTTTTGTTAATATAGTTAGTGTAATGAGTAGTGAGTAGTTTCATCCCCTTTGGGGGTGGAGTATATGTATGTACATGTTATGTAGGTGGTATGAATGCTTAATATGAATGTTTTGTGAGAAATATTAGTATGCTTGCTTGAATTATTGAGTACCTTACTTCATGGTTTCTGCCATAGCTTAGGTACACTCCATGCTTGTCTAAGTGTCTTAATAACAACCTTGCATTGCTCATATTAATCACCTAGGTTAGTGTTGTAAATGATATGTCTTGCCATGATGTACTTCTTATGCATGAACAAACACTAACCACACTTGAGCTTATAGTATGCATTCAACACCACACTTATTTCATGTGCACACACACACTTCACCCCTTAGGGGTTTCCATTCCTGTCTATTTATCTTCTTCATTAGTTGTTTAGTTTAGTGTTATAGCTTCTTCTCCATTTCATTTTGCATTGTAGTATAGTTTAGTGTAACCAATCTTTCTCTCCTTCTTTTACCTCTCGCCTTCGAACAAACCAATTGTCGACACACCTCCCAATGGACGACCCGTATTTGCCACCGCTTCAACGCGGCCGTGCACTTGCTGTTAATATAAAACGATCAATCAGTTCACTAATATAAGCATAAGCTAAGCTTCATTCAAGAGCATTAGCCTATCAAGGATACGAGTGAAATCCCATTAGATGGTTATAGAAATCATATAAGGCTCAAGGGATTAAGATAACAAACACCTAATACACTACATTATCATATCACATATTTCGCCACCCCCAAATGGGGATGGAACTACTCACTACTTATTAGACTAACTACATTAACAAAATGAAGCATTATACTGAAATGAAACTACACTAATCAAGCAAGAAATATTAAAGAAGCTGAAATGACATAAAACAAAACAAGCAAGCATACATATGAAAATAAGTTAAACTAAGAGAGAAACAACACAATTAAAGGAAAACATCTATTATTAACTCACTCAATTACAAGTAGCCCTTCCTCCACCAGAGCTTTGCTACAAGGCTTCACTCTTAGTAGGGAAGATGGCCACAAAGAGAGAGATGGGGTACATGAGAGGAGGGAGAGTTCTATTTATAGCAACAGAAAAAGGTAATCCGGGACAATCCCCCGATGTGGGACTAAACAAATACCAAAAATAGCCTAAACATCCTCTAGTACACGCCCTCCAGAAGTTTCAGCAAATCCGGGAAGATCCGAACCGCCAATTAGCGGTCTACAAGATCCAGATCGAGTTGAATTTTGTTTTGGGCTTTTCTTGATATATTTGTTGGTCTTGGATGCATCTACTTCGCTTGTTGGAGCTCCGACCTGAATCGAATTTCCAAAATACTCCCCATGATGGTGTGGAATTTTATGTTTTGCTCTTAGGTCCTTCAGTCTTACGTTCAGGTCCTTCTCCCTTGCATCTTAGTCCTTGAGTCTCTCAACTCAGTCCTTTTAACTATCTTTTAGGTCCTTTTAAGCCTCTTCTCATCGAACCTCTTTATTTCTGAAATTCAAACATAAAACTCGTCACATAGCATTGCTTAGGTGTAAGATAATGGATATAAGATACAAATATAAGCATGAAATGATGTCAATCAAACCACCACCACATACACAATTTCAAAGCACAATCCTTCAAACTCAAACTCCTCGTCCGTATGATTCAGGTGCCACGGACCACGTAACAAAGGATCGTTCTGCCTTCGTGGAATATCGTCGTGTTCCAAGTGGGAGACGAATAAACATGGCGAACAAAACTAGCATTGAAGTTCTTGGAGTTGGCACATGCAAAGTGGCTTTGCGAAGTGGTCGGATCCTATTACTTCACGACGTGTTGTATGCACCAGCTATACGGCGAAATATTATTTCTGTTGTTGTTTTGATGAGACATGTTTTTAAAGTTTTTTTTGAGAACAATGATATGGGTTTATAGCTTGCTAACATTTATTATGGACGTGCCTTTCTTTCATATGGTTTTATTATGTTGGACGTAATTTATGATTTCAATCATAACACTAGTGCCTTTATGAGTCAAAGTTCCATGAATAATGATTCAGTTATGTGGCATGCTAGACTAGGTCACATTGGTGTTGACCGGATGAATAGGTTGGCAAAGGAGAGGGTATGAGGAGAATGCTCAAAATTTGAATTGCTGACCTGTGAATCTTGTCTAGCTGGAAAGGCAACTAGAAAACCGTTCGGAAAAGCCATTAGGGCTACTTCTCCTTTAGAACTAATTCACTTGGATATTTGTGGACCTTTGAATGTGCGTACTAGACATGGACAAAGTTACTTCATCACATTTATTGATGACTACACTAGATATGGTCATATTTATCTTATTTCTCACAAGTCAGAAGCTCTAGACTGCTTTAAGAAATTCATGAGCTTGGTAGAGAATCAATTGGATAATAAGATAAAACCTCTCCGAACGGACGGAGGTGGGGAGTATCTCTCCATAATGTTCAAGGAGTTATGTGGTGAAAAGGGGATATCTAGACAACTCACTATGCCTTATACTCCTCAGCAAAATGGTGTTCCCGAGAGAAGGAATAGAACGTTGCTAGACATGGTTAGATCCATGATGGCGCATGCGAGCTTGCCAATTTCATTTTGGGGAGATGCTCTAATGACTGCTGCCTATATCCTCAATAGAGTTCCAACAAAATCGGTTCCCTCAACTCCATATGAATTATGGACAGGACGGAAGCCTAATTTTAGTCTGCTGCATCCTTGGGGATGTGCGGCATACATTCATTCTACTAGTCACCGATATGGAAAACTAGGACCTAGAGGGAGAAAGTGTATCTTTGTAAAATACAGTAATCTCTCCAAAGGTTATGTTTTTATCAGGTTAGACGAGAATGAAAGAAGGACGGAACTGGAGTCTAGGGATGCCACATTCTTGGAAAATGTTTTTCCAACTCTTGCTGGAGCTATAAAAGAGTCAGTGGACTTCTTTGAACAACAAGATGAGGACATTGCCACTCCACGGGATCAGGATCTGGAAGTTGAACATGAGGTTCCACCAGTCAATCCTAGTGGGAGCAGCAATGCTAAGGTTCCGATAGCTCTCACGGAGGATGAGCCATCAGATACTCATCTGCGTCGAAGTAAATGCGGACTCATTCCTCGTAGGCGGTTTCGCTTAGAGGAAGTGGCCCTCATGATAGCTCAAGAAGAAATTGATTATGAATCATCTGGGATGACAGTAATCGATGAGCAAGAACCGGAGACCTTGAAAGAGGCTTTGGAAGGTCCAAATGCGAAAGAGTGGTTAGAAGCTACAAAAGAAGAGTTGGAGTCGGTGAAAGTGAATCGAGTCTGGGACTTGGTCGACTTACCGCCCAACCGAAAGGCCATTGGGGCCATGTGGATCCTCAAGATTAAGAGGTAGGCGGATGGATCTATTGATAGATTCAAGGCTAGACTGGTAGCTAAAGGCTACTCCCAAAGAGAAGGCATGGATTTTGAGGAAACCTTTTCACCCGTGGTTAGGTTCACCTCCATCCGCCTTCTACTAGCTATTGTAGCTCAGATGGACTTAAAGCTTTACCAAATGGATGTAAAGACTGATTTTCTCAATGGAGAACTTGAGGAGGAGATCTATATGGATCAACCTCAAGGTTTTGAAGTCAAAGGACAAGAGCGCAAAGTGTGCAAGCTCAATAAGTCCTTGTATGGCTTAAAACAAGCGTCTAGACAGTGGAACATTCGCTTCCATCAAGCTATATCATAGAATGTGTTCTCTATGCTTGAGGAAGATCACTGTGTGTACGTTAAGAGATCCAATGGTAAATTTGTCATTCTGACCTTGTATGTTGATGACATACTCATGGCTGGCAATAGCAAAGAGTTGCTGAAATCCACTAAAGAGTGGTTGGCCTACACGTTTGATATGTAGGACATGGGTGAAGCTAGCTACGTCCTTGGTGTCAAGATAGTTAGAAATAGGTCCAAGAGACTTCTGGGATTGTCTCAAGAGACTTATATTAACAACATCTTGAAGAAATACCATATGGACAAATGCAAACCAATCGACATTCCTGTTGAGAAGGGTTTGCACTTGAGCCTTGATAAGCATCCTGAGACTCCTGAAGAGAATGCCCAAATGAGCAAGGTTCCATACTCCAATGTTGTGGGAAGCCTTATGTACGCTATGATGTGTACTAGGCCAGACATTTGTTATGTTGTGGGCATGGTGAGTCGATGCCAGTCTAGCCCAAGCATGGAGCACTAGAAGGCAGTCAAGAGAATCATGAGATACCTCAGAGGAACAAGTAACTACATGTTGTGTTACCAAGCATCAGATATCCGCCTGATTGGCTATAGTGATGCCGATTGGGCTGGAGACATTGATGAAAGGAAGTCTACCTCTGGTTATGCTTTCTTGCTGGCTAATGGGGCCATCTCATGGTCCAGCAAGAAGCAAACCTATATAGCCCTGTCGACTATGGAAGCAGAGTATGTTGCATGCTATGCAGCAGTACAGGAGGCAGTATGGTTGAGGATGTTCTTGCAACATACTAGGCTAGTAGAGACATCGGATGTGCCTGTTGTTGTCTATTGTGACAGCATGGCTGCCCTTTGTTATGTGAAAGACCCCAAATTTCATGGAAAGACCAAACATATATAGGTTAGGTATCATTTTGTGAAGGACATCATAGCGAGAAATGAAGTTGTGTTAAGACATGTGTCTACTAGTCTTATGGTAGCTGACCCTCTTACCAAGGCTATAGCTAAGGACTCGTTTGTGTCTCACGTGAAGTCCTTAGGCTTACGCAGACTTTGATGCATTGACATGTCTAACTTCCTTTTATGAGTGATCGTGTTTTCCTTTCGACTATATCTGTTTGGTTGATGTAGTTGTTCTAGCATAAAATATTATTCTGTCAATAAGCTGAAGAATGCTCACTCACACGAGCATTCACGACAGGCGCTTTTGATAGCGAGCAGAGATGAGACTGATCATGAGGAGATCTTGTATGATAGATCCAGAGCAGTTCATGATAGGACAGTCGCCTTGATTAGGAATCAAGATGAGATCCTCTATGTTGGTGAGGATTGACATGAATGTTCCCACGATTCATGTGACCTATAGAAGTCAAGTGCGAGCATCACATGTGGCGCCATGTGGCACCTGAAGGGAATGTGTTCTAAAAGTTTTACTTTTAAATGTCAATTATTATGAATTGAATGAGAAATCATTTTGTTCCTTGTTTATGTTATTCGTCTTTTAGAAGTGTTAAGGAAGACGCTCTTGGTCCATAACCGTAGAGCTTTAAAAGATATTGGTTTACATAAAACAAAAGATATTCGCAATCATGGTAATTAACATGGGACATTAGTTACCGAGTTAAGATTGTCGTGTTGGTCACAGATCATTGTAGCTCTACAAGTGAGTGACACCACGGGTACAGAAAAGAGGAAAATAGTACTTTTTTAAACTCAATTGACCTAACTAGTAAAATATTATAGAAATGTGTTTCTGTGTCATTAATATTTTACTGTGTCCTTGCTCCTTTGATATGAGACTTATATCCGATCGCTTAAGGAGTGCTTATCAGACTAGTGTCTTAAGCTATCAATGAGTGTAGTGCAAAGGCATTAGTTGGTTAAGTATGACTTTTGTTGGAGAAGATAGTTAGTCAAAGGATTATCATTGCCCCTCTTAATTGAGTGATGATATTAGTGGGCCCCTTGATAAAGCAAAGTTATAATGTGCACAATGTGATTTGAGTTAAGTCACATATTTATAACTAGCTTAAAGAGATCAAGAAATGAATACTAATACAAAGATGACACAATACTACTTTGTGTGTATTCTTAATATCATGAGGCAAGGGACGGACACAAGTGGTGCACTCCATGACTAAATGGATCGGGTTTTGATTCGAGTGGAATTAAGACATCTAACTAATTGGAAGATATAATGTGTAGCTAGATACCGCTTATAGCTTGTGATATTAAGCTCTTAATATCACTGCCAACTTAGTTTAGATCCTCCCATAGGCCGCACCACAAAACTGGGAAACGAGAAATGGGGATTTTGAGTTCATAAGATGTGTCGGGTTTCATTTAGAAAATATGACACATGGGGTGAGCAAGCAAAATCAAAATTATATTGTGATTAATAACATAATTAGAATTTAAATTAAAATTCATATGTGATGTAAATATTATGGGTGTAATGATTTATCATTACATAGGATAATATGTTACATAAGTTGTGAATTTACTAATAATCCCGAAATGTCAAATTTTGTAGGGGTTAAACTGAAATTTGACAAGTCTGCAGTACTGTGCACAAACGGTCGACCGGTTAACAGTAAACGGTTGACCGATCGTGCACGGTCGACCGGACACGTCTCGACCGATAACAGGGAATTTTCGTCTGTTCGGAACAGTCGACCGAATCTATCCGTCGGTTGACCGAACATTGCGATGAAATATTTTATTGTTGAGAACGGTCGACCGAATGTCGGACGGTCGACCGAACCTTCAAACGGTCGACCGGTCCAGACGGTTATCTACAGAATTAATTTAAGAATTAATTAGATCATGCATGGAATTGGGCCATAATTGATTTAATTCGTGGCTAAGATTATTGGTTAGCAAATAATGGATGGTTAGATGGAAGTTTGCATGAAATCATGGGCAAGAGGTTGCACATGAATAGGTAATTTGGAGAGAACTTATAAATACAAGTTTATCTCATTACCTCATTAACTAATTCATTATTTTCTCATGCAAAAATCTCTCTCCATAATTCTCCACGAAATTTCCTTAATTCTTAAGATTAGTTTTAGTTTTCAGAGATCATTTTCTCAAGGGAACTAAAGAGGGGTTAGTAATTGGATTCTAAACCCTATTGGAGATTGAGAGGCTAGCTCTTCTCTCTCCAATCTCATTTAGAGTTTGGTGAATACTCGGAGGCAATCCACCGGGCGATTCGACCGTCAACGTGACTCCGGATCTTCAAGAGGTTTTAGAGAACCTCTAGGTATGATCCTCTTTGCAATTATTTGTTTATTCTAATGCATGTTGAATAATTAGGATAAACAAATGCGTGTCTATATGAAAATCGGAGAACATATAAATGTTTCGATCCTATATGTTTATAAAAATTCCGAAAATATATACGTACTACAAGGCACGAAATCCAACAGTGGTATCAGAGTATTAGATTCATATTATCTTTGATTTAGACTATAAAATCAATCTAGGCTACCATCTACAATCAAAACAATTCGGTTTTATGTCTTTTTCGAGTTTTTTGATGTTTTGTTGATAAATTTCTAATAAATTCGTTATGATGGTTTTATATGTTTTAAAACATCACACATGATTATTAGAATTGAAATTTAGACATTTGTCTAATTTATAGAATTTCCGTTTTATTTTAAATGATTATTTTATAAAGGAATCAACAAAACCGAAAAGGACTAATGTTCATCTTTCCTTTTGGAAATTGGATGAACGGCGGTTCAAAATAATTAATTTTGCACTATGGATGCATAAAAATCATTTTAATGGATTTCAAATGATTTTTCTAGAATTGTTTGATTTTAGATGCTTGATAATGTAGATTAAATAGTTTAGATTGGACATGCGTGTATGCGTTGCTCGAGTTGTCTTTGCAGGAATTGTGAGTTTATATGTTCCAAATCAGCTTCTATGAATGTTTGTAATAAAGTCAAATTCTCTCTTTCTATCTTTAGATAATTGCATTGCATATGAGAGGTTTTTCAAAGAACTTGCACTAGTCAGTTTTTATCGAATGTGAGGAGCATGTTTATTTTCTGTAAAATCTACATCTCCGGTGCAAGAGGAAGTCGCCGCTGTAGCTTATCGATCGAGGATCGAGGATCAGGGATCGAGGATCAAGGATCAAAGGGAACATATAAACTCACACGATGTGGATTGTGTGAATGGTTTAATTTCTGTTTTTAATCTTGCTATGCATGCGATGAATGTATTGAATGTTAGAATGTGTATGAATGATAATATGCATGATAACCTAAAATTCTGAATCACATGTTAATATATGAAATTGTCCAACAAAAATTAAGAGTAATTTTCCTTCTTATTTCATCCACTAGCAGCCATCGATCGAGGGATACTCTGCTCGCCCTTAGCGGGAGATAGCTCCCTCCATCTTTGGGAATAGTGGGAGATATAATGGTTGTCTATTGTTGTGCCACGATCAGATATACGAGGTGCGTTTCACCCTAGTGAAACCCAAGTATGTTTAGTTGTGAATAAAATGGATAAACGTATCTCGTATCAAATGAAAATAAGTTTTCTTAACATTACCTAGAGCCCTCGCTCGGTTTTGGGAAAAGGTTTTCTTACGAGGATAGACCGCATTACCTCATAACTAAAAGGACAAGAATCACAAGAGTTTGAAGATGCTAGTGTTGCTAAAATTCAAAAAGGTTATGATTAGAAAATGTTTTTCTTACGTTGATATTGTAATGTATTCGATAACCCTTAGGTAGTCTATATTACAATTAATGGGATCTTGGATTGTTGCATTTATGGGCAAAATTTTTATCTGCAGCATTTACATTTGTATGTATGTATAATAAACAAAAAATTGGCATTAAAATCCTGTATGATTAATTTTGTAGAAAAATGTCGAACATCCAACTTATCGTACGATCCATGATAGAAAAACACCCTTTAGCAAATGATGGCTCAAACTTCATTAGTTGACAACTCAAACTCAACATCGTGTTAAAGTTTGAGAAACTGTCTCACATTTCGGAAGGTCCAATCCCAAAATGGAATGAGAGATTAACCGATGAAGAGAAAGAGGCTAAAGCCAAGTGGGAAGACCAAGAGAACCAATTTCACGGTCTTATGCTAGCATCCATGGGTGACTCGCTTCAAGCTAAATACTTGGATTCAAAACCCAAGAAGACCATGGAGGCTCTGTCTAAGATATTCATGGAAAGTGCCCAAAAGGAGCGCTATAAGACCACCATCGCACTCACGAGGTGCCATATAGCGGAGGGAACATCGGTATCCATGCATTTTCTCACGATGCAAGGGTACCTTGAGAAGTTGGCAAAGCTCTCTTCACCAATGCCCGAGGACATTGCTGAAGATATGGTTCTTGGCTCTCTAGCCCCGTCCTTTAAGGACTTTGTGATGCACTATCACGTGCGTGAAAAAGGGGTGAGTCTGGAGGAGCTGCACAACGCTCATAAAACTGCTGAAGTTGACATGGGCAAGGGTAGGGACAAGCAAGTCCTTGCCGTCCATGGGAGGGGCCAAAAGATTGGTAAAGGAAAGGGCAAATCTACCAAAAGTAGTTCAATCAAGAGAAAGGGAGTAGGAGGTGCTCGTGCGAGTGCCTCGAGGGGGAAATCTCAGAAATCTCCAACTCCCAATATGGAGTGCTTTCACTGCGGTGAAAAAGGACACATCCGGCCAAATTGCCCCAAGTACAAGGAAGACCTTGACAACAGAGTGATTGAACGTCGGCGCCCCAAAAAGGCCAAAGGTATATTTGTTATTGAAATAAATTTAGCCACCTCTCTCCAGGATTGGGTAATTGATACCGGATCTTGTACTCACATAGTTTCTAATGTGCAGCTACTCATGGATAGGAAGGAACTCGCAAGAAACGAGAGAGAATTGATGGTCGGAAATGGTGTGAACGTTTCTTCGGTTGCACAAGGTTTTGTGGTGCTTCAATTATGTAGTGGTTTAAATTTATGTCTAAAGAATGTTTATTATGTGCCTTTGATTAGCAAGAATATTATTTCTGTATCATGTTTGGATATGGATAATTTTAATATAAATATTTCAAATTCTTGTTTATCTATATCGAAGAATGGTGTTTTCTATGCAAATGCATTCATAAGGAATGGTCTCTATTTGCTTGAATTGAATAATAAACAAATCTTTAATATCAATAACAAAAGACTTAAGACCACTCACGAGAATGATACTCTCTTGTGGCACTATCGTCTTGGTCACATAAATGAAAAGCGCATCAAGAAATTGCAAGAAGCTAACCTTCTTGGTCTACTTGATTTTAAGTCGTTGGAGACGTGCCAACCATGTGTTAATGGGAAAAATGACCCAAAAGCCTTTCAAGAAGAAAGGCCCAAGGGCGAGTGGCTTGTTGGATTTGATACATTCCGATGTATGTGGTCCAATGTGTACTAGTGCACGATATGGTTTCAGGTACTTCATTACGTTCACGCATGATTATAGTCGTTATGGGTATCTTTATCTAATTAGAAACAAAAGTGAATCTTTTGACAAGTTCAAAGAATTCAAGAATGAAGTAGAGATCAAACTCGACAAGAAAATCAAGTCTCTACGAACGGATCGTGGAGGTGAGTACTTAAGTACCGAATTTGACTCATACCTAAAGGAGTTTGGTATTGTACCTCAACTCACCCCTCCCGGTACACCTCAATGGAATGGGGTATCCGAAAGGAGGAATAGGACATTGCTCGACATAGTTCGGTCAATGATTAGTCATGCGGAATTACCTCTTTACTTTTGGAGTTATGCACTACAAACTGCGGCTTACACACTAAATAATGTTCCATCCAAATCCGTGGAGAAAACTCCTTATGAGCTATGGAGTGGTAAAACACCTAAGCTCAATTTTCTCAAGATTTGGGGTTGTGAGGCTTACGTCAAGAAATTGATGTCGACCAAACTTCAACCAAAAGCAGATAAGTGCTTCTTTATAGGTTATCCTCGTGAGACACGATGATACTACTTTTGGCATATCACCTCCAATCGAGTGATTGTAGAGAGGGATGCCACATTTCTGGAAAAGAAATTTCTGGAAAGAGTAAAAAGTAGTGGGAGTAGGGTTGTGCTTGAGGAAACTCAAGATACTCTACAAGATCATGACATGAATGATGACATTCAAGATCATGAAGGCCCAACCGAGATTCCTTTGGTTAGTGGTAAAACATAAAATTGGCATTAAAATCCTGTATGATTTATTTTGTAGAAAAATGTCGAACATCGAACCTATCGTACGATCCATGACAGAAAAACACCCTTTAGCAAATGATGGCTCAAATTTCATTAGTTGGCAACTCAAACTCAACATCGCGTTAAAGTTTGAGAATCTGTCTCACATTTTGGAAAGTCCAATCCCAAAATGGAATGAGAGATTAACCGATGAAGAGAAAGAGGCTAAAGTCAAGTGTGAAGACCAAGAGAACCAAGTTCACGTTCTTATGCTAGCATCCATGGGTGACTCGCTTCAAGCGAAATACTTGGATTCAAAACACAAGAAGACCATGGAGGCTCTGTCTAAGATGTTCATGGATAGTGCCCGAAAGGAGCGCTATAAGACCACCATCGCACTCACAAGGTACCATATGGCGGAGGGAACATCGGTATCCATGCATTTTCTCACGATGCAATGGTACCTTGAGAAGTTGGCAATGCTATCTTCACCAATGCCCGAGGACATTGCTGAAGATATGATTCTTGGCTCTCTAGCCCCGTCCTTTAAGGACTTTCTGATGCACTATCACGTGCGTCAAAAGGGGTGAGTCTTGAGGAGCTGCACAATGCTCTCAAAACTGCTGAAGTTGACATGGGCAAGGGTAGGGACAAGCATGTCCTTGCCGTCCATGGGAGGAGCCAAAAGATTGGTAAAGGAAAGGGCAAATCTACCAAAAGTGGTTCAATCAAGAGCAAGGGAGTAGGAGGTGCTCATAAGAGTGCCTCGAGGGGGAAATCTCAGAAATCTCCAACTCCCAATACGAAGTTCTTTCACTACGGTGCAAAAGGACACATCCGGCCAAATTGCCCCAAGTACAAGGAAGACCTAGACAACAGAGTGATTGAACGTCGGCGCCCCCAAAAGGCCAAAGGTATATTTGTTATTGAAATAAATTTAGCGACCTCTGTCCAAAATTGGGTAATTGATACCGGATCTTGTGCTCACATAGTTTCTAATGTGCAGCTACTCATGGATAGGAAGGAACTCGCAAGGAACGAGATAGAATTGAAGGTCGGAAATGGTGCGAACGTTTCTGCGGTTCCACAAGGTTCTATGGTGCTTCAATTATGTAGTGGTTAAAATTTATGTCTAAAGAATGTTTATTATGTGCCTTTGATTAGCAAGAATATTATTTCTGTATCATGTTTGGATATGGATAATTTTAATATAAATATTTCAAATTCTTGTTTATCTATATCGAAGAATGGTGTTTTCTATGCAAATGCATTCATAAGGAATGGTCTCTATTTGCTTGAATTGAATAATGAACAAATCATTAATATCAATAGCAAAAGACTTAAAACCACTCACGAGAATGATACTCTCTTGTGGCACTATCGTCTTGGTCACATAAATGAAAAGCGCATCAAGAAATTGCAAGAAGCTAACCTTCTTGGTCTACTTGATTTTAAATAATTGGAGACGTGCCAACCATGTTTAATGGGAAAAATGACCAAAAAGTCTTTCAAGAAGAAATTTCCAAGGGCGAGTGGCTTGTTGGATTTGATACATTCCGACGTATGTGGTCCAATGAGTACTAGTGCACGAGACGGTTTCAGGTACTTCATTACGTTCACGGATGATTATAGTCGTTATGGCTATGTTTATCTAATGAGAAAAAAAAGTGAGTCCTTTGACAAGTTCAAAGAATTCAAGAATGAAGTAGAGAACAAACTTGACAAGAAAATCAAGTTTCTACAAACGGATCGTGGAGGTGAGTACTTAAGTGCCGAATTTGACTCATACCTAAAGGAGTTTGGTATTGTACCTCAACTCACCCCTCCCGGTACACCTCAGTGGATTGGGGTATCCGAAAGGAGGAATAAGACATTGCTCGACATGGTTCGGTCAATGATGAGTTATGCGGAATTACCTCTTTACTTTTGGAGTTATGCACTACAAACTGCGGCTTACACACTAAATAATGTTCCATCCAAATCCGTGGAGAAAACTCCTTATGAGCTATGGAGTGGTAAAACACCAAAGCTCAATTTTCTCAAGATTTGGGGTTGTGAGGCTTACGTCAAGAAATTGATGTCGACCAAACTTCAACCAAAAGCGGATAAGTGCTTCTTTATAGGTTATCCTCGTGAGACACGATGATACTACTTTTGGCATATCACCTCCAATCGAGTGATTGTAGAGAGGGATGCCACATTTCTGGAAAAGGAATTTCTGGAAAGAGTAAAAAGTAGTGGGAGTAGGGTTGTGCTTGAGGAAACTCAAGATACTCTACAAGATCATGACATGAATGATGACATTCAAGATCATGAAGGCCCAACCGAGATTCCTTTGGTTAGTGGGAGCGTAAGTGAGAGACCCTCGCAAGAAGTTGTGAGAGAATCTCAATCATCCCCACCTAGTGTACGTTCAAGAGTTGAACGTGAACCCACTCCTCAAGAAATTGTGGAAGAAGTTCGAGAGACACGAGAAGAACCAAAAGAACTAAGAAGGTCAACGAGGGAAAGGAAGAAACCCGACTTGTACCTGGGACTTCATGAAATCATGGTACTTGATACCAATGATCCCTTGACCTTCCAAGAAGCAATGGAAAGGGAAGACTCCAAACTAAGGCTAAAGGCCTTGGAATCCGAAATAGAATCCATGTATGATAATCAAGTGTGGAACTTGGTTGACCTTCCTCAAGGGAAAAAGACCATTCATAATAAATGGGGTTTTAAGAGGAAGATGAACATGGATGGGAACTTGACAACCTACAAAGCAAGGCTTGTAGCGAAGGGTTTCACTCAAGTTCAAGGAATTGACTATGATGAAACTTTTTCACCGGTTGCCATGTTCAAGTCTATTCGGATAATGCTCGCTATTGCTGCATTTCATGATTATCAAATATGGCAAATAGATGTCAAAATGGCGTTCCTTAATGGGAACTTGGAGGAGGATGTGTACATGGTACAACCTCAAGGTTTTGAAGATCCAAAGAATAGCGAGAAGGTATGCAAGCTTCAAAGATCCATTTATGGATTGAAGCAAGCATCAAGGAGTTGGAACAAACGCTTTGATGAGGACGTGAAGAAGCTTCACTTCATTCAAAGTAAGGAAGAACCTTGTATATACAAGAAGGTTAGTGGGAGCCATGTAGTATTCCTAACGACTATAATCGATGACATATTGCTCATGGGCAATCATATTCCTTTGCTTGAGCAAACGAGAAGTTCATTGAAATCTGCATTTTCAATGAAAGATATGGGTGAGGCTCAATACATCTTGGGAATCAAGATATATCGAGATAGATCCCGTAGACTCATTGGCCTAAGTCAACGTACATACATTGACAAGGTCTTGGAAAGGTTCAAGATGAACAACTCCAAAAAGGGCAGTGTGCCAATGAATATGGGTGTGCAACTCAAGAAGTCTCAACGTGCGCAATTACGTAAGGACTTAGAGTACATGAAGGATGTCCCTTATGCTTCGACAATTGGGTCGATCATGTACGCGATGACTTGCACAAGACCCGATGTCTCGTATGCTCTAAGCGTGACATGTTGTGACCAATCCAACGCAGGTCCTGAGCATTGGACTGCGTTCAAGAATATCCTGAAGTACCTTAACCGGACTAAGGATAAGATTCTTGTTTATGGAGGACAAAGGGAGATGATAGCCGAAGGGTACTCGGATGCGAGTTTCATGAGTGATCCAGACGATAGAAGGTCGCAATCAGGATACGTCTTTCTTCTGAATGGTGGAGCTGTGAGTTGGCGTAGCTGGAAGTAAACCACTACGGCCGATTCAACCACCGCTTCAGAAGTAATGGTTGTCGCTGAAGCGAGCAAGGAAGGAGTGTGGATCAAGAAGTTCCTTGAAGAGCTTGGAGTAGTTCCTACGAGCGAGGGACCCATTGAGCTATTTTGCGATAATAGTGCATCTATCTCGCAAATCAAGGATCCTAGATCACACCACAAAGTGAAGTACATGGATCGTAAGTACTTCGTGACACGTGACCTCATTGATGAAGGCAAAATAAATATTTTATGGGTGGACACCAACAACAACACAGCTGATCCATTCACAAAACCCTTATCCCTAGCCAAGGGCGAAATGCATTTCGAGTCCATGGGATTGGGGAACCATGTAGATTGGCTTGATGATTAATATGTAATGGGGTTTACCCTAGTTATTATTGTTTTATACATTGAGTATGTATGTGATAGAAAACTTTAATAGCAAGTGGGAGATTGAAGGGAATGTGTTCTAAAAGTTTTACCTTTAAATGTCAATTATTATGAATTGAATGAGAAATCATTTTGTTCCTTGTTTACGTTATTCGTCTTTTAGAAGTGTTAAGGAAGAGGCTCTTGGTCCTTAACCGTAAAGCTCTAAAAGATATTGGTTTACATAAAAGAAAAGATATTCATGATAATGGTAATTAACATGGGACATTAATTACCGAGTTAAGATTGTTGTGTTGCTCATAGATCATTGTAGCTCTACAAGTGAGTGACAACACGGGTACACAAAAGAGGAAAATAGTACTTTTGTATACTGAATTGACCTAACTAGTAAAATATTATAGAAATGTGTTTCTGTGTCATTAATATTTTACTGTGTCCTTGGTCCTTTGATATGAGACTTATATATGATCGCTTAAGGAGTGCTTAATTAGACTAGTGTCTTAAGCTATCAATGAGTGTAGTGCAAAGGCATTAGTTCGTTAAGTATGACTATTGTTGGAGAAGATAGTTAATCAAAGGATTATCATTGCCTCTCTTAATTGAGTGATGATATTAGTGGGCCCCTTGATAAAGCAAAGTTATAATGTGCACAATGTGATTTGAGTTAAGTCACATATTTATAACTAGCTTAAAGAGATCAAGAAATGAATACTCATACAAAGATGACACAATACTAGTGTGTGTGTATTCTTAATATCATGAGGCAAGGGCGGACACAAGTGGTGCACTCCATCACTAAATGGACCGGGTTTTGATTCGAGTGGAATTAAGACATCTAACTAATTGGGAGCTATAATGTGTAGCTAGATACCGCTTATATCTTGTGATATTAAGCTCTTAATATCACTGCCAACTTAGTTTAGATCCTCCCATAGTTCACACCACAAAACTGGGAAACGAGAAATGGGGATTTTGAGTTCATAAGATGTGTCGGGTTTCATGTAGAAAATATGACACATGGGGTGAACAAGCACAATCAAAATTATGTTGTGATTAATAACATAATTAGAATTCATATGTGATGTAAATATTATGGGGTGTAATGATTTATCATTACATAGGATAATATGTTACATAAGTTGTGAATTTACTACTAATCCCGAAATGACAAATTTTGTAGGGGTTAAACCAAAATTTGACAAGTCTGCAGTACTGTGCAAAAACGGTCGACCGGTTAACAGTAAACGGTCGACCGATCGGTGCACGGTCGACCAGACACGTCTCGACCGATAACAGGGAATTTTCGTCTGTTCGGAACGGTCGACCGAACATTGCGATGAAATATTTTATTGTTGCGAACAGTCGACCGAATGTCGAACGGTCGACCGAAAAATGGTTCGAACGGTCGACCGAACCTCCAAACGGTCGACCGGTCCAGACGGTTTCTGCAGAATTAATTAGATCATGCATGGAATTGGTCCATAATTCATTTTAATTCGTGGCTAAGATTATTTGTTAGCAAATAATGGATGGTTAGATGGAAGTTTGCATGAAATCATGGGCAAGAGGTTGCACATGAATAGGTAATTTAGAGAGAACTTATAAATACAAGTGTATCTCATTACCTCATTAATTAATTCATTATTTTCTCATGCAAAAATCTCTCTCCATAATTCTCCACGAAATTTCCTTAATACTTAAGATTAGTTTTAGTTTTCAGAGATCAACTTCTCAGGGGAACTAAAGTGGGGTTAGTAATTGGATTCTAAACCCTATTGGAGATTGAGAGGCTAGCTCTTCTCTCTCCAAACTCGTTTAGATTTTGGTGAATACTCGGAGGCAATCCACCGGGCGATTCGACCGGCAACGCGACTCCGGATCTTCAAGAGGTTTTAGAGAACCTCTAGGTATGATCCTCTTTGCAATTGTTTGTTTGTTCTAATGCATGTTAAATAATTAGGACAAACAAATGCATGTCTATATGAAAATCGAAGAAAATATGAATGTTTCGATCCTATATGTTTATAAAATTTCGAAAAATATATACATACTATAGGGCACGAAATCCTACAGTGGTATCAGAGCTTTTGATTCATATTATCTTTGATTTAGACTATAAAATCAATTTGGGTTACCATCTAGAATCTAAACAATTCGGTTTTATGTCTTTTTCGTGTTTTTCGATGTTTTGTTGATAAAATTCTTATAAATTCGTTTTGATGGTTTTATATGTTTTAAAACATCACACATGATTGTTATAATTGAAATTTAGACATTTGTCTAATTTATAGAATTTTCGTTTTATTTGAAATGATTATTTTATAAAGGAATCAACAAAACCGAAAACGACTAATGTTCATCTTTCCTTTTGGAAATTGGATGAACGGCGGTTCAAAATAATTAATTTTGAACTATGAATGCATGAAAATCATTTTAATGGATTTCAAATTGTTTTTTCTAGAATTGTTTGATTTTAGATGCTTGATAATCTAGATTAAATAGTTTAGATTGGACATGCGTTTATGCGTTGCTGGAGTTGTCTTTGTAGGAATTGTGAGTTTATATGTTCCAAATCAGTTCCTATGAATGTTTGTAATTGTTATTATACAGGGGCTTATTTATATGTAAAAGCCAAATTCTCTCTTTCTATCTTTAGATAATTGCATTGCAAATGAGAGGTTTTTCATAGGACTTGCACTAGTCGGTTTTTATCGAATGTGAGGAGCATGTTTATTTTCTGTAAAATCTACATCTCCGGTGCAAGAGGAAGTCGCCGCTGTAGCGCATCGATCGAGGATCCGGGATCGAGGATGAAGGATCAAAGGGAATACACGTCAGCTTCTACGTATAGCCGACGTATATCCTTTAGGTATAGACGTCGTCTGTCTTATAGCCGACGTCTATATATAGACGACGCACACATAGACGTCGGATTGGGGAGTGCTTATATCCGACGTTTATAGCCACGTACATCTGACGTATTTTCCCTTTTCTGTAGTAGTGATATCCAATGAAAACCCTCAGGAGACAACACTCCTCCTCTTTCGCTACAAGGAGGTTTAACAGCTTGTTGCACGTGCTAACTGCAATCGTGATTCCTACGAAAGTGAGTTAGGATTTCTTGTTTTCGTATGCTTTCATTTCTTCCATTTATCTGTTTCTTTGTTTTGCTCGGGACTAGCAAAAGTTATGTGTGGGGGTATTTGATTGACATCATATCATGTATACATTTGTGTCTTATATCCTTTATCTTTAACCTAAACAATGCTACGTAACGAGTTTAATTTTTAAGTTTCAGGAATAAGTAAGTTTGAGGAGAAGAGGCACAAAAAGGACTCAAAAGCAAGCAAAAAGACTAAGTTGCAAGACTTCTGGACCAAGATGAAAGAGAGAAGGATCCGGATGTAAAGCCAAAAGGACCAACGAGCAAATGAAGAAACTCCCCACCATCATGAGGAGTCTTTTGGCAATTGGATTCAGGTCGCAACCTACACAATCGATTGGGGTGCATCAGACATGAAGAAATCAAGCCCGACAACCACACTCCAAAACATGACCAGATCCAAACAATATAGACCGCAAAATGGCGGTCCAAGACGACTAATTGGAAGTCTGTTTTGCTCCAGATCCGATAAGGTTTAGGCGGGTCATGTATTAGAGTGTTTTATGTCTATTTTTAGTAGTGCATTAGTCCAATACCGGGGGATTGTCCCCGGTTACCTTTTTTCATGCCTATAAATAGAACTCTTCCTCCTTATTTGTATTCGCCCATTGCTTTTTGGCATTCTCTCTACTTGGAGTAAACCTTGGAGCAAAACTCAAGGTGGAGAAGAATGCTACTTGTAGTGTGAGCCATGTAAATAAAATAATTCTTCATAGTTTGTCTTAATGTTGTCTTTATTTTAATGCTTGCTTCCTTGTTTAGTTTGTTTGTTTTCTTTATCGTAGTATAAATAGAATGTCTTCTTTTCTTAATGTAGTTTATAGTTTAATGACTAGTGAGTAGTTCCATCCCCCTTTGGGAGTGGAGATGATGTTCATACATGTATTAAAGAATGGAAATGAATGCTTGATTTTAAAATGTGTTGATAAATGTGAATGTATGCTTGCTTGTTTAGAATACAATACTTCACTTGATGAGTTTTGCCACAACTATTAGACACCGCTCATGCTTGTTTCGGTTCTGAAATAACCAACTTGTGTATGTGAATGTTAATCAACTAGGTTAGTGATTGGATTGATAGGTTTTGCTATAACCTTTAGACACTTCCTATACATGAAAATACTACCTACATTTGTGCCCATGGAATGCATTGTTCAACATCTTATTACATGTGTGCACTCACTCCACTCCTTAGGGGTTTCTCTTCTTGATTTCCATCTTCCTTTTGTTAGTTGTTTATAGTAGTCTTGTGCTTTCATCTTTCTCCTTTTTTAGTTTTTTAGTTTAGTGTAGCTTAGGTTAGCTTACTCACATATCTTCTCTCTTATTTGCCACTTCATTTCTGAAGAACCAGAGTCAACACACCTCCTTGTGGATTCGACCCGTACTTGCCGCCTCTTCACCGACGTCGTGCAATTGTGGTTTTAAAATGTTTAAATATTGGGTTATGACAACCCATTCCGGCATCTTCTTTGTCCATGCAATCAACACCTTCCATATCTCGCTCATCAGGTGACCCTCCATACGACTTCCTAACGTGTCAGGGCAATTGTAGTTGATTTCGACCCATATCCTCTCCCAAATTCTTTGTTGCATGCAACAAGATAATGTCCCTCACCTTTTTTCATGTGACTCTTAATCTTGTAATTTGGCTCCATGGTTTGCACTCTGGGACAAACTAGCCGTGCACAAGTCCAAAGCCTTCACATTTGGTCCAGCCTCATATGCAGATTGCCTTTGATTCCCACGTAATAGAGTGGTGCTTCCATTAGGTGTGCCCTATACCTCATTTGGAGTTGCTACCTTTGGACAATGAGCTCCACTAACTTTAGCTTGGCTTACCCCACTTAACCTTGATCCCATTGGAGGATAAACTTCTCTTTCCAGTAACACATGTGTTTCCTTAGCTCCCACATGTGATATGTCCTCATGCAGATATGTTCCATAGGTTTCACCTTTTTTGTCTTATGATTGACATCATGTCATGCCTATATTCGTATCCTATATCCATTATCTTTCACCTAGACAATGCTATGTTACGAGTTTTATGTTTAGTTTTCAGGAATAAATAGGTTTGAAGAGATGAAGCATAAAAGGACCCAAAAGCTGGGAAAAAGGACTGAATTGTGAGATCTGTGGACCAAGATGCAAGGAAGAAGGACCTGAATGCAAGACCGAAGGACCTAAGAGCAAAACAGAATACTCCTCACCATCATGGGGAGTATTTTGGCAATTCTATTCGGGTCGGAGCTCCAACATGAAAAATAGATGCATCAAATACCAACAAAGCCTTCCAGAAAAGCCCACAAGAAATTCCAGAGCGATCCGGACACTGTAGACCGCTAATTAGAGGTCCAAGACCGCTAATTGGCGGTCACGTTTGGCCCAAATGCGCTCAAATTTCTCCAGCACATGTATTAGAGGATGTTTAGGCTATTTGTGGTATCTGTTTAGTCCCACATCGGGGGATTGTCCCGGATTAGCTTTTTCCATGGCTATAAATAGAACTCTTCACCTCCTATTGTAATCACTCCATATTTTAAGTGGCTATTCTTCCTACTAGAAGTGAGGCCTTGAAGCACACACTAAAGTAGGAGGATGCTACTTTTAATGTGAGTCATTTTATCAATAAAGTTTTGTGTTTCTTTCATTGTTTGTTTTATGCTCCTTTTATTGTTTGTGCATGTTTTAGTTTAATCGTCTTTTAATTCTAGCTTAGTTTTAATATGCTTTCTTTCCATAGTTTAATAATTAGTGTAATGTTTAGTGAGTAGTTCCATCCCCTTTGGGGGTGGAGTAGATGTACATACATGCATTAGAGAATGAGATGAATGCTTTAATTTCAATGTGTTGATTAAACATGAATGTATGCTTGCTTGTTTAGGATAGAATTTATAACTTGATGAGTTTTGCCAAAATGATTAGACGCCTCTCATGCTTGTTTAGGTTCTGAAATAAACAACTTGCATATGTAAATGTTAATCAACCAAGTTGGTGAATAGATTGATAGGTTTTGCCATAACAATTAGGCACTTCCTATGGTTGATAAACACCACCTTCATGTGCTTAAAGAATGTATTCTACACCCACCTCTTTGCTTGTGTGCACTCACTCCACCCCTTAGGGGTTTTCCATTCCTGAAATTCCAGCACTTCTATTTTGTTCTTAGCTTAGTTTTTATTTGATCGTTTATTTCTTTGTTTCGCATTTCGTACTTCTTAGCGTAGTTTAGTGTAGAGTAGCGTAACCAACTCTCTTCTCCATTATTTTTGCCACTTGATTTCGTGCAAACAAGAGGCTGCTCACCTCCCTGAGGACGACCCGTACTTGTCACCGCTTCATCGCGGCCGTGCACTTGCGGTTTAAATTAAAACGTTCAACAAGTTTTTGGCGCCGTTGCCGGGGAGGTGCCAGTCCAGACTCTTGTTTGGACGATTCGAGTGGATTTAATTTGTGTTGTGTAGTTTTTCCTTGTTTCAGGAGACTTGGAGTCATCAGGAGGAACGTCTGGAGAAGTTTTGAGTGAATCTGAGCATTTCAGACCGCCAATCAGCGGCCTGGGACCGCCAATTGGCGGTCTGGTAAGCTCGGTTTTATCTCGTATTTCTTTGGTTGGTTTTCATAATTGATGTAGTGATCTGGGATTTAATTTGGCATGTTTTGACTTATAGTTTGTTCCCAGATCCATAATCAACCTCCTTTAAGCAACTTGGACCCTAAAACTCAAAGCAAAAGATTAGGCATTCTTGTTGTTTAGGTCATGCATCATGTATGTGACTTAGGCATTTAGATTTGTCTTTTATCTTAGCTTTATTTTCTGTTGCTGAGAACTGGCGTGAGGTACGCACCTTCTACTGTCATTCATGCATTTCGTATGAACATGCATTAGTTAGTAGGAAGTGCATTGAAACAAGTGTGAGTTGAGCGTTTTGTTTGGAGAGTTGATTGCTAGATTAGGACTCCAAAACGCTACTAAGGAGGGGCTGTCCCATAAAAGATAAGGTGGGGGATTTCATCACCCTTTCCTTCGCCCCAAAAACCACACTAATCAAGAGCCTAATTTTAAAATCAAGTAGACATTGGCCCTAAGGATTTCGGGCGCATTAGGAGAGTGATCCGGTCCCGACCGTCATGACCTGATCGGCGTTGTCCACTTTGTCGATAGTAGGAGAGACGAGATCCCCGGATCTTGGCTCACTTGCTGGGCTTTGTGGTCCTCGTTGTAGGGAGGTGAGACGTGTTGAGGCCGTGTGACCTCGCAGTTAGGCGTCGTCTAGCTGTAAGGACCTATAGCGACCTTAGGATTGCTTGAGCCTTGTTTGCTTGTGTGCTTCTACCTGTACCCATCCGCCGTAGCATAAGGACTTCTTCCCTTCTCTCCTGAGTCATTCTTTCTCTACTGTGTTCCCCCGTCTTCTCCTCTACGCACATTCTTTGTTAAAAAAAAAGAGAAAAAAAAAGTTTTTGTTTTGTGTGTGTGCACCTTTGTGCATGCTTTCGTGGACACGAGATGAGAGTGGTCGTTTGACGAGGAGCGTTGTCAATCCGGCTTCGGTCATCGATTTCTCGACACCTCCCTCCTCTCGTGTCGCACGTAGTTCGGGTCCAATGGCTGCTAATTTCCGTGAGGAGGAGCAGTTGCTGGACCCACCTGCTCCACCAGTGCTTCCAGTTGTCGTTCCCATACCTCTACGTGATCGATGCTACCCGAGCCGTACAGCTCTACCCTCATGCATCGTATTACCAGAGGCTAATGGGAACCATTTTGAGGTTAAGCCTCAATTCATTTCCATGCTCCCTCATTTCATTTGGAAAGGTGACCCCTATATCTTTCTCAGGGAATTTGAGGAGGTCTGTGCTATGTTCAAGCTGCAACAACTTAGCACAGACTCCATCCATCTTAGGCTCGTTCCTTTTGTACTAAAGGATGACGCCAAGAAGTGGTTGTACAGCAACCAGGCGAATTCCTTTAGGACTTGAGATGAGTTTCAATCTGCATTCCTCAAGAAGTACTTTCATAATCATCGGACTCAAAAATCGAGGAACGAAATCAATTCGTTCTATCAACATGAGACCGAACCATTTCATGCATAGCTTGAGAGGTTCAAAGAGCTACTATCCTCGTGCCCTCACCATGGCATTGAGTTGTGGCGTCTTTGTCAGATTGTGTATGAGGGTCTTCACATCCCGTCCAGAACGCTCCTTGAGTCCATGTGTCAAGGAGAGTTCTTGGGAAAGGATGAAAGGGAGGCATGGGCCTTCCTAGAAGACCTCGCTGAGAAAACCATGCAATGGGAGAGTGTGAGGGAACCACCTGCATCATCTAGTATAGGAGCGAGGATCGCGAATGCAAACTCAACTAGATCGGGTTCCGCATTTGCTATCGATACCACTACGGCCACCGAGGCACGCATGGCGGCCTTAATGCGCCGTATGGATTCGATTGAGCTCCAAAACCAACAAAGTGCACCTCACATGTCCACATCTGGTCCAGTTCCCTGTCATTCATGTGGTAGGATAGGTCATGTAGAGAGCGAGTGTGAGTCCATTCCTCCTGAGATGGAGCGTGTCAACGCCATCTATGACAGAGCTAGGAATGACCCATACTCATCATCTTATACCCCTGGATGGAGGAACCACCCCAATTTTTCATGGAACCAAAATAATGCCCCGGGTGGTCCTTCAAACTCCTCTAGACCACCTTACCAATCACACCAACCTCCCATGCATGCACATTCCTATCAGCCATCCCAAGCACAAACAACCAATCAATCGGGTTTCCTAAATTCCAATAATATGGAAACCCGATTCAATTCGCTTGAGACCTTGACTCGTGGACTTGAAAACTCAATGAAAAATTTTATGTCTACCACAAGTCAAGTTCTCACTTCAAATCAGCAGACCATGAAATCTCTAGAGCTTCAGATGGGTCAATTGGCTTAGTCTGTACATGAGAGAGAGAGGGGGTCTTTTCCTAGCCAGCCTGAGGCTAACCCCCGCATGTACCAACAACAACAAATGCAAAATGAGAATGTGGTACCTCAGGGGAGGCAAGTGAACCATGTGGAGGAACCTGTTCACCATGTCAATTCCATTGTGACCTTAAGGAATGGAAAACAGGTTGACAATCACATTTCCTTGCCACACCCACCACCATCTATGCAGCCCCTCCGTGGGAATGGTGGTGAAGAAGAAGCTGAGGGTGAGGGTAATACACCAAAGCTTTCTTCTCAGGCACAGCAGAAAACCTACCTGCCAAAAGCTCCCTATCCAAGTAGGTTAAACAAAAAACAGAGTGACAACATGGACAAGATATTAGAGGTGTTTAAGCAAGTGAATGTTAACATCCCTTTGTTGGATGTCATCCAACAAATACCTCAATATGCCAAAGTGTTGAAGGATCTCTGCATAACCAAGAGGAAGACCAATGTTCCTAAGAAAGCATTCTTGGCTGCAAATATCAGCTCACTTTTGTCCAATCCTACCTACACAAAATACAAGGACCCGGGGTGTCCTACTATTCAGTGTACGATAGGGGACACTAGATTGAGCAATGTTTTGCTTGATTTAGGATCAGCGGTCAACCTCCTCCCATTCTCTGTTTATCAACAGTTGAACTTGGGAGAATTGAAACCAACTAAGATCACCCTCCAACTGGCAGATAGATCCATTCGTATTCCCATGGGGATTATCGAGGACGTG
This sequence comes from Triglochin maritima, assembly GCA_963682175.1. NCBI lineage: Eukaryota > Viridiplantae > Streptophyta > Magnoliopsida > Alismatales > Juncaginaceae > Triglochin > Triglochin maritima. Next base: position 17,874,274 of record OY821785.1, read on the forward strand.
CTTATCAAAGTTGGAGATTTTATATTTCCAGTCGATTTTGTTGTCCTCGATACCAATCCTGTTGCGAACACCCACTCTCAAATACCTTTGATTTTGGGTAGACCATTTCTGGCAACCTCCAATGCCTTGATTAATTGTAGAAATGGTCTCATGAAGCTCTCATTCGGTAACATGAGTGCCGAGTTTCATGTGTTCAACTCTGGTAGGCAACAGGAACCCATGGATGAACCTTTAAATCTAAATCTCATCCGCCAATTGGAGAAAGCACCACAAAATCAACGAACACCCCTAACCCCAATGCAACCCATTGAGAATGTTCGTGGGCCCAGCGAAAACTCATTGCCTGTCTTCGCAATGCAACAGAGTTAGCTGGCCTCGAACATGAATGTCCAAAGGGAGTGTTCGTTGCATGATTCAGTTGAGAGTACTAGTGAGAGTGAGACACCTCACCATATGCCTATACCAGAAGGTGTCTCTACCTCATGTCCCATGGCCATTGAGCCATTTGAGCTTCATATTGACTCCAACAAGGACCCACCTATGACCGAGCTTATGCTTGATGATCTAAGTGATGGTGGGAGGTCCTTGTTGGATGACTTGGGGAGAAGCCCCATTCTTAGTGATGCAGGTCTGCTGCATCCATCGAATGAGCCTGAGGAACTCATTCCGATGCACCCGCCTATTAGTTGGAGGGTTTTCTTCGATGAGCAATTAAACCCTAGTGAGGCAACACAACTTCATTCTTTGTTGCCCACACCCAACCAATATCATGAGGGGTTCGAGCCTTTCAGCTTTGACCTTTCACCTCTCATGACACCTCAGAGTACCAGTGGAGTTTGCCCATCTCGGCAAGTCTCTGGTCCTCCTGACTTGATGTTCTCATTTGATGTTCCTTGACCAAATGATTATGAGAATATCTTGGTTGATGTATATATCTTAAAAAAAAGTGTGTAATAAAAGACTCCTTCAGTGAGCATTGATTGTTGTGGGCCCCAACCCTTGTGTACTTGGGCCCCAATTTCTTCACGTATTTATCTCCCTTCTTCAGCTTCTCACAGGTTTTGAGGGAATTTGGGTTTGTGTCCATCAACATGACCCCGAACGTCCCTTTGTACTTCATGTTGGTGAGATCGTTCCTTTTTCATGCATGTATCCATGTAGTATCTTGTTCACATTCATTGAGGACAATGCATGAAGTAGGTGTGGGGGGTGTTTTACGTGTGTACATAGTCGAGTCTTTTTCCTTTGGTTTTATTTTCTTTGTTTGCATTGTTAGGGTCATGTTAGTGTGCCGCATTTAATATCAATATATCTGCTTGCCATGATCCTTGGGTGACTTGTCTTCTTTTGCTTGCCGAGTGCTTTAAAATTTTCACATTTCTTTCAAAATCTTCATGTGTTTGCGAAAGAAAATCTTTTTGTGGGTTTTGCGTGTGTTTAGCATGTGCAAAACCGTTGAGAGGCAAAGTAAAAAGAAAGCTCCCAAAATTGTCTTGAACTTGATGCATTAGGATTTCTAGTTTATTGGCTTTAGGTCTTGTCGAGTCGTTAGGATGCACCATGGTTTTCCCTCAGGGGGCGTGTAATCATAGGGTTTCAGTACTCAAACATTTAAAGAAGTCCACCCTGAACCTAGTGAGTCAAATAATTCGTGTTTGTGAGTATAAGGAAGTTTGTCTTAGTCGAGGGCCCTTAATCTCTTTTGTGATACTTAAGTGTAGGGGTTTTGGTTCCCATATAGATAAATAAGTGGTGTTCTCTCTTCTCGCATGGCTCCTATCACTTGGGAAAGTAGGTCTGAGGGGACTTTGTGCCTGGTGCTTTCGAGTCATCTGACTTGGGATGCGCCGACCGAACTCCCGTTACACGGGTGGTAGGGGTCGCCCTATGTGGAGATTTGGGGGAAGGTGTACGTGATAGTGTAAGTCCTCATAGGCAATGATGCACGACACCTGACCCTGGGAGAATCAAACACCAACCAATAAAATGCCCCAAAGAAAAAGAAAAAAAAGAAAAAGGAAAAAAAAAGAAAAAAAAAGAGTCAAATAAGAACCAAAATGGACTTTACACATTGTATCACATTCAGAAGTTAAGGTTGCCCATGTATTTCACTTAAGTCCTTGACTAACTCTCACGAATAACTCATTAGGCTAGGTGTGTGGACCGATTACATATATAGAGTCGACCCGTAGTATTACCGCGTCCCATGATCGACAAAATAAGTCCAACGAGTCGTGTAGCTAGATTGATTAATGCATCTTGTTCGGATTTTGTGGGTATATCCGCTGAAAACCCTCAGGAGACAACACTCCTCCTCCTTGGCAACAGGGAGGTTTAACGGCTTGTTGCACGTGCTAAGTGCAACCGTGATTCCTACGAAAGTGAGTTAGGATTTCTTGTTTTTCGTATGTCTTTCTCTTTCTTTGTTTTGCTCGGGACTAGCAAAAGTTAGGTGTGGGGGTATTTGATTGACATCATTTCATGCTTATATTCGTATCCTATATCCCTTATCTTTCACCTAAACAATGCTATGTTACGAGTTTTATGTTTAGTTTTCAGGAATAAATAGGTTTGAAGAGATGAAGCATAAAAGGACCCAAAAGCTGGGAAAAAGGACTGAATTGTGAGATCTGTGGACCAAGATGCAAGGAAGAAGGACCTGAATGCAAGACCGAAGGACCTAAGAGCAAAACAGAATACTCCTCACCATCATGGGGAGTATTTTGGCAATTCTATTCGGGTCGGAGCTCCAACATGAAAAATAGATGCATCAAATACCAACAAAGCCTTCCAGAAAAGCCCACAAGAAATTCCAGAGCGATCCGGACACTGTAGACCGCTAATTAGAGGTCCAAGACCGCTAATTGGCGGTCACGTTTGGCCCAAATGCGCTTAAATTTCTCCAGCACATGTATTAGAGGATGTTTAGGCTATTTGTGGTATCTGTTTAGTCCCACATCGGGTATTGTCCCGGATTAGCTTTTTCCATGGCTATAAATAGAACTCTTCACCTCCTATTGTAATCACTCCATATTTTAAGTGGCTATTCTTCCTACTAGAAGTGAGGCCTTGAAGCACACACTAAAGTAGGAGGATGCTACTTTTAATGTGAGTCATTTTATCAATAAAGTTTTGTGTTTCTTTCATTGTTTGTTTTATGCTCCTTTTATTGTTTGTGCATGTTTTAGTTTAATTGTCTTTTAATTCTAGCTTAGTTTTAATATGCTTTCTTTCCATAGTTTAATAATTAGTGTAATGTTTAGTGAGTAGTTCCATCCCCTTTGGGGGTGGAGTAGATGTACATACATGCATTAGAGAATGGGATGAATGCTTTAATTTGAATGTGTTGATTAAACATGAATGTATGCTTGCTTGTTTAGGATAGAATTTATAACTTGATGAGTTTTGCCAAAATGATTAGACACCTCTCATGCTTGTTTAGGTTCTGAAATAAACAACTTGCATATGTAAATGTTAATCAACCAAGTTGGTGAATAGATTGATAGGTTTTGCCATAACATTTTGACACTTCCTATGCTTGATAAACACCACCTTCATGTGCTTAAAGAATGTATTCTACACCCACCTCTTTGCTTGTGTGCACTCACTCCACCCCTTAGGGGTTTTCCATTCATGAAATTCCAGCACTTCTATTTTGTTCTTAGCTTAGTTTTTATTTGATCGTTTATTTCTTTGTTTCGCATTTCGTACTTCTTAGCGTAGTTTAGTGTAGAGTAGCGTAACCAACTCTCTTCTCCATTATTTTCGCCACTTGATTTCGTGCAAACAAGAGGCTGCTCAACTCCCTGAGGACGACCCATACTTGCCACCGCTTCATCGCGGCCGTGCACTTGCGGTTTAAATTAAAACGTTCAACATCTTATTTCCCCCACTTAGCTCCAACTCCATTGGAGGGGAACCTTCCTCTCCCACTAAAGGGTGCATACACCTTTCCTGTGATGGTCTTGTTATATTTGCCCTTGTCTTTTGTGCTCCCCATTCTCCCACTAGTACCAAATTCTTCCAAAGCACTTTCCTTGAGTTCTATTGGCTATACAACTTTCCTTACGCTCCCACTATTGGTTTGTTGTCTCCCAAGTTGTTGCATGTCCCCCTTGTTTTGGTCATGAGATAAAAGATAACCTTTCTTCTTTCCTTTTGTAGCCTTGACCAACCAAGTATCATCCCCCTTGCCCTCTTTGTCCCACGGAATGTAACAATGACCGCTATGGTCTCCCGCACCATCCTCATGACCGTTATCCCCTTCCGTTATCACCGTTACTTCCATTACACCCTCATCATCTTCAACCTCATGTTCCTTCAGCACCTGTATGTGTTCCATTGGATTTTGCTCATCAAGTCTTTCATGACCAATGCTAGTGGCTGGATGCATCTTCGGTTTCTCGACCCAAACTCGCTTTCTAGAAGCTTTTGGTTCTACTGACACTTTCAAGGGCTTCCTTGAACATCGACCCTCATTATGACCAAATGTACTACAAAGGGCGCAATAGCTTGGCTTCCATTTGTACTCCACTTGAACCACCTCTCCCTCATCCTTCTCTTCCTTGACCAATATGTGGGAGGGGCACTCAAATTCTCCATAAATTGCAATGCAAACCCGAGCATAGACAAGCCTACGTCCCGTTGCAGAGTTCCCATCCCTGCAAAGAGGAATTCCTAATATGCTAGCTAGTGCACCAAGAATCTTGGGTGACCAAAACTTTAGGTCAAGATCGGGCAAACGGATCCAAATGGGAACCGTACTCACCTTAGCTGGTGTGTTCTTCTCAGCCATCCATGGCTGGAGAATTAGAGGATCGCCTCTAACAAACCACGACCCCTTTTCCAATGCATGTGCACGGTCGGAATCTAGTGAGAACCAGAAGATCATCATGTTGTTCCTCCGGCGAACTATCTCTAATGCTCCCGACAATCCCCATAGAATAGTGAGGTGCTTCTCTAACATTGGGAGGCGTGGACTAAACCAAACAAAATAACCCAATAAAACTTTCCTCCACGCAACTAGGGTACAAGCTCTCTCATCACTTGTAATCTTAGCTACTTTGGTGTCTCCATGTGTGGTCGGTGCTACATAGTCCAAAGATGTACACTCACCTCACTCTTGTTCCAATGAAATTCCTACTAAATGCATGGTCCTCGGAGGAGGAGGAGGAGGAGAAGGAGGTGTACATGGTGGTGGGAGAGGACTGAGGTAATCCATATATGGAACCCGGTCTCCCCCACCTCCATGAGACGACTGGGCCTCGTGCTCGAATGGAGCTTGAGGCGGAGATGGGCGATCACCTAGACTGCCCATCTCAGAAGAAAAATGCACTCTCACAAGTCGAGCGCTCTCACCAGAACGGCCCAACCTCGTATAAAACGCTCAACTTGACTAAAAAAACTATTTGTGACAAAAGGTGTAATAAGAGGAGGAGACTAATTGAAGAATATAGATGACAACAAGACTAAAATGCGAAGGGAAGAATCTGTATATCTAGTGTTGGTAGTGGGTGAAGGTAGAAGTCTAATCTAGCAAACACGGCTCAAACAAGCTTAGGCTACCTATGGGTCCTTAAGCTAGACGACGCCTAACCATGACTCCCCACACTCCTGAATGCCTCACCTCCCTCGGTCGAAGGTCGCAAAGCCGAATGAGAAAGTCAAGATCCGGAGGTCCCAAAAGTCTCAATGCAACTAAGCAAACGACGACGTTCAGTCCATGACGTCGAAAATGGGATTGTCTCATAAGTGTCCCTGAATCGAAGTGGTCAATGTCTACTTGATTTTAGAATAAGGCTTTTGATTAGGATTGGTTTTTAGGGCTAAGGAAAGGGTGATAAAATCCCACACCTTATCTTGTACGGGATGACCCCCCTTAGGTTGTTTTGAATCCTAAGCTAGAAAATCAACATACCAATCAATCAATCACTTCACTCTTGTCCCGATACACCTTACTAACTAATGCATGATTTAACCATGCATGAATGAGAGAATGGGTGAACATACCTCACGCCAACAATCGACAATGAGAAATTAAAGCAAAAGAAAGACACTATGCGTGCAAGGTCTACAAATGATGCATGACCTAGATGGCAATTGATCTAATCTTTTGCTTTGAGTTTTAGGGTCAAAGTTGTCTTAAGAATGGGTCATGCAAGCCAAATTAATTACTAACACTTAAATAGAGTTTTCACGAAGTAGACAATAGCAGCTATCAACTAGTAATATCAAGACAGAGCCACAGATGAAATAGAAATGCCAACAAAGTTACCAAATCTGCCACTGGCAAATTGTTTGGGGAATCTGGTCGCCAAACTCTTCCTTGCTCCTTGTTTCCCTCAATTAAGATTCCTTGTCAATTAAGCCCCATGTCAAGTAACAAAACTAAAAGAAAAAGTAAGAATAACCCACCGAAATTGTGGAAACACCAACGACGACGACCAACGCCACGGTAATGGCACCAGAAACTTGATTGTATCAGTTATAATAAACTGCAAGTGCACAACATCAGAGAAGATGTGGCAAGTAGGGGTTGTGTCCACGAGGAGTTATGCGCATTGTTGTTACTACCTACTCAAGTTGAAAAGGAGAGGAGAATGAAGGGATTATACTAAATAAACTACTAAATGATGAATTAATCAACAATTAAACTAAACCCCTTGGAGTGGAGGTGCAATAGTGACGTGTGTGCATGAGTGAGTCTTCATTTCATTAAGTACAAGTGTGTAAATTAGGTGACATCAACTAGAAACTAGTGTGGACGCTAACTAACATCAACTACATTTACATGAATACATGACTAATATAGTTAGACATGAAGTTAAGATGCACTTCCGGTTTTCAAGAATGAACTAAGTACCTATTGTGACCATTAGAACATCAATTAACCATCCATACAACTTAATACATTCATGAATTCTATACTAATTGGGCATTCATACATAACAAACCACTTCCATACAAAGATAAATCATACAAGCAACAAGATAAACTCTAGATCAGCAAGACACAAGTACCAAATGTGGCCATTAGCCCATCTAATACAAGTTTTAGCAAGTCACAAGTATAAATCTACATTAATCACATGAAATGACACAAGATAAGAAGAACCCATCATACACTTCACCATCAACTACATTTCCTTCACCCCAAATAGGGTGGATATACTCACTCATCATAATAACAAGCATGGAAAGCAAGAGATTAAGAGTGATCATGGCATAAAACTCTAACTAGAAAACTAACCAACAAAATCAAAAAATAATTGCATCGAAAGAAAGTTAATGACAAGAGGAACATGAATCCAACCTTATATTAAAGAAAAATATGATATTACAATCTTCATCCACCTTCCTCTACTTGCACCCAAATTGGGTAAAAACTAACCTACTATAATGGTGGAAGTAGAGAAGAAGAGCAAAGGAAGAAGAAACGATATTATTTATAGAAGAAAGAGTGTTGTAGATGATTTAGGAGCAATGCAACGGCTGAAATTGATTTCTTTAAGTTCTGGTGCACCCAATTCATCATGTCCAACCTACTTTTGAAGTTTGATGTGATTTGGACCAAATTCAAATTGATCTGCCATTGGCGGATCAAAATCAGCCACTGGCGGATGTTTTGGCTCCGATACACCATGATTCTCCTAGAAGCCTAAGTTGTATATTTTGCATGTGGGGTGTACTCCTGGTCCACCGGGTAGAGTCTGTTTATTTTTATTTGCCCAAATACTCCTCAAAATCATGGTTTTGAAGGATTTTTGCGCCCGTAATGTTTTTCGTGAGTTCAGGTCCCTCTGTATTTCATCTGAATACTTCTTGATTTGCAGATGGGTCCTTGTGCATGACAAACAGGTCCACTTTGATTCATTTGAGTCGTTGGTTCTTGCATTTCAGTCTTTTCTCTTCCTTTCTCTTCTTTATTACTTAACACCTGAAATACCACAAACAAACACTTGAGTAGCACAAAATTAGGGTAAAATAAAGGATATATAGCATGGCTACGATGTATGATATGTTACTAATCAATTTGCTTTTCCCTTTACCTCGGGCGATCTTTTCACTTCCATCATAGACGGCTAGGACATTCTTGTTTTGGCTTTGCCCATATCAACTTTAGCTATTTTGAGAGCATTATGAAGCTCCTCAAGACTCACCCCTTTCTCATGCACATGGTAGTGCATGAAACTTAATACATCATATAAAATATAAAATCACATCTCTTGTTGCCCAGTTTTGTTGTGTGACCTATAACAGGATCTAAGTTATGTTGACAATGATGTTAAACATTTAATATCATAAACTATAAGCGGTGTCTAGTTACCCAAATAACAGAGATGTTTTGTTTACTCGAACAAAACACAATCCATTTATTGATATGTAATATATCATTTGTGTTTATCCCTTGCCTCATTATATTACGAATATTATAAAAAGTAGGAATGTTTCATCTTTGTATTATATATTCTTTTTCTTGATCTCATAAGCTAATTATAAATATGTAACTATACATAAGTTACATTGTGCAAATTAAAATTTTGCTTTATCAAGAGGCCCAATAATATAATCAGTTAAATGATGAGGGAGAATGATAATCTTTTGACATATCATATTTTCCAGCGCAAGTTATGTATAAACAACTAATATCTTTATCTTTGTGCGTAATGAAGCTTTTGATAATAATCAAATTACACACTTGTCATGACAAAATATTAATGACACAAACACAATTCCATAATGTTTCATTTATTAGGTCTATTCAATATATGAAAGAACATATTCTCCAATTCATATACTCATGTTAGTAAAAATTTATAAAGCTACAAGATCATTTGACCAACATGACAATCTTTTCTCGATAATTAATGTTCCTTGTTAATCACCTCGATTGTGAATTACTTTTTATTTATGAAAATCATTATCTTTTAGAGCTCTATGGTTAAGGACCAAGAGCCTCTTCCTTAACACTTCTAAAAGACGAATACATTAATCATGGAACAACATGTTTATACATTAAATTCATAATAAAAGAGATATAAAAGAATACTTTTAGAACACATATTCATTTCAATCTGCCACTTGTTATCAAAGTATTCTTTCACATACATTTATAATGTGTAAAACGGTAACAGCTAGGGTAACCCTTTCATATCACTCATCAAGCCACTCTACATGGTTTTTCAAACCCATGTACCCGAAATGCATTTCGCCTTTGGCCTGGGATAAGGGTTTGGTGAATGGATCAGTTGTGTTGTTGTTCGTGTCCACCCATAATAAATTTATTTTGCCATCGATGAAATCACGGGTGTCCAATGGATTTGGCATTAGTTTGGTTTGCTAGAAATCCTTTTTCACGTTAGATCGAGTTGCTAAAAACCTTTTTGATGTTAGATCGGTTTGGTAGAACTACCAATCAATCTGCATTTATTAGATATGATGAGGTGTCTCACTCTCACTAGTACTCTCAACTGAATCATGCAACGAACACTCCCTTTGGACATTAATGTTCGAGGCCAGCTCACTCTGTTGCATTGCAAAGACAGGCAATGAGTCTTCGCTGGGCCCACGAACATTCTCAATGGGTTGCATTGGGGTTAGGGGTGTTCGTTGATTTTGTGGTGCTTTCTCTAATTGGCGGATGAGATTGAGATTTAAAGGTTCATCCATGGGTTCATGTTGCCTACCAGAGTTGAACACATGAAACTCGGCACTCATGTTACCGAATGAGAGCTTCATGAGACCATTTCTACAATTAATCAAAGCATTGGAGGTTGCCAGAAATGGTCTACCCAAAATCAAAGGTATTTGAGAGTGGGTGTTCGCAACAGGATTGGTATCGAGGACAACAAAATCGACTGGAAATATAAAATCTCCAACTTTGATAAGCACATCCTCGATAATCCCCATGGGAATACGAATGGATCTATCTGCCAATTGAAGGGTGATATTAGGTGGTTTCAATTCTCCCAAGTTCAACTGTTGATAAACGGAGAATGGGAGGAGGTTGACTGCTGATCCTAAATCAAGCAAAACATTGCTCAGTCTAGTGTCCCCTATCGTACACTGAATAGTAGGACACCCATGGTCCTTGTATTTTGTGTAGGTGGGATTGGACAAAAGTGAGCTGATATTTGCAGCCAAGAATGCTTTCTTAGGAACATTGGTCTTCCTCTTGGTTGTGCAGAGATCCTTCAACACTTTGGCATATTTAGGTATTTGTTGGATGACATCCAACAAGGGGATGTTAACCTTCACTTGCTTAAATACCTCTAATATCTTTTCCATGTTGTCACTCTGTTTTTTGTTTAACCTACTTGGATAAGGAGCTTTTGGCAGGTAGGTTTTCTGCTGTGCCTAAGAAGAAAGGTTTGGTGTATTACCCTCACCCTCAGCTTCTTCTTCACCACCATTCCCACTGAGGGCTGCATAGATGTTGGTGGGTGTGGCAAGGAAATGTGATTGTCAACCTGTTTTCCATTCCTTAAGGTCACAATGGAATTGACATGGTGAACAAGTTCCTCCACATGGTTCACTTGCCTCCCCCGAGGTACCACATTCTCATTTTGCATTTGTTGTTGTTGGTACATGCGGGGGTTAGCCTCAGGCTGGCTAGGAAAAGACCCTCTCTCTCTCTCATGTACAGACTGAGCCAATTGGCCCATCTGAAGATCTAGAGATTTCATGGTCTGCTGATTTGAAGTGAGAACTTGACTTGTGGTAGACATAAAATTTTTCATTGAGTTTTCAAGTCCACGAGTCAAGGTCTCAAGTGAATTGAATCGGGTTTCCATATTATTGGAATTTGGGAAACCCGATGGATAGGTGGTTTGCGCTTGGGGTGGCTGATAGGAATGTGCATGCATGGGAGGTTGGTGTGATTGGTAAGGTGGTCTAGAGGAGTTTGAAGGACCACCCGGGGCATTATTTTGGTTCCATGAAAAGTTGGGGTGGTTCCTCCATCCAGGGTTATAAGATGATGAGTATGGGTCATTCCTAGCTCTGTCATAGATGGCGTTGACACACTCCATCTCAGGAGGAATGGACTCACACTCGCTCTCTACATGACCTATCCTACCACATGAATGACAAGGAACTGGACCAGATGTGGACATGTAAGGTGGACTTTGTCGGTTTTGGAGCTCAATCAATCCATACGGCGCATTAAGGCCGCCATGCGTGCCTCGGTGGCCGTAGTGGTATCGATAGCAAATGCGGCACCCGATCTAGTCGAGTTTGCATTCGCGATCCTCGCTCCTATACTAGATGATGCAGGTGGTTCCCTCACACTCTCCCACTGCATGGTTTTCTCAGCGAGGTCTTCTAAGAAGGCCCATGCCTCCCTTTCATCCTTTCCCAAGAACTCTCCTTGACACATGGACTCAAGGAGCGTTCTGGACGGGATGTGAAGACCTTCATACACAATCTGACAAAGACGCCATAACTCAATGGCATGGTGAGGGCACGAGGATAGTATCTCTTTAAACCTCTCAAGATATGCATGAAATGGTTCGGTCTCATGTTGATAGAACGAATTGATTTCGTTCCTCAATTTTTGAGTCCGATGATTAGGAAAGTACTTCTTGAGGAATGTAGATTGAAACTCATCCCAAGTCCTAAAGAAATTCGCCTGGTTGCTGTACAACCACTTCTTGGCGTCATCCTTTAGTGCAAAAGGAACGAGCCTAAGATGGATGGAGTCTGTGCTAAGTTGTTGCAGCTTGAACATAGCACAGACCTCCTCAAATTCCCTGAGAAAGATATAGGGGTCACCTTTCCCAGTGAAGCGAGGGAGCATGGAAATGAATTGAGGCTTAACCTCAAAATGGTTCCCATTAGCCTCTGGTAATACGATGCATGAGGGTAGAGCGGTACGGATCGGGTAGCATCGATCACGAAGAGGTATGGGAACGACAACAGGAAGCACAGGTGGAATAGGTGGGTCCAGCAACTGCTCCTCCTCACGGAAATTAGCAGCCATTGGACCTGAACTACATGCGACACGAGAGGAGTAAGGTGTCGAGAAATCGATGACCGAAGCCGTATTGACAACGCTCCTCGTCAAACGACCACTCTCGTCTCGTGTCCACGAAAGCATGCACAAAGGTGCACACACAAACCACAACTCTCTTTTTTTCTTTTTTTTTGAAATAAAGAATGTACGTAGAAGAGAAGACGAGGGAACACAGGAGAGAAAGAATGACTCAGGAGAGAAGGGAAGAAGTCCTTAAGCTACGGCGGATGGGTACAGGTAGAAGCACACAAGCAAACAAGGCTCAAACAATCCTAAGGTCACTATAGGTCCTTACAGCTAGACGACGCCTAACTGCGAGGTCACACGGCCTCAACACGCCTCACCTCCCTACAACGAGGACCACAAAGCCCAGCAAGTGAGCCAAGATCCGGGGATCTCGTCTCTCCTACTATCGACAAAGTGGACAACGCCGATCAGGTCATGACGGTCGGGACCGGATCACTCTCCTAATGCGTCCAAGATCCTTAGGGCCAATGTCTACTTGATTTTAAAATTAGGCTCTTGATTAGTGTGGTTTTTGGGGCGAAGGAAAGGGTGATGAAATCCCCCACCTTATCTTTTACGGGACAGCCCCTCCTTAGTAGCGTTTTGGAGTCCTAAATCTAGCAATCAACACTCCAAACAACGCTCAACTCACACTTGTTGCAATGCACTTCCTACTAACTAATGCATGTTCATACGAAATGCATGAATGAGAGTAGAAGGTGCATACCTCACGCCAGCTCTCAGCAACAGAAAATAAAGTTAAGATAAAAGACAATCTAAGTGCCTAAGTCACATACATGATGCATGGCCTAAACAAAAAGAATGCCTAATCTTTTGCTTTGAGTTTTAGGGTCCAAGTTGCTTAAAGGAGGTTTGATTATTGATCTGGGAACAAACAATAAGTCAAAACATGCCAAATCACATCCCAGACCACTATATCAGATAATGTAAACCGACCAAAGAAATAAGAGAGCGAGCTGAGCTTACCAGACCGCCAATTGGCGGTCTCAGGACGCTGATTGGCGGTCTACAGCGCCCAGCTTGCTTCAAAACTTCTCCAGGTGCTCCTCCTGATGACTCCAAGTCTCCTGAAACAAAGAAAAAACTACACAACACAAATTAAATCCACTCGAATCGTCCAAACAAGAGTCTGGATTGGCACCTCCCCGGCAACGGCGCCAAAAACTTGTTGAACGTTTTATTTTAAACCGCAAGTGCACGGCCGCGATGAAGCGGTGGCAAGTACGGGTCGTCCTCAGGGAGGTGAGCAGCCTCTTGTTTATCAGAAATCAAGTGGCAAAATAGGGAAGAGAAAGATTGATTATTGTAACCTACGCTACACTACGCTGAGAAGTATGAAAGGTGAAAGAAGCAAACAAACGATGAAATAAGAACTAAGCTAAGAACAAAACAAGAATGCTGGAATTTCAGGAATGGGAAAAACCCCTAAGGGGTGGAGTGAGTGCACACATGCAAAGAGGTGGGTGTAGAATACATTCTTTAAGCACAAATTAAGGTGGTGTTTATCAAGCATAAGAAGTGTCTAAATGTTATGGCAAAACCTATCAATCTATTCACCAACTTAGTTGATTAACATTTACATATGCAAGGTGTTTATTTCAGAACCTAAACAAGCATGGGAGGTGTCTAATCATTTTGGCAAAACTCATCAAGTTGTAAATTCTATCCTAAACAAGCAAGCATACATTCATGTTTAATCAACACATTGAAATTAAAGCATTCATCCCATTCTCTAATGCATGTATGTACATCTACTCCACCCCCCAAAGGGGATGGAACTACTCACTAAACATTACACTAATTATTAAACTAAGCAAAGAAAGCATATTAAAACTAAGCTAGAAATAAAAGACGATTAAACTAAAACATGCACAAACAATAAAAGAAGCATAAACAAACAATGAAAGAAACATAAAACTTTATTGATAAAATGACTCACATTAAAAGTAGCATCCTCCTAGTTTAGTGTGTGCTTCAAGGCCTCACTTCTAGTAGGAAGAATAGCCACTTAAAATATAGAGTGATTACAATAGGAGGTGACGAGTTCTATTTATAGGCATGGAAAAAGCTAATCCGGGACAATCCCCCGATGTGGGACTAAACAAACACCAAAAATAGCCTAAACGAACATTAGTAGAAGTCCAGGAGAAATCTTGGCGGATCTGGACTAATCCAGACCGCCAATTGGCGGTTCCAGACCGCGAATTGGCGGTCCAAAATGTCCGGATCCAGTTGAGTTTTATTCTGGGCTTCTCTTTGTGCTTTTGGTGGTCTTTGATGCATCTACTTCGTTTGTTGGAGCTCCGACCCGAATCCAATTGCTAAAATACTCCCCATGATGGTGTGAAGTATTCTGTTTTACTCTTAGGTCCCTCTGTCTTGCGATCAGGTCCTTCTCTCTTGCATCTTGGTCCCCAGATCTCACAATCCAGTCCTTTTTCCCAGCTTTTCGGTCCTTTTATGCTTCATCTCTTCAAACCTAATTATTCCTGAAAACTAAACATAAAACTTGTAACATAGCATTGTTTAGGTGAAAGATAATGGATATAAGATACAAATATGAGCATGAAATGATGTCAATCACGAAGTGATAAGTTAAGCTAAATGAATTATTTTCTTCACTAATAGTAAATTTATTGATACGTTCTCTAACGAATTATTACGTTCCTATTCTGTCACAGTAAATATTTTATGATGAAGAAATAATTTATGATTATTGAAAAACACGACGTCCCAACAAATTCTAATTATTGAGAAACAATTATTTTCTTCACCAATAGTCAATTTATTGATATGTTCTATGATGAATTATTACATTCCTAATCTGTCACAATAAATATTTTATGACGAAGAAAAAAATTATGATTATTAAGAATAATAGCATAGTAATAAATTCTAATAAAAAGGACATCTCACGATATAAAACACAACTCCTAATCTGGTACATGTTTTCATGGCTTATTGCATTGGGAGTCATAACGATGGGAGACAACTGATTGACATCATATCATGCCTATATTCGTTTCTTATATCCTCTATTTTGAACCTAAGCAATGCTACGTAATGAGTTTTATGTTTAAGTTTCAGGAATAAACATGCTTGAGAAGAAAAGACACAGAAAGGACATGAATGCAAGAAAAAATATTGAATTGTGAGACTTATGGACTGATATGCAAGAGGGAAGGACCCAGATAAAAATCAAAAGGACCATAAGCAAATCAAGATACTCCACACCATCATGAGGAGTATTTAGGCAATTAGATTCAGGCCTGGACTCAAACATCTGATTTGGGTGCACCACACGTAGAGAATTGAAGCAGTATAGAAGCCAACCGAAACCGGGTCGAATCCGACCAAAAGTGACCACCAATTGGCAGTCCTAGACAGCCTATTGGCAATCCATAATGCTCAGGATCCGACTTGTCTTCTCGTGCTTGTGTAATATGTTGTTTGTATTCAGTTGTAGAAGTTTCATTAGTCCCACATCGGGGGATTGTCCCCGATTACCTTTTTCCATGACTATAAATAGAACTCTTCTTCCTCTTTTGCAACCCATTGCTTGGTCGCATTCTCTCTACTTAGAGTAACCCTAGGAGAAAAAAATCAAGTGGAGAAGAATGGTACTTGTAATATGAGTCATGTCAATAAAATAATTGTTTAGTTTGTTTTAATGTTATCTTCTGTTTTAATTCTTGCATGCTTAGTTTAATTTCATTTTGTCTTCTTTTCTTAATGAGTAGTGAGTTGTTTCATCCCCCTTTAGGGGTGGAGATGATGTACATATATATTGTGAAGATTGGTTGTTTTATGAATTTTTGATTATGTTGACTTGCATGTTTGTAGGTTTATCAGGGGTGTTTTATTCATCTACATGTTGGGGGATTTTTATGGGTTTTTTCATAAGATTTAGACACTTCCCACATTGGTGAAGGCGTGGCAAATACAGGTCGATCCACGGGGAGGAGAGCAATCTCTGGATTGCTAGAAGTCAAGTGGCAACAAAAAGGGGGAAGAGTTTTGTTTATGCTAATCTACGCTACATTAAACTACTAAGAAGAAAATGCAAAGGAAAACGACTAACGATTACCTCGAACTAAACTAAGAGAAATTAACATTCACATATACAAGTTGGTTATTTCAGAACCTAAACAAGCATGAGAGGTGTCTAATATTTGTGGAAAAACTCATCAAGTGAAGTGTTCTACTCTAAACAAGCAAGCATACATTCAGATTTATCAACACATTCCAAAATAAAGCATCCATTTCCATTCTTTAGTGCATGCATGAACATCATCTCCACCCCCAAAGGGGGATGGATCTACTCACTACACATTATTCAAGCAATTAAACTAAAGAAGGAAGGAGACATTCTAACTAATTTAGCCTAAGATCAAAGAAACAAGACTAAGCTAAGCATGCATAAAAAATAAGAGACAACATGAGAACAAAACAATGAAAAAATATTTTTTTAAATGACTCACATTACTAGTAGGATTCTTCTCCACCTTGATTTTTTCTCCAAGGCTTACTCCAAGTAAAGAGAATGCCACCAAGCAATGGGTGATTACAATAGAAGGTGAAGAGTTCTATTTATAGCCATAGAAAAAGGTAATCCGGGACAATCCCCCGGTATGGGACTAAACATATACCATAAAATAGACTAAATACACTCTAATACATGACCCGACTAAACCACAACGGATCCGGAGCAACCCAGACCGCCAATTGGCGGTCTACATGGTTTGGATCACGTTGGGCTTTCGTGTGGGCTTTTCTGGATGGCTTTGTTTATGTTTGATGCGTCTAATTCGGTGGCTGGAGCTCCAACCCGAATAGAATTGCCAAAATACTCGCCATGATAGTATGGAGTATTTTTATTTGCTCATTGGTCTTTTGATCTTACATTCAGGTCCTTCTCCCTTGCATCTTAGTCCTTGATTCTCTCAACTCAGTCCTTTTTCCAGCTTTTTGGTCCTTTTATGACTCTTCTCTTCAAACCTATTTATTCCTGAAACTCAAACGTAAAACTCGTTACGTAGCATTGTTTAGGTGAAAGATAATGGATATAAGACACAAATGAATGCATGAAATGATGTCAATCAAATACCCCCACACCTAACGTTTTCTAGTCCCAAGTAAAACAAAGAAAGAGAAAAAAGAAGAAAGGAAAAAACATACGGAAAGCAGGGAAATCCTAACTCACTTTCGTAGGAATCACTGTTGCACTTAGCATGTGCAACAAGCCATTCAACCTCGTCTCCAAGGAGGAGTGTTGTCTCCTAAGGGTTTTCAGCGGATATACCTACAAAATTCGAACATAGATGAATTATTCAACCTAGCAACACGACTCGATGACTCATTTTTGTCGATCATTGGACGCGGTAATGCTACAGGTTGACTTTATATAGGTATTAGTCCACACAGCTAGCCTAATGAACCATTCGTGCAAGTTAAATAAGGACTTAAGTGAAAGACATGGACAACCTCAACATCCTCTAGTCATAGAAAGTGTGTCTTATATGATTGACATCATATAATGCATACATGTGTGTCTTATATCCGTTATCTTTCACCTAAACAATGCTACGTAACGAGTTTAATGTTTAAGTTTTAGGAATAAGTAGGTTTGAGGAGAAGAGGCACAGAAAGGACTCAAAAGCAAGAAAAAAGACTAAGTTGCAAGGCTTATGTACTAAGATGAAAGAGAGAAGGACCCAAATCCAAAACCAAACGACCAATGAGCAAATAAAGAAACTCCACACCATTATGGGGAGTATTTTGGCAATTCTATTCGGTTCGGAGCTCCAGCAACAGACTTCGATGCATCAAACACAAGCAAAGACATCCACAAAAGCCCACACGAAACAACAACCCGATCCAAACACTATAGACCCCTGATTGGCGGTTTAGGACCGCTGATTGGTGGTCCGGGTTGCTCCGGATCCGCTAAAATTTCGTTGGCTCGCGTATTAGAATGTATTTAGTCTATTTCTGGTATATGTTTAGTCTCATACCGGGGGATTGTCCCGGATTACATTTTTCTTTGGCTATAAATAGAACTCCTCATCCCTTGTATTCATCACTCTCTTGGTGGTCATCCTCTCTACTAGGAGTAAAAGCCTTGAAGCAAAAATCATGTTGGAGAGAGTCTACTTGTAGTGTGAGTTTGAAATTAATAAAGTTTTCCTTTAGTTATGTTGCTTCTTTCTTAGTTTAATTTCCTTTCATATGTCTTGCTAGCTTTTTTACTTTTATATCCTTTTAGCTTCTTTAATATTTATTGCTTGCTTAGTTTAATTTCCTTTCAATAGAATGTTTCATTTTGTTAATGTAGGTTGTAGTGTAATGATTAGGGAGTAGTTCCATCCCCATTCGGCGGGTGGAGAAATATGTGATATAATTATGTGATGTATTAGGTGTGTGTTATCTTAATCCTTTGAACCTTACATGATTTTCATAACCATCTAATGAGATTTCACTCTTTTCTTTGATATGCTGATGCTCTTGAATGAAGCTTTGCATATGCTTAGATTAGTGGACCTATTTTATGGGGAATGATAAGGTGAGGATATGGATGGAATTGATGAAGGAAACATGACTTGTAGTTGCATGTACTCTTGTTGCGTTTACCTTGGTTAATGTCTTGTATGGTTTAATGATTGTCTAAATCTTATTTCATGTGGAGGCATAGTGAGGTTTGGTCTTCATACATGAGTTCATTTAGCTTCATTCCAATTATTGTCTTGTATATTTCAATGATATTGTGTTATCTTATTTCATGTGGAGGCAAAGTTGGATTTAGTTTTATGATTTTCGTGCACTACATGTTGTAATGAGCATAATTGCACGAATGGTTCATTAGCATAATTTTGCTCATTACAACATGTAGTGCACGAAAATCATAAAACTAAATCCAACTTTGCCTCCACATGTAGTGCACGAATGGTTCATTAGCATAATTTTGCTCATTACAACATGTAGTGCACGAAAATCATAAAACTAAATCCAACTTTGCCTCCACATGAAATAAGATAACACAATATCATTGAAATATACAAGACAATAATTGGAATGAAGCTAAATGAACTCATGTATGAAGACCAAACCTCACTATGCCTCCACATGAAATAAGATTTAGACAATCATTAAACCATACAAGACATTAACCAAGGTAAACGCAACAAGAGTACATGCAACTACAAGTCATGTTTCCTTCATCAATTCCATCCATATCCTCACCTTATCATTCCCCATAAAATTGGTCCACTAATCTAAGCATATGCAAAGCTTCATTCAAGAGCATCAGCATATCAAAGAAAAGAGTGAAATCTCATTAGATTGGTGGTTTGCGCTTGGTGTGGCTGATTGGAATGTGCATGCATGGGAGGTTGGTATGATTGGTAATGTGGTCTAGAGGAGTTTGAAAGACCACCCTGGGCATTAGTTTGGTTGCATGAAAAATTGGGGTGGTTCCTTCATCCAGGATTATAAGATGATGAGTATGGGTCATTCCTAGCTCTGTCATAGATGGCGTTGACACGCTCCATCTCAGGAGGAATAGACACACACTCGATTTCTACATGACCTATCCTACCACATGAATGACAGGGAACTGGAGTAGATGTGGACATGTGAGGTGCACCCTGTTGGTTTTGGAGCTCAATCGAATCCATACGGCGCATTAAGGCCGCCATGCGCGCCTCGGTGGCCGTAGTGGTATCGACAACAAATACGGCACCCGATCTAGTCGAGTTTGCAATCGCGATCCTTGCTCCTATACTAGATGATGCAGGTGGTTCCCTCACACTCTCCCATTGCATGGTTTTCTCAGCGAGGACTTCTAGGAAGGCCCATGCCTCCCTTTCATCCTTTCCCAAGAACTCTCCTTGACACATGGACTCAAGGAGCGTTCGGGACGGGATGTGAAGACCCTCGTACACAATCTGAGAAAGGTGCCAAAACTCAATGCCATGGTGAGGGCACGAGGATAGTATCTCTTTGAACCTCTCTAGATATGCATGAAATGGTTCGGTCTCATGATGATAGAATGAACTGAATTCGTTCCTTAATTTTTGAGTCCGATGATTTGGAAAGTATTTCTCGAGGAATGCAGATTGAAACTCATCCCAAGTCCTAAAGGCATTCGCCCGGTTGCTGTACAAGCACTTCTTAGCATCATCCTTTAGTGCAAAAGGAACGAGCCTAAGATGGATGGAGTCTGTGCTAAGTTGTTGCAGCTTGAACATAGCACAGACCTCCTCAAATTCCCTGAGAAACATATAGGGGTCACCCTTCCCAGTGAAGCGAGGGAGCATGGAAATAAACTGAGGCTTAACCTCAAAATGGTTCCCATTAGCCTCTCGTAATACGATGCATGAGAGTAGAGTTGTACGGCTCGGGTAGCATCGATCACGTAGAGGTATGGGAACGACAACTGGAAGAACAGGTCGAACAGGTGGGTCCAGCAACTGCTCCTCCTCACGGAAATTAGCAGCAATTGGACCCGAACTACGTGCGACACGAGAGGAGGAAGGCGTCGAGAAATCGATGACCGAAGCCGGATTCACAACGCTCCTCGTCAAACGACCACTCTCGTCTCGTGTCCACGAAAGCATGCACAAAGGTGCACACACACCAAAACTTTTTTTGTTTTTTTTTCTTTTTCAAAGAATGTGCGTAGAGGAGAAGACGGGGGAACACAGGAGAGAAAGAATGACTCGGGAGAGAAGGGAAGAAGTCCTTATGCTACGGCGGATGGGTACAGGTAGAAGCACACAAGCAAACAAGGCTCAAGCAATCCTAAGGACGCTATAGGTCCTTACAGCTAGACGACGCCAAACTGCGAGGTCACACGGCGTCCTCACACGTCACCTCCCTACGACAAGGACCACAAAGCCCAGCAAGTGAGTCAAGATCCGGAGATCTCGTCTCTCCTACTATCGACAGAGTGGGCAACGCCGATCAGGTCATGACGGTCGGGACCTGATCACTCTCCTAATGCGCCTAAATTCCTTAAGGCCAATGTCTACTTGATTTTAGAAATTAGGCTTTTGATTAGTGTGGTTTTTGGGGCAAAGGAAAGGGTGATGAAATCCCCCACCTTATCTTTTACGGGACAGCCCTCCTTAGTAGCGTTTTGGAGTCTTAATCTAACAATCAACTCTCCAAACAAAACGCTCAACTCACACTTGTTGCAATGCACTTCCTACTAACTAATGCATGTTCATACGAAATGCATGAATGAGAGTAGAAGGTGTGTACCTCACGCCAGCTCTCAGCAACAGAAAATAAAGCTAAGATAAAAGACAATCTAAATGCCTAAGTCACATACATGATGCATGAGCTAAACAAAAAGAATGCCTAATCTTTGGCTTTGAGGTTTAGGGTCCAAGTTGCTTAAGGGAAGTTGATTATTAATCTGGGAACAATCTAAGAGTCAGAACATGCAAAATTGAGTCCCAGATTACTAGATCAATTATGGCAACACGACAAAGAAATAAGAAGGCAAAAGCAGCTCACCATACCGCCAATTGGCGGTCCAAACTGCCTAGCTTTCCTCCAAATTTTTCCAGATGCCTATCCTTTCGACTCCAAGTCTCCTGAAACAAAGAAAAACTACAAAACAAAAATTAAATCCACTCGAATCGTCCAAACAAGAGTCTGGACTGGTACCTCCCCGACAATGGCGCCAAAAACGTGTTGAACGTTTTATTTTAAACCGCAAGTGCACGGCCACGATGAAGCGGTGGCAAGTACGGGTCGTCCTCAGGGAGGTGAGTAGCCTCTTGCTTGTACGAAATCAAGTGACAAAAATAGGGGGAGAAAGATGTTTATGCTACTCTACTCTATACTACACTAAGAAGTAGGAAATGCGAAAGGAAGAACCAAACAATGAAATAATAACTAAGCTAAGAACAAAGGAAGAATGCTGGAATACAGAAATGGGAAAACCCCTAAGGGGTGGAGTGAGTGCACACATGCAAAGAGGTGGGTGTAGAATACATTCTTTAAGCACATAATGGTGGTGTTTATCAAGCATAGGAAGTATCTAAATGTTATGGCAAAACCTATCAATCTATTCACCAACTTAGTTGATTAACATTTACATATGCAAGTTGTTTATTTCAGAACCTAAACAAGCATGAGAGGTGTCTAATCATTTTGGCAAAACTCATCAAGTTATAAATTCTATCCTAAACAAGCAAGCATACATTCATGTTTTATCAACACATCAAAAAATAAAGCATTCATCCCATTTTCTAATGCATGTATGTACATCTACTCCACCCCCCAAAGGGGATGGAACTACTCACTAAACATTACACTAATTATTAAACTAAGCAAAGAAAGCATATTAAAACTAAGCTAGAAATAAAAGACGATTAAACTAAAACATGCACAAACAATAAAAGAAGCATAAAACAAACAATGAAAGAAACACAAAACTTTATTGATAAAATGACTCTCATTTCAAGTAGCATCCTCCTACTTTAGTGTGTGCTTCAAGGCCTCACTTCTAGTAGGAAGAATAGCCACTTAAAATATGGAGTCCTTACAATAGAAGGTGAAGAGTTCTATTTATAGCCAAAGAAAAAGGCAATCCGGGACAATCCCCCGATGTGGGACTAAACCAATACCAAAAATAGCCTAAACAGACATTAATACAAGTGCAGGAGAAATTTGGACGGATCCTGAGTAATATGGACCGCCAATTAGCGGTCCATAAACTTCGGATCGCGTTGGAATTTGTTGTGGGCTTTTCTTTCTGGTATTGTTGGTCTTTGATGCGGTTACTTGACTTTTTGGAGCTCCAACCCGAATCGAATTGGAAAAATACTCCCCATGATGGTGTGGAGTATTCTGTTTAGCTCTTAGGTCCTTCTGTCTTGCAATTAGGACCTTCTTCCTTGCATCTTGGTCCCCAGATCTCACAATTCAGTCCTTTTTCCCAGCTTTTGGGTCCTTTTATGCTTCATCTCTTCAAACCTATTTATTCCTGAAAACTAAACATAAAACTCGTGACATAGTATTGTTTAGGTGAAAGATAATGGATATAAGATACAAATATAAGCATGAAATGATGTCAATCACTTTGCAAAATGCAAAAGCATCTTGGAACAACGTGGGTCAGTAAAAACCACATTGGAGCACTTCGGCAGCGGTTTTCTTGGCACCCAAGTGCCCACCACATGCCTCCTTATGGCAAAAGGACAAGACGATATGAATCTCGTCGTTAGGAATGCACCTCCTTATGATTTGATCAGCATAGTACTTAAATAAGTAGGGATCATCCCAATAGAAGAGCTTGACTAACAACTTGAACTTTGCTTTCTCGCTCTGTGTCCAATGAGTCGGCATCTTCTGTAGGATTTCGTGTCCCCATGTATGTATGTATTTTTAAAATTTTAATATAACATACAAGATCGATTTTCATATTTTTCAGCAATTTTATGTACATCTATTTGTGTTTTATTCTAATAACATGCAACCTACATTTATTAAAATAATCCACAAAGATAGAATCATACCTAAAGGTTCTCTAAAATGTTTTGATGATTCGGAGTCGCGTTGCATGTTGTGTCGCCCACGGAATTGCCCCTGAGTGTTCACCAAACTCTTAACAAGATTAGAGAGAAAGGAGCTAGCCAATCAATCTCTAATAAGGTTTAGAATCTAGCTAATAACCAACCCCTCTTAAGAGCTAGACGGTCGACCGATTCTTTATGAGAAAAATTCCCTGGAAGAATTCGGACGAACCACGTCTTTCAATCGGTCTACCATTTACACACCAGAATCGCTCCTGGGACATAGTCATCGGATGACCGGGTCACCTTCGGTCTACCGAACATATTACTTCTCGGTTAACCGTTTCCAATCGGTTAACCGAACCCGATTGTCCAGGCACTCTGGGCAATCTCGGTCAACCAATTGCGCTTACCCGTTCCCTATTCGGTTAACTGGTCCGAAGATCCCTCGGTCGACCGAACCCTGAACGGTTCACCGTGTTTGACCCCGATTTTGCCTTTGTCAAATTTTGGATTTATTTCCAACAAAATTTGATCTTTTGGGTTCTTAGCAAATTCACATCTTATATAATATATTATCATATGTAATATTAAATTATTACACCCCATAATATATACACCTCATATGAATTTATTATGATTCTAATTATGTCAATTATCATGACATATTTATTTTATTCATTCACCACATGTGTCCCATTTTCATAAGAAACCCGACACACCATATGAACTTAAAATCAAACCTCTTGTTTCCCAGTTTGGTGGTGTCACCTATAGGAGGATCTAAACCTAATTGGCAGTGATATTAAACACTTAATATCTCAGACTATAAGCGGTATATAGCTACACATTATAGTTACCCAATTAACATAGATGTCTTTGTTCCACCCGAACCAAAACACAATCCATTTAGTGATGTAAGTGCACCACTTGTGTCCGTCCATTGCCTCATGATATTAAGAACATATACAAAGTAGAAATGTGTCATCTTTGTATTATATTCATTTCTTGATCTGTTTAAGCTAATTATAACTATGTAACTTAACTCAAGTTACATTGTGCACATTATAATTTTACTTTATCAAGGGGCCCACTAATATCATCACTCAATTAAGAGGGCAATGATAATCATTTGACTAGCTAACTTTTGCAGCACAAGTCATGCTCAACCAACTATTGTCTTTATCACTACACTCATTGATAGCTAATGACAATAATCAAATTAAGCAATTCTTGAGTGAAAAGATATAAGTCTCATATCTTAGGATCCAAGACACAGTAAAACATTAATGACACGAAACACAATTCCAAAACGTTTTACTTGTTAGGTCTATTCAATATATAAAAGTAATCTTTTCCTCTTCTATATACTCGTGTCGTCAATTATTTGTAGAGCTACAACAATAGATGACGAACACGACAATCTTATCTCGGTAATTAATGTTCCATGTCAATTACCATGATTGTGAATAACTTTTGATTTATGTAAACCATTATCTTTCAGAGCTCTACGGTTAAGGACCAAGCGCCTCTTGCTTAACACTTCCAAAAGACGAATACTATAATCAAGGAACAAAATGTTTGTACATTCAATTCATAATAATTGACATATAAAAGTAAAACTTTTAGAACACATTCCTTTCATCTTCCCGGTTGCTAAATAGTTCACAATGTCAGCAAACCAGGGGGTGAGGCTGTTGCCATAAGGTTCTCATCAGAGAAGAACTCGTTCACCGGTGGATCCGATGAAAGATCAACTGGGATGCGAGAGAGGTGATCTGCCACGACATTCTCGCATCCCTTCTTGTCCCGTATTTCAAGGTCGAACTCTTGCAACAACAAGATCCAACGCAGGAGACAGGGTTTCACATCCTTTTTAGACAAAAGGTAGCGGAAAGCTGAGTGATCAGTGTAAATGATGACGTGCGACCCAATGAGGTACCGGCGAAACTTTTCCAACGCATATATGATTGCAAGGAACTCTTTCTCAGTCACGGAGTAGTTGAGCTGGGCTTCATTGATAGTACGACTTGCATAGTAGATCACATGAGGCAATTTGTCAACTTTCTGACCCAAAACTGCTCCTATCACATAGTCAGATGCATCACACATCAGCTCGAAAGGTAGAGTCCACACCGGTGCCTTAATAATAGGAGCGGAGGTCAACTCATGCTTCAGAAACTCAAACGTAGTCATGCACTCGGCGTGAACTCAAAAGAGGTACCTTTAGCGAGCAAACTTGTCAAAGGGCGAGCTCCTTAATAAACCCTCGTTAAAAACCAGCGTGTCCAAGGAATGACCGGATTTGGTTTACCGAGGTGGGTAGCGAAAGCTTAGAAATAAGCTTAATCTTTGCCCTATCTACCTCGATACCATCACGAGATACCACGTGACCCAAAACGATGCTTTTGTAACCATGAAATGACACTTTATCCAATTAAGGGCTAAGCTCGTTTCTGAACACGTCTTGAGAACCAGGCTCAGGTGGTGCAAGCACTCATCAAAGGAGGTGACTTGAACCGAGAAATCATCCATGAAAATCTCAAGGAAGTTCTCAACCATATCGGAAAAGATACTCAACATGCAACGTTGGAATGTTGCTGGTGCATTGCATAGTCCAAAAGGCATCTGTTGAACGTTTTAATTAAACCGCAAGTGCACGGCCGCGATGAAGCGGTGGCAAGTACGGGTCGTCCTCAGGGAGGTGAGCAGCCTCTTGTTTGCACGAAATCAAGTGGCGAAAATAATGGAGAAGAGAGTTGGTTACGCTACTCTACACTAAACTACGCTAAGAAGTACGAAATGCGAAAGAAAGAAATAAACGATCAAATAAAAACTAAGCTAAGAACAAAATAGAAGTGCTGGAATTTCAGGAATGGAAAACCCCTAAGGGGTGGAGTGAGTGCACACAAGCAAAGAGGTGGGTGTAGAATACATTCTTTAAGCACATGAAGGTGGTGTTTATCAAGCATAGGAAGTGTCTAAATGTTATGGCAAAACCTATCAATCTATTCACCAACTTGGTTGATTAACATTTACATATGCAAGTTGTTTATTTCAGAACCTAAACAAGCATGAGAGGTGTCTAATCATTTTGGCAAAACTCATCAAGTTATAAATTCTATCCTAAACAAGCAAGCATACATTCATGTTTAATCAACACATTGAAATTAAAGCATTCATCCCATTCTCTAATGCATGTATGTACATCTACTCCACCCCCCAAAGGGGATGGAACTACTCACTAAACATTACACTAATTATTAAACTATGGAAATAAAGCATATTAAAACTAAGCTAGAATTAAAAGACGATTAAACTAAAACATGCACAAACAATAAAAGAAGCATAAAACAAACAATGAAAGAAACACAAAACTTTATTGATAAAATGACTCACATTAAAAGTAGCATCCTCCTACTTTAGTGTGTGCTTCAAGGCCTCACTTCTAGTAGGAAGAATAGCCACTTAAAATATGGAGTGATTACAATAGGAGGTGAAGAGTTCTATTTATAGTCATGGAAAAAGGTAATCCGGGACAATCCCCCGATGTGGGACTAAACAGATACCAAAAATAGCCTAAACATCCTCTAATACATGTGCTGGAGAAATTTGAGAGGATTTGGGCCAAAATGGACCGCCAATTAGCGGTCTATTTTGTTCCGATCCTGCTCATTTTTGTTTTGGGCTTTTCTTTCTGGTATTGTTGGTCTTTGATGCGGTTACTTGACTTGTTGGAGCTCCGACCCGAATCGAATTGGTAAAATACTCCCCATGATGGTGTGGAGTATTCTGTTTTGCTCTTAGGTCCTTCTGTCTTGCAATCAGGTCCTTCTCCCTTGCATCTTGGTCCCTAGATCTCACAATTCAGTCCTTTTTCCCAGCTTTTGGGTCCTTTTATGCATCATCTCTTGAAACCTATTTATTCCTGAAAACTAAACATAAAACTCGTGACATAGCATTGTTTAGGTGAAAGATAATGGATATAAGATACAAATATGAGCATGAAATGATGTCAATCAGCATCCGTCAATAAGCAAACGTCCCAAATGGACAAGTGAACGTGATTTTCTCCTGGTCTTCGGGGGCGACTGGGATTTGATTGTCCCCGAATAACCATCAAAGAAACAATAATAGGCGTGCCCAGCGAGTCTCTCCAACATGTGGTCGATGAAAGGTAGATGGAAGTGGTCTTTACGTGTGACCGCGTTCAACTTCCTATAGTCAATGCAAACTCGCCACCCAGTTTGAAGTCGTGTGGGTACAAGCTCATTGTTATCATTCTGGACAACAGTGCTACCCGAATTCTTGGACACAACCTGGACAAGACTTACCCAAGTACTGTCCAAAACGGGAAAAATGATGCCATGATCTAAACATTTCATGATCTCTTTGTTAACTACTTCTGTCATGGCTGGATTTAAACACCTCAGTGGATCACAACGTGGTCGGTCCTCATCCTCCATAAAGATGTGGTGATGCATGACGTCGGATCTTATCCCTTTAATGTCCTTCAAGGACCACCCAATGGCTGATTTGTGCTCATTTAGGACTTGAATCAGACATTCTTCTTGATCACAAGTCAACATCGATGAAATAATCACCGGAAATGACCTGTCGGGACCAAGAAAAATGTGTTTCAGATCCTTAGGGAGTTCTTTAAGCTCAATTGTTGGTGGTTCCTCAAGGCAAGGCGTGATATCTAGCTCGAGATGTAATATAGGAGGAGCTCGTATGTACTTAATAGCATGCACATCATTGTTCAACTCGCCCCCGTCCTCTTCATGATCGGAATCATCCATGATGTAAGAACTTAGATTTTCATGAATCAGGGGGTACTCTTCTTCTATTTCTTCTTCCAAGTCCCGGATAAGATTAATTTCCAATGGGTGCTCGAAAGATACCGGTTGCCTAGACATATTGAACACATGGAATGTCACGGTCAAGTTCCCGAATGAAAATTTCATGAGTCACGTACGACAATTGATCAAGGTATTTGACGTTGCCAAAAAAGGTCTACCAAAATCAATGGAATCTGAGAGTGGGTAGTCTTTATTGGTTCGGTCTCAAGGACGATGAAGTCAACAGGAAATATGAAATCACCGACCTTGATTAGGACATTTTCAATGACCCCCAATGGGACTTTGATCGAACGATCAGCCAACTGCAAAGTTGTTCTCATAGGCTTGAGCTCACCTAGGCTTAATCGTTGATACACAGAAGCTAGTAAGAGGTTAACGACCGACCCTAGATCTAGCAAGACATTATTAATGCGAGAGTTCCCAATGATACATGAAATTGTTGGACTACGTGGGTCCTTCAATTTTACGTATGTTGGGTTCGAAATGATCGAGCACACATTAGCTGCCAAAAAGGCTTTGCTAGGGACATTGGTTTTCCTCTTAGTCGTACAGAGATACTTCAGGAATTTTTGCATAGGGAGGTATTTGTTGAATTGTGTCTAACAAAGAAATGTTGACATACACTTTCTTAAATATCTCCAACATTTTATCCACACTGTCACTCTGTTTCTTAGACAACCTACTAGGATAAGGAGGTTTTGGTAGGTATGTCTTATGCGGAGCCAAATAAGGAGGTGTTGGTGTATTACTCTCACCCTTGGCCTCT
This sequence comes from Triglochin maritima, assembly GCA_963682175.1. Classification (NCBI taxonomy): domain Eukaryota; kingdom Viridiplantae; phylum Streptophyta; class Magnoliopsida; order Alismatales; family Juncaginaceae; genus Triglochin; species Triglochin maritima. The sequence goes on from OY821785.1 coordinate 17,903,466, forward strand.
TTCTCACCATCATTCCCAGAAGGGGCTACACAGATGGATTTACTTGCAAGGAAACGTGGTTGTTGACCTGCTTCCCATTTCTCAGGGTCACAATGGCATTGACATGGTCCACAAGTTCTTCCACGTAGTTCACTTCCCCCCTGTGGTCTTGAACTTGCATTTTGCATGTGTCGAGTGAAGCTGAGCACGGGGGTTAGCCACAGGTTGACTAGGCAAACTCCCTCTCTCCCTCTCTCCCTCTCTCTCATGTACAGACTGAGCCAATTGGCCCATCTGAAGCTCGAGATTTTTGATGGTCTGCTGATTCGAAGTGAGGACTTGACTCATGGACGACATAAAGTTTTTTATAGAGTTCTCAAGTCCACGAGTTAAGTTCTCAAGCGAATTGAACCGGGTTTCCAAGTTTTTAGAATTTGGGAAACCTGGTGGGTTGGTGTTTTGACTTTGGAGTGGCTGATAAGACTGTGAATGAATGGAAGGTTGGTGTGGTCGGTTAGGTGGTCGAGAAACGTTTGAAGGACCACCTGGGGCATTGTTATGGTTCCATGAAAAATTAGGGTGGTTCCTCCATCCAGGGTTATATGATGATGAATAGATCTATCATAGATGGCATTTACATGTTCCATCTCAGGAGGAATGAATGCACACTCACCCCCTATACGACCTATCCTACCACATAGTTGAAATGGAACTGGACCAGATGCAGACACATGTGACACATCGTGCTGGTTTTGGAGCTCAATCAAATCCATACGACGCATTAAGGCCACCATGCGGGCCTCGGTGGCCGTAGTGGTATCAACGGCAAATGCGGCACTTGATCTAGTCGAGTTTGCATTCGCGATCCTCGCTCCTATGCTGGATGATGCAGGTGGTTCCCTCACACTCTCCCACTGCATGGTTTTCTCAGCGAGGTCTTCTAGGAAAGCACATGCCTCCCTTTCGTCATTTCCTAAGAACTCTCCTTGACACATGGACTCAAGGAGCGTTAGGGACGGGATGTGAAGATCCTCGTAAACAATCTGACAAAGACGCCACAACTCAATGCCATGGTGAGGGCATGAGGATAGTAGCTCCTTGAACCTCTCTAGATATGCATGAAATGTCTCGGTCTCAAGTTGATAAAACGAATTGATTTCGTTCCTCAATTTTTGAGTCCGATGATTTGGAAAGTACTTCTTCAGGAATGCAGATTGAAACTCATCCCAAGCCTAAAGGCATTCGTCTAGTTGTTGTACAACCATTTATTGGCATCATCCTTTAGTGCAAAAGGGACTAGCCTAAGATGGATGGAGTCTCTTGTCAGTTGTTGCAGCTTGAACATAGCACATACCTCCTCAAAGTCCCTGAGAAAGATATAGTGGTCACCCTTCCCAGTGAAGTGAGGGAGCATGGAAATGAATTGAGGTTTAAACTCAAAGTAGTTCTCATTTGCCTCTGGTAATACGATGCATGAGGGTAGAGTGGTACGGCTCGGGTAGCATCGGTCACGGAGAGGTATGGGAGCCACAACAGGACGAACAGGTGGTTCCAGCAACTGCTCCTCCTCGTGGTAATGAGCAGCCATTGAACGATGACTGTGTGCGACACGAGAGGAGGGAGGCATCGAGAAATCGACTACCAAAGCAGGGTTGACGACACGCCTCGTCAAATGGCCACACTCGTCTCGTGCGCACACAAGCATACAAAAAGGTGCACACACAAACCAAAACCTTTTTTTACAAAGAATGTCCGTAGAGGAGAAGACGGGAGGACACAGAAGAGAGAGAATGACTCAGCAAAGAAGAGAAGAAGTTCTTATGCTACGGCGGGTGGGTACCGGTAGAAGCACACAAGCAAACATGGCTCAAACAATCCTAAGGTCATTATAGGTCCTTACAGCTAGATGGCGCCTAACTGCGAGGTCACACTGCCTCAACACGCCTCACCTCCCTACGACGCAGACCACAAAGCCCAGCAAGTGAGTCAAGACCCGGAGATCTTCTCTCTCCTACTATCGACAGAGTGGGCGACGCCGATCAGGCCATGACGGTCGAGACCGAATCGCTCTCCTAATGCGCCCAAAATCCTTAGGGCCAATGTCTACTTGATTTTAAAATTAGGCTCTTAATTAGTGTGGTTTTTGGGGCGAAGGAAAGGGTGATGAAATCCCCCACCTTATCTTATATGGGACACCCCTCCTTAGTAGTGTTTTGGAGTCTTAATCTAGCAATCAACTCTCCAAGCAAACGCTCAACTCACACTTGTTGCAATGCAATTCGTACTAACTAATGCATGTTCATACGAAATGCATGAATGAGAGTAGGCAATGCGTACCTCACGCCAACACTCAGTAACTAAAAGTAAAGCTAAAATAAAAGACAATCTACGTGCCTACGTCGAGTACATGATGCATGACCTAAACAAGAAAGAATGGCTAATCTTTTGCTTTGGGTTTTAGAGTCCAAGTTGCTTAAAGGGAGATTGATTATTAATTTGGGAGCAATCTAATAGTCAGAACATGCAAAATTGAGTCCCAGATTTCTACATCAGTTAGGGCAACAAGGCAAAGAAATTACAAGGTGAAATGAGCTTACCAGACCGCCAGTTGACGGTCTCAGGCCGCTGATAGCCGGTCTTGAAGTCTCAGGTCGCCTCCAGACTTCACCAGCCGCTTTCCCTTCGCAGTGTGATTCTCCTGCAAGAGACAAAACTACAACACAAAAATTATATCCTCCAGAATCATCCAAACCAGAGTCTGGACTGGCACCTCGCCGGTAACGGTGCCAAAAACTTGTTTATTCGTTTTAAATTTAGAACGCAAGTGCACTGCGTTGGTGAAGACGTGGCAAATACGGGTTGATCCACGGGGAGGAGAGCAATCTCTGGTTTACACGAAGTCAAGTGGCAACAAAAAAGGGAAAGAGTTTTGTTTATGCTAATCTACGCTACACTAAACTACTAAGAAGAAAATATAAAGGAAAGCGACTAACGATTACTTCGAACTAAACTAAGAGAACAAAATACTAAGCTGTGAATGAGGAAGAGAGAGACCCTAAGGGGTGGAGTGTGTGCACACATGTAAAAAGATAGTGAAGAATGCATTCAATTGGCACAAATGTAGGTAGTGTTTTCATGTATAGGAAGTGCCTAAAGATTATGGCAAACCTATCAATCCATTCACTAACCTAGTTGATTAACATTCACATATACAAGTTGGTTATTTCAGAACCTAAACAAGCATGTGAGGTGACTAATATTTGTGGCAAAACTCATCAAGTGAAGTGTTCTACTCTAAACAAGCAAGCATACATTCACATTTATCAACACATTCCAAAATAAAGCATTCATTTCCATTCTTTAATGCATGCATGAAAATCATCTCCACCCCCAAAGATGGATGGATCTACTCACTACACATTATTCTAGCAATTAAACTAAAGAAGAAAGGAGACATTCTAACTAATTTTGCCTAAGATCAAAGAAACAAGACTAAGCTAAGCATGCATAAAAAACAAGAGACAACATGAGAACAAAACAATGAAAATTTATTTTATTAAATGACTCACATTACTAGTAGCATTCTTCTCCACCTTGAGGTTTTGCTCCAAGGCTTACTCCAAGTAGAGAGAATGCCACCAAGCAATGGGTGATTACAATAGAAGGTGAAGAGTTATATTTATAGCCATAGAAAAAGGTAATCCGGGACAATCCCCCGGTATGAGACTAAACATATACCACAAATATGTAAATACACTCTAATATACGACCCGACTAACCGCATCGGATCCGAAGCAACTCGGACAGCCAATCCGCGGTTCCAGACCACCAATTGGCGGTCTACAGGGTTTGGATCATGTTGGGCTTTCATGTGGGATTTTCTCGTTGGCTTTGTTTATGTTTGATGCGTCTAATTCGGTTGCTGGAGCTCCGACCCAAATAGAATTGTCAAAATACTCCCCATGATGGAGTGGAGTATTTTTATTTGCTCATTGGTCCTTTGATCTTACATTCAGTTCCTTCTCCCTTGCATCTTAGTCCCTTGCAACTCTGTGTTTAGCATGTAAAAAAATGTTTTGAGGCAATCAAAAGAGATGCTCCGAGAATTAACTTGAACATGATGCATTAGGATATCTAATATACTAGCTTTAGGTCTTATTTGGTCGTAAGGATGCACCCCGGTCCTCCCCCGGGGGGCGAGTAATCATAGGCTTTTAGTACTCAAACAATCAAAGAATTCCACCTTGAACGTAGTGAGTTAAATAATTCGTGTCTGTTAGTATAAGGAAGTTTGTTGAAGTCAGGGGCCCTTTGAATATTGTTGTGAAACTTTAAATGCCGGGTTTTGGTTCCCATGTAGATAATAAATAAGTGGGTAGGGTGTTCTCTCTTCTCGCACGGCTCGAGCACTTGGAAAATTAAGTTTGAGGGGACTTAGTGTCTGGTGCTTTCGAGTCATCTGACATGGGATGCACCGACCAAACTCCGGTTACACGGATGGTAGGGATAACCCTATGTGGAGATGTGGGGAAAGGTGCACGTGATAGTGTAAGTCCTCATAGGCAATGATGCACGAAACCTGACCCTGGGAGAATTACGCACCAACTAGTAACAAATGAAAAAGAAAAAAAGAAAAAGAAAAAAAAAGAAAAAAAATGGTAATGCAAATAAGAACCTTAATGGACTTTACACCTTGTATCACTTTAGGATGTTAAAGTTGCCCTTGTCTTTCACTTAAGTCCTTAATTAACTTGCATGCCTGATTTATTAGGCTAGGTGTGTGGGCTAAATACCTATATAGAATCGGCCTATAGTATTACCGTATCCTATGATCGACAAAGATATGCCCATCGAGTCATGTTGCTAGGTTGAATAATTCATCTATGTTCGGATTTTGTGGGTATATCCTTTGAAAACCCTCAGGACACACCACTCCTCCTCATTGGCGACAAGGGGGTCTAATGGCTTGTTGCATGTGCTAAGTGCAACCGTGATTCCTACGAAAGTAAGTTATGATTTGCCTATTTTTCGTATGTTTTTTTCCTTTCATGCATTTTTCTCTTTCTTTGTTTTGCTCGGGACAAGCAAAAACTAGGTGTAGGGCTTTTTAATAGACATCATATTGTGGTTATATTTGTGTCTTATATACTCTATTTTGAACCTTAGCAGTGCTACGTAATGAGTTTTATGTTTAAGTTTCAGGAATAAACATGTTTGAGAAGAAGAGACACAACAAGGACCTGAATGCAAGAAAAATGACTGAATTGTGAGACTTATGGACTGATATGCAAGAGGGAAGGACCCAGATATAAACCAAAATGACAAATAAGCAAATCGAGAAACTCCACACCATCATGAGGAGTATTTTGGCAATTAGATTCGGGCCTAGACTCAAACAATTGATTCGGGTGCACCACACGTGGAGAATTGAAGCCGTAAAGAAGCCAACCGAAACCGGGTCTAAACTAGGCGTAGACCCAATTGGTGGTCCTAGACAGCCCATTGGCAGTCCATAATGCTCAAGATCCGACCCGTCTTCTCGTGGTTGTGTAATATGTCATTTGTATTCATTTGTAGAAATTTCATTACTCTCACATCGGGGGATTGTCCCCGATTACCTTTTTCCAGGACTATAAATAGATCTCTTCTTCCACATTTGTAATTATCCATTGCTTGGTGGCATTCTCTCTACTTAGAGTAACACTTGGAGCAAAACTCAAGTGGAGAAGAATGTTACTTGTAATGTGAGTCATGTAAATAAAATAATTTTTAGTTTGTTTTAATGTTATCTTCTCTTTTAATTCTTGCATGCTTAGTTTAATTTCATGTTGTCTTCTTTTCTTAATGAGTAGTGAGTTGTTCCATCCCCCTTTGGGGGTGGAGATGATGTACATATATGTTGTGAAGTTTGGTTGCTTGATGATTTTTTTATTATGTTGAGTTGCATGTTTATATGTTCATCGGGGGTGTTTTATTCATCTACATGTTCGGGGATTTTTTATGGGTTTTGTCATAAGGTTTAGACACTTCCCATGTTTAGTTTCCTCATGTTTATTGACTGCAATTTCCAGTTGAATATTCTACATGTTAGTTATGTGTTTGTATTTTATTGTTTGCTGGATTGATTGAAGAAACTTTGTTTTGATGGGTTGTGCCATAAGATTTAGACACCTGCCATGCTTAGCTTGGTTCTTCACATGAGTTCATGGTATTTGATGAGTCTTGCCATATCTTTAGACACTTCTCATGCTGAGCCTAGTCTTATGTTAATCAAGTAATAATTGTCGATACGTTCTGTGAATGGATTGATAGATTTTGCCAAATCTTTGTACACTTCCTATGCATAAAGACACACACATGACACACACACACACATACATGTTTTCATGCCTCATTCATCACTTATTTCACTTCATATGTGCACACACTCCACCCCTTAGGGGTTTCCATTCCTGAATTCCAGCTTGTTGTCTTAGTTAGTTTAGTCTCATTGTTGCGTGCTTTCATTTCCTTGTTTGTGTCTACTAATTTAGTTTAGTCTAGTTTAGGATAATCAACTTCTTCTCCCCTCTTTTCCCACTTTCCTTTGAATGAACCAGAGTCGACACACCTCCCTGTGGATCGACCCGTATTTGTCACGTCTTCACCAACGCCCTGCACTTGCAGTATTTAAAACGAACACATCATCAACCTTTAACTTCATGGTATGCCAACAGACTCACCCTTCACTATTAGAGATATTGGAATCACTGAAGGATACATTTCCGTCGGTGTTACATAGCCTACACCTATAGGTAACCCTATCCGTTGGACTTACGTATCGCCAATGGAGAACATTAACAACACAGACGGATAACTTCGGTCCGTTAATGGTTTACCATTCAAGGGAGCCTACGCCGACGGATAAATACCATTAGTGTCAGTTTTCTCTTAAGAAAGGCATGAGCATTGAAAACTTTTTGCGCATTCACTTACTCCGTTGGATTGGGTTGTTAACACCGGCGGATAGACGTCGTCGATGAACCAGTTTTTCAAAGCACCGACGGATAACATCCGTTGGAGGTTACTTGAAAATTGATCGTTTCTTAGGTAACATACACGAACGTTATTCGTCGGTGCAGTGTTTTATCAGGAGCCCGAGTCGGGCATCCCTTCCATTTCCTTTCTTCTCCCATAAAACACCCTAACTCCCAACCCATTTCTCCATTGCACGCCGCCACGATCCCTTCTCGCGTTTCTCCTCCATTTCGTCGCTTCTGTCCTCCACCCACTGCTTCCTCTCTCCGCTCCTCTACACCAACCCTTCCTCATCGCTCCTCTCTTCCGCGTATCCACTCCTCTTTGGTAATGCCTCCGTCTCTCAACCGAGTACCTCCCCCACCCGAGCACTACCCAACCTGATAATCTGACATGCTCAACTACCCCACCTAATCCATCCACGTTCCCCACCCGATCAACACCTCTTCCCACCAGACCCAACCTTTCCACCACCTGATCGGCCCCTCATGCCTTCCCACCACCTCCACCCCCACTAACCACCACATTCATTTTCTGAATTTATTGTTTGTGTTGAATTTGTTTGTGATCTTAGTTGTTATTTGTAGAATTAGTTGTCTGATATGATAATATGTTTAAATTCATAATTTTGTTTGTCAAGTAGTTCAATTTAAATGCATAATTAGTTTAGTTTTGTATGTTAAGTAGGTTGAATTTGTTGGTTAATGTATGAATGGAATGTGAATGTGGACTGAAATTCTAAGTATGTTATGATTATTTTGAAATTTTATATGATTTCATGTTAGATTAAACATAACCTGACCCCTCCCCCAGGCCTCCCTCCCTCCACTCCCTGCATCCTCCTCTCCGCGCAACCTCCTTCCATCCTTTCCCCGCACCCTCCTCACCCCGCAACCTCCCCTCCCTCCCTAAACCTGACCTCTCTGGATTCCAGATGTGGCGTATCTGGAGTGTAGAGAGGCATGTATGGCTGTTATACACATCATATTTCCCTGAGGATTGGTCTACTCTCCTGGATTACTGGTTCAGTGAGACGTTTAAGGTAAATTTATAGTAATTTTAGTTCAATTATAATAAATGATTGAAAAATCTAACAATTTGGTTATATTGCTAATACACAGAAAGCGAGCCTAATAAAAAATAGAGCGCATTTAGTCATACCACACCAATGTGGTACCAAATCGGTGGTACGACACATGGAGAAGATTGTGACATATATTATTTATATTTTTTGAATTTCTTACATATTCATTATTTTTGGAAAGAAATTGAGTCAATATTGCTATTGCAAATTGCAGAAAATCCAAATGCGCCTGAGCCAAATCGGGCAGATGTGTACATCCGGCTGCATGCCAAAACACACCACGAAGCTGTGGTCATTATTGTAAGTTTAATATTAATGTTTGTTTTAAAATAGTTAATGTTATTTGATATCTTTATTTGTGAATTTATGATAATTGTTTATCTTAGGAACAATTAGAGGCTCTTTGGAGGACTAGGTGAGACGACCTCTCAGGGCTCTATCAATTCGGCGGCTACCGTCGAGGATCTGGTTGGGACTCTTTTTGGTGATGGGCACGAACATGTGAAGATTTATTCCAGTCTCGTCACCCCGACCGACATGTACACATCGCGCGGGATGCCATTCCAATCCGAGAGTGATGCGAGAGTCCAGGCTAAAAAGGATTAGAAGATGAAGAGGATGGAAATGAGCTAACTGAGTAAGGAAAGAGGCTTGCAAACATGGAGTCGTTGATGGAGCAATTGATAGCGAAGGGGGTTTATAGTCGTGAGGTATTATATTTAGAATTTAATAAGTTTTACATTTACTAAGTTAGTTTATATGCATTATAATATTAATGTATAATGTTTAAATCATGCAGGATTTTAATGTTACATCTATTTGCACACAACCTCCGCCGCCAAGTCGAGATAACACCGACGGTCTATCGGGCGGAGCAGGAACTAGAGGTTTGACAACGTAGTCTTTCTGTTTGGGAATAATGTTTGATAATGTTTATTTTAAGTATTTTTACTTTGGAATTGTTAAATGTTATTTTCAATGAAACTACAACTTTTACTTTAGAGTTTACAAGTTTGGTGGTGTATGAGTACTTGAATTATGATTTGTAGATCTTTGAAGTAAATCATTATTGAATTGCGAATGTATGATTGTTTGAGTGATGAATTTGTGAGTTATGAATGTTTGAGTTGTGATGAATGGATTGTGAATGATGATTGAATTGAATTACGATGATATATTTGTTTGAACGGGGAAAATCAGAACTCGCAACGAGCAAATAAATGGCTTTTGGATAGTGCCTACACCGACAGATCTTATCTGTCAGTGTAGGTCGTTTCCTTTTTTATCGTTAGTAGACATCGATGGATGATATCCATCGGTCTTGGTCATGAGTATGTACACCGACAGGACGTATCCATTGGTGTACAGGGCATGCCGTCAGAGTATATATTTGTCGATATATCCGTCGGAGTTGCGCAACACCAACGTAAGAATCTCCAACGGATACGTATTTGTTAATGTAATGTGACACGGACGGATAGGTACCGTCAGTTTATCCCTATATTGTAGTAGTCCTTGCATTCCTTTTGCAAAATCATCGGCTATAGTGTATCTCATTCATACTTCCTAAACCCTTGGTGTAATTTGTCTTTCCTCCCCCCGAAAGCCCACTTCCTAAATGGCATCCATCAACTTGGAGGAAGACCCCACTCTCTCCCACCGCACGCCCAATTTCTTTTGTGGTTTTTTGACAAAGCGGGACCAAGTGGGGATGTCGGAGGTCCCCAGTCCCTAGTTTTTTTTCCTCCCTCACTCCAAATAAGGTGGCATCTTTCGTGCCTTCTTCATCATAATTGTTTTATAGTTTAGTTGGTCCTAACATTTATTTTGGTTTTTTAAGGGGTCCCCCATTGTGTCATTTTTGTTTACGAAGATCCAGTGACTGTCCCCGCTTAATTTTCCAATGTATAGACAAAATGCAACTCCGCATGGATGACCAACTTCAAGAGAGGTTGGTATCACTGGAAGAGGAGCTCTCCCAGCTTTCAGGCTCTCGACACCCCCTCCAATTGATGATTTTCTAGAGGTCCGACTGTAACTATTGGGTTGTTTACGTGCATGATAGACTAACTTGAGGTGTCTCCAGATCTGGTTGCACTCTTGCCATGAGAGTCAAGCGCACCATTGCAGCCTCCCTAGTTCGTTGTCATCTTGAAGAGGTAGTCCCCGAGAGCACCGGCTTCCTAATTATACGAGAAGGAGTCTGCAAGAACTCCTACCCACCAATTATAGGTCATCTTGGAGAAGGAGCCGGCAATAGCTCAAGGCTCCCAAGTTGGTCGTTAGCGGATCCTAACGCACCTACTAACCACTCCAACCTAACAAGTTGGTGGTTAGCTGATCTTGATGCACCTTCCAACAGCTTCAGCGTCCCAAGTGGGTGGTCAGTGTATCCTAGTGCAGATAATGATCAATTGATGCAATGAGTTTGAATGTCACGCAGAGTTGCCTCACATTTCTCTGGTGGTGAATTGATGATCCTGTGATGTTAATTAATCTAATGGTGAGTATAGAGTTACGTAGAGTTACAATATAATTAATGCATTGAGTTTGAATGGTATGCAGAGTTACCTCACATCTCTCATGTAATGCCCCCAATCTCGCGGGTACGCACGCGGACGAGTCCAAGCGAATGTCGCGTCGGAGTCATCCTCCACGACCAAAGGAGTTACAATAAAAAGTGATACAACAAGCCGTACATGATAAAAGCATACATGGATAGACAATACACGACACAAGCTGAAAAAGGAAATTATGCACATATGGAAACTTCAATCAGAAGTTATTACATCGAGTTACATTCAAGGAAATACATCATATATAATGTGGAAGCAAGGGTAACTGAAGAAGATTGGTCGACGAGTCTCTTGTGTACAGAATCCTCCGAAACATCTCCAGTCTGACCCTTGTGGGAAACCAAAGTCCCTGAGGCAAAATATTCAACAAATATGCGTAACTTTTCAATAATAAAAACCCGTATGCCCCTGGTCCAAACACAAGATAAAGAGTCGTGCATGAAACCTTAAATGTGACACACGCAAACAACAAGATGTCACGACTCCACATAGCCGCAACTACCGGGCCTCACCATATGAGATCCCTCTACATAGGAATCCAACCACTAGTCGTGTTGGTCTAATCCACGAGCGAGTCAACCCGAAACTATGACCCATCGCTTGCCACAAAGCGGTCTTCCGAATTGACACCCCAACTCTCGGCAAAGATCCTACATGATACCATTGCAAGCTGGGTATGCCCGTCCTGTAGCAAAATGACAGTGCGCACGTCTAGTTCTCAATCTTCATTTGGCCTCTCTACATAGAGGTCTTTCAAATCTCGCTTGTCGGCCCGAAAACAAAAGTGCCCAGATTAATTCAATTTCAAAAATGCACATGCAAAGCATCTAATGCACATACCATATGTAGACATTCTTAATGCGACTAATGCATAGACCATGTTGTGAGTGTCCACCATAAACCTATACACATCATAGCATCCACAATAACATGCCATGCATGTACAACTATATGGAAGGAACATGATCATAATACTCATCCATACATCAACATATACGAAGCAATATCACCACACTGTATATCTATATATATAACCACGATCATGCAACTTTGGTCATAAGATAATATAATACAAAATAATAATACGCATGCATACATCTAATGCTCAGTCATGCATTTATCAATATAAATAGTGCCCGATATCAAATGGTAGTCATTTATGGGTCATGCAATATAGTTGTAAGGTATTTAAATACTTAGCATTAGTATACGTGCCTGCACCCAAGAGAGTCGATCATAGATCAATACATGCGACAACATAATATTACAACATCGTTATCTACGGAACATGAGGTATTGGTCATAGTGTCTAATCAATCACTTGCCTACATGCACCCAAATTCTCAGCCTCTCGGCATCAGTGATAATAGGACATAACAAGGACAATGTGATTAATTTAGGTTTATGCAATATAGTCATAACACCTAGAAAATCAAACAAGCACAATAAAGCTACGGGTAATGATAAGTTGGTTATACAACACTTACTTCACAATAATATAACACGATCATGAGTCTAGAATTTATTTATGCAAGAATCACGGTATAAATAGAAGAGAGATGAGACCATAACGTGGCTGACTTCAGGCCTTAGAAAGCAAGGCGTAGAGGCTGTAATACCCAACCCCTATTCGCATACAAGGACCCGAAAGAAGCCACACGCGTGCCAATTAAACATACAAGCCATGGGAGCAACTATATGGATAAATCTCAGATCATATGATACGATCAAGACACTACAAGGAATAATGCCTGCATGTAGGAATAGCGGGCAAGTGATTCTGATTAAAACATTCAGGTACATAGAAACATGCGCAAAGCCAAATAACACAAAACGGCTAGCTGTAATTCATGGGAAGTAATTCATAACTACAGCACCTAAATCATACATGAACATTTAACATCTTAATAGTACACAAATCATGAAAATCACATAAATCCAGCATGCAAGACACATTCACAAATATCCATGCCACTACGAGTCCATACAACCAAGAGCAACATGTCGCTCAAGAAACATGCATGCAATACACCCGACGTGCTCCCCCCCCCCCCCCCCCAGACCTAGCCTCACCATCCCTGATTTTTCTCCTCAAACCACCAGGGAAATGTGTGACAAAGGTCATGATGAAGGGGAGAGCATCTCAACCAGCCACTGTAGCCCAGGCCTCGTGCTACAACCAACCCAACCAGGCTGATCTCCACAAGCATGTGCGCCCTAGATGCTTGACCGGACATGACAACCCACTGATGCTGGATAAACCTCCATTGGGAAGGGAGGTGAAGAGGGGGAAAATGTGTGCGAGAAGGGAAGGACGCAAGTGAGCAAAGTTGGCTAGGGTTGCTCATATATACGCCTTATGCGCCAACTTACCAAAACCCACGGCAATAATGTGCACCAAATCTCCCTTGGTCCTTCCTTCCTATTTCCATGCTAATTGCATCCTTGATTGCTGACTCATCGATTCCCAACCGCACCAGCCCATGTGGCAAGACAAGATCAAGTCCAACGTAACAACTTATCAAAACGCAATACTAACATGTGCACCAAAATCTCCCTTGATCCTTCCTTCCTTTTTACGTGCTACTTGCATCCTTGATTTCTGATGTGGCACCACCTCACAAGGTCCCTTACAAAGTCTCACATAGCAGACAATGTGGCATGAAGAAAAAAGGAAACCAAAGCCTCACACACCCAAAGCAAAACTAATTGAGCCAAGTTGCACACGCGCCCGGTGCGCCGCACCCGCTAGACCAAAAAGGAAACTTTGTTCAGAAAGGAAGCTTCTTCTGAAAGGGAAACTTTTCCTCAAAGAGTAAACTTTCCCGAAACAAGAGTAGACATGCCACACAAACAAACATGATATAAATCAAAATCAAGCATAAGAGATGAAAAGGGACTTATTGAAGTATCGGGAGAGTGGGTCTTACATCTCTAGTGGTGAGTTGTTGGTACACAATGTAATGTTTCCTACCATTTGTTTATAATAGTCATCCATGTTATTAAATTTGCGTTCTTATTGTATTTTTTGTAATCTACAATGCACAGTTACTCGTTAGAACTTACCAACTACAATTCAATTTTGAAATCAACTATTGTTGTTTACATGGAAAAATTGAAAGATCAACCACTAATACCTATGTAATTGACCAAAATTACTAGAAGAAATAACATCAAATCACATTAATGTAAGAAACAAAGGTATTTACATAAGATCAATCTTCAAATAAAAGTTGAGTTGCGTAAAATATAAGATTAACTAAACCAAGGTTTTGGACAAATTTGATTTGCTGAATCTGAGGTCGGAAAGAAAGAAAAAAACCATCGTAGGCGATCAAACAAAATCATTAAGTTAAACCAAAATGTGCTACACGGACGACCGGGCACAAATCTGTGTGCCGAAATCACTAACTAGAATCACCAGTTCTAACAAACAAAATACACACAGTCAATATACGATGAAGAAAACTGATGTTTGGACTCATGTTAAATGTTAACACAGCTTTAATTAGGATACCCGTGTCTCCAACGAACCCTGTCCTTTGAAAGACTCTCGTGTCTCTCGAAAGACACAATGCGTGCCTTGGTTGGCAACTTGGAGTCATTGTTATGTTTTTTTTGTGATTTAAAATTACACAGACTTCAGTTCAAATGACTGATCCTTGCTTTCAAAAACATACTCACCTTTCTTACGCGGACACACACCCGCGCAGAGTATGGGACACACTAGTCGATAAATCATTTTCCTATTAGGACATACCACGTTGAATTTTCAATTTAAGTCAGACAATAATGGGTTGGGCACAATTGTCGAAGTAGTCACTCCAACACATATAGAACTTCCTGCACATTTTTCCCTTTCCTTTCTAAATGTTTGTGGTCAGAAAGAAAGAAAAACTCATGGTAGGCGGTCAACCGAAATAATTACAGGACACCAAAATGTGTTCCACGTACGACCAAACACATATCGGTCCACCGAAATCACTAACTAGAATCACTAGTTCGAACAACCGAAATACATTCGATCAATATTAGACAAAGGAAACTGATCTTTGGACTCCTATTAATTGTTGACACGCGTGTCTCCAACCAAAATTACCAACGAAATCACTAACTAGAATCACCAGCTCGAACAAAGGAAACTGATGTTTATTGACGACACTCGTGTCTCCCACAGATAGTGTCCTTTGAAGGACACTCGTGTCTATCGAACGACACTTATGCGTGCCTTGGTTGGCAACTTAGGGTTCTTGTTATGTTTTTTTGTGATTTAAAATTACCACAGACTTGAGTTCAAATGACAGATCCTTCCTTTAAAGAACATACTTGTGTCCTTTATAGCCAGGCATGTGGTTTAACTACCATGTTAGCTATAGTCACATTTTTTGAAAAACCCCTTCCGATTTGGCGGCTTAATTCATTGGTAGTCGTTACGAAGGGAGACCAAATTTCAGTTCATGGTATGCCAAGAGACTAAACCTTCCATAGTTCCATTCCTTTTATTAAATCATTGGTTGTAGTGTATTCCATTCATACTTCCTAAGCCCTAAACACTTCCAACACAATTTCAACTACCACTATTCCAGTAAGAAATGGCCTACCAACAAAATTCCATCTTCGAATACTCTAGTAATGATTAATACCTACCCAATGTACAGATATGGGGAGGGTATTACCTTGTTGATATACCAGGGGTCCCACGACTATCCTATCGCACTTGTACGTGCAGTTTCAAGGCGACAAAGGTGTGGTCTGCCACCCCCGACACCATTATTCCCAAGTTCTACATATGCGACTAAGAATTTCTCATTGAAATGTTGTGGTCAATGGTGAAGTTTTGTCAGACAATAGAGGTGGAACACACTATTTTGTAGGCATTTAGGCAACGCTTGATTAGAAACCTTTCTTCCGCTCAATTTATTTGGGAGAGATTACAAATTTTTTGTGTGGGTTGGTGTTTTTGTTTGTGTATTGAATATATATTTTCTATCAATACGAAGAATATAATTTCTCATTGAAACATAATGTTTCCTTGTGTTTTTCTCATTCATAGATAATAGAAATATTTTCCATCAATTACCCTCTAGCATCCAGAACTACAAAAAATATTAACTCTTTCATTTTAAGGACATGTACGTCCTTTAAAGGACACAAGCCTGTTCTATAAAGCAAGAATCTGTCCTTGGAAGTTGGAACTCGAATGTGTTCCTTAAAGCACGAGTATGTTCTTTAACGACACATATGTCCTTTAAAAATATCGAATTTTTAGCGAAGGAAAAATATTAAATTTATTATTGGTTTTTGAATGTATTGAAATTTAATATTAAATAACATAAATAACTTTAATTGGTTTAGCATCCGTAGTCATGATCTTTAAAAAATGATCATCTCAGTTTTCTCTCTTTGCCACATTAACTTTTCCACTTCACAGCATTAATCCATAATTTTTTTCGCTTTCATCTTCTCAACCTTGATCTTTATAAAAATTGGAACCTCACTTCTCAACCATCGTCCATAAAGATCATGCCGTCAAATCAACTATTCTCTTTCCTCCAATTCATTTCTTACATTTTACAAATAAATAAATACTCATTTATCTAGTTTATGTATAAATTAATAATACTAGAAATTGATACCAATTTATTACTTTTATTTTCTAAGATATCTTGATTTTAAGCAATACAATCATCTCTCTTTATTCACTTATTCAAACACCAACAACCTACAGTAAGGCTAGCGCTGCAACAACCAGAAATTATTTTAGGTGTGTTCGTAACCAAATAAGAAATCAACGTACAATGATACCCTCGATGTCGGAACCCCAACACTCCCAGTACAGTTGGACAATGTCACTGGACGAACCAACGCACACCCGGTTTGCGAAGCTGTATTGGCAAACAATGGTGTCGCTAGCTATGGAACGACCACCATTTGCAGTGGCCAAAACCATCGTCCATCGTCGGAGGTGGAACAAGTTTAGCGAGTGAAGCAGATTGTTGAGAGAGAGATAGCTTTGGTTAGCAATGGCATTATATATATAGCAGGGATCCACTACCCTTAAATTTTGTTGACACGTGGCTGCGTTTGATAATAAAATCAAATATGAACTCCAAATTGAAAATTTGAACGCAGATCTTGATCTACAACATAAGTTGTTTAAGGGTACGAAAAATAAAAAATATTTGATAATCGTTTCATAGGAAATCTACAAATGAGGTTATTTAGCGAATGTAGAGCATTCATTTTTACATCTGTAATTATTACGTAAAATATATTCCAAATTTTATAATTTTCTATATCCTTAATCTAGATATGTTGACGATCAAGATCAACGATTCAGATTTTCAAGTTGGAGTTTAGATTTGATATTATTATCAATCGCAACCGTGTGTCAGCGAATTTTATGTATGATTTCGTGCCCCTATGTATGTATATCTTTTATTAAAAATTATACATGCATACAAATCGATTTGTGTAGATCCTCCCAGCACGCGGTAGTGGACAAGTGAAAGTACTTGCGATCGAGACTCTACTTTGAGGATCAGGCACTTTCCATATTTTCAACAATTTCAAGTACATTATTTTATATTTATGCTAATATCATGTAATCTACATATATATTAAAATAAATAGAAGAGGTTCATACCGAAAGGTTCTCTAAAACCTTTATGAAAATCCGGAGTTGTGTTGCCCATTGAATCTTCCGCCGATTCGCCTCCAAGTGTTCACCAAACTCTAAACAAGATGAGAAAGAAAGGAGCTAGCCAATCAATCTCTAAATCAAGGATAGAATCTAGCTAATAAGCCCTCTGAAGCTCCTGAGAATTTAATATCCAAAAACTTGAATAATTAAGAGAATTTTCGGATAGATTAATGGGGTGGTTAGGGAGAGAGAAACGTTTTGCATTAGTTTTTACAAGGAAGGGAGGTGGACATATTTATAGGATTTCCTCTAAATCACATCATCTGCAAACCACTTACACATGATCCATTATTAATCTCTCCACTAAACCACATCATGTGCAAACCACTTACACATGATCCATTATTAATCTCTCCACTAAACCACATCATGTGCAAACCACTTACACATGATCTCTTGTTTACATCTCCACTAAACCCCATCATGTGAAAATCACTTTGCACATGATCTCTTGTTTATTTTGTCACATCATCATCCCATAACTACCTTTGACCAAGGTGTATTAAATCCATCAATTAATCAGTAAAACTTCTCTAATTAATATATGCGAAAACGTGTTCAAACGGTTGGACCATTTTTTAGTATTTTTGACTCCACCAATTATTTGGATTAATATCCAACAAAATTTGGAATTTGGCGATTTTAGCAAAAATATATGTTATAATGTTGTATATCACCTTATATAATGTAATATATTATCATATATAATGTCAAAACAATATACCCCATAATATATATACATCTAATACGGATTTATTTATTATTCTAACCATGTCGTTTTTACGATATATTGATTTTATTATTTTACCACATGTATATTATTTCATAATACATGAAACTTAATACATCATATAAAATATAAAATCATATTTCTTATTTCCCAGTTTTGTGGTGTGACTTATAGGAGGATCTATGTTATGTTGGCAATGATATAAAACACATTATATCATAAACTACTTACGGTATCTAGCTACACATTATAGTTACCTAAATAACAAAGATGTTTTGCTCACTCGAACTAAACACGATTCACTTAGTGATATGTAAAATATCACTTGTGTCTGTCCCTTGCCTCATGATGGTAAGAATATTATGCAAATTAGAAATGTGTCACCTGTGTATTATATATTCATTTCTTGATCTCTTGAGCTAATTATAAATATGTAACTTAACACAAGTCACATTGTGCACATTATAATTTCGTTTTATCAAGGGACCCACTAATATCATTACTCAACTAAAGATGGACAATAATAATCCTTTGACGAATTATCTTTTCCAGCATAAGTCATACTTAACCAACTATTGTCTTTATCATTATACTCAATGCCAACTTTTGACAATAATCAAATTAAACACTTCCTATGTGAAAAGACATAAGTCTCATATCTTTGGATTCAAGACACAGTTAAAACATTAATGACACATAATACAATTCCATATGGTCTCACTTGCTAGGTCTATTCAGTATATAAAAGTAACCATTTTCCTCTTTTACATACTCGTGTCGTTAAATATTTGTAGAGGTACAATACTCTTTAACCAACACGACAACCTTATCTCCGTAATGAATGTTCCATGTCAATTACCGTGATAGTGAATAACTTTTGATTTATGTAAATCATTATCTTTTAGAGCTCTACAGTTAAGGACCAAGAGCCTCTTCCTTAACACTTCTAAAAGACAAATACATTAATCAAGAAACAAAATGTTTGCACATTCAATTCATAATAATTGACATATAAAATAATACTTTTAGAACACATTCCCTTCGATCTCCCACTTGTTATCAAAGTCTTCTTTCACATACATTCTCAATGTATAAAACAATAATAACTAGGGTAACCCTCTCAAATCACTCATCAAGCCACTCCACATGGTTCCTCAGACCCATAGACTCGAAATGCATTTCGCCTTTGGCTTGGGATAAGGGTTTGTTGAATCGATCAGTTGTGTTTCTGTTTATGTCCACCCATAATAAATCTATTTTGCCTTCATCGATGAAGTCATGAGTGACAAAGTACTTGTGATCCATGTACTTAACTCTGTGGTGTGATTTAGGACCCTTGATTTGCGAGATAGACACACTACTATCCCAAAATAGCTCTATACGTCCCCCGCTTGAGGGAACTACTCCAAATTCTCCAAGGAACTTCTTAATCCACACTTCTTCCATGCTCGCTTCAGCGATAGCCATTGCTTCGGAAATGGTGGTTGAGTTGGCAGTAGTGGTTTGCTTCCAACTACGCCAACTCATGGCTCCATGATTGACATCATTTCATGCTTATATTTGTATCTTATATCCATTATCTTACACCTAAGCAATGCTACGTGACGAGTTTTATGTTTAGTTTTCAGAAATAAAGAGGTTTGAAGAGAAGAGCCATGAAAGGACCCAAAAGCAGGAAAAATTACTTAATTGTGAGACCTGGGGACTAAGATGCAAGGGAGAAGGACCTGATCGTAAGACCGAAGGACCTAAGAGCAAAACAGAATACTCCACACCATCATGGGGAGTATTTTACCAATTCGAGTCGGGTCGGAGCTCCAACAAGTCAAGTAACCGCATCAAAGACCAACAATACCAGAAAGAAAAGCCCACAACAAATTCCAACACGATCCGAAGATTTTGGACCGCCAATTGGCGGTCCATATTGCTCAGGATCCGTCGAAATTTCTCCTGGACTTGTATTAATGTTCGTTTAGGCTATTTTTGGTATTGGTTTAGTCCCACATCGGGGGATTGTCCCCGATTAGCTTTTTCCATGCTTATAAATAGAACTCTTCACCTTCCATTGTAATTACCCATTGCTTGGTGGCATTCTCTCTACTAAGGAGTGAGCCTTGAAGCAAAAACTCAAGGTGGAGATGAATGCTACCTTCAATGTGAGTCATTTGTTAATAAAATAATTCTTCTAGTTTCTTTCAATCTTGTCTTTTAATTTGTGCATGTTTGTTTAGTCTTTCCTTTCCTTTTATGTTTCTTTAATGCTTCTTGCCTTCTTAGTTAACTTTCATTTCAGTATTATGCTTTCTTTTGCTAATATAGTTAGTGTAATGAGTAGTGAGTAGTTCCATCCCCATTAGGGGGGTGGAGAAATATGTGATATAATCATGTAGTGTATTAAGTGTGTGTTATCTTTATCCCTTGAGCTTTATATGATTTCCATAACCATCTAATGGGTTTTCACTCTTATCTTTGATATGCTAATGCTCTTGAATGAAGCTTAGCTTATGCTTTGATTAGTGGACCTATTCTATGGGGAATGATAAGGTTAGGATATGGATGAAGTTAATATTGGAAACACAATTTGTAGTGTATGTGCTCTTGTTGCCTTTACCTTAGCTAATGTCTTGTATGTTTTAATGATGTAGTGAAATCTTAATTCATGTGGAGGCATAGTAGGGTATAGTCTTTATACTTGAGTTCATGTAGCTTCATTCCAATTATTGCCTTGTATGTTTTAATGATGTAGTCTTATCTTAATTCATGTAGAGGCAAAGTTGGATGTAGTTTTATGATTTCATACAATACATGTTGTGATGAGCTTAATGAACACACACATACTCTTTTATGTTCACATTATTTCTCTACCCCCTTTGGGGTTTAGTTTTATAGTTTCTTCTCAATTTCATTTCAGCTTTGTAGTGTAGTTTAGTGTAACCAACCTTTCTTCCCTTTCTTTACCTCTCGCCTTTGCACAAACCAAGTGTCGACACACCTCCCAGTGGACGACCCGTATTTGCCACCGCTTTAACGCGGCCGTGCACTTGCGGTTAAATATAAAACGAGATCAATCAAGTTTTTGGCGCCGTTGCCGGGGAGGTGCTCTGTCCAGACCTTGGTTTGGACGATTCGAGGGGTTTTTAATTTTTTGTTTCCAGTTTTTCATAGTTTCAGGGAACTACTGGATCAAGGGGAGGCTGCTGGACAAATTTGAGGAACAGAAGACCTAAAAGGACCGCCAATCAGTGGTTGGAGACCGCCAATTGGCGGCCTGGTGAGGGCTTCCTACTTTCAAATTTTTTCTGGTAGTTAGTTTTGTAATTGGTGTTATCTGGGAGCCCTATTTTGCATGATTTGACTTCTGGTTTTCTCCCAGATCATTAATCACTCCCCCATTAATCAACTTGGCCCTAAAATCCAAAGCAAAAGACTAGACGTTCTTATTTGTTTAGGTCACGCATCATGTATTGACTTAGGCATATAGTTGTCTTTTCTTTTAGCTTTATTTTCAGTTGTTGAGTGCTGACGTGAGGTACACATTTCCTACACTCATTCATGCATCTCGTATGCCCATGCATTAGTTAGTAGGAATTGCATCAGGACAAGAGTGAGAGAGCGTTTGATTGGAGCGATTGATTGCTAGATCTAGGATCAAATCGCTACTAAGGAGGGGCTGTCCCATAAAAGATAAGGTGGGGGATTTCATCACCCTTTCCTTGGCCCCAAAAATCACTCGTAATAAAGCCTTAACTAAAAGCAAGTAGACATTGGCCCTAAGAAATTCGGACGCACTAGGAGAGTAATCTAGTCGAGACCGTCATGACCTGATCGGTGTTGCCTACCTTGTCGATAGTAGGAGGTACTGGATCTCCGGATCTGGTATCACTTGCTGGGCATTGTGGTCCTCGTTGTAGGGAGGTGAGGCGTGTCGAGGCTAGTGACCTCGAAGTTAGGCATCGTCTAGCTTAAGGACCCATTGCCTTACATTGTTTGAGCCGTGCTTGCTAGTTAGGCTTCTTCCTGATCCCTCTACCCACGCTAGCTTTAGGGATTCTTCCCTTCTCCTCTGAGTCATCTTCTTCTCACCTTCTTCTACGTTATAGTCTCCTCCCCTTTACACTCTCTGGTAGCGTTTTAGGGTCGAGTCGAGCACTTTTTGCGAGCTTAGTCTCGTGGTGGTGAGAGTGGTCGACTCGAGAGTTGTTTGTTGAGATGGATGGTTACATGGGCGACCATCCATATCATTGTTGGGACCAGGATGATTCTCCCTAGTACTCCGGACCCATGCAACCTGGGGTGCCTCAGACTAACACCCCGTATGGTTGGGATAATCCTCATTGTGTGACTGAGCAATCTTCATATTGGGGTAACATGAGAGAGGCACCGACTGCTAGACCACCATCTAGTTACGTCGGATCATATGTTGGTCATCAATCTGAGACATTACAAGAACCTTTGGCCTCTTTCATGCATGTGGTAGATGACATGGGTGCACCGGTGGCTCCAGTAGCCATACCGTGTCACTATTGTGGGTTGAGTGGTCATGATTTCGGGGAATGTCCTTATGTTCCCCCAGAGCCTGAGTATGAGCACACATTTTCCCAAAATGCTCATTATGACCATTACGCATCCGCGTACAACCCGAGAGGGATGGATTCGTGGGGAGACAATTCGTATTCAAATTCTTATACATCATTTCCACCCCAATATCCTCCTCCCGAATACCCAGAATTCTACCAACACCCCACTTCAAATCATTGGACTCATTCTCAGGCCATCAACACCCAACCCCAAAATTTCCCAAGATCTGACTTGGACCTCCTCGTTGACCGCATACAAAATCTGACACTTCAAGTGAGTCAACTGACACAACAATTAAGTGAGGAGAGTAACCTTTCTTGTCAACTTGAGGATTTATCTTCTGAAATCGAACCACCACCACATCCACAAATTCAAAGCACAATCTTTCAAAGTCAAACTCCTAGTCAGTCTGAGGGACTTGGGGTTTCAATTCACGATCACTTGGTGGAGGATTCGATTCCAATTAAGAATACTATGGACCAGCTTTTTTATGAGTCGGCAAAGGATTGTGCCTTATCTTCTTGTCCCGTGGCCCTTGAGCCACATGATCTTATTGTTGTACCTCCTAAGGACTCACCTCTGGTGGAGCAAGAGCTCCCTAGTACCCTCAATTTCAAACAACCTGATGAGAGTTTGTCTCTCACTATTGTTCCTGATCATCTTGGAAATGATGGAACATCAAACAACTACATTGCTCAAGAGGGTATTAGGAGTTCCTTGGAGGATACTTTGGGTATGAGACCCACTTCCTGTTGTCCTGGTGAGTTGGACATGCATAACGAGGTGCTTGACCTCGTTCCAACCCACCAGCCTGTTGGTTGGAGAGTTTTGATTGACGATCATAACTTCAGCAGCGCAACAGGAGAAACTCTTCTTCCGTTGCCCCTCATTTCCCAAACTCTTGAGAGGTTCAAGCTCTTTCAGTTTGATCCTTTGAATGGGACGCCTTTGCGTCCAATTCACAAACCTCTCATTTCATCTGGTGCTCTTTGTGAAGGGGGGCCACGCATGCGTATTCTGGCCCCGCGTGGTGTCATGTTCCCTTTCCAAGTGCATTGACCCACTCTTGAGGTTCCCATTTGATGTCTTTTGACAAATGAAGATGGGAACTTATGTTTGTACATAGTTATATAAAAAAAGAAAAAAAAAGAAAAAAAGAAAAAAATAGTACAATAAAAGACTCCTTTAGTGAGCATCGATTGTTGTGAGCCCCAACCCTTGTGTATTTGGGCTCCATTTCTTTCACGTATTTGTACCCTTTCTTTATCATCTCACAGGTTTTGAGGGAATTTGGGTTGTGTCCATCAACATAGCCATACACTTCCCTTTGTACTTCACGTTGGTGAGATCTCTCCTTTTTCATGCATAAATCCATGTAGTATCTTGCTTGCATTCATTGAGGACAATGCATGGAGTAGGTGTGGGGGGGTGTTTTACGTGTGTACATAGTTGAGTCTTTTTCCTTTTATTTTGTTTTCTTTTGTTTGCATTGTTAGGGTCATGATAGTGTGCTGCATTTAATATCGATATATCTGCTTGCCATGATCCTTGGGTGACTTGTCTTCTTTTGCTTGCCTAGTGCTTCAAAATTTTCACATTTCTTTCAAAATCTTCATGTGTTTTCGAAAGAAAATGTTTTGTGGGTTTTGCGTGTGTTTAGCATGAGCAAAACCATTGAGAGGCAAAGTAAAAAGAAAGCTCCCAAAATTGTCTTGAACTTGATGCATTAGGATATCTAGTACGTGGCTTTAGGATTTATCGAGTCGTTAGGATGCACCCCAGTTTTCCTTTGGGGGTGAGTAATCATAGGGTTTCAGTGCTCAAACATTCAAAAAAGTCCACCCTGAACCTAGTGAGTCAATAATTCGTGTTTGTTAATTTAGGAAGTTTGTTGTAGTCAAGGACCCTCTAAATCTTGTTGTGAGACAGTAGTGTAGGGGTTTTGGTTCATGTGTAGATAAGAAATAAGTGAGTAGGTATTCTCTCTTCTCGTACGGCTCCTATCACTCGGGAAAGTAGGTCTGAGGGGACTTTGTGCCTGGTGCTTTCGAGTCATCTGACATGGGATGCGCCGACCGAACTCCCGTTACACGGGTGGTAGGGATTGCCCTATGTGGAGATTTGGGGAAAGGTGTACGTGTTAGTGTAAGTCCTCATGGGCAATGATGCACGAAACCTGACCCTGGGAGAATGAAGCTCCAACTAATAAAAAGAAAAAAAAGAAAAAAATGTGTGAAAAGAAACAAAAAGAAAAAAAAAATGGTAATGCAAATAAGAACCTTAATGGACCTTACACTTTGTATCACTTGAGGATCTTGAGGTTGTCCATGTCTTTTACTTAATTCCTTATTTAACTTGCACAATGGTTTATTAGGCTAGGTGTGGACTGATTACCTATATATAGTCGGCCCGTAGGATTACCGCGTCCATTGATCGACAAAATATTTCCAACGAGTCGAGTGTCTAGATTGAATAATGCATCTTGTTCAGATTTTGTGGCTATATCCGCTGAAAACCCTCAGGAGACAACACTCCCCCTCCTTGGCAAAAAGGAGGTTTAACGGCTTGTTGCACGTGCTAAGTGCAACCGTGATTCCTACGAAAGTGAGTTAGGATTTCTTGTTTCTCGTTTGCTTTTCTCTTTCTTTGTTTTGCTCGAGACTAGCAAAAACTTAGGTGTGGGGGTATTTGATTGACATCATTTCATGCTTATATTTGTATCTTATATCCATTATCTTACACCTAAGCAATGCTACGTGACGAGTTTTATGTTTAGTTTTCAGAAATAAAGAGGTTTGAAGAGAAGAGCCATGAAAGGACCCAAAAGCAGGAAAAAGGACTTAATTGTGAGACCTGGGGACTAAGATGCAAGGGAGAAGGACCTGATCGTAAGACCGAAGGACCTAAGAGCAAAACAGAATACTCCACACCATCATGGGGAGTATTTTACCAATTCGAGTCGGGTCGGAGCTCCAACAAGTCAAGTAACCGCATCAAAGACCAACAATACCAGAAAGAAAAGCCCACAACAAATTCCAACACGATCCGAAGATTTTGGACCGCCAATTGGCGGTCTTGGACCGCTAATTGGCGGTCCATATTGCTCAGGATCCGTCGAAATTTCTCCTGGACTTGTATTAATGTTCGTTTAGGCTATTTTTGGTATTGGTTTAGTCCCACATCGGGGGATTGTCCCCGATTAGCTTTTTCCATGCTTATAAATAGAACTCTTCACCTTCCATTGTAATTACCCATTGCTTGGTGGCATTCTCTCTACTAAGGAGTGAGCCTTGAAGCAAAAACTCAAGGTGGAGATGAATGCTACCTTCAATGTGAGTCATTTGTTAATAAAATAAATCTTCTAGTTTCTTTCAATCTTGTCTTTTAATTTGTGCATGTTTGTTTAGTCTTTCCTTTCCTTTTATGTTTCTTTAATGCTTCTTGCCTTCTTAGTTAACTTTCATTTCAGTATTATGCTTTCTTTTGCTAATATAGTTAGTGTAATGAGTAGTGAGTAGTTCCATCCCCATTCGGGGGGTGGAGAAATATGTGATATAATCATGTAGTGTATTAAGTGTGTGTTATCTTTATCCCTTGAGCTTTATATGATTTCCATAACCATCTAATGGGTTTTCACTCTTATCTTTGATATGCTAATGCTCTTGAATGAAGCTTAGCTTATGCTTTGATTAGTGGACCTATTCTATGGGGAATGATAAGGTTAGGATATGGATGAAGTTAATATTGGAAACACAATTTGTAGTGTATGTGCTCTTGTTGCCTTTACCTTAGCTAATGTCTTGTATGTTTTAATGATGTAGTGAAATCTTAATTCATGTGGAGGCATAGTAGGGTATAGTCTTTATACTTGAGTTCATGTAGCTTCATTCCAATTATTGCCTTGTATGTTTTAATGATGTAGTCTTATCTTAATTCATGTAGAGGCAAAGTTGGATGTAGTTTTATGATTTCATACAATACATGTTGTGATGAGCTTAATGAACACACACACAGTCTTTTATGTTCACATTATTTCTCTACCCCCTTTGGGGTTTAGTTTTATAGTTTCTTCTCAATTTCATTTCAGCTTTGTAGTGTAGTTTAGTGTAACCAACCTTTCTTCCCTTTCTTTACCTCTCGCCTTTGCACAAACCAAGTGTCAACACACCTCCCAGTGGACGACACGTATTTGCCACCGCTTCAACGCGGCCGTGCACTTGCGGTTAAATATAAAACGAGATCAATCACTCCACCATTCAGAAGGAAGACATATCCTGATTGAGACCTCCTATTGTCGAGATCACTCATGAAACTCGCATCCAAATAGCCCTCGGCTATTAGCTCCCTTTCTCCTCCATAAACAAGAAACTTATCTTTCGTCTGATTAAGGTACCTTAGAATATTCGTGACCGCAGTCCAATGCTCAGGACCTATGTTGGATTGGTGACCACTTGTCATGCTTAAAGCATATGAGACATCGGGTCTTGTGCAAGTCATGGCGTACATGATTGATCATATTGCCGAAGCATAAGGAATATCTTTCATGTACTCCAAGGCTACCTGTTTGAGCACGTTGAGACTTCTTGAGTTGCACACTCATACTCATTGGTACATTGCCCTTTTTGGAGTTGTTCATGCTGAACCATTCCAATACCTTGTCAATGTACGTACGTTGACTTAGGTCAATGAGTCTACAAGATCTATCTCTATATATCTTGATTCCCAAGATGTATTGAGACTCACTCATGTCTTTCATTGAAAATGCAGATTTCAATTAATTTCTCATTTGCAAAAGCAAAGGTATATGATTTTCCATTAGGAGTATGTCATCGACATATAAGATCAAAAACACAATGTGGCTCCCACTAACCTTCTTGTATATACAACGCTCTTCCTTACTTTGGACGAAGTGAATCTTTTTGACTTCCACATCAAAGCACTTGTTCCAAATCCTTGATGCTTGCTTCAATCCATAAATGGATCTTTGAAGCTTCCATACATTCTCGCTATTCTTTGGATCTTCAAAACCTTGAGGTTGTACCATGTACACATCCTCCTCAAAGTTCCTATTAAGGAATGTTGTTTTTACATCCATTTGTCATATTTCATAATCATGAGATGTGGTAATAGAGAGCGTACTCCGAATAGACTTGAACATGGCAACTGGTGTAAAGGTTTCATCACAATCAATTCTTTGAACTTGAGTGAAACCTTTTGCTACAAGCCTTTCTTTATAGGTGTAACATCCTCGAAAGCGGAAGAAATTTAAAATTTTAGTAACACACAACATGAGGATATTACCAAGGAAAACAGACAACTAGTGCACCAACATATATACAATATATATATCTGAGAGTTTTTCAAAAGTGTAATTACAACAAAAGATAAGGAAAATATACATGTAATCCCTCGAACCTCAAAATAAGAAAAGCTGGATCTGGCCCCGAAAGCGCTCCTCCTCAGTCACCACCTCCTAATGCTGCTCACGACATGAAATAGAACACATATATTCCTGAGTTTCCCAGAAGGAAACCCCGTATGCCAAACTTCTATCACAATAAATGAACTAGACATCTAATAGCAGGTATGGTATGAAATGCAATAAACCACCAACGTCTCACTGGGCCCCCGGGAACTCTCTCCCTATCACAGTAGACACCAAACAGTGACGGGTCTCGCGGGTCCTTTAGCCCAACCCTCACACACATGCCCCAGGCACCACATCCGGAAACACCCTCGGCTACAAGACACGTGCCCCAGGCACCACAGCCAGAAACATCCTTGGCTACAACACATGCTGGATCACTCTCAGGTCGGTAGTGTCTGTACCGTTGCCCCTCTAGGGTCGGAGACTTGATGCCATCTTGCCCTGCTCCAGAAGACCACTCTCAGGCCGGCAATGTCTGTACCGTTGCCCCTCTAGGGCCGGAGACCCGTTGCCATCTTGAGGTGGCCCCACACTCACACGAACCGTCCTCAGGCCGGAAATGCTTGTATCGTTGCCCCAAAAGGGCCGAAGACCCGTTGTCATCTTGGGCTGGCTCCACAACACTCAATCCACACAAAACCGTACCAAACAGTCGAACAACAACACCAAACCGGTCGACCGAATCCTCTCCATAAGGCTGGCCCAACCGAAAAACCTGTCAACCGGTCGAACGGCAAAGGGGTCCCGTTCGACCGAATTCGACCAGTAAAAACTTTGTGCCACAGTAAAAAGTACAAACGATCGAACCACACGCGATCACCGGTCGACCGAAAATGGCCAAAAGAAAATCCAAATCAAACACAATACTCCGGTCGACCGAAACATCATGCGGTCGAACAAACTTTAAGTTATTTAAATCGTCGGTCGAACGAGTCAACTAGGCGGTCGACCGTTTGGATGGTCAACGCCCCCAACCAACCTACAACAGTGCTTTCGGTTGACCGGCAAAGGGGTCCCGTTCGACCGAAAACACCCAGAGACTCCATCTCTCGCTCACAATGCACAACCGGTCGACCACCTCTCAGGTATCGTTCGACCGGTGCAAGATATTTCGCCCAAATTACACTACGACCGGTACACTGAACCATGCCATCGGTCGACCGTTTACAGTGCAGAAACTGCTGCACAGGTCCGACGAGCCATCCGACCTACCGTCGACCACTCCAACACTCACGAAAGCATAAGTGAGCTTCAAAGTAAAGCTTGACATACCTTGAAGACTTGAAGAAGCCTTCGAAGACCCAACGGCGAGCTTTTCCTCTCGAGCCCAAACTCCGGCAACTCAACCGAGCAACGATCCACTCCTCTCCGGAGAACGTCCGATCTTCACCTCGCCTTCCGAAAACCACTCCACGAGCGCCTCCGCACACTGAGGAGCAGATCCGAGAGAGGGAGAGGATTTGAGTGGGAGTGAGAGAGAGAGAGAGAAAACGCGAGAGAGAGAGAGAAAATAAAACTCACCAACTTATACTCTTCTCTTCCCAATCTCCACCATCCACCTCATTACCACCCAATCAATCCCAGCCCTCCATCTTAATCCACCAATTAGGCACCTAAAAACAATTAACCAAGTTAATTAAGGTTTAGGATATTACAATAGGTTGTCAAGTTCCCATCCATGTCCATCATCCTCTTAAAGACCCATTTATTTTGAATGGCCTTCTTTCCTTGAGGATGGTCAACCAAGTTCCACACTCGATTGTCATACATGGATTCTTTTTCGGACTCCATGGCTTTAAGCCATAGTTTGGAGTCTTCTCTTTCCATTGCTTCTTGAAAGGTCGAGGGATCATTGCTATCAAGTACCATGATCTCATGAAGTGCCAAATACATATCAGGCTTCTTCATTTCCCTCGTAGACCTTCTAAGTTCTTTTGGTTCCAGGTGTACTTCTTAAACTTCTTCCACAATTTCTTATGGAATTTGTTCATGTTCGATTCTCGAACGTACACTTGGCGGTGATGACTGAGTTTCACTCACAATTGCTTGCGAGGGTCTCTCACTCATGCTCCCACTAAACAAAGGAACCTTGGTTGGGCCTTCGTGATCGTGAATGTCATTATTCATATCATAATCTTGTAGAATATCTTGTGTTTCCACAAGCACAATTCTACTCCCACTACTTTTAATTCTTTCGAACAATTTTTCTCTCTTAGAATACGGCATCCCTCTCGACAATCAGTCGATTGGAGGTTGTATGCCAAAAGTAGTATCCTCTTGTATCACTAGGATAACCTATAAAGAAGTGCATATCCTCTTTTGGTTGATGTTTGGTCGACATCAATCTTTTGACGTAGTCTTCACAACCCAAAATCTTGAGAAAATTGAGCTTGGGTGTTTTACCACTCCATACCTGATAAGGTGTTTTGATTGGCATCTTATCATGCATATGTTTGTGTCTTATATCCATTATCTTTCACCCAAACAATGTTGTGTAATGAGTTTAATGTTTAAGTTTTAGGAATAAGTAGGTTGAGAAGGAGAGACAATAAAATGACTCAAAAGCAAGAAAATGACTAAGTTGCAAGACTTATGGACTAAGATACAGGAGAGAGGGACCCGAATGCAAAACCAAAGGACCAGTGAGCAAATGAAGAAACTCCACACGGGGTATTTTGGAAATTCGATTCGGGTCGGAGCTCCATCAACCGACTTGGGTATATCACACATGAAGAAAACCATCCATGAAAGCCCACACAAAAGCCCAACCAAATCCGAACCCTGTAGACCGCCAATTGGCAGTCTGGGACTGCTGATTGGTGGTCCGGGTTGCTCTGGTTCCAGTGACGTTTAGTCGGGTCATGTATAATTATGTGTTATGTCTATTTTTGGTATTGTATTAGTCCCATACTGGGGGATTGTCCCTGATTGCCTCTTTCTCTGACTATAAATAGAACTCCTCCTCCTCCCTTCTATTCAACACTCTCTTGGTGGTCATCCTCTCTACTAGGAGTAAAAGCCTTGAAAAACATAGGTGGAGAGAGGCTACTTGTAATTGAGTCAGTAAAAATAGATGTTTTGTTAAGTTTTCTTCATATTGTCTAGTCTTTTCAATTCTTGCATACTTAGTTAAATTGTTGTTTTAGTCTTCTTATAATTAGTTTAAGCATGATTTCTTTCCCTAGTATAAATGTTAGTTTAAATATGTGTGAGTAGTTCCATTCCCCTTTGGGGGTGGAGTAGATGTGTATACATGTTATGTAGATGGTATGAATGTTAAACATTGTGGAATGTGAGAAATTTTAGTATGCTTCTTTGAATTGATAAGAAATTTTACTTGACGGTTTCTGTCATAATGTTTAGGTACATTCCATGCTTGTTTATGTTCTTAATAAAAAAACTTGTCATGCTCATATTAATCACCTAGGTTAGTGCTTTAAATGATAGATCTTGCCATTAGGTACTTCTTATGCATTAATAAATACTAACTACACTTGAGCTTATTGTATGCATTCACCACACTTATTTCATGTGTACACACACATTGCACCCCTTAGGGGTTTTTCCCATTCCTGAGATTTATCTTTCTTCTTAGTAGTTTCTTAGCTTAGTTTAGTTCATTCCGTGCTTTCATTTCCTCATTTCTAGTTTACTAGTTTAGTTTAGTTTAGTGTAGTTTAGTTTAATCAATCTTTTCTCTCCTTTCTTTCCCACTCACCTTCGAATAAACTAAAGTAGACACACCTCTCTGTGGATCGACCCGTATTTGTCATCGCTTCAACGCGGCCGTGCACTTGCGGTTAATTAAAACGTTCAATAAAGTTTTTTGGCACCGTTGTCGGGGGGTGTTCTGTCCAGACTTTGGTTTGGACGATTCGAGTGGTTTTAATTTTTTGGTTTCAGTTTTTGTTTGTTTCAGGGATCCTTAGGATCAAAGGGAAGCTATTGGAAGAATTGGAGAAGAATGTTACTTGTAATGTGAGACATGTAAATAAAATAATTTTTTAGTTTGTTTTAATGTTATCTTCTTTTTTAATTATTGGATGCTTAGTTTAATTTCATTTTGTCTTCTTTTCTTAATGACTAGTGAGTTGTTCCATCCCCCTTTGGGGGTGGAGATGATGTATATATATGTTGTGAAGTTTGGTTGCTTGATGAATTTTGGATTATGTTGACTTGCATGTTTATATGTTCATCGGGGGTGTTTTATTCATCTACATGTTGGGGGATTTTTTATGGTTTTTGCCATAAGATTTAGACACTACCATGTTTAGTTTCCTCATGTTTATTGAATGGAATTTCCTGTTGAATATGTTACATGTTAGTTATGTGTTTTTATTTGTATTGTTTGCTTGACTGATTGAAGAAACTTTGTTTTAATGGGTTGTGCCATAAGATTTAGACACCTCCCATGCTTAGCTTTGTTCTTCACACGAGTTCATGGTTTTTGATGAGTTTTGCCATATCTTTAGACACTTCTCATGCTGAGCCTAGTCTTATGTTAATCAAGTAGTAATTGCCGATACTTTCTGTGAATGGATTGATAGGTTTTGCCAAATCTTTATACACATCCTATGCATGAAGACACTCACAACACCCACATATACATGTTTTCATGCCTCATTCATCACTTATTTCACTTGATATGTGCACACACTCACCCCTTAGGGGTTTCCATTCCTGAATTCCAGCTTGTTGTCCTAGTTAGTTTAGTTTCATTGTTACGTGCTTTCATTTCCTTGTTTGCGTCTACTAATTTAGTTTAGTCTAGTTTAGCGTAATCAACTTCTTCTCTCCTCTTTTCCCACTTGCCTTTGAATGAACTAGAGTCGACACACCTCCTTGTGGATAGACC
The DNA here is from genome assembly GCA_963682175.1 of Triglochin maritima. Taxonomy (NCBI): domain Eukaryota; kingdom Viridiplantae; phylum Streptophyta; class Magnoliopsida; order Alismatales; family Juncaginaceae; genus Triglochin; species Triglochin maritima. The sequence continues at coordinate 17,936,416 of OY821785.1, forward strand.
CGTATTTGCCACGTCTTCACCAACGCCCTGCACTTGCGGTATTTAAAACGAACACATCAACAACCTTTAAGTTCATGGTATGCCAAGAGACTCACCCTTCACTATTAGAGATATAGGAATCACTGATGGATACATTTCCGTTGGTGTTACGTGGCCTACACCGATACATAACCCTATCTGTTGGACTTACGTATCACCAATGGAGAACATTAACAACACCGACGGATAACTTCGGTTCGTTAGTAGTTTACCATTCAAGGGAGCCTACGCCGACAGATAAATACCATTAGTGTCAGTTTTCGCTTAAGAAAGGCACGAGCGTTGAAAACTTTTTGCGCATTCACTTACTCCTATGGATTGGGTTATTAACACCGACGAATAGACGTCGTCGATGAACCAGTTTGTCAAGGCACCGACGGATAACATCTGTCGGAGGTTACTTGAAAATTGATCGTTTCTTAGGTAACATACATGGACGTTATCCGTCGGTATAGTGTTTTATCAGGAGCCTGAGTCGGGCATCCCTCCCATTTCCTTTCTTCTCCCATAAAAAACCCTAACTCCCAACCCATTTCTCCATTGCACGCCGCCGCGATCCCTCCTCGCGTTGTCTCCTCGATTTCGTTGCTTCTGTACTCCACCCACTGCCTCCTCTCTCCGCTCCTCTACGCCAACCCTTCCTCATCGCTCTTCTCTTCCGCGTATCCACTCCTCTTTGGTAATGCCTCCGTCATCTCTCAACTGAGTACCTCCCCCACCCGAGCACCACCCAACCTGATAATCTGACATGCTCAGCTCCCAGTCCCCCACCTGATCTAGCCACGTCCCCCACCCGATCACCACCTCTTCCCACTTGACGTAACCTTTTCACCACCTGATCAACCCCTCATGCCATCCTACCACCTCCACCCCCACTAACCACCACATTCATTTGCTGAATTTATTGTTTGTATTGAATTTGTTTGTGATCTTAGTTGTTATTTGCAGAATTAGTTGGTTGATATGAGAATATGTTTAAATTCATAATTTTGTTTGTCAAATAGTTCAATTTAAATGATTAATTAGTTTAATTTCGTATGTTAAGTAGGTTGATTTTGTTGGTTAATGTATGAATGGAATGTGAATATGGACAGAAATTCTAAGTATGTTATGATTATTTTGAAATTTTATATGATTTCATGTTAGATTAAACATAACCTGACCCCTCCCCTCAGCCTCCCTCCCTCCACTCCCTGCATCCTCCTCTCCCCGCAACCTCCCTCCATCCTTTCCACGTACCCTCCTCTCCCCGCAACCTCCCCAAACCTGACCTCTCTAGATTCCAGATGTGGCGCATCTGGAGTCTAGAGAGGCATGTCTGGCTGTTATACACATCATATTTCCCTGAGGATCGGTCTACTCTCCTGGACTACTGGTTTAGTGAGACGTTTAAGGTAAATTTATAGTAATTTTAGTTCAATTATAATAAATGATTGAAAAATCTAACAATTTGGTTATATTGCTAATACACAGAAAGCGAGCCTAATAAAAAATAGAGAGCATTTAGTCATACCACACCAATGTGGTACCAAATCGGTGGTACGACACAGGGAGAAGATTATGAGATATATTATTTATAATTTTTGAATTTCTTACATATTCATTATTTTTGGAAAGAAACTAAATCAATATTGCTATTCCAAATTGCAGAAAATCCAAATGCTCCTGAGCCAAATCGGGCAGATGTGTACATCTGGCTGCATGATAAAACACACCACGAAGCTACGGTCGTTGTTGTAATTTTAATATTAATGTTTGTTTTAAATTAGTTAATGTTATTTGAATTTATGATAATTTTTTATCTTAGGAACAATTAGAGACTCTTTTGAGGACCAGGTGAGATGACCTCTCAGGGCTCTATCAATTTGGCTGCTATCGTCGAGGATCTGGTTGGGACTCTTTGTGGTGATGGGCACGAACATGTGAAGATGTATTCCAGTCTCGTCACCCCGACCGACATGTACACATCGCGTGGGATGCCATCCTAATTCGAGAGTGACGCGAGAGTCCAGGCTAAGAAAGATCAGAAGATGAAGAGGATGGAAAGAGCTAAATGAGTCAAAAAAGAGGCTCACAAACATGGAGTCGTTCATGGAGCAATTGATAGCGAAGGGGGGTTATAGTTATGAGGTATTATATTTCGAATTTAATAAGTTTTACATTTACTAAGTTAGTTTATGTGCATTATAATCTTAATGTATAATGATTACTCGTGCAGGATTTTAATGTTACATCTATTTGCACACAACCTCCGCCGCCAAGTCGAGATAACGACGACGGTCTATCGGGCGAAGCAGGCACTGGAGGTTTGACAACGTAGTCTTTTTGTTTGTGAATGTTGTTTGATTATGTTTATTTTAAGTACTTTTACTTTGGAATTGTTAAATGTTATTTTCAATGAAACTACAACTTTTACTTTAGAGTTTACAAGTTTGGCGGTGTATGAGTGCTTGAATTATGATTTATAAATCTTTGAAGTAAATCACGATTGAATTGTGAATGTATGATTGTTTGAGTTATGAATTTGTGAGTTATGAATGTTTGAGTTGTGATGAATGGATTGTGAATGACTATTGAATTGAATTACGATGATATATTTGTTTGAACAGGGAAAATCAGAACTCGCAACGAGCAAATAAATGGCCTTTGGATAGTGCCTACACCGACAGATCTTATCCTTCAGTGTAGGTCATTTCATTTTTTATCGTTAGTAGACACTGATGGTTGATATCCATCGGTCTTAGTCATGAGCACGTACACCGACAGGACATATCCGTTGTTGTACATGGCATGCCGTCAGAGTATATATTTGTCAATATATCCGTCGGAGTTGCGCAACACCACCGTAAGAATCTCCAACGGATACGTATTCGTCAATGTAACGCGACACTGACGGATAGGTACCGTCAGTTTATCCCTATATTGTAGTAGTGCTTGCATTCCTTTTGCAAAATCATCGGCTATAGTGTATTTCATTCATACTTCCTAAACCCTTGGTATAATTTGTCTTTCCTCCCCCCAAAAGCCCATTTCCTAAATGGCATCCAACAACTTGGAGGAAGACCCCACTCTCTCCCACCGCACGCCCAATGGTTTTTGTGGTTTTTTGACAAAACGGGACCAAGTAGGGACGTTGGACGTCCCTGGTTTTTTTGCCTCCCTCACTCCTCCAAATAAGGTGGCATCTTTTGTGCCTTCTTCATCATAACTTTTTTATAGTTTGGTTGGTCCTAACATTTATTTTGGTTTTTTAAGGGGTCCCTCGTTGTGTCGTTTTTGTTTACGAAGATCCAGTGACTGTCCCCGCTTAATTTTCCAATGTATACCCAAAATGCAACTTTGAATGGATGACCTAGACCAACTTCAAGAGAGGTTGGTGTCACTGGAAGAGGAGCTCTTCCATCTTTCAGGCTCTCGACACCCCCTCCAACTGATGATTTTCTAGAGGTCCAGTTGTAACTGTTGGGTTGTTTACGTGCATGAGGGACTAACTTGAGGTGTCTCCAGATCTGGTTGCACTCTTGCCATAAGAGTCAAGCGCACCATTGCAGCCTCCCAACTTTGTTGTCATCTTGAAGAGGTAGTCCCCGTGAGCACCAGCTTCCTAATTATACGAGAAGGAGTCTGCGAGAACTCCTACCCACCAATTATAGGTCATCTTGGAGAAGGAGCCGGCAATAGCTCAAGGCTCCCAAGTTGGTCGTCAGCGGATCCTAACGCACCTACTAACCACTCCAACCTAACAAGTTGGTGGTTAGCTGATCTTGATGCACCTTCCAACAGCTTCAGCGTCCCAAGTGGGTGGTCAGTGTATCCTAGTGCAGATAATGATCAATTGATGTAATGAGTTTGAATGTCACACAGAGTTGCCTCACATCTCTCTGGTGGTGAATTGATGATCCTGTGATGTTAATTAATCTAATGGTGAGTATAGAGTTACGTAGAGTTACAATATAATTAATGCATTGAGTTTGAATGGTATGCAGAGTTACCTCACATCTCTCATGTAATGCCCCCAATCTCGCGGGTACGCACGCGGACGAGTCCAAGCGAATGTCGCGTCGGAGTCATCCTCGACGACCAAAGGAGTTACAATAAAAAGTGATACAACAAGCCGTACATGATAAAAGCATACATGGATAGACAATACAAGACACAAGCTGAAAAAGGAAATTATGCACATATGGAAACTTCAATCAGAAGTTATTACATCGAGTTACATTCAAGGAAATACATCATAAATAATGCGGAAGCAAGGGTAACTGAAGAAGATTGGTCGACGAGTCTCTTGTGTACAAAATCCTCGGAAACATCTCCAGTCTGACCCTTGTGGGAAACCAAAGTGCCTGAGGCAAAATATTCAACAAATATGCGTAACTTTTCAATAATAAACCCCGTGTGCCCCTCGTCCAAACACAAGATAAAGAGTCATGCATGAAACCTTAAATGTCACACATGCAAACAACAAGATGTCACTACTCCACATAGCCTCAACTACCGGGCCTCACCATATGAGATCCCTCTACATAGGAATCCGACCACTATTCGTGCTGGTCTAATCCACGAGCGAGTAAACCCGAAACTGTGACCCATCGCTTGCCACAAAGCGGTCTTCCGAATTGACACCCCAACTCTCCGCAAAGATCCTACATGATACCATTGCAAGCTGGGTATGCCCGTCCTGTAGCAAAATGTCAGTGCGCACGTCTAGTTCTCAATCTTCGTTTGGCCTCTCTACAAAGAGGTCTTTCAAATCTCGCTTGTCGGCCCGAAAACAAAAGTGCCCAGATTAATTCAATTTCAAAAATGCACATGCAAAGCATCTAATGCACATACCATATGTAGACATTCTTAATGCGACTAATGCATAGACCATGCTATGAGTGTCCACCATAAACCTATACACATCATAGCATCCACAATAACAAGCCATGCATGTACAACTATATGGAAGGAACATGATCATAATACTCATCCATACATCAACATATACGAAGCAATATCACCACACTGTATATCTATATATATATAACCACGATCATGCAACTTTGGTCATAAGATAATATAATACAAATAATAATAAGCATGCATACCTCTAATGCTCAGTCACGCATTTATCAATATAAATATTGCCTGATATCAGAAGGTAGTCATTTATGGGTCATGCAATATAGTTGTAAGGTATTTAAATACTTAGCTTTAGTATACTTTCCTGCACCCAAGACAGTCGATCATAGATCAATACATGCGACAATATAATATTACAACATCTTTATCTACGGAACATGAGGTATTGGTCATAGTGTCTAATCAATCACTTGCCTACATGCACCCAAATTCTCAGCCTCTCGGCATCAGTGATAACAGGACATAATAACGTCAATGTGATTAATTTAGGTTTATGCAATATAGTCATAACACCTAGAAAATCAAACAAGCACAATAAAGCTACGTGCCAATTAAGTTGGTTATACAGCACTTACTTCACAATAATATAACACGATCATGAGTCTAGAATTTATTTACGCAAGAATGAAGGTATAAATAGAAGAGAGATGAGACCATAACGTGGCTGATTTCAGGCCTTAGAAAGCAAGGCATAGAGGCTGTAATACCCAACCCCTAGTCGCATACAAGGACTCGAAAGAAGCCACACACGTGCCAATTAAACATACAAGCCAAGGGAGCAACTATATGGATAAATCTCAGATCATATGATACGATCAAGACACTACAAGGAATAATGCGTGCATGTAGGAATAGATGGCAAGTGATTCTGATTAAAACATTGATGTACATAGAAACATGCGCAAAGCCAAATAACACAAAACGGCTAGCTGTAATTCATGGGAAGTAATTCATAACTGCAGCACCTAAATCATACATGTATATTTAACATCTTAATAGTACACAAATCATGAAAAATCACATAAATCTAGCATGCAAGACACATTCACAAATATCCATGCCACTACGAGTCCTTATAACCAGAAGCAACATGCCGCTCAAGAAACATGCATGCAATACACCCGACGTGCCCCCCCCCCCCCCCCCCCCCGACCTAACCTCACCATCCCTGATTTTTCTCCTCAAACCACCAGGGAAATGTGTGACAAAGGTCATGATGAAGGGGAGAGCGTCCCAGCTAGCCACTGTAGGCCAGGCCTCGCGCTACAACCAACCCAACCAGGCTGATCTCCATAACCTTGATTGGACAGGACAGCCCACAAATGCTGGATGAACCTCCATTGGGAAGGGAGGTGAAGTGGGGAAAAATGTGTGCGAGAAGGGAAGGAGGAAAGTGAGCAAAGTTGGCTAGGGTTGCTCATATATACCCCTCATGCGCCAACTTACCAAAACCCACGGCAATAATGTGCACCAAATCTCCCTTGGTCCTTCCTTCCTATTTCCATGCTAATTGCATCCTTGATTGCTGACTCATCAATTCCCAACCGCACCAGCCCATGTGGCAAGAGAAGATCAAATCCAACGTAACAACTTACCAAAACGCAACACTAACATGTGCACCAAAATCTCCCATGATCCTTCCTTTTTCCATGCTAATTGCATCCTTGATTGCTGATGTGGCACCACCTCAAAAACTCCCTTACAAAGTCTCACATAGCAGCCAATGTGGCATGAAGGAAAAAGGAAACCAAAGCCTCACACACCCGAAGCAAAACTAATTGAGCCAAGTTGCACACATGCCCGGTGCGCCGCACCCGCTCGACCAAAAAGGAAACTTTTTCCAAGTGGAAGCTTCTCCTGAAAAGGAAACTTTTCCTCAAAGAGTGAACTTTCCCAAAACAAGAGTAGACATGCCACACAAACAAACAAAATATAAATCAAAATCAAGCATAAGAGATGAAAAGGGACTTATTGAAGTATCAGGAGAGCGGGTCTTACATCTCTGGTGCTGAGTTGTTGGTACACAATGTAATGTTGCCTACCAATTTTCTATAATAGTGATCCATGTTATTAAATTTAAGATCTTATTGTGTCTTTTTGTAATCTACAATACACAGTTACTCGTTAGAACTTACCAACTACAATTCATTTTTGAAATCAACTATTGTTGTTTACATGGGAAAATTTAAAGATCAACCACTAATAGCTATGTAATTGACCACAATTACTATAAGAAATTACATCAACCCACATTAATGTAAGAAACAAAGGTATTTACACAAGATCGATCTTCAAATAAAAGTTGAGTTGCGTAAAATATAAGATTAACTAAACCAAGGTTTTGGACAAATTTGATTTGCTGAATCTGAGGTCGGAAAGAAAAAAAACCATCGTAGGCGATCAAACAAAATCATTAAGTTACACCAAAATGTGCTACACGGACGACCGGACACAGATCTTTGTGTCGAAATCACTAACTAGAATCACCAGTTCTAACAACCAAAATACACACTGTCAATATAAGATGAAGAACACTGATGTTTGGACTCATGTTAAATGTTAACACGGCTTTAATTGGGATACCCATGTCTCCAACGAACCCAGTCCTTTGAAAGACTCTCGTGTCCTCGATAGACACTTAAGCGTGCTTTGGTTTGCAACTTGGAGTCATTGTTATGTTTTTTTGTGATTCAAAATTGCCACAGACTTCAGTTCAAATGACAGATCCTTGCTTTAAAAAACATACTCACATGTCTTACGCGGGACACACACCCGCACAGAGTATGGGACACACTAGTTGATAAATCATTTTCCTATTAGGACATACTACGTGGAATTTTCAATTTTTGTCAGACAATAATGGGTTGGGCCCAATTGTCGAAGTAGTCACTCCCACAGATATAGAACTTCATGCACATATTTCCCATTCCTTTCTAAATGTTTGAGGTCAGAAAGAAAGAAAAACTCATGGTAGGCGGTCAACCGAAATAATTACGTGACACCAAAATGTCTTCCACGTACGACCAGACACATATCGGTCCACCAAAATCACTAACCTGAATCACTAGTTCGGACAACCGAAATACATTCGATCAATATTAGTCAAAGGAAACTGATGTTTGGACTCCTATTACGTGTTGACACGCGCGTCTCCAACCAAAATTCTCAACGAAATCACTAACTAGAATCACCATCTCGAACAAAGGAAACTGATGTTTATTGACGACACCCGTGTCTCCAACGGACAATGCCCTTTGAAGGACACTCGTGTCTATCGAAGAACACATGTCTGCCTTGGTTGGTAACTTAGAGTTGTTGTTATATCTTTTCTGATTTAAAATTACCACAGACTTGAATTCAAATGACAGATCCTTCCTTTAAAGATCATACTTGTGTCCTTTATAGGCAGGCATGTGGTTTAACTACCATGTTAGCTATAGTCACATTTTTCGAAAACCCCCTTCAGATTTGGCGGCTTATTGCATTGGTAGTCATTACGAAGGGAGATAACATTTCAGTTCATGGTATGCCAAGAGACTAAACCTTCCATAGTTCCATTCCTTTTATTAAATCATTGGTTGTAGTGTATTCTATTCATACTTCCTAAGCCCTGAACACTTCCAACACAATTTCAACTACCACTATTCTAGTAAGAAATGGCCTACCAACAAAATTCCATCTTTGAGTACTCTAGTAATGACGAATACCTACCCAGTGTACAGACATGGGGAGGGTATTCCCTTGTTGATATACCAGGGGTCCCACGACTATCCTATAGCACTTGTACGTGCAGTTTCTGTTGGCTTTTTGGCCTTAATCTTATGTTTTGATGATTTAATCAACCGAATCTTAATTAGAGTAGCACACACTATGCATTGCAATATATATTGTATTGTGCTAACCTCTACAGGTGATCAAGACTCAAGAAAGAAGGAAATGAAGTCAAGACATGTAATTAAAGCTAAATCGAAGACATGTAATCTTGATTTCTTTTGAGTCTTAGGAACAAAGTGTAATTGAGCATACTTGAGCTAAAATCAACTTAATCACACACTAGGTTTGATGCATTGCATACATTGCATCATATGTCTTTCATTTAGATTGCTTTTAATTCAATAAATGCTACTAAGGTATGTGTTTAGCCTTGTTTACAGAATACAGGGACCTGAATGCAAATTACCCACATCCCGAGCATAAACACGTGCAAAAGATTCATTTCTATCATAGAGACAAGTTCAAGTTTATCGAGTTTCAAATGGAAATGCATCCAAGCACAAAAGCATTCAAGGAGCTAATCACAAAAAAATCAGGGGCTTAAATGCAAAATGTCAAGGACCTGACTACAAAATAAAAGGACCAAGTTATTGTGTGGAGAAAGTCAAAAGAAAAAAATCAATTATAAATCTCCAACAATGGAAGGAATTAATCCGGAGCTCAAGAGATTGGAAAGAAATCATCCAGACGCGCAAAGGAGGATCAAATCATACCATAAACGCACAGCCAAAACCCGGAACGAATCAGACTCACATGGGCGGCGAATTCGCCGCACCACACATGTATTGGGCGGCGGATTCGCCACCCCCCTTGCTCTGTATTTGTCCCAATTCTGGCCACTCCTGTATTGACGCGTGTACTCTCCTTTTATGTATTGGTATCCTTTGTATCGGCTATAAATAGCCTCGTAGCACGAATGTAACACATCTTTGAACCTTTGGTCTTGGATCATTAGTAATAAATTTTCTGTTTTATTTTGTTTTGTTTCTCTCTTCTTTTAATGTCTCTAGGATCCCTTCTTCTTCCTCCCTCCATGAGTTTCTAACTCTTTCCAAAGGGTGGAGGTGATGGAATTAGGGTTAGAGAAGATGAATTGCATGTTATTATTTTAAGTTCATGATTAGTATATTTTGATTACTTGAGTTTATGTTAAGTCATTTATCTTGTAATGCTTCATAACTAACATGATTTACAATAAGTTTCAGTAATTCTCTGATCTAAACCTAAATCTAAACCTCCATCCAACGGATTTCTCTCTTTGTTCCTGTTTTAGTTTATTTGTTCTTGTTCTTGCTTTAGATAATTATAATTCAAAAAACCTAAAAACCCAATTGATTCTTCTCTCCTTCTTCCTCTTAATCGAAAATAACATCAACTACGAAATCTCTCCCTCCTTGTGTTCGACCCGTACTTGCAACGTCTTCATAGACGCCGTGCACTTGCGGTATAAATAAAATTCACATCAAGTTTTTGGCGCCGTTGCCGGGGAGGCGACGCAGATATTTATGTTTTTGTGTTTTCGATTTTATCCTGTCTACCTTGTGCACGATCTAAGTATTTGAATTTGTGTAGCAGGAGACAACGGAGCGCGCGGCGAAATCCGGGAGCGTTCTGAGACACTTAGGCGGTGGAATCGCCGCATCTACAAGGTTGCTTGCGGCGGAATCGCCGCACCAGTGTGGGTTCTGGTCTTCAAATTTCTGGGGCATTGTCGGCATCTCTGGGTGGTCGCAGTAAGCTACTGGAATCTCCGAGAGCGGGCGGCGAACCCGACTAAGCATTGCGGAGGTAACTTTTCTTGCCTTTCTCGTAAAATCTGAATTTTTGAAAAATTTCCTTTCGTAGAATTGCACGTGTTAGGGTTTAAAATTCCATAATTGGCAATATTTCAACTCTGACCTAAAATTCGCAAAATTAGAAAGACCTTAGTGCATGCATCATATAATGTTTTGTTTGCATTATTCTTGCTAAATTCTTGCAAATCAATTTCTGTTGAAGAATGTTGGAGGCAAGGTACGTATCGCGGTTTTTAACGACTGCATTTAAGCATATAATTTAATTTGCATACAACCTTGCAATTGCCCCCATTAAAAAGACCATTGTTTGACTATCTTTGCTAGATCTAAGTTAAACTACTTTAAGGGCAACTCCGTAGGAAAAGATACGGTGGGGATTTCATCACCCTTCCGTGGCCCACAAATCACAACCCTAAAGTGTCACCCAAGCCTTAAAATTTAAAATCAATTAGACATTGGCCCCTAAGGACTCGGACTCAATTAAGGAGAAGAATTGGTTTGACTTGCTATGACCTGAAGCCAATCGAATTCAATTTGGTGTCTAGGAAGTGTTTTTGTGTTGACGAGAGTCTTCCAAGCGAAGTGGTTGTCTAATTGGCACCGACTCTGTCGGAAGCGCCCCCACTAGCTATACACTACCTGGCCAATTTGGTTTGATTGGTGAGGGAGGTGAATCAAGCGAATCAATTCGACTCAACCAGTTAGGAGTCGTCTAGATTTAAGTGACACTAGGTCTAGGATTGTTTGAACCGTGCTTGTTCAGGAAATTTCTGGCCAACCCTCTTTTCTATGTTTAGAGTTAAGTTTCCTTTCTCATCTGAGTCTTCTTTCTCTTCTCACCTAAATTCTCTAGATTAGGATTCCTTTCTCATCTTGCCCCATTCTATTGTTTGTTTCCCTTTTGAAAAAAAAACGAAAATTAAAAAAAAAATTTAAAAATTGTAATTAATTCTTGAAATTAAATTTGGAATTTAAATTTCGAATTTGAATTCAAAAATTGATTCAACCCGGTGCACTCAGATTTGGATTCGGGACTTGAGTAATTAACTCTCACGAGTTCATCTAGATTAATCCACCTGTTGCACCACCTCACCCAGATCCAATGGGTGAGAACGTAGTGGACCCGTCTGTTGCGCAACCTATAACTTTGGGGGATCGGTGCTACCCAACGATGGCTGCTCAGCCATCGTGCATCGTCATGCCCACCATACCGGGTCGCGATTTCGAACTTAAGGCAAAATACATGAGTATGCTGCCTAAGTTCACCTCTAGGGAAGATCCATATCTCTTCCTTAGAGAATTTGAGGAAATCTGCTCTCTTATGCAATACCAGCATATCCCTGAGGAGGCAGTGCGTCTGAAATTCGTGCCTCTAGCACTGAAGGACGACGCTAAGAAATGGCTATATAGTCTAGCCGAGAGATCTATTAGGAGTTGGGCTGAGTTTGTTCCAGTGTTTCTAAAAAAAAAATTCCCCAACCATAAGACTATGAAGATTAGGAATGAAATTGTTGCATTCGTTCAGTCTGAGAGCGAGCCGTTCTATTCCTATCTTGAAAGATTTAAAAGTGTCTTGACCCAATGTCCTCATCACGGAATTCCAAAATGGCAATTATGTCAAATTATTTATGAGGGATTGACACCCACATCTAGAGTTATGCTAGAATCTGTGAGCCAAGGGAATTTCATGTCGAAAAACGAAAATGATGTCTGGACTTTTCTTGAGGATTTAGCTGAAAACAGTATGCAATGGGACAATGCTAGAACACCCATCAACCCGAGTATTGGATCTAGAATAGCAAGTCAACCCCGACCAGGTGTCTTAGCTATAGATGCCAACATAGCGGCTGAGGCAAAGCTAGCCACCCTTATGCGCAGAATGGAAAGTTTAGAGCTGCAAAACCAAACCCGACAAGCATCCCCTACCCCTTGCTCTAGATGTGGTCAGACTGGTCATTTAATGGAGGACTGTGTAGACTTGGAACATGTTAATGCCACGTTTAACCATTCTAGAAATGATCCTTATGCATCAACCTACAACCCGGGTTGGCGTAATCATCCCAATTTTTCGTGGAACCAACAAGGTCAACCTCCTAGACAACAACCAAACCCATATAACCAAAATAATACATCATCTGGGGGTAATAACAATGGAAATCATGAAGTTAGGTTGACAAACTTGGAAAATTTAATGAATTTTTTTATACAAACAACCAACCAATCATTCCAAAGGCTAGGGACACAAGTCAGCCAATTAGCGCAAATAGTAGGTGAAAGAGAAAAGGGTCAATTTCCAAGTCAACCTGAGGTGAACCCAAGAACTAATAATCAATATCGATCTTATCAACCACCCTCAGGAAATAACAACCCCAGACCGGTTCAAATGGTTAACGAGGAAGGACCGTTCCAACAAATCAATGCAGTAGTGTCATTACGGTCCGGACGACAAGTTGATAACAATGTGGTAAACCCTAGAATGCCTAATCAACCTAGCCATCAAGCAACCACATATGACCTGACCATTGAACCTGACGTCCAAATTGAAAAGCCCAACCCACCTACACAACCTGAACCCATAGCTCAACCTGAACCTGAGCGAGTCTATGTTCCTAAAGCCCCATTTCCCAATAGACTCAAGAAGAGCTCAAGTGCACAAATGGAGAAAATTTTAGAAGTATTTAAGCAAGTTAAGGTGAATATTCCACTCTTAGATATGATTCAACAAATACTTGCTTATGCTAAATTCTTGAAAGATTTGTGCACTAAAAAGAGAAAAACGAATGTACCAAAGAAGGCATTCTTAACTACAAACATATGCTCTATTCTTTCCAATACATCTCCTATAAAATATATGGACCCTGGGTGTCCCACAATTTCATGTTCAATAGGAGATACTTTTATCAATAAAGCCTTCTAGACCTAGGTGCAAGCGTTAACTTACTCCCATTTTCTGTCTACGAGCAACTCAACCTTGGTCCACTGAAACCCTCTAAGACAACCCTCCAATTCGCTGATTGTTCTGTTAAGAAACCGAGAGGTATAGTAGAGGACGTTTTGATTAAGGTTGGTGACTTCATTTATCCAGTGGATTTTGTCGTACTTGATACTGAACCTGTTGTAAATCCTAATCGACAAATCCCTGTAATTCTAGGTAGACCCTTTTTAGCCACTTCGGAAGCATTAATAAACTGTCGAAATGGGCTCATGCAATTATCTTTTGGGAACTTAAAAGCTGAATTTAATATCTTTCATATTGATAATGAGCCAGAAATAATATGCAACCCAAGTGAGGTTGTGATGAGAGCACGTATTTATCAGAATTCTGAATCAAATAAATCATCACATAAGCAAAAAGGAAGTAAGAAAAAAAGGAGTGATTCATTTACTCAACCACCATCACTCGAGCAAATAAGCGAACCAATTCTAGTGAGAAGAGTGGAATCTTTTCCTCAAGTCAACATGGGGAACAATTCAACTGGATACATGCACCAATATGGTGTCATTCAATCCAGTTCTGATTACGGTTGACTCTGAGCAAACTCAACCCCTCTACCGCAAGCCGACTCAGGTAATAAGTGCATTTGCTTTATATTTGCATACATTGAGGACAATGCATGATTTAGGTGTGGGGGTGTTTATGTATATATTTATCTATATATTTCTGTTTTATTAAAAAATAATAATAATAATAATAATAAAAAAATCAATGTTTCATGACATAGCTTAAGATTGAACTGCTAAAACCCGTGTACAAATTGCATTGAGTTTTTGTTCCTTATTATATAGTTCTGCTTGTAGAAATTATGACATAAATCTAAGTTCCAAAGAAATAACCCATTACCCTTTAAGACATGTATGCACTTAAATTGGATGAATCAAATCTTTGAAGTGGTTGATAAAAAGCAGAGGTTGAGGAAAATATACCGGGAAGTGTGGACTTCTAATAGCAATTAAGCCTTGAGGAAAATAAAAATAAAAATAAAGGAATAAAGTGAGGAAAACACATTCTGCAAAATGATTACAAAAGCCCAAGCCTTTGAGTCACTGGTCCGTAGGGGTATCTTGAAACCCGGTAACTTGAGTCTACCAGCTCGGGATTATCGACCAAACTCGCTACACGAATGCAAAAGGGTAAAAGTGTCAAAAAGCAAATGTGTTGAATCACGGAAGAAAAGAGAAAAAAAAATAATACTCAAGGCCCAAAGCTAAAAGAATGATCCATGCCATGGTTGATCCGAATGATACTTCACCACCAGAGGAGGCGTGCAAAATAATTCAAGTGATAAACATGTGTAGAAGGGTTAGTGGTGTGAATGTTGGAGGAACAAAGACCAAGTCATATTTTTAATGAGTTAGATTTATATAATGCGCATGCAAGAATTCTCAGTGATATGTATATGGTTGAGGTAGGGACATTGAGAACTATTAATGAAATGTTGATTAAGGATTTTGTGGGTATATCCGCTGAAAACCCTCAGGAGACAACACTCCTCCCCCTTGGCAACAAGGAGGTTTAAAGGCTTCTTGCACATGCTAAGTGCAACCGTGATTCCTACGAAAGTGAGTTAGGATTTCCCTGTTTTTATTTTTTCTTATATTCTATTTTGCTAGGGACTAGCAAAATCTAGGTGTGGGGGTATTTGATGCATTGCATACATTGCATCATATGTCTTTCATTTAGATTGCTTTTAATTCAATAAATGCTACTAAGGTATGTGTTTAGCCTTGTTTACAGAATACAGGGACCTGAATGCAAATTACCCACATCCTGAGCATAAACGCGTGCAAAAGATTCATTTCTATCATAAAGACAAGTTCAAGTTTATCGAGTTTCAAATGGAAATGCATCCAAGCACAAAAGCATTCAAGGAGCTAATCACAAAAAAATCAGGGGCTTAAATGCAAAATGTCAAGGACCTGACTACAAAATAAAAGGACCAAGTTATTGTGTGGAGAAAGTCAAAAGAAAAAAATCAATTATAAATCTCCAACAATGGAAGGAATTAATCCGGAGCTCAAGAGATTGGAAAGAAATCATCCAGACGCGCAAAGGAGGATCAAATCATACCATAAACGCACAGCCAAAACCCGGACCGAATCAGACTCACATGGGCGGCGAATTCGCCGCACCACACATGTATTGGGCGGCGGATTCGCCGCCCCCCTTGCTCTGTATTTGTCCCAATTCTGGCCACTCCTGTATTGACGCGTGTACTCTCCTTTTATGTATTGGTATCCTTTGTATCGGCTATAAATAGCCTCGTAGCACGAATGTAACACATCTTTGAAACTTTGGTCTTGGATCATTAGTAATAAATTTTCTGTTTTATTTTGTTTTGTTTCTCTCTTCTTTTAATGTCTCTAGGATCCCTTCTTCTTCTTCCTCCCTCCATGAGTTTCTAACTCTTTCCAAAGGGTGGAGGTGATGGAATTAGGGTTAGAGAAGATGAATTGCATGTTATTATTTTAAGTTCATGATTAGTATATTTTGATTACTTGAGTTTATGTTAAGTCATTTATCTTGTAATGCTTCATAACTAACATGATTTACAATAAGTTTCAGTAATTCTCTGATCTAAACCTAAATCTAAACCTCCATCCAACGGATTTCTCTCTTTGTTCTTGTTTTAGTTTATTTGTTCTTGTTCTTGCTTTAGATAATTATAATTCAAAAAACCTAAAAACCCAATTGATTCTTCTCTCCTTCTTCCTCTTAATCGAAAATAACATCAACTACGAAATCTCTCCCTCCTTGTGTTCGACCCGTGCTTGCCACGTCTTCATAGACGTCGTGCACTTGCGGTATAAATAAAATTCACATCAAGGTTCCCTATAGAAGTCACACACAAGATTTCACATTATTTGGACTTCAATAGATCACCCAAACTTAGACCGGAAAACACCTGAACCTGAACCCTAACTGTCTGCTCACATTCGGTCGACCGATACAGGCCGTTCGGTCGACCGGATGATCAAGTAATCCAATTTGTGTTTTTCTGCCTAGTTTCGGTCAACCGTGTTGGCTTTTTGGCCTTAATCTAGGTTTTGATGATTTAATTAACCTAATCTTAATTATGATGATGTAGAGTAGCACACATATTGCATTGCATATATATTGCATGTGCTAACCTCTACAGGTGATCAAGACTCAAGAAAGAAGGAAATGAATCAAGACATGTAACTAAAGCTAAATCGAAGACATGTAATCTTGATTTATTTTGAGTCTTAGGAACATGTGTAAATTGAGCATACAAGAGTTAAAAACCAATCACATACACACTAGGTTCCTTAGAGAAGTCACACACAAAATTTCACCTTATTTGGACTTCATTAGATCACCCAAACCTTAGTCGGAAATCACTTATAAACTTAAACCCAAATTTCCTGTGTGAACCGGTCGACCGAACCAGTTCTCAGTTCGACCGGTTTATAACAGACTCTCCACAGTGATTTTACCGAACTCTACCGGTCGACCGGTTCTACCTTTTCGGTCGACCGATCCCGGATTTTAATATGGCCATTTTTCTTGTCGTATTCCTATAACGGTCGTATTCGTATAAAACAAACTTAACCCCAAAATACATTCGGTAACCGGTCGAACGACGACCTTGTTTCGGTCGACCGGTTGAACATTTCTTCAAGAAACAAAATTCCCTGCTATCGGTCGACGCATTTCTCGTTCGACCGATTGACCTTTCTCTCAACCGAATCCCCTTAACGGTCGACCGCCCCATACTTTGGTTCGACCGATCACTTAAGTAGAGTTAAGTTCTAGCTCGTTTGTCCGACCGAATATTCTTTTGTTCGACCGTTCTCTTTGAAATCAAGTTAACGGTCGACCGGTTTACTAGTTTCGGTCGACCGGTTCTGGACAGATTTGCAGCCCGATTTTCTGCTTTGTGTATCTTGCACAAAACCCAATCAAATCTATCCCCAACGGCTAGAATACCTTAGGAGCTTATAAATAGAGGATCAAGACTTGTTGTTAACAAACTCTCCAACTCCAATTGTCCCAATACATTAGAGAGAAACCTCAATCCTCAAAGCTCCCAATTCTACACTCTTTAAGCCTAAACTTCACACATTTGATCATATACTCATCCTACTCAAAGTGTGCTCAATTAGAGAGTGAATCCCACTCAAGGTTACATTTGTTGTAAAGAGAGCAAGGGTCTTGGTGAAAGCCCAAGACAAGAAGCAAGGATTTCGGTGAAAGCCCGAAGTGATTCTCTCGGTTTGTGAGAGGTGGTGCCAAGCTCAGCGAGGGTTGTTCGCGAGCTTCAAGACTTGTAAAAGGCGTTGCTCCCGGCCCGGAACGGGGAGGCATAGTAAAGACGCAAGAGGGGCTCGAACGGAGATTCGAGAGGGGCTTGCAAGAGAGGACGAAGGCGCGGCCGAACCTCTATAAAAACCGACGTGTCTTCTTTGTGGTTTGCATTGTCTTTCCTTCTCTACTTGTTTGTTTATTCCGCTGCGCATTTGTTTGCTTAATCAAGTAGAAAATTAGGGATTAGATTAAAAGTGATTAGTGGACCCATAACCCACACGATCCTACAAACCGCACCATATCTTTCGGTCGACCGTTTGAACTTACTGTTCCGACCGTTATTCTTGTCGTATATGCCCAACGGTCGTATTCGTATTAAAACTATATACACCTCCATATACTTAACCAAACGGTCGAACCTTGTGCCAAGTTCGGTCGACCGTTTAACCTTGTCAAGAATTCCCTGCTATCGGTCGATACGATTTCGTTCGACCGATCTAGTTTTCCCTCTACCGAAACGCTTATTCGGTCGACCGGTAACCCTGTTCGGTCGACCGTTTTCTTAATAGACTTAAGTGTTCGGTCGACCCATTCATATTTCGGTCGACCATATCCTTATCGAACCCAAGCGTTCGGTCGACCGTTCCACCTTTCGGTCGACCGTTTCTGGCAACCCGAATTTTCTGCTTTGTGTATCTTGCACAAAACCCTATCAAATCTTGTCCCAACGGATCTATTCTCTCTAATGCCTATATAAGGAGTTGTAAAACACATTTTAACACAACTCTCCCACTACAAACTTGTCCCAAACATTAGAGAGAATCCCATACACTCAAAGCTACAAACCTTCCACACTTAGTGATCATTTCTTCATCCTACTCAAGTGTGCTCAAAGTTTAGAGAGTGTTGTTCCACTCAAGGTTACAATTGTTGTAAAAGGAAGCAAGGACTTCGGTGAAAGCCCGAAGTGTCCCTCTCGGATTGTGAGAGGAAGATTCCAAGCTCGGCGAGGGTTGTTCGCGAGTTTGACGGTTGTAAAGGCGTTCTCTCCCGGCCCGGAACGGGGAGTGGTTAGTGAAGTCGTAGGCGGAGCTCGGTGATCCGAGCGGAGCTTGCAAGAGAGGACTAGGACCCGGGTGGGGTGCCGAACCTCTATAAAAACGGCGAGTCGATTTGTGGTTTGCATAATTTTCCTTTACTTGCTTGTTTGTTTAATTTCCGCTGCATTTACTTGATTGTCTAAACAAGTAGGTAATTAAGTGATTAGCTTAAAAGTGATTAGTGGACCCATAACCCACACGATCCTACATTTGGTATCAGAGCCTTGTTAGCTAAATTCTCATACTTAATCGTATTATTTAGCATGGCTTCTACATCATCTAATCACATATAAGGTTTATGTATACTCGACCTCCTTTGCTTAATGGGTCTAATTATGATTATTGGAAGAATAGGATGAAAATATTCCTAATTTCAAATGACCTTAAATATTGGATGTTTCTCCAAAATCCATACACACCCCCAAAAGAAGATGAATTAGATTCACTTACAAGACCAAAAATGAAGGAAATCGAAATGAATTCGAAAATTATGAACATCTTGTATTGTGGCCTTAATGAGGGTGAATATAATAGGATTAGGGGATGTGAAAGTGCACATGAGATATGGCATAGACATCAAATGCACCTTGAGGGGGATAGTAAAACTAAGGAAACACGCATTAGTCTCCTCATGCATAAATATGAGATTTTTTCTATGCAAATCGGTGAAAACATAAGCGAAATGAACACTCGCTTCACCGATATCACTAACTCTCTTTTGGTTCTTGGAAGAAAAATCAATGAAGGAGAGATGACAAGGAAGTTCCTCCGGTCACTTAGCATCGATTGGGAAGATAAAGTCGTCGCAATTGAAGAGGCGCATGATCTCTCAAAATTAAAGATGGAGGAGCTCATTGGAAACTTGATGGCTTATGAACTTCAAATCAATCATCGGAAGGAGAAGGAAGCCACCAAGAAAACATCCACCTTGGCATTGCATGCAAATTTTGATGAGCCAAGGAAGGTGGAAGATGAGGACATTGAAGTCCTAGCAAAAGACTTCTTCAAATACCTCAAGAACGATAAAGAAGAAAAGAATGAAAGAAGAGGTAGAAGGAGTGAAAAGAGAGAAAAGAAGGAGAAGGAAGAGAGTGGAAATGAGAGAAAAGAGAAGGAGAAGAAAAATGAGAGGAGGGAGAGAAGGAGAGAAAAGGAGAAGAGTAAGAGAAAGGAGAAGAGGTTGGAAGCTCACAAGGCTACATGGGACGATTCATCGTCTTCATCGTCATCCAAATCAACCACACCTTCATCAACAAAAGAATATGCACACATGTGCTACATGGCAATTCAAGATGAAGGAAGTGAGGTAGAATCTAACTCTTGTTGTACTAATTCATGCTCAACTAAGTCATATTATAGTGATAGCTCACATTCTAGTGTTAATGAAGAAACTTATACACATGATGAGCTTCAAAATGCATTTCATGACTTAGTTAAACAATATGAGATCATTTGTGATAAAAACAAGAATGCTAGAAAGTTAATCAAAGATCTCAAAAGCCAAATTGAAACATGCATGAATGAGAAGAATGAGGTGATTGCCAAATTTGAAAAGAATGCATCAAATTTTGATAAATTAAAAGCAACACCTATAGATGTTGAACAATTAGATCTTCATGCTTGCAATGTGTAATTAAGAAAAGATCTAGAAAAGTTCACCAATGGAACTAAGATGCTTAACATGCTATTAGGTAGTCAAAGGCAATCCTTGCAAAAACATGGTTTAGGTTACAATTCAAAATTGAAAAACCATGTATCTCACACTACACTAAATGGCAAGCATATGTTCATTAATCATAGTTCCTCAAATGTGTGGGCTCCTAAAACCAAAATGGTTTGGATTCCCAAAGCTAACATTCAAGGACCCAAAGTTGTTTGGGTACCTAAATCTACTCTTGTAGGAGCTTGAGGAGGAGATTGGTGGTGACCGGGTGAGCTCAAGAGTCAAATTCAAATCCGGTTGCATCACCAAATGAGATTGGAGCTAAATTCGAATTCAACATTGGTATAAAATTTCTATCTATACAATTCATGTTAAATTAGCTCTAATCTAGTTTCATGTGCTTAATTGACATATCATATAGTTCAATTCATTGAAAATCATTTACCCCATTCATTGCAAATCATATACCACATCCATTGATTTTAAATGTCAAATTTTAAATGGATGTTAGAATAAGGCTTAAGTTGAAACTTAAATGAACTTAACTTGAATCATACTCATTGTTTCCATTTAGCCTTATTGATAGGGGGAGCTTAAATGATATACCTTTTATTAAAGTAATGAAGTGCAAAATTTAGGGGGAGCAACTTCATTACAAGACATCAAATTCTATGCTTAAAGTCTTAATTAATTGTTGTTTTTGATGGATGTCAAAGGGGGAGAGATAATTAAGGGGGTAACTTGAAAAACTTGATAAAATTTGAACAAAACTATGCACTAGATAATTAAGGGGGTAACTTGAAAAACTTGATAAAATTTGAACAAAAACTATGCACATTCATAGGGGGAGCATTTATATGCATAGTTTACATATACAATTTTCAAGTAGTAAGATATCGGTTGCCATCATCAAAAAGGGGGACATTGTTGGCTTTTTGGCCTTAATCTTATGTTTTGATAATTTAATCAACCGAATCTTAATTAGAGTAGCACACACTATGCATTGCAATATATATTGTATTGTGCTAACCTCTACAGCTGATCAAGACTCAAGAAAGAAGGAAATGAAGTCAAGACATGTAATTAAAGCTAAATCCAAGACATGTAATCTTGATTTGTTTTGAGTCTTAGGAACAAAGTGTAATTGAGCATACTTGAGCTAAAATCAACTTAATCACACACTAGATTCCCTATAGAAGTCACACACGAAATTTCACATTATTTGGACTTCAATAGATCACCCAAACATAGACCGGAAAACACCTAAACCTGAACCCTAACTGTCTGCCCACATTCGGTCGACCAATACAGGCCGTTCGGTCGACCGGATGATCAAGTAATCCAATTTGTGTTTTCCTGCCAAGTTTCGGTCGACCGCACCATATCTTTCGGTCGACCGTTTGAACTTACTGTTCCGACCGTTATTCTTGTCGTATATGCCCAACGGTCGTATTCGTATTAAAACTATATACACCTCCATATACTTAACCAAACGGTCGAACCTTGTGCCAAGTTCGGTCGACCGTTTAACCTTGTCAAGAATTCCCTGCTATCGGTCGATACGATTTCGTTCGACCGATCCAGTTTTCCCTCTACCGAAACGCTTATTCGGTCGACCGGTAACCCTGTTCGGTCGACCGGTAACCCTGTTCGGTCGACCGTTTTCTTAATAGACTTAAGTGTTCGGTCAACCCATTCATATTTCGGTCGACCGTATCCTTATCAAACCCAAGCGTTCGGTCGACCGTTCCACCTTTCGGTCGACCGTTTCTGGCAGCCCGAATTTTCTGCTTTGTGTATCTTGCACAAAACCCTATCAAATCTT
Source organism: Triglochin maritima (assembly GCA_963682175.1). Classification (NCBI taxonomy): domain Eukaryota; kingdom Viridiplantae; phylum Streptophyta; class Magnoliopsida; order Alismatales; family Juncaginaceae; genus Triglochin; species Triglochin maritima. The sequence continues at coordinate 17,958,788 of OY821785.1, forward strand.
GTCCCAACGGATCTATTCTCTCTAATGCCTATATAAGGAGTTGTAAAACACATTTTAACACAACTCTCCCACTACAAACTTGTCCCAAACATTAGAGAGAATCCCATACACACAAAGCTACAAACCTTCCACACTTAGTGATCATTTCTTCATCCTACTCAAGTATGCTCAAAGTTTAGAGAGTGTTGTTCCACTCAAGGTTACAATTGTTGTAAAAGGAAGCAAGGACTTCGGTGAAAGCCCGAAGTGTCCCTCTCGGATTGTGAGAGGAAGATTCCAAGCTCGGCGAGGGTTGTTCGCGAGTTTGACGGTTGTAAAGGCGTTCTCTCCCGGCCCGGAACGGGGAGTGGTTAGTGAAGTCGTAGGCGGAGCTCGGTGATCCGAGCGGAGCTTGCAAGAGAGGACTAGGACCCGGGTGGGGTGCCGAACCTCTATAAAAATGTCGAGTCAATTTGTGGTTTGCATAATTTTCCTTTACTTGCTTGTTTGTTTAATTTCCGCTGCATTTACTTGATTGTCTAAACAAGTAGGTAATTAAGTGATTAGCTTAAAAGTGATTAGTGGACCCATAACCCACACGATCCTACAGTTTCAAGGCGACAAAGGTGTGGTCTGCTACCCCCGACACCATTAGCCGCAAGTTCTACATATTCGACTAAGAATTTGTCATTGAAATGTTGTGGTCAATGGTGAAGTTTTGTCTGACAATAGAGGTGGAACGCACTATTTTGTGGGCATTCAGGCAACGCCTGATTAGAAACCTATCTTCCCTTTAATTTATTATGCCATCCAGGGTTGTAGGAGTGACTGTACGGGTCGTTACGGGGTCTCTGTTGATACATCGCATTTGCATGCTCAGTATCCCTTGGAGCATAAGCGCATTCCAAGTCATCATGGCACGTAAGTCTACACCTACAACATCCGGGAGTAGCGACCTGAGGGACAGGAGCTCGGTCCAACTCTAAACTCTCAATCCTACGCATGAGAGCAACCATTTTTGCCTCAGACACGATAGGTGACTCAATTTGATATGATCCAGCTCGACCAGAAGAACTGGCGGTTGCTGACTCTCTCATAGTGTCCCACTCAAATGTATGTTCAGCCATTAATTCAAAAGTGTCTCATGCCTTATCGATGGGTTTCATTTGGAAATCACCTTGACACATTGACTCCAACAATGTGCGAGTGTTGTAGTTGAGGCCCTCATAAACAATTCGGCACAACTGCCAAAGCTCAATTCCGTGATGAGGGCACTACAAGAGAAGGTCATTGAACACCTCTCAAAGAAGGTATAAAACGATTCGGTCTCAATCTGATACATTTGGTGTATCTGGTGCCATATCTGTTGAGTTTTCCTTTGAGGGAAGAATCTCTTCAGAAATACGGTCACAAAGTCATCCGAAGACCGAATAGAGCTCGTTGGGAGGCTGTACATCCATTTCTTTGCTTTATCCTTCAACGCGAAAGAAATTTTTTATCAATCGTATTGATTCCTCATCAAGTTGTTGAAGCTTGAACATGGAGCATACTTCCTCGAATTCACGTATAAAAATATACGAATCTTCCTTATTTGCAGTGAAGGTAGGAAGCATGCTCATGTATTGAGGTTTCAGTTCATAGTTGTTCCCGCGAGCTGTGGGAAGAACTATGCAAGAAGGTTGCGCGTCCCGACCAGGATGGGTCCACTCCCACAAAGTCATCGGTCTATCCTGTCGAGCTAAAGGTGGTGGTGCACCAAGAACTCGATTCTGAACGAATCCCTCTTCTTCTTGAGTCAGAGGAGGACGAGAAGGAGGTCTACGTGGTGGTGGGAGCGGACTAAGGTAATCCATGTATGGAACATGGTCTCCCCCGTCACCACGAGAAGACTCGGCCTCACGCTCCAAAGGAGCAAGAGGCGGAGACGGTCGATAACAAAGACTGTCCATCTCAGAAAAATGCACTCTCTCAAGTCGAGCGCTCTCACCAGAACGAGCCCAACCTCGCATAAAAACGCTCGACTCGACTCTAAAATAACACACAACAGAAGGTGTACTCAGAGGAGGAGACTACTCGTATAACATAGATGAGGAGAGGAATCAGATGAGGAGGGAAGAATCCCTAGAGCTAGCGTGGGTAGTGGGTGAAGGTAGAAGCCAAATCTAGCAAGCACGGCTCAAACAATGTATGGGTATGGGCCCTTAGGCTAGACGACGCCTAACTTCGAGATCCCTAGTCTCGACACGCCTCACCTCCCTACAACAAAGATCACAATGCCCAGCAAGTGATACCAGATCTGGAGATCCAGTACCTTCTACTATCGACAAGGTAGGCAACGCCGATCAGGCCATGACGGTCTCAACTAGATCACTCTCCTAATGCGTCCGAAATCCTTAGGGCCAATGTCTACTTGCTTTTAGAATTAAGGCTTTATTAAGAGTGTTTTTTTGGGCCAAGGAAAGGGTGATGAAATCCCCCACCTTATGTCCAGTCAAACGCTCAACTCACTCTTGTCCCAATGCACCTTACTAACTAATGCATGATCTAAACAACAAAAATGTAAAGCAAAGAAAAGACAAATGCGTGCAAGGTCTACAAATCTTGCATGACCAAGATGGCAATGAATCTATTCTTTTGCTTTGAGTTTTAAGGTCCAAGTTGATTAAAGGGGATTGAATGTTAATCTGGGAGCAAACTAAAAGTCAGAATATTGAAGATTGCGCTCCCAGACAACTAATATGAAAGCACAAACTACCAGAACAAAACGTGAAGCTAAAGACGCTCACCGGGCCGCCAATTGGTGGTCCCAGACCGCTGATTGGCGGTCAGTTTAGTGGCTTTTGTCCTCCAATTCTTCTAGTAGCTTCCTCTTGATCATGAAGATACCTGAAACAAACCATAACTAAAACCAAAAAATTAAAACCACTCGAATCGTCCAAACCAAAGTATGGACAGAACACCTCCCCGGCAACGGTGCCAAAAAACTTTATTGAGCGTTTTAATTAACCGCAAGTTCACGGCCGCGTTGAAGCGGTGGCAAATACGGGTCGATCCACAGGGAGGTGTGTCGACTTTAGTTTATTCGAAGGCGAGTGGGTAGGTACGAGCACGTACCCGCCATCACCTCCCGGCCCACGCTCTAAGTAAGGAGACGGGTTTCCATTGACAAAGTTGACACCGCACAAGACCAGAAGTTCAGTTCTGTGCACAAACGGTCGACCGTTCCCAATAGGTTCGGTTGACCGAAAGTATGCAACGGTCAAACTCTTTGTGCATGAACAACAATCTAAAACCGGTCGACCGAATATGAGGTCAAAATCCAGAGTCTGGTCAAAATCACACAAGTCTATTCAGTCGACCGACTCTTGGGTCCCCGTCAACCGAAAACTACCAGGGTCAACCTAATAGTCTAAGTCATATAACGGTCGAATAACATATAAAACTCGATCGAACATCATGCATTATCATCAAGTTCAATTAAGTTTCGGTCAAACAAAAAACTAGGAACAGTCGACCAAAAACCAACAGGAAAGCCTCCAACCCACCAGTTCACATGCAACCGGTCGTCCGCCACAAGGCATCGTTCGACCGGTGTTGGTTAAAGTTGGGCGAAATAATAAAACCGGTCGACTGCCCAAAGGCACCGGTCTACCGTTGGTCGACAGCAACCCCGCACTTGCCGAGGATTTTACGTTGTTTCACGTCGCGGTGAGGTATCTGACCTCCCGCGACCGACCACAACATCACCCCAACGTGGGTGAGCCACAAACAACTATTAAAACTAGCATACCTCGAGAAGAAGACGAAAAATGCCGGAGTTCCGCTCAACGTCGACATTCGACAGCAACCCCCGCTCCAACGCACTTCACGTCTGTGCCTCCACAACGCCGTGCTCGACTCCACTCGCCGGAGCCGCCTCACCACCTATGGTTCGCCAGAATAGGAAGGTAAATGTGAGAGAGGGAGCGAAAGTGGGAGAGAGAGAGTTGGGTTTTTGCTTTAAAAACCCACACCACCTATCACCTCACCATCCGCTACCCATCACCCTAAGCCTCCACCTATTGTTCATGACTCCTCTTCCCTTCCCCATGCTAACCCACTCACTAAACACCATTAGCACCCCAAACAATGGTTAGGGACATAACAGTTTCTTTCTTTCTGATGAAGACCGCAGAGGAATCGAGTCGACGGCGTTGGGAGACAGGGCCACCCTTGTAGCGGGCGACGACGGAGGAGACATGTTGCGGGGCCTGTGGCCAGGAGTGAAGTCACCCATCCTCGTCAAAGCAGAGGAGGAGGGTGGGGGTGTCGCACAGGGCTTGCAGCTCCAACACCTTCTTCCTGAGGTGTGCATTCTCCGGGCGAAGGTGGTGCTCCTATTCTTGCGATCCTTGATCGAGGCTCTCATTTTCATGATTCGTTTGATTTTGGGGGATGTGAGGAGATCATGAAATGTCCAACAACTACAAGAAGTTGAGTGTGGTGTGGGCGGCAAACCCCGTCTTTGATCTCGCGCCAATTTATATAAATGACACCTTCGTGTCGTACGTCGTTGTTGGGTATGCGCGTCTTTTTCTTCCAACGGTCATATTTTCTAATCTAATGATACCATCCCATACCCGATAGGATACGGTAGTATGCTTTCTTGGATTCCATTATTAACGTAATTATTGCCATATCAATCGGTATCTTTTTACTAGATCAGTTGGCATCATTGCAGTAGGTTTTCTTTTTGTTGCTTATTTGTGGATGTCCATTTAACATTTTAAGTATAATTTTTACTGCCAAATGTTCTATTTCTTGTATATATATGCAGACACGAATGATATATAGTTTACTTCGCTATGACTTTAAGTCATATGAACACATGCATTGAATGAACATCTATTTACACTTCCATTTTAATTTCTTGTTCTATACTATAATAAGCAAACCTGTATCAACTGATAAACGAATTATATATATGTATAAGAGCCTAAATACCATGTATCATAACAACGAGTCGAATCTCTAAATCATAAGATGATGATAATTTACTAGCTACACATTATAGTGGACATCATACGTCCTATCTTATAATTAAACTAACTGAATCCCGCAAAGAATAATTTTGGGAAAATGCATAACGAAAGGTTGACGCAAAAATCGTGTGCCTTGTTTGGATTAGATACTCCTAATATCTCGTATGACATATTATTTATGTAGAAATTTATCTATCTAAGCATCTAAAGAAGGCCATGTGTGACTCCAACCAATCACAATTTTTTTTATTTCTTATACTCAATGAAATATACATAGTTTGTCCCTTTGTACATTTAGGACACGTTTGGTTACCTGTAATTTAATTAAGTGGAATCTAATTCCATGTAATTAGATTACATTAATCAAATTTGATTGTTTGGTAATTGATTGACATCTTATCATGCATATCTTTGTGTCTTATATCCATTATCTTTCACCCAAACAATGCTATGTAACGAGTTTAGTGTTTAAGTTTCAAGAATAAGTAGGTTTGAGAAGGAGAGACAATAAAAGGACTTAAAAGCAATAAAATGGACTAAGTTGCAAGACTTATGGACTAAGATGCAAGAGAGAGGAACCCGAATGCAAAACCAAAGGCCCTATGAGCAAATGAAGAAACTTCACACCATCATGAGGAGTACTTTGACAATTGGATTTGGGTCTCAAGCTACACAACCGATTAGGATGCATCAAACATGAAGAAATTGATCCAGGCAACCACACTCCAAACCAGGACCCGATCAGAACCATATATACCGCAAATCGGCGGTCCAAGACCGCTGATTGGCGATATTGGTTGGTCCGTATCCGATGTGGTTTAGTCGGGTCATGTATTAGGGTGTATTTAATCTATTTTTGGTATATGTTTAGTCCCATATCAGAGGATTGTCCCCGATTGCCTTTTTCTTTGACTATAAATAGAAGTCCTCCTCCTCCCTTGTATTCATCACTCTCTTGGTGGACATCTTCTCTACTAGGAGTAAAAGCCTTGAAGCAAAAACCCTGGTGGAGAGAGACACCTTGTATTGTGAGTTTGAAATTAATAAAGTTTTCTATTAGTTATGTTGCTTCTTTCTTAGTTTAATTTCCTTTCATATGTCTTGCATGCTTCTTGAGTTTTATGTCATTTTAGCTTCTTTAATATTTCTTGTTTGCTTAGTTTAATTTCCTTTCAGTAGAATGTTTCATTTTGTTAATGTAGGTTGTAGTGCAATGATTAGTGAGTAGTTTCATCCTCATTTGGGGGGTGGAGAAATATGTGATATGATTATGTGAGGTATTAGGTGTGTGTTATCTTAATCCTTTGAACCTTACATTATTTCCATAACCGCAAGTGCACGGCCGCGTTGAAGCGGTGGCAAATACGGGTTGATCCACAGGGAGGTGTGTCGACTTTAGTTTGTGCGAAGGCGAGTGGGAAAGAAAGAAGAGAAAGGAGTTATGGTCAAACTACACTACAATGCGAAAAGGAAATGGAAGATAAGCAATAAAACTAAACCCCAAAAGGGGTAGAGAAAGAATGTGAATACAAATATATGTGTATGTGTGTGTGTTCAATTAAGCTCATCACAACATGTAGTGTATGAAAATCATAAAACTAAATCCAACTTTGCATCCACATGAAATAAGATAAGATCATATCATTAAAACATACAAGACAATAATTGGAATGAAGCTAAATGAATTCATGTATAAAGACTAGACTCTACTATGCCTCCATATGAAATAAGATAACCCAATATCATTAAAACATACAAGGCATTAACCAAGGTAAAGGCAACAAGAGCACATACACTACAAGTCATGTTTCCTAAATTAATTTCATCCTTATCCTTACCTCATCATTCCCTATAAAATAGGTCCACTAGTCAAAGCATATGCTAAGCTTCAGTCAAGAGCATTAGCATATCAAAGACAAGAGTGAAATCCCATTAGATGGTTATGGATATCATATAAGGCTCAAGGGATTATGATAACACACACCTAATACATCACATAATCACATCACATATTTCTCCACCCCCCAAACGGGGATGGAACTACTCACTAATCATTACACTAACTATATTAACGAAATGAAACATTGTACTGAAATAAAATTAACCTAAGCAAGCAAAACATATTAAAGAAGCTAAAAGGAAAGCAAAGTAAAATTAAAGAAGCATGCAAAATTAAAAGACAAGATTAAAAGAAACTAAGAACAATTATTTTATTAAAATGACTCACATTGAAGGTAGCACTCTTCTCCACCTTGAGTTTTGCTTCAAGGCTTACTCCAAGTAGAGAGAATGCCACCAAGCAATAGGGAGTTACAATGGAAGGTGAAGAGTTCTATTTATAGCCATAGAAAAAGGTACTCTGGGACAATTCCCCGGTATGGGACTAAATGTATACCATAAATGGACTAAATACATGCTAATACAACACCCGGCCAAGTATTATCGTGTTTGGATCCAAATGGAACGCCAATTGGCGGTCTTGGACCGCTAATTGGCGGTCTATTAGTGTTGGATCGAGTCTGGATTTTGGTGGCTCGGTTCTGGATTGATTTCTTGGTGTTTGGTGAACCCAATTCGGTTGTTGATGGTTGGGCCCAAATTTAATTTCCAAAATACTCCTCATGATGGTGTGGAGTTTCCTGATTTGCTCATTGGTCCTTTAGGCTTTCATCCAGGTCCTTCCCTCTTGCATCTCAGCCCTCAAGTCTTGCAACTTAGTCTGTTTCCTTGCTTATAGGTCATTTATGCCTCTTCTTTTCATTCCTGTTTATTCCTAAAACTCAAACTTGAAACTCGTTACGTAGCATTGTTTAGGCTCAAGATAGTTGATATAAGACACAAATATATGCATGATATGATGTCAATCAAATACCCCACAGCTAACTTTTGCTAGTCTCGAGCAAAACAAAGAAAGAGAAAAATAAAAGAAAGGAAAAAGCATACGAAAAACAGGGAAATCATAACTCACTTTCGTAGGAATCACGCTTGCACATAGCACGTGCAACAAGTCGTTAAAACCCCTTGTCGCCAAAGAGGAGGAGTGTTGTCTCCTGAGGGTTTTTAGCGGATACACCCACAAAATCCGAACAAAGATGCATTATTCAATCTATCTACACGACTCGATGGCTCATTTTGTCGATCATTGGACGCGGTAATGCTACGGGCTGACTCTATATATGTAATCAGTCAACACACCTAGCCTAATGAATCATTCCTGAAAGTTAATTAAGGACTTACGTGCAAGACATGGACAACCTCAACATCCTCAAGTGATACAAAGTGTAAGGTCCATTAAGGTTCTTATTTGCATTACCATTTTTTTCTTTTTTTCTTTTCTTTTTATTAGTTGGAGTTTCATTCTCCCAGGGTCAGGTTTCGTGCATCATTGCCCATGAGGACTTACACTATCACGTACAAATCTCCAAATCTCCACATAAGGCAATCCCTACCACCCGTGTAACGGGAGTTCGGTCGGTGCATCCCAAGTCAGATGACTCGAAAGCACAAGGCACAAAGTCCCTTCAGACCTACTTTCCCGAGTAATAAGAGCCGTGCGAGAAGAGAGAACACCTACTCACTTATTTCTTATCTACACATGAACCAAAAACCCCTACACTAAATGTCTCACAACAAGATTTAAAGGGTCCTTCACTACAACAAACTTCCTTACATTAACAGACACGAATTATTGACTCACTAGGTTCAGGGTGGACTTCTTTAAATGTTTGAGCACTGAAACCCTATGATTACTCACCCCCCGAGGGAAAACTAGGGTGCATCCTAACGACTAGATAAGTCTTAAAGCCACTATACTAGATATCCTAATGCATCAAGTTCAAGACAATTTTGGGAGCTTTCTTTTTACTTTGCCTCTCAACGGTTTTGCACATGCTAAACAGACGCAAAACCCACAAAACATTTTCTTTCGCAAACACATGAAGATTTTGAAAAAATGTGAAAATTTTGAAGCACTAGGCAAGCAAAAGAAGACAAGTCACCCAAGGATCATGGCAAGCAAATATATCGATATTAAATGCAGCACACTAACATGACCCTAACAATGTACACAAAAGAAAACAAAAAATCAAAGGAAAAGACTCGACTATGTACACATGTAAAAATACCCCCCACACAGACTTTCTGCATTGTCCTCAATGAATGCGAGCAAGATACTACATGGATTTATGCATGAAAAAGGAAAGATCTCACCAACATGAAGCGTAAAAGGAAGTTCGTGGTTATGTTGATGGACACAAAATTCCCCTCAAAACCTGTGAGATGCTAAAGAAGGGATACAAATACGTGAAAGAAATGGGGCCCAAATACACAAGTGTTGGGGCCCACAGCAATCAATGCTCGCTCATGGAGTCTTTTTATTTGAATAAAACTATGTACAAACATAAGTTCTCATCTTCATTTGTCAAAAGACACCAAATATGAACCTCAAAAGTGGGTCAATGCAGTTAGAAAGGGAACATGACACCACGTGGGGCCAGTATACTCATGCTTGGAACCCCCTTACAAAGAGCACAAGATGAAAGGAGAGGTTCATGAATTGGACGCAAAGACGTCTCAATCAAAGGATCAAACTGAAAGAGCTTGAACCTCTCAAGAGTTTGGGAAATAAGGGGCAACGGAAGAAGAGTTTCTCCCGTTGCAGTACAGAAGTTATGATCGTCAATTGATGCATTGCATACATTGCATCATATGTCTTTCATTTAGATTAATTTTATATCAATAAATGCTACTAAGGTATGTGTTTAGTCTTATTTACAGAATACAAGGACCTGAATGCAAATTACCCATATCCCGAGCATAAACGCGTGCAAGAGACTCATTTCTATCATAAAGACCAAAGTCAAGATTATCGGGATTCAAATGGAAGTCCAATTCCAAGCATAAAATTATTGAAGACCTAATTACAAAAAGGCCAAGGACTTAAGCACAAAAGGAGCCAGGGACTTAATTGAAAAAAGCCAAGGACCTAATTGCAAATTACGAGTAGCTTTTTTTATTATGGAGAAAGTCTAAAGAAAAATCAATGTGGATCTCCAAATATATAAAGAAATAAAGTTGGAGCTCAAAAGAAAGGAAAGAATCAATCCAGACGCACAAAGGAGGATTAAATCATACCATAAACACACAGCAAAAATCCAGATCCAATCAAAGCATATTGTGCGGCGATTTAGCCGCACGTTACATGTATTGTGCGGCGATTCCGCCGCACCCCTGTCGATCCGCGCCTCTGAATTTTGTCCAGTCGTGGTGTGACGCGTGTACTTTCCAATTTTATAATTAGGTCCCTTGTATCGGCTATAAATAGCCCCGAGAACGATGTTTTGAGGAGTTCTTGCTTTGACCCATTATTTAGCAATAAAATTCTGTTGGTTTATTTTGTGTTTTTACTTTTCTTTCTTAGTTTCTCTAGGACCCATTCTCCTCCTCTCCATCTATGAGTTTCTAACTCTCTCCAAAGGGTGGGGGTGACGGATTTAGGGTGATGAGAAGAAGAATTAGGTTATTATTTTAAGTTCGTGTTAATATATTTTGATTACTTGAGTTTATGTTAAATCATTTATCATGTAATGCTTCATAACTAATGTGATTTATTATAAGTTTCAGAATTCTCTAATCAAAACCCGACATCTAAACCTCCACCCGCTGGACTCCCATTCATAGTTGTTTTCTTCTTAGTTTGTTTTGTTGTTCTTGCTTTAGATAATTAAAAAGACCAAAAATCTCAAACCAACCTTATTATTGTTCTCTCTTTCTCTCCTTAATCGAAAACCACAAAAAATAACAATATCTCTCCCTCCTTGTGTTCGACCCGTACTTGCCACCGCTTCATCGCGGCCGTGCACTTGCGGTATAAATTTAATTCTCATCAAACTTTTGGCGCCGTTGCCGGGGAGGCGACGAAGATTTTTGTTTATTTTAGTGATTTCGATTTTTTTGTTTATCGTGTGCGCGATCTAATTATTTGGATTTGCGTTACAGGAGACAACAGAGTGCGCGGTGAAAACCGAGCACATTTGGAGCAAAACGGGCGGCGAAAACGCCGCATCTCAAGAGCAACTTGCGGCGAATCTGCCGCACACCTGAAGCATCTGAGCTTCAAATTTTTCTGGGACGCGACTCATCTCTGGGTGGACGCGTAGATCTACTGGAAATTTTCGAGAGCGGGCGGTGAACCCGACTGACCGTGCTTAGGTAACCTTTGTTGCCTTTTTCCTCGTAATTTCTAGTTTCGGAAAATTTCCTTTTCGTAGAACTACACGTGTTAAGCTCAAATTCCATAACTAGCAATAATTCAACTCTGACCTAAAAATTGGCAAAACTAGAAGAACTTAGTGCATGCATCATATAATGTTTTGTTTGCATTATTCTTGCTAAATTCTTGCAAATTAATTCTTGTTGAAGAGTGCTGGAGGCAAGGTAGGTATCGCGGTTTTTATCGATTGCATTTAAGCATATAATCTAATTTGCATACAACCTTGCAATGCCCCCCCCCCACTAAAGACCATCGTTTGACTATCTTTGCTAGATTTAAGTTCAACTATCTTAAGGGCAACTCCGTAGGAAAAGATACGGTGGGGATTTCATCACCTTTCCGTGGCCCACAAATCACAATCCTAAAGTGTCACCCAAGCTTTAAAATTAAAATCAATTAGACATTGACCCCTAAGGACTCGGACTCAATTAAGGAGGAGATTGGTTTGACTTGCTATGACTTGAAGCTGATTGAATTCAATTTGGTGTCTAGAAAGTATTTTTGTGTTGACGTAAGTATTCCAAGCGAAGTGGTTGTCTAATTGGCACCGACTCTGTCGGAAGCGCCCCCACTAGCTATACACTGCCTGGCCAATTTGGTTTGATTAGTGAGGGAGGTGAATCAAGCAAATCAATTCGACTCAACCAGTTAGGAGTCGTCTAGATTTAAGCGACACTAGGTCTAGGATTGTTTGAACCGTGCTTGCTTAGGAAATTTCTGACCGACCATCTTTTCTATCTTTAGAGTTAAGTTTCCCTTCTCATCTGAGTCTTCTTTCTCTTCTCACCTCAATTCTCTAGATTAGGATTCCCTTCTCATCTTTCCCCATTCTATTGTTTGTTTCCTTTTTTTTGAAAAAAAAATTTTTAAAAAAACAAAAAAACGAAAAAAAATAATTTTGTAATTGATTCTTGAATTTGAATTTGGAATTTAAATTTGGAATTTGAATTCAAAAATTAATTCAAACTGGTGCACTCATATTTGGGTTCGGGACTTGAACAATCGGCTCTCACGAGTTCATCTAGATTCCAGTCAATAGCTTAGCCCCAATCCATCTGCTGCACCACCTCACCCGGATCCAATGCGTGAGAATGTTGTGAACCCACCCGCAACTCTGAGGGATCGATGCTACCCAGCGATGGCTGCTCAGCCATCGTGCATCGTTATGCCCACCATACAGGGTCGCGACTTCGAACTTAAGGCATAATACATGAGTATGTTGCCTAAGTTCACCTCTTGGGAAGACTCATATCTTCCTTAGAGAATTTGAGGAAATTTGCTCTCTTACGCAATACCAGCATATCTCTGAGGAGGCAGTACGTCTGAAATTCGTGCCTCTAGCACTGAAGGACGACGCTAAGAAATGGCTATATAGTCTAGCCGAAAGATCTATTAGGAGTTGGGCTGAGTTTGTTCATGTATTCCTAAAAAAATATTTCCCCAACCATAAGACTATGAGGATTAGGAATGAAATTGTTGCATTCGTTCAATCTGAGAGCGAGCCGTTCTATTCCTATCTAGAAAGATTTAAAAGTGTGTTGACCCAATGCCCTCATCACGGAATTCCAAGATGGCAACTGTGCCAAATTTTTTATGATGGATTGACACCCACATCTAGGGTTATGGTAGAATCTGTATAACCAAAATGAACGCGTACAAGAGACTCATTTCTATCATAAAGACCAAAGTCAAGATTATCGGGATTCAATTGGAAGTCCAAATCCAAGCATAAAAGCATTCAAGACCTAATTACAAAAAGGCCAAGGACTTAAGCACAAAAGAAGCCAGAGACTTAATTGCAAAAGGCCAAGGACCTAATTGCAAATTACGAGTAGCTTTTATTATTATGGAGAAAGTCTAAAGAAAAATCAATGTGGATCTCCAAATATATAAAGAAATAAAGTTGGAGCTCAAAAGAAAGGAAAGAATCAATCCAGACGCACAAAGGAGGATTAAATCATACCATAAACACACAGGAAAAATCCAGATCCAATCAGAGCATATTGTGCGGCGATTTAGCCGCACGTTACATGTATTGTGCGGCGATTCCGCCGCACCCCTGTCGATCCGCGCCTCCGAATTTTGTCCAGTCGTGGTGTGACGCGTGTACTTTCCAATTTTATACTTAGGTCCCTTGTATCGGCTATAAATAGCCCCTAGAACGATGTTTTGAGGAGTTCTTGCTTTGACCCATTATTTAGCAATAAAATTCTGTTGGTTTATTTTTTGTTTTTACTTTTCTTTCTTAGTTTCTCTAGGACCCCTTCTCCTCCTCTTCATCCATGAGTTTCTAACTCTCTCCAAAGGGTGGGGGTGACGGTTTAGGGTGATGAGAAGAAGAATTAGGTTATTATTTTAAGTTCGTGTTAGTATATTTTGATTACTTGAGTTTATGTTAAATCATTTATCATGTAATGCTTCATAACTAATGTGATTTATTATAAGTTTCAGAATTCTCTAATCAAAACCCGACATCTAAACCTCCACCCGCTGGACTCCCATTCATAGTTGTTTTCTTCTTAGTTTGTTTTGTTGTTCTTGCTTTAGATAATTAAAAAGACCAAAAAACTCAAACCAACCTTATTATTGTTCTCTCTTTCTCTCCTTAATCGAAAACCACAAAAAATAACAATATCTCTCCCTCCTTGTGTTCGACCCGTACTTGCCACCGCTTCATCGCGGCCGTGCACTTGCGGTATAAATTTAATTCTCATCATCAATCCAAACTCTCCAACCAACAGGCTGGTGGGTCAGAACGAGGTCAAGAACATCGTTATGTATGTCCGACTCACCAGGCAAACAAAAAGTGGGTCTCTCACCCAAGGTATCCTCCAAGGAACTCCTAATACCCTCGTTAGCAATGTAGTTGTTTGATGTTCCATCATTTCCAAGATGATCAGGAACAATAGTGAGAGGCAAACTCTCATCAGGTTGTTTGGAATTAAGGGTAGTAGGGAGCTCTTGCCCCACTAGAGGTGAGTCCTTAAGAGTCACAACATGAAGATTATGTGGCTCAAGGGCCACAGGACAAAAGGATAAGGCACAATCCTGTACCGACTCATAATGAAGCTGGTCCATGTTATTCTCAATTTGGATTGAATCTCCAACCATGTGATTGTGAATTGAAACCCCAAGTCCCTCAGGATGACTAGACGTTTGACTTTGAAAGATTGTGCTTTGAATTTGTGGATGTGGTGGTGGTTCGATATCAAAAGATGAATCCTCATGTTGACAAGAAAAGTTACTCACCTCACGTTCATGTAATTGTTCTGTCATTTGACCTACTTGCATTTCCATATTTTGCAAGGAATTGAAGTTGGACTTCAATAAATTTTGAGTGGTTTCCATGAACGTTTGGAGGGTTTGTTCTAAAGAATCAAGTCTGGGGTCAACTGTGAGTTCCAAGTCAGAGCTTGGGAAATTTTGGGGTTGGGTATTGATGGGATGAGAATGAGTCCAATGATTTGCAGTGGGCTGTTGGTAGACTTCTGGGTATTCTGGAGGAGGGTACTGGGCTGGAAATGATGTATAAGAATTTGAATAAGAATTGTCTCCCCACGAATCCATCCCTCTCGGGTTGTACGCGGATGCGTAATGGTCATATTGAGCATTTTGGGAAAAGGTATGCTCATACTTATGCTCTGGGGGAACAAAAGGGCATTCCCCGATAACATGACCACGCAACCCACAACAGTCGCACGGTATGGCTACTGGAGCCACCGGTGCACTCATGTCGTCTACAGCACGCAAGAAAGAGGCCAAAGTTTCTTGCAATGTCTCAGTTTCATGACCAACATATGATCCGACATAACTAGATGGTGGTCTAGCAGTCGGTGCCTCTCATATTACCCCAATATGAAGAATGCTCAGTCACACAATTAAGATTGTCCCAACCATACGAGGTGCTTGTCTGAGGCACCCCAGGTTGCATGGGTTCGGAGTACCAGGGAGAATTGTCCTGGTCCCAATAATGATATGGATGGTCTCCCATGTAACCCTCCATCACGACAAAGAACTCTCGAGTCGCTCACTCTCACCACCACGAGGCTAAAGCTCGCAAAAAGTGCTCGACTCTACCCTAAAACGCTAACAGAGAGTGTAAAGGGGAGGAGACTAGAACGTAGAAGTAGGTGAGAAGAAGATGACTCAGAGGAGAAGGGAAGAATCCCTAAAGCTAGCGTGGGTAAAGGGTGAGGATAGAAGCCTAGTCTAGCAATCACGGCTCAAACAAGTTTAGGTTGGCTATGGGTCCTTACAGCTAGACGACGCGTAACTGCGAGGTCACACGGCCTCAACACGCCTCATCTCCCTATGACGACGACCACAATGCCCAGCAAGTGAGCCAAGATCCAGAGATCTCGTCTGTCTTACTATCGACAAAGTGGGCGACGCCGATCAGGCTATGACGGTCGTGACCAGATCACTCTCCTAATGCGCCCGAGTCCTAATGGCCAATGTCTACTTGCTTTTAGATTAAGCCTTTTACTTGAGTGTGCTTTTTGGGGCTAAGGGAGGGGTGATGAAATCCCCACCTTATCTTTGAAGACTATAGGTGATGCCCCTTAAAGATGTTTTTGAAATCTTAGACTAACAAGCAACTCACCAAACTCTTGTTTCAATATAATTCCTACTCACTAATGCATGGTCATACAAAATAAATGAATGAGAGTAGGAAATGCGTACCTCACGCCAACACTCATCAGCTGAAAGTAAGCTAAAACAAAAAGACAACTACGTGCCTAAGTCAAGTACATGATGCGTGACCTAAACAAGTAAGAATGTCTAATCTTTTGCTTTAGATTTTAAGGCCAAGTTGATTAATGGGGATTGATTTAATGAACTTGGACCAAACTACAAGTCACAGCATGCAAAATAGTGCTCCCAGATAACTACAATGAACAAAACAACAACCAGAACAAAATTGAGAGATTTTGAGGCTCACCAGGCCGCCAATTGGCGGTCCCAGACCGCTGATTGGCGGTCATTGTGGGGTCTTTTGCTCTCCAATTCCTCCAGTCGCTTCCCCTTGAGCTCTAGGGTCCCTGAAACACACAAAAACTAAAAAACAATTAAAACCACTCGAATCGTCCAAACCAAAGTTTGAACAGAGCACCTCCCCGGCAACGGTGCCAAAAACTTGATTGAACGTTTTATAATTAACCACAAGTGCACGGCCGCGTTGAAGCGGTGGCAAATACGGGTCGATCCACAGGGAGGTGTGTCGACTTTAGTTTGTGCGAAGGCGAGTGGGAAAGAAAGAAGAGAAAGGAGTTATGGTCAAACTACACTACAATGCGAAAAAGAAATGGAAGATAAGCAATAAAACTAAACCCCAAAGGAGGTAGAGAAAGAATGTGAATACAAATATATGTGTATGTGTGTGTGTTCAATTAAGCTCATCACAACATGTAGTGTATGAAAATCATAAAACTAAATCCAACTTTGCATCCACATGAAATAAGATAAGATCATATCATTAAAACATACCAGACAATAATTGGAATGATGCTAAATGAACTCATGTATAAAGACTAGACCCTATTATGCCTCCATATGAAATAAGATAACCCAATATCATAAAAACATACAAGGCATTAACCAAGGTAAAGGCAACAAGAGCACATACACTACAAGTCATGTTTCCTATATTAATTCCATCCTTATCCTTACATCATCATTCCCCAAAAAATAGGTCCACTAGTCTAAGCATATGCTAAGCTTCATTCAAGAGCATTAGCATATCAAAGACAAGAGTGAAATCTCATTAGATGGTTATGGAAATCATATAAGGCTCAAGGGATTAAGATAACACACACCTAATACATCACATCATATATTTCTCCACCCCCCAAATGGGGATGGAACTACTCACTAATCATTACACTAACTACATTAACAAAATGAAACATTGTACTGAAATGAAATTAACCTAAGCAAGTAAAAAATATTAAAGAAGTTAAAAGGAAAGGAAAATAAAACTAAAGAAGCATGCAAAATTAAAAGACAAGATTAAAAGAAACTAAGAACAATTATTTTATTAAAATGACTCACATTGAAGGTAGCACTCTTCTCCACCTTGAGTTTTGCTTCAAGGCTTACTCCAAGTAGAGAGAATGCCACCAAGCAATGGGTAGTTACAATGGAAGGTGAAGAGTTCTATTTATAGCCATAGAAAAAGGTACTCCGGGACAATCCCCCGGTTTGGGACTAAGCGCATACCATAAATGGACTACATACATGCTAATACAACACCCGACCAAGCCTTATCGGGTTTGGATCAAAATGGACCACCAATTGGCGGTCTTGGACCGCTAATTGGCGGTCTATTAGTGTTGGATCGTGTCTGGATTTTGGTGGTTCTGGATTGATTTCTTGGTCTTCGATGAACCCCATTCGGTTGTTGATGGTTGGGCCCAGATTTAATTGCCAAAATACTCCTCATGATGGTGTGGAGTTTCCTGATTTGCTCATTGGTCCTTTAGGCTTTCATCCAGGTCCTTCCCTCTTGCATCTTAGTCCTCAAGTCTTGCAACTCAGTCATTTTCCTTGCTTCTAGGTCATTTATGCATCTTCTCCTCAATCCCGTTTATTCCTAAAACTTAAACATGAAACTCGTTACGTAGCATTGTTTAGGCTCAAGATAATGGATATAAGACACAAATATATGCATGATATGATGTCAATCACGTACCATGCTTTGGGAGACTATTTCAGCCCGTAAATAGATTTGTGGAGTTTGCATACCTAATTTTGAAGGGAGTTATACCCTAGAGGAGGAGTCATGTAGACTTCATCTTCCAGAGATCCTTGAAGAAAGACATTCCGAACATCAAATTGATAGATAGAGCCCATCCATAATTAATAGCAATAGAAGGAAGGATTCTTACAATGTTCATTTTGGCTATAGGGCAAAGATCTCTAGGTAATCAAGTCCATAGGTTTGGGTGTATCCTTTAGCAACCAGTCTAGCCTTATATCAGTCAATGGAATCGTTATTATCGTACTTAATTTTGTATGTCCTACAGGTTTTATTTCAGGTTTTGAAGGGACCGTTTAGTACAGGTTTTATTTCATTACGAGTACAAGTTTAGTTTTTTTTAGTGCTTCTAGTTCATCTTTCATGGCTTTCACCCAATTTTGATCTCTAAGGGCTTTATGGTAGGAGGTAGGTTCACTAGATTTATCAATTACATTCAAAAATGAGTAATAAGAAGGGGTTATGGTACTGTAGGAAATGTAATCCTGGATGGGTAAGTTGCATTGTAGGTGATGAAATCTTAAAGATGAGATGGGTGTTCGGATGGGTCGTGTAGACCTTCTGGCGAGAGTTCCATCGTGTTCGACATTGAGCTCACCTGTGGTACGTGTAATCTGTTCATCTCTCCCGGCTTGAGGAACATGATTTTCCTCAAGGGAAGGAGATAGATCAACCATATCAATGGTCGGGAGAGGAGGTGTCTCACCTGGTGGAGTAGTGTTAAAAGATTCGAAGTATGATTCATTATCGAAAAAAGAGACATCTATAGAAATGTAAAGTTTGCAAGTCACAGGATCATAACATTTGTACCCTTTCATTTGAAAGGAAATGCTTTTGATAGAGAGGGAATCAAATTTATCAATTTGTTTTTTATGAACATAACAAGTGCAACCAAAAATCTTAAGGTGATCAATGCTCATTTGTCTACCATTAGGAATTTCTAGAGGTTGTTTGTTTTCAATGACAAGACTAGGGAGTCAATTGATAAGATAAACCACGGTTAAAATGGCTTCAGACCAAAAAATCTTGGGTACATGAGTTTGAAATAACAAGGATCTAGTAACATTCAGGAGATGACAGTTTTTCATTTCAGAGATATTGTTTTGTTCAGGTGTGTTAATGCAGGTAGCTTGATGAAAAATGTTTTTTTGTTTAAAAAAATTGAAATATGTTACTACGAATCGTAGAAAATACGTAAAAAATACTGGTGTATTCAGAATCGTTATCAGATTGAAGGATTTTAATCTAGTATCATACATATTTTCTACGAAAGCAACATACTTACAAAAAGTAGAAAAAACATCAATTTTAGATTTTAGCAAGAATAACCAAGTGGTACAAGAGAAATCATCTATAAAAATAATGAAATATTTAAAACCGTTATAAGATTCAACTGGGATAGGTCCCGAGATGTCAAAGTGTATCATGTCCAGAGGTTTTCTCGTCTGAGTTGTTGAAGAATGGAAGGGCAACCTGGTCTTTTGCTAGGCAACATGTCTCGCAACATATATCAATATTTAAATTCAAACTAGGTCGTAATTGTTTTAAAATGGGAAAAGATGGGTGTCCCGTGCGTTTATGCCAAAGATTTGGTGTCTGAAAATACACATTATTAGCAACTAAAATAATTATTTGAGTCTAAAACATATAAGCCATTAACAAGCGAGCCTCTACCCATCATCTTCTCTGACGTTTGGTCCTAAAATAGCACATCAAATGGTGTAAAAATCACATTGCAATTTAAATTTCTAGTGATCCATGCTACAGATAGAAGAAGATTGGACGTGAATTTCGGGACATATAAAACCTTTTCAATCATGTTGTTTAGTAATTGTGATTCTCCAATTCAATTAATTCTGACTTGATTTCCATTGGCAACGATGACAAATTTATTCATATTAGGGTCATAATAAGTATTGCTTAGCAGGTTTTTGTTTCCAATCATATGATCAGTGGCTGTAGTGTCTATAATCCATGAATTTATGAAATTAGTAAGATTTACAACGGAATTATGTGGATTAATACCTGATTGACTCTGATTTCGACCAGATATTTGAACAAGACTGTTGGCGTGAGCTAACACATGATTGAGCTCCTCCTGAACCGACCTAGGCCCATGCAACCAACGTTCTGCTGGTGTACGCACCCTTACACTCACACTCGTACTCGGATCCGGGGCCACCTGACCGCTTGTGTTGTTCCGAAAGTCAAATATTGGATAATCCACGTAAGAGTCAGAGATTTGAACCCCAACTTCCTGAGTTCGACCTGATCTGCACCCATTTTTGGTATTCGCCCCCAAAGTTAGGGTTAGGGTTCTGGTCTGGCTTGTCATTGCCACTCAGTCCTCTATTATCGCCCCTTTGTCTTTGTGGCCATCCTTGGGTGGTCGGAGGTGCGGGTAGAGGAACCAGCAGCAGTCGTGGTTGTGGCCTTGCTTCTTGCAGTTGTCGCAGTGCTCATCTCTTCTCCTCCCGAACTTCCCTTTGTTTTTTGTGTGTTGGTTTTGATGGTTTGTGGCGGCGAATGCTTGATTTTCTTTTTCTGTGTTTTGGTGCATGCCTTTCCTTCAGGTTTCATCTCGTTGTACCATTGCTATGATCTGGCTGAGGGGCGGAAGCTTTGATGAGGACAGGATTTGCGACCTTAGAGTCTCGTAGGTAGGGTCGAGTCCCAGGAGGAAGTGGTAGATGCGGCCTTGCTCGGCTCTTTCCTGGATGATCTTGGGGTCTGTGCTCGACGTCTTTTGAGGACACCAAGATATTCGGTGATGGATTTTTGCCCTTGTCTTGTTTGTGCGAGTTGTTGCTTTATTTTAGGGGTGTGCATCCGGTCCAAACTGGACCGGACCATCAAAAAAGCATGGTGGCAATCCGGTGTGAACTCAAAAATTGCATCCTTAGCCAACAAGGCAGTGGGAGATCGAGAAATTTTGCTAAAATCCCGAATGAAGCGCCGATAGAATCCAGCATGCCCCAAAAAGGTGTGGATATCATTCACATTACACGGAGGTGGGAGATTAGCAATATCACCCAGGGATTGATCTCAATTCCCCTACTTGAGACCACATGTCCAACAACAATAACTCGCTTCACCACGAAGTGACATTTCTCCCAATTGAGAGCGAGGTTCTTCTCACAGCATCACTTGACAAGACTCAAGTAATGAAGGCACTCATCGAAGAAAGTGCCAAATATGGAAAAGTCGTCCATCAAAATCTCAAGGAAACACTCTACCATATCTGAGAAGATATTGATCATACACCTTTGAAACGTGGTCGGTGCATTACAAAACCCAAAGGGCATGCGACGGTAGGCAAACGTTCCAAAAGGACATGTAAATGTGATTTTCTCTTGATCCTCGGGGGCGATGGGAATTTGGTTGTAACCAGAGTATCCATCAATAAAGCAATAATACTCATGTCCGGCCAACCTTTCCAACATCTAATCAATGAATGGCAATGGGAAATGATCTCTCTCGTTGCCGCATTGAGCTTGCGATAATCAACGTAAACTCGCCAGCCAGTTTGCAGGCGTGGTTGTATAAGCTCATTATGCTCATTCTCAACAACTGACACGCTTGACTTCTTGGGAACCACATGGGCAGGACTCACCCACGAACTATCATAGATAGGATAGATTATACCATGATCCAAGTACTTAAGAACCTCTTTTCGAACGGCTTCCTTCTGCATAGGATTCAATCTTCGTGGTCGGTCCCCGCAGGGACTAGAATTCTCTTCCATGTGGATCCGATGTTGGACAATACCAGGGCTAATTCATTTGATGTCCTTCAAGGACCACCCGATAGCCGCTCTGTTTTCAAAGAGCAGTTTTTTGAGGGCGACCTCATAATATTTGCAAGATCAGAAACAATAATGAGTGGTAAGGTCTCTGTTAGGATCTATGACCCTCTAATCGATAGAAAAATGCGGAATTAAAAATACTAATCGAAGGATTAAGGAAGAGACAATTGCAAACCACAAATAATGACGATGCCGGAGTTTAGAGAGGTTCGGCACCCACATCCGGGTCCTAGTCCTCCTCGCAAGCCTCCCTCGATCCCCCGAGCCTCGCTTACGGTTCCACTAACCGATATCCGTTTTGGGCCGAGACCAACGCCGTTTATAACACCGAGCCTCGCGAACAACCTCGCCTCGCTCGTGTCTCCTCTCACAACCCGAGAGGGAGCTTCCTCGAATCTTTGACAACTCTTTGATTCTTTGATATGGAAGTTGAATCACACTCTAACTAACACTCTATACTTGAGCACACTTGGATATGATATTGAATTGGATATGCAAGTGGTAAAGTTTAGGCTTGAGTGTTATGGATTGAGAGCTTGAAGATGGAGAGGATTTGGCTTTGAGTATTGGATAGATAGGAAGTGTTCAAGATATCCAAAGCAACCAAATGAGGTCCTATTTATAAGCTTTCAAGCTCATATAGCCGTTTGGGAGTTGGTGGTGAATGGACCAATGAGAAAGCAAGATGTGACCTAAGTTCGTCCAGAAATCGAGACAGATTCGATCGACCGTTATCCACACGGTAGTCCGAAACATTGGTCTGAACTATGCACTCGGTTGACCGATTAAGTATCGGATCACCGTTCACCAACCTCCAGTAGCTTTTATCTATTTAGCCCTAATTAAATTCGGTTCACCGAAGTCCATTCGGTTCACCGTTCCAAGGTGGACAGTAGAATTGATTGGGCTCTGATCTACTCACGTTTGGTTGACCGTGTATACTTCGGTAGACCGAAGTAGCGCGGGAATTGCGCTGACAATGCGTGGGAAATTGTTGTATCGATAACGGTCAAGTTAAATAGCCGTTGGGCTCCTAAAGCGAATTAGGATTTGGTAGACCGAAGTGTGTACGGTCGTCCGAAGTGGGTCAAGTTAATTGGGCTCTAGGGTCTTGATTTGATTGCGACCGTTGGAGCAAAGTCCAAAATGGGTCCAAGGCTATTCGGTCAACCGAAGGTGTTTCGGTCTTCCTTAGGGGCAATTCCAGAGAACACCTAAGTTTTACTGGTGGGAAGAATTCGGCTATCCGACAGGTGATCGGTGGACCGAACTAGGTAGGATTCGGTTTACCGATGCATGAAGGGACAGAATCCTAGTGCTCAAGTTTACATTACACCTTATGGACTCAATAAATATAAAAGTTACATGTTTTGATCCAAAGCTTTGATTACAGGTCTTGAGTCTTGATGTCTTTGTCCCAATGCTCATTCCCTTGATTGTTTTGATCAACCTATTAAGATGATTGCAAGTATACAAATATATATGCAATGCATGTAATCGTGTTTGCTCACTTTGATTGATTAGGTTGATTGATTAAGATTAGTTTAATTAATCATCAAAATTAATATGGATTAAGGCCAAAAAGCCAACAGTCTCATTATCCTTTAAAAAGATGTATTTAAGGTTATCGGTGAGCGGTTTAAGCTCGACCGGAGGTGGGTCCTTGTTGGATTTAGAGTTAATTTGAAGTGGCTTAAGGGCCATATGGTAAGAGGAGCAAACACCCAGATGTGTCTCCTCTTCCAGAAGTTCACAGGCATATTCCTCAAAATCATCTTCAATCGCAACGTGGTCATTTGGTACCTCAATAAAATGTCGATATGAGTCGAACATGCCCAATGACTCAAGCTCATTTGTGTCCTCAATGAAAGTGTCTCCGACAACATCGTCGAAGAGCCCAGGTTGCTTACCAAGATTAAAAATGTTGAAATCCCCCGGGCGGTTTCCAAAAGACAACCTCATCAAGCCATTGCGACAATTGATCGAAGCACTAGATCTCGCAAGAAATGGCCTCCCCAAGGATCACTGGAATTTGTCCTTATGGGTTGGACACAGGTTCAGTATCCAAGATGATGAAATCAACTGGGCATACGAACTCACCCACTTTAATAAGGACATCCTCCACACTTACTCATGGAATCTCGACGTATATGTCACCTAACTGGAGGGTTGTCCTCGTTACCTTAAGATAGCCTATATTCCAAGGTTGATATGGATAGAGTAGGGCAGGAGGTTCACAGATGCTCCCAAATCCAATAGAGCTTGAGAATTTGTCACATTACAGATCATGCAAGAAACAGTTGGACAACCGAGGTCCTTGTATTTGACTTGCATGGGATGTGTCAACATCGAACTCACATTGGTGGTAAGAAATGCCTTTTGGGGAACATTTGTTCTCCTTTTAACGGTACAAAGGTCCTTAAGGAACTTGGCAAACGGAAGCATTTGCTGAACAACGTCCAACAACAGAATGTTCACCTTGACTTGCCGAAGTACCTCAACGATTTTGTCCCGATGCTCATCGCATTTTTAGTCAACCTATGAGGAAATGGTGCCTTGGGGACATAACTATCAGGATGAGGAGTCTCAGAATTGGGTTCCTTGAAAGACTCACTACCCTCCTCGGAAGAGTCACCAACAGGGTTGGATTCAGGCATTTCCACATTGTTGTCAACAACCCTTCCCGATCTTAAGGTATGGACAACATTTGCATGTTGGGAAGGGTCATCTTCAACACTATGCACATTCTGCCTAGCCTGAGTCGGTTGACCCCTGGGATTTACCACAGGTTGACTCGGCAACTGACCATTCTCACGTTCATAGAACGGATGAGCTAACTGGATAACTTGCATTTCCAAAGCTTTGGATGTACTTTGCATGCTCTACATGAACACTTGAAGGGTTTGATCAGTAGAGGGGTCATTTGGTTCAACCCGCTGGAGTAGTGAAGTTTGGTTAGAATAACCTGACAATGAGGCATGAGGATGGTGGTAATTATGGTGTTGAGACCTTTGATGTGGGAGTTGGTAGGTCGCCGATGGGCATGGAGGTTGATAAGGTTGAGGTTGAGGTTGAGCTTTAGTGTGTGAGCTCTGATTGTGGCCCCCACTAGGACCCCAAGAGAAGTTAGGATGGTTACGTCATCCAAGGTTGTAGTAGTGACTGTAAGGGTCATTACGGGGCATCTATTAAAACATCGCATTTGCATGGTCAGTATCCCTTGGAGTGTAAGCACATTCCAAGTCATTACGCGTAATCGATGGGTTTCATTTGGAAATCACCCTGACACATCGACTCCAACAATGTGCGGGTGTTGTAGTTGAGGCTCGCATAAACAATCTGACATAGTTGCCATAGCTCGAGTCCATGATGAGGGCACTGCTAGAGAAGGTCTTTAAATCTCTCAAAGAAGGCTTGAAAAGATTCGGTCTCAGTCTAATATATTTGATATATCTGGTGCCGTATCTGTTGAGTTTTCCTTTACGGGAAAAATCTCTTCAGAAAGACGATCACAAATTCATCCCAAGACCTAATAGAGCTCGCCGGGAGGTTGTTCATCCATTTCTTCGCGTTATCCTTCAACATGAAAAAAATCATCCTCAACCGGACAAAATCCTCATCAAGTTGTTGGAGCTTGAACATGGAGCATACCTCCTCGAATTTACGTATAAAAATATACGGATCGTCCTTATTGCCAGTGAAGATAGGAAGCATGCTCACATATTGAGGTTTCAACTCATAGTTGTCCCCGCGAGCCGGTGGGAGAACTGTGCAAGAAGGTTGCGCGGCCCGAACAGAATGTGTCTGCCCCCACAGAGTCATCGCTCTATCCTGTCGAGCTAAAGGTGTTGGTGCACCAAGAACTTGATCCTGACTGAATCAGTCTTCCTCCTGAGTCGGAGGAGGAGGAGAAGGAGGTCTACGTGGTGGTGGGAGCCGACCGATGTATTCTATGTATAGAACCAGGTCTCCCCCATCGCCACGAGACGACTTGGCGTCATGCTCCAAAGGAGCATGAGGCGGAGTTGGGTGACACCTACCTCGTCCATCTTAGACAAATGCACTCTCTCAAGTCGAGCGCTTTCACAAGAATGATCCCAGCCTCGGGTTCACTCAACTCGACTCTAAAACAACACATAATTGAAGGTGTAATCAGAGGAGGAGACTACAACGAAGAATATAGAGGAGGAGAAGCACACAAGGAAGAATACCTAGAGCTAGCATGGGTAGTGGGAGAAGGTAGAAGTACACAAGCAAGCAAGGCTGAAACAGCTTACGGCTATAGTCCTTAGGCTAGATGACACCTAACTTCAAGATCACTAGTCTCGACACACCTCAGCTCCCTACAACGAAAACCACAATGCCCAGCAAGCGATACCAGATCTGAAGATCCTTTACCTCCTACTATCAATAAAGCAAGCGACGCCAATCAGGTCATGACGGTCACAACTGGATCACTCTCCTAGTGCGTCTGAAATCCTTAGGGGTCAATGTCTACTTGCTTTTAGAATTAAGGCTTTGATTAGTGTGATTTTTGGGTCTAAGAAAAGGGTAATGAAATCCTCCACCTTATCTTGTATGGGACAACCCCTCCTTAGTTGTGTTTTGGAGTCTTAATCTACAAATCAACTCTCCAAACAAATGCTCAACTCACACTTGTTGCAATGCAATTCCTACTAACTAATGCATGGTCATACAAAATGCATGAATGAGAGTAGGAAATGTGTACCTCACGTCAGCGCTCAACAACTGAGAGTAAATCTAAAACAAAAGACAAACTACGTGCCTAAGTCAAGTATATGATGCATGACCTAAACAAGCAAGAATGCCTAGTCTTTTGCTTTGGATTTTAGTGGCTAAGTTGATTAAAGGGGATTGATTATTGATCAGGGGGCAAGCTACAGGTCAGAACATGCCAAATAAGCCCCAGACCTTGCTATTTAATGTAGAAAAAACCAGAAAGAAGTAGAGAGCAAACTGAGCTCACCAGGGCACTAGTTGGCGGTCTACCACCGCTGATTGGTTGTTTGTTTACCTATGTTCCCCTCCAAACTTCTTCTGGTGACGTTGCTTGATCTTTAGAGCCTCCTAAAACAAAGAACAACTACAAACAAAAAATTAAACTCACTCGAATCGTCCAAACCAGAGTCTGGACAGAGCACCTCCCAGGCAATGGCGCCAAAAACTTGATGTGTTCGTTTTAAATACCGCAAGTCCACGACGTTGGCGAAGACGTAGAAAATACGGGTCAATCCACAAAGAGGTGTGTCAACTGTGGTTCGTTCGAAGGCAAGTGGGAAAAGATGGGATAAGAAGTTGATTACACTAAACTATGCTACGCTCCACTAGTAAGCAACAAACTAAGACAACAAAAGCAAGCAGCAATGAAACTAAACTAACTAATAAAGCAAGCTGAATTCAAGAAGAGAAACCCCTAAGAGGTGGAGTGTGTGTACACATGAAATAAGTAATCATGAATGCATTCAATAGAGCACAAGTGTAGGTAATGTTGCTATGCAGAGGAAGTACCTAATGGCAAGACCTATCATCCAAATCACTAACCTAGTTTATTAATATGAGCATAAACAAGTTTCTTATTAAGAACCTAAACAAGCATGGGATGTACCTAATGGTTATGGCAGAAACTATCAAGTTAATATTCTTTTTAATTCAAACAAGCATACTCACATTCATCACATAAAACAACATATAGCATTCATTCCATTCTACATGACATGTATAAACATCAACTCCACCCCCAAAGGGGGATGGAACTACTCACACATTATTAAGCTAACATTCATATTAAGAAAGAATGCATGCTAATTAATTCCGTGAAGATTAAAACAAACGTAATTAACTAAGCATGCAAGAACTAAAAGAAACAACAAGGAACTAACAAAACATTCTTTATTTCTAACTCACATTACAAGTAGCATCTCTCCACTAGAATTTTGCTCCAAGGCTTTACTCTACGTAGAGAGAATGGACACCAAGAGAGGAGATGTATTACAAAGGAGGAGAAAGAGTTCTATTTATAGCCATGAAAAAAGGTAACCTGGGACAACCCCCCGGTATGGGACTAATTGCATGCTATAAATAGACATAAAACAAAATAATCCACCACCCGACTAAGATATGAATACTTTGAAGCCATCTGGACCGCTGATTGGCGGTATGGATCCGCCAATTGGCGGTCTGGATGTCTTTGATCGAGTGTGGATTTCGGTGGCTTGATTTCTTGATGTTTGATGAACCTGATTTGGTTTTTAATGTTTAGGCCCGGATCTAATTGCTAAAATACTCCTTATGATGGTCTGGAACTTCTTAATTTGCTCATTGGTCCTTTTGGTTTACATCTGGGTCATTCTCTCTTGCATCTCAGTCCATAAGTCTTGCAATTCAGTCTTTTTCCTTGCTTTTAAGTCATTTTTGAGTCTGTTCCTCTCAAACCAATTTATTCATGAAACTTAAATATATGACTCGTTACGTAGCATTGCTTAGGCTAAAAATAAATGATATAAGACACAAATATATGCATGATATGATGTCAATCACCATACAAGTTATGGGTCTCGTACCACAACTCTTTTGTTGAGTTTGAGTAGATGAAAAGGTCTACGATCGGTGGTTGCATGGATTTTAAGATCCATGTGATCACCAGATGATCCGCGGCCCGCCACTCCGCGGTTTTTGTGTTGTCGGTCAGCTTTTGGGTATCTCCGGTGTTGTGGCCTAACTTGCCCTTGCCACTAAGGGACAAGGTGATTGACCTCGCCCATGATAGATAGTTTGCACCATTGGGAAGTTGTGTGGTCAATCATTGCGGTGTTGCTCCTTCTGAGACCATTAGGAGGGATGGACGTCGCCTTTGGTGTCAAACCCCCTCGCGTGATTTGGGATGGTCGAGGATAGGATTCTGGTATGCTTTGTTTGGTTTATGGGATGGGAGTCTGTGATGAATTTTGGGTGAGTTTCTGAGGCGATGATCACCGGTGATGAACTCCCAGTTTCTTAGACGTTTTACTGCTCTGATACCATATTAAATTTGGTAATGTTTTGTATTGTATTTCTTGGTTGTTTGTGTTACAAATGCATGAATATATATGAGTTTACAATAATATGTTGGAGGAGAATGATTTGTTGCATATTACAATTATATGCATGAATGGAATATTATTTATCTAAGATGTGTGCTTGATGAGTTTCCTTTTATGGATGTAGTCGTTGGAGGTGATGCGTGGTTTCCTTAAGCTGTGATGACCGTTAAGCGTCTGAGCCACCTTTGTATTTTAACACATCTCTACACCCATTCTTTTGCCGATAGGTGTCCCAAGAGGTGGCGAAGTTGCCCCTAGAGCATCACGCAGTCAAGTAGCGTTGAGAGACATCAAGAATGTGGTTCCTGGTACTTCTGCCTCCAACAAGGGAGGTGTCACAAGATTGTGGATTTGCTTGCCTCTACAAATTTTAAGTGAGATGTTAGTTTCGTTTTCATTTCTTATGTGATCTTTTTATCCTTTCAGCAAGAGTGGGGCGAAAGATAGGAAGATTGTTGCGCCTTTCATGTCCTATCGACCCACCACAAGGTCAGAAAGAGATGAAAAAAGGGATTAAGCTTTTGTGCATTGTTATTGATTTATGAAATGTATCTGCTGGAGGTCTACTGCCACTTTAAAATCCAAATCTGCTTCGGAGGTATACAAAAGATCTTGTGGATTCAAGTTTAGGATTCTGTAAGTGTTTGCCAATGGCTTTTGGTTGTTCTTGCTTGAACCAGGATTTTAATGCTTCTTCTGGAAATGAACTTTACAAGAAGTTTAACATCCCGAAACAGCAGAAATTTAAAAATTTAAACAACCAAGAGATCACCAGATAAAACTCATCAACGGGAATATTACTCATAGAAATCAACAGTCAATGCACCAAAATACAACAGAGTTTGTCAAAAGACATGATTACAACAATAGAACGAAAGACAGGTACAAGTAATCATGACGACCTCGAAGAGTCCGAAGAGGATCCTGGCCCCAAAATGTGTGCGCCTGCTGTCACCACCCGATAGAACCTACTGCGGTCCTGAAACATGAATGCCAAGCTCGCCTATATGAATGCAACAGTATGGTAAAAGAACCTATCATACTAGTAGCATGTCATATCAACATCTGCAATGCATCAAATCCCTCCAAGGGTAAACGGGACCTCAGTCCAACAACACAAGGACCCTCAAGGGTCAACAAGGACATCAGTCCAACAACAACAACGGGTCTCCCTCGGAAACCTAGCGTAGGCACATACGGTCTTACGGACAGTACGCGACGCACCCCCACACGCGACTACTCGAGCCAAAGGGATCAGTGAGGAGCATCTGCACTTCCGCGCAAGGTAACAATGTGGTCTACACTACCTCAACGGAGTCGTAGCCCGGTCAGTCACATCCCAAGATATGTGCCCAATCGGGGATCATTGCCGGAACAACATTGGCGGCATCAGCGGCACAACATCGGTGGTTTAACTTACGTCCGGCACAACATCGGACAACACAACCACAAGCCCGAACATCGTCGGCACCATAGCCGGCAAAAACCTCGGCGGCATCGCCGGCACAACCTCGGCGGTACAACATACGTCCGACACAATATCAGACGGGACCAGAGCGTAGTCTGCAGGGTCATCATGCTCCACGAGCCATGTAATGGTATCTGCGATCCCTCAGGTCTGCTACTCTACACAGAGTCAAGCAATAACTCGTCACACCACTGTCCATCACGGAGGTGGCGCGACCCAAGTGTCCACCCTCTTCCACACGGTGGTCCCTGGGCAGGCACGAGCACTTACCCGCCGTCACCTCCCGGCTCACGCACTAAGCAAGAACACGGGTTTCCGTGGACAGAGTTGACACAACCACTACTACAGAAAAGGGAATATACGTCGGATGTAAGGGGTTATACGCGTCGGATATGAGCACACCCCAATCCGACGTATATGTGTGTGTCGTCTATACATAGACGTCGGTCATAGTATAGCCGACGTCTATACCTAACGGATATACGTCGGCTTTAATTAGACTCCCACGTGTATTCTTTAATGTATAGACGTCGGTTAACTAACATACGACGCCTATACTTTAGGCATACACGTCGGTTAACTAACATACGACGCCTATACGTTAAGCATACACGTCGGTTAACTAACATACGACGCCTATACTTTAGGGATAGACGTCGGATTAAATAGAAAGCCGACGTCTATTCCTTTCTTCAGAGGAATAGACGTCGGCTAATATAAACAACTGACGTCTATTCCCAAACCTGGACAAAAAAAATAAATAGCATCCGACGAAATTGTTTTTAGTCATCGTCGTCGTGTACATACAACTGCACCAAATTCGTTCACCTATAAATTTCATCCACATACATCCATATACATCCACATACATCCATATACATCCACAAGCATACATGCACAAACACAAACACACATGCACAAACATACAAAGCATACACAATTGACATTCAACACACTTGCAATTAATTCATTCTAAAATTAAGGCGATTATATTAAGACATAAAGTGTAGGTTTGTAATACAAGTGCACTTGTTAACTAAATTACAAAAAATACAATTGGCAGGAGAACCTCTTAGTTCGTCAGCATGTTTCTGATGAAATAGCGAGCCCATCGGTCGCGAGTTTCATCGAGCTCCTGTTGCGAGAATGGATCACTACTTTTTGGGAAAACCTATGAAAAAAATACAAGTGTGTTGAATATTAATAACTAAATATTGAAACTACACAACTATACAATTGAATAACGATCTACATTACCTTGGATAGGCATACGTCTTGAGTTGCCAATTCGAGGATTTCCTCCATGTATCTCATCACGTAGTAACCGCATTCCGTATTTCCAACCTGCTTCTGGTACTACAAACATAGGAATTCGCTAAATATTTGTTCCTAACTTAATTAACAAAAATGGGATAGAACGTACTCTCATTCCATGCCATGTTATTCCTGATTTTGTGGTTGTTCTCCTACCACCTAAAGCTCTGTAAACCTTAATTGCCCTGAGTAGCACAAGTTAAAATATCAATCAATAATACTAATAAAAATCCACGAATTACTTTATTCACGACTAAACGAACTTACATATTTAGAAGTTTCTTTATTGAGTCCCTTGGTTTATTCGACCCCAACGGATCAAACCAATATGCCGAATTAGTCGTTGGGCATACAACGACGAGCATCCAATGAGCCGTGTGTTATATATATAATTAGAAGTTTATTACAAAATAAAATTTCACTTTGAATTACAAAGTTTACCTCTCATGATAAGGGAGCAGATAATATTTCTTGTCTTCTTCTTTAAAGAATGTCCCTAGTTGACCCGATTTATCGTCATTCCCGTATATATATGTAGATGGACTGATAAATCCAAATACTTGATCCTCGGGAAAGATTGACCTTCTGGCGTCGTAAAGATGTCTACAAGTATAAAAATTATAATTTATTACAGTTTTGATAAAATTATTCAATACTTTTCATTGTATACAAAAGAACACTTACTTCACTTGCACGTCGATAATCATGATACACAACGAATCCATCGCCATGAACTGCATGATATCCTCTTTGGTGACGTACAAAGCCGGAGGCAACCCTTTATCCCCCTCCAACTCCAAGGTACTTAACGATTGTGCCTCCCTACCTACCATACATTGATACAACATTTGCACCTACTTGGAAGCGAATTAATGTTGATCGGAGATTGGTTGTTTGACCCTTTGCTCCGGGGGCTTGACACCTTACAAAGATGTATAGAACCGTTAAAATACAATTGTTAACAAATTTGAAGTTTAAAGTCTTTCAAAGTTAAACTATACCTCATGTTTGTCGTTTAGCTCTACTAAATAACTAGGCCAACGCACGAACCCACCGATAGCATCGCCGAGAGTAACAATCTCTTCTTACGGAAATGGCACAAAAACACCAGGATCTAAGCAACTCTCAACTGCAACCTTCAATTCTCCCTCTCCTACCTCTGTGAAGTGGTGTCTGGAGATGTTATAAACTTTCTCGTGTCCCACCAATCTTCGATCAGGGTCTTCGACAAATAAAGCACATCTAGATCCATCCACGAACTTTCCAAACGAGGGACCGTCGACGAGGGCCAATTCTCGAGAATGAGACACGAAATCATCATGTCGATGAGGGTGGAACACTGGCGGAACTGGAGTAGTCTCCGTGGAAGAACCGGTCTTACGACGGGTAGGAGAAGTAGGCAAAGCACGATCCAATCTCTCCGTAGGAGAACTAGACACATGCAAAGATTCTGCTATTAAGGTGACGCCACTGTTCTGAACAGCACTTTTCGCATCTTCACAAACTGTGTAGAAAGAATATCCATTGATATCATAACCACTGTAACTTATAACAACAGATTGCGGACCGTAAGCCAACCACTGTATTGTCTCAGAAACATCACGCTTGTATGCTAGATTTTTGAACCAAGAGATGAAATTCTTATTGTGACTATTAATTACTTGTTGATCACTCCACAAAGGATTTCTTTCCTTTAGAAACTTCATGTGTTCATTTAGGTATGGTTGAACTTCATTCGAATTGCACAACACATAAAAACATGTTGTCATTAAGTCATCGCCATTTGGATTTAACATTTTCATCCCACGTGTCCCTTTACCATCGACACGTTTATCATGACGATTCTTCGGAAGTCCAACAGTTTTGGTGTTTGCTAGGTATCCAGTGCAAAACTCGATAACCTCCTCAGCTATGTATCCTTCAACAATACTAGCATCTGGTCTTTGACGATTTTTGCAATAACCTTTCAACACTTTCATATAACGCTCGAAAGGATACATCCACCTTAAGAAAACTGGTCCGCACAATTTAACTTATCTAACCAAATGAATAACAAGATGAATCATAATGTCGAAAAAAGCCGGGGGGAAGAACATCTCCAACTGACATAATGTGACCACAATTTCATTCTGTAACTTGTCTAACTACACAGGATCGACCACCTTACTGCAAATCTTATTGAAAAAGGAACACAACTTTATTATTGCTTGTCTAACATCTTTTGGTAATATGGATCTCAGTGCTACAGGTAACAACTGCTGCATTAAAGTGCGACAATCGTGAGACTTCATCCCCACAAGTTTCAAATCCTTCATAACAACAAGATTACTGATATTTGAAGAATAACCTAGTGGAACCCTTACATCGTGCAAACACTGACAGAGAATTCTTTTCTCCTTTCTAGACAATGTATAACTAGCTGGAGGTAAGTAATTCCGATCTCCTTTCTTCTCTGGTGCCAACATTGCTCGTATACCAATATCAACAAGATCAAGTCTTGCATTATATCCATCTTTGGTTTTACCAGGTATGTTCAACAGAGTGCCAACAAGACTATCACAAACATTTTTCTCTACGTGCATCACATCAATACAATGTCTAACTTCTAAAGTTTTCCAGTAAGGGAGATCAAAAAATATTGATATTTTTTTCCAACTACTTTTGTCGTTTGCTCGTTTGTACGGTTTTCCAAATTCACATTCAATGTTCCTTACACGTTCATACACCTTTTCGACGCTGATTTCAACTGGCGGATTCTGAAACTCCTGTTTTCCGTTAAATGCCTTCTTCAACCTACGATAAGGATGAGAGTTCGGCAAAAATCTCCGATGACCGAGATAGACAGTCTTAGAACCATTAACTAGTTGCAAAGAACATGATATGATTTTAGATCAACCTTCTTCCATAAATACGTCACATTCAAATTACATATTAGAAATATCATATGATACTGCAAGTCAAACCACCGCATCCAAACGCAATGTTAGTTTTCTTAGATATATGAAG
The DNA here is from genome assembly GCA_963682175.1 of Triglochin maritima. Classification (NCBI taxonomy): domain Eukaryota; kingdom Viridiplantae; phylum Streptophyta; class Magnoliopsida; order Alismatales; family Juncaginaceae; genus Triglochin; species Triglochin maritima. The sequence goes on from OY821785.1 coordinate 17,993,509, forward strand.
TTCTAGACTTCCTAAAATACTTAGATTCTATGGCCCAAAAAAAACATTACTACAATACTCTTTGAATGCTCACATACTTTTTTTCACCGAAAGCATTAAGTATTTTTCAGTTAAATCCCAAACGTGTAACAATAGGATTTTTCTACAGAGATGGTGCGGTGACGAACCAGAGGAGTGGAAAGATGTGATGCCGGAGGAGCTCTTTGTGGTTCGGTGACACGAGATGGTGCGGTGACGGCTGCAAACAAAACCACGGGATGAAGGCTAACTTAGAAAGAATATGTGGAGAAAGACGGAGGAAGACGAACATAAAACAACCAAAAATGAACTTAAAACTTACATGTGGAGAAAGCTAGAGGAAGACGGAGGAAGAAGGAGAAGAGGGCCGGAGAAGTGGAGGAGAGCTTGGGAGCTCGCTGCGGTGCCGGAGACGGTGCGGATCGGTCGGAGGATGGTCACGGAGGAGAGTTCGGTCGCGGGACGGCTAGGGTTTGGGTGGGTTTCGACTGAAATGAATGAAAGAAAGCGCGTCTGTTGATTTCTTTAATACCTATATACGTCAGATGTTCCATAACGTCGACGTCTATACCTCGACGTCTATATGGTTGGCGTATAGACGTCGGCCTTATATTACGTCCGACGTCTATAGGCCGACGTCTATACCCTATAGACGTCGGACTCACAAGGTACTAAAACACCGACGTCTAAAGGTCGACGTCTATACACTATAGACGTCGGTTAAATGTGTTATTCCCACACCCGACGTCTATAGTGTCGCATAGACTTCGGTTTCCATTCCAGCCGACGTCTATTCTGTCCTCTCCACACTAGACGTCGGTTGTTGTAACGGCTGACGTCTATTGGGCGACGAGTAAAGCCAATTCTGCACTAGTGAACCCAAGGACCAGGAATTCAGTTCTGTGCACAAACGGTCGACCGAAAAAGCCTAACCGGTCGACCATTCCCAATAGGTTCGGTCGACCGAAAGTCTGCCACGGTCGAACTATTCTGCGCATCACTTAAGTCCAAACGGTCGGACAACGATCTAAAACAGGTGGACCGAATATGAGGTCAAAATCCGGAGTTGGTAGAAATAAACAAGTCTATTCGTTCGACCGACTCAGGGGTCCCGGTCGACTGAAAACTACCAAGGACATCCTAATAGTCTACGTCATATAACGGTCGAACAATATATCAAAATCGGTCGAACATCATGCATAATAATCAAGTACACTTAAGTTCCAGTCGAACTAAAAGTTAGGGACGGTCGACCGAAATCCGACAGTAAGTCTCCAACCCACCAGCATACATGCAACCGGTCGACCGCCACATAGCATCGTTTGACCAGTGTTGGTTAAAGTTGGGCAAAATAGTAAAACCGGTCGACAACAACCCCACACCAGCCGAGGATTTGACGTCGTTTTCTCGTCGACGGCGAGGTCTCCGACCTTCCGCGACCGACCACAACATCACCCAACATGGTTGAGCCACAAATCAAACTAAATAACCGGCATACCTCAACACAAGATGGAGCACACCGGAGATTTGCTCAACGTCGGAAGCCTCCACGATCACGCCGCGCCTCGCACACCCCGTGCCGATGCCGCCTCTGGATCACCGGGAAAAGGAAGAAGAAATGAGAGAGAGGAAGATGGCCAGGACCAAGGAAGAAGAAGAAAGGAGAGAAAAACATTTTGGTTATTAACCCAAAACCCAACAGTCATCTCTCCACGTCTACAGTACCCGACCCCTACACTACACCCCCATCACCTCATCTCCTCCAACTTCCCATGCAAAGCACCTTCTAAACCAGGATTAGTCCTTAAGCAAGGTTAGAGACTTAACAAGAAGTCAGGTCTAGCTGTGTCAAATTCGAAAATTCTCAGTGACACGATTTTTGTTGATGTGGATAATTACGCGTCTTTTGAGGATGTACCAATGCTGGAGGAAGATGAAGAAATGGTATCTGAATGGAGTCAATATTAGATAATTTTTTCTTAACTGTTGGTTGAGGTTTCACAATTTGAGCATTTTTGTTCTTTCAGGTTCACATAAAGGTGAAGGATGTCGAAATGGAAAATATGGGTTTGGAACAGATAGATGATATTGATACCTGGGATCATGGCAATCCCCTAGCAGTGGTTGATTACGTCGACGACATTTATAGATATTACCGCAAAGTGGAGGTTAACATTATTAACATTTATATATACATATATATATAAACCTCTCGTGAAAGGAAAGGAAACAACAAGCCCAATTTATGTTGAGAAAATTATAACATTGTCTTAAGAATCTTTAGATATTTCTTTATGCTGATAAAAAAAATCAATGGAGGCATTTTTCGTAATTAATAATTGGATCAAGGTTTATTTTGTGTGCTTCATTTTCTCTTATGTTAATATATTATCATGAAAGGAAAGGATTCATGAAATGAAAGGAAAGAAACAGCAAGCCCCGTTTATCTCACAGAATCAAGTTTGATTTTGACTTCCAATCATTAATTTTCGAAAAATGCCTCCATTGTTTTTTTTATCAACATAAAAAAATATCTAAAGATTCTTAACACAATGTTATAATTTTCCCAACTATAAAAAAAATTTGTTCCATGTGCTTTTATTATTGTAATGTCCTGTCTCCGAGCCCGCATCGAGTCTGAGTCACGGTCCGTCACCCACAAGCTTACTTGCCCACAACACCCATCTATTGCCACAAAATTCAAGTTGATAAATGGTGTGGTAGTGGACTAATGTCAATATATGTCACACAGTGTGACATATGGATCTTTTCCTTGAAATGTGTCCACCCTTATTTTTCAAAAGAGAGTGTCCACCCTTTGATTCTTAGCTCATTTTAAATAGCACTGCTTTCTCTCTATGTTCACCCTTAACCGTGTCATGAAACCCCCCAAACATCATACATTCTCTCCCCTCCACGTCATTTGGAAATTAATCCGGCATAAAATAAATTTAAAAAATTGTAAAAAATAAAAACAAATAAAAAAATTCAGAAGAACAAAAAATTGAAAAAAGATTTAAAATAACTTTAAAATAAATATATCACCATTATTAACTATTAACAAAATAAAAAATAAGGGGAAGTACCACCCACTCGCCCGGGCGGCAAACCATCCTAGGGATGCAAATAGATATTTCTGAGTTTGATATAACTTGTATCCGAATTCGAATCTGAATTCCAAAGAAACATACCAAATCTGAATTCAAATTCAAATTTTTGTAGCTTACAAATTTCATATCCAAACTTGAGAACTTTTCAAATTCGAATTCGGATAATATTCAAATTCTTATAACATATATTTATGTCTTTTTTTGTATAATCTAAAATATTTTGGAAAGTTGTTTTAAGAGAATTATATTATAATTTGCTTTTGCATTTCTATTATATTTATATTTACATAAGAAATAACTTTGTTTTTTATTAAATTACAACACAAATATTAATAACCATGTATATTGGATGTCAAAATTGGTATTTTCGGATATTCGGATATGATTTGACCTATGTCGGAATTCGTAAACGGTAAGAAAAACAATTTCAAATTCAAATTGTATTCGGTAAAAACTTTTTTACAAAATACCGACCAAATTGTACTTTGCAAATCGGATACTCGGATAATTAGTTAGGATTTGCATCCCTGGCCCCCTACTAGGGGTGTTTCGTCTGGACGCTCGATAATAGAGTCTCATTAAGGGTGTTCTTAGAGACCGTTTACAGTTATAGGGTGCCCACCCTTCAATTCTGTCATGGGTACGCCCCTGGTCACACTAACATGTTATGTTAGACAATGAGGGACTAATGTTTGGGGTGTTACAATTATTTGATCGGAATTATTGATATTTATTAAATGACTAATATATGTTAGTGAACTTTAATCTATATTTGCAGGATGTGGTTCGTGTGTCACCCGATTACATGTCGAACCAATCCAATATCAACGAGAAGATGCGCGCCATTTTAATTGACTGGTTGATCGTTGTACAGTTCAATTGCAAACCAAACAAATTCTAGATGAGCATCCAGCTGAACCGTTTAATCTCTGCAGGTGCATTGCAAATTCGAGCTCATGGACGAAACTTTATACCTTACTGTGAATATCATCGCCAGATTTCTCGCACAACAGGAAGTTGAAAGGAAGAAACTACAGTTGGTAGCAGTGACTGCTATTGTCCTTGCATGCAAATATAAGGAATTCTTTGTTCCTGTGGTGGATGACTTCGTCCACATCTGATCATGGTTATACGAGGGGAGAAGTCCTTCATGTGGTAATGACTGTAATTGTTGGTCATCCTAGACTTGCTTATTGGTCACTAATGATTACACTAAACTAAACTACACTAAACTAGTAGTTAACAAATGCAAAAGAGAGCAACTAAAGATCGACTAAAACTAAACTAAAGACTTAACAAAAAGGTTGGAAAATTAGGAGAGAAGCCCTTAAGGGGTGGAGTGTGTTTACACATGAAATAAAGTGGTGAGGAATGCATTCAATATAGCACAAGTGTAGGTTGTGTTACTATGCATAGGAAGTACGTAATGGTTGTGGGAAGACCTATCATCCAAATCACTAACTTAGTCGATTAATATGAGCATAAACAAGCTTATTTTTAAGAACCTAAACAAGCATGAGATGTACCTAATGATTATGGCGGAAACCATCAAGTTAAGTATTCTCTTTTATTCAAACAAGAATACCCACATTCATCACATAAAGCAAAATATAGCATTCATTCAATTCTTCATGACATGTATAAACATCAACTCCACCCCAAATGGGGATGAAACTACTCACTACTCATTAAACTACAAACTACATTAAGAAAAGAAAACATTCTAATTACTTCTACAAAGATAAAACAAAATTAAACTAAGCAAACAAGAATTAAAAGAGGATACAACATTAAAACAAAAAAAATTACATGACTCACATTACAAGTAGCATTCTTCTCCACTGGAGTTTTGATCCAAGACTTACTCTAAGTAGAGAGAATGTCACCAAGCAATTGGTAAATACAAAGAAGGAAGAAGAGTTCTTTTTATAGGCATGAAAAAAGGTAACCGGGGACAATCTGCCTATGTGGGACTCATGAAACTTCGAAATCTAAACACAAACCACATAACCAACATCCGAGAGAAATTACGTTGGCTTTGAGCAAAATGGACCGCCAATTAGCGGTCTTGGGTCGCTACTTGGCGGTCACTGATTGACATCATTTCATGCTTATATTTGTATCTTATATCCATTATCTTACACCTAAGCAATGCTACGTGACGAGTTTTATGTTTAGTTTTCAGAAATAAAGAGGTTTGAAGAGAAGAGCCATGAAAGGACCCAAAAGCAGGAAAAAGGACTTAATTGTGAGACCTGGGGACCAAGATGCAAGACAGAAGGACCTGATCGTAAGAAAGAAGGACCTAAGAGCAAACCAGGAAACTCCACACCATCATGGGGAGTATTTTGGCAATTCGAGTCGGGTCGGAGCTCCAACAAGTCAAGTAACCGCATCAAAGACCAACAATACCAGAAAGAAAAGCCCACAACAAATTCCAACACGATCCGAAGATTTTGGACCGCCAATTGGCGGTCTTGGACCGCTAATTGGCAGTCCATATTGCTCAGGATCCGTCGAAATTTCTCCTGGACTTGTATTAATGTTCGTTGAGGCTATTTTTGGTATTGGTTTAGTCCCACATCGGGGGATTGTCCCCGATTAGCTTTTTCCATGCTTATAAATAGAACTCTTCACCTTCCATTGTAATTACCCATTGCTTGGTGGCATTCTCTCTACTAAGGAGTGAGCCTTGAAGCAAAAACTCAAGGTGGAGATGAATGCTACCTTCAATGTGAGTCATTTGTTAATAAAATAATTCTTCTAGTTTCTTTCAATCTTGTCTTTTAATTTGTGCATGTTTGTTTAGTCTTTCCTTTCCTTTTATGTTTCTTTAATGCTTCTTGCCATCTTAGTTAACTTTCATTTCAGTATTATGCTTTCTTTTGCTAATATAGTTAGTGTAATGAGTAGTGAGTAGTTCCATCCCCATTTGGGGGTGGAGAAATATGTGATATAATCATGTAGTGTATTAAGTGTGTGTTATCTTTATCCCTTGAGCTTTATATGATTTCCATAACCATCTAATGGGTTTTCACTCTTATCTTTGATATGCTAATGCTCTTGAATGAAGCTTAGCTTATGCTTTGATTAGTGGACCTATTTTATGGGGAATGATAAGGTTAGGATATGGATGAAGTTAATATTGGAAACACAATTTGTAGTGTATGTGCTCTTGTTGCCTTTACCTTAGCTAATGTCTTGTATGTTTTAATGATGTAGTGAAATCTTAATTCATGTAGAGGCATAGTAGGGTATAGTCTTTATACTTGAGTTCATGTAACTTCATTCCAATTATTGTCTTGTATGTTTTAATGATGTAGTCTTATCTTAATTTATGTAGAGGCAAAGTTGGATGTAGTTTTATGATTTCATGCACTACATGTTGTGAGGAGCTTAATGAACACACACACACTTCTTTATGTTCACATTATTTCTCTACCCCCTTTGGGGCTTAGTTTATTGCTTATCTTCATTTCCTTTTGCATTCTAGTTTAGCATTGTAGTGTAGTTTAGTGTAACCAATCCTTTTCTCTTTTCTTTACCCCTCGCCTTTGCACAAACCAAGTGTCGACACACCTCCCAGTGGACGACCCGTATTTGCCACCGCTTCAACGTGGCCGTGCACTTGCGGTTAAATATAAAACGAGATCAATCAAGTTTTTGGCGCCGTTGCCGGGGAGGTGCTCTGTCCAGACGTTGGTTTGGACGATTCGAGGGGTTTTTAATTTTTTTGTTTTTAGTTTTAGCAAGTTTCAGGTAATCTAAGCATCCAGGGGAAGCGACTGGAGGAGTTGGAGAGCCAAAGAAGCAAAACGGACCGCCAATCAGCGGTCTGGGACCGCCAATTGGCGGCCTGGTGAGCCTCGATTGTTCTCAAATTTGTTCGAGTTGTTACATTGTTCATTTTAGTTATCTGGGAGCACAATTTTGCATGCTGTGACTTCTAATTTGCTCCCAGATTTAATTTCAATCCCCTTTTATCAACTTGGACCATAAAACTCAAAGCAAAAGATTAGACTTCTTGCCATCTAGGTCATGCACCATTGGTAGACCTTGCATGCATTTGTTTTTTTTTGCTTTACATTTTGTCATTGATTGCTGGCGTGAGGTACGTGCACCCACATCCCTCATTCATGCATGTTTCGTTCATGCATTAGTTAGTAAGGTGCATCGGGACAAGAGTGAGAGAGCGTTTGATTGGAGCGATTGATTGCTAGATTTAAGCTCAAAACGCTACTAAGGAGGGGCTGTCCCATAAAAGATAAGGTGGGTGATTTCATCACCCTTTCCTTGGCCCCAAAAACCACTCTTAATAAAGCCTTAACTAAAAGCAAGTAGACATTGGCCCTAGGATTGCGGGCGCACTAGGAGAGTAATCTAGTTGAGACCGTCATGACCTGATCGGCGTTGCCTACCTTGTCGATAGTAGGAGGTACTGGATCTCCGGATCTGGTATCACTTGCTGGGCATTGTGGTCCTCGTTGTAGGGAGGTGAGGCGTGTCAAGGCTAGTGACCTCGAAGTTAGGCGTCGTCTAGCCTAAGGACCCATTGCCTTACATTGTTTGAGCCATGCTTGCTAGTTAGGCTTCTACCTTCACCCTGTACCCTCGCTAGCTTTAGGGTTTCTTCCCTTCTCCTCTGAGTCATCTTCTTCTCACCTTCTTCTACGTTATAGTCTCCTCCCCTTTACACTCTCTGGTAGCGTTTTAGGGTCGAGTTGAGCACTTTTTGCGAGCTTAGCCTCGTGGTGGTGAGAGTGATCGACTCGAGAGTTTTTCTTGAGATGGATGGTTACATGGGCGACCATTCATATCATTGTTGGGACCAGGATGATTCTCCCTGGTACTCCGGACCCATGCAACCTGGGGTGGCTCAGACGAACACCCCGTATGGTTGGGATAATCCTCATTGTGTGACTGAGCAATCTTCATATTGGGGTAACATGAGAGAGGCACCGACTGCTAGACCACCATCTAGTTACGTCGGATCATATGTTGGTCATCCAACTGAGACATTACAAGAACCTTTGGCCTCTTTCATGCATGTGGTAGATGACATGGGTGCACCGGTGGCTCCAGTAGCCGTACCATGTCACTATTGTGGGTTGAGTGGTCATGATTTCGGGGAATGTCCTTATGTTCCCCCAGAGCCTGAGTATGAGAATACATTTTCCCAAAATGCTCATTATGACCATTACGCATCCGCGTACAATCCGAGAGTGATGGATTCGTGGGGAGACAATTCGTATTCAAATTCTTATACTTCATTTCCACCACAGTATCCTCCTCCCGAATACCCAGAATTCTACCAACACCCCACTCCAAATCATTGGACTCATTCTCAGCCAATCAACACCCAACCTCAAAATTTCCCAAGATCTGACTTGGACCTCCTCGTTGACCGCATACAAAATCTGACACTTCAAGTGAGTCAACTGACGCAACAATTAAGTGAGGAGAGTAACTTTTCGTGTCAACATGAGGGTTTATCTTCTGAAATCGAACCACCACCACATCCACAAATTCAAAGCACAATCTTTCAAAGTCAAACTCCTAGTCAGTCTGAGGGACTTGGGGTTTCAATTCACGATCACTTGGTGGAGGATTCGATTCCAATTAAGAATACTATGGACCAGCTTTTTTATGAGTCGGCACAGGATTGTGCCTTATCTTCTTGTCCCGTGGCCCTTGAGCCACATGATCTTATTTGATTGACATCATTTCATGCTTATATTTGTATCTTATATCCATTATCTTACACCTAAGCAATGCTACGTGATGAGTTTTATGTTTAGTTTTCAGAAATAAAGAGGTTTGAAGAGAAGAGCCATGAAAGGACCCAAAAGCAGGAAAAAGGACTTAATTGTGAGACCTGGGGACCAAGATGCAAGACAGAAGGACCTGATCGTAAGAAAGAAGGACCTAAGAGCAAACCAGGAAACTCCACACCATCATGGGGAGTATTTTGGCAATTCGAGTCGGGTCGGAGCTCCAACAAGTCAAGTAACCGCATCAAAGACCAACAATACCAGAAAGAAAAGCCCACAACAAATTCCAACACGATCCGAAGATTTTGGTCCGCCAATTGGCGGTCTTGGACCGCTAATTGGCGGTCCATATTGCTCAGGATCCGTCGAAATTTCTCCTGGACTTGTATTAATGTTCGTTTAGGCTATTTTTGGTATTGGTTTAGTCCCACATCGGGGGATTGTCCCCGATTAGCTTTTTCCATGCTTATAAATAGAACTCTTCACCTTCCATTGTAATTACCCATTGCTTGGTGGCATTCTCTCTACTAAGGAGTGAGCCTTGAAGCAAAAACTCAAGGTGGAGATGAATGCTACCTTCAATGTGAGTCATTTGTTAATAAAATAATTCTTCTAGTTTCTTTCAATCTTGTCTTTTAATTTGTGCATGTTTGTTTAGTCTTTCCTTTCCTTTTATGTTTCTTTAATGCTTCTTGCCTTCTTAGTTAACTTTCATTTCAGTATTATGCTTTCTTTTGCTAATATAGTTAGTGTAATGAGTAGTGAGTAGTTCCATCCCCATTTGGGGGGTGGAGAAATATGTGATATAATCATGTACTGTATTAAGTGTGTGTTATCTTTATCCCTTGAGCTTTATATGATTTCCATAACCATCTAATGGGTTTTCACTCTTATCTTTGATATGCTAATGCTCTTGAATGAAGCTTAGCTTATGCTTTGATTAGTGGACCTATTTTATGGGGAATGATAAGGTTAGGATATGGATGAAGTTAATATTGGAAACACAATTTGTAGTGTATGTGCTCTTGTTGCCTTTACCTTAGCTAATGTCTTGTATGTTTTAATGATGTAGTGAAATCTTAATTCATGTAGAGGCATGATGCATTGCATACATTGCATCATATGTCTTTCATTTAGATTACTTTTACATCAATAAATGCTACTAAGGTATGTGTTTAGTCTTATTTACAGAATACAGGGACCTGAATGCAATTTACCCACATCCCGAGCATAAACGCGTGCAAAAGACTCATTTCTATCATAAAGACCAAGTTCAAGATTATCGGGTTACGAATGGAAATGTATCCAAGCATAAAAGCATTCAAGTCCTAATTGCAAAAAGAACAAGGACTTAAGCACAAAAGTAGCCGGGGACTTAACTGCAAAAAGTCAAGGACCTAAGTGCAAATCACGAGTAGCTTTTATTTTCTTGGAGAAAATATATAGAAAAATCAATGTATATCTCCAAATATGTGAAAGAATTAATCCGGAGTTCAAAAGAATGGAAAGAATCAATCCAGACGCGTAAAGGAGGATCAAATCATACCATAAACATTCAACCAAAATCCGGATTAAATCTGAGGAGATCTTGCGGCGAAATCGCCGCACATTACATGCATCATGCGGCGGAAACGCCACCCCCTAGTCGATCCGTGTGCTCCAATTTTGACCAGTCGTGTCTGGACACGTGTACTCTCCAATTCTATACTTAGGTCTCTTGTAACAACTATAAATAGACCCGAGAACGATGTTGGAAGGGTCCTTGGTGGTTGTTCTTATTTGTGTACCTTAGTTTTATTAATAAAATTCTGTTCTTTTAATTCTTGTTTTAGTTTTCTTTTAATGTCTCAAGGACCCCTTCTTCTTCCTCCCTCCATGAGTTTCTAACTCTTTCCAAAGGGTGGAGGTGATGGAATTAGGGGTAGAGAAGATGAATGCATGTTATTGTTTTAAGTTCATGATTAATATATTTTGATTACTTGAGTTTATGTTAAATCATTTATCTTGTAATGCTTCATAACTAACATGATTTATTTCAAGTTTCTCCATTCTCCAATCTACACCTAAATCTAAACCTCCACCCAACGGATTTCTCTTCTTATTTCTTGTTTTAGTTCTAATTGCTTTTGTTTCGTACTTTAGATAATTAAATCAAAAATACCAAAAACTCAACTTATTTCTTCCCCCTTCCTCCCCTTAATCGAAAATACCATTAACAACGAAATCTCTCCCTCCTTGTGTTCGACCCGTACTTGCCACCGCTTCATCGCGGCCGTGCACTTGCGGTATAAATTTAATTCTCATCAAGTTTTTGGCGCCGTTGCCGGGGAGGCGACGCAGATTTTTGTTGTTTTTGTGTTTTCGATTTTTCCTGTTTATCTTGTGCGCGATCTAAGTATTTGGATTTGTGTTTCAGGAGACAACAGAGCGCGCGGCGAAATACGAGCGCATTCTGAGCTTAAAGAGCGGCGAATCCGCCGCACCATAAGAAGCATTTGCGGCGAAAACGCCGCACAGGTTGGTCTTCCGGTCTTCGAATTTTGAGGGCGTCGTCGGCATCTCTGGGTGGTCGCATTGAGCTACTGGAATCTCCGAGAGCGGGCGGCGAACCCGACTGAGCATTGCGGAGGTAACTTTTCTTGCCTTTCTCGTAAAATCTGAATAGTTGAAAAGTTTCTTTTCGTAGAATTGCACGTGTTAGGGTTACAATTCCATAATTGGCAATAATTCAACTCTGACCTAAAATTGGCAAAATTAGAAAGACCTTAGTGCATGCATCATATAATGTTTTGCTTGCATTATTCTTGCTAAATTCTTGCAAATTAATACTTGTTGAAGATTGCTGGAGGCAAGGTACGTATCGAGGTTTTTATCGATTGCATTAGAGCATATAATTTAGCTGCATACAACCTTGCAATTGCCCCCATTAAAAGGACCATTGTTTGACTATCTTTGCTAGATTTAAGTTAAACTATCTTAAGGGCAACTCCGTAGGAAAAGATACGGTGGGGATTTCATCACCCTCCCGTAGCCCACAAACCACAATCCTGAAGTGTCGCCTAAGCCTAAAATTTAAAATCAATTAGACATTGGCCCCTAAGGACTCGGACTCAATTAAGGAGGAGATTGGTTTGACTTGCTATGACCTGAAGCTAATTGAATTCAATTTGGTGTCTAGAAAGTGTTTTTGTGTCGACGAAAGTCTTCCAAGCGACGTAGTTGTCTAATTGGCACCGACTCTGTCGGAAGCGCCCCCACTAGCTATACACTAACTGGCCAACTTGGTTTGATTGGTGAGGGAGGTGAATCAAGCAAACTAATTCGACTCAACCAGTTAGGAGTCGTCTAGATCTAAGTGACACTAGGTCTAGGATTGTTTGAACCGTGCTTGTTCAGGAAATTTCTGGCCAACCCTTGAATTTACCTTTAGAGTTAAGTTTCCCTTCTCGTCTGAGTCTTCTTTCCCTTCTCATCTTTACCTTTCTATTGTTTGTTTCCATTTTCATAACTAAAAAAAAAAACGAAAATTCAAAAAAAAACTGTAATTAATTCTTGAAATTAAATTTGGAATTTAAATTTCGAATTTGAATTCAAAAATTGATTCAACCCGGTGCACTCAGATTTGGATTCGGGACTTGAGTAATCGACTCTCACGAGTTAATCTAGATTCCAGTCTGGAACTTAACCCCATTCCACCTGTTGCACCACCTCACCCGGATCTAATGGGTGAGAACGTAGTGGACCCGCCTGTTGCGCAACCTATAACTTTGAGGGATCGGTGCTACCCAACGATGGCTGCTCAGCCATCGTGCATCGTCATGCCCACCATACCGGGTCGCGACTTCGAACTTAAGGCACAATACATGAGTATGCTGCCTAAGTTCACCTCTAGGGAAGACCCATATCTCTTCCTTAGAGAATTTGAAGAAATCTGCTCTCTTATGCAATACCAGCATATCCCTGAAGAGGCAGTGCGTATGAAATTCGTGCCTCTAGCACTGAAGGACGACGCTAAGAAATGGCTATATAGTCTAGCCGAAAGATCTATTAGAAGTTGGGCCGAATTTGTTCAAGTTTTCCTAAAAAAATATTTCCCCAACCATAAGACTATGAAGATTAGGAATGAAATTGTTGCATTCGTTCAGTCTGAGAGCGAGCCGTTCTATTCCTATCTTGAGAGATTTAAGAGTGTCTTGACCCAATGCCCTCATCACGGAATTCCGAAGTGGCAATTATGCCAAATTATTTATGAAGGATTGACACCCACATCTAGAGTCATGCTAGAATCTGTGAGCCAAGGGAACTTTATGTCCAAAAATGAAAATGATGCCTGGACTTTTCTTGAGGATTTAGCTGAAAATAGTATGCAATGGGACAATGCTAGAACACCCATCAATCCGAGTATTGGATCTAGAATAGCGAGTCAACCCCGACCAGGTGTCTTAGCTATAGACTCCAACATAGCGGCTGAGGCAAAACTAGCCACCCTTATGCGTAGAATGGAAAGTTTAGAGCTGCAAAACCAAACCCGACAAGCATCCCCTATCCCCTGCTCTAGATGTGGTCAGACTGGTCATTTAATGGAGGACTGTGTGAACCTGGAACATGTTAATGCCACATTTAACAATTCTAGAAATGATCCTTACGCATCAACCTATAACCCAGGTTGGCGTAATCATCCCAATTTTTCGTGGACCCAACAAGGACAACCTCCTAGACAACAACCAACCCCATATAACCAAAATAATACATCGTCTAGGGGTAATAATGGAAATCATGAGGTTAGGTTGACAAAATTAGAAAATTTAATGACAACTTTTATACAAACAACCAACCAATCATTCCAAAGGATAGAGACACAGGTCAGCCAATTAGCACAGATAATAGGTGAAAGAGAAAAGGGCCAATTTCCAAGTCAACCTGAGGTGAACCCCAGAACTAATAATCAATATCAATCTTATCAACCACCTTCAGGAAATAACAACCCTAGACCGGTTCAAATGGTTAATGAGGAAGGACCGTTCCAACAAATCAATGTTGTAGTATCATTACGGTCCGGAAGACAAATTGACAATAATGTGGTAAACCCTAGAATGACTAATCAATCTAGCCATCAAGCACCCACATATGACTTGACCATTGAACCCGACGTCCAAATTGAAAAGCCCAATCCACCTACCCAACCTGAACCTGTAGCTCAACCTGAACCTGAGCGAGTCTATGTGCCTAAAGCCCCATTTCCCAATAGACTCAAAAAGAACTCTAGTGCACAAATAGAGAAAATCTTGGAAGTATTTAAGCAAGTTAAGGTAAACATTCCACTCTTAGACATGATTCAACAAATACCTGCTTATGCTAAATTCTTAAAAGATTTGTGCACTAAGAAGAGAAAAACGAATGTACCAAAGAAGGCATTCTTAACTGCAAACATATGCTCAATTCTTTCCAACACATCTCCTATAAAATATAAGGACCCGGGGTGTCCCACAATTTCATGTTCAATAGGAGATACGTTTATCAATAAAGCCCTTCTAGACCTTGGTGCAAGCGTTAACTTGCTCCCATTTTCTGTCTACGAGCAACTCAACCTTGGTCCACTGAAACCCTCTAGGACAACCCTCCAATTCGCTGATTGTTCTGTTAAGAAACCGAGAGGTATAGTAGAGGACGTTTTGATTAAGGTTGGTGATTTCATTTATCCAGTGGATTTTGTCGTACTTGATACTGAACCTGTTGTAAATCCTAATCGACAAATCCCTGTAATTCTAGGTAGACCCTTTTTAGCCACTTCGGAAGCATTAATAAACTGTCGAAACGGGCTCATGCAATTATCTTTCGGGAACTTAAAAGCATAATTTAATATCTTCCATATTGATAATGAGCCAGAAATAATATGCAACCCAAGTGATGTTGTGATGAGAGCACGTATTTATCAGAATTCTGAATCAAATAAATCATCACATAAGCAAAAAGGAAGTAAGAAAAAAGGGAGTGATTCATTTACTCAACCACCATCACTCGAGCAAATAAGCGAACCAATTCAAGTGAGAAGAGTGGAATCTTTTCCTCAAGTCAACATGGGGAACAATTCAACTGGATACATGCACCAATATGGTGTCATTCAATCCAGTTCTGATTACGGTTGACTCTGAGCAAACTCAACCCCTCTACCGCAAGCCGACTCAGGTAATAAGTGCATTTATTTTATCTATGCATACATTGAGGACAATGCATGATTTAGGTGTGGGGGGGTGTTTATATATGTACATATCTATCTATTTGATTTTCTGTTATGTTTTATTTTGTTTAAAAAAAAAATTCAATATTCTATGACATAGCTTAAGATTGAACTGCCAAAACCCGTGTACAAATTGCATTAAGTTTTTGTTCCTTATTGTATAGCTCTGCTTATAGAAATTATGACATAAATCTACGTTCCAAAGAAATAACCCATGACCCTTGTAAGACATGTATGCACTTAAATTGGATGAATCAAATCTTTGAAGTGGTTGATAAAAAGCAGAGGTTGAGGAAAATATACCGGGAAGTGTGGACTTCTAATAGCAATTAAGCCTTGAGGAAAATAAAAGTAAAAAAAATAAAAATAAAGTGAGGAAAACACATTTTGCAAAATCATTACAAAAGCCCAAGCCTTCGAGTCACTGGTCCGTAGGGGTATCTTGAAACCCGGTAACTTGAGTCTGCCAGCTCGGGATTATCGACCAAACTCGCTACACGAATGCAAAAAGGGTATAAGTGTCAAAAAGAAAAGCAAATGTGTTGAATCACGGAAAAAGGACAAAAATAAATAAATACTTTAAGATACTCAAGGCCCAAAGCTAAAGGAATGATCCATGCCATGGTTGATCCAAATGATACTTCACCACCAGAGGAGGCGTGCAAAATAATTTATGTGATAACATGTGTAGAGGGGTTAGTGGTGTGAATGTTGGAGGAATAAAGACCAAGTCAAACTTTTTATAAGTTAGAACTGTATAATGAGCATGCAAGAACTTTAAGTGAGATGTATAAGGTTAAAGCAGAAATATTAAGAGCTATTAATGGAATGTTGAATTAAGACTTTGTGGGTGTGTCAACTGAAAACCCTCACGAGACAAAACTCGTCCTCTAAGTCAACAAGGAGGTTTAAAGGCTTGTTGCACATGCTAAGTGCAACCGTGATTCCTACGAAAGTGAGTTAGGATTTCCCTATTTTTATTTTTTATCTTCTGTCTTGCTAGGGACTAGCAAAATCTAGGTGTGGGGGTATTTGATGCATTGCATACATTGCATCATATGTCTTTCATTTAGATTACTTTTACATCAATAAATGCTACTAAGGTATGTGTTTAGTCTTATTTACAGAATACAGGGACCTGAATGCAATTTACCCACATCCCGAGCATAAACGCGTGCAAAAGACTCATTTCTATCATAAAGACCAAGTTCAAGATTATCGGGTTACGAATGGAAATGTATCCAAGCATAAAAGCATTCAAGTCCTAATTGCAAAAAGAACAAGGACTTAAGCACAAAAGTAGCCGGGGACTTAACTGCAAAAAGTCAAGGACCTAAGTGCAAATCACGAGTAGCTTTTATTTTCTTGGAGAAAATATATAGAAAAATCAATGTATATCTCCAAATATGTGAAAGAATTAATCCGGAGTTCAAAAGAATGGAAAGAATCAATCCAGACGCGTAAAGGAGGATCAAATCATACCATAAACATTCAACCAAAATCCGGATTAAATCTGAGGAGATCATGCGGCGAAATCGCCGCACATTACTTGCATCATGCGGCGGAAACGCCGCCCCCTAATCGATCCGTGTGCTCCAATTTTGACCAGTCGTGTCTGGACACGTGTACTCTCCAATTCTATACTTAGGTCTCTTGTAACAACTATAAATAGACCCGAGAACGATGTTAGAAGGGTCCTTGGTGGTTGTTCTTATTTGTGTACCTTAGTTTTATTAATAAAATTCTGTTCTTTTAATTCTTGTTTTAGTTTTCTTTTAATGTCTCAAGGACCCCTTCTTCTTCCTCCCTCCATGAGTTTCTAACTCTTTCCAAAGGGTGGAGGTGATGGAATTAGGGGTAGAGAAGATGAATGCATGTTATTGTTTTAAGTTCATGATTAGTATATTTTGATTACTTGAGTTTATGTTAAATCATTTATCTTGTAATGCTTCATAACTAACATGATTTATTTCAAGTTTCTCCATTCTCCAATCTACACCTAAATCTAAACCTCCACCCAACGGATTTCTCTTCTTATTTCTTGTTTTAGTTCTAATTGCTTTTGTTTCGTACTTTAGATAATTAAATCAAAAATACCAAAAACTCAACTTATTTCTTCCCCCTTCCTCCCCTTAATCGAAAATAACATTAACAACGAAATCTCTCCCTCCTTGTGTTCGACCCGTACTTGCCACCGCTTCATCGCGGCCGTGCACTTGCGGTATAAATTTAATTCTCATCAAGGCATAGTAGGGTATAGTCTTTATACTTGAGTTCATGTAGCTTCATTCCAATTATTGTCTTGTATGTTTTAATGATGTAGTCTTATCTTAATTTATGTAGAGGCAAAGTTGGATGTAGTTTTATGATTTCATGCACTACATGTTGTGAGGAGCTTAATGAACACACACACTTCTTTATGTTCACATTATTTCTCTACCCCCTTTGGGGCTTAGTTTATTGCTTATCTTCATTTCCTTTTGCATTCTAGTTTACCATTGTAGTGTAGTTTAGTGTAACCAATCCTTTTCTCTTTTCTTTACCCCTCGCCTTCGCACAAACCAAGTGTCGACACACCTCCC
Source organism: Triglochin maritima (assembly GCA_963682175.1). Lineage (NCBI taxonomy): Eukaryota > Viridiplantae > Streptophyta > Magnoliopsida > Alismatales > Juncaginaceae > Triglochin > Triglochin maritima. The sequence continues at coordinate 18,011,228 of OY821785.1, forward strand.
AGTGGACGACCCGTATTTGTCACCGCTTCAACGCGGCCATGCACTTGCGGTTAAATATAAAACGAGATCAATCAGTCATGTTTTCTTGGATCTGGTCCAATCCTCCAAGCTCAGACATCTCGAACTTTTGGATATCTTGTTAAGTGCTTTAATTCTTGATGTAGGGTGAACTCGGATTAGTTATTGGAGTCTGGACCTTAATCGAATTGCCAAAATACTCCTCATGATGGTGTGGAGTTTCTCAATTTGCTAATTGGTCCTCCTGGCTTGCATCCAGGTCCTTCCCTCTTGCACATCGGTCCATAAGTCTCACCAATCAGTCTTTTTTCTCACGTTTTGGTTTTTTGTGTCTCTTCTTCTCAAACATGTTTATTCATGAAACTTAAACATAAAACTCGTTACATATCACTACTTAGGATGAAAATATAGGATATAGACACGAATGTATGCATGATGTGATGTCAATCAAATACCAATCATGAGGGTTCGATAAGAATCGCACGCACTTCCACCAGAGTCGTCGCTCTGGTCGGTCATATTCGTCGGGCCATGCCATAGTCGGGTGATCATACCGTCAGAATCGTAGGATCTAAAGGGCCCTAGGATTAGTCTAAAGGGCCTTTGGATTGACTAATTACATTCTTTAAAACATTAAGCAATTTAAAGCAAGAACAACACAATGTAAAGGATAAAATGATGCAAACCACAAGACGGATGTATAGAGGTTTGGATCCAACCACCGGATCCTAGTCCTCTCTTACGAATTGCTCTTCCTCGAGCCACTTCGCGTCCTCCACTATTCCGATCTCAATTCCGGATCGAGATCGAGTCTTTACAATTCAAGCTTGCAAACACCCTCGGTAAGCTTGGACCACCTTCTCACAATCCGAGAAGAGAGCTTCACTCCGGAACCTCATACAACACTTTGCTGAGAATTTGAGTGGCAACTTCTAATCTTGAGCACTTAAAAGATTAATGAATGCAATGAGTGATTCAAGTGAAAAGATTGAGCACAAGGAGAAGTTTGGAGCAATTAAGAGTAGTATGAGAGTATGAGCTTAGGATAAATGATTGGTGACCTTGTAAGGTTGATCTAAAATTTATTTATAAGCTCCAAACTAAATCTAGCCGTTGGGATTGAAGTGGTAATGATTTGAGTGAAATGCATAAAACCTGGAAAGTTCAGAACTCAAATCAGGACATAAACGGTCAACCGGATTGGGCTAAATAGTCGACTGGTTTCTTGTAATAAAGAAAATGGTCAAGTTGAAGTGCATACCGGTTGCTCCACCAAGGCAAGAACATAAATGAATAGTCGAACCGGATATAAGTTTGGTCGACCGTTGAGTGGGTTTTGGCAAGAATAATATTAAACAAATGAAGTAACGGTCGAACCAATTAAGGAATCCGTTCGAAAAATAACAGGAAGTTTGGAGTTCGAATTGTTCCTGATCCGTTCGACCGCCGTCAAGGCAATGTTCGATCGGTGACCAAAAATACGAATTGGGTTAGTTGAAGTATGTGTATATGACCGTTGTAGAATACGACAAGTATAATGGTCATATTCAAAAGAAATACGAGATGTCAAAAGGTCAAACTAAAGTCGAGATTCAGTCGACCGATTATGGGACACGTGTCAAGATATAATTGATGAATAAGAAGGAATCGGTCGACCTGTGACACATCGGTTGACACAGGCAAATGGTCGAACAGGGATAAAGATTTGGTCGACCGTTTTAGACAAGGTTAGAGTTTGTTAAAACTGGTTGAATAAGGTAATTTAAGGTTCGACCGTTCAGGGAAAAGAATTCATAATAGGATGCAAACGGTCGAACCAGATGGTCAACCGATCAACCGTTTTAGGCAGGAATTCTGAATCCACAGAGTTCTTAAGTGTAATGGGTCACCTACAAGAGTCAGATTGATATGGAATTTTGTATATGACTTCTATAAGTTTTCTATGGATCAATGCAATGCAAATAAATAATATTTCAAGTGTCAAGTTACATTTTAGTCTTAAGTACAAGAAACATAAATCATATCTACTCTTCAACTTGATTTCTTGTCTTGAACAATAATTCTCTCCTGAAATGTTAGTATTACATAATATGTGTACATATGCATGAGATGATATGATAGATATACTTATGTAATTGAAGTTCCTGAAGTAAGTTGTAACAGAAGTTGCAGTTGTCTGATTTTTCCATTACTTGTCTAGTGATTATCTATAAACCAATGCACCCAATTATGGTGGTTTACTGATTTCTTTGGATGTTAGGTTCTGTGAAGGCCAATTTTACTACATGAGACATGAAACTTTGGAATGTTGGTGGTCAACTGATTTATATGGTGTCAGTAAGTTTACTTTGAGATTTCTTTTGGAGTGCTTCCTGGCAGGCACTTTTTTATGCTTTCTTATCAATAACTAATATCATTAACAAAATAATGTTCATATTTATCTGATGTCCATGTATCGAGTTTAGGACATCGCAAGTTTTTCATGCGTTGTAAGAACTAGAAGTAGACATGAAATGAGGCCATGAGGGTGTATTCTTTATTGATTTTATCTATTCTATGTCCACTTCCATTTTAAATCCCAACATCTGTGTTACATGCAGGAGAAAGACGGGGAGCACCAGACCAAGTCACCCCAAAAAAACACCTTCCACCAGGCATACTTGGACTGCCAATCAGCAGTTCAGAATCACGCCTGATGCGCGGTTTTGGCTCGCCTTGTTCTCCATGCTGAGGGCTTTCTATTGTCATCACTAGAACCTTAGTTTGATTTACGTAATTGGTGGGCACAAATGAAAAAAGAAAACTAACTACTTAACACTCAAAAGCAAAACGGGATTTGCATCAAAAACTCATCTTTTCTTTCTTCTTTCTCACTTACATTCTTCTTCTTTTTCTCCTTTTCACTCATGTCTCTTATGCTACAAATGGAGAACTCTTGTGCTTATATAGGCACTTACAATGACTCTTCAACTTAGCCTAAAACCTAAACATAACATACACCACAGAAAGATGATCATTCAAGATCATTACAACCTCTACTTAAATTGCAATATAAAATAAGGACGAAAATCATGGATAAATGGAGACTCTTTGTCTCTTCCTTTCCTTCAACATTTGATCTTCCAACTTATTGAGTCATCAACTCCTAGATGGCTCACCCTCCATAGATTATGTGGCTAGTGACTAGGATGTCACCTAGGATTAAGTTCAATTCTCAATAATACGAAACATATGAATGAGATTATCATACTATCTCTGGTCTTGACTATCTCAAGACAGGAGATCTCTCAACTAAACTATCACAATTGGTAATGCGAACATAATCTTAAATTCCTTTTTGCTTTTAACTTTCCATAGGATAATTTGTCTTCTTATAATGAGAACCCTTATCTTGTATGCTCTACATATAATGATATAACCCTAAAGAACGAAAGTTATACAAAAAAAGGCTCATTTGAGCTCAATAACTTCAAAAGATCTTACTTTTCATTCACTTGTCTTGCAAAAGAATGAAAAAGTGAGAGCATAAGATAAGACTTTGTGTCAATAAGATTAATGATTATGTTGAGACTACAATTTTCTCCTCACATGGGTTGTTAACACTCAACAGATAAATGATTCTCCTCGTTATAAAGAGAGAACTTATCTTGGATTTTGTTGACACTCAAACCGCCCATCTGTCAGAAAATTATTGTGCTCCCCCTCCCGCCATTTGACCGGACAATGAACTCAGGAAATTTGTGATGGGAAATAATAAAACAACACTATATGGATCGATAATTGGTCCAAAGGAAGATAATTATGTGACGGGGGTGTTAAATGAAAGCTATCCAAGATAAGGTAGTTGTTAAGGTATTTTCTCCTTCGTTCGGAGTAGATCCAGAACCGTGAGAAGATACTAAAGTCAGAAACTAGACTTTGGAAAATTAGTTTTATTTTTGCTTACTAAAATAAAAGTATTACATCGTTTATAAATAAAAGAACATGTTGACTCTAAGATAGAAATAACTAAGAAAATAAAAATAACAAAAATAAGAAAACTATCTAATGGACATCTTTATATAATGATGTCAACATATCAATTTAAATTAAAATGCAATTATGAAATAAATCAACTATGAATTGTAAATAACATTGTATGGCCTAATTGTGTAACATCCTCAAAGCAGCGGAAATTTTTAAAATTTATAACACTCAATTAACAGAGGATATTACGCAATAAAGGAACACAGGTGCACCAACATATATAATATATATATATGAACATCAGAGTATACACAAGTTGTGATTACATCAAAAGCATATAAAACGGAAACAGTAATCACACGACCTCAACTGAGAGAAAGCTGGATCCGGTAGCGGTGCTCCTCTCCTCGGTCACCACCCCCTAACGCCGATCACGGCCTGAAAGTAAACATACAACAATGTCTGAGTTTCCAGAAGGAAACCCCGTATGCCAAACTCTAAATGCATAAATAAAATCATCCTAGCATGCAGTTCTACTCAACAAGAAAAACATCACAACAGGCTGGGCTCCAGGGCTCTCTCACCCAACCACAGCACACACCAAAGGTACGGGGCTCCAGGTCTAATCTCAACCAACCGCCGCACCCACCACAGTCACGGGGCTCCAGGTCTAATCTCAACCAACCGCCGCGACTCACACTCGTCGCCAAGCTGGGCTCCAGGTCTAATTTCAACCAACCACAGCTACCACGACACGACCAAGGGCTCCAGGTCTAATTTCAACCAACCCAAACGTATAAGGGCTCCAGGTCTAATTTCAACCAACCCGAACGCACTACGGAGCTCTAGGTCTAATTTCAACCAACTCCGTACGGACTAGCTGGGCTCCAGGTCTAATTTCAACCAACCGCAACTCTCACACAGTTACGGGGCTCCAGGTCTCTTTCAACCAACCGCCGCAACACCACAATTCTAAGCTGGGCCTCAGGCCTATTTCAGCCAATCCCAAGCTTACACACGGTTACGGGGCTCCAGGTCTAATCTCAACCAACCACCGCAACCCTCGTGCACCTAGCACACTTGCCGGAAGAACATCGGCACCACAATTCGCCCCACACGGACGACGACACCCACAGCACCTCCATAGTGCAAAACAAGACACAAACGGTCGACCGAACCAAAAGTCCCGGTCGACTGAATTAAGCAAATACAGGGCAATCCACTTCGACCGGCACTCCATCGGTCGACCGATTCCCAACACCACACTCGTTCGGTCGAACCCAAATCAAGGGACGGTCGACCGTTTAGATGGTCAACTCCCGGTTCAACGAACAAAACGACCAATCGGTCGACCGACAAAGGGGTCCCGGTTGACCGAAAGTCACCAGGGAACAAAATCCCACAACTCCACAACGAATTCGGTCGAACGCCGAGCACATCTCGGTCGACCGAATCTGTCCAGGGAATAATCCCTCACTCGCGCCATAAATTCGGTCGAACGTCGAGCACATCTCGGTCGACCGAATCCCTCCAGAGCGTTTCCCACGCTCAGCGCACAAGTCCAGTCGATCGAAACCACATTCGGTCGAACCGACCACAAGTCCACTTAAGTCACGGTCGGACGAGATCAAAGAGCGGTCGACCGTTTATATAGTCTACGCCCCCCAACTAACTTAAGACAGTGCACACGGTCGACCGGCAAAGGGGACCCGGTCGACCGAAACTCACCAGGCTTGCCTCCAATGCACAATCGCTCGACCGCCCCACAGGCATCGTTCGACCGATTTGAGGCAGAGCCCGAATTCTCTTCACGAACGGTCGACCGTTTGCACCAACCGGTCGACCGATCAGGCAGTGAAATCTGCTGCACATTTACTCGCGACGAGCCGAACGGCCTACCGTCGACTTCCAAATACTCACGGTAATTAAGTGAGCGAGCTTGACATACCTAAAGGTCTGAAGAGACCTTTGAAGAACCGCGACGACGCCTCCACTAGCACGTCTCCCCAAATCACGATCCGCCGACGAACCTCGCGTCCAAACGACGATCAATCGTCTCCTCAACGATCCACAACACCACACTACCTCCGGCAACCTCCACAATCCAACCACCAAAACTTGAGTGAGGTCAAGAGAGAGAAACCAAAACGAGCCGGAAACGAGCCGAGAGAGTAACACTCACCTCAAACCACCAACTCCCCGGAGCCGATCTTCACCTTGCCGGAGATCTCCACCACCTTCCTCGCCGGATCACCACTGCTGGAGAGAGAGAGAGGGAGAGAGAGAGAGAGAGAGAGAGAGAGAGCAACGAGTGAGGGAGAGAGAGAGAGCTTCCCCCCCCCCCCCAAATATCTCCTCCCCTCAATCCACACAATCCAATCCAATCCAATCCATCTCCACCACTCATCTCCTCCCCTCTCCATCTTAACCCTCCATCCATCCATCTTCAATCCAAGCCATCCATCTCTAATCCCCTCTAATCACCACCTAATCAACCACAAAGTACAATTAGGATTAGGATTAGGCTAGAATCCTACAATCCACCCTCCTAAAAGAATTTCGTCCTCGAAATAAAACTGAAGCTCACCAAACAACTCCGGGAACTCCTTCCGGACCTCCTCCTCGATCTCCCAAGTGGCCTCTCGCTCACTGTGGTGCTGCCACCTGACCTTCACCATTGGAATGGTCCTCCTCCTCAACTGATGCTCCATCTGATCCACAATCTCCACCGGTCTCTCCTCAAGAGACAAATCCTGACGGATCTCTGGAACCTTCAACTGAATCACATGAGAAGGATCCGCTACGTACTTCCTCAACATCGACACGTGGAAGACGTTGTGAACACCTGAAAACTGCGGCGGCAATGCAACCCTGTAGGCGACCTCTCCAACCCGATCGAGAATCTCAAACAGCCCGACATACCTTGGACTGAGCTTCCCCTTCTTCCTGAACCTCATCACTCCTCGAGATGGTGAAATCCTCAGGAAGACATGGTCACCAGCCTCAAATCTCAGCTCTCGCCTACGCCTATCCGCGTAGCTCTTCTGCCTGCTCTTAGCCGTCGCTAGTCTCTGCCTGATCACATCAACCTTCTCAGCATACATCTGCACAATCTTAGGGCCAACTAGCTATCTCTCGCCTACATCACTCCAGCATACCGGTGATCTACACGGTCTCCCGTACAGGGCCTCGTATGGTGCCATCCCAATACTCGAATGGTACCTGTTGTTGTAGGCGAACTCGATCAATGGCAGATGCTCATCCCAATGACCTGCCCAATCCAGAGTACCCGCTCGCAACATATCCTCTAGCGTCTGGATGGTCCTCTCAGATTGGTCATCCGTCTGCGGATGAAATGCCGTACTGAACTTCAACCGAGTCCCCAAGTCCTGCTGCAAACTCCCCCAGAATCTGGAAGTGAACCTTGGATCCCGATCTGAAATAATACTCACAGGCACTCCATGAAGTCTGACAATCTCCTCAATATACAACTTAGTTAGACCCTCCAGAGGTGGAGTGGTCCGGATAGCTAAGAAATGCGCCGACTTGGTCAGTCGATCGACTATAACCCAAATCGCGTCGTGGAATCCTCTCGTCTTCGGCAACCCGGTGACAAAATCCATCGTCACATGCTCCCACTTCCACTCTGGAAGCTCGATCCTCTGCATCGGCCCTGCAGGTCTCTGGTGCTCAATCTTCACCTGCTGACAAATCAGACATCTGCCAACAAACTCTGCGATCTCTGTCTTCATCCTCTTCCACCAGAAATTCCTCTGAAGATCTCTAAACATCTTCGTGCTGCCCGGGTGGATCGAATAACGGGATCTATGCGCCTCCTCCAGAATGTCCTACCTCAGATCTCCTCCCTTCGGCACCCAGACACGGCCTCTGAACCTCAGCTCACCATCAACTCCAATACTGAAGTCTGATCCATCTCTGGCAGCTAACTGCAGCAACCCAGCTAACTCATCATCAGTACTCTGAGCCTGAACAATACTCGAGACCAACTGAGGCTCCACTCTCAGCCCGGCGATCACTGCACCTCGTGACTCATCGGTGAACGGTCTCCACTCGGTCAACGCCTCAAGCAGCTTCCACTCCTCGATACAAAGACCTGCTGCGGTGACCTCCACCTTCCTGCTCAAAGCATCAGCAACTGAATTTGCCTTCCCCTGATGGTACGAGATGGTGAAATCATAATCCTTAATCAGCTCGAGCCATCTGCGCTGCCTCATATTCAGCTCCTTCTGCGAAAATAGATATTTCAGGCTCTGATGGTCTGTGAACACCTCGAATCGCTCGCCATACAAGTAATGCCTCCAGGTCTTCAAAGCGTGCACCACTGTCGCCAACTCCAAATCATGAGTGGGGTAGTTCCTCTCGTGCACCTTCAACTGCCTCGAAGCGTATGCCACCACCTGCTCATGCTGCATAAGTACACATCCCAGCCCAACGCCTGACGCGTCACTATAAATCACAAAACCACCACTGCCACTGGGAAGTGTCAGAACTGGAGCAGTCGTCAGCCGACTCTTCAGTTCCTGAAAACTGTCCTCGCACTTCTGGGACCACACGAACTCAATGTCCTTCCGCGTCAGAGCCGTCAACGGCGAAGCCAACCTCGAGAAATCCTGAATAAAGCGACGGTAATAACCCGCCAGACCCACAAAAATCCTGACCTCTGCTACACTCGTCGGAGCTCTCCACTGTGTAACGGCCTCAACCTTCGCTGGATCTACTGAAATCCCATCACCAGATACGATGTGTCCCAAGAAGGTGACACTGCTCAGCCAGAACTCGCACTTCGACAGCTTGGCATACAACTGATGATCCCGCAAAATGCCAAGTACAACTCTCAAGTGCTATCGATGCTGCTCCACATCTGGCGAGTAAACCAAAATATCGTCTACGAAGACGATCACAAACCGGTCGAGGTACTGACTGAACGTCCTGTTCATCAAATCCATAAACGCTGCAGGCGCGTTCGTCAACCCAAACGGCATCACCAGAAACTCGTAATGCCCGTACCTCGTCCTGAATGTTGTCTTCTGCACATCTGCCTCTCTGATCTTCAGCTGATGATAACCGGATCGCAGATCAATCTTCGAGAACACCTGCACTGACTGCAACTGGTCAAACAGGTCCTCGATCCTGGGCAAGGAATACCGATTCCTCACGGTAACCTTGTTCAACATCCTGTAATCTATACACATCCGCAGTGATCCATCCTTCTTTTTCACGAAGAGTACCGGCGCTCCCCAAGGCGAGACACTGGGGCGGATAAACCCCGTATCCATCAGATCCTGCAACTGCCTCTTCAGCTCTGCCAGCTCCGCAGGTGCCATCCGATACGGCGCCTTCGACTGCGGCGTAGTCCCAGCTACCAAATCGATCCCAAACTCAATCTCTCTGTGAGGCGGCAACCCAGTGACATCATCTGCAAATACATCGGGGAACTCCCGAACAATCTCGATGTCCTCTAATCTCCTCGCCTCTGGATCTGGAACTACCAAAGTGGCCACGAAAGCTCTGCAACCCTGCTGCAACAACTTTTGTGCCCTCACTGCTGATACGATCACTCTGCCTCCTCTATCTTTCGTCCCCCTGATCAGCACATCAGGTAGACCCTTCCTCGGGATCAGAATCTTCTTCTCCCGGCACAAAACTCGCACATCGTACTGGGACAGCCAATCCATCCCCAGTATGACGTCGAAGTCCTCCATCGGCAACAAGATCAGGTCAGCCGGAAACTCCTGTTCTCACGAAACAATCGTGGCGCTGGGGAGGAAGCTCCCCACAATGCCCACCAGACCCAAGGGTGTGCTGACTTCCAACGTGGCAGTCAACATCGCAGGGGTACGGCCCAACACGCTCGCAAATCGCTCCGAGATAAACGAGTGTGTGGCCCCACAATCAAACAGTACTCTCGCACTCAACCCGGCAACAAAAAACGTACCTTCCACCACCGTGCTGGCATCTCTCGCCTCATCCGCCTGGATGGTAAAGACTCGTCCAGTCCTCTGACCCTGATGTCGCTGCGGCGCAAAAGGTCGGCGACCTCCGCCTCTGCCACCTGCCGGCTGTCCCGACTGCCTGCTGGACCCGCCTGGCCCATTCGGACAATCTCTCATAAAATGGTCTGGCTTGCCACACCCGTGGCACACTGCGCGGCCCCAACACTCTCCAGAGTGAACTCGGCCACAACCTCTGCACGCCTCTGGCTGGCGTGATCCACCTCCTCCGATCAGGGGCCTCTTGCCCGGGTTCCCTGCTAGTGGAGCACCCGGACGTCCACTGACCTTCCCCGGTGCTCTCCTGGCCTCAGCATAATTCTGCTGGTAATCCTGATCAATGAGCGTCGCAAATCTCACCGCATCTGCCAGCGTCTGCGGCATATTGTAGGTCACCTGAGTACGGAGGTGCTTCCTCAGCCCCCGTATAAACTTCCTCACCCTCTGCAACGACGTCACACAGATCTCCGGGCAGTAACGCTCCAGCATGTTGAACCTCCGGGTATACTCAGCCAGGGTCGCATCTCCCTGCTCGAGAGCCATAAACTCCTCTCGCCTCCCATCTCTGACATGCTCTGGGAAATACTGCTCGTTGAACTCCCGTAGGAATTCCTCCCAGCTGATCTTAGTCCTGCCCTCAAACACCACAGCAGATGTGGTCCTCTACCAGTTGGACGCGTCTCCGCCCAACACATAAACTGCCAAGCCTGTCTGCCTCTCAGGCGGGCATTCAATCGCCCGAAGGATCTCCTGAATCTTCAGGACCCAGTCCTCCGCAGCCTCAGACTCTCCTCTACCATCAAAGGTAGGTGGGTGCTGTCTCATAAAGCGGTCGGGCATCGCTCCTGCCGCCGCTGGCTCTCCTCTGCCTGACTGGCGACCCAACATCGCTCCCAGTCGACCCACCGTGTCATAGAGCATCCGCCGTTCCTCAACCCAGTCCGTACTCCCAGTATCCCCACTGGTGTCACGGTCCCGTGGGGGAGGTCTCATGCGTCTCGGAGGCATATACACACAAAGAACAGCACACATCAAAACCATGAATGCATGAACTAATGCAGACTCTAAAACTCTAAGGGTGGTTTCTTTGGATAAGGACACTGAAATCGACCGCTCTGATACCAAGTTGTAACATCCTCAAAGCAGCGGAAATTTTTAAAATTTATAACACTCAATTAACAGAGGATATTACGCAATAAAGGAACACAGGTGCACCAACAATATAATATATATATATATGAACATCAGACTATACAAAAGTTGTGATTACATCAAAAGCATATACAACGGAAACAGTAATCACACGACCTCAACTGAGAGAAAGCTGGATCCGGTAGCGGTGCTCCTCTCCTCGGTCACCACCCCCTAACGCCGATCACGGCCTGAAAGTAAACATGCAACAATGCCTGAGTTTCCAGAAGGAAACCCCGTATGCCAAACTCTAAATGCATAAATAAAATCATCCTAGCATGCAGTTCTACTCAACAAGAAAAGCATCACAACAGGCTGGGCTCCAGGGCTCTCTCACCCAACCACAACACACACCACAGGTACGGGGCTCCAGGTCTAATCTCAACCAACCGCCGCACCCACCACAGTCACGGGGCTCCAGGTCTAATCCCAACCAACCGCCGCGACTCACACTCGTCGCCAAGCTGGGCTCCAGGTCTAATTTCAACCAACCACAGCTACCACGACACGACCAAGGGCTCCAGGTCTAATTTCAACCAACCCAAACGTATAAGGGCTCCAGGTCTAATTTCAACCAACCCCTACACGCGGTCCCTGCTCAGGCTCCAGGTCTAATTTCAACCAACCCGAATGCACTACGGAGCTCCAGGTCTAATTTCAACCAACTCCGTACAGACTAACTAGGCTCCAAGTCTAATTTCAACCAACCGCAGCTCTCACACAGTTACGGGGCTCCAGGTCTCTTTCAACCAACCGCTGCAACACCACAATTCTAAGCTGGGCCTCAGGCCTATTTCAGCCAATCCCAAGCTTACATACGGTTACGGGGCTCCAGGTCTAATCTCAACCAACCACCGCAACCCTCGTGCACCTAGCACACTTGCCGGAAGAACATCGGCACCACAATTCGCCCCACACGGACGACCACACCCACAGCACCTCCATAGTGCAAAACAGGACACAAACGGTCGACCGAACCAAAAGTCCCGGTCGACCAAATTAAGCAAATACAGGGCAATCCACTTCGACCGGCACTCCATCGGTCGACCGATTCCCAACACCACACTCGTTCGGTCGAACCCCAATCAAGGGACGGTCGACCGTTTAGATGGTCAACTCCCGGTTCAACGAACAAAACGACCAATCGGTCGACCGACAAAGGGGTTCCGGTCGACCGAAAGTCACCAGGGAACAAAATCCCACAACTCCACAACGAATTCGGTCGAACGCCGAGCACATCTCGGTCGACCGAATCTGTCCAGGGAATAATCCCTCACTCGCGCCATAAATTCGGTCGAACGCCGAGCACATCTCGGTCGACTGAATCCCTCCAGAGCGTTTCCACGCTCAGCGCACAAGTCCGGTCGACCGAAACCACATTTGGTCGAACCGACCACAAGTCCACTTAAGTCACGGTCCGACGAGATCAAAGAGCGGTCGACCGTTTATATAGTCTACGCCCCCCAACTGACTTAAGACAGTGCACACGATCGACCGGCAAAGGGGAACCGGTCGACCGAAACTCACCAGGCTTGCCTCCAATGCACAATCGGTCGACCGCCCCACAGGCATCGTTCGACCGATTTGAGGCAGAGCCCGAATTCTCTTCACGAACGGTCGACCGTTTGCACCAACCGGTCGACCGATCAGGCAGTGAAATCTGCTGCACATTTACTCGCGACGAGCCGAACGGCCTACCGTCGACTTCCAAATACTCACGGTAATTAAGTGAGCGAGCTTGACATACCTAAAGGTCTGAAGAGACCTTTGAAGAACCGCGACGACGCCTCCACTAGCACGTCTCCCCAAATCACGATCCGCCGACGAACCTCGCGTCCAAACGATGATCAATCGTCTCCTCGACGATCCACAACACCACACTACCTCCGGCAACCTCCACAATCCAACCACAACCACCAAAACCCGAGTGAGGTCAAGAGAGAGAAACCAAAACGAGCCGGAAACGAGCCGAGAGAGTAACACTCACCTCAAACCACAAACTCCCCGGAGCCGATCTTCACCTTGCCGGAGATCTCCACCACCTTCCTCGCCGGATTACCACTGCTGGAGAGAGAGAGAGAGAGAGAGAGAGAGAGAGCAACGAGTGAGGGAGAGAGAGAGCTCCCCCCCCCAAATATCTCCTCCCCTCAATCCACACCATCCAATCCAATCCAATCCATCTCCACCACTCATCTCCTCCCCTCTCCATCTCAACGCTCCATCCATCCATCTTCAATCCAAGCCATCCATCTCTAATCCCCTCTAATCACCACCTAATCAACCACAAAGTACAATTAGGATTAGGATTAGGCTAGAATCCTACAGATTGAATATTGCATAGCCCATCAGTAGATTAGGAAATAATCGTATCATCACTCTTGTCCTCCAAATGAACCTTGTCCTCAAGGTTCTAAGTAGTCATGATCAACGCTAGAAGATGCACGACGATCCAATGACTTTATCTTCATCTGGAAAGTCATGGAGTTGAGTGACGAGAAGAATATGGGACATCGTTTGATAACGAAGTGGCGGTTTTTTGTCTTCAGCACGGAAGTTGATGAGTTTATCGGCAAAGAGAATATGATTTTACTTGATGAAGTTGCAGGAGCACCATCGACCACTTGTGTAACACAAAGAAAGTCCATCTTGGATCTAGTGGCTCGTTGTAGGCTATGTGAGGATTAATGAGTGTTGCGAGAGAATGTGTAACATCCCGAAACAGCGGAAAATTTAAAAAATCAAACTATCAAGAGATCATCAGAATAAACTCAACATCGGGAATATCACTCAATAAATCAATCGTCGGTGCACCAATAATACAACAGAGTTTGTCAAAAGACGTGATTACGATAATACAATGAAAAGACAGATAAAGTAATCACGACGACCTCGAAGAGTCTGATGAGGATCCTGACCCCAAGATGTGTGCGCCCGCGGTCACCACCCGACAGAACCTACTGCGGTCCTGAAACATGAATCAAACAACGATGCCTGAGTTTCCCATTAGGAAACCCCGTATGCCAAGCTCGCCTATATGCATGCAATAGTACGGTAAATGAACCTATCATACTAGAAGCATGTCATGTCACATCTGCAATTCATCAAGTCCCTCAACAGGGTAAACGGGACCTAAGTCCAACAACAACCACCCTCAACAGGGTCCACAAGGACATCAGTCCAGCAAAACAACGGGACTCCCTCGGAAACCTACCGTAGGCACATACGGTCTTACGGACAGTACGCGACGCGTCCCCCCACACGCGACTACACGAGCCTAAGGGATCGGTGAGGAGCGTCCGCACTTCCGTGCAAGGAACCACGTGGTCAACACCACCTTCGACGGAGCGTAGCCCGGTCGGTCAACATCCCAGGATAGGTGCCCAATCGGGGATCATCGCTGGCACAACATCAACGGCATCGCCGGCACAACATCGGTGGTACAGCATACGTCTGGCACAACATCGAACGGCACAACCACAAGCCGGAACATCGTCGGCACCATCATCGCCGCCAATAACCTCGGCAGCATCGCTGGCACAACATCGGCGGTACAACATACGTCCGGCACAACATCGGACGGGTCCAGACCGTAGTCTGCAGGGTCATCATGCTCCACGAGCCATGCATCACACGCATTGGGATCCGTGATCCCTCAGGTCTGCTACTCATCAGAGAGTAAGGTAAGAACACGTCACACCACGTCCAATCCGGAGGTGGCGCGACCCAAGTGTCCACACTCTTCCACACGGCGGTCCCTGGGCGGTACGAGCACGTACCCACCGTCACCTCCCGGCTCACACTCTAAGAGAGGACACGGGTTTCCGTGGACATAGTTGACACGATCACAAGACCAGGAATTCAATTCTGCAGACAAACGGTCGACCGAAAAAGTCTAACCGGTCGACCGTCCCAATAGGTTCGGTCGACCAAAAGTCTACAACGGTCGAACTATTCTGCGCGTCACTTAAGTCCAAACGGTCGAACAGAAGTCTAAATCCGGTGGACCGAATACGAGGTCAAAATCCAGAGTTGGTCAAAATCACCAAGACTATTCGGTCGACTAACTCAGGGGTCCCGGTCGACCGAAAACTACCAGGGTCATCCTAATAGTCTACGTCGAATAACGGTCGAACGATAAACAAACAACGGTCGAACAAACATGCATATTCAACAAGTACACTTAAGTTTCAGTCGACCCAAAAGCAAGGAACGGTCGACCGAAAACCAACAGGAAGCCCCAAACTCACCAACACATAAGCAACCGGTCGACCGCCATCAAAGCAAAATTTAGCATTATACTAAACAAATGCCAACTATTGATCAATATTTGAAATGATACAAGTACCATGAGGGATAAGAAAGAAGTGGTGTAGCAAAATCTACCACCACTTGCAAAACCATTGCTGAAGATGTGATGTTCTTTGACGGTATTGCTAACCCTTCACTCAATCGTGAAATTGTCCATAGTAAGCTTGACTAGGAACATGTGAAATTTATCAAAAACTATAAACAGGATGTGATCTGAGTGACAAATATGTAAGCCCCAGCCACATGAAAACACTAGAATGATACAAAATTAACACAGATAATGATTTATGTCAAATACCAGTTTGAGATGCAATTTACAATATAACCTCCAAAAAACAGTGGCAAAACAGATAAGAAATGGACAAGATTACAAAGGCTCACCAACTAAATTGTTTCTACTTCTAACTGACATTGAAGATTCTGATACAACTAAGTAATAGATAAGTTGAAAAGGGCCTACGTTATCAATAAGGTGATGAGAAAGGCAAACGAAATATGCATTTCACCTTCAACTCGAAGAGTCAAAGAATAACATACTCATTCAACTCTGTAGCAACAAACTCCGAAAGTGAAATTTACCAGAAAGGTTAGTTCCATAAGCCATAAATAAACCACATTTGTGAGTGTCCCAAAGTTTCATTTCCATAAATTAAAAGGTACTCCATCCTTTCTATGAACTCAAATAAGAATAATAAAAAGATATAAAAAACAAGCACCTCGTCTTATAGTCTAGACCTCAAAAAAATTACACAATCTGCCAGCAGAAATTGATGAGTGGGAGGTTACCAGTTCAGAATCACAAAATCACAGAAATGGAAGTAGTGATTTAAGTATCTTAATTTTCAATTTAATTTCAAACGTACTCCCAAGAAACAGTGCCCAACTGACATTACAGACCAGATGTTAAAATACTTACAACCACAGCGAACAAAATCATTACATATACAAAGTAAAACACTATCAACCGACACTAAAAGTTCTGAACAAAGACACCTTATTTAATTCTTAATTAATAATTCAAAAACAGCCAAAAGAATTAAAATACACATCTGATCCCCATCCAAAAGAAGGGCTACCATCCATCTCCAGGGCAGCTAAGGTCGACCAAAACCCATCCAAATCCTCATCACAGCCATAAGAAGAAGATTTGTGGTGAGCTAAGGTCGACACATGGAAGCTATTGCAAGATGGATCTTGTACTACTTCAGATTATAAATCAACCTTACCAAGGTCAACACAACGATATCAAACAAAACCAAATATTACAAAGAGTTGTACACAACAAAATATTTAAGAAATATCTAATCCTCTTAAACCGTGGTAAGATGCAACAACGCATAAAAAAATCATTGAGTTTAAGGCAACTAAATTTCTTAAAGGAACAAGCACTGTCGCTATTCCAACACCCAGGAAGCAATGCAATTCCAGATTTTATGGCTTTACAAATTATTTAACTCACATCAGCTAATTAGAGGTATTGAACGGAACAGCCTTTGTAAGTTTCACAAATACAAAAAATCCAACAGTATAGTTGAATAGTCATAACAGGTTCAGCAGTACAAATTCATTCACCCAAAAATTAACATAACCAAACACAATAGTCATTAACAGCAAGATAAGATGTGAGTAAGACTAGTTTAGCAATGGGTACAAAAAAAGGCATGTTATAAAAACATTCAACCATTACAACACTCACTGTAGCAAAAAGATTTTCCATTCCATTTTTCCAATTAAACACCTAAAATGCATATTCAGATACACATTAGTACACTAGTTCAAAATGTAGACAAAGCATCCATCCATAAGTCTAGCACATTCCAATAATTAAGAAAAACACAATATGTCAAAATAAGCATTACCCACTACCAATCAAGTTCAATACCTTTAACAGCAGCAGCATTAAGCTGAGCCAAAACTTCATTCCGCTCAGCATTCAGCTTCATTTCTTTAGCTAAATACTGCCTAACATTCCTTCCAAGTGCCTCCACCTGCTCGGCCGGCATATGTTTTAAAGCAAACTTCATAGCAGAATCACAAACCAAACCATTAGCAGTGATAGACCTGTCCTCCCGTTCAGCGAACCACAGCAGAAACTTCTTATCCTCGTCTTTCGCACCACTTTTAGATTCCGGCTTAACATCCTGAGCAACACCGTTCGGTCCATTCACCTTGCTGGTGACATTTTCATTGTTTGCATCACTGTGTTTCTCATTCCTTCCAGCTAATTAGAGAGAATGAACAATTTAATAGCCTTAGTAAGGTTCACAATACCCAAAAAAATCCAATGGTATAGTTGAATAGTCATATCATGTCTGGTAATACAACAAATTTATTCGCACAAAAATTAACATAACCAGACACAATAGTCATTAACAGCAAAGTAAGCATTAATTAAGAAAAAACACAAAAAAGGCAAAATAAGCATTCTTACTCTTCACGCTTTCATCAGGTTGTTTCTCAACTCCACTCGCCGACCCATTCTCACTCTTACCCTTCTTCTTTCCATCCTCGCTCTTCTCATTTCCAGCACCACCCCAGATGTTCTTCGAAAAGTCAAACAGCACCTGCTCGTGCGTCTTCCCAAACACCTTCGACCCGCTATCGAAATACTTCTTTTTAATGCTCCTCAGCTTCGCAAGCACCTGCAGCTTAGTGAACTCGATGTGCAGCCTCCCCTTGACGGACTCGTAGAACTCCTCGAGCTCGGGGGCCAAAGTCGGCGCCTTTCCGTGCCTTTCCTTGAACTCCACAAGCCCCTTGACGACCGCGACCTCGTCCGCCTCCGTCCAGATCACCCGCGGGGGGCGCTTGGATGACGGGGTGGCTAATCCGGAGGACTCAGGGGACTTGCGTTTCTTCGAGGGAGGTGGTTCGGAGTCGGAGGAGGATTTATAGGGTAAAGGCTGCGGCGGCGGCTTTGAGGGTGACTTGTGCTTCTTCGGGGGAGAAGGTTCGGATTCAGATTCGGAGGAGGATTGAGGTGGTAAAGACGGCGCCTTTGGGGGCTTCGAAGGCGGATTTTGGTCCTCTTCTTCGGAGGAGGAGGAAGAGGATTCCTCCTCTTCTTCTTCGGAGGATGAGGAGGAGGGGTTTGGGGGAGGGGCTTTGGTAGCTGGAGAGAGGTCGGAATCAGAGTCGGAGGACGAGGACGACGGAGGGGGTTGGAGTTTGGTCTTCTTCGCCGCCATCGGGGAGGGGTTTTAGGGTTTCGGATCAGGCGATGGTGGGGTTTAGGGCTTTGGATTTGAGGTGGGCGGACGGACGGTAGTGGTGGATCACGCCGCAAGGCTACGCTTCGAGGGAATAAATAAAAGGGAAAGTTCACTTTGACCCTCAAATGTATCCGAGTATTACTTGCACCCCTTACATTTTGATGTCATCAATTTACCCCTTCAAATATGTTAGTTTGTCAACACAACCCATCCCGTTATTTTACCGTCAAATTTCTCCCGTTAGTCACAAAAAAAGACATATTTACCCCTAATCTTTCAACAAAACGGAAATCACTCCTCCCTCCCCAAAACCTTCTAATCATCTTGTCGACCCCAACTCCATTCACCCAAATTCCAAAAGGGGTGCAAAGTGAGGAGGAGGAGGAGGAGGAGGAGGAGGAGGAGACACCCCCATGGAATTTGATGGTTTCGTTGTCGAAGGTGGAGATCGAGGACTTGGTGTTAATGTTCGTGACCTAGCCGACCAAGAAGCCCGAGAAGAGATCGCTGAAGGTCCAGAGGGCTTTGGATGAGAGTGTGGTGGATTTGGTGCTCAAGATTTTGAAACTTTGGGTTTTGAGATGTGATCGGTATTTGAATCAAGAATTTCAATTTTGGATTTCAGCCCTAACTTGGACCGGTTGATTGTTGATTGTGTGTTTCGAAACTTTGGGTCTTTTTTGTTTGGATGTTAGTAATGAATGTGGGATGTCTCCGGCGACCGGATTCTTCGTTCAGAATTTGGACGCTTGCTTAGTTCGTTGGTTTGGTTATTCGTGCTCGCTTGGTTGGTTGGAGTAATTCGAAATGTTCAGGTCTTTCTTTGTTTAGATGTGAGTGTGGAATGCGGAATGTTTCGGTAGAGTGTGTTCACCGAAGGTGGTGAGTTGAGAAGATGATTTGGGGGTTTTGGGGATGAATGAGTGATTTGGATTTTGTTGAAAGAGAGGGTTAAATATGTCTTCTTCTATTACTAACAGAGAAAATTGACAGAAGATTAATGGGAGGGGTGGTGTTTGATGAACTAAATGATTTGAGGGGGGCAAATTGATGACAAGGGTGCAAAGTGATACTCGGGTACATTTGAGGGGAGCAAAGTGAAATTTCCGCTAAATAAAAACACAGTGTGATTGAAGCATTGACTTTGAATTCTTCCCTAAAATGTTATACGTTATGTTAGGACCTAAAACTTGGATTAGTGACTAATCAGGTTTATTAACATAAACCTTGGTTATTTTGGTAGTTAATATGGTTGTGATGACTTTTATGAAATAAAATGTTTTCGAATTATTTTAGTAGGTGCTAAGCATGTTTAGTGACTAATCTGGTTTATTAGCCTAAACTTGATTAGTGAGAAGATATTTGTTAGAAGATATTTTGGAGAAGATATTTTGTTGGAATATTTGTTCGAGAAGATATTTGTTAGAAGATATTTTGGAGATTAGAAGATATTTTGGAGAAGATATTTTGTGGGAGAAGATTTTTTGTTGGAGATGATATTTTGGATTAGTAGGCTTAATCTTGTTTAGTGCCTATTCAGGTTTGATTAAGCTTAAACCTTGGTTAATCATGTTTAGAGGATAATTAAGAATAAGATATTTTCGATTGGATTAGTGAGAAACTAATCTTGATTAGTGCTAATCCAGTTTATTTAGCTCAAGCCATGATTAGGTTGTGTGACACTAATCTAGGTTTAGGTGCTAAACCTTGGTTTGTGGCTTAATGAGCTTGTTTAGGGAAATTGCCAAGGAGATAAGTATGCTTAGGGAGGATATCAAGAAGTTTGGGTAGCATGTGGGATAGGCTAGTAGGGGTGTGGGGATGCACACCTTGAAAGTCTATATAAAGGGTGGAAGTGGAAGAAATCAAGTTGTTTTCTCCACTTCTTTCTTGCTTTCTTCTTCTTCTTCCAACGCCTTCCTCCCTCTTTGCTACTGGAGGAGAAAGTGGTTGCCGGAGGTAAGGGCTACTGATCGTAGGTGGTGGTTGAGGTGTTGAAAGTGGTGGTGCAATGTCGATGCAAGGAGGAGCTAAGTGATGAGTTGGTCGGGGGTGGAGGAGTGCTCTTGTGGGGCTGCCGAAAAAGAGGACTTGGTGGTGGCTGGACTCATGGATGCAAAAGAAGGTTGCTAAGGGTGCCGAACTCTGTCGAACTTGGGAAAACGTGCTAAAGGTATGCCAAGTTATAGTTGAAACTCACACAAGTGTGTGAGAGTTCTGGGAGCTATGTGTGCGGCACGAGCTACGGGATTTGGTGAGAGTCTTGTGTCAAGTGTTTCCTCAGAAACCGGTGTCCTCGCCTCGTGCGTGAGTCGGGAGGTGACAGCAGTGCATAAGTTGCACTTGCCCAGGGACCGCCTAGTGGTGTCGTATGAGCACTTTTAGCGCATGAGTTAGCCTTATGTCTTTATGATTGTTGTATGACATGTTTTATCATATTGTGTTGAGACACTTTATGTAGTACACCTGAGCGATCTTAGTTCCCATTACATTAGTAGATGCAGTACTCTACGACGCAAGATGACCGCCTGATCTTGGGTTCGGCGGGTATGATTGATCGATGTTGTTCCGGTGGGTATGATCATCCGAGTTGTGGCACGGCTCGTCGAGTATGGCCGACTAGAGTAACGGCTCTGCCGGGTGTGGCATTGTGACCACGTGATCAGATCTGTATCGATGACTCGGAAGTACATCTGACCTTCACTGAACCCTCATGCTAGTGTAGTTGCAAGTGGGGGTGTGTCGCGTACTCTCCGTAAGACCGTGTGTGCTAGCGGTGAGTATCCTCGGGTACCAATAATAGTTCATTAACATGTTGGTAACAAAATAGCGAGCTCATCGATCGCAAGTATCACTGAGCTCCTGTTGGGAGTAGGGATCACTATTCTTTTTGGAAGACCTATATGAAAATACAAGTACACAATTTTAATATGTAAATAATGAAACTATAATTATACAACTGAAAATGATCTATATTACCTCAAATATGGCTACATTTTCAGGTGCGATTTTGTTGATTCCCTGCATGTATCTCATAACGTAATACCCACATTCGGTATTTCCAATCTGCTTGCAGTACTATGTACAAAGATATAAATTCACTAAATATATATTCAAGTACTAAAAAAATTAACAAAAATGGGAGAAACTTACACTCATTGCATGCCTGGTTGTGCCCATATTTTTGTAGTCCTTTTTACACCAACCATTTTGCAAACCTTCATTGTCCTGAGTATCACGAGTTATTCAACATTAAGTCGATAATATTAATAAAATACAGGAATTACAAATACGATGATTAAAACAAACTTACATATTTACAAGTTTTTTAAGGATTACCTTGGTGTAGTCGACCCCAAAGGATCGAACCAATATGCAGAATTAGCTTCGGGACATATAACGGCAATCATCCAATGAGCTCTGATTGTATATATAATTAGAACTTTATTACAAAATCAAATTCTAATTACTTTCAATTAACAAAGTTACCTGTCATGATAAGGGGCCAGATAATATTTTTGGCCCTGTTCTTTCATAATATTCGCAAGCCCACCTGAATTATCATCATCCCCGTGTATATAAGTAGATGAACACAAAAATCCATATACTTTATCATCGGAAAAAACTGACCTTCTAGCATCATAAAAATGTCTACATGAGTAAAAATTACGTTGTGCTATAATTACGATAAAATTATTCAATAGATTTCATCTTCTACACAAGAAAACACTTACTTCACTTGCACGTTGATAATTGTCATGCACAATTGATACATCGCTAAGAAATGCATAACATCCTCTTTGGCAATGTATAACTCTGAAGGCAACCCTTTAACCCCTCCTCCAAATGCCAAGTAGTTGAGTCTTGTAATTCTCTAACTACCATTAATTGATACAACATTTTGCACCTATTTGGTAGCAAATTAATGTCGATCGGAGGTTGGTTGTTTGATCCTTTGCGCTGGGGACTTGAAACCTTTCCAATATATATAAAAACATTAAAAATACAATTATTAACAAAATTGAAATTTATTTGTTTTCAAAATTAAATTATACCTCATGTGTGCCATTTAGCTCTACTAAATGAAAATGCCACCTCATGAACCCACTGATAGCATCGCTGAGGGTAACAACCTCTTCTTCGGGAAATGGCACAAGAGTACCAGCATCTAAGCAACTCTCCACTGCAACCTTCACTTCTCCCTCTTCCAACTCTTTGAAGTGGTGTTTAGAGATGTTATAAACTTTGTCGTGTCCCACCAATCTTCGATAAGGGTCTTCAAGAAATAGACGACCTCTAGATCCATCCGTAAATTTACCAAACGAGGGGCCACCTACGAGGACCAATTCTTGAGAACGAGTTGCGAAATCAAATTGTCAATCGGGGTTGACAACTGGTTGCACCGGAGGAGTGGTCACTGGAGAACAAGCGGCCCTACGGGGGGTTGTAGAAGTAGGCAAATTGTGATCCAATCTCTCCATAACAAGTTGCAATTTATTTTGCAAATCTAAAATTTGTTGCTCACATTTGGTATGAACTATCGACGAACTTGACCGATTAGTCTGTCTATAATATTATCACAATCCAACCCTACTCCCTACCCCCCCCCCCCCCCCCCGTGCACGACCAGGATGTCCATCATTTCCTAAGGCCTCACGTAGAATATCATTCCGACCATCTGAATCAAATTCGCCTTGGGATTCTCTCAACTTCAGAGAGTCCTAACGTTTGAAGAAAATTGTTACAAACAATTGAAAAATATAAAATTACTGAATGTGATTTAATAAAATACAAGTGATACAACTTACTATCTTCGAGCCGACCGCATGCGACTCATCTGTGAGGTACTCCCCTTTGTAGTTTACCCTTGCTCTCTTCCAAGAATCAGATCGATGGACGGGGGAAGGAGGAGACAAGTTGCTTGCTTGCTCCTCACTCATACCGGAGTCAATTGCCTCTTGTTTCTTCAGGGCCAGTTTTTCAACCCTCATTTGTTCTTCTAAATTTTGGTACCCCGATCGAGACATACGATGGAGATACTTGTTAGAAGATCTACACTCTTGGTTTTTTGCTCGGAGGACCTAGAACCAATTTTATTAGATTATCAGTTAAAGCAATAACTTAATAAGTTCATATTCTAAATTAAACTCAATTACCTGAAACTCCGGGTTTTCTCTTTATTTTCTGAATTGATCCCATGTATTCGGGGTGATGAAGTTATAGTAATCGCATGGATTTCTGTCCTGATACTCTCCAAATATGTACTTGTCTGTTAACTTTGTCTTGAAGTCCATCCAACGGGTCGACATGTATGTCATCCACTTTTTTCTTCAAATTGGCAGTTGATGGGAACTCAAAACTTGCCTATAACACGTTAACATTTTCAATTTCTATAAATTAAAAGTTTGACTAAAACTGAAGAACATTATAATGGACTCATTACCCGAACATCATCCTAGATTGTGTCTTTCAGCTTCTCATCAACTTCGGCCCAACTCGACAAACAGATGTCAATTTTGGACCTCGCTAGGCTCCCGAGATAACTATACCAGTTATCAAACATCATGCCTATCAGCTCAAGACGACTATCAAACTGGATTGGAATTCTACATTCTCTATTCCCTTTCCCCACGAATTCGTTCATGAGTGTAGGACCTCGTGAACGGTAAATCTTCGAGACCTCAGACTCTGATGGAGTGGGTTTTTTTTCCAGAGCCATGATACTATAAAAAGTAAAATTAAGACATTAACAAGTAAAATCAACAAACTAAATGGTTATTATAATATTCTATAAGACGTACATTTTGCACCTTTACGATTTGTTTTTTTCTTAACAGATTTTCAATCCATATACCTTCACCGTGGTCATCTCTAAACATTAAAGTCTCAACATGTATTTCGTCATCTAGTGAGTTTAACTCGGGTGCTTGCTTAGAGAAAGGTGGTGTCTCTTCATACTCGATGAGACTACCATCTGATACAATTTTTATCTTCCCTTCTAGAATTACTGACTATTTCTTATCACATGGATCAGCTACATAGAAGACTTATTTCGCTTGGAAGCCAAAATAAAAGGTTCTCCTTTAAATCCTTCTTTCGAAAAATCAATTGAAGTGAACCCCAAGTCATTCACTCGAACTCCACTTTTATTATCAACCCACTTGCATCTAAATACATGTAGTTTGAATTTAACAAAGTGTAGCTCCCATATGTCATCAATTACACCATAATAGGACATGTCGGCGTGTACATGATTCTTGTCGTTAGAATTAGACACATGTAAAGACTCTGCTATTAAAATGATTCCACTGTTCTGAACAATACTTTTGACATCTTCACAAATAGTGTAGAATGAATATTCATTGATATCATAGCCATTGTAACTTGTAACAACAGAATACGGATCGTAGGTTAACCACTGTATTGTCTCCGAAACAATACGCTTGTAAGTCACATTTTTGAACCAAGAGATGAAATTCTTATTGTGACTATTAATTACTTGTTGATCACTCCATATAGGATTTCTTTCTTTTAAAAGCTCCAATTGTTCATTTAGATAAGGTTGAACTTCATTAGAATCGGACAACACATATAAATATGTTGTTATTAAGTTTTCATCATTTGGATTTAACATTTTCATCCCACGCGTCCCTTTACCATCGGAACGTTCATCATGCCGATTGTTAGGAAGTCCAATACTTTTGGTGTTTGCAAGGTATTCAGTGCAAAACTCGATAACCTCCTCAGTTATGTATCCTTCAACAATAATAACATCTGGCCTTTGACGATTTTTACAATAACCTTTCAACACTTTCATATATCGCTCGAAAGGATACATCCAGCTTAAAAAATTGGGTCCACACAATTTAACTTCTCTAACCAAATGAATAACTAGATGAATCATAATGTCAAAAAACAGGTAGAAAATACATCTTCAACTGACATAATGTGACCACAATTTCATTCTACAACTGATCTAACTGCATGGGATCGACCACTTTACTACAAATCTTGTTGAAAAAGGAACACATTTTTACTTTGGCATGTCTAACATGTTTCGATAATATGGATCTCAGTACTACAAGTAACAACTGTTGTATTAAAGTGTGACAATCATAAGACTTCATCCCCACAAGTTTCAAATCCTTCATAACAACAAGACTACTGATATTTGAAGAATAACCTTGTTGAACCCTTACATCGTGCAAACATTGAGAGAGAATGATTTTCTCCTTTCTACACAATGTATTACAAGCTGGAGGTAAGTAGTTTCTGTAGGATCTTGATGGCCCCTAATTCTAATCACTTTTTCAGTTAATCTCTACTTGCTTAAACAATCAAAGATGCAGTGGAAACAATAAAAACAAGCAAGTAGAGAAAATACAAACCACAAAGGCACCGGAAGATTTTTTTAGAGGTTCGGCCTCCCATCTACTTCCTCTCTTGCAAGCTCCACCTACGTCTTCACTATCAATCTCGTTCTGGGCCGAGATTAAGCCTTTTACATAGCAAGCTCCACGAACAATCCTTGCTAGCTTGATTTCTTCCTCACAATCCAAGATCCTCTAACCGAAGTCCTTGCTTGTTGACAAAAAATTGTTGAGTGGAACAATCACTCTCTAACATGAGCACACTTAGAGTATGATTGGAATTGAACTAAAGTGTGGAAAGTTTGTCTTGGAGAGTAGGATTTGGGAATTCAAAGCTTGGGAGTTTCTCTTATATGTGTATGACAATTTGGAGTGAAACAGTTGCCAAATTGTGTCTTGCTAACATCTATTTAAAAGCTCGTATGGTGTTATAGCCATTGTGATTAATATGGTATGTGTTTGTTTAAGAAGCACAAAATAGAAAAGCATATGGCACAGTTCTGGGTAAGTTTGGTCGACCGAAATAGGTCTAACGGTCGACCGGAGTCTGTCCAAACATGGAGTCCAGAACAGTCCAGAAATAAACAGTCGAACGAAAATAACTATAACTTAAGTTATCGGTTGAACTAAAAGGATTGTTCGGTCGACCGAAAATAACAGGCATTAGGGGATTGTCAAAAATGTTTAGGTTCGGTCGACCAAAAAGGTTGGGTTGGTCGACCAAACATAACAGGCACTTGGGGATTGTCAAAACATTTATGTTTGGTCGACCGAAACAAGGACCACGGTTGACCGGTGGTCACTTATATACTTGGGGTATGGAAAAACGATCGTTGGTATAATACGACAAGTCCAACAGTCAAATGACACCTATAGATGGTCGACCGGTCGAGCTGGGTAAATCACTATTGGGCTAACTCTAATAAACTAACCATTCAGTCGACCGGAGAATGTTTGGTCGACCAATTTTGCACAGGCAATTTAGGTTAAGGTTTTAGTAAGTTCCGGTCTAAATTTGTGTGACCTATTGAAGTCCAAATGATTTGAGATTTTGTGTGTTACTTCTATAAGGAACCTAGTGTTTGTTT
The DNA here is from genome assembly GCA_963682175.1 of Triglochin maritima. Classification (NCBI taxonomy): domain Eukaryota; kingdom Viridiplantae; phylum Streptophyta; class Magnoliopsida; order Alismatales; family Juncaginaceae; genus Triglochin; species Triglochin maritima. The sequence continues at coordinate 18,038,392 of OY821785.1, forward strand.
GAGTAGTTATTTACTCTAGTATGCTCAAGTACACAATGTTCCTAAGACTCAAAAGAAATACAAAATTACATGTCTTCAGCAGCTTGATTGCATGTCTTGACTTGAATTCATTTCATCCTTGAGTCTTGATCACCTGTAGAAGTTAGCACAATACAATATATGTAGCATGCATAATGTGTGCTACTCTACATTGATTATAATTAAGATTAGGTTGATTAAATCATAAAAACATATATTAAGGCAAAAAAGCCAACAGTTTCGGTCTCCCTTTTTCTGTGGTGCCAGCCTTGCGCGTATACCAAGTTCAACAAGATCAAGTCTGGCATTATATTCATATTTTGTCTTACCGGGTTTGTTCAACAGAGTGCCAACAAGACTATCACAAACTTTTTCTCTACATGCATCACATTAATACAATGTCTAACTTTTAAAAGTTTTCCAGTAAGGAAGATCAAAAAATATGGATCTTTTTTCCAAGAACTTTTGTCATTTGCTCATTTGTACGGTTTTCCAAATTCACATTCAACGTTCATTACACGTTCATACACCTTTTCGACGCTGATTTCAACTAGCAAATTTTGAAACTCTTGTTTTCCATTAAATGTCTTCTTCAACCTACGATAAGGATGAGAGTTTGGAAAAAATCTCTAATGACCAAGATAGATTGTCTTACAACCATTAACAAGTTGCAAGGAGCATGTATTCTCTTCGCAAATTGGACAAGCTTTATGACCTTTGACCAATGTTCACGGACCGCCTAGGCGAGCCGAGGCGACCGGGGGCGTCTGGTCGCCTGGGCGATCGTCTAGGCGGTTGTGCGACCGCCCAAGTCTCGGCAGCCTTTTTTTTAATTCAAATAATTTTTTATAAAATAGATTAAAAAATCAGGAAAAATTGGGAAAAATAGGAAAAAATGCACAAATATTATCTAAAAATACCATACATGTTTAGCCTTCGAAAAGACACATAGTTCCTCGACCAATGCCTCACTAGGCATCCCCTCTACCCACCTAAACACTTAGGTATACAATTTATTGCTTAGTAGTACGATTACAAAGGTAACTCAGAGTTCATACAATAGCAGATAAGAGAGAAATTAGAATTACAAGCTAACTAACTAATTCCATTGGACACATTGATCTAATGTCCAACTGGGAACCATATCATATCCTCCACCACCATCAGAGTCGTCGGAGTGGTTCTCGTTCGGATTGTCGACGTAGACATCATCTTCTTCAATTTCTTCATCGTCAAATTGGACATATTACTCGTCAATGTCCATCGGTGGTTGAGAACTCGATGCACCTGGATCTCTAGAACTAATGCGAACGAGCATTATTCCAACTAGGGTCATTTGTACGGGTAGGTCTTAGGTCATTGTAACTCTCGTGATGCATAGGGAGACTAGTGCCTGGTACGTAAGCCATATCTCAAAACTAGACTAATATAAAAATCTAGACTAATATGAAAATAAAATACTAATTAATTTAATTCTAAAGAGTAGTTAGAAAGAGTGCACTTGATTTTGTCGGTTGAAGAATGAAGAACAGGATCGGAGACTTCACTTTCCAACTTCAAAACTAAGCACCAGACCGGAGACTTAATCGCGAAAACTTGATGATTAGGAAACTTGATGATGAGAATAGAATTATGAAGAAGAAGAAAATTAAAGATGTGTGAAAAATGAAGACGTTTGGAGGGGTTTATATAGGATTTGGGGGTAGTGGCAAACTTGTAAATTTTGAAAAAAAACAAAAAAAAAACAAAAAAGGAAAGAGCCGTTGCCTCCAACGACTCTCGCCTCGCCTATTTCGCCCAACTTTGCTGGGGGAAAGGCGGTGGTCGCCTACGGAAACATTGCCTTTGACAAAATATCCAGACAAATTACCATAAGCTGGAAAGTCATTAATCGTGCAATAAATCATTGCCCGCATTTCAAATCAAACATTCATATCATTCACATTATATCGCATAGACATTACAAATAAAAAATACAACTTCAATTCAATCCCAAAATCATATATAACTTCGAATTACAACCTACATTGCTATGTTGAGTTTTGAATTTTCTCGATGGTAGTAACTTCTCCACTTGCGCACACTTACTAAACCAAAACAATTAAATGATATCAATCCAACTAGGCAAATCCAACTAAAATTCTAGAAATTTAATATCTACTGAAATTCAACTAAAATTTGTGTCATTTGTGAAATTCAACTAAAATCTAGCAAATCCAACTAAAATTCTACTTCTACTGAAATTCAACTAAAATTTGTCATTTGTAAAATTCAACTACAATATAGCAAATCCAACTAAAATTCTAATTAGAATGTCAGAAATGTGTCATTTTTAAATGACATCTTCGGATGTTTTTTCTTGAAAATTTTAAATGAAAAGTCAATGCAAGTTCCATGGTTGTACTCAAGAGGGGGCAGTTCAAAACTTCGGTCAGCCACATGTTTGAAAACCTAAAATAATTCATTATTGTTATTTATAACAACAAAAGAATGCATTATTGGTACGAATGATGATGGGTACAAACCTAAAAAAAATGTGTACTGAAAAAGAAAAAAAATGTTGAAATTAAACCGAAACAAAAATGTGTACTGAAATGGAAATGTGTACTGAAATGTACCCCGACGTAGCTAGGTGGTGGAGGAGGTCGCGAAGGTAGCTGCGGTGGTGGAGGAGGTCGTGGTAGTCAAGGTTGTCGACGTGGAGGAGGTCATGGTTGTCGAGGGCGCGACTGTGGAGGTGGAGGAGATCACTGCAGTGGTGGAGGAGGTCGATGTAGTTTGGTCGGAGATTGGTCAGAGGGGCTAGTGATTTGTCGGGGTGGAGATTTTGTCGAAGAAAAGATAAAATAAAACGGTTGCTCTTTCATATAAGCCCCACAGACGTCGGTCATAACAGCCGACGTCTATACCCCGACGTCTATATGTCATGGGGTATAGACGTCGGTTGTAAGCTATGACAGATGTCTATACTTCGACGTGTGGGGAATAAACGTCGCCTAATAGACATCGGGTAAAAGGTTATTCGATCAACCGACATCTAGAGGACCCTATAGACGTCGCATATATGGGCGACCAACATGTATTTGGCAACGACTATTTACTATTCTGCACTAGTGTGTGTCGAGATGGATGGTTACATAGGTGACCATTCATTTCATTGTTAGGACCAACATTATTCTCCTTGGTATTCTGGACCCATGCATCCTGGGGTACCTCAGACTAACACCCAACATGGTTGGGATAATCTTAATTGTGAGGCTGAGCAGTTTTTAGATTGGGGTAATATGAGAGAGGCACCGACTGCTAGACCACCATCTAGTTGTGTCAGATCATATATTGGTCAACAAACTAAGACATTACAAGAAACTTTGGCCTTTTTCATGCATTCGGTAGATGACCAGAGTGATTTAAGTGGTCTGGTGTTCGAAGAGTGTTTGTATGTTCCTCCTGAACCCAAATATGATGATGCTTTTTCCCAAAGTACTCATTATGACCCGTACGCATTCACGTCTTACCTAGAGAGGACATATTCATGGGGAAACTTTAGAAATCTGGAGTATCAACTTCATGCCCACCCCAGTATCCTCCTCCCGAATACCCAGAATTCTACCAACACCATTCTCCTAATCATTGGACTCATTCTCAGCCCACAAACACCCAACCCCAAAATCTCCAAAATTCTGACTTGAGCCTCACAGTTGACCCCGGACTTGTTCCTTGAACAAACTCTTCAAATGTTCATGGAAACCACTCAAAATTCCATGCAAAATATGGCATTGCCAGTGAGCCAGATAACGCAACAATTGAGTGAACGTGAGGAGGGTGACCTTTCTTGACAACATGAGGATTCATCTTGTGATATCGTACCACCACCACATCCACAAATTAAAAGCACAATCTGTCAAAGTCATACTCATAGTCAGCCTGAGGGACTTGGGGTTTCAATTCATGATCACTTGGTGGGAATTCGATTCAAATTGAGAATAGCATGGACCAGTTTCATTATGAGTCGGCATAGGATTATCCTGTGGCCCTTGAGCCACATGATCTTAATGTTGTGCCTCTTGGGGACTCACCTTTAGTGGAGTAAGAGCTCCCTAATATCCTTAATTTCATACGACTTGGTGAGACTTTGCCCCTCACTATAGTTCCCAATCATCTGGAAAATGAAGGGACACCAAACAACTACATTTCCAATGAGGGTATTGGGAGTTCCTTATATGATACCTTGCGTAAGAGACTCACTTTTTGTTCACCTGGTGTGTCGGGAAAGGATGATGACGATGTTGGCCTCATTCTGGCGCACCAACATATTGGTTGGAGAGTCTGGATTGATGATCAAAACTTCAATACCGCAACGGGAGAAACTCTTCTTCCGTTGCTCAATTACGACCAAACTCTTGAGAAGTTCGAGCTCTTTAAGTTTGATCATTTTAATCATACGCCTTTGCATCTTGATCATGAACCTCTCCTTACATCTTGTGTATTTTGTGAAGGGGGAACTAATTAGTATTTTGGCCTCATGTGGTGTCATGTTCTCATTCCAAGTACATTGACCCACTTTTGAGGGTCCCCTGTGATGTCGTTTGACAAATGTCGACGGGAACTTATTTTTTTACGTAGTTATATTTGAAAAAATAAAAAATAAAGAAACAAAAGACTCCAAAAGTGAGCATAGATGGTCGTGGGCCCCAACCCTTGTGTATTTGGGCCCCATTTGTTTCACGTATTTGTCTCCCTTCTTAAGTATCTCACAAGTTTTCGGGAATTCGAGTATATGTCCACCGACATAACCATGAACTTCTTTTTGCGCTTCACATTGGTGAGATCTATTATTTTTCATGAACAAATCCATGCAGTATCATACTCGCATTCATTGAGAACAATGCATGAAGTAAGTGTGTGGGAGTGTGTTTTTGGTTTTCTTTTGTTCGTATTGTTAGGGTCAAGATAGTGTGCTGTAATTTACATTGATATATCTGTTATACCATGATCCTTGGGTGACTTGCCTTGTTTTGCTTGCATAGTGTTTTAATTTTTCCAATTCTTTCAAAATCTTCATGTGTTTGTGAAAGAAAACGTTTTGAGAGGCGAAGTAAAAGGGAAGCTCCCAGAATTGACTTGAACATGATGCATTAGGATATCTAGTATATCGGCTTTAGGTTTTATCTAGTCATAATGATGCACCTCGATTTTCTTTCGAGGAGAGTAATCATAGGGTTTTCAGTACTCAAACAAATAAAGAAGTCCACTCTGAACCTAGTGAGTCAAATAATTCGTGTATGTTAGTATAAGGAAGTTTGTCATAGTCAAGGACCCTTAAACTCTTGTTGTGAAACCTTAAGTGTAAGAGTTTTGGTTCATTTGTTGATAACAACTAATTTAGTAGGGTGTTCTCTCTTCTTGCACAACTCCTGTCACTCGGGAAATCAGGTTTGAGGGGACATAGTACCTGGTGCTTTTGAGTCATCTGTCTTGGGATGCACCGACCAAACTCCCATTACACGGGTGTAAGGGATCATCCTAGGTGGAGATTTGAGGGAATGTGTACGTGATAGTGTAAGTCCTCACAGGAAATGATGCACGAAACCGGAACCTGGGAGAATTAAACACCAACCAGTTTTAAGTCCTTGTTCTCTAGAAAGAAAAAAATGATGAAAAAATACAAATAAGAACCTTAATGGACTTTACACAATGTATCTTTTCAGGATATTAAGGTTGCCAATGTCTTCCACTTAAGTCCTTAATTAACTTACACGAATGGTTCCCTAGGCTAGGTATGTGGACATGATACATATATATATATATATAGTCGGCCCATAGGATTACCGTGTCCAATAATCAATAAAAGTAGGTCCATGGAGTCATGTTGCTAGGTTGAATAATGCATCAATGTTCGGATTTTGTGGATATATCGACAAAAGTAGATATTGTTTCCATTAGTCTTGCATGCTTTGTTTTCTTCAATCTTAGCATAATTAGTTAACTTCGAGTAGAGAGTAGATCCACCCCCATTTGGAGTGGAGGTGATGTAGATTATGTGATGTATTAGTGATGAGTTCTTTTACTTGTGCCATTGCATGTGCTTAATGTAGATCTATACTCATAGCATGCTTATACTTGTATTAGATGGGATAATGGCCACACTAGGTATTTGTTTAATGCTAGATTTAGAGTTTATCTTGTTGCTTGTAATGGTTTTATGGAAATGGCTTGTTATGTATGGATACTTGATTAGTAGAGAAACCATGAATGGATTAAGTTGTATGAAGGGGTTAATTGATGTTCTAATGTCCACACTAGGTACTTAGTTAATGCTTGAGAACTCATAGTTCATCATAACTTCATGTCTAACTATATTAGTCATGTATTCATGTAAATGTAGTTGATGTTAATTAGACTCCACACTAGTTATTGATTTCACCTACTTTACACACTTATGCCTCATGTAATGAAGATCCACTCACATACATACCTACACACCTCCACTTCATGGGGGTTTAGTTTAGTTGCTAATTCACTCATAGTTTAGTGTAGTTACTTAGCATAATCACCTCATTCTCCTCTCCTTTCCCACTCGAGTATGATAGTCACAACAACACTCACAACTCCTTGAGGTTCGAGCCGTATTTGTCATGTCTTCACCGACACGTTCACTTGCAGTTATTATAACTGAATCAATCAAAAACTACAAGCAACGTTCCCAAATCGAAGGGTAACATAGATGGATGGGTGGCCATACTCCATGTTAGAATTATAACGTTCGTTTTTAAAAAAATGAACTTATGATCCAAATGGGACACTTCACACCTAAGAAACTTGCAAGCGCGAGGGTGTCTTACGTCCCCGTGCGAGACAGTAGCATCCTGAGCGAGATACCTAAACAAAAAGAAATAAATCAAACATGAATTTCTACTACATTCCTAAACAATATTTCCAACATGTTTATGCAGGTATGGCTCTGCGAGAAGATCATCATAGCAAATGGAATACCGCCATGCGTCCTATTAGTGAACTGCTGGAGCACTTTTGTTGGGCCAAGGAAGACATTAACCATCATGGAAGAGTAGGGCATAACCCTACTCAAAATAACCAACGGGGAAGTCAAGCTGAGAAAGGAAGAGGAGCTGAACCTGGAAATGCAAAGACAAGTGATGACCATGAGTCTGACGAAGCAGTCAAGCCTGGGACGAGCTTTGATCGACCAATCACGGACACTCTTCTCCAGATAATGCGTCTACGTGGAGACAACTTCTTCATGAAGAGGTCCCCCACCAAGTGCTCAAATTGAGATGGCTAAAGGCAAAGCATACCATACTAGATTTGTGACAACAACGGGATGAGAAGGACAAAGAAATTTCCTTATGGAAAGAACGAATGAGGCAATCAGTGGAAGACGAGAAAGACGTGTTCGCCTACACCTGTCCATAATTTACCTAGTACACCCAGCCAGAGAGTACTTATCAGGTAGAGGGCCTTCGCGTAGGTGTCGGTAGGGTCATATTGGCGGGGTCTATAGAAGGTGCCTCCACGTCCAAGTTCACCCATACGGATAGGACTTCTCCAAGAGAGGACATTGTCAAAAACATCTGGGACGACATTGATGACCCCTGCAAAAGGTGTCAGTACGTCCACATTCACCCAACCCAATAGTAGTTCTCTGACAGAGGACATTTGCCAGAATGTCAGGGAAGAAGAAAAGGAAAAAAAAGGAGGAGGAGAAGGAGAAAGGAAGGAGAGTTGGAGAAAGGAAGGAGAGTTGGAGAAAAAAAGAAGAGGTGGAGCAGAGAAGATAGAAAGAAGAGGAGAGAGGAAAAAGAGGAGGAGAAAGGAAGAAGATGAGGCTAACGAGAAGAATAGAAAAGATAGGGAAAGATAAGAGAAAAAGAAGAAGGGGGTGCAGGGAAACAGAAAGGAGGGTTCAAGAAGGAGGGGAAAATGAAAATAAAGAGGTCGATGAGAAGAATAAGGGAAAAGATAAACCAATAGACTGAGGGAGGAAACATCTAAGGACAAGGAAAGAAAGGGAGGAGAGGAGACAACAAAGGAGTCTGAAGAAAAGAAAGACAACATAGACCTTTGAAGATTCAATCGTGGAGAAGAGACGCAGATTCGACGACAATCAAATTGAAGCCAAATCGGGCGAATTTTCACCGAATCATAACCAACTAGACAGGCCACTGGTTAATGTAAACAAGAAGATCAACATGGAAACAATGATCTGGTTGACAGACTCAGAGAGGAATGTGCTTCTTAATTTAACAACACAAGGACAAGATGAGACAAACATGTGTGGTGCAAGGACGAGAGTGAGGCTACGTGAAAGGATCTACAAGATCTAATCACCAAAGGCTCAGGGACATCAACGAGCGTAAGTAAACTCCTTTATCATACTACAATCCTTTTAACGCTCCAAAAATTTCAACTTAATGTGACTAATTTGAATGGCTAATCCATGGATGCATGGCTACATGTGTTAGAGCAAAGGAAGAAGATGGGATGCTATTGGCGGAAGGTTGTCACAATTTCAAGCGCCTCCACCCAATTCATGTTGTCAGGAGACCATGAAATGGCTACAATCATTGTTGAGGCCAAATTAAATGTTTGGGACCCAACCTCCACGGTGATTGCCCAATCACTCATAGTTTCAGAGCACTGGACATTGCTAATCATGGATGGGAGGGTGCAAACATTAACCCAACTTAACAGCCTTGCAAGATTAGCTGAGATTGCCAAAGGAAGACAAGAAGCGGTGGGTTCCCACTAAGAAGCAACCCAATCAATGGTAGAATTTTGGAGATCCACCCTCAGAGTCGATTGGAAGCTGACGTACAAAAGAGAAAAATGTCAACGCCAAGCATCGAATACCAACGATTGTGTAGTGTATGTCCTTCACTGGATCAAATGCCTGATGCTTTGTGAACATCCTAGTGCGGAGAGGACGTGCAAGTATCTACACTCAGTCAGGGGAGAAATGGAGATGTACCTGTTCAGGGACTCCAATTTCAGAATCAATATGTAAAACCTGTAATTATTTAACGGTTAGTGAGATGTTATAAGTTTTACTACTTTGTGAATGATTTCATACTTGTGTATAACTGATTGTTATGTTGGATAATTCAATCTATTGAATTTTCATACTAGTGACAATGTTCAATTTTTAAGTTGTCTAGGACAAGTCTTTCCTGTGAAGGGACGGGTCTGTCTCGCGTGGGACAGGACTGTCCCATTGAATGACAAGACTGTCTCGAGAGGGGATGGGTGTTGCCCGAGCCGAGAAGGGACGACTCTGTCCTACGAAGGGATGAGTCTATCTCACGTGGTATGAACCTGTCCCATTGAATGACATGACTATCCCCTTACAATTGTAAATTTTTTAAATGTTTGAAGGACATTTCATTCCCGAGTCGGGACAAGGTTGTCCAGCTAAGGGACTAGTCTGTCCCATGTGGGACGAGCATGTCCCATTGAATGACACGATTGTCTCATACGGGACGAGACTGTCTCGCAAAGGAACTGGTCTGTCTCACACGAGACGAGGCTTTCCTGAGACATGACATAATTGTCTCGAGACAGGATGGGACTGTCTCGTGGAGGAACGGAACCTGTCTCCTGTGGGACGAGAATTAGCTTTATTTTCCCTAGGAATCCTAGTGCACAAACCCCCTAGATAACATTTCTGCTTGATCTTAGAAACGAGTATCCATTGTCCTGACCCAAATCAGTCTGTGACTTTAGTCATTCCAACAACCATAAGTTGTCTTTGTCCTATCCCAGTGGCCCTGAAATTATACCTTGTTGTATGTAACACCTGTGATATTAGCACATTTTTTTCTAGGTTTGCCTAGCCTTGTGGTCTGAGAACAGACTCCCTTCTATTGTCAGTGGCGATTTCTTGTACACATAACCGCACTCAGGTCATGTGTTGGAAGTCATCCTAATTCTCCTTACCAACCTCTTCTTCGCTCACATCAGACTTTTTTTTGGCCTGAACTTTTCGTTGCTTGTGTTTATTGGGTGGTGGTGGTAGTGGAGGTGTGGGTGACGCTTTGCTGGTTCCATAATAGAACATCCCTTGAGACAAATCAGTGGGCTGAAGTTGCACAAGTCCCAACTCAGATGTGCATTGGTTGTACGTCTCCGAGTTAGTCAAACTATAAGTTGGGTGGGATATTGCTCTACCAACTCGGTTAATTCATATCCCCCGTCTCATTGTGCTGCCAATAGAGGGACCGAGGAGTATGGGTTCATCTTCATATAGGAATTAAAAAAGGATAACGTGATTAAAATCTGAATTATAGAACTGAAACTGGAATTGGTAACATACTTATTGGTCATACACAATTATTGAAACATAAATATATATGCATTGGAGAGTAACAACAAAAATGGAAACTAATATTGATATGTTAAATACTAAACTAAAGTAGGATTGCTACAACACTTAGCCATAGGAAGTTTTTACAATACACTCTTACGGGGAAAAAGACCACAATTACTCTTACAGGAAATGAGACCACCTTTATTGAAAGCAAAGTAGTAAAACATGACTAAGATGTATGGACTGCTTTACATCCCCCAAGACTCTGCTATAGAATCACGAATACGAATACGAACCATAGCCATAGAATCCTCACCACCCACTCCAACAAGTGGGCAAAATTGTGTTACGTTGTTAGGTGAATATTGATCGTTAGTAAACTCCTCAAGGATTTCGTCCCCCTTATTGTTGATTATGTAGTTGTGCAAAGTCATGACCGGTCGACAAACATCGCTTGCGCATCTATGTTTTATGGTCCCACTAGGTTCAACATTCTCCATCTTTTTTTCAGAACCCCGAATGACTGCTCAATGACATTACGGAGTGAGAAATGCATACTATTAAACAATTCATCATTGGTTGCACCATTTGAAATTCTAGGATATGGTAATGAGTGTTACGATATGGGGTTAGGAACCCTTGCCTATTTGGATATCCGGCATCCACCAAGTAATATTTCCTTGAAAACCAACATAGGAATCCTTAACAATTGTATAGTTCATATGATTAACAATAAAGGTTAAAAGTGGTGAACACATATTACCAGGTGGGGAACTAGAGGCCTCATAGAGGGCGTGATTTAAGACACTATTGTCATGGGCACTACCCTCCCAACTGGCGGAGCAAAATATAAATCTCATATTGAAGTTGCATACACCTAGGACATTTTGGGTGGTCCACTTTGGATCTCGAATGGAGTGACAAAGTTGTTGTTCTCCCTTATGTACTGTCACGTGAACATGAGTTCCATCAAAAGCACTAATGCAATTTTTAAACAAAGTGTAGAACTTTCCACCTGCATGATTACGAACATACGAAGGAGTTTCATTTAGGTTGTCCTTTGGTTTAATCATATCACAAGACCAAATTGCAACTGCTCCTAACACATGATTAACATGTCTACTAATTGTTTTTCCTAAGTGTTGGAAGAGTTGTGGTAAAGCTCGATTAACGTGTGCATGACTTAGAGCATATAGGAAAATGTGCATTTATTCCTCAAAGGTCACACCCCAACAGATTTTCAGCAATCCTCTTTGCTTCATTAGCTGACAAAGGCTAACAAACACTTGGGTCATCATGCGACAAGAATCCAAACATACACGATAACAACCGCTCAGGAGATCCTTGGTTCTTTGATGGCCGGCACAGAGAGCCGTATGTACCTTGCTTTTGATTAGGTACCTTTCAAGATAAGCATCTACTATATCTAGAACCCTTGACACCGAAGTTTGTATGAGCTGGTCCTCATCTATTCATTTTCTTCTGAACAACATTGTTATCGACTAAAGTAGGTTCACTTGGACCCAAGTCAACCTCATTTTCGTCTAACTCATCCTCTACTGGGTCCAACTCATCAGTGGTTTGGTCTACATCAACCTCCATTGGGTTTAACTCCCCACTCATTTCTTAAATTTATCCACAAAAATGGGTAGCTTATTCAAAAAAATATCAAAAAGCTTAGCTTACATATATAATCTAAACAATAAATAATAAGCATGACATGTAAAGCCATGGCATAGGGTTTCTACACGGATATAGGTTGTATTTCAAGAATTTGAAGATATTAACCGGAATCTGAGGTTCAGGACTAACAAGCTAAGTATAATGTTATTAAAGTTCACGATCCACAACGTACAGTAAGAGATGAATACAATTAGGTTATTGGCTAGGTAAATGTAGATAGGGAAAGTACCAGAATGTAACGCGGTGGAGATGTGATTGTCGTCGAAAGTGGGCGACAAGGCCGAGGAGGTGACCTCAACTTCTTCCTTCCTAGATGATCCGACCTAGTACTCCACTGCCTCAACAATCGACAAGCTAAAGAGGGATGTGGGAAGAAGGGGATCGAGGCGATTGTTGGAGAAGAAAAAAACTTTTTGTTAAAGTTAAAGTTCAGTGTAGAAGAAAAAAATGAGGCCACGTAATAGCAATGTAATTCAGCTTCAAATTAAGAATGGTAAAGTTCTAATTGCTTTGACGTAATAATGAAGATTAGTGGGCCAATTGTGAAGAATGAATGAGGACATGGCGTGTGCTTTATCAAAATCATATGGGTGTCATGGTAAATTTTGACCTACTCAATAGTGAATTTAGCCAAAAATCATGAAAAACCTCAGTAGTTGAGTTTTTTTTGTTCAGTGTAATTGTGTGCATGGAAAAGCATGCCCAACAAGTCAACTAAAGTTTCTAGAATTCTGTTTGGATGCAACCAACAATAACTACCAAAAACTACATCCAAACTGGACCTAAGTTTCTCTATAAAGTATTATAATAACTTTCTTTCTCCTTGAGAATCCTATTGATACCGATTAAGCTTCTCTATAAAGTATATTAAATAAAGACAACCTTTAAATTCCAATATAGTAAATCTGCAAAATAGAGTTCCTATTTTTCAAGGTATCTTTCATGCAATAACTTTTCTATGGAGAAAACCATTCATATACAATATATGTAACATCCGTCCCCGAGACACATCAAGCTCGGGTCTGATCCATCACTCATGAGTCCCTTGTCCCGTAACAACCACCTATTGCCACAAAACTTAAGTCAGTTTGTTATTGTAGTAGTATGTTGAACGTTTTATATTAAACCGCAAGTGCACGACGTCGGTGAAGACGTGGCAAATACGGGTCGTCCACAGGAGGTGAGCAGCCTCTCGTTTGCAAGAAATCAAGTGGCAAAAATAGGGAAGAGAGTTTGATTATCGTAATCTACGCTATACTACACTACGAAGTAACACATGCATAAACGAACAACAAACGATGAACTAAAATTTAACTAAGAACAAAATAAGTGTGCTGGAATTCAGAAATGGAAAACCCCTAAGGGGTGGAGTGAGTGCACACATGCAAAGAGGTGGGTGTTAAACACATTATTTAAGCACAAATAAAGGTAGTGTTTTCATGCATAGGAAGTGTCTAAATGTTGTGGAAAAACCTATCAATCCATTCACTAACCTAGTTGATTAACATTTACATACACAAGATGGTTATTTTAGAACCTAAACAAGCATGAGAGGTGTCTAATCATTTTGGTAAAACTCATCAAGTCATACGTTCTATCCTAAACAAGCAAGCATACATTCATGTTTTATCAACACATTGTATATAAAACATTCATTCCATTCTCTTTTGCATGTATGAACATCAACTCCACCCCCCAAAGGGGATGAACTACTCACTACACATTAGACTAATTTATTAAACTAAGCAAGAAAAGAATATTAACTAAGCTACTAAAACTAATAAAATGAAATTAAACTAAGTAAAACAAGCAACATGAAACAAACAACATAATAAAGAAACTTTTATTAAAATTACTCACAATTCAAGTAGCATCCTCCTACTTTAGTGTGTACTTCAAGGCCTCACTTCAAGTAGGAAGAGTAGCCACTCAAAATGTGAAGTGATTACAATAGAAGGTGAAGAGTTCTATTTATAGCCATAGAAAAATGTAATCCGGGACAATCCCCCGGGTTGGGACTAAACGAATACCAGAAATAGAATACACCCTCTAATACATGTGCCCGCGAAGTTTTAGCGGATCCAGAGAGATCCAGACCGCCAATTGGCGGTCCATAAGCTTTGGATCCGGCTGGAATTTGTTGTGGGCTTTTCTGGATTTCTTTGTCGGTCTTTGATGCATATAGTTTGTTTATTGGAGCTCCGACCGAATCTAATTGTCAAAATACTCCCCATGATGGTGTGGAGTTTTCTGTTTTGCTCTTTGGTCCTTTGGTCTTACGTTCAGGTCCTTCTCCCTTGCATCTTAGTCCTCAGGTCTCACAATTCAATCATTTTTCCTGCTTTTGGGTCCTTTTATGCTTCATCTCTTCAAACCTATTTATTTCTGAAATTCAAACATAAAACTCGTCACATAGCATTGTTTAGGTGAAAGATATTGGATATAAGATACAAATGTAAGCATAAAATGATGTGAATCAAATACCCCCACACCTAACTTTTGCTAGTCCCGAGCAAAACAAAGAAAGAGAAAAGCATACGAAAACAATAAATCATAACTCACTTTCGTAGGAATCACGGTTGCACTTAGCACGTGCAACAAGCCGTTAAACCTCCTTGTCGCCAAGGAGGAGGAGTGTTGTCTCCTGAGGGTTTTCATCGGATATACCCACAAAATCCGAACAAAGATGCATTATTCAATCTAGCTACACGACTCGTTGGCTCATTTTGTCGATCATGGGACGCGGTAATACTACGGGCCGACTCTATATATGTAATCAGTCCACACACCTAGCCTAATAAATCATTCGTGAAAGTTAATTAAGGACTTAAGTGCAAGACATGGACAACCTCAACATCCTCAAGTGATACAAAGTGTAAGGTCCATTAAGGTTCTTACTTGCATTACCTTATTTTTTATTTTTTTATTTTTATTTTTTTCTTCTTTTCTTTTTATTGGTTGGAGCTACATTCTCCCAAGGTCAGGTTTCGTGCAACATTGCCCATGAGGACTTACACTATCACGTACACCTTTCCCTAAATCTCCACATAGGCCAATCCCTACCACCCGTGTAACGAGAGTTCGGTCGGCTCATCCCAAGTCAGATGACTCGAAAGCCCCAGGCACAAAGTCCCCTAGACCTACTTTCCCGAGTGTTAGGAGCCGTACGAGAAGAGAGAACATCTACTCACTTATTTCTTATCTACAAATGAACCAAAACCCCTACACTTAATGTCTCACAACAAGATTTAAAGGGTCCTTGACTACAACAAACTTCCTTAAATTAACATACACGAATTATTGACTCACTAGGTTTGGGATGGACTTCTTTAATTATTTGAGCACTGAAACCCTATGATTACTCACCCCCGAGGGAAAACTGGGGTGCATCCTAACAACTCGATAAGACATAAAGCCAGTAAGCTAGATATCCTAATGCATCAAGTTCATGACAATTTTGGGAGCTTTCTTTTTACTTTGCCTCTCAACGGTTTTACACATACCAAACACACGCAAAACCCACAAAAACATTTTCTTTCGCAAACACATGAAGATTTTCAAAGAAATGTGAAAATTTTAAAGCACTAGACAAGCAAAAGAAGACAAGTCACCCAAGGATCATGGGAAGCATATATATCGATATTAAATGCGGCACACTAACATGACCCTATAAATACACACAAAAGAAAACAAAATCAAAAGAAAAAGACTCGACTATGTACACACATAAAACACCCCCCCACACTTAATCCATGCATTGTCCTCAATGAATGTGAGCAAGATACTAATTGGATTTATGCATGAAAAATGAAAGATCTCACCAACATAAAGCGCAAAAGGAAGTTTGTGGTTATGTTGATGGACACAAACCCGAATTCCCTCAAAACCTGTGAGGTACTGAAGAAGGGAGACAAATACGTGAAGAAATGGGGCCAAGACCACAAGGGTTGGGGCCCACAACAATCAATGCTCGCTCATGGAGTCTTTTATTACATTTTTTTACAAGGTATATACATTAACAAAGATATTCTCATAATCATTTGGTCAAGGAACATCAAATGAGAACATCAAGTTATCAGGACCAGAGGCTTGCCGAGATGGGCAAACTTCAGTGGTACTTTGAGGTGTCATGAGGGGTGAAAGGTGAAAATTGAAAGGCTCGAACCCCTCATGATATTGGTTGGGTGTTGGCAACATGAATGAGTGGAGTTGTGTTGCCTCACTAGGGTTTAGTTGCTCATCGAACAAAACCCTCCAACCAATAGGTGGGTGCATCGGAATGACTTCCTCAAGCTCATTCAATGGATGCAGCAGACCTGCATCACTAAGAATGGGGCTTCTCCCCAAGTCATCCCACAAGGACTGCCCACCATTATTTATATCATCAAGCATAAGCTCGGTCGTAGGTGGGTCCTTGTTGGAGTCAAGATTAAGCTCAAATGGCTCAATGGCCAAGGGACGTGAGATAGAGACACCTTCTGGTATAGGCATATGATGAGGTGTCTCACTCTCACTAGTAATCTCAACTGAATCATGCAATGCACACTCCTTTTGGACATTCATGTTTGATGTCAGCTCACTATGTCGCATTGAAAAGACAGGCAATGAGTTTTCGCTGGGCCCACAAATATTCTCAATGGGTTGCATTGGTGTTAGGGGTGTTCGTTGATTTTACGGTGCTTTCTCTAATTGGCGGATGAGATTGAGATTTAAAGGTTGATCCATGGGCTCATGTTGCATACCAGAGTTGAACACATGAAACTCGGCAGTCATGTTACCAAATGAGAGCTTCATGAGACCATTTCTACAATTAATTAAGGCGTTGGAAGTTGCCAAAAATGGTCTACCCAAAATCAAAGGTATTTGAGAGTGGGTGTTCGCAACAGGATTGGTATCGAAGACAACAAAATCGACTGGAAATATAAAATCTCCAACTTTGATAAGCACATCCTGTAGGATTTCATGTTTAATTATACATATATATTTTTTCGAATTTTCATGTATAATAAGGATCTATTACAATTTTCTTCGATTTATTTATGCATGCATCGGTTTGTTTTAACAACTAGTTTCAAAAACTTATTAAAACAAACACAAAGGGACTCCGAAATTCATACCTAGAAGTTCTCAAAAACTTCTTGACGTTTCAGAGACGTTGAGGAAGCCAATCTTCGCTTCTCGTTGCGCCGGATGCCTCCGAGTGTTCACCGAAACCCTAAACAAGGTTGGAGAGAAAGGAGCTAGCCAATCGACCTCCAAACAAGCTTAGAATCTAGCTACAAACCCCTTCCTTAGCCTCTGAGATTTCTCCTTCCAAAGACTTAGAAAACTAAGAGAATTTTTGTGGGTTTTAGTAGTGAATTAGGAGAGAAAATAATTTCTGAATTGTGTAACCCAATTAGGGAGAATAAGGACCTATTTATAGGTTCCAATCTTACTCTTAATCATGGCTATTCTTAAGCCACGGTTTTATGATAATTTCTCTCACAAACTAATTCCATAATGCATTATATGCACCCACAAAACGTTTGACCAAATTTGGAGCTAATCCAACCATCGATCAAATTAATCTCTTAATAATCAAAGGCAGAAAATCGACCGCTGTTCGGTTTACCGAGTCCCACTCGGTTAACCGAATTTGTCACGATCGTTTAACCAAGTACGTGATGGATGACCGAATCTTAAGGAGAAAAATTCTCCTTAACCGATCGGACCCATTCACGTCTAAAACCGAGTGCTATTCGGTTTACCGAAAATATCGGAACTTGACATTGTTCGGTCGACCGTTTCTGGTTCGGTACACCGTACCAAAGCTCCAGGCACTTTGGTCAAGTTCGGTCAATCAATTACGATTATCCGTTCCACGTTCGGTTGACCGATCCATAGATCTTTCGGTCGACCGAACCATAATGGATTACCGAACTTCTACCCGATTTTGCCTATTTCAAATTTTGGATTTATTTCCAACAAAATTTGAACTTAAGGGGGTTTTAGCAAATTCACAACTTATGCAATGTATTATCCTATGCAACAATAAATTATTGCACCCCATAATATATGCATCTCATATGAATTTATCATGACTCTAATTATGTTTATATACAACATAATTGATTTTACTTGTTCACCACATGTGTCATATTTTCTATGAGAAACCCGACACATCATATGAACCAAAAATCAAGCTTCTTGTTTCACGGTTTTTGCGGTGTGACTTATGGGAGGATCTAGACTAAGTTGGCAGTGATATTAAGAGCTTAGTATCACAAGCTATAAGCGGTATCTAGCTACACATTATAGCTCCCAATTAGTTAGATGTCTTAATTCCACTCGAACCAAAACCCGATCCATTTAGTGATGGAGTGCACCACTTGTGTCCGTCCCTTGCCTCATGATATTAAGAATACACACAAAGTAGTATTGTGTCATCTTTGTATTAGTATTCATTTATTGATCTCTTTAAGCTAGTTATAAATATGTGACTTAACTCAAATCACATTGTGCACATTATAACTTTGCTTTATCAAGGGGCCCACTAATATCATCACTCAATTAAGAGGGGCAATGATAATCTTTTGACTAACTATCTTCTCCAACAAAATTGTACTTAACCAACCAATGCCTTTACACTACACTGATCGATAGTTCAAGACATTGATCGAATTAAGTATTCCTTAAGTGATTAGATATAAGTCTCATATCAAAGGACCAAAGACACAGTAAAATATTAATGACACAGAAACACATTTCTATAATATTTTACTTATTAGGTCTATTCAGTATACAAAAGTAATATTTTCCTCTTTTGCATACCCGTGTTGTCACTCACTTGTAGAGCTACAATGATCTATGACCAACACGACAATCTTAACTCGGTAATTAATGTTCCATGTTAATTACCATGATTGCGAATATCTTTTGTTTTATGTAAACCAATATCTTTTAGAGCTCTACGGTTAAGGACCAAGAGCCTCTTCCTTAACACTCCTAAAAGACGAATAACATAAACAAGGAACAAAATGATTTCTCATTCAATTCATAATAATTGACATTTAAAAGTAAAACTTTCAGAACACATTCCCTTCACATCCTAGATAATCCCCTTTGGAATATGAATGGATCTATCCGCCAATTGGAGGGTGATCTTAGTTGGTTTCAATTCTCCCAAATTCAATTGTTGATAAACAGAAAATGGGAGGAGGTTGACCGCCGATCCTAAATCAAGCAATACATTACTCATGTTAGTGTCCCCTATCGTACACTGAATAGTAGGACACTCAGGGTCCTTGTATTTTGTATAGGCGGGATTGGATAAAAGTGAGCTTACATTTGTAGCCAAGAATGCTTTCTTAGGAACATTGGTCTTCCTCTTGGTTGTGCAGAGATCCTTCAACACTTTGGCATATTGAGGTATTTGTTGGATAACATCCAACAAGGGGATGTTAACCTTCACTTGCTTAAACACCTCTAATATCTTATCCATTGTGTCACTCTGCTTTTTGGTTAACCTACTTGGATATGGAGCTTTTGGCAGGTAGGTTTTCTGCGGTGCCTGAGAAAGAGGCATTGCTGTATCACCCACACCCTCAGCCTCTTCTTCACCACCATTCCCACTGAAGGGCTGCATAGATGGTGGTGGTGGCAAGGAAATGTGATTATCAACCTGCTTTCCATTCCTTCAGGTTACAATGGAATTGACATGGTGAACAAGTTCCTCCACATGGTTCACTTGCCTCCCCCGAGGTGCCACATTCTCATTTTGCTTGTGTTGTAGCTGGTACATGCAAGGGTTAGCCTCAGGCTGGCTAGGCAGAGACCCTCTCTCTCTTTCATCCACAAACTGAGCCAATTGGCCCATCTGAAGCTCTAGAGATTTGATGGTCTGCTGATTTGAAGTGAGAACTTGACTTGTGGTTTACATAAAAAAATTCATTGAGTTTTCAAGTACACGAGTCAAGGTCTCAAGCAAATTGAATCGGGTTTCCATATTATTGGAATTTGGGAAACCCGATTGATTGGTGATTGGAGCTTGGGGTGGCTGATCAGATTGTGCATGCATGGGAGGTTTGTATGATTTGTTAGGTGGTCGAGAGGAGTTTGAAGGACCACCCGGGGCATTATTTTGGTTCCATGAAAAATTGGGGTGGTTCCTCCATCCAGGATTATAAGATGATGAGTATGAGTCATTCCTAGCTCTGTCATAGATGGCGTTGACATGTTCCATCTCAGGAGGAATGGACGCACACTCTCTTTCTACATGACCTATCCAACCACATGAATGACAGGGAACTGGACCAGATGTGGACATGTGAGGTGCACCTTGTTTGTTTTGGAGCTCAATCGAATCCATACGACGCATTAAGGCCACCATGCGGGCCTCGATGGCCGTAGTGGTATCAACGGCAAATGCGGCACCCGATCTAGTCGAGTTTGCATTCGCGATCCTCGCTCCTATGCTGGATGATGCAGGTGGTTCCCTCACACTCTCCCACTGCATGGTTTTCTCAGCGAGGTCTTCTAGGAAAGCACATGCCTCCCTTTCATCCTTTCCCAAGAACTCTCCTGGACACATGGACTCAAGGAGCGTTCGAGACGGGATGTGAAGATCCTCGTAAACAATCTGACAAAGACGTCACAACTCAATGCCATGGTGAGGGCATGAGGATAGTAGCTCTTTGAACCTCTCTAGATATGCATGAAATGTCTCGGTCTCAAGTTGATAGAACGAATTGATTTCGTTCCTCAATTTTTGAGTCCGATGATTTGGAAAGTACTTCTTCAGGAATGCAGATTGAAACTCATCCCAAGTCCTAAAGGCATTCGTCTGGTTGCTGTACAACCACTTCTTGGCATCATCCTTCAGCGCAAAGGGGACAAGCCTAAGATGGATGGAGTCTGTGCTAAGTTGTTGCAGCTTGAACATAGCACATACCTCCTCAAATTCCCTGAGAAAGATATAGGGGTCACCTTTCCTAGTGAAGTGGGGGAGCATGGAAATAAACTGAGGCTTAACCTCAAAATGGTTCTCATTTCCCTCTGGCAATACGATGCATGAGGGTAGAACAGTACGGCTCGGGTAGCATCGATCACATAGAGGTATGGGAGCGACAACATGAAGAACAGGTCGAATAGGTGGGTCCAGCAACTGCTCCTCCTCGCGGAAGTTAGCAGCCATTGAACCCGGACTGTGTGCAACACGAGAGGAGGGAGGCGTCGAGAAATCGACTACTGAAGCAGGGTCTTGGGATCCGTAAGCTTTGGATCCGGCTGGAATTTGTTGTGGGTTTTTCTGGATTTCTTTGTCGGTCTTTGATGCACATACTGTGTTTATTGGAGCTCCGACCCGAATCTAATTGCCAAAATACTCCCCATGATGGTGTGGAGTTTTCTGTTTTGCTCTTTGGTCCTTTGGTCTTACGTTCAGGTCCTTCTCCCTTGCATCTTAGTCCCCAGGTCTCACAATTCAGTCATTTTTCCCTGCTTTTGGGTCCTTTTATGCTTCATCTCTTCAAACCTATTTATTTCTGAAATTCAAACATAAAATTTGTCACATAGCATTGTTTAGGTGAAAGATAATGGATATAAGATACAAATGTAAGCATAAAATGATGTCAATCATAGTACAATCATGTCTTTATATCCCTCACTACTAATTTCTTAATAGCCAATATAGGACTAAACTTTGGGGTGTTACAACTTACCACACTTAAACACCTAACGTCCTCGTCATGGTCAAGTCATAATTAGTCATCAAGCATTATGAGATTCTAGAGGTGGCTCACACCTTCTTGGTGTAGAGCACTTAGTTCTCACAATTTCGATTGGTTTTGACTCTGATACCATTTGTAATGTCCCGTCCCCGAGCCCACATCAAGCTTTAGTCTGATCCGTCACCCATGAGTTCATTGTCCCACAACACCCACCTATTGTCAAAAAACTTAAGTTGGTTGGTTATTGTAGTGGTAGACTCATGTCTTTATATCACACACTACTAATTTCTTATTAGTCGATATGGGACTAAAGTTTGGGGTGTTACAATATATGTTTACCTCCCTTTTATTTATTTTTTGTGTACATTATTATTACATTAGTTATTCATCTCCTTTACGCCAGGTCATCAATCCTACATGATAGACTACCCTTGGAATGTACATAGGAGGGATTCACTATCCTTAGAATGTATAGACATCAATTTGTTTTTGTTAATAACTTAAAATTTAAACACCAAGATAAAAAAAATCAAACTGTAGATTCTGTTTTTTATCACTATATAAGTATATACACCGAAAATTGTAAACATTGGAAGCCATTCATTGCAAATTTGACATCATTTGATCTTATCAAAAGCGACCTCTAAACTTAATGATTTTGACGTACATACTAATATAGTGTTATAAAACAATATCTACGAATTAGATTTTAAGTTTAAGTTTAATTCTATGTAATTAATGTGTGTCAAATTTGTGTTAACATGTTTTTAAGCTAGTCGATCCCACATCTTAGTAATATTATCGAGCAGTTGTCAAATAGTCATCAAGTCATTTGCAATAGTAGATGGAGATTTAATGAGTTAAAAACTTAAAATGTGACATTTTCCCCCAATATTCACTATGAATGAAATATTAGCTTTGAATGACTCGAAGACGTTGAATACATATATCATACGGTGAAGCCTTAAAATCAACCCCTTCTTAGGTACTTGTGGAAAATCATTCTTTGTTTGTAAATTCATCTTTTATCGAGTGGTTTTCACACTAACTTGGCCTTTACCGCCTTGGCCAAGTTATTAGTGTCAGCTACCCTATGACCATTGTTTGCCTTGAACATGCATATGCTCTTCCATTTCATAAGATGGAACCTGTTCTAGAGTAATTTTTTTCATAGGAAAATTTGAACGATTAGCATCCACGGATCCACCCTACCGGTTGTAAGAGTTGGTGACGAATGAGTTCATTTTCCTTAATCAAGTTCATGCATTAACCTCAATGCTACCTTAGACGCTCTTTGTAGAACAATCATATGAGTTAGATTTTGGATCAAGCATGTCTAGAAGATGAATATTTGTCGATTTCAAGATGGCATCAACAATTTAATGTTGCATTTTTCATAGGAAAATTTGAACGATTAGCATCCACGGATCCACCCTACCGGTTGTAAGAGTTGGTGACGAATGAGTTCATTTTCCTTAATCAAGTTCATGCATTAACCTCAATGCTACCTTAGACGCTCTTTGTAGAACAATCATATGAGTTAGATTTTGGATCAAGCATGTCTAGAAGATGAATATTTGTCGATTTCAAGATGGCATCAACAATTTAATGTTGCATTTTACTGGTCCCCCCCCCCCCCCCACCCCCCCCCCCCCCCCCAGGTGTTATGAAAGGTTTGTTCTACAGGGATTTTCCCTCTCACACCTCTCGTTTGCACCTTCCAATTCGAGATGCCCTCACCCAGAGGGAGCTTTATAGAATTAACGGCCATACATGGATAGGAATCTTCGTTCAATTATTCTTTTTTATACGATAGTCCATTAAAGCAACCCATGTTTCTCTTTAAACTTACCCTACAATCGCCCTCACACACTCTTAGTCTTTCATTGACCAACGTATATTTCTCTAGCTTTTGTAACATTTTTCCTTGGCCTCCAACGTGTAACATTATTATTTTTAACACAGAAAACTCCACTTACAAAAGGTTTTGTTCTAATATGATAAGAATCACCATCTAAAGGTTATGTATGTCACTAATATGGATAAACAACTACAAAGTTATGTGCTATAAAAAACCTACGAAGTTATTAAAGGGGTGTTAGTGGCGCGAAAAACCCCGGAAAGTGATTTTTAGAATCAAACGGAAAGCAAAAGAAAACATAATATAGTGGAAAATAGTTTCCTTTTGACCGAATTTTGTTGTTTGTGTCTATCTTTGGAATACAGCCAAAAATAGATTATCTTGTTTGTGTTTGTCTTTGGAATCTAACAGAAAATAATTTTTGTTGTTTGTACGTACCATTAGATAATATGAGAAACTTTGTCACTGCAGTTTAATTTTTAAATGAAAATATGTTGATCTAATGTTAATAATATTACAATTCAAACCACAATTAATTTATAAATGAAAATATGCTGCTTTAATCTCAATAATATTACAATCCAAACCACATAATATTAAGATACATAAATGTTAATATTCAACCAACCCACATATAATTTGCTATATTTTCCCGCAAAATGCAATGTGGCTCAAGTGAACTTGCAAATCTTGTAGTATAAATGATGGATTTTTATGTAAGATGAGAATATGGATGACAAATTTGTAGTTCAATGCTACATAAGCATTATAGTTTGAAAACTTTGGATTTCAAATGACTTGATTGATTCATCATAGAAATCTGAGTTATGAAGAAATCATATTTGAGATGCACTCTTTAAATTAGCATTGGAGATATTGCAACAATGCAAATATAACAGAGTTTTGGATTTAGTAATGACCATAATATGATAATTAGGCAGTTGTTATTTGCGTTAAACATATTTAAAACTTGATAAACCAATGAAAAGTTACACATACTTAGACAAAAGAACGATCACAACACATTTTCTAGACTCATTATAGCTTTATTAACATCAGATGCCACAAAGTAAAAAGCATATTATTGCCATTAGGACAAACTTGTATATAACACCATCTCAAAGTAGACAACGTAGAGCATCCACCTCTTTTTTTAACAGACAATCATTTCATTAACTAGAACGCAAAGAGGAGCAAACCAGGGATAGCAACACCACAGATGAGAGCCAGAGTTGGGATGATGGATCCTTGATCAAAACCTGCCTCCATGCTTCCATGTTTTGAGAAATGTTGGTAAGTCAAGTACCTCACGATCAGCAGTGACACTATCACACTTGCAGGAGTCCCTTTGTGTAATTAACACAACACAAATTAGAAATGTCGGCATCATTACAACAGCTTATTTCTATTATGAGAAATTCAATTCCGCACTTTTAGAACTAAATTTAAAAGGAAAAAATTTCAAAATAATATATTTTAAATTTGTTTTGCCAAAATAGACACCATTTAAAAGTATTTTTCATACTAAACCCGCTGCCACCACGTGGTGACACGTGCTGGCGGCGGGTTTTATTTTTTAGTGTCTAGAGAACTCGACACTGGTGATGTCGAGTTCTCTCAAGCAGAACTCGGCATCACCAGTGCCGAGTTCAATTTAGTTTTTATTGCCCAACACTTGTCATATTTCGTTCGACGTGAGTTAAGGAGAACTCGGCACTTGTGATGCCGAGTTCTATTTGAATTGTTCTCCTGACACTCAGATCGTGCATGAGACGGTTGACGCGCCAGGAGAACAGTTTCTTAAAGGCATCCTAGATGTCGAGTTCTAAAGGAAGAACTCGGCGTTACAAACGTGGAGTTCCGTCGGGATATAAAAGCAGCCCGACGCCCCCCTCTCCCCCTCCGCCGAGTTCTCCCGATTTTAAGGTTAGGGTTTCGATTTCTTTTCGTTTTCCACCGTTTTATTGTTTTTTATGTATTAGGATGATATACATTGTTGTTTTAGGTATGATTTTAGTATTTTTGTTAGTTTAAGAACCCGTTTTGGTTAGATTTCGATTTCGATTTTGGGTTTTTAGGCCAAACTATTTATTTATTGTTTCTTGGTTGATTATTCATTTCATTTTTGTTGATTGTAGGTCTACGGTAGTAATCTTAAAAATAATTGAATTTAAGTTTGATTATTGTTATTGAAATTAGATTTTTTGTTGTTATTTTGGTTTGAATGTATGTTAGTTTTAATAAATGTAAACTTAAAAACAATTTATTTGGGTTTGAATGTATGTCTTTGATTGTATGTTGGAATTGAAGTTTGATTTTTGTAATCTTAAAAATAGAGTAATGAATGTATGTGAGTTTTAATGGAAAAAATGTGTTGAAGTTGAGAAATATGTGTTTTAAATATGTCATGATTTGTATGTTGTTTGAATGTATGTCGTTTGAATTTGTGAAATATGTCGTTATTTAGACGTTTGGAAGTTGAGAATGTTATTTGTAGTATCGTTAGTTTCTTTTACAATGCAGGTTTATATTTTACGAATTTGAAAATATAGGGGAGGTTATGTCAAAATTTTAAAAAATTCTAACATTAATCGTAACATTGTTTATTGTACTTGATTTTGCTACTACACTCATTTCTCAACGTTTACAGTCATTTGCTACTACACTCGTTTGAGGTAATTTTCAAAACTTTTTAGTACTTTCAATTTTTTAATTAATTAGTAATAGCAGAACAACCATCTCACTTGAACACATTTTCAAATTTAATTAATATATGTTAGGAATGGATAAAGATGATGAAGGATCTTTGTTGGTCATATATAATGGGAAATTAGAATGTAACGAAGATGTGGCAGAATATACAGGATCTGACAGCAAATTGGTGGTTGCTCTGTTGAACATAAAATATAGGGATTTAATGGATGTCATAAGATCTGAATGTTGTTATCCACACAGTGTTTGATGTGAAGTTGACAGCAAATTTGCCATTAAACAATGATTGGACATATGCTCCATTAACCAATGATACGTCGGTTTATGGAATGATGCGTTTGTTTAAAAAGATGTTTGTGGTTGGAGTGTTTGTGGAAGCTTAACCTAAAGTGTCCGACCCTACGCTGACAACCAACACTCATTCGCCGGAGTATAGTACAGTAAGGTCGACCAGTTGGGACTGCGGAATAGATTTGAATATAAGTCTAAATCCTACAACCGAAGTTCCGGCAGACCACCAAATTTCATATTTCCAATCGCAGAACTACCAGCAAACAAGCAATGAATGGCCAGAAAATGCATGTGACATTCCGTCTAGACAGTGCAATCCTTATCCTGGTCTGCGCAATTTGAACCCATGCATTACAGTCTTGATGAGTTTGCTGGTAGGGTTGGACCGTCTACCTCATATCCCTCCATTGGGCTTGGTTTGTCAACTGTTGACTCAATTCATTTTAGTCGACCAGAATGCATACAAGAGATGCATAGCGCTGAAGATGATGACACTGAAGAATTAGGGGGTTACAATACACCATTCACTGTAGAAGATTAACCTGAAGATGTTTCTGCTAATGAAGTCGTTCCGGAGATGCAGGATGTCATATATGCGATGGGCCAATCCATAAACCGTGAAGATGACGACGTTGTTGATGATGCAGTTTCTAACAACGACATGATTCCAACTTTTAATGAATTTCTAATATCTTCGAGGATGACAACTGGATAGAGAATTCTGTAATTGAACACTCATTCTTCGATGCTGCGAACAATTTGGAACGAGGTGATTGGCGTACGGAAGATGATCGTTCTTTTTGGGATAAACAAAATTTCCCAACGAAAGATGATTTGGTTCACGCTCTGCAGTTGGGGCACATTAAAAAGTTTGTTTAGTATTCAGTTGTGGTTTCTTCAACGAAACTGTATACTATTCATTGTCTTCGTCGTGATGAGGATAACTGCAAATTTCGTCTACATGCGTTTGTCCCAAAAGGTTGTAGATATTTTCAAGTGAAAACGTACGACGCCGAGCACACTTGTTCCAATCCGATGTTGGTAAACGACAACAAACAATGCAGTGCTAATTTTGTTTGCAACTTGATAATGTCATATGTTAGAACTAAGTTCACAATTACTCCTGCTGAGATAATGGAAAGGGTGAAGACCAAATACTCACTTGAAATCGGTTACGCTAAAGCATGACATGCAAGGCAAAAAACATTGAACCGAATTTATGGTGCCGAAGAAGACAATTTTAGGGATCTGCGAAGGTTCCTCACAGTTCTCTGTCAAAACAATGAAGGATCTATTGTCGAAATAGAAACCGTACAGGTAAATCCAGACGAGGAGATGTTTAAGCGTGTGTTTTGGGTGTTCGGGTCATCAATTAGTGGGTTTCAATATTGCAGACCCATTGTCAGGGAGGATGGAACCCAACTCTATAGCAAATATAGAGGTTTACTGCTAATTGTTGTGGGCACGGATGCAGACAATGGAATTCTTCCTTTGGCATTTGCTGTTGTAGAGAGCGAGAAAACAGAGTCATGGACGTGGTTCCTTCAATTGCTGGCAAGTAGAGTGATTAGGCGACTCGATCTTTGTATTATCACCGACAAATTTTCGAGAAGAAATGCATGTGTGCGAGCCACATTTCCACCTTCAGAAGGCATGTACATCGATTCTGTCTTCGACACATGAAAGCAAATCTTGCTAAACATCGACATTGCAAGGAAAGAATGGGACAAATCAAGTTTTACGGAGAAGGTAAAACTCATTCCTTTATGAAATTTGAAGAGCTAATGAAGGCTATTGCAGAGGAACATAAACCGATATACGATTGGATTCAGCATCAATGTCCTTTGGAAAGATGGACTTGTTGTCACGACGGGGGTCGATGTTTCGGATGTATGACAATAAACATATCAGAAAGCTTCAACAATGTCTTACGAGGGGCACACGGTATGTCAATTACGACCATGATTTTGATGACATTTCTCCGTTTGAACAAATTCTTTGTTAAAAGAAGGGACGTCGCTGAGTCATGGAATGAAACATATGTACCGACAGTCCACACCGTGGTAATGGCAAACAACAATCTGACTTGAACTCATACAATAACTCGATACCACCAGTTGATGTACCAGGTTGAAGTCAATGACCAGAAAAAATACCTTGTGAAATTTGAAAGAATTATTACTTGCACTTGTGGATACATAATTGCAATGCACGTCCCCTGTTCACATGTACTAGCAGTTTGCGGCGGCAGACATGCAAATGTTAGCACTTCACATTTGGTCTCCCCGTATTATGAGGTTCAAATGTACAGACAGACGTATAAACCGATATTTATCCCAATTCCTGATGTGAGGTATTGGCCAGATTGTGGCAACATCACAATGAAGCCTCCGCAAACCAAAAGACCTCTTGGTCGGCCAAAATCAACGCGAATCCGAAACGAGATGGACGAGCACTCTGGAAGAAGGGTACGGTGTGGGAGATACGGCGGTTTGGGGCATAATAGAAAATGATGCAAGGACCCTATATAGTAAAATTGTTTAAAAATGTCTATGTTACTATTATGTAGGATTTCAGATAAATGTAAGACTTGAATGATGATTAAATGTAAGAGTTGAATTAATGTGGTGTAAGACTTGGTGGTGTAAGAGTTGAATGTGGAGTAAGAGTTGAATGCTTTTTAAGATTTGATTGTGATGTAAGACTTCAATGAATGTCATTCCCTATTGGTAAAATGTGTTGAGCATTGATCGAAGCTCAACGAATGGCAGATCACTGATGAGAGGATGTTGTTTTTGATAGATATGACGGGGTTTGACACAGTCACTCGGTTAGACCGACTCTAGTTGGACCATACCTTGCCGGGGGTGATGGTTGAGCGTTGGAGACAGGAGACTCATTCATTTCACTTGTGATATGCTGAGATCACTTGCACCTTGTGTGACATCTCTATGATTACCGGCTTGCGCGTAGATGGTTTGTCGTTGTGTGGGTCTCAGGAGTACGTTTGGTCAGAGGTCTGCATGGATTTATTGGGTCGGGTCCCCGATGAATTGGGTCGTAAGGGTTTTGTAACTCTGGGTTGGTTGCAAGCTCAGTTTGAGCAGTTGCCTTTTGATGCTGACGAGGAGACGGTTCCACGACACACCAGAGTCTTTATTTTGTTCCAGCTAGGATGCAGTATTTTGGCAGATAAGAGCAGACGATGGTTCACTTGAAGTACCTGTCTTTGCTCGGAGATTTGGCCGTCGCATCGGAGTACAGTTGGGGTTAGGGGTGCACATGGGTCGAGTAGGGTCGGGTTTGGGCCAAAACCCGACCCAACCCAAATTTTTCTGGTTTGATAAAAATCAACCCGAACCTGAACCCGAATTGGTTCGGGTTCAACCCAACCCGACCCAAAATTTTCAGGTTGGGTTAGTTCGGGTTGGACCAGAATTTAAATATTTATGTAGATTAACAAATTTTCTAAATGAGCAAACATGAATTTCCAATTCCATAAGGATCATATCAAGTAGACATCTTCATAAACAAGTATATACCACCAAAAAAAGGTTCAATGCACAATGAGGAGAGCCTCAAACCATATTCTGTTAGGACGCATCATCATCCGGAAGAACAAATATTTATCCTTCTCTAACTTGAACCATTATTTATGCTTTCATCTCAATCCACACCAACAACCACTGTACATACACTTATCAAACAAACAAAAAATAAAAGATAACTTCATCTTCATGCATTACTTCATCTTGATACAAAGAGCTTAAATTATGATTACTTCATCTACATGCATGTCTATTGTTGAACGTTTTATATTAAACCGCAAGTGCACGGCGTCGGTGAAGACGTGGCAAATACGGGTCGTCCTCAGGGAGGTGAGCAGCCTCTCATTTGCACGAAATCGAGTGGCAAAAATAGGGAAGAGAGTTTGATTATCCTAATCTACGCTACACTATACTACGAAATAATGCATGCATAAGCAAACAACAAACGATTAACTAAAACTTAACTAAGAACGAAATAAGAGTGCTGGAATTCAGAAATGGAAAACCTCTAAGGGGTGGAGTGAGTGCACACATGCAAAGAGGTGGGTGTTGAACACATTCTTTAAGCACAAATGTGGTGGTGTTATTATGCATAGGAAGTGTCTAAATGTTATGGCAAAACCTATCAATCCATTCACCATCCTAGTTGATTAACATTTACATATACAAGTTGTTTATTTCAGAACCTAAACAAGCATGAGAGGTGTCTAATCATTTTTGCAAAACTCATCAAGTTATAAATTCTATCCTAAACAAACAAGCTTACATTCATGTTTTATCAACACATTGTAAATAAAGCATTCATTCCATTCTCTAATGCATGTATGAACATCAACTCCACCCCCCAAAGGGGATGGACAACTCACTACACATTAGACTAATTATTAAACTAAGCAAAGAAAGCATATTAACTAAGCTACTAAAACCAAAGAAATGAAATTAAACAAAGTAAAACAAGAAACATAAAATAAACAACATAATAAAGAAACTTTATTAAAATGACTCACAATTCAAGTCGCATCTTCCTACTTTAGTGTGTGCTTCAAGGCCTCACTTCTAGTAGGAAGAATAGTCACTCAAAATGTGAAGTGATTACAATAGAAGGTGAAGAGTACTATTTATAGCCAAAGAAAAAGGCAATCTGGGACAATCCCCCGATGTTGGACTAAACAAATACCAAAAATGGCCTAAACATCCTCTAATACATGTGCTGGAGAAATTTGAGCGGATTTAGAAGGATCCAGACCGCCAATTAGCGGTCCAAGACCGCCAATTGGCGGTCCATAAGATTTGGATCCGGCTACGTTCCATTCTGG
This sequence comes from Triglochin maritima, assembly GCA_963682175.1. Classification (NCBI taxonomy): domain Eukaryota; kingdom Viridiplantae; phylum Streptophyta; class Magnoliopsida; order Alismatales; family Juncaginaceae; genus Triglochin; species Triglochin maritima. The sequence goes on from OY821785.1 coordinate 18,069,852, forward strand.
GCTTTTCTGGATTCGTTTGTCGGTCTTTGATGCATCTACTTTGTTTATTGGAGCTCCGACCCGAATATAATTGCCAAAATACTCCCCAAGATGGTGTGGAGTTTTCTGTTTTGCTCTTTGGTCCTTTGGTCTTACGTTCAGGTCCTTCTCCCTTGCATCTTAGTCCCCAGATCTCACAATTCAGTCATTTTTCCCAGCTTTTGGGTACTTTTATGCTTCATTTCTTCAAACCTATTTATTTCTGAAATTCAAACATAAAACTCGTAATATAGCATTGTTTAGGTGAAAGATAATGGATATAAGATACAAATATAAGCATGAAATGATGTCAATCAAATACCCCCACACCTAACTTTTGTTAGTCCCGAGCAAAATAAAGAAAGGAAAACGCATACGAAAAACAAAAAATCCTAACTCACTTTCGTAGGAATCACGGTTGCACTTAGCACGTGCAACAAGCCATTGAACCTCCTTATCGCCAAGGAGGAGGAGTATTGTCTCCTTAGGGTTTTCAGCGGATATACCCACAAAATCCGAACAAGATGCATTAATCAATCTAGCTACACGACTCGTTGGACTTATTTTGTCGATCATGGGACGCGGTAATACCACGGGTCGACTCTATATATGTAATCGGTCCACAAACCTAGCCTAATGGATTATTCGTGAAAGTTTGTTAAGGACTTAAGTGAAAGACATGGACAACCTTAACTTCTGAATGTGATACAATGTGTAAAGTCCATTTTGGTTCTTATTTGACTCTTTTTTTTCTTTTTCTTTGGAGCAGTTTATTGGTTGGTGTTTGATTCTCCCAGGGTCAGATTTCGTGCATCATTGCGTATGAGGACTTACACTATCACGTACACCTTCCCCCAAATCTCCACATAAGGCGGTCCCTACCACCCGTGTAACGGGAGTTCGGTCGGTGCATCCCAAGTCAGATGACTCGAAAGCACCAGGCACAAAGTCCCCTCAGACCTACTTTCCCGAGTGATAGGAGCCGTGCGAGAAGAGAGAACACCACTTATTTATTTATCTACATGGGAATCAAAACCCCTACAATTAAGTTTCACAAAAAGAGATCAAAGGCTCTTGACTACGACAAACTTCCTTATACTAACAGACACGAATTATTTGACTCACTAGGTTCAGGGTAAACTTCTATCAATGTTTGAGTGTTGAAACCCTATGATTACACCCCCCCGAGGGAAAACCGGGGTGCATCCTAACGACTTGATAAGACCTAAAGCCAGTAAACTAGATATCCTAATGCATCAAGTTCAAGGCAATTTTGGGAGCTTTCTTTTTACTTTGCCTCTCAACGGTTTTGCACATGCTAAACACACGCAAAACCTACAAAAACATTTTCTTTCGCAAACACATGAAGATTTTGAAAGAAATGTGAAAATTTCAAAGCATTAGGCAAGCAAAAGAAGACAAGTCACCCAAAGATCATGGCAAGCAGATATATTAATGTTAAATGCGGCACACTAACATGACCCTAGCAGTACATTCAGAAGAAAACTAAAAAAAGACACGAACTATGTACAAACGTGAAAACACCCCCCACACCTAATACATGCATTGTCCTCAATGTATGGCAAAATGGTGCCAATGCATGGATAGGGTGCACCGGACTAAAGACGGCGGCCAGAAGTGCCCAAAGAGGCACCACTTTCAAGAACCGACAACTTCCTATAAATCTTTCGGTTTTGCCATACATTGGAGGTTGGTATGATTGGTTAGGTGGTCGAGAGGAGTTTGAAGGACCACCCGGGGTATTATTTTGGTTCCATGAAAAATTGGGGTGGTTCCTCCATCCAGGATTATAAGATGATGACTATGGGTCATTCCTAGCTCTGTCATAGATGGCGTTGACATGTTCTATCTCAGGAGGAATGGACGTACACTCTCTTTCTACATGACCTATCCCACCACATGAATGGCAGGGAACTCGACTAGATGTGGACATGTGAGGTGCACCTTGTTGGTTTTGGAGCTCAATGGAATCCATACGGCGCATTAAGGCTGCCATGCGTGCCTCGGTGGCCGTAGTGGTATCGACAGCAAATACGCCACCCGATCTAGTCGAGTTTGCATTTGCGATCCTCGGTCCTATGCTAGATGATGCTGGGGTCCCCTCACACTCTCCCATTGCATGGTTTTTTCAGCGAGGTCTTCTAGGAAAGCCCATGCCTCCCTTTCATCATTTCCTAAGAACTCTCCTTGACACATAGACACAAGGAGCGTTCGGGACGGGATGTGAAGACCCTCGTAAACAATCTGACAAAGACGCCACAACTCAATGCCATGGTGAGGGCATGAGGATAGTAGCTCCTTGAACCTCTCTAGATATGCCTGAAATGTTTCGGTCTCAAGTTGATAGAACGAAATGATTTCGTTCCTCAATTTTTGAGTCCGATGATTTGTAAAGTATTTCTTGAGGAATGCAGATTGAAACTCATCCCAAGTCCTAAAGACATTCACCTGGTTGCTGTACAACCACTTCTTGGCATCATCCTTTAGTGCAAAAGGAACAAGTCTAAGATGATTGGAGTCTATGCTAAGTTGTTGCAGCTTGAACATAGCACAGACCTCCTCAAATTCCCTGAGAAAGATATAGGGGTTACCTTTCCCAGTGAAGTGAGGGAGCATGGAAAAAAATAAGGCTTAACCTCAAAATGGTTCCCATTTGCCTCTGGCGATACGATGCATGAGGCTAGAGCAGTTCGGCTCAGGTAGCATCGATCACGTAGAGGTATGGGAGCCACAACAGGAAGCGCAAGTGGAACAGGTGGGTCCAGCAACTGCTCCTCCTCACGAAAATTAGCAGTCATTGAACCCGAACTGTGTGCGACACGAGAGGAGGAAGGCATCGAGAAATCGACTACCGAAGTCGGGTTGACAACGCGCCTCGTCAAACGACCACTCTCGTCTCGTGCCCACGAAAGCATGCACAAAGGTGCACACACAAACCAAATTTTTTTTAATAAAGAATGTGCGTAGTGGAGAAGACGGGAGAACACAGGAGAGAAAGAAAGACTCAGGAGAGAAGGGAAGAAGTCCTTATGCTACGGCGGATTGGTACAAGTAGAAGCACACAAACAAACAAGGCTCAAGCAATCCTAAGGTCGTTATAGGTCCTTACAGCTAGACGACGCCTAACTGCGAGGTCACACGGCCTCAACACGCCTCACCTCCCTACGACGAGGACCACAAAGCCCAACAAGTGAGCCAAGATCCGGAGATCTCGTCTCTCCTACTATCGACAAAGTGGACAACGCCGATCAGGTCATGACGGTCGGGACTGGATCACTCTCCTAATGCGCCCGAAATCGTTAGGACCAATGCCTTCTTGATTTTAAAATTAGGCTCTTGGTTAGTGTGGTTTTTGGGGCGAAGGAAAGGGTGATGAAATTCCCCACCTTATCTTATATGGGATAGCCCCTCCTTAGTAGCGTTTTGGAGTCTTAATCTAACAATCAACTCTCCAAACAAAACGCTCAACTCACACTTGTTTCAATGCACTTCCTACTAACTAATGCATGTTCATACGAAATGCATGAATGAGAGTAGAAGGTGCGTACCTCACGCCAGCACTCAGCAACTGAAAATAAAGCTAAAATAAAAGACAATCTAAATGCCTAAGTCACATATATGATGCATGACCTAAACAGGAAAGAATGCCTAATCTTTTGTTTTGGGTTTTAGGGTCCAAGTTGCTTAAAGGAGGTTTGATTATTGATCTGGGAACAAACTATAAGTCAAAACATGCTAAATCAAGTCCCAGATCACTACATGAGTTATGACAACAAGATGAAGAAAAGAGAAGGGAGACAAGGCTCACCAGACCGCCAATTGGCGGTCAGACCGCTGATTGGCGGTCCAAAGTGTCCAGGTCACCTCAAAACTTCTCCAGTTGTTCCTCCTGGCGACTCCAAGTCTCCTGAAACAAAGAAAAACTACACAACGCAAATTAAATACACTCGAATCGTCCAAACATGAGTCTGGACTGACACCTCCCCGGCAACGGTGCCAAAAACTTGTTGAACGTTTTATATTAAACCGCAAGTGCACGACGTCGGTGAAGACGTGGCAAATACGGGTCGTCCTCAGGGAGGTGAGCAACCTCTCGTTTGCACGAAATCAAGTGGCAAAAATAGGAAAGAGAGTTTGATTATCCTAATCTACACTACACTACACTACGAAATAACGCATGCATAAGCAAACAACAAACGATTAACTAAAACTTAACTAAGAACGAAATAAGAGTGCTGGAATTCAGAAATGGAAAACCCCTAAGGGGTGGAGTGAGTGCACACATGCAAAGAGGTGGGTGTTGAACACATTCTTTAAGCACAAATAAAGGTAGTGTTTTCATGCATAGGAAGTGTCTAAATGTTATGGAAAAACCTATCAATCCATTCACGAATCTAGTGATTAACATTTACATACACAAGCTGGTTATTTCAGAACCTAAACAAGCATGAGAGGTGTCTAATCATTTTGGCAAAACTCATCAAGTCATACGTTCTATCCTAAACAAGCAAGCATACATTCATGTTTTATCAACACATTGTATATAAAACATTCATTCCATTCTCTTTTGCATGTATGAACATCAACTCCAACCCCCAAAGGGGATGGACTACTCACTACATGTTAGACTAATTATTAAACTAAGCAATAAAACATATTAACTAAGCTACTAAAACTAATGAAATGAAATTAAACTAAGTAAAACAAGCAACATGAAACAAACAACATAATAAAGAAACTTTTATTAAAATTACTCAACCACACTTCGTTTCCCGGAAGTAGTAGGTGCTTCCCTAAAACAAACAAAAAAACGAACGAAAGTTCATAAATAACAAATCCAGCCCCGATCAAAAACCTAAATCGACCCACCTGCTCAGCCACAACTTTGGGAGCGACAACCACAACTTCGGGAGCGACAACATTACTCGGCGAATCCATTCTAATTTTGTTGTGAAACATACCGAGAGGAACTATTTTTCAGCTTTCTCCGTTCACGGGTACAGATACAAAGATGGACTTTCTTTTCCTTTTCGATGGGTCTTTCATCTCCTTCCTCGACACCCAAACCGTTGCCACACTAGTGTCTACGTGTTGTCTAATCTCGAATTTGGAAAGGAACCGTCGTACGCAAAGAACCGTCGATTTTATAAAAAAAAGAAAAAAATACGCGTAGGCAGAGGACGACGTGTCAAGCTGACTGGACGCTGACTCACCACAGTTGAAGTGACACATGAGGCACGTCACAGACTCCCGCGTCCGTGTATAGGGGTCCTTGGTCAATACCTTCTGATTCTCAACACACGAGCTAGAGTCCATTTATTAATGGATGATGACCTATATTCGTTGGACATCCAACCAATGTGGGTATTGATCAATACCTTGTGCTTCAGACATTTTCTTATGTACTTCTTATGCATAAGTCGTATTATTTCCATATACCCCAAAATACATTTAGTGTATCGGTCGACCGAACGTATGATAACTCAACAAACCCAAACTGCATGTTGGTTTCAGTCGACCGTAGACCTTGTTTCGTTCGACCAAATATGATCTTGTTTGTTAACTACGTAGAGCCTGTTATAAATCGGTTGACCGAACCTATCTCGTTATTCGACCGATCACTTAATTGTACCTAAGTCATAGCCTTTGGCGGTCGACTGTTCCTTGACCGGTCGACCGAACCGAGTCCAAAATTGCCCAACGGTCGGCCAAACTTACCGATCCGGTCGACCAAACTTATGCAGAAATGCATCCTACAAGTTTCTGTTTGTGTATCTTCCACAATCTTTTACCAAACTTGTCCCAACGGCTATAACTCACTTAGAGCTTATAAATAAGTGTTTCAATGACACAATTACACAACTCTTACACTTCCTATTGTCATATACACCTAAGAGAAACTCCCAAGTCTCACAATCCCCAAATCTACTCTCGAAGCCTAAACTTCCACACTTTAGCATCAATTCCACATCCTAAGCTAAGTGTGCTCAAGTTAGAGAGTGTGTTCCACTCAACTTCTCAGTTGTAAAGAAGCAAGGACTTAGGTGAAAGCCCGCAGTGTTCCTCTCGGATTGTGAGAGAAGAAAGTCAAGCTCGCGAGGGTGTTCACCGAGCTTGTGGTGTAAATGTGTTCTCTCTCGGCCTGGAACGGGGAATGATTAGTTAAGTTGCAAGTGGAGCTCGGTGATCCGAGCGGAGCTTGCAAGAGAGGACTAGGACCCGGGTGGGGTGCCGAACCTCTATAAAAATCCCCCATCTTCATTGTGGTTTGCTTATCTACCTTGCTTGCTTGTTTATTTGTTTAAATTCCGCTGCATATTCTTGATTGATTAAACAAGTAGGTAATTAGGGTTAAAAGTGATTAGAATTAGAGACCCTCACGATCCTACACTAGTATCCATTGACTGAGTATTAGTTGAAAGGATCATGGATTTAGCGAGATATTGTGATTCTTCGTCGGTCACTTGTGCTAATTGGGTTCTAGAATCATTTCACCACATGAGCACGATGTTCATTCGTTAAGGGACGATGACCTATTTGTTGGGTATTAAGGTCGTGTGCCTACTGATAAATACCTTCTAATTCTCACTACAAGAGCATGGAGTCCATTTGTTAAAGGATGATGACTTATTCGTTGGACGTCCAAATTGTGTAACTATTGATCAATATCTTATGGTTCATACATTTTCTTATATACTTCTTGTGTACAACTTAATTTCTCATATCGCATTAACTCGTCGATTTTGAGATTTTTCGGGGCTCACATATGCTACTTGGGTTCTAGCATCATTTGACCTGAGTATTAGATTTTGGGAGCATAGATTTGGCGAATGTGTTGGGATTCTTTGTCGGGTCATGTATACTAATTGGGTTTTAGTATTCCTTGACCCGAGCATTAGTTGAAAGGAGTATGTATTTTGCGGCTACAAAATTATCAACTAAATTAACCTATGTGGTGCAATTTCAATTTTCATGATTTGTTGTTTTATTATACCGACATTCATGGTTCTCTAGGTGTAAGTAAATGACGAAACGAAGTGTTATGCCTCTGAAGGCAATTTCTAGACATGATATTTATGCATTATGGTGTTTTTAAATGTTTTTTTAGTTTGAATTTAATGTGCGTGGGTAAATTTTTAGATGTAATTAAATCCAATAGTTTAACTCAAGATTTCACTAAATTTGAGATTTAAAAGTGCATCATACCTAACTGATTTGTTTGGATGATTTTGAAATTTTGTTTGACTTTTTAAGCACCAATTTTCATTCATAAGTCGTCAAAATAAATGCCATGTAGAGAAATGAAATTTTAGCTTTCAACTACTTAATCTAACTTTAATCATTCTGAAATTGGTTATAATCTAATGTTATATTAATATCATCATTTTTTGATTTGGATATTATATTTTCTTGTACTCCAAACGAGCCAAAAAAGTACAAAAACAATAATTTCTATGTGAAACATTAGTTATCATCATTTAAGAATGACTTGTTTATCTAAACATGAAACGCGCACTTCAGAATTTTCGAAAAATTTACATTGAATGATAACAAAATTATCAAACAACCGACTGAGGGACCCAACTAGCCATTCAATTGGACTACGTCCCTATGTGGCTATGTTCGCACAAATTAATCGATAAGGAGTAGGGATCTTTTGTCTAGATTTGCAAATTATCGAAAAGTTATGTCACATGAATAGTAGTATCTAGAACAAATATATTTATAACATGAGAAGATCATCAAATATCCCATTTGTTTATAAGCTACTTTTTGGGCATGTAATATTCCAGTACATCATCACGCCTCCTGTAACATCCCAAAACAGCAGAAAATTTGAAATTTTAACAATAAAGAGATCGCAATATAATCATCATCAAGTGGGAATGTTATTCATATAAATAATCAGTCGGTGCATCAAATATAACAGAGTTTGTCAAAATACATGATTACATTAATACAACAAAGGAATACAGGTAATCATGACGACCTCGAATAGTCCGAAAAGGATCCTGACCCCAAAATGTGTGTGTCTGCTGTCACCACCCCACAGAACCTACTGCCGTCCTGAAACATGAATTAAACAACAATGCCTGAGTTTCCTTTTAGGAAACCACGTATGTCAAGCTCACCTATATGAATGTAACTGTACGGTAATAAACCTATCATACGAGTAGCATGTCATCAACAACAATGAAAACTGATCCCCTCCAAGGGTAAAACAGGACCTCAGTCCTACAACAACAACAAGCACCCTCTAAGGGTCAACAATGACATCTGCCCAACAAACAACTAGGGCCTCCCTCGGAGACCTACCGTAGGCACATACGGTCTTACGGACAGTACGCAACGCACTCCCACACGCGACTACTCTAGCCAAGGGATCGGTGAGGAGCGTCCGCACTTCCACGCGCAATGGATCAGATCTGAAACATCGTGGTCTACACCACACCAACGGATCCGTCGCCCGGTCAGCCCAACAGTCACTCAGTAGGTGCCCAGCTGAGCTATCATCGCCGGAACAACATCGGTGGCATCGTCGACACAACATCAGCAGTACAATATACGTCCGGCACAACATCGGATGACACAACGTCATCACCGGAACATCATCGGCGGCATCAAGCCGGAACATCAGCGACAACATCATCGCCAGCATCGGCGACACAACATACGTCCGACACAACATCAGACAGTTCTGGACCGTAGTCTGCAAGGTCATCATGCTCCATGAGCCATGTATCAACATGCATTGGGATCTGTGATACCTCAGGTCTGCTACCCTACAACGAATTGAGACAACAATACATCACTACACGACTTATCAAAAGAGGTGGCTCGTCCCAAGTACCCACACTCTTCCACTCGACGGTCCCTAGGCAGGCATGATCAACGTACCCACCGTCACCTCCTGGCTCACCCACTAGGCGAGGACACGTGTTTTCGTGAACAGAGTTGGCATTTCACTAGGACCAGGAATCCAATTCTGTGCACAAACGGTTGACCAGAATAGGTAATCTGGTCGACCGTTCGCATTGGGTCCGGTCGAACGAAAGTCTGCAATGGTCGAACTCTTCTGCGCATAACCTAAGTCCCATCGGTCGAACAAGGTCTGAAAATCGGTCGACCGATACATGGTCAAAATCCAGAGTCTGGTCAAAATCAAACAAGTCCAACGGTCGACCGACTCAGGGGTCCCGGTCGACCGGAAACTACCAGGGGGCATCCTAGCAATTCTAGTTATCTAATGGTTGAACAAGTATAATGATCGGTCGAACATGTCATAAGTTCACTTAAGTTCCGGTCGGACCAAAGTCAGGAACGGTCGACCGTTTAGGTGGTCAACGTCCGGTCCGAGCGAACCATGAAGCAACGGTCAGACGGCTAAGGGGTCTCGTTCGACCGAAAACTTCCAGAACCTCCTCTGATCCACCAGCACACGCGCAACTTGTCGACCGCAACAAGGTGTCGTTCGACCGATGTTGGTTAAGATCAGGTAATTACACTACAATCATTATACTTGAGGCGATGGGAGAGTCTTGGGTTTCTAGGGTAGTTCTTCACCATTTCTCAACCTAAATCGTGTTTTGGATCTGGTTTTTTGTTCTCCTTCCTGCTATGGGAGAATCTTTGAGTGCTAGAGCGGCCCTCAATGACTTGGAGGAGTTTCCAAGTCTAAGGAGTGTCGAAATGGGCTGTGAGGGAGCTAAAGGTGTGGATGCGGAGCAGCCTAGGGAGTTTGCTCAGCCCCGCAAGTGGTCTGATCTCTTTGAGAAGAGGGTTAAGCCCAACACCTCCCTAGATTTCGTTGAACCAACTATTAGGGAGGGAGGTGCTAGGGTTTCTACTATCTCGAGTAAAGAGCAAGAGGAAGCTAGTGGTGCATGGAAGAAGGTGTTGTTGGGTTATTTCGTGGGGTTCTCTCCCCATTTACCCACACTTGAGAGACATTTAGCAAAGGGGTGGAGGATCTCGAGGGAGTTAGATATTGTGCGATGGGGGTCCAATATGATGATTTTCAGATTCTCGCTAGACATCGATCGAATTTTTGCTCTTGAAAATGGTCCATGGTTTGTGAGGGGGGCGCCACTTATCCTCCAACCATGGTCGGCTAGCATTAAAACCTTGGACAAGGTTTGCACGATTCCCATTTGGGTGAGGTTCCCCAACTTGGATCTGAAGTTCTGGTCAAGGAAGCACCTAGGCACGATTGCGAGTGTGTTAGGGTCACCGATGTACATGGATGAGAACATGGCAACGGGGCGTTGGTTAGCTTACGCCCGAGTGTGTGTGGAGGTAAGTTGTGACTTCGACTATCCATTACAAATATTGGTGCAAAATGAGAAGGAGGAGGGTGAGGTTGTCTTTGTGGAGTACGAATGGAAGCCTTTGTTTTGTAAGTTGTATTCCATGTTTGGTCATTCCGAAGTTCGATGCCCTAGCAAGGGATCAAAGGAGAGGTACATTGTTGGAAGGGAAGCTATGGGACGAGGGAATAGGTGGGTGGAGAAAAGGAAGGAGAAGAAAGGTGAGAAGGGGAGTAGTGGAGGAGGGGTTGCTAGTGATGGAAACAAGGGTACGAGTGGGCTGTCGGAGTTATGAGTTTTGTCCAAGGGTGCTGCTCCAGCAGGCCTAGCAAGTGCAATGGAAGGGTGTAACGGTGAAGAGGCTGATGGGAGGTGCAATGGTATCTTGACTAACGGAATTGTGAGTATTCTGTTAGAGGAGGAGAGTATGCTCAATTCTGGAAGAGAGATGGGAAGCTCCCTTGTTGTCTCTAACAAGAGCCCTACCAAAGAAGGAAATCGTTGGGGTGGAGCTGCAAAAGATAAACCTAGGGAGGTGGGAACCAATGGGAAGGAGTCTGGAAAAGGGAGGGGACCAATAGAAGCTAAGATAGGTGGAGGTTATGGAGAGAAGCCAATGGGAATTGAGATAGGTGGAGTGGAAGGTTTGTGTGTTGCTGAGAATAGCAAAGAGGACTCATCTTCAAGGGGAGTACATTCCTTGTTGGGTGCAGAAGAGGAAAGAGGGAAAGGCTTAGTGGAGGAAGGTTTGTGTAGGGCTGAGAATAGCAAAAAGACCTCTCCATGCAAGGTGTCACGTATGGAAATGGAATATGGGCAAAGCTTAGTGGAGAAAGTAGGTGTAGGTGCACCAAATAAGAGTGACTCACGTTGGGAGCTAGAGGGTTTGAATGGGCTGCAAAGGAGTGGTATCTTGCAGCTTGAAGGGGGGGGAGATACGGAGTGGATGGTTGCACAAGGGTGGACTGCAACAACCTATGTGGGAGAAAGCACACGAGGGTGAAGGTAATTCACGTAAGGCGACGGTGCATGGGCTGCATGGGGGTGTCTTGAGGATGGAAGAAGAGGCGCACTCACCAAATCCGTTCCACCTACTTGCTGCGATGGAAGGGGAGGGCGAGAGTAATTTGCTGACTAGTAATGGTAGTCAAGAACGCATGAGGGGACCCTCACAGCTCAGCCTCGAGGAAGCTACATCGCCTTATCCATTCAGGCACGTGAGAGTGGTGGACGTGGCAAAGAAAAGGAAAAGTAATCGAGGGAATAAGGGAGTTCGCTCCCCAACCTCACATCCATGAAGTGCCTTTGCTGGAATGTACGTGGTGCAAATGCCCGGGGGCGCCCGTACATGATCCGAGATAAAATTCACCAGGGGAGAGCGGATTTGGCTTGTATTCTTGAGCACAAAGTAAAGAAGAAGAGGCTGACAAGGTTTGTTAAATCTATATGGCAAGACAATTGGGAGTCGAATAGCGAGGTGGTAAATTCTGGGAGGATCCTTGTATTATGGAAGGATTCGGAATACCAACTTCAGAAGACCCGGGAGACGGATCAGCTTGTTCACATGGAGGGTATAGTGTGGGCCACAGGTCAGCAAGTCGCGATTAGTTTTGTGTATGGGGATAACAACTATGTTACGAGAAGAACACTTTGGAAGGCCTTGCGTGGGTGCAAACCTGCTGCTGACGTAGCATGGATGGTCTTGGGGGATTTCAATTGTATTAGGAGTGTATGGGAGAAGCGTGGAGGTGGTGGGTTAAATGCGGTGGCCATGGCGGAGTTCAACAATTGGATTGATACAACTAGTTTGGTTGAGGTACAAACAGCAGGAGGCGACTTCACATGGTTTAATTCGACGCATGGGCCCGGACGGATAGAGACGCGGATTGATCGAGCTCTTTGCACCCACGTGTGATTCGAATGCTTCCCGGATGCAATTTGTTATGTGGATGGAAAAGAGCTCAGTGACCAATGTCCCTTGATGGTGGATCTCGAACCTCATGGTGTGCGGAAGAAGAAGATGTTCCGGTTCGTGAATGCTTGGGCTGGGCATGACCAGTTTTTGGGAGTGGTAAAGGAGGCGTGGTCGACATACATTGTAGGTATCCCAATGTATCGGGTGATGGGGAAGTTGGAGGCTGTTAAGAGGGCACTTAAGACGTGGAGTGATGAGGTGTTTGGGAATGTTACCGAGCGTCTTACTGAGGCACGGAATGAGCTCCAGCAGATTCGAATGGAGATGGAGCGCCTTCCGGATAAGGAGGGACTGAGAAGGAAGGAGAGCGAGGCGGTGGATAAGCTATCCCACTAATTGGGGATTGAGGAGTCGATTATTCGACAAAAATTTAGGGTGAAATGGTTAAGGGAAGGTGACTCTAACTCGAGGTTCTTCCATGCTTCTCTCTTAGGGTGAGGAGAGCCACCAACACAGTGCGTAGGATAGTTGAAGGCGATGAGACGATCGAGGACAAGGATCAAATTCGTGAGGCGATACGTCTCCGGTTTGCTAACTTATTTGCTTCTAATGTGCAGGGGGTAACATTGCGGATGATATTGATCTTCCTAAGTTAGAAACTATGGAGGCTGGGCTGCTTACACGTCCGGTGACCATGGCTGAGCTGGAATTCGTGGTGTTGCAATCCCATAATGACAAAGCACCAGGACCGGATGGCTTTAATGCAAAGTTTTTCAAGGTGGCTTGGGAGGTTATTAAGAATGATCTTCTTAAGGTTGTTGCTTCGTTCTTTCGCGAGGGAAAACTCCTCAAGCAAGTCAATTATACGGCGATTACATTGATTCCAAAGAAGAGAGGCCCAACTACGATTGATGACTACCGACCAATTTCCTTATGCAATATGGTGTATCACTACATCTCTAAGATTCTTGCGAATAGGTTGAAGGAGGTGCTGCCCAAGCTTGTTAGTGAGAACCAAAGTGCTTTCATCCGAGGGCGTCGGATTGGGGACAACGTTTTGCTGGCCCATGAATTATGTCACAACTTGCATTCTGAAAAAGGGTTGGGACGCATGGCTGTTAAGATTGATTTGAGGAAGGCGTACGACATGGTGTCATGGAGATTTCTGGATGAGGTGCTATGTAGGCTCGGGTTCAATGACAAATGGAGGAAGCTGGTGGGGGAGTGCGTGAAGGCCTCTTTCGTCGTGAATGTAAATGGTGCCCATTCGAGACCTTTCGTGGCTTCCAATGGTCTCCGACAAGGTGACTCATTAGCTCCATACCTCTTTGTGCTTTGCATGGAAGTGCTGGGGGGTTTGATGCGTCGGGAGGAGAGGAGAGGTGGGCTTCGACCGGTTAAATGTGGTTCGATCTCGGTCTCGCACTTGATGTTTGCTGATGACGTAATGGTTTTCACGAGTGCCACAAAGGCTGATGCTCGCGCACTGAAAGAGGTGCTGGATGAGTTCTCACGATACTCGGGGCTGCAACTAAACAACTTTAAGAGCCAAGTATTCGTGGGAGGGAGCACACCGGACGGGGAGTGGATTTGCAACCATCTTCGAATGCAGCAGAGCACCTTCCCGGTGACATATCTTGGGTTGCCACTTTTTTCATCAAGGTTTGCGAAGACGCATTGTGAAGCACTCCTGGACAAGGTACGGGGGAGGCTGAGCTCTTGGAAGGGAAAGCTCCTCTCCATGGCGGGGCGAGTGGAGCTAGTGCGTAATGTGCTTACGTCCTTTAGTATTTATTGGATTTCGGCCTTCCTCGTACCACGGAGTGTGCTTCACGAAATGGAAAGATTGATGATGCATTTTGTTTGGGGGGGGGGGGTGAACGAAGCGGTTGGCTGCTGTCTCGTGGCAGGACATATGCACTCCGAGGCGGGAAGGAGGCCTCAGTTTGCGTCGATTGGTGGATTGGAACGATGCAGGACTTCTACACTTATTTTGGATCATTGCGTCACATGATACATCCCTTTGGGCCTCTTGTTTGTGGAGTAAGTACCTAAGGAGGAAGACTATATGGATAATGCGGCCTCCGGCAAATTGCTCTTGGGCGTGGCGAGGTCTCATGAGAGTTCGGAATACGGCGAGGGAGAAAATGATTTTCAGACTAGGTGATGGGCGGAGGGTGAAGTTCTTTGAGGATCCTTGGTGTGGCCCGCCACTTCTAACCTTGCCGGAGGGGGAGAGAATGAGGTATGATCTAGGGGTCCCACAGGATATCGCCGTGTCCCACTTCCTCGAAGATGGTAGGTGGAGAGTGCCTCGACTACGCTCCCGAGCTCTCACACAACTTTGGGCCCAATTGCCTACCATCTAGGTGTACCGGGGGGAGGATGAGCTCTCATGGATGGGTTCCTCTCGAAGCACACTTACCTTGAGGGATACGTGGAAGTGGGTCAAGCTGGACCGACCCGTCGTGAGGTGGGGGACAATGGTGTGGCACAAATGGGCTGTCCGAAAGTATGCGTTAACATTATGGAGGACAATGCATGGGAAGCTACCTACTCATGATATGATAAACGGATGGGGTTAAAGCTATGCATGGTGTCAAGGTGTGCACTATGTAAGAATGCCTACGAGGAGTTAAAGCACCTGTTTTGGGAGTGCCCATTCGTACAGATTGTATGGGAAGAAATCCGGAGGATCGGAGGAGACATGGGTAACATGGTTGCAGCTACTTTCGAGGAGATTTAAAGGATTCAGACATGGAGTACACCTACAAAGCATGGGGCACTAACGCTGAAGTTAGCTTTGGGAGCTGTGGTGTTCGAGTGCTGGGCTGAACGGAATAAGCGATGTATGGAGGGGGAGGAACGACGAGTGGAGTCCATTATTCAGCAAGTGAAGGATGTGATTCAGATAAAAGGGCTTGGTATGCTGGAAGGAAAGGGAGACGAGCATGAGAGGGTGACATTTGCGACAACATGGAGGTAGCAATGTGTCTCTTTCGTTGGTGCAGATTTAAATTATGTAATAGCGGAACTTGTGATAGAAGTGTGCTAGATTCGAATCTGAGCTTGTACCCAGCAAGTTCCGAATGCCTTGGTTGTGTGTTTGTTGGGTTGGTTTGTATGTAAGTCCGTTTACACAAATCAATACAATTCGAGGTTGCGCCTCCCTTTTGCTTTGCAAAAAAATTACACTACAATCGGTCGACCGTTGGCAGGCAGCTACCCAGTCTAGCTAGGTCTATCTCGCTGCATTCTCGACGCCGACGAGGTCTCCGACCTCCACCGACCAGCCAACAGTTCACACAACTCGTGTGAGAAAAACAAACATGCATCTATTGAACCGACATACCTTATTCACAAGACGGAGAGCGTTGGAGTTCACTAGACATCGTCACACGACTGCAACCTCCAAACACCCGATACATTCGCTCGCATTCTCACGCACCGGCCTCCGCACGCCTTGTGCCGGAGTAATCTCCACGCCCTCTGGTTGCCGGAAGAGAGAAGAAAGTGAGAGAAATGAGGTGAAAAGTGGATGTGAGATTGAAATGGGAGAAGAAAAGGAAGGAGGGAAGAAAACATTTCTTCTTCGAACCAAAGCCCAACAGTAACCAACACTCTAAATAAGATTAAAGTGATCGAAGCTAGACAATCAATATCTAATGCAATGTTAGAATCTAGCTAATAACTCATTTAATGCTCCAAAGAATTTAATCTCCAGCACTTCTATTAAACTAGAGAATTTTCAGATGGGTGAGAAGGAGAAAATATGGATGAGAGAATTTTTGTATTCATGCAAACAAAAGAAGAGATGATGGACCTATATATAGGACATCATCAAACTCATATCATGTGCAAACCACTTACACATAATCCCTTGATTATCTCTCATCTAAACCAATTATATTTTGACACATCATCCCATAACCTATTTTGACCAAGTTGGATCAAATCTAGCCCATTAATCTGAAAATCTTTTATTAATGCAGGCAAAACCGTGGGCAAACGGTCGACGAAATTCCCATTCGGTCAATCGATTAGTTACTCCCAAAAGTCCATGATAATTTCGTTCGAACTACGTTTCACGTCGGTCGACCGTTCCCTTACCAAGAACGCTCATGATATTTTCGGTAGAAACACGGGTTCAGTCGGTCGATCGTTTCCGAACATAAAAAGTTACTGTTAAATTCAGTCGACCGGTTTTCGAAAAACGTTCGATCGTTTTTCACTGTTTTTGTCTTTATCAAATTTTAGATCAATATCCGACAAAACCTTTAGGATTTTCGAAATTCATATGTTATAATGTTGCGGATCACATTATATTATGTAATATATTATCATATATAATATCAAAATATTATATCCCATAATATATACATCTCATACGAATTTATTTATTATTCTAACTATGTCGTTATCATGACATTAATTTTCTCAATTGATGATATGCATTTCATTCCATCTCATATGAAATTTAATACATCACATAAAATACAAAATTATATATTTTTTGTTTTCAAGTTTTGTGGTGTTACCTATAGGAGGATCTAAGTTATCTTAACAATGATATAAAACACTTCATATCATAAACTATTAGCGGTATCTAGCTACACATTATAGTTACCCAAATAACAAAGATGTTTCGTTCACTTGTACTAAACACGATTCACTTAATGATATGAAATAATATCTGTTGGAGGATCGTGTGGGTCTATTGGTCCACAATTAAGGTTAATCCTAATTCTCTACTTGATTAAGCAATCAAATGCGCAGCGGAATAAACAATCAAAGTAGAGAAAGAAAGATAATGCAAACCACAATGGAAGTCGGGAGAGTTTTATAAAGGTTCGGCACCCCACCCAGGTCCTAGTCCTCTCTTGCAAGCTCCGCACAGATCACCGAGCTCCGCTCACGATTTCACTAATCACTCCCCGTTCCGGGCCGGGAGAGAACGCCTTTTACAAAACAAACTCGCGAACAACCTCCAAATTATGTGAAATTTCGTGTGTGACTTCTATAAGGAACCTAATGTGTGTTTAAGTTGATTTTAGCTCAAGTATACTCAATTTACACATGTTCCTAAGACTCAAAGAAAATACAAAATACATGTCTTCAAAAGAGCTTGATTACATGTCTTGACTTGATTTTCCTTTCTTCCTTGAGTCTTAATCACCTGTAGAGGTTAGCACAATGCAATATATATGCAATGCAATATGTGTGCTACTATACAAGATTATAATTAAGATTAGGTTAATTAAATCATCAAAACATAGATTAAGGCAAAAAAACCAACAATATCATTTGTGTCTAGCGTCATGATATTAAGAATATTATACAAAGTAGGATTGTGTCGTCTTTGTATTTTTTTTATTGATTTCTTAATGTAATTATAAATATATAATTATACATAAGTTACATTGTGCACATTATAATTTTATTTTATCAAATGACCCAATAATATCATCACTCAAGTCAAAAAGGACAATGATAATCTTTTGACATATGTTATTTTCCCACACAAGTTGTATATAACCAATTAATTTTTTTATCACTTTACGTAAAGATTAATTTTGATAATAATCAAATTATATACTTCTCATTTGAAAAAGACATAAGTCTCATATCTTAAGATTTAAAGACACATTGAAAACATTAATGATACGAACACAATTCCATAATGTTTCATTTATTTGGTCTATTCAATATACGAAAGATAACATTCTCCATTTCATATACTCATGTTGTCAAAAAATTTGTAGAGTCATAATATCATTTAACTAACAAGACAATCTTATCTCAGTAATTAATGTTTCATATAAATCACCATGATTGTGAATTATTTTTGATTTATGCAAACTATTATCTTTTAGAGCTTTACGGTTAATGATCAAAAGTTTTTTCCTTAACACTTCCAAAAGATGAACACATTAATCAACGAACAAAATGTTTATACATTCAATTCATAATAAAGACAAAAAAAATTACTTTTAAAACACACATTCATTTCAAATTGTACTTTTTTGGTATTTCATTATATCATGTCAAATGCTAGTTATTAAACTAAACCAGAAGTGAAATGCCAGCTACACTTAAAAAGTTGATCATGAAACATTCATCTCAAATTCACATTTTCTAAACGAACCACCGAATTGAAAACTAAATATAGTTTATGTGAGCAAATCCAAACACAGCATAAAAGATTCAAACAATTGACAAAAACATGAAACATCACATGCAGCATTCTATACGACTATTTCAGTAAACCAAAAGCGAAATAGCATGCTCAGATGTTAATTTCCACAGGAAGGTGTCTTGTTTTATAGATGTTCAGGTTCAGCGAGTTAATAAAAGTGTCCTAGTTTTGGGATGAAGGTTTGAACTTATTGCAACAAAACCAGAAGTGAAATCGGGCTAAATTTTTAGTTGGATGTAGCTACTAAGTTTATTGCAACAATGCAATGTAATCAAATTTTGGTTCATATCTTGAAGTTTAATTCATATGTTCAATCTTTCTAACAAAATCATAATTGGACTAGTGAAACAAAATCCGAAACATCTGACAATTCATTAGGTGAATTATTCATTAACCAAATAAAAAACCCTTTCCGACAATTCACTATTCGTTCTGCAACATCTGAAACCCAATTGTTTCTCCATAATTGAAACCTTAGAAAAAACCAAATCCAAAACCATCCAACTGAATAAGGCGGAAAGGGCAAAGCCAAGATGAAATCAGAAATACCTAATCAGAAAGATCTACTTCAAGGAAGATCAGCCACAGTGGTCGTGTTTAACATGATGAGGAAGATGGGTTGCGATGGTTGGTGATGAGCACCACTGAAGGTGGTCAGAGATGGCAAGACGAGAACGAAGGTGGTCGGAGATGGTGGGACGAGAGAGGAGGTGGTCAGAGATGATGGGTGACAAAGGATGGAGTGTGCGGACGGTCAAAGATGGCAGGACGAGAGCGGATGGAAATAAGTGAGGGGTTGGGTATTGGTTTCCTTCGGATTCAAAGGTAAGGGGAGAAATGAGAGTATAAAAATCTTTTTATAACACGGAATTAGATGGAAAGTTGAGATGGATTGCCATGAGTCCACAAACAACTCCTTTTGGGTGGTCAAACGAAATCTCGTTCCTTAAACTTATTTTTCACCAGATTCCGAGTGCACAAATCCTCCTAGGTCGGTAAAGAAACAACTTGTAAAAATGTCACTTCTTTTGTAGTATAGGATAGACATATGAAAACAAAAGCCAACAAGAATAATGAAGGGTGTTTCACGTAAAACATCCCAAGCAATGAGACAAAATACTACTAAAAAATCATCCAGAATGGAGTAGCATATCACACATTTATGGTTCATCGACTTATGTTTCAGCCATATAGTTGGAGCTGAACTCCCCAATTTAACAGGCTACACATTGTCTATTATTCTCCATCCACTTCGAATTACTGGAAAACAAATATTCTTAGTTATAGGCCCCCACGCTGCTCGCTGCAGAGTATTTAGTTAGGTTTGGTGAAGAATTCATTGAGACCTGGCATGATTTCAGGGCTTTTGTTGCGGACCAACTTCCTTAAACCATGCTCAGCATACTGTTCTCCCTCGGCAAAGTTCTCAAGAACACCTGCAGTTCTGTTTTGTTTGGTCACTCTGTAAAAATCCAAAGGAAACGTCAGTCATAATAACACGACATTCTTTTCCTTTACGTATAGAAATTATTTTGCATAGAAAAATGTGATCAGCTGAAACATTGATATAGAAGAATGTGATTACTGAATGGTAGTGTAGCAGTGGACCGACAAAAAAAAATTCCGAACCAGCAAAAGCATTATGCTATCAAGAGATACGCTTAACTAGAAGGCATTTTTCTATATCATCTCCTTAGACGTAGATCTCTTAAATTGCAAGGCAAATAATATAAAACAATTTATTGAAAGAAATTTCCTCGATCAAAAAATTAAAAATGTTGTGAAATTCAAATTCATATGGATGATTCACCTTCTTTAACCCTCACTATTTAAGTAGATTTTATTCTTATTAATATGATGTATTTCCATTTATTTGGTTGTAACTCCTACCACCTCCTCATCTTATATGTATAGGGTTATTGTACACATTTGGATATAGAGAAGAAAAGATATCTCTCTCTCCTCCCTAATCTTTTCTTTTTGGTTTGTTTGTTTTACAACACGTTATCCGTGACTTCGCTTTTTGTAATCTACTCAAACATTAGTTGTTTTTTGTTTGATTGAGGTAATCTACAATGTGAGATTGTATTCATCTTAAGGTAGTCTTTTATAATTTATAACATCATTATTTTATTTACTTGTTGAATATACTCATACTATATTCTTAAATGCGGTGATATATGTCTAGAAATTATTGTTGCAAAATCTTTGTTTGAAACATCATGTTCTGCATGTTTATATATATATTTAGATGATGGACTAATAACTTTGGATTTAGTATGATAGTAAAATTTAATTCATGCACATGACAAATTAAGATGTATAAGGGTATGTTATTTGATAAATATGCATTAATACATGTTTATAAACATTTTGTTTTGCAAAAATTGATCATATATTTGGAAGATCACTAGACGACTTGACATTCCAATGATAATGACATAATTTATTTGTGCATGTCTTTTGATAAAATGGACAAGAATTTTACTTGTCGCATTTTTGATGTTGAAATCTAACTTGATGCTCTTGGAAATATAAATAAAAAAGAAGGAAATAAGCATCAAATCAAGATAAGATGAAAATTGTGTTTATCCTTCGTAGTCATTTTCAAGAAAATGATTTCAGAAATATCATGATCTAGTCTGATGTCCGAACGTGGTTGAGTTGAATATCAAGTTATCGATGAAATATCATAGAATATGTCAAAATGATTTGCTCCATTCCGTGAAGTGAATGTATGAGCACGTGAAAAGTCTTACAAAAGTCTAGTATAATTATTTTACAACCATAATTGTAGATGTGAATGAGGATGAGATAAACGGAAAAATAATTGATGTACTTATGGTATACAAATTCGATAATCAAAATGGGTTGTCAAAGTAACTCTTCACGAAACAAATATATTTCTAGTTATGTGTTTTATTTGATAAGTAATATATACTCTATCTAGTAGATATACATGACCATATGCTGGAATACCAATATGACAAATGTGCATTATATATCATGATACAAATATTTTGTTTAATATTCTTGAGATTCATTCGTATTTTCATAATTATCTTTAAGTTTTGATTTAGTTGTTATTTTTGTTGAAACTATATATTTTATATTGATTAGTGCTCTCATTAGTCCAATATATTTTTCATACTTGTAATTATTATTCACTCACGATGAGATTCAACTAAATATTAATAATACACATGCATATGTTGCTAGCATATCGATATTCATCATTTTTATGTTTGTCATGAATTATGCATATCATTATAATATCTTTTAATGTTCAACAGTAAAGATAGTATTTGCATTTATCGTCTTAAAATGACAATATATATATATATATGCATATGGTAATATGTTGATATACATAATTTCTCTCTAAAAGACTAATAGAAGTTATGTTGAAATTAATTGACATTGATATGATTTAATGCATGATTATTATTTTGATTATATTTTGTCCTTAGAAGAACATTATCATTTATTTTGTAATAGTTGCATATATAATTTATCTGCAACAAATATTTTATTTGACTTGAAATAAAGAGTGAATATTCTCTGGTCTCATATTTGATTTAAGATCAACAAAGATGATTTATGCATCATGTATAGCGTTGTCATGCACATTATATTAAGAGATAAGTATTTCTCTAATTTGCTAATGAGAAAAGTCAAAACCATTATTGTACATGGTCGTACAAATTTAGCAGAAAGCTCCAGAAGAGTCATATTTACTGTTACATGTGTAATTATCTTGACTTTAAATGATGTATTTTATTTATTAAGTCCTAAAAACTCATTGAGTTTCAAATCACTAGAATGGCTCGAATTGAGACCAGTTGAAGTAAAGAAGAATTACCACAATCATGTCAGGCAGGAAAAATGTCATTGAGAAAATACTCTCGTTTTATATTACACCAAGATCATATTATAAATACTTCCTTATTTTATATATTTGTACGATATTGAATGAAATAATTCTCATCTGCAATCTTTTTTACATAATCTTTTTGGTAACCACCTCCATAATGTAATGACATCAAATTAAATTGGATATTTTATCAAGATTCATATTCTTGATAATATTAAAATATTTGAAACTCCTGAAGGGTGATGTATTTTATTGTCCATTCCAATAATTATATACACATTTTTTTGCCATTAAAGGGAGAAAGCCAGAAGCTTAAAGATTGCCAAGAAAATGCACTATATTGAACCTGAAGTTCATAAGAGAATATACGTACAAGTATGGTTGAACTTGAAGTTCATAAAATCATTAACTTGCAATACCTAACAAGTAATTGTCATACGTGTTTATTGAACACAAAGGAGTGATTAAGTATTGTATAACTTGACATAATACACATAACATAGTGTAGATCTCCATAGGATAAAATATATTTTGAGCTCAACCTATGTCAGACGAGTGTACCAAAACATATATTATTTGTGGAAATGAAAATAAAATTGTCACTTGTTGTACCTTTTGAAAAAGTTATTTCTAAATAATATAAACCCGGTAAATAAAAACAACAGCTGACATATATAATAATCCTAAGAATTCGCAACAATCAAATCCTAGTGTTTTGGGAAACATTTGATTATTATAAAAACTGCAATCAACTATGTTGATACGAAAGAGAAACATAAGATAATTGAAGTTATCGTCGACGACTAATTCGTCTTCTTAGGAGCATGCTAATTCAAGAGAATCTGGATCCAGAACTTTTAATATTATAAGAATGCCGGAAGCATTCGAATTTAAAATGGATAAAAGAAGACGAACAATGTAGAACTATACTAGCTCAATAAACACATTATTTGGACTTCTAGTCCTAGTTTCTAAAAAATATGAATAGAAATCACATTACAATAACATTGTGATACATTATAAAGCGAGTAGTGACACGAGTTTTTTCACAGAACCCAACATCCATTATGATGTTACTTATTCTCTCGAAATGTATAAGATTACGTTATGTTACTTGATCGGTATGACATGTAAACAAAAATATAGATAAACATATATGATATGTTGTGAGTTGTGACAACAAATTTGTATGTCACTTGACATTGATATTTATATAAGAATCCCTGAAGAATTACATTGTCCAAGGCAAATTATAATGAAAAAATGTGATATAACTTATGAAAATATCACCTCATGAACAAACAAAGAGATTGTGTATATCTCGAAAAATGATATGATAAAAGAACTCCTGAAGAGATTAAATACATGTGTATTATTTTGAATAATAAAATTTGAAATAAATGACTATAGAAAAATCAACTATTTTGACTTGCAGTTTGAACATTCTCCAAAAGAGAATTGTTACAATGATTCAAATATATTAAGAAATATTATACAAATAAAGTTCATTGGAAAACACAGCAATGACATTGTTTGTACCGTGTAAAGATCCAATTATATATAACTAAAAATATTGGATTAGGACCTGAAGTTCATTTCCTAAAACATCATAAAATATATTACATATAAAACTAGACATAATACATTTACA
Source organism: Triglochin maritima (assembly GCA_963682175.1). Lineage (NCBI taxonomy): Eukaryota > Viridiplantae > Streptophyta > Magnoliopsida > Alismatales > Juncaginaceae > Triglochin > Triglochin maritima. Next base: position 18,093,834 of record OY821785.1, read on the forward strand.
ATGATCGTTTCTATAAGCATAATGTTTTTCTTCGAAAACATTCAAATGACGTTCAACATATTTTTCATTACCTCTTTACGAATATATCAAATTTACTTAATATATTCATGAGATAAATATTTACTTCAGTGATGCCTCCTACATATTTGATCCACAACAACAATTCAAATTTGTGTTATTGTGGAGATGTTGCAATTTTTATGCAAGTTGGTGAACTACGAATCAGAAAGAGTGAATTTCGAGTTATTATCACTGAAATACAATTATCCTTGAAGGATAAAGCCCAGAAGAGCTATAGTTGTGATTTCACTAATTCTTTCCAACACATGATTTGCAAAATGATGGAGAGATAAAACGTGTGTCAGATCCGATCGAGCAACTTGTTCACAAGATTAGTGTTCGTCATTTGAAGAATGTATGCTGAAATGAGGGGGAGCATTATACGCGCTGTATTTTTTTTCCTCCACCAAGTCTTTATCCCATGTAAGGTTTTTAACGAGACAACATCCCTAACGTATAAATACGATCATCCAAGGGGGTGTTATGAAATTCAAATTCATATGGATGATTCACCTTCTTTATCCCCCACTATTTAAGTAGATTTTATTTTTATTAATATGGTGTAATTTCATTTATTTGGTTGTAACTCCTACGACCTTCTCATCTTATATATATGAGGTATTGTACACATTTGGACGTAAAGAAGAAAAGACATCTTTCTCCACTCTCCAATCATTTATTTTTGGTTTGTTTGTTTTACAACAAAAAGAACTTTGAGTTGAGATATTGGATATCCCATGTTACTGGCAAACATATGGCAATCTAGAATAATGTCAGACTTAAAGTACGCCAATCCTACACCGCAGCCCTCCGCTACTTCCATGCAACCACAGCCATGAAGGTTGATCACAATTATGTTCTTTGGATGTTGGCTTAAAACTGCTAGGAGCCCAGTCTACGTTGGATTTCTGCTATGTATTTTGCGAATGAGGCTGTAATAGCCTCCATCTTTAATTTTACTGAATCATCTTTATCAGAAAACAATTATAATAACATGCTTTTGATGTAACATCAAAGATGACTTCTAAGAAACTACACATCATTATCCCTTGCAAATGTTTACCCAAATAAATTCCTTACTGATGCAAACAAAGACGCCTAGTTGTTAAACATGCAAAATCACAAACTGGTAAGAGAGAGAGAGAGAGCACAAAAGCAATACCTGACTTCGGGGTTGATGCAGATGTTGCGGACGAGTTGGAACCCGCAGATCCCTACCGCAGCCCCCACCGCCAAGAACAGCGGGTAAACCTAAAAACCACCAAAACCAAAATCAACACACAAAAAAACCCAACTTTTCCCCGAAACTCAATGGAAAAACAAAATCAAAGGTGGATCGACGGCGAGGAAAGCAGATCTAAAAATAGGGGAAAGAGGAGAGAGAAGGGAGATATTTCTTGATTCGCGGTACCTCAGGCCTCAACCAGCGTTTCATGGCCGAAGAGGAAGCCATTGGTTGGATTAGGGTTTGCAGCGGAGGAAGAAAGAGGAAGGAACCAAACAACAAAAAGAAGACGCTATGGGATTGGACAGCATTTGCTGCCAACAATATGGGCTTTATAAACTAGAATAGAAAAAAGAAGTGGAGCTGGTGTGGTTGTGGGTTAATTGCACCGAGAATACATTTTTTAAAAGGAATAGTAAGTTGTTTCCATTACTTTTCTCTTAAGGGTGCAAACCAGACAAGGCGGTACGGGTTTGTACCCACCGCCTGTCCCGTCAAAGTTTGGCAGGTAAGTGGGACGGGCTGGGTCACTTTTTTTCCAACAACTACTCCCCCCACTTAAGGGTGGGTTTGGCAGGGCGGGATGAGTTTGGCGGGTTAAACTGGTTGATTTTTATATAATTTAATTTGGCCCATAATATGTATGAAATGAAGTTAAAATTCAAAACTTGTAAAAATCATACAAAATCAAACATGTAAAATCAAGATGTAAAAATGTAAAAGACTAAAAATGGCTTAGTTAATAAAATAATAAAGATAAACACATTTATTTTATTATAATTACAATCTTAAACTTTTAAATAATATATTTATCAGTGTTCATGCACCGTCTAGGCGAGCCTAGGCGATCGGGTGCATCCCGTCGCCTAGGCGATTGTGCGACCGCCCAGTTCTGGGCGGTCATTTTTTAATATTTTTTAATCAATTAAATTTGATAAAATAGTTAAAAATCAGGAAAAATCGGGAAAAATAGGAAAAAATGTACAAATATTATCTAAAAATATCATACATGTTTAGGCTTCAAAAAGACACCGAGTTCCTCGATCAAGGTGTCACTAGGCACCCTCTCTACCCACCTAAACACTTAGGTATACAATTTATTGCTTAGTAGTACGATTACAAAGGTAGTTAACTTTCCACCTAAAAGAGAAGTTAGAAAGAATGCACTTGATTTTGGCGGTTGAAGAATAAAGAACCCGATCAGATACTTCACTTTCCAACTTCAAAATTAAGCACCAGACCGGAGACTTAATCGTGAAAACTTGAAGATTAGGAAACTAGAAGATTAGAATAGAATGATGAAGAAGAAGAAGAGAATAAGAGATGTGTGAAAAATAAAGAAGTTTGGAGGGGTTTATATAGGATTGGGGGTAGTGGTAATATTGTAATTTTAAAAAAAAAATTAAAAAAGGAGATAGCTGTTGGACAACTCTCCCACGGTTATCGCCTAGGCTAGGAGACCGCCTATTTCGCCTAGCTTTGCTGGGCGAAAGGCGGTGGTCGCCCAGGCGACCACCGCGGGTGACGATCACCTAGGCGGTCGCCTACCTGAACATTGATATTTATAATGTATATGTATATATTTAAATATAATTTGGCGGGTTTGACGGGTTAACGTTGGCGGGTTAACCTTCAACTGCAACCCGCCCCGTTTAAAGTAACGGGTTGGCAGGTCGTGGGTTGGCGGGTTACAGGTTGTGGAAAAAAACCGCAACCCAGCCCACATGGGGCGGGGCGGGTTGATGGGTTAAACCCGCCCCACGAACAACCCTATTTTTCTGTATCTTCTGGTCCATGCTCTCGTTGTAACTAATGTATGAAGGCTTTTTATTGCTTTTTAAGATTTTTAGTGTCCTTTGGGTAATTAATCACGGACGTTTGGATTCGAAGCCGTTTTTACGTTGTCCTAGGTGGACAAATACATGGACGATAGAGAAAATCACATGTGATATGAGAGAAAAATTGTGATACGAATGAGAGAAGTTGTGGAGTTGGGTCATTATCCACCACAAAGACCTTTTTTTATAGTTATATTTGTCTTTTGCAGTTCAGTCCATTTGTTTGTTTCAAATTACAAGTCCCAACTTCTCAATTCTTTATTTTAATCTCATATTTTGAGAACCATAATACGTTTTTAAGAGATGTAAACATAAATTTGGATTCTTCTCATGAACTGGTTAGTTTGAGTACTAAATAAGTTAGGTTTCGATTATTAGTTAACATAGTTCCGATCTGATCATGACATTCTGATTAGTCTTATAGACATTTCTACATATAATCAACGACCATGTGATTTATTACACTTACATGCAAACCTTTTAAATCAACAACACAACCCTATACTCTTAGATTAAGGCATTGTAAATTAAAATCACAACTTTTATATCGTTACAATAGACATTGCAAATCGATAAATACTCCCCCTTTACTTTCACATTAGCACGTTTCAAATCGATGAGTTTTTCGTCGAGTCACTTATGTTATTCAATTCTAGAGTCGTTTCACCACACGAGCATTGAGTCAATTTGTTAACAGACGAGGACGTATTGGTTGAACATTCATACAACGTGGTTATTGGTCAATACATTGTGGTTCGTATCCTTTTTTATGTATTTCTTGTGCATACACCTTAAGTTCACACATTGCATTAGCATGTCGATTTTAGGATTCTTCATGGGGTCACATATGTTAATTGGGTTATAGCACCATTTGACCTGAGTATCTGTAAGGAGCATAGATTAGGTGACCATGTTGTGATTCTTCGTCATGTCACTTATGCTAAGTGGGTTCTAGAATCGTTTCACCACAATAGCATGGAGTATTGGTAAATACCTTCTGGAGTATGGGTTCTAGATCCCAATATGTTATGGGATGATAACATATTTGTTGGACACCTCGGTTGTGCGACTATTGGTCAATGGAAAATAACAAGTGGCCGCAGTTAAGGACGCTCATTGAGGACGCTGCTGAGTTGGCGTCATCTATGTCAGCAAAAAAGAAAGGCTGGATTATCATTTTCTTTTTTATTTTCTCTTCCCGATGCGTCTCAAATCACATTAAATGTGTCTCAAATCAGCCTATCCTCCCTCGTTTTGGTGCTTCTACGCAGGATACACATATGATGGATTTTCTTCTTCCTTTTGTCTGCCTTTCGCTTTTATTTCCTTCTTTGTACTCAAATGGAGCCGGCCTCAAATGTTCCGAAGGAGCAGATGTTTTCCATTCTTTCGAAGATGCCAAAACATTTTACATTGCCTATACCGATTCATGTGGTTTTGGTGTTATGATAAGGCAATCTCATTACGATCGTGGTGTTGTTATACAGGCCACACTGACTTGCTCCAAGGAGGGCCACACTCCCGCAAACCAAGGACAAGGGAAACTAAAGCACAAGTTATTCAGTAGGGTTCAGTGCACTGCTCGGATTGGGGTCTCTAGAAACCCAGCAAAAGGGTACCACATTAACTATGTTGATCTTAAACATAACCACACGATGCTTGAGGATGATCAAATGTGTTTCCTCCGACAAAAACGATCCGTCCCTGATGCCGCCAGAGCACGCATAGCGTGCAATGATTTTGCTGGGATATCGACTGCTAAGACCATGCAATCTTTTGTGGTCGAGGCCGGAGGTCATGACAAATTGACTTTCAACAAGCGTGACCTAAGGTGTGTGTTATTTTCTGCGTAACTTAATTGAAGTTAAACATTTTGCCCGGTCTTAAACATTGCTTTATGCAGGAACGTTGTAAACGAAGTCAGAAATTTGAAGATGGGACTGGGAGATGCACAAGCTCTTCAAAATTATTTCATCAGGATGCAGAAAATTGATTCCATGTTTTTTATGTAATGGATATGGACGACGAAGGAAGACTACGAAAGGTGTTCTGGGCTGACTGTCGTTCTAGAGCTGCGTACTCATACTTTGGAGACGCAATATGTTTCGACACAACCTACATTACCAACAAATACGACATGCCTTTTGCCCCATTTGTAGGAGTAAACCACCATTTCGAATCGGTTTTGCTCGATTGCGTTTTGCTGTCTTCTGAGACCACTAAAAATTACATCTGGTTGTTCCAAACTTGGTTGTCGTGCATGAACGGTACGAATATACTTAGGGTCGGTCCGATTTAAGTCTTGTGCCTGTCCGATTTAAGTTGTATGTATGCCCAGAATAAGTTGTGGTTCTGTCCAGACGAAGTGGTGAGCATGTCCAGAATAAGTTGCGTGTCTTTCCGGAATAAGGTGGGTGTCTGTCCAGAATAAGTTGTATGTCTGTCCGGTTTATGTTTTGAGTGTGTCCAGAATAAGTTGTGATTATCTCCACACTAAGTGGTGTGTATGTCCGGAATAAGTTGCATGTTAGTCCCGAATAAGGTGGATGTATGTCCGGAATAATTTGTATGTCTGTCCGGTTTAAGTTTTGAGTGTGTCCAGAATAAGTTGTCGTTCTATCGAGACAAAGTGGTGTGTTTGTCCGGAACAAGTTGTGTGTCTGTCCGGAATAAGGTTAGTGTATGTCCGGAATAAGTTGTATGTCTGTCCAGAATAAGTTGTATGTTTGTCCGGATTAAGTCTTGCGTGTCTATCCTGATTAAGTCTTGCGTGTCTGTCCGGAATTAGTTATGTTTCTGTCCGGTTTAAGTTGTATGTATGTTCAGATTAAGTAATTTCTGAATAGTCGTTTGTCTGTCCGGATTTAGTCGTGTGTCTGTTCCGAATACTTTGTGGGTTTGCCTGGAATACGTTGTATGTTTGTCCGGATTAAGTTTTCAAAGTAGTTTTTCGTACCTTTGAATATATGACTCTCTCATTTTAAATTGCCATCGTCCGTGCAGATATAAGTCCCCCAGCAATCATAACAGATCAATGTGACACCATTACTGCTGTTGTGAGCAATGTCTTCCCAGACGCGGGGCATAAATTTTGTATATGGCACATAATGAACAAAGCTCCATTGAAGTTGACGATGCAGTATCGGAAACACATGTTATTTGATCTCAATTTGAGCGTAATTGGCAGGGTTTTATTGGTGATTTTGACCTCCATAACCATAGTTGGCTCCAATCGATTTATGCAATCCGAGGGTCCTGGATACCTGCATTTGTTGGAGATTGTTTCTTCAGAGGAATGACATCTACTCAGAGAAGCGAGAGTATGAACACCTTTTTCGACAAGTACCTGACATCTAAGACCACACTTAAGCAGTTCGTTCAACAATACGAACTCGTGCTCCGCCACAAGTATGAGAAGGAAGCTCAATTAGATTTCGATTGTCTTCATAAAGGTCCCCAATTAGTTTCAATGTATCCATTCGAGAGGCAGTTGAGCGAGTTGTATACGGTAGGGGTCTTCAAGAAAGTACAATTACAAATTGGGAAGATGATATACTCTGATATTACAGAGGAGTTCAATACGGATGACACATTCCATTACAAAGTATCTGAACGTGTATTGTCTGGTGAGCAGCTACTGTCGAAACGTTTCCTAGTACAAATCAGATCTACGAACTTCACATGTGATTGTAGAATGTTTCATCAAGTTGGTCTTCTATGTTGCCACGTTGTTGTTGTCATTGCACACTTAGATCGTAATGCATTGCTCCCGGAGTCTTACATCATTAATCGATGGCGGAAGGATATTCGAAGGAGCTATCAAGACAAGATGTACCCAGACGATGTCATAATGGAGAAGGATGCGCTTCATCGTCACGACGACATAATGGGTCGTGTCGTTTGGTTGCACAGGAAGCTTTTATTTCACATGCAAGGTATCTTGAGGCTGTTAAGTATATTGAATTGCTTAAGGTGCGTATGAAAACTACCCAATTCCCTATTCAACTTGCTGAACCTGGGACGACGGGTACATATGTACTCAATCCAGATAAGGTAAGACATCCAGGCAGATCGCCGACTAGACGACGGATTTCTTTAGCTGAGAAGATAATTAAAAGAAGCCACAAAAAAGCACGATCAACAAGAGAAGAGAAAGTTCAAGAAGAAGGTTACATCGTCGCTTCACCCAGTCGCACCGAAATCGGGGGATCATGATTTCGGTGATTGGGACATAATCTGTATTACGAGGAACTTCCTCTTTAATTTAAGATTTCCTGTTATTTTGTCTCTTGTAAAATGATCACACTTATAAGTTGTGGATTTTCAGTTGTTAGTTGGTTTGCTGATCTTATTTACCCGTATTAGTTGTCTGGATTACGTTCTGGGTCTGTCCAGATTATGTGGGAGATTTGTCCCGATTATACTGTGGGTCCGTCCAGATTTAAGTATAAATACTAAATCATTAGGTTGTAAAATGTTCCAAATGCATCAATATTATGATGAATCCAATTTATCATGTACAACATTCATGGTGTTAAACATCATCTCGTAAAACTAAAGTTTAATGTACATTTGTCTTTAAATCTAAGTCTACTTTTAATTGACATTTGTTAGACGGGAGATCTGTCCGGATTATGTGGTTTGTGTGTCCAGATTAAGGGTCAGGTCTGTCTGGATTAAGGTCCTGGTCTATCCGGTTTACGTTCTGGATCTGTTTGGATTATGTGGTTTGTGTGTCCGGATTAAGGGCCTGGTCTGTCAAGATTAAGGTCCTGGTCTGTCCGGTTTACGTTCTGGATCTGTTCGGATTATGTGGTTTGTGTGTCCAGTTTAAGGTCCCGGTCTGTCCGATTTATGTGGTTTGTGTGTCCAGATTAAGGTCCTAGTCTGCCCAAATTAAAGTCCTGGTCTGTCCGGTTTACGTTCTCGATATGTCCGGATTATGTGGTTTGTGTGTCCAGATTAAGGTCCTGGTCTGTCCGGATTAAGGTCATGGTTTGTCCGGTTTACGTTCTCGATTTGTCCGGATTATGTGGTTTGTGTGTCTGGATTATGTGGTTTGTGTGCCCAGTTTAAGGTCCCGGTCTGTCCGATTTATGTGGTTTGTGTGTCCTGATTAAGGTCCTGGTATGTCTGGATTAAAGTCCTGGTCTGTCCGGTTTACGTTCTAGATCTATCCAGATTATGTTGGAGATCTGTCCGGATTATGTGGTTTGTTCCAAGACTAACACACAACAAACCTAACTTCAAAAAAATGGTGTTTGTAATTTGTACATGTAAAAAAGAATACACTCCACAAATTTGTCTTCAGATTTCCACACACGAATGGGGTACCCTAAGTAACCAGACCGCCAATTCACCCCTGATACAGTGAATGGTCTTCTGGTGCTTCTCCTTCGTTGGATCAAGCTTTAGCATTAAGCACCTGATCCAGTGTAAAACATATGCTCTACAATCATTGGTCCCAGGTGGTTGTCGTTGGCTATTCTTCCTGAGGATTCTCAATGGCCAATCAACCTTCAGCACTTCCCTCCAGTATTTAGCCACATCTGCTGCTGCGCATTCATGTGCGCCAACCATCACGTGTGGATCCTCACCTCGATCTAGCACCCTAGACATACTGTTGAACTGCAAGAACTCCGCAGAAGGGTCGTGGGCAACCACCAGAGTCCAATGGCCTGCAGACCAGCATGGTTGTGCGATTACAGTCTCTATTGGAGACAATATGTTAATTTTAGGAAGTATACAATCATCAATTGCTCCGCCTTGACCCTCCACAATTCGCCATGATTCGAATGTTGATATGCGTATAACCTTTTGTGCTTGTTGACTTCCTTGTAGGACCGAAATCATCGCATCCATTGTTTTCTCGCCCATATCCATCCCCGGCGTTATTTGTTCCTTCAGCTCGCGGCGTGTTAGATTACATATGTCCCATCTCCAGATCACCTCTCTCTGGTCTTTGGTGGGTGCGGTCAAGTTCAATAACACGTTGACCTCATCAGCTGACAACGTCCCCAATGCGGCCATGTCAACATCAGGCCTCGTCGCCCTTAAGTGGACAACCAACCTGTAATTGTCCTCTTCTTTTTTTCCCTTTTTCGTTAGGCTCCTTTGGGCCGCTCTGTCTTTTCTCTTTTGCTCTGCTTCCACCTTCTTCTTCTTAGCCCGCTCTTCATCATCTTTCCTCGAGCGTTGTCTTTTGACACCCCAGTTTCGTTTCCTCTCTTCCTCCTTCTCCTCCTCTCTCTTCTTCTCCTCCCTCTTCCTCTCTTCTTCATTCTCCTCTTGTCTCTTCTTCTCCTCCCTCTTCCTCTCTTCTTCCTTCTCCTCCTCTAACTTCTTCTCCTCCCTCTTCCTCTCTTCTTCCTTCTCCTCCTCTCTCTTCTTCTCCTCCCTTTTCCTCTCTTCTTCCTTCTCCTCCTCTCTCTCCTTCTCCTCCCTCTTCCTCTCTTCTTCCTCCTCCTCCTCTATCTTCTTCTCCTCCCTCTTCCTCTCTTCTTCCTTCTCCTCCTCTCTCTTCTTCTCCTCCCTCTTCCTCTCTTCTTCCTTCTCCTCCTCTCTCTCCTTCTCCCCCCTCTTCCTCTTTTCTTCCTTCTCCTCCTCTATTTTCTTCTCCTCCGTCTTCATCTCTTCTTCCTTCTGCTTCTCCACTCTCTTCCTTTCTTCTTCCTTGTCCTCCTCTTTTTTCTTCTGTTCCTCCTTGTCTTTCCTCTTCCACTCTTTTTTATTCTCCTCCTCTCTCTTCTCCTCTTCTCTCCTCTTCTCTTCCCTCTTCCTTTTTTCTGCCTCCCGATCCTCCTCTATATTTACATATTAGGTCTTCTCCCCAAAGTGAGTTTCACATGCCCTCGTTCCTCGTAGAGACACATTCTCTTCGCTCAGCCTCCGACACTCTTCGTGGGATATCCTCAGTTCTTCCTCTAGTTTATTAATCACTTTAGTCGCATTCTTAAGAGATGCTTCGGCTTGCAGCCATTTTATCTTCACCTCACTCAGTTCCAACTCTTTTAGCAGCGGGTCACATGGAATGCTACAGTCTCTAAGTTGTAGCCTTGGCAGAGTGCATGTTGAAGCTGACCCATTTGAGACAGAAAAGTTTGCTTTGCCTGACTCTTGAGCAGGATTTTGATCGGAACTAATCAGTTTAAGTTCCCTTTCACTTAGTGATGGAGCCCCCTTCAGGTCGAATTTGCCGTTGCAAATCTCAGCTAAGGTGATTCCACATTCCTCTCATTTCCTCAGGGTTGAATGTTTCCCAAACATGTCCGTCCAACTTTTCATCCGTGGATATGCTCGTCTGGGCTCCCCCAATTTGAATTTCTCACAAAGCCACACCTTCAAATGGGAAAGATTAAATGTTAATAAGGACTTCACATAAACTACACTACTTATTCCGAACAGACCGAACTACTTATTCGGACAGACCGAACTACTTATTCCGGACAGACAGAGTTCGTATTCCGGATAGACACACAACTGATTCCGGACAGACACACAACGTATTCCGGACAGAAACCCAACTAAATCTGCACCCACAACTATTCTGGACAAACAATCATCCTATTCCGGACAGACTCACAACTTATTGTGGACATTTCCACAACGTATTCTGGACAGACAGAACTGTTGGCTTTTTGGCCTTAATCTAGGTTTTGATGATTTAATTAACCTAATCTTAATTATGATGATGTAGAGTAGCACACATATTGCATTGCATATATATTGCATGTGCTAACCTCTACAGGTGATCAAGACTCATGGAAGGAAGGAAATCAAGTCAAGATTTGTAATAAAGCTAAATGAAGACTTGTAATCTTGATTTTATTTTGAGTCTTAGGAACATGTGTAAATTGAGCATACAAGAGTTAAAAACCAATCACATACACAATAGGTTCCCTATAGAAGTCACACAAGAAATTTCACATTATTTGGACTTCATTAGATCACCCAAACCTTAGTCGGAAATCACTTATAAACTTAAACCCAGATTTCCTGTGTGAACCGGTCGACCGAACCAGTTCTCAGTTCGACCGGTTTATAACAGACTCTCCACAGTGTTTTTACCGAACTCTACCGGTCGACCGGTTCTACCTTTTCGGTCGACCGATCCCGGATTTTAATATGACCGTTTTTCTTGTCGTATTCCTATAACGGTCGTATTCGTATAAAACAAAACTTAACCCCAAAATACATTCGGTAACCGGTCGAACGAAGACCTTGTTTCGGTCGACCGGTTCAACATATTTTCAGAAACAAAATTCCCTGCTATCGGTCGACACATTTCTCGTTCGACCGATTGACCTTTGTCTCAACCGAATCCCCTTATCGGTCGACCGCCCCATACTTTGGTTCGACCGATTCACTTAAGTAGAGTTAAGTTCTAGCTCGTTTGTCCGACCGAATATTCTTTTGTTCGACCGTTCTCTTTGAAATCAAGTTAACGGTCGACCGGTTTACTAGTTTCGGTCGACCGGTTCTGGACAGATTTGCAGCCCGATTTTCTGCTTTGTGTATCTTGCACAAAACCCAATCAAATCTATCCCCAACGGCTAGAATACCTTAGGAGCTTATAAATAGAGGATCAAGACTTGTTGTTAACACAACTCTCCAACTCCAATTGTCCCAATACATTAGAGAGAAACCTCAATCCTCAAAGCTCCCAATTCTACACTCTTTAAGCCTAAACTTCACACACTTGATCATATACTCATCCTACTCAAAGTGTGCTCAATTAGAGAGTGAATCCCACTCAGTTACAAGTGTTGTCAAAAGAAGCAAGGACTTCGGTGAAAGCCCGAAGTGTCCCTCTCGGATTGTGAGAGGAAGATTTCAAGCAAGCGAGGGTTGTTCGCGTTGCTTGTGGTGTAAAGGCGTTCTCTCCCGGCCCGGAACGGGGAGTGGTTAGTGAAGACGTAGGCGGAGCTCGCGGAGTCGAGCGGAGCTTACAAGAGAGGACTAGGACCCGGGTGGGGTGCCGAACCTCTATAAAAACCGACGCGTCTTTTGTGGTTTGCATTGTCTTCTTTCTCTACTTGTTTGTTTATTCCGCTGCGCATTTGTTTGCTTAATCAAGTAGAAAATTAGGGATTAGATTAAAAGTGATTAGTGGACCCATAACCCACACGATCATACATTTGGTATCAGAGCCTTGTTAGCTAAATTTCATTACTTTACCGTAATTTTAGCATGGCTTCAACATCTAATCACTTAGAGGGTTTATGCACCACAAGGCCTCCTTTGCTTAATGGGTCAAATTATGATTATTGGAAAAATAGAATGAAAATCTTTTTAATATCAAATGACCTTAAGTATTGGAAGTTTATTCAAAATCCATACATACCCCCAAATGAAGATGATTTAGATTCTCTATCTAGGGCTCAAATGAAAGAAATTGAAATGAATTCAAAAATTATGAATATTCTTTATTGTGGCCTTAATGAGGGAGAATACAATAGAATTAGGGGATGTGAAAGTGCAAATGAAATATGGCATAGGTTACAAATGCATCATGAGGGTGATAGCAAAACCAAAGAAACTAGGATAAGTCTCCTCATGCATAAATATGAAATATTTTCTATGCAAATCGGTGAGAACATAAGCGACATGAACACTCGCTTCACCGATATTACTAACTCTCTTTTGATTCTTGGAAGAAGGATAAATGAAGGAGAGATGACTCGAAAATTCCTCCGGTCATTGAGCAACGATTGGGAAGACAAGGTCGTGGCAATCGAAGAATCGCACGATCTTTCAAAATTGAAGATGGAGGAACTCATTGGAAATCTCATGGCCTATGAGCTCCAATTGAGTCATCGAAGAGAGAAGGAAGCATCAAAGAAAAACTCCGTGGTGGCATTACATGCAAATTTTGATGAGCCAAGGAGGGTGGAAGAAGAGGACATTGAGGTCCTTGCCCAAGACTTCTTCAAATACCTCAAGAGGGATAAAGGAGAAAAGAATGAAAGAAGAGGTAGAAGAAGTGAGAAAAGAGAAAAAGAAAAAGAGAGGGAGGAGAGTGAAAATGAGAGAAGAGAAGGGGAGAAGAAAAAGGAGAGAAGGGAGAGGAGAAAAGAAAAGGAGAAGAGCAAGAGAAGAGAAAGGAAGGAGGAAGCACACAAGGCTACATGGGATGATTCTTCATCACCATCATCATCGTCTTCTTCCTTGCAAAGTAGAAGAGAAGTGGCTCACTCATGCTTCATGGCTATTGAAGATCAAAGTGAGGTAGATTCTAACTCTTGTTCTAGTAATTCATGCTCAACTAAGTCTTATTATAGTGATAGCTCAAACTCTAGTGCAAATAATGAAAATTATACACATGATGAGCTTCAAAATGCATTTCATGATTTAGTTAAACAATATGAGATCATTTGTGAAAAGAACAAAAATGCTAGAAAAACTATAAATGATCTCAAATGCCAAATTGAATTAATCATGAATGAAAAGAATGAGGTCATTGCTAGACTTGAATCAAATGAATCATCACTTGCTAGTCTAAGTAAAACACCCATTGTTGATGAACATGTAGATCTTAAAGTTTCAAATATGCAATTAAGAAAAGATCTAGAAATGTTCACTAAAGGAACAAAAATGCTTGATATGCTTTTAGGTAGTCAAAGACAATCCTTAGCTAAACATGGTTTAGGATACAATGTTCAATTAAAAAACCATGTATCTCATACTACATTAAATGGCAAGCATTTATTTGTTAAGTCTACTTCCTCAAGTGTATGGGCACCCAAAACCAAAATGGTTTGGATCCCAAAAGCTAATGTTCAAGGACCCAAAGTAGTTTGGGTACCTAAGTCTACACTTGTAGGAGCTTGAGGAGGAAATTGGTGGTGACCGGGTGAGCCAAAGCGTCGAATTCGAATCCGGTTGCATCACCAAATGAGATTGGAGCTAATCAAGATTCAAGTTTGGTATAAATTTCTATCCTTGAAATTTCTGAAAATTTAGCTCTAATCTAGTTTATATGCTTAATTGTCATATCTTTAGAATTTCAATTCATTGAAAATCATTATCCCTATTCATTGCAAATCATTTATCACATCCATTGATTCTAAATGTCAAATTTTAAATGGATGTTAGAATAAGGCTTAAGTTGAAACTTAAATGAACTTAACTTGAATCATACTCATTGTTTCCATTTAGCCTTATTGATAGGGGGAGCTTAAATGTTATATCTTTTATTAGAGTAATGAAGTGCAAAATTTAGGGGGAGCAACTTCATTACAAGACATCCAAATGCTATGCTTAAAGTCTTAAATAATTATTATTTTTGATGGATGTCAAAGGGGGAGAGATAATTAAGGGGGTAACTTGGAATTTGACATAAAATTGAACAAAAACTATGCACACCCATAGGGGGAGCATTAATATGCATAGTTTACATATACAAATTCTATGTATTTAGATAGAATTAAGATATAGGTTGCCATCATCAAAAAGGGGGAGATTGTTGGCTTTTTGGCCTTAATCTAGGTTTTGATGATTTAATTAACCTAATCTTAATTATGATGATGTAGAGTAGCACACATAATATATTGCATGTGCTAACCTCTACAGGTGATCAAGACTCATGGAAGGAAGGAAATCAAGTCAAGATTTGTAATAAAGCTAAATGAAGACTTGTAATCTTGATTTTATTTTGAGTCTTAGGAACATGTGTAAATTGAGCATACAAGAGTTAAAAACCAATCACATACACAATAGGTTCCCTATAGAAGTCACACAAGAAATTTCACATTATTTGGACTTCATTAGATCACCCAAACCTTAGTCGGAAATCACTTATAAACTTAAACCCAGATTTCCTGTGTGAACCGGTCGACCGAACCAGTTCTCAGTTCGACCGGTTTATAACAGACTCTCCACAGTGTTTTTACCGAACTCTACCGGTCGACCGGTTCTACCTTTTCGGTCGACCGATCCCGGATTTTAATATGACCGTTTTTCTTGTCGTATTCCTATAACGGTCGTATTCGTATAAAACAAAACTTAACCCCAAAATACATTCGGTAACCGGTCGAACGAAGACCTTGTTTCGGTCGACCGGTTCAACATATTTTCAGAAACAAAATTCCCTGCTATCGGTCGACACATTTCTCGTTCGACCGATTGACCTTTGTCTCAACCGAATCCCCTTATCGGTCGACCGCCCCATACTTTGGTTCGACCGATTCACTTAAGTAGAGTTAAGTTCTAGCTCGTTTGTCCGACCGAATATTCTTTTGTTCGACCGTTCTCTTTGAAATCAAGTTAACGGTCGACCGGTTTACTAGTTTCGGTCGACCGGTTCTGGACAGATTTGCAGCCCGATTTTCTGCTTTGTGTATCTTGCACAAAACCCAATCAAATCTATCCCCAACGGCTAGAATACCTTAGGAGCTTATAAATAGAGGATCAAGACTTGTTGTTAACACAACTCTCCAACTCCAATTGTCCCAATACATTAGAGAGAAACCTCAATCCTCAAAGCTCCCAATTCTACACTCTTTAAGCCTAAACTTCACACACTTGATCATATACTCATCCTACTCAAAGTGTGCTCAATTAGAGAGTGAATCCCACTCAGTTACAAGTGTTGTCAAAAGAAGCAAGGACTTCGGTGAAAGCCCGAAGTGTCCCTCTCGGATTGTGAGAGGAAGATTTCAAGCAAGCGAGGGTTGTTCGCGTTGCTTGTGGTGTAAAGGCGTTCTCTCCCGGCCCGGAACGGGGAGTGGTTAGTGAAGACGTAGGCGGAGCTCGCGGAGTCGAGCGGAGCTTACAAGAGAGGACTAGGACCCGGGTGGGGTGCCGAACCTCTATAAAAACCGACGCGTCTTTTGTGGTTTGCATTGTCTTCTTTCTCTACTTGTTTGTTTATTCCGCTGCGCATTTGTTTGCTTAATCAAGTAGAAAATTAGGGATTAGATTAAAAGTGATTAGTGGACCCATAACCCACACGATCATACAAGAACATCTTATTCTGAACAGACTAAACTACTTATTCCGGACAGACAAACATCGTATTCTGGACAAACAATCATCCTATTCCGGACAAACTCACAACTTATTCTGGACATTCCCACAACGTATTCCGGACATTCCCACAACATATTCTGGACAGTCAGAACATCTTATTCCGGACAGACCGAACTACTTATTCTGGACAGACAAATATCGTATTCCGGACAAATAGTCATCCTACTCCGGACAGACTCACAACTTATTCGGACATTCCCACAACGTATTCTGGAGAAGCAGAACATTTTATTCCGTTCAAACCGAACTACTTATTCCGGACAGACAGACATCGTTTTCCGGACAGACACACAACTGATTCTGGACAGACAAACAACGTATTCCGGACAAAATTGCTTACTTGTAGTATTGCTACACAACCATCGACGCAGCCCTACTTCATAATGAAGTTCCCGGCCGATCTCCTTTCCTGCAGTTCTAAGCTGACTTCCTCTAGACCCCGAACCAGGGCTGCGTGAACTGCATGTGCCCATGCATATCTCTTGATGCATTTGATGTCCCTCAAATGCTTCATGAACCACATTTTGGTTCGAAGTGTTCCATCGAAGTACAATTAATGGTTGAAGATGAAACAAATAAGGAGTCAGACGTACTCCTCGGGGTCACCCATCACACTAATTGCAGTCAGATGAGCTAATAGTTGAGTGTTGTCAAGGTTCACCCCGTCTCGCTTCTGTACGCCCGTAGGTTCCATAACAACTGTCTTCCTACGCACTCTTAGCCCCAGAATTAGGGCGACGTCTTCAGCTAAAAGGGGGACTACCCCTGATCCTATTCTCAGCCCCACATCCTTCACGTCGTAGGGTTCGACGAACCAACCCAGTATTTCATTGTCCGTTGGAATGTTAGGAAAATGTAGGAAGTGGCCGAGAGAGGTCCCCGAAAACCTCCTTCTCGACGTCCTTCATCCTACCGAACTGCTTTTGAATCGTCGTCCAACCACACTTCGTTTCCCGGAAGTAGTAGGTGCTTCCCTAAAACAAACAAAAAAACGAACGAAAGTTCATAAATAACAAATCCAGCCCCGATCAAAAACCTAAATCGACCCACCTGCTCAGCCACAACTTCGGGAGCGACAACCACAACTTCGGGAGCGACAACATTACTCGGCGAATCCATTCTAATTTTGTTGTGACACATACCGAGAGGAACTATTTTTCGGCTTTCTCCGTTCACGGGTACAGATACAAAGATGGACTTTCTTTTCCTTTTCGATGGGTCTTTCATCTCCTTCCTCGACACCCAAACCGTTGCCACACTAGTGTCTACGTGCTGTCTAATCTCGAATTTGGAAAGGAACCGTCGTACGCAAAGAACCGTCGATTTTATAAAAAAAAGAAAAAAATACGCGTAGGCAGAGGACGACGTGTCAAGCTGACTGGACGCTGACTCACCATAGTTGAAGTGACACATGAGGCACGTCACAGACTCCCGCGTCCGTGTATAGGGGTCCTTGGTCAATACCTTTTGATTCTCAACACACGAGCTAGAGTCCATTTATTAATGGATGATGACCTATATTCGTTGGACATCCAACCAATGTGGGTATTGATCAATACCTTGTGCTTCAGACATTTTCTTATGTACTTCTTATGCATAAGTCGTATTATTTCCATATACCCCAAAATACATTTAGTGTATCGGTCGACCGAACGTATGATAACTCAACAAACCCAAACTGCATGTTGGTTTCAGTCGACCGTAGACCTTGTTTCGTTCGACCAACTATGATCTTGTTTGTTAACTACGTAGAGCCTGTTATAAATCGGTTGACCGAACCTATCTCGTTACTCGACCGATCACTTAATTGTACCTAAGTCATAGCCTTTGGTGGTCGACTGTTCCTTGATCGGTCGACCGAACCGAGTCCAAAATTGCCCAACGGTCGACCAAACTTACCGATCCGGTCGACCGAACTTATGCATAAATGCATCCTACAAGTTTCTGTTTGTGTATCTTCCACAATCTTTTACCAAACTTGTCCCAACATCTATAACTCACTTAGAGCTTATAAATAAGTGTTTCAATGACACAATTACATAACTCTTACACTTCCTATTGTCATATACACCTAAGAGAAACTCCCAAGTCTCACAATCCCCAAATCTACTCTCGAAGCCTAAACTTCCACACTTTAGCATCAATTCCACATCCTAAGCTAAGTGTGCTCAAGTTAGAGAGTGTGTTCCACTCAACTTCTCAGTTGTAAAGAAGCAAGGACTTAGGTGAAAGCCCGAAGTGTTCCTCTCGGATTGTGAGAGAAGAAAGTCAAGCTCGCGAGGGTGTTCACCGAGCTTGTGGTGTAAATGTGTTCTCTCTCGGCCTGGAACGGGGAATGATTAGTTAAGTTGCAAGTGGAGCTCGGTGATCCGAGTGGAGCTTGCAAGAGAGGACTAGGACCCGGGTGGGGTGCCGAACCTCTATAAAAATCCCCCATCTTCGTTGTGGTTTTCTTATCTACCTTGCTTGCTTGTTTATTTGTTTAAATTCCGCTGCATATTCTTGATTGATTAAACAAGTAGGTAATTAGGGTTAAAAGTGATTAGAATTAGAGACCCTCACGATCCTACACTAGTATCCATTGACTGAGTATTAGTTGAAAGGATCATAGATTTAGTGAGATATTGTGATTCTTCGTCGGTCACTTGTGCTAATTGGGTTCTAGAATCATTTCACCACATGAGCACGATGTTCATTCGTTAAGGGACGATGACCTATTTGTTGGGTATTAAGGTCGTGTGCCTACTGATAAATACCTTCTAATTCTCACTACAAGAGCATGGAGTCCATTTGTTAAAGGATGATGACTTATTCGTTGGACGTCCAAATTGTGTAACTATTGATCAATATCTTGTGGTTCATACATTTTCTTATATACTTCTTGTGTACAACTTAATTTCTCATATCGCATTAACTCGTCGATTTTGAGATTTTTCGGGGCTCACATATGCTACTTGGGTTCTAGCATCATTTGACCTGAGTATTAGATTTTGGGAGCATAGATTTGGCGAATGTGTTGGGATTCTTTGTCGGGTCATGTATACTAATTGGGTTTTAGTATTCCTTGACCCGAGCATTAGTTGAAAGGAGTATGTATTTTGCGGCTACAAAATTATCAACTAAATTAACCTATGTGGTGCAATTTCAATTTTCATGATTTGTTGTTTTATTATACCGACATTCATGGTTCTCTAGGTGTAAGTAAATGACGAAACGAAGTGTTATGCCTCTGAAGGCAATTTCTAGACATGATATTTATGCATTATGGTGTTTTTAAATGTTTTTTTAGTTTGAATTTAATGTGCGTGGGTAAATTTTTAGATGTAATTAAATCCAATAGTTTAACTCAAGATTTCACTAAATTTGATATTTAAAAGTGCATCATACATAATTGATTTGTTTGGATGATTTTGAAATTTTGTTTGACTTTTTAAGCACCAATTTTCATTCATAAGTCGTCAAAATAAATGCCATGTAGAGAAATGAAATTTTAGCTTTCAACTACTTAATCTAACTTTAATCATTCTGAAATTGGTTATAATCTAATGTTATATTAATATCATCATTTTTTGATTTGGATATTATATTTTCTTGTACTCCAAACGAGCCAAAAAAGTACAAAAACAATAATTTCTATGTGAAACATTAGTTATCATCATTTAAGAATGACTTGTTTATCTAAACATGAAACGCGCACTTCAGAATTTTCGAAAAATTTACATTGAATGATAACAAAATTATCAAACAACCGACTGAGGGACCCAACTAGCCATTCAATTGGACTACGTCCCTATGTGGCTATGTTGGCACAAATTAATCGATAAGGAGTAGGGATCTTTTGTCTAGATTTGTAAATTATCAAAAAGTTATGTCACATGAATAGTAGTATCTAGAACAAATATATTTATAACATGAGAAGATCATCAAATATCCCATTTGTTTATAAGCTACTTTTTGGGCATGTAATATTCCAGTACATCATCACGCCTCCTGTAACATCCCAAAACAGCGGAAAATTTAAAATTTTAACAATAAAGAGATCGCAATATAATCATCATCAAGTGGGAATGTTATTCATATAAATAATCAGTCGGTGCATCAAATATAACAGAGTTTGTCAAAATACATGATTACATTAATACAACAAAGGAATACAGGTAATCATGACGACCTCGAATAGTCCGAAAAGGATCCTGACCCCAAAATGTGTGTGTCTGCTGTCACCACCCCACAGAACCTACTGCCGTCCTGAAACATGAATTAAACAACAATGTTTGAGTTTCCTGTTAGGAAACCACGTATGTCAAGCTCACCTATATGAATGCAACTGTACGGTAATAAACCTATCATACGAGTAGCATGTCATCAACAACAATGAAAACTGATCCCCTCCAAGGGTAAAACAGGACCTCAGTCCTACAACAACAACAAGCACCCTCTAAGGGTCAACAATGACATCTGCCCAACAAACAACTAGGGCCTCCCTCGGAGACCTACCGTAGGCACATACGGTCTTACGGACAGTACGCAACGCACTCCCACACGCGACTACTCTAGCCAAGGGATCGGTGAGGAGCGTCCGCACTTCCACGCGAAATGGATCAGATCTGAAACATCGTGGTCTACACCACACCAACGGAGCCGTCGCCCGGTCATCCCAACAGTCACTCAGTAGGTGCCCAACTGAGCTATCTTCGCCGGAACAACATCGGTGGCATCGTCGACACAACATCAGCAGTACAATATACGTCCGGCACAACATCGGATGACACAACGTCATCACCGGAACATCATCGGCGGCATCAAGCCGGAACATCGGCGACAACATCATCGCCAGCATCGGCGACACAACATACGTCCGACACAACATCAGACAGTTCTGGACCGTAGTCTGCAAGGTCATCATGCTCCATGAGCCATGTATCAACATGCATTGGGATCTGTGATACCTCAGGTCTGCTACCCTACTACGAGTTGAGACAACAATACATCACGCCACGACTTATCAAAAGAGGTGGCTCGTCCCAAGTACCCACACTCTTCCACTCGACGGTCCCTAGGCAGGCATGATCAACGTACCCACCGTCACCTCCTGGCTCAGCCACTAGGCGAGGACACGTGTTTTCGTGAACAGAGTTGGCATTTCACTAGGACCAGGAATCCAATTCTGTGCACAAACGGTTGACCAGAATAGGTAATCTGGTCGACCGTTCGCATGGGGTCCGGTCGAACGAAAGTCTGCAATGGTCGAACTCTTCTGCGCATAACCTAAGTCCCATCGGTCGAACAAGGTCTGAAAATCGGTCGACCGATACATGGTCAAAATCCAGAGTCTTGTCAAAATCAAACAAGTCCAACGGTCGACCGACTCAGGGGTCCCGGTCGACCGGAAACTACCAGGGGCATCCTAGCAATTCTAGTTATCTAATGGTCGAACAAGTATAATGATCGGTCGAACATGTCATAAGTTCACTTAAGTTCCGGTCGGACCAAAGTCAGGAACGGTCGACCGTTTAGGTGGTCAACGTCCGGTCCGAGCGAACCATGAAGCAACGGTTAGACGGCTAAGGGGTCTCGTTCGACCGAAAACTTCCAGAACCTCCTCTGATCCACCAGCACGCGCGCAACTTGTTGACCGCCACAAGGTGTCGTTCGACCGATGTTGGTTAAGATCAGGTAATTACACTACAATCATTATACTTGAGGCGATGGGAGAGTCTTGGGTTTCTAGGGTAGTTCTTCACCATTTCTCAACCTAAATCGTGTTTTGGATCTGGTTTTTTGTTCTCCTTCCTGCTATGGGAGAATCTTTGAGTGCTAGAGCTGCCCTCAACGACTTGGAGGAGTTTCCAAGTCTAAGGAGTGTCGAAATGGGCTGTGAGGGAGCTAAAGGTGTGGATGCGGAGCAGCCTAGGGAGTTTGCTCAGCCCCGCAAGTGGTCTGATCTCTTTGAGAAGAGGGTTAAGCCCAACACCTCCCTAGATTTTGTTGAACCAACTATTAGGGAGGGAGGTGCTAGGGTTTCTACTATCTCGAGTAAAGAGCAAGAGGAAGCTAGTGGTGCATGGAAGAAGGTGTTGTTGGGTTATTTCGTGGGGTTCTCTCCCCATTTACCCACACTTGAGAGGCATTTAGCAAAGGGGTGGAGGATCTCGAGGGAGTTAGAGATTGTGCGACGGGGGTCCAATATGATGATTTTCAGATTCTCGCTAGACACCGATCGAATTTTTGCTCTTGAAAATGGTCCATGGTTTGTGAGGGGGGCGCCACTTATTCTCCAACCATGGTCGGCTAGCATTAAAACCTTGGACAAGGTTTGCACGATTCCCATTTGGGTGAGGTTCCCCGACTTGGATCTGAAGTTCTGGTCAAGGAAGCACCTAGGCACGATTGCGAGTGTGTTAGGGTCACCGATGTACATGGATGAGAACATGGCAACGGGGCGTCGGTTAGCTTACGCCCGAGTGTGTGTGGAGGTAAGTTGTGACTTCGACTATCCATTACAAATATTGGTGCAAAATGAGAAGGAGGAGGGTGAGGTTGTCTTTGGGGAGTACGAATGGAAGCCTTTGTTTTGTAAGTTGTGTTCCATGTTTGGTCATTCCGAAGTTCGATGCCCTAGCAAGGGATCAAAGGAGAGGTACATTGTTGGAAGGGAAGCTATGGGACGAGGGAATAGGTGGGTGGAGAAAAGGAAGGAGAAGAAAGGTGAGAAGGGGAGTAGTGGAGGAGGGGTTGCTGGTGATGGAAGCAAGGGTACGAGTGGGCTGTCGGAGTTATGAGTTTTGTCCAAGGGTGCTGCTCCAGCAGGCCTAGCAAGTGCAATGGAAGGGTGTAACGGTGAAGGGGCTGATGGGAGGTGGAATGGTATCTTGACTAACGGAATTGTGAGTATTCTGTTAGAGGAGGAGAGTATGCTCAATTCTGGAAGAGAGATGGGAAGCTCCCTTGTTGTCTCTAACAAGAGCCCTACCAAAGAAGGAAATCGTTGGGGTGGAGCTGCAAAAGATAAACCTAGGGAGGTGGGAACCAATGGGAAGGAGTCTGGAAAAGGGAGGGGACCAATAGAAGCTAAGATAGGTGGAGGTTATGGAGAGAAGCCAATGGGAATTGAGATAGGTGGAGTGGAAGGTTTGTGTGCTGCTGAGAATAGCAAAGAGGACTCATCTTCAAGGGGAGTACATTCCTTGTTGGGTGCAGAAGAGGAAAGAGGGAAAGGCTTAGTGGAGGAAGGTTTGTGTAGGGCTGAGAATAGCGAAAAGACCTCTCCATGCAAGGTGTCACGTATGGAAATGGAATATGGGCAAAGCTTAGTGGAGAAAGTAGGTGTAGGTGCACCAAATAAGAGTGACTCACGTTGGGAGCTAGAGGGTTTGAATGGGCTGCAAAGGAGTGGTATCTTGCCGCTTGAAGGGGGGGAGATACGGAGTGGATGGTTGCACAAGGGTGGACTGCAACAACCTATGGGGGAGAAAGCACACGAGGGTGAAGGTAATTCACGTAAGGCGACGGTGCATGGGCTGCATGGGGGTGTCTTGAGGATGGAAGAAGAGGCACACTCACCAAATCCGTTCCACCTACTTGCTGCGATGGAAGGGGAGGGCGAGAGTAATTTGCTGACTAGTAATGGTAGTCAAGAACGCATGAGGGAACCCTCACAGCTCAGCCTCGAGGAAGCTACATTGCCTTATCCATTCATGCACGTGAGAGTGGTGGACGTGGCAAAGAAAAGGAAAAGTAATCGAGGGAATAAGGGAGTTCGCTCCCCAACCTCACATCCATGAAGTGCCTTTGCTGGAATGTACGTGGTGCAAATGCCCGGGGGCGCCCGTACATGATCCGAGATAAAATTCACCGGGGGAGAGCGGATTTGGCTTGTATTCTTGAGCACAAAGTAAAGAAGAAGAGGCTGACAAGGTTTGTTAAATCTATATGGCAAGACAAATTGGGAGTCGAATAGCGAGGTGGTAAATTCTGGGAGGATCCTTGTATTATGGAAGGATTCGGAATACCAACTTCAGAAGACCCGGGAGACGGATCAGCTTGTTCACATGGAGGGTATAGTGCGGGCCACAGGTCAGCAAGTCGCGATTAGTTTTGTGTATGGGGATAACAACTATGTTACGAGAAGAACACTTTGGGAGGCCTTGCGTGGGTGCAAACCTGCTGCTGACGTAGCATGGATGGTCTTGGGGGATTTCAATTGTATTAGGAGTGTATGGGAGAAGCGTGGAGGTGGTGGGTTAAATGCGGTGGCCATGGCGGAGTTCAACAATTGGATTGATACAACTGGTTTGGTTGAGGTACAAACAGCAGGAGGCGACTTCACATGGTTGAATTCGACGCATGGGCCCGGACGGATAGAGACGCGGATTGATCGAGCTCTTTGCTCCCACGTGTGGTTCGAATGCTTCCCGGATGCAATTTGTTATGTGGATGGAAAAGAGCTCAGTGACCAATGTCCCTTGATGGTGGATCTCGAACCTCATGGTGTGCGGAAGAAGAAGATGTTTCGGTTCGTGAATGCTTGGGCTGGGCATGACCAGTTTTTGGGAGTGGTAAAGGAGGCGTGGTAGACATACATTGTAGGTATCCCAATGTATCGGGTGGTGGGGAAGTTGGAGGCTGTTAAGAGGGCACTTAAGACGTGGAGTGATGAGGTGTTTGGGAATGTTACCGAGCGTCTTACTGAGGCACGGAATGAGCTCCAGCAGATTCGAATGGAGATGGAGCGCCTTCCGGATAAGGAGGGACTGAGAAGGAAGGAGAGCGAAGTGGTGGATAAACTATCCCACTAATTGGGGATTGAGGAGTCGATTATTCGACAAAAAATTAGGGTGAAATGGTTACGGGAAGGTGACTCTAACTCGAGGTTCTTCCATGCTTCTCTTAGGGTGAGGAGAGCCACCAACACAGTGCGTAGGATAGTTGAAGGCGATGAGACGATCGAGGACAAGGATCAAATTCGTGAGGCGATACGTCTCCGGTTTGCTAACTTATTTGCTTCTAATGTGCAGGGGGTAACATTGCGGATGATATTGATCTTCCTAAGTTAGAACTATGGAGGCTGGGCTGCTTACACGTCTGGTGACCATGGCTGAGCTGGAATTCGTGGTGTTGCAATCCCATAATGACAAAGCACCGGGACCGGATGGCTTTAATGCAAAGTTTTTCAAGGTGGCTTGGGAGGTTATTAAGAATGATCTTCTTAAGGATGTTGCTTCGTTCTTTCGCGAGGGTAAACTCCTCAAGCAAGTCAATTATACGGCGATTACATTGATTCCAAAGAAGAGAGGCCCAACTACGATTGATGACTACCGACCAATTTCCTTATGCAATATGGTGTATCACTACATCTCTAAGATTCTTGCGAATAGGTTGAAGGAGGTGCTGCCCAAGCTTGTTAGTGAGAACCAAAGTGCTTTCATCCGAGGGTGTCGGATTGGGGACAACGTTTTGCTGGCCCATGAATTATGTCACAACTTGCATTCTGAAAAAGGGTTGGGACGCATGGCTGTTAAGATTGATTTGAGGAAGGCGTACGACACGGTGTCATGGAGATTTCTGGATGAGGTGCTATGTAGGCTCGGGTTCAATGACAAATGGAGGAAGCTGGTGGGGGAGTGCGTGAAGGCCTCTTTCGTCGTGAATGTAAATGGTGCCCATTCGAGACCTTTAGTGGCTTCTAATGGTCTCCGACAAGGTGACCCATTAGCTCCATACCTCTTTGTGCTTTGCATGGAAATGCTGGGGGGTTTGATGCGTCGGGAGGAGAGGAGAGGTGGGCTTCGACCGGTTAAATGTGGTTCGATCTCGGTCTCGCACTTGATGTTTGCTGATGACGTAATGGTTTTCACGAGTGCCACAAAGGCTGATGCTCGCGCACTGAAAGAGGTGCTGGATGAGTTCTCACGATACTCGGGGCTGCAACTAAACAACTTTAAGAGCCAAGTATTCGTGGGAGGGAGCACACCGGACGGGGAGTGGATTTGCAACCATCTTCGAATGCAGCAGAGCACCTTCCCGGTGACATATCTTGGGTTGCCACTTTTTTCATCAAGGTTTGCGAAGACACATTGTGAAGCACTCCTGGACAAGGTACGGGGGAGGCTGAGCTCTTGGAAGGGAAAGCTCCTCTCCATGGCGGGGCGAGTGGAGCTAGTGCGTAATGTGCTTACGTCCTTTAGTATTTATTGGATTTCGACCTTCCTCGTACCATGGAGTGTGCTTCACGAAATGGAAAGATTGATGATGCATTTTGTTTGGGGGGGGGGGGGGGGGTGAACGAAGCGGTTGGCTGCTGTCTCGTGGCAGGACATATGCACTCCGAGGCGGGAAGGAGGCCTCATTTTGCGTCGATTGGTGGATTGGAACGATGCAGGACTTCTACGCTTATTTTGGATCATTGCGTCACATGATACATCCCTTTGGGCCTCTTGCTTGCGGAGTAAGTACCTAAGGAGGAAGACTATATGGATAATGCGGCCTCCGGCAAATTGCTCTTGGGCGTGGCGAGGTCTTATGAGAGTTCGGAATACGGCGAGGGAGAAAATGATTTTCAGACTAGGTGATGGGCGGAGGGTGAAGTTCTTTGAGGATCCTTGGTGTGGCCCGCCACTTCTAACCTTGCCGGAGGGGGAGAGAATGAGGTATGATCTAGGGGTCCCACAGGATATCGCCGTGTCCCACTTCCTCGAAGATGGTAGGTGGAGAGTGCCTCGACTACGCTCCCGAGCTCTCACACAACTTTGGGCCCAATTGCCTACCATCTAGGTGTACCGGGGGGAGGATGAGCTCTCATGGATGGGTTCCTCTCGAAGCACACTTATCTTGAGGGATACGTGGAAGTGGGTCAAGCTGGACCGACCCGTCGTGAGGTGGGGGACAATGGTGTGGCACAAATGGGCTGTCCCAAAGCATGCGTTAACATTATGGAGGACAATGCATGTGAAGCTACCTACTCATGATATGATGAGACGGAGGGGGTTAAAGCTATGCATGGTGTCAAGGTGTGCACTATGTAAGAATGCCTACGAGGAGTTAAAGCACCTATTTTGGGAGTGCCCATTCGTACAGATTGTATGGGAAGAAATCTGGAGGATCGGAGGAGACATGGGTAACATGGTTGCAGCTACTTTCGAGGAGATTTAAAGGATTCAGACATGGAGTACACCTACAAAGCATGGGGCACTAACGCTGAAGTTAGCTTTGGGAGCTGTGGTGTTCGAGTGCTGGGCTGAACGGAATAGGCGATGTATGGAGGGGGAGGAACGACGAGTGGAGTCCATTATTCAGCAAGTGAAGGATGTGATTCAGATAAAAGGGCTTGGTATGCTGGAAGGAAAGGGAGACGAGCATGAGAGGGTGACATTTGCGACAACATGGAGGTAGCAATGTGTCTCTTTCGTTGGTGCAGATTTAAATTATGTAATAGCGGAACTTGTGATAGAAGTGTGCTAGATTCGAATCTGAGCTTGTACCCAGCAAGTTCCGAATGCCTTGGTTGTGTGTTTGTTGGGTTGGTTTGTATGTAAGTCTGTTTACACAAATCAATACAATTCGAGGTTGCGCCTCCCTTTTGCTTTGCAAAAAAATTACACTACAATCGGTCGACCGTTGGCAGGAGCTACCCAGTCTAGCTAGGTCTATCTCGCTACATTCTCGACGCCGACGAGGTCTCCGACCTCCACCGACCAGCCAACAGTTCACACAACTCGTGTGAGAAAAACAAACATGCATCTATTGAACCGACATACCTTATTCACAAGACGGAGCGCGTTGGAGTTCACTAGACATCGTCACACGACTGCAACCTCCAAACACCCGATACATTCGCTCGCATTCTCACGCACCGGCCTCCGCACGCCTTGTGCCGGAGTAATCTCCACGCCCTCTGGTTGCCGGAAGAGAGAAAAAAGTGAGAGAAATGAGGTGAAAAGTGGATGTGAGATTGAAATGGTAGAAGAAAAGGAAGGAGGGAAGAAAACATTTCTTCTTCAAACCAAAGCCCAACAGTAACCAGCCACCCTACCACTCTCAACCATCACTTCTCTCTCCTCCATTCCCCATGCACCCCTAAACCTCCGGGATTAGCTCTAGTCCTCCACTAAACAGGGTCAAGGATATAACACCTCCAATAATTTTGCCGCATTAACAGGAAACGATTAGCTATGCCACTGCATTACTGCCACAAGATATTTTTTCTAATTCAGTTATTCTCTCTTAAAGCCCTTGAGTTTCCTATTATTTTGCACTGGTCATTAATTTTCAACATCAGTACTTTTATAACATTGATAACTATTGGTAGATACTAGATACATGCAACCACGGGTGGTGCTATTAGGGGTGCAAATGGTTACCAACTATCCGAGTATTCGATTCGAAAATTTCTATGCTATTTGGTGAGTTCTATGTTACCAATTTAATTTCAGATATGAATTTGGTTTAATTTTTTTTTACCAATTAGAAATCAGATACGAATTCGGATAAAATGTGTTTCAAATTCAAATTATCTGAATTATTCAGATACATATGGCCACATACACATATTAGTATTAAAAAATTAATATTCGAAATTTTGATTCGAAAATTAATTACACTAGACATATCTATTCAATTTCGGATAATATCCGAATACCAATTAATATTCGAAAATTTTGAAGATTCGAATTCGGATAGTTCTACTGATTTCGGATTCGAATTCGGATTTGGTAATGAATTATGGAATTCGGATCCGAATTCGGATATACTAGGTATCCGAGTCAAATTATCCGAGTTGCACCTTAGGTGCTAGTAAGCGACTACCAGGGCATGCTGTTGGCTTTTTGGCCTTAATCCGTATTTTGATGATGTAATTAAACCTAATCTTAATAAGGACATGTAGATTAGCACATGTAGTATAATAGTATACATATTGTATTGTGCTAACATCTACAGGTGATCAAGACTCAAGAAAGAAGAAAAGTCAAGTCAAGACATGTAATCAAGCTAGGATTGAAGACATGTAATTTTTCCTTTCTTTGAGTATTAGGAACTTATGTAAATTGAGCATAACTTAAGCTAATATGCATGCATTCACACACTAGGTTCCTTTTAGGAGTCACACACAAAATATCATATAATTTGGACTCCATTAGATCACCTAAACACCTAAAACATTGGTCGCCAGTCTACCTGAGTTCGGTCGACCGTTCACCTTTCGGTCGACCGGTTATACACAATTTTTGTTATACCAGACCAATCCGTTCAACCGATCACACATCTATTTAACCGATTACCCAGACCTGTTCGGTCGACCGGTAGACCTTCGGTCGACCGTTTCGTTTGCCATTTCTGGTAAAAATACGACCGTTTTATTTGTCGTATTATACAACGGTCGTATACACATTTTTCTCAATATACACCCCCATATACATTAGAACCGGTCGAACAAAATACACCTTTCGGTCGACCGTTTAATTCGTGAAAAACCCCCTGCTATCGGTCGACACAAGTTTGTCCAACCGATCAAGATTTCTCTCTACCGAACCCAGTAGTTCGGTCGACCGGTACCTGCTCGGTCGACCGTTGACCTATAGAACTTAAGTGATTCGGTCGACCAGTACCTATGTTCGGTCAACCGATCCATCAACAGACTCAAGGGTTCGGTCGACCGATACACCTTTCGGTCGACCGTTTCTGGACAGATTTCTGAACCCGATTTTCTGTTTTGTGTATCTTGCACAAAACCCAATCAAATCTTGTCCAAACGGCTAGAAATCTTTAGGAGCTTATAAATAGAGGTTCACACTTAGTTTTCCACAAGATTTCACAACTCCAAAGTGTCAAACTTATAGTGAGATTTTCCACAACCTCAAAGCTCCAAATTAGTCATCCAAAGCCTAATTTCCACATCCTTCATCAATCATCATACTAGCAATTGTTGTGCTCAATTAGAGAGTGAGTTCCACTCAAGTTACCATTGTTGTAAAGTGAGCAAGGGTCTTGGTGAAAGCCCAAGACAAAGAAGCAAGGATTTCGGTGAAAGCCCGAAGTGATTCTCTCGGTTTGTGAGAGGTGGTGCCAAGCTCGGCGAGGGTTGTTCGCGAGCTTGAAGACTTGTAAAAGGCGTTGCTCCCGGCCCGGAACGGGGAGGCATAGTGAAGACGCAAGAGGAGCTCGAACGGGGATTCGAGAGGGGCTTGCAAGAGAGGACGTAGGCGCGGCCGAACCTCTGTAAATCCGACGCGTCTTTTGTGGTTTGCATTTTCTGTTAATTTCCCTACTTGTTTTTAAATTTGTTTCCGCTGCGTTTATTGTTTAATTAATTAGGGATTAGATTAAAAGTGATTAGTGGACTCATAACCCACACGATCCGATCCTACATTTGGTATCAGAGCCTTGTTCGTTAATTTTGTTCTTAATCGATAAATTAACATGACTCTTAATGCATCCACACCTTTAGAATCTTGTAAACCACCACACTTTGATGGAAATAATTTTGTTTCATGGAAAAGTAAAATGATATCATTTATTAAATCCATGAACATTAACATGTGGTTTATGATTCAAACTCCATATGAATCACCTAGATATGATTTTAGTAAATGGAGTTTAGAAGATGAGAAAAATGCATCCCTAAATGCTAAGGCTATGAATGTCATATTTTGTGCATTAGGAGATGAACTTTTTAATGTTGTTTGCTCATGTGATAGTGCTTATTCAATATGGCAAACATTAGAAAAGAATTTTGGTGAAGGAGATTCACCAACCGGGAAGAAGGGAGAAGCAAATCCTAAGGATGTAGCTCAAGCAAAGAAAATGGAGATTAACTCAACATCTTCATCATCATTAAGCTCATCCGATGGAGAAAGTGAAGATGAGGTATCCTCTAGCTCTTCTTCAAGTAGTAGTTCAAAAGATAATGCCCATGATTCTAATGAACTACAAAATGCATTTCAAAGATTATTTGAAAAATATAAAGAACTTCACAAGACTAATCAATTAGCAAATGAGCAAATCCATGATCTTAAATGTCAAAATGCATCTATCTTAGATGATAAAGTTGATTTGCTTGCTAAAATTGAAGTTCTAACTTTAGAGAATGCATGCTTGAAGGAAGAAAAATTAAATGTTAAGAATACCTCATCTCATGCAATTGATAGTCATATGCTAGGAATTGACACTAATGACTTGCTTATTAAACTTGATAAATCTCATTTAGAAAGCAAACAATTATTACATGACTTAAATTGCATGAATGAAAAGGTTGCAAACTTAGAGATTCACATGCTTAACATGAATGAAAAGCATAATTCTATGATTAAAAATCTAAATTGCTTAAATGAATCTCTAGCAACTAAAAACAGTGAACTTAATGTCTTAAATGAAAATTTGTCAAATAAATTGCATAAGTTCACACATGGCAATAAAAACAATTTTTATGTTAAAAACTTTCCTATTCAAATTAATGTTAAACATAATTTTGCCATGAAAAAGAAAGTAAGTGTAGAGGTACCAAAATCAACTTGGATTTGGGTACCAAAAGCTAAACTTAATGGACCCAAGCAAAAATGGGTACCAAAATCTACACTTGTAGGAGCTTGAGGAGGAGATTGGTGGTGACCGGGTGAGCCAAAACGTCAAATTCGAATCCGGTTGCATCACCAAGTCATGATTGGAGCTATTCAAGATTCAAGTTTGGTATAAATTTCTATCTTTGAAATTTCTGAAAATTAGCTCTAATCTAGTTAATATGCTTAATTGTCATATCTTTAGAAAGTTCAATTCATTGAAAATCATTAACCCTATTCATTGCAAATCATTTATAACATCCATTGATTCTAAATGTCAAATTTTAAATGGATGTTAGAATAAGGCTTAAGTTGAAACTTAAATGAACTTAACTTGAATCATACTCATTGTTTCCATTTAGCCTTATTGATAGGGGGAGCTTAATAGTTATATCTTTTATTAGAGTAATGAAGTGCAAAATTTAGGGGGAGCATCTTCATTACAAATGACATCCTACATTGAACTCAAATAGTCATATATAATTGTCAATGGGGGAGAAATTTAAATTCATATATTACATTGATTATTGTATTTGTTTTGATGGATGTCAAAGGGGGAGAAGTAATAGATTAGGGTTACTTGAAATATACATGAAATCATCAAGAAAAACTATGCACATCCATAGGGGGAGCATTTATATGCATAGTTAACTTATACATTTTTCAAGTATTAGGTTAGTTTAAGATATAGGTTGCCATCATCAAAAAGGGGGAGATTGTTGGCTTTTTGGCCTTAATCCGTATTTTGATGATGTAATTAAACCTAATCTTAATAAGGACATGTAGATTAGCACATGTAGTATAATAGTATACATATTGTATTGTGCTAACATCTACAGGTGATCAAGACTCAAGAAAGAAGAAAAGTCAAGTCAAGACATGTAATCAAGCTAGGATTGAAGACATGTAATTTTTCCTTTCTTTGAGTATTAGGAACTTATGTAAATTGAGCATAACTTAAGCTAATATGCATGCATTCACACACTAGGTTCCTTTTAGGAGTCACACACAAAATATCATATAATTTGGACTCCATTAGATCACCTAAACACCTAAAACATTGGTCGCCAGTCTACCTGAGTTCGGTCGACCGTTCACCTTTCGGTCGACCGGTTATACACAATTTTTGTTATACCAGACCAATCCGTTCAACCGATCACACATCTATTTAACCGATTACCCAGACCTGTTCGGTCGACCGGTAGACCTTCGGTCGACCGTTTCGTTTGCCATTTCTGGTAAAAATACGACCGTTTTATTTGTCGTATTATACAACGGTCGTATACACATTTTTCTCAATATACACCCCCATATACATTAGAACCGGTCGAACAAAATACACCTTTCGGTCGACCGTTTAATTCGTGAAAAACCCCCTGCTATCGGTCGACACAAGTTTGTCCAACCGATCAAGATTTCTCTCTACCGAACCCAGTAGTTCGGTCGACCGGTACCTGCTCGGTCGACCGTTGACCTATAGAACTTAAGTGATTCGGTCGACCAGTACCTATGTTCGGTCAACCGATCCATCAACAGACTCAAGGGTTCGGTCGACCGATACACCTTTCGGTCGACCGTTTCTGGACAGATTTCTGAACCCGATTTTCTGTTTTGTGTATCTTGCACAAAACCCAATCAAATCTTGTCCAAACGGCTAGAAATCTTTAGGAGCTTATAAATAGAGGTTCACACTTAGTTTTCCACAAGATTTCACAATTCCAAAGTGTCAAACTTATAGTGAGATTTTCCACAACCTCAAAGCTCCAAATTAGTCATCCAAAGCCTAATTTCCACATCCTTCATCAATCATCATACTAGCAATTGTTGTGCTCAATTAGAGAGTGAGTTCCACTCAAGTTACCATTGTTGTAAAGTGAGCAAGGGTCTTGGTGAAAGCCCAAGACAAAGAAGCAAGGATTTCGGTGAAAGCCCGAAGTGATTCTCTCGGTTTGTGAGAGGTGGTGCCAAGCTCGGCGAGGGTTGTTCGCGAGCTTGAAGACTTGTAAAAGGCGTTGCTCCCGGCCCGGAACGGGGAGGCATAGTGAAGACGCAAGAGGAGCTCGAACGGGGATTCGAGAGGGGCTTGCAAGAGAGGACGTAGGCGCGGCCGAACCTCTGTAAATCCGACGCGTCTTTTGTGGTTTGCATTTTCTGTTAATTTCCCTACTTGTTTTTAAATTTGTTTCCGCTGCGTTTATTGTTTAATTAATTAGGGATTAGATTAAAAGTGATTAGTGGACTCATAACCCACACGATCCGATCCTACACATGCCACATGTGCCCCTATGTATTTCCCTTTAATAACAAGCAACCATATTAACCGGTCATATGCTTAACTGAAATCCATTTGTAGAGTTAATCAAAAATTGCCTTCAAGATAACATGCTTGAAACTCATTTAATACAGACTAGAAGTGTAAATGGCTTGTCAAAAGTAAACATTATCATCCACCACAGTCACATTTACATTGGAACAAAACCCTAAAACCGTCATTCATGCATTTCTAACTTGACATAAGTGTCAAATTAGAGAATCACATGATTAGTAGGGCTGTTATTTTTACATGAAATGATTAAACGACACGAAAATGACACAAGTTAGCGGTTATAGATTGAGAAATTGAACACAATTATAAATAGGTTGGATATAGAAACACGATTATTAAATGAGTCAGATATGAATTTTAGGTGCAAAAACGATTAACTCGATAAGTAATCGTGCACTTAGGTATATGATAATGAATAGTACACGATTAACACATGTAGTAATATATATAAGTAGGTTTTACTTTTAGTTATTTATAATAACATACGTACTTAGAAGCAAATCATGTAATAAACGATACTAAATGTGTATTGTTTCTTGTTCTAAACATGTAAACAAGATTCACGTTGGATGTATCCTAGCGTCTACACGACATGACTCATTAATTAATCGTGTATAAATGGATCAGATCATGTTTGCACGATAATAAATGAGTTGGATATGGTTTGAGTCTAACAAACGATTATCAAAAGAGATGGATATGGATTGATATATATGACTTATATATACAACAATATATGACACGATTGACAACTCTAATGATTAGTCATCCTCTCACTTTTACTTTATATACTATCGTATTAGAAGTATAATTTTTGCATTGCATGTTGATTGGAAATGAATCAAACGGATCAAGTGCAGTGTAATTCCTAAGTTCTAAATCACAACTTAGGATTTGTTGTTGCATCTTAACAACATATATAGACTTATAGAGGTGATATTTTTAGGTGCCATAATTTTTTTACATATCCTCTATTATAAATAAAAAATACACATCCTCATAAAAAATCATGAAAAAAAGTCATTCATACAAGCTCTCAAGTCTCAAATTGAAGGATGACTTGAAATTAAACTAGCACATCTGAACCCAAATAAGAGTTAAATTCAACCAGCATGCCTTTTTAAAGGATATTCACTAGTAATAAACAAAGTTAACTAAAAATATACTAGTAACTATTAATATGGTCAATTGAGTCAACTCATATATACATACGAAAATAGAAATAAGTAAATGTCACTTTTAATTGATTTTTTACATACGAATACTGAGGAATGCAAATAGGATGAGGTTTCCTAAAGGATCGTGAGAGGTAGACGCTCGGATCTGACTCCAAAATGATGCTTCTTGTGCGACATGCTTTCTTGGAGGAGAGAAGTTAATTGAAACTTCGGATAATTCTCCACGGCACAATCTTTTGTTTAATGTTGTTAATTTGGGATCTTTTTTTAAGGTAATTACTGTTCGTCGCCGGAAAACTACTTAAATCGTCCCAAAAATTACCTTTTTGCCCTTAACAAATCAATTAATACCCATTTCGTCCCGTATCTTTAAACAAGGTATTTGACTAAGTTTTACTCACATTCCTAGTACCAACACCACGAAAATGTCTGGCGAAACACCTGAATCCGGCTAGGTAACGGAGGCGGATTTTTTTTCCGACTCGGGAGTCTGGCTAAGACGCCTCCACCTAGGTAAGCGAGGCGCCTCCACGAACGTGGAGGCGTCTGGCTAAGACGCCTCCACATAGGTGGAGGCGTGATAGTCAGACGTCTCCACGTTGGTGGAGGCGTGTTAGCCAGACGTCCGTATTTTTTAATAATAAAAAATAAAAAATAAAATATAAATAAATTCTTAAAATTATACGGTGTGTTATCTCAAATTATTTGAGGTTCTGTTGCAAGATTTTTAGTGGTAACGGGGTCAAATTACAATGAGTTTTTTTGCAAGTGATTAAATTTTCAAAAAAATTAAGATCCAAAATCCCCGGTGGTAGAACCTCCCGACTTACAAATACCACATCGACAGGTCGTTCGGGGGTCTCGCTCACCGGTGAGCGAGCGGCATTCCACCTCGCCGGTGAGGTGGCGGGGCTGGAAATTTTTTGGATTTTGAAATTGTTGGATCTGAATTTTTTTTGAATTTTCATCAATTGCAAAAACTCGTTGTAAGGTGATGTCGGACGGTCGACCGTTTGCTTCTCGGTCTACCAAACATGTTCCATGCGGAGGACCGAGTTTCCATCGGTCCACCGTGATCGTAAATACAGTAAGTTTTTGATCTTCCTAGAATCATTGTGTCGGTTTACCGATCTCTACCCGGTTATCCGAATATTTATTCTCAGTAGCTTCGACATTTCTCTGGAAATCTCTATTCGGTGTACCGAAAAGGTATCGGTCATCCGAATATAGTAATTATTAACTTATTAATTAATTAATTTAGTAATTATCTAAATTTATAATCAATTATCTTTTTAATAAAAAAATAAAAAAATAATAAAAAAATGCGGGCGTCTATGTAAAACGCCCAGCGTAGGAGAGAGGCGTCTGGCTAAGCCGCCCAGTGTAGGAGAGAGGCGTCTTAGCCAGACGCCCGTCCCATGGGCGGGGCGTCTGTGTAAAACGCCGCCCCCTAGGGGGAGGCGTCTTACCCAGACGCCCCTCTCCTACGCTGGGCGGCTCCGCCAGATGCCCGCAATTTTTTATTCTTTTTTATTATTTTTTTATTAAAAAGTTGTTGGATATTTTACCAGATTCGAGTACACCAGGGCGTCCGTTGGCTCATTACTGACCTCCAAAACATTATTTTTTATGAATATAAGAGGAAGATGAAGAGAGATGTGTGATAGGAGGGTAAAATATCGCGTTATAGCAGTAGAAATGAGAGAATGACAAAATGGTAATCTGTTGGGGCGATTTAAGTAATTTTTGGACGACGAATAGCAATTCAGTTTTTTAATTGTTTATTATTTTCTCCCCCAAATCTTTCCTTCTCAGTCCTTTCAACCCAAAATGACTTCTAAAGCTCAAAATGTGTCTTTGGGCGATTATTTTTTTAAATTTGTTTTTTTCACTTTTCATGTGAGATTTGTCTTCGTTTTTGGTTACTTAGATCTACTTTGGGTTTGTAAGATTTCGTGATTTCGAATATTTTGTAAGAAATCGTGACTTACATCTACTTTGGTTTTGTAAGATTTCGTTATTTTGAACATCTTGTGACTTAGATCTACTTCGATTTTCTAAAATTTCATGATTTTTTTACCATTTTCTATGTTATTGAGTCTTAGATCTCTCTTTCCTTCTTAAGATTTTGAAGTCTAAGTAGTCCAATGTAGACGAATGCATCGTTAACTTTCAAAAAAATTGCTTAATTGTTTGTTAATTTTGAAGGTCTAATTTGACTGAAGTGCTTAGAATAGCTAACTTTCCTTTTTTACATAGCAGACTCCTATTTATAAAACAATTAAAGACATTTAAATTGTTTATTATTACTTATCAGATAAGCAAGGTGGATACAATTATGGTTGTGCTTGTGAACGTGAAGGATCAATAACATTTGTACATAAAGAAACTACTTTGGATTATCTTTTCAAGTTTGTTTGTTGTAAGTGGTCTTCCTTTTAAACATTATCAAATTCTTTGATACCTTCTTCCCGAACAAGATTATCTTCAGATTCTGTTACCAAATAATGATGTTGTTCATCACATGGTTTAGCAATGAGAAATGGTTATCCCAGTTTAAAAATATTAGTTGGAAATGCACATGGCAATAAAGTGACTGTTGAAAGCAACTCAACTCCTACTACTAAGAAATGACAGTATTTTGTTTGAAGAAGATGTTGATAGTCATGATAATTAACCATTTTTAGGAGAAAGAACTAATGACGTTGGGAAAGAATTTGTGGGTGTCTATCATTTCTATAGTGTTTTGATTTTTTTTCCAGTTGTTGGGGATTCAATTACAAATTTTGAAGGATAATTTGCAAGCAATTACTGCTCGATGTGCTAGTGACAAATTGAGTCTTCATGCTCTTTGTAACTCCAATTTGGGATCTTTTGTAAAAACATCTTTGAGATAACTCATTCTTGTGGTGGTGGATTTGCAACCACAAGGAGCTTCTATGAAAATACATTGAGAACTCAACCTTTGTACAAAACTATTAAAATAAGGTTTGACATTTGTATTGATTGTGATATTGAAATACCATAGCATAATGCATGGTTGGGGAAGGAGGAAGAACAAATTTTATACGGGGATGAAAGTGTAATATCCCTAACCCACTTAGGGGTTAATTGTTAGTTAAGTGGAGGTTTGACTTGGCTTGGAGAGAGAAGGAGGCATGGGAGGTATGGTGGGTTGTGCTTGATGTGATGGGGTATGGAGGGATGTGTTAGTAGGAGGATGGGTAAAGTCATGGTTGGAGGGTAGGTGTGGTGTGTGGGTTTGTTTATAAACCAAACATGCATCTTCCTTCTTTTTCTTCATTCCTCCCTTCCTTGCTCTCACCACCTTTTCCATCTCTTCCTTTTTTCGGTACGGCAGTGGAGGTGGCAGAAGCTCCGGTGGTCGGAGACGAGGGAGGAACAAGCTGTCCCAGATGAGGCGTGCAGAGGTTGGCGTGCAAGGAGGATTTCAGAGACGACGTTGCGCGAGCGAGGCTCCGATGGGTTCGTCGTGTTCGAAAGGTATGCCAGTTCAATAGTGTGATTTTATTGCTCACCCGCGTTGGGGTGATATGGTGGTCGGTCGGAGACCTCACCGGCGACGAGAGCGACGTAAATCCTTGGCTGGTGCAAGGTTGCAGACGACCAACGGTTGACCGGTTCCTTCGGGCGGTCGACCGATTTAATGTATTTGCCCGACTTTAACCAACACCGGTCGAACGATGCCTTGCGGCGGTCGACTGGTAGTGCAAGTGCTGGTGGGTCGGGGGTTTGCCTGTTGGATTTCGGTTGACCGTTTCTATGTTTTCGTTCGACCGGAACTTAAGTTAATTGATGTACTGTTCGACCGTTTTTAGGCATTGTTCGACCGATTGATGACTTAGACTACTAGGATGCCCCTGGTAGTATTCGGTCGACCGGGATCCTTGAGTCAGTCGACCGATTAGACTTATTGATTTTAACCAGACTCCGGATTTTGACCATGTATCGGTCGATCGATTTTAGACTCTTGTTCGACCGTTGGGACTTAGGTTTTGCGCAGAGAGCTCGACCATTGCAGACTTTTGGTCGACTGAACCCCATGGGAACGATCAACCAGATTCCCTCTTTCGGTCGACCGTTTGTGCACAGAACTGAATTCTCGGCCCTTGTATAATGCCAACTCTATCCACGGAAAACTGTGTCCTCGCCTAGTGTGTGAGCCGGGAGGTGATGGAGGGCACGTTACGCGTGCCTTCCCAGGGACCGTCGTGTGTAAGAGTGTGGGTATTCGGGACGTGTCACCTCCGTGTATGGATCATGACTTAACATGATGGATTGATGGACTCATAGTAGAGTAGCAAACCTGAGGGATTGCAGATCTCCATGTATGATGATGTGCGGCTCATGGAGCCTGATGACCTGGCCAACTTCGATCCAGAACAGTCCGTTGCTGTGCCGGACGTATGTTGGACCACCGATGTTGTGCCGGTGATGCCGTCGATGCTGTTTCGGCGATAATGGGCCGATGTTGTTCCGACTATGATGTTTGATGGACCGATGTTATTCCAGCTATGATGATTGATGGGCCGATGTTGTTCCGGCTATGTTTTCCTCAGCTGGGTACCTACTGAGATGATGATTGATGGACCAACTGAGCGACAACTCCGTTGGGGTTGTTTGACCACGAAGTTACAGATATGTTTCTTATGATGCGGACCTGGCTGGCACTCCTTGCCGAACCCCATGTGTTAGTATAGCCGCGTGTGGGGAGCGTTATGTTTTGTTCCGTTAGACTGTATGTTCCTACGGTAGGTCTCCGAGGGAGACCCGATGATGATTGTTGGACTGATGTCCTGTTTTACCCTTCGGGGGAACTGTTTTTCTTACTGTTGACGACATGACATGCTACTAGTATGATAGTTTCATTTGTACTACTGCATTCATATAGGTGAGCTTGGCATACGAGGTTTCCTTATGGAAACTCAGCCATTGTTGTTGCATGTTTTATTTCAGTACCGTAGTGGGTTCTAGCGGGTGGATATTTGATGGTCTGCTGATTTGAAGTGAGAACTTGACTTGTGGTTGACATTAAATTTTTCATTGAGTGTTCAAGTCCACGAGTCAAGGTTTCAAGCGAATTGAATCGGGTTTCCATATTGTTGGAATTTGGGAAACCCGATTGATTGGTGATTTGAGCTTGGGGTCGCTGATAAGATTGTGCATGCATGGGAGGTTGGTGTGGTTGGTTAGGTGGTCGAGAGGAGTTTGAAGGATCACCCGGACATTATTTTGGTTCCATGAAAAATTAGGGTGGTTCCTCCATCTGGGATTATAAGATGATGAGTATGGGTCATTCCTGGCTCTATCATAGATGACATTGACATGTTCCATCTTAGGAGGAATGGACACACACTCGCTACCTACCTGACCTATCATACCACATGAATGACAGGGAACTGGACTAGATGTAGACACATGAGGTGTACCTTGTTGGTTTTGGAGCTCAATCAAATCCATACGTCGCATTAAGGCCGCCATGCGTGCCTCGGAGGCCGTAGTGGTATCGACAGAAAATGTGGCACCCGATCTAGTCGAGTTTGCGTGAGATCTTCTAGGAAAGCCCATGCCTCCCTTTCATCATTTCCTAAGAATTCTCCTTGACACATTGACTCAAGGAGAGTTCGGGACGGGATGTGAAGACCTTCGTAAACAATCTGACACAAGCGCCACAACTAGATGCCATGGTGAGGGCATGAGGATAGTAGCTCCTTGAACCTCTAAATATGCATGAAAGTACTTCTTGAGGAATTGATTTCGTTTCTCAATTTTTGAGTCTGATGATTTGGAAAGTACTTCTTGAGGAATGCATATTGAAATTCATCCCAAGTCCTAAAGACATTCACCTGGTTACTGTACAACCACTTCTTGGCATCATCCTTTAGTGCAAAGGGGACAAACCTAAGATCGATGGAGTCTGTGCTAAGTTGTTGCAACTTGAACATAGCACAAACCTCCTCAAATTCCCTGAGAAAGTTATAGGGGTCACCCTTCCCAGTGAAGTGAGGGAGCATGGAGATAAACTGAGGCTTAACCTCAAAGTGGTTTCCATTCGCGTCTGGCAATACGATGCATGAGGTTAGAGCATGGCTCAGGTAGCATCGATCACGGAGAGGTATGGGAGCAAGAACAGGTGGGACAGGTGGGTCCAACAACTGCTCCTCCTCTTGGTACTGAGCAGCCATGGAACCCGGACCGTGTGCGACTCGAGAAAATGAAGGCGTCGAGAAATCGACTACCGAGGTAGGATTGACGACACACCTCGTCAAATTGTCACTCTCGTCTCGTGCCCACACAAGCATGCACAAATGTGCACACAAACAAACCAAAAACCTTTTTTTTACAACTAAAATAGAATGTGTGTAGAGGAGAAGACGGGAGGACACAGAAGAGAGAGAATCACTCAGGAGAGAAGGGAAGAAGTCCTTATGCTACGACTGGTGGGTACTGGTAGAAGCACACAAGCAAACAAGGCTAAAACAACCTAAGGTCGCTATAGGTCCTTACAACTAGACGACACCTAACTGCGAGGTCATACGGCCTC
The DNA here is from genome assembly GCA_963682175.1 of Triglochin maritima. Classification (NCBI taxonomy): domain Eukaryota; kingdom Viridiplantae; phylum Streptophyta; class Magnoliopsida; order Alismatales; family Juncaginaceae; genus Triglochin; species Triglochin maritima. The sequence continues at coordinate 18,135,606 of OY821785.1, forward strand.
AACATGCCTCACGTCCCTATCGAGAAGGCCACGAAGCCCAGCAAGTGAGCCAAGATCCGGAGATCTCGTCTCTCCTACTATTGACAGAGTGGGCAACGTCGATCAGGCCATGACGGTCGTGACCGGATCACTCTCCTAATGCGCCCAAGATCCTTAGGGCCAACGTCTACTTGATATTAAAATTAGGCTCTTAATTAGTGTGATTTTTGGGGCGAAGGAAAGGGTGATGAAATCCCCCACCTTATCTTATATAGGACAACCCCTCCTTAGTAGCATTTTGGAGTCTTAATCTAGCAATCAACTCTCCAAACAAACGCTCAACTCACACTTGTTGCAATGCAATTCCTACTAACTAATGCATGTTCATACGAAATGCATGAATGAGAGTAGAAAATGCATACCTCACGCCAGCACTCAGCAACTGAAAGTAAAGCTAAAATAAAAGACAATCTACGTGCCTAAGTCAAGTACATGACGCATAACCTAAACAAGAAAGAATGCATAATCTTTTGCTTTGGGTTTTAGGGTCTAAGTTGCTTAAAGGGAGATTGTTTATTGATCTGGGGACAAACTAAAAGTCAGAACATGCCAAATTAATCCCCAGACCTCTATATCAGATAAAGAAACACGACACAGAAAGAAGAAGTAGAGAGGAGCTTACAACACTGCCACTTGGCGGTCTCAGGCCGCTGATTGGCGGTCCAACAAGCTCAGTTTGCCTCCAAACTTCTCCAGCTACCTCCCATTGCGTCTCCAAGTCTCCTGAAACAAAGAAAAACTACAAACAAAAAATTAAATCCACCCGAATCGTCCAAACCAGAGTGTGGACTGACACCTCCCCGGCAACGGCACTAAAAAACTTGTTTAAACGTTTTAAATTTAGACTGCAAGTGCACAACCGTCGGTGAAGACAGGGCAAGTACGGGTCGTCCGCAGGGAGGTGAGCAACCTCTGGTATGATCGAAATCAGATGGCGAAAAAGGGGAGAAGAGTTGTAGATTTCGCTAAAGCTAAACTACACTAAACTAATAAGTACGAAATGCGAAAGAAAGCACGAAAAATTGGAAATCAGAAAGAGAAACCCCTAAGGGGTGTAGTGTGTTCACATATGAAGTGAAATAAGTGATGAATGATTCATGTAAGCGTGTATGTGTGTGTGTTGTGTATGTGTCATCATGCATAGGAAGTGTCTAAAGACGTGACAAAACCTTTCAATCCATTCACACAACGTATCAGCAATTATTACTTCATTAACATAAGATTAGGCTCAGCATGAGAAGTGTCTAAAGATATGACAAGACTCATAAAAACCATAAACTCATGTAAAGAAAAAAGGTAAGCATGGGAGGTGTCTAAATGTTATGGCAAAACCCATCAAAACAAAGTTTCTTCAATCAATCAAGCAAACACAAATACAAACACATAACAGACATGTAGAATATTTAACAGGAAATTTCAGTCAATAAACATGAGAAAACTAAGCATGAGAAATGTCTAAATCTTATGACAAAACCCATCAAAATTCCCCAACATGTACATGATTAAAATACCCCCAAGGAACATACAAAACATGCAAGTCTACACAATCAAAAATTCAAGCATCCAAACTTCACAATATATATGAACATCATCTACACCCCCTAAAGGGGATGGTTCTACTCACTACACATTATTCTAGCAATTAAACTAAAGAAGAAAGGAGACATTCTAACTAATTTATCCTAAGATCAAAGAAACAAGACTAAGCTAAGCATGCATAAAAAAGAGACAAAATGATAACAAAACAATGACATATTATTTTATTAAATGGCTCACATTACTAGTAGCATTCTTATCCACATTGAGTTTTTGCTCCAAGGCTTACTCCAAGTAGAGAGAATGCCACCACGCAATGGGTGAATACAAAGGAGGAGCAGTTCTATTTATAGCCAAAGAAAAAGGCAATCGGGGACAATCCCCCGATATGTGACTAATACAATTCTAAAAATAGACATAAAACACCATAATACATGACCCGACTAAACCTCAGAAGATCCGGACTAATCCAGGCCGCCAATTGGCGGTCTATATGCTTCAGATCGGGCTCTGGTTCGAAGTGTTGTTGTCTGGCTCGATTTCTTCATGTATGATGCATACTAATCGGTTGTGTGGCTTGCGACCCGAATCCAATAGCCAAAATACTCCTCATGATGGTGTGGAGTTTCTTCATTTGCTCATTGGTCCTTTGGTTTTACATTCGGGTCCCTTTCTCTTGCATCTCAGTCCATAAGTCTTGCAACTTAGTCTTATTTTTTTGCTTTTAAGTCCTTTATAGTCTCTCATTCTCAAACCTAATTATTCCTGAAACTCAAACATAAAACTCGTTACGTAGCGTTGTTTAGGTGAAAGATAATGGATATAAGACAAATATATGCATGATATGATGTCAATCACTAACTAAACTAAATTAAGATAAAAGAAAACAATCTAACTAAATCCATTGCAGTGGAGGTGCAATAGTGAGGTGTGTGTGCATGAGGGTGTCCAACCATTAACCATATGTGTAAAAGTGTGTGTTTACAAGTAAAAGTTAGTGTGGAATCTAAGTGTGAAACACATACAGTTACATGGTATACAAGACTAAGATAGGTTAACATGAAGTTAAGCAATTTTATGTATTCTCAAGTATGCAATAAGCACTAGTGTGGCCATTAAAGCATCAATAAATCCCAAGCCTAACTTTAGTTCATTCAGGCAACATAGACCAAATCAAGCAATAATTCATTTTAAGTCAATTCAATCATCAAATAAAACTCATCACAAGCAACATGTCAAACATAGATCTAGCATGAAAGAAGTTCCTAGTGTGACCATTTTCTAATCTAAAATAAAGTTAACATGCTACAAGTTTTAGATTTAACATTATGCACATGGAAATGACACAATCTTAGGACCTCATCATACACTTCACCACCAACTACATTGCCTCCACCCCAAATGGGGTGGATCTACTCACTAATCATCTCTACAAACTAGGGGTGAGCAAAACCGGATATCCGAATTTTCGGATACCCGAAATCCAGATATCCGGTTTTCCTGATCACCAAAATATCATTCCGGATCCGATCCGGATTACACTGGATATCCGGATTTCAGGTATCCGTAAATTTGGATATGCGGTTATTGTTCCCGTAAATACCTGCATAAATTTTCACACTTTCTCTAACCTTTCCAATCCAAATTCCAGTCCAAAATAATAATAAAAATTACTATATCAATAATTATGCAGGGATAAGGAAATCATGATCACCAAAACATTCACAAAACTGATTCTCCACCATAAGCATGAAAAGATCAAATGATTCGTAACAAATACAAATCACAAAGTCAATTTGGAATTCAGGAGTCCAATACAAAGTCAATGTTCTTATAGTGTTCTTATAGTAAAGTCGGAGTTGCAGAGGAAGGGGACGATGGACTGGAGAGGTTAGGGTTCGGTCTGATGAAGAGGGATTCGTGGGAATCCGGTTATTCAGATTTGACAAGCATTCATAATTCGGATTCAGATATCCAAATTCTCCAAAGGTTTGATCTGAATCCAATCCGAAAAGGAGGGTGGAAAATCTGATCAGATACCCGATCTAGATTATTAGGGTCGGATATCCCAATATTCGGATGTAATAAATCGGATACCGGATCGAAAAACCGGATATCCGAATTTTCGGATTTTTTTGGTCACCCCTACTACAAACATGGAAACGAAGTGATTAAGGCTAAACATGGTGTAAAACTCTAACTAGAAAACTGACCAACAAAATTAAAAACTAATCAGATAGAAAGAAAGTTAATGACAAGATGAACATGAATCCAATCTTAGATTAAAGAAAATGTGAGATTACAACCTTCATGCACCTTCCTCTAGTGACAACTATATTGGGTAAAACCTAACCTACCCAAATGGTAGAAGTGGAGAAGAAGAGGAAAGGTAGGAGAAACATTGCTATTTATAGAAGAAATAGAGGTGTAGATGAATCTTGGAGCAATTTGACGACATGCAATCAATTTCTCTATGATCTGATGCACCCAATTAAGCAAGTCCGATCCACGAGAGAAATTGGGATGAGTTTGGGCCAAAGCGATCTGCCAGTGGCGGATTAAGTTCCGCCACTGGCGGGTTGTTTGTGTCCGATCTGCCTTGATTTTCTTCAGCAGCTTAAGTCATCCATTTGACACGTGAGGTGCACTCCCGGGGCTTAAGTTATCCATTTCACACTAAAGGTTTGAGCTCTTTTGGCCTTAATTTCACAAATACTCTTCAAGATCATGGTATCGAGGGATTTTTGCACTAGAAATATTTTTCTTTCATTTAGGTCCCTCAGTGTTTCATCTGGGTCATTCTTGAATTGCAGATGAGTCATTGAGCATGACAAACAGGTCCAGGATGCTTCAATAAGGTCATTTCTTTTTTGCATTTTAGTTGTTATGTTTTACTTTCTCTTCTTTATTAGCTAAAACTTGAAACACATCAAATAAATACTCGAGTAGCACAAAATTGGGGTAAAATAAAAGATATATAACATGAATGCAATGTATAATATGCTACTAATCAAATACCCCTACAACTACCTTTTGCTAGAAATCCCGAGCCACTACAAGAATTTTGGGTTTTAGCCATGGTAAAAATCCGTCACTAAATCCAAGATTCCGTCACTGAGTTTTTAGCCACGAATAATTACCGTCACTATTGCTGGCGTCACTGAAAGGTTTCAGTGACGAATGTGCACCGTCACTGGTACTTTTTGGAGGAAAGAAATGGCGGGATGGAAAAGATTTAGTGATAGATTTTAAAACCTTTAGTGATGGATTTCCCCCGTGGCTAAAGTTTTTATCAAATAAATAAATAAATAAATTCTCAACATTTAATAAATCACTAGTACACCTATATGATAAACATCCACAATTATATAATTCTATAAACCACAATCAAATTAACAAATCTATCATCATAATAAATAATAAAATGTAATAAGTTAAAATGTGATTAAAAATTCAAGTTAAAGTAGTTAAGAATCGAACGAAGTCATACTACATAGAACTAATTAATATGAACTAGAAATCTACAACATATTGTCTCGAAATGAGTCCTTGAAGGCTTGATGCAGTCCTGCAAATTAACCAAGAAACTAAGCTAAGCATATCTTTTTGTGTAAAAATTGAGCAAGTTGTTTTCAAATGGTATTGGTCACTATAGGTGAAAACCAGCTATACATTCATCATAAATCTTTTCTTTGTTGGAGAACAAAAAGCTCTTGCAACTCCTGTTTGTCATGAGACAATTTCAGAATACTTACATGTACCTTTCAAATTAAGGTATAATTGTGACGCAAGTTGTTCAGGAATGGTATTCTCAATAAAACTTACATTGTATTCTTAATAAAAATTAAGAATGATAAAAATGCATAGTTATGATGCAAGTTGTTTCATTGTTGGAGAAATCTTCAATCTACCAAATTCAGACTTAGCATTTGAGGTTATGGATTTTCTACATGTACACCTACATAATAAAGACATAAAATCAGAATTTAATGTGATTGAAACCTTCAAATTTACTAGGAAGTTTAACAAAAGCACAACAATTTAAAACCATTGAAACTAATACAGATGCAACTCATATATTGATCTTGAAAATCTGGAAAAACGTAGTTATAAGCATCTCAAAATTTTGAATCTGTACAAGTTCTTCCACTCTTGTTCGAATAAATGCAAGACAAGGTCTGATTATTCTATAACATGTTTCTATACCTTCTAGAAATCTAGTAACTATGTCAATACTTGCAAAAGAAAAGGAACTCATTTTCACGACTCCAATTACCATAGGAAAATTTGACTTTGTATGCTTCAAGTAGCCCAACCTCTAAAATAAAACCCCAACTTTGTCCTCCTCTGAAAAATATGCCTATCTTTCAACTTCTCCCCAAAATACCCCTGCATAAATTGTGGATTCCCCTCTTTATCCTTTTCCTTTTTAATAAGAAAATCATGCTCTCTGTCTCTTTCTTTTGAATAGTTGCAAACCACTCTCGCACATTCGTTTTGTCTTCTCTTTCTCTCACTCTCTCGTTCGCACATCCCTTCTCTCTCTCACTCGACCCGTCATTCGAACTCAGCGGCGTACCCTTCTGAACAACGACAACGAAGGTCGGTTTTAGGGCACGATTTGTATATGTTTCTTTTTACGTCTTGATATAGTTTTACAAGGTCATGTTATTGTTTCTATTGAAAATGTAGTTGATTTCATCAATTTATTGGTATTCATCTGAGTTTTGTTGGCTGGGTTGGAAGTGGAACTATTTTCCCATGTTACCAACGAGGCTTGATAGATTCTATTGTAGTTTGATAGGTGCTCGCTAGCTGCGAACGATGGAATGCAGATCGTTTCTCCTTGCACCTCGATATGTTCTGTAGATGTACTCGATGAAAATAAGACGGTTTTCCCTTTGAGTTCGATATGTTCGATATTAGTTCGATTCATTTTGCATGTGAGCTCAATAGGATATGTTTAACTGCGAAGAACTGCCAACTCGAAGAGCTCGATTCCATTTTCCCCATGTTTTTAACTGGTTGTTGTTTTTTCTTGTTTTGTTTTTTCCTAGATGCCAAAGTTAATTGTTCCAACCAAGGATCATTACCCCGACCGTTACTACATACCAGGGCAGTAAGCCTATGAATGTCATAAAAGAGAAGTTCCGGGAGTACGGCTTGCTGGATCGGCGACAACGTAAGTATTTCAAATAATTAAAATTTCAATACTTCATAGTTGTGATTCGATAGGCTCGATAGGAGCTCGACAATTATGAGTGGACTATTCAAACTGTAACCTTAATTGGTTCGATACGAACTCGATAGGCGCACGGTATGAACTCGATAATTTTGTTTTTTATGAGAAACACGACTTTTCATCTTTGGTTGGATGGATGAGCTCGATAGGAAACACCACTGACAATAGCACGATTATTTAAGGCGTTATAGACGATTTTGTTTCTTTATTTCCAAACGTCGTGTTAGTTAATACTGGACTATAAACTGTTGAGAGTTTTTTGCTTTTTGACTACATAATTCGGACTACGAATGTAATAGGGTTTGGGCTTTAGAAACTATGAAAGATCGATTCTCTTCGCATACCCTGTAATGGAATGATGTGTCCCTGAAATGAAAAGGCTAGGTCTCTTCGCATACCATAATGGCATAATGGAAGGTCGTGTCTTTTCATTATGACTCCCAAGTGTTGAATGGTTTTTGAGGACGTTTGATATGATGAAGTTTGAAAGTTGAACCGTTTCCTTCCACCAAAACGTTACCTCAGTCAGATATAATCCTACAGATATACAATGCCATTTTATTCTTTAGTTATTCCTTCCACTAAGCTCTCCATCACCGTTGTCGTCCAAGACATTGTGGCAGACGTCCACCTAGACAACAATATGTTTTTTTTATTTCATTATTTCTGAGTTACTAGTTGTTATACGTTGAGTTGTTATGATAATAAACACTGATATTTCCTTATTTTTATTGGGTAGTTCACCACAGGTTGACTCGGCAATTGACCCTTCTCACGTTCATTGAGCTGGTGCGTCAACTGGCTGATTTGCACTTCTAATGCTTTTAGCGATGTGTGGTTGGCTACATAGATGGTTTGTGTGCTCTGCATAAACGTTTGAAGGGTTTGCTCTAAGGTCAAAACCTGGGGGTCAAAAGACTACTGGGGTGGAGTCTGACTAGAATAACACGAAGATGAGGCCCGAGGAGGTTGGTGAGTATGAGGCTGAGACTTTTGATGTGGTGGTTGGTAGGTCGCCGATGGGCTTGTAGGGTGATAAGGTGGGGGTTGGGGTTGAGCGTGCGAGCTCTGACCATGACCCCTACTAGACCCCTGATTGATTCAGTTATAATAACCACAAGTGCACGACCACGTTAAAGCAGTGGCAAATACGGGTCGATCCACAGAGAGGTGTGTCAACTTTTGTTAGTTGGGGTAGGCTAGAAATGAAACTCTAAACGAGTAAGCAACAAGAAGATGAAAGTGCAAGAAGAAATGAAACAACAACAACAACAAAGCCTTTTATCCCAAACTAGTTAGGGTAGGCTAGAAATGAAACTCTAAGGCGTCACGGTTCAGGCACGTGAATCGCCTTCTTCCACTCGTTTCTATCGCAAATTCCCGAGGAACATTCCAATCTTTTAAATCTCTTTTGACTGCTTCCTCCCAAGTCAATCGTGATCTACCTCTTCCTCTTTTTATGTCTTTGATCCAATTGAATACACCTCTTCTTATAGGTGCCTCCATAGGTCTTCTTTGTACATGTCCAAACCATCTCAGTCTGTGTTGGATAACTTTCTCTTCCATTGGATAGAAACGAGTTGCCAAAAAACTCATCATGATGGTGTGGAGTTTCTTGATTTGCTCATTGGTCCAATGGGTTTACATACAGGTCCTTCCCTCTTGCATCTCAGTCCCCAAGTCTTGCAACTCAGTCCTTTTCCTTGCTTTTGAGTCCTTTTTGTGTCTCTTCTCCTCAAACCTGCTTATTCCTGAAATTAAACATTAAACTCGTTACGTAGCATTGTTTAAGTGAAAGATAACGGATATAAGACACAAATGTATGCATGATATGATGTCAATCAAATACCCCCAGACCTAAGTTTTGCTAGTCTCGAGCAAAACAAAGAAAGAGAAACATGAAGAAAAAGTGAAACATGCAAAAAACAGGGAAATCCTAACTCACTTTCGTAGGAATCCCGGTTTTCGTTAAACCTTCATGTTGACAAGGAGGAGGAGTGTTGTCTCCTGAGGGTTTTCAGCGGATATACCACAAAATCTGAACATAGATGCATTATTCAACCTAGCACCCGACTCGATGGAATCAATTTTGTCGATCATTGGATACAATAATTCTACGGGCCGCCTCTATACATGTAAATTGTCCACACACCTAGCCTAATGAATCATCCATGCCAGTTAATTAAAGACTTAAGTGAAAGCCATGGACAACCTTAATATCCTCAAGTGATACAAAGTGTAAAGTCCATCAAGGTTCTTATTTGCATTACCTTTTTTTCCTTTTGTTCTTCTTTTCTTTTTCTAGTTGGTGTGTGATTCTCCCAGGGTCAAGTTTCGTGGATCATTACCTATGAGGACTTACACTATCACGTACACATTTCCCCACATCTCCACATAGGCCAATCCCTACCACCCGTGTAATGAGAGTTCAGTCGGTGCATCCCAAGTCAGATGACTCGAAAGCGCCAGCCACAAAGTCCCCTCAGACCTAATTTCCCGAGTGATAGGAGCCGTGCGAGAAGAGAGAACACCTACGCACTTATTTATTATCTACACATGAACCAAAACCCCTACACTTAATGTCTCACAACAGGAGTTAAAGGGTCATTGAATACAACAAACATTCTTATACTGACAGACACAAATTATTTGACTCACTAGGTTCAGGGTGGACTTCTTTAAATGTTTCAGTATTGAAACCCTATGATTACTCGCCCCCCGACGGAAAACTGTGGTGCATCCTAACGATGTGATAAGACCTAAAGCCGGTATACTAGATATCCTAATGCATCATGTTCCAGACAATTTTGGGAGCTTTCTTTTTTACTTTGTCTCTCAACAGTTTTGCACATGCCAAACACACGCAAAACCAACAAAACATTTTCTTTCGCAAACACATGAAGATTTTGAAATAAATGTGAACATTTTAAGCGCTAGGCAAGCAAAAGAAGACTAGTCACCCAAGGATCATGGCAAGCAAATATATCGATATTAAATGCAGCACACTAACATGACCCTAACAATGCACACAAAACAAAATGAAAGAACGTAAAAGAAAATGACACAGACTCGACTATGTACACACGTAAAACACCCCCCACACCTACTTCATGCATTGTCCTCCATGAATGTGAGGATGATACTACATGGATTTATGCATGAAAAAGAAAAGATCTCACCAACCTGAAGCGCAAAGGGAAGTTCATGGTTTGTTGATGGACACAAACCCGAATTCCCTTAAAACCTGTGAGATATTAAAGAGGGTATACAAATAAATGGGGCCCAAATACACAAGGGTTGGGGCCCACAACAATCAATACTCACTGAAAGAGTTTTTTGTCTTCTTTTTTTCTTTTCAAATTTAACTTTATACAAACATGAAAGCTCAACCATTCATGCAGGAACATGAATGGTTGAGTGCGAGAGAGGTTCATGAAGGAACATGACCTCCTCAACTTCAGCTGGTGCCCCTCCAAGTAAGGTTTGAGGCGTTGTCCATTAACTTTGAACACGTCCCCATTCCCTGGGTTCAGGATGTCAACCGCTCCATGAGGAAATACAGTTTAACAATAAAAGGGCCAAACCAGCGATGGCGGAGCTTACCCACAAACAGATGAAGTCGGAAATTGTAGAGCAACACTTTCGGCCCGGCCGTAGACACCTTTCGCATAATCATGCGATCGTGAAACATCTTGGCTCGGGACTTATGAATTTTGGCATTTTCATACACATCATGGCGTAGCTCTTCCAATTCCACGATGTCGAGTTTACGTTGCACCTCTGCTTGATCAAGATCCATATTCAGGTTCTTGATCGCCCAGAAAGCACGATGCTCAAGCTCGACGGGTAGGTGGCAAGCCTTGCTGTACACTACCCGATATGGGGACATACCCAAATTGGACTTATACGCGGTACGGGAAGCCCACAACGCATCATTCAACTTAGTCGACAATCATTCCTCGAGGAATTAACCGTCTTCTCAATGATTTTATTTAATTGACGGTTAGAGACTTCGACCTGCCCACTAGTTTGTTGATGATATGGGGTCGCAAGCTTGTGAGTGATCGAATATTTCCTCATAAGCGCTTCAAAGGAGCGATTACAGAAGTGGGTACCCCTATCGCTGATTATGGTACGAGGAGTACCAAATCGCGCAAAAAAATGTCCTTTAAGAATTTAGTGACCACCTTGTTGTCATTGGTCTTTGTGGGGATAATCTCAACCTATTTAGACACATAGTCAACGACCACCCTAATGTGAACATTCCCGAATGAATTCGGGAAATGTCCCATAAAGTCGATGCCCCACGCATCAAAGATGTCGACAACAAGGACATTTTACAAAGGCATCATATCATGTCGACTAATCCTACCAAGGCGCATACACCTATCACATTGCTTATAAAATTCGTAAGCATCTTTGAAAAGAGAAGGCCAGTAGAATCCAGATTGGAGCACAATGGTGGCAGTTTTCTTTGCTCCAAACTGTCCTGCACATGCCTCAGAGTGGCAAAATTGGAGCACACTTTGGAACTCGTTATTTGGGAGGCACCACCTGAATATTTGGTCAGAGCAGTATTTAAATAGGTAGGGGTCATCCCAGTGAAAGAATCTGACACAAGATCTAAATTTGGTTTGGTCAGATTTTGGTCAACCCACAGGAAGTTGCTCGGTCACGAGGTAGTTCACGATGTCGGCAAACCAAGGGTTATCTTCGATCGTGAACAACTGCTTGTCAAGAACTTTGTCCTTAATAATTTGGTCCTGTGGGTTGGTTGTCTCAAGACGATACAGGTGGTCCGCTACAACATTTTCACACCCTTTTTTCCCAAATCTCGAGATCGAATTATTGTAAAAACAAGATCCATCTCAAAAGTCGAGCCTTTTCATCTTTCCTTGCCATGAGGGCTTGATGGCTATGTGATCAGAATAGATAATCACGTGGGAGCCAAGCAAGTACGACCAAAATTTCTCCAAAGCAAATATGATCGTTACGAATTCTTTCTCGGTCACGGTGTAGTTCAATTGGGCATCATTGAGTGTTCTACTGGCATAGTAGATCACATGAGGCAATTTGTCCAATCGTTGCGCAGACACTACTCCCACAGCGAAGTCAGATGCATCACACATTAACTGGAAGGGTTCAGTCCACACCGGTCTCTTAATTATGGGAACTGAAGTTAGCTCTTTCTTCAAGGTCAAAAAAGCATGGTGGCAATCTGGTGTGAACTCAAAAATGACATCCTTAGCCAACAAGGCAGTGAGAGGTCTAGCAATTTTGCTAAAATCCCAAATGAACCGCCGATAGAATCCAGCATGCCCTAAAAAGGCACGGATATCCTTCACATTACGTGGCGGTGGAGATTAGCAATAAGGCGGGATCGACCTCAATTCCCTTACTTGAGACCACATGTCCAAGTACAATCCCTTGCTTCACCATGAAGTGACATTTCTCCCAATTGAGAGCGAGGTTCTTCTCACGACATTGCTTGAGGACAAGGCTCAAGTGACGAAGGCACTCATCAAAGGAAGTGCCAAATATGGAAAAGTCGTCCATGAAAATCTCAAGGAAACGATCTACCATATCAGAGAAGATGCTAGTCATATACCTTTGAAACGTTGTCGGCGCATTACATAACCCAAAGGGCATGCGACGGTAGGCAAACATGCCAAAGGGACAAGTAAAGGTAGTTTTCTCTTGATCCTCAGGGGCGATGGGAATTTGGTTGTAATCGGAGTATCCATCAAGGAAACAATAATACTCATGTCCGGCCAACCTTTCCAACATCTGATCAATGAATTACAACGGGAAATGATCTTTTCGTGTTGCCACATTGAGCTTGCGATAATCAACGCAAACTCGCCACCCAGTTTGCAGGCGTGTTGGGTTAAGCTCATTATGCTCATTCTCAACAACCATCACGCCTGACTTCTTGGGAACCACATGGACATGACTCACCCACGAACTATCAGAGATAGGATAGATTATACCATGATCCAAGCACTTAAGAACCTCCTTTCAGACGGCTTCTTTCAGTACAGGATTCAATCTTCGTTGTGGGTCCCGACGGGGCCTAGAATTCTCTTCCATGTGAATCCGATGCTGGACAATACCAGGGCTAATTCCCTTGATGTCCTTTAAGAACCACCCGATAGCCTCTTTGTTTTCAAAGAACACTTTTTTGAGGGCAGCCTCTTGATCTTTTGCAAGATCAGAAGCAATAATGAGTGACAAGGTCTTATTATCCCATAAAAAGATGTATTTAAGGTTATTGGGGAGCGGTTTAAGCTTGACCTGAGGTGGGTCCTTGGTTGATTGAGAGTAAATTTCAAGTGGCTAAAGGGGCACAAGGTAAGAGGAGCAAGCACCCAGATGTGCCTCCTCATCCTGAGGTTCACAGGCAGATTCCTCAAAACCATCTTCACTCGCAACCTGGTCATTATGTACCTCAATAATATATCGATGTGAGTCGAACATGCCTAATGACTCGGGCTCAGACGTGTCCTGACTGAAATTGGCTCCGACAGCATCGTCAAACTTACCAAGAGTAAAGACGTTGAAATCCGCCATGAGGTTTCCAAAAGACAACTTCATCAAGCCATTGCAACAATTGATCAAAGCATTAGATGTTTCAAGAAATGGCCTCCCAAGGATTTCTGGAATTTGTCATTGTGGGTTGGACACAGGTTCAGTATCCAAGATGATGAAATCAACTGGAAATACGAACTCATCCACTTTAGTAAGGACATCCTCCATACTTCCAAGTGGAATCTTGACGGATCTGTCAGCCAACTGGAGGGTTGTCCTCATTGGTTTAAGATTGCCTATTCCAAGGTTGACATAGACAGAGTAGGGCAGGAGGTTCACAGATGCTTCCAAATCCAATAGAGCTTGAGGAATTGTCACATTACCGATAATGCAAGAGACAGTTGGACAACCATGGTCCTTGTATTTGACTTGCATGGGTTGTGTCAATATCGAGATCACATTGGAGGCCAAAAATGCCTTTTTGGGAACATTTGCTCTTCCCTTAACGGTACAAATGTCCTTAAGGAACTTGGCATACGGTAGCATTTGCTGAACAACGTCCAACAACGGGATGTTCACCTTAACTTGCCTAAGTACCTCAACGATTTTGTCTCAATGCTCATCATGTTTTTAGTCAACTTATGAGGGAATGGTGCCTTGGGGACATAACTATCATGAGGAGGAGTCTCAGAATTAGGTTCTTTGAAAGACTCACGACCCTCCTCGGAAGAGTCACCAACATGGTTGGCTTCATGCATTTCCACAATGTTGTCAACCTTTCCCGATCTTAAGGTATGTACAACATTTGCATGTTGGGAAGCGTCACTTTCAACATTGTGCACATTCTGCCTAGTTTGAGCAGGTTGACCCCTGGGATTTAGACAAGCTGACTTGGTAATTGACCCTTCTCACATTCATGGAACTGATGAGCCAACTGGTTAACTTGCATTTCCAAAGCTTTGACTGTACTTTGCATGCTCTGCATGACCGTTTGAAGGGTCAGATCACTAGAAGGGTCCTTTGGATCAACCCGCTAGGGTAGTGGAGTTTGGTTAGAATAACCCGACAATGAGGTCTGAGGAGGTAGGTAATTATAGTGTTGAGACCTTTGATGTAGGGGTTGGTAGGTCACCGATGGGCGTGGAGGGTGATAAGGTGGAGGTTGCGGTAGAGCGTGCGAGCTCTGACCGTGGCCTCCACTAGGCCCCCAAGAGAAGTTAGGATGGTTACGCCATCCTAGGTTGTAGGAGTGACTGTACGGGTCGTTACGGGGCCTCTGTTGATACATCACATTTGCATGCTCAGTATCCCTTGGAGCGTAAGCACATTCCAAGTCATCATGTCTGATAAGTCCACACCTACTACAGACGTGGGAGTAGCGAACTGAGCTACAGGAGCTCGGTCCAACTCTAAACTCTCAATCCTACGCATGAGAGCAGGCAATTTTGCCTCAGACGCGATAGTTGACTCAACTTGATATGATCGAGCTCGACAAGAAGACCTGGCGGCTGGTGGCTCTCTCATGGCGTCCCACTCAAAGGTACGTTCAGCCATTAACTCAAAAGTGTCCCATGCCTCATCGACGAGTTTCATTTGGAAATCACCCTGACATATCGACTTCAACAATGTACGGGTGTTGTAGTTAAGGCCCTCATAAACAATCTGGCCCAACTCCCATAGCTCAAGTCCATGATGAGGGCACTTCCAGAGAAGGTCCTTGAACCTCTCAACGAAAGCGTGAAAAGATTTTGTCTCAGTCTGATACATTTGATGTATCTGGTGCCGTATCTGTTGAGTTTTCCTTTGAGGGAAAAATCTCTTTAGAAAGACGATCAGAAAGTCATCCCAAGACCGAATAGTGCTCGCCGGGAGGTTGTATATCCATTTCTTAGCGTTATCCTTCAACGCGAAAGAAAGCATTCTCAACCGGACTAAATCCTCGTCAAGCTGTTGAAGCTTGAACATGGAGCATACCTCCTCGAATTCACGTATAAAAATATATGGATCATCCTTATTGGTAGTGAAGGTAGAAAGCATGCTCACATATTGAGGTTTCAGTTCATAGTTGTTCCCGCGAGCTGGAGAAAGAACTATGCAAGAAGGCTGCGTGGCCCGAACAGGATGTGTCCGCCGCTCCCACAAAGTCATCGACCTATCCTGTCGAGCTAAAGGTGGCGGTGCACCAAGAACTCGATTCTGACCAAATCCCTATTCCTCTCGAGTCAGAGGAGGAGGAGAAGAAGGAGGTCTACGTAGTGGTAGGAGCGGACGGAGGTAATCCATGTATGGAACCCAGTCTCCCCATCCCCACGAGACAACTCGGCCTCATACTCCAAAGAATCATGATTCAGATATGGCCGATCACCTAGACTGTCCATCTCAGAAAAATGCACTCTCTCAAGTCGAGTGTGTAGGATCGTGTGGGTCTATGGGTCCACAATTAAGGCTAATTACCTACTTGTTTAAGCAATCAAATGCGCAGCGGAATAAAAAACAAACAAGCAAGTAAAGGAAGAAATAAGCAAACCACAATGAGACGGGTCAGTTTTTATAGAGGTTCGACACCCCACCCGGGTCCTAGTCCTCTCTTATAGAGGTTCACTAACCACTCCCCGTTCCGGGCCAGGAGAGAATGCCTTTTACAAAACAAACTCCGCGAACAACCTTGCGAGCTTGACTTTCTTCTCTCACAATCCGAGAGGAATACTTCGGGCTTTCACCGAAGTCCTTGCTTCTTGAACAAAGGTTGAGTGGAACAACACTCTCTAATTCTTGAGCACACTTGAGTAGGATTAAGGAATTGATCACTAAAGTTTGGAAATTGAGGTTTGGAGTGTTTGGGATTCTCTCTAAAGTTTGGGACAAGTTTGTAGTGGGAGAGGTGTGCTAAAATGTGTTTTACAACTCCTTATATAGGCATTAGAGAGAATAGAGCCGTTGGGATTGATTGGGTGTGAGTTGATGTGTGATTACACAAAATAGAAAACGCAGGACCCAATTCTGGCTGAATTCGGTCGACCGAAACGGGACGAACGGTCGACCGTTTGGCAGTTTTGCACAAATTTCGGTCGACCGGTTAATCAATGGTCGACAGCCCAACGCTACGACTTAGGTACACGTAAGTCATCGGTCGAACACCTAAAGGGGAACGGTCGACCGATTTGTACCAGGCACTTTGGGGTTGACAAACAATTGGATATTTGGTCGACCGAAACAGGTCTCGCGGTCGACCGGTTAATCAACGGGAGATTCGGGTTTGTCAAGAGATGAACAAACGGTCGACCGATCGTGGTCCTCGGTCGACCAATACATAAAATGTATTTGGGGTATAATTGGTTTAATACGAATACGACCGTTGGGTATATACGACAAAAGTAACGATCGGGAAAATTAAGTTCAGACGGTCGACCGAAAGGTAAAACACGGTCGACCGAAACTAGACAGTGAAAACAGAAACAAGATACTTGATCATTCGGTCGACCGAACGGCCTGTTGCGGTAGACCGAATGTGGGCAGACTTTCAGAGTTCTGGTTTAGTGTTTTCCGGTCTAAGTTTGGGTGATCTATTGAAGTCCAAATTATGTGAAATTTTGTGTGTGACTTCTATAAGGAACCTAGTGTGTGTTTATGTTGATTTTAGCTCAAGTATGCTCAAAATACACAAGTTCCTAAAGACTCAAAGAAATGCAAAAATACATGTCATCAATTGAGCTTGATTACATGTCTTGACTTGATTTCCTTTCTTCCTTGAGTCTTGATTACCTGTAGAGGTTAGCACAAAGCAATATATGTGCAATGCAATATGTGTGCTACTCTACATGATCATAATTAAGATTAGGTTAATTAAATCATCAAAACATAGATTAAGGCCAAAAAGCCAACATAGTGCTCTAACCAGAACGAGCCCAACCTCGCATTAAATGCTCAACTCGACTCTAAAACAACACACAATAGAAGGTGTACTCAGAGGAGGAGACTACTCGTCCGATATAGATGAGGAGAGGAATCAGATGAGGAGGGAAGAATCCTTAGAGCTAGCGTAGGTAATGGGTGAAGGTAGAAGCCTAATTTGGCAAGCACGACTCAAACAACTTATGACTATGGGTCCTTAGGCTAGACAACGCCTAACTTCGAGATCACTAGTCTCGACATACCTCACCTCCCTACAATGAAGACCACAATGCCCAGAAAGTGATATCAGATCCGGAGATCCAGTACCTCCTACTATCGATAAGGCAGGCGACGCCGATCAGGTCATGACGGTCTCAACTCGATCACTCTCCTAGTGCGTCCGAAATCCTATGGCCAATATCTACTTGCTTTTAGAATAAGGTTTTGATTCAGAGTGATTTTTGGGGAAAACTAAAGGTGATGAAATCCCCTACCTTATCTTGTATGGGACAACCCCTCCTTAGTAACGTTTTGAGTCTTAATCTAGCAATCAACTCTCCAATGTAATGCTCACCTCACTCTTGTCCCGATGCAATTCCTACTAACTAATGCATGGTCATACAAAATGCATGAATGAGAGTAGGAAATGCGTACCTCACGCCAGCGCTCATCAACTGAAAGTAAAGCTAAAATAAAAGACCACTACTTGCCTAAGTCAAGTATATGATGCATGACCTAAACAAGCAAGAATGCCTAATCTTTTGTTATGGATTTTAGTGGCCAAGTTGATTAAAGGGGATTGATTGTTAATCTGGGTGCAAACTACAAGTCACAACATACAAGATTGAGCTCCCAGACAACTAATATGAAACAACAAACAACCAGAACAAAAATTTAAGCTAATGAAGCTCACCAGGCCGTCAGTTGGCGGTCCCAGACCGCTGATTGGCGGTCACCGTAGTGGCTTTCTTCCTCCAATTCCTCTAGTGTCCTCCCCTTGATCCTGAGGATCCCTGAAGCAAACCAAAACTAAAAACAAAAATTTAAAACCACTCGAATCGTCCAAACCAAAGTCTGGATAGAACACCTCCCCGACAACGACGCAAAAAACTTGATTGATTCAGTTATAATAACCGCAAGTGCACGACCGCGTTGATGCGGTGGAAAATATGGGTCAACCCACAGGGAGATGTGTCGACTTTGGTTAGTTCGAAGGCGAGTGGGAAACAAAGGGGAGAAGAGATTGATTAAACTAACTAGATTAACTACACTACACGAGTAAGCAACAAGAAGATGAAAGTGCGAGAAGAAATGAAACAACAACAACAACAACAACAACAAAGCCTTTTATCCCAAACTAGTTGGGTAGGCTAGAAATGAAACTCTAAGGAGTCACGGTTCAGGTACGTGAATCACCTTCTTCCACTCGTTTCTATCCAATGCAAATTCCCGAGGAACATTCCAATCTTTTAAATCTCTTTTGACTGCTTCTTCCCAAGTCAATCGTGGTCTACCTCTTCCTCTTTTTATGTCTTTGATCCAATTCAATACACCTCTTCTTATAGGTGCCTCCATAGGTCTTCTTTGTACATGTCCAAACCATCTCAGTTTGTGTTGGATAACTTTCTCTTCCATTGGAGCAACTCCGACTCTCTCACGAATGTCTTCATTTCTAACCCGATCCATTCACGTATGGCCACACATCCACCTCAACATCCTCATTTCAAATACACTCATCTTTTGTATATGTTGTCTTTTAGTGGCCCAACATTCCGCACCATATAGCATTGCAGGTCTTACTGCGGTTCTATAAAATTTTCCTTTTAACTTAAGTGATTTTTTTTTGTCACCTAAGACAGTTGAGGCTTGTCGTCATTTCAGTCATCCTGCTCTAATCCTATGGTTAACATCTTCACAAATTCTAATGATAGTTTCAACTCCTTCGTACATATCTTTAATTAAATTCACATATTTTGTTGATACCTTCTTCTTCTCTAGGGCCCACCACATAACATTTCTTGGGACTCTATCACATGACTTTTCTAAATCAATAAAAACCATGTGTAGATTTTTCTTTTGTTCTCTATACTTCTCCATAAGTTGTCTAATAAGAAATATGACCTCTATCGTTGACTTTCCAGGCATGAAACCAAATTGATTATCGCTAACACATTTCTCTTTCTATAGACGATGCCCAATTACTCTTTCCCACAATTTCATAGTATGACACATGAGCTTGATACCTCTATAGTTAGTGCAACTTTGAATATCCCCTTTATTCTTGTAAATTGGCACCAAAGTACTCATTCTCCACTCATTTGGTATTTTATTTTTTTCAAAGATACTACTAAACAATTTAGTTAACCACATTACTGCTTTATCCCCAAGACATTTCCACACCTCAATCGGGATGTCGTCTCATCCTACAGCCTTACCAACTTTCATCATTTTTAAGGTTTCCTTAACCTCAACTTCTCTTATCCTCCGTACAAATCGTCTAATAGATTCCTCAATTGTATCATCCACTTCAAAAGTGTCGCTATCATTTTCTCCATTGAACAACTTATCAAAAAACCCTCTCCACCTTTTCTTGATATCCTCCGCCTTAACTAAAAGGTTATTATTATCATGTTTAATGCATTTAACTTGATTAAGGTCTCTAGTTTTCTTCTCTCTTATTTTAGCCAACTTATATATTTCAACCTCTCCCTCCTTTGATCCCAACTTTTGGTATAAATTCTCATAAACAACCCCTCAAGCCTCTCTTACTGCTTTCTTATCTTTTTTATATGCCAGCCTATACTCTTCTAAGTTAGTTTTATTTTTATCTTTAAACCACATCTTATAACATTCTTTCTTAGTTTTAATATCCTGTTGTACATCATCATTCCACCACCACGTGTCTCTCGAATCTAGTCTATCTCCTTTACTCTCCCCACAAACTTCTTTAGCCACTCGTCGAATGTAAGATGACATACTCTCCCACATACTATTAGCGTCTCCTACAACATCCCAAGGTCCATCTTCCATAAGTCTATCCCTAAATATCATACATTTTTCTCCTTTAAGATTCCACCACTTAATCTTCACATCCTTGTTACACTAATTTCGTACCACACCAATACGAAAGTGAAAGTTTACTACTACCAACTTATGTTGAGTCACTACACACTCTCCAGGTATTACCTTACAATCTATACAAGATCCTCGATCATCTTTTGGAGTAAGCATAAAATCAATTTGACTCCGATGTTGACCACTACAAAATGTGACTAAATGAGATTCTCTTTTTCTAAAGAAAGTATTGGCTACGATGAGGTCATATGCTACAGCGAAATTCAGAAAATCTTCTCCTTCTTGGTTCTTAACACCAAACCCAAACCCTCCATGGATACATTCAAACCCTTCGCTATCTTTACGAACATGACCGTTAAATCTCCTCCAATACAAAATTTCTCACTACTAGGAATCCCTCTCACCATATTGTCAAGGTCCTCCCAAAACTGTTTCTTCACTATTTCGCTCAAACCTACTTGTGGGGCATAGGCGCTAATGACATTCAAAATCAGTTTTCCAATAACGAACTTAATCAAAATTATTTGATTACCTTGCCTTTTAACCTCTACCACCTCATCTCTTAGGCTCTTATCTACTAGATTCCTACTCCATTTTTGTTTCTATCTTTTCCACTATACCATAACTTAACCCTGTATTTTCAACTTCTTTAGCTATTTCACCTACCTATTTGGTCTCCTGAACACAAAAAATATTGACTTTTCTCTTGTTGATCACATCCACTAACTCTCTCAACTTCCCTGTTAAAGATCCACCTCTCCAACTACCTATGCGTATCCTACTATCCTCAACTAGCTTCCTTACCCCTCGCACCCGTTGAGTAAAGTACGAGGACCCTAACTCCTTCTGCACTACATCCGGGTGCCGATGCAGTGTGCCACTAAGGTGGTGGTGTCCCTCGACTATCTTCTTTATTGCTCGCACCCATCGAGAATGATGTGTAGACCCTTGCTCACTTTGAATCACTACATCCGGGGCTCGATGTAGCGCGATGCTAAGAAGGTGACGCCCCAAACACGATTCTCTTTTAAGTTTCATTTCCATGAGAGTAGCTAGGGTTTTACGCTGGCTCACAACACATATCACAACCCTCCTCCTTTATCCTGGCTTGGGACAGGCTATGTACCCGTACATAGGCGGTGTTGCGAGAAGAAATGAAACTAGTGACTAATAGAAGAAGCTAGAAATCAGGAATGGAAAACCCCTAATGGGTGGAGTGTGTGTACATATGACATAAGTGTGATGAATGCATTCATTAAGCACAAGTGTAGGTAGTGTTTTCTATGCATAAGAAGTACCTCATGACAAAACCTATTATCCAAATCACTAACCTAGGTGATTAATATGAACATGACAAGTTTGTTATTTAGAACCTATACAAGCATGGAATGTACCTAAATATTATGGAAGAAACCATCAAGTTAAGTATTCTCTTTAATTCAAACAAGCATACTAACATTTCTCACATACATCCATGTTTAGCATTCATTCCATCTACATAACACGTATAGACATCTACTCCACCCCCAAAGGGGGATGGAACTACTCACACATTATTAAACTAACATTCATACTAAGGAAAGAAAACATGCTTAACCTAATTCTAAGAAGACTAAAACAAACAAGTCAACTAAGTATGCAAGAATTGAAAAGAGGCAATATGAAGAAAACTTAACAAAACATCTATTATTACTCACTCAATTACAAGTAGCCTCTCTCCACCAGAGTTTGCTCCACGGGTTTACTCCTAGTAGAGAGGATGACCACCAAAAGAGGAGATGTATACAAAAGAGGAGGAAGAGTTCTATTTATAGCCATAGAAAAAGTTAATCCGGGACAATCCCCCGGTATGGGACTAAACGTATACCAAACATAGACTAAATACAACCTAATACATGACCCGCCAAAGTCTAAGCGGCTCCAGAGCTTACCCGACCGCCAATTGGAGGTCTATGGGCTCTGGATTGAGTCTGGATTTTGGGTGTAGTTGTCTGGCTTGCTTTCTTCATATGTGATGCATCCAAGTCGGTTGTTGGAGCTTAGGCCCGAATCGAATTGCCAAAATACTCCTCATGATGGTGTGGAGTTTCTTGATTTGATCGTTAGTCCTTTGGGCTTACATTCGGGTCCTTCCCTCTTGCATCTTAGTTCCCAAGTCTTGCAACTCAGTCATTTTTCTTGCTTTTGAGTCCTTTTTGTGCCTCTTCTCCTCAAACCTACTTATTCCTGAAACATAAACATTAAACTCGTTACGTAGCATTGTTTAGGTGAAAGATAACATATATAAAATACAAATGTATGCATGATATGATGTCAATCAACCCCCAAGAGAAGTTAGGGTGGTAACCCGATCCCGATCGGGACCCTCTTCCTCTTGAGTTGGAGGAGGAGGAGGAGATGGTCTACGTGGTGGTGGAAGTGGACCAATGAAATCCATGTATGGAACCCAATCTCCCTTACCTTCAAGAGACAATGAGGTCTCGTGCTTCAAGGGAGCTCGAGGCGGAGAGGTATGATCACCTAAACCATCCATTGCAACAAAAGGATCAACTCTCTCAAGTCGAGCACCCTCACCAAGACATGTCCAACCTCGCATAAAAGTGTTCGACTCGAATCAACAACCACACACAAATAGAGGGTGTAATCAGAGGAGGAGACTATACCGCAGAATGGGGATGAGGAGAAGACTCAAACGAGAAAGGAAGAATCCCTAAAGCTAGTGTTGGTAAAGGTGAGGATAGAAACTTAATTTAGCAAACACAGCTCAAACAAGCTTAGGTTGACTATGGGTCCTTAGGCTAGATAACGCCTAACCACGACTCCCCACGCTCCCAAATGCCTCACCTTCCTCGATCGAAGGTCGCAAAGCTGAATTAGAAAGTCAAGACTTGGACGTCCCAAAAGTGTCAATGCAACTAAGCAAACAACGATGTTCAGGCCATGACGTCGAGAATGAGATTATCTCCTAAGTGTGCCCAAATCCTAGTGGCCAATGTCTACTTGATTTTAGATTAAGGCTTTTAATTAAGTGTGATTTTTTGGGTCAAAGGAAGGGGTGATGAAATCCCCTACCTCATCTTGTATGTGTGCCTGAATCCTACTGGATCTTAATATATTTTGATCCCTAAACTAGAAATCAAGCCCTCCAATCAAACACTCACCTCACTATTGTTCCAATGCAACCCTACTATCTAATGCATGCAAGCTAATGCATGAATTAGTGAAGAAGGTGTCGTACCTCTTGCCCGCAATATACAACAACAAAGTAAAGCATAGGAAACACAACATCATGCAAGGCCTATCTATGGTGCATGACTTAGATGACATTCATCTTCTTTTTTGCTTTGAATTTTAATTTCCAAGTTGTTCTAAAGAGGGGAATATGCCTGTCAAATTAATTTATGGCATGACATTAGAGCATATATGAAGTGGACAGTGGCAAATATCAACTAGAAATAGCACTAAGGAGCTACAGGTGAAACAGAAAAGCAAACAAGTGCACCAAATCCGCCGCTGGCGGATTGTTTGGGGATTATGGTCCCCAAATTCCTCCTGAATGCTCTTGTGCCTCTGTGCAGTTCCCCAATCCACTTGTTCCTCTATCCAGTAAGAAAACTAAAAAGAAAATGTAAGAAAAACCCACCAAAATGGTGAAAACAACAACAACGACCAACTCCCCAGCAACAGTGCCAAAAACATGATTGATCATTTTAATTTACTGCAAGTGCACGACGTCAGTGAAGACATGGTAAGTACGACTCGTACCACAAGGAGTTGTGTGCGTTGTTATCACCATACTTGAATGGGAAGAGAAATAGATGGAGAGATTTTGGATAAGCTAACTAAACTAAACTGAGATAAAAGAAAACAATCTAACTAAATCCATTGCAGTGGAGGTGCAATAGTGAGGTGTGTGTGGATGAGGTTGTCTAACCATTAACCATATTTGTAAGAGTGTGTGTTTACAAGTAGAAGCTAGTGTGGAATCTAAGTGTGAAACACATACAATTACATGACATACAAGACTAGGATAGGTTAGCATGAAGTTAAGATCAATTTTATGGATTCCTAATTATGCAATAAGCACCTAGTGTGGCCATTAAAGCATCAATAAATCCTAAGCATCACCTTAGTTCATTCAGGCAACATAAACCAAATGAAGCAACCATTCATTTTAAGTCAATTCCATCATCAAATAGAACTCATCACAATTACCTAGTATGGCCATTATCTCATCTAAAATAAGGTTAACATGGTACAAGTTTTATATCTAACATTATGCACATGGAAATGATACAAACATAGGACCCCATCATACACTTCACAACCAACTACATTGCCTCCACCCCAAATGGGGTGGATCTACTCACTAATCATCTCTACAACACATGGAAATGAAGTGATTAAGGCTAAACACGGCATAAAACTCTATGTAGAAAACTAACCAACAAAATTAAAAACTAATCAGATAGAAAGAAAGCTTAATGACAAGAGGAACATGAATCCAATCTTAGATTAAAGAAAATGTGAGAATTCCTCTCCTTGCAGCCATATTGGGTAAAACCTAACCTACTCTAATGGTAGAACTGGAGAAGAAGAGGAAGGTAGGAGAACCATTGCTATTTATAGAAGAAAGAGAGATGTATGAATCTGGGAGCAATCTGATGACATGTAATCAATTTCTCTATGGTCTGGTGCACCCAATTGAGTATGTCCGAGCCACGAGAGAAATTGGGGCGGGTTTGGACCAAAGTGATCTGCCAGTGGCGGATTAAGTTCCACCACTGGTGGGTTGTTTGTGTCCGATCCACCCCTATTTTCTTCATTGCTTAAGTTATCCATTTCACACGTGGGGTGCACTATCGGTTCGCTAGTTTGAGCCCGTTTGTCCTTAATTTCCCAAATACTCTTCAAGATCATGGTATCGAGGGATTTTTTCCACAAAAATATTTTTCTTTCATTCACGTCCCTCTGGGTTTCATCTGGGTCATTCCTGAATTGCAGATGAGTCCTTCAGCATGACAAACAGGTCCATGATGCTTCAATAAGGTCATTTCTTTTTTGCATTTCAGTCACTTTCTAGAATGATTGTCCAACTACTCTTCTCGACGACATAACACCCCAATTACAAAGCAACAAGCCGATCGTCCAGAGAAAAAGCATATTCCGTCAAAGATTGGAGATACATATCCCATCACTTGTTCTTAGTGTGATACAATTGGTCATCATAATAGGAAGACGTTCACAAAGTCTGCATCTGAGTAGAGTTAGTTATTTGTTTGTTTGAACATGGTGTTGTACTTTTTAATGAGATATTTTTGTCTCATGTTCTTCTAATTTTTAAGTAGACTAGCAAACATGTTAGATTTTGGTTCTGAAGTACAGATTGTTTTAAGTAAATTAGCCGATTGGAGTACTTTAGATAGACGATTGCCTCACTTACTACAACAGACGCTTAAGTGCTCAACTATCTCAATAACTATAGTCGGCCAACTAATGCCCATGATGACTTAGCTACTTCATATAGAACATTTGGTTATGTTCTACAACAATCAAAACTAATGTCAAG
Source organism: Triglochin maritima (assembly GCA_963682175.1). Lineage (NCBI taxonomy): Eukaryota > Viridiplantae > Streptophyta > Magnoliopsida > Alismatales > Juncaginaceae > Triglochin > Triglochin maritima. Next base: position 18,161,486 of record OY821785.1, read on the forward strand.
TGAAGTCTACGACACCCAATAAGGACAACAATTGAAATTTGACCTGAAAAAGTTGGGAAAGAATTGTTGCCGATTCGGTATACCAAGATAACAGACTAGTCTTTTATTTGGCATACTGGTTGACCTAAAGCTTCACAGACTCGAATAGGCCAACTAACATCCATGACTAAGCTACTTCACTTCAAACAGTAGGGAAGGAATTGTAGCTGACTCAGTATACCAACATATAAGACTAGAGCATTTTATCTTACGGTCTGGTTTAACTAGAGTAGCCGACTAGATGAGAGTCGTCTGGTTCACAGAATTCAGTCGACCAACTAATGTCTATGACTGAGCTGCTTCAGTTTGAGTAGGTAGCTAAGTTCTACAACTATCCAAACTAACGTCAAGTGAACTCTACGACGCCCAAGAGGCACAACAATTGAAATTTAGCCCTCACAAGTACGGAAGGAAGTGTAGCTGACTCGGTATACCGAGATAGGGGATTGCAGTGTTTTATCTGGCGGACTTCTTTAACGAGAGTAGCCGAATGGATGGGAGTCGTCTGCTTCACAGACTTCAGTCGGACAACTAAACATCCATGACTCAATTACTTCAATTCAAATAGTCAGATAAGTTCTACAACTATACAAGCTAACGTCAAGTGAACAATACGACACCCTAAACGAAAAACAATCAAAATTTGGCCCGTACAAGTAGGAAAGGAATTGTAGCTGACTCAATATACCAAGATAGAAGATTGGAGTATTTTATCTCGTAAATTGCTATAATTACAGGAGTCGACTAAATGGGAGTCATTTGCTTCAAAGACTCCAGTCGGGCAACTAACGTCCACGACTCAGCTTCTTCACTTCGAACAGACAGCTAAGTTCTACAACTATCCAAACCAACAGAAAGTTAACTCTACGACACCTAAGGACAACAATCAAAATTTGGCTTGCATAAGTTGGGAAGGAAGTGTAGCTGACTTGGTATACCAAGATAGATGATTGGAGTCTTTTATCTGGCGACTGGTTTAGGAAGAGTGGCCGACTAGATGAGGTGGGACATGGGGGTGCAAAAAGGAAAGAGAGGGGTGTGGTTTCTCTCGCTTATATAACTGTGGACCTCCCATCACCGACACCTCTGGATTCAAAGGCACAAGAAGAGGTACACCTTTTGCTACCCACGCGATGACCTTAAATGTTATTCGTAAGGAAGACATATGACAATCATCTTTTTCATAGGCTATAGTTGGCCAACTACATTCGACGACTCAACTTCTTCACTTCGAACAAGCGACTAAGTTCCAAAACTATCCAAACTAATGTCAATTAAAATTTATGACACCCAAGAAGGACAACAATCAAAATTTGGCCTTCACAAGGAGGAAAGTAATTGTAGATGACTTGGTATAACATGATACAAGACTGAAATATTGTTTTTACTTGGCCTGTGGGTTTAAATATAGCATCAAACAAGATGGGAGTCATCTGCTTCGCAGACTCCAGTCGATCAACTAACATCCACTATTCAACCATTTGATTTAGAATGGTCGACTAAGTTTGTGAAAAGTAGATATCATGTACACATAAACTAAGATCTAACAAAAAACGTTAAACACATTTCTATCATTCTGTATGCAAAATGCATACAAGTAGCAAAACAAAGGTTTAATTGGTTCCGTAATCGGTAGCTAAAAACTCAAAATGTCAAGTTTCTCATATGCTTTCATTGGTAACTCTTTGGAGTTTTGGGTACACGTGCGACAACTTTTTTATATCTTAACGGTCATATGCAGTCGGTAAGCTTGAACCTCATCATAGGTGAATGGTGTCATGTTTACCTTTCCTTTCAAAAACTCTTATAAGAAATTGCACACATAAACTCCATAGGAAACACTACAAAACAATACAAATCAAACAAAGCTCAAACAGGAATAACAAAAGAAAAGAATAAAACAAATTTGCACTTACGAGTCCGGCTATTGCATGCATTCTCTATGAATGACATAACAAAACTAGGAAGCGTTAACTGCACAAAATTGTTGTTGTATCAGTTAGCCCAACTTTGTTACCTGCTCATTTATATACAACAAGTTAGTTAACATGCATTCACATTTTAACAAATGAGTTTGTCTGCCTGGATTTGTACCAAAACTTTGGTTTCCCTCTCTTCAATTTCAGAGGGTGCCCATGCCTTTGGCTCGGTTAGGCCATAAAGAGTTGTAACAATGTATTACACAGTCTTTAGAATTTAGCAACAATAACTATCAATGGTAGCTGAAGTTCACAGCTACCAAAATGACATTCATTTTTACCGTCATTATATCCGTTCACAGATACTTTTTCAAGGACTCCACATCTTTGTTATGAAAACAACTCTATTTAAAAAAAAGGTAGTCACTTATTAAGCATTTGTATTACCAAAAATGGTAGTCAAAGTACTAATATTTACCATCATATTGGATGGAAAATAAGTCCTACGCTTTAACCATTTGCCCATTACTTTCTATTCTCAATCTTTTCCCTAATGACTCAATAACACAATCCCCACTTTCTCTACCGAAAGAAGGGCCCACAATTCATGTTGACGCAAGGTGATGCCGTCTTGTATCCAAAGATCACTACTGCAAAAAATGACATTCACAATTAAAATCATGTTATATCCAAATATAAAATGCAACACAACCGAATATATATTATAAGGCCAACGATTGAGTGTCTATTTATTTGAGGGTCATTGATTTTTCATGACCCTAAAAAGAATACCAAATGTCATATTTTTCCTAATTACAAATAATACCCTTCTCTTTCCCAACAAATCTAATTCTCCCAACATATTACCCCACTCCAACAATCCTACCTAAGATCGATTTCCATCATGTAAGCTTTATTTTTGTCTCTTTTTTCGGTCTTATCTCTTGATTTTTGGACCATTTCGTGATTTATTTTTGGTTGGGTTTGGATCATCACCAATTTGGTCCAAACAAGTTAGTCGTTGCCACAAATGAGTTGGCTCATTGTTCTAAACAAGTTGGCTCATTTTGTCTCAACATACTCGCTCGGTGAACCAAAGAAGTTGGCTCATTTGGTCCAAACAAGTTGGCTCATTTGATCTAAACAAGCTGGCTTGTTTGGTCGAAACCAGTTGGCTCATTTTGGGTCAACATACTTGCTCGATCAACCAAAGAGGCTGACTCATTTGGTCCAAACAAGATGGCTCGGTCGACCAAAGAAGTTGGATCGTTTGGTCCAAACAAGCTAGTGGTTGGTCCAAACAAGATAACTCTTTTTGTCCAAACAAGCTTGGTCGTTCCAAACAGTTGGTTCAAGATCCAAGTGTTCAGCTCGGGATGAGTCCGTCCTGCTCGAGAGTGATCAGGAGTTCGGGATGCAAGTGTGTCGTGCTCAGTACGCAAGTGTCCTACTCCATATGAGTGTGTCCCGCTCGGGACGCAAGTGCCCTGCTCTGGACGAGTCACTAGTGTCCCGCTCCATACGAGTCTGTCCTGCTCGTGACGCAAGTGTCCCACTCTGTACGTGTCTGACCCGCTTGGGTCGAAACGACCTACGTCATTGCAACTTCATTAAGAATCTGGGTCACTACCAAAAAAAAGTAGACTTTCTTAGGTCTTTTCTCATCTTTAAAAATGTTGTTACAAAAACTAATTATTCTTGTGTGATTTTAACGCAGGTCCTTTACTGAGTTTTATTATTATGTATAGGTATAAGAATGAAGTCAAACTCCACACATTAAGGAGGAATATCATACATTCTGAATTGGTGGATTTTGTTCGATTATATTGGCAATTCTTAGGTCTTAATCTACAGTTCTCTTATGAAGTGTCAGAAGTTGATGATAGTATTGCTACTCTTGTTATAGACAGTGATATACATCTACGTTTTGTATTACTCTCAAGTCTTGGTTTGTCTCACATTAAGATTGATGTGGTTGTGACCATTGATGTTGAGTTTCTTGTCGTGGAAGCATACACTGCCACCAATGTACCAACTTTGGAGGTGACTCCAGAAAACAAGCATGTTCCTAAAGTCACTTTTTTGTTTGAACCACCCGTACGCTCCACTGTATTGAGTCCAATGAGCACACCAAAGGAAAAGAGTCCCTATGTGAGTCCTAGTGGATCAAAGATAATGAAATCGTCACCGTTCTCCACAAATGCGGAAGACAATTTGCAGTTTGCTACCATTCAAGATTGGATAAAGCAATCTGGTAGTGGTACAAGTACTCCGAATAGAGTGATCAATTGTTGGGAAATGGAGATTGAAAGTGTTGGTCAAGAATTTGAAAATGCTATAATATTTCGGAAATGGCTCACAAAGTATGCAATATCTTGTGGTTTCAACTACATGTTTTTGAGAAATTGTGATTCCAGAGTTACCGTACGTTGTGGAAGGATAATTGTTCATGGCGCGTGCATGCAATCAAATCCTCTTGTTCTGGTTGCTTTCTCATAAAAGAACTTGTGAAAGAACATACTTGTGGTGGCGGTGGTATTGGTACAACAAGTCATCCCATAACATCGAAGAGTTTTGTTGCTGACATCGTTGCGCCTATGTTGAAACAACGACCAATGTATCGACCATGTGGTTTGTGAACAGATATATGTCGTGTACTTGGGGTGCAAATACCATTCATTTGAGTTTGACAAGGTAAAAAAGATAGGAATGAGTAAGTTATATGGGGATGAAAGTCTTTTGACAGACTTAGATGGTATCGAGAGGTTGTACTTGCAAGCAATCCAGGTTCTTTGGTGGACTTAGATTGTGATTGACATCATATCATGAATATAATTGTGTCTTATATCCTTTATTCTTAAGCTAAGCAATGCTACATAATGAGTTTTATGTTTAAGTTTCAGGAATAAAACAAGTGAGAAGAAGAGACACAAAAGGACCTATAAGCAAGATAAAAGACTAAATTGCAAGACTTATGGACTGAGATGCAAGAGAGGACCCGAATGTAAACCAAAAGGACCAATGAGCAAATCAAGAAGCTCCACACCATCATGAGGAGTATTTTGGCAATTAGATCTGGGTCTAAACATCAACAACCAAATCAGATACACCAAACATGAAGAAATCATGCCAAAATCAAGACACCTAAAACCAGACCCTATCAAGCCCATCCAGACCGCCAATTGGCGGTGCATTTGGCCCCAAATGACACATGCTTCAGTTGGGTGTTAGAGTAGGTTGTATTTAGTCCATATATGGTATGTATGTTAGTCCCATACCGGGGGATTGTCCCCGGTTACCTTTTTCATGCCTATAAATGAACTCTTCCTTCTCCTTTGTATTTACCCATTGCTTGGTGGCATTCTCTCTACTTAGAGTAAGCCTAGGAGCAAAACTCAAGTGGATACGAATACTACTTGTAATGTGAGTTATGTAAATAAAATAATTTTTCTTAGTTTGTTTTAATGTTGTCTTCTCTTTTCATTCTAGCGTGCTTAGTTTAATTTCGTTTTGTCTTCTTTTCTTAATGAGTAGTGAGTAATTCCACCCCCTTTGGGGGGTGGACATGATGTACATATATGTTGTGAAGTTTGGATGTTCGATGAACTTTTTGATTGTGTAGACTTGCATGTTTATATGTTCATCGTGGGTGTTTTAATCATCTACGTGTTGGGGGATTTTAGATGGGTTTTGCCAGAAGATTTAGACACTTCCTATGCTTAGTTTCCTCTCGTTTATTGACTCAAATTTCCTATTGAAAATGCTACATGTTAGTTATGTGTTTGTAATTGTGTTTGCTTTCTTGATTGATTGAAGAAACTTTGCTTTGATGGGTTTTGCCATAACATTTAGACACCTCCCATGCTTAGCTTTGTTCTTCACATGAGTTTATGGTTTTTGACGAGTCTTGCCATATCTTTAGACACTTCTCATGCTGAGCCTAGTCTTATGATAATCAAGTAGTAATTGCCGATACGTTGTGTGAATGGATTGATATGTTTTACCACATCTTTAGACACTTCCTATGCATGAAAACGCACACACGACACACACACATATATGCATCATTCATCACTTATTTCACTTCATATGTGCACACACTCCACCCCTTTGGGGTTTCTCTTCCTGATTCCCAATCTTTAGTTGTTTTTTTCGCATTTCTTACTTACTAGTTTAGTGTAGTTTAGCTTAGCATAATCAAATCTCTTTCCTTTTTTTGTCCACTTGATTTATGACAAACCAGAGGCTACTCACCTCCTCGTGGATCGACCCGTACTTTCCACCGCTTCATCATGGCCGTGCACTTGCGGTTATTAAAACGTTTAAACAAGTTTTTGGCGCCAACTGGCGGTCTGGTGGCCGGGGGCTCAATTTGGCATGTTTTGGCTTGTAGTTTGTCCCTAGATCAATAATCAATTCCTTTTTAAGCAACATGGACCCTAAAATCCAAAGCAAAAGATTAGGCATTCTTGCTTGTTTAGGTCATGCATCATATACTTGACTTAGACACGTAGTTTGTTTTTTGTTTTAGCTTTACTTTCAGTTGTTGAGCGCTGGCGAGAGGTACTCATCTCCTACACTCATTCATGCATTTGGTATGACCATGCATTAGTTAGTAGGAATTGCATTGCAACAAGTGTGCGTTGAGCGTTTGTTTAGAGAGTTTATTTATAGATAAGGATTCCAAAATGCTACTAAGGAGGGGTTGTCCCCCATATAAGATAAGGTGGGGGATTTCATCACCCTTTCCTTTGCCCCAAAAATCACACTAATGAAGAGCCTAATTTTAAAATCAAGTAGACATTGCCCACTAAGGATCTCAGGCGCATTAGGAGAGTGATCAAGTCGTGACCATCATGGCCTGATCGGCTTCGCCCACTCTGTCGATAGTAGGAGAGACGAGTTGTCCGGATCTTGGCTCACTTCCTGGACTTTGTGGTCCTCGTCGTAGGGAGGTCAGGCGTGTTGAGGCCGCGTGACCTTGCAGTTAGGCGTCGTCTAACTGTAAGGACCAATAACGACCTTTGGTTGTTTGAGACTTGTTTGCTTGTGTGCTTCTACCGGTACCTACCTGCCGTAGCATAAGGACTTCTTCCCTTCTCTCCTGAGTCATTCCCTCTCATTTGTGTCCCCTTGTCTTCTCCTCTACGCACATTCTGCTTTAGGTTAAAAAGAAGAAGAAGTTTTCTTTCTTTTTCGTCTGACTCGTGTGGGTGTGCAATCTTTGTGCATGCCAGTATGGTCACGAGACATTGAGGGTCATTTGACGAGATTCGACATTGATCTATCCTCGATTGTTGACCTTTGAACGTATCCCTATCCTGTGTCGTACACAGTCCCTGGACCGTGATTGGTCGTCAACCACACGAGGGTGACCTAGATTTTGGATTCACACCACCTTCTAGTCAAGAAGGTGGGGATCCACAATCTCATCACCTAGTTCCCCAGGCTCCCATCCCCCTCCGTGATCGACGCAATCTGAGTTGTACTGCCTTATCTTCTTGCATCATATTGCCGAGGCAAATGGGAACCACTTTGAGGTTAAGCCTCAATTTATATCCATGCTCCCTCACTTCACTGGGAAGGGTGACCCCTATATCTTTCGTAGGGAATTTGAGGAGGTCTGTGCTATGTTCAAGCTGCAACAACTTAGTATAGACTCCATCCATTTTAGGCTTGTCCCCTTTGCACTAAAGGATGATGTCAAGAAGTGGTTGTACAACAACCAAGCGAATACCTTTAGGCCCTGGGATGAATTCCAATATGCATTCCTCAAGAAGTACTTTCCAAATCATCAGACTAAAAAATTGACGAACGAAATCAATTCGTTTTATCAACATGAGACCAAATATTTTCATGCATACAGAGAGAGGTTCAAGGAGCTACTATCCTCATGCCCTCACCATGACATCGAGTTATGGCACCTTTGTCAGATTGTCTACGGGGGTCTTCACATCCCGTGCCGAATGCTCCTTGAGTCCAAGTGTCAACGAGAGTTCTTAGGAAATTATGAAAGGGATGCATGAGCTTTCCTAGAAGACCTCGCTGAGAAAACCATGCAGTGGGAAAGTGTGAGGGAACCATTAAGTGAAGTTCCTATGTTCCATTTCTGAACCATTTGTGTTATGAAAATCATATGTTTTAAAACGAGTGAACTTGTTACATGGTAGGCAAGAAAAGGAGTTGTAAAAATCACCAAACTGGGTCGTTCGATCAAACGAACTAGGTCGTTCAGTCGAAACGAGATGGGTCATTGCAATTAAATTGACAACTTGGCTCATTTTAAAAAAATGATTTAACTCTCTACACGACATGAACCAACTTGTCTAAAATGAGACAACCGAATTAACAATAAATGATTTCTTTTTGAGTGTAAGACCATTAAAATGTAATTTAATTTAGATTGTTTAGTGTTCCACGCAAGTGTCCCGCATAGGATGACTCAGTCCCGCATAAGGACGTGTCCCTCTCAGGAAACTCTGTCCCACATAGGGGTGAGCATAAAATTCCTAAAATTTGGATACCCAGTTTGCCGATTCGGTATCCGATTTATTACATCCGAATATTCGGATATCCGAGCCTAATAATCCGGATCGGGTATCCGATCTGATTTTCTACCCCCTTTTTCGGACTGGATTCAGATCAAGCCTTCGGAAAATTCGGATATCCAAATCTGAATTATGAATGCTTGTCAAATCCGACTAATCGTATTCCCACGAATCCCTCTTCATCTGACTAAACCCTAACTTCTCCAGTACATCATCTCCTTCCTCTCCAACTCTGGCATTACTATAAGAACATTGACTTTGTATTGGACTCTTGAATTCCAAATTGACTTTATGATTTTTATTTGTTACGCATCATTTGAGCTTTTCATGTTTATGGTGGAGAATCAGTTTTGTGAATGTTTTCGTGATTATGATTTCTTAATCCCTGCATAATTATTGATACAATAATTTTTATTATTATTTTGGATTGGAATTTGGATTGGAAAGCTTAGAGAATGTGTGAAAATTTATGCAGGTATTTATGGGAACAATAATCGGATATTCGGAAATTGGATATCTGAATTTTTAGATACCCAAAATCCGGATATCCAGTTTAATCCGGATCGGATCTGGAATGATTTTTTGGTGATTTGGAAAACTGGATATCCGGATTTTGGGTATCCGAAAATTTGGATATCCGGTTTTGCTCACCACAAGTCCTACATAGGACATAAGAACGAGTCTGTCCCGACCCATCTCGTATGGACCGAACGACCCAGGTCATTTCGACCAAACAACCCAAGTGGGAGAGACTCGTACCTATGTCCTATGCAGGACATAGTTGTCCTGAGCGGGATACGTCCTTATGCTGGACTGAGTCATCCGGAGCGGGACACTTGTCGTCTTGAGTGAATTAAATTGAATTACGTTTTAATGGTCTACCACTCAATTGAAGTTTAGTTAATGGTTGATTCTTTGAAGATAGTTTATAGAGTTTACTTAAACCCTCCCCCAACCCAAAAAATCCAAGCAACAAATTAACAGAAGCAAAGACATGAATGATTTAGAGGCAATTAAGGATGTTTTAACATAAATATCACGATCATATATATTAACAGTACACAAACCTAAATTGAGTCTTATCTCATCAAGTTGATCAAAGTTAAGAGGTTTCGTGAAGATATTAGCCAATTCCGCGTGGGGATTGTTCATCCCGCTAAGGAATTAATGAACCAACAGACGACTAGACTATCACGCCATCATTTTTGGAAACAAATCAAATTGTTGATAAAAGGGCAGGACTGGTGCAACTTAAAGGAATAAATCAAATAGTTTGTAAACGGGCCTGACTGGTGCAACTTGAAGTAATAATCCCTCCATGCCAGTTTTTGGAAGCCAAACAATTATCAAACGGAATGAAAAACCCCATGACAAAATGTGTAATTTACAGTTGTGTTTTTTCGAAAAACTCTTTCAGTTGATGGAATGCGAATAACCCGTGGCCATTTCTGGTCCATAGTTCCATTCCTTCTATGAAATCATTGGTTGTATTATATTCCATTCATACTTCCAAAACCCTAAACCCTTCCAACAAAATTCCAGCTACCACACTCCAATAAAAAAATGGTCTTCCAACGAAATTCCATCTTGGACTTCGAGTACTCTAGTCATGATGAGTGGTTTCCCGGTGGACCGATATGGGGAGGGTATCCCATTGTTGGTGTGGTTTCAAGTCTACAAAGATGTGGTCTGCCACCCTCGACACCGTTAGCCGCACGTTCTACCACGCAAGAGATGTCATCACACTTTTTCCGATACTTCGTTTGGGATGATAGCACACTAGTACACCAGCACCACCGGTGGAGGGACCCAACCAGACAGTAACAGACACATGGCTGTGTGAAATGCTGGTCAATGGTAAGTTGGGTCAGATGATGGAGGTGCAACGCATTATGTTCTATACATTCAGACAACGCCTAGTTAGAAACATCTCCTCCCTTGGGAGAGATTATAATTTTTTGTTTGTTTGTGTGTGTTTTTTATGTATTAATCTAAGTATATGTAGTTCCATATTTTGTTTATTATTTCTCACTATCAATATGTTGTGTTTGCTATATGTAGTTCCATATTGTGTTTGCTGGTTCTCACAGTCAATCCGAAGAAGACGATTTCCCATTGAAACATAACATTTTTGATAATTTGAGAGACGGTTAGAAAGAAAATACAAACCTCTCGTCCGCCCGAAACCCAAAAAAACCCTTAAATCCGAATCATCCAAATGGACCCCAAAAACCAAATCCAAGAAGGAAGCAGGCATGCACATTCCAAGGCGGTAAAAAGCAAGATGACTGAGTATTCCAGTGAGGTAAATGAGTCGTCCCATGAGGGGATTGTCCCGATCCACGAGTGGACTTGCTTTTTATAGAGTTTACTTAAACTGCCCCCACTTCAACCCTAGAAATTTAGCTACACACAACTCCTTGCACCTTAAAAAAAGAATATTAGGGCGCAAATACCATACAATAGGGTGATGCATTGCATACATTGCATCATATGTCTTTCATTTAGATTACTTTTACATCAATAAATGCTACTAAGGTATGTGTTTAGTCTTATTTACAGAATACAGGGACCTGAATGCAATTTACCCACATCCCGAGCATAAACGCATGCAAAAGACTCATTTCTATCATAAAGACCAAGTTCAAGATTATCGGGTTACGAATGGAAATGTATCCAAGCATAGAAGCACTCAAGTCCTAATTGCAAAAAGAACAAGGACTTAAGCACAAAAGTAGTCGGGGACTTAACTGCAAAAAATCAAGGACCTAATTGCAAATCACGAGTAGCTTTTATTCTCTTGGAGAAAATATATAGAAAAATCAATGTATATCTCCAAATATGTGAAGGAATTAATCCGGAGCTCAAAAGAATGGAAAGAATCAATCCAGATGCGTAAAGGAAGATCAAATCATACCATAAACATTCAACCAAAATCAAGACCAAATCAGAGCATGATGTGCGGCGATTCCGCCGCAGATCACACACACCATGTGGCGATTCCGCCCCCCTAGTCGATCCGTGTGCTCCAATTTCGTCCAGTCGTGTCTGGACACGTGTACTTTCCAATATTATACCTAGATCCCTTGTAGCAACTATAAATAGACCCGAGAACGATGTTAGAAGGGTCCTTAGTCTTTGGTGTTAGTTTTTATTCTTAATCTTAGTTTTGTATTCTTCTTTTCATTAATAAAATTCTGTCTTTTATTTCTTACTTTTAGTTTTCTTTTTTAATGTCTCAAGGACCCCTTCTTCCTCCCTCTATGAGTTTCTAACTCCTTCCAAAGGGTGGAGGTGACGGATTTAGGGTGAAGAGAAGATGAGTAAATGTTATTATTTTAAGTTCGTACTAGTCTATTTTGATTACTTGAGTTTATGTTAAATCATTTATCATGTAATGCTTCATAACTAATATGATTTATTATAAGTTTCTGAATTCTCTAATCTAAACCTTAAATCTAAACCTCCACCCGACGGAATTCACATCTTTGTTCTTGTTTTAGTTTTAATTGTTCTTGTTTCTTGCTTTAGATAATTAAAATCCAAAAATCTCAAAACCCAATTATTTCTTCTCTCCTTCTTCCCCTTAATCGAAAATCACACTAAATACAGAATCTCTCCCTCCTTGTGTTCTACCCGTATTTGCCACGTCTCCATTGATGCCGTGCACTTGCGGTATAAATTTAATTCTCATCAAGTTTTTGGCGCCGTTGCCGGGGAGGCGACGCAGATTTTGTTTTTTTTGTTGATTTCGATTCTGTTCTGTTTATCTTGTGCGCGATCTAACTATTTGAATTTGTGTTTCAGGAGACAACAGAGTGCACGGCGAAATCCGAGCACGATCTGAGCTAAACGAGCGGCGAAATCGCCGCACCTATAGAACAACCTGCGGCGGAATCGCCGCACAATTGAAGCATCTGGGCTTCAAATTTTTCTGGGGTTAGCACCATCTCTGGGTGGACGCGTGGAGTTACTGAAATTTCGAGAGCGGGCGGCGAACCCGACTGAGCATTGCGTAGGTAACCTTTGTTGCCTTTTTTCTCGTAATTTCTAGTTTCAGAAAACTTCCTTTTATTAGAATTGCACGTGTTAAGCTTAAATTCCATAATTGGCAATAATTCAACTCTGACCTAAAAATTGGCAAAACTAGAAGAACTTAGTGCATGCATCATATAATGTTTTGTTTGCATTATTCTTGCTAAATTCTTGCAAATTATTTTTATTGTTGAAGAGTGCTGGAGGCAAGGTACGTATCGCGTTTTAACGATTGCATTTAAGCATATAAGTTAGTTTGCATACAATCTTGCAATTGCCCCCCACTAAAGACCATTGTTTGACTATCTTTGCTAGATCTAAGTTAAACTATCTTAAGGGCAACTCCATAGGCAAAGATACGGTGGGGATTTCATCACCCTTCCGTGGCCCACAAATTCAATCCTAAAGTGTCACCTAAGCCTTAAATTTAAAATCATTTAGACATTGGCCCCTAAGGACTCGGACTCATTTAAGGAGAAGAATTGGTTTGACTTGCTATGACCTAAAGCCAATTGAATTTAATTTGGTGTCTAGAAAGTGTTTTTGTGTTGACGTAAGTCTTCCAAGCGAAGTGGTTGTCTAATTGGCACCGACTCTGTCGGAAGCGCCCCCACTAGCTATACACGGCCTGGCCAAGTTGGTTTGATTAGTGAGGGAGGTGAATCAAGCGAATCAATTCGACTCAACCAGTTAGGAGTCGTCTAGATCTAAGCGACACTAGGTCTAGGATTGTTTGAACCGTGCTTTCTTAGGAATTTTCTGACCAACCCTCTTTCTATCTTTAGAGTTAGGTTTCCTTTCTCATCTGAGTCTTCTTTCTCTTCTCACCTAAATTCTCTAGATTAGGATCCCTTTCTCATCGTTCCCCATTCTATTGTTTGTTTCCCTTTTGAAAAAAAACATAAAAAACGAAAAAAAAAATTGTAATTAATTCTTGAAATTAAATTTGGAATTTAAATTTCGAATTTGAATTCAAAAATTGATTCAACCCGGTGCACTCAGATTTGGATTCGGGACTTGAGTAATCGACTCTCACGAGTTCATCTAGATTCCAGTCTGGAACTTAGCCCCAATCCACCTGTTGCACCACCTCACCCAAATCCAATGGGTGAGAACGTAGTGGACCCGCCTGTTGCACAACCTATAACTCTGAGGGATCGATGCTATCCAGCGATGGCTGCTCAGCCATCGTGCATCGTTATGCCCACCATCCCGGGTCGCGACTTCGAACTTAAGGCACAATACATGAGTATGTTGCCTAAGTTCACCTCTAGGGAAGACCCATATCTCTTCCTTAGAGAATTTGAGGAAATCTGCTCTCTTATGCAATACCAGCATATCCCTGAAGAGGCAGTGCGTTTGAAATTTGTGCCTCTTGCACTAAAGGACGACGCTAAGAAATGGCTATATAGTCTAGCCGAAAGATCCATTAGAAGTTGGGCTGAGTTTGTTCAAGTATTCCTAAAAAAATATTTCCCCAACCATAAGACTATGAGGATTAGGAATGAAATTGTTGCATTCGTTCAGTCTGAGAGCGAGCCGTTCTATTCCTATCTAGAAAGATTCAAAAGTGTTCTGACCCAATGCCCTCATCATGGAATTCCGAGATGGCAATTATGTCAAATTATTTATGAGGGATTGACACCCACATCTAGGATTATGGTAGAATCCGTAAGCCAAGGGAACTTTATGTCAAAAAATGAAAATGATGCCTGGACTTTCCTTGAGGAATTAGCTGCAAACAGTATGCAATGGGACAATGCTAGAACGCCGCTTAACCCGAGTATTGGATCTAGAATAGCAAGTCAACCCAGACCAGGTGTCTTAGCTGTAGATGCGAACATAGTGGCTGAAGCAAAACTAGCTACCCTTATGCGCAGAATGGAAAGTTTAGAGCTACAAACCCAAAACCGAGTGAATCAAGCCTCGTCTATCCTTTGCTCTAGATGTGGTCAGACTGGTCATGTAATGGAGGATTGTGCGGAATGGGACCAAGTTAATGCCATGTATAACCATGCTAGAAATGACCCATACGCATCAACCTATAACTCGGGTTGGCGTAATAATTCCAATTTCTCATCAAACCAACAGGGTCAACCTCCTAGACAACAACCAAACCCGTATAACCAAAATAATACATCATCTGGGTTTAATAACAATAACGATCATGAGGTTAGGTTGACAAGCTTGGAAAATTTGATGAAAACTTTTATACAAACAACCAACCAGACCTTCCAAAGGCTAGAGACACAAGTCAGCCAACTAGCACAAATAGTAGGTGAAAGAGAAAAGGGTCAGTTTCCAAGTCAACCTGAGGTGAACCCTAGATCTAATAATTCATATCAATCCTATCAAGCACCTTCAGGAAATAACAACCCTAGACCGGTTCAAATGGTTAATGAGGAAGGACCGTTCCAACAAATAAATGTTGTAGTATCATTACGGTCCGGAAGACAGATTGATAATAATGTGGTAAATCCTAGAATGTCTACTCAATCTAGCCATCAAACTGCCACATATGACCTAACCATTGAACCCGACGTCCAATCTGAAACGCCCACCCCACCTACTCAATCTGAACCCGTAGTTCAACTTGAACCTGAGCGAGTCTGTCCCTAAAGCCCCATTTCCCAAAAGACTCAAAAAGAACTCAAGTGCACAAATAGAGAAAATCTTGGAAGTATTTAAGCAAGTTAAGGTGAACATTTCACTCTTAGATATGATTCAACAAATACCTGCTTATGCTAAATTCTTAAAAGATTTGTGCACTAAAAAGAGAAAAACAAACGTACCAAAGAAGGCATTCTTAACTGCAAACATAAGTTCTATTTTGTCCAACACATCTCCTATAAAATATAAGGATCCTGGATGTCCCACAATTTCATGTTCAATAGGAGATACTTTTATCAACAGAGCCCTTCTAGACCTTGGTGCTAGTGTTAACCTACTCCCATACTCTGTCTATGAGCAGATGAACCTTGGTCCACTAAAACCCTCTAAGACAACCCTTCAATTTGCTGATTGCTCTATTAAGAAACCAAGAGGTATAGTAGAGGATGTTTTGATCAAGGTTGGTGACTTCATTTACCCAGTGGATTTTGTCGTACTAGATACCGCACCTGTTGTAAATCCTAATCGACAAATCCCTGTAATTCTAGGCAGACCCTTTTTGACCACTTCTGAAGCATTGATAAACTGTCGAAATGGGCTCATGCAATTATCTTTTGGGAACTTAAAAGCTGAATTTAATATCTTTCATATTGATAGTGAGCCAGAAATAACATGCAATCAAAGTGATGTTGTGATGAAATCGCGTATCTATAATATTTCTGAATCGTCACAAAATCAAAAAGGAAGTAAGAAAAAGGGGAGGAATTCATCTACACACCCACCGTCACTCGAGCAAATAAGAGAACCAATTTATGTGAGGGGTGTGGAACCTGTAAATCAGGACGCTCATTGCAACATGGGGAACAATTCAACTGGATACATGCACCAATATGGTGTCATTCAATCCAGTTCTGACTATGGTTGACTTTGAGCAAATTCCATCCTTCCACCGCAATTCACCAAGGTAATAAGTGCATTTGCTTTATATTTGCATACATTGAGGACAATGCATGATTTAGGTGTGGGGGGGTGTTTATGTATATATTTATCTATATATTCTGTCTTTTATTTAAAAAAAAGAAAAGAAAAAATATATATTAATGTTTCATGACATAGCTTAAGATTGAACTGCTAAAACCCGTGTACAAATTGCATTGAGTTTTTGTTCCTTATTATATAGCTCTGCTTGTAGAAATTGTGACATAAATCTAAGTTCCAAAGAAATTACCCATTGCCCTTTAAGACATGTATGCACTTAAATTGGATGAATCAAATCTTTGAAGTGGTTGATAAAAAGCAGAGGTTGAGGAAAATATACCGGGAAGTGCGGACTTCTAATAGCAATTAAGCCTTGAGGAAAATAAAAAATAAAAATAAAGGAATAAAGTGAAGAAAACACATTTTGCAAAATGATTACAAAAGCCCAAGCCTTTGAGTCACTGGTCCGTAGGGGTATCTTGAAACCCGGTAACTTGAGTCTACCAGCTCGGGATTATCGACCAAACTCGCTACACGAATGCAAAAGGGTAAAAGTGTCAAAAAGAAAATGTGTTGAATCATGGAAGAAAAAGAAAAAAAAAAGAATAATACTCAAGGCCCAAAGCTAAAAGAATGATCCATGCCATGGTTGATCCGAATGATACTTCACCACCAGAGGAGGCGTGCAAAATAATTCAAGTGATCAACATGTGTAGAAGGGTTAGTGGTGTGAATGTTGGAGGAACAAAGACCAAGTCATATTTTTAATGAGTTAGATTTATATAATGAGCATGCAAAAATTCTTAGTGAGATGTATAAGGTTGAGGTAGGTATATTGAGAACTATTAATGAAACGTTGATTTAGGATTTTGTGGGTATATCCGCTGACAACCCTCAGGTGACAACACTCCTCCTCCTAGGAAACTTTGAGGTTTAAAGGCTTGTTGCACATGCTAAGTGCAACCGAGATTCCTACGAAAGTGAGTTAGGATTTCCTTGTTTTCATTTTTCTTATATTCTGTTTTGCCAGGGACTAGCAAAATCTAGGTGTGGGGGTATTTGATGCATTGCATACATTGCATCATATGTCTTTCATTTAGATTACTTTTACATCAATAAATGCTACTAAGGTATGTGTTTAGTCTTATTTACAGAAAACAGGGACCTGAATGTCCCGAGCATAAACGCATGCAAAAGACTCATTTCTATCATAAAGACCAAGTTCAAGATTATCGGGTTACGAATGGAAATGTATCCAAGCATAGAAGCATTCAAGTCCTAATTGCAAAAAGAACAAGGACTTAAGCACAAAAGTAGCCGGGGACTTGATTGACATCATTTCATGCTTATATTTGTACCTTATATCCATTATCTTACACCTAAGTAATGCTACGTGACGAGTTTTATGTTTAGTTTTCAGAAATAAAGAGGTTTGAAGAGAAGAACCATGAAAGGACCCAAAAGCAGGAAAAAGGACCTAATTGTGAGACCTGGGGACCAAGATGCAAGGGAGAAGGACCTGATCGTAAGACAGAAGGACCTAAGAGCAAAACAGGAAACTCCAAACCATCATGAGGAGTATTTTGTCAATTTGATTCGGGTCGGAGCTCCACTAAACAAGTTAGATGCATCCAAGACCAAGAAACACACCAAGGAAAGCCCACCAGAAGACCCAGACGGATCTGGGCTTGATAGGCCGCCAATTGGCGGTCTGGATCATGCAAGATCCGCCCCAACTTCTTCTAGACTTGTATTAGTGTTCGTTTAGGCTATCTTTGGTATTGGTTTAGTCCCACATCGGGGGATTGTCCCCGATTAGCTTTTTCCATGCTTATAAATAGAACACTTCACCTTCCATTGTAATTACCCATTGCTTGGTGGTATTCTCTCTACTAAGGAGTGAGCCTTGAAGCAATAACTCAAGGTGGAGAAGTATGCTACCTTCAATGTGAGTCATTGTTAATAAAAGTTTATTTGTTTCTTTTAATCTTGTTTTGTTATGTTGTTTGTTTTGTGTGGGTTGCTTTACTTTGTTTAATTTCTTGTTTAGTAATTTTAGTATCTTAGTTAAATGTTTTCTTTACTTAGTCTAATCAGTAGTGTAATGAGTAATGAGTAGTGCCATCCCCATTTGGGGGGTGGAGAAATATGTGATATAATTATGTAGTGTATTAAGTGTGTGTTATTTTTATCCATTGAGCTTTATATGATTTCCATAACCATCTAATGGGTCTCCACTCTTATCTTTGATATGCTAATGCTCTTGAATGAAGCTTAGCTTATGCTTTGATTAGTGGACCTATTTTATGGGGAATGATAAGGTTAGGATATGAATGAAGTTAATATTGGAAACACAATTTGTAATGTATGTGCTCTTGTTGCCTTTACCTTAGCTAATGTCTTGTATGTTTTAATGATGTAGTGAAATCTTAATTCATGTAGAGGCATAGTAGGGTATAGTCTTTATACTTGAGTTCATGTAGCTTCATTCCAATTATTGTCTTGTATGTTTTAATGATGTAGTCTTATCTTAATTCATGTAGAGGCAAAGTTGGATGTAGTTTTATGATTTCATGCACTACATGTTGTGAGGAGCTTAATGAACACACACACACACACTTCTTTATGTTCACATTACTTCTCTACCCCCTTTGGGGTTTAGTTTTATTGCTTATCTTCATTTCCTTTTGCATTCTAGTTTAGCATTGTAGTGTAGTTTAGTGTAACCAATCCTTTTCTCCTTTCTTTACCCCTTGCCTTCGCACAAACCAAGTGTCGACACACCTCCCAGTGGACGACCCGTATTTGCCACCGCTTCAACGCGGCCGTGGACTTGCGGTAGAAATATAAAACGATCAATCAAGTTTTTGGCGCCGTTGCCGGGGAGGTGCTCTGTCCAGACATTGGTTTGGACGATTCGAGGGGTTTTTAATTTTTTGTTTTCAGTTTGTCTTAGTTTCAGGGAACAATCTGATCAAGGGGAGGCTACTGGGAAAATCTGAGGACCAGAAGACCAAAAGGGACCGCCAATCAGCGGTTGTAGACCGCCAATTGGCGGCATGGTGAGAGCTTCTTTCCTTCAAACTTCTCATGATAGTTAGTGCTGTAATATGTGTTATCTAGGAGCCCTATTTTGCATGCTATGACTTCTAGTTTGCTCCCAGATCATTAATCACTCCCCCTTTAATCAACTTGGACCATAAAACTCAAAGCAAAAGATTAGACTTCTTGCCATCTAGGTCATGCACCATTGGTAGACCTTGCATGCATTTGTCTTTTCTTTGCTTTACATTTTGTCGTTGATTGTTGGCGTGAGGTACGTGCACCCCGATCTCTCATTCATGCATGTTTCGATCATGCATTAGTTAGTAAGGTGCATCGGGACAAGAGTGAGTTGAGCGTTTGATTGGAGTGATTGATTGCTAGATTTAAGCTCAAAACGCTACTAAGGAGGGGCTGTCCCATAAAAGATAAGGTGGGGGATTTCATCACCCTTTCCTTGGCCCCAAAAACCACTCTTAATAAAGCCTTAACTAAAAGCAAGTAGACATTGGCCCTAGGATTGCGGGCGCACTAGGAGAGTCATCTAGTTGAGACCGTCATGACCTGATCGGCGTTGCCTACCTTGTCGATAGTAGGAGGTACTGGATCTCCGGATCTGGTATCACTTGCTGGGCATTATGGTCCTCGTTGTAGGGAGGTGAGGCGTGTCAAGGCTAGTGACCTCGAAGTTAGGCGTCGTCTAGCCTAAGGACCCATTGCCTTACATTGTTTGAGCCATGCTTGCTAGTTAGGCTTCTACCTTCACCCTGTACCCTCGCTAGCTCTAGGGATTCTTCCCTTCTCCTCTGAGTCATCTTCTTCTCACCTTCTTCTACGTTATAGTCTCCTCCCCTTTACACTCTCTGGTAGCGTTTTAGGGTCGAGTCGAGCACTTTTTGCGAGCTTAGTCTCGTGGTGGTGAGAGTGGTCGACTCGAGAGTTGTTTGTTGAGATGGATGGTTACATGGGCGACCATTCATATCATTGTTGGGACCAGGATGATTCTCCCTGGTACTCCGGACCCATGCAACCTGGGGTGGCTCAGACGAACACCCCGTATGGTTGGGATAATCGCAATTGTGTGACTGAGCAATCTTCATATTGGGGTGATATGAGAGACGCACCGACGGCTAGATCTCCATCTAGTTATGTTGGATCATACTCTAGGCAACAAACTTTGGCCTCTTTCATGCATGCGGTAGACGACATGAGTGCACCAGTGACTCCAGTAGCCATACCGTGCGATTGTTGTGGGTTGAGTGGTCATAATATCGGGGAATGTCCTTATGTTCCCCCAGAGCCTGAGTATGAGCATACATTTTCCCAAAATGCTCAATATGACCATTACACATCCGCGTACATCCCGATAGTGATGGATTCATGGGGAAACAATTCTTATTCAAATTCTTATACTTCATATTCACCCAAGTAGCCTCCTCCCGAATACCCAGAATTCTACCAGGACCCCACTCCAAATCATTGGACTCATTCTCAGCCCATCAACACCCAACCCCAAAATTTCCCAAGCTCTAACTTGGACCCCATCGTTGACCGCATACCTGATTCCTTGAAACAAACTCTCCAAACATTCATGGAAACCACACAAAACTTACTGAAGTCCAACTTGAATTCCTTGCAAACCATGGAAATGCAAGTGAGCCAGATGACACAACAATTCCATGAACGTGAGGAGGGTAACTTTTCTTGTCAACATGAGGATTCATCTTTTGATATCGAACCACCACCACATCCACAAATTCAAAGAACAATCTTTCAAAGTCAAACTCCTAGTCAGTCTGAGGGACTTGGGGTTTCAATTCACGATCACTTGGTGGACGATTCGATCCCAATTGAGAATAACATGGACCAACTTCATTACGAGTCGGCACATGATTGTGCCTTATCTTCTTGTCCCGTGGCCCTTGAGCCACATGATCTTATTGTTGTACCTCCTAAGGACTCACCTCTGATGGAGCAAGAGCTCCCTAGTACCCTCAATTTCAAACAACCTGATGAGAGTTTGCCTCTCACTATTGTTCCTGATCATCTTGGAAATGATGGAACATCAAACAACTACATTGCTCATGAGGGTATTAGGAGTTCCTTGGAGGATACCTTGGGTATGAGACCCACTTCCTGTTCTCCTGGTGAGTTGGACATGCATAACGAGGTGCTTGACCTCGTTCCAACCCACCAGCCTGTTGGTTGGAGAGTTTGGATTGATGATCATAACTTCAGTTCCGCAACGGGAGAGATTCTTCTTCCGCCCCTTACTTCCCAAACTCTCGAGAGGTTCAAGCTCTTTCAGTTTGATCCTTTGAATGAGACGCCTTTGCGTCCAATTCACGAACCTCTCATTTCTTCTGGTGCTCTTTGTGAAGGGGGCCCACGCATGAGTATTCTGGCTCCGCGTGGTGTCATGTTCCCTTTCCAAGTGCATTGACCCACTCTTGAGGTTCCCATTTGATGTCTTTTGACAAATGAAGATGGGAACTTATGTTTGTACATAGATATATAAAAAAAAGAAAAAAGAAAAAAAAAGTTCAATAAAAGACTCCTTCAGTGAGCATCGATTGTTGTGAGCCCCAACCCTTGTGTATTTGGGCTCCATTTCTTTCACGTATTTGTACCCTTTCTTTAGCATCTCACAGGTTTTGAGGGAATTTGGGTTGTGTCCATCAACATAGCCATACACTTCCCTTTGTACTTCACGTTGGTGAGATCTCTCCTTTTTCATGCATAAATCCATGTCGTATCTTGCTTGCATTCATTGAGGACAATGCATGAAGTAGGTGTGGGGGGGTGTTTTACGTGTGTACATAGTTGAGTCTTTTTCCTTTGATTTTGTTTTCTTTTGTTTGCATTGTTAGGGTCATGATAGTGTGCTGCATTTAATATCGATATATCTGCTTGCCATGATCCTTGGGTGACTTGTCTTCTTTTGCTTGCCTAGTGCTTCAAAATTTTCACATTTCTTTCAAAATCTTCATGTGTTTTCGAAAGAAAATGTTTTGTGGGTTTTGCGTGTGTTTAGCATGTGCAAAACCGTTGAGAGGCAAAGTAAAAAGAAAGCTCCCAAAATTGTCTTGAACTTGATGCATTAGGATATCTAGTACTGTAGCTTTAGGATTTATCGAGTCGTTAGGATGCACCCCAGTTTTCCCTTGGGGGTGAGTAATCATAGGGTTTCAGTGCTCAAACATTTAAAGAAGTCCACTCTGAACCTAGTGAGTCAATAATTCGTGTTTGTTAATTTAGGAAGTTTGTTGTAGTCAAGGACCCTCTTAATCTTGTTGTGAGACATTAGTGTAGGGGTTTTGGTTCATGTGTAGATAAGAAATAAGTGAGTAGATGTTCTCTCTTCTCGCACGGCTCCTATCACTCGGGAAAGTAGGTCTGAGGGGACTTTGTGCCTGGTGCTTTCGAGTCATCTGACTTGGGATGCGCCGACCGAACTCCCGTTACACGGGTGGTAGGGATTGCCCTATGTGGAGATTTGGGGAAAGGTGTACGTGATAGTATAAGTCCTCATGGGCAATGATGCACGCAACCTGACCCTGGGAGAATGAAGCTCCAACTAATAAAAAGAAAAAAATTGTGTGAAAAGAAACAAAAAGAAAAAAAAATGGTAATGCAAATAAGAACCTTAATGGACCTTACACTTTGTATCACTTGAGGATCTTGAGGTTGTCCATGTCTTTTACTTAATTCCTTATTTAACTTGCACGAATGGTTTATTAGGCTAGGTGTGGACTGATTACCTATATAGAGTCGGCCCGTAGGATTACCGCGTCCATTGATCGACAAAATATTTCCAACGAGTCGAGGTCTAGATTGAATAATGCATCTTGTTCGGATTTTGTGGGTATATCCTCTGAAAACCCTCAAGAGACAACACTCTTCCTCCTTGGCAACAAGGAGGTTTAACGGCTTGTTGGACGTGCTAAGTGCAACCGTGATTCCTACGAAAGTGAGTTAGGATGTCTTGTTTTTCGTATGCTTTTTCCTTTCTTTGTTTTGCTCGAGACTAGCAAAAACTTAGGTGTGGGGGTATTTGATTGACATCATTTCATGCTTATATTTGTACCTTATATCCATTATCTTACACCTAAGCAATGCTACGTGACGAGTTTTATGTTTAGTTTTCAGAAATAAAGAGGTTTGAAGAGAAGAACCATGAAAGGACCCAAAAGCAGGAAAAAGTACCTAATTGTGAGACCTGGGGACCAAGATGCAAGGGAGAAGGACCTGATCGTAAGACAGAAGAACCTAAGAGCAAAACAGGAAACTCCACACCATCATGAGGAGTATTTTGTCAATTCGATTCGGGTCGGAGCTCCACTAAACAAGTTAGATGCATCCAAGACCAAGAAACACACCAAGGAAAGCCCACCAGAAGACCCAGACGGATCTGGGCTTGATAGGCCGCCAATTGGCGGTCTGGATCATGCAAGATCCGCCCCAACTTCTTCTGGACTTGTATTAGTGTTCGTTTAGGCTATCTTTGGTAATGGTTTAGTCCCACATCGGGGGATTGTCCCCGATTAGCTTTTTCCATGCTTATAAATAGAACTCTTCACCTTCCATTGTAATTACCCATTGCTTGGTGGTATTCTCTCTACTAAGGATTGAGCCTTGAAGCAATAACTCAAGGTGGAGAAGTATGCTACCTTCAATGTGAGTCATTGTTAATAAAAGTTTATTTGTTTCTTTTAATCTTGTTTTGTTATGTTGTTTGTTTTGTGTGGGTTGCTTTACTTTGTTTAATTTCTTGTTTAGTAATTTTAGTATCTTAGTTAAATGTTTTCTTTACTTAGTCTAATCAGTAGTGTAATGAGTAATGAGTAGTGCCATCCCCATTTGGGGGGTGGAGAAATATGTGATATAATTATGTAGTGTATTAAGTGTGTGTTATTTTTATCCATTGAGCTTTATATGATTTCCATAACCATCTAATGGGTCTCCACTCTTATCTTTGATATGCTAATGCTCTTGAATGAAGCTTAGCTTATGCTTTGATTAGTGGACCTATTTTATGGGGAATGATAAGGTTAGGATATGAATGAAGTTAATATTGGAAACACAATTTGTAATGTATGTGCTCTTGTTGACTTTACCTTAGCTAATGTCTTGTATGTTTTAATGATGTAGTGAAATCTTAATTCATGTAGAGGCATAGTAGGGTATAGTCTTTATACTTGAGTTCATGTAGCTTCATTCCAATTATTGTCTTGTATGTTTTAATGATGTAGTCTTATCTTAATTCATGTAGAGGCAAAGTTGGATGTAGTTTTATGATTTCATGCACTGTTTTTTTCCTTTTGCCAAATTTTGGATCAATATCCAACAAAATTTGGTCTTCGGGGTTTTAGCAAATTTATATTTCATAATGTTACGAACCACAATATAATATGAAACATATTATCATATATAATGTGAGACATTATACGCCATAATATTTTTACATGTCGTATAAATTTATTGACTATTCTAACCATGTTGTAATCACGACACATTTGATTTTAATATTTTACCACATGTATTTTAATAAATCATACAAAATGTAAAATCAATTTCCTTGTTTCCCAGTTCTGTGGTGTGACCCATAAGAGGATTTAAGTTATGTTGGCAATGATATAAAACACTTTATCTTGATCTCTCAAGCTAATTATAAATATGTAACTATACACAAGTTACATTGTGCACATAATAATTTCTCTTTATCAAGGGGACCAGCAGAATCATCTCTCAAGTGACGATGGGCAATGATAATCTTTTGACATATCAACTTTTCCATCACAAGTTATGTATAACCAACTAATACCTTTATCACTATACGTATTGATAGCTTTTGATAATAATCAAATCATACACTCCTTATGTGAAAATATATAAGTCTCATATCTTAGGATTCAAAGACACAATGAAATATTAATGAGACAAACACAATTCCATAATGTTTCATTTGTTAGGTCAATTCAATATATGAAAGAAACATTTTCTATTTCAAATGCTAATTTTGTTAAATATTTGTAGAGCTACAATATCTCTCTTAACCAATACGACAATCATAACTCAGTAATTAATGTCCCATGTTAATTACCATGATTGTGAATTACTTTTGATTTATGTAAACCATTATCTTAAAGAGCTCAACGGTAAAGGATCAAGAGCCTCTTCCTTAAGACTTCCAAAAGACGAATACATTAATCAAGGAACAAAATGTTCAATACATTCACTTCATAATAAAAGACATTTAAAAGTAAAACTTGTAGAACACATTCCTTTCAATCTCCCACTTGTTATCAAAGTTTTCTTTCACATACATTCTCAATGTATAAAATTATAATAACTAGGGTAATCCTTTCATATCACTCATCAAGCCACTCTACATTCTTCTTCAAACTCGATGAAATCACGGGTGACAAAGTACTTGTGATCAATGTAGTTCACTTTGTGATGTGATTTAGGATCCTTGATTTGCGAGATAGACACACTATAATCGCAAAATAGCTCTATCCATCCTTCTCTCAAAGGGACTACTCCAAGCTCTTCAAGGAACTTCTTGAACCACACTCCTTCCTTGTTCACTTTAGCGACAACCATCACTTCTGAAGCAGTGGTTGAGTCGACCGTAGTCGTCTGCTTCAAACTACACCAACTACACCAACTCATGATTGAGACCTCATATCATCTGGATCACTCATGAAACTTGCATCCGAATAGCCCTCGGCTACTAACTCCATTTGTCCATAAACAAGAAATTTATCATTGGTCCAATTACCTTAGAATATTATTGACCGCAGTTCAATGATTATGACCTACGTTGGATTGGTGATGGCTTGTCATGCTTAAAGCATACGTGACATCGGGTCTCGTGCAAGTCATCGCTTACATGATTGATCATATTGCTGAAGCATAAGGAATATCTTTCATGTACTCTAACTCCTTACGTGATATCACACGTTGAGACTTCTTGAGTTGCACACCCATACTCATTGGCACATTGCCCTTTTTGGAATTGTTCATGTTGAACCTCTCCAAGACCTTGTCAATGTAGGTACGTTGACTAGGTCAATGAGTCTATGGGGTCTATCTCGATCTATCGTGATTCCAAAGATGTATTGAGCCTCACCTATGTCTTTATCGAAAATGCAGATTTCATTGAACTTCTTGTTTGCTCTAGCAAAGGGATATGATTTCCCATGAGGAGTATGTCATCGACATATAAGATTAGAAACACTAAGTGGCTTCCACTGACCTTCTTGTATATACAAGGTTCTTCCTTACTTTTGACGAAGCCAATCTTTTTGACTTCTTCGTCAAAACGTTTGTTTCAACTCCTCGATGCTTGTTTCAATCCATAAGTGTATCGTTTAAGCTTGCATACTTTCTCGCTATTCTTTGGATATTCGAAACCTTGAGGTTATACCATGTACACATCCTTCTCCAAGTTCCCGTTAAGGAACACTATTTTGACATCCATTTGCCATATTTCATAATCATGAAATACGGCAATAACGAGCATAATCCGGATAGACTTGAACATGAAAATTGGTGAAAAAGTTTCATCACAATCAATTCCTTGAATCTGAGTGAAACCCTTCGCTACAAGTCTTGCTTTGTAGGTTGTCAAGTTCCCATCCATGTCCATCCTCTTAAAAACCCATTTATTTTAAACTACTTTCTTTCCTTGAGGAAGGTCAATCAAGTCCCATACTTGATTGTCATACATGGATTGTATTTCGGATTCCATGGCACTAAGCCATACTTTGGAGTCTTTCCTTTCAATTACTTCTTGAAAGGTCGAGGGATCATCGGTATTGAGTACCATGATTTCGTGAAGTCCCACATACATAACAGATTTCTTTCTCTCCCTCGTTGACCTTCTAAGTTCTATTGATTTCTTGTGTACTTCTTGAACTTCTTCCATAATTTCTTGCAGAATTTGTTTATGTTCAATTCTTGAACGAACACTAGGTGGGGATGATTGAGTTTCACTCACAACGGCTTGCGAGGGTTTCTCTCTTATATTCCCACTAACAAAAGGAACCTCGGTTGGGCCTTCATGATCTCGAATGTCATCATTCACATCATGATCTTGTAGAGTATCTTGAGTTTCCTCAAGCACAACTCTACTCCCACTACTGCTTATTCTTTCGAGAAATTCATTCTCCAAGAATACGACGTCCCTCTTGACAATCACTCGATTGGAGGTTTTATTGCAAAAGTAGTATCCTCTTGTCTCACGAGAATAACCTATAAAGACGTATTTATCCGCTTTTGGTTGAAGTTTGGTCGACATCAAATTTTTGACATAGGCCTCACAACCCCAAATCTTGAGAAATTTGAGCTTGGGTGTTTTACCACTCCAAAGATTATATGGCATTTCTCTACGGATTTGGATGGAACATTATTCAGTGTGTAAGCCGCAGCTTGTAGTGCATAACTCCAAAAATAAATCGGCAATTCCGCTTGACTCATCATTGATCGAACTATGTCGAGTAATGTCCTATTTCTTATTTCGAACACACCATTCCACTGAGGTGTTCCCAAGTGAGTTGTGGTATAATACCACACTCCTTTAGGAATGAGCCAAATTCGGCACTCAAGTGTTCACCTCCGTGATCGGTTCGTAGAGATTTGATCTTCTTATTGAGTTGGTTCTCTACTTCATTCTTGAATTCCTTGAACTTGTCAAAGGATTAACTTTTGTTTCTCATTAGATAAATATAACCGTAACGACTATAGTCATCTGTGAATGTAATGAAGTACCGATAACCATCTTTGCACTTGTACTCATTGGACCACATACATCAGAATGTATCAAATCCAGCAAGTCACTTGCTCTTGGATCTTTCTTCTTGAAAGGCGTCTTGGTCATTTTGCCCATAAGGAAAAGTTTGCATGTATCTAATGATTTAAAATCAATAGGACCAAGAAGGTTAGCTTCCTGCAATTTCTTGATTCGTTTGACATTGATGTGACCAAGGCGATAGTGCCATAAGATTGTATCATTCACGTGAGTTGTCTTAAGTCTTTTCTTATTGATGTTTAAGATTTGTCTATTATTCAATTCAAGCAAATAGAGTCCATTTCTTGTGAAAGCATTTGCATAGAAAATTCCATTCTTCGATAAAGACATGCAAGAGTTTGAAATATTTATTATAAAGTCATCCCTATCTAAACATGATACATATATAATATTCTTGCTAATCGAAGGTACATAATAGACATTCTTTAAACTTAAAATTAAACCACTAGATAATTGAAGATCCACGGAGCCTTGCGCAATCGCAGTGACACTTGCACCATTTCCGACCTTCAGAATCATCTCTCCTCTTGTGAGGTCCTTATATCCTTTTGTTGTTGCACATTAGAAACTATGTGAGCACAATATCCGATATCGAGTACCCAATCATGGACAGGGGTGACTAAATTTATTTCAATAACAAATATACGTTTGGCCTTTTTGGGGTGCTTACGCTCAATCACTCCATTGTCAAGGTCTTCATTGTACTTGGGGCGATTAGGCCGGATGTGTCCTTTTTCACCATAGTGAAAGCACTCTGTGATGGGAGTTGGAGCTTCCGAAGAATTCCCCCCGAGGCACTCGCATGAGCACCTCCTACTCCCTTGCCCTTGACTTGTGTATTTTTGGTGAATTTGCTTTTTACTTTACTTTTGGCGATCTTTCTATTTCCACCATGGATGGCTAGGACATTCTTGTCCCTACCTTTGCCCATATCAACTTCAGCCATTTTGAGAGCGTTATGAAGCTCCTCAAGACTCACCCATTTCTCACGCAAATGGTAATGCTTGATGACATCCATATAGGATGGGGCTAGAGAATCAAGAATCAAATCTTCCGTAATGTCATTCGACATCGGGTAAGAGAGCTTTTGTAACTTTCCAAGATATCCTTGCATCATGAGAAAATGCATGTACACAGATGTTCCCTCCTCCATATGGCACATTGATTGAACGTTTTATATAAACCACAAGTGCACGGCCGCGTTGAAGCGGTGGCAAATACGGGTCGATCCACAGGGAGGTGGGTCGACTTTTGGTTTGCTCGAAGGCGAGTGGGAAAGAAAGGAGAGAAAGGACTGATGATCAAACTACACTACAATGCAAAAAGGAAATGGAAGAGAAGCAATAAAACTAAATCCCATAGGGGGGTAGAGAAATAATGTGAATATAAAGATATGTGTGTGTGTTCAATTATGCTCCTCACAACATGTAGTGCATGAAATCATAAAACTAAATCCAACTTTGCCTCCACATGAAATAAGATAAGATCATATCATTAAAACATACAAGACAATAAGTGGAATGAAGCTAAATGAACTCATGTATAAAGACTAGACCATACTATGCCTCCACATGAATTAAGATAACACATTATCATTAAAACATACAAGACATTAACCAAGGTAAAGGCAACAAGAGTACATACACTACAAATTGTGTTTCCAATATTAATCCATCCATATCCTCACCTTATCATTCCCCATAAAATAGGTCCACTAATCTAAGCATAAGCTAAGCTTCATTCAAGAGCATTAACATATCAAATATAAGAGTGAAATCTCAATAGATGGTTATGGAAATCATATAAGGCTCAAGGCATTAAGATAATACACACCTAATACACCACAAGATCATATCACATATGTCTCCACCCCCCAAATGGGGATGGAACTACTCACTAATCATTACACAACAACCTACATTAAAATGAAACATTCTACTAAAATGAAATTAAACTAAGCAAGAAAGTAATATTAAAGAAGCTAAAATGACATAAAACTAAAGAAGCATGCAAGCATATGAAAGGAAATTAAACTAAGAAAGAAACAACATAACTATAGGAAAACATTTATTATTACTCACTCAATTACAAGTAGCCTCTCTCCACCAGGCTTTTTGCTTCAAGGCTTGAACTCCTTGTAGAGAGGATGGCCACCAAGAGAGAGATGGGGTATAAGAGAGGAGGGAGAGTTCTATTTACAGCCATAGAAAAGGTAATCCGGGACAATCCCCCAGTCTAGGACTAAACAAATATCAAAAATAGCCTAAACACATACTAATACATGTTTCCGCGAAGTCTTAGCGGATCCAGAGCGATCCGGACCCCCAATTAGCGGTTCCAGACCGCCAATTGGCGGTCCATAAGTTCTGGATCCAGCTGGAATTTGTTGTGGGCTTTTCTGGATGGATTTGTTGGTCCTTGATGCATCTACCTCGCTTGCTGGAGCTCCGACCCGAATAGAATTGTCAAAATACTCCCCATGATAGTGTGGTGTATTCTTGTTTGCTCATTGGTCTTTTTATCTTCCATTCAGGTCCTTTGATCATGCATCTTAGTCCTTGAGTCTCTCAACTCAGTCCTTTTCCTTCTTCTAGGTCCTTTCATGCCTCTTCTCTTCAAATCTTTATTTCTGAAATTCAAACATAAAGCTCGTTACGTAGCATTGTTTAGGTGAAAGATAATTGATATAAGATACAAATATAAGCATGAACTGATGTGAATCAAATACCCCCACACCTAACTTTTGCTAGTCCCGAGCAAAACAAAGAAAAGAAAAAGCATACGAAAAACAAGAAATCCTAACTCACTTTCGTAGGAATCACGGTTGCACTTAGCACGTGCAACAAGCCGTTTAACCTCCTTATCGCCAAGGAGGAGGAGTGTTGTCTCCTGAGGTTTTCAACGGATATACCCACAAAATCCGAACAAGATGCATTATTCAATCTAGACACTCGACTTGATGGACTCATTTTTATCAATCATTGGATGCGGTAATCCTACGGGCCGACTTTATATAGGTAATCACTCCACACACCTAGACTAATGAACCATTCGTGCAAGTTAATTAAGGGATTAAGTGAAAGACTTGGACAACCTCAACATCCTCAAGTGATACAAAGTGTAAAGTCCATTAAGGTTCTTATTTGCATTTTTTTCATTCTTCTTCTTTTCTTTTCTTTTTATTAGTTGGAGTTTCATTCTCCCAGGGTAAGGTTTTGTGCATCATTGCCCATGAGGACTTACACTATCACATACACCTTTCCCTAAATCTCCACATAGGGCAATCCCTACCACCCGTGTAATGGGAGTTCGGTCGGCACATCCCAAGCCAGATGACTCGAAAGCACCAGGCACAAAGTCCCCTCAGACCTACTTTTCCGAGTGATAGGAGCCGTGCGAGAAGACAGAACACCTACTCACTTATTTCTTATCTACACATGAACCGAAACCCCTACACTTAATGTCTCACAACAAGATTTAAAGGGTCCTTGACTACAACAAACTTCCTTAAAATAACAGACACGAATTATTGACTCACTAGGTTCAGGGTAGACTTCTTTAAATGTTTGAGTACTGAAACGCTATGATTACTCGCCCCCCGAATACTCAAGGGTTGGAACCCACAACAATCGATGCTCACTGAAGGTTTTTTTAACTATGTACAAAAATGGGCTCCCATCTTCATATGTCAAGGGACATCAAATGGGAACCCGCCATCTCTCGAGCCAAAAATGCAATTGCATGGGCTCGCAACATACAAAGTAGAATTGCTAGACCACTAAATACCCTTATAAACGTTGTGGTGGTTTGATGCCTCTTGAGAGTGAGCAAGATAGGAGGCATGAACGAGAGGTGAACCTCTGTCTGGTTGTTTGAAATGTAGGGTATCATGTGGTTGCTTCTTAAACCACATGGGGTCCTTAGCAGATACAGAATGAAGAGCATGTGGCCCAGATGCCATAAAAATTGTATCTTGTGGCTCAAGAGCCACATGATCAAAAGGATGTGGCTCAACGGCCACGTGATCAAAAGAGGATTGAACTCCTAGTAGAGAGAATGACCACCAAGAGAGAGATGGGGTACAAGAGAGGAGGGAGAGTTCTATTTATAGCCATAGAAAAAGGTAATCCGGGACAATCCCCCGGTATGGGACTAAACAAATACCAAAAATAGCCTAAACACATACTAATACATGTTCCCGCGAAGTGTTAGCGGATCCGGAGCGATCTGGACCGCCAATTAGTGGTTCCAGACCGCCAATTGGTGGTCCATAAGTTCTGGATCCGGCTGGAATTTGTTGTGAGCTTTTCGGGATGGATTTGTTGGTCCTTGATGCATCTACCTTGCTTGCTGGAGCTCCGACCCGAATAGAATTGCAAAAATACTCCCCATGATGGTGTGGTGTATTCTTGTTTGCTCATTGGTCCTTCTATCTTGCATTCAGGTCCTTCGATCTTGCATCTTAGTCCTTGAGTCTCTCAACTCAGTCCTTTTTCCTTCTTCTAGGTCCTTTCATGCCTCCTCTCTTCAAATCTTTATTTCTGAAATTCAAACATAAAGCTCGTTATGTAGCATTGTTTAGGTGAAAGATAATTGATATAAGATACAAATATAGGCATGAAATGATGTCAAATACCCCCACACCTAACCTTTGCTAGTCCCGAGCAAAACAAAGAAAGGAAAAAGCATACGAAAAACAAGAAATCCTAACTCACTTTCGTAGGAATCACGGTTGCACTTAGCACGTGCAACAAGCCGTTAAACCTCCTTGTCGCCAAGGAGGAGGAGTGTTGTCTCCTGAGGTTTTCAGCGGATATACCCACAAAATCCAAACAAGATGCATTATTCAATCTAGACACTCGACTTGATGGACTCATTTTTATCAATCATTGGACGCGGGAATTATTGGATTAATCTAGGATTAATAAGATATTTTCCCAAAGCACTAACACATGGCGCGACCCTATTGGACTACACATTTAAGGGTTTAGGGTGGAGCCATCTATATAAGGAGGGGAGCCTCCCATTGGATGAAAAACAAGTGTGCAAACCCTAGCCTCCACCCACCCTAGCTGCCACCTTCTCTCTCTCCCATTTCGTCCCTCCACCTCCACCATGCTCATTCCGTGGACTCTTGGGTTGTGGACTCACGCTCTTTCTCCAAGAGAGTAGGAGACCAACCGATGAAAAGGATTCCGTAAGGTGACCTCCGTTCTTCCTTCTGCTGCCACAAGTTCTCTCCAAGAAAGGTACTCCTGAACCTGTAGAATCGTTGTTTGCTAACATTGGTACCAGGGCCATCTCGGTTACCTTCGAATCCTCACCATGCTTGACGAATTTTTGTTTCATGATAATCTGATTTGAGATAAAAATTTGGTGGTTATGTTTTTTTGGACAAAGAAAGATAACAGAAAAATCAGCATTGCTTATTTACATGACGCGCATGTTATATATGTTGATTGTTCATGTTTTTTCTTTCAAATTCGTTTTTGATATTCTGGAAATGAAAACTCAGAGGTTTTTTTATTATCTTTAAATGAAATAATATGATCGTTTATTTAAACATATAAGTGGTGCATGTTTGTTGAGTTTTTTCTAACATGCGATTAGGGTTTAGACTAGGCTCTACTTGTTGCGCATGTTTTGGTTCATTAGAGCATGCATCTAGGGTTAGATTTTGCTCCTCCATTCTTGCGCATGTATGCATGGTTTAAGATGGATTTTTCCTGATTTTATTTCGAGCCAATATGATATGTTGCTCTCCTATCATTGCACATACATAGATGTGACCAGAATTCTGTTTGTTCTGTGTTGTTACTTCTATTCTTTGCGCATGTATTAGATAAAATCAGAAGTTATTTTCCATGTTGATTCTTCTAAATCATGCACATGTATACATGAAATCAGATGTCTATTCTTCCTGATTTTTTCCGAATTAGGGTTAGATATTATTTATTCTAATCTTTGAGCATGTATACATGAAATTTGTGTTAACCTTATCATGATGATCTTCTGTTTTTGCGCATGTTTTATATGATAATCGGTAGTTTAATTCTCTGATATTTTTCATGCTTGAATTATATGATAATGTTTGTATGTCATTTGTATATCATCATGCATGTCGGATTGCATGGATGGATAAAATGTTGTTATCTCTAATTCGTGTACATGCATGACTAGATCTCATGTTTGCTGGAATTTCGTGTATATGCTTGTTTATTTAGCATTTTTCAATATGAGCATGCATCTAGAGTAGATGTTTATTTCCATATGCATATCCATGATAATTGAGTTGCCTTGTTGCTCCAAAGAATTTCGGATATGGCTGTTTTTGGAGCATTAACATGCATGTGATTGATTGGTTTCCTTACTGAAAAATGTGCATATATGCTTGTTGTTCTCTTGAAAATTTCGAATTTTTTCTTTCCAATACAAGTAGCATAATTATTGTTGATTGCATGCTTATATTGATTAAGGAAAGATTGGCAAATTCTGAAATTTTTTAGAGCATATTATGGGCTGGAGTTTTGTTGCCTTAAAAGTATTTTTTGAATGCTTTCCTTTGATGCACATATATGTGTTGATCTCATTTCAGGAATTTTGGATTTTTTGGAATGATAACATGCATTTCATTTGAAATATTTCCTTTATGATTAAATCCACATACATGTCTTGATCTCATTGAGGATTTTTCCGGATTTTTCTTTCCTAATGCGAGTAGGATAATTTTTACGCTCTCATGATTATGTTGATTGGGGAAAGAAAAGAAAATTTCTGTTTTGAGATACTATTATGGAGATTGATTGGTATTTCCGTATACGTTTTTCTTATGCTCCATATATGCGTTGTTTCCTTATATATTACTTCCTTCTTATTCGAAAGTCGTGTACACTTTATTCATGCGTGTGATTGTGCTAACGTATGGAAATATTGCGCTTGTATGGTATGAATGGTGTCAATGGATCTGATTTATTTTTGCTGCCTTATTGAGAGTTGAGCGTAATTTCATTCATTCATTTCCATTTGCAATAGATATCACAATGACCTGTAATATTTATGGACTATAATAATTATAGACTGTGGACTGTTTATTGCCCTAGGGAGACAAGAAGCTCCTTTATTTTTATTATTGCGATATTATTGCTATAAGGCATATGCAGGTTCCCATCTACAATGCTAAATCCCTATGGGGGATCCTTAGCTCGATATGGAAGTAATGTAGCAATTAATTTCCGTGTGATCTTGATTGGAATGTTCTGAAAGGAACGTTTTTTTTTGAACTTGCATGCCTAGTGGGAGTTGCAAGGTAGAAGTGTTTTGTGTAAACCACCTTCCAACCGGCGGATAATTATTTATTTGCTACTGATTTGCCATGATTTATACATTTTTTAGGGTTATTAAATCATGATGGAGCGCAATATATGAATTGGTAAAATAGCTTTATTAACTATTGCATGAGGATTTGATCGAACGCTTTATGTTTTCCTTTGGTCTGAATGCTAAAGTTATTAAGTTAGTTTATTTTTTTATGACTATAGCGGCTCGTTGTATTTTATGCTAGAACTCATGTATCGCTGTGTGGTTTGTTGTCCTAGATTTTTATGGCTGCTCCAAAAGCATTGTCGCTGATCTGACTCGAGGAGATAAACTCAATGAATGAAATTACGATCTGTGGCATCGTAAAATTGAGTATCTCTTAGAGGATCAGGACATGTTAGAAAATATAACCCAAACTATGTCTCCCCCCGAGGAGGGGAACGCTGCGCAACATCACAGAAATATGGATGTCTATAATGCATGGAAAAAGAAAGACCGCATTGCTCGCATTACAATTCTGAGTTCGATGCGAGATGATCTGTTATTGCGGTTCAAAAAATTGTGAACTGCAAAGGCATTGTGGGAAGCTGTGAAGTTTGTGTACGGAGTGACCTCCGTCACAAGGGCCCGCCAGCTTGGGCTCATGTTTGATGGGTATAAAATGCACCAAGGTCACACGATGAGGCATCATATGACCGCAATGTCAAACATGATAAGCGAGTTGAGCGCTGCCAGTCGTGCTAAGACCAATGAGGAGCAAGTGTCTGCTCTCATCAGATCATTGCCTTCGAAGAGTTGGGAGCATATGAAGGTCCATCTGACTCATGCTGATGACATTAGGACATTTGACCAGGCCGCAAAACACCTAGAGCTGGAGGAGGACCGCATGCTTGCGGAAGCCCTTCTAACTGAAGTGTTTGCTGCTGAAGCTGGCGCTCCTCGGAGGAGTGCAGGTTTTAAGCGCAAAATAGATAGAGCTCAGGGTTTTAAAGGCAAGAAGGGTGCAAATAAAAACAAAACAGAAAACAAAGCTGGAAAGAAACGACCTCGAGGATCCAGAGGTGGGAAAAATAAGTCTAATGTGACTTGTTTTAATTGCCGAAAGACTGGACATTTTGCTCGTGAGTGCACTGAGCAAAAGGTAATTATTGTGTGTAATCCCTTGAATTGTAACGTGACTAGTTCTGTGATGCTCACTGATCACTCTCCTGTGTGGATTGTGGATTCAGTTGCCACGGACCACGTAACAAAGGATCGTTCTGCCTTCGTGGAATATCACTGTGTTCCAAGTGGGAGGCGAATAAACATGGCGAACAACACTAGCATTGAAGTTCTTGGAGTTGGCACATGCAAAGTGGCTTTGCGAAGTGGCCAGATCCTATTACTTCACGACGTGTTGTATGCACCAGCTATACGGCGAAATATTATTTCTGTTGTTGTTTAGATGAGACATGGTTTTAAAGTTGTTTTTGAGAACAATGATATGGGTTTATACCTTGTTAACATTTATTATGTACGTGCCTTTCTTTCAGACGGTTTTATTGTGTTGGACGCAATTTATGATTTCAATCATAACACTAGTGACTTTATGAGTCAAAGTTCCATGAATAATGATTCAGTTATGTGGCATGCTAGACTAGGTCACATTGGTGTTGACCGGATGAACAGGTTGGCAAAGGAGGGGGTATTAGGAGAATGCTCCAAATTTGAATTGCCGACCTGTGAATCTTGTCTAGCTGGAAAGGAAACTAGAAAACCGTTCGGAAAAGCCATTAGGACTACTTCTCCTTTAGAACTAATTCACTCGGTTATTTGTGGACCTTTGAATGTGCGTACTAGACATGGACAAAGTTACTTCATCACATTTATTGATGAGTACACTAGATATGGTCATATTTATCTTATTTCTCACAAGTCAGAAGCTCTAGAATGCTTTAAGAAATTCATGATCTTGGTAGAGAATCAATTGGATAATAAGATAAAAACTCTCAGAACGGACAGAGGTGGGGAGTATCTCTCCATATTGTTCAAGGAGTTATGTGATGAAAAGGGGATATCTAGACAACTCGCTATGCCTTATACTCCTCAACAAAATGGTGTTGCCAAGAGAAGGAATAGAACGTTGCTAGACATGGTTAGATCCATGATGGCGTATGCGAGCTTGCCAATTTCGATTTGGGGAGATGCTCTAATGACTGCTGCCTATATCCTCAATAGAGTTCCAACAAAATCGATTCCCTCAACTGCATATGAGTTATGGACAGGACGGAAGCCTGATTTTAGTCTGCTGCATCCTTGGGGATGCGCGACATACATTCATTCTACTAGTCACCGATATGGAAAACTAGGACCTAGAGGGGAAAAGTGTATCTTTGTAAAATACAGTAATCTCTCCAAAGGTTATGTTTTTATCGGGTTAGACGAGAATGAAAGAAGGACGGAACTGGAGTCTAGGGATGCCACATTCTTGGAAAATGTTTTTCCAACTCTTGCTGGAGCTATCAAAGAGTCAGTGGACTTCTTTGAACAACAAGATGAGGACGTTGCCACTCCACGGGATCAGGATCTGGAAGTTGAACATGAGGTTCCACCAGTCAATCCTAGTGGGAGAAGCAATGTGGAGGGTCTGATAGCTCTCACGGAGGATGTGCCATCAGATACCCATCTGCGTCGAAGTAAACGCGGGCTCATTCCTCGTAGGCGGTTTCGCTTAGAGGAAGAGGCCCTCATGATAGCTCAAGAAGAAATTGATTATGAATCATCTGGGATGACATTAATCGATGAGCAAGAACCGGAGACCTTGAAAGAGGCTTTGGAAGGTCCAAATGCGAAAGAGTGGTTAGAAGCTATAAAGGAAGAGTTGGCGTCGATGAAAGTTAATCGAGTCAGGGACTTGGTCGACTTACCGCCGAACTGAAAGGCCATTGGGGCCAAGTGGATCCTCAAGATTAAGAGGAAGGCAGATGGATCTATTGATAGATTCAAGGCTAGACTGGTAGCTAAAGGCTACACCCAAAGAGAAGGCGTGCATTTTGAGGAAACCTTTTCACCCGTGGTTAGGTTTGCCTCCATCCGCCTTCTACTAGCTATTGTAGCTCAGATGGATTTAGAGCTTTACCAAATGGATATAAAGACTGCTTTTATCAATGGAGAACTTGAGGAGGAGATCTATATGGATCAACCTCAAGGTTTTGAAGTCAAAGGACAAGAGCGCAAAGTGTGCAAGCTCAATAAGTCCTTGTATGGCTTAAAACAAGCGTCTAGACAGTGGAACATTCACTTCCATCAAGCTATATCAGAGAATGCGTTCTCTATGCTTGAGGAAGATCACTGTGTGTACGTTAAGAGATCCAATGGTAAATTTGTCATTCTGACCTTGTATGTTGATGACATACTCATGGCTGGCAATAGCAAAGAGTTGCTGAAATCCACTAAGGAGTGGTTGTCCTCCACGTTTGATATGAAGGACATGGGTGAAGCTAGCTACGTCCTTGGTGTCAAGATAGTTAGAAATAGGTCCAAGAGACTTCTGGGATTGTCTCAAGAGACTTATATTAACAACATCTTGAAGAAATACCATATGGACAAATGCAAACCAATCGACACTCCTGTTGAGAAGGGTTTGCACTTAAGCCTTGATAAGCATCCTGAGACTCCTGAAGAGATGGTCAAAATGAGCAAGGTTCCATACCCCAATGCTGTCGAAAGCCTTATGTACGCTATGATGTGTACTAGGCCAGACATTTGTTATGTTGTGGGCATGGTGAGTCGATGCCAGTCTAGCCCAAGCATGGAGCACTGGAAGGCAGTCCAGAGAATCATGAGATACCTCAGAGGAACGAGTAACTACATGCTGTGTTACCAAGCATCAGATCTCCGCCTGATTGGCTATAGTGATGCCGATTGGGCTGGAAACATTGATGAAAGGAAGTCTACCTCTGGTTATGCTTTCTTGCTGGCTAATGGGGCCATCTCGTGGTCCAGCAAGAAGCGAACCTGTATAGCCCTGTCGACTATGGAAGCAGAGTATGTTGCATGCTCTACAACAGTAGAGGAGGCAGTTTGGTTGAGGAGGTTCTTACAACATACTGGGCTAGTAGAGACATCGGATGAGCATGTTGTTGTCTATTGTGACAGCTTGGCTGCCCTTTGTTATGTGAAAGACCCCAAATATCATGGAAAGACCAAACATATACAGGTTAGGTATCATTTTGTGAAGGACATCATAGCGAGAAAGGAAGTTGTGTTAAGACATGTGTCTACTAGTCTTATGGTAGCTGACCCTCTTACCAAGGCTATAGCTAAGGACTCGTTTGTGTCTCATGTGAAGTCCTTAGGCTTACGCAGTCTGTGATGCATTGACATGTCTAACTTCCTTTTATGAGTGATTGTGTTTTCCTTTCGACTATATCTATTTGGTTGATGTAGTTGTTCTAGCATAAAATATTATTCTGTCAATAGGCTGAAGAATGCTCACTCACACGAGCATTCGCCTCTGGCGCATATGATAGCGAGCAAAGATGAGACTGATCATGAGGAGATCTTGTATGATAGATCCAGAGCAGTTCATGATAGGACAGTCGCCTTGATTAGGAATCAAGATGAGATCCTCTATGTTGGTGAGGATTGACATGAATGTTCCCACGATTCATGTGACCTATAGAAGCCAAGTGCGAGCATCACATGTGGCGCCAGGTGACACCTGTATGGTGTTAAGGCGACAATGATGAAGCTCGGGTTAGGCGCAGAGGGGGTGCGATGGGACTAAGACTTGTATGGTGTTGAGAGACAGACATACTGTTGTTTACAGTATGATCTACCATAACATGTTTGTCATACAACATGTGCTGAACGACCATTTGGAAGTGAAAGGATGGATCCCTGCTCCTTCACTGTGTGTGTCCAAGACTTGATTGTCATTAGTTGCCCTCAGTGACCTTCAACGACACCATCAAGCAAAGAGTTGATGTGGCTACTTTGGGATGTTATCTATAACCATGAGAGATTCGGTCTAAAGAGGCATCTTCGGGAAAGGAGTCAACTCTGAGTGTAATGGTGGTCTGGGGCGAAGGGAAAGGTTTAACTCGAGTGCACTAAAAGTATTTGTTGGGCCCAACTGTATTGGATACAGTAGCAAGTACCTTGAGGACAAGAAGGTATTATCTCCGAGGGATCGAGATACCGTTCATGTTAAGTGAGTTTCTGAGTAAACTTGGGGAACTGTGATGTGCATTTTGACTGCTTATTTGTTGTTTTATGAGGATGTTGTCATTCTGGCCTTCAAGTAAGGTTTCTAGTTTGAGACTCCTAAATTGCAGGTGCATCACCGGTCGCACG
Source organism: Triglochin maritima (assembly GCA_963682175.1). Classification (NCBI taxonomy): domain Eukaryota; kingdom Viridiplantae; phylum Streptophyta; class Magnoliopsida; order Alismatales; family Juncaginaceae; genus Triglochin; species Triglochin maritima. Next base: position 18,202,126 of record OY821785.1, read on the forward strand.
ACCCATTTGTCCATATGATCGGAGGAGTACATGTGTCGGGGACATCGATGGTCGTGTAACGAGGATACATGATCAGAGACTTGCGTATTGTGGATGTGTACTTGGAGAGAGGAGTAGTTGTATGTATCAGGGATATATACATATGTGTCGGGGACACATAAAGAGGTGACATATTGCCATTGTGTGACATGTATCAGGGATATATGCATATGTGTCGGGGACACAAAAGCAGATGCCATGTTGTTATCGTGCTGTTGTGCAAGTGGGAGATATTGGATTAATCTAGGATTAATAAGATATTTGCCCAAGTCAGATGACTCGAAAGCACCAGGCACAAAGTCCCCTCAGACCTACTTTCCCGAGTGATAGGAGCCGTGCGAGAAGAGAGAACACCTACTCACTTATTTCTTATCTACACATGAACCAAAACCCCTACACTAATGTCTCACAACAAGATTTAAAGGGTCCTTGACTACAACAAACTTCCTTAAATTAACAGACACGATTTATTGACTCACTAGGTTCAGGGTGGACTTCTCTAATTATAACCATTTTGAAAATTTGCAAACTTTTACTTTTTTCCAACTCTTATGATTCTCGTCGTTTTAATTAAGAGGGAATTTGTCCAATCCTCCTAAGAAAAACTCCCTTTTTCAAAACCGAGTGAGGGCTCTGGGTTTTGTTAAGAAAACTTATTTCATTTGATATGAGATATGATTGTCCATTGTATTCATGAACAAATAAACTTAGTCTTCACTAAGGGTGAAACTCACTTCATGTACTTATTCATGGCACAACAATGAATATCTTTATATCTCCCACTATTTCCAAAGATGGAGGAAGCTATCTCCAGCTAAGGGCGAGCAGAATATCACTCGATCAATGACTTCTAGTCGATAAAATAAGAAAGAAAGAACTTCTTAATTTATAGTTTGGACAATTAGACATTTTACATGTGATTTTAGAATTTAGGTGGTCATGCATACCTATCCTAACCATTCATTCAATCACATACATGTGAAGCACACAAACATAAATAAATCCATTAACACATTGGTGTGAGTTTATATGTTCTCGCGTTCTTGACGTTCACGCCTTCTTCTTGCACAATGGATGTAAAATATTGCAAAATATAAACATGCATCTCTCAATTTGAAAATTGTCTAGTGCAAGTCCTATATATAAAAGTCCTCTCATATGCATGCATATAAAATAAATAGCTTTTATATATACATAAGCCCCTGTGATAATAATAATAACAATAACAACAATGATATACACATATCATTCATTCACATATGGCTTCGATTGGAACATATAAACTCACTTATTCCTGCAAAAATGAACAAGTGCAACAATATGTACATATGCTATTCTACATTATCTAGTTGATCCTTCATCTCTCAATTAAATAATTCAAAATCATTTGAAATCCTTAAAGTGATTCATTCATCCATCCATAGTTCAACATATTAAAATATTTGAACCGAAGTTTATCTAAATTCCCAAGAACACTTCAAGGAAAAATAAACTTATTTGCTCCTTTTTGTTTTGTTGATTCCAAGTAAAATAATCATTTAAAATAAACGAAAATTTTACAAAATTAGACATAAGTCTAAAACTTGATCTTAATAATCATATGACATGTTCTAAAACATTTAAAACTCTCCAAAGAAAAATCCAAAATCGACAAAACAGTCCCATTTTCCCGATTTTCTTTGTTTCACCTTAAAGATAAGAATTAATCCATTAATCTCAATGGTTAAAATATTTACTAACATTACAAAATAATGTCGGAAAATAAGAAACTTAAAAATACATGATTACAATTTGATGCATCCATCAAAAATAAAAAAGAACTCGAAAAAGGGAAAAACTGAATTATTTAATTAAGGCAAACTAAATATCTAAAATAGCCTAATCAATGAATATATTAACAAAATGCGTTGATACCACTGTAGGATTTCGTGCCCTATACTTGTGTATATATATTTTTTAAATTTAACAAGCATTTAGGATTGATTTTCCTATTTTTAAATAATTGTATGTACAAAATTCATAATTGTATTTCAATATACGTAATAAACTATTTAATAATCATATCTCGGGGATTATCGAATCCCTTTTTACCAGTAGTAAGATTTGTTGCACTTCGGATCACCTCAGAATTCCTACAACTGTTTACCAGACTCGAAAAAAGATTAGAGAGATCAGAGCTAGCCAATCAATCTCGAAATCAAGGCTAGATTCTAGCTAATTACTCCTTTGATGCTCCTGAGAATTTAATCTCTCAAACACTCAACTAACAAGGAAGTTTTTGGATGAATTTGGTGGAGAAATATGGAGAGGATAATTTTTTGCATTCATGTGTACAAGGAAGAGAGGAGGGACCTATTTATTGAGCTTCCTCCATCCCACATCATGTGTAACCCACTTACACAAGATCCCTTGTTTTTAGCTCCTCTAAACCAATCATATTTTGACACGTAATCACCCCTTAACCTCCTCTGAGAAAATTGGAACAAATCCAACCCATGATTAAAGAAATTCTCATATTAATTTAGGCAAACAGTCGAACGAATCAGCCAACCGGTCGATCGTTAGGTTTTCTAGAAGAGGTCCTGATAATTTTGGTCGAACGAAATGCCTCACCGGTCGACCGTTTTGCAATAAGAAAAGTTCCTGTTACATTCAGTCGAACTGCACGTCCATCCGGTCAACCATTTTCAAAAAGAACAAGAAATTATTGTTCACCAGTCGACCGTTTTGCAAAAAAAATCAACCGTTTTGCACTATTTTTTCTCCTTTGCCAAATTTTTGATCAATATCCAACAAAATTTGGTCTTCAGGGTTTTAGTAAATTTATATTTTATAATGTTACGGACTACATTATAATATGCAACATATTATCATAATGTTTCATTTGTTAGGTGAATTCAATATAAAAAAGAAACATTTTCTATTCATATACTAATGTTGTTAAATATTTGTAGAGCTACAATATCTCTCTTAACCAACACAACAATCTTAACTCGGTAATTAATGTCACATGTTAATTACCATGATTGTGGATTACTTTTGATTTATGTAAACCATTATCTTTTAGAGCTCTACGATTAAGGACCAAGAGTCTCTTCCTTAACACATCCAAAAGACGAATACATTAATCAAGGAACAAAATGTTCAATACATTCAATTCATAATAAAAGATATTTAAAAGTAAAACTGTTAGAACACATTCCTTTCAGTTACAACTTAAGTAACAACTTTGCTCATTTTAAGAAAAATAGGTACTTCTCTCTAAGACATCAAACAACTTTCCCAAGATGAGACAACTTAATTAACAACAAATGATTATTTTTGGTGTTAGATCATTAATATGTAATTCAATTTAATTTGGTATGTGAGCGTACATAGGGACGAGTTTGTCCCGCTCGGGACGCAAGTGTCCCGAGCACAAAGACTCTGTCCCACATACGCATAGGGACGAGTTTGTCCTGTTCGGGACGCATCATTCAAACAAACAATCCTTCCACATGGGAGGATTGAAACCACGTTATGGTTGACGGGACAAACAAACGAGTTGAAAGCATCACATAACAACCTGTTACAATCTAACTTATCTGCACAATCAGACTGGACAAACAAACTTCTTTGATGGTAGCATTGATTCAGGATAAACGAGTTGTAAAAATCACCAAAAGTGCTGGGTAGTTCGACCAAACAAGTTGGTCGTTCGGTGGAAACGAGCTGGGTCGTTCGACGAATTGGGTAATTCGGTCGAAACAACCTTATGGAACAGTTGTTACATTCAAATTTAAACAAGGAAAACAAGTTACAAACCAAGTTGTTACAAGTTAACTTGTATGCACACGAACATTGAGATGGAACAAACAAACTTTATTACATGGTCGGATTGAATCAACAAAAACGAGTTGTAAAAATCACCAAATGAGTTGGGTCATTCGACCAAACAATCTAGGTTGTTCGGTCGAAATGTTCTGTGTCGTTCGACCGAATAAGCTGGATCTTCGGTGGAAACGAGCTGTAACAACTTGTCGAATATGAGACAACTTAATTAACAACATATCCAATTGTAAATGATTGTTGTTTTAGAGTGTTAGAACACTAAAATGTAGCTCAATTTAATTTGTTAAGTGAACTTGTTACGAGTTAACTTGTAGCACAATGAGATAGGACAAACAAACTTGTTACATTGTAGGATTGAATTAAGATAAACAAGTTGTAAACATCACATGATAACTTGTTACAAGTTAACAAGTTTACTTGTACAAACATTAAACATTGAGATGGGACAAATAGATTTGTTAGATGGTAGGATTAAATGAAGATAAACGAGTTGTAAAAATTACCAAACGATCTGGATCGTTCGACCAAACGAGTTGGTCGAAACGAGCTGTAAAAATTACGAAACAATCTGGGTCGTTCCACCAAATGAGTTGGGTCGTTTCACTTAATTAACAACATGGTTAGTTTTAAAAAAAAAATACTTCTCTCTAAGACATGAAAAAACTTGTCCAATATGAGACAACTTAATTAACAACATATCCAATTGCAAATGATTGTTGTTTTTGAGTGTTAGACTATTAATATGTAGTTCAATTTAAGTTTTTAAGTGAACTTCTTACAAGTTAACTTGTACGCACATTGAGATGGGACAAGCAAACTTGTTACATGGTCGGATTGGATTAAGATAAACAAGTTGAAAACAACACATGAAAACTCGTTACAAGTTAACAAGTTTACTTGTACAAACATTAAACATTGAGACAATACAAAGTAACTTGTTAGATGGCATGATTGAATCGAGATAAACAAGCTATAAAAATTACCAAATGACCTGGATTGTTCTACCAAATGATCTGGGTAGTTCTGTCAAAATGACATGGTTCGTTCTAGCAAATGATCATGGTCGTTTTGATTTAATTAACAACTTGGCTAGTTTTAAAAAAAACTATACTTCTCTCTATGACATGAAACAACTTGTCGAATATGAGACAACTTGATTAACAACATATTCAATTCGAAATGATTGTTATTTTTGAGTGTTAGACCATTAATATGTAGTTCAATTTAATTTGTTAAGTAAACTTGTTACAAGTCAACTTGTACGCAAAATGAGATGGGACAAACAAACTTGTTACATGGTAGGATTTAATTAATAATAACAAGTTGAAAACATCACATGACAACTTGTTACAAGTTTAAAAGTTTACTTGTACAAACATTAAACATTGAGTTGGGATGTTAGATGCTAGGCATGAATCAAAATAAATGAGCTGTAAAAATCACCAAATGAATTGGGTCATTTCGACTAAAGTAACTACTTAAAAAATTACTTCTCTCTAAGACATGAAACAACTTGTCCAATATGAGGTAACGTAATTAACAAGCTATCCGATTTCAAATCATTCTTGTTTTTGAGTGTTAGACCATTAATATGTAGTTCAATTTAATTTGTTAATTGAACTTCCAATGTTCCATTTGTGAATTATTTGTGTTAGGGAAAATCATCTATTTTGAAACAATCTTATGACACCGTTATTAATTCAAATTGAATGAAGACAAACGAGTTGAAAACATCACAAACAAACTTGTTACAAGTTAACTTCTACGCACATGAACATTGAGATGAGACAAACAAACTTGTCACACGGTAGGATTGAATTAAGATAAACGAGTTGAAAACAAGTTGGGTCGTTTGACAAAATAAGTTGTTTTATTATTTCATTTGGTTTATAACTACTAATGGAAGTTGGGCTACTAATTACTAATTTATACACATTTAGTCCTAATTAGTAGTTTCTATCACCCGACCCAAACCTATCCCCATTAGACCCCGACTAGTTAGGCCTAACCTATTAGACTCACACCCTAACCGAATGTAAGCCAGTTAAACGCACACTCAATCCAAACTTGACCCCATTCTCCATAGCAGGACATACTTGACACTATGCAGGACACACTTCCATCCGTAGCGGCACACTAACTTCCACCCCCCACATGGACAGGTAAGTCCCCGCTCCGGAGAACTCATTCCACTCGTGGGACTACTTAGAGCACTCACGGAGGCTCAGTCCCCTCGGGGGTTGGGATAATAATTTCCACCCACACCCCACTGCGATGAGTAACTCCCTTCTCGGGACACTCATTCCCCTCGTTGGACGACCCAGAACTCTCGTGGAGTCTCAAACCCCTCGCGGGATGGCACAATCCTCTCGTGGGATGGTTACATTGAGCAACAATACATTACAAAGAAAAATCACATTCTACACTACAAGACGAAACTTTACGTAAATATATTGCAAAACACTCAATTGCCTTGAAACACTACATCTTTTATATTAATCTAAGCAGAAAAGTGCAGTACAACAAAATTGATTGTTCAATGCCAAAAAACCTAAACAAAAACATCCTAGTCTAAAACATCACCAAATAAAGTGGCTCATTTGATACAACAACGTAGGTTGTCCGGTCAAAAGAAATCGGGTAGTTACAAAAAACAACTTGGGTCGTAACACAAAACAACCTCGGTCGTTTGACCTGGTAAACCTGGATCGTTTCACGAAACAACCTGGGTCATTTAACCAAACGACCAGGGACGTTTCACAAAACAACCTACGCAAGATTGGTGTGTCACAACTCTTTTAGTAGACTCTATTAACTTCCATGATATTTGAAAACCTTGCTTGGAGTCTGCACCAGCCCATATGCTGAAATTTGAATGGACGAAACTCTCCATGTTTGGATGCAGGGATTTAATTAATCCATTAATGTCTTGTCCCAACACGTTATTACCAAAAAAACCATTTGTCATGCACCCTCAAATACCATTCACACGAGTTGAAGAGGCACAAAACAAACACAATCCCAAAACTCTCCATCTTCCATGTTTCCCAAACAATCCCCCTCGCTTCTGCGATGCTGGCATGAAGCCTCTTCCAATAAATCATAAAACTATTTCTGCGGGCTTCAGTACCTCTAAGCGTGAGCAAGTTGGTATGTTTGACTCGTGCGGTCCCTCGTATTTTTGTTGCCCGACTCCTCCAAATACGACGATCTTTTTTCATTATTTTCCCTTTTTGTTCTTTCCCGTTTTTCCCTTTTTTGTTTCTATTACATGCGTTTTGTTTCTTTTGGGCAAGACGACTGTCGTTGCACTATTTTGTGTATGAGGAATACGCTGGCCCATCCCCCAAACAGTAACCGCTCTCTTGTGGAGTTCCTTCTTGAATCCGTCTTTAACCTTTAGGAAATCACAACCTCCATTTAGACAAGGTGTCAAGGAGCACAACCTTTAATAATTATGGATTAATGTATGATTGACATAATATCATGCATATATTCGTGTCTTATATCCTCTATTTTGAATCTAAGCAATGCTATGTAATGAGTTTTATGTTTAAGTTTTAGGAATAAACATGTTTGAGAAGAAGAGCCATAAAAATGACTTGAACGTAAGAAAAAATACTGAATTGTGAGACAAATGGACTGATATGCAAGAGGGAAGGACCCGGATGTAAACCAAAAGGACCAATTAGCAAATCGAGAAACTCCACACCATCATGAAAAGTATTTTGGCAATTAGATCCGGGCCTAAACTCTAACAACCAACTTGGGTGCACTACACAAGAAGAAATACATCCACCAAAGTCTCATCCAAACCAGGACTGGATCCAAGCAATCCAGATCGCTAATTAGCAGTTACAGACCACCAATTGGCGGTTGGATTTGCTCTAGATCCGATTAGACTTAGCTGGGTGTTGTATTAGTTTGTTTTATGTCCATTTATAGTATGCCATTAGTCCTACATCGGGGGATTGTCCCCGGTTACCTTTATTCATGCCTATAAATAGAACTATTTTTCATCCTTTGTAATTACTCCTCTCTTGGTGGCCATTCTCTCTACTTCGAGTAAAGCCTTGGAGCAAAACTCTAGTGGAGAGATGTTACTTGTAATGTGAGTGAGCAATAAAAGAATGTTTTGTTAGTTTCTTTTAATTCTTGCATGCTTAGTTAATTTTGTTTGTCTTAACCTTAGTATAATTAATTAGCATGTTTCCTTTTCCTAGCTTAATTAGCATAATTTCATTTTGTCTCCTTTTCTTAATGGGTAGTGAGTAGTTCCATCCCCCTTTGGGGGTGGAGTTGATGTTTACACATGTCATGAAGAATGGAGTGAATGCTATATTTTTCTTTATGTGATGAATGTGGGTATGCTTGTTTGACTAAAAGAGAATACTTAACTTCATGGTTTCTGCCATAATCGTTAAGTACATCACATGCTTGTTTAAGTTCTTAATAACAAACTTGTTTATGCTCATATTAATCAACTAGTTTTGTGATTTGGATGAAAGGTCTTGCCACAACCATTAGGTACTTCCTATGCATAAAAACACAACCTACACTTGTGCTCTATTTGAATGCATTCCTCACCACTTTATTTCATGTGTACACACACTCCACTCCTTGGGGATTTCTCTTCCTGAATTTCAGCTTGCGTTTATAGTCACTTAGTTTAGTTTGATTTCTTCTCGTGCTTTCATCTTCTTTGTTTGTTGCTTGCTAGTTTCGAGTAGTTTAATTAGTATAATCACACTTCTTCTCCTCTCCTTTTCCACTTGATTTCGGATGAACTAGAGTCGACACAACTCCCTGTGGATCGACCGAAACTTGCCCCGTCTTCACCGACGGCGTGGACTTGCGGTTAAACTTAATTCAATTTATGTTGGCAGTTTTTTGTTTAAAAATCCCTTTTTGGACAAATTTTATTGGGATTAATTACTGGTCTTTTTGTGTTTTGTGTTTCGGTACATAAAGGGTGTACCATCTTTTTGATTGATGTTGCTTTGTTTGAGTGGCCTTTGCTGATCATTTTAGCCCTCATGCGCGCAGACCATATTCTTTTAAACAATGTTATTTGATCCTACAAAAGTTTGGAATGTAAACTATTCAAACGTAAATTGCGTAAGTGTTTGATATTCGTTGGATGAACGCGTCGTCCAGGATTTACTTAAGCAACACGAAGTCTCTACCATTATGTTACTCAATTCTCATGTTACCATTAACTTCAATTTTGAGTTCCTCTTAATAGGAAAGAATTAACCAACAATTAGATTACTGTTATGGTAAGCATGAAGTGCCTCAGTTTGCTTGTTTTAATTAGATATAAATAGCGGTTCCAGATTCATGATTGTATAGTTACTAATTAGATAGAAGCAACGGCCGAGAGAGGCAATGTCTGTTGATGTTTTGATGTCTTTGGATTAGTTCGTACATGGGTAGAACTTTCATAAATTTGTTGAATTGAAATTGTAAATTATAAAAATTTGGGTGTATGCAAAACCTGGCAAAAGAGATGCTCTGATGGCTGATGAAGCTGACAAAGAAGCTAGTACGAGCTCCAATATCAAAATCTCCTGCTATAGTCTGCCTAGTTGGTTGTCAACTTGTGATGAACAACGACCAAGTTCCAGCTTCCTTAGTTGGTGGTTAGTTGAGGACTACGACCCTATTGATGGCAGTAACAATTAGATGTTGATGGTGTTTGCTAATTTATGTTGAATCTAATATAGTACATTGTAACAATTTTGCCTTATCCCTGACTTTGCCTGCAATTTTGAATGGTTCCTCAACATGAAGCATTTTCATTTTGGATGCTCGATGGTTATGGATTGATGTTTTTGAAAGGGGCAATTTTGACACGTCTTTTAACATTGATGTTTTAATATTGACGAGTCTGTCCCATCCCATGAGGCAAACGTCAGAAGTCTGTCCCACTCAGGACGCAAGTATCCCACTCAGGACGAGTTTGTATTTGTGCTACTCGGGTATTTGTTTCTTAAGGGTTTATGTAATAAAGAAGAGAAAGGAAGTGAAAATGACCTAAATGCAAGAAGAACATACTGATTTGGAAGCATTCTAGACTTATTTGTAATACTAAAAACAGGATTGCAAGTCAAGAAGGACTAGGTGAAAACTCAAAGGGACCTGATCGTAAAGAAAATTTGTTGGTTGCGAAAGTCCATAATCACATGAACCTAAGAAGTAATTCAACAACTAATATAAAATTGGCTCGAACCAACAACTCCCGGTGCACCCTACGTGTTAAATTAATCAACTAAAGCTTTCGGTAAAATTTAGGACGGATCGGAGCCAAAAGATCTGCCATTGGTGGATCCAAGTATGCCACTCACGGATCATTCTAGTCCATTTGACCCCAAATGTCTGTAGTAGGTCGTGTTATCGCGTCATAGCACTCTGGAACATCCAGATCTGATATTACAACCATCCGATTACACCTATATTAATCTAGAATATCTAATCTTCTATAAATACACTTGTAATGTCTCCTCCTCTCTTCTTCTTCTCTCTTAATATCATTAGGATAGGTTTATTTCTTGCTTAGTAGTTTAGTAGAAGAGAGGAGAAGAACACTTGTAATCTTTTCTTCATTAATCAAAGTTCTGTTGTTTATTTCTTGTTTAATCTTGTCTTTTACTTTTTATATGTTGTTTGTACGTTGTGTCTTTGGTTAATATGTTGATTAGTGAGTAATCCATCCACATTGGGGGTGGAGAATGTTGTGAAGTGTGAATGTTGTGAGATTGACCTGTGTTTTAATCTTAATCTTGGAGCTTCACATGATTTCCATAACCATTTTGTTTGGTTTCTCACTCTTGCCCTTCAAGTGTTAATGGTCTTAATAGATGCTTAGCACATGTTTTAGTTAGTGGGCCTACTTTATAGGTACTGATGAGTAGAGGATAAGATTGGAGTGGGTAAAGAGATAATGATGGCATGTGGCAGCATGTTCTCTTGTTGGTCTCATCTTGATTAATGTCTTGTATGTATTAATGATGATGTGAAATCTTAATTCATGTGGAGACATGGTTGGGGTTTTTGGTCATTATGGATTCCATGTAATGCATGTCATGAGCACTAAATTGTAGACACACACAACTCACACATCTACACTTTTGCATTCATTCTCCACCTCCCACGAGACTAGTTTTTGAGTTGATTCGCATCGTGTTTGTCACTTAGTTTAAATACCCTCATTCTCTATCGCCTTTTCTCTCCCGTTCGAGTATGGTGGGAAGAACGACACACACAACTCCTCGTGGTACAACCCGTACTTGCTGCATCTTCACCGATGTCGTCCACTTGTGGTTTTGAACTTTAATTTTGCCAACAAATTTTTTGCGCCACTGTGGGGGAGTTGGTCATCGTCGTTGTTGCTCCCACAATTTCAGTGATTTTTTTCTAACATTTTCCTTTTAGTTTTGTTACTGAACTTCACTAAGGAATAAGAGCACACAAGAGGAGCTTTGGGGACCAAAATCCCCAAACCATCTTCCAGTGGCGGATTTGGTGAGGTATTTTGGTTTCCTGTTTCACCAGTAGATTCCATTTTCTATTAATAGTTGATATCTGACACTTTCCAGTTCATATATGGTTTGTTTTGATCCCAGAAATTAATTTAATATTCATATTCCCCTCTTTAAGACAACTTGGACATTAAAACTCAAAGCAAAAGAGTAGATGAATGCCATCCATGTCATACACCACACATAGAGCCTTGCACGCATATTGTATGTCCTTTGATTTACTTTCTTGTTGTCGATTACTGGCGTGAGGTACAACACCTTCTTCACTCATTCATGCATTAGCATGCAAGCATTAGTTAGTAGGGTTGCATTGGAACATGCGTGAGGGGAGTATTTGATTGCAGGGCTTGGTTGCTAGTTTAGGGATCAAAATACCCTAAGGGATGTTGTCCTATAGAAGAGATGGTTGGGGATTTCATCATCCCTTCCTTACCCAAAAAATCACATTAAATCAAAATTCAAGTATACATTGGCTCCTAGGATTTGCACGTACTTAGGAGAATAACCCATTCTCGACGTCATGGCCTAGTGTTTTAGAGTCGAGTCGAGTACTTTTTTGCGAGCTTGATCTCGTGGTGGTGAGAGTAGTCGATTTGAGAGTGTATTGTCGAGATGGATGGTTGCATAGGCAATCATTTATTTCATTGTTGGGACCAGGACTACTCTCCCTAAATACCCAACCCATGCATCTTGGGGTGCCTCAGACAAACACCTAATTGGGTTGGGACAATTTTAATTGTGTAGCTGAGCAGTCTTTAGATTGGGCTGATATGAGAGAGGCACCAACTGCTAAACCACCCTCTAGTTGTGTTGGATCATACGTTAGTCAACAAACAAGTCATTACAAGAAACTTTGGCCTCTTTCGTGCGTGCGGTAATGGTATGACTCGATCGGTGGTTCCAAAACCCACGTGAAATGGCCATAGTGGTTTAAGTGGTCATGTGTTTGAAGAGTGTTTGTATGTTCATCTCGAACCTGAATATGATGATGCTTTTCTCCAAAGTACTCATTATGACCCTTATGCATTCGTATATAACCTAGGGAGGACATATTCACGGGGAAACCATAAAAATACTTAGTATCATACATCAATCCCGCACTAGTATCCTCCTCTTAAATACCCAGAATTCTACCAACACCCAACTGCTAACTATTGGACTCATTCTAAGCCTATGAACACCCAACCTGAAAATTTCCAAAATTCTGAGTTAGGACTCATAGTTGACAATTGACTTGATTCCTTAGAACAAACCCTCTAAATGTTCATGCAAACCACTTAATATTTGATGAAGTCCAACTTAAATTCCTTGCAAACTCTGGAAATACAAGTAAGTCAGATGGCACAACAATTAAGTGAATGTGAGGAGGGTGGCCTTTCTTTTCAACATGAGGATTCATCTTTTGATATCAAACAACCACCACATCCAAAATTCAAAGCACAATCTTTGAAAGTCAAACTCCAAGTCAGTCTGAGGGACGTGGGGTTTCAATTCAAGATCACTTATTGGAGGATTCGTTCCAAATTAAGAATAACATCGACCAACTTGATTTTGAGTTGGCACAAGATTGTGCCTTATCTTTTATTTCCCGTCGCCCATTAGCCACATGATCTTAATGTTGTACCCCTTAAGGACCCATCTTTGGTGGAGCAGCAACTCCCCAATACTCTTATTTTCGTAAGACCTAATGAGGGTATTGAGAGGTCCTTAAAGGATATCTAGGGTGAAAGACCCACTTTCTGTTCGCCTAGTGTGTTGGGTAAGCATAAAGAGGTTTTTTAACAAAGTTTGGACACACTAGAATGTTGGTTGGAGAACTTAAATTGATGATCATGATTTTAATATTGCAACGCGGGAAAGTCTTATTTTGTTGAGCCATTGTTGCCAAACTCTTGAGAGGCTCAAGCCCTTTCAGTTTGATCCTTGGAATCAAACATCTTTGTGTCAAATTCATGAACATCTCCCGATATCTGGTACACTTTGTGAGGGGGTCCCACACATGAGTATTTTGGCCTCACCTGGTGTCGTATTCCCATTCGTGGTATATTGATCCACTATGAGGTTCCCTTTCCTTGTCCTTTGTTAATGGACGATGGGAGCTTCTTTTTGTATATAGTTATATTAAAAAAACAAAAAAGGTTGCCATGCCACTTCATAAGGATTTAAGCTCCATTTGTTATCTTGTATTCCCTTCTTGAGTATCTCATAGGTTTTGGGGAATTTGGGTTTATATCCATCAATATAAACATTAACTTCCTTTTGCGCATCACGTTAGTGAGATCTTATTTTGTTCATGCATAAATCCATGTAGTATCATACTTACATTCATTGAGGACAATGCATGAAGTAAGTGTGGGAGGCACTTTACGTGTGTACATAGTCGAGTATTTTTCTTTTTCTTTTGTTTTTTTTTGTTTGTATTGTTAGGGTCGTGATAGTTTGCTACATTTTACATTGATATATCTTGCTATACCATGATCCTTGGATGACTTGCCTTACTTTGCTTTCCTAGTACTTTAATTCTTCCATTCTTTCAAAATCTTCATGTGTTTGTGAAAGAAAATGTTTTGAGGGTTTTGCGTGTGCTTAGCACTTGCTAAATCGTTCAGAGGCAAAGTAAAATGGAAGCTCCCAAAATTAGCTTGAACAGGATGCATTAGGATATCTAGTACACTGACTTTAGGCCTTATCTAGTTGTAAGGGTACACCGCGGTTTTCTCTCGGGGCTAGAGTGATCACAGGGTTTTAGTACTTAAACAACCAAAAAGTCCACCCTGAACCTAGTGAGTCAAACAATTCGTGACTGTTAGTATAAGAATGTTTGTTGAAGTTAGGGACCCTTAAACTACTGCTGTGAAACCTTAAGTGTGGGGGTTTTGGTTCATATGTAGATAAGAAATAATTTAGTATGGTGTTCTCTCTTTTAGCATGACTCCTATCTATCGAGAAATTATGTATGAGGGGGACTTAATACATTGTACTTTCAAGTCATCTGACTTGGGATGCACCGACTGAACTCCCATTACACGGGTGGTAGGGATTGCCCTAAGTGGATATTTGGAGAAAGGTGTGTGATAGTGTAAGTCGTCACAGGCAATGTTGCACGAAATATGTCCCTCGGAGAATTAAGCACCAACCAGTTTTAACTCCTTATTCTCCAAAAAGAAGAAACAAAATGAGAAAAAAGAAGAAATACAAATAAGAACCTTAATGGACTTTACAGGATGTATCACTTGAGGATGTTAAGGTTGCTCATATCTTTTACTTAAGTCCTTAATTAACTTGCACAAATGGTTCCCTAGGCTAGGTGTATGGACATGATACATATATAGAGTCTGCTTGTAGGATTATCGTGTCCAATAATGTTTATGCTTCGTTGTAGTTATGGAGTCTGCGACAATTTAGAAACCACAGAATTTTGTATGGGTATGAGGTCTGGTGCTTCTTGTTTAAACGACCATTGAGAAAAAACATTATTACATACAAGATGGAGCATCTCAAAAGTGTTCAACCAACAGTCCCGGGACTCACATATGATCAACTATCTTGGTCCTACTTACCATCTCTGGGAACGGTAATGTCTTGGATTCAAGTTTGCATCTCATATATTTCTTTTTACTTTGATCATGTTCCAAAAGTTCTGTGTAGCATGCTCAAGTTCAAGCTGACTTTATAATTCCACAGGCAAACATGGGATTGCCTAATTAGTCGTTGTGGACAGTTAGTCAAATTTTGTTGGCCTTTGTTGAGAATGGACTTGAAGATGCCTGATTTGGTATTTATCCCACTGCATTAAAAAAAGAATGTCAATGGCAGTTAGTTGTTATTAACTACCTAGACTATATAAAAGGTACTATAACTCCCAACAAGAAAGACGTGAGGTGCGATGAAAAAGGACAATAAGATGAGAAATGTTGTAACGTGTTTTTAAATTTACATGTACTTAAAGTATATAATTAGGACGAGATACTTATACTTTAGTACCTTCATTCTTGTTGTGTTCCTTTAAAGGTTGCCAGTATTGGAGCTCGTTTGCATGAAGAATTTGGTAAACCGGTCATCACGCCTTTTATGCACATTTTCGAACGATATTGTCCACAACAACCAGTAGGATCATAAGTAACATTAATCATTTTCATGTCTGGTTCATACTACATGTGTGTGTAATCATAATGATAAATGCTAACAGGAAAACTTGTGGAGCTTATGTATGCAACTATATCGTTAAGATTTTGGATGGGGAGAATCAAATGAAGTTTCCTCCTGAAGACGTGGACAAGTTGATACCCCGCATGGCTCTTGCTTTCATTTCACATAACATAAAGTAGTCGAGTCTGACGTAGATGATTTTGTTTTACCAAATCGAAGGGGGATTACATTGTGCACCTATCTTCCTTAGATAACAATATTTTACCTTAAATTTATGGTGATTTATTGTAAATATAAACTGCAACTATCGTTATTGACCCTCTCTAGACGCCAATGCCCCGCTCGAGACGCAAAGGGACCTGATACATGGACGCTTGTTCAAGACAATTTAGTCTCAGTTCGGTACGAGTTAGGCATGCGAATGGACGACTCAAGGATGATTCAAAGACACACATCCCATGACAGGATGATTCAGTACGGCGAGGGACGGGTCATTATTATGCGAACATACACAACTCTTTCCATACAAAACACAACCTTTCATTATTATGCTATGAGACACAACCTTTCACTACAGGGTATGGGAAGAGACGCAACCTTTCATTACAGGGTCTATAAAATCATCCATTGTCATAGTGTACCTAAACCCTATTGCATTTGAAGATCCAGTTGTGTATTCGATCCACCCCAAAAAATGGCATTCCAACACTATGCCAACAACAACTACTCAAGTCATGAAGATGAGTACATCACTGGTGGACCAATACGGGAGGCTATGCAACCTTTGAAATACCTGGAGTATCATGTCTACCCTATCAAAACCGTTGGTGCAGTTTGAAGGCAACAGAGTTGTGGTCAGACACTCCTAGCAAAATTAGCGAAATGTTCTTTGTCTGTGGCTCCTCGGAGCCAACCCATCACTGTTGGTACTTCATCTAGGATGATGGAACACTGGTACCACTGGTGGAGAAACCCAACGAGAGCATAACTGACCAGGCATGCAGAAGCTTCTCTGGAAGCTTGATAAGTTGAGTCAGGCCCAGGAGATAAACAAAACCAGATTTTCGGCTTGCAGGTAACATCTCAGAGGATCACTCTCTTCCAATTGACTTGGAAGATAATAATAAATTTGTGTGTGTGTGTATGTGTTTTCATTTTTCTGTGTGTTTGTGTTTCTGTTCGTGTATTATGTAGTGTTGAATTTTTCAATGGAATGTTATAGGGAAGCTTATAGTGTTCAATGGAATGTCCTTTACGCGATTCAATGGAATGTTTTCTTTGTATCTCTTTGGATATGTAATGGAAATTTTCATACTCAGAAGCTTTAGGTGTTCAATCGAATTTTATTATAGTGTTGCATGGAATGTTAGATGACGGAAAGAAGAAACTATAAAAACTGTGAAGAAAGAGTAATGAAACGTAAAGAAAAATCGAGAGGATGGGACAATCTCCTGAAATGATAAATGTTAACTGGACCACTTGTGGACCATATGTATGCAACTATATGCTTAAGATTTTGGATGGGGAGAATCAAATGCAGTTCCCTCCTAAAGACATGAACAAGTTGATACCCCGTATGGCTCTTGCTTTCCTTTCACATAACATAAAGTAGTCGAGTCCAACGTAGATGATTTTGTCATACCAAAGTGAATGGTGGATTACATTGTGCACTCATATTTCTTAGACAACAATATATTTACCTTAAAACTACGCAAAAATTGTAAAGTTTTTGTAAATATAATGTTCTCTATAAGTTATTAATTAAAGTGGACACAACCCAACTGGTTTCGACCGAATGACCCAGCAGGTTAATTAAGAAGTTTATTAATTACCACTGGCAACTAACATTACTGACCTTCTTGGGACGCAAGTTTCCCTCTCGGGAGGCAAAGGGACTTCATACATGGACGCCTGTTCGTGCAAATTAAATCTCAGTTCGGAACGAGTAAGGCCTGCGATGGGACGAGTCTGGGACGATTGTAAGACATAGGTTCGAATGGAACTGGTGGATTTAGTTCAACTAGGGACGGTTCATTATTATGCGAAGAGACAAGTTATTTAGCTCAAGAAAATGACCCAACCTATTTAGCTCAAGAAAACGACCCAAGTTATTTAGTATTAAAAATTGACCTAGCTTATTTAGTTCTTGAAAATGTCCTACTCAGGGCAAGTTTGTCCCGCTCGGGACGGAAGTGTGTCCCGTTCAGGACTAGTTTTTCCAGTTCGGGACGCAAGTATCTCGTTTGGGACGAATCTGTCTCACTCGGTACGAGGTTGCCTTGCTCGGAACGAAGTGTGTCCCACTCTGGAAGGGTCTATCCTAACTCATTTGGTCGAACGACCCAGGTTGTCTGGACTGAATAGCCTAGCTTGTATAGTTGAACGACCCCACATGTTTATCTTGATTCAATCCTACCATGTAAGAAATTGGATATGTTGTCATTTAAGTTGACACTTAATTATTATCAATCTAAACACGATGAAAATGAAACTTTATCAATTTGTGCTATACACGATAACATGAAACCCTGACATGACGGTAGAACTCTCTCACATGATATTACATGAACAAGACACGATTGACAGGGTATGTTCACCGAAGAGACGCAACGTGTCATTACAGGGTCTATAAAATCATCCATTCTAGTGTATTCCATTTGTATTTCCTAAACCATATTGCATTCTAAGATCCACACAAAAAGATCTTCCAACACAATCCCAACTATGACTACTCAAGTTATGATGATGAGTACATCACTGGTGGACAAATATGGGGACGCTGTGCTCCTGTTGAAATACCTGGAGTTTCACTTATACCCTGGATTTGTAGGTGCGGTTTCAAGGCAATGGAGATATGATCCAACACTCCGAACAAACTTAGCAAAAAGTTCTACATCTCTGGCTCCTCTGAGCCAACCCATCTCTGTCAGTACTTCGTCTAGGATGATGGAACCCTGACCGGTGGAGAAACCCGATGAGAGTATAAAGGATCCATGGACGTAGATGCTTCTATGGAAGCTTGTGAACTTGAGTCAGACGATATCTTTTGGGCTTGCAGGCGATATCTGACTGGATCATTCTCTCTTCCAATTGACTTGGAAGATATTAATATTTTTTTCTGTGTTTACATTTTTGTTTGAGTAATATGTGTGTGTGTGTTCGATATAATGTTCGTTGGAATGTTTTGATTGCACCTCTTTGGATATGTAATGTTGAATTTTTCATACTATTGAAGAATTGTTGGTCTTGTTAAATTTTAATATTGTTATGATGGTTTTGAATTGTTTGACAAAATTGGTCAGTGCACAGGATGTCTCACTCCCGCCACGGGATGGGTGAGTCCCACGTCGTGATGATTCTACCATGTTCGAGACGAATTTACCAACTTCGGGACGAGCCAGTCCCACGATGGGTTGACTCATTTGTCTCAGGATGGGTCAGTCCCATGTGGACTAGTAAGTCCCTGTATGGTCGAGTCACTCCCGAATATGGACGAGTCTGTCCCATTCGAGACGAAATTGCCATGTTCGGTAGTTCAAGACGATTCAGTCTTGTGATTGTTACATTCAATGATTCAAACCATGCTACGTGTAGACAAGTAAGTCTGCCTCGAATATGGATGAGTCTATCCTGTACGGGATGAAAGTACCGAGTTTGGGAAGATTCATTCCCAAAACTGTTTCATTCAAATCATCCTACGTCAATACATTAAATTAAATTCAAGGATTATAGCTTAAATTCCATCCGAAGAATGAATTTAAACACAAATCCAAAATTTGGCGGGGGTGAGATTATGATCTTCCGTGGAGATTTCCATAAATTTTCTCACGTAGTTGGTCTCCGTTGTCGAAGTTATTACAGGGAATGCCTCTGTTTTACGATTCTAATACCCCCACCAAAGCTGGAAATCCCAACCCAGTCACTTAGCGGGACGTTGTAAACCCTAAACGCTAAACCCTAAATGGTCTCCCCTAAACTAATCAACCCAATCCCCTGCTGAACTGGCAGGTCCCGTTCGGGTCACCAACGAAGTCAGTGTTTGTGGTCTTCTTACTTATTTTCAAAAATAAAAAAGAGGATTATTTTGCGAAAAAGTGGTACGAGAGTTCAAATTCTTCAGTTTAAAAATGATGATCTCATCCATGATAATCTATTTGATTTTCAAATCTTATCCAATATCGTTCTTCCTAAACCCCAAAAACAATACCTTCGACCAAGGCATTAGTCCTCCAAATGACACAACTTTCCCTGAGACGGTAAACTCCGACCAACGCAGTTGTCCTCCAAAAGAAACAACTTCTCCAGCAAACTACACCTATGTCCATAAGGGTTTTTCACCTTCCTCCCCCCCCCCCCCCCCAACTACTATAAAATGATTCCTTGCTCACCAACTCAATCCAACTCTTCAAAATCCCTCTCCCAAATCAAACCCGAATCAGAACCATGGTGAATGTAGTAGGGCCCTCCAACCATGAAAACCCTCACTCCGTGCCCTTTTGTTTTTGCAGTTCCAGCCAAGTCTACGACATGGGACATGGCGGGGGACCCTAATAGGGTGTTTTTCGAGTGTGCCGCATATCGGTACATTTTCTCCGACCTTTTCCACATTGTTTTATTATGATCATCATTTTTAATGATTTTTGTCTTAAGGTGGACCGATGTGGATCCACCTCCCACTGTCGGAGGCGTACTTGGTGGCGACTGTTGTTGATGTGTTTTGAACCATCGATAAGAGATTGCCGGATACAGAAAACCTTATTGCATAATTTTCAAAGGTTTCTTGGGATATGTAGAAAACCCTAGCCCCACCCCCACCACCCCGGTAAGGACGCCACACTCTAACCCATACCATTTTCATCTAGCAAGCTACAATAGAAGAGAAAGCGAAATAATGTGTGGTTTAAAGAACACATCTGCATCAAGTGTGGTAGCATGTGTGTCACACAACATGTTTACCGTTCCTTTCATGACGACTCAGTTGGCATGCCTGAGCCTTCCACAATGTTAATCCAATTCGGGTGGAACCACCATTTGCCGAGAATGCTTTCGACCAGGGTTTTTAGTTTTAGACCATCATTTTTTTGTTTTGAACAATCAAGATTTGTGTACCTGATGTATTGTTTTGTCGTGTTTTTTATTTTGACCAATCAAGTTTCGTGTAACCAAACTGTTATTGTCTTGTCCTCGAATATATTTAATTTATTTTTTCAGGTGGAATTGAATGAATCGTTCAAAAATTAAATACAATCCCATGATGGGAGGACTCAGTCCCAAGTATCAACAGGTCAGTCCCGCGGAGGGACTATTGTGCCATGTTCGGGACGAATCCACCATGTTCTCGATGTTCGTGAATCTGCATATTGGGACGACACTGCATTGTTCAGGATGAGTCTGCTATGTTTGGGACAAATGCGACAACAGAAAAGTAAAGAAAAAAAAGAAATTCTTGCAAGGTCTACAAATGATAAATGACCTAGATGGTAATCAATCTAATCTTTTGCTTTGGATTTTAAAGTCCAAGTTTTCTTAAAGGGGGTTCATGCACATTTAATAGGTTCTAACATTATAATGCAGCATGTATTGAGTGAATAGGAAGACAAAATAGTAAATAAGCACAACAAGAAGCATATATGGAAAAATCAGAGGTAGAACACAAACCAGGTATGCCAATGGCAGATGCAAATCCGTTCCAGGCGGGTAGAATTGCATTTCTAATTGTGCAGTCTGTCTCTCAGGCTCCCTGGATAATGTGTATCCCCTTTTCACCATAATCCCCAACATAGCAATCCAAACAAAAATATGAAATAAAAACCCACCCACATGGGAAACGCAACAACCAAAACTTGCTCCCGCGAACGACGCCAAAAACTTGTTAGGAAATTCAAAGTTCAAAACCGCAAGTGCACAACGTCAGTGAAGACACGATAAGTACGGGTCGTACCACGAAGCATTGTGTGTGCCATTGTTTCTACCAAACTCGAATGGGGGATGAGAAATAGTGATTGAAGGTATCTAAACTAAGCGACTATTGCGACGTGTATCAAGAACAACTTATAAAAAACTAGTCCTGTAGGAGGTGGAGAATGAATGTAAAAGAGTAGATGTGTGAGTTGTGTGTGTATACAATTTAGTGCTCATTACATGCATAACATGGAATCCATAATGACCAAAAACTGCAACTATGGATCTACATGAATTAAGATTTAATAGCATCATTAAAATATACAAGACATTAATCAAGATGGGCCAACAAGAGCACATGCTCCCACATGCCATCAGTGTCTCTTTACCCACTCCAATCTTTTCCTCACGACATCATTCCCCATAAAGTAGGCGCACTAACCAAAGCATGAGCTAAGCATCAATTAAGACCATTAACACATGACAGGCAAGAGTGAGAAACCCAACAAAATGGCCATATAATTCATGTGAAGCTCCAAGATTAGGATTAAAGCTGACACCAACCTCACAACATTCACACTTCACATCATTCTCCACCCTCCAATGGCGATGGAGTACTCACTAATTTATATATTAACCAAAGAGACAACAACGTTAAACAACACGTAACAAGTAAAAGACAAGATTGAAACAAGAAATAAACAACACAACTTTGATTAATGAAGAACAAAAGATTACAAGGTTTCTTGCCTCTTGTCCTCCACTACACTACTAAGAAAGAAACAAAACCGAGCCTAAAAAGGACGAGAAGGTAGAAGAGGCTAAAGGTAGGAAAAATGATTGATTCAGTTATAATAACTGCATGTGCACAATGTCGGTGAAGACTTGGCAAGTACAGATAGATTCCACCGGGAGGTGTGTCAACTCTGGTTCTTTAGAAATCGAGTGAGAAAGGAGAGAAGTTGTTGATTATGCTAACTACCTACACTAAACTATGAATGAATGAACAATTAAACTAAACCCCCATGGAGTGGAGGTGTGTTTGTATTTGTATGTGTGAGTGAGTCGTCATTTCAATTAGGCACAAGTGTAGTTTGTGTGGCATACAAGTAGAAGCTAGTGTAGGATACACAACACTACATGGCAAACCATGAACGTTCCTATCTCACATAAAGTTCAGGTTGATTTTAGATTGTCAAGCATGCAATAAGTACCTATTGTGGCCATTAGAGCATCAATTAATCCTACATACAACCTAACTCATTCATGTCAATGTGCACCAAACATGGATCCATACATAACAAGCCATTTCTATCAAACCATTACAAGCAACAAGATAAACTCTAATACTATCATGAGATAAGTAACTAGTGTGGACATTATCCCATCTAATACAAGTTTAATCATGCTACAAGTATAGATCTATGTTAAGCACATGAAATGACACAAATAAAAGAACTCATCACTATCACATTATGATATAGGTATGCCCAAAGATACTATTGTTTCCCATTACATTAGTAATGAAGTATGGAGTCTCCCTGTCCCACGATCACTGAAAAATGATGGAGCTTTGGCTGAAGATTCTGGAAATACGAATACATGGAAGACAAGATAGGCCCACATGAGTGGGAGCTAGAAAGGAAGTATTCTCTACTAAGGAGGCGTGGGAATGGGTGGAACCAAGGAAGGCAACTGTGGGATGGAGTAGACTGGTTTGGCACAAGCACCATGCCCCAAAAGATGCCATGGTTGCTTGCCGTGTGTTACGTGATCAGTTGATGACTAAGTAGCTAATGCAGGATCGAGGAGCATATCATGGGCTGACAGTGCAATGTCTAATGATGGAGAGGAGGACATGGGACACTTGTTTTGGGCATGTCTGTTCAGAAAGGAGATCTGGAAGCGAGTGTTGCAAATAATGCACTTAGGTATTGGAATTCGGACCACACTTGTGTAGGAAGTCACTCGCATACAACGTATGAAGGGTGGCCAAGTCCAAATGATAGCCTTGAAGCGAGCCTTTAGTGTGGTTATCTACGAGTGTTGGCAGGAGCGGAATAGAAGGATATTCAACCAGGAGAAAAAGCGAGCTGAAGATATTGTACGTATGGTCAAAGACACGGTATGGATTATGGGATCCAAGATGAAGGCAATTTCTGAGGACCCGATAGCGTTTGGGTGTTTGTTGAAGCATGGAGATAAGGAGATAACAAATTTTAGGTGTGGCAATAGAGTCATACGGATCTCTTGTAAATGAGACTTGGTCTCATGAAGGTTATGACAGTGTTGTGTGGTTGGGCATGTACTGGCTTGATCCCGTGGTCCTTATTTTCTTTCGCTCAATTTTGGTAGATTGTAGAACATAGTTTACATACTTAATGATAATTTGAGGCTATGCCTCCCTTTTGCTTTGCAAAAAAAGGAGGAGAGGAGGAGAGAAGAAGGGGAGGAGAGGAGAAGGAAAGACGAGGGGTATGAGACGAATAAAAGAGAGGAGAGTAAAAGGAAAGAAAATGGGGGAGAGGAAGACAATGTCAGGAGAGGGGCAAAGGAAGGAAGTTGGTGAAATAAAGGAGGAAGAAAAGAAGAAAAGGGAAGACAAGATTTTGCAGAAAAGCCTAAAGAAAAGAAAGGCAGCACATACTTCTGAAGGGTCCCATTTGATAGTGTCATCCTCTCATGAGATGTGGAAGTCCCCTAGCTGGACAGGACAATCACCTACCTAGGATACCCAGTCTGACAGAGGGATGACAATTCACAATGGATTAACAGTAATGTCATTTGAAGTGTAAGAGACTCAATTTAACTGTGTCGTCATCTCGTGGGACGAGTCAGTCCCCTAGTGGGACGAGACAATCCGCTCACAGGATTGGATAATCCCTTAATAATGACGATATTTCCACCCGATCAAATCTAGAAATCCCAGCGTATTTCCCCGTAATAATTTAGAAAACAATCCCTATCCTCTTCCACTTTCCCTTTCGTCCCCGGCACACTCTTTCCTATTTCTCATTCCGGCATTGCTGCTCCAACCAATCCATAGTCAAGTTTGTGTCTGACGTCATAGTGGAAGTCTGCGAGAACATCGGATTTGTCCAGGTACGTCATTTCCTACTACTTGCAAGAGCTAGTGTCAATTTCATTGTAGGGTTTACAACTATTTTGGCGGTTACCTTTCTCGGTTTTGGTTTAGCTTACTTTTTCTGCATGACTGTTGGGTGTATAAACCAGAGCCTGATTCCATATGCATACCCAACAAAACAAAAATTGGAACCCAACCTCAAAACAATGATTTTAAGTGTCGTTTTATTGCTTTAGGGACAGCTAGTTGGGGTGTCATGCTAATTTTCTTGCTTTTTAATACCCAGACAATTACAGAAATATCATTAAGCAAATTTTGGAGGAGGAGGTGAAGGAGAATGATCCAATGCTAAGGGCCACGAATTGTATTGAGTGCATGAGAAAGAGACTTCTTAAAACACCGGTCTAAATATCACATATGAGTGGTAACCAAAAAACTTTCGATATGTTGGTGGGTCATTGGAGGGTTTATTTTCATGGTTGTAGGATGCACAAGGAAGTTTTTGTTAAATTGTGTCATTTGTTGAAAGTTTAGGGCTACTGAAACCCACGTGAGAGATTAGTGTAGAAGAACAACGACATATGTTCCTTTCGTGGGCTTAATGGTTTTGTTATTATAGGATGTTTTGCATTCATTAATTCTGAACAAGTTTATATTTGCTTAGTAGCATATCATACATCACATTCATACTATATATCCTTTATTATACCTCAATTGTGTGCTACTCGAGTGTTTGTTTGGGGTGTTTCAGGTATTAGGTAATAAAGAAGAGAAAGGAAGAGAAAATGATTGAAATGTACGAAGAAAAGACTCAAATGAAGCAAAGTGGACATGTTTGTTATGCATAAGGACCCATCTACAAATCAGGAAGGACCTAGATGTAATCCAAAGTGACCTGAACATACGAAAAACATTTTGGGCGCAAAAATCCTTCAACACCATGATCTTGAGGAGAATTTGGGAAATTAAAGACAAACAGGCTCGAACCAGCAGACCAAGAGTGCACCCCACGCGTAAAATACAACATTTAAGTTGTTGGAGAAAAATGGGGCAGATCAGAAGCAAATGATCCACCAATGGCGGATCAAATTGCTTCAAATGTTCTTGAATTTCTCTTGTGGCTTCACTCACTTATTTGGGTGCAGCAGACTATAGAAAAAGCGATTACATCCATTGGATTGCTTCTAGATCCATCCATATGTTAATTTCTTCTATAAATAGCAATGTTTCTTCTACCTTTCCTCTTGGGCAGTAGAGAAGGTGGGCTTTGAAGCTTTCAATGTTACTTCTTTGATAATCTAATGGTATATTTTGATTCCTCTTGTCATTTACTTTCTTGCTAACCAATTTTTTTTTGATTTTGTGGGTTAGTTTTCTAGTTAGAGTTTTATGCCATGTTTAGTCTTAATCGCTTGTTTTCCATGCTTGTTATTATGATTAGTGAGTAGATCCACCCCATTTAAGGTGGAGGCATTGTAGTTGATGGTGGAATGTATGCTGGGTTCCTAAGTTTGTGTGATTTCCATGTCCATAATGTTTGATCTAAAACTTGTAGCATGTTAATCTTGTTTTAGATGAGATAATGGCCACACTAGTTACTTGTTTCATGCTAGATAATTTTTTGACATGTTGCTTGTATGTGTTTTATATATGTGATGATGGAATTGACTTGAAGTGAATGGTTGCTTGATTTTGTTTATGTTTCTTGAATGAACTAAAGTTATGCTTAGGATTGATTGATGTTTTAATGGCCACACTAGGTGCTTATTGTATACTTGAGAATCCATAAAATAGATCTTAACTTCATGCTAACCTATCCTTGTCTTATATACATGTAATTGTATGTGTTTCACACTTAGATTCCACACTAGCTTCTACTTATAAATACACACTCTTACACATATGCTTAATGGTTGGACACCCTCACGCACACACCTCCACTCTAAGGGGTTTAGTTAGATTGTTTTTTCTATCTTAGTTTAGTTTAGTTAGTTTAACCAAAATCTCTCCATCTATTTCTCTTCCCACTTGATAATGGTGATAACAGCAATGTGCAGAACACCTCGTGGTAGGACCCGTACTTGCCGCGTCTTCACCGACATTGTGCCCTTGCGGTATTGAACTAATAAAATCTCAATCATGTTTTTGGCATAGTTGTCAGGGAGTTGGTCATCGCCATTATTGCTTCCACCATTTCGGTGGGTTTTTCTTACATTTTCCTTTTAGTTTTGGTTCTGGACAGAGGACTGGAAGAAGGGACGGGAGCAAACATGAGAAGTTTGGGGACCAGAATCCCCAAACCATCCGCCAACGGTGGATTAGGTGAGGAATTTTAGTTTTATGTTTCTATGGTAGATTCACCTTTCTATTCTTAGTTGATATCAATCGGTCTACTTCATAAATGCTCTGTTTTGATGTTAGAAATAAAATTTCTTTGCATGCTCCTTCCTAATACAACTTATCCATAAAATCTAAAGCAAAAGATTAGGCATTCTTGCTTGTTTAGGTCATGCAACATGTACTTGACTTAGGCACGTAGGTTGTCTTTCATTTAGCTTTACTCTATTTTTTTTTTGAGTGCTGCAGTGAGGTACACATTTCCTACTCTCATTCATGCATTAGTTTGTATGACCATGCATTAGTTAATAGCAATTTCATTGGAACAAGACTAAGGTGAGTGTTTGTTTGGTGAGTTGTTTGATAGATTAAGGATTTAAAACATCTTTAAGGGGCACCACCTAAAGTCTTCTAGATAAGGTGGGGGATTTCAACACCCCTTCCTTCAACCCCACAAAACACCTCTCAAAATACCTAATTTTAAAATCAAGTAGACATTGACCACTAAGGACCTCGAGTGCATTATGAGAGTGATCTGGTCACGACTGTCATAGCCTGATCGACGTCGCCCACTCTGTTGATAGTAGGAGAGACAAGATCTCCAGATCTTGGTTCACTTGCTTGGCTTTCTTGTCTTCGTCGTAGGGAGGTGAGGCGTGTTGAGGCCGCGTGACCTTCCAGTTAGGCGTCGTCTAGCTATAAATACCTATAGTGAGCTTAGGTTGTTTAAGTCGTGTTTGCTAGATTAGGCTTCAAAGCTCACCCTTACCCACGCCAGCTTTAGGAATTCTTCCCTTCTGTTCTGAGTCTTCTCCTCATCTACACTCTACGTTATAGTCCCCTCCTCTAATTACAACTTCTATTTGTGTGTGGTTGTCGAGTCGAGTCAAGCACGTTTATGCGAGGTTGGACTTGCTTTGGTGAGGGTGCTCGGTGATTAGTATCATATGATACATTATATTCATGCTATATATCCTTTATTTTACTCCATATTTGTGCTACTCAAGTGTTTATTTTATATGTTTCAGGGTTTAGGCAATAAAGAAGAAAATGAAGAGAAAATGACCAAAATGTGAGAAAAATGACTGATTGGTGAGACTTATGGACCTATCTGCAAGAGGGAATGACCTGGATGTAAGCCAAAAGGACCAATTAGCAAATTGAAAACTCCATACAATCATGAGGAGTATTTTGGCAATTAGATTCGGGCTTAGACTCAAACAACCGATCTGGGTTTACCTTACGTGGAAAATCGAAGCACTAAAGACACAACCCGAAAATGGGTCGAATACAACCACAAATGAATGCCAATTCGTGGCCCTAGATAGCCAATTGGCGGTCTAGTTGGGTCAGAATCTGAGTCGGCTTCTCGTGGTTGTGGATTATGTTGTTTTTATCCATTTGTAGAAGTTTCATTAGTCCCACATCGAGGGATTGTCCCCGGTTGCCTTTTTCATGTCTATAAATAGAACTTCTCTTCCTCCTTTGTAATCCACCCATTGCTTGGTGGTTATTATCTCTACTTAGAGTAAGCCTTCGAGCAAAACTCAAGTGGAGAATAATGCTACTTCTAATGTGAGTCATGTAAATAAAATAATTCTTCATAGTTTTGTTTTAATGTTGTCTTTTTAATACTTGCATGTTTAGCTTAGTTTGTTTTCTTAATCTTAGTATAATTTGATAATGTCTTTCTTTCTTATTATAGTTTGTAGCTTAATGTGTAGTGAGTAGTTCCACGCCCCTTTGTTGGTGGAGATGTTGTTTATACATGTAATGGAGAATGGGATGAATGCTATCTTTTGCAATATGTGATGAATGTGAATGTATGCTTGTTTGTTTAAAAGAGAATACTTAACTTGATGGGTTTTGCCATAACCATTAGGTACTTCCCATGCTTGTTTAGGTTCTTAATAACCAACTTGTTTATGCTCATGTTAATCAAGTAGGTTAGTAACTGGAATGATAGGTTTTGCCACAACCATTAGGTACTTCCTATGCATGAAAACTCAACCTACACTTGTGCCTTATTGAATGCATTTTTCACCAACTTATCACATGTGTACACACACTCCACCCCTTAGGGGTCATCCTTCGTGAATTTCATATTTCTAGTTTGTTAGTTGCTAGTTTAGTTTTATGTTAGTCTTGTGCTTCCAACTTTCTTGTTGTTAATTGCTGGTTTAGTGTAGCTTAGTTTAGTATAATTGATTGACATCATTTCATGCTTATATTTGTATATTATATCCATTATCTTACACCTAAGCAATGCTACGAGACGATTTTTATTCTTAAATTTCAGAAATAAATAGGTTTGAAGAGATGAAGCATAAAAGGACCCAAAAGCAGGGAAAAAGAACAAAATTGTGAGACCTGGGGAATAAGATGCAAGGGAGAAGGACCTGAACGTAAGACCGAAGGACCAAATAGCAAAACAGAAAAATCCACACCATCATGGGGAGTATTTTGACAATTCTATTCGGGTCGGAGCTCCAACAAGTGAAGTTGATGCATCAAAGACCAACCAAGACATCCAGAAAAGCCCAGAATATAATCCAGCGTGATCCGGACTATATAGACCGCCAATTGGCGATCCAAGACTGCTAATTGGCGGTCTGTTTTGGCACAAATCCGCTAAGATTTTGGTGGGTCGCGTATTAGTGTGTATTTAGTCCATTTCTGGTATTTTGTTAGTCCAACATCGGGGGATCGTCCCGGATTGCCTTTTTCTTTGGCTATAAATAGAACTCTTCACCTTCTATTGTAAACTACCCATTACTTGGTGGCATTCTCTCTACTAAGGAGTAAGCCTTGAAGCATAACTCAAGGTTGAGAAGAATGCTACCTTCAATGTGAGTCATTGTTAATAAAATAATTGTTGTAGTTTCTTTTAATCTTGTCTTTTAATTTGTGCATGCTTGTTAAGTCTTTCATTTCCTTTTAAGCTTCTTTAATGCTCCTTTCTTGCTTAGTTAAATTTCCTTTCAGTATAATGCTTCATTTTGTTAATGTAGGTAGTGTAATGATTAGTGAGTAGTTCCATCCCCATTTGGGGGGTGGAGAAATATGTGATATGATCATGTAGTGTATTAGGTGTGTGTATTTATCTTAATCCCCTGAGCCTTATATGATTTCCATAACCATCTAATGGGATTTCACTCTTATCTTTGATATGCTAATGCTCTTGAATGAAGCTTAGCTTATTGATGAGAATTAAATTTATACCGCAAGTGCACGGCGTCAATGAAGACGTGGCAAATACGGGTCGAACACAAAGAGGGAGAGATCTTGTTATTTGTGTGATTTTCGATTAAGGGGAAGAAAGAGAGAAGAAATAAATTGGGTTTTGAGATTTTTGATTTTTAATTTCCTAAAGCATGAAACATGAACAAATAAAACTAAAGCAAGAACAAAGATGGTGAATTCCGTTGGGTGGAGGTTTAGGTATTGGGTTTAGATTAGAGAATTCAGAAACTTATAATAAATCCTATTAGTTATAAAGCATTACATGATAAATGATTTAACATAAACTCAAGTAATCAAAATATACTAACACGAAATTAAAATAATAACTTTTATTCTTCTTCTCTTCACCCTAAATCCGTCACCTCCACCCTTTGGAAAGAGTTAGAAACTCATGGATGGAAAGGAGGAGAAGGGGTCCTAGAGGAATTACAAAAGAAAACTAAAAACAAGAAATAAAACAACAGAAATTTATTAAACTAAGGAATAAAAACTAGAACATAAGCTAAGGACCAATGACCCTTCTAACATCGTTCTCGGGGCTATTTATAGTTGTTACAAGAGACCTAAGTATAGAATTGGAGAGTATACGTGTCCAGACACGACTGGACAAAAATTGAGCACACGGATCCTCTCTAGTGCGGCGGAATCGCCGCATGGTATGTGTTATGTGCGGTGGAATCACCGCACATCATGCTCTGATTCGGTCCAGATTTTGGTTGAATGTTTATGGTATGATTTGATCCTCCTTTGCGCGTCTGAATTGATTCTTTCCATTCTTTTGAGCTCCGGATTAATTCCTTTATATATTTGAAGATCCACATTGATTTTTCTTTAGATTTTCTCCAAGATAATAAAAACTACTCGTGATTTGCAATTAGGTCCTTGTCTTTTTGCAATTAAGTCCCCGACTACTTTTGTGCTTAAGTCCTTGTTCTTTTCGTGATTAGGTCTTGAATGCTTTTATGCTTGGATACATTTCCATTTGAAACCCGATAAGCTTGAACTAGGTCGTTATGATAGAAATGAATCTGTTGCACGTGTTTATGCTCGGAATGTGGGTAATTTGCACTCAGGTCCCTGTATTCTGTAAATAAGACTAAACACATACCTTAGTAGCATTTATTGATATAAAAGCAATCTAAATGAAAGACATATGATGCAATGTATGCAATGCATCAAATACCCCCACACCTAGATTTTGCTAGTCCCTAGCAAAACAGAATATAAGAAAAATGAAAACAATGAGTATTTTTTTGTTTTCTTTTCTTCCGTGATTCAACACATTTGCTTTTTGACACTTTTACCCTTTTTGCATTCGTGTAGCGAGTTTGGTTGATAATCCCGAGCTAGTAGACTCAAGTTACCGGGTTTCAAGATACCCCTACGGACC
The DNA here is from genome assembly GCA_963682175.1 of Triglochin maritima. Taxonomy (NCBI): domain Eukaryota; kingdom Viridiplantae; phylum Streptophyta; class Magnoliopsida; order Alismatales; family Juncaginaceae; genus Triglochin; species Triglochin maritima. Next base: position 18,233,642 of record OY821785.1, read on the forward strand.
AGTGACTCAAAGGCTTGGGCTTTTGTAATCATTTTGCAGAATGTGTTTTCCTCACTTTATTCCTTTATTTTTAATTTCCTCAAGGCTTAATTGCTATTAGAAGTCCACACTTCCCGGTATATTTTCCTCAACCTCTGCTTTTTATCAACCACTTCAAAGATTTGATTCATCCAATTTAAGTGCATACATATCTTAAAGGGCAATGGGTTATTTCTTTGGAACTTAGATTTATGTCATAATTTCTACAAGCAGAACTATATAATAAGAAACAAAAACTCAATGCAATTTGTACACGGGTTTTGGCAGTTCAATCTTAAGCTATGTCATGAAACATTGATTTTTTAAAAAAAAATAAAAGACAGCTATATAGATAAATAAATACATAAACACCCCCCCACACCTAAATCATGCATTGTCCTCAATGTATGCAAATATAAAGCAAATGCACTGATTACCTTGGTGAACTGCGGTGGAAGGATGGAATTTGCTCAAAGTCAACCATAGTCAGAACTGGATTGAATGACACCATATTGGTGCATGTATCCAGTTGAATTGTTCCCCATGTTGCAATGAGAGTCCTGAGTCACAGGTTCCACACCCCTCACATAAATTGGTTCTCTTATATGCTCGAGTGATGGTGGGTGTGTCGAAGAATTACTCCCTTTTTTCTTACTTCCTTTTTGATTTTGTGATGATTTATTTGATTCAGAAATCTGATAGATACGTGCTCTCATCACAGCATCACTTTGATTGCATATTATTTCTGGTTCACTATCAACATGAAAGATATTAAATTCAGCTTTTAAGTTCCCAAAAGATAATTGCATGAGCCCATTTCGACAGTTTATCAATGCTTCAGAAGTGGCTAAAAAGGGTCTACCTAGAATTACAGGGATTTGTCGATTAGGATTTACAACAGGCGCGGTATCTAGTACGACAAAATCCACTGGGTAAATGAAGTCACCAACCTTGATCAAAACATCCTCGACTATACCTCTTGGTTTCTTAATAGAACAATCAGCAAATTGAAGGGTTGTCTTAGAGGATTTTAGTGGACCAAGGTTCATTTGCTCATAGACAGAGTACGGGAGTAGGTTGACACTAGCACCAAGGTCTAGAAGGGCTTTGTTGTTATAAGTATCTCCTATTGCACAAGAAATTGTGGGACACCCAGGATCCTTATATTTTATAGGAGATGTGTTGGACAAAATAGAACTTATGTTTGCAGTTAAGAATGCCTTCTTTGGTACGTTCGTTTTTCTCTTTTTAGTGCACAAATCTTTTAAGAATTTAGCATAAGCAGGTATTTGTTGAATCATGTCTAAGAGTGGAATGTTCACCTTAACTTGCTTAAATACTTCCAAGATTTTCTCTATTTGTGCACTTGAGTTCTTTTTGAGTCTATTGGGGAATGGGGCTTTAGGAACATAGACTCGCTCTGGTTCAGGTTGAGCTATGGGTTCAGGTTGAGTAGGTGGGTTGGGCGTTTCAGATTGGACGTCGGGTTCAATGGTTAGGTCATATGTTGTAGCTTGATGGCTCGATTGATTAGATGTTCTAGGATTTACCACATTATTATCAATCTGTCTTCCGGATCGTAATGACACTACTTCATTTATTTGTTGGAATGGTCCTTCCTCATTAACCATTTGAACCGGTCTAGGGTTGTTATTTCCTGAAGGTGGTTGATAGGATTGATATGAATTATTAGATCAAGGGTTCACCTCAGGTTGACTTGGAAACTGACCCTTTTCTCTTTCACCTACTATTTGTGCTAGTTGGCTGACTTGTGTCTCTAGCCTTTGGAATGTCTGGTTGGTTGTTTGTATAAAAGTTTTCATCAAATTTTCCAAGCTTGTCAACCTAACATCATGATCGTTATTGTTACTAAACCCAGATGATGTATTATTTTGGTTATACGGGTTTGGTTGTTGTCTAGGAGGTTGACCCTGTTGGTTTGATGAGAAATTGGAATTATTACGCCAACCCAGTTATAGGTTGATGCGTATGGGTCATTTCTAGCATGGTTATACATGGCATTAACTTGGTCCCATTCCGCACAATCCTCCATTACATGACCAGTCTGACCACATCTAGAGCACGGGATAGTCGAGGCTTGATTCACTCGGTTTTGTGTTTGTAGCTCTAAACTTTCCATTCTGCGCATAAGGGTAGCTAATTTTGCTTCAGCCGCTATGTTGGCATCTACAGCTAAGACACCTGGTTTGGGTTGACTTGCTATTCTAGATCCAATACTCGGGTTAAGCGGTGTTCAAGCATTTTCCCATTGCATACTGTTTTCAGCTAATTCCTCAAGGAAAGTCCAGGCATCATTTTCATTTTTCGACATAAAGTTCCCTTGGCTTACGGATTCTACCATAACCCTAGATGTGGGTGTCAATCCCTCATAAATAATTTGGCATAATTGCCATCTCGGAATTCCATGATGAGGGCATTGGGTCAGAACACTTTTGAATCTTTCTAGATAGGAATAGAACGGCTCGCTCTCAGACTGAACGAATGCAACAATTTCATTCGTAATCCTCATAGGCTTATGGTTGGGAAAATATTTTTTCAGGAATACTTGAACAAACTCAGCCCAACTCCTAATAGATCTTTCGGCTAGACTATATAGCCATTTCTTAGCGTCGTCCTTTAGTGCTAGAGGCACAAATTTCAGACGCACTGCCTCCTCAGGGATATGCTGGTATTGCATAAGAGAGCAGATTTCCTCAAATTCTTTAAGGAAGAGGTATGGGTCTTCCCTAGAGGTGAACTTAGGCAACATACTCATGTATTGTGCCTTAAGTTCGAAGTCGCGACCCGGTGTGGTGGGCATAACGATGCACGATGGCTGAGCAGCTATCGCTGGATAGCATCGATCCCTCAGAGTTATGGGTTGTATGCAAACTAGATTATATGGTTAAATGCAATCGATGAAAACCACGATACGTACCTTGACTCTAGCACTCTTCAACAGAAATGGATTTGCAAGAATTTAGCAAGAATAATGCATACAAAACACTAGATGATGCATGCACTAAGGCCTTTCTAATTTTGCCAATTTTAGGTCAGAGTCGAATTATTGCCAATTATGGAATTTTTGCCCTAACACATGCAGTTCTATGAAAAGGAAATTTTCCGAAACTAGAAATTACGAGGAAAAAGGCAACAAAGGTTACATACGCAATGCTCAGTCGGGTTCGCCGCTTGATCTCGAAATTTCAGTAGCTCCACGCGTCCACCCAGAGATGGTGCTAACCCCAGAAAAATTTGAAGCCCAGATGCTTCAATTGTGTGGCGATTCCGCCGCAGGTTCCTCTTGATGTGCGGCGATTCCGCCGCTCCTGTTGCTTAGACTGCGTTCAGATTTCACCGCGCGCTCTGTTGTCTACTGAAACACAAATCCAAATACTTAGATCGCGCACAAGACAAACAGAATAGAATCGAAATCAACAAAAAAAACAAAATCTGCGTCGCCTCCCCGGCAACGGCGCCAAAAACTTGATGAGAATTAAATTTATACCGCAAGTGCACGACGTCAATGAAGACGTGGCAAATACGAGTCGAACACAAGGAGGGAGAGATCTTGTTATTTGTGTGATTTTCGATTAAGGGGAAGGAAGAGAGAAGAAATAAATTGGGTTTTGAGATTTTTGATTTTTAATTTCCTAAAGCATGAAACATGAACAAATAAAACTAAAGCAAGAACAAAGATGGTGAATTCCGTTGGGTGGAGGTTTAGGTATTGGGTTTAGATTAGAGAATTCAGAAACTTATAATAAATCATATTAGTTAGAAAGCATTACATGATAAATGATTTAACATAAACTCAAGTAATCAAAATATACTAACACGAAATTAAAATAATAACTTTTATTCTTCTTCTCTTCACCCTAAATCTGTCACCTCCACCCTTTGGAAAGAGTTAGAAACTCATGGATGGAAAGGAGGAGAAGGGGTCCTAGAGGAATTACAAAAGAAAACTAAAAACAAGAAATAAAACAACAGAAATTTATTAAACTAAGGAATAAAAACTAGAACATAAGCTAAGGACCAAGGACCCTTCTAACATCGTTCTCGGGGCTATTTATAGTTGTTACAAGAGACCTAAGTATAGAATTGGAGAGTACACGTGTCCAGACACGACTGGACAAAAATTGAGCACACGGATCCTCTCTGGTGCGGCGATCGCCGCATGGTATGTGTTATGTGCGGTGGAATCGCCGCACATCATGCTCTGATTCGGTCCAGATTTTGGTTGAATGTTTATGGTATGATTTGATCCTCCTTTACGCGTCTGGACTGATTCTTTCCATTCTTTTGAGCTCCGGATTAATTCCTTTATATATTTGAAGATCCACATTGATTTTTCTTTAGATTTTCTCCAAGATAATAAAAAATACTCGTGATTTGCAATTAGGTCCTTGTCTTTTTGCAATTAAGTCCCCGACTACTTTTGTGCTTAAGTCCTTGTTCTTTTCGTGATTAGGTCTTGAATGCTTTTATGCTTGGATACATTTCCATTTGAAACCAGATAAGCTTGAACTTGGTCTTTATAACAGAAATGAATCTTTTGCGCGCGTTTATGCTCGGAATGTGGTAATTTGCACTCAGGTCCCTGTATTCTGTAAATAAGACTAAACACATACCTTAGTAGCATTTATTAATATAAAAGCAATCTAAATGAAAGACATATGATGCAATGTATGCAATGCATCACTTATGCTTAGATTAGTGGACCTATTTTATGGGGAATGATAAGGTGAGGATATAAATGAAATTATTATTGGAAACACAATTTGTAGTGTATGTACTCTTGTTGCCTTTACCTTGGTTAATGCTTTGTATGTTTTAATGATATTGGGTTATCTTATTTCATGTGGAGGCATTGTAGGGTCTAGTCTTTATACATGAGTTCATTTAGCTTCATTCCAATTATTGTCTTGTATGTTTTAACGATATAGTCTTATCTTATTTCATGTGGAGGCAAAGTTGGATTTAGTTTTATGATTTCATGCACTACATGTTGTGAGGAGCACAATTGAACACACACACACAAATCTTTATATTCACATTATTTCTTTACCCCTTTTGGGGTTTAGTTTTATTGCTTATCTCTTCATTTCCTTTTTGCATTGTAGTGTAGTTTAGTGTAACCAACCATTCTCTCCTTTGTTTCCCACTCGCCTTCGCACAAACCAAAAGTCGACACACCTCCCTGTGGATGGACCCGTATTTGCCACCGCTTCAACACGGCCATGCACTTGCGGTTTAATATAAAACGAATCAATCAACTTTTTGGCACCGTTGCTGGGGAGGTGCTCTGTCTAGACTTTGGTTTGGACGATTCGAGTGGTTTTAATTTTTTCGTTTTAGTTTTGCTTTGTTTCAGGGAACCACCGGATCAAGGGGAGGCTACTGGACAAGTTTGAGCACAAAAGACTCAACAGTGACCGCGAATTAGCGGCCTGGTGAGCATCTTTCGTCTTCATTTTTGTTCTGGTAGTTTGTGCTTTGATATTAGTTGTCTGGGAGCACAATCTTCCATGTTTTGTTTTCTAGTTTGCTCCCAGATCATTAAACCAATCCCAATTAATCAACTTGACCTTAAAATCCAAAGAAAAAGACTAGACATTCTTACTTGTTTAGGTCACGCATCATGTACTTGACTTAGGCACGTAGTTGTCTTTTCTTTTAGTTTTATTTTCAGTTGTTGAGAGCTGGCGTGAGGTACGCATTTCCTACACTCATTCATGCATCTTGTATGCCCATGCATTAGTTAGTAGGAATTGCATCAGGACAAGAGTGAGTTGAGCGTTCGATTGGAGCGTTGATTGCTAGATTTAGGATCAAAACGCTACTAAGGAGGGGTTGTCCCATAAAAGATAAGGTGGGGGATTTCATCACCCTTTCCTACACCCCAAAAATCACTCTTAATCAAGCCTTAACTAAAAGCAAGTAGACATTGGCCCTAGGATTTCGGACGCACTAGGAGAGTAATCTAGTTGAGACCGTCATGGCCTGATCGGCGTTGCCTACCTTCTCGATAGTAGGAGGTACTGGATCTCCGGATCTGGTATCACTTGCTGGGCATTGTGGTCTTCGTTGTAGGGAGGTGAGGCGTGTCGAGGCTAGTGACCTCGAAGTTAGGCGTCGTCTAGCCTAAGGACCCATGGCCTTACATTGTTTGAGTCGTGCTTTCTAGATAGGCTTCTACCTGATCACATTACCCACGCTAGATTTAGGGATTCTTCCATTCTCCTCTGAGTCATCTTCTTCTCACCTTCTTCTATGTTATAGTCTCCTCCCCTTTACACTCTCTGGTAGCGTTTTAGGGTCGAGTCGAGCACTTTTTGCGAGTTTAGCCTTGTGGTGGTGAGAGTGGTCGACTCGAGAGTTTTTTGTTGAGATGGATGGTTACATGGGCGACCATCCATATCATTGTTTGGACCAGGACAATTCTCCCTGGTATTCTGGACCCATGCAACCTGGGGTGGCTCAGACGAACACTTCGTATGGTTGGGATAATCTTCATTGTGTGACTGAACAATCTTCATATAGGGGTGATATGAGAGAGGCACCGACTGCTAGATCTCCATCTAGTTACGTCGGATCATATGTTGGTCATCAAACTGAGACATTGCAAGAAACTTTGGCGTCTTTCATGCGTGCGGTAGACGACATGAGTGCACCGGTGGCTCTAGTAGCCGTACCGTGAGACTGTTGTGGGTTGAGTGTGTGGGGATCGTATGGGGCCCTCTAGTGATCGTAATTAACTAAAGTGCGGAATTAAAACTTAATTACGAAACTAACAACTAATCATGCAAGGGTTAGATGAGAGTTAGAGAACTTGCAAACCACGTTGTAGTCGACGCCCGATGTAACGAGGTTCGGCACCCTCCCCGGGTCCTAGTCCTCACTCACAAGCCCCGCTCGTCCCTCGAGCCTCGCTTGTGGTTTCCACTATCCGATCTCCGTTACCGGGTCGAGATTAACGCCTTTACAAACAACGAGCCTCGCGAACACCCTCGCCTCGCCCGTGTCTCCTCTCACAACCCGAGAGGGAGCTTCCTCGAAGCTATTACAACTCTTGTGATTTGGATGAAAGAATGAATCACAGTTCTTGCTAATGACACTCTAACTTTGAGCACACTTGGATTATGATATGGATCTAGGAATTCACGTGGTGAAGTTTTGGCTTGAGTGTATAGGATTTGAGCTTTGAAGGTTTGGGAAAGATAGCACAAGGATACTTGATGTTTGGAGAGTGTAGTGCTTGTGTGGTGCTTCTAATGAGGTCCTTATATAGGTTTCAAAGCTCTTAGAGTCGTTGGGGAGTGGGTGAGAAAGTTGACCCATGAAATGTGATGATGTGACAAAAGTTCGGACAGAATTTGCACGCTCCTCGGTAGACCGTTAACCCAACAGATTACTGAAGATGGTCATTTCGGTTTACCAAATCCCATTCGGTTAACCGCTCACTCAACTCCAGTAGCTCTCTAACTAGCAACCCTAATACAATTCGGTTTACCGAAACCTATTCGGTTAACCGTTCCAAACTGGACAGTAAGATTGGTAGGGTTCTGTTAAAGCTAGGTTCGGTTGACCGTCTACACTTCGGTATACCGAAGTTAGCGCGGGTTTTGCGCTGACAATGCGTGGGAAATTGTTTTACCAATAACGGTCAAGTTAAATAGCCGTTGGACTCCAAAAGCAATATGATTCGGTCGACCGAATGAAGTTCGGTGTACCGAATATGGATAAGTCAATTGGGCTTTAGGTCAATATTTAAATACGACCGTTGGAGCAAAGTCCAAAACCGATCCAGGCTAATTCAGTCTACCGAAGGTGGTTCGGTATACCGAGGTGGTTATTCCAGGGAACACCTAAAGGATTCTACACGGTTGACCGCAAGGTGTTCGGTGGATCGAACTCTACTTGATTCGGTTTACCGAGAGGGGTTCGGTTAACCGTGGGGATACGAGACAAAATCCTAATGTGCTCAAGTTTACATTAATCCTTAGGACTCAAATTATACTAAATTACATATTGGTCCAAAGCTTGATTACATGTCTTGAGTCTTTATCTTCTTGTCCCAAAGCTCCTTAGTTTGATTCTTCATCAACCTATTAAGAATATCGCAAATACACGAATATATATATGCAATGCATGTATTCATGTTTGCTTAATTTGATTGTCTAGGTTGATTGATTAAATATAGATTAAGATTAGATTACTTAATCATCAAAACTAAATAAAGATTAAGGCTAAAAAGCCAACAATCTTCCCCTTTTTGATGATGGCAAATCAATATCTTAATATTTGAGTTCAATTTTATTTCTCCCCTTTCTATATGTTTTGTTTCTTAATATATATGTAATCTATGCATTTATAATATTTCTCCCCTTAACAACATGCATAGTTTATTTCAAATTGAAGCCCATCCTAATTCTTCTCCCCCTTTGACATCAATCAAAAAGCAAACATTAAGCATTTGATGCAAAGGTAAGAGATATCCAATTCTCCCCCTTAATTATATGATTTGGAAATTTTAGGCTAAATAGCAAAAATGAATATTAACAATTAAGTGCATTTGTATTTTTCCTCTTAGCGTATTTACCATCCATTTTGCAATTTGACATTTATGATCGTAGATGTGGTATATGATATGCAATGAATAGGGTATAAGATATGTCTATTAAGCTCTAAAACTTAGATTAGAGTCAATCGAAATTTATACCATCGTGGCGCTTTGAATTTACTCAACCCGTATTCGGTGATGCAACCGGCTTTAAATTTTTCTTTGAAGCTCATCCGGTCACCACTGATTTCCTCCTTCAAGTACCTACAGTTAAAGATTTTGGTACCCATTTTTGCTTGGATCCAATCATGTTAGTTTTTGGAATCCAAACCATTTTAGTTTTAGGTGCCCAAATACTTGAGGAAGTTTTATTCACTACAAAATGCTTTCCATTCAAAGTAGTGTGAATAACATGGTTCTTAAAGTTATTAGCATAAAAACCTATACCATGTTTATCTAGTGATTGTCTTTGACTATCGATAAGCATATCAAGCATTTTCTTTCCACTTGTGAATTTTTCAAGATCCTTTTGTAATTGAACATTCTTAGCAATTAGATCTTGAATATCAATACTACATGAAGGTTTTGCATTTAGAGTTGCAATTTCATCAATCAATTGAGTGTTCACTAATGCAATTTTATCATGACTAGCAAGTACTTCATTCTTATCATTCATGATAGATTCAATTTGATATTGTAGCTCGTTGATTTTCTTTCTTGCTAGTTTATTCTTTTGACAAATTTTCTCAAAATTTTCAAGCAATTCAATGAATTCACATTGAAGTTCATTATATGTATTTGAATCAATTGAATCGCGACTAGAGCAAGAAGATACCTCACTATCATCGTCTTCTATTGCCATGAAGCACATTGAGGCGAATTTGTCTTCAATTGATGAAGATGATGAAGTGTCCCAAGTAGCTTTAAGAGCTTTCTTCTTCTTCTCTTTTCTCTTGCTCTTCTTCTTCTCTTTTTTGAGAAATTCCTTAAATTGATGTGTCACCAATTGTTCCTCGATATCACTATCTTCTTTGATCGAATTGGCGACGGCGTGTAGCCCTAAGGATTTCTTGACTCTCTTCTCATTGCGGTCTTTCATTTGTATCTCATATGTCATGAGACTTCCCATGAGTTCTTCAACCGACAATTTCGTTAGATCTTGCGTTTCTTCTATTGCGGTTGTCTTTTCTTCCCAATCGTCGTTGAGAGACCAGAGAATCTTCCTTGTCATTTCTCCCTTGCTAAAATTCTTTCCAAGAGCACTAAGGGAGTTAATAATCTCGGTGAAGCGAGTGTGCATCTCGCTTATGTTTTCACCCGGTAGCATATGAAACAATTCATACTTATGCATGAGTAGATTAATCCTAGTTTCTTTTAATCTAGTGGATCCCTCATGATGCATTTCTAAAGTATGCCATATTTCATAAGCACTCTCACACCCTCTCACTCGATTATATTCATTTTCATTAAGACCACAATATAACATATTCATAATGCGGGCATTAATTTCCGCCTCCTTAATTTTGGGTTTGGTTAATGAAATAATCTCATCATCATTTGGTGGGGTGTATGATTTTAAAATAAAAGACCAAAATTTTAAATCATGTGATTGCAAATAAATTTTCATCCTCTTTTTCCAATAATCATAATTTAGGCCATTAAAAAGAGGTGGTTTATTAGTTGATAAACCCACACTATGATTAGATTGAGCCATGCTAATATTTCGATTAAGAAAGTAAATTTAGCTAACAAGGCTCTGATACCAAATGTGGGGATCGTATGGGGCCCTCTAGTGATCGTAATTAACTAACGTGCGGAATTAAAACTTAATTACGAAACTAACAACTAATCATGCAAGGGTTAGATGAGATTAGAGAACTTGAAAACCACGTTGTAGTCGACGCCCTATGTAATGAGGTTCGGCACCCTCCCCAGGTCCTAGTCCTCACTCACAAGCCCCGCTCGTCCCTCGAGCCTCGCTTGTGGTTTCCACTATCCGATCTCCGTTACCGGGCCGAGATTAACGCCTTCACAAACAACGAGCCTCGCGAACACCCTCGCCTCGCCCGTGTCTCCTCTCGCAACCCGAGAGGGAGCTTCCTCGAAGCTATTACAACTCTTGTGATTTGGATAAAAGAATGAATCACACTTCTTGCTAATGACACTCTAACTTTGAGCACACTTGGATTATGATATGGATCTAGGAATACAAGTGGTGAAGTTTTGGCTTGAGTGTATAGGACTTGAGCTTTGAAGGTTTGGGAAAGATAGCACAAGGATACTTGATGTTTGGAGAGTGTAGTGCTTGTGTTGTGCTTCTAATGAGGTCCTTATATAGGCTTCAAAGCTCTTAGAGTCGCTGGGGAGTGGGTGAGAAAGTTGACCCATGAAATGTGATGATGTGACAAAAGTTCGGGCAGAATTTGCACGCTCCTCGGTAGACCATTAACCCAACGGATTACCGAAGATGGTCATTTTGGTTTACCGAATCCCATTCGGTTAACCGCTCACTCAACTCCAGTAGCTCTCTAACTAGCAACCCTCATACAATTCGGTTTACCGAAACCTATTCGGTTAACCGTTTCAAACTGGACAGTAAGATTGGTAGGGTTCTGTTAAAGCTAGGTTCGGTTGACCGTCTACACTTCGGTATACCAAAGTTAGCGCGGGTTTTGCGCTGACAATGCGTGGGAAATTGTTTTACAAATAACAGTCGAGTTAAATAGCCGTTGGACTCCTAAAGCAATATGATTCGGTCGACCGAATGAAGTTCGGTGTACCGAATATGGATAAGTCAATTGGGCTTTAGGTCAATATTTAAATACGACCGTTGGAGCAAAGTCCAAAACCGGTCCAGGCTAATTCGGTCTACCGAAGGTGGTTCGGTATACCGAGGTGGTTATTCCAGGGAACACCTAAAGGATTCTACACGGTTGTCCGCAAGGTGTTTGGTGGATCGAACTCTACATGATTCGGTTACCGAGAGGGGTTCGCTTAACCGTGGGGATACGGGACAAAATCCTAATGTGCTCAAGTTTACATTAATCCTTAGGACTCAAATTATACTAAATTACATATTGGTCCAAAGCTTGATTACATGTCTTGAATCTTTATCTTCTTGTCCCAAAGCTCCTTAGCTTGATTTTTCATCAACCTATTAAGAATATCGCAAATACACGAATATATATATGCAATGCATGTATTCATGTTTGCTTACTTTGATTGTCTAGGTTGATTGATTAAATATAGATTAAGATTAGATTACTTAATCATCAAAACTAAATAAAGATTATGGCTAAAAAGCCAACAGAGTGGTCATGTTATCGGGAATGCCCTTATGTTCCCGCAGAGCCTGAGTATGAGCATACATTTTCCCAAAATGCTCCATATGACCATTACGCATCTGCGTACAACCCCAGAGGCAAGGATTCGTGGGGAAACAATTCTTATTCAAATTCTTATACTTCGTTTTCACCCCAGTATCCTCCTCCCGAATACCCAGATTTCTACAAACACCCCACTTCAAATCATGGGACTCATTCTCAGCCCATCAACACCCAACCCCAAAAATTCCCAAGCTCTGACTTGGACCTCATAGTTGACCGCATACCTAATTCCTTGAAACAAACTTTCCTTACGTTCATGAAAACAACTCAACAATCCATACAAAATATGGCACTACAAGTGAGTCAAATGTCGCAGCAATTACGTGAACGTGTGGAGAGTAACTTTTCTTGTCAACATGAGGATTCATCTTTTGATATCAAACCACCACCACATCCACAAATTCAAAGCACAATCTTTCAAAGTCAATCTCCTAGTCAGTATGAGGAACTTGGGGTTTCAATTCACGATCACTTAGTGGAGGATTCGATTCAAATTGAGAAAAACAAGGACCAAATTCATTATGAGTCGGCATAGGATTGTGCCTTATCTTTTTGTCTCGTGGCCCTTGAGCCACATGATCTTCATGTTGTGCCTCTTAAGGACTCGCCTCTGGTGGAGCAAGAGCTCCTTAGTACCCTCAATTTCAAACAACCTGATGAGAGTTTGCCGCTCACTATTGTTCCTGATCATCTTGGAAATGATGGAACATCAAACAACTACATTGCTCATGAGGGTATTAGTTGTTCCTTGGAGGATACCTTGGGTATGAGACCCACTTTTTGTTTGCCTGGTGTGTTGGACATGCCTAACGAGGTTCTTGACCCCGTTCCGACGCACCAGCTTGTTGGTTGGAGAGTTTGTATTGACGATCATAACTTCAGCAGCGCAACAGGAGACACTCTTCTTCCGTTGGCCCTTATTTCCCAAACTCTTGAGAGGTTTAAGCTCTTTCAGTTTGATCCTTTGAATGAGATGCCTTTGCGTCCAATTCATGAACCTCTCATTTCATCTTGTGCTCTTTGTGAAGGGGGCCCACGCATGAGTATTCTGGCCCCGCGTGGTGTTATGTTCCCTTTCCAAGTGCATTGACCCACTTTTGAGGTTCCCATTTGATGTCTTTTGACAAATAAAGATGGGAACTTATGTTTGTACATAGTTATATTAAAAAAAAGAGAAGAAAAAAAGAAGTACAATAAAAGACTCCTTCAGTGAGCATCGATTGTTGTGGGCTCCAACCCTTGTGTATTTGGGCCCCTTTTCTTTCACGTATTTTGTCTCCCTTTTTAAGTATCTCACAGGTTTTGAGGGGAATTTTGGGTTGTGTCCATCAACATAACCACGAACTTCCTTTTGCGCTTCATGTTGGTGAGATCTTTCCTCTTTCATGCATAAATCCATGTAGTTTCATGCTCACATTCATTGAGGACAATGCATGAAGGAGGTGTGGAGGGGTGTTTTTACGTGTGTACATAGTCGAGTCTTTTCCTTTGATTTTTGTTTTCTTTTGTGTGCATTGTTAGGGTCATGTTTGTGTGCTGCATTTAATATCGATATATCTGTTTGCCAGGATCCTTGGGTGACTTGTCTTCTTTTGCTTGCCTAGTGCTTCAAAATTTTCACATTTCTTTCAAAATATTCATGTGTTTGCGAAAGAAAATGTTTTGTAGGTTTTGTGTGTGTTTAGCATGTGCAAAACCATTGAGAGGCAAAGTAAAAAGAAAGCACCCAAAATTGTCTTGAACTTGATGCATTAGGATATCTAGTACAGTGGCTTTAGGATTTATCTAGTCGTTAGGATGCACCCCAGTTTTCCCTCGGGGGTGAGTAATCATAGGGTTTCAGTGCTCAAACATTTAAAGAAGTCCACCCTGAACCTAGTGAGGCAATAATCCGTGTCTGTTAATTTAAGGGAGTATGTTGTAGTCAGCGACCCTGTGAATTTTGTTGTGAGACATTAAGTGTAGGGGTTTTGGTTCATGTGTAGATAAAAAATAAGTGATTAGGTGCTCTCTTCTGAGATGCAAGGGAGAAGGACCTGAACGTAAGTCCGAAGGACTAAAGAGCAAAACAGAAAACTCCACACCATCATGGGGAGTATTTTGGCAATTCTATTCGGGTCGGAGCTCCAACAAGTGAAGTGGATGCATCAAAGACCAACAAAGACATCCCGAAAAGCCCAGAATAAAATCCTGCGTGATCCGGACTATAGAGACCGCCAATTGGCGGTCCAAGACCTCTAATTGGTGGTCTGTTTTGGCCCAAATCTGCTAAGATTTTGGTGGGTCGCGTAATAGTGTGTATTTAGTCCATTTCTGGTATTTTGTTAGTCCCACATCGGGGGATCGTCCCGGATTGCCTTTTTCTTTGGCTATAAATAGAACTCTTCACCTTCTATTGTAAACTACCAATTGCTTGGTGGCATTATCTCTACTAAGGAGTAAGCCTTGAAGCAAAACTCAAGGTGGAGAAGAATGCTACCTTCAATGTGAGTCATTGTTAATAAAATAATTGTTCTAGTTTCTTTTAATCTTGTCTTTTAATTTGTGCATGCTTGTTTAGTCTTTCCTTTCCTTTTAAGCTTCTTTAATGCTCCTTTCTTGCTTAGTTGAATTTCCTTTCAGTATAATGTTTCATTTTGTTAATGTAGGTAGTGTAATGATTAGTGAGTAGTTTCAACCCCATTTGGGTGGTGGAGAAATATGTAATATGATCATATAGTGTATTAGGTGTGTGTTATCTTAATCCCTTGAGCCTTATATGATTTCCATAACCATCTAATGGGATTTCACTCTTATCTTTGATATGCTAATGCTCTTGAATGAAGCTTAGCTTATGCTTAGATTAGTGGACCTATTTTATGGGGAATGATAAGGTGAGGATATAGATGGAATTAATATTGGAAACACAATTTGTAGTGTATGTACTCTTGTTGCCTTTACCTTGGTTAATGCTTTGTATGTTTTAATGATATTGGGTTATCTTATTTCATGTGGAGGCATAGTAGGGTCTAGTCTTTATACATGAGTTCATTTAGCTTCATTCCAATTATTGTCGTGTATGTTTTAACGATATAGTCTTATCTTATTTCATGTGGAGGCAAAGTTGGATTTAGTTTTATGATTTCATGCACTACATGTTGTGAGCAGCACAATTGAACACACACACACAAATCTTTATATTCACATTATTTCTCTACCCCCTTTGGGGTTTAGTTTTATTGCTTATCTCTTCATTTCTTTTTTGCATTGTAGTGTAGTTTAGTGTAACCAACCTTTCTCTTCTTTCTTTCCCACTCGCCTTCGCACAAACCAAAAGTCGACACACCTCCCTGTGGATCGACCCGTATTTGCCACCGCTTCAACGCGGTCGTGCACTTGCGGTTTAATATAAAATGAATCAATCAATAATCAAACATCTTCTCCCTTTATTTTCCACTTGACTTATTAAGAACCAAAGTTGACTTACCTCCCTGTGAACTCGACTCATACTTGTCGCGTCTTCACCGACGTCGTGCACTTGCGGTTATTGTAACTGAATCAATAAAGTTTTTGGGGCCGTTGCTGGGGAGGTGCTCGGTCTAGACGCTGGTTTGGATGATTTGAGTGGATTTAATCTTAGTTTTGCTTTATTTCACGAAATTTGTAATTTACTGGGGAAGCAACTGAAAAAATCAATTGAAGCTACCAAGATCGCCAAATAGTGGTCTGAGACCGCTGATTGGCGGTCTAGTTAGTTCATTTTGCCCCAAAATTTCTTCTGTTGATTGGACATGATAAAATAGTTATCTGGGAGGCAAATTTTGCATGTCTGGACTTCTATATTGCTCCCAGATAAATCAACAACCCAATAAATTTCTTTTTTATACAACTTGCACATTCAAAGACAAAGCAAAAGATTAGTGGTTTGCCATCTAGGTCATGCATCATTTCTAAACCTTTTGCATATTTGTCTTTTCTTTGCTTAATTTTTTGTATTGTTGAGCGCTGGCGTGAGGTACGTACACCCATTCTCTCATTCATGCATGGTTAAAACATGCATTAGTTAGTAAGGTACATTGGAACAAGAGTGACGTGAGTGCTTGTATGGTGAGTTGCTTGCTAGCCTAAGGATGCAAAACATCTTTAAGGGGCACCACCTATGTTCTTGAAGATAAGGTGGGAGATTTCATCACCCCTCCCTTAGCCCCACAAACCACACTCAAGTAAAGCCTTAATCTAAAATCAAGTAGACATTGACCGCCATAGCCTGATCGGCGTCGCTCACTTTGTCGATAGTAGGAAAGATGAGATGTCCGGATCTTGGTTCATTTGCTGGCTTTGTGGTCTTTTTCATAGGGAGGTGAGGCGTGTTGAGGCCGTGTGACCTCGCAATTAGGCATCATCTAGCTGTGAGTACCTATAGTGACCTTAGGATGTTTGAGTCGTGTTTGATAGATTAGCCTTCTACCCTCACCTTTACCCATGCTAGCTTTAGGGATTCTTCCCTTCTCCTCTGAGTCATCTTCTTCTCATCTACTATGTTCGAGGCTCCTCCCATTTACACTCTCTATAAGTGTTTTAGGGTCGAGTCGAGCACCTTTTGCGAACTTGGTCTCATGGTGGTGAAAGTGGTCGACTCAAGAGTTCTTTGTCGAGATGAGTGGTTACATGGGCGACCATCCATTTCATTGTTGGGACCCAGACTATTCTCCCTGGTATTCTGGACCCATGCATCCTGGGGTGCCTCAGACAAACTTCTCGTTTGGGTGGAACAATCTTAATTGTGTGGCTGAGCAATCTTTAGATTGGGGTAATATGAGAGAGGCACCGACAGCTAGACCACCATCTAGTTGTGGCAGGTCATATGTTGGTTAACAAATTGAGACATTATAAGAACCTTCGGCCTCTTTCATGTGTGCGGTAGACAACATGAGTGCACTAGTGACTCCAGTAGTCGTACCGTGTGACTATTACGGGTTGAGTGGTCACGTTATCGGGGAATGTCCTTGTGTTTCCCCAGAGCTTAAGTATGAGCATACATATTCCCAGAATACTCAATGTCTCATTTACGCATCCACGTACCACCCAAGAGGGATGGATTCATGGGAAGACAATATTGATTCAAATTTTTATACATCATACCCACCCCATTATTCTTCTCCCGAATATCCACATCCGTACCAACCACCACCCATGACCACATGGACTAATTCTCAGCCTATTTACACCCAACCTACGAACTATGACATCAAAATTTGAACTTCAATGTTGACCCCAAACTTGATTCCTTAAAACAAACCCACAAAACGTTCATGGAAACCACTCAAAATTTATTGAAGTCGAACTTGAATTCCTTGCAAACTATGGAAATGCAAGTGAGTCAAATGACACAACAATTAAGTGAACGTGAGGAGTGTGGCCTTTCTCATCAACATGATGATTTATCTTTTGATATCGAACCACCACCACAGCCACAAATTCAAAGCACAATCTTCGAAAGTCAAGCTCCTAGTCAGTCTGAGAGACTTGGAGTTTCAATTCACGATCACTTGGTGGGGGATTCGATTCAAATTTAGAATAACATGGGCCAGTTTCATTATGAGTCGGCACAGGATTGTGCCTTATATTTTTGTCCCGTGGACCTTGAGGTACATGATCTTAATGTTTTGCCTCTTAAGGACTCACTTGTGGTGGAGCAAGACCTCCCAGAGTACCCTTAGTTTCATACGTCCTGATGAGAGTTTGCCTCTCATTATTGTTCCTGATCATCTTGAAAATGATAGGACATCAAACAACTACATTGTCAATGAGGGTATTGGGAGTTCCTTAGAGGATACTGTGGGTAAGAGACCCACTTTCTGTTCGCCTGGTGCGTTCGGCAAGGATAATGAGGTTGGTTGCCTCATTTCGGCACACTAGCCTATTGGTTGGACAATTTGGCTTGACAATCATAGCTTCAGTACTGCAACGGGAGAAACTCTTCTTCCGTTGCTCAATTACGACCAAACTCTTGAGAGGTTCGAGCTCTTTAAGTTTCATCCTTTGTATCAAATGCCTTTGCGTTCAATTCATGAACCTCTCCCGATATTTTGAGCATTTTGTGAGGCGGGCCACACATGAGTATTTTGGCCCCGTGTGGTGTCATGTTCCCATTCCAAGTGCATTGACCGACTTTTGAGACTCCCATTTGATGTCCTTTGACAAATGACGATGGAAACTTATTTTTGTAGGGATCCAACCCTTTTGTATTTAGGCCAAATTTGTTTCACGTATTTATCTCTCTTCTTAAGTATCTCACAGGTTTTAGGGGGAATTATGGTTTGTGTCCATCAACATGACCACAAAAATTTACATTCTAGTGGTTGTTGACTATGTTTCTTAGTGGTAGAGGTTATCCCCAAAAAGACCAATGACAACAATGCCTCGTACCATAATCAATAACAGGGGTATCCACTTCTGCAATCGCTCTTTTGAAGCCCTTATGATGAAGTAGTCAATCACCCATAAACCTGCGACCCCATATCATCCACAAACTAGTGGGCAAGTCGAAGTCTTTGAGAAGACGGTTAATTCCTCGCGGAAGGATTGGTCGACCAAGTTCATTGACGCATTGTGGGCTTTTCGCACAACCTATTGGACCAATTTGGGTATGTCCCCTTATCAGATGGTGTATGACAAGGCTTACCACCTACCCATCAAGCTCGAGCATTATGCTTTCTGGGCGATCAAAAACCTGAATATGGATATCGATCAAGTAGGGACCCGACGTAAGCTCGACATTGTGGAGTTGGAAAAGTTAAACAATGATGCGTATGAAAATTCCAAAATTCATCAGACCCAAGCGAAAACGTTTCATGATCGCATGATTATGCGACAAGTGTTTTCGGTCGGGCAGAAATTGTTGCTCTACAACTCCCAGCTTCATCTGTTCGTGGGCAAGTTCCGTAGTCGCTGGTCAGACCCATTTGTTGTGCAAACTGTATTCTCTCATTCAGTGGTTGAAATCCTGAACCTAAGGAATGGGGGTGTGTTCAAAGTTAATGGAAAATGCCTGAAAACCTTACTTGGAGGGGCCCCAGCTGAAGTCTAGGAGGTCATGCTCCTTCATGAACGTCCCTCGCACTCATCCATGTGAATGGATGAGATTTCATGTTTGTACATGAAAAAAAGAAAAGAAAAACAAAAGAGGTTGTCATGGTCCCACTCCATATAGATGTGGGGTTTAATGTGTTATTATTCATGTTCAAATAAAAAGCCGCCCAATCTGCAATTGTCGAAGTCGAACGCGATTGCACTAGGGAGAGGAGACACTTCAGGGTTGCTTTATGCATTAAAGAGCACATTTGACTTGGTCAACTTCAGGACCCACAGGAAACCGAAGAACATTTGCACCTATTTTCCATATATCAGGAAGTCAGGGGGTTTGACCACAATCTTTCCACAAGCATAACCTTACCAATTTAAAGACCCTCTTCCTTGCGTTTCCTCTCACCCCACCCAACAAACAAACACACTTTTAGCCTCCAACTTGCCCCAACGCCATCCACCCAAATTTCACCTCAAAATCTCATGCCCTATCCACTAGTAGTAGACCAACATCTGACCCTGGCGACTTTTGTAGCGGATCGGTCGCTTGTTTTTCTCCAATGGGGTGTGTCGCCAAATGTCGTTTCTCTTGTTGTCTCTTCCGACAGTTCCCAGATCTCGTGTCCTTCTGGTGTGGTGCGTACATTATTGCTCTTAAGTCTGTTATGTTGATTGTAGTTCATTTTATCCAAATGTAGACTATTCATGCTTACATTACTGATTGACTTCATATCATGCTTATATTCGTGTCTTATATCCTCTATTTTGAACATAAGTCATGCTACGTAACGAGTTTTATGTTTAAGTTTCAGGAATAAACAATTTTTAAAAAAAAAAGAGACACAAAAAGGACCTGAATACAAGAAAAAAGACTGAATTGTGAGACTTATGGACTGATATGCAAGAGGGAAGGACCAAGATATAAACCAAAAGGACCAATAAGCAAATCGAAAAACCCCACACCATCAGGAGGAGTATTTTGGCAATTAGATTCATGGGTAGACTCAAAAACCTTATTCTGGTGCACCACACGTGAAGAATTGAAGAAATAAAGAATCCAACCGAAACCGGATCAAATCCGACCAACAATGACCACCAATTGACGGTTCTAGACAGACAATTGGCGGTCCAAACTGCTCAGGATCCGACCCGGCTTCTTGTGATTGTTTAATATGTTGTTTGTATTTATTTGTAGAAGTTTCATTAGTCCCACATCGGGGGATTGTCCTCGATTACCTTTTTCCATGACTATAAATAGAACTCTTCTTCCTCCTTTGTAATTACCCATTGCTTGGTGGCATTCTCTCTACTTGGAGTAAGCCTTGGAGCAAAACTCAAGGTGGAGAAGAAAGCTACCTGTAATGTGAGTCATGTAAATAAAATAATTCTTCATAGTTTGTTTTAATGTTGTCTTCTGTTTTAATTCTTGCATGCTTAATTTAATTACGTTTTATCTTCTTTTCTTAATGAGTACTGAGTAGTTCCATCCCCCTTTTGGGGGTGCAGATGATGTACAAATATGTTGTGAAGTTTGGATGTTTGATGAATTTTTGATTGTGTAGATTTGCATGTTTTTAAGTTCATCGGGGGTATTATAATCTACATGTTGGGGGATTTTTGATGGGTTTTGCCATAAGATTTAGACACTTCCCATGCTTAGTTTCGTCATGTTTATTGACTTAAATTTCCTGTTAGGAATGCTATATGTTAGTTGTGCATTTGTATTTGTGTTTTCTTGCTTGATTGATTGAAGAAACTTTGTTTTGATGGGTTTTGCCATAGGATTTAGACACCTCCCATTCTAGATTGTTGTTCACATGAGTTCATGGTTTTTGATGAGTCTTTCCATATCATTAGACATTTCTCATGCTGAGCCTAGTCTTAAGTTAATCAAGTAGTAATTCCTGATACGTTGTGTGAATGGATTGATAGGTTTTGCCAAATCTTTAGACACTTCCTATGCATAAAGAGACACACATGACACACACATACACGCGTCATTCATCAGTTATTTCACTTCATATGTGCACACACTCCACCCCTTAGGGGTTTCCATTCCTCAATTCTAGCTTGGTGTCATAGTTAGTTTAGTTTCATTATTGCGTGCTTTCATTTCCTTGTTTGTGCTTACTAGTTTAGTTTAGTATAGTTTAGCGTAATCAACTTCTTCTCACCTCTTTTCCCACTTGCCTTCGAACGAATCAGAGTCGACACAGCTCCCTGTGGATCGACCCGTATTTGCCACGTCTTCACCGACGTCGTGTACTTGCGGTATTTAAAACGAACACAATCAATTACCAATGCGATCCATTTTTCCATTTCCCTAAACTCAGCCAACAAGTAGTGTTTTCTGGGCCCAAATTGCTATAACCATCCGCCAGTAGTGAATTTGAATCCGCCGGTGGCGGATGTGTTAGCAGTTTTAGCCTTCAATTTTCTCTCTTGGTTGGACAAACATATTCTCGGCATAGTTCTGTAGTTAAAGACGTCTTTAGAAGGAATCAGACTTTGCATTTATCATTACTCATTTAAGGACTCCTTTTGATGTTCGGATTGCCGAACTTGGTCGGACCCTCTCCTTTATGGAGATGGGAGTAGGCATTCTGCCCCATCCGTAGTGAATTCATTTTACTGTTCCCTGACCAATGAAGGTGAATGCATGTTATTCACCATCAACGGTACTACTTATCCACTTACTCCCACTGTTCTTGTAGATATTACCGGGTTGCCTTTTTAGGATCGTAAGGTCCACCAACGCCGCACATTGAACTTCTATTATTCAATGATGGCTACAAGGAACTCGGTCAACCCTCATGGGAGTTTGAGTAACGCCCATCTATTTAAAAATGTGCATGTGGTGGCTCGCTGGGTATGTAGGAACATCTTGGGTCTGTGGTAGCACTCCACCTTCTCTGTAGCTTACCTAGACTTGGTTTATGTCGAAATGAAAAGAGACCAGCACTACATCTGCAATGAACTCTTCTGCACAGTGTAAAAAGGTGCATTGGAGGGGCAGCAGCCCTTTCTCCTACTCGTCACTTGAATTTGCAGTCATTTTGACCCTTGGTACACTCAAAATCTCATCGACTCTAAGGGGGTTGTAGTTGATATGGAGTAGATCACGCCTGCATATACTTGCACGCTTCTAGAATCCCGGAAGGACCAAGATAATGATGAGAATGTTCGTGCTCATTCTTCAGATGGATCTATGGATGATTAGTAGCATATCATGCATCATATTCATGCTATATATCCTTAACTTTACCATAATTTTGTGATTCTCTAGTTTTTGTTGTGTATTTTTAGGTATTAAGTAATAAAGAAAAGAATGAAAGAGAAAATGATTGAAATATAAGAAGAAAGGACTTAAAAGAAGCAAATTGGACCTGTTCGTCATACACAATGACCCATCTACAAGAGGGAAGGACCTGGATGTAAGCTGGAAGGACCAAATACCAAACTGAGAAACTCCACACCATCATGAGCAGTATTTTGGCAATATTCAAGACCAGACTCCAATAACCGGATCAGGGCCCAGACTCCAATAACAGACCCCACGTGAAGAATTGAA
Source organism: Triglochin maritima (assembly GCA_963682175.1). NCBI lineage: Eukaryota > Viridiplantae > Streptophyta > Magnoliopsida > Alismatales > Juncaginaceae > Triglochin > Triglochin maritima. The sequence continues at coordinate 18,256,248 of OY821785.1, forward strand.
GCACTTAAGAAGATATCCGAAATCGGATCACATCAGACAAAAAGTGACGCCAATTGGTGGCTCTAGATCTCCAATTGGCGGTCCATTTTGGTCAAAATCCGATCGAGTTTTGCATGGTTGTGGGTTATGTAGTTTTTGTTCTTTTTAGGTATGTTTCATTAGTCCCACACTAGGGGATTGTCCCAAGTTGCCTTTTTCATGTCTATGAATAGAACTCATCTTCGTCCTATGTAACCTACCCATTGCTTGGTGGTCATTCTCTCTACTTGGAGTAAGCCTTTGAAGCAAAACTCAAGCGGAGAGAATGCTACTTCTAATGTGAGTCATGTAAATAAAATAATTCTTCATAGATGATATGAGTGCACCAGTGGCTCCAATAGTCATACCGTGTGACTGTTGTGGGTGGAGAGGATGCCAAACTCTCTACTTGGAGTGAGCCTTTGTAGCAAAACTCAAGGTGGAGAGGATGCCATATTGTAATATGAGTCATGTAAATAAGTTTTTTTAGTTAGATAATGTTTCCTATAGTTTTGCATGTTTTGTTTCCTTAAATCTTAGCATAAACATTTACAAACATTTAACTCATTACCCCACATTTAAAGAGGAATACATTAGGAAACATTGGTATATTAATGAACAACTGAATAGGCAATTTGCCTTTGATTCCTGTCCCACCACAAGAAATCCATCTCAATTGTCCCCGCCCGACACTCCACCCTAAGCCAGGTTGTGACTGCAACAACTTCCATGTTGCATATTTCTTTAATGAGTTCTCACAGTTGTTCTTCAGTCGTAGATGTGTGTACCTCAAACTCGTTTCTCGGATGAGGTTTCATTGGAGGTTCTCCTTCCCAATTTGATTAAGTACCCTCGAGGGCCTATTTCCATCCCGAACCTTGTCAGCGCACAACCAGAGGAATATCGCGTGGCGTCCCTCAGTCCATTGTGCCTTCTTTGATCTGGCTCCATGTCCAGGTTCAGAAAGGTGGACTAGTTGTGAGATGGGAAGCAACCCCATGACGTTTTCCTGTTGAACAACCATTTGTGCTTCGTCTCTGATTGCACCCGTGAAACTACCGCTACCATATACACCCTCGAAGGAGCAAACACAGACGCAAACATAAACACAAACACACACAAAAAATTATTAATATCTTCCCAGTGAATTGGAAGAGAGTGATCCTTTGAGATGTTGCATGCAAGCCTAAAAGATGGTTTTGTTTATCTCCTGGATCTGACACAACTTAGCAAGCTTGTAAAGAAGCTTCTACATGCCTGGGTTAGTTATGCTCTTGTCGGGTTTCTCCACATGTGGTATCGGTGTTCAATTGTGGTTATCAGACAATGTGGTCGAGTTATCTGACAGTGATGAGGTGATTCAGAGGAGACACAAATATAGAACTTTTTGCTAAGTTGGCTCGGAGCGTTGGACCACATTTTTGCTGCCTTCAAACTGCATCTACAAGTGCGATGGGGTGGACGTGAAACTCTAGGTATTTCAACAGCGGGACAACCTCCCCATATTGGTCAACCAGTGATATACTCATCTTCATAACTTGAGTAGTCATTGGTGGCATTGTGTTGGAAAGCCATTTTTTTGGTGGATCGAATACACAACTGGATCTACGAATGCAATGGGGTTTAGGTACACTACAACAATGGATGATTTTATAGACCCTGTGATGAAAATTTGTGTCTCTTCACACCCTATAATGAAAGGTTGTGTCTTTTCGCATAATAATGAAAGGTTGTGTCCTATATGGAAAAGGTTGTGTTTCTTCGCAGAATAATGACTCATCCCTAGTTGTACTGAATTGTCCCGTCACAGGACATGTGTCTTTGTATCGTCCCTAACTCATCCCGTCGTAGGCCTGACTCATTCCAAACTTATACTAAATCGTCCCTGTATCACGTCTCGAGCGGGACACTAGCGTCCCAAGCGAATCAGTAACGACAGTTGCCAGTGGCCATTGATATAAAAATTAATTCTTATAAAAATTGATAGCACTTAATTAACTAGCCGGGTCCCTTGGTCGAAACTGGTTGGGTCGTGTCCACTTTAATTAACAACATATACAGAACATTATATTTACAAAAACTACAAAACAATTACCATAGTTTTAAGGTAAATAAATTGTTATCTAAGGAAGATGGGTGCACAATGTAATCCCGCATTCGCTTCGGTACGAAAAAATCATCTACATCGGACTCGACTACTTTATGTTATGTGAAAGGAAAGCTAGACCAATGCGGAGTATCAACTTGTCCATGTCTTGAGGAGGGAACTTCATCTGATTCTCCACATCCCAAATTTTAACGATATAGTTGCATACATAAGCTCCAAATATGGTTCTATTCACATTTATCATTTGAGGGGATTCTCCCGTTCTCTTTTTTTAACGTTTCATTACTCTTTTTTCATAGTTTGTATAAAGTTTCTATCGGCCATCTTACATTCCGTCCAACACTATAATGAAATTTCGTTGAACACTATAAGCTTCCGCGTTTGATAAATTCGATAACTAAAACATTCATTCAACACTATAAGATTCCATATAACAGAGTCCATTCAATTACGACCAAACTCTTGAGAGTTATGCACAATCATAGCTTCAGTACCGCAACGGGAGAAACTCTTCTTCCGTTGCTCAATTACGACCAAACTCTTGAGAGCTTCGAGCTCTTTAAGTTTCATCCTTTGTATCAGACGCCTTTGCGTTCACATGAACCTCTCCCGCAATTTTGAGCACTTTATGAGGCGGGCCCACACATGAGTATTTTGGCCCCGTGTGGTGTCATGTTCCCATTCCAAGTGCATTGACCCACTTTTGAGGTTCCCATTTGATGTCCTTTGACAAATGACGATGGAAACTTATTTTTGTAGGGATCCAACCCTTTTGTATTTCGGCCATATTTGTTTCGCGTATTTATCTCTCTTCTTAAGTATCTCACAGGTTTTGGGGGGAATTATGGTTTGTGTCCATCAACATGACCACAAAATTTCCTTGTGCTTCAAGTTTGGTTAGATCTTAACTTTTTCAGGCAAAAATACATGTAGTATCATGCTTGCATACATTGAGGACAATGCATGAAGTGTGGGGGTGCTTTACATTTGTATATATGTGGAGTCAAGCCTTTTTCACTTTGTTTTTGTTTTCTTTTGTGTGTATTGCTAGGGTCATGTTAGTGTGTTGCATTTAATATCCATATATCTGTTTGCCATGACCATTGGCTGAGTTATCTTCTTTTGCTTGCCTAAGTACTTTAAAAAATTATTTCTTTCAAAATCTTCATGTGTTTGGGAAAGAAAATGTTTTGTGAGTTTTGCCTGTGTTTAGCATGTGCAAAACCATTGAGAGGCAAAGTAAAAAGGAAACTCCCAAAATTGACTTGAACATGATGCGTTAGGATATCTAGTACACCGACTTTAGGTATTATCAAGTCGTAAGGACGCACCCCGGTTTTCCCTTGGGGGGGGGGGGGGTAATTATAGGGTTTCAGTACTCAAGCAAACAAAGAAGTCCACCCAAAACCATGTTAGTATAAGGAAGTTTGTCGTATTCAGGGACCCTTAAACTCCTGTTGTGAAACCTTAAGTGTAGGGGTTTTGGTTCATGTGTTGATAATAAATAAATGGGTAGGGTGTTCTGTCTTCTCGTACGACTCCTGTCACTCGGGAAATTAGGTTCAATGGGACTTAGTGCCAGGTGCTTTCAAGTCATCTGACTTGGGATGCACCGACTGAACTCCCGTTACACGGGTGGTCGGGATCGTCCTTTATGGATATTTGGGGGAAGGTCTGTGTGATAATGTAAGTCCTCATGGCCAATGATGCATGAAACCTGTTCCTGGAAGAATTACACAACAACTAGTAAACAAAATGAAAAAAAGAGAAAGAAAAGAGGTAATACAAATAAGAACCTTAATGGACTCTACACTTTGTATCACATAAGGATTTATGGTTGGCCACGTCTTTCACTTAAGCCCTTAATTAACTTGCACGAATGATTCATTACGCTAGGTTTGTGGAATGGATCCATATAGAGAGTCGGCCCATTGGATTACCGTGTCCAATGATCGACAAAAATAGGTCCATGGAGTCAAGTTGCTAGGTTGAATAATGCATCAATGTTCGGATTTTATGGGTACATCAGCTGAAAACCCTTAGGAGACAATACTCCTCCTCCTTGGTGACAAGAAGGTTTAACGGCTTGTTGCACGTGCTAAGTGCAAGCGTGATTCCTATGAAAGTGAGTTGGGATTTCCCTATTTTTCGTCTGGTTTTTCCTTTTTTTTTTTCTCTTTCTTTGTTTTGTTCGGGACTAGCAAAAGGTAAGTTTGAGGGTATTTGATTAGTAGCATATCATACATTGCATTGATGCTATATATCCTTTGTTTTACCCCATATTTTGGTAGTCGAGTGTTTATTTGATATGTTTCAAGGGTTAAGCAATAAAGAAGAGAAATGAAGAGAAAATTACCTAAATGCGAGAAAAATGACTAATCGGTGAAACTAATGGACCTATATGCAAGATGAAAGGACCTGGATGTAAGACAAAATGTCAATTAGCAAATCGAGAAACTTCACACCATCATGATGAGTATTTTGGCAATGAGATTCGGGCTTAGACTCAAACCGATCCAGGTGTACCTCACGTGGAAAATTGAAGCACTGAAGATGCCAACCGAAAATTGGTCGAATACAACCACAAATGACTGCCAATTCGTGGCCCTAGACAGCAAATTGGTGGTCCAGTTGGGTCAGAATTAGACACGGCTTCTCGTTGTTGTGTATTATGTTGTTTTTATCCATTTGTTGAAGTTTCATTAGTCCCACATTGGGGGATTGTCCCCGGTTGCCTTTTTCATGTCTATAAATAGAACTTCTCTTCCTCCTTTGTAATCCACCCATTGCTTGGTGGTTATTCTCTCTACTTAGAGAAAGCCTTCGAGCAAAACTCAAGTGGAGAAGAATTCTACTTGTAATGTGAGTCATGTAAATAAAATAATTCTTCATAGTTTTGTTTTAATGTTGTCTTTTTTAATACTTTCATGTTTAGCGTAGTTTGTTTTCTTAATCTTAGTATATTTTTTATAATGTGTTTCTTTCTTATTATAGTTTGTAGCTTAATGTGTAGTGATTGAATCAGTTCTAATAACCGTAAGTGCAAAGCCGTGTTGAAGTGGTGGCAAATACGGCTCGATCCTCAGGGAGGTGTGTCGACTTTGGTTAGTTCGAAGGCGAGTAGGGGAAACATGGTAGACAAAAGATTGATTAAACTAACTAGACTAACTACACTACACGAGGAAGCAACAAACAAGATGAAAGTGCGAGAAGAAATTAATCTGACTAATAGAAGAAGATAGAAATCAGGAATGGAAAACCCCTAAGGGGTGGAGTATGTGTACACATGAAATAAGTGGTGATGATGCATTCATTAAGCACAAGTGTAGGTAGTGTTTGCTTTGCATAAAAAGTACCTCATCGAAAAACCTATCATCCAAATCACTAACCTAGGTTATTAATATGAGCATGACAAGTTTGTTATTAAGAACCTAAACAAGTATGGAATGTACCTAAATATTATGGCAGCAACCATCAAGTTCCGTATTCTCTTTAATTCAAACAAGCATACTAACATTTCTCACATACAACAATGTTTAGCATTCATTCCATCTACATAAAATGTATAGAAATCAACTCCACCCCCAAATGGGGATGAAACTACTCACACATTATTAGACTAATATTCAAACTAAGGAAAGACAAATGCTAATTAATTCTAAGAAGACTAAAACAAACAATGTTAACTAAGTATGGAAGAATTGAAAAGAGACAATATGAAGAAACTAACAAAACATCTTTTATTACTCACTCAATTACAACTCCACCAGAGTTTTGCTCCAAGCCTTTACTCCTAGTAGAGAGGATGGCCACCAAGAGAGGAGATGAATACAAAGGAGGAGAAGAGTTCTATTAATAGACATAGAAAAAGGAAATCTGGGACAATCCCTTGTATGGGACTAAAAGCATTCGACAAATGGACATAAAACACTCTAATACATGACTCGCCAAAGTTTTATCGGATCTGGACCAAAACAGTCCGCCAATTGGCGGTCTATATTGTCTGGATCATGCCTGGTTTTGGAGTGTGGTTGTCGGGCTTCATGTCTTCATGTCTGATGCACCCTAATCGGTTGTGTAGGTTGTGACCCGAATCCAATTGTCAAAATACTCCTAATGATGATGTGGAGTTTCTTCATTTTCTCATTGGTCCTTTTGGTTTTGCATTCGGGTCCCTCTCTCTTGCATCTCAGTCCATAAGTCTTGCAGCTAAGTCTTTTTTCTTGCTTTCAAGTCCTTTTTTAATCTCTTCTTCTCAAACCTGTTTATTCCTGAAACTTAAACATAAAACTCGTTACGTAGTATTTCTTAGGCTAAGAATAAAGGATATAGGACACAAATATATGCATGATATGATGTCAATCAAGTAGTGAGTAGTTCCACCACCCTTTGTTGGTGGAGATGTTTTTTATACATGTAATGGAGAATGAGATGAATGCTATTGGTAGACATCATTTCATGCATTCATTTGTGTGTGATATCCATTATCTTAAACCTAAACAATGCTACGTAACCAGTTTTATGTCTGAGTTTCAGGAATATATGGGTTTGAGGAGAAGAAGCATAAAATGACCTAAAAGCAAGAAAAATGACTGAGTTGTGAGACTTAGGGACTGAGATGCAAGTGAGAAGGACCTGAATGTAAGCCCCAGGGACCAATGAGCAAATGGAGAAACTCCACACCATCATGAAGAGTATTTTAGCAATTTGAATCGGGCCTAAACTCCAAAAACCGACTTGGGTGCATCACACATGACGAAATCACTCCAGCAAAGCCCACCCAGAATCCAGACCGGATCCGGACTCTGTAGACCGCCAATTGGCGGTCTGGATCGCTGATTGGCGGTCGGGTCGGCTCCGGATCCGATACGTTTCGGGCAGAACATGTATTAGGGTGATTTTTATCTATTTATGGTGTTGTATTAGTCCCACATCGGGTGATTGTCCCCGATTACCTTTTTCAATGAATATAAATAGAACTCCTCACCTTCCCTTGTATTCCCTACATACTTGGTGGCTATTCTTCCTACTTGAAGTGAAGCCTTGGAGAAAATACTAAAGTAGGAAGATACTACTTGTATTGTGAGTCTGAATTTAATACAAAGTTTCTTTGTTATGTTGATTGTTTCATGTTGCTTGCATACTTAGTTTAATTTCATTTCATTAATCTTTGTAACTTAGTTAATATGTTTTTCTTTCTTAGGATAATAATTAGTTTAATGGATAATGAGTAGTTCCATCCCGTTTGGGGGGTGGAGTTGATGGTTTATACATGCAAAAGAAAATGGAAATGAATGCTTTGTATTAAATGTGTTGATAAACATAAATGTATGATTGCTTGTTTAGGATAGAACTTGTAACTTGATGGGTTTTTACCATAACTCTTAGACATATCCCATGCTTGTTTAGGTTCTCAAATAACCAACTTGTGTAGGTTGATGTTAGTCAACTAGGGTAGTGATGGGATTGATAGGTTTTGCTAAATGCTTTAGACACTTCTTATATGTGAAAGTACTACCTACATTTGTGCTTAATGCTCGCATTCTTCACCATCTTCTTGCTTGTGTACACTCACTCCACCCCTCGGGGTCCCTCTTCCTGATTTGCACTTCCACTTTAGGTTCTTTCGATTTCGTTTGCTTCGTTACTTTGTTGTTTTCCTTTACATTTCTTGTTACTAGTTTAGCATACCTTAGATTAGCATATCTACAAATCTTTGCCACTTCATTTTGGTCAGGCCAAAGGCTGCTCACCTCCCTGCGGACGACCCGTACTTGCCCCGTCTTCAATGATGGTTGTGCACCTGCAGTCTAAATCAAAAACGATCAAACAAGTTTTTAGCACCGTTGCCAGGGAGGTGCCAGTCCAGACTCTGGTTTGGACGATTCGAGTGGACTTAATTATTTGTTTGTAGTTTTTTTTGTTTCTGGAGACGCAAGGCTAGGCAGCTGGAGAATTTTGGAGGAAAACTGAGCTTGTTGGACAGCCAATCAGCGGCCTAAGACCGCCAACTGCCGGTTTGGTAAGCTCCTCTCCACTTCTTCTTTCTGTGTCTTGTTACTTTATCTAATATAGAGGTATGGGGAACAATTTGGCGTGTTCGGACTTTTAGTTTGTCCCCAGATCAATAATCAATCTCGCTTTAAGCAACTTGGACACTAAACCCCAAAGCAAAAGATTAGGCATTCTTTCTTGTTTAGGTCATGCATCATGTACTTGACTTAGGCACGTAGATTGTCTTTTATTTTAGCTTTACTTTCAGTTGTTGAGTGCTGGTGTGAGGTACGCATTTCCTACTCTCATTCTTGCATTTCGTATGAACATGCATTAGTTAGTAGGAACTGCATTGGAACAAGTGTGAGTTGAGCGTTTGTTTGGAGAGTTGATTGCTAGATTACGACTCCAAAATGCTACTAAGGAGGGGTTGCCCCGCCCCATATAAGATAAGGTGGGGGATTTCATCACCCTTTCCTTCACCCAAAAACCACACTAATTAAGAGCCTAATTTTAAAATAAAGTAGACATTGGCCCTAAAGATCTCAGGCGCATTAGGAGAGTGATCCGGTCACGACCGTCATGGCCTGATCGGCGTCGCCCACTCTGTCGATAGTAGGACAGACGAGATCTCCAGATCTTGGCTCACTTGCTGGGCTATGTGGTCATCTTCGTAGGGAGGTGAGGTGTGTTGAGGCCGTGTGACCTCGCACTTAGGCGTCGTCCAGCTGTAAGGACCTATAGCGACCATAGGTTATTTGAGCCTTGTTTGCTTGTGTGCTTCTACCTATACCCACCCGTCGTAGCATAAGGACTTGTTCCCTTCTCTACTGAGTCATTCCCTCACTTCTATGCCCTCCCGTCTTCTCCTCTACTCACATTCTGTTCTAGTTGTTAAAAAAAAGTTTTGGTTTTTGTGTGAGTGCACCTTTGTGCATGCTTGTGTGGGCACGAGACGAGAGTGACCGTTTGACGAGGGGTGTCTTCAATCCTGCTTCGGTAGTCGATTTCTCGACACCTTCCTCCTCTCGTGTCGCACACAGTCCGGGTTCAATGACTGCTCATTAACGCGAGGAGTTGTTGCTGGACCCACCTTTCCTACCTGTTCCACCTGTTCTTGCTCACATACCTCTCCGTGATCGATGCTACCCGAGCCATACTACTCTACCCTCGTGCATCGTATTGCCAGAGGCGAATGGGAACCACTTTTCTGTTAAGCCTCAGTTTATATCCATGCTCCATCACTTCACTGGGAAGGGTGACCCCTATATCTTTCTCAGGGAATTTGAGGAGGTATGTGCTATGTTCAAGCTGCAACAACTTAGCACAGACTCCATCCATCTTAGCCATGTCCCTTTTGCACGGAAGGATGATGCCAAGAAGTGGTTGTACAAAAACCAGGCGAATGCCTTTTGTACTTCGGATGAGCTTCAATCTGCATTCCTCAAGAAGTTCTTCCCAAATCTTCGGACTCAAAAACTGAGGAACGAAATCAATTCGTTTTATCAGCATGAGACTGAATCATTCCATGCATACCTAGAGAGGTTTGTTGAACGTTTTATATTTCTACCGCAAGTGCACGGCCGCGATGAAGCGGTGGCAAGTACGGGTCGTCCTCAGGGAGGTGAGCTTGCTCTTGCTTATCAGAAATCAAGTGGCAAAGAAAGATGGAAGAAAGTTGTTTATGCTAACCTAAACTATGCTAACACGAAGAAGCAAATGCGAAGGAAACAAAACAAACGAATACTTCAACTAAGCTAGAGAAACTTGACACTATGGAGAAATCAGTAAGAGAGAGAGACCCCTTAGGGGGTGGAGTGACTACACATACACAATAAGGAGGCAAAAATATCTTCCTATAGGCACAAGTGTAGGTAGTGTTTGCATGTATGGGAGGTGTCTACTTATCATGACAAAACCCATCAATTAAATCACTAACCTATTTTGATTAACATTCATAAACACAAGTTGGTTATTTAAGAAACTAAACAAGTATGGGAGGTGTCTACTTATCATGGCAAAACCCATCTAGTGAAGTGTTCTATTCTAACAAGCAAGTATGCATTCATATTAATCAACACATTTTAACATAAACATCCTTCCTTCCTTAATTGCATATATGATAATCATCTCCACCCCCCAAAAGGGGAGTGGTTTTACTCACTACACATTACCCTAACTATTACACAAAAATAAGAAGGCATATTAACTAAGCTAGATTTAATAAAAGACAATTAAACTAAAACATGCATCAACAATAAAAGAAGCACAAAACAAAGAAAATTTTATTAATTGAAGACTCACAAGACCAGTAGCATCTCCCTATTGAGTTTCTTGCTTCAAGGCTTCCACTTCAATTAGGGAGAATGGCCACAAGCATGGAGTGATTACAATAGGAGGTGAAAAGTTCTATTTATAGCCATGGAAAAAGCTAATCTGGGACAATCGCCCGATGTGGGACTAAACAAATACCACAAATAGCCTAAACATCCTCTAATACATGTGCTGGAGAAATTTGAGCGCATTTGGGCCAAAAATAACCGCCAATTAGCGGTCTTGGACCGCTAATTAGAGGTCTACAGTGTCCGGATCGCTCTGGAATTTCTTGTGGGCTTTTCTGGAAGGCTTTGTTGGTATTTGATGCATCTATGTTGCATGTTGGAGCTCCGACCCGAATAGAATTGCCAAAATACTCCCCATGATGGTGAGGAGTATTTTGTTTTGCTCTTAGGTCCTTCGGTCTTGCATTCAGGTCCTTCTTCCTTGCATCTTGGTCCACAGATCTCACAATTCAGTCCTTTTTCCCAGCTTTTGTGTCCTTTTATGCTTCATCTCTTCAAACCTATTTATTCCTGAAAACTAAACATAAAACTCGTAACATAGCATTATTTAGGTGAAAGATAATGGATATAAGATACAAATATGAGCATGAAATGATGTCAATCAAATACCCCCACACCTAACTTTTGCTAGTCCCGAGCAAAACAAAGAAAGAGAAAAGCATACGAAAAAACAAGAAATCCTAACTCACTTTCGTAGGAATCACGGTTGCACTTAGCACGTGCAACAAGCCGTTAAACCTCCTTGTCGCCAAGGAGGAGGAGTGTTGTCTCCTGAGGGTTTTCAGCGGATATACCCACAAAATCCGAACAAGATGCATTAATCAATCTAGCTACACGACTCGTTGGACTTATTTTGTCGATCATGGGACGCGGTAATACTACGGGTCGACTATATATATGTAATCAGTCTACACACCTAGCCTAATGAGTTATTCGTGAGAGTTAACTAAGGAATTAAGTGAAAGACATGGGCAACCTTAACTTCTGAATGTGATACAATGTGTAAAGTCCATTTTGGTTCTTATTTGACTCTTTTTTTTTCTTTTTTTTTCTTTTTTTTTTTTTTTTTTCTTTTTTTTTCTTTGGAGCATTTATTGGTTGGTGTTTGATTCTCCCAGGGTCAGGTTTCGTGCATCATTGCCTATGAGGACTTACACTATCACGTACACCTTCCCCCAAATCTCCACATAGGGCGATCCCTACCACCCGTGTAACGGGAGTTCGGTCGGTGCATCCCAAGTCAGATGACTCGAAAGCACCAGGCACAAAGTCCCCTCAGACCTACTTTCCCGAGTGATAGGAGCCGTGCGAGAAGAGAGAACACCACTTATTTATCTACATGGGAACCAAAACCCCTACACTTAAGTTTCACAAAAAGAGATTAAGGGCCCTCGACTACGACAAACTTCCTTATACTCACAAACACGAATTATTTGACTCACTAGGTTCAGGGTGGACTTCTTTAAATGTTTGAGTACTGAAACCCTATGATTACACACCCCCCGAGGGAAAACCAGGGTGCATCCTAACGACTCGATAAGACCTAAAGCCAGTAAACTAGAAATCCTAATGCATCAAGTTCAAGACAATTTTGGGAGCTTTCTTTTTACTTTGCCTCTCAACGGTTTTGCACATGCTAAACACACACAAAACCCACAAAAATATTTTCTTTCGAAAACACATGAAGATTTTGAAAGAAATGTGAAAATTTTAAAGCACTCGGCAAGCAAAAGAAGACAAGTCACCCAAGGATCATGGCAAGCAGATATATCGATATTAAATGCGGCACACTAACATGACCCTAACAATGCAAACAAAAGAAAATAAAACCAAAGGAAAAAGACTCGACTATGTACACACGTAAAACACCCTCCCACACCTACTTCATGCATTGTCCTCAATGAATGTGAACAAGATATTACATGGATACATGCATGAAAAAGGAACGATCTCACCAACATGAAGTACAAAGGGACGTTCGGGGTCATGTTGATGGACACAAACCCAAATTCCCTCAAAACATGTGAGAAGCTGAAGAAGGGAGATAAATACGTGAAGAGATTGGGCCCAAGTACACAAGGGTTGGGGCCCACAACAATCGATGCTCACTGAAGGAGTCTTTTATTAGTTTGTTTGTTTTTTTTTGTTGTTGTTGTTGTTTTTTTCTCTCTTTTTTTACAAGATATATACATCAACCAAGATATTCTCATAATCATTTGGTCAAGGAACATCAAATGAGAACATCAAGTCAGGAGGACCAGAGACTTGCCGAGATGGGCAAACTCCACTGGTACTCTGAGGTGTCATGAGAGGTGAAAGGTCAAAGCTGAAAGGCTCGAACCCCTCATGATATTGGTCGGGTGTGGGCAACCAAGAATGAAGTTGTGTTGCCTCTCTAGGGTTTAATTGCTCATCGAAGAAAACCCTCCAACCAATAGGCGGGTGCATCGGAATGAGTTCCTCAAGCTCATTCGATGGATGCAGCAGACCTGCATCACTAAGAATGGGGCTTCTCCCCAAGTCATCCAACAAGGACCTCCCACCATCACTTAGATCATCAAGCATAAGCTCGGTCATAGGTGGGTCCTTGTTGGAGTCAATATGAAGCTCAAATGGCTCAATGGCCATGGGACATGAGGTAGAGACACCTTCTGGTATAGGCATATGATGAGGTGTCTCACTCTCACTAGTACTCTCAACTGAATCATGCAACGAACACTCCCTTTGGACATTCATGTTCGAGGTCAGCTCACTCTGTTGCATTGCGAAGACAGGCAATAAGTTTTCGCTGGGCCCACGAACATTCTCAACGGGTTGCATTGGGGTTAGGGGTGTTCGTTGATTTTGTGGTGCTTTCTCCAGTTGGCGGATGAGATTTAGATTTAAAGGTTCATCCATGGGTTCCTGTTGCTTACCAGAGTTGAACACATGAAACTCGGCACTCATGTTACCGAATGAGAGCTTCATGAGACCATTTCTACAATTAATCAAGGCATTGGAGGTTGCCAGAAATGGTCTACCCAAAATCAAAGGTATTTGAGAGTGGGTGTTCGCAACAGGATTGGTATCGAGGACAACAAAATCGACTGGAAATATAAAATCTCCAATTTTGATAAGCACATCCTCGATAATCCCCATGGGAATACGAATGGATCTATCCGCCAATTGGAGGGTGATCTTAGTTGGTTTCAATTCTCCCAAGTTCAACTGTTGATAAACAGAGAATGGGAGGAGGTTGACCGCTGATCCTAAATCAAGCAAAACATTGCTCAATCTAGTGTCCCCAATCGTACACTGAATAGTAGGACACCCAGGGTCCTTGTATTTTGTGTAGGTAGGATTGGACAAAAGTGAGCTGATATTTGCAGCCAAGAATGCTTTCTTAGGAACATTGGTCTTCCTCTTGGTTGTGCAGAGATCCTTCAACACTTTGGCATATTGAGGTATTTGTTGGATGACATCCAACAAGGGGATGTTAACCTTTACTTGCTTAAACACCTCTACTATCTTGTCCATGTTGTCAATCTGCTTTTTGTTTAACCTACTTGGATAGGGAGCTTTTGGCAGGTAGGTTTTCTGCTGTGCCTGAGAAGAAAGCTTTGGTGTATTACCCTCACCCTCAGCTTCTTCTTCACCACCATTCCCATTGAGGGGCTGCATAGATGGTGGTGGGTGTGGCAAGGAAATGTGATTGTCAACCTGTTTTCCATTCCTTAAGGTCACAATGGAATTGACATGGTGAACAGGTTCCTCAACATGGTTCACTTGCCTCCCCCGAGGTACCACATTCTCATTTTGCATTTGTTGTTGTTGGTACATGCGGGGGTTAGCCTCAGGCTGGCTAGGAAAAGACCCTCTCTCTCTCTCATGTACAGACTGAGCCAATTGGCCCATCTGAAGCTCTAGAGATTTCATGGTCTGCTGATTTGAAGTGAGAACTTGACTTGTGGTAGACATAAATTTTTTCATTGAGTTTTCAAGTCCACGAGTCAAGGTCTCAAGCGAACTGAATTGGGTTTCCATATTATTGGAATTTAGGAAACCCGATTGATTGGTGGTTTGTGCTTGGGATGGCTGATAGGAATGTGCATGCATGGGAGGTTGGTGTGATTGGTAAGGTGGTCTAGAGGAGTTTGAAGGACCACCCGGGGCATTATTTTGGTTCCGTGAAAAATTGGGGTGGTTCCTCCATCCAGGGTTATAAGATGATGAGTATGGGTCATTCCTAGCTCTGTCATAGATGGCGTTGACACGCTCCATCTCAGGAGGAATGGACTCACACTCGCTCTCTACATGAACTATCCTACCACATGAATGACAAGGAACTGGACCAGATGTGGACATGTGAGGTGCACTTTGTCGGTTTTGGAGCTCAATCGAATCCATATGGCGCATTAAGGCCGCCATGCGTGCCTCGGTGGCCGTAGTGGTATCGATAGCAAATGCGGCACCCGATCTAGTCGAGTTTGCACTCGCGATCCTCGCTCCTATACTAGATGATGCAGGTGGTTCCCTCACACTCTCCCACTGCATGATTTTCTCAGCGAGGTCTTCTAGGAAGGCCCATGCCTCCCTTTCATCCTTTCCCAAAAACTCTCCTTGACACATGGACTCAAGGAGCGTTCTGGACGGGATGTGAAGACCCTCATACACAATCTGACAAAGACGCCACAACTCAATGCCTTGGTGAGGGTACGAGGATAGTAGCTCTTTGAACCTCTCAAGATATGCATGAAATGGTTCGGTCTCATGTTGATAGAACGAATTGATCTCGTTCCTCAATTTTTGAGTCCGATGATTAGGAAAGTACTTCTTGAGGAATGCAGATTGAAACTCATCCCAAGTCCTAAAGGAATTCGCCTGGTTGCTGTACAACCACTTCTTGGCGTCATCCTTTAGTGCAAAAGGAACGAGCCTAAGATGGATGGAGTCTGTGGTAAGTTGTTACAGCTTGAACATAGCACAAACCTCCTCAAATTCCCTGAGAAAGATATAGGGGTCACCTTTCCCAGTGAAATGAGGGAGCATGGAAATGAATTGAGGCTTAACCTCAAAATGGTTCCCATTAGCCTATGGTAATACGATGCATGAGGGTAGAGCGGTACGGCTCGGGTAGCATCGATCACGAAGAGGTATGGGAACGACAACTGGAAGCACAGGTGGAACAAGCGGGTCAAGCAACTGCTCCTCCTCACGGAAATTAGCAGCTATTTGACCCGAACTACGTGCGACACGAGAGGACGAAGGTGTCGAGAAATCGATGACCGAAGCCGGATTGACAATGCTCCTCGTCAAACGACCACTCTCGTCTCGTGTCCACGAAAGCATGCACAAAGGTGCACACACAAACCACAACTCTTTTTTTTTCAAAGAATGTACGTAGGAGAGAAGACGAGGGAACACAGGAGAGAAAGAATGACTCAGGAGAGAAGGGAAGAAGTCTTTAAGCTACGACGGATGGGTACAGGTAGAAGCACACAAGCAAACAAGGCTCAAAGAATCCTAAGGTCGCTATAGGTCCTTACAGCTAGACGACGCCTAACTGCGAGGTCACACGGCCTCTGATTGACATCATTTCATGCTCATATTTGTATCTTATATCCATTATCTTTCACCTAAATAATGCTATGTTACGAGTTTTATGTTTAGTTTTCAGGAATAAATAGGTTTGAAGAGATGAAGCATAAAAGGACCCAAAAGCTGGGAAAAAGGACTGAATTGTGAGATCTGTGGACCAAGATGCAAGGAAGAAGGACCTGAATGCAAGACCAAAGGACCTAAGAGCAAAACAGAATACTCCTCACCATCATGGGGAGTATTTTGGCAATTCTATTCGGGTCGGAGCTCCAACATGTAAAATAGATGCATCAAATACCAACAAAGCCTTCCAGAAAAGCCCACAAGAAATTCCAGAGCGATCCGAACACTGTAGACCGCTAATTAGCGGTCCAAGAACGCTAATTGGCGGTCACTTTTGGCGCAAATGCGCTCAAATTTCTCCTGGACTTGTATTAATGTTCGTTTAGGCTATTTTTGGTGTTTGTTTAGTCCCACATCGGGGGATTGTCCCGGTTTGCCTTTTTCCATGGCTATAAATAGAACTCTTCACCTTCCATTGTAATCACTCCATATTTTAAGTGGCTATTCTTCCTACTAGAAGTGAGGCCTTGAAGCACACACTAAAGTAGGAGGATGCTACTTTTAATGTGAGTCATTTTATCAATAAAGTTTTATGTTTCTTTCATTGTTTGTTTTATGCTTCTTTTATTGTTGTGCATGTTTTAGTTTAATCGTCTTTTAATTCTAGCTTAGTTTTAATATGCTTTCTTTCCATAGTTTAATAATTAGTGTAATGTTTAGTGAGTAGTTCCATCCCCTTTGGGGGGTGGAGTAGATGTACATACATGCATTAGAGAATGGGATGAATGCTTTAATTTCAATGTGTTGATTAAACATGAATGTATGCTTGCTTGTTTAGGATAGAATTTACAACTTGATGAGTTTTGCCAAAATGATTAGACACCTCTCATGCTTGTTTAGGTTCTGAAATAAACACCTTGCATATGTAAATGTTAATCAACTAAGTTGGTGAATAGATTGATAGGTTTTGCCATAACATTTAGACACTTCCTATGCTTGATAAACACCACCTTCATGTGCTTAAAGAATGTATTCTACACCCACCTCTTTGCTTGTGTGCACTCACTCCACCCCTTAGGGGTTTTCCATTCCTGAAATTCCAGCACTTCTATTTTGTTCTTAGCTTAGTTTTTATTTGATCGTTTATTTCTTTGTTTCGCATTTTGTACTTCTTAGCGTAGTTTAGTGTAGAGTAGCGTAACCAACTTTCTTCCCTCTCTTTTTGCCACTTGATTTCTGATAAACAAGAGGCTGCTCACCTCCCTGAGGACGACCCGTACTTGCCACCGCTTCATCGCGGCCGTGCACTTGCGGTTTTAAATAAAACGTTCAACAGCCTCAACACGCCTCACCTGCCTACAACGAGGACCACAAAGCCCAGCAAGTGAGCCAAGATCCGGGGATCTCGTCTCTCCTACAATCGACAAAGTGGGCAACGCCGATCAGGTCATGACGGTCGGGACCAGATGACTCTCCTAATGCGTCCAAGATCCTTAGGGCCAATGTCTACTTGATTTTAAAATTAGGCTCTTGATTAGTGTGGTTTTTGGGGCGAAGGAAAGGGTGATGAAATCCCCCACCTTATCTTTTACGGGACAACCCCTCCTTAGTAGCGTTTTGGAGTCCTAAATCTAGCAATCAACACTCCAAACAACGCTCAACTCACACTTGTTGCAATGCACTTCCTACTAACTAATGCATGTTCATACGAAATGCATGAATGAGAGTAGAAGGTGCGTACCTCACGCCAGCTCTCAGGAACAGAAAATAAAGCTAAGATAAAAGACAATCTAAATGCCTAAGTCACATACATGATGCATGACCTAAACAACAAGAATGCCTAATCTTTTGCTTTGAGTTTTAGGGTCCAAGTTGCTTAAGGGAAGTTGATTATTAATCTGGGAGCAATCTAAGAGTCAGAACATGCACAAATGGAGTCCCAGATTACTATATCAATCAGGTTAACAACAACAAAAAACGAGAAGGTGAACTGAGCTCACCCAACCGCTGATTAGCGGTCTCAGACCGCTGATTGGCGGTCTGAAGTGCCCAGGTAGCCTTGCAATTTTTCCAGAAGCCTTCCCTTGCTATTCCCAGTCTCCTGAAATAAAGAACAACTACAACACACAAATTAAATCCACTCGAATCGTCCAAACAAGAGTCTGGACTGACACCTCCCCGGCAACGGCGCCAAAAACTTGTTGAACGTTTTATATTTCTACCGCAAGTGCACGGCCGCGATGAAGCGGTGGCAAGTACGGGTCGTCCTCAGGGAGGTGAGCTTGCTCTTGCTTATCAGAAATCAAGTGGCAAAGAAAGATGGAAGAAAGTTGTTTATGCTAACCTAAACTATGCTAACAGGAAGAAGCAAATGCGAAGGAAACAAAACAAACGAATACTTCAACTAAGCTAGAGAAACTGGACACTATGGAGAAATCAGTAAGAGAGAGAGACCCCTTAGGGGGTGGAGTGACTACACATACACAATAAGGAGGCAAAAATATCTTCCTATAGGCACAAGTGTAGGTAGTGTTTGCATGTATGGAGGTGTCTACTTATCATGGCAAAACCCATCAATTAAATGACTAACCTATTTTGATTAACATTCATAAACACAAGTTGGTTATTTAAGAAACTAAACAAGTATGGGAGGTGTCTACTTATCATGGCAAAACCCATCTAGTGAAGTGTTCTATTCTAAGAAGCAAGTATGCATTCATATTAATCAATACATTTTAACATAAACATTCTTCCTTCCTTAATTGCATATATGATAATCATCTCCACCCCCCAAAAGGGGAGTGGTTTTACTCACTACACATTACCCTAACTGTTACACTAAAATAAGAAGGCATATTAACTAAGCTAGATTTAATAAAAGACAATTAAACTAAAACATACATCAACAATAAAAGAAACACAAAACAAAGAAAATTTTATTAATTGAAGACTCACAAGACCAGTAGCATCTCCCTATTGACTTTCTTGCTTCAAGGCTTCCACTTCAATTAGGGATAATGGCCACAAGCATGGAGTGATTACAATAGGAGGTGAAGAGTTCTATTTATAGCCATGGAAAAAGCTAATCCGGGACAATCCCCCGATGTGGGACTAAACAAATACCACAAATAGCCTAAACATCCTCTAATACATGTGCTGGAGAAATTTGAGCGCATTTGGGCCAAAAATAACCGCTAATTAGCGGTCTACAGTGTCCGGATCGCTCTGGAATTTCTTGTGGGCTTTTCTGGAAGGCTTTGTTGGTATTTGATGCATCTATGTTGCATGTTGGAGCTCCGACCCGAATAGAATTGCCAAAATACTCCCCATGATGGTGAGGAGTATTTTGTTTTGCTCTTAGGTCCTTCGGTCTTGCATTCAGGTCCTTCTTCCTTGCATCTTGGTCCACAGATCTCACAATTCAGTCCTTTTTCCCAGCTTTTGGGTCCTTTTATGCTTCATCTCTTCAAACCTATTTATTCCTGAAAACTAAACATAAAACTCGTAACATAGCATTATTTAGGTGAAAGATAATGGATATAAGATACAAATATGAGCATGAAATGATGTCAATCAAGGTTCAAGGAGATACTATCCTCATGCCCTCACCATGGCATCGAGTTGTGGGGCATGTCTCAGATCGTTTACGAAGGTCTTCACATCCTGTCCCGAACACTCCTTGAGTCCATGTGGCAAGGAGAGTTCTTAGGAAAGGATGAAAGGGAGGCATGAGCTTTCCTAGAAGACCTCACTGAGAAAACCATGCAGTGGAAGAGTGTGACGGAACCACCAGCATCATCTAGCATACGAGTGAGGATCGCAAATACAAACTCGAGTAGATCGGGTGCCGTATTTGTCGTCGATACCACTACGGCCACCGAGGCGCGCATGGCGGCCTTAATGCATCGTATGGATTCGATTGAGCTCCAAAACCAGAACGAGGTGTCACATGTTTCTACATCTAGTCCAGTTCCCTGTCATCTATGTGGTGGGATAGGTCATATAGGAGGTGAGTGTGCATCCATTCCTCGTGAGATGGAACATGTCAATGTCATCTATGATAGATCCAGGAATCACCCATATTCATCATCGTATAACCCTTGATGGTGGAACCACCCTAATTTTTCATGGAACCATAACAATGCCCCAGGTGGTCCTTCAAACTTATCTTGACCACCTAACTGACCACACCAACCTCCCATGCATTCACAGTCTTATCAGCCACCCCAAAGTCAAAACACCAACCCACCAGGTTTCCCAAATTCTAACAACTTAGAAACTCAGTTTAATTTGCTTGAGAACTTAAACTGGTGGACTTGCGAACTCTGTAAAAAACTTTATGTCGTCCACGAGTCAAGTCCTTACTTCGAACCAGCAGACCATCAAATCTCTCGAGCTTCAGATGAGCCAACTCGCTTAGTATGTGCATGACAGAGAGAGAGAGGGAGTCTGCCTAGCCAACCTATGGCTAACCCCTGTGCTCAACATCACTCGAACATGAAAAATGAAAGTTCAAGACTGCAGGGGGGCAAGTGAACTATGGAAGAACCTATGGATCATGTCAATGCCATTGTGACCCTAAGAAATGGGAAGCGTATCAACAACCACGTTTCCTTGCCAGTAAATCCATTTGTGCAGCCCCTTTGTGGGAATGATGGTGAGAAAGATGCCTAGGGTGAGAGTAATAAACCAACACCTCCTTCTCAGGCACCGCATAAGACATCCCGTCCAAAAGCTCCTTATCCTAGTAGGTTGTCTATGAAACAGAGTGACAGTGTGGATAAAATACTGGAGATATTCAAGAAAGTGAATGTCAACATTCGTTTGTTCGACATGATTCAACAAATACCGCCCTATGCAAAATTCATGAAGGATCTTTGTACGACTAAGAGGAAAACCAACGTCCCTGGCAAAGCCTTTTTGGCGGCTAATGTGAGCTCAATCATTTCGAACCCAACATAACTAAAATTGAAGGACCCAGGTAGTCCAACAATTTCATGTATCATTGGGGACTCTCGCATTAATAATGTCTTGCTAGATCTAGGGTCGGAGGTTAATCTCTTACCAGTTTCTGTGTATCAACGATTAAGCCTAGGCGAGCTCAAGCCTACGAAAACAACTTTGCAGTTGGCTGATCGTTCGATCAAAGTCCCGATGGGGGTCATTGAAGAAGTCCTAATCAAAGTTGGCGATTTCATATTTCCTGTTGACTTCTTCGTCCTTGAGACCGAACCAATCAAGACTACCCATTCTCAAATTCCATTAATTTTGGGCAGACCTTTTTGGCGACGTCAAATGCCATGATCAATTGTCGAACTGGACTCATGAAATTGTCGTTCGAGAACTTGACCGCGACATTCCATGTGTTCAATATGTCTAGGCAGCCGACATCTTTCGAGGACCCCATGGAAATCAATCTTATCCAGGACATGGAAGAAGAATTAGAAGAAGTACCCCCTGATTCATGAAAATCTAAATGCTTACACCATGGATGATTTCGATCATGAAGAGGACGGGGGCGAGTTGAGCAATGATGTGCATTCTATTCAGTACATGCGAGCTCCTCCTATCTTACATCTCGAGCTAGATATCACGTCTCGCCTCGAAGAGCCACCCATAATTGAGCTTAAAGAACTCCCTAAGGAATTGAAACACGTTTGTCTTGGTCCCGATATGTCATTTCCGGTGATTATTTCATCGACGTTGATTGGTGATCATCAAGAACGTCTGATTCGAGTCCTAAAGGAGCACAAATCAGCCATTGGGTGGTCCTTGAAGGACATTAAAGGGATAAGTCCCGACGTCGTGCAACACCACATCTCTATGGAGGATGAGGCACGACCACGTCGCGACCCACAGAGGCATTTAAATCTAGCCATGACAGAAGTAGTTAAGAAAGAGATCATCAAATGTTTAGATCATGGCAACATTTTTACCATTTCGGACGGTGCTTGGGCAAGTGTTGTCCAAGTTGTGCCCAAGAAGTCGGGTATCACTATTGTCCAGAATGACAGCAATGAGCTTGTACCCACACCACTTCAAACTGGGTGGCGAGTTTGCATTGACTATAAGAAGTTGAACGCGGTCACGCGTAAGGACCACTTCCCTCTACCTTTCATCGACCAGATGTTGCAGACATTCGTTGGGCACGCCTATTACTATTTCCTTCAAGGTTATTCAGGGTACAATCAAATCCCAGTTGCCCCCGAAGACAAGGAGAAACCACATTCACTTGTCCTTTTGGGACGTTTGCTTATAGCCGGATGCCTTTCAGACTATGCAATGCACTCGCAACATTCCAACGTTTTATGTTGAGTATGTTTTCCGATATGGTCTAGAACTTCCTTAAGATTTTCATGGATTATTACTCGGTTCATGGCACCTCCTTTGATGAGTGCTTACACCACCTGAGCCTTGTTCTCAAGAGGTGTTCGGAAACGAACTTAGACCTTAATTGGGAAAAGTGTCATTTCATGGTTACAAATGCATCGTATTGGGTAACGTGGTATCTCGTGATGGTATCGAGGTGGATAGGGGAAAGATTGAGCTTATTTCTAAGCTTCCGCCACCCACCTCGGTAAAAGAAATCCGGTCATTCCTTGGACACGCTAGTTGTTACCTGCGGTTTATTAAGGATTTCAGCAAGATAGTTCGCCCCTTGATGAGCTTGCTTGCTAAAGGTGCCTCTTTTGAGTTCACACCCGAGTGCATGACTGCGTTTGAGTTTCTGAAGCGTGAATTGACCTCCACTCCTATTATTAAGGCACTGGTGTGGACTCTACCTTTCAAGCTGATGTGTGATGCATCTGACTATGCGATAGGAGCAGTTTTGGGTCAGAAACTCGACAAATTGTCTCATGTGATCTACTATGCAAGTCGTACTCTCAATGATGCCCAGCTCAACTACTCTGTTACTGAGAAAGAGTTCCTCGCGATCATATTTGCATTGGAAAAAAAATTCCAGTACCTCATTGGGTCGCACGTCATCTACACTGGTCACTCAGCTCTTCGCTACCTTTTTGTCTAAAAAGGATACAAAACCCCATCTCCTGTGTGGGATCTTGTTGTTGCAAGAGTTCGACCTTGAAATACGTGACAAGAAGGGATGCGAGAATTTCATGGCAGATCACCTCTCTCGCATCCCAAATGATCTTTCACAGGACCCGCCGGTGAACGAGTTCTTCCCAGATGAGAACCTTTTGGCAATAACCTCACCCCCTGGTTCGCTGACATTGTGAACTATTTAGCAACCAGGGAGGTGCCGGCTCATTAGACACACAATGAGAAAGCAAAGTTCAAGTCGTTAGTCAAGCACTTCTATTGGAATGATGCCTACTTATTTAAGTACTGTGCTGATCAAATCATAAGAAGGTGTATTCCTAACGATGAGATTCAGAGCGTCTTTTCCTTTTGCCATAAGGAGGCATGTGGTGGGCACTTTGGTGCCAAGAAAACCACTGCAAAAGTGCCCACGCACAAGTTGGCCACACCTTATCATCCTCAAACCAGTGGCTCGGTGGAAATTTCCAACCATCAACTCTAGCAAATTCTTAAGAAAACGATTAATGATTCAAGGAAATATTGGTTGGTCAGGATTAATGATGCATTGTAGACATTCCGCACTGCATTTAAAACCGACCTTGGCATGTCACCCTACCAGCTAGTTTATGGCAAAGCTTGCCATCTTTCGGTAGAGCTTGAGAAACGGGCAATATGGGCAATCAAACATCTTAACATGAGTCTTGATGTTTCCGATGACAATCGCAAGCTAGACCTCAACGAGTTGGAGGAGTTGAGAAATGAAGCGTATGAGAATGCCAAGATTTACAAGTCCCGCACAAAAAATTTCCACGACTGCTTGGTCCGAATCGAAGCTGTCGTGGTGGGAGAAAATGTCTTGTATAACTCTCGCCTCCACTTGTTTCCGGGGAAACTTTGGAGTCGTTGGTCTGGACCCTTTATTATTTTAACCGTCTCCCCTCATGGGGCAGTTGAGATTCAGAATCCAAGGAATGGGGACGTGTTCAAAGTTAATGGACAACCCCTCAAACCGTACTTGGAAGGGATCTCTACAGAGGTCGACGAGGAAGTTGTGACTTTACACGACCTCCCCGCGGATGTGGTCACTTGACGTGATCCATCCCTTTATTTGGTTTTACATATCTTTGTTAAAAATAAAAAAAAGTGAAAAAATGAAGAGAAGAAAAAATAGAAATGCCTTTTGGATATTTTCCATTTTCCTTTGTTACAAACGTGTGATGACTTGCCCTACCCATCCTCCACCAAAGAAAAAAAATGCATTTTGCCCCTTCTGGCTGCCACCACCCGAATCCCTTCCCCAGATCTCGCACAGAGACTGCTAATCAGCGGTTTCTTACCGGCAACCCACCGCCAACCAGCGGTCTGTTGTGGTGAGTTGATCTTCTGCCTTCGTCGGGTCGTGTGTGTTTGTGTCTTCTGTCGGTTGCGTTTGGTTGAGAGTTTGTTTTCTGCTAGAGACGACGTGTTGTGGTCTCTGACCCTCTTGCACCGTGTTCGTCTTCGCCGCCGCGTGTTCGACCGTTATTAAAGCTCGCCAAGGTAGGTGTAGGTATGGCCAGCCCACATTTAATTCCAAAACTTAATTTTGCCTCCCTGATTCGCGAATTTAGAGAACCCTTCTACGATAGAATCGTAGCTAAAGGGTGGCATCATTTGTTGTATGAGGGTGACAAAACCATATATTTAAAGCATCTCGTACATGAGTTCTTTTCTAAACTCGAGTGTGACCAAACCGGACCACTCGAGTTTAGTGTCACTCTCAGAGGGGTGAAGCACACTGTGACACCCCAATTCATCTCCGACGTGACTGGGATCCCCCTAGTCAATGATCTCGCACCCACCCATGACATTAATTTTTACCGATCTATGCTTGGGCGTGGGCAACCTATTTCATCGTATGGGGGAATACCTTCACACATATACTCTAATGTGCACATTGTAGCTAGCTAGGTGCGTAGGAATGTGTTGGGCCAAGAGTAGACCTCCACATTCTTCACACCGAGTTTGCAAATAGTGTATAGTCTTGTGGATGGTTCACCTCACTGCATTTGTCGAACAATGTTCGACGTTTTGGTGAATGCTAAGCTTAAAGAAATACACTATTTGCCTACTCTAGTGACCAAATTGTGTGGCATGTTGGACATCCCACAATTTGAGCACTTTCTGCGGCACCACAACACCAACCTCGAGGTAGCGAAGATGACCCCGTCATTTCGCCATTGCCTTCTGGACGTGTGGGTGCCTGATTACATGGAAAGGGATGTTAGAGCTAGTTCCTCAAGCTCATCTGTGAGCTCGGGAACGCTCTTTAACACCGCCATTTCTTTGATGGTGGTTGAGCAGCAAAGTGTCATTTTAGCCAAGCAAAACCAGAAAATTTATAGGAAATTGTCAGCTCTTGAGCGAGGTGCCTTATCGGGCACCTCTGGCCGTCATCATTAGTCTGGTACACCCTATTCATGCATTGACGCCATTTTGCCATACATTGAGGACAATGCATGGATTAGGTGTGGGGGTATTTTCACGTTTGTACATATTTTGTGTGTCTTTTGTTTTATTTCGTTTTCTTTTGTCTGTATTGCTAGGGTTATGTTAGTGTGCTGCATTTAATATTGATATATATGCTTGTCATGATCCTTGGGTGACTTGTCTTCTTTTGCTTGCCTAGTGCTTAAAAATTTTCACATTTCTTTGCGAAAGAAAATGTTATGTGGGTTTTGCGTGTGTTTAGCATGTGCAAAACCGTTGAGAGGCAAAGTAAAAAAGAAATCTCCCAAAATTGTCTTCAACGTGATGCATTAGGATATCTATTTTACTGGCTTGAGGTCTTATCAAGTCGTAAGGATGCACCCCGGTCGTCCTTCGGCGGCGTGTAATCATAGGATTTCAGTACTCAAACAACTAAAGAAGTCCACCCTGAACCTAGTGAGTCAAATAATTCATGTCTGTTAGTATAAGGATGTTTGTCATAGTCAAGGGCCCTTAAACTATTTTTGTGAAACTGTAAGTGTAGGGGTTTTAGTTCCCATGTAGATAAATAAATAAGTGGTGTTCTCTCTTCTTGCATGACTCCTATCACTCGGGAAATTAGGTCCGAGGGGACTTAGTGCCTGGTGCTTTCGAGTCATCTGACTTGGGATGCACCGACTGAACTCTCGTTACACGGGTGGTAGGGATCACCCTATGTGGAGATTTGGGGGGAGGTGTACGTGATAGTGTAAGTCCTCACAAGCAATGATGAATGAAACCCGACCCTGGGAGAATGAAACACCAACCAATGTAATGCTCAAAAGAAAAAAGAAAAAAAAAGAGTCAAATAAGAACCTTAATGGACTTTACACAATTTATCACTTTAAGAAGTTAAGGTTGCCCATATCTTTCACTTAAGTCCTTAACTAACTTGCACGAATAGTTCATTAGGCTAGGTGTGTAGACGGATTACACTTATAGAGTCGGCCCGTGGGATTACCGTGTCCAATGATCGACAAAAATGAGTCCATCGAGTCGTGTTACTAGGTTGAATAATGCATCTTTGTTTGGATTTTGTGGGTGTATTCGCTGAAAACCCTCAGAAGACAACACTCCTCCTCCTTGGCGATAAGGAGGTTTAACGGCTTGTTGCACGTGCTAAGTGCCACCGTGATTCCTACGAAAGTGAGTTAGGATTTCTCTATTTTACGTATGCTTTTATCTTTCTTTCATTTTTCTCTTTCTTTGTTTTCCTCGGGACTAGCAAAAGTTAGGTGTGGGGGTATTTGATTGACATCATTTCATGCATTCATTTGTTTGTTATATCCATTATCTTGAACCAAAACAATGTTACATAACGAGTTTTATGTTTGACTTTAGGAATAAATAGGTTTGAGAAGAAGAAGCATAAAAGGACCTAAAAGTAGGAAAATGACTGAGTTGTGAGACTTGGGGACTGATATGCAAGGGAGAAGGACCTAAGTGTAAGCCCAAAGGACCAATGAGCAAATGGAGAAACTCCACACCATCATGACGAGTATTTTACCAATTCGATTCGGGCCTAAACTCCAAAAACCAACTTGGGTGCATCACACATGAAGAAGTCACTCCAACAAAGCCCACCCAGAATCCAGACCGGATCCAGACTCTGTAGACCGCCAATTGGCGGTCTGGGAAAACTTGTCTCGCCTTGAGATGACTAACCCACTGGACCAAATTATTAATGACAAATTTCCTGACGCGTAATTGTTCACGATCGAAGAAAACCCCTAGTTTGCTGACAACGTGAACTACCTCGTGACCGAGCAACTTCTTGTGGGTTGGTCAAAATCTGACCAAAGCAAATTTAGATTGTATGTTAGATTCATTCACTGGGACGACCCATATCTATTCAAATACTGCTCTGACCAAATTCTCAGGCGGTGTGTCCTAAATAATGAGTTCCAAAGTGTGCTCCAATTTTGCCACTATGAGGCATGTGGAGGACACTTTAGATAAAAGAAAACTGCTTCCAAGGTGGTCCAATCTGGTTTTTGTTGGCCTTCGCTTTTTAAAGATGCTACAAATTTTGTAAGCAATGTGATAGGTGTCAGTGCCTTTGCAAAATAAGTTGGCGAGATATGATGCCTTTGCAAAATATCCTCGTCGTCGATATCTTTGATGTATGGGGCATCGACTTCATAGTCCCTTTCCCTAATTCGATGAGGAATGTTTACATTCTAGTGGTTGTTGACTACGTTTCTTAGTGGGTAGAGGTTATCCCCAAAAAGACCAATGACAACAATGCCTCGTACCATAATCAACAACAGGGGTATCCACTTCTGCAATCGCTCTTTTGAAGCCCTTATGATGTAGTCAATCACCCATAAACCTGCGACCCCATATCATTCACAAACTAGTGGGCAAGTCGAACCTTTGAGAAGACGGTTAATTCCTCGCGGAAGGATTGGTCGACCAAGTTCATTGACGCATTGTGGGCTTTCCGCACAACCTATTGGACCAATTTGGGTATGTCCCCTTATCGGATGGTGTATGACAAGGCTTACCACCTACCCATCAAGCTCGAGCATTATGCTATCTGGGCGATAAAAAACCTGAATATGGATATCGATCAAGCAGGGACCCGACGTAAGCTCGACATTGTGGAGTTGGAAAAGTTAAACAATGATGCGTATGAAAATTCCAAAATTCATCAGACCCAAGCGAAAACGTTTCTTGATCACATGATTATGCGAAAAGTGTTTTCGGTCGGGCAGAAATTGTTGTTCTACAACTCCCAGCTTCATCTGTTCGTGGGTAAGCTTCGTAGTCGCTGGTCAGACCCATTTGTTATGCAAACTGTATTCTCTCATTCAGTGGTTGAAATCCTGAACCTAAGGAATGGGGACGTGTTCAAAGTTAATGGACAATGCCTGAAAACCTTACTTGGAGGGGCACCAGCTGAAGTCTAGGAGGTCATGCTCCTTCATGAACGTCACTCTCACTAAACCATGTCAATGGTTGAGATTTCATGTTTGTACATGAAAAAAGAAAAGAAAAACAAAAGAGGTTGTCATGGGTCCAACTCCATATGGATGTGGGTTTTATTGTGTTATTATTCATGTTCAAAAAAAAGCCACCCAGTTCTGCAATTGTCAAAGTCGAACGCGATTGCACTAGGGAGAGGAGACACTTCAGGGTTGCTTTATGCATTAAAGAGCACATTTGACTTGGTCAACTTCAGGACCCACAGGAAAACCGAAGAACTTTTGCACCTATTTTCCATATATCAGGAAGTCAGGGGGTTTGACCACAATCTTTCCACAAGCATAACCTTACCAATTTAAAGACCCTCTTCCTTGCGTTTCCTCACACCCCACCCAACAAACAAACGCACTTTAAGCCTCCAACTTGCCCAACGCCGTCCAC
Organism: Triglochin maritima; assembly: GCA_963682175.1. Lineage (NCBI taxonomy): Eukaryota > Viridiplantae > Streptophyta > Magnoliopsida > Alismatales > Juncaginaceae > Triglochin > Triglochin maritima. The sequence continues at coordinate 18,285,267 of OY821785.1, forward strand.
CCAAATTTCACCTCAAAATCTCATGCCCAATCCACTAGTAGTAGACCAACATCCGACCCTGGCGAGTCTTGTAGCGGATCGGTCGCTTGTTTATCTCCAATGGGGTGTGTCGCAAAATGTTGTTTCTCTGGTTGTCTCTTCCGGCAGTTCCCATATCTCGTGTCCTTATGGTGTGGTGCGTACACTATTGCTCTTAAGTCTGTTATGTTGATTGTAGTTCATTTTATCCAAATGTAGACTATTCCTGCTTACATTACTGATTGACATAATATCATGCTTATATTCGTGTCTTATATCCTCTATTTTGAACATAAGTCATGCTACGTAACGAGTTTTTTGTTGAAGTTTCAGGAATAAACTTTTTTTAGAAGAAGAGAAAAAGGACCTGAATACAAGAAAAAAGACTGAATTGTGAGACTTATGGACTGATATGTAAGAGGGAAGGACCCAGATATAAACCAAAAGGACCAATAAGCAAATCGAAAAACCCCACACCATCATGAGGAGTATTTTGGCAATTAGATTCAGAACTAGACTCAAAAACCTTATTCTGGTGCACCAAACGTGAAGAATTGAAGAAATAAAGAATCCAACCGAAACCGGATCAAATCCGACCAACAATGACCACCAATTGACGGTTCTAGACAGACAATTGGCGGTCCAAAATGCTCAGGATCCGACCCGGTTTCTCGTGATTGTTTAATATGTTATTTGTATTTATTTGTAGAAGTTTCATTAGTCCCACATCGGGGGATTGTTCTCGATTACCTTTTTCCATGACTATAAATAGAACTCTTCTTCCTCCTTCGTAATTACCCATTGCTTGGTGGCATTCTCTCTACTTGGAGTAAGCCTTGGAGCAAAACTCAAGGTGGAGAAGAATGCTACCTGTAATGTGACTCGTGTAAATAAAATAATTCTTCATAGTTTGTTTTAATGTTGTCTTATGTTTTTATTCTAGCATGCTTAGTTTAATTACGTTTTATCTTCTTTTCTTAATGAGTACTGAGTAGTTCCATCCCCCTTTTGGGGGTGGAGATGATGTGCAAATATGTTGTGAAGTTTGGATGTTTGATGAATTTTTGATTGTGTAGACTTGCATGTTTCTATGTTCATCGGGGGTATTATAATCTACATGTTGGGGGATTTTTGATGGGTTTTGCCATAAGATTTAGACACTTCCCATGCTTAGTTTTGTCATGTTTATTGACTTAAATTTCCTGTTGGGTATGCTATATGTTGGTTGTGCATTTGTATTTGTGTTTTCTTGCCTGATTGATTGAACAAACTTTGTTTTGATGGGTTTTTCCATAGGATTTAGACACCTACCATTCTAGATTGTTGTTCACATGAGTTCATGGTTTTTGATGAGTCTTTCCATATAGACATTTCTCATGCTGAGCCTAGTCTTATGTTAATCAAGTAGTAATTTTCGATACGTTGTGTGAATGGATTGATAGGTTTGCCAAATCTTTAGACACTTCTTATGCATAAAGAGACACACATGACACACACACATACACGCGTCATTCATCACTTATTTCACTTCATATGTGCACACACTCCACCCCTTAGGGGTTTCCATTCCTCAATTCCAGCTTGTTGTCATAGTTAGTTTAGTTTCATTGTTGCGTACTTTCATTTCCTTGTTTGTGCTTACTAGTTTAGTTTAGTCTAGTTTAGCGTAATCAACTTCTTCTCCCCTCTTTTCCCACTTGCCTTCAAACGAATCAGAGTCTACACACCTCCCTGTGGATCGACCCGTATTTGCCACGTCTTCATCGACATCGTGTACTTGCGGTATTTAAAACGAACACAATCAATTACCAATAGCGATCCATTTTTCCATTTCCCTAAACTCAGCCAACAAGTAGTGTTTTCTGAGCCCAAACTGCTATAACCATCCGCCAGTAGCGAATTTGAATCCGCCAGTGGTGGATGTGTTAGCAGTTTTAGCCTTCAAATTTCCCTATTGGTTGGACAAACATATTCTCGCCATAGTTCTGTAGTTCTCTGGTGGAGCAAGAGATCCCTAGCACCCTCAATTTCAAACAACCTGATGAGAGTTTGCCTCTCACTATTGTTCATGATGATCTTGGAAATGATGGAACATCAAACAACTACATTGCTCATGAGGGTATTAGGAGTTCCTTGGAGGATACTTTGGGTATGAGACCCACTTTTTATTCGCCTAGTGAGTCGGACTTGCCTAACGAAGTTCTTGACCTCGTTCCGACGCAACAGCCAGTTGGTTGGAGAGTTTGGATTAACGATCATAACTTCAACACTGCAACGGGAGAAACTCTTCTTCCGTTGCCCCTTATTTCCCAAACTCTCGAGAGGTTCAAGCTCTGTCAGTTTGATCATTTGAATGAGACGCCTTTGCGTCCAATTCATGAACCTCTCATTTCATCAGTTGCTCTTTGTGACGAGGGGCCACACATGCGTATTCTGGCCCTGCGTGGTGTCATGTTCCCTTTCCATGTGCATTGACCCACTTTTGAGGTTCCCATTTGATGTCTTTTGACAAATGAAGATGGGAACTTATGTTTGTACATAATTATATTTTTTTAAAAAAATACAATAAAAGACTCCTTTGGTGAGCATCGTTTGTGTGGCTCCAAGAATATTTGGGCCCCATTTCTTTCCCGTATTTGAATCCCTTCTTTAGCATCTCACAGGTTTTAAGAGAATTCGGGTTTTTGTCCATCAACATAGCCATGAACTTTCCTTTGTACTTCATGCTGGTGAGATCTTTCCTTTTTCATGCATAAATCCATGTAGTATCTTGCTCACATTCCTTGAGGACAATGCATGATTTAGGTGTGGGGGGTGTTTATCAATCTATCTATCTATATATATTCTTCAAAAAAAAATCAATGTTTCATGACATAGCTTAAGATTGAACTACCAAAACCCGAGTACAAATTGCATTGAGTTTTTGTTCCTTATTATATAGTTCTGCTTGTAGAAATTATGACATAAATCTAAGTTCCAAAGAAATAACCCATTACCCTTTAAGACATGTATGCACTTCAATTGGATGAATCAAATCTTTGAAGTGGTTGATAAAAAGCATAGGTTGAGGAAAATATACCGGGAAGTGTGGACTTCTAATAGCAATTAAGCCTTGAGGTAAAAAGTAAAAAAAAAGAAAAGAATAAAAGTGAGGAAAGTACATTTGGCAAAATGATTACAAAAACCCAAGCCTTCGAGTCACTGGTCCGTAGGTGTATCTTAAAACCCGGTAACTTGAGTCTGCCAGCTCGGGATTATCGACCAACTCGCTACACGAATGAAAAAAGGGTAAAAGTGTAAAAAAAGCAAATGTGTTGAATCACGGAAAAAAATTACTTTAAGATACTCAAGGCCCAAAGTTAAAAGAATGATCCACGCCATGGTTGATTTGAATGATACTTCACCACCAGAGGAGGCGTGCAAAATAATTTAACTGATGACATGTGTAGAAGGGTTAGTGGTGTGAATGTTGGAGTAACAAAGACCAAGTCAGAATTTTTATGGGTTAAATTTATATAATGAGCATGCAAGAATTCTAAGTGAGATGTATAAGGTTGAGGTGAATATATTGACAGTTATTAATGAAATGTTGAATTAAGACTTTGTGGGTGTGTAAACTGAAAACCCTCACAAGGCAAAACTCGTCCTCTAAGGAAACTTAGGGGTTTAAAGGCTTGTTGCACATGCTAAGTGCAATCGTGATTCCTACGAAAGTGAGTTAGGATTTCCCTGTTTTCATTTTTCTTATATTTTGTTTTGCTAGGAACTAGCAAAATCTAGGTGTGGGGGTATTTGATGCATTGCATACATTGCATCATATGTCTTTCATTTAGATTAATTTTATATCAATAAATGCTACTAAGGTATGTGTTCAGTCTTCTTTACATAATACAGGGACCTGAATGCAAATTACCCATATCCCGAGCATAAACGCGTGCAAGAGACTCATTTCTATCATAAAGACCAAGTCAAGATTATCGGGATTCAAATGGAAGTCCATCCAAGCATAAAAACATTCAAAGACCTAATTACAAAAAGGCCAAGGACTTAAGCACAAAAGTAGTCAGGGACTTAATTGCAAAAAGCCAAGGACCCGACTGCAAATTAAAGTACCAAAATATTATTTTGGAGAAGTATTAAAGAAAAATCAATTTGGATCCCCAAATATATGAAGAAATTATTTCGGAGCTCCAAAGAAAGGAAAGAAATCAAACCAAACGCGCAAAGGACATTTAAATCATACCTTAAACACACAGGAAAATCCGGATCGAATCTGAGCCAAAAAGGTGGCGATTCCGCCGCACCCCATGTACAAAATGCGGCGATTCCGCCGCACAAAAGTCGATCCGTGCGCTCAAATTTTTACCAATGCTGAATTGATGCGTGTACTTTTCTTTTATGTATTGGGATGCCCGGTTGAGGATATAAGTATGGCTGAATCATGTATCCAAGGGGAACTTGTTTTATTCCATGCTTTAGTAATAAAATTCTGTTGATTTATTTTGTGTTTTTAGTTTTCTTTTGTAGTTTCTCTAGGACCCCTTCTCTTTCCCTCCATCCATGAGTTTCTAACTCTCTCCAAAGGGTGGGGGTGACGGATTTAGGGTGATGAGAAGAAGAATGATGTTACTATTTTAATTTCGTGTTAGTATATTTTAATTACTTGAGTTTATGTTGAATCATTTATCATGTAATGCTTTATAACTAACGTGATTTATTATAAGTTTCAGATTTCTCTAAACAAAACCCGATATCTAAACCTCCACCCGCTGGACTCTCATCCATCTTTGCTTTATTTTTAATTTGTTTTTGTTGTTCTTACTTTAGAAATTAAAAATACAAAAATCTCAAACCAACCTTATTTCTCCCTCTTTCTTTCCTTAATCGAAAATCACAAAAATAACAATATCTCTCCCTCCTTGTGCTCGACCCGTACTTGCCACGTCTTCATTGACGTCGTGCACTTGCGGTATAAATAAAATTCTCATCAAGTACTGAGTAGTTCCATCCCCCTTTTGGGGGTGGAGATGATGTACAAATATGTTGTGAAGTTTGGATGTTTGATGAATTTTTGATTGTGTAGACTTGCATGTTTTTATGTTCATCGGGGGTATTATAATCTACATGTTGGGGGATTTTTGATGGGTTTTGCCATAAGATTTAGACACTTCCCATGCTTAGTTTTGTCATGTTTATTGACTTAAATTTCCTGTTGGGTATGCTATATCTTAGTTGTGCATTTGTATTTGTGTTTTCTTGCCTGATTGATTGAAGAAACTTTGTTTTGATGGGTTTTGCCATAGGATTTAGACACCTCCCATTCTAGATTGTTGTTCACATGAGTTCATGGTTTTTAATGAGTCTTTCCATATAGACATTTCTCATGCTGAGCCTAGTCTTATGTTAATCAAGTAGTAATTTTCGATACAATGTGTGAATGGATTGATAGGTTTGCCAAATCTTTAGACACTTCTTATGCATAAAGAGACAAACATGACACACACACATACACGCATCATTCATCACTTATTTCACTTCATATGTGCACACACTCCACCCCTTAGGGGTTTCCATTCCTTAATTCCAGCTTGTTGTCATAGTTAGTTTAGTTTCATTGTTGCGTACTTTCATTTCCTTGTTTGTGCTTACTAGTTTAGTCTAGTTTAGCGTAATCAACTTCTTCTCCCCTCTTTTCCCACTTGCCTTCAAACGAACCATAGTCGACACACCTCCCTATGGATCGACCCGTATTTGCCACGTCTTCATCGACGTCGTGTACTTGCGGTATTTAAAACGAACACAATCACTTACCAATAGCGATCCATTTTTCCATTTCCCTAAACTCAGCCAACAAGTAGTGTTTTCTGGGCCCAAACTGCTATAACCATCCGCCAGTAGCGAATTTGAATCCGCCAGTGGTGGATGTGTTAGCAGTTTTAGCCTTCAAATTTCTCTATTGGTTGGACAAACATATTCTCGGCATAGTTCTGTAGTTCTCTGGTGGAGCAAGAGATCCCTAGCACCCTCAATTTCAAACAACCTGATGAGAGTTTGCCTCTCACTATTGTTCCTGATGATCTTGGAAATGATGGAACATCAAACAACTACATTGCTCATGAGGGTATTAGGAGTTCCTTGGAGGATACTTTGGGTATGAGACCCACTTTTTATTCGCCTAGTGAGTCGGACTTGCCTAACGAAGTTCTTGACCTCGTTCCGACGCATCAACCAGTTGGTTGGAGAGTTTGGATTAACGATCATAACTTCAGCACTGCAACGGGAGAAATTCTTCTTCCGTTGCCCCTTATTTCCCAAACTCTCGAGAGGTTCAAGCTCTTTCAGTTTGATCATTTGAATGAGACGCCTTTGCGTCCAATTCATGAACCTCTCATTTCATCAGGTGCTCTTTGTGACGGGGGGCCACACATGCGTATTCTGGCCCTGCGTGGTGTCATGATCCCTTTCCATGTGCATTGACCTACTTTTGAGGTTCCCATTTGATGTCTTTTGACAAATGAAGATGGGAACTTATGTTTGTACATAATTATATTTTAAAAAAAATACAATAAAAGACTCCTTCGGTGAGCATCGTTTGTGTGGTTCCAAGAGTATTTGGGCCCCATTTCTTTCCCGTATTTGAATCCCTTCTTTAGCATGTCACAGGTTTTAGAGAATTCGGGTTTTTGTCCATCAACATAGCCATGAACTTTCCTTTGTACTTAATGCTGGTGAGATCTTTCCTTTTTCATGCATAAATCCATGTAGTATCTATCTATATTCTTCAAAAAACAAAAATTCAATGTTTCATGACATAGCTTAAGATTGAACTACCAAAACCCGAGTACAAATTGCATTGAGTTTTTGTTCCTTATTATATAGTTCTGCTTGTAGAAATTATGACATAAATCTAAATTCCAAAGAAATAACCCATTACCCTTTAAGACATGTATGCACTTCAATTGGATGAATCAAATCTTTGAAGTGGTTGATAAAAAGCAGAGGTTGAGGAAAATATACCGGGAAGTGTGGACTTCTAATAGCAATTTAGCCTTGAGGAAAAAAAGTAAAAAAAGAAAAGAATAAAAGTGAGGAAAGTACATTTTGCAAAATGATTACAAAAACCCAAGATTTCGAGTCACTGGTCCGTAGGGGTATCTTAAAACCCGGTAACTTGAGTCTGCCAGCTCGGGATTATCGACCAACTCGCTACACGAATTCAAAAAGGGTAAAAGTGTCAAAAAAGCAAATGTGTTGAATCACGGAAAAAAAATACTTTAAGATACTCAAGGCCCAAAGTTAAAAGAATGATCCATGCCAGTGTTGATCTGAATGATACTTCACCACCAGAGGAGGCGTGCAAAATAATTTAAGTGATGACATGTGTAGAAGAGTTAGTGGTGTGAATGTTGGAGTAACAAAGACCAAGTCAGAATTTTTATGAGTTAAATTTATATAATGAGCATGCAAGAATTCTAAGTGAGATGTATAAGGTTGAGGTGAAGATATTGAGAGTTATTAATGAAATGTTGAATTAAGACTTTGTGGGTGTGTCAACTGAAAACCCTCACAAGACAAAACTCGTCCTCTAAGGAAACTTAGGGGTTTAAAGGCTTGTTGCACATGCTAAGTGCAACCGTGATTCCTACGAAAGTGAGTTAGGATTTCCCTGTTTTCATTTTTCTTATATTTTGTTTTGCTAAGGACTAGCAAAATCTAAGTGTGGGGGTATTTATGCATTGCATACATTGCATCATATGTCTTTCATCTAGATTAATTTTATATCAATAAATGCTACTAAGGTATGTGTTCAGTCTTCTTTACATAATACAGGGACCTGAATGCAAATTACCCATATCCCGAGTATAAACGCGTGCAAGAGACTCATTTCTATCATAAAGACCAAGTCAAGATTATCGGGATTCAAATGGAAGTCCATCCAAGCATAAAAACATTCAAAGACCTAATTACAAAAAGGCCAAGGACTTAAGCACAAAAGTAGTCAGGGACTTAATTGCAAAAAGCCGAGGACCCGACTGCAAATTAAAGTACCAAAATATTATTTTGGAGAAGTATTAAAGAAAAATCAATTTGGATCCCCAAATATATGAAGAAATTATTTCGGAGCTCAAAAGAAAGGAAAGAAATCAAACCAAACGCGCAAAGGACATTTAAATCATACCTTAAACACACAGGAAAATCCGGATCGAATCTGAGCCAAAAAGGTGGCGATTCCGCCAGACCCCATGTACAAAATGCGGCGATTCCGCCGCACAAAAGTCGATCTGTGCGCTCAAATTTTTACCAATGCTGAATTGATGCGTGTACTTTCCTTTTATGTATTGGGATCCCCGGTTGAGGATATAAGTAAGGCTGAATCATGTATCCAAAGGGAACTTGTTTTATTCCATGCTTTAGTAATAAAATTCTGTTGGTTTATTTTGTGTTTTTAGTTTTCTTTTGTAGTTTCTCTAGGACCATTCTCTTTCCCTCCATCCATGAGTTTCTAACTCTCTTCAAAGGGTGGGGGTGACGGATTTAGGGTGATGAGAAGAAGAATGATGTAATTATTTTAATTTCGTGTTAGTATATTTTGATTACTTAAGTTTATGTTGAATCATTTATCATGTAATGCTTTATAACTAACGTGATTTATTTTAAGTTTCAGATTTCTCTAAACAAAACCTGATATCAAAACCTCCACTAGCTGGAATCTCATCCATCTTTGCTTTATTTTTAATTTGTTTTTGTTGTTCTTGCTTTAGAAATTAAAAATACAAAAATCTCAAACCAACCTTATTTCTCTCTCTTTCTTTCCTTAATCGAAAATCATAAAAATAACAATATCTCTCCCTCCTTGTGTTCGACCCGTACTTGCCACGTCTTCATTGACGTCGTGCACTTGCGGTATAAATAAAATTCTCATCAAGTACTGAGTAGTTCCATCCCCCATTTGGGGGTGGAGATGATGTACAAATATGTTGTGAAGCTTGGATGTTTGATGAATTTTTGATTGTGTAGACTTGCATGTTATTATGTTCATCGGGGGTATTATAATCTACATGTTGGGGGATTTTTGATGGGTTTTGCCATAAGATTTAGACACTTCCCATGCTTAGTTTTGTCATGTTTATTGACTTAAATTTCCTGTTGGGTATGCTATATGTTAGTTGTGCATTTGTATTTGTGTTTTCTTGCCTGATTGATTGAAGAAACTTTGTTTTGATGAGTTTTGCCATAGGATTTAGACACCTCGCATTCTAGATTGTTGTTCACATGAGTTCATGGTTTTTTATGAGTCTTTCCATATAGACATTTCTCATGCTGAGCCTAGTCTTATGTTAATCAAGTAGTAATTTTCGATACATTGCGTGAATGGATTGATAGGTTTGCCAAATCTTTAGACACTTCTTATGCATAAGGAGACACACATGACACACACACATACACGCGTCATTCATCACTTATTTCACATCATATGTGCACACACTCCACCCCTAAGGGGTTTCCATTCCTCAATTCTAGCTTGTTGTCATAGTTAGTTTAGTTTCATTGTTGCGTACTTTCATTTCCTTGTTTGTGCTTACTAGTTTAGTTTAGCCTAGTTTAGCGTAATCAACTTCTTCTCCCCTCTTTTCCCACTTGCCTTCAAATGAATCAGAGTCGACACACCTCCCTGTGGATCGACCCGTATTTGCCACGTCTTCATCAACATCGTGTACTTGCGGTATTTAAAACGAACACAATCAATTACCAATGGCGATCCATTTTTCCATTTCCCTAAACTCAGCCAACAAGTAGTGTTTTCTGGGCCCAAACTGCTATAACCATCCGCCAGTAGCGAATTTGAATCCGCCAGTGGTGGATGTGTTAGCAGTTTTAGCCTTCAAATTTCTCTATTGGTTGGACAAACATATTCTCGGCATAGTTCTGTAGTTCTCTGGTGGAGCAAGAGATCCCTAGCACCCTCAATTTCAAACAACCTGATGAGAGTTTGCCTCTCACTATTGTTCCTGATGATCTTGGAAATGATGGAACATCAAACAACTACATTGCTCATGAGGGTATTAAGAGTTCCTTGGAGGTTACTTTGGGTATGAGACCCACTTTTTATTCGCCTAGTGAGTCGGACTTGCCTAACAAAGTTCTTGACCTCGTTCCGATGCATCAGCCAGTTGGTTGGAGAGTTTGGATTAACGATCATAACTTCAGCACTGCAACGGGAGAAACTCTTCTTCCGTTGCCCCTTATTTCCCAAACTCTCGAGAGGTTCAAGCTCTTTCAGTTTGATCATTTGAATGAGACGCCTTTGCGTCCAATTCATGAACCTCTCATTTCATCAGGTGCTCTTTGTGACGGGGGGCCACACATGCGTGTTCTGGCCCTGTGTGGTGTCATGTTCCCTTTCCATGTGCATTGACCCACTTTTGAGGTTCCCATTTGATGTCTTTTGACAAATGAAGATGGGAACTTATGTTTGTACATAATTATATTTAAAAAAACATACAATAAAAGACTCCTTCGGTGAGCATCGTTTGTGTGGCTCCAAGAGTATTTGGGCCCCATTTCTTTCCCGTATTTGAATCCCTTCTTTAGCATCTCACAGGTTTTAAGAGAATTCGGCTTTTGTCCATCAACATAGCCATGAACTTTCCTTTGTACTTCATGCTGGTGAGATCTTTCCTTTTTCATGCATAAATCCATGTAGTATCTTGCTCACACTCATTAAGGACAATGCATGATTTAGGTGTGGGGGGTGTTTATCAATCTATCTATCAATATATATTCTTCAAAAAAAAATCAATGTTTCATGACATAGCTTAAGATTGAACTACGAAAACCCGAGTACAAATTGCATTGAGTTTTTGTTCCTTATTATATAGTTCTTCTTGTAGAAATTATGACATAAATCTAAGTTCCAAAGAAATAACCCATTACCCTTTAAGACATGTATGCACTTCAATTGGATGAATCAAATCTTTGAAGTGGTTGATAAAAAGCAGAGGTTGAGGAAAATATACCGGGAAGTGTGGACTTCTAATAGCAATTAAGCCTTGAGGAAAAAAAGTAAAAAAAAAGAAAAGAATAAAAGTGAGGAAAGTACATTTTGCAAAATGATTACAAAAACCTAAGCCTTCGAGTCACTGGTCCGTAGGGGTATCTTAAAACCCGGTAACTTGAGTCTGCCATCTCGGGATTATCGACCAACTCGCTACACGAATTCAAAAAAGGTAAAAGTTTCAAAAAAGCAAATGTGTTGAATCACGGAAAAAAATTACTTTAAGATACTCAAGGCCCAAAGTTAAAAGAATGATCCATGCCATGGTTGATCTGAATGATACTTCACCACCAGAGGAGGCATGCAAAATATTTTAAGTGATGACATGTGTAGAAGGGTTAGTGGTGTGAATGTTGGAGTAACAAAGACCAAGTCAGAATTTTTATGAGTTAAATTTATATAATGAGCATGCAAGAATTCTAAGTGAGATGTATAAGGTTGAGGTGAAGATATTGAGAGTTATTAATGAAATGTTGAATTAAGACTTTGTGGGTGTGTCAACTGAAAACCCTCACAAGACAAAACTCGTCCTCTAAGGAAACTTAGGGGTTTAAAGGCTTGTTGCACATGCTAAGTGCAACCGTGATTCCTACGAAAGTGAGTTAGGATTTCCCTGTTTTCATTTTTCTTATATTTTGTTTTGCTAGGGACTAGCAAAATCTAGGTGTGGGGGTATTTGATGCATTGCATATATTGCATCATATGTCTTTCATTTAGATTAATTTTATATCAATAAATGCTATTAAGGTATGTGTTAAGTCTTATTTACATAATACAGGGACCTGAATGCAAATTACCCATATCCCGAGCATAAACGCGTGCAAAAGACTCATTTCTATCATAAAGACCAAGTCAAGATTATCGGGATTCAAATGGAAGTCCATCCAAGCATAAAAACATTCAAAGACCTAATTACAAAAAGGCCAAGGACTTAAGCACAAAAGTAGTCAGGGACTTAATTGCAAAAAGCCGAGGACCCGACTGCAAATTAAAGTGCCAAAATATTATTTTGGAGAAGTTCTAAAGAAAAATAAATTTGGATCTCCAAATATATGAAGAAATTATTTCGGAGCTCAAAAGAAAGGAAAGAAATCAATCCAAACGCGCAAAGGACATTTAAATCATACCATAAACACACAGGAAAATCCGGATCGAATCTGAGCCAAAAAGGTGGCGATTCCGCCGCACCCCATGTACAAAATGTGGCGATTCCACCGCACAAAAGTCGATCCGTGCGCTCAAATTATTACCAATGCTGAATTGATGCGTGTACTTTTCTTTTATGTATTGGGATCCCCGGTTGAGGATATAAGTAAGGCTGAATCATGTATCCAAGGGGAACTTCTTTTGTTCCATGCTTTAGTAATAAAATTCTGTTGGTTTATTTTGCGTTTTTAGTTTTCTTTTGTAGTTTCTCTAGGACCCCTTCTCTTTCCCTCCATCCATGAGTTTCTAACTCTCTCCAAAGGGTGAGGGTGACGGATTTAGGGTGATGAGAAGAAGAATGATGTTATTATTTTAATTTCGTGTTAGTATATTTTGATTACTTGAGTTTATGTTGAATCATTTATCATGTAATGCTTTATAACTAACGTGATTTATTATAAGTTGCATATTTCCCTAAACAAAACCCGATATCTAAACCTCCACCCGCTGGACTCTCATCCATCTTTGCTTTATTTTTAATTTATTTTTGTTGTTCTTGCTTTAGAAATTAAAAATACAAAAATCTCAAACCAACCTTATTTCTCTCTCTTTCTTTCCTTAATCGAAAATCACAAAAATAACAATATCTCTCCCTCCTTGTGTTCGACCCGTACTTGCTACGTCTTCATTGACGTCGTGCACTTGCGGTATAAATAAAATTCTCATCAAGTACTGAGTAGTTTCATCCCCCTTTTGGGGGTGGAGATGATGTACAAATAGGTTGTGAAGTTTGGATGTTTGATGAATTTTTGATTGTGTAGACTTGCATGTTTTTATGTTCATCGGGGGTATTATAATCTACATGTTGGGGGATTTTTGATGGGTTTTGCCATAAGATTTAGACACTTCCCATGCTTAGTTTTGTCATGTTTATTGACTTAAATTTCCTGTTGGGTATGCTATATGTTAGTTGTGCATTTGTATTTGTGTTTTCTTGCCTGATTGATTGAAGAAACTTTGTTTTGATGGGTTTTGCCATAAGATTGAGACACCTCCCATTCTAGATTGTTGTTCACATGAGTTCATGGTTTTTGAAGAGTCTTTCCATATAGGCATTTCTCATGCTGAGCCTAGTCTTATGTTAATGAAGTAGTAATTTTCGATACGTTGTGTGAATGGATTGATAGGTTTGCCAAATCTTTAGACACTTCTTATGCATAAAGAGACACAAATGACACACACACATACACGCGTCATTCATCACTTATTTCACTTCATATGTGCACACACTCCACCCCTTAGGGGTTTCCATTCCTCAATTCTAGCTTGTTGTCATAGTTAGTTTAGTTTCATTGTTGCGTATTTTCATTTCCTTGTTTGTGCTTACTAGTTTAGTTTAGTCTAGTTTAGCGTAATCAACTTCTTCTCCCCTCTTATCCCACTTGCCTTCAAACGAATCAGAGTCGACACACCTCCCTGTGGATCGACCCGTATTTGCCACGTCTTCATCAACATCGTGTACTTGCGGTATTTAAAATGAACACAATCAATTACCAATGGCGATCCATTTTTCCATTTCCCTAAACTCAGCCAACAAGTAGTGTTTTCTGGGCCCAAACTGCTATAACCATCCGCCAGTAGCGAATTTGAATCCGCCAGTGGTGGATGTGTTAGCAGTTTTAGCCTTCAAATTTCTCTATTGGTTGGACAAACATATTCTCGGTGTAGTTCTGTACTTCTCTGGTGGAGCAAGAGATCTCTAGCACCCTCAATTTCAAACAACCTGATGAGAGTTTGCCTCTCATTATTTTTCCTGATGAACTTGGAAATGATGGAACATCAAACAACTACATTGCTCATGAGGGTATTAGGATTTCCTTGGAGGATACTTTGGGTATGAGACCCACTTTTTATTCGCCTAGTGAGTCGGACTTGCCTAACAAAGTTCTTGACCTCGTTCCGACGCATCAGCCAGTTGGTTGGAGAGTTTGGATTAACGATCATAACTTCAGCACTGCAACGGGAGAAACTCTTCTTCCGTTGCCCCTTATTTCCCAAACTCTCGAGAGGTTCAATCTCTTTCAGTTTGATCATTTGAATGAGACGCCTTTGCGTCCAATTCATGAACCTCTCATTTCATCAGGTGCTCTTTGTGACGGGGGGCCACACATGCGTATTCTGGCCCTACGTGGTGTCATGTTCCCTTTCCATGTGCATTGACCCACTTTTGAGGTTCCCATTTGATGTCTTTTGACAAATGAAGATGAGAACTTATGTTTGTACATAATTATATTTTAAAAAAAATACAATAAAAGACTCCTTCGGTGAGCATCGTTTGTGTGGCTCCAAGAGTATTTGGGCCTCATTTCTTTCCCGTATTTGAATCCCTTCTTTAGCATCTCACAGGTTTTAAGAGAATTCGGGTTTTTGTCCATCAACATAGCCATGAACTTTCCTTTGTACTTCATGCTGGTGAGATCTTTCCTTTTTCATGCATAAATCCATGTAGTATCTTGCTCACATTTGTTGAGGACAATGCATGATTTAGATGTGGGGGGTGTTTATCAATCTATCTATCTATATATATTCTTCAAAAAAATAAATTCAATGTTTCATGACATAGCTTAAGATTGAACTACCAAAACCCGAGTACAAATTGCAATGAGTTTTTGTTCCTTATTATATAGTTCTGCTTGTAGAAATTATGACATAAATCTAAGTTCCAAAGAAATAACCCATTACCCTTTAAGACATGTATGCACTTCAATTAGATGAATCAAATCTTTGAAGTGGTTGATAAAAAGCAGAGGTTGAGGAAAATGTACCGGGAAGTGTGGACTTCTAATAACAATTAAGCCTTGAGGAAAAAAAGTAAAAAAAAAAGAAAATAATAAAAGTGAGGAAAGTACATTTTGCAAAATGATTACAAAAACCCAAGCCTTCGAGTCACTGGTCCGTAGGGGTATCTTAAAACCCGGTAACTTGAGTCTGCCAGCTCGGGATTATTGACCAACTCGCTACACGAATGCAAAAAGGGTAAAAGTGTCAAAAAAGCAAATGTGTTGAATCACGGAAAAAATTTACTTTAAGATACTCAAGGCCCAAAGTTAAAAGAATGATCCATGCCATGGTTGATTTGAATGATACTTCACCACCAGAGGAGGCGTACAAAATAATTTAAGTGATGACATGTGTAGAAGGGTTAGTGGTGTGAATGTTGGAGTAACAAAGACCAAGTCAGAATTTTTATGAGTTAAATTTATATAATGAGCATGCAAGAATTCTAAGTGAGATGTATAAGGTTGAGGTGAAGATATTGAGAGTTATTAATGAAATGTTGAATTAAGACTTTGTGGGTGTGTCAACTGAAAACCCTCACAAGACAAAACTCGTCCTCTAAGGAAACTTAGGGGTCTAAAGGCTTGTTGCACATGCTAAGTGCAACCGTGATTCCTACGAAAGTGAGTTAGGATTTCCCTGTTTTCATTTTTCTTATATTTTGTTTTGCTAGGGACTAGCAAAATCTAGGTGTGGGGGTATTTGATGCATTGCATACATTGCATCATATGTCTTTCATTTAGATTAATTTTATATCAATAAATGCTACTAAGGTATGTGTTCAGTCTTATTTACATAATACAGGGACCTGAATGTAAATTACCCATATCTCGAGCATAAACGCGTGCAAGAGACTCATTTCTATCATAAAGACCAAGTCAAGATTATCGGGATTCAAATGGAAGTCCATCCAAGCATAAAAACATTCAAAGACCTAATTACAAAAAGGCCAAGGACTTAAGCACAAAAGTAGTCAGAGACTTAATTGCAAAAAGCCGAGGACCCGACTGCAAATTAAAGTACCAAAATATTATTTTGGAGAAGTATTAAAGAAAAATCAATTTGGATCTCCAAATATATGAAGAAATTATTTCGGAGCTCAAAAGAAAAGAAAGAAATCAATCCAAACGCGCAAAGGACATTTAAATCATACCATAAACACACAGGAAAATCCGGATCGAATCTCAGCTAAAAAGGTGGCGATTCCGCCGCACCCCATGTACAAAATGCGGCGATTCCGCCGCACAAAAGTCGATCCGTGCGCTCAAATTTTTACCAATGCTGAATTGATGCGTGTACTTTTCTTTTATGTATTGCGATCCCCGGTTGAGGATATAAGTAAGGCTGAATCATGTATCCAAGGGGAACTTCTTTTATTCCATGCTTTAGTAATAAAATTCTGTTGGTTTATTTTGCGTTTTTAGTTTTCTTTTGTAGTTTCTCTAGGACCCCTTCTCTTTCCCTCCATCCATGAGTTTCTAACTCTCTCCAAAGTGTGGGGGTGACGGATTTAGGGTGATGAGAAGAAGAATGATGTTATTATTTTAATTTCGTGTTAGTATATTTTGATTACTTGAGTTTATGTTGAATCATTTATCATGTAATGCTTTATAACTAACGTGATTTATTATAAGTTTCAGATTTCTCTAAACAAAACCCGATATCTAAACCTCCACCCGCTGGACTCTCATCCATCTTTGCTTTATTTTTAATTTGTTTTTGTTGTTCTTGCTTTAGAAATTAAAAATACAAAAATCTCAAACCAACCTTATTTCTCTCTCTTTATTTCCTTAATCGAAAATCACAAAAATAACAATATCTCTCCCTCCTTGTGTTCGACCCGTACTTGCCACGTCTTCATTGACGTCGTGCACTTGCGGTATAAATAAAATTCTCATCAAGTACTGAGTAGTTCCATCCCCCTTTTGGGGGTGGAGATGATGTACAAATAGGTTGTGAAGTTTGGATGTTTGATGAATTTTTGATTGTGTAGACTTGCATGTTTTTATGTTCATCGGGGGTATTATAATCTACATGTTGGGGGATTTTTGATGGGGTTTGCCATAAGATTTAGACACTTCCCATGCTTAGTTTTGTCATGTTTATTGACTTAAATTTCCTGTTGGGTATGCTATATGTTAGTTGTGCATTTGTATTTGTGTTTTCTTGCCTGATTGATTGAAGAAACTTTGTTTTGATGGGTTTTGCCATAGGATTTAGACACCTCCCATTCTAGATTGTTGTTCGCATGAGTTCATGGTTTTTGATGAGTCTTTCCATATCATTAGATATTTCTCATGCTGAGCCTAGTCTTATGTTAATCAAGTAGTAATTCCTGATACGTTGTGTGAATGGATTGATAGGTTTTGCCAAATCTTTAGACACTTCCTATGCATAAAGAGACACGCATGACAGACACACATACACGCGTCATTCATCACTTATTTCACTTCATATGTGCACACACTCCACACCTTAGGGGTTTCCATTCCTCAAGTCCAGCTTGTTGTCATAATTAGTTTAGTTTCATTGTTGCGTGCTTTCATTTCCTTGTTTGTGCTTACTAGTTTAGTTTAGTCTAGTTTAGCGTAATCAACTTCTTCTCCCCTCTTTTACCACTTGCCTTCAAACGAATAAGAGTCGACACACCTCTTTGTGGATCGACCCGTATTTGCCACGTCTTCATCGACGTCGCGTACTTGCGGTATTTAAAACGAACACAATCGATTACCAATAGCGATCCATTTTTCCATTCCCCTAAACTCAGCCAACAAGTAGTGTTTTCTGGGCCCAAACTGCTATAACCATCCACCAGTAGCGAATTTGAATCCGCCAGTGGTGGAAGTGTTAGCAGTTTTAGCCTTCAAATTTCTCTATTGGTTGGAGAAACATATTCTCGTCATAGTTCTGTAGTTAGAGACGTCTTTAGAAGGAATCAGACTTTGCATTTATCATCACTCATTTAAGGACTCCTTTTGATGTTCGGATTGCCGAACTTGGTCGGACCCTCTCCTTTATGGAGATGGGAGTAGGAATTCTGCCCCATCCGTAGTAAATTCATTTTACTGTTCCCTGACCGATGAAGGTGAATGCATGTTATTCACCATCAATGGTACTACTTATCCACTTACTCCCACTGTTCTTGTAGATATTACCGGGTTGCCTTTTTAGGATCGGAAGGTCCACCAACGCCACACATTGAACTTCAATTATTCAATGATGGCTAGATGGAACCCGGTCAGCCCTCATGGGAGTTTGAGTAACGCCCATCTATTTAAAAATGTGCATGTGGTGGCTCGCTGGGTAAGCAAGAACATCTTGGGTCTGTGGTAACACTCCACCTTCTCTGTAGCTTACTTAGACTTGGTTTATGTCCAAATGAAAAGAGACCAACACTGCATCTGCAATGAACTCTTCTTGCAAAGTGTAAAAAGGTGCGCATGGGAGGGGCAGCAGCCCTTGATCCTACTCGTCACTTCAATTTGCAGTCATTTTGACCCTTGGTACACTCAAAATCTCATCGACTCTGAGGGGGTTGTAGTTGATATGGAGTAGATCACGCCTACATATACTAGCACGCTTCTAGAATCCCGGAAGGACCAAGATAATGATGAGAATGTTCATGCTCATTCTTCAGAGGGATCTATGGATGATTAGTAGCATATCATGCATCATATTCATGCTATATATCCTTAACTTTACCATAATTTTGTGATTCTCTAGTTTTTGTTGTGTATTTTTAGGTATTAAGTAATAAAGAAAAAAATGAAAGAGAAAATGATTAAAATATAGGAAGAAAGGACTTAAAAGAAGCAAATTGGACATGTTCGTCATACACAATGACCCATCTACAAGAGGGAAGGACCTGGATGTAAGCTGGAAGGACCAAATACCAAACTGAAAAACTCCACACCATCATGATCAGTATTTTGGCAATATTCAAGACCAGACTCCAATAACCGGATCAGGGCCCAGACTCCAACAACAGACCCCACGTGAAGAATTGACGCACTTCAGAAGATATCCGAAATCGGATCACATCAGACAAAAAGTGATGCCAATTGGCGGCTCTAGATCTCCAAGTGGCGGTCCATTTTGGTCAAAATCCGACCGAGTTTTGCATGGTTGTGGGTTATGTAGTTTTTGTTCTTTTTAGGTATGTTTCATTAGTCCCACACTAGGGGATTGTCCCCAGTTTCCTTTTTCATCTCTATGAATAGAACTCATCTTCCTCCTTTGTAACCTACCCATTACTTGGTGGTCATTCTCTCTACTTGGAGTAAGCCTTTGAAGCAAAACTCAAGTGGAGAGAATGCTACTTCTAATGTGAGTCATGTAAATCAAATAATTCTTCATAGATGATATGAGTTCACCGGTGGCTCCAATAGTCGTACCGTGTGACTGTTGTGGGTGGAGAGGATGTCAAACTCTCTACTTGGAGTGAGCCTTTGAAGCCAAACTCAAGGTGGAGAGGATGTCATATTGTAATGTGAGTCATGTAAATAAGTTTTTTTAGTTAGATAATGTTTCCTATAGTTTTGCATGTTTTGTTTCCTTAAATCTTAGCATAAACATTTACAAACATTTAACTCATTACCCCACATTTAAAGAGGAATACATTAGGAAACATGGTGGTATATTAATGAACAACCAAATAGGCAATTTGCCTTTGATTCCTGTCTCGTCCCCGCCCGACACTCCACCCTAAGCCATGCTGTGACTGCAACAACTTCCATGTTGCATATTTCTTTAATGCGTTCTCACAATTGTTCTTCAGTTGTAGATGTGTGTACCTCAAACTCGTTTCTCGGATGAGGTTTCATTGGAGGTTCTCCTTCCCAATTTGATTAAGTACCCTCGAGGGCCTATTTCCATCCCGAACCTTGTCAGCACACAACCGGAGGAATATCGCATGGCGTCCCTCAGTCCATTGTACCTTCTTTGATCTGGCTCCACGTCCAGGTTCAGAAAGGTGGACTAGTTGTGAGATGGGAAGCAACCCCATGACGTTTTCTTGTTGAACATCCATTTGTGCTTCGTCTCTGATTGCACCCGTGAAACTACAGCTACCATATACACCCTCAAATGAGCAAACACAGACACAAACATAAACACAAACACACACAAAAAAATATTAATATCTTCCAAGTGAATTGGAAGAGAGTGATCCTTTGAGATGTTGCATGCAAGCCTAAAAGATGGTTTTGTTTATCTCCTGGGTCTGACTCAACTTAGCAAGCTTCTAAAGAAGCTTCTACATGCCTGGGTTAGTTATGCTCTTGTCGGGTTTCTCCACATGTGGTACTGGTGTTCCATTGTGGTTATCTGACAATGTGGTCGGCTTATCTGACAGTGATGAGGTGGTTCAGAGGAGCCACAAATATAGAACTTTTTGCTAAGTTGGCTCGGAGTGTTGGACCACATTTCTGCTGCCTTCAAACTGCATCTACAAGTGCGATGGGGTGGACGTGAAACTCTAGGTATTTCAACAGCGGGACAACCTCCCCATATTGGTCCACCAGTGATATACTCATCTTCATAACTTGAGTAGTCATTGGTGGCATTGTCTTGGAAGGCCATTTTTTGGTGGATCGAATACACAACTCGATCTACGAATGCATTGGGGTTTAGGTACACTACAACAATGGACGATTTTATAGACCCTGTGATGAAAATTTGCGTCTCTTCACACCCTATAATGAAAGGTTGTGTCTTTTCGCATAATAACGAAAGGTTGTGTCCTATACGGAAAAGGTTGTGTTTCTTCGCATAATAATGACTCATCCCTAGTTGTACTGAATTGTCCCGTCATAGGACATGTGTCTTTGTATCGTCCCTAACTCATCCCGTCGTAGCCCTGACTCATCCCAAACTTATACTAAATCGCCCGAAACAATCGTCCATGTATCAGGTCTCGAGCGGGACCCTAGCGTCCCAAGCGAGTCAGTAACGACAGTTGCAAGTGGCAATTCATATAAAAATTAATTCATATAAAAATTGATAGCGCTTAGTTAACTAGCCGGGTCCCTTGGTCGAAACTAGTTGGGTCGTGTCCACTTTAATTAACAACATATACAGAACATTATATTTACAAAAACTACAAAAAAATTACCATAATTTTAAGGTAAATAAATTGTTATCTAAGGAAGATGGGTGCACAATGTAATCCCGCATTTGCTTCGGTACGACAAAATCATCTACATCGGACTCGACTACTTTATGTTATGTGAAAGGAAAGCTAGACCAATGCGGAGAATCAACTTGTCCATGTCTTGAGGAGGGAACTTCATCTGATTCTCCACATCCCAAATTTTAACGATATAGTTGCATACATAAGCTGCAAATATGGTTCTATTCACATTTATCATTTGAGGGGATTCTCCCGTTCTCTTTTTTTAACGTTTCATTACTCTTTCTTCATAGTTTGTATGAAGTTTCTATCGGCCATCTTACATTCCGTCCAACACTATAATGAAATTTCGTTGAACACTATAAGCGTCCGCGTTTGAAAAATTCGATAACTAAAACATTCATTGAACACTATAAGATTCCATATAACAGAGTCCATTCAAAAATTCAACATTACATATACCACGAATAGAAACACAAACACCAAGAAAAATGCAAACACACAAAATTATATTGTTTAACAAAGATGGTGATCCTAACTGATTTCTAGATGTGTGGGTTAGGTTGGTGGTAGAAATACAGTGCTTAATGATTTTGTTGCGAGAAAATGCCTTATGGTCACTCAACAACCAAAATCATTAAGCATTGTGTTTCTACCACAACCCTAACCCACACATGTAGAAACTAGTTTGAATTCCATAGAATATTCCATTGAAAAATTCAACATTACATATTCCTCGAACATAAACACTGACACAAACAAAAATGCAAACCTAGACACACGCAAAAAATTATTAACATCTTCCAAGTAATTGGAAGAGAGTGATCTTGTCAGATGATGTTTGCAAGACCAAATATAGTTTTGTTCATCTCTTGGGTCTGATTCAACTTTGCAAGCTTCTAGAGAAGCTTCCGCGTCCGAAGGTCCTTTATGCTCTCGTCAGGTTTCTCCACCGGTGGTACGGTGTTCCATCGTCCTAGACGAATTACCGCCAGTAATGGGTTGGGTCCGACGAGCCACAGACATAGAACGTTTTGCTAATTTTGTTCAGAGTGTGGGACCACATCTCCGTTGCCTTCAAACGTTCAAACTCCTGATTTTTCAACGGGGGGACAACCTCCCCATATTGGTCCACTTGTGATGTACTCATCTTCATTACTTGAGTAGTCATTATTGGTGTTGGAAGGCCATTTTTTGGGTGGATGGAATACAAAACTGGATCTACGAATGCAATAAGGTTTAGGAAATATAAAATGAGTACTACAACAACAGATGATTTTATAGACCCTATAATGAAAGTTTACGTCTCCTCTCATTCCATGTATCGAAAGGTTGATGACCTATCAATTGTGTCTTGTTCGTGTCCTATCGTGTAGTTAGTTTTGTAGTCATGTCTAGAATTCGTGTTATCGTGTATAACACAAATTGAAAAAGATTCATTGTGTTTAGATTGAAAATAACTAAGTAGCAACTTAATTAACAACATATCTGATTGCAAACAAATAAACTTCTTACATGGTAGGATTGAATCAAGATAAACGAGCTAAATAAGTTTGGCCATTTTTTAATACTAAATTAACTAGGTCATTTTCTTGAGCTAAATAACTTGTGTCTCTTCGCATTATAATGAACCATCCCTAGCTGAACCTAATCAACCCATCCCGTCCATACCTTTGTCTTGGAATCATCCCTGACTTGTCCCGTCACATACCCGGCTCGTCCCAAACCGAGACTAAATTTGCACGAATAGGCATCCATTTATCAAGTTCCTTCGTGTTCTGATTGAAATCATATCATGCATACATTCGTGTCTTATATCTGTTATCTTTCACCTAAACAATGCTACGTAACGAGTTTAATGTTTAAGTTTCAGGAATAAGCAGGTTTAAGGAGAAGAGGCATAAAAAGGATTCAAAAGCAAGGAAAAGGACTGAGTTGCAAGACTTGGGGACTGAGATGCAAGAGGAAAGGACCTCGATGTAAGCCCACAGGACCAATGAGCAAATCAAGAAACTCCACACCATCATGAGGACTATTTTGGTAATTTGATTCGGTCCTGAGCTCCAACAACCTACTTGGATGCATCACACATGAAGACATGAAGCCCGAAAACCACACTCCAAACCCAGGAATATCCAGACAATATAGACCGCCAATTGGCAGTCCAAATCCTCTGATTGGCGGTCAGTTTTGGTCTGGATCCGCTAAGACTTTGGCGGGTCATGTATTAGGTTGTATTTAGTCTATTTTTGGTATACGTTTAGTCCCATACCGAGGGATTGTCCTGCATTATCTTTTTCTATGGCTATAAATAGAACTGTTCCTCCTCATTTTTATTCACACATGCTTGGTGTCCATTCTCTCTACTTGAAGTGAGCCTTGGAGCAAAATCTCAAGTAGGGAGAGGCTACTTGTATTGTATGTTTGAAATTAGTAAAGTTTTCCTTTAGTTATGTTGTTTCTTTCTTAGTTTAATTTCTTTTCATATGTCTTGCATGCTTGTTTAGTTTTATGTCCTTTCAATTAGCTTCTTTAATATTTCTTGCTTACTTAGTTTAATTTCCTTTCAATAGAATTTTCATTTTGTTAATGTAGGTTGTAGTGTAATAATTAGTGAGTAGTTCCATCCCCATTTGGGGGTGGAGAAATATGTGATGCATTAGGTGTGTGTTATGTTAATCCTTTGAACCTTACATGATTTCCATAACCATCTAATGGGATTTCACTCTTGTCTTTGATATGCTAATGCTCTTGAATGAAGCATAGCATATGCTTAGATTAGTGGACCTATTTTATGGGGAATGATGAGATGAGGATTTGGATGGAAATCATAAAGGAAACATGACTTGTAGTTGCATGTACTCTTGTTGCCTTTACCTTGGTTAATGCCTTGTATGTTTTAATGATTGTGTAAATCTTATTTCATGTGGAGGCATAATGGGGTTTGGTGTTTACACATGAGTTCATTTCACTTCATTACAATTATTGTCTTGTATGTTTTAATGATAATGTGTTATCTTATTTCATGTGGAGGCAAAGTTGGATTTAGTTTTATGATTTTGATGCACTGCATGTTTTGATGAGCACAATTGAACACACATACACATATTTTTGTATTCACATTCTTTCTCTACCCCCTATAGGGTTTAGTTTTATTGCTGATTTTTCAATTCCTTTCGCATTTTAGTGTAGTTTCGATCATAACTCCTTTCTTTCCCACTCACCTTCGAACTAACCATAGTTGACACACCTCCCTGTGGATCGACCCGTATTTGTCACTGCTTCAACCAGGTCGTGCACTTGCGGTTATATTAAAATGTTCAATCGAGTTTTTGGCGCCGTTGTTGGGGAGGTATTATGTCCAGACTTTGGTTTGGACGATTCGAGTGGTTTTAATTTTTGTTTGTAGTTGTGCTTTGTTTCAGGGGGCTCTAAAGACCAGGAGACGTTACCAGGAGAAGCTGGGAGGCGAGCAAAACTAAATAGACGGCCAATCAGCGGTTTCTAGACCGCCAATTGGCGGTCTGGTGAGCACAAAATTTTCTCTCTCTTTTTCTGGTTGTTTCTACATTCACTAGGACATCTGGGGGCTCAATTTCGAATGTTTTCACTTGTAGTTTTCACCCAGATTAACAATCAAGTTCCTTTAATCAACTTGGACCTTAAAACTCAAAGCTAAAGATTAGATCGATTGTCATCTACGTCATGTATGATTTGTAGACCTTGCACACACTCATCTTTCTTTTCTTTACATTCTTGTTGTTGATTGTTGGCGTGAGGTACGTGCACTCATTCTCTCATTCATGCATGTTTAGATCATGCATTAGTTAGTAAGGGGCATCAGGACAAGAGTGAGGTGAGGTTTTGTGTGGAGAGTTGATTGCTAGATTAAGACTCAAAACGCTACTAAGGAGGGGTTGTCCCATACAAGATAAGGTGGGGGATTTCATCACCCTTTCCTTTGCCCCAAAAATCACTCTTAATCAAAGCCTTAATTCTAAAACCAAGTAGACATTGACCCTAAGAATTTCAGACGCACTAGGAGAGTGATCGAGTTGAGACCGTCATGACCTGATCGGCGTCATCAGCCTTGTCGATAGTAGGAGGTACTGGATCTCCAGATCTGGTATCACTTGCTGGGCATTGTGGTCTTCGTTGTAGGGAGGTGAGGTGTGTCGAGACTAGTGATCTCGAAGTTAGGCATCGTCTAGCCTAAGGACCTATAGTCCTAAGTTGTTTGAGTCGTGCTTGCTAGACTAGGCTTCTACCCTCATCCTTTACCCACGCTAGTTTTAGAGATTCTTCCCTTCTCATCTGAGTCATCTTCTTCTCACCTATTTCTACGATCTAGTCTCCTCCCCTTTACACTCTCTGTTAGCGTTTTAGGGTCGAGTCGAGCACTTTTTGTGAGTTTGGCCTCGTGCTGGTGAGAGTGGTCGACTCGAGAGTTCTTTGTCGAGATGGATGGGACCATGACAATTCTCCTTGGTACTCCGGACCCATGCATCCTGGGGTGCCTCAGACACACACCCCGTATGGTTGGGACAATCTTAATTGTGTGGCTGAGCATTCTTCAGATTTGGATAATATGAGAGAGGCACCGACTGCTAGACCACCATCTAGTTATGTCGGATCATATGCTGGTCAACAAACTGAGAAGTTACAACAAACTTTGGCCTCTTTCATGTGTGTGGTAGACGACATGAGTGCACCGGTGGCTTCGGTAGTTGTACCGTGTGACTCTTGTGGGTTGAGTGGTCATGTTATCGGGGAATGTCCTTATGTTCCCCCAGAGCCTGAGTATGAGCATACATTTTCCCAAAATGCTCAATATGACCATTACGCATCCGCGTACAACCCGATAGGGATGCATTCGTGGGGAGACAATTCTTATACATTATTTCTGGTTTCCTACATTGTAAGACCCGCTCCCATGCCACATTATTAAAGTTTTATTCATCCTTCTGGTCATTTTGGGGTCTTCTTGGCATAATTGGTGTGTGTTGTGGCTTCATGCCTGGGCATGATAAAGTTTCCTTTTGGGGCGAGTTTATGTGGTTTGTGGTCTGGTGCGACCCATCGGGCGGTTTTTGCAATCGGTGGCTTAATCGGGCCGATCGGGTGCAAACCGTGTGTGTATGTGGGCTTGGTTTTAGTTGAGCTCGGATTGGATGTTGTGGGCTGGCATGTGGGTGAGGTGGCCTGGTTGCCACGTCACCAGGAGATGATCTCATAGAATCCTTGCAAATTTGAATTGTGTGCATTATGGAAAGTTTTGATGGGGCCTTCAAGGAGATTGATCTATTGCCTTTTGTGCATGTTTCTTGAAACATAAACTAGAGAAACCCTACACCAGCCGACCTCAACCTCCTCTCCTCCCTTCCACGCCACAAACTCTTACCACCACCACCACCATCATTTCTGGTTTCCTGCTGGTGGAGATCCGGCAGCTATTGAAGAAGAAGCAAAAGACTTCCTTGTGTGCAGCTAGGCGAACTTCAGCAGATCTCCGGCCAGCTTAGGTGCCTCCTTGCTGCTCAGGTATGCCTCTAGCCTTTGGATTAGGAGCTGGGGGTGGGTGTTGGGCTTAGTTCTGCACAACACCTGTAAGACCCGCTCTCCTGCCACTCTGTTTTAGGTTTTATTTGTCCTTTTATGTGTTTTATTGTCTTTGTTTTGAGTTATGTTGGTTTTGCAAAAGTTTCCTTTTTGGGCGAATTTAACCGCCGGTCACGGTTGCATTCGTTAGACTTAACCAGGTTTATCGGGTGCTTAAACCTGGTGTGCGGATTTAATTGGTTTATTGAGACGTGTTGGAGAGATTGGGTTGTTGTGGGGCTGGCCTTACCAAATCCGAAATTAAAGAAAGAAGATCTTGCTACACATGTGATTTGATTGCATTTAGGAAAGTGCTGATTTTGCCACCAAAGCAAATTTCCTCCCAATTATCTCTTGCCTTTTTCCTTGTTTCTCCTTTCCAACTTGCACCCTTGTATATATTGCACCCCAGCCGACTCCCCCTAGACCTTTTCTCCACCCTCAACCACCGAAATCCCCATTGGTGCTCCAGCAGCTCGGAAGAGAAAATCAGGCGGTGTTCTTGGCGTGCGGATAGGAGAAGAAGGTTCTTGTCGGTCTTCGGTTTAGCTCAGCCTCTCCTCTCTTCAGGTATGCCTCTCTCCGTTAGCTTTAGGATGCATGGGGGGTAGAGAAGGCTGCTGGGTCAGGTTTGATTGTTGGTTTGGGACATGTCGAACATTGCATGAAGGAAAGGTTGCGGTGCGACCCTAGTTCCGGCGGGTGGCTGGAATGCTCTTCCGGTTGTGTTACCTTTCTCACTGCTTTCTCCGGGGGTTTTGCTGGACCAATCAGGGAGGAAACTGGGGAGGATGAGGCTCGGTTATGGGGGAGTACGTCGGGAAAGTTGCATGCATGTTTCTACTCAATATGTTGCGCCTTGTTGATTGTGTGGAATTCGGACATGGTTTGCTTCATGGAAAAACATGTTATACTTCTTGTTTGGTTTCCGTTAAGAGGTTCCTTATTCATGCAATATTTTGTTACTAATGTGAGAGGCTCTTCACGAATTTTTGATGTTGCGTGGTGCATCATAGTTGCTTAGTTCACGATTTTTCTCTTGAGAACGTTAGGGTTATGTTGATGCATGTTCGGATATCATTAGTTGCTGGAGACAAGGTTACTTCCTGATTTGTTTCCTGATCTTAAGCCACGCATTTCATGCACTAATAGGTTGTTGAATATAGGAAAGTTTCATGGCTGGTGGTTACCAAGTCATTGCATATTCATTCATCATGTCGTTGTAGGAATTAGGAAACTTCCATGACCAGTCTTGTTGCTATATCATTGCATACTCGTGTATTAGGTAATTGCTGGCTCCATTTGTGTTTCCTAATTCATGTGTTGCAAGGTTGACGCGTAATCATATATTAGGTAGCTACTGGTCACACAATTATTTCCTAATTCATGTGTTGTTCATTAAACAAATAATCATAGATTAGGTAACTACTTCTTACATGATTATTCCCTAACTCATGTGCTGCAAAGTTGACACATAATCATAGATCCGGTGGCTGCTGGTTACATGTTGTTTCCTAATCCATGTGCTCATAAAATGGGTGTGTAATAATAAGATAGATGGCTGCTAATTTCCAGTTAGTTTCGTATTTCATGCATGGCTAAGTTGAGGCATTATCATGGCGGCTGGTGCAGCACTTGTTTCCTGTTTCTTCACTTGTTCCGAATTTATTAGCTGATTGGTGTTCAACTTGCATGCTTTATTTTAGTGGCTATATGTATTATGGAATGCTTATCACATGCCTTAATTTCCGGATTTTTGGTGCTTGTTGAATTTAGGAACACCCATGATTCTTGTTGTTGAATTTGGTGTGATATGGCTGGATTAACATTCTGTTTTGCTTAGAGCTTGAGGGAGTTAATTGCATGTTCTCCCTTGAACTCATTCTGAATAATTTAGTTGCACTAGACTATAGAGTAGTTGCATTGCATCTAATCTGATGGAGTAATTCTGGGCACGTTCTATTTTCTGGGCCGACGGGCCACGGGTGGGTCCTCTAGCTTCAGAGGCCACTCGGTTAAGACCCCTGTAGGGGGCCAGGCCTAAGATAAGTCCTGGGCATGTGCACTGCCATTCTGTCTCAGGGTAGGTGTTCCCAAGTTCGCGATGACACCATGTAGGTTTATTTCCGTGGATTGGGACGCTTATCCGGCGCACCGCTTTGTGCCGAGCGGTGGGTCACTGACGAGTGACCGCCTTTGACCAGCGAGGCTGGTGTTCTGGTTCCTGTGGAGGAACGATTCGGGTGCGCCCGACCGTCATGACTGGTGTAGTCGTAGCCTTCTGTTGCATTTGATGCTTTCTGTTCTGTTCTGTTCTGTTCAGTTTCTGAAACCTGCCATATTTGCATTTCATGCTACCTTTCATTTATTGCATTGGCGGGGGCATACTGGGTTTTCTTAATTGAAAACTCACGCATTGTTAAATGCGGTGCTTGCAGGTACTTAGGTTCCACAGGGCAGACTGGACGAGTTCTGAAGATTCTGTACACGAGGGACGCGTCGACCAGATTCCCAGTTATCTTTGCTTCCGCATATTTCCCTATGTATTTCCTTTTTGATACTCGATGTGTTGTAATAAGACTCTTATTGTTATGATTATTCTATTATTCCTATTATGTTTTATGTCGGTCCATTTGTATATGATTTCTTTCACTTTGTCGAGTCGATTCGGTCTGTCTTTTGTAACCCCTTCGGTCGTCGCGGAGGTCTCTGATCGCGACACTAGTTTCCTTTCCCAGTGTGCGTACCCGCGAGATCAGGGGCGTTACAACACCAGTGGCTGGTCGGTCATGAGGATCACGGTTTGCACAAGTAGAGTTCTACCGATTGGGTGAGCTGTGGTGCAACTCGGATCTTCAGTGGCTGACCACGTTTTTCCTTCTCCTTGCACGTCCTCCACTCCATGTTTTGCATGATGGTTTGATGGAGAAGTTCGTAGGGAGGAGGCTGGGCTGCAGGGAGACGGTTGGGTAGGGTTGTTGCATGCACCTTGCGTGAGGTGCAACCCTACTTTTGTGGTTGATCTCGAAATCTCATGGGATCGGTTTCATGTTTATTTTGCTGGAGCATGCTCCCTCTCCTTTATGCGTCACTGATTTGTGAGATCTCTTTCTAGCATGAACTTGTGACTTGTTATGTTATTAGTCTCGTGAATTGCCTCTGATTTCAGATCTTAGATCTATGTGTGATCTAGCTGTTTGTCCAAAGAACATTGCATGAATCGTTCTGTTTTTGTTTAATCATATGTCTTGCACGGTTGGGTGGCCATTATCAGGAGATTCTCCCATGACATGTTGCTGGTTATAAGACATATATTCGTGTGTTACTTAGTGACGATAGTCAGATGTGTTTCATGACATAGTGGCTGATATAGATCGGGTATCCATGCTATAAATCGTGACTATGTTCAGACCATATCCCATGCCTTGATTTCTGATTTTAGGTCATGTATGCTTGCATTACTTCTCGATTTCATTCACATAATGTTCCATGATTTTACGCTGATCATAAGTCACATAATCATGCGTTAGTTGAGGTCTATGTTCAGACCATATTCCATAAGGGGTTTGCAAATTTTATATCATAAGTGCTAGCATTGCTTTCGGATTATATCCTGATGTTCTCCTATAAATTATATGCTGGTTTCAGACTATATGTTCATGCATTGTCTCATGATTTGATTCATATAATCTCTGATCTAGTCTGGAATACTAAGTTCCTATCATATACACATGTTCTGAAATCCATGATGCATGATATCGATAGCTTGTGATGTTGGTTTATGATACCTCCTTCTATGGTGCCTGTTCTATTACTTATTTCGTATGTATGTTTCTGATATGAAGTATGTTGTTGTGGATATGTATGACGCATAGGATTTCAGACCTTATAACATCCTTATCATGACCCGTAGATGACTCGATTAGTTGTTATCTTGATTGTCGATGTAGTTATGATTGCTTGCTATTGTGAGTGTGGGTTGATTCCTGATTGGTATGTCTGATTTCTGAGTTGGTTCAGGGCTGCTAGGAGGGTATCCGGATACTCCTCCTTGAGCTTGTTCCATACACTGTAGATGCATTAGATTTTAGATGCTTAAGTAGCTTGCATTGCATTTAATCCGATTAATAATACTGGGCACGTTCCGTTTTCTGGGCCGACGGGCCACGAGTGGGTCCTCTAGTTCCGGAGGCCATTCGCATAAGACCTTCACGTTGGGAGGCCAGGCCTAAGATAAGTCCTGGGCAGGCGCGCTGCCAATCTGTCTCAGGGTAGGTGTTCCCAAGTTCGCGATGGCACCATGCAGGTCACTTACCGCGAATTGGGACACTTATCCGGCGCACCGCTTTGTGCCGAGCGGTGGGTCACTGTCGAGTGACCGCCTTTGACCAGCGAGGCTGGTGTTCTGGTTCCTTTCGAGGAATGGTTCGGGTGCGCCCGACCGGCATGACTTATGGAGTCGTAGCCTTCTGTCGCATTTGATGCTTTTTGTTATGTTCTGACCAGCATGGTTGGTATTCTGGCTCCCTTGGAGGGATTTCTGCGGGTGTTACCCGATTGGCACGACTGTTGGGGTTGTAGCCTTTTGATGCATTATGTGCTTTTCTGTTTCTGTTTTGGGATGCTTTTGTCCTTGATAGATTGCATGCATTCTTCCATATAACTCTGATTGGGCAAGGGGCATACTGAGTTTTCTTAATTGAAAACTCACGCATTTGTTAATGCGGTGCTTGCAGGTACTTAGGTTTCCACAGGGCAGACTGGACGAGTAGTCGAAGATTCTGTACACGAGGGGCACATCGACCAGATTTTTCAGTTTCTCTTTTGCTTCCGCATTATTTATGATGTATCTCCCTTTTGAACTCGATGTAATGTATTTGACCTTGTTACCATATATAGATAATCTCCCACTTTTCAGTTATGTTTTATGTTAGTCTATCCATGTATGAGCTCTCTACGCATTGTCGAGTCGCCGTTTGGTCTGTCTTTTGTAACTCCTTCGGTCGTCGCGGAGGTCACTGATCGCGACACTTGTGTTGGTTCCCAGTGTGCGTACCCGCGAGATCGGGGGGCGTTACAACTTGGTATCAGAGCAGGTCGGTCCCTAAAGTGTACAGAATCTAAAGACTCTCCAGTGGGGCATCTTGCCCAAACCCTGTCGGTAATTTCTTATCTTTTAGAATTGCTTTCTGATAGTGATAGATCATATTGCATTGGTTCAATTGCTTCTTGTGGATTGCCTCGTGTACGGAGACCGAACCACCCAACCCTATCTGTCTTTATCAGTTCCCTCACCTCCTCCTACGTTTTGGTGCTGAGATCTCCAACAAGTCCAACCGGTCAAACAAGCAAGAAGTGCAAGTGCAGGCGGTGACTAGCTACCAAGCCTGGGAGGCGGCTGCAGCTGGATTTCAGCAAACTCTGCGGCTTCTCCATTAGTTTCAGGTATGCTCCTACCCCTTTAGCATAAGAGGATGTAGAGTGGGGGTCGGACGAAGTTTAGTTCAGCACCATTGTATTTGCCGATCTGAGGTTTGGTATGCACTAGTGGAGATCCACCGATTGTGTGGACTGTGGTGCACCATCCAAATTTTAGAGGTGGCTGAGCACCTCCATCTCTACCACGACTTGGGCCTCAGTCTTCCTTGGTGGTTTGCTGGAGAAACCAGAGGAAGTGGACTCGATCGTGGAGAGCTAGTTGGGGAGGGGTTTTGCTTGCATATTGAGTGTTGTGTTAATAACCTTGTGGTGTAGAATCCTTTGATCTTTTAGATGTTATGTTCATGCATGATATTGTGATCAAGTCCATATTTTCTCGCATGATATGCTTGCTGATGTTAGATGTCATAATCACGTGTTATTTTTTTATTTTTTTTATTTTGGATCAGGCGTCATGACATGTTATTGATTTCAAATCTAGTTTCTATGGTGATCTGATTTTATGGTCAAGGAATGCTGCATTTATCGATTGGAATGTTAAGAGGAATTAAATGTGTAATTTTATCCCAGTCATGACTAATCAATGTATATGCTCTAATTTATAACCCCTCTAAGATATAATCTTTACAACATCGGAGCATAAGTTATATATTTTAATTTAAATGTTGATGCAATCGGTATAAATGCATGTATTGACTCTAATGTTGCTATGAGTTTCTGAAGTCTGATTTTATCCCCACCATGTTCAGTTTATGTGTATGATCTGATTTCCATAAACCTTCTCTGATATGACTTGCTATGCTCTCACATGAATATTATATCAGAATTT
Source organism: Triglochin maritima (assembly GCA_963682175.1). Lineage (NCBI taxonomy): Eukaryota > Viridiplantae > Streptophyta > Magnoliopsida > Alismatales > Juncaginaceae > Triglochin > Triglochin maritima. The sequence goes on from OY821785.1 coordinate 18,318,321, forward strand.
ATGAGTTATGCTATTCATCCTATGCCGTCTTGTTTTGTACAAATCCTTATGCACGTAGATTTATATCGATCATGATTATGCTCTGACTTCTGATTTCTAGATATATGCTTTCCATGTTAGATTGCTGATATATTCATATGTTAAGTCCTATTCATATGATCTCGGGCCATTTTCTGAATCGCTACCTTCTAATGCATGTACGTTCTGAATTTATGATGGGTGCAATCAGTTGGATTATAGGTGTTGTTTGTGATGACTTGTTATTTGAGTTGATTTCATTCTAGTAGTACGCATACCACATTCATGATCTGATTTTGTATACCTTCTCTGATGTTATCGTTATGCTTTCTTTTAGAATAAAATATGCACTCATCCATAACATATGCAACTCATTCCATGACTTATCGTAATGTGTGAATCCGAATGCATGCATGTATATTATTTATGGATATATGTAGACTCCTGATCTCATATGCATGTTCACCATGTTGTATTACTAATACATATATTGTTTCATGTCGGTATAATCTCTGATCATGGCCTGATTTGCAAGGTTGTAACGCATATATGTCCTGAAATTTATGACTCATGCTATCGAATGCTTGTAGTATTTACTACGATGCCTTTTGCACATTCTATTACTCATTTCATGTTTACATTGTTGTTAGGAAGTTATACTGGTACACATGACATAGTTGTTGGAAACAAGAAATTGCACTATATGAAAAGGTTAACCAAATAGTTTTGATTCTACTATGTGCATGATGTTATGCCCGGAAATGTTGAAATCGGAAGTAACTTACCATCCATTCATGCATGCATGCGTAACACCTGTATTGTCATGATTGCATCGTGGGATCTTATATTATTCATATAGTCTCAATCTTAGTATGTTTAACATGTAGTGCAACTAATGCAAATTTCAGGTGCTTATATGCGATTAGAGGTTGAGTTTACAACCTCGATGTCTTGCATGATGAGGCCTGAAATCAGTCATGTTATAATCTCATATATCTCCTAAATATACTTAGATTTATGCATGAATGAATTATAAACCCATGGATGCGTCACTATCGATTGAAGTAAATGTTGTATATCATCTCATCATGACCCATAGCTCCTACTTGTTGCATGTTCGATTTCCATGATCCATGATTACTATAGCATGTGCTTTACCAAATTTATTATAGTTGTTGTTGTTATGAGTATGATGATGTAGGTGCACGCAAGTAAGTTCATGATGTGATATTATGACTACGATTTCACGATTTAGTGGTTGTCTAGATACATCATGCACATGTATATTTAACCATCGAAATCTTATTTTAAATACACTTTTAAATTGTTGTCCACATGTCATATTTCCTCTTATTATTAGTTGTTAGATTCTTGTGATTGGTTCATGATTTGGTCTCAGAATCTTTGGTTGTCATGGCACTGGTATTTCATCATCTTATAGCATTTGTTGTTGAGGTTTGAGGTGAGGAATTTGTATTCCGAGCTTGAGAGTTAGTGATAGCAAATTTCGAGGACGAAATTTTGTTTAAGGGGGGTAGGTTGTAAGACCCGCTCCCCTGCCACATTATTAAAGTTTTATTCATCCTTCTAGTCATTTTGGGGTCTTCTTGGCATACTTGGTGTGTGTTGTGGCTTCATGCCTGGGCATGATAAAGTTTCCTTTTGGGGCGAGTTTATGTGGTTTGTGGTCTGGTGCGACCCATCGGGCGGTTTTTGCAATCGGTGGCTTAATCGGGCTGATCGGGTGCAAACCGTGTGTGTATGTGGGCTTTGTTTTAGTTGAGCTCGGATTGGATGTTGTGGGCTGGCATGTGGGTGAGGTGGCCTGGTTGCCACGTCACCAGGAGATGATCTCATAGAATCCTTGCAAATTTGAATTGTGTGCATTATGGAAAGTTTTGATAAGGGCCTTCAAGGAGATTGATCTATTGCCTTTTGTGCATGTTTCTTGAAACATAAACTAGAGAAACCCTACACCAGCCGACCTCAACCTCCTCTCCTCCCTTCCACGCCACAAACTCTTACCACCACCACCACCATCATTTCTGGTTTCCTGCTGGTGGAGATCCGGCAGCTATTGAAGAAGAAGCAAAAGACTTCCTTGTGTGCAGCTAGGCGAACTTCAGCAGATCTCCGGCCAGCTTAGGTGCCTCCTTGCTGCTCAGGTATGCCTCTAGCCTTTGGATTAGGAGCTGGAGGTGGGTGTTGGGCTTAGTTCTGCACAACACCAGTGGCTGGTCGGTCATGAGGATCACGGTTTGCACAAGTAGAGTTCTACCGATTGGGTGAGCTGTGGTGCAACTCGGATCTTCAGTGGCTGACCACGTTTTTCCTTCTCCTTGCACATCCTCCACTCCATGTTTTGCATGATGGTTTGATGGAGAAGTTCGTAGGGAGGAGGCTGGGCTGCAGGGAGACGGTTGGGTAGGGTTGTTGCATGCACCTTGCGTGAGGTGCAACCCTACTTTTGTGGTTGATCTCGAAATCTCATGGGATCGGTTTCATGTTTATTTTGCTGGAGCATGCTCCCTCTCCTTTATGCATCACTGATTTGTGAGATCTCTTTCTAGCATGAACTTGTGACTTGTTATGTTATTAGTCTCGTGAATTGCCTCTGATTTCAGATCTTAGATCTATGTGTGATCTAGCTGTTTGTCCAAAGAACATTGCATGAATCGTTCTGTTTTTGTTTAATCATATGTCTTGCACGGTTGGGTGGCCATTATCAGGAGATTCTCCCATGACATGTTGCTGGTTATAAGACATATATTCGTGTGTTACTTAGTGACGATAGTCAGATGTGTTTCATGACATAGTGGCTGATATAGATCGGGTATCCATGCTATAAATCGTGACTATGTTCAGACCATATCCCATGCCTTGATTTCTGATTTTAGGTCATGTATGCTTGCATTACTTCTCGATTTCATTCACATAATGTTCCATGATTTTACGCTGATCATAAGTCACATAATCATGCGTTAGTTGAGGTTTATGTTCAGACCATATTCCATTAGGGGTTTGCAAATTTTATATCATAAGTGCTAGCATTGCTTTCGGATTATATCCTGACGTTCTCCTATAAATTATATGCTGGTTTCAGACTATATGTTCATGCATTGTCTCATGATTTGATTCATATAATCTCTGATCTAGTCTGGAATACTAAGTTCCTATCATATACACATGTTCTGAAATCCATGATGCATGATATCGATAGCTTGTGATGTTGGTTTATGATACCTCCTTCTATGGTGCATGTTCTATTACTTATTTCGTATGTATGTTTCTGATATGAAGTATGTTGTTGTGGATATGTATGACGCATAGGATTTCAGACCTTATAACATCCTTATCATGACCCGTAGATGACTCGATTAGTTGTTATCTTGATTGTCGATCTCGTTATGATTGCTTGCTATTGTGAGTGTGGGTTGATTCCTGATTGGTATGTCTGATTTCCGAGTTGGTTCAGGGCTGCTAGGAGGGTATCCGGATACTCCTCCTTGAGCTTGTTCCCTACACTGTAGATGCATTAGATTTTAGATGCTTAAGTAGCTTGCATTGCATTTAATCTGATTAATAATACTGGGCACGTTCCGTTTTCTGTGCCGACGGGCCACGAGTGGGTCCTCTAGTTCCGGAGGCCATTCGCATAAGACCTTCACGTTGGGAGGCCAGGCCTAAGATAAGTCCTGGGCAGGCGCGCTGCCATTCTGTCTCAGGGTAGGTGTTCCCAAGTTCGCGATGGCACCATGTAGGTCACTTGCCGCGAATTTGGACACTTATCCGGTGCACCGCTTTGTGCCGAGCGGTGGGTCACTGTCGAGTGACCGCCTTTGACCAGCGAGGCTGGTGTTCTGGTTCCTTTCGAGGAATGATTCGGGTGCGCCCGATCGGCATGACTTATGGAGTCGTAGCCTTCTGTCGCATTTGATGCTTTTTGTTATGTTCTGACCAACATGGTTGGTATTCTGGCTCCCTTGGAGGGATTTCTGCGGGTGTTACCCGATTGGCACGACTGTTGGGGTTGTAGCCTTTTGATGCATTATGTGCTTTTCTGTTTCTGTTTTGGGATGCTTTTGTCCTTGATAGATTGCATGCATTCTTCCATATAACTCTGATTGGGCCAGGGGCATACTGAGTTTTCTTAATTGAAAACTCACGCATTTGTTAATGCGGTGCTTGCAGGTACTTAGGTTTCCACAGGGCAGACTGGGCGAGTAGTCGAAGATTCTGTACACGAGGGGCACGTCGACCAGATTTTTCAGTTTCTCTTTTGCTTCCGCATTATTTATGATGTATCTCCCTTTTGAACTCGATGTAATGTATTTGACCTTGTTACCATATATGGATAATCTCCCACTTTTCAGTTATGTTTTATGTTAGTCTATCCATGTATGATCTCTCTACGCATTGTCGAGTCGTCGTTTGGTCTGTCTTTTGTAACTCCTTCGGTCGTCGCGGAGGTCTCTGATCGCGACACTTGAGTTGGTTCCCAGTGTGCGTACCCGCGAGATCAGGGTGCGTTACACCACTCATGAGTATTCTGGCCCCGTGCGGTGTCATGTTCACAATCCGAGTGCATTGACTCACTTTTGAGGTTCCCATTTGATGTCCTTTGACAAATGAAGATGGAAACTTATTTTTGTACTTAGTTATATTAAAAAAACAAAGGAAAAAAAGACAAAAGACTCCTTGAGTGAGCATTGATTTTTGTGGGCCCCAACCCTTGTGTATTTGAGCTTTATTTATTTCACGTATTTGTCATCCTTCCTTACCATTTCATAGGTTTTGAGGCAAATTCGGGGTTGTGTCCATTAACATAACCATGAACTTTCCTTTGTGCTTCATGTTGGTGAAATCTTTTCTTTTTCATGCATAACTCCATGTAGTTTTATGCTGACATTCATTGAGGACAATGCATGAAGTAGGTGTGGGGGTGTTTTACGTGTGTACATATTCGAGTCTTTTCCTTTTATTTTGTTTTCTTTTGTGTGCATTGTCAGGGTCATGATAGTGTGCTGCATTTAATATCGATATATCTACTTGTCATGGTCCTTGGGTGACTTGTCTTCTTTTGCTTGCATAGTGCTTTAAAGTTTTCACATTTCTTTCAAAATCTTCATGTGTGAAAGAAAATGTTTTCTGGGTTTTGTGTGTGTTTAGCATGTGCGAAACTGTTTTGAGGCAAAGTGAAAAGAAAGCTCCCAAAATTGTCTTGAACATGATGCATTAGGATATCTAGTATACCGGCTTTAGGCCTTATCGAGTTGTAAGGATGCACCCCGGTTTTCCCTCGGGGGGCGAGTAATCATAGGGTTTCAGTACTCAAATAATTAAAGAAGTCGACCCTGAACCTAGTAAGTCAATAATTCGTGTCTGTTATATAAGGAAGTTTGTTGTAGTTAATGACCCTTTAAATCTTGTTGTGAGACATTAAGTGTAGGGGTTTTGGTTCGTGTGTAGATAAGAAATAAGTGAGTAGGTGTTCTCTCTTCTTGCACGGCTCCTATCACTCGGGAAATTAGGTCTGAGGGGACTTTGTGCCTGGTGCTTTCGAGTCATCTGACAAGGGATGTACTGACTGAATTCCCCTTACACGGGTGGAAGGGATTGCCCTATGTGGAGATGTGGGGAAAGGTGTACGTGATAGTGTAAGTCCTCATAGGCAATGATGCACGAAACCTGACCCTGGGAGAATTACACTCCATCTAGTAAAAAAAAGAAAAAAACAGAAACAAAAAGAAAACAATGGTAAGGCAAATAAGAACCTTAATGGACTTTACACTTTGTATCACCTGAGGATGTTAAGGTTGTCCATGTCTTTCACTTATGTCCTTAATTAGTTTGCACGAATGATTCATTAAGCTATGTGTGTGGACTGGATACATATATAAAGTCGGCTCGTAGAATTACCGTGTTCGATGATCGACGAAAATAAGTCCATCGAGTCGAGTTTCTAGATTGAATAATGCATCAATGTTCAGATTTGTGGGTATATCCATTGAAAACCCTTAGGAGATAACACTCCTCCTCCTTGGCAACATGGAGGTTTAACGGCTTCTTGCACGTGCTAAGTGCAACCGTGATTCCTACGAATGTTAGTTATGATTTCCCTGTTTTTTGCATGTTTCACTTTTCTTCATTTTTGTCTTTCTTTGTTTTGCTCGGGACTAGCAAAAGTTAGGTGTGGGGGTATTTGATTGATATCATATCATGCAAACATTTGTGTCTTATATATCTGTTATCTTTCACCTAAACAATGCAACGTAACGAGTTTAATTTTTAAGTTTCAGGAATAAGCAGGTTTGAGGAGAAGAGTCACAAAAAGGACTCAAAAGCAAGGAAAATGACTGAGTTGCAAGACTTGGGGACAAAGATGCAAGAGCAAAGGACCAACGAGCAAATCAATAAACTTCACACCATCATGAGGAGTATTTTGGCAATTCGATTTGGTCCTGAGCTTCAACAACCTACTTGGATGCATCACACATGAAGACATCAAGCCAGACAACCACACTCCAAACCCAGGCAAAATATAGACAATATAGACCTCCAATTGGCGGTCCAAGACCACTGATTGGCGGTCGGTTTTGGTCTGAATCCGCTAAGAATTTGGCGGGTCATGTATTAGGTTGTATTTAGTCTATTTTTTGTATACGTTTAGTCCCACACAGGGGGATTGTCCCGGATTACCTTTTTCTATGGCTATAAATAGAACTCTTCCTCCTCGTTGTATTCACACATGCTTGGTGGCCATACTCTCTACTTGAAGTGAGCATTGGAGCAAAATCTCAATTAGGGGGAGGCTACTTGTATTGTGAGTTTGAAATTAATAAAGTTTTCCTTTAGTATTGTTGCTTCTTTCTTAGTTTAATTTCCTTTCATATATCATGCATGCTTCTTTAATTTTATGTCCTTTCAATTAGCTTCTTTAATATTTTTTGCTTGCTTAGTTAAATTTCCTTTCATTAGAATATTTCATTTTGTTAATGTAGGTTGTAGTGTAATGATTAGTGAGTTGTTCCATCCCTATTTGGGGGCTGGAGAAATATGTGATGTATGAGGTGTGCTATCTTAATCCTTTCAACCTTACATGATTTCCATAACCATCTAATGAGATTTCACTCTTGTCTTTAATATGCTAACGCTCTTGAATGAAGCTTAGCATGTGCTTAGATTAGTGGACCTATTTTATGTCGAATGATGACGTGAGGATATGGATGGAATTGATAAAGGAAACGTGACTTCTAGTTGCATGTACTCTTGTTGCCTTTACCTTGGTTAATGCCTTGTATGTTTTAATGATTGTGTAAATCTTATTTCATGTGGAGGAATAGTGGGGTTTGGTATTTATACATGAGTTCATTTAACTTCATTCCAATTATTTTCTTGTATGTTTTAATGATAGTGTGTTATCTTATTTCATGTGGAGGCAAAGTTGGATTTAGTTTTATGATTTTCATGCACTACATGTTTTGATGAGCACAATTGAACACACACACATACACATATATTTGTATTCACATTCTTTCTCTACCCTCTATGGGATTTAGTTTTATTGCTGATTTTTCAATTCCTTTGGCATGTTAGTGTAGTTTCGATCATAACTCTTTTCTCTCATTTCTTTCCCACTCGCCTTCGAACTAACCATAGTCGACACACCTCCCTGTGGATCGACCCATATTTGTCACCACTTCAATGCGGCTGTGCACTTGCTTTTATTGTAAAACGTTCAATCATGGTCCGAGAGGGACACTTTCAACCCGAGCGTGTCAGTAACAACTGTTGGCAATGGCAATTCATATAAAAGTTTATAGAACTTAATTAATAATCTGGGTCGTTTGGTTGAAACCAACAACCTCATTTTATGTAATGACCCAAGTTGTTTTGTGAAATGACCCGAGTTGTTTCGGCCGGACAACCCAAGCTATTGTATCAAACGAGCCACCTTATTTGGTGATGTTTCAGACTAGGTTGTTTTTGTTTAGGTTTTCTCGCATTGAATAATCAATTTTGTTGTACTACACTTTTTTGCTTAGATTAATATAAAAGACGTAGTTTTTGGAGGAAATTGAGTTTTTTGCAATATATTAACGTAATGTTTCATTTTGTAGCATAGAACGAGATTTTTCTGTCATGTATTGTCTCTACATGTCACCATTCCGCGAGAGGACAGTTCCATCACGCCTGGGGACTGAGCCTCCGCGACAGTTCTAGGTTGTCCTACGATGGGAATGAGTTGTCCCGAGAGGGGACTTACACATCCTGGTGGGATGTTAGGTGGAAATTAGTCGTCCTATGGGGGGAGCCACGATCTATGTCACCGTCCCGCAAGGGGTTTGAGCCTCCACGGGGGTTCTGGGTAGTTCCACTAGTGGAATGAGTTGTCTTGAGCAGGAACTGACCCGTCTCGGTGGGGTGGTGGAAACTAGTTGTCCTGTGGGGGGACTGATCCTCTAGCGAGTTAACTGAGTATTCTTACCATTGTCCCACGAGGGGACCGAATCGTTGCTTTGTGGGATTGTCCCGTCTTGTGACAGAATTGACCCATTCCGTCGTGGTAGTAAAAAGTGATACAAAAAGATACTAACACTACATTCAAAACAAACAAAGAAAAAATTACACAGAATGATGGGTGTGTGACTAACAAAGAAGACAATTGACCTCTGAGTGAGTGTATTACACTGCGGATCCATTCCGTCGATGGTTGTTCTTCATACATAAGGCTTTGGATCCAGTGGAGGACCTAAATTGCATAGTCGTTGCTCACTAGTGGTTGGCATTGCCATTCTCCTCTTTCAATAGTCATATACTAGTTCACTTCTAGTGTGGATCTCCAATAATCAGCAAGTTTTTTAGCTGCCTCTTTATTGCTGCCCTTGTTATCTTATTAGGCTTTTTTTAACAATCTTTCACGGCAATCTGTTTAGTTGTGTTATTTTCTTGATTCTCCCGTCCATGGTTAAGAGTGTCCAGTGCTCTAATGTTACAATAGGTTGGACAATCAGAGAGTCATTTTAGTCCCATTTTTCAAATTTTTTTCCAACATTGATGTAGCCAAATCATTAGCTTTGACCAACATAAACTGGGTGGCGGAGTTTGGAATCATAATGACCTTACGTGGATATGCTCCAGCCTCTTGCCATTGCTCAAAAATATATAGGAAGGTGCCCATCATCTGTCTAGTTAAAAGAGTGTTTTCAACTTGTAAACTCTCATAGCTTTAAAAGAAGTAAACTATGGTAAGATTTTTTTTACTTACGTCTAATGATGTCCCAACCCCTTTGCTGATTTGACCCTTCAGATCCGATCTGCGAACCGAGAATGCTTCCTTGCACCACAAACACTTCTTATCATCTGATTCGGATGCCACTATCTTAAGAATAGCATTCCTTTCGTCTTCACTCAATCGGTCCATGGCTTCCATCTCCATATTCTTGATAATACTATCCACTGGCATGTTTAGCGTGCTCTTCGTAGGAAAATTTTCCATTGTTATTTTGGACATTTCATATTCTTCGAATTTACTTCTCTTCTCAACACCTGACTCCTCAGCAAGTTGTTTTGTTTTTCCTCCTCTTCAGGCTTCTCTACCTGACCTAGTCTTCCATTTTCTTCCTCTTCCTCTCCAATTCAGGGTTAATCTTCATCCCCCTCCTCTCCTCCCCCTCTGCCTCTGGCCTCCTATCCTCCTCTTCTCTCATTCTCCTACTATCCTCCTCCTCTACCCTCATTCTCCTCCTATCCGCCTTTTCTGCCCTCATTCTCCTCTTATCCTACTCCTCTGCCACCAGACTCCTATTCTCCTGTGCCTTTATCCTCCTTTCCTCCTCTTCATTGCCCTATCCCTTTCTCTTCCCTTCCACATCACCTTCCTGTTGTCCACTAATGAATTCTATATTTAGAATTTTATCCTATTACACGAGTTGTAAAGTCGTCAAGCTTGAGAAATGTCGATGAATGTTAAAAATTTCATAACCGATTTTTATGGGATGCTCATGCCCCGCTCGGGACGCAAGTGTACCCTCGGGACACAAGTGTACCCTCGGGACACAAGTGTCCCTATCAAGATTCAAGTGTTCCCCTCAGGATGCAAGTGTCCTGCATGGGAAGCAAGTGCCACACTCGGGACTCAAGTGTTCCGCTAGGGAGGCTCACATTCAACTTGGGATGTAGGCGTCATGCTCGTGAAATGCAAGGGTCCCGAGAGATGCTTTCTTATTTTTAGTATTTAAAACACACGAACCATTACATTGTTGTAGTCGTCTTCAGCGATGTCCGCTACCGGAGAAGTCCTCATCGGTTGGATGGTCTCGGACCTAGAAGCACATTCTGCAAGCGACGTTGGCCCGTCATCACGCTCGTCTTCCTGAATGTCCTGCGCCACAGAAGGCCTATACAGGTGTGACAGTATGGATGAGTTGACCACATCTGCTATTCGTCAGTGTGTCTTCAGATGTGTCTGCTACTGGAGAAGTCCTCCTCGGTTGGATGGTCTTGGCCCTCAAAGCACATTCTGCAAGCGACCTCAGCCCGTCATCACGCTCGTCTTCCCGAATGTTCTACGTCAAGGCCTATGCGGGTGTGATATCTTGGACGTGTCGACCACATCTTCTGGTGTCGTCAGTGTGTCTTTAGTTGTGTCCACTACTGAAGAAGTCGTCTGCGGTTGGATGGTCTTGGCCTTCAAAGCACATTCTGTGAGCGATGTCAACCTATCATCACGCTCTTCTTCCCTGATGTCTGGATGCCTGGAAGGCCTATGGGGCTGTGACAACTTGGTCGTGTCGACACCATCCATTGAGAGGGGGATTAGGTCTTCACCTGTTTTATCATTTTGAATGGACGCTTCTATGTGTTCTTTCAAGCCTTTTGTTTCCTTGTCCTTCAGTTCCAGTTTCTCCCGCAGTTCCATTATTGTCTGCACAACCTTCAACCACCTTAACATGAATTCAACTTTGTCGACCTCTTCTCTAAGAAGTTGACTCCAGGATGAAGCATTATCCATTGTGACACCCTCACTATGCTGAGCACCAACCATTGTCGGTAGAGGCAGGACCTCCTATGGTGGACATCGAGGGACCTGAACCATAACATCAAGTGCGGCATCGATTGGTCGATTGACACTCGTCCCTTGTTCCAAAGAGTTCGCATTTCCAAGCAGATGCAGCTCCTCATCCTCTTTCAGCTCCACTTCCCCATTGGCTATTTTTGACAGGGTTATGCCCTGCCTTTTGATTGATCGTTTTATATTTAACCGCAAGTGCACGGCCGCGTTGAAGCGGTGGCAAATACGGGTCGTCAACTGGGAGGTGTGTCGACACTTGGTTTGTGCGAAGGCTAGAGGTAAAGAAAGGGAAGAAAGGTTGGTTACACTAAACTACACTAAGATGCAAATGGAAATGGATATAAGCAATAAACTAAGCCCCAAAGGGGGTAGAGAAATAATGTGAACATAAAGAAGTGTGTGTGTGTGTGTTCATTAAGCTCCTCACAACATGTAGTACATGAAATCATAAAACTACATCCAACTTTGCCTCTACATGAATTAAGATAAGACTACATCATTAAAACATACAAGACAATAATTGGAATGAAGCTACATGAACTCAAGTATAAAGACTATACCCTACTATGCCTCTACATGAATTAAGATTTCACTACATCATTAAAACATACAAGACATTAGCTAAGGTAAAGGCAACAAGAGTACATACACTACAAATTGTGTTTACAATATTAACTTCATCCATATCCTAACCTTATCATTCCCCATAAAATAGCTCCACTAATCAAAGCATAAGCTAAGCTTCATTCAAGAGCATTAGCATATCAAAGATAAGAGTGGAGACCCATTAGATGGTTATGGAAATCATATAAAGCTCAAGGGATAAAAATAACACACACTTAATACACTACATAATTATATCACATATTTCTCCACCCCCCCAAATGGGGATGGAACTACTCACTACTCATTACACTAACTATATTAGCAAAAGAAAGCATAATACTGAAATGAAAGTTAACTAAGAAGGCAAGAAGCATTAAAGAAACATAAAAGGAAAGACTAAACAAAACAAAGAAAGAGAAAAACAAACGAGAAACAAGAAATCCTAACTCACTTTCGTAGGAATCACGGTTGCACTTAGCACGTGCAACAAGCCGTTAAACCTCTTTGTTGCCAAGGAGGAGGAGTGTTGTCTCCTGAGGGTTTTCAGCGGATATACCCACAAAATCCGAACAAGATGCATTATTCAATCTAGACCTCGACTCGTTGGACATATTTTGTCGATCAATGGACGCGGTAATCCTACGGGCCGACTCTATATAGGTAATCAGTATACACCTAGCCTAATGAACCATTCGTGCAAGTTAAATAAGGAATTAGGTGAAAGACATGGACAACCTCAACATCCTCAAGTGATACAAAGTGTAAGGTCCATTAAGGTTCTTATTTGCATTACCATTTTTTTTCTTTTTCTTTCTTTTCACATTTTTTTTTCTTTTTCTTTTTGTTAGTTGGAGCTTCATTCTCCCAAGGTCAGGTTTCGTGCATCATTGCCCATGAGGACTTACACTATCACGTACACCTTTCCCCAAATCTCCACATAAGGCAATCCCTACCACCCGTGTAACGGGAGTTCGGTCGAGAAGAGAGAATACCTACTCACTTATTTCTTATCTACACATGAACCAAAACCCCTACACTACTGTCTCACAACAAGATTTAGAGGGTCCTTGACTACAACAAACTTCCTTAAGTTAACAGACACGAATTATTGACTCACTAGGTTCAGGGTGGACTTCTTTGAATGTTTGAGCACTGAAACCCTATGATTACTCACCCCCAAAGGAAAACTGGGGTGCATCCTAACGACTCGATAAATCCTAAAGCCACGTACTAGATATCCTAATGCATCAAGTTCAAGACAATTTTGGGAGCTTTCTTTTTACTTTGCCTCTCAACGGTTTTGCACATGCTAAACACACGCAAAACCCACAAAACATTTTCTTTCGAAAACACATGAAGATTTTGAAAGAAATGTGAAAATTTTGAAGCACTAGGCAAGCAAAAGAAGACAAGTCACCCAAGGATCATGGCAAGCAGATATATCGATATTAAATGCAGCACACTATCATGACCCTAACAATGCAAACAAAAGAAAACAAAATCAAAGGGAAAAAGACTCGACTATGTACACACGTAAAACACCCCCCCACACCTACTTCATGCATTGTCCTCAATGAATGCAAGCAAGATACTACATGGATTGATGCATAAAAAGGAGAGATCTCACCAACATGAAGTACAAAGGGAAGTGCAAGGTCATGTTGATGGACATAACCCGAATTCCCTCAAAACCTGTGAGATGCTAAAGAAGGGATACAAATACGTGAAAGAAATGGAGCCCAAATACACAAGGGTTGGGGCTCACAACAATCAATGCTCACTGAAGGAGTCTTTTATTGTACTTCTTTTTTTCTTTTCCTTTTTTTTTCTTTTTTTTCTTTTTTTCTTCATATAACTATGTACAAACATAAGTTCCCATCTTCATTTGTCAAAAGACATCAAATGGGAACCTCAAGAGTGGGTCAATGCACTTGGAAAGGGAACATGACACCACGCGGGGCCAGAATACGCATGCGTGGGCCCCCTTCACAAAGAGCACCAGATGAAATGAGAGGTTCATGAATTGGACGCAAAGGCGTCTCATTCAAAGGATCAAACTGAAAGAGCTTGAACCTCTCGAGAGTTTGGGAAATAAGGGGCAACAGAAGAAAAATATCTCCCGTTGCGGAACTGAAGTTATGATCATCAATCCAAACTCTCCAACCAACAGGCTGGTGGTTCGGAACGAGGTCAAGCACCTCGTTATGCATGTCCAACTCACCAGGAGAACAGGAAGTGGGTCTCATACCCAAAGTATCCTCCAAGGAACTCCTAATACCCTCATGAGCAATGTAGTTGTTTAATGTTCCATCATTTCCAAGATGATCAGGAACAATAGTGAGAGGCAAACTCTCATCAGGTTGTTTGAAATTGAGGGTACTAGGGAGCTCTTGCTCCACCAGAGGTGAGTCCTTAAGAGGCACAACATGAAGATCATGTGGCTCAAGGGCCACGGGACAAAAAGATAAGGCACAATCATGTGCCGACTCATAATGAAACTGGTCCAAGTTATTCTCCATTTGAATCGAATCCTCCACTAAGTGATCGTGAATTGAAACCCCAAGTCCCTCAGACTGACTAGGAGTTTGACTTTGAAAGATTGTGCTTTGAATTTGTGGATGTGGTGGTGGTTCGATATCAAAAGATGAATCCTCATGTTGACAAGAAAAGTTACCCTCCTCACGTTCATGGAATTGCTGTGTCATCTGGCTCACTTGCATTTCCATGGTTTGCAAGGAATTCAAGTTGGACTTCAATAAATTTTGTGTGGTTTCCATGAATGTTTGGATAGTTTGTTTCAAGGAATCAGGTATGCGGTCAACGATGGGGTCCAAGTCAGTGCTTGGGAAATTTTGGGGTTGGGTGTTGATGGGCTGAGAATGAGTCCAATGATTTGGAGTGGGGTGCTGGTAGAATTCTGGGTATTCGGGAGGAGGATACTGGGTAGAATATGAAGTATAAGAATTTGAATAAGAATTGTTTCCCCATGAATCCATCACTCTCGGGATGTACGCGGATGCGTAATGGTCATATTGAGCATTTTGGGAAAATGTATGCTCATACTCAGGCTCTGGGGGAACATAAGGACATTCCCCGATATTATGACCACTCAACCCACAACAATCGCACGGTATGGCTACTGGAGCCACTGGTGCACTCCTGTCGTCTACCGCATGCATGAAAGAGGCCAAAGTTTGTTGCCCAGAGTATGATCCAACATAACTAGATGGAGATCTAGCCGTCGGTGCCTCTCTCATATCACCCCTATATGAAGATTGCTCAGTCACATAATGAAGATCATCCCAACCGTACGGGGTATTCGTCTGAGCCACCCCAGGTTGCATGGGTCCGGAATACCAGGGAGAATCATCCTGGTCCCAACAATGATATGAATGGTCGCCCATGTAACCATCCATCTTAACAAACAACTCTCGAGTCGACCACTCTCACCACCACGAGACTAAGCTCGCAAAAAGTGCTCCACTCGACCCTAAAACGCTACCAGAGAGTGTAAAGGGGAGGAGACTATAACGTAGAAGAAGGTGAGAAGAAGATGACTCAGAGGAGAAGGGAAGAATCCCTAAAGCTAGCGTGGGTAACGGGATCAGGAAGAAGCCTAACTAGCAAGCACGGCTCAAACAATGTAAGGCAATGGGTCCTTAAGCTAGACGACGCCTAACTTCGAGGTCACTAGCCTTGACACGCCTCACCTCCCTACAACGAGGACCACAATGCCCAGCAAGTGATACCAGATCCGGAGATCCAGTACCTCCTACTATCGACAAGGTAGGCAACGTCGATCAGGTCATGACGGTCTCGACTAGATTACTCTCCTAGTGCGTCCGAATTCCTTAGGGCCAATGTCTACTTGCTTTTAGTTAAGGCTTTATTACGAGTGATTTTTGGGGCCAAGGAAAGGGTGATGAAATCCCCCACCTTATCTTTTATGGGACAGCCCCTCCTTAGTAGTGTTTTGAGCTTAAATCTAGCAATCAATCACTCCAATCAAACGCTCAACTCACTCTTGTCCCGATGCACCTTACTAACTAATGCATGATCGAAACATGCATGAATGAGAGATCGGGGTGCACGTACCTCACGCCAGCAATCAACAACAAAATGTAAGGAAAAGAAAAGACAAATGCATGCAAGGTCTACAAATGATGCATGACCTAGATGGCAAGAAGTCTAGTCTTTTGCTTTGAGTTTTATGGTCCAAGTTGATTAAAGGGGATTGAAATTAAATCTGGGAGCAAAGTAGAAGTCACAGCATGCAAAATTGTGCTCCCAGATAACTAACATGAACAATTTAACAACTGGAACAAATTTGAGAACAATTGAGGCTCACCAGGCCGCCAATTGGCGGTCTTTTTGTAGCTTCTGGTCCTCAAACTTCTCCAGTAGCCTCCCCTTGATCCTTAGATTCCCTAAAACTAAACAACACTGGAAACAAAAAATTAAAAACCCCTCGAATCGCCCAAACCAACGTCTGGACAGAGCACCTCCCCGGCAATGGCGTCAAAAACTTGATTGATCGTTTTATATTTAATCGCAAGTGCACGGCCGCGTTGAAGCGGTGGCAAATATGGGTCGTCCACTGGGAGGTGTGTCGACACTTGGTTTGTGCGAAGGCGAGAGGTAAAGAAAGGGAAGAAAGGTTGGTTACACTAAACTACACTAAGATGCAAATGGAAATGGAGATAAGCAATAAGCTAAGCCCCAAAGGGGGTAGAGAAATAATGTGAACATAAAGAAGTGTGTGTGTGTGTTCATTAAGCTCCTCACAACATGTAGTACATGAAATCATAAAACTACATCCAACTTTGCCTCTACATGAATTAAGATATGACTACATCATTAAAACATACAAGACAATAATTGGAATGAAGCTACATGAACTCAAGTATAAAGACTATACCCTACTATGCCTCTACATGAATTAAGATTTCACTACATCATTAAAACATACAAGACATTAGCTAAGGTAAAGGCAACAAGAGTACATACACTACAAATTGTGTTTCCAATATTAACTTCATCCATATCCTAACCTTATCATTCCCCATAAAATAGGTCCACTAATCAAAGCATAAGCTAAGCTTCATTCAAGAGCATTAGCATATCAAAGATAAGAGTGGAGACCCATTAGATGGTTATGGAAATCATATAAAGCGCAAGGGATAAAAATAACACACACTTAATACACTACATAATTATATCACATATTTCTCCACCCCCCCCCAAATGGGGATGGAACTACTCACTACTCATTACACTAACTATATTAGCAAAAGAAAGCATAATACTGAAATGAAAGTTAACTAAGAAGGCAAGAAGCATTAAAGAAACATAAAAGGAAAGACTAAACAAACATGCACAAATTAAAAGACAAGATTTAAAGAAACTAGAAGAATTATTTTATTAACAAATGACTCACATTGAAGGTAGCATTCTTCTCCACCTTGAGTTTTTGCTTCAAGGCCCACTCCTTAGTAGAGAGAATGCCACCAAGCAATGGGTAATTACAATGGAAGGTGAAGAGTTCTATTTATAAGCATGGAAAAAGCTAATCGGGGACAATCCCCCGATGTGGGACTAAACCAATACCAAAAATATCCTAAACGAACATTAATACAAGTCCAGGAGAAATTTCGACGGATCCTGAGCAATATGGACCGCCAATTAGCGGTCCAAGACCGCCGATTGGCGGTCCAAAATTGTCGGATCGTGTTGGAATTTGTTGTGGGCTTTGCTTTCTGGTATTGTTGGTCTTTGATGCGGTTACTCGACTTGTTGGAGCTCCGACCCGAATAGAATTGGTAAAATACTCCCCATGATGGTGTGGAGTATTCTGTTTTGCTCTTAGGTCCTTCTGTCTTACATTCAGGTCCTTCTCCCTTGCATCTTGGTCCCTAGATCTCACCATTCAGTCCTTTTTCCCAGCTTTTGGGTCCTTTCATGGCTCTTCTCTTCAAACCTCTTTATTCCTGAAAACTAAACATAAAACTCGTCACATAGCATTGCTTAGGTGTAAGATAATGGATATAAGATACAAATATGAGCATGAAATGATGTCAATCACCTTTCCATCACCCTTAGCATCTTCCTTTGTCCAATGAAATGGCTCCAGCGGTTCACAAACGGGACACATGGTTTTAGCCCATTCTCCAGGTTTATCTTCTCGGCGAGCCATACCTGCATAAACATTGTGCATATTTCAATTAGTGTAATGGGAATTGGGAACTTTGGTTTAGGTGCTTAATGAACAGGAAATCATATGTCCTTGTCAGGAAGCAAGAGTACCGATGGAATAGTATGGAACCCTCTCAGGACGTAAAAGTCCAAGATGGGATGCAAGTGATCCGCTCGGGGTGAAGGAGTCTCGTGAGGGATGATGTAAAAACAAGAAGAATATGATAAAAGTCTGACTTGGAGCATGGCTATGCAACCATTAGTGTAGCCCGTTCTCTGGCCTATAGTGGTGTCGCTGTTTTTCTTCACGGTTAAATATCTACTGGCCTTTTCAATGTCGGCACTTAGGTCTTCATAAACCACCTCCGCCCATATGTAATTCCTCATTTGTTATGGGTTTTTTATCAGAGGAGCTTTCCATTCCTTTGCTCTGTATGAACTGTCGCTGGATAGTAAACTACTAAACAGCAGATAGAGCAGGACCTTCACAAACTATTCGTTGTGTCCTTTTGCATGCAAATGTTGTAGATGTACTATGATATCTCCCTTTTCTAGGAATGTCCCTCCTCGTTTGATTGTCTGTTTGACCTTTTCATGGGCCTTTCGCCCATAAACAGATCAAATATCATTGCAACATCGGAGACCTTCAGTCTCAGCACTTTGTTGCCAAGTTTGACCCCTTTTTCTTTTTCGTCACAATTCGAGATGAGGAACTCTACGATGTCATTGTCCACCAATGACATCGGTACAGTATCTAGGAAGTGCGCAAATGGGTCCTCCTAAATACCACCTTCTGGCCGCCTGTCATCCCTATTCTCACTTTTTCGAACAATCCAGGTGTACACATTGTGGGCTAGAAGTACAACTTTGGTTTCTAAAACTAGTGAAGATCAAAAAACAATGCTAGGGAAGAAACGGTCCCTCGGTGAGATGCCTCCAACCCCTTGAGGAGGGACATACCTATTCAAACAAGACAAAACCCCACTCACCTTCTTTACACCGTTGTTGCTTGCGACGGACGCATTTGCTGCCATTTTTTTGGAGTTTGGAGTTAGGTAATTGAATCATTTTAAAGACTGCAAGTGCATGGCGTCGGTGAAGACGTGGAAAATACAGGTCGAACCTCTAGCAATTGTGAGTGTTGTTGTTCCAATACTCGAGTGGGAAAGGAGAGGAGAATGGTGTGATTATGTTAAACTAACTACACTAAACTAGGAATTAATGGCAATTAAACTAAACCCCCATGGAATGGAGGTGTGTAGGTATGTGTGTGTGAGAGAGAGAGAATGGTTCTTGATTAGATGAGACACAAGTGTGTAAAGTAGTATGTGAATCAACTAGAAACTAGTGTGCAGTCTAATGAACATCAACTATATTTACATGAATACATGACTAATATAGTTAGACATGAACTTAAGATGCACTTTGGGTTCTCAAGAATGAACTAAGTACCTAGTGTGGCCATTAGGATATCAATTAACCATCCATACATCTTAATACAATCATGCATTCTCTACTAATCAAGCATCCATACATGACATGCCATTTTCCATAACAAGATAAACCATTACAAGCAACAAGATAAACTCTAGATCTAGCATGAGACAAGTACCTAGTGTGGCCATTATCCCATCAAATACAAGTTTAAGCAAGTTACAGCATAGATCTACATCAAGCACATGAAATGGCACAAATAAAAAGAACCCGTCACCAACACATCGCATAGTCTACATCACATCCACCCCAAATCAGGTGAATCTACTCTCTACTCGTGTAAACAACTATGGAAAGCAAGAAATCTACACTAAACATGGCAAGAAAAGAAAATTAAAAAATCAACCAACAAAACACAAAAATGCTTGGATGGAAAGAAAGCTAAAGAAGAGAGGAATCCAAATCTACCTTTAGATAAAAGAAATCATTAGTTTACAAGCTTCATCCACCTCCTTATTCTTGCAGCCCAAATGGGTAAAACCTAAGTTATTCTAATGGTGGAGGTGGAGAAGAAGAAAGGTAGAAGAAACATTGCTATTTATAGAAGAAATAAGGATTTGGATGAATCTGGAACTAATCCGACAATTGTAATCAGTTTCTCTACAATATGGTGCACCCAAATAGTTGAGACGAAGCCACGGGAGAAATTAAAGCCCATTTGGGGCAAATTGATCCTCCAATGGCAAATTGATTTATTTCGCAACTTACATGTTGTATTATGGACATGGAGTGCACTCCTGGTCTGTTTGTTTGAGCCCATTTGTCTTTTATTGCTCAAATATTCCTCAAGATCATGGTTTTGAAGGATTGTGGCGCCCGAAATCTTTACTGTGCGTTCAGGTCTCTCTAGATTTCATCTGGGTCCTTCCTCATTTGCAGATGGGTCCTTATGCATGACAAATAGGTCCTATTTGCTTCATTTGAGTCATTTCTTCTCAATCTATTTCTCTTCCTTTCTCTTCTTTGTTAGCTAAAACCTGAAACACCATAAACAAACACTTGAGTAGCACGAAATTAGGGTAAAATAAAGGATATATAGCATGAATGTAATGTATGTTATGCTACTAATCATTAGGGTTTTGGTTTAGGAAGGACGAGATTGGGTAACTAAGGGTTTGAAAAAGAAATAGTAACACATTTTGGTTTTAAACCGAAGAATTTGAACCATCGTACCATGTTTGTTTTGAAAGGGCACACTTCAAACTGTCTCACTGTTTCGCAAAAGAATCTTTTTTGTTTATTTTTGAAAAAAAGTAAATAAAGGAAAATGGCAATGCTGACTCGGTTAGTGCCCGGGACGGGACCTACCCGAGATGAGATGGGACGTGACCAGACTGGGACGGGATGGGACAAGACCAAAACAGGACAGGACATGCCCGGGAAAGATAGGACCTGACCGGGATGGGATGGGACATGCCTGGAAAGGGACGAGACCTGACCGGGATGGGACGAGATGAGACATGCCCGGGAAGAATCGTAAAATATATGTGGCATTCTCTGTATATAAGACAATTAATCGAAATCTGAGCGAAAATTAATAATCTCGCCCCACCAGCTTTTGCATTTGTGTTTAAATCGTTGTTTGGATGGAATTTAAGCTTAATCGTTCAATTGAATTTAATGTATTGGCATAGCATGATTTTAATGAAACAATCGCGAGACTGAATCATCCCGGACATTGCAGATTTGTCCGAACACTGGACTGACCCGACCATATTCGTAATTGAGTCATCCTGTTAGGAGACTGAGACATCCAGTCACGGTAGTGACCCGTTTCGTCAAACAATTCTAAATATAACAAGACCAACAATTATTTCGATAGTACAAAAAATTCAACATTGCATATATAGACAAAACATTCCATTGAACACTATAGTGAAATTCCATTAAACAGTGTATATATTACACAAATTTTAATTTTAATTTGTAACACACAAAAATTGTAATTTTTGGCACCTTGTTAAATTCGAATTCAATCAAGACATTGAGACGGGGGACGTTTTCTACAAGTAAATAAGTTGGGTCATTTTCTTCAGCTAAATAAGCTGGGTCGTTTTCTTGTAGTAAATAAGTTGGGTGCTTTCTTGAGACTACCCCTGGTAGGGAAGGGACTGTCCTGGGCAGGTACTGTCTCTTGTGGGACAAGGCATGTCCAAGGCCCCACCTTTACAGGTCACATGATAGACATGTTCCGCAAGCGCTAACATAAGCTCTTTACGTTTCATTACTATTTCTTCACAATTTTGATAAAGTCTCTTCTTTCGACTATTTGACATTCTGTTTAACACTATAATGAAACTCCACTGAACACTATAAGCTTCCGCATTTGAAAAATACCTTTACATATCCGAGGAGATACAAATGAAACATTTCATTGAACATTATAAGCTTCCATATAACATTCCATTCAAAAATTTGATATTACATATTCCATGAACTGAAACACAAACACAAAGAAAAACACAAACACACAAAAAATATCTTGTTTAACAAAGATGGTGATCCTTACTGATTTCTAGATGTGCGGGTTAGGTTGGTGGTAGAAATACAGTGCTTAAGGATTTTGTTGCGCGTAGATAACAACTCAGCAACCAAAATCATTAAACACGGTGTTTCTACCACAACCCTAACCCACACATTTAGAAATTAGTTTGAATTCCATTGAACATTCCATTGAAGAATTCAACATTACATATTCCACGAATAGAAAAACAAACACAAACAAAACCACAAACACACACAAAAAAATTATTAACATCTTCCAAGTCAATTGGAAGGGAATGATCCTCTGAGATGTCACTTGTAAGCCCAAAAGATCGTTTTGTTTATCTCTCGGGTCTAACTCAACTTAGCAAGCTTCCAGAGAAGCTTCTGCATGGCTGAGTCACCGGTGTTTCATCATTCCAGACGAAGTACTGACTGTGATGGGTTGGCTCTGAGGAGCCACAGACATAGAACTCTTTGCTATTTTGTTTGGATATCAAATAAACCAAATTAAGAACTTAGGGATTATTCGTATAAAGATGAGAAACTTGGTTAATTGGCGCATCTAACATGATTAAAATAAACTTACGGTTGTCAAACGGCGTCGGCCAGAATCTAACAGAGACTGGATGACCAATATAAAACTATAGGGGAGCAAATGTCCAATAAAGCATCCTTACAAGTGCACCCAAGCAAAAATCATTTTTTTAATGCCATGTGCTCTTAGCGGGATGCAAACCCTGGTTCCTAGGATCATCTCACAATTTTCAATTTTGCTTCCATATTAAGATTTCATATTATTTTTACTATAAATAGTTTTGAATATATGAATTTCAACGTGATATGGGTCAAATTTTAATGATGAGATGGAGAAATAAACATTTGAATTCCATTATATTAATAACTTACACCGGCATGCTAGGGGGAAGATCACAAATTATCAAACTCCATGACATTGCATTTGGATGCCATGTGCTCTTAGCGGGATGCAAACCCTGGTTCCTAGGATCATCTCACAATTTTCAATTTTGCTTCCATATTAAGATTTCATATTATTTTTACTATAAATAGTTTTGAATATATGAATTTCAACGTGATATGGGTCAAATTTTAATGATGAGATGGAGAAATAAACATTTGAATTCCATTATATTAATAACTTACACCGGCATGTGATTGACATCATTTCATGCTTATATTTGTACCTTATATCCATTATCTTACACCTAAGCAATGCTACGTGACGAGTTTTATGTTTAGTTTTCAGAAATAAAGAGGTTTGAAGAGAAGAGCCATGAAAGGACCCAAAAGCAGGAAAAAGGACCTAATTGTGAGAACTGGGGACCAAGATGCAAGGGAGAAGGACCTGATCGTAAGACAGAAGGACCTAAGAGCAAAACAGGAAACTCCACACCATCATGAGGAGTATTTTGTCAATTCGATTCGGGTCGGAGCTCCACTAAACAAGTTAGATGCATCCAAGACCAAGAAACACACCAAGGAAAGCCCACCAGAAGACCCAGACGGATCTGGGCTTTATAGGCCGCCAATTGGCAGTCTGGAACCGCCAATTGGCGGTCTGGATCATGCAAGATCCGCCCCAACTTCTCCTGGACTTGTATTAGTGTTTGTTTAGGCTATTTTTGGTATTGGTTTAGTCCCACATCGGGGGATTGTCCCCGATTAGCTTTTTCCATGCTTATAAATAGAACTCTTCACCTTCCATTGTAATTACCCATTGCTTGGTGGCATTCTCTCTACTAAGGAGTGAGCCTTGAAGCAAAAACTCAAGGTGGAGATGAATGCTACCTTCAATGTGAGTCATTTGTTAATAAAATAATTCTTCTAGTTTCTTTCAATCTTGTCTTTTAATTTGTGCATGTTTGTTTAGTCTTTCCTTTCCTTTTATGTTTCTTTAATGCTTCTTGCCTTCTTAGTTAACTTTCATTTCAGTATTATGATTTCTTTTGCTAATATAGTTAGTGTAATGACTAGTGAGTAGTTCCATCCCCATTTGGGGGGTGGAGAAATATGTGATATAATCATGTAGTGTATTAAGTGTGTGTTATCTTTATCCCTTGAGCTTTATATGATTTCCATAACCATCTAATGGGTTTTCACTCTTATCTTTGATATGCTAATGCTCTTGAATGAAGCTTAGCTTATGCTTTGATTAGTGGACCTATTCTATGGGGAATGATAAGGTTAGGATATGGATGAAGTTAATATTGGAAACACAATTTGTAGTGTATGTGCTCTTGTTGCCTTTACCTTAGCTAATGTCTTGTATGTTTTAATGATGTAGTGAAATCTTAATTCATGTGGAGGCATAGTAGGGTATAGTCTTTATACTTGAGTTGATGTAGCTTCATTCCAATTATTGCCTTGTATGTTTTAATGATGTAGTCTTATCTTAATTCATGTAGAGGCAAAGTTGGATGTAGTTTTATGATTTCATACAATACATGTTGTGATGAGCTTAATGAACACACACACACTCTTTTATGTTCACATTATTTCTCTACCCCCTTTGGGGTTTAGTTTTATAGTTTCTTCTCAATTTCATTTCAGCTTTGTAGTGTAGTTTAGTGTAACCAACCTTTCTTCACTTTCTTTACCTCTCGCCTTTGCACAAACCAAGTGTCGACACACCTCCCAGTGGACGACCCGTATTTGCCACCGCTTCAACGCAACGGTGCACTTGCGGTTAAATATAAAACGAGATCAATCAAGTTTTTGGCGCCGTTGCCGGGGAGGTGCTCTGTCCAGACCTTGGTTTGGACGATTCGAGGGGTTTTTGATTTTTTGTTTCCAGTTTTGTTTAGTTTCAGGGAACGAGAACATCAAGGGGAAGCTACTGGGAAAGTTGGAGGAAAACAATCCACAAAGGGACCGCCAATCAGCGGTTGCAAACCGCCAATTGGCGGCCTGGTAAGGGCTTCTTGCTCTCAAATTTATTCTGGTGGTTTATTGCTTTACTGTAGTTATCTAGGAGCCCAATTCTGCATGCTGTGATCTTTAGTTTGCTCCCAGATTTAATTTCAATCCCCTTTAATCAACTTGGACCATAAAACTCAAAGCAAAAGATTAGACCTCTTGCCATCTAGGTCATGCACCATTGGTAGACCTTGCATGCATTTGTCTTTTCTTTTCTTTACATTTTGTCGTTGATTGCTGGCGTGAGGTACGTGCACCCACATCCCTCATTCGTGCATGTTTCGTTCATGCATTAGTTAGTAAGGTGCATCGGGACAAGAGTAAGAGAGCGTTTGATTGGAGCGATTGATTGCTAGATCTAGGATTAAATCGCTACTAAGGAGGGGCTGTCCCATAAAAGATAAGGTGGGGGATTTCATCACCCTTTCCTTGGCCCCAAAAATCACTCTTAATAAAGCCTTAATTCTAAAAGCAAGTAGACATTGGCCCTAAGGATTTTGGACGCACTAGGAGAGTGATCTAGTTGAGACCGTCATGGCCTGATCGGCGTTGCCTACCTTGTCGATAGTAGGAGGTATTGGATCTCCGGATCTGGTATCACTTGCTGGGCATTGTGGTCCTCGCTGTAGGGAGGTGAGACGTGTCGAGGCTAGTGACCTCGAAGTTAGGCGTCGTCTAGCATAAGGACCCATTGCCTTACATTGTTTGAGCCGTGCTTGCTAGTTAGGCTTCTTCCTGATCCGTCTACCCACGCTAGCTTTAGGGATTCTTCCCTTCTCCTCTGAGTCATCTTCTTCTCACCTTCTTCTACGTTATAGTCTCCTCCCCTTTACACTCTCTGGTAGCGTTTTAGGGTCGAGTCGAGCACTTTTTGCGAGCTTAGTCTCGTGGTGGTGAGAGTGGTCGACTCGAGAGTTGTTTGTTGAGATGGATGGTTACATGGGCGACCATTCATATCATTGTTGGGACCAGGATGATTCTCCCTGGTATTCCGGACCCATGCAACCTGGGGTGGCTCAGACGAATACCCCGTACGGTTGGGATGATCTTCATTATGTGACTGAACAATCTTCATATAGGGGTGATATGAGAGAGGCACCGACGGCTAGATCTCCATCTAGTTATGTTGGATCATACTCTGGGCAACAAACTTTGGCCTCTTTCATGCATGTGGTAGATGACATGGGTGCACCGGTGGCTCCAGTAGCCGTATCGTGTCACTATTGTGGGTTGAGTGGTCATGATTTCGGGGAATGTCTTTATGTTCCCCCAGAGCCTGAGTATGAGCATACATTTTCCCAAAATGCTCATTATGACCATTACGCATCCGCGTACAATCCGAGAGTGATGGATTCGTGGGGAGACAATTCGTATTCAAATTCTTATACTTCATTTCCACCACAGTATCCTCCTCCCGAATACCCAGAATTCTACCAACACCCCACTTCAAATCATTGGACTCATTCTCAGGCCATCAACACCCAACCCCAAAATTTCCCAAGATCTGACTTGGACCTCCTCGTTGACTGCATACAAAATCTGACACTTCAAGTGAGTCAACTGACGCAACAATTAAGTGAGGAGAGTAACCTTTCTTGTCAACTTGAGGATTTATCTTCTGAACTCGAACCACCACCACATCCACAAATTCAAAGCACAATCTTTCAAAGTCAAACTCCTAGTCAGTCTGAGGGACTTGGGGTTTCAATTCACGATCACTTAGTGGAGGATTCGATTCAAATTAAGAATAACTTGGACCAGCTTCATTATGAGTCGGCACAGGATTGTGCCTTATCTTTTTGTCCCGTGGCCCTTGAGCCACATGATCTTCATGTTGTGCCTCTTAAGGACTCACCTCTGGTGGAGCAAGAGCTCCCTAGTACCCTCAATTTCAAACAACCTGATGAGAGTTTGCCTCTCACTATTCTTCCTGATCATCTTGGAAATGATGGAACATCAAACAACTACATTGCTCATGAGGGTATTAGGATTTCCTTGGAGGATACCTTGGGTATGAGACCCACTTCCTGTTCTCCTGGTGAGTTGGCCATGCATAACGAGGTGCTTGACCTCGTTCCGACCCACCAGCCTGTTGGTTGGAGAGTTTGGATTGACGATCATAACTTCAGCAGCGCAACGGGAGAAACTCTTCTTCCGTTGCCCCTCATTTCCCAAACTCTTGAGAGGTTCAAGCTCTTTCAGTTTGATCCTTTGAA
Source organism: Triglochin maritima (assembly GCA_963682175.1). Taxonomy (NCBI): domain Eukaryota; kingdom Viridiplantae; phylum Streptophyta; class Magnoliopsida; order Alismatales; family Juncaginaceae; genus Triglochin; species Triglochin maritima. The sequence goes on from OY821785.1 coordinate 18,345,342, forward strand.
TGAGACGCCTTTGCGTCCAATTCACGAACCTCTCATTTCATCTGGTGCTCTTTGTGAAGGGGGCCCACGCATGAGTATTGTGGCCCCGCGTGGTGTCATGTTCCCTTTCCAAGTGCATTGACCCACTCTTGAGGTTCCCATTTGATGTCTTTTGACAAATGAAGATGGGAACTTATGTTTGTACATAGTTATATAAAAAAAAGAAAAAAAGAAAAAAAAGAGAGTTCAATAAAAGACTCCTTCAGTGAGCATCGATTGTTGTAAGCCCCAACCCTTGTGTATTTGGGCTCCATTTCTTTCACGTATTTGTATCCCTTCTTTAGCATCTCACAGGTTTTGAGGGAAGTTGGGTTGTGTCCATCAACATAGCCATGAACTCCCCTGTGTACTTCATGTTGGTGAGATCTTTCCTTTTTCATGCATAAATCCATGTAGTTTCATGCTCACATTCATTGAGGACAATGCATGAAGTAGGTGTGGGGGGGTGTTTTACGTGTGTACATAGTCGAGTTTTTTTCTTTCGATTTTGTTTTCTTTTGTTTGCATTTAGGGTCATGTTAGTGTGCTGCATTTAATATCGATATATTTGCTTGCCATGATCCTTGGGTGACTTGTCTTCTTTTGCTTGCCTAGTGCTTCAAAATTTTCACATTTCTTTCAAAATCTTCATGTGTTTTCGAAAGAAAATGTTTTGTGGGTTCTGCGTGTGTTAAGCATGTGCAAAACCGTTGAGAGGCAAAGTAAAAAGAAAGCTCCCAAAATTGTCTTGAACTTGATGCATTAGGATATCTAGTACGTGGCTTTAGGATTTATCGAGTCGTTAGGATGCACCCCAGTTTTCCTTTGGGGGTGAGTAATCATAGGGTTTCAGTGCTCAAACATTCAAAGAAGTCCACCCTGAACCTAGTGAGTCAATAATTCGTGTTTGTTAATTTAGGAAGTTTGTTGTAGTCAAGGACCCTCTTAATCTTGTTGTGAGACATTAGTGTAGGGGTTTTGGTTCATGTGTAGATAAGAAATAAGTGAGTAGATGTTCTCTCTTCTCGCACGGCTCCTATCACTCGGGAAAGTAGGTCTGAGGGGACTTTGTGCCTGGTGCTTTCGAGTCATCTGACTTGGGATGCGCCGACCGAACTCCCGTTACACGGGTGGTAGGGATTACCCTATGTGGAGATTTGGGGAAAGGTGTACGTAATAGTGTAAGTCCTCATGGGCAATGATGCACGAAACCTGACCCTGGGAGAATGAAGCTCCAACTAATAAAAAGAAAAAAAAAGAAAAAAAAATGTGTGAAAAGAAAAAAATAGAAAAAAATGGTAATGCAAATAAGAACCTTAATGGACCTTACACTTTGTATCACTTGAGGATCTTGAGGTTGTCCATGTCTTTCACTTAATTCCTTATTTAACTAACACGAATGGTTCATTAAGTTAGGTGTGTGGACTGATTACCTATATAGAGTCGGCCCGTAGGATTACCGCATTCCATGATCGACAAAATAAGTCCAACGAGTCGTGTAGTTAGATTGATTAATGCATCTTGTTCGGATTTTGTGGGTATATCCGATGAAAACCCTCAGGAGACAACACTCCTCCTCCTTGGCAACAAGGAGGTTTAACGGCTTGTTGCACGTGCTAAGTGCAACCGTGATTCCTACGAAAGTGAGTTAGGATTTCTTGTTTTTCGTATGCTTTTTCCTTTCTTTGTTTTGCTCGAGACTAGCAAAAACTTAGGTGTGGGGGTATTTGATTGACATCATTTCATGCTTATATTTGTACCTTATATCCATTATCTTACACCTAAGCAATGCTATGTGACGAGTTTTATGTTTAGTTTTCAGAAATAAAGAGGTTTGAAGAGAAGAGCCATGAAAGGACCCAAAAGCAGGAAAAAGGACCTAATTGTGAGAACTGGGGACCAAGATGCAAGGGAGAAGGACCTGATCGTAAGACAGAAGGACCTAAGAGCAAAACAGGAAACTCCACACCATCATGAGGAGTATTTTGTCAATTCGATTCGGGTCGGAGCTCCACTAAACAAGTTAGATGCATCCAAGACCAAGAAACACACCAAGGAAAGCCCACCAGAAGACCCAGACGGATCTGGGCTTTATAGGCCGCCAATTGGCGGTCTGGAACCGCCAATTGGCGCTCTGGATCATGCAAGATCCGCCCCCAACTTCTCCTGGACTTGTATTAGTGTTCGTTTAGGCTATTTTTGGTATTGGTTTAGTCCCACATCGGGGGATTGTCCCCGATTAGCTTTTTCCATGCTTATAAATAGAACTCTTCACCTTCCATTGTAATTACCCATTGCTTGGTGGCATTCTCTCTACTAAGGAGTGAGCCTTGAAGAAAAAACTCAAGGTGGAGATGAATGCTACCTTCAATGTGAGTCATTTGTTAATAAAATAATTCTTCTAGTTTCTTTCAATCTTGTCTTTTAATTTGTGCATGTTTGTTTAGTCTTTCCTTTCCTTTTATGTTTCTTTAATGCTTCTTGCCTTCTTAGTTAACTTTCATTTCAGTATTATGATTTCTTTTGCTAATATAGTTAGTGTAATGAGTAGTGAGTAGTTCCATCCCCATTTGGGGGGTGGAGAAATATGTGATATAATCATGTAGTGTATTAAGTGTGTGTTATCTTTATCCCTTGAGCTTTATATGATTTCCATAACCATCTAATGGGTTTTCACTCTTATCTTTGATATGCTAATGCTCTTGAATGAAGCTTAGCTTATGCTTTGATTAGTGGACCTATTCTATGGGGAATGATAATGTTAGGATATGGATGAAGTTAATATTGGAAACACAATTTGTAGTGTATGTGCTCTTGTTGCCTTTACCTTAGCTAATGTCTTGTATGTTTTAATGATGTAGTGAAATCTTAATTCATGTGGAGGCATAGTAGGGTATAGTCTTTATACTTGAGTTGATGTAGCTTCATTCCAATTATTGCCTTGTATGTTTTAATGATGTAGTCTTATCTTAATTCATGTAGAGGCAAAGTTGGATGTAGTTTTATGATTTCATACAATACATGTTGTGATGAGCTTAATGAACACACACACACTCTTTTATGTTCACATTATTTCTCTACCCCCTTTGGGGTTTAGTTTTATAGTTTCTTCTCAATTTCATTTCAGCTTTGTAGTGTAGTTTAGTGTAACCAACCTTTCTTCACTTTCTTTACCTCTCGCCTTTGCACAAACCAAGTGTCGACACACCTCCCAGTGGATGACCCGTATTTGCCACCGCTTCAACGGGGCCGTGCACTTGCGGTTAAATATAAAACGATATCAATCAGCATGCTAGGGGGAAGATCACAAATTATCAAACTCCACATACATTTGTTGATCTCATTGAGGATTTTTCCGGATTTTTCTTTCCTAATGCGTAGGATAATTTTTACGCTCTCATGATTATGTTGTTGGGGAAAGAAAAAAAAATCTGTTTTGAGATACTATTATGGAGATTGATTGGTATTTCCATATACGTTTTTCTTATGCTCCATATATGCGTTGTTTGCTTATATATTACTTCCTTCTTATTTGGAAGTGGTGTACACTTTATTCATGCGTGTGATTGTGCTAACGTATGGAAAGATTACGTTTGTATGGTATGAATGGTGTGAATGAATGCTGATTTATTTTTGCTCCCTTATTGAGAGTTGAGCGTAATTTCATTCATTCATTTCCATTTGCAATAGATATCGCAATGGGCTGTAATATTTATGGACTGTAATAATTATGGACTGCGAACTGTTTATTGCCCTAGGGAGACGAGGGGCTCCTTTATTTTTATTATTGCGATATTATTGCTATAAGGCTTATGTAGGTTCCCATCTACAGTGCTAAATCCCTATGGGGGATCCTTAGCTCGATATGGAAGTAATGTAGCAATTAATTTCTGTGTGATCTTGATTGGAATGTTCTGAAAGGAACATTTTTTTGGAACTTGCATGCCTAGTGGGAGTTGCAAGGTAGAAGTGTTTTGTGTAAACCACTTTGCAACCGGCGGATAATTATTTATTTGCTGCTGATTTGCCATGATTTATACGTGTTTTAGGGTTATTAAATCATGATGGAACGCAATATATGAATTGGTAAAATAGCTTTACTAACTATTGCATGAGGATTTGATCGAACATTTTATGTTTTCCTTTGGTCTGAATTCTATAGTTATTAACTTGGTTTATTTTTTATGACTATTGCGGCTCGTTGTATTTTATGCTAGAACTCATGTATCGCTATGTGGTTTTTTTTGTCTTAGATTTTTTTGGGTGCTTCCAAAAGCATTGTCACTGATCTGACTCGAGGAGATAAACTCAATGAAAGAAATTACGATCTGTGGCATCGTAAAATTGAGTATCTCTTAGAGGATCAGGACATGTTAGAAAATATAACCCAAACTATGTCTCCCCCCAAGGAGGGGAACACTGCACAGCATCGCAGAAATATGGATGTCTATAATGCATGGAAAAAGAAAGACCGTATTGCTCGCATTACAATTCTGAGTTCGATGCGAGATGATCTGTTACTGCGGTTCGAAAATTGCGAACTGCAAAGGCCTTGTGGGAAGCTGTGAAGTTTCAGTACGGAGTGACCTCCGTCACAAGGGCCCGCCAGCTTGGGCTCATGTTTGATGGGTATAAAATGCGCCAAGGTCACACGATGAGGCAGCATATTACCGCAATGTCAAACATGATAAGTGAGCTGAGCGTTGCCGGTAGTGCTAAGACCGATGGGGAGCAAGTGTCTGCTCTCATCAGATCATTGCCTTCGAAGAGTTGGGAGCATATGAAGGTCCATCTGACTCATGCTGATGACATCTGGACATTTGACCATGCCGTAAAACACCTAGAGCTGGAGGAGGACCGCATGCTTGCGGAAGCCCCTCTAACTGAAGTGTTTGCTGCTGAAGTTGGCGCTTCTCGGAGGAGTACAGGTTTTAAGCGCAAAATAGATAGAGCTCAGGGTTTTAAAGGCAAGAAGGGTGCAAATAAAAACAAACAGAAAGCAAAGCTGGAAAGAAACGACCTCGATAATCCAGAGGTGGGAAAGATAAGTCTTAAGAGACTTATATTAACAACATCTTGAAGAAATACCATATAGACAAATGCAAACCAATCGACACTCCTATTGAGAAGGGTTTGCACTTGAGCCTTGATAAGCATCCTGAGAATCCTAAAGAGAAGGCCAAAATGAGCAAGGTTCCATACTCCAATGTTGTGGGAAGCCTTATGTATGGTATGATGTGTACTAGGCCAGACATTTGTTATGCTGTGGGCATGGTGAGTCGATGCCAGTCTAGCCCAAGCATGGAGCACTGGAAGGCAGTCAAGAGAATCATGAGATACCTCAGAGGAACGAGTAACTACATGCTGTGTTAGCAAGCATCAGATCTCCGCCTGATTGGCTATAGTGATGTCGATTGGGCTGGAGACATTGATGAAAGGAAGTCTACCTCTGGTTATGCTTTCTTGCTAGCTAATGGGGCCATCTCATGGTCCAGCAAGAAGCAAACCTGCATAGCCCTGTCGACGATGGAAGCAGAGTATCTTGCATGCTCTGCAGCAGTACAAGAGGCAGTTTGGTTGAGGAGGTTCTTACAACATACTGGGCTAGTAGAGACATCGGATGAGCTTGTTGTTGTCTATTGTGACAGCATGGCTGCCCTTTGTTATGTGAAAGATCCCAAATATCATGGAAAGACCAAACATATACAGGTTAGGTATCATTTTGTGAAGGACATCATAGTGAGAAAGGAAGTTGTGTTAAGACATGTGTCTACTAGTCTTATGGTAGCTGACCCTCTTACCAAGGCTATAGCTAAGGACTCATTTGTGTCTCATGTGAAGTCCTTAGGCTTACACAGACTTTGATGCATTGACATGTCTAACTTCCTTTTATGAGTGATTGTGGTTTCCTTTCGACTATATCTGTTTGGTTGATGTAGTTGTTCTAGCATAAAATATTATTCTGTCAATAGGCTGAAGAATGCTCACTCACATGAGCATTCACCTCTGGCGCTTTTGATAGCGAGCAGAGATGAGATTGATCATGAGGAGATATTGTATGATAGATCCAGAGCAGTTCATGATAGGACAGTCGCCTTGATTAGGAATCAAGATGAGATCCTCTATGTTGGTGAGGATTGACAAGAATGTTCCCACGATTCATGTGACCTATATAAGCCAAGTGCGAGCATCACATGTGGCACCAGGTGGCACTTGTATGGTGTTAAGGCGACAATGATGAAGCTCGGGTTAGGCGCAGAGGGGGTGCGACTGGACTAAGACTTGTATGGTGTTGAGAGACAGACATACTGTTGTGTACAGTATGATCCACCATAACATGTTTGTCATACAACATGTGCTGAGCGACCATTTGGAAGTGAAAGGATGGATCCCTTCTCCTTCACTGTGTGAGTCCAAGACTTGATTTTCATTAGTTGCCCTCAGTGACCTTCGATGACACCATGAAGCAAAGAGTTGATGTGGCTACTTTGGGATGTTATCTATGACCATGAGAGATTCGGTCTAAAGAGGCATCTTCGGGAAAGGAGTTAACTCTGAGTGTAATGGTGGTCTGGGGCGAAGGGAAAGGTTTGACTCGACTGCACTAAAAGTACTTGCTGGGCCCAACTATATTGGATACAGTAGCAAGTACCTTGAGGACAAGAAAGGTATTCTCTCCGAGGGATCGAGATACCGTTCATGTTAAGTGAGTTTCTGAGTAAACCTGGGGAACTGTGATGTGCATTTTGACTGCTTATTTGTTGTTTTATGAGGATGTTGTCATTCTGGCCTTCTAATAAGGTTTCTAGTTTGAGACTCCTAAATTGCAAGTGCATCACTGGTCGCACGACCCATTTGTCAGTATGAACCCCGACACATGTACTATTCCGATCATACGGTGCAGTCGAGTCAAACCTTTTCCTTCGCCCCAGACCACCATTACACTCAGAGTTGACTTTCCCGAAGATGCCTATTTAGACCGAATCTCTCATGGTCATAGATAACATCCCAAAGTAGCCACATCAACTCTTTGCTTCACGGTGTCGTCGAAGGTCACTGAGGGAAACTAATGACAATCAAGTCTTGGACTCACACAGTGAAGGAGAAGGGATCCATCCTTTTACTTCCAAATGGTCGCTCAGCACATGTTGTATGACAAACATGTTATGGTGGATCATACTGTACACAACAATATGTCTGTCTCTCAACACCATACAAGTCTTAGTCCAGTCGTACCCCCTCTGCGCCTGACCCGAGCTTCATCATTGTCGCTGATTGACATCATTTCATGCTTATATTTGTATCTTATATCCATTATCCATCACGAGTTTTATGTTTAGTTTTCAGGAATAAATAGGTTTGAAGAGATGTAGCATAAAAGGACCCAAAAGCTGGGAAAAAGGACTGAATTGTGAGATCTGGGGACCAAGATGCAAGGAAGAAGGACCTGATTGCAAGACAGAAGGACCTAAGAGCAAAACAGAATACTCCACACCATCATGGGGAGTATTTTGCCAATTCGATTCGGGTCGGAGCTCCAACAAACCAACCAGATGCATCCAAGACCAAGACACACTTCAAGGAAAGCCCACCAAAAGACCCAGACGGATCTGGGCTTTATAGGCCGCCAATTGGCGGTCTGGATCATGCCAGATCCGCCCCAACTTCTCCTGGACTTGTATTAATATTCGTTTAGGCTATTTTTGGTATTGGTTTAGTCCCACATCGGGGGATTGTCCCGGATTAGCTTTTTCCATGCTTATAAATAGAACTCTTCACCTCCCATTGTATCCATCTCTCTCTTTGGTGGCCACCTTCCCTACTAAGAGTGAAGCCTTGAAGCAAAACTCTGGTGGAGGAAGAGCTACTTGTAATTGAGTGAGTTAATAATAGAAGTTTCCTTTAATTGTATTGTTTCTTTCTTAGTTTTATTTCCTTCCATATGCATGTTTGCTTGTTTGTTTTGTTTTATGCTTCTTTAATATTTCTTGCTTGATTAGTATAAATTTCATTTCAGTATTATGCTTGCTTCTGCTAATATAGTTAGTGTAATGAGTAGTGAGTAGTTCCATCCCCATTTGGGGGGGTGGAGAAATATGTGATATAATCATGTAGTGTATTAAGTGTGTGTTATGTTTATCCCTTGAGCTTTAAATGATTTCCATAACCATCTAATGGGTCTCCACTCTTATCTTTGATATGCTAATGCTCTTGAATGAAGCTTAGCTTATGCTTTGATTAGTGGATCTATTTTATGGGGAATGATAAGGTTAGGATATGGATAGGAATTAATATTGGAAACACAATTTGTAGTGTGTGAACTCTTGTTGCCTTTACCTTAGCTAATGTCTTGTATGTTTTAATGATGTAGTCTTATCTTAATTCATGTGGAGGCATAGTAGGGTCCAGTCTTTATACTTGAGTTCATTTAGCTTCATTCCAATTATTGTCTTGTATGTTTTAATGATGTAGTAAAATCTTAATTCATGTAGAGGCAAAGTTGGATGTAGTTTTATGGTTTCATGCACTACATGTGGTGAGGAGCTTAATTACACAAACACATCACACACACATCTTTATGTTCACATAATCTCTCTACCCCCTTTGGGGCTTAGTTTATTGCTTATCTCCATTTCCATTTGCATCTTAGTGTAGTTTAGTGTAACCAACCTTTCTTCACTTTCTTTACCTCTCGCCTTCGCACAAACCAAGTGTCAACACACCTCCCAGTGGACGACCCGTATTTGCCACCGCTTCAACGCGGCCGTGCACTTGCGGTTAAATATAAAACGAGCAATCAAGTTTTTGGCGCCGTTGCCGGGGAGGTGCTCTGTCCAGACATTGGTTTGGACGATTCGAGGGGTTTTTAATTTTGTGTTTTCAGTTTTTCTTAGTTGGAGGGAACCACAAGATCACGGGGAGACTACTGGCAAAGTTGGAGGAAGAGAAACCCTAAGCAGACCGCCAATCAGCGGTTGAAGACCGCCAATTGGCGGCCTGGTGAGAGTTGCTTGCCTTGCAATTTTTTCTGGTAGTTTGTGTTCAAATTTGTGTTATCTGGGAGCCCAATTTTGCATGCTATGACTTCTGGTTTGCTCCCAGATCATTAATCACTCCCCCTTCAATCAACTTGGACCATAAAACTCAAAGCAAAAGATTAGACTTCTTGCCATCTAGGTCATGCACCATTGGTAGACCTTGCATGCATTTGTCTTTTCTTTGCTTTACATTTTGTCGTTGATTGCTGGCGTGAGGTACGTGCACCCACATCCCTCATTCATGCATGTTTATTTCATGCATTAGTTAGTAAGGTGCATCGGGACAAGAGTGAGAGAGTGTTTGATTGGAGCGATTGATTGCTAGATCTAGGATCAAATCGCTACTAAGGAGGGGCTGTCCCATAAAAGATAAGGTGGGGGATTTCATCACCCTTTCCTTGGCCCCAAAAACCACTCTTAATAAAGCCTTAACTAAAAGCAAGTAGACATTGGCCCTAAGGAATTCGGACGCACTAGGAGAGTAATCTAGTCGAGACCGTCATGACCTGATCGGCGTTGCCTACCTTGTCGATAGTAGGAGGTACTGGATCTCCAGATCTGGTATCACTTGCTGGGCATTGTGGTCCTCGTTGTAGGGAGGTGAGGCGTGTCGAGGCTAGTGACCTCGAAGTTAGGCGTCGTCTAGCTTAAGGACCCATTGCCTTACATTATTTGAGCCGTGCTTGCTAGTTAGGCTTCTTCCTGATCCCACTACCCTTGCTAGCTCTAGGGATTCTTCCCTCCTCATCTGAGTCCTCTCCTCATCTATTCTCTACGTTTAGTCTCCTCCTCTTGTACACCTTCTGTTGTGTGTCGTTTAGAGTCGAGTCGAGCATTTCATGCGAGGTTGGGCTCGTTCTGGTGAGAGCGCTCGACTCGAGAGAGTGCTTATTTCTGAGATGGAAGATCTTGGTGATCGACCATCTCCGCCTCCTGCTCCTTTGGAGCAAGAGGCTGAGTCGTCTCGTGGTGGCGAGGGAGACCGGGTTCCATACATGGACTACCTCGGTCCATTCCCACCACCACGTAGACCTCCTTCTCCTCCTCCTCTGACTCGAGAGGAAGGGAGATTCGGTCAGGATCGAGTTCTTGGTGCACCACCACCTTTAGCTCGACATGATAGACCGATGACTTTGTGGGAGCGGACCCATCCTGTTCGGGCCGCGCAGCCTTCTTGCATAGTTGTTCCCCTTGCTCGCGGGAACAACTATGAGCTGAAACCTCAGTATGTGAGCATGCTTCGAACCTTTACTGCCAATAAAGAGGATCCGTATATTTTTATACGCGAATTCGAGGAAGTATGCTCCATGTTCAAGCTTCAACAGCTTGACGAGGATTCTGTCCGGTTGAGGATGATTTCGTTCGCATTGAAGGATAATGCGAAGAAATGGATGTATAGCCTCTCGGCGAGCTCGATTCGGTCATGGGATGACTTTGTGACCGTCTTTCTGAAGAGATTTTTCCCTCAAAGGAAAACTCAACAGATACGGCACCAGATACATCAAATGTATCAGACCGAGACCGAATCGTTTCATGGTTTCTTTGAGAGGTTCAAGGACCTTCTCCAGCAGTGCCCTCATCATGGATTTGAGTTATGGCAGCTGTGCCAAATTATTTATGAGGGCATCAACTACAACACCCGCACATTGTTGGAGTCGATGTGTCAGGGTGACTTCCAAATGAAACCCATCGAGGAGGCATGGGATACTTTTGAATCCATGGCTGAACGTACCTTCGAGTGGGATACCATGAGAGAGCCACCAACCGCCAGGTCTTCTGGTCGAGCTGGATCTTATCAAATTGACTCATCGATCGCGTCTGAGGCGAAAATGGCTGCTCTCATGCGTAGGATAGAGAGTTTCGAGATAGACCGAGCTCCTGTAGCCCAGTTCGCTACTCCCGGGTGTACTAGGTGTGGACTGTCGGGACATGATGACTTGGAGTGCGCTTACTCTCCAAGGGATACTGAGCATGCAAATGCAGTGTATCAACAAAGGCCCCGAAACGACCCGTACAGTCATTCCTATAACCCGGGATGGCGTAACCATCCTAACTTCTCTTGGGGGTCTAGTGGAGGCCACGGTCAAAGCTCGCACGCTCAACCTCAACCTCCACCTTATCAACCTCCACGCCCATCGGTGACCTACCAACCCCCACATCAATGGTCGCAGCACCAAAATTACCAACCTGCTCATGCCTCATCGTCGGGTTATTCCAACCAGACTCCACCACCCCAGCGGGTTGACCCTAAGGACCCTTCTTGTGATCCGACCTTTCAAGCGTTGCAAAGTACAGTCAAGGCTTTGGAAATGCAGGTTAGCCAGTTGGCTCATCAACTCCATGAACGCGAGAAAGGTCAGTTCCCGAGTCAACCTGAGGTGAATCCTCGGGGTACCCATTCTCAAGGAAGGACACCTTTACCTCATGCCACCTCTGAACCGACCCATCATATTAATGTGATTCATACTTTGAGGTCTGGTAAGGAGGTGGATAACCACATTGGGGTACCTTCTTTGTCATCACCATCTTTGAGGGAGCCGGATCCTGAGGCGCCCTCCACAAATACTTCCAGGAAGGAGCCAGATCCTGAGGTTCTTTCTACATTTCCTTCGACAAAGGGGCCGAACCCTGAGGTCCCCTTGTCTCCTCTTGTGTCGAAGGAACCAGATTCTGAGGTCCCCACTCATGTTTCTTTGGACCTGAATTCTGGGGTGCCTTCGCATCCTTATGCCCCAAAGGCACCATTCCCTGAGCGCCTTAAAAAGAAAACCTCTGATCAGCATGACAAGATGCTTGAGATGTTTCGGCAGGTTAAGGTGAATATCCCTCTTTTGGAGGTGATTCAGCAAATGCCACCTTATGCCAAGGTTCTCAAGGACTTATGCACCAAGAAGAGAAAAACTCATGTTCCCAATAAGGCTTTTCTTGCGGTTAACGTGAGTTCCTTGTTGGCACAACCCATGCAAGTCAAGTACAAGGACCCTGGCTGTCCTACTATCTCTTGTGTGATTGGTGATGTGTCCATACATCGGGCCTTATTGGACCTTGGTGCATCTGTTAATCTTCTGCCATATTCTGTCTACGTCCACCTCGGTCTTGGAGACCTCAAACAAACAAAGACCACTCTTCAATTGGCTGATAGGTCTATGAAGAAACCGAGGGGTGTGGTGGAAGATGTGCTGATCAAAGTGGGAGAGTTCATTTATCCAGTCGACTTCTTTGTCTTGGATACTGAACCTGTGCCAAACCCACTTGGACAAATTCCTGTCATTCTGGGGCGACCATTTCTTGCGACTTCCAATGCCTTGATCAATTGTCGCAATGGTCTGATGCGCTTGACTTATGGTAGTCAATGCGCTGATTTCAACATCTTCACCATTGGCAAGAAGCCAGGTGCCTTCAATGACCCTATTGAGGTCAACCTTATCCAGGGCTTGGATGAGATTGAAGTTGAGGGCACCTTCAAGTACTTCAGAGAATTGTTCGATGAAGATCCTAAAGGTGGTGAAGATGTTTCACCCGGGCTGGCACAAGAAGGTGCCTTATGTTTTGATCACGTGCCCCTTGAGCCACATTCTGCTGATCTTGTGGCCCTTGAACCACATTCTTCTGATCTTGTGGCCCTTGAGCCACATTCTTCTGATCATGTGGCACTTGAGCCACTTCTTTTTCACCACGTGGCCCTTGAGCCACATCCTTTTGAGCACGTGGCTTTTGAGCCACAAGATACTATTTTTATGGCCTCTCGGCCACATGCTCTTCATTTTGTATCTGCTGAGGACCCCATGTGGGTTAAGATTCAACCACCTGATACCCTTATACCTGATAGAGGTTCACCTCTCGTTCATGCCTCCTCTTTTGCTAACCCTAAAGAGGCATCAACCGACCACAATGCTTATAAGGGTGTCAGGTGGTCGAGCAATTCTGTTGTGTATGTTGCGAGCTCATGCATGCGCATTTCTGGCTCGAGAGATGGTGGGTTCCCATTTGATGTCCCTTGACATATGAAGATGGAAGCCTATTGTTGTACAAAGTTAAAAAAAATAGAAATAAAAGACTCCTTCAGTGAGCATCGATTGTTGTGAGCCCCAACCCTTGTGTATTTGGGCCCCATTTCTTTCACGTATTTGTATCCTTTCTTTAGCATCTCACAGGTTTTGAGGGAATTCGGGTTTGTGTCCATCAACATGACCTTGAACTTCCCTTTGTACTTCACGTTGGTGAGATCTCTCTTTTTTCATGCATAAATCCATGTAGTATCTTGCTTGCATTCATTGAGGACAATGCATGAAGTAGGTGTGGGGGGGTGTTTTACGTGTGTACATAGTTGAGTCTTTTTCCTTTGATTTTGTTTTCTTTTGTTTGCATTGTTAGGGTCATGATAGTGTGCTGCATTTAATATCGATATATCTGCTTGTCATGATCCTTGGGTGACTTGTCTTCTTTTGCTTGCCTAGTGCTTCAAAATTTTCACATTTCTTTCAAAATCTTCATGTGTTTTCGAAAGAAAATGTTTTGTGAGTTTTGCGTGTGTTTAGCATGTGCAAAACCGTTGAGAGGCAAAGTAAAAAGAAAGCTCCCAAAATTGTCTTGAACTTGATGCATTAGGATATCTAGTACGTGGCTTTAGGATTTATCGAGTCGTTAGGATGCACCCCAGTTTTCCTTTGGGGTGAGTAATCATAGGGTTTCAGTGCTCAAACATTCAAAGAAGTCCACCCTGAACCTAGTGAGTCAATAATTCGTGTTTGTTAATTTAGGAAGTTTGTTGTAGTCAAGGACCCTCTTAATCTTGTTGTGAGACTTTAGTGTAGGGGTTTTGGTTCATGTGTAGATAAGAAATAAGTGAGTAGATGTTCTCTCTTCTCGCACGGCTCCTATCACTCGGGAAAGTAGGTCTGAGGGGACTTTGTGCCTGGTGCTTTCGAGTAATCTGACTTGGGATGCGCCGACCGAGCTCCCGTTACACGGGTGGTAGGGATTGCCCTATGTGGAGATTTGGGGAAAGGTGTACGTGATAGTGTAAGTCCTCATAGGCAATGATGCACGAAACCTGACCCTGGGAGAATGAAGCTCCAACTAATAAAAAGAAAAAAAAAATGTGTGAAAAGAAACAAAAAGAAAAAAAAATGGTAATGCAAATAAGAACCTTAATGGACCTTACACTTTGTATCACTTGAGGATCTTGAGGTTGTCCATGTCTTTTACTTAATTCCTTATTTAACTTGCACGAATGGTTTATTAGGCTAGGTGTGGACTGATTACCTATATAGAGTCGGCCCGTAGGATTACCGCGTCCATTGATCGACAAAATATTTCCAACGAGTCGAGGTCTAGATTGAATAATGCATCTTGTTCGGATTTTGTGGGTGTATCCGCTGAAATCCCTCAGGAGACAACACTCCTCCTCCTTGGCAACAAGGAGGTTTAACGACTTGTTGCACGTGCTAAGTGCAACCGTGATTCCTACGAAAGTGAGTTAGGATTTCTTGTTTTTTCATATGCTTTTCTCTTTCTTTGTTTTGCTCGGGACTAGCCAAAGTTAGGTGTGGGGGTATTTGATTGACATCATTTCATGCTTATATTTTTATCTTATATCCATTATCTTTCACCTAAACAATGCTATGTCACGAGTTTTATGTTTAGTTTTCAGGAATAAATAGGTTTGAAGAGATGTAGCATAAAAGGACCCAAAAGCTGGGAAAAAGGACTGAATTGTGAGATCTGGGGACCAAGATGCAAGGAAGAAGGACCTGATTGCAAGACAGAAGGACCTAAGAGCAAAACAGAATACTCCACACCATCATGGGGAGTATTTTGCCAATTCGATTCGGGTCGGAGCTCCAACAAACCAACCAGATGCATCCAAGACCAAGACACACTTCAAGGAAAGCCCACCAGAAGACCCAGACGGATCTGGGCTTTATAGGCCGCCAATTGGCGGTCTGGATCATGCCAGATCCACCCCAACTTCTCCTGGACTTGTATTAATGTTCGTTTAGGCTATTTTTGGTATTGGTTTAGTCCCACATTGGGGGATTGTCCCGGATTAGCTTTTTCCATGCTTATAAATAGAACTCTTCACCTCCCATTGTATCCATCTCTCTCTTTGGTGGCCACCTTCCCTACTAAGAGTGAAGCCTTGAAGCAAAACTCTGGTGGAGGAAGAGCTACTTGTAATTGAGTGAGTTAATAATAGAAGTTTCCTTTAATTGTGTTGTTTCTTTCTTAGTTTTATTTCCTTCCATATGCATGTTTGCTTGTTTGTTTTGTTTTATGCTTCTTTAATATTTCTTGCTTGATTAGTATAAATTTCATTTCAGTATTATGCTTGCTTCTGCTAATATAGTTAGTGTAATGAGTAGTGAGTAGTTCCATCCCCATTTGGGGGGGTGGAGAAATATGTGATATAATCATGTAGTGTATTAAGTGTGTGTTATTTTTATCCCTTGAGCTTTAAATGATTTCCATAACCATCTAATGGGTCTCCACTCTTATCTTTGATATGCTAATGCTCTTGAATGAAGCTTAGCTTATGCTTTGATTAGTGGATCTATTTTATGGGGAATGATAAGGTTAGGATATGGATAGGAATTAATATTGGAAACACAATTTGTAGTGTGTGAACTCTTGTTGCCTTTACCTTAGATAATTTCTTGTATGTTTTAATGATGTAGTCTTATCTTAATTCATGTGGAGGCATAGTAGGGTCTAGTCTTTATACTTGAGTTCATTTAGCTTCATTCCAATTATTGTCTTGTATGTTTTAATGATGTAGTAAAATCTTAATTCATGTAGAGGCAAAGTTGGATGTAGTTTTATGATTTCATGCACTACATGTTGTGAGGAGCTTAATTACACACACACATCACACACACATCTTTATGTTCACTTAATCTCTCTACCCCCTTTGGGGCTTAGTTTATTGCTTATCTCCATTTCCATTTGCATCTTAGTGTAGTTTAGTGTAACCAACCTTTCTTCCCTTTCTTTACCTCTCGCCTTCGCACAAACCAAGTGTTGACACACCTCCCAGTGGACGACCCGTATTTGCCACCGCTTCAACGCGGCCGTGCACTTGCGGTTAAATATAAAACGAGCAATCAGTCGCCTTAACACCATATAGGTGCCACCTGGCGCCACATGTGATGCTCACACATGGCTTCTATATGTCACATGAATCGTGGGAACATTCATGTCAATCCGCACCAACATAGAGGATCTCATCTTGATTCCAAATGAAGGCGACTGTCCTATCATGAACTGCTCTGGATCTATCATACAAGATCTCCTCATGATCAGTCTCATCTCTGCTCACTATCAAAAGTGCCTCAGGCGAATGCTCGTGTGAGTGAGCATTCTTCAGCCTATTGACAGAATAATATTTTATACTAGAACAACTACATCAACCAAACATATATAGTCGAAAGGAAAACACAATCACTCATAAAAGGAAGTTAGACATGTCAATGCATCAAAGTCTGCGTAAGCCTAAGGACTTCACATGGGACACAAACGAGTCCTTTGCTATAGCCTTGGTAAGAGGGTCAGCTACCATAAGACTAGTAGACACCTTAACACAACTTCCTTTCTCACTATGATGTCCTTCACAAAATGATACCTAACCTGTATATGTTTGGTCTGTCCATGATATTTGGGGTCTTTCACATAACAAAGGGCAGCCATGCTGTCACAATAGACAACAACAACCTCATCTGATGTCTCTACTACCCTAGTATGTTGTAAAAACCTCCTTAACCAAACTGCCTCCTGTACTGCTGCAGATCATGCAACATACTCTGCTTCCATCGTCGACATGGCTATACAGGTTTGCTTCTTGCTGGACCATGAGATGGCCCAATTAGCCAGCAAGAAAGCATAACCAGAGGTAGACTTCCTTTCATCAATGTCTCCAGCCCAATCGGCATCACTATAGCCAATCAGGCGGAGATCTGATGCTTGGTAACACAGCATGTAGTTACTCGTTCCTCTTAGGTATCTCATGATTCTCTTGACTGCCTTCCAGTGCTCCATGCTTGGGCTAGACTGGCATCGACTCACCATGCCAACAACATAACAAATGTTTGGCCTAGTACACATCATAGCGTACATAAGGCTTCCCACAGCATTGGAGTATGGAACCTTGCTCATTTTGGCATTCTCTTCAGGAGTCTCAGGATGCTTATCAAGGCTCAAGTGCAAACCCTTCTCAACAGGAGTGTCGATTGGTTTGCATTTGTCCATATGAAATTCTTCAAGATGTTGTTAATATAAGTCTCTTGAGACAATCGCAGAAGTCTCTTGGACCTATTTCTAACTATCTTGACACCAAGGACGTAGCTAGCTTCACTCATGTCCTTCATATCAAACGTGGAGGACAACCACTCTTTAGTGGATTTCAGCAACTCTTTGCTATTGCCAGCCATGAGTATGTCATCAACATACAAGGTCAGAATGATAAATTTACCATTGGATCTCTTAACGTACAAACAATGATCTCCATCCAGCATAGTGAACACATTCTCTGATATAGCTTGATGGAAGCGAATGTTCCACTGTCTAGACGCTTGTTTTAAGCCATACAATGACTTATTGAGCTTGCAGACTTTGCGCTCTTGTCCTTTGACTTCAAAACCTTTAGGTTGATCCATATAGATCTCCTCCTCAAGTTCTCCATTGAGAAAAGCAGTCTTTACATCCATTTGGTAAAGCTCTAAGTCCATCTGATCTACAATAGCTAGTAGAAGGCGGATGGAGGCAAACCTAACCACGGGTGAAAAGGTTTCCTCAAAATCCATGCCTTCTCTTTGGGTGTAGCCTTTAGCTACCGGTCTAGCCTTGAATCTATCAATAGATCCATCTGCCTTCCTCTTAATCTTGAGGATCCACTTGGCCCCAATGGCCTTTCGGTTCGGCGGTAAGTCGACCAAGTCCCAGACTCGATTAACTTTCATCGACTCCAACTCTTCCTTTATAGCTTCTAACCACTCTCTCGCATTTGGACCTTCCAAAGCCTCTTTCAAGGTCTCCGTTTCTTGCTCATCGATTACTGTCATCCCAGATGATTCATAATCAATTTCTTCTTAAGCTATCATGAGGGCCTCTTCCTCTAAGTGAAACCGCCTACGAGGAATGAGCCCGCGTTTACTTTGACGCAGATGGGTATCTGATGGCTCATCCTCCGTGAGAGCTATCGGAACCTCAGCATTGCTGCTCCTACTAGGATTGACTGGTGTAACCTCATGTTCAACTTCCAGATACTGATCCCGTGGAGTGGCAATGTCCTCATCTTGTTGTTCAAAGAAGTCCACTGACTCTTTGATTGCTCCAGCAAGAGTTGAAAAAACATTTTCCAAGAATGTGGCATCCCTAGACTCCAGTTCCGTCATTCTTTCATTCTCGTCTAACCCGATAAAAACATAACCTTTGGAGAGATTACTGTATTTTACAAAGATACACTTTTTCCCTCTAGGTCCTAGTTTTCCATATTGGTGACTAGTAGAATGAATGTATGCCACGCATCCCCAAGGATGCAGCAGACTACAATCAGGCTTTCGTCCTGTCCGTAACTTATGTGGAGTTGAGGGAACCGATTTTGTTGGAACTCTATTGAGGATATAGGCAGCAGTCATTAAAGCATCTCCCAAAAACGAAATTGGCAAGCTCGCATGCGCCAACATGGATCTAACCATGTCTAGCAACGTTCTATTCCTTCTCTCGGCAACACCATTTTGTTGAGGAGTATAAGGCATAGTGAGTTGTCTAGATATCCCATTTTCATCACATAACGCCTTGAACATTATGGAGAGATACTCCCCACCTCTGTCCGTTCTGAGAGTTTTTATCTTATTATCCAATTGATTCTCTGCCAAGATCATGAATTTCTTAATGCATTCTAGAGCTTCTTACTTGTGAGAAATAAGATAAATATGACCATATCTAGTGTAGTCATCAATAAATGTGATGAAGTAAATTTGTCCATGTCTAGTACGCACATTCAAAGGTTCACAAATATCCGAGTGAATTAGTTCTAAAGGAGAAGTAGCCATAATGGCTTTTCCGAACTGTTTTCTAGTTGCCTTTCCAGCTAGACAAGATTCACAGGTCGGCAATTCAAATTTGGAGCATTCTCCTAATACCCCCTCCTTTGCCAACTTGTTCATCCGGTCAACACCAATGTGACCTAGTCTAGCATGCCACATAACTGAATCATTATTCATGGAACTTTGACTCATAAAGGCACTAGTGTTATGATTGAAATCATAAATTTCGTCCAACACAATAAAACCGTCTGAAAGAAAGGCACGTCCATAATAAATGTTAGCAAGGTATAAACCCATATCATTGTTCTCAAAAACAACTTTAAAACCATGTCTCATCAAAACAACAACAGAAATAATATTTCGCCGTCTAGCTGGTTCATACAACACGTCGTGTAGTAATAGAATCCGGCCACTTAACAAAGCCACTTTGCATGTGCCAACTCCAAGAACTTCAATGCTAGTCTTGTTCGCCATGTTTATTCGCCTCCCACTTGGAACACAGCGATATTCCACGAAGGCAGAACGATCCTTTGTTTCGTGGTCCGTGGCACCTGAATCCACAGTCCACACAGGAGAGTGATCAGTGAGCATCACAGAACTAGTCACGTTACAATTCAAGGGATTACACACAGTAATTACCTTTTGCTTAGTGCACTCACGAGTAAAATGTCCAGTCTTTCGGCAGTTAAAATAAGTCACATTAGACTTATCTTTCCCACCTCTGGATCCTCGAGGTCGTTTTTTTCCAGCGTTGTTTTCTGTTTTGTTTTTATTTGCACCCTTCTTGCCTTTAAAACGCTGAGCTCTATCTATTTTGCGCTTAAATCCTGCACTCCTCCGAGGAGCGCCAGCTTTAGCAGCAAACACTTCAGTTAGAGGGGCTTCCGCAAGCATGCGGTCCTCCTCCAGCTCTAGGTGTTTTGCGGCCTGGTCAAATCTCCTGATGTCATCACCATGAGTCAGATGGACCTTCATATGCTCCCAAATCTTCGAAGGCAATGATTTGATGAGCGCAGACACTTGCTCCTCATCGGTCTTAAGCACGACCGACAACGTTCAACTCGTTTATCATGTTTGACATTGTGGTAATATGCTTCCTCATCGTGTGACCTTGGCGCATTTTATACCCATCAAACATGAGCCCAAGCTGGCGGGCCCTTGTGACGGAGGTCAGTCCGTACTGACACTTCACAGCTTCCCACAAGGCCTTTGCAGTTCGTAATTTTTCGAACCGCAGTAACAGATCATCTCGCATCGAACTCAGAATTGTAATGCGAGCAATACGGTCTTTCTTTTTCCATGCATTATAGACATCCATATTTCTGCGATGCTGCGTGGTGTTCCCCTCCTCGGGAGGAGACATAGTTTGGGTTATATTTTCTAACATGTCTTCATCCTCTAAGAGATACTCAATTTTACGATGCCACAGATCGTAATTTCTTTCATTGAGTTTATCTCCTCGAGTCAGATCAGCGACAATGCTTTTGGAAGCAGCCATAAAAATCTAGGACAAAAAAACCACATAGCGATACATGAGTTCTAGCATAAAATACAACGAGCCGCAATAGTCATAAAAAAAATAAACTAACTTAATAACTATAGCATTCAGACCAAAGGAAAACATAAAGCGTTCGATCAAATCCTTATGCAATAGTTAATAAAGCTATTTTACCAATTCATATATTGCGCTCCATCATGATTTAATAACCCTAAAAACGTATAAATCATGGCAAATCAGCAGCAAATAAATAATTATCCACCGGTTGCAAGGTGGTTTACAAAAAACACTTCTACCTTGCAACTCCCACTAGGCATGCAAGTTCCAAAAAAAACGTTCCTTTCAGAACATTCGAATCAAGATCACACAGAAATTAATTGCTACATTACTTCCATATCGAGCTAAGGATCCCCCATAGGGATTTAGCACTGTAGATGGGAACCTGCATAAGCCTTATAGCAATAATATCGCAATAATAAAAATAAAGGAGCCCCTCGTCTCCCTAGGGCAATAAACAGTCCACAGTCCATAATTATTACAGTCCATAAATATTACAGCCCATTGCGATATCTATTGTAAATGGAAATGAATGAATGAAATTACGCTCAACTCTCAATAAGGCAGCAAAAATAAATCAGCATCCATTCACACCATTCATACCATACAAGCGCAATCTTTCCATACGTTAGCACAATCACACGCATGAATAAAGTGTACACCACTTCCAAATAAGAAGGAAGTAATATATAAGGAAACAACGCATATATGGAGCATAAGAAAAACGTATATGGAAATACCAATCAATCTCCATAATAGTATCTCAAAACAGATTTTTTTTCTTTCCCCAATCAACATAATCATGAGAGCGTAAAAATTATCCTACGCATTAGGAAAGAAAAATCCGGAAAAATCCTCAATGAGATCAACAAATGTATGTGGATTTAATCATAAAGGAAATATTTCAAATGAAATGCATGTTATCATTCCAAAAAATCCAAAATTGCTGAAATGAGATCAACACATATATGTGCATCAAAGGAAAGCATTCAAAAAATACTTCTAAGGCAACAAAACTCCAGCCCATAATATGCTCTAAAAAATTCCAGAATTTGCCCATCTTTCCTTAATCAATATAAGCATGCAATCAACAATAATTATGCTACTTGTATTGGAAATAAAAAATTCGAAATTTTCAAGAGAACAACAAGCATATATGCACATTTTTCAGTAAGGAAACCAATCAATCACATGCATGGTAATGCTCCAAAAACAGCCATATCCGAAATTCTTTGGAGCAACAACAACGACCCTGTTGAGGGTCCATAAGGTCATCAGTCCAGCAACAACAACGGGTCTCCCTCGGAAACCTACCGTAGGCACATACGGTCTTATGGACAGTACGTGACGCGTCCCCCCACACGCGACTACTCGAGCCAAAGGGATCGGTGAGGAGCGTCCGCACTTCCGCGCAAAGAACCACGTGGTCTACAAGGTCCACAAGGACATCAGTCCAGCAACAACAACGGGTCTCCCTCGGAAACCTACCGTAGGCACATACGGTCTTACGGACAGTACGCGACGCGTCCCCCCACACATGACTACTCGAGCCAAAGGGATCGGTGAGGAGCTTCCGCACTTCCGCGCAAAGAACCACGTGGTCTACAGGGTCCACAAGGACATCAGTCCAGCAACAACAACGGGTCTACCTCGGAAACCTACCGTAGGCACATACGGTCTTACGGACAGTACGCGACGCGTCCCCCCACACGCTACTACTCGAGCCAAAGGGATCAGTGAGGAGCGTCCGCACTTCCGCGCAAAGAACCACGTGGTCTACACCACCTTCGACGGAGCCATAGCCCGGTAGGTCAACATCCCAGGATAGGTACCCAATCGGGAATCATCGCTGGCACAACATCAACGGCATTGCCGGCACAACATCGGTGGTACAACATACGTCTGGCACAACATCGGACGACACAACCACAAGCCAGAATATCATCAGCACCATCATCGCCGGCAAAAACCTCGGGGGCATCGCCAGCACAACCTCGGCGGTACAACATACGTCCGGCACAACATCGGATGGTTCCAGACCGTAGTCTGCAGGGTCATCATGCTCCACGAGCCAAGCGTCAACACGCATTGGGATCCGCAATCCCTGAGGTCTACTACTCATCTTAGAGTAAGGCAACAACACGTCACACCACGTCCAATAAAGAGGTGGTGCGACCCAAGCATCCACACTCTTCCACACAGAGGTCCCTGGGCGGAACGAGCACGTACCCGCCGTCACCTCCCGGCTCACGCTCTAAGCGAGGACACGGGTTTCCGTGGACAGAGTTGACACAACACAAGGACCGGGAATTCAGTTCTGCACACAAACGATCGACCAAAAGAGCCTACCCGGTCGACCATCCCCAATAGGTTCGGTCGACCGAAAGTATACAACGGTCGAACTATTCTGCGTGTCACTTAAGTCCGAACGTTCGAACGGCAGTCTAAAATCGGTCAACCGAATACAAGGTCAAAAATCCGGAGTTGGTCAAAATCACCAAAGACTATTCGGTCGAACGACTCAGGGGTCCCGGTCGACCGAAAACTACCAAGGTCATCCTAATAGTCTACGTCATATAACGGTTGAACAAGATATATAAATCGGTTGAGCTGCTTGCAAATTCATCAAGTACACTTAAGTTTCGGTCGACCCCAAAACAAGGAACGGTGGACCGAAAACCGAGAGTAGGCCTCCAACTCACCAACACATAAGCAACCGGTCGACCACCACAATGGCATCGTTCGACCGATGATGGTTAAAGTTTGGCAAAAAGGTAAAATCGGTCGACCGCCCGAAGGCACCGGTCGACCGTTGGTCGACAGCAACCCCACGCCAGCCGAGGATTTTACGCCGTTTCTCGTCGCCGACGAGGTCTCCGACCTCCCGCGACAGACACAAACATCCCACCAACGTGGGAAGCCAACCAAACACACTAAAAGTCGGCATACCTCGCTGAGAAGACGGAGCACACCGGAGTTCGCTCGACGTCACCCGTGAGCTCACTCCTCGCTCGAGCTCTCCCCGCACCACGACCACGAGCCTCGCACACGTCCACCTCCGCGCGCCTCACGCCGGAGCAGACCCTTCCTCCACTGGACGCTGAAAAAGAGAAGAGGAGATGTTGGGTGAGAGGTGAAAACGATGGAAGAAGAGAGGAAATGAGGAAGAGAGGGAGATGTGCTGGTTTTCTCTACACCAAACCCAACACCAACAGCAACCAGCCCCCCTACACCCATCACCCATCTCACAACCCACTATTCCTCTCCTCTTCCCCATGCTAATCCCCCACTAAACCCGGGATTAGCCACTAAGCAGGGTTAGGGGCTAACACTTCGACTATAGTGTCTGATTGGGCTAAAAGGAGCTGAGCTACATCGAGCACTCTAGCATGATCAAGATACATTTAAATTGGTTGATCGAGTTCAAGGTAGGAAGTTGTGATTGGTCTAAAGAAAGAGTTATCTACAACAATGTTAGACTCTACAAGATAGTAGTTTTGGTTTGGTTGGCTACTACCACAGCACAAGAAGTTTAAGCTCAATTTTTCTCCCTCGTGATAGTTAAAGAGATGCCAACTTTGGGAGCGTATTCTTTACTAATCAGTGTTTATATTGCATCCTAAATTTGATTTCACAGTGGTAAACATATCCTCATCTGAGCTTAAACGTTGGATGATAAATATTGTAGTTAGAATTAGAATTGTTACTTCATTCCTTTGCTAACATACTTATGCTGAAGATATGTTGACAAATTGGAGCAACTAACACCATTGCGGGATTGCGTCTAAACATCTGAACTTTTGGCTTGTCTTCTAATTACGAAGAGAAGCTCCAAAAAGAAAAGAGAGTAAAACAACTTGCAATAGAGTATATGTTAAAAGCCTGTATTGTTTTCCATCAAATTACTAGGCTTAATTTGTGACATTACCAAACGAGCAAATATGAGTTTAACTTTTTGTTGGTTGTGCTCATACTTGTTGTGAAGGTGATAGCAGTGTTCTTCCATGCATTTACGTTTGGAAGATTGAAGGATTCTCTCTCCTAAAATACGAGAAGGGTTCTCAATCTCAACACTTTCACGCAGGAGGATACAAATGGTGAGAACTCATATCAAGAAAAAATCTATATTGTTCCAAATCCTATAACGTGATATGGGCAAATAAATCTCCTTAGATTTGCCTTAGTCATCCTTATATACTTCAAGTAATTTTCGTGGCTGGAGGGATAAAAAGTGAAGTTGTTTGTTTCATTTGGTATAAATTAAGCAGTCTAAAAGCCAGAGCATGCAGTAAAAGTTCTTACTCAAATTTTAGGTCGACAAGATCTGACACTCCCACGCTACAAGATAAGTAAATCATTAAATGATTATTTCGATGTTCATAAACAAAATTTCTCATACCATCACAAAATCCTTAGCTCGCCAACAGGCCCAAATATGTATGAATTTTTACCTTTTCTAATAAAGATCAAGTTTTCCATATCTTTTGTCAATTCAGAAATTTGATTAAGACCCAATTTAATATGGATATCAAGTCTGTGCTCACAGACTGGGCAGGTGAATATCGAAAACTCCATACTCTCTTCAAAGATGTTGGCATTACATAGAGAATCTCAGCCCCATATACTCCTGAGAAAAATGGAGTGGCGGAAAGGAAAAATATGCATTTAACAGAAATGACTCTTGCTCTCTGGGCACATAGTGGTGTTTGATGTGTTAGTTTTAAATACCGTAAGTGCACGACCGTCGGTGAAGATGAGACAAGTACGGGTCGATCCACAGGAAGGTGTGTCGACTCTAATTCTTTCGAAGACAAGTGGGAAAAGAGGAGAGAAAATTGATTACGCTAAACTAGACTAAACTAAATTAGTAAGTACAAACAAGGAAATGAAAGCACGCAACAATGAACTAAACTAACTATGACAACAAGCTGGAATTCAGGAATGGAAAACCCTAAGAGGTGGAGTGTGTGCACATATGAAGTGTAATAAGTGATGAATGACGCATGTAAGCATGTATGTGTGTGTCATGTGTGTGTCTTCATGCATAGGAAGTGTCTAAAGATGTGGCAAAATCTATCAATCCATTCACACAATGTATCCGTAATTACTACTTGATTAGCATAAGACTAAGTTCAGCATAAGAGATGTCTAAATGTTATGGCAAGACTCATCAAAACCAGGAACTCCTGTCAAGAACAAAGCTATGAATGAGAAGTGTCTAAATGTTATGGCAAAACTCATCAAAGCAAAGTGTCTTCAATCAATCAAGCAAGCAAACACAAATACAAACACATAACTACCATGTAACATATTCCACAGGAAATTCCAATCAATAAACATGAGGAAACTAACACATGGGAACTGTCTAAATCTTATGGCAAAACTCATCAAAAATCTCTCAACATGTAGATGATTAAAATACCTCCAATGAACATATAAACATGCAAGTCCACACAATCAAAATTTTCATCAAACATCCAAACTTCACAACATATATGTACATCATCTCCACCCCCAAAGGGGGATGGAACTACTCCCGACTCATTGAGAAAAGAAGACAAAACGAAATTAAATAAAGCATGTAAGAATTAAAAGAGAAGACAAAAACAAACTAAGAAAAATTATTTTATTTACATGACTCACATTACAAATTACATTCTTTTCCACTTGAGTTTTGCTCCAAGGCTTACTCTAAGTAGAAAGAATGTCACCAAGCAATGGGTAATTACAAAGGAGGAAGAAGAGTTCTATTTATAGTCATGAAAAAAGGTAATCAGGGACAATCCCCGATGCGGGACTAATAAAACTTCTACAAATGAATACAAACAACATATTACACAACCGTGAGAAGCCAGGTCGGATCCTAAGCATTATGTACCACCAATTGGTTGTCTAGGACTGCTAATTGGCGGTCACTTTTGGTCTGATTCGACCCGATTTCGGTTTGCTTCTTTAGTGCTTCAATTCTCCACGTGTGGTGCACCTGAATCAGCTGTTTAATTCTAGGCCCAAATCTAATTGCCAAAATACTCCTCATGATGGTGTTGAGTTTCTCGATTTGTTTATTGGTCCTTTTGGTTTATGTTGGGTCGTTCCCTTTTGCATATCATTCCATAGGTCTCACAATTCAGTCATTTTTCTTGCATTCAGATCTTTTTGTGTCTCTTCTTCTCAAACATGTTTATTTCTAAAACTTAAACATAAAACTTGTTACGTAGCATTACTTAGGTTCAAATTAGAAGATATAAGATATGAATATAAGCATGATATGATGTCAATCAGTATTCCAGCCAAATTTTGATCCTCAACTTTAAATTTGTTATTGGTGCACATATTAATAATGTGCTTCCCTCTCCTGTCATTGGTGGTCTGACTCCATATCAAAGATTATATGGCAAAAATTCTTATTGAAGCTTTGGGTGCAGCTATTTTCCATTGTTGAGGCCATATAATAAGATAAAGTACAATTCAGATTCTCTAGACATGTGAATCTTGGTTTTAGTCCCTCTCATGCATGCTATAAGTGTCTGATACCTATTAATGGAAAGGTAATCTTGGTTATAGGCATGTAGTATTTGATGAACAAACTTATCCTTACTTGAGTTTTCTTACATGCCTCCTCTCCACCTCAACAAGCACAACCTTCTTTACCTTTGTGTTCTCACTTTTGAAATCAACTAGTGGATGACCTTTTACCGAATTTATTTTTTGCTATACTAATTACACGTTTTTCGGCAATAGAAAAGAAATTAAGACCTCAAAAGTTGGCTAAGATGTTACCTACATTCGAACACTTTCTCGTCCAAGATTGATGGACCAAATCCATATACATACTTTTTATTTGATCACTTCTTCCAATTCTTCATAATACACTTGACCCGTGGATAATATCATGGAATTGGATACAATTTTTTTTAAGAATCGATCTATATACACTGATTCGTGAAATTGAGAAATTGAACTATTTGATTAATCTAAGGATTAAGATGATGTTTGCCCAAAGCACTGACACGTGGCGCACTCTCATTGGCTGCGCATTAGGGTTTAGGGTGGGGCCATCTATATAAGGAGGGGAGCCTCCCATTGGATGGATTAATTCTTGTGTGCATACCCTAGCCTCCACCTCTCCCTCTCTCTCCCATTCGACCCTCCACATCCACCAAGCCAATCCGTAGACTCTTGGGTTGTGGACTCATGCTTCTTCTCCAAGAGAGTAGAAGACCGACCGGTGCTCCAGAGGATTCCGTGAGGTGATCGCCGATCCATTCCGCTGCCACAGGTTCTCTCCACCAAAGGTAATACTGAACCTTTAGATTCAATCGTAGATTGCTAACATTGGTACCAGAGCCATCTTGGTCACCTCCGAATTTTTTGAGCGCTTTCTTATTTCATATATGTTGAAATAATTTCGGTAGTTGTTGAGAGTAATCGCATACATGTGTAGTTTTTTTCTCTTCATCATGCGCCTAGGGTTTGATGGCGTTTTTCTCACCCTTGCGCATGTTTTTCTTGATTCATTTCATTACATGCGAATTGTATTACAAGTTTCATCATTATTTCATTCTTGAGCATAGCTTAGATTTCACTTTATGCATGTACCTAGGGTTACATGTGTAACGCCCCCGATCTCGCGGGTGCGCACACTGGGAAAGGAGACTAGTGTCGCGATCAGAGACCTCCACGACGACCGAAGGGTGTTACAAAAGACAGACCGAATCGACTCGACAAAGTGAAAGAGATCATACACAAATGGACGGACATAAAACATAATAGGAATAATAGAATAATCATAACAATAAGAGTCTTATTACAACACATCGAGCATCAAAAAAAGAAATACATAGGGAAATATGCGGAAGCAAAGATAACTGGAACTCTGGTCGACGCGTCCCTCATGTACAGAATCCTCGGAACTCGTCCAGTCTGCCCTGTGGAACCTAGGTACCTGCAAGCACCGCATTTAACATTGCGTGAGTTTTCAATTAAGAAAACCCAGTATGCCCTCGCCTATGCAATAAATGAAAGGTAGCATGAAACTAAATAAGGCAGGCATCAGAAACAGAACAGATCAGAAAGCATCAAATGCAACAGAAGGCTACGACTACACAAGCCGTGCCGGTCGGGCACACCCGAATCGTTCCTCCATAGGAACCAGAACACCAGCCTCGCTGGTCAGAGGCGGTCACTCGTCAGTGACCCACCGCTCGGCACAAAGCGGTGCGCCGGATAAGCGTCCCAATCCACGGAAATAAACCTACATGGTGTCATCGCGAACTTGGGAACACCTACCCTGAGACAAAATGGCAGCGCGCATGCCCAGGACTTATCTTAGGCCTGGCCCCCCATAGGGGTCTTAATCGAGTGGCCTCTGAAGCTAGAGGACCCACCCGTGGCCCGTCGGCCTAGAAAACAGAACGTGCCCAGAATTACTTTGTTAAATTATATGCAATGCAAGCTACTTGGGGATCTATAAATCTAAAGTAGCTACAAGGTTCAGGACAAGCTTAAGGAAAGGTATCCGGATCGGAAAATCAACTCCACCACTAGTCAAGTCGTCTACGGATCATGAGAGTGTAAAGTCTGATTTCAGAATTGTCACGCATGACCACCACATAATACTTCATATCAGACATACATCAACATAAACAGAGCAACATAACATGCACCACAGCTGGAGACATCAAAATCTAATGTCACGATATGCACAATCAATTTCAGAACAAGAATGCTATGTAAACTGGAATTTCAGAACATGATCATAGCTTACGAGAACTGGAATTATGTCAATACTAGTACATACAAACATGATAATAAAATGAAGACTGCAGCAACCTACACTACCGTGAACCCCTAATAACCCTACGTAGCATAAACAACAATATTCCAGAATGTACATGCATTCCTAATGTGGATACGGGCACTAAATTCAGAGTTTATGATGATATGATTCACAGTTAATTGTATGAGCACATGTCATGAAAACAGAAATTAGGTTAAGTCTCTATCCAGCACACTAACATGAACCGTGCAAGATGCATGTTTTATTTTTAGCAACTAACCATGGAGGGTTGCATGGCTGCAATGAATTGATGCATGATTTCAAGGTCTGTGATCATTAATATATAGTTGTATATGTTTATGGGCAGCGTTCCTGAGTATATTTACGAAAGAAATACACCACATACTATCAACAAATCGTGAAGCCTACCTAGTTAAAATCCCTAAATGATTTCATGCACATAAAACCTATATTCGGTGAGTCCTCATGAGTGGTAGAAGAATTTAGTCGTTACATATCTTCTGATTGCATAAGACATAATCCATACACCACTTATAATTTTATATAGATAAATTCTGATTCATTCTAAGAACATGAGACCTAGACCTTATGACAAATTCAAGATGACATGCTTTAATATAGCTACTGAATAGAGCCTAACATGGCAGCCATGATTCGCAACAATATGTTTGGGTCTCCTTTAAATGAGGACATGAAATCACTCAAGAATATGAAATCAGATTAGTAACACATCTAGGAAACACGTTAACAACATCAATAGATTACATGAAACACTAGATGGGTTAGGTTGGAAAATCACACAACTTTATTGCAGCAATCCTACATGACATGCTCCCTACGGCCCCTCCTCCTTCTTCCCTGATTGGTCCAGCAACCTCCCAAGGAGAAACGTGAGAATGGTGCCACCAGCCGGAAGAGTATCCCAGCCACCCGCTGGAATCTAGGGTTGCACCGCAACCTTCTATTCTTGCAAGGTTCAAAACGTGCCAACCCTAAACATCAAACCCGACCCAGCAGCCTCCCCGACCCACCATGCAACCTAATGACTATGGAGGGAGGCATACCTGAAGAGATGAGAGGCTGAGCTAAACCGAAGACCGACAAGAACTTCTCCTCCTAGCCGCACGCAAAGAGCACCGCCGGTTTCCTCCTCCAAGCTGCCGGATCTCCAAGGGAAATTTCGGTGGTGATGGTGGAGAAAAAGTTCTAG
Organism: Triglochin maritima; assembly: GCA_963682175.1. Classification (NCBI taxonomy): domain Eukaryota; kingdom Viridiplantae; phylum Streptophyta; class Magnoliopsida; order Alismatales; family Juncaginaceae; genus Triglochin; species Triglochin maritima. Next base: position 18,376,006 of record OY821785.1, read on the forward strand.
GGGAGTCGGCTGGGGTGCAGTATAAATAAGGGTGCAAGTTGGAAAGGAGAAACAAGGAAAAAAAGGCAAGAGATAATTGGGAGTTAATTGGCTTTGATGGCAAAATCAGCACTTTCCTTAATGCAATCAAGTCACATGCTAGCAAGATCTTCTCTCTTTAATTTTGGATTTGGTAAGCCAGCCCATCCTCCCATCCTAACCAACATGCCTCATCAAGCAAACAATTAAATCCGCACACCAGGTTTTAGGCACCCGATAAACCGGGTCAAGTCTAACGACCGACGGTTAAATTCGCCCAAAAAGGAAACTTTTACTAAAACAACATAACCTCAAAACAAAGACAATAAAACACATAAAGGATTAATAAAACCTAAAACAGAGTGGCAGGAGAGCGGGTCTTACAACATGTTAATCTATGTTTGTTGCGCATATTTCTTTCAACCAAAGCTTGCGGCTAGAGTTGGTTTATTCTTGATTATTTGCGCATATATGTTGTTTGAAATATGATGATAATTTTACAAGAATTAATTATTGCATGTATCATATAATGTGATCATATATTTCGGATGGTATGATTTGATTGTGCATTTTTTTTAAAAACTCTTGTACATACATCTAAGGTTAGATGCTTGTTGCCTTATTCATGTATATGTAATTTTTTAATCACATGTGCATCCATCTAGGATGAGATGTTGATTGCAAAATCATGCACATACATGATATATTGAGTTACCATATTGTATATTTTGGATTTTTGGAATGAGAGCATTCATTTCATTTGAAATATTTCCTTTATGATTGAATGCACATATATGTTAATCTCATTAAGGATATTTTGGATTTCTTTTGGAATAATTGCATGCATTTCATTTGAAATATTTCCTTTATGATTGAATGCACATATATGTTAATCTCATTAAGGATTTTCGGATTTCTTTTGGAATGATTGCATGCATTTCATTTGAAATATTTCCTTTTCATCAAATGTGCATATATGCGATGTCATCCACCAAAGAATTTCGAATTTTTCTTTCCATTACAAGTAGCTTAATTATTGTTGATTGCATGCTTATATTGATTATGGAAAGATTGGCTAATTCTGAAAAAATTTGGGAGATATTATGGGCTGGAATTTTATTGCCTTCAAAAACATGTTTGGATGCTTTCCTTTGATGCAAAAATATGTGTTGCTCTCCACCATATAATTTCGGATTTTGTTTCCTAATCAAAGTAGGATAATTTTGTGCTATCATGATTATATTGATTAGGGAAAGAAGAAAAAATTTATGTTTTGAGAATGATTATTGTGGAGATTGGTTGTCATTACCTAACACGTTTTTTTGCCTATTTTCGTGCCCCATTCATGCATTGTTTCCTTATGCATTACTTCCTTATTGTTTGAATGAGGTGCACACTTTATGGTTTTTTTTCATACGTCAGATTGTGCTAACGTATGGAAAGATTGTGGCTATGTGGAATGAATGATTGCTGATTTTATTTACTGCCTTATTGAGAGATGAGCGTAGTTTCATTCATTTATTTCCATTTGCAATAGCTATCGCAATGGGCTGTAATATTTATGGACTGTAATATTTATGGACTGTAATAATTATGGACTGTGGAATGTTTATTGCCCTGAGGAGACGAGGGACTCCTTTATTTTTTATTATTGCGATATTATTGCTATAAGACTCATGCAGGTTCCCGTCGACGAGGCTAAATCCCTAATGGGGATCATTAGCTCGATATGGAAGTAATGTAGTAATCATATCTGTGTGATGTTGATTGTTTTTTTGAAAACTGTTTTTGGGAACTCGCGTGCCTAGTGGGAGTTGCAAGGTTGAAGTGTTTTGTGTAAACCACCTTGCAACCGGCGGCAAATATTTTTTTTATTTGCTGATTTACCATGATTTAAAACGTTTTTTTTTGGGTCACTAAATCATGATGGAGCTCAATATCTATATTAGTAAAATGGCTTTCTTAACTATTGCATGAGGATTTGATCGAATGCTATATGTTTTCTTTTGGTCAAACTACTATAGCTATTAAGTCAGTTTATTTTTTTATGACTATTGTAGCTCGTTATATTTTATGCTACAACTCATGTATCGCTATGTATTTTGATTGTCCTAGATTATTTATGGCTGCTTCCAAAAGCATTGTCGCTGATCTGACTCGAGGAGATAAACTCAATGAAAGAAATTACGATATGTCGCATCGTAAAATTGAGTATCTCTTAGAGGATCAGGACATGTTAGAAAACATAAACCAATCTATGTCTCCCCCCGAGGAGGGGAATACTGCGCAACATCGCAGAAACTTGGATGTTTATAATGCATGGAAAAAGAAAGACTGAATTGCTCGAATCACAATTCTATGTTCAATGTGGGACGATCTGTTACTGCGGTTCGAAAAGTTTCGAACTGCAAAGGCCTTGTGGGAAGCTGTGAAGTTTCAGTACGGAGTGACCTCCGTCACAAGGGCCTGTCAGCTTGGGCTTATGTTTCATGGGTATAAAATGCGCCAAGGTCACACAATGAGGCAGCATATTACTGCAATGTCAAACATGATTAGCGAGCTGAGCGCTGCCGGTCGTGCTAAGACCGATGAGCAGCAAGTGTCTACTCTCATCAGATCGTTGCGTTCAAAGAATTGGGAGCATATGAAGGTCCATCTGACTCATGCTGATGACATCAGGACATTTGACCAGGCCGCAAAACACCTAGAGCTGGAGGAGGACCGCATGCTTGCGGAAGCCCCTCTAACTGAAGTATTTGCTACTGAGGCTGGCGCTCCTCGGAGGAGTGCAGGTTTTAAGCGCAAAAGAGATAGAGCTCAGGGTTTTAAAGGCAAGAAGGGTGCAAATGCAGACAAAACAGAAAACAAAGCTGGAAAGAAATGACCTCGAGGATCTAGAGGTGGGAAAGATAAGTCTAATGTGACTTGTTTTAACTGCCGAAAGACTGGACATTTTGCTCGTGATTGCACTGAGCAAAAGGTAATTACTATGTGTAATCCCTCGAACTGTAACGTGACTAGTTCTGTGATGCTCACTGATCATTCTCCTGTGTGGATTGTGGATTCAGGTGCCACGGACCACGTAACAAAGGATCGTTCTGCCTTCGTGGAATATCGCCGTGTTCCAAGTGGGATGCAAATAAACATGGCAAACAACACTAGCATTGAAGTTCTTGGAGTTGGCACATGCAAAGTGGCTTTGCGAAGTGGCCGGATCCTATTACATCACGACGTGTTGTATGCACCAGCTATACGGCGAAATATTATTTCTGTTGTTGTCTTGATGAGACATGGTTTTAAAGTTGTTTTTGAGAACAATGATATGGGTTTATACCTTTCTAACATTTATTATGGACGTGCTTTTTCTTTCTGACGGTTTTATTGTGTTGGACGCAATTTATGATTTCAATCATAATACTAGTGCCTTTATGAGCCAAAGTTCCATGAATAATGATTCAGTTATGTGGTATGCTAGACTAGGTCACATTGGTGTTGACCGGATGAACAGGTTGGCAAAGGAGGGGGTATTAGCAGAATGCTCCAAATTTGTATTGCCGACCTGTGAACCTTGTCTAGCTGGAAAGGCAACTAGAAAACCGTTCGGAAAAGCCATTAGGGCTGCTTCTCCTTTAGAACTAATTCAATCAGATATTTGTGGACCTTTGAATGTGCGTACTAGACATGGACAAAGTTACTTCATCACATTCATTGATGACTTCACTAGATATGGTCATATTTATCTTATTTCTCACAAGTCAGAAGCTCTAGAATGTTTTAATAAATTCATGAGCTTAGTTGAGAATCAGTTGGATAATAATATAAAAACTCTTAGAACGGATAGAGGTGGTGAGTATCTCTCCATAATGTTCAAGGAGTTATGTGATGAAAAGGGGATATCTTGACAAGTCACTATGCCTTATACTCCTCAGCAAAATGGTGTTGCCGAGAGAAGGAATAGAATGTTGCTAGACATGGTTAGATCCATGATGGCGCATGCGAGCTTGCCAATTTCGTTTTGGGGAGATGCTCTAGTGACTGCTGCCTATATCCTCAATAGAGTTCCAACAAAATCGGTTCCCTCAACTCCATATGAGTTATGGACAGGACGGAAGCCTGATTGTAGTCTGCTGCATCCTTGGGGATGCGTGGCATACATTCATTCTACTAGTCACCAATATGGAAAACTAGGACCTAGAGGGAAAAAGTGTATCTTTGTAAAATACAGTAATCTCTCCAAAGGTTATGTTTTTATCGGGTTAGACGAGAATGAAAGAATGACGGAACTGGAGTCTAGGGATGCCACATTCTTGGAAAATGTTTTTCCAACTCTTGCTGGAGCAATCAAAGAGTCCGTGGACTTCTTTGAACAACAAGATGAGGACATTGCCACTCCACGGGATCAGTATCTGGAAGTTGAACATGAGGTTACACCAGTCAATCCTAGTAGGAGCAGCAATGCTGAGGTTCCGATAGCTCTCACGGAGGATGAGCCATCAGATACCCATCTGCGTCAAAGTAAACGCGGGCTCATTCCTCGTAGGCGGTTTCACTTAGAGGAAGAGGCCCTCATGATAGCTTAAGAAGAAATTGATTATGAATCATCTGGGATGACAGTAATCGATGAGCAAGAAACGGAGACCTTGAAAGAGGCTTTGGAAGGTCCAAATGCGAGAGAGTGGTTAGAAGCTATAAAGGAAGAGTTGGAGTCGATGAAAGTTAATCGAGTCTGGGACTTGGTCGACTTACCGCCGAACCGAAAGGCCATTGGGGCCAAGTGGATCCTCAAGATTAAGAGGAAGGCAGATGGATCTATTGATAGATTCAAGGCTAGACTGGTAGCTAAAGGCTACACCCAAAGAGAAGGTGTGGATTTTGAGGAAACATTTTCACCCGTGGTTAGGTTTGCCTCCATCCGCCTTCTACTAGCTATTGTAGCTCAGATGGACTTAGAGCTTTACCAAATGGATGTAAAGACTGCTTTTCTCAATGGAGAACTTGAGGAGGAGATCTATATGGATCAACCTCAAGGTTTTGAAGTCAAACGACAAGAGCGCAAAGTATGCAAGCTCAATAAGTCCTTATATGGCTTAAAACAAGCGTCTGGACAGTGCAACATTCGCTTCCATCAAGCTATATCAGAGAATACGTTCTCTATGCTTGAGGAAGATCACTGTGTGTACGTTAAGAGATCCAATGGTAAATTTGTCATTCTGACCTAGTATGTTGATGACATACTCATGGCTGGCAATAGCAAAGAGTTTTTGAAATCCACTAAAGAGTGGTTGTCCTCCACATTTGATATGAAGGACATGGGTGAAGCTAGCTACGTCCTTGGTGTCAAGATTGTTAGAGATAGGTCCAAGAGACTTCTGGGATTGTCTCAAGAGACTTATATTAACAACATCTTAAAGAAATACCATATGGACAAATGCAAACCAATCGACACTCCTGTTGAGAAGGGTTTGCACTTAAGCCTTGATAAGCATCCTGAGACTCCTGAAGAGAAGGTCAAAATGAGCAAGGTTCCATACTCCAATGCTGTGGGAAGCCTTATGTACGCTATGATGTGTACTAGGCCAGACATTTCTTATGTTGTGGGCATGGTGAGTCGATACCAGTCCAACCCAAGCATGGAGCACGGGAAGGCGGTCAAGAGAATCATGAGATACCTCAGAGGAACGAGTAACTACATGCAAGCATCAGATCTCCGCCTGATTGGCTATAGTGACGCCGATTGGGCTGGAGACATTGATGAAAGGAAGTCTACCTCTGGTTATGCTTTCTTGCTGGCTAATGGGGCCATCTCATGGTCCAGCAAGAAGCAAACTTGTATAGCCCTGTCGACTATGGAAGCAGAGTATGTTGCATGCTCTGCAGCAGTACAGGACGCAGTTTGGTTGAGGAGGTTCTTACAACACACTGGGCTTGTAGAGACATCTGATGAGCCTGTTGTTGTCTATTGTGACAGCATGGCTGCCCTTTGTTATGTGAAAGACCCCAAATATCATGGAAAGACCAAACATATACAGGTTAGGTATCATTTTGTGAAGAACATCATAGCGAGAAAGGAAGTTGTGTTAAGACATGTATCTACTAGTCTTATGGTAGCTGACCCTCTTACAAAGGCTATAGCTAAGGACTCGTTTGTGTCTCATGTGAAGTCCTTAGGCTTACGCAGACTTTGATGTATTGGCATGTCTAACTTCCTTTTATGAGTGATTGTGTTTTTCCTTTCAACTATATCTGTTTGATTGATGTAGTTGTTCTAGCATAAAATATTATTCTGTCAATAGGCTGAAGAATTCTTACTCACACGAGCATTCGCCTCTGGCGCTTTTGATAGCGAGCAGAGATGAGACTGATCATGAAGAGATCTTGTATGATAGATCCAGAGTAGTTCATGATAGGACAGTCGCCTTGATTAGGAATCAAGATGAGATCCTCTATGTTGGTGAGGATTGACATGAATGTTCCCACGATTCATGTGACCTATAGAAGAGTGCGAGTGATGCATTGCATACATTGCATCATATGTCTTTCATTTAGATTGAATGCATTGCATACATTGCATCATTTAGATTCTATGTTGGCGAGGATTGACATGAATGTTCCCACGATTCATGTGACCTACTAAGGTATGTGTTTAGTCCTATTTACAGAATACAGGGACCTGAATGCAAATTACCCACATCCCGAGCATAAACGCATGCAAAAGACTCATTTCTATCATAAAGACCAAGCTCAAGATTATCGGGTTACAAATGGAAATGTATCCAAGCATAAAAGCATTCAAGATCTAATTACAAAAAGAACAAGGACTTAAGCACAAAAGTAGTCGGGGACATAATTGCAAGAAGCCAAGGACCTAATTGCAATTCACGAGTTATTATGGAGAAAATCTAAAGAAAAATCAATGTAGATCTCCAAATATATAAAGGAATTAATCCGGAGCTCAAAAGAATGGAAAGAATCAATCCAGACGCGCAAAGGAGGATCAAATCATACCATAAACATTCAACCAAAATCTGGACCTAATCAGAGCATGATTTGCGGCGATTCCGCCGCAAATCACACATACCATGCGGCGTTTCCGCCGCACCAGAGTCGATCCGTGTGCTCAAATTTTGTCCAGTCGTGTCTGGACACGTGTACTTTCCAATTTTATACTTAGGTCCCTTGTAGCAACTATAAATAAGCCCCGAGAACGATGTGAAAAGGGTCTTGGTCTTGGTTCTTAGTCTTAGACCTAGTCCTAGCTTGTAGTTTTTAATTCTTAGTCTTAGTTTTGTATTCTTCTTTTTAGTAATAAAATTCTGTCTTTTATTTCTTGTTTTAGTTTTCTTTTGTAATTCCTCTAGGACCCATTCTTCCTCCCACTATGAGTTTCTAACTCTTTCCAAAGGGTGGAGGTGACGGATTTAGGGTGAAGAGAAGAGAATAAATGTTATTATTTTAAGTTCGTGATTAGTATATTTTGATTACTTGAGTTTATGTTAAATCATTTATCATGTAATGCTTCATAACTAACATGATTTATTATAAGTTTCTGAATTCTCTAATCTAAATCCTATGTTTAAACCTCCACCCGACGGAATTCACCTCTTTGTTCTTGTTTTAGTTTTATTTGTTCTTGTTTCTTGCTTTAGATAATAAAAACCAAAAATCCCAAAAACCAAATTTATTCTTCTCTCCTCCTTTCCCCCAATCGTAAATCACACAAATAACAAATCTCTCCCCCCATGTGTTCGACCCGTATTTGCCACGTCTTCATTGACGTCGTGCACTTGCGGTATAAATTTAAAATTCACATCAAGTTTTTGGCGCCGTTGCCGGGGAGGCGACGCAGATTTTGTTTATTTTTGTGATTTCGATTTTATTCTGTTTATCTTGTGCGCAATCTAAGTGTTTGGATTTGTGTTTCAGGAGACAACAGAGTGCGCGGAGAAATCCGAGCACATTTTGAGATAAACGAGCCGCGAAATCGCCGCACCTATAGAGCCACTTGCGGCGAATCTGCCGCACACTTGGAGCTGCTAGGCTTCAAATTTTTCTGGGGTTAGCACCATCTCTGGGTGGACGCATAGAGCATCTGGAAATTTCGAGAGCGGGCGGTGAACCCGACTGAGCGTGCTTAGGTAACTTTTGTTGCCTCTTTCCTCGTAATTTCTAGTTTCAAAAATAATTCCTTTTATTAGAATTGCACGTGTTAGGGCAAAATTTCATAATTTGCAATAATTCAACTCTGACCTAAAATTGGCAAAATTAGAAAGGTCTTAGTGCATGCATCATTTAGTGTTTTATTTGCATTATTCTTGCTAAATTTTTGCAAATTAATTTTTGTTGAAGAGTGCTGGAGTCAAGGTACGTGCACGAGTTTTATCGATTGCATTTAAGCATATAATTTAGTTTGCATACAACCTTGCAATTGCCCCCCACTAATGACCATTGTTTTACTATCTTTGCTAGATTTAAGTTAAACTATCTTAAGGGCAACTCCGTAGGCAAAGATACGGTGGGGATTTCACCACCCTTCCGTAGCCCGCAAATCACAATCCTAAAGTGTCACCCAAGCCTTAAATTAAAATCAATTAGACATTGACCCGTAAGGACTCGGACTCAATTAAGGAGAAGAATTGGTTTGACTTGCTATGACCTGAAGCCGGTCGAATTTAAGTTGGTGTCTAGAAAGTGTTTTTGTGTTGACGTAAGTCTTCCAAGCGAAGTGGTTGTCTAATTGGCACCGACTCTATCGGAAGCGCCCCCACTAGCTATACACTGCCTGGCCAATTTGGTTTGATTAGTGAGGGAGGTGAATCAAGCAAATCAATTCGACTCAACCAGTTAGGAGTTGTCTAAGTGACACTAGGTCTAGGATTGTTTGAACCGTGCTTGTTTGGGAAACTTCTAACCGACCCTTTTTTCTATCTTTAGACTTAAGTTTCCTTTCTCTTCTGAGTCATCTTCTTCTCACCTACTTATATGTTCTAGTCTCCTCCCCTTTACACTCTCTATTAGCATTTTAGGGTCGAGTCGAGAACTTGTGCTTGCTTAGCCTCATAAGGGTAAGAGTACTTGACTCAAGAGTGTTTTGATGGATGGTTACATGAGCAACCATCCATATCATTGTTGGGACCAGGACAATGCTTCCTGGTATTCTAAAACCATGCAACCTGGGGTGGCTCAGACTAACACCCCATATGGTTGGGACAATCCTAATTGTATGACTGAGCAATCTTCATATTGGGGTAACATGAGAGAGGCACCGACTGCTAGACCACAATCTAGTTATGTTGGATCATATGCTGGTCAACGAACTGACACATTACAACAAACTTTTGCCTCCTTCATGCGTTGGGCTGACAACATGAGTGCACCGGTGGCTCCAGTAGCCGTACCGTGCGACTGTTGCGGGTTGAGTGGTCATGTTATCAGGGAATGTCCTTATGTTCCCCCAGAGCCTGAGTATGAGCATACCTTTTCCCAGAATGCTCGATATGACCGTTACACATCCGCATATAACCCAACAGTGATGGATTCGTGGGGAAACAATTCATATCCAAATTCTTATACGTCATTTTCGCCCCAATATCATTCTCCCGAATACCCAGAACTCTACTAACAGCCCATTTCAAATCATTGGACTTATCCTCAGTCTACCAACACCCAACCTAAAAATGTCCCGAGTTCTGACTCGAACCTCATAGTTGACCACATACCTGATACCTTGGAACAAGCTTTCCATACGTTCATGACAACTACTCAACAGTCCGTAGACAATATGGTACTGCAATTGAGTCAAATGTCGCAGCAATTAAGTGAGGAAAGTAACTTTTCGTGTCAACATGAGGACTGATCTTTTAGTATCGAACCACCACCACATTCACAAATTCAAAGCACAATCTTCCAAAGTCAAATTCCTAGTCGGTCTGAGGGACTTGGGATTTCAATTCACGATCACTTAGTGGAGGATTCGATTTATATTGAGAAAAACATGGACCAATTTCATTATGAGTCGGCACAGGATTGTGTCCTATCTTCTTGTCCCGTGGCCCTTGAGCCACATGATCTTCATGTTGCATCTCTTAAGGACTCAGCTCTGGTGGAGCAAGATCTCCCAAGTACCCTCAATTTCAAACAACCTGATGAGAGTCTGCCTCTCACCATTGTTCCTGATCATCTTGGAAATGATGGAACATCAAACAACTACATAGCTCATGAGGGTATTAGAAGTTCCTTAGAAGATACATTGGGTATGAGACCCATTTTATGTTCGCCTGGTGAGTCGGACTTGCCTGACAAGGCTCTTGACCTCGCTCCGACGCACCAGCCAGTTGGTTGGAGAGTTTGGATTGACGATCATAACTTCAGCACCGCAAAGGGAGAAACTCTTCTTCCGTTGCCCCTTATTTCCCAAACTCTCGAGAGGTTCAAGCTCTTTCAGTTTGATCCTTTGAATGAGACGCCTTTGCGTCCAATTTATTAACCTCTCATTTCATCTTGTGCTCCTTGTGAAGGGGGCCCATGCATGAATATTCTGGCCCCACGTGGTGTCTTGTTCCCTTTTGATGTCTTTTGACAAATGAAGATGGGAACTTATGTTTGTACATAGTTATATATGTATAACAATAAAAAAACCATCTGTTGTATTTATCCATTCTTTAGCATCTCACAGGTTTTGTCCATCAACATAGCCATGAACCTTCCTTTGTACTTCACGTTGGTGAGATCTTTTCCTTTTTCATGCATAAATCCATGTAGTATCTTGCTCACATTCATTGAGGACAATGCATGATTTAGGTGTGGGGGGTGTTTATGTATATATCTATGTATATATCTGTTCTTTTATTAAAATAAAAAATTTTAAAAAAAATTTAAAAAAACTCAATGTTTCATAACATAGCTTAAGATTGAACTACTAAAACCCGAGCACAAATTGCATTGAATTTTTGTTCCTTATTGTATAGTTCTGCTTGTACAAACTATGACATAAATCTAAGTTCCAAAGAAATAACTCATTTCCCTTTAAGACATGTATGCACTTAAATTGGATGAATCAAATCTTTGAAGTGGTTGATAAAAAGCAGAGGTTGAGGAAAATATACCAGGAAGTGTGGACTTCTAATAACAATTAAGCCTTGAGGAAAATAAAAGTAAATAATAATAATAATAATAATAATAAAGGAATAAAGGAATAATGTGAGGAAAACACAATTTGCAAAATGATTACAAAAGCCCAAGCCTTCGAGTCACTGGTCCGTAGGGGTATCTTAAAACCCGGTAACTTGAGTCTACCAGCTCAGGATTATCGACCAAACTCGCTACACGAATGCAAAAAGGGTAAAAGTGTCAAAAAGCAAATGTGTTGAAATCACGGAAGAAGAAAAAAAAATATATAATACTTTAATCTACTCAAGGCCCAAAGCTAAAAGAATGATCCATGCCATGGTTGATCCGAATGATACTTCACCACCAGAGGAGGCGTGCAAAATAATTTAAGTGATAATATGTGTAGAAGGGTTAGTGGTGTGAATGTTGGAGGAACAAAGACCAAGTCAAATATTTTATGAGTTAGACTTATATAATAAGCATGCAAGAATTCTCAGTGAGATGTATAAGGTTGAGGTAGGTATATTGAGAACTATTAATGAAATGATCATTTAAGACTTTGTGGGTGTGTCAACTGAAAACCCTCACGAGACAAAACTCGTCCTCTAAGGAAACTCAGAGGTTTAAAGGCTTGTTGCACATGCTAAGTGTTGGCTTTTTGGCCTTAATCTATGTTTTGATGATTTAATTAACCTAATCTTAATTATGATGATGTAGAGTAGCACACATATTGCATTGCATGTATATTGTATTGTGCTAACCTCTACAGGTGATCAAGACTCAAGAAAGAAGGAAATGAAGTCAAGACATGTAATTAAAGCTAAATCGAAGACATGTAATCTTGATTTATTTTGAGTCTTAGGAACATGTGTAAATTGAGCATACAAGAGTTAAAAACATATCACAAACACACTAGGTTCCTTAGAGAAGTCACACACAAAATTTCACCTCATTTGGACTTCATTAGATCACCCAAACCTTAGTCGGAAATCACTTATAAACTTAAACCCAGATTTCATGTGTGAACCGGTCGACCGAACCAGTTCTCAGTTCGACCGGTTTATAACAGACTCTCCACAGTGATTTTACCGAACTCTACCGGTCGACCGGTTCTACCTTTTCGGTCGACCGATCCCGGATTTTAATATGGCCGTTTTTCTTGTCGTATTCCTATAACGGTCGTATTCGTATAAAACAAACTTAACCCCAAAATACATTCGGTAACCGGTCGAACGAAGACCTTGTTTCGGTCGACCGGTTGAACACATTTTCAGAAACCAAATTCCCTGCTATCGGTCGACACATTTCTCGTTCGACCGATTGACCTTTGTCTCAACCGAATCCCCTTTTCGGTCGACCGCTCCATACTTTGGTTCGACCGATTCACTTAAGTAGAGTTAAGTTCTAGCTCGTTTGTCCGACCGAATATTCTTTTGTTCGACCGTTCTCCTTGAAATCAAGTGAACGGTCGACCGGTTTAGTAGTTTCGGTCGACCGGTTCTGGACAGATTTGCAGCCCGATTTTCTGCTTTGTGTATCTTGCACAAAACCCAATCAAATCTATCCCCAACGGCTAGAATACCTTAGGAGCTTATAAATAGAGGATCAAGACTTGTTGTTAACACAACTCTCCAACTCCAATTGTCCCAATACATTAGAGAGAAACCTCAATCCTCAAAGCTCCCAATTCTACACTCTTTAAGCCTAAACTTCACACACTTGATCATATACTCATCCTACTCAAAGTGTGCTCAATTAGAGAGTGAATCCCACTCAGTTACAAGTGTTGTCAAAAGAAGCAAGGACTTCGGTGAAAGCCCGAAGTGTCCCTCTCGGATTGTGAGAGGAAGAATTCAAGCAAGCGAGGGTTGTTCGCGTTGCTTGTGGTGTAAAGGCGTTCTCTCCCGGCCCGGAACGGGGAGTGGTTAGTGAAGACGTAGGCGGAGCTCGCGGAGTCGAGCGGAGTCTACAAGAGAGGACTAGGACCCGGGTGGGGTGCCGAACCTCTATAAAAACGCCGAGTCTCTTTGTGGTTTGCATTGTCTTTCCTTCTCTACTTGTTTGTTTATTCCGCTGCGCATTTGTTTGCTTAATCAAGTAGAAAATTAGGGATTAGATTAAAAGTGATTAGTGGACCCATAACCCACACGATCCTACATTTGGTATCAGAGCCTTGTTAGCTAAATTCTCATACTTAATCGTATTTTTTAGCATGGCTTCTACATCATCTAATCACATAGAAGGATTATGCACCACTAGACCTCCTTTGCTTAATGGGTCAAACTATGATTATTGGAAAAATAGGATGAAAATCTTCTTAATATCAAATGACCTTAAGTATTGGGTGTTTCTCCAAAATCCATACACACCACCAAATGAAGATGAATTAGATTCACTCACTAGGCCCAAAATGAAACAAATTGAGATGAACTCAAAGATAATGAACATTCTATATTGTGGGCTAAATGAGGGTGAATACAATAGAATTAGGGGTTGTATTAGTGCATATGAAATATGGCATAGATTGCAAATGCATCATGAGGGGGATAGCAAAACTAAGGAAACCCGCATTAGTCTCCTCATGCATAAATATGAGATTTTTTCTATGCATATCGGTGAGAACATAAGCGAAATGAACACTCGCTTCACCGATATCACTAACTCTCTTTTGGTTCTTGGAAGAAGATTAAATGAAGGAGAGATGACAAGGAAATTCCTCCGGTCGTTAAGCCACGATTGGGAAGATAAAGTGGTTGCAATTGAAGAAGCACACGATCTTTCCCAACTCAAAATGGAGGAATTAATTGGAAACTTGATGGCTTATGAACTTCAAATCAATCATCGGAAGGAGAATGAAGCCACCAAGAAGATATCTACCTTGGCATTACATGCAAATCTTGATGAGCCAAGGAGAGTGGAAGAAGAGGACATTGAGGTCTTAGCCAAAGATTTCTTTAAATACCTCAAGAGAGATAAGGGAGAAAAGAATGAAAGAAGAGGTAGAAGAAGTGAGAAAAGAGAAAAAGAAAAAGAGAGGGAGGAGAGTGAAAATGAGAGGAGAGAAGGGGAGAAGAAAAAGGAGAGAAGGGAGAGGAGAAAAGAAAAGGAGAAAAGTAAGAGAAAAGAGAAGAGGTTGGAAGCTCACAAGGCTACTTGGGACGATTCATCGTCTTCATCGTCATCCAAATCAACCACACCTTCATCAACAAAGGAATATGCACATATGTGCTACATGGCAATTCAAGATGAAGGAAGTAAGGTATCCTCTAACTCTTACTCTAGTAGATCACATTCTTGCTCATCTAAATCATATGTTAGTGATAGTTCATGTTCTAAAGATGAATCATATACACATGATGAGCTACAAAATGCATTTCATGATTTAGTTAAACAATATGAGATCATTTGTGAAAAGAACAAAAATGCTAGAAAAACTATAAATGATCTCAAATGCCAAATTGAATTAATCATGAATGAAAAGAATGAGGTGATTGCTAGACTTGAATCAAATGAATCATCACTTGCTAGTCTAAGTAAAACACCCATTATTGATGAACATGTAGATCTTAAAGCTTCAAATATGCAATTAAGAAAAGATCTTGAAATGTTCACTAAAGGAACAAAAATGCTTGATATGCTTTTGAGTAGTGAAAGACAATCATTAGCTAAACATGGTTTAGGATACAATGTGCATTTGAAAAACCATGTATCTCATACTACTTTAAATGGCAAGCATTTATTTGTTAAATCTAGTTCCTCAAGTGTGTGGGCACCCAAAACCAAAATGGTTTGGATTCCCAAAACTAACATTCAAGGACCCAAAGTTGTTTGGGTACCTAAATCTACACTTGTAGGAGCTTGAGGAGGAAATTGGTGGTGACCGGGTGAGCCAAAGCGTCGAATTCGAATCCGGTTGCATCACCAAATGAGATTGGAGCTAATCAAGATTCAAGTTTGGTATAAATTTCTATCCTTGAAATTTCTGAAAATTTAGCTCTAATCTAATTTATATGCTCAATTGTCATATCTTTATAAGTTCAATTCATTGAAAATCATTATCCCTATTCATTGCAAATCATTTATCACATCCATTGATTCTAAATGTCAAATTTTAAATGGATGTTAGAATAAGGCTTAAGTTGAAACTTAAATGAACTTAACTTGAATCATACTCATTGTTTCCATTTAGCCTTATTGATAGGGGGAGCTTAAATGTTATATCTTTTAATGAAGTGCAAAATTTAGGGGGAGCAACTTCATTATAAGACATCCAAATTCTAAGCTTAAAGTCTTAAATAATTATTAATTTTGATGGATGTCAAAGGGGGAGAGATAATTAAGGGGGTAACTTGGAATTTGGCATAAAATTGAACAAAAACTATGCACATCCATAGGGGGAGCATTAATATGCATAGTTTACATATACAAATTCCATGTATTTAGATAGAATTAAGATATAGGTTGCCATCATCAAAAAGGGGGAGATTGTTGGCTTTTTGGCCTTAATCTATGTTTTGATGATTTAATTAACCTAATCTTAATTATGATGATGTAGAGTAGCACACATATTGCATTGCATGTATATTGTATTGTGCTAACCTCTACAGGTGATCAAGACTCAAGAAAGAAGGAAATGAAGTCAAGACATGTAATTAAAGCTAAATCGAAGACATGTAATCTTGATTTATTTTGAGTCTTAGGAACATGTGTAAATTGAGCATACAAGAGTTAAAAACATATCACAAACACACTAGGTTCCTTAGAGAAGTCACACACAAAATTTCACCTCATTTGGACTTCATTAGATCACCCAAACCTTAGTCGGAAATCACTTATAAACTTAAACCCAGATTTCATGTGTGAACCGGTCGACCGAACCAGTTCTCAGTTCGACCGGTTTATAACAGACTCTCCACAGTGATTTTACCGAACTCTACCGGTCGACCGGTTCTACCTTTTCGGTCGACCGATCCCGGATTTTAATATGGCCGTTTTTCTTGTCGTATTCCTATAACGGTCGTATTCGTATAAAACAAACTTAACCCCAAAATACATTCGGTAACCGGTCGAACGAAGACCTTGTTTCGGTCGACCGGTTGAACACATTTTCAGAAACCAAATTCCCTGCTATCGGTCGACACATTTCTCGTTCGACCGATTGACCTTTGTCTCAACCGAATCCCCTTTTCGGTCGACCGCTCCATACTTTGGTTCGACCGATTCACTTAAGTAGAGTTAAGTTCTAGCTCGTTTGTCCGACCGAATATTCTTTTGTTCGACCGTTCTCCTTGAAATCAAGTGAACGGTCGACCGGTTTAGTAGTTTCGGTCGACCGGTTCTGGACAGATTTGCAGCCCGATTTTCTGCTTTGTGTATATTGCACAAAACCCAATCAAATCTATCCCCAACGGCTAGAATACCTTAGGAGCTTATAAATAGAGGATCAAGACTTGTTGTTAACACAACTCTCCAACTCCAATTGTCCCAATACATTAGAGAGAAACCTCAATCCTCAAAGCTCCCAATTCTACACTCTTTAAGCCTAAACTTCACACACTTGATCATATACTCATCCTACTCAAAGTGTGCTCAATTAGAGAGTGAATCCCACTCAGTTACAAGTGTTGTCAAAAGAAGCAAGGACTTCGGTGAAAGCCCGAAGTGTCCCTCTCGGATTGTGAGAGGAAGAATTCAAGCAAGCGAGGGTTGTTCGCGTTGCTTGTGGTGTAAAGGCGTTCTCTCCCGGCCCGGAACGGGGAGTGGTTAGTGAAGACGTAGGCGGAGCTCGCGGAGTCGAGCGGAGTCTACAAGAGAGGACTAGGACCCGGGTGGGGTGCCGAACCTCTATAAAAACGCCGAGTCTCTTTGTGGTTTGCATTGTCTTTCCTTCTCTACTTGTTTGTTTATTCCGCTGCGCATTTGTTTGCTTAATCAAGTAGAAAATTAGGGATTAGATTAAAAGTGATTAGTGGACCCATAACCCACACGATCCTACACTAAGTGCAACCGTGATTCCTACGAAAGTGTGTTAGGATTTCCATGTTTTCATTTCTCTTATGTTCTGTTTTGCTAGGGACTAGCAAAATCTAGGTGTGGGGGTATTTGATGCATTGCATACATTACATCATATGTCTTTCATTTAGATTGATTTTATGTCAATAAATGCTACTAAGGTATGTGTTTGGTCCTATTTACAGAATACAGGGACCTGAATGCAAATTACCCACACCCCGAGCATAAACGCATGCAAAAGACTCATTTCTATCATAAAGACCAAGCTCAAGATTATCGGGTTACAAATGGAAATGTATCCAAGCATAAAAGCATTCAAGATCTAATTACAAAAAGAACAAGGACTTAAGCACAAAAGTAGTCGGGGACATAATTGCAATTCACGAGTTATTATGGAGAAAATCTAAAGAAAAATCAATGTAGATCTCCAAATATATAAAGGAATTAATCCGGAGCTCAAAAAAATGGAAAGAATCAATCCAGACGCGCAAAAGAGGATCAAATCATACCATAAACATTCAACCAAAATCTGGACCTAATCAGAGATGTATATATCAGGGATGTATACATATGTGTCAGGGACACATGAAGAGGTGACACATTGCCATCTTATGATTGTATGTGTCGGGGATATATACGTATGTGTCAGGGACACAAAAGAAGATGACGTGTAATCCCCCATCTTATCTTTTATGGGACAACCCCTCCTTAGTAGCGTTTTGGAGTCCTAATCTAGCAATCAACTCTCCAAACAAACGCGCAACTCACACTTGTTGCAATGCACTTCCTACTAACTAATGCATGTTCATACGAAATGCATGAATGAGAGTAGAAGGTGCGTACCTCACGCCAGCTCTCAGCAACAGAAAATAAAGCTAAGATAAAAGACAATCTAAATGCCTAAGTCACATACATGATGCATGAGCAAAACAAAAAGAATGCCTAATCTTTTGCTTTGAGTTTTAGGGTCCAAGTTGCTTAAGGGAAGTTGATTATTAATCTGGGAGCAATCTAAGAGTCAGAACATGCACAAATGGAGTCCCAGATTACTATATCAAATAGGGTAACAACACTAAAAAAAAGAAGGTGAACTGAGCTCACCAGACCGCTGATTGGCGGTCGGAAGTGCCCAGTTAGCCTTGAATTTTTTCCATAAGCCTTCCCTTGCTATTCCCAGTCTCCCGAAACAAAGAAAAACTACAAAACACTAATTAAATCCACTCGAATCGTCCAAACAAGAGTCTGGAGTGGCACCTCCCCCGGCAACGGTGCCAAAAACTTGTTGAACGTTTTAATTAAACCGCAAGTACACGGCCGCGATGAAGCGGTGGCAAGTACGGGTCGTCCTCAGGGAGGTGAGTAGCCTCTTGCTTGTACGAAATCAAGTGGCAAAAATAGGGGGAGAAAGATGTTTATGCTACTCTACTCTATACTACGCTAAGAAGTAGGAAATGCGAAAGGAAGAACCAAACAATGAAATAATAACTAAGCTAAGAACAAAGGAAGAATGCTGGAATACAGAAATGGGAAAACGCCTAAGGGGTGGAGTGAGTGCACACATGCAAAGAGGTGGGTGTTGAACACATTCTTTAAGCACAAATAAAGGTGGTGTTATCATGCATAGGAAGTGTCTAAATGTTGTGGCAAAACCTATCAATCTATTCAGCAACTTAGTTGGTTAACATTTACATATGCAAGATGTTTATTTCAGAACCTAAACAAGCATGAGAGGTGTCTAATCATTTTGGCAAAACTCATCAAGTTATAAATTCTATCCTAAACAAGCAAGCATACACTCATGTTTTATCAACACATTGGAAATAAAGCATTCAATCCATTCTCATTTGCATGTATGTACATCTACTCCATCCCCCAAAGGGGATGGAACTACTCACTAAACATTACACTAATTATTAAACTAAACAAAGAAAGCATATTAACTAAGCTAATAAAACTAAATAAATGAGATTAAGCAAAGCAAAACAAGAAACATAAAACAAATAACATAATAAAGAAAACGTGTATTAAAATGACTCACATTAAAAGTAGCATCCTCCTACTTTAGTGTGTGCTACAAGGCCTCACTACTAGTAGGAAGAATAGCCACTTAAAATATGGAGTGATTACAATGGGACGTGAAGAGTTCTATTTATAGGCATGGAAAAAGCTAATCCAGGACAATCCCCCGATGTGGGACTAAACAAATACCAGAAATGGACTAAATACACACTAATACGTAACCCAGAGAAATCTTAGCGGATTTGGGCCAACAGTGACCGCCAATTAGCGGTCTTCGACCGCCAATTGGCGGTCTAAAAAGTCTGGATCCATCTGGAATTTGTGCTGGGCTTTGCTTAGTGTATTTGGTGGTCTTAGATGCATCTACGTCGTTTATTGGAGCTCCGACCCGAATCGAATTGCTAAAATACTCCCCATGATGGTGTGGAGTATTCTTTTTTGCTCTTAGGTCCTTCTGTCTTGCGTTCAGGTCCTTCACCCTTGCATCTTGGTCCCTAGATCTCACAATTCAGTCCTTTTTCCCAGCTTTTGGGTCCTTTTATGCTTCATGTCTTCAAACCTATTTATTCCTGAAAACTAAACATAAAACTCGTGACATAGCATTGTTTAGGTGAAAGATAATGGATATAAGATACAAATATGATCATGAAATGATGTCAATCAAATACCCACACACCTAACTTTTGCTAGTCCCGAGCAAAACAAAGAAAGAGAAAAGCATGCGAAAAATAAGAAATCCTAACTCACTTTCGTAGGAATCACGGTTGCACTTAGCACGTGCAACAAGCCGTTAAACCTCCTTGTTGCCAAGGAGGAGGAGTGTTGTCTCCTGAGGGTTTTCAGTGGATATACCCACAAAATCCAAACAAGATGCATTAATCAATCTAGCTACACGACTCGATGGACTCATATTGTCGATCATGGGACACCGTAATACTACGGGTCGACTCTATATATGTAATCGGTCCACACACTTAGCCTAATGAGTTATTCGTGAGAGTTAATTAAGGACTTAAGTGAAAGACATGGGCAACCTTAACTTCTGAATGTGATACAATGTGTAAAGTCCATTTTGGTTCTTATTTGACTCTTTTTTTTTCTTTTTTTTTCTTTGGAGCAGTTTATTGGTTGGTGTTTGATTCTCCCAGCGTCAGGTTTCGTGCATCATTGGCCATGAGGACTTACACTATCACGTACACCTTCCCCCAAATCTCCACATAGGGCGATCCCTACCACCCGTGTAACGGGAGTTCGGTCGGCGCATCCCAAGTCAGATGACTCGAAAGCACCAGGCACAAAGTCCCCTCAGACCTAGTTTCCCGAGTGATAGGAGTCGTGCGAGAAGAGAGAACACCCCTTATTTATTTAACTACATGGGAACCAAAACCCCTACACTTAAGTTTCACAAAAAGAGATTAAGGGTCATTGACTACGACAAACTTCCTTATACTAACATACACGAATTATTTGACTCACTAGGTTGAGGGTGGAGTTCTTTTAATGTTTGAGTGCTGAAACCCTGTGATTACACGACCCCGAGGGAAAACCAGGGTGCATCCTAACGACTCGATAAGACCTAAAGCCAGTAAACTAGAAATCCTAATGCATCAAGTTCAAGACAATTTTGGGAGCTTTGTTTTTACTTTGCCTCTCAACGGTTTTGCACATGCTAAGCACACGCAAAACCTACAAAAACATCTTCTTTCGCAAACACATGAAGATTTTGAAAGAAATGTGAAAATTTTAAAGCACTAGGCAAGCAAAAGAAGACAAGTCACCTAAGGATCATGGCAAGCAGATATATCGATATTAAATGCGGCACACTAACATGACCCTAAAACTACACACAAAAAGAAAACAAAATCAAAAGAAAAAGACTCGACTATGTACACACGTAAAACACCCCCCCCCCCCCCCGCACCTACGTCATGCATTGTCCTCAATGAATGTGAACATGATACTATATGTAGATATGCATGAAAAAGGAAAGATCTCACCAACATGAAGTACAAAGGGACGTTCAGGGTCATGTTGATGGACACAAACCCAAATTCCCTTAAAACCTGTGAGAAGCTGAAGAAGGCAGATAAATACGTGAAGAGATTAGGCCCAAGTACAAAAGGGTTGGGGCCCACAACAATCGATGCTCACTGAAGGAGTCTTTTATTACACACTTTTTTTCCTTTTTTTTCTTTTTTTTCTTTTTTTACATGATATATACATCAACCAAGATATTCTCGTAATCATTTGGTCAAGGAACATCAAATGAGAACATCAAGTTTTGAGGACCAGAGACTTGCCGAGATGGGCAAACTTCACTGGTACTCTGAGGTGTCATGAGGGGTGAAAGGTCAAAGCTCAAAGGCTCGAACCCCTCATGATATTGGTTGGGTGTGGGCAACAAAGAATGAACTTGTGTTGCCTCACTAGGGTTTAATTGCTCATCGAAGAAAACCCTCCAACCAATAGGCTGGTGCATCGGAATGAGTTCCTCAGGCTCATTCGATGGATGTAGCAGACTTGCATCACTAAGAATGGGGCTTCTCCCCAAGTCATCCAACAAGGACCTCCCACCATCATTTAGATCATCAAGCATAAGCTCGGTCATAGGTGGGTCCTTGTTGGAGTCAATATGAAGCTCAAATGGCTCAATGGCCATGAGACATGAGGTAGAGACAACTTCTCGTATAGGCATATGATGAGGTGTCTCACTCTCACTAGTACTCTCAACTGAATCATGCAACGAACACTCCCTTTGGACATTCATGTTCGAGGCCAGCTCACTCTGTTGCATTGCGAAGACAGGCAATGAGTTTTCGCTGGGCCCACGAACATTCTCAACGGGTTGCATTGGGGTTAGGGGTGTTCGTTGATTTTGTGGTGCTTTCTACAATTAGCGGATGAGATTTAGATTTAAAGGTTCATCCATGGGTTCATGTTGCCTACCAGAGTTGAAGACATGAAACTCGGCACTCATGTTACCGAATGACTTGGTCCACACATGCAATATGCGGCGTTTCCGCCGCCCAAGCTTCGATCCGTGTGCTCCAATTTCGTCCAGTCGTGTCTGGACACGTGTACTTTCCAATATTATACCTAGATCCCTTGTAGCAACTATAAATAGACCCGAGAACGATGTTAGAAGGGTCCTTAGTCTTTGGTGTTAGTTTTTATTCTTAATCTTAGTTTTGTAATCTTCTTTTCATTAATAAAATTCTGTCTTTTATTTCTTACTTTTAGTTTACTTTTGTAATGTCTCAAGGACCCCTTCTTCCTCCCTCTATGAGTTTCTAACTCCTTCCAAAGGGTGGAGGTGACGGATTTAGGGTGAAGAGAAGATGAATAAACTTATTATTTTAATTTCGTATTAGTATGTTTTGATTACTTGAGTTTATGTTAAATCATTTATCATGTAATACTTTATAACTAATGTGATTTATTATAAGTTTCAGAATTCTCTAATCTAAACCTTAAATCTAAACCTCCACCCGACGGAATTCACCTCTTTGTTCTTGTTTTAGTTTTAATTGTTCTTGTTCTTGCTTTAGATACTTAAAACCCAAAAATCTCAAAACCCAATTATTTCTTCTCTCCTTCTTCCCCTTAATCGAAAATCACACAATTAACAAGATCTCTCCCTCCTTGTGTTCGACCCGTATTTGCCACGTCTTCATTGACGCCGTGCACTTGCGGTATAAATTTAATTCTCATCATAAGGCCAAAAAGCCAACAATCTCCCCCTTAGTTGAATAAGAAATAGACCTCATTCTAATAAAATGAAACATTCTATTGTAGTTCTGTTCAGTCAGAACCAATTATTCTATAGTTTTACGGTGTTTTGCTTAGGTGCAGCACACATGTGTACTAATTGGCGATATGCAACCGAGTTTTTGGTGTTACCAGAGATGCACTTGTAAGTCAAACATATTTGCTCGTATGTACCTTTTGTAGGATTACGTGGCATATACTTGTGTAAATTTTTTTAACAAGCATTTAGTTTCGATTTTCATATTGGAAGAAAATCATACTCAAAAGGTTCTCTAAAACCTTTTCGAAGATCTGGATTCACGTTGCACTTGAATCACCTCAAAATTCCTCCAAGTGTTCACCAAACTCAAAACAAGATTTAGAGAGAAAGGAGTTAGCCAATCAATCTCTAATTCAAGGCTACAATCTAGCTAATTCCCCATTTGATGCTCCTGAGAATTTATTCTCTCAAACACTCAACTAACAAGGGAATTTTTGGATGGATTTGGTGGAGAAATATGGAGAGGAGAATGCTTCATTCATATATTAATAATGAAGAGAGGAGGGTCCTGTTTATAGGACTTCCTCAAGACCTATTCATGTGCAACCCACTTGCACATGATTACTTGTTAATAGCTCCTCTAATTCATTCATACTTCGACACGTAATCATCCCTTAACCTTCTCCAACCAATTTGGAACAAATCCAACCCACGATCAAAGAAATTCTCCTATTAATTCAGGCAAAACCGTACGCAATCTGTCAACTGAAATAGTCAACCGTTCGACCGATTGATTGCATATCGTCAATTTCGGTTGGACATGTAACCGGTCGACCGATTCACCACAACCAAAATCCATGGTTTTGGTCGAGCGACATGTCCAAATGGTCGAGCCCAAACGATTGACCATTTCTCCATCAGGAAAATCCCTCATTTTGGTCGAACCACGTTGGACAAACGGTCGACCAATTCTTAACCAAGTAAAGTACCTGATTTTGGTCGAACAAAGTTTGTTAAATGATCGACCGATTTGTTCGATTTATGCCTTTATCAATTTTTGGATTAATATGCAACAAAATCTCATTTTTGGGGTTTTAGAAAATTTATATTTTATAATGTTTAGGATCACATTATACTTTGTAACATATTATCATATATAATGTCAAACAATATACCCCATAATGTATTTACATCTCGTATAAATTTATTAATTATTCTAACCATGTCGTAATCATGACATATTTAATTTTAATATTTTACCACTTGTATTGCAATACATCATATAAAATGTAAAATCAAATTAGTTGCTTTCCAGTTCTGTGGTGTGACCTATAGGAGGATCTAAGTTATATTGGGGATGATATAAAACAAATTATATCACTAACTATAAGCGGTATCTAGCTACACATTATAGTTACCCAATTAACAAATATGTTTTGCTCACTCAAACCAAACATGATCCATTCAGTGATATTTAATATCACTGGTGTCTATCCCTTGCTTCATGATATTAAGAATATTATACAAAGTCGAATTATATCATCTTTGTAATATATATTCGTTTCTTGATCTCTCAAGCTAATCATAAATATGTATATACACGAGTTACATTGTGCACATATTAATTTCGCGCTATCAAGTGCCCAGCAATATTATCACTAAAGTCAAGAGGGCAATGATAATCTTTGGACATATCAACTTGTCATCACAAGTTACGTATAACCAACTAATACCTTTATCACTATACGTATTGATAGATTTTGATAACAATCAAATCATACACTCCTTATGTGAAAAGATATAGGTCTCATATCTTAGGATTCAAAGACACGATGAAACATTAATGACACAAACACAATTCCATAATATTTCATTTGTTAGGACAATTCAATATATGAAAGAAAAAAATTTCTATTTCATATACTCATGTTGTTAAATATTTGTAGAGCTACAATATCTCTCTTAACCAACAACAACAATCTTAACTTGGTAATTAATGTTGCATTGTTAATTACCATGATTGTGAATTACCTTTGATTTATGTAAAATATTATCTTTTACTGCTATACGGTTAAGGACCAGGAGTCTCTTCTTTAACACTTCCAAACGACGAATACATTAATCAAGGAACGAAATGTTCAATACATTCAATTCATAATAAAAGACATTTAAAAGTAAAACTTTTAGAACACATTCCTTTCACCTCTGCCTTAGTGGGTCCCACTCTGTCAGTGTTTCGTCCCATACCGTTAGAAAATTTGCAAATTAAACCTTGTAAAATACAAATGTCCTTTATAATAAAAACAAAAAAATGGAGGGGTCGAGGCGCAGGGGTGTCTGGGAGGGAGGGGTGTGATGGTAGAGGTAGGGAAATTTTCGGGGCGGAGGGGAGTGGTCTGGTATCAGGTTATAGGGGAGGGGTCAGGTGGTGGAGGAAGGGCAGTGGTTGGGGTAGAGGGGTGTTGGGGAGGGAGGAATGTGGTGGTGAAGGTTGGGCAGCGGTTGGCGCGAAGGGGGCAAGTCGGGTGTGTGGTTGGGGGGTGTAGAGTGAACTGTGGTCGGGGCGGAGGGGTGTCGATGCGGAGGGGTGTGGTTGTTAAGGGGTTTGGGGGTCGGGAAAGGGGTTGAGAAGGAGGAGATACCGTGGCGACGATTCGACGGGGGAGGTAGCGAGCGACGTGAGATTAGGGTTTAGGAGGGGAGATCTAGTTTGGGAGGGGAGAAAGAAGACTGAAGAGAGAGAGCCTATATCCGACTATGGATGTAACGATTCACCAACGAAATGTATCCATCGGTCACGTATCCGTCGGTGTATGACGAGGCTTAAAATTAACCAGAAGCGTACGTATCATGTAGCAAACTTGTCAAACACAAGGAGAGGTTGCAAATTTAATCAATTTTATATTTGAATAAAGCATGAGTAATAATGATGATACATTAAATGGTGGTTGATATTTTTGGTGTTTTAATTTGTGAAGAGAATGGGAGATAATGTAAATATTTTTATGGGTTTATCTACAATAAGAATGCAATAAAAAATTACTATCGGATGAAACACTTAGAAGGTGAAAACAATTGCATAGGCATGAATTGGGAAAGGAGTTGTGCATTTCGTTAAGTACATGAGATTACATTTTGTAAGCTTGACTTGAAGTGATTACACAATCAAATCATCAAACAAAAATTAACGTAGATCTAATTACAACTTCACAAATTCTTCCGACCAAAGAAGCAACGACATAAATTCTAAACATAGATTAAGAAACTTACAAGTAACATTTGTTGCCTTTTTGACCTTAATCCGTATTTTGATGATTTAATCAACCTAATCATAATCACAATCAAATGTAGTATAACACACATAATGCATAGAAGATATATTGTATTGTGCTAACATCCACAGGTGATCAAGACTCAAGAAGAATGGAATGAAGTCAAGACATGTAATCAAAGCTATTTGAAGACATGTAATTTTATATTATTTTTGAGTCTTAGGAACTTGTGTAATCTTGAGCATACAAGAGTTAAAACTTTCTCACATACACACTAGGTTCCTTCTAGAAGTCACACAAAATTTCACATCAATTTGAAGCACAATAAATAGCATAAACTTGTGGAATTGATTTCTTGTATCATGTCCGTCAACTTTCACTTTATATATCGGATTTTGCATTTAAGTCCTTCCACTTTTCAATATCTTCAGCAATTGTATCTATTTTTCTTGTAACCTACATAATGGGAAAAAACTCAACATTGCATTATTCAAATACAAAAGTAATATAATAGTGATGGTAACAATGATAAATTTTCATACTCATCAGTGTACATTCATATCTATGGTCCGACGGATATATCTGTCGGTGTCTTGTAATTTATCTGTCAGTGTAGTTCATCGTATTAAGATTGTAGCAGTTATGTTTCAAATGCTATCCCTCGGTGAATCTTTAAAAAACAATGCATCGGCAGATATATCTAGACGTGTAGGGAAACACAACATTCACTGATTATTTTTGTGCATCAAATTTCATTTTACCATGGATTTTTGTATCTAAAACATACACCAACGGTAGATATCTGTCGGTGTACAATTCTTGTCTAACAAATACTTTGAAAATATTAACCGACATTTTTTTCCGTCGGTGTAGTTGTTCACTAACAGATAACACTATCCATCAGTGTACAATTAACTACACAGACGGATGTGATACCGATGGATATAAATCGTTCGGTGAAGCATACTTTTCTAGTAGTGTATGATGCAAAAAACTTCTCACAAAGCATGTGATTTTCTCAAAAAGAATTTAAAGCATCAGATAAGGCCATCACCTTAAAGCTCCAAACATTTCGTTGTGAGTTTATAATTTTGATGATGAAAAATCAGAATCTATTTAGGAATTTTTCAGTAGAGTCAGTTATCTTGTAAATCAAAGTAGAGCGTTAGGAGAAAAGTTGCTGATAAAAAAGTAGTAGAAAAAGTTTTCTTTCAAAATACGATCATATTGTGACTGTAATAGAAGAATCAAAAGATTTGTATGTTTTATCTTTAAATCGACTAATGTGTTCACAACAAGCGCATCAACATAGATTAAATAGATTTGTAGAAAGTTTTGAAATTTGTCTCCAAAGAGAAACAAGATGAGAAACTTCTTTTGTTTGCTTCTTTTTAGAGAGAAGAAATTTAAACAAATGATTAGTATTTGAACAGTGCTTGTTGTCATCACATGAGTGGTGATAAAAAAATTGTTCAAAGAACCTTTTGAGTTTGTAAGAACCCAAGTTAGGTTGGTTGATGGCAAATTGAGCAGGTGCAAGGCAAAGGGAAAGATGTAATTTAGACAAAAAGAAGATGAAAAATAATTTGAGATGTGTATGTGCTAGGTCTGATGAGTAATATGCTCAGTTTGGGATAGTTTGTGAGAAAAGCATACCATGTCATTCGTGATGATGACATGTGCTTGATTTATGACCAGAAAGACATGAAATTATGCTTATCCACGAAAAGGTCAAAAAATGAGAAGTTTCTGCTCAACTTCTCTAATATGAATTTGAATTTCGATGTTCTAAAATCATATTCAGGAGTTGTTGAGGAAGAATCATTGCGTTTGGTTCCAATTTCAAAAATTGTAACTCCAATAAAGAAAAGAGTAGATGAAAGATATGAAAAGAAAGAAAAATTAATGGGTTTTGAAGAAGCCTGAGGTTGCCAACAATGCAGAAGTTCCCCGAAATGAAGAAAGTGTAAGGAAAAGAAAATTGCGAGAGAGAAAGAAAATGTTCCGAAACATAAAAGGAAAACCCTTTCAATTAAGTTGGAGCTTTTTAGGAAATTAATTGAAAGGAAATAATGTTTGACATGTTTTAGGAAATACTTAGAGGAGAAGAAAGAAATGTATGTTTCTTTCTTTATTAGTTAGATATATGAAATATTATTCTAGAGTTAAGTGATAGAATATAGTATGTTTTGTTTAATAAATAAGATGTATGTCATGTGGAAAAACACATGAGAGAGAGAGGAAACTGTATGAGCAAATCTAGTTATATAAATTAAGACACAACAGCCACCGCAGCGACGACCATCGACCCTCCACGACCCCTGAGGGAGGTTGTTCCTTTTGGTCGAGTACCAGGTTTTTTTAACGGTTTTGGGTTAGTTTTGTTGGTTTAAGGTGGATTTGAGATGCATTTGAGGTGGGTTTTGGTTGTGTTCAGCTTCGTTTGACGACAATTGGGTTGAAGACGTAGGAGGGGCACATAGTGCTTGCTGTTGAGAAGAAGCTTTCGCTGGTTCGTGGTTGATTTTTTTGTTTTCCTTCATGTATAAACATGTATGAATGTATAAATGTGGTTTTATTAGTCTTAATTTTGTTTTCATTACATTTATAAATGTGTTTTTAGCAAAAAAATGTATACTGTTGACAAAAAAAACATGTATAAATATGTATATTTTTTCCAGCAAAAACATGTATATGTTTTATTAAAAAATCAGCAAAAACATGTATATTTTTAGTTGAATTTCAGTAGATATTAAATTGCTAGATTTTTAGTTGAATTGATACCTACTATAACTATTTAATCTACTAGAATACATGATATGAATGTTTGATGTTTGTAATGTGAATGTGATGTAGTGAGGAATATTATACATTTTTCCTGTTAATCCCAGGATTTGAAGATTTTTACATAGAATTTTTTTCCTACAAGGTAGATAACTAATGAATTCACATGAATGTGTGTGAGAATGAGAAATTAACATATACCACAACTGAGTAAGGTTAAAATCCCAAGCTAGTGTTTCGTACGTGGTCAGTGCCTACCAAGAATTTATTGTTTGAGTGGAACCAGTAGATCTAATATATGTGATAAATTCTTCAAATGAATATGGGATGATTACCCAAATCCCTAAGGAAGAATGAAGGTCATGTTGACTTTTTGGCCCTAATCTTGTTTATATTTTGACAATGGACAACAAAAATAACTTAATATAGATTATTTCTCTAACACTTAAATTCTTATCAAATTAAAACAATTAGTCAATGGTGCATTAGACATACATCTATATATATATTTTATATAAGTGACCAAGTTGCCAAGGATTTCAAATGAAAGATCAGGAGTCAATAATTGTAATAAAAGCTCCCAAAAAGGCATGTATTTTTCATTTATTTGAGTCTAGAATTGATTATAAACTTGACACAAGTAATAGAGTGGAAAACTGGGTTAAATCTAATGGAATACACCTCTTTCAATTGACCAATCCTCAAAGATCACTCAAAGAAAAGGTCAGAAGAACTACTCATTATAAAATTGTATCCACTGTCTGATTTCCATGTCTAGACCATAATGTCTTCACTAAACTGACAGTTCAAATAATCTCAAGACAGTCGATTTCCATGTACCAAACATCGTGAAACATATGCTCTATGACCAAATGGTATATGTATGTACCATCCGATTCACTTGCCACAATTTTCACCTGACGGTATTTTCATTTTCCACTATCTGATTTACTAGCTTGCCATTAACTATCCATAGACTCCAAACAGTCGAAAAAGGTTTCGAACGTATGATTTGACTACACCAAACATCTTGTAAGTCATGCTCTACCTTCTTGAGGTATCCTTCTCCCAACTCCTCCTAATTCACTTTGTTCAACTCTTTCAGAAGGTATATTTCAAATTCCACAGTTTGATTTCATTGCTTAAAGTTAAATACAATCGTTTTGATTATTGTCTGGGTCTACGTTTCACCCAACAACTATATTTCTTTTTCCACAATCTAATAAGAAGGTATAAACCTTATTTCATGGTCCCAAAAAAAGTAGTAACCAAAGAACACTCCATAGCATGGTCCTTTCATGTTAAACCTTCTGATGCCACCTGTTCAGAACCAAAATAGATGGTATCAAACCTTTTGTACCTTCTGATTTTTGCAGGGCTGTTGGCCTAACTTTTTGAGTAAGAGAAGGAAATGGATGTATTAGAATAATCAAGAGATTTTATATGAGATGGGTCGTTCGGTCTAAATGAGCTTGGTCGTTGCAACTTAATTAGCTATTTGACTCCTTTTAAAAAATGTATTTCTCTCCAAGACACGAAACAACTTGTCCAAGATGAGACAACTTAATTAACAACAAATGATTGTTTTTGAGTGTAGGACCATTAATATTTAATTCAATTAAATTTGTTATGTGAACTTCCGTAGGGACGAGTATGTCCCGCTCGAGATGAGCAAGACGGAAGTGTCCCACTCAGGACGACTCTGTCCCATATAAGACAGAGTCTATCCCGCTCGGGATGCAAGTCTCCCACTCCGGGCGACTCTATCTCGCATATGGCATAAGGACGAGTCTGTGCCGCTCAAAATGCATCATTCAAACCAACAATCCTGCCACATGGGAGGATTGAAACCACCTTTTGGTAGACAGGAGAAATAAACAACTTGAACAGATCACATAACAACTTGTTACTAGTTAACTTGTACACACATTGATATGGGACAAACAAAAATCTTAGATGGTAGCACTGACTTAGGATAAATGATCGGTAAAAAAATCACCAAACAAGCTGGGTAGCTCGACCAAACCATCTGGGTCATTCAACCAAATGAGCTGGATCGTTTCGACTTAATTACTAAATTGGCTAGTTTAAAAAATATATATACTTCTCTCTAAGGCATCAAACAACTTGTCCAATATGACGACTTAATTAACAACATATCCAATTACAAATGATTGTTTTGAGTGTTAGACCATTAATATGTAGTTCAATTTAATTTGTTAAAAGTGAACTTGTACGCACATTGAGACGTGACAAACAAACTTGTTACATGGTAGGATTAAATGAAGACAAACAAGTTTAAAACATCACATGAAAACTTGTTACAAGTTAACAACTTAACTTTTGCAAACATTGAGATGGGACAAGCAAACTTGTTAGATGTTAGGGTTGAATCAAAATAAATGAGCTGTAAAATTCACCAAACAAGCAAGATCGTTTGACCAAACAATCTGGGTTGTTTAGTCGAAATGACCATGGTCGTTCGACCAAACGAGTTGTGTCATTTCGACTTAATTAACAACATGGCTAGTTTTAAAAAAAATTACTTCTCTCTAGGACTTCAAAAAACTTGTCCTATATGAGACAACTTAATTAACAACATATCCAATCGCAAATGATTATTTTTTACTGTTAGACCATTAATATCTAGTTCAATTTAATTTGTTAAGTAAACTTCAAATGTTCCATTATTTTGAATTATTTGTGTTGTTAGGAAAAATCATCTGTTTCCAAACAACTATGTGGCACCATTGTTAGATTCAAATTGAAACAAGAGAAATGAGTTGAAAACATCACAATCCAGCTTGTTGCAAGTTAACTTGTACGCACACTGAGACGGGACAAACAAACTTTTTTACATGGTAGGATTAAATTAAGACAAACGAGTTAGAAACATCACATAACAACTTGTTACAAGTTAACAACTTGTTACAAGTTAACAACTTGTTAGATAGTACGATTGTAACGATTAGTAGCATATCAAACATTGAATTCATGCTATATATAAATTTTACCCTAATTTTGTGCTACTCGAGTGTTTCTTTGTGGTGTTTCAGGTGTTAGGTAAAAAATATGTGAAAGGGATGTAAATGCAAGAAGAAAGGACTCAAATGAAGCAATGTGGACCTGTTCGTGATGCACAAGGACTCATATGCCAATCAGGAAGGACCCAGATGAAATCCAGAGAGACTAAAATGCACAGAAAATATTTTAAGAGCAAAAATCCCTCAAAACCATGATCTTTAGGAGTATTTGGGCAATAAGACAAACGTGTTCGAACCAGCGGACCATGAATGTACCCCACATGCAAAATAGGACGTTTATGTTACTGAAGAAAATTGGGGCTGATCGGACCCAATTGATCCGTTAATCCGCCACTGGTGAATCAATTTTGTCCAATCGGTCCCCAATTTCTCTTGTGACTTCGTCTTGATTATATGGGTGCACTAGACTATAGAGACAGCTATTACAACTGTTGGATTGATTATTCTACAAATAGACTTGTAATGCCTTCTTTCTTCTTCTTCCTCCCCCTCCTCCTTAGGTTAGTTTCCTTCCTTGTTTAGTAGAGTAGGTTTTAATTCTTGTTTATTAGAGTACGTTTTGTTTTCTTAATTAGTAGTGTAGAGGAGGAGAAGATGAGCAACCTTGTAGTCTTTCATTTAATCTAGTTTTCTACATTTCCATTATGGTTTTGGGTTGTTTTTATGCTTTCTTTAGTTTAGAGATGAGTAGAGAGTAGTCCATCCCCATTGAGGGTGGAGAAGAAGGTGATGTGATTATGTGATGTATTAGGTGTGTGTGTTAATCCTAACCTTTGAACCTCACATGATTTCCATAACCATGTAATGGGATTTTCACTCTTTTCTTTGATGTGCTAATGCTCTTGAGTGATCCTTAGCACATGCTTAGATTAGTGGGCTATTTTATGGCATATGACGAGGTGAGAATAAGGATGGAGTGGAAGAAGGAAACATGGCATGTGGGACCATGTGCTCTTATTAGCCTCACCTTAATTAATGTCTTCTATGATTTAATAATTGTGAAAGATCTTATTTCATGTGGAGACATAGTGGGGTTTGCCATTTTGCATGAGCTCATATTAGCCTCAATTCAATTATTGTCTTGTATGTTTTAATGATAATGTTTTATCTTATTTCATGTGGAGGCAAACTTGGATTTGGTTTTATGGATTTCATGTATTACATGTTGTGATGAGGACAACTAACACGTACACATATTTTCATTTCCGTATTCTTTCTCTACTCCCTACGGGATTTAGTTTTGTTGTTTGTTTCCTAGATTCATATGCATCGTATTATAATTCCAACCTCATTTGTCTTTTCTTTTCCCACTCGAGTATGGTGGATTTTGACTCGCACGTGCTCCCTGTGGACTCGACCCATACTTGCCACCGCTTCATCGTGGCCATGAAGTTGTGGTATTATAATTGATCTATCACGCATCAAGATAAACGAGTTGTAAAAATCATCAAAGGAGTTGGGTCGTTCAACAAAACAAGTTGGGTCGTCTGATCGAAATGACCTGACGTGGGTCGTTGCAAACATCACATGACAACTTATCTCAAGTAAACAAGTTAACATGTACAAACATTGAGACAGGACAACACAACTTCTTCCGATCCTAACCTTTCGCCATTAGACTCACACCGTACCCTAATGTTAGCCAATTAGACACACACCCCAACTAAACTTTTCTGCATACTCCCTCTCCCACCTCACAACCAATCCACAACTAAGTGACAACATGTTGTTGGTGACACGTGCATTCCGGGCGGGACACACTTGCGTCCTTGGAGGGATACACTTGCGTTATGAGCCGGACATACTTGCATCCAAAGCGTGACAGACTCGACCCTATACGAGATAGAGTCGTTCGGAGTGGTACGTTTGCCTCCCGAGCAGGACAGACTCGACCTGCGTGGGGCAGAGCCGTCCGGAGTGGCACGTTTGCGTCCTGAGTCCGACGCACTTAATTTTTAAGCGAACCCTTGCATCCTGAAGCACTTTTAAAAAACACGATTGTAGACCGCACGATTTTTGAGACAAATTTGCGCCTTCCTGTATCTGCCAGTTTGGATGTTGAAAATTCCCCTTCCGTTTCTACAAGTCAAATGCAACAAATAATACCAAAAAACCCCTTCCCTCCAAACCTGTTTCCATAAAATCTCCCACCTTCTCCTCCCCCCTTACCCTTCCCCTTCCCCTTCCCCCATCCGACAATAGTTAAAACTCTACAAGTGCACGAGCGCGATGAAGCAGTGGGAAGTACGGGTCGAGTCCACAGGGAGTCCGTGCAAGTTGAAATCCACAGAAATGAGACCGGAATTACACTACGATGTAATGAAATTGTAAATCAAATAATAAAACTAAACCCCTTAGGGGGCAGAGAAAGAATGTAAATACGAAAATATGTGTATGGGGGTGTGTTCATTTGTGCTCGTCACAACATGTAGTACATGAAAACCATAAAACCAAATCCATCTTTGCCTCCACATGAAATAAGGTAAAACATTATCAGTAAAACATATAAGACAATAATTGAAATAAAGCTAAATGATCTCATGCATAAAGACAAAACCCCACTATGGCTCCACTTGAAGTAAGATTTACACAATCATTAAAATATACAAGACATTAATTAAGGTGAGGCCAACAAGAGCACATGCCATCACATGTCATGTTTCCTTCTTCCACTCCATCCTTATCCTCACCTCATCATTCCCCATAAAATAGGCCCACTAACCTAAGCATGTGCTAAGCTTCACTCAAGAGCATTACCACATCAAAGATAATAGTGAAAATCTCATCAGATGGTTATAGAATTCATGTGAGGTTCAAAGGTAGGATTTGTTGGGTTTCGTGCCCCTATGTAGGTATATATTTCTAAATTTCATACATGGATACATGATCAATTTCCATATTTTTGACGACTTCATGTACATTGTTTTGTATTTATTCTAATATCATCTAATAGACATATATATTGAAATAAATAGAAGGAGATCATACCAAAAGCTTCTCTAAAACCTTTTGAAGATCCGGAGTTGTGTTGCCCGTTGAATCATCCGCCGATTTGCCTCAATGAGTTCACCAAACTCTAAACAAGATTAGAGAGAAAGGATCTAGACAATAAATCTCTAAATCAATCATAGTATCTAGCAAAATAACCCCTTTAAAGCTCCCTTAGAATTTAATCTCCAAAAGCTCAAATAATTAAGAGAAATTTGTATGGATTAGTGGGGAGGTTAGGGCGAGAGAATATTTTTGCATTAATTAAACAAGTAGAGAGATGAGACTTATTTATAGGCTCTCCCAACACCCACATCATGGGTAATCCACTTCCCCAAGATCTCTTGTTTTTCTCTCGCTTAAACCAATAACAAAATGACACATAATCACCCTCATTTACGTTTGACAATAATTGGAGTAAATCCAACCCATGATCAACAATAATCTCTTAATAATTGTGGAAAAATCGTGTCCACCAGTCAACCAAAATTAACCAATTGGTCAACTGATTAGCAACTTTTTGTGGTTTCGGTTGGACCAAGAAACCGGGCGGTCGACCCATCACACGCTACCAAACCTACTGTGATTTTTTTGGTCAAACAAACATGCCCAAACGGTCGACTGTTTCTACACTAAAAAGGCAATGAAAAAACCACTTGAAGTTTTCGGTCCACCGAACATATCCATACGGTCGACCGGTCTCCGAAAACATTCGACCATTGTGGCCCGATTTTCGCCATTACCAAAAATTAGATTTATATCCAACAAAATCTGATCTTTAGGGTTTTTAGCAAATTCACATATCATGTAATATATTATCATTTGTAATGTCAAAACATCACACCCCATAATACACACATCTCATATGAATTTATTTATGATTCTAACTATGTCAATTTCAGGACATATTGATTTTAACCGATTCACCACATATATACTCGATACATCATATGAACATCAAATCAACATTCTTGTGTCCCAATTTTGTGGTATGACATATAGAAGGATCAAAGCTTTATTAGCAATGATATTAAACATTTAATATCACAAACTATAAGTGTTATCTAGCTACACATTATAGTCACCCATTTAGCAAAGATGTCTTGTTCACTCAAACTAAACACGATCCATTTAGTAATGTAAAGACATCACTTGTGTCTATCCCTTGCCACATGATATTAGGAATATTATACAAAGTACAAATGTGTCACATTTGTATTATGTATTCATTTCTTAATCTCTTAAGCAAATTATAAATATGTAACTAAACACAAGTCACATTGTGTACATTATAATTTTGCTTTATTAAGGGGCCCACTTATATCATCAATCAAGTAAAGAGGGACAACATAATCTTTTGACAAACTATCTTCTTCCGCATAAGTCATGTTTAACCAACTATTGTCTTTATCACTATACTCAATGACAGCTTTTGACAATAATGAAATTAAACAATTCCTACGTGAAAATATATAAGTCTCATATCTTAGATTCAAGACACAGTGAAACATTAATGACACGTAACACAATTCCATAATGTCTTACTTGCTAGGTCTATCCAATATATAAAAGTAACCATTTTCCTCTTTTATATAGTTGTGTCGTTAAATATTTGTTGAGATTATACTCTTTAAGAAACACGACAATCTTATCTCGGTAATTAATGTCCATGTTAATTACCATGATTGTGAATAGCTTTTGATTTAAGCGACATGTGAGATGAAGTCGAGTCGAGTTAGTTAAGTGAACGAGTAAGTCGAGAATAAGCGACATGATTGTGAATAACTTTGTTGTGCACGAATGGAGATGAAGTCGAGTCGAATCGAATGAGTTAAGTGACATGATTGTGAATAACTTTGTGGTGCACGAATGGAGGTGAAGTAGAGTGAATTAAGCGACATGATTGTGAATAACTTTGTGGTGCACGAATGGAGGTGAAATCAAGTTGAACGAGTTAAGCGAACGAGTAAGAGCTATGCAAACCATTATCTTTTTTTGGTTAAGGACAAAGAGCCTCTTCCTTAACTCTTCCAAAAGATTAATACATTAATCAATGAACAAAATGGTTACACATCCAATTCATAATAATTTGACATATAAAAGTAAACTTTTAGAACACATTCCCTTCAATCTCCCACTTGTTATCAAAGTTTTCTTTCACATACATTCTCAATGTATAAAAAAATAATAACTCGGGTAACACTCTCAAATAACTTATCAAGCCACTCCACATTGTTCCTCAGACCCATGGACTCAAAATGCATTTCGCCCTTGGCTAGGGAGAAGGGTTTAGTGAATGGATCAGCTTTGTTGCTGCTGGTGTCCACCATAATAAATCTATTTTCCTTCGTCGATGATGTCACGTGTGACAAAGTACTTGTGATCCATGTACTGCACTTTGTGGTGTGATTTAGGATCCTTGATTTGCGAGATAGATGCACTATTGTCTGAAAATACCTGTATGGGTCCCTCGCTCGAGGGAACTACTGCAAGCTCTTCAAGGAACTTCTTAATCCACACTCCTTCCTTGCTCGCCTAATTTTTCTACGATCGCATCCAAATTTTAACTACAGTTTTAGTTAACATTATAAGCACGTAGGGTGCGCCCAGAGTAGTTGGTTCGATCCCATTTCATTTTAATTGTCGAATTACTCCTCTGATTCAGGAAATTCTAGACTTTTTCAACCAACATATTTTTCTTTACACTTAAGTCCTTCCAGATTTTCGGTTGGGCCCCTCCTGAGTTACAATCCAGTCCTTGGCATTACAAACAGGTCCACAAACTTCCAAATCAGCCTAATCTTCTTGCGTTTAGGTCCTTTATCTTCCTTTCTCTTCTTTATTGCCCAAACCCTGAAACACATCAAATAAACACTCGAGTAGAACAAAATCGGGGTGAAATAAAGGATATATAGCATGAATGCAACGTATGATATGCTTAATCAATGGTCATCCGAAAAATATGAAAATGGTCGACCGAAAGGTCAAGGGCAGTCGACCAGTTGAACCCAGAAAATTCACTTAGAGAATCTGTTATAACGGTAAAACAGAGAACTCGTATGGTCGACCATTTGTCAATGTAAGTTTAGGTTTATTGATTTTCCGACTAAGGTTTGGGTGACTTATTGAAGTCCAATTGATGTCAAAATTTGTGTGTGACTTCTACAAGGATCCTAGTG
This sequence comes from Triglochin maritima, assembly GCA_963682175.1. Lineage (NCBI taxonomy): Eukaryota > Viridiplantae > Streptophyta > Magnoliopsida > Alismatales > Juncaginaceae > Triglochin > Triglochin maritima. Next base: position 18,414,176 of record OY821785.1, read on the forward strand.
TGTATGTGAGTAAGTTTTAACTCTTGTATGATAAAGATTACACAAGTTACTAAGACTCAAAAATAAAGTAAAATGACATGTCTTCAAATAGCTTTTATTACATGTCTTGACTTCATTCCATTTTTCTTGAGTCTTGGTCAACTGTAGATGTTAGCACAATACAATATATCTTCTATGCATTATGTGTGCTACACTACATTTGATTGTGATTAAGATTAGGTTAGTTAAATCATCAAAATACGGATTAAGGCCAAAAAGCCAACAATCTCCCTCTTTTTGATGATGGCAACCAATATCATAATACTTGAAATTTTAAGATGTAAACTATGCATATATGATGCTCCCCTTATCGATGTGCATAGGTTTTGTTCAATTAATCTCAATTTCAAGTTTCTTCTCCCCCTTTGACATCCATTAAAAATTTAAGCAATGTAAACATCACATGTCTAGCTTCTACTCCTCTTAATAAATGTAATGAATTTCCTCCCCCTTAAGTTTGAAAATCATCACTCGGTCTAAAAGATATTCATTAAGCTCCCCCTATCAATATGAATAGGTCTATCAATTAAGCTCAATTTTTCTCCCCTTTTTAACATCGATTAAATATGGACATAAAAGAAAATGATGTTTTTCTCCCCCTTAATCTGATGCAATTCTATGAACCAAAAGATATGACAATTTTGTAAGACCCGCTCTCCTACTAAATATTAATAAGTCCACTCTCCTCATTTATGTATAATTTAGTTCTTAGATTATCTAACTGTGTTTATGGTATGTCTGTATTCTCATTTTTAATTGGGTTCCTTGTCGGTCAATCGAGTGTGACTCAATGGGTGACGACGCATTTGCTGGCTTGATCGACTCAATCCAATCCGAGGGGGTGAATGGTGCGAGTTTGGGCTGAGCCCATGTTGAGATGGCATGGAATTGGAAGGTTTGCATTTGGGGATTGGATGCATATTATTTCGTGGCTTTTGGATGCCTTTGGAATGGTGCCATTTTGGCATGCCTTGATGTGACTTGAATAGCCATGAAGGTTATGGAAGTTGGAGGGTTGTTTGCAAACAAACCCCCCTCAACCCAAGCCATCCCTACCCTCCCACTCCCTCACCCACGAAATTCAGACACTCTCCATCTCCCTCTCCGGCGTGCTACTGGCTGGAGCTCCGACGACTCAAGTGAAGCAAGCTAGAATGCATCTTTTGGGAGCGACTAGACGAAGATCTGGGAGGGATGATCTCCGGTGATCTCGGGCAATGCTTTTAATGAATTCAGGTATGCTCCTGACCCTTGAAGAGTTGTATGGGAGGGGTGTTGGCTGGAGGGCCAGCCAGCACCATGTTGGTGGTTGGTGCAATCGGTTGAACCATCAACCGAGTTCCCTTCTAGCGTGCGCATGGAGCATGCGCTAGATGGGGCTGGCTGTGGGACAGACAGAGGGACCAGGGCTCCAGCAAGCTCTGGTGAGGTCCGACCAGGAATGATGAGGTTTCTTCTGGGCTGAGTTTTGGGGTGGACACGGATCTGGTTGGGTGTGGCTGGTGCACACAAGATCCGACTAGGATTTGTCTTCAACTCTCTTGACTCTTTGTTTGGATCAGCTGGCTTGTCCAACCCTTCTAGATGGTGGCAAGGGTCAGGAAAAGGTGTGGAACAACCCTAGGGAGGCTAAGGGTGAGGGGGATCTAGATGGGCAAGCTCGGTCTGAGCAGGGTGCGCTTGAATGGGCTAGCCATGCGGTTAGTGCACCATGTGCATCAGCTTGCTCGGTTGTTTGGCTGAGCTTCTTGGATGGATATCTACTGACCCTCTCCCACCACAGACCGCCTGAGAGGGATACTCTAAGAACGTGGGTTGGAGTGGTCAAGGGCTCATGCATCTGGTTGTGAGTCGATTGAACTTGTTAGCTTGTCTTTTGTAAGTTATCATGTTTTATGTGTTGAATGTGTTTTGCTCTATATGACTTGTTGTGTTTCAGTAGCAGATATAATGTGGTTATATGATCTGAAGTGTGTGTATTCCTGATGTTGTAGTCATTCATGCACTTATGAATGTAAACGGGCTCTTTCATATCATGTGCTGATTGTGTCATATTCTAAAGCAACATATTAACTCGTTGCACGCATGTATGCTAGTTTAGAAATCTATATTGTCTACTGATATTTTATGCATGTTCCAACATGATTATCCTACCTGTATACATGTAATCCATACCCATATCAACTCATATCATGCTCTAAGATTTCAGTTATCATCCCATATACTCTCTGAAATTAAGGATGCATGCTATCGATTATTGTGGAGTTTGATTTTGATATATATATATATATATATATATATATATATATATATATATATATATATATATATATATATATATATATATATATATATATATATATATGTAGTTGTAATGCATCATCCTATTGCGTCTTTCATGTCTATATGTTACTGAAGTGAAGTGTTATGATATGGTTATGTATGACCCTTAGGATATCAGACCTTATAACATCCTTATCATGACCCGTAGATGACTCGATTAGCTATTATCTTGAATTGCCGATCCGATTATGATTGCTTGCAGTTGTGAGTTTCGTTTGGTTCCTGATTGGGATGTTCTGATTTTGATTTGCTTGGGGGCTGTTAGGAGGGTATCCGGATACCTTTCCTTGAGCTCGTTCCATACACTGTAGATGCATTAGATTTTAGATGCTTAAGTAGCTTGCATTGCATTTAATCTGATTAAAAATTCTGGGCACGTTCTATTTTCTGGGCCGACGGGCCACAAGTGGGTCCTCTAGCTAGAGAGGCCATTCGCATAAGACCTTCACGTTGGGAGGCTAGGCGTAAGATAAGTCCGGGGCAGACGTGCTGCCATTCTGTCTCAGGGTAGGCATTCCCAAGTTCGTGATGGCACCATGTAGGTCACTTGCCGCGAATTGGGACACTTATCTGGCGCACCGCTTTGTGCTGAGCGGTGGGTCACTGTCGAGTGACCGCCTTTGACCAGCGAGGCTGGTGTTCTGGTTCCTGTTGAGGAATGGTTCGGGTGCGCCTGACCAGCACGGCTTATGGAGTCGTAGCCTTCTGTTTCATTATGTGCTTTTCTGTTTCTGTTTCGGATGCTTTTGTCCTTAGATAGATTCCATGCATTCTTCCATATAACTCTGATTGGGCCAAGGGCATACCGGGTTTTCTTTATTGAAAACTCACGCATATGTTTATGCGGTGCTTGCAGGTACTTAGATTCCTACAGGGTAGACTGGACGAGTTGTTGAAGATTCTGTACACGACGGACACGTTGACCAGATTCTTCAGTTCGTCTTTTGCTTCCGCATTATTTATGATGTATTTCCCTTTTGAACTCGATGTAATGTATTTGACGTTCTTACAATATGGATAATCTCTCACTTTTTAGTTATGTTTTATGTTAGTCTATCCATGTATGATCTCTCTACTTATTGTCGAGTCATTGTTTGGTCTGTCTTTTATAACTCACTTGGTCGTCGTGGAGGTCTCTGATCGCGATACTTGTAGTCTTTCCCAGTGTGCGTACCCACTAGATCGGGGACGTTACAAATTTAGCATTCATAATCCTATTGGAACTAATTCTATATGCTTAAGAGGATTAATGATTGTTACCCAAGTCACAATCCTCAATTGTGGTTACATTTCTCTTTTCAATAGTCCAACCGATTTGATATTCGACTTTCATTTTTTGTCGGTCACTACCGATCTACCATCCTTCTTTAAGTACCTACAAGTGTAGAATTAGGTACCCAAATAACTTTTGGTCCTTGAACATTAGCTTTGGGAACCCAAACCATTTTGGTTTTGGGAGCCCACACACTTGAAGAAATTTAATTAGAAAACAAATACTTGCCATTTAAAGTAGTATGAGATACATGGTTTTTCAATTTAGCATTATATCCTAACCCATGTTTATCTAATGATTGTCTTTGACTAACTAGAATATTGTCAAGCATTTTTGTTCCTTTAGTGAACTTTTCTAGATCATTTCTTAATTGAGCATTAGAAGCTATAAGATGTAGTTGTTCAACATCAATAGGTATTGCTTTTAGATTAGCAAGTTCTAATGCATGATTTTCATGTTTTACAATCACCTCATTCTTTTCATTCATGATTATTTCAATTTGGCATTGGAGGTCATTGAGAGTCTTTCTAGCTTTCTTATTGTTAGCACAAATGATCTCATATTGTTTAACTAAATCATGAAAGGCATTTTGAAACTCAACAAAATTATATGTTTCTTTCTCTTCTTTATTGTGTTTAGGTCCTTTATCTTCCTTTCTCTTCTTTATTGCCTAAAGCCTGAAACACATCAAATAAACACTCGAGTAGAACAAAATTGGGGTGAAATAAAGGATATATAGCATGAATAAAATGTATGATATGCTTAATCAATGGTCATCCGAAAAATACTAAAACGGTCGACCGAAAGGTCAAGGGTAGTCGACCAGTTGAACCTAGAAAATTCACTTAGAGAATCTGTTATAACGGTCAAACAGAGAACTCGTTTGGTCGACCATTTGACACTGTAAGTTTAGGTTTGGTGATTTTCCAACTATGGTTTGGGTGACCTATTGAATTCCAATTGATATCAAATTTTGTGTGTGACTTCTACAAGGATCCTAGTGTGTATGTAAGTAAGTTTTTACTCTTATATGCTCAAGTTTATACAAGTTCATAAGACTCAAAATAAAGGCAAAATTACATGTCTTCAATTAGCTTGATTACATGTCTTGTCTTCATTCCATTCTTCTTGAGTCTTGATCACTTGTAGATGTTAGCACAATACAATATATGTTCGATGCATTATGTGTGTGACACTACATTTGGTTGTGATTAAGACTAGGTTGATTAAATCATCAAGGCATAGATTAAGGCCAAAAAGCCAACACCGAGGACACATTTGCGTCCAGAGTGGGCCACACATGCGTCCCGAGCGGGACCTAATTTCTTCGAAGCAGACAATTACGTCCCGAGCAGGACCCTGTACGGATTTGGTCCTCCATTTCTAGGAGTGAAGTAACTTCCATGATTTTCAAATGTTTTTTCGATACTGCATCGGCTCAGTTTTGATGTGCAAATATGTGCATTGACATTTTCGAAAATTTGGGTTCTCCTCGGATTCCACGTCGTACTAGATTCTGCAAAAAATTGAATGGACGAATATGTTTGGATGCATGGATTCAATTAATCCATTAATGTCTTGTCCCAACACGTTATTACCAAAAGGCCCTATCCGTCACGTACCCTCAAATACCGTTTCCGCTCGCGAGTAGAAGTGGCTCGAAACCAACACGAATCGTCTTTCCCGTTTCTAAAACTCCTCCATCTTCCCCATTTCTGAAACTCCCCCATCTTCCCCATTTCCAAAACCACCCCCCTACCATCCGCTACACCGACATAGATCCTCTTCTGATGAAGCCACCCAATTGTATTTGTGGCTTCGGGCTATGTGGGAACACGTCGGTAGTCCTGCCCGATCGGTCCCTGGTATTTTTGTTGCCCGACTCCTCCCAACATGGTGATCTTGTAATTTCCTATCCATTTTTGGTCTTTCTCTTTTTTCCTTTTCGTAAAATGGTTTTTTGCATTTTTTTGTAGGCCACCCTCTGTTGCACGTTTTTCAGGTATGAGGAAACGTTGTCCACTCGGTCAGACTTCATTCTTGAAACCATCTTTAATCTTCAACATTGAGTTTACAACCTAGACCAACTTAAGGCCCGGTTGGCATCACCATAGGAGGACGTAGCACTTGCACTTTAAACTTAATTTCACATCATGTTTTTTGCGTCGTTGCTGGGAGGTGCTCTGTCCAGACTCTGGTTTGGATGATTCGAGTGGGTTTATGTTTTTGTTTGTAGTTGTTCTTTGTTTCAAGAGATTGTAAAGATCAAGGGACGTCACCCGGAGAAGTATGTAGGGTAACAGAAGTGAACAGACCGCCAATCAATGGCGGTGGACTGCCAACCGGCAGCCTAGTGTGCTCTCTACTTTGTTCTGGTTGTTTCTACATTCAATAGCGGGGTCTGGAGCTCTATATGGCATGTTCTGACCTGTAATTTGCCCACAGATCAATATTCAATCCTCTTTAATCAACTTGGCAACTAAAATTCAAAGAAAAAGACTAGGCATTCTTGCTTATTTCTGTCATGCATCCTATACATGACTTAGGCACGTCGTTTGTCTTTTGTTTTAGCTTTACTTTCAATTGTTGAGCACTTGCATGAGGTACGCATTTCCTACTCCCATTCATGCATTTTGTATGACCATGCATTAGTTAGTAGGAATTGCATTGCAACAAGTGTGAGTTGAATGATTGTTTGGAGAGTTGATTTCTAGATTAAGACTCTAAAACGCTACTAAGGAGTGGCTGCCCCATACAAGATAAGGTGGGGGATTTCATCACCCTTTCCTTATCCCCAAAACTCACACTAATCAAAGTCTTAATTCTAAAAGCAAGTAGACATGGATTACTGTGTTGTCTCGTGCCGATGAGGGAGATCAGGTTCCTTTGGAGCACGAGGCCGAGTTTTCTCGTGCAGAAATGGGAGGCCGGGTTCCATACATGGATTACCTTAGTCCGCTCCCACCACCATGTAGACCTCCTTCACCTACTCCTCCGACTCAGGAGGAAGATAGATTCAGTCAGGATCGAGTTCTTGGTGCACCACCACGATTAGCTCGATAGGATAGACCGTTGACTATGTGGGAGCGGACCCATCCTTTTCAGGTTGTGCAACCTTCTTCCATAGTTCTCCCGCCTGCTCAGAGGAGCAACTATGACTTGAAACCTCAATATGTGAGCATTCTTCCTACCTTCACTTCTAATAAGGAAGATCCGTATATCTTTATATGTGAATTCGAGGAGGTGTGCTCCATGTTCAAGCTTCAACAGCTTGACGAGGATTCACTCCAGTTGAGGATATTTTCTTTCTTGTTGAAGGATAACACGAAGAAATGGATGTACAACCTCTTGGCAAACTCAATTCTTTCTTCGGATGACTTTGTGACCGTCTTTCTGAAACGTTTCTTCTCCCAACGGACGACTCAACATATATGGCACCAGATACATCAAATGTATCAGACTGATACTGAATCGTTTCGTGCATTCTTTGAGAGGTTCAAGGACCTTTTCTTGTAGTGTGCTCATTATGGGATTGAGTTGTGGCAGTTGTGCAAAATTTCTTATGAGGGCCTCAACTACAACACCCGCACATTGTTGGAGTCGATGTGTCGGGGTGATTTCCAAATGTAACCCATTGATGAGTCATGTGATACTTTTGAATGAATGGCTGAACGTACCCTTGAGTGAGACACCATGAGAGAGCCACCAGCCGCCAGATCTTTTGGTGAAGCTGGATCATACTAAGTTGAGTCAACTATCGTGTCGGAGGCGAAAATGGTAGCTCTCATGCATAGGATTGAGAGTTTAGAGTTGGACCGAGCTCCTGTATCTCAGGTTGCTACTCCCGCTTGTAGTAGGTGTAGACTTACGGGACATAGTAACTTGGAGTGTGCTTACGCTCCAAGCCATACTGAGCATGCACATGCGATGATGACCCGTACAGTCACTCCTACAACCTGGGATGGCGAAGCCACCCGAACTTCTCATGGGGGCCTAGTGGGGACAACGGTTAGAGCTGGCACGCTCAACCTCAACCCCCACCTTATCACCTACCATGCCCATCGGCGACCTACCAAGCCCCACATCCAAGGTCTCAGCCTCATACTCACCAACCTACTCAGGCCTCCCCTTTGGGTTATTCTAGTAAGACTCTACCCAGCGGGTTGACCCTAAGGATCCCTGGTGAGAATTTTATTTGTACCGCAAGTGCACGGCGTCGATGAAGACGCGGCAAGTACGGGTCGAACACAAGGAGGGAGAGATATTGTTATTTTTGTGATTTTCGATTAAGAAAGAGAGAGAAATATGTTTGGTTTGAGATTTTTGGTTTTTTATTTTCTAAAGCAAGAACAATAAAAGCAAATTAAAAATAAAGCAAAGATGGATGAGAGTCCAGCGGGTGGGGGATTAGATATCGGGTTTTGTTTAGAGAATTCTGAAACTTATAATAAATCACATTAGTTAAAGCATTACATGATAAAAGGTTCAACATAAACTCAAGTAATCAAAATATACTAACACGAAATTAAAATAATAACATCATTATTCTTCTCATCACCCTAAATCCGTCACCCCCACCGTTTGGAGAGAGTTAGAAACACATGGATGGAGGGAAGGAGAAGGGGTCGTAAAGAAACTACAAAAGAAAACTAAAAAACACAAAATAAAAGAACAGAATTTTATTGCTAAAGAGAAGAACAAAAACTAAGGACCCTTTACAACATCGTTTCGGGGCTATTTATAGCCGATACAAGGATCCAAATATATAAAAGGAAAGTACACGCGTCAATACAGCATTGGTAAAAATTTGAGCGCCCGGATCAACTTTTGTGCGGCGGAATCGCCACCTTTTTGGCTCAGAATCGACTCGGATTTTTCCTTTGTGTTTATGGTATGTTTTAGCTGTCATTTGCGTGTCCGGATTAATTATTGCATATCTTTGGAGATCCGAGTTAATTTCTTCATATATTTGGAGATCCAAATTGATTTTTCTCTAGAACTTCTCCAAAATAATCTTTTGGTACTCGTAATTTGCAGTCGGGTCCTCAGCTTTTGCAATTAAGTCCCTAGCTACTTTTGTGCTTAAGTCCTTGGCCTTTTTGGAATTAGGTCTTTGAATGCTTTTATGTTTGGATGGACTTCCATTTGAATCCCGATAATCTTGACTTGGTCTTTATGATAGAAATGAGTCTCTAGCACGCATTTATGCTCGGGATATGGGTAATTTGGATTCAGGTCCCTGTATTCTGTAAATCAGACTAAATACATACCTTAGTAGCATTTATTGATATAAAATTAATCTAAATGAAAGACATATGATGCAATGTATGCAATGCATCAAATACCCCCACACCTAGATTTTGCTAGTCCCTAGCAACACAAAATATAAGACAAATGAAAACAGGGAAATCCTAACTCACTTTCGTAGGAATTACGGTTGCACTTAGCATGTCCAACAAGCCTTTAAACCCCTAAGCTTCCTTAGAAGATGAGTTTTGTCTCGTGAGGGTTTTCAGTTGACGCACCCACAAAGTCTTAATTCAACATTTCATTAATAGCTCTCAATATCTCAACCTCAACCTTATACATCTTACTTAGAATTCTTGCATGCTTATTATATAAGTCTAACTCATAAAGAATCTGACTTGGTCTTTGTTCCTCCCACATTCACACCACTAACCCTTCTACACATGTTATCACTTAAATTATTTTGCACGCCTCCTTTGGTGGTGAAGTATCATTCGGATCAACCATGGCATGGATCATTCTTTTAGCTTTGGGCCTTGAGTATTTTTTCTTTTTCTGTGATTCAACACATTTGCTTTTTCTGACACTTTTACCCTTTTTTGCATTCGTGTAGCGAGTTTGGTCGATAATCCCGAGCTGGCAGACTCAAGTTACCAGGTTTCAAGATACCCCTACGGACCAGTGACTCAAAGGCTTGGGTTTTGAAATCATTTTGCAAAATGTGCTTTCCTCACTTTATTCCTTTATTTTTATTTTTATTTTTATTTTTTTACTTTTATTTTCCTCAAGGCTTAATTGCTATTTGAAGTCCACACTTCCCGGTATATTTTCCACAACCTCTGCTTTTTATCAACCACTTCAAAGATTTGATTCATCCAATTTAAGTGCATACATGTCTTAAAGGGTAATGGGTTATTTCTTTGGAACTTAGATTTATGTCATAATTTCTACAAGCAGAACTATATAATAAGGAACAAAAACTCAATGCATTTTGTACACGGGTTTTGGCGGTTTAATCTTAAGCTATGTCATGGAATATTGAATAATTTTTTTTTAAAAAGAACAGAATATATAGATAGATAAACACCCCCCACACCTAAATCATGCATTGTCCTCAATGAATGTGAGCAAGATATTACATGGATTTATGCATGAAAAAGGAAAGATCTCACCAACGTGAAGTACAAAGGAAAGTTCATGGCTCTGTTGATGGACAAAAATCTGAATTCCCTCAAAACCTGTGAGATGCTAAAGAAGGGATTCAAATACGGGAAAGAAATGGGGCCCAAATACTCTTGGAGCCACATAAACGATGCTCACCGAAGGAGTCTTTTATTGTATTATTTATTTATTTATTATTATTATTATTTGAATATAATTATGTACAAACATAAGTTCTCATCTTCATTTGTCAAAGGACATCAAATGGGAACCTCAAAAGTGGGTCAATGCACTTGGAAAGGGAACATGACACCACGCGGGGCCAGAATACGCATGCGTGGGCCCCCTTCACAAAGAGCACCTGATGAAATGAGAGGTTCATGAATTAAACGCAAAGTCGTCTCATTCAAAGGATCAAACTGAAAGAGCTTGAACCTCTCGAGAGTTTGGGAAATAAGGGGCAACGGAAGAAGAGTTTCTCCCGTTGCGGCGTTGAAGTTATGATCGTCAATCCAAACTCTCCAATCAACTGGCTGGTGCGTCGGAGCGAGGTCAAGAACCTTGTTAGGCAAGCCGGACTCACCAGGCGAACAACAAATGGGTCTAATACCCAAGGTATCCTCCAAGGAACTCCTAATACCCTCATGAGCTATGTAGTTGTTTGATGTTCCATCATTTCTAAGATGATCAGGAACAATGGTGAGAGGCAAACTCTCATCAGGTAGTTTGAAATTGAGGGTACTAGGGAGATCTTGCTCCACCAGAGGTGAGTCCTTAAGAGGCACAACATGAAGATCATGTGGCTCAAGGGCCACGAGACAAGAAGATAAGGCACAATCCTGTGCCGACTCATGATGAAATTGGTCCATGTTATTCTCAATGTCAATCGAATCCTCCACTAAGTGATCGTGAATTGAAACCCCAAGTCCCTCAGACTGACTAGGAGTTTGACTTTGAAAGATTGTGCTTTGAATTTGTGGATGTGGTGGTGGTTCGATATCAAAAGGTGAATCCTCATGTTGACGAGAAAAGTTACTCTCCTTACGTTTACGTAATTGCTGTGACATTTGACTCAATTGCAGTACCATATTTTGTGTGGACTGTTGAGCGGTTTTCATGAGCGGTTTCAGGTATGCGGTCAACTATGAGGTTCAAGTCAGAGCTTGGGAAGTTTTGAGGTTGGGTGTTGGTGGGCTGAGAATAAGTCCAATGATTTGAAGTGGGGTGTTGGTAGAATTCTGGTTATTCGGGAGGAGGATACTGGGGTGAAAATGAAGTATAAGAATTTGGATATGAATTGTCTCCCCACGAATCCATCACTCTCGGGTTGTACGCGGATGCGTAATGGTCATATTGAGCATTTTGGGAAAATGTATACTTATACTCAGGCTCTGGGGGAACATAAGGGCATTCCCGGATAACATGACCACTCAACCCACAACAGTCGCACGGTACGGCTACTGGAGCCACCGGTGCACTCATGATGTCTGCCATACGCATGAAGGAGGCCAAAGTTTGTTGTAATGTCTCAGTTTGTTGACCAGCATATGATCCGACATAACTAGATTGTGGTCTAGCAGTTGGTACCTCTCTCATGTTACCCCAATATGAAGATTGCTCAGTCACACAATTAGGATTGTCCCAACCATATGGGGTGTTAGTCTGAGCCACCCCAGGTTGTATGGGTCCAGAATACCAGAACGAATTGTCCTGCTCCCAATAATGATATGGATGGTCGCCCATGTAACCATCCATCTCAACCAAACACTCTCGAGTCTACCACTCTCACCACCACGAGGCTAAACTCGTAAAAAGTGCTCGACTCCACCCTAAAAACGCTACCAGAGAGTGTAAAGGGGAGAAGACTATAACATAGAAGAAGGTGAGAAGAAGATGAGTCAGAGGAGAAGGGAAACTTAACTCTAAAAGATAAATGAGTGGGTTGGTCAGAAGTTTCCTAAACAAGCACGGTTCAAACAATCCTAGACCTAAGGTTGCCTAATTGTAGACGACTCCTAACTGGTTGAGTCGAATTGGCTTGCTTGATTCACCTCCCTCACTAATCAAACCAACTTGGCCAGGTAGTGTATAGCTAGTGGGGGTGCTTCCGACAGAGTCAGTGCCAATTAGACAACCACTTCGCTTGGAAGACTTTCGTCAACACAAAAACACTTTCTAGACACCAAATTAAATTCGATCAACTTCAAGTCATAGCAAGTCAAACCAATTTTCTCCTTTATTGAGTCCGAGTCCTTAAGGGTCAATGTCTAATTGATTTTAATTTAAGGCATGGGTGACACTTTAGGATTGTGATTTGTGGGTCACGGAAGGGTGATGAAATCTCCACCGTATCTTTTCCTACGGAGTTGCCCTTAAGATAGTTTAACTTAAATCTAACAAAGATAGTCAAACATTGGTCTTTTTAGTGGTGGCAATTGCAAGGTTGTATGCAAACTAGATTATATGCCTAAATGCAATCGATAAAAACCACGCACGTACCTTGCCTCCACCAGTCTTCAACAAAAATTAATTTGCAAGAATTTAGAAAGAATAATGCAAACAAAACACTATATGATGCATGCACTAAGTCCTTCTAATTTTGCCAATTTTTTTGTCAGAGTTGAATTATTGCCAATTATGGAATTTTGTCCTAACACGTGCAGTTCTACAAAAAGGAACTTTTCGAAAATAAAGATTTTACGAGAAAGGGAAGAAAAGTTACCTCCACAATGCTTAGACGGGTTCGCCGCCCGCTCTACAAAATTCCCAGATGGTCTACGCGTCCACGCAGAGATGGAGACGACCCCAGAAAAAATTAAAGCCCAGATGCTTCAGTTGTGCGGCGGATTCGCCGCAGATTCTTCTTCGTGTGCGGCGATTTCGCCGCCCTTCCTGCTCAGAATGTGCCCGGATTTCGCCACGCACTCTGTTGTCTCCTGAAACGCAAACCCAAATTGTTAGATCGCGCACACGATAAACAGGATAGAATCGAAATCACAAAAAATAAATAAAATCTTCGTCGCCTCCCCGGCAACGGCGCCAAAAACTTGGTGAGAATTTTATTTGTACCGCAAGTGCGCAGCGTCGATGAAGACGCGGCAAGTACAGGTCGAACACAAGGAGGGAGAGATATTGTTATTTTTTTGATTTTCGATTAAGGAAGAAAGAGAGAGAAATATGTTTGGTTTGAGATTTTTGGTTTTTAATTTTCTAAAGCAAGAACAATAAAAGCAAATTAAAAATAAAGCAAAGATGGATGAGAGTCCAGCGGGTGGAGGATTAGATATCGGGTTTTGTTTTGAGAATTCTGAAACTTATAATAAATCACATTAGTTATAAAGCATTACATGATAAATGATTCAATATAAACTCAAGTAATCAAAATATACTAACACGAAATTAAAATAATAACATCATTATTCTTCTCATCACACTAAATCCGTCACCCCCACCCTTTGGAGAGAGTCAGAAACTCATGGATGGAGGGAAGGAGAAGGGGTCCTAGAGAAACTACAAAAGAAAACTAAAAAAACACAAAATAAAAGAACAAAATTTTATTGCTAAAGAGAAGAACAAAAGCTAAGGACCCTTTACAACATCGTTTCGGGGCTATTTATAGCTGATACAAGGGATCCCAATATATAAAAGAAAGTACACGCGTCAATACAGCATTGGTAAAAATTTGAGCGCACGGATCATCTTTTGTGCGGCGGAATCGCCGCAATTTGTACATGAGGTGCGGCGGAATCACTACCTTTTTGAATCAGAATCGACCCGGATTTTTCCTGTGTGTTTATGGTATGTTTTAGCTGTCATTTGCGTGTCCGGATTAATTATTGCATATCTTTGGAGATCCGAGTTAATTTCTTCATATATTTGAAGATCCAAATTGATTTTTCTCTAGAACTTCTCCAAAATAATCTTTTGGTACTCGTAATTTGCAGTCGGATCCTCGGCTTTTGCAATTAAGTCCTTGACTACTTTTGTGCTTAAGTCCTTGGCCTTTTTGTAATTAGATCTTTGAATGCTTTTATGTTTGGATGGACTTCCATTTGAATCCCGATAATCTTGACTTGGTCTTTATGATAGAAATGAGTCTCTTGCACGCATTTATGCTCGGGATATGAGTAATTTGCATTCAGGTCCCTGTATTCTGTAAATAAGACTAAACACATACCTTAGTAGTATTTATTGATATAAAATTAATCTAAATGAAAGACATATGATGCAATGTATGCAATGCATCAATCCCTCTCCTGATCAATCTCTTCAAGCATTCATGTAGAGCATGCAAAGTTCGTTTAAGACTTTGGAAATGCAAGCCAGCTCGTTGACTCATCATCTCAATGAATGTGAGAAGGGACAATTTCCAAGTCAACCCAAGGTGAATCCCTGGTGTACCCATTCTCAAGGAAGGCCACTAGTACCTCAAGCTACCTCTGAACTCACCCATCATCTTAATGTGATTCATACTTTGAGGTCTGGTAAGGAGGTGGACAACCACATTGGGTTGCCTTCCTTGCAATCACTATGTCTTGGTGTCACCAGATCTGCAGTGATACCTACATCTGTGAGGGCACCGAACCCTGAGGTCCCCTTGTCTCATCATGGGTCGAAGGAATCAGATTTTGAGGTCCCCACTCATGTTTCTACATAACATAATGTTGAGGTTCCATTGAAAGACCCTTATGCCCTGAAGGTGCCATTCCCTGAGCGCCATAAAAAGAAATCTTCTGATCAGCATGACAAAATGCTTGAGATCTTTCGGCAAGTTAACGTGAACATTCCTCTGTTGGAGGTGATTCAGAAAATGCCACCTTATGCCAAGGCTCTCAAGGATTTATGCACCAAGAAGAGGAAAACCAATGTTCCCAAGAAAACTTTTCTTGCCGCTAATGTGAGTTCATTCTTGGCACAACCTACGCAAGTCAAATACAAGGACCCTGGTTGCCCTACTATTTCTTGTGTGATTGGTGAGGTGTCAATACATCGAGCTTTATTGGACCTTTGGGCATCTGTCAATCTTCTGCTGCATTCGGTCTACGTCCACCTCGGTCTTGGAGATCTCATACAAACAAAAACCACTCTTCAACTAGCTGACAGGACTATGAAGAATTCGAGGGGGGTGGTGGAAGATTTTCTGATCTAAGTCGATGAGTTCATTTGTCCATTTGATTTTTTTGTTTTGGATACTGAAGTTGTGCCAAACCCAGTTGGACAAATTCCTATAATTTTGGGGTGACCATTTTTATCCACTTTCAATGCCTTGATCAACTGTCGTAATGGTCTTATGCTCTTGACATATGGTACACAATGCGCTGATTTCCTCATCTTCACCATCGGGAAGAAGTCAGGTGCCTTTGATTACCCTGTTGAGGTCAATCTTATCCAGGACATGGATGAGAATGAAGCTGAAGGTACCTTCAAGTATTTCGGAGAATTTTTCGATGGAGATCCTGATGGTTGTGAAGATGTTTCACCTGGGCTGGCACAAGAAGGTGCCTTATCTTGTGGTCATGTGACCTTCAAGCCACATCCTCTAGATCATGTGACCTTCGACCCACGTCCTTTCGATCATTTGGCCTTTGAGCCACATCTTTTCGATCTTGTGGCTCTTGAGACACAACATACAATTTTTGTTGCCTCTGGGCCACCTGCTCTTTACTCTGTATCTGTTGAGGACCCCATGTGGGTTAAGAATCAACCACCTGATACCCAACATTTCAAACAACAAGACAAAGATTCACCTCTCATTCATGCCTCCTATCTTTCTCATTCTCAAGAGGCATCAAATGACCACAATGCTTGTGAGGGTGTCAGTGGTCAAGCAATTATGTTTCTAGACTTCACCATCTGGTTAATAAGTCCAGGGTGTCACCTTGTGTGGATGAAATTATCCTAGTGCACCCATGTAAGACCCGCCTTTCTGCTACACTATTAAGTCTTGTTTAACCTCTTGCTTGATTTTGAGATCATCTTTATGTTGATGAGTGCTTTGTTTATTTTTCAATGTCTTTTAGGAAAAAGTTTCCTTTTTGGATGAGTTAAATCAACTCACGAGCAGGTGCGACCCGTCGGGTAGTTTTTCAATCGATTGACTCGATTGTGTCAATCAAGTACGTTTTACTTGGTGGTATAGCCTTGCTTGTTGTGTGGGGGTGTGTTGAGTTGTTTGGGTTGGACTTAATGATGTGGCCTCCTAGTCAGCAAGAAGGGAATTAAATTTGGTGTGCAAACATTTGAATATCACGTTTAAGGCATGTTTTAATGGGAGGTTATTTGCATTCACTATTTTCCTTTTCTTTTGTTGCTTGTAACACAAAAACCACTCTACCTTAGCCATCCCAGTCGTCCCCCTCTCCCTTTCCACAAAACTACCAGAGCATCTTTTTATCCTCTCCGGTGTGGTGCAGCTGAGTTCAGGCGAAGCCACCAGCTCAGGCAATCTAAGCAACCAAGAAGAAGTTAGCGCAAAGGAGAAAAGGGAACTGCACCTTGATCTGGGGAGCTTCTGGCAAATTTTAATAATCTTCTTCAGCAACATCAGGAATGCCTTAGGCCCAAGAGTCAAGTAGAGGGTGGGGGTGTTGGCTAGGGGGCCGGCCATGACCACTTTGGTTGGTGGTGCAATCGGTTGCACCATCAAATCGGTTCTCCCACCTAGTGCATGCTTCCTTGGTGCGTTAGGAGGGCTGGCTGGGGTAAAGCCAGACACGCTGGAGCTCCAGAGAGCTCTGATGAGATCTGACCAGGCTTGGCAGTGGGCACTTTAAGGTTGAGAGCAAGGGGGCTCCGGTTGTGGGCTGGTGTGGCTGGTGCACACACAACCCGCCTAGAGTCTCTTCCATCCTCATGGCATGTAGCTCCGGAGTGGCCGGCTAGTGTGGCTGATCTCCCAAGGTGGATGGCATCTAGTGGGGTGGGAAGGGACCCTAGGGAGGCCGGGGATGGATGGAGGTTGGGTGGGCATGACTGGCCTGTGCCTGGGAGGTGCAAGAGTGGGCTTACCGCAGGTTGGGTTGGTGCCACTTGTGTGTCTCTTGCACGGTGGATAGGCTGGAAACGTTTGTCCTGACATCCTTGACCCCCTCCCCACCTCTTAATGTTCTTGAGGTGTAACCCAAGCTGGTGGTTAGATAGCTCATGGTGTCTCATGTGCATGTTGTGATTTTAGTGATGTAATTGACACAATCGACATTAGTAATATGTGTTGAATGTTTGATATGTTTTGACTTCGTTCCAGCAACTCTTGGTTCATGTTGATGATCTGATTTCTTGGATGTGATCTTACATATTATTTCATGCATTTCGTATGTGGAGGAAATAAAAATATATATGTACATACATTGTTTATGCGACATGTTACATGTCGCATTGTTGTGGATTAATTCGTTATCTCATGCATACATGGTGGTAGATGGATGTGCTTGAGCTTCTGAATTATCTCATGAATATTTGACGAGTGGAGTTACTGATATCAATGAATACATGCATATAAAATATATGATCATGTCGTGAATAGGAACTTATATGTATCTAGATCCAATATTTAGGTGACTATGCCATGTATCTCTCGTAGTATACTACACTTGATACCTATTACTGCCGAGCATGTTTGATCATGTTTATTGTGTATATATGTTACTGATATGATGTATCATTGTTTGAATCCATGTGCCACCATCCTTGGTTCAAAAACCTCTCAATAATACTCCTCCTTCTTATGTTGCAAGCCCATGTAGTTGCATTTCTGGCTTGAGAGGTGGCAGGTTCCCATTTTATGTTCGTTGACCAATGAAGATGGGAGCCCATTGTTGTACATAGTCATATTTGAAAAAAAAAGAAAAAAAAGAAAAAAAAGGAAGAAGACCAAGAGTGATCATTGATTGTTGTGGGCCCCAACCCTTGTGTATTTGGGCCCCATTTCTTTCACGTGTTTGTCCACTTGTGGCCCCTTCCAGTAACCAAAAGAAAAAAAAACACACCGAATATGGCACGAAAAACATGATTGTTTCAGTTATAATACCGAAACTGCAAGGCCGCGTTAACACGGTGGCAAGTACGGGTCAAGTCCACAATGAGCACGTGCGAGTCAGGATCCACCATACTCGAGTTGGGAAAAGTAGAGAGAGATGCGATCAGAATTACACTACAATGCGTAGGAAATAGGAAAGCAACACAATAAAAACTAAACCCCTAAGGGCGTAGAGAGAAAAAGCAAATACCAAAATATGTGTATGTGTGTGTCTGCATTTGTGCTCGTCACAACATGTAGTACATGAAAACTACAAAACCAAATCTAACTTTGCCTTCATATGAAATAAGATAAAACATTATCACTAAAACATACAAAACAATAATTGAAATGAAGCTAAATGAACTCATGCATAAAGACGAAACCCCACTATGTCTCCACATGAAAAAAGATTTACACAATCATTAAAACATACAAGACATTAATTGAGGAGAGACAAACAAGAGCACATGCTACCACATGTCATGTTTCCTTCTTCCACTCCATCCTTATCCTCATGTCATCATTCCCCAATAATATAGGTCCACTAATTGAAGCATGTGGTAAGCTTCACTCAAGAGCATTAGCACAGCAAAGATGAGTGAAAATCGCATTAGATGGATGTGGAAGTCTTGTGATGTTCAAATGTAGGATTAACACACACTAATACATCACATAATCACAACAGTTTCTTCTCCACCCCCTAATGGGGATGGACTACTCTCTAGTCATCTCTAAACTAAAGAAAGCATAAAAACTACATAAACCCATAATGAAAATGAAGAAAAGAAGTTTAAGCAAACGTCAACATAAAAGAAATTGCATCAAAGGAAAACATCAACATAACGAACAAGAACTAAACTAGATTAAGAAATAAAAATACAACGTTTGCTCCAATCGTACCCACTTATTTAACTACTAAAACAGGAAACTAAAACCTACTCTAATGTGGGAAGGAGGAAGAAGAGGTGGAGATGAGGGATTACAATTGTATTTATAGAAGAAATAAGGGTTTGGATGGATCTGGGAGCGATCCGACGGCTGTCAAAACTTTCTCTATAGTCTGGTGCACCCAATTAATCAAGTCCGACCCAAGAGAGGAATTGGGGAACAATTGGACCAAAATGATCCGTCAGTGGTGGATCCAAATGATTGTTTGCCCTCGATCGGTCCTGATTTATTCCAAGAGCTTAGATGTTGTACTTTGCACATTGGGTCAAGCCTTGGTCCACTGTCTTGAACCGATTTGAGTTTAATTGGTGAAAGACTGATCTGGTTCAAGTTATGCATCACAACACTTTGCATTTCACAATCAGGTCCCTCTGGGTTTTCACTTCGGTTCTTCCTGATTTGCGATCAAGTTCTTGTGCATTACAAATGGGTCTAGAAGTATTCAATTCAGGCCATTCTTGTTGCATTCTGGTCCTTTTTGTTCCCCTTTTTCTTCTTTACTACCTAACACTGGAAACACTACAACAACACTCGAGTAGCACAATTTTGAGGTAAAGTAAAAGATATATAGCATGAATGTGATGTATGATATGCTACTAATCCGCTAGCTGGATGAACCATTTTCTGGGGTCTTCAAACCTTGTTAAGGTCTGGTTTTCTTAGGTTTTGTAAGGCCCAACAACTAGAGAGGTTGGGGGAAGGCTATGGTTCGGGTTGCGGCTAGTGGAACCATGTGTGTCTCCACGTGTGTGAGCTCCTTGATGTTTGTGGACAGGTTAATGAAGGTTGAAGGAGGTAGGGCTGGTGACTACTGTCCAGAGTTGATGGCGCAGAGGTGCTGCCCAAGGGTGAGTCCCCAAAGGTGCGGCGAGCTGACCCACACCCGTCCGACCAAGCCACAAATTTCATGTGCACGTTTTGTGCGATGTGCTCCTGCGGATGCGCTCGCCTCGACATGTAGGGGTTGGGTGGCACGCGTGGGCTGGGCATGTTTTGGGAATGCAAGCCATAGGTCTGGCTATAACATCCTTGCTGCTGACCATGCATCTGGGAAGGTTGGCTGAGCCGGGGTGTGCATGAAACGCAGCTGAAATCTCTCGTGTTGCTGATTCACATCATTTCATGCATTCATTTGTGTCTTATATCCCTTATCTTGAACCTAAACAATGCTACGTAATGAGTTTTATGTTTGAGTTCCAGGAAATAAACATGATTGAGGAGAAGAGGCATAAAAGGACCTAAAAGCAAGAAAAATGACTAAGTTGCAAGACTTATGGACTAAGATGTACAAGAGAGGGACCCGAATGTAAAACCGAAGGGCCAATATCAATATCAAGAAACTCCACACCCGAGTGCAACCTATGTGAAGAATTGAAGAACTAAAGAACATAGCCAAAAATGGGTCGGATCTGGGAAAGCGTGACCGCCAATTAGCGGTCCAAGAACCCCAATTAACGGTCCGTTTGTCTTCGAATCTGACCTGGTTTCTCCAGGACATGGGTTATGTATTTATGTGTATTCTGGAAAGGTTTCTTTTGTCCCATACCGGGGATTGTCCCCGGATACCTTTTTTCATGCCTATAAATAGAACTCTTCCTCCTCATTTGTATTCACCCATTGCTTGGTGGCATTCTCTCTACTTGGAGTAAGCCTTGGAGAAAAAACTCAAGGTGGAGAAGAATGTTACTAGTAATGTGAGTCATTTAATAAAATAATTTTTCATTGTTTTGTTCTCATGTTGTTCTTTTTATGCATGCTTAGCTTTGTGTTGTTTCTTCGATCTTAGGCTAAATTAGTTAGAATGTCTCCTTTCTTCTTTAGTTTAAAAGCTAGCATAATGTGTAGTGAGTAGATCCATCCCCTTTGGGGCGTGGAGATGATGTTCATATATATTGTGAAGTTTGGATGTTTGATGATTTTTTGATTCTGTAGACTTGCATGTTTTGTATGTTCATTGGGGGTATTTTAATCATCTACATGTTGGGGAATTTTGATGGATTTTCCATAAGATTTAGACACTTCTCATGCTTAGTTTTCTCATGTTTATTGACTGAAATTTGCTGTTGAATATTCTACACGTTAGTTATGTGTTTGTATTTGTGTTTTCTTGCTTGATTGACTGAAGAAACTTTGTTTTCATGAGTTTTGCCATAACAATTAGACACCTCCCATGCTTACCTTTATTCTTCACATGAGTATATGGTTTTTTATGAGTCTTGCCATATCTTTAGACACTTCTCATGCTAAGCACAATCTTATGTTAAACAAGTAGTAATTACCGATACGTTGTGTGAATGGATTGATAGGTTTTGCCATATCTTTAGACACTTTCTATGGATGAAGACACACACACATACATGCTTACATGCATCATTCATCACTTATTTCACTTCATATGTGCACACACTCCACCCCTTAGGGGTTTCTTTTCTTGATTCTCAATCTTTCATTGCTTTCTTTTGTATTTCTTACTTACTACTTTAGTGTAGTTAGCTTTAGCATAATCACATATTTTCTCCCTTTATTCTCCACTTGATTTCTGACAAACCAGAGGCTACTCACCTCCCTACGGATCGACCCGTACTTGCCACTGCTTCATCGTGCTCGTGCACTTGCAGTCTAAATTTAAAACAAACAATCAAGTTTTTGGCTTCGTTGACGGTGAGGTGCCAGTCCACACTCTGGTTTGGACGATTTGGGTGGATTTAATTTTTTGTTTGTACTTTTTATTTACTTCAGGAGACTTGGAGACGCAAGGGGAGGTAGCTGGAGAAGATTGGAGGCCATCTGAGCTTGTTAGACCGCCAACTGGCGGTCTGGTAAACTCTTCTCCACTTCTTCTTTCTGTGACTTATTTCTTTATATGATATAGAGGTCTGGGGAACAATTTGGTATGTTATGACTTTTAGTTTGTCCCCAGATCAATAATCAATCTCCCTTTAAGTAACTTGGAGCATAAAACCCAAAGCAAAAGATTAGGCATTCTTTATTGTTTAGGTCATGCATCATGTACTTGACTTAGGCACGTAGATTGTCTTTTATTTTAGCTATACTTTCACTTGCTGAGTGCTGGCGTGAGGTACACATTTCCTACTCTCATTCATGCATTTCATATGAACATACATTAGTTAGTAGGAATTGTGTTGCAACAAGTGTGAGTTGAGTGTTTGTTTGGAGAGTTGATTGCTAGATTAAGACTCAAAAACACTACTAAGGAGGGGTTGTCCCATATAAGATAAGGTGGGGGATTTCATCACACTTTCCTTAGCCCAAAAAACCACACTAATTAAGATCCTAATTTTAAAATCAAGTAGACATTGGCCACAAGGATCTCGGGCGCATTAGGAGAGTGATCCGGTCACGACCGTCATGGCCTGATCGGCGTCGCCCACTCTGTCGATAGTAGGAGAGACGAGATCTACGATCTTGAGACACTTGCTAGGATTTGTGGCCCTCGTCGTAGGAAGATGAGGCGTGTTGAGGCCGTGTGACCTCTCAGTTAGGCGTCGTCTAGTTGTAAGGATCTATAGCGGCCTTAGGTTGTTTGACCCTTGTTTTCTTATGTGCTTCTACGTGTACCCACCCTCCATAGTATAAGGACTTCTTCCCTTCTCTCCTGAGTCATTCCCTCTCTTCTGTGTCCTCTCGTCTTCTCCTCTACGCACATTCTGTTTTAGTAAAAAAAGCTTTTTGGTTTATGTGTGCACCTTTGTGCATGGTTGTGTGGGCACGAGACAATAGTGGCCGTTTGACAAGGCGTGTCGTCAATCCTGCCTCGGTATTTGATTTCTCGACACCTTCATCCTCTCGTGTCGCACACGGTCCGGGTTCCATGGCTGCTCAGTACCACGAGGAGGAGCAGTTGTTGGACCCACTTGTCCCACCTGTTTTTGCTCCCATACCTCTCCGTGATCGATGCTACCTAAGTCGTACTGCTCTATCCTCATGCATCGTATTGCCAGAGGCGAATGGGAACCACTTTGAGGTAAAGTCTCAGTTTATCTCCATGCTCCCTCACTTCACTGGGAAGGGTGACCCCTATATCTTTCCCAAGGAATTTGGGGACGTCTGTGCTATGTTCAAGCTGCAACAACTTTGCAAAGACTCCATCCATCTTAGACTTGTCCCATTTGCACTAAAGGATGATGCCAAGAAGTGGTTGTACACCAACTTGGTGAATGCCTTTAGGACTTGGGATGAATTTCAATATGCATTCCTCAAGAAGTACTTTCTAAATCATTAGACTCAAAAATTAAGGAACGAAATCAATTCATTCTATCAACTTTAGGCCTAAACATTTCATGCATATTTAGAGAGGTTCAAGGAGTTACTATCCTCTTATCCTCATCGTTACATCGAGTTGTGGTGCCTTTGTCAGATTGTCTATGAAGGTCTTCACACCCATCCCGAACTCTCCTTGAGTCCATGTGTCAAGGAGAGTTCTTTGGAAAGAATGAAAGGGTGGCATGGGCATTCCTAGAAGACGTCGCTGAGAAAACCATGCAGTGGGAGAGTGTGAGGGTACCACCAACATCATCTAACATTGGAGCGAGGATCGCAAATGCAAGCTCGACTAGATCGGGTGCCGCATTTGCTATCGATACCACTACGGCCACCGAGGCACACATGGCGGACTTAATGCGCCGTATTGATTTGATTGAGCTCCAAAACCAACAAGGTGCACCTCATGTGTCTACATCTGGTCCAGTTCCCTGTCATTCATGTTGCTGGATAGGTCATGTAGGAAGGAGTGTGCGTCCATTCCTTCTGAGATGGAACATGTCAATGCCATCTATGATAGAGCCAGGAATGAGCCATACTCATCATCATATAATCCCGGATGGAGGAACCACCCTAATTTTTCATGAAACCAAAATAATGCCCCGGGTGGTCCTTCAAACTCCTCTCGACCACCTAACCAACCACACCAACCTCCCATGCATGCACAATCTTATCAGAAACCCGATTCAATTCGCTTGAGACCTTGACTCGTGGACTTGAAAACTCAATGAATTTTTTATGTCAACCACAAGTCAAGTTCTCACTTCAAATCAGCAGACCATCAAATCTCTAGAGCTTCAGATGGGCCAATTGGCTCATTCTGTGCATGAAAGAGAGAGAGGGACTCTGCCTAGCCAGCCTGGGGTTAACCCCTGCATGTACCAGCAACAACACATGTAAAATGAGAATGTGGTACCTCGGGGGCAGCAAGTGAACCATGTGGAGGAACCTATTCATCATGTGAATGCCATTGTGACCTTAAGGAATGGACCTTAAGGAATGGAAAGCAGGTTGACAATCACATTTCCTTGCCACCAACACCATCTATGCGGCCCCTCAGTGGGAATGGTGGTGAAGAAGAGGTTGAGGGTTAGGGTAATACACCAACACCTCCTTCTCACGCACTGCAGAAAACCTACCTGCAAAAAGCTCCCTATCCTAGTATGTTAATCAAAAAGCAGAGTGACACAATGGATAAGATATTAGAGGTGTTTAAGCAAGTGAAGGTTAAGATCCCCTTGTTGGATGTCATCTGACAAATACCTCAATATGCGAAAGTGTTAAAAGATCTATGCACAACCAAGAGGAAGACCAATGTTCCTAAGAAAGCATTCTTGGATGCAAATGTAAGCTCACTTTTGTCCAATCCCACATACACAAAATACAATGACCCTGGCCGGGTGTCCTACTATTCGGTGTACGATAGGGGACACTAGCATGACAAATGTATTTCTTGATTTAGGATCGACGGTCAACCTCCTCCCATTTTCTATTTATCAACAATTGAACTTGGGAGAATTGAAACCAACTAAGATCACCCTCCAATTGCCAGATAGATCCATTTGTATTCCAAAGGGGATTATCGAGGACGCGCTAATCAAAGTTGGAGATTTTATATTTCCAGTAGATTTTGTTTTCCTCGATACCAATCATGTTGCAAACACTCACTCTCAAATACCTTTGATTTTGTGTAGACCATTTCTGGCAACCTCCCACGCCTTAATTAATTGTATAAATGGTCTCATGAAGCTCTCATTCGGTAACATGATTGCCGAGTTTCATGTGTTCATCTCTGGTAGGCAACATGAGCCCATGGACAAACCTTTAAATCTCAATTTCATCCGCCAATTAGAGAAAGCACCGCAAAATCAATAAACAGCCCTAACACCAATGCAACCCATTGAGAATGTTTGTGGGCCTAGTAAAAACTCATTGCCTGTTTTTGCAATGCAACAGAGTGAGCTGGCATCAAATATGAATGTACAAAGGGAGTGCTTTGCATGATTCAGTTGAGACCATTAGTGAGGGGGACACACCTCACGATATGCCCATTCTAGAAGGTGTCTCACGATATGCCCTATTGAGCCCTTTGAGCTTCATATTGACTCCAACAAGGACCCACCTACGACCGAGCTTATGCATGATAATATAGAGGAGGTTGGGTGGTCCTTGTTGGATGACTTGGGGAGAAGCCTTATTCTTAGTGAAAGTGGTGTGCCACATCCTTTGAATGACCCTGAGGAACTCATTCCGATGCACCCGCCTATTGGTTGGAGAGTTTTGTTCGACGAGCATCTAAACCATAGTGAGGCAACGAAACTCCACTCATTCATCTTCCCTACACCCAACCAATATCATTAGGGGTTCGAGCCTTTCAGGTTTGACCTTTCACCCATCGTGGCACCTCAGAGTACCAATGAAGCGGGCCCATCTTGGCAAATCTCTGCTACGCATGACTCGATGTTCTCATTTGATGTTCCTTGACCAAATAATTATGAGAATATCCTTGTTTATTTATATATCTTGTTTAGAAGAAAAAAGAAAAGAAAAAGAAAAGAAAAAACAACATAACAGACTCCACAAGTGAACATTGGTTGTTGTGGCTCCAACCCTTGAGTATTTGGGCTCCATTTTTTTCACGTATTTGTATCCATTCTTTAGTATTTCAAAGGTTGTGAGAGGAACTCGGGTTTATGTACATCAACATAACCATGAACTTCTCTTTGTGCTTTGTTGGCGAGATCTTTTCTTTTCATGCATATCTCCATGCAGTATCATGCTGACATTCATTGACCAGAAAGCATGAAGTAAGTGTGTGTGTGGGGGCGTGTTTTACGTTTGTCTATATGTCGAGTCAGAGTCTTTTTCATTTTGCTTTTCGTTTTCTTTGTTTGTATTGATAGGGTCATGATAGTGTGCTGCTTTAATATTGATAAATTTGGTTGGCATGATCCTTAGGTGACTTGTCTTCTTTTGCTTGCTTAGTGCTTTAAAATTTACATTTATTTTAAAATTCTTCATGTGTTTGCGAAAGAAAATGTTCTGTGGGTTTTGCGTGTGTTTAGCATGTGCAAAACCGTTGAGAGGCAAATTAAGAAGAACGCTCCCAAAATTGTCTTGAACATGATGTATACCTAGTATACGGACTTTAGGTCTTATCGAGTCGTAAGGATGCACCCCGGTTTTTCCTTGGGGGAGAGTAATCATGGGGTTTCAATACTTAAACAACTAAAGAAGTCCACCATGAACCTAGTGAGTCAAATAATTTGTGTCTGTTAGTATAAGGAAGTTTGTCGTAGTCAGGGACCCTTAAACTCTTTTTGTGAAACTGTAACTGTAAGGCTTTTGGTTCGCATGTAGATAAATAAATAAGTGGTGTTCTCTCTTCTTTCACGGCTCCTACCACTCGGGAAATTAGGTCCAAAGGGACTTTATGCCTGGTGCTTTGAGTCTTCAGACTTGGGATGCACCAACCGAACTCCCATTACACGGGTGGGGAAATGTGTACGTGATAGTGTAAGTCCTCATAGGCAATGATGCACGAAACCAGACCCTGGAGAATTACACTACAAACTAGTAAGAAAGAAAAAGAAAAAAATAGTAATGCAAATAAGTACCTTAACGGACTTTACACTTTGTATCACTTGAGGATGTTGAGGTTGTCCATGTCTTTCACTTAAGTCCTTAATTAACTTGCACGAATGGTTCATTAGGCTAGGTGTGTGGACTTGCTACATATATAGTTATGTGGGAGCACTATTTTGCATGCTATGACTTCTAGTTTGCTCCCAGATCATTAAACCAATCCCCATTAATCAACTTGGCCTTAAAATCCAAAGCAAAAGATTAGACATTCTTACTTGTTTTGGTCACGCATCATGTACCTGACTTAGTTATGTAGTTGTCTTTTCTTTTAGCTTTATTTTCAGTTGTTGAGTGCAGGCGTGAGGTACACATTTCCTACATTCATTCATGCATCTTGTATGCCCGTGCATTAGTTAGTAGGAATTGCATCAGGACAAGAGTGAGTTAAGCGTTTAATTGGAGCGATTGATTGCTAGATTTAGGATCGAAACACTACTAACGAGGGGCTGTCCTATAAAACATAAGGTGGGGGATTTCATCACCTTTTCCTTGGCCCCAAAAATCACTCTTAATAAAGCCTTAAGTAAAAGCAAGTAGACATTGGCCCTAGGATTTCGGACGCACTAGGAGAGTAATCTAGTTGAGACCGCCATGGCCTGATCAGTGTGCCTACCTTGTCGATAGTAGGAGGTACTAGATCTCCGGATCTAGTATCACTTGCTGGGCATTGTGGTCCTCGTTGTTGGGAGGTGAGGCGTGTCGAGGCTAGTGACCTCGAAGTTAGGCGTCGTCTAGCCTAAGGACCCACTGCCTTACATTGTTTGAGTCGTGCTTGCTAGTTAGGCTTCTACCTGATCCCATTACCCACGCTAGCTCTAGGATTCGTCCCTTCTCCTCTGAGTCATCTTCTTCTCAGCTTCTTCTACGTTAGAGTCTCCTCCCCTTTTCACTCTCTGTTAGCGTTTTAGGGTCGAGTCGAGCACTTTTTGCGAGCTCAGCCTCGTGGTGGTGAGAGTGATCGACTCGAGAGTTTTTCTTGAGATGGATGGTTACATGGGCGACCATCCATATCATTGTTGGGACCAGGACGATTCTCCCTGGTACTCCGGACCCATGCAACCTGGGGTGGCTCAGACTAACACCCCGTATGGTTGGGATGATCGCAATGTTGTGACTGAGCAGTCTTCATATTGGGGTAACATGAGAGAGGCACCGACTGCTAGACCACAATCTAGTTATGCCGGATCATATGCTGGTCAACAAACTGAGACATTACAACAAACTTTGGCCTCTTTCATGCGTATGGCAGACGACATTACCAAAATGCTCAATATGACCATTACGCATCCGCGTACAACCCGAGAGTGATGGATTCGTGGGGAGACAATTCATATCCATATTCTTATACTTCATTTTCACCATAGTATCCTCCTCCTGAATACCCAGAATTCTACCAACACCCCACTTCAAATCATTGGACTCATTCTCAGCCCATCAACACCCAACCCCAAAATTTCCCAAGCTCTGACCTGGACCTCATAGTTGACCGCATACCTGATTCTTGAAACCAACTTTCCTTACGTTCACGGAAACCACTCAACACTCCACAGAAAATATGGCACTACAAGTGAGTCAAATGTCGCAGCAATTACGTGAACGTGAGGAGCATAACTTTTCTTGTCAACATGAGGATTCATCTTTTGATATCGAACCGCCACCACCACATCCACAAATTCAAAGCACAATCTTTCAATGTCAAATTCCTAGTCAGTCTGAGGGACTTGGGGTTTCAATTCACGATCACTTTGTGGACGATTTGATCCCAATTGAGAATAACATGGACCAGCTTCATTACGAGTCGACACGTGATTGTGCCTTACCTTTTTGTCCCGTGGCCCTAGAGCCACATGATCTTCATGTTGTGCCTCTTAAGGACTGACCTTTGGTGGAGCAAGAGCTCCCTAGTACCCTCAATTTCAAACAACCTGATGAGAGTTTGCCTCTCACTATTGTTCTTGATTATCTTGGAAATGATGGAACATCAAACAACTACATTGCTCATGAGGGTATTAGGAGTTCCTTGGAGGATACCTTGGGTATGAGACCCACTTTTTCTTCGCCTGGTGTGTCGGACATGCCTAACGAGGTTCTTGACCTCATTCCGACGCACCAGCCTGTTGGTTGGAGAGTTTAGATTGACAATCATAACTTCAACAGCGCAATGGGAGAAACTCTTCTTCCGTTGCCCCTTTTTTCCCAAACTCTTGAGAGGTTCAATCTCTTTCAGTTTGATCCTTTTAATGAGTCGCCTTTGCGTCCAATTGATGAACCTCTCATTTCATCTTGTGCTCTTTGTGAAGGGGGCCCACGCATGAGTATTCTGGCCCCGCGTGGTGTCATGTTCTCTTTCCAAGTGCATTGACAAATGAAGATGGGAACTTATGTTTGTACATAGTTAAAAAAATAAATTCCTTCAGTGAGCATCGATTGTTGTGGGCTCCAACCCTTGTGTATTTGGGCCCCAATTCTTTCACGTATTTGTATTCCTTCCTTAGCATCTCACTGGTTTTGAGGGAATTTGGGTTGTGTCCATCAACATAGCCAGAAACATCCCTGCGTACTTTACGTTGGTGAGATCTATTCTTTTTCATGTATAAATCCATGTAGTCTTTTGCTCACATTCATTGAGGACAATGCATGAAGTAGGTGTGGGGGGTGTTTTACGTGTGTACATAGTTGAGTCTTTTCCTTTGTTTTGGTTTTCTTTTGTGTGTATTGATAGGGTCATGTTAGTGTGCTGCATTTAATATCGATATATCTGCTTGCCATGATCCTTGGGTGACTTGTCTTCTTTTGCTTGCCTAATGCTTCAAAATTTTCACATTTCTTTCAAAATATTCAAGTGTTTGCGAAAGAAAATGTTTTGTGGGTTTTGCGTGTGTTTAGCCTGTGCAAAACCGTTGAGAGGCAAAGTAAAAAGAAAACTCCCAAAATTGTCTTGAACTTGATGCATTAGGATATCTAGTACAGTGGCTTTAGGATTTATCGAGTCGTTAGGATGCACCCCAGTTTTCCTTTGGGGGTGAGTAATCATAGGGTTTCAGTGCTCAAACATTTAAAGAAGTCCACCCTGAACCTAGTGAGTCAATAATTCGTGTCTGTTAACCTATGGAAGTTTGTTTTAGTCAAGGATCCTTTAAATCTTGTTCTGAGACATTAAGTGTAGGTGTTTGGTTCAAGTGTAGATAAGAAATAAGTGAGTAGGTGTTCTCTCTTCTCGCACGACTCCTATCACTCGGGAAAGTAGGTCTGAGGGGACTTTGTGTGTGGTGCTTTCGAGTCATCTGACTTGGCACGCATCGACTGAAAATAAAAATAAATAAATAAGGAAAAAAAAATGCAGATAAGAACCTTAATGGACTTTACACTTTGTATCACTTGAGGATGTTGAGGTTGTTTATGTCTTTCACTTAATTCCTTATTTAACTTGCACGAATGGTTCATTAGGTTAGGTTTGTGGACTGATTACCTATATAAAGTCGGCTCGTAGCATTACCGCGTCCAGTGATCGACAAAATTTGTCGAACGAGTCGTGTAGCTACATTGATTAATGCATCATGTTCGCATTTGTTGTGTATATCCGCTGAAAACCCTCAGGAGACAACACAACTACTCTTTGGCGACAAAGAGGTTTAACGACTTGTTGCACGTGCTAGGTGCAACTGTTATTCTTACGAAAGTGAGTTAGGATTTCTTGATTCTCGTTTGCTTTTCTCTTTCTTTGTTTTGCTCGGGACTAGCAAAAACTTAGGTGTGGGGGTATTTGATTGACTTGCTCATATTTATATCTTATATCCATTATCTTACACCTAAGCAATGCTACGTGACGAGTTTTATGTTTGAATTTCAGAAATAAAGAGGTTTGAAGAGAAGAGCCATGAAAGGACCCAAAAGCAGGGAAAATGACTTAATTGTGAGACCTGGGGACTAAGATGCAAGGGAGAAGGACCTGAACGTAAGACCAAAGGACCTAAGAGCAAAACAGAAAACTCCACACCATTATGGGGAGTATTTTGGCAATTCAATTTCGATCGGAGTTCCAAGAAGTGAAGTATATGCATCCAAGACCAACAAATACATCAAGCAAAGCCCAGCATGAAAACCAAATTGATCTGGAGCTTATAGATCGCCAATTGGCGGTCTGGGACCGCTAATTGGCGGTCCAGATAGCTCTGAATCCGGTAAGATTTGTGGAGCACGTGTATTAGTGTATTCTTAGTCTATTTTTGGTATTTGTTTAGTCTCACATCGGGGGATTGTCCCGGATTAGCTTTTTCCATGCCTATAAATAGAACTCTTCACCTTCCATTGTAATTAATCATTGCTTGGTGGTATTCTCTCTACTAAGGAGTGAGCCTTGAAGCAAAAACTCAAGGTGGAGAAGAATGCTACCGTCAATGTGAGTCATTGTTAATAAAATAATTGTTTTAGTTTCTTTTAATCTTGTCTTTTAATTTGTGCATGCTTGTTTAGTCTTTCCTTTCCTTTTAAGTTTATTTAGTATTTCTTGCTTGCTTAGTGTAGTTTCATTTCAGTATTATTCTTCATTTTGTTAATATAGTTAGTGTAATGAGTAGTGAGTAGTTCCATCCCCATTTGGGGGTGGAGAAATATGTGATATGATCATGTAGTGTATTAAGTGTGTGTTATCTTAATCCCTTGAGCTTTATATTATTTCCATAACCATCTAATGAGTTTTCACTCTTATCTTTGATATGCTAATGCTCTTGAATGAAGCTTAGCTTATGCTTTGATTAGTGGACCTATTTTATGGGGAATGATAATGTTAGGATATGGATGGAATTAATATTGGAAACACAATTTGTAGTGTATGTACTCTTGTTGCCTTTACCTTAGTTAATGTCTTGTATGTTTTAATGATATTGGGTTATCTTAATTCATGTGGAGGCATAGTAGGGTCTACTCTTTATACATGAGTTCATTTAGCTTCATTCCAATTATTGTCTTGTATGTTTTAATGATGTAGTCTTATCTTAATTCATGTGGAGGCAAAGTTGGATGTAGTTTTATTATTTCATACACTACTTGTTGTGAGGAGCTTCATTGAACACACACACACACATCTTTATATTCACATTATTTCTCTACCTCCTATGGGGTTTAGTTTTTATTGCTTATCTTTCATTTCGTTTTGCACTCTTGTGTAGTTTAGTGTAATTAATCTTTCTCTCCTTTCTTTACCATTCGCCTTCGAACAAACCAAAAGTCGACACACCTCCCTGTGGATCGACCCGTATTTCCCACCGCTTCAACGCGGCCGTGCACTTGCGGTTTCATATAAAACGAATCAATCAGTCGCATATAGGAGTTCATGCACGATCTTTATCCTATTTTTGGACAAGGGATACGAGGTTTTCTTACTGAAAACTCGTGCATATTTCTTGATGTTTTTGCCTCCGGTACTTAAGTTCCCTACAGTGCTCAGAGTGGAGATGTTTCGCAGGATTCTGTACACGGGGGACAAGTCGACCATATATTTATGTTTATCGTTTGGTTCCACATTTATGTTGTATTTCCTTTGATTCAAACTTGATGTAATGAATTCTGAGTTATTTCTATATATGGATAGTTTCCATTCTCTCGTTTTGTCTATCCATTTATGCTTTTTGTCGAGTATGTTGTAGTTTTATTGTTACTCTCTCGGGCGTCAAAGAGACTCATATCGTGATATTTGATTGGACACCCCAGCGTACGCAACCACGAGATCCGGGGTGTTACATTTTATGTCCAACATTCACAACCACCTCCAAACCAAACAAAATATCAAATCCTTTAATCAACCCCAAAATCCCCAACTCACACCCTCAGACATCCCCAACCCCAGAGAGTAACAAGCCCTCACCTCCAGGTTGTAAACTAGTTGTACAAATCACCAAGTAAGCTGACTCGTTTGACACAACAACCCGGGTTGTCCAGTCGAAACAACCCAGGTCATTTCACAAACGCACACGTGTCATTTCGCAAAACAACTTGGGTTGTTTGACCAATGAGCCAGCTTGTTTAACCAAATGACCTGGGTCATTTATGAAAACAAACTGTGTAATACTAGTGCGTGACAACTCGTTTGGTTAAAAAAAACGACCCAGCTCGTTTTATGTTCTCTCAAATCAGCAGTATTCCATGCCCTTTATCACCCTATTAGTTTCCTAATTCGAAATTATGTAACATACAAACGTTTTTCTTCTCAAACTCTTCTTTCTAACGAGTTTTCAATCACCTTATTTGGTTATCAGATGAGAGAGTTATGCACAAATTATTGATGATTTGTTGATTTTACAGTTTGCAAATACGGTATGTCTTGACACACGTTATTCATCCTCATACCATCATAATTTGGAAAGTTGTAAGAGAAACTAATATTTTCTCCTTACCATTTTCATAACGATGGATCTAGAATCATCATTTTTTGTAATTTGGATGTGGATGTTAGGAATAAAACAAGTGTTGCGTCCCGTGCGGGACTCGTGCCCATTTTCATCCACTCCCTTTATGAGCCCATTAGGTTCCTAATTAGGAAATATGTAATATACAAAAGTTTTGCTTCTTAAAATCTTATGTATAACGAGTGTTGAATCACCATATTTGAATATTATGGGAGAGAGTTATGCACAAAGTTTTATGATCTATCGATTGGCTAGTTTCCAAATACGGTCTGTCTTGACACTTTTTCACCATCATTCTTTTTAACGGATATGAAATCATCAAATTTCGTATTTGAATGTGGATGTTATCAATAAAACAATTGGTACATCCCAGCATGGGACTGGTGCGTCTAACTTGTTTTGTGTAAAAATGGACACAACTCGTTTGGTGGAAAAACAAGCTTGTTTGCCAGAACGATCAGGCTTGTTTGGTGAAAACAACCCAGCTCGTTTGGTGCAAATGACACATGTCATTTAGCTCATTTGTTGAAAACAAGTCAGCTCGTTTGGTAGAATGATCCAACTTGTTTGGTTATTTTACAGCTCGTTTATCTTGATTAAATGTGTCCAGGTAACAAGTTGGTTTGTCCTGTCTCAATGTTCGTGTGCGTACAAGTTAACTTGTAACAAGTTGGTTTGAGATATTTTCACTTGTTTGTCTTTATTGAATTTGAATCAAATGGGTGCCATAAAGTTGTTTCAAAATATTTGATTTTTCATAACAATGCAAATAATTCAGAAATGGAACATAAGAAGTTCACTTAAGAAATTAAATTGTACACATATTGATTTTCTGACACTTAAAAATAACCATCCATAATTGTACATGTTGTTAATTAAGTTGTTGATTGTAGAACAAATTGTTTCATGTCATAGAGAAATATATTTTTTTGTGAAAAGAAGCTAGGTTGTTAATTAAGTTACAAGGACCCAACTCGTTTAGTGAAAACAAGACAACTTGTTTGGTGAAACTGGCCAGCTTGTTGGTGCGTCCCTTGCGAGACTGGTGTATTCTAGCTTGTTTGGTGGAAAAACCGATCCAACTCATTTGGTGGAAAAAAACAACTCGTTTGCTAGAATGTCCCAATTTGTTTGGTGAAAATGACTCGGCTTGTTTGGTGAGGACGACCCAAGTCGTTTGGCTCTTTTGTTGAAAACAACTCAGCTCGTTTGGTAGAATGATCCAACTTGTTTTGTTATTTTTACAGCTGGTTTACAATGATTCAATTCCTCCATGTAACAAGTTGGTTTGTCCCGTGTCAATGTTTTTGTGCGTACAGATTAACTTGTAACAAGTCGGTTTGTGATATTTTCAACTCGTTTGTCTTGATTAAATTAAAATTAAACAACGATGGCATGAAGTTGTTGGAAGATATATGATTTTTTATAACAACGTAAATAATTTAGAAATAGAACATATGAAGTTTACTTAGGAAATTAAATTGTATACATATTAATGTTCTAACACTAAAAATAACCATCCATTGTAGTATAAGTTATTAATTAAATTGTCGATTGTAGAACAAATTGTTTCATGGCTTACAGACAAAGAATATATTTTGTGTTAAATTAGTTGCAATAACCCAAATCATTTCGACCAAATGACCCAGCTCATTTGGTGAAAAAAAGGCAGCTCGTTTGGTGAAAAACAAGGCAACTCGTTTGGTGAAAATGAACCACCCCGTTGGTACGCCTCGCGCAAGATACATACATTCCAGCAAGTTTGGGGGAAGGGGAACGAGCCAGCTTGTTTAGTAGAAAAAACGACCCAGCTCATTTGGTGGAAAAAATGACGCAACTCGTTTTCCGTTCTTCAAAATCAACAGTCTTCCGCACCCTTAATGAGCTCATTAGGTACCTAATATGGAAATATTTAAAATATCAAAATTATGCTTCTCAAAATCTTCTTTGTAATGACTCTTGAATTTCCATATTTGGATATTGGAGGAGAGAGTTGTGCACAAATTATTGAAGATTTGTCGATTGTCCAGTTTTGAAATACAATTTGTCTTGAGACACATTTTTCAATTTCGTATGATCGGAATTTGGCAAGTCATAAGGAAATGTATGTGCTCCTTTCAATCATCCAATTTAGTATTTGGGTGTGGATGTTATGAATAAAACAAGTGGTGCATCATGCATGGGACTTATGCGTCCCTAGCAGGACACACTAGCATCCCAAACAAGACAATTACGTCTTAAGCAGGACTGCTGCATTTTCAATGCCATTGATGAGCCCTTATGTTCATAATTTGATAATATGTAAAACATAAAAGTTTTGCTTCTCGATATTGTTTACAATGAGTCTTGAATTACCTTATTTAGATATTAGAGGAGAGTGTTATGCGCAGATTATTGATGATATGTCAATTGTCCAATTTCCAAATACGGTCTGTCTTGACACACATTTTTCACACTCGTATCTTCGGAATCCGACAAGATGCAATGTCTTTCCAACGGATCTGTAATCATCAAATTCCGTATTTGGATGTGGATGTTATAAATAAATAAGTGTTGCGTCCTGCACGGGATTAGTGCATCCCACGTGGGACTGGTGCGTGCCCAGAGGGGTTGGTGGGTCTTCCATGACCTTTATGAGCCAATTAGGTTCCTAATTTGGAAATGTGTATAATACAAAAGCTTTTATTCTCAAAATATTATTTATAACGAGTCTTGAGGACAGAGTTATACAAATATTATTGATGATTTGTCGATTGTACAATTTCCAAATACAGCCTGTCTTGACACACATTGTTCACCCTCGTATCATAGGATTTTGGCAGGTTGTAAGAGAAACTAATATGTACTTATATAATTGTCTTTCCAACAAATCTAGAATCATCAAATTCCATATTTGGATGTGAATGTTATGAATAAAACAAGTGGTACATCCCAATGCGGGACAGGTGCGTCCCACCTGGTTTGGTGGAAAAAAGACCCAGCTTGTTTGGTGGAAAAAATCAGCTCGTTCGCTAGAACGACCCAGCTCGTTTGGTGAAAACGACCTTACTTATTTGGTTAAAACGACCCAGGTCCTTCGGTTGATTTGTTGAAAACAAGTCAGCTCATTTGGTAGAACGACCCAACTTGTGTTTGTAATGCTCCCGATCTCACAGGTACTCATGTTGGGGAAATCAAGCGAACTATCGTGATCAGAATCGTCCGTGACGACCAAAGGGGTTAAAAATAAAAGATGACACATGCACGACGTGCTGAATAAAACATACATGGAAAGACTAAAAACAAGACTTAATTGGAACAGAAAATTATCCATATACGGAAATATTATCAAATATATTACATCGAGTTCAAAAGGGAAATACATCATAAATAATGTGGAAGCAATATAACTGGAAGAAGTACATAATCATCATAAACTTCTCCAGTCTGACCCTTGTTAGAAAACCTAAATACCTAAGGCAAAACAACAACAAATAAGCGTGACTTTTCAAAAACAAAACTCCATATGCCATGGGTCAAAAAACATGATAAGAAGTTATGCGTGGAACATATCTATCACACATGCAAAAAGCCACAACTCTACGTAGCTGCGCGAAGCGACAACTCCACATAGTGGCGCTGCTTGGGGTTCCACCTAAAGTAGTTCCTCTGCGTAGGAACCAACCACTAGCCTTGCTGGTCTAATCCAGAAGTGGGT
The DNA here is from genome assembly GCA_963682175.1 of Triglochin maritima. Classification (NCBI taxonomy): domain Eukaryota; kingdom Viridiplantae; phylum Streptophyta; class Magnoliopsida; order Alismatales; family Juncaginaceae; genus Triglochin; species Triglochin maritima. Next base: position 18,451,231 of record OY821785.1, read on the forward strand.
CACCCAAAGGTGACCCACTGCTCAACGCACAATGGTCTTCCGAATTGACACCCCAACTCGCGGCAAGTGACCTACATGATTCCATCGCGAGGTTGGGAATACCCAACCTGTAGCAAATGACAGTGCGACTGTCCATGTCTTATCTTATGTTAGGCCTCTCTACATTGAGGACTCCGAATCTGGCCTGTCAGCCCCTCAACATCAGTCCCCAAATTTATTTTCTTAACCATTATGCAAATGCAACCTATCTATAGGACTACATTCCATCTAATGTTAGAAGTCAGCTCCTGCCCAACGCAATGGGCAATAGAACTCTCACAAAGCTTTTAAGCATGAAACAACAAAACTAACACATGCTCCACAAGTAGGAAGGCAGCAAGTACAATCAATGAATAGATCAAGACCACACAATTATGCACAACAGGTTGTCTTGTCGTCTACATGTCATGAAACAATAGTCACACCATCGACTCCTTGCTCTCTATACATTCATCTACATTACCACACTAATGACAGCAGTAACAAAAGCTAAGAGACCATGAAATATACGCGCAACAATAGTTATACATTCTGAAAACTAGTCATGAAAACCGCATAAAACCAGCAACTAGATAATACAAGAACCTATGATATCTTAGTAGCAAAATACACAGGAATGTAAGATATAGCGACAACAATCTAATCAATTCAAGAGGATCACATAAAATCCAGCAGCAGTTTATACAGGTATATGTAACATCCTAGCAGCAGCTAATCATGAATAATCCCATAAATGTAGTAGCTAAATAATGCATAGACGTGTAGCATCCTAACAACAAATAAATTAGGAAATAATCACATGAATCTATCAACTAAACGATACATCATCTGTAGCATCTTAACAGCAACAAAATCATGAAATAATCACGTAGATCTAGCAACTACACAATACCTAATCATACAGCATATGAACAACTAACTGATGAAATAATCGCCTAGATCTAGCAACTAAATAACACATAATCATACGGCATATTAAACAATTAACTCATGAGAATCAAATAATCCAGCAACTAAAATATAAATACACATGTGGTATCTTAATACCAACTACTCCTGCAAATAATCACGAAATCCAGCAACAACCATGGTGCAACACACAACACCAAGAAAATCATTCATCGAATGCACCCGACGTGCTCCCCCTTGACCCAGTCACAACCTCCCTGGTTTTCTCTCCTCAAACCACCTGGAAATCGTGTACTTCAAGTCGTGTTGAAGGGGAGGAGGTCCCAACCAGTGACAACAATCTAGGGCACATGCAACGCTAACCCGACAAGGCTGAGTTTGCCACCTGCATGTGTGCCCCAGATGCATGACTGGGCAACCCCTTTGGTGCTGGATGAACCTCCATCCAACACCCCCTTTGGTGCTTGATGAGTGATTAGAGAGGGTTACCCTAGTTATTATTGTTTTATACATTGAGAATGTATGTGAAAGAAAGCTTTGATAAAAAGTGGGAGATTGAAAGGAATGTGTTCTAAAAGTTTACTTTTATGCGTCAATTATTAGGAATTGGATGTGCAAACATTTGGTTCCTTGATTAATGTATTCATCTTTTGGAAGTGTTAAGGAAGGGGCGCTTGGTCCTTAACCCTAGAGCTCTAAAAGATAATGGTCTAAATAAATCAAAAGTAATTCACAATTATTGTAATCAACATAGAACATTAGTTACCAAGATACGGTTGTCGTGTTGGTCATCGATTATTGTAGCACTACAAATATTTGACGACACAAGTTTATAAAAGAGGAAAATGGTTACTTTTATATATTGAATAGACCTGACAAGTAAAACATTATGAAATTGTGTTATGTGTTATTAATGTTTTACTTTGTCTTAGATCCTAAGATATGAGACTAATATCTCTTCATATAAGGAATGCTTAATTTGATTATTGTCAAAAGCAATCAATGAGTATAGTGATAAAGTCAATAATTGGTTGAACGTGACTTGTGCTGGAAAAGATATCTAATCAAAAGATTATCATTGCCACTCTTAAATGAGTGATGATATTAGTGGGACCCTTGATAAAGCAATATTATAATGTGCACAATGTAACTTGAGTTAAGTTACATAGTTACAATTAGCTTAAAGAGATCAAGAAATGAATATAATACAAAGGTGACACATTTCTACTTTGTATATATTCTTACTATCATGACGCAAGGGACGGACACAAGTGGTGTACTTACATCACTAAATGGATCGTGTTTAGTTCTAGTGGAACAAATACATCTTTGTTAATTGGGTAACTATAATGTGTAGCTAGATACCGATTATATTTTATGATATTAAGTGTTTAATATCATTCCCAATTGAATTAGATCCTCCTGTAGGTCACACCACAAAACTGGCAAATAAGAAGGTTGATTTTATATTCATATGATGTATCGAATTTCGTGTGAAATAATATATATGTGGTGAATCGATAAAATCATTGCGTCATGAAAATGACAGTTAGAATCATTTATAAGTTCATATGATATGTATGTATTAGGGGGTGTAATGGTTGACATTACATATGATAATATATTGGGTTTTTTGCTTCCGTACTGATCAAAACATCGTTAATTTGCGAGATACCTATGGTTAAGAGAGAATTGGCATGACCCTGTATGTATCAAAAATAATGTGATTGGCCTTATTCCAATCCGTTATGGTGGGGCCCGTATTCCTTAACGTTTTTCGTAACGTGCAGTAATTTATCAACAAGTTTTTTGCTTCCGTACCGATCAAAACTTTGGTAATTGGCGACGTACCCATGGTTTGGAGAAAATTGGCCTAGTACGTATCAAAAAACAATGTAATTGTGCTCGTACTCATCCATATCAACAGAGGCCCCGTAACGACCCGTACAACCACTCCTACAACCTGGGATAGCGTAACCATCCTAACTTCTCTTGGGGGCCTAGTGGGGATCACGATCATAGCTCACACGCTCAACCTCAACCTCCACCTTATCAACCTCCACGCCCATGAGCGACCAACCAACCCCAACATCAAAGGTCTCAGCACCATAATTACCAACCTCCTCAGGCCTCATCGTCGGGTTATTCTAACCAAACTCCACTACCCCAGCGGATTGACCCGAAGGCCCCTACTCTAGAACAAACCTTTCAAGCGTTCCTACCGAGTAAACAAACCATGTTTGCGACCAGCAACAATTCGGTCAAAGCATTTGAAATGCAAGTTAGCCAGTTGGCTCATTAGGTCCATGAATGTGAGAATGGTCAGTTGCCAAGTCAACCTGAGGTGAATCCCCAGGGTACCCATTTTAAGGAAGGCCACCAGTCCTCATGTTACCTCTGAACTTAGCCATCATATTAATGTGATTCATACTTTGAGGTCTCGTAAGGAGGTGGACAACCACATTAGGGTGCTGATTGACATCATTTCATGCTCATATTTGTATCTTATATCCATTATCTTTCACCTAAACAATGCTATGTCACGAGTTTTATGTTTAGTTTTCAGGAATAAATAGGTTTGAAGAGATGAAGCATAAAAGGACCCAAAAGCTGGGAAAAAGGACTGAATTGTAAGATCTGGGGACCAAGATGCAAGGAAGAAGGACCTGAACGCAAGACAGAAGGACCTAAGAGCAAAACAGAATACTCCACACCATCATGGGGAGTATTTTAGCAATTGGATTCGGGTCGGAGCTCCAATAAACAAAGTAGATGCATCCAAGACCACCAAATACACCAAGCAAATTCCAGAACAAGATTCAACTCGATCCGGAAAATTTGGACCGCCAATTAGCGGTCCAAGACCGCCAATTGGCGGTCACTTTGGGCCCAAATCCACCAAGTTTTCTCCTGGACGTGTATTAATGTTTGTTTAGGCTATTTTTGGTATTGGTTTAGTCCCACATCGGGAGATTGTCCCGGATTAGCTTTTTCCATGGCTATAAATAGAACTCTTCACCTCCTTTTGTAATCACTCCATATTTTAAGTGGCTATTCTTCCTACTAGAAGTGAGGCCTTGAAGCACACACTAAAGTAGGAGGATGCTACTTTTAATGTGAGTCATTTTATCAATAAAGTTTTGTGTTTCTTTCATTGTTTGTTTTATGCTTCTTTTATTGTTTATGCATGTTTTAGTTTAATCGTCTTTTAATTCTAGCTTAGTTTTAATATGCTTTCTTTCCATAGTTTAATAATTAGTGTAATGTTTAGTGAGTAGTTCCATCCCCTTTGGGGGGTGGAGTAGATGTACATACATGCATTAGAGAGTGGGATGAATGCTTTAATTTCAATGTGTTGATTAAACATGAATGTATGCTTGCTTGTTTAGGATAGAATTTATAACTTGATGAGTTTTGCCAAAATGATTAGACACCTCTCATGCTTGTTTAGATTCTGAAATAAACAACTTGCATATGTAAATGTTAATCAACTAAGTTGGTGAATAGATTGATAGGTTTTGCCATAACATTTAGACACTTCCTATGCTTGATAAACACCACCTTCATGTGCTTAAAGAATGTATTCTACACCCACCTCTTTGCTTGTGTGCACTCACTCCACCCCTTAGGGGTTTTCCATTCCTGAAATTCCAGCATTCTTCCTTTGTTCTTAGCTTAGTTCTTATTTCATCGCTTGTTTGCTTCTTTCACATTTCGTACTTGTTAGCGTAGTATAGAGTAGAGTAGCATAAACATCTTTCTCCCCCTATTTTTGCCACTTGATTTCGTACAAGCAAGAGACTACTCACCTCCCTGAGGACGACCCGTACTTGCCACCGCTTCATCGCGGCCGTGCACTTGCGGTTTAAATAAAACGTTCAACAAGTTTTTGGCGCCGTTGCCGGGGAGGTGCCAGTCCAGACTCTTGTTTGGACGATTCGAGTGGATTTAATTTGTTTTTTTTGTAGTTTGTCTTTGTTTCAGGAGATTGGGAATAGCAAGTGGAGGCTACTGGAGAAATTTCAAGACGATCTGAGCAATTCAGACCGCCAATCAGCGGTCTGGTGAGCTCTTCTCATCTTCTAATTTCTTTGTGTTGTTGCTCTAATTGATCTAGTAATCTGGGACTCAATTTGGCATGTTTTGACTTATAGTTCGTTCCCAGATCAATAATCAAACCTCCTTTAAGCAACTTGGACCCTAAAACTCAAAGCAAAAGATTAGGCATTCTTTTTGTTTAGGCCATGCATCATGTATGTGACTTAGGCACTTAGATTGTCTTTTATCTTAGCTTTATTTTCTGTTGCTGAGAGCTGGCGTGAGGTACGCACCTTCTACTCTCATTCATGCATTTCGTATGAACATGCATTAGTTAGTAGGAAGTGCATTGAAACAAGTGTGAGTTGAGCGTTTTGTTTGGAGAGTTGATTGCTAGATTAGGACTCCAAAACGCTACTAAGGAGGGGCTGTCCCATAAAAGATAAGGTGGGGGATTTCATCACCCTTTCCTTCGCCCCAAAAACCACACTAATCAAGAGCCTAATTTTAAAATCAAGTAGACATTGGCCTTAAGGAATTCGGACGCATTAGGAGAGTGATCCGGTCCCGACCGTCATGACCTGATCGGCGTTGCCCACTTTGTCGATAGTAGGAGAGACGAGATCCCCGGATCTTGGCTCACTTGCTGGGCTTTGTGGTCCTCGTTGTAGGGAGGTGAGGCGTGTTGAGGCCGTGTGACCTCGCAGTTAGGCGTCGTCTAGCTGTAAGGACCTATAGCGACCTTAGGATTGCTTGAGCCTTGTTTGCTTGTGTGCTTCTACCTGTACCCATCCGCCGTAGCATAAGGACTTCTTCCCTTCTCTCCTGAGTCATTCTTTCTCTCCTGTGTTCCCCCGTCTTCTCCTCTACGCACATTCTTTGTTAGAAAAAAAAAAGAAAAAAAAAGTTTTGTTTTGTGTGTGTGCACCTTTGTGCATGCTTTTGTGGACACGAGACGAGAGTGGTCGTTTGACGAGGAGCGTTGTCAATCCAGCTTCGGTCATCGATTTCTCGACACCTCCCTCCTCTCGTGTCGCACGTAGTTCGGGTCCAATGGCTGCTAATTTCCGTGAGGAGGAGCAGTTGCTGGACCCACCTATTCCACCTGTGCTTCCAGTTGTCGTTCCCATACCTCTACGTGATCGATGCTACCCGAGTCGTACAGCTCTACCCTCATGCATCGTATTACCAGAGGCTAATGGGAACCATTTTGAGGTTAAGCCTCAATTCATTTCCATGCTCCCTCATTTCACTGGGAAAGGTGACCCCTATATCTTTCTCAGGGAATTTGAGGAGGTCTGTGCTATGTTCAAGCTGCAACAACTTAGCACAGACTCCATCCATCTTAGGCTCGTTCCTTTTGCACTAAAGGATGATGCCAAGAAGTGGTTGTACAGCAACCAGGCGAATTCCTTTAGGACTTGGGATGAGTTTCAATCTGCATTCCTCAAGAAGTACTTTCCTAATCATCGGACTCAAAAATTGAGGAACGAAATCAATTCGTTCTATCAACATGAGACCGAACCATTTCATGCATATCTTGAGAGGTTCAAAGAGCTACTATCCTCGTGCCCTCACCATGGCATTGAGTTGTGGCGTCTTTGTCAGATTGTGTATGAGGGTCTTCACATCCCGTCCAGAACGCTCCTTGAGTCCATGTGTCAAGGAGAGTTCTTGGGAAAGGATGAAAGGGAGGCATGGTCCTTCCTAGAAGACCTCGCTGAGAAAACCATGCAGTGGGAGAGTGTGAGGGAACCACCTGCATCATCTAGTATAGGAGCGAGGATCGCGAATGCAAACTCAACTAGATCGGGTTCCGCATTTGCTATCGATACCACTACGGCCACCGAGGCACGCATGGCGGCCTTAATGCGCCGTATGGATTCGATTGAGCTCCAAAACCAACAAAGTGCACCTCACATGTCCACATCTGGTCCAGTTCCCTGTCATTCATGTGGTAGGATAGGTCATGTAGAAAGCGAGTGTGAGTCCATTCCTCCTGAGATGGAGCGTGTCAACGTCGTCTATGCTAGAGCCAGGAATGACCCATACTCATCATCTTATAATCCTGGATGGAGGAACCACCCCAATTTTTCATGGAACCAAACTAATGCCCCGGGTGGTCCTCCAAACTCCTCGAGACCACCTTACCAATCACACCAACCTCCCATGCATGCGCATTCCTATCAGCCACCCCAAGCGCAAACCACCAATCAATCGGGTTTCCCAAATTCCAATAATATGGAAACCCGATTCAATTCGCTTGAGACCTTGACTCGTGGACTTGAAAACTCAATGAAAAATTTTATGTCAACCACGAGTCAAGTTCTCACTTCAAATCAGCAGACCATCAAATCTCTAGAGCTTCAGATGGGCCAATTGGCTCAGTCTGTACATGAAAGAGAGAGAGGGTCATTTCCTAGCCAGCCTGAGGCTAACCCCCGTGTGTACCAGCAACAACACATACAAAATGAGAATATGGTACCTCGGGGTAGGCAAGTGAACCATGTGGAGGAACCTGTTCACCATGTCAATGCCATTGTTACCTTAAGGAATGGAAAACAGGTTGACAATCACATTTCCTTGCCACACCCACCACCATCTATGCAGCCCCTCAATGGGAATGGTGGTGAAGAAGAAGCTGAGGGTGAGGGTAATACACCAACGCTTCCTTCTTCTCAGGCACAGCAGAAAACCTACCTGCCAAAAGCTCCATATCCAAGTAGGTTAAACAAAAAGCAGAGTGACAACATGGACAAGATAGTAGAGATGTTTAAGCAAGTAAAGGTTAACATCCCCTTGTTGGATGTCATCCAACAAATACCTCAATATGCCAAAGTGTTGAAGGATCTCTGCACAACCAAGAGGAAGACCAATGTTCCTAAGAAAGCATTCTTGGCTGCAAATATCAGCTCACTTTTGTCCAATCCTACCTACACAAAATACAAGGACCCGGGGTGTCCTACTATTCAGTGTACGATAGGGGACACTAGATTGAGCAATGTTTTGCTTGATTTAGGATCAGCGGTCAACCTCCTCCCATTCTCTGTTTATCAACAGTTGAACTTGGGAGAATTGAAACCAACTAAGATCACCCTCCAACTGGCGGATAGATCCATTCGTATTCCCATGGGGATTATCGAGGACGTGCTTATCAAAGTTGGAGATTTTATATTTCCAGTCGATTTTGTTGTCCTCGATACCAATCCTGTCGCGAACACCCACTCTCAAATACCTTTGATTTTGGGTAGACCATTTCTGGCAACCTCCAATGCCTTGATTAATTGTAGAAATGGTCTCATGAAGCTCTCATTCGGTAACATGAGTGCCGAGTTTCATGTGTTCAACTCTGGTAAGCAACAGGAACCCATGGATGAACCTTTAAATCTAAATCTCATCCGCCAACTGGAGAAAGCACCACAAAATCAACGAACACCCCTAACCCCAATGCAACCCGTTGAGAATGTTCGTGGGCCCAGCGAAAACTCATTGCCTGTCTTCGCAATGCAACAAAGTGAGCTGGCCTCGAACATGAATGTCCAAAGGGAGTGTTCGTTGCATGATTCAGTTGAGAGTACTAGTGAGAGTGAGACACCTCACCATATGCCTATACCAGAAGGTGTCTCTACCTCATGTCCCATGGCCATTGAGCCATTTGAGCTTCATTTTGACTCCAACAAGGACCCACCTATGACCGAGCTTATGCTTGATGATCTAAATGATGGTGGAGGGTCCTTGTTGGATGACTTGGGGAGAAGCCCCATTCTTAGTGATGCAGGTCTGCTGCATCCATCGAATGAGCCTGAGGAACTCATTCCGATGCACCCGCCTATTGGTTGGAGGGTTTTCTTCGATGAGCAATTAAACCCTAGTGAGGCAACACAACTTCATTCTTTGTTGCCCACACCCAACCAATATCATGAGGGGTTCGAGCCTTTCAGCTTTGACCTTTCACCCCTCATGACACCTCAGAGTACCGGTGAAGTTTGCCCATCTCGGCAAGTCTCTGGTCCTCATGACTTGATGTTCTCATTTGATGTTCCTTGACCAAATGATTATGAGAATATCGTTGCTGCTGTATATATCATGTTAAAAATCAAAAAAAAAGAAAAAAAAAGAAGAAAAAAAAAAGTGTAATAAAAGACTCCTTCAGTGAGCATCGATTGTTGTGGGCCCCAACCCTTGTGTACTTGGGCCCAATTTCTTCACGTATTTATCTCCCTTCTTCAGCTTCTCACAGGTTTTGAGGGAATTTGGGTTTGTGTCCATCATCATGACCCTGAACGTCCCTTTGTGCTTCATGTTGGTGAGATCTTTCCTTTTTCATGCATGTATCCATGTAGTATCTTGTTCACATTCATTGAGGACAATGCATGAAGTAGGTGTGGGGGGGTGTTTTACGTGTGTACATAGTCGAGTCTTTTTCCTTTGGTTTTGTTTTCTTTTGGTTGTACTGCTAGGGTCATGTTAGTGTGCCGCATTTAATATCGATATATCTGCTTGCCATGATCCTTGGGTGACTTGTCTTCTTTTGCTTGCCGAGTGCTTTAAAATTTTCACATTTCTTTCAAAATCTTCATGTGTTTGCGAAAGAAAATGTTTTTGTGGGTTTTGCGTGTGTTTAGCATGTGCAAAACCGTTGAGAGGCAAAGTAAAAAGAAAGCTCCCAAAATTGTCTTGAACTTGATGCATTAGGATTTCTAGTTTACTGACTTTAGGTCTTATCGAGTCGTTAGGATGTACCCCGGTTTTCCCTCGGGGGGCGTGTAATCATAGGGTTTCAGTACTCAAACATTTAAATAAGTCCACCCTGAACCTAGTGAGTCAAATAATTCGTGTTTGTGAGTATAAGGAAGTTTGTCGTAGTCGAGGGCCCTTAATCTCTTTTTGTGAAACTTAAGTGTAGGGGTTTTGGTACCCATATAGATAAATAAGTGGTGTTCTCTCTTCTCGCACGGCTCCTATCACTCGGGAAAGTAGGTCTGAGGGGACTTTGTGCCTGGTGCTTTCGAGTCATCTGACTTGGGATGCGCCGACCGAACTCCCGTTACACGGGTGGTAGGGATCGCCCTATGTGGAGAGTTGGGGGAAGGTGTACGTGATAGTGTAAGTCCTCATAGGCAATGATGCACGAAACCTGACCTTGGGAGAATCAAACACCGACCAATAAAATTCTCCAAAACAAAAAGAAAAAAAAAAGAAAAAAAAAAGAAAAAAAAGAAGCAAATAAGAACCAAAATGGACTTTACACATTGTATCACTTTTAGAAGTTAAGGTTGCCCATGTCTTTCACTTAATTCCTTAGTTAACTCTCACGAATAACTCATTAGGCTAGGTGTGTGGACTGATTACATATATAGAGTCGACCCGTAGTATTACCGCGTCCCATGATCGGCAAAATAAGTCCAACGAGTCATGTATCTAGATTGATTAATGCATCTTGTTCGGATTTTGTGGGTGTATCCGCTGAAAACCCTCAGGAGACAACACTCCTCCTCCTTGGCGACAAGGAGGTTTAACGGCTTGTTGCACGTGCTAAGTGCAACCGTGATTCCTACGAAAGTGAGTTAGGATTTCTTGTTTTTTTTTCGCATGCTTTTCTCTTTCTTTGTTTTGCTCGGGACTAGCAAAAGTTAGGTGTGGGGGTATTTGATTGACATCATTTCATGCTCATATTTGTATCTTATATCCATTATCTTTCACCTAAACAATGCTATGTCACGAGTTTTATGTTTAGTTTTCAGGAATAAATAGGTTTGAAGAGATGAAGCATAAAAGGACCCAAAAGCTGGGAAAAAGGACTGAATTGTAAGATCTGGGGACCAAGATGCAAGGAAGAAGGACCTGAACGCAAGACAGAAGGACCTAAGAGCAAAACAGAATACTCCACACCATCATGGGGAGTATTTTAGCAATTGGATTCGGGTCGGAGCTCCAATAAACAAAGTAGATGCATCCAAGACCACCAAATACACCAAGCAAATTCCAGAACAAGATTCAACTCGATCCGGAAAATTTGGACCGCCAATTAGCGGTCCAAGACCGCCAATTGGCGGTCACTTTGGGCCCAAATCCACCAAGTTTTCTCCTGGACGTGTATTAATGTTTGTTTAGGCTATTTTTGGTATTGGTTTAGTCCCACATCGGGAGATTGTCCCGGATTAGCTTTTTCCATGGCTATAAATAGAACTCTTCACCTCCTTTTGTAATCACTCCATATTTTAAGTGGCTATTCTTCCTACTAGAAGTGAGGCCTTGAAGCACACACTAAAGTAGGAGGATGCTACTTTTAATGTGAGTCATTTTATCAATAAAGTTTTGTGTTTCTTTCATTGTTTGTTTTATGCTTCTTTTATTGTTTATGCATGTTTTAGTTTAATCGTCTTTTAATTCTAGCTTAGTTTTAATATGCTTTCTTTCCATAGTTTAATAATTAGTGTAATGTTTAGTGAGTAGTTCCATCCCCTTTGGGGGGTGGAGTAGATGTACATACATGCATTAGAGAGTGGGATGAATGCTTTAATTTCAATGTGTTGATTAAACATGAATGTATGCTTGCTTGTTTAGGATAGAATTTATAACTTGATGAGTTTTGCCAAAATGATTAGACACCTCTCATGCTTGTTTAGATTCTGAAATAAACAACTTGCATATGTAAATGTTAATCAACTAAGTTGGTGAATAGATTGATAGGTTTTGCCATAACATTTAGACACTTCCTATGCTTGATAAACACCACCTTCATGTGCTTAAAGAATGTATTCTACACCCACCTCTTTGCTTGTGTGCACTCACTCCACCCCTTAGGGGTTTTCCATTCCTGAAATTCCAGCATTCTTCCTTTGTTCTTAGCTTAGTTCTTATTTCATCGCTTGTTTGCTTCTTTCACATTTCGTACTTGTTAGCGTAGTATAGAGTAGAGTAGCATAAACATCTTTCTCCCCCTATTTTTGCCACTTGATTTCGTACAAGCAAGAGACTACTCACCTCCCTGAGGACGACCCGTACTTGCCACCGCTTCATCGCGGCCGTGCACTTGCGGTTTAAATAAAACGTTCAACAGGTGCCTTCCTTGCAATCACCATCTCTTAGTGTCACCAGACCTGCGGTGATACCTGTATCTATGAAGGAGTCGGATCCTGAGGTTCCCTCAACAAATATTTCCCGGAAGGAGCTTGATCCTGAGGTTTCTTCTACATTTATTTCGATAATGGGGCCGAACCCTGAGGTCCCTTTGTCTCATCTTGTGTCGAAGGAATCTGATTCCGAGGTCCCAACTCATGTTTCTTTGGACCAGAATTCTGAGGTTCTTCGGAAAACCCTTATGCCCCGAAGGCGCCATTCACCGAGTGCCTTAAAACGAAAACTTCAGATCAGCATGACAAGATGCTTCAGATCTTTCGACAAGTTAAGGTGAACATCCCTCTATGGGAGGGGATTCAGCAAATCCCACCATATGCCAAGGTTCTCAAGGACTTATGCACCAAGAAGAGAAAAACTCATGTTCCAAAGAAAGCTTTTCTTGCGGCTAACGTGAGTTCTTTGTTGGTACAATCCATGCAAGTCAAATACAAGGATCCTGATTGTCCTACAATCTCTTGTGTGATTGGTGAGGTGTCCATACCTCGATCTTTATTGGACCTTGGTGCATATGTTAATCTTCTGCCGTATTCGGTCTATGTCCACCTTTGTCTTGGAGACCTCAAACAAACCGAGGGGCGTGGTGGAAGACGTTCTGATGAAAGTGGGAAAGTTCATTTATCCAGTCGATTTCTTTGTTTTGGATACTGAAACTGTGCCAAACCCACTAGGACAAATTCTTGTTATTTTGGGACGACCATTTCTTACGTCTTCTAATGCCTTGATCAATTGTCACAATGGTCTGATGTGCTTTACATATGGTAGTCAGTGCGCTGCTTTCAACATCTTCACCATCGGCAAGAAGACAGGTGCCTTCGATGACCCTGTTGGGGTCAACCTTATCCCGGGCATGGATGAGATTGAAGTTGAAGGCACCTTCAAGTATTTCAGGGAATTGTTCAATGGAGATCGTGAAGGTGATGAAGATGTTTAACCAAGGCTGCACAAGAAGGTGCCTTATCTTGTGATCACGTGGCCTTTGAGCCACATCCCTTCGATCATGTGGCTCTTGAGCCACAAGTTACCATTTTTGTAGCCTCAAGGCCACATGCTCTTCATTTTGTATCTGCTAAGGACCCCATGTAGGTTAAAAATCAACCACCTGATACCCTACATTTCTAACAACCAGACAGAGGTTCACCTCTCATTCATGCCTCCTATCTTGCTCACTCTCAAGATGCATCAAACAACCATAAGGCTTTTAAGGATGTCAGATGGTCAAACAATTCTGTTTTTGGACTTTACCATATGGTTAATAAGTCCAGGGTGTCACCTTGTGGGGATGAAATGATCCTGGTACACCCAAACATCAGTTGGAGGGTATACATTGATAACCCTCAACTTTGTCGTGGAGTAGAAACATGTTTGCTTCCATTTGCATTCCACATTCTTGTTATTATGTCTTTCACAAAGTGGTACCTAACCTTTATGTGTTTGGTCTTTACGTGATACTCGGGGTCTTTCACATACAAAGTGCAGTTATCCTATCACAATACACAACAATTGGTTCATTAGATGTCTCTAGTAGCACAATTTGTTGTAAGAACCGCCTCCATCAAACAACATCTTGTACCCAGGGGAGCATGCCACATACTTTGCTTCCATGGTCGACAGGGCTACACAAGTTTACTTATTACTAGATGAAGTAATGTCACCATTAGCAAGCAAGAAAGCATAACCAGAGGTAGACTTCCTTGCATCAATATCTCCAACCCAATCAACTTCACTATAGACAACCATACCAGTGGCAAGTATTGATTTAACCAAGGGAGCATGCCACATACTTTGCTTCAGTCGTCTACAGGGCTACACACGTTTACTTATTGCTAGATCAAGTGATGTCACAATTAGCAAGCAAGAAAGCATAACCAGAGGTAGACTTCCTTGCATTAATATCCCCAACCCAATCAACATCACTATAGGCAATCATAGTAATGGCAAGTATTGATTTAACACATGTATTTGGGATCCACCATAGGCAAGGATGTAAAGCTTGGTATGTAACATGAGGTTACTCATTCCTTTGAGATACATCATGATCCTCTTGACCACTTTCTAGTGCTCCATTCATGGATTAGACTGGTATCAAATCACCATGCCCACTTCATAACAAATATCCAGCCTAGTACAAACCGTAACGTACATCAGGCTTCCCACAAACTCTGAACTAAGGAACTCTATCCATTCTTTCATTGTCTTCAGGAGTCTTAGGATGCATATTAAGACTTAAATGTGAACCCTTATCTAAAGGAGTGTCGATTGATTTGCAATTTTTCATACCGTTGCACATGAAGATATTGTTAATGTAAATCTCTTGAGACAATCTAGAAGTTTCTTGGACAAATCCCTAACTATCTTGACACTGAGGATGTAGCTCGCTTCACTCATGTCCTTCATATCGAAGGTAGATGACATCCATTCTGTAGACGATTTCAGCAACTCTTTGCAATTGCTTGTCATGAGTATGTCATCTGCATGCAATGTAAAAATGAAAAACTTGACGTTGGATATTTTAAAGTACATAGTGATCCTCCTGAAGCATAGAGAATGCATTTTCTATTATAGCTTGATGGAAGCAAATATTCTATTTACCTATATGCTTGTTTTAAGCCATATATGTTCTTTTTAGGCTTGCACACTTTGTGTTCTTGTCCTTTCACATCAAAACCTTTAGTGATCCATATATATATCCTCTTGAAGTTTTCCATTAAGAAAAGTGACCTTTACATCAATTTGGTAAAGTCTAAGTCCATCTGGCCCACAATGGCTAAGAGGCTAAAAAGATTTCCTCAAAATCCACACCTTTTCTCTAGGTGTAACCCTTAGCAACTAAGACCATCTGCTTACCCACTAGCCCACAAAATCTCTCAATTGATCCATCTTTTTTTTCTATTGATCTTGATGACCAACTTGGTCTCAATAGCTTTTTGACTAGGCGGTAAGTCAACCAAGTCTTAGACATTAATAACTCTCACAGACTCCAACTCCTCCTCTATAGCCTTTAACCACCTTTTCTTTTTGGACCTTCTACAGCCTTTTCAGGAGTCTCTGGCTCTTAGTCATTGCTTAGAGTCACTCTAGATGACTCCTCATCAATTTCTTCCTAAACTATCATAAGTGCTTTTTCGTCCAAGCCAAACTAATGATGAAGAATAAGCCCTCATCTGATTTGACATAGGTGGAGATCTGATTGCTCATACACAGTGAGAGCTATTTGATCATCAACATTAGCACTCTGACTAGGATCAATTTGTGGAACTCATATTCAATATTTACATTTTGACTTCCTAGAGTAGTAATTTGTCCATCTCGTTCTTCAAAGAAGTTCAACGACTCTTTGCTATTTCCTGCTAGACTTGCAAAATAATATTCCGAAAATGTCACATCTCTAGACTCAAGTTTCATCCTTCTTGAATTGCCATCTAGTGCAATGAAGGCATAACCTGTAAAGCAATCAAAGTATCTCACAAAGACAAATTTCCCCCCTCTAGGTCATTGCTTTCCATATCGATGAAAAGTAGAGTAAATATATGTCACGCAACTCCTATGGCGTTGAAGGGGCCAACTTGGTTGGAACTCTTTTAAAGATATAGGAAGATGTCGGTAAAGCATCTCCTCCATTAGGAAATTGGCGAATTCGCTTCTGCCATCAAGGATCTGACCATGTCTAGTAACGTTCTATTCCTTCTCTCAGTAACATCATTTTGCTTATAAGGGGTGTAAGGTAGTTAGTTGTCTAGATATGCATTTTTCATCACACAACTATTTAAACATATCAGAGAGACACTCTTGTCCGTAATTCATTCTAATAATTTTTACCTTACGGTCGAATTGATTCTCAACTAAGCTCATGAATTTTTTAAAGTATTTTGGAAGCTCAAATTTGTGAAAATAAGGTAAATATAACAATACCTAGTAAAGTCATCAATAAATGTGTTGAACAAATTTTGTCTATGTCTAGTGTGCATATTTAAAAGTACTTAAATGTCTAAGTGAATTAAAACTGTGGTAGAAGTAACTGTAATAGGTTTGAGAAATGGTTTTCAAGCTGCATTGCTTGCTAGACAAGATTTATAGGTTAGCAATCGAGTTTGGAAGATTCACCTAATACCCCCTCCTTTGCCACCTTTTTTATCGTGTCAACACCAATGTGTCCAAGTCTAGCATGCCACATTAAATAGTCAACACTAATAGAATTTAGCACATCAAGCACTATTATTATGATTACTCAAATTATAAAATTGTGTCTAAAAAAGAAAATTGTTCGAGAAAATAAGATGACCAAAATAAGTACCACTCAGGTACACTTTCACGTTACTATTTTCAGAAATAATCTTGAAACCATGAAACTATTGAGAATTGAACTTAATCCTAGGTGGCATCCTAGTCACTAGCCACATCACCTATGAAGGGTGAGTCATCTAGGAGTTGATGACTCAACAAGAAGGAAGACAAAAGGTTGTAGGAAAGGAAGAGACAAAGGGACTCTTAATTTTTTCTATGATTTTCGTTCTATTTTATGATGCAATTTAAGTAGAGGTTGTAATGATCTTGAATGATCATCTTTATGTAGTTTATGTTATGTTTGTGTTTTAGGTTAAGTTGAAGAGTCTTTGTAAGTGCGTATATCAGCACAAGAGTTCTCCATTTGTAAAACAAGCCAAAAAAACCAGTCAAGTCAAGTGAGAAAGAAGAAAGAAAAGATGAGTGTTTGGTGCAAATCTCTTTTTCTTGTGAGTGTTAAGTAGTGAGTTCTCTTCTTTCATTCGTGTCCACCAATTGAGTAGATCAAAGTATGGATCTAGTGATGGCAATAGAAGGCCCTCCGCATGGAGAACAAGGCGAGCCAAAGCGGCCCACCAGGCGCAACATCTGAACCGCCAATTGGCGTTTTGGGACCGCTGGTTGGCGGTCTATGTGCGTCTGGTGGAGGGCAGCTTTCTAGGGTGGCTCGGTCTGGTGCTCCCTGTCTTTCTCCCGTGTCTAACATCTGGTATCAGAGCCTCGTCTGATGGGGATCTCAGGGATAACCTCGTTTGGTCATGTATCGTTGCCTCGCCTTTCGAAGGGGAACTACGACAATTGGAGTATCCAAATGCGTGCCCTGCTCGGTGAGCATGATGCTTCGGATCTTGTGGAGAGCGGCTTCGAGGAGGAGGCCATGATGGGGTGGCAACCGTTGCACAAATCAAAACACAAAAGGAGAGAAGGGCCAAAGATAAGAGTGCTCTCTTCCTTCTCTTCCAAGCGGTGGATGAGAGTGGCTTTGAGAAGATCGCTGAAGCGAAGATGTCGAAGGAGGCGTGGGACACCGTTGTGAAGAGCTACAAGGGTGCTGATCGAGGGAGGGAAGTGCGCCTACAAATGCTTCGCGGTGCGTTCGAGGCGTTGAAAATGAAGGAATCGGAAGATGTTGCCGATTTCGTGACGAGGGTTCGCATGGTGGCGAACAAATTGAAGAGAAATGGGGAGGCATTGACTGAAGGAAGAGTGGTGGAGAAGGTGTTGCGTTCTCTCACCGAAGACTTTGAAAATGTCGTGTGTGCTATAGAGTAATCAAAGGACCTCGAGAAGATGACCGTCGACGACCTAGCAAGCTCGTTGGAGGCACACAAGCAAGGAAAGAAGAAGAAGAAGAGGCAAGATGTCTTGGAGGAGGCATTGCAAGCGAAGATGTCGCATAAGGAGGAGAAACCTCGCAACGTAGATCGTGGAAGCGGTCGTGACTATGGAGGCCATCCAAAAAAGAAGGAGATTGAGTGCTTCAATTGTGGGAAGCATGGACACAATGCTAGTGAGTGTTGGTTGAAGAAGAAGGTGGAAGAGAGTTCCAACCTTATTGCCGAGGAGGAAGATGCCTGCAGTGATGGAATGGATTTGTTTGTTAACCACGAGGAGGTGAAAAATCATGTCATGCATGCTCAAGTTGATGATGAGCATAAGGAGGAATACGAAGAAAACAATGAAAATGAGGAGCAAGAGGTGGAGGTGGCAGATTCCACCGAGCACGAAGTTATATCATGCGATGATGAAGAGACAAGACTGAGGAAGAAAAAGAGTCTTCGTGATCTATACGAGCTAACAAGTGAGCTACACTTGGTTTGCCTCTCGGCTCAAGGCGAGAGCATCCCATTCGAAGAAGCAGTGGTGGCAAAAGCAAGAAGGCAAGCCACGATGAATGACGAGATGGAGTCGATAGAAAAGAATGAGACTTGGGAGCTAGCTTCGCTTCCAAAAGGTCACAAAACAACTACTGTCAGGTGGGTGTATAAGAAGAAGATAAGACCCTAAGGAGAGGTCGAGCGATTAAAGATACGCTTGGTAGCAAAAGGCTACAAGCAAACGACCGACATAAATTATGAAGAAGTGGTCGCACCGGTGTCATGCATGGAGACAATCCCTCTTTGTGTGGCTTACGAACATGTAAGGTTCACATGGTGTGTCTTTTAGCTCAAGGAAAAGCGTTGCCAATAAGGTTGCATGAAAGGATGCGCAACCTACTTGGGATGGTGGATGGAAGATGATTAAGTTCAAGGAGGAGTATTGAGAATTGAACTTAATCCTCGGTGGCATCCTAGACACTAACCCCATCACCTATGAAGGGTGAGTCATCTAAGAGTTGATGACTCAACAAGAAGGAAGACAAAAGGTTGTAGGAAAGGAAGAGACAAAGGCTCTTCATTTTTTCTATGATTTTCGTCCTATTTTATGATGCAATTTAAGTAGAGGTTGTAATGATCTTGAATGATCATCTTTATGTAGTTTATGTTATGTTTGTGTTTTAGGTTAAGTTGAAGAGTCTTTGTAGGTGCCTATATAAGCACAAGAGTTCTCCATTTGTAAAACAAGCCAAAAAAACAAGTCAAGTCAAGTGAGAAAAAAGAAAGAAAAGACGAGTGTTTGGTGCAAATCTCGTTTTGCTTGTGAGTGTTAAGTAGTGAGTTCTCTTCTTTCATTCGTGTCCACCAATTGAGTAGATCAAAGTATGGATCTAGTGATGGCAATAGAAGGCCCTCAGCATGGAGAACAAGGCGAGCCAAAGCGGCCCACCAGGCGCAACTTCTGAACCGCCAATTGGCGGTTTGGGACCGCTGGTTGGCAATCCATGTGCGTCTGATGGAGGGCAGCTCTCTGGGGTGGCTCGGTCTGGTGCTCCCCGTCTTTCTCCCGTGTCTAACAGAAACATCAAATCGATATCTGAAATTATATTTTGCCAAATAGCTGGTGCATACAACACATAACGAAGTAGTAGGGTTGGACCATCTCAAAAATCTACTTTGCACGTGCCTATCTCATGAACTTGTACACTCGAGTTGTTCTCCATTTAAATACACCTTCTACTTTGAACACAACGATATTCGACGTAGTGGGAACAATCCCTCATTATGTGGTTTTTTGCACCTGAATCCACTTTCTATACCGATTAAACTTCAGTGAGCATTACATTACTTGACACATAAGAAAATGAAGGTTTACATACACCAATTATCTTTTGCTTACTAAAATCACGAGGAAAATGTCCAACTTTCTGATACTTGAAGCAAATCACCTTTGACTTCTCCTTCAGGTCGCCTCTGGATCTAGGGGACTATTTCTTACAATTTTGTCTCCATTCACACCATTCTTTTCTTTTCCTCCCCGAGCGTTACAGTTAGCTCCTTCAGTGTTTCTCCTTTTCAGATTGAGGCCAACACTTTGCCTCCCAAGCAAACACTTTCGCTTGAGGGGTGTCTTGCCACCATGTTCTCGTACTCATGCTCAAGGTGCTTTGGTTCCTAGTCGAAGATTTAGATCTCATCACTATGAGTCAGATACACCTTCATGTGTTCCCAAGATTTAGGGAAGGACATTATCAATGCCAACAATTGATCTTCATCGGTAATTGCACGATCAATTGCATTTAATTAGCTTATTGTTAAACGTTTTATATTAAACCACAAGTGCACGGCCGCGTTGAAGCGGTGGCAAATACGGGTCGTCCTAAGGGAGGTGAGCAGCCTGTCGTTTGCACGAAATCAAGTCGCAAAAATAGGGAAGAGAGTTTGATTATCCTACTCTACGCTACACTACACTACGAAATACGAAATGCGAAAGAAAGCAACAAACGATTAACTAAAACCTAACTAAGAACGAAAGAAGAGTGCTGGAATTCAGAAGTGGAAAACCCCTAACGTGTGGAGTGAGTGCACACATGCATAGAGGTGGGTATTGAACACATTCTTTAAGCACAAATAAAGGTGGTGTTATCATGCATAGGAAGTGTCTAAATGTTATGGCAAAACCTATCAATCCATTCACCATCCTAGTTGACTAACATTTACATATACAAGTTGTTTATTTCAGAACCTAAACAAGCATGAGAGGTGTCTAATCATTTTGAAAAAACTCATCAAGTTATAAATTCTATCCTAAACAAGCAAGCACACATTCATGTTTTATCAACACATTGTAAATAAAGCATTCATTCCATTCCCATTTGCATGAACTTTTACTCCACCCCCCAAAGGGGATGGAACTACTCACTAAACATTAAATTAACTATTACACTAAGCAAGGAAAACATATTAACTATGATGCTAAAACTAATGAAATGAAATTAAACAAAGTCAAACAAGAAACATAAAACAAACAACATAATAAAGAAACTTTTATTAAAGTGACTCACATTTCAAATAGCACCCTCCTACTTTAGAGTGTGCTTCAAGGCCTCACTTCTAGTAGGAAGAATAACCACTCAAAATATGAAGTGATTACATTAGAAGGTGAAGAGTTCTATTTATAGCCATAGAAAAAGGCACTCCAGGACAATCCCCCGACGTGGACTAAACAGATACCAAAAATAGCATAAAAAACACTAACACTTATGCTCCAGAAAACTCAGCGGATCCGGGAAGATCCGGACCGCGAATTGGCGGTTCCAGACCGCCAATTGGCGGTCTACAGGATCCAGATCGCGCTCAGATTTGTTGTGGGTTTTTCTTGGTATATTTGCTGGTCTTGGATGCATTTACTTGGCTTGTTGGAGCTCCGACCCGAATCGAATTGCTAAAAACTCCCCATGATGGTGTGGAGTATTCTGTTTTGCTCTTAGGTCCTTCGGTCTTACGTTCAGGTCCTTCTCCCTTGCATCTCTGTCCCCAGATCTCACAATTAGGTCCTTTTTCCCTGCTTTTGGGTCCTTTTATGATTCATCTCTTCAAACCTATTTATTCCTGAAAACTAAACATAAAACTCGTTACATAGCATTGTTTAGGTGAAAGATAGTGGATATAAGATACAAATATAAGCATGAAATGATGTCAATCAAATACCCCCACACCTAACTTTTGTTAGTCCCGAGCAAAACAAAGAACGAGAAAAGCATACGAAAAATAAGAAATCCTAACTCACTTTCGTAGGAATCACGGTGGCACTTAGCACGTGAAACAAGGAGGAGGAGTGTTTTCTGCTGAGAGTTTTCAGCGGATACACCCACAAAATCCGAACAAAGATGCATTAATCAATCTAGCTACACGACTCGTTGGACTCATTTTGTC
Organism: Triglochin maritima; assembly: GCA_963682175.1. Classification (NCBI taxonomy): domain Eukaryota; kingdom Viridiplantae; phylum Streptophyta; class Magnoliopsida; order Alismatales; family Juncaginaceae; genus Triglochin; species Triglochin maritima. The sequence goes on from OY821785.1 coordinate 18,472,893, forward strand.
GATCATGGGACGCGGTAATTCCACTGGTCGACTCTATATATGTAATCGGTCCACACACCTAGCCTAATGGATTATTCATGAAAGTTAGTTAAGGACTTAAGTGAAAGACATGGGCAACCTTAACTTCTGAATGTGATACAATGTGTAAAGTCCAATTTGGTTCTTATTTGACTCTTCTTTTTTCTTTTTCTTTTTTTTATTTAGAGCAGTTTATTGGTTGGTGTTTGATTCTCCCAGGGTCAGGTTTCGTGCATCATTGCCTATGAGGACTTACACTATCACGTACACCTTCAGTCGGTGCATCCCAAGTCAAATGACTCGAAAGCACCAGGCACAAAGTCCCCTCAGACCTACTTTCCCGAGTGATAGGAGTCATGCGAAAAGAGAGAACACCACTTATTTATTTATCTACATGGCAACCAAAACCCCTACACTTAAGTTTCATGATTGACAACATTTCATGCTTATATTTGTACCTTATATCCATTATCTTACACCTAAGCAATGCTACGTGACGAGTTTTATGTTTAGTTTTCAGGAATAAATAGGTTTGAAGAGATGAAGCATAAAAGGACCCAAAAGGTTGGAAAAAGGACTGAATTGTGAGATCTAGGGACCAAGATGCAAGGGAGAAGGACCTGAATGCAAGACAGAAGGACCTAAGAGCAAAACAGAATACTTCACACCATCATGGGGAGTATTTTAGCAATTGGATTCGGGTCGGACCTCCAACAAACCAACCAGATGCATCCAAGACCAACAAACACTTCAAGCAAAGCCCACAAAGAAAACCAAACGGATCTAAACCATATAGACCGCCAATTGGCGGTCTGGAACCGCCAATTGGCGGTCTGGAACCGCCAATTGGCGGTCCAGATGGCCCAGAATCCGTTTAGTTTTCTGTAGCACGTGTATTAGTGTATGCTTAGTGTATTTTTGGTATTGGTTTAGTCCCACATCGGGGGATTGTCCCGAATTAGCTTTTTCCATGCCTATAAATAGAACTCTTCACCTTCCATTGTAATCACCCATTGCTTGGTGGCATTCTCTCTACTAAGGAGTGAGCCTTGAAGCAAAAACTCAAGGTGGAGAAGAATGCTACCTTCAATGTGAGTCATTTTGTTAATAAAATAATTCTTCTAGTTTCTTTAAATCTTGTCTTTTAATTTGTGCATGTTTGTTTAGTCTTTCCTTTCCTTTTATGTTTCTTTAATGCTTCTTGCCTTCTTAGTTAACTTTCATTTCAGTATTATGCTTTCTTTGCTTAGTCTAATCAGTAGTGTAATGAGTAGTGAGTAGTTCCATCCCCATTTGGGGGGTGGAGAAATATGTGATATAATCATGTAGTGTATTAAGTGTGTGTTATTTTTATCCCTTGAGCTTTATATGATTTCCATAACCATCTAATGGGTCTCCACTCTTATCTTTGATAGGCTAATGCTCTTGAATGATGCTTAGCTTATGCTTTGATTAGTGGACCTATTTTATGGGAAATGATAAGGTTAGGATATGGATGAAGTTAATATTGGAAACACAATTTGTAGTGTATGTGCTCTTGTTGCCTTTACCTTAGCTAATGTCTTGTATGTTTTAATGATGTAGTGAAATCTTAATTCATGTAGAGGCATAGTAGGGTATAGTCTTTATACTTGAGTTCATGTAGCTTCATTCCAATTATTGTCTTGTATGTTTTAATGATGTAGTCTTATCTTAATTCATGTAGAGGCAAAGTTGGATGTAGTTTTATGATTTCATGCACTACATGTTGTGAGGAGCTTAATGAACACACACACATTTCTTTATGTTCACATTATTTCTCTACCCCCTTTGGGGCTTAGTTTATTGCTTATCTCTATTTCCATTTGCATCTTAGTGTAGTTTAGTGTAACCAACCTTTCTTCCCTTTTCTTTACCTCTCGCCTTCGAACAAACCAAGTGTCGACACACCTCCCAGTGGACGACCCGTATTTGCCACCACTTCAACGCGGCCGTGCACTTGCGGTTAAATATAAAACGATCAATCATTTCACAAAAAGAGATTCAGGGCCTTTCAGTACGACAAACTTCCTTATACTAACAAACACAATTTTTTTGACTCACTAGGTTCAGGGTGGACTTCTTTAAATGTTTGAGTGTTGAAACCCTATGATTACGTGCCCCCCGAGGGAAAACCGGGGTGCATCCTAACGACTCGATAAAACCTAAAGCCACTAAACTAGATATCCTAATGCATCAAGTTCAAGACAATTTTGGGAGCTTTCTTTTTACTTTGCCTCCCAACGGTTTTGCACATGCTAAACACACTCAAAACACATGAAGATTTTGAAAGAAATGTGAAAACTTTAAAGTAGTAGGCAAGCAAAAGAAGATAAGTCACCCAAGGATCATGGCAAGCAGATATATCGATATTAAATGCAACACACTAACATGACCCTAGCAGTGCACACAAAAGAAAACAAAAATCAAAGGAAAAATACTCAACTATGTACACACGTAAAACACCCCCCACACCTACTTCATGCATTGTCCTCAATGAATGTGAGCAAGATACTACAATGATTTATGCATGAAAAAGGGAAGATCTCACCAACATTAAGCACAAAGGGAAGTTCATGGACATGTTGATGGATACAAACCCGAATTCCCTCAAAACCTGTGAGATACCGAAGAAGGGAGACAAATACGTGAAGGAATGGGGCCCAAGTACACAAGGGTTGGGGCCCACAACAATCAATGCTCGCTCATGGAGTCTATTTTTAACATGATATGTACAGAAAACAACGATATTCTCATAATCATTTGGTCAAGGAATATCAAATGAGAACATTAAGTCATGAGGACCAGAGACTTGCCGAGATGGGCAAACTTCACCGGTACCCTGAGGTGTCTTGAGGGGGGAAAGGTCAAAGCTGAAAGGCTCGAACCCCTCATGATATTGGTTGGGTGTGGGCAACAAAGAATGAAGTTGTGTTGCCTCACTAGGGTTTAGTTGCTCATCGAACAAAACCCTCCAACCAATAGGTGGGTGCATCAGAATGAGTTCCTCGAGCTCATTCGATGGATGAAGCAGACCTGCATCACTAAGAATGGGGCTTCTCCCCAAGTCATCCAACAAGGACCTCCCACCATCATTTAGATCATCAAGCATAAGCTCGGTCATAGGTGGGTCCTTGTTGGAGTCAATATGAAGCTCAAATGGCTCAATGGTCATGGGACATGAGATAGAGACACCTTCCGGTATAGGCATATGATGAGGTGTCTCACTCTCACTAGTACTCTCAACTGAATCATGCAACGAACACTTCTTTTGGACATTTATGTTTGATGCCAGCTCACTCTGTTGCATTGCAAAGACAGGCAATGAGTTTTCGTTGGGCCTACAAACATTCTCAATGGGTTGCATTGGTGTTAGGGGTGTTCGTTGATTTGGTGGTGCTTTCTCCAATTGGCGGATGAGATTTAGATTTAAAGGTTGATCGATGGGCTCATGTTGCCTACCAGAGTTGAACACATGAAACTTGGCACTCATGTTATCAAATAAGAGCTTCATGAGACCATTTCTACAATTAATTAAGGCATTGGAAGTTGCCAGAAATGGTCTACCCAAAATCAAAGGTATTTGAGAGTGGGTGTTCGCAACAGGATTGGTATCGAGAACAACAAAATCGATAGGAAATATAAAATCTCCAACTTTGATATGCACGTCCTCGATAATCCCCTTTGGAATATGAAAGGATCTATCCGCCAATTGGAGGGTGATCTTAGTTGGTTTCAATTCTCCCAAATTTAACTATTGATAAACAGAAAATGGGAGGAGGTTGACCGCTTATCCTAAATCAAGCAAAACATTACTCATGCTAGTGTCCCCTATCGTACACTGAATAGTAGGACACCCAGGGTCCTTGTATTTTGTGTAGGCAGGATTGGACAAAAGTGAGCTTACATTTGAAGCCAAGAATGCTTTTTCAGGAACATTGGTCTTTCTCTTGGTTGTGCAGAGATCCTTCAACACTTTGGCATATTGAGGTATTTGTTGGATGACATCCAACAAGGGGATGTTAACCTTCACTTGCTTAAACACCTCTAATATCTTATCCATTGTGTCACTCTGCTTTTTGGTTAACCTACTTGGATAGGAAGCTTTGGCATCTAGGTTTTCTACGGTGCCTGAGAAGGAGGCGTTGGTGTATTACCCTTACCCTCGGCCTCTTCTTCACTGCCATTCACACTAAGGGGCTGCATAGATGGTGGTGAGTGTGGCAAGGAAATGTGATTGTCAACCTGCTTTCCATTCCTTAAGGTCACAATGGAATTGACATGGTGAACAGGTTCCTCCACATGGTTCACTTGCCGCCCTCGAGGTACCACATTCTCATTTTGCATGTGTTGTTGCTGGTACATGCGGGGGTTAGCCTCAGGCTGGCTAGGCAAAGACCCTCTCTCTCTTTCATGTACAGACTGAGCCAATTGGCCCATCTGAAGCCCTATAGATTTGATGGTCTGCTGATTTGAAGTGAGAACTTGACTTGTGGATGACATAAAAAATTTCATTGAGTTTTCAAGTCTAGCAGTTAAGGTCTCAAGTGAATTGAATCGGGTTTCCATATTATTGGAATTTGGGAAACCCGATTGATTGGTGATTGGAGCTTGGGGTGGCTGATAAGATTGTGCATGCATGGGAGGTTGGTATGATTGGTTAGGTGGTCGAGTGGAGTTTGAAGGACCACCCGGGGCATTATATTGGTTCCATGAAAAATTGGGGTGGTTCCTCCATCCAAGATTATAAGATGATGAGTATGGGTCATTCCTAGCTCTGTCATAGATGGCGTTCACATGTTCCATCTCAGGAGGAATGGACGCACACTCGCTCTCTACATGACCTATCCTACCACATGAATGACAGGGAACTCGACTAGATGTGGACATGTGAGGTGCGCCTTGTTTGTTTTGGAGCTCAATCGAATCCATACGGCGCATTAAGGCAGCCATGCGTGCCTCGGTGGCCGTAGTGGTATCGATAGCAAATGCGGCACCCGAGTTAGTCGAGTTTGCATTCGCGATCCTCGCTCGTAACTAGATGATGCAGGTGGTTCCCTTACACTCTCCCATTGCATTTTTTTTTCTCAGCAAGGTCTTCTAGGAAAGCCCATGCTTTCCTTTCATCCTTTCCTAAGACCTCTCCTTGACACATGGATTTAAGGAGCGTCCGGGACGGGATGTGAAGACCCTCGTAAACAATCTGACAAAGACTCCACAACTCAATGCCATGGTGAGGGCATGAGGATAGTAGCTCCTTGAAACTCTCTAGATATGCATCAAATGTCTCGGTCTCCAGTTGATAGAACGAATTGATTTCGTTCCTCAATTTTTGAGTCCGATGATTTGGAAAGTATTTCTTGAGGAATGCAGATTGAAACTCATCCCAAGTCCTAAAGGCATTCACCTGGTTTATGTACAACCACTTCTTCGCGTCTTCCTTCAGCGCAAAGGGGACAAGCGTAAGATGGATCGAGTCTGTGCTAAGTTGTTGCAGCTTGAATATAGCACAAACCTCCTCAAATTCCCTGAGAAAGATATAGGGGTCACCTTTCCCAGTGAAGTGAGGGAGCATGGAAATAAACTGAGGCTTAACCTCAAAATGATTCCCATTTGCCTCTGGTAATACGATGCATGAGGGTAGAGTAGTACGGCTCGGGTAGCATCGACCACGTAGAGGTATGGGAACGACAACTGGAAGCACTGGTGGAACAGGTGGGTCTAGCAACTGCTCCTCCTCACGGAAATTAGCAGCCATTGAACCCGTACTGTGTGCGACACGAGAGGAGGATGGCATCAAGAAATCGACTACCGAAGCCGGATTGACAATGCTCCTCGTCAAACGACCACTCTCGTATCGTGTCCACGAAAGCATGCACAAAGGTGCACACACACCAATTTTTTTAACAAAGAATGTGCGTAGAGGAGAAGACGGGGGACACAGGAGAGAAAGAATGACTCAGGAATTATGTATTTTGGTCGACCGAACAGGTCCACGATCGACCGAAAGGTAATTATGTATTTTGGGGTATTCACAAATAATTTGAATATGACCGTTGTTATAATATGATAAGGCTATCAGTCGGAAAATAGTGTTGATTCAGTCGACCGAAAAGGTCTGCACGGTAGACCGAATGTGGGCAGTCAAAACACTACAGAATAATTGATCACTCGGTCGACCGAAGGGTTTGGGTCGGTCGACCGTGTAGGATCGTGTGGGTCGAGTTAATCTAATCACTTTTACGCTAATCCGTAACTAATCAAACATTAAACGCAGCGGAAACAATTTAAAGACTAGTAGGGAAAAGGAACAAGCAAACCACAAATCGACTCGTCTTTTTATAGAGGTTCGGCACCCCACCCGGGTCCTAGTCCTCTCTTGCAAGCTCCGCTTGATTCCGCGAGCTCCACTTACGACTTCACTATCCGCTCCCCGTTCCGGGCCGGGAGACAACGCCTTACAATCGTCAAACTCGCGAACAACCCTTGCCGAGGTTGGAATCCTCTTCTCACAATCCAAGAAGGATGCTTCGGGCTTTCACCGGAGCCTTTACTCTTTTGACAAACTTTGTAACTCGGTGGGATTCACTCTCTAATTGAGCACACTTTGAGTAGGATGAGTGATTGAACAAGTGTGTGTAGTTTAGGCTTATGGAGTGTAGAAATGGGAGCTTTGAGGATTGAGGTTTCTCTCTAATGTATTGGGACAATTGGAGTTGGAGAGTTGTGTTAACAACAACTCTTGATCCTCTATTTATAAGCTCCTAAGGTATTCTAGCCGTTGGGGATAGATTTGGTTGGGTTTTGTGTATGATACACAAAGCAGAAAATCAGGCTGCCAATCTGTCCAGAACTGGTCGACCGTTCACTTGATTTCAAGGAGAACGGTCGAACAAAAGAATATTCGGTCGGACAAACGAGCTAGAACTTAACTCTACTTAAGTGAATCGGTCGAACCAAAGTGTGGGGTGGTCGACCGTTAAGGGGATTCGGTTGAGACAAAGTTGGATCGGTCGAACGAAGAGTGTGTCGACCGATAGGAGGGACAGAATAAGTGTTCAACCGGTCGACCAAAACAAGGTCGTCGTTCGACCGGTTACCGAATGTATTTTGGGGTTAAGTTTGTTTTATACGAATACGACTGTTATAGGAATACGACAAAGAAAACTGCCATATTAAAATCCAGGATCGGTTGACCGTAAAGGTAGAACCACTGTGGAGAGTCTGTTATAATCTGGTCGAACTGAGAACTGGTTCGGTCGACAGGTTCACACAGGAATTCTGTGTTTAGGTTTTAAGTGATTTCCGACTAAGGTTTGGGTGATCTAATGAAGTCCAAATAAGGTGAACTTTTGTGTGTGACTTCTCTAAGGAACCTAGTGTGTATGTGATAAGTTTTTAGCTCTTGTATGCTCAATTTACACATGTTCCTAAGACTCAAAATAACATCAAGATTACAAGTCTTCATATAGCTTTATTACAAATCTTGACTTGATTTCTTTCCTTCCATGAGTCTTGATCACCTGTAGAGGTTAGCACATGCAATATATATGGAATGAAATATGTGTGCTAATCTACATTACTTATGATTAAGATTACGTTGATTAAATCATCAAAACAAGGATTAAGGCCAAAAAGCCAACAGACCGAAGGTGGGCAGATAGCTCAGGTTAAGTCTTAGTGTTTTCCACTCTAAGTTTGGGTGATCTATTGAAGTCCAATCGATGTGAAATTTTGTGTGTGACTTCTATAAGGAACCTAGTATGTATGTGAGTTGATTTTTTATCAAGTATGCTCAACTACACAATGTTCCTAAGACTCAAAGGAAACAAGATTAAATGTCTTCAATATAGCTTTAATACATGTCTGGACATGATTTGCTTTCTCCCTTGAGTCTTGATCACCTGTAGAGGTTAGCACAACACAATATATATGCTATGCAATATGTGTACTTCTCTACATTTATTACAATTAAGATTAGGTTGATTAAATCATCAAAACGTAGATTAAGGCCAAAAAGCAAACAATCTTCCCATTTTTTATGATGGCAACCTATATCTTAATACTTGAAATTTTTATAGGTAAACTATGCATATAAATGCTCCCCCTATGGATGTGCATAGTTTTTGTTCAATTATAATGAAATTTAAAGTTACCCCCTTTAATTATTTGTCCCCCTTTGACTCCATAAAAAATTATAAGATTAACATGGAATTTGGATATCTTGTAATTAAGTTGCTCCCCCGAAATTTTGCATGTCATTACTCTAAGTAAATGATATTCAATAATCTCCCCCTATCAATATGAATATGATTTTTTGATTAAGTTCAAAACTAATTCTCCTCTTTTAACATCAAGGAAAATTTATCACTTAGGCCTGTGATGTATTAATCCCCTTTGACATCCATTTAAAAATTTGACATTTACATCAATGGATGAGATTCAATTTTAAAGATATGCAATGAATGAATATATGATATGTCAATTAAGCATATTTAAAATCTAGACTAGAACCAATTTATTCAACAATTTAAAGGAAAGAAAATCTATACCCACTTTAAAGCTTTGAATATGTTCAAATCTCCATTCGGTGATGCAACTAGTTTTGAATTTGACTCTAAAGCTTGGCCGGTCACCACCAATATTCTCTTCAAGCACCTACATGTGTATATTTAGGTACCCAAACAACTTTCGGTCCTTGAATGTTAGCTTTGGGAACCCAAACCATATTGGTTTTAGGAGCCCACACACTTGAAGAGCTATGTTTTACATCTAAATGCTTTCTATTTAAAGTTGTATGAATTACATAGTTTTTAACATATGAATCATTATATCCTAAGCCATGTTTTTGCAAGGATTGCCTTTGACTTCCTAAAAGCATATTACGCATCTTAGTTCCATTAGTGAATCTTTCAACATCTTTTCTTAATTGCACATTGCAAGCTTGAAGATCTAAATGTTCACTATAACTATCAATAGTTGATGCATTGTTTTCAAGTCTAGCAAGCACCTCATTCTTCTCATTCATGCATGTTTCAATTTGGCTTTGGAGATCATTTATCAATTTTCTAGTATTCTTATTTTTGTCACAAATTATCTCATATTGTTTAACTAAGTCATTAAATGCATTTTGAAGCTCACCATGTGTATATGTTTCATCATTTGGACTAGAATTTGAGGTATCACTATAATAAGACTTAGTTGAGCATGCTCTAATAGAACAAGAGTTAGAGTCTACCTCACTTTGATCATGTTCAATAGCCATGAAGCATGAATGGGCAACCTCTCTTCTACTTTGCAAGGAAGATGACGATGATGATGATGATGCTGATGAAGAGTCATCCCATGTAGCCTTGTGTGCTTCCTTCTTCCTTTATCTTCTCTTGCTCTTCTCCTCTCCCTTCTCTCATTTTTCTTCTCCCCTTTCTTCTCTCATTTTCACTCTCCTCCTTTTCTTTTTCTCTTTTCTCACTTCTTCTTACTCTTCTTTCTCTTATATCTCCTTTGTCCTTCTTGAGGAATTTGAAGAAGTCTTGGGAAAGGACTTCAATGTCCTCACTCTCTATTCCTCTCTTTGGCTTGTAAGGCCAATAAGGGTTTGTTCTTGGAGGCTTCCTTCTTCTTTCGATGGTTGATTTCAAGTTCATAAGCCATGAAATTGCCAACCAGTTCCTCCATCTTTAATTTAGAAAGATCACGTGCCTCTTCAATTGCGACGACTTTATCTTCCCATTCCTTGCTAAGTGACCGGAGGAACTTTCTTGTCATGTCTCCTTCATTAAGTTTTCTTCCAAGAACACAAAGAGAGTTAGTAATATCGGTGAAGCGAGTGTTCTTATCGCTTATGTTCTCACCTATTTGCAAAGAAAAAATCTTAAATTTATGCATGAGGAGACTAATTCTAGTTTATTTGGGTTTACTATCACCCTCATGATGCATTTGCAATCTATGCCAAATTTCGAAACCACTCTCACAACCCCTAATTCTATTGTATTCACCCTCATTGAGGCCACAATAAAGAATGTTCATAATTTTAGAGTTCATCTCAATTTCTTTCATTTTTGCCCTAGAAAGTGAGTCTAATTCATCTTCATTTGGGGGTGTGTAGGGATTTTGAAGAAAAATCCAATACTTGAGGTCATTAGATATTAAGAAAATCTTCATCCTATTCTTCCAATAATTGTAATTTGACCCATTTAGCAAAGGAGGTGTAGTTGTGCACAAGCACTCTACCTGATTAGATGTTTAAGCCATACAAAGAATTACGGTTAAGTAATGAAATTTAGCTCGAAAGGCTCTGATACCAATTGTAGGATTGTAATGAGGCTTAGTTCTAATCACTTTTAAACTATTTACCTACTGGTTTAATCAAACAATGATTGCACAGTGGAATTAAAAACAAACAGACAAGTAAAGAAGAATTAAAGCAAACCACAATGGAGACGGGGATTTTTATAGAGGTTCGGCCTCCCACCTACTTCTTCTCTTTCAAGCTCTGCTCGGATCACCGAGCTCCATTCACGACTTCACTATCTACTCCCTGTTCCGGGTAGGGAGAGAACGCCTTTACAATACAAGTACCGTGAACATCCTCGCTTGCTTGTCTTTCTTCCTCTCACAATCCGAGAGGGAACACTTCGGGCTCCTTGCTTCTTGAACAACAATTGAGTGGGATAACACTCTCTAAATCTTGAGCACACTTTGAGTATGATTTGGCTATGATCAAAGGTGTGGAATTTAGGCTTAGAGTGTAGCATTGGGGAATTTGGAGCTTGGGAGATTATCTCTAGTGTATAGGACAATTAGTAGTGAGAGAGTTTTTTAATTGTGTCATAGGAATACCTATTTATAAGCTCCTAAGGTGTTATAGGCGTTGGGGTTAATTGGGTAAGAGTTTGTGTAATATACATAAAATAGAAACTTGCAAGACCCAATTCTAGGTAAATTCGGTCAACCGAATCGGGCAGAATGGTTGACCGTTGTGCAATTTTGGACTCGGTTCGGTCGACCGATAAATGAACGGTCAACCGCGATAGGCTATAAATTTGGTACACTGAAGTTAACGGTTGAACACCGAATAGGGTTCGGTCAACCGAAAATCAACGGGCTCTACGGGGTTGATAAAAATAATTAAGTTCGGTCAACCGATCCAAAGTCTTTGGTGGACCAAAAACGTCCAGGTTGTTGCACAATTTTGGGGACCATAAAGTTTGGTCGACCGAACAAGTCCACGGTCGATTGAAAGGCAATTATGTATTTTGGGGTATATGTAAATAATTGGAATACGACCGTTGGTATAATATGACACTGTTAACAGTCGAAAAATAGTGATGATTCTGTTGACCGAAAACGTATGCACGGTTGACTGAAAGTGGGCAGTGAAAACACTATAGGATAATTGATCACTTGGTCGACCGAAGGTGGGCAAACAGATCAGGTTAAGTAATAGTGTTTTCCGGTCTAAGTTTGGGTGATCTGTTGAAGTCCAATTGATGGGAAATTATGTGTGTGACTTCTATACGGAACCTAGAGTGTATGTGAGTTGATTTTAGCTCAAGTATGCTCAATTACACAATGTTCCTAAGACTCAAAGAAAACAAGATTACATGTCCTCAATATAGCTTTAATACATGTCTGGACATGATTTGCTTTCTCCCTTGAGTCTTGATCACCTGTAGAGGTTAGCACAATACAATATATATGCTATGCAATATGTGTGCTACTCTACAATAATTACAATTAAGATTAGGTTGATTAAATCATCAAAACGTAGATTAAGGCCAAATAGCAAACAATCTTTCCAGTTTTTATGACACTTCATATGCATGAAAACACAATCTATACTTGTGCCTTATTGAATGCATTTTTCACCACCTTATCAGATGTGTACCCACATTCCACCCCTTAGCTGTTGTCTTTACTTTATCTTATCTTTCTCATTTGTTAGTTGATAGTTTAGTGAAGTTAGTTAGCATAATCCACTCATTCTCCTCTCTTTTCCCACTAGAGTATGGTTCAAACAAAAATACTTACAACTCCTTGAGGTTCGACCCGTATTTGCCACGTCTTTAGTGATGTCGTGCAGTTGAGATTATTATAATTAAATGAATCAGGGTACGCGTACGATTTGTCCATCATCATGTCTTTCCAGAATTGTAGTTCTTTGTCTTTTGCCCCTAGTTCTTTGTAGGATCATAATGGAGCTTAGTTCTAATCACTATTAAGCTAATTACCTACTTGTCTAATCAAACAATGAATGCACAACGGAATTTAAAAAAAAGCAAGTAAAGAAGAATTAACGCAAACCACAATGGAGACGGGGATTTTTATAGAGGTTCGGCCTCCCGCCTACTTCCTCTCTTGCAAGCTCCGCTCGGATCACCGAGCTCCACTCACGACTTCACTATCCACTCCCCGTTCCGGGCCGGGAAAGAATGCCTTTACAACACAAGCATCGTGAACACCCTCGCTTGCTTGACTTTCTTCCTCTCACAATCCGAGATGGAACACATCCGCCTTTCACTTAAATCCTTGCTTCTTGAACAACAATTGAGTGGGACAACACTCTCTAAATCTTGAGCACACTTTGAGTATGATTTGGCTATGATCAAAGGTGTGGAATTTAGGCTTAGAGTGTAGGATTGGAGAATTTGGAGCTTGGGAGTTTCTCTATAGTGTATATGACAAATAGTGGTGGGAGAGTTTTTTAATTGTGTCATAGGAACACCTATTTATATGCTACTAAGGTGTTATAGCCGTTGGATTTAATTGGGTAAGAGTTTGTGTAAGATACACAAAATGGAAACTTGTAGGACCCAATTCTGAGTAAGTTCGGTCGACGGAATCGGGCAGAACGGTGGACCGTTGGGCAATTTTCGACTCAGTTTGGTCAACCGATAAATGAACGGTCGACCGAGATAGGTTATAACATAGGTACACTAAAGTTAACCGTCGAAGACCAAATAGGGTTCAGTGGACAGAAAATCAAGATGCTCTACGGGGTTGAGAAAAATGATTCAGTTCGGTAAACCGATCCAAAGTCTTCGGTCGACCAAAAACGTCCAGGCAAATGCACAATTTTGGAGACCATAAAGTTTGTCGACCGAACAGGTCCACGATCGACCGAAAGGAAATTATGTATTTTGGGGTATTCGCAAATAATTTGAATACGACCGTTGTTATAATACGATAAGGCTATAAGTCGGAAAATAGTGTTGATTCAGTCGACCGAAAAGGTCTGCACGGTAGACCGAATGTGGGCAGTCAAAACACTATAGAATAATTGATCACTCGGTCGACCGAAGGGTTTGGGTCGGTCGACCGAAGGTGGGCTGATAGCTCTGGTAAAGTCTTAGTGTTTTCCAGTCTAAGTTTGGGTGATCTATTGAAGTCCAATCGATGTGAAACTTTGTGTGTGACTTCTATACGGAACCTAGTATGTATGTGAGTTGATTTTTTCTCAAGTATGCTCAACTACACAATGTTCCTAAGACTCAAAGGAAACAAGATTAAATGTCTTCAACATAGCTTTAATACATGTCTGGACATGATTTGCTTTCTCCCTTGAGTCTTGATCGCCCGTAGAGGTTAGCAGAATACAATATATATGCTATGCAATATGTGTGGTACTCTACATTGATTACAATTAAGATTAGGTTGATTAAACCATCAAAACATAGATTAAGGTCAAAAAGCCAACATTCTTTGTCTTTCTCCCCCAGTTATTTTTCTTTCTGTCCCGGTTGTTATTGTAGATCCTTGATTGTCTGCTCCTCTTTTAGCCATCTCAATTTTAGCTTTAGGTAATTGACCATGTCTTGCAGTGGGTCCCTCTGAATGTCGTGGGAACCAACCATAATCCTGTGAGGTAGAACGTACCAGGGAATGTCGGCAATTTGTCGACCGCCGATGGTTCCAGGCTCAACGCATTCGTTAGCCTCAGGATCCTCACATGTCTCTACATTTTCAAGTGGTTCCAGCACACCTTGTTCCCTCAACCCAACTACTTTGCTGGCATTGTCATATTTGGTCGTTTTTATTTTTTGTTCGGAGTGATAGTTAGGCAATTGTGTGTTGGAAGGAGGACACCCATGATCAGGGGAGCATTGAAAACCGTGGCACCAGAAATGCAACTTCATTTGCCAGTAGCAGACTAGGTGTGTGGTCTGCCTTCGATTTTTCAATATATGCATCTTGTTGTGCTTAGTAAGGTCTTTGTTTTGCTTTTCACTCAGGATATGCTTCACGCTTATATCAAAACCAATTAAATGCGCATGAATCCCCTTTTAAGAAAACTTGGCCTCTAAAACCCAAAGAAAAAGATTAGATTGATTGTCATCTAAGTCATGCATCATTTGTAGACCTTGCACGCAATCATCTTTCTTCTATTTACATTTCAATTGTCGATTGTTGGGCATCAGATATGTGCATTCTTTCATTCTACATGCATGGTTAAAGTATACACTAGCTATTATGCATTTGGGCAAGTGTGAGTTGAGCATTTGTTTGGAGAGTTGATTCTTATATTTAAGAATCAAAACACTACTAAGGAGGGGTTGTCCCATACAAGATGATTAGTAGCATATCATGTGTAATATTGATGATATATTTATTTAATTTCGACCTCTAATAGTGCTACTCAAGTATATTTACATGTATTTCTGGAATAAAGATAACTGGGCTAGAATAAAGGATTATGTACCAAAAACAAAGCCAATTGGACTCTAATCCCGTAGAAAACGGTGCATGGACTTAAAAAGTCTGTTCATGAGCCTAGAGAAGTTCAAATTAACGTTGAATTGGTACTCAAATCGACCAAGTCAACGAGAGGAATCTAAATCTATGCCCAGATTTCCCATATATGTACCATGTCAGGACAGATTCACAAAATAGTGATGAAAAACGTGAGTAATCATCTTGACTGTTGGATTTAGTTCATCAAGAAGATCTAGTACGTTAATCCTATACAAGGAAAGGGTAACGGCCATTCGACCTCTCTTTCTTCCCTTTCCCTTCTCTTCTATTTTCCTTTTTTCCACCATTAGAGTAGGTTAGAATACGTTAGGAGTAGATTTAATGTTCAAGCTTTAAATTTCTTATTTGTATTGTTGCAACCTTTATTTGATAAGTATCTTCACTTAGTTCCTTGTCAACGACTTCTCAGGGTAATGTGTGGATAAACCACCTCTTAGGAGGTGGGGATGATGGTAGGATATGTTAATGGTGGTTGTGTGTTGTTTTTATATTGAATGTGGTGGTTAAGACTGTAATGTGTAGATTTACTTCTTTAAGGTACATGCTCATTAGATGTTTGACGGAATGTCGTTTCTTAAATGGTTTGACGCTTTGTGCTCATATCTAAGTGCATTGCCTTAAATGTTGTTTACAATACATGTTTGACCTTAATAATGGCTTATGTGATTGCTTGATAGATGTTTTCCATAATCTTTAGACACCTTCCATGCACCCATCACTAACTTAAAGTAGATGTTAATGTTTGATGAATGTTTGCCATAATCTTTAGACACCTTCCATGCTTTCATGACACTAATGACACCGCTTATGCTTCATGCCAACTACACATAGTCTTAATCTATGCCTAATCCATAGTCCTTATCTTCTAAGTGTTAGCTAGGTTCCATATAGTTAATTGTACTGTAGTGTAGATTAGGATAAATCAATTCCCTTCTCCATCCCTTTGCCAATTTGATTACGGAATGAATTATGAATCAAACAATCATGATCCCTGTGGACCAACCGTTACTGGCCACGTCTTCACCGATGTCGTGCACTTGCGGTTCTTTAAAATGATCAATCACAAGATAAGGTGGGGAATTTCATCACCCATCCCTTTGCCCCCAAAAACCACACTAATCTGAAGCCCTAATTAAAATCGACTAGACAACGACCCACTTTAGGCACACTTAAGAGACAATCCCATTCTCGACGTCATGAGCTGAACATCGTTGTTTGCTTAATTGTATTAAGACTTTTGGGACCTCCGAGTTTTGACTTTCTCATTCACTTTTGTGACCTATAACCGAGGGAGGGGAGGTGTTCGGGAGCGTGGGGAGTCACGGTCATGTATCATCTTGCCTAAAGACCTATAGTCATCCATAGGTTTTGAGTCATGTTTGCTAGCTTAGGCTTCTACCCAACCCCACTACTCATGCTAGTTTTAAGGCTTCTCCTGTACTCATTTGAGTCATCTTTCCTTTATTTCTATTGTTTAGTCACCACCTATACTACACCCTTTCTCTTAGTGTTTTAGGGTCGATTCGAGCACTAGTATGCAAGATTGGACCCGCACAAGAGATGGTTGTCATTTTGAGAGAGTCGATCCTTCTTCCGAGATGGACGATCAGGTTGATCCTTCATCCCCGCATCGAGCTCCGATCGAGCGTGAGGTTTCTTGTTTTGGGTCGCGATGACCATGCCGGTTTGGTTCCCCGTACATGGGGTTTACTCCATCTCTTCTTCCTCTGACTCAGGTGGTGGAGGGCTTTGATCAAGATTTAAGTAGGGGTGTACCACCACCAGTACCTAGATAGGAGTGACCTATGATGTTATGGGTGAACCTATCATGTGCGGTCCGCACAACCTTCTTGCATAGTTCTCCTACCTGCCCGCAAGAATAACTATGAACTAAAATCTCACTATGTGAGTATGCTTCCTACATTCACTGCCAATAAGAAGGCTTCATACGTCTATATAAGTGAATTCGGGGAAGTATGCTCCATGTTTAGGTTCCAACAACTTGATAAGGATTTAGTGACATTGAGGATGATTTCTTTTGCATTGACCGATAACACAAAGAAATGGATGTATGGCATTCAAGCGAACTTGAAGAGTTCTCCCACCTACCACGGGAATAACTATGAACTAAAACCTCACTATGTGAGTATGCCTCCTAGATTTAATGACAATAAGAAGGCTTTGTATATCTATATAATACGGGTAGTATGCTCAATGTTTAGGTTGCAACAAGATGATGAGGATTTAGTGAGATTGAGGATGATTTCTTTTGCATTGAGTGATAACACAAAGAAATGGATGTATAGCCTTCAAGCGAACTTGATTCAGTCTTGGGAGGAATTTGTGACTTTTTTTCTCAAGTAATTCTTTCCTCAGAGGAACACTCAACAGTTATAGCACTACATATGCTAGTCATATCACACTAAGGCTGAATCATTTCATTCTTTCTTCGAGAAATTTCAAGATATCCTCGAGCAATGCCTTCGTCATGGACATGAGCTCAAGCAACTGTGCAAGATTGTTGATGAGGGTTTGAATTATAACACCCACATATTGTTGGAGTCGATGTGTCAATGTGACTTTCAAACAAAGCCAATTGATGAAGCATGTTGAGCGAACCTTTGAAAGCCAATTGTTGAAACCAATTGATAAAGGTGGCAAACCTTTGATAGTACGGTGGAATGAACAATTGAGTGGAATACCATGAGAGATCCATCGGTTGCCAGATATGCTGGTCGAGTCGGATCATACCAAGTAGATTCAACTATTTCATCTGATGCAAAAATTGGTGTGATCATGCGTAGGTTAGAAAGTCCACAGGTGGACCGAGCTCCTATCGCTCAGGTCGCCAAGCCCTCGTGAAGTAAGTGTGGACTGATGGGACACGTTGAAATGGAGTGTTCATACACTTCCAAAGAGGCTAAGCATGCAAATTCTATGTATCAACAAGGACATCGTAATGACTCGTACCACAACACTTATAACCTGGGATGGTGTAACCATCCTAACCTCTCTTGGGAGTAATGAAGGTAAACGTCAAAGCTCGTGCTTGTTAGTATATAGAAGTTTGTTGAAGTTACAGACCCTTAAACTCCTCTTATGAAGTGTTAAGTGTAGGTGTTTTGGTTCATATGTAGTATAGGAAATAAAATAGTATAGTGTTCTCTCTTCTCGCACGGGTACTATGCTCAGGAATTCGGTCCAAGGGGGGCTTAATACTTGGTACTTTTGAGTCATCTGACGTGGGATACACCAACTGAACTCCCGTTACATGGGTGGTAGGGATCGCCCTAAGTGGAGATTTAGGGGAAGGTGTACGTGATAGTGTAAATCCTTATAGGCAATGATGCACGAAACCAGACATTACACAATGCATCATTTAAGGATATTAAATTTGCCCATCTCTTTAACTTAAGTCCTTAATTGACTTGAACGAATGGGTCCCTATGCTTGGTGTGTGGACATTATATATATAGATTCGACCCATATGATTATTGTGTCTAACAATTGACAAAATTAGGTCAACGAGTCGTTTTGATTCAGTCGGAAAATAGTGTTGATTCAGTCGACCGAAAAGGTCTGCACGGTAGACCGAATGTGGGCAGTCAAAACACTATAGAATAATTGATCACTCGGTCGACCGAAGGGTTTGGGTCGGTCGACCGAAGGTGGGCTGATAGCTCTGGTTAAGTCTTAGTGTTTTCCAGTCTAAGTTTGGGTGATCTATTGAAGTCCAATCGATGTGAAACTTTGTGTGTGACTTCTATACGGAACCTAGTATGTATGTGAGTTGATTTTTTCTCAAGTATGCTCAACTACACAATGTTCCTAAGACTCAAAGGAAACAAGATTAAATGTCTTCAATATAGCTTTAATACATGTCTGGACATGATTTGCTTTCTCCCTTGAGTCTTGATCACCCGTAGAGGTTAGCACAATACAATATATATGCTATGCAATATGTGTGCTACTCTACATTGATTACAATTAAGATTAGGTTGATTAAACCATCAAAACATAGATTAAGGTCAAAAAGCCAACATTCTTTGTCTTTCTCCCCCAGTTATTTTTCTTTCTGTCTCGGTTGTTATTGTAGATCCTTGATTGTCTGCTCCTCTTTTAGCCATCTCAATTTTAGCTTTAGGTAATTGACCATGTCTTGCAGTGGGTCCCTCTGAATGTCGTGGGAACCAACCATAATCCTGTGAGGCAGAACGTACCAGGGATTGTCGGCAATTTGTCGACCGCCGATGGTTCCAGGCTCAACGCATTCGTTAGCCTCAGGATCCTCACATGTCTCTACATTTTCAAGTGGTTCCAGCACAACTTGTTCCCTCAACCCAACTACTTTGCTGGCATTGTCATTTTTGGTCATTTTTATTTTTTGTTCCGAGTGATAGTTAGGCAATTGTGTGTTGGAAGGAGGACACCCATGATCAGGGGTGCATTGAAAACCGTGCCACCAGAAATGCAACTTCATTTGCCAGTAGCAGACTAGGTGTGTGGTTTGCCTTCGATTTTTCAATATATGCATCTTGTTGTGCTTAGTAAGGTCTTTGTTTTGCTTTTCACTCAGGATATGCTTCACGCTTATATCAAAACCAATTAAATGCGCATGAATCCCCTTTTAAGACAACTTGGCCTCTAAAACCCAAAGAAAAAGATTAGATTGATTGTCATCTAAGTCATGCATCATTTGTAGACCTTGCACGCAATCGTCTTTCTTCTCTTTACATTTCTATTGTCGATTGTTGGGCATCAGATATGTGCATTCTTTCATTCTACATGCATGGTTAAAGCATACGCAAGTTAGTATGCATTTGGGCAAGTGTGAGTTGAGCATTTGTTTGGAGAGTTGATTGTTATATTTAAGAATCAAAACACTACTAAGGAGGGGTTGTCCCATACAAGATGATTAGTAGCATATCATGTGTAATATTGATGATATATTTATTTAATTTCGACCTCTAATAGTGCTACTCAAGTATATTTACATGTATTTCTGGAATAAAGATAACTGGGCTAGAATAAAGGATTATGTACCAAATAGAAAGCCAATTGGACTCTAATCCCGTAGAAAATGGTGCATGGACTTAAAAAGTCTCTTCATGAGCCTAGAGAAGTTCAAATTAACGTTGAATTGGTACTCAAATCGACCAAGTCAACGAGAGGAATCTAAATCTACGCCCAGATTTCCCATATATGTACCATGTCAGGACAGATTCACAAAATAGTGATGAAAAACGTGAGTAATCATCTTGACTGTTGGATTTAGTTCATCAAGAAGATCTAGTACGTTAATCCTATACAAGGAAAGGGTAACGTCCATTCGACCTCTCTCTCTTCCCTTTACCTTCTCTTCTATTTTCCTTTTTTCCACCATTAGAGTAGGTTAGAATACGTTAGGAGTAGATTTAATGTTCAAGCTTTCAATTTCTTATTTGTATTGTTGCAATCTTTATTTGATAAGTATCTTCACTTAGTTCCTTGTCAACTACTTCTTAGGGTAATGTGTGGATAAACCACCTCTTAGGAAGTGGGGATGATGGTTGGATATATTAATGGTGGTTGTGTGTTGTTTTTATATTGAATGTGGTGGTTAAGACTGTAATGTGTAGATTTACTTCTTTAAGGTACATGCTCATTAGATGTTTGACGGAATGTCGTTTCTTAAATGGTTTGACGCTTTGTGCTCATATCTAAGTGCATTGCCTTAAATGTTGTTTACAATACATGTTTGACCTTAATAATGGCTTATGTGATTGCTTGATAGATGTTTTCCTTAATCTTTAGACACCTTCGATGCTCCCATCACTAACTTAAAGTAGATGTTAATGTTTGATGGATGTTTGCCATAATCTTTAGACACCTTCCATGCTTTCATGACACTAATGACACCGCTTATGCCTCATGCCAACTACACATAGTCTTAATCTATGCCTAATCCATAGTCCTTATCTTCTAAGTGTTAGCTAGGTTCCATATAGCTAATTGTACTGCAGTGTAGATTAGGATAAATCAATTCCCTTCTCCATCCCTTTGCCAATTTGATTACAGAATGAATTATGAATCGAACAATCATGATCCCTGTGGACCAACCATTACTGGTCGCGTCTTCACCGATGTCGTGCACTTGCGGTTATTTAAAATGATCAACCACAAGATAAGGTGGGGGATTTCATACCCCCTCCCTTTGCCCCCAAAAACCACACTAATCTGAAGCCCTAATTAAAATTGACTAGACAACGTCCCACTTTAGGCACACTTAAGAGACAATCCCATTCTCGACGTCATGAGCTGAACATCGTTGTTTGCTTAATTGTATTAAGACTTTTGGGACCTCTGAGTTTTGACTTTCTCATTCACTTTTGTGACCTATAACCGAGGGAGGGGAGGTGTTCGGGAGCATGGGGAGTCACGGTCATGTATCATCTTGCCTAAAGACCTATAGTCATCCATAGGTTTTGAGTCGTGTTTGCTAGCTTAGGCTTCTACCCAACCCCACTACTCATGCTAGTTTTAAGGCTTCTCCTCTACTCATTTGAGTCATCTTTCCTTTATTTCTATTGTTTAGTCACCACCTATACTACACCCTTTCTCTTAGTGTTTTAGGGTCGATTCGAGCACTAGTATGCAAGATTGGACTCGCACAAGAGATGGTTGTCATTTTGAGAGAGTCGATCCTTCTTCCGAGATGGACGATCAGGTTGATCCTTCATCCCCGCATCGAGTTCCGATCGAGCGTGAGGTTTCTTGTTTTGGGTCGCGAGGACCATGCCGGTTTGGTTCCCCGTACATGGGGTTTACTCCATGACTTCTTCCTCTGACTCAGGTGGTGGAGGGCTTTGATCAAGATTTAAGTAGGGGTGTACCACCACCATTACCTAGATAGGAGCGACCTATGATGTGTGGGTGAACCTATCCTGTGCGGTCCGCACAACCTTCTTGCATAGTTCTCCTACCTGCCCGCGGGAATAACTATGAACTAAAATCTCACTATGTGAGTATGCTTCCTAAATTCACTGCCAATAAGAAGGCTTCATACGTCTATATAAGTGAATTCGGGGAAGTATGCTCCATGTTTAGGTTGCAACAACTTGATAAGGATTTAGTGACATTGGGGATGATTTCTTTTGCATTGACCGATAACACAAAGAAATGGATGTATGGCATTCAAGCGAACTTGAAGAGTTCTTCCACCTACCACGGGAATAACTAAAACCTCACTATGTGAGTATGCTTCCTACATTTACTGACAATAAGAAGGCTTTGTATATCTATATAATACGGGTAGTATGCTCAATGTTTAGGTTGCAACAAGATGATGAGGATTTAGTGAGATTGAGGATGATTTCTTTTGCATTGAGTGATAACACAAAGAAATGGATGTATAGCCTTCAAGCGAACTTGATTCAGTCTTGGGAGGAATTTGTGACTTTTTTTCTCAAGTAATTCTTTCCTCAGAGGAACACTCAACAGTTATAGCACTACATATTGTAGTCATATCACACTAAGACTGAATCATTTCATTCTTTCTTCGAGAAATTTCAAGATATCCTCGAGCAATGCCCTCGTCATGGACATGAGCTCAAGCAACTGTGCAAGATTGTTGATGAGGGTCTGAATTATAACACCCACATATTGTTGGAGTCGATGTGTCAATGTGACTTTCAAACAAAGCCAATTGATGAAGCATGTTGAGCGAACCTTTGAAAGCCAATTGTTGAAACCAATTGATAAAGGTGGCAAACCTTTGATAGTACGGTGGAATGAACAATTGAGTGGAATACCATGAGAGATCCATCGGTTGCCAGATATGCTGGTCGAGTCGGATCATACCAAGTAGATTCAACTATTTCATCTGATGCAAAAATTGGTGTGATCATGCGTAGGTTAGAAAGTCCACAGGTGGACCGAGCTCCTATCGCTCAGGTCGCCAAGCCCTCGTGAAGTAAGTGTGGACTGATGGGACACGTTGAAATGGAGTGTTCATACACTTCCAAAGAGGCTAAGCATGCAAATTCTATGTATCAACAAGGACATCGTAATGACTCGTACCACAACACTTATAACCCGGGATGGTGTAACCATCCTAACCTCTCTTGGGAGTAATGAAGGTAAACGTCAAAGCTCGTGCTTGTTAGTATATAGAAGTTTGTTGAAGTTACAGACCCTTAAACTCCTCTTATGAAGTGTTAAGTGTAGGTGTTTTGGTTCATATGTAGTATAGGAAATAAAATAGTATAGTGTTCTCTCTTCTTGCACGGGTACTATGCTCAGGAATTCGGTCCAAGGGGGGCTTAATACTTGGTACTTTTGAGTCATCTGACGTGGGATGCACCGACTGAACTCCTGTTACATGGGTGGTAGGGATCGCCCTAAGTGGAGATTTAGGGGAAGGTGTACGTGATAGTGTAAATCCTCATAGGCAATGATGCACGAAACCAGACATTACACAATGCATCATTTAAGGATATTAAATTTGCCCATGTCTTTAACTTAAGTCCTTAATTCACTTGAACGAATGGGTCCCTATGCTAGGTGTGTGGACATGATATATATAGATTCGGCCCATAGGATTATTGTGTCTAACGATTAACAAAATTAGGTCAACGAGTCGTTTTTCTAGGTGGAATAATGCATCCATGTTGGGATTTTGTGGGTATATCTGTTGAAAAACCTAAGGAGACACCACTCCTCCTTGGCGACAAGGAGTTTACGCCTTGTTGCACGTGCTAACTGCAACCGTGATTCCAACGAAAGTGCGTTAAGATTTCTCATTTTCAATGTTTCTATTTCTTTGTTTTGCTCAAGACTAGCAAAGAGAAGTGTGGTGGTATTTCATTAGTAGCATATCATATGACACATTCATGCTATATATATTTTTTTGCCCCATATTTATGCTACTCGGGTATTTGTTTTTTACGTTTCAGGGTTTAGGTAAAAAAGAAGAGAAAGGAGCAAAAAGGACCCAAATGCAAGATGAAATGACTAATTTTCATGGTTTTTTGACTTGTTTGTAATGGCCAAGGAGCTTATTGCAAACCCAGAGGGACCTGATTGCAAAGAAAATATGTTGGTCGCAAAAGTCAATAATCTCATGAACTGGAGGGGTAATTCTACAATTTAAACCAAATCGGCTCGAGACAATTGGCTTCATCCCACGTGTTGTAAGTCAAAGTTAACCTGCTGGAGAAATGTCAAATGGAACGGCCACTGGTGGATTTTTATCTGCTATTGGCGGATGACTTTGATCCATTTCTCCCCTAATTTTTTTCCTGTGGTTGGGTATTCAGGTAGAGGCACTCTGATGCATTCGGATATGATTTGCAGTCGTCTGATTGCACCCACATTAATCCAAACCTTCTAAACTTTTATAAATACACTTTTAACACTTCAATTTCTCTTCTTCTTCCTCTTTCTCCTCGTTAGAGTAGGTTTAATTCTTGCATAGTAGAGTAGTGGAGGAGACGAGAAGAAAATCAATTTTGTAATCTTGTTTAATTAATCAAAGAGTTGTTGTTTACATCTTCTCTTGATTAGATTTAGTTTTTGTGGATGTGTTTATTTTTACTTTGTGGTTTTCTTTTAATAACATGATTAGTGAGTAATCCATCCCCATTGGGGGTGTCGATGTTGTTGGATTTTTGTATGTTTTAATCTTAATCTTGGAGTTTGAAATGATTTATGTAGCCATTTTTATGGGTGCTTCACTCTTTCCTTTGACATGTTAATGGTTTTAATGGATACTTAGCGCATGCTTTGGTAAATTGGGTCACTTAATGGGAAATTATGCGGTGTGGATAAGAGTTGAGTGGATATAGAGATAAGATTGACATGTGAGCTTGTGGTTTTCTTTGGCCTTATCTTGATTAGTGTTTTATATGTTTTAATGATGATACAAAATCTTAATCGATGTAGAGACACACTTGCGATTATGTCCATAATGCATTCCAAATTATTCATGTCATGAGAACTTAATACACACACACACGAATCACACTTATATACTTTTTCATGAATTCTCGACCTCCTACGAGACTAGTTATTTTTGGTTTTTAAGTTGATTCGCATCGCATACGTAGTTAGTTTCGATACTCTCAATCTCCATTTTATTTCCCCAATCGAGTATGGTCGACAACAACCCGTACTCGCTCCTTGTGAACATGACCTATACTTGCTACCGCTTCAACATGGTCGTGCACTTGCAGTTTTGAACTAATTAACTTCCCAACAGTAGTGTTATCCTAACAAATTGGAATAACTTCAAACTCAACTCGCAAGTCTTTGAATGTTTGTCTCATCCATAAGACTTCTGCACAAGCACTATCAGTGGTTGTATACTCAAGGACAATTGTGGAAAATACAATGTCATTTTCCTTTTTACTAGACAAAAAACCAAAGATATACCATACTCTTCCGATTACACACATAGGTGGCATAATCGGCATCACTATCAGTGATTAGATTGAAACACCTTTTCTTGGGGTTGTTTTCCTAAACCGGAGTTCCTTTAAGATACCAAAAAATCCATTTTAAAGCATTCAAGAACAAACACAAACACAAAACATGATATAGGGTCTACTAAGTAAAATATAGAAATTAACATTTTTAATGTATCCAATGAATAAAATGAAAATGTACAACATGTGATTATTCACGCTATCGTCAAGCGAAGGAAACCCCCATAGAGAAAATCCCAGCTTCAACTTCTTGAGCATCTTATACATTTTGTGATTCTGTTGGGAAATCATTGTATTTTTCTCGGTTGAAGAAAACAAATGAAAATCATAGCTAAACAATGTCTTTGAATCCATAGGGCTATCAAAAGAATAAAAAATGGACACAGACATCCATGACATTATCTTTATGCTTCGAAGAAGAAGAGAATGTGAATAGGACGATGTCATTTGCTCAATTTCAATTGCGATCCCCTGATTGTCAATAGCACATTGAGTGTACGTGGTGTTGAATTAGTCCCAGAGATTAGTCACGAGAAGGGATATGCATTGCTATTCAAAGTTAACTCAAAATAACTTTCCTTCAATGGGTCTACCTTAGTCCAACTATAGAACTCATCGACTAATGTGGGGGCATAAATCAGATCTCCGTCTCTAGAAAGGAGAGGAGTCCACCCACTCTCAACAATGTGAACCGTAGAAGGTGACCTTTGGCGAGTAATAATGTATGAGATATCAGATTATACCATACCTGCACCTACTGGTTACCTTGGGGTTAGCTTTAGGTACCCGAACTTGTTTATTTTAGTCACCCAAACATTTGACGAAAAATTCTTCTTTATAAGACCATTTGATGCTTGAACAAAATGACTTCTAGATTTCTTCTTTTCATCCTTGTATCAGAGTCCACGTTTTCTAATGATTGAATTTGACTAAAGCAATATGTCAAGCATTTTCTTTCCTCTTGTGATTTTTTCAAGATCCTTTATTAGTTGAGCATTGCATTCTCTTATATCTTGTAATTCACTAGCATGAGATTTGACTTGAAGAACCTTTAAACTATCACTATCCAAAGAAAGTTTATCATCTTCCAAAGTTAAGGATTCATTTAAGCATGTGAGATCATGGTTGGCCTTGTTTAGAAGCTTGTTCTTATAACTCAATAACTCAAATTTATCAATCAATCATAAAATGCATCTTGGAATTCATTATATGATTTAGAATCAAGCTCTTGATATAAGGATATCTCTCAATCTCAATTGGCGACTTAACAAATGTTGTTCTCTTCTTGTTCACTTGAAGAGAGGATCCATCAACCTTACCTTGGATGAAGAGGCATAAATATGTTTATTTTTTCTCCAACTCACATGATGAACTAGATGATGAATCAGATGATCCGTCTAAAGTGTCTTTGAGGACATTTTTTCTCTTTTCTCCTCCCTCTTCTTTGGAGTCTCCTTTCTTTATCTTTCTTTTCTCTTTTCTTCTTTTTGTCCCTTTTGTTTATCATTATTAAGAGAGAAACCTTCTTATTGTGCATGGGTTTGTTATATTCATAACAATAAACATCTTTAAGCTTTCTCCATCCTCCCTTTTCCTTCTTGCATACTTCTTCGTTTTCCAATACTTCTTGAATTTGTAAGCCATCATTGAGAACTCTTCATCATAATCATTGACAGTTGATTTTTTTTTATTCAGTTTTAGTCTTTCAGAATGATTGTTTTTTCTTTCTTCTTGGAATTCTCTTTATTTCATCTCCTGCATTTGGATCTCATAGGCTATAAGACTACCTATGAGGTCCTCCATCGTCAACTTGGTGACATCTTGGGCTTTATCGATGGTGGTGGTGGTCTTTTCCTAAGCACATAAGAGTGATTGGAGGATCTTTCTCGGTGAAGTGAGTATTCATCTTGTTTATGTTTCCACCGGGTTGCCTAAAAAACAATACATATTTATACATGTACATGTCAATCCTAGTTGACTTCATTCTAGTTGATCCTTCATAAGGAGATTAAGGCACTTTCCATATTTCGTTAGCGGTATCACAAGCACTGATTCTACCATATTCTTGCTCATCTACACCACAAGTGAAAATGTTCATTAATTTTGCATTCATTTCTGCATTAGCAGTGATAACATCGGTTCATTTTTCAAGTTGTTGACTAGTGGGTTGAGGGTTGAGTGTATGGTTTGTCACAAAATACCCACATTTTCTAAGTCACAGATTGGATTATATCCTCATTCTATTCTTCTAATGTGGATAATTAGCAATACTTAGCAATGGTGGCCTAAATGTAGACAAGCATTCCTTGAGTTCATTGGTGTTACTTTCTATGGTTAAATGGATACAAAGAGTAAACATATGCTTTAACATAAAATGTGGGTAGGGTGGACACTAAGCGAAGAGGGGTGAATAGATTATGCAATGTTTTACAATAAAAATGCAGAATTAAAATTGAAGTGAAAGAACTCGGAAACCACAAAAATGTTAGAATCGATGACCCTCTAATCACTAAACTAATTACGGAATTAATACGATAATTTAGGCAATAAGGGAGAAGACAATGCAAACCACAAAAATCATCGACACCAAAGTTTAGAGAGGTTCGGCACCGTACCCTGGTCCTAGTCCTCCTCGCAAGCCTCGCTCGATCCCCCAAGCCTTGCTTACGGTTCCACTAATCGATCTCCATTCCGGGCTGAGATCAACGTCGTTTACAACACCGAGTGTCGCGAATAATCCTCGCCTCGCTCGTGTCTCCTCTCACAACCCGAGAGGGAGCTTGCTCGAAGCTTTACAACTCTTTGGTGACTCTTGAAGATGGAGATGGAATCACAATCTAACACTCTATACTTGAGCACACTTGGATATTAATGTAGAATGGATATGCAAGTGGTGACGTTTTGACTTGAGTGTAGAAGAATGAGAACTTGAAGAAGTAGACGATTTGGCTTTGTGTATGGAATCAATAGGGAGTGTTCAAGAGTTCTAAAACCAACAAATGGGATCCTAAATAAGCCTTTAAGATCTACTAGCCATTTGGGAGTTGGTGGGATATGGACCAATAGAAAGCCAGGATTTGCTTTAAGCTCGGGCAGAATTTAGACCAAGTTCGGTGAACCATTTATGCTACGGTAGTCCGAGACACTACAAACGGATTGGTCATATATAAGCACTCAGTTGACCTAATATCCTTCGGATTACCGTTCACCAACTTCCAGTAACTACTTTCAATTTTGATGTATTTAATTTTCGTTCACCGGTCCACGGTGGACAGTAAGATTGTTTGGGCTCTGATTACTCAAGTTCGGTTGACCGTGTATACTTCGGAACACCAAAGTTTGCACAAGTTTTTACACTAACAGCTAAGGCTCAAATAGTGATTAGGTATAACGGTCAATTGCCACGTGTTAATAGTTGTTGGGAGCCTAAAGCGAAGAAGGACTCAGTTAACCGACATGCATTCAGTCGTCTGAATTAGGACAAGTCAATTGAGCCCTACAGGCTCAATTCAAATCCAACCGTTGGACCAAAGTCAAAGAAAGGCCGAAGGCTATTTGGTTGACCGAAGGTGTTTTGGTCATCCGTTAGGGCAATTCCAGAGCACATCCTATGGTATACTGATGGGAATGATTCAGTTATCCGATAGGTGTTCGGTAGACCAACCTCGGAAGGTTTCGGTTGACCGTGAAAGGCATGGTTTACCGAATCTTGACAGGACAGAAACCTAGTTCTCAAGTTTACATTAAACTTATGGACTCAATAAACACAAAATTACATGTCTTGGTCCAAAGCTTTGATTACAAGTCTTGAGTGTTGATGTCCAAATGCTCATTTTCTTGATTATCTTGATGAACCTATTAAGATGATTGCAAATGTACAAGTATGTATGTAATCATGGTTGCTCACTTTGATTGATTAGGTTGATTGATTAAGATTTGTTTGACTGGTCATCAAAATTAATATAGATTAAGGCCAAAGACCAATAAAAAAGACTGGCAATCTCTAGAGATTCAATCAACACTATGATCTTGTCCTCTCCCCGAGTTTTGAACGATATTTTGGTTCCTACTAAAGTATCTACTATCCTCCTTGTTTGGGTCGAACGAAAACCCTCACTACATGAACCTTAGCCAATAGCTCTTGCCTTGCTCGATTTGCCTCTCACGACCTGAGAGGGCGCTCCCTTGAAGCTTTACAACTCATTGATTCGAAAGTAGCAGATGAAACTCTATCTTGAATGCACCCAAAAGAAATGGAGTTTCGCTTTCAAGTGTATTGAATGAAATATGACAGTTTGGTGGAGCTTTGTAGGATAGAGAGTCACAACACAAGTAGAGGATTAATAGAAGTAAGTGTAATAATTGTATCTGTTTGGGGTTATGGGTTTGTATATATAGGTTTAAAATAAGTAGGGTTACGGGCAGAGGAAGAGCAAAAGAGATAAAACATAAAGTTCTGCTTGCGTTCAGATTCAGATAACGTAAGGTAGTCCAGGTTGTTTGAATGCCCTAGTCAATGGAAGTCAATAAGGTTGGGCAAATTTTTCGGATGCCGGAAGGAAGACCATGTCATCAAAAATCCATCATCAAGAGAGAAGTGAATCTCGGAATTTGAAATGGGGATTACCTAGGAAATGTCCAGTTGTCCAAAAAACTAACAAGTCTAAAATGTTTTTTTCCTCATCCTAAATAAAGATGGAAGACTTAGAAAATTTTGGATACAATCGTTAGGATAGAGGTTAAATTATCCCAAAGCAACGACTATATTTGATAGGAACACCTGTAGGAAAAAGAAGATTCAAATGATGTAAGATCACACCATTCATATAAAAAGGCAAACACCAATAGTCACCAAGCAGATCAACATTCGGAAAACCTAACAAAGGTCCGATCATCTGAAACAATTAACGAAGTAGTCTCAAATAATCGGGCAAAATGTTTGGATGTGACAAGAAGGTGTAACTCATCTGAAACAACGAAAATTAGGCATTAGAGTTTTATCTGAATTATGAATTATCTTCGAAATGCTACGTTGTTCGAAACATGATGTGCCAAAGGGCAATGTTACTGAAGTGTTGATTCGAATAACTTGATAGGGATTTGGTGGTGTGAATTTCGTTTTATGCAGATCCTGTGGATTTTCTAAGTGTTTGATCATGATTCCAATTGTGCCCAAGTTTACATATGATCCTTGGCTTGATTACATGTTTTGACTATGTGTTTACGTAGTTTAGATATGAGTCAATAAAAAATATTACAAGTCTTACTGGGCTTGATTACAAGTTTTGACTTGAATCCATTTGTCCCTGAGGGTCCAACGTTTTAATTAAGTATTAACCGCAACTGCACAACCGTCGGTGAAAATGGGGCAAGTATGGTCGATCCACAAGGGGGTGTGTATTCTAGTTCTTCAGAAATCAAGTGGAAAATGAAGGGAAGAAGAAGTTGATTAGACCAAACTAAGGTACACAAAACTAGCAAGCAAAAAACAAGGAAGATGAAAGTGAGCGGAATTGAAACTAAACTAAGTACTATCAAAGCATGATGACAATCAGGAAGAAAAATCCCTCAGGGGTGGAGTGTGTGTACACATGAAATAAAGTAGTGAAGAATGCATTCAATATGGCACAAGTGTAGGTTGTGTTTTTATGCATGGGAAGTACCTAATGGTTGTGGCTAGACCTATCATCCCAATCACTAACCTAGTTGATTAGCATGAGCATAAACAAGTTGGTTATTAGGAACCTAAACAAGCATGGGAAGTAGCTAATGAAAAGGAAATAGGTGGGCAAAGTGCTACACCCATTTCTGAACCAGCCAATGACGAGGAGTTTGAGTTCTCTACACTCTCTTGGGCTAATGAGAAGAGGCAATTCTGTTGTGCTAAGGACAAAGTGGCGCACCATGAGGATATGCTTGGGGGCCACTTAGTGGAGGCTCCTCAAATTGTTGTACGTGGGAAATGTGGAAGGGATTTGGGGATAAGGTGGAGAGGTGGTATGTGAGGATGAGGCAAGTCGTGGGGACAAGAATTCAGGAAAGATGAGGGCCACGCACATTGAGTTAGATGGTAGGCCTCAAGGGCATGAGGAGAGGGAATGAAGCAAGGAGCCAAGTGGGCTCGCTTCTTTGGTCCATGAGGACACGGCTTGGGTTTCTCCCCCAACAATGGCACGTGCAATGGAACCTATGCAGAAATCAGAAACACAAGGTGGGGGGAGATATGAGATACTTGGGTGTGGGCTGGATTCGGGGATAAGTGGTGAAGAGGGGAAGGACAAGAAGAAGGTCAGCTCCCTGCCACCACCACTAAGGCACTTCGGGAGGAAAATGAGTAGCAAAATGATCTCGCGTGGAGGTAAAGGGGGTCACCCCGCACCTTTGAACCCATGAATATCCTCTTTTGGAATGTGCGCGGTGCAAATGGACCCAGCCGTGCACTAATGATAAGGGGTTGTATAAAGGAGGTAAACCCGGATGTGGTGTGTATTGTGGAGCATCAGGTTAAGCACAAGAAGATTGAAAGTTTCAAATGGGCCATTTGGCCCCATGCTTGGATGTCGAATAGTTTGACAGTAGACTCGGGGCAGATTCTAGTGCTTTGGAATGATCAAATTATGGATATGAATGTTACCTTTGAAACATCACAATTGCACCACTTCAAGGCCAGCTTGAGAAGAGATGGAACCGAGATTGATATCATGGCTGTCTATGGGGAAAACGAGCATGTGGATAGGAGAGCATTGTGGAGTGACCTTCTACAAGTGGCACCAATCGAATCAAGGCGGTGGATAGTGGGGGCGACTTCAATTGCATCCGAAGGGCAAGTGAGAAATGGGGAGGGGCTGCTGTAAATGAGATTGCTATGTCAGAATTTAATAAGTGCATTGAAGCACTCCATCTCCTCGAGATGCCATCCACCGATAGTGAGTTAACGTGGTGAAACTCATCTGATGGAAGTGCTTGCATTGAGATGCGGATTGACCAGATTCTAATCAATAATGTTTGGCTTGAGTTGTTCCCAGAATCCGACTATCTTGTTGGTGAAAAGGACCTAAGTGATCATACTATGCTCATCATGAAGACGGAAGGAAACGGAAGGCGCAAGAGGAAGATGTTCTGCTTCGAAAACCACTGGGCTGTGCTTGAGGAATTTTGTGGCATCATAGGACAAGCTTGGACCAAGTATGTGAGAGGAACTTCTATGTTTAGAGTGGTGGGCAAGTTGGACGAAGTAAAGAAGAGGCTCGTCCGGTGGAGCGCATCTATGTTTGGAAATGTTAATCACAAGGTGGGAGAGGCCGGTGCTGCACTTGAGGACGTAAGGAAGCAAAGGATGGAGCACCCGCACGATGCTGAGCTATCCCTTCCTGAAGGGTCAGCAAAGGACTGTCTTGCACGGACTCTTGCTTGGGAGGAGTCCATTATTCGGATAAAATCAAGAGTGAAGTGGTTGAAAGATGGGAACCGAAACACTAGGTTTTTCCATGTGGACGTTCGATTGAGGAAAGCCACCAACCAAATGAGACAAGTGTGTGAGGGTGCAAATGTTGTGGAAGAGGAGGGAGAGATCCGAGACGCATTTCGGCCTTTTTATACTAACTTGTTTGCTAATAAAGTGCAGGTGAAACCCATTCCCCCCTCCGTCACCCTACCACAAATTCTATCGGTCGAAGGGACAGAGTTAACACTGAAACTTGACATCAAGGAGGTAGTAGTGGTTGTGTTGAATGCGAATGTTGATAAAGCGCCGGGACACCATGACTTCAATACAAAGTTCTTCAAAGCCACATGGGAAATCATCAAGCAAGACGTGTTCAAAGCCATGAGCTCCTATCTTGAGAGTGGGAAGGTGCTGGCCAAATGGAATGCCACCTCCATTACAATAATCCCCAAGAAAAAAACACCACTCCTGGTAAAGGATTACCGACCCATCGTGCTATGCAACATGACCTATATATTCCTATCAAAAGTTCTTGTGAACTGGATTGTGGTGGCGGAAGGAAATGCTCTTTTGGTGAAGTGCCGGTGTCGTAAATACTTGAAGAATCGCTCCATTTGGTTTCCACGACCTCCTTCTACCTCCTCATGGGCATGGAAAGGGCTACTTAGAGTCCGCGACATAGCTAGACGACACATCCAATACGAGGTGGGGAATGGTGAAGAAATCCAGTTTTTCCAATATCCATGGTGTTGAGAATGTTTTCAATGTGCAAGTTGGGGGGCGTGGCTACACTATGAATTGGGAGTGTCGTGGGACACGAAAGTGTCTTCTTTCATTCGAGATGGGTTATGGAACCTACCCCCCCCCCCCCCCCCCCACGTTCCACACTTACGGAAGAAGTCCAAATGAAGATATTGAACACACGAATCTCTCTCTTTCTCCCTTCTCCTTCATCATTGTCAATTCCTTGAACTTGAGTGAAACCTTTCGCTACAAGCCTCGCTTTGTAGGTTGTCAAGTTCCCATCCATGTCCATCTTCCTCTTGAAAACCCATTTATTTTGAATGACCTTTTTCCCTTGAGGAAGGTCAACCAAGTTCCATACTAGATTATCATACATGTATTCTATTTCGGATTCCATGGCCTTAAGCCATAGTTTGGAGTCTTCCCTTTCCATTGCTTCTTGGAAGGTCAAGGGATCATTGGTATCTAGTACCATGATTTCATGAAGTCCCAAATACAAGTCC
This sequence comes from Triglochin maritima, assembly GCA_963682175.1. NCBI lineage: Eukaryota > Viridiplantae > Streptophyta > Magnoliopsida > Alismatales > Juncaginaceae > Triglochin > Triglochin maritima. Next base: position 18,506,837 of record OY821785.1, read on the forward strand.
GGTTTCTTCATTTCCCTTGTTGATCTTCTTAGTTCTTTTGGTTCTTCTCGTGCCTCTCGAACTTCTAACACAATTTCTTGGGGAGTTGGTTCACGTTTAACTCTTGAACGTACACTTGGTGGGGATGATTGAGATTCTCTCACAATTTCTTGTGATGGTCTCTCGCTCACGCTCCCACTAACCAAAGGAATCTAAGTTGGGCCTTCATGATATTGAATGTTATCATTCATGTCATGATCTTGTAGAGTATCTTGAGTTTCCTCAAGCACAACCCTACTCCCAATACTTTTTACTCTTTCTAGAAATTCCTTTTCCAGAAATGTGGCATCCGTCTCTACAATCACTCGATTGGAAGTGATATGCCAAAAGTAGTATCCTCTTGTCTCACGAGGATAACCAATAAAGAAGCACTTATCCGCTTTTGGTTGAAGTTTGGTCGACATCAATCTCTTGACGTAAGCCTCACAACCCCAAATCTTGAGAAAATTGAGTTTGGGTGTCTTACCACTCCATAGCTCATAAGGCGTTTTCTCTACGGATTTGGATGGAACATTATTTAGTGTGTAAGCCGCAGTTTGTAGTGCATAACTCCAAAAGTAAAGAGGTAATTCCTCATGACTAATCATTGACCGAACCATGTCGAGCAATGTCCTATTCCTCCTTTCGGATACCCCATTCCACTGAGGTGTTCCGGGAGGGGTGAGTTGAGGTACAATACCAAACTCCTTTAGGTATGAGTCAAATTCGGCACTTAAGTACTCACCTCCACGATCCGTTCGTAGAGACTTGATTTTCTTGTCGAGTTGGTTCTCTACTTCATTCTTGAATTCTTTGAACTTGTCAAAAGATTCACTTTTGTTTCTCATTAGATAAACATAGCCATAACGACTATAATTATACGTGAACGTAATGAAGTACCTGAAACCATCTCGTGCACTAGTAGTCATTGGACCACATACATCGGAATGTATCAAATCCAACAAGCCACTCGCCCTTGGGCCTTTCTTCTTGAAAGGCTTTTTGGTCATTTTTCCCATAAGACATGGTTGGCACGTCTCCAATGATTTAAAATCAAGTAGACCAAGAAGGTTAGCTTCTTGCAATTTCTTGATGCGCTTTTCATTTATGTGACCAAGACGATAGTGCCACAAGAGAGTATCATTCTCGTGAGTGGTCTTAAGTCTTTTGTTATTGATATTAAAGATTTGTTTATTATTCAATTCAAGCAAATAGAGACCATTCCTTATGAACGCATTTGCATAGAAAACACCATTCTTCGATATAGACAAACAAGAATTTGAAATATTTATATTAAAATTATCCATATCCAAACATGATACAGAAATAATATTCTTGCTAATCGAAGACACATAATAAACATTCTTTAGACATAAATTTAAACCACTACGTAATGGAAGCACCACAGAACCTTGTGCAACCGTAGAAACGTTCGCACCATTTCCGACCTTCAATTCAATCTCGTTTCGCACGAGTTCCTTCCTATCCTTGAGTAGCTGCACATTAGAAACTATGTGAGCACAAGATCCGGTATCAATTACCCAATCCTGGACAGAGGTGGCTAAATTTATTTCAATAACAAATATACCTTTGGCCTTTTTGGGGCGCCGACGTTCAATCACTCCGTTGTCAAGGTCTTCCTTGTACTTGGGGTAATTTGGCCGGATGTGTCCTTTTTCACCGCAGTGAAAGCACTCCGTATTGGGAGTTGGAGATTTCCCTCTCGAGGCACTCTTATGAGCACCTCCTACTCCCTTGCTCTTGATTGAACCACTTTTGGTAGATTTGCCCTTTCCTTTACCAATCTTTTGGCTCCTCCCATGGACGGCAAGGACTTGCTTGTCCCTACCCTTGCCCATGTCAACTTCAGCAGTTTTAAGAGCGTTGTGCAGCTCCTCAAGACTCACCCCTTTTTCACGCACGTGGTAGTGCATCACAAAGTCCTTAAAGGACGGGGCTAGAGAGCCAAGAATCATATCTTCAACAATGTCCTCGGGCATTGGTGAAGAGAGCTTTGCCAACTTCTCAAGGTATCCTTGCATCGTGAGAAAATGCATAGATATCGATGTTCCCTCCGCCATATAGCACCTTGTGAGTGCGATGGTGGTCTTATAGCGCTCTTTTCGGGCACTATCCATGAACATCTTTGATAGAGCCTCCATGGTCTTCTTGGGTTTTGAATCCAAGTATTTCGCTTGAAGCGAGTCATCCATGGATGCTAGCATAAGACCGTGAACTTGGTTCTCTTGGTCTTCCCACTTGGCTTTAGCCTCTTTCTCTTCATCGGTTAATCTCTCATTCCACTTTGGGATTGCACCTTCCAAAATGTGAGATAGTTTCTCAAACTTTAACACGATGTTGAGTTTGAGTTGCCAACTAATGAAGTTTGAGCCATCATTTGCTAAAGGGTGTTTTTCTATCATTGATCGTACGATAGGTTGGATGTTCGACATTTTTCTACAAAATAAATCATACAGGATTTTAATGCCAATTTTATGTTTATTATACATACATACAAATGTAAATGTTGCAAATAAAAATTTTGCCCATAAATGCAACAATCAAAGATCCTATCAATTGTAATATAGACTAGCTAAGGGCTATCGAATACATTACAATATCAAGGTAAGAAAACATTTTCTAATCACAACCTTTTTGAATTTTAGCAATATTAGCATCTTCAAACTCTTGTGATTCTTGTCGTTTTAATTATGAGGGAATGCGACCTATCCTCGTAAGAAAAACTTTTTCCCAAAACCGAGCGAGGGCTCTAGGTGATGTTAAGAAAACTTATTTTCATTTGATACGAGATACGTTTATCCATTGTATTCACAACTAAACATACTTGGGGTTCACTATGGTGAAACACACCTCATACATTTAATCGTGGCACAACAACAAACAACCATTATATCTCCCACTATTCCCAAAGATGGAGGGAGCTATCTCCCGCTAAGGGCGAGCAGAGTATCCCTCAATCAATGGCTGCTAGTGGATGAAATAAGAAGGAAATTATTCCTAATTTTTGTTGGACAATTTCATATATTTACATGTGATTTGGAATTTTAGGTTATCATGCATATTAATATTCATACACATCCTAACATTCACCACATTCATCACATGCATAGCAGAAATTAAAAAACAGAAAATAAACATTCACACAATCCACATCGTGTGAGTTTATATGTTCCCTTCGATCCTTGATCCTCGATCGATGCGCTACAGCGGCGACTTCCTCTTGCACCGGAGATGTAGATTTTACAGAAAATAAACATGCTCCTCACATTCGATAAAAAACCGACTAGTGCAAGTCCTATGTAAAACCTCTCATATGCATATGCAATTATCTAAAAGATGGAAATAGAGAATTTGGCTTTTACATACAGAAGCCCCTGTATTATAACAATTATAAACATTCATAGGCACTGATTTGGAACATATAAACTCACAATCCCTGTAAAAACAACTCGAGCATCCATGCACGCAATATCGCTATAAACTATCCAACCTAGTTTATCAAGCATCTAGAATCCCAAACAAATCTTTGAAAAACATTTTGAAATCCATTAAAAACGTTTTTCATGCATCCATAGTTCAGAAATTAATTATGAACCGCTGTCCATCCAATTTCAAATGGAAAGATGGACCGCAGTTTTTCGGTTTTGTTGATTCTCTTACAAAATAATCGTTTATACTTAAAACGAAATTATTGCAAGTTAGACAAATGTCTAAATATTAATTCTAATAATTACATGGCATGTTTTAAAACACTTAAAACATTCAGAACGAATTATTATGGAGAATTACATCAACAAACAGTCATAGACCGAAAAAAAATTGGTAAATCAAAGTGTTTAAATCCTAGATGGTAAACTAAATTCGTTTACAGCCTTAAGTCATGAGAAAATTGAACCCTAAGCTCTGATACCACTGTAGGATTTCATGTTTAATTATACAAATGTATTTTCGAAATTTTATGTATAATAAGGATCAAATACAATTTTCTACGATTTGTTTCATGCATGTATCAGTTTGTTTTAATAACTAGTTTCAAAAACTCATTAAAACAAACACAAAGGGACTCCGAAATTCATACCTAGAAGTTCTCAAAAACTTCTTGACGTTTTAGAGACGTTGAGGAAGCTAATCGTCGCTTCTCGTTGCGCCGGATGCCTCCGAGTGTTCACCGAAACCCTAAACAAGGTTGGAGAGAAAGGAGCTAGCCAAGCAATCTCCAACCAAGCTTAGAATCTAGCTACAAACCCCTTCCTTAGCCTCTGAGATTTCTCCTTCAAAGACTTAGAAAAATAAGAGAATTTTCGTGGATTTTTGTGGTGAATTTTGGAGAGAAAATAATTAGAAAACAACTTATGTCAATTGAGGAGAATAAGGACCTATTTATAGGCTCCTATCTTACTCTCAATCATAGCTATTCTTAAGCCACGAATTCTTGACATTTTCTCTCACAAACTAATTCCAAAATGCATTACATGCATCCACAAAAAGTTTGACCAAGTTTGGAGCTAATCTATCCATCGATCAAATTAATCTCTTAATTATCAAAGGCAGAAAATCAATCGTGCTTCGGTTTACCGAGTCCCACTCGGTTAACCGAATATGTCACGATTGTTTAACCGAGTACGCGACGGATGACCGGATCTTAAGGAGAAAAATTCTCCTTAACCGATCGGACTAATTCTCGTCTAAGACCGAGTGCTATTCGGTTAACCGAAAATATCGGAACTTGACATTGTTCGGTCGACCGTTTCTGGTTCGGTACACCGTACCAAAGATCCAGGCACTTTGGTCATGTTCGGTCAATCGACTACGACTATGCGTTCCACGTTCGGTTGACCGATCCATAGATCCTTCGGTCGACCGAACCATAACGGATTACCGAACTTCTACCCGATTTTGCCTTTTTCAAATTTTGGATTTGTTTCCAACAAAATTTGAACTTTTGGGGTTTTAGCAAATTCACAACTTATGCAATATATTATCCTATGCAATAATAAATTATTGCACCCCATAATATATGCATCTCATATGAATTTATCATGATTCTAATTATGTTATATGCAACATAATTGATTTTACTCGTTCACCACATGAGTCATATTTTCTATAAGAAACCCGACTCATCATATGAACCAAAAATCAAACCTCTTGTTTCCCGGTTTTTGCAGTGTGACCTCTGGGAGGATCTAGACTAAGTTGGTAGTGATATTAAGAGCTTAATATCACAACCTATAAGCGGTATCTAGCTACACATTATAGCTCCCAATTAGTTAGATGTCTTAATTCCACTCGAACCAAAACCCGATCCATTTAGTGATGGAGTGCACCACTTGTGTCCGTCCCTTGCCTCATGATATTAAGAATACACACAAAGTAGTATTGTGTCATCTTTGTATTAGTATTCATTTCTTGATCTCTTTAAGCTAGTTATAAATATGTGACTTAACTCAAATCACATTGTGCACATTATAACTTTGCTTTATCAAGGGGCCCACTAATATCATCACTCAATTAAGAGGGGCAATGATAATCTTTTGACTAACTATCTTCTCCAACGAAAGTTATGCTTAACCAACTAATGCCTTTACACTACACTCATCGATAGCTCAAGACACTAGTCTAATTAAGAACTCCTTAAGCGATCGGATATAAGTCTCATATCAAAGGACCAAGGACACAGAAAAATATTAATGACACAGAAACACATTCCTATAATATTTTACTTGTTAGGTCAATTCGGTATACAAAAGTACTATTTTCCTCTTTTGTGTACCCGTGTTGTCACTCACTTGTAGAGCTACAATGATCTATGACCAACACGACAATCTTAACTCGGTAACAAATGTCCCATGTTTATTACCATGATTGCAAATATCTTTTGTTTTATGTAAACTAATATCTTTTAGAGCTCTCCGGTTAAGGACCAAGAGCCTCTTCCTTAACACTTCTAAAAGACGAATAACATAAACAAGGAACAAAATGATTTCTCATTCAATTCATAATAATTGACATTTAAAAGTAAAACTTTTAGAACACATTCCCTTCACTCGTTGTCCTCCTTTCCTTTTGTCTTCCTCTCTCCCACACCCACTTACTGTCCTCCATCGCTTTGTGTGTCTCACTCGCGTTCTACTTCTTCTCTCTCTGTCCTTTTCTCTGCTTCCCTCTGTTTCTCTTTGTCTCTCTATTTTTCTTTCTACGTCTCCCTTTTTTCTCTCCTTCTATCTCACTCTCACCTTCTCCTTCTTCTTCTCTCCGGTTCTTTCCCTTCTTCTCCATCTCCTTTTCCTTCTCATTCTCTGTCCTTTTTCTTCTCATTCTCCTTCCTTCTTCTTCACTCTCTCATTGTCCTTGTCCTCCTTCTCTCTCCCTTCCTCTCTCCTTCTCATTCTCTCTCATTCCTTCTCGTTCTCCTTCTCTCTCTCTCTCCCTTTCTCCAACTCTCTCCTTCTACTTCTCCTTGTCCTTCTCTCTCACTTTCTCCATCCCCTTGTCCATCTCTCTATCCATCTTTTTTGCAAAGCAAAAGGGAGGCTTAGTGAATGGACGTTTTAATTAACCACAAGTGCACGACCGCGTTAAAGCGGTGGCAAATACAGGTTGATCCACAGGGAGGTGTGTCGACTTTAGTTTGTTCGAAGGTGAGTGGGAAAGAAAGGAGAGAAAAGAGTTATGATCTAAACTATACTACAATGCGAAAGGAATTGGAAATACGCAACAAAACTAAACCCCATAGGGGCGAGAAAAAAAAGTGAATATGAAGATATGTGTATGTGTACAATTATGCTCATCACAACATGTAGTGCATGAAAATCATAAAACTAAATCCAACTTTGCCTCCACATGAAATAAGATAACACAATATCATTAAAACATACAAGACAATAATTGGAATGAAGCTAAATGAACTCATGTATAAAGACCAAACCTCACTATGCCTCCACATGAAATAAGATTTACAAAATCATTAAAACACACAAGACATTAACCAAGGTAAAGGCAACAAGAGTACATGCAATACAAGTCATGTTTCCTTTATCAATTTCATCCATATCCTCACCTCATCATTCCCCATAAAATAGGTCTACTAATCTAAGCATATGCTAAGCTTCATTCAAGAACTTTAACATATCAAAGATAAGAGTGAAATCCCATTAGATGGTTATGGAAATCATGTAAGGTACAAAGGAGTAAGATAAGACACACCTAATACATCACATAATCATATCACATATTTCTCCACCCCCCAAATGGGGATGGAACTACTCACTAATCATTACACTACAACCTACATTAATAACATGAAGCATTCTACTGAAAGTAAATTAAAATAAGCAAGCAAGAAATATTAAAGAAGCTAAAAGGACATAAAACTAAAGAAGCATGCAAGACATATGAAAGGAAATTAAACTAATAAAGAAGCAACATAACTAAAGGAAAACTTTATTAATTTTAAACTCACAATACAAGTAGCCTCTCTCCGCCAGGGTTTTTGCTTCAAGGCTTTTACTCCTAGTAGAGAGGATGGCATTCCAAGTCATCATGGCTCGTAAGTCCACACCAACTACAGCCGGGAGTAGCGACCTGAGCTGCAGGAGCTCGGTCCAACTCTAAACTCTCAATCCTACGCATGAGAGCAACCATTTTTGCCTCAGACGCGCTAGTTGACTCAACTTGATATGATCCAGCTCGACCAGAAGATCTGACGGCTGGTTGCTCTCTCATGGTGTCCCATTCAAAGGTACGTTCAACCATTAATTCAAAAGTGTCCCGTGCCTCATTGATGGGTATCATTTGGAAATCACCTTGACACAATGACTCCAACAATGTGCGGGTGTTGTAGTTGAGGTCCTCATAAACAATTTGGCATAACTGCCACAACTCAATTCCATGATGAGGGCACTACAAGAGAAGGTCCTTGAACCTCTCAAAGAAAGCATAAAACGATTCGGTCTCAGTCTGATACATTTGGTGTATTTGGTGCCGTATGTGTTGAGTCTTCCGTTGAGGGAAGAATCTCTTCAGAAAGACAGTCACGAATTCATCCGATGACCGAATCGAACTTGCCGGGAGGTTGTACATCCATTTCTTCGTATTATCCTTCAACACGAAAGAAATCATCCTCAACCGGATTGAATACTCATCAAGTTGTTGAAGCTTGAACATGGAGCATACCTCCTCGAATTCACGTATAAAAATATACGGATCCTCGTTATTGGCAGTGAAAGTAGTAAGAATGCTCACATACTGAGGTTTCAACTCATAGTTGTTCCCATGAGCTGGGGGAAGAACTATGCAAGAAGGTTCCGCGGCACGAACATGATGGGTCCACTCCCACAAAGTCATCAGCCTATCATGTCGAGCTAAAGGTGGTGGTGCACCAAGAACTCGATCCTGACCGAATCCCTCTTTCTCTCGAGTCAGAGGAGGAGGAGAAGGAGGTCTACGTGGTCGTCGGAGCGGACCGAGGTAATAAATGTATGGAACCCGGTCTCCCCCGTCACCACGGGAAGACTCGGCCTCACACTCCAAAGGAGCACGAGGAGGAGATGGCTGATCACCAAGACCCTCCATCTCAGAAAAATGCACTCTCTCAAGTCGAGCGCTCTCACCAGAACGAGCCCAACCTCGCATAAAAACGCTCGACTCGACTCTAAAATAACACACAACAGAAGGTGTACTCAGAGGAGGAGACTACTCGTAGAATATAGATGAGGAGAGGACTCAGATGAGGAGGGAGGAATCCTTAGAGCTAGCGAGGGTAGTGGTGAATGTAGAATCCTAATCTAGCAAGCACGGCTCAAAAAACTTAAGGTTATGGGTCATTAGGCTAGACGACGCCTAACTTGAAGGTCACTAGTCTCGACACGCCTCACCTCCCTACAACGAAGACCACAATGCCCAGCAAGTAATACCAGATCCAGAGATCCAGTACCTCCTACAATCGACAAGGTAGGCCGGTCAGGTCATGACGGTCTTGACTAGATTACTCTCCTAGTGCGTCCGAAATCCTTAGGGCCAATGTATACTTGCTTTTAGTATTAAGGCTTTTATTAAGAGTGATTTTTGGGACCAAGGAAAGGGTGATGAAATCCCCCACCTTATCTTTTATGGGACAACCCCCCCTTAGTAGCGTTTGGATCCTAAATCTAGCAATCAACTCTCCAATCAAACGCTAAACTCACTCTTGTCCCGATGCAATTTCTACCGACTAATGCATTGTCATACCAAATGCATGAATGAGAGTAGGAAAGGCGTACCTAACGCCAACACTCATCAACTGAAAGTAAGCTAAAATAAAAGACAACTACGTGCCTACGTCAGGTATGTGATGCATGACCTAAACAGGTAAGAATGCCTAATCTTTTGCTTTGGATTTTAGTGGCGAAGTTGATTAAAGGGGATTGATTTTTTATCTGGGCGCGAACTAATAGTCACAACAAGCAAGATTGCGCTCCCAGACAACTACACTGAAACACACAACAACCAGAACAAAAATGGGAGAAAGTGAAGCTCACCAGGCTGCCAATTGGCGGTCCCAGACCGCTGATTGGCGGTCACTGTTGCGTTTCTCGCTCTCCAATTCCTCCAAATGACTCCACTTGATCCTGAGGATCCCTGAAATAAAGCAAAACTAAAAAAGAAAAATTAAAACCACTCGAATCATCCAAACCAAAGTCTGGACAGAACACCTCCCCAACAATCGTCGAAACCAAGAGCATTAGCATATCAAAGACAAGAGTGAAATCCCATTAGATGGTGATGGAAATCATGTAAGGCTTAAAGGATTAAGATAACACAAACCTAATACATCACATAATCATATCACATATTTCTCTACCCCTAAATGGGGATGGAACTACTCACTAATCATTACACTACACCCTACATTAACAAAATGAAACATTCTACTGAAAGGAAATTAAAATAAGCAAGCTAGAAATATTGTAGAAGCTAAAAGGACATAAAACTAAAGAAGCATGCAAGACATATGAAAGGAAATTAAACTAATAAAGAAGCAACATAAGTAAAGGAAAACTTTATTAATTTCAAACTCACAATACAAGTGGCCTCTCTCCGCCAGGGTTTTTGCTTCAAGGCTTTTACTCCTAGTAGAGAGGATGGCCACCAAAAAAGTGATGAATACAAGGGAGGAGGAGGAGTATTATTTATAGTCAAAGAAAAATGCACCGGGGACAAGCCCCGGTATGGGACTAATACAATACCATAAATAGACATAACAAACAATTATTCATGACCTGACTAAACCGCAACGGATCCGGAGCAACCCGGACCGCCAATCAGTGGTCTGCAGGGTTTGGATTCGATTGGGCTTTTGTGTAGGCTTTCCTGGATGGTTTTCTTTGTTTGTGATGTACCCAAGTCGGTTGATGGAGCTCCGACCCGAATGACTTGCCAAAATACTCCCCATGATGGTGTGAAGTTTCTTCATTTGCTCATTGGTCCTTTGGTTTTGCATTCGGGTCCCTCTCTCTTATATCTTAGTCCATAAGTCTTGCAACTTAGTCCTTTTTCTTGCTTTTGAGTCCTTTTATTGTCTCTCCTTCTCAACCCTACTTATTCGTGAAACTTAAACATTAAACTCGTTACATAGCATTGTTTAGGTGAAAGATAATGTATATAAGACACAAAGATATGCATGATAAGATATCAATCACTTAGCCTCTAAATTTTATTAGTGTAAAGCTATTTACCACCTACAAAATTTGAAGATAAGTCCACAAGTTTATGCCATATGTATAACCGGTCTCCACACTACATTTTACATAATACATCACTATATGCATTGTAGTTTAAGATTAGTTGTATCGTCTAGGCATCAGCAAGCTGAGGCTACCTCCAAGTGGCTACGAAATGTTGCACTTCTTCTTCATCCTTTGCGAGTCTCTAGGCTTTATCTCCCAAGCACCGCAGTGTGTCTTTGACAGCAGCCATGATGTCTACCGGCCTCTTTCTTTCGCCCTCATATGTCCTTCGATTACACTCGAGCCAACATTCATTTATCATAGCATTAGACACCCACCTTCTTACCACCTTTACAACTCGGCTGCCGCACGCATGTGATAGACGCATGGCCTCGCCTTCTAAATTGCTTGCCATGCGTAGGCTGAGCTGAATGAGTTCAAGAAGACAGCTCCACACCTCTTTCGTGTAGTGACATCCCCATAAAAGGTGCTCCATGTCCTCCTCCTTTTCGTCACAAAGCACACATGTTGGGTCATGCGTTGCCCCTCACTTAATCATGAGTTTCTTTGGGAGTAGGCGCCTCTTCATTGCTCTCCAAGCCATGAGTGCATATTTCGGGACAGCAAACTTGTGCCACACCATGCCAGCCCAAGCTACCTTTCTACTTGGCTACCTCACCCAACTCCACACTTCTTTCATCGCAAGTGAAGCACCCTTTCCATTTGGTCGAAATGGCCTATCTGTGCCTCCATGTATTCCAGTTTGGCTCACCCTCAAGTAAATTTCTTCCATCACGATGGAGCATGGGGGAGGGACGTTCGACATCCCCTCTCTTATGAAATACGATGCCCTAATGTCCCAAGGTACACCCATCTCATAGTGAAGCTGGTCGCCACAACTCTCGCACTGAAAAGCTTCTACGCACCATGGGTATTGGAAGAAATGTATCTTTTCCCCATTTCCCACCTCATACTTAATATGCCTTCTTGAAATATCTTGAAATTGAAGCATCCCTTGCCATGCTCATGAGGAGGTGGAGGGTGGTCGTGCAAGCCAAATGGAGTGGTTGTTTAAGTACTTTTGGCTAACATACTTAACCAATAAAGAGTTGATGTCCGCCACCACGAGCCAAAACAACCGGAGGAGTCCCACATCATTCAAATCTGTTAGTCTTTTGAGGCCAAGCCCTCCCTCATCCTTTGGTGTGCATACATCTTTCCATGCTATCGTGACCCACTTCTTCTCCCCTCTCCAAATAAAATGACACATAATGCTGTCCAATTCTTTCAAGATTTTCCTTGGTAGAAGGAAAGCCGAAGTCAAATAGATGCTAAGGGATGTAAGAACACTTCTCACAAGTTCCACTAGCCCAGCTATGGATAACAAGTTTTACTTCAAAGTGGATAGTCGTGACTTAACTTCGTTGATCAGCGGCACACAGTAGGTTCTCCTCGTCCTCCCGGAGAACAAAGCCAGCCCAAGGTAGACCACCAGAAAGGTCTTAAGCTCCATCCCATGGTGTGCTTCACTCCATGCTCCATGCACCACATCACCCCCCATGAAGTCATGAAGAATAGTTCTAATGGGCCAAGCATTGTGTTTGGTTGCCTACGCAAAGAGTAAGACGTCATCAGCAAATAATAGATGTGACACTGTGACGTCTCCGCATGCTAGTGGCTCGAGTTTCCTTTCCATGACCGCGATCCTCACCATTTCACTCAACACCACCATGCACATCACGAATAAGTAGGGGGCCAAGGGGTCACCTTGTCGCAAACCATTCCGAGCTCTAAACGGCGTGGAGTTAGCTCCATTCACTATCACCACGAACGATGTCTCCACACATGCCAAGATCAGTCGTCAACACTTGTCCGGGAAGCCAAACCTCTTCATTACGTGGTGAAGAAACTCCCAAGAGATAAAGTCATATGCTTTCCTAATATCAAGCTTGATGTACATACATCCTTTCCCTTTCTCTAGGTGAAGGTGGTGGAAAAGCTCGTGTGCAAGTAAGATGTTATTGCCAATTCTTCGACCTTTGACTAACGCACTATGATTTCCCCCTATTTGCCATGGTAATAGCCCCTTCAACCGGTTTGCAAGTACTAAGGATGTGAATCTATATGTCATGTTGCACAAAGCTAGGGGTCAGAAGTCTTCCACCAACGTCAGTGGCTTCTTCTTCGGGATGATCGTAATCGATGTGTTGTTACATTGAGTTACAACCCTCCATTTTACAAACAAGATGCCACAACCTTGACCATATCCTTCTTGATTATATCCGATGTTGCCTTGAAACATTTGGCGCCTTGTCTACATTTGCATTCAACACTACATCTTCGAGTTGTTTTGAATCCAACTTCCGTATTAATTCGGTCCCCTCTTCTGGTTTAAGTTGTGGTAAGATAATGGAGTGGTTAAGATGTTTCACCTGAAAATCATTAGAACACAAGTTAGCATAAAAGAGCCAGAAAGCTTCCCAGATTTTGCCATCATCCTCCACAATGCTATCTCCTTGACCCACTCGCCTCATTTGATTGGTGGCTCTCCTCAATCTATATTGTGCATGGAAGAACCTAGTGTTTCGGTCCCCCTCTTTCAACCAATTAACTCTTGATTTTGTCAGATAATGGAATCCTCCCAAGCAAAAACACGAGCAACTGTATCCTTTAGCTAGGACCAACGCTTCAACATTTGGGTGACTAAGTCTCTGCCTCCTCACATTCTCAAGTGTTGCCTGAGCCTCTCCCTCCTTGTTTGTAACGTTCCCAAAGCTACTCCCACTCTAACTTTTGAGAGCCATCCTAACTTCATTCAGCTTTCCAACCATGCGAAACATAGGGGTGCCGTCCACAAATGTCGCCCAAGCTCGGTGAACTACTCCCCCAAAGTCCTCGTGATCCACCCAACGATTATCAAATCTAAACATCTTCTTTTTCCACCGTTCGTTTCCGTCCGTTTTCACGACAAGCATTGTTTGGTCACTCAAGTCCTTCGCACCAACGACATAGAAGGAATTGAGGAACACCTCAAGCCACGCATTGATCATTAAGATCCGATCAATCCTTGTCTCGATGCATGCACTTCTCTAGGAGGAGTTCGAGCAAGTGAATTCGCCTCCCGTTGACGGCATCTCTCGAAGTCGAAGAGCATCAATACAATCACTAAATTCCTGACTTACGACCTCATTTCCAGCAGGTCCTCCACGTTTGTCACTAGCCATCCGAATGCAATTGAAGTCTCCCCCAACCAGCCACGGCCGTGTTGAACGTTTTAATTAAACCGCAAGTGCACGGCCGCGTTAAAGCGGTGGCAAATACGGGTCGTCCTCAGGGAGGTGAGCAGCCTCTCATTAGTAAGAAATCAAGTGGCAAAAAAATGGAGAAGAGAGTTGTTTATGCTACTCTACGCTACACTACACTACAAAATACGGAATGCAAAAGAAAGCAACAAGCGATTAACTAAAACTTAACTATGAACAAAAGAAGAGTGCTGGAATTCAGACGTGGAAGAACCCCTAAGGGGTGGAGTGAGTTGATGAGAATTAAATTTATACCGCAAGTGCACGGCGTCAATGGAGACGTGGCAAATACGGGTCGAACACAAGGAGGGAGAGATTCTGTTATTAGTGTGATTTTCGATTAAGGGGAAGAAGGAGAGAAGAAATAATTGGGTTTTGAGATTTTTGGGTTTTAATTATCTAAAGCAAGAACAAGAACAATTAAAACTAAAACAAGAACAAAGAGGTGAATTCCGTCGGGTGGAGGTTTAGATTTATGGTTTAGATTAGAGAATTCACAAACTTATAATAAATCATATTAGTTATAAAGCATTACATGATAAATGATTTAACATAAACTCAAGTAATCAAAATATACTAACACGAAATTAAAATAATAACATTCATTCATCTTCTCTTCACCCTAAATCCGTCACCTCCACCCTTTGGAAGGAGTTAGAAACTCATAGTGGGAGGAAGAAGGGGTCCTTGAGACATTACAAAAGAAAACTAAAAGTAAGAAATAAAAGACAGAATTTTATTAATGAAAAGAAGAATACAAAACTAAGATTAAGAATAAAAATTACCACCAAAGACTAAGGACCCTTCTAAACAAGACTAAACACATACCTTAGTAGCATTTATTGATATAAAAGTGATCTAAATGAAAGACATATGATGCAATGTATGCAATGCATCAAATACCCCCACACCTAGATTTTGCTAGTCCCTAGCAAAACAGAAAATACGGAAAATAAAAAACAGGGAAATCCTAACTCACTTTCGTAGGAATCACGGTTGCACTTAGCATGTGCAACAAGCCGTTAAACCTCCAAGTCCTTAGAGGACGAGTTTTGTCTCGTGAGGGTTTTCAGTTGACACACCCACAAAGTCTTAAATCAACATTCTTTTAATAGCTCTTAATATCTCCACCTCAACCTTATACATCTCTCTTCGAATTCTTGTATGCTCATTATATGAATCTAACTCATTAAAAATATGACTTGGTCTTTGTTCCTCCAACATTCACACCACTAACCCTTCTACACATGATATCACTTAAATTATTTTGCACGCCTCCTCTGGTGGTGAAGTATCATTCGGATCAACCATGGCATGGATCATTCTTTTAGCTTTGGGCCTTGAGTATTATTTATTTATTTATTTATTTTTTATTTTTTTTTCCCATGATTCAACACATTTGCTTTTTGACACTTTCACCCTTTTTGCATTCGTGTAGCGAGTTTGGTCGATAATCCCGAGCTGATGACTCAAGTTACCGGGTTTCAAGATACCCCTATGGACCAGTGACTCAAAGGCTTGGGCTTTTGTAGTCATTTTGCGAAATGTGTTTCCTCACTTTATTCCTTTACTTTTATTTTCCTCAAGGCTTAATTGCTATTAGAAGTCCACACTTCCCGGTATATTTTCCTCAACCTCTGCTTTTTATCAACCACTTCAAAGATTTGATTCATCCAATTTAAGTGCATACATGTCTTAAAGGGTAATGGGTTATTTCTTTGGAACTTAGATTTATGTCATAATTTCTACAAGCAGAACTATATAATAAGGAACAAAAACTCAATGCATTTTGTACACGGGTTTTGGCAGTTCAATCTTAAGCTATGTCATGAAACATTGATTTTTTGTTTTTTTGTTTTTTTTGTTTTTTTTGTTTTTTTAGAAATAAAAGACAAAAAAATAAAATAGATAGATAGACACCCCGCCACACACCTAAATCATGCATTGTCCTCAATGTATGCAAAGAAAAAGCAAATGCACTTATTACCTGAGTCAAATTGCGGTAGAGGGTTTGAACTTGCTCAGAGTCAACCATAGTCAGAACTGGATTGAATGACACCATGTTGGTGCATGTATCCAGTTGAATTGTTCCCCATGTTGCAATGAGAGTCCTGAGTCACAGGTTCCGCACCCCGCACATAAATTGGTTCTCTTATTTGCTCGAGTGACGGTGGGTGTGTAGATGAATTCCTCCCTTTTTTCTTACTTCCTTTTTGATTTTGTGATGATTCAGAAATATTATAGATTCGTGATTTCATCACAACATCACTTTGATTGCATATTATTTCTGGCTCACTATCAATATGAAAGATATTAAATTCAGCCTTTAAGTTCCCAAACGATAATTGCATGAGCCCATTTCGACAGTTTATCAATGCTTCCGAAGTGGCTAAAAAGGGTCTGCCTAGAATTACAGGGATTTGTCGGTTAGGATTTACAACAGGTGCGGTATCTAGTACGACAAAATCCACTGGGTAAATGAAGTCACCAACCTTGATCAAAACATCCTCTACTATACCTCTTGGTTTCTTAATAGAACAATCAGCAAATTGAAGGGTTGTCTTAGAGGGTTTTAGTGGACCAAGGTTCATTTTCTCATAGACAGAGTACGGGAGTAGGTTAACACTAGCACCAAGGTCTAGAAGGGCTTGTTGATAAAAGTATCTCCTATTGCACATGAAATTGTGGGACATCCAGGATCCTTATATTTTATAGGAGATGTGTTGGACAAAATAGAACTTATGTTTGCAGTTAAGAATGCCTTCTTTGGTACGTTCGTTATTCGCTTTTTAGTGCACAAATCTTTTAAGAATTTAGCATAAGCATGTATTTGTTGAATCATGTCTAAGAGTGGAATGTTCACCTTAACTTGCTTAAATACTTCCAAGATTTTCTCTATTTGTGCACTTGAGTTCTTTTTCAGTCTATTGGGGAATGGGGCTTTAGGAACATAGACTCGCTCAGGTTCAGGTTGAGCTATGGGTTCAGGTTGAGTAGGTGGGTTGGGCGTTTCAGATTGCACGTCGGGTTAGGTCATATGTGGTAGCTTGATGGCTAGATTGATTAGACGTTCTAGGATTTACCACATTATTATCAATCTGTCTTCCGGACCGTAATGATACTACAACATTTATTTGTTGGAACAGTCCTTCCTCATTAACCATTTGAACCGGTCTAGGGTTGTTATTTCCTGAAGGTGCTTGATAGGATTGATATGAATTACTAGATCTAGG
Source organism: Triglochin maritima (assembly GCA_963682175.1). Lineage (NCBI taxonomy): Eukaryota > Viridiplantae > Streptophyta > Magnoliopsida > Alismatales > Juncaginaceae > Triglochin > Triglochin maritima. Next base: position 18,524,117 of record OY821785.1, read on the forward strand.
GTTCACCTCAGGTTGACTTGGAAACCGACCCTTTTCTCTTTCACCTACTATTTGTGCTAGTTGGCTGACTTGTGTCTCTAGCCTTTGGAAGGTCTGGTTGGTTGTTTGTATAAAGGTTTTCATCAAATTTTCCAAGCTTGTCAACCTAACCTCATGATCGTTATTGTTACTAAACCCAGATGATGTATTATTTTGGTTATACAGGTTTGGTTGTTGTCTAGGAGGTTGCCCTTGTTGGCTTGATGAGAAGTTGGAATTATTACGCCAACCCGAGTTATAGGTTGATGCGTAAGGGTCATTTCTAGCATGGTTATACATGGCATTAACTTGGTCCCAGTCCGCACAATCCTCCATTACATGACCAGTCTGACCACATCTAGGGCAAGGGATAGACGAGGCTTGTTTCACTCGGTTTTGGGTTTGTAGCTCTAAACTTTCCATTCTGCGCATAAGGGTAGCTAGTTTTGCTTCAGTTGCTATGTTGGCATCTACAACTAAGACACCTGGTTTGGGTTGACTCGCTATTCTAGATCCAATACTCGGGTTAGCCGATGTTCTAGCATTGTCCCATTGCATACTGTTTTCAGCTAATTCCTCAAGGAAAGTCCAGGCATCATTTTCATTTTTCGACATAAAGTTCCCTTGGCTTACGGATTCTACCATAACCCTAGATGTGGGTGTCAATCCCTCATAAATAATTTGGCTTAATTGCCATCTCGGAATTCCATGATGAGGGCATTGGGTCAGAACACTTTTGAATCTTTCTAGATAGGAATAGAACGGCTCGCTCTCAGACTGAACGAATGCAACAATTTCATTCCTAATCCTCATAGTCTTATGGTTGGGAAAATATTTTTTCAGGAATAGTTGAACAAACTCAGCCCAACTCCTAATAGATCATTCGGCTAGACTATATAGCCATTTCTTAGCGTCGTCCTTTAGTGCTAGAGGCACAAATTCAGACGCACTGCCTCTTCAGGGATATGCTGGTATTGCATAAGAGAGCAGATTTCCTCAAATTCTCTAAGGAAGAGATATGGGTCTTCCCTAGAGGTGAACTTAGGCAACATACTCATGTATTGTGCCTTCAGTTCGAAGTCGCGACCCGGTATGGTGGGCATAACGATGCACGATGGCTGAGCAGCCATCGCTGGATAGAATCGATCCCTCAGAGTTATAGGTTGTGCAACAGGCGGGTCTACTACATTCTCATCCATTGGATCTGGGTGAGGTGGTGCAACAGGTGGATTGGGACTATGTTCCAGACTGGAGTCTAGATGAACTCGTGAGAGTCGATTACTCAAGTCCCGAATCCAAATCTTAGTGCACCGGGTTGAATCAATTTTTGAATTCAAATTCGAAATTTAAATTCCAAATTTAATTTCAAGAATTAATTACAATTTTTTTTTTCGTTTTTTTATAAGGGAAACAAACAATAGAATGAGGAAAGATGAGAAAGGAATCCTAATCTAGAGAATTTAGGTGAGAAGAGAAAGAAGACTCAGATAAGAAGGGAAACCCAACTCTAAAGATAGAAAAGAGGGTTGGTTAGAAAATTCCTAAGAAAGCACGGTTCGAACAATCCTAGACCTAGTGTCGCTTAGATCTAGACGACTCCTAACTGGTTGAGTCGAATTGATTCGCTTGATTCACCTCCCTCACTAATCAAACCAACTTGGCCAGGCCGTGTATAGCTAGTGGGGTTGCTTCCGACAGAGTCGGTGCCAATTAGACAACCACTTCGCTTGGAAGACTTACGTCAACACAAAAACACTTTCTAGACACCAAATTAAATTCAATCGGCTTCAGGTCATAGCAAGTCAAACCAATTCTTCTCCTTAAATGAGTCTGAGTCCTTAGGGGTCAATGTGTAATTGATTTTAATTTAAGGCTTGGGTGACACTTTAGGATTGTGATTTGTGGGCCACGGAAAGGTGATGAAATCCCCACCGTATCTTTGCCTACGGAGTTGCCCTTAAGATAGTTTAAGTTAGATCTAGCAAAGATAGTCAAACAATGGTCTTTAGAGGGGGGCAATTGCAAGGTTGTATGCAAACTAAATTATATGCCTAAATGCAATCGATAAAAACCGCGATACGTAACTTGACTCCAGCACTCTTCAACAAGAATTAATTTGCAAGAATTTAGCAAGAATAATTTATACAAAACACTAAATGATGCATGCACTAAGGCCTTCCTAATTTTGCCAATTTTAGGTCAGAGTTGAATTATTGCCAATTATGGAATTTTGCCCTAACACATGCAGTTCTACATAAAGGAAATTTTCTGAAAATAGAAATTACGAGGAAAAAGGCAACAAAGGTTACCTACGCAATGCTCAGTCGGGTTCGCCGCCCGCTCTCGAAATTTCAGTAGCTCTACGCGTCCACCCAGAGATGAGTCGCGTCCCAGAAAAAGTTGAAGCATAGAAGCTTCAGGTGTGCGGCGATTCGGTCGCAGTTTGCTCTTGGTATGCGGCGATTCCGCCACTCGTTTAGCTCAGACTGTGCTCGGATTTCACCGTGCACTCTGTTGTCTCCTGAAACACAAATCCAAATAGTTAGATCGCGCACAAGATAAACAGAATAAAATCGAAATCAACAAAAAACAAAATCTGCGTCGCCTCCCTGGCAACGGCGCCAAAAACTTGATGAGAATTAAGTTTATACCGCAAGTGCACGGCGTCAATGGAGACGTGGCAAATACGGGTCGAACACAAGGAGGGAGAGATTCTGTTATTAGTGTGATTTTCGATTAAGGGGAAGAAGGAGAGAAGAAATAATTGGGTTTTGAGATTTTTGGGTTTTAATTATCTAAAGCAAGAACAAGAACAATTAAAACTAAAACAAGAACAAAGAGGTGAATTCCGTCGGGTGGAGGTTTAGATTTAAGGTTTAGATTAGAGAATTCAGAAACTTATATTAAATCATATTAGTTATAAAGCATTACATGATAAATGATTTAACATAAACTCAAGTAATCAAAATATACTAACACGGAATTAAAATAATAACATTCATTCATCTTCTCTTCACCCTAAATCCGTCACCTCCACCCTTTGGAAGGAGTTAGAAACTCATAGAGGGAGAAAGAAGGGGTCCTTGAGACATTACAAAAGAAAACTAAAAGAAAGAAATAAAAGACAGAATTTTATTAATGAAAAGAAGAATACAAAACTATGATTAAGAATAAAAATTACAACCAAAGACTAAGGACCCTTCTAACATCGTTCTCGGGTATATTTATAGTTGCTACAAGGGATCTAGGTATCATATTGGAAAGTACACGTGTCCAGACACGACTGGACGAAATTGGGAGACGCGGATCGACGCTTGGGCGGAGGAAATGCCGCACATTGTGTGTGTGGTGCGGCGGAAACGCCGCACAATCTGATCTGATTTTGTCCGGATTTTGGTTGAATGTTTATGGCATGATTTGATCCTTATTTGCGCGTCTGGATTGATTCTTTCCATTCTTTTGAGCTCCGGATTAATTCCTTTATGTATTTGGAGATTTACATTGATTTTTCTTTAAGGTTTTCTCCATAATAACTCGTGAATTGCAATTAGGTCCTTGACTTTTTGCAATTAAGTCTCCGGCTACTTTTGTGCTTAAGTCCTTGTTCTTTTTGTAATTAGGACTTGAATGCTTTTATGCTTGGATACATTTCCATTCGTACCCCGATAATCTTGAGCTTGGTCTTTATGATAGAAATGAGTCTTTTCCACGCGTTTATGCTCGGGATGTGGGTAATTTGCATTCAGGTCCCTGTATTCTGTAAACAAGACTAAACACATACCTTAGTAGCATTTATTGATATAAAAGTGATCTAAATGAAAGACATATGATGCAATGTATGCAATGCATCATGAGTGCACACATGCAAAGAGGTGGGTGTTGAACACATTCTTTAAGCACAAATGAAGGTGGTGTTATGATGCATAGGAAGTGTCTAAATGTTATGACAAAACCTATCAATCTATTCACCAACCTAGTTGATTAACATTTACATATACAAGATGTTTATTTCAGAACCTAAACAAGCATGAGAGGTGTCTAATCATTTTGGCAAAACTCATTAAGTTATAAATTCTATCCTAAACAAGCAAGCATACATTCATGTTCTATCAACACATTGGAAATAAAGCATTCATTCCATTCTCTAATGCATGTATGAACATCTACTCCACCCCCAAAGGGGATGGAACTACTCACTACACATTACACTAATTTAAACTAAGCAAGGAAAGCATATTAACTAAGCTACTAAAACTAATGAAAAGAAATTAAACAAAGTAAAACAAGAAATATGAAACAAAGTAAAACAAGCGAAATGAAACTACTAACATAACAAAGAAACTTTTATTAACAAATGACTCACATTTCAAGTAGCATCCTCCTACTTTAGTGTTTACTTCAAGGCCTCACTTCTAGTAGAAAGAATAGCCACTCAAAATATGGAGTGATTACATTAGAAGGTGAAGAGTTCTATTTATAGCCAAAGAAAAAGGCAATCCGGAACAATCCCCCGATGTGGGACTAAACAAATACTAGAAATGGACTAAATGCACACTAATACGCGACCCACCAAAATCTTAGCGGATTTGGGCCAAAACAGACCGCCAATTGGCGGTCTATATGGTTCGGATCTCGCTATGTTTTCTTCTGGGCTTTTTTGGATGTCTTTTGTGATCTTTGATGCATCTACTTTGCTTGTTGGAGCTTCGACCCGACTAGAATTGCCAAAATACTCCCCATGATGGTGTGGAGTATTTTGTTTTGCTCTTTGGTCCTTCGGTCTTACGTTCAGGTCCTTCTCCCTTGCATCTTAGTCCCCAGATCTCACAATTCAGTCCTTTTTCCCAACTTTTGGGTCCTTTTATGCTTCATCTCTTCAAACCTATTTATTTCTGAAATTCAAACATAAAACTCGTAACATAGCATTGTTTAGGTGAAAGATAATGGATATAAGGTGCAAATATGAGCATGAAATGATGTCAATAAAATACCCCCACACCTAACGTTTGCTTGTACTGAACAAAACAAAGAAAGAAAAAAGCATACTAGAAAAACAAGAAATCCTAACTCACTTTCGTAGGAATCACGGTTGCACTTAGCACGTGCAACTAGCCGTTAAACCTCCTTGTCACCAAGGAGGAGGAGTGTTGTCTCCTGAGGGTTTTCAGGGGATATACCCACAAAATCCGAAGAAGATGGATTAATCAATCTAGCTACATGACTCGTTGGACTTATTTTGTCGATCATGGGACACGGTAATACTACGAGTCGACTCTATATTTGTAATCGGTCCACACACCTAGCCTAATGAATTATTCGTGAAAGTTAGTCAAGGACTTAAGTGAAAGACATGGGCAACCGTAACTTATAAATGGGATACAATGTGTAAAGTCCATTTTTGTTCTTATTTGACTTTTTTATTTTTTTTTATTTTTTTTCTATTTCTTTGGAGCATTTTATTGGTTGGTGTTTGATTCTCCCAGGGTCAGGTTTCGTGCATCATTGCCAATGAGGACTTACACTATCAGGTTCACCTTCCCCCAAATCTCCACATAGGGCGATCCCTACCACCCGTGTAACGGGAGTTCGGTCGGTGCATCCCAAGTCAGATGACTCGAAAACACCAGGCACAAAGTCCCCTAAGACCTACCTTTCCGAGTGATAGGAGCCGTACAAGAAGAGAGAACACCACTTATTTATTTATCTATATGGGAACCAAAACCCCTACACTTAAGTTTCACAAAAAGAGATTAAGGGCCCTTGACTACAACAAACTTCCTTATACTAACAAACACAAATTATTTGACTCACTAGGTTCAGGGTGGACTTCTTTAAATGTTTGAGTGCTGGAACCCTATGATTACACGCCCCCTGATTGTTCGTTTTATATTTAACCGCAAGTGCACTACCGCGTTGAAGCGGTGGCAAATACGGGTCGTCCACTGGGAGGTGTGTCGACACTTGGTTTGTGTGAAGGCGAGAGGTAAAGAAAGGGAAGAACAGTTGGTTACACTAAACTACACTACAAAGCTGAAATGAGATGGAGAAGAAACGATAAAACTAAACCCCAAAGGGGGTAGAGAAATAATGTGAACATAAAGAAGTGTATGTGTGTGTGTTCATTAAGCTCTTCACAACATGTAGTGCAAGAAATCATAAAACTACATCCAACTTTCCCTCCACATGAATTAAGATTTCACTACATCATTAAAACATACAAGACAATAGTTGGAATGAAGCTACATGAACTCAAGTATAAAGACTAGACCCTACTATGCCTCCACATGAATTAAGATAAGACTACATCATTAAAACATACAAGACATTAGCTAAGGTAAAGGCAACAAGAGCTCATACACTACAACTTGTGTTTCCAATATTAACTTTATCCAAATCCTAACCTTATCATTCCCCATAAAATAGGTCCACTAATCAAAGCATAAGCTAAGCTTCATTCAAGAGCATTAGCATATCAAAGATAAGAGTGGAGACTCATTAGATGGTTATGGAAATCATATAAAGCTCAAGGGATAAAAATAACACACACTTAATACACAACATGATTATATCACATATTTCTCCACCCCCAAATGGGGATGAAACTACTCACTACTCATTACACTAACTATATTAGCAAAAGAAAGCATAATACTGAAATGAAAGTTATACTAATCAAGCAAGAAATATTAAAGAAGCATAAAATAAAACAAGCAACAAAGCAAACATATGAAAGGAAATTAAACTAAGAGAGAAACAACACAATTAAAGGAAAACTTCTATTATTAACTCACTCAATTACCAGTAGCTCTTCCTCCACCAGAGTTTTGCTTCAAGGCTTCACTCTTAGTAGGGAAGGTGGCCACCAAAGAGAGAGATGGATACAATGGGAGGTGAAGAGTTCTATTTATAAGCATGGAAAAATCTAATCCGGGACAATCCCCCGATGTGGGACTAAACCAACACCACAAATAGACTACGAATACACTAATACACATTCTCCACGAAACTTAGTGGATCCAAAGCAATATGGACAGCCAATTAGCGGTCCAAGACCGCCAATTGGCGGTCTATAAGTTCTGGATTCATCTGGGCATTGTTGTGGGCTTTGCTGGTGGTCTTTGTTGGTCCTGGATGCATCTACTTGGTTTGTTGGAGCTCCGACCCGAATCGAATTGTCAAAATACTCCCCATGATGGTGTGGAGTTTCCTGGTTTGCTCTTAAGTCCTTTGGTCTTACGATCAGGTCCTTCTCCCTTGCATCTTAGTCCCCAAGTCTCACAATTAAGTCCTTTTTCCTACTTTTGGGTCCTTTCATGGCTCTTCTTTTCAAACCTCTTTATTCCTGAAAACTAAACATAAAACTCGTCACGTCGCATTGCTTAGGTGTTAGATAATGGACATAAGATACAAATATAAGCATGAAATGATGTCAATCAAATACCCCCACACCTAAGTTTTTGCTAGTCCCGAGCAAAACAAAGAAAGAGAAAAGCAAACGAAAAACGAGAAATCCTAACTCACTTTCGTAGGAATCACGGTTGCACTTAGCACGTGCAACAAGCCGTTAAACCTCATTGTTGCCAAGGAGGAGTGTTGTCTCCTGAGGGTTTTCAGCGGATACACCCACAAAATCCGAACAAGATGCTTTATTCAATCTTGACACTCGACTCGTTGGACTTATGTTGTCGATCATTGGACGCGGTAATCCTATGGGCCGACTCTATATAGGTAATCAGTCCACACACCTAACTTAATGAACCATTCGTGTTAGTTAAATAAGGAATTAAGTGAAAGACATGGACAACCTCAAGATCATCAAGTGATACAAAGTGTAAGGTCCATTAAGGTTCTTATTTGCATTACCATATTTTTTTTTTCTTTTTGTTTCTTTTCACATTTTTTTTCTTTATTTTTTTTCTTTTTATTAGTTGGAGCTTCGTTCTCCCAGGGTCAGGTTTCGTGCATCATTGCCCATGAGGACTTACATTATCACGTACACCTTTCCCCAAATCTCCACATAGGGCAATCCCTACCACCCGTGTAACGGGAGTTCGGTCGGCGCATCCCAAGTCAGATGACTCGAAAGCACCAGGCACAAAGTCCCCTCAGACCTACTTTCCCGAGTGATAGGAGCCGTGTGAGAAGAGAGAACATCTACTCACTTATTTCTTATCTACACATGAACCAAAACCCCTACACTAATGTCTCACAACAAGATTAAGAGGGCCCTTGACTACAACAAACTTCCTAAATTAACAACCACGAATTATTGACTCACTAGGTTCAGGGTGGACTTCTTTGAATGTTTGAGCACTGAAACCCTATGATTACTCACCCCCAAAGGAAAACTGGGGTGCATCGTAACGACACGATAAATCCTAAAGCCACGTACTAGATATCCTAATGAATCAAGTTGAAGACAATTTTGGGAGCTTTCTTTTTACTTTGCCTCTCAACGGTTTTGCACATGCTAAACACACGCAAAACCCACAAAACATTTTCTTTCGCAAACACATGAAGATTTTGAAAGAAATGTGAAAATTTTGAAGCACTAGGCAAGCAAAAGAAGACAAGTCACTCAAGGATCATGGCAAACAGATATCGATATTAAATGCAGCACACTAACATGACCCTAACAATGCAAACAAAAGAAAACAAAATCGAAAGAAAAAACTCGACTATGTACACACGTAAAACACCCCCCACACCTAGTTCATGCACTGTCCTCAATGAATGTGAGCAAAAGACTACATGGATTTATGCATGAAAAATGAAAGATCTCACCAACATGAAGCGCAAAAAAAAAGAAGTTCGTGGTTATGTTGATGGACACAACCCAAATACTCCTCAAAACCTGTGAGATACTTAAAAAGGGAGACCAAATACGTGAAAGAAAGGGGGCCCAAATACTCAAGGGTTGGAGCCCACAACAATCAATGCTCACTAAAGGAGTATTTTTGTTTTTTTTTTGTTTTTTTTTGTACAACAAATGGGCTCCCATCTTCATATGTCAAAGGACATCAAATGGGAACCCACCATCTCTCGAGCCAGAAATGCACATGCATGGGCTCGCAACATAAACAACAGAATTGCTCGACCACCTGACACTCTTATAAGCATTGTGGTCGGTTGATGCCTCTTTAGAGTGAGAAAAAGGGGAGGCATGAACGAGAGGTGAACCTCTATCAGGTATAAGGCTATCAGGTAGTTGAATCTTAACCCACAAGGGGTCCTCAGCAGATACAGAATGAAGAGCATGTGGCCGAGAGGCCATAAAAATAGTATCTTGTGGCTCAAAAGCCACGTGCTCAAAAGGATGTGGCTCAAGGGCCACGTGGTCAAAAAGAAGTGGCTCAAGGGCCACATGATCAGAAGAATGTGGCTCAAGGGCCACAAGATCAGAAGAATGTGGCTCAAGAGCCACGTGATCAACACATAAGGCACCTTCTTGTGCCAGGCCAGGTGAAACATCTTCACCACCTTCAGGATCTTCATCGAACAAGTCTCTGAAGTACTTGAAGGTGCCCTCAGCTTCAATCTCATCCAAGCCCTGGATAAGGTTGACCTCAATAGGGTCATTGAAGGCACCTGGCTTCTTGCCAATGGTGAAGATGTTGAAATCAGCGCATTGACTACCATAAGTCAAACGCATCAGACCATTGCGACAATTGATCAAGGCATTGGAAGTCGCAAGAAATGGTCGCCCCAGAATGACAGGAATTTGTCCAAGTCGGTTTGGCACAGGTTCAGTATCCAAGACAAAGAAGTCGACTGGATAAATGAACTCTCCCACTTTGATCAGTACATCTTCCACCACACCCCTCAGATTCTTCATAGACCTATCAGCCAATTAAAGAGTAGTCTTTGTTTGTTTGAGGTCTCCAAGAGCGAGGTGGACGTAGACAGAATATGGCAGAAGATTAACAGATGCACCAAGGTCCAATAAGGCCCGATGTATGGACACATCACCAATCACACAAGAGATAGTAGGACAGCCAGGGTCCTTGTAATTGACTTGCATGGGTTGTGCCAACAAGGAACTCACGTTAGCCGCAAGAAAAGCTTTCTTGGGAACATGAGTTTTTCTCTTCTTGGTGCATAAGTCCTTGAGAACCTTGGCATAAGGTGACATTTGCTGAATCACCTCCAAAAGAGGGATATTCACCTTAACCTGCCGAAACATCTCAAGCATCTTGTCATGCTGATCAGAGGTTTTCTTTTTAAGGCGCTCAGGGAATGGCGCTTTTGGGGCATAAGGATGCGAATGCACCCCAGAATTCAGGTCCAAAGAAACATGAGTGGGGACCTCAGAATCTGGTTCCTTCGACACAAGAGGAGACAAGGGGACCTCAGGATCTGGCTCCTTCCTGGAAGTATTTGTGGAGGGAGCCTCAGGATCCGGCTCCCTCAAAGATGGTGATGACAAAGAAGGTATCCCAATGTGGTTATCCACCTCCTTACCAGACCTCAAAGTATGAATCACATTAATATGATGGGTCGGTTCAGAGGTGGCATGAGGTAAAGGTGTCCTTCCTTGAGAATGGGTACCCCAGGGATTCACCTCAGGTTGACTCGGGAAGTGACCTTTCTCGCGTTCATGGAGTTGATGAGCCAACTAGGTAACCTGCATTTCCAAAGCCTTGACTGTACTTTGCAACGCTTGAAAGGTCGGATCACAAGAAGGGTCCTTAGGGTCAACCCGCTGGGGTGGTGGAGTCTGATTGGAATAACCCGACGATGAGGCATGAGCAGGTTGGTAATTTTGGTGCTGCGACCTTTGATGTGGGGGTTGGTAGGTCGTCGATGGGCGTGGAGGTTGATAAGGTGGAGGTTGAGGTTGAGCGTGCGAGCTCTGACCGTGGCCTCCACTAGACCCTCAAGAGAAGTTAGGATGGTTACGCCATCCCGGGTTGTAGGAATGACTGTACGGGTCGTTTTGAGGCCTTTGCTGATACATCGCATTTGCATGCTCAGTATCCCTTGGAGCGTAAGCGCACTCCTAGTCATCATGTCCCGACAGTCCACACCTAGTACACCCGGGAGTAGCGACCTGAGCTACAAGAGCTCGGTCCATCTCCAAACTCTCTATCCTACGCATGAGAGCAGCCATTTTCGCCTTAGACGCGATCGATGAGTCAACTTGATAAGATCCAGCTCGACCAGAAGACCTGGCGGCTGATGGCTCTCTCATGGTATCCCACTCGAAGGTACGTTCAGCCATGGACTCAAAAGTATCCCATGCCTCCTCGATGGGTTTCATTTGGAAGTCACCCTGACACATCGACTCCAACAATGTGCGGGTGTTGTAATTGATGCCCTCATAAACAATTTGGCACAGCTGCCATAACTCAAATCCATGATGAGGGCACTGCTGGAGAAGGTCCTTGAACCTCTCAAAGAAACCATGAAACGATTCGGTCTCGGTCTGATACATTTGATATATCTGGTGTCGTATCTGTTGAGTTTTCCTTTGAGGGAAAAATCTCTTCAGAAAGACGGTCACAAAGTCATCCCATGACCGAATCGAGCTCGCTGGGAGGCTATACATCCATTTCTTCGCAGTATCCTTCCATGCGAAAGAAATCATCCTCAACCGGACTGAATCCTCGTCAAGCTGTTGAAGCTTGAACATGGAGCATACTTCCTCGAATTCGCGTATAAAGATATACGGATCCTCTTTATTGGAAGTAAAGGTTGGAAGCATGCACACATATTGAGGTTTCAGCTCATAGTTGTTCCCGCGAGCAGGGGGAACAACTATGCAAGAAGGCTGCGCGGCCCGAACAGGATGGGTCCGCTCCCACAAAGTCATCGGTCTATCATGTCGAGCTAAAGGCGGTGGTGCACCAAGAACTCGATCCTGACCGAATCTCCCGTCCTCTCGAGACAGAGGAGGAGGAGAAGGAGGTCTACGTGGTGGTGGGAACGGACTGAGGTACTCCATGTATGGAACCCGGTCTCCCTCGCCACCACGAGACGACTCGGCCTCTTGCTCCAAAGGAGCACGAGGCGGAGATGGTCGATCACCAAGACTGTCCATCTCAGCAGAATGCACTCTCTCGAGTCGATCGCTCTCACCAGAACGAGCCCAACCTCGCATAAAATGCTCGACTCGACTCTAAACGACACACAACAGAAGGTGTGCTAGAGGAGGAGACTATACGTAGAGAATAGATGAGGAGAGGACTCAGATGAGGAGGGAAGAATCCCTAGAGCTAACGTGGGTAGAGGGATCAGGAAGAAGCCTAACTAGCAAGGATGGCTCAAACAATGTAAGGCAATGGGTCCTTAGGCTAGACGACGCCTAACTTCGAGGTCACTAGCCTCGACACGTCTCACGTCCCTACAACGAGGACCACAATGCCCAGCAAGTGATACCAGATCCGGAGATCCAGTACCTCCTACAATCGACAAGGTAGGCAACGCCGATAAGGTCATGACGGTCTCAACTAGATTACTCTCCTAGTGCGCCCGCAATCCTAGGGCCAATGTCTACTTGCTTTTAGTTAAGGCTTTATTAAGAGTGGTTTTAGGGGCCAAGGAAAGGGTGATGAAATCCCCCACCTTATCTTTTATGGGACAGCCCCTCCTTAGTAGCGATTTGATCCTAGATCTAGCAATCAATCGCTCCAATCAAACGCTCTCTCACTCTTGTCCTGATGCAAATCCTACTAACTAATGCATGGGCATACGCGATGCGTGAATGAGTGTAGGAAATGCGTACCTTACGCCAGCACTCAACAACTGAAATTAAAGCTAAAAGAAAAGACAACTATATGCTCAAGTCAAAGCATGCAAAATAGAGCTCCCAGATAACAAAATGGAAGAACACAACTACCAGAAAAAATTACAAGGCAAGATGACCTCACCAGGCCGCCAGTTGGCGGTTCCAAACCGCCAATTAGCGGTTAAGTTGAAGCTTCTATCCTTCAAACTTGTCCAGTATCCTCCCCTTGATCGTCTGGTTCCCTGAAACTAATAAAAACTGGAAACAAAAAATTAAAAACCCCTCGAATCGTCCACACCAAGGTCTGGACAGAGCACCTCCCCGGCAACGGCGCCAAAAACTTGATTGATCGTTTTATATTTAACCGCAAGTGCACGGCCGCGTTGAAGCGGTGGCAAATACGGGTCGTTCACTGGGAGGTGTGTCGACACTTGGTTTATGCGAAGGCGAGAGGTAAAGAAAGGGAAGAAAGGTTGGTTACACTAAACTACACTACAAAGCTGAAATGAGATGGAGAAGAAACGATAAAACTAAACCCCAAAGGGGGTAGAGAAATAATGTGAACATAAAGAAGTGTATGTGTGTGTGTTCATTAAGCTCTTCACAACATGTAGTGCATGAAATCATAAAACTACATCCAACTTTCCCTCCACATGAATTAAGATTTCACTACATCATTAAAACATACAAGACAATAGTTGAAATGGAGCTACATGAACTCAAGTATAAAGACTAGACCCTACTATGCCTCCACATGAATTAAGATAAGACTACATCATTAAAACATACTCTAAGGTAAAGGCAACAAGAGCTCATACACTACAACTTGTGTCTCCAATATTAACTTCATCCAAATCCTAACCTTATCATTCCCCATAAAATAGGTCCACTAATCAAAGCATAAGCTAAGCTTCATTCAAGAGCATTAGCATATCAAAGATAAGAGTGGAGACCCATTAGATGGTTATGGAAATCATATAAAGCTCAAGGGATAAAATAACACACACTTAATACACTACATGATTATATCACATATTTCTCCGCCCCCCAAATGGGGATGGAACTACTCACTACTCATTACACTAACTATATTAGCAAAAGAAAGCATAATACTGAAATGAAAGTTATACTAATCAAGCAAGAAATATTAAAGAAGCATAAAATAAAACAAGCAACAAAGCAAACATATGAAAGGAAATTAAACTAAGAGAGAAACAACACAATTAAAGGAAAACTTCTATTATTAACTCACTCAATTACAAGTAGCTCTTCCTCCACCAGAGTTTTGCCTCACGGCTTCACTCTTAGTAGGGAAGGTGGCCACCAAAGCGTGAGATGGATACAATGGGAGGTGAAGAGTTCTACTTATAAGCATGGAAAAAGCTTATCCGGGACAATCCCCCGATGTGGGACTAAACCAACACCACAAATAGGCTAAGAATACACTAATACACATTCTCCACGAAACTTAGTGGATCCAGAGCAATATGGACCGCCAATTAGCGGTCCAAGACCGCCAATAGGCGGTCTATAAGTTCTGGATTCATCTGGGCTTTGTTGTGGGCTTTGCTGGTGGTCTTTGTTGGTCCTGGATGCATCTACTTGGTTTGTTGGAGCTCCGACCCGAATCGAATTGCCAAAATACTCCCCACGATGGTGTGGAGTTTCCTGGTTTGCTCTTAGGTCCTTTGGTCTTACGATCAGGTCCTTCTCCCTTACATCTTAGTCCCCAGGTCTCACAATTAAGTCCTTTTTCCTGCTTTTGGGTCCTTTCATGGCTCTTCTCTTCAAACCTCTTTATTCCTGAAAACTAAACATAAAACTCGTCACGTAGTACTGCTTAGGTGTAAGATAATGGATATAAGATACAAATATAAGCATGAAATGATGTCAATCACCCTCGAGGGAAAACCAGGGAGCATCCTAACGACTCGATAAGACCTAAAGCTAGTAAACTAAATATCCTAATGCATCAAGTTCAAGACAATTTTGGGAGCTTTCTTTTACTTTGCCTCTCAACGGTTTTGCACATACTAAACACACGCAAAACCTACAAAAACATTTTCTTTCGCAAACACATGAAGATTTTGAAAGAAATGTGAAAATTTCAAAGCATTAGGCAAGCAAAAGAAGAGAAGTCACCCAAGGATCATGGCAAGCAGATATATCGATGTTAAATGCCACACACTAACATGACCCTACAGTACACACAAAAGAAAAAAATCAAAGGAAAAAGACTCGACTATGTACACACGTAAAACACCCCCCACACCTACTTCATGCATTGTCCTCAATGAATGTGAGCATGATACTACATGGATTTATGCATGAAAAAGAATAGATCTCACCAACATTAAGCGCAACAGCAAGTTCATGGTTATAGTGATGGACACAAACCCGAATTCCCTTAAAAACCTGTGAGATATTGAAGAAGGGAGACAAATACGTGATGAAATGGGGCCCAAGTACACAAGGGTTGGGGCCCACAACAATCAATGCTCGCTCATGGAGTCTGTTATTTCACTTTTTTTTATTTTTCTTTTTTTTAACATGATATGTACAGCAATAACGATATTCTCATAATCATTTGGTCAAGGAACATCAAATGAGAACATCAAGTCATGAGGACCAGAGACTTGCCGAGATGGGCAAACTTCACCAGTACTCAAGGTGTCATGAGGGGTGAAAGGTCAAAGCTGAAAGTCTCGAACCCCTCGTGATCTTGGTTGGGTGTGGGAAACAAAAATGAGTGAAGTTGTGTTGCCTCACTAGGGTTTAGTTGCTCATCGAACAAAACCCTCCGACCAAGAGGTGGATGCATCAGAATGAGTTCCTCAAGCTCATTCGATGGATGCAGCAGACCTGCATCACTAAGAATGGGGCTTCTCCCCAAGTCATCCAACAAGGACTTCCCACCATCATTTAGATCATCAAGCATAAGCTCGGTCATAGGTGGGTCCTTGTTAGAGTCAATATGAAGCTCAAATGGCTCAATGGCCATGGGACATGAGGTAGAGACACCTTCTGGTATAGGCATATGATGAGGTGTCTCACTCTCACTAGTACTCTCAACTGAAACATGCAACGAACACTCCTTTTGGACATTTATGTTCGATGCCAGCTCACTCTGTTGCATTGCAAAGACAGGCAACGAGTTTTTGCTGGCCCCACAAACATTCTCAATGGGTTGCATTGGGGTTAGGGGTGTTCGTTGTTTTTGTGGTGCTTTCTCCAATTGGCGGATGAGATTTAGATTTAAGGGTTGATCCATGGGCTCTTGTTGCCTACCAGAGTTGAACACATGAAACTCAGCAATTATGTTCCCGAATGAGAGCTTCATGAGACCATTTCTACAATTAATTAAGGCGTTGGAAGTTGCCAGAAATGGTCTACCCAAAATCAAAGGTATTTGAGAGTGGGTGTTCGCAACAGGATTGGTATCGAGGGCAACAAAATTGACTGGAAATATAAAATCTCCAACTTTGATAAGCACATCCTCGATAATCCCCTTTGGAATACGAATGGATCTATCCGCCAATTGGAGGGTGATCTTAGTTGGTTTCAATTCTCCCAAGTTCAACTGTTGATAAACAAAAAATGGGAGGAGGTTCACCACTGATCCTAAATCAAGCAATACATTGCTCATTCTAGTGTCCCCTATTGTACAACTGAATAGTAGGACACCCAGTGTAACGCCCCCCGATCTCGTGGGTACGCACACTGGGAACCAACTCAAGTGTCGTGATCAGAGACCTCCGCGACGACCGAAGGAGTTACAAAAGACAGACCAAACGACGACTCGACAATGCGTAGAGAGATCATACATGGATAGACTAACATAAAACATAACTGAAAAGTGTGAGATTATCCATATATGGTAACAAGGTCAAATACATTACATCGAGTTCAAAAGGGAGATACATCATAAATAATGCGGAAGCAAAAGAGAAACTGAAAAATCTGGTCGACGTGCCCCTCGTGTACAGAATCTTCGACTACTCGTCCAGTCTGCCGTGTGGAAACCTAAGTACCTGCAAGCACCGCATTAACAAATGCGTGAGTTTTCAATGAAGAAAACTCAGTATGCTCCTGGCCCAATCAGAGTTATATGGAAGAATGCATGCAATCTATCAAAGACAAAAGCATCCCAAAACAGAAACAGAAAAGCACATAATGCATCAAAAGGCTACAACCCCAACAGTCGTGCCAATCGGGTAACACCCGCAGAAATCCCTCCAAGGGAGCCAGAATACCAACCATGCTGGTCAGAACATAACAAAAAGCATCAAATGCGACAGAAGGCTACGACTCCAATAAGTCATGTCGGTCGGGCGCACCCGAACCATTCCTCGAAAGGAACCAGAACACCAGCCTCGCTGGTCAAAGGCGGTCACTCGACAGTGACCCACCGCTCGGCACAAAGCGGTGCGCCGGATAAGTGTCCCAATTCGCGGGAAGTGACCTACATGGTGCCATCGCGAACTTGGGAACACCTACCCTGAGACAGAATGGCAGCGCGCCTGCCCAGGACTTATCTTAGGCCTGGCCTCCCAACGTGAAGGTCTTATGCGAATGGCCTCCAGAACTAGAGGACCCACTCGTGGCCCGTCGGCCCAGAAAACGGAATGTGCCCAGTATTATTAATCGGATTAAATGCAATGCAAGCTACTTAAGCATCTAAAATCTAATGCATCTACAGTGTATGGAACAAGCTCAAGGAGGAGTATCCGGATACCCTCCTAGCAGCCCTGAACCAACTCGGAAATCAGACATACCAATCAGGAATCAACCCACACTCACAATAGCAAGCAATCATAACTAGATCGACAATCAAGATAACAACTAATCGAGTCATCTACAGGTCATGATAAGGATGTTATAAGGTCTGAAATCCTATGCGTCATACATATCCACAACAACATACTTCATATCAGAAACATACATACGAAATAAGTAATAGAACATGCACCATAGAAGGAGGTATCATAAACCAACATCACAAGCTATCGATATCATGCATCATGGATTTCAGAACATGTGTATATGATAGGAACTTAGTATTCCAGACTAGATCAGAGATTATATGAATCAAATCATGAGACAATGCATGAACATATGGTCTGAAACCAGCATATAATTTATAGGAGAACATCAGGATATAATCCGAAAGCAATGCTAGCACTTATGATATAAAATTTGCAAACCCCTTATGGAATATGGTCTGAACATAGACCTCAACTAACGCATGATTATGTGACTTATGATCAGCGTAAAATCATGGAACATTATGTGAATGAAATCGAGAAGTAATGCAAGCATTCATGACCTAAAATCAGAAATCAAGGCATGGGATATGGTCTGAACATAGTCACGATTTATAGCATGGATACCCGATCTATATCAGCCACTATGTCATGAAACACATCTGACTATCGTCACTAAGTAACACACAAATATATGTCTTATAACCAGCAGCATGTCATGGGAGAATCTCCTGATAATGGCCACCCAACCGTGCAAGACATATGATTAAACAAAAACAGAACGATTCATGCAATGTTCTTTGGACAAACAGCTAGATCACACATAGATCTAAGATCTGAAATCAGAGGCAATTCACGAGACTAATAACATAACAAGTCACAAGTTCATGCTAGAAAGAGATCTCACAAATCAGTGATGCATAAAGGAGAGGGAGCATGCTCCAGCAAAATAAACATGAAACAGATCCCATGAGATTTCGAGATCAACCACAAAAGTAGGGTTGCACCTCACGCAAGGTGCATGCAACAACCCTACCCAACCGTCTCCCTGCAGCCCAGCCTCCTCCCTACGAACTTCTCCATCAAACCATCATGCAAAACATGGAGTGGAGGGCGTGCAAGGAGAAGGAAAAACGTGGTCCGCCACTGAAGATCCGAGTTGCACCACAGCTCACCCAATCGGTAGAACTCTACTTGTGCAAACCGTGATCCTCATGACCGACCAGCCACTGGTGTTGTGCAGAACTAAGCCCAACACCCACCCCCAGCTCCTAATCCAAAGGCTAGAGGCATACCTGAGCAGCAAGGAGGCACCTAAGCTGGCCGGAGATCTGCTGAAGTTCGCCTAGCTGCACACAAGGAAGTCTTTTGCTTCTTCTTCAATAGCTGCCGGATGTCCACCAGCAGGAAACCAGAAATGATGGTGGTGGTGGTGGTAAGAGTTTGTGGCGTGGAAGGGAGGAGAGGAGGTTGAGGTCGGCTGGTGTAGGGTTTCTCTAGTTTATGTTTCAAGAAACATGCACAAAAGGCAGTAGATCAATCTCCTTGAAGGCCCCATCAAAACTTTCCATAATGCACACAATTCAAATTTGCAAGGATTCTATGAGATCATCTCCTGGTGACGTGGCAACCAGGCCACCTCACCCACATGCCAGCCCACAACATCCAATCCGAGCTCAACTAAAACCAAGCCCACATACACACACGGTTTGCACCCGATCGGCCCGATTAAGCCCCCGATTGCAAAAACCGCCCGATGGGTCGCACCAGACCACAAACCACATAAACTCGCCCCAAAAGGAAACTTTATCATGCCCGGGCATGAAGCCACAACACACACCAAGTATGCCAAGAAGACCCCAAAATGACTAGAAGGATGAATAAAACTTTAATAATGTGGCAGGGGAGTGGGTCTTACACCCAGGGTCCTTGTATTTTGTGTAGGCGGGATTGGACAAAAGTGAGCTTACATTTGCAGCCAAGAATAATTTCTTAGGAACATTGGTCTTCCTCTTGATTGTGCAGAGATCCTTCAACACATTGGCATGTTGAGGTATTTGTTGGATGACATCCAACAAGGGGATTTTAACCTTAACTTGCTTAAACACCTCTAATATCTTGTCCATTGTGTCACTCTGCTTTTTGGTTAACCTACTTGGATAAGGAGCTTTTGGCAGGTAGGTCTTCCACAGTGCTGAGAATGAAGCCTTGGTGTATTACCCTCACCCTCAGCCTCTTCTTCACCACCATTCCCACTGAGGGGCTGCATAGATGGTGGTGGTGGCAAGGAAATGTGATTGTCAACCTGTTTTCCATTCCTTAAGGTCACAATGGAATTGACATGGTGAACACGTTCCTCCATATGGTTCACTTGCCTCCCCCGCGGTACCACATTTTCATTTTGCATGTGTTGTTGCTGGTACATGCGGGGGTTAGCCTCAGGCTAGCTAGGCAAAAACTCTCTGTCTCTTTCATGTACAGACTGAGCCAATTGGCCCATCTGAAGCTCTAGAGATTTGATGGTCTGCTGATTTGAAGTGAGAACTTCACTTGTGGATGACATAAAAAATTTCACTGAGTTCTCAAGTCCACGAGTCAAGTTCTCAAGCAAATTAAAACGGGTTTCAAAGTTGTTAGAATTTGGGAAACCTGGTGGATTGGTGCTTGGAACTTGGGGTTGCTGATATGAATGAGCATGCATGGGAGGTTGGTGTGGTTGATTAGGTGGTCGAGAGGAGGTTGAAGGACCACCCAGGGCATTATTTTGGTTCCATGAAAAATTGGGGTGGTTCCTCCATCCAGGATTATAAGATGATGAGTATGGGTCAGTCCTAGCTCTGTCAGAGATGGTGTTGACATGTTCCATCTCAGGAGGAATGGACGCACACTCGCTTTCTACATGACCTATCCTACCACATGAACGACTGGGAACTCGACCAGATGTGGACATGTGAGGTGCACTTTGTGGGTTTTGGAGCTCAATCGAATCCATACGCCGCATTAAGGCCGCCCTGCGTGCCTCGGTGGCCGTAGTGGTATCGATAGCAAATGTGGTACCCGATCTAGTCGAGTTTGCATTCGCGATCCTCGCTCCTATACTAGATGATGCAGGTGCTTCCCTTACACTCTCCCATTGCATTGTTTTCTCAGCAATGTCTTCTAGGAAAGCCCATGCCTCCCTTTCTTTCCCAAGATCTCTCCTTGAAACATGAACTCAAAGAGCATTCGGGACGGGATGTGAAGACCCTCGTAAACAATCTGTCAAAGATGCCACAACTTATTGCCATGGTGAGGGCATGAGGATAGTAGCTCCTTGAACCTCTCTAGATATTCATGAAATGTTTCGGTCTCAAGTTGATAGAACGAATTGATTTCATTCCTTAATTTTTGAGTCCGATGATTTGGGAAGTACTTCTTGAGGAATGCAGATTGAAACTCATCCCAAGTCCTAAAGGAATTCGCTTGGTTGCTGTACAACCACTTCTTGGCGTCATCCTTCAACGCAAAGGGGACAAGCCTAAGATGGATGGAGTCTGTGCTAAGTTGTTGCAGCTTGAACATAGCACAGACCTCCTCAAATTCCCTGAGAAAGATATAGGGGTCACCTTTCCCAGTGAAGTGAGAGAGCATGGAAATAAACTGAGGCTTAACCTCAAAATGGTTCCCATTTGCCTCTGGCAATACGATACACGAGGGTAGAGCTGTAATGCTCGGGTAGCATCGATCACGGAGAGGTATGGGAGCGACAACTGGATGCACAGGTCGAAAAGGTGGGTCCAGCAACTGCTCCTCCTCACGGAAATTAGCAGCCATTGAACCCAGACTGTGCGCGACACGAGAGGAGGAAGGCGTCGAGAAATCTATTACCGAAGCCGGATTGACAATGCTCCTCGTCAAACGACCCCTCTCGTCTCGTGCCCACGAAGGATGCACAAAGGTGCACACACGCAAACCAAAACTTTTTTTAACAAAGAATGTGCATAGAGGAGAAGACGGGGGGAACACAGGAGAGAAAGAATTACTCAGGAGAGAAGGGAAGAAGTCCTTATAGGTAGAAGCACACTAGGAAACAAGGCTCAACCAATCCTAAGGTCGCTATAGGTCCTTACAGCTAGACGACTCCTAACTACGAGGTCACACGGCCTCAACACGCCTCACCTCCCTACGACGAGAACCACAAAGCCCAGCAAGTGAGCCAAGATCCGGGGATCTCGTCTCTCCTATTATCGACAAAGTGGGCAACGCCGATCAGGTCATGACGGTCGGGACCGGATCACTCTCCTAATGCGCCCGAAGTCCTTAGGGCCAATGTCTACTTGATTTTAAAATTAGGCTCTTGATTAGTATGGTTTTTGGGGCGAAGGAAAGGGTGATGAAATCCCCCACCTTATCGGGACAGTCCCTCCATAGTAGCATTTTGGTGTCCTAATCTAGCAATCAACTCTCCAAACAAACGCTCAACTCACACTTGTTTCAATGCACTTCCTACTAACTAATGCATGTTCATACGAAATGCATGAATGAGAGTAGAAGGTGCGTACCTCACGCCAGCACTCAGCAACTGAAAATAAAGCTAAAATGAAAGACAATCTATATGCCTAAGTCACATACATGACGCATGACCTAAACAAAAAGAATGCCTAATCTTTTGATTTGGGTTTTAGGGTCCAAGTTGCTTAAAGGAGGTTTGATTATTGATCTGGGAACAAAACTATCAGTCAAAACATGCCAAATCAAGTCCCAGATCAGTACATAAATTATGTAAACACGCCACAGAAATACGAGAGTAAAATGAGCTCACCAGACCGCCAATTGGCGGTCTTAGGCCGCTAATTGGCGGTCTACAGTGCCCAAAATGCCTCCAAATTTCTCCAGGTGTTCCTCCTGGCGACTCCAAATCTCCTGAAACAAAGAAAAACTACAAAACACAAATTAAATCCACTCAAATCGTCCAAACAAGAGTCTGGACTGGCAACTCCCTGGCAACGGCGCCAAAAACTTGTTGAACGTTTTAATTAAACCACAAGTGCACGGCCGCGTTGAAGCGGTGGCAAATACGAGTCGTCCTCAGGGAGGTGAGCAGTTTCTCGTTAGTACGAAATCAAGTGGCGAAAAAATGGAGAAGAGAGTTAATTATGCTACTCTACGCTACACTACACTACGAAATACGAAATGCAAAAGAGAGCAACAAACGATTAAATAAAACTTAACTAAGAACAAAAGAAGAGTGCTGGAATTCAGAAGTAGAAGAACCCCTACGGGGTGGAGTGAGTGCACACATGCAAAGAGGTGGGTGTTGAACACATTCTTTAAGCAAAAATCAAGGTGGTGTTATGATGCATAGGAAGTGTCTAAATGTTATGGCCAAACCTATCAATCTATTCACCAACCTAGTTGATTAACATTTACATATACAAGATGTTTATTTCAGAACCTAAACAAGCATGAGAGGTGTCTAATCATTTTGGCAAAACTCATCAAGTTATAAATTCTATCCTAAACAAGCAAGCATGCATTCATGTTTTATCAAGACATTGCAAATAAAGCATTCATTCCATTCTCTAATGCATGTATGAACATCTACTCCACCCCCCAAAGGGGATGGAACTACTCACTACACATTACACTAATTTAAACTATGCAAGGAAAGCATATTAACTAAGCTACTAAAACTAATGAAAAGAAATTAAACAAAGTAAAACAAGAAATATGAAACAAAGTAAAACAAGCAAAATGAAACTACTAACATAACAAAGAAACTTTTATTAAAAAATGACTCACATTTCAAGTAGAATCCTCCTACTTTAGTGTGTGCTTCAAGGCCTCACTTTTAGTAGGAAGAATAGCCACTCAAAATATGGAGTGATTACATTAGAAGGTAAAGAGTTCTATTTATAGCCAAAGAAAAATGCAATCCGAGACAATCCCCCAATGTGGGACTAAACAAATACCAGAAATGGACTAAATAAACACTAATACGCGACCCACCAAAATTGTAGCGGAGTTGGGCCAAAACAGACCGCCTATTAGCGGTCTTGGACCGCCAATTGGCGGTCTATATGGTTCGGATCTCGCTAAGTTTTCTTCTCGGCTTTTTTGGATGTCTTTGGTGATCTTTGATGCATCTACTTTGCTTGTTGGAGCTTCGACGCGACTCGAATTGCCAAAATACTCCCCTTGATGGTGTGGAGTATTTTGTTTTGCTCTTTGGTCCTTCGGTCTTACGTTCAGGTCCTTCTCTCTTGCATCTTAGTCCCCAGATCTCACAATTCAGTCCTTTTTCCAAGCTTTTGGGTCCTTTTATGCTTCATCTCATCAAACCTATTTATTTCTGAAATTCAAACATAAAACTCGTAACATAGCATTGTTTATGTGAAACATAATGGATATAAGGTGCAAATAGGAGCATGAAATGATGTCGATCAATTTGAGTCTTCTTTATCTTCAAGTAAAGAGAATTGCCAATTTGAGTCTTCTTTATCTTTATCAATTTGAGTCTTCTTTATCAAACTTCCTTATACTAACGTACACGAATTTTTTTACTCACCTGAGTTAGGATGGACTCATTTATTTATTTGAATATTGAAATCCTATGATTACTCTCCCCAAAGGGAAAATCAGGGTGCATCCGAACGACTAGATAAGACCTAAAGTCGATGTACTAGATATCCTATTGCATCATCTTTAGGTCTATTTTCGGAGCTTCCTTTTACTTTGCCTGTCAACGGTTTTGCACATGATAAACACACGCAAAACACACAAACATTTTTCTTTCTCAAACACATGAAGCTTTTGAAAGAAATGGAAAATTTAAAGCACTAGACAGGCAAAAGAAAGCAAGTCACCCAAGGATCATGGTATAACAGATATATCAGTGTAAATTGCAGCACACTATCATGACCCTAACAATGCAAACAAAAGTAAACAAAATAAAATACAAGAAAAGACTCGACTATATACACACGTAAATCAACCCCTGTACTTCATGCATGGTCCTCAATTATTGGGTATATGATACTACATGGGTTTATGCATGAAAAAGAAAACATCAAACCAACATGAGGAGCAAAAGGAAGTTCATGGTTATGTGGATGGACATACCCGAATTTCTGAAA
The DNA here is from genome assembly GCA_963682175.1 of Triglochin maritima. NCBI lineage: Eukaryota > Viridiplantae > Streptophyta > Magnoliopsida > Alismatales > Juncaginaceae > Triglochin > Triglochin maritima. The sequence continues at coordinate 18,548,740 of OY821785.1, forward strand.
ACCTGCGAGATACGTAAGAAGGGAGACAAATACGTGAAACAAATGAGCCCAAATACACTAGAATTGGGGCCAACAACAACCAATGCTCACTTGTGGAGTCTTTTGTTCTCTATTTTTTTCTTCTTTTTTTTAATGTTTTTTTGTTATAAACAAGATATAGACATCTACAAAGATATTCTCATAATCAATTGATCAAAGAACATCGAAAGAGAACAACTAGTCATGAAGACCAGAGATATGACGTGATTTGCCCGCTTCTTTGGTACCTGAGGTATCATGAGGGGTGAAATGTCGAAACTGAAGGACTCGAACCACTCAAGATATTTGTTGGGTGTAGGCAATATGATTGATTGGTGTTGCGTTGCCTCACTAGGGGTTAGATGCTCGTCGAACAAAACCCTCCAACTAATAGGCAGTTGCATCAGAATGAGTTCCTCAGGCTCATTCATGTGATGTGACACACCTGTCTCACTATGTATGAGGCTTCTCCCCAAGTCATCTACCAAGGACCACCCAACCTCCTTTATATTGTCAATCATAAGTACGGTCGCTGGTCGGTTCTTGTTGGAGTCAAGATGAAGCTCATGAGGCTCAACGGCCAAGGGACGTGCGGTACAGACAACTTCTGGTATGGGCATATGATGAGGTGTGTTCCCCACCCTAACAGTCTCAACTAAATTATCCAACAAGCATTACCTTTGTGTATTTATGTTTGATACCAGCACACTCTATTGCACCGCAAAGATAGCCATTGAGTTTTCACTGGGCACACAAACATTATCAATGGGTTGTGTTGGTGTTGGGGGTGTTTGTTGATTTTGCGGTGCTATCTCTAATTGGCGAATGAGGTTGAGATTTAAAAGTTGGTACAAGGGCTCATGTTGCTTACCAGAGTTGAACACATAAAAATCGGCACTCATGTTACCGAATGAAACCTTCATGAGACCATTTCAACAATTAATTTAGGCATTTAAGGTTGCCAACAATGGTCTACCGAAAATCAAAGGTATTTGAGAGTCGGTGTTCGCAACAGGGTTGGTATCGATCATGACAAAATCCTTTGGAAATATAAAATCTCCCACTTTTATGAGCACGTCCTCCATAATCCCCTTTGGGACACGAATGGATCTATCCGCCAATTGCAGGGTGATCGTAGTTGGTTTCAATTCTCTCAACTTCAAGTTTTAATAAATAGAAGATGGGAGGAGGTTGTTCGCTGATCCTAAATCAAGTAATACCTTACTCATGTTAGTGTCCCCTATCAGACACTGAATAGTAGGACACACAGGGTCCTTATACTTTGTGTATGTGGGATTTTACAAAAGTGAGCTCACACTCGCAGCTAAGAATGCTTTCTTAGGAACATTGGTCTTCCTCTTGGTTGTGCATAGATCTTTCAACACTTTTGCATATTGAGATATTTGTTGGATGACATCCAACAAGGGGATGTTAACATTCACTTGTTTGAAGACCTCTAATATCTTATCCATTGTGTCACTATGCTCTTTGGCTAACCTACTAGGATAGGGAGATTTTGCCATGTAGGTTTTCTGCAGTACCTAACAAGGAGGAGTTGGTGTATTACCCTCGCCCTCAGTCTCTTTCTCACCATCATTCCCACCAAGGGGCAGCACAGATGGTGGTGGTGGCAAGGAAATGTGATTGTCGACATGCTTTCCATTCCTTAAGCTTACAATGACATTGATATGGTGAACAAAGTCCTCCACATGGTTCACTTGCCTCCCCTGAGGTACCGAACTCTCATTTTACCTTTGTGGTTGGTGGTACATGTGGGGATTCACCCCGGGTTGACTCGGTAACTGACCATTCCCGCGTTCATGGAGCAAATGGGCCAAATGGCTGACTTGCACTTCCAATGCTTTGATCGAATTGTTGTTGGCCGCAAGCAGGGTTTACGTGCTCTACATGAACGCTTTGAAGGTTTGTTCAAGAGTAGAGTCCTTGGGTCAACCCGTTGAGGTGGAGTCCTTTGGCGCAAACAATCCACCACTGGGAGATTTTTATCCACCACTGGCGGATCATTTTGGTCCAATTGGTCCCCCATTTCTCCCGTGGCTCGGACTTCATTAATTGGGTGCACCAGACTATAAAGAAAGTTATGACAACCGTCAAATTGCTCCCAGATTCATCCAAACCCTTATTTCTTCTATAAATACCGTTGTAATCCCTCCTCTCAACCTCTTCTTCCTCCTTCCCCCATTAGAGTAGGTTTTAGTTTCCTATTTTACTAGTGTAAAAAAGTGGGTTGGAGAGGAGCAAACTTTGTATTTTTATTTCTTAATCTAGTTTTGTTCGTGTTCGTTATGTTGATGTTTTCCTTTGATGCAATTGCTTTTATGTTGTTGTTTGCTTAATCTTCTTTTCTTGATTTGTATTATAGGTTAATGTTATTTTTTTGGTTTCTTTAGGTTAGAGATGAGTAGAGAGTAGTCCATCCCCATTGGGGGTTGAGAAGAAAGTGTTGTGATTATGTGATGTATTAGTGTGTGTGTGTTAATCCCTCATTTCAACCTCACATGAGTTCCATAACCATCTAATGAGATTTTCACTCTTATCTTTGATGTGCTAATTCTCTTGAGTGAATCTTAGCACATGCTTTGATTAGTGGACCTATTTTATGGGGAACGATGAGGTGAGGATAATGATGGAGTGGAAGAAGGTAACATGACATGTGGTAGCATGTGCTCTTGTTGGTCTCACCTTAATGAATGTACGTTTTAATGATTGTGTAAATCCTATTTCATGTGGAGACATAGTGAGGTTTTGTCTTTATGAATGAGTTCATTTAGCTTCATTTCAATTATTGTCTTGTATGTTTTAATGATAATGTTTTCTCTTATTTCATGTGGAGGCAAAGTTGGATTTGGTTTTATGGTTTTCATGTACTACATGTTGTGACGAACACAAATGAACACACACACACATACACATATTTTCGTATTCGATTTCTCTCTACCCCCTAAGTGGTTTAGTTTTTATTGTGTTGTTTTCCTATTTCCTATGTGTCGTGGTGTAATTCCGATCACATCTCCCTCTCCTTTTCCCCAATCGAGTATGGTGGATCCCGACTCGCACGCGCTCCTTGTGGACTCTACTCGTACTTTCCACCGCTTCAACGTGGTCGTGCACTTGCGGTATTATTGTAGGATTTCTAGTTTAATTGTACATATATATTTTCGAAAGTTTTATGCACAACAAGGATCAATTATAATTTTCTATGATTTGTATCATGCATGCATCGGTTTGTTTCAATAACTAGTTTCAAAACTTTATTAAAACAAACATGGCACTCCGAAATTCTTACCTAGAAGTTCTCTAAAACTTCTTGATGATCCAGAGACATTGAGGATGCTTGTTGCTGCGCCGGATGCCTCCGAGAATTCACCAAACTCTAAACAAGATTGGAGAGAGAAGAGCTAGCCTCTCAATCCCCAATAGGGTTTAGAATCCAATTACTAACCCCTATTTAGTTCCCTTGAGAAGAAGATCTCTGAAAACTAAAACTAAACTCAAGAATTAAGGTGAAATTCGTGGAGAATTATGGAGAGAGAAGTTTGCATAAGAAGATAATTAATTAATTAATGAGGTAATGAGATAAACTTGTACTTATAAGTTCTCTCCAAATTACCTATTCATGTGGAACCTCTTGCCCATGATTTCATGCAAAGTTCCATCTAACCATCGATTATTTGCTAACAAATAATTTTAGCCACGAATTAAATCAATTATGGACCAATTCCATGCATGATCTAGTCAATTCTTAAATTAATTCTGCAGAAACCGTCGGGACCGGTCGACCGTCTAGAGGTTCGGTCGATCGTTCGAACCAAATTTCGGTCGACCGTACGACATTCGGTCTACCGTTTGCAACAATAAAATATTTCATGGCTAGGGTTGAGGAGTGGTTTTTGTTTCAAGCCACCAAGAGAAAAGGCAACAAATGAATGCCAATAATTCGCTTTCAAGACTTGCCAAAAACCATGCAATTCAAAAGTGTGCAAATAAAATCAGATCTCTTCCTAGATGACTAGAATGCCACATCACCCCCCCCCCCCCAGCACACACAACCCTACACATGACACCCCAAGGCAAGAGCCGAATTTCACATGCAACCATCATCCGACCCACCAGATAGAGTAAATCGATTGCAAACTTACCCGATGAGTCGCACCTGCCTACGAGTCAAGTTTACTCGCCCAAAAAGGAAACTTTTCCCCAGAGGGAATCTCTCCCCAAACACAACCAAAATCACACGAAGTATACAACAACATAAAGATGATCCATAATCAAGCATAAGATAAAAAAGACCTAATAGTGTCACAGGCGAGCGAGTCTTACACCTTCTCATTCCTTTCTTCTGTCGCCCCCTTTGTCCATCTCTTATTTCCTCACTTCATGTACTTCTCTCTCTATGACTCTCATTCTCTTGCTCTCTTCTCCTTCCCTCTTACACTCTCACTTTCCCATTCCACTTCTCGTTCCATTTTCTACTTACTCTCTCTCTCTTTCCTTCCTCTCCTTCTCCTTCCCCTGATCTTTCTCAGTCCTCTCTCCCTCTCTCCTTCTTATCTTTCCTTCTCATTCTCTATCTTTCGTTCTCGTTCCCGTTCTCTTTATCCCCTCTTCCAAGTCTCTCCCTTTACTTTTACTTGTCCTTTTCACTCACCTTCTCCATCTCCTTCTTGTCCATTTCTCTATCCTTCTCTCTCTCCCTCGATGGCCGACGCATATTCAACTAGAAACGACGTTGGCTATGGGGATAACCAACGTGTATTCCCATAGAATAGACATCAACCTTCTGTGACCGACGTCTAGGTATAGACGACTGATTGAATCAATTTAAATACTACAAGTGCATGGCCACGATGAAGTGGTAGTAAACACGGGTCAAGTCCACAAGGAGGTGTATCAACTCTTGTTCTTCAGAAGTCAAGTAGAAAATAAGAGCAGAAGAAGTTTGATTACACTAAACTAAGCTACACTAAACTATCAATTAACAACAAGAAAGATGGAAGCACAAGACAAACACGAAACTATACTAGGAACTAACAAACTAGAAAGATGAAATTCAGTAATGAAAACCCCTAAGAGGTGGAGTGTTTGTGCACATGTGATAAGGTGTCAAATGATGCATTCAATAAGGTACAAGTGTAGGTTGTGTTTTCATGCATAGGAAATACCTAATGGTTGTGGCAAAACCAATCATTCAAATCACTAACCTTGTTGATTAACATGAGCACAAACAAGTTGGCTATTAAGAACCTAAACAAGCATGGGAAGTACCAAATGGTTATGGCAAAACCCATCAAGGGTAGTTTTCTCTTATGAACAAACAAGCATACATTCACATTGATCACATATTGCAAAAGATAGCATTCATCCGATTCTTCATTACATGTATAAACATCATCTCCACCCCCAAACTGGGATCGAACTACACACTACACATTTAGCTAACAATTATACAAAGGAAGCAAGACATTCTAACTAGTTCTACTAAGATTAGTAAAACGAAACTATGCTAAACATTCAAGCATTAAAAGAGGCAACATCAAAACAAAACTAGGAAGAACTATTTTATTTACATGAGTCACATTACAAGTAGCATTCTTCTCCACTTGAGTTTTGCCCCAATGCTTACTTCAAGTAGACAGAATGGCCACCAAGCAATGGGTAGTTTACAATGGAGGAAGAAAATCTATTTATATACATGAAAAGGGAAACTAAGGACAATCCCCCAGTGTGGGACTAATGAGAATGCTCAGAATAGACATAAACACGTAACCCATATTCGCGCCAAATCATGCCGGATTCTAAGAAAAATGGACCACGAATTGGCGGTCTTCGCCGCCAATTGGTGGTCACTTTTTCTCAGATCAGACCAATTTTCGAACATATTCTTTAGTGCTTGAATTCTTCACGTGGGGTGCACTCGAATCAATTATTAGAGTCTGGGCCCGAATCTAAATGCTAAAACACTCCTCAAGATGGTGTGGAATTACCAGTTTGCTATTTGGTCCCTCAGGAGTTACGTCCAGGTCCTTCCCTTTTGCAAATGTGTCTTTGTATTTGACTGAGAGGTCAATTTCACTTCATTTACGTCTTTTCTTCTTACGTTTCAGTCATTTTTCTCTTCCCCTCTCTTCTTTATTACCTAATACCTGAAATATAATAACAAACACTCGAGTAGTTCAATGTTGTTGTAAAATTAAGGATATATAACATGAATATGATACCTGATATATCACTAATCAAATACCCCCACACGTACCTTTTGCTAGTCCCGAGGAAATCAAAGAAAGAGCAAAAATGAAGGAAAGGAAAAAACATTTGAAAAACGGGAATATCCTAACTCCCTTTCGTAGGAATCACGGTTGCACTTAGCACGTGCAACAAGCCGTTAAGCCTCCTTGTCGCAAAGGAGGAGTTGTGTCTCTTAAGGGTTTCAGCTGATATACCCACAAAATCCGAACAATGATGCATTACTCAAACAAGAAACATGACTCGGTGGACCTACTTTTCTTGATCCTTGGACATGGTAATCCTACACCTAGCGTAGTGTTTCCAGTCCACACACCTAGCCTAGTGAACCATTCGTGCAAGTTAATTAAGGACTTAAGTGAAAGACATGAGCAATCTTAACATCCTCAACTGATACAATGTGCAAAGTCCATTAAGGTTCTTCTTTGTAATCCTTTTATTTTCGTTTTTTTTTAGTTCTTTTTTTAATATTTTTAAACTAATTGGTGTTTAATTCTCACAAGGTCGGGTTTTGTGCATCTTTTCCTATGTGGACTTACCCTATCATGCACATCGTCCCCCAAATCTCAACATGGGGCGATCCCTACTACCCGTGTAACGGGAGTTCGGTTGGTGCATACCAAGCTAGATGACTTGAAAGGACCAGGCATCAAGTGCCCACGGACCTAGTTTCCTGAGTGATCGGAGCCGTGTGAGAAGCGAGAACACCTTAATCACTTATTTTTTATCTACACATGATCCAAAACCCCGACACTTAAGGTTTCACAATAGGAGTTTAAGGGTTCTTGACTACGACGAACTTCCATTTAGTAACAGACACGAATTATTCGACTCACTAGGTACAGGGTGGACTTCTTTATTCATTTAAGTACCGAAATCCTATAATTACGTTCCTCCCGAGGGAAAACCGGGGTGCATCCTTACGACTACATAAGACCTAAAGCGTACGTACTAGATATCCTAATGCATCATGTTCAACTCAATTCTGGGTGTTTCCTTTTTACTTTGCCTCTCAACGGTTTGCCCGTGCTAAGCACACGCAAAGCCCACAAAACATTTTATTTCACTAACACATGAAATTTTTGAAAGACATGGAACTTTTAAAGCACTAGGAAAGCAAAACAAGGCAAGTCACCTAAGGATCAGGGTATAGTAGTTATATCAATGTAAATTGCAGCACACTATCATTACCCTAACAAGGCAAACAAAAGAACCCAACAGAAAACAAAATAAAAGAAGTGACTATATATACACGTAAAACACCCCCCACACACACTTACTTCATGCATTGTCCTCAATGAATATAAGAATGACACTACATAGATTTATACATGAAAAATAATAGATGTCACCAACGTGAAATGCAAAAGGAAGGTCATGGTTATGTAGTTGGACATAAACCTGAATTCCCCTCAAAATTTGTGAGATACGTAAGAGGGGAGACAAATACATGAAACAAATAAGGCCCAAATATACAAGGGTGGGAGCCCACAACATTCGATGCTCACTAAAAAAAAATTTAATCATAATTATGTACAAAAATAAGTTCCCATCGTCATTTGTCAAAGGACATCAAAGGGGAGCCACAAGAGTGAGTCAATGCACTTGGAATGGGAACTTGACACCACATGGGGCCAAAATACTCATGTGTGGGGCCCCCTCACAAAGTGTACAAGAAATTAGGAGAGATTCATGAATTAGACTTAGACGTAAAGGCGTCTCATTCAAAAGATCAAACTAAAAGAGCTCAAACCTCCCAAGAATTTGGGAATAATTAAGCAACGGAAGAAGAGTTTCTACTGTTACGGTGTTGAAGTTATGATGGCCAATCCAAACCCTCCAACAAAAAGGCTGGTGCGCCGAAACGAGGCCAACAACCTCATTATCCGTGCTGAACGCACCAGTCGAATAGAAAGTAGGTCTCTTACCCAAGGTATCCTGTAAGGAACTCCCAATACCCTCATTGGCAATGTAGTTGTTTGGAGGGTTTCTTTTAAGTAATCATGTTTCTGGTCAACATTGAAGTTCAAATTTTGATTGTTACAGTTTGTAGGTTGGGTGTTAATAGGATGACAATTAGTCTCCCAGATATCTAGCGGTCTGGGTCGCTTTAAATGCTCCAAACTTTGTCCTGCATCTTCCCAGTGCACTTCAAATATCCTGAAATCAACAAAAACTAAAACAAAAGAACAAATGCACTCCAATCGTCCAAACCATAGCTTGGACAGAGTACCTCCCCGGCAACAACGCCAAAAACTTGATTGAGTCATTTTAAATACGTCAAGTGCATGGCCACGATGAAGTGGTGGTAAGTACAGGTCGAGTCCTCGGGGAGGTGTGTATCCTCTAGTTTTTCAGAAGTCAAGTGGAAAATAAGAGCAGAAGAAGTTTGATTACACTAAACTAAGCTACACTAAACTAGCAATTAACAACAAGAAAGATGGAAGCACAAGACAAACGCGAAACTAGACTAGGAACTAACAAACTAGAAAGATGAAATTCAATAATGAAAACCCCTAAGAGGTGGAGTGTGTGTGCACATGTGATAAGGTGGCAAATAATGCATTCAATAAGGTACAAGTGTAGGTTGTGTTTTCATGCATAGGAAATACCTAATGGCTGTGGCAAAACCTATCATTCCAATCACTAACCTAGGTGATTAACATTAGCATAAACAAGTTGGTTATTAAGAACCTAAACAAGCATGGAGAGTAAGTAATGGTTACGGCAAAACCCATCAAGGGTAGTTTTCTTTTATTAACAAATAAGCTTACATTCATATTCATCACATATTGCAAAAGATTGCATTCATCCAATTCTTCATTACATGTATAAACATCATCTCCACCCCAACCGGGGATCGAACTTCACACTACACATTTAGCTAACTATTATACTAAAGCAAGACATTCTAACTAGTTCTACTAACATCAGGAAAATGAAACTAAGCTAAACATTCAAGCATTAAAAGAGGCAACATCAAAACAAAACTAGGAAGAACTATTTTATTTACATGAGTCACATTACAAGTAGCATTCTTCTTTACTTGAGTTTTCTCCAATGCTTACTCCAAGTAGAGAGAGTGGCCACCAAGCAATGGGTAGTTTACAATGGAGGAAGAAGAGCTCTATTTATATACATCAAAAGGGCAACTAAGGACAATCCCCCAGTGTGGGACTAATGTGACTGCCCAGAATAGACATAAACATGTAACCCATATTTGCGTAAAATCATGCCAGATTCTGAGAAAAAGGGACCACGAATTGGCGGTCTTCGCCGCCAATTGGTGGTCACTTTTGATCAGCTCGGACCCATTTTCGGATATATTCTTTAGTGCTTAAATTCTTCACGTGGGGTGCACTCGGATCGGTTATTAGAGTCTTGGCCCTAATCTAAATGCCAAAACACTTGTCAAGATGGTGTGGAGTTTCTCGGTTTGCTATTTGGTCCCTCGTGGCTTACGTCCAGGTCCTTCCCACTTTCATATGGGTCTTTGTATTTGACCGAAAGGTCCATTTCGCTTAATTTACGTCTTTTCTTCTGACATTTCAGTCCTTTTTCTCTTCCCCTCTCTTCTTTATTACCTAATACCTGAAATATAATAACAAACACTCGAGTAGCACACTGTTGTTGTAAAATTAATGATATATAACATGAATATGATACATGATATACCACTAATCCATTATCCCACACTTACCTTTTGCTAGTCCCGACCAAATCAAAGAAAGAGCAAAAATGAAGGAAAGGAAAAACATATGAAAAATGAGAATATCCTAACTCCCTTTCGTAGGAATCATGGTTGCACTTAGCACATGCAACAAGCCGTTAAACCTCCTTATCGCTAAGGAGGAGTGGTGTCTCCTAAAGGTTTCAGCTGATATACCCACAAAATCCAAACATTGATAGATTTTTCAAACAAGAAACATGACACGGTGGACCTACTTTTGTCGATCATTGGACACGTCAATCCTACACCTAGCCTACTGTATCCTGTCCACACACCAAGCCTAGTAAACCATTCCTGCACGCTAATTAAGGACTTAAGTGAAAGACATGAGCAACCTTAACATCCTCAAGTGATACAATGTGTAAATTTCATTAAGGTTCTTCTTTGTAATCCTTTTTTTTGTTTTCTTTTAGTTCTTCTTTTTTTTCATTTAGTTTATACTAATTGGTGTTTAATTCTCACAAGGTCGGGTTTCGTCGACCTTTGCCTATGAGGACTTACACTATCATGTACACCTTCCCATAAATCTCCACATGCGGCGTTCCCTACTACCTGTGTAACAGTAGTTCGGTCGGTGCATCCCAAGTCAGATGACTACAAAGGACCAGGCAGTAAGTCCCCTCGGACCTAGTTTCCTGAGTGATCGAAGACGTGCAAGAAGAGAGAACACCTTAATCACTTATTTGTTATCTATAGATGAACCAAAACCCCTACACTTAAGGTTTCACAACAGGAATTTAAGGGTTCCTGACTATGACGAACTTCCTTTTACTAACAGACACGAATTATCGACTCACTAGGTTGAGGTTGGACTTCTTTATTTGTTTGAGTACTGAAATCCTATGATTACTCTCCTCTCGAGGGAAAACCGGGGTGCATCCTTACGACTAGATAAGACATAAAGCTGATGTACTAGATATCCTAATGCATCATGTTCAACTCAATTCGGGGAGATTCCTTTTTACTTTGCCTCTCAACGGTTTAAACGTGCTAAAAACACGCAAAACCCACAAAAGATTTTATTTTGCTAACACATGAAGAATTTGAAAGACATGGAACTTTTAAAGCACTAAGCGAGAAAAACAATGCAAGTAACCCAAGGATCATGGTATAGTAGTTATATCAATGTAAATTGCAGCACCCTATCATGACCCTAAGAAAGCAAACAAAACCAAACAAAACCAAACAACAGAAAATAAAATAAAAGACGTGACTATATATACACGTAAAACACCCCCCACACACACATACTTCATGCATGTCCTCAATGAGTGTAACTATGATAGTACATGGATTTATGCATGAAAAATAATAGATCTCAACAACGTGAAATTTAAAAGGAAGGTCATGGTTATGTTGATGGACATAAACCTTAATTCCCCTCAAAATTTGTGAGATACCTAAGAGGGGAGACAAATACGTGAAACAAATAAGGCCCAAATACACAAGGATGGGATCCCACAACAACCGATGCTCACTCTTGGAGTTTTTTTCTTTTTTTTCAAGCATAATTATGGACAAAATAAGTTCCAATCGTCATTTGTCAAAGGACATCAAAGGGGAACCACAAGAGTGGGTCAATGCACTTGGAATGGGAACATGACACCACATGGGGCCAAAATACTTATGTGTGGCCCCCTCACAAAGTTACAAGATATTAGGAGAGATTAATGAATTAAATGCAAAGGCGTCTCATTCAAAAGATCAAACTAAAAGAACTCGAACCTTCCAAGAATTTTGGAATAATTAAGCAACAGAATAAGAGTTTCTCCTGTTGCGGTATTGAAGTTATGATTGCCAATCCAAACCCTCCAACCAACAGGCTGGTGCGCCGAAACGAGGCCAACAACCTCATTATCCGTGCTCAACGCACAAGTCGAATAGAAAGTGGGTCTCTTACCCAAGGTATCCTCTAAGGAACTCCCAATACCCTCATTGGCAATGTAGTTGTTTCGAGGGTTTCTTTTAAGTAAACATGTTTGGGGTCAACATTGAAGTTCAAATTTTGATTGTTACAGTTTGTAGGTTGGGTGTTAATAGGCTGACAATTAGTCTCCCCAATATCTGGCGGTCTTGGTAGCTTCAAATGGTCCAAACTATGTCCTCCATCTTCCTAGTGCACTTCAAACATCCTGAAATCAACGAAAACTAAAACAAAAGATCAAATCCACTCCAATGGTCCAAACCATAGTTTGGACAGAGTACCTCCCCGGCTACAACGTCAAAAACATGATTGAGTCATTTTAAATACAACAAGTGCACGACCACGATGAAGTGGTGGTAAGTACAGGTCGAGTCCCAGGGAGGTGTGTCAACTCTAGTTCTTCAGAAGTCAAGTGGAAAATAAGAGCAGAAAAAGTTTGATTACACTAAACTAGCAATTAACAACAACAAAGATGGAAGCACAAGACAAACACGAAAGTAGACTTGGAACTGACAAACTTGAAATATGAAATTCTGTAATGAAAACACCTAAGAGGTGGAGTGTGTGCGCACATGTGATAAGGTGGAAAGTTTAGATTGTATTTTCATGCATAGGAAATACCTAATGGTTGTGGCAAAACCTATCTTTCCAATCACTAACCAAGTTGATTAACATGAGCATAAACAAGTTGGTTATTAAGAACCTAAACAAGCATGAGAAGTACCTAATGGTTATGGCAAAACCCATCAAGGGTAGTTTTCTCTTATTAACAAACAAGCTTACATTCACATTCATCACATATTGCAAAAGGTATAGCATTCATCCAATTCTTCATTACATGTATAAACATAATCTCCACCCCAAACAGGGATCGAACTACACACTACACATTTAGCTAACAATTATACTTAGTAAGCAAGACATTCTAACTAGTTCTACTAAAATTAGGAAAACGAAACTAAGCTAAACATTCAAGCATTAAAAGTGGCAACATCAAAACAAAAGTAGGAAGAACTATTTTATTTACATGAGTCACATTACAAGTAGCATTCTTCTCCACTTGAGTTTTTCTCCAATGCTTACTCCAAGTAGAGAGAATGACCACCAAGAAATGGGTAGTTTACAATGGAGGAAGAATATCTCTATTTATATACATGAAAAGGGCAACTACGGACAATCCCCTGGTGTGGGACTAATGAGAATTCTCAGAATAGACATTAACATGTAACCCATGTTGGCGCAAAATCATGCCGGATTCTGAGAAAAAAGGGACCACAAATTGGCGGTCTTTGCCGCCAATTTGTGGTCACTTTTTCTAAGATCGGAGCCATTTTCAGATATATTCTTTAGTGCTTCAATTCTTCACGTGGGTTGCTCTCGGATCGGTTATTAGAGTCTGGGCCCGAATCTAAATGCCAAAATACTCGTCAAGATGATGTGGAGTTTCTCGGTTTGCTATTTGGTCCCTCATGACTTATGTCCAAGTCCTTCTCTCTTGCAGATGGGTCATTATGTTTGACTAACTGATTCCGTTTTAATAATGGTAAGTGCACGACGTTGGTGAAGACGCGACAAGTGTGGGTCAAGTCCACAGGGGGGGGGGGGTGTGAACCTTGGTTCTTCAGAAACCAAGTGGAAAATGAGGAGACAAGAAGTTTGATTACACTAAACTAACTACTAACAAACGAGAAAGATGAAAGCACAAGGCTAAGTAAAACTAATTACGCAATTAACAAAGAAGAAAGCTGAAATTTGGTAAGGTGGTGAAGAATGCATTCAATAAGGCACAACTCTAGGTGGTGTTTTCATGCATAGGATGTATCTAATGGTTGTGGAAAGACCTATCAATTCATTCACAGACCTAGTTGATTTACATAAGCATAGACAAATTGATTATTGAGAACCTAAACAAGAATGGGAGGTGTCTACAAGTGGTGGCTTAACCCATCAAGTTATGTATTCTAAAACAAACAAGCATATATTCAGATTCAACACATATTGCATAAGATAGCATTCATTCTCACTCTTCATTACATGTATAAACATCATCTCCACCCCCCTAGGGGATTGAACTACTCACGACACATTAAGACACAAATTATATTAAGAAAGAAGGACGTTCTTATTATACTAAGATTAAGAAACAAAACTAAGCTAAAAATGCAAGCATTAAAAGAGACAACATTTAAACAAAACTAGGAAAAAATATTTTATTGATGACTCACATTACAAGTACCGTTCTTCTCCACTTGAATTTTGCTCCAAGGCTTACTCCAAGTAGAAAGAATGGCCACAAAGCAATGAGTGGACTACAAAGGAGGAAGATGAGTTCTATTTATAGACATGAAAAAGGCAACTAGGAACAATCCCCCGGGTGGGACTTATGAAACTTCTACAAATCGATAAAACAACATAATACACAACCACGAGAAGCCGTATCGGATCCTGATCCAACTCGACCGCCAATTGATGGTCATATTTGGTCGGATTTAACATAGTTTAGTTTGGCATCTTCAGTGCTTCAATTATCCACGTGAGGTGCACCTTGATTGGTAGTTTGAGTATAGACCCGAATCTCATTGCCAAAATACTCCTCATGAATGTGTGGAGTTTCTCGATTTGCCAGTTGGTCCTTTTGGCTTACATCCAGGTCCTTCCCTCTTCCAGATAGGTTCATAAGTTGCACCGATCAGTCTTTTTTCTCTCATTTTGGTCATTTTCTCTTCATTTCTATTCTTTATTGCCTAAACCCCGAAATATATCAAATAAACACTCGAGAGCATAAATATGGGGTAAAATAAAGGATATATAGCATGAATGCAATGTATGATATGCTACTAATAAAATACCCTCACACTTACCTTTTGCTTGTCCCGAGCAAAACAAAGAAAGAGAAAATGAAAGAAAGGGAAAACATACAAAAAACAGGGAAATCCACACTGACTTTCGAGGAATCACGATTGCAAAATAGCACGTGTAACAAGCCGTTAAACCCCCTTGTCGCCAAGGAGGAGGAGTGGTGTCTCCTGTGGGTTTTTAGCGAATATACCCACAAAATCTGAACATTGATACATTATTGAACCTAGGATGTCGAGTTGTCGGATCTACTTTTGTCGATCATTGAACACCTACGGTCTGACTCTCTATATCTATCCATTCCACACACCTAGCCTCGTGAATCATTCGTGCAAGTTAATTAAGGACTTAAGTGAAAGACTTGGGCAACCTTAGCATCCTCAAGTGATACTGTGTAAAGTTCATTAAGGTTCTTATTTGTATTCCTTTTTTTCGTTTTCTTTTAGTTCATCTTTTTTTCAGTTTATTTTATAGTAGTTGGTGTTCAATTCTTCCAAGGTCGGGTTTCGGGCATCATTGCCTATGAGGACATACACAATCACGTACACCTTCCCCCAAATCTTCACATATGGCGATCCCTACCATTCGTGTATTGGGAGTTCGGTTGGTGCATCCCATGCTTGTTTCTTGTCTACGCATGAACTAAAACCCCTACAGTTAAGGTTTCACAACAGGAGTTTAAGGGTCCCTGACTACAATAAACTTCCTTATACTAACGTACACGAATGTTTTTACTCACCTGAGCTAGGGTGGACTCATTTATTTATTTGAATATTGAAATCCTATGATTACTCTCCCCAAAGGGAAAATCAAGGTGCATCCGAACGACAAGATAAGACCTAAAGTCGATGTACTAGATATCCTATTGCATCATCTTTAGGTCTATTTTGGGAGCTTCCTTTTACTTTGCCTGTCAACGGTTTTGCACATGATAAACACACGCAAAACACACAAAACATTTTTCTTTCTCAAACACATGAAGCTTTTGAAAGAAATGGAAAATTTAAAGCACTAGGCAGGCAAAAGAAAGCAAGTCACCCAAGGATCATGGTATAACCGATATATCAGTGTAAATTGCAGCACACTATCATGACCCTAACAATGCAAACAAAAGTAAACAAAATAAAATACAAGAAAAGACTCGACTATATACACACGTAAATCATCCCCTGTACTTCATGCATGGTCCTCAATTATTGGGTATATGATACTACATGGGTTTATGCATGAAAAAGAAAAGATCAAACCAACATGAAGAGCAAAAGGAAGTTCATGGTTATGTGGTTGGACATACCCGAATTTCTGAAAAACTGCGAGATACGTAAGAAGGGAGACAAATACGTGAAACAAATGAGCCCAAATACACTAGAATTGGGGCCAACAACAACCAATGCTCACTTGTGGAGTCTTTTGTTCTCTATTTTTTTCTTCTCTATTTTTTAATGTTTTTTTGTTATAAACAAGATATATACATCTACAAAGATATTCTCATAATCAATTGGTCAATGAACATCGAATGAGAACAACTAGTCATACGGACCAGAGATATGACGTGATGGGCCCGCTTCTTTGGTACCTGAGGTATCATGAGGGGTGAAATGTTGAAACTGAAAGACTCGAACCACTCAAGATATTTGTTGGGTGTAGGCAATCTGATTGATTGGTGTTGCGTTGCCTCACTAGGGGTTAGATGCTCGTCGAACAAAACCCTCCAACTAATAGGCAGTTGCATCAGAATGAGTTCCTCAGGCTCATTCATGTGATGTGACACACCTGTCTCACTATGTTTGAGGCATCTCCCCAAGTCATCTAGAAAGGACCACCCAACCTCCTTTATATTGTCAATCATAAGTACGGTCGCTGGTCGGTTCTTGTTGGAGTCAAGATGAAGCTCATGAGGCTCAACGGCCAAGGGATGTGGGGTACCGACAACTTCTGGTATGGGCATATGATGAGGTGTGTTCCCCACCCTAACAGTCTCAACTAAATTATCCAACAAGCACTCTCTTTGTGTATTTATGTTTGATACCAGCACACTCTATTGCACCGCAAAGATAGCCATTGAGTTTTCACTGGGCACACAAACATTATCAATGGGTTGTGTTGGGGGTGTTTGTTGATTTGCGGTGCTATCTCTAATTGGCGGATGAGGTTGAGATTTAAAGGTTGGTACAAGGGCTCATGTTGCTTACCAGATTTGAACACATAAAAATCGGCACTCATGTTACCGAATGAAACCTTCATGAGACCATTTCAACAATTAATTTAGGCATTTAAGGTTGCCAACAATGGTCTACCAAAAATCAAAGGTATTTGAGAGTGGGTGTTCGCAACAGGGTTGGTATCGATGATGACAAAATCCTTTGGAAATATAAAATCTCCTACTTTTATGAGCACGTCCTCCATAATCCCCTTTGGGACACGAATGGATCTATCCGCCAATTGCAGGGAGATCGTAGTTGGTTTCAATTCTCTCAACTTCAAGTTTTAATAAATAGAAGATGGGAGGAGGTTGTTCGCTGATCCTAAATCAAGTAATACCTTACTCATGCTAGCGTACCCTATCATACACTGAATAGTAGGACACACAGGGTCCTTATACTTTGTGTATGTGGGATTTTACAAAAGTGAGCTCACACTCACAGCTAAGAATGCTTTCTTAGGAACATTGGTCTTCCTCTTGGTTGTCCATAGATCTTTCAACACTTTTGCATATTGAGATATTTGTTGGATGACATCCAACAAGGGGATGTTAACCTTCACTTGTTTGAAGACCTCTAATATCTTATCCATTGTATCACTATGCTCTTTGGGTAACCTACTAGGATAGGGAGCTTTTGGCATGTAGGTTTTCTGCAGTACCTAACAAGGAGGAGTTGGTGTATTACCATCGCCCTCAGTTTCTTTCTCACCATCTTTCCCACCAAGGGGCAGCACAGATGGTGGTGGTGGCAAGGAAATGTGATTGTCGACCTGCTTTCCATTCCTTAAGCTTACAATGACATTGATATGGTGAACAAAGTCCTCCACATGGTTCACTTGCCTCCCCTGAGGTACCGAACTCTCATTTTACCTTTGTGGTTGGTGGTACATGTGGGGATTCACCCCGGGTTGACTCAGTAACTGACCATTCCCGCGTTCATGGAGCAAATGAGCCAAATGGTTGACTTGCACTTCCAATGCTTTGATCAAATTGTTGTTGGCCGCAAGCAGGGTTTGCATGCTCTACATGAACGCTTTGAAGGTTTGTTCAAGAGTAGAGTCCTTGGGTCAACCCGTTGAGGTGGAGTATGGTTAGAATAACCCAAAGATGAGGGTTGAGGATGTTGGGGAGTATGGGGTTGAGGCCTTTTTGGGGGGGTTGGTAGGTCACCGATGTCGTGGAGAGTGATAAGGTAGGGGTTGAGGTTGAGCCTGTACGCTCTGACCATGGCACCCACTAGGCCCTCAAGAGAAGCTAGGGTGGTTTTGCCATCCCATGTTGTAGGAGTGACTATACAGGTCGTTACGGGGCTGTTGTTGATATATCGCATTTGCATGCTCAGTATCTCTTGGAGCATAAGCACATTCCAAGTCATTATGTCCCGGAAGTTCATACCTACCACAAGTGGGAGTAACTACCGGAGCTAGAAGAGCTCGGTCCAACTCTAATCTCAATATCCTATGCATGAGTGCAAGCATTTTTGCCTCAGACACGATAGTTGACTCGACATGGTATGATCTAGCTCGACCAGAAAACCTGGCAGCTGGTGTCTCTCTCTTGGTGTCCCACTCAAGCATATATTCAACCATTAATTCAAAAGTGTTGCATACCTCATCAATGGGTTTCATTTGGAAATCACCCTGGCACATCGACTTCAATGATATGCGGGTGTTGCAGTCGAGGCCCTCATAAACAGTCTGGCACAACTACCATAACACAGGTCCATGATGAGGGCACTGCAGGAGAAGGTGTTCGAACCTCTCAAAGAAAGCATGAAATGATTTGGTCTCAGTCTGATACATTTGATGTATCTAGTGCCGTATATGTTGAGTCTTTGGGGGAAGAATCTCTTTAGGAAAATTATCACAAATTCATCCCAAGATCGAATCGAGTTTGCTGGGAGGATGTAGACCCATTTCTTCCTATTATCCTTCAACGCAAAAGAAATCATCCTCAGTCGGACAATCCTCATCAAGTTGTTGAAGCTTGAACACAGAGCATACCTCCTCGAATTTACGTAGAAAGATATATGGACCCCCCTTATTAGTTGTGAAGGTAGGAAGCAAGCCGGAGAACTATGAAAGAAGGTCGGACAACGTGAATAGGAAGGGTCTGCTCCCACAATGTCATCGGTCTATCCCGTCGAGCTAAAGGTTGTGGTGCACCCAGAACTCGATCCTGACTGAATCCCTCTTCCTCCCGAGTCGGAGGAGGGGGAGACGGAGGTCGACATGGTGGTGGGAGTGGACCGAGATAATCCATGTATGGACCGGATCTCCCCCATATCCATGAGATGACTCGACATAATGTTCTAAAGGAGCTCGCGGTGGAGATGGGTGATAACCTAGACCGTCCATCTTAGAAAAATGCACTCGCTCAAGTCGAGCGCTCTCACCAGAATGAGCTCAACCTCGCATAAAATGCTCCACTAAACTCAAAAACTACACACAACAGAAGGTGTAATCATAGGAGGAGACTAATCAAAGAATATAGAGGAGAAGAAGACTCAAATGAGAAAGGAAGAATCCCTAGAGCTAGCGTGGGTTGTGGGTGATGGTAGAAGCCCAAGCTAGCACACAAGGCTCAAACAGCCTAAGGTCACAATAGGTCCTTACAGCTAGAGAACTCCTAACGGCGAGGACACACGACCTCAACTGACCTCACCTCCCTACGATGAAGACCACAAAGCCCAGCAAGTGAGCCAAGATCTATAGATCTCGTCTCTCCTGTTGTCGACAAAGTGGGCGACGCCGATCAGGCTATGTCGGTCGTGACCGGATCACTCTCCTAAGGCACCCTAGTGCTAGTGGTCAATGTCTACTTGATTTTAGATTTAGGGCTTCACTTGAGTGAGGTTTGTGGGGCTAAGGGAGGGGTGATGAAATCCCCCACCTTATCTTGAAGACTATAGGTGGTGCCCTTTAAAGATGTTTTGAATTCTTAGTCTAGGAAGCAACTCACCAAACAAGCACTCACCTCACTCTTGTCTGGATGTGTCTTGCGAACTAATGCATGCTCTAAGGATGCATGAATGAGAGAATGGGTGGAAGTACCTCACGCCAATACTCAACAATAGAAAAAATAAATAAAGAAGTCCCCCTGAACCAAGTGAGTCAAACAATTCACGTCTGTTAGTATAAGGAAGTTTGTCGTAGTCAGGGATCCTTAAACTCCTGTTGTGAAAGCTTAAGGGTAGAGGTTTTTGTTCATGTGTTGATAAGAAATAAGTGAATAAGGTGTTCTCACTTCTTGCACGGCTCCTATCAAATGGGAAATTAGGTCTGAGGGGACTTAGTGCCTAGTGCTTTCGAGTCATCTAACTTAGGATGCACCAACCAAACTCCCGTTACGCACGTTGTAGTGATCGCCCTACGGGAGATTTGGGGGACGGTGTACGTGATAGTGTAAGCCCTCAAAGGCAATGATGCATGAAACCTGACCCTAGTAGAATTACACACCAAGTAGTAAGAAATGAAATGAAAAAAAAAGAACAAAAAAAGAAAAATAAATTGATAGTACAAATAAGAACATTAATGGACTTTACACATTGTATCACTTGAGGATGTTAAGGTTGCCCATGTCTTTAACTTAAGTCCTTAATTAACTTGCATGAATAGTTCATTAGGCTAGGTGTGTGGACTAGATACATATAGAGAGTCGGCTTGTAGAGTTACCTTGTCGAATGATCGACAAAAGTAGGTCCAAGGAGTTGAGTTGTGATTGACATCTTTTCATGCATTCATTTGTGTCTTATATCCATTATCTTGAACCTAAACAATGCTACAGAACGAGTTTTATGCTTGAGTTTTAGGAAACAAACAGGATTGAGGAGAAGAGGCATAAAATGACCTTAAAGCAAGAAAAAAGACTAAGTTGCAAGACTTATGGACTAATATTCACAAAAGAGGGACCCGAATGTAAAACTGAAGGGCCAATATGAAAATCAAGAAACTCCACACCATCATGAAGAGTATTTTGGTAATTAGACTCGGGCCGACACTCCAATAACCAAACCGAGTGCACCCCATGTGAAGCAGTGAAGAACTAAAGAACATATCCGAAAATAGGTCGGATCCAGGGAAAAGTGACCGCCAATTGGTGGTCCGTTTATCTCCAAATCCGACCCAGTTTGTCCAGGACATGCGTTATGTGTTTATGTGTATTCTGGGAATGTTTCAATAGTCCCATACCCGGGGATTGTCCCCGGTTACCTTTTTTCATGCTTATAAATAGAACTCTTCCTCCTCATTTGTATTCACCCATTGCTTGGTGGCATTCTCTCAACTTGGAGTAAGCCTTGGAGAAAATAAATAAGGTGGAGAAGAATGCTACTAGTAATGTGAGTCATTTAATAAAATAATTTTTCATTATTTTATTCTCATGTTGTCTCTTTTTTATGCCTGCTTAGCTTAGTCTTGTTTCATTGATCTTTGGCTAAATTAGTTACAATGTCTCTTTTCGTCTTTAGTTTAATGGAGAATAATGTTTAGTGAGTAGATTCATCCCTTTTGGGGGTGGAGATGATGTTCATATATATTGTGAAGATTGGATGTTTGATGAATTTTTGATTGTGTAGACTTCGATGTTTTGTATGTTCATTGGGAGTATTTTAATCATCTACAGGTTGGGGAATTTTGATGGGTTTTGCCATACGATTTAGAAACTTCCCATTTTTAGTTTTCTCATGTTTATTGACTAAAATTTCTTGTTGAATATGCACATGTTAGTTCTGTGTTTGTATTTGTGTTTGCTTGCTTGATTAATTGAAGAAATTTTGTTTTCATGGGTTTCACCATAACATTTAGAGACCTCCTATGCTTACCTTTGTTCTTCACATGAGTTTATAGTTTTTTATTAGTCTTGCCATATCTTTAGACACTTCTCATGCTGAGCCTAATCTTATGTTAATCTAGTAGTATTTGTCGATACGTTGTGTGAATGGATTGATAGGTTTTGCCACATCTTTAGACACTTCCTATGCATGAAGACACACACACAACACGTACACATACATGCCTCTTTAATCACTTATTTCACTTCATATGTGCACACACTCCACCCGTTAGGGGTTTCTCTTTCTAATTTCCAATCTTTCGTGCTTTCTTTTGCATTTCGTACTTATTAGTTAAGTATAGTTTAGCTTTAGCGTAATCACATCTTTTCTCCCTTTATTCGCAAATGATTTCGTTCATACCGTAGGGTGCTCACCTCCCAGCGGACGAGCCGTACTTGCCCCGTCTTTATCGACAGCTGTGCCCTTGCGGTCTCAATTTAAAACGAACAATCAAGTTTTTTGCACCGTTGCCGGGGAGTTGCCAGTCCAGACTCTTCTTTCAACGATTCGGGTGGATTTTTTTTTTTGTAGTTTTGCTTTATTTCAGGAGACTTGGAGACGCAAGGGGAGGCAGTTGGAGAAGTTTGGAGGCAAACTGAGCTTGATGGACCGCTAATCAGTGGTCTGGTAAGCTCCTCTCTACTTGTTTCATCTCTTGTTTCTTTATCTGATATACAGGTCTGGGGATTAATTTGGCATGTTCTAACTTTTAGTTTGTCCCCATATCAATAATCAATCTCCCTTTAAGCAACTTGGATCCTAAAACCTAAAGCAAAATATTAGGCATTCTATGTTGTTTAGGTCGTGCATCATATACTTGACTTAGGCACGTAGATTGTCTTTTATTTTAGCTTTACTTCCAGTTGCTGACGGCTGGCGTGAGGTACGCATTTCCTCCTCTCATTCATGCATTTCGTATGAACATGCATTAGTTAGTAGAAATTGCATTGTAACAAGTGTGAGTTGAGCGTTTGTTTGGAGAGTTGATTGCTAGATTAAGACTCCAAAATGTTACTGAGGGGTTGTCCCATATAAGATAAGGTGGGGCATTTCATCACCCTTTCCTTCACCCCAAAAACCACACTAATAAAGAGTCTAATTTTAAAATCAAGTAGACATTGACCCTAAGGATCTCAAACGCATTAGGAGAGTGATCCGGTCACGACCGTCATGGCCTGATCGGCGTTGCCCACTTTGTCGATAGTAGGAGAGACGAGATCTCCGGATCTTGGCTCACTTGCTGGGCTCTGTGGTCCTCGTCGTAGGGAGGTGACGCATGTTGAGGCCGTGTGACCTCGCAGTTAGGCGTCGTCTAGCTGTAAGGACCTATAGTGACCTTACGATTGCTTGAGCCTTGTTTGCTTGTGTGCTTCTACCTGTACCCATCTGCCATAGGATAAGGACTTCTGCCCTTCTCTCCTGAGTCATTCTTTCTCTCCTGTGTTCCCCCGTCTTCTCCTCTACGCACATTCTTTGTTAAAAAATAAAAATAAAAAGTTTTGGTTTGTGTGTGCACCTTTGTGCATGCTTTCGTGGGCACGAGACGAGAGTGGCCGTTTGACGAGGCACGTTGTCAACCCTACTTCGGTAGTCGATTTCTCGACGCCTTCCTCCTCTCATGTCGAACTCAATCCGGGTTCAATGGCTGCTCATTTCGGTGAGGAGCAGTAGTTGCTAGACCCACCTGTTCGACCTGTGCTACCCGAGCCGTACTGCTCTACCCTCATTCATCATATTGCCAAAGGCAAATGGGAACCACTGGGAAAGGTGACCACCATATCTTTCTCAGGGAATTTGAGGAGGTCTGTGCTATGTTCAAGCCGCAACAACTTAGCACAGACTCCATCCATCTTAGGCTTGTTCCCTTTGCGCTGAAGGATGATGCGAAAAAGTGGTTGTATAGCAACCAGGCGAATACCTTTAGGACTTGGATGAGTTTCAATCTGCATTCCTCAAGAAATACTTTCCAAATCATCAGACTCAAAAATTGACGAACGAAATCAATTCATTCTATGAACTTGAGACCGAAACATTTCATGCATATTTCGAGAGGTTCAAGGAGCTACTATCCTCATGCCCACACCATGACATCGAGTTGTGGCACCTTAGTCAGATTGTCTACGAGGGTCTTCACATCTCGTCCCGAACGCTCCTTGAGTCCATGTGTCAAGGAGAGTTCTTAGGAAAGGATTAAAGGGGAGCATGGGCTTTCCTAGAAGACCTTGCTGAGAAAACCATACAGTGGGAGAGTGTGAGGGAACCACCAGCATCATCTACCATCAGAGCGAGGATCGCAAACGCAAACTCGACTAGATCGGGTGCCGCATTTGTTGTCGATACCACTACGGCCACCAAGGCTCGCATGGCGGCCTTAATGCGCCGTATGGATTCGATTGAGCTCCAATACCATCAAGGTGCACCTCATGTGTCTACATCTTGTCCTGTTCCCTATCATTCATGTGGTAGGATAGGTCATGTTGGAAGCGAGTGTGCGTCCATTCCTCCTGAGATGGAACATGTCAATGTCATCTACGACAGAGCCAGGAATGACCCATACTCATAATCTTATGATCCCGGATGGAGGAACCACCCTAATTTTTCATGGAACCAAAATAATGCCCCGGTTGGTTCTTCAAACTCCTCTCGACCACCTTACCAGCCACACTAACCTCCCTTGCAAGCACAAT
Organism: Triglochin maritima; assembly: GCA_963682175.1. Classification (NCBI taxonomy): domain Eukaryota; kingdom Viridiplantae; phylum Streptophyta; class Magnoliopsida; order Alismatales; family Juncaginaceae; genus Triglochin; species Triglochin maritima. The sequence continues at coordinate 18,573,256 of OY821785.1, forward strand.
CTTATCACCCACCCCAAGCTCAAATCACCAATCAATCGGGTTTACCGAATTCCAACAATATGAAAACCTGATTCAATTCGCTTGAGACCTTGACTCGTGGACTTGAAAACTCAATGAATTTTTGATGTCAACCACAAGTCAAGTTCTCACTTCTAATCAGCAGACCATCAAATCTCAAGAGCTTCAAATGGGCCAATTGGCTCAGTTTGTACATGAAGGAGAGAGAGGGACTCTGCCTTGCCAGCTTGAGGCTAACCCCCACATGTATCAGCAACAACACATGCAAAATGAGAATGTGGTACTTTGGGGGCGGCAAGTGAACCATGTGGAGGAACGTGTTCACCATGTCAATGCCATTGTAACCTTACGGAATAGAAAGCACGTTGAGAATCACATTTCCTTGCCACCACCACCATCTATGCAGCCCCTCAGTGGGAATGGTGGTGAAGAAGAGGCTGAGGGTGAGGGTAATACACCAACGTCTCCTACACAGACACCGCCGAAAACCCACCTTCCAAAATCTCCTTATCCTAGTAGGTTAACCAAAAAGCAGAGTGACAAAATGGATAAGATATTAGAGCTGTTTAAGCAAGTGATGGTTAACATCCCCTTGTTGGATGTCATCCAACAAATACCTCAACATCCCAAAGTGTTAAAAGATCTTTGCACAACCAAGAGGAAGACCAATGTTCCTAAGAAAGCATTTTTGGCTGCAAATGTAAGCTTACTTTTGTCCAATCCCACCTACACAAAATACAAGGACTCCGGGCATCCTACTATTCAGTGTACGATAGGGGACACTAGCATGAGTAAAGTATTGCTTGATTTAGGATCGCCGCTAAACGTCCTCCCATTTTCTGTTTATCAACAATTCAACTTGGGAGAATTGAAACCAACTAAGATCAGCCTCCAATTGGCGGATAGATCCATTCGTATTCCAAAGGGGATTATCGAGGATGTACTTATCAAAGTTGGAGATTTATATTTCTAGTAAATTTTGTTGTCCTCGATACCAATCCTATTGCGAACACCCACTCTCAAATACCTTTGATTTTGGGTAGACCATTTCTGTCAATCTCCAACACCTTAATTAATTGTAAAAATGGTCTCATGAAGATCTCATTCGGTAACATGAGTGCCGAGTTTCATGTGTTCAATTCTGGTAGGCAACAAGAGCCCATGAACCAACCTTTAAATCTCAATCTCATCCGCCAATTACAGAAAGCATCGCAAAATCGACGAACACCCCTAACACCAATGCAACCCATTGAGAATGTTTGTGGGCCGATCGAAAACTCATTGCATGTCCATGCAATGCAATAGAGTGAGCTGGCATCGAACATGACTATACAAAGGGAGTGTCCCAAGGCTATTGAGCCCTTTGAGCTTCAGATTGACTCCAATAAAGACCCACCTACGACCGAGTTTTTGCATGATAATATACAAGAGGTTGGGTGGTCATTGTTGGATGACTTGGGGAGAAGCCACATTCGTAGTGAAACTAGTATTTCACATCCTTTGAATGAGCCTGAGGAACTCACTCCGATGCACCTTGACCAAATGATTATGTGAATATCATTGTTGATGTATATATCTTGTTTAGATTTTTTTTTTTTTTTGAAAAAAATAGTAATAAAAGACTGCACCAGTGAGCAATGATTGTTGTGGGCCCAAACCCTTGTGTATTTGGGCCACATTTGTTTGATGTATTTGTCTCTTTTCTTAAGTATCTCACAGGTTTTTAGGAATTCAGGGTTATGTTCATCAACATGACGATGAAACTCTCATTGTGCTTCACGTTGGTGAGATCTTTTCTTTATCATACATAAATCCATGTAGTTTCATACTCACATTTATTGAGGACAATGCATGAAGTAAGTGGGGGGGGGGTGCTTTACATTTGTATATATGTGGAGTCAAGTATTTTTCGTTTTTCTTTTTGTTTTCTTTTGTGTGCATTGTTACGGTCATGTTAGTGTGTTGTATTTAATATCGATATATCGGCATGCCATGATCCTTGGGTGACTTGTCTTCTTTTGCTTGCCTAGTGTTTTAAAATATTCACATTTCATTCAAAATCTTCATGTGTTTGTGAAACAAAATGTTTTGTTGGTTTTGCGTGTGTTTGGCATGTGCAAAACCGTTGAGAGGCAAAGTAAAAAGAAGCTCCCAAAATTTTCTTGAACTTGATGCATTAGGATATCAGGTATACTGGCTTTAGGTCTTATCGAGTCGTTTGGATGCACCCCGACTTTTCCTCGGGGGGCGAGTAATCATAGGGTTTCAGTAATCAAACATTTCACGAAGTCCACCCTGAATCTAGTAAGTCAATAATTTGTGTGTTAATATAAGGAAGTTTGTTCTAGTCAAGGACCCTTGAAATCTTGTTGTGAGACATTAAGTGTAGGGATTTTGGTTCATGTGTAGATAAGAAATAAGTGAGTAGGTGTTTTCTCTTCTCACACGGCTCCTATCACTCGGCAAATTAGGTCTAAGGGGACTTTGTGCATGGTGTTTTCGAGTCATCTAACTTGGGATGCACCTACCGAACTCCCGTTACACGGGTGGTAGGGATTGCCCTATGTGGAGATGTAGGGAAAGGTGTACGTGATAGTGTAAGTCCTCATAGGCAATGATGCACGAAACCTGACCCTCGAAGAATTACACTCCAACTAGTAAGAAAAGAAAAAGAAAAAGAAAATAAACAAAAAAAATGGTAATGCAAATAAGAACCTTAATGGACTTTACACATTGTATCACTTGAGGATGTTGAGGTTGTCCATGTCTTTCACTTAAGTCCTTAATTAACCTGAACGAATGGTTCATGAGGCTAGGTGTGTGGACTGTATACATATATAGAGTCGCCCAGTAGGATTACCGTGTCCCATGATCGACAAAAATGAGTCCATCGAGTCGACTTTCTAGATTGAATAATGCATCAATGTCGGATTTTGTGGGAATATCCGCTGAAAACCCTCACGAGACAACACTTCTTCTCCTTGGTGACAAGGTGGTTTAACGGCTTATTGCACGTGCTAAGCGCAACTGTGATTCCTACGAAAGTGAGTTAGGATTTCCCTGCTTTCCGTATGCTTTTGACTTTCTTTCATCTTTTTCCTTCCTTTGTTTTGCTCGGGACTAGCAAAAGTTAGGTGTGGGGGTATTTGATTGACATCATTTCATGCATTCATTTGTGTCTTTTATCCATTATCTTGAACCTAAACATTGCTACGTAATGAGTTTTATGTTTGAGTTTCAGAAAATAAACATGATTGAGGAGAAGAGGCATTAAAGGACCTAAAAGCATGAAAAATTACTAAGTTGCAAGGCTTATGGACTAAGATGCACAAGAGAGTGACCCGAATGTGAAACCAAAGGGCCAATGTGATAATCAAGAAACTCCACACCATCATGAGGAGTATTTTGTAAATTAGATTTGGGCCGACACTCCAATAACCAAACCGAGTGCACCCCATGTGAGGTATTGAAGAACTAAAGAACATATCTGAAAATGGGTCAAATCTGGTAAAAAGTGACCACGAATTGGGTATCCATGACCACCAAGTAGCGGTCCGTTCGTCTCCAAATCCAACCCGGTTTCTCCAGGACATGGGTTATGTGTTTATGTATATTCGGGGAAGGTTTCAATAGTCCCATACCGGGGGATTGTCCCCGGTTACCTTTTTTCATGCCTATAAATAGAACTCTTCCTCCTTATTTGTATTCACCCATTGCTTGGTGGCATTCTCTCTACTTGGAGTAAGCCTTGGAGCAAAAACTCAAGGTGGAGAAGAATGCTACTAGTAATGTGAGTCATTTAATAAAATAAATTTTCATTGTTTTGTTCTCATGTTGTCTCTTTTTTATGCATGCTTAGCTTAGTGTTGTTTCTTTGATCTTTGGCTAAATTAGTTAGAATGTCTCTTTTCTTCTTTAGTTTAATTGCTAGAATAATGTGTAGTGAGTAGATCCATCCCCTTTGGGGGTGGAGATGATGTTCATATATATTGTGAAGTTTAGATGTTTGGTGAATTTTTTATTGTATATACTTGCATGTTTGTATGTTCATTGGGGTATTTTAATCATCTACACCTTAGGGAATTTTGATGGGTTTTGCCATACGATTTAGACGCTTCCCATGTTTAGTTTTCTCATGTTTATTGACAGAAATTTCTTGTTGAATATGCTACATGTTAGTTATTTGTTTGTATTTGTTTGCTTGCTTGATTGTTTGAAGAAACTTTTTTTTGATGGGTTTTGCCACAACATTTAGACACCTTCTATGCTTACCTTTGTTGTTCACATGAGTTTATGGTTTTTGATTAGTCTTGCCATATCTTTAGACACTTCTCATGCTAAGCCTAATCTTATGTTAATCAAGTAATAATTGTCGATACGTTGTGTGAATGGATTGAAAGGTTTTGCCACATCTTTAGACACTTCATATGCATTAAGACACACACACAACACATACACATACATTCTTACATGCCTCTTTCATCACTTATTTTACTTCATATGTGCACACACTCCACCCCTTAGGGGTTTCTCTTTCTGATTTCCAATATTTCGTGTTTTCTTTCGCATTTCGTACTTATTAGTTTAGTGTAGTTTAGCTTTAGCATAATCACATCTTTTCTCCCTTTATTCGCCATATGATTTTGGTCATACCAGAGGCTGCTCACCTCCCTGTGGACGACCCGTATTTGCCTGTCTTCACCGACGGCTGTGCACTTGCAATCTAAATTTAAAATGAACAATCAAGTTGCTAGGTTGAATAATGCATCAATGTTCGGATTTTGTGGGTATATCCATTCAAAACCCTCAGGAGACAGCACTCCTCCCCCTTGGCGACAAGAAGGTTTAATGGCTTGTGGCACGTCCTAAGTGCAATCGTGATTCTTACGAAAGTGAGTTAGGATTTCCCTATTTTTCGTATGTTTTCCTTTCTTTCATTTTTTCAATTTCTTTGTTTTGTTCGGGACTTGCAAAAGGTAAGTGTGGGGGTATTTGATTAGAAACATATCCTACATCGCATTCATGCTATATATAATTTACTTTACCCCAAAATTGTGCTACTCGAGTGTTGTTGTAGTGTTTCAGGTGTTAGGTAATAAAGAAGAGAAAAGGGAACAAAAATGACATGATTGCAATAAGAATGGACAGAATTGAAGGCTTCTAGACCCATTTGTAATGCATAAGGACTGGATCGCAAATCAGGAAGGACCCATTTGTGAAATGGAAAGTATTGTGACACATGACTTGAACCAGATCACTATTTTGCCAATTAAACTCAAATCCGTTCAAGACAGTGGACCAGGGCTTCACCCAACGTGCAAAATACAATAGTAAAGTTCCGGGAAGAAATCAGGACCGATTTGGCGCAAACAATCCACCACTGGCAGATTTTTATCCACCACTGGCGGATCATTTTGGTCCAATTGGTCCCCCATTTCTCCCGTGGCTCGGACTTCATTAATTGGGTGCACCAGACTATAAAGAAAGTTATGACAACCGTCAAATTGCTCCCAGATTCATCCAAACCCTTATTTCTTCTATAAATACCGTTGTAATCCCTCCTCTCAACCTCTTCTTCCTCCTTCTCCCATTAGAGTAGGTTTTAGTTTCCTATTTTAGTAGTGTAAAAAAGTGGGTTGGAGAGGAGCAAACTTTGTATTTTTATTTCTTAATCTAGTTTTGTTCGTGTTCGTTATGTTGATGTTTTCCTTTGATGCAATTGCTTTTATGTTGTTGTTTGATTAATCTTCTTTTCTTGATTTATATTATAGGTTAATGTTATTTTTATGGTTTCTTTAGGTTAGAGATGAGTAGAGAGTAGTCCATACCCATTGGGGGTTGAGAAGAAAGTGTTGTGATTATGTGATGTATAAGTGTGTGTGTTAATCCCTCATTTCAACCTAACATGAGTTCCATAACCATCTAATGAGATTTTCACTCTTATCTTTGATGTGCTAATTCTCTTGAGTGAATCTTAGCACATGCTTTGATTAGTGGACCTATTTTATGGGGAACGATGAGGTGAGGATAATGATGGAGTGGAAGAAGGTAACATGACATGTGGTAGCACTCACACGCGCTCCTTGTGGACTCTACCCGTACTTTCCACCGCTTCAACGTGGTCGTGCACTTGCGGTATTATTGTAGGATTTCTAGTTTAATTGTACATATATATTTTCGAAAGTTTTATGCACAATAAGGATCAATTATAATATTCTATGATTTGTATCATGCATGCATCGGTTTGTTTCAATAACTAGTTTCAAAACTTTGTTAAAACAAACATGGGACTCCAAAATTCATACCTAGAAGTTCTCTAAAACTTCTTGATGATCCAGACACATTGAGGATGCTTGTTGCTGCACCGGATGCCTCCGAGAATTCACCAAACTCTAAACAAGATTTGAGAGAGAAGAGCTAGCCACTCAATCTCCAATAGGGTTTAGAATCCAATTACTAACCCCTCTTTAGTTCCCTTGAGAAGAAGATCTCTGAAAACTAAAACTAAACTCAAGAATTAAGGTGAAATTCGTGGAGAATTATGGAGAGAGAAGTTTGCATAAGAAGATAATGAATTAATTAATGAGGTAATGAGATAAACTTGTACTTATAAGTTCCCTCCAAATTACCTATTCATGTGCAACCTCTTGCCCATGATTTCATGCAAAGTTCCATCTAACCATCCATTATTTGCTAACAAATAATCTTAGCCACGAATTAAATCAATTATGGACCAATTCCATGCATGATCTAGTCAATTCTTAAATTAATTCTGCAGAAACTGTCTGGACCGGTCGACCTTCTGGAGGTTTGGTCGACCGTTCGAACCAAGTTTTGGTCGACCGTTCGCAACAATAAAACATTTCATCGCAATGTTTGGTCGACCAACCGATAGATTCGGTCGACCGTTCCGAACAGATGAAAATTCCCTGTTATCGGTCGAGACGTGTCCGGTCGACCGTGCACTGATCGGTCGACCGTTTACTGTTAACCGGTCGACCGTTTTTGCACAGTACTGCAGACTTGTCAAATTTCGGTTTAACCCCTACAAAATTTTACATTTCGGGATTAGTAGTAAATTCACAACTTATGTAACATATTATCCTATGTAATGATTAATCATTACAGCCCATAATATTTACATCACATATGAATTTAATTTAGATTCTAATTATGTTATTAATCAAAACATAATTTTGATTTTGCTTGTTCACCCCATGTGTCATATTTTCTACATGAAACCCGACACATCTTATGAACTCAAAATCCCCATTTCTTGTTTCCCAGTTTTGTGGTGTGACCTATGGGAGGATCTAAACTGAGTTAGCAGTAATATTAAGACCTTAATACCACAAGCTATAAGCGGTATCTAGCTACACATTATAGCTCCCAATTAGTTAGATGTCTGAATTCCACTCGAACCAAAACCCGATCCATTTAGTGATGGAGTGCACCACTTGTGTCCGTCCCTTGCCACATGATATTAAGAACACACACAAAGTAGTATTGTGTCATCTTTGTATTAGTATTCATTTCTTGATCTCTTTAAGCTAGTTATAAATATGTGACTTAACTCAAATCACATTGTGCACATTATAACTTTGCTTTATCAAGGGGCCCACTAATATCATTACTCAATTAAGAGGGGCAATGATAATCTTTTGACTAACTATCTTCTCCAACAAAAGTCATACTTAACCAACTAATGTCTTCACACTACACTCATTGATAGCTTAAGACACTAGTCTAATTATGGACTCCTTAAGTGATCGGATATAAGTCTCATATCCAAGGACCAAGGGAACAGTAAAATATTAATGACACAGAAACACATTTCTATAATATTTTACTTATTAGGTCCATTCAGTATACAAAAGTAATATTTTCCTCTTTTGTGTACCCGTGTTGTCACTCACTTGTAGAGCTACAATGATCTATGACCAACACGACAATCTTAACTCGGTAATTAATGTCCCATGTTAATTACCATGATTGTGAATATCTTTTGCTTTATGTAAACCAATATCTTTTAGATCTCTACGGTTAAGGACCAAGAGCCTCTTCCTTAACACTTCTAAAAGACGAATAACATAAACAAGGAACAAAATGATTTCTCATTCAATTCATAATAATTGACATTTAAAAGTAAAACTTTTAGAACACATTCCCTTCAATCTCCGACTTATTATCGAAGTTTTCTTTCACATACATTCTCAATGCATAAAACATTAATAACTAGGGTAACCTTCCCAAATAACCTATCAAGCCAATCCACATGGATCCTCAGATCCATGGACTCGAAATATATTTCGTCTCTTAGCTTGGTATGAAGGTTTGTTGAATGGATCAGTTGTGTCACTGTTGTGTCCACCTATTTATTTATTTTGTCTTTCGTTGGTGGTTGAGTTAGCTGTAGTGATATTACTCCTAACTACACTAGCTCATACCTCCACCTTCGATAATGATGACGCATCATCATTCCAACCTCCCATTGTCAAGAATCCCTATGATAATTGCATCAAAATAGCCCACGGCTATTTTCTCCTTTGTCCTCCATAAACAAGAACCTTATCTTTAGTCCGGTTAAGGTACTTCAGAATATTCTTGACCGCAGTCCTAGGATTAGGACTTGAGTTGGATTGGTGACCTCTTGTCACGTTTAGAGCATACGAGATATTGAGTCTTGTGCAAGTCATCGTGTACATGGTCCTTCCTTTTGCCAAAGCATAAGGGACACCTTCATGTACTCCAAGTCTTTGCGTGATTGAGCACGTTGTGACTCCTTGTGTTGCACACTTATACTCATATTTATTGGCACATTGTTTATATTGGAATTGTTCACCCTGAACCTTTCCCTGAATTTGTCAATGTATACACGTTGACTTAGGCCAATGAGTCTACGGGATGTATCTTAACGTATCTTGATTCTCAAGATGTGTTGAGCCTCATCCTTTTCTTTTCATTGAAAATGCCGATTTCAATGAAATTTCTCGTTTGCTAATGCTAAGGTATATGATTGCTCATGAGCAATATGTCATCGACATATAAGATCAGAAGTACTACATGGCTCCCACTAATCCCCTTGTATCAACAAGGTTTTCCTTTACTTTAAATGAAGTGAAGCTTCTTCACTTCCTCGTCAAAGCGTTTGTTCCAACTCCTTGATGCTTGCTTCAATCCATAAATGGATTCTCGAAACTTGCATTTCTTCTTGCTATTATTTCGATCATCAAAACCTTGAGGTTGTACCATGTACATATCCTCCTCCAAGTTCCTGTTTAAGGAACGCCATTTTGATATCCATCTCCCATATCCCACAATTGTGAAATGCGGTAATAGTGAGCATAATCCGAATAGATTTTAATATGCCAACTTCTCAAAAATTTCATCAAAGTCAATTTCTTGAATTTGAGTATAACTTTTGCTACAAGCCTTGCTTTGTAGGTTGTCAAGTTACTATCCATGTTTATCTTCCTCCTAAAAGCTCATTTATACGAAATGATATTTTCTCTTGAGGAAGGCAAATCAAGTTCCATACTTGATTATCATACATGGATTCTACTTCGGATTCCATGGCTTTGAGCCATAGTTTGGAGTCTTCCCTTTCCATTGCTTCTTGGAAGGTCGAGGGATCTTTGGTATCTAGTACCATGATCTCATGAAGTCCCACATACTTATTGGGTTTTCTTCCTTTCCCTCATTGACCTTCTTAGTTCTTTTTGTTCTTCTCGTGTCTCTCGAACTTCTTCCATAATTTCTTGAGGAATAGGTTCATGTTCGACTATCGAACGCACACTTGGTGGGGATGATTGAGATTCTCTCACAATTTCTTGTAAGGATCTCTCGCTCATGCTCCCACTAACCAAATGAATCTCGGCTGGGCCTTCATGATTTTGAATGCAACATTCACATCATCATCTTGTAGAGTATCTTGAGTTTCCTCAAGCTTAACTCTACTCCCACTACTTTTCTCTCTTTTCCAGAAATTTCAGAAAAACCATATCTCTCTCTACAATCATTCGATTGGAGGTGATACACTAAAAGTAGTATCCTCTTGTCATACGAGGACAACCTGTAAAGAAGCACTTATCCGCTTTTGGTTGAAGCTTGGTTGACATCAATTTCTTGATGTATACCTCACAACCCCATTTCTTGAGAAAGTCAAGCTTAGGTGTCTTTCAACTCCATAGCTCAGAAGACATTTTCTCCACGGATATGGATGGAACATTATTTAGTGAGTTTGTCTTTATTTGTAGTGCATAATTCCAAAAGTAAATTGGCAATTTAGATTGACTTATTATTGATCGAACCATGTCGAGCAATATCATGTTCCTACTTTAGGAATGAGTCAAACTAGGTATCCTAAGCACTCACCCCTACGAACCTTTCATAGAGACTCGATATACTTGTTCAGTTGGTTCACTACTCCATCCTCGAATTCCTTGAACTTGTCAAAGAATTCACTTTTGCTTCCCATTAGACCAATATAGCCATAATGACTATAGTTGTCCGTGAACAAAATGAAGTACCTTAAACCGTCTCTTGCACTTGCACTTATCGGACCATATACATTAGAATGTATCATATCCAATTAGTCATTCGTTTTCGTTCCTTTCTTCTTGAAAGGTCTCTTGGTCATTTATTTGACCAATCCGATAGTGCTACAAGATTGTATCATTCACGTGAGTTATCTTAGTTCCTTTTGTTATTGTTTGTTTGAGTTTGTTTATTATTCATTTCAAGGAAATAGAAGTCATTCCAAACGGATGCATTTGCATAGAGAATTCCATTCTTGTATATAGACAAGCAAGAATTAAAATATTTATTAAGTTATCCATATCCACAACATGATACAGAATAGTTCTTGCTAATCGAAGGCACATAATAAACATTCTTCAAAGCACAAATTTAAATCACTAGACTATTGAAGTTCCATAGAATCTTGTACAATCGCAGCGATGCTTGTACTTTTTCCAATCTTCAATATCATCTCGTTCCCCACGAGTTCCTTCCTATCCTTCAATAGCTGCACATCAAAATTAGGTGAGCACAAGATCCGGTAACCATTACCAAATCAAGGACAGAGGTGATTAAATTTATCTCAACAAAAAACATACCCACGGCGTTTCTCGGGCACCTACGTTCAATCATCCCATTTTCAAGGTCTTCCTTGTACTTGGGGCAATTAGGTCGGATGTGTCCCTTTTCACCGCAGTGAAAGCACTCCGTGTTGGGAGTTGGAGACTTGAAAGATTTCCCCTTTGAGGCACTCCTATGAGCACCTCCTACTCCCTTGCTCTTGATTGACGTATCTTTGGTAAATTTGCCTTCACCTTTGTTGATCTTTTTGCTCCTCTCATGGACGGCTAGGACGTGATTGTCCCGACCCTTGCCCATGTCAACTTCTGCCGTGTTGAGAGCGTTGTGAAGACACACCCTTTTTTCACGCACATGATAGTGCATTACAAAGTCCTTAAAGGACTGGGCTAGAGAGCCAAGAATCAAATCTTCGGCAATGTCCTCGGGCATTGGAGAAGAGAGCTTCGACAACTTCTCAAGGTATCCTTGCATCCTGAGAAAATGCTTGGATACCGATGTTCCCTCCGCCATGTGGCACCTTGTGAGTGCGATGGTGGTCTTATAGTGCTCCTTTCGGGCACTATCCATGAACATCTTTGTTAAGCTTCCATGGTTTTCTTGGGTTTTGAATCCATGTATTTCGCTTGAAGCGAGTCACCCATGGATGCCAACATTAGACCGTGAACTTGGTTCTCTTGGTCTTCCCACTTGGCTATCGCCTCTTTCTCATTACCGGTTGCCTTCTATTCAATTTTGGGATTTCACCATCCAAAATATGAGATAGTTTTTCAAACCTCAACACAATATTAAGATTCAGTTGCCATTTCATGAAGTTTGAGCCATCATTTTGCAAAGGATTCTTTTCGATCATAAATCGCACAATTGGTTGGATATTAGACATTTCTACAAAATAAATTATACAGGATTTTAATGTCAATTTTATGTTTTAAAATACATACATATATATCGAATATAAATGTAAATACTGCAAATAAAATTTTGCCCGTAAATGCAGTAATCCAAGATCCTATCAATTGCAATATAGACTACCTAAGGGCTATCGAATATATCACAATCTAAGAAAAACTCTTTCTAATCACAAACTTTTGGAATTTTAGTAACATTAGCATCTTCAAACTCTTGTGATTCTTGTCATTTTAATTATGAGGGAATATGACCTATCCTCGTAAGAAATACTTTTTCCCAAAACCGAGCCAGGGCTCTAGGTAATGTTAAGAAAACTTATTTTCATTTGATACGAGATACGTTTATCCATTGTATTCACAACTAAACATACTTGGGGTTCACTAGGGTAAAACGCACCTCATATATTTAATCGTGGCACAAAAATAGACAACCATTATATCTCCCAATATTCCCAAAGATGGAGGGAGCTATCTCCCGCTAAGGGCGATCAGAGTATCCCTCGATCAATGGCTGCTAGTGGATGAAATAAGAAGGAAAATTACTCTTAATTTTGTTGGACAATTTCATATATTAACATGTGATTCGGAATTTTAGTTATCATGCATATTACCATTCATACACATCCTAACATTCAATCACATTCATCACATGCATAGCAGAAATTAAAAACATAAATTAAGCCATTCACACAATCCATATCGTGTGAGTTTATATGTTCCCTTTGATCGTTGATCCTTGATCCCTGATCCTCGATCCTTGATCGATCCGCTACAGCGGCGACTTCCTCTTGCACCGAAGATGTAGATTTTACAGAAAATAAACATGCTCCTCACATTCGATAAAAACCGACTAGTGCAAGTCCTATGTAAAAACCTCTCAAATGCAATGCAATTATCTAGAGATAGAAAGAGAGAATTTGGCTTTTACATGTAAATAAGCCCCTGTATAATAATAATTACATACATTCATAGTTGCTGATTTGGAACATATAAACTCACAATTCCTGCAAAGACAACTCGAGCATCCATGTCCGCAATATCGCTATAAACTATACAATCTCGTTTATCAATCATCTAGAATCCCAAACAATTCTTTGAAAAACATTTTGAAATCCATTAAAAACGTTTTTCATCCATCTATAGTTCAAAAATAATTTTGAACCGTTGTTCATCCAATTTCCTAAAAGGAAAGACGAACCGCAGTTTTTCGGTTTTGTTGATTCTCTTACAAAACAATTGTTTATCCTTAAAACAAAATTATTGCAAGTTAGACTTATGTCTAAATCATAATTATAATAATTAAATGGCATGTTTTAAACCACTTAAAACATTCAAAACGAATTATTATAAAGAATTATTCCAACAAAACATTTAAAGACCGAAAAACCAGAAAATCGAATTGTTCGATCCCTAGATGGTAAACTAATTTTTTTTATTGCTTCAAATCAATAGAAAATTGAAACTTATGCTCTGATACCACTGTAGGATTTCTAGTTTAATTGTACATATATATTTTCGAAATGTTTATGCACAATAAGGATCAATTAAAATTTTCTATGATTTGTATCATGCATGCATCGGTTTGTTTCAATAACTAGTTTCAAAACTTTATTAAAACAAACATGGGACTCCGAAATTCATACCTAGAAGTTCTCTAAAACTTCTTGATGATCCGGAGACATTGAGGATGCTTGTTGCTGCGTCGGATGCCTCCGAGAATTCACCAAACTCTAAACAAGATTGGAGAGAGAATAGCTAGTCTCTCAATCTCCAATAGGGTTTAGAATCCAATTACTAACCCCTCTTTAGTTCCCTTGAGAAGAAGATCTCTGAAAACTAAAACTAAACTCAAGAATTAAGGTGAAATTCGTGGAGAATTATGTTGAGAGAAGTTTGCATAAGAAGATAATGAATTAATTAATGAGGTAATGAGATAAACTTGTACTTATAAGTTCTCTCCAAATTACCTATTCATGTGCAACATCTTGCCCATGATTTCATGCAAACATCCATCTAACCATCCATTATTTGCTAACAAATAATCTTAGCCACGAATTTAATCAATTATGGACCAATTCCATGCATGATTAAATTAATTCTGCAGAAACCGTCTGGACTGGTCGACCGTCTGGAGGTTCGGTCGACTGTTCGAACCAAGTTTCGGTCGACCGCACGACATTCGGTCGACCATTCGCAACAATAAAATATTTCATCGCAATGTTTGGTCGACCGACCGATAGATTCGGTCGACCGTTCCGAAAAGACGAAAAATCCCTGTTATCGGTCGACCGTGCACTGATTGGTCGACCGTTTACTGTTAACCAGTCGACCGTTTTTGCACAGTACTGCAGACTTGTCAAATTTCGGTTTAACCCCTACAAAATTTTACATTTCGGGATTAGTAGTAAATTCGCAATTTATGTAACATATTATCCTATGTAATGATTAATCATTACACCCCATAATATTTACATCACATATGAATTTAATTTAGATTGTAATTATGTTATTGATCACAACATAATTTTGATTTTGCTTGTTCATCCATGTGTCATATTTTCTACATGAAACCCGACACATCTTATGAACTCAAAATCCTCATTTCTTGTTTCCCAGTTTTGTGGTGTTACCTATGGGAGGATCTAAACTAAGTTGGCAGTGATATTAAGAGCTTAATACCATAAGCTATAAGCGGTATCTAGCTACACATTAAAGCTCCCAATTAGTTAGATGTCTTAATTCCACTCGAACCAAAACCCGATCCATTTAGTGATGGAGTGCACCACTTGTGTCCGTCCCTTGCCACATGATATTAAGAACACACACAAAGTAGTATTGTGTCATCTTTGTATTAGAATTCATTTCATGATCTCTTTAAGCTTGTTATAAATATGTGACTTAACTCAAATCACATTGTGCACATTTTAACTTTGCTTTATGAAGGGGCCCACTAATATCATTACTCAATTAATAGGGGAAATGACTATCTTTTGACTAACTATCTTCTCCAACAAAAGTCACACTTAACCAACTAATGTCCTTGCACTACAATCATTGATAGCTTAAGACACTAGTCTAATTAAGCACTCCTTAAGTGATCGGATATAAGTCTCATATCAAAGGACCAAGGATACAGTAAAACATTAATGACACAGAAACACATTTCTATAATATTTTACTGATTAGGTCCATTCAGTATACAAAAGTAATATTTTCCTCTTTTGTGTACCCGTGTGGTCACTCACTTGTAGAGCTACAATGATCTATGACCAACACGACAATCTTAACTCGGTAATTAATGTGCCATGTTAATTAGCATGATTGCGAAAATCTTTTGCTCTATGTAAACCAATATCTTTTAGATCTCTACGGTTAAGGACCAAGAGCCTCTTCCTTAACACTTCTAAAAGACGAATAACATAAACAAGGAACAAAATGATTTCTCATTCAATTCATAATAATTGACATTTAAAAGTAAAATGTTTAGAACACATTCCCTTCAATTATAACTGAAACAATCACCATGGGGCGCAAGCAATAGTTGGGTGCATGGCTAGCACGTTGCCGGTGAAGCTTTCTCCAAACAGCCCCACCAACCAAGCGACCGTCAGCCCAACCTAAAGCCAATGCCCAAACTCTCTCTCCCACCCTTGGCTTAGGTGCATACCTGAGATGAAGCACGAAGTGCTCCTTAAAACGCCGAAGAAAACTACTGGATTCCAACCTTGTTGTTCCCTCCTTGCTAGCCACTCCTCCGAGCTAGCCTCGCTAGAATTTGTTGCCGGATTCCACCTGATTGCTGCCACCAGATCACCGGAGATGGGTAGGGAGATGCAGTGGGGAAGTGGTGCGTGAGGAGGAAGGACAAAAGTGGTGCGTGAGGAGGAAGGACAAAAGTGAGCAAAGTTGATTAGGGTTGCCCATTTATACCCCACATGCGCGAACTTACCAAAACCGAGACCAAACATGTGCACCAAATCTCCATTGATCCTTCCTTCCTATTTCCATGCTAATTGCATCCTTGATTGCTGACTCATCAATTACCAATAGCACTAGCCTATGTGGTAAGAGAAATTCAAATCCAACGTAACAACTGACCAAAATGCAACACTAACATGTGCACCGAAATCTCTCATCGTCCTTCCTTTTTCCATGCTAATTGCATCCTTGATTGCTGACGTGGTAAAACCTCACAAGCTCCCATGCCAGGTATCACACAGCAGCCCACGTGGCATGAAGGAAAAAGGAAACCAAAGCCTCACAGGTCCGAAGCAAAACTGATTGAGCCTAGTTGCACATGTGCCGGGCGCGCCACACCCGCTCGACCAAACAAGAAACTTTTTCCCGAAAGGAATTTCTCCCAAAAAGGAAACTTTTCCTCAAAAATGGAAGTTTCCCCAAAGAGGGATTTTCCTCGAGAGGAACTGTTCCCGATTTTTTTTTCCCGAAACAAGAATAGCACACTACACAAACAAACATAGAATAATCAAAATCAAGTATAAGAGATGAAAAGGGACTCATTAAAGTTTCAGGAGAGTGGGTCTTACATAAAATGTTGAGATGCATTAAAAATTATTGAATCTGTGGCCTTAAAAAAACCATACAGTGATTGGCCTTATAGAACATTTGGTCACCGTACTTTGGCCTTATAATTTATTTACCCTATATTAATTGAAGGCTCATTACAAGTTTTATTTTGTAACTAGCAAGAGCCTTCTGCTTTGCATAGGAAGCTTTAGTCCTAGATTCAACTTACAAAACTTATGGCAAATATAGAATAAATAAAAAAGGTGGTGATTGTGTTCGATATTTTACAAATACCATCTAACACCTCATATAAATTGTTGGCACGAAAAACAATGCACATGTAACATCTTAAACACCATATTGTTCGACCAGACATTGTATCAAGTGATAATATAAACAACTCTCTCTCTTTTGTGCAAACTGTGTGGGTACACAGGTATTGCTTCTCCTTTAAGTCGGGCATTCCTTTTTAACTTCTCCAATTAGTAGTCGGCAACCTTTGTGGTGCTTCCTATTATGAAAATACACTAATTTTACAAAGACAAAAACATTATCCGTCATTTAGTTAATAATGAAAATACACCAAGATTAACCAAGTTGTAAAAAAACTAACTAAATTAAAATGACTACAACTATAATAAATTGAATAATTCAAAAAGTCTATTAACAACCAAATAACGGCATATATATCTACCCAATCTAGCATAGCAATCAAGACTTAATTGTTCCTCCATTTGGTTCTTTTCTATTGCCTCATATTCAACACTTTCGGTTTGATCATGTAGAGTTCTATAGAAAAAGGGAATACCGCAGAAGTTAATAAAATATGTTTCATTCTCAAAATCGGTGTTAAAGAAGAGATATAAAGCAAATATCACTGAATGGTGAAGTAAGAAAAGAACACAAACCATAAAATCTTACAATAATTCTCTCACCTGCTTATATTTTTTCTTTTGTATGGAATTCCTATAAACTAAGGTTCGCCGCCCTCTTAGCGACGGGCTAAGAGGGTGATGCATCTTAGTTTCGGGCATCACCTTCTAAACACCATGCCGCATCGAGCCCTTGAGTAGTGATTAAAAGTAAGCAAAGGTCTACGCATCATACTCAATGGGTGTGAGTGATAAGCAAGTCGTTCAATGGGTGCCACACCTTAGTGGCACACTGCATCAGTGCTTGGATGTAGTGCACAAGGAGCGACAATCTTCGTACTTTACTTGGTGTTTGCAGGGGAGGGGTGGGGAAGCTTGTTGAGGATAGCAGGGTTCGTGTAGGTAGTTGGAATGTTGGCTCTTTAACAAGAAAATTAAGAGAGTTAATGGATGTGGCCATTAAGGGAAGAGTAAATATTTTGTGTCGAAGAAACAAAATGGAGTGAAATGCTAAAGAGGTGAAAAATATAGGGTTTAAACTACGGTACAATGGAAAATATAGACAAATAATGGTGTGCGGATCTTGGTAGATAAGAGTTTAAGAAATGAGGTTGAGGACGTAAAAAGATAGGGAATCGAATACTTTAACTGCTGGAAAATACGGGTACCAGGACATCCTGATTATGTCAGACCTTCAAAATCCGACGTGGTATTAGGTGTACCACATCGGTCGAAGAACATCCGACGTGAATGCTCATGTAACCACATCGGTCGAGGAATGTCCGACGTGGTATTAGGCGTACCATGTCAGTCTAAGAACATCCGACATGAATGTTCGCGTCACCACGTTGGTCGTAGAACATCCGACGTGGATGTTCAAGTTACCACGTTGATTGTCACGTCGGAATTTAAACTTTGATGTTGTTTTAGGATTATCACGTTGTAAACTATAAAATATTTAAAAAATATTTAATGCCTTTCAACATAAAATCAAAACACACAAACCCAATAAGCTAGCCAAACCCCTTATCGACCCAATCCCCATCCCACTTCTAAGCTCCTCCCGATCATCCCTGCCTGACCAGCCGCACCAGGTCAGCCCCGACCATCCTTCAAATCTAGTACTTGCCACGAAGGTGCAGAAAATTCTTCCATATGCTGCTCTTTTAATTACTCTAATGAATCGAGGGAGAGGCATTTAGATATCAAAATTAACTTGTTTGAAATGTATAACGGAATGAAATTTAATCAAAGTGATTGTGTTGTTCTGTTTGTGTTGGATTATTTATTGATAGATACTAAAAATTTATTAGTAGAACTTTTATCGATCCTTTTATACAATGCGCTTGTTTCTCTTGATGTGTAGAAAACTATGAATCAAAATTAGATTTTTTGCAAGTCGAATGAGTGATGAGTATGGGGTTGATAAATTTCTAAAGTTTTCCCAGAGGAATGCAGATGTTAAAAATGAAAGAAAGCTATTATGCGCATGTAAGAATTGTTTGAACATGTTCTTACGAGATGTAAAAGAGGTAAGAGCTCATTTGTTCGAGAAAGGTTTTGATGAAGGATATACACGCTGGATATGGCATGGTGTAAATGAGTTGAGTACGAAGGACGAAGGTAATCATAGTGAGTCACAGAAGTATGTCAATGACAGTGGCCACTTACAGGATACAATCTGAGATGTTGCTATACTTTTGGTGATAAACCCGATGTACTTGGTAGTCTTTTGTATAACAATCAAAAGCCTTTGTATTCGGCTTGCACCAATTTTAGTAGGTTGCCCGTAGTTTTATGGTTGTATACCATGAAAACAACAAACAATTGGAATGATGTCAGTTTCACTTCAAATTCTTGTTCAAAAAAGAAATGAAATGACCATCAAATAATTATTGCTCACAACAAAACTTTTGTTCATTGGTTCAAGAAAATGGTGTACCACAGTAATGAATATGAGATTTTGAAGTGGTTGGCCTATGTGCCTAATTATGTCATCACATCTTATAGTGGTTACGATATCACAAAAGAAATGCTTCAACAAGAATCCAAATAGGATTCATGTACAAACCTTCCAAGCCCAAAAGAAATGAGGATTTCACAAACACCGTAAATGGTTCAAGCATTATTCTTGTTCAAAAAATGAAGAAATTATCCTCAACAGAAAAGGAAACTAATTATGAACGAAAATGAGGGAAAATGATTCCAACCTTGAAACTTTCCAAGTATACAAGAAAGAAGGATTTCGCAAATTAAACACTGTAAATATTTAAAGCATTATTCATGTTCAAAAATGAACAAAAACATGAAAAATCACATCTGGAACACAGTTCAACACTTGCAGACCCATTTCTTGCAAACCAATAACATCCTAAAATGAACTGAACTGGAACTGGAAATAGGGTTTAGGAAATACGAATGGAAAATACTATGATTTTATAGGCCCTGTAATGAAAGATTGTGTTATAATGTGTACCAATCGATTGTAACGAAAACTATTTTTTAATAATAGGACATACCACGTCAGACATTAGGTTAACTCTGACATGACATGTCATTTTTTTTGATTTTTCACGACGTTTGGTTTCTTTTTAATATGTCATACCACGTCGGAATTTTTACTAAAATATGACGTAATATGTCCATTTTTCTGACATAGCAATAGCGTAATGATTGACATCATATCATGCATCCATTTGTGTCTTATATCCATTATCTTAAACTTAAACAATGCTACGTAATGAGTTTTATGTTTGAGTTTTAGGAATAAACAAGATTGAGGAGAAGAGGCATAAAAGGACCTAGAAGCAAGGAAAAGGACTGAGTTGCAAGACTTGGGGACTGAGAAGCAAGAGGGAAGGACCCATATTTAAGCCCAAAGCACTAAGGCGCAAATCAAGAAACTCCACACCATCATGAGGTGTATTTTGGCAATTCGATTCGGTCCTCAACTCCAACAACCTACTCGGATGCATCAATCATGAAGAAATGAAACCAGACAACCACACACCAAAACCAGGCCGGATCCAAACAATATAGACCGCCAACTGGCGGTCGAAGACTGCTGATTGGCGGTCGGTTTTGGTACGGATCCGTTAAGACTTTGGCGGGTCATGGATTAGGTTGTGTTTAGTCTATTTTTCGTCTACATTTAGTCCCATACCAGGGGATTGTCCCGGATTACCTTTTTCTATGGTTATAAATAGAACTCTTCTCCTCATTTGTAATCACCCATTCCTTGGTGGCATTCTCTGTACTTGGAGTAAAAGCCTTGAAGAAAAAACTCAAGGTGGAGAAGAATGCCAGTTACAATGTGAGTCATGTTAATAAAATAATTTTTCTTAGTTTCTTTTAATATTGCCTTGTCTTTTAATTCTTGCATACTTCTTTAGTTTAATTTCCTTTCATTTAGCTTCTTTAATATTTCTTATTTTCTTAGTTTAATTGCCTTTCATTAGAATGTTTTGTTTTGTTAATATAGTTTGTAGTGTAATGATTAGTGAGTAGTTCAATCCCCTTTGGGGGTGGAGTAGATGTTTATACATGTTATGTAGATGGAATGAATGCTAGACATTGTTGTTTGTGAGAAATGTTAGTATGCTTGTTTGATTTAATGAGAAAACTTAACTTGATAGTTTCTGCCATAATGTTTAGGTACATTCCATGCTTGCTTAGGTTCTTAATAACAAACTTGTCATGCTCATATTAATCACTAAGGTTTGTGCTTTGAATGATAGGTTTTTGCCATGAGGTACTTCTTATGCATTACAAACACTAACTACACTTGAGGTTATTGTATGCATTCATCACTTCCTATTTCATGTGTACACACACTCCACCCTTTAGGGGTTTTCCATTCCTGAATTCTATTTTCTTTTATTTGTCGCTTTGTTTTAATTCGTTTTGTGCTTTAATTTCCTTCCGTGTTGCTACTAGTTTAGTGTAGTTTAGTTTAATCAATCTTTCACTCCTTTTTTCCCACTCGCCTTCGAACTAACCAAAGTCGACACACCTCCCTGTGGATCGACCCGTATTTTCCACCGCTTCAACGCGGTCATGCATTTGCGGTTATAATTAAAACGTATCAATCAAGTTTTTGTTACCGTTGCCGGGGAGGTGCTTTGTCCAGACTTTGGTTTGGACGATTCGAGTGGGTTAAATTTTTTGTTTTTAGTTTTTGTTTGTTTCAGGGATATCTTGTCATCATGAGTAGGCAAGTGGAGAAATTTGAGGAAGAAGGACACCAAAGTGACCGCCAATTGGTGGCCTTGGGAGCTGACTTTGCTCAAAATTTTGTTATGGTTGTTTGTTTCATAAATTTAGTAGTCTGGGAGTTTAATTTTGCATGTTTCAACCTGTAGTTACCTCTCAGATTAATCAATTCCCCTTTTAAGACAACTTGGACAATAAAACTCAAAGCAAAAGATTAGACTTCTTGCCATCTAGGTCATGCATCATTTGTAGACCTTGCACGCATTTGTCTTTTCTTTTCTTTACATTCTTGTTGTCGATTACTGGTGTGAGGTACGTGCACCCATTCTCTCATTCAAGCATGGTTAAAGCATGCATTAGTTAGTAAGGTGCATCGGGACAAGATTGAGGTAAGTGCTTGTTTGGTGACTTGCTTACTAGCCTAAGATTTCAAAACGTCTTTAAGGGGCATCAGCTATAGTCTTCAAAGATAAGGTGGGGGATTTCATCACCCCTCCCTTAGCCCCAAAAAGCACACTCAAGTAAAGCATTAATCTAAAATCAAGTAGACATTGGCCCTAAGGAATTCGGACCCACTAGGAGAGTGATCGAGTTGAGACTGTCATGACCCAATCGACGTCGCCTGCCTTGTCGATAGTAGGAGGTACTGGATCTCCGGATTTGGTATCACTTGTTGGGCATTATGGTCTTCGTTGTAGGGAGGTGAGGCGTGTCGAGACTAGTGACCTCAAAGTTAGGCGTCGTCTAGCCTAATGACCCATAGCTATAAGTTGTTTAAGTTGTGCTTGCTAGATTAGGTTTCTACCCTCTCCCACTACCCATGCTAGTTTCTAGGGATTCTTCCATTCTTATCTGAGTCATCTTCTTCTCACCTACTTCTACGTTCTAGTATCCTCCCCTTTACACTCTCTGGTAGCATTTTAGGGTCGAGTCAAGCACTTTTTGCGAGCGTAGCCTCGTGGTAGTGAGAGTGGTGGACTCAAGAGTTTTTTTGTGAGATGGATGGTTACATGGGCGACCATCCATATCATTGTTGGGACGAGGACATTTCTCCCATGTATTCTGGACCCATGCAACATGGGGTGGCTCAGACTAACACCCCGTATGGTTGGGACAATCTTAATTGTGTGGCTGAGCAATCTTCAGATTGGGATAATATGAGAGAGGCACCAACTTCTAGACCACCATCTAGTTATGTCGGATCATATGTTGGTTGATTGATCATTTTATTTAAACCGCAAGTGCATGGCCGCATTGAAGCGGTGGCAAATACGGGTCGTCCACTGGGAGGTGTGTCGACGTTTGGTTTGTGCGAAGGCGAGTGGTAAAGAATGGAGAGAAAGATTGATTACACTAAACTATACTAGAATGCACAAGGAAATGAAGATAAGCAATAAAACTAAACCCCATAGGGGGTAGAGAAATAATGTGAATATAAAGATGTGTGTGTGTTCCATTAAGCTCCTCACAGCATATAGTGCATGAAATCATAAAACTACATCCAACTTTGCCTCCACATGAATTAAGATAACACTATATCATTAAAGCATACAAGACAATAATTGGAATGAAGCTAAATGAACTCAATTATAAAGACTAGACCTTACTATGCCTCCACATGAAACAAGATAACTCAATATCATTAAAACATACAAGATATTAACCAAGGTAAAGGCAACAAGAGTACATACACTACAAATTGTGTTTCCAATATTAATTCCATCCATATCCTAACCTTATCATTCTCCATAAAATAGGTTCACTAATCAAAGCATAAGCTAACTTTCATTCAAGAGCATTAGCATATCAAAGAGAAGAGTGAAAACCCATTAGATGGTTATGGAAATCATATAAAACTCTAGGGAATTAAGAAAACATACACTTAATACACTACATGATCATATCACATATTTCTCCACCCCCCAAATGGGGATGGAACTACTCACTATCATTACACTAACTATATTAACAAGATGAAGCATAATACTAAAATGAAACTATACTAAGCAAGCAAGAAATACTAAAGAAACGTAAAAGGAAAGGAAAGACTAAGCAAGCATGCACAAATTAAAAGACAAGATTAAAACAAACTAGAACAATTATTTTATTAACAATGACTCACATTGAAGGTAACATTCTTCTCCACTTTGAGTTTTTGCTTCAAGGCTCACTCCTTAGTAGAGAGAATGCCACCAAGCAATGGGTAATTACAATAGAAGGTGAAGAGTTTTATTTATAGCCAAAGAAAAAGGCAATCCGGGATAATCCCCCGATGTGGGACTAAACAAATACCAGAAATGGACTAAGTACACACTAATACGCGGCCCACCAAAATCTTAGCGGATTTGGGGGAAAAAAAGACCGCCAATTAGTGGTCTTGGACCGCTAATTGGCGGTCTATATAGTCCAGATCACGCTGTATTTTATTCTGGGCTTTTTTGGATGTCTTTGTTGGTCTTTGATGTATCTACTTTCCTTGTTGGAGCTCCGACCCGAATAGAATTGCCAAAATACTCCCCATGATGGTGTGGAGTTTTCTGTTTTTGCTCTTTGGTTCTTCGTTCTTACGTTCAGGTCCTTCTCCCTTGCATCTTAGTCCCCAGGTCTCACAATTAAGTCTTTTTTCCCTGCTTTTGGGTCCTTTCATGCTTCATCTCTTCAAACCTATTTATTTCTGAAATTCAAACATAAAACTCGTCACGTAGCATTGCTTAGGTATAAGATAATGGATATAAGATACAAATATAAGCCTGAAATGATGTCAATCAAATACCGCCACACCTAAGTTTTTGCAAGTCCCGAGCAAAACAAAGAAAGAGAAGAACAAACAAGAGACAAGAAATCCTAACTCACTTTCGTAGGAATAACGGTTGCATTTAGTACGTGCAACAAGCCGTTAAGCCTCCTTGTTGCCTAGGAGGAGTGTTGTCTCCTGAGGGTTTTCAGCGGATACACCCACAAAATCCGAACAAGATGCATTATTCAATCTAGACACTCGACTCGTTGGACAAATTTTGTCGATCATTGGATGCGGTAATCCTACGGGTCGACTCTATATACGTAATTAGTCCACACACCTAATCTAATGAACAATTCGTGCAAGTTAAATAAGGAATTAAGTGAAAGACATGGACAACCTCAACCTCCTCAAGTGATACAAAGTTTAAAGTCCATTAAGGTTCTTATTTGCATTTTTTTCTTCTTTTTGTTTCTTTTCTTATTTATTTATTAATTTATTTTCTTTTTCTTAGTTGGAGCTTCATTCTCCCAGGGTCAGGTTTCATGTATTATTGCCCATGAGGACTTAAACTATCACATACACCTTTCCCCAAATCTCCACATAGGGCAATCCTTACCACCCGTGTAACAGGAGTTCGGTCGGTGCATCCCAAGTCAAATGACTCGAAAGCACCAGGCACAAAGTCCCCTCAGACCTACTTTCCCGAGTGATAGGAGCCGTGCGAGAAGAGAGAACACCTACTCACTTATTTCTTATCTACACATGAACCAAAACCCCTACACTTAATGTCTCACAACAAGATTTAAAGGGTCCTTGACAACAACAAACTTCCTTAAGTTAACAGACACGAATTATTGACTCATTAGGTTCAGGGTGGACTTCTTTGAATGTTTGAGCACTGAAACCCTATGATTAATCACCCCCAAGGGAAAATTGGGGTGCATCCAAATGACTCGATAAATCCTAAAGCCACAATACTAGATATCCTAATGCATCAAGTTCAAGATAATTTTGGGAGCTTTATTTTTACTTTGACTCTCAACGGTTTTGCACATGCTAAACACACGCAAAACCCATAAAACATTTTCTTTCGCAAACACATGAAGATTTTGAAAGAAATGTGAAAATTTAAAGGCACTAGGCAAGCAAAAGAAGACAAGTCACCCAAGGATCATGGTAAGCAGATATATCGATATCAAATGCAGCACACTAACATGACCCTACTTCGTGCATTGTCCTTAATGAATGCAAGCAAGATACTACATGGATTTATGCATGAAAAAGGAGAGATCTCACCAACATGAAGTACAAAGGGAAGTTCAAGGTCATGTTGATGGACACAAACCCGAATTCCCTCAAAACCTGTGAGATGCTAAAGAAGGGATACAAATACGTGAAAGAAATGGAGCCCAAATACACAAGGGTTGGAGCTCACAACAATTGATGCTCACTAAAGGAGTCATTTTTTATATGACTATGTACAAACATAAGTTCCCATCTTCATTTGCCAAAAGACATCAAATGGGAACCTCAAAAGTGGGTCAATGCACTTGGAAAGAGAACATGACACCACACGGGGTCAGAATACTCATGCGTGGGCCCCCTTCACAAAGAGCATAAGATGAAATGAGAGGTTCATGAATTGGACGCAAAGGCGTCTCATTCAAAGGATCAAACTGAAAGACCTTGAACCTCTCAAGAGTTTTTTAAATAAGGGGCAACGAAAGAAGAGTTTCTCCCGTTGTGCTGCTGAAGTTATGATCGTCAATCCAAACTCTCCAACCAACAAGCTGGTGCGTCGGAACGAGGTCAAGAATCTCGTTAGGCATGTCCGACACACCAGGCGAACAAAAAGTGGGTCTCATACCCAAGGTATCCTCCAAGGAACTCCTAATACCCTCATGAGCAATGTAGTTGTTTGATGTTCCATCATTTCCAAGATGATCAGGAACAATAGTGAGAGGCAAACTCTCGTCAGGTTCTTTGAAATTTAGGGGACTAGGGAGCTCTTGCTCCAACAGAGGTGAGTCCTTAGGAGGTACAACAATAAGATCATGTGGCTCAAGGGCCACGGGACAAGAAGATAAGGCACAATCCTGTGCCGACTCATAAAGAAGCTGGTCCATAGTATTCTCAATTGGAATCGAATCCTCCACCAAGTGATCGTGAATTGAAACCTGACTTTGAAAGATTGTGCTTTGAATTTATGGATGTGGTGGTGGTTTGATTTCAGAAGATAAATCCTCATGTTAACAAGAAAAATTACCCTCCTCACTTTCACGTAATTGCTGTGTCATTTGACTAACTTGCATTTCCATAGTTTGCAAGGAATTCAAGTTCTATTTAAATAAATTTTGAGTGGTTTCCATGAAAGTTTGGAGAGTTTGTTTCAAGGAATCAGGTATGCGGTCAACTATGAAGTCCAAGTTAGAGCTTGGAAAATTTTGGAGATGGGTGTTGATGGGCTGAGAATGAGTCCAATGATTTGAAGTGGGGTGTTGGTAGAATTATGGGTATTCGGGAGGAGGATACTGCGGTGAAAATGATGTATAAGAATTTGAATAAGAATTGTCTCCCCACGAATCCATCCCTCTCGGGTTGTACGCAGATGCGTAACGGTCATAATGAGCATTTTGGGAAAATGTGTGCTCATAGTCAGGCTCAGGGGCAACATAAGGACATTCTCCGATAACATGACCACTCAGCCCACACCACTCACACGGTGTGGCTACTGGAGCCACCGGTGCACCCAGGTCATCTACCACATGCATGAAGGAGGCCAAAGATTCTTGTAATGTATCAGTTTGATGACCAATATATGATCCGACGTAACTAGATGATGGTCTAGCAGTCGGTGCCTCTCTCATACTACCCCAATATGAAGATTGCTCAGTCACACAATTAAGATTGTCCCAACCATACGGGGTGTTAGTCTGAGCCACCCCAGGTTGCATGGGTCCAGAATACCAGGAAGAATTGTCCTGGTCCCAACAATGATATGGATGGTGGCCCATGTAATCATCCATCTCAACAAAGAACTCACGAGTCAATTACTCTCACCACCACGAGGCCAAGTGATGCATTGCATACATTGGATCATATGTCTTTCATTTAGATTAATTTTATATCAATAAATGCTACTAAGGTATGTGTTTAGTCTTATTTATAGAATATAGGGACCTGAATGCAAATTACCCATATCCCGAGTATAAACGCGTGCAAGAGACTCTTTTCTGATATAAAGACCATGTTCAAGATTATCGGGGTTCAAATTGAAGTCCATCCAAGCATAAAAGCATTCAAAGACCTAATTACAAAAAGGCCAGGGACTTAAGCACAAAAGTAGTCAGGGACTTAATTGCAAAAAGCCGAGGACCCGACTGCAAAGTCGATCCGTGCCCCCGGATTTCTTCCAGCCGTGTCATAACACGTGTGCTTGCCTTATTCATACTTGGGTCCCTTGTATCGGCTATAAATAGCCCCGAAATTATGTTGTAGAGGAGAACTTGTTTTTATTCCATTCTTTAGCAATATAATTTTGTTCGTTTATTTTGTGATTTTAGTTTTCTTTCGTAGTTTCTCTAGGACCCCTTCTCCTTCCCTCCATCCATGAGTTTGTAACTCTCTCCAAAGGGTGGGGGTGATGGATTTAGGGTGATGAGAAGAAGAATTATGTTATTATTTTAATTTCGTGTTAGTATATTTTGTTTACTTGAGTTTATGTTGAGTCATTTATCATGTAATGCTTTATAACTAATGTGATTTATTATAAGTTTCAGATTTCTCTGAACAAAAACCGATATCTAAACCCCCACCCACTGGACTCTCATCCATATTTGTTTTCTTTTTAGTTTTTTTGTTGTTCTTGCTTTAGAAAATTAAAAACCAAAAATCTCAAACCAAACTTATTTCTCTTTCTTTCTTCCTTAATCAAAAATCACAAAAAATAACAAAATTCTCTCCCTCCTTGTGTTCGACCCGTACTTGCCGCGTCTTCATCGATCCCGCGCACTTGCGGTATAAATAAAATTCTCATCACCAAGCTCGCAAAAAGTGGTCGACTCGACCCTAAAACGCTACCAGAGAGTGTAAAGGGGAGGAGACTATAACGTAAAAGAAGGTGAGAAGATGATGACTCAGAGGAGAAGGGAAGAATCCTAGAGCTAGCGTGGGTAATGGGATCAGGTAGAAGCCTAACTAGCAAGCACAGCTCAAACAATATAAGGCAATGGGTCCTTAGGCTAGACGATGCCTAACTTCGAGGTCACTAGCCTCGACACGCCTCACCTACCTACAACGAGGACCACAATGCCCAGCAAGTGATACCAGATCCGGAGATCTAGTACCTCCTACTATCGACAAGGTAGGCAACGCCGATCAGGCCATGGTGGTCTCAACTAGATTACTCTCCTAGTGCGTCTGAAATCCTAGGGCCAATGTCTACCTGCTTTTAGTTTGGGCTTGATTAAGAGTGATTTTTGGGGCCAAGGAAAGGGAGATGAAATCCCCCACCTTATCTTTTATGGGACAGCCACTTCTTAGTAGCGTTTTGATCCTAGATCTAGCAATCAACACTCCAATCAAACGCTCAACTCACTCTTGTCCAGATGCACCTTACTAACTAATGCATGATTGAAACATGCATGCATGAAAGATTTTGGTGCACGTACCTCACGCCAGCAATCAAAAAAAAATGTAAAGCAAAGAAAATACAAATGCATGCAAGGTCTACAGATGATGCATGACCAAGATGGCAAGAAGTCTAATCTTTTGCTTTGAGTTTTATGGTCCAAGTTGATCAAAGGGAATTGATTTTTAATCTGGGAGCATACTAGAAGTCACAGCATGCAAAATTGTGCTCCCAGATAACTACAATGAACAAAACAACAACCAGAACAAAATTGAGAGAGATTGAGGCTCACCAAGCCGCGAATTGGCGGTCCCAGACCGCTGATTGGCGGTCCCTTTTGGGTCTCTAGCTCTCAAATTCCTCCAGTCACTTCCCCTTCTTCCTCAGAATGATTGAAACACACAAAAACGAAACACAAAAAATTAAAACCACTCGAATCGTCCAAACCAAAGTCTGGACAGAGCACCTCCCCGGCAACGGCGCCAAAAACTTGATTGATTCGTTTTATTTAAACCGCAAGTGCACGACCGCGTTGAAGCGGTGGCAAATATGGGTCCTCCACTGGGAGGTGTGTCGACGTTTGGTTTGTGCGAAGGCGAGTGGTAAAAAAACGAGAGAAAGATTGATTACACTAAACTATACTAGAATGCACAAGGAAATGAAGATAAGCAATAAAACTAAACCCCATAGGGGGTAGAGAAATAATGTGAATATAAAGATGTGTGTGTGTTCCATTAAGCTCCTCACAGCATATAGTGCATGAAATCATAAAACTACATCCAACTTTGCCTCCACATGAATTAAGATAACACTATATCATTAAAGCATACAAGACAATAATTGGAATGAAGCTAAATGAACTCAATTATAAAGACTAGACCCTACTATGCCTCCACATGAAATAAGATAACTCAATATCATTAAAACACACAAGACATTAACCAAGGTAAAGGCAACAAGAGTACATACACTACAAATTGTGTTTCCAATATTAATTCCATCCATATCCTAACCTTATCATTACCCATAAAATAGGTCCACTAATCAAAGCATAAGCTAAGCTTCATTCAAGAGCATTAACATATCAAAGAGAAGAGTGAAAACACATTAGACGGTTGGAACCACCACCACATCCACAAATTCAAAGCACAATCTTTCAAACTCAAACTCCTAGTCAGTCTGAGGGACTTGGGTTTTCAATTCACGATCACTTGGTGGAGGATTCGATTCCAATTGATAAAACATGGACCAATTTCATTATGCGTTGGCACAGGATTGTGCCGTATCTTTTTGTCCTGTGGCCCTTGAGCCACATGATCTTCATGTTGTGCCTCTTAAGGACTCACCTCTGGTGGAGCAAGAGCTCCCTAGTACCCTCAATTTCAAACAACCTGATGAGAGTTTGCCTCTCCCTATTGTTCCTGATCATCTTGGAAATGATGGAACATCAAACAACTACATTGCTAATGAGGGTATTAGGAGTTCCTTGGAGGATACCTTGGGTAAGGGACCCACTTTTTGTTCACCTGGTGAGTCGGACATGCCTAACGAGGTTCTTGACCTCGTTCCGACCCACCAGCCTGTTGGTTGGAGAGTTTGGATTGACGATCATAACTTCAGCACCGTATTTCCCCATATTTCCCAAACTCTTTAAAGGTTCAAGCTCTTTCAGTTTGATCCTTTAAATGACACTCCTTTGCGTCCAATTCATGAACCTCTCCTTTCATATTGTGTTCTTTGTGAAGGGGCCCAAACATGAGTATTCTGGCCCCGCATGGTCTCGTGTTCTCTTTCCAAGTGCATTGACCCACTTTTGAGATTCCCATTTGATGTCATTTGACAAATAAAGATGGGAAATTATCTTTGTACACAGTTACATTCAACAAAAAAATGAAAAAAAAGAAGTACAATAAAAGACTCCTTAAGTGAGCATTGATTATTGTGGGCTCCAACCTTTGTGTATGTGGGCCCCATTTCTTTCATGTATTTGTATCCCTTCTATAGCATCTTACAGGTTTGAGGGAATTTGGGTTTGTGTCAATCAACATAACCATGAACTTCCCTTTGTACTTGACGTTGGTGAGATCTTTTCTTTTTCTTGCATAAATCCATGTAGTTTCATGCTCACATTCATTGAGGACAATGCATGAAGTAAGTGTGGGGGGTGTTTTATGTGTGTACATAGTCTAGTCTTTTTCCTTTGATTTTGTTTTCTGTTGTGTGCATTGTTAGGGTCATGTTAGTGTGCTGCATTTATTATCGATATATCTGCTTGCCATGATACGTGGGTGACTTGTCTTCTTTTGCTTGCCTAGTGCTTTAAAATTTTCACATTTCTTTCAAAATCTTCATGTGTTTGCGGGAAAAATGTTTTGTGAGTTTTGCGTGTGTTTGGCATGTGCAAAACCGTTAAGAGGCAAAGTAAAAAGAAAGCTCCCAAAATTGTCTTGAAATTGATGCATTAGGATATCTAGTACAGTGGCTTTAGGACTTATCTAGTCGTTAGGATGCACCCCAGTTTTCCCTTGGGGCGAGTAATCATAGGGCTTCTGTACTCAAACATTTAAAGAAGTCCACCCTGAACCAAATGAGTCAATAATTCATGTCTGTTAATATAAGGAAATTTGTTCTAGTCAAGGACCCTTTAAATCTTGTTGTGAGACATTAAGTTTAGGGTATTTGGTTCATGTGTAGATAAGAAATAAGTGAGTAGGTGTTCTCTCTTCTCGCACGGCTCCTATCACTCGGGAAAGTAGGTCTGAGGGGACTTTGTGCCTGGTGCTTTCGTGTCATCTGACTTGGGATGCGCCAACCGAACTCCCGTTACACGGGTGATAGGGATTGCCCTATGTGGAGATTTGGGGAAAGGTGTACGGGACAGTGTAAGTCCTCTTAGGCAATGATGCACGAAACCTGACCGTGGGAGAATGAATCTCCAACTAATAAGGAAAAAAAGAAAAAAAGTAAGAAACGAAACAAAAAGAAAAAATAAAATAAAAATGGTAATGCAAATAAGAACCTTAATGGACTTTACACTTTGTATCACTTGAGGATGTTGAGGTTGTTTGTCCATGTCTTTCACTTAAGTCCTTATTTAACTTGCATGAATGGTTCATTAGGCTAGGTGTGTGGACTAATACCTATATAGAGTCGTGCCGTAGGATTACCGTGTCCAATGATCGATAAAAATGAGTCCATCGAGTCGAGTTTCTAGATTGAATAATGCATCTATGTTCGGATTTTGTGGGTATATCTGCTGAAAAACCTCAGGCTACAACACTCCTCCTCCTTGGTCCATATCCGCTAAGACTTTGGCGGGTCATGTTTTAGGTTCTGTTTAGTCTATTTTTCGTATGCATTTAGTCCCATACCGGGGGATTGTCCCGGATTACCTTTTTATATGGCTATAAATAGAACTCTTCCTCCTCATTTGTAATCACCCATTCCTTGGTGACATTCTCTCTACTTGGAGTAAAAGTCTTGAAGCAAAAACTCAAGGTGGAGAAGAATGCCAGTTACAATTGTAGGATCGTGTGGGTTATGGGTCCACTAATCACTTTTAATCTAATCTCTAATTAATTAAACAATAAACGCAGCGGAAACAAATTTAAAAACAAGTAGGGAAATTAACAGAAAATGCAAACCACAAGAGACGCGTCGGTTTTTATAGAGGTTCGGCACCCCACCCGGGTCCTAGTCCTCTCTTGTAAGCTCCGCTCGACTCCGCGAGCTCCGCCTACGTCTTCACTAACCACTCCCCGTTCCGGGCCGGGAGAGAACGCCTTTACACCACAAGCAACGCGAACAACCCTCGCTTGCTTGAATTCTTCCTCTCACAATCCGAGAGGGACACTTCGGGCTTTCACCGAAGTCCTTGCTTCTTTTGACAACACTTGTAACTGAGTGGGATTCACTCTCTAATTGAGCACACTTTGAGTAGGATGAGTATATGATCAAGTGTGTGAAGTTTAGGCTTAAAGAGTGTAGAATTTGGAAGCTTTGAGGATTGAGGTTTCTCTCTAATGTATTGGGACAATTGGAGTTGGAGAGTTGTGTTAACAACAAGTCTTGATCCTCTATTTATAAGCTCCTAAGGTTTTCTAGCCGTTGGGGATAGATTTGATTGGGTTTTGTGCAAGATACACAAAGCAGAAAATCGGGCTGCAAATCTGTCCAGAACCGGTCGACCGAAACTACTAAACCGGTCGACCGTTCACTTGATTTCAAGGAGAACGGTCGAACAAAAGAATATTCGGTCGGACAAACGAGCTAGAACTTAACTCTACTTAAGTGAATCGGTCGAACCAAAGTATGGAGCGGTCGACCGAAAAGGGGATTCGGTTGAGACAAAGGTCAATCGGTCGAACGAGAAATGTGTCGACCGATAGCAGGGAATTTGGTTTCTGAAAAATATGTTCAACCGGTCGACCGAAACAAGGTCTTCGTTCGACCGGTTACCGAATGTATTTTGGGGTTAAGTTTGTTTTATACGAATACGACCGTTATAGGAATACGACAAGAAAAACGGTCATATTAAAATCCGGGATCGGTCGACCGAAAATGTAGAACCGGTCGACCGGTAGAGTTCGGTAAAATCACTGTGGAGAGTCTGTTATAAACCGGTCGAACTGAGAACTGGTTCGGTCGACCGGTTCACACAGGAAATCTGGGTTTAAGTTTATAAGTGATTTCCGACTAAGGTTTGGGTGATCTAATGAAGTCCAAATAATGTGAAATTTCTTGTGTGACTTCTATAGGGAACCTATTGTGTATGTGATTGGTTTTTAACTCTTGTATGCTCAATTTACACATGTTCCTAAGACTCAAAATAAAATCAAGATTACAAGTCTTCATTTAGCTTTATTACAAATCTTGACTTGATTTCCTTCCTTCCATGAGTCTTGATCACCTGTAGAGGTTAGCACATGCAATATATATGCAATGCAATATGTGTGCTACTCTACATCATCATAATTAAGATTAGGTTAATTAAATCATCAAAACCTAGATTAAGGCCAAAAAGCCAACAATCTCCCCCTTTTTGATGATGGCAACCTATATCTTAATTCTATCTAAATACATGGAATTTGTATATGTAAACTATGCATATTAATGCTCCCCCTATGGGTGTGCATAGTTTTTGTTCAATTTTATGTCAAATTCCAAGTTACCCCCTTAATTATCTCTCCCCCTTTGACATCCATCAAAAATAATAATTATTTAAGACTTTAAGCATAGCATTTGGATGTCTTGTAATGAAGTTGCTCCCCCTAAATTTTGCACTTCATTACTCTAATAAAAGATATAACATTTAAGCTCCCCCTATCAATAAGGCTAAATGGAAACAATGAGTATGATTCAAGTTAAGTTCATTTAAGTTTCAACTTAAGCCTTATTCTAACATCCATTTAAAATTTGACATTTAGAATCAATGGATGTGATAAATGATTTGCAATGAATAGGGTATATGATTTGCAATGAATTGAACTTCTAAAGATATGACAATTTAGCATATAAACTAGATTAGAGCTAAATTTTCAGAAATTTCAAGGATAGAAATTTATACCAAACTTGAATCTTGATTAGCTCCAATCTTATTTGGTGATGCAACCGGATTCGAATTCGACGCTTTGGCTCACCCGGTCACCACCAATTTCCTCCTCAAGCTCCTACAAGTGTAGACTTAGGTACCCAAACAACTTTGGGTCCTTGAACATTAGCTTTTGGGATCCAAACCATTTTGGTTTTGGGTGCCCACACACTTGAGGAACTAGATTTAACAAATACATGCTTGCCATTTAAAGTAGTATGAGATACATGGTTTTTCAAAAGCACATTGTATCCTAAACCATGTTTAGCTAATGATTGTCTTTGACTACTCAAAAGCATATCAAGCATTTTTGTTCCTTTAGTGAACATTTCAAGATCTTTTCTTAATTGCATATTTGAGGCTTTAAGATCTACATGTTCATCAATAATGGGTGTTTTACTTAGACTAGCAAGTGATGATTCATTTGATTCAAGTCTAGCAATCACCTCATTCTTTTCATTCATGATTAATTCAATTTGGCATTTGAGATCATTTATAGTTTTTCTAGCATTTTTGTTCTTTTCACAAATGATCTCATATTGTTTAACTAAATCATGAAATGCATTTTGAAGCTCATCATATGTATATGATTCATCATTAGTATTAGAATTAGAGCTAGCACTAGAATATGATTTATTTGAACATGAATTGCTTCTAGTGGTGTAAGAGTTAGAAGATGCCTCACTTCCTTCATCTTGAATTGCCATGTAGCACA
The DNA here is from genome assembly GCA_963682175.1 of Triglochin maritima. NCBI lineage: Eukaryota > Viridiplantae > Streptophyta > Magnoliopsida > Alismatales > Juncaginaceae > Triglochin > Triglochin maritima. The sequence continues at coordinate 18,608,565 of OY821785.1, forward strand.
TATGCGCATATTCCTTTGTTGATGAAGGTGCGGTTGATTTGGATGACGACGACGACGTATCGTCCCAAGTGGCCTTGTGAGCTTCCAACCTCTTTTCTTTTCTCTTACTCCTCTCCTTTTCTCTTCTTCTCTCCCTTCTCTCATTTTTCTTTTCCCCTTCTCTTCTCTCATTTTCGCTCTCCTCCCTCTCTTTTTCTTTTTCTCTTTTCTCACTTCTTCTACCTCTTCTTTCATTCTTTTCTCCCTTATCCCTCTTGAGGTATTTGAAGAAGTCTTGGGCAAGGACCTCAATGTCCTCTTCTTCCACCCTCCTTGGCTCATCAAAATTTGCATGCAATGCCACCATGGAGTTTTTCTTTGAAGCTTCCTTCTCTCTTCGATGACTCAATTGGAGCTCATAGGCCATGAGATTTCCAATGAGTTCCTCCATCTTCAATTTTGAAAGATCGTGCGATTCTTCGATTGCCACGACCTTGTCTTCCCAATCGTTGCTCAATGACCGGAGGAATTTTCGAGTCATCTCTCCTTCATTTATCCTTCTTCCAAGAATCAAAAGAGAGTTAGTGATATCGGTGAAGCGAGTGTTCATGTCGCTTATGTTCTCACCGATTTGCATAGAAAATATTTCATATTTATGCATGAGGAGACTTATCCTAGTTTCTTTGGTTTTGTTATCACCCTCATGATGCATTTGTAACCTATGCCATATTTCATTTGCACTTTCACATCCCCTAATTCTATTGTATTCTCCCTCATTAAGGCCACAATAAAGAATATTCATAATTTTTGAATTCATTTCAATTTCTTTCATTTGAGCCCTAGATAGAGAATCTAAATCATCTTCATTTGGGGGTATGTATGGATTTTGAATAAACTTCCAATACTTAAGGTCATTTGATATTAAAAAGATTTTCATTCTATTTTTCCAATAATCATAATTTGACCCATTAAGCAAAGGAGGCCTTGTGGTGCATAAACCCTCTAAGTGATTAGATGTTGAAGCCATGCTAAAATTACGGTAAAGTAATGAAATTTAGCTAACAAGGCTCTGATACCAAATGTAGGATCGTGTGGGTTATGGGTCCACTAATCACTTTTAATCTAATCTCTAATTAATTAAACAATAAACGCAGCGGAAACAAATTTAAAAACAAGTAGGGAAATTAACAGAAAATGCAAACCACAAGAGACGCGTCGGTTTTTATAGAGGTTCGGCACCCCACCCGGGTCCTAGTCCTCTCTTGTAAGCTCCGCTCGACTCCGCGAGCTCCGCCTACGTCTTCACTAACCACTCCCCGTTCCGGGCCGGGAGAGAACGCCTTTACACCACAAGCAACGCGAACAACCCTCGCTTGCTTGAATTCTTCCTCTCACAATCCGAGAGGGACACTTCGGGCTTTCACCGAAGTCCTTGCTTCTTTTGACAACACTTGTAACTGAGTGGGATTCACTCTCTAATTGAGCACACTTTGAGTAGGATGAGTATATGATCAAGTGTGTGAAGTTTAGGCTTAAAGAGTGTAGAATTTGGAAGCTTTGAGGATTGAGGTTTCTCTCTAATGTATTGGGACAATTGGAGTTGGAGAGTTGTGTTAACAACAAGTCTTGATCCTCTATTTATAAGCTCCTAAGGTTTTCTAGCCGTTGGGGATAGATTTGATTGGGTTTTGTGCAAGATACACAAAGCAGAAAATCGGGCTGCAAATCTGTCCAGAACCGGTCGACCGAAACTACTAAACCGGTCGACCGTTCACTTGATTTCAAGGAGAACGGTCGAACAAAAGAATATTCGGTCGGACAAACGAGCTAGAACTTAACTCTACTTAAGTGAATCGGTCGAACCAAAGTATGGAGCGGTCGACCGAAAAGGGGATTCGGTTGAGACAAAGGTCAATCGGTCGAACGAGAAATGTGTCGACCGATAGCAGGGAATTTGGTTTCTGAAAAATATGTTCAACCGGTCGACCGAAACAAGGTCTTCGTTCGACCGGTTACCGAATGTATTTTGGGGTTAAGTTTGTTTTATACGAATACGACCGTTATAGGAATACGACAAGAAAAACGGTCATATTAAAATCCGGGATCGGTCGACCGAAAATGTAGAACCGGTCGACCGGTAGAGTTCGGTAAAATCACTGTGGAGAGTCTGTTATAAACCGGTCGAACTGAGAACTGGTTCGGTCGACCGGTTCACACAGGAAATCTGGGTTTAAGTTTATAAGTGATTTCCGACTAAGGTTTGGGTGATCTAATGAAGTCCAAATAATGTGAAATTTCTTGTGTGACTTCTATAGGGAACCTATTGTGTATGTGATTGGTTTTTAACTCTTGTATGCTCAATTTACACATGTTCCTAAGACTCAAAATAAAATCAAGATTACAAGTCTTCATTTAGCTTTATTACAAATCTTGACTTGATTTCCTTCCTTCCATGAGTCTTGATCACCTGTAGAGGTTAGCACATGCAATATATATGCAATGCAATATGTGTGCTACTCTACATCATCATAATTAAGATTAGGTTAATTAAATCATCAAAACCTAGATTAAGGCCAAAAAGCCAACAACAATGTGAGTCATGTTAATAAAATAAATTTTCTTAGTTTCTTTTATTGTCTTGTCTTTTAATTCTTGCATATTTCTTTAGTTTAATTTCCTTTCATTTAGCTTCTTTAAAATTTCTTATTTTCTTAGTTTAATTTGCTTTCATTAGAATGTTTTGTTTTGTTAATATAGTTTGTAGTGTAATGATTAGTGAGTAGTTCCATCACCTTTGGGGTGGAGTAGATGTTTATACATGTTATGTAGATCGAATGAATGCTAGATATTGTTGTTTGTGAGAAATATTAGTATGCTTGTTTGAAGTAATGAGAACACTTAACTTGATGGTTTCTTCCATAATGTTTAGGTACATTCCATGCTGGCTTAGGTTCTTAAAAACAAACTTGTTATGCTCATATCAATCACTTAGGTTAGTGCTTTGAATGATAGGTTTTGCCATGAGGTACTTCTTATGAATTACAAACACTAACTACACTTGAGGTTATTGTATGCATTCATCACTGCTTATTTCATGTGTACACACACTCCACCCCTTAGGGGTTTTCCATTCCTGAATTCCATCTTCTTTTACTAGTCGCTTAGTTTTAGTTCGTTTTGTGCTTTGATTTCCTTGTTGCTACTAGTTTAGTGTAGTTTAGTTTAATCAATCTTTCACTCCTTTCTTTCCCACTCGCCTTCGAACTAACCAAAGTTGACACACCTCCCTATGGATCGACCCATATTTGCCACCGCTTCAACGCGGCTGTGCACTTGCGGTTATAATTAAAACGTATATATCAAGTTTTTCGTAACAAATGGCTACCAATAACGCAATGAAAGGTTGTCTCTTAATAATAAGCAATGAACGACAGCCTAGTAAAGGCTGTAATGAAAGCACCTATAAGAACGACTACCAATAGCTGCCAAAAACTATTTTTAATAACAGGACATATCACTTCAGCTAATATGTTGAGGACCAGCGTGAGATGCCCTTTTATTGGATTTTTTGTGACGTTATGTATCTAAATAATAAGCCAAACCACGTCAGAATTTATGTCAATATCAAATGCGTGATATGTCCCTTTTATTGGATTTTTTTAGGGTTGTTGAATGTATTATTTTTGTGACTTTAGATTTGTTTTAGTAGATATTACTCATCCCACCCAAGAATAGTCATTTATTCCTAGTATGAATCATAGTAAATATAATTCAGATTATTACAAATCATGGTTGGATACTAATGAATTTCACTAGAATACTTTGGATTCAAAACACAAGTCAGGGAACTATATGTAATACACCAAACTATTTTGTTGATAGTTACAAATGCTTACATAACATAGAACAACATATATATAATACCCTAACAAAAACACAAACACAAAAACATACTAATCTCTCCCAACTCAATCATAACAGTGTGATACAATCATATGCCGCTTGCAAGCCCAAAAGATAGTTTTGTTTATCTTTTCGGACTGACCAAACTTCGCAAGCTTCCAGAGAACCTTTTGCATTCGTAGGTACGTTACGCTCTTGTCGGGTTTCTCCACCAGTGGTACCGGGTGGCCCATCGTCGTATAGGAAGTACTGACAGTAATGGGTTGGCACTGGGGAGCCACAGACATAAAACTTTTTGCGAAGCTGGTTCGGGGTGTTGGACCACGTCTCCATTGCATTGAAACCGCTACACCTACAAGTACAATAGGGTATATGTGGGTGTTTAGCGTGGGTTTTTTGTTCTTTTTTGTATTAAATATTTTGGTGTTGCGAAGACCTCTCAAAAATTCTTGATGGAATTCCACACCTTACAACTTCGTATAGAAGAATGCCTCAGTATTTATTTTTGGTGTCAATAGTGGGACTCTCGGTATTTCAACGTCAGCATTTACTTTAATATTCGACTTGACATGTCCATTTCATGGGATTTTTTTTGCGATGTTATGTTTCTTAATAAAAAGTCATACCACATCAGAATTTAGGTTAATATGACGGGATATGTCCATTTTGTAATAAACGACATTTTTTTAAGAGGAGTGTTGAATGTATTGTTTTCCACTAGTTGTAGTTCAAGATGTGATATAAGCTTTTATTGGATTTCTTACACAAAGCAACAAAGTTGTATAGAATTTTAAATTAAATTTTCATACATCCAAAAACTACACAAAAAAGGAGTACCAACTTAAGAAATTTTATGGTAGATAAATTGCATAGATTTGAAATCCAAATTAAATGTCATAAATCTATGATAGGATTGATATTTTCAACTTACAAAGCTTTGGTTATTATAGTATCATTGTATATAATTATATAGATTCTTGTTTGTTCATTTTTTTCAATTCAAACACGTAGAGATCTCAATAATTACGACTCAAATTAGTTGCTACATGAGATTTTTATGACTCACGTGTTTCATGATTTTATACCAAACATAATTCATCTTACTAAATTTATTTCAATAAATTTATTACTATATATTATTCATCTCACCCAAGAATAGCCATTGATTCAAAATATGAGTCATTGTAAAACAATTCACATTATTACCCGTGATAAGACATACCACGTCTCATTTTACGTAAACATCTGATGTGAGATGTCATTTTTCTAATTTTATTGCGAAGTTTCATTTCTTAATAATAAGAAATAAAACGTCGGTTTTTATGTTAGCATTCGCCGTGACAAGTTTTTTTAATTATATTTTATTGTGATATGTCTTTTCTAAATAATAGGACATACCATGTCGGCATTTAGGTTCACATCCGATGTGAGATGTCCTTTTAATTTTACCACAAAATAAAACACACAAACCCTCCACGCAACAAATTTTCACCTACTCCTGCTTTGTCGAGCATTGTAATGAAATGAATGTGGCAGAATCGTTGTTACTGAAGGTACGGAACAAATATAGTTGCCTTTAGAGAAATGGCTTGCTTGTTTGTTTGGTTTATTTTATGTACTAAATTACCAATTCATGTTCTAAATTAATGAATGTAACCAATGAGATTGCCTTGCCAATGCTTTAGGGTAATGGCTCTAAATAAGAAGTGTAGCGGGCCCAAATCAAATAGCAACTAAATTGTCGATGCTACAAGTGATAATGAAATGATAGCATCTCAGGCCCGCAGAGCTATCCTAATGTTAGAGTTTCAGCACGAAAAAAGTGAGAAGGTTGATTGACTTTGGAGTTTGATTCTTACTTGCAGCCAACTGGATAAAACGAAATTTATTGGACAAGTTTTTTGGGTACTCTTGCAAGAAGCAAATTTGCATTGAAAGTGTGGTCAACTGTGGGTGAATCACTGAAATAGCAATTTTGGAAAGATGCAATACTAGTTCATGGTTTTCAAGATTCTCTTATAAGTTCATTATTTTTCTTAACAGTTTCTTATCTAATCGATACTACTTTTCATTGTTTTTGTTTTGTAGGGAAAATTCAATTTTCAATCAACTGAAGAGTTGGAAAGAAGTGGATGTCGTATGCAGGTACTCGATGGAAAGATTTCAAAACCAAGTTGACATAACTATGGAATTTTTTGTATAAGATACATTCATACTTCGTTTATACATTGAAATGTTTATTATGATAACTAATTTCTTATTTATGTTCATAGGAGAAACAAGCGCTCTAAAATTGGACTTGATTGACGTAAGTTCTGAATTTATTTACATTTAAACACCAATTGTCATGAGGGGGATATCGTATATTGGAGGAGACAATGATGGCCCAAAAGGGTGTCAAGAAAAAATAGGAAACTTTAGAGGTTGGTCTGAGTGAAGAATAACCCAGCAATTTTTCTCCTCCGTCTCCGTCTCCCTCTACTAGAGAAAATAAGTGGAAGAGAGTGTGTGTTACATCCTATTAATGAGTCTGCGGATGTTGCATCAAAGAATGTAAGTGGTTACATTTTATTGTTGTGGTTTGTGTACGATGATTAATTAATAAAATAGTGTTTCACGCTAGGCAATGATATAGTGTTTAACGTTGTTGTGGTTCAAATGGGACGATCTTACACTGAAAGCGTCCCTAGGTGAATTTGTTTCAAAGGGCAAAAAGATATTTTGTCTAAAGCATTGGGAAGTGAGGAGCATGTTGGATGAGTATGTGGTTTCAGTAGTCGAATAAAACTATGACAATACTTTGGGTCATCATGCTTAAATCGTCGGAAAGGAAGTCACGCGGATTGCAAAGAAAAGTTCCATAAACTGCAATAACATTTGGATATGGTAGTTAAGAAATTAAGTGCACTCACCGATGTACGTACACCTACTCTGACACCACGAAGTACTACGGGAAGTGTGAATCTTGAAGTAGAACCCCCAAACCCAATCCATGAGGAAACATAAGTACAAATAATAAAGAATGAGAACGTATTAACTTTAATTTAATAACTCCATAATTGTTGATATATTACTCGTGTAGGTATGTTCTACAATATTTCTTTATGTTTCAGGTTGAAACTCCCTCGTCCAAAGCCTTTGGAATTGAGGACTTTATTGACGAGGATATGTTTCCTATGAGTTGCAAAATCTTGCAAACTTTTATAAAAGGTAAAGATGAAGATTCTATCATTCAAAGTGTTATGGACAAAGCAATCATTGGCCCAGCAACAATAGATGGCACAAAAGCAAAGCTCGCTTTTGTAATGCCTTATGTGATCGAATTCCTTAAGATGTAAAGATTGTGTATAACAATCATTCAAGTCCACTTAAAGTAAGTCATGTTCGTATTTTTCATACATGTTTATGTTACATTTCAATTAAAATCTTGTTAATTTATTTTAATACGTATGTCTATGAAATGAAGTTTGGTCCAAGAGTTGATTATTTTTGTCCTATTATAGTCTACGACACACAAAATAAATGGATGATGCATGACCATTGATAATTGCAGATGTGCTGCAAGAAGAAAAGAAATCCTATTATCTAGTACAATATCATTAGTTGTAAGTATCTCATTATATTCGATAATATAAGTAATTTCGTTATATTTCATTGGGATTCATAAAGAAGATTAACATTAAATAATTGATCAAGTAATTTAACATGAATGTATTTTAATGATCATTGAAGGTCAATTATGTAATGTCCCAATGCGTATATTGTCTTCTGGTTTGACCCTTTGGCATCGAAAAATCTCAGGAATGATTTGAAGAAGACTATTCAGTTGTAGGTTAGTTTGAATAAGAACCTTCATATTCTAAGTAAATTTGTTGTTATTGAATGGTTGAATCTATTTTTGATCATTTACATATCTTGGTAGGGCCATGAATATCTATAACTTAATGGGTAATAGAAGGAGTGGTCAAAAGAAGATGATCGCTTGCTATGCCATGAAGGTAAGATGATTCGGTTAACTTTCTATGTATAATATACCTTATACTTTGGATTAATTTTGTTGTTTTCAACATATACATGACATCTTGATTGTAGTACCATAAACAGGTTGGAAATACAGAATGCGATTACTACATAATGAAGTATATAAAAGAAACTCTTGAGTTGGGAGTGGAATTGGGAGATTTCATATTGGTAAATTTTGATATATATTTTATGGTGCGTTATATATGTTTGGTTGCACAAATTATATGTTAATATATGGGTTTTGTTTACTTATGTTGATTTTCAAACATACCCTTCAACCATACTCGCAGGAGGAGATTGATAGTATGCGAGAGATGTTGTTAATATAAATGTAAGGTTTTATTATGATTGATGAATAGATATATGATATGATTGCAGCCATTCATCCTACTAATTGAGAATTGTGGCATCAGAACCTTACAACTTGAACAAATAATGATATCATTGCAGCTGAGTTGAATGTACAAACATAGTTTACAACACCAACATATTTACATGCAGCACTACCTTCACATGAACATTACAACTTCATTTTTGGTGTAAAATATGCATGTTTCAGTTGTTTTGAGATTATTTTGTACATATAATTCAATTTTTTACATATTCAAACTTTTGAGATAGTGCAAACTTAATTATTTATATGACAATTTTTGTTTATACATTTGCAAAACTGAATTATATATATGACATTTTTTGTATATACATTTCCCAAACTGAATTATATATATGACAAATTTTGTATATACATCTGGTGCAATTCCCTTCCAATTGAAGGGAATTTTATGTGAAATTCAATTTGGTGCAATTTCTATTCGATTTATAGGGGAAATCAATGTGAAACTAAAAATAAATAAATAATGTCATAACACGTCGATTACATGGTTGAAATTGATGGGGTATGTCCTTTTTATTGGGGGATACCACTCAAACAATTAACTAGAACCCGACCTAGTATCTATATGTACCAAGTCGATGGATTGACTAAAATCCGACATGGCATGTCCTTTTATTTGATTTTTTATCGAAATTTTCTTTTTAATAAAAGGACAACCATGTCAGATATTATGGTTAAACAGACGTCGTATGTATACATACCACGTCAATGGATTGGCTAAAATCCGACGTGGCATGTCCTTTTATTTGATTTTAATAAAAGGACATACCACGTCGGATTTTATGGTTAAACTGACATGGTATGTATACGTACCACGTCAGTGGATTGGCTAAAATCCGACATGGCATGTCCTTTTATTTGATTTTTTGTCGATCTTTTGTTTTTAATAGAAGGACATACCACGTCATCGTTTAGCCAATTCAGCGACATGGTATGTCCTATATACCAGGTCAGTTTCATTGTTAAAAACCGACGTGGTATACCGACATACCACGTCGGACCTTTGGCTGACGTAATATCCCGTCCCATACCACGTCCCGCCCATATCACGTCAGTCAGCGGTAGTGGTCAACCCGACGTTATACGTCAAAAAACCCGACATAATAAACTTGTTCTGCAATAGTGTTGATTAAGTTAGTGATTGGAAAATAAGTTTTGAATGTCATTAGTGTCTATGCCCCACAAGTGAAGAAACAATTTTGAGAAGACCTTGATATAATGGTGAGAGGGATGCCTTGTAGAGAGATGCTTTGCATTGGATGAGATTCAAAAAATAATATTGGTAAAGATAGCGGAGGGTTTTGATCGTATTCATCTAGGATTTGGATATGGTGTTAGGATCCAAGATGAAAAAGACTTTCTATATTTCTCTATATCATATGATCTCATCATAAATAATACTTTCTTTAGGAAGAGAGAATTTCATTTGGTCACATTATGTAGTGGTCTGCATCAGTCAGATCGATTTTGTGATTGCTCGAAAGGAGGCTCGAGGATCTTATGTTGTTTATAAAGTGATACCCATAGAGTGTGTGGTAGCTAAACATAATTGGTGGTATCAGATTTTTCATTTTTTGATTGGTGTTAGACGAAGCAAGAATAATAAAGATGTAAGGATTAGGTAGTGGAATTGTAAAAGGGAGACATGTCTTAGACTAGAGATATGTTGACTGTTGAGGAAACTTGGGACGTAGAAAAGGATACTAATAGTATGTGGGAGGGCATGGCATCTTGCATTAGGATCACAATTAGAGTGGTTTGTGTAGAGAATAGAGGAGGTAGGCAAGATTATAGAGATATGTTGTGGTGGAATGAAGACGTTCAACAAGCAATTAAATCTAAGAAATAGTGTTATAAGAGGTCGTATAAGGATAAAAATGAGACTAATTTGGACGTCTATAAATTGGCCATCCAAAAGGTAAGAAGTCAGTAAGGTAGGCTAGTGGAGTTGCCTGTGAAAATTTATACCCAAAGTTAGGATCAAAGGAAGGAGAAATTGGAATTTATAAGTTGCCTAAAGTATGAGAGAAAAAAACAAGAGACCTTAATTAAGTTAAACTCATTAAAGATGATAATCGTAAAGTTGTAGTTAGGGATGTGGGTATTAAGGATACGTGGAGAGTGTTTGATAACTAGTACAATAGAGGGAATGAAAAATATATTTTTGAAGTGGAGGATTCAATTAAGGATACTGATTGATCATTTTAATTACAGCAAGTGTACGACATCAGTGAAGACGTGGCAAGTACAGGTCGGACATGATTATTCATCAATGGAAACATACACCGACGGAAGTTCTCACTAACATCGGCGGATAGAGTTGCTTGGTTATTATATTCATTGTAATCGTCGAACCAGAAACACACTAATGGATATATTCAATCGTTGCAAGTTTCAGAACAAAAAATCTCCAAGGGTTGTGTTACTACACATCGGTGAATATATTGGTGTAATGTTTTTAAGATTCACTGACGGATAGTTTCAATCAGATATTATTTTCAAAAATAACCGTTATGAACTTAATACATTTAGAATCAGTAACGGGCACGTAGAGATACACCGAAAGATAACTTTCGTCAGTGAATTGTTTTATCAGGAGCCCGATGCGGGCTTCCCTTTTACTTTTCTTCTCCTAAACCCTCACAAACCCTAATAATTTCTTTGATTGTTGCCGCCCCCTCACAATCACCTCCCTGGCGATGTGTCCTCCTCGGGGTGCTGCCTCCTCGTGAGTTGCCTCCTTACGACGCTGCCTCTCTCTGTTGGTGAGCATTCGTTCCCCGACCCTAACCGTCCTCCTTAAATGGCCACCACAACCCCAACCTCCTCCGACCCAAACGACCACCACCACCAACAGACCTTAACAAACCTCCACTGCCACCTCCAGCATGCACCACCACCACTGCTAGCCTCCACCACCAACAACAACCCTCACCAGCCTCCACCACCACTCTCTCCAACAATTACCCACCACCACCTCCACTCTCTCCAACCACGAACCACCACCACAACCTCCATTGACCCACTACCTCCTTCCACCACTAGACAAACACCATAACCACCAAACACCACAACTACCACTAGGCCAGCCAACCCAACCCCCTCCTACCATCTCAAAGCCAACCACCCGACCACTCCCCCACCCGACGCAACATATTATTAATGTTGTTAGTATATTTGTAATTATGTGATTTTGAATGTGATTTTAAATTGATGTAAATGTGAATGTTGATGTAGTATGTGAATTGTTTAGTTTTGGATGTGATTAGTAATTAGAAATGTATGTTTTAATTATTTAGTATTGAATGTGTTAGACGTGGAAATGGATGTTAGATTGTTTGGATGTGGTTATGTTAACCAAAATTGGACTTGGAAATGTGTGATTATTGTGGGGAGTGATATCAATGTGAAAAGTACTGTATATGTTTATTTTCATGTTAACACAAGGCTTTGAAGTATTTTCAATATTGAAAATATAGATGTGTTTCTATCGAAATTTCTAAAATTATAACTTTATCTTAAATGTGTTTAGGGTTTAAACTGGTTTAGGTGACTTTTGAGGTTTGGTTTGGTTTAATTGGTGGGATAGTGGAGAACTTGCAACCATCGAGTTATTTTTATTCATATGTGGCAAAGTTCTTTGAGCGGATATACTGTGATAATTAACATTTCATTTAAGGGGTTGGTTTCAAAGTTTAGTCTTGGAGTTTGGTTTCATTTTGAGGTTTGTTGTTGAAGTTTGGAGTTGGTTTGGATTTTGTGCATTTGAATGTTGATTGGGATTTTTTAGATTATGATTGGTGGAATTGTTTGGATGTTGCTCGTTCACATATCATTGTTCTTGGATTTGGAGTTGTAGTTTTTGGGTTTTCGTTATGGAGTGGTTGAGTTTGTATTTTATAAGTTAAGGTTTGAAGATGGTTTAGTTGTTGATTGTGATAGTGGAGAACAACATACATGATGTGAATGTTAATTGCAATGAATATTGAAATATGTGGATGTTTTCTTGTCAATGCAAGATTTGAAAATTTATCTAGATTAAATTTTCTTGCCAATCTGTTTTTTTGAAGTGGTTCTTTCCTCAAAGGAAGACTTAATAGTTACGACACCAGATACTCCAGTCTTATCTAACTGAGGCTGAATTGTTTCATCCATTGTTTGAGAAATTTAAAAATCTCCTCCAACATTGCCCTCATCATGGACTTGAGCTCTGACATCTATGCCAGATTGTTTATGAGGACCATAATTACAACACCTGCGCATTGTTGGAGTCGATATATCATGGTGACTTTCAAATGAAGCCAATTGATGATGCATGGATTTTTTTTGGAAAGTATGGACTAACGAAGATTTGAGTGGGATACCATGACAGAACGACCGGCTGCCAGATTTTGTTGGTCGAGTCAGATCATTCAACCTAGATTCAACTATTGCATCTGATGCAAAAATGACTGCTATCATGCGTTGGTTAGAAAGTTTAAAGGTGGACCAAGCTACAGTAGCTCAGGTCGCCATTCCGTCCTGTAGTAAGTGTGGTCTGATGGAACATGTGGACATGGAGTGTCCATAAACTTTCAATGAGGTTGGGAATGCAAATGCTAAATGATCATTGCTGCGAAACATGATTATTACGTTGGTTTTTTGACTTATCATGTCTGGTAGATGAATTGATGTGTTCGTTTTTAAATACCGCAAGTGCACTGCCGTCGGTGAAGACGTGGCAAGTACGGATTCAGAGAGGTGTGTTGGCTCTGGTTGTTTCGAATGCAAGAGGGAAACAAAGGGGAGAAGAATTGATTATACTAAACTAGCAAGCACAAACAAAGCAAACAAAAGCGAGAGAAATCGAAAGCGAGAGAAATCTAAACTAAACTAAGTACTATCAAAGAAAGATGCGAATCAGGAAGAAAACCCCCAAGGGGTGGACTGTGTGTACACATGAAATAAAGTGGTGAGGAATGCAATCAATAGAGCACAAGGGTAGGTTGTGTTGCTGTGTATAATAAGTACATAATGGTTGTGGCAAGACATATTATCCAAATCACTAACCTAGTTCATTAATATGAGCATAAACAAGTTTGTTATTAAGAACCTAAACAAGCATGGGATGTACCTAGGTTTATGGCAGAAACCATCGAGTTAAGTATTCTCTTTAATTGAAACAAGCATACTCACATTCATCACATAAAACAACATATAGCATTCATTCCATTTTTCATGACATGTATAAACATCAACTCCACCCCCAAAGGGGGATGGAACTACTCACTACTCAATAAACTACAAACTACATTAAGAAAAGGAAACATTCTAATTACTTGTACTACGACAAAACAAAATTAAGCTAAGCATGCAAGTATTAAAAGAGGAGACAACATTAAAACAAACAAAAAATATATATTTACATGACTCACATTAAAAGTAGCATTCTTCTCCGCTTGAGTTTTACTCCAAGGATTACTCTAAGTAGAGAGCATGCGACAAAGCAATGGGTAAAATACAAAGGAGGAAGAAGAGTTTTATTTATAGGCATGAAAAAAGGTAACCGGGGACAATCCCTCGGTATGGGAAAAAACACATACCATATATGGACTAAATACATACTTATACAACACCCAACTGAGGCAAATTGGGTTTGGATCCAAACAAACCTCCAAATGGCGGCCTGGAATAGGTTGATCGGGTTGTGCTTTGGTGGAGCCTTTTGTGGATGGATCTCTTCATGTTTGGTGCACCCGAATTGGTTGTTGGAGTTTAGGCCCGGATCTAATTGCAAAAATATTCCTCATGATGGTGTGGAGTTTTCAGTTTGTTTATTGGTCTTTTTGGTTTATATCCAGGTCCTTCCCTCTTGCATATCAATCCATAAGTCTCACAATTCAAATTTTTCTTGCGTTCAGGTCCTTTTTCCGTTTCTTCTTCTCAAACCTGTTTATTCTTGAAACTTTAAAATCAAACATATTACGTAACATTGCATAGGTTCAAAATAAGGATACAAGACATGAATATATTCATGATATGATGTCAATCATGTATCCTAGCTGACCGACATGGTAATGGTACTGGGGGGACGTGGTAAAGGAGAGCATATCATGTAATTACCACGTCGGCTTCTTCTAACACACCGACGTGTTATGTCCTTAATTAACACACCGACGTGTTATATGTAATTGAGTTTTTTTGTGACAATTCACGTCAGTTTCAACAAAATAACTGACACATTATGTCCTTAATTGATTTTTTTGTTAAATTCTGATTTTATTATGAATTTCTTAAAAAGTTCCTTGCGATTGGATAGAAATACACCACGTAAAAAACCCTATCGATGAAACATGCATACACCATATAAAATTCCCTGCAATTGAAATAGGTATGTACATCACACAATATTCTGATCATCGCATATAAATCTGATTGTGTACTGCCAATGTGTATGCCAAAAATGTCATATATATCTCAGTTTGCACTAGGATCCCTAAAAGGTATATACCCAAATTTTAATATATATATATATATATATATATATCAGTTAACCTAATACACCATATCAAAAGATTGAATATGTACATCCAATTGAAATAGATGCAAACTTGAAAAAATTGGAAGTTGTAAGGTAGTGTTGTAAACTATCTTTGTGGTGTAAGCTATGTTGTTGTTGTATATGTTTGTGTTATAAATTATGTTTCTTCAATTCAGCTGCCTTTGAATATGAACTGTCTGTAAACTATATTGTTGTTGTACACTATGTCATAACAAAATTATCAGTTAGTAGGCTTAATATGGCTGCAATTTCTGAGCTCCTGCTTTATAGTTTGATTTGCTCAGAATGTCAGGTTGAAAATCCTACACATTGGGACCAATGATATCATGTATATATTCATCTATTATAATAAAAGGTTGAAGAGGACAACATCACTGGATAAACTTATATTCATTAATTAAGCTGCTAACATTATATGGTTGATGAAAAAAGAAGACCGCTTCTCTCGCGTTATGTCTATAACTTCCTGAGAAAAAGGTTCAAGGGAATCTTCAAATGATTATAAAGTAAACAAACTCATTTATTAACATATAAATTGTGTGGCCCAAAACATATATAATGCAACATAAAATCATTATCAAAATTTTCAATCTTAAATCTCTCTTTGTCCCTCCTTTCTAAACAAGTTGGACCATATAGCTTAGTTTGTAGTAATCACATTCAGTATTCCAACTTGTTTACAATAATACAATTAATATGTCATGTATATTAGGAAAAGAATGAAATTAATGCGAAGTATAATGCTTATTATCAAAACAAACATTACCGAATCATCTTACCTTCAGGACACACCAAGTTACTTTCCTTTTTATTGCCACTACAAGAAATTAGGCCTAGGCCACGGGAGGTGTATTCGTGCCTGTAGGATTCATCACTGTTGGATATGAACGAATCAGCTACGGATAAATCTTGTCGCAGAATCGTTAGCCCCAAATTCATAAAAACAAACCCGACTCCCCCTCTGCCCTGACCCCAAATCAATCGTTCCCCAAAACTCCCATACCCGAAACCTCCGACCCATTCACGTACCCACCCAATCTCTTCCCTCACCCTCGCATTCGTGCCTCCGCAACCCCGAAATCTATGCAACCCAAACACCTCTGACCCATTCACCGGCCCCCTTTACAGTCCTACTCCCTTAACCCAACATCGACATTGATGCCCTCAGCAGCAACCCCACTCTGACCGTCCAACATCCGCCCATTGTAGTGCAGACCGCCTCTCCTCCGACCATCCCTCCTTCAGTCTTCCCTCCTCCGGACATGTTATCTCGTAAAGTTAGATGTTAATGGTAGTTTAGTTTGGTTTAGTGGTTTCGATTTGGATTAATTTGATGTTTTGTTCTTTAAGGGAAAATTTGGTGTCCTTTGTTCATGTAAATAATTTTGAACCTTAATATCGTTGGTGTTTCATGAGGTGGTCAGTAAACAATCTTGATGTGTAAATATATGTTTAATGTGGGGTCTTATGTGTGAATGTATTTTATAAATTAGAAAATGTGTGGGGTCTGAGAATGTTCAACAAAAATGATTACATTACATATGATATCTATAGTCCCTTAATCAAGGGTTGTCTTCTTGTTATGCATTTTGCAGCGAAGAGCGAATCTAGACGATCCACCTCCAACTCGAGCACATATGTGGTGTTTGTTGCATTCTGAAAAGTTCCTGCTTAAGTGGAGATTAAGGTGATAATATAGTTTTTTAATAATAATTCTTGTTATTGTATGTCAAATTAATTTTTATCAGATTGATGAATGTGTGAGTGTAGAGTAACCTAAGATAAGAGCAAGCAAATTTGAGAGATTCTGGTTCTATGGTTAGCACGGTAAACACGATGCCCTTGCAAAAGTAATGGGTAATGACGAGCATGGTCGTGTTCAAGAAGTAGGCACTCTCGTTACTCCTACCAACATATTTGGTTATGGAGGTGCTCCAACTGCTGAAGAGGTAAATTTCCGAGTCGAAGTCGGAATCAGCCACAGAATGGAAGCCATAGGAAGTGAGCGAAAAAATAATAGCCAAGCAACGACAAACAATAGCCGAGATAAAAGAAAGGGTGAGTCTCACAGAAGCTCGGAGTGCTCAACAAGATTAATTTTTCTTCAAATGTCCGGAAGATTTGGCTTCAACTTAAGTAACTTGGTAATTATAAAACATTGTTTACAGATAGTTATAAAAAATTGTTTATAGATAGTTATAATGCAACCTTTGAAAGTCTTTGTAACATCCCACTACAAATACCCAAAGCAAAGGGGGATGTTTGGATTTTTTACAAGATTTTGGTCGAATGACACAATTATAAGAGAACAATAATAATGACTACTGATAAAAAGATGAACAAATTTTGGTCGAATGCACGTATTAGAATATACAAACCTCGCGGGACGCCATCTCAAGCAGTGAGTAACGCCAGAGCGGACGTTGAGAAAGATGAGCAGATGAAGATGATGATAACCGAGCTAGCGTATACGAAAACCATGCTAGCGGATACAACAAACGACCTTGAGAGGTATAAGTCGATGGTGGACCATCCTATAATAGCCAATTAGTCTTATCCATAGGCATTTCCAGGTGAGGTGAACCTCAATTGGCCCAATGTGGTTCTTTAACTACAGTCATTGGATATAAATTCAACAAATTGAAACTGTTAAATTTAATGTCACACAGGTATAAATAAAGTAAGTTCTCATGATCAAATATGCATAAAATCATACACTTTTGTGCAATTTTTTTGAATCCATAACGTCTTCTCTAGTTTGTTATTCCCTACTTTACCAAACTTAGTTTCCCGAAAATCTTTCATAAAAAGGATGTTTGTTACATTGCCATTTAAAAATATATAAAATACATTGTTTTGTATGAAGCATAGCTTCCCTTTGCTTGTTTTTCATCAATGACCTGCTTTCTAGGTTTTGAAAAACAAAATGTAGTTTAAAAATACATCATCCAATATATGTGTTTGCTTGGAATGTTTGTTCCAATAATACATTTGGTCTAGACATGATAGCTTTAACCCACACGATAAATGTACGAGCTAAAAGTTAAATTCCTGCTAGAAACTTCCATGCTGAGACAATTGTATTCTGATGCAGAATGATACACAAAATGCTCTTCTCTACTTTGACAGAAGTATTCGATGAAAATGCATTTGTTTTTTTTTCAAAAATATATTATTTGTAGAAATTTACTAAAAGAAACATGTCATTCTTGAGTGATGGTTGTAGTGAAGAAGATCAAAAAATACAACAATTTTTTTTAAAATGCAATATTTTTTTTCGCACAACACGCATTAATTATTTCAAATTACAAGAAGAAAATTCCATTCCTACATGAAGAATGGAAAGTTTAATCATGAGTTTAACTCAAATCTTTTGTTTTGAAAATACAAATATCTTTCTTGCAAATTAAAAACGATTATGGATGTTGAGTATGCAACATGATTGACATCATTTGATGCTTATATTTGTATCTTATATCCATTATCTTACACCTAAGCAATGCTACGTTACGAGTTTTATGTTTGAATTTCAGAAATAAAGAGGTTCGATGAGAAGAGGCATGAAAGGACCTAAAAGATAGGAAAAAGGACTGAGTTGAGAGACTCAAGGACTAAGATGCAAGGGAGAAGGACCTGAACGTAAGACCGAAGGACATAAGAGCAAAACAGAAAACTCCACACCATCATGGGGAGTATTTTGGCAATTCGATTCGGGTCGGAGCTCCAACAAGCAATGTAGATGCATCCAAGACCAACAAATATATCAAGAAAAGCCCAAAACAAAATTCAACTCGATCTGGATCCTGTAGACCGCTAATTGGCTATTTTCTGGAGCGCGTGTATTATTGTTTGTTTAGGCTATTTTTGGTATTTGTTTAGTCCCATACCGGGAGATTGTCCCAGATTACCTTTTTCTATGGCTATAAATAGAACTCTCCCTCCTCTCTTCTACCCCATCTCTCTCTTTGTGGCCATCTTCCCCACTAAGAGTGAAGCCTTGAAGCAAAACTCTGCTGGAGGAAGGGCTGCTTGTAATTGAGTGAGTTAATAATAGATGTTTTCATTAGCATGCTATTTCTTGCTTAGTTAATTTCCTTTAATGTGGTTGCTTTAATTCTTGTTTTGTGTTATGTCATTTCAGCTTCTTTAATATTTCTTGCTTGATTAGTGTAGTTTCATTTCAGTATAATGGTTCATTTTATTAATGTAGTTAGTGTAATGAGTAGTGAGTAGTTCCATCGCCATTTGGGGGGTGGAGAAATATGTGATATGAAAATGTAGTGTATTAGGTGTGTGTTATCTTAATCCCTTGAGCCTTATATGATTTCCAAAACCATCTAATGGGATTTCACTCTTATCTTTGATAGGCTAATGCTCTTGAATGAAGCTTAGCTTATGCTTAGATTAGTGAACCTATTTTATTGGGAATGATAAGGTTAGGATATGGATGGAATTAATATTGGAAACACAATTTGTAGTGTATGTACTCTTGTTGCCTTTACCTTGATTAATGTCTTGTATGCTTTAATAATATGTGTTATCTTAATTCATGTGGAGGCATAGTAAGGTCTAGTCTTTATACATGAGTTCATTTAGCTTCATTCCAATTATTGTCTTGTATGTTTTAATGATATGATCTTATCTTAATTCATGTGGAGGCAAAGTTGGATTTAGTTTTATGATTTCATGCACTACATTTTGTGATGAGCATAATCAAACACACACACACACACACATCTTTTATATTCACATTATTTCTCTACCCCCTTTGGGGTTTAGTTTTATTGCTTATCTTTCATTTCCTTTTGCATTCTAGTGTAGTTTAGTGTAATCAATCTTTCTATCCTTTCTTTACCACTTGCCTTCGAACAAAGCAAAAGTCGACACACCTCCGTGTGGATGGACCCGTATTTGCCACCGCTTCAACGCGGCCATGCACTTGCGGTTAATATAAAACGAATCAATCACAACATATAATAGATCTTACCACATCCAATGAATAGAATAAAGTACCTTCTTAAAATAATTGGTTCATAAAAAGAAAACGTCCACAAAACTTTCGTATATTGTTTTGCTCATGAAATTTTGAACTTTGGACAAAGTTTTACAATTTATGAAAATGCTAAATAGTATTCACATGATTGAAAACTTCCAAAATTGTCCATTCTCAGTTAGAATTTTGTGGACCCTTGGATTGAGATCCAACCATTCACACCATGCAACCTCATTTAACCCATAATATGGTTGACCTCACCAGAAATATTAGAATGAGACCGGGTTTCATTTTATAAAATTGAAGTCCCTAGTTTGTTACTTATGATCCGACTATCGATTTGAAAATATGACCGTTGCATTGAATTTTTTATATAGATTAAACTTATGTTTCAAAATATTCAAGTGATGTAAAACTTATATTACATTATATCGATGATTCTAATCAAAATTGTACTTGTGATGCAAATTTTAATTGAAATTATGTTGCTGAACAACTTCATAACGTTGTTAAAGAACATGACAACTTTGTTAAACAACATTACAAGATTGTTGAACAATAATGTGATTTAGCTAAACTAGAACGTCATTTGGGGGGTGTTAATGACGTGGAAAGCTCTGGAAAGTGATTTTCAGAGTCAAACGAAGTAGAGGAAAACATAATCTTGTGGAAAGTATTTTCCCTTTAATTGAAATATGTTTGTTTGTGTATGTTTGGACAAATAATTTCATGCTATTTGGGTTACCGAACACGGATGACCGAAAGAAGGTTGGTAAACCAAATGAGAAAGAATGAAATTTCTCTTAGTAAACGTGAATGGATGATCTAATGCATTTTGGTTATCCGAACTAGTTCCTTTTATAGATTTTGGTCCACCGTTAAGAATATTTGGGTGGACCAAAATGTGTTCGGTCAGTAGCATAAGATGGATTTCCGTTACTTTCCAACCTCAAACATTGAGAAAGCAAAATGAAAATTTTGTACATACCACAGAATCCAACGGAAAGTGGGCATGGATTTCCAGGAGTGCACAAACAACCTCCTCCACGAAGTCAAATCATTCTCATTTCTTGTCATTCCTTTCATCTGAATCCTGAGTGTACAAACTGTTAGGATCTATGGCCCTCTAATCGCTTAGAAAAATGCGGAATTAAAAATATTAAGCGAAGGATTAAGGAGTAGAGACAATGCAAACCACAAATCGTCGACACCGGAGTTTAGAGAGGTTTGGCAACCACACCCGGGTCCTAGTCCTCCTCGCAAGCCTCGCTCGATCCCCCAAGCCTCGCTTACGGTTCCACTAACCGATCTCTGTTCCGGGCCGAGACCAACACCGTTTATAACACTGAGCCTCACGAACAATCCTCGCCTCGCTCGTGTCTCCTCTCACAACCCGAGAGGGAGCTTCCTCGAAGCTTTTACAACTCTTTGATTCTTGAATAAGGATTGGATTCGAACTCTAACTAACACTCTATACTTGAGCACACTTGGATATGATATTGAATTGGATATGGAAGTGGTGAAGTTTAGGCCTGAGTGTTGAAGAATAAGCTTTGAAGGTTTGGGAATTGAGAGCACAAAGATAGTTGATGAATGGAAGGTGTTGTCTCATGTTTTCTGTCTCTAGAGTCGTGGTTATATAGTTTTCAAAGCTTATAGATCCATTGGAGAGTTGGTGGTGAATTGACCAATGAGAAAGCAAGATGTGACTTAAGCTCGTCCAGAAATCGAGACAGATTCAGTTGATCGTTGATTGACATCATTTCATGCTCATATTTGTATCTTATATTCATTATCTTTCACCTAAACAATGCTATGTTACGAGTTTTATGTTTAGTTTTCAGGAATAATTAGGTTTGAAGAGAAGAAGCATAAAAGGACCCAAAAGCTGGGAAAAATGACTGGATTGTGAGATCTGGGGACCAAGATGCAAGGGAGAAGGACCTGATCGTAAGACAGAGGGACCTAAGAGTAAAACAGAATACTTCACACGATCATGGGGAGTATTTTAGCAATTGGATTAGGGTCGGAGCTCCAACAAACGAAGTAGATGCATCAAAGACCACCAAAAGCACAAAGAAAACCCAGAATAAACTCAACTGGATCCGGACATTTTGGACCGCCACTTGGCGGTCTGGAACCGCCAACTGGCGGTCTGGATTAGTCCAGATCCGCCAAGATTTATCCTGGACTTGTATTAATGTTCGTTTAGGCTATTTTTGGTGTTTGTTTAGTCCCACATCGGGGTATTGTCCCGGATTAGCTTTTTCCATGCCTTTAAATAGAACTCTTCACCTCCTATTGTAATCACTCCATATTTTAAGTGGCTATTCTTCCTACTAGAAGCGAGGCCTTGAAGCACGCACTAAAGTAGGAGGATGCTACTTTTAATGTGAGTCATTTTATCAATAAAGTTTTGTGTTTCTTTCATTGTTTGTTTATGCTTCTTTTATTGTTTGTGCATGTTTTAGTTTAATCGTCTTTTAATTCTAGCTTAGTTGTAATATGCTTTCTTTCCATAGTTTAATAATTAGTGTAATGTTTAGTGAGTAGTTCCATCCCCTTTGGGGGTGGAGTAGATGTACATACATGCATTAGAGCATGGGATGAATGCTTTAATTTCAATGTGTTGATTAAACATGAATGTATGCTTGCTTGTTTAGGATAGAATTTATAACTTGATGAGTTTTGCCAAAATGATTAGGCACCTCTCATGCTTGTTTAGGTTCTGAAATAAACACCTTGCATATGTAAATGTTAATCAACTAAGTTGGTGAATAGATTGATAGGTTTTGCCACATATTTAGACACTTCCTATGCTTGATAAACACCACCTTCATGTGCTTAAAGAATGTATTCTACACTCACCTCTTTTCTTGTGTGCACTCACTCCACCCCTTAGGGGTTTTTCCTTCCTGAAATTCCAGCATTCTTGTTTTGTTCTTAGCTTAGTTCTTATTTCATCGTTTGGTTGCTTCTTTCACATTTCATACTTCTTAGCGTAGTGTAGCGTAGGTTAGCATAAACACCTTTCTTCCCCTATTTTTGCCACTTGATTTCGTACAAGCAAGAGGCTGCTCACCTCCCTGAGGGCGACCCATACTTGCCACTGCTTCATCGCGGCCGTGCACTTGCGGTTTAATTAAAACGTTCAACAAGTTTTTGGCGCCGTTGCCGGGGAGGTGCCAGTCCAGACTCTTGTTTGGACGATTCGAGTGGATTTAATTTTTGTTTTGTAGTTTTTCTTTGTTTCAGGAGACTTGGAGTCGTCAGGAGGAGCACCTGGAGATGTTTTGAAGCAAGCTGGGCACTGTAGACCGCCAATCAGCGGCCTAAGATCGCCAATTGGCGGTCTGGTAAGCTCAGCTCGCTCTCTTATTTCTTTGGTCTGTTTACTCTATCTGATATAGTGGTCTCAGACTCAATTTGGCATGTTTTGACTTATAGTTTGTTCCCAAATCATTAATCAAACCTCCTTTAAGCAACTGGGACCCTAAAACTCAAAGCAAAAGATTAGGCATTCTTGTTGTTTATGTCATGCACCATGTATGTGACTTAGGCATTTAGATTGTCTTTTATCTTAGCTTTATTTTCTGTTGCTGAGAGCTGGCGTGAGGTACGCACCTTCTACTCTCATTCATGCATTTCGTATGAACATGCATTAGTTAGTAGGAAGTGCATTGCAACAAGTGTGAGTTGAGCGTTTTGTTTGGAGAGTTGATTGCTAGATTAGGACTCCAAAACGCTACTAAGGAGGGGCTGTCCCATACAAGATAAGGTGGGGGATTTCATCACCCTTTCCTTCGCCCGAAAAACCACACTAATCAAGAGCCTAATTTTAAAATCAAGTAGACATTGGCCCTAAGGATCTTGGACGCATTAGGAGAGTGATCCGGTCCCGACCGTCATGACCTGATCGGCGTTGCCCACTTTGTCGATAGTAGGAGAGACGAGATCCCCGGATCTTGGCTCACTTGCTGAGCTTTGTGGTCCTCGTTGTAGTGAGGTGAGGCGTGTTGAGGCCGTGTGACCTCGCAGTTAGGCGTCGTCTAGCTGTAAGGACCTATAGCGACCTTAGGATTGCTTGAGCCTTGTTTGCTTGTGTGCTTCTACCTGTACCCATCCGCCATAGCATAAGGACTTCTTCCTTTCTCTCCTGAGTCATTCTTTCTCTCCTGTGTTCCCCCGTCTTCTCCCCTACGTACATTCTTTGAAAAAAAAAACTTGTGGTTTGTGTGTGCACCTTTGTGCATGCTTTCGTGGACACGAGACGAGAGTGGTCGTTTGACAAGGAGCGTTGTCAATCCGGCTTCGGTCATCGATTTCTCGACGCCTTCCTCCTCTCGTATCGCACGTAGTTCGGGTCCAATGGCTGCTAATTTCTGTGAGGAGGAGCAATTGCTGGACCCGCCTGCTCGACCTGTTCTTCCGGTTGTCGTTCCCATACCTCTTCGTGATCGATGATACCCGAGCCGTACCGCTCTACCCTCGTGCATCGTATTACCAGAGGCTAATGGGAACCATTTTGAGGTTAAGCCTCAATTCATTTCCATGCTCCCTCATTTCACTGGGAAAGGTGACCCCTATATCTTTCTCAGGGAATTTGAGGAGGTCTGTGCTATGTTCAAGCTGCAACAACTTAGCACAGACTCCATCCATCTTAGGCTCGTTCCTTTTGCACTAAAGGATGACGCCAAGAAGTGGTTGTACAGCAACCAGGCGAATTCCTTTAGGACTTGGGATGAGTTGCAATCTGCATTCCTCAAGAAGTACTTTCCTAATCATCGGACTCAAAAATTGAGGAACGAAATCAATTCGTTCTATCAACATGAGAACGAACCCTTTCATGCATATCTTGAGAGGTTCAAAGAGCTACTATCCTCCTGCCCTCACCATGACATTGAGTTGTGGTGTCTTAGTCAGATTGTGTATGAGGGTCTTCACATCCCGTCCAGAACGCTCCTTGAGTCCATGTGTCAAGGAGAGTTCTTGGGAAAGGATGAAAGGGAGGCATGGGCCTTCTTAGAAGACCTCGCTGAGAAAACCATGCAGTGGGAGAGTGTGAGGGAACCACCTGCAGCATCTAGTATAGGAGCGAGCATCGCGAATGCAAACTCGACTAGATCGGGTGCCGCATTTGCTATTGATACCACTACGGCCACCGAGGCACGCATGGCGGCCTTAATGCGCCGTATGGATTCGATTGAGCTCCAAAACCGACAAAGTGCTCCTCACATGTCCACATCTGGTCCAGTTCCTTGTCATTCATGTGGTAGGATAGGTCATGTAGAGAGCGAGTGTGAGTCCATTCCTCTTGAGATGGAGCGTGTCAACGCCATCTATGACAGAGCAAGGAATGACCCATACTCATCATCTTATAACCCTGGATGGAGGAACCACCCCAATTTTTCATGGAACCAAAATAATGCCCCGGGTGGTCCTTCAAACTCCTCTAGACCACCTTACCAATCACACCAACCTCCCATGCATGCACATTCCTATCAGCCACCCCAAACACAAACCACCAATCAATCGGGTTTCTCAAATTCCAATAATATGGAAACCCGATTCAATTCGCTTGAGACCTTGACTCGTGGGCTTGAAAACTCAATGAAAATTTTTATGTCAACCACTAGTCAAGTTCTCACTTCAAGTCAGCAGACCATCAAATCTCTTGAGCTTCAGATGGGCCAATTGGCTCAGTTTGTACATGAAAGAGAGAAAGGGTCTTTTCCTAGCCAGCCTGAGGCTAACCCCCGCATGTACCAACAACAACAAATGCAAAATGAGAATGTGGTACCTCGGGGGAGGCAAGTGAACCATGTGGAGGAACCTGTTCACCATGTCAATTCCATTGTGACCTTAAGGAATGGGAAACTGGTTGACAATCACATTTCCTTGCCACACCCACCACCATCTATGCAGCCCCTCAGTGGGAATGGTGGTGAAGAAGAAGCTGAGGGTGAGGGTAATACACCAAAGCTTTCTTCTCAGGCACAGCAGAAAACCTACCTGCCAAAAGCTCCCTATCCAAGTAGGTTAAACAAAAAGCAGAGTGACAACATGGACAAGATATTAGAAGTGTTTAAGCAAGTGAAGGATAACATCCCCTTGTTGGATGTCATCCAACAAATACCTCAATATGCCAAAGTGTTGAAGGATCTCTGCACAACCAAGAGGAAGACCAATGTTCCTAAGATAGCATTCTTGGCTGCAAATATCAGCTCACTTTTGTCCAATCCCACCTACACAAAATACAAGGACCCTGGGTGTCCTACTATTCAGTGTACGGTAGGGGACACTAGACTGAGCAATGTTTTGCTTGATTTAGGAACAGCGGTCAACCTCCTCCCATTCTCTGTTTATCAACAGTTGAACTTGGGAGAATTGAAACCAACGAAGATCACCCTCCAATTGGCGGATAGATCCATTCGTATTCCCATGGGATTATCGAGGATGTGCTTATCAAAGTTGGAGATTTTATATTTGCAGTCGATTTTGTTGTCTTCAATACCAATCCTGTTGCGAACACCCACTCTCAAATACCTTTGATTTTGGGTAGACCATTTCTGGCAACCTCCAATGCCTTGATTAATTGTAGAAATGGTCTCATGAAGCTCTCATTCGGTAACATGAGTGCCAAGTTTCATGTGTTCAACTCTGGTAAGCAACAGGAACCCATGGATGAACCTTTAAATCTAAATCTCATCCGCCAATTGGAGAAAGCACCACAAAATCAACGAACACCCCTAACCCCAATGCAACCCGTTGAGAATGTTTGTAGGCTCAGCGAAGACTCATTGCCTGTCTTTGCAATGCAACAGAGTGAGCTGGCCTCGAACATGAATGTCCAAAGGCAGTGTTTGTTGCATGATTCAGTTGAGAGTACTAGTGAGAGTGAGACACCTCACCATATGCCTATATCAGAAGGTGTCTCTACCTCATGTCCCATGGCCATTGAGCCATTTGAGCTTCATATTGACTCCAACAAGGACCCACCTATGACCGAGCTTATGCTTGATGATCTAAATGATGGTGGGAGGTCCTTGTTGGATGACTTGGGGAGAAGCCCCATTCTTAGTGATGCATGTCTGCTGCATCCATCGAATGAGCCTGAGGAACTCAGTCCGATGCACCCGCCTATTGGTTGGAGGGTTTTCTTCGATGAGCAATTAAACTCTAGCGAGGCAACACAACTTCATTCTTTGTTGCCCACACCCAACCAATATCATGAGGGGTTCGAGCCTTTCAGCTTTGACCTTTCACCCCTCATGACACCTCAGAGTACCAGTGGAGTTTGCCCATCTCGGCAAGTCTCTGGTCCTCATGACTTGATGTTCTCATTTGATGTTCCTTGACCAAATGATTATGAGAATATCTTGGTTGATGTATATATCTTGTAAAAACAAAAAAAATAGAAAAAAAGAAAAAAAAAGTGTGTAATAAAAAACTCCTTCAGTGAGCATCGATTGTTGTGGGCCCCAACCCTTGTGTACTTGGGCCCCAATTTCTTCACGTATTTATCTCCCTTCTTCAGCTTCTCACAGGTTTTGAGGGAATTTGGGTTTGTGTCCATCAACATGACCCCGAACGTCCCTTTGTACTTCATGTTGGTGAGCTCGTTCCTTTTTCATGCATGTATCCATATAGTATCTTGTTCACATTCATTGAGGACAATGCATGAAGTAGGTGTGTGGGGGGTGTTTTACGTGTGTACATAGTCGAGTCTTTTTCCTTTGGTTTTATTTTCTTTTGTTTGTACTGCTAGGGTCATGTTAGTGTGCCGCATTTAACATTGATATATCTGCTTGCCATGATCCATGGGGACTTGTCTTCTTTTGTTTGCCGAGTGCTTTAAAATTTTCACATTTCTTTCAAAATCTTCATGTGTTTGCGAAAGAAATGGTTTTTGTGGGTTTTGCGTGTGTTTAGCATGTGCAAAATCGTTGAGAGGCAAAGTAAAAAGAAAGCTCCCAAAATGTTCTTGAACTTGATGCATTAGGATTTCTAGTTTACTGGCTTTAGGTCTTATCGAGTCGTTAGGATGCACCCCGGTTTTCCCTCGGGGGGCGTGTAATCATAGGGTTTCAGTACTCAAACATTTAAAGAAGTCCACCCTGAACCGAGTGAGTCAAATAATTCGTGTCTGTTAGTATAAGGAAGTTTGTCGTAGTCAAGGGCCTTTAATCTCTTTTTGTGAAACTTAAGTGTAACGGTTTTGGTTCCCATGTAGATAAATAAGTGGTGTTTTCTCTTCTCGCACGGCTCCTATCACTCGGGAAAGTAGGTCTGAGGGGACTTTGTGCCTGGTGCTTTCGAGTCATCTGACTTGGGATGCGCCGACCGAACTCCCGTTACATGGGTGGTGGGGATCGCCCTATGTGGAGATTTGGGGGAAGGTGTACGTGATAGTGTAAGTCCTCATAGGCAATGATGCACGAAACCTGACCCTGGGAGAATCAAACACCAACCAATAAAATGCTCCAATAAAAAAAAAGAAAAAAAAAGAAGTCAAATAAGAACCAAAATGGACTTTACACATTGTATCACATTCAGAAGTTAAGGTTGCCCATGTCTTTCACTTAATTCCTTAGTTAACTCTCACGAATAACTCATTAGGCTAGGTGTGTGGACTGATTACATATATAGAGTCGACCCGTAGTATTACCGCGTCCCATGATCGACAAAATAAGTCCAACGAGTCGTGTAGCTAGATTGATTAATGCATCTTGTTCGGATTTTGTGGGTGTATCCGCTGAAAACCATCAGGAGACAACACTCCTCCTCCTTGGCGACAAGGAGGTTTAACGGCTTGTTGCACGTGCTAAGTGCAACCGTGATTCCTACGAAAGTGAGTTAGGATTTCTTGTTTTTCGCATGCTTTTCTCTTTCTTTGTTTTGCTCGGGACTAGCAAAAGTTAGGTGTGGGGGTATTTAATTGACATCATTTCATGCTCATATTTGTATCTTATATCCATTATCTTTCACCTAAACAATGCTATGTTACGAGTTTTATGTTTAGTTTTCAGGAATAATTAGGTTTGAAGAGATGAAGCATAAAAGGACCCAAAAGCTAGGAAAATGGACTGGATTGTGAGATCTGGGGACCAAGATGCAAGGGAGAAGGACCTGATCGTAGGACAGAGGGACCTAAGAGTAAAACAGGAAACTCCACACCATCATGGGGAGTATTTTCGCAATTCGATTCGGGTCGGAGCTCCAACAACCGAGTATATGCATCCAAGACCACCAAAAGCACAAAGAAAAGCCCAGAATAAAACTGAACTGGATCCGGACATTTTGGACCGCCAATTGGCGGTCTGGAACCGCCAAGTGGCGGTCTGGATTAGTCCAGATCCGCCAAGATTTATCCTGGACTTGTTTTAATGTTCGTTTAGGCTATTTTTGGTGTTTGTTTAGTCCCACATCGGGGGATTGTCCCGGATTAGCTTTTTCCATGCCTATAAATAGAACTCTTCACCTCCTATTGTAATCACTCCATATTTTAAGTGACTATTCTTCCTACTAGAAGCGAGGCCTTGAAGCACGCACTAAAGTAGGAGGATGCTACTTTTAATGTGAGTCATTTTATCAATAAAGTTTTGTGTTTCTTTCATTTTTTGTTTATGCTTCTTTTATTGTTTGTGCATGTTTTAGTTTAATCGTCTTTTAATTCTAGCTTAGTTGTAATATGCTTTCTTTCCATAGTTTAATAATTAGTGTAATGTTTAGTGAGTAGTTCCATCCCCTTTGGGGGGTGGAGTAGATGTACATACATGCATTAGAGAATGGGATGAATGCTTTAATTTGAATGTGTTGATTAAACATGAATGTATGCTTGCTTGTTTAGGATAGAATTTATAACTTGATGAGTTTTGCCAAAATGATTAGACACCTCTCATGCTTGTTTAGGTTCTGAAATAAACACCTTGCATATGTAAATATTAATCAACTAAGTTGGTGAATAGATTGATAGGTTTTGCCACACATTTAGACACTTCCTATGCTTGATAAACACCACCTTCATGTGCTTAAAGAATGTATTCTACACTCACCTCTTTGCTTGTGTGCACTCACTCCACCCCTTAGGGTTTTTCCTTTCCTGAAATTCCAGCATTCTTGTTTTGTTCTTAGCTTAGTTCTTATTTCATCGTTTGGTTGCTTCTTTCACATTTCATACTTGTTAGCGTAGTGTAGCGTAGGTTAGCATAAACACCTTTCTTCCCCTATTTTTGCCACTTGATTTCGTACAAGCAAGAGGCTGCTCACCTCCCTGAGGACGACCCGTACTTGCCACCGCTTCATCGCGGCCGTGCACTTGCGGTTTAATTAAAACGTTCAACAACCGTTATCCACACGGTAGTCCGAAACATTGGTCTGAACTAAGAACTCAGTTGACCGATTAAGTATCGGATCACTGTTCACCAACCTCCAGTAGCTTTTATCTATTTAGCCCTAATTAAGTTCGGTTCACCGTTCCAAGGTGGACAGTAGAATTGATTGGGCTCTGTTCCTGTCTAGTTTGGTTGACCGTCTATACTTCCGTAGACCGAAGTTATCACGGGTTTTGCGTTGACAATGCGTGGGAAATTGTTTTACTAAAAACGGTCAAGTTAAATAGTCGTTGGGCTCCTAAAGCCAATATGGATTCGGTTGACCGAAGTGTGTGCGGTCGTCTGAAGTGGGTCAAGTTAATTTGGGCTCTAGGGTCTTGATTTGAATGCTACCGTTGGAGCAAAGTCAAAAACCGGTCCAGGGCTATTCCGTCGACTGAAGGTGTTTCGGTCTTCCGTTGGGGCAATTCCAGAGAACACCTAAGTTTCACTGTTGGGAAGTATTCGGCTATCGGACAGGTGTTCAGTGGACCGAACTAGGTAGAGTTCGGTTAACCGAAATAAGTTCCGTTTACCGAGAAATGACGGGACAGAATCCTAGTGCTCAAGTTTACATAAAATCCTATGGACTCAATAAACATAAAGTTACATGTCTTGGTCCAAAGCTTTGATTACAAGTCTTGAGTCTTGATGTCCTTGTACCATTTCTCATTTCCTTGATTGTCTCGATCAACCTACTAAGATAATTGCAAGTATACAAACATATATGCAATGCATGTAATCGTGTTTGCTCAGTTTGATTGATTAGGTTGATTGATTAAGATTACTTTAATTAATCATCAAAATTAATATAGATTAAGGTGATGCATTGCATACATTGCATCATATGTCTTTCATTTAGATTACTTTTACATCAATAAATGCTACTAAGGTATGTGTTTAGTCTTATTTACAGAATACAGGGACCTGAATGCAATTTACCCACATCCCGAGCATAAACGCGTGCAAAAGATTCATTTCGATCATAAAGACCAAGTTCAAGTTTATCGGGGTACAAATGGAAATGTATCCAAGCATAAAAGCATTCAATTCCTAATTGCAAAAAGAACAAGGACATAAGCACAAAAGTAACCAGGGACTTAACTGCAAAAAGTCAAGGACCTAATTGCAAATCACGAGTAGCTTTTATTCTCTTGGAGAAAATATATAGAAAAATCAATGTATATCTCCAAATATGTGAAGGAATTAATCCGGAGTTCAAAAGAATGGAAAGAATCAATCCAGACGTGCAAAGAAGGATCAAATCATACCATAAACATTCAACCAAAATCCGGACAAAAGCAGGCCAGATTGTGCGGCGTTTCCGCCGCACCACACATGCAATATGCGACGTTTCTGCCGCCCAAGCTTCGATCCGTGTGCTCCAATTTCGTCCAGTCGTGTCTGGACACGTGTACTTTCCAATATTATACCTAGATCCCTTGTAGCAACTATAAATAGACCCGAGAACGATGTTAGAAGGGTCCTTAGTCTTTGGTGTTAGTTTTTATTCTTAATCTTAGTTTTGTAATCTTCTTTTCATTAATAAAATTCTGTCTTTTATTTCTTACTTTTAGTTTACTTTTGTAATGTCTCAAGGACCCCTTCTTCCTCCCTCTATGAGTTTCTAACTCCTTCCAAATGGTGGAGGTGACGGATTTAGGGTGAAGAGAAGATGAATAAAGTTATTATTTTAATTTCGTATTAGTATGTTTTGATTACTTGAGTTTATGTTAAATCATTTATCATGTAATGCTTTATAACTAATGTGATTTATTATAAGTTTCAGAATTCTCTAATCTAAACCTTAAATATAAACCTCCACCCGACGGAATTCACCTCTTTGTTCTTGTTTTAGTTTTAATTGTTCTTGTTCTTGCTTTAGATACTTAAAACCCAAAAATCTCAAAACCCAATTATTTCTTCTCTCCTTCTTCCCCTTAATCGAAAATCACACAATTAACAAGATCTCTCCCTCCTTGTGTTCGACCCATATTTGCCACGTCTTCATTGACGTCGTGCACTTGCGGTATAAATTTAATTCTCATAAAGTTTTTGGCGCCGTTGCCGGGGAGGCGACGCAGATTTTGTTGTTTTTGTATTTCGATTTTATCCTGTTTATCTTGTGCGCGATCTAAGTATTTGGATTTGTGTTTCAGGAGACAACAGAGTGCACGACGAAATCCGAGCACCATTTGAGCTAAACGAGCGGCGAAATCGCCGCACCTTAAGAACAACTTGCGGCGAATCCGCCGCACACTTGGAGCGTCTGGGCTTCAACTTTTTCTGGGATGCGACTCATCTCTGGGTGGACGCGTGGAGCTACTGAAATTTCGAGAGCGGGCGGCGAACCCGACTGAGCATTGCGTAGGTAACCTTTGTTGCCTTTTTCCTCGTAATTTCTAGTTTCAGAAAATTTCCTTTTATTAGAATTGCACGTGTTAAGCTTAAATTCCATAATTGGCAATAATTCAACTCTGATCTAAAAATTGGCAAAACTAGAAGAACTTAGTGCATGCATCATATAATGTTTTGTTTGCATTATTCTTGCTAAATTCTTGCAAATTATTTTTATTGTTGAAGAGTGCTGGAGTCAAGGTACGTATCGTGGTTTTCATCGATTGCATTTAGGCATATAATTTAGTTTGCATACAACCTTGCAATTGCCCCCCTCTAAATACCATTGTTTGACTATCTTTGCTAGATCTAAGTTAAACTATCTTAAGGGCACTTCCGTAGGCAAAGATACGGTGGGGATTTCATCACCCTTCCGTGGCCCACAAATCACAATCCTAAAGTGTCACCTAAGCCTTAAATTTAAAATCAATTAGACATTGGCCCCTAAGGACTCGGACTCATTTAAGGAGAAGAATTGGTTTGACTTGCTATGACCTGAAGCCGATTGAATTTAATTTGGTGTCTAAAAAGTGTTTTTGTGTTGACGTAAGTCTTCCAAGCGAAGTGGTTGTCTAATTGGCACCGACTCTGTCGGAAGCGCCCCCACTAGCTATACACGGCCTGGCCAAGTTTGTTTGATTAGTGAGGGAGGTGAATCAAGCAAATCAATTCCACTCAACCAGTTAGGAGTCGTCTAGATCTAAGCGACACTAGGTCTAGGATTGTTTGAACCGGCTTTCTTAGGAATTTTCTGCCCAACCCTCTTTCTATCTTTAGAGTTAGGTTTCCCTTCTCATCTGAGTCTTCTTTCTCTTCTCACCTAAATTCTCTAGATTAGGATTCCTTTCTCATCTTTTCCCATTCTATTGTTTGTTTCCCTTTTGAAAAGAAAAAAAAACAAAAAAAAATATAAAAAAAAACGAAAATATAAAAAAAAAAAAAAAACTTTTTTAATTAATTCTTGTAATTAAATTTGGAATTTAAATTTCGAATTTGAATTCAAAAATTGATTCAACCCGGTGCACTCAGATTTGGATTCGGGACTTAAGTAATCGACTCTCAAGAGTTCATCTAGATTCCAGTCTGGAACTTAACCCCAATCCACCTGTTGAACCACCTCACCCAGATCCAATGGGTGAGAACGTAGTGGACCCGCCTGTTGCGCAACCTATAACTCTGAGGGATCGATGCTATCCAGCGATGGCTGCTCAGCCATCGTGCATCGTTATACCCACCATCCCGGGTCGCGACTTCGAACTTAAGGCACAATACATGAGTATGTTGCCTAAGTTCACCTCTAGGGAAGATCCATATCTCTTCCTTAGAGAATTTGAGGAAATCTGCTCTCTTATGCAATACCAGCATATCCCTGAAGAGGCAGTGCGTCTGAAATTTGTGCCCCTAGCACTAAAAGACGACGCTAAGAAATGGCTATATAGTCTAGCCGAAAGATCTATTAGGAGTTGGGCTGAGTTTGTTCAAGTATTCCTGAAAAAATATTTTCCCAACCATAAGACTATGAGGATTAGGAATGAAATTGTTGCATTTGTTCAGTCTGAGATCGAGCCGTTCTATTCCTATCTAGAAAGATTTAAGAGTGTACTGACCCAATGCCCTCATCATGGAATTCCAAGATGGCAATTATGCCAAATTATTTATGAGGGATTGACACCCACATCTAGAGTTATGCTAGAATCCGTAAGCCAAGGGAATTTTATGTCGAAAAATGAAAATGATGCCTGGACTTTCCTTGAGGATTTAGCTGAAAACAGTATGCAATGGGACAATGCTAGAACACCGCTTAACCCGAGTATTGGATCTAGAATAGCAAGTCAACCCAAACCAGGTGTCTTAGCTGTAGATGCCAATATAGCGGCTGAAGCAAAACTAGCTACCCTTATGCGCAGAATGGAAAGTCTAGAGCTACAAGCCCAAACCCGAGTGAATCAAGCATCGTCTATCCCCTGCTCTAGATGTGGTCAGATTGGTCATGTAATGGAGGATTGTGCGGACTGGGAACAAGTTAATGCCATGTATAACCATGCTAGAAATGACCCCTACGCATCAACCTATAACTCTGGTTGGCGTAATAATTCCAATTTCTCATCAAACCAACAAGGTCAACCTCCTAGACAACAACCAAACCCGTATGTCCAAAATAATACATCTTCTGGGTTTAGTAACAATAACGATCATGAGGTTAGGTTGACAAGCTTGGAAAATTTGATGAAAACCTTTATACAAACAACCAACCAGACCTTCCAAAGGCTAGAGACACAAGTCAGTCAACTAGCACAAATAGTAGGTGAAAGAGAAAAGGGTCGGTTTCCAAGTCAACCTGAGGTGAACCCTAGATCTAATAATAATTCATATCAATCCTATCAAGCACGTTCAGGAAATAACAACCCTAGACCGGTTCAAATGGTTAATGAGGAAGGACCGTTCCAACAAATAAATGCAGTAGTATCATTACGGTCCGGAAGACAAGTTGATAACAATGTGGTAAATCCTAGAGTGTCCAATCAATCTAGCCATCAAGCACCCACATATGACCTGACCATTGAACCTGACGTCCAATCTGAAACGCCCAACCCACTTACTCAATCTGAACCCGTAGCTCAACCTGAACCTGAGCGAGTCTATGTCCCTAAAGCCCCATTTCCCAATAGACTCAAAAAGAATTCAAGTGCACAAATAGAGAAAATCTTGGAAGTATTTAAGCAAGTTAAGGTGAACATTCCACTCTTAGATATGATTCAACAAATACCTGCTTATGCTAAATTCTTAAAAGATTTGTGCACTAAAAAGAGAAAAAAGAACGTACCAAAGAAGGCATTCTTAACTGCAAACATAAGTTCTATATTGTCCAACACATCTCCTATAAAATATAAGGATTCTGGGTGTCCCACAATTTCATGTTCAATAGGAGATACTTTTATCAACAAAGGCCTTCTAGACCTTGGTGCTAGTGTTAACCTACTCCCGTACTCTGTCTACGAGCAACTCAACCTTGGTCCATTAAAACCCTCTAAGACAACCCTTCAATTTGCTGATTGCTCTACTAAGAAACCAAGAGGTATAGTCGAGGACGTTTTGATCAAGGTGGGTGACTTCATTTACCCAGTGGATTTTGTCGTACTAGATACCGCACCTGTTGTAGATCCTAAGAGACAAATCCCTGTAATACTAGGCAGACCCTTTTTAGCCACTTCTGAAGCATTGATAAACTGTCGAAATGGGCTCATGCAGTTATCTTTTGGGAACTTAAAAGCTGAATTTAATATCTTTCATGTTGATAGTGAGCCCGAAATAATATGCAATCAAAGTGATGTTGTGATGAGAGCACGTATCTATAAGAGTTCTGAATCAAATAAATCATCACAAAATCAAAAAGGAAGTGAGAAAAGGAGGAGTAATTCTGCGACACACCCACCGTCACTCGAGCAAATAAGAGAATCAATTTATGTGAGGGGTGTGGAACCTGTAACTCAGGATGCTCATTGCAACATGAGGAACAATTCAACTGGATACATGCACCAATATGGTGTCATTCAATCCAGTTCTGACTATGGTTGACTTTGAGCAAATTCCATCCGTCCACCACAGTTCATCAAGGTAATAAGTGCATTTGCTTTATATTTGCATACATTGAGGACAATGCATAATTTAGGTGTGGGGGGGGGGGGTGTTTATGTATATATTTATCTATATATTCTGTATTTTTATTTCTTAAAAAAAACTAATAATAATAATAATTAATGTTTCACGACATAGCTTAAGATTGAACTGCTAAAACCCGTGTACAAATTGCATTGAGTTTTTGTTCCTTATGATATAGTTCTGCTTGTAGAAATTTTGACATAAATCTATGTTCCAAAGAAATAACCCATTGCCCTTTAAGACATGTATGCACTTAAATTGGATGAATCAAATCCTTGAAGTGGTTGATAAAAAGCAGAGGTTGAGGAAAATATACCGGGAAGTGTGGACTTCTAATAGCAATTAAGCCTTGAGGAAAATAAAAATAAAAATAAAGGAATAAAGTGAAGAAAACACATTTTGCAAAATGATTACAAAAGCCCAAGCCTTTGAGTCACTGGTCCGTAGGGGTATCTTGAAACCCGGTAACTTGAGTCTACCAGCTCGGGATTATCGACCAAACTCGCTACACGAATGCAAAAAGAGTTAAAGTGTCAAAAAACAAATGTGTTGAATCACGGAAGAAAAGAAAAGAAAAAAATAATAATACTCAAGACCCAAAGCTAAAATAATGATCCATACCATGGTTGATCCGAATGATACTTCACCACCAGAGGAGGCGTGCAAAATAATTCAAGTGATAAACATGTGTAGAAGGGTTAGTGGTGTGAATGTTGGCGGAATAAAGACCAAGTCATATTTTTAATGAGTTACCAAGTGACCAAACTTGTTCGCATTTGTTTGTAGAGGAGTGGTGGAGTACATCAACCACAACAACAACAAAAAATGGCCGATGTGGGACTAAACTTTTACGACCTATAGACGTCAGATATATAGGGTGACCAACGTCTATACATACCGTACAACCTATAGACGTCGGCCACATTACACGTTCGACGTCTATATATTTAAATAACAATATAAAAATATGACCTATAACCATCGGTCACTGTATACATCCGACGTCTATACACGGGTAAATAATAAAAAAAAAAATTACAATCATCTTAAGCCTAAGTGCCAATCTTTTGACCGTTAAATACATATATATATATATCTCACTTGCATTTTGTAGTGTGGTAACAAACTCCCATTTAGAAGTAAAGGAGTGGTGGAGTACTTCAACTCCATAAATAAAAAACTTTCTCCAATGTTGGACTAAACTTCAACACATATGATCATACACATATGTGTACAACACAAATGTGATAGTTACATTGATCTAACTATTTTTATAACAATCCAAATAATTCACGTTATTCTTATACAAAATAAATCTACATTAATTCTTACACGAAATAAAGCCAAAAAATAAACAAAAAATATTTTTCTTCTTTTAGGAGGTATAGACATCGGTTATACTAAAAAATCGTACATTTATACAAACCTATAGACGTCAGATGTTTTTATATCCGACATCTATTCGGTGACGTCTATTGTGCACTCTGCACTAGTGAATTAAAACCAAATCGGTTCGAGACAGTGGACCAGGGCTTCACCCCACGTGCCAAATAAAGAAAATTAAATAGTGCCGAAATTTCAACCGGATTCGAACACCCCGATCCGCCACTAGCGGATCAACTAGGTCTGTTTTGTCTTAAATTTTGGCCGCGGGTCGGGTTAACGTCGTATGTGTATATAACCGAAGTCTATTCGGTGACATCTATTGTGCATTCTGCACTAGTGAATTAAAACCAAATCAGTTCCAAACAGTGGACCAGGGCTTTACCCCACGTGCCAAACAAAGAAACTTAAATGCTGTTGAAATTTCAACCGGATTTGAACATCCTGATCCGCCACTAGCGGATCAACTAGGTCCATTTTGTCTTAAATTTTTGTTGCGGGTCGGGTTAACGGGTCAGAGCATTCCATGCCCATCCAAATTGATTTAGAGTCGTCTGATTACACCTAGATTAATCCTAACCATGTATTACTCTATAAATACCATTATAATCCCTCCTCTCCTCCTTTTCTTCTTGCTTCTTCCATTAATTAGGTTCATTTTCCTGCTTCTTAGTGTAAGGGGAGGAGAAAATGAAGCCCTGTAATCATTCATTTCAAGTTAGTTTAATCCTTGTTCTTTACATTAATGTTTTCCATTTGATGCAATTTACTTCATGTTTGTTACTTGCGTAATCGAGTTTTTTGAATTTTCCATTATGGTTTTGGGTTGTTTTGATGCTTTCTTGAGTTTAGAGATATGTAGGAAGTAGTCCATTCCCATTGGGGGTTGGAGAAGAAAGTGATGTGATTATGTGATGTATTAAGTGTGTGTTAATCCTAACTTTTGAGCCTCAAATGAGTTCCAAAACCATCTAATGGGATTTTCACTGTTATCTTTGTTGTGCTAATACTCTTGAGTGATGCTTAGCACATGCTTAGATTAGTGGGCCTATTTTAGGGGGAATGATGAGGTGAGTATAAGGATGTAGTGGAAGAAGGAAACATGGCATGTGGGAGTATGTGCTCTTGTTGCCTCACCTTAATTAATGTCTTTTATTTTTAATGATTGTTCAATCTTATGTCATGTGGAGGCAAAGTTGGATTTGGTTTGATGGATTTCATGTATTACATGTTGTGATGAGCACAAACGAACACACACACGTACACATATTTTCATTTCCGCCTTCTTTCTCTACCCCCTAAGGGGTTTATTTTTGTTGTTTTTTTTTATTACATACGCATTGCAGTGTAATTCCGATTTCATTTCTCTCTTCTTTTCCCACTCAATTCATATGGATTCCGGCACACACGCGCTCCTCATGGACACGACCCATACTTGTCGTATCTTCATCGACATCGTGCACTACCAGTTTTTAAGTGAATCAATCAGGTAGTTCGTCAGTGTTTACCCGAACTCCACACAATCCCGACAGAAACCCGGGTACCACTCATACTCGATACTAACCTCCTCTTGGCTTACCCCTTCGATTTCAACTTCAATGGTGGATGGATAGTCGAACTCTCTATCTACATCCATACACACCCTCGCATAGGCCAACCTCCGCCCTAGTGCAGTATTGGCATCCATGTAGAGCGGCCTGCGTAGGATGCTTGCAATTGTGCTCAAATATTTGGCTTACCGAAACCGTAAATCCATGTCGGGGAAGCATATCCATATCGACATAGACGTAATATTAGCGTTTCTCAACACCATCTTCGGCAACCAGCTTTGCACCACCAATGTTGACCCCGTCACGAACCAAGGCCCGTTCTATAACACATTTGTTCGGTCCTCTGCCAACGTGAAGCAGAAGAGAAGGAACCACACCACTTGCGGATAACCTCCACGCCCCCAGAGATTCCCCATAGCTTGAGTAAGTACTTCTCAAGTGTGGGAAGATGGAGGTTAAATTCAACAAAGTAACCCACCAGGACCTTGTCCCACCTCTTCAATGTTTTAGTCACTTCTTGCCGGTAGCAAACCTCTATTATAACTACATCTTTCACCATCGGTTTGACAAACTCCAACTCCATGGAGGCCTTTGGACCTGACTGAAACAAGTCTGACAACTTCCGAGTTTTAGGCACCTCGACTTCCAGAAGTGGGTCACAAAGAACACATTCACCATTCACACTATTCTGACTTGGTTTTGCCGATTGAAGTGACTCTAGTGCACCACTCTCTTAAATCAATGTTTCTGTTATGTAAGAGCGCTCTGCACCGTCCATTTGAGTAGGAAAACAAGATTTTTAGGTGGAAAAATTGTAGAGATGACCTAGGAATCCCTTACCATCCCCATGCAACCCCCTACTTCTCTATTTCTCCTTCTCTCTCCCTTTCATCTCCCTTTCCTTATCTCTCCTTCTCCTTCACTCTCTCCCCTCATCTATCACATTATCTTTTTCTCTCCCTCTCTTTGTCCTTCTTCTCTCTCTCTCTCTCTCCTGCTCTCGCCTACTTCTTTATCTCTCCCTCTCTTTTTCCTTCTCTCTCCTTCTCCTATCTTCTCCCCTTGTCCTTCTCTCTCCTTATCTTTTGTCTTATCTCCCCTTCTCCTTCTCTCTGTCTCATTGTTCTTCTATTTGTCATTCTCCTTCTCTCTCATTGTCCTCTCTCTCATTCTCCTTCTGATTTCCTTCTTCTTCTCTCTCTTTTGCCTCTCTCCTCCTTCTCTTCCTCCTCTTTCTCCCTGGCCCAC
This sequence comes from Triglochin maritima, assembly GCA_963682175.1. NCBI lineage: Eukaryota > Viridiplantae > Streptophyta > Magnoliopsida > Alismatales > Juncaginaceae > Triglochin > Triglochin maritima. The sequence goes on from OY821785.1 coordinate 18,649,009, forward strand.
TGTACCATTGTTGTTTTGGAGGTGGGTACAATGGTGAGCTTCGTCCCCAGTACCACTGTTGTTTCGGGGGACCAAGACCTGTCGACAGATCTAGTGCTGCTACCATTGGTGGACTTTGATATCATACTGGGGATGGACTGGTTGTCACAGTACGATGTTCAGGTAAGAGTAGATCTTGATTCTGAGGAATGGTGATCCAGATATGCTACTCAAGGGGCCGAGGAACAGAGGGGGTAGAATCATTGTGTCAGCTATGAAGGCTCAGAAGTGGATGCACCTGGGTTGCTGGTCTTTCTTGGCTACAATGGTTGCTCCAGATCCATAAGTGAGGAGATTGGAGTATATAGAGGTTGTGCTGGACTTTCCGAACGTGTTCTCCAAGGACCAACCAGGATTACCACCACACCGAAAGATCGAGTTTTGCATCGAATTAGTACCGGGTACCACTCCGCAGTCGAAGACACCACATAGGATGGCACAAAGATAGCTAGCTAAGCTGAAGAAGCAGTTGTAGGAGTTGTTGGATTCCGGTTTCGTCCGGTCGAGTGTCTCACTAGAGGGAGCGCTAGTGCACATTCTAAAGAAGAAGGATGGTTTGTTGGGCATGTGCATTGACTACAAGATGCTGAACAAGTTTATCGTTAGAAACCAGTACCACTTACCTAGGATCGAGGTACTCTTTAAGAAGTTGCAGTTAGCAAAGGTTTTGTCGAAGATGGATCAGCACTCAGGTTATCACCAGTTGAGAATCAAAGAGGACGACCTCCAGAAGACAACTTTTAGGACGCGGTACGAACACTATGAGTTCCTATTATGTAAATTGGACTGACGAATGGACCTGCAACATTCATGGACCTGATGAACAAAACATTCAAGTCTTACCTTGACCGCTTTGTCAACGTCTTCGTGACGGCAATTTGGTTCTCTCTCCGGATAGGGAGCAACACAAGGAACACTTGAGGACTATATTTGGAATTTTGAGGGATAGCAAGCTTTTTGCCAGGTACTCGAAGTGCGAGTTTTGTCTGGACTAGGTAGCATTTCTGGGGCACAATGTGTCGAAGGACGGGCTCTCGGTGGACCCAACAAAGGTTGAGTCTGTGACGCAATGGAAGGCACCAACGTACGCGACGGAGATCAGGAGCTTTGTGCGACTCGCTAGGTACTACCGTCGTTCATCAAGGATTTCTCTAGGCTTGCATCACCACTGATGGCATTGACAGAGAAGGGCATCTAGTTCATTTGGTCTCAGAAGTGTGAGGAGAACTTCTAGGAGTTGAAGAGACACTAATTCTGACCCTTCTGACTGGTGTGGTGGTTACATGATCTACAACGATGCATCAAGGATTGGCTTGGGTTGCGTGCTCATGCAACAAGGGAAGGTTGTAGTGTAGGCTTTCAGGTAGCTAAACGCGCACGAGAAGAAATACCCCACACATGACATGGAGCTGGAGGTGGTGGTTCGTGCTCTGAAGACTTGGAGACATTATCTGTACGGAGAGCGATTTGTAGTCTTCATCGATCACCAGAGTTTGAAAACTTGTTCTCTCAAAAGGAGCTAAACATGAGATAGCGCATACGGCTAGAGTTCATCAAGGATTACGGCTTCACCATTTCCTATCACCTGGGGAACACGAATTTGATTGCAGATGCCTTAAGCAGGAAGGTGGAGTGTTCGGTGGCAAGTTTGTGCATTCAGGAGTGGAAGCTTGTTGAAACTTTGGCAAAGTGGAAGCTTTTTTATAGGGAGCTAGAAGGAGCTACGATTGCTAGGCTAAGAGTGGGGCCTGACATTATCGAGAGGATCGAACAAGCCCAGAGGGGAGATGCACTTGGCAGCCAAGGAAGGATCCATGTTCAGCATAGGAGTGGACGGAGGTCTGAGGTTCAACAACCGTATTTGGGTGTCGAGGATGGGACATCTAAGATAGGAAATTGTGGAGAAAGCCCACCAAGCCCGATAATCTATTCATCCAGGGAGCATGAAGATGTTCAAAGACCTACAACAAAACTTCTGGTGGAAGGGTATGAAGAAAGACATAGCAGAGTTCGTGTCTAGATGCTTGGTCTGTTAGTAGGTGAAGATCGAGTAGCAAAGACCAACAGGGTCGTTGCAAAAGATTAAGCAGCAAGAGTGGAAGTGGGAGCACGTGACGATGGATTTTGTCACGGGCAGGCCAAAGTCGAAGAAATCAAGCGATACCATTTGGGTGATCGTTGATCGACTGACAAAGTCAGCACTTTCTTAGCTATGAGGACTACTTTGCGTTTAGAGGGTCTAGTTAAGTTGTACATCAAGGAGATAGTCAAACTACATAGGGTGTCGATTAGCATCATTTCTGATTGAGACCCCAGATTTACATCTAGATTTTGGGGGAGTCTGCAAAAGGCCTTAGGGATGCAACTGATGTTCAGCACGACTTTCCACCCACAGATGGATGGTTAGTTAGAGAGGACCATCCAGACCTTAGCGGACATGCTTAGAGCTTGCAAATTGGACTGGGCAGGGAATTGGGATGATCATTTGACACTAGTAGAGTTCGCCTACAACAACGGTTTCTACGTGGTTATTGGGATGAAACCATTTGAAGCTTTGTATAGGAGACCATGTAGATCACAGGTTTGCTAGCGTAGGCAAGAGATAGTTGGTTGGGGCTGAGATAGTGCAAATGTATGCTCACAAAGTCGATTTGCTTAAGATGAGGATAGCATTAGCACAGATCAGGTAGAAGAGCTATGCAAATAAGCTTAGACATGAGTTGAGCTTTGAGGTGAGTTGAGCTTTGAGGTGGGCGATCATGTATTTCTGAAGATCTCCCCGACCAATGGGCTTATGAGGTCGGAAAAAAGGGGAAGCACAGTCTGAGGTATGTCGTATGATGCATTGCATACATTCCATCATACGTCTTTCATTTAGAATAATTTTATATCAATAAATGCTACTAAGGTATGTGTTTAGTGTTATTTATAGAATACAGTGACCTGAATGCAAATTACACATATCCCAAGCATAAACGCGTGCAAGGGACTCATTTCTGTCATTAAGACCAAGTTCAAGATTATCGGGGTTCAAATTGAAGTTCATCCATGCATAAAAGCATTCAAAGACCTAATTACAAAAAGGCCAATCACCTAAGCACAAAAGTAGCCAGTGACTTAATTGCAAAAAGCCGAGGACCCGACTGCAAATTACAATGTACCAAAATATTATTTTGGAGAAATTCTAAAGAAAAATCAATTTGGATCTCCAAATATATGAAGAATTAATTCGAAGCTCAAAAGAAAGGAAAGAAATCAATCTGGACGCGCAAAGAACATTTAAAACATACCATAAACACACAGGAAAAATCTGGATTAAATCTGAGCCAAAATTGTGGCGATTCCGCCGCCCATTACATGTAATTTGCGGTGAAAACGCCGCACCCCTTTCGATCCATGCCCCAGGATTTTGTCCAGTCGTGTCATGACGCGTGTACTTTCCTATTTCATACTTGGTTCCCTTGTATCGGCTATAAATAGCCCCGAAACGATGTTGTAAAAAAAACTTGTTTTTCCATTCTTTAGCAATAAAATTCTGTTGGTTTATTTCGTGTTTTTAGTTTCCTTTCGTAGTTTCTCTAGGACCCCTTCTCCTTCCCTCCATCCATGAGTTTCTAACTCTCTCCAAAGGGAGGGGGTGATGGATTTAGGGTGATGAGAAGAAGAAGGATGTTATTTTTTTAATTTCGTGTTAGAATATTTTGATTACTTGAGTTTATGTTGAGTCATTTATCATGTAATGCTTTATAACTAATGTGATTTATTATAAGTTTCAGATTTCTCTAAACAAAACCCGATATCTAAACCCCCACCTGCTGGACTCTCATCCATATTTGTTTTCTTGTTTGGTTTTTTTTGTTGTTCTTGCTTTAGAAAATTAAAAACCAAATATCTCAAACCAAACTTATTTCTCTCTCTTCCTTTCCTTAATCGAAAATTACAAAAATAGCAATATCTCTCCCTCCTTTTTTCCAACCCGTACTTGCCACGTCTTCATTGTCGTCGTGCACTTGCGGTATAAATAAAATCCCCATCAAGTTTTGGCGCCGTTGCCGGGGAGGCGACGAAGATTTTGTTTATTTTTGGTGATTTCGATTCTATTCTGTTCATCGTGTGCGCAATCTAACTATTTGGGTTTGCGTTTCAGGAGACCACGGAGTGGGCGGAGAAATCCGGGCACAGTTGGAGCAAGAAGGGCGGCAAAATCGCCGCATCCGAAGAACAACTTGCGGCGGATCCGCCTCATGTCTGGAGCATCTGGGCTTCAAACTTTTCTGGGGTCGTCTCCATCTCTGGGTGGACGCGTAGAGCAACTGGAAATTTTCGAGATCGGGCGGTGAACCCGACTGAGCGTGCGTAGGTATCCTTTGTTGCCTTTTCCTCGTAATTTTTATTTTCGGAAAATTTCCTTTTTGGTAGAATTGCATGTGCACGGCAAACTTCCATAAGTGGCAATAATTCAACTCTGACCTAAAAATTGGCAAAATTAGAAGGACTTAGTGCATCCATCATATTGTGTTTTGTTTGCATTACTCTTGCTAAATTCTTGCAATTTATTTTTTGAAGAGTGATGGAGGCAAGGTACGTGTGCGGTTTTTATCGATTGCATTTAAGCATATAATTGAGTTTGCATACAACCTTGCAATTGTCCCCCACTAAAGACCAATGTTTGACTATCTTTGCTAGATTTAAGTCAAACTATCTTAATGGCAAATCCGTAGGAAAAGATACGGTGGGGATTTCATCACCCTTCTGTGGCCCACAAATCACAATCCTAAAGTGTCACCCAAGCCTTAAATTAAAATCAATTAGACATAGGCCCCTAAGGATTCAGACTCAATTAAGGAGAAGATTGGTTTGACTTGCTATTGAAGTGAAGCTGATCGAATTTAATTTGGTGTCTAGGAAGTGTTTTTGTGTCGACGTAAGTCTTCCAAGCGAAGTGGTTGTCTAATTGGCACCGACTCTGTCGGAAGCGCCCCCACTAGCTATACACTGCCTGGCCAATTTGGTTTGATTAGTGAGGGAGGTGAATCAAGCGATCCAATTCGACTCAACCAGTTAGGAGTCGTCTAGATTTAAGCGACATTAGGTCTAGGATTGTTTGAACCGTGTTTGTTTAGGAAACTTCTGACCAACCCTCTCATCTATCTTTTAGAGTTAAGTTTCCCTTCTCATCTGAGTCTTCTTTCTCTTCTCATCTCAATTCTCTAGATTAGGATTCCTTTCTCATCTCCCCCCCCCATTCTATTGTTTGTGTCCATTTTTCAAAAAAAAAAGTTTAAAAAAAAGATAAAAATTCTTGAAATTGAATTTGGAATTTAAATTTCAAGTTTGAATTCAAAAATTGATTCAAACCGGTGCACTCAGATTTGGGTTCGGGACTTGAGCAATCGACTCTCACGAGTTCTTCTAGATTCCAGTCTTGAGCTTAGCCCCAATCCACCTGTTACACCACCTCACCCGGATCCAATGGGTGAGAATGTAGTGGACCCCCTAGGACTCTGAGGGATCGGTGCTACCCAACGATGGCTACTCAGCCATCGTGCATCGTTATGCCATTATACCGGGTCGCGACTTTGAACTAAAGGCACAATACATGAGTATGTTGCCCAAGTTCACCTCTAAGGAAGACCTATATCTCTTCCTTAGAGAATTTGAGGAAATCTGCTCCCTTATGCAATACCAGCATATCTCTGAGGAGGCAGTGCGTCTTAAATTCGTGCCTCTAGCACTGAAGGACGACGCTAAGAAATGGCTATATAGTCTAGCCGAAAGATCTATTAGGAGTTGGGCCGAGTTTGTTCAAGTGTTGTTAAAGAAATATTTCCCCAACCATAACACTATTAGGATTAGGAATGAAATTGTTGCATTCGTTCAATCTGAGAGCGAGTCGTTCTATTCCTATTTAGAAAGATTTAAGAGCTTGTTGACCCAATGCCCTCATCATGGAATTCAAAGACGGCAATTGTGCCAAATTATTTATGAGGGATTGACACCTACATCTAAGGTTATGGTAGAATCTGTAAGCCAAGGAAACTTTATGTCCAAAAATGAGAATGATGCTTGGGACAATGCTAGAGCACCGATTAACCCGAGTATTGGATCTAGAATAGCAAGTCAACCCAAACCAGGTGTCTTAGCTGTAGATGCTACTATAGCTGCTGAAGCAAAACTAGCTACCCTTATGCATAGAATGGAGAGTCTAGAGCTAAAAACCCGACCCCTAGTGAATCAAGCCTCTTCTATCCCTTGCTCTAGATGTGGTCAAACTGGTCATATAATGGAGGATTGTGCGGACTTGGAACAAGTTAATGCCACTTTTAACCATTTTAGAAATGACCCATACGCATCAACCTATAACCCGGGTTGGCGTAATCATCCCAATCTTTCATGGAACCAACAAGGTCAACCTCCTAGACAACAACCAAACCCGTATAACCAAAATAATACATCATCTGTGTTTAGTAACAATGGAGATTATGATGTTAGGTTGACAAGCTTGGAAAATTTGGTTAAGACTTTTATGCAAACAACCACCCAATCCTTCCAAAGGCTAGAAACACAAGTCAGCCAACTAGCACAAATAGTAGGTGAAAGAGAAAAGGGTCAGTTTCCAAGTCAACCTGAGGTGAATCCAAGACCTAATAATCAATATCAGCCCTATCAACCACCTCTAGGAAGTAACAACCCTATACCAGTTCAAATGGTTCATGAGGAGGGACCGTTCCAACAAATAAATGCAGTTGTATCATTACGGTCCGGAAAACAAGTTGATAACATTGTGGTAAATCCTAGGGCCCCTAATCAATCTAGCCGTCAAGCACCCACATGTGACCTGACCATTGAACCTGAAGTCCAATTTGAAAAGCCCAACCCACCTAGTCAAACTGACCCTATAGCTCAACCTGAGCGAGTCTATGTTCCTAAAGCCCCATTCCCCAATAGACTCAATAAGAGCTCAAGTGCACAAATGGAGAAAATCTTGGAAGTATTTAAGCAAGTTAAGGTGAATATTCCACTCCTAGATATGATTCAACAAATACCTGCTTATGCTAAATTCTTAAAGGATCTGTGCACTAAGGAAAGAAAAACGAACGTACCAAAGAAGGCATTCATGACTGCAAACATAAGCTCTATTCTGTCCAATTCATCTCCTATAAAGTATAAGGACCCTGGGTGTTCCACAATTTCATGTGCGATAGGAGATACTTTTATCAACAAAGCCCTTCTAGACCTTGGTGCTACTGTTAACTTACTCCCGTTCTCTGTCTATGAGCAACTAAACCATGGTCCACTAAAACCCTCTAAGACAACCGTTCAATTTGCTGATTGCTCTGTTAAGAAACCAAGAGGTATAGTAGACGATGTTTTGATTAAGGTTGGTGACTTCATTTACCCAGTGGATTTTGTCATTCTAGACACTGAACCTGTTGTCAATCCTAAGAGACAAATCCCTGTAATACTAGGCAGACCCTTTTTAGCCACTTCTGAAGCTTTGATAAATTGTCGAAATGGGCTCATGCAACTATCTTTTGGAAACTTAAAAGCTGAATTTAATATCTTTCATGTTGATAGGGAACCAGAAATAGTATGCAATCAAAATGATGTTGTGATGAGATCGTGTATCTATAAGATTTCTGAATCAAATAAATCATCACAAAATCAAAAAGAAAGTAAGAAAAAGGGGAGTAATTCATCTACCCAACCACCATCACTCGAGCAAATAAGAGAAACAACACATGTGAGGGGTGTGGAATCTTTACCTCAGGACTCTCAGGGCAACATGTGGAACAATTCAACTGGATACATGCACCAACATGGTGACATTCAATCCACTTCTGACTATGGTTGACTCTAAGCAAATTCAACCCCTCTACCGCAAGTTGAATCAGGTAATAAGTGCATTTGCTTATCTTTGCATACATTGAGGACAATGCATGATTTAGGTGTGGGGGGTGTTTATCTATCTATCTAGATATTCTTCATAAAAAAATATATTCAATGCTCCATGACATAGCTTAAGATTGAACTGCCAAAACCCGTGTACAAATTGCATTGAGGTTTTGTTCCTTATTATATAGTTCTGCTTGTAGAAACTATGACATAAATCTAAGTTCCAAAGAAATAACCCGTTACCCTTTAAGACATGTATGCACTTAAATTGGATGAATCAAATCTTTGAAGTAATTGATAAAAAACAGAGATTGAGGAAAATATACCGGGAAGTGTGGACTTCTAATAGCAATTAAGCCTTGAGGAAAATAATTAAGCCTTGAAATAGGAAAATATACCGGGAATCTTTACCTCAGGACTCTCAGGGCAACATGGGGAACAATTCAACTGGATACATGCACCAACATGGTGACATTCAATCCAGTTCAGACTATGGTTGACTCTGTGCAAATTCAACCCTTCTACCGCAAGTTGACTCAGGTAATAAGTGCATTTGCTTTATCTTTGCATACATTGAGGACAATGCATGATTTAGGTGTGGGGGTGTTTATCTATCTATCTATCTATCTGTTGGTTTAAAAATAAATAAATAAATAAATAAATAAATAAAAATCAATGTTTCATGACATAGCTTAAGATTGAACTACCAAAACCCGTGTCCAAATTGCATTGAGTTTTTATTCCTTATTGTATAGTTCTGCTTGTAGAAATATGACATAAATCTAAGTTCCAAAGAAATAACCCATTACCCTTTAAGACATGTATGCACTTAAATTGGATGACTCAAATCTTTGAAGTGGTTGATAAAAAGCAGAGGTTGAGGAAAATATACCGGGAAGTGTGGACTTCTGATAGCAATTAAGCCTTGAGGAAAATAAAAGGGGAATAAAAGTGACGAAAGCACATCTTGCAAAATGATTAGAAAAGCCCAAGCCTTCGATTCACTGGTCCGTAGGGGTATCTTGAAACCCGGTAACTTGAGTGTGCCAGCTCGGAATTATCGACCAAACTCGCTACACGAATGCAAAAGGGTAAAAGTATCAAAAAAAGCAAATGTGTTGAATCACGGGAAAAAAATACTTTAAGATACTCAAGGCCCAAAGTTAAAAGAATGATCCATGCCATGGTTGATCCGAATGATACTTCACCACTAGAGGAGGCGTGCAAAATAATTTAAGTGATAACATGTGTAAATGGGTTAATGGTGTGAATATTGGAGGAACAAAGACCAAGTCAAAAATTTTTATGAGTTAGATTTATATAATGAGCATGCAAGAATTCTAAGTGAGATGTATAAGGTTGAGGTGGAGATATTGAGAGTTATTAATGAAAAGTTGTATTAAGACTTTGTGGGTGTGTCAACTGAAAACCCTCACGAGACAAAACTCGTCCTCTAAGGAAACTTAGGGGTTTAAAGGCTTGTTGCACATGCTAAGTGCAACCGTGATTCCTACGAAAGTGAGTTAGGATTTCCCTGTTTTCATTTTTCTTATATTTTGTTTTGCTAGGGACTAGCAAAATCTAGGTGTGGGGGTATTTGATGCATTGCATACATTGCATCATATGTCTTTCATTTAGATTAATTTTATATCAATAAATACTACTAAGGTATGTGTTTAGTCTTATTTACAGAATACAGGGACATGAATGCAAATTACCCATATCCCGAGCATAAACGCGTGCAAGAGACTCATTTCTGTCATAAAGACCAAGTTCAAGATTATCGGGGTTCAAATTGAAGTCCATCCAAGCATAAAGCATTCAAATACCTAATTACAAAAATGCCAAGGACCTAAGCACAAAAGTAGCCAGTGACTTAATTGCAAAAAGCCGAGGACCCGACTGCAAATTACAAAGTATCAAAAAATTATTTTGTAGAAATTCTAAAGAAAAATCAATTTGGATCTCCAAATATATGAAGAATTAATTCGGAGCTCAAAAGAAAGGAAAGAAATCAATCTGGACGCGCAAAGAACATTTAAAACATACCATAAACACACAGGAAAAATCCGGATTAAATCTGAGCCAAAATTGCGGCGATTCCGCCGCCCATTACCTGTAATTTGCGGCGAAAACGCCGCACCCCTTTCGATCTTTGCCCCCGGATTTTGTCCAGTCGTGTCATGACGCGTGTACTTTCCTATTTCATACTTGGGTCCCTTGTATCGGCTATAAATAGCCCCGAAACGATGTTGTAAAAAATCTTGTTTTTCCATTCTTTAGCAATAAAATTCTGTTGGTTTATTTCATGTTTTTAGTTTCCTTTCGTAGTTTCTCTAGGACTCCTTCTCCTTCCATCCATCCATGAGTTTCTAACTCTCTCCAAATGGTCGGGGTGATGGATTTAGGTCGATGAGAAGAAGAAGGATGTTAGTATTTTAATTTTGTGTTAGTATATTTTGATTACTTGAGTTTATGTTGAGTCATTTATCATGTAATGCTTTATAACTAATGTGATTTATTATAAGTTTCAGATTTCTCTAAACAAAACCCGATATCTAAACCCCCACCCGCTGGACTCTCATCCATATTTGTTTTCTTGTTAGTTTTTTTGTTGTTGTTCTTGCTTTAGAAAATAAAAAACCAAAAATCTCAAACCAAACTTATTTCTCTCTCTTCCTTTCCTTAATCTAAAATTACAAAAATAACAATATCTCTCCCTCCTTGTGTTCGACCCGTACTTGCCACGTCTTTATTGATGTCGTGCACTTGCGGTATAAATAAGTCCCATCATCGTACCATTTGAGATTGTTGACCGCATTGGAGAGGTTGCCTACCGGATTGCCTTGCCACCGAAAGTTTTGGGTCTTCACGACATTTTCCCCGTGTCAATGCTGAGGAAGTATATGGCAGACCTGTCCCATATAATTGAATTAGAGGTCCACAGATCTAGCAGGACCTGTCATCGGAGGAGAGGTCAGTTGAGATTTTAGATTGCATGAAGCACCATCTTAGGAGGAGGACCATTCCGATGGTGAAGGTGCGGTGGCAACACCATAAGGCTCGCGAGGCCACTTGGGAGTATGAGGAGGATGTCTGTAAGAAGTACCCAAAGCTTTTTGGGTACTCTTCTATTTTTTCAAATTTCACGGATAAAATTTCGTTAAGGAGGGTGCATTGTTAAGACCTAAAACTTGGATTAGCGACTAATCAGGTTTATTAACATAAACCTTGGTTACTTTGGTAGTCAATCAGGTTGTGATGACTTTTATAATTAAGAAGAAGATATTTTTGGTGGGATTAGTAAGGCACTAATCTTGATTAGTGCTAATCCACTTTATTTAGACTAAGCCATGATTAGGTATTGTGACACTAATCTAGGTTTAGGTGCTATACCATGGTTAGTGGCTTAATGAGCTTGTTTAGGGAACTTGCAAGGACATAAGCATGCTTAGGGAGGATATAAAGAATCTTGGGTAGCATGTGGGATATGCTGGTAGGGGTGTGGGGATGGACACCTTGAAAGTTTATATAAAGGGTGGAGGTTAAATAAATCAAGTTGTTTTCTCCACCTCACTTCTTTCTTGCTTTGTTCTTTTTCTTTTCCTCTTCTTTTGCAAAACAAAAGGGAGGCATAGCCTCGAAATTACATTAATGAAACTATGATTTACAACCTACCAAAATTTGATCTACAAGAAATGCAGGACATGTTGGCTACATGCCCAGGCACACTCTAACTCATGAGCCCAAGACTCATTTAACTAATTTTGAACTACAACTTTATATGTGTTATTCTCGCTAGCCTATTTCCATGTGTCTTCAAAAGCTTGCAAAGTCACTGGGTCCTCTGCACGATCTTTCAACTTTGATCCCACCACTCAAACCGTAGATTTCACCAACCTCACAATGTCAGTAGATCGCTTTCATTCTTGGTCGAATATTCATCGCTTCCTTTCTTGGCAACACTGATAAAGAACAACACTGAAGGCTAACCTCATTGTTGTCCTCATGACTCGCCCCCCCATAATTTGTTCCATGCGTCTTGCCTCCTCCATAATCATGGGCCGCACGCCGGAGCTCAGCCCACGCATTTGAAGCACACTTATCCAGACCTCCTTTGTCAATGGGCACACCCAAAAGAGGTGGACCATATCCTCCTCGGTTGTAACACATAATACACATTCCAGTCCATGGTTAGTACCCATTGCCTCCATTAATTTCTTTGTCATAAAATGCCCCCTCAATGCCCGGGAAGCTGTAATGGCATGCTTTGGGATGTGATTTATGTACCATATCGGCTTGCTCCATCCCACAGTGTCCCTCTTATGCACTACCCAGGTTCACGCCACCTTTAGGGTGAAGCATTCTTTTCTTGCATCCAGCCTAGTTGGCTTGTCCCGACCTCCATGGATACGCGTCCCCATAATCCATGGCCATAACTCCATCATCTGTAGATAGCGTGGGCTGGGGAGATTCCAAGTTCCATTCCTAATAAAATGGGACACCATCGTGTCCTTGGGCATACCAACATCATAGTGCAACCTTTCTCCCCAATCCTGACGTAAGATTGGCTTCCCACACCAAAGGTCCGCGAAGAACCAGATGTTGCTGCCATCTCCTACTTGAAAGCAGATGTGCTTTTGTGCTATGTCACACACACTCAGTATTCCCCTCCTCGCCCATGAGCAGCCCGAAGACAGGCATTCGAACAAAATTGCACGGTTGTTTAGGTACTTGCTTCTCATGCACTTTACCCACAGTTAATCATCATCTGCCACAACAAACCATAGGAGCCGTAATAGCCCAGTATCATTCCAATCGACCAATCTTCGCAAACCCAGGCCACCCTCACTCTTTGGCACGCAAATATCCATCCATGAAACAACCACCGATTTCTTTTGTCCTCTCAAGACAAATTGGATCATGAGACTCTCCATTTCCTTTAGCACAGATCTTGGAAGAAGAAAAGCCGACGTCCAGTAGATGGCAAATGAAACAAAGACACTCTTTGTACCAGCTCCACCCGGCCCACCATGGATAACAAGCTCCATTCCCAGGAGCTATGTTTGGCCTTTATCTTAGCTACCAGCCGCACACAATGTTGCTTCCTAAGACGGGACGTAAATAGCAGCAACCCTAGGTATGTGACCAGAAAGTCCACTCTTTCCATTCCCAAATGTGTGTATATCCACTGGCCATGCACCACATCTCTTCCCAAGAAGACTTGACTCTTCAAAGTATTTAAGTGTAGCCCGGAACAAGCAGAGAACTCAGCCAATATCTCCTTTATCACTCGAGCATTTGCCTTTGTAGCCGTAGCAAAGAGCATAACATCATCAGCAAACAAAAGATGTGACATCGTGGTTCCCCCACACATCACCGTTTCCAGCCTTCCATTGTCAACCGCCTCCTTTATCATTAAGCTAAGAACCTCCATGCAAAGTATAAAGATGTAGGGAGCCATTGGATCACCTTCCCATAGGCCATTTGCAGCCTTGAAAGGTCGGGAGTTTGCTCCACTCAGCGTGATGACAAACGAGGCTCGGACACACGTCGTAATAAGCCGTTGCCAATGGCTCGGGAAACCAAAACATTGCAGCACCTCTAGCAGGAATCTCCAAGAAACCGAATAATATGCTTTCCGGAGATCTAGCTTCAAACACATCTTTGTGAGGCCTCGTTCAATATGCATGTTGTGGCACATTTCGTGAGTTAGCAAGAGATTATCACCTATCTTTCTTCCTCGAATAAATGCACTTTGCACCTCGCCCACTAGCCTAGGTAGCATTTGCTTTAATCTATTTGCCAACACCTTCAAAATATAACGGTATGTTATATTGCATAGGGAGATTGAGCGGTAGTCATCAGTAATGGATGGTGTAGGCTTCTTTGGGATCAGCGTGATTGATGTGTAATTCACCTCAGCCAGAAGCTTCACACTTGGCATAAAGTCATCAATTGCCTTGAACATGTCCTTATTGATCACCACCCATGCAGCCTTGAAGAATTTCGCATTAAACCCATCAGGCTCGGGTGCCTTGTCCACGTTTCAGTGCAGCACCACCTGCTTAAGCTCCTACATCTCATGCGGCATAACAAGGCTAGTTGCCTCATCAGAAGTCAAGTGTGGGAAGTGGATAGCCAGGGGTATTGGGGTAACCTGAAAATCATTAGCAAACAAGTTAGAAAAATGGCATCGAAACGCCTCACGTATGTGGCTCTGTTCCTCCACAATCTCTCCATTTTCGCTCACTAGCCTCACATTGTTGGTGGCTCTCGTCACTCTCAAGAAAGCATGGAAGAATCTAGTATTTCGGTCACCATCCCGTAACCAGCGCACCCTTGATTTCTTTCTCAACAATTACTCCACTCTTGACAAGGGCAGCTACAACTCATGTTTGCACGTCGCCTCCATCCCATGAAGGGAGGAATCCCCTGGGGCAGCTTTTCGTAATAGCCTCACTTGTTCCAGCCGAAGCTGGGCTTCTCCCACCTTGTCTTCGACACGTCCACAGGTTTCCTTACTCCAAATTTTGAGCGCCAATTTTACCTTGTGGAGCTTGGCCACCACCCGATACATAGGGTTCCCATCAATAAACGTCGCCCACACCTTGCGAACAACCTCCGTGAAGCCTACATGTTCATCCCAAAAATTTGCAAATCTAAACATTCACTTCATTCGCGAATCCTACTTTGTTGTACTCAATTTAAACGAAGCGTGATCGCTGAGGTCCTTTCCACTCACAACATAGAAGTACTCCGGATAGGTATCAAGCCAAGAAAGGGACATAAACAATCTATTAATGCAGACGTCAATGCATGCGTCCCCTTGGAAAGAGTTGGACCATGTAAACTCGCTCCCCGCAGATGGTACTTCGTCCAATTGTAATGTATCAATACAAGCATTGAACTCCTCCATCCCTATCCAATTAAACCCCGAACCCCCACTCATTTCATGGCACCTTCGATTGCAATTGAAATCTCCACATACCAGCCATGAAGTGGACCCAAGTGGCACTGCACTGCCGAGATCTGCCTACAAGCTACGCCGCTCGACATACCCATTTGCACCGTAGACCGCCGTGATTGCCACAACCTTCTCGCTTCCTCTGATTGCCACAACCTTCCCGCTTCCTCATTCCACCCCTTCCAAATGTAAGAGCTGGGAAGATTCAGAGGTAACCTGGAGGTAGATCTTTTGCTCATTCCACAACACTAGGATATGTCTCGAGTCCACAATCATACAATTTGTTGCCCAACTATGTGCCCTGATTGCTTTATGATACCGCTCGAGCTTCTTAATCTTTACCTTATGTTCCTGGAGGCAAATAATATCAGCTTTGTCCTCCTTTATTCTTCCACTTATCATATGTGCACAGCCGGGGAGGTTTGCTCCGTGCACATTCCACGCAAGGACAATCATGGCTTCCGATACGGGGAACGGGTCCCCTTACATCCACGAGTAGCTCTTTGTTTCTCCAGCCGCAAGGATACACATTTAGAGGTTACTTGCTGCATTGCTTTATCCAGCAATGGTTGTGGAGTGTCCTCCCCTTGTCCTTCCTCCTCATCACATGTCCGAGATTGCTCTGCTTCATGGACAACATCTTCTAAGCCTGCCAGAATTCCAAATCGTCCCTCTCGCGAATGTCCATCACTTCGTGTAATTAGTAGATCCAGACCAGCACTACGTGGCTCGCGCACCACACATTTTGGAGAGAGTCACTTTTGTTGAGCTTGGTTTAGGAACGGGTCCCTCTCCCCACTTCTTTGTCTCCACTCATGCAAACCTCCTTTCCACCTGGCGAGCTGTGAGTTGTGGCATTTTCCTTGCTACCAGCTTTGCCACTTGGTGTGTCTTCGTTGGTTGCCTCCTGCACAGCTGCTGGAGCACCTGGAGCAAGAGAATGAAGACCACTTTCCTATCCTCTAATTGGTGCAGCAAAGGAACCAATGGCACCTTCCTCTCCTCTATTTGGAGCAGCAAGAGAACAAGCTTTACTTGTTTTTTGTCCCCTACCGTTTGGCAGGTAGTGTCTACCACCGTTCCAACCACCTTTGTTTCAAGATATTCTTCCTCTCCGTTATGCACCTTTTCTTGCTCCCCAATGTCCTCCACTCCAGCCTCCGTTGGTATCTCTAGCAAGCTCTTCTTGTCACTCGGACTAGTAACCTCCTTTGCACCTTCTTGCTGCACCTCCTCGAGTTGTTGCTAACCCTCTCGCCTCTTGCCCACCACAACCCACTCCTTCCAAGATTTTCCACCACTTCCATTAGTCTTCAGGTAGGCTTGCATGGAAACTTCTCTGACGTGTGCCCAAACTCCCTACAATCCCCCTCAATAACCTGGGACCACTCGTATTCTATATTAACCACTTCCTTTTTTCTTTTTCTTTTTTGCAGAGGAAAAAGGGAGGCATAGCCTCTAGTATTGATGTATTGTAAAATTTACAACCTACTAAAAAGTATCTTTTACAGCCCTAGAGTTATGCTAAGTACACAACTAGACTCTACTCTAAGCTACCATGTTCTCATGACTATCTAACAAATGTCACACCTAAGTCCACCTAATCTCATACAACCTCACAGCTTCGGGATCCTTTCGAATTTCCAGAATTCTTGTGCCCATTGTTCGCACCGCCTCCTTGATGGTCATGCTTACATCTTCGGGTTGGCGCTTCTCATTATCAAATATCCTTCGATTTCTCTCTTGCCAACACTCATAAACGGTTGCAGCAAGAGCTAGTCGTATAGTGGTTCTTTGTGCCATATCTCCCCTGATTCCCTTCAGCCTCATCACCTCCACGTCAAGTGTTCTTGCCATTCTCGTGTCCCGCTCTAGAGTTCGTAACATTTTCTCCCATATATGACTAGTGAACTTGCATTCCCAGAAGAGGTGCAATATATCCTCTTCCTTCTCTTCGCATAATGCACACTTGGGTCATGAGCCGCACCCCTAGCTCGCATGAAGGCCTTGGTCAGCAACATACCTCGCAATGCTCTCCATAGTGCGAGAGTGTGTTTTGGGACATGGTACTTATGCCACACCAAATCTGACAAGCCCACTTTCCTACGCCCAGGTACCACCCAAGTCTATGCTTCCTTGATTGAAAACAACTCACTCTTTGCTCCCACCCTTACTGGGGTGTCTCGCCCTCAATGTATGCTGATTTGTAGTATGGCCACAATACCGCCATCTCTAAGGACCTTGGTTCAGGAAGAAGCCATGTCCGCTCATGGATAAAATACGATACCAACGTATCCTTTGGAACTCCCATGCCATAGTGAAGGTGTTCTCCCCCCGGTGATGATAGTAATGGTTGTCCACACCAAGGATCGGTGAATAACTTAATTTCTGTCCCATTTCCCACCTTGTATTGGATCTTATCCTTTGCCAATTCCCGGACACTCAAGATGCCTCTCCATGCCCATGAACACACCAAATATGGCCTTTCTAGCCACATATTTCGAGTCCTAAAATACTTTCTTCTCACGCAGCGAACCCAAAGTGAGCCACCATCCTCCACTACTAACCAAAGGTTTCAATCCTGAAGTCTTCGCAACCCCAATCCACACTCCTTTGGTGTGCAAATATCCTTCCAAGCTACAACCACCCTCTTGGTAGGTCCTCCCCATACAAAGTGGGTCATGATACTCTCTACTTCCTTCAAAACTTTCCGCGGGATGAGAAAAGCCGAAGTCCAATAGATGCTCATAGATAGAAGCACACTTCTCACCAACTCCACACCACCTGCCATTCAATGAAAGTTCCTTTTCCACATGCTAAGTTGCTGCTGGACCTTGTTGATAAGACCCATGCATTGGTGTCTACCTAAACATGAGGAGAATAGAGGTTAACCACTTCCTTGCTGACTCCTTCAAATTGGACATCGATGGAGAATGGGTAATCAAAATCTCTATCCACCTCCACACAAACCCTCACATAAGCTAACCTCCTCCCCACTGTCGTGTTATCATACATGTATAATGGCCTCCCTAGGATGCTAGCAATCGTGCTCAGATTTCCGGCCACCGAAACCTCAGATCCAAGTCAGGGAAGAGAACCCAAATGGGGACAAAATTAATGTCCGCCTTACGCATCACCGTCTCTGGTGTCCAGCTTTGCACCACCAAAGGCGACCCCTTTACAAACCACAACCCATTCTGTAGTACATGCGTCTTGTCCTCCTCCAAGTTGCAACAAAATAGGAGGAGGCCCCGTTGCTGGCGAATGACCTCGACACCTCCAACAATGCCCCACAACTTCGGTAAGTGTTTTTCATGTGTTGGGAGATGAGGTCTAAAATCAACAAAATAACCCACCAACACTTTATCCCACCTCTTCAAAGCATCGGACACTTGCTGCCTAGAAGACACTACCACTTTCACTCCATCTTTTGTTGCCGGTTCCACAAACTCCAAAGCCGTGGATGCCCTTGGTCCAGAAGTAAATAAATCAGACCACTTCCTTGCCTTCGGTACCTCCCCTTCCAGAAGTGGGTCATGAGGAACCCCTTCTTCAAATGCACTATCTTGACATGGTTCGGCCAATTGTAAGGGCTTTAGAATGCCACTCTCTCCAACCGGTGATGTATCATCGATTGAGCGCTTGTCGCACTCCATTTTGAGTAGAAAACGAGTAGAATAGATGGAAAATCAGTAGGGATAACAAAGGAAACCTTGAGAAAGCCCCATGCCTCCCCCTCCTCTCTCCCTCCTTCTCCTTTATCTCTCTCTTTCTTTCTCCTTCTTTGTTCTTCTTCTTGTTCCAACACCTTTCTCCCTCACTCCCTCTTTGCTTCTAGATGAGAAAGTGGTTGCTGGAGGTAGGGGTGCTGATTAGTAGCATATCATACGTCGCATTCATGTTATATATCCTTTATTTTACCCAAAAATTATGCTACTCGAGTGTTTGTCGAAGTGTTTCAGGTGATAGGTAAAAAAGAAGAAAAAGGGAGCACAAAGGATCTGAATGCAACAAAAACGGACAAATTGAAGACTTCTAGACCTATTTGTAAAGAACAAGGACGGGATCGCAAATCAGGAAGGACCCAAGTGGAACTGCAGAGGGACCAGATTGTGAAGTGCAAAATATTATGACACATGACTCAAACTAGATCAGTATTTCACCAATTAAATCCAAATCGGTTTAAGATAGTGGACTAGACCCAACGTGCCAAACAAAGAAATTTAGCAACTGTCGAAATTTCAACTAGATCCGCCACTACCCGATCAACCTGGTCCTTTGGGTCTGAAATTTCAGCCACGGGTCGGATTTTGGGTTAGAGCAATGCAAGACCATCATATTGATTTAGAGTTGTCCAATTACACAAAGATTAATCCTAACCATGTATTACTCTATAAATACCATTGCAATCCCTCCTTTCCTGCTCTTCTTCTTCTTCCTTCCTTCTTTAGTTAGGTTTATTTCTCTCATTAGTGTAAAGGGAGGAAAATAGGCAGCCTTGTAATCTTTTCATTTCAAGTTAGTTGAATCCTTGTTCTTTACTTTGATGTTTTCTATTTCATGCAATTTCCTTCAAGTTTGTTGTTTGCCCAATCTAGTTATTTGAATTTTCCATTACGATTTTGGGTTGTTTTTATGCTTTCTTTAGTTTAGAGATTAGTAAGGAGTAGTCCATCCCTATTGCTAGGTGGAGAAGGTGATGTGATTATGTGATGTATTAGATGTGTGTGTTAATCCTAACCTTTGAACCTCACATGATTTCCATAACCAACTAATGGGATTTCACTTTTATCTTTGAAGTGCTAATGCTCTTAAGTGATGCTTAGCACATGCCTAGATTAGTCATCCTATTTTATGGGCAATTATGAGGTGAGGATAATAATGGAGTGGAAGAAGGAAACATGGCATGTGGGAGCATATGCTCTTGTTGGGCTCTCCTTAATTATTGTCTTGTATGTTTTAATGATCGTGTTAAATCTTATTTCATGTGGAGACATAGTGGGGTTTGGTCATTATGCATGAGCTCTTTTTAGCCTCATTTCAATTAGTGTCTTGTATGTTTTAATGATAATGTTTTATCTTATTTCAAGTGAGGCAAAGTTGGATTTGGTTTTATGGATGTCATGTATTACATGTTGTGATGAGCACAATAAACACTCACACATACACATATTTTCATTTCCATGTTCTTTCTCTACCCCGTACGGGGTTTAGTTTTATTGTTTGTTTTCTGATTTTATACGCATTATAGTGTAATTCGAACTTCATTTCTCTCTTCTATTCCCACTCGAGTATGGTGGATTTCGACTCGCATGCGCTCCCTATGGACTCGACCCTTACTTCCCACTGCTTCATCGCGACCGTGCACTTGCAGTATTATAACTAAATCAATCATGTTTTTCACACTATTGCAGGGGAGTGCCATTTTCGTAGTCGAGTTCACCATTTAGGTGGGGTTTTTCTTTTGTTTTAACATTTTGTTTTCACTTTTGGTTACAGGAAGGGGAAACAAGTGGACAGGGCGACCTAATGAAGCAAAGGAGAGTGCTGGTGAAGTTTGGGGACCAAAATCCCTAGGAAAGTTGCCAGTAGCGGATTAGTATCCGCCACTGGTGGATTTGGTGAGCCAATTTCAAGTTCAATTTCTACAGTAGCTTCTTGTGTTGTTTTGTAGTTGTTTCCTTTGACTGTTTATGCCATGCATGCTCTGTTTAAGTGTCAAAAATTAATTTGGCTTGCATGACCCTTTCTTAAGACAACTTCGACCTTAAAACTCAAAGCAAAAGATTAGATCAATTGCCATCTAGGTCGTTCATCATCTGTAGACCTTGCACGCATATTGTCTTTCTTTTACATTAATTTCTTGTTGTCAATTGCTGTCGTGAGGTACGTGCACCCATTCTCTCATTCATGAATGGCTAAAGTATGCATTAGTTAGTAATGTGCGTCAAGACAAGAGGGAGGTGAGCATTTGATTGGAGAGCTTGATTGCTAGTTTTGGAATCAAACTACTCTAATAGGGATTCTCCCATATATGATAAGGTGGTGGCTTTCATCAACCTTTCCTTAGACCCAAAAATCACTCATGATCAAAAGCCCTAAATCTAAAATCAAGTAGATATTGGCCACTAGGACTCGGGCGCATTATGAGAGTGGTTCGGTCGCGACCATCATAGCCTTATCAGCGTCGCCCAGTTTGTCGAGAACGTGAGAGACGAGATCTCCATATCTTGGATCACTTGCTGGGCTCTATGGTCTTCGTCGTAGGCAGGTGAGGCGTGTTGAGGCCGCGTGACCTGGTAGTTAGTCGTCGTCTAGCTTAAGGACCCATAGCCAGCCTAAGCTTGTGTGAGTCGTGTTTGCTAGACTAGGTGTTTACCCTCACTCACTTCCCATGGTAGATCTTGGGATTCTTCCCTTGTCACCTGAGTCTTCTTCTCCTCTATTTTCTTCGATTAGTCTCCTCCTCTGATTACACCTTTTGTTGCGTGTAGTTCTTTGAGTTGAGCTGAGCATTTTATGCGACTTTGGGCTCATTCGTGTGAGAGCACTCAACTGGAGAGAGTGCATTTTTCTTCTAAGATGGACGGTCTAGGTGATCACCCATCTCCACCTCAAGCTCCTTTGGAGCACGAGGCTGAGTCATCTCATGGAGGTGGGGGATATCAGGTTCCACATATGGATTACCTCGGTCCTCTCCCACCACCACATAGGCCTCCTTCTCCACCTCCGACTCGAGAGGTAGAGGGATTCGGTCAGGATCGAGTTCTGGGAACACCACCACCTCTAGCATGACGAGATAGGCCAATGACTCTGTGGGAGCAGACTCATCCTGTTCAGGACATACACTCTTATACCATAGTTCTCCCACCTGCTCGCGGGAACAACTATAAATTGAAACCTCAATATGTGAGCATGCTTCCTACCTTCACTACTAATAACAAGGATATGTATATCTTTATACGTGAATTCGAGGAGGTATGCTCTATTTTTAAGCTTCAACAGCTTGAAGGGGATTTCGTCTGGTTAAGGATGATTTCTGTCACGTAGAAGGATAAGACAAAGAAATGGACGTAGAACCTCCCACAAACTCGATTTGGTCGTGGAATGAATTCATGACCGATTTTTTGAAGATATTCTTCCCCAAAGGAAGACTCAACAAATACGGCACCAGATAAATCAAATGTATCAAACTGAGACTAAATCGTTTCATGCTTTCTTTGAGAGGTTCAAAGACCTTCTCCTGAAGTGCCCTCATCATGGAATTGAGTTATGGCAGTTGTGCTAGATTGTTTCTGAGGGTCTCATCTATAACACTCGCACATTGTGGGAGTCGATGTGTCAGGGTGATTTCCAAATGAAACCCATTGATGAGGCGTGGGATACTTTTGAATTAATGTCTGAACGTACCCTTGAGTAGAACACCACGAGTTGTAAGGAACCCATTCTTGATACTCCTCCTCGAGATATTAATGCCCCCAACGCACCATTCCCTCATTGGATGACTAAAAAACACAATGAGAAGTGGGACAAAATTGTTGAGGTACTTGGGCAAGTAAAGGCGAACATTCTATTGTTGGATGTCGTTCAACAAATGCCACTGTATGCCAAGTCCCTTAAGGATCTATGCACCATTAAGAGGAGAATAAATGTTCCAAAAAAGGCATTTCTGGACGCCAATGTGAGTTCGATATTGAAACAACCCATGCAAGTCAAATACAAGGACCCAGGTTGTCCAATTGTTTCTTGTATGATTGGTAACGTGGCAATCCCTCAAGCTCTATTGGATCTGGGAGCATTTGTGAACCTCCTAACCTACTCTGTCTATGTCAACCTCGGAATAGCCAATCTTAAGGCAAAAAGGACTACCCTCCAGTTGGCTGACAGATCTGTCAAGATTCCACAAGGAAGTGTAGATGATGTCCTTATTAAAGAGGGTGAGTTCGTATTCCCAGTTGACTTCATCATCTTGGATATTGAACCTGTGTCCAACCGAGAAGGACGAATTCTAGTGATCCTTGGGAGGCCAATTCTTGGAACATCTAATGCTTTGATCAATTGGTGCAATGACTTGATGATGATATCTTTTGGAAACCTCACGGTGGATTTCAACATCTTTAATCTTGGTAAGTAACCTCGTCTCTTTGACGATCCTGTCAGAGACAATTTCATTCAGGACGTGGAGAAGCTTGAGTCAATCGGCATGTTCGAATCACATTGACATATCATTGAGGTTCTCAATGACCAGGTTACAATTGAAGATGATTTAGAGGAATCCTCCTGCGAACTTCTGGATGAGGAGGCACATCTGGGGGCTTGCTCTTCTTACCCTATGGGCCTTGAGCCACTTGAAAGTAACGTTGAATCTAACAAGGAATCACCTCTGGTCGAGCTTAAACCACTCCCTGATAAGCTCAACTACATCTTTTTAGGTGATAATAAGACCTTACCACTCATTATTGCGTTGGATTGCAAAAGATCATGAGTCTACCCTTAAAAAATAGCTCTTGGAAAACAAAGAGGCTATCGGGTGGTCCTTGAAGGACATCAATGGAATAAGCCCTAGTATTGTCCCGCATCGGATCCACATGGAAGAGAATTCTAGGCCTCGCTGGGTCCTACAACAAAGATTGAATCCTGTGCTAAAAGAAGCCAACCAAAAGGAGGTTCTTAAGTGCTTGGATCATGGTATAATATATCATATTTCTGATAGTTCGTGGGTGAGTCCTATCCTTGTGGTTCCCAAGAAGTCAGGCATGATGGTTGTTGAGAATGAGCATAATTAGCTTATACCAGCATGCCTGCAGCCTGGCCTGCGAGTTTGTGTTGACATTCGTTGATTAGATGTTGGAAAGGTTAGCTGGACATGAGTATTATTGTTTTCTTGATGGATACTCCAGGTACAACCAAATTCCCATAGCCCCCGAGGACTAAGAGAAAATCACATTTACATGTCGCTTTGGTACGTTTGCTTATCATCGCATGCCTTATGTTTATGTAACACGCCGACAATGTTTCAAAGGTGTACGATTAGTATCTTCTCTGATTTGGTGGAGCATTTCCTTGAGATTTTCAAGGACGACTTCTTCATATTTGGTGCTTCCTTTCATGAGTACCTTCATCACTCGAGACTTGTCCTCAAGCGATGCCATGAGAAGAAGAACCTCCTTAATTGGCTAAGCATGGCAATTTTGAGTTCACACCGGATTGCCACTATGCTTTTCTGACCTTGAAGAAAAAGCTAACTTTGGCTCCTATAATTAAGGCACGGGTGAGGACTGAACCCTTCGAGTTGATGAGTGATGCATCAGACTTTGTTGTGGGGCTGTGCTTGGGAAACGATTGGATAAATTGTCTCATGTGATCTACTATGCCAGTAAAACACTCAATGATGCCCAATTGAACTACACGGTTACAGAGAAAGAATTCTTAGCGATCATATTCCCTTTGGAGAAATTATGATTCTACTTGATTGTGTACTTTGATCACACAACCATCAAGCACCTCATAGAAAGAAAGATGCCGAATCTCGACTCTTGAGATGGATATTATTGTTACAAGAATTTGACCGCGGGATTCGAGACAAAAAAAGTGTGAAACCATTGTAGCGGACCAGCTATCTTTTCTTGAGACGACCAACCCACATGACCAAATTATTAATGACAAATTTCCTGACGAGCAATTGTTCACGATCGAAGATAACCTCTGGTTTGCTGTCATCGTGAACTACCTCGTGACAAAGATCTTATGTCTGATTCTTTCAAAAGGACGACCTTTATCTATTTAAGTACTACTCTGACCAAATTTTCAGACGGTGCGTCCCAAATAACGAGTTCCAAAGTGTACTCTAATTTTGCCACTTCCAGGCATGTGGAGGAAACTTTGGAGCAAAGAAAACTGCCACCATGGTTCTCCAATCTGGATTTTTCTGGCTTCGCTTTTGAAAGATGCTTACAATTTTTGTAAGCAATGTGATAGGTGCCAGTGCTTTAGCAAAAAAAGTGGGCGAGATATGATGCTTCGTAAAATATCCTTGTCATCGACATCTTCAATGTGTGGGTCATCGACTTTATTGGTCCTTTCCCGAATTCATTCGGGAATGTTTACATTCTTGTGGTCGTTGACTATGTGTCTAAGTGGGTAGAGGCTATCCCCACAAAAACCAATGACAACAACGTGGTCATAAAATTCTTAAAGGACATTTTTGTGCAATTTGATATGCCTCGTACCACAATCAACGACAGGGGTACCCACTCCTGCAATCACTCTTTCAAAACGCTTACGAGGAAGTATTCAATCACCCACAAGCTTGTGACCCCATATCATCCACAAACTAGTGGGCAGGTTGAAGTTACTAACCATCAATCAAAGCAAATCCTTGAAAAGATGGTTAATTCCTTACAGAAGGAAGTGTTTGTTATGCATAAGAAGTACCTCATGGCAAGACCTATCATCCAAATCACTAACCTAGGTGATTAATATGAGCATGACAAGTTTGTTATTAAGAACCTAAACAAGCATGGAATGTACCTAAATAACATGGCAGAAACCGTCAAGTTAAGTATTCTTTTTAATTCAAACAAGCATACTAACAATTCTCACATACAACAACATATAACATTCATTCCATCTACATAACATGTATAAACATCAACTCCACCCCCAAAGGGGATGGAACTACTCACTACTCATTACAAGAAGACAAAATAAAATTAAGGTAATTAAGATAGGAAAGGGAGATATGCTAATTACTTCTACTAAGATTAAGACAAACAAAGCAAGCTAAACAAGCAAGCATTAAAAGAAAGACAACATTAAAACAAACTATGAAGAATTATTTTATTTACATGACTCACATTACAAGTGGCATTCTTCTCCACTTGAGTTTTGCTCCAAGGCTAACTCTAAGTAGAGAGAATGCCACCAAGCAATGGGTGAATACAAATGAGGAGGAAGAGTTCTTTTATTGGCATGAAAAAAGGTAACCGGGGACAATCCCCGGTAAGGGACTAATTCACTACTAAAAATAGACATAAAACACTCTAATACATGACCCACCTAAACCATATCGGATCTGGAGCAAAACAGACCGCCAATCAGCGGTCTTGGACCGCCAATTGGCGGTCTATATGGTCTGGATATGGTCAAGTTTTGGAGTGTGATTGTCTGGCTTGATTTCTTCATGTCTGATGCACCCTACTCGGTTGTGTAGGTTGCGATCCGAATCCAATTGCCAAAATACTACTCATGATAATGTGGAGTTTCTTCATTTGCTTGTTTGTCCTTTTGGCTTTACATCCGGGTCCTTCTCTCTTGCATCTCAGTCCCCAAGTCTTACAACTCAGTCCTTTTTCTTGCTTTTAGGTCCTTTTATGCCACTTCTCCTCAAACCTATTTATTCCTTAAACTGAAACATAAAACTCGTTACGTAGCATTGTTTTGGTTCAAGATAAAGGATATAAAACACAAATATATGCATGATATGATGTCAATCACTTGCCACCTACCCGTCGAGCTCGAGCATCGTGCTTTCTGGGTGATCAAGAACCTGAATATGGATCTTGATCAAGTAGGGGTGCAACGTAAACTTGACATCATGGAATTGGAAGAGCTACGCAATGATGCATATGAAAATGCCAAAATTCATAACACAAGAGCCAAAATGTCCCACAATCGCATGATTGTGCAAACACGTGTTTAAGGTTTGGCAGAAGGTGTCGCTCTACAACTTCAGGCTTCATCTATTTGTGGTTAAGCTCTGTAGTCATTGGTCTGGCCCATTTATTGTGCAAATTGTATTACCTCATGCAGCGATTGAAATCCGGAACCCCGGGAATGAGAACGTTTTCAAAGCTAATGGATAACGCCTCAAACCTTACTTGGAGGGGGAACCAGCTGAAGTCAAGGAGGTCATGTTCCTTCATGAACCTCCCTCGCACTCAACCATGTGAATGGTTGAGATTTTATGTTTGATCATGTTCATTTGAAAAAGAAAAAAACTCCAAGAAAGAGCATAAGGTGTTGTGGGCTCCAACCATTGTGTATTTGGGCCTCATTTGTTTCACGTACTTTTCTCCCTTCTTATGTATCTCATAGGTTTTGAGGGGAATTCGGCTTTGTGTCCATAAACATGACCATGAAAATTTCCTTCTGCTTCAAGGTTTGGTGAGATCATAACTTTTTCATCCAAAAATACATGTAGTATCATGCTTTCATACATTGAGGACAATGCATGAAGTAATTATGTTGGAGCTTTGTATTTTATGAGTGTCAAGTCTTTTTCACGTTTTCTTTTGTTTGTATTGTTTGGGTCATACTAGTGTGCTTCATTTAATATCGATATATCTGTTTGCCCTGATCCATAGGTGACTTGCCTCTTTTGCTTGCCTTATGCTTTAAATTGTTCATTTCTTTCGAAATCTTCATGTGTTTGCGAAAGAAAATGTTTTCGGAGTTTTGCGAGTGTTTAGCATGTGAAAAACCGTTGAGACGCAAAGTAAAAAGGAACGTCTGAAAATTGACTTGAACATAATGCATTAGGATATCTAGTACACCGACTTTAAGTCTTATCTAGTTGTAACGATGCACCCTGATTTTCCGTGGGGGGAGAGAAATCATATGGTTTTAGTACTCAAATAAACAAAGAAATCCACCCTGAACCTAGTTAGTCAAATAATTTGTGTTTGTTAGTATAAGGAATTTTATCGTAGTCAGCAACCTTTAAACTACTACTGTGAAACCTTAAGTGTAGCGGTTTTGGTTCATGTGTAGAGAAGAAATAAGTGAGTAGGGTGTTCTCTCTTCTTGCATGACTCCTATCACTCGGGAAATTAGGTCCGAGGGGACATAGTGCCTGGTGCTTTTGAGTCATCTGACTTG
Organism: Triglochin maritima; assembly: GCA_963682175.1. NCBI lineage: Eukaryota > Viridiplantae > Streptophyta > Magnoliopsida > Alismatales > Juncaginaceae > Triglochin > Triglochin maritima. The sequence goes on from OY821785.1 coordinate 18,676,790, forward strand.
GGATGCACCGACCGAACTCCCGTTACACAGGTGGTAGGGATCGCCATATGTTGAGATTTGGGGGAAGATGTATGTGATAGTGTAAGTCCTCATAGCCAAATTATGCATGAAACCTGACCTTGGGAGAATTAAACATCAACTAGAAAAACAAAATGATTGAATTGAAAAAAAAAGATAGTAATACAAATAAGAACATTAATGGACTTTACACTTTGTATAACTTAAGTCTTTAATTAACTTGCCTGAATGGTTCCCTAGGCTAGGTGTGTGGACTGGATACATATATAGAGTCAGACTGTTGGATTACCTTGTCCAATGATCAACCAAAGTTGGTCCACCGAGTCATGTTGCTTGGTTGAATAATGCATCGATGTTTGGATTTTATGGGTATATCCGCTAAAACCCCTCATGAGAAACCACTCATCCTCCTTGGAAACAAGGAGGTTTAATGGCTTGTTGCATGTGTTGTGCAACCATGATTCCTACAAAAGTGAGTTAGGATTTCCCCATTTTTCATATGTTTTCCTTTCTTTCATTTTTCTCTTATTTTTTGCTCGAGACTAGCAAAAGGTATGTGATTAGTAGCATATCATGAATCTTATTCATGCTATATATCCGTAATTTTACCCCAATGTTGTGCTACTCGAGTGTTTCTTGTTATGTTTCAGGTACTACGTAATAAAGAAGAGAAGGGAAGAGAAAAACGACTGAAACGTAAGAAGAAAGGATATAAATGAAGCAAAATGGACCTCTCTGTCCTGCGCAATGACCCATCTGCAAGAGAGAAGGAGATGAATGTAAGCCCGAAGGGTCCAATAGCAAACCGAGAAACTCTACACCATTATTAGGAATATTTTGGCAATTACATTCGGGCCAAGACTTCAATAACCGATCCGAGTGCATCCCACCTGAATAATTGAAGCACTAAATAATATATCTGAAATCAGAGCATATTCAAGAAAAGTGACCGCCAATTGGCAGTCTGTTTTGCTCAGAATCCAACCCAGTTTCGCTCGGATATGGGTAATTTGTTATGTCTATTTTAGGAATTTTCATTAGTCCAACAACGGGGGATTGTCCCCAGTTGTCTTTTTCATGTCTATAAAAAAGAACTCTTCCTCCTCCTTTGTAATCTACTCCTTTCTCGGTGGCCATTCCCTCTACTTAGAGTAAAGCCTTAGAGCAAAACTCAAGTAGAGAGATGCTACTTGTAATGTGAGTCATAAATAAAAGAAATCTTTGTTAGTTTCATGTTGCCTCTTTTAATTCTTGCATGCTTAGCTTAATTTTGTTTTATTAATCTTAGTATAATTAGTTAGAATGTTTTATGTTCTTAATATAAATGTTAGATTAATGATTAGTGAGTAGTTCCATCCCCATGCTTTGCTTTTGTCATATGTTTCAGACACTTCCCATGCTTGGTTTCCCCATGTTTATTGGCTGAAAATTTCTGTTGGATACGCTACATGTTAGTCGTATGTTTGTATTAGTGTTTGCTCGCTTCGTTTATTGAAGAAACTTTTTTAATGGGTTTTGCCATGATTTTCAGACACTTCCCATGCTTAGATTTATTGTTCACATGAGTTGTTCGTTTTTATGAGTTTTGCCATAATTTTAGACATTTCTCATGTTGAGCCTCGTCCTATGATAATCAAGTAGTCATTGCTAATATGGTGTGTGAATGGATTGATAGATCTTGCCAAATCTTTAGACACTTTCTATGCATGAAGACACACACATGACACACATACATGCGTCATTCATCACTTCTCTCACATCATATTTGCACACACTCAACCCCTTAGGGGTTCATCCATATTCCGTTCCACATCGTTTGCTGAATTTCTTTCGTTTCCATTTGCATCGTAATCTAGTTTGTTTTCCTTTCTTAGTATTATCTACTTTTTAGTAGTAGCATAATAATCTCTACTTCCACCCATATTTCCCACTTGATTTTGCTCACTCAAAGGTTGAGAACTCTCCCTGCGGATGGACCCGTACTTGCCCCATCTTCACCGACGGTAGTGCAATTACGATTAATTAGCAAAACGTTTAACAAATTGTTGGCACCGTTGCCGGGGGCACCTTGTCCCAACCTTTGTTTGGGTGTTTCAAGTGGTTTTAATTTTTTTTGTTTTATATGTAGTGTTGTTTAGGGGATCAAGTGAGCTTCAGACTTCAGGGGGAGCTCGGGAGCCGTATTTGGAGTTAAAGAGATCACCATGTAGCGTTCTGTGGCCGCCAATTGGCGGTTTGGTACATTCTGCTAACCCTATAGTTTCTCCTGTAGCTCACACTTCATGTTTCATATCTAGGAGCATATTGCTTGATTGGTTTGTATTTTTTTACCTCTCCTAGTTTACCTCTTAACCCAAAAATCCCTTTAATCAACTTGGACACTTAAACCCATAGCAAAAGATTAGGCATTTGCTTTATTTTGGTCAGGCATCATCTAGTAATGACTTGAGCATGTTATTTGTGTTCTCTTAGTTTTAATTTCTGTCGCTAATTGCTTGAGCGAGGTACGCATTCCTTAACACACATTCACGCATATCTACATTCATTAGTAAATAAGGATTGCATTGAAACAAGAGTGAGGTGTGTGCTTGTTTGGTGAGTTTCTTGTTAGTTTAAGAATCAAATCAAATTGAGGGGCACCACCTATAGTCTACAAAGATAAGGTAGGGGATTTCATCACTCCTTCCTTAGACTCAAAAAGTACCTCCAAAGACTTAATTATAAAAGCAACTAGACATTGGCCCATAAGGATTGCGGACGCGCTAGGAGAGTGATCGAGTTAAGACAGTCATGACTTGATCAGCGTCGCCTGCCTTGTCGATAGTAGGAGGTACTAGATCTACAAATACGGTATCACTTGCTAGGCATTGTGGTCTTCGTTGTAGGGAGGTGAGGTGTGTCGAGACTAGTGTCCCGAAGATACGCGTCGTCTAGCATAATGACCTGTAGCCATAACCTGTTTGAGTCGTGTTTAATTGCTTGTCTTCTACCCTCACCCAAACATCGTAGCTTAAGGATTTATCCCCTCTCCTCTGTGTTCTCTAGTCTTCTCATCTATGCACCCTTCTCAATGTTTTGTTGTTCTTAAAAATAAAAAAAAGTTTTACGTTTGATTCGTGTGTGTGCACCTTTGTGCATGCTTGTGTGGTCACGAGACGAGAGTGATCGTTTGATAAGGTGTGTCATCAATCCTGCCTCAGTACTCAATTTCTTCACACCTTCCCCTTCTCGTGTCCCACACAGTCCGGGTTCCAAACTTGATCAGTACCATGAGGAGGAGCCATTGCTGGACCCCCCTAATTTCTCGACACCTTTTCGGCACGGACTGCTCCTGAAATGGAACAGGACAATGCCATTAACTACCACCCCAGAAATGACCCATATTCTTCATCATATAACACAGGTTGGAGGAACCACCCAAACTTCTCTTGGAGCCAAAATAATGGTCAAGGTGGTCCTTCTAACTATGCACTCCCCCAACCACAACCTTACAAGAACAACATGCATTCTTCGTCCTTGCATACTTCTCAGACACATCCTACCCAAGTACAACCCGTTGGCCCACCAGGGTTCCCCAATGGAAACAATAATGAAGTCGGGTTTGGGTCGCTTGAGAACTTGATAAAAAAATCATATCTAACCAGGGTCAAGCCCTCATGACCACTCAATAAGATCTAGCTTCCACAAAGCAATCCATGAAATCTCTTCAGCTTCAAGTGGGCCAATTAGCCCAATCTATATATGTAAAAGAACCAGGGACGCTTCCTAACCAACCTGAGGCCAATCCACGTGAGTACCACCAGCCGAACACTTATGTCCGAGCTAGGCACCACGTGCATGGCAAACAGATAGTGTGGGAGAACCTATTAACTGCATTAATGCCTTGTGATGTTATGTAGTGCAGGTTGACAACCAAATTTCCATGTCGTAGCCACCATCTCTGAAGCGGGTGCAGTCCCTCGGTGGGAATGACGGTGAGAAAGAGGCTGAGGATGAGGGTAATACATCAACACCTCTTTCTCAGGCACCACAGAAAACCTACCTACCAAAAGCTACATATCCTAGTAGGTTAACTGAGAAACAGAGTGACAATGTCGACAAAATGATGAAGATATTCAAGAAAGTGAATGTCAACATTCCTTTGTTAGACATGATTGAACAAATACCTCCCTATGCAAAATTCCTAAAGGATCTCTGTACGACCAAGAGGAAAACCAACATACGTAAAATTTAATGTCTTCTTAGATTTAGGGTCAGCAGTTAACCTCTTACCAACTTCTACGTATCAACGATTAAGCCGAGGCGACCTCAAGCCTACAAAAGCAACTGTTGATTGTTCAATCAAAATCCAGATGGGGGTCATTGATGTTGTCTTAATCAAGGTTGGAGATTTCATATTTCTTGTTGACTTCGTCTTCTTTGAAACTGGACCAGTCACGACTACCTAGTCTCAGATTCCATTGATTTTGGGTAGACCATTTCTGGAGACGTCAAATGCCTTAATCAATTGTCGAACTGGACTCATGAAACTATCGTCCGGGTACTTGACCGCGACATTCCATGTGTTGAATATGGCCTGGAAACCGGCATCTTTCGAGGACTCCATGTAAATCAATCTTATCCGGGAAGTTGAAGAAGCAATAAAAGAAGAAGTGTACCCCCTGATTCATGAAATTTTAAATGAATACATCATGGATGATTTCGATCCGGAAGAGGATGGGGGTGAGTTGAGAGAATATGTACATGCTATTCATCCCATCCGAGCTCATCCTATTATACCGCTCAAGTTGGATACCACACCCTGCCACGAGGAACCACCAGGTGTTGAGGTTAAGGAAGTTCTGAACGAACTGAAACATGTTTTTCCTAGTCCAAATCAGTCATTCCCAGTGATCATCTCATCGACGTTGACTCAAGATCAAGATGAGCGATTGATTCAAGTTCTAACCAAGTATAAGTCAGCCATTGGGTGGTCCTTGAAGGACATTAAAGGGATAAGTCCCACCATCGTACAACACCAAATCTGTATGGAGGACGAGGCACGACCGCGTTGGGACCCCAAATGGTGGTTGAATCCAACCATGGCCGAGGTGGTCAAGAAAGAAATCATTAAATATTGGGACAATGGGATAATTTTTCCTATATTGGATAGCACTTCGGTAAGCCCCGTCCAAGTTGTGCTAAAGAACTCGGGTATCACTGTCGTTCGTAATGAACAAATTGAATTGGTTCCAACCCGACTTCAAATTGGGTGGCGAGTCTGCATTGACTATAGGAAGTTGAACGTCCCTACGTGAAAAGATCACTTCCCTCTTCCTTTCATTGATCACATGCTTGAAAGACTCATAGGGCATGCTTATTATTGTTTCCTCGATGGCTATTCGGGGTACAATCAAATTCCAGTGGCACCTGAGGATCTACAGAAGACCACTTTCACATGCCATTTTGGGACATTTGCGTATAGACGTATGCCTTTCATAAAATGCAATGTGCCTGCAACTGTAACGCCCCCGATCCCATGGGTACACACACTGGGAAAGAATACTAGTGTCGCGATCAGAGACCTTCGTGACGACCGAAGGAGTTACAAAAGACGAACCAAACGAGACAACTCGACAAGACATAAAGGACATACGGAGATGGATAACTTACAGGAATAATAAAGCAATAAAATGTCCATATATGAAAAGTTCAACAACAATATCTGAGTCTCAAAGAAATTACAATAACAATAAGCGGAAGTAAGATAGAATCAAGACTCTGGTCGACGTATCCCTCGTGTACAGAATCTTCGACACTCATGCAGTCTGCCCTGTAGGAACCTAAGTACCTTCAAGCACCGCATTAACAAATGCGTGAGTTCTCAATTAAGAAAACTAAGTATGCTCCTGGACAAAACAACATTTTACAGAATTATGCATGGAGCCTAATTAAGACAAAAGCATCCAAAACAGAACAAAAAACACCAAGTGCAGTAAACGGCTACGATTCCATAAGCCGCGGCGGTCGGGCGCACCTGAACCCATTCCTCGACAGGAACCAAAACACCAACCTCGCTGGTCAAAGTTGGTAACTCGACGGTGACCCACAACTCGGCACAAAGCGTTGCGTCGGATAAGTGTCCCAATTCGTGGCAAGTGACATACATGGTGCCATCGCAAACTATGGAATACCTACCATGAGACAGAATGGCAGCGCGCATGCCCAGGACATATCTTACACCTAGCCTCCCAACGTGAAGGTCTTATGTGAATGGCCTCTGGAGCAAGAGGACCCACTCGTGGCACGTCGTCCCAGAAAACAGAATGTGCCCATAATTATTAATCAGATTAAATGTAATGCAAGCTACTTAAGCATCTAAAGTCTAATGCAACTACAAGCTACATAACGACCTCAAGGAAGAGTATCCGGATACCCTCCTAACAACCCCGAAAGAAACAAAATCAGAATATCCCAACATGAACCAAACCAAAATCAGCAAACAAACATACCCAGATTGGCAATTCAAGGTAAACAACACATTGAGTCATCTACGGGTCACGATAAGGATGTCATAAGGTCTGATATCCTAAGGGTCAACCACAATCACAACACAACACCTCCTATCAGTGATATATCAGTATTAAAAGAAAAACAAAAACATGTATAATAGCAGAATACATGATGATCAACCACTAAAGGTAATCGATAGCATACACCATAAATTTGAGAACACGCATGCATTAGAAACTTGTGGTCCCGAACATGGTCAGCGATTAGATGGATAGGAATTAATTCATAAATGTATCAGTAGTCCTATATAGAAAACATGCCTCTGAAATCAGGAGTCTAAGTACCTTCATAGTCGATAAGGATATATTTATATACATGCTTGTAGATTTGCATAATACTAGACGTCAAAGGATGAATAGCATAGATCATAGATGAATCCTAATGTAGTCTCATGTGAGAGCATAACAAGATATATCAGTTAAGTCATACAAGAATTAGATCATACACATGAGCTAAACCTGGTTCGAATAAAATCAGATTGGATTAACTCGTCGCAATATTCAAGTCGAGACAGGCAACTATACCTATTGCATTAATATCTAGATGAAAATATGCGATTTATTCACAGATGGAATGTCATGAATATATCATAAGGGATTGACAAATCAGAGCATATACGTGCATTAATCATTACTGGACTAAAATCAGAACGATTCATGCAATATTATTTTGACATATTAGCTAGATCATGCATGGACTTAAGAGCGGAAATCAGCAACACGTCCTACAAATGATGTCTGAGCATACCCCTGAAATAACACATAAATATGTGATCTAAAATCAGAAAACATCTCATGCATACATATCTGGATATGATCACAATATCACGCACAAGTATAACATCCGGAAGCTCACAAGAACAACATCACAAGGTGATTAACAAGTAGCGCAACATGCATGCAAAACCCCTCCCCTGCTAGCTCTCCACGGCCCAACCTCATCACCTCTGGTTTTTCCAACAAACCACCAAGAAAATCATGAGCCAAGAATCGTGGTAGAGAGGGAGGTGCTTAGCCAACCTCTGAAAATTTGGAGAGTGCACCACAGTCCACCCTATCGGGTAGATCTCCACTTGTGCAACTCCAGACCTCAGACCGACCACCCTATTATTGTTGGACTAATCTCCATCCAATACTCCATACTTCCTATTACACTAAGGGTCCAGGAGCATACCTGATCAGCAAGGAAGATTGCTCTGTTAGATGCGGGAGAAAGACGGGGAGCACCACACCAAGCCACACCAGAAAGCACGCCTCCACCAGACACACCTGGACCGCCAACCAGCGGTTCAGAAGTTGTGCCTGGTGGGCTGCTTCGGCTCGCCTTGTTCTCCATGCTGAGGGCCTTCTATTGCCATCACTAGATCCATACTTTGATCCACGCAATTGTTGGACACGAATGAAAGAAGAAAACAAACTACTTAACACTCACAAGCAAAACGAGATTTGCACCAAACACTCATCTTTTCTTTCTTCTTTCTCACCTGACTTGATTTGTTTTTGACTTGTTTTACAAATGGAGAACTCTTGTGCTTATATAGGCACTTACAAAGACTCTTCAACTTACCCTATAACACAAACATTACATAAACTACATAAAGATGATCATTCAAGATCATTACAACCTCTACTTAAATTGCATCATAAAATAGGACGAAAATCATAGAAAAAATGAAGAATCCCTTGCCTCTTCCGTTCCTACAACCTTTTGCCTTCCTTCTTGTTGAGTCGTCAACTCATAGGTGATGTGGCAAGTGACTAGGATGCCACCTAGGATTAATTTCAATTCTCACTACTCCTCCTTGAACTTAATCCTCTTCCATCCACCATCCCAAGTAGGTTGCGCAACTTCACATACAAACAGATTGGATGGGCTTTTGGTTTGTGTGAGAAGACACACCATGTGCAACTCATTTGTCGTCTCGTAGATCTCACGAACTGTCTTGAACATCCTTGGTCTCATCTCGTCTTGTTTGTCGGATGGAACTATTTCATGCTCAGTGGGGTTTGCAATCTCATCTTCATGTTCTTCATTTGGCACTTCTGAAATCTCCTCTTTGGAGTCCCATGTTACCTCCTCGTTAACCTGCACATCACGACTAATGACAATTTTGTTGTTAGTGGGATTGAGAAGCCTATAAGCTTTTGATCGTTCATCATAGCCAACGAACACAAGCTTTGTGCTCCTATCATCAAGTTTTATTCTTTTATCCTTTGGTGCATGTGCATAGGCGACGCTCCCAAACACTTTCAGATGTGCCACAGTTGGCTTTTAGCCACTCCAAGCTTCTTGTGGAGTTACTTCCTCCAAGCTTGCAGTTTTGCAACGATTCAACGTGTACACCGCACATGCCGCCGTCTCGGCCCATAGTTCTTTTGACACATTCTTGCTTTTTAACATTCTTCGAACCATGTCCATGATAGTTCTATTCTTTCTCTCGGCTACACCATTTCGTTGTGGCGAGTATGGAGCGGTTATATGGCGTTTTATGCCATGTTCTGCAAAAAAGTTGTTGAACTCGGTTGATGTGAACTCTCCTCCTCGATCAGACCTCAATGTCTTGATACTATTTCCACTTTGTTTCTCCACATATGCCTTGAACTTCTTGAATATGCGAAATGCCTCGGATTTCTCCTTCAGGAAGTACACCCACGTCTTGCGTGAAAACTCATCAGTAAAGGTTAAGAAATAACGATTCTTTCTAATCGAATATGGATTGATCGGTCCACAAATGTCGGTATGTACCAACTCTAGCACCTTCTTTGCTCTATATTCAGCTTGTTTTGGAAAACTCTTCCTTGGTAATTTTCCAACCATGCAACCTTCACAAAATCCTTCTTTAGATTCGATCATCGGCAAGCCATGCACCATTCCCTTTTGCGCCATTTCTTGGAGCCCACCAAAGTTCAAGTGTCCAAGTCGCATATGCCACAACCAATCTCCCTCGATGCATGCATTCAAACATCTAGCACGAGCACATGTTAGATTCAATTTAAACATTCGATTTTTGGACATCTCTACCTTTGCAATCAAGCGCCCATCCTGTCCTCGCACGGTCATGTGTCGATCCTTCATCAAGATCGTGAACCCTTTCTCCAAGAGTTGTCCCATGCTTAGTATGTTTGTCTTCATATCGGGCACAAAGTAGACGTTCGAGATAAGCTTTTGTGATCCATCCTTCACTTGAATCATGATGTGCCATTTCCCCTCCACACGCACTTTTGATGCATCTCTAAACGAGACGTGCCCATGCACTCCCTCTTCCAAGTGTGCAAACATGTGTCTATTCCCACACATGTGATTCCTTGCTCCCGTATCGAGATACCAAATACCTTCTTGTTTGGTTTCGGCTCCTTGGTCGGCAAGTAAAACCACTCCATCGTAACAAACATTCTCCTCCATGGCAACGAGGTTGGAGTTTTCTTCCACCCTTTTCTTTGACCAACACTCGCTTGTATAGTGTCCACGCTTCCCACAATTGAAGCACTCGATCTCCTTCTTTGATCCATGATCACCACGGCCACGGTTGGAGCTCTCCTCCACCTTCTTTTGTGACCAACATTCTTTTGCAAAATGGCCACGCTTCCCACACTTGAAGCACTCGACCTCCTTCTTCTTTGGACGGCCTCCATAGTCACGACCGCTTCTACGATCTACGTTGCGAGGTTTCTCCACCTTAAGCGACATTTTCGCTTGCAACACCTCCTCTAAGACATCTTGTCTCTTCTTCTTCTTTCTTTCCTCGTGTGCCTCCAACGAGCTTGCAAGGTCGTCGACGGTCATCTTCTCGAGGTCCTTTGATTCCTCGATAGCACACACAACATTTTCAAAGTCTTCGGTGAGAGAATGCAGGACCTTCTCCCCCACTCTTCCTTCAGTCAGCGCCTCCCCATTTCTCTTCAATTTGTTCGCCACCATGCGTACCCTCGTCACGAAATCGGCAACACCTTCTGATTCCTTCATTTTAACTTCCTCGAACTCACCTCGAAGCATTTGGAGGCGCACTTGCCTCACTCGATCAGCACCCTTGTAGCTCTTCTCAAGGGTGTCCCACGCCTCCTTCGACGTCTTTGCTTCAGCGATCTTCTCAAAACCACTCTCATTCACCGCTTGGAAGAGAAGGAAGAGAGCACTCTTGTCTTTGGGTCTTCTCTCCTTTTGTGTTTCGATTTGTGCGACGGTTGCCACCCCCGGCACAGCCTCCTCCTCGAAGCCACTCTCCACAAGATCCCAAGCATCATGTGCACCGAGCAGGGCATGCATCTGGATACTCCAATTGTCGTAGTTTCCCTGAGCTCCCCATCAGACGAGGCTCTGATACGAGATGTTAGATACGGGAGAAAGACGGGGAGCACCACACCAAGCCACCCCAGAAAGCATGCCTCCACCAGACACACCTGGACCGCCAACCTGCGGTCCCAAACCGCCAATTGGTTGTTCAGAAGTTGCGACTGGTGGGCTGCTTCAGCTCGCCTTGTTCCCCATGCTGAGGGCCTTCTATTGCCATCACTAAATCCACACTTTGATCTACGCAATTGGTTGACACGAATGAAAGAAGAAAACAAACTACTTAACACTCACAAGCAAAACGAGATTTGCACCAAACACTCATCTTTTCTTTCTTCTTTCTCACTTGACTTGATTTGTTTTTGGCTTCTTTTACAAATGGAGAACTCTTGTGCTTATATAGGCACTTACAAAGACTATTCAACTTACCCTATAACACAAACATAACATAAACTACATAAAGATGATCATTCAAGATCATTACAACCTCTACTTAATTTGCATCATAAAATAGGACGAAAATCATAGAAAAAAGGAAGAGTCCCTTGTCTCTTCCTTTCCTAGAACCTTTTGCCTTCCTTCTTGTTGAGTCATCAACTCCTAGATGACTCACCCTCCATAGGTGATGTGGCAAGTGACTAGGATGCAACCTAGGATTAAGTTCAATTCTCAATATGCTCGAGCTTTTCCGGAGATTCTGCCCACCAACTCCTCTTCTAACCGCACAAGGCTGCAGTAGACGTAGCTCCCAACTCGCCGGAGATCAGCCCACCAATCAGCTGGAGAGGAAGGAATGAGTGGTCTGGAGTGATGTGTGTGTGGAAGGAAAAGGGAGGAAGAGGGCGGCTGGGAGGGCCTTATAGGTTGCATCCAACTCTCCGACTTCCTAGCTATCAAGCCACTTCAAGACTTGCCAAAAATGGCACCAGCAAGGACACCCAAAAGCCTCCCTTGAAAGATGCGTATAACCCCCAAGCTCCCTTCCAATTCCATGCCACCTCCAACCTGGCTCAGCCTAAAGTCGTCTTTACACTCACCCGGGCCCAAATTGAGTCGATCGAGTCAACCCACCGCGCACTAGCCCGATGTGTCGCACCCGATCGACCAATGAGAAATCCGATCAAATCATCTCAAACTAACATGCCATAACACAATTTCATATTCTAAGAACTAAATTATGTGTAACATAGGAGAGTGGATATTATATTAATATTATAACGGAAAAGCGGGTCTTACAACCTACCTCCTTAAAAAAAATTCGTCCTCGAAATATGCTATCCCTAACTCTCGACAAAAAGTTCGGGGTACAAACTTCTTACGTCATCCTCACGCTCCCAAGTGGCCTCACTCACACTGTGGTGCTGCCACCGAACCTTCACCATCAGGATGGTTCGACACCTCAATTGCCGCCCCGCGCGCTCTAGAATCTCCACTAGTCGCTCCTCCAAGGTCATCGCTCTGAATCTCTGGCAGCTCATGCGATATCACGTGCGACGGATCACTAACATACCTCCTTAGCATCGAGATGTGGAACACATTGTGCAATCTAGCGAACTGTGGGGGGTAATGCCACCTAATACGCTACCGTACCAACACACTCTAGGATCTCGAACGGGCCAACATACCTCGGACTCAGCTTTCCCTTCCGTCCGAACCTCATCACACCCTTTGCAGGGGAGACCTTCAAAAAGACATGTCTCACCAACCTCAAACTGCAGCTCTCGATGCCTCCTATCAGCATAGCTCTTCTACCGGTCTTGTGCTGCAAGCAATCTGTGCCGAATCAAGTCCACACGATCAGAGTATAACTGAATGATCTCTGGTCCCAACAGTTGTCTCTCCCCTACCTCGTTCCAACAGAGAGGTGAACGACAAGGTTGACCGTACAGAGTCTCGTATGGTGCCATGCCAATGATCGCGTGATAACTATTGTTGTAGGTGAAGTCCACCAATGGCAGATGATCATCCCAACTCCCAGCCAGGTCCAATGCACAAGACCTAAGCATGTCCTCCAAAGTCTGAATCGTCCTCTCCGACTGCCCATCAGTCGGAGGATGGAATGTCGTGCTAAACTTCAGTTTTGTCCCCAACGCCTTATGCAAGCTCTCCCAAAATCTTGAAGTGAAACGAGGATCCCGATCTGAAATGATAGATGCTGGGACTCCATGCAACCTGACTATCTCCGAGATGTAAAGTTTAGTAAGCACCTCCAAGGATGTAGTCACCCGCATTGCCAGAAAATGAGAAGTCTTCGTAAGCGGTCCACGATCACCCAAATAGCATCATGTGAACGAGTAGTCCTCGGCAATCCGGTGACGAAGTCCATAGTCACATGCTCCCATTTCCACTCTGAAAGATCAATCCTCTACATCACACCTGCCGGACGCTGTAGCACAATCTTAACCTGCTGACAGACCAAGCACTTCGACACGAACTCTGCGACATCTCGCTTCATTCCCTTCCACCAGAAACTCCTCTGCATGTCCTTATGCATCTTAGTACTACCGGGACATTGTAGGATTTCATGTTTAATTATACAAATATATATTCGAAATTTTTATGTATAATAAGGATCAAATACAATTTTCTACGATTTGTGTCATGCATGTAACAGTTTGTTTTAATAACTAGTTTCAGAAACTCATTAAAACAAACACAAAGGGACTCCGAAATTCAAACCTAGAAGTTCTCAAAAACTTCTTGACGTTTCAGAGACGTTGAGGAAGCCAATCGTCGCTTCTCGTTGCGCCGGATGCCTCCGAGTGTTCACCGAAACCCTAAACAAGGTTGGAGAGAAAGGAGCTAGCCAATCAATCTCCAAACAAGCTTAGAATCTAGCTACAAACCCCTTCCTTAGCCTCTGAGATTTCTCCTTCAAAGACTTAGAAAACTAAGAGAATTTTCGTGGATTTTTGGGGTGAATTTTGGAGAGAAAATAATTAGAAAAAAAAACTTATGTCAATTGAGGAGAATAAGGACCTATTTAGAGGCTCCTATCTTACTCTCAATCATAGCTATTCTTAAGCCACGAATTCTTGACATTTTCTCTCACAAACTAATTCCAAAATGCATTACATGCATCCAAAAAACGTTTGACCAAGTTTGGAGCTAATCCAACCATTGATCAAATTAATCTCTTAATTATCAAAGGCAGAAAATTGATTGGGACTCGGTCTACCGATACATACTCGGTTAACCGAATATGTCACGTTCGGATTTCCGTGCACTTGACGGAGGACCGATTCTTAAGGAGAAAAATTCTTCTTTAACCGTTCGGACGAATTTGCATTTTTGACCGAGTGCCATTCGGTTAACCGAAAATATCGGAACTGGACATTGTTCGTTCGACCATTTCTGGTTCGGTACACCGATCCAGAGTTCCAGGCACTTTGGTCAAGTTCGGTCAATCAACTTGACCATCCGTTCCACGTTCGGTTGACCGATCCACGGATCCTTCGGTCGACCGAACCATAACGGATTACCGATCTTCTACCCGATTTTGCCTTTTTCAAATTTTGGATCTATTTGCATCAAAATTTGAACTTTTGGGGTTTTAGCAAATTCGTAAGTTATGCAATATATTATCCAATGCAATAATAAATTATTGCATCCCATAATATATGCATCTCATATGAATTTATCATGATTCTAATTATGTTATATACAACATAATTGATTTTACTTGTTCACCACATGTGTCATATTTTCTATAAGAAACCCGACACATCATATGAACCAAAAATCAAGCTTCTTGTTTCCCGGTTTTTGTGGTGTGACCTATGGGAGGATCTAGACTAAGTTGGCAGTGATATTAAGAGCTTAATATCACAAGCTATAAGCGGTATCTAGCTACACATTATAGCTCCCAATTAGTTAGATGTCTTAATTCCACTCGAACCAAAACCCGATCAATTTAGTGATGTTGTGCACCACTTGTGTCCGTCCCTTGCCTCATGATATTAAGAATACACACAAAGTAGTATTGTGTCATCTTTGTATTAGTATTCATTTCTTGATCTCTTTAAGCAAGTTATAAATATGTGACTTAACTCAAATCACATTGTGCACATTATAACTTTGCTTTATCAAAGGGCCCACTAATATCATCACTCAATTAAGAGGGGCAATGATAATCTTTTGACTAACTATGTTCTCCCACAAAAGTTATACTTAACCAACTAATGTCTTTACACTACACTCATCGATAGCTTAAGACACTAGTCTAATTAAGAACTTCTGAAGCGATCGGATATAAGTCTCATATCAAAGGACCAAGGACACAGTAAAATATTAATGACACAGAAACACATTCTTATAATATTTTAATTGTTAGGTCAATTCAGTATACAAAAGTACTATTTTCCTCTTTTGTGTACCCGTGTTGTCACTCACTTGTAGAGCTACAATGATCTATGACCAACACGACAATCTTAACTCGGTAATTAATGTCCCATGTTAATTACCATGATTGCGAATATCTTTTGTTTTATGTAAACCAATATCTTTTAGAGCTCTACGGTTAAGGACCAAGAGCCTCTTCCTTAACACTTCCAAAAGACGAATAACATAAACAAGGAACAAAACGATTTCTCATTCAATTCATAATAATTGACATTTAAAAGTAAAACTTTTAGAACACATTCCCATCAATCTCCCACTTGTTATCAAAGTTTTCTTTCACATACATTCTCAATGCATAAAACATTAATAACTAGGGCAACCTTCCAAATCACCTATCAAGCCAATCCACATGGATCCTCAGATCCATGGACTCGAAATATATTTCGTCTCTTAGCTTGGTATGAAGGTTTGTTGAATGGATCAGTTGTGTCACTGTTGTGTCCACCTATTTATTTATTTTGTCTTTCGTTGGCGGTTGAGTTAGCTGTAGTGATATTACTCCTAATTACACTAGCTCATACCTCTACCTTCGATAATGATGACGCATCATCATTCCAACCTCCTATTGTCAAGAATTCCTATGAGAATTGCATCAAAAATAGCCCTCGGCTATTTTCCCTTTTGTCTTCCATAAACAAGAATCTTATCTTTAGTCCGGTTAAGGTACTTCAGAATATTCTTGACCGCAATCCTACGATTAGGAATTGCGTTGGATTGGTGACCTCTTGTCACGTTTAGAGCATACGAGATATTGAGTCTTGTGCAAGTCATCGTGTACATGGTCCTTCCTTTTGCCGAAGCATAAGGGATACCTTCATGTACTCCAAGTCTTTACGTGATTGAGCACGTTGAGACTTCTTGAGTTGCACACCTATAAGCATACTTATTGGCACATTGTCCATATCGGAATTGTTCACCCTGAACATTTCCAAGACGTTGTCAATGTATGCACGTTGACTGAAGCCAATGATTCTATGGGATGTATCTCAATGTATCTTGATTCTCAAGATGTGTTGAGCCTCATCCTTTTCTTTTCATTGAAATGCTGATTTTAATGAAATTTCTCGTTTGCTAATGCTAAGGTATATGATTGCTCATGAGCAATATGTCATCGACATATATGATCAGAAGTACTACATGACTCCCACTAATCTCCTTGTATCAACAAGGTTTTCCTTTACTTTGAATGAAGTGAATCTCCTTCACCTCTTCGTCAAAGCGTTTGTTCCAACTCCTCGATGCTTGCTTCAATCCATAAATGGATTCTCGAAACTTGCATTTCTTCTCGCTATTATTTGGATCATCAAAACCTTGAGGTTGTACCACGTACATATCCTCCTCCAAGTTCCTGTTTAAGGAACGCCATTTTGATATCCATCTTCCATATCCCACAATTGTGAAATGCGGTAATAGTGAGCATAATCCGAATAGATTTTAATATGGCAACTTCTCAAAAAATTCATCAAAGTCAATTTCTTGAATTTGAGTCTAACTTTTGCTACAAGCCTTGCTTTGTAGGTTGTCAAGTTACTATCCATGTTTATCTTCCTCCTAAAAGCTCATTTATACCAAATGATTTTTTCTCTTGAGGAAGGTAGATCAAGTTCCATACTTGATTACTATACATGAATTCTACTTCGGATTCCATGACTTTTAACCATAGTTTTGAGTCTTTTCTTTCCATTGCTTCTTGGAAGGTCGAGGGATCTTTGGTATCTAGTACCATGATCTCATGAAGTCCCACATACTTATTGGGTTTCTTCCTTTCCCTCATTGACCTTCTTAGTTCTTTTGGTTCTTCTCGTGTCTCTCGAACTTCTTCCACAATTGCTTGAGGAATAGGTTCATGTTCGATTCTTGAATGCACACTAGGTGAGGATGATTGAGATTCTCTCACAATTTCTTGTAAGGATCTCTCGCTCATGCTCCCACTAACCAAATGAATCTCGGCTGGGCCTTCATGATTTTGAATGCAACATTCACATCATGATCTTGTAGAGTATCTTGAGTTTCCTCAAGCTTAACTCCACTCCCACTACTTTTCTCTCTTTTCCAGAAATTCCAGAAAAAACATATCTCTCTCTACAATCTTTCGATTGGAGGTGATAAACTAAAGTAGTATCCCCTTATTAGATGAGGACAACCTATAAAGAAGCACTTATCCGCTTTTGGTTGAAGCTTGGTCGACATCAATTTCTTGATGTATACCTCACAACCCCAAATCTTGAAAAAGTCGAGCTTAGGTGTCTTTCAACTCCATAGCTCACAAGACATTTTCTCCACGGATTTGGATGGAACATTATTTAGTGAGTTTGTCATTATTTGTAGTGCATAATTCCAAAAGTAAATAGGCAATTTAGATTGACTTATTATTGATCGAACCATGTCGAGCAATATCATGTTCCTACTTTAGGAATGAGTCAAATTAGGTATCCTAAGCACTCACCCCTACGAACCTTTCATAGAGACTCGATATTCTTGTTGAGTCGGTTCACTACTTCATCCTCGAATTCCTTGAACTTGTCAAAGAATTCACTTTTGCTTCCCATTAGACAAATATAGCCATAATGACTATAGTTGTCTGTGAACAAAATGAAGTACCTTAAACCGTCTCTTGCACTTGTACTTATCGGACCACATACATTAGAATGTATCATATCCAATTAGTTATTCGTTTTCGTTCCTTTCTTCTTGAAAGGTCTCTTGGTCATTTATTTGACCAATCCGATAGTGCTACAAGATTGTATCATTCACGTGAGTTATCTTAGTTCCTTGTTGTTATTGTTTGTTTGAGTTTGTTTATTATTTATTTCAAGCAAATAGAAATCATTCTATGCGAATGTATTTGCATAGAAAATTCCATTATTCGATATAGACAAGCAAGAATTAGAAATATACATTAAGTTATCCATATCCAAAACATGATATAGAATAGTTCTTGCTAATCGAAGGTACATAACAAACATTTTTCAAAGCATAAATTTAAATCACTAGACTATTGAAGTTCCATAGAATCTTGTACAATTTCCAATCTTCAATATCATCTCTTTCTCCACTAGTTCCTTCCTATCCTTCAATAGCTGCACATCAAAATTATGTAAGCACAAGATCCGGTAACCATTACCAAATCAAGGATAGAGGTGATTAAATTTATCTCAATAAAAAACATACCTATGGCGTTTCTCGGGCGCCTACGTTCAATCATCCCATTTTCAAGGTCTTCCTTGTACTTGGGGCAATTAGGTCGGATGTGTCCCTTTTCACCGCAGTGAAAGCACTCCGTGTTGGGAGTTGGAGATTTGAAAGATTTCCCCTTGAGGCACTCCCATGAGCACCTCCTACTCCCTTGCTCTTGATTGACGTATCTTTGGTAAATTTGCCTTCACCTTTGTTGATCTTTTTGCTCCACTCATCGACGGCTAGGACGTTATTGTCCCGACCGTTGCCCATGTCAACTTCAGCAGTTTTGAGAGTGTTGTGCAGCTCCTCAAGACTTACCCCTTTTTCACGCACATGATAGTGCATCACAAAGTCCTTGAAGGACGGGGCTAGAGAGCCAAGAATCAAATCTTCAGCAATGTCCTCGGGCATTGGTGAAGAGAGCTTTGCCAACTTCTCAAGGTATCCTTGTATCGTGAGAAAATGCATAGATACCGATGTTCCCTCCGCCATGTGGCACCTTGTGAGTGCGATGGTGGTCTTATAGCGCTCCTTTCGGGCACTATACATGAACATCTTTGTTAAAGCTTCCATGGTCTTCTTGGGTTTTGAATCCAAGTATTTCGCTTGAAGCGAGTCACCCATGGATGCCAACATTAGACCGTTAACTTGGTTCTCTTGGTCTTCCAACTTGGCTATCGCCTCTTTCTCATTATCGGTTGTCTTCTCATTCAATTTTGGGATTTCACCATCCAAAATATGAGATAGTTTTTCAAACCTCAACACGATATTAAGATTGAGTTGCCATTTCATGAAGTTTGAGCCATCATTTTGCAAAGGATTCTTTTCGATCATAGATCGCACAATTGGTTGGATATTAGTCATTTCTACAAAATAAATTATACAGGATTTTAATGTCAATTTTATGTTTTAAAATACATACATACAAATGTAAATGTTGCAAATAATTTTTTTTCCCATAAATGCAACAATCCAAGATCCCATTAATTGTAATATAGACTAGCTAAGGGCTATCGAATACATTACAATATCAAGGTAAGAAAAACTTTTTTCTAATCACAACCTTTTTGAATTTTAACAATATTAGCGTCTTCAAACTCTTGTGATTCTTGTCGTTTTAATTATGAGGGAATGCGACCTATCCTCGTAAGAAAAACTTTTTCCCAAAACCGAGCGAGGGCTCTAGGTAATGTTAAGAAAACTTATTTTCGTTTGATACGAGATACGTTTATCCATTGTATTCACAACCAAACATACTTCGGGTTCGCTAGGGTGAAACACACCTCATACATTTAATCGTGGCACAACAACAGACAACCATTATATTTCCCACTATTCCCAAAGATGGAGGGAGCTATCTCCCGCTAAGGGCGAGCAGAGTATCCCTCAATCAATGGCTGCTAGTGGATGAAATAAGAAGGAAATTATTCTTAATTTTTGTTGGACAATTTCATATATTTACATGTAATTTGGAATTTTAGGTTATCATGCATATTAATATTCATACACATCCTAACATTCACCACATTCATCACATGCATAGCAGAAATTAAAAATAGAAATTAAACATTCACACAATCCACATCGTGTGAGTTTATATGTTCCCTTCGATCCTTGATCCTCGATCCCCGATACTCGATCCTCGATCGATGCGCTACAACGGCGACTTCCTCTTGCACCGGAGATGTAGATTTTACAGAAAATAAACATGCTCCTCACATTCGATAAAAAACCGACTAGTGCAAGTCCTATGTAAAACCTCTCATATGCATATGCAATTATCTAAAAGATGGAAATAGAGAATTTGGCTTTTACATACATAAGCCCCTGTATTATAACAATTATAAACATTCATAGGCGCTGATTTGGAACATATAAACTCACAATTCCTGCAAAAACAACTCGAGCATCCATGCACGCAATATCGCTATAAACTATCCAACCTAGTTTATCAAGCATCTAGAATCCCAAACAATTCTTTGAAAAACATTTTGAAATCCATTAAAAACGTTTTTCATGCATCCATAGTTCAAAAATTAATTATGAACCGCTGTCCATCTAATTTCCAATGGAAAGAAGAACCACAGTTTTTCGTTTTGTGGATTCTCTTACAAAATATTCGTTTATACTTAAAACGAAATTATTGCAAGTTAGACAAATGTCTAAATCTTAATTCTAATAATTACATGGCATTTTTTAAAACACTTAAAACATTCAGAACGAATTATTATGAAGAATTACATCAACAAACATTCATAGACCGAAAAACCGGTAAATCGAATTGTTTAAATCCTCAATGGTAAACTAAATTCGTTTACAGCCTTAAATCATGAGAAAATTGAACCCTATGCTCTGATACCACTGTAGGATTTCATGTTTAATTATACAAATATTTTTGCGAAGTTTTTATGTATAATAAGGATCAAATACAATTTTCTACGATTTGTTTCATGCATGTATCGGTTTGTTTTAATAACTAGTTTCAGAAACTCATTAAAACAAACACAAAGGGACTCCGAAATTCATACATAGAAGTTCTCAAAAACTCCTTGACGTTTCAGAGACGTTGAGGAAGTCAATCGTCGCTTCTCGTTGCGCCGGATGCCTCCGAGTGTTCACCGAAACCCTAAACAAGGTTGGAGAGAAATGAGCTAGCCAATCAATCTCCAAACAAGCTTAGAATCTAGCTACAAACCCCTTCCTTAGCCTCTGAGATTTCTCCTTCAAAGACTTAGAAAACTAAGAGAATTTTCGTGGATTTTTGGGGTGAATTTTGGAAAGAAAATAATTAGAAAGAAAAAGTTATGTCAATTGAGGAGAATAAGGACCTATTTATAGGCTCCTATCTTACTCTCAATCATAGCTATTCTTAAGCCACGAATTCTTGACATTTTCTCTCACAAACTAATTCCAAAATGCATTACATGCATCCCCAAAACGTTTGACCAAGTTTGGAGCTAATCCAACCATTGATCAAATTAATCTCTTAATTATCAAACGCAGAAAATTGATCGGGACTCGGTCTACCGATACATACTCGGTTAACCGAATATGTCACGTTCGGATTTCCGTGCACTTGACGGAGGACCGATTCTTAAGGAGAAAAATTCTTCTTTAACCGTTCGGACGAATTTGCGTTTTTGACCGAGTGCCATTCGGTTAACCGAAAATATCGGAACTGGACATTGTTCGGTCGACCGTTTCTGGTTCGGTACACCGATCCAGAGTTCCAGGTACTTTTGTCAAGTTCGGTCAATCAACTTGACCATCCGTTCCACGTTCGGTTGACCAATCCACGGATCCTTCGGTCGACCAAACCACAACGGATTACCGAACTTCTACCCGATTTTGCCTTTTTCAAATTTTGGATCTATTTCCACCAAAATTTGAACTTTTGGGGTTTTAGCAAATTCGTAACTTATGCAATATATTATCTTATCCAATAATAAATTATTGCATCCCATAATATATGCATCTCATATGAGTTTATCATGATTCTAATTATGTTATATGCAACATAATTGATTAACTTGTTCACCACATGTGTCATATTTTCTATAAGAAACCCGACACATCATATGAACCAAAAATCAAGTTTCTTGTTTCCCGGTTTTTGCGGTGTGACCTATGGGAGGATCTAGACTAAGTTGGCAGTGATATTAAGAGCTTAATATCACAAGCTATAAGCGGTATCTAGCTACACATTATAGCTCCCAATTAGTTAGATGTCTTAATTCCACTCGAACCAAACCCGATCCATTTAGTGATGGAGTGCACCACTTGTGTCCGTCCCTTGCCTCATGATATTAAGAATACACACAAAGTAGTATTGTGTCATCTTTGTATTAGTATTCATTTCTTGATCTCTTTAAGCTAGTTATAAATATGTCACTTAACTCAAATCACATTGTGCACATTATAACTTTGCTTTATCAAAGGGCCCACTAATATCATCACTCAATTAAGAGGGGCAATGATAATCTTTTGACTAACTATCTTCTCCAACAAAAGTTATACTTAACCAACTAATGCCTTTACACTACACTCATCGATAGCTTAAGACACTACTCTAATTAAAAACTTCTTAAGCGATCGGATATAAGTCTCATATCAAAGGACCAAGGACACAGTAAAATATTAATGACACAGATACACATTCTTATAATATTTTACTTGTTAGGTCAATTCGGTATACAAAAGTACTATTTTCCTCTTTTGTGTACCCGTGTTGTCACTCACTTGTAGAGCTACAATGATATATGACCAACACGACAATCTTAACTCGGTAATTAATGTCCCATGTTAATTACCATGATTGCGAATATCTTTTGTTTTATGTAAACCAATATCTTTTAGAGCTCTACGGTTAAGGACCAAGAGCCTCTTCCTTAACACTTCCAAAAGACGAATAACATAAACAAGGGACAAAACGATTTTGCATTCAATTCATAATAATTGACATTTAAAAGTAAAACTTTTAGAACACATTATCTCCCACTTGTTATCAAAGTTTTCTTTCACACACATTCTCAATGCATAAAACATTAATAACTAGGGCAACCTTCCAAATCACCTATCAAGCCAATCCACATGGATCCTCGGATCCATGGACTCGAAATATATTAATATAATATCCACTCTCCTTGTTACACATAGTTTAGATCGGTATTAGGTGTTTGTTATCTTAATCCCTTGAGCCTTATATGATTTCCATAACCATCTAATGGGATTTCACTCTTATCTTTGATATGCTAATGCTCTTCAATGAAGCTTAGCTTATGCTTAGATTAGTGGACCTATTTTATGGGGAATGATAAGGTGTGGATATGGATGGAATTAATATTGGAAACACAATTTGAAGTGTTTGTACTCTTGATGCCTTTACCTTGGTTAATGTCTTGTATGTTTTAATGATAATGTGTTATCTTAATTCGGTGGAGGCATAGTAGGGTCTAGTCTTTATACATTAGTTTATTTAGCTTCATTCCAATTATTGTCTTGTATGTTTTAAGGATATGATCTTATCTTATTTCATGTGGAGGCAAAGTTGGATTTAGTTTTATGATTTCATGCACTACATATTATGAGGAGCATAATTGAACACACACACACATCTTTATACTCACATTATTTCTCTACCCCTTATGGCGTTTACTTTTATTGCTTCTCTTCCATTTCCTTTTTGCATTTTAGTGTAGTTTAGTGTAACCAACTTTTCTCTCCTTTCTTTCCCATTCGCCTTCGCACAAACCAAGACTCGACACACCTCCCTGTGGATCGACCTGTATTTGCCACCGCTTCAACGTGGCCGTGCACTTGCGGTTTAATATAAAACGAATCAATCAAGTTTTTGGCGCCGTTGTCGGGGAGGTGCTCTGTCCAGACTTTTGTTCGGACGATTCGAGTGGTTTTAATTTTGTTTTGTGTTTTTGTGTGTTTCAGGCATTCTGAGGAACAGGGGGAAGCGACTGGAGGAATTTAAGAGCGCAAGACCCAAAAGTGATCGCCAATTGGCGGCCTGGTGAGCCTCAATCTCTCTCAATTTTTTTCTGGTTGTTATTTTGTTCATTGTAGTTATCTGGGAGCACTATTTTGCATGCTGGGACTTCTAGTTTGCTCCCAGATTAAAAATCAATCCCCTTTAATCAACTTGGACATAAAACTCAAAGCAAAAGATTAGACTTCTTACCATCTAGGTCATGCATCATTTGTAGACCTTGCATGCATTTGTCTTTTCTTTGCTTTACATTTTGTTTTTGATTGCTGGCGTGAGGTACGTGCACCCAAATGTCTCATTCATGCATATTTCGATCATGCATTAGTATGTAAGGTGCATCGGGACAAGAGTGAGTTGAGCGTTTGATTGGAGTGTTGATTGCTAGATTTAAGATCCCATAAAAGATAAGGTGGGGGATTTCATCACCCTTTCCTTGGGCCCAAAAATCACTCTGAATCAAAGCCGTAATTCTAAAAACTAGTAGACATTGGCCCTAAGGATTGCGGACGCACTAGGAGAGTAATCTAGTTGAGACCGTCATGGCCTGATCGGCGTTGCCTACCTTGTCGATAGTAGGAGGTACTGGATCTCCGGATTTGGTATCACATGCTGGGCATTGTGGTCTTCATTGTAGGGAGGTGAGGCGTGTCGAGACTAGTGACCTCGAAGTTAGGCGTCGTCTAGCCTAAAGACCCATAGCCATAAGTTGTTTGACTCGTGCTTGCTAGATTAGGCTTCTACCCTCTCGCACTACCCATGCTAGTTTCTAGGGATTCTTCCCTTCTCCTCTAAGTCATCTTCTTCTCACCTACTTCTACGTTCTAGTCACCTCCCCTTTACACTCCCTGTTAGCGTTTTAGGGTCGAGTCGAGTACTTTTTGCGAGCTTAGCCTCGTGGTGGTGAGAGTGGTCGACTCGAGAGTTTTTTTGTTGAGATGGATGGTTACATGGGCAACCATCTGTATCATTGTTGGGACCAGGATAATTCTCCCTGGTATTCCGGACCCATGCAACCTGGGGTGGCTCAAACGAACACCCCGTATGGTTGGGATAATCTTCATTGTGTGACTGAGCAATCTTCATATAAGGGTGATATGAGAGAGACACCGATTGCTACATCTCCATCTAGTTATGTCGGATCATATGTTGGTCATCAAATTGAGACATTGCAAGAAACTTTGGCCTCTTTCATGCGTGCGGTAGACGACATGAGTGCACCGGTGGCTCCAGTAGTCGTACAGTGCGATTGTTGTGGGTTGAGTGGTCATGTTATCGGGGAATGTCCTTATGTTCCCCCAGAGCCTGAGTATGAGCATACATTTTCCCAAAACGCCCAATATGACCATTACGCATCCGTGTACAACCCGAGAGGGATGGATTCGTTGGAAGACAATTCTTATTCAAATTCTTATACATCATTTTCACCCCAGTATCCTCTTCCCGAAAACCTAGAATTCTACCAACACACTACTCCAAATCATTGGCCTCATTCTCAGCCCATCAACACCCAACCCCAAAATTTCCCAAATCTAACATGAACCTCACTGTTGACCCCAAACATGATTCCTTAAAACAAACCCCTGCAACGTTCATGGAAACCACTCAAACTTTATTGAAGTCCAACATGAATTCCTTGCAAACTATGGAAATACAAGTGAGTCAAATGACACAACAATTCCATGAACGTGAGGAGGGTAACCTTTCTTGTCAACATGAGGACTCATCTTTTGATATCGAACCACCACCACATCCACAATTGCAAATCACAATCTTTCAAAGTCAAACTCTTAGTCAGTCTGAGGGACATGGGGTTTCAATTCACGATCACTTAGTGGAGCATTCGATTCAAATTGAGAATAACATGGACCAGCTTCATTATGAGTCGGCACATGATTGTGCCTTACCTTTTTGTCATGTGGCCCCTGAGCCACATGATCTTCATGTTGTACCTTTTAAGGACTCACCTCTGGCAGAGCAAGAGCTCCCTAGTACCCTTAATTTCAAACGACCTGATGAGAGTTTGTCTCTCACTATTGTTCCTGATCATCTTGGAAATGATGGGACATCAAACAACTACAGCCTGTTGGTTGGAGAGTTTGGATTGACGATCATAACTTCAGCACCGCAACGGGAGAAACTCTTCTTCCGTTGCCCCATATTTCCCAAACTCTTGAGAGGTTCAAGCGCTTTCAGTTTGATCCTTTGCATGAGACGCATTTGCGTCCAATTCATGAACCTCTCCTATCATCTTGTGCTCTTGGTGAGGGGGGGCCAAACATGAGTATTTTGGCCCTGCGTGGTGTTACGTTCCCTTACCAAGTGCATTGACCCACTTTTGAGGTTCCCATTTGATGTCTTTTGACAAATGAAGATGGAACTTATGTTTTTACATAGTTATATTTAAAAAAAAGGTACAATAAAAAGACTCCATGAGCGAGCATTGATTGTTGTGGGCCCCAACACTTGTGTATTTGGGCCCCATTTTTTTCACGTGTTTGTATCCCTTCTTTAGCATCTCACAGGTTTTGAGGGAATTTGGGTTTTTGTCCTTCAACATAACCTTGAACTTCCTTTTGCGCTTCATATTAGTGAGATCTTTCCTTTTTCATGCATAAATTCATGTAGTATTTTGCTCACATTCATTGAGGACAATGCATGAAGTAGGTGTGGGGGGTGTTTTACGTCTGTACATAGTCGAGTCTTTTTCCTTTGATTTTATTTTCTTTTGTGTGCATTGTTAGGGCCATGTTAGTGTGCTGCATTTAATATCGATATATCTGCTTGCCATGATCCTTGGATGAGTTGTCTTCTTTTGCTTGCCTAGTACTTCAAAATTTTCACATTTCTTTCAAAATCTTCATGTGTTTACGAAAGAAAATGTTTTGTGGGTTTTGTGTGTGTTTAGCATGTGCAATACCGTTAAGAGGCAAATGAAAAAAGAAAGCTCCCAAAATTGTCTTGAACTTGATGCATTAGGATATCTAGTACAGTGGCTTTAGGACTTATCGAGTCGTTAGGATGCACCCCAGTTTTCCCTCGGGGGCGAGTAATCATAAGGTTTCAGTGCTCAAACATTTAAAGAAATCCACCCTGAACCTAGGGAGTCAGTAATTCGTGTCTGTTAATTAAAGGGAGTTTGTTGTAGTCAATGACCCTTTAAATCTTGTTGTGAGACATTAAGCTTAGGTGTTTTGGTTCATGTGTAGATAACAAATAAGTGAGTAGGTGTTCTCTCTTCTCGCACGGCTCCTATCACTCGGGAAAGTAGGTCTGATTGGACTTTGTGCCTGTTGCTTTCGAGTCATCTGACTTGGGATGCACCGACCGAACTCTTGTTACACGGGTGGTAGGGATAACCCTATGTGGATATTTGGGGAATGGTGTACATGATAGTGTAAGTCCTCATGGGCAATGATGCACGAAATTTGACCCTGGGAGAATGAAGCCCCAACTAATGAAAAGAATAGAACAAAAAAATGAGAAAAGAAACAAAAAGAAAAAAATGGTAATGCAAATAAGAACCTTAATGGACCTTACACTTTTGTATCACTTCAAGATGTTGAGGTTGTCCATGTCTTTCACTTAATTCCTCATTTAACTTGCATGAATGGTTCATTAGGCTAGGTGTGTGGACTGATTACCTATATAGAGTCGGCCCGTAGGATTACCGCGTCCCATGATCGACAAAATATGTCCAACGAGTCGAATGTCTAGATTGTATAATGCATCTTGTTTGGATTTTGTGGGTATATCCACTGAAAACCCTCAGGAGACAACACTCCTCCTCCTTGGCAACAAGGAGTTTTAACGGCTTGTTGCACGTGCTAAGTGCAACTGTGATTCCTACGAAAGTGAGTTAGGATTTCTTGTTTCTCGTTTGCTTTTCTCTTTCTTTGTTTTGCTCAGGACTAGCAAAAACTTAGGTGTGGGGGTATTTGATTGACATCATTTCATGCTTATATTTATATCTTATATCCATTATCTTACACCTAAGCAAGCTACGTGACGAGTTTTATGTGTGAATTTCAGAAATAAATAGGTTTGAAGAGATGAAGCATAAAAGGACCGAAAAGCAGGGAAAAAGGACTGAGTTGTGAGACCTGGGGACTAAGATGCAAGGGATAAGGACCTGAATGTAAGACCGAAGGACCAAAGAGAAAAACAGAAAACTCCACACCATCATGGGGAGTATTTTGGCAATTCGGGTCGGAGCTCCAATAAACGAAGTATATGCATCAAAGACCAACAAAGACATCAAGAAAAGCCCACAACAAATTCGAGATGGATCCAGAACCGATAGACCGCCAATAGGCGGTCTGGAAATACCAACTTCCTGTAGCAGTCCTTTGTGGCGTGCGCCTTCCCACAGTGCCCACACGAGCCACCTCCGGACCCCTTCTTCTCGTATTTACGAGGTCTCTTTGACGAACTACCACCCTGCTTTACTTTCTCTTGACGTCCCCGAGAAACATCGAACGGTCGTTTCCCATCCGGCTGCACCTCCCGATAATCTGCCTCCAGTAAGGTGGCACACTTCAGAGCCTCCTCCAGTGTCTCTGGCATCCTGATCAGGACATTCGATCTCAGACCTCGCTGTAGCCCAGGCACGAACTTCATGGCACGCTGCTCATCAGTAACGTAGATCCCCTGACAGTACCTCTCCAGCGCGTGGAACTTCTTAAGGTACCCCTCCAGGCTGAAGTCCTGCTGCTCAAGTGCCAAGAACTCCTCGCATTTCCGGTCCTACACATGTTGGGGGAAGAACTTCCGGTTGAACTCATCCAGAAACTCCTCCCAAGTGACATATGTCCGGTCCTTAAATACGACTCCAACATTCGTCCTCCACCAAGTCATTGCGTGCTCCTGGAATACGTATGTCGTCAGATCCACCTTCCTCTTTGGGGGACATTCGATGACCCCAAATATTTGTTGGATCCTGTAGACCCACTCCTCCGCGGCATCAGGGTTCACTACACCCCGGAAGGCTAGTGGACTATGCCTCATGAATCGCTCGTGCACCACGACGGCTCCCTCTGCTCGAGGCCTTTGCACCTGCCCCTCCATGAGAGCGCCCAAACGTCCAACCACCTCGAACAGAAAGCGACGATCCGCCTCCCAATCGTCAGTAGTCTCAGAGGACTCAACTCTCCTTCTTGGTGCCATGATTCTGCCAGAAGCAATTATATAATTATCATTGTGAGAAAGAAATTCTAAAAGGTGAGAAACTACCAAAAGGGTTTGGGCAAGACGCCCCCACTGGAGAGTTTTTAAATTCTGTACACTTTGGGGACCGACTTGCTCTGATACAAAGCTGTAACGCCCCTGATCCCGTGGGTACGCACACTGGGAAAAAATACTAGTGTCGCGATCAGAGACCTCCACGACGACCGGAGTTACAAAAGACGAACCAAACGAGACAACTCGACAAGACATAAAGGACATACGGAGATGGATAACTTACAGGAATAATAAAGCAATAGAATGTCCATATATGAAAAGTTCAACAACAATATCCGAGTGTCAAAGGAATTACAATAACAGTAAGCAGAAGTAAGATAGAATCAAGACTCTGGTTGACGTATCCCTCGTGTACAGAATCTTCGACACTCGTCCAGTCTGCCCTGTGGGAAACTAAGTACCTGCAAGCACAACATTAACAAATGCGTGAGTTTTTAATCAAGAAAACTCAGTATGCTCCTGGCCAAAACAACATTTTACGGAATTATGCAAGGAGTCTAATTAAGACAAAAGCATCCAAAACAGAACAGAAAACACCAAGTGCAACAAAAGACTACGACTCCATAAGCCGCGCCGGTCGGGCACACCCGAACCCATTCCTCAAGAGGAACCAGAACACCAGCCTCGCTGGTCAAAGGTGGTCACTCGACAATGACCACCGCTCGGGACAAAGTGGCGCGCCGGATAAATGTTCCAATTCGCAACAAGTGACCTACATGGTGCCATCGCGAACTTGGGATACCTACCCTGAGACTGAATGGCAGCGTTCATGCCCAGGACTTATCTTACGCCTAGCCTCCCAACGTGAAGGTCTTATGCGAATGGCCTCTGGACCTAGAGGACCCACTCGTGGCCCGTCGGCCCAGAAAACATAATGTGCCCAAAATTATTAATAAGATTAAATGCAATGAAAGCTACTTAAGCAACTAAAGTCTAATGCAGCTACAAGCTACGGAAAGAGCTCAAGGAAGAGTATCCGGATACCTCCTAACACCCCCGTACGAAACAAAATCAGAACATCCCAACAGGAACCAAACCAAAATCAGCAAACAGACATACCCAGATTGGCAATTCAAGGTAAACAACACATTGAGTCATCTACGGGTCATGATAAGGATGTCATAAGGTCTGATATCCTAAGGGTCAACCACAATCACAACACAACGCCTCATATCAGTGATATATCGGTATTAAAGGAATAACAAAAACATGTATAACAACAGAATACATGATGATCAACCACTAAAGGTAATCGATATCATAGACCATAAATTTGAGAACACGCAGCATTAGAAACTTGTGGTCCCGAACATGGTCAGAGATTAGATGGATAGGAATTAATTCATCAATGTATCAGTAGTCCTATATAGAAAATATGCCTCTGAAATCAGGAGTCTAAGTACCTTCATAGTCGATAAGGATATATTTATATACATGCTTGTAGATTTGTACAATACTAGACGTCATAGGATGAATAGCATAGATCATAGATGAATCCTAATGTAGTCTCATGTGAGAGCATAACAAGATATATCAGTTAAGTCATACAAGAATTAGATCATACACCGGAGCTAAACCTGGTTCGAATAAAATCAGATTGGATTAACTCATCGCAATATTCAAGTCGAGACAGGCAACTATACCCAATGCATTAACATCTAGATGAAAATATGAGATTTATTCACAGATGGAATGTCATGAATATATCATAAAGGATTGACAATTCAGAGCATATATGTGCGTTAATCATTACTGGACTAAAATCAGAACGATTCATGTAATATTATTTAGACATATTAGCTAAATCATGCATGGACATAAGAGCCGAAATCAGCTACGAGTCCTACAAATGATGTCTGACCATACCCATGAAATAACACATAAATATGTGATCTAATATCATAAAAAATCTCATGCATACATATCTGGACATGATCACAATATCATGCACAAGTATAACATCCGAAAGCATACCTGATCAGCAAGGAAGATTGCTCGAGCTTTTCCGGAGATTCTGCCTACCAACTCCTCTTCTAGCCGCACAAGTCTGCACTAGACGTAGCTCCCAACTCGCCGGAGATCAGCCCAGCAATCAGCTGGAGAGGAAGGAATGAGTGGTCTGGAGTGATGTGTGTGTGGAAGGAAAAGGGAGGCAGAGGACGGCTGGGAGGGCCTTATAGGTTGCATCCAACTCTCCAACTTCCTAGCTATCAAGCCACTTCAAGACTTGCCAAAAATGGCACCAGCAAGGACACCCAAAAGCCTCCCTTGAAAGATGCGTGTAACCCCCAAGCTCCATTCCAATTCCACGCCACCTCCAGCCTGGCTCAGCCCAAAGTCGTCTCTACACTCACCCGGGCCCAAATTGAGTCTATCTAGTCAACCCTCCGCGCACTAGCCCGATGTGTCGCACCCGATCGACCAATGAGAAATCCGATCAAATCAGCTCAAACTAACATGCCATATCACAATTTAATATTCTAAGAACTAAATTATGTGTAGCATAGGAGAGTGGATATTATATTAATATTATAACAGAAAAGCGGGTCTTACAGCAACAGTCCAACGTTATAAGTTGAGTATCTTTTCCGACATGGTCAAGAGGTTCCTTGTGATTTTCATGGATGACTTATCGATCCATGGGACCTTCTTTGAGCTGATGTGTGACACTTTTGACTATGAAGTTGGAGCAGTCTTGGGTTAGAGAGTCAACAAATTGCCTCATGTAATCTATTATTCTAGTCGTACTCTCAATGACGCCCAACTAAACTACCCCGTTTCTGAGAAAGAGTTCATCGTGATTATATTTACGTTGGAAAAGTTTTGTCAGTCCCTCATTGGGTCGCAGGTCATCATGTACACTCATCACTCAGCTCCTCGCTACCATTTGTCTAAGAACGAAGCAAAACCTTGTCTCCTTCGTTGGATCTTGCTGTTGCAAGGGTTTGAACTTGAGATACGGGATAAGAAATGGTGTGAAAACGTTGTCGCTGACCATTTGTCACACATTCTGGTTGAGCCTTCGTAATACCCATCAGTGAACGAGTACTTCCCTAACAAGAATCTCATGGCAAAAGCCTCACCCCTTGGTTTGCGGACATTGTGAACTATTTAGTAACCGGGGGAGGTGCTGGCGCGTTGGGCACGAAATGAGATAGTCAAGTTCAAGTCGTTAGTGAACCACTTCTACTTGGATGACCCTTACTTATTTAAGTACTGTATCGATCAAATGATAAGAAGGTGCACTCCTAACGACGAGATTCATAGTGTCTTATCCTATTGGCATGAGGAGGCGTGTGGTGGGCACTTCGGTGCCAAGAAAACCTCTATCAAAGTTCTCCAATGTGGTTTTTATTGGCCAACATTATTCCAAGATGCTTTTGCATTTTGGAAAGCATGCGATTTGTCTCAACGTGTGGGTCGCATTGGGAGACGTGATATGATACCACTAAATCCTATCCTAGTGGTCGACATCTTTGATGTTTGGGGAATTGACTTAATGGGTCCTTTTCCCGTGTCCCATGGTCATACCTACATTCTTGTAGTGGTTGATTATTTGTCAAAGTTGGTTGAGGCGATCCCCACTCGCACTATCGATCGTAAGGTTATGATCAAATTCTTAAAAGAACACATCTTTGCATGGTTTAGGACATCTCGTTGTATCATTAGTGATTGACGGACTCACATTGTGAACTGATCCTTTGAAGCAGTGATGCGGAAATATTCCATCACGCACAAGTTGGCCATACCTTATCATCCTCAAACCAGTGGCCTGGTGGAAATCTCCGACCGTAAAATCAAGTAGATACTCGAAAAGACGGTTAATGCTTCGAGGAAAGATTGGTCGGTTAAGTTGAATGACGCATTGTGGGCCTTCCACACTGCATATAAAACTGTCCTAGGCATGTCCCCCTATCAGATTGTGTGTGGCAAGGCTTGTCATCTTCCGGTAGAGCTTGAACATTGGGCATTATGGGCAATCAAACATCTTAACATGGGCGAAGATAGTGTGCTACAGTTTACATTGATATATCTGTTATACCATGATCCTTGGGTGACTTGCTTTCTTTTGCTTGCCTAGTGCTTTAATTTTTATGCTTCTTTCAAAATCTTCATGTGTTTGCAAAAGAATTTTTTTATGGGTTTTGTGTGTGTTTAGCATGTGCAAAACCGTTGAGAGGAAAAGTAAAAAGGAAGCTTCCATAATTGACTTGAACTTGATGCATTAGAATATCTAGTACACTGGCTTTAAGTCTTATCTAGTCATAAGGATGCACCCCAATTTTCCCTTCGAGGGAGAGTAATCATAGGGTTTCTGTACTCAAATAATTAATGAAGTCCACCCTGAATCTAGTGAGTCAAATAATTCGTGTATGTTAGTATAAGGAACTTTGTCATAGTCAGGGTCCCTTAAACTCCTATTGTGAAACCTTAAGTTTAGGGTTTTGGTTTATGTATAGATAAGAAATAAGTGAGTAGAGTGTTCTCTCTTCTCACACGGCTCCTATCACTCAGGAATTAGGTCTGAGGGGACTTAGTGCCTGGTGCTTTCGAGTCATCTGAGTTCGGATGCACTGAGTGAACTGCCATTACACGGGTGGTAGGGATCGCCATATGTGGAGATTTGGGGGAAGTTGTACGTGATAGTGTTAGTCTTCATAGGCAATGATGGACGAACCTGACCCTGGGAGAATTCAACCCCAACTAGTAAAACATGATTGTTGAGACACCTTATGTAGTAGACCTGACGGATCTTAGTTCCCATTGCATTAGTAGATGCACTACTCCATGGAGCAAGATGACTGCCTGGACTCGGGTCCGTCGGGTATGACCGACCGATGTTGTTCCGACGGGTATGATCGTCCAGGTTGTGGCACTGCTCGACAAGTATGGCAAACCAAAGTGACAACTCTAGCGGGTGTGGCATTGTGACCATGTGATCAGATCTATATCGATGACTTGGAAGTACGTGCGACCTTCACCTAACCATCATGCTAGTGTAGCTGCGAGTGGGGGGTAAAGCGTACTCTTCGTAAGACAGTGTGTGTTGGCGGTGGGTATTCTCGGGTACCAGATATAGTGTGTTGAGATTCATGACCTTATGACCCCGGATCGGGGGAATGATTGCATGTCTTTATATTTGTCATATGATACTAGTATGTTAGGTCACGTATTGTACTTACAAGTATATGTAGGGGCTTGGCAGACAAAGTATTCGTTATGAAAACTCAGGCAGATTAACATGTTTTTTTGAGGACCTCGATTGGTACTGTTTGTGTGGAAACGGAGGATGAGAGGACATCGAGCCGGATCCCCCATATTATAGTTTATTATGTCATTTCAATTTTTGACGTAATAAATATTGAAACCTTTTGTAATTGTGCAACTATGTTTAATCATCTTTGAGTAATTTCCCCAATTACCTGTTCAATGTTTCTTTGATATCATGTTTTAAATTTTCCGTTGTTGGACGTGTTTTTGGAACGTTACAAGAAGTCCATACACCTTATTTACACAACTCCCATACTTCCATTTGTTCCATACACTAGACAGACTTCTCCCAATCTTCAAATCCTCAATCCTACACTCAAGAGCATAAACATCACACCATTGATCAATTCCACATCATACTTAAAGTGTGATCAAGTTAGAGAATGTTTGATTCACTCAGTTAAGTTGTCAAGAAGCATAGGTTTTGGTGAAATCCTTAAGCAAGTTGTAAAGGTTTCAGTGAAATCCCAAGGCAAGTTGTACAGGTTTTAGTGAAAGCCAGAAGCAAGTCGTAAAGGTTTTGGTGAAAGCCCAAAGCATCTTCTTGGATTGTGAGAAGGAAAAACCAAGCTTGCGAGGGTGTTCACAAGGCTTACTGTGTAGAGGCGTTGTCTCCCGGGCCGGAATGGGGAGTGGATAGTGAAGAGAGCAAGTAGGCGAGTGGCCGAACCTCTATAAAATCGTTGTGTCTTCATGGTGGGTTGCATATTATTTCCCTACTTGTTTTAAATTGTTTTTGCTGCAACTTTTATTGAATCAAGTAGATAATTTGGAATTTAATTATATTAATTTGGGTCATATCAATCCTACACATACACCACACAAAATTCTGATCATCGCATATAAATGTAATTGTGTATTGTTGTCTGCCAATGGATATTCCAAAAATGTCATATATATCTCAATTTATACTAGGATCATTTCAATGTATATACCAAAAATGTCTATATATATATCAGTTAACCTATTACACATAATGTCAAAAGTTTTAATATGTACATCCAACTGAAATAAACATACACCTGTAAAACTTTGAAGTTGTAAGGTAGTATTGTAAACTATCATAGTGTTGTAAACAATCATTGTGGTGTAAACTATGTTGGTGTTGTACACAATGTTTGTGTTGTAAACTATTTTCCTTCAATTCAGCTGCCTTTGAATATGAATTGTCTCTAAACATTATTGTTGTTGTACATTATGTTATACCAGGATTTTCAGTTGCTAGGCTGAATATGGCTACAATGTTTGACCTCCTACTTCACAGTTTGGTTTGGTATGAAAGTAAGGTTGAGAATCCTACACATTAGCACCAATGATAACATGTATATTGATTAGCAGCATATCATGCATCATATTCATGTTATATATCCTTAATTTTACCCCAATATTTGGCTACTCGAGTGTTTGTTCTTATATTTCAGGTATTTGGTAATAAAGAAGAGAAGGGACGAGAAAAAGGACTGAACGTAAGAAGAATGGACTTCAATGAAGCAAAATGGATCTCTCCGTCATAACAAGGACAAATCTGCAATAGGGAAGGACCTGGACGTAAGCCCGAAGGGAGCAAATAGCAAACCGATAAACTCCACACCGGGTTATGTTGCCAATTAGATTTGGGTTTGTACTCCAATAACCGATCCGAGTGCACCCAACGTGATTAATTGAAGCACTAAATAAGATATCCAAAAATGGGTCCGATCCGAGATAAAGTGATAGCCAATTAGAAGACTCTTTTTCTCAGAATCCGACCCAGTTAGGCATGGATACGAGCTATGTGTTTATGTCTATTCTAGGAATGTTTCATTAGTCCCACATCGGGGGATTGTCCTCAGTTTGCTTTTTTCATGCCAGTAAATAAAACTCTTCTTCCTCCTTTGTAATCAACTACTTGCTTGGTGGTCATTCACTCTACATAGAATAAAGCCTTGGAGCAAAACTCAAGTGGAGAGATGCTACTTGTAATGTGAGTCATAAATAAAAGAAATCTTTGTTAGTTTCATGTTGCCTCTTTTATTCTTGCATGCTTAGCTTAATTTTGTTTTATTAATCTTAGTAGAATTAGTTAGAATTTTTTTTGTTCTTAATATAAATGTTAGCTTAATGATTAGTGAGTAGTTACATCCCCCTTTGGGGGGTGGAGATGATGCACATTTATGTTTTGAGGTTTGATGTTTGACGAATTTTGATTGTGTAGACTTCAATGTTTGTATGTTCATCGGGTTTGTTTTAATCATCTACATGTTGGGGAATTTTGATGGATTTTGTCATATGTTTCAGACACTTCCCATGCTTGCTTTCCTCATGTTTATTGGCTGAAATGTCCAGTTGGATATGCTACATGTTAGTCGTGTGTTTGTATTAGTGTTTGCTCGCTTGATTGATTGAAGAAACTTTATTTTGATGGGTTTTGCCATGATTTTCAGACAACTCCCATGCTTAGTTTGTTCTTCACCAGAGTTCCTCGTTTTTTATGAGTTTTGCCATAATTTTAGACACTTCTAATGTTAAGCCTCGTGTTATGATAATTAAGTAGTCATTTCTAATATGGTGTGCGAATGGATTGATAGATTTTGTCAAATCTTTAGACACTTTCTATGCATGAAGAAACACACACATGACACACTTACACATACATGCTTACATTTTAGTAGTAGCTTAACAATCTCTTCTTCCATCATTATTTCCCACTTGATCTTGCTCAGTCAAAGGTTGGCAACGCTCCCTGCGGATCGACCCGTACTTGCCCCATCTTCACTGACGGTCATGCAGTTGCGGTTAATAGTAAAACGTTTAACATGTTTTTGGCGATGTTGCCGGGGAGCGCCTTGTCCCAACCTTCGTTTGGGTCATTCGAGTTGTTTTAATTTTTTTGTTTAGTTGTACTGTTGTCCAGGTGATGTAGTGTACTTCAGATTATAGTGGGAGCTCGGGAGCCTCATTTGGAGCTAAATAGGCAGCCAGGTAGCGGTCTGGTACTTTCTGCCAGTCCTACAGTTTCTCCTATAGCACACACTTCATGTTGTGTGGGATCATAATATTGCATGATTGGTTTGTACCATTTTACCACTCCTATAACTCACAATTCGATTGCAGATGCCTTAAGCAGGAAGGTGGAGTGCTGGGTGGCAAGTCTGTGCTTTCAGAAGTGGAAGCTTGTTGAAACTTTGGCAAAGCGGAACCCTTTTTCTAAGGAGCTAGAAGGAGCTGCGATTGCTTGGCTAAGAGTGGAGCCTAACATTGTCGAGAGGATCGTACAAGCCTAGAGGGGAGACGACGAAAAAACCAATCTGATGCACTTGGCAGCAAAGGAAGGATCCGTGTTCAACATAGGAGTGGACAGAGGTCTGTGGTTCAACAACCGTATTTGGGTGTCGAGGATGGCACATCTAAGATAGGAAATCATGGAGAAAGCACACCAAGCCCGATACTCTATTCATCCAGGGAGCATGAAGATGTTCAAAGACCTACAACACAACTTCTGGTGGAAGGGTATGAAGAAAGACATAGCAGAAATCGTGTCCAGATGCTTGGTCTGTTAGTAGGTGAAGATCGAGCAGCAAAGACCAGGATGGTCGTTGCAGAAGATTAAGCAGCAAGAGTGGAAGTGGGAGCACGTGACGATGGATTTTGTCACGGGCATGCCGTAGTCGAAGAGATCAAGCGATGCCATTTCGGTGATCGTTGATCGACTGACAAAGTCAGCAAACTTCTTAGCTATGAGGACTACTTTGCCTTTAGAGGGTCTAGTTAAGTTGTACATCAAGGAGATAGTCAGCATCATCTCTGATCGAGACCCTAGATTTACATCTAGATTTTGGGGGAGTCAGCAAAAGGCCTTAGGGACGCAACTGAAGTTCAGCATGACATTCCACCCACAGATGGATGGTTAGTTAGAGAGGACCATCCAGACCTTAGCGAACATGCTAAGAGCTTGCAAACTGGACTGGGCAGGGAATTGGGATGATCATTTGCCACTAGTAGAGTTCCCCTACAACAACAATTTCTACGTGGTTATTGGGATGACACCATTCGAAGCTTTGTATAGGAGACCTTGTAGATCACAGGTTTGCTAGCGTAGGCAAGAGATAGTTGGTTGGGGCTGTGATAGTGCAAATGTACGCTGACAAAGTCGATGTGCTTAAGAGGAGGATAGCATCAGCACAGAGCAGGCAGAAGGGCTATGCAAATAAGCGTAGACAGGAGTTGAGCTTTGAGGTGGGCGATGATGTATTTCTGAAGATCTCCCTGACCAATGGGCTTATGAAGTTCAGAAAAGAGGGGAAGCACAGTCTGAGGTATGTCGTACCATTTGAGATTGTGGGCCGCATTGGAGAGGTTGCCTACAGAATTGCCTTGCCACCGAGGGTTTTGGGTCTTCACGACATTTTCCCCTTGTCAATGCTGAGGAAGTATATGGCAGACTTGTCCCATATAATTGAATTAGAGGTCCACAGATCTAGCAGGACCTGTCATTGGAGGAGAGGTCAGTTGAGATTTTAGATTGCATGAAGCACCATCTTAGGAGGAGGACCATTCCGATGGTGAAGGTGCGGTGGCAACACCATAGTGCTCACGAGGCCACTTGGGAGAATGAGGAGGATGTCTGTAAGAAGTACCCAAAGCTTTTTGGGTAGTCTTCTATTTATCAAATTTCACGGATAAAATTTCGTTAAGGAGGGTGTATTGTTAAGACCTAAAACTTGGATTAGTGACTAATTAGGTTTATTAGCATAAACCTTGGTTACTTTGGTAGTCAATCAGGTTGTGATAACTTTTATAATTAACAAGAAGATATTTGTGGTGGGATTAGTAAGGAACTAATCTTGATTAGTGCTAATCCACTTTATTTAGCCTAAGCCATGATTAGGTATTGTGACACTAATCTAGGTTTAGGTGCTAAACCTTGGTTAGTGGCTTAATAAGCTTGTTCAGTGATCTTGCCAAGGACATAAGCATGCTTAGGGAGGATATAAAGAATCTTCGGTAGCATGTGGGATATGCTAGTAGGGGTGTGGGAATGGACACCTTGAAAGTATATATAAAGGGTGGAGGTGAAAGAAATCAAGTTGTTTTCTCCACTTCACTTCTTTCTTGTTTTGTTCTTTTTCTTTTCTTCTTCTTTTGGAAAACAAAAGGGAGGCATAGCCTCGAAATTTCATTAATGAAACTATGATATACAACCTACCAAAATTTGATCTACAAAAAATGCAGGACATGTTGGCTACATGCCCAGCCACACTCTAACTCATGATCCCAAGACTCATTTAACTAATTATGAACTACAACTTTATATGTGTTATTCTCGCTAGCTGATTGATTCGTTTTATATTAACCGCAAGTGCATGGCCGCGTTGAAGCGGTGGCAAATACGGGTCGTCCACTGGGAGGTGTGTCGATGTTTGGCTTGTGCGAAGGCGAGTGGTAAAGAAAGGAGAGAAAGGTTGGTTACGCTAAACAACACTAAGATGCAAAAAGGAAATGAAGATAAGCAATAAAACTAAACCCCATAGGGGGTAGAGAAATAATGTGAATATAAAGATGTGTGTGTGTGTGCGTGTGTGTTCACTTAAGCTCCTCACAACATGTAGTGCATGAAATCATAAAACTACATCCAACTTTACCTCCACATGAAATAAGATAAGACTACATCATTAAAACATACAAGACAATAATTGGAATGAAGCTAAATGAACTCATGTATAAAGACTAGACCCTACTATGCCTCCACATGAATTAAGATAACCCAATATCATTAAAACATACAAGACATTAACTAAGGTAAAGGCAACAAGAGTACATACATTACAAA
Organism: Triglochin maritima; assembly: GCA_963682175.1. NCBI lineage: Eukaryota > Viridiplantae > Streptophyta > Magnoliopsida > Alismatales > Juncaginaceae > Triglochin > Triglochin maritima. The sequence continues at coordinate 18,717,043 of OY821785.1, forward strand.
TTGTGTTTCCAATATTAATTCCATCCATATCCTAACCTTATCATTCGCCATAAAATAGGTCCACTAATCAAAGCATAAGCTAAGCTTCATTCAAGAGCATTAGCATATCAAAGATAAGAGTGAAAACCCATTAGATGGTTATGGAAATCATATAAAGCTCAAGGGATTAAGATAACACACACTTAATACACTACATGATCATATCACATATTTGTCCACCCCCCAAATGGGGATGGAACTACTCACTACTCATTACACTAACTATATTAACAAAATAAAGCATAATACTGAAATGAAACTACACTAAGCAAGCAAGAAATACTAAATAAACTTAAAAGGAAAGGAAAGACTAAACAAGCATGCACAAATTAAAAGACATGATTAAAAGAAACTAGAACAATTATTTTATTAACAATGACTCACATTGAAGGTAGCATTCTTCTCCACCTTGAGTTTTTGCTTCAAGGTTCGCTCCTTAGTAGAGAGAATGCCACCAAGCAATGGGTAGTTTACAATAGAAGGTGAAGAGTTCTATTTATAGCCAAAGAAAAAGGCAATCCGGGATAATCCCCCGATGTGGGACTACACAAATACCAGAAATGGACTAACTACACAATAATACGCGACCCACCAAAATATTAGCGGATTTGGGCGAAAACAGACCGCCAATTAGCGGTCTTGGACCGCAAATTTCCGGTCTTTATGGTCCGGATCACGCTGGATTTTATTCTGGGCTTTTCTGGATGTCCTTGGTGGTCTTTGATGCATCTACTTCACTTGTTGGAGCTCCGACCCGAATAGAATTGCCAAAATACTCCCCATGATGGTGTGGAGTTTTTCTGTTTTTCTCTTTGGTCCTTTGGTCTTACGTTCAGGTCCTTCTCCCTTGCATCTTAGTCCCCAGGTCTCACAATTAAGTCATTTTTCCTGCTTTTGAGTCCTTTCATGGCTCTTCTCTTCAAACCTCTTTATTTCTGAAATTCAAACATAAAACTCGTCACGTAGCATTGCTTAGGTGTAAGATAATGGATATAAGATACAAATATGAGCATGAAATGATGTCAATCACTAACTGATTTCCATGTGTCTTCAAAAGCTTGCAAAGCCACTGGCTACACGATCTTTCAGCTTTGATCCCACCACTCAAACCGTAGTTTAACCAACCTCACAATGTTAGTAGATCGCTTTCGTTCTTGGTCGAATATTCATCAGTTCCTTTCTTGCCAACACTCATAAAGAATCACACTGAAGGCTAACCTCACTGCTGTCCTCATGACTCGCCCCCCATAATTTGTTCCATGCGTCTGGCCTCCTCCATAATCATGGGCCGCACGTCATAGCTCAGCCCAAGCATTTGAAGCACACTTGTCCAGACCTCCTTTGTCAATGGGCACACCCAAAAGAGGTGGCCCATATCCTCCTCGGTTGTAACACATAATACACCTTCCAGTCCATGGTTTGCACCCGTTGCCTCAATTAATTTATTTGTAATAAAACACCCCCTCAACGCCCGCAAAGCTGTAATGGCATGCTTTGGGATGTGATTTTTGTACAATATCAACTTGCTCCATCACATGGTGTCCCTCTTATGCACTACCCGGGTTCAAGCCACCTTTAGGGTGAAGCATTCTTTTCTTGCATCCAGCCTAATTGGATTGTCCCGACCTCCATGGATACGTGTCCCCATAATCCTTGGCCATAACTCCATCATCTGTAGAGAGTGTGGGCTGGGGAGATTCCAAGTTCCATTCCTAATAAAATGGGACACCATCGTGTCCTTGGGCATACCAACATCATAGTGCAACCTTTCTCCCCAATCCTCACATAAGAATGTCTTCCCACACCAAAGGTCCGCGAAAAACCAGATGTTGCTGCCATCTCCTACTTGAAATCAGATGTGCTCTTGTGCTATGTCACACACTTTCAGTATTCCCCTGCTCGCCCATGAGCAGCCCGAAGGCAGGCATGCGAACAAAATTGCACGATTGTTTAGGTACTTGCGTCTCATGCACTTTACCCACAGTGAATCATCATGTGCCACAACAAACCATAGGAGCCGTAATAGCTTAGTATCATTCCAATCGACCAATCTTCGCAAACCCAAGCCACCCTCACTCTTTGGCACGCAAATATCCTTCCATGAAACAACCACCCATTTCTTTTGTCCTCTCAAGACAAATTGGACCATGAGACTCCATTTCCTTTAGCACCGATCTAGGAAGAAGAAAAGTCGACGTCCAGTAGATGCCAAATGACACCAAGACACTCTTTGTACTAGCTCCACCCAGCCCGCCATGGATAACAAACTCCATTTCCAGGAGCTATGTTTGGCCTTTATCTTAGCTACCAGCCCCACACAATGTTGCTTCCCAAGTCGGGACGTAAATAGCAGCAACCCTAGGTATGTGACCGGAAAGTCCACTCTTTCCATTCCCAAATGTGTGTATATCCACCGGTCATGCACCACATCTCTTACCAAGAAGACTTGACTCTTCGAAGTATTTAAGTGTAGCCCGGAACAAGCGGAGAACTCAGCCAATATCTCCTTTATCACTCTAGCATTTGCCTTTGTAACCGTAGCAAAGAGCATAACATCATCAGCAAACAAAAGATGTGACATCGTGGTGCCCCCCCACATCACCGTTTCCAGCCTTCCACTGTCAAACCGCCTCCTTTATCATTAAGCTAAGAACCTCCATGCAAAGTATACAGAGGTAGGGAGCCATTGGATCATCTTCCCATAGGCCATTTGCAGCCTTGAAGGGCAGGGAGTTTGCTCCATTCAGCGTGATGACAAACGAGGCTCGCAGACACGTCGTAATAAGCCATTGCCAATGGCCCGGGAAACCAAAACATTGCAGCACCTCTAACAGGAATCTCCAAGAGACCGAATAATATGCTTTCCAGAGGTCTAGCTTCAAACACATCTTTGCGAGGCCTCGTTCAACATGCATGTTGTGGCAGATTTCGTGTGTTAGCAAGAGATTATCACCTATCTTTCTTCCTCGAATAAATGCACTTTGCACCTCGCCCACTAGCCTAGGTAGGTGATTGATCGTTTTATATTAACCGCAAGTGCACAGCCGTGTTGAAGCGGTGGCAAATACGGGCCGTCCATTGGGAGGTGTGTCGACGATTGGTTTATTCGAAGGCGAGAGGTAAAAAGAAGGAGAGAAAGGTTGGTTACACTAAACTACACTAAGATGCAAAATGGAAGTGAAGATAAGCAATAAAACTAAGCCCCATAGGGGTTAGAGAAATAATGTGAATATGAAGATGTGTGTGTGTGTGTTCAATTAAGCTCCTTACAACATGTAGTGCATGAAATCATAAAACTACATCCAACTTTGCCTCCACATGAATTAAGATAAGACTACATCATTAAAACATACAAGACAATAATTGGAATGAAGCTAAATGAACTCAAGTATAAAGACTAGACCCTACTATGCCTCCACATGAATTAAGATAAAACTACATCATTAAAACATACAAGACATTAGCTAAGGTAAAGGCAACAAGAGCACATACACTACAAATTGTGTTTCCAACATTAACTTCATCCATATCCTAACCTTATCATTCCCCATAAAATAGGTCCACTAATCAAAGCATAAGCTAAGCTTCATTCAAGAGCATTAGCATATCAAAGATAAGAGTGAAAACCCATTAGATGGTTATGGAAATCATATAAAGCTCAAGGGATAAAGATAATACACACTTAATACACTACATGATTATATCACATATTTCTCCACCCCCCAAATGGGGATGGAACTACTCACACATATTTAAACTAACTACTTTAACAAAATGAAGCATTCTACTGAAATAAAACTACACTAATCAAGCAAGAAATAAAGAAGCATAAAAGGAAAGGAAAGACTAAACAAACATGCACAAATTAAAAGACAAGATTAAAAGAAACTAGAAGAATTATTTTATTAACAATGACTCACATTGAAGGTAGCATTCTTCTCCACCTTGAGTTTTTGCTTGAAGGCTCACTCCTTAGTAGAGAGAATGCCACCAAGCAATGGGTAATTACAATGGAAGGTGAAGAGTTCTATTTATAAGCATGGAAAAAGCTAATCCGAGACAATCCCCCGATGTGGGACTAAACCAATACCAAAAATAGCCTAAACACAAGATAATACAAGTCCAGGAGAAAGTTTAGCGGATCTGGGGCCATATGGACCGCCAATTAGCGGCCAAGACCGCTAATTGGCGGTCTATAAACTTCAGATCGCGTTTCTTTTGGTTGTGGGCTTTGCTTGATGGATTTGTTGGTCTTGGATGCATCTATTTGGTTTGTTGGAGCTCCGACCCGAATCGAATTGACAAAATACTCCCCATGAAGGTGTGGAGTTTCCTGTTTTTGCACTTAGGTCCTTCTGTCTTACGTTCAGGTCCTTCTCCCTTGCATCTTGGTCCTCAGGTCTCACAATTAAGTCTTTTTTCCTGCTTTTGGGTCCTTTCATGGCTCTTCTCTTCAAACCTCTTTATTGCTGAAAACTAAACATAAAACTCGTCACGTAGCATTGCTTAGGTGTAAGATAATGGATATAAGATACAAATATGAGCATGAAATGATGTCAATCAGTAGGATTTGCTTCAATCTATTTGCCAACGCCTTCAAAATATAACGGTATGTCATATTGCACGGGGAGATAGGCCGGTAGTCATCGACCATGGATGGTGTAGTCTTCTTTGGGATCAGCGTGATTGATGTGTAATTCACCTCAGCCAGAAGCTTCACATTTTGCATAAAGTCATCAATTGCCTTGAACATGTCCTTATTGATCACCACCCATGCAGCCTTGAAGAATTTCGCATTAAGCCCATCAGGCTCGGGTGCCTTGTCCACGTTTGAGTGCAGCACCACCTCCTCAAGCTCCTACATCTCAAACGGCCTAACAAGGCTAGTTGCCTCATCAGAAGTCAGGTGTGGGAAGTGGATAGCTAAGGGTGTCAGGGTAACCTGAAAAGCATTAGCAAACAAGTTAGAAAAACGACATCGGAACGCCTCACGTATGTGGCTCTCCTCCTCCACAATCTCTCAATTTTCGCTCACTAGCCTCACATTGTTGGTGGCTCTCCTCACTCTCAAGAAAGCATGGAAGAATCTAGTATTTCGATCACCATACCGTAACCAGCGCACCCTTGATTTCTTTCTCAACAGTGACTCCACTCTCGACAAGGCCAACTACAACTCATGTTTGCACGTCGCCTCCATTCTATGAAGGGAGGAATCCCCTGGGGAAGCCTGTCGTAATAGCCTCACTTGTTCCAGCCGAAGCTGGGCTTCTCCCACCTTGTCTTCGACACGTCCACAGGTTTCCTTACTCTAAATTTTGAGCGCCAATTTTACCTTGTGGAGCTTGGCCACCACCCGATACATAGGCTTCCCATCAAAAAAGGTCGCCCACACCTTGCGAACCACCTCCGTGAAGCCTACATGTTCTTCCCAAAAATTTGCAAATCTAAACATTCATTTCTTTCGTGAATCCTACTTTGTTGTACTCAATTTAAACGAAGCGTGATCACTGAGGTCCTTTCCACCCACAACATAGAAGTACTCCGGATAGGTATCAAGCCAAGAAAGGGACATAAACAATCTATTAATGCAGACGTCAATGCATGCGTCCCCTTGGAAAGAGTTGGACCATGTAAACTCGCTCCCCGCATATGGTACTTCGTCCAATTGTAATGTATCAATTCAAGCATTGAACTCCTCCATCCCTGTCCAATTAAACCCCGAACCCCCACTCATTTCATGGCACCTCCGATTGTAATTGAAATCTCCACATACCAGCCATGAAGTGGACCCAAGTGGCACTGCACTGCCAAGATCTGCCCACAAGCTACGCCGCTCGACATGGCCATTTGCTGTAGGATTTCATGTTTAATTACACATATATATTTTTGGAATTTTTATGCGTAATAAGGATCTATTACAATTTTCTATGATTTATTTCATGCATGCATTGGTTTGTTTCAATAACTAGTTTTAAATTTTTTATTAAAACAAATATGGGACTCCGAAATTCATACCTAGAAGTTCTCTAAAACTTCTTGAAGATTCGGAGACGTTGGGGATGCTTGTTGCTGCGCCGGATGCCTCCGAGATTTCACCAAACTCTAAACAAGATTGGAGAGAGAAGAGCTAGCCTCTCAATCTCCAATAGGGTTTAGAATCTAATTACTAACCCCTCTTTAGTTCCCTTGAGAAGATGATCTCTTAAAAACTAAAACTAAACTTAAGAATTAAGGGAATTTCGTGGACAATTATGGAGAGAGTTTTTGCATGAGAAAAACAATGAATTAATTAAGGAGGTAATGAGATAAACTTGTATTTATAAGTTCTCTCCAAATTACCTATTCATGTGCAACCTCTTGCCCATGATTTCATGCAAACTTCCATCTAACCATCCATTATTTACTAATAAATATTTTTAGCCACGAATTAAATCAATTATGGACCAATTCCATGCATGATCTAATTAATTCTTAAATTAATTATGCATTAACCGTCTGGACCGGTCGACTATTTGGAGGTTCGGTCGACCGCTCGAACCAGGTTTCGGTCGACCGTTCAATAACTCGGTCGACCATTCGTAACAGGAATTATTCCATCGCAATGTTCGGTCGACCGACCGATTACATTCGGTCGACCGTTCGAACAGATGAAAATTCCCTGCTATCGGTCGAGACACATCCGGTCGACCGTGCCCGATCGGTCGACCGTTTACAGCTAACCGGTCGACCGTTTGAGCACTGTTCTGCAGACTTGTCAAATTTCGGTTTAACCCCTACAAAATTTGACATTTCAGGATTAGTAGTAAATTCACAACTTATGTAACATATTATCCTATGCAATGATCAATCATTATACCCCATAATATTTACATCACATATGAATTTAATTTAGATTCTGATTATGTTATTAATCACAACATAATTTCGATTTTGCTTGTTCACCCCATGTGTCATTTTTTTTTCATGAAACCCGACACATCTTATGAACTCAAAATCCCCATTTCTTGTTTCCCAGTTTTGTGGTGTGACCTATGGGAGGATCTAAACTAAGTTGGCAGTGATATTAAGAGCTTAATATCACAAGCTATAAACGGTATCTAGCTACACATTATAGCTCCCAATTAGTTAGATGTCTTAACTCCACTTGAACCAAAACCCAATCCATTTAGTGATGGAGTGCATCACTTGTGTCCGTCCCTGGCCTCATGATATTAAGAATACACACAAAGTAGTATTGTGTCATCTTTTTATTAGTATTCATTTCTTGATCTCTTTAAGCTAGTTATAAATATGTGACTTAACTCAAATCACATTGTGCACATTATAACTTTGCTTTATCAAGGGGTCCACTAATATCATCACTCAATTAAGAGGGGCAATGATAATCTTTTGACTAACTATCTTCTCCAACGAAAGTTATACTTAACCAACTAATGCCTTTACACTACACTCATCGATAGCTTAAGACACTAGTCCAATTAAGAACTCCTTAAGCGATCGGATATAAGTCTCATATCAAAGGACCAAGGACACAGTAAAATATTAAGGACACAGAAACACATTCCTATAATATTTTACTTGTTAGGTCAATTCGGTATACAAAAGTACTATTTTACTCTTTTGTGTACCCGTGTTGTCACTCACTTGTAGAGCTACAATGATCTATGAGCAACACGACAATGTTTACTCGGTAATTGATGTCCCATGTTAATTACCATGATTGCGAATATCTTTTGTTTTATGTAAACCAATATCTTTTAGAGCTCTACGGTTGAGGACCAAGAGCCTCTTTGATTGATCGTTTTATATTTAACCGCAAGTGCACGACCGCGTTGAAGCGGTGGCAAATACGGGTCGTCTACTGGGAGGTGTGTCGACACTTGGTTTGTGCGAAGGCGAGAGGTAAAGAAAGGGAAGAAAGGTTGGTTACACTAAACTACACTACAAAGCTGAAATGAGATGGAGAAGAAACGATAAACTAAACCGCAAAGGGGGTAGAGAAATAATGTGAACAAAAAGAAGTGTATGTGTGTGTGTGTTCATTAAGCTCTTCACAACATGTAGTGCATGAAATCATAAAACTACATCCAACTTTCCCTCCACATGAATTAAGATTTCACTACATCATTAAAACATACAAGACAATAGTTGGAATGAAGCTACATGAACTCAAGTATAAAGACTAGACCCTACTATGCCTCCACATGAATTAAGATAAGACTACATCATTAAAACATACAAGACATTAGCTAAGGTAAAGGCAAGAAGAGCTCATACACTACAACTTGTGTTTCCAATATTAACTTCATCCATATCCTAACCTTATCAATCCCCATAAAATAGGTCCACTAATCAAAGCATAAGCTAAGCTTCATTCAAGAGCATTAGCATATCAAAGATAAGAGTGGAGACCCATTAGATGGTTATGGAAATCATATAAAGCTCAAGGGATAAAAATAACACACTTAATACACTACATGATTATATCACATATTTCTCCACCCCCCAAATGGGGATGGAACTACTCACTACTCATTACACTAACTATATTAGCAAAAGAAAGCATAATACTGAAATGAAAGTTATACTAATCAAGAAAGAAATATCAAAGAAGCATAAAATAAAACAAGAAACAAAGCTAACATATGAAAGGAAATTAAACTAAGAGAGAAACAACACAATTAAAGGAAAACTTCTATTATTAACTCACTCAATTACAAGTAGCTCTTCCTCCACTAGAGTTTTGCTTCAAGGCTGCACTCTTAGTAGGGAAGATGGCTACCAAAGAGAGAGATGGATACAATGGGAGGTGAAAAGTTCTATTTATAAGCATGGAAAAAGCTAATTCGGGACAATCCCCCGATGTGGGACTAAACCAACACCACAAATAGACTAAGAATACACTAAGACACATTCTCCACGAAACTTAGTGGATGCAGAGCAATATGGACGGCCAATTAGCGGTCTAAGACCGCCAATTGGCGGTCTATAAGTTCTGGATTCATCTGGGATTTGTTGTGGGCTTTGCTGGTGGTCTTTGTTGGTCCTGGATGCATCTACTTGGTTTGTTGGAGCTCCGACCCGAATCGAATTGCCAAAATACTCCCCATGATGGTGTGGAGTTTCCTGGTTTGCTCTTAGGTCCTTTGGTCTTACGATCAGGTCCTTCTCCCTTGCATCTTAGTCCCCAGGTCTCACAATTAAGTCCTTTTTCCTGCTTTTGGGTCCTTTCATGGCTCTTCTCTTCAAACCTCTTTATTCCTAAAAACTAAACATAAAACTCGTCACGTAGCATTACTTAGGTGTAAGATAATGGATATAAGATACAAATATAAGCATGAAATAATGTCAATCAAATACCCCCACACCAAAGTTTTTGCTAGTCCCGAGCAAAACAAAGAAAGAGAAAAGCAAACGAAAAACAAGAAATCCTAACTCTCTTTCATAGGAATCACGGTTGCACTTAGCACGTGCAACAAGTCGTTAAACCTCCTTGTTGCCAAGGAGGAGGAGTGTTGTCTCCTGAGGGTTTTCAGCGGATACACCCACAAAATTCGAACAAGATGCATTATTCAATCTAGACACTCGACTCGTTGGACATATGTTGTCGATCATTGGACGCGGTAATCCTACGGGCCGACTCTATATGGGTAATCAGTCCACACACCTAACTTAATGAACCATTCGTGTTAGTTAAATAAGGAATTAAGTGAAAGACATGGACAACCTCAAGATCCTCAAGTGATACAAAGTGTAAGGTCCATTAAGGTTCTTATTTGCATTACCATTTTTTTTCTTTTTGTTTCTTTTCACATTTTTTTTTCTTTTTATTAGTTGGAGCTTCATTCTCCCAAGGTCAGGTTTCGTGCATCATTGCCCATGAGGACTTACACTATCACGTACACCTTTCCCCAAATCTCCACATAGGGCAATCCCTACCACCCGTGTAACGGGAGTTCGGTCGGCGCATCCCAAGTCAGATGACTCGAAAGCACCAGGCACAAAGTCCCCTCAGACCTACTTTCCCGAGTGATAGGAGCCGTGCGAGAAGAGAGAACATCTACTCACTTATTTCTTATCTAGACATGAACAAAAAACCCTACACTAATGTCTCACAACAGGATTTAGAGGGTCCTTGACTACAACAAATTTCCTTAAGTTAACAGACACGAATTATTGACTCACTAGGTTCAGGGTGGACTTCTTTGAATGTTTGAGCACTGAAACCCTATGATTACTCACCCCCAAAGGAAAACTGGGGTGCATCCTAACGACTCGATAAATCCTAAAGCCACGTACTAGATATCCTAATACATCAAGTTCAAGACAATTTTGGGAGCTTTCTTTTTACTTTGCCTCTCAACGGTTTTGCACATGCTAAACACACGCAAAACCCACAAAACATTTTCTTTCGCAAACACATGAAGATTTTGAAAGAAATGTGAAAATTTTGAAGCACTAGGCAAGCAAAAGAAGACAAGTCACCCAAGGATCATGGCAAGCAGATATATCGATATTAAATGCAGCACACTAACATGACCCTAACAATGCAAACAAAAGAAAACAAAATCGAAAGAAAAAACTCGACTATGTACACACGTAAAACACCCCCCACACCTAGTTCATGCATTGTCCTCAATGAATGTGAGCAAAAGACTACATGGATTTATGCATGAAAAATGAAAGATCTCACCAACATGAAGCGCAAAAAAGGAAGTTCGTGGTTATGTTGATGGACACAACCCAAATTCTCCCCAAAACCTGTGAGATACTTAAAAAGGGAGACCAAATACGTGAAAGAAAGGGGGCCCAAATACTCAAGGGTTGGAGCCCACAACAATCAATGCTCACTAAAGGAGTCTTTTTGTGTTTTTTTTGGTACAACAAATGGGCTCCCATCTTCATATGTCAAGGGACATCAAATGGGAACCCACCATCTCTCGAGCCAGAAATGCGCATGCATGGGCTCGCAACATAAACAACAGAATTTCTCGACCACCTGACACCCTTATAAGCATTGTGGTCGGTTGATGCCTCTTTAGAGTTAGAAAAAGGGGAGGCATGAACGAGAGGTGAACCTCTATCAGGTATAAGGCTATCAGGTGGTTGAATCTTAACCTACATGGGGTCCTCAGCAGATACAAAATGAAGAGCATGTGGCCGAGAGGCCATAAAAATAGTATCTTGTGGCTCAAAAGGCACGTGCTCAAAAGGATGTGGCTCAATGGCCACGTGGTCAAAAAGAAGTGGCCCAAGGGCCACATGATCAGAAGAATGTGGCTCAAGGGCCACTTCATTAGAAGAATGTGGCTCAAGGGCCACTTCATTAGAAGAATGTGGCTCAAGGGCCACGTGATCAAAACATAAGGCACCTTCTTGTGCCAGCCCAGGTGAAACATCTTCACCACCTTCAGGATCTTCATCGAACAATTCTCTGAAGTACTTGAAGGTGCCCTCAACTTCAATCTCATCCAAGCCCTGGATAAGGTTGACCTCAACAGGGTCATTGAAGGCACCTGGCTTCTTGCCAATGGTGAAGATGTTGAAATCAGCGCATTGACTACCATAAGTCAAGCGCATCAGACCATTGCGACAATTGACCAAGGCATTGGAAGTCGCAAGAAATGGTCGCCCCAGAATGACAGGAATTTGTCCAAGTGGGTTTGGCACAGGTTTAGTATCCAAGACAAAGAAGTCGACTAGATAAATGAACTCTCCCACTTTGATCAGCACATCTTCCACCACACCCCTCGGTTTCTTCATAGACCTATCAGCCAATTGAAGAGTGGTCTTTGTTTGTTTGAGGTCTCCAAGACCGAGGTGGATGTAGACAGAATATGGCAGAAGATTAACAGATGCACCAAGGTCCAATAAGGCTCGATGTATGGACACATCCCCAATCACACAAGAGATAGTAGGACAACCAGGGTCCTTGCACTTGACTTGCATGGGTTGTGCCAACAAAGAACTCACGTTAGCCGCAAGAAATGCTTTCTTTGGAACATGAGTTTTTCTCTTCTTGGTGCATAAGTCCTTGAGAACCTTGGCATAAGGTGGCATTTGCTGAATCACCTCCAAAAGAGGGATATTCACCTTAACCTGCCAAAACATCTCAAGCATCTTGTCATGCTGATCAGAGGTTTTCTTTTTAAGGCACTCAGGGAATGGCGCCTTCGTGGCATAATGGTGCGAAGGAACCTCAGAATCCTGGTCCAAAGAAGCATGAGTGGGGACCTCAGAATCTGGTTCCTTCGACACAAGAGGAGACAAGGGGACCTCAGGGTTCGGCCCCTTTGTCGAAGGAAAAGTAGAAAGAACCTCAGAATCTGGCTCCTTCCTGGAAGTATTTGTGAAGGGAGCCTCAGGATCCGGCTCCCTCAGAGATGGTGACGACAAGGAAGGCACCCCAATGTGGTTGTCCACCTCCTTACCAGACCTCAAAGTATGAATCACATTAATATGATGGGTCGGTTCAGAGGTAGCATGAGGTAAAGGTGTCCTTCCTTGCGAATGGGTACCCCGAGGATTCACCTCGGGTTGACTCGGGAACTGACCCTTCTCGCGTTCATGGAGTTGATGAGCCACATGCATTGGTGTCTACCTAAACGTGAGGAGAATAGAGTTTCACCACTTCCTTGCTGACTCCTTCAATTTGGACATCGATGGAGAATGGGTAATCAAACTCTCTATCCACCTCCACACAAACCCTCACATAAGCTAACCACCTCCCCACTGTCGTGTTGTCATCCATGTATAATAGCCTCCCTAGGACGCTAGTAATCGTGCTCAGATTTCCGGCCCACCGAAACCTCTGATCCAAGTCAGGGAAGAGAACCCAAATGGGGACAAAATTAATGTCCGCCTTACGCATCACCGTCTCTGGTGTCCAGCTTTGCACCACCAAAGGCGACCCCTTCACAAACCACAGCCCATTCTGTAGTACATGCGTCTTGTCCTCCTCCAAGTTGCACCGAAATAGGAGGAAGCCCCATTGTCGGCGAATGACCTCAACACCTCCAGCAATGCCCCACAACTTCGGTAAGTGTTTTTCAAGTGTTGGGAGATGAGGTCTAAAATCCACAAAATAACCCACCAACACTTTATCCAACCTATTCAAAGCATCGGACACTTGCTGCCTAGAAGACACTACCACTTTCACTCCATCTTTTGTTGTCGGTTCCACAAACTCCAAAGCCGTGGATTCCCTTGGTCCAGAAGTAAATAAATCAGACCACTTCCTTGCCTTGGGTACCTCCCCTTCCAGAAGTGGGTCACGAGGAACCCCCTCTACAAATGCACTATCTTGACATGGTTTGGCCAATTGTAAGGGCTTTAGAATCCCAATCTCTCAAACTGGTGATGTATCATCGATTGAGCGCTTGTCGCACTCCATTTTGAGTAGAAAATGAGTAGATTAGATGGAAAATCAGTAGGGATAACCAAGGAAACCTTGAGAAACCCCCATGCTTCCCCCTCCTCTCTCCCTCCTACTCCTTTATCTCTCTCTTTCTTTCTCCTTCTTTGTTCTTCTTCTTGTTCCAACACCTTTCTCCCTCACTCCCTCTTTGCTTCTAGAGGAGAAAGTGGTTGCTGGAGGTAGGGGGTGCTGATTAGTAGCATATCATACGTCGCATTTATGTTATATATCCTTTATTTTACCCAAAAATTATGCTACTCGAGTGTTTGTCGTAGTGTTTCAGGTGATAGGTAAAAAAGAAGAGAAAGGGAGCAAAAAGGATCTGAATGCAACAAGAATGGACAAATTGAAGACTTCTAGACCTATTTGTAAAGCACAAGGACTGGATCACAAATCCGGAAGGACCCAAGTGGATCTGCGGAGGAACCTGATTTTGAAGTGCAAAATATTATGACACGTGACTCGAACTAGATCAGTATTTCACCAATTAAAACCAAATCGGTTCGAGATAGTGGACTAGACCCGACGTGCCAAACAAAGAAATTTAGCAACTGTTGAAATTTCAACCAGATCCGCCACTGGCGGATCAACCTGGTCATTTGGGTCTCAAAATATAGCCACGGGTCGGGTTTTGGGTTAGAGCAATGCAAGACCATCATATTTATTTAGAGTCGTCCGATTACACCAAGATTAATCCTAATCATGTATTACTCTATAAATACCATTGCAATCCCTCCTCTCTTGCTCTTCTTCTTCCTTCCTTCTTTAGTTAGGTTTATTTCTCTCATTAGTGTAAAGGGAGGAAAATAGGAAGCCTTGTAATCTTTTCATTTCAAGTTAGTTGAATTCTTGTTCTTTACTTTGATGTTTTCTATTTGATGCAATTTCCTTCAAGTTTGTTGTTTTCCCAATCTAGTTATTTGAATTTTCCGTTACGGTTTTGGGTTGTTTTTAAGCTTTCTTTAGTTTAGAGATTAGTAGGGAGTAGTCCATCCCTATTGGCAGGTGGAGAAGGTGATGTGATTATGTGATGTATTAGATGTGTGTGTTAATCCTAACCATTGAACCTCACATGATTTCCATAACCATCTAATGGGATTTCACTCTTATCTTTGATGTGCTATTGCTCTTAAGTGATGCTTAGCACATGCTTAGATTAGTTGTCCTATTTTATGGGCAATTATGAGGTGAGGATAATGATGGAGTGGAAGAAGGAAACATGGCATGTGGGATCATATGCTCTTGTTGGCCTCTCCTTAATTAATGTCTTTGTATGTTTTAATGATCGTGTTCAATCTTATTTCATGTGGAGACATAGTGGGGTTTGGTCATTATGCATGAGCTCTTTTTAGCCTCATTTCAATTAGTGTCTTGTATGTTTTAATGATAATGTTTTATCTTATTTCACGTGAGGCAAAGTTGGATTTGGTTTTATGGATTTCATGTATTACATGTTGTGATGAGCACAATAAACACTCACACGTACACATATTTTCATTTCCATGTTCTTTCTCTACCCCGTACGGGGTTTAGTTTTATTGTTTGTTTTTTTGATTTCATACGCATTGTAGTGTAATTCCAACCTCATTTCTCTCTTCTATTCCCACTCGAGTATGGTGGATTTCGACTCACATGCGCTCCCTATGAACTCGATCCTTACTTCCCACTGCTTCATCGCAACCGTGCACTTACGGTATTATAACTGAATCAATCGAGTTTTTCACACTGTTGTAGGGGAGTGCCATTTTTGTAGTCAAGTTCACCATTTAGGTGGGGTTTTTCTTTTGTTTTAACGTTTTGTTTTCACTTTTGGTTACAGGAAGGGGAAACAAGTGCACAGGGCGACCTAATGAAGCAAAGGAGAGTGCTGGTGAAGTTTGGGGACCAAAATCCCTAGGAAAGTTGCCAGTAGCGGATTAGTATCCGCCACTGGTGGATTTGGTGAGCCAATTTCAAGTTCTATTTCTACAGTAGCTTCTTGTGTTGTTTTGTAGTTGTTTCCTTCGACTGTTTATGCCATGCATGCTCTGTTTAAGTGTCAGAAATTAATTTGGCTTGCATGACCCCTTCTTAAGACAACTTGGACCTTAAAACTCAAAGCAAAAGATTTGATCAATTGCCATCTAGGTCGTTCATCATCTGTAGACCTTGCACGCATATTGTCTTTCTTTTGCTTTAATTTCTTGTTGTCAATTGCTGGCGTGAGGTACGTGAACCCATTCTCTCATTCATGAATGGCTAATGTTTGCATTAGTTAGTAAAGTGCATCAAGACAAGAGGGAGGTGAGCATTTGATTGGAGAGCTTGATTGCTAGTTTTGGAATCAAGCTAGTCTAATAGGGATTGTCCCATATATGATAAGGTGGTGGCTTTCGTCAACCTTTCCTTAGCCCTCAAAATCACTCATGATCAAAAATCCTAAATCTAAAATCAAGTAGATATTGGCCACTACGACTCGGGCGCATTACGAGAGTGGTTCGGTCGCGACCATCATAGCCTGATCGACATCGCCCCGTTTGTCGAGAACATGAAAAACGAGATCTCCATATCTTGGATCACTTGTTGGGCTCTATGGTCTTCTCCGTAGGCAGGTAAGGCGTGTTGAGGCCGCGTGACCTGGTGGTTAGGCGTCGTCTAGCTTAAGGACCCATAGCCAGCCTAAGCTTGTGTGAGTCGTGTTTGCTAGACTAGGTGTTTACCCTCACTCACTACCCATGCTAGATCTAGGGATTCTTCCCTTCTCACTTGAGTCTTCTTCTCCTCTATTTTCTTCGATTAGTCTCCTCCTCTTATTACAACTTTTGTTGTGTGTTGTTCTTTGAGTTGAGCCGAGCATTTTATGCGACGTTGGGCTCATTCTGGTGAGAGCACTCGACTGGAGATAGTGCATTTTTCTTCTAAGATGGACGGTCCAGGTGACCCATCTCCACCTCCAGCTCCTTTGGAGCACGAGGCTGAGCCATCTCATGGAGGTGGGGGATATCAGGTTCCACATATGGATTACCTCTGTCCTCTCCCACCACCACGTAGACCTCCTTCTCCTCCGACTCGAGAGGTAGAGGGATTCGGTCAGGATCGAGTTCTGGGAGCACCACCACCTTTAGCTTGACGAGATAGACCAATGACTCTGTGGGAGCGGACTCATCCTGTTCAGGTCGTGCACTCTTATACCATAGTTCTCCCACCTGCTCGCGGGAACAACTATGATTTGAAACCTCAATATGTGAGCATGCTTCCTACCTTCACTACTAATAAGAAGGATATGTATATCTTTATACGTGAATTCGAGGAGGTATGCTCTATTTTCAAGCTTCAACAGCTTGACGGGGATTTCGTCTGGTTAAGGATGATTTCTTTCGCGTAGAAGGATAAGACAAAGAAATGGATGTAGAACCTCCCACAAACTCGATTTGGTCTTGGGATGAATTCATGACCGTTTTCTTGAAGATATTCTTCCCCAATGGAAGACTCAACAAATACGGCACCAGATAAATCAAATGTATCAAACTGAGACTAAATCGTTTCACGCTTTCTTTAAGAGGTTCAAAGATCTTCTCCTGAAGTGCCCTCATCATGGAATTGAGTTGTGGCAGTTGTGCTAGATTGTTTCTGAGGGCCTCATCTATAACACTCGCACATTGTCGGAGTCGATGTGTCATACATTCATCCTAAACAAGCAAGCATACATTCATGTTTTATCAACACATTGTAAATAAAACATTCATTCCATTCTCATTTGCATGTATGAACATCTACTCCACCCCCAAAGGGGATGGAACTACTCACTACACATTAGACTAATGATTAAACTAAGCAAGGAAAGCATATTAACTAAGCTACTAAAACTAATGAAATAAATTAACAAAGAAAAACAAGCAACATGAAACAAACAACATAATAAAGAAACTTTTATTAAAATAACTCACAATTCAAGTAGCATCCTCCTACTTTAGTGTGTGCTTCAAGGCTTCACTTCTAGTAGCAAGAATAGCCACTCAAAATGTGAAGTGATTACAATAGAAGGTGAAGAGTTCTATTTATAGCCAAAGAAAAAGGCAATCCGGGACAATCCCCCAATGTGGGACTAAACAAATATCAGTAATAGAATAAACATCCTCTAATACATGTGCTAGCGAAGTTTGAGCGGATCCAGACCGCCAATTGGCGGTCCATAAAGTCTGGATCCGGCTGGAATTTATTCTGAGCTTTTTTGGATTTCTTTTTCGGTCTTTGATGCATCTACTTTGTTTATTGGAGCTCCGACCCGAATATAATTGTCAAAATACTCCCCAAGATGGTGTGGAGTTTTCTGTTTTGCTCTTTGGTCCTTCGGTCATGCGTTCAGGTCCTTCTCCCTTGCATCTTAGTCCCCAGGTATCACAATTCAGTCCTTTTTCCCTGCTTTTGGGTCCTTTTATGCTTCATCTCTTCAAACCTATTTATTTCTGAAATTCAAACATAAAACTCGTCACGTAGCAATGTTTAGGTGAAAGATAATGGATATAAGATGCAAATGTAAGCATAAAATGATGTCAATCAGTGCTTACACTCCAAGTGATACTAAGCATGCAAATGTGATGTATCAACAACGGTCCCGTAATGACCCCTGCAATCACTCCTACAACCCAAGATGACGAAACCACCCTAATTTCTCTTGGGGCCCATGGTCAGAGCTCGCACGCTCAACCTCAACCCCCACCTTATCACCTTTCACACTCATCGGCAACCTACCAACCTCCACATCAAATGTCTCAGACTCATACTCACCAACCTCCTCAGGCCTCACCATCGTGTTATTCTAACCAAACTCCACTTCCCCAGTGGGTTGACCCAAAGGACCCCTCTCTTGATCAAACCCTTCATACATTCATGCAGAGCATGCAATATTTGTTCAAAGCTTTGGAAATTCAAGTAAGCCAGTTGGCTCACCAACTCCATGAAAGTGAGAAGGGTCAGTTACCGAGTCAACCTGTGGTAAATCTCACGGTCAACCTGCCCCGGCTAGGCAGAATGTGCACAATGTTGAAGATGACCCTTCCTAACATGCAAATGTTGTCCATATATTAAAATCGGGAAGGGTTGTAGACAACAATGTGGAAATGCCTGAATCCAACCCTGTTTGTGACTCTTCCGAGGAAGGTCATGAGTCTTGCAAGGAACCCATTCTTCATACTCCTCGAGATATTTATGTCCCCAAGGCACCATTACCTCATTGGTTGACTAAAAACACAATGAGCATTGGGACAAAATTATTGAGGTACTTGGGCAAGTAAAGGTGAACATTCTATTGTTGGATGTTGTTCAACAAATGCCACTGTATGCCAAGTTCCTTAAGGATCTATGCACCATTAAGAGGAGAACAAATGTTCCAAAAAAGGCATTTCTGGACGCCAATGTGAGTTCAATATTGAAACAACCCATGCAAGTCAAATACAAGGACGCAGGTTGTCCAATTGTTTCTTGTATGATTGGTAACGTGGCAATCCCTCAAGCTCTATTGGATCTGGGAGAATTTGTGAACCTCCTGACTTACTCTGTCTATGTCAACCTCGAAATAAGCAATCTTAAGGCAACGAGGACTACCCTCGAGTTGACTGACAGATCTATCAAGATTCCATGAGGAAGTGTGGATGATGTCCTTATTAAAGAGGGTGAGTTTGTATTCCCAGTTGATTTCATCATCTTGGATATTGAACCTGTGTCCAACCTACGAGGACGAATTCTAGTGATCCTTGGGAGGCCAAGTCTTGCAACATCTAATGCTTTGATCAATTGTTGCAATGACTTGATGATGATATCTTTTGGAAACCTCACGGTGGATTTCAACATCTTTAATCTTGGTAAGCAACCTGGGCTCTTTGACGATCCTGTCAGAGACAATTTCATTCAGGACGTGGAGAAGCTTGAGTCAATGGGCATGTTCGAATCACATTGACATACCATTGAGATTCTGAATGACCAGGTTGCAATTGAAGATGATTTAGAGGAATCCTCCTGCGAACTTCTGGATGACGAGGCACATTTGGGGGCTTGCTCTTCTTACCCTATGGCCCTTAAGCCACTTGAAAGTAACTTTGAATCTAACAAGGAATCACCTCTGGTCGAGCTTAAACCACTCCCTGATAAGCTCAACTATATCTTTTTAGGTGATAATAAGACCTTACCACTCATTATTGCTTTTGATTGCAAAAGATCAAGAGTCTACCCTTAAAAAATAGCTCTTGGAAAACAAAGAGGCTATCGGGTGGTCCTTCAAGGACATCAATGGAATAAGCCCTAGTATTGTCCCGCATCGGATCCACATGGAAAAGAATTCTAGCCCTCGCCGGGTCCTACAACAAAGATTGAATCCTGTGCTGAAAGAAGCCAACCAAAAGGAGCTTCTTAAGTGCTTGGATCATGGTATAATATACCATATTTCTGATAGTTCGTGGGTGAGTCCTGTCCATGTTGTTCCCAAGATGTCAGGCATGATGGTTGTTGAGAATGAGCGTAATTAGCTTATACCAACATGCCTGCAAACTGGCTTGCGAGTTTGCGTTGATTATCGCAAGCTCATTACGGCAACGTGGAAAGATCATTTGTCGTTGACATTCGTTGATTAGATGTTGTAAAAGTTAGCTAGACATGAGTATTATTGTTTTCTTGAGGGATACTCCAGCTACAACCAAATTCCGATCGCCCCCGAGGACCAAGAGAAAATCACATTTACATGTCACTTTCGTACGTTTGCTTATCGTCGCATGCCCTACGTTTATGTTACGCGCCGACAATGTTTCAAAGGTGTACAATTAGTATCTTCTCTGATTTGGGGGAGCATTTCCTTGAGATTTTCATGGACGACTTCTTCATATTTGGTGCTTCCTTTCATGAGTACCTTCATCACTTGAGACTTGTCCTCAAGCGATGCCATGAGAAGAAGAACCTCCTTAATTGGCTAAGTATGCCAATTTTGAGTTCACACCGGATTGCCACTATGCTTTTCTAACCTTGAAGAAAAAGCTAAACTTCGGCTCCTATAATTAAGGCACGGGTGAGGACTGAACCCTTCGAGTTGATGAGTGATGCATCAGACTTTGTTGTGGGAGCTGTGCTTGGGCAACGATTGGATAAATTGTCTCATGTGATCTACTATGCCAGTAAAACACTCAATGATGCCCAATTGAACTACACGGTCACAGAGAAAGAATTCTTAGCGATCATATTCCCTTTGGAGAAATTATGATTGTACTTGATTGTCTACTCTGATCGCACAGCCATCAAGCACCTCATAGAAAGAAAGATGCCAAAGCTCGACTATTGAGATGGATATTGTTGTTACAAAAATTTTACCGCGAGATTCGAGACAAAAAGGGTGTGAAAACGTTGTAGCGGACCAGCGATCTCCTCTTGAGACGACCAACCCACAGGACCAAATTATTAATGACAAATTTCCTGACGAGCAATTGTTCACGATCGAAGATAACCTCTGGTTTGCTAACATCGTAAACTACATCGTGACAAAGAAACTTCATGTGGGGTGGTCAAAATCTGACCAAACCAAATTTACATCCTATGTCTGATTCTTTCAATAGGACGACCTTTATCTATTTAAGTACTACTCTGACCAAATTTCCAAAGTGTACTCCAATTTTTCCACTTGGAGGCATTTGGAGGAAACTTTAGAGCAAAGAAAACTGCCGCCATGGTTCTCCAATCTGGAATTTTTTTTGGCTTCACTTTTCGAAGATGATTACAATTTTTGTAAGCAATGTGATAGGTGTGAGTGCCTTAGCAAAAAAGGTTGGCGAGATATGATGCTTTGTAAAATATCCTTGTCATCGACATCTTCAATGTGTGGGTCATCGACTTTATGGGTCATTTCCCGAATTCATTCGGAAATGTTTACATTCTTGTGGTCGTTGACTATGTGTCTAAGTGGGTAGAGGTTATCCCCACAAAAACCAATGACAACAAGGTGGTCATCAAATTCTTAAAGGACATTTTTGTGCGATTTGATATGCCTCGTACCACAATCAACGACAGGGGTACCCACTCCTGCAATCACTCTTTCAAAATGCTTATGATGAAGTATTCAATCACCCACAAGCTTGTGAACCCATATCATCCACAAACTAGTGGGCAGGTTGAAGTTACTAACCATCAATCAAAGCAAATCCTTGAAAAGATGGTTAATTCCTCGCAGAAGGATTGGTTGACCAAGCTGAATGACGTGTTGTGGGCTTTCCACACCATGTATAAGACCAATTTGAGTATGTCCCCATATTGGGTAGTGTACTGCAAGGCCTGCTGATTGATTCAGTTATAATAACCGCAAATGCACCGCCGCATTGAAGCGGTGGCAAATACGGGTCGATCAACATGGAGGTGTGTCGACTTTGGTTAGTTCGAAGGCGAGTGGAAAACAAGATTGGAGAAAAAGTAATTACACTAAACTAGACTAAACGACACTACACGAGTAAGCAACAAACAAGATGAAAGTGCGAGAAGAAATGAAACTAAGTGACTAATAGAAGAAGCTAGAAATCAGGAATGGAAGACCCCTAAGGGTGGTGTGTGTGTACACATGAAATAAGTGGTAATTAATGCATTCATTAAGCTCAAGTGTAGGTAGTGTTTGTTATGCATATGAAGTACCTCATGGCAAGACCTATCATCCAAATCCCTAACCTAGGTGATTAATATGAGCATGACAAGTTTGTTATTAAGAACCTAAACAAGCATGGAATGTACCTAAATATCATGGCAGAAACCATCGAGTTAAGTATTCTCTTTAATTCAAACAAGCATACTAACATTTCTCACATACAACAACATATAATATTCATTCCATCTACATAACATGTATAAACATCAACTCCACCCCCAAAGGGGAATGGAACTACTCACTACTCATTAAAAGAAGACAAAATGAAATTAAGGTAATTAAGATAGGAAAGGGAGACATGCTAATTACTTCTACAAAGATTAAGACAAACAAAGCAAGCTAAACAAGCAAGCATTTTAAAACAAAGACAGCATTAAAACAAACTATGAAGAATTATTTTATTTACATGACGCACATTACAAGTGGCATTCTTCTCCACTTGAGTTTTTCTCCAAGGCTAACTCTAAGTAGAGAGAATGCCACCATACAATGGGTGAATACAAATGAGGAGGAAGAGTTCTATTTATAGGCATGAAAAATGTAACTGGGGACAATCCCCCGGTAACGGACTAATGCACTACTAAAAATAGACATAAAACATTCTAATACATGACCCACCTAAACCTTATCGGATCTGGAGCAAAACAGACCGCCAATTGGCGGTCTATATTGTCTGGATATGGTAAAGTTTTTGAGTGTGGTTGTCTGGCTTGATTTCTTCATGTCTGATGCACCCTACTCGGTTGTGTAGGTTGCGATCCGAATCCAATGGCCAAAATACTACTCATGATAAAGTGGAGTTTCTTCATTTGCTCGTTGGTCCTTTTGGCTTTACATCCGAGTCCTACTCTCTTGCATCTCAGTCCCCAAGTCTTACAACTCAGTCCTTTTTCTTGCCTTTAGGTACTTTTATGCCACTTCTCCTCAAACATATTTATTCCTTAAGGTCAAACATAAAGCTCGTTATGTAGCATTGTTTAGGTTCAAGATAAAGGATATAAGACACAAATATATGCATGATATGATGTCAATCACTTGCCACCTACCCATCGAGCTCGAGTATCGTGCTTTCTGGGTGATCAAGAACCTGAATATGGATCTTGATCAAGTAGGGGTGCAACGTAAACTTGACATCATGGAATTTGAAGAACTACGCAATGATGCATATGAAAATGCCAAAATTCATAACACCCGAGCCAAAATGTCTCACAATCGCATGATTGTGCAAAAAAGTGTTTAAGGTTTGGCAGAAGGTGTCGTTCTACATCTTCAAGCTTCATATATTTGTGGTTAAGCTCTGTAGTCATTGGTCTGACCCATTTATTGTGCAAACTGTATTCCCTCATGGAGCGGTTGAAATGCTAAACCCCGGGAATGAGAACGTTTTCAAAGTTAATGGACAACGCCTCAAACCTTACTTGGAGGGGGAACCAGCTGAAATCAAGGAGGTCATGTTCCTTCATGAACCTCCCTCGCACTCAACCATGAGAATGGTTGAGATTTTATGTTTGAACATCTTCTTTTGAAAAAATAAAAAAAACTCCAAGAGAGAGCATATGTTGTTGGGGGCTCCAACCATTGTGTATTTGGGCCCCCTTTGTTTCACGTACTCGTCTCCCTTCTTATGTATCTCATAGGTTTTGAGGGGAATTCGCCTTTGTGTCCATCAACATGACCATGAAAATTTCCTTGTGCTTCAAGGTTTGGTGAGATCATAACTTTTTCATCCAAAAATACATGTAGTATCATGCTTTCATACATTGAGGACAATGCATGAAGTAATTGTGTTGGAGCTTTGTATTTATAAGTGTCAAGTCTTTTTCACGTTTTCTTTTGTTTCTATTGTTTGGGTCATACTAGTGTGCTGCATTTAATATCGATATATCTGTTTGCCCTGGTCCAAAGGTGACTTGCCTCTTTTGCTTGCCTTCTAATTTAAATTGTTCATTTCTTTCGAAATCTTCATGTGTTTGCGAAACAAAATGTTTTTGGAGTTTTGCGAGTGTTTAGCATGTGAAAAACCATTGAGAGGCAAAGTAAAAAGGAAGGTCTCAAAATTGACTTGAACATAATGCATTAGGATATCTAGTACACCGGCTTTAAGTCTTATCTAGTCGTAACGATGCACCCTGATTTTCCTTAGGGGGAGAGAAATCATATGGTTTTAGTACTCAAATAACAAAGAAATCAACCCTGAACCTAGTTAGTGAAATAATTTGTGTTTGTTAGTATAAGGAATTTTATCGTAGTCATCACCTTTAAAATACTACTGTGCAACCTTAAGTGTAGCGGTTTTGGTTCATGTGTAGAGAAGAAATAAGTGAGTAGGGTGTTCTCTCTTCTTGCACGACTCCTATCACTCGGGAAATTAGATCCGAGGGGACTTAGTGCCTGGTGCTTTTGAGTCATCTGACTTGGGATGCACCGACCGAACTCCTGTTACACAGGTGGTAGGGATCGCCATATGTTGAGATTTGGGGGAAGATGTACGTGATAATGTAAGTCCTCATAGGCAATGATGCTTGAAACCTAACCTTGGGAGAATTAAACATCAACTAGAAAAACAAAATGATCGAATGGAAAAAAAAGAAAAAAAAGATGGTAATACAAATAAGAACATTAATGGACTTTACACTTTGTATAACTTAAGTCTTTAATTAACCTGCACGAATGGTTCCGTAGGCTAGGTGTGTGGACTGGATACATATATAGAGTCAGCCTGGTGGATTACCTTGTCCAATGATCAACCAAAGTAGGTCGACCGACTCATGTTGCTTGGTTGAATAATGCATCGATGTTTGGATTTTGTGGGTATATCCGCTAAAACCCCTCATGAAAACCACACATCCTCTTTGGCAACAAGGAGGTTTAATTGCTTGTTGCACGTGTTGTACAACCATGATTCCTACGAAAGTGAGTTAGGATTTCCCCATTTTTCATATGTTTTCCTTTCTTTCATTTTTTTCTTTTTTTTTTGCTCGGGACTAGCAAAAGGTATGTGATTAGTAGCATATCATGCATCTTATTCATGCTATATATCCGTAATTTTACCCCAATGTTGTGCTACTCGAGTGTTTCTTGTTATATTTCAGGTATTACGTAATAAAGAAGAGAAGGGAAGAGAAAAAGGACTGAAACGTAAGAAGAAATGATATAAATGAAGCAAAATGGACCTCTCTGTCCTGCGCAAGGACCCATCTGCAAGAGAGAAGGACATGAATGTAAGCCCGGAGGGTCCAATAGCAAACCGAGAAACTCTACACCATTATTAGGAATATTTTTGCAATTACATTCGGGCCCAGAGTTCAATAACCAATCCGAGTGCATCCCACCTGAATAATTGAAGCACTACATAATATATCCGAAATCAGAGCAGATTCAAGAAAAGTGACTGCCAATTGGCAGTATTTTTTGCTCAGAATCCAACCCGATTTTGCTTGGATATGGGTAATGTGTTATGTCTATTTTAGGAATTTTCATTAGTCCAACAACGGGGGATTGTCACCAGTTGTCTTTTTCAGGTCTATAAATAGAACTCTTCTTCCTCCTTTGTGATCTACTCCTTTCTTGGTGGCCATTCCCTCAACTTAGAGTAAAGCCTTGGAGCAAAACTCAAGTAGAGAGATGCTACTTGTAATGTGAGTCATAAATAAAAGAAATCTTTGTTAGTTTCATGTTGCCTTTTTAATTCTTGCATGCTTAGCTTAATTTTGTTTTATTAATCTTAGTATAATTAGTTAGAATGTTTTCTGTTCTTACTATAAATGTTAGATTAATGATTAGTGAGTAGTTCCATCCCCATGCGTAGCTTTTGTCATATGTTTCAGACACTTCCCATGCTTGGTTTCCCCATGTTTATTGGCTGAAAAATTCTGTTGGATATGCTACATGTTAGTCGTATGTTTGTATTAGTGTTTGCTCGCTTCATTTATTGAAGAAACTTTTTAATGGGGTTTGCCATGATTTTCAGACACTTCCCATGCTTAGCTTTATTGTTCACATGAGTTGCTAGTTTTTATGTGTTTTTCCATAATTTTAGACATTTCTCATGTTGAGCCTCGTCTTATGATAATCAAGTAGTCATTGCTAATATGGTGTGTGAATGGATTGATAGATCTTGCCAAATCTTTAGACACTTTCTATGCATGAAGACACACACATGACACACATAGATGCGTCATTCATCACATCTCTCACCACATATTTGCACACACTCCACCCCTTAGGGGTTCATCCATATTTCGTTCCACATCGTTGCTGAATTTCTTTCGTTTCCATTTGCATCGTAATCTAGTTTGTTTTTCTTTCTTACTATTATCGTCTTTTTAGTAGTAGCATAATAATCTCTACTTCCACCATTATTTCCCACTTGATTTTGCTCACTCAAAGGTTGAGAACTCTCCCTGCGGATGGACCCGTACTTGCTCCATCTTCACCGACGGTAGTGCAATTACGATTAATTAGTAAAACGTTTAACAAATTTTTGGCACCATTGCCGGGGGCACCTTGTCCCAACCTTTGTTTGGGTGATTCAAGTGGTTTTAATTTTTTTGTTTTAGTTGTAGTGTTGTTAAGGGGATCAAGTGAGCTTTAGACTTCAGGGGGAGCTTGGGAACCGTATTTGGAGTTAAAGAGACCGCCATGTAGCGTTATGTGGCCGCTAATTGGCGGTTTGGTACATTCTGCTAACCCTATAGTTTCTCCTGTAGCTCACACTTCATGTTTGGTATCTTGGAGCATATTGCTTGATTGGTTTGTATTTTTTTACCTCTCCTAGTTTACCTCTTAACCCAGAAATCCCTTTAATCAACTTGGACACTTAAACCCATAGCAAAAGATTAGGCATTTGCTTTGTTTAGGTCATGCATCATCTAGTAATGACTTGAGCATGTTATTTGTCTTCTCTTACTTTAATTTCTATCGCTGATTGCTTGAGCGAGGTACGCATTCCTTAACACTCATTCACGCATTTCTACATTCATTAGTAAATAAGGATTGCATTGAAACAAGAGTGAGGTGAGTGCTTGTTTGGTGAGTTGCTTGTTAGTTTAAGAATCAAATCAAATTAAGGGGCACCATCAATAGTCTACAAAGATAAGGTGGGGGATTTCATCACTCCTTCCTTAGACTCAAAAAGTACCTCCAAAGACTTAATTCTAAAAGCAACTAGACGTTGGCCCATAAGGATTGCGGACGCGCTAGGAGAGTGATCCAGTTAAGACCATCACGACCTGATCAGCGTCGCCTACCTTGTCGATAGTAGGAGGTACTAGATCTCCAAATACGGTATCACTTGCTAGGCATTGTGGTCTTCGTTGTAGGGAGGTGAGGCGTGTCGAGACTAGTGATCTCGATGATAGGCGTCGTCTGGCATAAGGACCTATAGCCATAACCTTGTCGATAGTAGGAGGTACTAGATCTCCAAATACGGTATCACTTGCTAGGCATTGTGGTCTTCGTTGTTGGGAGGTGAGGCGTGTCGAGACTAGTGATCTCGAAGATAGGCGTTGTTGAACGTTTTAATTAAACCGCAAGTGCACGGCCGTGATGAAGCGGTGGCAAGTACGGGTCGTCCTCAGGGAGGTGAGTAGCCTCTTGTTTATCATAAATCAAGTGGCAAAAAAATGGAGAAGAGAGTTGATTATGCTACTCTACACTAAACTACGCTAAGAAGTATGAAATACGAACGAAAGAAACAAACAATGAAATGACAACTAAGCTAAGAACAAAAGAAGAATGCTGGAATACAGAAATGGGAAAACCCCTAAGGGGTGGAGTGAGTGCACACATGCAAAGAGGTGGGTGTAGAATACATTCTTTAAGCACATGAAGGTGGTGTTTATCAAGCATAGGAAGTGTCTAAATGTTATGGCAAAACCTATCAATCTATTCACCAACTTAGTTGATTAATATTTACATATGCGAGTTGTTTATTTCAGAACCTAAACAAGCATGAGAGGTGTCTAATCATTTTGGCAAAACTCATCAAGTTATAAATTCTAACCTAAACAAACAAGCATACATTCATGTTTTATCAACACATCAAAAATAAAGCATTCATCCCATTCTCTAATGCATGTATGTACATCTACTGCACCCCCAAAGGGGATGGAACTACTCACTAAACATTACACTAATTATTAAACTAAGTAAAGAAAGCATATTAAAACTAAGCTAGAAGTAAAAGATGATTAAAATAAAACATGCACAAACAATAAAAGAAGCATAAACAAACAATGAAAGAAACACAAAACTTTATTGATAAAATGACTCACATTTCAAGTAGCATCCTCCTACTTTAGTGTGTGCTTCAAGGCATCACTTCTAGTAGGAAGAATTGCCACTTAAAATATGGAGTGATTACAATGGAAGGTGAAGAGTTCTATTTATAGCCATGGAAAAAGGCAAACCGGGACAATCCCCCGATGTGGGACTAAACAAATACCAGAAATGGACTAAATACACACTAATACGTAACCCAGAGAAATCTTAGGAGATTTGGGCCCAAAGTGACCGCCAATTGGCGGTCTAAAAAGTCCGGATCCATCTGGAATTTGTGTTGGGCTTGCTTAGTGTATTTGGTGGTCTTAGATGCATCTACTTCGTTTATTGGAGCTCCGACCCGAATCCAATTGCTAAAATACTCCCCATGATGGTGTGAAGTATTCTGTTTCGCTCTTAGGTCCCTCTGTCTTGCGTTCAGGTCCTTCTCCCTTGCATCTTGGTCCCCAGATCTCACAATCCAGTACTTTTTCCCAGCTTTTGGGTCCTTTTATGTTTCATCTCTTCAAACCTATTTATTCCTGAAAACTAAACATAAAACTCGTAACATAACATTGTTTAGGTGAAAGATAATGGATATAAGATACAAATATAAGCATGAAATGATGTCAATCAAATACCCCCACACCTAACTTTTGCTAGTCCCGAGCAAAACAAAGAGAGAGAAAAGCATACGAAATCAAGAAATCATAACTCACTTTCGTAGGAATCACGGTTGCACTTAGCATGTGCAACAAGCCGTTAAACCTCCTTGTCGCCAAGGAGGAGGAGTGTTGTCTCCTGAGGGTTTTCAGCAGATATACCCACAAAATCCGAACAAGATGCATTAATCAATTTGGCTACACGACTCGTCGTACTCATATTGTCGATCATGGGATGCGGTAATACTACGGGTCGACTCTATATATGTAATCGGTCCACACACCTAGCCTAATGAGTTATTCGTGAAAGTTAGTTAAGGACTTAAGTGAAAGACATGGGCAACCGTAACTTCTGAATGTGATACAATGTGTAAAGTCCATTTTGGTTCTTATTTGACTCTCTTTTTTCTTTCTTTTTTCTCTTTTTTTTCTTTTTCTTTGGAGCAGTTTATTGGTTGGAGCAGGGTCAGGTTTCGTGCATCATTGCCTATGAGGACTTACACTATCACGTACACCTTCCCCCAAATCTCCACATAGGGCGATCCCTACCACCCGTGTAACGGGAGTTCGGTCGGTGCATCCCAAGTCAGATGACTCGAAAGCACCAGGCACAAAGGCCCCCCAGACCTACTTTCCCGAGTGATAGGAGCCGTGCGAGAAGAGAGAACACCACTTATTCATTTATCTACATGGGAACCAAAACCCCTACACTTAAGTTTCACAAAAAGAGATTAAGGGCCCTTGACTACGACAAACTTCCTTATACTAACAGACACGAATTATTTGACTTACTAGGTTCAGAGTGGACTTCTTTAAATGTGTGAGTACTGAAACCCTATGATTACACGCCCCCCGAGGGAAAACCGGGGTGCATCCTAACGACTCGATAAGACCTAAAGCCAGTAAACTAGAAATCCTAATGCATCAAGTTCAAGACAATTTTGGGAGCTTTCTTTTTACTTTGCCTCTTAACGGTTTTGCACATGCTGAACACACGCAAAACCTACAAAAACATTTTCTTTCACAAACACATGAAGATTTTGAAAGAAATGTGAAAATTTTAAAGCACTAGGCAAGCAAAAGAAGACAAGTCACCCAAGGATCATGGCAAGCAGATATATCAATATTAAATGCGGCACACTAACATGACCCTAACAATGCACACAAAAGAAAACAAAAAATCAAAAGAAAAGACTCGACTATATACACAGGTAAAACACCCCCCCACACCTACTTCATGCATTGTTCTCAATGAATGTGAACAAGATACTACATGTAGATATGCATGAAAAAGGAAAGATCTCACCAACATGAAGTACAAAGGAACGTTCAGGGTCATGTTGATGGAGACAAACCCAAATTCCCTCAAAACCTGTGAGAAGCTGAAGAAGGGAGATAAATACGTGAAGGAAGTGGGCCCAAGTACACAAGGGTTGGGGCCCACAACAATCGATGCTCACTGAAGGAGTCTTTTATTACACTTTTTTTTCTTTTTTTTTTCTTTTTTTTCTTTTTGCTTTTTTTGTTTTTTTACAAGATATATACATCAACCAAGATATTCTCATAATCATTTGGTCAAGGAACATCAAATGAGAACATCAAGTTTTGAGGACCAGAGACTCGCCGAGATGGGCAAACTTCACTAGTACTCTGAGGTGTCATGAGGGGTGGAAGGTCAAAGCTGAAAGGCTCGAACCCCTCATGATATTGTTGGCTTTTTGGCCTTAATCTAGGTTTTGATGATTTAATTAACCTAATCTTAATTATGATGATGTAGAGTAGCACACATATTGCATTGCATATATATTGCATGTGCTAACCTCTACAGGTGATCAAGACTCATGGAAGGAAGGAAATCAAGTCAAGATTTGTAATAAAGCTAAATGAAGACTTGTAATCTTGATTTTATTTTGAGTCTTAGGAACATGTGTAAATTGAGCATACAAGAGTTAAAAACCAATCACATACACAATAGGTTCCCTATAGAAGTCACACACGAAATTTCACATTATTTGGACTTCATTAGATCACCCAAACCTTAGTCGGAAATCACTTATAAACTTAAACCCAGATTTCCTGTGTGAACCGGTCGACCGAACCAGTTCTCAGTTCGACCGGTTTATAACAGACTCTCCACAGTGATTTTACCGAACTCTACCGGTCGACCGGTTCTACCTTTTCGGTCGACCGATCCCGGAATTTAATATGACCGTTTTTCTTGTCGTATTCCTATAACGGTCGTATTCGTATAAAACAAAACTTAACCCCAAAATACATTCGGTAACCGGTCGAACGAAGACCTTGTTTCGGTCGACCGGTTGAACATATTTTCAGAAACCAAATTCCCTGCTATCGGTCGACACATTTCTCGTTCGACCGATTGACCTTTGTCTCAACTGAATCCCCTTATCGGTCGACCGCCCCATACTTTGGTTCGACCGATTCACTTAAGTAGAGTTAAGTTCTAGCTCGTTTGTCCGACCGAATATTCTTTTGTTCGACCGTTCTCTTTGAAATCACGTTAACGGTCGACCGGTTTACTAGTTTCGGTCGACCGGTTCTGGACAGATTTGCAGCCCGATTTTCTGCTTTGTGTATCTTGCACAAAACCCAATCAAATCTATCCCCAACGGCTAGAATACCTTAGGAGCTTATAAATAGAGGATCAAGACTTGTTGTTAACACAACTCTCCAACTCCAATTGTCCCAATACATTAGAGAGAAACCTCAATCCTCAAAGCTCCCAATTCTACACTCTTTAAGCCTAAACTTCACACATTTGATCATATACTCATCCTACTCAAAGTGTGCTCAATTAGAGAGTGAATCCCACTCAGTTACAAGTGTTGTCAAAAGAAGCAAGGACTTCGGTGAAAGCCCGAAGTGTCCCTCTCGGATTGTGAGAGGAAGAATTCAAGCAAGCGAGGGTTGTTCGCGTTGCTTGTGGTGTAAAGGTGTTCTCTCCCGGCCCGGAACGGGGAGTGGTTAGTGAAGACGTAGGCGGAGCTCGCGGAGTCGAGCGGAGCTTACAAGAGAGGACTAGGACCCGGGTGGGGTGCCGAACCTCTATAAAAACCGACGCGTCTTTTGTGGTTTGCATTGTCTTTCTCTCTCTACTTGTTTGTTTATTCCGCTGCGCATTTGTTTGCTTAATCAAGTAGAAAATTAGGGATTAGATTAAAAGTGATTAGTGGACCCATAACCCACACGATCCTACATTTGGTATCAGAGCCTTGTTAGCTAAATTTCATTACTTTACCGTAATTTTAGCATGGCTTCAACATCTAATCACTTAGAGGGTTTATGCACCACAAGGCCTCCTTTCCTTAATGGGTCAAATTATGATTATTGGAAAAATAGAATGAAAATCTTTTTAATATCAAATGACCTTAAGTATTGGAAGTTTATTCAAAATCCATACATACCCCTAAATGAAGATGATTTAGATTCTCTATCTAGGGCTCAAATGAAAGAAATTGAAATGAATTCAAAAATTATGAATATTCTTTATTGTGGCCTTAATGAGGGAGAATACAATAGAATTAGGGGATGTGAAAGTGCAAATGAAATATGGCATAGGTTACAAATGCATCATGAGGGTGATAGCAAAACCAAAGAAACTAGGATAAGTCTCCTCATGCATAAATATGAAATATTTTCTATGCAAATCGGTGAGAACATAAGCGACATGAACACTCGCTTCACCGATATCACTAACTCTCTTTTGATTCTTGGAAGAAGGATAAATGAAGGAGAGATGACTCGAAAATTCCTCCGGTCATTGAGCAACGATTGGGAAGACAAGGTCGTGGCAATCGAAGAATCGCACGATCTTTCAAAATTGAAGATGGAGGAACTCATTGGAAATCTCATGGCCTATGAGCTCCAATTGAGTCATCGAAGAGAGAAGGAAGCTTCAAAGAAAAACTGCGTGGTGGGATTACATGCAAATCTTGATGAGCCAAGGAGGGTGGAAGAAGAGGACATTGAGGTCCTTGCCCAAGACTTCTTCAAATACCTCAAGAGGGATAAAGGAGAAAAGAATGAAAGAAGAGGTAGAAGAAGTGAGAAAAGAGAAAAAGAAAAAGAGAGGGAGGAGAGTGAAAATGAGAGAAGAGAAGGGGAGAAGAAAAAGGAAATAAGGGAGAGGAGAAAAGAAAAGGAGAAGAGCAAGAGAAGAGAAAGGAAGGAGGAAGCACACAAGGCTACATGGGATGATTCTTCATCACCATCATCATCGTCTTCTTCCTTGCAAAGTAGAAGAGAAGTGGCTCACTCATGCTTCATGGCTATTGAAGATCAAAGTGAGGTAGATTCTAACTCTTGTTCTAGTAATTCATGCTCAACTAAGTCCTATTATAGTGATAGCTCAAACTCTAGTGCAAATAATGAAAATTATACACATGATGAGCTTCAAAATGCATTCCATGACTTAGTTAAACAATATGAGATCATTTGTGATAAAAACAAGAATGCTAGAAAGTTAATCAAAGATCTCCAAAGCCAAATTGAAACATGCATGAATGAGAAGAATGAGGTGGTTGCTAAACTAGAAAATTATGCATCAAATTTTGATAAATTAAAAGCAACACCTATAGATTGTGAACAATTAGATCTTCAAGCTTGCAATGTGCAATTAAGAAAAGATCTAGAAAAATTCACACATGGAACTAAGATGCTTAACATGCTATTAGGTAGTCAAAGACAATCTTTGCAAAAACATGGGTTAGGATACAATGCAAAATTGAAAAACCATGTATCTCACACTACTCTAAATGGAAAGCACTTAGTTGTAAATCATAGTTCCTCAAGTGTGTGGGCTCCCAAAACCAAAATGGTGTGGATTCCCAAAGCTAACACTCAAGGACCCAAAGTTGTTTGGGTACCTAAATCTACTCTTGTAGGAGCTTGAGGAGGAGATTGGTGGTGACCGGGTGAGCTCAAGAGTCAAATTCAAATCCGGTTGCATCACCAAATGAGATTGGAGCTAAATTCGAATTCAACATTGGTATAAATTCCTATCTATACAATTCATGTTAAATTAGCTCTAATATAGCTTCATATGCTTAATTGACATATCATATAATTCAATTCATTGAAAATCATTAACCCAATTCATTGCAAATCATTTATCACATCCATTGATTCTAAATGTCAAATTTTAAATGGATGTTAGAATAAGGGGGAGCTTAAATGTTATATCTTTTATTAGAGTAATGAAGTGCAAAATTAGGGGGAGCAACTTCATTACAAGACATCCAAATTCTAAGCTTAAAGTCTTAAATAATTATTATTTTTGATGGATGTCAAAGGGGGAGAGATAATTAAGGGGGTAACTTGGAATTTGGCATAAAATTGAACAAAAACTATGCATTGGGGTTAGGGGTGTTCGCTGATTTTGTGGTGCTTTCTCCAATTGGAGGATGAGATTTAGATTTAAAGGTTCATCCGTAGGTTCCTGTTGCCTACCAGAGTTGAACACATGAAACTCGGCACTCATGTTACCGAATGCGAGCTTCATGAGACTATTTCTACAATTAATCAAGGCATTGGAGGTTGCCAGAAACGGTCTACCCAAAATCAAAGGTATTTGAGAGTGGGTATTTGCAACAGGATTCGTCTCGAGGATAACAAAATCGACTGGAAATATAAAATCACCAATTTTGATAAGCACATCCTCGATAATCCCCATGGGAATACGAATGGATCTATCCGCCAATTGGAGGGTGATCTTCGTTGGTTTCAATTCTCCCAAGTTCAACTGTTTATAAATAGAGAATGGGAGGAGGTTGGCCGCTGATCCTAAATCAAGCAAAACATTGCTCATTCTAGTGTCCCCTATCGTACACTGAATAGTAGGACACCCAGGGTCCTTGTATTTTGTATAGGTGGGATTGGACAAAAGTGAGCTGATATTTGCAGCCAAGAATGCCTTCTTAGGAACATTGGTCTTCCTCTTGGTTGTGCAGAGATCCTTCAACACTTTGGCATATTGAGGTATTTGTTGAATGACATCCAACAAGGGGATGTTAACCTTTACTTGCTTAAACACCTCTAATATCTTGTCCATGTTGTCACTCTGCTTTTTGGTAAACCTACTTGGATAGGGAGCTTTTGGCAGGTAGGTTTTCTGCAATGCCTGAGAAGGAAGCCTTGGTGTATTACCATCACCCTCAGCCTCTTCTTCACCACCATTCCCACTGAGGGGCTGCATAGATGGTGGTTGTTGTGGCAAGGAAATGTGATTGTCAACCTGTTTTCCATTCCTTAAGGTCACAATGGAATTGACATGGTGAACAGGTTCCTCCACATGGTTCACTTGCCTCCCCCCGAGGTACCACATTCTCATTTTGCATGTGTTGTTGTTGGTACATATGGGGGTTAGCCTCAGGCTGGCTTGGAAAAGACCCTCTCTCCCTTTCATGTACAGACTGAGCCAATTGGCCCATCTGAAGCTCTAGAGATTTGATGGTCTGCTGATTTGAAGTGAGAACTTGACTCGTGGTTGACATAAAAAATTTCATTGAGTTTTCTAGTCCACGAGTCAAGGTCTCACGCGAATTGAATCGGGTTTCCATATTGTTGGAATTTGGGAAACCCGATTGATTGGTGGTTTGCGCTTGGGGTGGCTGATAGGATTGTGCATGGATGGGAGGTTGGTGTGATTGGTAAGGTGGTCTAGAGGAGTTTGAAGGACCACCCGGGGCATTAGTTTGGTTCCATGAAAAATTGAGGTGGTTCCTCCATCCAGGATTATAAGATGATGAGTATGGGTCATTCCTAGCTTTGTCATAGATGGCGTTGACACGCTCCATCTCAGGAGGAATAGACACAGACTCGCTTTCTACATGACCTACCCTACCACATGAATGACAGGGAATTGGACCAGATGTGGACATGTGAGGTGCACCTTGTTGGTTTTGGAGCTCAATCGAATCCATACGGCGCATTAAGGCCGCCATGCGTGCCTCGGTGTCCGTAGTGGTATCGACAACAAATGCGGCACCCGATCTAGTCGAGTTTGCATTCGCGATCCTTGCTCCTACGCTAGATGATGCAGGTGGCTCCCTCACACTTTCCCATTGCATGGTTTTCTCAGCGAGGTCTTCTAGGAAAGCCCATGCCTCCCTTTCATCCTTTCCCAAGAACTCTCCTTGGCACATGGACTTAGGGAGCGTTCTTGACGGGATGTGAAGACCTTCGTACACAATCTGACAAAGGCGCCACAACTCAATGCCATGGTGAGGGCATGAGGATAGTAGCTCCTTGAACCTCTCTAGATATGCATGAAATGTCTCGGTCTCAAGTTGATAGAACGTATTGATTTCGTCCCTAAATTTTTTAGTCCGATGATTTGGGAAGTACTTCTTGAGGAATGTAGATTGAAACTCATCCCAAGTCTTAAAGGCATTCGCCTAGTTGCTGTAAAACCACTTCTTGGCGTCATCCTTTAGTGCAAAAGGAACGAGCCTAAGATGGATGGAGTCTGTGCTAAGTTGTTGCAGCTTGAACATAGCACAGACCTCCTCAAATTCCCTGAGAAAGATATAGGGGTCACCCTTCCCAGTGAAGCGAGGGAGCATGGAAATAAACTGAGGCTTAACCTCAAAATGGTTCCCATTAGCCTCTGGTAATACGATGCATGAGGGTAGAGCAGTACGGCTCGGGTAGCATCGATCACGTAGAGGTATGGGAACGACAACATGACGCTCAGGTGGGTCCAGCAACTGCTCCTCCTCGCGGAAATTAGCAGCCATTGAACCCAAACTATGTGCGACACGAGAGGAGGAAGGCGTCCAGAAATCGATGACCGAAGCCGGATTGACAAAGATCCTCGTCAAACGACCCCTCTCGTCTCGTGTCCACGAAAGCATACACAAAGGTGCACGCACACAAACCAAAACCTTTTTTTTAACAAAGAATGTACGTAGAGGTGAAGACGGGGGAACACAGGAGAGAAAGAATGACTCAGGAGAGAAGGGCAGAAGTCCTTATGCTACGGCGGATGGGTACAGGTAGAAGCACACAAGCAAACAAGGCTCAAGCAATCCTAAGGTCGCTATAGGTCCTTACAGCTAGACAACGCCTAACTGCGAGGTCACACGGCCTCAACACGCCTCACCTCCCTACGACGAGGACCACAAAGCCCAGCAAGTGAGCCAATATCCGGGGATCTCGTCTCTCCTACTATCGACAAAGTCGGCAACGCCGATCAGGTCATGACAGTCGGGACCGGATCACTCTCCTAATGCGTTCGAATTCCTTAAGGCCAATGTCTACTTGATTTTGAAATTAGGCTCTTGATTAGTGTGGTTTTTGGGGCAAAGGAAAGGGTGATAAAATCCCCGACCTTAACTTTTATGGGACAGCCCCTCCTTAGTAGCGTTTTGGAGTCCTAAGCTAGCAATCAACTCTCCAAACAAACGCTCAACTCACACTTGTTGCAATGCACTTCGTACTAACTAATGCATGTTCATACGAAATGCATGAATGAGAGTAGAAGGTGCGTACCTCATGCCAGCTCTCAGTAACAGAAAATGAAGCTAAGATAAAAGACAATCTAAATGCCTAAGTCACATACATGATGCATGAGCTAAACAAAAAGAATGCATAATCTTTTGCTTTGAGTTTTAGGGTCCAAGTTGCTTAAGGGAAGTTGATTATTAATCTGGGAACAATCTAAGAGTCAGAACATGCAAAATTGAGTCCCAGATTACTAGATAAATTATGGCAACACGACAAAGAAATAAGAAGGCAAAAGCAGATCACCAGACCGCCAATTGGCGGTCTCAGGCCGCTGATTGGCGGTCTCAGGCCGCTGATTGGCGGTCCAAACTGATCAGCTTTCCTCCAAATTTTTCCAGATGCCTCTCCTTTAGACTCCAAGTCTCCTGAAACAAAGAAAAACTACAAAACAAAATTTAAATCCACTCGAATCGTCCAAACAAGAGTCTGGACTGGCACCTCCCCAGCAACGGCGCCAAAAACTTGTTGAACGTTTTAATTAAACCGCAAGTGCACGGCCGCGATGAAGCGGTGGCAAGTACGGGTCGTCCTCAGGGAGGTGAGTAGCCTCTTGTTTATCAGAAATCAAGTGGCAAAAAAAATGGAGAAGAGAGTTGATTATGCTACTCTACACTAAACTACGCTAAGAACTATGAAATGCGAACGAAAGAAACAAACAATGAAATGACAACAAAGCTAAGAAAAAAGAAGAATGCTGGAATACAAAAATGGGAAAACCCCTAAGGGGTGGAGTGAGTGCACACATGCAAAGAGGTGGGTGTAGAATACATTCTTTAAGCACATGAAGGTTGTGTTTATCAAGCATAGGAAGTGTCTAAATGTTATGGCAAAACCTATCAATCTATTCACCAACTTAGTTGATTAACATTTACATATGCGAGTTGTTTATTTCAGAACCTAAACAAGCATGAGAGGTGTCTAATCATTTTGGCAAAACTCATCAAGTTATAAATTCTAACCTAAACAAGCAAGCATACATTCATGTTTTATCAACACATCAAAAATAAAGCATTCATCCCATTCTCTAATGCATGTATGTACATCTACTGCACCCCCAAAGGGGATGGAACTACTCACTAAACATTACACTAATTATTAAACAAAGTAAAGAAAGCATATTAAAACTAAGCTAGAAGTAAAAGATGATTAAACTAAAACATGCACAAACAATAGAAGAACCATAAACAAACAATGAAAGAAACACAAAACTTTATTGATAAAATGACTCACATTTCAAGTAGCATCATCCTACTTTAGTGTGTGCTTCAAGGCCTCACTTCTAGTAGGAAGAATAGTCACTTAAAATATGGAGTGATTACAATGGAAGGTGAAGAGTTCTATTTATAGCCATGGAAAAAGGCAAACCGGGACAATCCCCCGATGTGGGACTAAACAAATACCAGAAATGGACTAAATACACACTAATACGTAACCCAGAGAAATCTTAGGAGATTTGGGCCCGAAGTGACCGCCAATTAGCAGTCTTGGACCGCCATTTGGCGGTCTAAAAAGTTCGGATCCATCTGGAATTTGTGTTGGGCTTTGCTTAGTTTATTTGGTGGTCTTAGATGCATCTATTTCGTTTATTGGAGCTCCGACCCGAATCCAATTGCTAAAATACTCCCCATGATGGTGTGAAGTATTCTGTTTTGCTCTTAGGTCCCTCTGTCTTGCATTCAGGTCCTTCTCCCTTGCATCTTGGTCCCCAGATCTCACAATCCAGTCCTTTTTCCCAGCTTTTGGGTCCTTTTATGTTTCATCTCTTCAAACCTATTTATTCCTGAAAACTAAACATAAAACTCGTAACATAGCATTGTTTAGGTGAAAGATAATGGATATAAGATACAAATATAAGCATGAAATAATGTCAATCAGACGTCGTCTGGCATAAGGACCTATAGCATCATGTGAACGACTAGTCCTCAGCAATCCGGTGACGAAGTCCATAGTCACATGCTCCCATTTCCACTCTGAAAGCTCAATCCTCTGCATCACACCTGTCGGATGTTGGTGCACATTCTTAACCTGCTGACAGACCAAGCACTTCAACACGAATCTGCGACATCTCGCTTCATTCCCTTTCACCAGAAACTCCTCTGCAGGTCCTTATACATCTTAGTAATACCGGGATACTTTGAGCCATGAGCTTCATCCAAAATTTCCTGCCAAAACTCGTCTACATTCGGAACCTACAGACGATCCCGAAAATGTAGACCCCATGCACTGCGACCCTCAACTCAGACCCCTCAACCTGGGCCGCTTGAAGTAAGGGACTCGACTCCAGATCCTCACTCTGCTTCAACACTATCCTCTGGACGATAGTTGGCTCGACTCGCAGACTCGCCAACTCCACATGGATGTCTTCTCCGTGAATGGGTGCCAATCCGCCAGATCCTCCAGGAGTCTCCACTCCTGGACCCTTAAGTGAGCAACGGCTCCTTCCCACTTCCAGCTCAGTGCATCCACAACAGAATTAGCCTTTCCCGGATGGTAGGAGATAGTGAAGTCGTAGTCCTTGATGAACTCCAACACCTTCATTGCCTCATGTTCATCTCCTTTTATGAGAACAGGTACTACAGACTCTGATGATCGGTGAACACTTCGAATTGTGCCCCATACAGATAGTGTCTCCAAATCTTCAAGGCGAAAACAACGGCTGCAAGCTCCAAGTCGTGCGTGGGATAATTCTTCTCATGCACCTTCAGATGTCTCGATAAATATGCCACGACCCTCTCATTCTGCATGAGCACACACCCCAAGTTGGAACAAAAGGCGTCACTGTAGATCACGAAACCACCCAATCCACTCGAGAGTGTCAACACCGGTACCGTAGTCAATCTCCCCTTCAGCTCCTGAAAAGCATGTTCGCATTTCCGCAACCACTCAAAATTCACCCCCTTCCTGGTCAACGTTGTCCTTGGTGCCGTGATTTTTGAGAAATCTTGGATGAATCGCCGGTAATAACCTGCGAGTCCCACAAAACTCCGAATCTCCGACACGTTGATTGGTGCCTTCCAGTCCAGGACAGCCTCCACCATTCCAGGGTCCACCATAATGCCATTCTTCGACACCACATGCCCAAGGAATGCCACCTGCTCAAACCAGAATTCGCACTTTGAGAACTTCGCGAATAGTTGTTCCTTCCTCAAGATCTCGAGTACCACTCTAAGGTGCTCCTCATGCTGCTCCCAGTCAGGTGATTGACATCATTTCATGTTTATATTTGTATCTTATATCCATTATCTTACACCTAAGCAAAGCTACGTGATGAGTTTTTTGTGTGAATTTCAGAAATAAATAGGTTTGAAGAAATGAAGCATAAAAGGACCCAAAAGCAGGGAAAAGGACTGAATTGTGAGACTGGGGACTAAGATGCAAGGGAGAAGGACCTGAACGTAAGACCGAAGGACCAAAGAGCAAAACAGAAAACTCCACACCATCATGGGGAGTATTTTGGCAATTCGATTCAGGGCGGAGCTCCAATAAACGAAGTATATGCATCAAAGACCAACAAAGACATTCAGAAAAGCCCACAACAAATTCGAGATGGATCCAGAACCGATAGACCGCCAATTAACGGTCTGGGACCGCTAATTGGCCGTCTGTTTGGCTCCGAATCTGCTAAGCTTTGGCGGGCACATGTACTAGTGTTTGTTTATTCTATTTCTGGTATATGTTTAGTCCCATACCGGGGGATTGTCCCGAATTACCTTTTTCTATGGCTATAACTAGAACTCTTCACAATCTATTGTAATTACCCATTGCTTGGTGGCATTCTCTCTACTTGGAGTAAGCCTTGAAGCAAAACTCAAGGTGGAGAAGACTGCTACCTTCAATGTGAGTCATTGTTAATAAAATAATTGTTCTTAGTTTCTTTAAATCTTGTCTTTTAATTCTTGCATGTCTCTTTAATTTTATGTTCATTTCAATCAGTTTCTTTAATATTCCTTTCTTGCTTAGTTGAATTTCCTTTCATTATAATGTTTCATTTTGTTAATGTAGTTGATGTAATGAGTAGTCAGTAGTTCTATTCCCATTTGGGTGGTGGAGAAATATGTGATATGATCATGTAGTGTATTAGGTGTGTGTTATCTTAATCCCTTGAGCCTTATATGATTTCCATAACCATCTAATGGGATTTCACTCTTATCTTTGATATGCTAATGCTCTTCAATGAAGCTTAGCTTATGCTTAGATTAGTGGACCTATTTTATGGGGAATGATAAGGTGAGGATATGGATGGAATTAATATTGGAAACACAATTTGTAGTGTATGTACTCTTGATGCCTTTACCTTGGTTAATGTCTTGTATGTTTTAATGATAATGTGTTATCTTAATTCATGTGGAGGCATAGTAGGGTCTAGTCTTTATACATTAGTTCATTTAGCTTCATTCCAATTATTGTCTTGTATGTTTTAATGATATGATCTTATCTTATTTCATGTGGATGCAAAGTTGGATTTAGTTTTATGATTTCATGCACTACATATTGTGAGGAGCATAATTGAACACACACACATCTTTATACTCACATTATTTCTCTACCCCTTATGGGGTTTAGTTTTATTGTTTCTCTTCCATTTTCTTTTTGCATTTTAGTGTAGTTTAGTGTAACCAACCTTTCTCTCCTTTCTTTCCCATTCGCCTTCGCACAAACCAAAAGTCGACACACCTCCCTGTGGATCGACCTGTATTTTCCACCGCTTCAACGCGGCCGTGCACTTGTGGTTTAATATAAAATAAATCAATCAAGTTTTTGGCGCCGTTGTCGGGGAGGTGCTCTGTCCAGACTTTGGTTCGGACGATTCGAGTGGTTTTAAAAATTTTTTAGTTTTTGTGTGTTTCAGGCATTCTGAGGAACAAGGGCAAGCGACTGGAGGAATTTAAGAGCGCAAGACCCAAAAGTGACCGCCAATCAGCGGTCTGGGACTACCAATTGGCAGCCTGGTGAGCCTCAATCTCTCTCAATTTTGTTCTAGTTCTTGTTTTGTTCATTGTAGTTATCTGGGAGCACTATTTTGCATGTTGTGACTTCTAGTTTGCTCCCAGATTAAAAATCAATCCCCTTTAATCAACTTGGACATAAAACTCAAAGCAAAAGATTAGACTTCTTACCATCTAGGTCATGCATCATTTGTAGACCTTGCATGCATTTGTCTTTTCTTTGCTGTACATTTTGTTGTTGATTGCTGGCGTGAGGTATGTGCACCCAAATGTATCATTCATGCATGTTTCGATCATGCATTAGTTAGTAAGGTGCATCGGGACAAGAGTGAGTTGAGCGTTTGATTGGAGTGTTGATTGCTAGATTTAAGATCCCATAAAAGATAAGGTGGGGCATTTCATCACCCTTTCCTTGACCCCAAAAATCACTCTTAATCAAAGCCTTAATTCTAAAAACAAGTAGACATTGGCCCTAAGGATTGCGGACGCACTAGGAGAGTAATCTAGTTGAGACCGTCATGGCCTGATCGACGTTGCCTACCTATCGATAGTAGGAGGTACTGGATCTCCGGATTTGGTATCACTTGCTGGGCATTGTGGTCTTCGTTGTAGGGAGGTGAGGCGTGTCGAGACTAGTGACGTGTTTGCTAGATTAGGCTTCTACCCTCTCGCACTACCCACGCTAGTTTCTAGAGATTCTTCCCTTCTCCTCTGAGTCATCTTCTTCTCACCTACTTCTACG
Organism: Triglochin maritima; assembly: GCA_963682175.1. Taxonomy (NCBI): domain Eukaryota; kingdom Viridiplantae; phylum Streptophyta; class Magnoliopsida; order Alismatales; family Juncaginaceae; genus Triglochin; species Triglochin maritima. The sequence goes on from OY821785.1 coordinate 18,760,283, forward strand.
TTCTAGTCTCCTCCGCTTTACACTCCTTGTTAGCGTTTTACGGTCGAGTCGAGCACTTTCTACGAGCTTAGCCTCGTGGTGGTGAGAGTGGTCGATTCAAGAGTTTTTTTTGTTGAGATGGATGGTTACATGGGCAACCATCCATATCATTGTTGGGACCATGACAATTCTCCCTGGTATTCTGGACCCATGCAACCTGGGGTGGCTCAGATGAACACCCTGTATGGTTGGGATAATCTTCATTGTGTGACTGAGCAATCTTCATATAGGGGTGATATGAGAGAGGCACTGACTGCTAGATCTCCATCTAGTTACGTCGGATGATATGTTGGTCATCAAACTGAGAGATTGCAAGAAACTTTGGCCTCTTTCATGAGTGCGGTTGACGACATGAGTGCACCGGTGGCTCCAGTAGCAGTACCGTGGGACTGTTGTGGGTTGAGTGGTCATGTTATCGGGGAATGTCCTTATGTTCCCCAAGAGCCTGAGTATGAGCATACATTTTACCAAAACGCTCAATATGACCATTACGCATCCGCGTACAACCCGCGAGGGATGGATTCCTGAGAAGACAATTCTTATTCAAATTCTTATACATCATTTTCACCCCAGTATCCTCCTCCCGAATACCCAGAATTCTACCAACACCCTACTCCAAATCATTGGCCTCATTCTCAGCCCATCAACACCCAACCCCAAAATTTCCAAAATTCTAACATAAACCTCACTGTTGACCCCAAACTTGATTCCTTAAAACAAACCCTCCAAATGTTCATGGAAACCACTCAAACTTTATTGAAGTCCAACTTGAATTCCTTGCAAACTATGGAAATACAAGTGATCAAATGACACAACAATTCCATGAATGTGAGGAGGATAACCTTTCTTGTCAGCATGAGGATTCATCTTTTGATATCGAACCACCACCACATCTACAAATTCAAAGCACAATCTTTCAAAGTCAAACTCCTAGTCAGTCTGAGGGACTTAGGGTTTCAATTCACAATCACTTAGTGGCGGATTCGATTCAAATTGAGAATAACATGGACCAGCTTCATTATGAGTCGGCACATGATTGTGCCTTACCTTTTTGTCATGTGGCCCCTGAGCCACATGATCTTCATGTTGTGCCTTTTAAGGACTCATCTCTGGTAGAGCAAGAGCTCCCTAGTACCCTTAATTTCAAACGACCTGATGAGAGTTTGTCTCTCACTATTGTTCCTGATCATGTTGGAAATGATGGGACATCAAACAACTACATTGCCAATGAGGGTATTAGGAGTTCCATAGAGGATACCTTGGGTAAGAGACCCACTTTTTGTTGGCCTCGTGAGTCGGACATGCCGAACGAGGTTTTTGACCTCGTTCCGACCCACCAGCCTGCTGGTTGGAGAGTTTCGATTGACGATCATAACTTCAGCACCGCAACCGGAGAAACTCTTCTTCCGTTGCCCCATATTTCCGAAACTCTTGAGAGGTTCAAGCCTTTGCGTCCAATTCATGAACCTCTCCTTTCATCTTGTGCTATTGGTGAGGGGGCCCCAAACATGAGTATTCTGGCCCTGCGTGGTGTCATGTTCCCTTTCCAAGTGCATTGACCCACTTTTGAGGTTCCCATTTGATGCCTTTTGATAAAGGAAGATGGGAACTTATGTTTGTACATAGTTATATTAAAAAAAAGTACAATAAAAAGACTCCATGATCGAGCATTGATCATTGTGGGCCCCAACACTTGTGTATTTGGGCCCCATTTCTTTCACGTATTTGTATCCCTTCTTTAGCATCTCACAGGTTTTGTGGGAATTCGGGTTTTTGTCCATCAACATAACCTTGAACTTCCTTTTGCGCTTTATATTGGTGAGATCTTTCCTTTTTATGCATAAATTCATGTAGTATTTTGCTCACATTCATTGAGGACAATGCATGAAGTAGGTGTCGGGGGGTGTTTTATGTGTCAACATAGTCGAGTCTTTTTCCATTGAGTATTTTGCTCACATTCATTGAGGACAATGCATGAAGTAGGTGTGGGGGGGTGTTTTACGTGTCAACATAGTCGAGTCTTTTTCCTTTGATTTTATTTTCTTTTGTGTGCATTGTTAGGGTCGTGTTAGTGTGCTACATTTAATATCGATATATATGTTTGCCATGATCCTTGGGTGACTTGTCTTCTTTTGCTTGCCTAGTGCTTCAACATTTTCACATTTCTTTCAAAATCTTCATGTGTTTGCGAAAGCAAATGTTTTGTGGGTTTTGTGTGTGTATAGCATGTGCAAAATTGTTGAGAGGCAAAGTAAAAAGAAAGCTCCCAAAATTGTCTTGAACTTGATGCATTTGGATATCTAGTACAGTGGCTTTAGGACTTATCGAGTCGTTAGGATGCACCCTAATTTTCCCTCGGGGGCGAGTAATCATAGGGTTTCAGTGCTCAAACATTTAAAGAAATCCACCCTGAAGCTAGTGAGTCAATAATTCGTGTCTGTTAATTAAAGGGAGTTTGTTGTAGTCAAGGACCCTTTAAATCCTGTTGTGAGACATTAAGTGTAGGGGTTTTGGTTCATGTGTAGATAAGAAATAAGTGAGTAGGTGTTCTCTCTTCTCGCACGACTCCTATCGCTCGGGAAAGTAGGTCTGAGGGGACTTTGTGCCTGGTGTTTTCGTGTTATCTGACTTGGGATGCGCCGACCGAACTCTCGTTACACGGGTGGTAGGGATTGCCCTATGTGGAGATTTGGGGAAAGGTGTACATGAAAGTGTAAGTCCTCATGGGCAATGTTGCACGAAACCTGACCCTGGGAGAATGAAGCTCCAACTAATAAAAAAAAAGAACAAAAAAATGAGAAAAGAAACAAAAAGAAAAAAATGGTAATGCAAATAAGAACCTTAATGGACCTTACACTGTATCACTTGAGGATGTTGATGTTTTCCATGTCTTTCACTTAATTCCTTATTTAACTTGCCTGAATGGTTCATTAGTCTAGGTGTGTGGAGTGATTACCTATATAGAGTTGGCCCGCGGGATTACCGCGTCCAATGATCGACAAAATTTGTCCAACGAGTCGAGTGTCTAGATTGAATAATGCATCTTGTTCGTATTTTGTGGGTATATCCACTAAAAACCCTTAGGAGACAACACTCCTCCTCCTTGGCAACAAGGAGGTTTAACAGCTTGTTGCACGTGCTAAGTGCAACCGTGATTCCTACGAAAGTGAGTTAGGATTTCTTGTTTCTCGTTTGATTTTCCCTTTCTTTGTTTTCCTCGGGACTAGCAAAAACTTAGGTGTGGGGGTATTTGATTGACATCATTTCATGCTTATATTTGTATCTTATATCCATTATCTTACACCTAAGCAAAGCTATGTGACGAGTTTTATGTGTGAATTTCAGAAATAAATAGGTTTAAAGAGATGAAGCATAAAAGGACCCAAAAGCAGGAAAAAGGACTGAATTGTGAGACCTAGGGACTAAGATGCAAGGGAGAAGGACCTGAACGTAAGACCGAAGGACCAAAGAGAAAAACAGAAAACTTCACACCATCATGGGGAGTATTTTGGCAATTCGTTTCCGGTCGGAGCTCCAATAAACGAAGTATATGCATCAAAGACCAACAAAGACATCCAGAAAAACCCACAACAAATTCGAGATGGATCCAGAACCGATAGACCGCCAATTGGTGGTCTGGGACTCCGGACTTCCTATAGCAGTCCTTTGTGGCGTGCGCCTTCCCACAGTGCCCACGCGAGCCACCTCCGGACCCCTTCTTCTCATATTTGCGAGGTCGCTTTGACTAACTACCACCCTGCTTTACTTTGTCTTGACGTCCCCAAGAAACATCGAACGGTCGTTTCCCATCCGGCTGCGCCTCCTGGTAATCTGCCTCCAGTAAGGTGGCGCACTTGATAGCCTCCTCCAGTGTCTGTGGCATCCTGATCAAGACCTTCGATCTCAGACCTCGTTGCAGCTCACACACGAACTTCATGGCACGCTGCTCATCAGTAACATAGATCCCCTGACAATACTTCTCCAGCGCGTGGAACTTGTTAATGTACCCCTCCAGGCTTAAGTCCTGCTGCTCAAGAGCCAAGAACTCCTCGCGTTTCCAGTCCTCCACATGCTGGGGGAAGAACTTCCGGTTGAACTCATCCAGAAACTCCTCCCAAGTGACATATGTCCGGTCCTTGAATACGACACCAACAGTCGCCCTCCACCAAGTCACTGCGTGCTCCTGAAATACGTATGTTGCCATATCCACCTTCCTCTCTGGGGGACATTCGATGACCCCAAATATTCGTTGGATCCTATAGACCCACTCCTCCGTGGCATCAAGGTTCACTCCACCCCGGAAGGCTGGCAGACTCTGCCTCATGAATCGCTCGTACACCATGGCGGCTCCCCTGCTCGAGGCCTCTGCACCGGCCCCTCCATGAGAGTGCCCATGCGTCCAACCGCCTCGAACAGCAGGCGACGATCCACCTCCCAATCATCAGTAGTCCCAGAGGACTCAGCTCTCCTTCTTGGTGCCATAATTCTGCCAGAAACAATTATATAATTATCATTGTCAGAAAGAAATTCTAAAAGGTGAGAAACTACCAACAGGGTTTGGGCAAGACGCCCCCACTGGAGAGTCTTTAGATTCTGTACACATTCGAGACCGACCTGCTCTGATGCCAAGTTGTAATGCCCCCAATCCCGTGGGTACGCACACTGGGAAAGAATACTAGTGTCGCAATCAGAGACCTTCGCGACGACCGAAGGTGTTACAAAAGACGAACCAAACGAGACAACTCGACAAGACATAAAGGACATACGGAGATGGATAACTGAAAGGAATAATATAGCAATAAAATGTACATATATGAAAAGTTCAACAACAATATCCAAGTCTCAAAGGAATTACAATAACAGTAAGCAGAAGTAAGATAGAATCAAGACTCTGGTCGATGTATTCCTCGTGTATAGAATCTTCGACACTCGTCCAGTCTGCCCTGTGGGAACCTAAGTACCTGCAAGTACCGCATTAACAAATGCGTGCATTTTCAATTAAGAAAACCCAGTATGCTCCTGGCCATAACAACATTTTATAGAATTATGCAAGGAGTCTAATCAAGACAAAAGCATCCAAAACAGAACAGAAAACACCAAGTGCAACAAAAGGCTACGACTCCATAAGCTGCGTCGGTCGGGCGCACCCAAACCCATTCCTCGAGAGGAACCAGAACACCAGCCTCGCTGGTCAAAGGTGGTCACTCGACAGTGACCCACCGCTCGGGACAAAGCGGCGCACCAGATAAGTGTCCCAATTCGCGGCAAGTGACCTATATGGTGCCATCGCGAACTTGGGAATACCTACCCTGAGACAGAATGGCAGCGCGCATGCCCAGGACTTATCTTACACCTGGCCTCCCAACGTAAAGGTCTTATGCGAGTGGCCTCTGGAGCTAGAGGACCCACTCGTAGCCCGTCGGCCCAGAAAACAGAATGTGCCCTGAATTATTAATCAGATTAAATGCAATGCAAGCTACTTAAGCATCTAAAGTCTAATGCAGCTACAAGCTACGGAACGAGCTCAAGGAAGAGTATCCGGATACCCTCCTTACATCCCCGAACGAAACAAAATCAGAACATCCCAATAGGAACCAAACCAAAATCAGCAAACAAACATACCCAGATTGGCAATTCAAGGTAAACAACACATTGAGTCATCTACGGGTCATGATAAGGATGTCATAAGGTCTGATATCCTAAGGGTCAACCACAATCACAACATAACGCCTCATATCAGTGATATATCGGTATTAAAAGAATAACAAAAACATGTATAACAGCAGAATACATGATGATCAACCACTACAGGTAATCGATAGCATGCACCATAAATTTGAGAACACGCATGCATTAGAAACTTCTTGTCCCGAACATGGTCAGAGATTAGATGGATAGGAATTAATTCATAAATGTATCAGTAGTCCTATATAGAAAACATGCCTCTCAAATCAGGAGTCTAAGTACCTTCATAGTCGATACGGATATATTTATATACATGCTTGTAGATTTGCACAATACTAGACGTCATAGGATGAATAGCATAGATCATAGATGAATCCTAATGTAGTCTCATGTGAGAGCATAACAAGATATATCAGTTAAGTCATACAAGAATCTGATCATACACCTGAACTAAACCTGGTTCGAATAAAATCAGATTGGATTAACTCATCGCAATATTCAAGTCGAGACAGGCAACTATACCTATTGCATTAACATCTACATGAAAATATGTGATTTATTCACAGATGGAATGTCATGAATATATCATAAGGGATTGACAAATCAGAGCATATACGTGCGTTAATCATTACTGGACTAAAATCAGAACGATTCATGCAATATTATTTAGACATATTAGCTAGATCATGCATGGACATAAGAGCAGAAATCAGCAACGAGTCCTACAAATGATGTCTGACCATACCCATGAAATAACACATAAATATGTGATCTAATATCAGAAAACATCTCATGCATACATATCTGGACATGATCACAATATCACGCACAAGTATAACATCCGGAAGCTCACAAGAACAACATCACAAGGTGATTAACAAGTAGCACAACATGCATGCAAAACCCCTCCTCTGCTAGCTCTCCATGGCCCAGCCTCATCACCTCTGGTTTTTCCAACAAACCACCAAGAAAATCATGAGTCAAGAATCGTGGTAGAGAGGGAGGTGCTCACCCAACCTCTGAAAATTTGGAGAGTGCACCACAATCCACCCTATCGGGTAGATCTCCACTTGTTAAACTCCAGACCTCAGACCGACCACCCTATTAGTGCTGGACTAATCTCCATCAAACACTCCATACTTCCTATTACACTAAGGGTCCAAGAGCATACCTGATCAGCAAGGAAGATTGCTCGAGCTTTTCCGGAGATTCTGCCCACGAACTCCTCTTCTAGCCGCACAAGGCTGCACTAGACGTAGCTCCCAACTCGCCAAAGATCAGCCCACCAATCAGCTGGAGAGGAAGGAATGAGTGGTCTGGAGTGATGTGTGTGTGGAAGGAAAAGGGAGGTAGAGGACGGCTAGGAGGGCCTTATAGGTTGCATCCAACTGTCCAACTTCCTAGCTATCAAGCCACTTCAAGACTTGCCAAAAATGGAACCAGCAAGGACACCCAAAAGCCTCCCTTGAAAGATGCATGTAACCCCCAAGCTCCCTTCGAATTCCACGCCACCTCCAGCCTGGCTCAGCCCAAAGTGGTCTCCACACTCACCCGGGCCCAAATTGAGTCGATCGAGTCAACCCACCGCGCACTAGCCCGATGTGTCGCACCCGGTCGACCAATGAGAAATCCGATCAAATCAGCTCAAACTAACATGCCATAACACAATTTAATATTCTAAGAACTAAATTATGTGTAACATAGGAGAGTGGATATTATATTAATATTATAACGGAAAAGCGGGTCTTACAACAACATTCCAATGTTATAAGTTGAGTATCTTTTCCGACATGGTCAAGAGGTTCCTTGTGATTTTCATGGATGACTTATCGGTCCATGGGACCTCCTTTGAGCTGATGTGTGACGCTTTTGACTATGATGCTGGAGCAGTCTTGGGTCAGAGAGTCGACAAATTGCCTCATGTAATCTATTATTCTAGTCGTATTCTCAATGACGCCCAACTAAACTACTTCGTTACTGAGAAAGAGTTCATCGTGATTATATTTACGTTGGAAAAGTTTTGTCAGTACCTCATTGGGTAGCAAGTCATCATGTACACTGATCACTCAACTCTTCGCTACCATTCATCTAAGAACGAAGCAAAACCCTGTCTCCTTCGTTGGATCTTGTTGTTGCAAGGGTTTGAACTTGAGATACGGGATAAGAAAGGGTGTGAAAATGTTGTCGCTGACCATTTGTCATGCATTGAGGTTGAGCCTTTGTAAGACCCATCAGTGAACGAGTACTTCCCTAACAAGAATCTCATGGCAAAAGCGTCACCCCCTTGTTTGCGGACATTCTGAACTATTTAGTAACCGGGGGAGGTGCTGGCACGTTGGGCATGAAATGAAATAGCCAAGTTCAAATCGTTAGTGAACCACTTCTACTGGGATGACCCTTACTTATTTAAGTACTGTGCCGATCAAATCATAAGAAGGTGCATTCCTAACGATGAGATTCATAGTGTCTTGTCCTTTTGCCATGAGGAGGCGTGTGGTGGGCACTTCGGTGCCAAGAAAACCTCTGCCAAAGTTCTCCAATGTGGTTTTTACTGGCCCACATTATTCCAAGATGCTTTTGCATTTTGCAAAGCATGCGATTTGTCTCAACGTGTGGGTCGCATTGGGAGATGTGATATGATGCCACTAAATACTTTCCTAGTGGTCGACATCTTTGATGTTTGGGGAATTGACTTAATGGGTCATTTTCCCGTGTCCCATGGTCCCACCTACATTCTTGTGGTGGTTGATTATGTGTCAAAGTGGGTTGAGGAGATACCCACTCGCACTATCGATCGTAAGGTCATGATCAAATTCTTAAAAGAACACATCTTTGCATGGTTGGGGACACCTCGTTGTATCATTAGTGATTGAGGGACTCACTTTGTGAACCGATCCTTTGAAGCAGTGATGAGGAAATATTCCATCACGCACAAGTTGGCCACATCTTATCATCCTCTAACCAGTGGCCTGGTGGAAATCTTCGACCATCAAATCAAGTAGATACTCAAAAAGACGGTTAATGCTTCGAGGAAAGATTCGTCGGTTAAGTTGAATGATACATTGTGGGCCTTCCGCACTGCATATAAAACTGACCTAGGCATGTCCCCCTCTCAGATTGTGTATGGCAAGGCTTGTCATCTTCCGGTAGAGCTTGAACATTGGGCATTATGGGCAATCAAACATCTTAACATGAGCGAAGATAGTGTGTTGCAGTTTACATTGATATATCTGTTATACCATGATCCTTGGGTGACTTGCTTTCTTTTGCTTGCCTAGTGCTTTAATTTTTCCACTTCTTTCAAAATCTTCATGTGTTTGCAAAAGAAAAAAACTTTGTGGGTTTTGTGTGTGTTTAGCATGTGCAAAACCGTTGAGAGGAAAAGTAAAAAGGAAGCTTCCATAATTGACTTGAACTTGATGCATTAGAATATCTAGTACATCGGCTTTAGGTCTTATCTAGTCATAAGGATGCACCCCAATTTTCCCATCGAGGGAGAGTAATCATAGGGTTTCTGTACTCAAATAATTAATGAAGTCCACCCTGAATCTAGTGAGTCAAATAATTCGTGTCTGTTAGTATAAGGAAGTTTGTCATAGTCAGGGACCCTTAAACTCCTATTGTGAAACCTTAAGTGTGGGGTTTTGGTTCATGTATAGATAAGAAATAAGTGAGTAGGGTGTTCTCTCTTCTCACACGGCTCCTATCACTCAGGAATTAGGTCCGAGGGGACTTAGTGCCTGGTGCTTTCGAGTCATCTGACTTCGGATGCACTGACCGAACTCCCATTACATGGGTGGTAGGGATCACCATATGTGGAGATTTGGGGTAAGTTGTACGTGATAGTGTTAGTCCTCATACGCAATGATGGACGAACCTGACCCTGGGACAATTCAACACCAACTAGTAAAACATGATTGTTGAGACACCTTATGTAGTAGACCTGATGGATCTTAGTTCCCATTGCATTAGTAGATGCACTGCTCCATGGAGCATGATGACCGCCTGGACTCGGGTCCATCGGGCATGACCGACCGATGTTGTTCCGGCGGGTATGATCGTCCAGGTTGTGGCACAGCTCGACGAGTATGGCAAATCAAAGTGACAACTCTAGCGGGTGTGGCATTGTGACCATGTGATCAGATCTATATCGATGACTTGGAAGTACGTGCGACCTTCACCTAACCATCATGCTAGTGTAGCTGCGAGTGGGAGGGGTAAAGCGTACTCTCCGTAAGACAACGTGTGTTGGCGGTGGGTATCCTCGGGTACCAAATATAGTGTGTTGAGATTCATGACCTTATGACCCCTGATCGGGGGAATGATTGCATGTCTTTATATTTGTCATATGATACCAGTATGTTAGGTCACGTATTGTACTTACATGTATATGTAGGGGCTTGGCAGACAAAGCTTTCGTTATGAAAACTCAGGCATATTAACATGTTTTTTGAGGACCTCGATTGGTACTGTTCATGTGGCAACGGAGGATGAGAGGACATCGAGCCGGATCCTCCATATTATATTTTATTATGTTATTTCAATTTTTGACGTAGTAAATATTGAAACCTTTTTGTAATGGTGCACCTATGTTTAATCATCTTTGAGTAATTTCCCCAATTACATGTTCCATGTTTCTTTGATATCATGTTTTAAATTTTCCGTTGTTGGACGTGTTTTTGGAACGTTACAAGAAGTCCATACACCTTATTTACACAACTCTCATACTTCCATTTATTCCATACACTAGACAGACTTATCCCAGTCTTCAAATCCTCAATCCTACACTCAAGAGCATAAAAATCACACCTTTGATCAATTCCACATCATACTCAAAGTGTGATCAAGTTAGAGAATGTTTGATTCACTCAGTTAAGTTGTCAAGAAGCATAGGTTTTGGTGAAATCCTTAAGCAAGTTGTAAAAGTTTCGGTGAAATCCCAAAGCAAGTTGTACATGTTTCAGTTAAAGCCAGAAGCAAGTTCTAAAGGTTTTGGTGAAAGCCCAAAGCATCTTCTCGGATTGTGAGAAGGAAAAACCAAGCTTGCAAGGGTGTTCGCAAGGCTTACTTTGTAGATGTGTTGTCTCCCGGCCGAAACGGGGAGTGGATAGTGAAGAGAGCAAGTAGGTGAGTGGCCGAACCTCTATAAAATTGTTGTCTTCATTGTGGTTTGCATATCATTTCCCTACTTGTTTTAAATTGTTTTTCGCTGGATCTTTGATTGAATCAAGTAGAGAATTAGGAATTTAATTATATTAATTAGGGTCATATCAATCCTACACATACACCACACAAAATTCTGATCATCGCATATAAATCTAATTGTGTATTGTTGTCTACCAATAGATATTCCAAAAATGTCATATATATCTCAATTTATACTAGGATCATTTCAATGTATATACCAAAAATGTCTATATATATCAGTTAACCTATTACACGTAATCTCAAAAGTTTTAATATGTACATCCAACTGAAATAGACATACACCTGTAAAAATTTGAAGTTGTAAGGTAGTTTTGTAAACTATCATAGTCTTGTAAACTATAATTGTGGTGTAAACTATGTTGGTGTTGTACACAATGTTTGTGTTGTAAACTATTTTCCTTCAATTCAGCTGCCTTTGAATATGAATTGTCTCTAAACATTGTTGTTATTGTACATTATGTTATACCAGGATTCTCAGTTGCTAGGCTGAATATGGCTACAATGTTTGACCTCTTACTTCACAGTTTGGTTTGGTATGAAAGTAAGGTTGAGAATCCTACACATTAGCACCAATGATAACATGTATATTGATTAGTAGCATATCATGCATCATATTCATGCTATATATCCATAATTTTACCCCAATATTTGGCTACTTGAGTGTTTGTTGTTATATTTCAGGTATTTGGTAATAAAGAAGAGAAGGGAAGAGAAAAAGGACTGAACGTAAGAAGAATGGACTTCAATGAAGCAAAATGGATCTCTCGGTCATAACAAGGACCCATCTGCAATAGGGAAGGACCTGGACGTAAGCCCTAAGGGACCAAATAGCAAACCGATAAACTCCACACCATCATGAGGAGTATTTTGGCAATTAGATTTGGGTTTGTACTCCAATAACTGATCCGAGTGCACCCAACATGATTAATTGATTGAAGCACTAAATAAGATATCCAAAAATGGGTCCGATCTGAGAAAAAATGATAGCCAATTAGAAGACTCTTTTTCTCAGAATCCGACCCAGTTAGGCATGGATACTGGTTATGAGTTTATGTCTATTCTAGGAATGTTTCATTAGTCCCACATTGGGGGATTGTCCTCAGTTTCCTTTTTTCATGCCTGTAAATAAAACTCTTCTTCCTCCTTTGTAATCAACTCCTTGCTTGGTGGTCATTCGCTCTACATAGAGTAAAGCATTGGAGCAAAACTCAAGTGGAGAGATGCTACTTGTAATGTGAGTCATAAATAAAAGAAATCTTTGTTAGTTTCATGTTGCCTCTTTTATTCTTGCATGCTTAGGTTAATTTTGTTTTATTAATCTGAGTAGAATTAGTTAGAATTTTTTTTGTTCTTAATATAAATGTTAGCTTAATGATTAGTGAGTAGTTTCATCCCCCTTTGGGGGGTGGAGATTATGCACATTTATGTTTTGAGGTTTGATGTTTGACGAATTTTGATTGTGTAGACTTGAATGTTTGTATGTTCATCGGGTTTGTTTTAATCATCTACATGTTGGGAAATTTTTGATGGATTTTGTCATATGTTTCAGACACTTCCCATACTTGGTTTCGTCATGTTTATTGGCTGAAATGTCATGTTGGATATGCTACATGTTAGTCGTGTGTTTGTATTAGTGTTTGCTTGCTTGATTGATTGAAGAAACTTTATTTTGATGGGTTTTGGCATGATTTTCAGACACCTCCCATGCTTAGTTTGTTCTTCACATGAGTTCCTATTTTTTATGAGTTTTGCCATAATTTTAGACACTTCTAATGTTAAGCCTCGTGTTATGATAATTAAGTAGTCATTTCTAATATGGTGTGCGAATGGATTGATAGATTTTGCCAAATCTTTAGACACTTTCTATGCATGAAGAAACACACACATGACACACTTACACATACATGCTTACATTTTAGTAGTAGCGTAACAATCTCTTCTTCCATCATTATTTCCCACTTGATCTTGCTCAGTCAAAGGTTGGCAACGCTCCCTGCGTATCGACCCGTACTTGCCCCATCTTCACCGACGGTCATGCACTTGCGGTTAATAGTAAAACGTTTAACATGTTTTTGGCGACGTTGCCGGGGAGTGCCTTGTCCTAACCTTTGTTTGGGTCATTCGAGTTGTTTTAATTTTTTGTTTAGTTGTAGTGTTGTCCAGGTGATGAAGTGTGCTTCAGATTGTAGTGGGAGCTCGGGAGCCTCATTTGGAGCTAAATAGACAGCCAGGTAGCGGTCTGGTACTTTCTGCCAGTCCTATAGTTTCTCCTATAGCTCACACTTCATGTTTGTTGTCTGGGATCATAATATTGCTTGATTGGTTTGTACCATTTTACCGCTCCCAGTTTACCTCTTAACCCAAAAATCCCATTTAATAAACTTGGACACTAAAACCCAAAGCAAAGGATTAGGCATTTGCTATGTTTAGGTCATGCATCATCTAGTATTGACTTAAGCATGTTATTTGTCTTCTCTTAGTTTTAATTTCTGTGGTTGATTGCTAGAGCGAGGTACGTTTTCCTTAACACTCATTCACGCATTATTACATTCATTAGTGAGTAAGGTTTGCATTGAAATAAGAGTGAGGTGAGTGTTTATTTGGTGAGTTGCTTGTTAGTTTAAGAATCAAATCAAATTAAGGGCAGCACCTATAATCTACAATGATAAGGTAGGCGATTTCATCACCCTTTCCTTAGCCTCAAAAACCTGCTCTAAAGCCTTAATTATAAAAGCAAGTAGAAATTGGCCTATAAGGATTGCAGACGCACTAGGAGAGTGATCCAGTTGAGACCATCATGACCTGATCGGTGTCGCCTACCTTGTCGATAGTAGGAGGTACTAGATCTCCAGATCCGGTATCACTTGCTGGGCATTGTGGTCTTCGTTTTACGGAGCTGAGGCGTGTCGAGACTAGTGATTTGGTAGTTAGGCGTCGTCTAGACTAAGGACCTATAGCCATAAGTTGTTTGAGTCGTGTTTGATTGTTTGTCTTCCACCCTCACCTATACCTCATAGCTTAAGGACTTCTCCCCCCTCCTTTGTGTCCTTTGGTCTTCTCATTTGCGCATCCTTCCCTTTTTTGTCTAAAAAAAAGCTTTACATTTGGTTCGTGTGGGTGCACCTTGTGAATGCTTGTGTGGGCATGAGATGAGAGTGGCCGTTTGATGAATCGCGTCATCAATCCTGGCTCGGTAGATGATTTCTTGACACCTTCCCCTTCTCGTGTGCCACATAGTCCATGTTCCATGGTTGATCAGCACCGCGAGGAGCAGTTGTTGAACCCACCTATTCCTGTTTCTCTGTGTGACCAATGCTTTCCGGCACGGACTGCTCTTCCGTCTAGCATCGCATTGCCCCAGGCCACTGGGAACCACTTTGAGGTTAAATCTCAATATATCTCCATGCTCCCTCCTTTCTTGAGTAAGGGTGATCCCTATCTCTTTCTCCAAAACTTTGAGGAGGTCTGTGCTATGTTTAAGCCAGAAATGAGCATAGACTCCATACATCTTCGACTACTCCATGCACCTTTGCAACTTGGGACCAGGGAGAGAAACGTTTCTTGAATCCATGTGTCAAGGAGATTTCTTCGGAAAGGAAGAGAGACGCATGGTATTTTCTCAAAGACCTTGCTGAAACGTCCATGCAATGGGAAAGTATTAGGGAACCACCTGCATCACATAGTACCATAGGAGCGAGGATCGCGAATTCCAACCAAGCGAAAGCAGGTCTGGTTTTTGTTGTCCATTCTGATACGGCACATGAGGCACGGTATGCAGCCTTGATGCTTCGTATGGACTCGATGGAGCTCTAGAATCAAACGAAAAGTTCCCAAGCATCTGCATGTAGTTCCGTTTCAGGTCGTAGGTGTGGTATGGTCAGTCATGTGAGCGAGGAGTGTGGCTACATGGCTCCAAAAATGGAGCAGGTCAATGCCATTAACTACCGCCCAAGAAATGACCCATATTCTTCATCATATAACCCAGGTTGGAGGAACCAACCAAACTTGTCTTGGAGCCAAATTAATGGCCAAGGTGGTCCTTCTAACTATTCACACCTGCCCCCAACCACCATCTTATAAACACCACATTCATCCATCTCATTTGCATCCTACCCAGGTCCTACTCGTTGGCCCACCAGGGATCCCTAATGGAAATAATAATGAAGCTGGATTTGGGTCGCTTGAGAACTTGATCAAAAATTTCATATCTACCCAGGGTCGAGCCCTTACGACCACTCATCAAGATCATGCTTCCACTAAGAAATCCTAGAAATTGATTAGTAGCATATCATACATCGTATTCATGCTATATATCTTTTATTTTACCTCAATTTTGTGCTACTCGAGTGTTTGTTTGTGGTATTTTAGGTATTAGGTAATAAAGAAGAGAAAGGAAGAGAAAATGACTGAAATGTAAGAAGAAAGGAACCAAATAAAGAAAAATGGACATGTTTGTCATGCACAAGGACTCATCTGCAAATCAGGAAAGATCTACATGAAATCCAGAGGGACCTGAACACACGAAAAACATTTTAGGAGCAAATCCCTCAAAACCATGATCGTGAGGAGTATTTTGGCAATTAAAGACAAACAAGCCCAAACTAGTGGACACGGAGAGCTCCCCACGTGAAAAATAGGATGTGTAAGTTACTAAAGAAAATTAGGGTCGATCAGACCCAATTGATCCACCAGTGCCGGGTTTTGATCCACCAGTGGTGGGTTTTGATCCGCCACTGGCCGATCATTTTTGTACAATGGGTCCCCTATTTCTCTCGTGGCTTTGTCTTGATTATCTAGGTGCACCAGACTATAGAGAAAATTATTACATGTTCATACATCGTCGGATTGCTTCCAAATTCATCTATACCACTGTTTCTTCTATAAATAGCAAGGTTTCTTCTTCCTTTTCACCTCTTCTCCAATTCCACCATTAGAGTAGGTTGGTTTTTACCCAATTTGGCTGCAAGTAGAGGAAAGTGGATGATGATTGTAATCTCACTTTTTCTTTAATATAAGGTTGGATTCATGTTTTGATTTTGTTGGTTAGTTTTCTAGTGAAAGTTTTATGCCATGTTTAGTCTTAATCGCTTGCTTTCCATGCTTATTCTTATGAGCAGTGAGTAGATCCACCCCATTTGGGGTGGAGGAAATGTAGTTGATGGTGATGTGTATGATGAGTTCTTCTTATCTTGTACCATTTCATGTGCTTAATGTAGTTCTATACTTGTAACTTGCTAAAACTTGTATTAGATGGGATCAGGGCCACACTAGGTACTTGCCTCAAGCTAGATCTAGAGTTTATCTTGTTGTTTGTATGGTTTATCTTTGTATGGAAGTGGTTTGTTGTGTATGAATTCTTGATTAGTAGAGAATGCATGAATGTATTAAGTTGTATGGATGGTTAATTGATGGCATAATGGCCACAATAGGTACTTAGTTCATTCTTGAGAACCCAAAGTGCATCTTAACTTCATGTCTAACTATATTAGTCATGTATTCATGTAAATGTAGTTGATGTCAATTAGACTCCACACTAGTTTCTAGTTGATGTCACCTACTTTACACACTTGTCCTTGATGAAATGAAGACCCACTCTTGCACACACACCACAATATTGCACCTCCACTCCAAGGGGTTTAGTTTAATTGTTGATTAATTCATCATTTAGTAGTTTGTTTAGCATAATCCCTTCATTCTTGTGGTACGACCCGTACTTGTCGTGTCTTCACTGACGTTGTCTTGCGGTTTATTCTAATTGATTCAATCAAGTTTTTGGCGCCGTTGCCGGGGAGTTGGTCGTCGTCATTGTTGTTTCCACCCTTTCATTGGGTTTTTCTTACACTTTCTTTTAGTTTTGTTACTTGACAGGGTCTTAGTAGATAGGGGAGCTCATTTGAGGGAAACAAGGAGCCAAGAAGAGTTTGGGGACTAGATTCCCCAAATAATCCGCCAGTGGTGGATTTCATAAGTGTTTTGGAATTTTTGTTTCATCTATGGCTCTGTCTTGGTATGCCTAGTTGATATCTGTTGTTTTCTACCTCATGAATGCTTTGTTTAAGTGTCAATAATAATTTGGCTTGCGTGACCCCTTCTTAAGACAACTTGGACCCTAAAACTCAATGTAAAAGATTAGATTAATTGTCATCTAGGTCAAGCATCATCGGTAGACCTTGCACGCATATTGTCTTTCCTTTGCTTTAATTCCTCGTTGTCGATTGCTGGCATGAGGTACGTGCACCCGTTCTCTCATTCATGCATGGTTAAAGGATGCATTAGTTAGTAAAGTGCATCAGGACAAGAGTGAGGCTACTGATTGATTGGTGTGTTGATTTCTAGCTTAGGATTCAAAAAAACCTAAGGGGGTTGTCCATTGTAAGATAAGGTGTGGGATTTCATCACACATTTCTTAGCCCCAAAAATCACACTAATCAAAAGCCTTAATCTTAAATCAAGTAGACATTGGCCACTAGGATTCGGGCGCACTTAGGAGACAATCCAATTTTTGATGTCATGGCCTGAACGTCGTCATTTGCTTTGTTGCATTAAGACTTTTGGGACCTCCGGGTCTTTACTTTCTCATTCGGCTTTGTGACCTTTGGCCAAGGGAGGTGAGGCATTTTGGAGTGTGGGGAGTCACGGTTGGGCATCGTCTAGCTTAAGGACCCATAGCTAGCCTAAGCTTGTTTGAGCCATGTTTGCTAGATTAGGCTTCTACCCTCACCCTTTACCCACGCTAGCTTTAGGGATTCTTCCCTTCTCTTCTGAGTCATCTTCTTCTCACCTACTTATAAGTTCTAGTCTCCGACCCCATTACACTCTTTATATGCATTTTAGGGTCGAGTCAAGCACTTTTTGCGAACTTGGCCTCATGGTGGTGATAGTGGTCGACTCCAGAGTACTATGTTTAGATGGATGGTTACATGGGCGACCATTTATTTCATTGTTGGGACCAGGACAACTCTCCCTAGTATTTCGGACCATGTATCCTGGGGTGCCTCAGACAAACACCCAACATTGTTGGCACACTCTTAATTGTAAGACTGAGCAATTTTTAGATTGGGGTAATATGAGAGAGACATTGATTGCTACATCACCATCTAGTTGTGTCGGATCATATGTTGGTCAACAAATTTTGGCATTATGAGAAACTTTGGCCTTTTCATGCGTGCGGTAGAGGATATGACTGGATCGGTGGCTCCAGTAGCCATACTGTGTCACTGTTGCAGGCTGAGTGGTCACATTATCTGGGAATGTCCTTCTGTTCCCCTAGAGCCTGAGTATGAGCATACATTTTCCCAAAATGCTTAATGTGACATTTCTGCATCCACGTACAACCCAAGAGGGATGGATTCATGGGTAGACAATATTGATTCAAATTTTTATACATCATACCCACCCCATTATTCTCCTCCTGAATACCCACATCCCTACTAGCCACCACCTATGACCACATTGACTAAATCTCAGCCTATTAACATCCAATCTACAAATTGTGACTATCAAAATGTTAAATTCAACGTTGTCCCTAAACTTGATTCCATAAAACAAACCCTCCAAACGTTAATGAAATCCACTCAAAAGTTATTGAAGTCCAACTTGAAATCCTTGCAGACTATGGAAATGCAAGTGAGTCAAACGACACAACAATTAAGTGAACGTAAGGAGGGTGGCCCTTCTTGTCAACATGAGGATTCATCTTTTGATATCGAATCATCACCACATCCACAAATTCAAACCACAATCTTCGAAAGTCAAACTCCTATTCAGTCTGAGGGATTGAGGTTTCAATTCACGATCACTTGGGGGATTCGATACAAATTGATAATAGCATGGACAAGTTTCATTATGAGTCGGCACAGGATTGTGCCTTATCTTTTTGTCCCGTGGTCCTTGAGCCATATGATCTTAATGTTATGCCTCTTAAGGACTCACATTTGGTGGAGCAAGTGCTCCCTAATACCCCTAATTTCATAGGACCTGGTGAGAGTTTGTCTCTCACTATTGTTCTTGATCATCTTGAAAATGAAGGGACACCAAACAACTACATTTCCAATGATGGTATTGGGAGTTCCTTTGGGGATACCTTAGGTAAGAGACCCACTTTCTGTTTGCCTTGTGCATCTCGCAAGGATAATGAGGTTGTTGGCCTCGTTCCGGTGCACCAGCCTGTTGGTTGGCGAGTTTGGATCGACGATCATAACTTCAATATCGCAACTGGAGAAACTCTTCTTCCGTTGCTAAATTGTGACCAAACTATTGAGAGGTTCGAACTCTTTAAGTTTGATCCTTCGAATCATATGCCTTTACATCTTGATCATCAACCTCTCCTTGCATCTTGGGGACTTTGTGAGGGGAAGGGGGGCCACACATGAGTATTTTGGCACCACGTCGTGACATGTTCCCATTCCAATTGCATTGGCGCACTTTTGAGGTTCCCAATTGATATCCTTTGACAAATGACAATGGGAACTTATTTTTATACATAGTTATATTTGAAAAAAATGGAAAAAAAGACTCCAAGAGTGAGCATAGGTTGTTGTGGGCTCCAACCCTTGTGTATTTGGGCCCCATATGTTTCACGTATTTTTCCTTTTCCTTAAGTATCTCATAGTTTTTGAGGGAAATTCAGGTTTGTGTCCATCAACATGACCATGAAAAGTTCCTTGTGCTTCAAAGTTTGGTGAGATCATAACTTTTTCATGCAAAAATACATGTAGTATCATGCTTGCATACATTGAGGACAATGCATGAAGTAAGTGTGGAGGGGTGTTTTACATTTGTACATAGTTGAGTCTTTTCCTTTTTTTGTTTTCTTTTGTGTGTATTGTTAGGGTCATGTTAGTGAGCTGCATTTAATATCGACATATCGGCGTGCCATGATCCTTGGGTGACTTGCCTTGTTTTGCTTGCCTAGTGTTTTAAAAGTTTTTTTCTTTCGAAATCTTCACGTGTTTGAGAAAGAAAATGTTTTGTGTGTTTTGTGTGTGTTTAGCATGTGCAAAACCGTTGAGAGACAAAGTAAAAAGAATGTTCCCAAAATTAACTTGAACATAATGCATTAGGATATCTAGTACATCGACTTTAGGTCTTATCTTGTCGTTTGGATGCACCCTGGTTTTCCCTCGCTTGTAGAGTAAACATAGGGTTTCAATACTCAAACAAATAGAAATGTCCACCCTGAACCTAGTGAGTTCAAGAATTTGTACCTGTTAGTATATGGAAGTTTGTCGTAGACCGGGACCCTTAAACTCTTGTTGTGAAAGTTTATGTGTAAGTGTTTTGGTTCCCATGTAGATAAGAAATAATCATTAAGTATGGTGTTCTCTCTTCTCGCACATTTCCATTCACTCGGGAAATTAGGTCCATGGGGACTTAGTGTCTGGTGCTTTCGAGTCATCTGACTTGGATGCACCGATAGAACTACTGTTGCACGGGTGGTAGGGATCGCCCTATGTGGAGATTTGGGGGAAGGTGTATGTGATAGTATAAGTCCTCACAGGCAATAATGCAAGAAACATAACCCGGGGAGACTTAAGCACCAGCTACTTTAATAAAATGAAAAAAGACAAAAAAACCATACAAATAAGAACCTTAATGGACTTTACACGATGTATCACTTGAGGATGTTAAGGTTGCCCATGTCTTTCACTTTAGTCCTTAATTAACTTGCACAAATAGTTCCTTAGGCTAGGGGTGTTGATCGGATACATCTATAGAGTCGGCCCGTAGGATTACCATGTCTAATGATCGACAAAATTTGGTCAGGCAAGTCGAGTTGCTAGGTTGAATAATTCATCAGTATTCCGATTTTGTAGGTATATCCGCTGAAAACCCTCAGCAGACACCACTCCTCGGCGACAATGTGGTTTAATGGCTTGTTGCACGTGCTAAGTGCAACCGTAATTCCCACGAAAGTGAGTTTGGATTTCCCCATTTTTCATTTGTTTTCTTTTCTTTCATTTTTATCTTTCATTTTTTGCTCGGGATTAGCAAAAGGTAAGTGTCAGGGTATTTGATTTGTAGCATATCATACATTCCATTCATGCTATATATCCTTTATTTTTCTCCAATTTTGTGCTACATGACTGTTTGTTTGTGGTATTTCAGGTATTAGGTAATAAAGAAGAGAAAGGAAGAGAAAATAACTGAAATGTAAGAAGAAATGACTTAAATGAAGCAAAATGGACCTGCTTGTCATGCACAAGGACCCATCTGCAAAAATCAACCCAGATGAAATCCAGAGGGACCTGAACGCATGGATAACATTTTGGCAATAAAAATCCCTCCATACCATGATTTTGGTAGAGTATTTGGGCAATTAAGACCGAACGGGCTCAAACCAGCGGATCAGAAGTACACCCCATATGCCAAAATGCAAATACATCACTTAAGATACACAAGTTTTGGGCTGATCAAACCAATCTGATCCGTCAGTGGTGGATGTTGATCCACCATTGGCAGATCAAGTTGGTCCAGATCCTTTAAAATTTCAAACGTGGCTTGGACGTCATTAAATGGGTGCACCAGACTATAGAGAGTTATTATAGCCGTCGGATTGCTTCCAAATCCTTATTTCTTCTACAAATAGCAAGGTTTTCAGAACTGAACCGGTCATTGAACCGATAAAGCTTCGGTTTTGGTTCAACGTGGTCGAACCACGGTCCAACCACGGTCGGACCGTTGATGACGTCAGCATGACATCAAGATTTTTGAGACCCGAAGTTGGACCGGACCGAATAAATATTAATGGTCGGACCGGTGGTCGGACCGATTTGAACCGATTTTTGTAAAATTATTTAATATATACACACCAAACGTTAAATATAATTCATGATATCAGATACAATTTGCTTAACTCAGTAAATTTACTATCTTTACTTAACGGAACAAATTTGCTTGAACACGAATTAGAGAAAATATTATTTGGATTAAGAATCTAAAATCAAAATCAATCTTCAATATTATCCATGACATCATACTTATGAATGGATTTGGTGAGAGAGAGAAGAGTTTGTGGATGGTGGATTTTTATTTGTAAGAATAAGAAAAAAATCATCATATTTTCTGATTTTAAAATTTAGGAAAATTTAAAATATTTTTATGTCCGGTCCGACCAACCGGTCCAACCAAACGGTCCGACCCGGTCGGACCGGGTTCAATCCGGTTCAGAACGGTTCGACTACACGCTCGGTTTTTTAGTTGAACCGGTCGTTGAACCATCGGTTCCCGGTTCGACCGTCCGGTCCGGTCCGGTTTTTAAAACCTTGATAAATAGACTTTTAAGGTCTCCTTTCTTCTTCTCCTTCCTCTCCTTCTTTGGATAATTTATTTTCTTGTTTAGTAGAGTAGGTTTTATTTCTTAAAGTAGGTTTTAGTGTAATGGTGGAGAAAAGGAGCAACTTTGTATTCTTTATTTTCTTAATCAAGTAAGTTCATGTTGTTATATTTCATTTGATGCAAATTTTGTTGACTTGCTTTGGTTAACTCTAGTTTTCTTTACTTCTTTATGGGTTGTGTTGTTTTTATGTTTTCTTAAGTTTAGAGATGAGTAGGGAGTAGTCCATCCCCATTGCGGAAGGAGAAGAAGGTGATGTGATTATGTGATGTATTAAGTGGGTGTTAATCCTAACCTTTGAACATCATATGAGTTCCATTACCATCTAATGACATTTTCACTCTTATGTTTGATGTGTTGATGCTCTTGACTGATGCTTAGCACATGCTTAGATTAGTGGGCCTATTTTATGGGGAATGATGAGGTGAGGATAAGGATGGAGTGGAAGAAGGAACCATGACATGTGGGAGCATGTGCTCTTATTGGCCTCATCATAATTAATGTCATGTATGTTTTAATGATTGTGTTAAATCTTATTTCATGTGGAGACATAGTGGGGTTTGGTCATTTTGCATGGGCTCATATTAGCCTTATTTCAATTATTGTCTTGTATGTTTCCATGATAATGTTTTATCTTATTTCATGTGGAGGCAAAGTTAGATTTGGTTTTTTGGATTTCTTGTATTACATGTTGTGATGAGCACCAATGTACACACACGTACACATATTTTCATTTATGTATTTTTTCTCTACCCGCTAAGGGGTTTATTTTTATCATTTGTTTGCTGATTCCGTATGCATCGTAGTCTAATTCTGACCCCATTTCTCTCTTCTTTTCCCACTCGAGTATGGTGGATTTCGACTTGCACATGCTCCTCGTGGACACAACCCGTACTTGCCGCGTCTTCACTGACATCGTGCACTTGCGGTATTATAATTGATTCAATCAACTCCTGCTTTTGATGCCTTTGTTCCCAATGCACGTTTCCCACATAGGTTGGCAAAGAAATGTGATGCACGGTGGGACAAAATTATTGAGGTACTTGGGCCGGTCAAGTTGAACTTTCCTTTGTTGGACGGTTTTCAGCAAATGCCACTGTATGCCAAGTTCCTTAAGGATCTTTGTACCCAAAAGAGGAGAATAAATGCTTCCAAAAAGGCCCTTTTTGCCACCAATGTAAGTTCGATCTTGACAAAACCCATGCCAGTCAAATACAAGGACTCAGTTGCCCAACTATTTCATGTGTGATCGGAAACGTGAAAATCCATCGAGCTTTGTTGTATTTGGGAGCATCGGTAAACCTCATCCCTTACTCTGTCTATGTTGACCTCGGAATAGGCGTTCTTAAGCCTACTAGGACTACCCACCAGTTGGGTGACAGATCTGTCAAAATGCCACGTAAGGGTGTGTAGGATGTTCTTATTAAAGTGGGTGAGTTTGTATTCCTAGTTCATTTCATCGTCATGGATTCTGAACCTGTGTCAAACTCACAATGACAAATTCCAGTGATCCTTGGGAATTCATTCCTCGTGACATTTAATTCTTTAATCAATGGTGGAAATGGCTTATCGAGGTGGATTTCAACATCTTCACTATTGGTAAGCAACCTGGTTCCTTCGAACAATCCTATTGTCGCCAATCTCATTCAGGACACAGATGAGATTGATTGAATGGGCATGTTTGAGATACATCGACATATTATTAAAGTGCCCGATGACCAGGTTGCGAGTGAAGATGATCATGAAGAATATGCCTCTGAGCCTCTTGGAAAAGAGGCACATCTGGGTCCTTGCTCTTCTTACTCATTGGCCTTCAAGCCACTTGAGCTTAGTCTACAATCCAACTAGGACCTACCTAGAGTTGAGCTTAAACCGCTCCTCGATAACCTCAACTACAACTTCTTGGGGGATAATGAGACCTTACAAATCATTATTGCTTCAAATTTTGCAAAAGAACAAGAAGATGCTCATAAGGAGTTGCTCTTGGAACACAAGGAGGATATCAGGTGGTCCTTGAAGGATATATAGGGAATCAACCTTGGTATTGTCCAGCATCGGATCCACATGGAATACAATTCTTGACCCCGCTGGGACTCTAATGAAGTTTGAATCCTGTACTGAAAGAAGCCATCCGAAATGAGGTTCTTAAGTGCTTGGATCATGGTATAATATATCCCATTTCTGATAGCTCATGGATGACTCCTGTCCATGTTGTTCCCAAGAAGTCAGGTGTGACAGTTGTTGAGAATGAACATAATAAGCTTATACCGACAAGCCTGCAAACTGGCAGACGAGTTTGCATTGATTATTGCAAGCTGAGTGTGGCAACACGGAAAGATCATTTTCTAGTGTCATTCATTGATCATATGTTCGAAAGGTTGGCCAGACATGAGAACTATCGTTTTCTCGATGGATACTCCGGCTACAACCAAATTCCCATCGCCCCCGAGGACCAAGACAAAACCACATTTACATGTCCCTTTGGCACTTTCGCTTACCGTCGCATGCCCTTTGGGTTATGTAACGCACCGATGACATTTCAAAGGGGTATGCTTAGGATCTTCTCCAATATGGTGGAGCCTTTTCTTGAGATCTTCAAGGATGATTTCTCCATATTTGGCGCTTCCTTCGATGAGTGCCTTCATCACTTGCGCCTTGTCCTCAAGCGATGCCGTGAGAAGAACCTGGCTCTTAATTGTGAGAAATGTCACTTCATGGTTACGCGAGGGATCGTATGTGGTCTCGAGTAGGGGAATTGAGGTCAGTCCCGCCCAAGTGTGTCTTATTGTAATTCTCCCACCGCCATGTAATGTGAAGGATATCCGTGTCTTTTTTGGCATGTTGGGTTCTATTGGTGGTTCATTTGGGATTTTAGTAAAATTGCTCGACCTCTCAACACTCTGTTGGCTAAGAATCCCAATTTTGAGTTGATTGACATCATTTCATGCTTATATTTGTACCTTATATCCATTATCTTACACCTAAGCAATGCTACGTGACGAGTTTTATGTTTAGTTTTCAGAAATAAAGAGGTTTGAAGAGAAGAGCCATGAAAGGACCCAAAAGCAGGAAAAAGGACCTAATTGTGAGACCTGGGAACCAAGATGCAAGGGAGAAGGACCTGATCGTAAGACAGAAGGACCTAAGAGCAAAACAGGAAACTCCACACCATCATGAGGAGTATTTTGTCAATTCGATTCGGGTCGGAGCTCCACTAAACAAGTTAGATGCATCCAAGACCAAGAAACACACCAAGGAAAGCCCACCAGAAGACCCAGACGGATCTGGGCTTTATAGGCCTCCAATTGGCGGTCTGGATCATGCAAGATCCGCCTCAACTTCTCCTAGACTTGTATTAGTGTTCGTTTAGGCTATTTTTGGTATTGGTTTAGTCCCACATCGGGGGATTGTCCTGGATTAGCTTTTTCCATGCTTATAAATAGAACTCTTCACCTCCCATTGTATCCATCTCTCTCTTGGTGGCCTCCTTCCCTACTAAGAGTGAAGCCTTGAAGCAAAACTCTAGTGGGGGAAGGGCTGCTTGTAATCTGAGTGAGTTCATAATAAAAGTTTTCATTAGTTTGTTAATTCTTGCTTAGTTAAATTCCTTTAATGTTTTTGCTTTGATGCTTGTTTTGTTTTGTGCTTCTTTAATGTTTCTTGCTTGATTAGTATAGTTTCATTTCAGTATTATGCCTGCTTCTGTTATATAGTTAGTGTAATGAGTAGTGAGTAGTTCCATCCCCATTTGGGGGGTGGAGAAATATGTGATATAATCATGTAGTGTATTAAGTGTGTGTTATTTTTATCCCTTGAGCTTTATATGATTTCCATAACCATCTAATGGGTCTCCACTCTTATCTTTGATATGCTAATGCTCTTGAATGAAGCTTAGCTTATGCTTTGATTAGTGGACCTATTTTATGGGGAATGATAAGGTTAGGATATGGATGAAGTTAATGTTGGAAACACAATTTGTAGTGTATGTACTCTTGTTGCCTTTTCCTTAGCTAATGTCTTGTATGTTTTAATGATGTAGTCATCTTAATTCATGTGGAGGCATAGTAGGGTCTAGTCTTTATACATGAGTTCATTTAGTTTCATTCCAATTATTGTCTTGTATGTTTTAATGATGTAGTCTTATCTTAATTCATATTGAGGCAAAGTTGGATGTAGTTTTATGATTTCATGCACTACATGTTGTGAGGAGCTTAATGAACACACACACACACTTCTTTATGTTCACATTATTTCTCTACCCCCTTTGGGGTTTAGTTTTATTGCTTATCTTCATTTCCTTTTGCATTCTAGTTTAGCATTGTAGTGTAGTTTAGTGTAACCAATCCTTTCTCTCCTTCTTTTTACCTCTCGCCTTCGAACAAACCAAGTATCTTCATTAACAACTCCTATATGATATCATGCATATATTAGTGTCTTATATCCTCTATTGTGAACCTAAGCAATGCTATGTAACGAGTTTTATGTTTAAGTTTCAAGAATAAATAGGTTTAAGAAGAAAAGGACACAAGAAGGACCAAAATGTGAAAAAGGACTGTTCGGTGAGACTTATGGACCTATCAGCAAGAGGGAATGACCTGGACGTAAGCCCGGAAGGACCAAATAGCAAACCGAGAAACTCCACAACATCATGAGGAGTATTTTACAATTAGATTCGAGTGCAGACTCAAATAACCAATCCAAGTGTACCCCACGTCAATAATTGAAGCAGTAAAGATGTCAACCAAAATTTGGTCAAATCTGACCAAACATGACCGCAAAGTGAGGCGCTAGACAACCAATTTGAGGCCTAGTTGGGTCAAGATCCAACCCGGCTTCTCGTGGTTGTGTATTATGTTGTTTTATCCATTTGTAGAAGTTTCATTAATCCCACACCAGGGGATTGTCTCTAGTTGCCTTTTCCATGCCTATAAATAGAACTCTTCTTCCTCTTTTGTAAACCACCCGTTGCTTGGTGGCCATTCTCTCTACTTGGAGTAAGCCTTGGAGCAAAACTCAAGTGGAGAAGAATGCTACTTGTGATGTGAGTCATGTAAATAAAATAATTCTTCCTGGTTTTATTTTAATGTTGTCTCTTTTAATACTTGCATTTTAGCTTAGTTTTGTTTTCCTAATCTTAATATAACTAGTTAGAATGTCTTTCTTCCTTAGTCTAATTGTTATGTTAATGTGTAGTGAGTAGTTACATCCCCTTTGGGGGTAGAGTTGATGTTTATACATGTAATGAAGAATAGAATGAATGCTATCTTTTCCAATATGTGATGAATATGAATAGGGGTGTGCATCCGGTCCGGACAAGAATTTTTTCTGTGGCGGACCGGAATTCTTCGGACCGGTGACCTAACCGGACTGGAAAAATCTGGTCCGGTCCAAGAACGGATTTTAAAATAATAAAAAAATTGGACCGGTCCGGACCAGAACCGATTTTTTCAAAATTTCTGAACCAGAACCCAGACCGGGTTGATCCGATCTGGACCATACTGGACCTACACCTTACACACCCCTAAATATGAATGTATGCTTGTTTGTTTAAAAGAGAATACTCAACTTCATGGGTTTTGCTATAACCACTAGGTACTTCCATACTTGTTTAAGTTCTTAATAACCAACTTGTTTATGCTCTTGTTAATCAACTAGGTTAGTGAATGGAGTGATAGGTTTTGCAACAACCACTAGGTACTTCCTCTGCATGAACACACAACCTACCCTTGTGCCTTATTGAATGCATTATTCACCACCTATCACTTGTGAACACACACTACACCCCTTGGGGGTTTTTCTTACTGAATTTAATCTTGCTTTGCTAGTTGCTTAGTTTTTCTTCTCATGCTTTTATCTTTGTTATTGATTAATTGTTTGTTTAGTGTAGCATATGGTTTAGTGTAATCAAACTTCTTCTCCACCTTATTTTCCACTTGATTTCTAAAGAACTAGAGTTGACACATCTCCCTGTGGACTCGACCCAAACGCGACGCGTCTACACTGACGTCATGCACTTGCGGTATTTAAAACGATTCAATTAAGTTTTTGGGGCCATTGCCGGGGAGGAGCTCTATCCAGACACTTGTTTGGATGATTCAAGTAGATTTAATCGTTTTTTTTAGTTTTGCTTTATTTCAGGATGTTTGCAATTCACTCGGGAAGCAGTTAGCCAAATCAGGGATCAATTGAAGCTACCAAGACCACCAGATAGCGGTTCGAGACCGCTAATTTGCAGCTTGGTGAGTTCATTTTGCCCCCACAATTTCTTTTGTTGGTTGGTCATGATAATATAGTTATCTGGGTGCCATATTTGGCAGGTATGGACCTCTATATTTCTCCCAAATCAATCCATAAACCAATCAATTCCCTTTTTGTACAACTTGGACATTAAAAGCCAAAGCAAAAGATTAGTGGTTTTCCATCTAGGTCATGCATCATTTCTAGACCTTTTGCACATTCATCTTTTCTTTGCTTTATTTTGTGTGTTGTTGAGCGCTGGCGTGGTATGTGCACCCATTCTCTCATTCATGCATGGTTAAAGCATGAATTAGTTAGTAAAGTGGATTGGAACAAGAGTGAGGTGAGTGCTTGTATGGTGAGTTGCTTGCTAGCCTAAGTATTCAAAACATCTTTAAGGCGCAACACTTATAGTCTTCAAGATAAGGTGGGCGATTTCATCAGCCCTCCATTAGCCCCACAAACGACACTCAAGTAAGGCCTTAATATAAAATAAAGTAGGCATTGACTTCTAGGATTATGACGCAATTAGGAGACAATCACATTCTCGACGTCATGTCTTGAACGTCGTTGTTTGCTTAGTTGCATTGAGACTTTTGGGACCTCCGGGTCTTGACTTTTATGGTTATATCCACTGAAAACCCTCAGGAGACAACACTCCTCCTCCTTGGCGACAAGAAGGTTTAACGGCTTGTTGCACGTGCTAAGTGCAACCATGATTCCTACGAAAGTGAGTTAGGATTTCCTTGTTTTTCATATGCGTTTTCCTTTCTTTCATTTTTCCCTTTCTTTGTTTTGCTCGGGACTAGCAAAAGTTAGGTGTGGGGGTATTTGATTGACATCATATCATCCGTATATTTGTGTCTTATATCCTTTTTTTAACCTAAGCAATGCTACGTAACGAGTTTTATGTTTATGTTTTAGGAATCAATATGTTTGAGAAGAAGAGACTCAAAAAGGACTTAAAAGCAAGGGAAATTAGTAAGATGCAAGACCTATGGACTGAGATGCAAGAGAGAAGGACCCGGATGTAAAACCAAAATGACCAATGAGCAAATCAAGAAGCTCCACACCATCATGAGGAGTATTTTGGCAATTAGATCTGGGCCAAAATATCAACAACCAAATCGGGTTCACCAAACATAAAGAAATCAAGTCCTAAACAAGACGTCTGAAATCAGGGCCAAGATGGACCGCCAATCAGCACCCATAGAGTGCCAATTGGCAGTCCAATATGGCCCAATGGCAACCTCCTTTGGCATGAGTGTTTATTATATTGTCCCATGCCCATTTGTGGTATGTGTTTTAGTCCCATATCGAGGGATTGTCCCTGCTTGCCTTTTTCTTTTACTATAAATAGAATTCTTCCTCTCCTTTTGTATTCACCCATTGCTTGGTGGCATTCTCGGTACTTGGAGTAAAAGTCCTGAACCAAACACTCAAGGTGGAGAAGAATGCCACTTGTAATGTGAGTCATGTAAATAAAATATTTCTTCATAGTTTTGTTAGTTTTATATTGTCTTTATTTTGATGCTTGCATGTTTAGTTGTTTGTTTTCTTTCTCATAGTATAATTAGAATGTTTTCTTTCCTTAGTATAAATGTTAGTTTAATAATGTGTCAGTAGTTGCATCCCCCTTTGGGGGTGGAGTAGATGTCTATACATGTTATGTAGATGGAATGAATGCTAAACATTGTTCTATGTGAGAAATATTAGTATGCTTGTTTGAATTAAAGAGAATACTTAACTTGATAGTTTTGGCCATAATATTTAGGTACATTCCATGCTTCTTTAGGTTCTTAATAACAAACTTGTCATGCTCATATTAAGCACCTAGGTTAGTGCCCTTTATGATAGGGCTTGCCATGAGGTACTTCTTATGCATAACAAACACTAACTACACTTGAGCTTATTGTATGCATTCATCACTCATATTTCATGTTTGCACACACTCCAACCCTTAGGGGTTTTTCCATTCCTGAATTTCATCTTTCTTATTAGTAGTTGCTTAGTTTAGTTTTAGTTCATCTCGTGCTTTCATTTCCTTCTTTGGTGCTTACTAGTTTAGTATAGTTTAGTTTAATCAATCTTTTCTCCACTTTGTTTCCCACTCACCTTCAAAATAACGAAAGTCGACACACCTCTCTGTGGATCGACCCATATTTTCCACCACTTCAATGCGTTTGTGCACTTGTGGTAATTAATAAAACGTTTAAACAAGTTTTTGGCGCCGTTACTGGGGAGGTGCTCTGTCTAGACTTTGGTTTGGACGATTCGAGTGGGTTTAATTTTTGGTTTTTATTTTTTTTAGGGATATCCAGGCATCCAGGGGAGGCAACTGGAGAAATTGGAGGAAGAAGGACACCAAAGTGACCGCCAATCAGCGGTCTAGAACCGCCCACTAGCGGCCTAGTGAGCCTCATTTGCTCCAATAGTTGTTCTGGTTGTTTGGTTGTTCAGTTTAGTGGTCTGGGAGCTCCATTAGGCATGTTGTGACCTGTAGTTTGCTCCCAAATCAATCAATTCCCCTTTTTAAGACAACTTGGACCATAAAACTCAAAGCAAAAGATTAGATTGATTTCCATCTAGGTCATGCATCATTTGTAGACCTTGCACGCACTCGTCTTTCTTTTCTTTACATTTTTGTTGTCGATTGTTGGCGTAGGGTGCATGCACCCGGTCTCTCATTCATGCATGTTTAGATCATGCATTAGTTAGTAAGGTGCATTGTAACAAGAGTGAGGTGGGTGCTTGTTTGGTGAGTTTCTTGCTAGCCTAAGATGTCAAAAGATTTTTAAGGGGAACCACCGATAGTCTTAAAGATAAGTTGGGGGATTTCATCACCCCTTCCTTAGCCTCAAAAACCACACTCAAGTGAAGCCTTAATTTAAAATCTAGTAGACATTGGCCAATACGACTCGGGCGCACTAGGACAGTGATCCGGTCACGACCGTCATAGCCTGATCGGCGTCGCCCACTTTGTCGATAGTAGGAGAGACGAGATCTTCGGATCTTGGCTCACTTGCTGGGCTTTGTGGTTTTCGTCGTAGGGAGGTGACGCGTGTTGAGGTCATGTGACCTCGCAGTTAGGCGTCGTATAGCAGTAAGTACCTATAGTGATTGTAGGTTGCTTGAGCCGTGTTTGCTAGACTAGGCTTCTACCTTCACCCTTTACCTACACTAGTTTTTAGGGATTCTACCCTTCTCCTCTGAGTCATCTTCTTCTCACCTACTTCTACGTTCTTGTCTCCTCCACTTTACATTAAAATAAGTGTGGGGGTATTTGATTAATAGCATATCATGCATATATTCATGTCTTATATCGTCTATTGTGAACCTAAGCAATGATATGTAAAGAGTTTTATGACTAAGTTTCAGGAATAAATAGGTTTAAGAAGAAGAGGACACAAAAAGAACCAAAATGTGAGAAAAAGGATTGTTCAGTGAGACTTATGGACCTATCTGCAAGAGGGAAGGACCTAGATGAAAGCCCAGAAGGACCAAATAGCAAACCGAGAAACTCCACACCATCATGAGGAGTTTTTTGGCAATTGGATACAGGAGGAGACCTAAATAACCAATCCAGATGCACCCCACGTGGATGATTGAAAAACTAAAGATGCCAACCGAAATTGGGTCGAATCCTACAAAACATGACCGCCAATTCGCGGCTCTAGACAGCCAATCGGCGGTCTAGTTGGGTCAAAATCAGACCCGACTTCTCGTGGTGTTGTATTATGTTGTTTTTATCTATTTTTAGAAGTTTCATTAGTCCCATACAGGGAGATTGTCCCTAGTTGCCTTTTCCATGTATATAAATAGAACTCTTCTTCCTCCTTTGTAAACCACCCATTGCTTGGTGACCATTATCTCTACTTGGAGTAAGCCTTGGAGCAAAACTGAAGTGGAGAAGAATGCTACATGTAATGTGAGTCATGTAAATAAAATAATTCTTCCTAGTTTTATTTTAATGTTCTCTCTTTTAATACTTGCATGTTTAGCTTTGTTTTGTTTTCCTAATCTTAATATAACTAGTTAGAATGCCTTTCTTCCTTAGTCTAATTGTTAGCTTAATGTGTAGTGAGTAGTTCCGTCCCCCTTTGGGGGTGGAGATGATCTTTATACGTCTAATGGAGAATGAGATGAATGCTATCTTTTGCAATATATGATGAATATGAATGTATGCATGTTTGTTTAAAAGAGAATACTAACTTTGATGGGTTTTCCATTACCATTAGGTACTTCCGTGCTTGTTTAGGTTCTTAAAAACCAACTTGTTTATGCTCATCTTAATCAACTAGGTTAGGGATTTGAATGATAGGTTTCACCACAACCATTAGGTACTTCCTATGCATAAACAGACAACCTACCTTTGTGCCTTATTGAATGCATTCTTCACCACCTCATCACATGTTTACACACACTCCACCCTTTGGGGCTTTTCCTTACTGAATTTAATCTTGCTTTGCTAGTTGCTTAGTTTTCATTCTCTTACTTTTATCTCTGTTATTGATTAATTGTTTGTTTAGTGTAGCCTATAGTTTAGTGTAATCAAACTTCTTCTCCACCTTATTTTCCACTTGATTTCTAAAGAACTAGAGATGACACATCTCCCTATGGACTCGACCCAAACTTGTCACGTCTACACCGACGTCGTGCACTTGCCGTATGTAAATTGATTCAATCAATGATTATCTACTCTGATCACATAGCCATCAAGCACCTTATCACAAAGAAAGATGCCAATCTCGACTCTTGAGATGGATCTTGTTGTTTAATTCGATCTTGAGATTCGGGACAAATAAATGGTGTGAAAATGTAGTAGAGGACCATTTGTCTCGCCTTAAGATGACCAACTCACAGGACCAAATTATCAATGGAAAATTCTCTGACGAGCAATTATTCACGATTGACGATAACCCCTGGTTTGCAGACATCGTGAACTACCTCTTGACCGAGCAACTTCTTGTGGGTTGGTCAAAATCTGACGAAGCCAGTTTTAGATCGTATGTCAAATTCTTTCACTGAGATGACCCCTATCTATTTGAATTCTACTATGAACAAATCCTCATGCAGTGCATCCCCGATAGCAAGTTCCAAAGTGTGATACATGTTTGCCACTCTCAAGCACACAGAGGACACTTTGGAGTTAAGAAAACTGTCGTAAAGGTGCTCCAATCTAGATTTTACTGGACATCTCTATTCAAAGATGCTTACGAATTTTGTATGCAATGTGATAGGTTCCAACACCTTGCCATAATATGACGACAACATATGATGCCTTTGCAAAATATCCGCATTGTCGATATCTTCGATGTGTGGGGCATAGACTTCATGGGTCCCTTCCCAAACTCTTTTGGGAATATTTATATTTTGGTTGTTGTTGATTGTGTTTCTAAGTGGGTTGAGGTTATCCCTAGAAAGACTAATGATAAAAAAGTAGTCAACAAATTTGTAAGGTATATTTTCGCACGATTTTGTACACCTCGTACAATAATTAGCGACTAGGACACCGACTTCTATAATCGCTCCTTTGAAGTACTTATGAGGAAGTAATCAATCACCTACAAGCTTGCAACCCCATATCATCAACAAAAAAGTGGCCAGGTTGAAATTTCTAACTGTTAATTAAAGCAAATCCTTGAGAAGACAATTAATTCCTCGTCGAAGGATTGGTCTACTAAACTGAATGAGGCGTTGTGGGCTTTCCGCACCCCGTATAAGACCAATTTGGGTATGTCCCCATATCGGGTAGTGTACGAAGGCTTGCTACTCACTCGTCGATCTTGAGCACCGTGCTTTCTGGGCTATCAGGAACCTTAATATGGATCTTGGTAAAGCAGGGGTGCAATGTAAGCTCGACATCGTGGAGTTAGAAGAGCTATGCAATGATGTGTTTGAAAATGCCAAAATTCATAAGTCCCGAGCCAAAACGTTTCATAATCGCATGATTATGCAAAAAGTATTTTTGACGGGGAAGAAGTTACTACTCTACAACTCCCGACTCCATCAGATCGCAGTCGCTGAAATGGCCCATTTATTGTGCAAACTGTGTTTCCTCATGGAAGAGTAGAAATCTTTAACCCAAGGAATGGGGACGTGTTCAAAGTTAATGGACAACACCTCAAACCTTACTTCGAGGGGGCACCAGCTGAAGTTGAGGAGGTTATGATCTTTCATAAACCTCCCTCGCACTCAACCATTTGAATGGGCCGGTGAGATTTCATATTTGTACGTATTCAAAAAAACAAAACATTTATTGTCGTAGATCCCACTCCGTAAGGATTTGGGCTTCATTTTTTAACGTACTTATATTCCCTTCTTAAGTATCTCACTGGTTTTAGGAAATTTGAATCTATGCCCATCAACATAACCATGGACTTCCTTTTGCGCATCATGTTGGTGCGATCTTTACTTGATCATGCACAAATCCATATAGTATCATACTCAAATTCAGTGACGAAAATGCATGAAGTGTGGGGGTGCTTTACATATACATAGTCGAGTCATTTTCTTTTTCTTTTGTTTGTGTTGTTAGGGTCATGATAGTGTTCTGCAATTTACATTGATATACCTTGCTATACCATGATCATTTGGTGACTTGCCTTCTTTTGCTTGCTGAGTACTTTGATTTTTCCATTTCTTTCAAAATTTTCATGTGCTTGTGAAAGAAAATGTTTTGAGGGTTTTGCGTGTGTTTGGCATTTGGAAAACCATTGAGAGGCATAGTAAATTAGAAGATGATGCATTAGGATATCAAAATGATTAGTAGCATATCATACATCGCATTCATGTTATATATCCTTTATATTACCCTAATTTTGTGCTACTCGAGTGTTTGTTTGTGATGTTTCAGGTGTTAGGTGATAAATAAGAGAAAGGAAAAGTAAATCACTGAAATGCAAGGAGAAAGGACTCAAATGAAGCAAGTGGACATGTTTGTCATGCATAAGGATCCATCTGCAAATCAGGAAGGACACAGATGACTTCCCGAGGGATCTAAACGCACAAAAAATATTTTGGATGCAAAAATCCTTCAAAAACATGATCTTGCGGAGTATTTGGCCAATTAAAAATAAATAGGCTCGAACCAGCAGACCAGAAGTGCACCCCACGTGCAAAATGCAAAAGTTAAGCCACAAACAAAATTTCATGCGGAGCCGACCCAAATGATCTGCCAATGGTGGATTAAAATCCACCACTAGCAGATCAAGTTGGGCAGATGATGCTCACATTTGTCCCATGTCTCAGATCAGTTTAAAGACATGCACCAAAACTTAAAGAAATAAATTTCAGCCGTTGGATTACTCCCATAATCATCTACACCACACTTTCTTCTATACATAGCATGGTTTCTTCTTCCTTTCCTCTTCTTCTCCACTTACACCATTAGAGTGGGTTAGGTTTTACCCAATTTGGTTGCAAGTAGAGGAAGGTGGATGAAGGTTGTAATCTCACATTTTCTTTAATATAAGGTTGGATTCATGTTCCTCTTGTCATTAACTTTCTTTCTATGCAATTAGTTTACGATTTTGTTGGTTGGTTTTCTAGTTAGAGTTTTATATTATTATTAGTCTTAATCTCTTCATTTCCTTGTGTTGTAGTGATGATTTGTGAGTAGATCCACCCCATTTGGGGTGGAGGTATGTAGTTGATGGTGAAGTGTATGATAGGTTCCTAAGTTTGTGCCATTTCCATGTGCTTAATATTATATCTAAAACTTGTAGCATGGTAATCTTGTTTTAGATGTGATAATGGCCACACTAGGTACTTGTTTTATGCTAGATCTATTTCTGACATGTTGCTTGTGATGGGTTTTATGTGATGATGGAATATACTTGAAATGAATGGTTACTTTATTTGGTTTATGTTGATTCAATGAACTAAGGTTATGCTTAGGATTGATTGATTCTTTAATGGCCACACTAGGTGCTTATTGCATACTTAAGAATCCATAAAATTGATCTTAACTTCAAGGTAACCTATCCTAGTCATGTATACCATATAATTGTTTGTGTTTCACACTTGATTCCACACTAGCTTCTACTTGTAAACACTACTATTACCCATATGCTTAATGGTTGTACACCCTCATGCACACACACCTCACTATTGCACCTCGACTCCAAGGAGTTTAGTTAATTGTTTACTTCTATCTTAGTGTACTTTTGTTAGCTTAGCCTAAATCTTTCCATCTATTTCTCTTCCCACTCGAGTATGGTGATAACAAGAACGCGCACAACTCCCTGTGGTACGACCCGTACGCGCAAAACTTAAAATTTCTCAATCAAGTTTTCGCACCGTTGTCGGGGAGTTGGTCGTAGTCGTTGTTGTTTCCACAATTTCGGTGGGTTTTTCTTACATTCTCTTTTTAGTTTTGTTACTAGACAGGGGAACAAGTTGACTAGGGCACTTCGTAGAGGCCAAGGAACATCCAAGAGAAGTTTTGGGGACCAGAATCCCCAAACAATCTGCTTGTAGTGGATTTGGTGAGCTTGTCTAACCTTCTATTTTACCTGTAGCTTGTTCTTGCTATTTCTAGTTGATATATGCCACTATCCACTTTATATAAACTCTGTTTTGATGCCAGAAATTAATTTGACATGCATATTTCCCTCTTTAAGACATCTTGGACACCAAAACTCAACGCAAAAGAGAAGATGATTGTCATCTAGGTCATGCACCGATTAACATCATATCATGCATATATTTGTGTCTTATATCCTTTATTCTTATCCTAAGAATTACAATGTAACGAGTTTTATGTTTAAGTTTCAGGAATAAACATGTTTGAGAAGACGAAACTCAAAAAGGACTTAAAAGCAAGAAAAATGACTAAGTTGCAAGACTTATGAACTGAGATGCCAGAGAGACGGAGACCCAGATGTAAAACCAAAAGGACAAATGAGAAAATGAAGAAACTCCACACCTTCATGAGGAGTATTTTGGCAACTCGATTCAGGCCAGACAACCACACTCCAAATCCAAACCTGATCCAGAGTATATAGACCGCCAATTGGCAGTCCAAGACCGCTGATTGACGTTGGTTCTTCTCCGAATCCGATAAGATTTAGGCGGGTCATGTATTACAGTGTTTTATGTTTATTTTTAGTAGTGCATTAGTCCCATATCAAGGGATTGTCCCCGATTGCCTTTTCTATGACTATAAATAGAACTCTCCTTCTCCTTTGTATTCACCCATTGCTTGGTGGCATTCTCGCTACTTAGAGTAAGCCTTGGAGCAAAACTTAAGTGGAGAAGAATGCTACTTGTAATGTGAGTCATGTAAATAAAATATTTTTTCTTAGTTTGTTTTAATGTTGTCTTCTCTTTTAATTCTTGCATGCTTAGTTTAATTTCATTTTGTCTTCTTTTCTTAATGAGTAGTGAGTAGTTCCATCCCCCTTTGGGGGTGGAGTTGTTGTTTATACATGTCATGTAGTATGGAATGAATGTTATATGTTGTTGTATGTGAGAAATGTGAGTATGCTTGTTTGAATTAAAGAGAATACTTAACTTGATTGTTTCTATCATAATCTTTAGGTGAATTCCATGCTTGTTTAGGTTCTTAATAACAAACTTGTTCATGCTCATATTAATCACTTAGGTTAGTGATAGGTCTTGTGATGAGGTACTTCTTATGCATAGAAACACTTCCTACACTTGTGCTTTATTGAATGCATTCATAACAACTTATTTCATGTGTACACACACTCCACCCCTTAGGGGCTTCAATTCTTGATTTCCAGCTTGCTTTTATTAGTCACTTAGTTTAGTTTTATTTCGTCTCGTGCTTTCATCTTCTTTGATTGTTTCGTGCTAGTTTAGCGTAGTTTAGTTTAGTGTAATCAATTTCTCCTCCCCTCTTTTCCCACTTGCCTTCGAACAAACCAGAGTCAACACACCTCCTCCTGGACACACCTGTACTTGCCACGTCTTCACCGACGTCGTGCACTTGTGGTAATATAAACGATCAATCCCATACATAGGCCTTGCACACATATTGTCTCTTCTTTGCTTTACTTTCTTGTTGTTGATTGCTAGCGAGAGGTACGGCCCTTCTTCACTCATTCATGCATTATCTTCCATGCATTAGTTAGTTTGGTCGCATTGGAATTGGAAGGCTTGATTGCTAGTTTTGGGATCAAAATACCCTAAGGGGGGGTTGTCACATACCAGATAAGGTAAGGGATTTCATCACCCTGTCCTTTGCCCCAAAAATCACACTTAATAAAAACCCTTAATCTAAAATCAAGTAGACATCGGCCACTAGGATTTGTACGCACTTAGGAGACAATCCCATTTTAGACGTAATGGCCTGAACGTCGTCATTTACTTAGTTGCATTGAGACTTTTGGGACCTCCGGGTCTTGACTTTCTCATTCCGCTTTGCGACCTTTGGTCGAGGGAGGTGAGGCATTCGAGAGTGTGGGGAGCCGTGGTTAGGCATAGTCTAGCTTAAGGACTCATAGCCAGCATAAGCTTGTTTGAGCCGTGTTTGCTAGATTAGGCTTCTACCCTTACCCTTAACCACGCTAGCTCTAGGGATTCTTCTCTTCTGAGTCTTCTCCTCATCCCCATTCAACATTATAATCTCCTCCTCTTATTACACCTTCTAGTTGTGTGTGGTTGTCGAGTTGAGCACTTTTATGCGTGGATGGACTTGTCTTGGTGAGGGTGCTCAGTTTGAGAGAGTTGATCCTATTGTTGAGATGGATGGTCTTGGTGACACCTCCCTCTCTGCCTCGAGCTCCTTTAGAGCATGAGGACTTATCATCTCTTGGACGTGGAGGAGACCAGGTTCCATACATGGATTTCCTTGGTCCATTTCCACCTCCACGTAGACCATCTCCTCCTCCGACTCAGAGGAAGAGGGTCATGGTCGGGATCGAGTTATGGGAGTACCACCAGCCTTGCCTAGACAGGATCGACTGATGACTTTGTGGGAGTGGAGCCATCATGTTCTGGCCACACAACCTTCTTGCATAGTTCTCCCGCCTGCATGCGGGAACAACTATGAATTAAAAGCTCAATATGTGAGCATGCTCCCTGCTTTCACAACTAATAAGGAGGATCCCTTTTATCTTTATACATGAATTTGAGTTGGTATGCTCCATGTTAAAGCCTCAATAGCTTAACTGGGATTTTATTCGGTTGAGGATGATTTCTTTCGCATTGAATGATAATGAGAAAAAATGGATGTACAGCCTCCCAGCAAACTCGATTCTAAAGATATCTTCCAACAAACGAAGACTCAACAGTTACGACACTAGATACATCAAATGTATCAGACTGAGACCGAATTATTTTCTGCTTTCTTTGAGAGGTTAAATGACCTTCTCTTGAAGTGCCCTCAACATAGATTTGAGTTGTGTCAGATTGTTTTTGAGGGCCTCAACTACAACACCCGCACATTGTTGGAATCAAAATGTTAGGTGATTTCCAAATGAAACTCATTGATGAGGCATTGGATACTTTTAAATTAATGGTTGAACGCACCTTTGAGTGGGACACCATTAGAGAGCCACCAGCTTACAAGTCTTATGGTCGAGCTAGATCATACCAAGTTGAGTCAACTATCGCGTCTGAGGCAAAATTGGCTACTCTCATGCGTAGGATAGAGAGTTTAGAGTTCGACCGAGCTCCTGTAGCTCTGGTCGCTACTCCCGCTAGTAGTAGGTGTGTACTGACGGGACACAGTGACTTGGAATGTGCTTATGCTTCAAGCGATACTGAGCATTTAAATGCGATGTATCAACAGCAACCCCGAAACGACCCGTACAGTCACTCTGACAACCCGGGATGATGAAACCACCCAAGCTTCTCTTGGAGGCCTAGTGGGGGCCACAGTCAGAGCTTGCACGCTCAACCCCAAGTCCCAAACTATTACCCTCCATGCCCATCGGCAACCTACCAATCACCACATCAAACGTCTCAGCCACATACTCACCAACCTACTCAGGTCTCATCTTCGGGTTATGGTAGCCATACTCCACCCCAGCAGGTTGACCTAAAGGATGCCACTCTTGAAAAAACCTTTCAAGCAATCATGCAGAGTACGCAAACCATGATTGCGGCCAACAACAATTTGGTCAAAGCATTGGAAGTGCAAGTCAGCCAGTTGGCTCATCAGCTCCATGAACGTGAGAAGGGTCAGTTGCAATGTCAAGCCGAGGTGAATCCCCTGGGTACCCAATCTCGAGGAAGGCCACTAGTACCTCAAGCTACCTCTGAACCAACCCATCATGTTAATGTGAGTCATACTTTGAGGTCTGTTAAGGTGGTGGACAAACAAATTGGGTTGCCTTCCTTTCAATCACCATCTCTTGGTGTCACCAGACTATGGTGACACCTACATCTATGAGGGAGCTGGATCCTGAGGTTTCCTCAACCACTCATATTTCTATGGAACTGAATGCTAAGGATCCATCAAAAGACCCTTATGTCCCAAAGGCGTCATTCCCTGAGCGCCTTGAAAAGAAAAGGTTCAGATCAGCACGACAAGATGTTTGAGATCTTTTGACAAGTTAAGGTGAACATTCTATTGTTGGAGGTGATTCAGCAGATGCCACCTTATGTCAAGGTTCTTGAGGATTTATCCACCAATAGGAGAAAACCCAATTTTCCTAAGAAAGCTTTTCTTACGGCAAATGTGACTTCATTGTTGGCACAACCCATGCAAGTCAAATACAAGGACCTCGGTTGTCCTACTATTTCTTGTGTGATTGGTGATGTGTCAATACATCGAGCCATATTGGACTTAGGTGCATCTGTTAATCTTTTGTCGTTTTATGTCTACTTCCACCTTGGTCTTGGAGACCTCAAACAAATAAAAAGCACTCTTCAATTGGCTGATAGGTCAATGAAGAAACTGAGGGGTGTGGTGGAAGATGTTCTTATCAAAGTGGGTGAGTTCATTTATCTAGTCGATTTCTTTGTGTTGGATACTGAACCTGTGCCAAACCCACTTGGAAAATATCAGTTATTTTCGGGCGTCCATTTCAAGCGACTTCCAATCCCTTGATCAATTGTCGTAATGGTCTGATGCATTTGAGTTCTGGTAGTCAGTGCACTGATTTCAACATCTTCACCATCGAGAAACCAGGTAGCTTTGATGACCCTGTAGAGGTCAATCTTATCCAAGGCATGGATGAGAACAAAGTCGAAGACACCTTCAAGTAGTTTAGAGAGTTGTTCGATGGAGATCCTGATGGTGGTGAAGATGTTTCAACTGTGCTAGCACAAGAAGGGGTCTAATCTTTTGATCATGTGGCTCTTGAGCAGCAAGATACCATTTCTGTGGCCTCTGGCAACCTACTCATCAGTTTGTATATGTTGAGGGCCCAATGTTGCCTCCGAATCAACCACCTGATACCCTACAATTCAACAATCGGCGAAGATTGACCTCTCATTCATACCTGCCATCTTGCTCATTTTCAAGAGGCATCAAACGAACACAATGTTTATAATGGTGTCAGGTGGTCAAGGAATTCTATATCTAGACATCGCCATCTGGGTAATAAATCAAGGGTGTAAATTTGTGTGGATGAAATCATCCTTGTGCCCCCCAAATGTCAGTTGGAGGGTATATCTTGATGACCCTTAGCTTTGTCGGGGAATGGAAACACTCATTTATCAATAGCCTTAGCTTTGTCAGTTGGAGGGTACACTCATTTATCAGCACCATTAAAACATACAAAACACTACTTAAGGTAAGGCTAAAGATAACCACATGCTCACATGTAAATCTTATAGCTTTATCCACTTCAATCTTATCCTCACCTCATCAGTCCCCATAAAGTGGGCCCACTAACCAAAGCATGTGCTAAGCATCCATTAGGACCATTAACACATCAAAGACAAGCGTGAGAAACCCATCAAAATGGCTATGGAAATCATTTGAAGCTCCAAGAATAAGATTAAAACACACACTAATATAACAACATTCACACTTTACATCATCCTCCATCCCCCCCAATGGGGATAGATTACTCAATAATCATATCCATAACAAATAAAAGAACAAAAAAAACAACACATGAACAAGTAAAGGAAACTAAATATACCCAAAGCATTGAATAAAAATTCCATCAAATGAAAGAAAATAACGTAAAAAATATGAAACTAAAACTTGATTAAGAAAGAAAGATTACAAAATGATATTTCTCTTCTCCTCCACTCCACTACTAAGCAAGAAATAAAACATACTCTAAGCAAGAAATAAAACCTACTCTAATGGGGAAGAAGGAAGAAGAAGAAGAAGAAGAAGGGAAGGATTACATGTGTATTTATAAAAGATTAAAGGGTCTGGATGAATATGGGTCCAATCGGACGACTAGAAATTAACTATGGATATTTATAGTGCTCTAACTCGAGAACCCGACCTGCTTGAGAAATTGGAGGTCAAAATGACCTGGATGATCCAATAGAGGATTTGGATCCACAAATGGCAGATTGTTTGGGTCCGATCCGCCAAACATTTCACTAGAAGCTTTAGTTGACCGATTGAACACGTGGGGTGCACTCGGAGCTGTTGGTCTGATCATGTTTGGTCTTAATTGTTGAACTACTTCCCAGGTTCAGGACATTAAGGAATTTTGCAACCAACATACTTTTCTTTACACTTAGGTCCCTCTAAGTTTCACTTGGGTCCTTCCTGACTTGCAATCTCGTTAATCTTTATTATATTGTTGTGTGGTATGATTTTCTAACATATTGTCATGATTTTTAAGACACTAATAGAGATTAATTTTTAAAATATGATTTGGTGTTTTTGTTTTTTTGTAATTATTGATGGTAGAGGGAAATTGAGAAAAAAATATTTCCCTTTTCCGTGGATGACACAAACACAAGGAAAATTCCGACGTAAGATGAGCTTTCGTTTGGATTTTTGGCGACAATTTTTACTTAAATCACAAAAAATTCACTGGATATTCTTGTGTGGCTTGTTAATTATATTCATTGCAATTCTCGTCATTCATGAAATTGTGTTGATAAGCATCTCAGAGTAGAAGACAATTAACATTCCAAAAGTACAATTTCAATTAATTTAAATCTTAACGTTTCATACACCTGACAACAAAACTAGAAAGATAACAACAACTTGTGCAATCTTCAGGTCCATTCTTCTTGCATTTATGTCATTTTCGCTTACTTTCTCTTCTTTATTAGTTAAACCTTGAAATGTAATAAACAAATAACCGAGTAGCACAAATATGTGGTAAAATAAATGATATATAGCATGCATACGTCATATGATATGCTACTAATCAAGGATTATATAATCGGAGGACACTGGGTCGACATAATCCACCCAGCGCTTGCGAGAAGCAGACAGACTATGGAGCTTAATCATATTATCTGGTGTGCTTGCAGAAGACATATCATTGGATCAGTTGTTTCCAATGGATTTGGCGTT
Organism: Triglochin maritima; assembly: GCA_963682175.1. Taxonomy (NCBI): domain Eukaryota; kingdom Viridiplantae; phylum Streptophyta; class Magnoliopsida; order Alismatales; family Juncaginaceae; genus Triglochin; species Triglochin maritima. Next base: position 18,804,205 of record OY821785.1, read on the forward strand.
AGTTTGGTTTGCTAGAAAATCATTTTGACATTAGATTGGGTTGCTAGAGAACCTTTTTTTGACGTTAGATTGGTTTTGATAGAAAACCAATATGTGTTAATTAGATTGGTTTGCTGAAATAGTTTAGTCAATACTCAAAACCATCTTCTTGCATAGCAATCTACTAAGCCCCATTTTACGAAGGGCTCATGGACTTCTTATTTTTTGCACAAGTGGCAATTTTTTTTTCATCTAAATGTTAGTTGTCCAAAACCATTTTCCTACAAACCAATTATATTGAGCCCTTCAGATGGAGAAAATAAATACATGGGCACCTGGACATGGGATTCAGTGTTTTTTTTTTGCATAATGAAAATTTGTTGTCATCTTTCTATTTTCGTCCAAAACGACATTCCTAGATACCAATCTACGAAGAGGAAGACAATGTTTCCAATCTTCAAAACCTTTATGATTCCATCCAAACCCTTTTGATGAAGTCAATCAAGACATGGGCTCCTGCACATGGAATTCAATCATGTTCTTTTGCACAAGTTGTTGTTGTCATCTTTCTAATTTTGTTGTTGAGTGTATGTAACCTGAAGATTTAAATTAATTGAAATGGTACTTTTGGAATGTTTTTTGTCTTCTACTCTGAAATGCTTATCAACATTTCATGAATGAAGATATCAGAATAAATAAAATTAACAAGTCACACAAGAATATCCAAAGAAATTTCTCTGATTCAAGTAAAAATTGTCGCCGAAAATCCAAACGAAAGCTCATCTTACGTTGGAATTTTCCTTTTGTTTATGTCATCCATAGGAAAGGGATATAGTTTCCCACAATTTCCCTCTACCATCCATCATTAGAACAAAATTAACAAAAAACACTAAATCGTATTTTAAAATTAATCTATATGATTGTCTTAAAAAACCATGACTATATGTTACAAAATTATACCATAGAACTATATAATAAAGATTTACCATGAGAATAGATTTTGTTAGATTTAATTTCCAAAATAAAATTGTAATAATCTCTAACAATTATTTTTCAAAAATTGAAAATGAAAAAAATGGTATCAAATTTTAGTAATAATTTATACATACAATTATATAAATGACAATATTTATTTATTTAGTTATTCGTAAAATGTAAGAAATGACTTGGAGGAAAGAGAAGAGTTGATTTGACGACATGATCTTTTTATAAAGATGAAAAAGAAAAAGATTGTGGATTAATGTTATGAAGTAGAAAAGTTGACGTGGCAGAAATAGAAAACTGGGATGATCTTTTTTTAAGGATCATTGGTACGAATACTAAACCAATTAAAATTATATGTTATTTAATTTTAAATTTCCATACATCCAAAAACCAACAAAAACTTCAATATTTTTTCCTTCGCTAAAAATTCAATACATTTTAAAGGATAAACGTGTCCACAAAGAACAAACTCGTGCTTTAAAGAACACATTTAAATGACACATTCGAGTTCCAACTTCTATGGATGGATTTGTGCTTTAAAAAATAGACTTGTGTCCTTTAAAGGACATATGTGTCCTTAAAATGACATCCTTGTTTTTGTAGTTAATATTTTTTGTAACTCTGGATACTAGAGGGAAACGTTATGTTTCAATGGGAAATTGTATTCTTCGTATTATAGAAAACATATATTTAATACACAAACAAAAACACAAACACACGCAAAACAATTCTAATCTCTCCCAAATAAATTAAACGGAAGAGAGGTCTACTCAGGCATTACCTGAATGCATAAAAGATAGTGCATTGCACCTCCATCATCTAACCCAACTTCGCCATTGACCAGAGCATTTCACGCAACCCTGGGTCCATTACTATTTGGTCGGGTCCCTTCACCAATGGTGTTGGTGTGCCATCATCCCAAACAAAGAATCGGTAAAAGTAGATTGACATCTCTAAGCCGTAGATGTAGAAATTACGGCTAACAGTGTCGGGGGTGGCAGACCACAACTTCGTGGCCTTTAAACCACACCAACATGTGCGATAGGGTAGTCATGGGACCTACGGTATATCAACAAGGGGATACCCTCCCCATATTGGTCCACCGGATACGTACTTGTCATCACTAGAGTACTCGAAGATGGAATTTTGTTGGAAGACTATTTTTTTACTAGAGTAGTGGTAGTTGGAATTGTGTTGCAAGGGTTTACGGTTTAGAAAGTATGAATAGAATACACTACATCCAAATGATTTTATAGAAGGAACGAAACTATGGAAGGTTGAGTCTCTTGGCATACCATGAACTGAAAGGTTGTCTCCCTTCGTAACGACAACCATTACATTATAGAAGGAATGGAACTATAGAAGGTTGAGTCTTTTGGCATACCTTGAACTGAAAGATTGTCTCCCTTTGTAACGGCTACCAATGCAATAAGCCATCAAATCTGAAAGGGTTTTTCGAAAAAACACGACTGTAGCTCACACGGTTTGCATGGGATTTTTCGCATTCCATTATATGGTTGTCTGGCTTCCAAAAATTGCTACCAGTTTTTGGATACTCTAAAGTTTCCTTTAAAACTCGAAAAGGTCCTTAAACCACAAGTCTTCCCTTCGAAGGACATGTATGTCCTTTATATAATGTGTATGTCCTCGAAAGTACTTGTCTGTTCTTTAAAACTCAAGGCTAGTTAAACTAAACCACATGCCTACCCTATAAAGAACATAAGTATGTTCTTTAAAGCAAGGATTCATCCTTTGAACTCAAGTCTGTGGTAATTTTAACTCACAAAAAAAATGACTCCAACTTGCCAACCAAGGCATGCATAAGTGTCCTTCGAGAGACACGGGTGTCCTTCCAAGGACACGGTACGTTGGAGACACGGGTGTCCTATTAAAGGCGTGTTAACACTTAATAGGAGTCCAAACATCAGTTTCCTTTGTCTTATATTGACCGAATGTATTTCTATTGTCCAAACTAGTTATTCTAGTTGGTGATTTCGATGGACCGATAAGTGTATGGTCGTCTGTGTAGCACATTTCGGTGTACCGTAATGAGTTTGGTCGACCATCTATGAGGGGTTTTATTTCTTTCTGACCTCAAACATTTAGAAAATAAAGGGAAAGGTGTGCACGAAGTTCTAAATCTGTGGCAATAGCTACTTCAATTGTTGGACCCAACCCATTAGTGTCAGACTTAAATCGAAAATTCAATGTGGTATGTCCAAATAGGAAAACGATTTATGGATTGGTGTGTGTCCCACTACACAGGACTGGTGTGTCCCACGAGGGACTATTGTGTGTCCACTATCCCACGCGGGTGTGTGTCCCGCAAAGGATTTGAATGTGTCTCACGCAGGACAGGTGAGTATGTTCTCTAAGGCAAGAATTTGTCCTTTGAACTCAAGTACGTGGTAGTTTTAAATCACAAAAAAAACATAACAATGACTCCAACTTGCCAACCAAGACACGAGTGTCCGTCGAAGGTCACGATCCGTCGGAGACACTGGTGTCATATTAAAGGCGTATTAACACTTAACAGAAGTCGAAACATCAGTTTTCTTTGTCTTATATTGACCCAATGTATTTTGGTTGTTCGAATGTTGATTCTAGTTAGCGATTACGATGGGCAATATGTAGTCAGTCGTCAGTGCTGCATATTGCGGTGTACCGTAATGAGCTCGGTTGACCGCCTACGATGGGTTCTTGTTTCTTTCAGTTTCTGACCTCAAACATTTAGAAAGGAAAAGTGTGCAGAAAGTTCTATATTCGTGGTAGTGGCTACTTTGATAGTTGGACACAATAGGAAAATGATTTATGGACTGGTGTGTCTCGTGTGGGACTGGTGTCTCCCGCGAGGGATTGCTGTGTGTCCACCGTCTCATGCGAGTGTGTGTCCCGCGAGGGATTGGTGTGTGTCCTGTGCGGCACTAGTGCGTCTTCCACTCCATTTATGAGCCCATTAGGTTCCCAATTTGGAAATATGTAAAATATCAATTTTTTTGCTTCTCAAAATCGTCTTTGTAACAAGTCTTGAATTTCCTTATTTAGATATCAAAGAAGGGTGTTATACACAAATTATTGATAATGTGTCGATTCTCCAGTTTCCAAATACGATTTGTCTTGAGACACATTTTTTACCCTCGTATCATCGGAATGTGGCATGATGTAAGAGTAACGAATATGTGCTCCTTTCAACTATATTTCCAACGGATCTGGAATCATCAAAATTCAATATTTGGATGTGGATGTTATGAATAAAACAACGCAGCTTGTTTGGTTGAATGACCCAGCTCGTTTGGAAAAAAACGACCAAGCTTGTTTTCTGTTCTCTCGAATCAGCAATCTTCTACGACATTTATGAGTAAATTAGGTTCCTAATATGAAAATATGTAAAATAACAATGTTTTTCTTCTCGCAATTGTCTTCATAACGAGTCTTGAATCACCTTATTTTCATATAAGAGGAGAGAGTTATGCACAAATTATTTAAGATCTGTCGGTTGTCCAATGTCCAAATATGATATGTCGAGAGACACTTTTCACTCCTGTATCATCGGAATTTGGCAAGTCCTAAGAGAAACGAATATGTGCTTATTTCCATTGTCTTTCCAAAGGATCTAGAATCATAAAATTCCGTATTTGGATATGGATGTTATGAATAAAACAAGTAGCGCGTCGCGCGCGAGACTATTGCGTCCCGAACGGGACACTTGCTTCCTGAGGGGGACACACTTGTGTTCCGATCGGAAAACTTGCATCCTGAGAGGGACATGATTAGTAGCATATTATGCACTTTTCTATATATCCTTTATTTCACCCCAATTTTGTGCTACTCGATTTTTTATTTGATATGTTTCAGGGTTTTGGCAATAAAGAAGAGAAAGGAAGAGAAAATGACCTAAACGCAAGAAGAATAAGCTGATTTGGTAGGTTCTGGACCTGTTTGTAATGCCAAGGACTAGATTATAACTCAGGAAGGACCCAAATGAAAACCCGAAGGAACTTAAGTGTAAAGAAAAATATGTTGGTTGCAAAAGTCTAGAATCTCCTGAACTTGAGTAATTCGACAATTAAAACCAAATGAGCTCGAACCAACAGTGTCGGGCTCACTCCACGTGTTTATTATGTTTACTAAAGTTGTGGTTAAAATTTGGAGGCGATCAGAGAAAAATGATCCGCCAGTGGCAGATTAAAATCCACCATTGGTTGATCTGATTAAGAGTTTGGCAGTCAGATTTCTATGGTGGGTCGGGTTCTCGGGTCAGAGCAATATGCAACATCCAGATCTAATGTTTAGCCAATGGATTGCTTCCAGATCCATCTAAACCGTCTAATCTTCTATAAATAGACTTGTAATGTCTCATTCTCTCTTCTTCCTCCTTCCCCATTAGAGTAGGTTTTAGTTTCCTTTTTTAGTAGTGTAAATAATGGGGTTGGAGATGAGCAAACTTGTATTTTTATTTATTAATCTAGTTTAGTTCTTATTCTTTACATTAATGTCTTTACTTCGATACAATTTCTTTTATGTTTGTCTTTTCTTAATCTTTTTTTCTTCATTTCCATTATGGTTTTAGGTTGTTTTTATGCTTTCTTTAGTTTATAGATGAGTAGAGAGTAGTTCATCCCCATTGGGGGGTGGAGAAGAAGGTGTTGTGATTATGTGATGTATTAGTGTATGTGTTAATCCTACCTTTGAACCTCACATGATTTCCATAACCATCTAATGAGATTTTCACTATTATCTTTGATGTGTTAATTCTCTTGAGTGAAGCTTAACACATGCTTAGATTAGTGAGCATATTTTACGGGGAATGGTGATGTAAGGATAAGGGTGGAGTGGAAGAAGGAAACATGACATGTGGAAGCATGTGCTCTTGTTGGCCTCACCTTAATTAATGTTTTGTATGTTTTAATGATTGTGTAAATCTTATTTCATGTGGAGACATAATGGGGTTTGGTCTTTATGCATGAGTTCATTTAACTTCATTTCAATTATTATCTTGTATGTTTTAATGATAATATTTTATCTTATTTCATGTGGAGGCAAAGTTGGATTTGGTTTTATGGTTTTCATGTACTACATGTTGTGACGAGCACAAATGAACGTACACACATACACATATTTTCATTTCCGTATTCTTTCTCCACTCGTGCGTCTTCCATGCCATTTATAAGCTCATTAGGTTCTTAATTTGGAAATATGTAAAATATAAAAGTTTTGCTTCTCAAAATATTCTTTGTAACGAGTCTTGAATTGTCTTATTTAGATATCAGAGAAGAGTGTTATACCCAAATTATTGATGATGTGTTGATTGTCCAGCTCCAAATACGATATGTCTTGAGACACATTTTTCACCCTCGTATCATCGGAATGAGGCATAACGTAAAAGTAACGCATATGTGCTCCTTTCAATTGTCTTTCCAAAGGATCTAGAATCATCAAAATTCCATATTTAGATGTGGATGTATGAATAACATGACGTAGCTCGTTTGGTCGAAAGACCCAGCCTATATGGAAAAATGACCCAGCTCGTTTTCTGTTATCATAAATTAACAGTCTCCCACGCCCTTTATGAGCTCATTAGGTTACTAATAAGGAAATATGTAGAATATAAAAAACTCTTCTAAAAATCATCTTTGTAACAAGTCTTGAATTACCTTATTTGGATATATCGGAGGAGAGTTATCCATAAATTATTGAAGATCTGTCGATTGTCAAGTTTCCAAATACGATCTGTCTTGAGGCACGTTTTTTACTCTCGTATTGATTGACATCATATCATGCATACATCTGTGTCTTATATCCTCTATTTTTAACCTAAGCAATGCTACGTAACGAGTTTTATGTTTAAGTTTCAGGAATAAAACAAGTGAGAAGAAGAGACACAAAAAGGACTTAAAAGCAAGGAAAATCAAAAGAGAGACTAAGTTGCAAGACTTATGGACTGAGGTGCAAAAGAGAGAAAGACCTCGATGTAAAACCAAAAGGACTAATGAAGAAATCAAGAAGCTCCACACCATTATGAGGGGTATTTTGGCAATTAGATCCGAGCCTAACCACAAACAACCAAATCGGGTTCATCAAACGTCAAGAAATCGCCACCAAAATCCAGACTCGATCATACACATATAGACCACCAATTGGCGGTCCAAAACCTTCAATCAGCGGTCCAAATGTGTCCAAATGCCACATGGTTTGGTCGGGTGGTGTACAATGTTGTTTTATGTCCATTTATAGTATGCAATTAGTCACATACCGGGGGATTGTCCCAGATTACCTGTTTCCATGCCTATAAATAGATTTTTTCCTCTCCTTTTGTATTCACTCATTGCTTGGTGACATTCTCTCTACTTGGAGTAAGCTTTGGAGCAAAACTCAAGGTGGAGAAGAATGCTACTTGTAATGTGAGTCATTTAAAAAAATAATTCTTCATATTTTGTTTTAATGTTATCTTAGTTTTAATGCTTGCATGTTTAGCTTGTTTGTTTTCTTTATCATAGTATAATTAGATTTTCTTTTTTTATAGTTTATAGTTTAATAAGTAGTGAGTAGTTTCATCCCCTTTGGGGGTGGAGAGATGTTTATACATGCAATAAAGAATGTAAATGAATGCTTTATTTTGAAATGTGTTGATAAATATGAATGTATGCTTGCTTGTTTAGAGTAGAATACTTCACTTGATGAGTTTTTCCACAACTATTAGACACCTCCAATGCTTGTTTAGGTTCTGAAATAACTAACTTGTGTATGTGAATGTTAATTAACGAGGTTAATGATTGTATTCATAGGTTTTGTCATATCCATTAGATACTTCATATGCATGAAAACACGACCTAAATTTGTGCCCATTGAATGCATTCTTCACCATCTTATTGCGTGTGTACACACTCCACCCCTTAGGGGGTTTTCTTCCTGATTTCCAACCTTTTTCCTAAGTTCTCTTAGTTTAGTTTAATCAATCGCTAGTTGCTTTCTTTCGCATTTCTTACTTAATAGTTTAGTGTAGTTTAGCTTAGCATAATCAAATCTCTTCCCCCCTTTTGTCACTTGATTTCGAACAAACCAGAGTCGACTCACCTCCCTGTGTATCGACCCGTACTTGCCACTGCTTCATCGCGGTCGTACACTTGCGGTTTAAACTTTAATATCAAACACGTATCGTAGTAATTTGTCATGTCTTAAGAAAACGAATATGTGCTCGTTTCCATTATCTTTTTAACGGATCTGGAATCATCAAATTCCTTGTTTGAATGTGGATGTTATGAATAAAATAAGTGTTAAGTCATCCAAACGAAAGCTCATCTTACGTTGGAATTTTCCTTTTGTTTATGTCATCCATAGGAAAGGGATATAGTTTCCCACAATTTCCCTCTACCATCCATCATTAGAACAAAATTAACAAAAAACACTAAATCGTATTTTAAAATTAATCTATATGATTGTCTTAAAAAACCATGACTATATGTTACAAAATTATACCATAGAACTATATAATAAAGATTTACCATGAGAATAGATTTTGTTAGATTTAATTTCCAAAATAAAATTGTAATAATCTCTAACAATTATTTTTCAAAAATTGAAAATGAAAAAAATGGTATCAAATTTTAGTAATAATTTATACATACAATTATATAAATGACAATATTTATTTATTTAGTTATTCGTAAAATGTAAGAAATGACTTGGAGGAAAGAGAAGAGTTGATTTGACGACATGATCTTTTTATAAAGATGAAAAAGAAAAAGATTGTGGATTAATGTTATGAAGTAGAAAAGTTGACGTGGCAGAAATAGAAAACTGGGATGATCTTTTTTTAAGGATCATTGGTACGAATACTAAACCAATTAAAATTATATGTTATTTAATTTTAAATTTCCATACATCCAAAAACCAACAAAAACTTCAATATTTTTTCCTTCGCTAAAAATTCAATACATTTTAAAGGATAAACGTGTCCACAAAGAACAAACTCGTGCTTTAAAGAACACATTTAAATGACACATTCGAGTTCCAACTTCTATGGATGGATTTGTGCTTTAAAAAATAGACTTGTGTCCTTTAAAGGACATATGTGTCCTTAAAATGACATCCTTGTTTTTGTAGTTAATATTTTTTGTAACTCTGGATACTAGAGGGAAACGTTATGTTTCAATGGGAAATTGTATTCTTCGTATTATAGAAAACATATATTTAATACACAAACAAAAACACAAACACACGCAAAACAATTCTAATCTCTCCCAAATAAATTAAACGGAAGAGAGGTCTACTCAGGCATTACCTGAATGCATAAAAGATAGTGCATTGCACCTCCATCATCTAACCCAACTTCGCCATTGACCAGAGCATTTCACGCAACCCTGGGTCCATTACTATTTGGTCGGGTCCCTTCACCAATGGTGTTGGTGTGCCATCATCCCAAACAAAGAATCGGTAAAAGTAGATTGACATCTCTAAGCCGTAGATGTAGAAATTACGGCTAACAGTGTCGGGGGTGGCAGACCACAACTTCGTGGCCTTTAAACCACACCAACATGTGCGATAGGGTAGTCATGGGACCTACGGTATATCAACAAGGGGATACCCTCCCCATATTGGTCCACCGGATACGTACTTGTCATCACTAGAGTACTCGAAGATGGAATTTTGTTGGAAGACTATTTTTTTACTAGAGTAGTGGTAGTTGGAATTGTGTTGCAAGGGTTTACGGTTTAGAAAGTATGAATAGAATACACTACATCCAAATGATTTTATAGAAGGAACGAAACTATGGAAGGTTGAGTCTCTTGGCATACCATGAACTGAAAGGTTGTCTCCCTTCGTAACGACAACCATTACATTATAGAAGGAATGGAACTATAGAAGGTTGAGTCTTTTGGCATACCTTGAACTGAAAGATTGTCTCCCTTTGTAACGGCTACCAATGCAATAAGCCATCAAATCTGAAAGGGTTTTTCGAAAAAACACGACTGTAGCTCACACGGTTTGCATGGGATTTTTCGCATTCCATTATATGGTTGTCTGGCTTCCAAAAATTGCTACCAGTTTTTGGATACTCTAAAGTTTCCTTTAAAACTCGAAAAGGTCCTTAAACCACAAGTCTTCCCTTCGAAGGACATGTATGTCCTTTATATAATGTGTATGTCCTCGAAAGTACTTGTCTGTTCTTTAAAACTCAAGGCTAGTTAAACTAAACCACATGCCTACCCTATAAAGAACATAAGTATGTTCTTTAAAGCAAGGATTCATCCTTTGAACTCAAGTCTGTGGTAATTTTAACTCACAAAAAAAATGACTCCAACTTGCCAACCAAGGCATGCATAAGTGTCCTTCGAGAGACACGGGTGTCCTTCCAAGGACACGGTACGTTGGAGACACGGGTGTCCTATTAAAGGCGTGTTAACACTTAATAGGAGTCCAAACATCAGTTTCCTTTGTCTTATATTGACCGAATGTATTTCTATTGTCCAAACTAGTTATTCTAGTTGGTGATTTCGATGGACCGATAAGTGTATGGTCGTCTGTGTAGCACATTTCGGTGTACCGTAATGAGTTTGGTCGACCATCTATGAGGGGTTTTATTTCTTTCTGACCTCAAACATTTAGAAAATAAAGGGAAAGGTGTGCACGAAGTTCTAAATCTGTGGCAATAGCTACTTCAATTGTTGGACCCAACCCATTAGTGTCAGACTTAAATCGAAAATTCAATGTGGTATGTCCAAATAGGAAAATGATTTATGGATTGGTGTGTGTCCCACTACACAGGACTGGTGTGTCCCACGAGGGACTATTGTGTGTCCACTATCCCACGCGGGTGTGTGTCCCGCAAAGGATTTGAATGTGTCTCACGCAGGACAGGTGAGTATGTTCTCTAAGGCAAGAATTTGTCCTTTGAACTCAAGTACGTGGTAGTTTTAAATCACAAAAAAAACATAACAATGACTCCAACTTGCCAACCAAGACACGAGTGTCCGTCGAAGGTCACGATCCGTCGGAGACACTGGTGTCATATTAAAGGCGTATTAACACTTAACAGAAGTCGAAACATCAGTTTTCTTTGTCTTATATTGACCCAATGTATTTTGGTTGTTCGAATGTTGATTCTAGTTAGCGATTACGATGGGCAATATGTAGTCAGTCGTCAGTGCTGCATATTGCGGTGTACCGTAATGAGCTCGGTTGACCGCCTACGATGGGTTCTTGTTTCTTTCAGTTTCTGACCTCAAACATTTAGAAAGGAAAAGTGTGCAGAAAGTTCTATATTCGTGGTAGTGGCTACTTTGATAGTTGGACACAATAGGAAAATGATTTATGGACTGGTGTGTCTCGTGTGGGACTGGTGTCTCCCGCGAGGGATTGCTGTGTGTCCACCGTCTCATGCGAGTGTGTGTCCCGCGAGGGATTGGTGTGTGTCCTGTGCGGCACTAGTGCGTCTTCCACTCCATTTATGAGCCCATTAGGTTCCCAATTTGGAAATATGTAAAATATCAATTTTTTTGCTTCTCAAAATCGTCTTTGTAACAAGTCTTGAATTTCCTTATTTAGATATCAAAGAAGGGTGTTATACACAAATTATTGATAATGTGTCGATTCTCCAGTTTCCAAATACGATTTGTCTTGAGACACATTTTTTACCCTCGTATCATCGGAATGTGGCATGATGTAAGAGTAACGAATATGTGCTCCTTTCAACTATATTTCCAACGGATCTGGAATCATCAAAATTCAATATTTGGATGTGGATGTTATGAATAAAACAACGCAGCTTGTTTGGTTGAATGACCCAGCTCGTTTGGAAAAAAACGACCAAGCTTGTTTTCTGTTCTCTCGAATCAGCAATCTTCTACGACATTTATGAGTAAATTAGGTTCCTAATATGAAAATATGTAAAATAACAATGTTTTTCTTCTCGCAATTGTCTTCATAACGAGTCTTGAATCACCTTATTTTCATATAAGAGGAGAGAGTTATGCACAAATTATTTAAGATCTGTCGGTTGTCCAATGTCCAAATATGATATGTCGAGAGACACTTTTCACTCCTGTATCATCGGAATTTGGCAAGTCCTAAGAGAAACGAATATGTGCTTATTTCCATTGTCTTTCCAAAGGATCTAGAATCATAAAATTCCGTATTTGGATATGGATGTTATGAATAAAACAAGTAGCGCGTCGCGCGCGAGACTATTGCGTCCCGAACGGGACACTTGCTTCCTGAGGGGGACACACTTGTGTTCCGATCGGAAAACTTGCATCCTGAGAGGGACATGATTAGTAGCATATTATGCACTTTTCTATATATCCTTTATTTCACCCCAATTTTGTGCTACTCGATTTTTTATTTGATATGTTTCAGGGTTTTGGCAATAAAGAAGAGAAAGGAAGAGAAAATGACCTAAACGCAAGAAGAATAAGCTGATTTGGTAGGTTCTGGACCTGTTTGTAATGCCAAGGACTAGATTATAACTCAGGAAGGACCCAAATGAAAACCCGAAGGAACTTAAGTGTAAAGAAAAATATGTTGGTTGCAAAAGTCTAGAATCTCCTGAACTTGAGTAATTCGACAATTAAAACCAAATGAGCTCGAACCAACAGTGTCGGGCTCACTCCACGTGTTTATTATGTTTACTAAAGTTGTGGTTAAAATTTGGAGGCGATCAGAGAAAAATGATCCGCCAGTGGCAGATTAAAATCCACCATTGGTTGATCTGATTAAGAGTTTGGCAGTCAGATTTCTATGGTGGGTCGGGTTCTCGGGTCAGAGCAATATGCAACATCCAGATCTAATGTTTAGCCAATGGATTGCTTCCAGATCCATCTAAACCGTCTAATCTTCTATAAATAGACTTGTAATGTCTCATTCTCTCTTCTTCCTCCTTCCCCATTAGAGTAGGTTTTAGTTTCCTTTTTTAGTAGTGTAAATAATGGGGTTGGAGATGAGCAAACTTGTATTTTTATTTATTAATCTAGTTTAGTTCTTATTCTTTACATTAATGTCTTTACTTCGATACAATTTCTTTTATGTTTGTCTTTTCTTAATCTTTTTTTCTTCATTTCCATTATGGTTTTAGGTTGTTTTTATGCTTTCTTTAGTTTATAGATGAGTAGAGAGTAGTTCATCCCCATTGGGGGGTGGAGAAGAAGGTGTTGTGATTATGTGATGTATTAGTGTATGTGTTAATCCTACCTTTGAACCTCACATGATTTCCATAACCATCTAATGAGATTTTCACTATTATCTTTGATGTGTTAATTCTCTTGAGTGAAGCTTAACACATGCTTAGATTAGTGAGCATATTTTACGGGGAATGGTGATGTAAGGATAAGGGTGGAGTGGAAGAAGGAAACATGACATGTGGAAGCATGTGCTCTTGTTGGCCTCACCTTAATTAATGTTTTGTATGTTTTAATGATTGTGTAAATCTTATTTCATGTGGAGACATAATGGGGTTTGGTCTTTATGCATGAGTTCATTTAACTTCATTTCAATTATTATCTTGTATGTTTTAATGATAATATTTTATCTTATTTCATGTGGAGGCAAAGTTGGATTTGGTTTTATGGTTTTCATGTACTACATGTTGTGACGAGCACAAATGAACGTACACACATACACATATTTTCATTTCCGTATTCTTTCTCCACTCGTGCGTCTTCCATGCCATTTATAAGCTCATTAGGTTCTTAATTTGGAAATATGTAAAATATAAAAGTTTTGCTTCTCAAAATATTCTTTGTAACGAGTCTTGAATTGTCTTATTTAGATATCAGAGAAGAGTGTTATACCCAAATTATTGATGATGTGTTGATTGTCCAGCTCCAAATACGATATGTCTTGAGACACATTTTTCACCCTCGTATCATCGGAATGAGGCATAACGTAAAAGTAACGCATATGTGCTCCTTTCAATTGTCTTTCCAAAGGATCTAGAATCATCAAAATTCCATATTTAGATGTGGATGTATGAATAACATGACGTAGCTCGTTTGGTCGAAAGACCCAGCCTATATGGAAAAATGACCCAGCTCGTTTTCTGTTATCATAAATTAACAGTCTCCCACGCCCTTTATGAGCTCATTAGGTTACTAATAAGGAAATATGTAGAATATAAAAAACTCTTCTAAAAATCATCTTTGTAACAAGTCTTGAATTACCTTATTTGGATATATCGGAGGAGAGTTATCCATAAATTATTGAAGATCTGTCGATTGTCAAGTTTCCAAATACGATCTGTCTTGAGGCACGTTTTTTACTCTCGTATTGATTGACATCATATCATGCATACATCTGTGTCTTATATCCTCTATTTTTAACCTAAGCAATGCTACGTAACGAGTTTTATGTTTAAGTTTCAGGAATAAAACAAGTGAGAAGAAGAGACACAAAAAGGACTTAAAAGCAAGGAAAATCAAAAGAGAGACTAAGTTGCAAGACTTATGGACTGAGGTGCAAAAGAGAGAAAGACCTCGATGTAAAACCAAAAGGACTAATGAAGAAATCAAGAAGCTCCACACCATTATGAGGGGTATTTTGGCAATTAGATCCGAGCCTAACCACAAACAACCAAATCGGGTTCATCAAACGTCAAGAAATCGCCACCAAAATCCAGACTCGATCATACACATATAGACCACCAATTGGCGGTCCAAAACCTTCAATCAGCGGTCCAAATGTGTCCAAATGCCACATGGTTTGGTCGGGTGGTGTACAATGTTGTTTTATGTCCATTTATAGTATGCAATTAGTCACATACCGGGGGATTGTCCCAGATTACCTGTTTCCATGCCTATAAATAGATTTTTTCCTCTCCTTTTGTATTCACTCATTGCTTGGTGACATTCTCTCTACTTGGAGTAAGCTTTGGAGCAAAACTCAAGGTGGAGAAGAATGCTACTTGTAATGTGAGTCATTTAAAAAAATAATTCTTCATATTTTGTTTTAATGTTATCTTAGTTTTAATGCTTGCATGTTTAGCTTGTTTGTTTTCTTTATCATAGTATAATTAGATTTTCTTTTTTTATAGTTTATAGTTTAATAAGTAGTGAGTAGTTTCATCCCCTTTGGGGGTGGAGAGATGTTTATACATGCAATAAAGAATGTAAATGAATGCTTTATTTTGAAATGTGTTGATAAATATGAATGTATGCTTGCTTGTTTAGAGTAGAATACTTCACTTGATGAGTTTTTCCACAACTATTAGACACCTCCAATGCTTGTTTAGGTTCTGAAATAACTAACTTGTGTATGTGAATGTTAATTAACGAGGTTAATGATTGTATTCATAGGTTTTGTCATATCCATTAGATACTTCATATGCATGAAAACACGACCTAAATTTGTGCCCATTGAATGCATTCTTCACCATCTTATTGCGTGTGTACACACTCCACCCCTTAGGGGGTTTTCTTCCTGATTTCCAACCTTTTTCCTAAGTTCTCTTAGTTTAGTTTAATCAATCGCTAGTTGCTTTCTTTCGCATTTCTTACTTAATAGTTTAGTGTAGTTTAGCTTAGCATAATCAAATCTCTTCCCCCCTTTTGTCACTTGATTTCGAACAAACCAGAGTCGACTCACCTCCCTGTGTATCGACCCGTACTTGCCACTGCTTCATCGCGGTCGTACACTTGCGGTTTAAACTTTAATATCAAACACGTATCGTAGTAATTTGTCATGTCTTAAGAAAACGAATATGTGCTCGTTTCCATTATCTTTTTAACGGATCTGGAATCATCAAATTCCTTGTTTGAATGTGGATGTTATGAATAAAATAAGTGTTAAGTCGTGCGCGGGACTATTGCATCTTGAGCGGGACACACTTGCATCCCGAGTGGGACGCTTGTGTCCCGAGCAAGAGACACTTACGTCCCACGCGCGGACAGGTGCGCCTTCCACGCCATTTAAGAGTTCATGAGGTTCATAATTTGGAAATATGTAAAATGCGTAAGTTTTGCTTCTAAAAATTATTTTTGTAACGAGTCTTGAATCACATTATTTGGATATTGGAGAAAAGAGAGTTATACACACTTTATTGATGATCTGTCAATTATTTTTTGTTCTGACAAATCAACAGTCTTCCACGCCCTTTATGAGCTCAATAAGTTCATAATATGGAAATATGTAAAATATTAATGTTTTGATTCTCAAACTTTTTTAACGAGTCTTGAATCGCCATATTTGGATATCGGGGAAGAGAGTTATACACAAATTATTGAAGATTTGTCGATTGTTTGGTTTTCAAAGACGATATGTCTTCAGACATGTTTTTTACCCTCGTATCATCGGAATTTTAGAAGTAATAAGAGAAACGAATATGTGCACATTTCAATTGTCTTTCCAACGGATATGAAATTATCGAATTCCATATTTGGATGTAGATGTTATGAATAAAATGACCCAGCTCGTTTAAGGAAAACAAATCAACTTGTTTGGGGAAAACGACCCAGCTCGTTCTATGAAAACGACTCAGGTCGTTTAGTGTAAATGACTCATCTCGTTTGGTGAAAACGACCCAACTCGTTTGGTCGAAAATGACAAACGAGCTGAGTCATTTTCGCCAAACGAGTTAGGTCGTTCAACTCGTTTGATGAAGAAGAAAAACTTGTTTGACTCCTTTTGTGTTAAAATCGAAAAAACAAACCAAAATAAAGATTTCTTGATGGAAATCGATCTTAACATTTCGGTGTAATAGGTAGGATTGTTGGAGTAATGTTATAAGATTTATGAGAAAAATATGTTAGGAGAGAGTGTTGAAGAAATATGGACGTTGGAAAGATAATTGTATGATTTGTAATTGAGATAAAAATAAAATAATAAAAATGATATTTGGTAGTCCTTTGAAAGACAAAAAAAAAACTCAAATAAATAGAACCTCAGTTAACGACTTATAATATATTTTCGGAAAAAATTATGAACTTTAAAACTTTAAAAACAAAAACCTTAGGGACGGCGTGGCCCGTCTGGCAGTAGACTGGTCAGGAGAAAAGCTGCCAAAGTTGGGCAACGTTACCAGGCGAGGATGCTACCAAGACCCAGAGTATACTATTTTAACATCCATCTCCGCCATTAGCTCCACCAGTGCGTTTCGTCCGACAAATACATTATCATCCAAACAAGCCACGGCAGCAGTGTGGTGCTGTCACGTTCTGACATATGCCTCGCACTTTCCCCATACCCTCACTCATCTCCATACCTCAGATATTAATAAAAGTTTTATTACGAACATCTACCG
This sequence comes from Triglochin maritima, assembly GCA_963682175.1. Classification (NCBI taxonomy): domain Eukaryota; kingdom Viridiplantae; phylum Streptophyta; class Magnoliopsida; order Alismatales; family Juncaginaceae; genus Triglochin; species Triglochin maritima. The sequence goes on from OY821785.1 coordinate 18,821,396, forward strand.
ATTTAGCGTATGGAGCATACGACAGACGTCACGTGCATTTATGAGTTGTAACTTTTTCAACCTCTGCTTCGTACATGATTTCTACTTGCTCTTAGGTTCTGGAATGGGTTTATTCTGAACCCAATACTCCAAAACAGAGATCTTGCTTGCTTTTAGTTTTTATCTTGCAGAAGGGTAGGGAAGGGAAGGGATGGATGGGAAGTTTTCTCAGTTTTCCCACCATTTCTCCTCTAGGAGCCTGAACGAGAGGGCGACGCCTCTCAACGCTCTCTCCCACCAGCCGGGGCCGTTCGGGATATGCTCCGATCGGGGAGGCGGAGGAGGACCTCAAGAGGTTGAGCCTGTAGTTTACAATTCCGACAGTGAGGTGAGTGAGATGTGTGTTCTGTACTGTGTAGTTTTATTTAGAGAAAAATGTTCGGTACTTCGACTTCCGCAGGTTGGAGTTCTGAAAATTTTGTTCTATAATTCATTAATTTATATATATTCTCCACTAAAACCAAAAAAATATATTTTCTTGAACCAAAGTTCCTGAAAATTGAATCGATACAATTCTAGAATTTCCTTGGAACTAATCACACCCTAAGATTATCATTCTTTACTGATATTTTCTGTTTGCTTTCGTGTTGCAGGAATGCGTCGAATTCCCCGAAGAGGGGACGAAACCAGTGGGCCCCATCCGCGCTTCCGGTTCCAAGAGAAGTAGAGCTGCTGAGGTCCACAATATGTCTGAGAAAGTGAGCTTTGATCTGCATATTTTCCGGCATTTTCTTGTTCATGCCGTGTCTGATGTTTTTGTAATGTAGAGAAGAAGAAACAGAATCAATGAGAAGATGAAGGCTTTGCAGAAACTCATACCCAATTCCAACAAGGTGGATGCTTGATGCCGTTAACTGTTACAATAACATTTTAGTTTGATTTTGGAAATGCTTCCATGATTTCAGTACTAATCTTGTGTCTGCAATGAGTAGACTGACAAGGCATCGATGCTGGATGAAGCCATAGATTATCTTAAGCAACTACAGCTTCAAGTGCAGGTATGGACTGTGGTTGGATACTGCCAACTTAAGTCATTCCCTGTCACAAAATATAGGCAAAGCACCTGAATTTGAGATTTCTTTCATACGCATAACTCAAAACCTCAATCAGCAAATCTATTGCCATGAAATTAGACTCTACTCTGATCATCTGTAATTCATGCAAATCATTTTATGCATGCATTAAGTTTTTGCTCCTCAACTTCATTCCCTAGAATACATACCAGATACATTGCAATTTACGCAACAAAACCAGTGAAATTCCTGCCAATGTGGTCCTCATAGTTCTCTCCTCTCTAATAATGTTTCGTCAACCTAGGAAGCTAGGGAGACTAGACTGTATACTTCTCCAGAGAACTTTGTGATACTTGTGAGTTCTTCGAATATGTTGCATGTGAAAGGTTTTATCCTGTATTTCGATGTGTTTCTGTGGACAAGTTCTCTTTCTCACAACTTATAGTAACAATTCGATAGTAAGGACATAACTTCTCCTAATGGAATTTTAGGATAAGGATGTAGTTAAGAGTTCTACCAACTTGATCTCAATTCAAGAAAATTTATTTAGCCTAATAACTTAAGCCTAAGTTAGGGGGACCAAGAAATTACAACAACCTCCAAACTTGAGGAAATGAGATATGTTTAAAACATAAGAAGGGAATATACCATTCGAATATTCATTACTTATACTAATTATCTACTTATTTAATTGATCAAAGAATGTGCAGCGGAAATTAATAAACTAAACAAATAAGTAAGGACAAATATGCAAACCACAATGAGACAGAGGGTTTTATAAAGGTTTGACACCCCACCAGGGTTCTAGTCCTCTCTTGCAAGATCCGTTCGGATCACCGAGTTCCGTTCACAATTTACTAACCACTCCCCGTTCTGGGCTGAGAGAGAACGCTTTTACAACACAAGCACCGCGAACACTCTCGTTAGCTTACCTTTCTTCCTCCCACAATCCGAGAAAAAACATTTCGGGTTTTCACCGAAATCCTTGCTTCATGAACAACAATTGAGTGAGAACACTCTTTATATCTTGAGCACACTTTGAGTATGATTTGACTATAATCAAAGGTGTGAAATTTTGGCTTAAAATGTACGTTTGGGATTGAGAGACTTGGGAGTTTCTCTTAGGTGTATATGACAATATGAGTGTAAGAGTTGTGTAATTGTGTCATGAGAACACTTATTTATAAGCTCTAAGTGTGTTATAGCCGTTGAGACGAGTTTGGTAAAAGATTGTGAAAAATACACAAAACAGAAACTTGCAGGATGCAATTTTGCAGAAGTTCAGTTGACCGGATCGGTAAATTCGGTTGACTGTTTGGCAGTTTTGGACACGATTCGGTCGACCGGTTAAGGAACGGTCGACCTCCATAGACTATGACTCACGTACACTTATTTGAAGGCTGTTATTTGAACGGTCGATCCTTCTTGAGTTATTTGAAGAAGTCTTTGGTTAGGACATCAATGCCCTCATCTTCTACAGTCCTCCTTGGTTCCTTAAGATTTGCATGTAATGACAAGAAGAGTTTGTTCTTTGAGGTTTCCTTCTCTTTTTGATGGTTAATTTGAAGTTCATACGTTATCAAATTTCCAACGAATTCCTCCATCTTTAATTTGGAAAGATCATGCGCATCTTCAATTGCGACGTCTTTATCTTCCCAAACGTTGCTAAGCGACTAGAGAAACTTTCGTGTCATCTCTCATTCATTGATTTTTCTTCCAATAACCAAAAGAGAGTTAGTAATATTGGTGAAGTGAGTGTTCATGTCATTTATGTTCTCACTGATTTGCATAAGGAGAGTAATGCGGGTTTATTCAGTTTTGCTATCACCCTCATGATGCATTTGTAATCTATTTCAAATTTCAAAAGCACTCTCTCAACCCTAATTTTATTGTATTCACCTTCATTAAGACTACATTAAAGAATGTTCATGATTATTGAGTTTATCTCAATTTCTTCCATTTTGTGCTTAAAAAATGAATCTAATTTATCTTCATTTGGGAGGGTGTAAGGAATTTGAAGAAAACATCAAATACTTGAGGTCATTAAATATTAGGAATATTTTCATCTTATTCATCTAATAATTATAAATTGACCCATTTAGCAAAGGATGTCAAACCCTATACATGATTAAAAGTTGAAGTCATGCTAAAATTACGGTTAAGTAATGATATTTAACTCACAAGATTCTGATACCAAATGTAGCATCGTGAGAGTCTAATTATAATTACTTTTAAGCTAATTACTTGTTTAATCGATCAAAGAATGTGCAGTGGAAATTAATAAACTAAACAAATAAGTAAGGAGAAATATGTAAACCACAATGAGACGGGGGAGTTTTATATAGGTTCGACACCCCCATCCGGTATGACTTAGGTACACTTAAGTTATCGGTCGAACACCGAGATAGGTTCGGTCGACCGATTTGTTATAGGCTCTACGGGGTTGACAAACAAGATCAAATTCGGTCGACCGAAACAAGGTCTACGGTCGACCGAAAACCGAAATGCAATTTTGGTTTGTCGAGATATCATAAGTTCGCTCGACCGAGGACCTTGTTCGGTATTTGGAAAATGTATTTTTTGGGGTATTTGGAAAAAAAATACGAATACGACCGTTGGATATAAAACGACAAAACAAACGGTCGGAAAATTGTGTTAACTCGGTCGACCGAAAAGGTCTGGACGGTCGACTGAAATCGGGCAGTAAAACACTAACTGGGTAATTGATCATTCGGTCGACCGAACGGTTTGTTTCGGTTGACCAAACATGGGCAGACAGTTCAGGTTAAGTGTTTAGTGTTTTCCGGTTTAAGTTTACGTAATTTATTGAAGTCCAAATTATATGAAATTTTGTGTGTGACTTATATATGGAACCTAATGTGTGTTTGAGTAAGTTTTAACTTAAGTACGCTCAATTTACAAAAATGTTCTTAAGACTCAAAAGAAATGCACATTACATTACTTCAATTGAGCTTAATTACATGTCTTGACTTGAATCTTTTTGTTTCTTTTCTCTTGATCACTTGTAGAAGTTAGGACAAAACAATATATATGCAATGCAATATGTGTTACTCTACATTAATTATAATTACGATTAGGTTGATTAAATCTTCAAAACATAGATTAAGATCAAAAAATCAACATCATTTACATGTAGATATTTACAAATTACCACTATCGTAATGCCGTAATCACCAAAGTAAACAATATCACAGTTCGTCAGTTAATACTTGTGCCAACAGTAGATTTTGTTACAGTTGAAGAGAAGTCTGCCATTCCTGTCCTGTAGTGTCTTGTGCATACTATTTTCACCTCATTTTAGCTAGAGAAGATCTTGAGACGATTGTGTTAATGGTGATCTTGACAACTCCTAATGCTCATGGGTTTAGATTTCGTAAGAGTCGAGACTTTAATACGTATATCATCATGATTTGACTTAATTAAGATCAAATTAAAACTGAAGTTTTATGTGCGTATCATAAGTACCTCACAAGAGGATATTCTAGGAACACATGACGAACATGTTGTGCATTCTAACATTGCTTAAATCATGCGGTAAGGATGTATCAGAAATAATGAAATTCACTTTTGCAACTGAAGTTCACTTTATTATAATATTCACTTTCATGATTCCATAGCCTTCTAGCAAGATATAATTTTTAACAGATTAGCAATTTTAATCCATTTAAAATATTTATTGTCCCATAGTACATAGCTGCTTCATGCCAATTCCGACTGTAGTACCACTAAAAATAGACTACCATGTCATATTTTGAAGGAAAAAAACTGTATAACAATCTTACCTTTGCGTAGTGTTTACCGTTTTTATTTGTTTGTTTTATTTCATTACTCATATAGCACACAACATTCTAGCAAATTAAGTGTTCTTACTTGGCTGTGTCTTTTGATCATGTTACACTTTTAGCTTTGGCTTAATTTTAGAAAGATCGTTGGCAGGTATGTTACTGAGAGTGCCTTTTTCTCTTAACTAAAATATACTTGTGATTATGATTTTAGCATTTGACCTCGAGAGCGGTAAGAGCTTGTGTTGAAAATACTATTCGGATTTAAAATCTGGAGAAAACAAGTTATAGCAGTTGGTAGTTTGATTAGTATAATTATAGAAAAGGTAGCAGCTGACCTATTAAAGTTGAGTGATGGCTAAACCCTAAAGTAACTCTTTTCAGTTTGACAGTAGTTCAACTTCTTGTTTGTTGGGATATTAATGAATCCCCATATAATGGAAGGTTGAAGCATGACTGCTGCCCAGTCCTAGGATATGTCACCTTCCCATGGGCAATACATGAGTACGTATTAGTAACACAGTGTTACTAACACCATATGAAACCCTATGGCCAAACTACCTAATAATGAGTAATGGACATGGTCTTATAAAATGTCCAAATCTTTGTAGTGATCGGTTTAGACCTTTTCAGCTGTAACACCAACATGTTTACTGGCTGTATTTTTTATAAATTTCGAAGGTTCCTTCTGTTATCAAGATTATTTAGACTAATGAGAAATAGGTTGAACTCTTAATGCTTGAAACTACTTCTTAGGCTTCGGGGGACCCAAATTTTTTGTTTCTCCATACACACCAACCGTATAATTTTGTGACGTTTTGGTTTCATTTTCTGATCTAGAACTCATTTGATAAAAAACTTCAATAGTGGATTGTGTTCTAAATTTTTCAGCAGTGCATACTTATAAATCCCAAATTGTATGGTGATTACCAAAAAAATTGAAGTCTTCATTTAGTGGTGCTACTATTTGATCAGTAGGATATTTTTTTAGCAGAGTATACTAACTGTTTTATCAACTAATTTAATGTCAGATGCTATCAATGAGAAATGGTCTGAATCTACATCCAATGTATATGCCTGGGACATTACAGTCTCTACAGGCTTCACAAATGGAGTTGGCATCTAGTGCTGATAATGCAGGGCCTCTTAATATAGGGTTCAGCATGCTTCCACTAAGCAGAGAGCTCACAATAAGTACATTTGATCTACCAAGCCAAGATACTTTACTTCATCAATCTGTCATAGCCAGTGTACGGAGTAGCAATGATGAAATTGTGCCACGTGGAGAGCAACCCTCACAAGCTCAACAAGGATCTTTTAATTTAGGCATGGCTAACAAGGTATGTTATTTTCCTTATTTTAGTATTATTGGTTTCTGAAATCATGTTATTATGATTTCTGGGATGGAAAGTATATTATTTATAATATTGTCCTAGCAATTATATTTTGTTTCAATAGTTTTGATACAATTTTTTGTAGATAGTTTACATAAACAAATAAATTTGATACCACAAAGGACAGCTTCCCTAGTTATAGAGCTTTGGAAGGTGTAATGTTTTCCATTTGACAAACGCTGAGGTGATCGTCTCGAAGAAACTTTTGAATTGGTTGGACAATTTTCTAGCAAATATTTTCTTTCAGCAGATTCTCACGGTTTGTAAAATGAAATCTTTTTTCCGCTCATCAGTTTGATTACCTACTAATGACTTTTTGTCATTTAAAACAGTGTTCCATCCTTTCTATACGTGATTGGGAACATCAAATCCCTTATCTTGTTGTATCATTAACAAAACCGAAGGTTGTATCATATCATTGGTTACGCATATTTTGAATATTTTTTGATTTTACAGTTCTGAAGAGTATTTAGATGATTAGAAACAAAAACTGTTTTTCAAATAGAGTAATTGAGATATTTTTACTGGGCAGTTTTGTCTTCCATTTACTATTAGATTTCATCTCTTCATAGAAGTGTTACTTTTGTTTGGTTTAAGAATTGTTGCTAAATTCGAATTCTGGGTGATATATGGAAGAATAAGGTTACATTGCTTACAGTTTGTCAGAACTCAGAATTGTTAAAAGTGGACACCATTTTATTTGTCCAGTATGTGGTACATGGCAATGATAATACAGCACATCAGCAAGCCGATATCAGTGTAACAAGAAGACAAGGTACGTCAACTATGATTCAAATTGTTACTAATTGCTTCATCATATGGACGTTGCTCTACCATGCTTGACTTCTGTTTTTGATGTACTTTTTCTTGAAGTAACTGAGTTGCAGTCCACGACTGCTTTGTCTTCTCTACCATTTGAAGGACAGCTGCCAGCACTTCAAATGGCCGACCGGATGAAATTGCATGGAGTAATTCCACATGATGAACTCGAGAAGTACCAAGATAACATCAATGAAAGTAACCAGATTTGTTTGCAGCATATGCATGGGTGAGCTCCTTCAGTGGCCTGATTGTTATCGTCTTTTCCTTTCAAGTTCTGCATCATAACATGATTTTGGTTACGCTTTATCAATTCCAACCAGTTTGCAGAGAGGGCGAGTCTACTGTTCAGATGGACTAAAGGGAGAAAGACGAGTTGAATTTTGACGATCTTGTGTGGGATACTAATTTCTGTTTCCCCTTTTTTCACTTATATTTGCTTTCTGAAAAAGAGGCATGAAGTATCCAGCCTAATTGTAATTCAACAGGATTATCATACATCTTGACAAGATGATCTTGTTACCAGCTAGCACCATTACCCTCTCGGCCTGCCTGCTTATGCGCACACAATTAATAGCCCATTGGAAATCAACGTAGTCAAGAATATCCTTGTAGGTGGGGTCTCAAACACCGCTGGCGGCCGTGGAATAGTTTTTGAGTTGATCTGCAAAATTAATATGTACGGTCTGAATTAAAATCAGAATGAATTTTACATGTTCATTAAGAGGTACGATTCTAATTTAACCTTCAGTCGTACTTAACACTAAATATATGCAGATAGCAGCCCCAAACAAAACTAGCAGCTTCCTAATGTTTTTTAGTTGTATGACGGTAGGAACCTACGTTCAGTGTCCTTTTGCAGTTGTGAAGTAGCAAGGTGGGAATGGTGGGTTGTGTTAGAAAAGTAGAAAATTATGTGATTGAAAAAATATTTGAAGTAAAGGTTTTGTTTTCTCATTGATCAATTGAATCAAGGTTTTCTTTTGTTTGGTAATCATATTTAAAAGTAAGAACATTGTTTTTCATTTTTATTTATCTTTATTTTAATGGTTTTTTGGTAAAATATGAATTTAAACATACATATTTTCCAATAGTTTGATGTTTGTGAATTTTACATTTTCAATTAAATTGTATCAACTAAAAAACAAATTAATTGATTCAAACATCGATTACATCCCGATAAACAAATTGGAGGGATATGTCAAACGTCGATTACATCCAAATAAGAGTTGGAGGGATCTTGCGACTGCAAAGTGCGGAAATTACACTAAAATAGGCATGTAGAAGATATTAAGACTTTCAATTTTTTTCTTCTACTTCAAGTCTTCAAGTATATGTTGTTGATTGACTTCTTATATTTTGCTTCAAAAATAAAATCATTGATGTGAGTTCTCCACGCGAGATGCTTGGAGTTTAGTTATCATGTGTTTCTTGACTGATTCTCTCCAAAGTTGCCACATTATGTATGGATTTTCGTATATTAACCTGTAGCACCGTGTGTAACATCTTGGAACAATGGAAAATTTGAAATTTAAACAAACAATGGATCTTAAGATAACGACAATCCAAGTGGGAATGTTACTCATAAATATAACCAGTCGATGTATCAAAATACCACAGTTTGCCAAAATACATGATTACATCAATACAACGAAAGACACATACAGGTAATCATGATGACTTCGAAGAGAATTCTTGCTCCAAAATGTGTGCGTCGTTGTCACCACCCCACAGAAGCTACTATGGTCCTGAAACTTGAATTAAACAACAATGCCTGAGTTTCCCATTAGGAAATCTCGTATGCCAAGCTCACCTATATGAATGCAACAATATGGTATGAACCTATCATACTAGTAGGATGTCATGTCATCAACAACAATAAAAACAAATCTCCTCCAAGGGTAAAACATGATCTCAGTCCTACATCATTATCAAGCACCCTCTAAGGGTCAATAAAGACATCTGTCCAACATACAACATCGGGTCTCCTTCGGAGATCTACCGTAGGCACATACGGTCTTACGGACAGTACGCAACGCACCACCACACACGACTACTCTAGCCAAGGGATCGGTGAGGAGTGTCCACACTTCCGCGTCAAATGGATCAGATCTGAAACATTGTGGTCTACACCACACCAATGGGGTTGTCGCCTAGTAAGTCCAACAATCACTCAATAGGTGCCCAGCTGAGCTATTTTCGCCGGAACAACATCGGCGACATCGCCGACACAACGTCAGTGGTACAACATACGTCCGACACAACATCGGACGACAACAACATCATCGTCGGAACAACATCGGCGGCATCAAGCCGGAACATCGTCGGCAACATCATCGCCGGCACAACCTCAACGACATCATCGGCACAACATCGGACGGTTCTGGACTGTAGTCCGCAAGGTCATCATGCTCCACGAGCCATGCATCATCATGCATTGGGATCCACGATCCCTCATGTCTGCTACTCTACTGTGAGTCAAGATAGCAATGCAACACGCCACAGTCTATCAACAGAGGTGGTTCGTCCAAAGTACCCACACTCCTCCACTCGGCGGTCCCTGGGCAGGCACGATCAATGCACCACCGTCACCTCCTGGCTCACGCACAAGACGAGGACACATGTTTCCATGAACAAAGTTGGCACTTCACTAGGACAAGGAATTCAGTTCTACGTACAAACGGTCGATCGAAATAGGCAATCCGGTCGACCGTTCCCATAGGGTCTGGTCGACCGAAAGTTTGCAACGGTCGAACCCTCTGCGCATCACTTAAGGCCCAACAGTCGAACAAGAGTCTAAAACCGGTCGACCGACACGTGGTCAAAATCTGGAGTCTGGTCAAAATCATACAAGTCCAACGGTCGATCGACTCAGGGGTCCCGGTCGACCAAAAACTACTAGGGCATCCTAGCAGTTCTAGTCATCTAACGGTCGAACAAGTTTAATAAGTTCACTTAAGTTCCGATCGGACCAAAGTCAGGAACGGTCAACTGTTTAGGTGGTCAACGTCCGGTCCGAGCGAACCATGAAGCAACGATCGAACGGTTCGGGGGTCACGTTTGACCGAAAACTTCCATAGTCTCCTCTGATCCACCAGCACAGGCACAAACGGTCGACCGCCACAAGGCATCGTTCTACCGGTGTTGGTTAAGATCAGGCAAATACGCTACAACCGGTCACCGTCCGAAGGAACAGGTCGACCGTTGGCCGACAACTATAAACGGTCGAACGTTTTAAAGGACATAGGTCACATGTTTAGGGTAGACTTTTTTGTAAAATGACACATTCAATTTTAAAGGACACACATGTTCATTAAAATAGAGGCTTGTTATTTGAGGACACTTTTGTGTTTTAAAGGACTCACTCGATTTTAAAAGCACATAGGTGGTCTATTTCGAACATACTCTTTTGTAAAAGGACACATTTGATTTTAAGGAGATACATGTCCTTTAAAATAGGGGCATGTTATTTGAGTACACTTTTGTGTTTTAAAGGACAGACTTGGGTTTTAAAGGACCAATTCGTGGGATTAAAATCTCAATTTCCTGTTGAAAATCCTAGTTTGAGCTTAAAATATGACGAGAATATTTTGCTTCAAAATATTGTAAGTCGTTTTCACTTTTTACTTTTCACCCCAAATTCAAACACACGACAACACGCTACTAATTTCCATTTGCGCGCCAAGAATTTTTGCCAAACTGCAAATCGTCCAAGTTGTGCCTCCCAGTTGTCTATTTTGCCGTGAACATGCCCACCTGCCACGACCATCCACACTGACCTGGTCTCTCCCTAGCAGGCATAAACCACTCTAAACCCTTAACCCATCCCCTCCAACCGCTCCCTACCATTTGCAACCAGCCCCCGACCATAGTCTGCCCCTAAAACCCAACCTGGAAGATCGGGGGTTAGTATTCCATGAAGTTTTCATTTCAATAGCCAATTTATAATATGGTTGTTCTAATTTAGGTCTTCTTTGTGCTTGTATGTGGTTGTACCAATTTATAATATGGCTTATATGTCGTTCTAATAATTTAGAATATGGATGCACCCATTAGGAATAAAGTATATTAAGCAGGAATACAAAGCCATAAAATCTTAATTTTTTGCTATGGTTAGTACGGTGCTTGTATGTGCCCACCACCATCCACATTGGAGTGGAGGACTGATTTCATACTTCATCTATTGGCTGATTTTTGTTCTGTATTAAATTACTAATGGAGGTACATTATGTCTGCTGCTTGGTGTGTATTGAGGAGAAGTTTTCTTTGATGTAACGAGTTACTATATTGCTAAGTTTTTAATCTATTGCAAAATTACTAACTCATGTTGGTTGATATTTTACCCATAAGTTGGTATGAGTAGAATAAAATGAAGAACAAAAGCAAAATGCATGGTGTTTCCTAAAGTTGTTGTAATTTAAATCATGATTTTTTGTCAGATATTGGCATGTGATACATAGTTTGCGCTTGTCTGAAATGGTGTTTGTGAACTAACCATGCATTACACTTCATATTGCGTTAACTTTGTTTTTGTCTTCTTTATTTTAGGTAAATGGCTCCCAACAAGCAGACTAACAAGGTAAAGGCAAACAATTAAAAAAAGTCGTCAGTACAAGTGATAGTGACGTAGTAAAGTCTCATGCCCGTGGAACTACTCTTATGTTGGAGTTTCAGAAAGAAAAAAAACAATAGCAAGGTCTATTGCCCGTGGAGTTTGATTCTTACTTGAAGCTCACCGGAGAAAACAAAGATTTTGGCTAAGTTATATGGGTACCCTGGCGAGAAGTAAAGTGTGTATTTGTATGACCAAGTGGTCCATGTTGGATGAATCATTGAAAGAGAAAATTTGGAAAGATGCAATGGTTAGTTCATTATTATCTAGATTTTCTTTTAATTTAATTCCTTTTCTTTGCAGGTTTTTTATGTAATCAATAATTCTTTTCATTATTTCCTTGTTGCAGGAAAAAATCATCTTCCAATCAAGTAATGAGTTGAAAAGGAAGTGGATGTCATTTGTGGGTTCGATGGAAGGATTTCAAGACAAAGTTGACGTCCAATTTCATTTTTAGACAGTATAAGGATCGAGATCCATGTAAAATTTACAATGTTATTACTCAGACGACATGGGCTGAATTAAAAATCTCATTACTAACTCCAGAGTTTTTTGTAAAATAAACATTCATACTTTATTCACATATGGGAATGTTTAATATGATAACTAATCTCTCATTTTGGTTAGTAGGAACTATGAGCGATCAATGAAAAGTGACAATCGAAGAATAAGTTTCAACATCGATTGTTGTGCGAGAATGCCGTAAACTGGAGGAGACATTGATGGCCGAAAAGGTTGCCAAGAAAAAAACACGAAGCTTTAGAGATTGGTTTCAGCAAAGAGCAAGCCAGTAATTTGTCTCCTTTGTCTCCCCCAGCCGGAGAACAAAAGTGGAAGAGGGCGTGCGTTACTCCGAACGGGAGTTACATGAACTCTAAGTTGGAAGAGGTCGCAACGATGTTTATAAGTGGTTACAATTTATTCTTGTGCTCCGTAGACTACCTAATTAATTAATAAAATAATGTTTAACAATAGGCAATGACATAGTTTCTAAGATATTTGTGATGTTCCATAATAGGACGATCTTACGATGCAAGCTTCTCCAGGTATATTAGTTTCTCAGGACAGAAGAGATACTTTGGGTCAGTAGTCGAATATGACTATGACAATACTTTAGGTCATCATCCTCAAATCATAGTAGGAGAGCAATTCACACAAATTGCATAGAGGAGGTCTAGGAGCTACGTGATATGGTGAACATATTATATGGTCGTTTAGGAGAACTCACCAATTGGCTACACTACACCAACACAAGGAAGTACTACGGGAAGTGTGAATCCTGAAGTAGAAGGCCCAATTCCATCCATGAGAAACACAAGTAGAAAATGAAAAAAATGAAGAAGGGAAAGGTATTACCTTTGATTTAAGAACTCCCTAATTGTAGATATATTGCTTATGTTGTTTTGATCTAATAATATACCTTTATGTTTTAGGATAGTTCTCCATCATCAAAAGCATCTTCTCCTCTTGAGATGTACCACAAGAGTGATTTGTCTGTGAACGGCCAAATGCTTTACACTCTTGTAAAAAGTAAGTTAGAAGAAGCTAGAGTACAAGGTGTTATGCCGAAACAGATGGTAGGCAAAAGAACCGAGGGCAACATAGAAGCCATGCTATATGTCTGCATGAGTGATATGCAGTTTCTGAAGATGGAAAGATTGTGTGTAACAATCATTGAGGCTCACTTGAACTAAGTCTTGTTTGTCTTTTTCATACTTGTTTATGTTACATTCAAATTATATTAGGAATTTGTACCAAATGCCGAATGACAAAAAATATGGTTGTGTGTCCCACTCTAATGTGGAAACCACCACCTCCAAATGTAGACAACAAATCTTCAAAGTTTGCAGATGTGGTGCACAAATCAAAGACAATAGCCTATATTCTAGTACCATATTGGGAGAAGTAAGTAGGTCATTATATTTTATAGTAACTTCAATTTCATTATATTTCATTTGGAAATCATAAAGAATATTAGCATTGATCTAATTGATGAATTAATTTAACATGAGTGGCTTTTAGTCAACATTGGATGTTAGTTGTGGTAGAACCTGTGACGTGGATGACCAACTGGTTTGATCCTTTGGTATCACAGGAACCCAAGGAAGATTACAAGGGTATCATTAAATTGTAAGTTATTTAGAATAATTCCATTCATATTCCAAGTTAATTTGTTGTACAAAACTTTTGAATCCATTTTCGAACCTTTACATATTTTGTAGGGGCCTTGAGATCTGTAAATACTCGGGTGTTCGAAGGTCTGCAACTAAAAAGAAGTAACATTGCGTGTCATGAAGGTAGATGAATCTATAATGTTTGTTTTGATTATATGCATTATACTTTGCATTGGTTTCGTTGTTTTCCTAGTATACATGACATCTTTAATGGAGTACCATAAACAAGTTGAAAATACTGAAATCAGTTACTACATAATGAGGTATACAGACCAACTTGTTGAGATGAGATTGACATCAGGAGATTTAAGAACGGTAAATTTTAATATTGACCTTATGTTGTGTCATATATGTCTTCTGGCACAATCTATATCTTAATAAATGGGTTTATTTGCTTGTACTGGTCCCACAAATCCTTGAACCATATTCTCAGGAAGAGATTGACTACACGCGAGAGAAGTTGTATTGTTTTTTCATATGCCATTTGCTGTTAGCAACATAATTGATGAATGTAAGTTTATCAGTTGATGTTTTCCTCTTTAAGCCTTTATCATAATAGATGAATATATACATGATATCATTGGTGCTGATGTGTAGAATTTTCAACCTGGCATTCAAAGCAAACCAAACTGTAAAGCAACAACTGAGACAATGCAACGATATCAACCTACTATCTGAGAAATTCCGGTATGAAAAAGTGTACAACAATATAGTTTACAGACAGTTCATATTCAAAGGCAGTTGAATTGAAGGAACATAGTTTACAACACAAATATAGTGTACAACACCAACTAGTTTACACCACAAAGATAGTTTACAATACTACATTCACATGAATAGCCTTACAACTTCAAATTGTTTGCAAGTGTATGTATGTTTCAGTCGGATGTACATATTAAAACCTTTTAGATTATGTGTAATAGGTTAACTGATATATAAATGAAATTTTAGGTATATACACTTCAAGGATCCTAGTGTAAATATATATATATATTATATGACATTTTCGGAATATAAATTTATAGTACAAAATCAAAGTTTTGTGTGGTGTATGCCTGTTTCAATTGCAGGGATTTTTATGTGGTGTATTTTTTTTTTCAATCATAGGAAATGCTATGAGAAATTAAAAAGTAAAATCAGAATTTTTAAAAAATCAGTTAAGGACATAGCACGTCGGTTATTTCATTGAAATTGACGTGGAATTTCATAAAAAAATCAATGAAGGACATAACACGTCGGTGTGTTGGAAGAAACTGACGTGGTATTTACGTATAATACATTAGTGGTAGCCTAATATTTGACGTTGTCTAGAATGGACATACCACGTCAGTGGTCATTTCCCTACAAACATACGTGCTATATTCTATTATTGGATTTTTTCCAAATTTCTGGTTTTAATAATAGGACATACCACGTCGGCCTTCTAGGTGTGGTAGATGTTGTATTGCCTATATACCACGTCGGTGTCATTGTTCAAACCGATGTGATATACCTACATAACACGTAAGACTATTGGCCGACATAATATCCCCTCCCTTACCACATCTCCCCTGGACACATGTCAGTCTGCTAAAGGTGGTCAACACGATGTGATATGTCAAAAAACATGACGTAATAAACCTATTTTTCAATAGTACAATCCCTGCTCAAACTGTGATGCTCTCTTATGTCGTCACTATCGATCCATGTTCAAGCTGAACTAAGCCTTGTATACCACAGGTAAGGGACACTCCCCAATGCTTGAACATTCTTCCACAACCCAAGAGATTGCTCCAACCAGGAGCTACAACATTCTTGAGAAATTTGAGAGTCTAACTTGACCACTTGAAAGGCTTTGGTTGTGGAGGTATCAAGTGGAATTCTAAGACCCGCTCCCCAGATACCATAAAAAATTCCCTTTTCATCTTTCATTCTTATGTGATGGTTTATTATGTGTTTGGTTGTCTGTTTGTTCTTGTTTCGGGAAAGTTTCCATTTTCGGGAAAGTTTCCTTTTCGAGAAAAGTTTCCTTTTTTAGGAACAGTTCCTCTTGGCAAAAACCACTCTTCGGGGAACGTTTTGTTTTTGAGTAAAAAATACCTTTTTGGGTGAAGTTTCCTATTTAATTGAGCTGGTGTGGCGCGTTAGGCGTGTGTGCAACTAGGCTCTATCGGTTTTGCTTTGGGCGTTTGTGGCCTCATATTTAATTTCTCCTTGCAATGTGGGGTGGTGCTTAAATATGGATGAGTCAGCTCGTGAGGGGGTGCCACATCGGCAAACAATGATTCAAATCCACATGGAATAGGAAGGAAGATCATGAGAGATTTGGGGAGGAGAACAGTGCAATCATGCGTGGCCGGTTTTGGAAGGTGGATGCACATGACTAGGTTAGCAACCCTATACAACCCTCACTTCTCCCTTTCCCCACTCCCACACATCACCACCCTCTCCTTCCCATCTCCGGACAAGGCAACTTCCAATCACTTCTCCGGCAAGGCTGCAAAGAGAGAGAGTTGCGGCAGCAAGGAGGCGGCTTAGGAAAGGAGGCAGGTAGCTAGTTCTCTGACGTTTTTGGAGCACTTCATGCTTCTTCTCAGGTAGGTGCCTGAGACAAATGTAGGTTAAAGAGTCGGGTGTTGGCAGGAGGGCCGGCCAACATCGGTGGGGCTGGTGGGGCAGTCAAGTTGCGCCACCATGCCACGCGCCAAACCTAGCACACGCTAGAGTGCGCGTGCGGTTGGGGGCTAGCTGTTGGGGCCACTGAGGTAGTGCCAGAGTTCAGGTGAGCTCCGGTGTGGTCCGGCTGTGTTGGGTCTGGTCAGCTAGGAAGGGTGGGGTCATCAAGCCTTAATACGTAGAGTAGGCGCACGTGCTGACCAGCTGGCTTGGTCGAGCGTTGCGCGCAGCTTGCGTGCGGTGTGGCTATTTTGATTTCCTCGCTCATGGCCATGCTCTCCTTGTCTGGTTGAGGAGTTGAGACAGGCAGGCAGTAGCTGGTTGGGGTTGTCCATGGGAACCATGCATGTTTGGTTGACTAAGCACTAACCCGAATCGCATAAGCTGTAGTTAGTTGCTTGCATGCCTGCTAATTTTCACTACTACCTATATTGCATGTCTATCGTTAGTTGTCGTCGATAATTTTTCACTGATTTATATTGGTTTATGAAAGATCTAAATTGTTGATGCATGCACATATATTATTGCTATGTATTTCGTTATCTTGTAACAAAATTTGCATGATCGTAGCAAGTCGTTGTATCGACATTATGCCTTGTATAATTGCCATATATATGCATGTTATGATCATGATCTTATTTCCAGGTAGATGTGCATGCATGTTAGCTTATTGTGGATCATATGATTGTTGGCTTTTTGGCCTTAATCTATGTTTTGATGATTTAATTAACCTAATCTTAATTATGATGATGTAGAGTAGCACACATATTGCATTGCATATATATTGTATTGTGCTAACCTCTACAGGTGATCAAGACTCAAGAAAGAAGGAAATGAAGTCAAGACATGTAATTAAAGCTAAATCGAAGACATGTAATCTTGATTTATTTTGAGTCTTAGGAACATGTGTAAATTGAGCATACAAGAGTTAAAAACATATCACAAACACAATAGGTTCCCTATAGAAGTCACACAAGAAATTTCACATCATTTGGACTTCATTAGATCACCCAAACCTTAGTCGGAAATCACTTATAAACTTAAACCCAGATTTCCTGTGTGAACCGGTCGACCGAACCAGTTCTCAGTTCGACCGGTTTATAACAGACTCTCCACAGTGATTTTACCGAACTCTACCGGTCGACCGGTTCTACCTTTTCGGTCGACCGATCCCGGATTTTAATATGGCCGTTTTTCTTGTCGTATTCCTATAACGGTCGTATTCGTATAAAACAAACTTAACCCCAAAATACATTCGGTAACCGGTCGAACGAAGACCTTGTTTCGGTCGACCGGTTGAACACATTTTCAGAAACCAAATTCCCTGCTATCGGTCGACACATTTCTCGTTCGACCGATTGACCTTTGTCTCAACCGAATCCCCTTTTTCGGTCGACCGCTCCATACTTTGGTTCGACCGATTCACTTAAGTAGAGTTAAGTTCTAGCTCGTTTGTCCGACCGAATATTCTTTTGTTCGACCGTTCTCCTTGAAATCAAGTGAACGGTCGACCGGTTTAGTAGTTTCGGTCGACCGGTTCTGGACAGATTTGCAGCCCGATTTTCTGCTTTGTGTATCTTGCACAAAACCCAATCAAATCTATCCCCAACGGCTAGAAAACCTTAGGAGCTTATAAATAGAGGATCAAGACTTGTTGTTAACACAACTCTCCAACTCCAATTTGTCCAATACATTAGAGAGAAACCTCAATCCTCAAAGCTCCCAATTCTACACTCCATAAGCCTAAACTTCACACATTTGATCATATACTCATCCTACTCAAAGTGTGCTCAATTAGAGAGTGAATCCCACTCAGTTACAAGTGTTGTCAAAAGAAGCAAGGACTTCGGTGAAAGCCCGAAGTGTCCCTCTCGGATTGTGAGAGGAAGAATTCAAGCAAGCGAGGGTTGTTCGCGTTGCTTATGGTGTAAAGGCGTTCTCTCCCGGCCCGGAACGGGGAGTGGTTAGTGAAGACGTAGGCGGAGCTCGCGGAGTCGAGCGGAGCTTACAAGAGAGGACTAGGACCCGGGTGGGGTGCCGAACCTCTATAAAAACCGACGCGTCTTTTGTGGTTTGCATTGTCTTTCTTTATCTACTTGTTTGTTTATTCCGCTGCGCATTTGTTTGCTTAATCAAGTAGAAAATTAGGGATTAGATTAAAAGTGATTAGTGGACCCATAACCCACACGATCCTACATTTGGTATCAGAGCCTTGTTAAGCTAAATTTCATTACTTTACCGTAATTTTAGCATGGCTTCAACATCTAATCACTTAGAGGGTTTATGCACCACAAGGCCTCCTTTGCTTAATGGGTCAAATTATGATTATTGGAAAAATAGAATGAAAATCTTTTTAATATCAAATGACCTTAAGTATTGGAAGTTTATTCAAAATCCATACATACCCCCAAATGAAGATGATTTAGATTCTCTATCTAGGGCTCAAATGAAAGAAATTGAAATGAATTCAAAAATTATGAATATTCTTTATTGTGGCCTTAATGAGGGAGAATACAATAGAATTAGGGGATGTGAAAGTGCAAATGAAATATGGCATAGGTTACAAATGCATCATGAGGGTGATAGCAAAACCAAAGAAACTAGGATAAGTCTCCTCATGCATAAATATGAAATATTTTCTATGCAAATCGGTGAGAACATAAGCGACATGAACACTCGCTTCACCGATATCACTAACTCTCTTTTGGTTCTTGGAAGAAGATTAAATGAAGGAGAGATGACAAGGAAATTCCTCCGGTCGTTAAGCCACGATTGGGAAGATAAAGTGGTTGCAATTGAAGAAGCACACGATCTTTCCCAACTCAAAATGGAGGAATTAATTGGAAACTTGATGGCTTATGAACTTCAAATCAATCATCGGAAGGAGAATGAAGCCACCAAGAAGATATCTACCTTGGCATTACATGCAAATCTTGATGAGCCAAGGAGAGTGGAAGAAGAGGACATTGAGGTCTTAGCCAAAGATTTCTTTAAATACCTCAAGAGAGATAAGGGAGAAAAGAATGAAAGAAGAGGTAGAAGAAGTGAGAAAAGAGAAAAAGAAAAAGAGAGGGAGGAGAGTGAAAATGAGAGGAGAGAAGGGGAGAAGAAAAAGGAGAGAAGGGAGAGGAGAAAAGAAAAGGAGAAAAGTAAGAGAAAAGAGAAGAGGTTGGAAGCTCACAAGGCTACTTGGGACGATTCATCGTCTTCATCGTCATCCAAATCAACCACACCTTCATCAACAAAGGAATATGCACATATGTGCTACATGGCAATTCAAGATGAAGGAAGTAAGGTATCCTCTAACTCTTACTCTAGTAGATCACATTCTTGCTCATCTAAATCATATGCTAGTGATAGTTCATGTTCTAAAGAAGAAACTTATTCTTATGATGAACTTCAAAATGCATTCCATGATTTAGTTAAACAATATGAGATCATATGTGATAAAAACAAGAATGCTAGAAAGTTAATCAAAGATCTTCAAAGCCAAATTGATACATGCATAAATGAGAAGAATGAGGTGATTGCTAAATTTGAAAAGAACGCATCAAATCTTGAAAAATTAAGAGCAACACCTATAGATTGTGATCAACTAAATCTTCAAGCTTCTAACTTGCAATTGAGAAAAGATTTAGAAAGATTCACTAATGGAACTCATATGCTTAACATGCTATTAGGTAGTCAAAGGCAATCTTTGCAAAAACATGGTTTAGGTTACAATTTTAAATTGAAAAACCATGTATCTCACACTACTCTAAATGGTAAGCATATGTTCAGTAACCATAGTTCCTCAAGTGTGTGGGCACCCAAAACCAAAATGGTTTGGATCCCAAGAGCTAATGTTCAAGGACCCAAAGTAGGTTGGGTACCAAAGTCTACACTTGCAGGAGCTTGAGGAGGAGATTGGTGGTGACCGGACGAGCCAAAGCGTCAAATTCGAATCCGGTTGCATCACCAAATCAAGATTGGAGCTATTCAAGATTCAAGTTTGGTATAAAAATTTCTATCTCTAAAATTTCTGAAAAATAGCTCTAATCTAGTTAATATGCTTAATTGTCATATCCTTAGAGTTCAATTCATTGAAAATCATTTATCCCCATTCATTGCAAATCATTTACCACATTCATTGATTTTAAATGTCAAATTTTTTAAATGGATGTTAGAATAAGGCTTAAGTTGAAACTTAAATGAACTTAATTTCATCATACTCATTGTTTCCATTTAGCCTTATTGATAGGGGGAGCTTAAATGTTATATCTTTTAGAGTAATGAAGTGCAAAATTTAGGGGGAGCAACTTCATTACAAGACATCCAAATTCTAAGCTTAAAGTCTTAAATAATTATTATTTTTGATGGATGTCAAAGGGGGAGAGATAATTAAGGGGGTAACTTGGAATTTGGCATAAAATTGAACAAAAACTATGCACATCCATAGGGGGAGCATTAATATGCATAGTTTACATATACAAATTCCATGTATTTAGATAGAATTAAGATATAGGTTGCCATCATCAAAAAGGGGGAGATTGTTGGCTTTTTGGCCTTAATCTATGTTTTGATGATTTAATTAACCTAATCTTAATTATGATGATGTAGAGTAGCACACATATTGCATTGCATATATATTGTATTGTGCTAACCTCTACAGGTGATCAAGACTCAAGAAAGAAGGAAATGAAGTCAAGACATGTAATTAAAGCTAAATCGAAGACATGTAATCTTGATTTATTTTGAGTCTTAGGAACATGTGTAAATTGAGCATACAAGAGTTAAAAACATATCACAAACACAATAGGTTCCCTATAGAAGTCACACAAGAAATTTCACATCATTTGGACTTCATTAGATCACCCAAACCTTAGTCGGAAATCACTTATAAACTTAAACCCAGATTTCCTGTGTGAACCGGTCGACCGAACCAGTTCTCAGTTCGACCGGTTTATAACAGACTCTCCACAGTGATTTTACCGAACTCTACCGGTCGACCGGTTCTACCTTTTCGGTCGACCGATCCCGGATTTTAATATGGCCGTTTTTCTTGTCGTATTCCTATAACGGTCGTATTCGTATAAAACAAACTTAACCCCAAAATACATTTGGTAACCGGTCGAACGAAGACCTTGTTTCGGTCGACCGGTTGAACACATTTTCAGAAACCAAATTCCCTGCTATCGGTCGACACATTTCTCGTTCGACCGATTGACCTTTGTCTCAACCGAATCCCCTTTTTCGGTCGACCGCTCCATACTTTGGTTCGACCGATTCACTTAAGTAGAGTTAAGTTCTAGCTCGTTTGTCCGACCGAATATTCTTTTGTTCGACCGTTCTCCTTGAAATCAAGTGAACGGTCGACCGGTTTAGTAGTTTCGGTCGACCGGTTCTGGACAGATTTGCAGCCCGATTTTCTGCTTTGTGTATCTTGCACAAAACCCAATCAAATCTATCCCCAACGGCTAGAAAACCTTAGGAGCTTATAAATAGAGGATCAAGACTTGTTGTTAACACAACTCTCCAACTCCAATTTGTCCAATACATTAGAGAGAAACCTCAATCCTCAAAGCTCCCAATTCTACACTCCATAAGCCTAAACTTCACACATTTGATCATATACTCATCCTACTCAAAGTGTGCTCAATTAGAGAGTGAATCCCACTCAGTTACAAGTGTTGTCAAAAGAAGCAAGGACTTCGGTGAAAGCCCGAAGTGTCCCTCTCGGATTGTGAGAGGAAGAATTCAAGCAAGCGAGGGTTGTTCGCGTTGCTTGTGGTGTAAAGGCGTTCTCTCCCGGCCCGGAACGGGGAGTGGTTAGTGAAGATGTAGGCGGAGCTCGCGGAGTCGAGCGGAGCTTACAAGAGAGGACTAGGACCCGGGTGGGGTGCCGAACCTCTATAAAAACCGACGCGTCTTTTGTGGTTTGCATTGTCTTTCTTTATCTACTTGTTTGTTTATTCCGCTGCGCATTTGTTTGCTTAATCAAGTAGAAAATTAGGGATTAGATTAAAAGTGATTAGTGGACCCATAACCCACACGATCCTACAATGATGTGCATGGGTTTGTGGTGGGCGCTCATTGTATTGTCTTTACATTAATCGTATTACACGTGTCTCATATGTATGTGTGCATTAGATGCCTTGCATGTTCAGTTCTGAAATTTAATTAATATGGGCACTATTGTTCATGGGGCTGACGAGAATAATGAAAAGACCTCTATGTAGAGAGACCAGGTGTAAGATAGGACCTAGAAGAGCGCTCTGTCATTTGCTACAGGACGGGCATACCCAACTTGCGATGATATCATGTAGGACTTTGCCGCGAGTTGGGGCGTCAATCTTGACAGACCGCTTAGTATCAAGTGGTGGGTCAAACGTTTGAGTGACCGCTTACGGATTATACCAACATGGCTGGTGGTCGAGTTCTTATGTAGAGGAATCTTGTCGGGCGAGGCACGTGAGCCATGACTATGTAGAGTTGTTGCCTTTTATAGTTTCATGTGTTGCATTTAGGATTTCATGCATGACTCTTTACCCTATATTTGGACCAGGGGCATACGGGGTTTTCTTGTTGAAAATTCACGCATATTTTGTTGTTGTTTTGCCCCAAGCACTTAGGTTTCCCACAGGGGTCAGAGTGGAGATGTTTTAGAGGATTCTCTAGACAAGGGACACGTCGACCAGTTTTGTTTCAATTATCTTTTGCTTTCGTATTTTATGATGTATATCCTTGAGTTAAACTTTATGTATTTAATTCTGAATTTTTTCCATATATGGATAATTTTTTTTTTGGTATATGTCTTTTATTGTCTATCAATTTTGTTTTTATTCGTGTATGTCTCATTTGTATTTAAACTCCTTTAGTCATCATGGAGAATCTGATAGCGACATTCGCTTGGACTCCCCAACGAGCATACCCACAGGATCGAGGGCATTACAGTTTGGTATCAGAGCAGGTCTGTCCCAAAAGTGTACAAAATCTCACGACTCTCTAGTGGGGCATCATGCCCAAACCGTGTAGGTAAAATTCTTTCCGTTTAGAATTGCATTCCAGTTAGTGCTAGGTTATTATTGCATGTTTGGCAGACTGATGGCATCACGAGGAGGTTGGTATCATCGAGGACTACAGACGATTGGGAGACAGATCGCGGGTTGCTTTTCAAGGTGGTAGAGTGCCTTGGTGCTCTATTGGAGACTCAGGTGGAGTGTCCCGAGTGGACGGTGCGGTAGTGGTCCACAGACGTTTCATGAGGAAGAATACGTTGATCTTTCGAGGCGGAGTGAATCCAAATATGGTTGAGAAGTGGGTCTACAAGATCCAACAAATCTTTGGGTCATCGGCTGTTCCCAGAGAGGAAGGTGTACTTAGCGACCTATGTATTTCAAGAGAATGTAGTGACTTGGTGGCGAGCGACTTCTGGGGTCGTGTTCAGGGACCGAGCAGAGATCACTTAGGATGAGTTTTTGGCTGAGTTGAACCGGAAGTTCTTTCCCCAGCGTGTTCAGGACAGTAAGCGTGAGGAGTTTTGATGTGAATATTAAGTTTAACCGCAAATGCACGACCGTCGGTGAAGACGGGGCAAGTATGGGTCAATCCACAGGGAGGTGTGTCGACTATGGTTCTTTCAAAGGCAAGTGGGAAAAGAGGGGAGAAGAAGTGTGAATACACTAAACTAAACTATGAATGAACTACTAATTAAACTAAACCCTCATAGAGTGCTGGTGTGTAGGTATGTGTGTGTGAGTGAGTCTTCATTTAAATTAGGAACAAGTGTAGTTTGTGTGGCATACAAGTAGAAGCTAGTGTAGAATCTAAGTGTAGGATACACAACACTACATGGCAAACCATGAACATGCATATCTCACATAAAGTTGAGGTTAATTTTAGATTATCAAGCATGCAATAAGTACATAGTGTGCCCATTAGAGCATCAATCAATCCTACATACAACCTAAATCATTCATGTTAATGTGCACCAAACATGGATCCCAACATAACAAGCCATTCCCATCAAACCAATAAAAGCAATAAGATAAACTCTAAAGCTAGCATGAGATAAGTACCTAGTTGGACATTATCCCATCTAATACAAGTTTAAGCATGCTACAAGTATAGATCTATATTAAGCATATGAAATGACACAAATAAAAGAACCCATCACTATCACATATTCTACATCACCTCCACCCCCAAAGGGGGATGAAATTAACTCACTACTCATTAAGAAAAAGAGACAAAACAAAATTAAACTAAGCATGCAAGAATTGAAAAGATACAATATTAAAAATAACAAAATTTCTTTATTACTCACTCACATTACAAGTAGCATCTTGATTGACATCATATTATGCATATATTCATTTCTTATATCCTCTATTTTTAACCTAAGCAATGCTACATAACGAGTTTTATGTTTAAATTTCCGGAATAAAACAAGTGAGAAGAAGAGACACAAAAAGGACCTAAGAGCAAGAGAAAAGACTGAATTGTGAGATTTATGGACTAAAATGCAAGAGGGAAGGACAAAGATGTAAACCAAAAGGACCAATAAAAAATCAAGAAAGTCCACACCATCATGAGGAGTATTTTGGAAATTAGATTCGGGCTGACACTCCAATAACCGATCCGAGTGCACCCTATGCGAAGAATTGAAGAACTAAAGAAAATAATTGGTCGAATCTGGGAAAAATTGACCGCCACTTGGCTGTCCGAAACCACGGATTAGCTGTCCATTTTTCTCCGAATCTGACCCAGTTTTGCCCGGATATGGGTTATGTGTTTATGTCTATTATGGGAATGTTTCATTAGTCCCACGTCGGGGGATTGTCCCCAATTACCTTTTTCTATGACTATAAATAAAACACTTCCTCCTCCCTTGTAACCGACCCATTGCTTAGTGGCCAATCCCTCTATTTAGAGTCAAGCCTTGTAGTAAAAACTCAAGTAGGGCGATGCTGCCTGTAATGTGAGTCATTTAATAAAATAAACTTTTGTTAGTTTAATGTTGTCTCTTTTATCTTCTTGCATGCTTAGCTTAATTTCGTTTCATTAATTTTAGTAGACTTAGTTAATATGTTTTCCCCTCTTAGTTAGGTTAATGATTAGTGAGTAGTTCCATCCCCCTTTGGGGGGTGCAGATGATGTACATATATGTTGTGATGTTTGGATGCTTAGTGAATTTTGGATTATGTAAACTTGCATGTTCGTATGTTCATTGGGGGTATTTTAATCATCTACATGTTGAGGGATTTTGATGAGTTTTGCCATAAGATTTAGAAACTTCCTATGCTTAGTTTCCTCATGTTTATTGACTGAAATTTCCTATTGAATATGCTACATGTTAGTTAAGTATTTGTATTTGTAGTTGCTTGCTTTATTGATAGAAGAAACTTTGTTTTGATGAGTTTTGACATACGATTTAGACACCTCCCATGCTTATCTTTGTTCTTCACATGACTTTATTGTTTTTGATGAGTCTTCCCATATCTTTTGTCACTTCTCATGTTGAGCATTATCTTATGATAATCAAGTAGTAATTGCCGATACGTTGTGTGAATGGATTGATAGGTTTTGTCACATATTTTGACACTTCCTATGCATGAAAACACACACACGAAACACACACATACATGCTTACATGCATCATTCATCCCTTATTTGACTTCATATGTGCAAACACTACACCCCTTAGGGGTTTCTCTTCCTGCTTACCAATCTTTAGTTGTTTTCCCTTCGCATTTCTTACTTACTAGTTTAATCTAGTTTAGCTTAGCATAATCAAATCTCTTTCCCCTTTTTTGCCACTTGATTCCGGACAAATCAGAGACTACTCACCTCCCCGTGGATCGACCCGTACTTGCCGCGTCTTCACCGACGCCGTGCACTTGCGGTATTTAAAATGTTTAAACAAGTTTTTGTCGCCGTTGCCGGGCAGGTGCCACTCCAGACTCTGGTTTGGACGATTTGAGTGGATTTAATTTTTGTTTTCTAGTTTTCTGTGTTTTAGGAGACTCTGAGGCTCAAGGGAAGTGACCAGGGAAGTTTGGAGGCGAAACGAACTACTTGGACTGCGAACTGGCAGTCTGGTGAGCTCCCATTTCCTCCTTTCTTGGGGTTGTTACATATGACATAAAGGTCCGGGGCTCAATTTGGCATGTTTTGACCTGTAGTTTGCCCCAAGATCAATAATCAATCCCCTTTTAATCAACTTGGACCCTAAAATCGAAAGCAAAAGATTAGGCATTCTTGCTTGTTTAGGTCATGCATCGTATACTTGACTTAGGCACGTAGCTTGTCTTTTGTTTTAGTTTAACTATCAGTTGTTGAGCACTGGTGTGAGGTACACATCTCCTATAGTCATTCATGCATTTGGTAGGACCATGCATTAGTTAGTAGGAATTGCATTGCAACAAGTGTGAGTTGAACGTTTGTTTGGAGAGTTGATTTCTAGATGAGGACTCCAAAACGCTACTAAGGAAGGGTTGTCCCATATAAGATAAGGGGACGGATTTCATCACCCTTTCCTTTGCCCCAAAAATCAAACTAATCAAGTGCCTAATTTTAAAATCAAGTAGACATTGGCCCGTAAGGATCTCGGGCGCATTAGGAGAGTGATCCGGTCGCGACCGTCATGTCCTGATCGGCGTCGCCCAATCTATCGATAGTAGGAGAGACGAGATTTTTGGATCTCGGCTGACTTGCTGAGCTTTGTGGTCCTCGTCGTTGGGAGGTGGGGCGTGTTGAGACTGTGTGACCCCACAGTTAGGCGTCGTCTAGCTGTAACGACCTATAACGACCTTAGATTTTTTTGAGACTTCTTTGCTTGTATGCTGGTACCTACCCACCGTAGCATAAAGACTTCTTCCCTTCTCTCCTGAGTCATTCCCTCTCATCTGTGTCCTTGTCTTCTCCTTTACGCACATTCTGCTTTAGTTCTTAAAAAAAGTTTTTTTTCTTTTTCCTCTCACTTGTGTGGGTGTGCAATCATCGTGCACACCAGTGTGGTCACGAGACGCTGAGGGTCATTTGACGATATCCGACACCCTTCTCTCCTCGATTGTTGACCTTTCAAACGCATCCCCGTCTTGTGTCCTACACAGTCCTGAGATCATGAATGGTCATCAACCACACGAGGGCGACCCATATTCTCGATTCATACCACCTTCGGGTCCAGAAGGTGGGGATCCACAATCTCATCACCTGGTTCCCCAGGCTCCCATCCCCCTCCGCGATCGATGCTATCCGAGTCATACTGCTTTGCCTTCTTGCATTGTATTGCCTAAGACAAATGGGGTCCACTTTGAGGTTAAGCCTCAATTTATCTCCATGCTCCCTTACTTCAATGGGAAGGGGGACCCATATATGTTTCTCAGGGAATTTGAGGAGGTTTGCGCTATGTTCAAGCTGCAACAACTTAGAACATACTCCATCCCTCTTAGGCTTGTCCCCTTTGCACTAAAGGATGATGCCAAGAAGTGGTTGTACAGTAACTAGATGAATGCCTTTAGGACTTGGGATGAATTTCAATCTGCATTCCTCAAGAAGTACTTCCCAAATCATCAGACTCAAAAACTGAGGAACGAAATCAATTCGTTTTATTAGCATGAGACCGAATCATTCCATGCATACTTAGAGAGGTTCAAGGAGCTACTATCCTCATGCCCTCACCATGGCATCGAGTTGTGGCACCTTTGTCAGATTGTCTACGAGGGTCTTCACATCCCACCCCGAACGCTACTTGAGTCCATGTGTCAAGGAAAGTTCTTAGGGAAGGATGAAAGGGAGGCATGGTCCTTCCTAGAAGACCTCACTGAGAAAACCATACAGTGGGAGAGTGTGAGGGAACCATCACCATCATCTAGCATAGGTGCAAGGATCGCAAATGCAAACTCGACTAGATCGGGTGCCGCATTTGCTGTCGATACCACTACGGCCACCGAGGCACGCATGGCAGCCTTAATGCGCCTTATGGATTTGATTGAGCTCCAAAACCAGCAAGGTGTGTCACATGTGTCTGCGTTTTGTCCAGTTCCTTGTTATTTATGTGGTAGGATAGGTCATGTAGGAGGCGAGTGTGCATCCATTCCTCCTGAGATGGAACATGTCAATGCCATCTATGATAGATCCAGGAGTGACCCATATTCATCATCATATAACCCTGGATGGAGGAACCACCCTAACTTTTTATGGAACAAAAACAATGCCCAGGGTGGTCCTTCAAACTTCTCTAGACCACCTAACAGACCACACCAACCTCCCATGCATTCAATTTTTTTTTCAGCCACCCCAAGCCGAGATCACCAACCCACTGGGTTTCCCAAATTCTAACAACATGGAAACCCAGTTTAATTCGCTTAAGAACTTGACTCATGGACTTGAGAACTCAATGAAAATCTTTATGTCATCCACAAGTCTAGCTCTCACTTCAAATCAGCAGACCATCAAATCTCTAGAGTTTCAGATGGGCCAATTGGCTCAGTCTGTACATGAGAGAGAGCGAGGGACTCTGGCTAGCCAGCCTAAGGCTAACCCCGTATGTACCAACAACAACACATGCAAAATGAGAGTTTGGTATCTCAGGGGCGGAAAGTGAACCATGTGGAGAAACATGTTCACCATGTCAATGCCATTGTAACCTTAAGTTATGTAAAGCAAGTTGACAATCACATTTCCTTGCCGCCACCACCATCTTTTCAGCCCCTCGGTGGGAATAATGGTGAGGAAGAGGCTGAGGGTAATACACCAACGCCTCCTTCCAAGGCATCGCGGAAAATCTACCTGCCAAAAGCTCCCTATCGTAGTAGGTTAAACAAAAGCAGAGTGACACAATGGATAAGATATTAGAGGTCTTTAAGCACGTGAAGGTTAACATCCCCTTGTTGGATGTCATCCAACAAATACCTCAATATGCCAAAGTGTTGGAAGATCTTTGCACAACCAAGATGACGACCAATGTTCCTAAGAAAGCATTCTTAGTTGCGAATGTGAGCTCACTTTTGTCCAATCCCACATACACAAAGTACAAGGACCCTGGTTGTCCTTCTATTCAGTGTACAATATGGTACACTAGCATGCGTAATCTGTTGCTTGATTTAGGATCAATGGTCAACCTCCTTCCATTTTCTGTTTATCAACAGTTGAATTTGGAAGAATTGAAACCAACTAAGATCACCCTCCAATTGGCGCATAGATCCATTCGTGTCCCAAAATGGATTATTGAGGACGTACTCATTAACGTTTGAGATTTTATATTTTTAGTAGATTTTGTCGTCCTCGATACCAACCCTGTTGCGAACACCCAGTCTCAAATACTTTGATTTTGGGTAGATCATTTCTGGCAACCACTAAAGCCTTAATTAATTATAGAAATGGTCTCATGAAGCTCTCATTCGGTAACATGAGTGCCGAGTTTCATGTGTTCAACTCAGGTAGGCAACAAGAACCCTTGGACCAACCTTTCAATCTTAACCTCATCTGCCAATTAGAGAAAGCACCACAAAATCAACAAACACCCCAACACCAATCCAACATGTTGAGAATGTTTGTATGCCCAGCGAAAACTGATTGCCTATCTTTGCAATGAACCTATTTGAGCCGGCATCAAACATGAATATACAAATGGAGTGTTTGTTGGACGATTCAGTTGAGACTATTAGTGAGGGGGACAAACCTCATCATATGCCTATACCAGAAGTGTCTCTACCCCATGTCCCATGGCTATTGAGCCATTTGTCCTTCATTTTCACTCCAACAAGGACCCACCTATGACCGGGCTTATGCTTGATAATATAAAAGTGTTCTCTCTTCTCGTAGGACTCCTATCACTGGTACCCTTGTAGATAAGAAATAAATAACTGGCGTTCTCTCTTCTCGCATGACTCCTATCACTCGGGAAATTAAGTCCGAAGGGACTTAGTGCCTGGTGCTTTCGAGTCATCTGACATGGGATGCATCGACCGAACTCCCGTTACATGAGTGGTAGGGATCACCCTATGTGGAGATTTGGGGGAAGGTGTACGTGATTGTGTAAGTTCTCACAGGCAATGATGTACGAAACCCGACCCTGGGATCATAAAACACCAAGTAGTGTAATTCATAATGCTTCAAGAAAAGAAAGAAAAGAAAGAAAGAAAGACAAATAAGAACCTTAATGGAGTTTACACTTTGTAGCCCTTGAGGATGTTAAGGTTGCCCATATCTATTACTTAAGTCCTTAACTAACTTGCACGAATGGTTCCCTAGGCTAGGTGTGTGGACTGAATACATATATTGAGTCGGCCCGTAGAATTATCGTGTCCAATGATTGACGAAAATGAGTCCATCGAGTCTTGTTGCTAGGTTGAATAATGCATCTATGTTCAAATTTTGGGGGTGTATCCGTTGAAAACCCTTAGGAGACAACACTCCTCCACTTTGGCGACAAGGGGGTTTAACGACTTGTTGTACATGCTAAGTTTAACCGTGATTCCTACGAAAGTGAGTTAGGATTTCCCTATTTTACGAATGATTTTTCCTTTCTTTCATTTTTCCCTTTCTTTGTTTTTCTCGGGACTAGCAAAAGTTATGTGTGGGGGTATTTGATTGACATCATATTTTGCATAAATTTGTTTCTTATATCCTCTATTTTTAACCTAAGCAATGCTACATAATGAGTTTTATGTTTAACTTTATGGAATAAAATAAGTGAGAAGAAGAGACACAAAAGGACGTAAGAGCAAGAGAAATGACTGAATTTTGAGATTTATGGACTAAAATACAAGAGGGAAGGACACAGATGTAAACCAAAAGGACCAATCAGAAAATCAAAAAACTCCACACCATCATGAGGAGTATTTTGGAAATTAGATTCGGGGCGACACTCCAATAACCGATCCGAGTGCACCCTATGTGAAGAATTGAAGAACTAAAGAAAATATCCGAAAATTGGTCGGATCTGGGAAAAATTGACCGCCACTTGGCTGTCCGAAACCGTTGATTAGTTGTCCGTTTTTCTCCGAATTTGACCCAGTTTTGCTCGGATATGGGTTATGTGTTTATGTCTATTATGGGAATGTTTCATTACTCCTGCATCGAGGGATTGTCCCCAATTACCTTTTTCTATGACTATAAATAGAACTCTTCCTCCACCCTTGTAACTGACCCATTGCTTAGTGGCCAATCCCTCTACTTAGAGTCAAGACTTTAACCAAAAACTCAAGTGGTGAGATGCTGCTTGTAATGTGAGTCATTTAATAAAAGAAACTTTTGTTAGTTTAATGTTGTCATTTTTATCTTCTTGCATGCTTAGCTTAATTTCGTTTCAGTAATCTTAGTAGACTTAGTTAATATGTTTCCCCTCTTAACATAATAGTTAGGTTAATGATTAGTGAGTAGTTCCATCCCCCTTTGTGGGGTGGAGATGATGTACATATATGTTTTGATGTTTAGATGTTTGGTGAATTTTGGATTGAGTAAACTTGCATGTTTGTTTGTTCATTGTGGATATTTTAATCATCTACATGTTGGGGGATTTTGATGGGTTTTGCCATAAGATTTAGAAACTTCTCATGCTTAGTTTCCTCATGTTTATTGACTAAAATTTCCTGTTGAATATGCTACATGTTAGTTAAGTGTTTGTATTTGTGGTTGCTTGCTTGATTGATTGAAGAAACTTTGTTTTGATGGGTTTTGCCATAAGATTCAGACACCTCACATGCTTAACTTTGTTCTTCACATTAGTTTATGGTTTTTGATGAGTCTTGCCATATCTTTTGACACTTGTCATGCTGAGCCTAATCTAATGATAATCAAGTAGTAATTGCCCATACGTTGTGTGAATGTATTGATCAGTTTTGCCACATCTTTAGACACTTCCTATGCATGAAAACACACACACACACGACACACATACATACATGCTTACATGCATCATTCATCCCTTATTTTACTTCATATGTGCACACACTCCACCCCTTAGGGGTTTCTCTTCCTTATTTCCAATCTTTAGTTGCTTCCTTTCACATTTCTTACTTACTAGTTTAATGTAGTTTAGCTTAGCATAATCAAATCTCTTTCCCTTTTGTCCACATGATTTCGGGCAAACCAAAGACTACACACCTCCCCGTGGATCGACCCGTACTTGCGGCGTCTTCACTGACGTCTTGCACTTACGGTATTTACAACGTTTAACACATCTCTCCACTAGAGTTTTGCTCCAAGGGTTTACTCTAAGTACAGAGAGTGGCCGCGAAGCAAGGTGTTAATACAAAGGAGGAAAAAAGTTCAACTTATAGGCATGAAAAAATGTAACCAGGGACAATCCGCCGATGTGGGACTAATGCAACTTCGAAATCTAAACAAAAACTACATAACCAACATCCAAGATAAATTATGTTGGATTCTAAGAAAAATAGACTGCCAATTAGCAGTCATGGGCCGCCAATTAACGGTCAATCTTTCTTGTATATGGTCCAATTTTGGATATCTCGTTAAATGCTTCAATTCTTGATATGGAGTGCACTCGAATCAGTTATTGGTATCTGGGCCTGAATCGAAGTACCAAAATACTACTCATGATGGTGTGAAGTTTCTCAATTTGCTAATTGGTCCTCTTGGCTTGCATCTAGGTCCTTCCCTATTCTACATCGATCCATATGTCTCACTGTTCAGTCATTTTTCTCACGTTTTGGTCCTTTTTGTGTCTCCTCTTCTGAAACTTGTTTATTCTCGAAACATAAACATAAAACTCGTTACATAGAGGTTTAAAATAGAGGATATAAGACACGAATCTATGCATGATGTGATGTAAATCAAGTTTCTAGCTCTGGAGCAGCATGAGTTGCGCTTGGAGGTGTATGTCAACAAGTTCAATTCCTTGGAGAGGTACTGCCCAGACATCTATGTCATTGACGAGCAATGGCAATGAAGTTTGTTTGGGAATGCAAAGGGGGCTGCAGTCAAAGGTGTTGATTCATATGCCTCAGACTCTGGAGGAGGTCGTGAAGTGTGCTACCCTATTGGAGGATGTTTATCAAGAGGTACAATCTGATAGGAAGAGTTTGTACGATGCTTCTTGTGGGTGATAGGACAAGGGCAAGCAGAGTGGCGATTCGACAAAGTGGTCACGCAGGGATGAGAAGAAGAACCTGAAGTTTGGAGGCGACCCATGTGAGTACTATTATAGGAAGAGTGGATCTTGGGTTGGTTGTGGCCAGATGGGTCACTTTGTGCGAGTGCCATAGAAACATGTTGGAGCACAAGGGGCAGGTGCCGGTGCGAGTCAGGACGCTCAGCAGGTGAATGACATAATCGAAGATAAAATGAGTGTTTCTGGTCTTGTTGCAAAGACATTGTTTGATTTTGGGGCTATGCATTCCTTCATTTCGGAGGAGTTCTCAATCGTAGTGTATGGGAGATCAGTGGAACTAACTTTCAGGATGGAAGTCAGTACACCGGTTGGTGACATCGTCACGATGAGGACGTATCTTCCTAGGGGTTGTTGGTTCTGGGAGATCAGGACTTTTCGGTAGACCTCGTTGTGTTACCAATGTCGAACTTCGATGCCATTCACGGAATGGATTGGCTTTCTGACAACAATTCGTGTGTTCACTATTGGGGCAAGATAGTGGTGCTCTCGAGACCGAAGGGACCTTTGTTGGTGTTCGAAGGTATCAAGGGTAGGGAAGGCCGTGTGGTGGTCTCTACACTGAAGTCTCGACAGTTGCTTGAGAATGATGGTTGCGCGTTTCAGGCCAGTGTAGTGTCGACCGAGGGGACTACTAAATGTCTGGAGGAAATTGAAGTGGTTTGGGAGTTTCCTGAAGACATCCAAGGGTTTGCCTCCACCTTGGCAGATTGAGTTCTCCATCGATCTAGCGTCAGGGACGGTGCCCATCTCCAAACCATCGTATCGCATGGTTCTAGCGGAGTTGGCAGAGCTCACAGACTAGTTGTAGGAGCTGTTGGATAAGGATTTCATCAGGCCGAGCATGTCCCCTAGGGGAGCCCAGTACTGTTGGTGAAGAAGAAGGATGGGTCAATGCGGATGTGTATCGACTACAGGATGCCGAACAAGGTCATGATCAAGAATCAGTAGCCCCTATCGAGGATATGACTTGTTCTACCAGTTGAAGATGGCAAAGGTTTTCTACAAGATTGATTTGAAGTATGGGAATCATCAGATGACGATCAAGGGAGAGGATGTTCAGAAGACGACGTTCAGGACGCGCTATTGTCACTTCGATTTTTTGGTGATGCCTTTTGGACTGACCAATGTGTTTGCAACATTCATGGATCTAATGAATCACACGTTCAAGCCTTTTTTGTACCAGTTCATGATCGTGTTCATGAATGACATCCTGATATATTCTCTGGGTAGGGAGCAACATGAGGACTTGTTGTTCCCGTAGTTCTCAAAGTGTGAGTTTTTGTTGGAGCAGGTGGATTTCCTTGGACATATTGTGTTGAGGGATGGCATCTTGATGGATCCTGCTAAGGTAGAGGTTGTCATGGACTAGAAGGTGCCAACCAATGTATTGGAGATTAGGAGTTTTGTTGGACTCGTGGGTTATTACGGGCGATTCATCCATGATTTCTCCAAAATTGCTGCACCATTGACGACACTGACTAGGAAAGGAGTGAAGTTCGTCATGAAAGTGCGAAGAGCGTTTTCAAGAGCTAAAGAAGAGGTTGACCTCAGCGTTGGTGTTGAAACTTCTTAGTGGATATGGAGGATTTGGGATCTACAATGATGCATTGGGGACTGGGTTGGGTTGTGTGCTCATGCAGCACGACAAGGTGGTGGCTTATGCTTCGAGGTAGCTAAAGATACATGAGAAGAATTATCCCACACACGACTTGTAGGTCGCAGCAGTGGTCTTTGCCCTAATGATCTGGAGACACTACCTGTACGGGGAGCAGTTTGTGGTCTTCACCGATCATCAATCTGAAGTATCTGTTCTCGTAGCATGAGCTAAATATAAGGCAACGCCATTGGCTGGAGTTCTTTGAGGATTACAACTTCTCCATCTCGTATCATCTAGGGAAGGCAAATTCTTTGGTAGATGCTCTCAAAAGGAAGTGGGAAGGTTCAGCTTCTCACATGAGGGTCCAAGAGTGGAAGCTGTTGGAGGATCTAGCAAATTGGCGCTCCTTCGTTAATGAGCCCGATCGAGTGGAGTTGGCTAGCTTGCGTGTTGAGCCGAGGATCATCCAGAGGATTGTGAAGAAGCAGAGTAAGGGTTTTAAGTCGACTTCGTTGCTCCAATTTGTCACGGTAGAGGGGTCTGACTTTCAGATTGCCGTGGATGGAGGCATTAGATATCGAGATCAGTTGTGGGTTCCGAATGTGGATGGTCTGAGCCAGGAAATCATGGAGTAGGCTTATGGCTCGAGGTACATGGTTCGCCCAGGGAGTACGAAGATGTATAAGGACTGCAATAGAGCTTTTGGTGTAAACGGATGAAGCGTGACATTGCTGGGTTCGTCTCGAGGTGTTTCGTATGCCAGCAAGTTAAGATCGAGCACCAGTGTCCAGCAGGCATGATGTAGAGGATCGAGCTTCCGGAGTGGAAGTGGGAGCAGGTGACGATGGACTTCGTCATGGGTTTGCCAAAGACCAATTGTTCGCACGATGCAATTTGGGTGATCGTGGATCATTTGACCAAGTCAGCTCATTTCCTGGCACCTCGGGTGACTTCATCTTTGGAGTGTTTGACTAAGCTCTACATCTCGGAGATAGTCAGGCTTCATGGAGTTCCAGTATCCATTATTTTTGATCGGGATCCTTGTTTCACTTCTAGGTTTTGGGAGAGCTTGCACAAGGCATTAGGGACGAAGCTAAAGTTTAGCACGACGTTCCTCCCTTAGACAGATGAGCAGCCAGAGAGGATGATTCAGACCTTAGAGGATATGCTTAGAGCCTATGCATTAGATCTTTCAGGGAGTTGGATGATCACTTGCCATTGGTGTAGTTTTCTTACAACAATAGCTATCATGCGAGCATTGGCATGGCACCGTACGAGGCTCTATACGGGCGACCTTGTAGTTCCTCTTGCGTTGGAATGAGGTGGGAGAGAGGTAGTTTTTGGGACCAGAGATAGGGCAGCTGTATGCAGACTGAGTGAACCTGATTTGACACGGATTGGTGGATGCTCAGGATAGGCAGAAGAGTTATGCTGACCGAAGGCGTCGTGAGCTGCAGTTCAAGGTTGGGGACCACGTCTTCTTGAAGGTTTCTCCTGCGAATGGTAAGATGAGGTTCAGGCAAAAAGGGAAACTGAGTTTGAGGTATGTCGGACCGTTTGTGGTGCAGTGGCTTATCGGGTGGCCTTACTGCCACAGTTTGCTAGATTGCACAACGTGTTCCACATCTCCATGTTGAGGAAGTATGTACGAGACCCATCACATACGATTTTGTATGAGCTATCGGAGATTCAGTGCGACATGACCTTGGAGGAGCAACCAGTGGAGATCTGTGAGCGTGCTGAGCGGCAGCTGAGGTGTCAGACCATCCCGATGGTGAAGGTCCGTTGGCCGCAGCACAGTGTGAGTGCGGTCACTTAGGAGTGTGAGGATGATGTAAGAAGTTTGTGTCCTGAACTCTTTGCTGAGAGTTAGTGATAGCAAATTTCGAGGCCGAAATTGATTTAAGGGGGTAGGTTGTAAGACCCTCTCTCCTGATACCATAATAAAGTATGTTTTCATTTTTCATGCTTGTGTGATGGTTTGTTATGTTGTATTCTTGTGATTGTGTGTTTGTTCTTGTTTCAGGAAAGTTTTCATTTTCGTAGAAGTTTCCTTTTCGGGAATAGTTCCTCTCGGAGAAAATTCCTCTTCGGGGAAACTTTCCTTTTTGAGGAAACTTTCCTTTTTAGGAGAAGTTCCTTTTGTGGAAAAGTTTCCTTTTTGGTCGAGCGAGTGTGGCACACCGGGCGCGTGTGCAACTAGGCTCGATTGGTTTTGCTTCAGGCATTTGTGGCCTCGGATTTCATTTCTCCTTGTAACGGAGGGTGGTGCTTAAAGATGGACGAGTAAGCTCGTGAGGGGGTGCCACATAAGCAAACAATGATTCAAATCCACATGGAATAGGAAGGAAGATCATGAGATATTTTGGGAGGGTATTGGTGCAATCATGAGTGGCCGGTTTTGGAAGGTGGAGGCACATGACTAGGTGGGCACTCATTGCATGGTCTTTACATTGATCGTATTACACGTGTCTCTATATGTATGTGTGTATTAGATGCCTTGCATGCTCATTTATGAAATTTAATTAATCTTGGCAATATCTTTTGTGGGGCCGACATGCCTAATGGAAAGACCTTTATGTAGAGAGGCTAGGTGTAAGATAAGACCTGGACATGCACACTATCATTTGCTACTGGATGGGCATATCTTGTAATGGTATCATGTAGGACTTTACCGTGAGTTGGGGTGTCAATCCGAAAGACCGCTTAGTATCAAGCGGTGGATCACACTTTCAGATGACCCTCTTTTGGATTAGACCAACAGGGCAGGCGGTCGAGTTCCTTTGTAGAGGAATCTCGTCGGGCGAGGCTCGGGAGGTGTGGCTATGTAGAGTTGTTGCCTTTTATAGTTGCATGTGTCACATTAAGGATTTCATGCATGACTCTTTATCCTAATTTTGGATTGGGGGCATACGGGTTTTTCTTGTTGAAAATTCACGCATATTTTGTTGTTGTTTTGCCCCAAGTACTTAGCTTTACCACAAGGGTCAGACTGGAGTTGTTTCAGAGGATTCTGTATCTGAGGGATACGTCGACCAGTTTTCCTTCAGTTATCTTTTGCTTCCGCATTTTATGATGTATTTCCTTAAGTTACACTTGATGAATTGAATTCTGAATTGCTTTCCATATATGGATTCCCTTTTTTGGTATATGTCTTGTATTGTCTATCCATGTACGCTTTTATTCGTGTATGTCTCATTTTTATTGTAACTCCTTCGGTCGTCGTGGAGACTCTGATCGCGACATTCACTTGGACTCCCCAGCGAGCATACCCGTGGGATCAGGGGTGTTACAAGAAGAGTTTAAGATGAAGCACAAGTGCGTAGGAAGTGGTTTTTAAATTTCTAATGTGTGTGAGAGCTTTGGATTGCAAGGAGCGTGTAAATTAAAGACTAAAGAAATAATAAATAGGAATAAAAAATATAGTCGATGAACAAAAGACAATGAGACGATGAAGCAATGGATAAAAGATAGCAAAATAGTTTTTCTAGTCGGATGCCAAATGGTCGGATGTTAGGTGACTTTCGTCCAACCGTTTGCGTAAAACAAAAATGAATGGTTGAGCGAAGGTGTAAATTGGTCGACCATGCATGGGTTAAACAAAGGGTCATTGTTTCTTTCGAAAAGGTAGAGGTTGTCAGCTAACGAATGAAAGGTCGACCGACATAGGGTTTTGATGTGAACTTGTATGTGAATTCAAGTGATTGGTCGACTGTTAGGGAAGGAACAATCGAAGGAAATCTAGAAAAGTTATTGTCCAATTTTGTGTATGATTCAATCAACTACTAAGAGTTGTCCGATCGACTATGGGACCAAATGTCGTAATGGCACAATCTTCTAGATAGTTGTTTGCGGAAAATTCAAGAAAATGGCTCAAAATAAGAACATGAAAATCCCCGAACAATTCCTCGCTGGACCGTGGGTCTCTAGGACGCACCGCGGATGCCTGGGGTGATGGCTTAAAGGGTAGGGGTCTCCCTCACTAACAACAATAATTTTTTAGTGGAGTGGTTAAGTCACCAGGTCCGAGAGAATCATTTGGTATCAGAGAATGTCGTAGGTTCGAGTCGCGCCCCACACCAGGAAGGAATTTGTTGGGGGGGATTGTTGGGGTGGGTTTTGAGACAATTCTTTGGTGGACCAGTGGTCCCCTGGGCACACCAAAGATGGCTGGGGTGTGGTGCCTTATAAGTCAAGGACCCCCCTCACGAATAATAATTGCTTTTAGTGGAGTGGTAAAGTCTCCCTGTGGAGCATGATAACACTCAACTGTTCCACTAAAAGCAGCTCCGTTCTAAACGATCAAACCGAATGATATGATGGTCGGCCATTTTTTGGCACAGACACGCTTAATTGATTTTGGGTAGTTTTATGGAATAGGTTTGGCTAAACTATTGAAGTCCAAAAGATATGACATTTTGTGTGTGACTTTTATATGTAACCTAATGTGCATATGAGGGAAGAAATTGACTCAAATGATCGTGTTTATATCATTTCCTAAGGACTTAAGAAAGGGAAAAATACATTAAATTTTGATTTGTTAAGCGATCACACCAATTGAAGGTTCACTAAGAAACGTAAAGGGCCGAATTGTGTGTCATTTTTTCCTTTTCACATACTATTCTAGTTGATCCTTTTTCGCATGAGTGGGTCACATTCCATCGTTTCCAAACCTAAAACTTATTTCATCCAATGCATACACAATATAGGGTATGAAGTATGCATGTGTGAGTTTATATTTAATTTATACTTGTTTATTGTTAGGTTTTGCTTACATATCAAAATAGCTATATGATTAGCCAAAAACCCAGCAAATTGTAGACAACAAAAGGTTGTCGAAGTTCCTCTGATCCCTCACACTTAAGTGTGAGAAGAACACTGTTATCGAAAAAGCCAAAGATCTCTCAATGCTTAAGATACACGATCTCATCAGTAGCCTTATGGCGTATGAGATTTAAGTAAATGAGAGAGAGAAGAGAAAGAAAGGGAAAGAATGAGAAAGAAAGATAAGATCAACAATTTGAAGGCCTCTTCCATCTCCAATGGTGAATCGTGAAAGGATGGTCATAGTAATGAAGATATTACTCTGTTGGCCCGACATTTCAGGAGGTTTCTTGAGAAAGATTAATATCCTCGAAACAAAGGAGTTTCCTCCAAAGGCACTTCTTTCTAGAAGTGCAACTAGACCAGAAACTTCATGAAAGATTGTCCATTGGTCAATAAGAAGAAATTTTCCACAAATGTTGGGGTGTTTAAAAATGGTCAAGTTTGGGCACCTAAAGCTAAACCCAAAAGACCATAACCAATTTGGGTACGAAAGTCATAATTGTCCTCTTTGGTTGTGTCAAAACAAGGAGAAGGGGGAAGTGGGTTCTTGGATAACGAGTGCTTGATGTTGATGACGATAGACCCCTCGGTGTTTGTGCACTTGCAATCCAAAAAAGAGGGAACTTTCATGTTTAGATATGATGCTAAAGGTTTCATTGTCGGCATTAGTAAGGTCAGTATCATTTCTACTCCCCTAATTGAGATTGTACATCTATTACGTAGATCGGTTCAAGTGTAGTTTATAAAGTGTTAATCAACTTAATGATAAAAATTATCTTGTCTTTTTTTATCAACCTATTTGTTATATATTTCTCAAAGCAATTTGAAAACCACATTCAATGAAACTTGCTAGGTAATGTCTATGGAGTGCATGTTAATGGCATAAACTTATTTCACGTGAAACTTATTTGACTGACTCAAATGACGAAACTTAGTTGTGACACAATTGTTTGGGACATATCGATTGCACGAATTGTCAAAATATGACGTAGTTTGAGAACTTCCAAAACATGATTTTAAGAAAGACAAACTATGT
Source organism: Triglochin maritima (assembly GCA_963682175.1). NCBI lineage: Eukaryota > Viridiplantae > Streptophyta > Magnoliopsida > Alismatales > Juncaginaceae > Triglochin > Triglochin maritima. Next base: position 18,862,484 of record OY821785.1, read on the forward strand.
TCTGCTTGATAATTTGGGAAATAATTCGAGTTCCTTCACATCTATAATGTTATAACTACTACAAAACCTCTTGAACGTTTGCATTCGAACCTTTTTGGCCCATCACGGCCAACCAATAGTAGGGGTGCAATGGATAGGATTTATTTAGTCCATATACATATCCAATCCAAAATTATAGCGATATGGATACAAATTTTTAATATCCGTATACATTTTATAAGGATATGGATATGAGATCTTGGTATCCATAGATGATATGTATTTGTATCCAAATCTGGATTAGAATATGGATATGGATATGACTTTTGTATCCTTAGATAATTCGTATCCATTTCCTGATCCAGGATAAAAATAAAAATGGATATAAGTATAACTACATAGATGATCAGTAGTTGTATCATATATTTTAGACCTCTTCTAGTTTCAAATAGATCATAATTAAAGATATACTTTCTAATATATATACTAAATTACATATATTAATATATATTTTGCAACGAAATAATAATACACGCATTACATAATTATATAAATCTAATAGTTTAAGTAAAGGTTTTATAATACAAGACAAACCATAATTACACGTTAGCCCTAAACCCAAAGCATGCATCTTATCAATTTGTTTGTCAGAGTTGCATGTGCTAATTTCTTTACTATTTTGTAATAAACTATATTTCTATTTCTTTAACATATGATTATAATGTACTATTATATATCGTTGACGATATTGACATTTGTTTTTGATTTCCAAACTGTATCCGACTTGTCCATATCTGGATGGTTTTTATCTGATCTGTATCCGTATCCATCTTGGGTAGATATCGATACGCAATTTTGGTATCCGCATATGATCTGTATTTGTATTTGTATCCAAATTTTAAAATGGATATGCATATGGATATATCCATATCCGTACCGTACTCATACTGTTTGCACACCTAATTGTTAGTCTTGGTGGCCAAATATATGCTACTGTGATTCTGGATGATTTCACACATTTTGCTTGGGTTTTATTTCTTACAAACAATTTTCATGCTTTTGAAAGTTTTCAAGTTTTTTTCAAACACATTCAAAGAGAAAAGATCTCAAACATTTTGTTGATTAGAAGTTATCGTGGAGGTGAATTTCAAAATGAACTTTTGCAATAGTTTTGCAAAAAACATGGTATTGATGATAACTTCTTGATTTCATCATTTTAATAACCGCAAGTATGGTGTTGGTGAAGACGTTTCAAATACGGGTCAAACCTCAAGGAGTTTTGAGTGTTGTGACTACCATACTCGAGTGGGAAAGTAGAGAAGAATGAGTGAATTATGCTAACTAACTACACTAAACTATGAGTGAATTAACTATAAAACTAAACCCCCATGAAGTGGAGGTGTGTAGGTATGTGTGTGTGAGAGTGGATCTTCATTACATGAGGCACAAGTGTGTAAAGTAGGTGAAATCAATTAGAAACTAGTGTGGAGTCTAATTAACATCAACTACATTTACATGAATACATGACTAATATAGTTAGACATGAAGGTAAGATGAACTATGAGTTCTCAGTCATGAACCAAGTACCTAGTGTGGAATTTAGAACATCAATTAACCCCTTCATACAACTTAATCCATTCATGCATTCTCTACTAAACAAGCATCCATACATAACAAGCCATTTCCACAAAACCATTACAAGCAACAACGTAAACTCTAAAGCTAGCATGAGATAAGTACCTCATGTGGACATTATCCTATCTAATACAAGTTTAAGCATGCTACTAGTATAGACCTACAATAAGCACATGCAATGATACCAATAAAAGAACCCATCACCAACACATCACAAAATCTACATCACCTCCACCCAAAATGGAATGGATCTACTCTCTATTAATTAAGCTAACTAATTATGCTAAGATTTAAGGAAACAAATTATGCAAGACTAAAGGAAACAATATCTAACTAAAAAGAGAATATTTTATTTACACGAGTCACCTTACAAAGTGGCACCTCTCCACCTTGAGTTTTGCTTCAAAGGCTTAGTCCAAGTAGAGAGAATGACCACCAAGCAATGAGTGATTACAAACGAAGAAGATGAGTTCTATTTATAGACATGAAAAAATGCAACTGGGGACAATCCCCCGGTGTGGGATTGTTTGAACCATTAAGTTTAGATCGCTAGTGCACAACCGTCAGTGAAGACGGGGCAAGTACGGGTCGATCCGCGAGGAGCTGAGTAGCTTCTAGTTTGGACGAAATCAAATGGAGAATAAAGGGAGAAGACATTTGATTATGCTAATCTAAGCTACACTAAACTAGTAAGAAGAAATGCGAAAGAAAGCAACAACGAGTGATTCATAAACTAAAAGAACTTAATGCAAAGCTGAAAATCAGGAAGAGAGACACCTAAGGGTGGAGTGAGTGTACACATGCAATAAGATGGTGAAGAATGCATTCAATAGGCACGAATGTAGGTTTTGTTTTCATGTATAAGAAGTGTCTAATGATTATGGTAAAACTTATCAATCCAATCACTAACCTAGTTGACTAACATAAACATACAGAAGTTGGTTATTTAACTAAAAAAACATGGGAGGTGTCTAATAGTTGTTGCAAACCCATCAAATTAAATGTTCTATCCTAAACAAGCAAGCATAAATTCACATTTATCAACACATTTCATAACAAAGCATTCATTTCCATTCTTTATTGTATGTATAAACATCATCTCCACCCCCAAAGGGGGAAGGAACTACTCACTAATCATTAAACTAACTATTATATTAAGATAGAAAAACATGTTAACTAAGCTTACTAGATTTAATGAAAGGAAATTAAGCTAAGCATGCAAGAAACATGAAAGAAGCAACATAACAAGGAATAGTTTATTAATTTCAGCCTCACAATACAAGTAGCATATCCCTACTTGAGTTTTTGCTCCAAGACTTCACTTCAAGTAGAGAGAATGTCCACCAAGCATGTAGTAGTATACAAGAGAAGAGGAAGAGTTCTATTTATAGTCACAGAAAAAGGTAAACAGGGACAATCCCCCGATACGGGACTAATGCACTACAAAAAATAGACATAAAACACCCTAATACATGACCCGCCTAAATCTTGTCGGATCTGGAGAGGACCCGACCGCCAGTTGGCGGTCTATGGACTCTGGATCGGCTTTGGACTTTAACGGTGGTTGTCTGGATTGGTGTCTTCATGTATGATGCACCTGAGTTGATCTTTGGAGTTTAGGTCCGAATCGAATTGCCAAAATACTCCTCATGATGGTGTGGAGTTTCTTGATTTGCTCATTGGTCCTTTGTGTTTACATCTGGGTATTTCTCTCTTGCATCTCAGTCCATAAGTCCTGTAATTCAGTCATTTTCCTTGCTTTTAAGTCCTTTTTGTGCCTCTTCTCCTCAAACCTGTTTATTCCTGAAACTTAAACATAAAACTCGTTACATAGCATTCTTTAGGTTTAAGATAATGGATATAAGACACAAATGTATGCATGATATGATGTCAATAAAATACAAATAAAAGTAAATAAGAACCTTAATGGACCCACACCTAACATTTTCTAGTCCTAAGCAAAGCAAAGAAAGAGAAAAATGAAAGAAAAGAAAAAGCATACGTAAAATAGGGAAATCCTAACTCACTTTCGTAGGAATAACGGTTGCACTTAATATGTGCAACAAGCCATTAAACCTCCTTGTCGCCAAGGAGAAGGAGTGTTGTCTCCTGAGGGTTTTCAGCGGATACACCCAAAAAATCCGAACATAGATGCATTATTCAACCTAGCAACATGACTCGCTAGACTCATTTTCGTCGATCATTGGACACAGTAATTCTACAGGCCGACTATATATATGTAATCAATCCACACACCTAGCCTAATGAACTATTCATGCAAGTTAATTAAGGACTTAAGTGAAAGACAAGGGCAACCTTAACATCCTCAAGTGACACAAATTCTAAAGTCCATTAAGGTTCTTATTTACATTTACATTACCATTTCCTTTTCTTTCTTTCTTTTTTCTTTTGTTCTTTTTTTGTGATGTTGTTGTTGTTGGTGTGTGCTTCTCCCAGGGTTAGGTTTCATGCATCATTGCCTATTAGGAGTTACACTATCACGTACACCTTTCCTCACATCTCCACATAGGGTGATCCCTACCACCCGTGTAACAAGAGTTTAGTCGGTGCATCCCAAGTGATAGGAGCCGTGTGAGAAGAGAGAACACCACTTATTTATTTCTTATCTACATGGGAACCAAAACCCCTACACTTAAAGTTTTACAACAAGATTTTAAGGATCCCTGACTACGACAAACTTCCTTATAATAACAGCCACAAATTATTTGACTCACTAGGTTCACGGTGGACTTCTTTATTTGTTTGAGTACTGAAACCCTATGATTACTCGCCTCCCAAGGGAAGACGAGGGTGCATCCTTATGACTTGATAAGACCTAAAACCGGTATACTAGATATCCTAATGCATCATGTTCAAGTCAATTCTGGGAACTTCTCTTTTGATTACACTTACACAAACCCCACAAAACATTTTCTTTCGCAAACACATCAGATTTTTGAAAGAAATGGGAAGTGAAAGCACTACAGCAAACAAAAGACAACAAGGCACCCCAAGGATCATGGCAAACAAATATATCGATATTAAATGCAGCACACTAACATGACCCTAGAAAGGTAAATAAAAGAAAGCGAAATAAAACAAAAGACACACAAAATATGTACATACGAGAAAACACCCCCCACACCTAATCCATGCATTGTCCTCAATGTATGGTAGAATGGCGCCAATGCATGGATAGGTTGTACCCGACTAGTGATGGCGGTCAGAGGTGCTCGAAGAGGCACCTCGCTCAAGAGCCGATAACCTCCTATAAATATTCCGGTTTTTGCTTTGCCAAAATGACTTTTTCCTGCTCTACCGCCATCTCAGATATCTCAGTGTTGAAGAGCGTTCCCGAGCTCAGAGATGAGTTTGGGGAACTGGCTCTAACATCCTCCTCCATGTAAGCAGGCACCCATACCTCCTGAAGGCAATGGCGATATGATAGGGTCATCTTTGCAACCACGAGGTCGATGACTTGGCACTGCAGCAAGCGCTCAATCCGTGGGATGTCCAACATTCCGCACAATTTAGTCACCAGAGTAGGCAAAAACAATGTATTTATTTGAGCTTGGCGTTCACCAACACATCAAACAACGTTCGACAAATGAAGTGAGGTGAACCATCCATGAGACTAGACACTATTCGCAAACTAGGTGTGAAGAATGTGGAGGTCCGCTCTTGGCCCAACACATTCCTACACACCCACCTAGCTACAATGTGCACATTGGAGTAGATGAGCGCATTGGGTATTCCCCCTGCGATGAAATGTGTTGCCCGTGCCCAAGCATAGATCGGTAAAAATTAATGTTACAAGTGGGCATGAGATCATCTTCTAAGGGGATCCCAATCACGTCGGAGATAAATTTGGGTGCCACGGTGTGTTTAACCCCTGTAAGGGTGACATTAAACTTGAGTCGTACGGTCTGGTCAAACTCGAGTTTAGAATAAAACTCATGTACGAGAGGTTCTACGTACATGGTTTCATCACCCTGATACAATAAATGATACCACCCTTTTGTTATGATTTTATCGTAGAAGGGTTCTCCGAAATTGCGAATCAGGGAGGCAAAATTAAGTTCCGGAATTAAATGTGGGCTGACCATACCTGTACCTAAGTCGGCGAGCTTTAACGGAGGAACAAGACGAACACGACGCTCAAGGGGTAGAGACAGAAGCACGTCGACGTGAGTAGTACAAATCCTTAGAACCAACAGAAAATGACAGCCTATAAAAATACCCGCTCCCACTCGAAGAACCAAGCACAAATCAGCACAACAGACCGCTGATCGGCGGTTGGAGACCGCTGATGAGTGGTCCGTTCATCCGTTATGGGGGAAACAATTCTTTGGCTTGCGGCCAGAAGACGAAAACACAATTTGGTTTGGGTGGATGATGGGTAGGGTAAAGCAACACGCCTTTTTAACAAGGACCATGGAAAATATCAAAAAACACTTCTATTTTTTCTTTTTTTCTTTTTCTGTTTGTTTTTTCTTTTCAAATATATGTACAACAAAATCAAAGGATGAATCACGTCAAGTGATCACATCTGTGAGAAGTTCGTGTAAAGACACGACTTCCGCCTCGACCTCTGTTGTGGTCCCCTCCAAGTACGGTTTTAGCCGATGTCCATTAACTTTGAACACATCGTTGGTACTAGGGTTCTGAATCTCAATCACTCCATGAGGGAAAATGGTTAAAACAATAAGGGGTCCAGACCAACAACTCCGAAGTTTCCCCGAAAACAAGTGGAGGCGAGAGTTATACAATAAGACATTTTTTCCCACCGTGAAGGTTTTGATTCTGACCAAGCGGTCGTGGAAATTTTTAGTGCGAGACTTGCAGATCTTGGTATTCTCATTAGCTTCATTTCTCAACTCCTCCAACTTGTTGACGTCACGCTTGCGATTGGCACCAGAAACATCAAGACTCATGTGTTAAGATGTTTGATTGCTCATAATGCGCGGTGCTCAAGCTCTACCGGAAGATGGGAAGCTTTGCCATAAACTAGCCTGTAGGGGGACATGCCAAGTGATTGATTCATTTTAATTAACCGCAAGTGCACGGCCGCGCTGAAGCGGTGGCAAATACGGGTCGATCCACAGGGAGGTGTGTCGACTTTAGTTTGTTCGAAAGCGAGTGGGAAAGAAAGGAGAGAAAGATTGATTAAACTAAACTACACTAAACTAGTAGCAACAAGGAAAGAAATGAAAGCACAAAACGAACTAAAACTAAGGGACTAATAAAAGAAGATAGAAATCAGGAATGGAAAACCCCTAAAGGGTGGAGTGTGTGTACACATGAAATAAGAAGTGATGAATGCATACAATAAGCTCAAGTGTAGTTAGTGTTTGTAATGCATAAGAAGTACCTCATGGCAAGACCTATCATTCAAAGCACTAACCTAAGTGATTAATATGAGCATGACAAGTTTGTTATTAAGAACCTAAGCAAGCATGGAATGTACCTAAACATTATGGCAGAAACCATCAAGTTAAGTGTTCTCATTAATTCAAACAAGCATACTAACATTTCTCACATACGGCAATGTTTAGCATTTATTCCATCTATATAACATGTATAAACATCTACTCACCCCCATAGGGAAGGAACTACTCACTAATCATTACTCTACAACTATATTAACAAAACAAAACATTCTAATGAAAGGCAATTAAACTAAGCAAACAAGAAATATTAAAGAAGCTAAATGAAAGGAAAGTAAAACTAAAGAAGCATGCAAGAATTAAAAGACAAGATTAAAAGAAACTAAGAACAATTATTTTATTAAAATGACTCACATTGAAGGTAGCATTCTTCTCCACCTTGAGTTTTGCTTCAAGGCTTACTCTAAGTAGAGAGAATACCACCAAGCTATGGGTTGAATACAAAGGAAAGTGAAGAGTTCTATTTATAGGCATGGAAAAAGCTAATCCGGGACAATCCCCCGGTATGGGACTAAAACCATACCAAATATCAACTAAATACAACCAAATCTACCACCCGACCAAATCATGTGCGTGTTGAAGCAATCCAGACCGTTGATTGGCGTCTGGGACCGCGAATCAGGGGTATATATTCTTCTGATCAGGTCTGGATTTGCTTGGCTTGATGTCTTTGTGTTTGGTGTGCCCAATTGGGTTATTGATGGTTGGGCCCGGATTTAATTGCCAAAATACTCTTCATTAAGGTGTGGGGCTTCTTAATTTACTCATTAATCCTTTGGGTTTTGCATCCGGGTCCTTCTCTCTTTCATCTCAGTCCATAAGTCTTGCGACTTAGTCCTTTTCCTTGCATTTGAGTCCTTTTTGAGCCTCTTCTTCCTAAACCTATTTATTCCTGAAAGATAAACATAACACTCGTTACATAGCATTGCTTAGGCTAAATTAAAGGATATAAGACACAAATATATGCATGATATGATGTCAATCACCAAGGTCAGTTTTAAATGCAGTGCGGAAGGCCCACAATGCATCATTAGGCTTAACCGACCAATCTTTCCTCGAAGCATTAACCATTTTCTCTAGAATTTTCTTGAGTTGACGGTTGGAAATTTCCACCTGGCGACTGCTTTGAGGATGATAAGGTGTGGCCAACTTGTACGTGATGGAATATTTCCTCAACACTGCCTCGAGAGATCGGTTCACTTAGTGTGTTCCCTGATCACTTATGATACAACGAGATGTTCCAAACCTTGCAAAAATGTGTTCTTTAAGAAATTTGATCACAACCTTGCAATCATTAGTGCAAGTGGGGATTGCTTCAACCCACTTCGCTACATAATCAACCACCACCAGAATGTAGGTGTTACCATGGGACATGGGGAAAGGGCCCATGAAGTCAATTCTCCAAACATCAAAGATGTTGACCACTAGGATAGATTGAGTGGCATCATATCATGTTTTCCAATGCGGCCCACATGTTGACACGTCAAGGGGCGAGCTATCTTGCGGAAATCTTAAATAAAATGCCGGTAAAAACCAACATGTCCAAAGAATGACAGGATTTCTTTTACCGAGGTGGGTGGCGGAAGCTTAGAAATAAGCTCAATCTTTGCCCTACCCACCTCGATACCATCACGAGATACCACATGACGCAATACGATACCTTTTGTAACCATGAAATGACATTTTCCCAACTAAGGGCTAAGTTCGTTTCCAAACACCTCTTGAGATCAAGACTCAGGTGGTGCAAACACTCATCAAAGGAGGTGCCATGAACCGAGAAATCATCCATGAAAATTTCAAGGAAGTTCTCGACCATGTTGGAAAAGATACTCAACATGCAATGTTGGAATGTTGCTGGTGCATTATATAGTCCGAAAGGAATACACCTATAAGCTAACATCTTAAAAGGACATGTGAACGTGGGTTTCTCTTGATCTTTAGGAGCGACTGGGATTTGATTGTACCCCGAATAACCATCGAGGAAGCAGTGGTAGGCATGCCCGGTGAGTCTCTCCAACATCTGGTCGATGAAAGGCAGAGGAAAGTGGTCCTTACGCATGACCGCGTTCAACTTCCACCCAATTTGAAGTCGTGTGGATATAGTGATACCTGACTTCTTAGGCACAACCTGGATATGACTTACCCAAGCACTGTCCGAAATGGGAAAAATGATGTCATGATCTAAACACTTGATGATCTCTTTCGTAACTACTTCTGTCATGGTTGGATTTAAACGCCTTTGTGGGTCGTGGCGTGTTCGTGCCTCATCTTCCATATAGATGTGGTGCTGCACAACGTCGGGACAAATCCCTTTAATGTCCTCCAAGAACCACCCAATGGCTGATTTGTTCTCCTATAGGACTTGAATCAAACGTTCTTCTTGATCATCAGTCAACGTCGATGAAATAATCACCGGAAATGACCCATGGGACCAAGAAAACGTGTTTTAGTTCCTTGGGGAGTTCCTTAAGCTCAATTATGGGTGGATCCTCAAGACGAGGTGTGATATCTAGCTCGAGATGTAAAATTGGAGGAGCTCGCATGAACTGAACGTCATGCATGTCATTGCTCAAATCGCCCCGTCCTCTTCATGATTGGAATCATCCATGATGTAAGCATTTAAATTTTCATGAATCAGGGGGTACTCTTCTTCTATTTCTTGTTCAATGTCCCAAATAAGATTTATTTCCATGGGGTCTACGAAAGATGTTGGTTGCCTGGACATATTGGACACATGGAATGTCGCGGTCAAGTTCCCAAACAACAATTTCATGAGTTGAGTTCGACAATTGATTAAGGCATTTGACGTCGCCAGAAAAGGTCTACCCAAAATCAATGGAATCTGGAGTGGGTAGTCTTGACTGGTTCAGTTTCAAGGATGACAAAGTCAACAGGAAATATGAAATTATCGATCTTGATTTGTACATCTTCAATGACCCCCATCGGGACTTTGATCGAACGATCAGCAAACTGTAAGGTTGTTTTCGTAGGCTTGAGCTCGCTTAGGCTTAATCGTTGATACACAAAAGCTGGTAAGAGGTTAAACACTAATCCAAGATCTAGCAACACATTATTAATGCGAGAGTCCCTAATGACACATGAAATTGTTGGACTTCCTGGGTCTTTCAATTTTACGTACGTTGGGTTCAAAATGATCAAACTCAAATTAGTCGCCAAAAAGGCTTTGCTAGGGACATTGGTTTTCCTCTTAGTCATACAGAGATCCTTCAGGAATTTTGCATAGGGAGGTATTTGTTGAATCATGTCTAACAAAGGAATGTTGACATTCACTTTCTTGAATATCTCCAGCATTTTGTCCACACTGTCACTCTGTGTCTTAGTCAACCTACTAGGATATGGAGCTTTTGGCAGGTAGGTTTTCTGCGGTGCCTGAGAAAGAGGCATTGGTTTATTACCCTCACCCTCAGCCTCCTTCTCACCATCATCGCCACAGAGGGGCTGCATAGGCTGCTGATTGAATCAGTTATAATAACCACAAGTGCACGACCGCGTTGAAGTGGTGGCAAATAAGGGTCGATTCACAGGGAGGTGTGTCGAGTTTGGTTAGTTCGAAGGTGAGTGGAAAACAAGGTGGAGAAAAGATTTATTAAACTAACTATGCTACGCTACACTAGTACGAAACAAACGAAGAAGATGAAAGCACTAAATAAAACTAAACTAAGTGACTAATAGATGAAGATGGAAATCAGGAATGAAAAACTCCTAAGGGGTGGTGTGTGTGTACACATGAAATAAGTGGTGATGAATGTATACAGTAAGCTTAAGTGTAGGTAGTGATTGTTATGCATAAGAAGTACCTCATGTCAAGACCTATCATCCAAATCACTAACCTAGGTGATTAATATGAGCATGACAAGTTTGTTATTAAGAACCCAAAAAAGCATGTAATGTACCAAAATATTATGGCACAAACCATCAAGTTAAGTATTCTCTTTAATTCACACAAGCATACTGACATTTCTCACATACAACAATGTTTAGCATTCATTCCATCTACATAACATGTATAGACATAAGCTCCACCCCCAAAGAGGGATGGAACTTCTCACACATTATTAGACTAACATTCATACTAAGGAAATAAAACATTCTAATTAATTCTAAGAAGACTAAAACAAACAAAGTTAACTAAGTATGCAAGAATTGAAAAGAGACAATATGAAGAAACTAACAAAACATCTTTTATTACTCACTCAATTACAAGTAGCATCTTTCCATCAGAGTTTGCTACAAGGCATTACTCCTAGTAGAAAGGGTGGCCACCAAGAGAGGAGATGTATACAAAGGAGGAGGAAGAGTTCTATTTATAGCCATAGATAAAGGTAATCCGTGAAAATCCCCTGGTATGGTACTAAATGTATACCAAAAATACACTAAATACAACCTAATACATGACCCGCCAAAGTCTTAGTGGATCCAGAGCTGACCCGACCGGCAATTGGCTGCGAATTGTAGAGCAACACCTTCTGCCCAGCTGATTGACATCATTTCATGCTTACATTTGTATTTTATATCCATTATCTTTCACCTAAACAATGCTACATAATGAGTTTTATGTTTGAATTTCAGAAATAAAGAGGTCTGAAGAGAAGAGCCATGAAAGGACCCAAAAGCAGGAAAAATGACTTAATTGTGAGACCTGAGTACTAAGATGCAAGGGAGAAGGACCTGAACGTAAGACCGAAGGACCTAAGAGCAAAACAGAAAACTCCACACCATCATGGCGAGTATTTTGGCAATTCAATTCGAGTCGGAGCTCCAACAAGCGAAGTAGATGCATCTAAGACCAACAAATATATCAAGAAAAGCCCAAAACAAAATTTAGCGAGATCCGGATCCTGTAGACCGCCAATTGGCGATCCGGATCTTCCCGGATCCGCTAAGATTTCTGGCACGTATGAATTAGTGTTTGTTTAGGCTATTTTTGGTATTTGTTTAGTCCCATACCGGGGGAATGTCCCGGATTACCTTTTTCTATGGCTATAAATAGAACTCTCCCCCCTCTCATGTAATATCACTCTCTCTTTGGTAGCCATCTCCTCTACTAAGAGTGAAGCCTTGAAGCAAAACTCTAGTGGAGAAAGAGGCTGCTTGTAATTGAGTGAGTTAATAATAGATGTTTTCATTAGCATGTTGTTTCTTGCTTAGTTAATTTCCTTTAATGTGCTTGCTTGCATGTTTGTTTTGTTTTATGTCTCTTAGTTAACTTGTTGTTTAGTCTTTCTATAATTAGAGTAAGCATGTCTTCTTTCCTTAGTGTAATTGTTAGTTTAAATATGTGTGAGTAGTTCCATCCGCTTTGGGGGTGGAGTAGATGTGTGTACATGTTTTGTAGATGGTATGAATGCTTGATATTAATGTTTGTGAAAGATATTAGTATGCTTGCTTGAATTAATAAGAACTTTACTTGATGGTTTCTGCCATAGTTAGGTACATTCCATGCTTGTATGTTCTTAATAACAACCTTGTATTGCTCATATTAATCACCTAGGTCAGTGTTGTAAATGATAGGTTTTGCCATTAGGTACTTCTTATACATTAACAAACACTAACTAACTTGAGCTTCTTATATGCATTCACCACCACACTTATTTCATGTGCACACACACACTCCACCCCTTAGGGGTTTTCATTACTGAGTTTTTATCTTCCTCCATTAGTTGTTTAGTTTAGTTTGTGTTGTGATTTCATTTCAGCTTTGCTAGTTTACTAGTTTAGAATAGTGTAGTTTAGTGTAATACATCTTTGTCTCATTTCTTTCCCACTCGCCTTCGCACAAACCAAAAGTCGACACACCTCCCTGTGGACGACCCATATTTGCCACCGCTTCAACGCGGTCGTGCACTTGCGGTTTAATTAAAACGTGTCAATCACCGGTCGTAAACACCTTTCGCATAATCATGCGATCGTGAAAGATCTTGCCTTGCGACTTATGAATTTTGGCATTTTCATACGCATCATTGCGTAGCTCTTCCTGTTCAACAATGTCGAGTTTACAGTACTTGATCAATATCCATATTCAAGTTCTTAATCGCCCAGAAAGCATGATGCTCGAGCTCAACTGGTAGGTGGCAAGCCTTGCCGTACACTACCCGACGTGGGGACATACCCAAATTGGTCTTATACATGGTGCAGAAAGCCCACCACGCATCATTTAACATAGTCGACCAATCGTTCCTCGAGGAATTAACCGTTTTCTCAAGGATTTGCTTTAATTGACGATTAGAGCGACCTACCCACTAGTTTGTGGATGATATGGGGTCGCAAGATTGTGGGTGATCGAATATTTTCTCGTAAGCGCTTCAAAGGAGCGATTGCATAAGTGGGTACCCCTATCGCTGATTATGGTACGAGGAGTACCAAATCGTTCAAAAATGTCCTTTAAGAATTTGGTGACCACCTTGCTGTCATTGGTCTTTGTAAGGATAACCTCAACCCATTTAGACACATAGTCAACTGCCACCAGAATGTATACATTCCTGAATTTTTTTGGGAAAGGCCCAAAAAGTCGATGCCCCACACATCGAAGATGTCGACAACAAGGACATTTTGCAAAGGCATCATATCACATCGACTAATCCTTCCAAGGTTCTGGCACCTATCACATTGCTTAAAAATTTGTATGCATCTTTGGAATGAGAAGGCCAGTGGAATCCAGATTGGAGCACCTTGGTGGCATTTTCTTTGCTCCAAAGTGTCCTCCACATGCCTCAGAGTGGCAAAATTGGAGCACGCTTTGGAACTCGTTACTTAGGACACACCGCCTGAAAATTTGGTGAGAGCAGTATTTGAATAGGTAGGGGCCGTCCTAGTGGAAGAATCTGACATAAGATCTAAATTTGGTTTGGTCAGATTTTGACCAACCCACCGGAAGTTGCTCGGTCACGAGGTAGTTCATGATGTCGACAAACCAAGGGTTATCTTCGATCGTGAACAACTGCTCGTCAGAAAATTTGTCATTAATAATTTGGTCCTGTGGGTTGGTTGTCTCAAGCCAAGACAGGTGGACCGCTACAACATTTTCACACCCTTTTTTGTCCCGAATCTCGAGATCAAATTCTTGTAACAACAAGATCCATCTCAAGAGTCAAGATTTTGCATCTTTCTTCACCATGAGGTGCTTGATGGCTATGTGATTAGAATAGATAATCACGTGGGAACCAATCAAGTACGACCGGAATTTCTCCAAAGAGAATATGATCGCTAAGAATTCCTTCTCAGTCACAGTGTAGTTCAATTGGGCATCATTGAGTATTCTACTCGCATAGTAGATCACATGAGGTAATTTGTCCAATCGTTGCCTAAGCACTGCTCCAACAGCAAAGTCAGATGCATCACACATTAACTCGAAGGGTTTAGTCCACACTGGTGCCTTAATTATGGAAGATGAAGTCAGCACTTTCTTCAGGGTCAAAAAAGCATGGTGGCAATCCGGTGTAAACTCAAAAATGGCATCCTTAGCCAACAAGGCAGTGAGAGGTCCAACAATTTTGCTAAAATCCCGGATGAACCGCCGATAGAATCCAGCATGCCACAAAAAGGCACGGATATCCATCACATTATGTTGCGATAGAAGATTAGAAATAAGACCCACTCTGGCGGGATCGACCTCAATTCCTCTACTAGAGACCACATGTCCAGGTACAATCCCTCGCCTCACCATGAAGTGACATTTCTCCCAATTGAGAGTGAGGTTCTTCTCATGGCATCGCTTGAGGACAAGGCTCAAGTGATGAAGGCACTCATCGAAGGAAGCGCCAAATATGGAAATGTCGTCCATGAATATCTCAAGGAAACGCTCTATCGGAGAAGATGCTAATCATACACCTTTGGAACGTTGCCGGTGCATTACATAACCCAAAGGGCATGCGACGGTAGGCAAACGTGCCAATGGGACAAGTAATGTTGGTTTTCTCTTGATTCTCAGGGGTGATGGAATTTAGTTGTAACCGGAGTATCCATCAAGAAAACAATAATACTCACGTCCGGCAAACCTTTCCAACATCTGATAAATGAATGGCAATGGGAAATATCTTTCCGCATTGCCTCATTGAGCTTGCGATAATCAACGCAAACTCGCCAACCAGTTTCTAGGCGTGTTGGTATAAGCTCGTTATGCTCATTCTTAACAATCGTCACACCTGACTTGTTGGGAACCACATGGCCAGGACTCACCCAAGAACTATCAGAAATTGGATAAATTATACCATGATCCAAGCACTTAAGAACCTCCTTTCGGACGACTTCTTTCAGCACAGGATTCAATCTTTGTTGTGGGTCCCGACGGGGCCTAGATTTCTCTTCCATGTGGATCCGATGCTGAACAGTACCAGGGCTAATTCCCTTGATGTCCTTCAAGGACCACCCTGAGGGCATCCTCTTAATCTTTTGCAAGATCAGAAGCAATAATAAGTGGCAAGGTCTCATTATCCCCTAAAAAGATGTATTTAAGGTTATCGGGGAGCGGTTTAAGCTCGATCGGAGGTGGGTCCTTGTTGGATTCAGAGTTAATTTCAAGGGTCTAATAAACTACACTAAGCTAAACTACACTAAACTAGTAGCAAGCTCGATCAGAGGTGGGAAGGAAAGGAGAGAAAGATTGATTAAACTAAACTACACTAAACTAGTAGCAACAAGGAAGGAAATGAAAGCACAAAACGAACTAAAACTAAGCGACTAATAAAAGAAGATAGAATTAGGGAATTGAAAACCTCTAAGGGGTGGGGTGTGTGTACACATGAAATAAGAAGTGATGAATGCATACAATAAGCTCAAGTGTAGTTAGTGTTTGTAATGCATAAGAATTACCTCATGGAAAGACCTATCATTCAAAGCACTAACCTAAGTGATTAATATGAGCATGACAAGTTTGTTATTAAGAACCTAAGCAAGCATGGAATGTACCTAAACATTATGGCAGAAACCATCAAATTAAGTGTTCTCATTAATTCAAACAAGCATACAAACATTTCTCACATACAACAATATTTAGCATTCATTCCATTTACATAACATGTATAAACATATACTCCACTGCCAAAGGGGATGAAACTACTCACTAATTACTACACTACAAACTACATTAACAAAACAAAACATTCTAATGAAAGACAATTAAACCAAGCAAACAAGAAATATTAAAGAAGCTAAATGAAAGGAAACTAAAGCAGCATGCAAAAATTAAAAGACAAGACAATATTAAAAGAAACTAAGAAAAATTATTTTATTAACATGACTCACATTGTAACTGACATTCTTCTCCACCGTGAGTTTTTGCTTCAAGGCTTTTACTCCGAGTAGAGAGAATGCCACCAAGCAATGGGTGATTACAAATGAGGAGGAAGAGTTCTATTTATAGCCATAGAAAAAGGTAATCCAGGACAATCCCTCGGTATGGGACTAAATGTATACCAAAGATAGACTAAACACAACCTAATACATGACCCGCCAAAGTCTTAGCGGATCCGGACCAAAACCGACAGCCAATCAGCGGTCTTGGACTGCTAATTGGCGGTCTATATTATCTGGATCCGGTATGGTTTTGGTGTGTGGTTGTCTGGCTTCATTGCTTCATGTTTGATGCATCCGAGTAGGTTGTTGGAGCTCAGGACCGAATCGAATTGCCAAAATACTCCTCATGATGGTGTGGAGTTTCTTGATTTGCTCCTTGGTCCTTTGGGCTTACATCCGGGTCCTTCCCTCTTGCATCTCAGTCCCCAAGTCTTGCAACTCAGTCCTAAAACGCAAACATAAAACTCGTTACGTAGCATTGTTTAGGTTCAAGATAATGGATATAACAGGCAAATATATGCATGATATGATGTCAATCATTGGGCAATCGGAGCTCACCAGGCCGCTAATCAGCGATCTTGGACCGCTACTTGGTGGTCTTGATAGCTTCAAATGCTCTCATAATGTTGTTGTTGCTTCCCTAGTGAACTTTCAACATCCTGAAATAAAACAAAACTAAAACAAAAACATTAAATCCACTCGAATCGTCCAAACCAGAGTCTAGACATAGCACCTCCCCGACAACGATGCCAAAAAACGTGATTGATTCAGTTATAACAACCGCAGGTGCATGGCCGCGACGAAGATGGGGCAAGTACGGGTCGATCCACGGGGAGGTGTGTCAACTCTGATCTTCGAAAATGAGGTGGAAAATAAAGGGGAGAAGAAGTTGATTAAACTAAACTAAGCTACACTAAACTAGCAACTAACAGACTTGAAATGTGAAATTCAGGAAGGAAAACACCCCAAGGGGTGGAGTGTGTGGACTTAAGTAATAAGGTGGTGAAGAATACATTCAATAAGTCCGAAAAGTAGGTTGTGTTTTCATTCATAGGAAGTACCTTGTAGCGCCCCCCGATCTCGCGGGTATGCACACTGGGAACCAACTCAAGTGTTGCGATCAGAGACTTCCGCGACGACCGAAGGAGTTACAAAGAAAGACTGATAAGACAGACCAACTCGACAATATATGAAGACATACATGGATAGCTGACGAAAAAAAGTAACTGAAGTAACTGAATATCCATATATGAAATATTCATTTCAAAACTCGAGTTTCAAAAAGGAAATACATCAATAAAGTGGAAGAAAAAGATAACGGAAGACTCTGGTCGACGTGTCCTTCGTGTACAAAATTTTCAACACCCGTCCAGTCTGCCCTGTGGAAACCTAAGTACCTGCAAGCACCGCATCAACATATGTGTAAGTTTTCTATAAAGAAAACCCAATATGCCCCTGGCCCAATCAGAATTTTATAGAAGAAAGCATGCAGTCTATCTAAGACAAAAACATCAGAAACAGAAATAGAAAAGCACATAATGTATCAGAAGGCTACAACTCCATCAATCGCACCAATTGGGTAACACCCGCAGAAATCGCTCCAAGGGAACCAGAATACCAGCCATGCTGGTCAGAAACAGAACAAAAAAACATCAAATGCAACAGAAGGATACGACTCCATAAGACGTGCCAGTCAGGCGCACCCGAACACATTCCTCGCAAGGAACCAGAACACCAGCCTTGCTGGTTAGAGGCAGTCACTCGACAATGACCCACCGCTCTGCACAAAGCTGTGTGCCAGATAAGTTTCCCAATTCGCGGCAAGTGACCTACATGGCGTCATCGCGAACTTGGGAACACCTACCCTGAGACAGAATGGTAGCATGCCTGCGCAGGACTTATCTTACACCAAGCCTCCCAACGTGAAGGTCTTATGCAATTGGCCTCTGAAGCTAGAGAACCCACTCGTTGCCCATCGGCCCAAAAAATAGAACGTGACCAGAATTATTAATCATATTAATGCAATGCAAGCTACTTAAGCATCTAAAATCCAGTGTAGCTACACTATACGGAATGAGCTCAAGGAAAAGTATCCGGATACCCTCCAAACAGCCCCAAACAAATCAGAATCAGGACATCCCAATCAGGAATCAAACGAAACTCACAACATCAAGCAATCATAATCAGATCGGCAAATCAAGATAACAACTAATCGAGTCAGCTACGGGTCATGATAAAGATGTTATAAGGTCTGGTGTCCCAAGAAACATACATAACCACATCATAACACTTCACATCAGTAACACATAGACATGTAAGAAGCAATAGGATGATGAATTACAATAAGGTACATCATAATCGAACTCCGCAATAATTGATAACATGCATCATCAATTTCAGGGCGTATATGCGAATAAAGTTAACAACTCTAGACATGATCAGAGGTGGCATAAGTATGAAATAACATGCATACCAATAGTGTAACACGATGAGCATGTGCATGATAAACAACAGTCACAATATCAATATTTAAACTAGGCCACATGCATGCATCCGAGTTGACTCATTGAATTAAGATGTATTATGGGTAGCATATGATATGAAGGGGCTAGATTACTTTCAGACATGCAAGCATGACTCCAGCAATAGGAAAATACACATAAAATCAGAGCATACAGACATATGTTATCGCTGCTGGAACACAACAATTCATATATAAAAAAACAACAATCAAACCTAGAACATGAACTTACATGCAACGAGCTAACCCAAGTCACCCGACTCACATCCTACCATGTGAGCCTCTGACCCGTCCAACCCAAGTTCTTAGACCATACTCTTCAGGAGGTCTAAAGTGGGAGGAGGTCAGTAGGGATCCATCTAGGCTCTCCGTCCATCCACCGAACAAGATGACACAAGAGGTGCACCAACTGCATGGTTAGCCTACTTTAACGCACCCAGTTAGACCGAGCAACCCCAGCCAGACCCCTCACTTCACTAGACTCCCTAGGGTCCATCCCCACACCTCCTGACTCAAGCCACCATCCAAGAAGGCTGCACCAGCCAGCCGACCCAAACAAAGAGTCAAGAGAGGTGAAGACAACCATAGTCAGATCTTGTGTGCACCAGCCACACCCCAACCAGATCCGTGTCCACTCCAAAACGCAGCCCAGAAGAAAGCTCATCATCCATGGTTGGAGCTCACCGCATCTCCGGTCCCCCTAGCTGCCTACAGCCAGACCCCATCTAGCGCATGCAATAAACATGCGCTAGAAGGGATCCAGTTGGTGGTGCAACAATTGCACCAGCAACCACCAGATGTTGGCCGTATTAGATTAATCTAGGATTAATATGATATTTGCCCAAAGCACTGACACATGGTGTGTCCCCATTGGACTACACATTTACGGTTTCGGGCGGGGCCATCTATATAAGGAGGGGAGCCTCCCATTGGATGGTTGTTCATGTGTGCAAACCCTAGCCCCATCAAACCCTAGCCGCCACCGCTCCCTGTCTCTCACATTCGTCCCTCCACCTCCACCAAGTCAATCCGTGGACTCTTGGGTTGTGGACTCGTGCTTCTTCTCCAAGAGAGTAGAAGACCGACCGATGCTCCAGAGGATTCCGTGAGGTGATAGCCGATCCATTCCGCTGCCACAGGTTCTCTCCAAGAAGGTACTCAAGAACCTGTAGATCATTATAAACTAACATTGGTATCACAGCCAGGTTGGTACCCTCCGAATTTTTTTTGAGCACTTTCTTATTTCATATATGTTGAAATAATTTCGGTTGTTTTTGAGAGAAATCGCATACATGTGTAGTTTTTTCTCTTCATCATGCGCCTAGGGTTTGATGGCATTTTTCCTCACCCTTGCGCATGTTTTCTTGATTCATTTCATTACATGAGAATTGCATTACAAGTTTCATCATTATTTCATTCTTGCGCATAGCTTAGATTTCATTTTATGCATGTACCTAGGGTTACATGTTAATCTATGTTTGTTGCGCATATTTCTTTCATCCTTGAAGCTTGCGGCTAGAGTTTGTTTGTTCTTGATAATATGCGCATATATGTTCTTTGAAATATGATGATAATTTTACAAGAGTTAATTATTGCATGTATCATATAATGTGATCATACATTTCGGATGGTATGATTTGATTGTGCATTTTTCTTTCTTAACTCTTGTACATACATCTAAGGTTAGATGCTTGTTGCCTTATTCATGTATATGTAATTTTTAATCACATGTGCATGCATCTAGGATTAGATGTTGATTGCAAAATCATGCACATACATGAATATTGAGTTACCATATTGTATAATTCGGAAATATATATATTTTTGGAATGATAGCATGCATTTCATTTGAAATATTTCCTTTATGATTGAATGCACATATATGTTAATCTCATTAAGGATTTTCGAATTTTTGAAATGATAGCATTCATTTCATTTGAAATATTTCCTTTATGATTAAATGCACATATATGTTGATCTCATTAAGGATTTTCGGATTTTTTGGGAATGATAGCATGCATTTCATTTGAAATATTTCCTTTTCATCATATGTGCATTTATGTGTTACCCTCCACCAAAGAATTTCGAATTTTTCTTTCCAATACAAGTAGCATAATTATTGTTGATTGCATGCTTATATTGATTAAGGAAAGATTGGGTAATTCTGAAATTTTTTGAGGGGATATTATGGGCTAGAGTTTTATTGCCTTAAAAGTATTTTTGAATGCTTTCCTTTGATGCACAAATATGTGTTGCTCTCCACCATAGAATTTCGGATTTTGTTTCTTTCCTAATCAAAGTAGGATAAGTTTTTGTGCTATCATGATTATATTGATGAGGGAAAGAAGAAAAAAAAATTCTGTTTTGAGAATGATTATTGTGGAGATTGGTTGTTATTACCTAACACGTTTTTTTACCAATATTCGTGCACCATAAATGCATTGTTTCCTTATGCTTAACTTCCTTCTTGATTGAAAGAGGTGCACACTTTATGGTATTTTTTTTCATACGTCGGATTATGCTAACGTATGGAAAGATTGTGCTTATATGGAATGAATGGTTGCTGATTTTATTTACTGCCTTATTGAGAGTTGAGCGTAATTTCATTCATTCATTTCCATTTGCAATAGATATCGCAATGGGCTGTAATATTTATGGACTGTGGACTGTTTATTGCCGTAAGGAGACGAGGGGCTCCTTTATTTTTATTATTGCGATATTATTGCTATAAGGCTCATGCAGGTTCCCATCTAAGAGGCTAATTCCCTATGGGGGATCCTTAGCTTGATATGGAAGTAATGCAGCAATCGATTTCTATGTGATCTTGATTGAATTTTTTGTTGAAGGAAACGCTTTTTTGGAACCTACATTCCTAGTAGGAGTTGCAAGGTAGAAGTGTTTTGTGTAAACCACCTTGCAACCGGCGGCAATACTTTCTTTATTTGCTGATTTGCCAGGAATTAAACGTTTTTAGGGGTCATTAAATCATGATGGAGCTCCATATCTAGATTAGTAAAATGGCTTTATTAACTATTGCATGAGGATTTGATTGAATGCTTTATGTTCCTTTGGTCTGAATGCTATAGCTATTAAGTCAGTTTATTTTTATGACTATTGTAGCTCGTTGTATTTTATGCTAGAACTCATGTATCGCTATGTCTTTTTTGTCCTAGATTTTTATGGCTGCTTCCAAAAGCATTGTCGCTGATCTGACTCGAGGAGCTAAACTCAATGAAAGAAATTACGATCTGTAGCATCGTAAAATTGAGTATCTCTTAGAGGATCAGGACATGTTAGAAAATATAACCCAAACTATGTCTCCTCCCGAGGAGGGGAACACTGCGCAGCATTGCAGAAATATGGATGTCTATAATGAATGGAAAAAGAAAGACCGTATTGCTCGCATTACAATTCTGAGTTCGATGCGAGATGATCTGTTACTGTGGTTCGAAAAATTGCGAACTGCAAAGGCCTTGTGGGAAGCTGTGAAGTTTCACAAGGGCCCGCCAGCTTGGGCTCATGTTTGATGGGTATAAAATGCGCCAAGGTCACACG
Organism: Triglochin maritima; assembly: GCA_963682175.1. Taxonomy (NCBI): domain Eukaryota; kingdom Viridiplantae; phylum Streptophyta; class Magnoliopsida; order Alismatales; family Juncaginaceae; genus Triglochin; species Triglochin maritima. The sequence goes on from OY821785.1 coordinate 18,884,933, forward strand.
ATGAGGCAGCATATTACCGCAATGTCAAACATGATTAGCGAGCTGAGCGCTGCCAGTCGTGCTAAGACCGATGAGGAGCAAGTGTCTGCTCTCATCAGATCATTGCCTTCGAAGAGTTGGGAGCATATGAAGGTCCATCTGACCCATGCTGATGACATCAGGACATTTGACCAGGCCGCAAAACACCTAGAGCTGGAGGAGGACCACATGCTTGCGGAAGCGCCTCTAACTGAAGTGTTTGCTGCTGAAGCTGGCGCTCCTCGGAGGAGTGCAGGTTTTAAGCACAAAAGTGATAGAGCTCAGGGTTTTAAAGGCAAGAATGGTGCAAATAAGAACAAAACAGAAAACAAAGCTGAAAAGAAACGACCTCGAGGATCCAGAGGTGGGAAAGATAAGTCTAATGTAACTTGTTTCAACTGGCGAAAGACTGGACATTTTGCTCGTGAGTGCACTGAGCAAAAGGTAATTACTGTGTGTAAACCGTCGAATTGTAACGTGACTAGTTCTGTGATGCTCACTGATCATTCTCCTGTGTGGATTGTGGATTCAGGTGCCACAGACCACGTAACAAAGGATCGTTCTGCCTTCGTGGAATATCGCTGTGTTCCAAGTGGGAGGCGAATAAACACGGCGAACAACACTAGCATTGAAATTCTTGGAGTTGGCACATGCAAAGTGGCTTTGCGAAGTGGCCGGATCCTATTACTTCACGACGTGTTGTATGTACCAGCTATACGGCGAAATATTATCTCTGTTGTTATTTTGATGAGACATGGTTTTAAAGTTGTTTTTGAGAACAATGATATGGGTTTATACGTTGCTAACATTTATTATGGACGTGCCTTTCTTTCTGATGGTTTTATTGTGTTCGACGCAATTTATGATTTCAATCGTAATACTAGTGCCTTTATGAGCCAAAGTTCCATGAATAAAGATTCAGTTATGTGGCATGCTAGACTAGGTCACATTGGTGTTGACCGGATGAACAAGTTGGCAAAGGAGGGGGTATTAGGAGAATGCTCCAAATTTGAATTGCCAACCTGTGAATCTTGTCCAGTTGGAAAGGCAACTAGAAAACCGTTCGGAAAAGCCATTAGGGCTACTTCTCCTTTAGAACTAATTCACTCGGATATTTGTGGACCTTTGAATGTGCGTACTAGACATGGACAAAGTTACTTCATCACATTTATTGATGACTAAACTAGATATGGTCATATTTATCTTATTCTCACAAGTCAGAAGCTCTAGAATGCTTTAAGAGATTCATGAGCTTGGTAGAGAATCAATTGGATAATAAGATAAAAACTCTCAGAATGGACAGAGGTGGGGAGTATCTCTCCATAATGTTTAAAGAGTTATGTGATGAAAAGGGAATATCTAGACAACTCACTATGCCTTATACTCCTCAACAAAATAGAGTTGCCGAGAGAAGGAATAGAACGTTGCTAGACATGGTTAGATCTATGATGGCGCATGCGAGCTTGCCAATTTCGTTTTGGGGAGATGCTCTAATGACTGCTGCCTATATCCTTAATAGAGTTCCAACAAAATCGGTTCCCTCAACTCCATATGAGTTAGGGACAGGACGGAAGCCTTATTTTAGTATGCTGCGTCCTTGGGGATGAGCGACAAACATTCATTCTACTAGTCACCGATATGGAAAACTAGGACGGAGAGGGAAAAAGTGTATCTTTGTAAAATACAGTGATCTCTCCAAAGGTTATGTTTTTATCGGGTTAGACAAGAATGAAAGAAGGACGAAACTGGAGTCTAGGGATGCCACATTCTTGGAAAATGATTTTCCAAGTCTTGCTGGAGCTATCAAAGAGTCAGTGGACTTCTTTGAACTACAAGATGAGGACATTGCCACTCCACGGGATCAGGATCTGGAAGTTGAACATGAGGTTCCACCAGTCAATCTTAGTGGGAGCAGCAATGCTGAGGATCCGATAGCTCTCACGGAGGATGAGCCATCAGATACCAATCTGCGTCGAAGTAAACGCGGGCTCATTCCTCGTAGGCGATTTCGCTTAGAGGAAGAGGCCCTCATGATAGCTCAAGAAGAAATTGATTATGAATCATCCGGGATGACAATAATCGATGAGCAAGAACCGGAGACCTTGAAAGAGGCTTTGGAAGGTCCAAATGCTAAAGAGTGGTTAGAAGCTATAAAGGAAGAGTTGGAGTCGATGAAAGTTAACCGAGTCTGGGACTTGGTCGACTTACCGCCGAACCGAAAGGCCATTAGGGCCAGTGGATCCTCAAGATTAAGAGGAAGGCGGATGGATCTATTGATAGATTCAAGGCTAGACTGGTAGCTAAAGGCTACACCCAAAGAGAAGGCGTGGATTTTGAGGAAACATTATCACCCGTGGTTAGGTTTGCCTCCATCCGCCTTCTACTAGCTATTGTAGCTCAGATGGACTTAGAGCTTTACCAAATGGATGTAAAGACTGCTTTTCTCAATGGAGAACTTGAGGAGGAGATCTATATGGATCAACCTCAAGGTTTTGCGGTCAAAGGACAAGAGCGCAAAGTGTGCAAACTCAATAAGTCCTTATATGGCTTAAAACAAGCGTCTAGACAGTGGAACATTCACTTCCATCAAGCTATATCAGAGAATGTGTTCTCTATGCTTGAGGAAGATCACTGTGTGTACGTTAAGAGATCGAATGGTAAATTTGTCATTCTGACCTTGTATGTTGATGACATACTCATGGCTGGCAATAGCAAAGAGTTGCTGAAATCCACTAAAGAGTTGTTGTCCTCCACGTTTGATATGAAGGACATGGGTGAAGCTAGCTACGTCCTTGGTGTCAAGATAGTTAGAAATAGGTCCAAGAGACTTCTGGGATTGTCTCAAGAGACTTATATTAAAAACATCTTGAAGAAATACCATATGGACAAATGCAAACCAATCGACACTCCTGTTGAGAAGGGTTTGCACTTGAGCCTTGATAAGCATCCTGAGACTCCTGAAGAGAATGCCAAAATGAGCAAGGTTCCATACTCCAATGCTGTGGGAAGCCTTATGTACGCTATGATTTGTACTAGGCCAGACATTTGTTGTGCTGTGGGCATGGTGAGTCGATACCAGTCCAACCCAAGCATGGAGCACTGGAAGGCGGTCAAAAGTATCATGAGATACCTCAGAGGAACGAGTAACTACCACTAGTGCAGAATTCGCTTTACTCGTCGCCCAATAGACGTCGGCCGTTACAACCACCGACGTCTATAGTGTATAGACGTCGACCTTTAGACGTCGGTGTTTTAGTACCTTGTGAATCCGACGTCTATAGGGTATAGACGTCGGCCTATAGACGTCGGACGTAATGTAAGACCGACGTCTATACTCCAACCATATAGACGTCGAGGTATAGACGTCGGCGTTATGGAACATCCGACGTATATAGGTCTTAAAGAAATCGGACAGACGCGCTTTCTTTCATTCATTTCAGTCGAAACCCACCCAAACCCTAGCCGTCCCGCGACCGAACTCTCCTCCGCGACCATCCTCCGACCGATCTGCACCGTCTCCGGCACCGCAGCGAGCTCCGAAGCTCTCCTCCACTTCTCCGGCCCTCTTCTCCTTCTTCCTCCGTCTTCCTCCGTCTCTCTCCACATGTAGGTTTTAAGTTCGTTTTTGGTTGTTTTAAGTTCGTCTTTCTCCACATATTCTTTCTAACTTAGCCTCCTCCGCATGTAGCTTCCTTGTGTCGTTTACAGCCGTCTCCTCCGCGACGTCTTCGGGAACCACAAAGAGCTCCTCCGGCATCACAACTTTTCCATCCTCTGGTTCATGCTCAATTTTAGATCCTTAATTTAGGATTAGTTTAGACCAAGAATCCAACGCCAAATTAGGATTAGTTCACAATAATAACGTATTGATGCAAATATTGGTTATGTGATAATCATTATTGGTTAATGTGATAATCTAAGTGTATTGATGCAAATATCAACATTTAGAATTCCTTTTATTTTCAAAGTTAATTAATGATTCAATTTGTTGGTGTGTAGCAAATGGTTTCCAAAGTAGAAAAAAAGAAATCAAAATTATGGATTGATGATGTGTAATGGCATGAGTTGTATGGTCTTGATGTGGATGTACACTCTTGACATGTAGACGTGATAAGCAACTTCTTCTCGGAGTTTTTTTGCATGTGTGTTATGTGTTGATATTTGATAAACATATTCATTGGATTGATTTGGTTTGGATTGAGTTGGGTTGGTTGGATGTTTTAACCAAACTTTGTTTTCATTGGATTGTTTTGGTTTGGATTATGTTAAGAAGTTGGTTTGGATTGAGTAGAGAAATACATGATATGAATGTGATTAGATAACTAGATATACATTTTCTTGTTGATTTCAGGATTTGAAGAATTTTACATATCAAATTTTAAGTGGAGGTTCTGCCAAAATTTCAATAAAATTTTATTCCCAATTATTATTAATAACATGATAGTTTGTGTTTAAAATGTTTTTCTGTCAATTCAAGTAATTATTTTTAATACTTGCTTTTAATATTTTAAATGTTTATTGCCTTAATTTTTTGAATTTTTAATATTATGATAATAACTCATTGCCCCCCTTAAACAACTTGGCCTTTAATAACACAAAGCAAAAGATTAGACAATATTTGTTAAGTAATTCATCATATAGGATTTGCATGCATTGTATTTTTCTATTATTTACGATTTCTGCCGTAGATTGCTGGCGTAAGGTACGTACTATCTTTCACTCATCATTCATTAGAAAGCACGCATTAGTTAGTAGGACTTGCATTGGAACAAGAGTGAGGTGAGTGTTTGTTTGGTGTGTTGTTTGTTAGATTAAGGTATGAAAAACACTTAGGGGGCAGTCACCTATAGGAGATGAGGTGGGGGATTTCATCACCCTTTCCTTGGCCCAAAAATCACTTAATAAAAGAGCCTTAATAAAATCAATTAGACGTTGGCCTCTAGGATTTTCGGACGCATTAAGGAGAGGAAACCGTTTAAGACCGTTATGGCCTGAATGTCGTTGCCCATCTAGTCTCCCTGAGATTTTAGGAACCTCCGGGTTCTTGAATTCCTAGAGATTAGTGGTCCTCGATGTTTAAGACCGTTTCGGCCTGAACGTCGTTGCCCATCTAGTCTCCCTGAGATATTAGGGACCTCCGGGTTCTTGATTTCCTACAGACTAGTGGTCCTCGGTGGGACCTCGAAGTTAGGCGTCGTCTATTACTAAGGACCTATAGTGGACTTTAGGTTTGTTTTGGCCTTGATTGTTTAGTTAGATTTCTAACCTTCCTTATTCCACGCTAGATTAAGGACTTCATCCCTTCTCCTCTGAGTCATTCTTTTCTCATCTTAATGTCTCCGAATCTTCTCATCTACGAACACATTCTTTTAAATTGAAATTTTATTTATTTTCTGCAATAATAACTATCATTTTTGCCTCTGTTTAGATTGAAATGGATCGAGAGTGGATAGTTTCAAACAGATTGAGTGATGAGTATGAGAACGGAGTGAATATGTTCTTAGAGGTTTCCAAAAAACATTCTAAGAAAATGAAAGACAACGACATGGCGTATTGTCCGTGCAATAAGTGTCATAATATGTCAGTGTTGACTTTTCGGAAAATGAAAGATCATTTGTTTGAGAAAGGTTTCGACCCAAATTACAGACGGTGGATATGGCACGGCGAAAATGAATCATGTAGTCGTTCCAAGAATGATGGAGAAGATGTTAGTGTGGAAGATCACTTAGAGGAAATGGTTCAGGATATGGCTGAAAAGTTTTCGTCCAACCCCGATTTACTTGGTAATTTGTTGAGTGACAATGAGAAGCCGTTGTATAAGAATTGTACCAAATTCACTAGATTGTCAGCGGTGTTGAAGTTGTACAATTTAAAAGCTGGAAATGGTTGGTCCGCTGTGAGTTTCACATCAATGTTGAAGTTAGTGAAAGAGATGCTTCCAGATGATAATGAGTTGCCAGATAGAACTTATGATGCAAAGAAAGTGTTGTGCCCTATGGGAATGGAATATAGGAAGATACACGCATGCCCGAACGATTGTATATTGTATAGGGGTGAGTTTGAAAACTTACATTCCTATCCCAGGTGTAATGTTTCAAGATACAAAATGAAACGTAGTGGACCAAACCACAATGAAGAGGCTGATGAGATGAAAATCAAAGGACCTCCTGCTAAGATTTTGTGGTATCTTCCGATAATACCAAGGCTTAAACGTTTGTTTGCGGGTAAAGAGGATTCCAAGAACATGACATGGCATGCTGATCGTGAGAAACCAAATGATCAGTTGCTACATCACCCTGCAGATTCACCTCAGTGGAAAAAAATAAATGTCGACTTTCCTGTGTTTGGTGAAGAATCGAGGAATGTACGACTTAGGCTCTGTACTGACGGAATGAATCCTTTCGGTAGTTTGAGTAGCATTCACAGTTCTTGGCCCGTTCTGCTTGTAATTTACAATCTGCCCCCGTGGTTATGCATGAAACGCAAATATATCATGTTGTCCTTAATGATTTCTGGTCCGAAACAACCTGGAAACGACATCGATGTGCATTTAAGACCTTTAATTGATGACCTAAAGAAATTGTGGGATGACAGAGAGTCAGTTTTTGATTCTTATCGTTAGGAGTCGTTCGTAATGCGGGCAATGATATTTTGCACGATTAATGACTTTCCAGCTTATGGTAATCTGTCTGGATATTCAGTCAAAGGTCATAAAGCTTGTCCAATTTGCGAGGAAAATACATGTTCTTTGCAACTAGTTAATGGTTCTAAGACTGTCTATCTCGGTCATCGGAGATTTTTGCCGAACTCTCATCCTTATCGTAGGTTGAAGAAGGCATTTAACGGAAAACAGGAGTTTCAGAATCCGCCAGTTGAAATCAGCGTCGAAAAGGTGTATGAACGTGTAAGGAACATTGAATGTGAATTTGGAAAACCGTACAAACGAGCAAACGACAAAAGTAGTTGGAAAAAAAGATCAATATTTTTTGATCTCCCTTACTAGAAAACTTTAAAAGTTAGACATTGTATTGATGTGATGCACGTAGAGAAAAATGTTTGTGATAGTCTTGTTGGCACTCTGTTGAACATACCTGGTAAAACCAAAGATGGATATAATGCAAGACTTGATCTTGTTGATATTGGTATACGAGCAATGTTGGCACCAGAGAAGAAAGGAGATCGGAATTACTTACCTCCAGCTAGTTATACATCGTCTAGAAAGGAGAAAAGAATTCTCTGTCAGTGTTTGCACGATGTAAGGGTTCCACAAGGTTATTCTTCAAATATCAGTAATCTTGTTGTTATGAAGGATTTGAAACTTGTGGGGATGAAGTCTCACGATTGTCACACTTTAATGCAGCAGTTGTTACCTGTAGCACTGAGATCCATATTACCGAAAGATGTTAGACAAGCAATAATAAAGTTGTGTTCCTTTTTCAATAAGATTTGCAGTAAAGTGGTCGATCCTGTGCAGTTAGACAAGTTACATAAGAATTTCATCTCTTGGTTCAAAAATCTAGCATACAAGCGTGATGTTTCTGAGACAATACAGTGGTTGGCTTACGGTCCGCATTCTGTTGTTATAAGTTACAGTGGTTATGATATCAATGGATATTCTTTCTACACAGTTTGTGAAGATGCGAAAAGTGCTGTTCAGAACAGTGGCGCCACCTTAATAGCAGAGTCTTTGCATGTGTCTAGTTCTAAAGACAAGAATCTTGTATACGCCGACATGTCCTATTACGGTGTAATTGAAGATATATGGGAGCTAGACTTTGTTAAATTAAAAGTACCTATATTTAGATGCAAGTGGGCTGATAATAAAACAGGAGTTCGAGTGGATGACTATGGCTTCACTTTAATTGATTTTTCAAAACAAGGGTATAAAGGAGAACCTTTTATTCTAGCTTCCCAAGTGAAACAAGTCTTTTATGTGGCTGATCCGTGTGATAAGAAATGGGAAAAAAACATTAAAGGTGCAATTTTTTTGTTGTAACACATTGTAATAGACATTTAATCCATGTCTTTACCTTATTTAATTACTTGAATTTATCTTTAATAGTTTAATGTCTCCGAAAAAGAAACCCACTTCCTCCGAGTCTGAAGGTTCGAAGACATACAGTACACGAGGTCCTTGTCTCATGAAAGAATTCGTGGGCAGAAGAACTAGAGTCGGTAGAGTTCCAATACAGTTTGATGACCGTCTTGAGCCCTTAGGCATGCTGTCTGATAATTGGAAAAGTTTTCTGGGTAGCTTAACGAGGGCCAAAGTTGACATTTGTTTATCCAGTTGGGCCGATGTAGATGAGAAGTTGACGGACACAATATGGGATAATGTGCAGGTAATGGCTCCATTATAGATTTTTATAGTTTTAGTTGAACATTTGATATATATAAAGTTAACGTGTTGTAGGAATCTTTTGAGTTCCAATCCACTGACAAGTTGAAGAAGAAGTGGATGACATACATGTCAGTTCGTTGGAGGGATTTCAAAACAAATTTAACGAACAAGTACATATTCGGAGACTACCAGGATAGAAATCCATGCGATGTCTATAACTTTATCACTCCGAATCAATGGGAGCTATTCAGAAAATCCAGAGATAGCCCGGAGTTTGAGGTAACTAAGTTTAATTTATAATATAGTAATTGAGTTTCAAAACAAACTTGTTAGTTATTGATTTTAGTGACAATCTAATAAACTTGATTTTAGGCCATCCGAGCAAAAAACCAAAAGATTAGATCTTCTAACAAGTATACCCATCGTATGTCTCGAGCGGGGTACCACAAGTTAGAAGCACAAATGATGGCTGAAAAAATTGCTCAGAAGAGACATGAGGCAATTGACTCCGGTATGAGTGAGGTGCAAGCAAGTAACCTATCTCCTCCTTCTCCCGTAGCTCGTTGTGATTCTTGGAAGAGAGCGAGAGTAAACTCGAGAGGGGAGTACGTCACAGACGAGTCACAAGCTATCGGCTCGAAGATAGTAACTTGCATCACTTATATATATGTTATTAATTCAGAATCATTAATTTTATATTGCTCAAAGATAGTAAATATTGTTTTAAACTTAGGACTCTCTGAAGTTGAGAGAATCTCAAGGTGAATTTGCTTCCGATGGTCGGAATGATATTCTACGCGAGGCCTTGGGAAATGACGAACACCCAGGTCGTGTGCGAGGGGTAGGGAGTAGAGTTGGACTTCGACAATATTATGGGAAGACTCAACGGTCTACTACGACGACTGGTCATACCAAATGCTAGGAAGAGATCGCAGATTTGAAGAAGCCTTTGCAACTTCTTACGGAGAGATTTGATCGTGATTTGCCTACTTCTCCTACCCGTCGTAAGACCGGTTCTTCCGCGGAGACTACTCCAGTTCTGCCAGTGTTCCACCCTCATCGACATGATGATTTCGTGTCTCATTCTCGAGAATTGGCCCTCGTCGACGGTCCCTCGTTTGGAAAGTTCACTGATGGATCTAGATGTGCTTTATTTGTCGAAGACCCTGATCGAAGATTGGTGGGACACGGGAAAGTTTATAACATCTCCAGACACCACTTCACAGAGGTAGGAGAGGGAGAATTGAAGGTTGCAGTTGAGAGTTGCTTAGATCCTGGTGCTTTTGTGCCATTTCCGGAAGAAGAGATTGTTACTCTCGGCGATGCTATCGGTGGGTTCGTGCGTTGGCCTAGTTATTTAGTAGAGCTAAATGACAAACATGAGGTATAGTTTAACTTTGAAAGACTTTAAACTTCAAATTTGTTAACAATTGTATTTTAACGGTTCTATACATCTTTGTAAGGTGTCAAGCCCCCGGATCAAAGGGTCAAACAACCAATCTCCGATCAACATTAATTCGCTTCCAAGTAGGTGCAAAATGTTGTATCAATGTATGGTAGGGAGGGAGGCACAATCGTTAAGTACCTGGGAGTTGGAGGGGGAGAAAGGGTTGCCTCCGGCTTTGTACGTCACCAAAGAGGATATCATGCAGTTCATGGCGATGGATTCGTTGTGTATCATGATTATCGACGTGCAAGTGAAGTAAGTGTTCTTTTGTATACAATGAAAAGTATTGAATAATTTTATCAAAACTATAATAAATTATAATTTTTATACTTGTAGACATCTTTACGACGCCAGAAGGTCAATCTTTCCCGAGGATCAAGTATTTGGATTTATCAGTCTATCTACATATATATACGGGGATGACGATAAATCGGGTCAACTAGGGACATTCTTTAAAGAAGAAGACAAGAAATATTATCTGCTCCCTTATCATGAGAGGTAAACTTTGTAATTCAAAGTGAAATTTTATTTTGTAATAAACTTCTAATTATATATATAACACAGGGCTCATTGGATGCTTGTCGTTGTATGCCCAACGACTAATTCGGCATATTGGTTTGATCCGTTGGGGTCGAATAAACCAAGGGACTCAATAAAGAAACTTCTAAATATGTAAGTTCGTTTAGTCGTGAATAAAGTAATTTGTGGATTTTTATTAGTATTATTGATTGATATTTTAACTTGTGCTACTCAGGGCAATTAAGGTTTACAGAGCTTTAGGTGGTAGGAGAACAACCACAAAATCAGGAATAACATGGCATGGAATGAGAGTACGTTCTATCCCATTTTTGTTAATTAAGTTAGGAACAAATATTTAGCGAATTCCTATGTTTGTAGTACCGGAAGCAGGTTGGAAATACGGAATGCGGTTATTACGTGATGAGATACATGGAGGAAATCCTCGATGTGGTAACTCAAGACGTATGTCTAACCGAGGTAATGTAGATCGTTATTCAATTGTATAGTTGTGTAGTTTCAATATTTAGTTACTAATATTCAACACACTTGTATTTTTTTGATAGGTTTTCCCAAAAAGTAGTGATCCCTTCTCGCAACAGGAGCTCGATGAAACTCGCGACCGATAGGCTCGCTATTTCATCAGAAACATGCTGACGAACTAAGAGGTTCTCCTGCCAATTGTATTTTTTGTAATTTAGTTAACAAGTGCACTTGTATTACAAACCTACACTTTTTGCCTTAATATAATCACCTTAATTTTAGAATGAATTAATTGCAAGTGTGTTGAATGTCAATTGTGTATGCTTTGTATGTTTGTGCATGTATGGTTGTATGTTTGTGTTTGTGTTTGTGCATGTATGCTTGTTTCTTTGTGCTTCTATGAAATTGTGGATGTATATGGATGTATGTGGATGAAATTGTGAGTATTTGTGAACAAATTTATAGGTGAACGAGTTTGGTGCAGTTGTATGTACACTAATTTCGTCGGATGCTATTTTTTTTTGTCCAGGTTTAGGAATAGACGACGGTCGTTTCTATAAGCCGACGTCTATTCCTCTGAAGAAAGGAATAGACGTCGGCTTTATATTGAATCCGACGTGTATCCCTATGGTATAGGCGTCGTATGTTCATTAACCGACGTGTATTCGTTAATGTATAGCCGTCGTATGTCATCTAACCGACGTCTAGCCCTAAAGTATAGGCGTCGTATGCTAGTTAACCGACGTCTATACATTAAAGAATACACGTCGGCGTCTAATTATAGCCGACGTATATACGTGAGGTATAGACGTCGGCTATACTATGGCCGACGTCTATGTATAGACGACGCACACCTAGACGTCGGATAGGGGTGTGCTTATATCCGACGTGTATAGCCCCGTACATCCGACGTATATTCCTTTTTCTGTAGTAGTGTACATGTTGTGTTACCAAACATCAGATCTCCGCCTTATTGGCTATAGTGATGCCGATTGGGCTGGAGACATTGATGAAAGGAAGTCTAACTTCGGTTATGCTTTCTTGCTGGTTAATGGGGCCATCTCATGGTCCAGCAAGAAGCAAACCTGTATAGCCTTGTCGACTATGGAAGCAGAGTATGTTGCATGCTCTGCAGCAGTACAGGAGGCAGTTTGGCTGAGGAGGTTCTTACAACATACTGGGCTAGTAGAGACATCTGATGAGCCTGTTGTTGTCTATTGTGACAGCATGGCTGCCCTTTGTTATGTGAAAGACCCCAAATATCATTGAAAGACCAAACATATACAGGTTAGGTATCATTTTGTGAAGGACTTCATAGCGAGAAAGGAAGTTGTGTTAAGACATGCATCTACTAGTCTTATGGTAGCTGACCCTCTTACCAAGGCTATAGCTAAGGACTCGTTTGAGTCTCATGTGAAGTCCTTAGGCTTACGCAGACTTTGATGTATTGACATGTCTGACTTCCTTTTATGAGTGATTGTTTTTTTCCGACTATATCTGTTTGGTTGATGTAGTTGTTCTAGCATAAAATATTATTCTGTCAATAGGCTGATGAATGCTCACTCACACGAGCATTCACCTCTGGCGCTTTTGATAGCGAGCAGAGATGAGACTGATCATGAAGAGATCTTGCATGATAGATCCAGAGCAGTTCATGATAGGACAGTCACCTTGATTAGGAATCAAGATGAGATCCTCTATGTTGGTGGGGATTGACATGAATGTTCCCACGATTCATGTGACCTATAGAAGACAAGTGCGAACATCACATGTGGCGCCAGGTGGCACCTGTATGGTGTTAAGGCGACAATGATGAAGCTCGGGTCAGGCGCAGAGGGGGTGCGACTGGACTAAGACTTGTATGGTGTTGAGAGACAGACATACTGTTGTGTACAGTATGATCCAGCATAACATGTTTGTCATACAACATATGCTGAGCGACCATTGGGAAGTGAAAGGATGGATCCCTGCTCCTTCACTGTGTGAGTCCAAGACTTGATTGTCATTAGTTACCCTCAGTGACCTTCGACGACACCATGAAGCAGAGGGTTGATGTGGCTACTTTGGGATGTTATCTATGACCATGAGAGTTTCGGTCTAAAGAGGCATCTTCGGGAAAGGAGTCAACTCTGAGTGTAATGGTGGTCTGGGGCGAAGGGAAAGGTTTGACTCGACTGCACTAAAAGTATTTGCTGGGCCCAACTGTATTGGATACAGTAGCAAGTACCTTGAGGACAAGAACGTAGTCTCTCCGAGGGATCGAGATACCGTTCATGTCAAGTGAGTTTTTGAATAAACCTGGGAAACAGTGATGTGCATTTGACTGCTTAATTATTATTTTTGTGGGGATCTTGTCATTCTGGCCTTCTAGCAAGGTTTCTAGTTTGAGACTCCTAATTGCAGGTGCATCACCGGTCGCACGACCCATTTGTCCGTATGATCGGAAGAGTGCATGTGTCGGGGATACAGATGATCTTGTATCTGGGGTACATGATCAGAGACTGCGTGTTGTGGATGCGTTCTTGGAGAGAGGAATAGTTGTATATATCAGGGATGTATACATGTGTGTCGGGGACACAAAGAGAGGTGATACATTGCCATTGTGTGATTGTATGTATCAGGGATATATGCATATGTGTCAGGGACACAAAAGCAGATGACATGTTGTTATCGTGCTATTGTGCAAGTGGGAGATATTGGATTAATAAAGGATTAATAAGATATTTACCCAAAGCACTGACACATGGCGCGTCCCCATTGGACTACACATTTAGAGTTTAGGGTGGGGCCATCTATATAAGGAGGGGAGCCTCCCATTGGATGGATGTTCATGTGTGCAAACCCTAGCTCCACCAAACCCTAGCCGCCACCTCTCCCTCTCTCTCCCATTCGTCCCTCCACCTCCACCAAGTCAATCCGTGGACTCTTGGGTTGTGGACTCATGCTTCTTCTCCAAGAGAGTAGAAGACCGACCGGTGCTCCAGAGGATTCCGTGAGGTGATCGCCGATCCATTCCGCTGCCACAGGTTCTCTCCAAGAAGGTACTCCTGAACCTGTAGATCATTATAAACTAACAAGCCGGCCCCTCCAGCCAACATCCCCTCTCATAAAACTCATCAAGGGATAGGATCCTACCTGATTTTCCGGAATATGACCTATGCTTGCCGGAAAACAGCCACCAAAAACCTCCTCCAAGCTTCACATAAGGGTGCCCACTAGATGCTTCTTCAAAGTCTGCCGGAGATCAGCCAATAGCTCGCCGGGGATGGAGGTGGTGGTGGCCTGAGGTTGTGGCGTGGAGAAGGGTAAGGGAAAGGGTGTGGGGACGGCTGGGGTATGGGTTGTGTTTGTGTTTGAAGGAAACAAACACAAAAGGCAAAGGTTTAATGCAATAAAGGCCAAAATAAAACATACCATATGGCTAGGAATTCAAATGTTTGCAAATCTCAAGAGATCCCCTCTTGATGACATGGCAGCCACATCACCCAGCCTTCACACCTCAGCCCTAAAATCCCCCCAACGCCCAAGCCAAACCACACACAAGAATTGCACCCGATCGACCCGATTAAGTCAACTGATTGCAAAACTGCCCGACGGGTCGCACCCGCCCACGAGTCACATTAACTATCCCAAAAAGGAAAGTTTTCCCCGAAAGGAAGCTTTTGTAAAACAAAGCATAAAATCACACAACTAACATCATTCATCAAGAAAACACAAACTCTGGCATAAGGATGAATAAGACTTAATAAGTTACCGGAGACCGGGTCTTACAACCTATACACCTTAAAGAAAATTTCGTCCTCGAAATTTTCTATCTTTAACTCTCAACCAAAAAGATTGGGATACAATTTCCTCACATCATCCTCACACTCAAACAACGGCAACAAAAGCCATAAGATGATGAAATACAGGTGCCATAACAGCCAAAGATTCTGAGGACAAATCTTGAACCAATCACAAGAATCTAACAACTAATAATAAGAGAAAATATGACTTGTGGATAGCAATTTAACCATGAAGATCACCTAAAAATCCAGAAAGTAATTATACATGATCATAATATATATTGGCAGTAAACTAACTAGAAGGGTCACATCAAATCCAACAAGTAATAATGTATGAACCCATGATACTTCGACAATCATAAAATTTCAACCAACTAATATGTACATACATATGCGACATCTTAGCCGCCACTAAATGTACATAACATATGGTATTTAACAGCAAGCTAATCATGAGATCATATAGTATTTAACAGCAAGCTAATCATGAGATCATATAGTGCCCATAACTAAAATATACATAACATACCTGTAATGTATCAAGACAACAATTTAATGAAGAAGGAATAACATGCTCTCTATAGATAAACATACGTGCACATGATGTATTTAGGAAGCAAATAAATCATGGAATGGAAACAAGCTCTCATTGGATATATATCTACATGAACATGACGTGTATAGAAAGAAATAAAACATGTAATAATACTAGATCTCGGAAGATCATACACATGCACAAGATGCATCCAGTCAACAATTAAATCATGAAATCGTAGTCATATCATCACAACATGAACTTACTTGCATGCACCTACATCATCATACCCATAATAGTAGCAGCAAAAATTATAAAAAATTTGGTAAAGCACATGCTATGGTAATCATGGATCATGGAAAACGAACATGCAACCAGCATGAGCTATGGGTCATGATGAGATGATTATACAACATTTACTTCGATCTATAGTAACACATTCATGGATTTTGAATTTATTCAAGCACGAATCTAAGTATAATTAGGAGATATATGTGACTATAATGTGGCTGATTTTAGGCCTCATCATGCAAGACATCGAGGCTGTAAACTCAACTTCTAGTCAAATATAAGCACCTAGCACCTGAAATTTGCATTACTTGCACTAAATATTAAACATTCTAAATTGAAACTATATGAATAATATCAGATCCCATGATGAAATAATGATAATACAAGTGATAGGCATGCATGCATGAAGGGATGGCAAGTTACTTCTGATTTCAACATTTCAGGGTATAGCATCATCCACATATTAGAATCAAAACTATTCGGTTAGCCTTTTCATGTAGTGCAATTTCTTATTTCCCACAACTATCTCATGCGTACCAGTATATCTTCATAACAGCAATCTAACATGAAATGAGTAATAGAATGTGTACAACAGTAAAAGGTATCGTAGTAAAATACTACAAGCATTCGATAGCACGAGTCATAAATTCCGGAACATAAATGTGTTTGAATCTTGCAACTCTGGTCATAATCAGAGAATTAAATGGACATGAAACAATATATTTATCAGTAATACTACATGGTGAAACATGCATATGAGACCAGGAGTCTACATATATCCAAAAATAATATGCATGCATGCATTCGGATTAACACATTACAATAAGTCATGGAATGAGTTGCATACAACATGGACGAGTACATAATTTATTTCTAAAAGAAAGCATAATGACAACATCAGAGAAGGTAGACAAAATCAGATCATCAGTGGGTTATGGTCACCACTGGAAGGAATCAACTCAAACAACAAGTCACCACAACAACACATATAATCCACCGATTGCACACAACATAATTTCAGAACGTACATGCATTAGAAGCTTGTGATTCAGAACGTGGTCCGAGATTATATGAAGAGGAATTAATTTATGAAGATATCAGTAATCTAACATGGAAAGCATACATCTGGAAGTTAAGAGTCTGAGCATATTCATAATCGATATAAATCTACATGCCTAAGGATCGGTGCAAAACTAGGCGTCATAGGATAAGTAGCATGACTCAAATACGAATTCTGATATAGTTTCATGTAAGAGCATACAAGTAATATTAGAGAAGGTTTATGGAAATCAGAACATACCCATAACTAAACATTGTTGGGATAAAATCAGACTAAAGAAACTCATAGAAACATTTGAGTCGTTACATGCATCTATAACGATTGCATCAATGTTTAAATTAAACTACATAACTTATGCTCAGATGATGTAAAGAGTATATCTTAGAGAAATTACAAATCGGAGCATATATATTGATTAGTCATGACTGGGATAAAATCACACATTTAATTCCACTTAACATTCCAATCGATAAATGCAACATTCCTTGAACATAAAATCAGATCGCCATAGGAACTAGATTTGAAATCAATAACATGTCATGACGCCTGATCCAAATCAAAAAATAACACAAGATTATGACATCTAACATCAGTAAGCATATCATGCGAGAAAATCTGGACTTGATCACAATATCATGCATGAACATAACATCCAAAAGGTCACAAGATTCAACACCACAAGGTAATTAACACACCACCCAACATGCAAGCAAACCCCTCCCCAACTAGCGCTCCACGATCCAGCCCATTTCCTCTGGTTTCTTGTTTAAACGTTTTATTAATTACCACAAGTGCATGGTCGTGATGAAGCGGTGGCAAGTACGGGTCGATCCGCAGGGAGGTGAGTAGCCTCTGGTTTGTTAGAAATCAAGTGGCAAATTAAGGAAGAAAATATGTGATAATGCTTAAGCTAACTACACTAAACTAGTAAGTAAGAAATACGAAAGAAAGCAACGAAAGATAGAGAATCAAGAAGAGAAACCCCTAAGGGGTGGAGTGTGTGCACATATGAAGTGAAATAAGTGATGAATGATGCATGCAAGCATGTAAGTGTGTGTGTCGTGTGTGTGTCTTCATGCATAGGAAGTGTCTAAAGATGTGGCAAAACCTATCAATCCATTCACACAATGTATCAGCAATTACTACTTGATTGACATAAGATTAGGCTCAGCATGAGAAGCGTCTAAAGATATGGCAAGACTCATCAAAAACCATAACTCATGTGAAGAACAAAGGTAAGCATGGGAGGTGTCTAAGTGTTATGGCAAAACCGATCAAAACAAAGTTTCTTCAATCAATCAAGCAAGTAAACACAAATACAAACACATAACTAACATGTAACATATCCAACAGGAAATTTCAGTCAATAAACAAGAGAAAACTAAGCATGGGAAGTGTCAAAATCTTATGACAAAACCCATCAAAATTCCCCAACATGTACATGATAAAAATACCCCCAATGAACATACAAAACATGCAAGTCTACACAATAAAAAATTCAAACATCCAAACTTCACAATATTTACGAACATCATCTCCACCCCCCATAGGGGATGGTTCTACTCACTACATATTATTCTAGCAATTAAACTGAAGAAGAAATGAGATATTCTAACTAATTTAGCCTAAGATCAAAGAAACAAGACTAAGTTAAGCATGCATAAAAAAAGAGACAACATGAGAACAAAACAATGAAAAATTATTTTATTAAATGACTCACATTACTAGGGAGCACTCGGGACGGGATCCTGCTTTCCTTCATTTTGAGGTGGTTGTGATTACATGTGTATATTTATGTTTATGAGCTTTTGATGTAATCCATTCTTTTGTAAAACTCGATCACATATATATATTATATGTTGGTGCACCGGTGTGCGTTTGTATTTCCGTAATGTCCTCGTTTGATCGTATGTTGTAAATTTTAAATTTTCCGTTGTGTATGAGGACGTTACAACTTGGTATCAGAGCGGTCAGTTTCGGTGTCTTCGTCCAAAGGAACCACACTTAGAGTTGTGTCGAGCATGCATGCATTGTTCTGATTCTTGTTTTGTGTCTCCTGTGTAGATGGCTCCGAGACGCGTGAGACCTCCTCCCCGAGACCGTAGCCCAGTGATGAGGTGGGTGAGGGGAGCAGGGGTGAGGAGTGGAGGATGCTCCAGGGCATGTTGGGCAGGCTGGGCGAGATTCTAGAGCGCCAATCTGCCCAGGGCGAGCAGGGAGGATCAGGTGCAGTACTTGATCAATTCATGCGTCAGCATCCCCCATCCTTCGATGGTTGTGGCGACTCTGAGTCCGCAGAGGACTGGGTCTTTAAGATCGAGAAGATTTTTCGGGCGATTGGGTGTCCTCCTGAGACGAAGGTGGATCTGGCCACCTACGTGTTGGACGGCAGCGCAGCCAACTGGTGGAGGTCCACTTCTGTTGTGGTTTTCGAGGACAGTGAGGAGTTGGGGTGGGAGGATTTCCTGGTGGAATTCAACCAGCAGTATTTTCCACAGCACGCCCATGACAGGAAGAGAGAAGAGTTCCTAGCTTTAGAGCAGAGGGACATGACTCTGGCTGCCTACATCGGCAAATGCCATGCATTAGAGCGATATTGTCCAGAGATCTACGTGACCCAGGAGCAGAGGGCTCGGAGGTTTGTTCGCGGTCTGAGGCCGCAGTTTAGGAGCCGTGTTACCACGAGCATGCCACAGACGTTAGCAGACGCTGTGAAGTTTCCGACCATTATGGATCAGGATAGGCAGGACATCGAGGAGGCTAGGAGGTGGCAGGTGAAGACCGGAGTACGTCCGGGGAGTTAGTTGTCAGGGAATCCAGGCAAGAGGCCCCGGGTTGATGGAGGTGGACCACCGCAGGCTGGGCAGTGCAGGCAGTGTGGTGGAGTTCATCCGGGACGCGGTTGCGGGCCCCGTTCTTGCGCGTGTCATGGTTATGGCCAGCTGGGTCACTTTATTGGTTCTTGCCCGAGTAGACTGGGTGGGCCTATTGTTCGACCGGGATCATCCATAGCTGGTGGAGCTGGACCGAGTCTCCTTGCAACACCACCCCAGAAGGGGAAGGGAGCAGGTCGAGTGTTCACTATCCAGGCGGAGTAGGCTAGAGATTCGAACACGGTGGTGTAAGGTACGCTACTTGTTGCAGATTTGGTAGCTAGGGTGTTGTTCGACTATGGGGCCACACACTCGTTTATCTCTGAGCAATTTGCGAGCATGTTGGACCGTACCCCTGCGATGTTGACTGCCACGTTGGAAGTCAGCACACCCCTGGTTTGGTGGGCATTGTGGGGAGATTTCTTCCCGGCGACACGATTTCTTCGGGAGACCAGGAATTTCCGGCTGACCTGGTCTTGCTACCGATGGTGGACTTTGATGTTATACTTGGGATGGATTGGTTGTCCCAGTATGACGTTCGAGTCTTATGCCATGATAAGAAGATTTTGATTCCGAGGTGAGGTTTGCCTGATCTTCTGATCAGAGGATTGAAGGATCGCGGTAGTCGGTTGATTGTTTCTTCAGTTAGAGCTCGGAAGTTGATTCAGCAAGGTTGCAGGGCCTTTGTAGCCACTTTGGTAGTTACAGATCCGGAGCTGAGGAGGCTGGAGGACATCAAGATTGTTCAGGATTTTCCCGAGGTGTTTGTTGATGATGTCTCCGGTCTACCACCCCACAGAGAGATATAGTTCGGCATTGATCTGGTAGCTGGGACTACACCGCAGTCGAAGGCTCCGTACAAGATGGCGCCTGCAGAGTTGGCGGAGCTGAAGAAGCAGTTGCAGGATCTGATGGATACTGGGTTTATCCGACCTAGTGTCTCACCGTGGGGTGCGCCGATATTATTTGTGAAGAAGAAGGACGACTCGTTGCGGATGTGTATAGACTACCGGATGCTGAATAAGGTTACCGTGAGGAATCAGTATCCTTTGCCCAGGATCGAGGACCTGTGTGACAAGTTGCAGTCAGCAAAGGTGTTCTCGAAGATTAATCTGCGATCCGGGTACCATCAGTTGAGGATCAAAGAGGCAGATGTTCAGAAGACAGCTTTTCAGACGAGGTACGGGCACTTTAAGTTTCCAGTGATGCCGTTCGGGTTGACGAACGTGCCTGCAACTTTTATGGATCTGATGAATAGGACATTCAGTCAGTATCTCGACCGTTTCGTGATTGTCTTCGTCGACGATATCTTAGTCTATTCACCAGATATGGATCAGCACCGGGGGAATCTGAGGATTGTACTTGGCATTCTGAGAGATCAGCAGCTGTATGCCAGTTTTCGAAGTGCGAGTTATGGGTTCGTAGTGTATCATTTTTGGGGCATATAGTGTCGGGAGCTGGGATATCAGTGGATCCAGTGAAGGTTGAGACAGTGACGTAGTGGAGAGCCCCGACGAGCGTGACTGAGATTAGGAGTTTTGTTGGATTGGCGGGTTATTACCGTCGGTTCATCAAAGACTTCTCAAGACTTGCTTCACCCCTGACAGCGCTGACGAAGAAAGGAGTGAAGTTTGTTTCGTCCCAGAAATGCGAGGACAGTTTTCAGGAACTAAAGAGTCGGTTGACGACTGCTCCAGTTCTGACTCTTCCCAGTGGTAGCGGAGGTTATGTGATTTACACCGACACCACAGGTGTTGGTTTGGGATGTGTATTGATGCAACACGGGCAGGTAGTGGCGTATGCTTCGAGGCAGTTGAAGGTGCATGAGAAGAATTACCCCACTCACGATTTAGAGTTGGCAGCCGTGGTTCACGCTCTGAAGATCTGGCGTCACTATTTGTACGGAGAGCGGTTTGAAGTATTCACTGACCATCAGAGTCTGAAGTACCTATTTTCACAGAAGGAGCTGAATATGAGGAAGCGCAAATGGCTTGAGTTGATTAAGGATTTTCATTTCACCATCTCCTATCATCCGGGGAAGGCGAATTCAGTTGCAGACGCGCTGAGCAGGAAAGTGGAGGTATCAGCTGCGAGTTTGTGTATTCAGGAGTGGAGGATGCTCGAGACATTGTCAGAGTGGAGGTCGTTCATGGAAAGCTCGGAGGGAGCAGTGATTGCGGGTCTTCGAGTGGAGCCGTAGACCGTTAGTCGAGTTGTTCAGGCTCAGCAGAGTGATGAGGATTTGACTAGTCTGCTACAGTCAGCTGCCAGGGGTGGATCAGACTTCACTGTTGCAGTGGATGGAGGCCTGAGGTTCAGGAGTCGGATCTCGTGCAGAGGGTCGATGGGTTGAGAGATGACATCATGGAGGAGTCACACCGAGCCAGATATTCCATTCACCCGGGGAGTACGAAGATGTATAAAGATCTGCAGAGGAACTTCTGGTGGAGAGGGATGAAGCGTGATGTGGCTGATTTTGTGACTAGATGCTTGGTTTACCCGAGGGTGAAGATCGAGCACCAGAGACCAGCGGGACTGATGCAGAGTATAGAGCTACCTGAGTGGAAATGGGAACATGTGACGATGGATTTTGTCACCGGCTTGCCGAAGACGAAGAGCTCTCATGACGCGATTTGGGTTATAGTCGATCGACTGACCAAATCGGCACATTTTCTGGCTATCCGGATTACACTACCTTTGGAGGGTCTGGCGAGGTTGTACATTGAGGAGATCGTAATACTGCATGGGGTGCCAATGGGCATCATTTCAGATCGAGATCCGAGGTTCACTTCCAGATTCTGGGGGAGTTTGCAGCAGGCTCCGGGGACTCGTCTGAAGTTCAGTACAACATTTCATCCGCAGACCGACGGTCAGTCCGAGAGGACTATTCAGACGTTAGAGGACATGCTGAGAGCGTGCACTCTGGATTGGGCAAGGCACTGGGATGAGCACCTGTCGTTCATTGAGTTCGCCTACAACAACAGCTACCATGCGAGTATTAGGATGGCACCGTACGAGGCTTTGTACGGGAGACCCTGCAGATCACCGGTATGCGGGAGTGAGGTAGGCGAGAGACAGCTAGTCGGGCCTGAGATTGTACAGATGTATGCTGAGAAGGTTGATGTGATCAGGCAGAGGCTAGCGACAGCTCAGAGCAGGCAGAAGAGCTACGCTAATCGGCGTAGGCGTGTGCTGATTTTTGAGGTTGGCGACCATGTCTTTCTGATGATCTCACCGTCGCGTGGGGTGATGAGATTCGGGAAGAAGGGGAAGCTCAGTCCGAGGTACATTGGGCCATTCGAGATCTTAGAACGAGTTAGAGAGGTCGCCTAACGGATTGCGTTGCCGCCACAGTTTTCTGGTCTTCATAACGTCTTCCACGTTTCGATGCTGAGGAAGTACGTATCAGATCCTTCTCATGTGATTCAGATTGAGGTTCCAGAGATCCAGCAGGATTTGTCTCTTGAGGAAACACCGGTAGAGATTGTGGATCAGATGGAGCACCAGCTCAGGAGGAGGACCATTCCGATGGTCAATGTCAGGTGGCAGCATCACTCTGAGCGAGAGGCTACTTGGGAAGTTGAGGAAGAAGTCTGGAAGTTGTATGCGTGGCTGTTTGGTAAGCGCTGGATTTAATTTCGTGGGCAAAATTCTTTTAAGGAGGGTGGATTGTTATATCCTAACTCCTTGATTTTTGGTTAATTATGTTTAGGAGAGGATTAGTGATGTTTGAGATGGACGGCTCAGATCGAGTGTGGGAAAAGTATATAAGGATGGTTTTATCTCTCTTTTCCTCACTCTTTCACATATTTCTCACTCACTCTCTCTCTCTCTCTAGACTCGTTCTCTCCGCAGCAAGTGAAGGACAAGTGTCGTGGGGTGAGCGACGAACGCGCGGTTCGTAGTTGGAGTCGCCGGAGGTGCGAGGATCGCCGTTGCGAGAGGTTTTGCGAGGTAGCACTCGTCGTTGTTTCTTCTAAGGCTTCTTCAAGCCTTAAAGGTATGTCAAACTTGCTTTCAAGCTCACCTATTATTAGTGTGGGGGTGGGAGCGGTCGACGGTAGGCCGAGAGGCTCGTCGGACCTGCACAACAGTTTTTGATCTGTAAACGGTCGACCGGTGTTTTAGTTTGGTCGACCGGTTATAGTGTACTTTTGGGTGAAATCCTCGCACCGGTCGAACGGTACCTTAATGGTGGTCGACCGGTTATGCATTTCGAGAGAGAGATTTGGGCTCTGATTGTTTTCGGTCGACCGGGACCCCTTTTCCGATCGACCGAAAGTACTGTTGTATGTCGGTTGGGGCGTTGACCATCTAAACGGTCGACCGCCTGTTTGACTCGTTCAACCGATGACTTAAGTGAACTTATTGGCCGGTCGACCAGAAATGCGATTTCGGTCGACCGTGAAGTGTGGACTGTTGGTGAATCTTACTGGTGGTTTTCGGTCGACCGATAGGGTTCGGTTGTTCGACCGTTTGATTGTGTATTGCGAAAATGCTTTCTTACTGGTGCTTTTCGGTCGACCGGGACCCTTTGCCGGTTGACCGTTTGGCGGGTTTTTCAGTTGGACCACTTCTCTGGGTGAGGATCGGTCGACCGGAAGACAGATTTTGTTCGACCGTTTTACACAGTTTTGGTGTGTGTTACTATTGATTGGCTAGAAGGCGACGGGTTCACCGGCCCTTTTGGGGCGACGGACGGACAGGCCAGCCCAATAGCGATTAGTAGTGACACGTGGAGGGGAGTTGTGATAACTGTCATCGTGGCTCGGGCAATTGAGGAAAAGTCGTGGCTCCGGCGAATGATGCAAAACCGTGGCTCCGGTAACACTGAGGCAAGACGGGGGTTGTTTGGCCGTGTTTTGGACCGGCGGTGCCTTGTGTGCACGAGTGTTGGTGGGGTTGGGGTGAGAGAACCCTTGAGACATGTGTTGTTGGCTATGGCCGGGAGAGAGGTCCCGGGAACTTAGCGGTCGTATTGGTGGGGATTTTTATGGTGCATTGCATGTTTCTTTTCTGTTCATATATGTGTTAGGGTTTGGCATACGAGGTTTCCTCTTGGAAACTCAGGCATTTATTGTCTGCTTTCAGGCCGAGAGTGACGTTAGGCGGGTGGTGACAGCGGAGGGAGCACTCAGGACGGGATCCTGCTTTCCTTCATTTTGAGGTGGTTGTGATTACATGGGTATATTTATGTTTATGAGCTTTTGATGTAATCACATTCTTTTGTAAAACTAGATCACATATATATATTATATGTTGGTGCACCGGTGTGCGTTTGTATTTCCGTAATGTCCTCGTTTGATCGTATGTTGTAAATTTTAAATTTTCCGTTGTGTTTGAGGACGTTACAAGGTGTGTCCCCCCCACTAATAGTCTCAACTAAATCATCCAACAAACACTCCCTTTGTATATTCATGTTTGATGCCAGCTCACATTGTTGCATTGCAAAGGCAAGCAATGAGTTTTCGCTGGGCCCACAAATATTCTCAACGTGTTGCATTGGTTTTTGGGGGTGTTTGTTGATTTTACGATGCGTTCTCTAATTAGCGAATGAGGTTGAGATTTAAAGGTTGGTCTATGGGCTCCTATTGCCTCCCAGAGTTGAACACTTGAAACTCAACACTCATGTTACCAAATGAGAGCTTCGTGAGACCTTTTTTTACAATTAATTAATGCATTAGAGGTTGCCAGAAATGGTCTACCCAAACTGAAAGGTATTTGAGAGTGGGTGTTCGCACCAGGGTTGGTATCGAGGATGACAAAATCTACTGGAAATATAAAATCTCCAACCATATAAGCACGTCCTCAATAATCCCCTTTGGTATACGAATGGATCTATCTGCCAATTGGAGGGTGATCTTAGTTGGTTTCAATTCTCCTAAGTTCAACTGTTGATAAACAGAAAATGGGAGGAGGTTGACCATTGATCCTAAATCTAGCAATACATTACTCATGATAGTGTCCCATATCGTACACTTAATAGTCGGACACCCAGGGTACTTGTACTTTGTGTATGTGGGATTGGACAAAAGTGAGCTTACACTTGCAGCTAAGAATGCTTTCTGAGGAACATTGGTCTTTCTCTTGGTTGTGCAGAGATTTTTCAACAGTTTGGCATATTGAGGTATTTGTTGGATGACATCCAACAAGGGGATGTTAACCTTCACTTGCTTAAACACCTCTAATATCTTATCCATTGTGTTACTCTGCTTTTTGGTTAAACTACTAGGATAGGGAGCTGTTGGCAGGTAGGTTTTCTGTGGTGCCTGAGAAGGAGGCGTTGGTGTATTACCGTCACCCTCACCCTCTTCTTCACCACCATTCCCACTGAAGGGCTGCAAAGATGGTGGTGGTGGCAAGGAAATGTGATTTTCAACGTGCTTTCCATTCCTTAAGGGTACAATGGCATTGACATGGTGAACAGATTCCTCCACATGGTTCACTTGCCACCCCCGAGGTACCACATTCTCATTTTGCATGTGTTGTTGCTGGTACATGTAGGGGTTAGCCTCAGGCTGGCAAGGCAGAGTCCCTCCCTCTTTCATGTATAGACTGAGCCAATTGGCCAATCTGAAGTTCTAGAAATTTGAGGGTCTGCTGCTTTGAAGTGAGAACTTGACTTGTGGTTGACATAAAAAATATCATTGACTTTTCAAGTCCATGAGTCAAGGTATCAAACGAATTGAATCGGGTTTCCATATTGGTGGAATTTGGGAAACCCGATTGATTGGTGATTTGAGCTTGGGGTGGCTGATAAGATTGTGCATGCATGGGAGGTTGGTGTGGTTGGTTAGGTGGTCGATATAAGTTTGAAGGACCACCCGGGGCATTATTTTGGTTCCATGAAAAATAGAGTGGTTCCTCCATCCAGGGTTATATGATGATGAGTATGGGTCATTCCTAGCTCTATCATAGATGACAGTGACATGTTCCATCTCAAGAGGAATGGACGCACATTCGCCTCCTACATGACCTATCCTACCACATGAATGACAGGGAACTGGACCAGATGTAGACACATGATGTGCACCTTGTTAGTTTTGGAGCTCAATTGAATCCATACCGCGCATTAAGGCTGCCATGCGTGCCTCGGTGGTCGTAGTGCTATCGACAGCAAATGCGACACCCAATCTAGTCGAGTGTGCATTTGCGATCCTCGCTCTGATGCTAGATGGTGCTGGTGGTTCCCTCACACTCTCCCACTGCATGGTTTTCTCAGCGAGGTGTTCTAGGAAAGGCCATACCTCTCTTTTATCTTTTCCTAAGATCTCTCCTTGACACATGGACTCAAAGAGCATTCGGGACGGGATGTGAAGACCCTTGTAGACAATCTGACAAAGGTGCCACAACTCGATGCAATGGTGAGGGCATGAGGATAGTAGCTCCTTGAACCTCTCTAAATATGCATGAAATATTTCGGTCTCAAGTTGATATAATGAATTGATTTCGTTTCTCAATTTTTGAGTCCGATGATTTGGAAAGTACTTCTTGAGGAATGTTGATTGAAATCCATCCCAAGTCCTAAAGGCATTCGCATGGTTGCTTTACAACCACTTCTTGGCATCATCCTTTAGTGCAAACGGGACAAGCCTAAAATGGATGGAGTCTGTGCTAAGTTGTTGCAGCTTGAACATAGCACATACCTCCTCAAATACCCTGACAAAGATATAGGGGTCACCCTTCCCAGTGAAGTGAGGGATCATGGATATAAACTGAGGTTAACCTCAAAGTGGTTCACATTCGCCTCTGGCTATAAAACACATAAGGGAAGAGCTGTAAGGCTCGGGTAGCATCGATCACGAAGAGGTATGGGAGAGAGAACAGGGGGGACAGGTGGGTCCAGCAACTGCTCCTCCTCGCGGTAATGAGCAGCCATTGAACCCAGACTGTGTTCGACATGAGAAGATGAAGGCGTCGAGAAATTGATTACCGAGGCAGGATTGATGACACTCCTCGTCAAACAACCACTCTTGTCATGTGCCCACATAAGCATGCACAAAGGGGCACACACACAAACCAATTTTTTTTAACAACTAAAATAGAATGTGCGTAGAGAAGAAGACGGGAGGACACATAAGAGAGGGAATGACTCAGGGGTGAAGGGAAGATGTCTTTATGCTATAGCGGGTGGGTACAGGTAGAAGCACACAAGCAAACAAGGCTTAGACAACCTAAGGTCGCTATAGGTCCTTACAGCTAGACGACACCTAACTGTGAGGTGACACGGCCTCAACACGCCTCACTTCCCACGACGAGGACCACAAAGCCCAGCAAGTGAGTCAAGATCCGGAGATCTCGTCTCTCCTTCTATCGACAGAGTGGGCAACGCCGATCAGGCCATGACGGTCGTGACCACATCATTCTCCTAATGCGCCCGAGATCCTTAGGGCCAATGTCTACTTGATTTTAAAATTAGACTCTTAATTAGTGTGGTTCTTGGGGCAAAGGAAAGGGTGATGAAACCCCACACCTCATCTTATATGGGACAGCCCCTCCTTAGTAGTGTTTTGGAGTCTTAATCTAGCAATCAACTCTCCAAACAAACGCTCAACTCACACTTGTTGCAATGCAATTTCAACTAACTGATGCATGTTCATACGAAATGCATGAATGAGTGAAGGAAATGCGCACCTCCTGCCATCACTCTGCAACTGAAAGTAAAGCTAAAATAAAAGGCAATCTACGTGCCTAAGTCAAGTACATGATGCATGACCTAAACAAGAAAGAATGCCTAATCTTTTATTTTGGGTTTTAGGGTCCAAGTTGCTTAAAGGGAGATTGATTATTGATCTGGGGACAAACTAAAAGTCATAACATGCCAAAAATTAATCCCCAGACCTCTATCAGATAAAGAAACAAGTCACAGAAAGAAGAAGTACAGAGGTGCTTACTAGACCGCCAGTTTGCGGTCTTAGGCCGCTTATTGGCGATCCAACAAGCTCAAATGGCCTTCAATCTTCTCCTGCTGCCTCCCCTTGCGTCTCCAAGTCTCCTGAAATAAAGAAACACTACAAACAAAAAATTAATTCCACCCGAATCGTCCAAACCAGAGTCTGGACTGGCACCTCCCCGGCAACGGCGCCAAAAACTTGTTTAAACGTTTTATAAATGGCCGAAAGTGCACGGCCGCGATGAGTAGCCTGTGGTTTGTCAGAAATCAAGTGGCGAATAAAGGGTGAAAAGATGTGATTATGCTAAAGCTAACTACACTAAACTAGTAAGTAAGAAATATGAAAGAAAGCAACGAAAGATAGAGAATCAAGAAGAGAAACCCCTAAGGGGTGGAGTGTGTGCGCATATGACGTGAAATAAGTGATGAATCATGCATGCAAGCATGTATGTGTGTCGTGTGTGTGTCTTCATGCATAGGAAGTGTCTAAAGATATGGCAAGACTCATCAAAAACCATAACTCATGTGAAAAACAGAGGTAAGCATGGGAGGTGTCTAAGGGTTATGGCAAAACCCATCAAAACAAAGTTTCTTCAATCAATCAAGCAAGTAAACATAAATACAAACACAAAACTAACATGTAGCATATTCAACAGGATATTTTAGTAAATAAACATGAGAAAACTAAGCATGGGAAGTGTCTAAATCTTATGGCAAAACCCATTAAAGTTCCCCAACATGTACATGATTAAAATACCCCCAATGAACAAAGAAAACATGCAAGTCTACAAAATCAAAAATTCAAACATCCAACCTCACAATATATTTGAACATCATCTCCACACCGCCAAAGGGGATGATTCTACTCACTACACATTATTCTAGCAATTAAACTAAAGAAGAAAGGAGACATTCTAACTAATTTAGCCTAAGATCAAAGAAACAAGACTAAGCTAAGCATGCATAAAAAAAGAGACAACATGAGAACAAAACAATGAAAAATTATTTTATTAAATGACTCACATTACTAGTAGCATTCTTCTCCACCTTGAGATTTTGCTCCAAGGCTTACTCCAAGTAGAGAGAATGCCACCAAGCAATGGGTGAATACAAAGGAGGAGGAGTTATATTTATAGCCAAAGAAAAAGGCAATAAGGGACAATCCCCCAATATGGGACTAAAACGCATACTATAAATGGACTAAATACAACCTAATTCAACACCTGACCGAATCACGTGTAATTTGAGACAAAATTGACCACCAATTGGCGGTCTAAATGGGCATGATCGGGTCGGATTTCGGGTGGCTTGATTTCTTGGTGTTTGATGAAACCGATTTGTTTGTCGATGGTTGCGCCTGGATTTAATTGCCAAAATACTCCTCATTAAGGTGTGGAGCTTCTTGATTTTCTCATTGATCCTTTTGGTTTTACATCTGGGGTCTTCTCTCTTTCACCTCAGTCCATTAGTCTTGCAACTTAGTCCTTTTCCTTGCTTTTGAGTCCTTTTTATGCATCTTCTCTTCAACCCTATTTATTCCTGAAACTCAAACACAAAACTCGTTACGTAGCATTTTTCATGCATCCATAGTTTACAAATTAATTATGAACCGCTGTCCATCCAATTTCCAATGGAAAGATGAATCGCAGTTTTTTCGGTTTTGTTGATTCTCTTACAAAATAATCGTTTATACTTAAAATGAAATTATTGCAAGTTAGACTTATGTCTAAATCATAATTCTAATAATTACATGTCATGTTTTAAACATTCAAAACATTTAAAACGAATTATTATAAAGAATTATTTCAACAAACATTTAAAGACCGAAAAAACCGGTAAAACGAATTGTTTAAATCCTAGATGGTAAACTAAATTTGTTTACAACCATAAATCATAAAAAAATTGAACCCTATGCTCTGATACCACTGTAGGATTTCATGTTTAATTATACATATATATTTTCGAAATTTTTATGTATAATAAGGATCAATTACAATTTTCTTTGATTTATTTCATGCATGCATCGGTTTGTTTTAACATCTAGTTTCAAAACTCTATTAAAACAAACAAGAGCTCCGAAATTCATACCTAGAAGTTCTCAAAAACTTCTTGAAGATTCGGAGACGTTGGGGATGCTTCTCGCCGCGCCGGATGCCCCCGAGTATTCACCAAACTCTAAACAAGATCGGAGAGAGGGAAGCTAGTCTCTCGATCTCCGATAGGGTTTAGAATCTAATTACTAACCCCTCTTTAATTCCCTTGAGAAGATGGTCTCTTAAGAACTAAAACTAAACTTAAGAATTAAGGGATTTTCGTGGAGAATTATGGAGAGAGAATTTTGCTCAAGAGAATAATGAATGAATTAAGGAGGTAATGAGATAACCTTGTATTTATAGGTTCTCTCCAAATTACCTATTCATGTGCAACCCCTTGCCCATGATCTCATGCAAAATTCCATCTAACCATCCATTATTTAATAATAAATAATATTAGCCATGAATTAAATCAATTATGGACCAATTCCATGCATGATTTAATTAATTATTAAATTAATTCTGCATAAAACCGTCTGGACCGGTCGACCGTTACGAAGGTCCGGTCGACCGCTCGACCCCAATTTCGGTCGACCGTGCAAGATTCGATCGACCATTCTTAACGTAGAATATTTCATCGCAATGTTCGGTCGACCGACCGATAGATTCGGTCGACCGTTCCGAACAGACGAAAATTCCCTGTTATCGGTCGAGACACGTCCGGTCGACCGTGCACCTTCGGTCGACCGTTATCCATTAACCGGTCGACCGTTTGCACAGTCTTGCAGACTTGTCAAATTTCGGTTTAACCCCTACAAAATTTGACATTTCGGTATTAGTAGTAAATTCACAACTTATGTAACATATTATCCTATGTAATGATCAATCATTACACCCCATAATATTTACATCACATATGAATTTAATTTAGATTCTAATTATGTTATTAATCACAACATAATTTTGATTTTGCTTGTTCACCCCATGTGTCATATTTTCTACATGAAACCCGACACATCCTATGAACTCAAAATCCCCATTTCCTGTTTCCCAGTTTTGTGGTGTGACCTATGGGAGGATCTAAACTAAG
Organism: Triglochin maritima; assembly: GCA_963682175.1. NCBI lineage: Eukaryota > Viridiplantae > Streptophyta > Magnoliopsida > Alismatales > Juncaginaceae > Triglochin > Triglochin maritima. Next base: position 18,916,298 of record OY821785.1, read on the forward strand.
TTGGCAGTGATATTAAGAGCTTAATATCACAAGCTATAAGCGGTATCTAGCTACACATTATAGCTCCCAATTAGTTAGATGTCTTAATTCCACTCGAACCAAAACCCGATCCACTTAGTGATGGAGTGCACCACTTGTGTCCGTCCCTTGCCTCATGATATTAAGAATACACACAAAGTAGTATTGTGTCATCTTTGTATTAGTATTCATTTCTTGATCTCTTTAGGCTAGTCATAAATATGTGACTTAACTCAAATCACATTGTGCACATTATAACTTTGCTTTATCAAGGGGCCCACTAATATCATCACTCAATTAAGAGGGGCAATGATAATCTTTTGACTAACTATCTTCTCTAACGAAAGTTATACTTAACCAACCAATGCCTTTATACTACACTGATCGATAGTTCAAGACACTGATCTAATTAAGTATTCCTTAAGTGATTAGATATAAGTCTCATATCAAAGGACCAAAGACACAGTAAAATATTAATGACACAGAAACACATTTCTATAATATTTTACTTATTAGGTCTATTCAGTATACAAAAGTAATATTTTCCTCTTTTGCATACCCGTGTTGTCACTCACTTGTAGAGCTACAATGATCTATGACCAACACGACAATCTTAACTCGGTAATTAATGTTCCATGTTAATTACCATGATTGCGAATATCTTTTGTTTTATGTAAACCAATATCTTTTAGAGCTCTACGGTTAAGGACCAAGAGCCTCTTCCTTAACACTTCTAAAAGACGAATAACATAAACAAGGAACAAAATGATTTCTCATTCAATTCATAATAATTGACATTTAAAAGTAAAACTTTTAGAACACATTCCCTTCAATCTCCCACTTGTTATTAAAGTTTTCTTTCTCATACATACTCAATGCATAAAACAATAATAACTAGGGTAAACCCCATTACATATCAATCATCAAGCCAATCTATATGGTTCCTCAATCCCATTGACTCGAAATGCATTTCGCCCTTGGCTTGGGATAAGGGTTTTGTGAATGGATCAGCTGTGTTGCTGTTGGTGTCCACCCATAACAGATTTATTTTGCCTTCGTCGATGAGGTCACGCGTCACGAAGTACTTACGATCCATGTACTTCACTTTGTGGTGTGATTTGGGATCCTTGATTTGCGAGATAGATGCACTATTGTCGCAAAATATCTCTATTGGTCCCTCGCTCGAGGGAACTACTCCAAGCTCTTCAAGGAACTTCTTAATCCACACTCCTTCCTTGCTCACTTCAGCGACAACCATCACTTCGGAAGCAGTGGATGAGTCGGCAGTAGTGCTTTGCTTCCAACTACGCCAACTCACAGCTCCACCATTCAGAAGGAAGACGTATCCTGATTGCGACCTTCTATCGTCTTGATCACTCATGAAACTCGCATCCGAGTAACCCTCAGAAATCAATTCCCTTTGTCCTCCATAAACAAGAATCTTATCCTTAGTCCGGTTAAGGTACTTCAGGATATTCTTGACCGCAGTCTAATGCTCAGGACCTGCGTTGGATTGGTGACGACTTGTCACGCTTAGAGCATACGAGACATCTGGTCTTGTGCAAGTCATCTCGTACATGATCGACCCAATTGCCGAAGCATAAGGGACATCCTTCATGTACTCTAAGTCCTTACGTGATTGCGCACGTTGAGACTTCTTGAGTTGCACACCCATACTCATTGGCACACTGCCCTTTTTGGAGTTGTTCATCTTGAACCTTTCCAAGACCTTGTCAATGTATGCACGTTGACTGAGGCCAATGAGTCTACGGGGTCTATCTCGATATATCTTGATTCCCAAGATGTATTGAGCCTCACCCATGTCTTTCATCGAAAATGCAGATTTCAATGAACTTCTCGTTTGCTCAAGCAAAGGAATATGATTACCCATAAGCAATATGTCATCGACATATAGGATTAGGAATACTACATGGCTCCCACTAACCTTCTTGTATACACAAGGTTCTTCCTTACTTTGAATGAAGTGAAGCTTCTTCACTTCCTCGTCAGAGCGTTTGTTCCAACTCCTTGATGCTTGCTTCAATCCATAAATGGATCTTTGAAGCTTGCATACCTTCTCGCTATTCTTTGGATCTTCAAAACCTTGAGGTTGTACCATGTACACATCCTCCTCCAAGTTCCCATTCAGGAACGCCGTTTTGACATCCATTTGCCATATTTCATAATCGTGAAATGCGGCAATAGCGAGCATGATCCGAATAGACTTGAACATGGCAACCGGTGAAAAAGTTTCATCATAGTCAATTCCTTGAACTTGAGTGAAACCCTTCGCTACAAGCCTCGCTTTGTAGGTTGTCAAGTTCCCATCCATGTCCATCTTCCTCTTAAAAACCCATTTATTATGAATGGCCTTTTTCCCTTGAGGAAGGTCAACCAAGTCTCATACTTGATTATCATACATGGATTCTATTTCGGATTCCATGGCCTTAAGCCATAGTTTGGAGTCTTCCCTTTCCATTGCCTCTTGGAAGGTTAAGGGATCATTGGTATCTAGTACCATGATTTCATGAAGTCCCAGATACAAATCGGGTTTCTTCCTTTCCCTTGTTGACCTTCTAAGTTCTTTTGGTTCTTCTCGTGTCTCTCGAACTTCTTCCACAATTTCTTGAGGAGTGGGTTCACGTTCAACTCTTGAACGTACACTTGGTGGGGATGATTGAGATTCTCTCACAATTTCTTGTGATGGTCTCTCGCTCACGCTCCCACTAACCAAAGGAATCTCGGTTGGGCCTTCATGATCTTGAATGTCATCATTCATGTCATGATCTTGTAGAGTATCTTGAGTTTCCTCAAGCACAACCCTACTCCCACTACTTTTTACTCTTTCTAGAAATTCTTTTTCCAGAAATGTGGCGTCCCTCTCTACAATCACTCGATTGGAGGTGATATGCCAAAAGAAGTATCCTCTTGTCTCACGAGGATAACCAATAAAGAAGAACTTATCCGCTTTTGGTTGAAGTTTGGTCGACATCAATCTCTTGACGTAAGCCTCACAACCCCAAATCTTGAGAAAACTGAGCTTAGGTGTTTTACCACTCCATAGCTCATAAGGAGTTTTCTCCACGGATTTGGATGGAACATTATTTAGTGTGTAAGCCGCAGTTTGTAGTGCATAACTCCAAAAGTAAAGAGGTAATTCCGCATGACTCATCATTGACCGAACCATATCGAGCAATGTCCTATTCCTTCTTTCGGATACCCCATTCCACTGAGGTGTACCGGGAGGGGTGAGTTGAGGTACAATACCAAACTCCTTTAGGTATGAGTCAAATTCGGCACTTAAGTACTCACCTCCATGATCCGTTCGTAGAGATTTGATTTTCTTGTCGAGTTGGTTCTCTACTTCATTCTTGAATTCTTTGAACTTGTCAAAAGATTCACTTTTGTTTCTCATTAGATAAACATAGCCATAACGACTATAATCATCCGTGAACGTAATGAAGTACCTGAAACCATCTCGTGCACTAGTACTCATTGGACCACATACATCGGAATGTATCAAATCCAACAAGCCACTCGCCCTTGGACCTTTCTTCTTGAAAGGCTTTTTGGTCATTTTTCCCATTAGACATGGTTGGCACGTCTCCAATGATTTAAAATCAAGTAGACCAAGAAGGTTAGCTTCTTGCAATTTCTTGATGCGTTTTTCATTTATGTGACCAAGACGATAGTGCCACAAGAGAGTATCATTCTCGTGAGTGGTCTTAAGTCTTTTGTTATTGATATTAAAGATTTGTTTATTATCCAATTCAAGCAAATAGAGACCATTCCTTATGAACGCATTTGCATAGAACACACCATTCTTCAATATAGACAAACAAGAATTTGAAATATTTATATTAAAATTATCCATATCTAGACATGATACAGAAATAATATTCTTGCTAATCGAAGGTACATAATAAACATTCTTTAGACATAAATTTAAACCACTACACAATTGAAGCACCACAGAACCTTGTGCAACCGCAGACACATTCGCACCATTTCCAACCTTCAATTCTACCTCGTTCCTTACGAGTTCCTTCCTATCCATGAGTAGCTGCACATTAGAAACTATGTGAGCACAAGATCCGGTATCAATTACCCAATCCTGGACAGAGGTGGCTAAATTTATTTCAATAACAAATATACCTTTGGCCTTTTTGGGGCGCCGACGTTCAATCACTCCGTTGTCAAGGTCTTCCTTGTACTTGGGGCAATTTGGCCGGATGTGTCCTTTTTCACCGCAGTGAAAGCACTCCGTATTGGGAGTTGGAGATTTCTGAGATTTCCCCCTTGAGGCACTCGCACGAGCACCTCCTACTCCCTTGCTCTTGATTGAACCACTTTTGGTAGATTTGCCCTTTCCTTTACCAATCTTATGGCCCCTCCCATGGACGGCAAGGACTTGCTTGTCCCTACCCTTGCCCATGTCAACTTCCGCAGTTTTGAGAGCATTGTGAAGCTCCTCAAGACTCACCCCTTTTTCACGCACGTGATAGTGCATCACAAAGTCCTTAAAGGACGGGGCTAGAGAGCCAAGAATCATATCTTCAGCAATGTCCTCGGGCATTGGTGAAGAGAGTTTTGCCAACTTCTCAAGGTATCCTTGCATCGTGAGAAAATGCATAGATACCGATGTTCCCTCCGCCATATGGCACCTTGTGAGTGCGATGGTGGTCTTATAGCGCTCCTTTCGGGCACTATCCATGAACATCTTTGATAAAGCCTCCATGGTCTTCTTGGGTTTTGAATCCAAGTATTTCGCTTGAAGCGAGTCACCCATGGATGCTAGCATAAGACCGTGAACTTGGTTCTCTTGGTGTTCCCACTTGGCTTTAGCCTCTTTCTCTTCATCGGTTAATCTCTCATTCCACTTTGGGTTTGGACCTTCCAAAATGTGAGATAGTTTCTCAAACTTTAACACGATGTTGAGTTTGAGTTGCCAACTAATGAAGTTTGAGCCATCATTTGCTAAAGGGTGTTTTTCTATCATGGATCGTACGATAGGTTGGATGTTCGACATTTTTCTACAAAATAAATCATACCGGTTTTAATGCCAATTTTATGTTTTAATACACATGCATACATATATCGAATATATAAATGTAAATGTTGCAAATTAAAATCTTGCCCATAAATGCAACAATCCAAGATCCTATTAATTGTAATATAGACTAGCTAAGGGCTATCGAATACATTACAATATCAAGGTAAGAAATCATTTTCTAATCACAACCTTTTTGAATTTTAGCAATATTTAGAATCTTCAAACTCTTGTGACTCTTGTCGTTTTAATTATGAGGGAATACGACCTATCCTCGTAAGAAAAACTTTTTCCCAAAACCGAGCGAGGGCTCTAGGTTATGTTAAGAAAACTTATTTTCATTTGATACGAGATACGTTTATCTATTGTATTCACAACTAAACATACTTGGGGTTCACTAGGGTGAAACACACCTCATATATTTAATTGTGGCACAACAACAGACAACCTTTATATCTCCCACTATTCCCAAAGATAGAGAGAGCTATCTCCCGCTAAGGGAGAGCAGAGTATCCCTCGATCAATGGCTGCTAGTGGATGAAATAAGAAGGAAATTTATTCTTAATTTTTGTTGGACAATTTAACATGTGATTTAGAATTTTAGGTTATCATGCATATTATTAATCATACACATCCTAACATTCAACACATTCATCACATGCATATCAAGATAAAAACAGAAATTAAACATTCACACAATCTACATCGTGTGAGTTTATATGTTCCCTTCGATCCTCGATCCCTGATCTTCGATCCTCGATCGATGCGCTACAGCGGCGACTTCCTCTTGCACCGGAGATGTAGATTTTACAGAAAATAAACATGTTCCTCACATTCGATAAAACTGACTAGTGCAAGTCCTATGTAAAAACCTCTCATATGCGAATGCAACTATCTAAAAGACAGAAATAGAGAGAATTTTGGATTTTACATGCATAAGCCCCTGTATAATAATGATTACATACATTTGTAGTGTCTGATTTGGAACATATAAACTCACAATCCTGCAAAGCAACTCAAGCATCCATGCACGCAATTGCTATAAACTATCAATCCTAGTTTATCAAGCATCTAGAATGTCAAACAATTCTTTGAAAAAATGTTTTGAAATCCATTAAAAATATTTTTCATGCATCCATAGTTTACAAATTAATTATGAACCGCTGTCCATCCAATTTCCAATGGAAAGATGAATCGCAGTTTTTTCGGTTTTGTTGATTCTCTTACAAAATAATCGTTTATACTTAAAACGAAATTATTGCAAGTTAGACTTATGTCTAAATCATAATTCTAATAATTACATGTCATGTTTTAAACATTCAAAACATTTAAAACGAATTATTATAAAGAATTATTTCAACAAACATTTAAAGACCGAAAAAACCGGTAAAACGAATTGTTTAAATCCTAGATGGTAAACTAAATTTGTTTACAACCATAAATCATAAAAAAATTGAACCCTATGCTCTGATACCACTATAGGATTTCATGTTTAATTATACATATATATTTTCGAAATTTTTATGTATAATAAGGATCAATTACAATTTTCTTTGATTTATTTCATGCATGCATCGGTTTGTTTTAACATCTAGTTTCAAAACTCTATTAAAACAAACAAGAGCTCCGAAATTCATACCTAGAAGTTCTCAAAAACTTCTTGAAGATTCGGAGACGTTGGGGATGCTTCTCGCCGCGCCGGATGCCTCCGAGTATTCACCAAACTCTAAACAAGATCGGAGAGAGGGAAGCTAGTCTCTCGATCTCCGATAGGGTTTAGAATCTAATTACTAACCCCTCTTTAATTCCCTTGAGAAGATGGTCTCTTAAGAACTAAAACTAAACTTAAGAATTAAGGGATTTTCGTGGAGAATTATGGAGAGAGAATTTTGCTCAAGAGAATAATGAATGAATTAAGGAGGTAATGAGATAACCTTGTATTTATAGGTTCTCTCCAAATTACCTATTCATGTGCAACCCCTTGCCCATGATCTCATGCAAAATTCCATCTAACCATCCATTATTTAATAATAAATAATATTAGCCACGAATTAAATCAATTATGGACCAATTCCATGCATGATTTAATTAATTATTAAATTAATTCTGCATAAAACCGTCTGGACCGGTCGACCGTTACGAAGGTCCGGTCGACCGCTCGACCCCAATTTCGGTCGACCGTGCAAGATTCGATCGACCATTCTTAACGTAGAATATTTCATCGCAATGTTCGGTCGACCGACCGATAGATTCGGTCGACCGTTCCGAACAGACGAAAATTCCCTGTTATCGGTCGAGACACGTCCGGTCGACCGTGCACCTTCGGTCGACCGTTATCCATTAACCGGTCGACCGTTTGCACAGTCTTGCAGACTTGTCAAATTTCGGTTTAACCCCTACAAAATTTGACATTTCGGGATTAGTAGTAAATTCACAACTTATGTAACATATTATCCTATGTAATGATCAATCATTACACCCCATAATATTTACATCACATATGAATTTAATTTAGATTCTAATTATGTTATTAATCACAACATAATTTTGATTTTGCTTGTTCACCCCATGTGTCATATTTTCTACATGAAACCCGACACATCCTATGAACTCAAAATCCCCATTTCCTGTTTCCCAGTTTTGTGGTGTGACCTATGGGAGGATCTAAACTAAGTTGGCAGTGATATTAAGAGCTTAATATCACAAGCTATAAGCGGTATCTAGCTACACATTATAGCTCCCAATTAGTTAGATGTCTTAATTCCACTCGAACCAAAACCCGATCCACTTAGTGATGGAGTGCACCACTTGTGTCCGTCCCTTGCCTCATGATATTAAGAATACACACAAAGTAGTATTGTGTCATCTTTGTATTAGTATTCATTTCTTGATCTCTTTAAGCTAGTCATAAATATGTGACTTAACTCAAATCACATTGTGCACATTATAACTTTGCTTTATCAAGGGGCCCACTAATATCATCACTCAATTAAGAGGGGCAATGATAATCTTTTGACTAACTATCTTCTCTAACGAAAGTTATACTTAACCAACCAATGCCTTTATACTACACTGATCGATAGTTCAAGACACTGATCTAATTAAGTATTCCTTAAGTGATTAGATATAAGTCTCATATCAAAGGACCAAAGACACAGTAAAATATTAATGACACAGAAACACATTTCTATAATATTTTACTTATTAGGTCTATTCAGTATACAAAAGTAATATTTTCCTCTTTTGCATACCCGTGTTGTCACTCACTTGTAGAGCTACAATGATCTATGACCAACACGACAATCTTAACTCGGTAATTAATGTTCCATGTTAATTACCATGATTGCGAATATCTTTTGTTTTATGTAAACCAATATCTTTTAGAGCTCTACGGTTAAGGACCAAGAGCCTCTTCCTTAACACTTCTAAAAGACGAATAACATAAACAAGGAACAAAATGATTTCTCATTCAATTCATAATAATTGACATTTAAAAGTAAAACTTTTAGAACACATTCCCTTCAGCAAGCAACTACGAATATCAAGAGAGACATACATGATATGAAACTGAAGAATAACGAATCAGTACTTGCCTCAAAATCTCCATCTTTTTCTTCTCTATATTCTTCTCAAAATTCCATCTTCTCCTAAAACCACACAATCATCCAACAATCTTAATTAGTCCATTAAGATATTTGATTATTACCTCAACTTAAAAAACAGGATATTACAGACAATCCCCCGGTGTGGGACTAATGACACATTCCCAGAATAAACATAAACACATAACCTATATTCGTGTGAAACCGGGTCAAATTCTGACCAACAGGGACTGCCAATTGGTTGTCTAATTTAGTCAGATTCAACTCATTTTCGTGCGACTGCTTAATCTCTTGAGTTATGCATGTGGGGTGTCCCTAGTTAGTCATTTAAGTATGCGTCCAAATCTAATTACCAAAATACCTCATGTTGGTGTGGAGTTTCTTGGTTTGTTGTTTGGTAATTCTGAGCTTACATCCTGGTCCTTCCCTCTTAGAGATGGGTTCTTGTGCATGACAGAGAGGTGCATTTATCTTCATTTAAGTCCTTTCTTCTTACGTCCAAAAGGAAGTGCTCAAATGCTTGGATAATCCATGGTATAATTTACCCCATTTCGGATAGTTCATGGTTTGAGTCTAGCACATGTGATTCTGAAGAAGTCTGGCCTGACTGTCGTTGAAATGAGTGTAACGAGTTTGTGCCAAGTTGTCTACAAATGGGTTGGAGAGTTTCCATTGACTATCACAAGCTAAATGTAGCTACGCGAAAATATCATTTTCCTCTACAGTTTATCGACTAGGTGATTGTTTTCTTAATGGTTATTCTTGTTACAACCAAATCGCCATTGCCCTAAAAAATTCAAGAAAAGACCAATTTTACTTGTCCATTTGGAACATTTGCTTACTGTCGCATGCCTTTTGGGTTATGTTACGCTCTAGCCACGTTTCAAAGGTGTATCATCAACATCTTATTTGATATGGTAGAGTGTTCTCTTGAAATTTTCATCGACAAGTTCTCCATATTTAGCTCCGCCTTTGACGAATTCCTCAATCACTTGGTCTTCTCCTCAAATGCTCTAGAGAAAAGAACCTTGCTTTAAATTGGTGAAAATGTCACTTGATGCTCAAGCGACGGATCATACATGGATATGGATGTTGACCCTGCAAAAGTAGGGTTAATTGAAAGCCTTCCACCACCACGTAATGTTAACAAAATCCAGCTTCTCTACGGCATGCACGATTTTATAGGTGGTTCATTAAGGATTTTATAGGTGGTTCATTAAGAATTTTATAGCTCCACCTCTCACTCAGCTATTGGGGAAAGCGATCAATTTCGAGTTCACAACGGAATATCTTCATGCCTTCGTGACTTTAAAGCAAAAGATGACTTCAACTGCCATAATTGAGGCACAGGTGTAGACTGTACCCTTCGAGTTGATGTGTGATGCATCAGACTTTGTTGTGGGAGCGATGCTTATGCCGAGAATAAACAACTTACCTCATGTGATCAACTATTGTGAAATAGTTAGTGACGCCCAAGTAAACTATACCATGTCTGAGAAGGAATGCTTGGTGATTGTCTTTGCTTTGGAGAAATTCCGGTCACACTTAACAGGCTCTTGTGTGATATTTTATTCTAATCACACGCTTAACAAGCACCTGATAACAAAGAAAGAAACTAAATCCCGGTTATTAAGATGGAACATGTTGCCTCAAGAAATTGATTTTGAGAGCCAGGATAAAAAGGGATGCGAAAATGTGGTGGCTGACCACCTGTCTTGTCCTAAGACACCTAACCCGCAAGATAAAATGATCAATGATAGTTTTCTAGATGAGCAGTTGTTCACAATTAAGGACAACCCTTGGTATGCGGATATCGTGAACTATATTGTCACGAAGCAACTTCGTGTGGGTTGGACAAAATACGATCAAGCCAAATTTAGATCATCAGTCAAAAGTTTCCACTGAGATGACCTTTATCTGTTCAACTATTGTCCCATCAAAATTTTCAGGAATGCATCCCAGATAATGAGTTCTAATTTTGCCATTCTGAGGTCTGTGGATGACACTTTGGAGCGAAGAAAACTACCACGAAAGTGCTCCAATCTAGATTTTACTAGTCATCCCTTGTTTCAATTAAGCTTAACTGCAACTCCACGACCACGATGAGATGAGGCAAGTATGGGTTGATCCACAGGGAGGTGTGTCAACTCTGATTCTTCGGAAATCTAGTGGAAAATAAAGGGGAGAAGAAGTTCATTAAAATAAATTAAGCAACATTAAACTGGCAAGCAACAAACTAGGAAGATGAAAGAATAAGACTAACATGAAACTAACTAAACTAGCAACTAACAAACTAGAAAGATGAAATTCAGGAAGGAAAAACCCCCAAGGGGCGGAGTGCGTGTACACAAGTAATAGGGTGGTGAATAATGCATTCAATAAGGCACAAGAGTATGTTGTGTTTTCATGCATATGAAGTACCTAATGGTTGGGGCAAAACCTATCATTCCAATCACTAACCAAGTTGATTCACATGAGCATAAATAAGTTGGTTACTAAGAACCTAAACAAGCATGGGAATTACCTAATGGTTATAGCAAAACCCATCATGTCGAGTATTCTGATTTAAACAAACAAGCATACTTTCACTTTTTTTGGCAACGCAAAAAGGGAGGCTTAGCCTCGAAGTATATTAAGTAAAAAATTTGTACAACCGACAAAACTGAAAGTAAAAGTAAGCGGGCTATACTAAATGTATAAGCCGACTTCCAGCATGGAATACAACACAAATCTACGCTAATCCGTAGTACAAACAAGTATACAAGTACACTCCTACGTTTCTACTACACTTCTCAGCTCCAATCTTTCTCGAAATCTCGTAGTCTCCCTATGTCATTGGCAAGCTCTCCAATCCGCTCACTCATGCCCCAGATCGAGTCTTTTACTAGGCCAAAAAATCCTCCAGGCTTCTCGTCTGACCCTCAAAGATTTGCCGGTTTCTTTGTTGCCAACACTCATAGATCGTTGCATTAAAAGCCCACTTGCACGTCACCCTACTGATTTGGACATCGTTGGTACTTTGGACTCTACAAACCTCTTGCTTAAGGCTCCTTGCAATCCTGGTATTCAGCCCGAGCATTCGTAGGGCTAAACCCCACACGCTCCGTGTGAACGCACAACCCCAAAAGAGATGGGAGAGGTCTTCTTCGCCCTTATAACAAAGGACACATAGCGGGTCATGATGGGCACCTCTTTGTCACATAAGTTTCTTCATAACCAGCCGGCCCCTCATAGCCTTCCAAGCTATGATTGTGTGTTTTGGAACACGGTATTTATGCCAAACAACTCGTGCCCAAGCCACGCTTGCACCATGGGGTTTGACCAAGCCCCACGCCACCTTTATCAAAAACTTCTCACCTCTTGCCGTCACCCTTCTTGGTTCATCTTCGCCTCCATTAATTTCCATCTCCAAAATCTTAGCCCACAACGCCTTCCTATCGCGTGACCTCGGCGGTGGTAGGTTCCATTCCCCATTTCGGATTAAATAGGATACCTTACTGTCTCAAGGTGCCCCCAAATCATAATGAAGCCTATCACCCAAGTCGAATCTTTGGAAAGGTTCCCCACACCACGGGTGTTGTAAGAAACGGATGAGCTCACCATCACCCACTTTGTATTGAATAAACTTGCTTGCAATATCTTGCACCCGCAAGAGTCCTCTCCAAGCCCATGAGCAACCCGAAGGGGGACGCGCAAGCCAAATCGAGCGGTTCCTCAAGTATTTCTTCCTTATACATTCGACCCATAACGAGCCCTTGTTCTCCACCACAAGCCAAAAAAGGCGCACCATGCCCACATCATTCTACTCCGTGAGCCTTTTCAGCCCCAAGCCCCCTTCTCTCTTCGGAGTACAAACATGTTTCCATGCCACCGCGACCCACTTCTTTGGCCCTCCTCAAATGAAACGGCACATAATACTCTCCACTTCCTTCAGCATTCATCCCATTCTTCATTATATGTATAAACATCATCTCCATCTCAAAGGGGGTTGGAACTTGTAACGCCCCAGATCTCATAGGTACGCACACCGGGAAGAAACACTAGTGTCGTAATTAGAAAACTCCGTGACGACCAAAGGAGGCACAGTAGACAGGAAACAGACTACTCGACAAAATAAAAAAAGACATGCATGGATAACTGACATATAAAAACAACTAAATATCCATATATGAAAAGATTCAATACAATACTTGAGTTTCAAAAAGGAAATACAACGATAAGTGGAAGTATAGATAACTGAAGACACTGGTCGATGTGTCCCTTGTGTACAGAATCTTCGACAGCTCGTCCAATCTGCCCTATAGGAACCTAAGTACCTGCAAGCACAGCATTAACATGTGCGTGAGCTTTCATTAAAGAAAACCCAGTATGCCCCCGGTCCAATCAGAGTTTTACAAAAGAATGCATGCAGTCTAACTAAGACAAAGGCATAAAAAACACAACAGAAAAGAATAATATGCACAGAAGGCTACGAATCCAACAGTCGCCCTAGTCGGGGGTTACTAGAGGAAATTCCTCTAATAGGAAATAGAACACTAGCCATGCTAGTCAGAAACAGAACGCCAGCGATTGAAGTGGGTCACTTGACAGTGACCCACCATTTGGCACAAAGCGGTACGCCAGATAGACGTCCCAAATCACGGAAATAAACCTACATGGTGCCATCGCGACCTTGGAAACATCTAACCTGGGACAGAATGACAGCGTGCCTGCCCAAGACTTATCTTACACCTGGCCTCCATATAGAGGTCTGGTGCGAATGACCTTTGAAGCTAGAGGTCCCACTCGTGGTCCGTCGGCCTAGAAAATAGAACGTGCCCATAATTATTTATCAGATTAAATACAATGCAAACTACTTTAGCATCTAAAATCAAATGTAGCTACAGAGTCCAAAATGAGCTCAAGGAAGGATATAAGAATACCCTCCTAACAACCCCAAACAACAATCAGAAACAAACATCCCTAGTTAGGGATCAATTTGCATCCACAACAACAACCAATCCTAACCGAATCGGTAAAACCGTCTAGCAACTAATCGAGTCGTCTACGGGTAATGATAATGATGTTATAGGTTCTGATATCCTAAGGGTTCACAATCATTTCCAACGGGATTAGAGTACTATTTGGTACACAATCCTTTACTCTAGCCCAGTTATTTTTATTCCTGAAATACATGTAAACATACTCGAGTACCACTATTAGAGGGCCAAATTAAATAAATATATCATCAATATTACAAATGATATGCTACTAATCATATTGTATGGGACAACCCCTCCTTATTAGCGTTTTGATTCTTTCATATAACAATCAACTCTCCAAACAAACGCTCACCTCACACTTGCCCATATGCATACTAACTAGTCTCTGCTTTAACCATGCATGTAGAACAAAAGAATGCACATATTTCATGCCCAACAATCGACAACAAAAATCTAAAGAGAAGAAAGACGATTGCGTGCAAGGTCTACAAATGATGCATGACTTAGATGACAATCAATCTAATCTTTTTCTTTGGGTTTTAGAGGCCAAGTTGTCTTAAAAGGGGATTCATGCGCATCTAATAGGTTTTGATATAAGCCCAAATCATATCCTGAGTGAAAAGCAAAACAAAGACCTTACTAAGCATAACATGATGCGTATACTGAAAAATCAAAGGCAGACCACACACGTAATCGGCTACGGGCGGATGCAAATCTGCTAGCAGATGAAGTTGCATTTCTGGTGGCATGGTTTTCAATGCTCCCCTGATCGTGGGTGTCCTCCTTCCAACACAATTGCCAACCTATCACTCCAAACAGAAAACGAAAACAACCAAAATTGACATTGCCAGCGAAGTAGTTGGGTTGAGAGAAGAAGATGTGTTGGAACCACTTGAAAATGTAGAGACAAGTGTGGATCCTTAGGCTAACGAATGTGTTGAGCTTGGAACCAATGGTTGTCGACGAGTTGTCGACATTCCCTGGTACGTTCTGCCTTACCGGATTATGGTGGGTGCCCATGACATTCAGAGGGACCCACTACAAGACGAGGTCAACTACAGAGAGCTAAACTTGAGATGGCTCAAACTGGAGCAGACGATCAAGGAACTACAATAACAACCGGGAAAGAAAGACAAAGAACTGGGGGCAAAAGACAAAGAACTACAATTCTGGAAAGACATGTCGTTGGACAAATCGTACGCGTACACTGATTGATTTAGTTATAATAACCACAAGTGCATGACATCGCTGAAGACGTGGCAAACACAGGTCAAACCTCAAGGAGTTGTGAGTATTGTTGTTAGAACCATACTCAAGTGGGAAAGTAGAGGAGAATGAGTGGATTATGCTAACTAACTACACTAAACGATCAACTAACAAACGAGAAAGATAAGATAAAGTAAAGACAACCCCTAAGGGGTGGAGTGTGTGTACACATATGATAAGGTGGTGAAGAATGCATCCAATAAGGCACAAGTATAGAATGTGGTTTCATGCATAGGAAGTATCTAAAGTGTCTAATGGTTGTGGCAAAACCTATAATTCCAATCACAAACCTAGTTGATTAACGTGAGCATAAACAAGTTGGTTATTAAGAACCTAAACAAGCATGGGAAGTGTGTAAAAGTTTTGCCAAAACCCATCAAGTTAAGTATTCTTATTTAAACAAACAAGCATACATTCACATTCATTACATATTGCGTAAGATAGCATTCATTCCCAATGTTAAACACATGTATAAACATCATCTCCACCCCCAAAGGGGGATGGAACTACTAACTACACATTAAGGTAACAATTATACTAACAAAGAAAGACATTCTAATGAGTTATACTAAGATTAGGAAAACATAACTAAACTAAACATGCAAGCATTCAAAAAGAGAGAACATTCAAACAAAACTAAAAATAAAATATTTTATTTACATGATTCATATTACAAAGTGGCATCCTCTCCACCTTGAGTTTTTCTTCAAAGGCTTACTCAAAGTAGAGAGAATGACCGCCAAATATGGGTAGATTACAAAGGAGGAGGAAGAGTTCTATTTATAGACATGAAAATGGCAACTAGGGACAATCTTACGGTGTGGGACTAATGAAACATACTTCAAATAGACATGAACAACCTAATACCCAACCAAGAGAAGACGGGTCGGATGGAGATCAAAGGGGACCGCTAATTAGTGGTCTTGAGCTGCCAATTGGCAGTCTGGATTGCTGCGATTCGACCCAATTTTTGATGACTTCTCAAAGGCTTCAATTCTTCATATGGAGTGGTGTGAAGTCTAGGCCTGAAACTAATTGCCAAAATACTCCTCATGATGGTGTGGAGTTTCTCGATTTGCTAATTGGTCCTTTTGGCTGACATCAAGGTCCTTTACTCTTGCAGATAGGTTCACATGTCTCACCGATCAGTCTTTTTTCTCGCGTTTTGGTCGTTTTTGTGTCTTCTTCTTCTTAAACAGAAACATAAACTTAAACATAAAATTCGTTACATAGAAATGCTTAGGCTCAAAATAGAGGATATAAGACCTAAAAATATGCCAGATAGGATATCAATCAAATACCCTCACACTTACCTATTGCTAGTTCCCAACAAACCAAAGAAAGAGAAAAATGAAAGAAAGGAAAAACATATGAAAAACAAGAAAATCCTAACTCACTTTCGTAGGAATCGTGGTTGCACTTAGCATGTGCAACAAGCCGTTAAACCTCCTCGTTGCCAAGAAGGAGGAGTGGTGTCTCCTGAGTGTTTTCAGCAGATATACCCATTAAATCCGAACATTGATGCATTATTCAACCTAGCAACTCGACTCGCCAGACTTACTTTTGTCGAGCATTGGACACGGTAATCGTACGAGCTGACTCTATATATTTATCCAATCCACACACCTAGCCTGGTAACCATTCGAGCAAGTTAATTAAGTACCTAAGTGAAAGACATGGGCAACATTACTTCCCTCAGCATTCTTACTTCCCTCAACATTTATTGGACTTCAGCTTTTCTATTACCAAGAAGCATCTTGAATGAATTGGACAACATTATATGTCATTTTATTTGGGGAGGGGAGAAGAAGTGGGTCGTGGTAGCATGGAAAGATGTCTGCACACCAAAGGACGAGGGAGGCCTAGGACTAAAAAGTCTAACGAAGTGGAATGATGTGGGCCTTCTTCGGTTGTTTTGGCTCGTGGTGGCGGACAACAACTAACTATGGGCTAAGTGTGTTTAGCGGAAGTACTTAAGGAACATTTCCATTTGGCTTGCAAGACCCCCACCTACCTCCTCATGGGCATGGCGAGGGCTACTGCATGTCTGAGAGATTGCTAGAGGACACATTCAGTATGAGTTGGGAAATGGGGAAGAGATACGGTTCTTCCAATATCCATGGTGTGGCGAACATTTTCAGTGCGAGAGCTGGGGTGAACAACTTCATTACGAGATGGGTGTACCATCGGACGTTAGGGCATTGTATTTCATAAGAGAGGGGATGTGGAACCTCCCTCCCCCACGATCCAGTAGGATGGAAGAAGTTTGCTCGAGGGTGAACAAAGTTTGTATCCATGGAGGCACGGATAGGCCAATACGACCCAATGGAAAGGGTGCTGCACTTGGGATGAAGGAAGTGTGGAGTTGGGTGAGGGAACCGGGTAGGAAAGTACCTTGGGCTGGCATGGTATGACACAAGTTTGTTGTCGCGAAGCATGCATTCACGGCTTGGAGAGCATTGAAGGGGCGTTTACTCACAAAGAGGCGAATGATTAAGCGTGGCGCAAAGCTCAACCCAATGTGCGAGCTTTGTGAAGACAAAGAGGAGGACATGGAGCACCTTTTCTGGAAATGTCGATACACGAAAGAGGTGTTGAGCTGCATGCTCAAACTCATGCACCTCAACCCAACCTTGGCGAGCAATCTAGAGAGCGAGACAATGCGACTATCACATGCGAGTGGAAGCCGACTTGACAAGGTGGTAAGAAGGTGGGTGTTTAATGCTATGATACATGAATGATGGCTCGAACGGAACCAAAGGATATTCGAGGGCGAAAGGCAACAATTGGTAGATACCATCGCTACAGTCAAAGACATAATTCGGTGTTTGGGAGATAAAGTAAAAAAACTAGCGAAAGATGAAGGAGAAGTGCTTCTGATGTTGATGAGGATGAAATTGTTTCTTAAACTACAATGCTTATAGTGATTATAGGTTGTACTGGGAAAGCCGGTTATGCATGCGGTATACACTCATGGACTAAATGGAAATTTTTGTAGGACGTAAAACAACTTTAGATTAATAAATCTTAGAGGCTAAGCATCCCTTTTGCTTTGCAAAAAAAAGACATGGGCAACCTTAACATCTGACGCCGTGTAGAATTGTGATGGATTCTACAAGCATGTGACACCCACGACTAGAAGACAATTGAAGAGAAAAACACCAAAGTTGAGATAAAACTATCTCTGATTTTGTATATTAATTCAAAATGAAAATTGGATCATTCTCTTGACCTACAAGCTAGGTCTTATAGATTTTACTCAGTATAGGAATTAGGAAGTTAACCAACAAGGCAACTGCTTTGATTTGCATCTAAATAAAACAAATAATAGTAAAGGAAATAATTAACTACCAAAATAATTGTCTAAGGAAATAAAATTCAGGAAACCTTCCATAAACCTAATTGGAAATAAATTGAATCACATGTGCTGCTGGATGGAAGTTTCCTTGTTGATTTGGCTGGCTGGCTAGAAGGAAACTTCCTTGCTAACTTGGCTGGGGTAGGAAGTTTCCTTCCTTGCTGATTTGGTTGCTAGCCAACGACTCCATCATATTATATCCAGTAGCTCCTGCATCAATATCCCTAAGTGATACATAGTGTAAAGTCCATTAGGGTTCTTATTTGTATTACAAATTTTTCACTTTTTTCTTCTTTTTGATCTTCTTTTTTTTCATTTGTTTACATTTCTAGTTCGTGTATAATTCTCCCAAAGTCGGGTTTCATGCATCATTGCCTATAAAGACATACACTATCACGTATACCTTCCCCAAAATCTCCACATAGGGTGATCCCTACCACACGTGTAACGAGAGTTCGGTCAGTGAATCGCAAGTCAGGTGACTCGAAAACACTAGGCACTAAGTCCCCTCGGACCTAATTTCCCGAGTGATAGGAGTCGTGCAAGAAGAGAGAACACCCTACTCACATATTTCTTATCTACACATGTACCAAAACCCATACACTTACGGTTTCACAACAAGAGTTTAATGGTCCCTGACTACGACAAACTTCCTTATTTAGTACATACCCGAATTATTCAACTCACTAGGTTCAGGGTGGACTTCTTTATTTGTTTGAGTACTGGAACCCTATGATTATTCTCCCTTCGAGAGAAAATCAGAGTACATCCTTACGACTAGATAAGACCTAAAGTCGGTGTACTCGATATCCTAACGCGTCATGTTCAAGTCAATTCTGGGAGCTCCATTTTTACTTTGCCTCTCAATAGTTTTGCACATGCTAAACACACGCAAGACCCACAAAACATTTTGTTTCAGAAACACATGAATATTTTAAAAGAAATGTAAAAATTAAAGCACTAGGCAAGCAAAAGAAGGCAAGTCACCGAAGGGGTATGACAAATATATCAATGTAATAATGGAGCACACTATCATGACCCTAGCAATATGAACAACGAAACAAAGTGAAAAGGATTTGACTCCACATATATACAAATGTAAAGAAGCCCCCACACTTCATGCATTGTCGTCATTGTATGCAAGCATGATACTACATGTATTTTTGCATGAAAAAGTTATGATCTCACCAATCGTTGAAGATAAATGAAATTTTCGTGGTCATGTTGATGGACAGAAACCTGAATCACCCTCAAAACCTGTGAGATACTTAAAAAGAGAGAGAAATACGTCAAACAAATGGGGCCCAAATACACAAGGGTTGAAGCCCATAACAATGAGTGCTCACTCTTGGAGTCTTTTCTTTTCAAATATGACTATGTACAAAAAAAAAGTTCTCATTGTCATTTGTCAAAGGACATCAAATGAGAACCTCAAAAGTGGGTCAGTGCACTTGGAATGAGAACATGACACCACGCGGGGCCAAAATACTCATGTGTGGCCCCCCTCACAAAGTGTACCAAATATCAAGAGAGGTTCATGAATTAGACGCAAAGGCGTCTGATTCGAAGGATCAAACTGAAAGAGCTTGAACCTCTCACAAGCTTGGGAAATATAGCACAACGGAAGAAGAGTTTCCCCCGTTGCAGTATTAAAATCTGGATCATCAATCCAAACTCTCCAACAAACAGGTTGGTGGGCTAGAATGACGTCAAGAACCTCGTTATGCTTACCTGACTCACTAGACAAATAGAAAGTGGATCTCTTACCCATGGTATCCTCTAGGGAACTTCCAATACCCTCAATTGCAACGTAATTTTTTGATGTCCCTTCATTTTCAAGATGATCATGAACAATAGTTAGAGGCAAACTCTCACATCCGGGTCGTACGAAATTAGAGGTATTAGGGAGCTCTTGCTCCATGAGAGGTGAGTCTTTAAGAGGCACAACATTAAGATCATGTGTCTTAAGGGCGAAAGGACAAAAAGATAAGGCACAATCCTGTGCTGACTCATAATGAAGCTGGTCCATCCTATTCATAATTTGAATTGAATCCCCCACCAAGTAATCGTGAATTGAAAGCCCAAGTCCCTCAGACTGACTAGGAGTTTGACTTTGGAAGATTGTGCTTTGAATTTTTGGATGTGGTGGTGGTTCGATTTCAAAATGTGAATCCTCATGTTGATAAGAAATGTCACCATCCTCACGTTTACTCAATTGCCGTGTCATCTGACTCACTTGCATTTCCATAGTTTGAAAGGAATTCAAGTTGGACTTCAATAAATTTTGAGTAGTTTCTATGAAAAATTAGAGGGTTTGTTCTAAACAATCAAGTTTGGGGTCCATAGTGAGGTTCATGTCAGAATATGGGAAATAGATGGGTTGGGTGTTGATAGGCTAAGAATTGGTCGACGTAGTCAAGGGTGGTGGCTGGTAGGGATGTGGGTATTCGGGAGGAGAATAATGAGGTGGGTATGATGTATAAAAAATTGAAACAATATTGTCTCCCCACGAATCCATCCCTCTTGGGTTGTACGCAGATGTGTAAGGGTCACACATTGAGCATTTTGGCAAAAGGTATGTTCATACTCATGCTCCGGGGGGAACATAAGGACATTCCCCGATAACGTGACCACTCAACCCGCAACAGTAACACGGTACGGCTACTGGAGCCACCAATGCACTCATATCCTCTACCGCACCCATGCAAGAGTCCAAAGTTTCTTCTAAGATTGCTCATATGCACAATTAAGATTGTCCCAACCATGCAGGGTGTTAGTCTGACGCACCCCAGGATGCATGGGTTAGGAATACCAGGGAGAATAGTCCTGGTCCCAACAATGAAATAGTTGGTTGCCTATGTAACCATCCATCTTCACACAGTACACTCAAGTCGATCACTCTCACCACCACGATGCCAACCTCGCAAAAGTGCATGACTTGACCCTAAAACGCTTATAGAGAGTGTAGAGGGGAGGAAACTAGAACATAGAAGCATGTGAGAAGATGACTCAAAGGAGAAGGGAAGATGAATGCCTAAAGCTAACATGGGAAAATGGTGAGGGTAGAAGCCTAATCTAGCAAACACGACTGAAAAAAACTTAGGTTGGCTATGGGTCCTTAGACTAGAAGACGCCAAACCGTGACTCCCTACACTCCTAAACGCATCACCTCGCTTGGCCGAAGGTCAGAAAGTCAAATGAGAAAGTCAAGACCCAGAGGTCCCAAAAGTCTTAATGCAACTAAGCAAAGGACGATGTTCAAGCCATGACGTTGAGAGTGGGATTATCTCTTTAGTGTGATGAAATCCCCCACTTTATCTTAAAGACTATAGATGGTGCCCCTTAAATATGTTTTGAATCCTTAGGCTAGCAAGCAACTCACCATACAATCACTCACCTCACACTTGTTTAAAATGCAATTCTAATCACTAAATGATGTGCTCATGCGTGAATGAGTGATAGAATGCGTACCTTAGTCCAACAATCAACTACTAAAACTAAAGGCAAAGAAAAACAAGCTATATGCCTAAGTCAACATTATATGATGCATGAGCTAAGAAAGTAGAATGCCTAATCTTTTGCATTGAGTTTTACGGTCCAAGTTGATTAAAGGGGGAGTTTGGTTTCTTACTTAGATCAGGCAGCGAGTTTCAAGTCTAAACATGCAAGATCAGGCTCCCAGACACTAAAAACATAAAGCCAGATAGGGTGTAGAAAAATGAAGGCAACTGAACATTACCTAGTCCCCAATTAGTGTTTTCAGACCGTTGATTGGCAGTTTGGAGAGCTCCAAATGCTCCAACTTTTCACTAGTATCTCCTTTGTGTCGCTAGTGGCCCTGAAAGATGGAAAAAAATAAAACAAAAAAGATCAAATCCACTCGAATCATCCAAACTAGAGTATGGACAAAGCACCTCCCCGGCAATGGTGCCAAAAACTTGATTGATTCAGTTATAATACCGCAAGTGCACGACCGCGATGAAGTGGTGTCAAGTACGGGTCAAGTCCACATGGATGTGTGTCGACTCTGGCTCTTCAGAAGTAAAGTGGAAAATAAGGGGAGAAGAAGTTTGATTACACTAAACTAACTAACAAATGGGAAAGACGAAAGTGATTAGTAGCATATCATACATTGCATTCATGCTATATATCCTTTATTTACCCCATATTTACGCTGCTAGAGTGTTTATTTGATATGTTTCAGGGTTTCGGCAATCAAGAGGAGACAAGAAGAGAGAAGGACCTAAACACAAGAAAAATTGACTGATTTGGAAGGTTCTAGGCCTGTTTGTAATTCCCAATGACCTGATTGTAAGTCGGGAAGGACCCAGTGAAAACACAGAGGGACCTACGTGTAAAGAAAAACATGTTTGTTGCAAAAGTCTGTAATCTTGTGAACTTGAGGAGTAAATCAACAATTAAAACCACGTGTTTATTATGTGAACTAAAACTGTGGTTAAAATTTGGAGGCGACCAGACAAAATTGATTAGCTAGTGACGAATTAAAATACGGCACTGGAGGATCCGGTTAAGAGTTTGGATGCCAGATTTCTCCAGCAGGTCGGGTTGTCGGGCTAGAGAAATATGCAACATCCATATCTTAGTTATAGTCGTCCGATTATGCCCAGATCCATCCAAACCCTCTAACCTTCTATAAATAGACTTGTAATGCCTCATTTCATATGCTTCCTCCCTCTCCTCCTTAGGTTAGTTTCCTTTCTTGTTTAGTAGAGTAGGTTTTATTTCTTGTTTATTAGAGTAGGTTTTAGTTTCTTAATTAGTAGTGTAGAGGAGAAAAAGAGGAGCAACCTTGTATTCTTTAATTTTAATCTAGTTTTCTGAATTCTCCATTATGGTATTGGGTTGTTTTTTATGTTTTCTTGATTTTAGAGATGAGTAGGGAGTAGTCCATCCCCATTGGGGGTGGACAAGTAGGTGATGTGATTATGTGATGTATTGGGTGTGTGTTAATCCTAATGTTTGACCCTCACATGATTTCCATAACCATCTCATGAGATTTTCACTATTATCTTTGATGTGCTAATGCTCTTGAGAGTTACTTAGCACATACTTAGATTAGTGGGCCTATTTTATGGGGAATTATGAGGTGAGGATTGTAGGATTTTGTGCCCCTATGTATGTATATATTTTTCGAATTTTATACATCCATGTAGGATCGATTATCATATTTTCAATGATTTCATGTACCTTTTTCTATATATTATTTTAATAGATAGTAATTTACATATTTATTAAAATAAATAGAAGAGGATGATACCCAAAGGTTCTCTAAAACATTTATGAAGATCCAGAGTTACGTTGCTCATCGAATCGCCTGTTGATTCGCCTCCAAGTGTTCACCAAACTCTAAACAAGATTAAAGAGAAAGGAGCTAGCCAATTCAATATCTAATTCAAGCTTAGTGTTAATCGTTTATATTTACCGCAAGTGCACGACGTCGGTGAAGACGTGACAAGTACGGGTCGTGTCCACGAGGAGGTGAGTAGCTTCTGGTTGGTACAAAATCAAGTGGCGAATAAAGAGAGAAGAGATTTGAGTATGCTAATCTAAGGTACACTAAACTACTAAGAAGAAATGAGAAAGAAAACAACTAACGAGTGTTTGAAACTAAACTAAGACAATTTAATGCAAAGCTGCAAATCAGGAAGAGAGACCCCTAAGAGTTGGAGTGAGTGCACACATGTAATATGATGGTGAAGAATGCATTCAATAGGCACAAATGTAGGGAGTGTTTTCATGCATAGGAAGTGTCTAATGGTTGTGGCAAAACCTATCAATCCAATCACTAACCTAGTTGATTAACATTCACATACACAAGTTGGTTACTTTAGAACCTAAACAAGCATGGGATGTGTCTAATAGTTGTGGCAAAAGCCATTAAGTGAAGTGGTCTACTCTAAACAAGCAAGCATACATTCACATTTATCAACACATTTCAAAATAAAGCATTCCTTTCCATTCTTTAATGCATGTATGAACATCATCTGCACCCCCAAAGGGGGATGAAACTACTCACTACTCCTTAAACTATAAACTACATTAAGAAAAGAAGACATTCTATTTATACTACGATAAAGAAAACAAAACAAACTAAACAAGCAAGCATTAAAACTAAGACAACATTAAAACAAACTATCAAGAATTATTTTATTAAATGACTCACGTTTCAAGTAGCATTCTTCTCAACCTTGAGTTTTGCTCCAAGGCTTACTCCAAGTAGAGAGAATGCCACCAAGCAATGAGTGAATACAAAGGAGAAGGAAGAGTTCTATTTATAGGCATGAAAAAAGGTAACCGGGGAGAATCTCCCGATATGGGACTAAAACACATACCATATATGGGCTAAATACAACCTAATCTAACACCCAACTGAAGCACGTGTCATTTGGGGCCAAATGGACCACCAATTTGCGGTTTGGGACAATCAATTGGCGGTCTGGATGGGCTTGATCGGGTTTGTTTGGGTGGCTTGATTCTAGCTTGATTTCTTCATGTTTGGTGAACCCAATTTGGTTGTTGATGTTTGGGCCCAGATGATGGTGTGGAGCTTCTTGATTTGCTCAATGATCCTTTTGGTTTTACATCCGGGTCCTTCTCTCTTTCATCTATGTCCATAAGTCTTGCAACTTAGTCCTTTTCCTTGCTTTTGAGTCCTTTTTGAGTCTCTTCTTCCCAAACCTGTTTATTCCTGAAACATAACCATAAAACTCATTACATAGCATTGTTTAGGCTAAAAATAAAGGATATAGGACACAAATTTAGGCATGATATGATGTCAATCACTTAGAATCTAGATAATAACCCGTCTAAAGCTCTCTCAGAATTTAATCTCCAAAAGCTCCAAATAACTAAGAAATTTGGATGGATTAGTGGAGAGCTTAGGGAGAGAGAATATTTTTGCATTAATTGAAACAAGTAGGGAGAGGGGACCTATTTATAGACACTCCCAACACCCACATCATACGCTACCCACTAACCCATGATCTCGTGTTTTTCTCTCCTTAAAACCAATCACAAATTGACACATAATCATCGTCAAATATGTTTGACCGTAATTGCAATAAATCCAGCCAATGATCTGTCGACTTTTTGCCCTTAATCTATGTTTTGATTATTTAATCAACTTTATCTTAATTATAATCAACGTAGAGTAGCACACATATTGCATTGCATATATATTGCTTTGTGCTAACTTCTACAGGTGATCAAGACTCAAAAAGAAAGGATTCAAGTGAAGACATGTAATCAAGCTCAATTGAAGACATGTAATTTGCATTTCTTTTCAGTCTTAGGAGCATTGTGTAAATTGAGCGTACTTGAGCTAAAACCTACTTAAACACACACTAGGTTCCTTATAGAAGTCACACACAAAATTTCATATAATTTGGACTTCAATAGATCACCCTAACTTACACCGGAAAACACCAAACTAAAACCAGAACTGTCTGCCCACGTTCGGTCGACCAAAACAGCCCATTCGATCGACCGAGTGTTCAATTATCCTGTTAGTGTTTACTGCCCAGTTTCGGTCGATCGTCCAGACCTCTTCGGTCCACCGAGTCAACACATTTTTCCGACTGTTAGAATTGTTGTATTATACCAACGGTCGTATTCGTATTATTTCCTAATACCCTTAAATACTTTTTGCATACGGTCGACTGAGGACCTGGTTCAATCGACCGAACTTATACGTCTCGACAAACCCAAACTACCTGTTAGTTTTCGGGTGACCGAACCTTATTCGGTGCTCGACCGTTAACTTAAGTGTACCTCAGTTATAGCCTTTGGTGGTCGACCGTTTCTTAACCGATCGACCGAACCGAGTCCAAAATTGCCCAACGGTCGACCGTTCTGCCCGATCTGGTTGACCAAACTTATGCTGAAATGCATCCTACAGGTTTCTGTTTTGTGTTTATTACACAAACCCTTACCCAATTAATCCCAACGGCTATAACACCTTAGGAGATTATAAATAGAGTTGTCCAACACCATTTCACACAACTCTCCTACTCCATATTGTCTCTAACATTAGAGAGAAAGCTCCAAATACTCCAAGCCTCAAACCTTCCACACTTTAGTCTTAATCCTATTCTCACTCAAGTGTGCTCAAGATTAGAGAGTGTCGTTCCACTCAACCATTGTCAAAGAAGCAAGGGTCTTAGAGAGAAATTAATTTGGATAAACCCAACATGAGAACATGCATGCAAATGCCTTGTTTCCTTCTTCCACTCCATCCTTGTCCTAACCTCATAATTCCCCCTAAAATAGGCCCACTAATCTAAGCATGTGCTAAGCTTCATTCAAGAGCATTACCACATCAAAGATAAGAGTGAAACCCATTAGATGGTTATGGAAATCATGTAATGTTTAGTGGCAACAACATCCGGGTCGCCCCGTTTCTTACGACAAATCATCTTGGCTCTCCCCGTCATGGAGAGGGTGAAAAATGCAAAAATGAAGGGTGGAATGGGTAGAGGAAGAAGAGGTGGAGCAAAAGTGGCTTCAAAACCAACACCCACCGATCAGACAGAGAGGAATCATTCGGGAGAAGGGGACCGATGGACGTTAGGGTAAAAAATGAAAGGGGGGGGGGGAAGTTAGAAATGGAGGTGTGATTTTACCATTTTTGTAGCAAAAAGTGCAACACGGTCGACCGGACAGGTATATTCGGTTGACCGGACAAAGAAATTTGCGGCCAAATTCACATTGATTTGGCAAAAGGTTCGACCGGGAAAGCAGAGTAGTCGACCGAATAAGAAAGGCACCAAGTGTCTATTATTTTTGGTCGACCGAAGAAGGGAAATGGTCGACCGAACGAAGAGGCACAAAGTGCCTGTTATTTTCAATTGAACAAAACGAGGCAATAGTCAACCAAATGAAGACGCACAAGGAGCCTGTTATTTTTGATCGAACAAAATAAGGCAAAGGTCGACCGAATCAAGGGCAAAAAGTGCCTGGAATATCGATTGAACGAGCAAATGATGCTACCAAACGACTCAAGAGAATGAAAGAAGCCTGAAAATATCGGTCGAACGAGGGACAAATGATTTAACCGATCACTTAAGTGAACTTAAGGATCAGATCAATTAGAGTCGAACCGGTCTAACGGAACGCCTATTTTGGAACGGTAGTACTTATCCGCTCACTCCCTCTGTTGTTGTGGATATTACCGGGTTAACCTTTTTGGATTTCAATGTCCACCAATGCCATACATTAAACTTCTATCGTTCAGTGATAGTTAGAGGGAACCCAGTAAACCCTCACGGGAATTTAGGTAGAGGGAACGCCTATTTTGAATTTTCACGATGTATCACTTGAGAATATTAAGGTTGTCGTTGGCTTTCACTTAAGTACTTCATTAACTTGCATGAGTGGTTCCCTAGGCTAGGTGTGTGGACTGGATAGATATATAGTGTCAGCCTGTAGGATTAGTGTGTCTAATGATCGACCAAAATAGGTCCTTCGAGTCGTGTTGCTTGGTTGAATAATGCCTCAATGTTCAGATTTTGTGGGTATATCCGCTAAAAACCCTAAGGAGACAACACTCCTCCTTGGCGACAAGGAGGTTGAACGACTTGGTGCACGTGCTAAGTGCAATCGTGATTCCTACGTAAGTGAGTTAGTATTTCTTAAGTTTTCGTATGTTATCATTTCTTTCATTTTTCTCTTTCTTTGTTTTGCTCGGGACCAGTAAAAGGTAAGTGTGGGGGGGTATTTGATTATTAGCATATCATACATCGCATTCATGCTATATATCCTTTATTTTACCGCAATATTGTGCTACTCGAGTTGTTGTTTATAGTGTTTCAGGAGTTAGGTAATAAAGAAGAGCAAGGGAGCGAAAACCACCTTAATGTAACAAGAATGGACTAAAGTGAAGACTTCTGGACCTATTTGTAATGCACAAGGACTGGATCTCAAATCAGGAATGACTCAAGTGAAAACTCGGAGGGACCTGATTGTGAAGTGCAAAATATGGTGACACATGACTTGAACCAGATCAGTATTTAGCCAATTAAAATCAAAATGATTCGAGCCAGTAGACCAGGGTTTCACCCCACGTGCCAAATGAAGGAACATATGCACTGGACAAATTTGAGCTCTATCAAAGCATTCTGATCCATCACTGGATGATTTTTATCCGCTACTGGTGGCTCACCTAGCTTTGTTGGATCTCCAATTTTGGCCATGGGTTGGGTATTCGGGTCAAAGCATTCTAGGACCTTTAGATGTGATTTAGAGCCATCTGATTATTCCGCGATTAATCCTAACATGTATTAGTCTATATATACCATTGAAATCCCTTCTCTCCCTCTTCCTCTTGCTCCTCCATTAGTTTAGGTTTATTTTGCTGCTGATTAGTGTAAGACGAGAAGAAGGAGAAACTTTGTAATCTTTTTCATTTCAATCAAGTGTTATTTTTGTTCTTTAAATACAAGTCTTTCCTTTCATGCAATTTCTTTTATGTTGTTGTTTGCTTACCTCAATTAATGTCTTGTATGTTTTAATGATTATGTAAATCTTATTTCATGTGGAGACATAGTAGGGTGTTGTCCTTTTACATGAGCTCATTTAGCTTAATTTCAAGTATTGTCTTGTATGTTTTAATGATAATGTTTTATCTTATTTCTTGTGGAGGCAAAGTTCGATTTGGTTTTATGGATTTCTTGTTTTACATGTTGTGATGAGCACAAATGCACATACTCATATTAACGTATTCACATTCTTTCTCTAGCCCTAAGGGGTTTAGTTTTATTGTCTGTTTTCTGCTTTATACGTATCGTAGTATAATTCTGACTTCATTCCTCTCTTCTTTCCCCACTCTAGTAGAGTGAATACGACTCACACACACTCCCTATGGACCAACCGGTGCTTGCCACTGCTTCACCGCAGACGTGCACTTGCGGTATTTTAACTGATTCAGTCACCCATCCTCCACCTCACTAGGTGCCACATACGCAGTTAGAGGCCAGCCACCTCTGGAATCGAGCCGCACCAGCTGGCTATCCGGGAGCTACAAGCCAACGTGAACAAGGGAAACCCTAGGCGACCATGCGTGTGCCAACCACGCAAGGCCCCAAGGCAAGGGCTGCCTAGCCTCCTCCTTTGGGTGACATGGCTGGAGCTTGATCGGACCTCACCAGAGCTCCGGTGCTGCCTTGTTGCCCCCCAACAACCAATCACCAGCTGCACATAAACCTAGCGCATGTGGCCTTCGCGTTTGGCTTGGTGGTGCAAACACTTGCACCACCAGCCACTCCGGTGCTGGCCAGACAACCAGCCATCACCCCCACCTCTTGTCCTATTAGTGGGCCAGAAGCATACCTGAAAAGAAGAAGAAGCCCAAAGATCGCCTGGGAAGTCACTCCTTCGTGCCTCCTACGCCCGCCACTTCTTGATGCCGCAACCTCCTGCAGCCCAACATATGTTTACTATTGTACCATCTGCTGGTGGCTAGAGATTGGAAGGGAGAGGGATGGAGAGGTGGTGCATGAGAGAGAGAAGGAAGGACTATGTGCAAAAGTCAGCTAGGGTTTAGCCTTTTCTTGCATGAAATCTCCACAAAGGGATAACCATCAATCACAATATTCTCCCGTAAACACTTTCCACAGCAAACCAAATTCAAATTATTTGCTTGCTGACGTGGTTGCAACCTCATCCTTGCTAACCTACCAAGCCCCAACGCACCAGCTAATGTGTTCATTTTAAATACCGCAAGTGCACGACGCCGGTGAAGACGCGACAAGTACGGGTCAATTCACAGGGAGTTTCGTTGACTCAGGTTCTTTCGAAGGCAAGTGGGAAAAGTGGGGAGAAGAAGTTGATTACATTAAAACAAAGCAAGCAAAAATGAAACTAAACTAACTAAGACAACAAGTTGGAATTCAGGAATTGAAACCCCTAAGGGGTGGAGTGTGTGCACATATGAAGTGAAATAAGTGATGAATGACGCTTGTAAGCATGTATATGTGGGTGTCATGTGTGTGTCTTAATGCGTAGGAGGTATCTAAAGATGTGGCAAACCTATCAATCCATTAACACAACGTATCGGCAATTACTACTTGATTAGCATAAGACTAGGCTTAGCAAGAGAACTGTCTAAAGATATGGCAAGACTCATCAAAAACCATAAACTCATGTGAAGAACAAAGCTAATCATGGGAGGTGTCTAAATCTTTTGGACAACCCATCAAAACAATGTTTCTTCAATCAATCAAGCAAGCAAACACAAATACAAACACATAACTATAATGTTACATATTCAACAGGACATTTGATTCCATAAAAAGGAGGAAACTAAGCATGTGAAGTGTCTAAATCTTATGGAAAAACCCATAAAAATCCCCCAAAATGTAAATGATTCAAACACCGCAATGAACATATAAACATGCAAGTCTACACAATCAAAAATTCATCAAACATCCAAACTTCACAACAAATAAGTACATCATCTCGAACCCCCAAATGGGGATCAAACTACTCCCTTCTGATTTTGAAAAGAAGACAAAACGAAATTAAACCAAGCATGCAAGAATTAAAAGAGAAGACGACATTAAAACAAACTAAAAAATTATTTTATTTACATGACTCACATTACAAGTAGCATTCTTCTCCACTTGAGTTTTTCTCCATGGCTTACTCTAAGTAGAGAGAATGCCACCAAGCAATGGGTAATTACAAAGGAGGAAGAAGTGTTCTATTTATAGTCATGGAAAAAGGTAATCGTGGACAATCCCCCGATGTGGGACTGATGACTCTTCTAGAATTGGATACACACAACATATTACACAACCACGA
Organism: Triglochin maritima; assembly: GCA_963682175.1. Taxonomy (NCBI): domain Eukaryota; kingdom Viridiplantae; phylum Streptophyta; class Magnoliopsida; order Alismatales; family Juncaginaceae; genus Triglochin; species Triglochin maritima. The sequence continues at coordinate 18,947,393 of OY821785.1, forward strand.
GAAGCCGGGTCAGATCCTGAGCATTTCGAACTGCCACTCGGCTGTCTAGGACCGTCACTTGGCGGTAACTTTTGGTCGGATTTGACCTAGTTTTGGTTGGCTTCTTTATTGCTCCAATTCTCCACGTGTGGTGCACCCAAATCAGTTGTTTGATTCTAGGCCCGAATTACTCCGCATGATGGTTTGGAGTTTCCCGATTTGCTTATTGGTCCTTTTTGTTTATATCCGGGTCGTTCCCTCTTGCATATCAGTCCATAAGTCTCACAATTCTGTTTTTTTCTTGCTTTCAGGTCCTTTTTGTGTCTCTTCTTCTCAAACTTGTTTATTCCTGAAACCTAAACATAAAACTCGTTACGTAATATTGTTTATGTTCAAAATAGAGGATATAAGACACAAATATAAGCATGATATGATGTGAATCACCAGCCCAGTGGCAAGGAGAAAAAATAATTCGAATGCCACACACGCCTAAAAGTAATCCCATCGAGTCTAGTTGCACACCGACCTGGCTTGTCGCACCTGTTCGACCATAAAGGAAACTTCCGTGAAATAAAAGTATATATTCAATAAAACAAGTATACAATAAACATATAAACACACAAGCATGAAATATGAGAATGTGCGTTATTATAAAATCAGGAGAGTTAGTCTTACAACCTACCACTACACTTATTTACTTTGAGAAGGTCACCTGTGTACATTGTCAGACTATTTTGGTCCTTTTTAAGGACAAGGTCAAGAATTTACTGAGTATATGGAAACGATACACCAAAGGTTACTCGATCGTCCGTTGGAGACAAGTTTAGTAGACCGAAGACACAACAACCGAACGATAGAGACAAATAATCCTTTTGTGCATCAAGTGTACATTTGATTTTACAACTCAAATAATTAGAAAGTTACATGTCTTCTCCTTGAGCTTTATTTACAAACATGAGCCTTTATCTTGAGGTTGATTAGTCCTTCATTTGAGAACCTACAATGTCAGGAAAATACAATATATATGCAATTTGACAATATGATGTGTGGGATGTGTTAATTGGAGTTGCGTATAATATTAGTTTGTTAATCATCAAAATTAAGAGTAATGTGGTAAAAAAGCCAATAATCTCCCTTTTTTTATGATGGCAAACTAATGTCAATTTGTGTATGGGCTCCACCTATGAATTTGCATAAGTTTGATAAAGACTCCCCCTGACAATGTGCATGAGTTTCATATAGTCGTTGAAGCATATTATGTCAATTTTTCTCCCCCTTATGACATTGATGAAAATATTAATCAAGCCTACAAATTTATGGGTTTAAAAGCACAACATTTGTAACTTGTAAGTCATTTTCACTTTAAGTTTTAACTTTTCACTGCCTATAATTTTCATTTGGGTGCTAGGAATTTTCACCCTTGAACCACCGGAGTTGTTCCTCCCATTTTCCTAGTTTTTCTCCGAGCATTCGTGAGCTGCCACGACTATACCGTATCACGCACACCGATCTGGTCTCTTCAGAGCAGGTATCAACCCCCTAAACCCTCAACGCATCCCCTTCGACTGGTGTCAACCATTTGCGACCAGTTAAATGGCTTCCAACAAGTAGACCAACTAGCCGTTGGCAAATAGCAAGAAAAATGTTAACAATACAAGTGATAGTGACATGGTAGAGTTTTATGTTGGAGTTTCAGAAGAAAAAAATCAGCAGCAAGGTCGATTGGCCTTGGAGTTTGAATCTTACTTGGTGCCCACCGGAGAAAGCAAAGATTGTTGTATAAGTTAAATGGGTACTCTAGCAAGAAGCAAAATGTGTATTTGTACTTCCAAGTGGTTAACGGTGGATGAATCATTAAAAGGGAAAATTTGGACAAATGCAATAGTCAGTTCATTATTCTCCAGATTTTCATTTAGGTTAATTCCTTTGTTTAATGGTTTTTATCTAATCAATACTACTTTTCTTTATTTCGTGTTACAGGAAAAAATTATTTTCCAATCAACAAAGAGTTGAAAAAGAAGTGGATATCATTTGTTGGTACTCGATGGAAGGATTTCAAAACAAAGTTGACGTCCAATTTCATTTTTGGAAAGTATAAGAATCAAGATCCATGGAAAAATTACAGTTTTATTACTCATACGACGTGGTCAGAATTAAAAATCTCAAGGCTAACTCTGGATTTTTTGTAAAATATACATTCATACTTCCTTCACACATTGAAATGTAAAAGATGATAACCAATCTCTTTTCGTCGTTTCTAAGAACTACGAACACTAAACAAAGAATGACAATCGAAGAACAAATTTCCACAAAGATTAGAGAACTGGAGAACACAATGATGGCCAAAAAGGTTGCCAGGAAGCTTTAGAGGCTAGTTCCAGCGAAGAGAAAGCCAGTAATTTTGCTTCTCTATCTCCCCAGCTAGACAAGATAGGTGGAAAAGAGCATATCTTACTCCAGACGGGAGATACATTAACCCTGAGTCGGCAGAGGTTGCAACGAAGATTGTAAGTGGTTACATTAAATTCTTGTGTTTCGTATACTATCTAATTAATTAATAAAATAGTGTTAAACGTTAGGCAATGAGATACTTTCTAAGATTCTTGTGTTTCGTACGTAATAGGGTGATCTTATACTGCAAGCTTCCCAACGTGAATTTGTTATAGAGGGCGGAAAAGATATTTTGATTGTAGTCCTAGGCAAAGATGAGCAAGCTGGACGAGTACATGGTTCGGTAGTCGAATAGGACTACAACAATACTTTGGGTCATCCTCCTTTAAAGGACTCGGTCGTGGGTTTAAAAGAACATACCATTACATTGATGTATAATTCTATGAATTCAAACTCAGATGTTGAGGAACCTTCAGTAGGTCTTATTAAGCTCTCATCTCCAAGTTTTTCATTTCTTTCCCTTACTGGATAAGGTGGATCTCTTGGTGTGTATTGGGTACACTATTTTGTGCTCTCCATTTCTCTATTTCCAGAACTGTATTTTTTTTCCATTCTCAGCGAATGTTTTATTGAGCGCTTTGTTAGTCTGCTCTAGTTTTAGCCATCTTAATTTCATTTCCAGTAAGTCCACCTCATCTTGTAGTGGATTTCTTGGGATTTCGTGGGCTCCAATGGTTATTCTTTGAGGCTCTATGTCTCGTGGAATGTTGTCTATTCTTTGCTCGCTAGTGGTACAAGGGTCAACCTATTCGTTGACCTCACCTGTCTATAATATTCAGGTTGTTATAGCCCTTCTAAGTGTGTGACTTCCACTTATCATCCACAAGTCAAGTCCTCACATCGAATCAGCAGACCATCAAATCTCTCGAGCTTCAGATGGGTCAATTGGCTTAGTCTGTACATGAGAGAAAGAGAGGGCTCTGCCAAGCCAGCCTGAGGCTAACCCCGCATGTACCTGCAACAACACATGAATAATGAGAGTTTGGTAGCTCGGGGGCGGCAAGTGAACCATGTGGAGGAACATGTTCACCATGTCAATGTTATTGTAACCTTAAGGAATGGAAAGCAAGTTTACAATCACATTTTCTTCGAACCACCACCATATATACTAGCGCCTCCTACTCAGGCATCTCAGAACACCTACCTGCCAAAAGCTCCCTATCCTAGTAGGTTAACCAAAAAGCAAAGTGACATAATGGATAAGATATTAGAGGCCTTTAAGCAAGTGAAGGTTAACATCCACTTGTCGGATGTCATCCAACAAATTCCTCAATATGACAAAGTGTTGAAGGATCTCTGCACAACAAAAAGGAAGACCAATATTCCTAAGAAAGCATTCTTAGCTGCGAGTGTGAGCTCACTTTTTTCCAATCCCACATACACAAAGTACAAGGACCCTGGGTGTCCTACTATTAAATATATGATAGGGGACACTAGCATGAGTAACGTATTGCTTGATTTAGGATTAGCAGTCAACCTCCTCCCATCTTTTGTTTATCAACAGTTGAACTTGGGAGAATTGAACCCAACTAAGATGACCCTCCAATTGGCGGATAGATCCATTCGTGTTCCAAAGGGGATTATTGAGGACGTGCTTATCAAAGTTGGAGAGTTTATATTTTCAGTAGATTTTGTCGTCCTCGATACAAACCCTGTTGCGAACACCCACTCTCAAATACCTTTGATTTTGAGTAGACCATTTCTGGGAACCTCCAATGCCTTAATTAATTGTAGAAATGATCTCATGAAGCTCTCATTCGGTAACATGAGGGCCGAGTTTCATGTGTTCAACTCTGGTAGGCAACAGGAGCCCTTGGACCAACCTTTAAATCTCAACCTCATCCACCAATTAGAGAAAGCACCACAAAATCAGGAAACACCCCCAACACCAATGCAACCCGTTTAGAATGTTTGTGTGCCCAGTGAAAACTAATTGTCTGTCTTTGTAATGCAACAGAGTGAGCTGGCATCAAACATGAATATACAAAGGGAGTGTTTGTTGGACTATTTAGTCGAGACTATTAGTGAGGGGGACACACCTCATCATATGCCCATACCAGAAGGTGCCTCTACCCCATGTCCCATGGCTGTTGAGCCATTTGACCTTCATCTTGACTCCAACAAGGACCCACCTGCGACCAAGCTTATGCTTGATAATATAAAGGAGGTTGGCTGGTCCTTATTGGATGACTTAGTGAAACAAGTGTGGCACACCCTTCAAATGAGCATGAGGAGCTCATTCCGATGCACCCGCCTATTGGTTGGAGGGTCTTGTTCGATGAGAAACTAAACCCCAGTGAGGCAACACAACTCTGCTCATTCATGTTGCCTACTCCCAACCTATATCATGAGGGGTTCGAGCCTTTCTGTATTGACCTTTCACCCCTCATGACACCTCGGAGTACCAATGAAGCGAGCCCATCTTAGCAAATCTCTGGTCCGAATGACTCGATGTTCTCCTTTGATGTTCCTTGACCAATGATTATGAGAATATCTTTGATGTATATATCTTGTTTGTAACCAAAAAAAATTAAAAAAAAAGAGAAAAAAAGAGAGAGAAAACAAAAGACTCCACAAGTGAGCATTAGTTGTTGTGGCCCCAACCATTGAGTATTTGGGGGCCATTTGTTTGACGTACTTGTATTCTCTTTTTAATTATCTCATAGGTTGTGAGGAGAATTCGGGTTTATGTCCATCAACATATCCATGAACTCCCGTTTGCACTTCACGTTGGTGAGATCTTTTCTTTTTCATGCAAAAATCCATGTAGTATCATACTCCCATTCATTGAGTACAATGCATGAAGTAAGTGTGGGAGAGTGCTTTATGTGTGTACATAGTTTTGTGTGTCTTTTGTTTTTGTTTTGCCTTCTTTTGTTTACTTTGATAGGGTCATGTTAGTGTGCTGCATTTAATATCGATATATCTACTTGCCATTATCCTTGGGTGACTTGTCTTCTTTTGATTGTCGTTGTGCTTTCATTTTCTAGTTCTTCGAAAAATATGATGTGTTTGCGAAAGAAAAATGTTTTGTGGGTTTTGCGTGTGTTTAGCATGTGCAAAAAAATTGAGAGACAATCAAAAGAGAAACTCCCAAAATTGACTTGAACATGATGCAATAGGATATCTAGTATACCGGCTTTAGGTCTTATCTAGTCGTAAGGATGCACCCCGGTCTTCCTTCGAGGTTTGTGTAATCATAGGGTTTCAGTACTCAAACAAATAAAGAAGTCCACCCTGAACCTAGTGAGTCGAATAATTTGTCTGTTAGTATAAGGAAGTTTGTTGTACTCAGGGACCCTTAAAATCTTGTTGTGAAAGTGTAAGTGTAGGGATTTTGGTTCCCATGTAGATAATAAATAAGTGGTGTTCTCTCTTCTCGCATGGCTCCTATCACTCGAGAAATTAGGTCCGAGGGGACTTAGTGCCTAGTGCTTTCGAGTCATCTGACTTGGGATGCACCAACAGAACTCCCGTTACAGGGGTGGTAAAGATGACCCTATGTGGAGATTATTGGAAGGTGTATGTGATAGTGTATGTCCTCAGAGGCAATGATGCAGGAAACCCAACCCTGGGAGAACCAAACACCAACTACTGTAAATCATAATGCTCCAAAAAAAAGACAAATAAGATTGTTAATGGACTTTGCACGATGTAACACTTTATGAAGTTAAGGTCACCCATGTCTTTCACTTAAGTCCTTAATTAACTTTCGTGAATGGTTCATTAGGCTAGGTGCGTGGACTGATTAAATATATAGAGTCGACCCGTAGAATTACCGTGTCCATTGATCGACGAAAATGAGTGCATCGAGTCGTGTTGCTAGGTTCAATAATGCATCTATGTTCGGATTTTGTGGGTGTATCCACTGAAAACCCTTAGGAGACAACACTCCTCCTCCTTGGCGATAATATGGTTTAACGGCTTGTTGCACATGCTAAGTGCAACCGTGATTCCTACGAAAGTGAGTTAGGATTTCCCTATTTTACGAATGTTTTTTCCTTTCTTTCAGTTTTCTCTTTCTTTGTTTTGCTGGGGACTAGCAAAAGTTAGTTGTGGGGGTTTTTGATTGACATCATATCATGGATATATTTGTGTCTTATATCCTTTTTTTTTTAGCCTTGGCAATGCTACATAAGGAATTTTATGTTTAAGTTTCAGGAATAAAACAAGTGAGAAGAAGAGACCCAAAAAGGACCTAAGACCAAGAGAAATGACTAATTGTAAGACTTATGGAATGAGATGGAAGATAGCAGGACCCGGATGTAAATCAAAAGGACCTATGAGAAAATCAAGAAGCTCCACACCATCATGAAGAGTATTTGGGCAATTAGAACCGGGCTAAACATCAACGACCAAATCGGCTACACCAAAATGAAGAAATTAAGTCAGAAACAAGTCATCCAAAACCGGGGCCAATCAGACCAACATGGACCTCTAGTCAGTAGCCATAGACCAGCAATTGGTCGTCCAATATGGCCCAATTGCAATCTACTTTGGCGTTGATGTTTGCATATCGTCTTATGTCCATTTATGGTATGGGTTTTAGTCCCATACCGGGGAATTGTCCCCGATTACCTTTTTTCATATCTATAAATAGAACTCTTCCGTCTCCCTTATATTTACCCATTGCTTAGTGGCCAATCCCTCTACTTGGAGTCAAGCCTTGGAGAAAAAACTCAAGCAGAGGGATGCTACTTGTAATGTGAGTGATTTAAAAAAAGAATTTTTTGTTCGTTTAATGTTGTCTCTTTTATCTTCTTGAATGGTTAGCTTAATTTCATTTCATTAATCTTAGTAGACTTAGTTAACATGTTTTCATCTCTTTACATAATAGTCAGCTTAATGATTAGTGAGTAGTTCCATCCCCCTTTAGGGGTGGAGATGATGTACATATATGTTGTGATGTTTGGATGTTTGATGAATTTTTAATTGTGTAAACTTGCATGTCTGTACGTTCATTTGGGGTATTTTAATCATCTACATGTTGGGGGATTTTTGATGGGTTTTGCCATAAGATTTAGACACTTCACATGCTTAGTTTACTCATGTTTATTGACTGAAATTTCCTGTTGAATATGCTACATGTTAGTTAAGCGTTTGTATTTGTGGTTGCTTACTTGATTGATTGAAGAAACTTTGTTTGATGGGTTTTGCCATAAGATTTAGAGACCTCCAATGCTTAGCTTTGTTCTTCACATGAGTTTATGGTTATTGATGAGTCGTGCCATATCTTTAGACACTTTTCATGCTGAGACTAATCTTATGATAATCAAGTAGTAATTGTCAATACGTTGTGTGAATGGATTCATAGGTTTTGCCACATCTTTAGACACTTCCTATCCATGAAAACACACACACGACACACATACATACATGCTTACATGCGTCATTCATCACTTATTTCACTTCAAATGTGCACACACTCCACCCTTAGGGGTTTCTCTTCCTGATTTCCAAACTATCGTTGCTTTCTTTCGCATTTCTTACTTACTAGTTTAGTGTAGTTTTGCATAATCAAATCTCTTTCCCTTTTTTTGCCACTTGATTTTGGAAAAAAAACCTAAGGCTACTGACCTCCCCGTGGATCAACCCGTACTTGCCACTGCTTCATCGCGGTCATGCACTTGCGGTATAAACTTTAATCAATTAAATAATGCATGCATGCAGGATGCGTGCAGATTTGGCAATAGATCCCACCCAGGGTCGGAGTGTTTCCGCCGTTCAGACGCATGTTTGGGTTGTGGTCAGCTCGAGCTCTATGTTCGGGAGTGTCCGAACTGGCAGAGCGAGCCTAGTAGGAAGCCAGGGCCAGCAACAACAGAGAGTGTCTGAACCAGCAGCCGATCTGTTGCACCACTAGGATAGGGCGGGAAAGTTGGATGAGTCTTCAACATCCAGGCTGAGGAGGTGAGGGACTCCAACACAGTGGTGGAAGGTACTCTTCTTATTTCTGGTTTAGCCGCTAGAGTATGTTTTGATTGCGGTGCCACACACTCCTTCATTTCAGAGAAGTTTGCTGGCGAGTCAGGTTGTACCCCTGAGCTACTGACTAATTGTTGGGAAGTCAGTACACCCAAGGGTAAGGTGGGCACTGTGGGGAGCTTTCTCCCCGGCACCATAGTTGTTTCGGGAGACCAAGATTTTTCAGCAGATTTGGTCTTTCTACTGATACAAAACTTTGACGTCATACTAGGGATGGATTGGCTATCATAGTACGACATTTGGGTCTTTGGCCATGAGAAGAAGATTCTTATCCCTAGGGAGGGCATACCCGATGTGTTGATAAGAGGAACGAAGATTAGAGGAGGTCGTCTCATTGTGTCTGCAGTGAAGGCACAAAAGCTGATTCATCAGGGCTACAGAGCTTTTGTGGCTACACTAGTGGTTCCAGACTTAGAGTGGAGGAGGCGGGAGGACATCTAGGTAGTGCAGGACTTCCCAGAGGTGTTTTCAATAGATATTCCAGGACTACCGCCGCACAGAGAGATTGAGTTCGGCATCGAGTTAGTAGATGACACAACACCACAGTCAAAGGCTACATATCGGATGACACCTACGAGTTGGCAGAGCTGAAGAGGCAATTGTAGGAATTGATGGATTTTGGGTTGATCCGACCAAGTGTGTTACATTAGGGAGTGCCTCTCTTGTTCGTGAGTAAGAAGGACGGGTCGTTGCGAATGTGCATCGACTACAGGATGCTGAAAATGGTTACCTTCAGGAACCAGTGTCCTTTACCCACGATCGAGGACCTATTCGATCAGCTACAGACGGTGAGGTTTTTCTCGAAGATCGATATGCGCTCAGGTTATCACCAGTTGAGGATTAGGGAGGCAGACGTCCAAAAAACAGCTTTCACGACGTGGTTTGGGCACTTTGAGTTCTTGGTGATGCCGTTTGGACTGAAGAATGAACCTGCAGCATTCATGGACCTGATGAATAAAACGTTCAAGACGTACCTCGACAGTTTTGTCGTTGTGTTTGTGGACAACATCTTCGTTTATTCAACAGATAGAGAGCAGCACCAAGAGCATCTGAGGATTGTACTTGGCATCTTGAGGGACCAGAAGCTTTATGCCAACTACACAAAGTGCAAGTTTTGGCTAGATCAGGTAGCATTTCTGGGACACATTGTGTTGAAGGATGGGATCTCAGTGGACCCAGCGAACGTTGAGGCAGTGACGCAATGGAAGCCTCCAACGAGCATGATCGATATCACGAGTTTCGTGGGCCTTACGGGTTACTATCGTTGTTTCATTCAAGATTACGTTACAATTGACGGCATTACATAGAAGGGATTCAAGTTCGCTTGGTCCCAGAAGTGTAAGGACAATTTTCAGGAGATGAAGAGACATCTGACGATGGTGCCAATCCTGACTCTTCCGAGTGGCAGCAGAGGGTATGTGATGTACAGTGATGCGTCAAGGATCAGCTTGGGCTATGCAGTTATGTAACATGGGAGAGTCGTGGCGTATGCTTTGAGGTAGCTGAAGGGGCACGAGGAGAACTACCCTACTCATGATTTGAATTTAGCAGCGGTGGTTCACGCGTTGAGGACCTGCCAGCACTCTCCGTATGGAGAGCAATTCGAGGTCTTCACGGATCACAAGAACCTGAAGTAACTGTTTTCACGAAAGGAGCTGAATATAAGGCAGCACTGATTGCTTGAGTTCATGAAGAACAAGGAATTCAGCATTTCCTATCACCCGGGGAAGGCAAATTCAGTTGCATATGTCTTGAGCAGGAAGGTGGAGGTGTTTGTATTGAGTTTGTGCATTCATGAGTGGAGGCTACTTGAGTCGTTGTCAGAAATGATGCCTTTCACTTTTGAGTCGGAGGGGGCAGTCATTGCTAGGCTGATAGTCTTGAGGGTTGGCTGCTAAGGAAGGATCTGACTTCAGTGTGGGAGGAGATGGAGGTTTGAGGTTCAAGAGTCATATTTGGGTGTCGAAGGTGTATGAGCTGAGGGAAGAAATCATGGACGACGCACACCGAGCATGATATTCTATCCCCCCAGGGAGCACGAAGATGTATAAAAACCTGTAGTGGAACTTTTGGTGGAAGGGCATGAAGCAGGATATAGCAGAGTTCGTACCCAGATGTCTAGTGTGTTTGTAGGTAAAGATTGAGCATCAGCGACCAGCAGAAGCGATGCAGAGTATTGAGTTGCCAGAATGTAAGTGGGAGCATGTGACGATGGATTTCGTCACCAGGTTGCCGAAGACAGGGAGATTTCATGATGCGATTTGGGTTATAGTCAATCGACTGACCAAGTCGGCACACTTCTTAGCGATTAGGTTCACGTTGTCTCTGGAAGGTCTAGTTAAGTTGTATGTTGAGGAGTTCCTGACGTACCAGTAGGTACCAGGGGAGATCGCTATGATCGTTACTGTATCCGTATCGAAGAGATGCGACAAAGTGTGAGGATCATTGTGCAATGTCCGGAGCAAATGCCGGAGGGCATGATCAAAGCCGATGATCGTATGCGATAACTGTGGACTGAGTGAGAACTGAGACCCGATGTGAGACCCCCTGGCCGAGATTCTCCTCTCTAGTCTACTTTACTTTCTTAGCACGGATATCGAGAGAGCCTTCTTCTATTAAGCATAGCCAGACAGTCAGTCTCTTTAGTCCGACTGCACGGCGTACCAATCAGCATCATCCTTGATTGAGATCTCGGGTTCACAACCAAATTTGGGGGAGTCTACAGTAGGCTTTGGGGACACGATTGAAGTTAAGTACAGTGTTTCTGCCACTGGCAGATGGTCAGTCTGAGAGGACCATCCAGACCATGGAGGACATGTTGAGAGCTTGCCCGTTGGATTGGGCAGGACACTGGGATGATCACTTGCGGCTGATAGAGTTCGCGTACAACAATAGCTTCCATGCTAGCATTGGGATGTCACCGTATGAGGAATTGTATGGATGGCCTTTCAGATCACCAGTTTGTTGGAGTGATGTAGGCGAGAGGTGATCTGTTGGGCTAGAGCTAGGATAAATGTATGTCGAGAAGGTCGATGTGATCAGGAGGAGACTAGCGATAGCACAAAGCAACCAAAAGAGCTACGCTGATAAGGCCAAACGAGAGTTGAGTTTCGAGGTGGGTTACCATGTGTTTCTAAAGATCTCCCCATCCCAGGGAGTAATGAGGTTTGGGAAGAAGGGGAAACTCAGTCCAAGGTTCGTCGGGCCATTTGAGATCCTTGACCGAGTTGGAGAGGTCGCCTACTAAATTGCTTTGCCTTTGCTATTTTTGGGTCTACACAACGTCTTCCACATTTTGATTCTGAGGGACTACATTCCTGATCCAGCACATGTTGTCGAGATCGAGGTTCCAGAGATTCGGCAAGACTTATCTTTGGAGGAGAGACCAGTAGAGATCGTGAACCGCATGGAGCACCAGCATAGGAGGAGGACCATTCCGATGGTGAAGGTGCGGTGGCAACACCATAGCGAGTGTGAGGCCACTATGGGATTGAGGAAGAAGTTTGAGAGCAGTACCCAAAGATTTTCGGTGAGTTGCTTCGATTTAATTTCGAGAACGAATTTCCTTTAAGGAGTGTGGATTGTTAAACCCTAAACCCATTTAGTGGGATAATGGTGGTTCGTGAAGAAGATATGGCTTTGATGTCATGGGGTATGGAGGGGCATGGTGTACGGTATGGATTGGGTGTTGGTCTGGTGTACGGTATGGATTGGGTGTTGGTCTGGTGTACGGTATGGATTAGGTGAAAAGCTTACTTTTCTTCTTGTTGAACGTTTTATATTATACCGCAAGTCCACGGCCGCGTTGAAGCGGTGGCAAATACGGGTCCTCCTCAGGGAGGTGAGCAGCCTCTCGTTTGCACGAAATCAAGTGGCAAAAATATGGAGAAGAGAGTTGTTTATGCTATTCTACGCTACACTACACTAAGAAGCACGAAATGCGAAAGAAAAAAACAAACGATGAAATACCAACTAAGCTAAGAACGAAATGCTGGAATTCAGGAATGGGAAAACCCCTAAGGGGTGGAGTGAGTGCACACATGCAAAGAGGTGGGTGTTGAACACATTCTTTAAGCACAAATGAAGGTGGTGTTATCATGCATATGAAGTGTCTAAATGTTATGGCAAAACCTATCAATCTATTCACCAACCTAGTTGATTAACATTTACATATACAAGTTGTTTATTTCAAAACCTAAACAAGCATGAGAGGTCTCTAATCATTTTGGCAAAACTCATCAAGTTATAAATTCTATCCTAAACAAGCAAGCATACATTCATGTTTTATCAACACATTGGAAATAAAGCATTCATTTCATTCTCCAATGGATGTATGTACATCTACTTTACCCGCCAAAGGGGATGGAACTACTCACTACACATTACACTAATTATTAAACTAAGCAAGGAAAGCATATTAACTAAGCTACTAAAACTAATGAAAAGAAATTAAACAAAGTAAATCAAGAAATATGAAACAAAGTAAAACAAGCAAAATGAAACTAATAACATAACAAAGAAACTTTTATTAACAAATGACTCACACTTCAAGTAGCATCCTCCTACTTTAGTGTGTGCTTCAAGGCCTCACTTCTAGTAGGAAGAATAACCACTCAAAATATGGAGTGATTACAATAGAAGGTGAAGAGTTCTATTTATAGCCATAGAAAAAGGCAATCCGGGACAATCCCCCAATGTGGGACAAAACAAATACTAGAAATGGACTAAATACACACTAATACGCGACCCACCGAAATCTTAGCGGATTTGGGCCAAAACAGACCGCCAATTAGCGGTCCTGGACCGCCAATTGGCGGTCTATATGGTTCGGATCTCGCTAAGTTTGCTTCTAGGCTTTTCTGGATGTCTTTGGTGATCTTTGATGCATCTACTTTGCTTATTGGAGCTCCAACCCGAATAGAATTGCCAAAATACTCCCCATGATGGTGTGGAGTATTTTGTTTTGCTCTTTGGTCCTTCGGTCTTAAGTTCAGGTCCTTCTCCCTTGCATCTTAGTCCCCAGATCTCACAATTCAGTCGTTTTTCCCAACTTTTGGGTCCTTTTATGCTTCATCTCTTCAAACCTATTTATTTCTGAAATTCAAACATAAAACTCGTAACATAGCATTTTTTAGGTGAAAGATAATGGATATAAGGTGCAAATATGAGCATGAAATGTTGTCCATCACTTCTCTTCTCCCTCTCAAGCCAGCCTTTCCCTCTCCTTCACTCATCTCAAACTCATCCTTACCTCGGCGATGGAGAAGTGGACAGTAAGCAAGGTGTGAGCTGAAGGTGATCTAGAGACAAAAGACGCGTAGAGCTTAGCACGAGGAGTTGGACATGTGGATTGCGGATCGGAGGTGTTTGCGAGTGAGGTCCGGCGAGATCATCAACAAATCACAATAGAGAGGTATGTCAAGTTCTTGCATTAAATGTTGTTAGCACTTGTATGTACGTGAGTTTGGCTCGTCGCTGGAGGTCGAAGACCTTGCCGAGGATGAGGGCATCAAGTTGTACTTGGCAAGCCCAGGTCGATGGCAGTTAACGATCGACAAGTGCCTTTGGGCGGTCGATCGGATGTAGTATATTTCTCTGTCTCCACCCAGCACTGGTCGAACGATGACTTGCGGCGGTCGATCGATCGTGCATATTTTGTTGGGTTGGAGAAGTCTATTGTTTTCGATCGAACGGGGGCCCTAGAGCCGTTTGACCGTTGTCTTGTATTTTGGTCTAGATTGAGCGTTGACATCTAAATGGTGGACCACTCTTGACTCTAGTCTGACCTGTAAGTTACGTATACTGAATGTTCGGTCGACCGATTGATGTCTACTTCGACCGATTGTGAATCCAGGTGAGACCCTGATTTCAGTCGAACGGGGCCCATGACCAGTTCGACCGTTGCCTTGATTTTTTCTTAGACATAGTCCGATTTAGACCATCTAACGGTAAACCGATTATACCATATGTTCGACCATTGGGGATTAAGTCATGAGCCCAAAGTTTGACCGTTACAAGCATTTATTCGACTGACCCTTTGAGGAGTGGTCTACCGGTCTACCTTTTTCGGTCAACCGTTTGGGCCCAGGACTCAGTCTTTGTCCTTGTGGGGTGTCAACTATGTCCACGAAAACCCGTGTTCTTTCCTAGATGTTGTTGTACCGTTTGATGTTGTTCTGGACGAGATATCCCAACCAATGTTGTTCCTACGGGAGTGTTGTCCGATGTTGTTCTGGACGAGATGACCCGATCGATGTTGTTTTGCTGGGTGTATACTGTCCGATGATGTATTTTTGCAAGTAGAGTGGTTGTGGCATGATTGACATCATTTCATGCTTACATTTGTATCTTATATCCATTATATTTCACCTAAACAATGCTATGTGACAGGTTTTATGTTTGAATTTCAGAAATATATAGGTTTGAAGAGAAGATGCATAAAAGGACCTAAAAGCATGAAAAAGCACTGAGTTGAGAGACTCAAGGACTAAGATGCAAGATCGAAGAACCTGAACGTAAGATCGAAGGACCAATGAGCAAACAAGAATACTTCACACCATCATGGGTAGTATTTTGGCAATTCTATTTGGGTCGGAGCTCCAACAAGTGAAGTAGATGAATCAAAGACAAACCAAGCCATTCAGAAAAGCCCAGAAGGAAATCCAGAGTGATCTGAACACTGTAGACCGCCAATTGGCGGTGTCTTTTGGTCCGGATCCGCTAATATTTATGTGGGGCGTGTAAAGTGTGTATTTAGTCTATTTGTGGTATTTGTTTAGTCCCTTACCAGGGAATTGTCCCGGATTACCTTTTTGTATGGCTATAAATAGAACTCTTCACCTTCTATTGTAATCATCCATTGCTTGGTGGCATTCTCTCTAGTTGGAGTAAGCCTTGGAGCAAAATCTCAAGGTGGAGAAGAATGCTGGTAGTGATGTGAGTCATTTAATAAAATAAATTTTCCATTGTTTTTTTCTTATGTTTTTTCTTTATGCATGTTTAGCTTAGTTTTATTTCTTTGATTGTAGGCTAAAGTAGTTAGAATGTTTCCTTTCTTCTTTAGTTTAATTGTTTGAATAATGTGTAGTGAGTAGATCCATCCCCTTTTGGGGGTGGAGATGATGTTCATACATGCATTAAAGAAGGAATATGAATGCTTTATATTTTGATTGTGTTGATAAATGTGAATGTATAAGCTCCTTGTTAGAGTAGAATACTACACTTGATGGGTTTTGCCACATATCTTAGACACCTCCCATGCTTGTTTAGGTTGTTAAATAACCAGCTTGTGTATATGAATGTTAATCAACTCGATTAGTGAATGGATTGATAGGTTTTCCCATAACCTTTAGACACTTCATATGCATAAAAACACTACCTACATTTGTGCCTATAGAATGCATTCTTCACCATTTTTTTACATGTGTGCACACACTCCACCCCTAGGGGTCTTTATCTTCTTGTTTCCAACTTAGTTTTACATTTGAGTTAGTTTTGATTCGAAGTAATCGTTAGTTGCTTTACTTTGCATTTTTCTTCGTAGTAGTTTAGTGTAGCATAGATTAGCATAGACAAACTCTTCACCCTTTTTGTTGCCACTTGATTTCTGAAAAACAAGAGGCTACTCACCTCCCAGAGGATCGACCCGTATGTGCCACTGCATCAATGCGGTTGTGCACTTGCGGTATTTAAAACGATTAAACAAGTTTTTTGCGCCATTACCGGGGAGGTGTCAGTCCAGACTTTGGTTTGGACGATTCTAGTGGATTTAATTTGTGTTCTGTGGTTTTCTTTGTTTAAGGAAGCTCTGGAACTCAAGGGAAAACATCTGGAGAAATTCTGAGGCAAACAGGAAGCTTCAGACCGCCAATCAGTGGCCTCAGACCGCCAAATGGCAGTCTGGTAAGCTCTGTTGCTCTTGTTCTTTCTTTGGCTAGTTCCTTTATCTGTTAGAGTGATCTGGGGATCAATTTGGCATGTTCTGACTTTTAGTTTGCCCCCAGATCAATAATCTATCTCCCTTTAAGCAACTTGGACCTTAAAACCCAAATCAAAAGATTAGGCTTTCTTTCTTGTTTAGGTCATGCACCATATGCTCGACTTAGGCACGTAAATTGTCTTTTCTTTTAGCTTTACTTCAGTTGCTGAGCGCTGGCATGAGGTACACATTTCTGAATCTCACTCATGCATTTCGTATGAACATGCATTAGTTAGTAGAAAGTGCATTGCAAGAAGTGTGAGTTGAGCGTTTGTTTGGAGAGTTGATTGTTAGATTAGGACTCCAAAACGCTACTAAGGAGGGGCTATCCCATATAAGATAAGGTGGGGATTTCATCAGCCTTTCCTTCACCCCAAAAACCACACTAATCAACAGCCTAATTTTAATATCAACTAGACATTGGCCCTAAGGATTTCGGGCGCATTAGGAGAGTGATTCGGTCTCGACCGTCATGGCCTGATAGGCGTCGCCCACTCTGTCGATAGTAGGAGAGATGAGATCTCCGGATCTTGACTCACTTGCTGGGCTTTGTGGTCCCTATCGTAGGGAGGTGAGACGTGTTGAGGCCGTGTGACCTCGCAGGCGTCGTCTAGCTGTAAGGACCTATAACCACCTTAGGATTGTTTGAGCATTGTTTGCTTGTGTGCTTCTTCCTGTACCTACCCGTCGTAGCATATAGACGTCTTCCCTTCTCTCCTGAGTCTTTCTCTCTCTTCTGTGTCCCTCAATCTTCTCCTCTACGCACATTCTTTGTTTAAAAAAAATTGGTTTGTGTGTGTGCACCTTTGTGCATGCTTGTGTGGGTACGAGACGAGAGTGGTCGTTTGACGTGGCGTGTCGTCAACCCTACTTCGGTGGTCAACTTCTCGACGCCTCCCTCCTCTCGTGTCGCACGTAGTCTGGGTTCAATGGCTGCTCATTTCCACGAGGAGGTGCAGTTGCTGGACCCACCTGTTCCACCTGTGCTTCCTGTTCTTCCTATTGTGGCTCCCATGCCTCTACGTGATCGATGCTACCCGAGTTGTACCGCTCTAACCTCATGCATCATATTGCGAGAGGCAAATGGGAACCACTTTGAGGTTATGCCTCAGTTTATTTCCATGCTCCCTCACTTCACTTGGAAGGGTGACCCCTATATCTTTCTCAGGGAATTTGAGGAGGTCTGTGCTATGTTGAAGCTGTAACAACTTAGCACAGACTCCATCCATCTTAGGTTAGTCCCTTTTCCACTAAAGGATGATGCCAAGAAGTGGTTTACAGAACCCAGGCGAATGCCTTTAGGTCTTGGGATGAATTTCAATATGCATTTCTCAAAAAGTACTTTCCAAATCATCAGACTCTAAAATTGAGAAACAAAATCAATTTGTTCTATCAACTTGAAATCGAAACATTTCATGCATAATTAGAGAGATTTAAGGAGATACTATCCTCATGTCCTCAGCATGGCATCGAGTTGTGTCAGCTTTATCAGATTGTCTAAGAGGGTCTTCACATCCCGTCTCGAATGCTCCTTGAGTCCTTGTGTCAAGGAGAGTTCTTAGGAAATGATGAAAGGGAGCCATCCTAGAAGAGCTCGCTGAGAAAACCATGCAATGGGAGAGTATGAGGGAATCCCCAACATCATCTAGTATAGGAGCAAGGATCACAAATGCAAACTCGACTAGATCGGGTACCGCAATTGCTGTTGATACCACTACGGCCACCGAGGCGCGCATGGCAACCTTAATGCGCCGTATGGATTCGATTGAGATCCAAAACCAACAAGGTGCAACTCATGTGTCTACATCTGGTCCAGTTCTATGTCATTCATGTGGTAGGATAGGTCATGTAGGAAGCGAGTGTGCGTCTACTCCTCCTGAGATGGAATGTGTCAACGCCATCTATGATAGATCTTGGAATGACCCATACTCATCATCTTATAATCCCGGATGGAGGAACCACCCCAATTTTTCATGGAACTAAAATAATGCCCCGGGTGGTCCTTCAAACTCCTCTCAACCACCTAACCAACCACACCAACCTGCCATGCCTGCACAATCTTATCGGCCACCCCAAGCGCAAATCACCAACTAATCGGTTTCCCAAATTCCAACAATATGGAAACCCGATTCAATTCCCCTGAGACCTTAACTCGTGGACTTCAAAACTCAATGGAATTTTTTATGTCAACCACAAGTCAAGTTCTCACTTCCAATCAGCAGACCATCAAATCTCTAGAGCTTCAGATGCAACAATTGGCTCAGTCTATACATGAAAGAGAGAGAGGGTGTATACCTAGCCAGCCTGAGGCTAACCCCCGCATGTACCAGCAACAACACATGCAAAATGAGAATGTGGTACCTCGGGGGCGGCAAGTGAA
Source organism: Triglochin maritima (assembly GCA_963682175.1). NCBI lineage: Eukaryota > Viridiplantae > Streptophyta > Magnoliopsida > Alismatales > Juncaginaceae > Triglochin > Triglochin maritima. The sequence continues at coordinate 18,966,166 of OY821785.1, forward strand.
CCATGTGGAGGAACCTGTTCCCCATGTCAATATCATTGTAACCTTAAGGAATGGAAAACAGGTTGACAATCATATTTTCTTGCCACCACCATCATCTATGCAGCCCCTAAGTGGGAATGGTGGTGAAGAAGAGGCTGAGGGTGAGGATAATACACCAACGCCTCCTTCTCAAGCACCGTAGAAAACCTACCTGCCAAAAGCTCCCTATCCCAGTAGGATAACCAAAAAGTAGAGTGACACAATGGACAAGATATTAGAGGTGTTTAAGCAAGTGAAGGTTAACATCCCCTTCTTGGATGTCATCCAACAAATACCTCAACATGCCAAACTGTTGAAAAATCTCTGCACAACCAAGAGGAAGACCAATATTCCTAAGAAAGCATTCTTAGCTGCAAGTGTAAGTTCACTTTTGTCCAATCCCACATACACAAAGTACAAGGACCCTGGGTGTCCGACTATTCAGTGTACGATAGGGGACACTAGCATGAGTAATGTATTGCTAGATTTAGGATCAACGGTCAACCTCCTCCCATTTTCTGTTTATCAACAGTTGAACTTAGGAGAATTGAAACCAACTAAGATCACCCTCCATTTGGTGGATAGATCCATTTGTATTCCAAAGGGGATTATCGAGGACGTGCTTATCAAAGTTGGAGATTTTATATTTCCAGTCGATTTTGTTGTCCTCGATATGAATCCCGTTGCGCACACCCACTCTCAAATACCTTTGATTTTGGGTAGACCATTTCTTGCAACCTCCAATGCCTTAATTAATTGTAGAAATGATCTCATGAAGCTCTCATTCGGTAACATTAGTGCCGAGTTTCATGTATTCAACTATGGTAGGCAGCAAAAGCCCATGAAGCAACCTTTAAATCTCAATCTCATTCGCCAATTAGAGAAAGCACCGCAAAATCAACGAACACCCCTAACACCAATGCAACCCATAGAGAATGTTTGTGGGTCCAGCAAAAAGTCATTGCCTATCTTTGCAATGCCACAGAGTGAGCTGGCATCAAACATGAATGTCCAAAGGGAGTGTTCGTTGCATGATTCAGTTGAGACCATCAATGAGGAGGACACACCTCAGCATATGCCCATTCCAGAAGGTGTTGTCACCCCGTAACCTAGGGCTATTAAGCCCATTGAGCTTCAGATTGACTCCAACAAGGACCCACCTACAACCGAGCTTACGCTTGATGATATAAATGATGGTGGGAGGTCCTTGTTGGATGACATGGTGAGAAGCCCCATTCTTAGTGATGCAGGTATGCTCCATCCATCGAAAGAGCTTGAGGAACTCATTCCGATGAACCTACCTATTGGTTGGAGGGTTTTGTTCGATGAGCAACTAAACCCTAGTGAGGCAACACAACTTCACTCGTTCATGTTGCCTACACCCAACCAATATCGTGAGGGGTTCGAAACTTTTAGCTTTGACCTTTCACCCCTCATGGTACCTCAGAGTACCAGTGAAGTTTGCCCCTCTCGGCAAGTCTCTGGTCCTCATAACTCGATATTCTCATTTGATGTTCCTTGACCAAATGATTATGAGAATATCTGTGTTGATGTTTATATCTTGTAAAAAAATAAAAAAAGAGTAATAAAAGACTCCATGAGCGAGCATTGATTTTTGTGAGCCCCAACCCTTGTGTACTTGGGCCCCATTTCTTTCTCGTATTTGTATCCCTTCTTTAGCATCTCACAGGTTTCGAGGTAATTCGGGTTTGTGTCCATCAACATAACCATGAACTTCTCTTTGTACTTCACGTTGGTGAGATCTTTTCTTTTTCATGCATAAATCCATGTAGTTTCATGCTCACATTCATTGAGGACAATGCATGAAGTAGGTGTGTGGGGGGTGTTTTACGTGTGTACATAGTCGAGTCTTTTTCCTTTGATTTTGTTTTCTTTTGTGTGTATTATTAGGGTCATGTTAGTGTGCTACATTTAATATTGATATATCTGCTTGCCATGATCCTTGGGTAAATTGTCTTCTTTTACTTGCTTTGTGCTTTAAAATTTTCACATTTCTTTCAAAATCTTCATGTGTTTGCGAAAGAAAATGTTTTGTGGGTTTTGTGTGTGTTTGGCATGTGCAAAACCATTGAGAGGCAAAGTAGAAAGAAAGCTCCCAAAATTGTCTTGAACTTGATGCATTAGGATATCTAGTTTACTGGCTTTAGGTCTTATCGAGTCGTTAGGATGCACCCCGACTTTCCCTCGGGGGCCGTGTAATCATAGGGTTTCAATACCCAAACATTTAAAGAAGTCCACCCTGAACCTAGTGAGTCAATAATTCGTGTGTGTTAGTATAAAGAAGTTTGTTGTAGTCAAGGGGCCATTAAACTCTTTTTCTGAAATTGTAAGTGAATAAGTGGTGTTCTCTCTTCTCGCACAACTCCTATCACTCAGGAAAGTAGGTCTGAGGGGACTTTGTGCCTGGTGCTCTCGAGTCATCTGACTTAGGATGCACCGACCGAACTCCCGTTACACGGGTGGTAGGGATCGCCCTATGTGGAGATTTGGGTGAAGGTGTACGTGATAGTGTAAGTCCTCATAGGCAATGATGCACGAAACCTGAGCCTGGGATAATCAAACTCCAACCAATATAATGCTCCAACGAAAAAGAAAAAAAAGAAGAAGCAAAAAAGAACCTTAATGAACTTTACACAATGTATCACTTTCAGAAGTTAAGGTCGCCAATCTCTTTCACTTAAGTCCTTCATTAACTTTCACGAATGATTCATTTGGCTAGATGTGTGGACTGATTACATATATATAGTCGTCCCGTAGCATTACGACATCCAATGATCGACAAAAATGAGCCAACGAGTCGTGTAGCTAGATTGAATAATGCATCTTTGTTCGGATTTTGTGGGTGTATCCGCTGAAAACTCTCAGGAGACAACACTCCTCCTCCTTGGCGACAAGGAGGTTTAATGGCTTGTTGTACATTCTAAGTGCAACCGTGATTCCTACGAAAGTGAGTTAGGATTTCCCTGTTTTACATATGCTTTTCCTTTCATTCCTTTTTCTCTTTCTTTGTTTTGCTCGGGACTAGCAAAAGTTAGGTGTGGGGGTAATTGATTGACATCATTTCATACTTACATTTGTATCTTATATCCATTATATTTCACCTAAACAATGTTATTTGACGAGTTTTATGTTTGAATTTCAGAAATAAATAGGTTTGCAGAGAAGATGCATGAACAAGGATTGAGTTGAGAGAGTCAAGGACTAATATGCAAGATCGAAGCAGCTAAACGTAAGATCGAAGGACCAATGAGAAAACAAGAATACTTCACACCATCATCGGGAGTATTTTGGCAATTCTATTCGGTTCGGAGCTCCAACAAGTGAAGTAGATGCATCAAAGACAAACCAAGCCATTCAGAAAATCCCAGAAGAAAATCCAGAGGGATCCGAACACTGTATACCGCCAATTGGCAGTCCTAGACCTCTAATTGGCGGTCTCTTTTAGTCCGGATCTGCTATGATTTATGTGGGGCGTGTATTAGTGTGTATTTAGTCTATTTCTGGTATTTGTTTAGTGTCATACAAGAGGATTGTCCCGGATTACCTTTTTCTATGGCTATAAATAGAACTCTTCACCTTCTATTGTAATCAGCCATTGCTTGGTGGCATTCTCTCTACTTGGAGTAAGCCTTGGAGCAAAATCTCAAGGTGGAGAAGAATGCTGCTAGTGATGTGAGTCATTTAATAAAATAAATTTTCCATAGTTTTGTTCTTATGTTGTTTCTTTATGCATGCTTAGCTTAGTTTTATTTTTTGTTTGTTGGCTAAAGTAGTTAGAATGTTTCCTTTCTTCTTTAGTTTAATTGTTAGAATAATGTGTAGTGAGTAGATCCATCCCCCTTTGGGGTGGAGATGATGTTCATACATGCATTAAAGAATGGATATGAATGCTTTATATTTTGATTGTGTTGATAAATGTAAATGTATGCTTCCTTGTTAGAGTACAATACTACACTTGATGGGTTTTGCTACACATTTTAGACACCTCTTATGCTTGTTTAGGTTCTGAAATAAGCAACTTGTGTATATGAATGTTAATCAACTAGATTAGTGAATGGATTGATAGGTTTTTCCATAACCTTTAGACACTTCCTATGCATGAAAACTGTACCTACATTTGTGCCTATAGAATGCATTATTCACCATCTTTTTACATGTGTGCACACACTACACCCCTTAGGGGTTTTCCATTTCTGATTTCCAGCTTTCAATTTCCCTCGGTTTCGTTTTCCTTGTTTGATGCTTACTCGGTTAGTGTAGTTAGTCTACTTTAGTGTAATCACAACTTCTTCCCCTCTTTTCCCACTTGATATCTGAAAAACCTGAGGCTACTCACCTCCCTGAGGATCGACCCGTACTTGCCACCGCTTCAACGCGGTCGTGCTCTTGCGGTATTTAAAATGATTAAACATGGCATAACAAGTGAGATGGACGGACCCGAGTGTTGGCTCCGTGGTGAGGTGTCGACCTCGAGATTCAGGAGATTCTACTGACGTGGACATGCAGACGTGCCTCACCGAACCCCAGGATTAGTGTAGCTGCGTCTAGGGTGCGTTGCGTTCTTTTTTGTAAGACTGTGTGTGCCTTTGGTAGGTCCCTATGTGTGACCAAATGATGGATGATTGATTGATGGACAAATGTCTTTATTGACCCTTGGAGGGTGATGTTGAGGGATGGCACTAGATTTTGCCATGCCATACTAGTATGAGCATGCATATACGTGTCCTTGGTATATGGAGTTTCCTTATGGAAACTCAGGCATTGTTGCCCTATTTCTTTTTAGGACCGCAATAGGTTCTGGTGGGTTTTGACTGAGGACGGGGGCACTTTGGGATCGGATGCTCGTTCTCTACTTTCGTAGGTAGTATGACTACTTATATTTACTTTTCACGTACTCGGATGTAGTCATACTTTTTGACAAACTCTGATGTAATATGGTGCACGTCATTGATATTCTATGAGTAGTGTTCCCGTGCTTCTAGGTTTAATCTCTATGATGTCTGTGTTTGAAATTTTAAATTTTTCCGTTGTTCTGAGACGTTACAACCGTAATCTAGTCCTTTCCTTATGTTCCGATCGCTTCTCCGATCCTTACTTGAGAGTTCAGTAGTCTCTTCTTTCCGGGACGAAGATAAACCCTCTTACAATTGGAGCCTTGCGACACCCTCGCCTTGCTCGAATCACCTCTCACAACTCAAGTGGGGGCTTCCTCGAAGGTTTATAACGCAATGGAAGTTGATTACGGTTGTTAAACTCTAACTTTAATATACTCAGTGGATTGGAGTTGGGGTGAATTGATTGTTGTTTTAGAGTTGGTAGAGCTTTGAATACTTGGAATTTGAGAGCATAAGAGTATGAAAGATTTTTGCAAGTTAATTAATGATTGTGTCTCTAAAATGAGGTTTTTATAGGCTTCAAAGCAAATAGTCATTATGGTGAGTTGGTGAAATTTGGACCAATGAGAAGAAATATATGAGTTAAGCTTGGGTATATTATTCGGATAACCATTCACCAACTTCAAGTGACTTTTTTCTAATTTCGACCAATTAAATTTGGTTCAGAATAATGTTCGGTCCACCATGCCAAGATGGACAGTAAGCAATGGTCAGGCTCTGATGAATCAGATTTGGTCAACCGTAGGTTATTCGGTGGACCGAAGTATGTATGGGTTTTTCGCTGACAATTATGGCTCAAAAGTTGGTTGAAGGTAACGGTCAAATGTCACGTAAAAAAGAGTTGTTGCGCGCTGATTAGCAACAAAGTCATCCATCGACCGAAGAAGCCTCGGTAAACCATGGAGGGATATTTCAAATTGGGTTGCTAGACAACAATAAATAAGTCCGTCGAAAACTCTCAACGGATTTGCTGCCACTTGGGTCATTAGGATTACAAAGAAAGAGAAACTTCGGATGACCAATCCAGATTCGGTAAACCGAATCAAGAATTCCAGGGAAGGCTCGAATACTACTTAGTATATGGAAACAATTCACTGATACTGATGCGGTAGTTTGAAACAAGAATTCTAGGGAAGGTCAGGATGTTACTGAGTATATGGAAACGATACGCCAAAGGTTACTCGGTCGTCCGTTGGAGACAAGTTTAGTAGACCGAAGACACAACAACCGAACGATAGAGACAAATAATCCTTTTGTGCATCAAGTGTACATTTGATCTTACAACTCAAATAATTAGAAAGTTACATGTCTTCTCCTTGAGCTTTATTTACAAACATGAGCCTTTATCTTGAACTTGATTAGTCCATCATTTGAGAACCTACAATGTTAGGAAAATAGAATATATATGCAATTTGACAATATGCTGTGTGGGATGTGTTAATAGGAGTTGCGCATAATATTAGTTTGTTAATAATCAAAATTAAGAGTAATATGCCAACAATCTCCCTTTTTTTATGATGGCAAACTAATGTCAATTTGTGTATGTGCTCCACCTATGAATTTACATAAGTTTGATAAAGACTCCCCCTGACAATGTGCATGAGTTTTATATAGTCGTTGAAGCATATTATGTCAATTTTTCTCCCCCTTATGACATTGATCATAAATATTAATCAAGCCTAGGTTGAGACAAAAAGACAAACAATAAGAAAATGAGATTTCATTGCTAAAGGGAAGACAAGGCATAAAGTTCATTCAAAAAGCAAATGCATTCGACAAAACAAACAAACAAATAAGGAAAAAGATAGGGCTAGTAGTTCGGCTTGTTCATCTTCCAAAGATGATCCATGATTTCATTTTGCGAATCAAGAAATGCTTGGCGAGACTCTCCAACCCCACAATTATGGTTGTTCATCTCATTGAGCTAATTCAATGTCACCAACTGAAAAGCTTGTTAGTCGGAAGTGAGCTCTTGAATGCCTAGATATATGTAATTCACTACACCACAAACCACGTGGATCTCTTCGCAATTCCGGTCCAAGAGCTTCTCATGCTGATAGGCCCATGTGGGTTGGTTCCATCGAGCATCCAAACCGGATGGCATTCGGGGCGAGTGTACCACTAAGGACCATGAGTCGATTGTGGATCCGAATTGGGATTAACTTCAGCTTCAGGTAGAAGAGATGACAAGATGGACCACCGGTGGATGTGGCTTCATCTTCATTTTCAGTTGAGTCATCTTCGTCAATTACTTGCTTGCTGGTTCGCATCTGTTTGAGTGTATAATTGTCAATGACGGACTTCAATGATTTGAAGAGCCAACGATCGAGTTGGACATTGAAGTGATTGCTGATCAACAAAAAATTCATCGGGAAGGGGAGAAAGTGTGACTTCCGCCGAGCAGTGTGACTGTAACGCCCCCGATCTCACAGGTACACACACTGGGAAAGACTACATGTGTCGCGATCAGAGACCTCCGTGACGACCGAAGGAGTTACAAAAGACAGACCAAACAACGACTCGACAATACGTAGAGAGATCATACATGGATAGACTAACATAAAACATATCTGAAAAGTGAGAGATTATCCGTATATGGTAAGAAGGTCAAATACATTACATCGAGTTCAAAAGGGAAATACATCATAAATAATGCGGAAGCAATAGACAAACTGAAGAATCTGGTCGACGTGTCCCTCATGTACAGAATCTTCGACTACTCCTCCAGTCTACCCTATAGGAATCTAAGTACCTGCAAGCACCGCATCAACATATGTGTGAGTTTTCTAGAAAGAAAACCCAGTATGCCCCTGGCCCAATCGCAGTTATATGGAAGAATGCATGCAATGCATCTAAGACAAAAGCATCTGAAACAGAAACAGAAAAGCACATATTGCAACAGAAGGCTACGACTCCATAAGTCGTGCCGGTCGGGCACACCCGAATCATTCCTCAATGGGAACCAGAACACCAGCCTCGCTGGCAATGGCGGTCACTCGACAGTTACCCACCGCTTGACACAAAGCGGTGCGCCGGATAAGTGTCCCAATTCGCGGCATGTGACCTACATGGTGCCATCGCGAACTTGGGAATACCTACCCTGAGACAGAATGGCAGCGCGCCTGCCCAGGACTTATCTTACGCCTGGCCTTCCAACGTGAAGGTCTTATGCGAATGGCCTCTCTAGCTAGAGGACCCACTAGTGGCCCGTCGGCTCAAAAATAGAATGTGCCCAGAATTATTAATCAGATTAAATGCGATGCAAGCTACTTAAGCATCTAAAATCTAATGCATCTATAGTGTATGGAATGAGCTCAAGGAAAGGTATCCGGATACCCTCCTAACAGCCCCCCAAAAAATCAAATCAGAACATCCCAATCAGGAATCAAACGAAACTCACAACAGCAAGCAATCATAACCGGATCAGCAAATCAAGATAATAGCTAATCGAGTAATCTACGGGTCATGATAAGGATGTTAAAATGTCTGATATCCTAAGGGTCATACATAACCATATCATAACACTTCACTTCAGTAACATATAGACATCAGAGACACAATAGGATGATGCATTACAACTAGATATATCAAAATCACACTCCACAATGGTCAATAGCATACATCCTTAATTTCAGAGTTTATATGCGATGATAACTGAAATCTCAGAGCATGATAAGAGTTGATATGGGTATGGATTACATGTATATCAGTAGGATAATCATGTTGGAACATGCATAAAATATGAGTAGACGATATAGATCTCTAAAGTAGCATACATGCATGTAACGGGTTAATATGTTGCTTTAGAACATGACACGGTCAGCACATGATATGAAAGAGCCCATTTACATTCATAAGTGCATGCATGACTACAAAATCAGGAATACACACACATCAGATCATATAACCACATTATATCTGCTATTGAAACACAACAAGTCATATAGAGCAAAACACATTCAACACGATAACTAACAAAAGACAAGCTAACAAGTTTAATCGACTCACAACCATATGCATGAGCCCTTGACCACTCCAACCCACGTGCTTAGAGTATCCCTCTCAGGCCGTCTGTGGTGGGAGAGGGTCTGTAGCCCATTCAAGCGCACGCTGCTCAGACCAAGCTAGCCCATCAAGATCCCCCTCACCCTTAGAATCCCTAGGTTTGTTCCACACCTTTTCCTAAACTTTTCCACCATCTAGAAGAGCTGGACCAGCCAGCTGATCCAAACAAAGAGTCAAAATGGTTGAAGACAAATCCTAGTCGGATCATGTGTGCACCAGCCACACCCAACCAGATCCGTGTCCACCCCAAAAGTCAGCCCAGAAGAAACCTCGTCACTCCTGATCGGACCTCACCGGATCCCCGGTCCCTCTGGCTTCCCCACAGCCAGCCCCATCTAGCGCATGCTCCATGCGCACGCTAGAAGGGAACTCCGTTGATGGTGCAACCGATTGCACCAACCACCAACATGGTGTGGGGTGGCCCTCCAGCCAACACCCCCTCCCATACAACTCTTGAAGGGTCAGGAGCATACCTGATCAGCAAGGAAGATTGTTTGAACTTAGCTGGAGATTCTGCCCACCACTCTTCTAGTCGCACCGAAAGTTGCACTAGATGTTGCTTCTAGTCTCATCGGATTTGAAATTCATCGGAGCACCACTTGAGAGGCTTGACCACGTGGATGAGGAGTGGAAGAGGTGGAGGACACGTGAGCAAGAGGAATGGTTGTGCAAGGGTCAGCTGGAGGGAGGCCTTTTGTTTGCTACAACTCTCGAACTTCCATACTCTTCGTGGTTATTCAAACCCCCCTCAAACATGCGAAAAATGGCACCAAGCAAAGGCATCCAAAAGGCACGAAAGTATCTATATCCAAACCCCAAGTGCAACCCTTCAAATTCCATAACACCCCAACATGGGCTCAGCCCAAACTCGCACCGTAGGCTCACTCGGACCCAAATTGAGTTGTTCGAGTCAAACCACCGCACACTAGCCCGATGTGTCGCACCCGATCGACCAATGTGAAATCCAATAAAATCTACTTAAACAAACATACCATAACACAAATTGACATTCTAAGAACTAAATTATGCATAACCGAGGAGAGTGGACTTATTAATATTATATCAGGAGAACGGTTCTTACAGTAACACTTATGTTTGATGATGAACGATGGCCAATTGGTTTGAGTACCAGTGGAAAGATTGAAGAGACACTTCATCATTTGATGATCGGGCTCATTTCCCTGACCTTTGCGCACAAAGATGTTGATAGACATGAAGCGACAAAGGATGCGACCGATGACCGGAAGAAGAGGAATTGCAAGCTTTTCACCTTGAGGTATGACCAATTGGGTACCTCCAAGATCTGATTCGTCAAGCCACACACCTCCTCCCAAGTGAGTTCATAAATATAATCTCTAGCCATTGGAGTGTCGTCGAGGATGGTTATCTCCCAGAAATTTCCATAGAATTGGCGACACGCTTCAGTGGAGAAAGGAGGCAGAAGTTTGTCAAGATAGAAATCTCTGAGACGATCAATGACGAGATAAGTGGGAAGACCTATCTACTCCAAATCCATGATAATTATTTTTCCACTCTGGAATCATATTGGCATCGTTAATTGAGTAGTAGTGATCCTTCGATTTTTTGTTGTAGAAAATGCTATCAGTGAAAGAAAAAGGATATTCGTCGATCGATTCATTCGCCGGAGTTGCCGTGTATATCAGGGTTGAGTTTCTTCCTCTTCGCTGGAGGGACGGGTTTCTTTCCTTTCTTTGTTGTTGGTTGCTTTCAAGATTATGCACCTTTCTTTAAGCAAAGATCTTTCTAGGACCCATGAGAGACAATAAATATGATGAAAAGATAAAGATTTGGGCTTGGAGAAAGGGGAGTACACAAGAAGTTTGTATTGGAATGAAAATCTTTAAGGAGAATGGCAAAATATATAAAAGATAGGAGGGGCAAAAGTGACAAAAACACCTCCAACAGTCGACCATTAATGAGTCGGATGACCATTGGGGTGAATCCAATGGCTAGAAATGTGCATACTTTGGTCGACCAAACAGACTTTGGTTTACGAAAATGGTTGGACAGTAAGATTTGAAATATCTATTGGATCCTGGACAACGGATGACCAAACACCTATCGGTCGTACGATATACAAGGGTCAAGAAATTATAAAATAGTTGCAATGGTCATCCAATTCAAAATTGGATAAACGAATCTTACGTACGGATCTGATAAATAAGAAGCGGGAAAGAATTCAAAAAGTTCACCCAACAAAGTCAGTTAACCGAGATATACTCGGATCACCGTAGAAACTAGACTAGGTTTGGTGTACCTTTCGGTTTGGATATAGAGTATGTCTGAGTCCCTGTCCATACACCGTTCGGTTAACCGAATTAGATCGGGTCGTGTGTCAGGCTCGAACAGACAACAAGAAGATAAAAGTCAAGTATTCAAACAAGTTTTGATAATCAATGCATGTAAATTATGATATTTCTTTAGCAGTACACATGCGTAGTTCTTATCTAATTTTGTCAAATTGTTCAACATTTAAGGGTTTAGTAAATATATCGGCTAATTGATCATTTTTCGAAATTAATTTCGATTCAACATCGCCCTTAAGAGCATGATCCCTAAGAAAATGATGTCGTACATCTATGTGCTTAGTTCTTGAATGTAAAATAGGTTTTTTGAAAGATTTATTGCACTTGTATTTTCACAAAATATTGGAATTGTATGAAACTCAAGTCTCAAATGCTAGAGGGTTTGCCTCATCCAAAGAATTTGTGCAAAACAACACCCGATGCACTAGTGCAGAATAGGGAATAAGCGTCACCCCATACACGTTGGTCTCCCATACATGCGACGTCTATAGGTATACAAGTAACATTTACAGATAGGCGACATCTATACTCACATGTAGATGTCGGTTTGTTTAATAACTGATGGCTATACTTTGTTTAAAAAATGTGAAAAAATAAAAAAACTATTTTAAACTCACAAACTTTCAAAGTTGTAACTTATTTAAACTAGCATAACTCATGTAATTGTAACTCCATTCCAAAATTTAATCAGAATAGGCATCAATTGTTTCAATTGGCCGACGCCTATTCTCCATGAAGGGTTATACGCGTCGATTTTCAAGTTATCCGACACATGGTCTTCATGACTGGCGTCTATATCCCCATAAAGGAGTATAGACGTCGCATGGGCTATGTAGCCGACGTCTATAGGTCTCCTTTTTAACCCTAAACCCAACTCCATTGACCTCCAAACCCCAAAACCTCTACGACCCCTCCCCAAACCTTGCATCCCCTATCGAACCCCAAACCCTAGCTGCCATAACAAATCTCCGACCAGTCCCTAGCCACCTCCGCCACCGCACCGACCTCGATCATTCTCCTCCATGACCCCCAACCTCCTACGCCACTATGGCCACCTCTGTGACCTTGATCACCCTCCTCCATGACAGCCACGACCACAGACCACCGCCACCGTAGCCATCAACGACGACAATAGTGAGAAGAAGTCGTTGCATTTCTTCCTATGCATCAGGTTCGACAAGCGGACGATGGAGAATGTCATTGTCAACAACAAGGTCACTGCCAACCTCATTACCATCATCAAAGAGGTTCTTTTCCCATTCTTGTATGCTTGTCATATTCGAATTGATGGTTTTTCAGAAAATTCGTGTGTTGATGATGTGTTTGTGGATTTAAGTGCTTAGGATTGATTGTGTTTGTGTGTTTTCTGGATGAATTAGGGTTTGATGTGGATTAGAAGTGGGTTTTCGTAATTAGTGTATTTATCTACGAATTGTCTTGTTTTTGAACTACATATTTATTGATAGATAGTCGACAAAATTGGTGAATCAAACGAGGCAAAAATGGAGAATGATATATAGTAGAAGACCTTGATTACCTCACACATTGCTGTTGATATCCCCCACTTCACCAAGAGTTGTTGCTGCATTGAGGGTTCTTTATGTGTGTTGTCTTCATATTTTATTTTACGAAGAAGAAAAACAATAGGAAAAAAGAGTTGGAACATTTTGGTTTGAGTGCCGTTATGTTTCTTTTTTTCCTCGATGAATCCCACCAACTTCCGCCTTTTGTTGAATAACATCCATTTCGGCAAACCATAGCCATTACTAAGCATGCTAGTTTTGAAGATCCGGCAATTTCACATGTTGGCATGCATCATTTCCCCCACAAAGATAGATACAGAGAAGAATATTATATATTGTATCATTTCACATGTTGGATTATATTTTGCAATCTGAAAAATGTTAAAAATGAGTTTCTCCTTAAGTTTTTTCTCAACTATGATTTCAGAATATGATTTGGAATAAAGACAGAAACCATAGAAATTGAATTTTAAATATAATCTACCAAATTGCATTGTGAAGATACTGGAGAAACACAATCAACCAATTTGTGCTGAATGGGAACCAAGACTTAAAAAAAAAAGAAACCTATCTACATGTTTGGACTCTAATCAAATTAAATTTGAAGATAACAGATAAATCTATGTCACTGCTGAAATTTAATTTTTCTTTATGTATCACTGCTGAAATGTTATGATGTTTTATTTATAAAAGTTATTTTGTTTAGTTAAATATTTATTTATGTTGTAGTTTCTAGTAACTCGTGGACCCTTAAGCAACCTAGCCTTTAATAACCTATAACAAAAGATTAGACAATATTCACTAAGTCAATCATCATATAGGACTTTACATGCATGTAGTCATCATTTATTTTCTTTGACGATTTCTATCGTAGATTGCTGGCGTAAGGTATGTAATCTCATTCACTCATCATTCATTAGAAAGCACGCATGAGTTAGTAGGATTGCATTGAAACAAGAAAGTGAGTGATTGTTTGGTGTGTTGTTTGATAGATTACGGTATAAAAACAACTATGGGGCAATCACCTATAGGAGATGAGGTGGGGGATTTCATCACCCTTTCCTTGGCCCAAAATAGTATAATAAAAAACCCTTAATAAAATCAACTTTGACGGCCCCTAGGTTTTCCAGACGCATTAAGGAGAGGAAACTGTTTAAGACCTTAATGGCATGAACGTTGTTGCCCATCTAGTCTCCCTATGATTTTAGGAACCTCTGGATTCTTAATTTTCCTACAAACGAGTGGTCCTCGATCGGACCTCGCTGTTTGGCATCGTCTAGTGCTAAGGACCTATAGTGGACTTTAGGGTTGCTTTGGGCTTGATTGCTTAGTTAGGTTTCTAACCTTCCTTATTCGCATGCTAGATTAAGGACTACATCTCCTCTCTCCCGAGTCATTATTTTCTCATCTTCATGTCGGATTTCTATGTCGCGAAAGAGGATGTTATGCAATTCTTCGTGATGGGTCAATTGTGCATGTCAATTATTGACGTGCAGGTGAAATAAGTGTTTTCTTGTGTATAAGATGAAATTTATTGAATAATTTTATTGTAATTATAATAGAATGTATTTTTTACTCTTATAGACACCTTTATGACTTCAGAAGGTCAGTCTTTCCTGATGATAAAGTATTTCGATTTCTGTGTCCATCTACTTTTATACATAGGAATGATGATAATTCGGGTGAGCTTGAATATTATGAAAAAACATGGCAAAAAATTCGCTAATTGAAAGTAATAATTAGAATTTCATTGTCTAATAAACTTCTAATTATATATATCAGAGTTCATTGGATGCATGTCATTTTATGCCCCGAAGCTAATTCAGCACATTGGTTTGATCCTTTGGGGTCAAATGCACCAAGGCCATCCTTAAAGAAACTTGTTTCACTGTAACTTCATTGTTATCATCGTATTTGTAATTTGTATGTTTTTATTAGTATTATTGACTTCATATTGAATAACTTGTGTTACTCAGGACAATGAAGATTTACAAAATGTTGGGTAGAATAAGGACTACAAAAAATACGGGTGTAACCTAGCATGATATGGGAGTAAGTTCCTCCCATTTTTGTTAAATTTTTTTAAGTACTTCAACGTATATTTACCAGACTAGAAATACCGAATGTGGGTACTAAGTTATGAGATACATGCAGGAAATCATCAAGATTGCACTTGAAAATGTAGAGCTATTTGAGGAAATATAGATCATTTTCAGTGGCTTAATTATAGTTTCATTATTTACATATTTATATTGTGCACTTGTATTTTCATTGGCCTTCCAAAAGAATAGCAATCCCCATTCGCAACATGAGCTCGATGATACTCGAGAGCAATTAGCAACATGTTGTTGAATTAACAGGTTATAACGTCATGACTGCAATTTCATTGAACCACATTCCTTGAATTACGAACATGTCATGACTACAATTTTTATTTTAATATGATCAAACATCTTAGTGAATGATTGTGTTTATGAATTTGCAAAATATAAATGTGGGTGAATGAAATTAGTTCAATTTGTGTATGATTGAGTAAGATGAAAGATTGTGAATGAAATTTGTGCAAGATGAATGTGTTGTTGTGCAGGATGATGATGTTGATTGCATTTAATTTTTTTTAATTTGGGAAGGGTATAGACGTCGGTTGTTCTAATGGCTAATGCATATTCCCTTAGAATAAACGTCGACTGTGGGGATAAACGACACGTATTCCCTTAGAATAGACGTTGACCTTTGGTTACCGACATCTATGTATAGACGACCCATAGATAGACGTTGGTTTATGGAATGCCAATAACTGACGTATAGAAGTTGTATATCCGACGTATACTCCGTATTCTGCCCTAGTGACGGCTCCATACATGGCCTCGGTTGTTGAGAGTGGAACACTATTTTGCTTCTTGTTAAACCAAGAAACCAAAGATTTACCCAAGAATTCACATCTGCCACTAGTGCATTTCCGATCAGATTGGCATCCAGCATAGTCAACATCACTATAGGCAATAAGATCAAAAGATTGAGTATTGGGATAAAACAATCCGAAATCAGAAGTTGCTTCCAAGTAGCGGAAAATCCTTTTCAAAGCATGCATTTGAGATTCTTTCGGGCAAGATTGAAAACGTGAACAAAGGCAAATACTAAACATGATATCAGGTCTATAGGCAATTAAATAAAGAAGTGAAGCGATGATACATTAATACCTTTTAATGTCAACTTGTTTGCCTTATTCATCTTTATACAATTTCAAGCTTGTGCTCATAAGAGTGTTATGAGGCTTGCTATCATCATAACCAAATCTTTTGAGAAGTTCTCTTGTGTATTTGGTTTGGTTGATAAAGTTTCCCTCTGAAGTTTGCTTGATTTGGAGTCCACGGAAGAAGTTGAGTTCACCCATGAAGCTCATTTCAAACTTACCTTGCATGGACTTAGAAAACTCTTGACATAAATAATCATTACTAACACAGAATATAATTTCGTCCACAAAAAATTGTACTATTAATAAGTCTTTGTTCTTAGTCTTAGTAAAAAAAAGTGGTGTCAACCTTTCCCCATTGTGAATTCTGTTGGATCGTGTGGGTTATGGGTCCACAATACTAATCACAATTAATCCTAATTACCTACTTGTTTGAACTTTCAAAGATATGCAGTGGAATTAAACAAACAAACAAGCAAGTAAAGACTAGAAATGCAAACAACGATGGACACGGGGGTTTTACAGAGGTTCGGCCACCACCTACGTCCTCTCTTGCAAGCTCCGCTCGACACTTCGAACTCCGCTCACGACTTCACTATGCACTCCCCGTTCCGGGCCGGGAGAGAACGCCTTTTACAAAACAAGCACCGCGAACACCCTCACTTGCTTGACTTTCTTCTCAAAATCCGAGAGGAACACTTCGGGCTTTCACCGAAGTCCTTTCTTCTTCACAAACGAAAACTTGAGTGGAACATACTCTCTAACTTGAGCACACTTAGCTTATGATGTGGAATTGATGGTAAGGTGTGGAAGTGTAGGCTTGGATTGTTGGATTGGGGAAATTTGAGCTTCGGAGTTTCTCTCTAATGTATTGGACAATTAGTAGTGGGAGAGTTGTGTTAAAATGTGTTTTACAACTCTTTATATAGGTATTACAGAGAATAGAACCGTTGGGGTTGATTGGGTGAGTGTTGGTGTTGGATACACAAAACAGAAACTCGTAGGACATAATTCTGAGTTAATTCGGTCGACCGGATCGGTCTGAACGGTCGACCATTTGGTAGTTTTGAACTCAGTTCGGTCGACCGGTTAGGTAACGGTCGACTGCCCAACGCTACGACTTAGGTGTACACTTAAGTGATCGGTCAAACTCCGAAAAGGGTTCAGTCAACCGATTTGCACCATGCACTTTAGGGTTGACAAACCATGATCAATTTGGTCGACGAGCTAAGGTCTAGCGGTCGACCGATTTTGTCCAGGAGGTTCGGGTTTGTGAAGAGACAGATATTCGGTCGACCAAACAAGGTCCTCGGTCGACCGATTCATGAAATGTATTTGGGGTATTTTTGGTTAATACGAATACGACCGTTGGGTATAATATGACAAAATAAACGGTCAGAAAAATAAGTTCATACGGTCGACCGAAAGGGCATATACGGTCGACCGAAATCGGGCAGTGAAAACACAAACAGGATAATTGATCACTCGGTCGAACGAAAGGTCTGTTACGGTCGACCGAATATGGGCAGATTGTTAGGGTTCAAGTTTAGTGTTTTCCGGTCCAAGTTTGGGTGATCTATTGAAGTCCAAATTTTGTGAAATTTCGTATGTGACTTCTATAAGGAACCTAGTGTGTGTTTAAGTAGTTTTTAGCTCAAGTATGCACAATTTACACAAGTTCCTAAGACTCAAAGAAAATACAAAATACATGTCTTCAAAAGAGCTTGATTACATGTTTTGACTTGATTTTCCTTTCTTCCTTCAGTGTTGATCACCTGTAGAGGTTAGCACAAAGCAATATATGTGCCATGCAACATGTGTGCTACTCTACAAGATCATAATTAAGATTAGGTTGATTAAATCATCAAAACATAGATTAAGGCCAAAAAGGCAACAAATTCAATTTCAAGAAAGAAGTTCATCAACATCTCATACGAAGCTGTAGGAGCTTTATTTAGCCCATAATGAGCATTCTTAAAGTTGAATACATGATCTGGGAAGTTTTCATCAACAAAGTCAGCTAGTTGTTTAACATAAACTTCCTCCAAGATAAAACCACTCAAAAATGCACTTTTAACATCATTTGAAAATGTTTAAAATCCATGCATAGGCTAATAACATTCTAATTGCTTCAAGTCCAAATACCGGAGCATAGGTTTCATCAAAGTCGATGCCTTCCTCTTGGTTGTAACCTTGACTGACTAATCGAGCTTTGTTTCTAATCACTTGCCCGGATTCATCAAGTTTGCTCCGAAAAACCCACTTGGTGTCAATTACCATTTGACCTTTGGGTCTTGGAACAGGTTCCCAAACATCATTACGAATGAATTGGTTCAACTCTTCATGCATAGCTATTAACCAAAATTCATCCTCGCATGCTTCTTCTATTTTCTTATGTTCAAGTTGAGATTTAAATGCATACGAGTCGCATACAACAAGAGCATTAGATGTAGTAACAATCCCTTTTGATACATCACCAATTACAAGGTACTTAAGATGGTCCTTTCTTGAGTTATCTCATTCGGTTGTTGTTGGGATGTTACATTTTGAATATGATCAATAAGTTCATCATCAAGGTTAGAGTTGTCCTTACATGGTTACTCTTGAAAGTCAACATGCGCAGATTCTTCTACACAACTAGTTCTCTTGTTATGAACTTGATATGCTTTACTTCTACTCGAATATCCCAAAAATATGGCTTCATCGTATTTAGTATCATTCTTGTCTAACTTATATATCCTTGGTATTGTGGACAAAAAATTTAGAACAAAAAGCTTTGAAATAAGAAATGTTTGGTAGTTTTGCCAAACCAAAGTTCAAACGGAGTTTTGTTTAAATTTCGTCGAATCAAAACTCGATTAAGAATGTAACAAGCGATGTTGACCACTTCACACAAAAAATATTTTGGTAAATCATTTTCACAAAGCATTATTGATACAACCCTAAACCCGATTAGGGGTTAATGGGTGGTTAAGAAGTGGTTTGCATGGGGAAGGGGTGATGAACAGTGGGTTGCACGGGGAAAGGAAAGGAAGGTGATGGGTTGGGGGGCTGTAGGGTGGTGGTGTTGAGCAAGGAGGTTTCTGTTGGGGGTTTGGTTTTGGGTTTTATAACCAAAATCCGTCCATCTTTCCTTCCTCTTCTTCCATTGCATACATCCATATCTCTCTCACTTTCTTCCCTCTTCTCTTCATTCGACCAGAGAACGTTGCGGCTGCTCCGGCGTGCGGTGTTGAGCTTGGAGTCGCGGAGGAGAGGACGTGAGGTGTAGGCAAGGGGTTGCTGTCGAAGAGGCAACAGAGGCGCGGGCGAGGCTCCGACGGATTTGTTGCGTTTGAGAGGTATGCCGCTCTTTAGTGTGTTTTTGTTGTTAACCCTCGTAGGAGGGTTGTGTTGGTTGGTCGGGGGAGGTCGGAGTTGTTTGCTGGCGAGTTGGGTCGGACCCCTGCGCTGCTGACTAATGTTTTGGAGGTCAGCACGCCCATGGGTGAGGTGGGCACTGTGGGGAGCTTTTTCCCCGGCACCACAATTGCTTCGGGAGACAATGATTTTCCGGCAGATCTGGTCTTGTTACCGATGGAGGACTTCGACGTCATACTGGGGACGGACTGGCTGTCACAGTACGACGTGCGAGTCTTTTGCTGCGAGAAGAAGATCCTGATTCCGATGGAGGGCTTGCCAGATGTTTTGATCAGAGGTACGAGGAGCAGAGGGGGTCGCTTGATTGTGTCTGCAGTTAAGGCATGGAGACTGATACAGCAGGGATGCAGAGCGTTTGTGGCCGCGTTTGTTATTCCTGATCCTGAGACGAGGAGGCTGGAGGACATAGAGGTTGTGCAGGAGTTCCCGGATGTATTTCCAGCTGCGAAATGAGCATTACCGTCGCACCGAGAGATCGAGTTCGGCATTGAGTTCGTGGCGAGTACGACACCTCAGTCGAAGGCTCCGTATCGTATGACACCTGCTGAGTTGACAGAGCTGAAAAAGCAGTTGCAAAAGCTGATGGACTCCGGGTTTATCCGACCGAGTGTCTCACCGTGGGGAGCGCCTGTGTTGTTCGTGAAGAAGAAAGATGGGTCGTTGCGGATGTGCATCGACTACAGAATGCTGAATAAGGTTACCGTTCGGAACCGGTACCCTTTGCCCAGGATTGATGACTTGTTCGATCAGTTGCAGACGGCGAGAGTGTTCTCGAAGATCGATCTGCGTTCGGGTTATCACCAGTTGTGTATCAGGGAGGCAGATGTTCAGAAGACAGCCTTCAGGACGCAGTACGGCCACTACGAGTTCTTGGTGATGCCATTTGGACTAACGAATGCACCTGCAACATTCATAGATCTGATGAATAGGACCTTTCAGCCCTACCTCGACATATTTGTCGTTGTATTCGTCGACGATATCTTGGTATACTCGCCTGACAGAGAGCATCATCGAGAGCACCTGAGGATTGTGTTTGGCATCTTGAGGGATCAGCAGCTTTATGCCAAGTACACAAAGTGTGAGTTTTGGT
The DNA here is from genome assembly GCA_963682175.1 of Triglochin maritima. Lineage (NCBI taxonomy): Eukaryota > Viridiplantae > Streptophyta > Magnoliopsida > Alismatales > Juncaginaceae > Triglochin > Triglochin maritima. The sequence goes on from OY821785.1 coordinate 18,986,718, forward strand.
TGGATCAGGTGGCTTTTCTGGGATATATTGTGTCAGCAGAAGGGATTTGGGTGGATCCGGCGAAGGTCAAGGCAGTGACTCAGTGGGGAGCCCCGACGAGCGTGACGGAGAACATGAGTTTCGTAGGACTGGCAGGGTATTACAGACGGTTCATCCAGGATTTCTCCAGACTTGCATCGTCGCTGACAGCGCTGATGCAGAAGGGCGTCAAGTTTGTTTGGTCCCAGAAGTGCGAGGACAGTTTTAAGGAGCTGAAGAGGCGATTGACGACAGCACCGATTCTTATTCTATCGAGTGGCAGTGGAGGTTATGTTATATACAGCGATGCGTCAGGGATTGGCTTGGGTTGTGTTCTGATGCAACACGAGAAGGTGGTGGCGTACGTTTCGAGGCAATTGAAGGTGCACGAGAAGAACTACCCTACTCACGACCCGGAGTTTGCAGTGGTAGTTCACGCGTTGAAGACCTGGCGGCACTATCTGTATGGCGAGAAGTTCGAGGTCTTCACCGATCATCAGAGTCTGAAGTATTTGTTCTCGCAGAAGGAGCTGAATATGAGGCAGCGCAGATGACTTGAGTTCATTAAGGACTACAACTTCACCATTTCCTATCATTCGGGGATGGCGAATTCAGTGGCAGATGCGCTGAGCAGGAAGGTGGAGGTTTCAGTTGCGAGTCTGTGCATCCAGGAGTGGAGGCTACTGGAGGCATTGTCAGAGTGGAGACCATTCACAGAGGGTTCAGAGGGAGCAGTGATTGCTGGGCTTCGGGTGGAGCCGCAGACTGTCTCACGGGTGGTGCAGGCTCAGATTGGAGATGATGAGTTAGCTGGGTTGCTACGGTTGGCTTCCATAGATGAGTCAGACTTCAGTGATGGGGTTGACGGTGGTTTGAGGTTCAGGAGTCGGATCTGGGTGCCGAAGGTTGATGGGCTGAGAGATGACATCATGGAGGAGAAACACAGAGCGAGATACACCATTCACCCCGGGGAGCACGAAGATGTGTAAGGACCTGCAGCGGAACTTCTGGTGGAAGGGCATGAAGAGGAACATCGCAGAGTTTGTGGAGAGATGCTTAGTCTGTCAGCAGTTGAAGATCGAGCATCAGCGACCAGCGGGACCGATGCAGTGCAATGAGCTTCCTGAGTGGAAGTGGGAGCATGTGTCAATGGATTTTGTCACAGGATTGCCGAAGACGTGGAGATTCCACGACGCGATTTGGGTGATAGTCGATCGACTGACCAAGTCGGCGCACTTCTTAGCTATGAGGACCACGTTGCCTTTGGAGGGTCTGGCTAAGTTGTACGTGGAGGAGATAGTCAGGTTGCATGGAGTGCCAGTGAGCATCGTCTCCGATCGAGATCCCCGATTCACTTCCAGATTTTGGGGGAGTCTGCAGCAGGCATTGAGGACGCATTTGAGATTTAGTACGGTGTTCCATCCACAGATAGATGGTCAGTCAGAGAGGACGATTCAGACCTTGAAGGATATGCTGAGAGCATGCACACTGGATTGGGCGGGACACTGAGATGAGCACTTACCGCTGATAGAGTTCGCCTACAACAACAGCTACCATTCGAGTATTGGGATGGCACCGTATGAGGCGTTGTATGGGAGGCCTTGCAGATCACCGGTATGCTGGAGTGATGTGGGCGAGAGGCAGTTAGTGGGGCCAGAGATTGTGCAGATGTATGCAGAGAAGTTTGATGTGATCAGGAAGCGACTGGCCACAGCACAGAGCAGGCAGAAGAGTTATGCTGATCGACGCAGACGTGTGTTGAGTTTCGAGGTGGGCGACCATGTGTATCTAAAGATTTCTCCAGCCCGAGGTGTGATGAGGTTTTGAAGAAGGGGAAGCTAAGTCCGAGGTATGTTGGGTCGTTCGAGATCCTCGACCGAGTTGGAGAGGTTGCCTACCGGATCGCATTGCCACCGCAGTTTTCGGGTCTTCACAACGTCTTCCATGTATCGATGCTAAGGAAGTACGTTGCAGATCCAGCTCACGTGATTGAGATTGCAGTGCCAGAGATCCAGCAGGACTTGTCGCTCGGGGAGAGACCAGTCAAGATTGTTGATCACATGGATCATCAGCTCAGGAGGAGGACCATTCCGATGGTGAAGGTCAGGTAGCAGCATCACAGCGAGCGCGAGGCCACTTGGGAGATCGAGGAGGAAGTCAGAAGGCAGTATCCAGAACTTTTCGGTGAGTAGTTGCTTTGATTTCAGGACGAAATCCTTTTAAGTTGGGTGGATTGTTACAACCCTTAACCCGATTATGGGTTAATGGGTGGTTAAGAAGTGGTTTGCATGGGGAAGGGGTGATGAACAGTGGGTTGCACGGGGAAGGGAAAGGAAGGTGATGGGTTGGGGGGCTGTAGGGTGGTGTTGAGCGAGGAGCTTGCTGTTGGGGGTTTGGTTTTTGGTTTTATAACCAAAATTCGTCCCTCTTTCCTTCCTATTCTTCCATTGCATACATCCATATCTCTCTCACTTTCTTCTCTCTCCTCTTCATTCAACTAGAGGATGCTGCGGCTGCTCCAGCGTGCGGTGTTGAGATTGGAGTCGCGGAGGAGAGGACGTGAGGCGTAGGCAAGGGGTTGCTGTCGAAGAGGCAACGGAGGCGCGAGCGACGCTCCGGCGGATTCGGTGCGTTTGAGATGTTTGCCGCTCTTTAGTGTGTTCTTGTTGTTAACCCTCGTGGGAGGGTTGTGTTGGTCGGTCAGGGGAGGTTGGAGACCTCTCCAACGAAGCGTTTTGGTGGAAAACCTCAGCTGTCGTGAGGTTGAAGACGACCAACGGTCGACCGGGCCCTTCGGGCGGTCGACCGTATGTGGTGTATTTTGTCTGTCTGTTGTGTTTTGGTCGACTGGTTCCCTGTGTTCGGTCGACCGGAACTTAAGTGTACTGGATATTATGCATGTTTGCGGTCGATCGTTATATGACTTCGAAATACTAGGATGCCCTGTTAGTTTTCGGTCGACCGAGACCCCTGAGTCGGTCGACCGATAGTTTTAATTTGAAGTTGACCAGACTCCGGATTTTGACCTCATTTCGGTCGACCGATTCCCTTGAAGAAACCGTTGACCGAGATGGCTCTTTCGGTCGACCGTTTTTGCACAGGACTTAATTTCTGGTTCCCTTTTTGAGTGCCTACTCTATCCACGGAAACCCGTGTCCTCACCTTGTGCGTGAGCCGGGAGGTGACGGTGGGCGCGTTACGCGTGCCTGCCCAGGGACCGCCGTGTGGAAGAGTGTGGGTGTTCGCGACGCGTCACCTCTATGTATGGATCGTGACTAATATGATGGATTGATTGGACTCATTGTAGAGTAGCAGGACTGAGGGATCATGGATCCCAATGTATGATGATTGTACGGGCACGCAACTGTCGTTGGGTGAGGTGCCTACCGGCCTGAGGGGCTACGGAGGTCGCTGCCCTGCTTTTTTAGCGGTGCGGTTGGTGTTTGCGGCTCGTGGAGCCTGATGACCTGGCAGACTTCGGTCTGGACCCGTCCGATGATGTGCCGGACGTTTTGATGGACCACCGTTGCAGCGCTTCTGATGCCACCGATGTTGTTCTGGCGATGATGATTGATGGGCCGATGATGATGTTCCGGCTATGTTCCTCATATGGGCACCTACTGAGATGATGATTGATGGACCGACCGAGCGACGGCTCCGTTGGTGTGGTTTCGACCACGAAGTTACATATATGTTTCTTATGGCGCGGACCTGGCGGATGCTCCCTGCCGAACCCCATGTTTAGTGTAGCCGCGTGTGGGGGGTGTCGCGTCTTGTTCCGTTAGACCGTATGTGCCTACGGTAGGTCTCCTCGGGAGACCCGATGATGATTGTCGGACTGATGTCCGATGTTACCCTTCGGGGGAACTGTTTTCCTTACTGTCAATGACATGACATGCTACTAGTATGATACATGCATTGTTGTTGCATCTTTTTCAGGACCGTTGTAGGTCCAGTTGGGTGGTGATCAGCGGGCGCGCGTATCTTGGGATCGGATCCTCTATTCGGACCACTGAGGTCGACATGATTACGTTTATCTTCCTTTTGTTGTTTAGTTGTAATGATTTACCGTTTTGACAAACTCTGATGTAATATGGTGCACCGCTTATATGTTTTATGAGAAGTAACAGTCCGGCTTTGATTATTGAGTTCTATTGGCTTGATTATAATTTTTTAAATTTCCGCTGTTTCGGGATGTTACAATTACACTTGAGATTTTTTAAAGAGTCCTTTTCTTCATTTTAACTACCCCATTTTTGTTGAGGAGTTCTTGGAAAAGAAAAGGTATGTTCAATTCCATGAGAATCACAAATATCTTCAAAACCTTCATTTTCAAATTCACCACCATAATCACTACGAATTTTCAAAATCAAAGACCATTTTTCTGTTTCAATTCGTTTTGCAAGTTTTTCAAATTCTTTGAAAACTTCATTCTTGTTACAAGAAACAAAACCTAAACAAGTAAATCGAGTAAAATCATCAATGATGACAAATGCATATCTTTTGCCACCTAGACTTGAAGTTCTAGATGGAGCAAAGAGATCCATGTGCAAGAGATCCAAAGGTCTTGAAGTAGAGACCATGTTAATTGATTTGATAGAAATTTTAAATTATTTTCCAAATTCATAAGCATCACACAACTTATTCTTTTTGAAATCCAATTTGGGCAATCCTCTTACCTTGTCATCATTAGCAAGTTTATGAAGTTGGCTCATGCTAATGTGGCCTAACCTTTTATGCCAAAACCAAGATTCATCGTTTGAAGGAACTAAGCATGTTTCTATAGAGAATGAGTCAATCTATAAATATGCACAACATAAACATTTCCATATCTACAGCCATTAAAAGTAGTTCAAAAACTTTCTTTAGAGATGATGTATACAATAGGTTGATCAAAAAGCACTAAGAATCCCTTATTGGTTAAATGACTTACACTAAGCAAGTTGTGCTTTAAACCATCAACAAGAAGCACACTTTGTATTTGGGTATCAATATCATTACCAACATCACCGATGTCGATAATATGACCTTTAGCATTGTCACCAAATGTGACGGTTCCACCCTTCTTTGATTTCAAAGTCTTACATATTGAGTGGTCTACTGTCATGTGCCTCGAGCACCCGTTATCCACTATCCACTTCCCCTTCTTCATCACCTACATCCAATGAAGAAGAATATGATTTTGGTACCCATATTTGTTTAGGTCATTTGGGGTTAGCTTTAGGTTCCCAAAGATTTGAAGAAAAAATTATTTTTCATAAGACCATTTGAAGAATGCAGAAAATAACTCTTAAGCCTTTTGTTTTCATGCTTGTATCCTAGACCATGCTTTTCTAATGATTGAATTTGGCTACCAAGAAAAATGTTTAACATCTTCTTTCCTCTTGTAAATTTCTCAAGATCAGTTCTCAATTACTTATTGCATTTTCTAAGATCTTATATTTCCTTAGCATAAGATTCATCATTGAGAACTTTCAAGCTATTATTTTCCATGACATGCTTATCAATTTCATTTGATAATGATTTATTCAAGCATGCAAGATCATGATTAGCTTTCCTAGAGAGTTTTCATTTATGCCTTAAAAGCTCACATTTTTCAAGTAATTCATGAAAGGCATCAAGCAATTTATGTTATGAGTTAGAATCATGAGTTGAGAATACCTCTTTTTCGCCATCTTTGGCGAGTTTGAAGGACACATTCCTTCCAATTTGATGGACAGACTTGACTATCCAAGGATAGACCTTATTGACCGAATACATTTCAGTTGTCCAAACTGGTGATTCTATTTTGGAAATTCAGTGCACCAAACGCAGTTCGTCGACCACATACCTGAAAGGTTTCTGTTGTTTATCATTTCCGACGACAAATTTTGAGAAAAGAAAAGTATCCAAAAATGATAGGAAATGTTATCGATTTGGTGGGTTCTCAATTAGTGTCAACAAATTATAGCCCATACTTTTTAGGTGAGCATCATGTCAAAAAATTATAGCCCATTGACGTTTAAAGGTGAGCATCATGTTATACCTAAGTTGGGCTGTAATTGGGGCGGGTAATACCCATATACCCAAGAAAGGAGATCGCACGTCAGCCATTACCATATTGTTTGGCATGGTATGCGTCATCATTCAGGAACAAAACATAGCCATACTGAAAAGGACACAAAATTGGACTACTCTCTCCAATCTCATACGTTTATAATAGTAGTCACAGGAGACAACCTTTCATTAAATGGCCAACAAAATCTTATGGTGTAGTGTGTTCAATTCATAGATCTTGTAATTATACCCTAGAAGGTTAGAAAGGATATCTCACGTCGATCATTACCATAGTGCGACATGGTAAATGGTAAGGCCTACGTGTAATGGCCTATCTTTAAGAGAAAGTTAGAGATGGTTTTTTGGGAGTCGTGATGAAAAGACAACCTTTCATTATAGGTTCTATAAGGGATGAAACATGATAAAAGGATGTGAGTCTTGAGAATTTGCATCTATTCCAGTATTGTAATTTTTTTCTTAATTTGGAATCCTTATCTCAAATAATTGAATTTTTGTTGTTTGAGTAATGATTGAGATCTTATTAGTTCAATACCGTATGTGCACGACGTCGATGATGACGTGGCAAGTACGGGTCGTACCACAAGGAGTTGTGCGCATTGTTGTTATTATCATACTCAAGTGGTAAGAGAAATAGATGGAGAGATTTTTGCTAAACTAACTAAACTAAACTAAGAGATAAGAAGAAAAAAAAAACCCCTCGGAGTGGAGGTGCAATAGTGAGGTGTGTTTCCATGAGTGAGTCTTCATTTCATTAAACACGAGTGTGCAAAGTAGGTGAAATCAAGTAGAAACTAGTGTTGAGTTAAATTAACATCAACTACATTTACATGAATGTATGACTAATATAGTTAGACATGAAGTTAACATGCACTTGTGGAAAAGGAAAAAACATGAGAGGAGAGAGGAGTGGCGCAACATGGAAAACCTAGGTGTTCCTAGGGTTTCCGATTTTTCTTCCACCAAATCTCTTGGTTTTTTACACCAAAATGGATCCCAAGCATAGTTCTACTAATTGGGCATAGAAGATGGACGTTGTGGCACGTTTATGGGTCTCCATCCACCATCATTGCAAGGCTCCACCTCATCTCTTGGAGATGAAGGAGAGGATGGTTCCACACCACCTCTAGGGAGTGTTCTTGCTCCCCCAAGGACGTGGCGTGAAATATTCAAGGCTGGAAATAGGGTGTCCACAACCCTAGAGTATGTCCCTCCGGTTGAGAAGGGAGGAGAGAAGCTAGCATTTTGTTCCAAGCAAGAGGTAGTTGAGTCGTTGAAGAGATGGGATAAAGTTCTTGTCGGTTATTTCGTTGCATTTAGACCACACTTTCCTACACTTGAGAAACACCTACACAAGATATGGGGTTTGGCTGGAGCTTTGGAGGTCATTAAGAGGAGTCAAGGATTCCTCCTTTTTCGGTTCTCTCTTGCTGAAGATAGAAAATGTGTGCTTGAAGGAGGTCCTTGCTTCATTCGTGGCTTCCCCTTGTGGTTCTTGAATGGGCTCCGGAAGTGGTTTTGCAAAGGGCAAACATCACCACGGTTCCCATTTGGATTCGTCTTCCGGAGCTAGACCTTCGATTTTGGTCTCAAAAAACGTTGAGCGACATTGTGAGTGTTCTTGGGAGGCCGTTATACATGGATGAGCAAACCGCATCGGTGAGGCAACTTGCCTATGCTAGGGTGTGCGTGGAAGTGGCTTCTGATTTCAGTTACCCAAGTTGGGTGGAGGTGCTAATAGAAGAGGTCGGCACACATAGAGTAAATATGGAGTATGAATGGAAGCCCGGGTATTGCACGAATTGTAGCGAGTTTGGTCAAGACTTGGAGTGGTGCAGGCTGAGAATAGGGGCCATAAACAAGGTTAGTGAGACTCAGCAACGAAAGGAGGAGAGGTGGGTCGTTGTTGATAGGACGAAGGCTGGAAAGAGCAATGGGAAGGAAGGAAATTCAGAGGTGTCTAGGCGTGGCACTCAATTTTCTTTGGTGGAGTTTGCAGCTAGAGGTCAAGAGAAGGAAGGGAAGGCTGGAGGAGATGATGACGTCGAAGGAAGGAGTGAGGATGTGGAAGTGGGAGCAAGTCAGGAAGTGCCATGTGGAGTGGTAGGTGAGGGTGCACAAGCGGAGGGAGAGTGCAACAACTTGAAAGGTGCGTGTCTCTCTCTTGAGAAAGGGAGCAACTTGATGCAAGTAGCATGTGAGCGGGACCAGCTTTGCTTTGGGATTAAGTTGGGGGACATGTTGGATGAGATGTCAACGGATTCCTCTTTAGGTCCACCAGAGGTTGAGCCTAGTGGTGGACAAAAACAACAAAGGGAAGTGGGAGTGGAAAGCGTTTGTTCTATTTCGAGAAGAGCCAATGGGGAGAGACTTGAGTGCTCTAGGTTTGAATGGGAAAATGAGGAGGCTCCTATTTTGGTTGCAAAAGAGAGGGAGCTGAACCACTTGACTCCTCTTGGGGGAAAATTATCAGATAGCACCTCACTTAAAGGAAACAAGACGAGGGAGGAGCAAGAGGACCTTTTGCAAGCAAGTCCCCCATGAATTGAGAGGGAGATTGACACCTATCCTTCTCTTGCGGAACAAATTTTAGAAAGCAAGAAGAGGAGGGGAGAACAAGAGGGCATTTTGCAAGAGAGGTCCCCACGAATTATGGGTGAAGAAGAGTTGCTCTCCTTGGGAGAGGCAACTCTAGAGGACACTACTAGGAGAACCATGGGGCGAAAACGTCCTACACAAGAGAAGGGGAAGGCAAATTTAGGCACAAGTGTCCATGGAAATGGGGGTCACGAAAATTCAGGCATGCAAGAAAGCAAGAGGACCACCCCACAAGGTGAAACTCATGTGGGTGGGATAGTTTCTTTGGTAAATGGGGTGGTGGGGTGGAATTCACCAACACGAGTAGCAAAGAGTAAGGATTTTATGAGCCTTATGTCACACACGAGTGGAGGAAGGTACGACATTCTCGGAAACAAGGATCTTGTGGAGGAGGGGGAAGAAGAGAAAGAGGATGTGGGACTTGTAAAACCAGGGTTAAAGAAAGCGGTCTCGCCACCACCCACGCTTAGGCGATCCGGAAGGAAGATAAACAACAAGCTCTCGCATGGAGGTCATGGGGATCTCCCCGCACCTTAAACCCCATGAATGTACTAATGTGGAATGTGCGAGAAGCAAATGGACCCGACCGCCCACTCATAATTAGGGGTCGAATAAAGGAGACAAATCCGGATGTCGTATGTCTTATGGAACACAAGGTAAAACACAAGAAGATGGAAAGGTTCAAACGAGTGATTTGGCCGCATGCATGGATTGCAAATAGCTTGATCTTGGACTCGGGACGGCTGTTGGTGTTGTGGAATGACCAAGTTATTGATCTTCAAGTGACTTTCGAAACACCACAATTACTACACTTCAAGGACTGCAAGAAGATGGATGGGACAACATTTGATATCACGGTGGTGTATGGTGACAATGGGCATGTGGATAGGAGAGCTTTGTGGAGCGATCTTCATCTTGTGGCTCCGGAGGTTTCGAGGCCGTGGATCGTAGGAGGTGACTTTAATTGTATTCGTTATGCTAGTGAGAAGCGGGGTGGTGCTGCTGGAAATGAGATAGCGATGAAGGATTTTAATGAGTGTATTGATGCACTTCAGCTACTTGAGGTACCCTCTACGGGAGGGGATTTCACGTGGTCAAATTCCTCTGAAGGAAGTGCGTGTATTGAGACAATGATTGACCGTATACTTATGAACAATGCATGGCTCGAGATGTTTCCGAAATCCTACTACATCGTTGGTAATAAAGATCTTAGTGACCATGCCATGCTAGTGATGAGGACGGAGGGAAATGAACGAAGGAAAAAGAAAATGTTTTGTTTTGAAAACCATTGGACGGAGCATGTGGAGTTCAAAGTCGTAGTGGATCAAGCTTGGTCTACTTTCGTGATTGGCACGCCTATGTTTCGTGTTGCTGAAAAGCTAAAAGAAGTAAAGAAGGCACTTATAGTTTGGAGCGGAAGAACCTTTGGGAACATTACAAACAAGGTGGGTGAGGCTCGGATTGCCTTGAGGAGGTGAGAAAGGAAAGGCAAAACCTACCACATGACAAAGATCTAGCCGCTGCTAAAGGGACAGCAAAGGGGATCTTCAGCGTGCCCTTGCTCGGGAGGAATCCCTTATCTGTCAAAAATCACGGGTGAAGTGGTTGAAAGAGGGGGATCGAAACACTAGGTTTTTCCATGCGCAACTCCATGTGAGGAGAGCCACCAACCAAGTGAGGAGAGTATGTGAGGGACCGCATATCGTGGAGGAGGAAGGCGAAATTCGGGACGCCTTTCGGCATTTTTATGCTAACCTATTTGCTAATGATTTTTAGGTACAACCCATTGATCCTTCTCTCATTCTCCCACAACTCCTGTCGGAGGAAGGGAGAAACCTCACTCAAAAGCTGGAATTAAAAGAGATTGAAGAGGTGGTGTTACATGCAAATGTGGACAAGGCACCGGGCCCCGATGGCTTCAATGCAAAATTCTTCAAGACCGCGTGGGACACCATCAAAGGAGATGTATTTCAGGCCATGAACTCCTGTTTGGACAGCAGAAGAGTGCTAACCCAATGGAACTCTACCTCAATCACCGTTATCCCGAAGAAGATGGCACCAAATTTGGTTGAGGACTACCGCCCTATCGCTCTAACCAACATGACCTATAGGTTCACCTCCAAAGTCCTTGCAAACCGTCTCAAGGTCTGCTACCAAGGCTGATTGGGGAGAACCAAAGTGCTTTTGTCAAAGGAAGGCGAATTGGTGACAATATTCTCCTCGCACATGAACTATGCCACAATCTACATCTTGACAAAGGGAGGGGACGCATGTGCCTAAAGCTTGATATTCGAAAAGCGTATGACTCCATCTCATGGTCCTTCCTTGATTAGGTAATGACTCGCTTTGGTTTCCCTCTGAAGTGGAGAAGGCTGATTATGAGTTGTGTTAAAGCATCTTTTGTAGTGACGGTAAATGGAGCTAACTAACCGCTTTTGTTGCGAGAAATGGCTTGAGGCAAGGTGATCCATTGGCACCGTACTTGTTTGTTATGTGTATGGAAGTCCTAAGTGAGATGCTAAAAAAACAGTGAGGGATGGAAGGATTGAGCCATTATCTTGTGGGGAGGTGCCCGATTCTCACATGCTTTTCGCCGATGATGTCCTAGTCTTTGCTAGTGCAACGAGGGCTAATGCTCGGGCCATAAGGGCTGTCCTAGAGGAGTTCACGGCATGTTCGGGGTTGAGATTTAGCACGGCAAAGTGCCATGTATTCATGGGAAGGGACGTGCCACATGGAGCTTGGATCACAACCCACCTTGGTATTGAACGAAAGGAATTTCCGGTGATTTAACTCAGGCTGCGATTATTCTTCGGGAGGATGGGAGAACTCATTGTATGTCACTTGTAAACAAGGTCAAGCAACGTCTTAGCACTTGGAAGCAGAATTTCCTATCCATTGCCGGCCGGGTAGAGCTTTTGAGAAGCGTGCTTGTCTCGCTTAGTATCTATTGGACCTCTGCTTTCCTTATTCCAAGGAAGGTGCTGAAAGAGATTGAGAGCCTCATGGCTCAATTCATTTGGGGAGGGCAAAAGAAGTGGGTTGATGTGGCGTGGAAGGATGTGTGTACACCAAAGGATGAAGGAGGGTTCGGTCTGAAAAGACTAACGAGCTGGAATGATATGGGCCTCCTTCGACTATTAGGGATGGTTATGGCGGAAGGAAGCTCTCTTTGGGTGAATTGTGTCAGAAGAAAATACCTTAAAAACTGGTCTATTTGGCTAGCGAGGCCACCATCAACATCATCATGGGCATCGCGAGGGATTCTCCGAGTTCGTGACATTGCCCAACGGCACATCCAATATGAGGTGGGAAGTGGGCAAGAGATACACTTCTTCCAATATCCGTGGTGTGGCGAACCATTTCAATGCGAGAGTTGGGGGGCTCGTCTTCATCATGAATTGGGAGTGCCTTGGGATACCAAAGTGTCCTACTTCATAAGAGAGGGGAAATGGAACCCCCCCCAAGATCAATGATAATGGAGTAAGTCCACTAGAAGATCACAAATACACGCATTCATGGAGGTATGTACCAGCCTATGTGCATAGATGGGAATGGGCTACATTAGGAATCAAGGAAGTGTGGAAATGGGTGGTGAAACCGGGGAGGAAGGTCACTTGGGCGGATGTGGTTTGGCACAAACATGCAATTCCCAAGCATGCTATCACAGCTTGGCGTGCAATGAGGGGGCGCCTCCTAACAAAGAAGCTTATGAATTTACGAGGAGAAAATCATGATCCGCCGGTGTGCAGCCTTTTTGAGAGAGAGGAAGAGGACATGGACCATCTTTTCTGAAGGTGTTCGTACATTAGAGGGGTGTGGACAGCACTACTCCTCCCCATGAAGTTGGGAACTCGGATTGCAAGATCCCTCGAAGGTGAAGCCACATGCCTATCACACGCGAGAGGAACCCGAATTGCAAAGGTGGTGTGAAGGTGGGCTCTTAGTGCCATCGTTCATGAGTGCTGGCTGGAACGAAACCGACGGATTTTCGAGGGAGAGAAGAAGGAGCCAAGAGACAATGTGGTTGTAATCAAGGACAAGGTTGGGTGTCTTTGGGATAAAATCAAGAAGCTTGCGGATAAAGATAGCGAGGAGCAGAATTTTCAGACCACGTGGTGCTAGTTTTGGGGATACTCGGAAAGGGTTTTAACTACATAGCTTGAGTGGTGCAATACTTGTAGTGTGTGTGGTTGGTTAAGTATCTTAGCATGCCCGCGGTTTTCAAATTTTCTGTTCGGGTTCTCTAGTTGTAAACTCGGTTCTTTCATTTAATAAATTTAGAGGCCAAGCCTCCCTTTTGCTTTGCAAAAAAAAAACTTAAGATGCACTTAGGGTTCTCAAGAATGAACTAAGTACCTATTGTGGCCATTAGGAAATCAATTAACCATCTAAACAACTCAAAACATTCATGCATTCTCTACTAATCAAGCATCATACATAACAAGCCATTTCCATACAAAGATAAACCATTACAAGCAACAAGATAAACTCTACATGTAGCACGAGACAAGTACCTAGTGTGGCCATTATCCCATACAATACAAGTTTTAGAAAGTTACAAGTATAGATCTACATTAAGCCCATGAAATGGCACAAGATAAGAAGAACCCATCATACACTTCAACATCAACTACATTGCCTCCACCCCAAATGGGGTGGATCTACTCACTAATCATAATAAAAAGCATGGAAAGCAAGAGATTAAGACTAAACATGGCATAAAACTCTAACTAGAAATTTACCCCAATATTGTGCTTCTTGAGTGTTTGTTGTTATTTTCAGGTATTAGGTAATAAAGAAGACAAGGGAAGAGAAAAATGATTGAAAAGTAAGAAGAAAGGACTTAAATGAAGCAAAATGGACCTCTTGGTCATACACAAGGACCCATCTGCAAGAGGGAAGGACCTGGACGTAAGACCAAAAGGATCAAATAGCAAACCAAGAAACTCATGAGGTGTATTTTGGAAATTAGATTCTGACCCATACTCCAATAACCAATCCGAGTGCACGCCACGTTAAGAATTGAAGCACTAAAGAAGATATCCGAAAATGGGTCCAATCTGACAAAAAGTGACCGCCAATTGGTGGCCCAAGACCGCCAATTAATGGTCCCTTTTTCTCAAAATCCATCCCGGTTTTGCGTGGATATGATTTATATGTTAATGTCTAAATAGGGAATGTTTCATTAGTCCCACATCGGGGGATTGTCCCCAATTTCCTTCATTCATGCCTATAAATAGAACTCTTCTTCCTCCTTTGTAATCTACCCATTGCTTGGTGGTCATTCTCTCTACTTAGAGTAAGCCTTGGAGCAAAACTCAAGTGAAGAAGAATGCTACTTGTAATGTGAGTCTTGTGAATAAAATAATTCTTAATAGTTTTGTTCGAATGTTGTCTCTTTTAATGGTTGCATGTTTAGCTTAGTTTTGTTCTCCTAATCTTAGTATAATTAGAAGAATTTGTTTCTTTCTTAAAATAGTTTGTAACTTAATGTGTAGTGAGTAGTTCCATCCCTTTTGAGGTGGAGGTTATGTAGACTATGTGATACTGATAGGTTCTTTTATTTGTGTCATTTCATGTGCTTAATATAGATCTATACTCGTAGCATGCCTAAACTTGTCTTAGATGGGATAATGTCCACACTAGGTACTTATCTCATGCTAGCTTTAGAGTTTATCTTGTTGCTTGTAATGGTTTGATGGAAATGGCTTGTTATGTATGGATCCCTGTTTGGTGCACATTCACATGAATGAAGGTTGTATGTAGGATTAATTGATCCTCTAATGGCCACACTAGGTACTTATTGCATGCTTGAGAATCTAAAATCAACCTCAACTTTATGTGAGATATGCAGGTTCGTCGTTTGCCTTGTATGTTGTGTATCCTACACTTAGATTCTACACTAGCTTCTTCGTGTATGCCACGCAAACTACACTTGTGCCTAATTCAAATGAAGACTCACTTATACATACACATACCTAAACACCTCCATTCCATGGGGGTTTAGTTTAATTGTTAGTTCATTCATAGTATAGTGTAGTTAGTGTAATCAAACATCATCTCCCATTATTTTCCACTTGACTTCTCAAGAACCAGAGTTGACAAACCTCCCTGTGGACTCGACCTGTATTTGTTGTGTCTTCACCGACACCGTGCACTTGTGGTACTTAAAACGTTTCAATCAAGTTTTGGCACCGTTCTTTAACGGGCACCACTTATAGTCTTCAAGATAAGGTGGGGGATTTCATCACCCCTCCATTAGCCCCATAAACCACACTCAAGATTGTGTGGAGATGGATGGTTACATGGGCGACCATCCATTTCGATGTTGGGACCATGACTATACTCCTTGGTATTCAGGACACATGCATCCTAGGGTGACTCAGATTAATACGCCGTATGGTTGGGACAATCTTAATTTTGTGGTTGAGTAGTCTTCAAATTGGGGTAATATGAGAGAGGAACCGACTGCTGGACCACCATCTACTTATGTTGGATAATATGTTGGTAAACAAGTTGAGACATTACAAGAAACTTTGGCCTCTTTAATGTGTACAGTAGATGATATGAGTGCAGCGGTGGCTCCAGTAGCCGTGTCATGTGACTGTTGCGTGTTGAGTGGTCACGGTATCGGGGAATATCCATATGTTCCCCTAGAGTCTGAGTATGAGCATACCTTTTCCCAAAATGCTCAACCTGACCTTTACGCATCCGCATACAACCCAAGCGGGATGAAATCTTGGGGAGACAATATTGATTCAAAGTTTTATACATCACACCCACCCCATTATTCTCCTCTCGAATACCCATATCCCTACCAGCCACCACCCATGACACATTAATAGACTCATTCTTAGCCCATAAACACCCAACCCCAAAATCTCCAAAATTCTTCCTTGAGCCTCACAATTGACCACAAACATGATTCCTTGAAACAAACTCCCCTTACGTTCATAGAAACCACTCAACATTCCATGCAAATTTTGGCAATGCAAGTGAGTCAGATCATGCAACAATTACGTGAACGTGAGGAGGGTCACCTTTCTTGTCAACATGAGGATTTGTCTTCTGATAACGAACCACCACCAATCCACAAATTCAAAGCACAATCTTTCATAGTCAAACTCCTAGTCAGTCTGAGGAACATGGAGTTTCAATTCACGATCACTTGGTGGGGGACTCAATTCAAAATGAGAATAACATGGACCAGTTTCATTACGAGTCGGCACAGGATTGTGCCTTATCTTTTTGTCTGATGGCCCTTAAGCCACATGATCTTAATGTTGTGCCTCATACGTACTCACTTGTGGTGGAGCAAGAGATCCCTAGTACCCTTCATTTCATGACCTGATGAGAGTTTACCTCTCACTATTCTTCCTGATCATCTTAAAAATGATGGGATACAAACAACTACATTGCCAATGAGGGTATTGGGAGTTCCTTAGAGGATACCTTGGGTAAGAGACCCACTTTCTATTCGCCTTGTGCATCGGGAAAGGATAATGAGGTTGTTGACCTTGTTCCGGTGTACGAGCATGTTGGTTTGAGAGTTTGGATTGACAATCATAACTTCAGTACCGCAACGGGAGAAACTTTTATTCCGTTGCTCAATTATGACCAAACTCTTGAGAGGTTTGAGCTCTTTAAGTTTGATCATTTGTATTAGACGCCTCTGCGTCCAATTCATGAATCTCTCTCGATATCTTGTACACTTTGTGAGGGGGGCCCACACATGAGTAAATTTGCCCCACGTGGTGTAATGTTCCCATTCCAAGTGCATTGACTCACGTTGAGGTTCCCATTTGATGTCCTTTGACAAATGACGATGGGAGCATATTTTGTACATAGTTATATTTGGAAGGAAAAAAATGCAAAAAATACATAAAACAAGAAGTCTCCAAGAGTGAGCACAACTTGTTGTAGTTCCAACATCTATGTGTTTGGGCCCCATTTATTTCATGTATTTGTCTCCCTTCTTTATTATTTCACAGGTTTTGAGGGGAATTCGGGTTTGTGTCCATCACTATAACCATGACCTTCCCTTTGCATAAATCCATGTAGTATCATGCTCACATTCATTGATGACAATGCATGAAGTAAGTGTAGGGGGTGTTTTATGTGTGCACATAGTCGAGTCTTTCTACTTTTCTTTTCTTTTGTTTGTATTGTTAGGGTCATGTTAGTGTACTGCATTTAATATCGATATATCAGTCTGCCATGATCCAGGGGTGACTTGTCTTCTTTTGCTTGCCTTGTGCTTTAAATTTTCCATTTCTTTCAAAATCTTCACGTGTTTACGAAAGAAAATGTTTCTGGGTTTTACGTGTGTTTAGCATGTGTAAAACTGCTGAAAGGCAAAGCAAAAAGGAAGCTCCTCAAATTGACTTGAACTTGATTCATTAAGATATCTAGTACACTAGGTTTAGGTCTTATCTAGTCGTAAGGATGCACCCTAGTTTCCCCTCGGGGGAGAGTAATCATTGGGTTTCAGTACTCAAACAAATAAAGAAGTCTACCCTGAACCTAGTGAGTCAAATAATTCGTGTCTGTTAGTATAAGGAAGTTTGTCGTAGTTAGGGACCTTTAAACTTATTTTATGAAACATTAAGTGTAGGTGTTTTGGTTCTCTCTTCCTGCATGGCTCCTACCACTCGGGAAATTAGGTATGATGGAACTTAGTACCTGGTGCTTTCGAGTCATCTGACATGGGATGCACCGACCGAACTCTCGTTACATGGTTGGTAGGGATCGCCCTATGTGGAGATTTGGGGGATGGTGTACGTGATTTTGTAAGTCCTCATAGGCAATGATGCATGAAACCTGACCCTCAGAGAATTCAACACCTAGTAAAAAATGATTAAAATAATGAAAAAAAGGTAATGCAAAAAATAACCCCAATGGACTCTACACGTTGTATCATTTGAGGATGTTAAGTTGCTAGTGTCTTTCACTTACCTCCTTAATTAACTTGCTCGAATGATTCATTAGGCTAGGGGTGTGGACATGATACATATATAGAGTTGGCCCATAGAGTTACCATGTCCAATGATCGACAAAAATAGGTCCAACGAGTCGTGTTGCTACATTGAATAATGCATCAATGTTCGGATTTTGTGGATATATATGCTGAAAACCCTCAGGAGACGCCACTCCATCTCTTTGGCGACAATGAGGTTTAATAGTTTGTTGCACGTGCTAAGTGCAACCGTGTTTCCTACGAAAGTGAGTTAGGATTTCCCCATTTTTCGTATGTTTTTTCCTTCCTTTCATATCTCTTTCTTTGTTTTGCTCAGGACTGGCAAAAGGTAAGTGTGGGGGGTATTTGATTAGTAGCATATCATGCATCATATTAATGCTATATATCCTTAATTTTACCCAAATATTGTGTTACTCGAGTGTTTGTTGTTATATTTCAGGTATTTAAGAAGAGAAGGAAAGATAAAAAGGAATGAAACGTAAGAAGAAAGGACTTACATGAAGCAAAATGGACCTCTCGATCATACACAAGGACCCATCTGCAAGAGGGAAGGACCCAGACGTAAACCCGAAGGGACCAAATAGCAAACCGAGAGACTCCACACCATTATGAGCAGTTTTTTGCCAATTAGCGGTCCTTTTTGTCAGATTGGACCCATTTTTGGATATCTTCTTTAGTGCTTCAATTCTTAACGTGGCGTGCGCTCAGATCGCTTATTGGAGTCTGGGTTTGAATCTAATTGGCAAAATACTCCTCATGATGGTTCTAAGTTTCTTGGTTTGCTATTTGGTCCCTCCGGACTTACGTCCAGGTCCTTCCCTCTTGCAGATGGGTCCTTGTGTACGACCAAGAGGTCCATTTTGATTCATTTAAGTCCATTCTTCTTACGTTTCAATCCTTTTTCTCTTCCCTTCTCTTTTTTATTAGCTAATACCTAAAATATAACAACAAACACTCGAGTAGCACGATATTGGGGTAAAATTAAGGATATATAGCATGAATATGATGCATGATATTCTACTAATCAGGGTGGATCTACTCACTAATCATAATAATAAGCATGGAAAGCAAGAGATTTAGACTAAACATGGCATAAAACTCTAAGTAGAAATCTAACCAGTAAAATCAAAAACTAATTGCATAGAATGAAAGATAATGACAAGAGGAACATGAATCCAACCTTATATTGCAAAAAATATGAGATTACAATCTTCATCCACCATCCTCTACTTGCAGCCAAATTGGGTAAAAACTAACCTACTCTAATGGGGGAAGTGGAGAAGAAGAAGAAAGGTAGAAGAAACATTGCTATTAATAGATGAAATATGGGTTTGGATGGATCTAGAAGCAATTTGACGGTTGTAATCACTTTCTCTATAGTCTGGTGCACCCAAATAATTGAGACGAAGCAATGGGAGAAATTGGGGCAGAAGTGGAGCCGAATTGGATCAAATTGATCCGCCACTGGTGGATCATTTGCTTCTAGCAACTTAAATGTTGTAGTTTTGCATGTGGGGTGTAGTCCTGGTCCACTGGTTCGATCCCGTTTGTCTTTAATTTCCCAAATACTCCTCAAGATCATGGTATTGAAGGAGTTTTGCTCCCCAAATGTTTTTCGTGGTTGAGGTACCTCTGGATTACATCATTGTCCTTCCTGATTTGTAGAGGGGTCCTTATGCATGACAAACATGTCGACTTCACTTCATTTGAGTCCTTTATTCTTACATTTCAGTCATTTTTTTCGTCCTTTCTCTTCTTTATTACCTAATACCTGAAACACTACAAACAAACACTCGAGTAGCACACAATTGGGGTAAAATAAATGAGATATAGCATGAATGCGATGTACGATATGCTACTAATAAAGTAATATGAAGTGAGGATATGAGAATCCTATTTGAATTCCTAAGTGAAAAGTTAAACCAAATGATTTATTTTCTTCACCAATAGTCAATTCATTGATACGTTCTATGATGAATTATTACATTCCTAATCTGTCATAGTGAATATTTTATGACAAATAAACAATCTATGATTACTCATAAACACAAAATCGCAATAAATTATAATAAAAAGGATGTCTCACGATAAAAAGCTCAACTGCAAATATGATGACACATGTTTTGGCGGCTTACTGCAATGGGACTCGTTACGACGAGCGGTAACCTTCCAGTTCATGTAAAATCATCGGTTGTAGTGTATTCCATTCATACTTCCTAGTCCCTTGGTGTAATATGTCCTTCCTCCCCCCGAAAGCCCAGTTCTTCAAAATGGCCTCCATCAACTTGCAGGAGGACCCCACTCTCTCCAACCGCACGCCCATAGCATTTCTAGTTTCTTGGCAAAGCAAAACCAAGTGGGGATCCCAAAGGGACTCCCGGTCCCTTTTTTGCGTACCTCACTCCTCCAAATATGGTTGCATCTTTTGTGCCTTCTTAACAATAAGTGTTTTATGTTTTGGTTGGTCCTAACATTTATTTTGGTTTCATATTTTGTAGGGTGTCCCCCATTATGTCTTTTTGTTTACGAAGACCGAGTGACTATGCCCCACTAAATTTTCCAATGTATCGACAAGATACAACTCAGCATAGATGACCTTGACCGACTTCAAGAGTGGTTGGAATTACTGCAGGAGGAGGTCACCTGACATTCAAGCTCTCAACACCCCCTCCGATTGATTATTTTCTAGAGGTCCACTATTGTAACTGTGGGGTTGTTTACTTGCACGAGAGATGAACTGGAGACATTAAGAACTTGCCACACTCCTGCCACCAGAGTCCAGTGCACCAGTGGAGGCTCCCAAGTTCCTGATCATCTTTAAGAGGAAGTCCCAAGAGCATCAGCTTCCCAATTATTGGAGAAGGAGTCAGTGAGAACTCCTGTCCACCAATTGAAAGTCATCTTGGAGAAGGAGTCAGCAAGAGCTCAAGGCTCTCAAGTTGGTCATCAAGGGATCCTGTAGCACCTACCCACAACTCTAGCCTACCAAGTTGGTGGTCAGTGTATCCTAGTGTAGGTAATCAATTGATGCATTCAGTTTGAATGTTACGCATAGTTCCCTCACATCTCTCTGGTGGCAAATTGCTGATTGGGTGAGGTTAAGTAATCTAATGGTGCGCATAGAGTTACGCAAAGTTAAGCATGCCCAGTGCACAATGTAATTGATGCATTGAGTTTTAATGTTACAAGGACTTGCCTCACATCTCTCTAGTGGTGAATTATTAGTGCACAATGTAATGTTGCTTCCCATTTGTCTAAAATAGTGTTCCGTGTTATTAAATTTGCAACCTTATTGTATAGTTTTGGAATCTAGAATGCATAGTTACTCGTTACAAGCTACAATTCATTTTTGGAAGTAGATATTGTTGTTTAAATGCAAAAAATTCGCAAGATCAACCACTAATACCTATGTAATTAACAACAATTGCAAGGCATAAAAAATAACATCAACCCACATTAATGTAAGAAACCAAGGTATTTACATAATATTGATCTTCAAATAAAAGTTGAGATACATAAAAATAAGATTAACTAAACTAAGTTCTTGGACAAATTTGATATGCGTGAAAACTATCACTAAGCAGCTAAATTTACGATGGGAAAATGAAGTCACGGACACATGAGAACAATGTACCAGGTGACGGCTAAAATGACACATTTGATTTCAACGGACATATTTGAGTTTCAAAGGACGTAGTCATGATTTTGGAACAGACTCATCCTTCAAAGGCCAGGATTGTGGTTTAAAGGGATTTTTCATGTTTCCAACGAGAGACGTTAACGGTTTTGTTTCTTAGTACCACGTCAGATTTCCGGTTAAGTGCAACGTTATATATCCTTTTTATTTGGAAGGACACCATACTTTTCTGGTTTATATGTGATATGCAGAAGGTGTCGAATGTATGACTATCCACAAGTTAATACTTGTAGATGTGATATGACCTTTTTATTGGGTTTCTTGCATAAACCAGTTAATGTATATTGTTCTATATGTTATTTAATATTAAATTTCCATTAAACCCAAAAAATCAGATTATTAGAAATCATATCAGAGATCTATTTATAATTGATTGATCGTTTATATTACCGCAAGTGCAAGGAGTCGGTGAATACGTGGTCCACTACAAGTCAAAACAGCCAAATTGATCCCCAGAACCCTCTAGTGAATGTAGAAACAACCAGAAAAAAGTAGAGGGAAAATTGAACTCACTAGGTCGCCACTTGGCGGTCCAACACTGCTGATTGGCGATTTATTCCCCTTTGTTCTCCTCCAAACTTCTCCTGGTGATGTCTCTTGATATTTAGAGCCTCATTAAACAAAGAAAAACTACAAACAAAAAATTAAAACCACTTCAATCGTCCAAACCAAAGTCTGGACTAAGCACCTCCCCGACAACGACGCCAAAAATTTGATTGATCGTTTATATTACATCAAGTGCACGACTTCGGTGAAGACACGGCAAGTATGGTTCGTGTCCACAAGGACGTGTGTCGACTCTGGTTTGTTTGAAGGCAAGTGGGAAAATTGATTACAGTAAACTAGACTAAACTATGCTACGCTACACTAGTACGAAACAACAAAGAAGATGAAAGCACGAGACTAAATAAACTGGACTAAGTGATTAATAGAAGCAAGTTGGAAATCAGGAATGGAAATTCCTAAGGGGTGGAGTGTGTGTACACCTGAAATAAGTGGTGATGATTGCATTCAATAGAGCACAAGTGTAGGTAGTGTTGCTATGCATAAGAAGTAGCTCATTGCAAGACCTATCATCCAAATCACTACCCTAAGTGATTAATATGAGCATGAACAAGTTTGTTAATAAAAACCTAAACAAGCATGGAATGTACCTAAAGATTTTGGTAGAAACCATCAAGTTAAGAATTCTCCTTTAATTCAAACAAACATACTCACATTTCTCACATAAAACAATATATAGCATCCATTCCATTCTACATTTCATGTATAAACATCAACTCCACCCACAAATGGGAATGTAACTACTCACACATTACTAATCTAACATTCATATTAAGGAAAGAAAACATGCTAATGAATTCTATGAAGATTAAAACAAACAAACTTAACTAAGCATGCAAGAATTAAAAGAAACAATAATGAACTAACAAAACATTCTTTATTGCTCACTCACTTTACAAGTAGCATCTCTCCACCAAGGTTTTGCTCCAAGGCTTTACTCCTATTAGAGAGAATGGCCACCAAGAGAGGAGATGTATTACAAAGGTGGAGGAAGATTCTATTTATAGCCATGACAAAAGGTAACCCAGGACAATCCCCCGGTATGGGACTATTTGCATCCTATAAATGGACTTAAACAACATAAGCCATGGCCCGACTAACACATGCATTCTTTGGAGCCATCTGGACCGCTGATTGGCAGTCTGGATGCCTCTGTTTGCGTCTTGATTTTGGTGGGTCGGTTCAGGCTTGATTTCATGATGTTTGATGAAGTCGATTTGGTTGATGGTTAGGCCCGTATCTAATTGACAAAATACTCATGATGGTGCGGAGCTTCTTGATTTGCTCATTGGTCCTTTTGGTTTTACATCTGGGTCCTTCTCTCTTGCATCTCAGTCCATAAGTCTTGCAACTTAGTCATTTTCCTGGCTTTTTAGTCCTTTTTGAGTCTCTTCTTCTCAAACTTGTTTATTCCTAAAAGTTAAACATAAAACTCATTACGTAGCATTGCTTAGGCTAACAATAAAGGATATAAGATACAAATATATACATGATAGGATGTCAATCAAATACCCCCACACCTAACTTTTGCTAGTCCCGAGCAAAAGAAAGGAAAAAGCATACGTAAAACAGGGAAATCATAACTCACTTTCGTAGGAATCACGGTTGCACTTAGCATGTGCAACAAGTCGTTAAACCCCCTTATCACCAAGGAGGAGGAGTGTTGTCTCCTGAGGGTTTTCAGCGGATATACCCACAAAATCCGAACATAGATGCCTTATTCGACCTAGCACATGATTCAATGGACTCATTTTTTGTTGATCATTGGATACGGTAATACTACGGGCCGACTCTCTTTATGTATTCAGTCCACACAACTAGGCTAATGAATCATTCGTGCAAGTTAGTTAAGGACTTAAGTGAAAGGCATGGGAAACCATAACATCCTCAAGTGATTCAAAGTGTAAAGTCCATTAAGGTTCTTATTTGCATTGCCATTTCATTTCTTTTCAATTGGTTTACTTTTTGTTCTTCTTTTTTTCATTTTTAGTTTTTGCTAGTTGGTGTGTTCTCTTAGGGTCAGGTTTCATGCATCATTGCCTATGAGGGCTTACACTATCATGTACACATTTCCCCACATCTCCATATAGGGGGATCCCTGCCACCCGAGTAACGAGAGTTCGGTCGCTGCATTCCAAGTCAGATGACTCGAAAGCACAAGGCACTAAGTCCCATCGGACCTAATTTCCCGAGTGATATGAGCCGTGCGAGAAGAGAAGGTTTGTTATCCAGAAATGAACCTAAACCCCTACACTTAAGGTTTCACAACAGAAGTTTAAGGGTCCCTGACTACGACAAACTTCCTTATTCTAACATACACGAATTATTTGACTCACTTGGTTCAGGGGGGACTTCTTTATTTGTTTGAGTACTGAAACCCTATGATTACACTCACCCAAGGTAAAACCTGTGGGGATCGTATGGGGACCTCTAGTGATCGTAATTAACTAACGTGCGGAATTAAAACTTAATTACGAAACTAACAACTAATCATGCTAGGGTTAGATGAGAGTTAGAGAAATTGCAAACCACGTTGTAGTCGACGCCCGATGTAACGAGGTTCGGCACCCGCTCCGGGTCCTAGTCCTCACTCAGAAGCCCGCTCGTCCCTCGAGCCTCGCTTGTGGTTTCCACTGTCCAATCTCCGTTACCGGGCCGAGATCAACGCCTTTACAAACAACGAGCCCCGCGAACACCCTCGCCTCGCCCGTGTCTCCTCTCACAACCCGAGAGGGAGCTTCCCCGAAGCTATTACAACTCTTGTGATTTGGATGAAGGAATGAATCACACTTCTTGCTAATGACACTCTAACTTTGAGCACACTTGGATTATGATATGGATCTAGGAATACAAGTGGTGAAGTTTTGGCTTGAGTGTATAGGATTTGAGCTTTGAAGGTTTGGGAAAGATAGCACAAGGATACTAGATGTTTTGGAGAGTGTAGTGCTTGTGTTGTGCTTCTAATGAGGTCCTTATATAGGCTTCAAAGCTCTTAGAGCCATTGGAGAGTGGGTGAGAAAGTTGGCCCATGAAATGTGATGATGTGACAAAAGTTCGGGCAGAATTTGCACGATCCTCGGTAGACCGCTAACCCAACGGATTACCGAAGATGGTCATTTCGGTTTACCGAATCTTATTCGGTTAACCGCTCACTCAACGCCAGTAGCTCTCTAACTAGCAACCCTAATACAATTTGGTTTACCGAAACCTATTTGGTGAACTGTTCCAAACTGGACAGTAAGATTGGTAGGGTTCTGTTTATGCTAAGTTCGGTTGACCGTGTATACTTTGGTAGACCGAAGTTTGCGAGGGTTTTGCGCTGACATGCGTGGGAAATTGTTTATCAATAACGGTCAAGTTTAAATAGCCGTTGAGCTCCTAAAGCAATATGATTCGGTCGACCGAATGAAGTTCGGTGTACCGAATATGGATAAGTCAATTGGGCTTTAGGTCAAGATTTAAATACGACCGTTTGGAGCAAAGTCCAAAACTGGTCCAGGTTAATTCGGTCTACCGAAGGTGGTTCGGTATACCGAGGTGGTTATTCCAGGGAACACCTAAAGGATTCTATACGGTTGACCGCAAGGTGTTCGGTGGACCGAACTCTACATGATTCGGTTTACCGAGAGGGGTTCGGTTAACCGTGGGGATACGGGACAGAATCCTAATGTGCTCAAGTTTACATTAATCCTTAGGACTCAAATTATACTAAATTACATATTGGTCCAAAGCTTGATTACATGTCTTCAGTCTTTATCTTCTTGTCCCAAAGCTCCTTAGCTTGATTCTTCATCAACCTATTAAGAATATCGCAAATACACGAATATATATGCAATGCATGTATTCATGTTTGCTTACTTTGATTGTCTAGGTTGATTGATTAAATATAGATTAAGATTAGATTACTTAATCATCAAAACTAAATAAAGATTAAGGCTAAAAAGCCAACAATCTCTCCCTTTTTGATGATGGCAAATCTATATCTTAATATTTGAGTTCAATTTTATTTCTCCCCTTTCTATATGTTTTGTTTCTTAATATATATGTAATCTATGCATTTATAAGATTTCTCCCCTTAACAACATGCATAGTTTATTTAAAATTGAAGCTCATCCTAATTCTTCTCCCCCTTTGACATCAATCAAAAAGCAAACATTAAGCATTTGATGCAAAGGTAAGAGATATCCAATTCTCCCCCTTAATTATATGATTTTGTAATTTTAGGCTCCCCCTATAAATTAGGCTAAATAGCAACAATGAATATTAACAATTAAGTGCATTTGTATTTTTCCTGTTAGCCTATTTAACATCCATTTTGCAATTTGACATTTATGATCATAGATGTGGTATATGATATGCAATGAATAGGGTATAAGATACGTCTATTAAGCTCTAAAACTTAGATTAGAGTCAATCGAAATTTATACCGTCGTGGCGCTTTGAATTGACTCAACCGGTATTCGGTGATGCAACCGACTTTAATTTTTTTTCTTTGAAGCTCATCCGGTCACCACCGATTTCCTCCTTCAAGTTCCTACAATTAAAGATTTTGGTACCCATTTTTGCTTGGGTCCAATCATGTTAGTTTTTGGAACCCAAACCGTTTTGGTTTTAGGTGCCCAAATACTTGAGGAAGTTTTATTCACTACAAAATGCTTTCCATTCAAAGTAGTGTGAATAACATGGTTCTTCAAGTTATTAGCATAAAAACCTATACCATGTTTATCTAGTGATTGTCTTTGACTACCGATAAGCATATCAAGCATTTTCTTTCCACTTGTGAATTTTTCAAGATCCTTTTGTAATAGAACATTCTTAGCAATTAGATCTTGAATATCAATACTACATGAAAGTTTTGCATTTAGAGTTGCAATTTCATCAATCAATTGAGTGTTCTCTAATGCAATTTTATCATGACTAGCAAGTAATTCATTCTTATCATACATGATAGATTCAATTTGAGATTGTAGCTCGTTGATTTTCTTTCTTGCTAGTTTATTCTTTTGACAAATTTTCTCAAAATTTTCAAGCAATTCATTGAATTCACATTGAAGTTCGTTATATGCATTTGAATCATTTGAATCAATTGAATCGCGACTAGAGCAAGAAGATACCTCACTATCATCGTCTTCTATTGCCATGAAGCACATTGAGGCAAATTCGTCTTCAATTGATGAAGATGATGAAGTGTCCCAAGTAGCTTTAAGAGCTTTCTTCTTCTTCTCTTTTCTCCTTTCTTTCTCTTCTTCTTCTCTTTTCTCCTTTCTTTCTCTTCTTTGCGAAATTCCTTAAATTGATGTGTCACCAATTGTTCCTCGATATCACTATCTTCTTTGATCGAATTGGCGACGACGTGTAGCCCTAAGGATTTCTTGACTCTCTTCTCATTGCGGTCTTTCATTTGTATCTCATATGTCATGAGACTTCCCATGAGTTCTTCAACCGACAATTTCGTTAGATCTTGCGCTTCTTCTATTGCGGTTGTCTTTTCTTCCCAATCGTCGTTGAGAGACCGGAGAATCTTCCTTGTCATTTCTCCCTTGCTAAAAATCTTTCCAAGAGCACTAAGGGAGTTAATAATCTCGTTGAAGCAAGTGTGCATCTCGCTTATGTTTTCACCGGGTAGCATATGAAACAATTCATACTTATGCATGAGTAGATTAATCCTAGTTTCTTTTAATCTAGTGGATACCTCATGATGCATTTCTAAAGTATGCCATATTTCATAAGCACTCTCACACCCTCTCACTCGATTATATTCATTTTCATTAAGACCACAATATAACATATTCATAATGCGGGCATTTATTTCCGCCTCCTTAATTTTGGGTTTCGTTAATGAAATAATCTCATCATCATTTGGTGGGGTGTATGATTTTAAAATAAAAGACCAAAATTTTAAATCATGTGATTGCAAATAAATTTTCATCCTCTTTTTCCAATAATCATAATTTAGGCCATTAAAAAGAGGTGGTTTATTAGTTGATAAACCTTCACTATGATTAGATTGAGCCATGCTAATATTTCGATTAAGAAAATAAATTTAGCTAACAAGGCTCTGATACCAAATGTGGGGATCGTATGGGGCCCTCTAGTGATCGTAATTAACTAACGTGCGGAATTAAAACTTAATTACGAAACTAACAACTAAGTCAATTGGGCTTTAGGTCAAGATTTAAATACGACCGTTTGGAGCAAAGTCCAAAACTGGTCCAGGCTAATTCGGTCTACCGAAGGTGGTTCGGTATACCGAGGTGGTTATTCCAGGGAACACCTAAAGGATTCTATACGGTTGACCGCAAGGTGTTCGGTGGACCGAACTCTACATGATTCGGTTTACCAAGAGGGGTTCGGTTAACCGTGGGGATACGGGACAAAATCCTAATGTGCTCAAATTTACATTAATCCTTAGGACTCAAATTATACTAAATTACATATTGGTCCAAAGCTGGATTACATGTCTTGAGTCTTTATCTTCTTGTCCCAAAGCTCCTTAGCTTGATTCGTCATCAACCTATTAAGAATATCGCAAATACACGAATATATATGCAATGCATGTATTCATGTTTGCTTACTTTGATTGTCTAGGTTGATTGATTAAATATCGATTAAGATTAGATTACTTAATCATCAAAACTAAATAAAGATTAAGGCTAAAAAGCCAACAAAACCTAGGTGCATCCTCATGACTCGATAAGACCTAAAGACAGTGTACTAAATATCCTAATGCATCATGGTCAAGACAAATTTGGGTGCTTTCTTTTTACTTTGCCTCTCAACGGTTTTGCACATGCTAAACACACGCCAAATGCACAAAACATTTTCTTTTGCAAACAGATGAAGATTTTGAAAGAAATGTTAAAATTCGAAGCACAAGACAAGCAATAGAAGACATGTCACCCAGGGATCATGGCAAGCCGATATATCAATATTAAATGCAGCACACTAGCATGACCCTAACAATGCACACAAAATAAAACAAAACAAAAGGAGAAAAAACTCGACTATGTACACACGTAAAACACCCCTCCACACTTATGTCATGCATTGTCCTCAAAGAATGAAATGCAGCCTAAATACACAAGGGTTGGGGCCCACAACAATCAATGCTCACTTCTGGAGTCTTTCTCATTGCTTTTCTCTTCTTCTCTTTTTTCATTTTTTTCAAATATAACTATGTCCAAACATAAAATCTCCATCATTCATGCAGGAACATGAATGGTTGAGTGCGAGAGAGGTTCATGAAGGAACATGACCTCCTCGACTTCGCCTGGTGCCCCCTCCAACTAAGGTTTGAGGCGTTGTCCATTAACTTTGAACACCTCCCCATTCCCTGGGTTTAGAATTTCAACCGTTCCTTGAGGAAACAAGGTTTGCACAATAAAAGCGCTAGACCAGCGACTGCGGAGCTTACCCACAAACATATGAAACCGAGAATTGTAGAGCAACACCTTCTGCCCGACTGCAAACACCTTCCTCATAAGTGCTTCCTCATGTATATCATCTGATTTTCGTACGCCTTCTCTGATATATCTAGTTATGCCCTCACATCTATGATGTATGCAATTCATCCTATGACGTCTAGAATTACGCAAATCTTTATGCATGTATATATATATATATATATCAATTATGAATATATTTAGACTCCTAATTTTAGAGACATGCTTTCCCTGTTGGATTACTGATATATTTATATATTAATTCCTGTCCATATAATCTCTGACCATGTTCTAAATCACAAGCTTCTAATGCATATATGTTCTGAAATTTAGTATTCATACTATTGAATGCTTTTAGTGGTTATCCGTGGTATCTCTTACTGTTGTGCTTGTTTTATCATTCATGTCATGTATATATATGTTACTGATATGAGGTATTATGGTGTGGTTATGAGTGGCACTTAGGAATCAGACCTTATAACTCCATATCATGACACGTAGATGAATTAATTAGTCGTCGTATTGATTAATCGATTCCGGTCATGATTGCTTGCTGTTGTGAGTGCATTTTGATTTCTGATGGCAATGTTATGATTCCTGATTGGGGTGTTCTGATTCTGATTGTTTGGGGTTGTTAGGAGGGTATCCGGATACTCTTCCTTGAGCTCGTTCCGTATACCATAGCTACATTAGATCTTAGATGCTTATGTAGCTTGCATTGCACTTAATCTGATTAATAATTCTTGACACGTTCTCTTTACTGGGCCGACGGGCAACGAGTGGGTCCTCTAGCTTCAGAGGCCATTCGCTTACGACCTTCACGTTGGGAGGCCAGGCGTAAGATAAGTCTTTGGCAGGCGCGCTGCCATTCTGTCTCAGGGTAGATGTTCCTAAGTTCGCGATGACACCATGTAGGTTTATTTCCGCAAATTGGGACATTTATCCGGCGCACCACTTTGTGCCGAGCGGTGGGTCACTGTCGAGTGACCACTTGATTGACATCATTTCATGCTTATATTTGTATCTTATATCCATTATCTTACACCTAAGCAAAGATACGTGACGAGTTTTATGTTTGAATTTCAGAAATAAATAGGTTTGAAGAGATGAAGCATAAAAGGACCCAAAAGGAGGGAAGAATGACTGAATTGTGAGACCTGGGGAGTAAGATGCAAGGGAGAAGGACCTGAACATAAGACCGAAGGACCAAAGAGCAAAACAGAAAACTCCACACCATTATTTTGGCAATTCGACTCGGGTCGGAGCTCCAATAAACGAAGTATATGCATCAAAGACCAACAAAGACATCTAGAAAAGCCCACAACAAATTCGAGATGGATCCAGAACCGATAGACCACTAATTGGTTGTCTGTTTGGCTCGGAATCTGCTAAGCTTTGGTGGGCACATGTATTAGTGTGTGTTTATTCTATTTCTGGTATATGTTTAGTCCCATACCGAGGATTGTCCCGGATTACCTTTTTCTATGGCTATAAATAGAACTCTTCACCTTCTATTGTAATTACCCATTGCTTGGTGGCATTCTCACTACTTGGAGTAAGCCTTCAAGCAAAACTCAAGGTGGAGAAGAATGCTACCTTCAATGTGAGTCATTGTTCATAAAATAATTGTGCTTAGTTTCTTTAAATCTCGTCTTTTAATTTTTGCATGTCTCTTTAGTTTTATGTTCATTTCAATTAGTTTCTTTAATATTCCTTTCTTGATTAATTGAATTTCCTTTCAGTATAATGTTCCATTTTGTTAATGTAGTTAGTGTAATGAGTAGTGAGTAGTTCCATTCCCATTTGGGGGTGGAGAAATATGTGATATGATCATGTAGTGTATTAGGTGTGTGTTATCTTAATCCCTTGAGCCTTATATGATTTCCATAACCATCTAATGGGATTTCACTCTTATCTTTCATATGTTAATGCTCTTGAATGAAGCTTAGCTTATGGTTAGATTAGTGGATCTATTTTATGGTGGATGATAAGGTGAGGATATGGATGAAATTAATATTGGAAACACAATTCGTAGTGTATGTACTCTTGTTGCCTTTACCTTGGTTAATGCCTTGTATGTTTTAATGATATTGGGTTATCTTATTTCATGTGGAGGCATAGTAGGGTCTAGTCTTTATACATGAGTTTATTTAGCTTCATTCCAATTATTGTCTTCTATATTTTAATGATGTGATCTTATTTCATGTGGAGGCAAAGTTGGATTTAGTTTTATGATTTCATGCACTACATATTGTGAGGAGCATAATTGAACACACACAAACACACACATCTTCATACTCACATTATTTGTCTACCCCTTATAGGGTTTAGTTTTATTGCTTCTCTTCCATTTTCTTTTTGCATTTTAGTGTAGTTTAGTCTAACCAACCTTTCTCTCCCTTCTTTCCAACTCGCCTTCGCACAAACCCAAAGTCGACATAACTCCATGTGGATGGACCCGTATTTGCCACGGCTTCAACGCGGTCGTGCACTTGCGGTTTATTATAAAACGAATCAATCAAGTTTTGGCGCCGTTGTCGGGGATGTTCTCTGTCCAGACTTTGGTTTGGACGATTCGAGCGGCTTTAATTTTTTGTTTTTAGTTTTTGTGTGCTTCAGTGATCCTAGAGCTCAAGGGGAAGCGATTGGAGGAATTGGAGAGCTAAAGACCCAATAGTGACCGCCAATCAGCGGTCTGGGACCGCCAATTGGCGGCCTGGTGAGCCTCAAAATCTCTCAATTTTGTTGTAGTTGTTGTTTTGTTCATTGTAGTTATCTGGGAGCACTATTTTGCATGCTGTGACTTGTAGTTTGCAACCAGATCATTAAATCAATACCCATTGGGCCATGATGACATGGAATACGCTTACGCTCCAAGGGATACTGAGCATGCAAATGCGATGCATCAACAGAGGCCCCGTAACAACCCGTACAGTCACTCCTACAACCCGGGATGGCGTAACCATCCTAACTTCTCTTGGGGGCCTAGTGGGGGTAACGGTCAGAGCTCGCACGCTCAACCTCCGCCTTATCAACCTCCACACCCATCGGCGACCTACCAACCTCCACATCAAAGGTCTCAGAACCATAATTACCAACCTCCACAGACCTCATCGTCAGGTTATTCTAACCAAACTCCACTACCCCAACAGGTTGACTCGAAGGACCCCACTCTTGAACAAACCATTCAAGCGTTCATACAGAACAAGCAATCCATGTTTGAGGCCAGCAACAATTTGGTCAAAGCATTGGAAATGCAAGTTAGCCAGCTGGCTCATCAGCTCCATGAACACGAGAAGGGCCAGTTACCGAGTCAACCAGAGGTGAATCCTCGGGGTACCCATTCTCAAGTAAGGCCAACAATGGCTCATGCTACCTCTGAACCGACCCATCATATTAATGTGATTCATACTTTGAGGTCTGGTAAGGAGGTGGACAACTACATTGGGGTGCCTTCCTTGCAAGCATCATCTCTTGGTGTCACCAGACCTGCGGTGATACCTACATCTCTGAGGGAGCCGGATCCTGAGGTTCCCTCCACCAATACTTCCAGGAAGGAGCCTGATCTAGAGGTTCCTTCTACATTTCCTTCGACAATGGGGCCGAACCCTGAGGTCCCCTTGTCTCCTCTTGTGTTGAAGGAGTCAGATTTTGAGGTCCCCACTCATGCTTCTTTCGACAAGAATTCTGAGGTTCCTTCGCAACACTCTTTTGCCCTGAAGGTGCCGTTCCTTGAGCGCCTTAAAAAGAAAACCTCGGATCAGCATGACAAGATGCTTGAGATGTTTTGGCAAGTTAAGGTGAGCATCCCTCTTTTGGAGGTGATTCAGCAAATGTCACCTTATGCCAAGGTTCTCAAGGACTTATGCACCAAGAAGAGAAAAACTCATGTTCCAAAGAAAGCTTTTCTTGCGGCTAATGTAAGTTCTTTGTTGGCACAACCCATGCAAGTCAAATACAAGGACCCTGGTTGTCCTACTATCTCTTGTGTGATTGGTGATGTTTCCATACATTGAGCCTTATTGGACCTTGCTGCATCTGTTAATCTTATGCCATATTCTGTCTACGTCCACCTCGGTCTTGGAGACCTCAAACAAACAAAAACCACTCTTCAATTGGCTGATAGGTCTATGAAGAAACCGAGTGGTGTGGTAGAAGATGTGCTGATCAAAGTGGGAGAGTTCATTTATCTAGTCGACTTCTTTGTTTGGGATACTGAACCTATGCCAACCCCACTTGGAAAAATTCTTGTTATTCTGGGGCGACCATTTCTAGCGACTTCCAATGCCTTGATCAATTGTTCCAATGGTCTAATGCGCTTGACTTATGGTAGTCAATGCGCTGATTTCAACATCTTCGCCATCGGCAAGAAGCCAGGTGCCTTCAATGACATTGTTGGGGTTAACCTTATCTAGGGCATGGATGATATTGAAGTTGAGGGCACCTTCAAGTATTTCAGAGAATTGTTCGATGGAGATCCTGAAGGTGGTGAAGATGTTACACCTGGGCTGGCACAAGAAGGTGCCTTATATTCTGATCACGTGGCCCTTGAGCCACATTCTTCTGATCTTGTGGCCCTGGACCCACATCCTTTTGATCACGTGGCCCTTGACCCACATCCTTTCGATCATGTGGCACTTGAGCCACAAGATACCATTTTTATGGCCTTTGGGCCACATGCTCTTCATTCTGTATCTGCTGAGGACACCATGTAGGTTAAGAATCAACCACCTGATATCCTACAATTCAAACAACCTGACAGAGGTTCACCTCTCGTTCATGCCTCCTATCTTTCTCTCTCAAAAGGCATCAAACGACCACAACGCTTATAAGGGTATCAGGTGGTCTAGCAATTCTGCTTTGTATGTTGCGAGCCCATGCATGTGCATTTTTGGCTCGAGAGATGGAAGATTCCCATTTGATGTCCCTTGATATATGAAGATGGGAGCCCATTTTTGTACACAGTTAAAAAAAACTCCTTCAGTGAGCATTGTTTGTTGTGGGCTCCAACCCTCGAGTATTTGGGCCCCATTTCTTTCACGTATTTGTATCCCTTCTTTAGCATCTCACAAGTTTTGAGTAAATTTGGGTTTGTGTCCGTCAACATGACCATGAACTTCCCTTTGTACTTCACGTTGCCGAGATCTATTCTTTTTCATGCATAAATTCATGTAGTATTTTGCTCACATTCATTGAGGACAATGCATGAAGTACGTGTGGGGGAATGTTTTACGTGTGTACATAGTCGAGTCTTTTTCCTTTGATTTTATGTTCCTTTGTGTGCATTGTTAGGGTCATGTTAGTGTGCTACATTTAATATCGATATATCTGCTTGCCATGATCCTTGGGTGACTTGTCTTCTATTGCTTGCCTAGTGCTTCAAAAATTTCACATTTCTTTCAAAATCTTCATGTGTTTGCGAAAGAAAATGTTTTGTGGGTTTTGTGTGTGTGTAGCATGTGCAAAATCGTTGAGAGGCAAAGTAAAAAGAAAGCTCCCTAAATTGTCTTGAACTTGATGCATTAGGATATCTAGTACAGTGGCTTTAGGACTTATCGAGTCGTTAGGATGCACCCTAGTTTTCCCTCGGGGGCGAGTAATCATAGGGTTTCAGTGCTCAAACATTTAAAGTCCACCCTGACCCTAGTGAGTCAATAATTCGGGTCTGTTAATTTAAGGAAGTTTGTTGTAGTCAAGGACCCTTTAAATCTTGTTGTGAGACATTAAGTGTAGGGGTTTTGGTTCATGTGTAGATAAGAAATAAGTGAGTAGGTGTTCTCTCTTCTCGCACTTTGTGCCTGGTGCTTTCGAGTCATCTGACTTGGGATGCGCCGACCGAACTCTCGTTACACGAGTGGTAGGGATTGCCCTATGTGGAGATTTGGGGAAAGGTGTACGTGATAGTGTAAGTCCTCATGGGAAATGATGCACGAAACTTGACCCTGGCAGAATGAAACTCCAACTAATAAAAAGAAAAGAAAAAAAAGAAAAAAGAAACAAAAAGAAAAAAAATGGTAATGCAAATAAGAACCTTAATGGACCTTACACTTTGTATCACTTGAGGATGTTGAGGTTGTCCATGTCTTTCACTTAATTCCTTATTTAACTTGCACGAATGGTTCATTAGGCTAGGTGTGTGGACTGATTACCTATATAGAGTCGGCCCGTAGGATTACCGCGTCCAATGATTTACAAAATATGTCCAACGAGTCAAGTGTCTAGATTGAATAATGCATCTTGTTCGGATTTTGTGGGTATATCCGTTGAAAACCCTCAGGAGACAACACTCCTCCTCCTTGGCAACAAGGAGGTTTAACGACTTGTTGCACGTGTTTAGTGCAACCATGATTCCTACGAAAGTGAGTTAGGATTTCTTGTTTCTCGTTCGCTTTTCTCTTTCCTTGTTTTGCTCGGGACTAGGAAAAACTTAGGTGTGGGGGTATTTGATTGACATCATTTCATGCTTATATTTGTATCTTATATCCATTATCTTACACCTGAGCAAAGCTACGTGATGAGTTTTATGTTTGAATTTCAGAAATAAATAGGTTTGAAGAGATGAAGCATAAAAGGATCCAAAAGCAGGGAAAAAAGACTGAATTGTGAGACCTGGGGACTAAGATGCAAGGGAGAAGGACCTGAACGTAAGACCGAAGGACCAAAGAGCAAAATAGAAAACCCCACACCATCATGGGGAGTATTTTGGCAATTCGATTCGGGTCGGAGCTCCAATAAACGAAGTATATGCATCAAAGACCAACAAAGACATCCAGAAAAGCCCACAACAAATTTGAGATGGATCCAGAAATGTTAGACCGCCCATTGGCGGTCTGTTTGGCTCCGAATCTGCTATGCTTTGGCGGGCACATGTATTAGTGTGTGTTTATTATATTTTTTGTATATGTTTAGTCCCATACCAGGGGATTGTCCCGGATTACCTTTTTCTATGACTATAAATAGAACTCATCACCGTCTACTGTAATTACCCATTTCTTGGTGGCATTCTCTCTACTTGGAGTAAGCCTTCAAGCAAAACTCAAGGTGGAGAAGAATGCTACCTTCAATGTGAGTCATTGTTAATAAAATAATTGTGCTTAGTTTCTTTAAATCTGATCTTTTAATTTTTGCATGTCTCTTTAGTTTTATGTTCATTTCAATTAGTTTCTTTAATATTCCTTTCTTGCTTAGTTGAATTTCCTTTCAGTATAATGTTTCATTTAGTTAATGTAGTTAGTGTAATGAGTAGTTCCATTCCCATTTGGGGGTGGAGAAATATGTGATATGATTATGTAGTGTATTAGGTGTGTGTTATCTTAATCCCTTGAGCCTTATATGATTTCCATAACCATCTAATGGAATTTCACTCTTATCTTTGATATGCTAATGCTCTTGAATGAAGCTTAGCTTATGCTTAGATTAGTGGACCTATTTTATGGGGAATGATAAGTTGAGGATATGGATGGAATTAATATTGGAAACACAATTCGTAGTTTATGTACTCTTGTTGCCTTTACCTTGGTTAATGCCTTGTATGTTTTAATGATATTAGGTTATCTTATTTCATGTAGAGGCATAGTAGGGTCTAGTCTTTATACATGAGTTCATTTAGCTTCATTCCAATTATTGTCTTGTATGTTTTAATGATATGATCTTATCTTATTTCATGTGGAGGCAAAGTTGGATTTAGTTTTATGATTTCATGCACTACATATTGTGAGGAGCATTATTGAACACACACAGACATCTTTATACTCACATTATTTCTCTACCCCTTATGGGGTTTAGTTTCATTGCTTCTCTTCCATTTCCTTTTTGCATTTTAGTGTAGTTTAGTGTAACCAACCTTTCTCTCCTTTCTTTCTCACTCACCTTCACACAAACCAAAAGTCAATACACCTCCCTGTGGATCGACCCGTATTTG
Organism: Triglochin maritima; assembly: GCA_963682175.1. NCBI lineage: Eukaryota > Viridiplantae > Streptophyta > Magnoliopsida > Alismatales > Juncaginaceae > Triglochin > Triglochin maritima. The sequence goes on from OY821785.1 coordinate 19,023,992, forward strand.
CCACCACTTCAACGTGGTCGTGCACTTGCGGTTTAATATAAAACGAATCAATCATTACTTCTGACCAGCGAGGCTGGTGTTCTGGTTCCTTGCGAGGAACGTGTCGGGTGCACCCAGCTGGCATGTCCGGTGGAGTCATAGGCTTCTGATGCATTATGTGCTATTCTGTTCTGTTATGTTTTGATGCTTATCTTAGTTAGACTTCATGCATAGTTCTGTTATTGGTTGGTTGGGCCATACGGTTCTTGCAGGTACTTAGGTTCCCCACTAGGCAGACTGGACGAGTGTCGAAGATTCTGTACATGAGGGATATGTCGACCAAAGTCTTCAGTTATCGCTTGTTTCCGCTTATGTCATTGTATTTCCTTTGAAACACAATGTGTTGTAATTGGATATTTTATGTATACCTGGATAATAATCATTTGTTTTAGTTTTATATCGTAATTGTCTATCCATGTATGTCTGTTATGTATTGTCGAGTTAGTCGGTATTGTCTTTCTTTCGTAACTCATTCGGTCGTCGCGGAAGTCTCTGATCATGACACTTCTTTTCCTTTCCCAGTGTACGTACCCGTGAGATCGGGGGGAGTTACAACTTGGTATCAGAGCAGGTCCGTCCCTAAAGTGTACAGAATCTGAAGACTCTCCATTGGGGCATCTTGTCCAAACCTTGTCGGTAATTTCTTATCTTTTAGAATTACTTTCTGATAGTGATAAATCATATTTGCATTGGTTAAATTGCTTTCTTGTGGATTGCCTTGTGTACTTGAAGACCAAACCACCCAACACTATTTGTCTTCATTGGTTCCCTCACCTCCTCCCACGTTTTGGTGCGGAGATCTCCAACAAGTCCAACCGGTCAAACAAGCAAGAAGTGCAAGTGCAAAAGGTGACTAGCTAGCAAGCATGGGAGGCGGCTGTAGCTGGATTCCAGCAAACTCTGGGTCCCTTCTACATCAGTTTCAGGTATGCTCCTACCCCTTTAGCATAAGAGGATGTAGAGTGGGTGTTGGACGAAGTTTAGTCTAGTACCATTGTATTTGCTGATCTGAGATTTGGTATGCACTAGTGGAGATCGACCGATTGTATGGACTATTGTGCACCGTCCGAATCTCAGTGGTGGCTGAGCACCTCCCTTTCCCTCTCTACCACGACTTGGGCCTCATGTTTTCCTTGGTGGTTTGCTGGAGAAACCAAAGGAGATGGACTGGAACGTGGAGAGCTAGTTGGCGAGGGGTTTTGCTTGCATGTTGAGTGATGTGTTTGCCTTGTGGTGTTGAATCTTGTAATTTTTTGGGATGTTATGTTTATGCATGATATAATGATCAACTCTCAATTTTCTTGTGATTATCGCTTACAGATATTAGATCTCACAATCATGTGTTATTTCTTGATTTCGATCAGGCATCATTCATATGACATGTTACTGATTTCAAATCTTGCTTCTATTATGATCTGATTTCCATAAACCTACTATGCTATGACTTGTTATGCTCTCACATGAAACTATATCATAATTGATGAGTTATGCTATTCATCCTATGCCATCTAGTTTTGTGCAAATCCTTATGTTTGTAGATTTATATCGATCATGAATATGCTCAGACTTCTAATTTCTAGAGATATGCTTTCCATGTTAGATTACTGATATATTCATATATTAATTCCTGTTCAAATGATCTCGGGCCATTTTCTGAATCACTATCATCTAATGCATGTACGTTCCAAAATTATGAGTAATAAGCATAACGCATTCATGATCTGATTTTGTATACCTTCTCCGATGATATCATGATGCTTTCTTTTAGAAATAAAATATGTACTCATCCATGACGTATGCAACTCATTCCACGACTTATTGTAATGTGTGGATCCGAACTCATGCTTGTATTTTATTTTGGGATATATGTGGACTCCTTATCTCATATGCATGTTTCACCATGTTGTATTACTAATACGTATATTGTTCCATGTCCATTTAAATCTTTGATCATGTCTTGAGTTGCAAGATTCAAATGCATTTATGTCCTTGAATTTATGACTGATGTTATTGAATGCTTGTAGTATTTTACTATGATACTTTACTATTGTACACATTCTATTAGTCATTTCATGTTTAGATTGTTGTTTGGAAGTTATACTGGTACACATGACATAGTTGTTGGAAACAAGGAAATTGCACTACATGAAAAGGCTAACCGAACATTTTTAATTCAACTATGTGCATGATGCTATGCTCTAAACTGTCGAAATCAGAAGTGATTCACCATCCATTCATGCATGCATGCTGATTGACATCATTTCATGCTCATATTTGTATCTTATATCCATTATCTTACACCTAAGCAATGCTACGTGACGAGTTTTATGTTTAGTTTTCAGGAATAAAGAGGTTTGAAGAGAAGAGCCATGAAAGGAACCAAAAGCTGGGAAAAAGGACTGAATGGTGAGATCTAGGGACCAAGATGCAAAGGAGAAGGACCTGAATGTAAGACAGAAGGACCTAAGAGCAAAACAGGATACTTCACACCATCATGGGGAGTATTTTACCAATTCTATTCGGGTCGGAGCTCCAACAAGTCGAGTAACCGCATCAAAGACCAACAATACCAGAAAGCAAAGCCCACAACAAATTCCAACACGATCCGACAATTTTGGACAGCTAATTGGCGGTCCATATTGCTCAGGATCCGTCGAAATTTCTCCTGGACTTGTATTAATGTTCGTTTAGGCTATTTTTGGTATTGGTTTAGTCCCACATCGGGGGATTGTCCCCGATTAGCTTTTTCCATGCTTATAAATAGAACTCTTCACCTTCCATTGTAATTACCCATTGCTTGGTGGCATTCTCTCTACTAAGGAGTGAGCCTTGAAGCAAAAACTCAAGGTGGAGAAGAATGCTACCTTCAATGTGAGTCATTTTGTTAATAAAATAATTCTTCTAGTTTCTTTAAATCTTGTCTTTTAATTTGTGCATGTTTGTTTAGTCTTTCCTTTCCTTTTATGTTTCTTTAATGCTTCTTGCATTCTTAGTTAACTTTCATTTCAGTATTATGCTTTCTTTGCTTAGTCTAATCAGTAGTGTAATGAGTAGTGAGTAGTTCCATCCCCATTTGGGGGGTGGAGAAATATGTGATATAATCATGTAGTGTATTAAGTGTGTGTTATTTTTATCCCTTGAGCTTTATATGATTTCCATAACCATCTAATGGGTCTCCACTCTTATCTTTGATAGGCTAATGCTCTTGAATGAAGCTTAGCTTATGCTTTGATTAGTGGACCTATTTTATGGGGAATGATAAGGTTAGGATATGGATGAAGTTAATGTTGGAAACACAATTTGTAGTGTATGTACTCTTGTTGCCTTTTCCTTAGCTAATGTCTTGTATGTTTTAATGATGTAGTCATCTTAATTCATGTGGAGGCATAGTAGGGTCTAGTCTTTATACTTGAGTTCATGTAGCTTCATTCAAATCATTGTCTTGTATGTTTTAATGATGTAGTCTTATCTTAATTCATGTAGAGGCAAGATTGGATGTAGTTTTATGATTTCATGCACTACATGTTGTGAGGAGCTTAATTGAACACACCCACACACACACATCTTTATGTTCACATCAGTTCTCTACCCCCTTTGGGGTTTAGTTTTATTGCTTATCTTCATTTCCTTTTGCATTCTAGTTTAGCATTGTAGTGTAGTTTAGTGTAACCAATCCTTTTCTCCTTTCTTTACCCCTTGCCTTCGCACGAACCAAGTGTCGACACACCTCCCAGTGGACGACCCGTATTTGCCACCGCTTCAACGCGGCCGTGCACTTGCGGTAAATATAAAACGATCAATCAAGTTTTTGGCGCCGTTGCCGGGGAGGTGCTCTGTCCAGACGTTGGTTTGGACGATTCGAGGGGTTTTTAATTTTTTGTTTTCAGTTTTTCTTAGTGGCAGGGAACCTGAGGATCAAGGGGAAGCGACTGGAGTAATTGGAGAGCAAACGACCCCAAAGTGACCGCCAATCAGCGGTCTGGGACCGCCAATTAGCGGCCTGGTGAGCCTCAATTGCTCTCAAATTTGTTCCAGTTGTTATGTTGTTCACTTTAGTTATCTGGGAGCCCAATTTTGCATGTTGTGATCTTTAGTTTGCTCCCAGATTTAATTTCAATCCCCTTTAATCAACTTGGACCATAAAACTCAAAGCAAAAGATTAGACTTCTTGCCATCTAGGTCATGCATCATATGTAGACCTTGCATGCATCTTTCTTTTCTTTGCTTTACATTTTGTCGTTGATTGCTGGAGCGAGGTACGCATTCCTTATCACTCATTCACGCATTAGGACATTCATTAGTGAGTAAGGTTTGCATCGTAACAAGAGTGAGGTGAGTGCTTGTTTGGTGAGTTGCTTGCTAGCCTAAGATTTCAAAACATCTTTAAGGGGCATCACCTATAGACTTCAAAGATAAGGTGGGGGATTTCATCACCCCTCCCTTAGCCCCAAAAAGCACACTCAAGTAAAGCCTTAACTAAAAGCAAGTAGACATTGGCCCTAGGAATTCGGACGCACTAGGAGAGTAATCTAGTTGAGACCGCCATGACCTGATCGGCGTTGCCTACCTTGTCGATAGTAGGAGGTACTGGATCTCCGGATCTGGTATCACTTGCTGGGCATTGTGGTCCTCGTTGTAGGGAGGTGAGGCGTGTCGAGGCTAGTGACCTCGAAGTTAGGCGTCGTCTAGCCTAAGGACCCATTGCCTTACATTGTTTGAGCCATGCTTGCTAGTTAGGCTTCTACCTTCACCCTGTACCCTCGCTAGCTCTAGGGATTCTTCCCTTCTCTTCTGAGTCATCTTCTTCTCACCTTCTTCTACGTTATAGTCTCCTCCCCTTTACACTCTCTGTTAGCGTTTTAGGGTCGAGTCGAGCACTTTTTGCGAGCTTAGCCTCGTGGTGGTGAGAGTGATCGACTCGAGAGTTTTTCTTGAGATGGATGGTTACATGGGTGACCATCCATATCATTGTTGGGACCAGGACGATTCTCCCTGGTACTCCGGACCCATGCAACCTGGGGTGGCTCAGACTAACACCCCGTATGGTTGGGATGATCGCAATTGTGTCACTGAGCAATCTTCGTATTGGGGTAACATGAGAGAGGCACCGACTGCTAGACCACCATCTAGTTACGTCGGATCATATGTTGGTCATCAAACTGAGACATTACAAGAACCTTTGGCCTCTTTCATGCATGCGGTAGACGACATGAGTGCACCGGTGGCTCCAGTAGCCGTACCGTGTCACTATTGTGGGTTGAGTGGTCATGATTTCGGGGAATGTCCTTATGTTCCCCCAGAGCCTGAGTATGAGCATACATTTTCCCAAAATGCTCATTATGACCATTACGCATCCGCGTACAACCCGAGAGGGATGGATTCGTGGGGAGACAATTCGTATTCAAATTCTTATACATCATTTCCACCCCAATATCCTCCTCCCGAATACCCAGAATTCTACCAACACCCCACTTCAAATCATTGGACTCATTCTCAGCCCATCAACACCCAACCCCAAAATTTCCCAAGATCTGACTTGGACCTCCTCGTTGACCGCATACATAATCTGACACTTCAAGTGAGTCAACTGACGCAACAATTAAGTGAGGAGAGTGACATTTCATGTCAGCATGAGGATTCTTCTTTTGATATCGAACCACCACCACATCCACAAATTCAAAGCACAACCTTTCAAAGTCAAACTCCTAGTCAGTCTGAGGGACTTGGGGTTTCAATTCACGATCACTTAGTGGAGGATTCGATTCAAATTGAGAATAACTTGGACCAGCTTCATTATGAGTCGGCACAGGATTGTGCCTTATCTTTTTGTCCCGTGGCCCTTGAGCCACATGATCTTCATTTTGATCCTCTTAAGGACCCACCTCTGGTGGAGCAAGAGCTCCCTAGTACCCTCAACTTCAAACAACCTGATGAGAGTTTGCCTCTCACTATTGTTCCTGATCATCTTGGAAATGATGGAACATCAAACAACTACATTGCTCATGAGGGTATTAGGAGTTCCTTGGAGGATACTTTGGGTATGAGACCCACTTCTTGTTCTCCTGGTGAGTTGGACATGCATAACGAGGTGCTTGACCTCGTTCCGACCCACCAGCCTGTTGGTTGGAGAGTTTGGATTGATGATCATAACTTCAGTTCCGCAATGGGAGATATTTTTCTTCCGTTGCCCCTTATTTCCCAAACTCTCGAGAGGTTCAAGCTCTTTCAGTTTGATCCTTTGAATGAGACGCCTTTGCGTCCAATTCATGAACCTCTCATTTCGTCTGGTGCTCTTTGTGAAGGGGGCCCACGCATGCGTATTCTGGCCCCGCGTGGTGTCATGTTCCCTTTCCAAGTGCATTGACCCACTCTTGAGGTTCCCATTTGATGTCTTTTGACAAATGAAGATGGGAACTTATGTTTGTACATAGTTATATAAAAAAAAAGAAAAAAAAAAGAAAAAAAAAGAAAAAGAAAAAAGAAAAAAAAGAGTACAATAAAAGACTCCTTCAGTGAGCATCGATTGTTGTGAGCCCCAACCCTTGTGTATTTGGGCTCCATTTCTTTCACGTATTTGTATCCCTTCTTTAGCATCTCACAGGTTTTGAGGGAAGTTGGGTTGTGTCCATCAACATAGCCATGAACTTCCTTGTGTACTTCACGTTGGTGAGATCTCTTCTGTTTCATGCATGCATCCATGTAGTATCTTGCTTGCATTCATTGAGGACAATGCATGAAGTAGGTGTGGGGGGGTGTTTTACGTGTGTACATAGTCGAGTCTTTTCTTTTGATTTTGCTTTCTTTTGTTTGCATGTTTAGGGTCATGTTAGTGTGATGCATTTAATATCGATATATCTGGTTGCCATGATCCTTGGGTGACTTGTCTTCTTTTGCTTGCCTAGTGCTTCAAAATTTTCACATTTCTTTCAAAATCTTCATGTGTTTTCGAAAGAAAATGTCTTGTGGGTTTTGCGTGTGTTTAGCATGTGCAAAACCGTTGAGAGGCAAAGTAAAAAGAAAGCTCCCAAAATTGTCTTGAACTTGATGCATTAGGATATCTAGTACGTGGCTTTAGGATTTATCGAGTCGTTAGGATGCACCCCAGTTTTCCTTTGGGGGTGAGTAATCATAGGGTTTCAGTGCTCAAACATTCAAAGAAGTCCACCCTGAACCTAGTGAGTCAATAATTCGTGTTTGTTAATTTAGGAAGTTTGTTGTAGTCAAGGACCCTCTTAATCTTGTTGTGAGACATTAGTGTAGGGGTTTTGGTTCATGTGTAGATAAGAAATAAGTGAGTAGATGTTCTCTCTTCTCGCACGGCTCCTATCACTCGGGAAAGTAGGTCTGAGGGGACTTTGTGCCTGGTGCTTTCGAGTCATCTGACTTGGGATGCGCCGACCGAACTCCCGTTACACGGGTGGTAGGGATTGCCCTATGTGGAGATTTGGGGAAAGGTGTACGTGATAGTGTAAGTCCTCATGGGCAATCATGCACGAAACCTGACCCTGGGAGAATGAAGCTCCAACTAATAAAAAGAAAAAAAAAGAAAAAGAAGAAAAAAAAAATGTGTGAAAAGAAAAAAAAAAAAAAAAAATGGTAATGCAAATAAGAACCTTAGTGGACCTTACACTTTGTATCACTTGAGGATCTTGAGGTTGTCCATGTCTTTCACTTAATTCCTTATTTAACTAACACGAATGGTTCATTAGGGTAGAGGTGTGGACTGATCACCTATATAGAGTCGGCCCGTAGCATTACCGCGTCCATTGATCGACAAAATATTTCCAACGAGTCGAGGTCTAGATTGAATAATGCATCTTGTTCGGATTTTGTGGGTATATCCGCTGAAAACCCTCAGGAGACAACACTCCTCCTCCTTGGCAACAAGGAGGTTTAACGGCTTGTTGCACGTGCTAAGTGCAACCGTGATTCCTACGAAAGTGAGTTAGGATTTCTTGTTTTTCGTATGCTTTTTCCTTTCTTTGTTTTGCTCGAGACTAGCAAAAACTTAGGTGTGGGGGTATTTGATTGACATCATTTCATGCTCATATTTGTATCTTATATCCATTATCTTACACCTAAGCAATGCTACGTGACGAGTTTTATGTTTAGTTTTCAGGAATAAAGAGGTTTGAAGAGAAGAGCCATGAAAGGACCCAAAAGCTGGGAAAAAGGACTGAATGGTGAGATCTAGGGACCAAGATGCAAAGGAGAAGGACCTGAATGTAAGACAGAAGGACCTAAGAGCAAAACAGGATACTTCACACCATCATGGGGAGTATTTTACCAATTCTATTCGGGTCGGAGCTCCAACAAGTCGAGTAACCGCATCAAAGACCAACAATACCAGAAAGCAAAGCCCACAACAAATTCCAACACGATCCGACAATTTTGGACCGCTAATTGGCGGTCCATATTGCTCAGGATCCGTCGAAATTTCTCCTGGACTTGTATTAATGTTCGTTTAGGCTATTTTTGGTATTGGTTTAGTCCCACATCGGGGGATTGTCCCCGATTAGCTTTTTCCATGCTTATAAATAGAACTCTTCACCTTCCATTGTAATTACCCATTGCTTGGTGGCATTCTCTCTACTAAGGAGTGAGCCTTGAAGCAAAAACTCAAGGTGGAGAAGAATGCTACCTTCAATGTGAGTCATTTTGTTAATAAAATAATTCTTCTAGTTTCTTTAAATCTTGTCTTTTAATTTGTGCATGTTTGTTTAGTCTTTCCTTTCCTTTTATGTTTCTTTAATGCTTCTTGCATTCTTAGTTAACTTTCATTTCAGTATTATGCTTTCTTTGCTTAGTCTAATCAGTAGTGTAATGAGTAGTGAGTAGTTCCATCCCCATTTGGGGGGTGGAGAAATATGTGATATAATCATGTAGTGTATTAAGTGTGTGTTATTTTTATCCCTTGAGCTTTATATGATTTCCATAACCATCTAATGGGTCTCCACTCTTATCTTTGATAGGCTAATGCTCTTGAATGAAGCTTAGCTTATGCTTTGATTAGTGGACCTATTTTATGGGGAATGATAAGGTTAGGATATGGATGAAGTTAATGTTGGAAACACAATTTGTAGTGTATGTACTCTTGTTGCCTTTTCCTTAGCTAATGTCTTGTATGTTTTAATGATGTAGTCATCTTAATTCATGTGGAGGCATAGTAGGGTCTAGTCTTTATACTTGAGTTCATGTAGCTTCATTCAAATCATTGTCTTGTATGTTTTAATGATGTAGTCTTATCTTAATTCATGTAGAGGCAAGATTGGATGTAGTTTTATGATTTCATGCACTACATGTTGTGAGGAGCTTAATTGAACACACCCACACACACACATCTTTATGTTCACATCAGTTCTCTACCCCCTTTGGGGTTTAGTTTTATTGCTTATCTTCATTTCCTTTTGCATTCTAGTTTAGCATTGTAGTGTAGTTTAGTGTAACCAATCCTTTTCTCCTTTCTTTACCCCTTGCCTTCGCACGAACCAAGTGTCGACACACCTCCCAGTGGACGACCCGTATTTGCCACCGCTTCAACGCGGCCGTGCACTTGCGGTAAATATAAAACGATCAATCAAGTTTTTGGCGCCGTTGCCGGGGAGGTGCTCTGTCCAGACGTTGGTTTGGACGATTCGAGGGGTTTTTAATTTTTTGTTTTCAGTTTTTCTTAGTGGCAGGGAACCTGAGGATCAAGGGGAAGCGACTGGAGTAATTGGAGAGCAAACGACCCCAAAGTGACCGCCAATCAGCGGTCTGGGACCGCCAATTAGCGGCCTGGTGAGCCTCAATTGCTCTCAAATTTGTTCCAGTTGTTATGTTGTTCACTTTAGTTATCTGGGAGCCCAATTTTGCATGTTGTGATCTTTAGTTTGCTCCCAGATTTAATTTCAATCCCCTTTAATCAACTTGGACCATAAAACTCAAAGCAAAAGATTAGACTTCTTGCCATCTAGGTCATGCATCATATGTAGACCTTGCATGCATCTTTCTTTTCTTTGCTTTACATTTTGTCGTTGATTGCTGGAGCGAGGTACGCATTCCTTATCACTCATTCACGCATTAGGACATTCATTAGTGAGTAAGGTTTGCATCGTAACAAGAGTGAGGTGAGTGCTTGTTTGGTGAGTTGCTTGCTAGCCTAAGATTTCAAAACATCTTTAAGGGGCATCACCTATAGACTTCAAAGATAAGGTGGGGGATTTCATCACCCCTCCCTTAGCCCCAAAAAGCACACTCAAGTAAAGCCTTAACTAAAAGCAAGTAGACATTGGCCCTAGGAATTCGGACGCACTAGGAGAGTAATCTAGTTGAGACCGCCATGACCTGATCGGCGTTGCCTACCTTGTCGATAGTAGGAGGTACTGGATCTCCGGATCTGGTATCACTTGCTGGGCATTGTGGTCCTCGTTGTAGGGAGGTGAGGCGTGTCGAGGCTAGTGACCTCGAAGTTAGGCGTCGTCTAGCCTAAGGACCCATTGCCTTACATTGTTTGAGCCATGCTTGCTAGTTAGGCTTCTACCTTCACCCTGTACCCTCGCTAGCTCTAGGGATTCTTCCCTTCTCCTCTGAGTCATCTTCTTCTCACCTTCTTCTACGTTATAGTCTCCTCCCCTTTACACTCTCTGTTAGCGTTTTAGGGTCGAGTCGAGCACTTTTTGCGAGCTTAGCCTCGTGGTGGTGAGAGTGATCGACTCGAGAGTTTTTCTTGAGATGGATGGTTACATGGGTGACCATCCATATCATTGTTGGGACCAGGACGATTCTCCCTGGTACTCCGGACCCATGCAACCTGGGGTGGCTCAGACTAACACCCCGTATGGTTGGGATGATCGCAATTGTGTCACTGAGCAATCTTCGTATTGGGGTAACATGAGAGAGGCACCGACTGCTAGACCACCATCTAGTTACGTCGGATCATATGTTGGTCATCAAACTGAGACATTACAAGAACCTTTGGCCTCTTTCATGCATGCGGTAGACGACATGAGTGCACCGGTGGCTCCAGTAGCCGTACCGTGTCACTATTGTGGGTTGAGTGGTCATGATTTCGGGGAATGTCCTTATGTTCCCCCAGAGCCTGAGTATGAGCATACATTTTCCCAAAATGCTCATTATGACCATTACGCATCCGCGTACAACCCGAGAGGGATGGATTCGTGGGGAGACAATTCGTATTCAAATTCTTATACATCATTTCCACCCCAATATCCTCCTCCCGAATACCCAGAATTCTACCAACACCCCACTTCAAATCATTGGACTCATTCTCAGCCCATCAACACCCAACCCCAAAATTTCCCAAGATCTGACTTGGACCTCCTCGTTGACCGCATACATAATCTGACACTTCAAGTGAGTCAACTGACGCAACAATTAAGTGAGGAGAGTGACATTTCATGTCAGCATGAGGATTCTTCTTTTGATATCGAACCACCACCACATCCACAAATTCAAAGCACAACCTTTCAAAGTCAAACTCCTAGTCAGTCTGAGGGACTTGGGGTTTCAATTCACGATCACTTAGTGGAGGATTCGATTCAAATTGAGAATAACTTGGACCAGCTTCATTATGAGTCGGCACAGGATTGTGCCTTATCTTTTTGTCCCGTGGCCCTTGAGCCACATGATCTTCATTTTGATCCTCTTAAGGACCCACCTCTGGTGGAGCAAGAGCTCCCTAGTACCCTCAACTTCAAACAACCTGATGAGAGTTTGCCTCTCACTATTGTTCCTGATCATCTTGGAAATGATGGAACATCAAACAACTACATTGCTCATGAGGGTATTAGGAGTTCCTTGGAGGATACTTTGGGTATGAGACCCACTTCTTGTTCTCCTGGTGAGTTGGACATGCATAACGAGGTGCTTGACCTCGTTCCGACCCACCAGCCTGTTGGTTGGAGAGTTTGGATTGATGATCATAACTTCAGTTCCGCAATGGGAGATATTTTTCTTCCGTTGCCCCTTATTTCCCAAACTCTCGAGAGGTTCAAGCTCTTTCAGTTTGATCCTTTGAATGAGACGCCTTTGCGTACAATTCATGAACCTCTCATTTCGTCTGGTGCTCTTTGTGAAGGGGGCCCACGCATGCGTATTCTGGCCCCGCGTGGTGTCATGTTCCCTTTCCAAGTGCATTGACCCACTCTTGAGGTTCCCATTTGATGTCTTTTGACAAATGAAGATGGGAACTTATGTTTGTACATAGTTATATAAAAAAAAAGAAAAAAAAAAGAAAAAAAAAGAAAAAGAAAAAAGAAAAAAAAGAGTACAATAAAAGACTCCTTCAGTGAGCATCGATTGTTGTGAGCCCCAACCCTTGTGTATTTGGGCTCCATTTCTTTCACGTATTTGTATCCCTTCTTTAGCATCTCACAGGTTTTGAGGGAAGTTGGGTTGTGTCCATCAACATAGCCATGAACTTCCTTGTGTACTTCACGTTGGTGAGATCTCTTCTGTTTCATGCATGCATCCATGTAGTATCTTGCTTGCATTCATTGAGGACAATGCATGAAGTAGGTGTGGGGGGGTGTTTTACGTGTGTACATAGTCGAGTCTTTTCTTTTGATTTTGCTTTCTTTTGTTTGCATGTTTAGGGTCATGTTAGTGTGATGCATTTAATATCGATATATCTGGTTGCCATGATCCTTGGGTGACTTGTCTTCTTTTGCTTGCCTAGTGCTTCAAAATTTTCACATTTCTTTCAAAATCTTCATGTGTTTTCGAAAGAAAATGTTTTGTGGGTTTTGCGTGTGTTTAGCATGTGCAAAACCGTTGAGAGGCAAAGTAAAAAGAAAGCTCCCAAAATTGTCTTGAACTTGATGCATTAGGATATCTAGTACGTGGCTTTAGGATTTATCGAGTCGTTAGGATGCACCCCAGTTTTCCTTTGGGGGTGAGTAATCATAGGGTTTCAGTGCTCAAACATTCAAAGAAGTCCACCCTGAACCTAGTGAGTCAATAATTCGTGTTTGTTAATTTAGGAAGTTTGTTGTAGTCAAGGACCCTCTTAATCTTGTTGTGAGACATTAGTGTAGGGGTTTTGGTTCATGTGTAGATAAGAAATAAGTGAGTAGATGTTCTCTCTTCTCGCACGGCTCCTATCACTCGGGAAAGTAGGTCTGAGGGGACTTTGTGCCTGGTGCTTTCGAGTCATCTGACTTGGGATGCGCCGACCGAACTCCCGTTACACGGGTGGTAGGGATTGCCCTATGTGGAGATTTGGGGAAAGGTGTACGTGATAGTGTAGGTCCTCATGGGCAATGATGCACGAAACCTGACCCTGGGAGAATGAAGCTCCAACTAATAAAAAGAAAAAAAAAGAAAAAGAAGAAAAAAAAAATGTGTGAAAAGAAAAAAAAAGAAAAAAAAAATGGTAATGCAAATAAGAACCTTAATGGACCTTACACTTTGTATCACTTGAGGATCTTGAGGTTGTCCATGTCTTTCACTTAATTCCTTATTTAACTAACACGAATGGTTCATTAGGGTAGAGGTGTGGACTGATCACCTATATAGAGTCGGCCCGTAGCATTACCGCGTCCATTGATCGACAAAATATTTCCAACGAGTCGAGGTCTAGATTGAATAATGCATCTTGTTCGGATTTTGTGGGTATATCCGCTGAAAACCCTCAGGAGACAACACTCCTCCTCCTTGGCAACAAGGAGGTTTAACGGCTTGTTGCACGTGCTAAGTGCAACCGTGATTCCTACGAAAGTGAGTTAGGATTTCTTGTTTTTCGTATGCTTTTTCCTTTCTTTGTTTTGCTCGAGACTAGCAAAAACTTAGGTGTGGGGGTATTTGATTGACATCATTTCATGCTCATATTTGTATCTTATATCCATTATCTTACACCTAAGCAATGCTACGTGACGAGTTTTATGTTTAGTTTTCAGGAATAAAGAGGTTTGAAGAGAAGAGCCATGAAAGGACCCAAAAGCTGGGAAAAAGGACTGAATGGTGAGATCTAGGGACCAAGATGCAAAGGAGAAGGACCTGAATGTAAGACAGAAGGACCTAAGAGCAAAACAGGATACTTCACACCATCATGGGGAGTATTTTACCAATTCTATTCGGGTCGGAGCTCCAACAAGTCGAGTAACCGCATCAAAGACCAACAATACCAGAAAGCAAAGCCCACAACAAATTCCAACACGATCCGACAATTTTGGACCGCTAATTGGCGGTCCATATTGCTCAGGATCCGTCGAAATTTCTCCTGGACTTGTATTAATGTTCGTTTAGGCTATTTTTGGTATTGGTTTAGTCCCACATCGGGGGATTGTCCCCGATTAGCTTTTTCCATGCTTATAAATAGAACTCTTCACCTTCCATTGTAATTACCCATTGCTTGGTGGCATTCTCTCTACTAAGGAGTGAGCCTTGAAGCAAAAACTCAAGGTGGAGAAGAATGCTACCTTCAATGTGAGTCATTTTGTTAATAAAATAATTCTTCTAGTTTCTTTAAATCTTGTCTTTTAATTTGTGCATGTTTGTTTAGTCTTTCCTTTCCTTTTATGTTTCTTTAATGCTTCTTGCATTCTTAGTTAACTTTCATTTCAGTATTATGCTTTCTTTGCTTAGTCTAATCAGTAGTGTAATGAGTAGTGAGTAGTTCCATCCCCATTTGGGGGGTGGAGAAATATGTGATATAATCATGTAGTGTATTAAGTGTGTGTTATTTTTATCCCTTGAGCTTTATATGATTTCCATAACCATCTAATGGGTCTCCACTCTTATCTTTGATAGGCTAATGCTCTTGAATGAAGCTTAGCTTATGCTTTGATTAGTGGACCTATTTTATGGGGAATGATAAGGTTAGGATATGGATGAAGTTAATGTTGGAAACACAATTTGTAGTGTATGTACTCTTGTTGCCTTTTCCTTAGCTAATGTCTTGTATGTTTTAATGATGTAGTCATCTTAATTCATGTGGAGGCATAGTAGGGTCTAGTCTTTATACTTGAGTTCATGTAGCTTCATTCAAATCATTGTCTTGTATGTTTTAATGATGTAGTCTTATCTTAATTCATGTAGAGGCAAGATTGGATGTAGTTTTATGATTTCATGCACTACATGTTGTGAGGAGCTTAATTGAACACACCCACACACACACATCTTTATGTTCACATCAGTTCTCTACCCCCTTTGGGGTTTAGTTTTATTGCTTATCTTCATTTCCTTTTGCATTCTAGTTTAGCATTGTAGTGTAGTTTAGTGTAACCAATCCTTTTCTCCTTTCTTTACCCCTTGCCTTCGCACGAACCAAGTGTCGACACACCTCCCAGTGGACGACCCGTATTTGCCACCGCTTCAACGCGGCCGTGCACTTGCGGTAAATATAAAACGATCAATCACATGCCTATCACTTGTACTATCATGATTGCATCGTAGGATCTTATATTATGCATATAGTCTCACATATCTCCTAAATATACTTAGATTCGTGCATGAATGAATTCTAAACCCATGAATGTGTTATAATTGAGTGATGTGTTGTGCAATCATCTCATCATGACCCATAGCTCCCACAAGTTGCATGTTTAATTCTCTTGATCTACGATTATGGCATGTGATTTACCTAATTTAATATAATTGTTGTTTCTTTTGTTATGTGTATGATGACGTGAGTGCAAGCAAGTAAGTTCTTGTTGTGATATTATGACTATGATTTCATGATTTATTCGCTATCTAGATACATCATGCCCATGTATATTTAGCCATCGAGATCTTATTAGGATTACACGTCTTCATTGTTGTCCTCGTACATTATGTGCATGTAGATATATAAATGCATGGAAATCTTGTTATTAGCACATGATTTAATTGCTGCATAGATATATCTTGTGCATGAGTATTGTTTATCGAGATCTTGTCATTAATTCCAGGTTTATTTGTTGTTCTCATACACCTTGTGCATATAGATATCAATATATTATATGTTCATGTATGTTTAGTGACTGTATTTGTGTGGCCTTCCTAATTAGTTTGTTGTCCATAGACATTATGATCATGTATGCTTAGCTTGTTGTTGTTAGGTCATACGTATATAGGTTGTTAGTTGTTGGATTCATGTGATTTGTTCATGATTGGTTCTCAGAATCTATGGCTGTCATGACACTTGTATTTCATCGTCTTATGGCTGTTGTTGCTTCTGTTTGAGCGTGATGATGTCGATGATGCTTTATAGGTCAAGAATCCGATACTATAGTTACTGTTTCATGGCCGTTGCTGGCAATGTTTTTGTGGTGCCGCTTGTTTATGTTGTTACTGCAAAATTTGTGTCCGGAGAATGATGCAAGGAGTTTGTATCCAGAGCTCTTGTTAAGAGTTAGGGATAGCAAATTTCGAGGACAAAATTTATTTAAGGGGGTAGGTTGTAAGACCCGCTCTCTCATGTTGTATGAATAAGGTCCTTTTTCATCTTCATGCTTTTTGTGCATTAGTTGATTGTATGCTTCAGGTTTTGTATGCTTATTTTTTATTCGGGAAAGTTTCCTTTTTGGCCGAGTAAAATCGACTCGCAAGCGGGTGCTACTTATCGGGCAATTTTGTAATTGATTCACTCAATCGGGTCAATCGGGGACGAGTTGCTTGTGTTCTAGCTAATATGTCTAAATAGTACAGCATGGCTCACTCTGATTTTAGTCCAGTAATAATTGATACACGTATATGCTCCGATTTGATAATTCCCTAAGATATATTCATGATATTCGATCTGAGAATAAGTTGCATATTTCCATCTAGATGTTAATACAATCGGTATAGATGCATGTATCGAAACTTGAATGTTGCTATGAGTTTATCAATCTAATTTTGTACCAACAATGTTTAGTTAATGTATATGATCTGATTTTCGTATGCCCTTCTCTGATATATCTTGTTATGCCCTCACATTAGACGAAATCAGAATTCATCTATGATGTATGCAATTCATCCTATGACGTCTAGAATTACGCAAATCTTTATGCATGTATATATATATATATCAATTATGAATATAGTTAGACTCCTGATTTCAGAGACATGCTTTCCATGTTGGATTACTGATATATTTATATATTAATTCCTGTCCATATAATCTCTGACCATGTTCTGAATCACAAGCTTCTAATGCATATATGTTCTGAAATTTAGTATTCATACTATTGAATGCTTGTAGTGGTTATCCGTGGTATCTCTTACTGTTGCGCTTGTTTTATCATTCATGTCATGTATATATGTTACTGATATGAGGTATTATGGTGTGGTTATGCGTGGCACTTAGGAAATCAGACCTTATAACTCCATATCATGACCCGTAGATGAATTAATTAGTTGTCGTATTGATTAATCGATCCCGGTCATCATTGCATGCTGTTGTGAGTGCATTTTGATTTCTGATGGCAATGTTATGATTCTTGATTGGGTTGTTCTGATTCTGATTATTTGCAGGCTGTTAGGAGGGTATCCGGATACTCTTCCTTGAGCTCGTTCCGCATACTGTAGCTACATTAGATCTTAGATGCTTAAGTAGCTTGCATTGCACTTAGTCTGATTAATAATTCTGGGCATGTTCTGTTTACTGGGCCGACGGGCCACGAGTGGGTCCTCTTGCTTCAGAGGCAATTTGCATAAGACCTTCACGTTGGGAGGCCAGGCGTAAGATAAGTCCTGGGAAGGCGCGCTGCCATTCTGTCTCAGGGTTGATGTTCCCAAGTTCGCGATGACACCATGTAGGTTTATTTCTGCGAATTGGGAGATTTATCCGGCACACCGCTTTATGCCGAGCGGTGGGTCACTGTCGAGTGACCACTTCTGACCAGCAAGGCTGGTGTTCTGGTTCCTTGTGAGGAACGTGTCGGGTGCGCCCAACTGGCATGGCTTGTGGAGTCATAGCCTTCTGATGCATTATGTGCTCTTCTGTTCTGTTATGTTTTGATGCTTGTCTTAGTTAAACTTCATGCATAGTTTTGTTATGGGTTGGCTTGGGCATACTGGGTTTTCTTAATTGAAAACTCACGAATTTGTTAATACGGTGCTTGCAGGTACTTAGCTTCCCCACAACACAGACTGGACGAGTGTCGAAGATTCTGTACATGAGGGACATGTCGACCAGAGTCTTCAGTTATCGTTTGTTTTCGCTTGTCATTGTATTTCCTTTGAAACTCAATGTATTGTAGTTGGATCTTTTATGTATACATGGATAATCATTTGTTTCAGTTTTATATCCTAATTGTCTATCCAAGTATGTCTATTATGTATTGTTGAGTTAGTCGGTATTGTCTTTCTTTCGTAACTCCTTCGGTCGTCGCAGAAGTCTCTGATCAGAGACTTCCGCGACACTTGTATTCCTTTCCCAGTGTGCGTACCTGCGAGATCGGGGGGCGTTACAACTACTGTAGTTACTATTGGAGTTCTGTTGGAAGGCAATTATTTTAGGTTGATCGAATACACATATGGAACAACGAATGCAAGATGGTTAGGGTTTAGGAACTACGAATGCAATATACAACAACCTATGATTTTATAGACGCTTTAATGAAAGGTTGAGTCTTTTTGCATACCCTATAATGGAAGGTTGTGTCCCTTTAATGAAAGCTTGAGTCTCTTCACATATCATATAATGGAAACTGACCTTTTTCTCTTTTTAGGTAGACTTGGAAACTGACCCTTTTCTCTTTCACCCAGAGATGGAGACGACCCCAGAAAAAATTGAAGCCTAGATGCTCCAGACGTGCGGCGGACTCGCCGCAAATTCTTCTTTGGATGAGGCGATTTCGCCGCCCTTCTTGCTCCTAATGTGCCCGGATTTCGCCGCGCACTCTTTTGTCTCCTGAAACGCAAACCCAAATAGTTAGATCGCGCACACGATAAACAGAATAGAATCGAAATCACTAAAAATAAACAAAATCTTCGTCGCCTCCCCTGCAACGGCGCCAAAAACTTGATGAGAATTTTATTTATACTGCAAGTGCACGGCGTCAATGAAGACGTGTCAAGTACGGGTCGAACACAAGGAGGGAGAGATATTGTTATTTTTGTGATTTTCGATTAGGGAAAGAAAGAGAGAGAAATAAGGTTTGTTTGAGATTTTTGGATTTTTTATTTCTAAATCAAGAACAACAAAAACAAATTAAAAATAAAGCAAAGATGGCAGAGAGTCCAGCGGGTGGGGGTTTAGATATCGGGTTTTGTTTAGAGAAATCTGAAACTTATAATAAATCACATTAGTTATAAAGCATTACATGATAAATAATTCAACATAAACTCAAGTAATCAAAATATACTAACACGAAATTAAAATAATAACATCATTCTTCTTCTCATCACCCTAAATCCATCACCCCCACCCTTTGGAGAGAGTTAAAAACTCATGGATGGAGGGAAGGAGAAGGGGTCCTAGAGAAACTACGAAAGAAAACTAAAAACACAAAATAAACCAACAGAATTTATTTACTAAAGCATGGAATAAAAAAAAGTTCTCCTATACAACATAATTTCGGGGCTATTTATAGCCGATACAAGGGACCCAAGTATGAAATAGGAAAGTACACGCGTCGACACGCAACTAGACAAAAGCACGACCCGTGGATCCAAAGGGGTGCGGCGTTTCCGCCGCAATTTACATGTAAAGTGCGGCGAAATCGCCACCATTTTAGCTCAGATTTAATCCGGATTTTTCCTGTGTGTTTGTGGTATGATTTAGCTGTCCTTTGCGCGTCTGGATTGATTTCTTTCCTTTCTTTTGAGCTCCGAATTTATTTCTTCATATATTTGGAGATCCAAATTGATTTCTCTTTAGTACTTCTCCAAAATAATATTTTGGTACTTGTAATTTGCATTCGGGTCCTCGACTTTTTGCAATTAAGTCCCTGGCTACTTTTGTGCTTAGGTCCTTGGCTTTTTTGTAATTAGGTCTTTGAATGCTTTTCTGCTTGGATGGACTTCAATTTGAACCCCGATAATCTTGAACTTGGTCTTCATGACAGAAATGAGTCTCTTGCACGCGTTTATGCTCAGGATATGGGTAATTTGCATTCAGGTCACTGTATTCTGTAAATAAGACTAAACACATACCTTAGTAGCATTTATTGATATAAAATTAATCTAAATGAAAGACATATGATGCAATGTATGCAATGCATCAAATGCAAATACAAAAAAATGTGTGTGTGTGTTCAATTGTGCTCATAAGAACATGTAGTACATGAAAACCATAAAACCAAATCCAACTTTGCCTTCACATTAAATAAGATAAAACATTATCATTAAAACATACAAGACAATAATTGAAATGAGGTTAAATGAACTCATGCATAATGACCAAACCCCACTATGTCTTCCATGAAATAATATTTAACCCAATCATTAAAACATACAAGACATTAATTGGGATGAGACCAACATGAGCATTCACATGTTATGTTTGCTTTTTCCACTCCATCTTTATCCCCACCTCACCATTCCCCATAAAATAGGCCCACTAATCTAAGTTGTGCTAAGCTTCACCCAAGAGCATTAGCACATCAAAGATAAGAGTGAAAATCTAATAGATTGTCATGGAAATCATGTGAGGTTCAAAGGTACGATTAACACACACACACTAATACATCACATAATCACAACATCTTCTTCGCCATCCCCCCAATGGGGATGGACTACTCTATACTCATCTCTAAAGTAAAGAAACCATAAAAACAACCCAAAACCATAATGCAAAATTCAGGAAACTAGATGAAGGAAAACAAGCACAAAGGAATTGGCATCAAAGGAAAGACATCAAGGTAACGAACAAGACCAAACTAGATTAAGAAATAAAAAAAATAAAGTTTTCTCATATCCAACCCCCTTATTTACACTACTAAAACAGGAAACTGAAACCTACTCTAATGGGGGAAGGAGGAAGAAGAAGAAGAAGAAAGGAGGCATTACAATTCTATTTATAGAAGATTAGAGGATTTGGATGAATCTGGGCCCTACAATCGGATGGTTGTAAATCAGATCTGGATGTTGCATATTTCTCTGACATGAGAACTTGACCCACCATAGAAATTTGACTGCCACTGGTGGATCATTTTTCTCTGATCACCTCCAAAATTTAACCACAGCTTTAGTTAACATAATAAACACTTATTCAGGAGATTCATGCTCATGCATGGATGGATCTGCGCCCGGAGTTGTTGGTTCGAGTAAACTTGGTTTTAATTGTCGAATTACTCCTCATGTTCATGAGATTCTGGACTTTTGCACCAACATATTTTTCTTTACACTTAAGTCCCTCCGAGTTTTCACTTGGGTCCTTCCTGAGTTACAATCCAGTCCTTGGCATTAGAAACAGGTCCATAACCTTTCAAATCAGCTCATTCTTCTTGCGTTTAGGTTCTTTTCTCTTCATTTCTCTTCCTTATTACCTAAACTCCGAAACACATCAAATAAACACTTGAGTAGCACAAAATTGGGGTGAAATAACGGATATATGGCATGAATGCAATGTATGATATGCTAGTAATCAAGGGACGTGTTGAAAGTTAATGGAAAACACCTTAAACCTTACTTAGAGGGGGAACCGACTGAAGTTTAGGATATCATGATCCTTCTAGAATCTCCCTCGTACTCAACCATATATATGGTAGAGATTTGATGTTTGTTCGTATTCAAAATAAAATAAAAAAACATTAGGTTGTCGTGAGTCCTACTATTTGAGTATTTGGGCTTCATTTATTAACGTATTTGTATGACCCCTTCTTAAGTATCTCACAGGTTTTGGGAAATTTTGGTTATTGTCCATCAACATATTACCGTGAACTTCTTTTTTGCTTCATGTTGGTGAGATTTTTTCATGTTCATGCATAAAACCATGTAGTATCATACTCACATTTATGGATGCTAATGCATGAAGTGTGGGGGGTGCTCTATGTGTCTACATAGTCGAGTCATTTTATTTATTTTGTTTCTATTGTTAGGGTGGTGATAGTGTGCTGCATTTTGCGTTGTTATATCATGTTATACCATGATCCTTTGGTGATTTGCCTTCTTTTGCTTGTCGAGTGCTTTAATTTTTTCTATTTCTTTCAAAATCTTCTTGTCTTTATGAAAGAAAATGTTTACTGGGTTTTACGTGTGTTTTAACATTTGTAGAACCGTTGAGAGACAAAGTAAAAAGGAAGCTCCAAAAATTGACTTGAACATGATACAGTGGAATATCATATCTCTTATCGTAAGGATGCACCCCGTTTTCCTCTCAAGGGGAGAATAATCATAGGATTTCATACCTAAACAAATAAGGATGTCCACTCTGAACCTAGTAAGTATCCTTCTTTTAAGGGAATTTGTGCATGTTAGTATAAAGTAGTTTATTGATGTTTGGGATCCTGAAACTGCTATTGTGAAACTGTAAGTGTAGGGCTTTTGGTTCATGTGTAGGATAAGAAATAATATAGTATAGTGTTCTCTCCTCTCGCAGGCTGCTTGATTGACATCATTTCATGCTCATATTTGTATCTCATATCCATTATCTTACACCTAAGGAATGCTACATGACGAGTTTTATGTTTGAATTTCAGAAATAAAGAGGTTTGAAGAGAAGAGCCATGAAAGGACTCAAAAGCAGGAAAAAGGACTTAATTGTGAGACCTGGGGACTAAGATGCAAGGGAGAAGTACCTGAACGTAAGACCGAAGGACCAAAGAGCAAAACAGAAAACTCCACACCATCATGGGGCGTATTTTGACAATTCGATTCGGGTCGGAGCTCCAATAAACAAAGTAGATGCATCCAAGACCAACCAATACATCAAGCAAAGCCCAACATGAAAACCAGATGGATCTGGATCTTATAGACCGCTAATTGGCGGTCCAGATAGCTCTGGATTTCGCGCGCACGTGTATTAGTGTATGCTTAGTCTATTTTTGGTATTTGTTTAGTCCCACAACGGGGGATTGTCCCGATGTATCCCATATCTCATGTATCCCATATCTCTCTTTGGTGGCCATCTTCCCTACTAAGAGTGAAGCCTTGAAGCAAAACTCTGGTGGAGGAAGGGCTACTTGTAATTGAGTGAGTTCATAATAGATGTTTTCCTTTAATTGTGTTGTTTCTCTCTTAGGTTAATTTCCTTTAATGTGCTTGCTTTGATGCTTGTGTTGTTTTATGTCATTTCAGCTTCTTTAATATTTCTTGCTTGAGTAGTATAGTTTCATTTCAGTATAATGCTTCGTTTTGTTCATGTAGTTAGTGTAATGAGTAGTGAGTAGTTCCATCCCCATTTGGGGGGTGGAGAAATATGTGATATGATAATGTAGTGTATTAGGTGTGTGATATCTTAATCCCTTGAGCTTTATATGATTTCCATAACCATCTAATGGGATTTCACTCTTATCTTTGATAGGCTAATGCTCTTGAATGAAGCTTAGCTTCTGCTTAGATTAGTGAACCTATTTTATGGGGAATGATAAGGTGAGGATATGGATGGAAATAATATTGGAAACACAATTTGTAGTGTATGTACTCTTGTTGCCTTTACCTTGGTTAATGTCTTGTATGTTTTAATGATAAGTGTTATCTTAATTCATGTGGAGGCATAGTAGGGTCTAGTCTTTATACATGAGTTCATTTAGCTTCATTCCAATTATTGTCTTGTATGCTTTAATGATATGATCTTATCTTAATTCATGTGGAGGAAAAGTTGGATTTAGTTTTATGATTTCATGCACTACATGTTGTGAGGAGCTTAATTAAACACACACACATCTTTTATATTCACATTATTTCTCTACCCCCTTTGGGATTTAGTTTTATTGCTTATCTTTCATTTCCTTTTGCATTCTAGTGTAGTTTAGTATAATCAATCTTTCTCTCCTTTCTTTACCACTCGCGTTCGCACAAACCAAACGTTGACACACCTCCCAGTAGACGACCCATATTTGCCACCGCTTCAACGCGGCCGTGCACTTGTGGTTAATATAAAACGAATTAATCATGTTTTTGGCGCCGTTGTCGGGGATCGAACCTGGGTCACCCGCGTGACAGGCGGTAATACTTACCACTATACTACCCGCGTGATAGGCGGGAACTTATGTTTGTACATAGTTATATTAAAAAAAACAAAAAAAACAAAAGTACAATAAAAGACTCCTTCAATGAGCATCGATTGTTGTGGGCTCCAACTCTTGTGTATTTGGGCTCCATTTCTTTCACGTATTTGTATCCCTTCTTTAGCATCTCACAAGTTTTGAGGGAATTTTGGTTTGTGTCCATCAACATGACCTTGAACTTCCCTTTGTACTTCATGTTGGTGAGATCTCTCCTTTTTCATGCATAAATCCATGTAGTATTTTGCTCACATTCATTGAGGACAATGCATGAAGTAGGTGATTGACATCATTTCATACTTATATTCGTATCTTATATCCATTATCTTTCACCTAAACAATGCTATGTTACGAGTTTTATGTTTAGTTTTCAGGAATAAATAGGTTTGAAGAGATGAAGCATAAAAGGACCCAAAAGCTGGGAAAAAGGACTGAATTGTGAGATCTAGGGACCAAGATGCAAGGAAGAAGGACCTGAATGCAAGACCGAAGGACCTAAGAGCAAAACAGAATACTCCTCACCATCATGGGGAGTATTTTGGCAATTCTATTCGGGTCGGAGCTCCAACATGCAAAATAGATGCATCAAATACCAACAAAGCCTTCCAGAAAAGCCCACAAGAAATTCCAGAGCGATCCGGACACTGTAGACCGCTAATTGGCGGTCCAAGACCGCTAATTGGCGGTCCAAGACCGCTAATTGGCGGTCACTTTTGGCCCAAATGCGCTCAAATTTCTCCTGGACTTGTATTAATGTTCGTTTAGGCTATTTGTGTATCTGTTTAGTCCCACATCGGGGGATTGTCCCGGATTAGCTTTTTCCATGCCTATAAATAGAACTCTTCACCTCCTTTTGTAAACACTCCATATTTTAAGTGGCTATTCTTCCTACTAGAAGTGAGGCCTTGAAGCACACACTAAAGTAGGAGGATGCTACTTGGAATGTGAGTCATTTTATCAATAAAGTTTTGTGTTTCTTTCATTGTTTGTTTTATGCTTCTTTTATTGTTTATGCATGTTTTAGTTTAATCGTCTTTTAATTCTAGCTTAGTTTTAATATGCTTTCTTTCCATAGTTTAATAATTAGTGTAATGTTTAGTGAGTAGTTCCATCCCCTTTGGGGGGTGGAGTAGATGTACATACATGCATTAGAGAATGGGATGAATGCTTTAATTTCAATGTGTTGATTAAACATGAATGTATGCTTGCTTGTTTAGGATAGAATTTATAACTTGATGAGTTTTGCCAAAATTATTAGACACCTCTCATGCTTGTTTAGATTCTGAAATAAACAACTTGCATATGTAAATGTTAATCAACTAAGTTGGTGAATAGATTGATAGGTTTTGCCATAACATTTAGACACTTCCTATGCTTGATAAACACCACCTTCATGTGCTTAAAGAATGTATTCTACACCCACCTCTTTGCATGTGTGCACTCACTCCACCCCTTAGGGGTTTTCCCATTTCTGTATTCCAGCATTCTTTCTTTGCTCTTAGTTTAGTTGTTATTCCATCATTTGTTTGTTTCGTTCGCATTTCATACTTCTTAGTGTAGCGTAGTCTAGATTAGCATAAACAACTTTCTTCCCCCTATTTTTGCCACTTGATTTCGTACAAGCAAGAGGCTACTCACCTCCCTGAGGACGACCCGTACTTGCCACCGCTTCATCGCGGCCGTGCACTTGCGGTTTAAAATAAAACGTTCAAACAAGTTTTTGGCGCCGTTGCCGGGGAGGTGCCAGTCCAGACTCTTGTTTGGACGATTCGAGTGGATTTAATGTGTGTTTTGTAGTTTTGCTTTGTTTCAGGAGACTTGGAGTCATCAGGAGGAACGCCTGGAGATGTGTTGGGTGAATCTGAGCATTTCAGACCGCCAATCAGCGGCCTGGGACCGCCAATTGGCGGTCTGGTAAGCTCTGTTTGCTCTCTTATTTCTTTGGTCGGTTTTCATAATTGATGTAGTGATCTGGGATTTAATTTGGCATGTTTTGACTTATAGTTTGTTCCCAGATCCATAATCAACCTCCTTTAAGCAACTTGGACCCTAAAACTCAAAGCAAAAGATTAGGCATTCTTTTTGTTTAGGCCATGCATCATGTATGTGACTTAGGCATTTAGATTGTCTTTTATCTTAGCTTTATTATCTGTTGCTGAGAGCTGGCGTGAGGTACGCACCTTCTACTCTCATTCATGTATTTCGTATGAACATGCATTAGTTAGTAGGAAGTGCATTGAAACAAGTGTGAGTTGAGCGTTGTTTGGAGAGTTGATTGCTAGATTTAGGACTCCAAAACGCTACTAAGGAGGGGCTGTCCCGTAAAAGATAAGGTGGGGGATTTCATCACCCTTTCCTTCTCCCCAAAAACCACACTAATCAAGAGCCTAATTTTAAAATCAAGTAGACATTGGCCCTAAGGATCTTGGACGCATTAGGAGAGTGATCCGGTCCCGACCGTCATGACCTGATCGGCGTTGCCCACTTTGTCGATAGTAGGAGAGACGAGATCCCCGGATCTTGGCTCACTTGCTGGGCTTTGTGGTCCTCGTTGTAGGGAGGTGAGGCGTGTTGAGGCCGTGTGACCTCGCAGTTAGGCGTCGTCTAGCTGTAAGGACCTATAGCGACCTTAGGATTGTTTGAGCCTTGTTTGCTTGTGTGCTTCTACCTGTACCCATCCGCCGTAGCTTAAGGACTTCTTCCCTTCTCTCCTGAGTCATTCTTTCTCTCCTGTGTTCCCTCGTCTTTTCTTCTACGTACATTCTTCATTTGAAAAAAAAAATTTTTTTTTTTTGTGTGCACCTTTGTGCATGCTTTCGTGGACACGAGACGAGAGTGGTCGTTTGACGAGGAGCGTTGTCAATCCGGCTTCGGTCATCGATTTCTCGACACCTCCCTCCTCTCGTGTCACACGCAGTCCGGGTTCAATGGCTGCTAATTTCCGTGAGGAGGAGCAGTTGCTGGACCCACCTGTTCAACCAGTGCTTCCAGTTGTCGTTCCCATACCTCTACGTGATTGATGCTACCCGAGCCGTACAGCTCTACCCTCATGCATCGTATTACCAGAGGCTAATGGGAACCATTTTGAGGTTAAGCCTCAATTCATTTCCATGCTCCCTCATTTCACTGGGAAAGGTGACCCCTATATCTTTCTCAGGGAATTTGAGGAGGTCTGTGCTATGTTCAAGCTGCAACAACTTAGCACAGACTCCATCCATCTTAGGCTCGTTCCTTTTGCACTAAAGGATGACGCCAAGAAGTGGTTGTACAGCAACCAGGCGAATTCCTTTAGGACTTGGGATGAGTTTCAATCTGCATTCCTCAAGAAGTACTTTCCTAATCATCGGACTCAAAAATTGAGGAACGAAATCAATTCGTTCTATCAACATGAGACCGAACCATCTCATGCATATCTTGAGAGGTTCAAAGAGCTACTATCCTCGTGCCCTCACCATGGCATTGAGTTGTGGCGTCTTTGTCAGATTGTGTATGAGGGTCTTCACATCCCGTCCAGAACGCTCCTTGAGTCCATGTGTCAAGGAGAGTTCTTGGGAAAGGATGAAAGGGAGGCATGGGCCTTCCTAGAAGACCTCGCTGAGAAAACCATGCAGTGGGAGAGTGTGAGGGAACCACCTGCATCATCTAGTATAGGAGCGAGGATCGCGAATGCAAACTCAACTAGATCGGGTTCCGCATTTGCTATCGATACCACTACGGCCACCGAGGCACGCATGGCGGCCTTAATGCGCTGTATGGACTCGATTGAGCTCCAAAACCAACAAAGTGCACCTCACATGTCTACATATGGTCCAGTTCCCTGTCATTCATGTGGTAGGATAGGTCATGTAGAAAGCGAGTGTGAGTCCATTCCTCCTGAGATGGAGTGTGTCAACGCCGTCTATGATAGAGCCAGGAATGACCCATACTCATCATCTTATAATCCTGGATGGAGGAACCACCCCAATTTTTCATGGAACCAAACTAATGCCCCGGGTGCTCCTCCAAACTCCTCGAGACCACCTTACCAATCACACCAACCTCCCATGCATGCGCATTCCTATCAGCCACCCCAAGCGCAAACCACCAATCAATCGGGTTTCCCGAATTCGAATAATATGGAAACCCGATTCAATTCGCTTGAGACCTTGACTCGTGGACTTGAAAACTCAATGAAAAATTTTATGTCAACCACGAGTCAAGTTCTCACTTCAAATCAGCAGACCATCAAATCTCTAGAGCTTCAGATGGGCCAATTGGCTCAGTCTGTACATGAAAGAGAGAGAGGGTCTTTTCCTAGCCAGCCTGAGGCTAACCCCCGCATGTACCAACAACAACAAATGCAAAATGAGAATGTGGTACCTCGGGGGAGGCAAGTGAACCATGTGGAGGAACCTGTTCACCATGTCAATTCCATTGTGACCTTAAGGAATGGAAAACAGGTTGACAATCACATTTCCTTGCCACACCCACCACCATCTATGCAGCCCCCTAGTGAGAATGGTGGTGAAGAAGAAGCTGAGGGTGAGGGTAATACACCAAAGCTTTCTTCTCAGGCACAGCAGAAAACCTACCTGCCAAAAGCTCCCTATCCAAGTAGGTTAAACAAAAAGCAGAGTGACAACATGGACAAGATATTAGAGGTGTTTTAGCAAGTGAAGGTTAACATCCCTTTGTTGGATGTCATCCAACAAATACCTCAATATGCCAAAGTGTTGAAGGATCTCTGCACAACCAAGAGGAAGACCAATGTTCCTAAGAAAGCATTCTTGGCTGCAAATATCAGCTCACTTTTGTCCAATCCCACCTACACAAAATACAAGGACCCTGGGTGTCCTACTATTCAGTGTACGATAGGGGACACTAGATTGAGCAATGTTTTGCTTGATTTAGGATCAGCGGTCAACCTCCTCCCATTCTCTGTTTATCAACAGTTGAACTTGGGAGAATTGAAACCAACTAAGATCACCCTCCAACTGGCAGATAGATCCAATCGAATTCCCATGGGGATTATCGAGGACGTGCTTATCAAAGTTGGAGATTTTATATTTCCAGTCGATTTTGTTGTCCTCGATACCAATCCTGTTGCGAACACCCACTCTCAAATACCTTTGATTTTGGGTAGACCATTTCTGGCAACCTCCAATGCCTTGATTAATTGTAGAAATGGTCTCATGAAGCTCTCATTCGGTAACATGAGTGCCGAGTTTCATGTGTTCAACTCTGGTAGGCAACAGGAACCCATGGATGAACCTTTAAATCTAAATCTCATCCGCCAACTGGAGAAAGCACCACAAAATCAACGAACACCCCTAACCCCAATGCAACCCGTTGAGAATGTTCGTGGGCCCAGCGAAAACTCATTGCCTGTCTTCGCAATGCAACAGAGTGAGCTGGCCTCGAACATGAATGTCCAAAGGGAGTGTTCGTTGCATGAATCAGTTGAGAGTACTAGTGAGAGTGAGACACCTCATCATATGCCTATACCAGAAGGTGTCTCTACCTCATGTCCCATGGCCATTGAGCCATTTGAGCTTCATATTGACTCCAACAAGGACCCACCTATGACCGAGCTTATGCTTGATGATCTAAATGATGGTGGGAGGTCCTTCTTGGATGACTTGGGGAGAAGCCCCATTCTTAGTGATGCATGTCTGCTGCATCCATCGAATGAGCTTGAGGAACTCATTCCGATGCACCCGCCTATTGGTTGGAGGGTTTTCTTCGATGAGCAATTAAACCCTAGTGAGGCAACACAACTTCATTCTTTGTTGCCCACACCCAACCAATATCATGAGGGTTTCGAGCCTTTCAGCTTTGACCTTTCACCCCTCATGACACCTCAGAGTACCAGTGGAGTTTGCCCATCTCGGCAAGTCTCTGGTCCTCCTGACTTGATGTTCTCATTTGATGTTCCTTGACCAAATGATTATGAGAATATCTTGGTTGATGTATATATCTTTAAAAAAAACAACAACAAAAAAAGAAGAAAAAGTGTGTAATAAAAGACTCCTTCAGTGAGCATTGATTGTTGTGGGCCCCAACCCTTGTGTACTTGGGCCCAATCTCTTCACATATTTATCTCCCTTCTTCAGCTTCTCACAGGTTTTGAAGGAATTTGGGTTTGTGTTCATCAACATGACCCTGAACGTCCCTTTGTACTTCATGCTGGTGAGATCTTTCCTTTTTCATGCATATCTACATGTAGTATCTTGTTCACATTCATTGAGGACAATGCATGAAGTAGGTGTGGGGGGTGTTTTACGTGTGTACATAGTCGAGTCTTTTTCCTTTGGTTTTATTTTCTTTTGTTTGCATTGTTAGGGTCATGTTAGTGTGCCGCATTTAATATCGATATATCTGCTTGCCATGATCCTTGGGTGACTGGTCTTCTTTTGCTTGCCTAGTGCTTTAAAATTTTCACATTTCTTTCAAAATCTTCATGTGTTTGCGAAAGAAAATGTTTTTGTGGGTTTTGCGTGTGTTTAGCATGTGCAAAACCGTTGAGAGGCAAAGTAAAAAGAAAGCTCCCAAAATTGTCTTGAACTTGATGCATTAGGATTTCTAGTTTACTGGCTTTAGGTCTTATCGAGTCGTTAGGGTGCACCCCGGTTTTCCCTCGGGGGGGCGTGTAATCATAGGGTTTCAGTACTCAAACATTTAAAGAAGTCCACCCTGAACCTAGTGAGTCAAATAATTCGTGTCTGTTAGTATAAGGAAGTTTGTCGTAGGCAAGGGCCCTTAATCTCTTTTTGTGAAACTTAAGTGTAGGGGTTTTGGTTCCCATGTAGATAAATAAATAAGTGGTGTTCTCTCTTCTCGCACGGCTCCTATCACTCGGGAAAGTAGGTCTGAGGGGATTTGTGCCTGGTGCTTTCGAGTCATCTGACTTGGGATGCACCGACCGAACTCCCGTTACACGGGTGGTAGGGATCGCCCTATGTGGAGATTTGGGGGAAGGTGTACGTGATAGTGTAAGTCCTCATAGGCAATGATGCACGAAACCTGACCGTGGGAGAATCAAACACCAACCAATAAAATGCTCCAATGAAAAAAAAATGAAAAAAAAGAAGAAGAAAAAAAGAAGAAGAGTCAAATAAGAACCAAAATAGACTTTACACATTGTATCACATTCAGAAGTTAAGGTTGCCCATGTCTTTCACTCAAGTCCTTAACTAACTTTCACAAATAACTCATTAGGCTAGGTGTGTGGACCGATTACATTTATAGAGTCGACCCGTAGTATTACCGCGTCCCATGATCGACAAAATGAGTCCAACGAGTCGTGTATCTAGATTGATTAATGCATCTTGTTCGGATTTTGTGGGTATATCCGCTGAAAACCCTCAGGAGACAACACTCCTCCTCCTTGGCGACAAGGAGGTTTAACGGCTTGTTGCACGTGCTAAGTGCAACCGTGATTCCTACGAAAGTGAGTTAGGATTTCTTGTTTTTCGTATGTTTTTCTCTTTCTTTGTTTTGCTCGGGACTAGCAAAAGTTAGGTGTGGGGGTATTTGATTGACATCATTTCGTACTTATATTCGTATCTTATATCCATTATCTTTCACTTAAACAATGCTATGTTACGAGTTTTATGTTTAGTTTTCAGGAATAAATAGGTTTGAAGAGATGAAGCATAAAAGGACCCAAAAGCTGGGAAAAGGACTGAATTGTGAGATCTAGGGACCAAGATGCAAGGAAGAAGGACCTGAATGCAAGACCAAAGGACCTAAGAGCAAAACAGAATACTCCTCACCATCATGGGGAGTATTTTGGCAATTCTATTCGGGTCGGAGCTCCAACATGCAAAATAGATGCATCAAATACCAACAAAGCCTTCCAGAAAACCCCACAAGAAATTCCAGAGCGATCCGGACACTGTAGACCGCTAATTAGCGGTCCAAGACCGCTAATTGGCGGTCACTTTTGGCCCAAATGCGCTCAAATTTCTCCTGGACTTGTATTAATGTTCGTTTAGGCTATTTGTGGTATCTGTTTAGTCCCACATCGGGGGATTGTCCCGGATTAGCTTTTTCCATGCCTATAAATAGAACTCTTCACCTCCTTTTGTAAACACTCCATATTTTAAGTGGCTATTCTTCCTACTAGAAGTGAGGCCTTGAAGCACACACTAAAGTAGAAGGATGCTACTTGGAATGTGAGTCATTTTATCAATAAAGTTTTGTGTTTCTTTCATTGTTTGTTTTATGCTTCTTTTATTGTTTATGCATGTTTTAGTTTAATCGTCTTTTAATTCTAGCTTAGTTTTAATATGCTTTCTTTCCATAGTTTAATAATTAGTGTAATGTTTAGTGAGTAGTTTCATCCCCTTTGGGGGGTGGAGTAGATGTACATACATGCATTAGAGAATGGGATGAATTCTTTAATTTCAATGTGTTGATTAAACATGAATGTATGCTTGCTTGTTTAGGATAGAATTTATAACTTGATGAGTTTTGCCAAAATGATTAGACACCTCTCATGCTTGTTTAGATTCTGAAATAAACAACTTGCATATGTAAATGTTAATCAACTAATTTGGTGAATAGATTGATAGGTTTTGCCATAACATTTAGACACTTCCTATGCTTGATAAACACCACCTTCATGTGCTTAAAGAATGTATTCTACACCCACCTCTTTGCATGTGTGCACTCACTCCACCCCTTAGGGGTTTTCCCATTTCTGTATTCCAGCATTCTTTCTTTGCTCTTAGTTTAGTTGTTATTCCATCATTTGTTTGTTTCATTCGCATTTCATACTTCTTAGTGTAGCGTAGTCTAGATTAGCATAAACAACTTTCTTCCCCCTATTTTTGCCACTTGATTTCGTACAAGCAAGAGGCTACTCACCTCCCTGAGGACGACCCGTACTTGCCACCGCTTCATCGCGGCCGTGCACTTGCGGTTTAAAATAAAACGTTCAACAGTAGGTGTGGGGGGTGCTTTACGTGTTTACATAGTTGAGTCTTTTTCCTTTGATTTTATTTTCTTTTGTGTGCATTATTACGGTCATGCTAGTGTGCTACATTTAATATCGATATATCTGGTTTCCATGATCCTTGGGTGACTTGTCTTCTTTTCCTTGCCAAGTGCTTCAACATTTTCACAATTCTTTCAAAATCTTCATGTGTTTGCGAAAGAAAATGTTTTGTGGATTTTGCATGTGTTTAGCATGTACAAAACCGATGAGAGGCAAAGTAAAAAGAAAGCTCCCAAAATTGTCTTGAACTTGACGCATTAGGATATCTAGTATAGTGGCTTTAGGATTTATCGAGTTGTTAGGATGCACCCCACTTTTCCCTTGGGGGTGAGTAAATAATCAGTGCTCAAACATTTAAAGAAGTCCACCCTGAACCTAATGAGTCAATAATTCGTGTCTGTTAAGTTAAGGAAATTTGTTGTAGTCAAGGACCTTTAAATCTTGTTGTGAGACATTAAGTGTAGGGGTTTTGGTTCATGTGTAGATAAGAAATAAGTGAGTAGGTGTTCTCTCTTCTCTCACGGCTCCTATCACTCGGGAAAGTAGGTCTGAGGGGACTTTGTGCATGGTGCTTTCGAGTCATCTGACTTGGGATACGCCGACCGAACTCCAGTTACACGGGTGGTAGGGATTGCCCTATGTGGAGATTTGGGGAAATGTGTACGAGATAGTGTAAGTCCTCATGGGGAATGATGCACAAAAGCTGACCCTGGGAGAATGAAGCTCCAACTAAGAAAAATAAAAAATAAAAAAATAAGAAAAGAAACACAAAGAAAAAAAATTCAAATAAGAACCTTAATGGACTTCACACTTTGTATCACTTGAGGAGGTTGAGGTTGTCCATGTCTTTCACTTAATTCCTTATTTAACTTGCACGAATGGTTCATTAGGTTACGTGTGTAGACTGATTACCTATATAGAGTCGGCCCGTAGGATTACCACGTCCAATGATCGACAAAATTTGTCCAACGAGTCGAGTGTCTAGATTGAATAATGCATCTTGTTCGGATTTTGTGGGTATATCCGCTGAAAACCCTCAGGAGACAACACTCATCCTCCTTGGCAACAAGGAGGTTTAACGGCTTGTTGCACGTGCTAAGTGCAACCGTGCTTCCTATGAACGTGAGTTAGGATTTCTTGTTTCTCGTTTGTTTTTCTCTTTTTTGTTTTGCTCGGGACTAGCAAAAACTTAGGTGTGGGGGTATTTGATTGACATCATTTCATACTCATATTTGTGTCTTATATCCATTATCTTACACCTAAGCAATGCTATGTGACAAGTTTTATGTTTGAATTTCAGAAATAAAGAGGTTTGAAGAGAAGAGCCATGAAAGGACTCAAAAGCAGGAAAAAGGACTTAATTGTGAGACCTGGGGACTAAGATGCAAGGGAGAAGGACCTGAACGTAAGACCGAAGGACCTAAGAGCAAAACAGAAAACTCCACACCATCATGGGGAGTATTTTGACAATTCGATTCGGGTCAGAGCTCCAATAAACAAAGTCGATGCATTCAAGACCAACCAATACATCAAGCAAAGCCCAGCAAGAAAACCAGATGGATCTGGATCTTATAGACCGCTAATTGGCGGTCCAGATAGCTCTGGATACGCTAAGATTTCGGGCGCACGTGTATTAGTGTATGCTTAGTCTATTTTTGATATTTGTTTAGTCCCACATCGGGGGATTGTCACGGATTACCTTTTTCTATGGCTATAAATAGAACTCTCCTTCCTCTCATGTATCCCATCTCTCTCTTTGGTGGCCATGTTCCTTACTAAGAGTGAAGCCTTGAAGCAAAACTCTGGTGGAGAAAGGGCTACGTGTAATTGAGTGAGTTCATAATAGATGTTTTACTTTAATTGTGTTGTTTCTCTCTTAGGTTAATTTCCTTTAACGTGCTTGCTTTGATGCCTGTTTTGTTTTATGTCATTTCAACTTCTTTAATATATCTTGCTTGATTACTATAGTTTCATTTCAGTATAATGCTTCGTTTTGTTCATGTAGTTAGTGTAATGAGTAGTGAGTAGTTCCATCCCCATTTGGGGGGTGGAGAAATATGTGATATGATAATGTAGTGTATTAGGTGTGTGTTATCTTAATCGCTTGAGCCTTATATGATTTCCATAACCATCTAATGGGATTTCACTCTTATCTTTGATAGGCTAATGCTCTTGAATGAAGCTTTGCTTCTGCTTAGATTAGTGAACCTATTTTATGGGGAATGATAAGGTGAGGATATGGATGGAAATAATATTGGAAACACAATTTGTAGTGTATGTACTCCTGTTGCCTTTACCGTGGTTAATGTCTTGTATGTTTTAATAATATGTGTTATCTTAATTCATGTGGAGGCATAGTAGGGTCTAGTCTTTATACATGAGTTCATTTAGCTTCATTCCAATTATTATCTTGTATGCTTTAATGATATGATCTTATCTTAATTCATGTGGAGGCAAAGTTGGATTTAGTTTTATGATTTCATGCACTACATGTTGTGAGGAGCTTAATTAAACACACACACATCTTTTATATTCACATTATTTCTCTACCCCCTTTGGGGTTTAGTTTTATTGTTTATCTTTCATTTCCTTTTGCATTCTAGTGTAGTTTAGTATAATCGATCTTTCTCTCCTTTATTTACCACTCGCCTTCGCACAAACCAAACGTCGACACACCTCCTAATGGACGACCTGTATTTTCCACCGCTTCAATGCGGTCGTGCACTTGCGATTAATATAAAACGGATCAATCACTGCTATCACTTGGGAATTTAGGTCCAAGTGGAACTTAATTCTTTGTGCTTTCAAGTCCTCTGACATGGTAGGCAACGAGCAAACTCCCATTACACGGGTGGTAGGGATGTCCATAGGTCAAGATGTGGGAGAAGGTGTACGTGACAGTGTAAGTTCTCACTGGAAATGATACATGGCATCAGAACGTGGGAGAATTAAACACCAATAATATTTAATTTCCTGTTATAAAAAGAAACATAAATAATTATAACAACCTTTATAGAATTTACACAATGTATTGTTTCAGGATATTAACATTGGCCATATCTTTAACTTATGTCCTTAATTCACTTGCATGAACGTTTTCCTTAGGCTGTGTGGATAGGATATATATATAGAGTCGACCCATAGGATTACCATACCCAATGATTGACAAAAGTAGGTCCATTAAGTTGTGCTGCTAGGTTGAATAATGCATCAATATTAGGATTTTGTGGGTATATCAGCTAAAAACCCTCAGGAGACACCGCTCCTCCTTGGCAACAAGGAACGTGATAAGTGCAACAGTGATTCCTACGAAAGTGAGTTAGGATTTCCATTTTCATATTTCCTCTTTCTTTGTTTTTGTTGCCACTACCAAAAGATATGCCTGGGGGTATTTGATTAGTAGCATATCATACAGTGCATTCATGCTTTTTATCCTTTACTTTACCCAATATTTGTGCTACTTAGGTTATGTTTCATGCATTTCACCATTTAGGTAATAAGGAAGAGAAAGGAAGCAAAAAGTACCCAAATGCAAGAAGAATTGACTGATTTGGAAGCTATTTGAACCTGTTTGTAATGGCCAAGGACCTGATTGCAAAGCCAGAGGGACCTGATTGTAAAACAAATATCTTGATTACAAAAAGTCCACAATCTCAAGAGTGTGTGGAGAAATTCTACAATTCAGACCAAACGGGCTTGAACCAATGTATTAGGGTACAACCCACGTGCTACAATGGTGAACTTAAGCTATTGTTTACATATGGAACAGTTCTGACACAAATCACCCACCAATAGAATATCCAAACCCGTCAGTGGCGGATCCGGTTAGGCCACATACCCCCACATTTTTGGAGCAGGTCGGGTATGAGGGTAGGAGCATTGCGGAGCATCCAGTCTAATTTGTACCCATCCGATTGCGCCCTGATTAAATATGGCCTTCTAACCTTCTATAAATACACTTGTAACCCTTCAATTTCTCTTCTTCCTCCTTCTCCTCCTTAGAGTAGATTTAATTTTTGCTTAATAGACTAGTGGAGGAGAGGAGAAGACCATACTCTTGTAAACTTGCTTCATTAATCAAAGGTTGGTTGTTGTTATTTACATTCTGGTCTTGATTAGATTTAGTTTTCTTTACTTGTTCATGTGTATTTTAAATTTTTTATTTTATGTTAATGAGATGATTAGTGGGTAGTCCATCCCATTTGGAAGTGGAGAATGTTGCGAAGTATGGATGTAGTAGTTTTTGTGTGTGTTTTCATTTTAATCTTTGAGCTTCATCTGATTTTCATAGTCATTTTGATGGGTTTCTACTCTTGTTGTTGATGTGTTGATGGTCCTAATGGTTGGTTAGCAAATGCTTTGGTTAGTGGGCCCACTTAATTATGAGGTTTCAGTGGACAAAGATATAAGATTGACATGTAAGCTTGTGATTATTTTTGGCATTATCTTATGTAGTGTTTTGCATGTTTTAATGATGGTAAAAAATCTTAATCCATGTGAAGACACACTTAGGATTGTGGTCATTATAAGATTTCCATGTTATGCATGTCATTATCGCGTAATTGTAGGCACATGTGTATCATACATCTACACTATTGCATGCATGCTCCACCTCCTACAGGATTAGCGATATTACACTACTACAAATAATGTTTTTGCCGACGGACAGTTCGATCGGCAATAAGGGCCATTTCTGTCAGTATAAGCACATGACGACAGAATTTCCGTCGGCATTAGTCCGCCGGTGGGACCCTTGCCAACGGAATTTCCATCGGCAAGTGCTATTTCACGTGCCAAAAAATGGGGTGTAAAATACCGTGCCGATGAAATTTCCACCGGCAATAAAATTTCCTATTGTTCAATTCTGACTGAAATTCTGTTGGAAATAAGACTTGGTATTGTTTTATTCTAACGGAAATTTCTTCAGGAACTGGGAATCCAGAAACTATGGCCGACGAAAATTCAGTCGGCATTAAAATGGTCTAGCCACAAGAAAAATAGCGAATTCAATCACAATTAACCCATTTCGAGATTGGTTTAGAGATCCTACAATAAAAATCAAACCAGGATATCCATTCAGAACGCGAGACCATTCACAAACATTCATACTGCAATAAATTGGAATTTATAACTCATGTGAAATGCAATATAAGTCGAAGTCTAAGTCATAAGCTATAAGTCATATATCAAGTCTAATTCATATATCAAGTCATAAGATGTACATAATATAAAAAAAGTTAGAAGTCAAAGTCTATTGAAATATGTCATAAGTTATACATATATATAAATAAACATATATACCAACTACGACTTAGAAGAAGTTGGATCCGTGGATGGTTCATCCCCGCGCTACAAGGACGTATCCATGTCATCACTCTGGAAAAAAATTATTTTCGTTACTTGAACAATCTTAAACATATATATTATTTTAGGAAATAAAAACAACAAATTACACATTCATTGTATACACACTTGATCTCCTCTAAACCGAGTCCTGATCAATTTAGCGACTTGAGCTTTCAACTTCTCGTGTTCCTTCTGCAATGATTTTAGTATAATTCTACATATGATGAAATTGTAAAGTAAACCTACGAAGTTAAGTATACACTCACAATTGATACGCATTCCGAAATCTTGGTCTGAAGATGGTCCATGTGAGCGTTGCTACGTCGACCGCTAGATGTCTTGCCTATCTTGTATGCTCCAATCCCAGCACCATGCACACGGTCTGTCTTCTCTTTTCCCAAGACATGTTCTAGTACGTCATTATCGATCACCTCACGAGCTTTCAATGTAGAACACTCTCCTTACTCTTGAGACAATGTCTGCTGTGTCAATTTTTGACTGGCCAATTCATGTATCTCAACCTAAAATGTTTTGTAAGACTTACGAATATTTTAAAGTTCAAAGTAACATTTCATTTAGACTTGTAAAAAGCTAACACATACCATTTTCGTTTAGTTTGTATAACGTAGAGTCATCTTCTCAATTTAGGCTAGAGGTCTGCTGATTTGGTTTTCATCCATTTAATTATTTAATAAAAATCAAACAATGTGAATTAATTAGGATGTTATAGTAAAGATCATGAAAAACCATATTTGTCTAACTATGTTTTAGAACAAAAAAATTAAAACAACTAAATAACATTAAAACTTATATGAAGTTTTATTTCTTGTTTCATTTTTTTTGATTCCATTTGGATTTGTATGCAGGAGGTTATGGTGAACAGTGGACACACATGATCAGGGGAGCCCGCCAGGAAACACTATTTATCCACCAGTAGGGGATTTTCATTCGCTAGTGTCGGATTTGGTGTGTTCTGCCTTTCATTTTTTAGTAGTGGTGTCATTAATGCTATGTGAATCGACGAAAGAAGCCTAATATGACTAGTCCCGTAGGCAGTGGAGAATGCATCCAAAAGTGTAGATGTGTGATAAATGTGAACAATTAAGTGCTAATGACATGCATAATCTGGAAATATATAATGACCACAATCCTAAGTGTGTCTCTACATGGATTAAGATTTATCACATCATTAAAACATAAAAAATACTACTTGATTGACATCATTTCATGATCATATTTGTGTCTTATATCCATTATGTTACACCTAAGCAATGCTACATGACGAGTTTTATGTTTGAATTTCAGAAATAAAGAGGTTTGAAGAGAAGAGCCATGAAAGGACTCAAAAGCAGGAAAAAGTACTTAATTGTGAGACCTGGGGACTAAGATGCATGGGAGAAGGACCTGAACGTAAGACCAAAGGACCTAAGAGCAAAATAGAAAACTCCACACCATCATGGGGAGTATTTTGACAATTCGATTCGGGTCGAAGCTCCAATAAACAAAGTAAATGCATCCAAGACCAAGCAATACTTCAAGCAAAGCCCAGCATGAAAACCAGACGGATCTGGATCTTATAGACCGCCAATTGGCGGTCGAGATAGCTCTGGATCCGCTAAGATTTCGGGCGCACGTGTACTAGTGTATGTTTAGTCTATTTTTGGTATTTGTTTAGTCCCACATCGGGGGATTGTCCCGGATTACCTTTTTCTATGGCTATAAATAGAACTCTCCTTCCTCTCATGTAACCCATCTCTCTCTTTGTGGCCATATTTCCTACTAAGAGTCAAGCCTTGAAGCAAAACTCTGGTGGAGGAATGGCTGCTTGTATTAAGTGAGTTAATAATAGATGTTTTTCCTTTAATTGTGTTGTTTCTCTCTTAGTTTAGTTTCCTTTCATATGCATGCTTGCTTGTTTGTTTTGTTTTATGCTTCTTTAATATTTCTTGCTTGATTAGTGTAGTTTCATTTGAGTATAATGCTTCATTTTGTTAGAGTAGTGAGTTTAAATATGTGTGAGTAGTTCCATACCCTTTGGGGGTGGAGTAGATGTGTGTACATGTTATGTAGATGGTATGAATGATTGATATAAATGTTTGTGAGAGATATTAATATGCTTGCTTGAATTAATAAGAACTTTACTTGATGGTTTCCGCCATAGTTAGGTACACTCTATTCTTGTTATGTTCTTAATAACGACCTTGCATTGCTCATATTAATCACATAAGTTAGTGTTGTAGATGATAGGTTTTGCCATTAGGTACCTCTTATGCATTAAGAAACACTAACTAACTTGAGCTTATTGTATGCATTCAACACCACACTTATTTTATGTGCACACACACACACTCCACCCCTTATGGGTTTTCATTCCTGAGTTTTTATCTTCTTCATTTGTTGTTTAGCTTAGTTTGTTTGGTGATTTCATTTCAACTTTGCTAGTTTACTAGTTTAGATTAGTGCAGTGTAGTGTAATCCATATTTCTCTCCCTTCTTTCCCACTCGCCTTCGCACAAACCAAACGTCGACACACCTCCCTGTGGATGACCCGTATTTGCCATCGCTTCAACGCGGCCGTGCACTTGCGGTTTAAATAAAACGATCAATCAAGTTTTTGGCGTCGTTGCCGGGGAGTTGCTCTGTCCAGACCTTGGTTTGGACGATTCGAGTGGTTTTTAATTTTTTTCTTTCCAGATTTTCTTAGTTTCAGGGATCCTAAAGCTCACAGGGAGGATACTGGAGAAGTGGGAGCATCAAAGCATCAACAAGGACTGCCAATTTGCAGCCTGGTGGGGGTTTCTTGCTTTCAAATTTCTTCTTGTAGTTAGTTCTGTCATTTTAGTTATCTGGGAGCCCTATTTTGCATGCTATGACTTCTAGTTTGCTCCCAGATCATTAATCACTCCCCCATTAATCAACTTGGCCTTAAAATCCAAAGCAAAAGACTAGACGTTCTTACTTGTTTAGGTCACGCATCATGTACTTGACTTAGGCATATAGTCGTCTTTTCTTTTAGCTTTATCTTCAGTTGTTGAGCGTTGGCGTGAGGTACGCATTTCCTACACTCATTCATGCTTCTTGTAAGCCCATGCATTAGTTAGTAGGAATTGCATCAGGACAATAGTGAGTTGAGCATTTGATTGGAGCGATTGATTGCTAGATCTAGGATCAAAACGCTACTAGGGAGGGGCTGTCCCATAAATGATAAGGTGGGGGATTTCATCACCCTTTCCTTGGCCCCAAAAATCACTCTTAATCAAGCCTTAACTAAAAGCAAGTAGACATTGGCCCTAAGGATTGCGGACGCACTAAGAGAGTAATCTAGTTGAGACTGTCATGACCTGATAGCCGTTGCCGACCTTGTCGATAGTAGGAGGTACTGGATCTCCGGATCTGGTATCACTTGCTAGGCATTGTGGTCCTCGTTGTAGGGAGGTGAGGCGTGTCGAGGCTAGTGACCTCGAAGTTAGGCATCGTCTTGCCTAAGGACCCATAGCTTAAGTTGTTTGAGCCGCGCTTGCTAGTTAGGTTTCTACCTGATTCCGTTACCCACGTTAGATCTAAGGATTCTTCCCTCCTCATCTGAGTCCTCTCCTCATCTATTCTCTACGAGTAGTCTCCTCCTCTGAGTACACCTTTTGTTGTGTGTTTTTTAGAGTCGAGTCGAGCATTTTATGCGAGGTTGGGCTCGTTCTGGTGAGAGCGCTCGACTAGAGAGAGTGCATTCTTCTGAGATGGACTGTCTTGGTGATCGACTATCTCCGCCTCGTGCTCCTTTGGAGCATGAGGCCGAGTCGTCTCGTGGTGACGGGGGAGACCGAGTTCCATACATGGATTACCTTGGTCCTCTCCCACCACCACGTAGACCTCCTTCTCCTCCTCCTCTGACTCGAGAGGAAGGGAGATTCGGTCAGGATCGAGTTCTTGGTGCACCACCACCTTTAGCTCGACAGGATAGACTGATGACTTTGTGGGAGTGGACCCATCCTGTTCGGGCCGCGCATCCTTCTTACATAGTTCTTCCCCCTGCTCGTGGGAACAACTATGAGCTGAAACCTCTATATGTGAGCATGCTTCCAACCTTGACTGCCAATAAGGAGGATCCGTATATTTTTATACGCGAATTCGAGGAAGTATGCTCCATGTTCAAGCTTCAACAGCTTGACGAGGATTCAGTCCAGTTGAGGATGATTTCTTTCGCGCTGAAGGATAATGCGAATAAATGGATGTACAGCCTCCCGACGAGCTCCATTCGGACTTGGGATGACTTTGTGACCGTATTTCTGAAGAGATTTTTCCCTCAAAGGAAAACTCAACAGATACGGCACCAGATACATCAAATGTATCAGACTGAGACCGAATCTTTTCATGATTTCTTTGAGAGGTTCAAGGACCTTCTCCAGTAGTGCCCTCATCATGGACTTGAGCTATGTCGGCTGTGCCAAATTGTTTATGAGGGCATCAACTACAACACCCGCACATTGTTGGAGTCGATGTGTCACGGTGACATCCAAATGAAACCCATCGAGGAGGCATGGGATACTTTTGAGTCTATGGCTGAACGTACCTTCGAGTGGGATACCATGAGAGAGCCACCAGCCGCCAGGTCTTCTGGTCGGGCTGGATCATATCATGTCGAGTCAACTAACGCGTCTGAGGCAAAATTGGCTGCTCTCATGCGTAGGATTGAGAGTTTAGAGTTGGACCGAGCTCCTGTAGCTCAGGTCGCTACTCTTGGGTTTAGTAGGTGTGGACTTACGGGCCATGATGACTTGAAATGTGCTTAGCTCCAAGGGATACTGAGCATGCGAATGCGATGTATCAACAGAGGCCCCGTAACGACCCGTACAGTCACTCCTACAACCCAAGATGGCGTAACCATCCTAACTTCTCTTGGGGGCCTAGTGGGGGTCACGGTCAGAGCTCGCACGCTCAACCTCAACCTCCACCTTATCAACCTCCATGCCCATCGGCGACTTACCTACCCCCACATCTAAGGTCTCAGCACCACAATTACCAACCTGCTCATGCCTCATCGTCGAGTTATTCCAACCAGACTTCATCACCCCAGCGGGTTGACCCCAAGGACCCTTCTAGTGATCCGACCATTCAAGCATTCATGAAGAGCATGCAAAGTACAGTAAAGACCATGGAAATGCATGTTAGCTAGTTGGCTCATCAATTGCTTGAAAGTGAGAAGGGTCAGTTCCCGAGTCAACCTGTTGTAAATCCCAAGGGTCAGCTAG
This sequence comes from Triglochin maritima, assembly GCA_963682175.1. Classification (NCBI taxonomy): domain Eukaryota; kingdom Viridiplantae; phylum Streptophyta; class Magnoliopsida; order Alismatales; family Juncaginaceae; genus Triglochin; species Triglochin maritima. The sequence goes on from OY821785.1 coordinate 19,067,677, forward strand.
CTCATGCTAGGCAGAATGTACACAATGTTGAAAGTGACCCTTGTTAGGATCTATGGCCCTCTAATCGCTTAGAAAAATGCAGAATTAAAATTATTAAGCGAAGGATTAAGGAGTAGAGACAATGCAAACCACAAATCGTCGACACAGGAGTTTAGAGAGGTTCAGCACCCACACTCGGGTCCTAGTCCTCCTCGCAAGCCTCGCTCGTGTCTCCTCTCACAACCCGAGAGGGAGCTTCCTCGAAGCTTTTACAACTCTTTGATTCTTGAATAAGGAATTGGAATCAAACTCTAACTAACACTCTATACTTGAGCACACTTGGACATGATATTGAATTGGATATGCAAGTGGTGAAGTTTAGGCTTGAATGTTGAAGAATAAACTTTGAAGGTTTGGGAATTGAGAGCACAAAGATAGTTGATGAATGGAAGGTGTTGTCTCTTGTTTTGTGTCTCTAGAGTGGTATTTATATAGGTTTCAAAGCTTATAGATCCGTTGGAGAGTTGGTGGTGAATGGACCAACGAGGAAGCAAGATGTGACTTATGCTCGTCCAGAAATCGAGACAGATTCGGTCGACCGTTATCCACATGGTAGTCCGAAACATTGGTCTGAACTAGAAACTCGATTGACCGATTAAGTATCGGATCACCGTTCACCAACCTCCAGTAGCTTTTATCTATTTAGCCCTAATTAAGTTCGGTTCACCGAAGTCCATTCGTTTCACCGTTCCAAGGTGGACAGTAGAATTGATTGGGCTCTGTTCATGTCTAGTTTGGTTGACCGTCTATACTTTGGTAGACCGAAGTTAGCGCGGGTTTTGCGCTAACAATGCGTGGGAAATTGTTTTACCAATAACGGTCAAGTTAAATAGCCGTTGCGCTCCTAAAGCCAATATGGATTCGGTAGACCGAAGTGTGTGCGGTCGTCCGAAGTGGGTCAAGTTAATTTGGGCTCCAGGGTCTTGATTTGAATGCGACCGTTGGAGCAAAGTCCAAAACCGGTCCAGGGCTATTCGGTCGACCGAAGGTGTTTCGGTCTTCCGTTGGGGCAATTCCAGAGAACACCTAAGTTTGACTGTTGGGAAGTATTCGGCTATCCGACAGGTGTTCAGTGGACCGAACTAGGTAGAGTTCGGTTAACCGAAATAAGTTCGGTTTATCGAGAAATGACGGGACAGAATCCTAGTGCTCAAGTTTACATAAAATCCTATGGACTCAATAAATATAAAGTTACATGTCTTGGTGCAAAGCATTGATTACAAGTCTTGAGTCTTGATGTCCTTGTCCCAATGCTCATTTCCTTGATTGTCTTGATCAACCTATTAAGATAATTGGAAGTATACAAACATATATGCAATGCATGTAATCGTGTTTGCTCACTTTGATATATTAGGTTGATTGATTAAGATTAGTTTAATAAATCATCAAAATTAATATAGATTAAGGCCAAAAAACCAACAATCTCCCCCTTTTTGATGATGGCAAATCTATATCTTAATGCTTGAGTTTCAATTTAAGTTCTCCCCTTTTCTATATGATTGCTCCCCCTTTATATATGTAAACTATACATGTATAAGATGCTCCCCCTAACAATGTGTATAGTATTAGTGAATTGAAGCTCAATCCTTATCGTTCTCCCCCTTTGACATCAATCAAATGCAAACAATACAAGCATATGATATAAAGGTATAGGATTAGATAATTCTCCCCCTTAATTAGATGATATAACATTATACGCTCCCCCCAATCACTAAGGCCTAAAAGCAGTGATGTATGATAGCAATTAAGCATGTAATATCCCTAGATTTAGAACCAAATGTTAAAATAGTCACAATTGAGTGGATTGAAAATATTACCCAACTTTTGTTCCTCGATTTTGTATTGGTTCCAATCTCCTTTCGATAACGACGGCGGCTTTATGAATTCGATCCAAATGATTTCCTTGAAGCTTGGAATCGATCTTTTGTAGCTTGAGCCGATCGCTATCAATTTTCCTTCTAAGTACCTACAAGTGAAGATTTTGGTACCCAAACAACTTTGGGTCCTTTGACATTAATCTTTGGTACCCAAACCATTTTGGTCTTAGGTGCCCAAACACATGAGGAACTTTTATTCACAAAGAAACGCTTTACATTCATAGTAGTGTGAATTACATGGTTTTTGTAGTTGTTAACATAATAGCCTATACCATGCTTATCTAAAGATTGTCTTTGACTACCAATAAGCATATCAAGTATTTTCTTAACTCTTGTGAATTTTTCAAGATCCTTTTGTAATTGAACATTTTTAGCTATTTGATCTTGAATATTGTCACTACATGTAGCAATTGAATTTTTCAATCGTCATCAATCTTCATGTAGTAACAATATTCAAGATCAAATTGCTAAAAATGTTCAAGTACAAAAGGATCTTGAAAAATTGACAAGAGGAAAGAAAATGCTTGATATGCTTATTGGTAGTCAAAGACAATCTTTAGATAAGCATGGTATAGGCTATTACGTTATAAATAGCCTATACCATGCTTTTTCCACATCGGGGGATTGTCCCGGATTAGCTTTTTCCATGCTTATAAATAGAACTCTTCACCTCCCATTGTATCCATCTCTCTTTGGTGGTCATCTTCCCTACTAAGAGTGAAGCCTTGAAGCAAAACTCTAGTGGAGGAAGAGCTACTTGTAATTGAGTGAGTTAATAATAGAAGTTTTCTTTTAATGGTGTTGTTTCTCTCTTAGTTTAATTTCCTTTCATATGCATGCTTGTTTGTTTGTTTAGTTTTATGCTTCTTTAATGTTTCTTGCTTGAGTAGTATAAATTTCATTTCAGTATTATGCTTTCCTTTGCTAATTTAGTTAGTGTAATGAGTAGTGAGTAGTTCCATCCCCATTTGGGGGGTGGAGAAATATGTGATATAATCATGTAGTGTATTAAGTGTGTGTTATTTTTATCCCTTGAGCTTTATATGATTTCCATAACCATCTAATAGGTTTTCACTCTTATCTTTGATATGCTAATGCTCTTGAATGAAGCTTAGCTTATGCTTTGATTAGTGGACCTATTTTATGGGGAATGATAAGGTTAGGATATGGATGAAGTTAATATTGGAAACACAATTTGTAGTGTATGTGCTCTTGTTGCCTTTACCTTAGCTAATGTCTTGTATGTTTTAATGATGTAGTGAAATCTTAATTCATGTGGAGGCATAGTAGGGTATAGTCTTTATACTTGAGTTCATGTAGCTTCATTCCAATTATTGCCTTGTATGCTTTAATGATGTAGTCTTATCTTAATTCATGTAGAGGCAAAGTTGGATGTAGTTTTATGATTTCATACAATACATGTTGTGATGAGCTTAATGAACACACACACACTCTTTTATGTGCACATTATTTCTCTACCCCCTTTGGGGTTTAGTTTTATAGTTTCTTCTCAATTTCATTTCAGCTTTGTAGTGTAGTTTAGTGTAACCAACCTTTCTTCCCTTTCTTTACCTCTCGCCTTTGCACAAACCAAGTGTCGACACACCTCCCAGTGGACGACCCGTATTTGCCACCGCTTCAACGCGGCCGTGCACTTGCGGTTAAATATAAAACGATCAATCAAGTTTTTGGCGCCGTTGCCGGGGAGGTCCTCTGTCCAGACCTTGGTTGTTCAATTACAAAAGGATCTTGAAAAATTCACAAGAGGAAAGAAAATGCTTGATATGCTTATTGGTAGTCAAAGACAATCTTTAGATAAGCATGGTATAGGCTATTATGTTAACAACTACATCAATCTTCATGTAGTAACAATATTCAAGATCAAATTGCTAAAAATGTTCAATTACAAAAGGATCTTGAAATATTCACAAGAGGAAAGAAAATGCTTGATATGCTTATTGGTAGTCAAAGACAATCTTTAGATAAGCATGGTATAGGCTATTATGTTAACAACTACAAAAACCATGTAATTCACACTACTATGAATGTAAAGAATTTCTTTGTGAATAAAAGTTCCTCATGTGTTTGGGCACCTAAGACCAAAATGGTTTGGGTACCAAAGATTAATGTCAAAGGACCCAAAGTTGTTTGGGTACCAAAATCTTCACTTGTAGGTACTTAGAAGGAAAATCGATAGCGATCGGCTCAAGCTACAAAAGATCGATTCCAAGCTTCAAGGAAATCATTTGGATCGAATTCATAAAGCCGCTGTCGCTATCGAAAGGAGATTGGAACCAATACAAAATCGAGGATCAAAAGTTGGGTAATATTTTCAATCCTCTCAATTGTGACTATTTTAACATTTGGTTCTAAATCTAGGGATATTACATGCTTAATTGATATCATACATCACTGCTTTTAGGCCTTTGTGATAGGGGGAGCATATAATGTTATATCATCTAATTAAGGGGGAGAATTATCTAATCCTATACCTTTATATCATATGCTTGTATTGTTTGCATTTGATTGATGTCAAAGGGGGAGAATGATAAGGATTGAGCTTCAATTCACTAATACTATGCACATTGTTAGGGGGAGCATCTTATACATGTATACTTTACATATATAAAAGGGGGAGCAATCATATAGAAAAGGGGAGAACTTAAATTGAAACTCAAGCATTAAGATATAGATTTGCCATCATCAAAAAGGGGGAGATTGTTGGTTTTTTGGCCTTAATCTATATTAATTTTGATGATTAATTAAACTAATCTTAATCAATCAACTTAATCAATCAAAGTGAGCAAACACGATTACATGCATTGCATATATGTTTGTATACTTGCAATTATCTTAATAGGTTGATCAAGACAATCAAGGAAATGAGCATTGGGACAAGGACATCAAGACTAAAGACTTGTAATCAAAGCTTTGGACCAAGACATGTAACTTTATATTTATTGAGTCCATAGGATTTTATGTAAACTTGAGCACTAGGATTCTGTCCCGTCATTTCTCGATAAACCGAACTTATTTCGGTTAACCGAACTATACCTAGTTCGGTCCGCCAAACTACTATCAGATAGCCGAATACTTCCCAACAGTGAAACTTAGGTGTTCTCTGGAATTGCCCCAACGGAAGACCGAAACACCTTCGGTCGACCGAATAGCCCTGGACCGGTTTTGGACTTTGCTCCAACGGTCGCATTCAAATCAAGACCCTGGAGCCCAAATTAACTTGACCCACTTCGGACGACCGCACACACTTCGGTCTACCGAATCCATATTGGCTTTAGGAGCCCAACGGCTATTTAACTTGCCGTTATTGGTAAAACAATTTCCCACGCATCGTCAGCGCAAAACCCACGCTAACTTCGGTCTGCCGAGGTATAGACAGTCAACCGAACTAGACATGAACAGAGCCCAATCAATTCTGTTGTCCACCTTGGAACGGTGAACCGAATGGACTTCGGTGAACCGAACTTAATTAGGGCTAAATAGATAAAAGCTACTGGAGGTTGGTGAACGGTGATCCGATACTTAATCGGTCAACCGAGTTCTTAGTTCAGACCAATGTTTCGGACTACCATGTGGATAACGGTCGACCGAATCTGTCTCGATTTCTGGACGAGCATAAGTCACATCTTGCTTTCTCGTTGGTCCATTCACCACCAACTCTCCAACGGATCTATAAGCTTTGAAACCTATATAAACACCACTCTAGAGACACAAAACAAGAGACAACAACTTCCATTCATCAACTATCTTTGTGCTCTCAATTCCCAAACCTTCAAAGCTTATTCTTCAACACTCAAGCCTAAACTTCACCACTTGAATATCCAATTCAATATCATATCCAAGTGTGCTCAAGTATAGAGTGTTAGTTAGAGTTTGATTCCAATTCCTTATTCAAGGATCAAAGAGTTGTAAAAGCTTCGAGGAAGCTCCCTCTCGGGTTGTGAGAGGAGACACGAGCGAGGCGAGGATTATTCGCGAGGCTCGGTGTTGTAAACAACGTTGGTCACGACTCGGAATGGAGATCGGTTAGTGGAACCGTAAGCGAGGCTCGGGGGATCGAGCGAGGCTTGCGAGGAGGACTAGGACCGGAGTGTGGGTGCCGAACCTCTCTAAACTCCGGTGTCGACGATTTGTGGTTTTGCATTGTCTCTACTCCTTAATCCTTCACTTAATATTTTTAATTCCGCATTTTTCTGAGCGATTAGAGGGCCATAGATCCTAACAACCCTTCCCAACATGTCAATGTTGTGCATACCTTGAGATCAGGAAGGGTTGTTGACAACAATGTTGAAATTCTTGAAGCCAACCCTGTTGGCAAGACTTCCGAGGAGAGCCTTGATCCTGTTAAGGAACCTAATTCTGAGACTCCTCCTTGTGATTCTTATGTCCCCAAGGCACCATTCCCTCATCGGTTGACTAAAAAACGTGATGAGCATTCGTACAAGATTGTTGAGGTACTTAGGCAAGTAAAGGTGAACATCCCGTTGTTGGGCGTTGTTCAACAAATGCCACTGTATGCCAAGTTCCTCAAGGATCTTTGCACCACCAAGAGAAAAACAAATGTGCCCAAAAAGGCCTTTTTGGCCGCCAATGTGAGCTCAATATTGACACAACCCATGCAAGTCAAATACAAGGACCCAGGGTGTCCAACTGTCTCTTGCATGATTGGGAATGTGACAATCTGTCAAGCTTTATTGGATTTGGGGGCATCTGTGAACCTCCTGCCTTACTCAGTTTATGTCAACCTTGGAATAGGCGATCTTAAACCAACGAGGACAACCCTCTTGTTGGCTGACAAATCCGTCAAAATTCCACGTGGGAGTGTGGAGGATGTCCTTATCAAAGTGGGTGAGTTCGTATTTCCAATTGATTTCATCATCTTGGATACTGAACCCGTGTCCAACCCATAAGGACAAATTCCTGTGATACTTGGGAGGCCATTTCTTGCGACATCTAATGCTTTGATCAACTGTTGCAGTGGCCTGATGAGGTTGTCTTTTGGAAACCTCACGGCGGATTTCAACATCTTCACTCTTGGTAAGCAACCCGGGCTCTTCGACGACACTGTCGGAGCCAATTTCATCCAGGACACGGATGAGCCCGAGTCATTAGGCATGTTCGACTCGCATCGACATGTTATTGAGGTGCCTAATGACCAGGTTGCGAGTGAAGAGAATCTTGAGGAATCCGCTAGCATTTCTCTGGACGAGGAGACACATTTGGGTGCTTGCTCCTCTTACCTCGTGGCCCTTGAGCCACTTGAAAGTAACTCTGAATCCGACAAGGGCCCACCTCTGGTCGAGCTTAAACCGCTCCCCGATAACCTAAAGTACATCTTTTTAGGGGATAATGAGACCTTACCACTCATTATTGTTTCTGATCTTGGACAAGATCAAGAGGTTGCCCTCAAAATAGTACTCTTTGAAAACAAAGAGGCGATCGGGTGGTCCTTGAAGAATATCAAGGGAATTAGCCCTGGTATTGTTCACCATCGGATCCACATGGAAGAGGGTTCTAGTCCCCGCAGGGACCCACAACGGAGATTGAATCCTGTACTGAAAGAAGTCATCCGAAAGGAGGTTCTTAAGTGCTTGGATCATGGCATAATCTATCCTATCTCTGATAGCTCGTGGGTGAGTCCTGTCCATGTGGTTCCCAAGAAGTCAGGCGTGATGGTTGTGGAGAATGAGCAGAATGAGCTTATCCCGACATGCCTGCAAACTGGCTGGCGAGTTTGCGTTGATTATCACAAGCTCAATGCGGCAACGCGGAAAGATCATTTCACGTTGCCATTCGTTGATCAGATGTCTGAAAGGTTGGCCGGACATGAGTATTATTGTTTTCTTGATGGATACTCCGGTTACAACCAAATTCCCATCCCCCCGAGGATCAAGAGAAAACCACATTTACTTGTCCCTTTGGCACGTTTGCCTACCGTCGCATGCCCTTTGGGTTATGTAATGCACCGGCAACGTTTCAAAGGTGTATGATCAGCATCTTCTCCGATATGGTTGAGCGTTTCCTTGAGATATTCATGGACGACTTTTCCATATTTGGCGCTTCATTTGATGAGTGCCTTCATCACTTGCGACTTGTTCTCATGCGATGCCGTGAGAAGAACCTCGCTCTCAATTGGGAGAAATGTCACTTCATGGTGAAGTGAGGGATTGTACTTGGACATGTGGTCTCAAGTAGGGGAATTGAGGTCGATCCCGCCAAAGTGGGTCTTATTGCTAATCTCCCACCGCCACGTAATGTGAAGGATGTCCGCGCCTTTTTGGGGCATGTTGGATTCTATCTGCAGTTCATTCGGGATTTTAGCAAAATTGCTCAACCTCTCACCGCCTTGTAGGCTAAGGATGCCATTTTTGAGTTCACACCGGATTGCCACCATGCCTTTTTGACCTTGAAGAAAGAGTTGACTTCAACTCCCATTATTAAGGCACCAGTGTGGACTGAATCCTTTGAGTTAATGTGTGATGCATCTGACTTTGCTGTGGGAGCAGTGCTTGGGCAACGATTGGACAGATTGCCTCATGTGATCTACTATGCCAGTAGAACACTCCATGATGCCCAATTGAACTACACTGTGACCGAGAAGGAATTCTTAGCGATCATATTTGCTTTGGAAAAATTCCGGTCGTACTTGATTGGCTCCCACGTGATTCCATTCTGATCACACCGCCATTAAGCACCTCATGGCGAAGAAAGATGCAAAATCCTGACTCTTGAGATGGATCTTGTTGTTACAAGAATTCGATCTCGAGATTCAGGACACAAAAGGGTGTGAGAATGTTGTAGCTGACCACCTGTCTCGTCTAGAGACGACCAACCCACAGGACCAAATTAATGATGACAAATTTCCTGACGAGCAGTTGTTCACGATCGAAGATAACCCTTGGTTTGCTGACATCGTGAACTACCTCGTGACCGAGCAACTTCCTGTGGGTTGGTCAAAATCAGACCAAACCAAATTTAGATCTTATATTAGATTCATCCACTGGGATGACCCCTACCTATTCAAATACTGCTCTGACCAAATTTTTAGGCGGTGCGTCCCAGATACCGAGGTCCAAAGTGGGCTCCATTTCTGCCACTCCAAGGCAAGTGGAGGACACTTTGGAGCAAAGAAATCTGCTCCCATCGTGCTCCAATCTGGATTCTACAGGCCCTCTCTTTTCAAGGATGCTTACGACTTTTGTAAGCAATGTGATAGGTGCCAGCGCCTTGGCAGGATTGGTCGACGTGACTTGATGCCTTTGCAAAATGTCCTTGTTGTCAACATCTTCGATGTGTGGGGCATCATCGACTTCATGGGTCCCTTCCCGAACTCTTTCGGGAATGTTTACATTCTTGTGGCCGTTGACTATGTGTGTAACTAGGTTGAGGCTATACCCAGAAAGACCAATGACAACAAGGTGGTCACTAAATTCTTAAGGGACATTTTTGCACGATTTGGTACTCCTCGTACCATAATCAGCGATAGGGGTACCCACTTCTGTAATCGCTCCTTTGAAGCCCTTATGAGGAAATATTCGATCACCCACAAGCTTGTGACCCCATACCATCCGCAAACTAGTGGGCAGGTCGAAATCTCTAACCGTCAATTAAAGCAAATTCTTGAGAAGACGGTTAGTTCCTCGAGGAAGCATTGGTCTACTAAGTTGAATGACGCATTGTGGGCCTTCCACACCGCGTACAAGTCCAATTTGGGTATGTGCCCATATCGGGTAGTGTACGGCAACGCTTGCCACCTACCCGTGCTTTCGCATCGTGCTGTATGGGTGATCAAGAACCTGAATATGGATCTTGATCAAGCAGGAGTACAACGTAAGCTCGACATTATGGAATTGGAAGAGCTAGACAATGATGCGTACGAGAATGCCAAAATTCATAAGTCCCGAGACAAGATGTTTCACGATCGCATGATTATGCGAAAGGTTTTTACGGCCGGGCAGAAGGTCCTTTAATTGTCCAAACTGTCTATCCTCATGGAGCGGTTGACATCTGAACCCAGGGAATGGGGATGTGTTCAAAGTTAATGGACAACGCCTCAAACCCTACTTGGAGGGGGCACCAGCCGAAGTCGAGGAGGTCATGTTCCTTCATGAACCTCTGTCGCACTCAACCATTCATGCTCCTGCATGAGTGGTTGAGCTTTCATGTTTGTATAAAAAAAGCAAAAAATATATGAGAGAAGACTCCTTCAGTGAGCATTGTTTGTTGTGGGCCCCAACCCTTGAGTATTTGGGCCCCGTTCTTTCACATATTTGTATCCTTTCCTTAGCATCTCACAGGTTTTGAGGGAATTTGGGTTGTATCCATCAACAAAGCCATAAACTTCCCTGTGTACTTCACGTTGGTGAGATCTATTCTTTTTCATGCATATATCCACGTAGTCTTTTGCTCACATTCATTGAGGACAATGCATGAAGTAGGTGTGGGGGGGTGTTTTACGTGTGTACATAGTCGAGTCTTTTCCTTTGATTTTTGTTTCCTTTTGTGTGCATTGTTAGGGTCATGTTAGTGTGCTGCATTTAATTTCTAAATATCTGCTTGCCATGATCCTTGGGTGACTTGTCTTCTTTTGCTTGCCTAGTGCTTTAAAATTTCCACATTTCTTTCAAAATCTTCATGTGTTTGCGAAAGAAAATGTTTTATGGGTTTTGCGTGTGTTTAGCATGTGCAAAACCGTTTAGAGGCAAAGTAAAAAGAAAGCTCCCAAAATTGTCTTGAACTTGATGCATTAGGATATCTAGTTTACTGGCTTTAGGTCTTATCGAGTCGTTAGGATGCACCCCGGTTTCCCCTCGGGGGGGCGTGTAATCATAGGGTTTCAGCACTCAAATATTTAAAGAAGTCCACCCTGAACCTTGTGAGTCAAATAATTCGTGTCTGTTAGTACAAGGCAGTTTGCCGTAGTCAAGCGCTCTTAATCTCTTTTTGTGAAACTTAAGTGTAGGGATTTTGGTTCCCAGGAAGATTAATAAATAAGTGATGTTCTCTCATCTCGCACGACTCCTATCACTCGGGAAAGTAGGTCTGAGGGGACTTTGTGCCTGGTGCTTTCGAATCATCGGACTTGGGATGCACCGACCGAACCCCGTTACACGAGTGGTAGGGATCGCCCTATGTGGAGATTTGGGGGAAGGTGTACGTGATAGTGTAAGTCCTCATAGGCAATGATGCACGAAACCTGACCCTGGGAGAATCAAACACCAACCAATCAAATGCTCCAAAGAAAAAGAAAAAAAACAACAAAACAAAACAAAAAAGAAAAGAAAAAAAAATAAAGAGTCAAATAAGAACCAAAATGGACTTTACACATTGTATCACATTCAGAAGTTAAGGTTGCCCATGTCTTTCACTTAAGTCCTTAACTAACTTTCATGAATAATTCAATAGTCTAGGTGTGTGGATTGATTACATATATAGAGTCGACCCGTGGTATTACCGCGTACCATGATCGACAAAATAAGTCCAACGAGTCATGTAGCTAGATTGATTAATGCATCTTGTTCGGATTTTGTGGGTATATCCACTGAAAACCTTCAGGAGACAACACTCCTCCTTGGCAACAAGGAGGTTTAATGACTTGTTGCACGTGCTAAGTGCAACCGTGATTCCTACGAAAGTGAGTTAGGATTTCTTGTTTCTCGTTTGTTTTTCTCTTTCTTTGTTTTGCTCGGGACTAGCAAAAACTTAGGTGTGGGGGTATTTGATTGACATCATTTCATGCTCATATTTGTATCTTATATTAATTATCTTACACCTAAGCAATGTTACGTGATGAGTTTTATGTTTGAATTTCAGAAATAAAGAGGTTTGAAGAGAAGAGCCATGAAAGGACTCAAAAGCAGGAAAAAAGACTTAATTGTGAGACATGGGGACTAAGATGCAAGGGAGAAGGACCTAAACGTAAGACCGAAGGACCTAAGAGCAAAACAGAAAACTCCACACCATCATGGGGAGTATTTTCACAATTCGATTCGGGTCGGAGATCCAAAAAACAAAGTAAATGCATCCAAGACCAACCAATACATCAAGCAATGCCCAGCATGAAAACCAGACGGATCTGGATCTTATAGACCGCCAATTGGCGGTCTGGGACCGCTAATTGGCGGTCCAGATAGCTTTGGATCTGCTAAGATTTCGGGCGCACGTGTATTAGTGTATGCTTAGTCTATTTTTGGTATTTGTTTAGTCCCACATCGGGGGACTGTCCCGGATTACCTTTTTCTATGGCTATAAATAGAACTCTCCTTCCTCTCATGTAACCCATCTCTCTCTTTGTGGCCATATTCCCTACTAAGAGTGAAGCCTTGAAGCAAAACTCTGGTGGATGAATGGCTGCTTGTATTAAGTGAGTTAATGATAGATGTTTTTCCTTTAATTGTGGTTTTTCTCTCTTTGTTTAATTTCCTTTCATATGCATGCTTGCTTGTTTGTTTTGTTTTATGCTTCTTTAATATTTCTTGCTTGATTAGTGTAGTTTCATTTCAGTATAATGCTTCATTTTGTTAGAGTAGTGAGTTTAAATATGTGTGAGTAGTTCCCTACCCTTTGAGGGTGGAGTAGATGTGTGTACATGTTATGTAGATGGTATGAATGCTTGATATAAATGTTTGTGAGAGATATTAGTATGCCTGCTTGAATTAATAAGAACTTTACTTGATGGTTTCTACCATAGTTAGGTACACTCCATGCTTGTTATGTTCTTAATAACAACCTTGCATTGCTCATATTAATCACATAAGTTAGTGTCGTAGATGATAGGTTTTGCCATTAGGTACCTCTTATGCATTAATAAACACTAACTATTATTGTATGTATTCAACACCACACTTATTTCATGTGCACACACACACATTCCACCCCTTAGGGGTTTTCATTCCTGAGTTTTTATCTTCTTCATTAGTTGTTTCGCTTAGTTTGTTTAGTGATTTCATTTCAGCTTTGCTAGTTTACTAGTTTATATTAGTGTAGTGTAGTGTAATCCATCTTTCTCTCCCTTCTTTCCCACTCGCCTTTACACAAACGAAACGTCGACACACCTCCCTGTGGACGACCCGTATTTTCCACTGCTTCAACGTGGCCGTGCACTTGCGGTTTAAATAAAACGATCAATCACTACTCAATATAAAAACAAAGATAACCACATATTTAGATGTCAATCTTATTTCTTTAATGACATGAAGAACATAGAAATTCGTAACGATCACAACCCCAAGTATGTGTCCACATGAATAACTCTTTAACATCATTATTAAACAACACAAGACATTAATCAAGATAAGGCCAACAAGGCCACATGCCATCGTTGTCTCTTTATTCACTCTTATCTTTTCCTCATCTCATCATTCCCCATTAAGTGGACCCACTAACGAAAGCATGTGCTAAGCATCCATCAGCACCATTAACACATGAAAGGCATGAGTGAGAAACCCCTCAAAATGGTTATGGAGATCCTTTGAAGCTCCAAAATTAAGATTAAAAACACACACAAATCTAATTACAACCACACTTCACATCATCCTCCATACCCCAATGGAGATGGATTATTAACTAATCATCTCATTAACAAAGAAAACAACAAAGTAAGAGCAAAACATGAACAAGTAAAAAAACTAAATCTAATCTAGGTAAGCAAGTAAACAAAAACAACAAGCCTTTGATTAATGAAAGAAGATTAAGATTGGTGTCTTCTCCTCTCCTCCACTACTCTACTAAGCAAGAAAGTAAACCTAACCTAATGAGGAGACGGAGGAGAAATAAGAAGAAGAAGAAGAAGAATGGAAGGGTTACAAGTGTATTTATAATGATTGGAAGGTCTGCACTAATATTGGCGTTATATGACGACTGAAAATCATATTTGGATGCAATGTAGTACTCCAAACCAAATACCCAACTTGCAGGCGGAAGTCAAGCATCAACCATCCAACTGGATCCACTATTGGAAGATGAGTTGGGTCGGATCGGCCTCACATTTTAACAACAGCTTACGTTCCCCAATTGAGCACGTTGGTTGCACCATGATCCGTTGGTTGGAGCCCGTTTGGTTCGAATTGTAGAATTTCTTCAGAGACTGTTGGTGTAATAACCTAAACTAAACATCTTAATTAACTAAACCTAAACCTAATTAACCCTAATTAATCCTGCATGGAGAGGTGGAGGTGTTGGACATGTGGAGGTTGAGGTGGATGGCTTTGGTTGGTTGAGTTTTAGGTTAAGTTTGATTGGATGAGGTGTAGGTGGATTTGGCTATTTAAGGTGATGTTGTTAAGAGATAAGGGTTTGGTCGTTTCTTTCATCATTGCTTGTTATCAGAGAGTGAGAGGAGGTGAACGTCGGAGAAGAAGAAGGAGGTGAAGTAGAAGAAGAGGAGAAGAAGGAGAAGAAGGAAGAAGAAGAGGAGTGAAGTGACTCAAGCTTGGGAGGCTTCTTCAACCGTCAAAAAGGTATGCCAAATCTTCATTATAACTCACATAAGCCTTGTGAGTGTTGGGGATCGACGTTGGTGTCGAATTCCCCGTCGGAATTCAACCAATTCAGAGGTTGAAGACGACGATCGGTCGACCGGTGCCTGTGGGCAGTCGACCGATCCTATTATTATATTGATGTTTACCCGCGAACGGTCGAACGATGTCGTTAGACGGTCGACCGTTATGCCAAATTCATGCGGGAAAAAGGGGATATGCTGTTATCGGTCGAACGGGACCACTTAGCCGGTCGACCGAATAACGATGAGAATGGGTCGGTTGGGGATTTTGACTTATTAAACGGTCGAACGTCCTTAACCTTGTTCGACCGATCCATTCGATGCTAAGTCGGTTGGGAGCTTTGACCATCAAAACGGTCGACCGCTCTTTAACTCTCGGTCGACCGACTGAGCATTTAATTAAGCGGTAGAGTGCTTGTGTTGTTTCGGTCGAACTGTATTTCAGTTCCGGTCGACCGAACGAGACTTGGGCAAAATATTGAAATCCCTGTTATCGGTCGAACGTCCCCTTGGTTCGACCGGTCGGATATATATATTATATAAAATGGTATAGCGTAGACCTTCCAAACGGTCGACCGCTAGATGACTTTTGTTCGACCGATTGGTCGGTAATTCGGTTGGCGTGGTTCGACCGGTAGATTTGTTTGTACAGTACTGTGTACTGTGTGGGGGACCGGTCGACCGGTGTGCTTGAAGCGGTCGACCGATCTACCGCAGGTTGGTGGATTTATCCACACGCGATCCGTCGATGTCAGGTCGACTACCGGCTCCGAGGCGACGGTTGATTACCGGCTTTGAGAGCTACGGATTTCACCTTCGACGAAGGCGTATTATTGTTGTACCTTTTTCCTCTCTTACCGAGCGGGGTGTGAGGGATGTGTACCGTAAACCTTGGGCAGTTTGCGAGGGTTTAGCGGTAGGCCGAGGATGTTCCGGCAGGGTGCGCGCTAGGCGACTCTTGGGGGAGCAGTGGCTGTCGTCTGACCCGAGTTGTGTATTCGGCGGGCTGACTCGCTCCTTGGGTGCGGCGTGTACCAGGGGGTTCCTTCCTGCACTTTTTGGGGAGCAGTGGTGTCGACTGACCCTTGTGAGGCAGCGGTGGACTGACTTGACCCTAGTGGCAGGAGTGGTTCAGTGCCGCGGAGGCGGTGAGGGCATTATTGTGGGCCCGAGGCGGATGATCATGTGCATAGCATTGCATTGTCTTTAATTCCTTTTTATATTTTAGGAGGTTTGGTATACGGGGTTCCTGCAGGGAACTCAGGCATGTTTGTTGTTTGCATTTCAGGTAGCGAGCAGGGTTAGAGTTTGAGGTGGTGACCGAGGACGGTGCCCCCGAGATCGGATCCTGTAGTTGTCTTCTTTTTTTGAGGTGATTACATGTTGTATAGTTTTTGTTGTAATCTCAGTCAGTCGGTATAGTATGTATAGTTGACTTCCACGTGGGTCTGTACCTGATATAGTTTATATATATATATATGTTGGTTTATTCCCGTGACGTGCCCAGTGTTGACCGTTGACGGTCTTTGTTATTGTTTAAATTTTCCGCTGTTTTCGGGTACGTTACAATTTGGTATCAGAGCGTTGATCTCGGCGTACTTGTCCAAAGAAACCACCTTTGAGTTAGGAGTTAGGTCTAGAGGATCATGCATGCACAGATTATATTGATATTGTCTTGTTTCCTTTGGCAGATGCCTCCTAGACGGGGGAAGGCGGTTGCCCATACTCGCGGTGAGAGTGAGACTGTGAGGGATGAGGCTTGGGAGGATGAGCGTCGGACGTTGTTCGATACGGTCGGACGTCTGACAGAGACGCTACAGCAGCAGACGGCACAGACTGGGCAGACGGGGACTGGCGCTATGCATGACCGGTTTATGCGCCAGCATCCGCCTACCTTTCTGGGGCAGTACGACGCGGAGGCTGCGGAGGAGTGGATCTTCACGATGCAGAAGATCTTCAGTGCTATTGGTTGTCCTCCAGAGGCGAGAGTGGGCTTGGCTACTTATGTTTTGGGCGGTGCTGCGTCCAACTGGTGGAGGTCCACATCTGCAGTGGTGTTTGCGGACAGAGATGATATAGCCTGGGAGGAGTTCGTTGGCGAGTTCAACGAGCAGTATTTTCCACAGCATGTCCAGGATCAGAAGAGGGAGGAGTTTCTGAGTCTTCAGCAGGGAGACATGACCCTAGCAGGCTACATCGGGAAGTTCAACGCCCTTGAGCGTTACTGTCCCGAGATGTATGTTACACAGGAGCAGAGGGCAGGGAAGTTCGTCCGAGGGCTCCGAAAGCAGTTGAGGACGAAGGTGCTGACACACATGCCGAGCACGTTGGCCGATGCAGTGAAGAGTGCCTCTGTTCTTGATCGTGACTACAGGGAGAACTACCAGGATGAGAGGAGGCCATCAGGTAGGTTCTCTGGGAGGCCAGGAGGTCAGACTGGAGGGAATCCGGGCAAGAGGCCCCGATACGAGGGAGCAGGAGTTGCAGTACCACGACCAGAGCCTTGTGGTACTTGTGGGAGGTTTCACTCCGGGCCGTGCTTCACCCCCGGAGCATGTCATGGGTGTGGCCAGCTGGGTCACTTTATCAGGAGCTGTCCGAGCCGAGGAGCTGGGCCGAGCAGACCACCGGGTTTACCCGCACCAGGCAGAGGAGGAGGCGGAGGTAGACCACCTTTCAGACCCCAGCAGGGGCAGCGCACTGGCAGAGTTTTCACCATCCAGGCAGAGGAGGCTCGGGATGGAGGCGCTGTCGTGGAAGGTACACTTCTTGTCGCAGGTTCAGTAGCTAGGGTGTTATTTGATTGTGGCGCGACACACTCGTTCATCTCAGAGCGATTTGCGGGAGTGTTGGGCTGTACCCTTGCGATGTTGACTGCCACTTTGGAGGTCAGCACACCCCTGGGTCTGGTGGGCACTGTGGGGAGATTTATCCCAGGCGCCACGGTTGTTTCGGGAGATCAGGAGTTTCCGGCAGACCTGGTCTTGCTACCGATGGAGGACTTTGATGTCATACTTGGGATGGATTGGCTGTCCCAATATGATGTTCGAGTCTTGTGCCGTGAGAAGAAGATTTTGATCCCGAGGAAGGGTTTGCCTGATATTCTGATTAGAGGGATCAGAAGCAGAGGGGGTCGCATTATTGTATCTGCTGTGAGAGCTCAGAGACTGTTACAGCAGGGATGTGCAGCTTTTCTGACGACGCTTGTGGTTGCGGAGGCAGAGTCCCAGAGGCTAGAGGACATTGAGGTGGTGCAGGAGTTCGCGGATGTTTTTCCAGCGGAGATTCCAGGGTTACCACCACACCGGGAGTTGGAGTTCGGCATTGAGTTGGTAGCTGGCACTACACCACAGTCGAAGGCTCCATACCGGATGGCACCTGCTGAGTTGACAGAGTTGAAGAAGCAGTTGCAGGAGTTGATGGACTATGGATTTATCAGACCGAGCGTCTCGCCTTGGGGTGCACCAGTTTTGTTTGTGAAGAAGAAGGACGGATCCTTGAGGATGTGCATAGACTACAGGATGCTGAACCAGGTGACGGTGAAGAATAGGTATCCCTTACCTAGGATCGAGGACCTCTTTGACCAGCTGCAGTCAGCGAAGGTTTTCTCGAAGATTGACCTGCGCTCAGGATATCACCAGTTGAGGATCCGAGATGAGGACATCCAGAAGACAGCCTTCAGGACGAGATATGGACACTATGAGTTCTTGGTGATGCCATTTGGATTGACGAATGCTCCGGCAGCGTTCATGGATCTGATGCACAGGACGTTCAGGCAGTATATTGATATATTTGTAATTGTCTTCGTGGATGACATCTTGATCTATTCACCAGATGTGGAGCAGCACAGAGAGCATCTGAGGATTGTACTCAGCATCTTGAGGGCTCAGCAGTTATATGCTAAGTTCTCAAAGTGCGAGTTTTGGTTGGACAGAGTGGCATTCCTCGGACACATTGTATCGGCAGAGGGGATATCAGTGGATCCGGCGAAGGTAGAGGCGGTGACACAGTGGAGGACCCCTACGAGCGTGACGGAGATTAGGAGCTTTGTTGGATTGGCGGGTTATTACCGTCGCTTCATCAAAGACTTCTCGAGATTGGCAGCACCACTGACAGCTCTGACGCAGAAGGGAGTCACTTTTGTTTGGTCGCAGAAGTGCGAGGACAGCTTTCAGGAGCTGAAGAGACTGTTGACCACAGCACCAGTTTTATCATTGCCGAGTGGCACGGGTGGATTCGTGATTTATAGCGACGCTTCAGGGATTGGCTTAGGATGTGTACTTATGCAGCACGGGAGGGTGATCGCGTACGCATCCAGACAGCTGAAGGTCCATGAGAGGAATTACCCGACACATGATTTGGAGTTAGCAGCAGTGGTTCATGCACTGAAGACCTGGAGACACTATCTTTATGGCGAGCGGTTCGAGGTGTTTACAGATCATCAGAGTCTGAAGTACCTGTTCTCGCAGAAGGAGCTGAACATGAGGCAGCGCAGATGGCTTGAGTTCATTAAGGACTATGACTTCACTATCTCTTACCATCCGGGGAAGGCGAACACGGTTGCAGACGCTTTGAGCCGGAAGGTGGAGGTATCAGTAGCAGGCCTATGTATTCAGGAGTGGAGACTGCTAGAGTCCTTGGCAGAGTGGAGGCCATTTGCTGATAGCTCTGAGGGCGCTGTGATTGCAGGATTGAGAGTAGAGCCTCAGACAGTATCAGCAGTGATTCATGCTCAGACTACAGATGAGGAGTTGAGCAGTTTGTTACAGTTAGCTGCCAGAGATGGGTCAGACTTCAGAGTTGGAGTGGATGGAGGTCTGAGATTCAGAGACCGTATCTGGGTGCCGAAGACAGAGGACCTGAGACATGATATCATGGAGGAGGCACACAGATCGAGATATTCCATTCATCCAGGGAGCACCAAGATGTACAAAGCCCTGCAGCGGAACTTCTGGTGGCGAGGTATGAAGAAGGACGTTGCAGACTTCGGGTCGAGGTGTTTGGTCTGTCAGCAGGTGAAGATCGAGCACCAGAGACCAGCAGGGCAGATGCAGAGGATTGAGTTGCCCGAGTGGAAGTGGGAGCACGTGACGATGGATTTTGTTACGGGGCTACCGAAGACACGGAGATTCCACGACGCGATTTGGGTTATAGTCGATCGACTGACCAAGTCGGCGCATTTCTTAGCTATTAAGACCACTCTTGCTCTGGAGGGTCTAGCTAAGTTATATATTGAGGAGATTGTCAGACTTCATGGCGTACCAGTCAGTATTATTTCAGACAGAGATCCCAGATTCACTTCGAGATTTTGGGAGAGTCTACACGGAGCACTGGGGACACGTCTGAAGTTTAGCACAGCTTTCCACCCACAGACAGATGGCCAGTCAGAGCGGACGATACAGACATTGGAGGACATGCTGAGAGCGTGTACACTTGACTGGGCAGGACATTGGGATGAGCATTTGCCGTTGATCGAGTTCGCCTACAACAACAGCTACCACTCGAGTATTGGGATGGCACCCTATGAGGCATTATACGGAAGACCGTGTAGATCGCCGGTATGCTGGAGTGATGTGGGCGAGAGACAGCTAGTTGGACCTGACATTATCCAGTTGTATTCAGAGAAGGTCGACGTGATTCGGAGACGACTAGCTACGGCGCAGAGTAGGCAGAAGAGTTATGCTGATACGCGGAGGCGTGAGCTGACTTTTGATGTAGGAGATCATGTCTTCCTGAAGATCTCGCCTTCCAGAGGGGTGATGAGATTCGGGAAGAAGGGGAAGCTGAGTCCGAGGTATGTCGGACCTTTTGAGATATTGGATCGGGTCGGTGAGGTGGCATATAGGATTGCACTACCACCACAGTTCGCAGGACTTCACAACGTCTTCCATGTTTCTATGTTGAGGAAGTACGTGGCCGATCCAGCTCATGTGATAGAGATATCAGTACCGGAGATCCAGCAGGATTTGTCATTAGATGAGAGACCAGTTGAGATCGTGGATCAGATGGTACATCAGCTCAGGAGGAGAGCGATTCCTATGGTGAAGGTCAGGTGGCAGCATCACAGTGTTAGAGAGGCTACCTGGGAGATCGAGGAGGATGTCAGGAAGCAGTATCCAGAGTTATTCCGGTAAGTCAGTTATTTCGAATTTCGCGGGCGAAATTCTTTTAAGGAGGGTAGATTGTAATAACCTAAACTAAACATCTTAATTAACTAAACCTAAACCTAATTAACCCTAATTAATCCTGCATGGAGAGGTGGAGGTGTTGGACATGTGGAGGTTGAGGTGGATGGCTTTGGTTGGTTGAGTTTTAGGTTAAGTGTGATTGGATGAGGTGTAGGTGGATTTGGCTATTTAAGGTGATGTTGTTAAGAGATAAGGGTTTGGTCGTTTCTTTCATCATTGCTTGTTATCAGAGAGTGAGAGGAGGTGAACGTCGGAGAAGAAGAAGGAGGTGAAGTAGAAGAAGAGGAGAAGAAGGAGAAGAAGGAAGAAGAAGAGGAGTGAAGTGACTCAAGCTTGGGAGGCTTCTTCAACCGTCAAAAAGGTATGCCAAATCTTCATTATAACTCACATAAGCCTTGTGAGTGTTGGGGATCGACGTTGGTGTCGAATTCCCCGTCGGAATTCAACCAATTCAGAGGTTGAAGACGACGATCGGTCGACCGGTGCCTGTGGGCAGTCGACCGATCCTATTATTATATTGATGTTTACCCGCGAACGGTCGAACGATGTCGTTAGACGGTCGACCGTTATGCCAAATTCATGCGGGAAAAAGGGGATATGCTGTTATCGGTCGAACGGGACCACTTAGCCGGTCGACCGAATAACGATGAGAATGGGTCGGTTGGGGATTTTGACTTATTAAACGGTCGAACGTCCTTAACCTTGTTCGACCGATCCATTCGATGCTAAGTCGGTTGGGAGCTTTGACCATCAAAACGGTCGACCGCTCTTTAACTCTCGGTCGACCGACTGAGCATTTAATTAAGCGGTAGAGTGCTTGTGTTGTTTCGGTCGAACTGTATTTCAGTTCCGGTCGACCGAACGAGACTTGGGCAAAATATTGAAATCCCTGTTATCGGTCGAACGTCCCCTTGGTTCGACCGGTCGGATATATATATTATATAAAATGGTATAGCGTAGACCTTCCAAACGGTCGACCGCTAGATGACTTTTGTTCGACCGATTGGTCGGTAATTCGGTTGGCGTGGTTCGACCGGTAGATTTGTTTGTACAGTACTGTGTACTGTGTGGGGGACCGGTCGACCGGTGTGCTTGTAGCGGTCGACCGATCTACCGCAGGTTGGTGGATTTATCCACACGCGATCCGTCGATGTCAGGTCGACTACCGGCTCCGAGGCGACGGTTGATTACCGGCTTTGAGAGCTACGGATTTCACCTTCGACGAAGGCGTATTATTGTTGTACCTTTTTCCTCTCTTACCGAGCGGGGTGTGAGGGATGTGTACCGTAAACCTTGGGCAGTTTGCGAGGGTTTAGCGGTAGGCCGAGGATGTTCCGGCAGGGTGCGCGCTAGGCGACTCTTGGGGGAGCAGTGGCTGTCGTCTGACCCGAGTTGTGTATTCGGCGGGCTGACTCGCTCCTTGGGTGCGGCGTGTACCAGGGGGTTCCTTCCTGCACTTTTTGGGGAGCAGTGGTGTCGACTGACCCTTGTGAGGCAGCGGTGGACTGACTTGACCCTAGTGGCAGGAGTGGTTCAGTGCCGCGGAGGCGGTGAGGGCATTATTGTGGGCCCGAGGCGGATGATCATGTGCATAGCATTGCATTGTCTTTAATTCCTTTTTATATTTTAGGAGGTTTGGTATACGGGGTTCCTGCAGGGAACTCAGGCATGTTTGTTGTTTGCATTTCAGGTAGCGAGCAGGGTTAGAGTTTGAGGTGGTGACCGAGGACGGTGCCCCCGAGATCGGATCCTGTAGTTGTCTTCTTTTTTTGAGGTGATTACATGTTGTATAGTTTTTGTTGTAATCTCAGTCAGTCGGTATAGTATGTATAGTTGACTTCCACGTGGGTCTGTACCTGATATAGTTTATATATATATATATGTTGGTTTATTCCCGTGACGTGCCCAGTGTTGACCGTTGACGGTCTTTGTTATTGTTTAAATTTTCCGCTGTTTTCGGGTACGTTACAGTTGGGATAATGGACTTCTTGTAACCAAGATATTTTCTTTACAATCAGGTCCCTATGGGTTTGTAACCATGTTCTTGGAATTATAAAAAGGTCCAAAAAACTTCCAGATCAGTGCTTTCTACTTGCATTTGGATACTTTTTTCTTCATTTCCCTTCTTTATTACCTAAACCCTGAAATGCATCAAGAAGAACCCGAGAAGCACAAATATGTGGTAAAATAAACGATATATAGTATGAATGCACTGTATGATATGATACAAATCAGACAAGTTGGCCTTTAAAGCTAAGAGAAAAAGATTAGATTGATTGTCATCTAGGTCATGCATCATTTGTAGACCTTGCACACATTCTTCTTTTCGTTACATTTCTGTTGTCGATTGCTGACGAGAGTTACATGCAGCTTTCTCCTTTACATGCGTTGTTAAAGCATGCATTAGTTAGTCAGGTGCATCGGGACAAGTGTGAGGTGAGCATTTGTTTGGATATGCATGCATACTAACTCTATGTTCCATCTAGAAGTCACACACTGAATCTCACCATATTTGGACCTCAATAGGTCAGCCAAACCATAGCCACAAAACCACCAAAATTAACTTCAGCCAACTTGTGCAAACCAATCGACCGAAACATTTCTGTTTGACTGTTTGTCAGCAGCAACCCTTTGGTAGAATGGTCGACCGTTTTGACGATTTTGTGTGATTGTTCCTTGGTTTTCATATTTCCTTTTCAAGCCATTTTCTTGTCGTTATTCTGCAATGTCTAATTTGAATATTGCTACTTTACCCAATTTGGACTCCAATCATTAGCTCAAAACTGGACAATAACTGGTCGACTATGTCCTTAATATCTTGTATTACATTGTGTTGGTTTGACTATTCTACATATTCGTCGGATTGTTAACTTGCAACATAACAGACCAGTCGAATCATATTAACAAAACAGTTGACTGATTGGCATCCGACTGGCATATCACTTTTGCTTCTTTTGTCGGTAGCTTCTTTATCCCTTTTGACGTTACCCCCAATCGCTATGTCGATCTTAGAGCCTATAAATAGGTGTTCCAACCATAGTTTAACACATCTCTTATACCTTCTATGGATCCATTCCTTGAGACAAAACCTTCACCATCCTCAAACATCAACTACACACTCAAGGTTAATTTCACTACATGTGTTCCCAAATCATATTCTACTCAAGTGTGCTCAAGTCTAAAGTGTAGATTACTGATTCCCACTCCTACTTTGATGCATCACAATACATATACAAGCTTTGGGAGGAAGCTCCCCACTCGGATTGTGAGAGGAAGAATCAAGTTTGGCGAGGTTGTTGGTGAGCTTCTTTGTTAAAGGGCATATCTCGACCCGGAAGGGAGATTAGATTAGTGAAGACCTGAGCAGAGATCATTGTGACCAAGCACGACTTGCAACTCAGAACCCTCACCCCCAACCACTTGAAATAAGGAACTCGACTATAAATCTTCACCCTGCTTCTTCACAATCCTCTGGATGATGGTTGGCTCAACTCTCAAGCTAGCCAACTCTACCCAGCCGGTCTCCTCCATAAACAGATGCCAGTCAGCTAGGTCCTCCAACAGTCTCCACTTTTGGATCCTCAGGTGAGCAATTGAGCCTTCCCACTGCCTGCTGAGAGCATCAACGACTGAATTCGCCTTCCCCGGATGGTATGAGATGGTGAGTCATAGTCCTTAATGAACTCCAACCACCGATGTTGCCTCATATTAAGCTCAGACCTTGATGATCGATAATGACCTCAAACTGCTACCCATACAAGTAATGCCTCCAGATCTTCAAAGCAAAAAACACAGCTGCGAGCTCCAAGTCATGCGTAGTATAATTCTTCTCATGCACCTTCAGCTGCCTCGAAGTGTAGGCCACCACCTTCTCATGCTGCATGAGCACACAACCGAAGCCAGTCCCTGACACGTTGTTGTACATCACAAAGCCTCACGATCCACTTAGAAGTGTCAACACTGGTGTTGAAGTCAACCTCCTCTTCAACTCTTCGAAACTCTCCTCGCACTTCCATGACCATAGAAACTTCACTTCCTTCCTAGTCAATGTCGGCAATGGTACCGCGATTTTCGAGAAATTCTGGACGAATTGTCGGTAATAACCAGCAAGTCCAACAAAACTCCTAATCTCCGACACATTGGTTGGTGATGCATTGCATACATTGCATCATATGTCTTTCATTTAGATTACTTTTACATCAATAAATGCTACTAAGTTATGTGTTTAGTCTTATTTACAGAATACAGGGACCTGAATGCAATTTACCCACATCCCGAGCATAAACGCGTGCAAAAGACTCATTTCTATCATAAAGACCAAGTTCAAGATTATCGGGTTACGAATGGAAATGTATCCAAGCATAAAAGCATTCAAGTCCTAATTGCAAAAAGAACAACGACTTAAGCACAAAAGTAGCCGGGGACTTAATTGCAAAAAGACAAGGACCTAATTGCAAATCACGAGTAGCTTTTATTACCTTGGAGAAAATCTAAAGAAAAATCAATGTGGATCTTCAAATATATAAAAGAATTAATCCGGAGCTCAAAAGAATGGAAAGAATCAATCCAGACGCCTAAAGGAGGATCAAATCATACCATAAACATTCAACCAAAATCTGGACCAAATCAGAGCATGATGTGCGGCGATTCCGCCGCATATCACACATACCATGCGGCGATTCCGCCGCCCCCTAGTTGATCCGTGTGCTCCAATTTTGTCCAGTCGTGTCTGGACACGTGTACTCTCCAATTCTATACTTAGGTCTCTTGTAACAACTATAAATAGACCCGAGAACGATGTTAGAAGGGTCCTTAGTCTTTGGTGGTAGTTTTTATTTTTAATCTTAGTTTTGTATCCTTCCTTTTCATTAATAAAATTCTGTCTTTTATTTCTTACTTTTAGTTTTCTTTTGTAATGTCTCAATGACCCCTTCTTCCTCCCTCTATGAGTTTCTAACTCCTTCCAAAGGGTGGAGGTGACGGATTTAGGGTGAAGAGAAGACGAATAAATGTTATTATTTTAAGTTCGTGTTAGTATATTTTGATTACTTGAGTTTATGTTAAATCATTTATCATGTAATGCTTTATAACTAATATGATTTATTATAAGTTTCTGAATTCTCTAATCTAAACCTTAAATCTAAACCTCCACCCGACATAATTCACCTCTTTATTCTTGTTTTAGTTTTAATTGTTCTTGTTTCTTGCTTTAGATAATTAAAATCCAAAAATCTCAAAACCCAATTATTTCTTCTCTCCTTCTTCCCCTTAATCGGAAATCACACTAATAACAGAATCTCTCCCTCCTTGTATTCGACCCGTATTTGCCACGTCTTCATTGACACCGTGCACTTGCGGTATAAATTTAATTCTCATCAAGTTTTGGCGCCGTTGCCGGGGAGGCGACGCAGATTTTGTTTTTTGTTGATTTCGATTTTATTATGTTTATCTTGTGCGCGATCTAACTATTTGGATTTGTGTTTCAGGAGACAACAGAGCGCGCGGCGAAATCTGAGCGCAGTCTGAGCAACAAGGGCGGCGGAATCTCCGCACATCAAGAGTAACCTGCGGCGGAATCACCGCACAAGTGAAGCATCTGGGCTTCAAATTTTTCTGGGGTTAGCACCATCTCTGGGTGGACGCGTGGAGCTACTGAAATTTCGAGAGCAGGCGGCGAACCCGACTGAGCATTGCGTAGGTAACCTTTGTTGCCTTTTTCCTCGTAATTTGTAGTTTCAGAAAATTTCCTTTTCATAGAACTACATGTGTTAGGGCAAAAATTCCATAATTGGCAATAATTCAACTCTGACCTAAAATTGGAAAAATTAGAAAGGCCTTAGTGCATGCATCATCTAGTGTTTTGTATGCATTATTCTTGCTAAATTCTTGCAAATTAATTCTTGTTGAAGAGTGCTGGAGGCAAGGTACGTATCGCGGTTTTTGTTTATTGAATGCAATTAAGCATATAATTTAGTTTGCATACAACCCTGCAATTGCCCCCAATTAAAGACCATTGTTTGACTATCTTTGCTAGATTTAAGTTAAACTATCTTAAGGGCAACTCCGTAGGCAAAGATACGGTGGGGATTTCATCACCCTTCCGTGGCCCACAAATCACAATCCTAAAGTGTCACCTAAGCCTTAAACTAAAAATCAATTAGACATTGGCCCCTAAGGACTCGGACTCATTTAAGGAGAAGAATTAGTTTGACTTGCTATGACCTGAAGCCGATTGAATTTAATTTGGTGTCTAGAAAGTGTTTTTGTGTTGACGTAAGTCTTCCAAGCGAAGTGGTTGTCTAATTGGCACCGACTCTGTCGGAAGCGCCCCCACTAGCTATACACGGCCTGACCAAGTTGGTTTGATTAGTGAGGGAGGTGAATCAAGCAAATCAATTCGACTCAACCAGTTAGGAGTCGTCTAGATCTAAGCGACACTAGGTCTAGGATTGTTTGAACCGTGCTTTCTTAGGAATTTTCTGACCAACCCTCTTTCTATCTTTAGAGTTAGGTTTCCCTTCTCATCTGAGTCTTCTTTCTCTTCTCACCTAAATTCTCTAGATTAGGATTCCTTTCTCATCTTTCCCCATTCTATTGTTTGTTTCCCTTTTGATAAAAAAATAAAAAAAAACGAAAAAAAAATAAAATATATTTGTAATTAATTCTTGAAATTAAATTTGGAATTTAAATTTCAAATTTGAATTCAAAAATTGATTCAACCCGGTGCACTCAGATTTGGATTCGGGACTTGAGTAATCGACTCTCACGAGTTCATCTAGATTCCAGTCTGGAACTTAGCCCCAATCCACCTGTTGCACCACCTCACCCAGATCCAATGGGTGAGAACGTAGTGGACCCACCTGTTGTGCAACCCATAACTCTGAGGGATCGATGCTATCCAACGATGGCTGCTCAGCCATCGTGCATCGTTATGCCCACCATACCGGGTCGCGACTTCGAACTTAAGGCACAATACATGAGTATGTTGCCTAAGTTCACCTCTAGGGATGACCCATACCTCTTCCTTAGAGAATTTGAGGAAATCTGCTCTCTTATGCAATACCAGCATATTCCTGAGGAGGCAGTGCGTCTGAAATTCGTGCCTCTAGCACTGAAGGATGACGCTAAGAAATGGCTATATAGTCTAGCCGAAAGATCTATTAGGAGTTGGGCTGAGTTTGTTCAAGTATTCCTGAAAAAATATTTTCCCAACCATAAGACTATGAGGATTGTGCGGAACGGGACCAACTTAATGCCATGTATAACCATGCTAGAAATGACCCATACGCATCAACCTATAACTCGAGTTGGCGTAATAATTCCAATTTCTCATCTAGCCATAAGGTCAACCTCCTAGACAACAACCAAACCCGTATAACCAAAATAATACATCATCTGGGTTTAGTAACAATAACGATCATGAGGTTAGGCTGACAAGCTTGGAAAATTTGATGAAAACCTTTATACAAACAACCAACCAGACCTTCCAAAGGCTTGAGACACAAGTCGGCCAACTAGCACAAATAGTAGGTGAAAGAGAAAAGGGTCGGTTTCCAAGTCAACCTGAGGTGAACCCTAGATCTAATAATTCATATCAATCCTATCAAGCACCTTCAGGAAATAACAACCCTAGACCGGTTCAAATGGTTAATGAGGAAGGACCGTTCCAACAAATAAATGTTGTAGTATCATTACGGTCCGGAAGACAAGTTGATAACAATGTGGTAAATCCTAGAACGTCTAATCAATCTAGCTATCAAACTACCACATATGATCTAACCATTGAACCCGACGTCCAATCTGAAACGCCCAACCCACCTACTCAACCTGAACCCATAGCTCAACCTGAACCTGAGCGAGTCTATGATCCTAAAGCCCCATTTCCCAATAGACTAAAAAAGAACTCAAGTGCACAAATAGAGAAAATCTTTGAAGTATTTAAGCACGTTAAGGTGAACATTCCACTCTTAGACATGATTCAACAAATACCTGCTTATGCTAAATTCTTAAAAGATTTGTGCACTAAAAAGAGAAAAACGAACGTACCAAAGAAGGCATTTTTAACTGCAAACATAAGTTCTATTTTGTCCAACACATCTCCTATAAAATATAAGGATCCTGGGTGTCCCACATTTTCTTGTGCAATAGGAGATACTTATATCAACAAAGCCCTTCTAGACCTTGGTGCTAGTGTTAACCTACTCCCATACTCTGTCTATGAGCAAATGAACCTTGGTCCACTAAAACCCTCTAAGACAACCCTTCAATTTGCTGATTGTTCTATTAAGAAACCAAGAGGTATAGTAGAGGATGTTTTGATCAAGGTTGGTGACTTCATTTACCCAGTGGATTTTGTCGTACTAGATACCGCACCTGTTGTAAATCCTAACCGACAAATCCCTGTAATTCCAGGCAGACCCTTTTTAGCCACTTCGGAAGCATTGATAAACTGTCGAAATGGGCTCATGCAATTATCTTTTGGGAACTTAAAAGCTGAATTTAATATCTTTCATATTGATAGTGAGCCAGAAATAACATGCAATCAAAGTGATGTTGTGATGAAATCACGTATCTATAATATTTCTGAATCATCACAAAATCAAAAAGGAAGTAAGAAAAAGGGGAGGAATTCATCTACACACCCACCGTCACTCGAGCAAATAAGAGAACCAATTTATGTGAGGGGTGTGGAACCTGTAACTCAGGACGCTCATTGCAACATGGGGAACAATTCAACTGGATACATGCACCAATATGGTGTCATTCAATCCAGTTCTGACTATGGTTGACATTGAGCAAATTTCATCCGTCCACCGCAGTTCACCAAGGTAATAAGTGCATTTGCTTTATATTTGCATACATTGAGGACAATGCGTGATTTAGGTGTGGGGGGGTGTTTATGTATATATTTATCTATAGATCTGTCTTTTATTTCTAAAAAAAAATCATCAATGTTTCATGACATAGCTTAAGATTGAACTGCTAAAACCCGTGTACAAATTCCATTGAGTTTTTGTTCCTTATTATATAGTTCTGCTTGTAGAAATTGTGACATAAATCTAAGTTCCAAAGAAATAACCCATTGCCCTTTAAGACATGTATGCACTTAAATTGGATGAATCAAATCTTTGAAGTGGTTGATAAAAAGCAGAGGTTGAGGAAAATATACCAGGAAGTGTGGACTTCTAATAGCAATTAAGCCTTGAGGAAAATAAAAATAAAAATAAAGGAATAAAGTGAAGAAAACACATTTTGCAAAATGATTACAAAAGCCCAAGCCTTTGAGTCACTGGTCCGTAGGGGTATCTTGAAACCCGGTAACTTGAGTCTACCAGCTCGGGATTATCGACCAAACTCGCTACACGAATGCAAAAGGGTAAAAGTGTCAAAAAGCAAATGTGTTGAATCACGGAAGAAAAGAAAAGACAAAAAAGAATAATACTCAAGACCCAAAGCTAAAAGAATGATACATGCCATGGTTGATCCGAATGATACTTCACCACCAGAGGAGGCGTGCAAAATAATTCAAGTGATAAACATGTGTAGAAGGGTTAGTGGTGTGAATGTTGGAGGAACAAAGACCAAGTCATATTTTTAATGAGTTAGATTTATATAATGAGCATGCAAAAATTCTTAGTGAGATGTATAAGGTTGAGGTAGGGATATTGAGAACTATTAATGAAACGTTGATTTAGGATTTTGTGGGTATATCCGCTGAAAACCCTCAGGAGACAACACTCCTCCTCCTAGAAAACTTGGAGGTTTAAAGGCTTGTTGCACATGCTAAGTGCAACCGTGATTCCTACGAAAGTGAGTTAGGATTTCCCTGTTTTCATTTTTCTTATATTCTATTTTGCTAGGGACTAGCAAAATCTAGGTGTGGGGGTATTTGATGCATTGCATACATTGCATCATATGTCTTTCATTTAGGTTACTTTTACATCAATAAATGCTACTAAGGTATGTGTTTAGTCTTATTTACAGAATACAGGGACCTGAATGCAATTTACCCACATCCCGAGCATAAACGCGTGCAAAAGACTCATTTCTATCATAAAGACCAAGTTCAAGATTATCGGGTTACGAATGGAAATGTATCCAAGCATAAAAGCATTCAAGTCCTAATTGCAAAAAGAACAACGACTTAAGCACAAAAGTAGTCGGGGACTTAATTGCAAAACGACAAGGACCTAATTGCAAATCACGAGTAGCTTTTATTATCTTGGAGAAAATCTAAAGAAAAATCAATGTGGATCTTCAAATATATAAAAGAATTAATCCGGAGCTCAAAAGAATGGAAAGAATCAATCCAGACGCGTAAAGGAGGATCAAATCATACCATAAACATTCAACCAAAATCTGGACCAAATCAGAGCATGATGTGCGGCGATTCCGCCGCATATCACACATACCATGCGGCGATTCCGCCGCCCCCTAGTTGATCCGTGTGCTCCAATTTTGTCCAGTCGTGTCTGGACACGTGTACTCTCCAATTCTATACTTAGGTCTCTTGTAACAACTATAAATAGACCCGAGAACGATGTTAGAAGGGTCCTTAGTCTTTGGTGGTAGTTTTTATTTTTAATCTTAGTTTTGTATCCTTCCTTTTCATTAATAAAATTCTGTCTTTTATTTCTTACTTTTAGTTTTCTTTTGTAATGTCTCAATGACCCCTTCTTCCTCCCTCTATGAGTTTCTAACTCCTTCCAAAGGGTGGAGGTGACGGATTTAGGGTGAAGAGAAGACGAATAAATGTTATTATTTTAAGTTCGTGTTAGTATATTTTGATTACTTGAGTTTATGTTAAATCATTTATCATGTAATGCTTTATAACTAATATGATTTATTATAAGTTTCTGAATTCTCTAATCTAAACCTTAAATCTAAACCTCCACCCGACATAATTCACCTCTTTATTCTTGTTTTAGTTTTAATTGTTCTTGTTTCTTGCTTTAGATAATTAAAATCCAAAAATCTCAAAACCCAATTATTTCTTCTCTCCTTCTTCCCCTTAATCGGAAATCACACTAATAACAGAATCTCTCCCTCCTTGTATTCGACCCGTATTTGCCACGTCTTCATTGACACCGTGCACTTGCGGTATAAATTTAATTCTCATCAAGTTTTTGGCGCCGTTGCCGGGGAGGCGACGCAGATTTTGTTTTTTGTTGATTTCGATTTTATTATGTTTATCTTGTGCGCGATCTAACTATTTGGATTTGTGTTTCAGGAGACAACAGAGCGCGCGGCGAAATCTGAGCGCAGTCTGAGCAACAAGGGCGGCGGAACATCAACTCCATGACATGTATAAACATCAACTCCACTCCCAAAGCGGGATGGAACTACCCACTACTCCTTAAACTACAAACTACATTAAGAAAATGAAACATTCTAATTACTTCTACTAAGGTATAACAATATTAAGCTAGGCAAGCAAGAATTAAAAGAGAAGACAACATTAAACAAACTAAAAAATTATTTTATTTACATGACTCACATTACAAGTAGCATTCTTCTTCACTTGAGTTTTGCTCCAAGGCTTTACTTCAAGTAGAGAGAATGTCATTAAGAAATGGGTGAATACAAAGGAGAAGGAGGAGTTCTTTTTATAGTCATAGAAAAAGGCAATCGGGGACAATCCCCCGATGTGGGACTGATGCACTACTAAAAATAGACATAAACACTTTAATACATGACCCACCTAAATCTTATCGAATCTGAAGAAGAACCGACCACCAATCAACAGTCCTAATTGGCGGTCTATACACTACTACAGAAAAGGGAATATTCGTCGGATATAAGGGCATATACACGTCGGATATAAGCACACCCCCATCCGACGTATATGTGTGCGTCGTCTATACATAGACGTCGGCCATCGTATAGCCGACGTCTATACCTAACTAATAGACGTCGGCTGTAATTAGACGCCGACGTGTATTCTTTAATGTATAGACGTCGGTTAATAAACATACGACGCCTATACTTTAGGGATAGACGTCGGGTAAATAACATACGACGCCTATACTTTAGGGATAGACGTCGGATTACTTGTAAAGCCGACGTCTATTCCTTTCTTCAGAGGAATAGACGTCGGCTTATATACAGCCGACGTCTATTCCCAAACCTGGACAAAAAAAATAAATAGGATCCGACGAAATTGTTTTTAGTCATCGTCGTCGTGTACATACAACTGCACCAAATTCGTTCACCTATAAATTTCATCCACATACATCCATATACATCCCACATACAATTGACATTCACAAGCATACATCCACATACATCCACAAGCATCCATACAATTGACTCACAAGCATACATCCACATACATCCACAAGCATACATGCACAAACACAAACACAAAAATACAACCACACAATTGACATTCAACACACTTGCAATTAATTCATTCTAAAATTAAGGCGATTATATTAAGGCATAAAGTGTAGGTTTGTAATACAAGTGCACTTGTTAACTAAATTACAAAAAATACAATTGGCAGTAGAACCTCTTAGTTCGTCAGCATGTTTCTGATGAAATAGCGAGCCCATCGGTCGCGAGTTTCATCGAGCTCTTGTTGCGAGAATGGATCACTACTTTTTGGGAAAACCTATCAAAAAATTACAAGTGTGTTGAATATTAATAACTAAATATTGAAACTACAATTGAATATACAATTGAATAACAATCTACATTACCTCGGTTAGACATACGTCTTGAGTTGCCACATCGAGGATTTCCTCCATGTATCTCATCACGTAGTAACCGCATTCCGTATTTCCAACCTGCTTCCGGTACTACAAACATAGGAATTCGCTAAATATTTGTTCCTAACTTAATTAACAAAAATGGGATAGAACGTACTCTCATTCCATGCCATGTTATTCCTGATTTTGTGGTTGTTCTCCTACCACCTAAAGCTCTGTAAACCTTAATTGCCCTGAGTAGCACAAGTTAAAATATCAATCAATAATACTAATAAAAATCCACGAATTACTTTATTCACGACTAAACGAACTTACATATTTAGAAGTTTCTTTATTGAGTCCCTTGGTTTATTCGATCCCAACGGATCAAACCAATATGCCGAATTAGTCGTTGGGCATATCCACCGTCTGTAATTTGGGTCGAAACCTTTCTCAAACAAATGATCTTTCATTTTCCGAAAAGTCAACACTGACATATTATGACACTTATTGCACGGACAATATGCCATGTCGCTGTCTTTCATTTTCTTAGAATGTTTTTTGGCAACCTCTAAGAACATATTCACTCCGTTCTCATATTCATCACTCAATCTGTTTGAAACTATCCACTCTCGATCCATTTCAATCTAAACAGAGGCAAAAATGATAGTTATTATTGCAGAACATAAATAAAATTTCAATTTAAAAGAATGTGTACGTAGATGAGAAGATTCGGAGACATTAAGATGAGAAAAGAATGACTCAGAGGAGAAGAGATGAAGTCCTTAATCTAGCGTGGAATAAGGAAGGTTAGAAATCTAACTAAACAATCAAGGCCAAAACAAACCTAAAGTCCACTATAGGTCCTTAGTAATAGACGACGCCTAACTTCGAGGTCCCACCGAGGACCACTAGTCTGTAGGAAATCAAGAACCCGGAGGTCCCTAATATCTCAGGGAGACTAGATGGGCAACGACGTTCAGGCCGAAAGGGTCTTAAACATCGAGGACCACTAATCTATAGGAAATCAAGAACCCGGAGGTTCCTAAAATCTCAGGGAGACTAGATGGGCAACGACATTCAGGCCATAACGGTCTTAAACGGTTTCCTCTCCTTAATGCGTCCGAAAATCCTAGGGGCCAACGTCTAATTGATTTTATTAAGGCTCTTTTATTAAGTGGTTTTTGGGCCAAGGAAAGGGTGATGAAATCCCCCACCTCATCTCCTATAGGTGACTGCCCCCTAAGTGTTTTTCATACCTTAATCTAACAAACAACACACCAAACAAACACTCACCTCACTCTTGTTACAATGCAAGTCCTACTAACTAATGCGTGCTTTCTAATGAATGATGAGTGAAAGATAGTACGTACCTTACGCCAGCAATCTACGACAGAAAGCGTAAATAATAGAAAATACAATGCATGCAAATCCTATATGATGAATGACTTAACAAATATTGTCTAATCTTTTGCTTTGGGTTATTAAAGGCCAAGTTGTTTAAGGGGGGCAATGAGTTATTATAAACTAAACATTTAACTAAACAAAGTAAGTTTTTTTCAGCATAAATAAACATAAATAAACATTTAACTAGACAAAACATAAATAAACACAAATAAATGTATGAACTCACTATACTAAAGATTTATTCTAATTTGGACACTTTTTATGCATACCCATAGAAAACTACACATATGTAATTCCAGAATTATCGTCTAATGGGATATTATTATTTCTAAACATTTTTGTTTAGGTATGCTTTTGTAATAAACATAATGACATGCAAACACACTTTCTTCCACTTTTTTTAGATGAAGGAACCGGTACTGTTCTAAATTCTAATAGTTCTCATTTACCATACTTTTAAACGACATTTTTCAATCTAAAAGTGAGAGACAAAATCAATTTGTGCGTCTATGAATCAATTGTGAGGCATGTTTGTGTTCATTCACATAAGACCAGAAAGTTCAAAGTAAGTTCGAAGTTTATTTTTGCAAATGTAAGCTTCCTGCGTGAGACATAATGAAATATAATACAAGTTGTTGAACCGATATGAACTATGTCAAGTAATATGGTAATGTTATCGTATTATGATATCACATTTTGGAACATCATAAAAATAGTGAATTTCATTCAAGATTTGTCTAGTAAATTAAACGTAACATGAGTTGTTGAAACAAACGTGAATATTTTATCATTTCCATCAAATATTTTCACACTAACTTACATGTGGAGAGAGACGGAGGAAGACGGAGGAAGAAGGAGAAGAGGGCCGGAGAAGTGGAGGAGCGCTTGGGAGCTCGCTGCGGTGCCGGAGACGGTGCGGATCGGTCGGAGGATGGTCGCGGAGGAGAGTTCGGTCGCGGGACGGCTAGGGTTTGGGTGGGTTTCGACTGAAAAGAATGAAAGAAAACGCGTCTGTCTGATTTCTTTAAGACCTATATACGTCGGATGTTCCATAACACCGACGTCTATACCTCGACGTCTATGTGGATAGACTATAGACGTCGGTCTTACATTATGTCCGACGTCTATAGTCCGACGTCTATACCCTATAGACGTCGGATTCACAAGGTACTAAAACACCGACGTCTAAAGGTCGACGTCTATACACTATAGACGTCGGCTAAACGTGTTATTCCAAAACCCGACGTCTATAGTGTCACATAGACGTCGGCTTCCATTTCAGCCGACGTCTATTCTGTCCTCTCCACAATAGACGTCGGCTGTTGTA
Source organism: Triglochin maritima (assembly GCA_963682175.1). NCBI lineage: Eukaryota > Viridiplantae > Streptophyta > Magnoliopsida > Alismatales > Juncaginaceae > Triglochin > Triglochin maritima. The sequence goes on from OY821785.1 coordinate 19,103,721, forward strand.
ACAGCCGACGTCTATTGGGCGACGAGTAAAGCCAATTCTGCACTAGTGATATACTTTGGATCGGGTCTGGATTTGCATTGTGGTTGTCTGGCTTGATTTCTTCATGTCTAATGCACCCGAGATGGTTGTTGGAGTTTAGGCCCGAATCGAATTGCCAAAATACTCATCATGATGGTGTGGAATTTCTTCATTTGCTCATTGGTCCTTTTCGTGTAACATCCGGGTCCCTCTCTCTTGCATCTCAGTCCATAAGTCTTGCAACGTTGTCCTTTCTCTTGATTTTAAGTCATTTTTGAGTCTTTTCTTCTCAAACCTATTTTTTCTTGAAACTTAAACATAAAACACATTACGTAGCATTGCTTAGGCTAAGAATAAAGGATATAATACACAAATATATGCATGATATGATGTCAGTCACGTGCCCACCCGAAATCCTGCTCTGACTCGCACCAGCTCCTTCTCTGCTGGTGCTGCACACTGTGCTGCAGCATTCCTTTGAGGTCACTCACGAAGAAAGTGCCCCCATCTGTCCACAACCCAGACTGGCTTCAGACCTCCTAAAGCAGTCCTTCGTGGTGTGCGCTCTGCCACAGTGCGCGCATGACCTACCTCTTGACTTCTGACCGTCCTTATTTTCTCAGCATGGCCGCTTCGACGATCCACCACCTCGGTTCCCCCTATCCTAACGACAGCGAAAAGCATCAAACGATTGCTTCGCATTAGGAAGACCCTTACGATAGCAAGCCTCCATCAAGGTAGCGCACTTCACAGCCTCCTCCAGGGTCTAAGGCATCCAAATCAGCAACTTCGACCGCAGACTTCTCTGCAGTCACTGAACAAATTTCATGGCTCTTTGCTCCTCAATAAGATAGATGCCCGGGAAATACTTCTCCAGAGAATGAAACCTATTGATGTAAGCCTCCGAGTCCAACTCCTGTTGCTTAAGTGCTACGAACTCCTCACACTTTCGGTCGTGCACATGCAGAGGGAAAACTTTTGGTTGAACATGGGCTAGCAACAAATGATGCTTCAACATGTAGCATCTTTACTGCAATTAAATCATGGGAATATAACAAGATTTCAGGAGATGAATATACAAGGATGTGACTCATCCAAATAGCACATAAATCAGGAAATGAATCAAGATCTCTATACGTAGATGTGCATGCGCATGGTATATCTAATCACCAATAACTCACCAAATAATAACAAGATCTCAGCAGTAAAAATTATACATCAACGTATGGTATCTTAACAGCAAACTAATCTTGAAAATAATCATGGAATCCAGCATGAAAATCACGTCCATAGCCTACGAGCAATCACAAATCAAGCAACAACTGAGGTGCAACACACAACACCAAGAAAAACATGCATGAAATGCACCCGACGTGCTCCCCCACGACCCAACCACGACTCCCCTTGGTTTCTCGCCGAGTGTGCTTAAAGTCATGATGAAGGGGAGAACGCCCCATCCAGCCACAGTGATTGACATTATATCATGCATATATTTGTGTCTTATATTCTCTATTTTGAACCTAAGAAATACTACGGAATGAGTTTTATGTTTAAGCTTCAGGAATAAATAGGTTTGAGAAGAAGAGACTCAAAAATGACTTAAACGCAAGGAAAATGACTATGATGCAAGACCAATGGACTGAGATGCAAGAGTGAAGGACCCGGATGTAAAATCAAAATGACCAATGAGCAAATCAAGAAGCTCTACACCATCATGAGGTGTATTTTGGCAATTAGATCCAGGGTCAAACATCAACAACCAAATCGGGTCCACCAAACATAAAGAACTCAAGTCCTAAACAAGCCGTCCAAAACCGTGGCCAATCAGACCAAGATGGACCGCTAAGCAGCAACCATAGACATGCAATTGGCTGTCCAATATTGTCCAATGGCAACCTCCTTGTGCATGGGTGTTTTTTATATTGTCTTATGTCCATTTATGGTATGCCCGATTGCCTTTTTCTATGACTATAAATAGAACTCTTCCTTATCCTTTGTATTGACCCCATTGCTTGGTGGCATTCTCTCTACTTGGGGTAACCATTGGAGTGAAACTCAAGGTGGAGAAGATTGCTACTAATAATGTGCGTAATGTAAATAAAATAATTCTTCATAGTTTGTTTTAATGTTGTCTTTGTTTTAATGCTTGCTTGTTTAGCTTGTTTTGTTTGTCTTTATCTTAGTACAATTAATTAGCATGTCTCCCAGAACTATCTTAATTACCTTAATTTTGTTTTGTCTTCTTTTAATGTGTAGTGTGCAGTTTCATCACCCTTCGGGGGTGGAGTTGATGTTTATACATGTCATGTAGAATGTAATGAATGCTAAATATTGTTATTTGTGAGAAATGTTAGTATGCTTGTTTGAATTAAAGAGAATAGTTAACTTGATGGTTTCTACCATAATCTTTAGGTACATTCCATACTTATTTAGGTTCTTAATAACAAACTTGTTCGTGCTCAAATTAATCACTTAGGTTAGTGATTTGGATTATAGGTCTTGCCATGTGGTACTTCTTATGCATAGCAACACTACCTACACATGTGCTCTATTTAATGCATTCACCACCTCTTATTTCATGTGTACACACACACCACCCCTTAGGGGTTTTCCATTCCCGATTTCCAGCTTACTTTTATTAGTCACTTAGTTTAGTTTTAGTTCATTTTGTGCTTTCATTTCATTCTTTGTTGCTTACTAGTTTAGTGTAATCACAACTTCTTCCCCTCTTTTCTCACTTGCCGTCGAACAAACCAGACTTGACACACCTCCTCGTGGACACGACCCATACTTGTCGTGTCTTCACCGACGTCATGCACTTGCGGTAAATATAAATGATCAATCAAGTTTTTGGCGCCGTTGTCGGGGAGGTGCCATGTCCAAACTCTGGTTTGGACGATTCGAGTGGGTTTAATCTTTTGTTTTTAGTTTTTGTTTATTTCAGGGAAATCTCAGCATCCATGGGAGGCACTGGGAGAAATTTGGAGTAGCGAGAACCTAATTTAACCCCGAATCAGCGGTCTGAGACCGCCAACTGACGGCCTGGTGGGCTTGGTTTGCTCCACAATTTCTTCTGGTTGTTTTGATATCGATTTAGTTGTCTGGGAGCTTAATTTGGCGTGTTTTGACCTGTAGTTTGCTCCCACATCTATTACTACCCAATCCCTTTTCTATACAACTTGGACATCAAAACTCAAAGCAAAAGATTAGATTGATTGCCATCTAGGTCATGCATCATTTGTAGACCTTACACGCACTTGTCTTTTCTTTTCTTTAAATTCTTGTTGTTGATTTCTAGTGTGAGGTACGTGCACACATTCTCTCATTCGTGCATGGTTACAACATGCATTAGTTAGTATGGTGCATCGGGACAAGAGTGAGGTGAGTGTTTGTTTGGAGAGTTGATTGCTAGATTAAGACTCAAACCACTACTAAAGAGGGGTTGTCCGATATAAGATAAGCTGGGGGATTTCATTACCCTTTCCGTTGCCCCCAAAAATCACACTTAATCAAAAGCCTTAATCTAAAATCAAGTAGACATTGACCACTAGGACTCGGGTGCATTAGGAGAGTGATCCGGTCACGACCGTCATAACTTGATCGGCGTTGCCCACTTTGTCGATAGTAGGAGAGACGAGATCTCCAGATCTTGGCTCACTTGCTGGGCTCTGTGGTCTTCGTTGTATGGAGGTGAGGCGTGTTGAGGTTGTGACCTCGTAGTTAGGCGTCAACTAGTTGTAAGGTCCTATAGTGAGCCTTGTTTGCTAGATAGGCTTCTACCTTCTCCCACTACCCACGCTAGTTTTAGGGATTCTTCCCTTCTCCTCTGAGTCATCTTCTTCTCACCTACTTCTATGTTCTAGTCTCCTCCCCTTTATACTCTTTGTTAGCGTTTTAGGGTCGAGTCGAGCACTTTTTGCAAGCTTGACCTCATGGTGGTGAGAGTGGTCAACTCGAGAGTTCTTTTGCGAGATGGATTGTTACATGGGTGACCATCTATATCATTGTTGGGACTAGGACTATTCTCCCTGGTACTCCAGACCCATGCATCCTGGGGTGCCTCATACAGACACCATGTATGGTTGGGACAATCTTGATTGTGTAACTGAGCAATCTTCATATTGGGGTAATGTGAGAGAGGCACTGACTGCTAGACCACCATCTAGTTATGTCAGATCAAATGTTGGTCAACAAACTGAGACATTACAATAATATTTGGCCTCTTTCATGCATGTGTTAGATGACATGAGTGCACTGGTAGCTCCTGTAGCTGTACCGTGTGACTATTGCGGGTTGAGTGGTCACGTTTTCGAGGAATGTCCTTATGTTCCCTCAGAGCCTGAGTATGAGCACAACTTTTAATGTGAACCTTGAGCATCTGCGTACAACCCGAGAGGGATGGATTCATGGGGAGATAATTCTTATTCAAATTCTTATACATCATTTCCACCCCAGTACCCTCCACCTGAATACCCAGAATTCTACCAACACCCTACTCCGAATCATTGGACTCATTCTCAGCCCATCAACGCTCAACCCCAAAATTTCCCAAGTGCTAACTTGAGCCTCACAACTGACTACATACCAACACCCTACTCCGAATCATTGGACATGAAGGAGGAGGAAGATTTCTATTTATAGCCATAGAGAAAGGCAATCGGGGAAAATCCTCTGCTATGGGACTAATAAAATACCAAAAATAGACACAATACACAATTATTCATGACCCGAGTAAACCGCATCGGATCTGGAGTAACCCAGACCGCCAATCAGCGGTCCAAGACCACCAATTGGCGGTCTACAGGGTTTGGATCCGGTCTGGATTTTGTGTGGGTTTTCCTGGATGGCTTTCTTCATGTGTGATGTATCCAAGTCTGTTGCTGGAGCTCCGACCAGAATTGAATTGCCATAATACTCCCCATGATGGTGTAGAGCTTCTTGATTTGCTCATTGGTCCTTTGGGCCTACATTCAGGTCCTTCTCGTTTGCATCTTAGTCCCTAAGTCTCTCAACTCAGTCCTTTTTCCTACTTTTGGGTCCTTTAATGCATCTTCTCCTCAATCATATTTATTCCTGAAACTCAAACATAAAACTCGTAACATAGCATTGTCTAAGTGAAAGATAATGGATATAAGACACAAATGAATGCATGATATGATTTCAATCAGTGCACACTAAATCTGACTAAGGTTTCTCTCCAACCTTTTTGACGCCTACCTCTGAGTTGCTGGCTGGTGCAGTCAATCTCAGATGGTGGCTGGGGTCAGGAGGAGTGGGGACAAAGTCTAGGGAGTCTAGGGAAGATAGGGTTCAGAGCTCGCTTGACTGGTCCGTGCTTGGGGGTGCAAGAGTGAGCTGACCGTTTGGAGGGTCGGTGCAACTCACGCACCTCGGGCACAGTGGCTTGACTGGAATGGCTCAGCCCGATCTCTCCAATTCCTTCGTCACCCCAAGATGTCTTGGAGGGGTGGTCTGAGCTAGTGGTTGTACGTACCAAGGGGTACATGTGCATGGATGTGAGTTGTGTGATTTATTTGATGTGTTTATGCAATCGACATTGGTGGTGCATGTTGATTGTTTGATGTGTTCTCTGATTTTGATTTTGTTGCAGAAATATTTGGTTCATGTATATGGTCTGATATCTTGGAATTAATCTGACATATTTATTTATGCACTTCACATGAGAATGAAATCAGAACATACATTTAGTATATGCAACTCGTCCCATGCCATGTGGTTGTATGTTAATCGCTATACATGCATGTATCGTATCGTATGGATGCATTTGGATTTCTGATTGCACAAGAATGTTCTATTATGTTAATTTACTGATATATGGTTATGCATGCTCATATAACATCTGATTATATCCTTAGTTTGCACAATGAAATGGATCTAGGTCCATTATCTACAAGATTTTGCCATGTAACTCTTGTAGCATCCGAATCTTGATATCCTTTGTTGCGGTATGTGTTTTATCATGTTTAATGTGTAGCAGATCTGATGCATGCTTGTGTGAATGTGTGTTGTCATTTTGGAACTCCACCTCATGACTCGTATAAATGACCCGTAGATATCAAGGTTGTATTGTAATGCTTGTTTAGTTGAATTTGGTTATGATGGTTTGTTTGCTTTAGCTTCTTGGAGTTTCTGATGTGATTGTATTATTTCTGATGTGTTTAGAGATGTGATGGGTGTATTTGTATACTCATCACATTGAGCTCATTCTGAATGTGTAGCTAAAGATGTATATATATATATATATAGATCTTTAGATAGCTTGCATTGCATATAATTTAATAAATGAATTCTGGGCACATTTGATTTGGGGCCGATGGGCCACGGGTAGGACCTCTATGTAGAGAGGCATATTTGCAAAGACCTCTATGTAGAGAGGCCCGCTATAAGATAATACCTGGGTAGGCGCACTACATTTGCTACAGGACGGGCACTCCTAACGTCGCGATGTCAATCGGGAAGACCGATTTGTGCCAAACAGTGGGTTACTGTCGAGTGACCCACATTTGGATTTGGACCAGCATGGCTGGTGGCTCGATTCCTATCTAGAGGGATCTTGTCGGGCGAGGCACGGGAGATGCGTCTATGTAGAGTCGTCATCTGTCACCCTGGCTGGTGGTTGGGTTCCTATGTAGAGGGATCACTTTAGGTGTAACCCGAGCAGTGTGGCTATGTAGAGTCGTCACCCGACGCAACTATGTAGAGTTGTCGCCCGGCGCAACTATGTAGAGTTGTGGTCTTTTGTTGCATGTGAGGTAGATAGGTCCATGCATGACTCTATACTCTATTTTCTGGACCAGGGGCTTACGGGGTTTTCTTTATTGAAAAATTACGCATATTTGTTGATGTTTTTTGTCTCAGGTACTTAGGTTCCTTTAAGGATGGACTGGATGAGTTTCGGAGGATTCTGTACACGAGGGACACTTCGACAAGAGTCTTCAAGTTATCTTTTGCTTCCACATTTATTTGATGTATTTCCTTTTCTTAAATTGATGTACTGTATCTGAATTATTTCCATATATGGATTGTAATGCCCCCCAATCTCACGGGTATGCACACTGGGAAAGAACTCAAGTGTCACGATCAGAGACCTCCACGACGACCGAAAGATTTACAAGACAGACTAACTCGACAATATATGAGGACATACATGGATAATTGACGAATAAAAGTAACTGAAGTAACTGGATATCCATATATTAAAGATTCGTTACAAAACTCGAGTTTCAAAAACGAAATACATCAATAAAGCGGAAGAAAAAGATAACTGAAGACTCTGGTCGACGTGTCCCTCTTGTAAAGAATCCTCCAAAAGTCGTCCAGAACCTAAGTACCTGAGACAAAAATATCAACAAATTTGCGTGAGTTTTCAACAAGGAAAACCCCATATGCCTCGGCTCCAAAAGATAGAGTACAGAGTTATGCATGGGACCTAACTACCACACATGCAACAAAATGGCAACAACTCAACATAGTTGTTCCGGGCGAAAACTCTACATAGTTGCGTCAGTCGGTCTTCACCCGAAGTAATCCCTCTATATAGGAATCGAACCACCAGCCATACTAGTCTAATCCATAAGCGGGTCACTCACCAGTGACCCACCGCATGGCACAAAGCGGTCTTCCAGATTGGCATTCCCAACTCGCGGCAAGTGACCTAAATGGTGCCATCGTGACATGGGAATGCCCGACCTGTAGCAGATGGCAGTGCGCCTGCCGAGGTTTTATCTTACGCCTGGCGTCTCTACAGAGGTCTTTGCGAATAGGCCTCTCTAAATAGAGGTCGTACTTGTTGCCCATCGGCCCCAAAACATACGTGCCTAGATTCATTTTATTAACAATGCAATGCAAGCTATCCACAGATCTAGACATCTCTATAGAGACACATTAACCAGAATGAGCCCAATGTGATGAGTATACACATTCTCATCACAGGTCCAAACCAATCAGGGAAGATACTCTCAAATCAGCCACTAAAAGATGCTACCAAGCGCAACAACAATAACAGTATTCGACTAAGCAAATGAGATAAATACATGGTCATGTACGGGTCATCAATAATTGTTATGAAGTCGAATTCCTAAGTGGCACATGGATTCACACAATGATACATCAGATCAGTAACATATATACACAATAAACATGATAAAACATGCTCGGCAGCAATGGGTATCAAGTGTAGGATGCTACAAGAGATACATGGCATAGTCGTCTAAATAATGGATCTAGATACATATAAGCTCCTTTTCACGACATTATCAGATATTTTATACGCATGTATGCATTGATATCAGTAACTCCACTCATCAAATCTGCATGAGATAATTCAGAAGCTCAAGCACATCCATCTACCACCATGTATGCATGAGATAACGAATTAATCCACAACAACGCGGCATGTAACGAGTAACATAAACAATGTATATACATATATATTTTTATTTCCTCCTCATACGAAATGCATGTTATAATATGTAAGATCACATCCAAGAAATCAGATCATAAACATGAACCAAGAGTTGCTGTAACGAAGTCAGAACATATCAAACATTCAACCCATATTACTAATGCCGATTGTGTCAATTACATCACTAAAATCACAACCATGCGCATGAGCCACCCAGATCCATCCAACCACCAGCTTGGGTCACACCTCAAGAACATTAAGAGGTGGGGTGGGGGTCGAGGAAGTCAGGATAAACGTTTCCAGCCTATCCACCATGCAAGAGACACACAAGTGGCACCAACCCAACCTACGGTCAGCCCACTCTTGCACCTCCCATGCACAAGCCAGTCATGCCCACCAAACGTCCATGCGTCCCCCACCTCCCTAGTGTCCCTCCCCACCCCACCAGACTCCAGAAACCAGCCGGCCACTCCGGAGCTACACGCCGTGAGGAGGCAAGAGACTCTAGGCGTGAATGCAAATAACCTCCCATTAAAACATGCCTTAAACGTGATAATTCAAATGTTTGCACACCAAATTTGATTCCCTCTTACTGACTAGGATTCCACATCATCAAGTTGAGCCCAAACAACTCAACACAACCCACATAACAAGCAAGGCCGAACCACCACGTAAATCACACCCGATTGACCTGATCGAGTCAATCGATTGCAAAACCGCCCGACGGGTCGCACCCGTCTGTAAGTTGATTTAACTCACCCAAAAAGGAATCTTTTTCCCGAAACACATCCAAAAATCAACAAAGCACACATCAACATAAAGATGATCTCAAAATGAAGCAAAAGGATAAACAAGACTAAATAGTGTGGCAGGAGGGCGGGACTTACAACCTACCCCTTAAAAAAATCATTCTCGAAATTTGCTACCCAAGCTCTTCTCAAAAAGCTCAGGATACAAACTTCTGATATCCTCCACACACTCCCAGGTGGCCTCGCTCACCCCGTCGTGCTGCCAATGGACCTTCACCATCGGAATGGTCTGACGCCTTAGCTGCCGCTCCGCACACTCCAGAATTTCTGTTGGTCGCTCCTCCACGGTCATGTTGCTCTGAATCTCTGGAAGGTCATGCAAAATCACGTGTGATGGATCACCAACAAATCTCCTCAGCATCGAGATGTGGAACACATTGTGCAAGCTTGTGAACTAAAGGGGTAAGGCCATCCAATACGCTACTGCACGAACATGCTCCAGGTTCTCGATCGGACTAACATACCTCGGACTCAGCTTCCCCTTCCACCCGAAACTCATCACGCCCTTCGTAGGGGAGACCTTCAAAAGGACGTGATCACCAACCTCAACTGCAGCTCTCAACGCCTCCTATCAACAAAGCTCTTCTGCCGGTCCTGAGGTGCAACCAATCTACGCCAGATCAGGTCCACACGATCAGAGTATAACTGCACGATCTCTGGCCCCAGCAGCTGCCTCTCCCCTACCTCACTCCAATAGAGTGGTGAACGACAAGGTTAACCATACAGAGCTTCGTATGGTGCCATGCCAATTCTTGCATGATAGCTATTGTTGTAGGCGAACTCCACCAATGGCAGATGGTCGTCACGACTCCCGGCAAGGTCCAATGCACAAGCCCTAAGCATGTGCTCCAGACTATTAATCGTCCTCTCCGACTACCCATCTGTCTGAGGATGGAATGTCGTGCTAAACTTCAACTTCGTCCCCAATGCCTTATGTAAGCTCTCCCATAATCTCGAAGTGAAACGGGGGTCCCGATCCGAGATGATAGATGCCGGAATGCCATGCAACCTAACTATCTCTGAGATGTAGAGCCTCGTAAGAGCCTCCAAGGATGCAGTCACCCGCATCGCCAGAAAATGGGTGGTCTTTGTCAAACGGCCCATGATCACCCAAATTGCGTCGTGCGAATGACTGGTCCTTGGCAATCTAGTAAGGAAGTCCATAGTCACATGCTCCCACTTCCACTCTAGAAGCTCAATCCTCTGCATCACGCCTGCAGAATGTTGGTGCTCAATCTTAACTTGCTGACAGACCAAGCACTTCAACACGGACTTAGCGACGTCTCGCTTCATTCCCTTCCACCAGAAACTCCTCTGCAAGTCCTTATACATCTTAGTGCTACCAGGATGCACGGTGTACCTTGAGCCATGAGCTTCATCCAAAATTTCCTGCCTCAACCCATCTACATCCGGAACCCATAGACGATCAAGAAAATGTAGACCTCCATCCACTGCGACCCTCAACTCAGAACCCTCAAGCACGGTCTCCTGAAGTAAGGAACTCGACTCTGGATCCTCACTCTGCTTCAGCACTATCCTCTGGACGATAGTGGGCTCGACTCGTAGACTCGCTAACCCCACTCATCCAGACTCCTCCACGAATGGGTGTCAGTCCGCCGGATCCTCTAATAGCCTCCACTCTTGGACCCTTAAGTGGGCATTAGATCCTTCCCATTTCCTGCTCAGTGCATCGGCAACAGAATTAGCCTTCCCTGGATTGTATGAAATAGTGAAGTCGTAGTCCTTGATGAACTCCAACCACCGTTGTTGCCTCATATTCAGCTCCTTCTACGAGAACATGTACTTCAGACTTTGATGATCGGTGAACACATCAAATTGCTCCCCATATAGATAGTGCCTCCAAATCCTCAAAGCAAAAACAACGTCCGCGAGCTCCAAGTCGTGCGTGGGATAATTCTTCTCATGCACCTTCAACTGCCTCGATGCATAGGCCACGACCCTCTCATTCTACATGAACACTGATTGACATCATTTCATGCATACATTTATGTCTTATATCCATTATCTTTCACCCAAACAATGCTATATAACGAGTTTAATGTTTCAGTTTTAGGAATAAGTAGGTTTGAGAAGGAGAGATTCTAAAAGGACCTAAAAGCAGGAAAACGGACTGAGTGGAGAGACTCGAGGACTAAGATGCAAGATCGAAGGACCTAAATGTAAGATCGAAGGACCAATGAGCAAACGAAAATACTCCACACCATCATGGGGAGTATTTTGGAAATTTTATTCGGGTCGGAGCTCCAACAAGAGAAGTAGATGCATCAAAGACAAACAAAGTCATCCAGGAAAGCCCAGAAGAAAGCCTAGACCGATCCAAACCCTGTAGACCGCCAATTGGTGGTCTGGGATTGCTGATTGGCGGTCCGGGTTGCTCCGGATCTGCTAAGATTTTGTTGGGTCGCTTATTAGAGTGTATTTAGTCTATTTCTGGTATATGTATAGTCTCATACCGGGGGATTGTCCCGGATTACCTTTTCTATAGCTATAGATAAAACTATCCCTCCTCTCTTGTATCCCATCACTCTTTTGGTGGTCATCCTCTCTACTAGGAGTTAAAGCCTTGAAGCAAAAACCCCTGGTGGAGAGAAGCTACTTGTAATTGAGTGAGTAATAATAGATATTTTTCTTTGGTTATGTTGTTTCTTTCTTAGTTTAATTTCCTTTCATATGTCTTGCATGCTTCTTTAGTTTTATGTCTTTTTAGCTTCTTTAATATTTCTTGCTTGCTTAGTTTAATTTCCTTTCATTATAATGTCTCATTTTAATGTAGGTTGTAGTTTAAATATGACTGAGTAGTTCCATCCCCATTTGGGGGGTGGAGAAATATGTGATATGATTATGTGATGTATTAGGTGTGTGTTATCTTAATCCTTTGAACCTTACATGATATCCATAACCATCTAATGGGATTTCACTCTTGTCCTTCATATGCTAATGCTCTTGAATGAAGCTTAGCATATGCTTAGATTAGTGGACCTATTTTATAGGGAATGATAAGGTGAGGATATGGATGGAATTGATGAAGGAAACATGATTTGTAGTTGCATGTACACTTGTTGATTTTAGCTTGGTTAATGTCTTGTATGATTTAATGATTGTGTAAATCTTAATTCATGTAGAGACATAGTGAGGGTTGGTCTTTATACATGAGTTATTTAGCTTCATTCCAATTATTGTCTTGTAAGTTTTAATGATATTGTGTTATCTTAATTCATGTGGAGGCAAAGTTGGATTTAGTTTTATGATCTTCATGCACTACATGTTGTGATGAGCTTAATTGAACACACACACATACACATATCTTTATATTCATGTTCTTTCTCTACCCCCTATGGGGTTTCATTTTATTGTTTATTTCCCATTTCCTTTCGTATTGTAGTGTAGTTTAGATCATAACTCCTTTGTCTCCTTTCTTTCCCACTCGCCTTCGAACACACTAAAGTCCACACACCTCCTTGTGGATCGACCCGTAATTGCCACCGCTTCAACGCGGTTGTGCACTTGCGGTTATAATTAAAACGTTCAACCAAGCACACACCCCAAGCTAGAACCTGACGTGTCATTGTAGATCACGAAACCACCTGGTCTAGTCTGAAGTGTCAACACCGGTGCCGTAGTCAACCTCCTCTTCAACTCCTGAAATGCATGCTCGCACCTCCACGACCACTCGAACTTCACACTCTTCTTGGTCATTGCCGTCAATGGTGCCGCAATTTTAGAGAAATCTTGGATGAATCGCCGATAATAACCTGCTAGTCCAACAAAACTCCGAATCTCCAACACATTGGTTGGCACCTTCTAGTCTAGGACAGCATCGACCTACCCGGGGTCCACCATAATGCTATCCTTCGACACTACATGCCCAAGGAACGCTACCTGCTACAACCAGAATTTGCGCTATGAGAACTTCGCGAATAACTGCTCCTTCCTTAAGATCCCAAGCACTATCCTTAGGTGCTCCTCATGCTGCTCCATTTCTGGCGAGTAGATCAGGTTGTCGTTCACGAACACAATCACGAATTGATCCAGAAAAGGCTTCAACGCTCGGTTCATCAGATGTATAAAAGTCGGCATATTGGTCAGTCCGAAAGGCATCACTAAAAACTCGAAGTGACCATACCGCATCCTGAATGCAATCTTCGAGGTGTCCTCGCCCTTGATCCTCAACTGATGACACCCAGACCTCAAATCTATCTTAGAGAACACCTTCGCCGACCGTAGATAGTCGAACAAGTCATCAATCCTCAGCAGGGGATATCGATTCTTCATCCTCACCTTATTCGGCATCCTATAGTCGATGCACATCCGCATCGACCTATCCTTCTTCTTCACCAATAGCACTGGAGCTCACTATGGAGAAACACTCGGCCTGATGAAACCCTTATCCAAAAGTTCCTGCAATTACTCCTTCAATTTTGCTAACTCTGGCGGAGACATACAGTACAGCGCCTTGGAGATGGGGGTCGATGGAGAATTCAATCTTACGAGGTGGAGGCAATCCCTGGATATCGTCCGGAAACACGTTCGGGAACTTCTGAACCACAGCAAGTCTCTTCTAAAGACTGGTCTGCCTTCTCCAACGACACTACACTCACCAGAAACGCGCAACAACGCTTCTCCAATAGTCGTTGAGCCTTCCGAGTTGAGATCACCACACGACCATCCCTGCTCTGAATACCCTTGACCACCAATGGGGGTCCCTCTGGTCAGCAGATCACAACTCTCTTTTCTCGGCAAAGAACTCACGCATCGTGGTCAGAAAGCCAATCCATTCTGACGATCACATCGAAATCAGACATGGGCAGAACAATAAGGTCAACCGAAAGGTCCTGATCACCCAGTAGAACCGACACCCTCGGAAGATACATCCTCACCGTAAGAACGTCGCCGACTGGAGTACTGACCTCCAAGCTTAAAGTTAGCTCGACCGGGACCCTATCCACTACGGATGTGAACCCCTCCAAAATGAAGGAATGTGTTTCCCCCAATAAAAGAGAGTCTTTGCGACACGACCAGATATAACAATTTTACCTTCGAAGATGTCGTCGGACTTCTCTACATCCTTAGCTCGGATGGCAAATGCACGCTTAGCTGGCCCACTAGCATTCCTGCCATGACTCGCACCAGCACCTACCCTGCTATTGCCCACACCCTCGCCTGGAGAAGGCTTCTGTGGACACTCACGAACGAAGTGCCCACCTGACCGCAATCCTGACATGCTCCAGACTTCCTAGAGTAGTCCTTCGTGGCGTGCGCCCTACCACAGTGCCCGCACGGGCCACCTCCAGATCCCTCACCCTTCTTGTCCCTACGAGGTCGCTTTGACGAACCAGTGTCCTACTTTCCCTTGTCCTGATGTCCCCGAGAAACTACTCCCAAGAGACGTTCGTTCGGTCCCTGAATACATCCCCAGCATTCGCTCTCCACCAAGTCACTGCGTTCTCCTGGAAGACATACGTCGCCAAATCCACCTACCTTTCTGGGGGACACTCGATGACCCCAAAAATCCGTTGGCTTGTAGACCCACTCCTCTGCAGCATCTAGGATAACTCTGCCCCAAAAGACTGGCGGATTCTGCCTCATAAACCGCTCGTGCACCACGACGACTCCCTCTGCTTTAGGACTCTGCACCTGCGCTTCCATGAGAGCACCCAAGCGTCCAACTACCTCAAACAACATGCAACGATCTGCCTCCCAATCATCAGTAGTCCCAGAGGACTCAGGTCTCCTCCATGGTGCCATAAGTCCGCCAAAAGCAATTAACTATTTTATTAATATCAAGATGCAATTGCAAAAGATAAAAAAATTACCAACAGGGTTTGGGCGAGATGCCCCACTGGAGAGTCTTCAGATTCTGTACACTTTAGGGACCAACCTACTCTGATACCAAGTTGTAACACCCCCCCCCCCCCGATCTCGTGGGTACGCACAGTGGGAAATAAGTGTCGCGATCAGAGACCTCCGCGACGACCGAAAGAGTTACAAAACAACAGACAAGACATACTAACTCAACAATATATGAAGACATACATTGATAGCTGATGAATAAAAGTAACTGAAGTAACTGAATATCTATATACGAAAGATTCATTACAAAAATCGAGTTTCAAAAAGGAAATACATCAATAAAGCGAAAGAAAAGATAACTGAAGACTCTGGTCGACGTGTCCCTCGTGTACAGAATCCTTCGAAACTCGTCCAATCCTTCCAGAAGGAACCTAAGTACTTCAGACAAAAACATCAACAAATATGCGTGAGTTTTAAACAAGGAAAACCTTGTATGCCCCAGGTCCAAAAGATAGAGTACAGAGTTATGCATGGGACCTAACTACCACACCTGCAACAAAATGGCAACAACTAAACATAGTTGTTCCGGGCGACAACTCTACATAGTTGCACCACTCGGGCTTCACCCGAAGTGATTCCTCTACATAAGAATCAAACCACCAGCCATACTGGTCTAATCCACAAGCAGGTCACTCTCTAGTGACCCACCGTTTGGTACAAAGCGGTCTTCCGGATTGGCATTCCCAACTCGCGGCAAATGACCTACATGGTGCCATCGCGATGTGAGAATGTCTGTCCTGTAGCAGAGGGCAGCGCGCCTGCCCAGGTCTTATCTTACGCCTGGCTCTCTACATAGAGGTCTTTGCGAATAGGCCTCTTGATTGAATCAGTTATATTAACCGCAAGTGCACGGCCGCGTTCAAGCGGTGGCAATACGGGTCGATCCACAGGGAGGTGTGTCGACTTTTGTTAGTTTGAAGGTGAGTGGGAAACAAAGGGAGAAGAGATTGATTAAACTAAACTATATGATTGACATCATTTCATGCTTATATTTGTATCTTATATCCATTATCTTTCACCTAAACAATGCTACGTGATGAGTTTTATGTTTAAATTTCAGAAATAAATAGGTTTGAAAAGAAGAGTCATAAAATGACCTAAAAGCATGAAAAAAGATTGAGTTTAAAGACTCAAGGACTAAGATGCAAGATCAAAGGACCTGAACGTAAGATCGAAGGACAAATGAGCAAACAAGAATACTTCACACCATCATGGGGAGTATTTTGGCAATTGTATTCGGGTCGGAGCTCCAACAAGCAAAGTAGATGCACCAAAGACAAACAAAGCCTTCCAGAAAATCCCACAAGAAAATCCAGAGCTATCCGAACACTGTACACCGCTAATTAGCGGTCCAAGACCGCTAATTGGCAGTCACTTTTGGTCCGGATCCGCTAAGATTTATGTGGAGCGTGTATTAGTGTATCCTTGCCAAAATCTTAACGGATCCAGACCGAAAGTGACCGCCAATTAGCGGTCTACAGTGCTCGGATCGCTCTGGATTTTCTTGTGGGCTTTTCTGGAAGGCTTTGTTTGTCTTTGATGCATCTACTTTGCTTGTTGGAGCTCCGACCCGAATAGAATTGCCAAAATACTCCCCATGATGGTGTGAAGTATTCTTGTTTGCTCATTGGTCCTTTGATCTTACGTTCAGGTCCTTTGATCTTGCATCTTAGTCCCTGAGTCTTTCAACTCAATCCTTTTTCATGCTTTTAGGTCCTTTTATGACTCTTCTCTTCAAACCTATTTATTTCTGAAATTTAAACATAAAACTCGTCACGTAGCATTGTTTAGGTGAAAGATAATGGATATAAGATACAAATATAAGAATGAAATGATATCAATCAAATACCCCCACACCAAACTCACTTTCGTAGGAATCACGGTTGCACTCAAGCCGTTAAACTTCATTGTCGCCAAGGAGGAGGAGTGTTGTCTCCTGAGGGTTTTCAGTAGATATACCCACAAAATTTGAACAAAGATGCATTATCCAACCTAGCTACACGACTCGTTGGCTCATTTTTGTCGATCATTGGTCGCGGTAATACTACGGGCCGACTCTATATATGTAATCAGTCCACAAACCTAGCCTAATGAATCATTCGTGAAAGTTAATTAAGGACTTAAGTGAAAGACATGGACAACCGCAACATCCTCAAGTGATACAAAGTGTAAGGTCCGTTAAGGTTCT
This sequence comes from Triglochin maritima, assembly GCA_963682175.1. Lineage (NCBI taxonomy): Eukaryota > Viridiplantae > Streptophyta > Magnoliopsida > Alismatales > Juncaginaceae > Triglochin > Triglochin maritima. Next base: position 19,121,032 of record OY821785.1, read on the forward strand.
TATTTGACTCCTTTTTTCTCTTTTTTTCTTTTTCTTTGGAGCATTATATTGGTTGGTGTTTGATTCTCCCAGGGTCAGGTTTCGTGCATCATTGCCAATGAGGACTTACACGATCACATACACCTTCCCATAAATCTCCACATAAGGCGATCCCTACCACCCGTGTAACGGGAGTTCGGTCGGTGCATCCTAAGTCAAATGACTCGAGAGCACCAGGCAGAAAGTCCACTCAGACCTACTTTCTCGAGTGATAGGAGTTGTACGAGAAGAGAGAACACCTACTCACTTATTTCTTATCTACACATGAACCAAAACCCCTACACTTAATTTCTCACAACAAGATTTAAAGGGTCCTTGACTACAACAAACTTCCTTAAATTAACATACACGAATTATTGACTCACTACGTTCGAGATGGACTTCTTTAATTATTTGAGCACTGAAACCCTATGATTACTCACCCCCGAGGGAAAACTGGGGTGCATCCAAACAACTGGATAAGACCTAAAGCCAGTAAACTAGATATCCTAATGCATCAAGTTCAAGACAATTTTGGGAGCTTTCTTGTTACTTTGCCTCTCAACGGTTTTGCATATGCTAAACACACACAAAACCCACAAAATATTTTCTTTTGCAAACACATGAAGATTTTTGAAAGAAATGTGAAATTTTAAAGCACTGGCGAGCAAAATAAGACAAGTAACTCAAGGATCATGGCAAACAAATATATCGATATTAAATGCAGCACACTAACATGACCCTATCAATGCACACAAAAGAAAACAAAATCAAAGGAAAAGACTCAACTATGTACACACGTAAAACACCCCCCCACACACACACACCTACTTCATGCATTGTCCTCAAGGAATGTGAGCATAATACTACATGGATTTAGGCATGAAAAAGGGAAGATCACACCAACATGAAGCACAACAGAAAGTTCATGGTTATAGTGATAGACACAAACCCGAATTCCCTCAAAACCTATGAGATACTGAAGAATGGAGACAAATACGTGAAGAAATGGGGCCCAAGTACACAAGGGTTGGGGCCCACAACAATCGATGCTCACTTAGTCTTTTATTACTCGCTTTTTTTGTTTTGTTTTTTTCTTTCTTTTTTTTTGATTTTGTACAAGATATATACATCAACAAAGATATTCTCATAATCATTTGGTCAAGGAACATCAAATGAGAACATCGAGTTATGAGGACCAGAGACTTGCCGAGATGGGCAAACTTCACTGGTACTCTGAGGTGTCATGAGGGGTGAAAGCTAAAAGGATCGAACCCCTCATGATATTGGTTGGGTGTAGGCAGCATGAAAGAGTGAAGTTGTGTTGCCTCACTAGGATTTAGTTGCCCATCGAACAAAACCCTCCAACCAATAGGTGGGTGCATCGGAATGAGTTCCTCAAGCTCATTCGATGGATGTAGCAGACCTGCATCACTAAGAATAGGGCTTCTCCCCAAGCATCCAATAATGACCTCCCACCATCATTTATATCATCAAGATAAGCTCGGTCGTAGGTGGGTCCTTGTTGGAGTCAATCTGGAGCTCAAACGGCTCAATAGCCCTAGGACACGAGGTGATGACACCTTCACGAATGGGCATATGTTGAGGTGTGTCCCCCTCACGAATGGTCTCAACTGAATCATGCAACGAACACTCCCGTTGGACATTCATTTGATGCCAGCTCACTCTGTTGCATTGCAAAGATAGGCAATGAGTTTTCGTTGGGCCCACAAACATTCTCAATGGGCTGCATTGGTGTTAGGGGTGTTCGTTGATTTTACGGTGCTTTCTCTAATTGGCGGATGAGATTGAGATTTAAGGTTGGTCCATGTGCTCTTGTTGCCTACCAGAGTTGGACACATGAAGCTCGGCACTCATGTTACCGAATGAGAGCTTCATTAGACCATTTCTACAATTAATTAAGGTGTTGGAGGTTGCCAGAAATAGTCTACCCAAAATCAAAGGTATTTGAGAGTGGGTGTGCGCAACAGGATTGGTATCGAGGACAACAAAATCGACTGCAAATATAAAATCTCCAACTTTGATAAGCACGTCCTCGATAATCCCCTTTGGAATACGAATGGATCTATCCGCCCATTGGAGGGTGATCTTAGTTGGTTTCAATTCTCCCAAGTTCAACTGTTGATAAACAGAAAATGGGAGGAGGGTTGACCACCGATCCTAAATCAAGCAATACATTACTCATGCTAGTGTCCCTTATCGTACACTGAATAGTAGGACACCCAGGGTCCTTGTATTTTGTGTAGGTGGGATTGGACAAATGTGAGCTTACATTTGTAGCCAAGAATGCTTTCTTAGGAATATTGGTCTTCTTCTTGGTTGTGCAGAGATCCTTCAACACTTTGGCATATTGAGGTATTTGTTGGATGACATTCAACAAGGGGATATTAACCTTAACTTGCTTAAACACCTCTAACATCTTATCCATTGTGTCACGCTGCTTTTTGGTTAACCTACTAGGATAAGGAGCTTTTGGCAGGTAGGTTTTCTACGGTGCCTGAGAAGGAGGCGTTGGTGTATTACCCTTACCCACAGCCTCTTCTTCATCACCATTCCCACTAAGGCGCTGCATAGATGGTGGTGGTGGTGGCAAGGAAATGTGATTGTCAACCTGCTTTCCATTCCTTAAGGTTACAATGGAATTTACATGGTGAACAGATTCCTCCACATGGTTCACTTGCCGCCCCAAGGTACCACATTGTCATTTTGCATGTGTTGTTGCTGGTACATGCGGGGGTTAGCCTCAGGCTGGCTAGGCAGAGACCCTCTCTCTCTTTCATGTACAGACTGAGTCAATTGGCCCATTTGAAGCTCTAGAGATTTGATGGTCTGCTGATTTGAAGTGAGAACTTGACTTGTGGTTGGCATAAAAAATTTCATTGAGTTTTCAAGTCCACGATTCAAGGTCTCAAGCGAATTGAATTGGGTTTCCATATTGTTGGAATTTGGAAAACCCAATTGATTGGTGATTTGCGCTTGGGGTGGCTGATAGGATTGTGCATGCATGGGAGGTTGGTGTGGTTGAGAGGAGTTCGAAGGACCACCCGGGGCATTATTTTGGTTCCATGAAAAATTAGGGTGGTTCCTCATCCAGGGTTATATGATGATGAATATGGGTCATTCCTGAATCTATCATAGATGGCATTTACATGTTCCATATCAGGAAGAATGATGCACACTCACCCCCTATATGACCTATCCTACCACATAAATGACATGGAACTAAACCATATGCAGACACATGACACATCGTGTTGGTTTTGGAGCTCAATCGAATTCATACGGCGCATTAAGGCCACCATGCGTGCCTCGGTGGCCGTAGTGGTATCGACGGCGAATGAGGCACCCGATCTAGTCGAGTTTGCTTTTGCGATCCTCGCTCCTATGCTAGATGATGCAGGTGGTTCCCATACACTCTCCCATTACATGGTTTTCTCAGCGAGGTCTTCTAGGAAAGTACATGCCTCCCTTTCATCCTTTCCTAAGAACTCTCCTTGACACATGGACTCAAGGAGCATTCGGGATGGAACGTGAAGACCCTCGTAGGCAATCTGACACAGGCGCCACAATTTGATGCCATGGTGAGGGCATGAGGATAGTAGATCCTTGAACCTCTCTAAGTATGCATGGAATGATTTGGTCTCATGTTGATAGAACAAATTGATTTCGTTCCTCAATTTTTGAGTCCGGTGATTTGGAAAGTACTTCTTGAGGAATGAAGATTGAAACTCATCCCAAGTCCTAAAGGCATTCGTCTGGTTGCTGTACAACCACTTCTTGTCATCATCCTTCAGCGCAAAGGGGACAAGCCTAAGATGGTTGGAGTCTGTACTAAGTTGTTGCTGCTTGAACATAGAACAGACCTCCTCAAATTCCCTGAGAAAGATATAGGGGTCACATTTCCCATTGAAGTGAGGGAGCATGGAAATAAATTGAGGCTTAACCTCGAAATGGTTCCCATTTGCCTCTGGCAATACGTTACATGAGGGTAGAGTGTAACGGCTCGGGTAGCATCGATCACAGAGAGGTATGGGAGCGACAACAGGAAGAACAGGTAGAACAGGTGGGTCCAGCAACTGCTCCTCCTCGTGGAAATTAGCAGCCATTGAACCCGGACTGTGTGCGACACGAGAGGAGGAAGGCGCCGATAAATTGACTACCGAAGCGGGGTTGACAACGCGCCTCATCAAACGGCCACTCTCATCTCGTGCCCACGAAAGCATGCACAAAGGTGCACACACACAAACCAAAACCATTTTTTTCTTTTATTTTTTTTAAACAAAGAATGTGCGTAGAGGAGAAGACGGAGGGATACAGAAGAGAGAGAGTGACTCAAGAGAGAAGGGAAGAAGTCCTTATGCTACGGCGGGTGGATACAGGTAGAAGCACACAAGCAACCAAGGCTCAAAAATTCCTAAGGTCGCTATAGGTCCTTACAGCAAGACGACGCCTCACTACGAGGTCACAAGGCCTCAACACACCTCACCTCCCTACGACGAGGACCACAAAGCCCAGCAAGTGAGTCAAGATCCGGAGATCTTGCCTCTCCTACTATCGACGGAGTGGACGACGTCGATCAGGCCATGACGGTCGGGACCGAATCACCCTCCTAATGCGCCCTAAATCCTTAGGGCCAATGTCTACTTGATTTTAAACTTAGGCTCTTGATTAGTGTGAATTTTGGGGCGAAGGAAAGGGTGATAAAATCCCCCACCTTATCTTATATGGGACAACCCTTCCTTAGTAGCATTTTGGAGTCCTAATCTAACAATCAACTCTCCAAACAAACGCTCAACTCACACTTGTTGCAATGCACTTCCTACTAACTAATGCATGTTCATACGAAATGCATGAATGAGAGAACGAAATGCGTACCTCACGCCAACACTCAGCAACTGAAAGTAAAGCTAAAAGAAAAGACAATCTACGTGCCTAAGTTGAGCACATGATGCATGACCTAAACAAGAAATAATCCCTAATCTTGTGCTTTGGGTTTTAAGGTCCAAGTTGCTTAAAGGAAGATTGATTATTGATCTGGGAACAAACTATAAGTCAAAACATGCCAAATCGAGTCCCAGATCACAATAGCCAATAATACCACAGGACAAAGAAAAAAAGAAAGGAAACAGAGCTCACCAGACCGCCAGTTGGCGGTCTCAGGCCGCTGATTGGCGGTCTACGCTGCTCTGTTTGGCTTCAAATTTCTCCTGGTTGTTAGCCTTGGTCCTTAGAGTCTCCTGAAAGAAATAAAACTACAACACAAATTAAATCCACTCAAATCGTCCAAACCAGAGTCTGGACTGGCACCTCCCCGGCAACGGTGCCAAAAACTTGTTTAATACATTTTAATTAACCGCAAGTGCACAGCCGCGTTGAAGCGGTGGCAAATACGGGTTGATCCACAAGGAGGTGTGTAGACTCTTGTTTGTTCGAAGGCAAGTGGGAAAAGAGGGGAAGAAGTTGTGATTACACTAAACTAGACTAACTACACTAAACGAGTAAGCATCAAACAAGGAAAACGAAAGCTGGTAATCAGAAATGGAAAACCCCTAAGGGGTGGAGTGTGTGCACACATGTAAAAAGATGGTGAAGAATGCATTCTATAGGCACAAATGTAGGTAGTGTTTTCATGCATAGGAAGTGTCTAAAGGTTATTGCAAAACCTATCAATCCATTCACTAACCTAGTTGATTAACATGCATTGGTTATTTCAGAACCTAAACAAGTATGGGAGGTGTCTAAGATGTGTGGCAAAACCCATCAAGTGTAGTATTCTACTCTAACGAGCAAGCATACATTCACATTTATCAACACAATCAAAATATAAAGCATGCATATCCATTCCTTAATGCATGTATGAACATCATCTCCACCCCCAAAGGGGGATGGATCTACTCACTATACATTACTCTAACAATTAAACTAAAAAAAAAAGAAACATTCTAACTACTTTAGCCTAGAATCAAAGAAATAATACTAAGCTAAGCATGCATAAAGAAACACCATAAGAATAAAACAATAGAAAATTTATTTTATTAGATGACTCACATTGAAGGTAGCATTCTTCTCCACCTTGAGATTTTGCTCCAAGGCTTACTCAAACTAGAGAGAATGCCACCAAGCAATGGGTGAATATAATAGAAGGTGAAGTGTTCTATTTATAGCCATAGAAAAAGGTAATCTGGGACAATCAGGACTAAACAAATACCAGACATAGACTAAATATAAACTAATACACGCTCCACATAAATCTTAGCGGATCTAGACCAAAAGTAACCACCAATTAGCGGTCCAAGACCACTAATTAGCGGTCTACAGTGTTCGGATCACTCTGGAATTTCTTGTGGGCTTTTCGGGAAGGCTTTGTTTGTCTTTGATGCATCTACTTTGCTTGTTGGAGCTCCGACCCGAATAGAATTGCCAAAATACTCCCCATGATGGTGTGAAGTATTCTTGTTTGCTCATTGGTCCTTCCATCTTACGTTCAGGTCCTTCGATCTTGCATCCTATTCCTTGAGTCTTTCAACTCAATCCTTTTTCATGCTTTTAGGTCCTTTTATGACTCTTCTCTTCAAACCTATTTATTTCGGAAATTTAAAGATAAAACTCATCACGTAGCATTGGTTAGTTGAAAGATAATGGATATAAGATACAAATATAAGCATGAAATGATGTCAATCTTGGATGCATTTACTTGGCTTGTTGGAGATCCGACCCGATTCGAATTGCTAAAATACTCCCCATGATTGTGTGGAGTATTTTGTTTTGCAATTAGGTCCTTCGGTCTTACGTTCAGGTCCTTCTCCCTTGCATCTCAGTCCCCAGATCTCACAATTCAGTATTTTTCCCTACTTTTGGGTCTTTTTATGCTTCATCTCTTCAAACCTATTTATTCCTGAAAACTAAACATAAAACTTGTTACATAGCACTGTTTTAGGGAAAGATAGTGGATATAAGATACAAATATAAGCTTGAAATGACGTCAATCAAATACCCCGCACCTAACTTTTGCTAGTCCCGAGCAAAACAAAGAAAGAGAAAAGCATTCGAAAAACAAGAAATCCTAACTCACTTTCGTAGAAATCACAGTTGCACTTAGCATGTGCAACAAGCCGTTAAACCTCTTTGTCGCCAAGGAGGAGGAGTGTTGTCTCCTGAGGGTTTTCAGCGGATATACCCACAAAATTCGAACAAAGATGCATTATTCAACCTAGCTACACGACTCGTTGGCTCATTTTTGTCACTCATTGGACGCGGTAATACTATGGGCCGACTCTATATATGTAATCAGTCCACACACCTAGCCTAAAGAATCATTCGTGAAAGTTAATTAAGGACGTAAGTGCAAGACATGGACAACCTCAATGATGAGAATTAAATTTATACCGCAAGTGCACGGTGTCAATGAAGACGTGGCAAATACGGGTCGAACACAAGGAGGGAGAGATTTGTTATTTTCGTGATTTTCGATTAAGGAGAAAGAAGGAGAGAAGAAATAAATGGGTTTTGAGATTTTTGGGTTTTAGTTATTTAAAGCAAGAAACAAAAACAATTAAAACTAAAGCAAGAACAAAGAAGTGAATTCCGTTGGGTGGAGGATTAGATTTAAGGTTTAGATTAGAGAATTCTGAAACTTATAATAAATCATATTAGTTATAAAGCATTACATGATAAATGATTTAACATAAACTCAAGTAATCAAAACATACTAATACAAAATTAAAATAATAACATCTTCTCTTCTCATCACCCTAAATCCGTCACCCCCACCCTTTGGAAAGAGTTAGAAACTCATAGATGGAGGGAGGGAGAAGGGGTCCTAGAGAAACTAAGAAAAGAAAATTAAAAACATAAAATAAAAGAAACAGAATTTTATTGCTAAATTATGGAACAAAAGGAAGAACTCCTCACAACATCGTTCTCGGGGCTATTTATAGCCGATACAAGGGACCTAAGCATGAAATAAGAAAGTACACGCGTCAACACGCAACCGGTAAAAATTTTAGAGCATTGATCTAATTTGGTGCGGCGGATTCGCCGCAATTTGCTCTTGAGGTGCGGCGGAATCGCCACCTTTTTGGCTCCGAATCGACCCGGATTTTTCCTGTGTGTTTATGGTATGATTTCAATGTCATTTGCGCGTCTGGATTGATTCTTGCATATCTTTGGAGATCCGAATTAATTTCTTCATATATTTGGAGATCCACATTGATTTTTCTTTATATTTTCTCCATAATAATAAAAGCTACTCGTGATTTGCAATTAGGTCCTTTACTTTTTGCAATTAAGTCCCTGGCTACTTTTGTGCTTAAGTCCTTGTTCTTTTCGTAATTAGGTCTTGAATGCTTTTATGCTTGGATACATTTCCATTTGAAAACCGATAAACTTGAACTTGGTCTTTATGATAGAAACGAGTCTTTTGTACGCGTTTATGCTCGGGATGTGGGTAATTTGCATTCAGGTCCCTGTATTCTGTAAATAAGACTAAACACATACCTTAGTAGCATTTATTGATATAAAAGTAATCTAAATGAAAGACATATGATGCAATGTATGCAATGCATCAAATACCCCCACACCTAGATTTTGCTAGTCCCTAGCAAAACAAAATATAAGAAAAATAAAAACAGGGAAATCCTAACTCACTTTCGTAGGAATCACGGTTGCACTTAGCATGTGCAACAAGCCGTTAAACCTCCTTGTTGCCAAGGGGAGGAGTGTTGTCTCCTGAGGGTTTTCAGCGGATATACCCACAAAATCCTAAATCAACGTTTCATTAATAGTTCTCAATATCCCTACCTCAACCTTATACATCTCACTAAGAATTTTTGCATGCTCATTATATGAATCTAACTCATTAAAAATATGACTTGGTCTTTGTTCCTCCAACATTCACACCACTAACCCTTCTAAACATGTTATTACTTAAATTATTTTGCACGCCTCCCCTGGTGGTGAAGTATCATTTGGATCAACCATGGCATGGATCATTCTTTTAGCTTTGGGCCTTGAGTATCTTAAAGTATTTTTTTCTTTTCCGTGATTCAACACATTTGCTTTTCCTTTTTGACACTTATACCCTTTTTGCATTCGTGTAGCGAGTTTGGTCGATAATCCCGAGCTGGAAGACTCAAGTTACCGGGTTTCAAGATACCCCTACGGACCAGTGACTCGAAGGCTTGGGCTTTTGTAATCATTTTGCAAAATGTGCTTTCCTCACTTTATTTTTATTATTAATTTTTTTTTTACTTTTATTTTCCTCAAGGCTTAATTGCTATTAGAAGTCCACACTTCCCGGTATATTTTCCTCAACCTCTGCTTTTTATCAACCACTTCAAAGATTTGATTCATCCAATTTAAGTGCATACATGTCTTACAAGGGTCATGGGTTATTTCTTTGGAACTTAGATTTATGTCATAATTTCTACAAGCAGAACTATATAATAAGGAAAAAAAACTCAATGCAATTTGTACACGGGTTTTGGCAGTTCAATCTTAAGCTATGTCATAGAATATTGAATTTTTTTTTATTTTTTTATTATTATTATATTTTTTTTTTATTTAAAATAAAGCAGAGCAGAAAATCAAATAGATAGATATGTACATATATAAACCCCCCCACACCTAAATCATGCATTGTCCTCAATGTATGCGAGCAAGATACTACATGGATTTATGCATGAAAAAGGAAAGATCTCACCAACGTGAAGTACAAAGGAAAGTTCATAGCTCTGTTGATGGACAAAAACCCGAATTCCCTCAAAAACCTGTGAGATGCTAAAGAAGGGATAAAAACAAATTTTTTTTTTTTTTTTACTTATTGTTATACAAATATAACTATGTACAAACATAAGTTCCCATCTTCATTTGTCAAAAGACCTCAAAAGGGAACATGACACCACGTGGGGCCAGAATATTCATGCGTGGGCCCCCTTCACAAAGAGCACAAGAAGAAATGAGATGTTCATGAATTGGACGCAAAGGCGTCTCATACAAAGGATCAAACTGAAAGAGCTTGAACCTCTCGAGAGTTTGGGAAATAGGGGGCAACGGAAGAAGAGTTTCTCCCGTTACGGTGCTGAAGTTATGATCATCAATCCAAACTCTCCAACCAACTGGCTGGTGCGTCGGAGTGAGGTCAGGAGCCTCGTTAGGCAAGTCCGACTCAACAGGTAAACATAAAATGGGTCTCATACCCAATGTATCCTCCAAGGAACTCCTAATACCCTCATGAGCACTGTAGTCGTTTGATGTTCCATCATTTCCAAGATGATCAGGAACGATAGTGAGAGGCAAACTCTCATCAGGTTGTTTGAAATTGAGGGTGCTAGGGAGCTCTTGCTCCACCGGAAGTGAGTCCTTAAGAGGCACAACATGAAGATCATGTGGCTCAAGGGCCACGGGGCACGAAGATAAGGCACAATCCTGGGCCGACTCATGATGAAATTGGTCAATGTGTATCGAATCCTCCACTAAGTGATCGTGAATTGAAACCCCAAGTCCTTCAGACTGACTAGGAGTTTGGCTTTGACAGATTGTGCTTTGAATTTGTGGATGTAGTGGTGGTTCGATATCAAAAGGTGGATCCTCATGTTGACACGAAAAGTTACTCTCCTTACGTTCACCTAATTGTTGTATCATTTGACTCAAATGCGATGTTATATTTTGTACGGATCGTTGAGTGGATTCCATGTACGTAAGGAAAGTTTGTTCCAAGGAATTAGGTACGTGGTCAGCTATGAGGTCCAAGTTTGAGCTTGTGAAATTATGGGATTGGGTGTTGATGGGCTGAGAATAATGATTTGACGTGGGGAGTTGGTAGAATTCTGGGTATTCGGGAGGAGGATACTGAGGTGAAAATGAAGTATAAGAATTTGGATAGGAATTGTTTCTCCACGAATCCATCACTCTCGGGTTGTACGCGGATGCGTAATAGTCATTTTGAGCGTTTTGGGAAAAAGTATGCTCATACTCAGGCTCTGGGGGAACATAAGGGCATTCCCCGATAACATGACCACTCAACCCACAACAGTCGCACGGTACGGCTACTGGAGCCACCGGTGCACTCATGTTGTCTGTCCTACTCATGAAAGAGGCAAAAGCTTGTTGTAAATTCTCAGTGTGTTGACCAGCATATGATCCGATATAACTAGATTGTGGTCTAGCAGTCGGTTCCTCTCTCATGTTACCCCAATATGAAGATTGCTCAGTCATACAATTATGATTGTCCCACCCATATGGGGTGTTGGTCTGAGCCACCCCATGTTGCATGGTTTTAGAATACCAGGAAGCATTGTCCTGGTCCCAACAATGATATGAATGGTTGCTCATGTAACCATCCATCACAACACTCTTGAGTCAAGTACTCTTACCCTTATGAGGCTAAGCAAGCACAAGTTCTCGACTCGACCCTAAAATGCTAATAGATAATGTAAAGGGGAGGAGACTAGAACGTATAAATAGGTGAGAAGAAGATGACTCAGAGGAGAAGGGAAACTTAACTCTAAAGATAGATAAGAGGGTCGGTCAGAGGTTTCCTAAGAAAGCACGGTTCAAACAATCCTAGACCTAGTGTCGCTTAGATCTAGACGACTCCTAACTGGTTGAGTCGAATTGATTTGCTTGATTCACCTCCCTCACCAATCAAACCAAGTTGGCCAGTTAGTGTATAGCTAGTGGGGGCGCTTCCGACAGAGTCGGTGCCAATTAGACAACCACGTCGCTTGGAAGACTTTCGTCAACACAAAAACACTTTCTAGACACCAAATTGAATTCAATTAGCTTCAGGTCATAGCAAGTCAAACCAATCTCCTCCTTAATTGAGTCCGAGTCCTTAGGGGTCAATGTCTAATTGATTTTAATTTTAGGCTTGGGTGACACTTGAGGATTGTGATTTGTGGGCCACGGAAGGGTGATGAAATCCCTACCGTATCTTTTCCTATGGAGTTGCCCTTAAGATAGTTTAACTTAGATCTAACAAAGATAGTCAAACAATGGTCTTTTTAATGGGGGCAATTGCAAGGTTGTATGCAAATTAAATTATATGCTTAAATGCAGTCGTTAAAAACCGCGATACGTACCTTGTCTCCAGCACTCTTCAACAAAAATAATTTGCAATAATTTAGCAAGAATAATGCAAACAAAACATTATATGATGCATGCACTAAGGTCTTTCTAATTTTGCCAATTTTTAGGTCAGAGTTGAGTTATTGCTAATTATGGAATTTTTGACCCTAACACGTGCAATTCTACGAAAGGAAACTTTTCGAAAATTCAGATTATACGAGAAAGGCAAGAAAAGTTACCTCCGCAATGCTCAGACAGGTTCGCCGCCTGCTCTCGGAATTTCCAGTAGCTCAATGCGACCAATCCACGATGTAGACGACCCCAGAGAAAAATGACGCCCAGAAACCTTACTGGTGCGGCGAATTCGCCGCAAGTTGTTCTTCAGGTGCGGCGATTTCGCCGCTCGTTTAGCTCCAAATGTGCCCGGATTTCTCCGCGCACTCTGTTGTCCCCTGAAACACAAATCCAAATACTTAGATTGCGCACAAGATAAACAGGATAAAATCGAAAACACAAAAACAACAAAAAAAATCTACGTCGCCTCCCCGGCAACGGCGCCAAAAACTTGATGAGAATTAAATTTATACCGCAAGTGCACGGTGTCAATGAAGACGTGGCAAATACGGGTCGAACACAAGGAGGGAGAGATTTGTTATTTTCGTGATTTTCGATTAAGGAGAAAGAAGGAGAGAAGAAATAAATGGGTTTTGAGATTTTTGGGTTTTAGTTATTTAAAGCAAGAAACAAAAACAATTAAAACTAAAGCAAGAACAAAGAAGTGAATTCCGTTGGGTGGAGGATTAGATTTAAGGTTTAGATTAGAGAATTCTGAAACTTATAATAAATCATATTAGTTATAAAGCATTACATGATAAATGATTTAACATAAACTCAAGTAATCAAAACATACTAATACAAAATTAAAATAATAACATCTTCTCTTCTCATCACCCTAAATCCGTCACCCCCACCCTTTGGAAAGAGTTAGAAACTCATAGATGGAGGGAGGGAGAAGGGGTCCTAGAGAAACTAAGAAAAGAAAATTAAAAACATAAAATAAAAGAAACAGAATTTTATTGCTAAATTATGGAACAAAAGGAAGAACTCCTCACAACATCGTTCTCGGGGCTATTTATAGCCGATACAAGGGACCTAAGCATGAAATAAGAAAGTACACGCGTCAACACGCAACCGGTAAAAATTTTAGAGCATTGATCTAATTTGGTGCGGCGGATTCGCCGCAATTTGCTCTTGAGGTGCGGCGGAATCGCCACCTTTTTGGCTCCGAATCGACCCGGATTTTTCCTGTGTGTTTATGGTATGATTTCAATGTCATTTGCGCGTCTGGATTGATTCTTGCATATCTTTGGAGATCCGAATTAATTTCTTCATATATTTGGAGATCCACATTGATTTTTCTTTATATTTTCTCCATAATAATAAAAGCTACTCGTGATTTGCAATTAGGTCCTTTACTTTTTGCAATTAAGTCCCCGGCTACTTTTGTGCTTAAGTCCTTGTTCTTTTCGTAATTAGGTCTTGAATGCTTTTATGCTTGGATACATTTCCATTTGAAAACCGATAAACTTGAACTTGGTCTTTATGATAGAAACGAGTCTTTTGTACGCGTTTATGCTCGGGATGTGGGTAATTTGCATTCAGGTCCCTGTATTCTGTAAATAAGACTAAACACATACCTTAGTAGCATTTATTGATATAAAAGTAATCTAAATGAAAGACATATGATGCAATGTATGCAATGCATCACTCAACATCGTCAAGTGATACAAAGTGTAAGGTCCATTACTATACTAAACTAGTAGCAACAAGGAAGGAAATGAAAGGACAAAACCAACTAAAACTAAGCGACTAATAAAAGAAGATAGAAATCAGGAATGGAAAACCCCTAAGGGGTGGAGTGTGTGTACACATGAAATAAGTGTGGTGAATGCATACAATAAGCTCAAGTGTAGTTAGTGTTTTTTAATGCATAAGAAGTACTTAATGACAAGACCTATCATTCAAAGCACTAACCTAGGTGATTGATATGAGCATGGCAAGTTTGTTATTAAGAACATAAACAAGCATGGAATGTACCTAAACATTATGGCAGAAACCATCAAGTTAAGAATTCTTATTAATTCAAACAAGCATACTAACGTTTCTCACATACAACAATGTTTAGCATTCATTCCATCTACATAACATGTATAGACATTTACTCCACGCCCAAAGGGGATGGAACTACTCACTAATCATTACACTACAAACTACATTACCAAAATGAAACATTCTAATGAAAGGCAATTAAACTAAGCAAACAAGAAATATTAAAGAATCTAAATGAAAGGACACTAAACTAAAGAAGCTTGCAAGAATGAAAAGACAAGACAATATTAAAAGAAACTAAAAAATCATTTTATTAACATTATTCACATTGCAAGTGGCATTCTTCTCCACCTTGAGTTTTTGCTTCTAGGCTTTTACTTCTAGTAGAGAGAATGCCACCAAGCAATGGGTGAATACATATGGAGGAGGAGGAGTTCTATTTATAGTCATAGAAAAAGGAAATCGGGGACAATCCCCCTATATGAGACTAATGCAATACCAAAAATAGACATAACACACAATTATACATGACCCGACTAAACCGTATCGGATCCAGATCAACCCAGACCACCAATCAGCGGTCTTGGACCACCAAATGGCAGTCTATAAAGTCTGGATCCAGCTTGGTTTTGGACTGTGGTTGTCTGGCTCGATTTCTTCATGTCTGATGCACCCTAATCGGTTGTGTAGGTAGTGACCCGATTCCAATTGCCAAAATACTCCTCATGTTGGTGTAGAGTTTCTTCATTTGCTCATTGGTCCTTTTGGTTTTGCATTTCGGTCCCTCTCTTGTGCATCTTAGTCCATAAGTCTTGCAACTTTGTCCTTGTTCTTGCTTTTAGGTCATTTTATGCCTCTTCTCCTCAATCATGTTTATTCCTGAAACTCAAACATAAAACTTGTTACGTAGCATTGTTTAGGTTCAAGATAATGGATATAAGACACAAATGAATGCATGAAATGATATCAATCACCTCTCTACATAGAGGTCCAACTCATGGTCTGTCGGCCCCAAAACATACATGCCGAGATTCATTTTTCTAACAATGCAATGCAAGCTATCCACAAATCTAGACATCTCTATAGCTACGCAATTACTAGAATGAGCCCAATGTGATGAGTATACACATACTCTCCTCAGAGCTCCAAACAAATCAGGGAAGATTCTCTCAAATCAGCCACTAAAATATGCTACCAAGAGCAACAACCATAACAGTATTCGAGTAAACAAATGAGACAACTACATGGTCATATACGGGTCATGAATAATTGTTATGAAGTCGAGTTCTTAAGTGGCACATGGATTCACACAATGATACATCAGATCAGTAACATATATACACAATAAACATGATAAAACATGCTCGGAAGCAATGGGTATCAAGTGTAGGATGCTACGAGAGATACATGGCATAGTCATCTAAATAATGGATCTAGATACATATAAGTTCCTATTCACGACATTATCAGATATTTTATATGCATGTATGCATTGATATCAGTAACTCCACTCGTCAAATATGCATGAGATTATTCAGAAGCTCAAGCACATCCATCTACCACCATGTATGCATGAGATAACGAATTGATCCACAACAACGCGGCATGTAACGAGTAGCATAAACCATGTATATACATATATATTTTTATTTCCTCCTCATATGAAATGCATGCAATAATATGTAAGATCATATCCAAGAAATCAGATCAAAAACATGAACCAAGAGTTGCTGGAACAAAGTCAAAACATATCAAACATTCAACACATATTACTAATGCCGATTGTGTCAATTACATCACTAAAATCACAACCATGCACATGAGCCTCCCTGATCCATCCAACCACAAGCTTGGGTTACAGCTCAAGAACATTAAGAGGTGGGGAGGGGGTCTAGGAATTCAGGATAAATGTTTCCAGCCTATCCACAAGTGGCACAAACCCAACCTGCAGTCAGCCCACTGTTGCACCTCCCATGCACAGGCCAGTCATGCCCACCCAACCTCCATGCATCCCCCGCCTCCCTAGGGTCCCTCCCAACCCCACCAGATGCCAGCCACCTTGGGAGATCAACTGCACCAGCCGGCTACTCCAGAGCTACACACCATGAGTTGGGAAGAGACTGTAGGCGGGTTGTGTGTGCACCAGCCACACCAGCCCATAACCGGAGCCCCCTTGGCCACAGCCTTGAAGTGCCCACTCCCAAGCCTGGTCAGACCTCACCAGAGCTCACTAGAGCTCCGGCGTGCCTGGCTGTAACCCCAACCAGCCCTCCTAACGCACCAAGCAAGCATGCGCTAGGTGGGAGAACCAATTTGGTGGTGCAACCGATTGCACCACCAACCAAAGTGTTGATGGCTGGCCCCCTAGCCAATGCCCCCACCCTCTACTCAACTCTTGGGCCTAAGTCATACCTGAAGTTGTGGAAGAAGATGATTAAAAGTCGGCATAAGCTCCCCAGATCAAGGTGCAACTCCCTTTCCTCCCTTGCGCTGGCTTCTTCTTGGTTGCCTAGAGCGTCTGAGTTGGTGAACTCGCCGGAACTCAACTGCACCATGCCAGAGAGGAGGAAGAGATTCTCTGGTGGTTTCGTTGAAGAGGAGAGGGGGACGGCTTTGATAGCTAGGGTAGAGGGGGTTTTGTGTTACAAGCAACAAGAGAAAAGGAAACTAGTGAATGCAAATAACCTCCCATTAAAAACATGCCTTAAACGTGATAATTCAAATGTTTGCACACCGAATTTGATTCCCTCCTGCTGACTAGCATGCCACATCATCAACTCCAGACCAAACAACTCAACACACTCCACACAACAAGCAAGGCCGAACCACCAAGTAAACCGCACCCGATTGACCCGATCGAGTCAATCGATTGCAAAACCGCCCGGCGGGTCGCACCCCCCGCGAGTTGATTTAACTCGCTCAAAAAGGAAACTTTTCCCGACACACTTCCAAAAATCAACAAAGCACACATTAACATAAAGGTGATCTCAAAATAAAGCAAAAGGATAAACAAGACTTAATAGTGTAGCAGGAGGGTGGGTCTTACAATCTACCCTCCCTTAAACAAAATTTCGTCCTCAAAATTTGCTAACCTAGCTCTTATCAAAAAGCTCCTGATACGAACTTCTGATATCCTCCTCACACTCCCAGGTGGCCTCGCTCACCCCGTGGTGCTGCCAACGGACCTTCAGCAACGGAATGGTCTGACGCCTTAGTTGTCACTCCGCGCACTCCAGAATCTCCACTGGTCGCTCCTCTAAGGTCATGTCACTCTGACTCTCTGGCAGCTCATGCGACATTTCTCCTCAGCATCGAGATGTGGAACACATTGTGCAAGCTAGCGAACTGAGGGGGTAAGGCCACCCGATACGCTACTGCACCATCATGCTCCAGGTTCTCGAACGAACTAACATACCTCGGACTCAGCTTCCCCTTCCAGTTGAACCTCATCACGTCCTTCATAGGGGAGACCTTCAAAAGGACGTGATCACCAACCTCAACTGCAGCTCTCGACGCCTCCTATCAGCAAAGCTCTTCTGTCGGTCCTGAGGTACAACCAATCTGTGCCGGATCAGGTCCACACGATCAAAGTTTAACTGCACGATCTCCGGCCCCAGCAGCTGCCTCTCGCTACCTCTCTCCAATAGAGAGGTGAACAACAACGTTGACCATACAGAGCCTCGTACGGTGTCATGCCAATTCTCGCATGATAGCTATTGTTGTAGGAGAACTCCACCGACGGCAGATGGTCGTCCTAACTCCCAGCAAGGTCCAATGCTCAATCCCTAAGCATGTCCTCCTGAGTCTGAATCGTCCTCTCCGACTGCCCATCGGTCTGAGGATGGAATGTCGTGCTAAACTTCAATTTCGTCCCCAACGCCTTATGCAAGCTCTCCCAGAATCTCGAAGTGAAACGAGTGTCCCGATCTGAGATGATAGATGTCGGAACTCCATGCAACCTTACTATCTTTGAGATGTCGAGCCTCGTAAGAGCCTCCAAGGATGCAGTTACCCGTGTTGCCAAAAAATGATCGTTGTTCATCAAACGATCCACACATCTAACCGAAGTGTTCTGTCCACACCGGTGCCTTAATTATAGGAGCTGAAGTCAAATCTTTCTTCAAAGTCAAAAAAGCATGGTGGCAATCCAGTGTGAACTCAAAAATGACATTCTTAGTCAACAAGACGGTGCGAGGTCGAGCAATTTTGCTAAAATCTCGAATAAACCGCTGATAGAATCCAACATGCCCAAAAACGGTGCTGGTTGACATTATATCATGCATATATTTGTGTCTTATATCCTCTATTTTTAACTTAAGCAATACTACGTAACGAATTTTATGTTTAAGTTTTAGGAATCAAAACAAGTGAGAAGAAGAGACACAAAAAGGACCTGAAAGCAAGAAAAAAGACTGAATTGTGAGACTTATGGACTGATAAGCAAGATGGAAGGACCCAGATCTTAACCAAAAGGATCAATAAGCAAATCAAGAAACTCCACACCATCATGAGGAGTATTTTGGCAATTAGATCCGTGCCTAAACTCCAATAACCCGATCCGAGTGCACCCCATGTGAAGAATTGAAGAACTAAAGAAGATATCCGAAACTGGGTCGGATCAGGGAAAAAGTGACTGTTAACTGGCGGTCCAAGACCGCCCATTAACGGTCCTTCTTTCTCAGAACCTGACCTGATTTCTCCTTGATATGGATTATGTATTTATGTCTATTCTGGGAATGGTGCATTAGTCCCACATCGGGAGATTGTCCCTGGTTACGTTTTTTCTATGACTATAAATAGAACTCTTCCTCCTCCTTTGTATTTACCCATTGCTTAGTGGACAATCCCTCTACTTAGGGTCAAGCCTTGAAGTAAAAACTCAAGTAGGGAGATGCTACTTGCAATGTGAGTCATTTAATAAAAGATTTTTTTATTAGTTTAATGTTGTCTCTTTTATCTTCTTGCATGCTTAGCTTTATTTCGTTTCAATAATCTTAGTAGATTTAGTTAACATATTTGCCTCTCTTAACATAATAGTTAGCTTAATTATTAGTGGGTAGCTCCATCCCCCTTTGGGGGGTGGAGATGATGTACATATATGTTGTGATGTTTGGATGTTTGATGAATTTTTGATTGTTTAAAATTGCATGTCTGTATGTTCATTTGGGGTATTTTAATCATCTACATGTTGGGGAATTTTTGATGGGTTTTGCCATAAGATTTAGACAATTTCCATGCTTAGTTTCCTCATGTTTTTAACTGAAATTTCCTGTTGAATATACTACATGTTAGTTAAGTGTTTGTATTTGTGGTTGCTTGCTTAATTGATTGAAGAAACTTTGTTTTGATTGGTTTTGCCATTAGATTTAGACACCTCTCATGCTTAACTTTGTTCTTCACATGAGTTTATGGTTTTTTATGAGCCTAATCTTTAGACACTTCTCATACTGAGCCTAACCTTTAGACACTTCTCATACTGAGCCTAATCTTATGATAATCAAGTAGTAATTGCCGATATGTTGTGTGAATGGATTGATAGGTTTTGCAACATCTTTAGACACTTCCTATGCATGAAAAAACACACACGCCACACACACATACAATCTTACATGCATCATTCATCACTTATTTCACTTCATATGTGCACACACTCCACCCCTTAGGGGTTTCTCTTCCTGATTTCCAATCTTTAGTTGTTTCCTTTTGCATTTCTTACTTACTAGTTTAGTGTAGTTTAGCTTAGCATAATCAAATCTCTTTCTCCTTTTTCTCCACTTGATATCGGACAAACCTGAGGCTACTCACCTCCCCATGGATCGACCCGTACTTTCCACCTCTTCTTCGCGGCCGTGCACTTGCGGTATAAACTTTAATCGATTAAATAGGCACGGATATCTTTCACATTACGCGGTGGTGGGAAATTAGCGATAAGACCCACTTTGGCGGGATCGACCTCAATTCCCCTTCTTGAGACCACAAAGTACAATACCTTGCTTCACCATGACATGACATTTCTCCCAATTGAGAGCGAGGTTCTTCTCATGGCATCGCTTGAGGACAAGGCCCAAGTAAAGAAGGCACTCATCGAAGGAAGCGCCCAATATGGAAAAGTTGTCCATGAAAATCTCAAGGAAACTCTCTACCATATCGGAGAAGATGTTGATCATACACCTTTGAAACGTTGTTGGTGCATTAAATAACCCAAAGGGCATGCGACGATAGGCAAACGTGTCGAAGGGACATGTAAATATGGTTTTCTCTTGATCCTCGGGGGCAATGGGATTTGGTTGTAACCGGAATATTCGTGAAGAAAACAATACTCATGTACGGCCAACCTTTCAAATATCTAATCAATGAATGGCAATGGGAAATGATCTTTCCGCGTTGCCGCATTGAGCTTGCGATGATCAACGCAAACTCGCCAGCCAGCTTGGTATAAGCTCATTATGCTCATTCTCAACAACCGTCACGCCTGACGTCTTAGGAACCACATGGACAGGACTCACCCACGAACTATAAGAATTAGGATAGATTATACCATGATCCAAGAACTTAAGAACCTCCTTTCAGACGGCTTCTTTCAGCACAGGATTTAATCTTCGTTGTTGGATTCAGCACAGGATATAATCTTCGTTGTTGGCTTCTTTCGGACGGAAAGGTCTCATTATCCCCTAAAAATATGTATTTAAGGTTATCGGGGAGCGGTTTGAGCTCGACCAGAGGTGGGTCCTTGTTGGATTCAGAGTTAATTTCAAGTGGCTCAAGGGCCACAGGGTAAGAGGAGCAAGCACCTAGATGTGCTTCCTCATCTAGAAGTTCACAGGCGGATTCCTCAAAATCATCTTCAATAGCAACCTGGTCATTAGGCACCTCAATAAAATATCGATGTGAGTCGAACATGCCCAATGACTCAAGCTCATCAGTGTCCTGAATGAAATTGGCTCTGATAGCATCATCGAAGAGCCCAGGTTGTTTACCAAGGATAAAGATGTTGAAATCCTCCGTGAGGTTTCCAAAAGACAACATCATCAAGCCATGCGACAATTGATCAAAGCATTAGATGTCGCAAGAAATGGCCTCCCAAGGATCACTAGAATTTGTCCTTGTGGGATGAACATTGGTTTTGTATCCAAGATGATGAAATCAACTGGGAATACAAACTCACCTAATAAGGACATCCTCCACACTTCCTCGTGGAATTTTGACGGATCTGTCAGCCAACTAGAGGGTGGTCCTCGCTGGCTTAAGATCGTTTATTCTAAGGTTGACATAGACCGAGTAGAGCAAGAGGTTCACAGGTGCTTTGAAATCTAATAGAGCTTGAGGAATTGTCACGTTACCGATCATGCAAGAAATAGTTGGACAACCGGGATCCTTATATTTGACTTGCATGGGTTGTGTCAATATCGAACTCACAATGGCGGCCAGAAATACCCTTTTGGGAACATTTGTTCTCCTTTTAACGGTACAAAGATCCTTAAGGAACATGGCATACGGTGGCATTTGTTGAACAACGTCCACCAACGAAATGTTCACCTTGACTTGCCTAAGTACCTCAACGATTTTGTCCCAACACTAAACACATTTTTAGTCAACCTATGAGGAAATGGTGCATTGGGGACATAACTATCACGAGAAGGAGTCTCAGGATTGGGTTCCTTGAAAGACTCACGACCCTCCTCGGAAGAGTCACCAACAGGGTTGGATTCAGTCATTTCCACATTCTAGTCAACAACCCTTCCCGATCTTATGGTATGGACAACATTTGCATGTTGGGAAGGGCCATCTTCAACAATATGAACATTCTGCCTAGCCTAAGCAGGTTGACCCCTGGGATTTACCACATGTTGACTCGGCGACTGAACCTTCTCACGTTCATGGAACTATTGAGCCAACTGGCTAACTTGCATATCCAAAGCTTTGAACGAACTTTGCATTCTCTGCATGAATGCTTGAAGGGTTTGATTAGTAGAGGGGTCCTTTGGGTCAACCCGCTGGGATAGTGGAGTTTGGTTAGAATAACCCAGCGGTGAGGCCTGAGGAGGTTGGTGATTATGCTGTTGAGACCTTTGATGTGGGGGTTGGTAGATCTCTGATGGGCGTCGAGGGTGATAAGGTGGAGGTTGAGGTTGTGCGTGCGAGCTCTGACTATGGCCCCCACCAGGCCCTTAAGAGAAGTTAGGGTGGTTTCGCCATCCCGGGTTGTAGGAGTGATTGTACGGGTCGTTACGGAGCCTCTGTTGATACATCGCATTTGCATGCTCAGTATCCCTTGGAGCGTAAGCACATTCGAAGTCATCATGACCCATAAGTCCACACCTACTACATGTGGGAGTAGTGACCTGAGCTACAGGAGCTCGGTCCAACTCTAAACTCTCAATCCTATCTATGCATGAGAGCAACCATTTTTGCCTCAGATGCGATAGTTGACTCAACTTGATATGATCTAGCTCGACCAGAAGACCGGGCGGTTGGTGGCTCTCTTATGGTGTCCCACTCAAGGGTATGTTCAAACATTAATTCAAAAGTATATGATGCCTCATCAACGGGTTTCATTTGGAAATCATCCTGACACATCGACTGCAACAATGTACCGGTGTTGTAGTTGGGGCCATCATAAACATTTGGCACAACTACAATAGTTCAATTCCATGACGAGGACACTGCAGAAGAAGGTCCTTGAACCTCTCAAAGAAAGCATGAAAAGATTTGGTCTCCGTCCGATACATTTGATGTATCTGGTGCCGTATCTGTTGAGTTTTCCTTAGAGGGAAAAATCTCTTAAGAAAGACGGTCACAAAGTCGTCGCAACACCAAATAGAGCTCGTCGGGAGGTTGTACATCCATTTCTTTGCGTTATCCTTCAACGTGAAAGAAAGCATCCTCAACCAGACTGAATCCTCGTCAAGTTGTTGAAGCTTGAACATGAAGCATACCTCCTCGAATTCACGTATAAAAATATACAGATCCTCCTTATTAGCAGTGAAGGTAGGAAGCATGCTCACATATTGAGGTTTCAATTCATAGTTGTTTCCGCGAGCCGGCAGGAGAACTATGCAAGAAGGTTGCGCGGCCCGAACAGGATGGGCCTGCTCCCACAGAGTCATCAGTCTTTCCTATCGAGCTAAAGGTGGTGGTGCACCAAGAACTAGATCCTGACTGAATCCCTCTTCCTCCTGAGTCGGAGGAGGAGAAGGAGGTCTACGTAGTGGTTGGAGCAGACTGAGTTAATCAATGTATGGAACCCAGTCTCCCCCGTCGCCATGAGGTGACTTGTCCTCATGCTCCAAAGGAGCTCGAGGCGGAGATGGGCGAACACCTAGGCTGTCCATCTCAAAAAAAATGCACTCTCTCAAGTCAAGCGCTCTCACCAGAATGGGCCCAACCTCGCATAAAACGCTCAACTCGACTCGACTCTAAAACCACACACAACAGAAGGTGTAATCGGAGAAGGAGACTACTCATAGAATATAGGGGAGGAGAAGACTCAAATGAGAAGGGAAGAATCCCTAGAGATAGTGTGGGTAGTGGGTGAGGTAGAAGACAAGCAATCAAACACGGCTCAAACAGCTTATGGTATAGGTCCTTAGGCTAGACAACGTCAATCTTTGAGATCACTAGTCTTGACACACCTCACCTCCCTACAATGAAGACCGCAATGCCCAGCAAGTGATACCAGATCTGGAGATCCAATACCTCCTACTATAGAAAAGGCAAGTGACGCCAATCAGGTCAAGACGGTCTCAACAAGATTACTTTCCTAGTGCGTCTGAAATCCTTATGGCCAATGTATACATGCTTTCAGAATCAAGGCTTTCGATTAGTGTGATTTTTGGGGCTATGGAAAAGGTGATGAAATCCCCCACCTTATCTTATATGGGACATCCCCCCTTAGTAGTGTTTTGAATCTTAATCTAGCAATCAACTCTCCAATCAAACGCTCACCTCACTCTTGTCCCGATGCATCTTACTAACCGATGCATTGCATACATTGCATAATATGTCTTTCATTTAGATTAATTTTATATCAATAAATGCTACTAAGGTATGTGTTTAGTCTTATTTACAGAATATAGGGACCTGAATGCAAATTACCCATATCCCGAGCATAAATACGTGCAAGAGACTCATTCCTGTCATAAAGATCAAGTTCAAGATTATCGGGATTCAAATGGAAGTTCATCCAAGCATAAAAGCATTCAAAGACCTAATTACAAAAAGGCCAAGGACTTAAGCACAAAAGTAGTCATGGACTTAATTGCAAAAAAGCCAAGGACCTAATTACAAATTACGGACGCGCAAAGGATATCTAAATCATACCATAAACACACAGGAAAAATCCGGATTAAATCAGAGTTAATTGTGCGGCGTTTCCGCCGCACCACACATGTAACATGCGGCGATTCCGCCGCACCCGTGTCGATCCGCGCCTCCGAATTTTGTCCAGACATGTTTTGACGCTTGTACTTTCCAATTTTATACTTAGGTCCCTTGTATCAGCTATAAATAGCCCCGAGAACGATGTTGTGAGGAGTTCTTGTTTTGATCCATTATTTTAGCAATAAAATTCTGTTGGTTTATTTTGTGTTTTTAATTTTCTTTTGTAGTTTCTCTAGGACCCCTTCTCCTTCCCTCCATCCATGAGTTTCTAACTCTCTCCAAAGGGTGGGGGTGACGGATTTAGGGTGATGAGAAGAAGAATTAGGTTATTATTTTAAGTTCGTATTAGTATATTTTGATTACTTGAGTTTATGTTAAATCATTTATCATGTAATGCTTTATAACTAATATGATTTATTATAAGTTTCAGAATTCTCTAATCAAAACCCGACATCTAAACCTCCACCCGCTGGACTCCCATTCATAGTTGTTTTCTTCTTAGTTTTTTTTGTTGTTCTTGCTTTAGATAATTAAAAAGACCAAAAATCTCAAACCAACCTCATTATTGTTCTCTCTTTATCTTTCCTTAACTCGAAAATCACAAAAATAACATTATCTCTCCCTCCTTGTGTTCGACCCGTACTTGCCACGTCTTCATTGACGTCGTGCACTTGCGGTATAAATTTAATTCTCATCAAGTTTTTGGCGCCGTTGCCGGGGAGGCGACGAAGATTTTGTTTACTTTTGTTGATTTCGATTCTATTCTGTTTATCGTGTGCGCAATCTAACTATCTGAGTTTGCGCTTCAGGAGACAACAGAGTGCGCGGCCCAAACCGAGCACAGTTGGAGCAAAACGAGCGGCAAAAACGTCGCATCTCAAGAGCAACTTGGGGCGAATCCGCCGCACACCTGAAGCATCTGAGCTTCAAATTTTTCTGAGACGCGACTCATCTCTGGGTGGACGCGTGGAGCTACTGAAATTTCGAGAGCGGGCGGTGAACCCGACTGAGCATTGCATAGGTAACCTTTGTTGCCTTTTTCCTCGTAATTTCTAGTTTCGGAAAAGTTCCTTTTGTAGAACTGCACGTGTTAAGCTTAAATTCCATAATTGGCAATAATTCAACTCTAACCTAAAAATTGGCAAAACTTGAAGAACTTAGTGCATGCATCATACAGTGTTTTGTTTGCATTATTCTTGCTAAATTCTTGCAAATTATTTTTTTTGTTGAAGAGTGTTGGGGCAAGGTACGTGTGCGGTTTTATCGATTGCATTTAAGCATATAAACTAGTTCACATACAACCTTGCAATTGCCCCCAAATTAAACACCAATGTTTGACTATCTTTGCTAGATTTAAGTTAAACTATCTTAAGGGCAACTCCGTAGGAAAAGATACGGTGGGGATTTCATCACCCTTCCGTGGCCCACAAATCACAATCCTAAAGTGTCACCCAAGCTTTAAAATTAAAATCAATTAGACATTGGCCCCTAAGGACTCGGACTCAATTAAGGAGAAGATTTGTTTGACTTGCTATGACCTGAAGCTGATCGAATTCAATTTGGTGTCTAGAAAGTGTTTTTGTGTTGACGAAAGTCTTCCAAGCGAAGTGGTTGTCTAATTGGCACCGATTCTGTCGGAAGCGCCCCCACTAGCTATACACTGTCTGGCCAATTTGGTTTGATTAGTGAGGGAGGTGAATCAAGCGAATCAATTCGACTGAACCAGTTAGGAGTCGTCTAGATTTAAGCGACACTAGGTCTAGGATTGTTTGAACCGTGCTTGCTTAGGAAATTTCTGATCGACCCTCTTTTCTATCTTTAGAGTTAAGTTTCCCTTCTCATCTGAGTCTTCATTCTCTTCTCATCTCAATTCTCTAGATTAGGATTCCTTTCTCATCTTTCCCCATTCTATTGTTTGTTTCCATTTTTTTTAAAAATTAAAAAAAATTGATTCAAACCGGTGCACTCAGATTTGGATTCGGGACTTGAGTAATCGACTCTCACGAGTTCATCTAGATTCCAGTCTGGAGCTTAACCCTAATCCACCTGTTGCACCACCTCACCCAGATCCAATGGGTGAGAATGTAGTGGACCCGCCTGTTGCACCACCTATGACTCTGAAGGATCGGTGCTACCCAACGATGGCTGCTCAGCCATCGTGCATCATTATGCCCGTCATACCGGGTCGCGACTTCGAACTGAAGGCACAATACATGAGTATGTTGCCCAAGTTCACCTCTAGGGAAGACCCATATCTCTTCCTTAGAGAATTTGAGGAAATCTGCTCTCTTATGCAATACCAGCATATCTCTGAGGAGGCAGTGCGTCTGAAATTCGTGCCTCTAGCATTGAAAGACGACGCTAAGAAATGGCTATATAGTCTAGCCAAAAGATCTATTAGGAGTTGGGCCGAGTTTGTTCAAATTTTCTTAAAGAAATATTTCCCCAACCATAAGACTATTACGATTAGGAATGAAATTGTTGCATTCGTTCAATCTGAGAGCGAGCCGTTCTATTCCTATTTAGAAAGATTTAAAAGTCTGCTGGCCCAATGCCCTCATCATGGAATTCCAAGATGGCAATTGTGCCAAATTATCTATGAGGGATTGACACCTACATCTAGAGTTATGCTAGAATCTGTAAGCCAAGGAAGCTTTATGTCCAAAAATGAGAATGATGCTTGGACTTTTCTTGAAGACTTAGCTGATAATAGTATGCAATGGGACACGGCTAGGGCACTGACCAACCCGAGTATTGGATCTAGAATAGCGAGTCAACCCAAACCAGGTGTCTTAGCTGTAGATGCCAATATAGCGGCTGAAGCAAAACTAGCTACCCTTATGCGCAGAATGGAAAGTCTAGAGCTACAAACCCGACCCTGAGTGAATCAAGCCTCGACTATCCCTTGCTCTAGATGTGGTCAGACTGGTCATTTAATGGAGGATTGTGCGGACTGGGAACAAGTTAATGTCACGTTTAACCATGCAAGGAATGACCCATACGCATCAACCTATAACTCGGGTTGGCGTAATAATTCCAATTTCTCATCAAGCCAACAAGGTCAACCTCCTAGACAACAACCAAACCCGTATAACCAAAATAATACATCATCTGGGTTTAGTAACAATGGAGATTATGATGTTAGGTTGACAAGCTTGGAAAATTTGATGAAGACTTTTATACAGACAACCAACCAGTCCTTCCAAAGGCTAGAGACACAAGTCAGCCAACTAGCACAAATTGTAGGTTCAAGAGAAAAGGGTCAGTTTCCAAGTCAACCTGAGGTGAATCCTAGATCTAATAATCAATATCAGCCCTATCAACCACCTCTAGGAAGTAACAACTCGAGACCAGTTCAAATGGTTAATGAGGAAGGACCGTTCCAACAAATAAATGCAGTAGTATCATTACGGTCCGGAAGACAAGTTGATAACAATGTGGTAAATCCTAGAACGTCTAATCAATCTAGCCATCAAGCAACCACATATGACCTAACCATTGAACCTGACGTCCAATCTGAAACGCCCAACCCACCTACTCAACCTGAACCCATAGCTCAACCTGAGCGAGTCTATGTTCCTAAAGCTCCATTCCCCAATAGACTTAAGAAGAACTCAAGTGCACAAATGGAGAAAATCCTGGAAGTATTTAAGCAAGTTAAGGTGAATATTGCACTCCTAGATATGATTCAACAAATACCTGCTTATGCTAAATTCTTAAAAGATATGTGCACTAAAAAGAGAAAAACAAACGTACCAAAGAAGGCTTTCTTAACTGCAAACATAAGCTCTATTCTGTCCAACTTATCTCCTATAAAATATAAGGACCCCGGGTGTCCAACAATTTCATATGCAATTGGAGATACTTTTATCAACAAAGCCCTTCTAGACCTTGGTGCTAGTGTTAACCTACTCCTGTTCTCTGTCTACGAGCAACTCAACCTTGGTCCACTAAAACCCTCTAAGACAACTCTTCAATTCGCTGACTGCTCTATTAAGAAACCAAGAGGTGTAGTCGAGGACGTTTTGATCAAGGTGGGTGACTTCATTTACCCAGTGGATTTTGTCGTACTAGATACTGCACCTGTTGTAAAACCTAATAGACAAATCCATGTAATACTAGGCAGACCCTTTTTAGCCACTTCTGAAGCATTGATAAACTATCGAAATGGCTCATGCAATTATCTTATGGGAACTTAAAAGCTGAATTTAATATCTTTCATGTTGATAGTGAGTCAGAAATAATATGCAATCAAAGTGATGTTGTGATGAGAGCACGTATCTATAAGATTTCTGAATCAAATAAATCATCACAAAATCAAAAAGAAAGTGCGAAAAAGGGGAGTAAGTCATCTACCCAACCACCATCACTCGAACAAACAAGAGAATCAATACATGTGAGGGGTGTGGAATCTGTGACTCAGGACTCTCATTGCAACATGGGGAACAATTTAACTGGATACATGCACCAACATGGTGTCATTCAATCCAGTTCTGACTATGGTTGACTCTGAGCAAATTCAATCCCTCCACCACAGTTGACGCAGGTAATAAGTGCATTTGATTTATCTTTGCATACATTGAGGACAATGCATGATTTAGGTGTGAGGGGTGTTTATCTATCTTTATATTCTGTTCTTTAAAAAAAATTCAATGTTCCATGACATAACTTAAGATTGAACTGCCAAAACCCGTGTACAAAACGTATTGAGTTTTTGTTCCTTATTATATAGTTCGTCTTGTAGAAATTATGACATAAATCTAAGTTCCAAAGAAATAACCCATTACCCTTTAAGACATGTATGCACTTAAATTGGATGAATCAAATCCTTGAAGTGGTTGATAAAAAGCAGAGGTTGAGGAAAATATACCGGGAAGTGTGGACTTCTAATAGCAATTAAGCCTTGAGGAAAATAAAAGTAAAAATAAAGGAATAAAGGGAGGAAAACACATTTTGCAAACTGATTACAAAAGCCTAAGTCTTCGAGTCACTGGTCCGTAGGGGTATCTTGAAACCCGGTAACTTGAGTCTGCCATCTCGGGATTATCGACCAAACTCGCTACACGAATGCAAAAAAAGGGTAAAAGTGTCAGAAAAAGCAAATGTGTTGAATCACGGAAAAAGAAAAAATACTCAAGGCCCAAAGCTAAAAGAATGATTCATGCCATGGTTGATCCGAATGATACTTCACCACCAGAGGAGGCGTGCAAAATAATTTAAGTGATAACATGTGTAGAAGGGTTAGTGGTGTGAATATTGGAGGAATGAAGACCAAGTCAGATTTTTTATGGGTTAGACTTATATAATAGGCATGCAAGAATTCTAAGTAAGATGTATAAGGTTGAGATGGAGATATTGAGAGCTATTAATGATATGTTGAATTAAGACTTTGTGGGTGTGTCAACTGAAAACCCTCACGAGACAAAACTCATCCTCTAAGGAAACTTAGGGGTTTAAAGGCTTGTTGCACAGGCTAAGTGCAACCGTGATTCCTACGAAAGTGAGTTAGGATTTCCCTGTTTTTATTTTTGTTATATTTTGTTTTGCTAGGGACTAGCAAAATCTAGGTGTGGGGGTATTTGATGCATTGCATACATTGCATCATATGTCTTTCATTTAGATTAATTTTATATCAATAAATGCTACTAAGGTATGTGTTTAGTCTTATTTACAGAATATAGGGACCTGAATGCAAATTACCCATATCCCGAGCATAAATGCGTGCAAGAGACTCATTCCTGTCATAAAGATCAAGTTCAAGATTATCGGGATTCAAATGGAAGTTCATCCAAGCATGAAAGCATTCAAAGACCTAATTACAAAAGGGCCAAGGACTTAAGCACAAAAGTAGCCAGGGGCTTAATTGCAAAAAAGCCAAGGACCTAATTGCAAATTATGAGTAACTTTTATTATTATGGAGAAAGTCTACAGAAAAATCAATGTGGATCTCCAAATATATAAAGAAATAAAGTCGGAGCTCAAAAGAAAGGAAAGAATCAATCTGGACGCGCAAAGGATATCTAAATCATACCATAAACACACAGGAAAAATCCGGATTAAATCAGAGTTAATTGTGCGGCGTTTCCGCCGCACCACACATGTAACATGCGGCGATTCCGCCGCACCCCTGTCGATCCGCGCCTCCGAATTTTGTCCAGTCATGTTGTGACGCTTGTACTTTCCAATTTTATACTTAGGTCCCTTGTATCAGCTATATAAAGCCCCGCGAACGATGTTGTGAGGAGTTCTTGTTTTGATCCATTATTTTAGCTATACAATTCTGTTGGTTTATTTTGTGTTTTTTATTTTCTTTTGTAGTTTCTCTAGGACCCCTTTTCCTTCCCTCCATCCATGAGTTTCTAACTCTGTCGAAAGGGTGGGGGTGACGGATTTAGGGTGATGAGAAGAAGACTTAGGTTATTATTTTAAGTTCGTATTAGTATATTTTGATTACTTGAGTTTATGTTAAATCATTTATCATGTAATGCTTTATAACTAATATGATTTATTATAAGTTTCAGAATTCTCTAATCAAAACCCGACATCTAAACCTCCACCTGCTGGACTCCCATTCATAGTTGTTTTCTTCTTAGTTTGTTTTGTTGTTCTTGCTTTAGATAATTAAAAAGACAAAAAATCTCAAACCAACCTCATTATTGTTCTCTCTTTCCTTAACTCGAAAATCACAAAAATAACATTATCTCTCCCTCCTTGTGTTCGACCCGTACTTGCCACGTCTTCATTGACGTCGTGCAGTTACGGTTTAAATTTAATTCTCATCACTAACTAATGCATGCTTTAACCATGCATGAATGAGAGAATGGGTGCACGTACCTCACGCCAGCAATCGACAACAAGAATGTAAAGAAAAGAAAAGACGAGTGTGTGCAAGGTCTACAAATGATGCATGACCTAGATGGCAATTAGTCTAATCTTTTGCTTTGAGTTTTATGGTCCAAGTTGTCCTAAAAAGGGGATTGGTTATTTATTGATCAGGGAGGAAACTACAGGTTTAGACATGCCAAATTAGGCTCCTAGATAACTAAGTTGCAAAACAAAACAACGAGAAGAAAATAGGAGGCAAGAGTCGCTCACCAGGCCACCAGTTGGTGGTCCCAGGCCGCTGATTGGAGGTCCAAATGGTTGTTTCCTTCTCCAAATTTCTCCTGGTGCCTCCCCACGATGCTCAGATGTCCCTGAAATAAACAAAAACTAAAAACAAAAGATTAAACCCACTCGAATCATCTAATCAAATGTCTGGACAGAGCACCTCCCCGGCAACGGTACCAAAAACTTGATGTGAAATTAAAGTTTAACCGCAAGTGCACGACCGTCGGTGAAGACGGGGAAAGTACGGGTTGATCCACAGGGAGGTGTGTCGACTCTTGTTCTTTCGAGGGCAAGTGGGAAAAGAGGGGAGAAGAAGTTAATTAAACTAAACTAAACTACGCTACACTAGTAAGCAACAGACAAAGAAGATGAAAGCAAGCAACAATGAAACTAAACTAACTATAAAAGCAAGCTAGAATTCGGGAAGAGAAACCCCTAAGGGGTGGTGTGTGTGTACACATGAAATAAAGTGGTGAGGAATTCATTCAATAGAGTAGGTGTAGGTAGTGTTGCTATGCATAGGAAGTACCTAATAGTTGGCAAGACCTATTGATTGACATCATTTCATGCTTATATTTGTATCTTATATCCATTATCTTACACCTAAGCAATGCTATGGGACGAGTTTTATGTTTGAATTTCAGAAATAAAGAGGTTTGAAGAGAAGAGGCATGAAAGGACCCAAAAGTAGGGAAAAATGACTTAATTGTGAGACCTGTGGACTAAGATGCAAGGGAGAATGACCTGAACGTAAGACTGAAGGACCTAAGAGCAAAACAGAAAACTCCACACAATCATGGGGAGTATTTTGGCAATTCGATTCGGGTTGGAGCTCCAACAAGCAAAGTAGATGCATCCAAGACCAACAAATATATCAAGGAAAGCCCAAAAAAAATTTAGCCAGATCCGGATCCTGTAGACCACCAATTGGCGGTCCGGATCTCCCCGGATCCGCTAAGTTTTCTGGAGCATATGTATTAGTGTTTGTTTAGGCTATTTTTGGTATTTGTTTAGTCCCATACCGGGGGATTGTCCCGGATTACCTTTTTCTATGACTATAAATAGAACTCCTCCTCCATTGAAAACCACCCCATTGCTTGGTGGCATTCTCTCGACTTGGAGTAAGCCTTGAAGCAAAACTCAAGGTGGAGAAGAATGTTACCTTCAATGTGAGTCATTGTTAATAAAATAATTGTTCTTAGTTTCTTTAAATCTTGTCTTTTAATTTTTACATATCTCTTTAGTTTTATGTTCATTTCAATTAGTTTCTTTAATATTCCTTTCATGCTTAGTTGAATTTCCTTTCAGTATAATGTTTCATTTTATTAATGTAGTTAGTGTAGTGAGTAGTGAGTAGTTTCATTCCCATTTGGGGGGTGGAGAAATATGTGATATGATCATGTAGTGTATTAGGTGTGTGTTATCTTAATCCCTTGAGCCTTATATGATTTCCATAACCATCTAATGGGATTTCACTCTTATCTTTGATATGCTAATGCTCTTGAATGAAGCTTAGCTTATGCTTAGATTAGTGGACCTATTTTATGGGGAATAATAAGGTGAGGATATGGATGGAATTAATATTGGAAACACAATTCGTAGTGTATGTACTCTTGTTGTGTTTACCTTGGTTAATGCCTTGTATGTTTTAATGATATTGGGTTATCTTATTTCATGTGGAGGCATAGTAGGGTCTAGTCTTTATACATGAGTTCATTTAGCTTCATTCCAATTATTGTCTTGTATATTTTAATGATATGATCTTATCTTATTTCATGTGGAGGCAAAGTTGGATTTAGTTTTATGATTTCATGCACTACATGTTGTGAGGGGCATAATTGAACATACACACACACACATTTTTATACTCACATTATTTCTCAACCCCTTATGGGGTTTAGTTTTATTGCTTATCTTCCATTTCCTTTTCCATTTTAGTGTAGTTTAGTGTAACCACGCTTTCTCTCTTTTCTTTACCACTCGCCTTCGAACAAACCAAAAGTCGACACACCTCCCTGTGGATCGACCCGTATTTGCCACCGCTTCAACGCGGTCGTGCCCTTGCGGTTTAATTAAAACGTATCAATCACCTATCATCCCAGTCACTAACCTAGGTTATTAACATGAGCATAAACAAGTTTGTTATTAAGAACCTAAACAAGCATGGGATGTACCTAATGAATATGGCAGAAATCATCAAGCTAAGTTTTCTCCTTTAAACAAATAAGCATACATTCACATTCATCACATATTGCAAAAGATAGCATTCATCTCATTCTTCATTACATGTATAAACATCAACTTCACCCCCAAAGGGGGATGGAACTACTCACTACTCATTAAGCTAACATTTATATTAAGAAAATGAAACATTCTAATTAATTCTACTAAGACAAAAAAAAATTAAGCTAAACATGCAAGAATTAAAAGAGACAACATCAAACTAACAAAACTTTCTTTTATTCATCAGTCACATTACAAGTAGAGGGAATGACCACCAAGCAAAGAGTGTATTACAAAGGAGGAAGAAGAGTTCTATTTATACTCATGAAAAAAGGCAACTGGGAACAATCTCCCGGTGTGGGACTAATGGAACATACTAAATATAGACTTACACAACCTAATACACAAGCGGGAGAAGACGGGTCAGATCTGGAGCAGAAGCCACCGTCAACTAGAGGTCTGGATGGCTCAGATCCGACCCGTTTTCAAATGACTTCTTAGTTGCTTCATTTCTTCACGTGGAGTGCACCCTAATCGGTTGTGTGAGTCCACGCCCGAATCCAATTGCCAAAATACTCCTCATGATGGTGTGGAGTTCTCAATTTGCTAATTGGTCCTTTTGGCTTGCATTCAGGTCCTTCCCTCCTGTAGATAGGTCCATAAGTCTCATCGATCTGTTCTTTTTCTCACGTTTTTGTCCTTTTGTGTCTTGTTCTTAAACTTGTTTATTCCTGAAACTTAAACATAAAACTTGTTACATAACATTGCTTAGGTTCAAAACAGAGAGTATAAAACATGAATATATATGTGAGATGATATTAATCATTGAACACCAATTAAGATGAAACATGCACATGTATGGTGTGTATATATATATATGTATGTGTGTGTGAATTGAATCATTGAAAAAAGTGTTAGAGTTAATCGACATCATCAAAATAAAGATCGAAGTAAGGCTATAATGCCAACAATTTTGACTCCATTTGACCACCAAAACTAGCCTGGAAAACCTCTTCACACTTAGACCCGGAATCTATCTTTGTAATGGTCAACTACTTAAAGGTTAAATTAACCGCTACACAAGCTTAGTCTTCAATTTGCCAATTAAATCTTTTCACCCCTCCTTGACTAGGGCCTTATATCTTACATATATATTGGGCTATTTATATGTACATGGGACACATAAATATGTGGCAAGTTGTCAATGTTCCTCCGTGAGAGTGGGAGATATTAATTTGATATGCCCAAATGGTACATCGGAACATAGGTGACACTTGATGTAATCTGAATGTATTGGATTAATCTAGGATTAATAAGATATTTGCCCAAAGCACTAACACATGGCGTGTCCCTATTGGACTACACATTTAAGGGTTTAGGGTGGAGCCATCTATATAAGGAGGGGAGCCTCCCATTGGATGGAACAACAAGTGTGCAAACCCTAGCCTCCACCCACCCTAGCCGCCACCTTCTCTCTCCCCCATTTCGTCCCTCCACCTCCACCAAGCTCATTCCGTGGACTCTTGGGTTGTGGACTCGCGCTCCTTCTCCAGGAGAGTAGGAGACCGACCGGTGAAAACGATTCCGTAAGGTGACCTCCGATCTTCCTTCCGCTGCCACAGGTTCTCTCCAAGAAAGGTACTCCTAAACCTGTAGAATCGTTGTTTGATAACATTGGTACCAGAGCCATCTCGGTTACCATCGAATCCTCACCATGCTTGATGAATTTTTGTTTCATGATAATCTGATTTGAGATAAAAATTCGGTGGTTATGTTTTTTGGAGAAAAAAGATAACAAAAAAATCAGCATTGCTTATTTACATGATGCGCATGTTATATATGTTGATTGTTCATGTGTTTTCTTTCAAATTCGTTTTTGATATTCTGGAAATGAAAACTCAGAGGGTTTCTTTATCTTTAAATGGAATAATATGATCGTTCATTCAGAGATATAAGTGGTGCATGTTTGTTGAGTTCTTTCTAACATTCGATTAGGGTTTAGACTAGACTCTACTTGTTGCGCATGTTTTGGTTCATTAGAGCATGCATCTAGGGTTAGATTTTGCTCCTCCATTCTTGCGCATGTATGCATGTTTAAGATGGATTTTTCCTGATTTTATTTCGAGCCAATATGATATGTTGCTCTCCTATCATTGCACATACATATATGTGACCAGAATTCTGTTTTTTCTGTGTTGTTACCTCTATTCTTTGCGCATGTATTAGATAAAATCAGAAGTAATTTTCCATGTTGATTCTTCCAAATCATGCACATATATACATGAAATCAGATGTCTATTTTTCCTATTTTTTCGAATTAGGGTTAGATATTATTTGTTCTAATCTTTGAGCATGTATACATGAAATCTGTGTTAACCCTATCATGATGATCTTCTGTTTTTGCGCATGTTTTATATGATAATCAGTAGTTTAATTCTCTGATATTTTTTCATTCTTGAATTAGATGATAATGTTTGTATGTCATTTGTATATCATCATGCATGTCGGATTGCATGGATGGATCAAATGTTGTTATCTCTGATTCGTGTACGTGCATGACTAGATCTCATGTTTGCTAGAATTTCGTGTATATGCTTGTTTATTTAGCATTTTTCAATATGAGCATGCGTCTAGAGTAGATGTTTATTTCCATATGCATATGCATGATAATTTTGTTGCCTTAAAAGTATTTTTTGAATGCTTTCCTTTGATGCACATATATGTGCTGATCTCATTTAAGGAATTTCGGATTTTTTGGAATAATAACATGTATTTGATTTGAAATATTTCCTTTATGATTAAATCCACATACATGTGTTGATCTCATTGGGGATTTTTCCGGATTTTTCTTTCCTAATGCGAATAGGATAATTTTTACGCTCTCATGATTATGTTGATTAGGGAAAGAAAAGAAAATTTCTGTTTTGAGATACTATTATGAAGATTGATTGGTATTTCCATATACGTTTTTCTTATGCCCCATATATGCGTTGTTTCCTTATATATTACTTCCTTCTTATTTGGAAGTGGTGTACACTTTATTCATGCGTGTGATTGTGCTAACGTATGGAAAGATTGTGCTTGTATGGTATGAATGCTGTGAATGGATACTGATTTATTTTTGCTGCCTTATTGAGAGTTGAGCGTAATTTCATTTATTCATTTCCATTTGCAATAGATATCGCAATGGGTTGTAATAATTATGGACTATGGACTGTTTATTGCCCTAGGGAGACGAGGGGCTCCTTTATTTTTATTGTTGCGATATTATTGCTATAAGGCTTATGCAGGTTCCCATCTACAGTGCTAAATCCCTATGGGGGATCCTTAGCTCGATATGGAAGTAATGTAGCAATTAATTTCTGTGTGATCTTAATTGGAATGCTCTGAAAGGAATGTTTTTTTGGAACTTGCATGCCTAGTGGGAGTTGCAAGGTAGAAGTGTTTTGTGTAAACCACCTTGCAACCGGCGGATAATTATTTATTTGCTGCTGATTTGCCATGATTTATACGTTTTTTTAGGGTTATTAAATCGTGATGGAGCGCGATACATGAATTGGTAAAATAACTTTATTAACTATTGCATGAGCATTTGATCGAACGCTCTATGTTTTCCATTTGTCTGAATGCTATAGTTATTAAGTTAGTTTATTTTTTATGATTATTGCGGCTCGTTGTATTTTATGCTAGAACTCATGTATCGCTATGTGGTTTTTTGTCCTAGATTTTATGGCTGCTTCCAAAAGCATTGTCGCTGATCTGACTCGAGGAGTTAAACTCAATGAAAGAAATTACGATATGTGGCATCGTAAAATTGAGTATCTCTTAGAGGATCAGGACATGTTAGAAAATATAACCCAAACTATGTCTCCCCCCGAGGAGGGGAACACTGCGCAGCATCGCAGAAATATGGATGTCTATAATGCATGGAAAAAGAAAGACCGTATTGCTCGCATTACAATTCTGAGTTCGATGAGAGATGATCTGTTACTGCGGTTCGAAAAATTGCGAACTGCAAAGGCCTTGTGGGAAGCTGTGAAGTTTCAGTATGGAGTGACCTCCGTCACAAGGGCCCGCCAGCTTGGGCTCATGTTTGATGGGTATAAAATGCGCCAAGGTCACACAATGAGGCAGCATATTACCGCAACGTCAAACATGATAAGCGAGCTGAGCGCTGCCGGTCGTGCTAAGACCGATGAGGAGCAAGTGTCTGCTCTCATCAGACCCGTGAATCTTGTCTAGCTGGAAAGGCAACTAGAAAACCGTTCGGAAAAGCCATTAGGGTACTTCTCCTGTAGAACTAATTCACTCGGATATTTGTGGACCTTTGAATGTGCGTACTAGACATGGACAAAGTTACTTCATCACATTTATTGATGACAACACTAGATATCGTCATATTTATCTTATTTCTCACAGGTCAGAAGCTCTAGAATGCTTTAAGAGATTCATGAGCTTGGTAGAGAATCAATTGGATAATAAGATAAAAACTCTCAGAACGGACAGAGGTGGGGAGTATCTCCCCATAATGTTCAAGGAGTTATGTGATGAAAAGGGGATATCTAGACAACTCACTATGCCTTATACTCCTCAGCAAAATGGTGTTGCCGAGAGAAGGAATAGAACGTTGCTAGACATGGTTAGATCCATGATGGCACATATGAGCTTGCCAATTTCGTTTTGGGGAGATGCTCTAATGACTGCTGCCTACATCCTCAATAGAGTTCCAACAAAATCGGTTCCCTCAACTCCATATGAGTTATGGACAGGACGGAAGCTTGATTTTAGTATGCTGCATCCTTGGGGATGGCGGCATACATTCATTCTAGTAGTCACCGATATGGAAAACTAGGACCTAGAGGGAAAAAGTGTATCTTTGTCAAATACAGTAATCTCTCCAAAGGTTATGTTTTTATCGGGTTAGACGAGAATGAAAGAAGGACGGAACTGGAGTCTAGGGATGCCACATTCTTGGAAAATGTTTTTCCAACTCTTGCTGGAGCTATCAAAGAGTCAGTGGACTTCTTTGAACAACAAGATGAGGACATTGCCACTCCACGGGATCAGGATCTGGAAGTTGAACATGAGGTTCCACCAGTCAATCCTAGTGGGAGCAGCAATGCTGAGGATCTGATAGCTCTCACGGAGGATGAGCCATCAGATACCCATCTGCGTCGAAGTAAACGCGGGCTCATTCCTTGTAGGCCGTTTTGCTTAGAGGAAGAGGCCCTCATGATAGCTCAAGAAGAAATTGCTTATGAACCATCTGGGATGACAGTAATCGATGAGCAAGAACCGGAGACCTTGAAAGAGGCTTTGGAAGGTCCAAATGCGAAAGAGTGGTTAGAATCTATAAAGGAAGAGTTGGAGTCGATGAAAGTTAATCGAGTCTGGGACTTGGTCGACTTACCGCCGAACCGAAAGGCCATTGGGGCCAAGTCGATCCTCAAGATTAAGAGGAAGGCGGATGGATCTATTGATAGATTCAAGGCTAGACTGGTAGATAAAGGCTACACCCAAAGAGAAGGCGTGGATTTTGAGGAAACCTTTTCACCAGTGGTTAGGTTTGCCTCCATCCGCCTTCTACTAGTTATTGTAGCTCAGATGGACTTAGAGCTTTACCAAATGGATGTAAAGACTATTTTTCTCAATGGAGAACTTGAGGAGGAGATCTATATGGATCAACCTCAAGGTTTTGAAGTCAAAGGACAAGAGCGCATAGTGTGCAAGCTCAATAAGTCCTTATATGGCTTAAAACAAGCGTCTAGACAGTGGAACATTCGCTTCCATCAAGCTATATCAGAGAATGCGTTCTCTATGCTTGAGGAAGATCACTGTGTGTACGTTAAGAGATCCAATGGTAAATTTGTCATTCTGACCTTGTATGTTGATGACATACTCATGGCTGGCAATAGCAAAGAGTTGCTGAAATCCACTAAAGAGTGGTTGTCCTCCACGTTTGATATGAAAGACATGGGTGAAGCTAGCTACGTCCTTGGTGTCAAGATTGTTAGAGATAGGTCCAAGATAAGCAACATCTTGAAGAAATACCATATGGACAAATGCAAACCAATCGACACTCCTGTTGAGAAGGGTTTGCACTTAAGCCTTGATAAGCATCCTGATACTCCTGAAGAGATGGCCAAAATGAGCAAGGTTCCATACTCCAATGCTGTGGGAAGCCTTATGTACGCTATGATGTGTACTAGGCCAGACATTTGTTATGTTGTGGGCATGGTGAGTCGATGCCAGTCCAGACCAAGCATGGAGCACTGGAAGGCAGTCAAGAGAATCATGAGATACCTCAGAGGAACGAGTAACTACATGCTGTGTTACCAAGCATCAGATCTCCGCCTGATTGGTTATAGTGATGCCGATTGGGCTGGAGACATTGATGAAAGGAAGTCTACCTCTGGTTATGCTTTCTTACTCACTAATGGTGCCATCTCATGGTCCAACAAGAAGCAAACATGTATAGCCCTGTCAACTATGGAAGCAGAGTATGTTGCATGCTCTGCAGCAGTACAGGAGGCAGTTTGGTTAAGGAGGTTCTTACAACATACTGGGCTAGTAGAGACATCTGATGAGCCTGTTGTTGTCTATTGTTAGAGCATGGTTGCCCTTTCTTATGTGAAAGACCCCAAATATCATGGAAAGACCAAACATATACAGGTTAGGTATCATTTTGTGAAGGACATCATAGCGGGAAAGGAAGTTGTGTTAAGACATGTGTCTACTAGTCATATGGTAGCTGACCCTCTTACCAAGGCTATAGCTAAGGACTCGTTTGTGTCTCATGTGAAGTCCTTAGACTTACGCAGACTTTGATGTATTGGCATGTCTAACTTCCTTTTATGAGTGATTGTGTTTTTTCTTTCGACTATATCTCTTTGGTTGATGTAGTTGTTCTAGCATAAAATATTATTCTGTCAATAGGCTGAAGAATGCTCACTCACACGAGCATTCGCCTCTGGCGCTTTTGATAGCGAGCAGAGATGAGACTGATCATGAGGAGATCTTGTATGATAGATCCATAAGAGTTCATGATAGGATAGTCGCCTTGATTAAGGAATCAAGATGAGATACTCTATGTTGGTGAGGATTGACATGAATTATCCCACGATTCATGTGACCTATAGAAGCCAAGTGCGAGCATCACATGTGGCGCCAGGTGGCACATGTATGGTGTTAAGGCGACAATGATGAAGCTCGGGTCAGGCACAGAGGGGGTGTGACTGGACTAAGACTTGTATGGTGTTGAGAGACAGACATACTGTTCTGTACAGTATGATCCACCATAACATGTTTGTCATACAACATGTGCTGAGCGACCATTTGGAAGTGAAAGGATGGATCTCTGCTCCTTCACTCTGTGAGTCCAAGTCTTGATTGTCATTAGTTGCCCTCAGTGACCTTCGACGACACCATGAAGCAAAGAGTTGATGTGGCTACTTTGGGATGTTATCTATGACCATGAGAGATTTGGTCTAAAGAGGCATCTTCGGGAAAGGAGTCAACTCTGAGTGTAATGGTGGTCTGGGGCGAAGGGAAAGGTTTGACTCGACTGCACTAAAAGTATTTGCTGGGCCCAACTGTATTGGAGACAGTAGCAAGTACCTTGAGGACAAGAAGGTATTCTCTCCGAGGGATCGAGATATCGTTCATGTCAAGCGAGTTTGTGAGTAAACCTGGGGAACTGTGATGTGCATTTGACTGCTTATTTATTGGTTTTTGAGGATGTTGTCATTCTGGCCTTCTAGTAAGGTTTCTAGTTTGAGACTCCAAATTGCAGGTACATCACCGGTCGCACGACCCATTTGTCCGTATGATCGGAAGAGTACATGTGTCAGGGACACAGATGGTCGTGTATCGAGGATACATGATCAGAGACTTGCATACTGTGGATGTATACTTGGAGAGAGGAGTAGTTGTATGTATCAGGGATATATACATATGTGTCTGGGACACATAAGGAGGTGACATATTGCCATTGTGTGATTGTAGGTATCAGGGATATATGCATATGTGTCGGGGACACAAAAAGGCAGATGACATGTTGTTATCGTGCTGTTGTGCAAGTGGGAGATATTGGATTAATCTAGGATTAATAAGATATTTGCCCAAAGCACTGACACATGGCGCGTCCCTATTGGACTACACATTTAGGGTTTAGGGTGGAGCCATCTATATAAGGAGGGGAGCCTCCCATTGGAGAGATTGATCTCATGTGCAAAACGCTAGCCTC
Source organism: Triglochin maritima (assembly GCA_963682175.1). NCBI lineage: Eukaryota > Viridiplantae > Streptophyta > Magnoliopsida > Alismatales > Juncaginaceae > Triglochin > Triglochin maritima. Next base: position 19,163,204 of record OY821785.1, read on the forward strand.
CACCCTAACCAAGCCGCCACCTCCCTATCCCTCAAATCCGTCCCTTCCACCAAGTAGGACTCTTGGGTTGTGGATTTGTTCTTCTTCTCCAAGAGAGTACAAGACTGGCCGGTGCTCAAGAAGACTCCGTGAGGTGATCGTCGATTCTTCTTCCGCTGCCACAGGTTCTCTCCACCAAAGCTAATCCGAACCTGTAGACTAAATCGTAGTTTGCTAACAGTTTGGAAGTTGAAAATGTTGTTTGTATTATTGTTAGTGTTTTTTTATAATGCAGGTTTGAAATATGAAAATGTAGGGGAGGTTCTGCCCAAAAAAATATAAATTATTAGTAATGTTGTTTATTGTAGTTGATTTTGTTGGAATGATTACTCGACATTTAGAGTCGTTTGCTTCTACACTCGACTAAGGTAATTTCTAAATCATTTGAGTATTTTCAAATTTTTAATTAATTAGGAATAGAAGAACAACCATTTCACTTGAACACATTTTTAAATTTAATTTATATAGGTTAGGAATGGATGAAAATGATGAAGGATCTTTGTTGGTCATGTATGATGGGAAAGTAGAATGTAACGGAGATGTGGCAGAATATTCATGGTCCGAGCGCAAACTAGTTGTAGTTCCGTTGAACATCAACTATGTTGATTTAGTGGATGTCATAAGATCTGAATGTTGCTATCCAGAAAGTATGTTTGATGTCAAGTTGATGGCGAAATTGTCTTTAAACAACGACTGGACATATACTCCATTAACCAATGATAAGTCGGTCTATGAAATTATGTGTCTGTTTAAACAGATGTCTTTTGTTGGAGTCTATGTTGATGTTGAACCTAAAGTATTTGACACTACGCTGACAACCAACACTCATCTTCCAGAGTATGATACAGTAAGGTCGACCGGTTGGGACTGTGGAATAAATTTGAATGAGTCTAAATCCTACAATCGAAGTTCCAGCATACCAGGAAATTCTTATTTTCCAATCACAGAACTTCCAAACAGACAGTGAATGGCCACGAAATGTTGGTGACATTCTTTCAAGTAGTGCAAATCCTTATCTTGGTTTGTCGCAAATTGAGACCATGCATTACAGCCATGATGGGTTTGTTGTTGTTAAAACCAAATATTTTGATTTGTTGTAAATTGTTTTCCCATATTTTTGTTGTTTTATGTAATATATATTGTTGCTGATTGTGATATTACATCTGATAATGTTATCAATAATTTGTTGTTGTTTTTAACAAAAAATGTAATGTGATGAGTAACGAATGTATGTGGTTCTTAATGGAAAAAAATGGGTTGAAGTTGAGAAATATGTGCGTTAAATATGTTGTGATTTGAATAAATTTTATTATTTAAATGTTTGGAAGAAGGGTAAGGTGTGGGAGTGCGGTGGTATAGGGCATAACAGAAAGCGATGCAATGAACGTATATAGAGAAATCATTTGAATAATTTGTATGTTACTATTATGTAAGACTTTGGATAAATGTAAGACTTGAATGCTTTTTAAGATTTGATTAAATGTAAGACTTCAATTTATTTTACTTGATTAATAATAATACTTCAATGTTATTTACTTGATTAAATGTTTTGCAACACATGATTAAATGTTTTTACTTGATTAAATGTACATATGAAGTTTGGTGGATCGAGTTCTAATTCACTTAGAGGCATCTGCCGATTATATATGGAATGGTATTGGGACATCACAGTACGGTGGATTGTACAAAAGAATACAGTTTCTCAACCGATGGCGTACCGACCGTGGGCGGGGAGAGAAGAAATGGTATGACTTTAATTTGCATTTTGCAATTTCAAAATTTAAATTTTGTGTGGCATATTTTACTAATGCATCTTTTGATACAGGAACATCAAGTTTACGAGTGCCACGAGAAACTCCACAAATTACAAGAAATCATTAAGGTGGATAAGAAGGCCTCCGCATTCGCTGGAAAGATAAAGCATAGGATGAAGCCATTCATCACATGTTTGGGTGTCCATGACCCGACGCTACGATTGAGTCAGGATCAGGTGGATGAGGAAGAAGAAGATGATGATGGAGTTGGGGGTCTCATTCAATAAATGAAGGATGATGCAAATGTCAGACGAGGGGGTGTCGCGGTCAGGGTCATGGTAGAGGACGTGCTAAGGCACTTCTTAAGAAGAAGAGGTTGAGGGGTCACTTAGGATAGATATTTTGTTGTATTAAACTTATTTTGTTGTTATTACATTAGTGTTAGTTTGATTTATGTCAAAATGTTAAGCTTGTTCTTGTGGATATTATTTTGATTTTATTGTAATTGCTAAAATGTTGTGTGATTGGATTGATAGTAAATGCTAATATGTTGTGTGATTGGATTGATAGGTCTTGCCACATCTTTAGACACTTCCTATGCATGAAGACACACACATGATACAGACACATGCTTACATGCATCATTCATCACTTCTCTCACCTCATATATGTTCACGCTCCACCCCTTAGGAGTTTATCCACATTTTGTTCCATATTGTTTGCTGCATTTTTTAGTTTTCATTTGCATTGTAATCTAATTGTTTTGCATTCTAGTGTAATTATCTTTTTACTAGTAGCATAGTAATCTCTTCTTCACCATATTCACCACTTGATTTCTGAAGAACCAGAGCCGACACACATCCCTGGGGATCGACCCGTACTTGCCCCGTCTTCACCGACGACCGTGCACTTGCGGTTAAAGCTTTATTGAAACATGGGGGGAAGAAAATTTCTAAGTGTTTGAAATCGACACTGCTGATGTTGATTTTGTCTATATAGAAATTGGTGTTCTCAATGTCGAGTTCTGCAATGAAATTTTTCTAAAAACTAAGCGTATGAGATGTCAAGTTCTATAGACACTAAAAAATAAGACTTGTCTCTAGGGGTTGCAATGGATTGGTTCTGATTTGGGTATTGGGAGAATCGAAATCGGATCCATTTTTTTATTTGGGTACCCAGAACCGAACCTGAATTGGGTCAGTTCTGAATGGATATCCAGATCCAACTCATATCCATTTTACTCCAGTTTGGTACCACCGGATCTGGTTCGGTTTAACCGGTTCCGGATACCCATTGCCACCCCTACTAAGATGTCGTCACATGGTGGCAACGGGTCTAGTATGGAAATAATTTCCAAGAAGATTTATTTTGAATTTTTTTGAAAAAATAATATTATTTCGAAAAAAAATCCTCAAATCAAAGTTTACACATTTTATAGGAATAAACCATTTTGTAAGCTTAACTAATGTTAAAAATGAATATTTCATGTTATGTACTATCGTAAACGTTCAAATGCATTATTCAACAGAAAAGAAACCGTGCAAGACGAGACATTCAACAATAATTGAATTAAAACAATAGCAAAATAAAATGTTAACAGAAATGCATCCTTTGAAGATTACATTGATCTCTTTAGACAACATAATCTTCCCCGGATTAAACATAACCAGATTAACCAGACCCTTACCTTCAACATTCTTCTGCCAGATTAGGGACCAAACTAAATTCCGTAAGTTCGTTTCCTCTTAACTTATCGTCGTCTTCCTCAACCAAGTCGATCTTGTCCTCGTCGTCGAAGTAGCTATCGTCGAAATTCTCATCCAACTCAACGTCAAAATCAACTGCTCCTCGTCATGGTTGTTACCCAGAAGTAGTCCAGTTTGGGGAAGAGGAGTGATCTTTGGATCCAAAGCTGAAAAGGAGGGTGGGGTGCGGTGGAGGATGGAGACGGGAGGGAAAGAGAGGAGGGGATGGGGATCATTGGAGATCGGGCCATTGTCACCACCACGAGTCTCATCCTCCCCTTATGATCGCTCGGGTCATCTTGATTCTCCCTCGTTAAGGTTTTATGACGGTTTCAGAAGGGGTTTAGGAGGAAGGTGTTTAAGGGGTGTTTGTGCACAGGAAACCATTGGAAATGGATCCTGTGGTCAAATGGAAAACAACAAAAAATAGAAACCAGAGGAAATTAATTTCCCTTTGACCAAGATTCTATTGTTTGCGCAAGTCGCTAGAATTTGCTGGAAAATAAAAAAAATTGGATTCATTAACCGTCATTTTCGGAAATTGTTTTTATTTGTAAATGTTATATATAAATGTATAATTTTATTGTGAAGAGTACGTTGACGTTGCATATTTTAGTTTAATTTAACTAAAAATATGTGATGTGTGAATTATATATTATATACATATACCTCTTGTTGATGAGTAACTTAATTAATATATAAGATTATTGTAGTCGTGCACTTTTAAACAATACATTAAACTAAATTTTGAATAATATTTTATTTTAACAAGACAATATGAAGTTGAAGATGTATTCTTAATCTTTATTATCTACTTTATGCTATAATTTGTTACAAATTGTCATGGTTTTTTAATGATAATCATATTCTTTAAATTTTAAAATATGATTTTAATACTTTTGTAGTTAAGTTTTTATGTAATAAAAATAATTATTAAATATAGGAAATTATTTTCTTTTCATTTGTTTCCAATTGCACAAACACCCCGTAGGAGGAAGGAGGATTGTTTCTCGTTTGGTTCTATTTTTTTCCTACAGAACTAATGTGTTTAGGAGTACGGTGGATATAGTTCAGATTTTGTATTTGTTTGTGTCAAAGTATGTAAAATGTTCAATATTTTATTAAAAATTAAGATAATGTTAAGGATATAGTTGGGAGTTAACTTGGATTTACACACTAAAAACCAAGTGCACAAAATTAATTAATTTGTTGTAAAACAAAGAATCTAAAGAAGAAAAGATTGGAGAGAAGAGAGATATGTATTTCCTTTTCATCTCTCAAAATATGTATAATAGTCCCATATATATATGGTGAGGATGTAGTAGGGGTTACAACCAAAATAAATGGAATTACATCATATTAATAAGAGTAAAATGTACTTAAGCTATTGGGAATTAAGGAAGATGAATCATCCACAAGACCTTCTAAATTCTCAACACTCCCCCTTGGATGATCGCCTTTATACGCTAAGGATGTTTCCTCGTTAAAAACCTTACCAAGAAAAACCCGATGGGATAAAAACTTGGTGAAGGAAAAAAGAGTACAACACGTATGATGCTTCGCCTCACTTCAACATACATTGAACACCAATTTTGAAGACAAACTTCTTAAGGACTTTGGTGGGCAATGAATTTGTAAATAAATCCGTCACTTGATTGGATCTGATCAGTTGTCAGTTGATCGGTCCGCCTTATTAAGACCTTGTCAAGTAAAACCCTGTGGGACAAAAACTTGGTGAAGGAAAAAGAGTGCACCGTATAATTTTCTGTCTCAATTCAACATACATTTATAACACTCCCTTATATAATATGCGTTATGTCTATGTCTCGTTAAAAACCTTGCTACAAACCCTGTGTGAAAAAGTAGCTAAGGAAAAGAGTGCATAACATACGCTAACAAAATTGCACAAGTTGCATCATTATAAACTTTTAACCAATAAAACCTTTTAGGACAAAAATTGGAAAAAGGGAAAAAGAGTGCAACTACAAGCCTTCCGGGCTTTATCCTTCAGGGATATCCGTCCTTCAGGGACGATAAATACAAATCTGCTTCCCTTTATTCGTAGTTTACCAAACTTACGAATATATTTTACGAAGTCCTCAAACACAAAATTGCATGAGGATTCAATAAACAAATACATGATAGTTTAATGGATTTAATGAATATTTACTATATTTCACTTAGATAATAAGATTGTGAAATATGTTTGCACAATTTTTCTCAAATAATATACTGGGAGTAATACAAATTGTGGTAACTTTTGATATGAATATGTTACCGCAAAAGATATTATTTATGGACAATTTAAAGATGTCTCATAATTATATTGATGTCCTAGCGATACGAGAATGTAAGAATCAATAACTGATTCACCAACTTGTAATAAGTCCACGCAATGACACCAAAATTTTGTGATTGTAATTAATGTGGATCGGACATATAAGAAACATTGCTAACGTAAATCTTTATCGCATGACTAGAAATTGGTAGATCCTTGAGTGTCATCTAAATATTTTCAGATGAACATTATGCTTAGATAAAACATTTACTGTAAACCTTATTAGGTTTCAAGTTATAAGAAAATGTTCATGACATTTTTATAAGGAACTTCAGGTCCTATTACAATTGGATCTTTGTTGATATAAAATAGACGTCCTTTCTTAGTGTCATTTCAATGAGAGTATTAAGTAGAATATATTTTTCTACAATATTCACTTTCTACAATTGAATCATTGTACAAATTCTCTTCCAGAGAATGTTCGAACTTCATGTCGAAAAATAATTGGGTTTTCTCTGGTCATTTGTTCCAAAAATTGTCCAATCAATATTTCATGAGTTTTCAAAAACGCTGATGGAGGTCCTATGACATCAACCATGTTATAAATATAATAAATAACAGTAATTTTTGTTATTGGATGAAATATATAGACGACTAAGATCAACTTCGCATCATTCTTCATGATGACTTTGATTGAAGAGGTTATATGCACACTCTTACTTGTTTATTTATATAATGATCTTTTCAAAAATTGTATAGTGCATCTTTTGATTCTTGTCATCATATAATATATTTTGTCATATTAGTCCTTCAGGGACTCTCATATAATTACCAATAGTAAGTGACTTATAAAATTTTAAAGTCACAACATATCTTATATGCATATCATATTGATCATGTAACAGAACTTATTATCAATATTACGAGAGAATGGGTAACATCACGATGGATGTTGGGTCCTGCGAATACCCTTATATTACTCCTCCCTTTATAATGTATCACATGTTTTTCTGATTTCTATTTTTATCCTTCAGGGATATAATTTCAGGAATTAGGACTACAAGTCCAAATAGTATATTTATTCAGCGAGTTTATTATATATTGTTCGCCTTCTTTTGTTTATATCAAATACGAATGCTTCTGGCATTCTTATAATATCATAGGTTTTCGATCCATTTTTCTTTTCTTGAGATAGCATACTATTAAGAAGGCGAATGAATTGTCGACAATAATTTTAATAATTATTTAATATCTCTCGTATCAACATATATAGTTGATTGCAAGTTTTATGTCAATAATAATCAAATCCTCGTCGTTTCCCAAAATTTTAGGATTTGACCGTTCTGTATCCCCGTAATTTCATTAATCTTTTGTTTAGCAACTGCATGTATTTTTACGGGTTTATATTCTTCAGGAATAACCTCTTCAGGAGGTGCAATGAGAGTGACTAACTTTTATTTTATTTCCACAAATAATATATGTTATGGTCCACGCTTCTGGCGTTGGTTGAGCTCAAATATATTTATCATGTGGAGATCTTCATTTTATATTATGTGGTCTATGTATAGTAATATAAGGCGTAGTCACTATTTTGTGATCAATACAAATGTATGACAATTACTTGCTAAATATTGCAAGATAATGATTTTATGAACTTCAGGTTCAATCATACTTGTACGTATATTCTCTTATGAACTTCAGGTTCAATATAATACATTTTCTTGACATTCTTTAAGTTTCTATCTTCTCCCCCTAATGCCAGAAAATGTATATTATATATATGATTATTGGATTGGACAATAAAACTTAGCCCTTCAGGAGCTTTAAATCGCAGGAGGGAAACATTTTATTCATTATTGTACAAGTAAAATAGGGGAAGATTCATAACATGATGTATATCAACCATAAAAATTAATGAATAATATTAGCAGGTATATATGCACATTAATGTATAATGTATAAATTCTAAGATCCCATAATGATCAATATTGAGAGATATTTTAAAAATAGAGTGACTCTCATTTTATTGTGCAAATCGGTCGACAAATTCGACCTCATTTTGGTCGTGATAGTAGTCAACAAAATTATCTAAAGCTTCACAAAAATAATACCAATGATGACATCCATAATTAATATAAGATATGATTTTATTTAGGCTCTTCTGGACATGTTTCGTCTCGTTGATGTCATCTTTATTTCATACTTCTTATTTGCACAAAATTTAGTCCACTGCTTATGCTCTCTTTTTTTCACGATATTTTGTAGTGTGTACTTCCGGCACACCCAAAAAAAACAAGAAAGGTATCGTGATTTTCCAACTCTCATGACCTTCAATAATTGGTGATGCATAACCCAAAAGAGTATTGGGTCATTAATTTGTAAAGTGATCAATAATTTTTGTCTTCTTCTTTTACTACTAATCTCTAAATATCTATGAACTTCTGGTCATAGGGATTGATTTAGAGACCGACGTGCATTTTTACTCAATTAGATATTTGCACGTTGTTTAGATGACCATATGAATCCTTCAGGGATTTATCATAGAATTTCATAACCCTATTTAAATGAATAATCTCTAAATCTTTGTATAGTAGCATTTTATGAATATTAAGATATTCGTCTTCTGGGCAAATGCATATCATTTTCAATAACAATGATCACAAGATATATTCGCCTTCTGGGCCAATACATATCATTTTCAATAACAATGATCATAAGATATATTCGCCTTCTGGGCCAATACATATCATTTTCAATAACAATGATCACTTGTAACTTGGTAATTTGAATTCCACTATAATATAGTACATTTTATTATATATACACATCTATCAAAATGAATATTATGTACTCACGAGATGAATTCTTGTAATAGTTGTGAATAAGCATGTGATGCATGAAAATTAACAAGTAATAATCGCATGTTTGAACCACTTTACAAATACTCTTTTAATCAACATGATACTAAGAATTCGTATAACTTATACTAAGCAAGTGAATCAATACAATGTTGCATGAGATATATATCATTCAATTTTAGAAGCACTACTAAATATGTAATTATTTATTTTCATGCTTCATTGGATCGAGAAATCATGGAATTTTGATCAATAACTTGATGTTTTGTTCAACCACAAAAATAGACATGAGATTAAATCATAATACTTTTATATCATTTTAACAAATAGGATATTAAAAGAAAATTACAACCTCCTCTTTATCTTGATTTGATGCCCTTTTTTCTCTCTAGTCATTGATATTTTAAAAGACAATGGGTTGGGTTCAACATCCATAATCCATGATAAGACGTCATTCTTATCCAAGATGTCAAGTATAAAGTTAATAGTCATAACATATAATCATTAAGTATAATTGGTACATGCAACTTATTACCCCATTTTTAAACTCATATACATTGTAAATATCAAGCAAGTGAATCTATAAAAAGCCACATGAGTTAGAACTCATTTCCCCCTTTTTAGCACATTATAAATATTTTAGATTTATAAGAACCTTAAACCCAAATATGATTCACACTCATATTTCAAATCAAGTTTCGAAGGCTCCAAAAAATTTCATCCTTCCATATTTTGATTAATATCATAATGAAATCCGTTTAATGCCAATTGCAATTAATAATATTTCTTTTTGGGAACATAATATTTAAGCAGCCCGCAGGTATTACAATTTAAAAAAAAAGCTTATAAACAAAATAAGTATATAATTCAATGACCACGTTGTAACCATAAAATGGAGTTTAAAACACTCAAATCAGAGTTAGATTGGAGAAATACAACATCAAAGAAGAATTAGAAAGTTTTCTCATTTGTAAACTTAAGAACTCTGAGATTATATTATAATATTGTAATACCAATATATTATGCACTAGAGGCGTCAAAACTAAAGAAAACTGAGATTTGAAACCACGCACCGATAAAATTGATCTTTGACGACATATATTGATATACACCAAGTGAAGAACTAAAGCTATGTAAAACAATGATTTAAAATAGCTACCTTGAATATTATTCAAATTAAGGTGCAAATAAGATGTACATGTACTCATAAACTCGTGGATCTACAACGAGCAAACTGAAAATGGATTTCTTGATTTATTGAAACACGTGAAGGAACCTTTAAAAATACATGAATTATAAAGTCCTAATTAACACTCTCTTTTTCATTAAGGGAATCAAGAATAGAAAATGCTAAAGTACAATCGTAGATTTACATATAACATGAATAATATTGTGAGCAAGAAATATTCCAAATAAAATATTGATGTGTGTCATGACTAATTGTCAATACTATTCAGAAATCATCAATTACTTGCATAAACAAAAGCATGCATGAGAAAACACTGAAATATATAAAATCTCAAAATAATAACAGTTTTTGTTGAGAAATTACCATGATTATAATTAGCTCATGCTCCGGTCGATCATACAAGAAACTATCGTGCTGATAACGTGTTGTAAAACAAACAATCTAAAGAAGAAAAAATTGGAGAGAAGAGAGATATGTATTTCTTTTTCATCTCCCAAAATATGTACAATAGTCCCCTATATATAGGGTGAGGATGTAGTAGGGGTTACAAGCAAAATAAATGAAATTACACCATATTAATAAGAGTAAAATCTACTTAAACTATTGCGAGTTAAGGAAGATGAATCATCCACAAGACCTTTGAAATTCTCAACATAATTGGATTTATAAGTGTACTGTAGTAATATAAAAAATACAAGAAAGCAAAAATCGAATATTAAAAAAATGGAAGCACGCTCAAAGCAAGCACAAATTTTTCTAGTTCAAATAATTTGCACCCAAGTTTGTTGTCCAACTTCAGAAAGAGTAGCCAAGCGCGCCTTACTGCCTTGTTGGTCGAAAGTGGAAATGGTGGCTTACCAATGTCGAGACTCAGGATCGAAAATTTCAGAACGAACCACCTTTTCAAATCTTAATGAGCAGTTGGTGTAAATTTATTGAACGGAAGGCATAAAAGGTGACCAAAAACGCAAGTGGGAAATAAAAACACCAAATCCGACAAGGCCTGTGACGGAAAACGTGGCCCACAGTATCACCGACACGACCGGCGCAGATTCCTCCTCCAGGACCTCCACTGACAGCCCACTCCTTGTTTCCCTCGTCAACTTGCTTTGCATCATTGTCAATTTGTCATCGATACTCTTATATAAAATAATAATAAAGCGAAAATTATATAATATGAGTATATGCGTCTTTAGGTTATCGGTTCTTATATTCAAGAGCCTATCCAACCACGTCACACCGTGTCCTGCAACTGCATCCATGTTTTGTCTTCTCACGTCATCCGCACACGCAACCACACCGTCCCCACCGCCAACCCCTACTCCACCAAACATCATCCAGCCTCTCCGATTTCTTAAACAGTAAACCATAATCATTGGCTCGAATAACTCACGCAAACACAAACTAGTGTTCACACACACAAGATCTTTCTCCTCCATCAGGAGAGAACATACAGAGAAGAGAAAACATAGAGGCACATAAAATGAAATTATTGTCCGCAAAATTACTTAAATCACACCGCGAAAATGATTTATATTCTGTAACGTCTCCTAAGACTCATCTTTAAATTTTTCCCACTTTGTCAGTATAAACGTCAAGAAAATATCTGACGAACCGTGTCAATTCGACAACACCAAGAAAAATAAAAATTCGACCAAAACGTCTACAAACAATGTTTGCATAAAAATTGAATAGCTAAATAGTTATTAAAATAGAAAATTTAAGTAATTTACGAACCGAAGTTTAATAACACTTTAAAAATCATATACATAATACAACCGAGATAAATAAATAAAAACAATATCTGCAAAGGTTACCGTACTGTTCTCTGTTCGGTACAACAAAACATCCACTCAACTGATCTATATGATTACGAATTTAACTACGATGTTAGGTAAATAATAATAGTTCGCTAATGTTGATTCCTATGGCCCTCGGATAAAATTTAGCTCCAATAAAAACCAAGATGCGTTGTTACTTATTTAACTTTTAACAAACATTATCTCAAAACTTCTAACAAACACTAGTTGGTATCTAAATATAAATCAAGAAAAATATGAAACATAGAACTGTTAAAATGAAGGTCGGTCATATTATCTCACACCATTGAAAAATGATTTGTTTAGAAACCAAATAACTTGATTTTACCAACATGTGAAAAATGTGCGAAGCATCTGAAGTTTACAAGAATCGCAGCTGATGGATCATCAATTAATTAATCCGTCTAAATACCATCACTCAAACATTCGCTCCTTTAAACAAGAATCAACAGTTGAAAAAAAGTGTCCAGAAAACCCTTTACAATCTTCAAACGTAATCAAGAACGAATCCTTTCAAAATCCAAGTAAGAACAAGAAACAGAACAAGGCAACAAATTCATAAGACGAAGCCCCACAAACCCCTTCTTTCCGAACCCATACATACAAGGACCAGACGGAAACTAGCAGCAGCGGTCGTCGTCGGAGCACTCGGGGGATGGCGCCTCGTTGAGGTCAGGATGCTTGTACCCAAACCCCACCACCTTTTCCTCCTCCCGTTGCTTCTGGTTCTGGGACTTCTCCTTCACGGTGTGGACGGCGTCGACGCGAGCCCCAACCTCGGTCGCCTTCTTACGGATCGACGCTGGGGAAAGCTGACGGCACGAAATAATGTCGTGATCGGACAGCTGCTCGGGGAAGTTGAGTCTGGCGGAGTGTCCACGGAGGCAGAAGACAGCGGTGTCGTAAGCACGTGCAGCTGCGATAGGAGTGGAGTAAGAACCCAACCAGATTCGAGATCTTTTATTCGGCTCTCGAATTTCGGCGACCCACTTGCCCCACTTCCTCATCCTTATGCCTCTGTACCTCCTCCCTTCGGATTCCATTGTTGATCTTTGAGGTAGGGGGTGTGGAGTTTCTGGTTCAATTTTCATGTTCGGGTGCTTTGGTTGTGTTATGGAGCTGAGTTGGGGAAGTATATGGGTGACTTGCGCACGTGGCGGGTTGGCGGCGTGCGGCGGCGGGAGGACGTGTGCAGGGAGGGGTGAGGGGAGGGGTGTGTAGATCTGAATTGGGGTTGGGGTGACAGGTGTTTTGGAGGGCGTTGACAGGTGGGATGCGGAGAGGGGGATTGGATTTTTAGGGGGGAGGGATTAAGGATGGCGAGAGGACGTCGGTGGTATGGTGTTGTGTGTCCCGACTGTGGACTACACCTGTTGTGCGCTCAACTACTGCGGGGTTCGCCGTCCTGCTCTGGCAAAGGAACTCGTCAGACCAAATCGATTGGGTTGATCGTTCATACGGAGTAATTGAAGGGTCTTATTTCTGATTCGAGCGTTCTGGTTAAATTGGCTGAATCTGGGAAAATTACAAGATTCGTCCTCTTAAGTTTATAGGTTTTTTGAAATAATCATTAAAAAATTGGGAACTACTGTTCGTCGTCCTAAAATTATTTAAATCGTCCAAAAATGACATTTTTGTCATTAACAAATTAATTAATACTCATTTCGTCTCATGTCTTTAAACAAGGTTTTTGACTCAGTTTTACCAACTTTCCTAGTACCAACACCACGAAAATGTCTAGCGAAGCACCTAGATACGGGCGAGGTAACAGAGGCGGATTTTTTTTTCCGACACGGGCGTCTGACTAAGACGTCTGTACCATCGTGGAGGCGTCTGGTGGAGGCGTCTTAGCCAGACGTCCCGTTTTTTTTGTTTTTTTTGTCAAATTAAAATTATGCGGTGTGTTATCTCAAATTATTTGACGTTCCTTTCCAAGTTTTCCGGGGTAACCGATCGGATTACAATGAGTTTTTTTTTTGCAAGTGATTAAGATTCAAAAAAATTCTAGATCCAACATTTTTTAAGATCCAAAATCCCCCGGCGGTAAAACATTCTCACTTACAAATAACACATCGACAGGTCGTTCGGGGGTCTCGCTCCCCGGTGAGCGAGCGACATTCAACCTCGCCACCTGGAAATTGTTTGGATTTTGAAATTGTTGGATCTGGAAATTTTTAAATTTTCGGTGTACCGAAAGGGTATCGGTCATCCGAATATAGTAATTATTAACTTATTAATTAATTAATTTAACAATTATCTAAATTTATAATCAATTATCTTTTTAATAATAAAAAATAAAAAATAAAAAATTACGGACGTCCAACGGAGCCGCCCCACGTAGGAGAGAGGCGTCTGGGTAAGACGCCACCCCCATTGGGGAGGCGTCTTAGACAGACGCCCGTCCCATGGGTGGGGCGTCTGGGTAAAACGTCCCCCCATGGGGGAGGCGTCTTACCCAGACGCCCCTCTCCGACGTGGGGTGGCTCCGTCAGACGTCTGTAATTTATTATTATTTTTTATTAATATTTTTTAAAAAGATGTTAGTTATTTTACCAGATTCGAGTACACCGGGGCGTCCGTTGGCTCATTACTGACCTCCAAAACATTATTTTTTATGATTATAAGAGGATGATGAAGAGAGATGTGTGATAGGAGGGTAAAATGTCGCATTATAGCAGTAGAAATGATAGAAGGGCAAAATGGTAATCTGTTGGGGCGATTTAAGTAGTTTTAGGGCGACGAATAGCAATTCAGAAAAGAGAGATGTGTGATAGGAGGGTAAAATGTCGCATTATAGCAGTAGAAATGATAGAAGGGCAAAATGGTAATCTGTTGGGGCGATTTAAGTAGTTTTAGGGCGACGAATAGCAATTCAGAAAATTTTTGGTAATATATAAGAATAAAAAACTTATTTGTCAAAATATGAGACACAAAATTAATATATTGGTGGTACCTTTTTATTTTACACCTTTAATGTCGTTTTCATTAATTACTTTTAATAAATGTCGTTTTCATTATTTAGAAAATAGTATCCGAGATACTATTTACTCTTAGGTCCAGAAAAGGACCGTCGACCCCTCTTTTCCCATCTCTCCTTCAGTTTTCCTAACTGTCGACTATGGATTTTTTCACTATCTCCGACTATCCTGTCCTCTTGTTGTCGCTCCTGTCTTCTGGTATGCGTGTTGAAAGTGTTAATATATATTTTGGTTTGTATTAGATGTGTATGTGTATGTCTTGATCTTTGGGTTGTTGATTTGTATTAGTTGTGTTTTCAATTCAAATTTGACAAACACTTTTTAACGTTTGTATGCTATCTTTTTGTGTCCAATTTAAATAATATGTAGGTTAGCTTGTGTGAGATTGAAAAGGATTTTTTTTAAAATTATTTTGTTTTGATTACTTGTGTGGTTGCCAATTTTTTAGTTTTTTTAACATTTGCATATATTTGTGTTCTTGTCTCGAAAAATAGTGTTTATCCATAATAGTGTCTTCTCGTTTTTTTTGAAATATTAATATCCATATTGGTATCCATCGTGTATGGAATTCGATATCCATATCATATTGGAGATATAGTGATACAAACATGTTACTTATCTTAATTTGTAATATTTTGATCTGAATTGTGCATGTCCATAAATGAATCATGCGATCGTTTGATTTTGCATCAGCATGCAACACTAGTAGGGGTGTAAACGGGGCGAATAATACCCGTATACCCGGTCACCAGCCCCGGGCGGGTATGGGTACAAAAATCCATACCCGTTTAAAAATTCAAACCCGTATACCCGTACCCGTTTACCCGCTTAATAAACGGGTCGGGTACGGGTATACGCAATACCCATACCCATTTACCCGTATACCCGTTAAGATATATTATATTATATATATAATATTTTTTTAATATTTTATATGTTATATATTATATATTTTTTATATATAATATATATTTTATATAATATATATTATATTTTTATATATTATATATTATACCCGCTATACCCGTTTACCCGCCTCGTACCCGCTAACTTAACGGGTACGGGTATATATGGTTTTTGTCGGGTATATACCCGTACCCGTACCCGCTAATTTAGCCGGGTACGGGTACGGGTAGGGGCATACCCGACCCGTACCTGACCCTTTTACACCCCTAAACACTAGTATGTTAGATCAAAACCAACGAAAAGGTTTGTCGTACGACTGTAGCATACGGGCTTTGGTTTAGTGATTTAGGTCTAGGATTTATTTTAAATGCATGTGTAGTATATAATGTAGCTTTTAATGTCGATTTTAAAAATCATTCATGTCCACTGAAGAATATACGTAGATTAAATGTTTTGGGACCTTTTGTTTCGGAACATTTGTTCATAAAAAATATAATTTCTCCAAGGTGGAAACTTTCATGTTTTATTTTTTAGTAAGTTGAACCATTCATCTCTACATAGAAAAAATAAGATGAACTATTCATGGCCAAAAGTCGAATAGTCTGTATTGCAGTTGAGAAGATTTTTTGATCCCGTATCATGATATAAAAAGAGAATTCTAAATAAAAAGGTTAATTGTAAAGTTGTAAAAATGACGTTTAGTTTAGTATCATGCTTGTTATTGCACTAAGGGTGAGTTCGCACGTTAACACTTTCACTCGTATTCTACCAACTTGAATATGAATTTTGGTGTTATTTTCCCAAGTTCAACATGAAATTATCCATTCAGATTCTAAATATAAATTGGCTAAATTGTCACGATGAAGAAACATCTTCAATTTCATAAGCTTACTATTATCATTGGATTTTGTACCACGTTAATTTAAGTTTTTTGTTTAAATTTTTATTCTACATCTATGTTTGTGGTAATTATTGTTTATTCTTATAAAATAACTGAATGTTATATATCTGAGAGATGATTATGTTACTTAATTATTGTAAATTGCTTAGATGTGTAGTATTTTTTGTACACTTGCAAAATGTCTAGTTCACATGACTCACACAGTCTTGTGGACCCTTCAGTGCTAGTTTTATAGAAGAACTACAACTCATATTTGATTCACAAAAATTGTAAGTGTTTTAATTAGCTAATTAAAAGTTATGTGTATTGTTTTTTATTAGACCTTAACTAATATTTTTTATCATGAGCAATTTGTCTGATATTAGGTGTATTGAGCATGGTATTCAGTTCAACACTTGGACTGTGCGAGATGATAGGGTATGTGGTTGCTGGAGGTTGCTGGATTTGATACAGTTTCTCGTTTGTCCCGAGTGCAACTTGATTGGAATTTGATCCAGATTGTGGTTGAGAGGTGGAGGCCGGAGAGTCTCAATTCCATTTAAGACATGAGGAGATGACGATCACATTGCAAGACATTGGTATTTGAGGACATCATATCATGCATATATTTATTTCTTGTATCATCTATTTTTAACCTAAGCAATGCTACGTAACTAGTTTTATGTTTAAATTTCAGGAATAAAACAAGTGGGAAGAAGAGACACAAAAATAACCTAAGAGCAAGAAAAAAGACTGAATTGTGAGATTTATGGACTAAAATGCAAGAGGAGGACCCGGATGTAAACAAAAAGGACCTATGATAAAATCAAGAAACTCCACACCATCACGAGTAGTATTTTGGCAATTAGATTCAGGGCGACACTCCAATAACTGATCCGAGTGCACCACATGTGAAGAATTGAAGAACTAAAGGAAATATCCGAAAATGGGTTAGATTCGGGAAAAAGTGACCGCCACTTAGCGGTTCATTTTTCTCAGAATCCAAGCCAGTTTCGCCTAGATATAGGTTATGTGTTTATGTCTATTCTGAGAATATTTCATTAGTCCCACATCAGGGGATTGTCCCCGATCACCTTTTTGTTGGCTTTTTGGCCTTAATCCTTGTTTTGATGATTTAATCAACCTAATCTTAATCATAAGTAATGTAGAGTAGCACACATATTGCATTGCATATAAATTGCATGTGCTAACCTCTACAGGTGATCAAGACTCATAGAAGGAAGGAAATCAAGTCAAGATTTGTAATAAAGCTATATGAAGACTTGTAATCTTGATTTTATTTTGAGTCTTAGGAACATGTGTAAATTGAGCATACAAGAGTTAAAAACCAATCACTTACACACTAGGTTCCCTGTAGGAGTCACACACAAAATCTCATATCATTTGGGCTCCATTAGATCACCCAAGCCTTAGTCGGAAATCACTTAAAAACTAAACCCAGAATTCCTGTGTGAAACCGGTCAACCGAACCAGTTCTCAGTTCGACCGGTTTATAACAAACTCTCCACAGTGATTTTACCGAACTCTACCGGTCGACCGGTTCTACCTTTTCGGTCGACCGAACCTGGATTTTAATATGACCGTTTTCCTTGTCGTATTCCTATAACAGTCGTATTCGTATAAAACAAACTTAACCCCAAAATACATTCGGTAACCGGTCGAACGACGACCTTGTTTCGGTCGACCGGTTGAACAGAAACAAAATTCCCTGCTATCGGTCAACACATCTTCCTTCGACCGTTTCACCTTTGTCTCAACCGAATCCCCTAAACGGTCGACCGCCCCATACTTTGGTTCGACCGTTTAACTTAAGTAGAGTTAAGTTCTAGCACGTTTGTCCGACCGAGTATTCTTTTGTTCGACCGTTCTCCTTGAAATCATGTGAACGGTCGACCGGTTTAGTAGTTTCAGTCGACCGGTTCTGGACAGATTTGCAGCCCGATTTTCTGCCTTGTGTATCTTGCACAAAACCCAATCAAATCTTGTCCAAACGGCTAGAAATCTTTAGGAGCTTATAAATAGAGGATCAAGACATGTTGTTAACACAACTCTCCAACTCCAATTGTCACAACTCATTAGAGAGAAACCTCAATCCTCAAAGCTCCCATTTCTACACTCTATAAGCCTAAACTTCACACACTTGATCAATTACTCATCCTACTCAAAGTGTGCTCAATTAGAGAGTGAATCCCACTCAGTTACAAGTGTTGTCAAATGAAGCAAGGACTTCGGTGAAAGGCCGAAGTGTTCCTCTCGGATTGTGAGAGGAAGAATTCAAGCTAGCGAGGGTTGTTCGCGTTGCTTGTGGTGTAAAGGCGTTCTCTCCCGGCCCGGAACGGGGAGTGGATAGTGAAGACGTAGGCGGAGCTTACAAGAGAGGACTAGGACCCGGGTGGGGTGCCGAACCTCTATAAAAACGCCGAGTCGATTTGTGGTTTGCATTTTCTGTTAATTTCCCTACTAGTCTTTAAATTTGTTTCCGCTGCGTTTATTGCTTGATTAGTTAGAGATTAACTTAATAGTGATTAGTGGACCCATAACCCACACGATCCTACATTTGGTATCAGAGCCTTGTTAGCTAAATTTCATTACTTTACCGTAATTTTAGCATGGCTTCAACATCTAATCACTTAGAGGGTTTATGCACCATAAGGCCTCCTTTGCTTAATGGGTCAAATTATGATTATTGGAAAAATAGAATGAAAATCTTTTTAATATCAAATGACCTTAAGTATTGGATGTTTATTCAAACTCCATACATCCCACCAAATGAAAATGAGTTAGATTCTTTATCTAGGCCTCAAATGAAAGAAATTGAAATGAATTCAAAAATTATGAATATTCTTTATTGTGGCCTTAATGAGGGAGAATATAATAGAATTAGGGGATGTGAAAGTGCCAATGAAATATGGCATAGGTTACAAATGCATCATGAGGGTGATAGCAAAACCAAAGAAACCAGGATAAGTCTCCTCATGCATAAATATGAAATATTTTCTATGCAAATCGATGAGAACATAAGCGACATGAACACTCGCTTCACCGATATTACTAACTCTCTTTTGATTCTTGGAAGAAGGATAAATGAAGGAGAGATGACTCGAAAATTCCTCCGGTCATTGAGCAACGATTGGGAAGACAAGGTCGTGGCAATCGAAGAATCGCACGATCTTTCAAAATTGAAGATGGAGGAACTCATTGGAAATCTCATGGCCTATGAGCTCCAATTGAGTCATCGAAGAGAGAAGGAAGCTTCAAAGAAAAACTCCATGGTGGCATTGCATGCAAATTTTGATGAGCCAAGGAGGGTGGAAGAAGAGGACATTGAGGTCCTTGCCCAAGACTTCTTCAAATACCTCAAGAGGGATAAGAGAGAAAAGAATGAAAGAAGAGGTAGAAGAAGTGAGAAAAGAGAAAAAGAAAAAGAGAGGGAGGAGAGTGAAAATGAGAGAAAAGAGAGGGAGAAGAAAAATGAGAGAAGAGAGAGGAGAAGAGAAAAGGAGAAGAGTAAGAGGAAAGAAAGGAAGGAGGAAGCTCACAAAGCCACTTGGGATGACTCTTCATCTCCATCATCATCATCCTCTTCCTTGCAAAGTAGAAGAGAGGTTGCACATTCATGCTTCATGGCCATTGAAGATGAACAAAGTGAGGTAGCCTCTAACTCCTCTAAATCTTATTCCACTAGAAGTAATTCATGTTCAAGTAAATCATATTCTAGTGCTAGCTCTAACTCTAATGCTAATGATGAATCATATACACATGATGAGCTACAAAATGCATTTCATGATTTAGTTAAACAATATGAGATCATTTGTGAAAAGAACAAAAATGCTAGAAAAACTATAAATGATCTCAAATGCCAAATTGAATTAATCATGAATGAAAAGAATGACGTGGTTGCTAGACTTGAATCAAATGAATCATCACTTGCTAGTCTAAGTAAAACACCGATTGTTGATGAATATTTAGATCTTAGAGCTTCAAATATGCAACTAAGGAAAGATCTAGAAATGTTCACAAAAGGAACAAAAATGCTTGATATGCTTTTAAGTAGTCAAAGACAATCCTTAGCTAAACATGGTTTAGGATACAATGTGCATTTGAAAAACCATGTATCTCATACTACCATAAAATGGAAAGCATTTATTTGTTAAGTGTAGTTCCTCAAGTGTGTGGGCACCCAAAACCAAAATGGTTTGGATCCCAAAAGCTAATGTTCAAGGACCCAAAGTTGTTTGGGTACCTAAATCTACACTTGTAGGTGCTTGAAAAGGAAATTGGTGGTGACCGGGTGAGCTCAAGAGTCAAATTCAAATCCGGTTGCATCACCAAATGAGATTGGAGCTAAATTCGAATTCAACATTGGTATAAAATTCCTATCTATACAATTCATGTTAAATTAGCTCTAATCTAGTTTTATGTGCTTAATTGTCATATCTTTAGAAGTTTAATTCATTGCAAATCATATACCCTATTCATTGCAAATCATATACCACATCCATTGATTTTAATGTCATATTTTAAATGGATGTTAGAATAAGGCTTGAGTTGAAACTTAAATGAATTTAACTTGAATCATACTCTTAGTTTCCATATAGCCTTATTGATAGGGGGAGCTTAAATGTTATATCTTTTATTAGAGTAATGAAGTGCAAAATTTAGGGGGAGCAACTTCATTACAAGACATCCAAAATTCTATGGTTAAAATCATATTATTTTTTTGTTTTTGATGGATGTCAAAGGGGGAGAGATAATTAAAGGGGGTTACTTGAAAATTGGTTAAAATTGAACAAAAACTATGCACATCCTTAGGGGGAGCATTTATATGCATAAGTTTACATTTAAAAATTTCAAGTATTAAGATATAGGTTGCCATCATCAAAAAGGGGGAGATTGTTGGCTTTTTGGCCTTAATCCTTGTTTTGATGATTTAATCAACCTAATCTTAATCATAAGTAATGTAGAGTAGCACACATATTGCATTGCATATAAATTGCATGTGCTAACCTCTACAGGTGATCAAGACTCATGGAAGGAAGGAAATCAAGTCAAGATTTGTAATAAAGCTATATGAAGACTTGTAATCTTGATTTTATTTTGAGTCTTAGGAACATGTGTAAATTGAGCATACAAGAGTTAAAAACCAATCACTTACACACTAGGTTCCCTGTAGGAGTCACACACAAAATCTCATATCATTTGGACTCCATTAGATCACCCAAACCTTAGTCGGAAATCACTTAAAAACTAAACCCAGAATTCCTGTGTGAAACCGGTCGACCGAACCAGTTCTCAATTCGACCGGTTTATAACAGACTCTCCACAGTGATTTTACCGAACTCTACCGGTCGACCGGTTCTACCTTTCCGGTCGACCGAACCTGGATTTTAATATGGCCGTTTTCCTTGTCGTATTCCTATAACGGTCGTATTCGTATAAAACAAACTTAACCCCAAAATACATTCGGTAACCGGTCGAACGACGACCTTGTTTCGGTCGACCGGTTGAACAGAAACAAAATTCCCTGCTATCGGTCGACACATCTTCGTTCGACCGTTTCACCTTTGTCTCAACCGAATCCCCTAAACGGTCGACCGCCCCATACTTTGGTTCGACCGTTTTACTTAAGTAGAGTTAAGTTCTAGCACGTTTGTCCGACCGAGTATTCTTTTGTTCGACCGTTCTCCTTGAAATCAAGTGAACGGTCGACCGGTTTAGTAGTTTCGGTCGACCGGTTTTGGACAGATTTGCAGCCCGATTTTCTGCCTTGTGTATCTTGCACAAAACCCAATCAAATCTTGTCGAAACGGCTAGAAATCTTTAGGAGCTTATAAATAGAGGATCAAGACATGTTGTTAACACAACTCTCCAACTCCAATTGTCCCAACTCATTAGAGAGAAACGTCAATCCTCAAAGCTCCCATTTCTACACTCTATAAGCCTAAACTTCACACACTTGATCAATTACTCATCCTACTCAAAGTGTGCTCAATTAGAGAGTGAATCCCACTCAGTTACAAGTGTTGTCAAAAGAAGCAAGGACTTCGGTGAAAGCCCGAAGTGTCCCTCTCGGATTGTGAGAGGAAGAATTCAAGCTAGCGAGGGTTGTTTGCGTTGCTTGTGGTGTAAAGGCGTTCTCTCCCGGCCCGGAACGGGGAGTGGATAATGAAGACGTAGGCGGAGCTGACGGAGTCGAGCGGAGCTTACAAGAGAGGACTAGGACCCGGGTGGGGTGCCGAACCTCTATAAAAACGCCGAGTCGATTTGTGGTTTGCATTTTCTGTTAATTTCCCTACTAATCTTTAAATTTGTTTCCGCTGCGTTTATTGCTTGATTAGTTAGGGATTAGCTTAATAGTGATTAGTGGAGCCATAACCCACACGATCCTACACTTTTTTTATGACTATAAATAGAACTCTTCCTCTTCTCTTGTAATACTACCCATTGCTTGGTGACATTCTCTCTACTTAGAGTAAGCCTTGGAGCAAAACTCAAGCGGAGAAGAATGCTACTTGTAATGTGAGTCTAGTAAATAAAATACTTTTTGTTGGTTTTTAATGTTCTTTCTCTTTTAATTCTTGCATGCTTAGTTTAATTTCGTTTTGTCATCTTTTCTTAATGAGTAGTGAGTAGTTTCTGTTTGATCGTGAGGGTCTCTAATTCTAATCACTTTTAAGCTAATTACCAACTTGTTAAAGCAATCAAGTTATGCACAGCGGAATTTAAACAAACAAGCAAGAAAGGAACGAATAATGGAAACCACAATGGACTCGGGGTTTTTTACAGAGGTTCGGCCACCGCCTACATCCTCTCTTGCAAGCTCCGCTCGACACTTCGAGCTCCGCTCGCGTCTTCACTATCCACTCCCCGTTCCGGGCCGGGAGAGAACGCCTTTTACAAAACAAGCTCTACGAACAACCTCGTGAGCTTGACTTTCTTCTCTCACAATCTGAGAGCAACACTTCGGGCTTTCACCGAAGTCCTTGCTTCTTGAACAACAAATGAGTGGGACAACACTCTCTAAATATTGAGCACACTTTGAGTATGATTTGGCTATGATCAAAGGTGTGGAATTTAGGCTTAGAGTGTGTGATTGGGGAAATTTGAGCTTGGGAGTTTCTCTAATGTATTGGACAAGTAGTAGTAGGAGAGTTGTGTTAAAATGTATTTTACAACTCTATTTATAAGCATTAGAGAGAATATAGCCGTTGGGGTTGATTGGGTATAAGTTGGTGTAAGATACACAAAATAGAAACTCACAGGACCCAATTCTGGATGAGTTCGGTCGACCGGATCTGGCTGAACGGTCGACCGTTAGGCAGTTTTGAACTCGGTTCGGTCGACCGATTAAGGAACGGTCGACCGCCCAACTCTAAGACTTTGGTACACTTAAGTGATCGGTCGAACATCGCAAAGGGTTCGGTCGACCGATTCACAACATGCTCTAAGGGGTTGATAAACAATGTTCTATTCGGTCGACCGAACCAAGGTCTAACTGTAGGATTCTCATCCTAATCCTAATCCTAATTGTGCCTTAATCTTGTTTAGGTGGAGATTAGGGTGGAGATGGTTTGGAGGTGGATGGAGGGCTAGGATGGTGTGGATTGGATGAAGGGTGGAGATGGTTTGGAGATGGATGGATGGTTGAGATTGGAGGAGGAGGAGATATTTATATGGTGAGCTCTCTTCCTCTCTCTTAAACTCACGTCTCTCTCTCCCTTTGCTCACTCTCTCTCTACCTCAGAGGCTGTGATCCGGCGAGGAAGGTGGTGGAGATCTCCGGCAGGGTGAAGATCGGCTCCGGGGAGTTGGTGGCTTGAGGTGAGTGGGGTTGGGTGCGTTTTCCTTCCTTTTGAGTTGGTTTTTCCCTCTCCTTCGATCTCACTCGAGTTCTGTGGTCGTGGGTGGTAGTTGGAGGTTGCCGGAGGTGGAGTTGTGGCTGCGGATTGTCGAGAAGGTGATTGATCGTCGTTTGGACGCGAGAGTCGTCGACGGATCGTATTTTGGGGAGACGTGCTCGTGGAGGCGTCGTCGTGGTTCTTCAAAGGTCTCTTCAGACCTTCCCGTATGTCAAGCTCACTCACTTAATCACCGTGAGTATTTGGAATTCGACGGTAGGCCGTTCGGCTCGTCGCGAGTAAATGTGCAGCAGATTTCACTGCCTGATCGGTCGACCGGTTTGTGCAAACGGTCGACCGTTCGTGAAGAGAATTCGGGCTCTGCCTCACATCGGTCGAACGATGCCCTTGGGGGCGGTCGACCGATCGTGCATAGGAGGCAAGTCTGGAGAGTTTCGATCGACCGGGTCCCCTATGCCGGTCGACCGTGTGCACTGTCTTAAGTCGGTTGGGGGCGTAGACCATCTAAACGGTCGACCGCTCGTTGATTTTCGTCCGACCGTGACTTAAGTGAGAATAGTGGTCGGTTCGACCGAATGAGGGTTCGGTCGACCGGACTTGTGCGCTGAGCGTGGGGAACGCTCTGGAGGAATTCGGTCGACCGAGATGTGCTCGGCGTTCGACCGAATTCATGGCACGAGTGAGGGATTATTCCTTGGACGGATTCGGTCGACCGAGAGTGCTCGGTAGTTCGACCTAATTCGTTGTGGTGTTGAGGGATTTTTCCCTGGTGACTTTCGGTCGACCGGGACCCCTTTGTCGGTCGACCGATTAGTCGTTTTGTTCGTTGACCCGGGAGTTGACCATCTAAACGGTCGACCGTCCCTTGACTTGGGTTCGACCGAACGAGTACTGTTGGTGGGAATCGGTCGACCGA
The DNA here is from genome assembly GCA_963682175.1 of Triglochin maritima. Classification (NCBI taxonomy): domain Eukaryota; kingdom Viridiplantae; phylum Streptophyta; class Magnoliopsida; order Alismatales; family Juncaginaceae; genus Triglochin; species Triglochin maritima. The sequence goes on from OY821785.1 coordinate 19,188,447, forward strand.
TGGAGTGCCGGTCGAAGTGGATTGCCCTGTATTTGCTTGATTCGGTCGACCGGGACTTTTGGTTCGGTCGACCGTTTGTGTACTATTTTGCACTATGGAGGTGCTGTGGTTGTGGTCGTCCGTGTGGGGCGTGTGGTGTGCCGATGTTCTTCCGGCAAGTGTGCTAGGGTGCACGAGTGTTGCGGTGGTTGGTTGAAATTAGACCTGGAGCCCCGTAACTGTGTGAGAGCTGTGGTTGGTTGAAAATAGACCTGGAGCCCAGCTAGTCTGTACGAAGTTGGTTGAAAATAGACCTGGAGCTCCGTAGTGCGTTCGGGTTGGTTGAAAATAGACCTGGAGCCTGAGCAGGGACCGCGTGTAGGGGTTGGTTGAAAATAGACCTGGAGCCCTTAGACGTTTGGGTTGGTTGAAAATAGACCTGGAGCCCTTGGTCGTGTCGTGGTAGTTGCGGTTGGTTGAGATTAGACCTGGAGCCCAGCTTGACGACGAGTGTGCGTCGCGGCGGTTGGTTGCGATAGACCTGGAGCCCCGTGACTGTGGTGGGTGCGGCGGTTGGTTGAGATTAGACCTGAAGCCCCGTAGCAGTAGAGTGTCCTTTGGTTGGGTATGAGAGAGCCTTGGTGCTGGGCGTGTTGAGATGCTTTTCTTGGGTTGTAGAATTGCATGCTAGGATGCTTTTATTTCGTACATTTAGAGTTTGGCATACGGGGTTTCCTTCTGGAAACTCAGGCATTGTTGCATGTTTACTTTCAGGCCGTGATCGGCGTTAGGGGGTGGTGACCGAGGAGAGGAGCGCTGCTACCGGATCCAGCTTTCTCTCAGTTGAGGTCGTGTGATTACTGTTTCCTTTGTATATGCTTTTGATGTAATCACAACTTTTGTATACTCTGATGTTCGGATATATATTATATATATGTTGGTGCACCTGTGTTCCTTCATTTGCGTAATGTCCTCTGTTGATTGAGTGTTTATAAATTTTAAAATTTTCCGCCGCTTGAGGATGTTACAACTTGGTATCAGAGCGGTCGGTTCCAGTGTCCTTATCCAAAGGAACCACCCTTAGAGTTATTAGAGTCTGCATTAGTTCATGCATTCATGGTTTTGATGTGTGTTGTTCTTTGTGTGTAGATGCCTCCGAGACGCGTGAGACCTCCCCCACGGGACCGTGACACCAGTGGGGATACTGGGAGTACGGACTGGGCTGAGGAGTGGCGGATGCTCTATGACACGGTGGGTCGACTGGGAGCGATGTTGGATCGCCAGTCAGGCAGAGGAGAGCCAGCGGCGGCAGGAGCGATGCTCAACCGCTTTATGAGACAGCACCCGCCTACCTTTGATGGTAGAGGAGAGTCTGAGGCTGCGGAGGACTGGGTCCTGAAGATTCAGGAGATCCTTCGGGCGATTGAGTGCCCTCGTGAGAGGCAGACAGGATTGACAACATATGTGTTGGGCGGAGACGCGTCCAACTGGTGGAGGACCACATCTGCAGTGGTGTTTGAGGGCAGGACTGAGATCAGCTGGGAGGAATTCCTGCGGGAGTTCAACGAGCAGTATTTCCCAGAGCATGTCAGAGATGGGAGGCGAGAGGAGTTTATGGCTCTCGAGCAGGGAGATGCGACCCTGGCTGAGTATACCCGGAGGTTCAACGCGTTGGAGCGTTAATGTCCGGAGATCTGTGTGACGCCGCTGCAGAGGGCGAGGAAGTTTATACGGGGGCTGAGGAAGCACCTCCGTACTCAGGTGACATACAGTATGCCACAGACGCTGGCCGATGTCGTGCGGTTTGCGACGCTCATTGATGAGGATTACCAGGAGAATTATGCTGAGGCCAGGAGAGCACCGGGGAAGGTCAGTGGACGTCCGGGTGCTCCGCTAGTAGGGAACCCGGGCAAGAGGCCCCGGATTGGAGGAGGTGGATCACGCCAGCCTGAGGCGTGCAGAGGTTGTGGCCGAGTTCACTCCGGAGTGTTGGGGCCGTGCAGTGTGCCACGGGTGCTGCAAGCCAGGCCACTTTGTGCGGGATTGTCCGAGTGGGCCAGGCGGGTCCAACAGGCAGTCAGGGCAGCCAGCAGGAGGCAGAGGCGGAGGTCGTCGACCTTTTGCGCCGTCGCAGTAGCAGGGTCAGAGGACTGGACGTGTCTTTACCATCCAGGCGGATGAGGCGAGAGATGCCAGCACGGTGGTGGAAGGTACGCTTTTTGTTGCTGGGTTGAGTGCGAGAGTGCTGTTTGATTGTGGGACCACTCACTCGTTCATCTCGGAGCGATTTGCGAGCGTGTTGGGCCGTACCCCTGCGATGTTGACTGCCACGTTGGAGGTCAGCACACCCTTGGGTCTGGTGGGCATTGTGGGGAGCTTCCTCCCCAGCACCACGATTGTTTCGGGAGATCAGGAGTTTCCGGTTGACCTGATCTTGTTGCCGATGGAGAACTTCGACGTCATACTGGGGATGGATTGGCTGTCTCAGTACGATGTGCGAGTTTTGTGCCGGGAGAAGAAGATCCTGATCCCGAGGAAGGGTCTACCTGATGTGCTGATGAGGGGGACGAAAGATTGAGGAGGCAGAGTGATCGTATCAGCAGTTAGGGCACAGAAGTTGTTGCAGCAGGGTTGCAGAGCTTTCGTGGCCACTTTGGTAGTTCCAGATCCAGAGGCGAGGAGATTAGAGGACATTGAGATTGTTCGGGAGTTCCCAGATGTTTTTGCAGATGATGTCACTGGGTTGCCGCCTCACAGAGAGATTGAGTTTGGGATCGATTTGGTAGCTGGGACTACGCCGCAGTCGAAGGCGCCGTATCGGATGGCACCTGCTGAGCTGGCAGAGCTGAAGAAGCAGTTGCAGGACCTGATGGATTCGGGATTTATCCGCCCCAGTGTCTCACCTTGGGGAGCGCCAGTACTCTTCGTGAAGAAGGACGGATCACTGCGGATGTGTATTGATTACAGGATGCTGAACAAGGTTACCGTGAGGAATCGGTATCCCTTGCCCAGGATCGAGAACCTGTTTGACTAGTTGCAGTCAACACAGGTGTTCTCGAAGATTGATCTGCGATCCGGTTATCATCAGCTGAGGATCAGAGAGGCAAATGTGCAGAAGACGGCATTCAGGACGAGGTACGGGCACTACGAGTTTTTGGTGATGCCGTTTGGGTTGACAAACGCGCCTGCAGCGTTTATGGATTTGATGAACAGGACATTCAGTCAGTACCTCGACCGGTTTGTGATCGTCTTCGTGGACGATATTTTGGTTTACTCGCCAGATGTGGAGCAGCATCGAGAGCACTTGAGAGTTGTACTTGGCATTTTGCGGGATCATCAGTTGTATGCCAAGCTATCGAAGTGCGAGTTCTGGCTGAGCAGTGTCGCCTTCTTGGGACACATCGTGTCAGGTGACGGGATTTCCGTAGATCCAGCGAAGGTCAAGGCCGTTACACAGTGGAGAGCCCCGACGAGTGTGGCAGAGGTCAGGAGCTTTGTGGGTCTAGCGGGCTATTATCGCCGCTTTATTCAGGATTTCTCGAGGTTGGCTTCGCCGTTGACGGCTCTGACGCGGAAGGGCGTCGAGTTCGTGTGGTCCCAGAAGTGCGAGGATAGTTTTCAGGAACTGAAGAGTCGGCTGACGACTGCTCCAGTTTTGACACTTCCCAGTGGCAGTGGTGGTTTTGTGATTTACAGTGACGCGTCAGGCGTTGGAATGGGATGTGTACTTATGCAGCACGGGTAGGTGGTCGCATACGCTTCGAGGCAGTTGAAGGTGCACGAGAGGAACTACCCCACTCATGATTTGGAGTTGGCAGCAGTGGTGCACGCTTTGTAGACCTGGAGGCATTACTTGTATGGCGAGCGATTCGGGGTGTTCACAGATCATCAGAGCCTGAAGTATCTATTTTCGCAGAAGGAGCTGAATATGAGGCAGCGCAGATGGCTCGAGCTGATTAAGGATTATGATTTCACCATCTCGTACCATCCGGGGAAGGCGAATTCAGTTGCTGATGCTTTGAGCAGGAAGGTGGAGGTTACCGCAGTAGGTCTTTGTATCGAGGAGTGGAAGCTGCTTGAGGCGTTGACCGAGTGGAGACCGTTCACCGATGAGTCGCGAGGTGCAGTGATCGTCGGGTTGAGAGTGGAGCCTCAGTTGGTCTCGAGTATTGTTCAGGCTCAAAGTACTGATGATGAGTTAGCTGGGTTGCTGCAGTTAGCTGCCAGAGATGGATTAGACTTCAGTATTGGAGTTGATGGTGGGCTGAGGTTCAGAGGCCTTGTCTGGGTGCCGAAGGGAGGAGATCTGAGGCAGGACATTCTGGAGGAGGCGCATAGATCCCGTTATTCGATCCACCCGGGCAGCACGAAGATGTTTAGAGATCTTCAGAGGAATTTCTGGTGGAAGAGGATGAAGACGGAGATCGCAGAGTTTGTTGGCAGATGTCTAATTTGTCAGCAGGTGAAGATTGAGCACCAGAGACCTGCAGGGCCGATGAAGAGGATCGAGCTTCCAGAGTGGAAGTGGGAGCACGTGACGATGGATTTTATCACCGGGCTGCCGAAGACGAGAGGATTCCATGACGCGATTTGGGTTATAGTCGATCGACTGACCAAGTCGGCGCATTTCTTAGCTATCCGGACCACTCTACCTCTGGAGGGTCTAGCTAAGTTGTATATTGAGGAGATTGTCAGGCTTCATGGAGTGCCTGTGAGTATTATTTCAGATCGAGATCCGAGGTTCACTTCCAGATTCTGGGGGAGTTTGCAGCAGGCCTTGGGGACTCGGTTGAAGTTCAGTACGACATTCCATCCGCAGACAGACGGTCAGTCTGAGAGGACCATCCAGACGCTAGAGGATATGTTACGAGCGTGTACTCTGGATTGGGCAGGTCATTGGGATGAGCATCTGCCATTAATCGAGTTCGCCTACAACAACAGGTACCATTCGAGCATTGGGATGTGTTGAACGTTTTATATTTCTACCGCAAGTGCACGGCCGCGATGAAGCGGTGGCAAGTACGGGTCGTCCTCAGGGAGGTGAGCTCGCTCTTGTTTATCAGAAATCAAGTGGCAAAGATTGGGGGAGAAAGATTGATTAAGCTACTCTACACTAAACTATGCTAAGAAGTATGAAATGAGAACGAAAGAAACAATCAATGAACTAACAACTAAGCTAAGAACAAAGGAGGAATGTTGGAATACAGAAATGGAAAACCTCTAAGGGGTGGAGTGAGTGCACACATGCAAAGAGGTGGGTGTAGAATACATTCTTTAAGCACATGAAGGTGGTGTTTATCAAGCATAGGAAGTGTCTAAATGTTATGGCAAAACCTATCAATCTATTCACCAACTTAGTTGATTAACATTTACATATGCAAGGTGTTTATTTCAGAACCTAAACAAGCATGAGAGGTGTCTAATCATTTTGGCAAAACTCATCAAGTTGTAAATTCTATCCTAAACAAGCAAGCATACATTCATGTTTAATCAACACATTGAAATTAAAGCATTCATCCCATTCTCTTATGCATGTATGTACATCTACTCCACCCCCCAAAGGGGATGGTTCTACTCACTAAACATTACACTAATTATTAAACTATGGAAAGAAAGCATATTAAAACTAAGCTAGAATTAAAAGACGATTAAACTAAAACATGCACAAACAATAAAAGAAGCACAAAACAAACAATGAAAGAAACACAACACTTTATTGATAAAATGACTCACATTAAAAGTAGCATCCTCCTACTTTTGTGTGTGCTTCAAGGCCTCACTTCTAGTAGGAAGAATAGCCACTTAAAATATGGAGTGATTACAATAGGAGGTGAAGAGTTCTATTTATAGGCATGGAAAAAGCTAATCCAAGATAATCCCCCGATGTGGGACTAAACAGATACCAAAAATAGCCTAAACATCCTCTAATACATGTGCTGGAGAAATTTGAGCGGATGTGGGCCAAAGTGGACCGCCAATTGGCGGTCTATATGGTTCAGATCCTGCTCATTTTTGTTGTAGGCTTTTAATTCTGGTATTGTTGGTCTTTGATGCGGTTACTTGACTTGTTGGAGCTCCGACCCGAATCGAATTGGTAAAATACTCCCACAGATGGTGTGGAGTATTCTGTTTTGCTCTTAGGTCCTTCGTCTTGCAATCAGGTCCTTCTTCCTTGCATCTTGGTCCCCAGATCTCACAATTCAGTCCTTTTTCCCAGCTTTTGGGTCCTTTTATCCTTCATCTCTTCAAACCTATTTATTCCTGAAAACTAAACATAAAACTCGTGACATAACATTGTTTAGGTGAAAGATAATGGATATAAGATACAAATATAAGCATGAAATGATGTCAATCAAATACCCCCACACCTAACTTTTGCTAGTCCCGAGCAAAACAAAGAAAGAGAAAAGCATACGAAAAAACAAGAAATCCTAACTCATTTTCGTAGGAATCACGGTTGCACTTAGCACGTGCAACAAGCCGTTAAACCTCCTTGTCGCCAAGGAGGAGGAGTGTTGTCTCCTGAGGGTTTTCAGCGGATATACCCACAAAATCCGAACAAGATGCATTAATCAATCTAGCTACACGACTCGTTGGACTCATTTTGTCGATCATGGGACGCGGTAATACTACGGGTCGACTCTATAAATGTAATCGGTCCACACACCTAGCCTAATGAGTTATTCGTGAAAGTTAGTTAAGGACTTGAGTGAAAGACATGGGCAACCTTAACTTCTGAATGTGATACAATGTGTAAAGTCCATTTTGGTTCTTATTTGACTCTTTTTTTCATTTTTTTTTCATTGGAGCATTTTATTGGTTGGTGTTTGATTCTCCCAGGGTCAGGTTTCGTGCATCATTGCCTATGAGGACTTACACTATCACGTACACCTTCCCCGAAATCTCCACATAGGGCGATCCCTACCACCCGTGTAACGGGAGTTCGGTCGGAGCATCCCAAGTCAGACGACTCGAAAGCACCAGGCACAAAGTCCCCTCAGACCTACTTTCCCGAGTGATAGGAGCCGTGCGAGAAGAGAGAACACCACTTATTTATCGACATGGGAACCAAAACCCCTACACTTAAGTTTCACAAAAAGAGATTAAGGGCCCTTGACTACGACAAACTTCCTTATACTAACAAACACGAATTATTTGACTCACTAGGTTCAGAGTGGACTTCTTTAAATGTTTGAGTACTGAAACCCTATGATTACACGCCCCCCCGAGGGAAAACCGGGGTGCATCCTAACGACTCGATAAGACCTAAATCCAGTAAACTAGAAATCCTAATGCATCAAGTTCAAGACAATTTTGGGAGCTTTCTTTTTACTTTGCCTCTCAACGGTTTTGCACATGTTAAACACACGCAAAACCCACAAAACATTTTCTTTCGCAAACACATGAAGATTTTGAAAGAAATGTGAAAATTTTAAAGCACTCGGCAAGCAAAAGAAGACAAGTCACCCAAGGATCATGGCAAACATATATATCAATGTTAAATGCGGCACACTAACATGACCCTAGCAGTACACACAAAAGAAAAGAAAACCAAAGGAAAAAGACTCGAATATGTACACACGTAAAACACCCCCCCCCCCCACACCTACTTCATGCATTGTCCTCAATGAATGTGAACAAGATACTACATGGATACATGCATGAAAAAGGAAAGATCTCACCAACATGAAGTACAAAGGGACGTTCGGGGTCATGTTGATGGACACAAACCCAAATTCCCTCAAAACCTGTGAGAAGCTGAAGAAGGGAGATAAATACGTGAAGAAATTGGGGCCCAAGTACACAAGGGTTGGGGCCCACAACAATCGATGCTCACTGAAGGAGTCTTTTATTACACACTTTTTTTTTGTTTGTTTTTACAAGATATATACATCAACCAAGATATTCTCATAATCATTTGGTCAAGGAACATCAAATGAGAACATCAAGTCATGAGGACCAAAGACTTGCCGAGATGGGCAAACTCCACTGGTACTCTGAGGTGTCATGAGAGGTGAAAGGTCAAAGCTGAAAGGCTCGAACCCCTCATGATATTGGTTGGGTGTGGGCAACAAAGAATGAAGTTGTGTTGCCGCACTAGGATTTAATTGCTCATCGAAGATAACCCTCCAACCAATAGGCGGGTGCATCGGAATGAGTTCCTCAAGCTCATTCGATGGATGCAGCAGACATGCATCACTAAGAATGGGGCTTCTACCCAAGTCATCCAACAAGGACCTCCCACCATCATTTAGATCATCAAGCATAAGCTCGGTCATAGGTGGGTCCTTGTTGGAGTCAATATGAAGCTCAAATGGCTCAATGGCCATGGGACATGAGGTAGAGACACCTTCTGGTATAGGCTTATGGTGAGGTGTCTTACTCTCACTAGTACTCTCAACTGAATCATGCAACGAACACTCCCTTTGGACATTCATGTTAGAGGCCAGCTCACTCTGTTGCATTGCGAAGACAGGCAATGAGTTTTCGCTGGGCCCATGATCATTCTCAACGGATTGCATTGGGGTTAGGGGTGTTCGTTGATTCTGTGGTGCTTTCTCCAATTGACAGATGAGATTTAGATTTAAAGGTTCATCCATGGGTTCCTGTTGCCTACCAGAGTTGAACACATGAAACTCGGCACTCATGTTACCGAATGAGAGCTTCATGAGACCATTTCTACAATTAATCAAGGCATTGGAGGTTGCCAGAAATGGTCTACCCAAAATCAAAGGTATTTGAGAGTGGCTGTTCGCAACAGGATTCGTATCGAGGACAACAAAATCGACTGGAAATATAAAATCTCCAACTTTGATAAGCACATCCTCGATAATCCCCATGGGAATACGAATGGATCTATCCGCCAATTGGAGGGTGATCTTAGTTGGTTTCAATTCTCCCAAGTTCAACTGTTGATAAATAGAGAATGGGAGGAGGTTGACCACTGATCCTAAATCAAGCAAAACATTGCTCAATCTAGTGTCCCCTATCGTACACTGAATAGTAGGACACCCAGGGTCCTTGTATTTTGTGTAGGTGGGATTGGACAAAAGTGAGCTGATATTTGCAGCCAAGAATGCTTTCTTAGGAACATTGGTCTTCCTCTTGGTTGTGCAGAGATGCTTCAACACTTTGGCATATTGAGGTATTTGTTGGATGACATCCAACAAGGGGATGTTAACCTTCACTTGCTTAAACACCTCTAATATCTTGTCCATGTTGTCACTCTATTTTTTGTTTAACCTACTTGGATAGGGAGCTTTTGGCAGGTAGGTTTTCTGTTGTGCCTGAGAAGAAAGCTTTGGTGTATTACCCTCACCCTCAGCTTCTTCTTCACCACCATTCCCACTGAGGGGCTGCATAGATGGTGGTGGGTGTGGCAAGGAAATGTGATTGTCAACCTGTTTTCCATTCCTTAAGGTCACAATGGAATTGACATTCCTCCACATGGTTCACTTGCCTCCCCCGAGGTACCACATTCTTATTTTGCATTTGTTGTTGTTGGTACAGGCAGGGGTTAGCCTCAGGCTGGCTAGGAAAAGACCCTCTCTCTCTCTCATGTACAGACTGAGCCAATTGACCCATCTGAAACTCTAGAGATTTCATGGTCTCCTGATTTGAAGTGAGAACTTGACTTGTGGTAGACATAAAAATTTTCATTGAGTTTTCAAGTCCACGAGTCAAGGTCTCAAGCGAATTGAATCGGGTTTCCATATTATTGGAATTTGGGAAACCCGATGGATAGGTGGTTTGCGCTTGGGGTGGCGGATAGGAATGTGCATGCATGGGAGGTTGGTGCGATTGGTAAGGTGGTCTAGAGGAGTTTGAAGGACCACCCGGGGCATTATTTTGGTTCCATGAAAAATTGGGGTGATTCCTCCATCCAGGGTTATAAGATGATGAGTATGGGTCATTCCTAGCTCTGTCATAGATGGCGTTGACACGCTCCATCTCAGGAGGAATGGACTCACACTCGCTCTCTACATGACCTATCCTACCACATGAATGACAAGGAACTAGACCAGATGTGGACATGTGAGGTGCACTTTGTCAGTTTTGGAGCTCAATCGAATCCATACGGCACATTAAGGCCGCCATGCGTGCCTCGGTGGCCGTAGTGGTATCGATAGCAAATGCGGCACCCGATCTAGTCGAGTTTGCATTCGCGATCCTCACTCCTATACTAGATGATGCAGGTGGTTCCCTCACACTCTCCCACTGCATGGTTTTCTCAGCGAGGTCTTCTAGGAAGGCCCATGCCTCCCTTTCATCCTTTCCCAAGAACTCTCCTTGACACATGGACTCAAGGAGCGTTCTGGACGGGATGTGAAGACCCTCATACACAATCTGACAAAGACGCCACAACTCCATGCCATGGTGAGGGCACGAGGATAGTAGCTCTTTGAACCTCTCAAGATATGCATGAAATGGTTCGGTCTCATGTTGATAGAACGAATTGATTTCGTTCCTCAATTTTTGAGTCCGATGATTAGGAAAGTACTTCTTGAGGAATGCAGATTGAAACTCATCCCAAGTCCTAAAGGAATTCGTCTGGTTGCTGTACAACCACTTCTTGGCGTCATCCTTTAGCGCAAAGGGGACAAGCCTAAGATGGATGGAGTCTGTGCTAAGTTGTTGCAGCTTGAACATAACACAGACCTCCTCAAATTCCCTAAGAAAGATATAGGGGTCACCTTTCCCAGTGAAATGAGGGAGCATGGAAATGAATTGAGGCTTAACCTCAAAATGGTTCCCATTAGCCTCTGGTAATACGATGCATGAGGGTAGAGATGTACGGCTCGGGTAGCATCGATCACGAAGAGGTATGGGAACGACAACTGGACGCACAGGTGGAGCAGGTGGGTCCAGCAACTGCTCCTCCTCACGGAAATTAGCAGCCATTGGACCCGAACTACGTGCGACACGAGAGGAGGAAGGTGTCAAGAAATCGATGACCGAAGCCGGATTGACAATGCTCCTCGTCAAACGACCACTCTCGTCTCGTGTCCACGAAAGCATCCACAAAGGTGCACACACAAACCACAACTCTTTTTTTTCTTTTTTTTCTTTTTTTTCAAAGAATGTACGTAGGGGAGAAGACTGGGGAACACAGGAGAGAAAGAATGACTCAGGAGAGAAGGGAAGAAGTCCTTATGCTACGGCGGATGGGTACAGGTAGAAGCACACAAGCAAACAAGGCTCAAGCAATCCTAAGGTCGCTATAGGTCCTTACAGCTAGACGACGCCTAACTGCGAGGTCACACGGACTCAACACGCCTCACCTCCCTACAACGAGGACCACAAAGCCCAGCAAGTGAGCCAAGATCCGGGGATCTCGTCTCTCCTACTATCGACAAAGTGGGCAACGCCGATCAGGTCATGACGGTCGGGACCAGATCACTCTCCTAATGCACCCGAAATCCTTAAGGGCAATGTCTACTTGATTTTAAAAATTAGGCTCTTTATTAATGTGGTTTGTGGGGCGAAGGAAAGGGTGATGAAATCCCCCACCTTATCTTTTATGGGACAGCCCCTCCTTAGTTGCGTTTTGGAGTCCTAATCTAGCAATCAACTCTCCAAACAAACGCTCAACTCACACTTGTTGCAATGCACTTCCTACTAACTAATGCATGTTCATACGAAATGCATGAATGAGAGTAGAAGGTGCGTACCTCACGCCAGCTCTCAGCAACAGAAAATAAAGCTAAGATAAAAGACAATCTAAATGCTCAAGTCACATACATGGTGCATGACCTAAACAAGAATGAATGCCTAGTCTTTTGCTTTGAGTTTTAGGGTCCAAGTTGCTTAAAGGAGGTTTGATTATTGATCTGGGAATGAACTATAAGTCAAAACATGCCAAATTGAGTCCCAGATAACTAGATCATTTAGAGCAACAACAGCAAGAAACTAAAAGATGAACAGAGCTCACCAGACCGCTGATTGGCGGTCTGAAGTGCTCAGGTCGTCTGGAAATTTCTCCAGTAGCCTCCACTTGCTATTCCCAGTCTCCTGAAACAAAGAAAACTACAACACACAAATTAAATCCACTCGAATCGTCCAAACAAGAGTCTGGACTGACACCTCCCCGGCAACGGCGCTAAAAAATTGTTGAACGTTTTATATTTCTACCGCAAGTGCACGGCCGCGATGAAGCGGTGGCAAGTACGGGTCGTCCTCAGGGAGGTGAGCTCGCTCTTGTTTATCACAAATCAAGTGGCAAAGATTGGGGGACAAAGATTGATTAAGCTACTCTACACTAAACTATGCTAAGAAGTATGAAATGAGAACGAAAGAAACAATCAATAAACTAACAACTAAGCTAAGAACAAAGGAGGAATGCTGGAATACAGAAATGGAAAACCCCTAAGGGGTGGAGTGAGTGCACACATGCAAAGAGGTGGGTGTAGAATACATTCTTTAAGCACATGAAGGTGGTGTTTATCAAGCATAGGAAGTGTCTAAATGTTATGGCAAAACCTATCAATCTATTCACCAACTTAGTTGATTAACATTTACATATGCAAGGTGTTTATTTCAGAACCTAAACAAGCATGAGAGGTGTCTGATCATTTTGGGAAAACTCATCAAGTTGTAAATTCTATCCTAAACAAGCAAGCATACATTCATGTTTAATCAACACATTGAAATTAAAGCATTCATACCATTCTCTAATGCATGTATATACATCTACTCCACCCCCCAAAGGGGATGGTTCTACTCACTAAACATTACACTAATTATTAAACTATGGAAAGAAAGCATATTAAAACTAAGCTAGAATTAAAAGGCGATTAAACTAAAACATGCACAAACAATAAAAGAAGCACAAAACAAACAATGAAAGAAACACAAAACTTTATTGATAAAATGACTCACATTAAAAGTAGCATCCTCCTACTTTAGTGTGTGCTTCAAGGCCTCACTTCTAGTAGGAAGAATAGCCACTTAAAATATGGAGTGATTACAATAGGAGGTGAAGAGTTCTATTTATAGGCATGGAAAAAGCTAATCCGGGATAATCCCCCGATGTGGGACTCAACAGATACCAAAAAGAGCCTAAACATCCTCTAATAAATGTGCTGGAGAAATTTGAGCGGATTTGGGCCAAAATGGACCGCCAATTAGCGGTCTTGGACCGCCAATTGGCGGTCTATATGGTTCAGATCCTGCTCATTTTTGTTGTGGGCTTTTAATTCTGGTAGTGGTTATCTTTGATGCGGTTACTTGATTTGTTGGAGCTCCGACCCGAATCGAATTGGTAAAATACTCCCCATGATGGTGTGGAGTATTCTGTTTTGCTCTTAGGTCCTTCTGTCTTGCAATCAGGTCCTTCTTCCTTGCATCTTGGTCCCCAGATCTCACAATTCAGTCTTTTTTCCCAGCTTTTGGGTCCTTTTATCCTTCATCTCTTCAAACCTATTTATTCCTGAAAACTAAACATAAAACTCGTGACATAGCATTGTTTAGGTGAAAGATAATGGATATAAGATACAAATATAAGCATGAAATGATGTCAATCAGGATGGCACTGTACGAGGCCCTGTACGGGAGGCCGTGTAGATCACCGGTATGCTGGAGTGATGTAGGCGAGAGACAGCTAGTCGGTCCTGAGATTGTGCAGATGTATGCTAAGAAGGTTGATGTGATCAGGCAGAGACTAGCGACTGCGCAGAGCAGGCAGAAGAGCTACGCGGATAGGCGTAGGCGAGAGCTGAGATTTGAGGCAGGTGACCATGTCTTCCTGAGGATTTCACCATCTCGAGGAGTGATGAGGTTCGGGAAGAAGGGGAAGCTCAGTTCGAGGTATGTCGGACCATTTGAGATTCTCGAGCGGATTGGAGAGGTTGCCTACAGGGTTGCGCTGCCGCCACACTTTTCGGGTCTTCACAACGTCTTCCACGTTTCGATGTTGAGGAAGTACGTAGCGGATCCTTCTCATGTGATTCAGTTGGAGGTTCCAGAGATCCATCATGATTTGTCTCTTGAGGAGAGACCGGTTGAGATTGTGGATCGGATGGAGCATCAGTTGAGGAGGAGGACCATTCCGATGGTGAAGGTCAGGTGGCAGCACCACAGTGAGCGAGAGGCCACTTGGGAGATTGAGGAGGAGGTCCGGAAGGAGTTCCCGGAGTTCTTTGGTGAGTTTCGGTCTTAATTTCGAGGACAAAATTCTTTTAGGAGGGTGGATTGTAGGATTCTCATCCTAATCCTAATCCTAATTGTGCCTTAATCTTGTTTAGGTGGAGATTAGGGTGGAGATGGTTTGGAGGTGGATGGAGGGCTAGGATGGTGTGGATTGGATGAAGGGTGGAGATGGTTTGGAGATGGATGGATGGTTGAGATTGGAGGAGGAGATATTTATATGGTGAGCTCTCTCCCTCTCTCTTAAACTCACGTCTCTCTCTCCCTTTGCTCACTCTCTCTCTACCTCAGAGGTTGTGATCCGGCGAGGAAGGTGGTGGAGATCTCCGGCAGGGTGAAGATCGACTCCGGGGAGTTGGTGGCTTGAGGTGAGTGTGGTTGGGTGCGTTTTCCTTCCTTTTGAGTTGGTTTTTCCCTCTCCTTTGATCTCACTCGAGTTCTGTAGTCGTGGGTGGTTGTTGGAGGTTGCCGGAGGTGGAGTTGTGGCTGCGGATCGTCGACAAGGTGATTGATCGTCGTTTGGACGTGAGAGTCGTCGACGGATTGTATTTTGGGGAGACGTGCTCATAGAGGCGTCATCGTGGTTCTTCAAAGGTCTCTTCAGACCTTCCGGTATGTCAAGCTCACTCACTTAATCACCGTGAGTATTTGGAAGTCGACGGTAGGCCGTTCGGCTCATCGCGAGTAAATGTGCAGCAGATTTCACTGCCTGATCGGTCGACCGGTTTGTGCAAACGGTCGACCGTTCGTGAAGAGAATTCGGGGTCTGCCTCACATCGGTCGAACGATGCCCTTGGGGGCGGTCGACAGATCGTGCATGGGAGGCAAGTCTGGAGAGTTTCGGTCGACCGAGTCCCCTTTGCCGGTCGACCGTGTGCACTGTCTTAAGTCGGTTGGGGGCGTAGACCATCTAAACGGTCGACCGCTCGTTGATTTTCGTCCGACCGTGACTTAAGTGAGAATAGTGGTCGGTTCGACCGAATGAGGGTTCGGTCGACCGGACTTGTGCACTGAGCATGGGGAACGCTCTGGAGGAATTCGGTCGACCGAGATGTGCTCGGCGTTCGACCGAATTCATGGCGCGAGTGAGGGATTATTCCCTAGACGGATTCGGTCGACCGAGAGTGCTCGGTGGTTCGACCGAGTTCGTTGTGGTGTTGAGGGATTTTTCCCTGGTGACTTTCGGTCGATCGGGACCCCTTTGTCGGTCGATCGATTAGTCGTTTTGTTCGTTGACCCGGGAGTTGACCATCTAAACGGTCGACCGTCCCTTGACTTGGGTTCGACCGAACGAGTACTGTTGGTGGGAATCAGTCGACCGATGGAGTGCCTGTCGAAGTGGATTGCCCTGTATTTGCTTGATTCGGTCGACCGGGACTTTTGGTTCGGTCGACCGTTTGTGTTCTGTTTTGCACTATGGAGGTGTTGTGGTTGTGGTCGTCCGTGTGGGGCGTGTGGTGTGCCGATGTTCTTCCGGCAAGTGTGCTAGGGTGCACGAGTGTTGCGGTGGTTGGTTGAAATTAGACCTGGAGCCCCGTAACTGTGTGAGAGTTGTGGTTGGTTGAAAATAGACCTGGAGCCCAGCTAGTCTGTACGGAGTTGGTTGAAAATAGACCTGGAGCTCCGTAGTGCGTTCGGGTTGGTTGAAAATAGACCTGGAGCCTGAGCAGGGACCGCGTGTAGGGGTTGGTTGAAAATAGACCTGGAGCCCTTAGACGTTTGGGTTGGTTGAAAATAGACGTGGAGCCCTTGGTCGTGTCGTGGTAGCTGCGGTTGGTTGAGATTAGACCTGGAGCCCAGCTTGACGACGAGTGTGCGTCGCGGCGGTTGGTTGAGATAGACCTGGAGCCCCGTGACTATGGTGGGTGCGGCGGTTGGTTGAGATTAGACCTGGAGCCCCGTACCAGTAGAGTGTCCTTTGGTTGGGTATGAGAGAGCCTTGGTGCTGGACGTGTTGAGATGCTTTTCTTGGGTTGTAGAATTGCATGCTAGGATGCTTTTATTTCGTACATTTAGAGTTTGGCATACCGGGTTTCCTTCTGGAAACTCAGGCATTGTTGCATGTTTACTTTCAGGCCGTGATTGGCGTTAGGGGGTGGTGACCGAGGAGAGGAGCGCTGCTACCGGATCCAGCTTTCTCTCAGTTGAGGTCGTGTGATTACTGTTTCCTTTGTATATGCTTTTGATGTAATCACAACTTTTGTATACTCTGATGTTCGGATATATATTATATATATGTTGGTGCACCTGTGTTCCTTTATTTGCGTAATGTCCTCTATTGATTGAGTGTTTATAAATTTTAAAATTTTCCGCTGCTTGAGGATGTTACACTAACGGTCGACCGAATTCCAGAAGGAGATTCGGATTTGTCAAGAGACAGATATTCGGTCGACCGAATAAGGTCCTCGGTCGACCGATACATGAAATGTATTTGGGGTATTTTTGGTTAATACAAATACGACCGTTGAGTATATACGACAAAACAAACGGTCGGAAAATACTTGGTACTCGGTCGACCGAAAAGGTCTGAACGGTCGACCGAACTCTGGCAGTTAAACACTAACAGATTAATTGATCACTCGGTCGACCGAATAGTCTGTTTCGGTCGACCGAATGTAGGCAGACAGTTTGGGTTCAGGTTTAGTGTTTTCCGGTCTAAGTTTGGGTGATCTATTGAAGTCCAAATTATGTGAATTTTCGTGTGTGACTTCTATAGGGAACCTAGTGTGTGTTTGAGTAGTTTTTAGTTCAAGTATGCTCAATTACACAAAGTTCCTAAGACTCAAAGAAATACAAAATAGATGTCTTCAAATAAGCTTGATTACATGTCTTGACTTGATTTCCTTTCTTCCTTGAGTCTTGATCACCTGTAGAGGTTAGCACAAAGCAATATATATGCAATGTAACATGTGTGCTACTCTACACGATCACAATTAAGATTAGGTTGATTAAATCATGAAAACATAGATTAAAGCCAAAAAGCCAACCGTTTCATCCCCCTTGGGGGGTGGAGATGATGCACATATATGTTGTGAAGTTTGATTATGTAGACTTGCATGTTTGTATGCTCATCGGGGGTGTTTTAATCATCTACATGTTGGGGGATTTTGATGGGTTTTGCCATAAGATTTAGACACTTCTCATGCTTAGTTTCCTCTTTTTTGTTGACTGAAATTTCCTATCAAATTTGCTACATGTTAGTTAAGTATTTGTATTTGTGGTTGCTTGATTTATTGATTGAAGAAACTTTATTTTGATGAGTTTCGCCATAAGATTTAGACACCTCCCATGCTTAGCTTTGTTCTTCACATGAGTTTATGGTTTTTGATGAGTCTTTCCATATCTTTAGACACTTCTCATGTTGAGCCTATCTTATGATAATCAAGTAGTAATTGCCGATACGTTGTGTGAATGGATTGATAGGTTTTGCCACATTTTTAGACACTTCCTAAGCATGAAAACACACACACGACACATACACATACATGCTTACATGCATCATTCATCACTTATTTCACTTCATATGTGCTCACACTCCACCCCTTAGGGGTTTCTCTTCCTGATTTCAAATCTTTAGTTGCTTCATTTCGCATTTCTTACTTACTAGTTTAGTGTAGTTTAGCTTAGCATAATCAAATCTCTTTCCCCTCTTTGGCCACTTAATTTCAGACAAACTAGAGACTACTCACCTCCCCGTGGATCGACCCATACTTGCCGCGTCTTCACCGACGCCGTGCACCTGCGGTATTTAAAATGTTTAAGCAATATTCTTACTAGTCTTCGACTTGACGACCTAATTGTGTGCGCAGCCTTCAATCATGATTGGTTTGAGGTTTGCATGGACTTGTTAGGTGTTTACGAAGAGGATGTGACGACTACAGTTAATGATACATGATGTTGCAGTGGTTGCATCATAATTATCACGATGTGGTGCTAGATGAAACATATGAGGAAGTGTTGTAGCACACTAGAGCCTACCTCTTGTTTCAGTTAGGTTCTGAGATAGTAGGAGAAAAAGCCAGAAACAAAATTCATCTTAGATGCTTGCTTCTGCTGTAGGATTTGGTTGAATGTCGTAAGTACATTTGGGGAGCTACGTCTTTTGCCGTTTTGTACAACTATTTGGATCAAGCCTGTTTGAAAAAGGAGAAACAAGTAGTTGGTTTTCAGACATTATTACAAATTTGGTGTTGGGAACATCTTCACGTTGGGCGGCCATCAGCAAGATTGGGTTTGTGACTTTCAGAAGATGTTTTGCATCCTTCAGGTTCACGTTTTTGTTGGAAAACTAAGGTTGTTACGTCGCCCTCTCTACGTCGGAACAGGCGAATCCAACGTGGTATTAGGCGAACAATGTCGACAGTTGAAAATCCAACGTAATTATTCATGCATACAATTATATAAATGACGATATATAAATTTATGACCAAGATCTAGTGAGCCTAGGGTTCATCTTATTAGCCACCTACAATCTCACCATTATATCTAATTTGCGGTTGATGTCCACCATTAGATCATTTTATTAGCATAACCGCCCATAGCCTTAATCTACCTTACAATTTAAGATAAGTGGTGGAGCTTAAAATAAAAAAATTTAAGCCCCATGCTCACTAGAGAATTATTGTATTATAAAAAAAATTAGTTATTGGTTAAATGTAAGAAATGAGTTGGAGAAAAGAGAATAATTTTTTGACAGCAGGATGAGAAGATGAAAGAGAAAGAGATTGCGGGATACTCAATTACTATAGCATATCCTTATTGGGTTTCATTATGACAGGACACAACACATCCTTTCATTACATTTTATATAGTCTATACTTTATAGTGTGTTCCATTCTTCATAGTTCTTTTCGTGCAATGATGAGGGATGTGTACATGATAAATGAAGTACCCTTTAAAAGTGGGCTTGTTATTTAAGGATTTTTTCGAGTTTAACAGATACATTCCTAAGAATTTGAATCACAAACTTGAGTTTCCAAGGACAGACTATAATGACCGCATTCATTTCGGTTATCCGAACTTGTGATTCTATTTAGGGAAGTCGGTGAATTGAACATGGGTCGGTCGATCGCATACCTGAAACGTTTCTGTTACATTTCCTTTCCGACCACAAATTTTGAGAAGGAAAAGATTAAAAAATGATATCAAATCTTATTGATTTGGGTTCTCAATTAGTGTCAAAAAACTATAGCATACCCTATTTGGGTTTCGTTATGACCATTACACGGTCTACAATATCATAGGTTGTATTGTGGGCAATTCATAGGTCTTACCTTAGAAGAAACTTGGGTGATATATGTAGGATCTAACTAGCCATAGGATTAGTCTAAAGGGAGGGTGAATAGGCTAAATGTGTTCTTAAAAGATTAAGTAAGAACACAATAAAACAGTGACAATATAATGGAAGAGATAGAGAGCGAATTGCAAACCACTGGTCCGATGTATAGATGTTTGCATCCACCAACTGGATCGTAGTCCTCTTGTTAAACATTTTACTAATTAATCGCAAGTACACGACCGTCGGTGAAGAAGGGGCAAGTACAGGTCGATCTGCAGGGAGCGTTGCCAACCTTTGAGTGATCAAAATCAAGTGGAAAATAACACTGGAAGAAGAGATTATTACGCTACTATTGAAAAGACGATTATACTAATAATGCAAAACAAACTAGATTACGATGCAAATGAAAATGAAAGAAAAATTCAGTAAACAATGTGGAACGAAATATGGATGAACCCCTAAGGGGTGGAGTGTGTGCATATATGAGGTGAGAGAAGTGATGAATGACGCATGTATGTGTGTCATGTGTGTGTCTTCATGCATAGAAAGTGTCTAATGATTTGGCAAGATCTATAAATCAATTCGCACACCATATTAGCAATGACCACTTGATTATCATAAGACGAGGCTCAGCATGAGAAGTGTCTAAAATTATGGCAAAACTCATCAAAAACCATGAACTCATGTGAAGAACAAAGCGAAGCATGTGAGGTGTCTGAAAATCATGACAAACCCCATCAAAACAAAGTTTCTTCAATCAATTAAGCGAGCAAACACTAATACAAACACACGACTAACATGTAGCATATCCAACAGAAAATTTCAGCCAATAAACATGAGGAAATCAAGCATGGGAAGTGTCCTAAACATATGGAAAAACCCATAAAAAATCCCCAACATGTACAAAATTAAAACAAACCCGATGAACATACAAACATTCAAGTATACACAATCAAAAATCGTCAAACATCAAATCCTCAAAACATAAATGTGCATCATCTCCACCGCCCAAAGGGGGATGAAACTACTCACTACTCATTAAGCTAACATTTATATTAAGAAAATGAAACATTCTAATTAATTCTACTAAGACAAAACAAAATTAAGCTAAACATGCAAGAATTAAAAGAGACAACATCAAACTAACAAAACTTTCTTGTATTCATCAGTCACATTACAAGTGGCATCTCTCCACTAGAGTTTTTGCTCCAAGGCTTTACTCTAAGTAGAGGCAATGACCACCAAGCAAAGAGTGTATTACAAAGGAGGAGGAAGAGTTCTATTTATAGTCATGAAAAAAGGCAACTGGGAACAATCTCATGATGTGGCACTAATGGAACATACTAAATATAGACTAAAACAACCTAATACACAACTGGGAGAAGACGGTTCGGATGCGTAGATGAAGCCACCGCCAACTAGCAGTCTGGAGCCGCCAATTGGCGGTCTGGAAGGCTTAGATCCGACCCATTTTCAGATGACTTCTTAGTTGCTTCATTTCTTCATGTGGAGTGCAACCTAATCGGTCGTGTGAGTCCAGGGCCGAATCCAATTGCCAAAATACTCCTCATGATGATGTGGAGTTCTTGATTTGCTAATTGGTCCTTTTGGCTTGCTTCCAGGTCCTTCCCTTCTGCATGTAGACCCATAAGTCTGACTGATCAGTCTTTTTTGTCATGTTTTGGTCCTTTTGTGTCCTCTTCTTCTTAAACCTGTTTATTCCTGAAACTTAAACATAAAACTCATTACATAGCATTGCTTATGTTCAAAATAGAGAGTATAAGATAAGAATATATGCGTGATATGCACCTCTCCACTTGAGTTTTGCTCCAAGGCTTTACTCTAAGTAGAGGGAATGACCACCAACCAAGGAGTTGATTACAAAGGAGGAGGAAGAGTTTTATTTATAGACATGAAAAAGGCAACTGGGGACAATCCCCCGATGTGGGACCAATGAAACATTCCCAGAATAGACATAAACACATAACTCATATTCGAGCGAAACCGGGTTGGATTCTGAGCAAAACAAACCGCCAATTGGTGGTCTTGGGCTGCCAATTGGCGGTCAATTTTTGCCAGATCTGATCCAATTTCGGAGTCATTCTTTAGTGCGTTCATTTATCGCGTGTGGTGCACTTGAATCAGTTATTGAAGTCTGGCCCGAATCTAATTGCCAAAATACTCCTCATGATGGTGTGAAGTTTCTCGGTTAGCTATTTGGTCCTCCCAGGCTTACCTCTAGGTCCTTCCTGTTAGGATCTATGGTCCTCTAATCGATAGAAAAATGCATAAATAAAAATACTAATCGAAGGATTAAGGAAGAGACAATTGCAAACCACAAAATCGTCGACACCGGAGTTTAGAGAGGTTCGACACCCACACCCGGGTCCTAGTCCTCCTCGCAAGCCTCGCTCGATCCTCTGAGCCTCGCTTACGGTTACACTAACTGATCTCCGTTCCGGGCCGAGACCAACGCCGTTTACAACACCGAGCCTCGTGAACAACCTCGCCTCGCTCGTGTCTCCTCTCACAACCCGAGAGGGAGCTTCCTCGAAGATTTTACAACTCTTTGATTCTTTGATATGGAAATTGAATCACACTCTAACTAACACTCTATACTTGAGCACACTTGGATATGATATTGGATTGGATATGAAAGTGGTGAAGTTTAGGTTTGAGTCTTGTGGATTGAGAGCTTGAAGATGGAGAGGATTTGGCTTTGAGTATTGGATAGATAGGAAGTATTCAAGATGCCCAAAGCAACCAAATGAGGTCCTATTTATAAGCCATCAAGCTCATATAGCCATTTGGGAGTTGGTGGTGAATGGACCAATGAGAAAGCAAGATGTGACTTAAGCTCGGCCAGAAATCGAGACAGATTCGATCGACCGTTATCCACACGGTAGTTCGAAACATTGGTCTGAACTATGAACTCGGTTGACCGATTAAGTATCGGATCACCATTCACCAACCTCTAGTAGCTTTTATCTATTTAGCCCTAATTAAATTCGGTTCACCGA
The DNA here is from genome assembly GCA_963682175.1 of Triglochin maritima. Lineage (NCBI taxonomy): Eukaryota > Viridiplantae > Streptophyta > Magnoliopsida > Alismatales > Juncaginaceae > Triglochin > Triglochin maritima. The sequence continues at coordinate 19,210,869 of OY821785.1, forward strand.
AGTCCATTCGGTTCACCGTTCCAAGGTGGACAGTAGAATTGATTGGGCTCTGATCTACTCAAGTTTGGTTGACCGTGTATACTTCGGTAGACCGAAGTAGCACAGGAATTGCGCTGACAATGTGTGGGAAATTGTTATATCGATAACGGTCAAGTTAAATAACCGTTGGGCTCCTAAAACCAATTTGGATTTGGTAGACCGAAGTGTGTACGGTCGTCCGAAGTGGGTCAAGTTAATTGGGCTCTAGGGTCTTGATTTAAAGCAAAGTCCAAAACCGGTCTAGGGCTATTCGGTCGACTGATTGACATCATTTCATGCTCATATTTGTATCTTATATCCATTATCTTTCACATAAACAATGCTATGTCACGAGTTTTATGTTTAGTTTTCAGGAATAAATAGGTTTGAAGAGATGAAACATAAAAGGACCCAAAAGCTGGGAAAAAGGACTGGATTGTGAGATCTGGGGACCAAGATGCAAGGAAAAAGGACCTGAACGCAAGACAGAGGGATCTAATAGTAAAACAGAATACTTCACACCATCATGGGAAGTATTTTAGCAATTGGATTCGGGTCGGAGCTCCAACAAACGAGCTAGATGCATCAAAGACAACAAATACCAACATGGAAAGCCCAGAAGAAAGCCCAGGACGATCTGGAGTTTATAGACCGCTAATTAGCGGTCTTGGACCGCTAATTGGCGGTCCAAGTTGCTCCAAATTCTCTGAGCTTGTTATGGCCTGTGTATTAGAGTATTCTTAGTCCATTTATGGTATCTGTTTAGTCCCACATCGGGGGATTGTCCCGGATTAGCTTTTTCCATGCCTATAAATAGAACTCTTCACCTCCTTTTGTAATCACTCCATATTTTAAGTGGCTATTCTTCCTACTAGAAGTGAGGCCTTGAAGCACACACTAAAGTAGGAGGATGCTACTTTTAATGTGAGTCATTTTATTAATAAAGTTTTATGTTTCTTTCATTGTTTGTTTTATGCTTCTTTTATTGTTTGTGCATGTTTTAGTTTAATCGTCTTTTAATTCTAGCTTAGTTTTAATATGCTTTCTTTCCATAGTTTAATAATTAGTGTAATGTTTAGTGAGTAGTTCCATCCCCTTTGGGGGGTGGAGTAGATGTACATACATGCATTAGAGAATGGGATGAATGCTTTAATTTCAATGTGTTGATTAAACATGAATGTATGCTTGCTTGTTTAGGATAGAATTTACAACTTGATGAGTTTTGCCAAAATGATTAGACACCTCTCATGCTTGTTTAGGTTCTGAAATAAACACCTTGCATATGTAAATGTTAATCAACTAAGTTGGTGAATAGATTGATAGGTTTTGCCATAACATTTAGACACTTCCTATGCTTGATAAACACCACCTTCATGTGCTTAAAGAATGTATTCTACACCCACCTCTTTGCTTGTGTGCACTCACTCCACCCCTTAGGGGTTTTCCATTCCTGAAATTCCAGCATTCTTGTTTTGTTCATAGTTTAGTTTTATTTCATCGTTTGTTTGTTTCGTTCGCATTTCATACTTCTTAGTGTAGCGTAGTCTAGATTAGCATAAACAACTTTCTTCCCCGTATTTTTGCCACTTGATTTCGTACAAGCAAGAGGCTACTCACCTCCCTGAGGACGACCCGTACTTGCCACCGCTTCATCGCGGCCGTGCACTTGCGGTTTAATTAAAACGTTCAACAAGTTTTTGGCGCCGTTGCCGGGGAGGTGCCAGTCCAGACTCTTGTTTGGACGATTCGAGTGGATTTAATTTGTGTGTTGTAGTTTTTCTTTGTTTCAGGAGACTGGGAATAGCAAGTGGAGGCTACTGGAGAAATTTCCAGACGACCTGAGCACTTCAGACCGCCAATCAGCGGTCTGAGACCGCTAATCAGCGGTCTGGTGAGCTCTGTTCATCTTTTAATTTCTTGCTGTTGTTGCTCTAAATGATCTAGTTATCTGGGACTCAATTTGGCATGTTTTGACTTATAGTTCGTTCCCAGATCAATAATCAAACCTCCTTTAAGCAACTTGGACCCTAAAACTCAAAGCAAAAGATTAGGCATTCATTCTTGTTTAGGTCATGCATCATGTATGTGACTTAGGCATTTAGATTGTCTTTTATCTTAGCTTTATTTTCTGTTGCTGAGAGCTGGCGTGAGGTACGCACCTTCTACTCTCATTCATGCATTTCGTATGAACATGCATTAGTTAGTAGGAAGTGCATTGCAACAAGTGTGAGTTGAGCGTTGTTTGGAGAGTTGATTGCTAGATTTAGGACTCCAAAACGCTACTAAGGAGGGGCTGTCCCGTAAAAGATAAGGTGGGGGATTTCATCACCCTTTCCTTCGCCCCACAAACCACACTAATAAAGAGCCTAATTTTTAAAATCAAGTAGACATTGGCCTTAAGGATTTCGGGCGCATTAGGAGAGTGATCCGGTCCCGACCGTCATGACCTGATCGGCGTTGCCCACTTTGTCGATAGTAGGAGAGACGAGATCCCCGGATCTTGGCTCACTTGCTGGGCTTTGTGGTCCTCGTTGTAGGGAGGTGAGGCGTGTTGAGGCCGTGTGAGCTCGCAGTTAGGCGTCGTCTAGCTGTAAGGACCTATAGCGACCTTAGGATTGCTTGAGCCTTGTTTGCTTGTGTGCTTCTACCTGTACCCATCCGCCGTAGCTTAAGGACTTCTCTCCTGTGTTCCCTCGTCTTCTCTTCTACGTACATTCTTTGTTTTTCAAAAAAAAAAAAAAAAAGAAAAAAAAAGAAAAAAAAAAGTTTTGTTTTGTGTGTGTGCACCTTTGTGCATGCTTTCGTGGACACGAGACGAGAGTGGTCGTTTGACGAGGAGCGTTGTCAATCCGGCTTCGGTCATCGATTTCTAGACACCTTCCTCCTCTCGTGTCGCACGTAGTTCGGGTCCAATGGCTGCTAATTTCCGTGAAGAGGAGCAGTTGCTGGACCCACCTGTTCCACCTGTGCTTCCAGTTGTCGTTCCCATACCTCTTCGTGATCGATGCTACCCGAGCCGTACCGCTCTGCCCTCATGCATCGTATTGCCAGAGGCAAATGGGAACCATTTTGAGGTCAAGCCTCAGTTTATTTCCATGCTCCCTCATTTCACTGGGAAAGGTGACCCCTATATCTTTCTCAGGGAATTTGAGGAGGTCTGTGCTATGTTCAAGCTGCAACAACTTAGCACAGACTCCATCCATCTTAGGCTCGTTCCTTTTGCACTAAAGGATGACGCCAAGAAGTGGTTGTACAGCAACCAGGCGAATTCCTTTAGGACTTGGGATGAGTTTCAATCTGCATTCCTCAAGAAGTACTTTCCTAATCATCGGACTCAAAAATTGAGGAACGAAATCAATTCGTTCTATCAACATGAGACTGAACCATTTCATGCATATCTTGAGAGGTTCAAAGAGCTACTATCCTCGTGCCCTCACCATGGCATTGAGTTGTGGCGTCTTTGTCAGATTGTGTATGAGAGTCTTCACATCCCGTCCAGAACGCTCCTTGAGTCCATGTGTCAAGGAGAGTTCTTAGGAAAGGATGAAAGGAAGGCATGGGCCTTCCTAGAAGACCTCGCTGAGAAAACCATGCAGTGGGAGAGTGTGAGGGAACCACCTGCATCATCTAGTATAGGAGCGAGGATCGCGAATGCAAACTCGACTAGATCGGGTGCCGCATTTGCTATCGATACCACTACGGCCACCGAGGCACGCATGGCGGCCTTAATGCGCCGTATGGATTCGATTGAGCTCCAAAACCGACAAAGTGCACCTCACATGTCCACATCTGGTCCAGTTCCCTGTCATTCATGTGGTAGGATAGGTCATGTAGAAAGCGAGTGTGAGTCCATTCCTCCTGAGATGGAGCGTGTCAACGCCGTCTATGATAGAGCCAGGAATGACCCATACTCATCATCTTATAATCCTGGATGGAGGAACCACCCCAATTTTTCATGGAACCAAACTAATGCCCCGGGTGGTCCTCCAAACTCCTCGAGACCACCTTACCAATCACACCAACCTCCCATGCATGCGCATTCCTATCAGCCACCCCAAGCGCAAACCACCAATCAATCGGGTTTCCCAAATTCCAATAATATGGAAACCCGATTCAATTCGCTTGAGACCCTGACTCGTGGACTTGAAAACTCAATGAAAATTTTTATGTCAACCACGAGTCAAGTTCTCACTTCAAATCAGCAGACCATCAAATCTCTAGAGCTTCAGATGGGCCAATTGGCTCAGTCTGTACATGAAAGAGAGAGAGGGTCTTTTCCTAGCCAGCCTGAGGCTAACCCCCGCATGTACCAACAACAACAAATGCAAAATGAGAATGTGGTACCTCGGGGGAGGCAAGTGAACCATGTGGAGGAACCTGTTCACCATGTCAATTCCATTGTGACCTTAAGGAATGGAAAACAGGCTGACAATCACATTTCCTTGCCACACCCACCACCATCTATGCAGCCCCTCAGTGGGAATGGTGGTGAAGAAGAAGCTGAGGGTGAGGGTAATACACCAAAGCTTTCTTCTCAGGCACAGCAGAAAACCTACCTGCCAAAAGCTCCCTATCCAAGTAGGTTAAACAAAAAGCAGAGTGACAACATGAACAAGATATTAGAGGTATTTAAGCAAGTGAAGGTTAACATCCCCTTGTTGGATGTCATCCAACAAATACCTCAATATGCCAAAGTGTTGAAGGATCTCTGCACAACCAAGAGGAAGACCAATGTTCCTAAGAAAGCATTCTTGGCTGCAAATATCAGCTCACTTTTGTCCAATCCTACCTACACAAAATACAAGGACCCGGGGTGTCCTACTATTCAGTGTACGATAGGGGACACTAGATTGAGCAATGTTTTGCTTGATTTAGGATCAGCGGTCAACCTCCTCCCATTCTCTGTTTATCAACAGTTGAACTTGGGAGAATTGAAACCAACTAAGATCACCCTCCAATTAGCGGATAGATCCATTCGTATTCCCATGGGGATTATCGAGGACGTGCTTATCAAAGTTGGAGATTTTATATTTCCAGTCGATTTTGTTGTCCTCGATACCAATCCTGTTGCGAACACCCACTCTCAAATACCTTTGATTTTGGGTAGACCATTTCTGGCAACCTCCAATGCCTTGATTAATTGTAGAAATGGTCTCATGAAGCTCTCATTCGGTAACATGAGTGCCGAGTTTCATGTGTTCAACTCTGGTAGGCAACAGGAACCCATGGATGAACCTTTAAATCTCAATCTCATCCGCCAATTGGAGAAATCACCACAAAATCAACGAACACCTCTAACACCAATGCAACCCGTTGAGAATGTTTGTAGGCTCAGCGAAGACTCATTGCCTGTCTTTGCAATGCAACAGAGTGAGCTGGCCTCAAACATGAATGTTCAAAGGGAGTGTTCGTTGCATGATTCAGTTGAGAGTACTAGTGAGAGTGAGACACCTCACCATATGCCTATACCAGAAGGTGTCTCTACCTCATGTCCCATGGCCATTGAGCCATTTGAGCTTCATATTGACTCCAACAAGGACCCACCTATGACCGAGCTTATGCTTGATCATCTAAATGATGGTGGGAGGTCCTTGTTGGATGACTTGGGGAGAAGCCCCATTCTTAGTGATGCAAGTCTGCTGCATCCATCGAATGAGCCTGAGGAACTCATTCCGATGCACCCGCCTATTGGTTGGAGGGTTTTCTTCGATGAGCAATTAAACCCTAGTGAGGCAACACAACTTCATTCTTTGTTGCCCACACCCAACCAATATCATGAGGGGTTCGAGCCTTTCAGCTTTGACCTTTCACCCCTCATGACACCTCAGAGTACCGGTGAAGTTTGCCCATCTCGGCAAGTCTCTGGTCCTCCTAGCTTGATGTTCTCATTTGATGTTCCTTGACCAAATGATTATGAGAATATCTTGGTTGATGTATATATCTTTTAAAAAAAACAACAAAAAAAAAACAAAAAAAAAGAAGAAGAAAAAAAAAACAAAAAAAAAGAAAAGAAAAAAAGTGTGTAATAAAAGACTCCTTCAGTGAGCATCGATTGTTGTGGGCCCCAACCCTTGTGTACTTGGGCCCAATCTCTTCACGTATTTATCTCCCTTCTTCAGCTTCTCACAGGTTTTGAGGGAATTTGGGTTTGTGTCCACCAACATGACCCTGAACGTCCCTTTGTACTTCATGTTGGTGAGATCTTTCCTTTTTCATGCATGTATCCATGTAGTATCTTGTTCACATTCATTGAGGACAATGCATGAAGTAGGTGTGGGGGGGTGTTTTACGTGTGTACATAGTCGAGTCTTTTCTTTTGATTTTTTGTTTTCTTTTGTGTGCATTGTTAGGGTCATGTTAGTGTGCCGCATTTAACATTGATATATCTGTTTGCCATGATCCTTGGGTGACTTGTCTTCTTTTGCTTGCCTAGTGCTTTAAAATTTTCACATTTCTTTCAAAATCTTCATGTGTTTGTGAAAGAAAATGTTTTTGTGGGTTTTGCGTGTGTTTAGCATGTGCAAAACCATTGAGAGGCAAAGTAAAAAGAAAGCTCCCAAAATTGTCTTGAACTTGATGCATTAGGATTTCTAGTTTACTGGCTTTAGGTCTTATCGAGTCGTTAGGATGCACCCCGGTTTTCCCTCGGGGGGTGTGTAATCATAGGGTTTCAGCACTCAAACATTTAAAGAAGTCCACCCTGAACCTAGTGAGTCAATAATTCGTGTCTGTTAGTATAAGGAAGTTTGTCGTAGGCAAGGACCCTTAATCTCTTTTTGTGAAACTTAAGTGTAGGGGTTTTGGTTCCCATGTAGATAAATAAGTGGTGTTCTCTCTTCTCGCACGGCTCCTATCACTCGGGAAAGTAGGTCTGAGGGGACTTTGTGCCTGGTGCTTTCGAGTCATCTGACTTGGGATGCACCGACCGAACTCCCGTTACACGGGTGGTAGGGATCGCCCTATGTGGAGATTTGGGGGAAGGTGTACGTGATAGTGTAAGTCCTCATAGGCAATGATGCACGAAACCTGACCCTGGGAGAATCAAACACCAACCAATAAATGCTCCAAAGAAAAAGAAAAAAAAAGAGAAAAAAAAAGAAAAAAAGGTCAAATAAGAACCAAAATGGACTTTACACATTGTATCACATTCAGAAGTTAAGGTTGCCCATGTCTTTCACTTAATTCCTTAGTTAACTCTCACGAATAACTCATTAGGCTAGGTGTGTGGACTGATTACATATATAGAGTCGACCCGTAGTGTTACCGCGTCCCATGATCGACAAAATAAGTCCAGCGAGTCGTGTAGCTAGATTGATTAATGCATCTTGTTCGGATTTTGTGGGTAGATCCGCTGAAAACCCTCAGGAGACAACACTCCTCCATGGCGACAAGGAGGTTTAACGGCTTGTTGCACGTGCTAAGTGCAACCGTGATTCCTACGAAAGTGAGTTAGGATTTCTTGTTTTTCGTTTGCTTTTCTCTTTCTTTGTTTTGCTCGGGACTAGCAAAAGTTAGGTGTGGGGGTATTTGATTGACTTCATTTCATGCTCATATTTGTATCTTATATCCATTATCTTTCACATAAACAATGCTATGTCACGAGTTTTATGTTTAGTTTTCAGGAATAAATAGGTTTGAAGAGATGAAACATAAAAGGACCCAAAAGCTGGGAAAAAGGACTGGATTGTGAGATCTGGGGACCAAGATGCAAGGAAAAAGGACCTGAACGCAAGACAGAGGGATCTAATAGTAAAACAGAATACTTCACACCATCATGGGAAGTATTTTAGCAATTGGATTCGGGTCGGAGCTCCAACAAACGAGCTAGATGCATCAAAGACAACAAATACCAACATGGAAAGCCCAGAAGAAAGCCCAGGACGATCTGGAGTTTATAGACCGCTAATTAGCGGTCTTGGACCGCTAATTGGCGGTCCAAGTTGCTCCAAATTCTCTGAGCTTGTTATGGCCTGTGTATTAGAGTATTCTTAGTCCATTTATGGTATCTGTTTAGTCCCACATCGGGGGATTGTCCCGGATTAGCTTTTTCCATGCCTATAAATAGAACTCTTCACCTCCTTTTGTAATCACTCCATATTTTAAGTGGCTATTCTTCCTACTAGAAGTGAGGCCTTGAAGCACACACTAAAGTAGGAGGATGCTACTTTTAATGTGAGTCATTTTATTAATAAAGTTTTATGTTTCTTTCATTGTTTGTTTTATGCTTCTTTTATTGTTTGTGCATGTTTTAGTTTAATCGTCTTTTAATTCTAGCTTAGTTTTAATATGCTTTCTTTCCATAGTTTAATAATTAGTGTAATGTTTAGTGAGTAGTTCCATCCCCTTTGGGGGGTGGAGTAGATGTACATACATGCATTAGAGAATGGGATGAATGCTTTAATTTCAATGTGTTGATTAAACATGAATGTATGCTTGCTTGTTTAGGATAGAATTTACAACTTGATGAGTTTTGCCAAAATGATTAGACACCTCTCATGCTTGTTTAGGTTCTGAAATAAACACCTTGCATATGTAAATGTTAATCAACTAAGTTGGTGAATAGATTGATAGGTTTTGCCATAACATTTAGACACTTCCTATGCTTGATAAACACCACCTTCATGTGCTTAAAGAATGTATTCTACACCCACCTCTTTGCTTGTGTGCACTCACTCCACCCCTTAGGGGTTTTCCATTCCTGAAATTCCAGCATTCTTGTTTTGTTCATAGTTTAGTTTTATTTCATCGTTTGTTTGTTTCGTTCGCATTTCATACTTCTTAGTGTAGCGTAGTCTAGATTAGCATAAACAACTTTCTTCCCCGTATTTTTGCCACTTGATTTCGTACAAGCAAGAGGCTACTCACCTCCCTGAGGACGACCCGTACTTGCCACCGCTTCATCGCGGCCGTGCACTTGCGGTTTAATTAAAACGTTCAACATCGACCGAAGGTGTTTCGGTGTTCTGTAGGGGCAATTGCAGAGAAAACCTAAGTTTCACTGTTGGGAAGTATTCCGCTATCCAATAGGTGTTCGGTGGACCGAACCAGGTAGGATTTGGTTGACCGAAATAGGTTCGGTTTACCGAGAGATGACGGGACAGAATCCTAGTGCTCAAGTTTACATAAAATCCTATGGACTTAAATAAATATAAAGTTACATGTCTTGGTCCAAAGCTTTGATTACAAGTCTTGAGTCTTGATGTCCTTGTCCAAATGCTCATCTCCTTGATTGTCTTGATCAACCAATTAAGATGATTGCAAGTATACAAACATATATGCAATGCATGTAATCGTGTTTGCTCACTTTGATTTATTAGGTTGATTGATTAAGATTAGTGTAATTAATCATCAAAATTAATATTAGATTAAGGCTAAAAAGCCAACAATCTCCCCTTTTTTGATGATGACAAATCTATATCTTAATGCTTGAGTTTCAATTTAAGTTCTCCCCTAATCTATATGATTGCTCCCCCTTCATATATGTAAACTATGCATATATAAGATGCTCCCCCTAACAATGTGCATAGTATGAGTAAATTTGAAGCTCAATCCTTATCATTCTCCCTCTTTGACATCAATCAAATGCAAACACTACAAGCATATGATGTAAAGGTATAGGATTTCATAATTCTCCCCCTTAATTAGATGATATAACATTATATGCTCCCCCTATCACTAAGGCCTAAAAGCAATGATGTATGATATCAATTAAGCATGTAATATCCCTAGATTAGAACCAAATGCTAAAATAGACACGATTGAGAGAATTGAAAATATTACCCAACTTTTGATCCTCGATTTTGTATTAGTCCAATCTCCTTTCGATAGCGACGACGGCTTTATTAATTCGATCCAAATGATTTCCTTAAAGCTTGGAATCGATCTTTTGTAGCTTGAGTCGATCGCTATCGATTCTCCTTTCTCTAAGAACCTACAAGTGAAGATTTTGGTACCCAAACAACTTTGGGTCCTTTGACATTAATCTTTGGCACCCAAGCCATTTTGGTCTTAGGTGCCCAAACACTTGAAGAACTTTTATTCACAAAGAAATGCTTTCCATTCATAGTAGTGTGAATAACATGGTTTTTGTAGTTGTTAACAAAATAGCCTACACCATGTTTATCTAAAGATTGTTTTTGACTCCCTATGAGCATATCAAGCATTTTCTTTCCACTGTGAATTTTTCAAGATCCTTTTGTAATTGAACATTCTTAGCAATTAGATCTTGAATATCATTACTATATAAAGGTTTTGCATTTAGAGTTATAATTTCATCACTCAATTAGGTGTTCTCTAATGCCATTTTATCATGACTAGCAAGCAATTAATTCTTTTCATTCATGATAGATTCAATTTGAGATTTTAGCTCATTGATTTTCTTTCTTGCTAGTTTATTCTTTTGACAAATTTTCTCAAAATTTTAAAGCAATTCATTTAATTCACATTGAAGTTCATTATATGCATTTGAATTTTTTGAATCAATTGAATCGCGACTAGAGCAAGAAGATACCTCACTTTCGTCATCTTCTATTGCCATGAAGCACATCGAGGCGAATTCGCCTTCAATTGATGAAGATGATGAACTATCCCAAGTTGCTTTGAGAGCTTTCTTCTTCTCTTTTCTTTTGCTCTTCTTCTTCTCTTTTCTCCTTTCTTTCTCTTCTTTGAGAAACTCCTTAAATTGTTGTGTCGCCAATTGTTCCTCGATATCACTATGTTCTTTGATCGAATTGGCGATGGCGTGTAGCCCTAACCATTTCTTGACTCCCTTCTCCTTGCGGTCTTTTGATTGACATCATTTCATGCTCATATTTGTATCTTATATCCATTATCTTACACCTAAACAATGCTACATGATGAGTTTTATGTTTAGTTTTCAAGAATAAAGAGGTTTGAAGAGAAGAGCCATGAAAGGACCCAAAAGCAGGAAAAAAAGACTTAATTGTGAGACCTAGGGACTGAGATGCAAGATCGAAAGACCTGAACGTAAGATCAAAGGACCAATGAGCAAACAAGAATACTTCACACCATCATGGGGAGTATTTTGGCAATTCTATTCGGGTTGGAGCTCCAAAAAGCAAAGTAGATGCATCAAAGACAAACAACACCTTCCAGAAAAGCCCAGAAGAAAATCCAGACCAATCAAAACACTGTAGACAGCTAATTAGCAGTCCAAGACCGCTAATTGGCGGTCACTTTGGGCCCAAATACTCTAAGATTTCTCTGGGTTACGTATTAGTGTGTATTTAGTCAATTTCTGGTATTTGTTTAGTCCCACATCGGGAGATTGTCCCGAATTAGCTTTTTCCATGCTTATAAATAGAACTCTTCACCTCCCATTGTATCCATCTCCCTCTTTGGTGGACATCTTCCCTATTAAGAGTGAAGCCTTGAAGCAAAACTCTGGTGGAGGAAGGGCTACTTGTAATTGAGTGAGTTAATAATAGATGTTTTCCTTTAATTGTGTTGTTTCTCTCTTAGTATAATTTCCTTTCATATGCATGCTTGCTTATTTGTTTTGTTTTATGCTTCTTTAATATTTCTTGCTTGATTAGTGTAGTTTCATTTCAGTATAATACTTTCTTTTGTTAGAGTAGTTAGTTTAAATATGTGTGAGTAGTTCCATCCCCATTTGGGGGTGGAGAAATATGTGATATAATCATGTAGTGTATTAAGTGTGTGTTATCTTTATCCCTTGAGCTTTATATGATTTCCATAACCATCTAATGGGTTTTCACTCTTATCTTTGATATGCTAATGCTCATGAATTAAGCTTAGCTTATGCTTTGATTAGTGGACCTATTTTATGGGGAATGATAATGTTAGGATATGGATGAAGTTAATATTGGAAACACAATTTGTAGTGTATGTACTCTTGTTGCCTTTACCTTAGCTAATGTATTGTATGTTTTAATGATGTAGTCTTATCTTAATTCATGTGGAGGCATAGTAGGGTCTAGTCTTTTTACATGAGTTCATTTAGCTTCATTCGAATTATTGCCTTGTATGTTTTAATGATGTAGTCTTATCTTAATTCATGTGGAGGCAAAGTTGGATGTAGTTTTATGATTTCATGCACTATATGTTGTGAGGAGCTTAATTGAACACACACACACACACACATCTTTATATTCACATTATTTCTCTACCCCCTATGGGGTTTAGTTTTATTGCTTATTTTTCATTTCCTTTTTGCATCTTAGTGTAGTTTAGTGTAACCAACCTTTCTCTCCTTTCTTTACCACTCGCCTTCGCTCAAACCAAACATCGACACACCTCCCAGTGGACGACCCGTATTTGCCACCGCTTCAACGCGGTCGTGCAGTTGCGGTTAATATAAAACGATCAATCAAGTTTTTGGCGTTGTTGCCGGGTGGTGCTCTGTCCAGACGTTGGTTTGGACGATTCGAGGGGTTTTTAATTTTTTGTTTCCAGTTTTTCTTAGTTTCAGGGAGCCATCAGATCAAGGGGAGGCTACTGGACAAGTTTGAGGAACAAAAGCTTCAAAAGGACCGCCAATTGGCGGCCTGGTGAGGGATTCGTGCTCTCACATTTTTGCTGGTAGTTAGTTCTGTAATTTGTGTTATCTGGGAGCCCTATTTTACATGCTTGGACTTCTAGTTTGCTCCCAGATTATTAATCACTCCCCCATTAATCAACTTGGCCCTAAAATCCAAAGCAAAAGACTAGACGTTCTTACTTGTTTAGGTCACGCATCATGTATTGACTTAGGCATAGAGTTGTCTTTTCTTTTAGCTTTATTTTCAGTTGTTGAGTGCTGGTGTGAGGTACGCATTTCCTACACTCATTCATGCATCTTGTATGCCCATGCATTAGTTAGTAGGAATTGCATCAGGACAAGATTGAGTCGAGCGTTTGATTGGAGCGATTGATTGCTAGATCTAGAATCAAAACGCTATTAAGGAGGGGTTGTCCCATAAAAGATAAGGTTGGGGATTTCATCACCCTTTCCTTGGCCCCAAAAATCACTCTTAATAAAGCCTTATCTAAAAGCAAGTAGACATTGGCCCTAGGATTGCGGGCGCACTAGGAGAGTAATCTAGTTGAGACCGTCATGACCTGATCGGCGTTGCCTACCTTGTCGATAGTAGGAGGTACTGGATCTCCGGATCTGGTATCACTTGCTGGGCATTGTGGTCCTCGTTGTAGGGAGGTGAGGCGTGTCGAGGCTAGTGACCTCGAAGTTAGGCGTCGTCTAGCCTAAGGACCCATTGCCTTACATTGTTTGAGCCGTGCTTGCTAGTTAGGCTTCTACCTGATCCCACTACCCACGCTAGCTCTAGGGATTCTTCCTTCCTCACCTGAGTCCTCTACTCATCTATTGTCTACGTTTAGTCTCCTCTTCTAGTACACCTTCTGTTGTGTGTTATTTTAGAGTCGAGTCGAGCATTTTATTCGAGGTTGGGCTCGTACAGGTGAGAGCGCTCGACTAGAGAGTGCATATTTCTGAGATGGACGATCTCAGTGATCGACCATCTCCGCCTCGTGCTCCTTTGGAGCATGAAGCCGAGTCGTCTCGCGGTGATGGGGGAGACCGGGTTCCATACATGGAATACCTCGGTCCGTTTACGCCACCACGTAGACCTCCTTCTCCTCCTCCTCCTCTGACTCGAGAGGAAGGAAGATTCGGTCAGGATCAAGTTCTTGGTGCACCACCACCTTTAGCTCGACATGATAGACCGATGCCTTTGTGGGAGCGGACCCATCCTGTTCGGGTCGTGCAACCTTCTTCCATAGTTGTTCCCCCTGCTCGCGGGAACAACTATGAGCTGAAACCTCAATATGTGAGCATGCTTCCAACCTTTACTGACAATAAGGAGGATCCGTATATCTTTATGCGCGAATTCGAGGAAGTATGCTCCATGTTCAAGCTTCAACAGCTTGACGAGGATTCAGTCCGGTTGAGCATGATTTCTTTCGCATTGAAGGATAATGCAAAGAAATGGATGTATAGCCTCCCAGCGAGCTCGATTCGGTCATGGGATGACTTTGTGACCGTCTTTCTGAAGAGATTTTTCCCTCAAAGGAAAACTCAACAAATACGGCACCAGATACATCAAATGTATCAGACCGAGACCGAATCGTTTCATGTTTTTTTGAGAGGTTCAAGGACCTTCTCCAGCAGTGCCCACATCATGGATTTGAGTTATGGCAGCTGTGCCAAATTGTTTATGAGGGCATCAACAACAACACCCGCACATTGTTGGAGTCGATGTGTCAGGGTGACTTCCAAATGAAACCCATCGAGGAGGCATGGGATACTTTTGAGTCTATGGCTGAACGTACCTTCGAGTGGGATACCATGAGAGAGCCACCGGCCGCCAGGTCTTATGGTCGAGCTGGATCTTATCAAGTTGAGTCATCAATCGCGTCTGAGGCGAAAATGACTGCTCTCATGCGTAGGATTGAGAGTTTAGAGTTGGACCGAGCTCCTGTAGCTTAGGTTGCTACTCCCAGGTGTGGTAGGTGTGGACTTACGGGCCATGATGACATGGAATGCGCTTACGCTCCAAGGGATACTGAGCATGCAAATGCGATGTATCAACATAGGCCCCGTAACGACCCGTACAGTCACTCCTACAACCCCGGATGGCGTAACCATCCTAACTTTTCTTGGGGGCCTAGTGGGGGTAACGGTCAGAGCTCGCACGCTCAACCTCAACCTCCACCTTATCAACCTCCATGCCCATCGGCGACCTACCAACCTCCACATCAAAGGTCTCAGAACCATAATTACCAACCTCCTCAGACCTCATCGTCGGGTTATTCTAACCAGACTCCACTACCCCAACAAGTTGACTCGAAGGACCCCACTCTTGAACAAACCCTTCATACGTTCATTCAGAGCACTCAATCCTTGTTTGCGGCCAGCAACAATTCGGTCAAAGCATTGGAAATGCAAGTTAGCCAGTTGGCTAATCAGCTCCATGAACGCGAGAAGGGCCAATTACCGAGTCAACCTGAGGTGAATCCTCAGGGTACCCATTCTCAAGGAAGGACACCTTTATCTCATGCTACCTCTGAACTGACCCATCATATTAATGTGATTCATACATTGAGGTCTGGTAAGGAGGTGGATAACCACATTGGGGTGCCTTCTTTGTCATCACCATCTTTGAGGGAGCCGGATCCTGAGGCTCCCTCCACAAATACTTCCAGGAAGGAGCCAGATCCTGAGGTTCTTTCTACATTTCCTTCGACAAAGGGGCCGAACCCTAAGGTCCCCTTGTCTCCTCTTGTGTCAAAGGAACTAGATTCTGAGGTCGCCCCTCATGTTTCTTTGGACCAGAATTCTAGGGTTCCTTCACATCCTTATGCCCCGAAGGCGCCATTCCCTGAGCGCCTTAAAAAGAAAACCTCTGATCAGCATGACAAGATGCTTGAGATGTTTAGGCAAGTTAAGGTGAACATCCCTCTGTTGGAGGTGATTCAGCAAATGCCACATTATGCCAAGGTTCTCAAGGACTTATGCACCAAGAAGAGAAAAACTCATGTTCCAAAAAAAGCTTTTCTTGCGGCTAACGTGAGCTCTTTGTTGGCACAACCCATGCAAGTCAAGTACAAGGACCCTGGCTGTCCTACTATCTCTTGTGTGATTGGTAATGTGTCCATACATCGAGCCTTATTGGACCTTGGTGCATCTGTTAATCTTCTGCCATATTCTGTCTACGTCCACCTCGGTCTTGGAGACCTCAAACAAACAAAGACCACTCTTCAATTGGCTGATAGGTCTATGAAGAAACCGAGGGGTGTGGTGGAAGATGTGCTGATCAAAGTGGGAGAGTTCATTTATCCAGTTGACTTCTTTGTCTTGGATACTGAACCTGTGCCAAACCCACTTGGACAAATTCCTGTCATTCTGGGGCGACCATTCCTTGCGACTTCCAATGCATTGATCAATTTTCGCAATGGTCTGATGCGCTTTACTTATGGTAGTCAATGAGCTGATTTTAACAACTTCATCATCAGCAAGAAGCCATGTGCCTTCAATGACCCTGTTGGGGTCAACCTTATCCAGGGTTTGGATGAAATTGAAGTTGAGGGCACCTTCAAGTACTTCAGAGAATTGTTCGAGGAAGCTCCTAAAGGTGGTGAAGATGTTTCACCTGGGCTGGCACAAGAAGGTACCTTATGTTCTGATCATGTGGCCTCAGTGCCACCTCCTTTTGATCTTGTGGCCCTTGGGCCACATTCTTCTGTTCTTGTGGCCCTTAAGCCACATTCTTCTGATCTTGTGGCCCTTGAGCCACATTTTTCTGATCTTGTGGCCCTTGAGCCACATCCTTTTGATCACGTGGCCCTTGAGCCACAGCCTTTCGATCATGTGGCTTTTGAGCCACAAGATACCATTTTTATGGCCTCTGGGCCACATGATCTTCATTATGTATCTGCTGAGGACCCCATGTGGGTTAAGAATCAACCACCTGATAGCCTTCAACCTGATAGAGGTTCACCTCTCATTCATGCCTCCTATCTTTCTCACTCTCAAGAGGCATCAAACGACCACAACGCTTATAAGGGTATCAGGTGGTCAAGCAATTCTGATTTGTATGTCGCGAGCCCATGCATGTGCATTTTTGGCTCGAGTGAGGGTGGGTTCCCATTTGATGTCCCTTGACATATGAAGATGGGAGCCCATTTGTTGTACATACAAAAAAAAGTACAATAAAAGACTCCTTCAGTGAGCATCGATTGTTGTGGGCTCCAACCCTTGAGTATTTGGGACACATTTCTTTCACGTATTTGTATCCCTTCTTTAGCATCTCACAGGTTTTGAGGGCATTCGGGTTGGTGTCCATCAACATGACCTTGAACTTCTCTTTGTACTTCATGTTGGTGAGATCTCTTCTATTTCATGCATTCATCCATGTAGTATCTTGCTCGCATTCATTGAGGACAATGCATGAAGTAAGTGTGTGGGGGAGGGGGGTGTTTTACGTGTGTACATAGTCGAGTCTTTTCTTTCGATTTTGTTTTCTTTTGTTTGCATTGTTAAGGTCATGTTAGTGTGCTGCATTTATTATCGATATATTTGCTTGCCATGATCCTTGGGTGACTTGTCTTCTTTTGCTTGCCTAGTGCCTTAAAATTTTCACATTTCTTTCAAAATCTTCATGTGTTTGCGAAAGAAAATGTTTTGTGGGTTTTGCGTGTGTTTGGCATGTGCAAAACCGTTGAGAGACAAAGTAAAAAGAAAGCTCCCAAAATTGTCTTCAACTTGATGCATTAGGATATCTAGTACGTGACTTTAGGATTTATCGAGTCGTTAGGATGCACCCCATTTTCCCCTTGGGGGTGAGTAATCATAGGGTTTCAGCACTCAAACATTTAAAGAAGTCCACCCTGAACCTAGTGAGTCAAATAATTTGTGTTTGTTAGTATAAGGAAGTTTGTCGTAGTCAAGGGCCCTTAATCTCTTTTTGTGAAACTTAAGTGTAGGGGTTTTGGTTCCCATGTAGATAAAAAATAAGTGGTGTTCTCTCTTCTCGCATGGCTCCTATCACCCAGATAAAAAACAAGTCTGAGGGGACTTTGTGCCTGATGCTTTCAAGTGATCTGACTTGGGATGCACCGACCGAACTCCCGTTACACGGGTGGTAGGGATCGCCCTATGTGGAGATTTGGGGGAAGGTGTGCGTGATAGTGTAAGTCCTCATAGGCAATGATGCACGAAACCTGACCCTGGGAGAATCAAACACCAACCAATAAAATGCTCCAAAGAAGAAAAAAAGGTAAAGAAAAAAAAAGTCAAATAAGAACCAAAATGGACTTTACACATTGTATGACATTCAAAAGTTAAGGTTGCCCATGTCTTTCACTTCAGTCCTTAACTAATTTTCACGAATGATTTATTAGGCTAGGTGTGTGGACTGATTACCTATATAGAGTCGACCCGTAGTATTACCGCATCCTATGATCGATAATATGAGTCCAACGAGTCGTGTAGCTAGATTGATTAATGCATCTTGTTCGGATTTTGTGGGTATATCCACTGAAAACCCTCAGGAGACAACACTCCATCTCCTTGGCAACAAGGAGGTTTAACGGCTTGTTGCACGTGCTAAGTGCAATCGTGATTCCTATGAAAGTGAGTTAGGATTTCTTGTTTCTCGTTTGCTTTTCTCTTTCTTTGTTTTGCTCGGGACTAGCAAAAACTTAGGTGTGGGGGTATTTGATTGACATCATTTCATGCTCATATTTGTATCTTATATCCATTATCTTTCAACTAACCAATGCTACGTGACGAGTTTTATCTTTAAATTTCCGAAATAAATAGGTTTGAAGAGAAGAGTCATAAAAGGACCTAAAAGCATGAAAAAGGATTGAGTTGAAAGACTCAAGGAATAGGATGCAAGATCGAAGGACCTGAACGTAAGATCGAAGGACCAATGAGCAAACAAGAATACTTCACACCATCATGGGGAGTATTTTGGCAATTCTATTCGGGTTGGAGCTCCAAAAAGCAAAGTAGATGCATCAAAGACAAACAACACCTTCCAGAAAAGCCCAGAAGAAAATCCAGACCAATCAAAACACTGTAGACAGCTAATTAGCAGTCCAAGACCGCTAATTGGTATAATTTCCTTAGTATAATTTCCTTTCATATGCATGCTTGCTTATTTGTTTTGTTTTATGCTTCTTTAATATTTCTTGCTTGATTAGTGTAGTTTCATTTCAGTATAATGCTTTCTTTTGTTTGAGTAGTTAGTTTAAATATGTGTGAGTAGTTCCATCCCCATTTGGGGGTGGAGAAATATGTGATATAATCATGTAGTGTATTAAGTGTGTGTTATCTTTATCCCTTGAGCTTTATATGATATCCATAACCATCTAATGGATTTTCACTCTTATCTTTGATATGCTAATGCTCTTGAATGAAGCTTAGCTTATGCTTTGATTAGTGGACCTATTTTATGGGGAATGATAAGGTTAGGATATGGATGAAGTTAATATTGGAAACACAATTTGTAGTGTATGTACTCTTATTGCCTTTACCTTAGCTAATGTCTTGTATGTTTTAATGATGTAGTCTTATCTTAATTCATGTGGAGGCATAGTAGGGTCTAGTCTTTTTACATGAGTTCATTTAGCTTCATTCCAATTATTGTCTTATATGTTTTAGTGATGTAGTCTTATCTTAATTCATGTGGAGGCAAAGTTGGATGTAGTTTTATGATTTCATGCACTATATGTTGTGAGGAGCTTAATTGAACACACACACACACATCTTTATATTCACATTATTTCTCTACCCCCTATGGGGTTTAGTTTTATTGCTTATTTTTCATTTCCTTTTTGCATCTTAGTGTAGTTTAGTGTAACCAACCTTTCTCTCCTTTCTTTACCACTCGCCTTCGCTCAAACCAAACGTCGACACACCTCCCAGTGGACGACCCGTATTTGTCACCGCTTCAACGCGGCCGTGCAGTTGCGGTTAATATAAAACGATCAATCAAGTTTTTGGCGTTGTTGCCGGGTGGTGCTCTGTCCAGACGTTGGTTTGGACGATTCGAGGGGTTTTTAATTTTTTGTTTCCAGTTTTTCTTAGTTTCAGGGAACCATCAGATCAAGAGGAGGCTACTGGACAAGTTTAAGGGACAAAAGCTTCAAAAGGACCGCCAATCAGCGGTTGGAGACCGCCAATTGGCGGCCTGGTGAGGGATTCGTGCTCTCACATTTTTGCTGGTAGTTAGTTCTGTAATTTGTGTTATCTGGGAGCCCTATTTTGCATGCTTGGACTTCTAGTTTGCTCCCAGATTATTAATCACTCCCCCATTAATCAACTTGGCCCTAAAATCCAAAGCAAAAGACTAGACATTCTTACTTGTTTAGGTCACGCATCATGTATTGACTTAGGCATAGTAGGGTCTAGTCTTTTTACATGAGTTCATTTAGCTTCATTCGAATTATTGTCTTGTATGTTTTAATGATGTAGTCTTATCTTAAATCATGTGGAGGCAAAGTTGGATGTAGTTTTATGATTTCATGCACTATATGTTGTGAGGAGCTTAATTGAACACACACACACACACATCTTTATATTCACATTATTTCTCTACCCCCTATGGGGTTTAGTTTTATTGCTTATCCTTCATTTCCTTTTTGCATCTTAGTGTAGTTTAGTGTAACCAACCTTTCTCTCCTTTCTTTACTACTCGCCTTCGCTCAAACCAAACGTCGACACACCTCCCAGTGGACGACCCGTATTTGCCACCGCTTCAACGCGGCCGTGCACTTGCGGTTAATATAAAACGATCAATCATCTTTCATTTGTATCTCATACGTCATGAGACTACCCATTAGCTCCTCGACCTATAATTTGGTGAGATCTTGTGCTTCTTCGATGGCGGTCGTTTTCTCCTCCCAATCGTCGGTGAGTGACCGGAGAATCTTTCGAGTCATTTCTCCCTTGCTAAAATCCTTGCCAGGTGCTTTAAGAGAGTTAATGATCTCGGTGAAGCGAGTGTGCATCTCGCTTATGTTTTCACCGGATTGCATACAAAATAATTCATATTTATGCATGAGCAAATTAATCCTAGTTTCTTTCAATCTAGTTGAACCCTCATGATGCATTGCTAATGTATGCCAAATATCATAAGCACTTTCACAACCTCTTACTCTATTGTATTCCCCTTCATTTAACCCACAATACAATATGTTCATAATGCGGGAATTCATCTCCGCTTCCTTAATTTTGGGTTAAGTTAAGGATACAATTTCATCATCATTAGGAGGTGTGTATGAAGTTAATATGAATGTCCAATATTTCAAATCATTTGATTGCAAATATATTCTAATTCTTTTCTTCCAATAGTCCTAGTTTAACCCATTAAACAAAGGTGGCTTAGATGTGGATAATCCTTCACAATGATTAGAAGTAGATACCATGCTAAATTACGATTAAGTAAATGAAATTAGCAACCTAATACTCTGATACCAATTGTTAGGATCTATAGCCCTCTAATCGATAGAAAAATACAGAATTAAAAATACTAATCGAAGGATTAAGGAAGAGACAATTGCAAACCACAAAATCGTCGACACCGGAGTTTAGAGAGGTTCGGCACCCACACCCGGGTCCTAGTCCTCCTCGCAAGCCTCGCTCAATCCTTCGAGCCTCGCTTACGGTTCCACTAACCGATCTCCGTTCCGGGCCGAGACCAACGCCGTTTACAGCACCGAGCCTCGCGAACAACCTTGCCTCGCTCGTGTCTCCTCTCACAACCCGAGAGGGAGCTTCCTCGAAGCTTTTACAACTCTTTGATTCTTTGATATGGAACTTGAATAACATTCTAACTAACACTCTATACTTGAGCACACTTGGATATGATATTGGATTGGATATGCAATTGGTGAAGTTTAGTCATGAGTGTTGTGGATTGAGAGCTTGAAGATGGAGAGGATTTGGCTTTGAGTATTGGATAGATAGGAAGTATTCAAGATGGCCAAAGCAACCAAATAAGGTCCTATTTATAAGCCTTCAAACTCATATAGCCGTTTGGGAATTGGTGGTGAATGGACCAATGAGAAAGCAAGATGTGACTTAAGCTCGGCCAGAAATGGAGACAGATTCGGTCGACCGTTATCCACATGGTAGTCCGAAACATTGGTCTGAACTATGAACTCGGTTGACAGATTAAGTATCGGATCACCGTTTACCTACCTCTAGTAGCTTTTATCTATTTAGCCCTAATTAAATTCCGTTCACCGAAGTCCATTCGGTTCACCGTTCCAAGGTGGACAGTAGAATTGATTGGGCTCTGATCTACTCAAGTTCGGTTGACCGTGTATACTTCGGTAGACCAAAGTAGCGCAGGAATTGCGCTGACAATGCGTGGGAAATTGTTATATAGATAACGGTCAAGTTAAATAGTCGTTGGGTTCCTAAAGCCAATTTGGATTCGGTAGACCAAAGTGTGTACGGTCGTCCGAAATGGGTCAAGTGTTGAACGTTTTATATTAAACCGCAAGTGCACGACCTGTTAGCAAACAACGATTCTACAGGTTCAGGAGTACCTTTCTTGGAGAGAACCTGTGGTAGCGGAAGGAAGATCGGAGGTCACCTTACGGAATCCTTTTCACCAGTCGGTCTCCTACTCTCTTGGAGAAGGAGCGCGAGTCCACAACCCAAGAGTCCACAGAATGAGCTTGGTGGAGGTGGAGGGACAAAATGGGAGAGAGAGAAGGTGGCGGCTAGGGTGGGTGGAGGCTAGGGCTTTCACACTTGTTGTTCCATCCAATGGGAGGCTCCCCTCCTTATATAGATGGCTCCACCCTAAACCATTAAATGTGTAGTCCAATAGGGAGGCGCCATGTGTCAGTGCTTTGGGCAAATATCTTATTTATCCTAGATTAATCCAATATCTCCCACTTGCACAACAGCACGATAACAACATGTCATCTGCTTTTTTTGTGTCCCCGACACATATGCATGTATCCCTGATATATACAATCACACAATGACAATATGTCACCTCTTTATGTGTCCCCGACACATATGTATATATCCCTGATACATACAACTACTCCTCTCTCCAAGTACACATCCACAATACGCAAGTCTCTGATCATGTACCCTCGATATACGACCATTTGTGTCCCCGACACATGTACTCTTCCGATCATACGAACAAATGGGTCGTGCGACCGGTGATGCACCTGCAATTTAGGAGTCTCAAACTAGAAACCTTACAAGAAGGCCAGAATGACAACATCCTCATAAAACAACAAATAAGCAGTCAAAATGCACATCACAGTTCCCCAGGTTTACTAAGAAACTCACTTAACATGAACGGTATCTCGATCCCTCGGAGAGAATACCTTCTTGTCCTCAAGGTACTTGCTAGTGTATCCAATACAGTTGGGCCCAACAAATACTTTTACTGCAGTCGAGTCAAACCTTTCCCTTCGCCCCAGACCACCATTACACTCAGAGTTGACTCCTTTCCCGAAGATGCCTCTTTAGACCGAATCTCTCATGGTCACAGATAACATCCCAAAGTAGCCACATCAACTCTTTGCTTCATGGTGTCGTCCACAACCCAAGAGTCTGGGGGCAACTAATGACAATCAAGTCTTGGACTCACACAGTGAAAGGTCACTGAGGGCAACTAATGACAATCAAGTCTTGGACTCACACAGTGAAGGAGCAGGTATCCATCCTTTCACTTCCAAATGGTCGCTCAACACATGTTGTGTAACAAACATGTTATGGTGGATCATACTGTACACAACAGTATGTCTGTCTCTCAACACCATACAAGTCTTAGTCCAGTCGCACCCCCTCTGCGCCTAACCCGAGCTTCATCATTGTCGCCTTAACACCATACAGGTGCCACCTGGTGCCACATGTGATGCTCGCACTTGGCTTCTATAGGTCACATGAATCGTGGGAACATTCATGTCAATCCTCATCAACATAGAGGATCTCATCTTGATTCCTAATCAAGGCAACTGTCCTATCATGAACTGCTCTGGATCTATCACACAAGATCTCCCCATGATCAGTCTCATCTCTGCTCGCTATCAAAGCGCCAGAGGCGAATGCTCGTGTGAGTGAGCATTCTTCAGCCTATTGACAGAATAATATTTTATGGTAGAACAACTACATCAACCAAACAGATATAGTCGAAAGGACAACACAATCACTCATAAAAGGAAGTTAGACATGTCAATGCATCAAAGTCTGCGTAAGCCTAAGGACTTCACATGAGACACAAACGAGTCCTTAGCTATAGCCTTGGTAAGACGGTCAGCTACCATAAGACTAGTAGACACATGTCTTAACACAACTTCCTTTCTCGCTATGATGTCCTTCACAAAATGATACCTAACTTGTATATGTTTGGTCTTTCCAAGATATTTGGGGTCTTTCACATAACAAAGGGCAGCCATGCTGTCACAATAGACAACAACAGGCTCATCCGATGTCTCTACTAGCCCAGTATGTTGTAAGAACCTCCTCAACCAAACTGCCTCCTGTACTGCTGCAGAGCATGCAACATACTCTGCTTCCATAGTCGACAGGGCTATACAGGTTTGCTTCTTGCTGGACCATGAGATGGCCCCATTAGCCAGCAAGAAAGCATAACCAGAGGTAGACTTCCTTTCATCAATGTCTCCAGCCCAATCGGCATCACTATAGCCAATCAGGCGGAGATCTGATGCTTGGTAACACAGCATGTTAGTTAGTCGTTCCTCTGAGGTATCTCATGATTCTCTTGACTGCCTTCCAGTGCTCCATGCTTGGGCTAGACTGGCATCGACTCACCTTGCCCACAACATAACAAATGTCTAGCCTAGTACACATCATAGCGTACATAAGGCTTCCCACAGCATTGGAGTATGGAACCTTGCTCATTTTGGCCTTCTCTTCAGGAGTCTCAGGATGCTTATCAAGGCTCAAGTGCAAACCCTTCTCAAGAGGAGTGTCGATTGGTTTGCATTTGTCCATATGGTATTTCTTCAAGATGTTGTTAATATAAGTCTCTTGAGACAATCCCAGAAGTCTCTTGGACCTATTTCTAACTATCTTGACACCAAGGACGTAGCTAGCTTCACCCATGTCCTCCATATCAAACGTTGAGGACAACCACTCTTTAGTGGATTTCAGCAACTCTTTGCTATTGTCAGCCATGAGTATGTCACCAACATACAAGCTCAGAATGACAAATTTACCATTGGATCTCTTAACGTACACACAGTGATCTTCCTCAAGCATAGAGAACGCATTCTCTGATATAGCTTGATGGAAGCGAATGTTCCACTGTCTAGACGCTTGTTTTAAGCCATACAAGGACTTATTGAGCTTGCATACTTTGCACTCTTGTCCTTTGACTTCAAAACCTTGAGGTTGATCCATATAGATCTCCTCCTCAAGTTCTCCATTGAGAAAAGCAGTCTTTACATCCATTTGGTAAAACTCTAAGTCCATCTGAGCTACAATATCTAGTAAAAGGTGGATGGAGGCAAACCTAACCACGGGTGAAAAGGTTTCCTCAAAATCCACGCCTTCTCTTTGGATGTAGCCTTTAGCTACCAGTCTAGCCTTGAATCTATCAATAGATCCATTCGCCCTCCTCTTAATCTTGAGTATCCCCTTGGCCCCAATGCCCTTTCGGTTCGGCGGTAAGTCGACCAAGTCCCAGACTCGATTAACTTTCATCGACTCCAACTCTTCCTTTATAGCTTCTAACCACTCTTTCGCATTTGGACCTTCCAAAGCCTCTTTCAAGGTCTTCGGTTCTTGCTCATCGATTACAGTCATCCCAGATGATTCATAATCAATTTCTTCTTGAGCTATCATGAGGGCCTCTTTCTCTAAGCGAAACCGCCTATGAGGAATGAGCCTGCGTTTACTTCAACGCAGATGGGTATCTGATGGCTCATCCTCCGTGAGAGCTATCGGATCCTCAGCATTGCTGCTCCTACTAGGATCGAGTGGTGGAACCTCATGTTCAACTTCCAGATCCTGATCTCGTGGAGTGGCAATGTCCTCATCTTGTTGTTCAAAGAAGTCCACTAACTCTTTGATAGCTCCAGCAAGAGTTGGAAAAACATTTTCCAAGAATGTGGCATCCCTAGACTCCAGTTCCATCCTTCTTTCATTCTCGTCTAACCCGATAAAAACATAACCTTTGGAGAGATTACTGTATTTTACAAAGATACACGTTTTCCCTTTAGGTCCTAGTTTTCCATATCGGTGACTAGTAGAATGAATGTATGCCGCGCATCCCCAAGGATGCAGCAGACTAAAATCAGGCTTCCGTCCTGTCCATAACTCAAATGGAGTTGAGGGAACCGATTTTGTTGGAACTCTATTGAGGAAGTCGGCAGTAGTCATTAGAGCATCTCCCCAAAACGAAATTGGCAAGCTCGCATGCGCCATCATAGATCTAACCATGTCTAGCAACGTTCTATTCCTTCTCTCGGCAACACCATTTTGTTGAGGAGTATAAGGCATAGTGAGTTGTGTAGATATCCCTTTTTCATCACATAACTCCTTGAACATTATGGAGAGATACTCCCCACCTTTGTCCATTCTGAGAGTTTTTATCTTATTATCCAATTGATTCTCTACCAAGCTCATGAATTTCTTAAAGCATTCTAGAGCTTCTGACTTGTGAGAAATAAGATAAATATGACCATATCTAGTGTAGTCATCAACAAATGTGATGAAGTAACTTTGTCCATGTCTAGTACGCACATTCAAAGGTCCACAAATATCCGTGTGAATTAGTTCTAAAGGAGAAGTAGCCCTAATGGCTTTTCCGAACGGTTTTCTAGTTGTCTTTCCAGCTAGACAAGATTCACAGGTCGGAAATTCAAATTTGGAGCATTCTCCTAATACCCCCTCCTTTGCCAACCTGTGAATCCAGTCAACACCAATGTGACTTAGTCTAGCATGGCACATAACTGAATCATTATTCATGGAACTTTGACTCATAAAGGCACTAGTGTTAGGATTGAAATCATAAATTGCGTCCAACACAATAAAACCGTCTGAAAGAAAGGCACGTCCATAATAAATGTTAGCAAGGTATAAACCCATATCATTGTTCTCAAAAACAACTTTAAAACCATGTCTCATCAAAACAACAACAGAAATAATATTTCACCGTATAGCTGGTGCATACAACACGTCGTGAAGTAATAGGATCCAGCCACTTTGCAAAGCCACTTTTCATGTGCCAACTCCAAGAACTTCAATGCTAGTGTTGTTCGCCATGTTTATTCGCCTCCCACTTGGAACACGGCAATATTCCACGAAGCCAGAACGATCCTTTGTTACGTGGTCCGTGTCACCTGAATCCACAATCCACACAGGAGAGTGATCAGTGAGCATCACTGAACTAATCACGTTACAATTAAAGGGATTACACACAGTAATTACCTTTTGCTCAGTGCACTCACGAGCAAAATCTCCGGTCTTTCGGCAGTTAAAACAAGTCACATTAGACTTATCTTTCCCACCTCTGGATCCTCTAGGTCGTTTCTTTCCAGCTTTGTTTTCTGTATTGTTTTTATTTGCACCCTTCTTGCCTTTAAAACCCTGAGCTCTATCTCTTTTGCGCTTAAAACCTACACTCCTCCGAGGAGCGCCAGCTTCAGCAGCAAACACTTCAGTTAGAGGGGCTTCCGCAAGCATGCGGTCCTCCTCCAGCTCTAGGTGTTTTGCGGCCTGGTCAAATGTCTTGATCTTCATATGCTCCCAACTCTTCGAAGGCAATGATCTGGTGAGAGCAGACACTTGTTCCTCATCTGTCTTAGCACGACCGACAGCGCCCAGCTCGCTTATCGTGTTTGACATTGCGGTAATATGTTGCATCATCGTGTGACCTTGGCGCATTTTATACCCATCAAACATGAGCCCAAGCTGGCGGGCCCTTGTGACGGAGGTCACTCCGTACTGAAACTTCACAGCTTCCCATAAGGCCTTTGCAATTCGCAATTTTTAGAACCGCGGTAACAGATCATCTCGCATCGAACTCAGAATTGTAATGCGAGCAATACGGTCTTTCTTTTTCCATGCATTATAGACATCTATATTTCTGTGATGCTGCACAGTGTTCCCCTCCTCGGGGGGAGACATAGTTTGGGTTATATTTTCTAACATGTCCTGATCCTCTAAGAGATACTCAATTTTACGATGCCACAGATCGTAATTTCTTTCATTGAGTTTATCTCCTTGAGTCAGATTAACGACAATGCTTTTGGAAGCAGCCATAAAAATCTATGACAAAAAACCACATAGCGATACATTAGTTCTAGCATAAAATACAACGAGCCGCAATAGTCATAAAAAAATAAACTAACTTAATAACTATAGCATTCAGAGCAAAAGAAAACATAAAGCGTTCGATCAAATCCTCATGCAATAGTTAATAAAGCTATTTTACCAATTCATATATCGCGCTCCATCATGATTTAATAACCCTCAAAAAAACATATAAATCATGGCAAATCAGCAGCAAATAAATAATTATCCGCCGGTTGCAAGGTGGTTTACACAAAACACTTCTACCTTGCAACGCCTACTAGGCATGCAAGTTCCAAAAAAACGTTCCTTTCAGAACATTCCAATCAAGATCACACAGAAATTAATTGCTACATTACTTCCATATCGAGCTAAGGATCCCCCATAGGGATTTAGCACTGTAGATGGGAACCTGCATAAACCTTATAGCAATAATATCGCAATAATAAAAATAAAGGAGCCCCTCGTCTCCCTAGGGCAATAAACAGTCCACAGTCCATAATTATTACAGTCCATTGCGATATCTATTGCAAATGAAAATGAATAAATGAAATTACGCTCAACTCTCAATAAGGCAGCAAAAATAAATCAGCATCCATTCACAGCATTCATACCATACAAGCGCAATCTTTCCATACGTTAGAACAATCACACGCATGAATAAAGTGTACACCACTTCCAAATAAGAAGGAAGTAATATATAAGGAAACAACGCATATATGGAGCATAAGAAAAAAGTATATGGAAATAACAATCAATCTCCATAATAGTATCTCAAAATAGAAATTTTCTTTTCTTTCCCCAATCAACATAATCATGAGAGCCTAAAAATTATCCTACTCGCATTTGGAAAGAAAAATCCGGAAAAATCCTCAATGAGATCAACACATTTATGTGGATTTAAACATAAAGAAAATATTTCAAATGAAATGCATGCTATCATTCCAAAAAATCCAAAATTCCTTAAATGAGATCAACACATATATGTGCATCAAAGGAAAGCATTCAAAAAATACTTTTAAGGCAACAAAACTCCAGCCCATAATATGCTCTAAAATTTCAGAATTTGCCAATCTTTCCTTAATCAATATAAGCATGCAATCAACAATAATTATGCTACTTGTATTGGAAAGAAAAAATTCGAAATTTTCAAGAGAACAGCAAGCATATATGCGCATTTTTCAGTAAGGAAACCAATCAATCACATTCATGTAATGCTCCAAAAACAGCCATATCCGAAATTCTTTGGAGCAACAAGGCAACACAATTATCATGCATATGCATATGGCAATAAACATCTACTCTAGATGCATGCTCTAATGAACCAACACATGCGCAACAAGTAGAGTCTAGTGTAAACCCTAATCGCATGTTAGAAAGAACACAACAAACATGCACCACTTATATCTCTACATGAACGATCATATTATTTCATTTAAAGATAAAAAAACTTCTGAGTTTTCATTTCCAGAATATCAAAAACGAATTTGAAAGAAAAAACATGAACAATCAACATATATAACATGCGCATCATGTAAATAAGCAATGCTGATTTTTCTGTTATCTTTCTTTCTCCAAAAAAACATAACCATCGAATTTTTATCTCAAATCAGATTATCATGAAACAAAAATTCATCAAGCATGGTGAGGATTCGAAGGTAACCGAGACGGCTCTGGTACCAATGTTAGTAAACAACGATTCTACAGGTTCAGGAGTACCTTTCTTGGAGAGAACCTGGGGCAGCGGAAGGAAGATCGGAAGTCACCTTACGGAATCCTTTTCACCGGTCGGTCTCCTACTCTCTTGGAGAAGGAGCACGAGTCCACAACCCAAGAGTCCACGGAATGAGCTTGGTGGAGGTGGAGGGACGAAATGGGAGAGAGAGAAGGTGGCGGCTAGGGTTGGTGGAGGCTAGGGTTTGTTCCATCCAATGGGAGGCTCCCCTCCTTATATAGATGGCTCCACCCTAAACCCTTAAATGTGTAGTCCAATAGGGACGTGCCATGTGTCAGTGCTTTGGGCAAATATATTATTAATCCTAGATTAATCCAATACAAAAGAGGTAAATTATAGATCGAAATATATTTGTTGTGGAAAAAGGTAAAAATCGACCACTTTAAAAAATTGAAATATCTAGAAACTATCGACCGAAGTTGACTGCTTATCATATCAAGAAACCATGTTAGGCAGTGGTCGATCCAGATGTAATCTGGTTGACCGGTCAAGGTGCTCTCTTGACTAATGAGTCAAGTGGTTGATTTTGGGTCGGTTTTGGGTGGTCTATTTTAGTCTAATGATCCTTAAATTTGGTGTGTGACTCCTACTAGTATTTTATAGTGATAAGTTCTCAATTAACTTCAAATGATCAATTTTACATGGTTTTTGGAAGACTTAAGAAAGTATTAAATTAGATCGATTTTGCATCATTTCTTGAGCTCCTCTATGTCTACATGTTGCAGAAAAACAATTTCTTTATACTTATAGATAATGGAGAAAACATACAATAAAATAGGGGCTACTATTCGTCGCCGGAAAACTACTTAAATCGCCCCAAAAATAACCTTTTTGCCCTTAACAAATCAATTAATACCCATTTCGTCCCGTGTCTTTAAACAAGGTGTTTGACTCAGTTTTACTCACATTCCTAGTACCAACACCACGAAAATGTCTGGCGAAGCACCTGAATCCGGCGAGGTAAGGAGGGCGGAATTTTTTTCCGACTCGGGCGTCTGGCTAAGACGCCTCCGCCAAACAATTTTTTTTAATTTTCTGTTAAATTCAATTTTTTCAGGTTCCGTTGCAAGATTTCGGTGGTGATGGAGTAGATTACAGTGAGCTTTTTGACCGTAAAGAAATATTTACAACAATCGAGGAAGCTTGTAAATGGGCGAAACAAGTTGCACTAGGAGTCAGATTTGTTTTGGTTATATCATCATACAAACCAAAAGCACCTGAGTCTTTTTTTGAGTCTTCTCATTTACTATGCACCTAGCATATCAACAAAGACGTGTACAACTACGCATACCACGTATTCAGCAAGGACAAGCAGCTTGCATAGAGTTTTAGGCGTGGAAGGTGGAGGAGAGTCATGCTTTCTGATTCACATACGGATTATGAAAGAGCAGTCCATAATCTGAAAGATTCTTACAAGTCCTGGCCAGTGCTGACGGAGTATGTGGAAGACATGTGGTTGATGCATAAGGAAAAATTTGTGCTGAATTGGACGAATAAAGTTTTTCATTTCGGCAACACTACGAACTGCAGGGTGGAAAGTGCACATTCGGCTCTGAAAGAGTGAATCACTACATCGACTGCCACTCTCGACACTTTTTTTGACCGCGTGAACTCGGCTATTGAAATGCAGCTGACGAATATTCGGAACTTTCTTGAAGATTCGAGATGTCGAATTGTGACAAACTACATAGATCCTTTGTTTCAGCATATAAATGGCCGAGTTTCGCATCACTGCTTGTCGTTATTGACTCAAGAGTTGAAGAGAATGCATGACTTAAGTGATGAAATTGAATATCGTTGTGGGTGTGCTTTCCTGACAACACATGGGATTCCTTGTGCATGTACCATGTACGAGTGTTTTGCGTCAGGTGATGGAATTTATTTAGAGCATATTCATCCATTCTGGAAAACACTTGTCATTGGAGAAGGAGTCCAGATGTCAGAGTTTATGGATCAGTTAGCACAAGACGTCAAGCATTTTCGAAAGCTAGTTGATGAGATTTCGGAGAGCGACCCTGCAGTAATTCGTAGTGCCTCTCGTATTTTATACGAACAGTTACACCCCGATCAATCGAACTATAGAGAACCCGTAAAAAATATTAAGGTACGAGGTCGACCTAGGGGAAAGTCGACACGTCGGGACCCCAGTGCCTTCGAGTATGCTGAGTGAGGTCGTGGTCGGTCTGGTAGTAGTGGGAGCAGGGGTCGTCGTCGGTCTGGCAGTAGTGGGAGCAGGGGTCGTGGTCGGTCTTCCAATTCGTCTCGATCGTCCGTGAACACGGGCACATGATCTTCTGGTACGACGATATCTTTGTTTTTAATTAATACATATCAGTAATCTAGATGGGGTTGAATATATTATCTCCTAATTTTGTTGTTTTAATGAATTGTTATTTACCTATCTTACAGTGTCCGGACGGATTGACGTGGATAACTTCCTATATGCTGATAGACTGCCAGGAATCATTTTACCATTTCTGGAAAGGTGGAATGACGTACTGGAAAGATGGCAACTGTGGATTTCGATGTGTTGCCGATGTTTTCCTTGGTGGTCAAGAGAACTGGTCGTATGCCCGTCGTGCGATTTCTAATGAGATAGGTGCACATCCTATTTAGGAGAGTGTGTATTTCGGCAATGTGGGAGAGGCTCGTAAACGAATTGATTGGGACGGGGGAGCTAGTGGCGAGGATCATTATATGGAGGTTTGGGCCGACTTGTTTCCTATTGCTAATTTTTGCAAGTGTGCGGTCATGTATTTCGCAATGGGAACGGATGGTTCGTTGTTCCTGTGTCTTACTGTACTACCTTGGGAGAGTTCGTCTGTCGTGACGAGGCATGTCAGAGAGTTGGTCATTGCTCATTTAGGGAGTTACAGATATTTTATTCGTTTGGAATTAGCTGAAAATTTCCCAGTACCTCCTATAGCGACCTTATGGTATCAAATGCGAGATGAGACTGTTGTTGGATGGGAGGATCAGTACGAAAGTAGGATGGAGTATTGGAACCGGTTACGTAGTACATTTTGATTGTAATTTGTAATGCTTTTGTAATGTATAATATATCGTGTATTTGTACTTATATCGTGTTGTTCTTTTACCGTATTTTAAATTTAAATATTATTTGATATCTAAAGAAATAAGTTGAAGATATTTTCGTGACCAATAAATTTTAAAAATACGATAGTCAAAGAAATACGTAGTAGATATGTTCGTAAGAAATAAATAATAAGAGTACACAAATAAGCATAAGAAAATACCAACAAATGTAGTAACAATGCAACATATAACAAAACGATAGTAAAAGAAAGTCAACTACAGCTCAACATCGGAATCATGGTCCGAAATGCCCAACTGGTTGTTCCATCCTCGATGAGGCGATCCCAATCTGTGCATGCAAGTCTCGTATCCTCAGTCGGCATCCTGTCTCTCTGTCGCAAGAATGGCTGCGTACACCGTATCGCCCTACTCATCCACTGTATGTAAAATAAAAATTAACGTACATTAACAATAATAACAAAATATACATTACAATTAAAAATAAAATTAGATAAACTTACCGCATCGACACATGTCCTATCCAGTGGTCTCTCCGGTCTCGGAATGATACCGCGTACGATAAGTGGATGTGAGCACCTACTAAACCACTGCAAATAATCTGCAGCACAAGTGGAGGGGTCGCGGCTACGACTCAGATCGTCCAGGTGTAGTCGTCCTACTCTCGGAAATGTCCTCCAAACCGATTTCGTGAACGAAACGTTATGCCTGACGTCGTACGTCGTCGCAGTCGCAGACCGGACTGCATGCTCGAGCGTCGGGATGTCAACCGGGATCATCTGAACGTAACCTAACTGACGTAACACGCGATCAGGTAAATAAGGCTATGTGATATTCGTATAACTAATAACACCCATAAATGTAGTCCTCGGCACAGCTACAGCAGGCTCGGGACCATACGACAACCACTCCACCTAAACATTTATACGTTAATAACAATAAAGCTAAAATTTAAATAAACGTGAATGATATATACATTATATACCTGCGATGCAGTCATCTGATCTAGCCGTCTACGAATAGAAAGAAGTCGACCCTCGCTCTTATTCTCGGCCCGGACAACCCACATACGCGAACGAGGATGACCACGCTCAACAATCTTCCGCTCCCGATGTGGGCGGAAAGCAGGAAAATACTCATAGATCCAAGCCTGCAGCAGTGTAAGACAACCAGTAATCCCAGAACAATCAGCACGACTAGATATACCCAGCTGGCGATACATATATGCCAACGTCGCCGACCCCCATG
Organism: Triglochin maritima; assembly: GCA_963682175.1. NCBI lineage: Eukaryota > Viridiplantae > Streptophyta > Magnoliopsida > Alismatales > Juncaginaceae > Triglochin > Triglochin maritima. The sequence continues at coordinate 19,244,702 of OY821785.1, forward strand.
AGTACTGACCAATGGTAGCTGGGTCCCTCGCCTCCAGTAGGTCGCGTGGTATGAGTCTGGAACCGCTCTTGTCGACAAACAAGATGTAGCCTAGCAGTAAGAAGAGGTAAGCAGTCATCTGCGTATCCTCAGTCTGTGGTTGTCGCCCCCGTTTGCAACACTTGACCACAGCATCGATACTAACACCACCGCCACTCCAAATGAGCTATCTCTCCCAAGACCCTCCAAGCTGACACCCAGCAACTCAGATACATATAACTTCAACTCAGATGTCGGTGCCTGCGCACTGACCATAGGACCCTCAACATGAATGTGCAGAATCTGAAAGACGTCATACAACATGATCGTCATCTCTCCGAACGGCAAGTGGAAAGTGTTGGTGTCAGGCTGCCACCGCTCCACGAAAGCCGAAACTCGGAATGACGTTGCCATCTACAGGACCACCGGGCATAATATCTGTGACGATCCAAGACTCGTCCTCACCCATCTTCTTCTTCTGAGCTCGGCTGTCTGCAGTGTAGGAACTCGAATCACCGGTCACAAACCGGCCACCTCGATCCTTCCTAATGACCCACTCAGCCGAAGGACCACAATGTCACCCCGTCCTCGACCGGACTGATGTATCACCTCCTCCTGTGGCCCCAAGTCATACCGGGCCACATCGTCACTCTCGTCGTGACTCCTCGACTCATCTGAATCATCCTCGTCGTCGAAAGAATCCCCAGGTGTCTGACGACAACGTAACAGATATCTCTCTCTCTCCTAACTGAAGTAGAAATACCACGTGTACGTGGATGACGAGGACCTGACTCGTCTGCTACACTACGTATCGCGCGTAAGAGAATTGATTTCCCTTTTCCTCCACGGTAACCCGATGACTATTAATTCAATTTTAAAAATACAAATTTATTAATGGATTTACTAAAATAATTAAACTGATTATTAGCTTAATAATCGATTTATTTAGCAATTATCACAATTAATCAATAATCCGTTACTAAAATCGTACACAACTAATTACTAACATAATAATCAATTTATTTAGTGATTATCACAACTTTTAGTCAATAATTCATTACTAAAACTAATTATTAACTTAATAATCGATTAATTTATTAATTATCATAATTTATAATCAATAAAGGATTTACTAAACTAATTTAACTCATTATTAACATAATATTCAATTTATTTTAAATTTATCACAATTTATAATCAATTTAAATAAATTTAAAAAGAAATCGGGGCGTCTTCGGGAGACGCCTGCCCTACGTGGATGGTGTCTTCCGGAGACGCCTGCCCTATTTGCGAGGTGTCTCCCGCAGACGTCTTGGCCAAGGGGGAGGCGGTTCCGGCGGCCGCCCTCTCGTTGGGTCGGGCGTCTCCCGCGGACGCCGACCCATTTTTTATTTTATTTTTAAATAATTAAAATAAACAAGGCAATTTACCAGATGTGAGTAGTCCGGGGTGTCCGCTGGTTCTTTTCCTGGCCTCCGAGACATTATATCTGGTTAATAGAAGAGTGATATGAAGAGAAAGTTGTGTTACAAGAGTGCAATGAAGAGTTATATAAGTAGAAAGGGTAGAGGGGCAAAATGGTAATCTGTTGTGGTGATTTAAGTAGTTTTACGGCGGTGAATAGCAGTTCAGATAAAATATCTGCAATAGAATGCATACTTGTTCTAATTCACGTATGAGATTTTTGAGTTAGAATGCATGAATCATGTTATTAGATTAATGCTTGATTTAAACATCAAAATTAATTTGATTAGCAAAAAAGCCAACAGGTGCTATGCCTGAATTCTTCTTCAACTAAGGGCACCAAGTTTGAATAATAATTGTTAGAACCCTAAACCCTTGCTTAGGAGTTAACGGGTGTTAGGAGGAGAGATAGTGATTAGGAGAAGGATTAGTATGGGGAAGAGGTGATGTACAGTGTTTTGCTTGGGGAAGGGGAGACGTGAACAGTGGCGGCGTGGAGAGTGATGGGTTGAGGGTGTAGGGTACTGTGGACTCGAGTTTTGGTTGGGTTTAAGTGAAGAAAACCTCTCTCCCTCTCACCCACTTGCTCTCTCCCTCTCACTTTCCTTTCTTTCCCTTTTCCGACGCAGTGGAGGTGGAGGCTTCGGCGGGCAGAGTTGAGCTCGGAGGCAAGGACGTGAGGCGTGCGAAGGTGGTTGCTGTCGAAGAGGTGACGGAGGCGCGAGCGAGGCTCCGGCGGATTTATTGCTTCTTCGAGGTATGCCGCTCCTTAGTGTGATTGTGTTGTTCACCCTCGTGTGAGGGTCGTGTTGGTCGGTCGGGGGTGGTCGGAGACCTCCCCGGTGGCGAGTTTCCCAAAAGAAACCTTGGATGGCGCGAGGATGAAGACGACCAACGGTCGACCGAGTCCTTCGGGCGGTCGACCGATGTAGTGTATTTTTGACTGCCTCTTGTGTTTCTGTCGACCGGTTCCTTGGGTCGGTCGACCAAAACTTAAGTGTACTGGACCTTTTTATGCTTGTTGCGGTCGATCATTATATGACTTAGAAGTAATAGGATGCCCTGGTAGTTTTCGGTCGACCGAGACCCTTGAGTCGGTCGACCGTTAGTTTTGAGTTGATGTGGACCAGACTCCGATTTTGACCTCGTTTGGTCGACCGGTTTTAGACATTCGGTAGACCGTTGGGACTTATGTTTTGCGCAAATAGTTCGACCGTTTCAGACTTTCGATCGACCGATTCCCTTGAGGAATCGGTCAACCGGGTCGCCTCCTTCGGTCAATAGTTTTTGCACAGGACTGAATTCCTGGTTCCCTTTTTGAATGCCAACTCTGTCCACGGAAACCCGTGTCCTCGCCTTATGCGTGAGCCGGGAGGTGACGGTGGGGGTGTTACGCGTGCCTGCCCAGGGACCGCCGTGTGGAAGAGTGTGGGTGTTCGGGACGTGTCACCTCCATGTATGGTCGTGACTAATATGATGGATTGATTGGACTCATTGTAGAGTAGCAGGCCTGAGGGATCGCGGATCCCAATGTAAGATGATTGTGCGAGCACGCAACTGTCGTTGGGTGAGGTGACTACAGCCTATATGGCAACGGAGGTCGCTGCCATGCTTTTATAGCGGCGGCGTTGATGTTTACGGCTCGTGGAGCTTGATGACCTGGCAGACTTCGGTCTGGACCCGTCTGATGTTGTGCCGGACGTATTATTGGACCACCGATGCTGTGTCGGTGATGCCGCCGATGTTGTTCCGGCGATGATGATTAGTGGGCTGATGTTGTTCCGGCTATGTCGTTTGATGGGCCGATGCTGTTCCGGCTATGTTTTCCTCAGCTGGGCACCTACTGAGATGACGATTGATGGACCGACCGAGCGACGACTCCGTTGGTGTGGTTTCGACCACGAGTTACAGATCTATTTCTTCTGGTGCAGACCTGGCGGATGCACCTTGCTGAACCCCATGATTAGTGTAACCGCGTGTGGGGGTGTGTCGCGTCTTGTTCTGTTAGACCGTATGTGCCTACGGTAGGTCTCCCGATGATGATTGTCGAACTGATGTCCTGTGTTACCCTTCGGGGGAACTGTTTTCCTTACTGTTGATGACATGACATGCTACTAGTATGATTGGTTCATTTGTACTACTGCATACATATAGGTGAGCTTGGCATACGGGGTTTCCTTATGGAAACTCAGGCATTGTTGTTGCATCTTTTTTAGGACCGCAGTAGGTCCAGTTGGGTGGTGATCAGCGGGAGCGCGTATCTTGGGATCGGATCCTCTATTCGGACCACTGAGGTCGACATGATTACGTTTAGCTTCTTTTGTTATGTTGTAATCATGTATCGTTTTGACAAACTCTGATGTAATTTGGTGCACCGCTTATATGTTTTATGAGAAGTAACAATCCCGTCTTTGATTATTGAGCTATGTTGCCTTGATTATAATTTTTTTAATTTCAGCTGTTTCGGGATGTTACAATTTGATATCAGTGAAGGGAATGTGTTCTAAAAGTTTTACTTTTAAATGTCAATTATTATGAATTGAATGAGAAAATCGTTTTGTTCCTTGCTTATGTTATTCGTCTTTTAGAAGTGTTAAGGAAGAGACTCTTGGTCCTTAACCGTAGAGCTCTAAAAGATATTAGTTTACATAAAACAAAAGATATTCGCAATCATGGTAATTAACATGGGACATTAATTACCGGGTTAAGATTGTCGTGTCGGTCATATATCATTGTAGCTCTACAAGTGAGTGACAACACGGGTATGCAAAAGAGGAAAATATTACTTTTGTATACTGAATAGACCTAATAAGTAAAATATTATAGAAATGTGTTTCTGTGTCATTAATATTTTACTGTGTCCTTGGTCCTTTGATATGAGACTTATATCCGATCGCTTAAGGAGTTCTTAATTAGACTAGTGTCTTGAGCTATCGATGAGTGTAGTGTAAAGGCATTAGTTGGTTAAGTACAACTTTTGTTGGAGAAGATAGCTAGTCAAAAGATTATCATTGCCCCTCTTAATTGAGTAATGATATTAGTGGGCCCCTTGATAAAGCAAAGTTATAATGTGCACAATGTGATTTGAGTTAAGTCACATATTTATAACTAGCTTAAAGAGATCAAGAAATGAATACTAATACAAAGATGACACAATACTATTTTGTGTGTTCTTAATATCATGAGGCAAGGGACGGACACAAGTGATACACACTATCACTAAATGGATCGGGTTTTGGTTCGAGTGGAATTAAGACATCTAACTAATTGGGAGCTATAATGTGTAGCTAGATACCGCTTATAGCTTGTGATATTAATTTCTTAATATCACTGCCAACTTAGTTTAGATCCTCCCATAGGTCACACCACAAAACTGGGAAACAAGAAATGAGGATTTTGAGTTCATAGGATGTGTCGGGTTTCATGTAGAAAATATGACACATGGGGTGAACAAGCAAAATCAAAATTATGTTGTGATTAATAACGTAATTAGAATCTAAATTAAATTCATATGTGATGTAAATATTATGGGGTGTAATGATTAATCATTACATAGGATAATATGTTACATAAGTTGTGAATTTACTACTAATCCCGAAATGTCAAATTTTGTAGGGGTTAAACCGAAATTTGACAAAGTCTGCATGCACTGTGCAAAAACGGTCGACCGCTAGACCATAAACGGTCGACCGAATGTTGCGCGGTCGACCGCAATGTTGCACGGTCGACCGGATGTGTATCGAGCGTAACGAGAATTTCGTCTGTTCGTTTTCGGTCGGTCGACCGAACATTGCGATGAACCTTTTTGTTACGAACGGTCGACCGAGAATATTGATCGGTTGACCGAAACTCGGTCGAAACGGTCGACCGGACCTCGCGAACGGTCGACCGGCCAGACGGTTTTATGCAGAATTAATTTAAGAATTAATTAGATCATGCATGGAATTGGTCCATAACTGATTTAATTCGTGGCTAAGATTATTTATTATTAAATAATGGATGGTTAGATGGAATTTTGCATGAGATCATGGGCAAGGGGTTGCACATGAATAGGTAATTTGGAGAGAGCTTATAAATACAAGTTTATTTCATTACCCAAAAATCTAATTCATTATTTCTTGTGCAAAAATTCTCTCTCCATAATTATCCACGAAAATCCCTTAATTCTTAAGTTTAGTTTTAGTTCTTAAGAGATCATCTTCTCAAGAGAATTAAAGAGGGGTTAGTAATTGGATTCTAAACCCTTTCGGAGATTGAGAGACTAGCTTCCCTCTCTCCGATCTTGTTTAGAGTTTGGTGAATACTCGGAGGCATCCGGCGCAGCGAGGAGCATCCCCAACGTCTCCGAATCTTCAAGAAGTTTTAGAGAACTTCTAGGTATGAATTTCGGAGTCCATATTTGTTTTAATAAAGTTTTGAAACTAGATATTGAAACAAATTGATGCATGCATGAAATAAATTATAGAAAATTGAAAATTGATCCTTATTATACATAAAAAAATTCGAAAATATATATGTATAATTAAACATGAAATTCTACAGTGGTATCAGAGCTTAGGGTTCAATTTTCTCATGATTTATGGCTGTAAACAAATTTAGTTTACCATCTAGGATTTAAACAATTCGTTTTACCGGTTTTTCGGTCTTTAAATGTTTGTTGAAATAATTCTTTATAATAATTCGTTTTAAATGTTTTGAATGTTTAAAACATGTCATGTAATTATTAGAATTATGATTTAGACATAAGTCTAACTTGCAATAATTTCGTTTTAAGTATAAACGATTAGTTTGTAAGAGAATCAACAAAACCGAAAAACTGCGATTCATCTTTCCATTGGAAATTGGATGGACAGCGGTCCATAATTAATTTTTGAATTATGGATGCATGAAAAACGTTTTTAATGGATTTCAAAATGTTTTTCAAAGAATTATTTGGGATTCTAGATGCTTGATAAACTAGGTTGGATAGTTTATAGCGATATTGCGTGCATGGATGCTCGAGTTGTTTTGCAGGAATTGTGAGTTTGTATGTTCCAAATCAGCAGCTATGAATGTTTATAATTGTTTTAATACAGGGGCTTATGTATGTAAAAGCCAAATTCTCTATTTCCATCTTTTAGATAAATTGCATATGCATATGAGAGGTTTTTACATAGGACTTGCACTAGTCGATTTTTATCGAATGTGAGGAGCATGTTTATTTTCTGTAAAATCTACATCTCCGGTGCAAGAGGAAGTCGCCGCTGTAGCGCATCGATCGAGGATCGAGGATCAAGGATAGAAGGGAACATATAAACTCACACGATATGGATTGTGTGAATGTTTAATTTCTGTTTTTATCTTGCTATGCATGTGATGAATGTGGTGAATGTTAGGATGTGTATGAATATTAATATGCATGATAACCTAAAATTCCAAATCACATGTAAATACATGAAATTGTCCAACAAAAATTAAGAATAATTTCCTTCTTATTTCATCCACTAGCAGTCATTGATCGAGGGATACTCTGCTCGCCCTTAGCGGGAGATAGCTCCCTCCATCTTTGGGAATAGTGGGAGATATAATGGTTGTCTGTTGTTGTGCCACAATTAAATGTATGAGGTGTGTTTCATCCTAGTGAACCCCAAGTATGTTTAGTTGTGAATACAATGGATAAACGTATCTCGTATCAAATGAAAATAAGTTTTCATAACATTACCTAGAGCCCTCGCTCGGTTTTGGGAAAAAGTTTTTCTTACGAGGATAGGTCGTATTCCCTCATAATTAAAACAACAAGAATCACAAAAGTTTGAAGATGCTAATATTGCTAAAATTCAAAAAGGTTGTGGTTAGAAAATGTTTTTTTACCTTGATATTGTAATGTATTCGATAGCCCTTAGCTAGTCTATATTACAATTGATAGGATCTTGGATTGTTGCATTTATGGGCAAAGATTTTAATTTGCAACATTTACATTTATATATTCGATATATGTATGCATGTGTATTAAAACATAAAATTGGCATTAAAATCCTGTATGATTTATTTTGTAGAAAAAATTCGAACATCCAACCTATCGTATGATCCATGATAGAAAAACACCCTTTAGCAAATGATGGCTCAAACTTCATTAGTTGGCAACTCAAACTCAACATCGTGTTAAAGTTTGAGAAACTATCTCACATTTTGGAAGGTCCAATCCCAAAGTGGAATGAGAGATTAACCGATGAAGAGAAAGAGGCTAAAGTCAAGTGGGAAGACCAAGAGAACCAAGTTCACGGTCTTATGCTAGCATCCATGGGTGACTCGCTTCAAGCGAAATATTTGGATTCAAAACCCAAGAAGACCATGGAGGCTCTATCAAAGATGTTCATGGATAGTGCCCGAATGGAGCGCTATAAGACCACCATCGCACTCACAAGGTGCCATATGGCGGAGGGAACATCGGTATCTATGCATTTTCTCATGATGCAAGGATACCTTGAGAAGTTGGCAAAGCTCTCTTCACCAATGCCCGACGACATTGCTGAAGATATGATTCTTGGCTCTCTAGCCCCGTCCTTTAAGGACTTTGTGATGCACTACCACGTGCGTGAAAAAGGGGTGAGTCTTGAGGAGCTTCACAACGCTCTCAAAACTGCTGAAGTTGACATTGGCAAGGGTAGGGACAAGCAAGTCCTTTCCATCCATGGAAGGAGCCAAAAGATTGGTAAAGGAAAGGGAAAATCTACAAAAAGTGGTTCAATCAAGAGCAAGGGAGTAGGAGGTGCTCATAAGAGTGCCTCGAGACGGAAATCTCAGAAATCTCCAACTCCCAATAAAGAGTGTTTTCACTGCGGTGAAAAAGGACACATCCGGCCAAATTGCCCCAAGTACAAGGAAGACCTTGACAACGGAGTGATTGAACGTCGGCGCCCCAAAAAGGCCAAAGGTATATTTGTTATTGAAATAAATTTAGCCACCTCTGTCCAGGATTGGGTAATTGATACCGGATCTTGTGCTCACATAGTTTCTAATGTGCAGCTACTCATGGATAGGAAGGAACTCGTAAGGAACGAGGTAGAATTGAAGGTCGGAAATGGTGCGAACGTGTCTGCGGTTGCACAAGGTTCTGTGGTGCTTCAATTGCGTAGTGGTTTAAATTTATGTCTAAAGAATGTTTATTATGTACCTTCGATTAGCAAGAATATTATTTCTGTATCATGTCTGGATATGGATAATTTTAATATAAATATTTCAAATTCTTGTTTGTCTATATCGAAGAATGGTGTGTTCTATGCAAATGCGTTCATAAGGAATGGTCTCTATTTGCTTGAATTGAATAATAAAAAAATCTTTAATATCAATAACAAAAGACTTAAGACCACTCACAAGAATGATACTCTCTTGTGGCACTATCGTCTTGGTCACATAAATGAAAAGCGCATCAAGAAATTGCAAGAAGCTAACCTTCTTGGTCTACTTGATTTTAAATCATTGGAGACGTGCCAACCATGTCTAATGGGAAAAATGACAAAAAGCCTTTCAAGAAAAAAGGCCCAAGGGCGAGTGGCTTGTTGGATTTGATACATTCTGATGTATGTGGTCCAATGAGTACTAGTGCACGAGATGGTTTCAGGTACTTCATTACGTTCACGGATGATTATAGTCGTTATGGCTATATTTATCTAATGAGAAACAAAAGTGAATCTTTTGACAAGTTCAAAGAATTCAAGAATGAAGTAGAGAACCAACTCGACAAGAAAATCAAGTCTCTACGAACGGATCGTGGAGGTGAGTACTTAAGTGCCGAATTTGACTCATACCTAAAGGAGTTTGGTATTGTACCTCAACTCACCCCTCCCGGTACACCTCAATGGAATGGGGTATCCGAAAGGAGGAATAGGACATTGCTCGACATGATTCGGTCAATGATGAGTCATGCGGAATTACCTCTTTACTTTTGGAGTTATGCACTACAAACTGCGGCTTACACACTAAATAATGTTCCATCCAAATCCGTGGAGAAAACTCCTTATGAGCTATGGAGTGGTAAAACACCTAAGCTCAATTTTCTCAAGATTTGGGGTTGTGAGGCTTACGTCAAGAGATTGATGTCGACCAAACTTCAACAAAAAGCGGATAAGTGCTTCTTTATTGGTTATCCTCGTGAGACAAGAGGATACTACTTTTGGCATATCACCTCCAATCGAGTGATTGTAGAGAGGGATGCCACATTTCTGGAAAAGGAATTTCTAGAAAGAGTAAAAAGTAGTGGGAGTAGGGTTGTGCTTGAGGAAACTCAAGATACTCTACAAGATCATGACATGAATGATGACATTCAAGATCATGAAGGCCCAACCGAGATTCCTTTGGTTAGTGGGAGCGTGAGCGAGAGACCATCACAAGAAATTGCGAGAGAATCTCATTCATCCCCACCAAGTGTACGTTCCAGAGTTGAACGTGAACCCACTCCTCAAGAAATTGTGGAAGAAGTTTGAGAGACACGAGAAGAACCAAAAGAACTTAGAAGGTCAACAAGGGAAAGGAAGAAACCCGATTTGTATCTGGGACTTCATGAAATCATGGTACTAGATACCAATGATCCCTTGACCTTCCAAGAAGCAATGGATAGGGAAGACTCCAAACTATGGCTTAAGGCCATGGAATCTGAAATAGAATCCATGTATGATAATCAAGTATGGGACTTGGTTGACCTTCCTCAAGGGAAAAAGGCCATTCATAATAAATGGGTTTTTAAGATGAAGATGGACATGGATGGGAACTTGATGACCTACAAAGCGAGGCTTGTAGCGAAGGGTTTCACTCAAGTTCAAGGAATTGACTATGATGAAACTTTTTCACCGGTTGCCATGTTCAAGTCTATTCGGATCATGCTCGCTATTGCCGCATTTCACGATTATGAAATATGGCAAATGGATGTCAAAACGGCGTTCCTTAATGGGAACTTGGAGGAGGATGTGTACATGGTACAGCCTCAAGGTTTTGAAGATCCAAAGAATAGCGAGAAGGTATGCAAGCTTCAAAGATCCATCTATGGATTGAAGCAAGCATCAAGGAGTTGGAACAAACGCTTTGACGAGGAAGTGAAGAAGCTTCACTTCATTCAAAGTAAGGAAGAACCTTGTATATACAAGAAGGTTAGTGGGAGCCATGTAGTATTCCTAATCTTATATGTCGATGACATATTGCTTATGGGCAATCATATTCCTTTGCTTGAGCAAACGAGAAGTTCATTGAAATCTGCATTTTCGATGAAAGACATGGGTGAGGCTCAATACATCTTGGGAATCAAGATATATCGAGATAGATCTCGCAGACTCATTGGCCTCAGTCAACGTACATACATTGACAAGGTCTTGGAAAGGTTCAAAATGAACAACTCCAAAAAGGGCAGTGTGCCAATGAGTATGGGTGTGCAACTCAAGAAGTCTCAACGTGCGGAATCGCGTAAGGACTTAGAGTACATGAAGGATGTCCCTTATGCTTCGGCAATTGGGTCGATCATGTACGCGATGACTTGCACAAGACCCGATGTCTCGTATGCTCTAAGCGTGACAAGTCGTCACCAATCCAACGCAGGTCCTGAGCATTGGACAGCGGTCAAGAATATCCTGAAGTACCTTAACCAGACTAAGGATAAGATTCTTGTTTATGGAGGACAAAGGGAATTGATAGCTGAAGGTTACTCGGATGCGAGTTTCATGAGTGATCCAGACGATAGAAGGTCGCAATCAGGATACGTCTTCCTTCTGAATGGTGGAGCTGTGAGTTGGCGTAGTTGGAAGCAAAGCACTACAGCCGACTCAACCACTGCTTCCAAAGTAATGGCTGTCGCTGAAGCGAGCAAGGAAGGAGTGTGGATTAAGAAGTTCCTTGAAGAGCTTGGAGTAGTTCCCTCGAGCGAGGGACCAATAGAGCTATTTTGCGACAATAGTGCATCTATCTCGCAAATCAAGGATCCCAAATCACACCACAAAGTGAAGTACATGGATCGTAAGTACTTCGTGACGTGTGACCTCATCGACGAAGGCAAAATAAATCTTTTATGGGTGGACACCAACAGCAACACAGCTGATCCATTCACAAAACCCTTATCCCAAGCCAAGGGCGAAATGCATTTCGAGTCCATGGGATTGAGTAACCATGTAGATTGGCTTGATGATTGATATGTAATGGGGTTTACCCTAGTTATTATTGTTTTATGCATTGAGTATGTATGAGAAAGAAAACTTTAATAACAAGTGGGAGATTGAAGGGAATGTGTTCTAAAAGTTTTACTTTTAAATGTCAATTATTATGAATTGAATGAGAAAATCGTTTTGTTCCTTGTTTATGTCATTCGTCTTTTAGAAGTGTTAAGGAAGAGGCTCTTGGTCCTTAACCGTAGAGCTCTAAAAGATATTGGTTTACATAAAACAAAAGATAGTCGCAATCATGGTAATTAACATGGGACATTAATTACCGGGCTAAGATTGTCGTGTTGGTCATAGATCATTGTAGCTCTACAAGTGAGTGACAACACGGGTATGCAAAAGAGGAAAATATTACTTTTGTATACTGAATAGACCTAATAAGTAAAATATTATAGAAATGTGTTTCTGTGTCATTAATATTTTACTGTGTCCTTGGTCCTTTGATATGAGACTTATATCCGATCGCTTAAGGAGTTCTTAATTAGACTAGTGTCTTGAGCTATCGATGAGTGTAGTGTAAAGGCATTAGTTGGTTAAGTACAACTTTTGTTGGAGAAGATATCTAGTCAAAAGATTATCATTGCCCCTCTTAATTGAGTAATGATATTAGTGGGCCCCTTGATAAAGCAAAGTTATAATGTGCACAATGTGATTTGAGTTAAGTCACATATTTATAACTAGCTTAAAGAGATCAAGAAATGAATACTAATACAAAGATGACACAATACTACTTTGTGTGTATTCTTAATATCATGAGGCAAGGGATGGACACAAGTGATACACACTATCACTAAATGGATCGGGTTTTGGTTCAAGTGGAATTAAGACATCTAACTAATTGGGAGCTATAATGTGTAGCTAGATACCGTTTATAGCTTGTGATACTAATTTCTTAATATCACTGCCAACTTAGTTTAGATCCTCCCATAGGTCACATCACAAAACTGGGAAACAAGAAATGGGGATTTTGAGTTCATAGGATGTGTCGGGTTTCATGTAGAAAATATGACACATGGGGTGAACAAGCAAAATCAAAATTATGTTGTGATTAATAACGTAATTAGAATCTAAATTAAATTCATATGTGATGTAAATATTATGGGGTGTAATGATTAATCATTACATAGGATAATTTGTTACATAAGTTGTGAATTTACTACTAATCCCGAAATGTCAAATTTTGTAGGGGTTAAACCGAAATTTGACAAAGTCTGCATGCACTGTGCAAAAACGGTCGACCGCTAGACCATAAATGGTCGACCGAATGTTGCGCGGTCGACCGCAATGTTGCACGGTCGACTTGATGTGTATCGAGCGTAACGAGAATTTCGTCTGTTCGTTTTCGGTCGATCGAGTATTCTCGGTCGGTCGACCGAACATTGCGATGAACCTTTTTGTTACGAACGGTCGACCGAGAATATTGATCGATTGACCGAAACTCGGTCGAAACGGTCGACCGGACCTCGGAACGGTCGACCGGCCAGACGGTTTTATGCAGAATTAATTTAAGAATTAATTAGATCATGCATGGAATTGGTCCATAATTGATTTAATTCGTGGCTAAGTGATTAATGATCTGGGAGCAAACCAGAAGTCATAGCATGCAAAATAGGGCTCCCAGATAACACCAATTGAAACACTAACTACCAGAAAAAATTACAAGGCAAGAAACTCTCACCAGGCCGCCAATTGGCGGTCTTCAACCGCTGATTGGCGGTCTATTTAGGTTTTCTCTTCCTACAACTTTGCCAGTAGCCTACCCGTGATCTTGTGGTTCCCTGAAACTAAGAAAAACTGAAAACAAAAAAAATTAAAAACCCCTCGAATCGTCCAAACCAAGGTCTGGACAGAGCACCTCCCCGGCAACGGCGCGAAAAACTTGATTGATCGTTTTATATTTAACCGCAAGTGCACGGCCGCGTTGAAGCGGTGGCAAATACGGGTCGTCTACTGGGAGGTGTGTCGACACTTGGTTTGTGCGAATGCGAGAGGTAAAGAAAGGGAAGAAAGGTTGGTTACACTAAACTACACTACAAAGCTGAAATGAGATGGAGAAGAAACGATAAAACTAAACCCCAAAGGGGGTAGAGAAATAATGTGAACATAAAGAAGTGTATGTGTGTGTGTTCATTAAGCTCTTCACAACATGTAGTGCATGAAATCATAAAACTACATCCAACTTTCCCTCCACATGAATTAAGATTTCACTACATCATTAAAACATACAAGACAATAGTTGGAATGAAGCTACATGAACTCAAGTATAAAGACTAGACCCTACTATGCCTCCACATGAATTAAGATAAGACTACATCATTAAAACATACAAGACATTAGCTAAGGTAAGGGCAACAAGAGCTCATACACTACAACTTGTGTTTCCAATATTAACTTCATCCATATCCTAACCTTATCATTCCCCATAAAATAGGTCCACTAATCAAAGCATAAGTTAAGCTTCATTCAAGAGCATTAGCATATCAAAGATAAGAGTGGAGACTCATTAGATGGTTATGGAAATCATATAAAGCTCAAGGGATAAAAATAACACACACTTAATACACTACATGATTATATCACATATTTCTCCACCCCCCAAATGGGGATGGAACTACTCACTACTCATTACACTAACTATGTTAGCAAAAGAAAGCATAATACTGAAATGAAAGTTATACTAATCAAGCAAGAAATATTAAAGAAGCATAAAACAAAACAAACAAGCAAACATATGAAAGGAAATTAAACTAAGAGAGAAACAACACAACTAAAGGAAAACTTCTATTATTAACTCACTCAATTACAAGTAGCTCTTCCTCCACTAGAGTTTTGCTTCAAGGCTTCACTCTTAGTAGGGAAGGTGGCCACCAAAGAGAGAGATGGATACAATGGGAGGTGAAGAGTTCTATTTATAAGCATGGAAAAAGCTAATCCGGGACAATCCCCCGATGTGGGACTAAACCAATACCAAAACTAGACTAAGCACACATTAATACAAGTCCAGGAGAAAATTAAGTGGATCTGGGCCAATCCAGACCGCCAATTGGCGGTTCCACCTATATGATCCAGATCCGTCTGGATTTATTTGTGGGCCTTCCTTGTTGTGTGTCTTGGTCTTGGATGCATCTGGTTGGTTTGTTGGAGCTCCGACCCGAATCGAATTGGCAAAATACTCCCCATGATGGTGTGGAGTTTCCTGGTTTGCTCTTAGGTCCTTTCGTCTTACGATCAGGTCCTTCTGTCTTGCATCTTGGTCCCCAGGTCTCACAATTAAGTCCTTTTTCCTGCTTTTGGGTCCTTTCATGGGTCTTCTCTTCAAACCTCTTTATTTCTGAAAACTAAACATAAAACTCGTCACGTAGCATTGCTTAGGTGTAACATAATGGATATAAGGTACAAATATAAGCATGAAATGATGTCAATCACTAAGATTATTTATTATTAAATAATGGATGGTTAGATGGAATTTTGCATGAGATCATGGGCAAGGGGTTGCACATGAATAGGTAATTTGGAGAGAGCTTATAAATACAAGCTTATTTCATTACCCAAAAATCTAATTCATTATTTCTTGTGCAAAAATTCTCTCTCCATAATTATCCACGAAAATCCCTTAATTCTTAAGTTTAGTTTTAGTTCTTAAGAGATCATCTTCTCAAGAGAATTAAAGAGGGGTTAGTAATTGGATTCTAAACCCTATCGGAGATTGAGAGACTAGCTTCCCTCTCTCCGATCTTGTTTAGAGTTTGGTGAATACTCGGAGGCATCCGGCGCAGCGAGGAGCATCCCCAACGTCTCCGAATCTTCAAGAAGTTTTAGAGAACTTCTAGGTATGAATTTCGGAGTCCATATTTGTTTTAATAAAGTTTTGAAACTAGATATTGAAACAAATTGATGCATGCATGAAATAAATTATAGAAAATTGAAAATTGATCCTTATTATACATAAAAAAATTCGAAAATATATATGTATAATTAAACATGAAATCCTACAATCAGAGCGGTCGATTCCTATGTGGTTCCCAATGAAATCACCATTGTAGTAATAGGACACATGTATTTTATCTTTTAGCATGCATTCATGGCTGAAGTTTGTGATTGTTTCTTCTGTCAGATTGCTCCTAGACGCGTGCGGAGTTCCCCGCGTGATCGCGATCCCAGTGACGCCACTGAGGGCGGCACTGAGGCAGCCCAGAATGTGCAGGGCGGGATGGGCGCTAAGCATGATCAGTTTATGTGTCAGCACCCACCGAGTTTTGATGGCAGGACTGCTCCAGAGGTGGCGGAGGACTGGGCCTTCAAGATACAGAAGATCTTTCGAGCGATTGGAGTAGCACCTGAGAGGAGGGTGGATCTGGCCACCTATGTGTTTGATGGCGAGGCAGCCAACTGGTGGAGGACCGCATCCACGGTTGTGTTTGAGGATCGTGAGGATGTCAGCTGGGAGGAGTTTTTAGAGGTGTTCCACGAGCAGTACTTTTCCCAGCACGTCAGGGATCGGAAGAGTGAGGAGTTCATGTCGCTGGAGCAGAGGGAGATGACTCTGGCGAGTTACATCAACAGGTTTAACGCTTTGGAGTGTTACTGCCCAGAGATCTGTGTGACCTCAGAGCAGCGGACGAGGAAGTTTGTGAAGGGACTGTGGCAGCTGCTCTGATCACGTATGATCAACAGCATGCCGCAGACCCTTGCTGATGCGGTGAAGCATGCTACCATCATTGAGCAGGACCAGAGGGAGTGTCTTCAGGAGGCGAGGAAGGCACCAGTGAGCACCGGTAGCCGAGCTGTCTGCCGTGGAGTAGGAAAGTCGGGCAAGAGGCCCAGGTTCGATGGTGGAGGAGCACGTCAGCCTCTAGCGTGCACTTTCTGTGGGAGGTTTCACCCTGGTCAGGAGTGCTTCAAGCGCTCAGGAGCTTGCATGGGGTGCGGTCAGTTGGGTCACTTCGTTCGGGAGTGCCCGAATAGGCAGGGAGAGCATAGCTGGAGGTTTGGGCCACCAGAAGCAGGGAAGAGCGGAGGCAGCCAATCCGTTGTTTCACCAGGACAGGGAAGGAAGACCGGGCGAGTCTTCACTATTCAGGCTGAGGAGGCGAGGGACTCCAACACCGTGGTGGAAGGTACACTTTCTGTTTCTTGTTTGGTAGCGCGTGTGTTGTTTGATTGCGCCGCCACTCACTCCTTCAATTCGTAGAAGTTTACTGGCGA
Source organism: Triglochin maritima (assembly GCA_963682175.1). Classification (NCBI taxonomy): domain Eukaryota; kingdom Viridiplantae; phylum Streptophyta; class Magnoliopsida; order Alismatales; family Juncaginaceae; genus Triglochin; species Triglochin maritima. The sequence goes on from OY821785.1 coordinate 19,261,567, forward strand.
GTTGGGTCGGACCCCTGTGCTGCTGACGGATGTTTTGGAGGTCAGCACGTCCATGGGTGAGGTGGGCACTGTGGGGAGCTTTTTCCCCGGCACCACAGTTGCTTCGGGAGACCATGATTTTCTGGCAGATCTGGTCTTGTTACCGATGGAGGACTTCGACGTCATACTGCGGATGGACTGGCTGTCACAGTACGATGTGCGGGCCTTTTGTCGCGAGAAGAAGATCCTGATTCCGATAGAGGGCTTGCCAGATGTTTTGATCAGAGGGACGAGGAGCAGAGGGGTCGTCTGATTGTGTCTGCTGTTAAGGCGCAGAAGCTGATGCAGCAGGGATGCAGAGCGTTTGTGGCCACACTGGTTGTTCCTGATCCTGAGACGAGGAGGCTGGAGGATATAGAGGTTGTACAGGAGTTGCCAGATGTGTTTCTGGCAGAGATTCCATCATTACCGCCGCACCGAGAGATCGAGTTTGGCATCGAGTTGGTAGCGAGTACTACACCTCAGTCAAAGGCACCTTATCGGATGGCACCTGTTGAACGTTTTAATTAAAATCGCAAGTGCACGGTCGCGATGAAGCGGTGGCAAGTACGGGTCGTCCTCAGGGAGGTGAGTAGCCTCTTGCTTGTATGAAATCAAGTGGCAAAAATAGGGGGAGAAAGATGTTTATGCTACTCTACTCTATACGACGCTAAGAAGTAGGAAATGCGAAAGAAGCAAACAATCGATGAAATAAGAACTAAGCTAAGAACAAAACAAGAATGCTGGAATTTCAGGAATGGAAAACCCCCTAAGAGGTGGAGTGAGCGCACACAAGCAAAGAGGTGGGTGTAGAATACATTCTTTAAGCACATGAAGGTGGTGTTTATCAAGCATAGGAAGTGTCTAAATGTTATGGCAAAACCTATCAATCTATTCACCAACTTAGTTGATTAACATTTACATATGCAAGGTGTTTATTTCAGAACCTAAACAAGCATGAGAGGTGTCTAATCATTTTGGCAAAACTCATCAAGTTGTAAATTCTATCCTAAACAAGCAAGCATACATTCATGTTTAATCAACACCTTGAAATTAAAGCATTCATCCCATTCTCTAATGCATGTATGTACATCTACTCCACCCCCCAAAGGGGATGGAACTACTCACTAAACATTACACTAATTATTAAACTATGGAAAGAAAGCATATTAAAACTAAGGTAGAATTAAAAGACGATTAAACTAAAACATGCACAAACAATAAAAGAAGCATAAACAAACAATGAAAGAAACACAAAACTTTATTGATAAAATGACTCACATTAAAAGTAGCATCCTCCTACTTTAGTGTGTGCTTCAAGGCCTCACTTCTAGTAGGAAGAATAGCCACTTAAAATATGGAGTGATTACAATAGGAGGTGAAGAGTTCTATTTATAGGCATGGAAAAAGCTAATCCGGGACAATCCCCCGATGTGGGACTAAACAGATACCAAAAATAGCCTACACATCCTCTAATACATGTGCTGGAGAAATTTCAGCGGATTTGGGCCAAAACGGACCGCCAATTAGCGGTCTTGGACCGCCAATTAGCGGTCTATATGGTTCAGATCCTGCTCATTTTTGTTGTAGGCTTTTAATTCTGGTATTGTTGGTCTTTGATGCGGTTACTTGACTTGTTGGAGCTCCGACCCGAATCGAATTGGTAAAATACTCCCCATGATGGTGTGGAGTATTCTGTTTTGCTCTTAGGTCCTTCTGTCTTGCAATCAGGTCCTTCTTCCTTGCATCTTGGTCCCCAGATCTCACAATTCAGTCCTTTTTCCCAGCTTTTGGGTCCTTTTATCCTTCATCTCTTCAAACCTATTTATTCCTGAAAACTAAACATAAAAGTCGTGACATAGCATTGTTTAGATGAAAGATAATGGATATAAGATACAAATATAAGCATGAAATGATGTCAATCAACACCCGCTGAGTTGACAAAGTTGACGAAGCAATTGCAGGAGTTGATGGACTCCAGGTTTATTCGACCGAGTGTTTCTCTATGGGGAGCGTCGGTGTTGTTCGTGAAGAAGAAGGATGGGTCGTTGCGGATGTGCATCGACTACAGGATGCTGAATAAGGTTACCGTTCGGAACAGGTACCCTTTGCCCAGGATTGATTACTTGTTTGATCAGTTGCAGATGGCGAGAGTGTTCTCGAAGATTGATCTGCGTTCGGGTTATCACCAGTTGTGGATCAGAGAGGCAGATGTTCAGAAGACAGCCTTCAGGACGCGGTACGGGCACTACGAGTTCCTGGTGATGACGTTTGGACTCACGAATGCACCTGCAACATTCATGGACCTAATGAATTGGACCTTTCAGCCGTACCTCGACAGATTTGTCGTTGTATTCATGGGCGACATCTTGGTATACTCGCCTGACATGAGAGCAGCATCGAGAGCACCTGAGGATTGTGCTTGGCATCTTGAGGGATCAACAGCTATATGAAAAGTACACGAAGTGTGAGTGTTGGTTGGATCAGGTGGCTTTTCTGGGGCATATTGTATCAGCAGATGGGATTTCGCTGGATCCGGCGAAGGTCGAGGTTGTGACTAAGTGGAGAGCCCCGACGAGCGTTACAGAGATCGGGAGCATCGTAGGACTGGTAGGGTATTACAGACGGTTCATTCAGGATTTCTCCAGACTTGCATCGCCACTGACAGCGTTGACGCAGAAGGGCGTCAAGTTTGTTTGGTCCCAGAAGTGCGAGGACAGCTTTCAGGAGCTGAAGAGGCGATTGACGGCAGCACCTATTCTGACTCTACCGAGTGGCAGTGCAGGTTATGTGATATACAGTGATGCGTCATGGATTGGCTTGGGCTGTGTTCTGATGCAACATGGGAAAGTGGTGGCGTACGCTTCGAGGCAGCTGAAGGTGCACGAGAAGAACTACCCTACTCATGATCTGGAGTTGGCAGCGGTAGTTTCCGCATTGAAGACCTGGCGGCACTATCTTTATGGCGAGCAGTTCGAGGTCTTCACAGATCATCAGAGCCTGAAGTATTTGTTCTCGCAGAAGGAGCTAAATATGAGGCAGCACAGATGGCTCGAGTTCGTCAAGGACTACGACTTCACCATTTCCTATCATCCGGGGAAGGCGAATTCGGTTGCAGATGCGTTGAGCAGGAAGGTGGAGGTTTCAGTTGCGAGTCTATGCATTCAAGAGTGGAGGCTACTCGAGACGTTGTCAGAGTGGAGTCCGTTCACAGAGGGCTCAGAGGGAGCAGTGATTGCTGGGCTTCGGGTGTAGCCACATACAGTCTCACGGGTGGTGCATGCTCAACATGGGGATGAGGAGTTAGTTGGTCTGCTACAGTTAGCTTCCAGAGATGAGTCAGACTTCAGTGTAGGGGTTGATGGTGGTTTGAGGTTCAGAAGTCGGATCTGGGTGCTGAAGGTCGATGGGCTGAGAGATGACATCATGGAGGAGGCACACAGAGCGAGATACACCATTCACCCAAGGAGCACGAAGATGTACAAGGACCTGCAGCGGAACTTCTGGTGGAAGGGCATGAAGAGGGACATTGCAGAGTTTGTGGAGCGATGCTTAGTCTATCAGCAGGTGAAGATTGAGCATCAGCGGCCAGCGGGACCGATGCAGTGTATTGAGCTTCCTGAGTGGAAGTGGGAGCACGTGACGATGGATTTTGTCACAAGGTTGCCGAAGACGAGAAGATTCCACGACGCGATTTGGGTGATAGTCGAACGACTAACCAAGTTGGTGCACTTCTTAGCGATCAGGACCACGTTGCCTTTGGAGGGTTTGGCTAGCTTGTATGTGGAGGAGATAGTCAGGTTGCATGGAGTGCCAGTGAGCATCATCTCCGATCGAGATCTTCGTTTCACTTCCAGATTTTGGGGGAGTCTGCAGCAGGCTTTGGGGACGCGTCTGAGGTTCAGTACAACGTTCAATCCTCAGACAGATGGTCAGTCAAAGAGGACGATTCAGACCTTGGAGGAAATGTCGAGGGCATGCACACTGGATTGGGCAGGACACTGGGATGAGCACTTACCGCTGATAGAGTTCGCCTACAACAACAGCTATCATTCGAGTATTGGGATGGCACCGTACTAGGCGTTGTACGGGAGGCCTTACAGATCACCGGTATGCTGGAGTGACGTGGGCGAGAGGCAGTTAGTAGGGCCAGAGATTGTGCAGATGTATGCAGAGAAGGTTGATGTGATCAGGAAGAGACTGGCCACGGCACAGAGCAGGCAAAAGAGTTATGCTGATCGACGCAGACGGGTGTTGAGTTTCGAGGTGGGAGACCATGTGTTTCTGAAGATTTCCCCTACCCGAGGTGTGATGAGGTTTGGGAAGAAGGGGAAGCTCAGTCCGAGGTATGTTGGGCCGTTTGAGAGCCTTGACCGAGTTGGAGAGGTTGCCTACCAGATTGCATTGCCACCGCAGTATTCGGGTCTTCACAACGTCTTCCATGTATCGATGCTGAGGAAGTATGCTGCAGATCCAGCTCACGTGATTGAGATAGTAGTGCCAGAGATTCAGCAGGACTTGTCGCTCGAGGAGAGACCAGTCGAGAATGTTGATCGCATGGATCATCAGCTCAGGAGGAGGACCATTCCGATGGTGAAGGTCAGGTGGCAGCATCACAGCGAGCGCGAGGCTACTTGGGAGATCGAGGAGGAAGTCAGAAGGCAATATCCATAGCTTTTCGGTGAGTAGTTTGCTTTGATTTAGGGGCGAAATCCTTTTAAGGGGGGTGGATTGTTAGAACCCTAAACCCTTGCTTAGGAGTTAAGGGGTGTTAGGAGAAGAGATAGTGATTAGGAGAAGGATTAGTATGGGGAAGAGGTGATGTGTCGTGTTTTGCTTGGGGAAGGGGAGACGTGAACAGTGGAGGCGTGGAGAGTGATGGGTTGAGGGTGTAGGGTACTGTGGACTCGAGTTTTGGTTGGGTTTAAGTGAAGAAAACCTCTCTCCCTCTCACCCACTTGCTCTCTCCCTCTCACTTTCCTTTCATTCCCTTTTCCGACGCAATGGACGAGGAGGCTTCGGCGGGCAGAGTTGAGCTCGGAGTCACGGAGGCGAGGACGTGAGGCGTGCGAAGGTGGTTGCTGTCGAAGAGGTGACGGAGGCGCGAGCGAGGCTCCGGCGGATTTATTGCTTCTCGAGGTATGCTGCTCCTTAGTGTGATTGTGTTGCTCACCCTCGTGTGAGGGTCGTGTTGGTCGATCGGGGGAGGTCAGAGACCTCCCTGGTGGAGAGTTTGCGTAAAGAAACCTTGGATGGCGCGAGGTTGAAGATGACCAACGGTCGACCGAGTCCTTCGGGCGGTCGACCAATGTAGTGTATTTTTGACTGCCTGTTGTGTTTCTATCGACTGGTTCCTTGGGTCGGTTGACCGGAACTTAAATGTACTGGACCTTTTTATGCTTGTTGCAGTCGACCGTTATATGACTTAGAAGTAATAGGATGCCCTGGTAGTTTTCGGTCGACCGAGACCCCTGAGTCGGTCGACCGATAGTTTTGAAGTGATGTAGACCAGACTCCGGATTTTGACCTCGTTCGGATGACCGGTTTTAGACTTTCGGTAGACCGTTGGGACTTATGTTTTGCGCAAATAGTTCGACCGTTTCATACTTTCGGTCGACCGATTCCCTTGAGGAAACGGTCGACCGGGTTGCCTCCTTCGGTCAACCATTTTTGCACAGGACTGAATTCCTGGTTCCCTTTTTGAATGCCAACTCTGTCCACGGAAACCTGTGTCCTCGCATTGTGCGTGAGCCAGGAGGTGACGGTGGGGGCGTTACGCGTGCCTGAACAGGGACCTCCGTGTGGAAGAGTGTGGGTGTTAGGGACGTGTCTGCCGAGGGAAAGTCGTGTGGAAGAGTGTGGGTATTCGGGACGCGTCACGTCCATGTAAGGATCGTGACTAATATGATGGATTGATTGGACTCATTGTAGAGTAGCATGCCTGAGGCATCGCTGATCCCAATGTATGATGATTGTGCGAGCACGCAATTGTCATTGGGTGAGGTGACTACCAGCCTATATGGCGATGGAGGTCGCTGCCCTGCTTTTATAGCGGCGGCGTTGGTGTTTGCGGCTCGTGGAGCCTGATGACCTGGCAGACTTCGGTCTGGACACGTTGATGCATTGCATACATTGCATCATATGTCTTTCATTTATATTAATTTTATATCAATAAATGCTACTAAGGTATGTGTTTAGTCTTATTTACAGAATATAGGGACCTAAATGCAAATTACCCATATCCCGAGCATAAATGCGTGCAAGAGACTCATTCCTGTCATAAAGACCAAGTTCAAGATTATCGGGATTCAAATGGAAGTTCATCCAAGCATAAAAGCATTCAAAGACCTAATTACAAAAAGGCAAAGGACTTAAGCACAAAAGTAGCCAGGGACTTAATTGCAAAAAGCCAAGGACCTAATTGCAAATTACGAGTAGCTTTTATTATTATGGAGAAAGTCTAAAGAAAAATCAATGTGGATCTCCAAATATATTAAAAATAAAGTCGAAGCTCAAAAGAAAGGAAAGAATCAATCTAGACGCGCAAAGGATGATTAAATCATACCATAAGCACACAGCAAAAATCCGGATCAAATCAGAGCATATTGTGCGGCGATTTAGCCGCAAGTTACATGTATTGTGCGGCGATTCTGCCGCACCCCTGTCGATCCGCGCCTCCGAATTTTGTCCAGTCGTGGTGTGACGCGTGTACTTTCCAATTTTATACTTAGGTCCCTTGTATCAGCTATAAATAGCCCCGAGAACGATGTTGTGAGATGTTCTTATTTTTATTCCATAATTTAGTAATAAAGTTTTGTTGTTTTATCTTGTGTTTTTAGTTTCTTTTGTAATTTCTCTAGGACCCCTTCTCCTTCCCTCCATCCATGAGTTTCTAACTCTTTCCGAAGGGTGGGGGTGACGGATTTAGGGTGATGAGAAGAAGAATGAAGTTATTATTCTAATTCCGTGTTAGGATATTTTGATTACTTGAGTTTGTGTTAAATCATTTATCATGTAATGCTTTATAACTAATATGATTTATTATAAGTTTCTGATTTCTCTAAACAAAACCCGACATCTAAACCTCCACCCGCTGGACTCTCACCCTTCTTTGCTTTATTCTTAATTTGTTTTTGTTGTTCTTGCCTTAGAAATCAAAAACCAAAAATCTCAAACCAAAATTATGTTTTCTCTCTATTTCCTCCCTTAACTCGAAAATCACACAAATAACAATATCTCTCCCTCCTTGTTTTCGACCCGTACTTGCCACGTCTTCATTGACGCCATGCACTTGCGGTATAAATTTAATTCTCATTAAGTTTTTGGCGTCGTTGTCGTGGAGGCGACGAAGATTTTTGTTTATTTTAGTGATTTCAATTTTTTTTCTTTTTATCGTGTGCGTGATCTAACTATTTGGATTTTCATTTCAGGAGACAACAGAGTGCGCAGCGAAATCCGGGCACATTCGGAGCTACAAGGGCGGCAAAATCGTCGCATCTCTAGAGCAACTTGCGGCGAATCCGCCGCACACCTAAAGCATCTGAGCTTCAAATTTTTCTGGGATGCGACTCATCTCTGGGTGGACGCGTAGAGCTACTGGAAATTTTCGAGAGCGGGCGGCGAACCCGACTGAGCATTGCATAGGTAACCTTTGTTGCCTCTTTCCTCGTAATTTCTAGTTTCGGAAAATTTCCTTTTGTAGAACTGCACGTGTTACGCTTAAATTCCATAATTGGTAATAATTCAACTCTGACCTAAAAATTGGCAAAACTAGACGAACTTAGTGCATGCATCATATAATGTTTTGTTTGCATTATTCTTGCTAAATTCTTGCAAATTAATTCTTGTTGAAGAGTGCTGGAGGCAAGGTACGTATCGCAGTTTTTATCGATTGCATTCAGGCATATAATCTAATTTGCATACAACCTTGAAATTGCCCCCCACTAAAGACCATTGTTTGACTATCTTTGGTAGATTTAAGTTAAACTATCTTAAGGGCAACTCCGTAGGAAAAGATACGGTGGGGATTTCATCACCCTTCCGTGGCCCACAAATCAAAATCCTAAAGTGTCAACCAAGCTTTAAAATTAAAATCAATTAGACATTGGCCCCTAAGGACTCGGACTCAATTAAGGAGAAGATTGGTTTGACTTGCTAGGGCTTGAAGCTGATCGAATTTGATTTGGTGTCTAGAAAGTGTTTTTGTGTTGACGTAAGTCGTCCAAGCGAAGTGGTTGTCTAATTGGCACCGACTCTGTCGGAAGCGCCCCCACTAGCTATACACTGCCTGGCCAAGTTGGTTTGATTAGTGAGGGAGGTGAATCAAGCAAATCAACTCGACTCAACCAGTTAGGAGTCGTCTAGATTTAAGCGACACTAGGTCTAGGATTGTTTTAACCGTGCTTGCTTAGGAAATTTTTGACCGACCCTCTTTTCTATCTTTAGAGTTAAGTTTCCCTTCTCATCTGAGTCTTCTTTCTCTTCTCATCTCAATTCTCTAGATTAGGATTCCTTTCTCATCTTTCCCCATTCTATTGTTTGTTTCCATTTTTGAAAAAAAAATTAAAAAAAAAATCAAACCGGTGCACTCAAATTTGGATTCGGGACTTAAGTAATCGACTCTCACAAGTTCATCTAGATTCCAGTCTGGAGCTTAGACCCAATCCACCTGTTGCACCACCACACCCAGATCCAATGGGTGAGAATGTAGTGGACCCGCCTGTTGCACCACCTATGACTCTGAGGGATCGGTACTACCCAACGATGGTTGCTCAGCCATCGTGCATCGTTATGCCCGTCATACCGGGTCGCAACTTCGAACTGAAGGCACAATACATGAGTATGTTGCCCAAGTTCACCTCTAGGGAAGACTCATATCTCTTCCTTGGAGAATTTGAGGAAATCTGCTCTCTTATGCAATACCATCATATCTCTGAGGAGGCAGTGCGTCTGAAATTCGTGCCTCTAGCACTGAAGGACGACGCTAAGAAATGGCTATATAGTCTAGCCGAAAGATCTATTAGGAGTTGGGCCTAGTTTGTTCAAATTTTCTTAAAGAAATATTTCCCCAACCATAAGACAATTAGGATTTGGAATGAAATTGTTGCATTCGTTCAATCTGAGAGCGAGCCGATCTATTCCTATTTAGAAAGATTTAAAAGTCTGTTGACCCAATGCCCTCATCATGGAATTCCAAGATGGCAATTGTGCCAAATTATCTATGAGGGATTGACACCCACATCTAGGGTTATGCTAGAATCTGTAAGCCAAGGAAGCTTTATGTCCAAAAATGAGAATGATGCCTGGACTTTTCTTGAGGATTCAGCTGAAAACAGTATGCAATGGGACAATGCTAGACCACCGCTTAACCCGAGTATTGGATCTAGAATAGCAAGTCAACCCAAACCAGGTGTCTTAGCTGTAGATGCCAATATAGCGGCTGAAGCAAAACTAGCTACCCTTATACGCAGAATGGAAAGTCTAGAGCTACAAACCCGACCCCGAGTGAATCAAGTCTCGACTATCCCTTGCTCTAGATGTGGTCAGACTGGTCATTTAATGAAGGATTGTGCGGACTGGGAACAAGTTAATGTCACGTTTAACCATGCTAGAAATGACCCATACGCATCAACTTATAACTCGGGTTGGCGTAATAATTCCAATTTCTCATCAAGCCAACAAGGTCAACCTCCTAGACAACAACCAAACCCGTATAACCAAAATAATACATCATCTGGGTTTAGTAACAATGGAGATTATGATGTTAGGTTGACAAGCTTGGAAAATTTGATGAAGACTTTTATACAAACAACCAACCAGTCCGTCCAAAGGCTAGAGACACAAGTCGGCCAACTCGCACAAATTGTAGGTGCAAGAGAAAAGGGGCAGTTTCCAAGTCAACCTGAGGTGAATCATAGATCTAATAATCAATATCAGCCCTATCAACCACCTCTAGGAAGTAACATTAGAGACCAGTTCAAATGGTTAATGAGGAAGGACTGTTCCAACAAATAAATGCAGTAGTATCATTACGGTCCGGAAGACAAGTTGATAACAATGTGGTAAATCCTAGAATGTCTAATCAATCTAGCCATCAAGCAACCACATATGACCTAACCATTGAACCTGACGTCCAATCTGAAACGCCCAACCCACCTACTCAACCTGAACCCATAGCTCAACCTGAGCGAGTCTATGTTCCTAAAGCTCCATTCCCCAATAGACTTAAGAAGAACTCAAGTGCACAAATGGAGAAAATCCTGGAAGTATTTAAGCAAGTTAAGGTGAATATTCCACTCCTGGATATGATTCAACAAATACCTGCTTATGCTAAATTCTTAAAAGATCTGTGCACTAAAAAGAGAAAAACAAACGTACCAAAGAAGGTTTTCTTAACTGCAAACATAAGCTCTGTTCTGTCCAACTTATCTCCTATAAAATATAAGGACCCCGGGTGTCCCACAATTTCATGTGCAATAGGAGATACTTTTATCAACAAAGCCCTTCTAGACTTTGGTGCTAGTGTTAACCTACTCCCGTTCTCTGTCTACGAGCAACTCAACCTTGGTCCACTAAAACCCTCTAAGACAACTCTTCAATTTGCTGACTGCTCTATTAAGAAACCAAGAGGTGTAGTCGAGGACGTTTTGATCAAGGTGGGTGACTTCATTTACCCAGTGGATTTTGTCGTACTAGATACTGCACTTGTTGTAAATCCTAATAGACAAATCCCTGTAATACTAGGCAGACCCTTTTTAGCCACTTCTGAAGCATTGATAAACTGTCGAAATGGGATCATGCAATTATCTTTTGGGAACTTAAAAGCTGAATTTAATATCTTTCATGTTGATAGTGAGCCAGAAATAATATGCAATCAAAGTGATGTTGTGATGAGATCACGTATCTATAAGATTTCTGAATCAAATAAATCATCACAAAATCAAAAAGAAAGTGCGAAAAATGGGAGTAAGTCATCTACCCAACCACCATCACTCGAACAAACAAGAGAATCAATACATGTGAGGGGTGTGGAATCTGTGACTCAGGACTCTCATTGCAACATGGGGAACAATTCAACTGGATACATGCACCAACATGGTGTCTTTCAATCCAGTTCTGACTATGGTTGACTCTGAGCAAATTTAATCCCTCCACCACAGTTGACGCAGGTAATAAGTGCATTTGCTTTATCTTTGCATACATTGAGGACAATGCATGATTTAGGTGTGGGGGGTGTTTATCTATTTATATATTCTATTTTTTTTAAATATATAAAAAAAATTAATGTTCCGTGACATAGCTTAAGATTGAACCACCAAAACCTGAGTACAAATTGCATTGAGTTTTTGTTCCTTATTATATAGTTCTGCTTGTAGAAAATATGACATAAATCTAAGTTCCAAAGAAATAACTCATTACCCTTTAAGACATGTATGCACTTAAATTGGATGAATCAAATCTTTGAAGTGGTTGATAAAAAGCAGAGGTTGAGGAAAATATACCGGGAAGTGTGGACTTCTAATAGCAATTAAGCCTTGAGGAAAATAAAAGTAAAAAAATAATAATAAAGGAATAAAGTGAGGAAAGCACATTTTGCAAAATGATTACAAAAGCTCAAGCCTTCGAGTCACTGGTCCGTAGGGGTATCTTAAAACCCGGTAACTTGAGTCTGCCGGCTCGGGATTATCGACCAAACTCGCTACACGAATGCAAAAGGGTAAAAGTGTCAGAAAAAGCAAATGTGTTGAATCACGGAAAAAGAAAAACAAATACTCAAGGCCCAAACCTAAAAGAATGATCCATGTCATGGTTGATCCGAATGATACTTCACCACCAGAGGAGGCGTGCAAAATAATTTAAGTGATAACATGTGTAGAAGGGTTAGTGGTGTGAATGTTGGAGGAACAAGGACCAAGTCAGATTCTTTATGAGTTAGATTTATATAATGAGCATGCAATAATTCAAAGTGAGATGTATAAGGTTGAGGTGGAGATACTTAGAGTTATTAATGAAATGTTGAATTAAGACTTTGTGGGTGTGTCAACTGAAAACCCTCCCGAGACAAAACTCGTCCTCTAAGAAAACTTAGGGGTTTAAAGGCTTGTTGCACATGCTAAGTACAACCGTGATTCCTACGAAAGTGAGTTAGGATTTCCCTGTTTTCATTTCTCTTATATTTTGTTTTGCTAGGGACTAGCAAAATCAAGGTGTGGGGGTATTTGATGCATTGCATACATTGCATCATATGTCTTTCATTTAGATTAATTTTATATCAATAAATGCTACTAAGGTATGTGTTTAGTCTTATTTACAGAATATAGGGACCTAAATGCAAATTACCCATATCCCGAGCATAAATGCGTGCAAGAGATTCATTCCTGTCATAAAGACCAAGTTCAAGATTATCGGGATTCAAATGGAAGTTCATCCAAGCATAAAAGCATTCAAAGACCTAATTACAAAAAGGCAAACGACTTAAGCACAAAAGTAGTCAGGGACTTAATTGCAAAAAGCCAAGGACCTAATTGCAAATTACGAGTAGCTTTTATTATTATGGAGAAAGTCTAAAGAAAAATCAATGTGGATCTCCAAATATATAAAGAAATAAAGTCGGAGCTCAAAAGAAAGGAAAGAATCAATCCAAACGCGCAAAGGATGATTAAATCATACCATAAGCACACAGCAAAAATCCGGATCAAATAGAGCATATTGTGCGGCGATTTAGCCACAAGTTACATGTATTGTGCGGTGATTCTGCCGCACCCCTGTCGATCCGCGCCTCCGAATTTTGTCCAGTCGTGGTGTGACGCGTGTACTTTCCAATTTTATACTTAGGTCCCTTGTATCAGCTATAAATAGCCCCGAGAACGATGTTGTGAGATGTTCTTATTTTTATTCCATAATTTAGTAATAAAGTTTTGTTGTTTTATCTTGTGTTTTTAGTTTCTTTTGTAATTTCTCTAGGACCCCTTCTCCTTCCCTCCATCCATGAGTTTCTAACTCTTTCCGAAGGGTTGGGGTGACGGATTTAGGGTGATGAGAAGAAGAATGAAGTTATTATTCTAATTTCGCGTTAGGATATTTTGATTACTTGAGTTTGAGTTAAATCATTTATCATGTAATGCTTTATAACTAATATGATTTATTATAAGTTTCTGATTTCTCTAAACAAAACCCGACATCTAAACCTCCACCCGCTGGACTCTCACCCTTCTTTGCTTTATTCTTAATTTGTTTTTGTTGTTCTTGCCTTAGAAATCAAAAACCAAAAATCTCAAACCAAAATTATGTTTTCTCTCTATTTCTTCCCTTAACTCGAAAATCACACAAATAACAATATATCTCCCTCCTTGTGTTCGACCCGTACTTGCCACGTCTTCATTGACGTCGTGCACTTGCGGTATAAATTTAATTCTCATCACCCGTCCGATGTTGTGCCGGACGTATTGTTGGAGCAGCGATGCTGTGCCGGTGATGTCGCCGATGTTGTTCCGGCGATGATGATTGATGGGTTGATGTTGTTCCGGCTATGTCGTTTGATGGGCCGATGTTGTTCCGACTATGTTTTCCTCAGTTGGGCACCTATGAGATGATGATTGATGGACCGACCGAGCGACGGCTCCGTTGGTGTGGTTTTGACCACGAGTTACAGATTTGTTTCTTATGGCGCGGACCTGGCAGATGGCCTTTGCTGAACCCCATGATTAGTGTAACCGCCTGTGGGGGGTGTCGCGTCTTGTTCCGTTAGACCGTATGTGCCTACGGTAGGTCTCCTCGGGAGACCCGAATGATGATTGTCAGACTGATGTCATGTGTTACCCTTCGGGGGAACTGTTTTCCTTACTGTTGATGACATGACATGCTACTAGTATGATATGTTCATTTGTACTACTGCATGCATATAGGTGAGCTTGGCATACGGGGTTTCCTTATGGAAACTCAGGCATCGTTGTTGTATCTTTTTCAGGACCGCAGTAGGTCCAGTTGGGTGGTGATCAGCGGGAGCGCGTATCTTGGGATCGGATCCTCTATTCGGACCACTGAGGTCGACATGATTACGTTTACCGCCTTTTGTTGTTCTGTTGTAATCTTGTATTGTTTTGACAAACTCTGATGTAATATGGTGCACCGCTTATATGTTTTATGAGAAGTAACAGTCTCGTCTTTGATTATTGAGCTATGTTGCCTTGATTATAAATTTTTAAATTTCCGCTGTTTCGGGATGTTACAGATATAACGAGAAATATCATGATTAGCCTTCTTATATAGATTGTTTATGTGACAAACTCTTTCGTAACTCTTCGCTACGTCATAAAATGCATAAGTAGCCCACGATAATAAAAGAAGTTGTATCTTAAAGTTTTGAGGATACTTCTTCTTCTCCTTGTGCCATGTGGAAAGAGATGAAGCTTTCGTTGACATTTGAAGATGAGCTGACACTTCAAAAAGCTCCATCTTCCTCCTTATGAGTGAAGAGATACATGTTAGCCTCTTCACTCCAGGATTCGCTTGAAGCACCAGAAAAAGATAAGAATTAGCCCAAACTTAACCCCAAAATACTTTCGGTAACCGGTCGAACGACGACCTTGATTCAGTCGACCGGTTGAACAGAAACAAAATTCCCTGCTATCGGTCGACACATTTTCGTTCGACCGTTTCACCTTTGTCTCAACCGAATCCCCTGAACGGTCGACCGCACCATACTTTGGTTCGACCGATTCACTTAAGTAGAGTTAAGTTCTAGCGCGTTTGTCCGACCGAATATTCTTTTGTTCGACCGTGCTCTTTGAAATCAAGTGAACGGTCGACCAGTTTAGTAGTTTCGGTCGACCGGTTATGGACAGATTTGCAGCCCGATTTTCTGCCTTGTGTATCTTGCACAAAACCCAATCAAATCTTATCCAAACGGCTAGAAAAGTTTAGGAGCTTAAAAATAGAGGATCAAGACTTGTTGTTAACACAACTCTCCAACTTCCAATTGTCCAAATTCATTAGAGAGAAGCTCTCAATCCTCAAAGCTCCCAATTTCACTCCACAAGCCTAAATTCACACTTAGTGATCATATACTCATCCTACTCAAAGTGTGCTCAATTAGAGAGTGAATCCCACTCAAGTTACATTTGTTGTAAAGAGAGCAAGGGTCTTGGTGAAAGCCCAAGACAAAGAAGTAAGGACTTCGATGAAAGCCCGAAGTGATTCTCTCAGTTTGTGAGAGGTGGTGCCAAGCTCGGCGAGGGTTGTTCGCGAGCTTGAAGACTTGTAAAAGGCGTTGCTCCCGGCCCGGAACGGGGAGGCATAGTGAAGACGCGAGAGGGGCTCGAACGGAGATTCGAGAGGTGCTTGCAAGAGAGGACGTAGGCGCGGCCGAACCTCTATAAACCGACGTGTCTTCTTGTGGTTTGCATTACCATTCTACTTGTGTTTGATTTTGTTTAATTTCCGCTGCAATTTTTTGATCGATCAACCAAGTAGTTAATTAGGGTTCAATTGTGATTAGCGTAAAAGTGATTAGTGGACCCATAACCCACACGATCCTTCACTATCTACAGATAGTCAATATCCGTTTGCACCCTTAACCATAACTATATTGGCTACCGAAGCTCCAAACAAACGGTGCAATGAGTGGCATGCCGTGATATAGGGTTGGTCATTGAACATGGAATGATCGTGCTATAAGAAGGTGATTAGTTCAACAGAAAGAGATAGCAATTGGGTTAAAGTTGAATATGACATAACCAGAACAACAATATTTTGTATAAACACATGGCTTGGTCGTATGGATAGGACAAGTCAAGCAAATGTGTTAAGATGTAAAGCTACTTAGAGGGGGGTTGAGTATTTAGACCTGAGGTTTATTAATTACTAGTTTGTTAGGTGGGTTGATAACACAACAAGTAAACCACAAGACAGAGAGAGCCTTGAGATTTTATACTAGTTCGATCACATAACATGTGACCTAGTCCAACCTCCAAGCACCTCGTTTGAAGGTTCGTTAACTAGAACATTTTCAACATGCATGGTTTGCCGTTGTTACGCCCGCGATCGACACACACCATCGTCGACGCCCTTCACCTTACCGTCAAGACGACTTCCACTACCCAGAACCTCCTTTACAACCTTTGAATAGTTTGGTCTCACAAAGCACTCCCTACTAGCAAGCTCTTTGATTGGTTGATTTAAGTTTAGGTGTAGAATTATGTGAGAACAAAATGTAAAACCCCCAAGTTTAGTCCCACATTGCTTAACATGAGAATGTTGGGGTGAGATATAAAGACATGAGCCCACTACCATATCACTTACCAACTTAAGTTTTGTTGCAATAGGTGGGTGTTGTGGGCCAGTGGGCACATGGGTGACGGACCGGGACCCGGGCTCGATGCGGGTTCGGGGACGGGACGTTACAGATGGTATCAGAGCCTGAATCAGCCGGAATTGTGGGAACTAAGTGCTACACCTAAAGGTGGGAGCCACCTCTAGAATCCCACAACGCCTGGTGACTGAGTGGCTTGACCCTGACGAGGACGTCAGATGTTCAAGTGGGGTAGGTTGTAAAACCCCCAAGTTTAGTCTCACATTGCTTAACATGAGAATGTTGGAGTGAGATATAAAGACATGAGCACACTACCATAACACTTACCAACTTAAGTTTTGTGGCATTAGGTGGGTGTTGTGGGCTAGTGGGCACATGGGTGACGAACCGGGACCCGGACTCGATGCGGGTTCGGGGACGGGACGTTACACAAAATGTTTAGGAATGAGAAGAATAAGAGAGAATTGAGCTTTCAAGAACACTAGAGAAAGTATGCAGTGGGTGTAATAAGTATAGAAAATTGTGTCTAGGGTCCTATTTATGGACTTGAGAGAGGTCGACTAAATATGGAAGAAAATCTAGCAATCGACCGACCATAATCGGAAGTTATTTAAAGTTCAAACATTGGACTAGTTGACAAGTTTTGTGCCCCAAGGCCAGAACGGGTCGACCGGTTTTGGACATTGTGCAAAGCCAACCTCTACCGGTCAAACAAGTTTGTATTCTTGTTATAGTTGGTGAAATTTTGGTCCAAACTAATTGGATCATTATTTGGTATGATTGGATCCTAGTTGGTCATGATTGGATCTTAGTTGGATCTTTACTAAATCTAATAGGATTTTACTTGGATGTGATTATTGGATATAATCAGACTTTGATGGGAACTGAAGATTTGAATGGATTTTGGATACTTCTAAAAGGATCTTACAGGTTATGGTGTATGCTAATTAATCTTAGGAGCTTTGCTTTACCTCAATTATATCTAATCGTAATTTATCTTTCACATAAAAGAAATAATTACAATATCTTGAATAATTGCTTGCATAATATGTTTATCTTTATTGATGTACTTATGATATCTGCCTTCTTAGTTTGAATTCCCGGCAAATTGTGGATGCCACCTCGTACAACATTTTTTCACTACCTGCTTGCACACATTCTTAAGAACAAACACCTTTGCATTATTACACCTGCTTGCACACATTCTTAAGAACAAACACCTGCTTGCACACATTCTTAAGAACAAACACCTGCTTGCACACATTCTTAAGAACAAACATTTTTTCACTACCTGCTTGCACACATTCTTAAGAACAAACACCTTTGCATTATTACTCTTACTCTTATATTGTTATATTGCTTGCATCACATTCTTAAGAACAAACACCTTTGAAATTCTGGAACAAAAAGGAGGAGAATGTTAGAACAAGTTTCTAGTTTTGATAAATGACAACAAATCATTGTATTAATCCAAATACAAAGTTATGCAGAAATTTACCTGCAATTACCGTAATATATTATTTTTGCAAGGACTTGATGAAAAACAAGCAATAAGCTATACTACAAGGTGTCATTTGTAATATTCCAGAATTTCAAATTCAAACTCAAATTCTCTCCAAACGGACAATGATGAAGAGTGCATTCATCAAGATCAACAAACTAAGGAAGAAATTACCTAAAATATTGTAATTGTTTTCTTTTATGTAAATGGTAGATTAGGATTAAATTTAAATGATGCAAAGCAAGCTCCTAGGATCAATTCTAAGTTGTATGATTAATATTTTATTATAGAATGATTATTATTTTGGAGTTAATTCTATATTAAAACATAAGAATACAATAAAAAAATAAAAAAATAAAAAAATCGATTAGAATTGAAACGAACCAGGTGGAACCTAAACAAACCGAAACTAGATTCCTCCAAATCTAGGGATTTGGTTCGATTCGATCAACCGTACCAAACTGTACGTGTACACTACCTTGAAAGAATATGACGAGGTAGATCTTACGGCTATGATGGCAAATTTATTTCTCCACTCGGTCCATAAAATATCAAATTCTTGTCATCTTAATTCGTCCATATCTATTTGGACGTGTATCGGGAATTTCTATAAGTTGGTTAATTTCGTTAATTTCACATGTAAATAATTAGATGAGCAGTGGTTTCATACCGCTACCCAACTCGATTAGGGTCGTTATACACGGACGTGGCATCCCGGACGCACCTGACGTGGTCAGTCCAGTCAGCAAAGTCAAATGTTTTTTTCTTTCTGAAATTAATTCAATAACATGTTTGTGTCACATGCAACCCTAAGTTTCGTAATGCAACATTACTTTCTTAATACAACGTTTGGTTTCCACATGCAACATTTACTTTCCCAACGTAACATGACTGTGTCACATGCAACTTTCGGATACAAAGATAAAATCAAGAGTTCATGTGTGTCATTTTGAACATATAAGTTTGTCATTTTTAACATATGCGTTTGTCTTTTTTAACATATGGGTTTGTCCTTTTTAACGTATGAGTTTCTCTTTTTTAAGTGATGATTTGTCCTTTTTAAGTGATGGTTTGTCATTTTTAACAGTTGGGTTAGTCCTTCTTATATTGATAGGTTGTCCTTTTCAAGTACCGATTTGTACTTTTTAAGTATGATTTTGTCATTTTTTGTGTAGGTTTGTCTTTTTTAAGTATAGTTTTGTCCTTCTTAACAGTTAGGTGGTCCTTATATTGGTGAGTTGTTCTTTTTATGTTGAGATTTTGTCTATTTTAAGTATGATTTTTTCATTTTTAACAGTTAGACGGGTCCTTATATTGGTTAGTTATTCTTTTTATGTTGAAGTTTTATCATTTTTAAGTAATGATTTGTCATTTTTAACAGTTGAGTCAGTCCTTATATTGGTTAGTTGTTCTTTTATGTTGAAGTTTTGTCCTTTTTAAGTAATGATTTGTCATTTTTAAATAGTGATTCGTCCTTTTTAGTATGAGTTTGTCTTTTTCATCACATGCGTTTGTCTTTTTATCATATTGGTTTGTCTTTTTTAACAACTCAAGTTGAAATTAGCAAACAAGAACATAAAATTAAACCCAATTCCGATTACAACACCTCATCATGTACAGTAAACAAGAATAGCTTCTGTACGGTATTTGTTCGATTTACAATATACAATTGATAAAACTGTATTTCAGAAATTGAAAAGACGATGAAATTAAAATTACAAAAATAAACCACATTTAAAGTGGTCATCACAACAAAAGGACAATTGTACTGAAGAATGTGGAAAAGGAAACGAAGGGCAGCAGTGCCCACACTCGGTAATAATCCCTATTCCCTTGTTAGATTTCAGACTGTTGAAATCTGGCAAGAAATAGAGATCGATATACATACCAATAGCTCAATCATGTAATGACTGATACATATCTACTGCCTAACCTGAAGCTACCACAAGAAGCTCATAAAAATGGCAGTGCAAACATGAATGTAGAGAATATAAATGAAAATGAATGGGGAATTATACTATCAAAATCTCAGTGGAGGGGCAGGTGGCAGTCGGTTTGGTGTGCGACGGTCACCAGAATTTGAAACCGAGCTTGCTTCCCCATTTTGGGCTGGATCACTGTATCGCCAGCTATGACCATTGCTAAGACTGGAAGACCTTGAAACACCATTAGTTGCAGCATCAAAGGCAGATCTCCAGTCCTCGCCTGCTTGTGGGATCGGCGACCTTGGGCTGCTTTCTATACAATAAGATTGCACCCAAGTAATGCATTCGTGATCAAAACTATTTAAGGAACTCTTATTGATAAGGTATTGTAGTCCACTATCTTCATACTAATACTACATTTTTTTCTACAATGTAAATTCCTACAGGTGCTTCACAATGAAAATATAAATAGCTGATTACAGTTTGCTTACACCTCAGATATCAGAGATTCTTTGAAGAACCAATGTGCTTATACGTACAATAGAGAATACGTTTCGTGTGTGACTACAATGTCTCTTAAAGGAAATATGTAAATAGAAAACTAATAGGTAGAGAAAATCAAAATTCAAGGCTTCTAAAAATTGAAATAGAGACAAATATTAGCCAAAACAATGAAAAGGAAATATACATATATCACAATGAAAACGATTTTTACAAGTGAAAAAAAACTAAAATTTATATCATAATGAAATGGTATCTATATTGTCGGTCATTTCTACGTAAATGGATGATCAGAGCTCTACCTTTAAACACAAATGTTTTATTGCTACTAAAGTAATGTCCTGGGTCTTGGAATCGATCACCAAATTCATAGTTTGCATTCTCCACAAACAAAATCAATATTGTAGTAGTTATAATACTAGTTATATAATAATTAAAAAAATTAGAGGCACCAAATTAGACATATCATCACTGTAGATAGAAAATAAACACTCACCAAACACGTATTTTGAACTTTATTGCTGCAGAATCTTGGAGCTAGGAAAACAGTTTTTCAAATTTGTTTATGCGACAGTCTGCAAATTTTCAAAAATTAACATTTTCTTGAAGTGGCCTTGAATGTTATCACTGATAGGGGTTTAAAAAAGAGCTCTCTCTGCAGCATTTAAGAGGTACAGCCCGAAACGGTGTTCACATACAAGTGAAAGATGGTATAAGGTGTGAAAGGTTTATGTAAAATATCATCAGAGGCCAATGGAAGAGGTCTTTCAAGTTAAGCTCTAGACTTTACTTTGCTCAGGCAAGAGAGTAGGTGTCCTCCAAAAGTAATTAATTAAGGTAGAACAAAGCAGGTCATAGGTGAGCTGAAGAAGTGAAAAAGCTTCTCGTGTGTGGAAACTATGCAGCCTGCTGCCTAGGAATCCCACATAGAGCTGCTTGTGCTAGCTTGCTTTGTTCTAAGTGAGAAAATAGTTGGGAACCCCTTCAAATCATTGGAGGCTGCTGCTGCTAGTCACCGAAATCGCCACAACTGGCCAATGGACGTGCTGAGAGTGATAATGGACCTATGACTGCAGATTGCTGGACCCATCACCTTAGGTTGCTTCCATCTTAGCTGTTGTTCACCCTATATTTTCTTGGTCATTTACAACAAGGCAAGTGTGCCAGAAATTTTAATATCCTTTAGTGCCACAACAATAAAAGGAATAGCTCCATCTTAACTTTTCATTGGTTATTCCAACAAGCACAAATGCAGTTCAAACTTCAAAGACGAAGAAATAACAAAATAAACCAATGCAAAAATAACAAAAGACAAAAAAACAAAAAAAAACTTTCACAGAGATGTAAACCACCACTAAAATTGTGGATAATAACAAACATACCAGGATCAGGTCCACAGCTAGAATAGCTTGAAGCAACTGATGCTCGATTGTCATGGATGCTAAGTTGTCTAGTTAGTTTAGAAAGAAAGGAGGATTGTTTCTGAAACTTTTCACGCTTGTGTTTTACATTCTGGTCTTCTAGGAGAAGCTCTTCAATCCTAGAAGTACTTTGAGCACTGCAGACATATAAATATGACTTTGTCAAACCCTTAGACATAGTGTTAAAATCTCTTCATAGCTATACTTGTCACAAGACAAAATGTAAAACAAGCAACATAAATAACGTTAAATTGGAAATTTTAAGCTGAGCACTGCAGACATTGTGAATATGGGGCACACGAGATTGTTCTTAAATATGTCACTTTTAGGGTTCTTATGGTTCCAAAGCTTACAGGAAACACAACCCTTCTTTACGAAAACAACAACAATAACAACACAACCCTTAGACAAGTTGGGGTAGGCCGAAATACAACCCTTCTTTCCTGTTAAGATGTTCTCATGTACAAAAGACGAGCAAAATGGTCTAAAAAGTAATCTCAAGTTTAACATGACCTACACATGAACGAAATAGTGATAGAAAGCTGAAGGTACAGATCCAATCATTTTTATGGTTAAGAATGCCAAAGAGATCCTCCATTGTAGTAGAACCAAAAGTAAATTTGCACTTTCTTCAATTAAACAAATGCTAATAACAAACCGAAAATATTGGTAAATGTTATTTTGCAGCACAGACAGCATACAGGGTCAACCATCCCCCTCCACCTTCGGTGTTTCCCCAATCCTCACACCTACAAAACCCACCATCTTGTTGTAGGCAACCATCTAAGATGAATACATGACGGAGATAGCCTGTGGGACTCCAATGGACCAGTATCTGCTCTATTTTTATTATTAATTCAATACTTGGGGTGTGTTTTCTATTCTTCTGCTCTTTCGAATTTAATTTGTTTGTGTATTTAGCTTTATCATAATATTTGCACGTTTCGTTTAGTTTTGCCCAATAGAGGTTTTGCACCGTTTTTCTTGATCACTTAAAATGTTTCACTTTTTATTTGATCATTTCTTTTTTGAATGATTGTAAAGTGTTAACTGATTGTTACTGTATTAATGGATCTAAACTTTTCATTCAATTAAAATTCACTTATTTATTTAGTATTTACTTATTCTTTTCATGATTCTTTAGTACCTGTCTATTGATTTGTACTATATCTAAGTAGAAATGATTAAGATAAATCAATATTGAATATTCGTTGATTTTTTAGGAACTTTGGATGATGATTCAGTGAGGGAATACATCAGAAATCCTCAACTAATAAGTTGATTAAAGTGAACTGTTATTATAAATGTGACCAGGAAGAAGCTATTGAGGCACTTCAAGCTGGAAGCAAAATCATGATCAGATACCTAATAGAAACGTACCATGCTGAAGATGGATACAATGGTTGGCGGAATTCTATAAATGGCCTAAATCTCAACTTCAAGATAAGGTTAAACCTTGTTTTAGACCCAGCGGACTACACTACCTTCCAACCAGTCATATATGTTCCAAGTAGGATCTAAAAAAAAATCGAGATGTAGCACAAGATTGGTCGTAAACAAGGGACTAAATTCAAGGACCTTCCATGCCTGGTCAACAAACTAGCTAATTTTCATAGGACAAACTGATAGAAGTCGAACTTAGTAACTTATATTTACAACAGAAAGAACAAACCTCACGGAGCTATATAGCTGATTTAGCATATCTTCCTTCGCCTTTTCTACTTGGCAAAGCACTACAGCCTGCAGAGAAATACAATATTTATCTTGTTTGATTAACGAAAGGAAACATATAGGTCTAAAATTATGGTTTTCATTTACTTTGGGAACATTAGCTGCAAGGCTGTTCAAAACAGCTTCTACGTAACCACGAACTTCCTGAGACATCCACCTAAGCTCCTCCTCGGGATCTGCGGGTCTTCTAGCCATCGTATCCTGCTCATAAAAAAGGTACAAGCTTAAATTGAAGATTTTCTACAGACAAAATATAATTCAAGAACATCAAGTGCAACTGGAAATTAATCATACACTCAAGAAATAGATATTAAGTTAGCAAAACACATAAATCCCTCGATCAGTGGAAACATGCAAAACAACAATCACTTACGTCTTTTTTTGGTAAAATGGACAATTTAAGGAAATAAAAAACTAGATTATTTTTTACGATAAAATGTTTAGATATCATACTTTATTTACCAAAATAAATGACGGGAGTTTCTGCTACCCTTCCAGATCCAAATACCTTTTTGTAGTTAATATAATAAATTTCCAATAAATTACAGAGATAAATAATAGAACTTCAAAAGCAATCAGCATGCATAAGAACCTATGGATGCTTTTGCGGGTATATTTAACAACATATGAACATGGTAAAATTAAAATAGTTTCTCCTAGAGTAGGAAACTTACGAGAGATCCCTCAGAATGACTCTGCCGCATCGAATGTCCCACATCAGACGATGAGGCCCCTTTCGGTGGCAAACTCTTTGAAGGTTTCATCACAATATTCAATTTATTTATCCACTCTATTTTGTCTGCCATATTCTCAGCCTTCAGTATAAAAGCACTGTGTCCTGCAAAATAATTACAAAATGAAACCAAAGCAAAAAGAAGACGTAATAATGTCTCAACGAAGATTAAAATAACCTAGATACCTTTCAATACAGTTTTATATGCAACCTTGCTTGTGATTTTAAAAACAAGACTAGGAGTTTTTCCATTATCTGGTCCATTAGCCTTCTTTGAACTCTTTGATGGAGGATCATCTTCTTCAGGGATCTCCTCTAGGTTGCACTCCTACAAAATAGAAAGGAACAAAAAAGAAATGGGTTTCACATCAAAAGAACAAAGCTTAGAAACATAAATGTGCAAGTCCGTGATGAAAAAAGTTATGAAGCCAACTTCTTGAATGAAGTGTCACTATTAGGTTATAGTCTACATTTCCTAATACCAGAATAATATATCCAACATAGTGATGCTTTAAAAAGGCCAACACAAAACTATATAGGACAAAATACATCTGCATCCATATCTAAATCATTGTTGAGAGTCACCAACACTCGTTCGCAAAATGACCACGCTTCCCACACTTGAAGCACTCACCATCCTTCTTATTTGATCGGACTCCATAGTCACGACATCTTCTACGATCTACGTTGCGAAGTTTATCCTCCTTAAGCGACATCTTCGCTTGCAATGCCTCCTCTAAGACATCTTGTTTCATCTTCCTTTGCTTGTGTGCCTCCAACGAGCTAGCAAGATCGTCGGTCGTCATCTGCTCGAGGTTCTTTGATTCCTTGATGGCACACACCACATTTTCAAAGCATTCAGTGAGAGAACGTAAGATCTTCTCCACCACTCTCCCATCCTTCAACTCCTCTCCATTTCTTTTCAATTGGTTCGCAACCATGCGCACCTTTGTGATACAGTCGGTCACTCCTTCCGACTCCTATGTCTTCAATGCTTCGAACTCACCTCGAAGAGCTTGGAGGCGCACTTGACTCACACGATCCGCACACTTATATCCCTTCTCAAGAATTTCCCACGCCTCCTTGGACGTCTTTGCTCCCGCGATCTTCAAAAAACCGGCCTAATCGACCGCTTGAAAGAGAAGAAACATTACGCCTTAATCTCTTTTACGCATCTCCTTCGCCACCTTCCTTTGGTTGGCGTTCATGACCTCTGACTCCTCTTCGAAACCGTTCTCGACCAACTCTCATGCATCTTGCGCACCCAACAGTGCGCGCATCTGAATACTCCAATTGTCGTAATAAGACTTCGACAAGCGGGGCAACATAATTTGACCGAACAGGGTCATACTTGAGCTCGACATGGCTCTGATACCAGTTTGTTGGGAATATAGGGTGGTCATGTTTCGATATTTGTGGTGGAGGTGGAAGACGAGGAGAAATGCCCAAACTCGTACTTTCTAATCTTTCTTGCACTTCTCACACATTTACATACATGACTTTGTATGTTATTTAGAGCATTACAAATGACTCTTAGACTCCCTTTACATTAAGAGGACTTTTGACCTTCTATCTTCTATGCTAATGACAAACAATCAAAACTATTCAAATCAAACCATTACAATGGATGTAACCTATCGTTTCATCTTCTCCTCATATTTTCGTCTTCCAACTTGATGACTCATCACTTTTGATGACTTGGCTGCCAATTAGGATGAATTAAGATCAATTTTCAACGTATAGATCCATTGTGGATTTAATATATGGTCCAACTAATATAGGACCGTATTTGAGTATGAAATTGGAATATAGGTGTATTAACACGGTCATCGAGCCGTATATGCACTGATACTGTTTTACAAATTAGAAGAACTGGAATACTTCGTAATGATCTTTTGACCAATATACTTGATTACAAAAACGAAAGCAACTAGTCATGAGAAAACGTTCACCCTTATCCTTTCTCTTCCCCAAGCCCTAAGCTCCTTCAACTCACTTTGGGAGGGCAATACAACTCAAGCAACCACCTCAGCCAGCTTCAGGGAGCACCTCAGAATAGTGTTACAAAGTCGACCGACTAGTCGCTAGTGGGCCTTGGGCCAATTAGTAAGGGTCCAGTTAGTCTTTGATATAAAAAAATCCAAATTCTAACCGAAATTGCCGACACAACCCAACCCCAAACCCCAATTGCCGACGACTCCTCGGGCAACGTCTCCAATCACCAGCGTCTTCTCTGACGGCCTCCCATGCGCCGGCCTCCTTTTTTGCATTAAAACAGGGTTTTTTGCATCAAATTATTTGAAATTGCATTAAAACAGTTTTTTTTAAATGGCCGACAAGTCGGACCCAGTCGGCCCACTAGTCGCTAACAAGTTGGACCCAGTCGGCCAACTAGTGATGGTTGAATGACAGTTTGTTCGTGGTTCGAGATCTTTTCCATATAAGATGTAGTTTTTTGCTAAGCACCGACACTTCTCATTCTCGTTTCACCAACACATGTGTATGATTTATATTATCCTCTTTCAATTTCAAGTTGCGTGTTATCTTATTTTCGCTTTCTTCCTATGTCGTTTCGTTTTCAAGATAATTTGATTAATTTCAAGTTACGTATTATTAGTGGTGGATGAAGATGGGGGTGTGAGTAGGCAAGTGCCCACATGCAAATACGAATTTTCATTTTAATAGTATAGATATGTGTCCACGTAAAAATTATACATTACTGATGGGGTTTATAAAATTAAACTTAAGAGCCACTATAAAACTATGATCTATTATGTTACTAATTTTACTAAATGATGTGTAAATTAAAAACAAAGTCCAAAATCAAAATCAAATTTTCATTAGTATTAAGGATTAACTCCACTTTCCAATTCATTTCGACCTCCAACGACACACAAATTCCTATTGAGAGGGCATTTTCTGCCAGAACATAGTAAAAAAGATCACACAATCCGATGGGATATACGAACGGGTTGGTTATGCTCTCGTTGCATACATCCAAAAAGTTATTTATGACAAGATTGACAATGAAGTAATAATCAAATGATTTCTTAACATGAAATCTCGTAGGGCATGAGTGATGATTCGGAGGTAGTTTATAACAAGAAATGTGTAATGATTTGGAGGTAGTTTTAACCTTTTTTAAAGGTACGATATTTTTTGTCAAAATTAGTTTATATGGTACCCACCCTTAACTTTTCTTCTCTATCCGCCACTGCATGTCATTTATCCTCTACTATATGTGACAAAATGAACTATTAATCTTTCGATAAAAAAGATAAGCTATTTCGTGTTTTCGCTTATTCCTACAATTGTTTTATGAAATTTCATCAATATCTAATGATTTACGATTATGTGTTTCCTCACCCACCAAACCACAGCTTTGGAGGGTCAAATGTCACAACATGGAGAAGTTGATAATCACAAAATATCTTCAAAAATAAATTTCTTTCTAAAAAAAATACAACCTATAATTCCTGCATATATAGTTGCAAAACAGTATTTTTTACTAGAATGCAAATAAATACAGGTTATTCACTTTGTTTTCTATTCTCTTTTGGTAGATGGTGAAATATCAGTTAAATGTCTGGGGTCCAATATTTGGCCGTAGCCATCCTTTTCTGTTCTGCTAGTAACTTTTAGTTTGTACTGTATCCAGTTGTTTTAATAATAATATATTAGCTGGCCAATTTTTGTCATTAATCATACAAAAAGAAATAGATACAAAGAAATATGTTTCAAAAAGACCATCCAATGATAGAAACTGACTGTTTGTACTGTATGCAGTTGTGGTTTCAACAATAATAATATATTACCTGGCCCATTTTTGGCAATTAATAATAAAGAAAGATGTAGATACATAGTGTTCCAAAAGACCATCCAGTGACAGAAACAGATAGCCCATGAATGTAGGCTTGTGCTAGTGAGAGATATTTACCTTGGACACAAATTCCAATACATTAAACTTCAAGTTACGTGTCATTTATCCCCTTCCATATGACTGACAATGGTTGACAATGAATCGCAAAAGATTAAAGATTTTAAATGTATAACTAGCTTCATGACTGACAATGGTTCACTAATAATTGGAGATACCAGCTTTGTGCTTTATCATGTCTATAAATACATCAATTTGCCTTCAAAAGAACAGCCTGCAAGCTCAAGGATTCTGGCTATTTCTTCACTCAACACACTTTTTCTATGAAAGATATTGAATGGGAGACCCTAGCAAGATATTAAATCATATAACTGAAAGTGATAAAGCTCACCTCCAAAGTTATAACACCCCGAAAGTGTCTTTCCTCCTGTTTTTTGGTGTATCCTAGCTGAATGTCCACAATCCACAAGAAAAGAATTAGCCAAAATATTATAATAAGTTCAGGAGAGAAAATCAACAAAAAAGGAAAGAAGAATCAATATAGAAAATGCTGCAAGACGACAGCTACAAAATTAGAACATAAGTTCAAGAGAGCAAATCAAACAAAAAGGAAATTATATAATAAAAAACAATGTAGTTCTTCCAGGCTCTTCACTGTGGACATTAACCAGTTAATGTGATAAATATGCCCCAGAAAATGTGTGAAGCAATGTAAATTTTAGAATAAATTGAGTTCACCAGGGAGAGGTCAATAAATTGAGTTTCAGAATTTTCGTCTGCCAATGTCTTAGTGGCGGCCACACGGTGCAATAGTAATGTTTGCAACAGCCATTGCCTATTGAGTCCATTTTGCTTTTGCATATGTTTGGGGTGTGTGAAATCCAAGCATCACAAGCTTATAAAATCACATACTTGAACATGTCAAATAGAAGAGCAATAAGCTTGTGTAAGCCAGAATACCTACTGAAGACATCAATTTGGAGATACACTTTTACTTGGTCAAAGAATAGTAAAAACGAGAGACAGGACATGGCACATTACTAGAATTGTTTTAACAGCAACATCTAGATCATGAGAAGTTACATAATTTTTTGTAGCAAAATACATAGTAACCTTTTGACTACAACTACAATCCTGAATAATCCCCTCCCCCTAAAACGAAAGTTATGTACTTTAGGATCGACTTGATAAACCTATAATGAGTAATGACTGGTATGCCAGTATCCGATTTCTGTAATTTAAACAAAATAATTTTATCTCCAGATGAGACATACTTGACTGATTTTTATTTTATTTTTTTGATTGCTGCCTAACTTAAAAAATTTATAATTTATAATTGCAATTAATATGGAATGCAACAGTACAAATAAGAAATTAATACCGACCTTGCCACTTTTCTCATTCAAAACAAACCATCTCCTGCTCCATCCATTTGCCTTGCCACTTTTTTTCAAGAGCCATCCTGTATTTAGACATGATTTTGTTGGTTTTTATCTACAATATCTAAAAATAAATTGTAAAGCTAGAAAAGGGTAACTTCAAATGTAAAAGCACCTGCAGTGATCTCTCCACTTGGTCCAGCAGTTTGCAAAGGCGGTCCCTCTTTTGAATCTTTTTCAGATTGGACAGGCTTGTCTTTCATTGACTTTAAGCTTCCTCCTGTCAGCAGACTGGTAGACTGACCAAAAATAAACAAGAATCTAACATACTTAAGACATGAAAAGAGCTTAAACAGAAACCTGATAGGTGAATGCACATAATTACATTAAGATTCAGAACAGTGGAGTCCATTTAAGAGAACAAAATACTCACCCTATTCGGTAATGCTTGCTCAGCCTCCTGTCCATTTCTAGATGATCGGTTCTTTATATCTTCCTCACGCCGTTGCCTATCCATCCTGATAAACAATTACTCCAACTCAATGTCAATTGCTTTGCCACAACAATTACACATTGTCTCTGATGATATTTCAACTGACGTGGTCATGCCACAAAACTACAGAACATTATTGTTTTGAAACTTCTTTGAATGAACACAGCTTTTATATTAAAAAAATGCGTAACAAGGCTCTTTAGAATAAGTTTATTTTCTTGTAAAGCATTACTTGAGATAGTTTGGACATGGCAAATGTAGATCTTTGGAAGTACCAGACTTGAAGGTGTAAATGGAAGAAAGAGTAGACCATGATTAATTTGGGAGGAGGCAATGAGAAGAGACTCAAGAGATTCAAATATATCTAGAGACTTTGCTTTGGACAAGAATGCATGGAAAGATTAGATTACGTATCAGAACCGTGATTCTACGGTTTCATTACTAGCCTACTCCAAGTAGTTTAGGATCCAAGGCTTTGCTATTCTTGGTTGTGGATCTTTAGAATAAGTTTTTAAAATCGTGAAAATAACAAGCCACTAGGCCCACGGCTTGGTATTTAATGTCTTAAAAAGGAAATATATGTCTTAGTTTGAGCAAAAATTGAAGTCAAGATGGTGAGATGTTCCAATTGCACTTCAATACATAAGTAGACATTAATATAATGATACACACCCACTTACGCACGGATCTGGATACATATATATTTCAGAAGAACTTTAATGGTCTTGTGAGAGTTGTTCACAAGGATCCCAAAAGAGATTTTGATGGTGGGGTTTTAGATTGCACCTGCATATGAATATGTGGAAACCTAATAGCATTGCATATTGGATATGCCGTTCAAATATACTTGGATGCCATGTCAAGGGTGAAAAATCCACATATAAAGTTGTACATTTGGTCTTATGTGTGCAGCATATAAGATAAGGAAGTAAGGTAAATAAATTGAACTTCGAGGATATTCTCAATAACGAACAAACCTAAACAACTCAAAGCTAAATATATGCTAAATGATTCCTTCCCTCTATATATGCTAAATTAAACCACAAACCCCTTTTTCCTCGAACCTAAGACAACACTACCACACCAAAGTCCAAACCCACAAAGCATGGATGGCAATGATCCACCCCAGCAGCAGCGACTAGCCAGCAGCAGAATCTGTATCCTCTCCAATTCTCACAGAATTGAAGAGGTCCAATTGTATCTATCTCCGATATTCTTTATGAAATGGATGGTAGATGCATGTTATGCCCAGAATATGCTTATTTGTTGAGTGGAGTTTGATTTCACTACGTTGTTGTTTGTTTGTAACGCTTCATCATAATTCTTAGATGCATACTAATTATGCTTCATCAACCATGATCAAGTGTCTATTGGACCACACTAAAAGTAAAATATTGGTCAATCTCAATGTTACTTTTTTGTTAAAATAAAACTTCAATATATTATCTCCTTAGGAATCAAGTCATCTTAAATTCATCGAATTCAGGTATGTACTAAGGTAACATATTGTTGGACATTCCTATGTACATAGATAGTCAAAAAAGATCCACAACTGTATAAGATTCATTCATTTAAGTGAAATCTTTTTACTAATAAGTAAAAATGAAATCATTAAAACTAAACCATATTTGTATTTTGCGTTGCATTCAAGTAAAAGTGAGATCCAAGATTTAAAATTTTGATAAAAAATTGGAGAATAAGGATATAATCAACAGAAATGACAGAATATAAGTTGGATCAACCAAGATTTCTACATAACTGCACAATTCATTTATTTTGTTCCCTGAGGTAATACGCATTTAAGTTCTGAAAGTGCATTGCAAATATTTGTTGCTTGTAAGTTGTATAATTTATTTATTTAGCAATTTTTAGATAACTTGTTAAACTTATAGAGCTTTATAATTGTTCACATTACCAACATTTTAGTAATTACTTTTTTATCAGTAAATAGGATTGAATTATAAAAAAAGTTATGTAGAACAGAACACACTTCCTTTGTCACCAGGCTCGGCAGTGCCAAAAAAATTATGGAACCAGTAAAGTAATCATTTCACCTACTGCACTACATGGACCTACGCAAATAATCTCTATAATAATACCTCCTTTGCACTAAACGGATGAAGTGTTGAGGAGGAACAAAAGCACGTTCCATGTCGACCAAAGCAACCACCATCTTCTTGGCGTCATTCTTAAATGCATCCAGAGCATTTGAAGCAATTGCAACAACCTTGTAAAAAAAACAATATCATTCTTTTTATCAGTAAAATAATGATATCAGAAGAGGGAAAACTGTACAAGAGGGGGGGGGGGGGGGGGGGGGGGGTGCTGCTAGCCACGCACACCCACCAGAAAGGCACCAAATATTTACAGTGTCCACAGGAAATCACTAAATAATTGGACTACCTCTCGTTTAAATGGAGGATATCTTCCAAGCCCTGGTGTGGCATTTGCAGAAGATTGAACAATATCTATAAGCACACGATGTACCTGCAAAGGCAAAATTCAAAAGATTATGCATAGAGTACACAAAATGTATGTAACCATCATGGAAATATAAATATCATCTTAATCTTTAGTAAATTTCTGAAAAGATAAGGTACAGGACTCTAAATTTAAGTATAATGTGTATAATTATGCAAGGTTTAGGAGTCACACATGTGACCCTGTGTGACAGGGTCGCATAAGCGGGCGCACAACTGTAAAAAGAATATTTTCATTTTTTTTTGAAACATATCCAAAGTAATAATTTAAAAAATCGAAAAAATAATAAAAAATGGGGAAAATATCGCACAGTTGTACCCATTACGAAAGGTACACAGTAGCTCTCCCTCTCCCCATGTCACAAAACGACATCCCTCTCCTCTGTCTTCGTGAAACTCCAAACCTCCAACACCTTCTTCAACCTCATCTTCCCCTCTTCTTTTCACTTCCACTTCCTGCTGCCCCCTCCACCTACCCTGCTGCCTCCGTCCTCCTTCCTCGCTGCCCCCCTTTCCGGCGCTTATCGACGACATCCCCCTCTTTGAGATTCGGAAGATCGAGGAGGAGGCCATGGAGAAGGTCGTGGCTCCTCCCCCTCATCCGCACAGTACCATTGGGCCACATACGTCGCACCCTGTTGGGTGCGATTCGCATATGCGACCCCCAGGGAGGGTGCCGCACTGTGCGGCCGCATACCGAGTATGCAGTAATTATGTATGCAACCACCTAGTTTCAGTTTGCTGCATGGTGCTTTCGAGATCTAGTAAACAAGTAAGCACAACATATTTTAAATATATACCTATGAAGATGGAAGCTGGAACCAGAAACCATGAAACAAATCACAAAATTTAACTATGATCAACAACAAACTACAAAACCAGGTACGATGAACACTTATGAAAGCAGGTACGATAAACACTTTGATTAAAATAGGAGATGACGTGACAACCAGAAACTGTCAATTGTAGCTAGACTTGCAATTCATTTTCAACCAACACACGGACACGAGAAGACACCTGGAAATTGTGAAAGATGGAAACTTAAAATTATTCCAAACAAAAAATACCTCGTCCACACAGAGACGTGATGGCTCTTTGGCCAGCTCAAGGACTCCCCTTATCAAAGACCGCAAACCTTTTTCTGGGGAAATTAAATATGGCTGATAACCATCAGCTTCTAGAACAACCTGTATGGCAAGGTAAATTGTTAAGCCAACTAAATAGCAGAAGAAGGTTATAATTGTGCAAGAAGAATAATGTATTTACCCTTTTCACATTGTTGATATCAAAATGTCTATCTAGTGGAAGCTGTTTGATTCTGCTGGGGAAGTTTCCCTCAAAACTTGCAACAACTTTCCAACCACCACCCTATCAAAGGAACCAAAAAAAGCAAAATATAGCTCAACAGGGCAGGTTCATGGCCTTTCTGACAGAAATAAGAGTTCCAGGTGGATAATAAACATATAAATACAAGTACGAACTTTAGTTATATATGAAATTAATGCACACTTGCTCAGTGTCTATTTTGATATTCAGTACGAACCTTCTGGAAGTAAGGTTTTAAATTTGAAACAAACCAAGCTATAAATCTCAAGGCCAAATTTACCCTTTCAAATATGTTTTTAATATAAATTCACCTAACATTTCTATGTTTTGGCATGTCGCTCTGTGGTATGTATTACAAATCTTCAATATGTACTAAAGTTGAAACTGCAGACCATGCCAACGAAAAGGACTCTTTAGCAAAATATTCTCATTTCAACTCTCTAGAATCTGCTCTCTCTCTCCATATACACTTCAACGATCAGAATAATTGTGTTCTTCCTCTTTCACCATTTTGATGCCAAGCAAAAAATAGGAAGAAGCATGTAGTGGGGGATATGGCAACCTTTATTTTATATTTATTTAAGGTCCAACTCAATTCATGGACTAACAACTTCAATTATCTCTTTATATTACATGTCCTTTGTCTTTCCATATGGCATCATATTCAATCTAAAAACTTCTACAGAATAAATAAAGCAATTTCATAGAAGAATAAGATTCAAAGGTTTGATACAGCTATACCAATTAACCGATCCAAGGTCATTAGTTTCAGATGAGAAAACTTATTGATGATAACTGTCCCAAAATGTTGAAGCAATAAAGCCTCGAAACAAGCTGGTAACAGTTTATTATGCTCTAAAAAATGATACATAAGATCAATGTGTTGCCAAAACAAGGCAAAACAATATGGACATGATATAATGATGATAAATGCTTACTTCTCCGGTTGCGATATGTTGAAGGAACTTATCCTCAAATTCCCTGCAAAGTTCCAAAGCAACAGCTCTGGTTCCCTCAGAGGTGGTGACCATCTGCTCTCCAAGTCTTCCTAACTCATCCTGAACAATTTGTGATTTGCCTTGCAACCTATAACATTATAGAAAAGGGTCTACTGGAGGTCATTAAGCAGATAATATTGAATTGTTTTGATCGGATAAACAGCCAAGAAAACCACAAAACATAAAGAATGTCCAAGAAGCATGGTGATTATACAAAGATAAGGAGAGTTCCCACTGCATTAACTACGCCAAAAAAGAGAACTCCCAAAAGAAAAGTGCAGATGGTGTATGAAAATAAGATAACAGGGGCCAGGTCATTATTAAGTACTTTCTGCCTACTCACTATAGGATAGTCTACGCACATAGTAGCACCGACAAAAAAGTATGCACACAGAAAATCTTTGTTTTACCATGTGTCCATGATGATCAAAGTACAAATAAATTACCCAGATAGGATGTTTGGTAGCCTGACTTTCATCCTTTTACGAATCTGCCCTGCCAGAGTGTCAACTAGAGCTATTCTACCAAGCTTTCCTTGTGGAGCACCTGTAAGAATAGATCGAAGGCTTTCAGTCTCAGCACGCCAAGCAGTTTCCAAGGAACTTTCACCACCAGCAGAACCAGATTGTGAGGAAGCAATAGCAACGGACTGCCCAATAAGAGCAACCCAGGGAATATCAGATGCTTTTGGAGGTCCCTTGCCCAATAAAACGGCTTGAACAGCAGCAAGACTTTTGGAGTCTCCTGCGGCTTGATCAATTTTGCTAATAACACCTATAGTTCTTGTACCTAATATTAAAAAAAAGATAGATCTCTCAGGAGAAAAGACAATACATGACCAAGCAAAATATCCAAATAGCATCATAAGCTTCATTACCCCTAAGCAATATTTTTTATATAGCATTTGAGTAAGGATGTCGTCATGAGAAGTGTAATCACTTTTATTGGTAAATTGATAAGATTGTAAAGCGTGGACGGGGCACAACTACAGTTCATTGTAATAATGGAGTCGAAATGATGGATTTGGGGGGAAACTTGTAGAGGATGGATGCATTAGGTTGTGTAGATAAACATTATGCAAATATTAAATCGAATTTTTAATATCAATGCAAAAAGTTATATATCAAATGGCATGAGAATGATACACAGACTGGTCCAGACCATCAGCATCAAACTCCTTGGCTAATCTAAGAGCCCGAGAAGAAGAAATATCCATCACTTGCGCAGCTGGCACTATAACCAACAATATAGCATCATTGCGTGCAGCATAATCACTGACCTGTAATATCAAGAAACAAGTTGTCATGGTATATACATTCAAATAAACCAAAAGAAGGGGCATTTGCGTAGCAACGTAAGTATTGAAACTTGAAGGCTACAGTGATCGTAGAATGAAATGCAAGAGCTTGGGAATGCAAAACAAAGATAGCAGTGGAAATATGAAAAAAGAACTGACCACTGATTCATCAATAGCCCTCTGGTCTAATCCAGGAAGATCAATCAATTTCAATGGAGGGGCTGTGTAAGCAAAATACAAAGCAAATTAAGGTCCAATATGCAGTACCATAGGCAATATTCAGTATTCAAAGAAATTGTACAAGAAACATTATTTAAATTGATTTCAAATGCAGAAAATTTGTACGTTCTTGCACCATAAACATTCCTTTTAAGTGTTTCAAAGTGTATTGTTTAGAAACCCAACCCAGACCAGCAGTTAAACCAGCATCTAGTTAACCAAGCCAGCTGGGTGATAGTCGGAATCAGTAGACCAGGTGGTAAAACTGGGCCAACCACCAATTTCTCGGTGGATTGGCAGTTCAACATCATAAACAAGATCCCATAATGATTCAAGCAGAAAAAATGAAGAGGAAACCTGAACCCTAAACTATACCAGAGAAGACATCCCTCTCCAACCATTCAACCTCTCTGTCACATCTATCATCACTGCCTTCACTCTCTGAGTTCTCAGTGAATCTTTGATTGATATCATTTCATGTTCATATTTGCATCTTATATCTATTATCTTTCACCTAAACAATGCTATGTTACGAGTTTTATGTTTGAATTTCAGAATAAATAGGTTTGAAGACATTAAGGATAAAAGGACCCAAAAGCTGGGAAAAGGGACTGAATTGTGAGATCTGGAGACTAAGACGCAAGGGAGAAGGACCAGAACGTAAGACCAAAGGACCAAAGAGCAAAACAAAATATTCCACACCATAATGGGGAGTATTTTAGCAATTCGATTCAGGTCGGAGCTTCAACAAACCAAGTAAATGCATCCAAGACCAGCAAATATACCAAGAAAAACCCACAACAAATTACAACTCGATCCAAATTTTATGGACCGCCAACTGGCGGTCCA
The DNA here is from genome assembly GCA_963682175.1 of Triglochin maritima. NCBI lineage: Eukaryota > Viridiplantae > Streptophyta > Magnoliopsida > Alismatales > Juncaginaceae > Triglochin > Triglochin maritima. The sequence goes on from OY821785.1 coordinate 19,298,624, forward strand.
GATCACTCTGGATCAGCTCAGATTTCTCCAACACATGTATTAGAGGATGTTTAGGCTATTTTTGGTATCTGTTTAGTCCCACATAGGGGGATTGTCCCCGAGTGACTTTTTCTATGGCTATAAATAGAACTCTTCACCTTCTAATGTAATCACTCCATATTTTGGGTGGTTATTCTTCCTACTAGAAGTGAGGCCTTGAAGCACACACTAAAGTAGGAGGATGCTACTTGAAATGTGAGTCATTTGTTAATAAAAGTTTCTTTGTTATGTTATTAGTTTCATTTTGCTTGTTTTACTTTGTTTCATACTTCTTGCTTTACTTTGTTTAATTTCTTTTCGTTAGTTTTAGAAGCTTAGTTAATATGTTTTCCTTACTTAGTTTAATAATTAGTGTAATGTGTAGTGAGTAGTTTCATCCCATTTGGGGGTGGAGTAGATGTTCATACGTGCATTAGAGAATGGAATCAATGTCTTATTTCCAATGTGTTGATAAAACATGAATGTATGCTTGCTTGTTTAGGATATAATTTATAACTTGATGAGTTTTGCCAAAATGATTATACATCTCTCATGCTTGTTTAGGTTCTGAAATAAACAACTTGTATGTAAATGTTAATCAACTAGGTTGGTGAATAGATTGATAACATCATCTTTATTTGTGCTTAAAGAATGTGTTCAACACCCACCTCTTTGCATGTGTGCACTCACTCCACCCCTTAGGGGTTTTCCATTTCTGAATTTCAGCACTCTTCTTTCGTTCTTAGTTTAGTTCTAGTTAATCGTTTGTTGCTATCTTTCGCATTTCGTATTTCGTAGTGTAGTGTAGCGTAGTATAAACAACTCTCTTCTCCATATTTTTGTCATTTGATTTCGTGCAAACGAGATGCTGCTCACCTCCCTGAGGACGACCCGTATTTGTCACCGCTTCAACGCGGCCGTGCACTTGCGGTTTAATATAAAACGTTCATCAATCTTAACTAAAAATCTTATTTTATGGCAAATTTGATGCTCATTTTTTTATTGTTCGAAACTTGAGGTTTTAGAAATAAATTGGGGGGTTTTCTTGTTAATTGGCTAACTCTTTTCTACACAGAAAGTATGTAAACACACATTTATAAACTATGTTTATATATGATGTGATGATGACATCAAGGGACAACGATCGAAAAAAGATGACATCAAGGGTCAACTGATTTTCCAACCAGTTGAACCAATTAATTCAACGATCCGGTTTTTTGACTGGATCAATGATCATTTTGCATCTGTATCAGTGCATCCTTGAGAAGAAAATGTTCATACCAAGATCTCTTTTAGTTTTAGTCTAAAGAGTTTTTTAAGCAAAGCAACAAGTCGATAATAAATTTACATTGCCTTTGAAAAATAAATAAATAAATAGCTTCTTCCAACACAATTTAAGCAAATTGGTATCCCCTGTTTGTAAGCAGGACAAGACGAATCCTAAAAGTAACAGAAGTATTTATGACTTATATATCAAACAAGGCATGGTTTTCGATCTTTTCATGTGATGCACAAGAAGAATTCTTGAATTTTGGATAAAACAAGTTTACAAGGATGAAGAAAGAAAAATTAAATGAAACCTGTGCCGGTCCTTAGCCTCAAGTATATTTCGTCTATGCAATTTTTGCTAGAACTATGACCTGCACTTTTGCTTAGCCTGTCCTGAAGAGAATGCCTGAGCGCACCTAAAGGCATACATAAGAAAATCTGAGGACTAAAAGATTACACAACAAAAATTGCCCAGTTATACTTACTTGAACATGATGATTGATCATGCATATTTGAAGCACATGCAAGCTCCAAAACCAAAAGAAAACAAAAACAAAAAAAAAACACATGCACATCTCACTTGCAGAAACCTGCTGAGACTTGCTGTCTATTTGCAAGATAATTGATCTGCTGTTCAAGGAACCATCTCTTAGCAAATCTATACTGATTGGTGCACGAGTGGCACCATTCTCCCCAGTGGGCTGCAGAAAGAATGCCGTTCATATTCTATAAGCAGAACGGTGCAACCAATCAAAAATTACATGAGCAATTTGACGTACCAAGACCGGATGCCCAATCAGACTGTTGAGCACAGCAGACTTCCCAGCACCCTACAAAGCAAAGAACAAATGTGACGAACACAAATATTTCGCACTAAACCACCACATAGTTTTCATGGATTAGACACTCCAACAATGTAGGACCAAACACAATCAAACTCCCGATCGCACTTAAGCTGGTTCCATCTCAAAACATTACGAATCTGATGAGTCAACGTGATCAAGACATCCAAAATCACGCGGCAATTTGACCAAACTCCCTGAACAACAGAAGGTCGATAATCCAAGACATTCAAGATCACACCAATCAGAGCTTCAAAGCGGGAGGATTTCAAAACCGATCAAGAATCTCAGACAAAACCCAAGACGTCCAAATCACATCCGCTAACGAATCGAAAGGAAATGGTAAGCACGGGAAACATACGACATTGCCGAGCGCAACGACGTTGAGGAAAGTGGAGGTCCTCCGGGACGGCGACTGCTCGGTGACGTCTTCGTCGGCGAGCAAATACTGAGCCTGGAGCATGGAGTCGGAGAGCTGGAGCAGCTCCTCGATGGTGTCCATGTCTGATCACTCCAACGAGATCCGCCGCCTCGGATAGGCAGGGATCTGGATTGGATCGAGGAGGAGGGGTAGATCTGAAATGGGGTGAGGTTGTTGGGTGGTTCGTGCGGAGCAGATTTGGGGGTGGGAGGGAAAGGGGACGAGGGAGGGTTATTAACGGGAGGATGGGATCGTGGACAAATAATAATTCTATATCAATTATAATAGTTTTCGAGGTGTGAGATGGAATACAATGTTTTGGTTTCAAACTTTCGAAGTTGAAAGCCAACGAGGTACGTGAGGATGACAAGCAGGGCACCATGTCCAATCGAGACCGTGGGTTTAGTTTAGTGTAGCGGGAATTATGTAGATTACACTTCTTAATTATGTGTCTGTGTTATTTCAAACTTCTTTTAGATCTTATTTCTTGTGTTGAAATAAAATTTGCGTTATTCACATATGTTTCTTGGAATTTTTTATTTTTGCCTTGGTGTAAAAATGTATTTGACGAGTGCCATTTCAGAATTTTTGTTAGATGCCAAAACCTAGGGCGTATTTTGCCTCCTAAACTATAAGAGTTTCTAATTGTGTGTCACTTGAAAACAATTATGTCATACTATTTTTGGTGTACGAAGTGCTTCGTTGTAACATATTTGTCATACTACATGAGCAAAGCTTCGATGAAAGTAGAAAGATAGATCTTTGCTTTTTCACCGTGTGAGTCCAAGCATATTTAATTGTAATCAGTTGTACTTGTGTAACATTCGACGACACCATAGAGGTAAAGGTATATGTAACTACTTTGGGATATTGCGTATGACCATGATTGAGTATAATGATGATCTAGGCGAAAAGAAAGGTTTGATGATTATACAGAAAGTGTTTGCTAGGCACAGTTGTATTGGATACAGTAGCAAGTGCTTTGAGAACAATAAAGTAATCTCTTTGAGAGATCGAGATACTGTTCATGTCAAGCGAATTTTGAGTAAACCTGAGGAACCAAGATCTACACTTATATTGATGTTTCTAAGGGGATGATATCATTCAGGCCTTCTAGTAAGGTTTCTAGTTTGAGGTTCCTGAGTGCAGGTATATCACTTATTGCATGATCCCTTTGTTTGGATGATCGATAGGTGCGAGTGTTTGAGACACTAACACTTATGTGTTAAGAATACATGTTTGGAGACCCACATATCAAGATACATTGTTGGAGAAAGAAATCTTGAGGTATTACAAAATGTATTACAGGTAACATTTGAGGCATAGGACTACTAACTTCTTCTACTTCATCATCAGAACTAGAAGAGGAACTAGTTGAACTAACATAAGAGTAGATGTGAATTGAAGCCATTGGTTGAGTGAATGTAATGGCTAAGTTGGAGTTTATATAGATGACAAAGGTTAACAAGATGAGCAACACAAAAGTTGCTTTCAACACAAATTGTTCATTTAACTTGAAATTGACAACACAGAAGCGAATCTTTAACTTTCTGAAAAGCAGATCAAGATTTTGAAAACACAAAACTTGCTTCCAACAGAAACCATCCATACAAAGTTGATAATGACCACAAAGAAGTGCATCGTTGACTTTTGGAAATATGATCACGATTTCAACAAACACAACTTGCTTTTAACACAACCCATCAATACAAAATTGACAATAACCACAAAAAGTGCACCATAAAAGAAGAACATCTGAATTAAAATTACTTAAAAAATTACAACAACTTACTAAAACAACTACAACTTACCGAAACCAGTAGACCACAACTACAACTTATTAAGCCAACTACAACAATTTACTAACACTAGAAATCAACTCCAACAACTTACTTAGACTAGAAACCACAGAAGCCCCATTTTTTTACTGAATGCTTCCTATATCTTCTTTTCAACTTTTGAAAGATTTGCTTCTCCCATACGATGAAAGCGTTAAGCACTTCGAAACATTTTTTTCTTTTTTTAAATTCCAAAATAAACCTCTTTGGAAAGTATTTTCCACACTAGACCCGTTGCCACCACGTGGTGACACGTGGCAGCGGTGAGTCTTATTTTTTAGTGTCTACAAAACTTGGCATCTCAGACGTCGAGTTCTGTATAGGGAAAATCGGTCCCAAAAATGTCGAGTCCAAACACAATGAATTTGTACCAAACTGAACTTGGCAACACCAGTGCCGAGTTATCTTTGAGGGACTCGGCAACGCTAGTGTCGAGTTCTCTCAAAGAGAATTCAACACTAGTGTTGCCGAGTTCCATTTAATGGAACTCGTAATCGAAACTTTATCGCTGAGTTCGGTTTAATAGAACTCGACCTCTCCATTTAATTTAATAGAACTTGGAAATTTCATCTCCCGTTTGAAAATATTTCAACAACAATTCCAACTACAAACATTTGAACAACAAACACAATCATTCCAACTACAAACATTTCAACAACAAACACAATCATTTCCAACTACAAAAATTCCAACAAACACAACCATTTCGACCACAAAACACAAACAACTACAATAAAATCAAAATAACATCCAAAAGAACAAGTTTATCATTTTGACATAAATCAAACTAACACTAATGTAATAACAACCAAATAAGTTTAATAAAACAAATTATCTATCCTAAGTAACCCCTTAATCTCTTCTTCTTTTTAAGACGAGCCTGAGCAAGTCCTCTCCCCTGACCGTGTCCCCCTCCTCGTGCTGTATTTTCTATATGTTCTGTATCCTGAGTCAGACCGCCACCATCGTCTTGTGTGTGTGGAATAGTAGTATAATCTTCTTCAACGACGCGATCCCGACTCAACCGTAGTGTGGGTTCTTCAGCACCAAAACACTTGAGACAAACCTTCATTTTTTTCCTTCAACTTTGCAGTCATTGAAGAGTCTGTCTTATGATCTCTAATCGCCTCATGGATTTTATGGAGTTTTTCGTGGAACTCATAAACTCTGTGCACCTACAGACAATTTAGTCGTTAAACAAACACTAAACACAATTTAAAAACATTGTAAGTGACTAATTGCAAGTCTAGATTTTTCCATCTCTTGCTCTTTACCCACTCGGGGTTTGTACAAGTTCTACTTCGGAACCAAAGTGTGGTAAACAATCCAACATACACCGTGATGTTCCAGTACCAATCCATATACAACTTTGTGCTCTCTTCAAGAGTGGCACCTAGGAGTGGTCGCTCAAACTGCAGATGATCTCTTCTATGAGACCAATGTTGGATGAATCAGTGATTTTCCACCAACCAATGAACGTCTGCTCTAGAATGTGTTGTTGTAGACGGAATTGTCTCATGACTCAGTATGGACAATGCATAACCACCTCGCCAAAATTTATAAGCCATGTACGACTCGTCCAGATCTCAGAACCTTCTGTACATAGTGGTGGTAACTAACTAAGATCAAAATGTGCATAAGGATCCCAAGTCACCTGATCGACTTCCTGCACGTCGAGCTCTTTCCGATAAAAATCAAGTGTCGTTGTCTTGGCACTACCCTTGAATGATCTTGGTCGTCTCCAATGGGCACCTAATGGTGCCCTCTCATCCTCCAGGTACAGTACCAGTCTGCTCTTCAAAGGTCTCCCAATGTGGAAATGATTCCAGCACCACAACTACAAAAATGTCAGAAAACCGCACAGATGTTTGGTCAGGATCAATGGAGCTTCGTCTAAACTGTGATATAGGTGGACCAGAGTTGCACTACCCCAACAATACTCCGATGCGACAACCAAATCTCTGAGCAAAGGCAAGTACTTCAAGTAAATCATTGTGTCACTCTTATCAGCCAAAATATTGCATCCCGGCTGGAACAGAATAAACGTTTTAGTGTGTCGTGTAACCATCACCTCATCAGCATGGAAAGGTAACTCTTGAAACTGAGCTTGCGATAAACCCATAGTTACCGAACCCTTACCACCTAAGTCATCGGGGACCTGACCCAATAAATCCATGCAGATATCTGACCAAATGTACTCCTGGGACTCACATACCGACAAACCATATATGTGCAAGCCCATAAGCAAAGAGATGTCACACAAGCTGCAAGTGATCTCACCAAGTCGCAGGTGAAAGGAATGAGTCTCTGGTATCCAACGCTCCACTATCGCCCCTAACAAGGTATGGGTCCAACTGGACTCAGCCTAACCGAGTGACTGTGTTAAACCCTGCCAGATCTAGCAGAAATGACATCCACTCATCAGTGATTTGTCAAGCGTTGAGCTTTGATCCATGTTCAACGCATTTTACACCCTCAACCTCCTTCAACATAAATTAAGATAAATGTCAGAATATATTAAGACGTACGTGCAAATATTTAATTTGAAAGTAGTAAAATGCTTACAAAATCCTTGAACAAGTCAGACTTGTGGTTGGCATGAAGAACCAACATTGATATGTCTACCGGACCCTGTGAAGTGTGGTTGCCTCTAACTGAACCGGTACTAGAACCACCAAACTCTATCTGTACATAACACGTTAAATATTAGAAAACATTCAAGTGTTGCAAAACATTGGAGTCATAAAAAATTACAATCATAAAATATTACAGTCATAAAAAATACGAGTCATGACAAAATACTTTACATTAATTCAAGTCTTACACCAAAATCAAATCTTAAAAGACATTCAAATCTTACATTTAATCAAATCTTAAAAAGTATTCAAGCTTTACATTTATCCAAAGTCTTACATAGTAACATACAAATTATTCAAACGATTTCGCTATATAGGTTCCTTGCATCGCTTTCTGTAAGGCCCTATACCACTGCATCTCCCACATCTTACCCTTCTTCTAGAGTGTTCATCCATCTCGTTTCAGATTCGTGTTGATTTTTGCCGACTGAAAGGTCTTTTGGTTTTGGGAGGCTTCATTGTGATGTTACCACAATCTGGCCAATATCTTACATCAGGAATTGGGATAAATATAGGTCTGTACGTATGTCTGTATATTTGAACCTAATAATACTGGGAGACCAAATGTGAAATGATGACATTTGCATATATGTCGCTATAAACTGCTAGAACATGGGAACATGGGACATGCATTGCAATTATGTATCCACAAGTGCAACTAATAACTCCTTCAAATTTGACAATGTATTTTTTTTGGTCATTAGCTTCAACATGGTACATCAACTGGTGGTATCGAGTTACCATATGAGATATGTCCAGATTATTGTTTGCCATCAACACTCACTATTGTCCCTTCTTTTGACAAAGAATTTGTTCAAACGGAGAAACATCATCAAAATCATGGTTGTAATTGGCATACCACGTGCCCCTAGTAAGTCATTGTTGAAGCTTTCCGACATGTTTGTTGTCATGCATCCGAAACATCGACCCCCATCCTGACAAGAAGAGCCCGAATCCGCTTCCGAAGACGTTCCTGGCCAGGGATGAGTCGTAGTGTCCATCTTTCCCAAGGATCGTGATGTTGAATCCACTCGTATACTGGTTTTTGTTCCTCTATAATAGTCTTCATTAACTCTTCAAATTTCATAAACGAATGAGTTTTACCTACTTCATAAAACTTAATTTGTCCCAATCTTTCCTGCGTTACTCTATTTTTTCCAGAGCTTTCGTACAACAACCTTGGAAAAGAGAGACAATCCCCGATTTTTTTGACCGGTTGTTCATATGTCGGAGACGGAATCGATGTACATGTCCCTCTAAAGGCGGAAATGCAGCTCTTATACAAGCGTTAATTCCCGGAAATCTGTCGGTGATAATACACAAATCGGGTCACTTAATTACTCTACTAGACCACAATTGGAGGAACCAGGTCCACGACTCTGTCTTCTCGTTCTCTACGATAGCAAATGCTAAAGGACAATTTTTGTTGCTTGCACAACAATCAACAATAATCCTCTATATTTGATATAGAGATGCGTTCCATCCACACTGACAACGAGTCTGCAAAATTCAAATCCACTAATTGAAGGCCCGAACACCCAAAACACCTGTTGAAACATTCATCTGGATTTACCCGTATCGCCTCTATTTTGACAACAGTTCTTGGATTGTTCTGATGCATAATGGTGTGGAACCGTTGCAAATCCATAAAATTGTCATCTTCGGCACCATAAATTCGGTTCAATGTTTTTTGCCTGATATTCCATGTTTTAGCGTAATCGATTCCAAGTGAGTATTTGGTTTTCATCCTTTCCATTATTTTAGTAGGACTGATTGTGAATTTGGTTCTAACAGAAGACATTATCAAGTCGCAAATAAAATTAGCACTACATTATTTATTCTCGCTCAACAACATCGGATTGGAACAAGTGTGCTCGGCGTCGTACATTTTCACTTTATAATATCTGCAACCTTTTGGGACAAACGCTTGTAGACGTCATTTGTAGTTATCCTCGTCACGTTGAAGACAACGAATAGTGTAACATTTCGTTGAAGAAACGACAACTTAATACTGAACATATTTTTTAATATGCCACGACTGCAGATCATGAACCAAATCATCTTTGGATGGAAAAATTCGTTTATCTTAAAAAGAACAACCATCTTCTTGTAGGATTTCGTGCCCCTATGTATATATTTTTTAAATTATACATGCATACAAGATCGATTTCCATGTTTTCGATGATTTCATGTACATTATTTTATATTTATTGTAATATCATGTAATCTATCTATATATATATATATTAAAGTCAATAGAAGAGAATCATACCCAAATGCTCTCTAAAACCTTTATAAAGATCCGGAGTTGCGTTGCCCATTGAATCGTCTGTCGATTCGCCTCCAAGTGTTCACCACACTCTAGACAAGAATAAAGAGAAAGGAGCTAGCCAATCAATCTCTAAATCAATGTTAGAATCTAGCTAATAACCCCTCTAAAACTCCTGAGAATTTAATCTCGAAAAACATGAATAATTAAGAGAATTTTCGGATGGATTAATGTGGTGGTTAGGGAGAGAGAATTTTTTCATTAATATTAACAAGGAAGAGAGGATGGACCTATTTATAGGATATCCTCTAACCCACATCATGTGCAAACCACTTACGCATGATCCCTTATTAATCTCTCCACTAAACCACATCATGTGCAAACCACTTACACATGATCTCTTGTTTACATCTCCAATAAACCACATCATGTGCAAACAACTTTGCACATAATCTCTTGTTTATTTTGCAACATAATCATCCCATAACTACATATGACCAAGGTGAATTAAATCCAGTCATTAATCAATAAAAATTCTCTTATTAATATATGCAAAAACGTGATCAAATGGTTAAACCATTTTTCATTGTTTTTGACTCTACCAAATTTTGGATTAATATCCAACAAAATTTTGACTTTGGGGTTTTAGCAAATTCATATGTTATAATGTTGTAGATCACATTATATCATGTAATATATTATCATATATAATGTCAAAACATTATACCCCATAATATATATACATCTCATACGAATTTCTTTATTATTCTAACCATGTCGTTTTTACGACATATTGATTTTATTATTTACCACATATATATTATTTCATAACACATGAAACTTAATACATCATATAAAATATAAAATCATATTTCTTGTTTCCCAATTTTGTTGTGTGACCTATATGAGGATTTAAGTTATGTTGGCAATGATATAAAATATTTTATATCATAAACTATAAGCGGTATCTAGCTACACATTATAATTACCCAAATAACAAAGATAATTTGCTCACTCGAACTAAACACAATCCACTTAGTGATATGTAAAATATCACTTGTGTCTATCCCTTGCCTTATGACATTAAGAATATTATACAAAGTAGAAATGTGTCACATTTGTATTATATATTCATTTCTTTATCTCTTAAGCTAATTATAAATATGTAACTTAACACAAATCACATTGTGCACATTATAATTTCACTTTATCAAGGGGTCGACTAATATCATTACTCAAGTAAAGAGGGACAATGATAATCTTTTGACAAACTATCATTCCCAACATAAGTCGTGTTCAACCAACTATTGTCTTTATCACTATGCTCATTGATAGCTTTTGATGATTATCAAATTAAGCACTTTCTATGTGAAAAGACATAAGTCTCATATCTTAGGATTCAAGACACAGCGAAAACATTGATGACACATAACACAATTCCATAATTTGTTACTTGCTAGTTCTATTCAATATATAAAAGTAACCATTTTCTTCTTTTATATACTTGTGTCGTTAAATATTCGTAGAGCTACAATACTCTTTAACCAACACGACAATGTTATCTCGGAAATTAATGTTCCATGTCAATTACAATTATTGTGAATAACTTTTGATTTATGTAAACCATTTTTTTAGAACTCTACGGTTAAGGACAAAAAATCTCTTCCTTAACACTTCCAAAAGACAAATACATTAATCAAGGAAAAAATAACTGATTTTGTACATTCAACTTATAATAACTGACATATAAAAGTAAAACTTTTGGAACACATTTCCTTCACTTCTGTCTGCCAATCACTTCGTGACAAATTGTTCGCAGCATCGAAGAATGAGTGTTCAATGATAGAGTTCTCTATCCAAATGTCATCATCGAAGATATCAAGAAGTTCATTAAGAGTTTTAACCATGTCGTTGTTAGCAACTACATCATCAACAATGATGTGTTCATTTTAATTACCGCAAGTACACAACGTACGGGTCGTGTCCACGAGGAGGTGTGTCAACTCTGGTTTGTTCAAAGGCAAGTGGGAAAAGAGGGGAGAAAAAATTGATCACACTAAACTAGACTAAACTATGCGACGCTACACTAGTACGAAACAACAAAGAAAATGAAAGCACGAGACTAAGTAAAACTAAACTAAGTGACTAATATAAGCAAGCTGGAAATCAAGAATGGAAAACCCTGAAGAGGTGAAGTGTGTGTACACATGAAATAAGTGGTGTTGAATGCATTCAATAAAGCACAAGTGTAGGTAGTGTTGCTATGCATAAGAAGTACCTCATGACAAGACCTATCATCCAAATAACTAACCTAAGTGATTAATATGAGCATGAACAACTTTGATATTAAGAACCTAAACAAGCATGGAATGTACCTAAAGATTATGACAGAAATTATCAAGTTAAGTATTCTCTTGAATTCAAACAAGCATACTAACATTTCTCACAAACAACAACATTAGCATTCATTCCATTCTACATGACACGTATAAACATCAACTCCACCCCCAAAGGGGGATGGAACTACTCACACATTATTAATCTAACATTCATATTAAAGAAAGAAACATGCTAATTAATTCTACGAAGATTAAAACAAACAAGATTAACTAAGTAAGCAAAGAACTAAAAGAAACAACAATTAAGTAACAAAACATTTTTTATTGCTCTCTCACATTACAAGTAGTCTCTCTCCACCAGAGTTTTGCTCCAAGGCTTTACTCCCAGTAGAAAGGATGTCCACCAAGAGAGGAGATGTATTACAAAGGAGGGTGAAGAATTCTATTTATGGTCATAAAAAAAGGTAGCCTAGGACAATCCCCCGGTATGGGACTAAACGCATACTATAAATGAACATAAAACAACATAATCCACAACCCGACTAAACCATGAATCATTTGGACCAATTTGGACCGCCAATTGGTGGTCTGAAATGGTTGGATCGAGTCTGGATTTCGGTGGCTCGTTTCCAGCTTGATTTCGTGATGTTTGATGAACCTGATTTGGTTGTTGATGTTTGGGTCCGAATCTAATTGCCAAAATACTACTTATGATGGTGTGGAGCTCTTGATTTACTTATTGATCCGTTTGGTTTACATCCGGGTCATTCTCTCTTACATCTCAGTCCTTAAGTCCTGCAATTCAATCTATTTCCTTTCTTTTAAGTCCTTTTTGAGTCTCTTCTTCCCAAACTCGTTTATTACTGAAACTAAACATAAAACTCATTACGTAGCATTTCTTAGGCTAGAAATAAAGGATAAAAGACACAAATATATGCATGATATGATGTTAGTCAAATACCCCCACACCTAACATGTGCTAGTCCCGAGCAAAAGAAAGAAAGAGAAAAATGAAAGAAAGGAAAAATCATTCGTAAAACAGGGAAATCCTAACTCACTTTCGTAGGAATCACGGTTGCACTTAGCACGTGCAACAAGCCGTTAAACCTCCTTGTCGCAAAGGAGGAGAGGTGTTGTCTCCTGAGGGTTTTTGGCGGATATACCCACAAAATCCGAACATTGATGCATTATTCAATCTAGCAACACGACTCGTTGGACTCATTTTTGTCGATATTTGGACACGGTAATACTACGGGCCGACTCTATATATGTATCTAGTCCACACACCTAGTCTAATGAATCATTTGTGCAAGTTAATTAAGGACTTAAGTGAGAGACATGGACAACTTTATCATCCTTAAGTGATACTAAGTGTAAAGTTCATTAAGGTTCTTATTTGTATTACCATTTTTTTCTTTTTGTTCTTCTCTTCTTCTTTTTTCTTCTAGTCGGTGTGTAATTCTCCCAGGGTCAGGTTTCGTGCATTATTGCCTATGAGGACTTACATTATCACGTACACCTTTCCCCACATCCCCACATAGGGTGATCTCTGTTGGCTTTTTGGCCTTAATCTATATTAATTTTGATGATTAATTAAACTAATCTTAATCAATCAACCAAATCAATCAAAGTGAGCAAACACGATTACATGCATTGCATATATGTTTGTATACTTGCAATTATCTTAATAGGTTGATCAAGACAATCAAAGAAATGAGCATTGGGACAAAGACATCAAGACTCAAGACTTGTAATCAAAGCTTTGGACCAAGACATGTAACTTTATATTTATTGAGTCCATAGGAATTTATGTAAACTTGAGCACTAGGATTTTGTCCCGTCATTTCTCGGTAAATCGAACTTATTTCGGTCCACCGAACTCTACCTAGTTCGGTCCACCGAACACCTGTCGGATAGCCGAATACTTCCCAACAGTGAAACTTAGGTGTTCTCTGGAATTGCCCCTACGGAAGACCAAAACACCTTCGGTCGACCGAATTAGCTTGGACCGGTTTTGGACTTTGCTCCAACGGTCGTATTTAAATCTTGACCTAAAGCACAATTGACTTATCCATATTCGGTACACTGCACTTCATTCGGTCAACCGAATCATATTGCTTTAGGAGGCCAACGACTATTTAACTTGACCATTATTGGTAAAACAATTTCCCACGCATTGTCAGCGCAAAACCTGCGCTAACTTCGATCTACCGAAGTATAGACGGTCAACTAAACTAGACATGAACAGAGCCCAATCAATTCTACTGTCCACCTTGGAACGGTGAACCGAATGGACTTTGGTGAACCGAACTTAATTAGGGCTAAATAGAAAAAAGCTACTGGAGGTTGGTGAACGGTGATCCGATACTTAATCGGTGAACCGAGTTCATAGTTCAGACCAATGTTTCGGACTACCGTGTGGATAACGGTCGACCGAATATGTCTCGATTTCTGGACGAACTTAAGTCACATCTTGCTTTCTCATTGGTCCATTCACCACGAACTCCCAAACGGCTATATGAGTTTGAAGACTTATAAATAGGACCTCATTTGGTTGCTTTGCACTTCTTGAACACTTCCTATCTATCCAATACTCAAAGCCAAATCCTCTCCATCTTCAAGCTCTCAATCCACAACACTCAAACCTAAACTTCACTACTTGCATATCCAATCCAATATCATATCCAAGTGTGCTCAAGTATAGAGTGTTAGTTAGAGTGTGATTCAACTTCCATATCAAAGAATCAAAGAGTTGTAAAAGCTTCGAGGAAGCTCCCTCTCGGGTTGTGAGAGGAGACACGAGCCAGGCGAGGTTGTTCGCGAGGCTCGGTGTTGTAAACGACGTTGGTCTCGGCCCGGAACGGAGATCGGTTAGTGGAACCGTAAGCGAGGCTCGGGGGATCGAGCGAGGCTTGCGAGGAGGACTAGGACCCGGGTGTGGGTGCCGAACCTCTCTAAACTCCGTTGTCGACGATTTGTGGTTTGCATTGTCTCTACTCCTTAATCCTTCGCTTAATATTTTTAATTCCGTATTTTTCTAAGCGATTAGAGGGCTATAGATCCTAACAATTGGTATCAGAGCATTAGGTTGCTAATTTCATTTACTTAATCGTAATTTAGCATGGCATCTACTTCTAATCATTGTGAAGGATTATCCACATCTAAGCCACCTTTGTTTAATGGGTTAAATTATGACTATTGGAAGAAAAGAATGAGAATATATTTGCAATCAAATGATTTGAAATATTGGACATTCATATTAAACTCATATACACCTCCTAATGATGATGAAATTGTATCCTTAACAAAACCCAAAATTAAGGAAGCGGATATGAATTCCCGCATTATGAATATCTTGTATTGTGGGTTAAATGAAGGGGAATACAATAGGGTAAGAGGTTGTGAAAGTGCTTATGATATTTGGCATACATTAGAAATGCATCATGAGGGTTCAAATAGATTGAAAGAAACTAGGATTAATTTACTCATGCATAACTATGAATTATTTCGTATGAAATCCGGTGAAAACATAAGTGAGATGCATACTCGCTTCACCGAGATAATTAACTCTCTTAAAGCACTTGGCAAGGATTTTAGCAAGGGAGAGATTACTCGAAAAATTCTCCGATCACTCACCGACGATTGGGAGGAGAAGACGACCGCCATCGAAGAAGCACAAGATCTCACAAAATTATCGGTCGAGGAGCTAATGGGTAGTCTCATGACATATGAGATACAAATGAAAGACCGCATTGAGAAGAGAGTCAAGAAATCCTTAGGGCTACACGCCGTCGCCAATTCGATAAAAGGAGATAGTGATATCGAGGAACAATTGGCGACACAACAATTTAAGGAATTTCTCAAAGAAGAGAAAGAAAGAAGAAAAGAGAAGAAGAAGAGCAAGAGAAAAGAGAAGAAGAAGAAGAAAGCTCTCAAAGCTACTTGGGACACTTCATCATCTTCATCAATTGAAGGCGAATTCGCCTCAATGTGCTTCATGGCAATAAAAGACGATGATAGTGAGGTATCTTCTTGCTCTAGTCGCGATTCAATTAATTCAAATGATTCAAATGCATATAATGAACTTCAATGTGAATTCAATGAATTGCTTGAAAAGTTTGAGAAAATTTGTCCAAAGAATAAACTAGCAAGAAAGAAAATTAATGAGCTACAATCTCAAATTGAATCTATCATGAATGAGAAGAATGAATTGCTTGCTAGTCATGATAAAATTGCATTAGAGAACACTAAATTGATTGATGAAATTACAACTCTAAATGCAAAATCTTCATGTAGTGACAATATTCAAGATCAAATTGCTAAAAATGTTCAATTACGAAAGGATCTTGAAAAATTCACAAGAGGAAAGAAAATGCTTGATATGCTTATTGGTAGTCAAAGACAATATTTAGATAAGCATGGTATAGGCTATTATGTTAACAACTACAAAAACCATGTAATTCACACTACTATGAATGGAAAGCATTTCTTTGTGAATAAAAGTTCCTCAAGTGTTTGGGAACCTAAGACCAAAATGGTTTGGGTACAAAAGATTAATGTCAAAGGACCCAAGGTTGTTTGGGTACCAAAATCTTCACTTGTAGGTACTTAGAAGGAAAGTCGATAGCGATCGGCTCAAGCTACAAAAGATCGATTCTAAGCTTCAAGGAAATCATTTGGATCAAATTCATAAAGCCGTCGTCGCTATCGAAAGGAGATTGGAACCAATACAAAATCAAGGATCAAAAGTTGGGTAATATTTTCAATCCTCTCAATTGTGACTATTTTAACATTTGGTTCTAAATCTAGGGATATTACATGCTTAATTGATATCATACATCATTGCTTTTAGGCCTTAGTGATAGGGTGAGCATATAATGTTATATCATATAATTAAGGGGGAGAATTATCTAATCCTATACCTTTACATCATATGCTTGTATTGTTTGCATTTGATGGATGTCAAAGGGGGAGAATGATAAGGATTGAGCTTCAATTTACTAATACTATGCACATTGTTAGGGGGAGCATCTTATACATGCATAGTTTACATATATGAAGGGGGAGCAATCATATAGAAAATGGGAGAACTTAAATTGAAACTCAAGCATTAAGAAATAGATTTGCCATCATCAAAAAGGGGGAGGTTGTTGGCTTTTTGGCCTTAATCTATATTAATTTTGATGATTAATTAAACTAATCTTAATCAATCAACCTAATCAATCAAAGTGAGCAAACACGATTACATGCATTGCATATATGTTTGTATACTTGCAATTATCTTAATAGGTTGATCAAGACAATCAAAGAAATGAGCATTGGGACAAAGACATCAAGACTCAAGACTTGTAATCAAAGCTTTGGACCAAGACATGTAACTTTATATTTATTGAGTCCATAGGAATTTATGTAAACTTGAGCACTAGGATTCTGTCCCGTCATTTCTCGGTAAATCGAACTTATTTCGGTCCACCGAACTCTACCTAGTTCGGTCCACCGAACACCTGTCGGATAGCCGAATACTTCCCAACAGTGAAACTTAGGTGTTCTCTGGAATTGCCCCTACGGAAGACCGAAACACCTTCGGTCGACAGAATTAGCTTGGACCGGTTTTGGACTTTGCTCCAACGGTCGTATTTAAATCTTGACCTAAAGCACAATTGACTTATCCATATTCGGTACACCGAACTTCATTCGGTCAACCGAATCATATTGCTTTAGGAGCCCAACGGCTATTTAACTTGACCGTTATTGGTAAAACAATTTCCCACGCATTGTCAGCGCAAAACCCGCGCTAACTTCGATCTACCGAAGTATAGACGGTCAACCAAACTAGACATGAACAGAGCCCAATCAATTCTACTGTCCACCTTGAAACGGTGAACCGAATGGACTTCGGTGAACCGAACTTAATTAGGGCTAAATAGATAAAAGCTACTGGAGGTTGGTGAACGGTGATCCGATACTTAATCGGTGAACCGAGTTCATAGTTCAGACCAATGTTTCGGACTACCGTGTGGATAACGGTCGACCGAATATGTCTCGATTTCTGGACGAACTTAAGTCACATCTTGCTTTCTCATTGGTCCATTCACCACCAACTCCCAAAGGCTATATGAGCTTGAAGGCTTATAAATAGGACCTCATTTGGTTGCTTTGCACTTCTTGAACACTTCCTATCTATCCAATACTCAAATCGAAATCCTCTTCATCTTCAAGCTCTCAATCCACCACACTCAAGCCTAAACTTCACCACTTGCATATCCAATCCAATATCATATCCAAGTGTGCTCAAGTATAGAGTGTTAGTTAGAGTGTGATTCAACTTCCATATCAAAGAATCAAAGAGTTGTAAAAGCTTCGAGGAAGCTCCCTCTCGGGTTGTGAGAGGAGACACGAGTCAGGCGAGGTTGTTCGCGAGGCTCGGTGTTGTAAACGGCGTTGGTCTCGGCCCGGAACGGAGATCGGTTAGTGGAACCGTAAGCGAGACTTCCGAGGAGGACTAGGACCCGGGTGTGGGTGTCGAACCTCTCTAAACTCCGGTGTCGACGATTTGTGGTTTGCATTGTCTCTACTCCTTAATCCTTAGCTTAATATTTTTAATTCCGCATTTTTCTAAGCGATTAGAGGGCTATAGATCCTAACAATCTCTACCACCCGTGTAACGGGAGTTCGGTCGGTGCATCCCAAGTCAGATGACTCGAAAGCATCAGACATAAAGTCCACTCGGACCTAATTTCCCGAGTGATAGGAGTCGTTCGAGAAAGAGAACACCTACTCACTTATTTCTTATCTACACATGAACTAAAACACCTACACTTAATGTCTTACAATAGGAGTTAAATGGTCATTGACTACAACAAACTTGCTTATATTAACAAACACGAATTATTAAACTCACTAGGTTCAGGGTGGACTTCTTTATTGGTTTGAGTATTGAAACCCTATGATTACTCTCCCACCCGAGGGAAAATCGGGGTGCATCCTTACAACTCGATAAAACCTAAAGCCATTACTAGATATCCTAATGCATCAAGCTCAAGTCAATTTTGGGAGCTTTCTTTTTACTTTGCCTCCCAACGGTTTTGCACACGCAAAACCCACAAAACATTTTCTTTCGCAAACATATGAAGATTTTGAAAGAAATTTGAAAATTTAAAGCACAAGGCAAGCAAAAGAAGACATGTTACCCAAGGATCATGGTAAGAAGATATATCTATGTTAAATGCAACACACTAACATGACCCTAACAATATAATCAAAAGAAAACAAAAGAAAGGGGAAAGACTCGACTATGTACACAGGTAAAACACCCCCCACACTTACTTCATGCATTGTCCTCAATGAATGTGAGCATAATACTATATGGATTTGCGCATGAAAGAAAAAAAAAGGATCTCACCAACGTGAAGCGCTAAGGGTAGTTCATGGTTATGTTGATGGACACAAACCCGAATTCTCGTCAAAACCTGTGAAATACAAAAGAAGGGATACAAATACGTGAAACAAATGGTGCCCAAATACACAATGGTTGGATCCCATAATAATCAATACTCACTCATGGAGTCTTCTCATTTTTTTTGTTTTTTTGTATGTACAAACATGAAATCTCAACCATTCATTCAGGAACATGAATGGTTGAGTGCGAGAGATGTTCATGAAGGAACATGACCTCCTCGACTTCAGCTGGTGCCCCCTCCAAGTAAGGTTTGAGGCGTTGTCCATAAACTCTGAACACGTCCCCATTCATTGGGTTCAAGATCTCAACCACACCATGAAGAAATACGGTTTGCACAATAAAAGGGTCAGACCAGCGACTGCAGAGCTTACACCCTAACAGATGAAGCCGGGAATTATAGAGTAACACCTTCTGTCCGGTCGTAAACACCTTTCGCAAAATCATGCGATCATGAAACATCTTGGCTTGGGACTTGTGAATTTTGGCATTTTCATATGCATCATTGCGTAGCTCTTCCAATTCCACAATGTTTAGTTTACGCTGCACCCCTGCTTGATCAAGATCCATATTCAGGTTCTTAATTACCCAGAAAGCACGATGCTCGAGCTTGACTAGTAGGTGGCAAACCTTGTCGTACACTACCTGATATGGAGACATACCCAAATTGGTCTTATTTGCGGTGCAGAAAGCCCATAATGCGTCATTCAACTTAGTCGACCAATCCTTCCTCGAGGAATTAACCGTCTTCTCAAGGATTTGCTTTAATTGACGGTTAGAGACTTCGACCTGCCCACTAGTTTGCGGATGATATGGGGTCACAAGTTTGTGGGTGATCAAATACTTCCTCATAAGCGCTTCAAAGGACTAATTATAGAAGTGGGTACCCCTATCGCTGATTATGGTATGAGGAGTACCAAATCGTGCAAAAATGACCTTTAAGAATTTGGTGGCCACCTTGTTGTCATTGGTCTTTGTGGGGATAGCCTCTACCCACTTAGACACATAGTCAACGGCCACCAGAATGTAAACAATCCCGAACGAATTCGGGAAAGCACCCATAAAGTTGATGCCCCACACATCGAAGATGTCGACGACAATGACATTTTTCAAAGGCATCATATCACGTCGACTAATCCTGCCAAGGCGCTGACACCTATCACATTGCTTACAAAATTCGTAAGCATCTTTTAAAAGAGAAGGCCCGAAAAATACAGATTGGAGCACCTTGGTGGCAGTTTTCTTTGCTCCAAAGTGTCCTCCACATGCCTCAGAGTGACAAAATTCGGACACACTTTGCAACTCGGTATTTGGGACGCACCACCTAAAATTTGGTCAGAACAATATTTGAATAGATAGGGGTCGTCCCGGTGAAAGAATCTGACATAGGATCCAAATTTGGTTTGGTCAGATTTTGACCAACTTACAGGAAGTTGATCGGTCACGAGGTAGTTCACGATGTCGGCAAACCAAGGGTTATGTTCGATCATGAACAATTGCTCGTTAGGAAATTTGTCATTAATAATTTGTTCATGCGGGTTGGACGTCTCAAGACGAGATAGGTGGTCCGCTACAACATTTTCACACCCTTTTTTGTCTCGAATCTCGAGATCAAATTCTTGTAACAACAAGATCCATCTCAAGAGTTGAGATTTGCATTTTTCTTCGCCATGAGGTGCTTGATGGTTGTGTGATCAAAATAGATAATCACGTAGGAGCCAATCAAGTACGACCAAAATTTCTCCAAAGCGAATATGATCTCTAAGAATTCTTTCTCGGTTACAGTGTAGTTCAATTGGGCATCATTGAGTGTTCTACTGGCATAGTCGATCACATGAGGCAATTTGTCTAATCGTTGCCCAAGCACTGCTCCCACAACGAAGTCAGATGCATCACACATTAACTCGAAGGGTTTAGTCCACACCTGTGCCTTAATTATGGGAGCTGAAGTCAACTCTTTCTTCAAGGTCAAAAAAGCATGGTGGCAGTCCTGTGTGAACTCAAAAATGGCATCGTTAGTCAACAAGGCAGTGAGAGGTCGAGCAATTTTGCTAAAATCCCAAATGAACCGCCGATAGAATCCTACATGCCCCAAAAAGGTGCGGATATCCTTCACATTACGTGGCAGTGAGAGATTAGAAATAAGACCCACTTTGGCGAGATCGACCTCAATTCCCCTACTTGAGACCACATGTCCAAGTACAATCCCTCGCTTCACCATGAAGTGACATTTCTCCCAAATGAGAGCGAGGTTCTTCTCACGGCATCGCTTGAGGACAAGGCTCAAGTGACAAAGGCAATCATCAAAGGAAGCGCCAAATATAGAAAAGTCGTCCATGAAAATCTCAAGGAAACACTCTACCATATCAGAGAAGATGCTGATCATACACCTTTGGAACGTTGCCGGTGCATTACATAACCCAAATGGCATGCGACGGTAGGCAAACGTGCCGAAGGAGCAAGTAAATGTGGTTTTCTCTTGATCCTCGGGGGCGATGAGAATTTGGTTGTAACCGGAGTATCCATCAATAAAACAATAATACTCATGTCCGGCCAACCTTTACAACATCTAATCAATGAATGACAATGGGAAATGATCTTTCCATGTTGTCGCATTGAGCTTGCGATAATAAGCGCAAACTCCCCAACAAGTTTGCAAGCGTGTTGGTATAAGCTCATAATGCTCATTCTCAACAACCGTCATGCCTGACTTCTTGGGAACCACATGGACAAGACTCACCCACAAACTATCAGAAATATGATTGATTATATCATGATCCAAGCACTTAAGAACCTCCTTTCAGACGACTTCTTTCCGTACAGGATTCAATCTTTGTTGTGGGTCCCGACGGGGCCTAGAATCCTCTTCCATGTGGATCCGATGTTGTACAATACCAGGGCTAATTCCCTTGATGTCCTTAAAGGACCACCCGATAGCCTCTTTGTTTTCAAAGAGCACTTTTGTTAGGGTAGCCTTTTGATCTTTTGTAAGATCAGAATGAGTGGTAATGTCTCATTATCCCCTAAAAAGATGTATTTAAGGTTATCGGAGAGCGGTTTATGCTCGACCGGAGGTGGGTCCTTGTTTGATTCAGAGTTAATTTCAAGTGGCTCAAGGACCACAGGGTAAGAGGAGAAAGAACCTAGATGTTCCTCCTCATCCAGAAGTTCACATGCAGATTCCTCAAAATCATCTTCACTCGCAACCTGATCATTAGACACCTCAATAATATGTTGATGTGAGTTGAACATGCCCAATGACTCGAGCTCATCCGTGTCCTTAATGAAATTGGCTCTAACAGCATCGTCGAAGAGCCAGGGTTGCTTACCAAGAGTAAAGATGTTGAAATCTGTTGTGAGGTTTCCAAAAGACAACATCATCAAGCCATTGCGAAAATTGATCAAAGCATTAGATGTTGCAAGAAATGGCCTCCCAAGGATCACTGGAATTTGTCCTTGTAGGTTGGACACAGGTTCGGTATCCAAGATTATGAAATCAAATGGGAATACGAACTCACCCAATTTAATAACGACATCCTCCACACTTCCTCGTGGAATCTTGACGAATCTGTCAGCCAACTGGAGGGTTGTCCTCGTTGGCTTAAGATCGCATATTCCAAGGTTGACATAGACAGAGTTAGGCAGGAGGTTCACAGATGCTCCCAAATCCAATAGAGCTTAAGGAATTGTCACGTTACCGATCATGCAAGAAACAGTTGGACAATCGGGGTCCTTGTATTTGACTTGCATGTGTTGTGTCAATATCGAGCTCACATTGGCGGCGATAAATGCCTTTTCGTAACATTTGTTCTCCTCTTAATGGTACAAAGGTCCTTAAGGAACTTGCCATTGGGGGCATTTGCTGAACAACGTCCAACAACGGAACGTTCACCTTTACTTGCCGAAGTACCTCAACGATTTTGTCCCAATGGTCATCATGTTTTTTAGTCAACCTATGTAGGAATGGTGCCTTGGGGACATAACTATTATGAGGAGGAGTCTCAGAACTGAGTTCCTTGATAGACTCACGACCCTCCTCAGAAGAGTCACCAACAGGGTTGGATTCAAGCATTTCCACATTGTTGTCAACAACCTTTCCCGATCTTAAGGTATGGACAATATTTGCATGTTGGGAATGGTCATTTTCAACACTGTGCACAATCTGCCTAGCCTGAGCAGGTTGACCCCTAGGATTTACCACAGGTTGACTCGGTAACTGAGCCTTCTCACGTTCGTGGAACTGATGAGCCAACTGACTAACTTGCATTTCCAAAGCTTTGACTGTACTTTGCATGCTCTGCATGAACGCTTGAAGGGTCGGATCACTTGAGGGGTCCTTTGGGTCAACCCGCTGGGGTAGTGGAGTTTGGTTAGAATAACCCGACGATGAGGCCTGAGGAGGTTGGTAATTATGGTGCTGAGACCTTTGATGTGGGGGTTGGTAGGTCGATGTTAGGCGTGGAAGGTGATAAAGTGGAGGTTGAGGTTGAGCGTGCGAGCTCTGACCATGACCCCCACTAGGCCCCCAAGAGAAGTTAGGGTGGTTACGCCATCCTAGGTTATAGGAGTGATTATACGGGTCGTTACGTGGCCTCTGTTGATACATCGCATTTGCATGCTCAGTATCCCTTGGAACGTAAGTACATTCCAAGTCATCATGTCCTCTAAGTCCACACCTACTACACGTGGGAGTAGCGACCTTAGCTACAGGAGCTCAGTCCAACTCTAAACTCTCAATCCTACGCATGAGAGCAGTCATTTTCACCTCAGATGCGATAGTTGACTCAACTTGATATGATCCAGCTCGACCAGAAGACCTGGAGGCTGGTGGCTCTCTCCTGGTGTCCTACTCGAAGGTACGTTCAACCATCAATTTTAAAGTGTCCCATGCCTCATCGATGGGTTTCATTTGGAAATCACCCTGACACATCAACTCCAACAATGTGCGGGTGTTGTAGTTGAGGCCCTCATAAACAGTCTAGCACAACTGCCATAACTCAAGTCCATGATGAGGGCACTGCTGGAGAAGGTCTTTGAACCTCTCAAAGAAGGCATGAAAAGATTTGGTCTCAGTCTGATATATTTGATGTATCTGTTGCCATATCTGTTGAATTTCCTTTGAGGGAAAAATGTCTTCAGAAAGACGATTACAAAGTCATCCCAAGACCGAATAGAGCTCGTCGGGAGGCTGTACATCTATTTTTTTCATGTTGTCCTTCAATGCAAAAGAAATCATCCTCAACCAGACTGAATCCTCGTCAAGTTGTTGAAGCTTGAACATGGAGCATACCTCCTCGAATTCATATATAAAGATATATGGATCCTCCTTATTGGTAGTGAAGGTAGGAAACATGCTCACATATTTAGGTTTCAGCTCATAGTTGTTCCCGCGAGCCGGCGGGAGAACTATGAAAGAAGGTTGCACGGCCCTTACAGGATGGGTCCGCTCCTACAAAGTCATTGGCCTATCCTATCGAGCTAAAGGTGGTGGTGCAGCCAGAGCTCGATCCTGACCGAGATCCTCTTCCTCTAGAGTCAGAGGAGGAGGAAGAGGTCTCGTGGTTGTGGGAGTGGACCGAGGTAATCCATGTATGGAATCCGGTCTCTCCCATCTCCGTGAGACGACTCAGCCTCATGCTCCAAAGGAGCACGAGGCGGAGATGGTCGATCACCTAGACCGTCCATCTCAGAAAAATGCACTCTCTAAAGTCTAGCACTCTCACCAGAACGAGTCCAACCTCGCATAAAACGCTCAACTCAAGTCTACAACAACACACAACAGAAAGTTTAATCAGACGAGGAGATTATAACGAAAAATATAGAGGAGGAGAAGACTCAGATGAGAAAGGAAGAATCTCTAGAGCTAGCGTGGGTAGTGAAAGGAATGTGTTCTAAAAAAATTACTTTTATATGTCAATTATTATGGATTGGATATGCAAACATCTAGTTCCTTGATTATGGTATTCGTCTTTTGGAAGTGTTAAGGAAGATGCGCTTGGTCCTTAACCGTAGACCTCTAAAAGGTAATGGTTTACATAAATCAAAAGTTATTCACAATCATGGTAATTAACATGGAACATTAATCACCGAGATAAGATTGTCGTGTTGGTCATCGATTGTTGTACCACTACAAATAATTGACGACACAAGTATATAAAAGAGGAAAAGATTACTTTTATTTATTGAATAGACCTACAAGTAAATATTATGGAATTGTGTTTCGTGTCATTAATGTTTTTACTGTGTCTTGGATCCTAAGTTACGAGACTTATATCTTTTCACTCAAGAAGTGCTTATTTGATTATTGTCAAAAGCTACCAATGAGTATAGTGATAAAGGCAATAATTGGTTGAACATGACTTGTGCTGGAAAGGATAGCTAGTCAAACTATTATCGTTGCCCCTCTTAATTGAGTGATGATATTAGTGGGCCCTTGATAAAGTAAAATTATAATGTGCACAATGTAACTTGAGTTAAGTTACGTAGTTATAATTAGCTTAAAAAGATCAAGAAATGAATATAATAGAAAGGTTACACATTTCTACTTTGTATATATTCTTAATATGATGAGGCAAGGGACGAACACAATTGGTACACTTACATCACTAAATGGATCGTGTTTTGGTTCAGGTGGAACAAAGACATCTATGCTAATTGGGTAACTATTATGTGTAGCTAGATACCGCTAATAGTTTTAGATATTAAGTGTTTAATATCGCTGCCAATTTAGCTTAGATCCTCCTATAGGTCACACAACAAAACTGGGAAACAAGAAGCTTGATTTTGAGTTCATATAATGTGTCAGGTTTTATGTGAAAAATGGACACATGTGGTGAACGAATAAAATCAATATGTCATGAGAATTCACATAATTAGAATCATAATAAATTCATATGAGGTGTGTATATTATGGGGTGTAATAATTTAATATTACATAAGATATGAATTTGCTAAAAACCCCAAAAGATCAAATTTTGTTGGAAATAAATCCAAAATTTGACAAAGGCAAAATTGGGGTCAAACACGGTGAACCGTTCAGGGTTCGGTCGACCGGAGAATCTTCGGGTCGGTTAACCGAATGGGGAACGGGTAAGCACAATTAGTTAACCGAAATTGTCTAGAGTGTCTGGACTATCGGGTTCGGTTCACCGAGTGTGAACGGTCAACCAAGAAAAAGTATTTTCGGTAGACCGAAGGTGACCAGTCATCCGATAACTATGCTTCTGGAGAAATTTTGGTGAGTCAACGGTAGACCAAAGAGAAGGCGTGGTTCGTCCAAATTTTTCCAGAGAATTTTTCTCATGCGGATTCGGTCGACCGTCTATCTCACGGTGCACCGAACATGTGTTATAACCGAATGGTTCGGTTAACCGAGAAAATTTCTCAGTCGACCGAACAGTGCGATTTGTGCCTTAATTATTAAGAGATTAATTAGATCATGGGTTGGATTAATTCCAGATTTAATAAAACATTTTTAGGGAGCTTATGTGGCAATAGAGATTAATTTTAGGAGAGAATAAGCAAGAGGTCATGACTAAAGAATAGTTCTTGATAAGGATGTTTTGGGAGCCTATAAAAGGACCGCTCCTCCTACTTGTTTATGTTAATGCAAAAAAAAATCTCTCATTAATCTCTCCCTTAATCACCACGAAAATCTCTTAGTAATTTAAGTTTTGGAGATAGAAAATCTCAAGAGCTTAAAGATGAGTTATTAGCTAGATTCTAAGCCTAATTAGTGATTGATTGACTAGCTCCTTTCTCTCTAATCTTGTTTAGAGTTTAGTGAACACTTGGAGGCGAATCGGCAGGCGATTCAACGGGCAACGCGACTCCGGATCTTCGAAAGGTTTTTTATTGATTCGTTTTATATTAAACCGCAAGTGCACGGCCGCGTTGAAGCGGTGGCAAATACGGGTCGATCCACAGGGAGGTAGATAACACATATCATTAAAACATACAAGACATTAACCAAGGTAAAGGCCACAAAAGTACATACACTACAAATTGTGTTTCCAATATTAATTCCATCCATATTCTTACCTTATCATTCCCCATAAAATAGGTTCACTAATCTAAGCATAAGCTAAGCTTCATTCAAGAGCATTAGCCTATCAAAGATAAGAGTAAAATCCCATTAGATGGTTATGGAAATCATATATGGCTCAAGGGATTAAGATAACACACACCTAATACACTACATTATCATATCACATATTTCTCCACCCCCAAATGGGGATGAAACTACTCACTACTCATTACACTAACCACATTAACAAAATGAAGCATTATACTGAAATGAAACTACACTAATCAAGCAAGAAATATTAAAGAAGCTGAAATGACATAAAATAAAACAAGCATCAAAGCAAGCACATTAAAGGAAATTAACCTAAGAGAGACACAACACAATTAAAGGAAAACATCTATTATGAACTCACTCAATTACAAGTAGCCCTTCCTCCACTAGAGGTTTGCTTCAAGGCTTCACTCTTAGTAGGGAAGATGACCACCAACGAGAGAGATGGGATACATGAGAGGAAAGAGAGTTCTATTTATAGCCATAGAAAAAGGTAATCCGGGACAATCCCCCGATGTGGGACTAAACAAATACCAAAAATAGACTAAGCATACACTAATACACGTGTGCCCGAAATCTTAGCGGATCCAAAGCTATTTGTGTTGGCTTTTTGGCCTTAATCTTATGTTTTGATGATTTAATCAACCGAATCTTAATTAGAGTAGCACACACTATGCATTGCATATATATTGTATTGTGCTAACCTCTACAGGTGATCAAGACTCAAGAAAGAAGGAAATGAAGTCAAGACATGTAATTAAAGCTAAATCGAAGACATGTAATCTTGATTTCTTTTGAGTCTTAGGAACAAAGTGTAATTGAGCATACTTGAGCTAAAATCAACTTAATCACACACTAGGTTCCCTATAGAAGTCACACACGAAATTTCACATAATTTTGAAGATCCAAAGAATAGCGAGAAAGTATGCAAGCTTCAAAGATCCATTTATGGATTGAAGCAAGCATCAAGGAGTTGGAACAAGCGCTTTGACGAAGAAGTCAAAAAGATTCACTTCGTCCAAAGTAAGGAAGAGCCTTGTATATACAAGAAGGTTAGTGGGAGCCACATAGTGTTCTTGATCTTATATGTCGATGACATACTCCTCATGGGAAATCATATATCTTTGCTTGAGCAAACGAGAAGTTCATTGAAATCTGCATTTTCGATGAAAGATTTGGGTGGTTTGCATTGCTTTCCTACTTGTGTTTGATTTGTTTTTAATTTCCGCTGCAATTCTTTGATCAATCAACCAAGTAGTTAATTAGGGCTTAATCGTGATTAGTTTGTGGACCCATAGACCCACACTTTCCTACAATCTGGACCACCAATTAGCGGTCCCAGCCCGCCAATTGGCGGTGTATAAGATCCAGATCCATCTGGTTTTCATGATGGGCTTTGCTTGATGTATTGGTTGGTCTTGGATGCATCTACTTTGTTTATTGGAGCTCCGACTCGAATCGAATTGTCAAAATACTCCCCATGATGGTGTGAAGTTTTCTGTTTTGCTCTTAGGTCCTTCGGTCTTACGTTCAGGTCCTTCTCCCATGCATCTTAGTCCCCAGGTCTCACAATTAAGTCATTTTTCCTGCTTTTGAGTTCTTTCATGGCTCTTCTCTTCAAACCTCTTTATTTCTGAAATTCAAACATAAAACTCGTCACGTAGCATTGCTTAGGTGTAAGATAATAGATATAAAAAACAAATATGAGCATGAAATGATGTCAATCAGTTTTAGAGAATCTTTGGGTATGATTCTCTCTTTTTGATTTATTTTAATATATGTAGGATTGCATGATATTAGAATAAACACAAAGTAATGTACATAAAATTGTTGAAAGTATGAAATCGATCTTGTATGTTGTATTAAATTTTTTAAAATATATATACATACATGGGGACACAAAATTCTACAGTGGTATCAGAGCATTTAGTTCATATTTTTCAATGATTAGGCTATATAATTAATTTTCTGATAGTTTTCTGTTCTGTGTCTTTTTCGAGTTTTCTGATAGTTTTCTTGATTTAATTCTAATTGATTCTTTTGATAGTCTTAAATGTTTTGAAACACATCATGTGAATGTTAGAATTAAAATTTAGACTTATGTCTAATATATAAAAAAATTGTTTTTAATTAAATGATTATTTTATAAGGAATCGACAAAACGAAAAGGGCATATGTTTATCTTTCTTTAAATTTTTATTTTTGGAAATTGGATAAACAACGGTTCAAATGTTTTGTGTTTTGAACTATGGATGCATAAAATCATTTTAAGGGATTTCAAATGATTTTACAATTGTTTGATTTAGAGATGCATGATAAACTAAATCGAGTAATATATTGTATATGTACATGCGTTGCTCGAGTTCTCTAATGTAGGGATATGTGAGTTTGTATGTTTCGATGAAGCCATGTGTGAATGAATGAATATGTATGTTATTATTATTCAATCACAGGGGCTTATGTATATGTCAAAGCCAAATTTCTATTTCTATGTATATGCATGCATATGAGAGGATTTTTACATAGGACTTGCACTAGAATTTTTCAAAATTGAGAGATGCATGTTTATATTTTTGCAATATCAACATCCATGGGACAAGAGGAAGACGCTGAAGAAGCGTAAGGATCAAGGACGCAGGAACATATAAACTCACACAATATGTGTGTGAATGGATTTATTTATGTTTGTGTCCTTCACATGTATGTGATTGTATGGATGAATGTTAGGATGTGTATAGTTGATAAATATGCATGATCACCTAAATTCTAAAATCACATGTAAATGTTTAAAATTTCCAACCAAAAATTAAGAGTATTTTTCTTTCTTATTTCATCCACTAGCAGCAATCGATCGAGGGATATTCTGCTCGCCCTTTGCGGGAGATAACTTCCTCCATCTTTGGGAATACTCGGAGATATAAGGTTGTCTATTGTTGTGCCATGAAAAGATGTACGAGGTGCGATTCACCCTTAGTGGACACCGGGTATATTGTGTGTGAATACAATGGATAAATGATGAGAATTTTATTTATACCGCAAGTGCACGGCGTCAATGAAGACGTGGCAAGTACGGGTCGAACACAAGGAGGGAGAGATGTTGTTATTTTTGTGATTTTCGATTAAGGAAGAAAGAGAGAAAAATAAGGTTGGTTTGAGATTTTTGGTTTTTAATTATCTAAAGCGAGAACAACAAAAACAAATTAAAAATAAAGCAAAGATGGATGGGAGTCTAGTGGGTGGAGGTTTAGATATCGGGTTTAGATTAGAGAATTCTGAAACTTATAATAAATCACATTAGTTATAAAGTATTACATGATAAATGACTCAACATAAACTCAAGTAATCAAAATATACTAACACGAAATTAAAATAATAACTTTATTCTTCTTCTCATCACCCTAAATCCGTCACCCCCACCCTTTGGAGAGAGTTAGAAACTCATGGATGGAGGGAAGGAGAAGGGGTCCTAGAGAAACTACAAAAGAAAACTAAAAACAAGAAATAAAAGAACATAATTTTATTACTAAAGTATGGAACAAAAACTAAGACCCTTCACAACATCGTTTCGGGGCTATTTATAGCTGATACAAGGGACCCAAGTATAAAATAGGAAAGTACACGCGTCAAGACACGACTGGACAAAATATGGGGCCACGGATCGCAAGGGGTGCGGCGTTTCTGCCGCATAATACATGTAAGGTGCGACGATTTCGCTGTAATATTTGCTCTGATTGGATCCGGATTTTTCATGTTTGTTTATGGTATGATTTAACTGTTCTTTGCGCGTGTGGATTGATTTCTTTCCTTTCTTTTGAGCACCGAATTTATTTCTTCATATATTTGGAGATCCAAATTGATTTTTCTTTAGAACTTCTCCAAAATAATATTTTGGTACTTTAATTTGCAGTCGGGTCCTCGGCTTTTTGCAATTAAGTCCCTGGCTACTTTTGTGCTTAAGTCCTTGGCCTTTTTGTAATTAGGTCTTTGAATGCTTTTATGCTTGGATGGACTTCCATTTGAATCCCGATAATCTTGACTTGGTCTTTATGATAGAAATGAGTCTCTTGCACGCGTTTATGCTTGGGATGTGGGTAATTTGCATTCAGGTCCCTGTATTCTGTAAATAAGACTAAACACATACCTTAGTAGCATTTATTGATATAAAATTAATCTAAA
Source organism: Triglochin maritima (assembly GCA_963682175.1). NCBI lineage: Eukaryota > Viridiplantae > Streptophyta > Magnoliopsida > Alismatales > Juncaginaceae > Triglochin > Triglochin maritima. Next base: position 19,329,965 of record OY821785.1, read on the forward strand.
TGAAAGACATATGATGCAATGTATGCAATGCATCTATAAACGTATCTCGTATCAAATGAAATAAGTTTTCTTAAGAAGACCAGAGCCCTAGCTCGGTTTTGAGAAAGAGTGTTTTTCTTACGAGGATTGGTCAAATTCTCTCTTAATTAAAACGACAAGAGTCATAAGAGTTTGAAAATGAAAATGTTGTGATATTTCGAAATGGTTATGATTAGAAAAATGTTTTCTTACCTTGATTTTATAATATATCTGATAGCCCTTAGCTAGTTTATATTATAATTGGTAGGATCTTGAATTGCTGCATTTATGGACAATTTTTTTATTTGCGGTATTGATTTTTAAACATAAAATTGACATTAAATCTCATATAATTTATTTTGTAGAAATGTCGAATATTCCATCTATTGTGAGATCTATGATTGAAAAACAGCCTTTGGAAAATGATGGCTCAAACTTCATAAGCTGACAACTCAAGCTCAATATTGTGTTGAAGTTTGAGAAACTATATCATATTTTGGATGGTGAAATCCCAAAATTAAATGAGAAGGCAACCGATAACGAGAGAGAGGCAAAAGCCAAGTGGGAAGACCAAGAGAACCAGGTTCATGGTCTAATGTTGGCATCCATGGGTGACTCGCTTCAAGCGAAATACTTGGATTCAAAACCCAAGAAGACCATGGAAGCTTTAACAAAGATGTTCATGGATAGTGCTAGAAAAGAGCGCTATAAGACCACCATCGCATTCACAAGGTACCACATGGCGGAGGGAACATCGGTATCCATGCATTTTCTCACGATGCAAGGATACCTTGAGAAGTTGTCGAAGCTCTCTTCCCCGATGCCCGATGACATTGTGGAAGATTTGATTCTTGGCTCTCTAGCCCCGTTGATGCATTGCATACATTGCATCATATGTCTTTCATTTAGATTGCTTTTACATCAATAAATGCTACTAAGGTATGTGTTTAGTCTTATTTACAGAATACAGGGACCTGAATGCAATTTACCCACATCCCGAGCATAAACGCGTGCAAAAGACTAATTTCTATCATAAAGACCAAGTTCAAGATTATCGGGTTACGAATGGAAATGTATCCAAGCATAAAAGCATTCAAGTCCTAATTGCAAAAAGAACAAGGACTTAAGCACAAAAGTAGCCGGGGACTTAATTGCAAAAAGTCAAGGACCTAATTGCAATTAAAGCACCAAAATATTATCTTGGAGAAAATCTAAAGAAAAATCAATGTAAATCTCCAAACATATAAAGGAATTAATCCGGAGCTCAAAAGAATGGAAAGAAATCATCCAGACGCGCAAAGGAGGATCAAATCATACCATAAACTACCATCAAAAATCCGGATTAAATCAGAGAAGATTGTGCGGCGAAATCGCCGCATATCACATACATTGTGCGGCGGAAACGCCGCCCCCTCAGCGATCTGTGTGCTCCAATTTCGTCCAGTCGTGTCTGGACACGTGTACTTTCCAATATTATACCTAGATCCCTTGTAGTAACTATAAATAGACCCGAGAACGATGTTAGAAGGGTCCTTAGTCTTTGGTGTTAGTTTTTATTCTTAATTTTAGTTTTGTAATCTTCTTTTCATTAATAAAATTCTGTCTTTTATTTCTTACTTTTAGTTTTCTTTTTGTAATGTCTCAAGGACCCCTTCTTCCTCCCTCTATGAGTTTCTAACTCCTTCCAAAGGGTGGAGGTGACGGATTAGGGTGAAGAGAAGATGAATGAATGTTATTATTTTAATTTCGTGTTAGTATATTTTGATTACTTGAGTTTATGTTAAATCATTTATCATGTAATGCTTTATAACTAATATGATTTATTATAAGTTTCTAAATTCTCTAATCTAAACCTTAAATCTAAACCTCCACCCGACGGAATTCACCTCTTTGTTCTTGTTTTAGTTTTAATTGTTCTTGTTTCTTGCTTTACATAATTAAAACCCAAAAATCTCAAAACCCAATCTATTCTTCTCTCCTTCTTTCTCCTTAATCGAAAATCACGAAAATAACAAATCTCTCCATCCTTGTGTTCGACCCGTATTTGCCACGTCTTCATTGACACCGTGCACTTGCGGTATAAATTTAATTCTCATCACCCATCCTACAAGGATTTCATTATGCACTATCATGTCCGTGAGAAGGGGTGAGTCTTGATGAACTTCACAACGCTCTCAAAACGGCTGAAGTTGACATGGGCAAGGGTCGGGACAAGCACGTCCTAGCCGTCCATGAGAGGAGCAAGAAGATCACCAACGGTAAAGGCAAATTCACCAAAAATACGTCAATCAAGAGCAAGGCAGTAGGAGGTGCTCATGTGAGTGCCTCAATGGAGAATTCTTCGAAATCTCCGACTCCCAACACGGAGTGCTTTCACTGCAGTGAAGAGGGACACATCTGGCCAAATTGCCCCAAGTACAAGGAAGACCTTGACAATGGAGTGATTGAACGTAAACACCCCAAAAAGGCCAAAGGTATATATGTTATTGAGATAAATTTAGCCACCTCTGTCCATGATTGGGTAATTGATACCGGATCTTGTGCTCACATAATTTCTAATGTGCAACTACTAAAGGATAGGAAGGAACTCGTGAAGAACGAGATGATTTTGAAGGTCGGAAATGGTGTGAGCGTTGCTGTGATTGCACAAGGTTCTGTAGAGCTTCAATTATCTAGTGGTTTGAATTTGTGTTTAAAGAATGTTTATTATGTGCCTTCGATTAGCAAGAATATTATTTCTGTATCATGTTTGGATATGGATAATTTTAATATAAATATTTCACATTCTTGCTTGTCTATATCGAAGAATGATATTTTCTATGCAAGTGCATTCGTGAGGAATGATCTCTATTTGCTTGAATTGAATAATAAACAAATCTTAAACATCAATAACAAAAGGCTTAAAACTACTCACGTGAATGATACACTCTTGTGGCACTATCGTCTTGGTCACATAAATGAAAAAGTACATCAAGAAATTGCAAGAAGGTAACCTTCTTGGTCAACTTGATTTTAAATCATTGGAGACGTGCGAACCTTGCCTAATGGGCAAAATGACCAAGAGGCCTTTCAAGAAGAAAGGACCGAGAGCGAATGACTTGTTGGATTTGATACATTCCGATGTATGTGTTCTGATGAGTACTAGTGCAAGAGACGGTTTCAGGTACTTCATTACGTTCACGGATGACTATAGTCGTTATGGCTATATTTATCTAATGAGAAACAAAAGTGAATCCTTTGACAAGTTCAAGGAATTCAAGAATGAAGTAGAGAACCAACTCAACAAGAAAATCAAGTCTCTATGAACGGATCGTGGAGGTGAGTACTTAAGTACCTAATTTGACTCATTCCTAAAAGAGTGTAGTATTGTTCCACAGCTCACCCCTCCCGGTACACCTCAATGGAATGAGATATCCGAAAGGACGAATAGGACATTACTCGACATGGTTCGGTCAATGATGAGTCAAGTTGAATTGCCACTTTACTTTTGGAGTTATGCACTAGAAGCTGCGGCTTACACTCTAACTTAATGTTCCATCCAAATCCGTAGAGAAAACGCCTTATGAGCTATGGAGTGGTAAAACACCTAAACTCAATTTTCTCAAGATTTGGGATTGTGAGGCCTACGTCAAGAGATTGATGTCGACCAAGCTTCAACCAAAAGCGGATAAGTGCTTCTTTATAGGTTATCCTCGTGAGACAAGAGGATACTACTTTTGGCATATAACCTCCAATCGAGTGATTGTAGATATGGATGCCGTATTTCTAGAAAAGGAATTTCTGGAAAAAAAAGTAGTGGGAGTAGAGTTCTGCTTGAGGAGACTCAAGATATTCTACAAGATCATGATATGAATGGTAACATTCACGATCATGAAGGCCCAACCGAGGTTCCTTTGGTTAGTGGGAGCGTGAGTGAGAGATCCTCGCAAGAAATTGTGAGAGAAACTCAATCTTCCCCACCTAGTGTACGTTCGAGAATCGAAAACGACCCAATTCCACAAGAAATTGTGGAAGAAGTTCGAGAAGTACACGTAGAACCAAAAGAACTTAGATGGTGAACGAGGGAAAGGAAGAAACCCGATATGTATTTGGGACTTCATGAGATCATGGTACTAGATACTGATGATCCCTCGACCTTTCAAGAAGCAATGGAAAGAAAGGACTCCAAACTATGGTTTAAGGCCATGGAATCCAAAATAGAATCCATGAATGATAATCAAGTATGGAACTTGGTTGACCTTCCTCAAGGGAAAAAAGGTCATTCAAAATAAATGGGTTTTCAAGAGGAAGATGGACATGGTTGGGAACTTGACAACCTACAAAGCGAGGCTTGTAGCAAAATGTTTCACTCAAGTTCAAGGAATTGACTATGATGAAACTTTTTCACCGGTTGTCATGTTGAAGTCTATTCGGATTATGCTCGGTATTGCCGTATTTCATGATTATGAGATATGGCAAATGGATGTCAAAACGACGTTCCTTAATGGGAACTTGGAGGAGGATGTGTACATGGTACAACCTCAAGGTTTTGAAGATCCAAAGAATAGCGAGAAAGTATGCAAGCTTCAAAGATCCATTTATGGATTGAAGCAAGCATCAAGGAGTTGGAACAAGCGCTTTGACGAAGAAGTCAAAAAGATTCACTTCGTCCAAAGTAAGGAAGAGCCTTGTATATACAAGAAGGTTAGTGGGAGCCACATAGTGTTCTTGATCTTATATGTCGATGACATACTCCTCATGGGAAATCATATATCTTTGCTTGAGCAAACGAGAAGTTCATTGAAATCTGCATTTTCGATGAAAGATATGGGTGAGGCTCAATACATCTTGGGAATCAAGATATATAGAGATAGATCCCGTAGACTCATTGGCCTAAGTCAACGTACATACAGTGACAAGGTCTTGGAAAGGTTCAGCATGAACAAATCCAAAAAGGGTAATGTGACAATGAGTACGGGTGTGCAACTCAATAAGTCTCAACGTGCTGAATCACGTAAAGATTTGGAGTACATGAAAGATATCCCTTATGCTTCGGCAATAGGATCGATCATGTACGCAATGACTTGCACAAGACCTGATGTCTCGTGTGCTCTAAGCGTGACAAGTCGTCACCAATCCAACGCAAGTCCCGAGCATTGGATTGCGGTCAAGAATATTCTGAGGTGCCTTAACCAGACCAAAGAAAAGTTTCTTGTTTATGGAGGACAAAGAGTTAATAGCCGAGGGCTATTCGGATGCGAGTTTCATGATTGATCCCAACGATAGGAGGTCGCAATAATGATATGTCATCATTCTGGAAGGTGGAGCCATGAGCTAGCGTAGTTGGAGTCAAATCACTACGGCTGACTCAACCACCGACGAAGGAAAAATAAATTTATTATGGGTGGACACAAACATAAACACAACCGATCCATTACCAAACCTTTATCCCAAGCCAAGGGCGAAATTTATTTCGAGTCCATGGGTCTGAGGAACCATGTGGATTGGCTTGATGAGTGATTAAAGATGGTTATCCTAGTTATTATTGTTTTATACATTGAGAATGTATGTGAGAGAACTTTGATAACAAGTGGGAGATTGAAAGGAATGTGTTCTAAAAGTTTTAATTTATATGTCAATTATTATGAATTGGATGTGCAAACATCTTATTCCTTGATTATGGTATTCATCTTTTGGAAGTGTTAAGGAAGAGACACTTAGTCGTTAATCGTAGAGCTCTAAAAGATAAGGGTTTACATAAATCAAAAGTTACTCACAATCATGGTAATTAACATGGAACATTAGTCACCGAGATAAGATTGTCGTTTTGGTCATCGATTGTTGTAGCTCTACAAATAATTGACGACACGAGTATATAAAAGAAAAAAAAGATTACTTTTATATATTGAATAGACCTAACAAGTAAAACATTATGGAATTGTGTTTCGTATCACTAATGCTTTACTGTGTCCTGGATCCTAAGATATGACACTTATATCTTTTCACTCAGGAAGTGCTTAATTTGATTATTGTCAAAAGCTATCAATGAGTATAGTGATAAATGCAATAGTTGGTTGAACATGACTTGTGCTGGAAGAGATAGCTAGTCAAACAATTATCATTACCCCTCTTAATTGAGTGATGATATTAGTGGGCCCCTTGATAAAGCAAAATTATAATGTGCACAATGTAACTTGAGTTAAGTTACGTAGTTATAATTAGCTTAAAAAGATCAAGAAATGAATATAATACAAAGGTGACACATTTCTACTTTGTATATATTCTTAATATCATGAGGCAAGGGACGGGCACAAGTGGTGCACTTACATCACTAAATGGATCGTGTTTTCGTTCAGGTGGAACAAAGACATCTATGCTAATTGGGTAACTATAATGTGTAGCTAGATACCGCTAATAGTTTGAGATATTAAGTGTATAATATCACTGACAATGTAGCCTAGATCCTTCAATAGGTCACACACAAAACTGGGAAACAAGAAGCTTGATTTTAAGTTCATATGATGTGTCAGGTTTCATGTGAAAAATGGACACATGTGGTGAACGAATAAAATCAATATGTCATGACAATTGACATAATTAGAATCATAATAAATTCATATGAGGTGTGTATATTATGGGATGTAATAATTTAATATTGCATAGGATAATATATTATATAAGATATGAATTTGCTAAAAACCCCAAAAGATCAAATTTTGTTGGAAATAAATCCAAAATTTAACAAAGGCAAAATCAGGGTCAAACACGGTGAACCGTTCAGGGTTCGGTCGACCGGGGAATCTTCGGGTCGGTTAACCGAATGGGGAACGAGTAAGCACAATTGGTTGACCGAAATTGTCTGGAGTGCCTGGACAATCGGGTTCGGTTAACTGAGTGTGAACGGTCAATCGAGAAAAACTATTTTCGGTAGACCAAAGGTGACACGGTCATCCGATGACTATGCTCCAGGAGAAATTTTGGTGAGTCAACGGTAGACCGAAGAGAAGACGTGGTTCGTCCGAATTTTTCCAGAGAATTTTTCTCATGCGGATTCGGTTGACCGTCTATCTCACGGTGCACCGAATATGTGTTATAACTGAATGGTGTGGTGAACCGAGACAATTTCTCGGTCGACCGAACAATGTGATTTCTGCCTGAATTATTAAGAGATTAATTAGATCATGAGTTGGATTAATTCCAGATTTAATAAAACGTTTTTAGGGTACTTATGTGGCAATTAAAGATTAATTTTAGGAGAGAATAAGCAAGAGATCATGACTAAAGAATTGTTCTTGATAAGGATGTTTTGGGAGCCTATAAAAGGACCCCATCCTAATTGTTTATGTTAATGCAAATTTTTTCCCTCTCATTAATCTCTCCCTTAATCACCACAAAAATCTCTTTGTAATTTAAGTTTTGGAGATAGAAAATCTCAGGAGCTTAAAGAGGAGTTATTAGCTAGATTCTAAGCCTAATTAGAGATTGATTGGTGCTATCCTTTCTCTCTAATCTTGTTTAGAGTTTGGTGAACACTTGGGGGCGAATTGATGGGCGATTCAACGGGCAACGCGACTCCGGATCTTCGAAAGGTTTTAGAGAACCTTTGGGTATGATTCTCTCTTTGTGATTTATTTTAATATATGTAGGATTGCATGATATTAGAATAAACACAAAGTAATGTACATAAAATTGTTGAAAGTAGGAAGGATCTTGTATGTTGTATTAAAATTTTAAAATATATACATACATGGGGACACGAAATCCTACAAGGGCATACTGGACGAGTGTCGAAGATTCTGTACACGAGGGACATGTCGGCCAGAGTCTTCAGTTATCGTTTGTTTCCGCTTATGTCATTGTAGTTCCTTTGAAACTCAAATATTGTATTGACCGTTTTCATATATGGATATTCACTCGTTTTTGTTCTTTATATGTCTGTTATCCGTGTATGTCTTTACATATTGTCGAGTTAGTCGGTATTGTCTTTCTTTCGTAACTCCTTCGGTCGTCGTTGAAGTCTCTGATCGTGACACCTGTGTTCCTTTCTCATTGTGCGTATCTACGAGATCGGGGCCGTTACAGAACTACTCACACATTATTAATCTAACATTCATAATAAGGAAAAGAAACATGCTAATTAATTCTACGAAGATTAAAACAAACAAGATTAACTAAGTAAGCAAAGAACTAAAAGAAACAACAATTAAGTAACAAAACATTTTTTATTGCTCTCTCACATTACAAGTAGCCTCTCTCTACCAGAGTTTTTGCTCCAAGGAGTTACTCCTAGTAGAGAGGATGGCCACGAAGAGAGGAGATGTATTACAAAGGAGGAGGAAGAGTTCTATTTATGGTCATAAAAAAGGTAAGTCGGGACAATCCCCCGGTATGGGACTAAACCCATATTATAAATGGACATAAAACAACTTAATCCACGACCGACTAAACCATGAATCGTTTGGACCAATTTGGACCGCCAATTGGCGGTCTGGGACAACCAATTGGCAGTCTGAAATGGTTGGATCCAGTCTGGATTTTGGTGGCTTGTTTCTAGCTTGATTTCGTGATGTTTGATGAACCCAATTTGGTTGTTGATGTTTGGTCCCAGATCTAATTGCCAAAATACTCCTCATGATGGTGTGGAGCTTCTTGATTTGTTCATTGATCCTTTTGGTTTACATCCGGGTCCTTCTCTCTTGCATCTTAGTCTATATGTCCTGCAATTCAATCTTTTTCCGTGATTTTAAGTCCTTTTTCTTCTAAAACCTATTTATTCCTTAAACTTAAACATAAAACTTGTTACATAGCATTGCGTAGGCTAAAAATAAAGGATATAAGACACAAATATATGCATGATATGATGTTAATCAAACAACATCGTCATCTTCCCGATTTATGGATTGACCCATTACATTTATGACCTCCTACGTCTCTAGGACTACTTCATTAGTAGAAACACCTTCATGTTCATCTTCTACAACAAATGGTGTACTGTAATCCCCTAATTCCTTGGTGTCATCATCTTCATCACTATACATCTCTTCTTCGGGGCATGGATGTTCTGGTTACTGTAATGAATCAGGTCAACTGATGACAAACCAAGACCAAGGGAGGGAAATGAGGTTGTTGGTCCAACCCTGCCAGCAAACTCATCATGGCTATAATGCATGGTTTCAATTTGCGACAAATCAAGATAAGGATTTGCTTTGCTTGAAGGAATGTCACCTACATTTTGTGGTCATTCACTGCCTGTTTGGAAGTTTTGTGATTGGAAAAATGGAATTTGCTGGTATGCCAGAACTGCGGTTGTGGGATTTAGACTCATATTTAAATCTATTTCGCAGTCCCAACCGGTCGACCTTACTGTACCATACTACAGAAAATGAGTGTTGGTTGTCAACGTTGGGTCAGGCACTTTAGGTTCAACTTCTACATAGACCATCCACAGAAATCAGTTTAAACAGACACACCATTCCATAAACCGACTTATCATTGGTCATTGGAGCATATGTCCAATCATTGTTTAAAAGCAAATTTGCCATCAACTTGACATCAAACATACTCTGAATAACAAATTCAGATCTTATGACATCCTCTAAATCCATATATTTGATGCTCAACGAAACTACTACTAATTTGCTCTCGGAACCCATATATTCTGCCACATCTCCGTTACATTCTAATTTCCTATCATACATGACCAACAAAGATCATTCATCATCTTTATCCATTCCTAACCTATATTAATTAAATTGAAAATGTGGTCAGATGAAATGGTTGCTCTTCTATTCCTAATTAATTAAAAATTTGAAAATACTCAAATGATTTAGAAATTACCTCAGTCGAGTGTAGTAGCAAACGTGGTGGAGAGGAGGGGGGGGGGGGGGGGAGGTTGCTTTTATAGTCCGACGGATTGGCCTTTGCAACGCCGAGTTCTACCTTTAGAACTCGGCATCCCAGTGTTGTCTTCACTTTAATCCAGGGTTCAATAAAACCGACCCATGCACGATCTCTCCTTTGATTTTATAAAATGAATAAAAATTAAAATTGAACTCGATACTAGTGTTGCCCAGTTTGATCAAAGAGAACTCGACAACACAAGTTCTGAGTTCCGTCAAAGAGAACTCGACAACACAAGTTCCGAGTTCCGTCAAAGAGAACTTGACACTGGTGTTGTCGAGTTCAATTTGGTACAAATTGCTCGAAGTGTTTGTCCCTATATACAACTCGGCGTTGACAATGCTGAGTTCTACAATGAATTTTTTCCAGACACTAAAAAACAAGACCCACCGCCACCACATGTGGCCGCCACATGGTGGCAGCAGGTCTAGTTTGATAAATATGTTTGGGACAGGTTTATTTTGGATTTTTTAAAAAATAATGTTAATTCGAAAAAAAATCATTTCTTATAAGCAAGTTTCCCCCTTGATGGACTTGCTTACCACTCATTGTTCCAATCAAACCTTCAATTTCGTCACTTAAATAAACCACAATATTCATATCTTTTGTCGCGAACTATTGTTTGTCAATTTTTTTTGCCTTTTTTCACACCTTCTGGGCGATTAAAAGTGAAAGAACTTTATGATTACTTGAAGAAGTTAAAATCAATTTTTATTTATTTAAACTAATACAATCAAGACCAAAGGATCAACTTTGTGAACTTCTAAACCTCAAAATAATAAAGTGGAAATATGTACCTTTTGATTTCCAAAATCAAAAGATGATCAAAATGATGTTGCTAGCACCAAGCGTCAATTACAACCTCCAAGTTGATCTCTTCGTCGCCTAAAGAACAGCAAACCGATGACACTTCTACTAGAATCCACCAATAACTTATTAAAGAATCAATATTTCTTTTGCTAGAAATACTCTATTGATTCAATCTTTAATTATAGTTTTCACTTCTTGAATTAAACAATTTGATTTATGGAATTTGGTTATGAACACATGAGAGAGAGAGAGTAAAAATGAGAAATGACAAGACATCATCATCAACAAATATTGAGTGTAGGACCTTATTTATAGAGGTGGAGTAGTGGGTAGTTTTCATATAAAGTAGTGGGTAGTTTCCATTGCAAAGTACTTGGTGGTTACAATCATACAATAACTACTTGAAAATGGGTGTAACTACTTGAATATGAGTCATTATTTCCAAAATAACTTATCCAAACACAAACCCACTTCTCTTTGCCATGTTACCAAAATGGAGTTGGGTTGGATCCACTATGTACTCTTTAATAGTTGATCCAATCAATTATTCTCATTAGGGGTGACAAGATGGGTCACCGTATCATGTTCGTGACAAACCCATTTACAGCATGACCCGATTTGCAAAAATCGAACCCGACCTGTTCATTGTTGTAAAGGGAAACCCAAATTTGACTCATCTAAAATCGTGTCAACCCAACCCATCCAACCTATTTATTAAATGGGTCGTGTTCGTGTACTTGTTATACTTATTCATATGACCATTATTTATGATGAAAATTCAACAATTACAATTTGATGTGGAGGAAATTATGAAACTATCTAAATGATTATGAAATTAGTTGTTGATTGCTAATTAAAGATATACTGACATTAAAAGATGGAAAGTGTGGAGGTTCTTGCTAATTTTGTAACATATGTAATATTGTAAGTACAAATACATCTGTATATCATTTAGACATATAAAAACGGGTTGGACACTGGTTAATGTGTTAAATCCAAACCCAACCCATTTAATTACTTAGTGAGGCATGTCAATCCAATTATTACTCAAACCCATTTATGCCAAACCCAAACCTACATTTTTCGTGTCACATTCGTGTCAGATTATCATGTCATGACCTGATTTTCCATCCTTAATGCTCATGTCATTGTTGAGCCCAATTTTTTTTCCATACATGTTTATTCTGATTTAAGGTTATCATCCACATGACATTCATTTTAGTATCTTATGATGATTCAAATAAATTATAACACTTATATCAATTCAATCATTATATTCATATATATATATCCAAATTAATATACGAAAATAAGTTTCTTTAATTAGTTCCTTTTGATGTGACCTAGTAGGATCTTTGTCATGTAAGTAATAGAAATATAACTCCTTTTAATTCCATAAGTCATAAGATATACTAGCAAAATAGATTAGCACTACGCAAAATGACACTGATGATATGTATCTCATACAAATCACGATCCCTGTGCAACAATTGCTTGTGTCAGTTCTTTGTTACATCATATCCCGAATGAGTTAAAGATTGGAATGTGTCATTCTTGCAAATGAATATGTTGCATGCATACAATATTACTTTATGAAGGGCCCCATAGATATTATCACTAATAATTAATATGAGGGACAAACATAATCTTGACTGACACTTTCCTCCCACACAAGTCTTGTAAAATGAGATATTATCTTTATGATTACCTGTTACGGCTAGTGTTGATAACATCACAATACACATTTCACATGTGAGAGAATTGTCCATCTCATATTATAGAATTCAAGACACAAAATAATTATAATAGTGACATAAACACAATCTAAAAAATGTCTCATTTTAGGTCAGCCCAATACCATGATCTCAATCATGTTTTTGTGTGATTAAATTGATAAGGTCTTATCACTTATTTTGTAGAACATAAACAACATTAAACCACACACTAATCTTATATGGTCAATGAGTATTCCATGCTAATAACATGCTTGGGCCAAAACATTTGAGGAATTCTTCTTCATAAAGAAATGCTTTCCTTTCAAAGTAGCATGAACTACATGGTTTTTGTCGAAATTTGCATTGTATCCTAAACCATGTGCTTATCCAAGGATTGTTTTTGACTGCTTAGAAGCATGTAAGGCATTTTCTTCTCTTTGGTGAACTTCTTCAGATCCTTCTTAATTGAACATTGCCTTCTCTAAGATATAGTGGTCCATCATCAATAGATGTTACTTTTAGACTATCAATTTCTAATGGAAGCTTATCATGTATAGCAAACAACTCATTCTTCTCATTCATAAGAGATTCAATCTGGCATTGAAGATCATCAATTTTCTTCCCAATTGGTTTGCTCTTTTGGCAAATAAGCTCATAGTTTTAAACTAGCTCACAAAATGCATTTTGAACTCATTCTAAGAATATGAATCATTATTAGAGCTAGAGGATACCTCACTTTCTTCATGTTCTAATGCTATGAAGCACTTGTGGGCAACGTCGCCTCCAATTGGGGACAAAGAGAATGAAGATGGTGAAGATTCATCCCATGTTGCTTTAAGGGCTTCCTTCTTTTTCTTCTCCTTCATTTGGTTATTTTCCTTCCTATCCTTTACTTTCTACCTTCTTCTCTTTTTCTCTTCCCTTTCTTTTTGATGTTTTCATCTCTTGAGAAACTTCATGAACTTTTGGGTGAGGAGATCTACATCAACATCTTTTTCTTCTCTCCTTAATTCATTGGGGTAGGCCATTGAATGTAACACTAGGGGTTTCTTTTCGGCAACTTCTTTCTCCTTTAGGTTTTTTATTTGTAGCTCATATGTCATGTTACCACCCATAATCTCTTCAACCTTCAACTAGGTGAGATCTTGTGCTTCATCGATTGTGGTGGCCTTCTTTTTCCAGTCATTGGTGATTGATAGGAGAGTTATCTGAGACATATCTCCCTCTTTGAAATTTCTACCAAGAACTTTGAGAGGTTAATAATATATATCAGTCAAGCGAGTGTTTATCTCGCTTATGTTTTCACCAGGTTACATAAAAAAGAGTTCATATTTAGGCATGAGTAGACAAATCTTAGTTTCCTTCATTTTACTATCACCCTCATGATGCATTTGAAGTTTTTGCCCTATGTCTTATGCACTCCCACTATCTATAATCTGGTTACATTCAACCTCATTCAAGCCACAATAAAGAACGTTCATGATCTATGAGTTCATTTCTACGTCTTTCATCTTGGACTTAGTAAGGTTGGTAATTCATCTTCCTTGTTTAAGGATTTTGAAAGATGATCCAATACTTTAAATCACTAGATTGCAAAAATAGATTCCAATGTAGTTCTTCCAATAACCATTGTTTGTGACATTAAACCAAGGTGGTCTACAAGAGGATAAACCCTCACAATGTGAAATAGATATAGATGACATGCTAGACGACGATAATGTAGATGAATTTAGCAACCAAATCTCCAATACCAATTGTAAGGAGTGATAGCCCTACAATAATCAAATTTTAATGTACCTAATTACTATACTAATGATGGGCAACAAAACTAAAAACAATATAAGAATAACAAGCAAACCACATGATTGCACCAGAGATTTATTGAGGTATGGCACCCCAACCGTGTCATAATCCTCTCTTACAAGCCCCACTTGAGCACACGAGTCCCGCTCACGTTCTCACTAGTCCGATCTCCATTATGGGCCCAGATCAAGCCTTTACAAAGCAGTTTGTGAACAATCCTCGTCGAACTTGGTTCTCCTCTCACAATCCGAGATGGTAGCTTCCTCTTGAATCTTTACAACATTGATGATTCTAGGATAGGAAGTTGTAGAATCACAACACATACTCTAACTTGGTACACTTGATATGGGTATGAAACTAAGAACACAAGAGTGACATTTAGGCTGAGTGGTGGTGTAGAGAGTAAAAGATGTAACTTGAAGGCTTGGAGTTGAAGCACTTGGATACTGGTAAGAGCTCTTAAGAAAGATAATAATTGATACTCAAATGAGTGAAGGAACATATATTTATCGGATCTCAAAGTTTGATAGCCGTTGGAAAATGTTTGGGGGTGGTTTGGTCACGTTTGGTGAAGAGAGCAAAAAACTAGTCTAACAGTCGACATAATTCGGATGATTGAAAAAGGGATGTCCAAATTGTTGGGTCAACTCAAGTCAAATGAACTGCTGGACAAATTCAGATGACCAACGCAAGGGTTTGTTGCAATAATGACGACCCTTAATCTAATCAAAATAGTTCTACTAACAATGAGCAGCGGAAATAAACACAAACAAGTAAATATTACCAAACCACAAGAAGACCAAAGATTTTTGTAGAGGTTCGGAACCCTAACCGGGTTCTAATCATCTCTAGTGAGCCCCACTCGATCACCTCGAACCCCACGCATGACTTCACTAATCCGATCATTGTTCGTGGAGGAGATCAAGTCTTTACAAAGCAAGCCCGCGACACCTTCGCCGAATTTGATTCTCCTCAAACAACCTGAGATGGTGGCTTCCTCCCGAAGCCTTACAAATTTGAGATTTCAACAAAGTAGGATTTGAAGGGAATGTGTTCTAAAAGTTTTACTTTTAAATGTCAATTATTATGAATTGAATGAGAAATCGTTTTGTTCCTTGTTTATGTTATTCGTCTTTTAGAAGTGTTAAGGAAGAGACTCTTGGTCCTTAACCGTAGAGCTCTAAACGATATTGGTTTACATAAAACAAAATATATTCGCAATCATGGTAATTAACATGGGACATTAATTACCGAGTTAAGATTGTCGTGTTGGTCATAGATCATTGTAGCTCTACAAGTGAGTGACAACACGGCTACACAAAAGAGGAAAATAGTACTTTTGTATGCTGAATTGACCTAACAAGTAAAATATTATAGAAATGTGTTTCTGTGTCATTAATAATTTACTGTGTCCTTGGTCCTTTGATATGAGACTTATATCCGATCGCTTAAGGAATGCTTAATTAGACTAGTGTCTTAAGCTATCGATAAGTGTAGTGTAAAGGCGTTAGTTGGTTAAGTATGACTTTTGTTGGAGAAGATAGTTAGTCGAAAGATTATCATTGCCCCTCTTAATTGAGTGATGATATTAGTGGGCCCCTTGATAAAGCAAAGTTATAATGTGCACAATGTGATTTGAGTTAAGTCACATATTTATAACTAGCTTGAAGAGATCAAGAAATGAATACTAATACAAAGATGACACAATACTACTTTGTGTGTATTCTTAATATCATGTGGCAAGGGACGGACACAAGTGGTGCACTCCATCACTAAATGGATCTGGTTTTGGTTCGAGTGGAATTAAGACATCTAACTAATTGGGAGCTATAATGTGTAGCTAGATACCGTTTATAGCTTGTGATATTAAGTTCTTAATATCACTGCCAACTTAGTTTAAATCCTCCCATAGGTCACACCACAAAACTGGGAAACAAGAAATGGGGATTTTGAGTTCATAAGATGTGTCGGGTTTCATGTAGAAAATATGACACATGGGGTGAACAAGAAAAATCAAAATTATGTTGTGATTAATAACATAATTAGAATCTAAATTAAATTCATATGTGATGTAAATATTATGGGGTGTAATGATTGATCATTGCATAGGATAATATGTTACATAAGTTGTGAATTTACTACTAATCCCGAAATGTCAAATTTTGTAGGGGTTAAACCGAAATTTGACAAGTCTGCAATACTGTGCACAAACGGTCGACCAGTTAACAGTAAACGGTTGACCGAACGTGCACGGTCGACCGGACACGTCTCGACCGATAACAGGGAATTTTCGTCTGTTCGGAACGGTCGACCGAATCTATCGGTCGGTCGACCGAACATTGCGATGAAATTTTTATTGTTACGAGCGATCGACCGAATGTTGAACGGTCGACTGAAACATGGTTCGAGCGGTCGACCGAACCTCCAAACGGTCGACCGGTCCAGACGGTTTTGTGCAGAATTAGTTTAAGAATTATTTAGATCATGCATGGAATTGGTCCATAATTGATTTAATTCGTGGCTAAGATAATTTATTAGTAAATAATGGATGGTTAGATGGAAGTTTGCATGAAATCATGGGCAAGAGGTTGCACATGAATAGGTAATTTGGAGAGAACTTATAAATACAAGTTTATGTCATTACCTCATTAATTAATTTCATTGTTTTTCTCATGCAAAAACTCTCCATAATTCTCCACGAAATTCCCTTAATTCTTAAGTTTAGTTTTAGTTTTTAAGAGATCATCTTCTCAAGGGAACTAAAGAGGGGTTAGTAATTAGATTCTAAACCCTATTGGAGATTGAGAGGCTAGCTCAATCTTGTTTAGAGTTTGGTGAAATCTCGGAGGCATCCGGCGCAACAACTAGCATCCTCAACGTCTCCGAATCTTAAAGAAGTTTTAGAGAACTTCTAGGTATGAATTTCAGAGTCTCATGTTTGTGTTAATAAAAGTTTTAAAACTAGTTATTGAAACAAACCAATGCATGCATGAAATAAATCATAGAAAATTGTAATAGATCCTTATTACGCATAAAAATTCCGAAAATATATATGTGTAATTAAACATGAAATTCTACAGTGGTATCAGAGCTTAGGGTTCAATTTTCTAATGATTTGAAGTTATAAACAAATTTAGTTTACCATCTAAGGTTCGAACAATTTGATTTTCCCGTTTTTCGGTCTTTAAATGTTTTGTTGGAATAATTCTTTGTAATAATTCATTTTGAATGTTTTAAGTGGTTTAAAACATGCCATGTAATTATTATAATTATTATTTAGACATAAGTCTAACTTGCAATAATTTCGTTTTAAGTATAAACGATTGTTTTGCAAGAGAATCAACAAAACCGAAAAACTACGGTTTGTTTTTCCTTTAGGAAATTGGATGGACAGCGGTTCAAAATTGATTTTTGAACTATGGATGGATGAAAATGTTTTTAATGGATTTCAAAATGTTTTTCAAAGAATTGTTTGAGATTCTAGATGATTGATAAACTAGATTGTATAGTTTATAGCGATATTGCGTGCATGGATGCTCGAGTTGTCTTTGCAGGAATTGTGAGTTTATATGTTCCAAATCAGCAACTATGAATGTATGTAATCATTATTATAAAGGGGCTTATTTGTATGTAAAAGCCAAAATTTCTCTCTTTCCGTCTTTTAGATAATTGCATTTGCATATGAGAGGTTTTACATAGGACTTGCACTAGTCGGTTTTTTATCGAATGTAAGGAGCGTGTTTATTTTCTGTAAAATCTACATCTCCGGTGCAAGAGGAAGTCACCGCTGTAGCGCATCGATCGAGGATCAAAGATCAGGGATCGAGGATCAAGGATCGAAGGGAACATATAAACTCACACGATGTGGATTGTGTGAATGGTTTAATTTATGTTTTGATAATCTTGCTATGCATGTGATGAATGTGTTGAATGTTAGGATGTGTATGAATGATAATATGCATGATAACCTAAAATTCTGAATCACATGTTAATATATGAAATTGTCCAACAAAAATTAAGAGTAATTTTCCTTCTTATTTCATCCACTAGCAGCCATTGATCGAGGGATACTCTGCTCGCCCTTAGCGGGAGATAGCTCCCTCTGTCTTTGGGAATAGTGGGAGATATAATGGTTGTCTATTGTTGTGCCACGATTAAATATATGAGGTGCGTTTCACCCTAGTGAACCCCAAGTATGTTTAGTTGTGAATACAATGGATAAACGTATCTCGTACCAAATGAAAATAAGTTTTCTTAACATTACCTAGAGCCCTCGCTCGGTTTTGGGAAAAAGGTTTTCTTACGAGGTTAGGTCATATTCCCTCATAATTAAAACGACAAGAATCACAAGAGTTTGAAGATGCTAATATTGCTAAAATTCAAAAAAGTTGTGATTAGAAAATGTTTTTCTTACCTTGATATTGTAATGTATTCAATAGCCCTTAGCTAGTCTATATTACAATTAATGGGATCTTGGATTGTTGCATTTATGGGCAAAATTTTTATTTGCAGCATTTACATTTGTATGTATGTATAATAAACATAAAATTGGCATTAAAATCTTGTATGATTTATTTTGTAGAAAAATATTGAACATCCAACCTATCGTCCGATCCATGATAGAAAAACACCCTTTAGCAAATGATGGCTCAAACTTCATTAGTTGGCAACTCAAACTCAACATCGTGTTAAAGTTTGAGAAACTATCTCACATTTTGGAAGGTCCAATCCCAAAATGGAATGAGAGATTAACCGATGAAAAGAAAGAGGCAAAAGCCAAGTGGGAAGACCAAGAGAACCAAGTTCATGGTCTTATGCTAGCATCCATGGGTGACTCGCTTCAAGCGAAATACTTGGATTCGAAACCCAAGAAGACCATGGAGGCTTTATCTAAGATGTTCATGGATAGTACCCGAAAGGAGTGCTATAAAACCACCATCGCACTCACAAGGTGCCATATGGCGGAGGGAACATCGATATCTATGCATTTTCTCAGGATGCAAGGATATCTTTAGAAGTTGGCAAAGCTCTCTTCACCAATGCCCGAGGACATTGCTGAAGATATGATTCTTGGCTCTCTAGCCCCGTCCTTTAAGGACTTTGTGATGCACTATCACGTGCGTGAAAAAGGGGTGAGTCTTGAGGAGCTGCACAACGCTCTCAAAACTGCTGAAGTTGACATGGGCAAGGGTAGGGACAAGCAAGTCCTTGCCGTCCATGGGAGGAGCCAAAAGATTGGTAAAGGAAAGGGCAAATCTACCAAACGTGGTTCAATCAAGAGCAAGGGAGTAGGAGGTGCTCATAAGAGTGCCTCGAGGGGGAAATCTCAGAAATCTCCAACTCCCAATACAGAGTGCTTTCACTGCGGTGAAAAAGGGCACATCCGGCCAAATTGCCCCAAGTACAAGGAAGACATTGACAACGGAGTGATTGAACGTCGGCGCCCCAAAAAGGCCAAAGGTATATTTGTTATTGAAATAAATTTAGCCACCTCTGTCCAGAATTGGGTAATTGATACCGGATCTTGTGCTCACATAGTTTCTAATGTGCAGCTACTCAAGGATAGGAAGGAACTCGTGCGGAACGAGATAGAATTGAAGGTCGGAAATGGTGCGAACGTTTCTACGGTTGCACAAGGTTCTGTGGTGCTTCCATTACGTAGTGGTTTAAATTTATGTCTAAAGAATGTTTATTATGTGTCTTCGATTAGCAAGAATATTATTTCTGTATCATGTTTGGATATGGATAATTTTAATATAAATATTTCAAATTCTTGTTTGTCTATATCCAAGAATGGTGTTTTCTATGCAAATGCGTTCATAAGGAATGGTCTCTATTTGCTTGAATTGAATAATAAACAAATCTTTAATATCAATAACAAAAGACTTAAGACCACTCACGAGAATGATACTCTCTTGTGGCACTATCGTCTTGGTCACATAAATGAAAAGCGCATCAAGAAATTGCAAGAAGCTAACCTTCTTGGTCTACTTGATTTTAAATCATTGGAGACGTGCCAACCATGTCTAATGGGAAAAATGACCAAACAACCTTTCAAGATGAAAGGCCCAAGGGCGAGTGACTTGTTGGATTTGATACATTCCGATGTATGCGGTCCAATGAGTACTAGTGCACGAGATGGTTTCAGGTACTTCATTACGTTCACGGATGATTATAGTCGTTATGGCAATATTTATCTAATGAGAAACAAAAGTGAATCCTTCGACAAGTTCAAAGAATTCAAGAATGAAGTAGAGAACCAACTCGACAAGAAAATCAAGTCTCTACGAACGGATCGTGGAGGTGAGTACTTTAGTGCCGAATTTGACTCATACCTAAAGGAGTTTGGTATTGTACCTCAACTCACCCCTCCCGGTACACCTCAGTGGAATGGGGTATCCGAAAGGAGGAATAGGACATTGCTCGACATGGTTCAGTCAATGATGAGTCATGCGGAATTACCTCTTTACTTTTGGAGTTATGCACTACAAACTGCGGCTTACACACTAAATAATGTTCCATCCAAATCCGTGGGGAAAACTCCTTATGAGCTATGGAGTGGTAAAACACCTAAGCTCAATTTTCTCAAGATTTGGGGTTGTGAGGCTTACGTCAAGAGATTGATATCGACCAAACTTCAACCAAAAGCGGATAAGTGCTTCTTTATTGGTTATCCTCGTGAGACAAGAGGATACTACTTTTGGAATATCACCTCCAATCGAGTGATTGTAGAGAGGGATGCCACATTTCTGGAAAAGGAATTTCTAGAAAGAGTAAAAAGTAGTGGGAGTAGGGTTGTGATTGACATCATTTCATGCTCATATTTGTATCTTATATCCATTATCTTACACCTAAGCAATGCTACGTGACGAGTTTTATGTTTAGTTTTCAGGAATAAAGAGGTTTGAAGAGAAGAGCCATGAAAGGATCCAAAAGCAGGAAAAAGGACTTAATTGTGAGACCTGGGGACTAAAATGCAAGGGAGAAGGACCTGATCGTTAGACCGAAGGACCTAAGAGCAAAACAGAATACTCCACACCATCATGGGGAGTATTTTACCAATTCGATTCGGGTCGGAGCTCCAACAAGTCAAGTAACCGCATCAAAGACCAACAATACCAGAAAGAAAAGCCCACAACAAATTCCAACGCGATATGAAGTTTTTGGACCGCCAATTGGCGGTCTTGGACTGCTAATTGGCGGTCGATATTACTCAGGATCCGCCCAAATTTCTCCTGGACTTGTATTAATGTTCGTTTAGGCTATGTTTGGTATTGGTTTAGTCCCACATCGGGGGATTGTCCCCGATTAGCTTTTTCCATACTTATAAATAGAACTCTTCACCTTCCATTGTAATTACCCATTGCTTGGTGGCATTCTCTCTACTAAGGAGTGAGCCTTGAAGCAAAAACTCAAGGTGGAGATGAATGCTACCTTCAATGTGAGTCCTTGTTAATAAAATAATTGTTCTAGTTTCTTTTAATCTTGTCTTTTAATTTGTGCATGCTTGCTTAGTATTTCATTTCCTCTTAAATTTCTTTAGTATTTCTTGCTTGCTTAGTATAGTTTCATTTCAGTTTAATGCTTCATTTTGTTAGAGTAGTTAGTTTAAATATGTGTGAGTAGTTCCATCCCCATTTGGGGGGTGGAGAAATATGTGATATAATCATGTAGTGTATTAAGTGTGTGTTATCTTTATCCCTTGAGCTTTATATGATTTCCATAACCATCTAATGGGTTTTCACTCTTATCTTTGATATGCTAATGCTCTTGAATGAAGCTTAGTTTATGCTTTGATTAGTGGACCTATTTTATGGGGAATGATAAGGTTATGATATGGATGAAGTTAATATTGGAAACACAAATTGTAGTGTATGTGCTCTTGTTGCCTTTACCTTAGCTAATGTCTTGTATGTTTTAATGATGTAGTCTTATCTTGTTGCATGGAAAAAGCTAATCCGGGACAATCCCCCGATGTGGGACTAAACAAATACCAGAAATGGACTAAATACACACTAATACGTAACCCAGAGAAATCTTAGCGGATTTGGGCCCAAAGTGACCGCCAATTAGCGGTCTTGGACCGCTAATTCGCGGTCTACAGTGTTCTGATTGGTCTGGATTTTCTTCTGGGCTTTTCGGGAAGGCTTTTTTTGTCTTTGATGCATCTACTTTGCTTTTTGGAGCTCTGACCCGAATAGAATTGCCAAAATACTCCCCATGATGGTGTGAAGTATTCTTGTTTGCTCATTGGTCCTTTGATCTTACGTTCAGGTCTTTCGATCTTGCATCTCAGTCCCTAGGTCTCACAATTAAGTCTTTTTTCCTGCTTTTGGGTCATTTCATGACTCTTCTCTTCAAACCTCTTTATTCCTGAAAACTAAACATAAAACTCGTCACGTAGCATTGCTTAGGTGTAAGATAATGGATATAAGATACAAATATGAGCATGAAATGATGTCAATCAAATACCCCCACACCTAAGTTTTTGCTAGTCCCGAGCAAAACAAAGAAAGAGAAAAGCAAACGAGAAACAAGAAATCGTAACTCACTTTCGTAGGAATCACGGTTGCACTTAGCACGTGCAACAAGCCGTTAAACCTCCTTGTTGCCAAGGAGGAGGAGTGTTGTCTCCTGAGGGTTTTCAGCGGATATACCCACAAAATCCGAACAAGATGCATCATTCAATCTAGACTCTCGACTCGTTGGACAAATTTTTGTCGATCATTGGACACGATAATCCTACGGGCCGACTCTATATAGGTAATCAGTCCACACCTAGCGTAATGAACCATTCGTGTAAGTTAAATAAGGAATTAAGTGAAAGACATGAACAACCTTAACATCCTCAAGTGATACAAAGTGTAAAGTCCATTAAGGTTCTTATTTGCATTTTTTTTTCCTTTTTTGTTTCTTTTCTCATTTTTTCTTTTTTTTTCTTTTTTTTCTTTTTCTTAGTTGAAGCTTCGTTCTCCCAGGGTCAGGTTTCGTGCATCATTGCCCATGAGGACTTACACTATCACGTACACCTTTCCCCAAATCTCCACATAGGGCAATCCCTACCACCCGTGTAACGGGAGTTCAGTCGGCGCATCCCAAGTCAGATGACTCGAAAGCACCAGGCACAAAGTCCCTTCAGACCTACTTTCCCGAGTGATAGGAGCCGTGCGAGAAGAGAGAACACCTACTCACTTATTTCTTATATACACATGAACCAAAACCCCTACACTTAATGTCTCACAACAAGATTTAAAGGGTCCTTGACAACAACAAACTTCCTTAAGTTAACAGACACGAATTATTGACTCATTAGGTTCAGGGTGGACTTCTTTAAATGTTTGAGCACTGAAACCCTATGACTACTCACCCCCAAGGGAAAACTGTGGTTCATCTTAACGACTCGATAAGTCCTAAAGCCACAGTACTAGATATCCTAATGCATCAAGTTGAAGACAATTTTGGGAGTTTTCTTTTTACTTTGCCTCTCAATGGTTTTGCACATGCTAAACACACGCAAAACCCACAAAACATTTTCTTTCGCAAACACATGAAGATTTTGAAAGAAATGTGAAAATTTTAAGGCACTAGGCAAGCAAAAGAAGACAAGTCACCCAAGGATCATGGCAAGCAGATATATCGATATTAAATGCAGCACACTAACATGACCCTAACAATGCAAACAAAAGAAAACAAAATCGAAAGAAAAGACTCGACTATGTACACACGTAAAACACCCCCCACACCTACTTCATGCATTGTTCTCAATGAATGCGAGCAAGATACTACATGGATGTATGCATGAAATAGAAGAGATCTCACCAGCATGAAGTACAAAGAGAAGCACCTCATGCATGAATATAAGACCCATACATGAATATAAGACCTATATCAGCAAGCACCTCATGCAAGGAAATCTGGACTCATTGCTAAGTCACGCATAGACCTAGGATATGTGATCAGTAATGATTCATGCAAATATCACCTAAACAAAGTCATGAAATAATGAAAGAGCATGAGTTCTAAAATCAGTAACACCCTAGAAAAATCGCATGTTACAGCAAGTTAAAAACATTAACAGATCAACGAAGAAATCATAATTTCAACCACAAGAGGTAGTAGCAAATCACGCACAACATTCATGCAAACACAACCCTGACTTGCTCCCCACAGCCCATCCTCATCCCTTCTAGTTTCTTCATCAAGCCACCAAGGAAAGCATGAAGCCAGGGTCGTGCTAGTAGGAGAAAAGCCCAGACAACCTCTGAAATTCGGATGGTGCTACACAATCCACACTATCGGGTGGATCTCCACTTGTGCACTCTGAACCTAAGATCGGCTAACCCAATGGTGTTGGACTAAACTTCGTCCAACACCCACTCTACATCCTCTTATGCTAAGGGGGCAGAAGCATACCTGAAAATGGTGGAGAAGAGCCTTAGATTTTGCTGGAATCCCGCTGCAACTACCTCCCATGCTTGCTAGCTAGTCGCCTCTTGCACTTGCACTTCTTGCTTGCTTGACTGGGTGGACTTGTTGGTGATCTCGGCACCAAAATGGGGGAGGAGGCAAGGGAACTAATAAAGGTAGATCGGGCTGGGTGGTTTTGGTGCTGGCCGGCCCTCTAGCCAACACCCCCTCCCACAAAACTCTTCAAGGGTCAGGAGCATACCTGATCAGCAAGAAGATTGCTTGAACTTAGCCGGAGATTCTGCCCACCACTCTTCTAGTCGCACCAAAAGTTGCATTAGATGTTGCTTCTAGCCTCATCGGATTTGAAATCCATCGGAGCACCACTTGAGAGGCCTGACCACGTGGCTGAGGAGTGGAAGAGGTGGAGGAGACGTGAGGAAGAGGAATGGTTGTGCAAGGGTCAGCTGGAGGGAGGCCTTTTGTTTGCTACAACTCTCCAACTTCCATACTCTTCATGGTTATTCAAACCCCCCCTCAAGCATGCCAAAAATGGCACCAAGCAAAGGCATCCAAAAGGCACGAAATTATGTACATCCAAACCCCAAGTGCAACCCTTCCAATTCCACATCACCCCAACATGGGCTCAGCCCAAGCTCGCACCATAGGCCCACTCGGACCCAAATTGAGTTGATCGAGTCAAACCACCGCGCACTAGCCCGATGTGTCGCACCCGATCGACCAACAAGAGACCCAATCAAATCTACCCAAACAAGCATGCCATAACACAATTTGACATTCCAAGAAGTCAATTATGCATAACCGTGGAGAGTGGACTTATTATTATTATAGCAGGAGAGCGGGTCTTACACTAACACTTGAGCACACTTGAGTAGGATAGGAACTTGGAACACAAGTGGTGAAGCTTAGACTTGAGTGCATAATTTGGAGTCTTGAAAGTGGAGAAGTTTCTCTCTAAGAATGGGAGCAATTGGGAGTCTAAGAGTTTTTTTTAAACTGTGGTCCTTTTTATAAGCTCTAAGATCCATATAGTCGTTGGGGGCAAAAGACAAAAGATAATGAAGCAACTGACATAATGGAGCAAAAGTGATCTGCCAGTCGGGTGCTAATCAGTCGACATTTCACTTAAGTTGTTAAGTTAATGGTAGGACAAATGTGCATATTGGTCAGACCAACCCATTGTAAATTGGTTATTTATATACTGGACATTAAGGGAACGCTCGACCATTGGGTCAAAAAACTATCGAAAGAAATAAAGAAAAGTTACTGTCCAATGTTGTGACCTATTTTGTCAACCTATAGCCTGAAGTCCAAATTGGGTAAATGCGCAATCTTTAAAATAGTCATTGGGGAATAATGACTAGGAAACAACTCGAAAAGGAAATTGAAAAAACCAAACAACGGGCATATGAAAAGGATAGAACGGTCGACCATTGAACCGAATATTTGTTGTTTATGAAAGGTTAGACGAAAGGTAAGTTTCGGTCGATTGTTGTGCACAAACAGACTAAAGTTGAGTTTGAATGGTTTGTGGCTAATATTTGGGTGATCTATTGAAGTCCAAATAATGTGAGATTTTGTATATGACTTCTAGATGGAACCTAGAGTAAATGTGGTTGAATAATCAACTCATATGCTCATGTTTACAAAGATTTATAAAGACTCAAATAAAGATAAAATTACATGTCTTTAAGTAGCTTTATTACATGTCTTCACTCCAATCCCTTTCTCCTTGAGTCTTGATCACCTAATTAGATAAGCACATACACAATATAAGTATATGTGCAATGCATGGAATGTGTTTGATCCAAATTTGATTGTGAATAAGATTAAGTCGATAAAATCATCAAAATAAGCATGATTAATTAAGTCCTAAAAGCCAACATGGTTTAGTCGTCCGAATCTAGGTGGAAGTAAATCACTTCCCAGCCAGATAGAAATTGGAGGACCGAAGGAAGTTTTGGCCGTCCGAAACAAGATTAGGCGTCCGAAATGTTCACTAGTCATCTAAAATAAAGGTGTGTATAATGAGACAAATTTGGATATAGTCGTCGTATAAAGCCCAAAATAATGATCAAAGTAACAACTATATTGGTATAAATAGCTCTAGCGAAATCAAAATTCAAACAATTGAAAAGGCAATTTGGTTGTCCAAAAACAAATCAAGGAAATGTAAAATAAAATAATAATTAATAATTCGGACAACTGAAAAGAGAGTTTGATCATTCGAAAATATTTGGATGGTCTGGTCGGTGTTTCGTCGTGCAGGACAACCCCAAATGAGAAGCACGCTCGTGTCTTATTTGGCACGTGACGTGCACATAGGTATATTGCCAAAGGAAAGTCTGTCGGCAGTAGTAATAATTTGGGGGAAATCCCCTGGACCCTCTCATAAGTCATAACCTTCTCAAACCCAAAACCCATCCCCTCTAACGAAATAATCGTTGGCAACTCCATCGCTCTTGTTCACCGTCGTCGTCACCCTACGTTGGTGTCACCCTGAGCCGGCCACACCCAAGTCACTGCTACCCGCAAGGCCGAAACCCTAGTTGCCTCCACCACCTCCACCTCATCCCCGACGACTCTCCTCCCCAGCGACGCGACCTCACCGTCCTTCCCGGCGTCCCGTTCATCACTGGCAACTCCCTCACCCTTGTTCGCCGTCCATTGCCTCCTTCCCTTCCACAACGATGCCTCCTCTGCCAGTGTCTCCTCCTTGTCGTGTTCTTCTAGTCGACACATTGTGCTTGTTGGGTCATAGCTGGCCTCCGCTCGCTTCTTCACCAGTTGAAGGTTTCCCAAAATTAATATTTAACTTCTTAATTTCGAGTTGTTTAGTTGAAAGTGGTCTAATTTTGTACACCTATATGAATATGGGATTATTAGATGAATATATGTGCTAATTTTGAACTTTGACTAAAATTTAAATTTGAATATATGTTAAATTTGAACATTTATTAAACTTGATTTTTAATATGTGCTAATTTTAAACATGTAGTAGTATATATGTGCTAATTTAGGATTGATTCATTGTTATTTAAACATGTGTTAATTTTGAACATGTAGTAGTATGTGCTAATTTTGAATCGCTTCATTCATTTATATTGCTTGCGAACATGTAGTATCTAATCGCTAATCTTGTATTTAACGTGCTTGCTTTTTTGAGTATTTGATGTTGAAGTATTTGATTGTACTTCGGTTTTGAATTAATGAGACTTCGGTGGAATGGGGTGGGGATTAGACATTGCTTATACTATGGTCCTAAACCATAGTTTTTGTGTTAAAATGTTCGAAATGGTGATTTTTTCGGGGTTTCATTGTTAGATGATTTGGATTGCCAGGTGGAAAGAACAAGGATGTTGCTGAGAATATGGATCTTGGTTTTGAAAGGTGGAAAAGATGTGGATCTTGTGTTGTGTAGATTAGAATATGTTTGGATCAATTAAAGCTTTGATATCAATTTTCTAGGGTCAATGAATGGACTAGAGCTTAAACCTTAGTTGAAAGAATGAATTGAATCGGGGATTGAGGTTGAGATTAAAGTTGGGGTTATGGGAGAAGGAGGTCATTCGGGTTAGAATTAGAATCGGGGTTGTGCTAGGAGACGCGGAGTTGGGTATTTGTTGAGGGGAAGAGTGGAAGATTTTGGGATGGGTTGGGGATTGAAATATATGAATTGATTGTCACTACTGTGTATGATTTGATATTAATTTGGAATTGCAGTTTGAATTTATATGGATATAGATTTTTGTACGTTAGATATATGAATTGATTGTCACTATTGTGTTTGATTTGAGATAGATTGAGGTTGTCTTTTAAATGCAAGTTGTGAAATTTTCATATTCAAAATTTAAGGGGAGGTTCTATCAAAATTTTGAACATTGTTTTAATATGTAGCAATTGGATATAATAGTTTGTGTGACTACTGTGTAGGATGTCAAACGTACCAGATTAACCTTGGTTACAGATAAATGGCAGATTCTCACTTGAATACATAAAAGGGTTGGATGAGTTTTTGGATGTCACCAGTGCAAATTCGGAAAGATTGGGTGATTTTATCACTTGCCCATGCAACAAATGTAGAAATCATGCACTTCTTGATCGGCACCAAATTCGTGAACATATTCTCCTAAAAGGTTTTATGCCAAATTATCTTATGTGGATACATCATGGTGAAAAACCACCTGGAACATCTAGAAAATTCCAATCAACTTTCACTTCAACTGCAAATGTTGTTGACGACATGCAAGGAATGATGCAAGACATTTACGGAGATGTTGGAGCTGAAGAAGGAGTTGATGAGGAAGATGACAGTAATAATTATGAAAATGTTGAAATTTAAGATCTTGTGGACGACGAGTATGACATGGAAGAAGCTAACGTTGTTGGTGACCTAGATCATCTTTCGAAACTTGTGAGTGATGTTGAAGAACTATTGTATGCACGATGTAAAAAGTTCACGAAGTTGTCATTCTAAGTTCGTCTTTCTCATTTGAAAATCTCGAACGGTTGGAGCAATAAGTCTTTCTCTATACTTCTGGCTTTGCTTCGAGAAACACTTCCAGATGTGTCATAAAATATTTCATCGTCATCTTATGAAGCTAAGAAAGTCGTTCAAGATTTAGAGCTCTGTTGTAAGAAGATTGATGCTTGTCATAAAGATTACTTGTTGTATTGGAAAGAAGATGCAAATAAAGAAGTCGATGACCAATGTGGGGCGTCAAGATGGTCATAAGGAGTCGAAGACAGTGTAATTTGAAAAACAATTCCGGCCAAGATTCTGAGGCATTTCCTGTTGATTCTAAGACTACGTAGGTTGTACATGAATAAGGACATGGCGAAAAACATGAGGTGGCATCTGAAGAGAAAAGATGATAGGTCTCTTCATCATCTTGCTGATGAGGTTGTATGGAAGCAGCTAGACAAAACATATCTGGAATTTGCTACAAAACAAAGAAATATTAGTTGGGTTTCGCAAGCGACGGATTTAGTCTTTTTGGTACAATGTCATCAAGTTACAACACTTGGCTTGTGATTTTGATGCCTTATAACCTACCA
Organism: Triglochin maritima; assembly: GCA_963682175.1. Classification (NCBI taxonomy): domain Eukaryota; kingdom Viridiplantae; phylum Streptophyta; class Magnoliopsida; order Alismatales; family Juncaginaceae; genus Triglochin; species Triglochin maritima. The sequence goes on from OY821785.1 coordinate 19,359,676, forward strand.
CCTTGGTTGTGCATGAACAACCTTATTTTATCTTCTCTGTTAATTCTTGGTCCTCAAGCACTTGGAAATGACAATGATGTGTACCTACAACAATTAATTGAGGAGTTGAAAATATTATGGAATTATGAAGTTTCCAAATATGATGTAGATTTGAAAATTTTACTAGATGCACGCGACTGTAATGTGGACAATAAATGACTTTCATGCATATGCTAATCTTTCTAGATGGAGTACGATAGGAAAATTTCCTTGTTCGGCATGCAACAAGGATACATGTTAGTTGGATCGATCACTTATCTAGAGGAGGTGAATAGATTATTTACAAATTAAGCTACACAAATCACAATTAAAAACATAAATGAGGGAAACACAAACAACACGTCGACTCCGGAGATTTTATAGATGTTCGATCACACCAGCAATGATCTAGTCCTCGAATTCCGATCGATCCTTCGATTTCTACTGGAGAATTCACTAATCTCTTCATTTCGGGTCGAAGATAAATCATCTTACAATTGGAGTCTTACAAACACCCTTGCCTTGCCCGAATCTCCTCTCACAACCGGAGAGGGAGCTTCCTCAAAGCTTTACAATGTAGTGGAAAGTGATGGAAGTACTTGAACTTTTACTTGAATGCACTTAAGGGATTTGAATTGAACTTGGAGTGAATTGAGTGATGTTTGAATTGAACTGCGTCGTCAGTGTTATCATGAAATGAAGTATTACAACAGTTTGTCGGTTACGAAAGTATTTAGTTTAGAAAATTGTTAGAACCAGGGCATAAAAAAAGGAGAAAAGATATAGAAGTGAAACTTCCTTATGATTGGAAGAAATACCTATTTTTTTCGAACTCCCATATTGGATGAATCTTCTCCTTCGACATAATATAGATGTCATGCATACAAAGATGAATGCATGTGATAACATATTAAATACGGTGTAAAAACTGAGAAATCAAAAGATGATGGTAATGCTCAGATGGACCTACAAGAAATGGGTATTCGCAAAGAGTTACATCAGAGGGAATCAAGTAAAGGCAATTGTCCAAAATTTGCATTTGTAATCAGTTATAATACCACAAGTGCGCGACCACGAAGAAGATGTGGTACGGGTCGAGTCCACAGGGAGCACGTGCGAATCGAAATCTATCGTACTCAAGTGGTAAAAGAAGAGAGAAATGAGGTTGGAATTACACTACAATGCGTATGAAATCAAAAAACAAACAATAAAACTAAGGATCGTTATACACGGACGCTGGCGTTCGTGACGCGCCCTACGTGACACCCAAAAGTGGACGAGTCAGCGTCTACTAGGATTGCCATGTCACCCTTTCCAAACGTGCCTTAAATTGTTTTTAATTTTTTTTGACGGTTTTCGAAGAACGACGGTTGCTTTCCAGATAAGACAGTGGCAGACACCCTACGAACGACGGTTTAGATACCGAGGAAGATAAAAAATATCCAGACCAAAAGGGAGAGTCTCGCTTTCTTTCTCGTTGTATTACCTGTGAACGGAGGAAGCGTACCTGTAAACCTTTTCCGGCTTTCTTTTTTTCCGATTAAACGATAATGGATTCTTCGACTCCTGCCGTCGATAGCGAACCTGTCCCAGAAGCGGTGGGTCTCTAATTTTGTTTTCCCCTGGGTTGTTATTTTTTTGAAGAACTTTCGTTTCTTTAATTTTTTGTTTTAGGGAACCACCTACTACTTCCGGGAATCCCGGTGCTCCTGGACGGCCATCCGAAAACAGTTTGACAGGATGAAGAAGGTTGAGAAGGAGGTTTTCCGGAGCACCCATTTCGGTCACTTCCTAGACCTTCCTAACATTACTACGAACAACGAAATAGTCGGTTGGTTCGTCGAACACTACGATGCGGAGGAGGTGGGACTGAGAATAGGATCAGGGGTACTTCCCCTTACACCGGAAGACGTTGCCCTAATTTTGGGGTTACGTATGCATTGGAAGACCGTGGTGATGGAACCATTGGGTGTACAAAGGCGAGAAGGGGTGAACCTTGACAACACACAACTTTTAGGTCATCTGCTGGCAAGCAGTGCCATGGGCGACACAAAGGAGTACGTTCGTCTCCTGATTTCTTTCATCTTCAACCATTTATTGTTCTATGATGGAACACTTCGACCGAAGCAATGGTTCATGCACCATTTGAGGAACATCAGACGCATAAACAGATACGCATGGGCAAGTGCAGTTCACGAAGCCCTAGTTGCGGGCATGGAGAAAGCCAGCTTAGAATTGCAGGAGAGAAGAAAGGCAGCGAACCTCATTATGAGGCAGGGGAACGTCGACAGTTGTGTGGCAATACTACAAGTAAACATTTTTTTGTTTTTTTGTGTCTGTTCGGAATAAGTGGTGTGTCTGTTCGGATTAAGTTTTCTGTCTGTTCAGAATATGTTGTGTGTCTGTTCTGTTTAAGTTGTGTGTCTGTTCGGAATATGTTGTGTGTCTGTTCGGATTAAGTTGTGTCTGTTCCGATTAAGTTGTGTGTCTGTTCCGATTAAGTTGTGTGTCTGTTCGAAATATGTTGTGGGTCTGTTCGGAATAAGTTGTCTCTGTTCGGATTAAGTTGTGTGTCTGTTCGGTTTAAGTTGTGTGTCTGTTCGGAATATGTTGTGTGTCTGTTCGGAATATGTTGTGGGTCTGTTCGGAATAAGTTGTGTCTGTTCGGATTAAGTTGTGTTTCTGTTCGGAATATGTTGTGAGTCTGTTCGGAATATGTTTTGGGTCTGTTCGGAATAAGTTGTGTGTCTGTTCGAATTAAGTTGTGGTCCTTTTCGGAATATGTTGTGGGTCTGTTCGGAATAAGTTGTGTGTCTTTTCGGATTAAGTTGTATTTCTATTCGGATTAAGTTGTGTGTCTGTTTGGATTAAGTTGTGTGTCTGTTCGGTTTAAGTTGTCTGTTCGGAATATGCTGTGGGTCTGTTCGGAATAAGTTGTGTGTCTGTTCGGATTAAATTGTGTGTCTGTTCGGTTTAAGTTGTGTGTCTGTTCGGAATATGTTGTGGGTCTGTTCGGAATAAGTTGTGTATCTGTTCGGATTTAGTTGTGTGTTTGTTCGGTTTAAGTTGTGAGTCTGTACGGAATATGTTGTGGGTCTGTTCGGAATATGTTGTGGGTCTGTTCGGAATAAGTTCTGTGTCTGTTCGGATTAAGTTGTGTTTCTGTTCAGAATCAGTTGTGGTATGTTCTGATTAAGTTGTGTGTCTGTTCGGATTAAGTTGTGTGCCCGTTCGGATTAAGTTGTCTGTCTGTTCGGAATATGTTGTGGGTCTGTTCAGAATAAGTTGTTGGTCTGTTCGGGTAAGTTGTGTGTCTGTTAGGATTAAGTTGTGTCTGTTTAGAATATGAACGTATGTCTGTTGAGTCGTTCTAAACAGTTGATTTTTTCTATTTGCAGGTGTGGCTTTGTGAGAAATTCAAATTGGGGGAGCCCAGAACTGGAGTTTTTCCACGAATGAAAAGTTGGACGGAAATGTTTGGGAAACGTTTAACCCTGAGGAAATGGGAGGAACGTGGAATTACCTTACCTCAGATTTACAACGACAAGTTCGACCTGATGGGGGCTCCATCAATGAGTGAAAGGAGCTGGAACTTATTAGCTCTGTTGGAACTCCTGTTCGAAAGGGCTTAATTTCAACATGCAGTTTGGCAAGGCTCCAACTGACAGACTGCAACATTCCATGTGACTCGCTGCTCCAAGAGTGGGAGCTGAGTGAGGTGAAGACGAAATGGCTGAGGGCCGAAGCTGCCCTTAAGAAGGCGACAGAAGAGGTTAACGACTTGAAGGAAGAACTGAGGATGACCCAGGAAGAGTGTGGGAGGCTGAGGGAATAAATTATATATCTTCGAGGGACAGGGACATGTGAAAATACTGGTGGGGAGAAAGACGAAGATCTAAATAAAGAGGAGGAAGAAGAAGAGAGGAAAAGGGAGGAGGAGAAGGACGAAGAGAGAAAGAGAGAGGAGGAGAAGGAGGAAGAGAGAAAGAGGGAGGAGGAGAGGAACAAGGAAGAAGAGGAGAAGGAAGAAGAGAGAAAGCGAGTGGAGAAGGAGGAAAAGAAAAAAAAGGAGGAGGATAGCAAGAAGGAAGAAGAGAGAAAGAGAGTGGAGAAGGAGGAAGGGAAGAAGAGGGAGGAGGAGAAGAAGAGGGAGGAGAAGAGGAAGAAGGAAGAAGAGAGAAAAAGAGTGGAGAAAGAGGAAGAGAACAAGAGGGAGGAGGAGAGAAAGAGAGTGGAGAAGGAGGAAGAGAAGAAGAGGGAGGAGGAGAAGAAGTGGGAGGAGAGAGAAAGAGAGTGGAGAAAGAGGAAGAGAAGAAGAGGGAGGAGGAGAAGAAGAAGGAAGAGAAGAATAAAGAAGAGGAAAAGGAACAAGAGAGCAAGGCCTAGAAACCAAACTGGGGCGTGAAAAGACAACGCTTGACGATCATCGTGGAGCAGTAGATGAAGGAAGATGAACAGCGGGGCAAGAAGAAGAAGGTGGAAGAAGAGCAAAAGAGAAAAGAGACTCAAAGGAGCCTAAAGAAAAAAAAAAGGGAAAAAAGAGAGGAGAATTATAGGTTGGCTGTCTACTTAGGAGGGAAAAAACCTGATGCTGACATGGCTGCAATGGGAATGTTGTCAGCTGATGAGGTCAACATGATATTGAACTTCACCGCAGCCAACAAGGACAATAGAGAGGTCATATGGAGAGGCGATATGTGCAGTTTAACACGCACCGACCTGAAGGAACTTATAACGCTTGAGATAGATATTACCGATCAAACTATCGACGCTATGCTTTCGATTCTCGAAGAAAGACGCCAAACACAAAATGTTATATGCATATCAACATTCAAGTCAGGTCGAATTTTGGGTGGCCAAGGCAGAGCAATTGATGATTTTATCCTCCCTAAAATAGAAGGTGCGTCTCCAAAAGAGTCTGTAATCGCACAACCATGCTGGTCTGCAGGTCATTGGACTCTGGTGGTTGTCCCTGGCCCGTCCAAGGAGATTTTGGCGTTCAACAGTATTTCTAGGGAGCTAGAGCAAGGTGAATATCTAGAGGAGACCATAGACGTACATGAATGCGCAGCAGCGGATGTGGTTGACTACTGGAGGGATCTACTAAAGGTCGACTGACCCTTGAGAATCCTCAGGAAAAATAGCCAACGACAACCACCGGGGAGCAACGATTGCGGCGCCTATGTTTTATACTGGATAAGGTGCCTAATGCTAAAACTTGACCCGACGAAGGAGGACCCCAATAACATCCACTGTATCAGAGGTGAATTGGCGGTCATGTTACTTAGGGACCGCCGATCGTGTGTGCAGTTCTGAACAGACAACTTTTAGTGTTTATTTGTTTACACGTACAAATTACAAACTCTTTATTTTGGTTATTTTTTAATCGAGTTTTTTAAATGTACAAATTACAAACTCTTTCCAGACAACTTATTCCGAACAGAAACACAACATAATCCGAACAGACAAACAACATATTCCGAACATACCCACAATATATTCCGAACAGACAAATAACATATTCCGAACAGACAAACAACTTAATCCAAATAGACACACAACTTATTCCGAACAGACACACAACATATTCCGAACAGACAGACAACTTAATACGAACAGACCCACAACATATTCCGAACAGACAGACAACTTAATCCGAACAAACACATAACTTAATCCGAACAGACACACAACTTATTCCGAACAGACACACAACTTATTCCGAACAGACAGACAACCTAATCCGAACAGACCCACAACTTATTCCGAGCAGACCCACAACATATTCCGAACAGACACAACATATTGCGAACATACACAACATATTCCGAACAGACAGACAACATAATCCGAACAGACACACAACTTAATCCGAACAGACCCACAATTTAATCCGAACAGACACAACATATTCCGAACAGACACACAACATATTCCGAACAGACACAACTTAATCCGAACAGACAGAACTTATTCCGAACAGACCCACAACTTAATCAGTTTAATACGAACTGAACGTGTATAACAACCATTTACAGATCCAAATAGAACAACAATTAGAAGTTTCTTGGTTTTACTAGAACTGAAAATAACAAGAAATATTAAATTAAGGAGGAAGTTCCTCGTAATACAAATTCATGTCCCAATCAGAGAAATCAGGATCCCCGGGTTTTGGTGCGACTTCGTGAAGCGACGATGTAACCGTCATCTTGAACTTTCTCTTCTATTGTTGGGCGTGCTTTTTATGGCTTTTTAATTATCTTCTCAGCTAAAGACAATCGACGTCTAGTCGACGGTCTTCCTATACGTCTGATATTATCTGGATTAAGAACCGATGTACCCGCAGACTCAGGTTCATCAAGTCGAACCAAGAACTGGGTAGTGTGCATACGTGCCTTAAGCATTTCAATACACTGCACGTCCTCAATATACCTTTCATGGGAAATGAAGGCTTCCTGTGCGATCTAAACGGCACGACCCATGATGTCGTCGTGACGACGAAGTGCATCCTTCTCCATTACGCCATCGTCTGGGTACATCTTATCTCGATAGCTCATTCGAATATCCTTCCGCCATCGATTATCGATGTAAGAGTCTGGGAGCAATGCATTAGGATTTAAGCGTCCAAGTACAACAAAAACGTCACAACATAGAAGGTCAACATGCTGAAACATTCTACAATCACATGTGAAGTTCATGAATATGTTTTGTATTAGGAAACGTTTCGACAGTAGCTGCTCACCAGTCAAAACACGTTCAGATACATTGTACTGAAATGTCTTATTCGTATTGAACTCCTCCGTTATATCGCAGTATATCATCTTCCTAATTTCTAACTGCACTTTCTTGGAGACCCCTACCGTATACAACTCACTCATCTGTCTCTCGAATGGATAAATTGAAACCAACTGGGGTCTCTTATGAAGACAATCAAAATCTGATTGAGCTTCCTTCTCGTACTTATGGCGGAGCGCAAGTTCGTATTGTTCAACAAACTGCTTAAGGGTGGTCTTCGAAGTAAGATACTTGTCGAAAAAGGCATTCATACTCTCGCTTCTCTGAGTAGATGTCATTCCCGCGAAAAAAATATCACCAACAAATGCAGGTATCCACGACTCTCGGATTGCATAAATCGATTTGAGTCAGCTATGGTTCTGCAGGTCAAAATCAAGAAGGAAACCCTGCCAATTACGATCAAATTCTGCTGGGGTTTTGGAATCATATATAATCAATTTCAAATCAAATAATATGTGCTTCCGATACTGCGTCGGCAACTTCACGGGAGCTACTTCACGGGAGCTTTGTTCATTATGTGCCATATACAGAATCTGTGTCTTGAATCTGAGAAGACATTCCTTACAGCAGCAGTAATGACACCACATTGATCTGTTATTATGGCTGGGGGGGGGTTATATCTGTATAATGGGGGCAATTTAAAAGGAGTGAGTCATATATTGAAAGGTACAAAATCCTACTTTGAAAACTTTAATAGAACAGTCACACACCTAAAACCAAACAGACACACAACTTAAACCGAACGGAACCGAACAGTCACACAACTTAATCCGAACAGACAGACAACTTAATCCGAACAGACACACAACTTAATCCGAACAGATCCACAACTTATTCTGAACAGACATACAACATATTCCGAACAAGCACACAACATATTCCGAACAGACAGACAGCTTATTCCAAACAGACAGACAACTTAAACCGAACGGACATACAACTTAAACCGAACGTATTCACACCTTAAACCGAACAAATTCACACCTTAAACCGAACGGATTCATACCTTAAGCCGAACAGTCACACCACTTAAACCGAACAGTTCAACCACTTAAACCGAACAGTTCAACCACTTAAACCGAACACATACACACCTTAAACCGAGCCGTTCCACCACTTAAACCGAACAGTCACACCTTAAACCGAACAGTCACACCACTTAAACCGAACAGTCACACTACTTAAACCGAACGGATTCACAACTTAAACCGAACGGATTCACAACCTAAACCAAACAGTCACACCACTTAAACCGAACAGTTCCACCACTTAAACCGAACACATACACACCTAAAACCGAACAGTCACACCACTTAAACCGAACAGTCACCACTTAAACCGAACAGTCACACCACTTAAATCGAACAGTTCCACACCTTAAACCGAACAGTTCCACCACTTAAACCAATCCACCACTTAAACCAAACAATTCCACCACTTAAACCGAGCACATACACTGCTTAAACTGAACAGTCACAGAACTTTAACTGGACATAGCCACACCTTACCGTTCATGCACGACAACCATGTTTGGAACCACCATATGTAATTTTCAGTGGTCTCAGAAGACAGCAAAGCGCAACAGAGCAAAACTGACTCGAAATGGTGATTAACTCCTACAAATGGGGCAAAAGGCATGTCATATTTGTTTGTAATGTAGGTGGTGTCGAAACATATTGCGTGTCCAAAGTATGAAGATGCAGCTCTAGAACGACTGTCAGCCCAAAACACGTTCCGTAGTCTTCCTTCGTCATTCATATTCATTACATAGAAAAACATGGAATCAATCTTCTGCATCCTAATGAAATAGTTCTGAGGAGCTTGTGCATCACCAGGTCCCATCTTTAAATTTCTGACTTCGTTTACAACATCCCTGCACATAAGAACCACTAAGACCAGGGCCAAAATGTTCAACTTCAATTATGTTAGGCAGAAAGAACACAAACCTTAAATCCCTTTCGTTTAAAGTCAATTTGTCATGACCTCCAGCCTCGACCCCAAAAGATTGCATAGTCTTAGCAGCCGATATCCCAGCAGTATCATTGCACGATATGCGTGCTTTGGCGGCCTCAGGGACGGTTCATTTTTGTCTGAGAAAACGCATTTGCTCCTGTGCAAACATGGCGTGGTTATGTTTAAGATCCACAAAGTTAATGTGGTAACCCATTGCTGGGTTTCCTGAGACCCTTATCCGAGCAGTGCATTGGACTCTACTGGATAACCTAGACTTCAATTTTCCTTGCCCTTGGTTTGTTGGTGCCGTGCCCTCCTTGGAGCAAGTCAGCGTGTCCCGTATAACAACACCACGATCGTAATGAGATTGCCTTGTCTTAACACCAAAACCACAAGAATCGGCATAGGCCACGTAAAATGTTTTGACTTCTTCGAAACAAGGAAAAAACATCTCCTCCTTAGGAACGTTTGCCGGCTACTCCATTTGGGAAGACACTTGAACGATTTCCATTGGAGTACAGAGGAAGGACCACAGAAGAGAAGGGAAGAAAAAAGAAGACGCATCTTGAGATGAATAACAAGTCTTCTGCTGTGTAGGAGCGCCAAAATGATAAAGGAATGAAGTGATTTGAGACGCATTAATGAGGGATGAAGGGAGGGATGGAGAGATGTAGACATTTGTACGTATAACCAAAGGATTGACGAATAAAATAAAAAAAGAATCTTTTTTCTGTGCTGACATGGAGGGTGCCAACTCAGCCGCGTCACTGAAGGAGCGTCCTAAAGAGCGGCCATCTATCATTTTCCTAAAACTAAACCCCGTAAAGGGTAGAGAAAGAATGCGGAAATGTACATATGCGTACACATGTGTTCAATTGTGCTCATGACAACATGTAATGCATGAAATCTATAAAACCAAATCAAACTTTGCCTCTACATGAAATAAGATAAAACATTATCATTAAAACATACCAGACAATAATTGAAATGAGGCTAAATGAGCTCATGTATAATGACCAAACCCCACATGCCATGTTTCCATCTTCTTCTCCCACATGAAGTAAGATTTACACAATCATTAAAACATACAACACATTAATTAAGATAAGGCCAACAAGAGCACATGCTCCCACATACCATGTTTCCATCTTCCTCTCCATCCTTGTTATCACCTCATCATTCCCCATAAAATATGCCCACTAATCGAAACATGTGCTAAGCATCACTTAAGAGCATAAGCACATCAAAGATAAGAGTGAAAGTCTCATTAAATGGTTATGGAACTCATGTGAGACTGAAAGGTTAGTATTAACACACATTGAATACATCACATAATCACATCACCTTCTTCTTCACCCCCCAACGGGGACTGATGTTGGCCTTTTGGTCATAATCCTTATTTTGATGATTTAATCAACTTAATCTTAATCACAATCAAATGTAGTGTAACACACATAATGCATGGAATATATATATTGTATTGTGCCAACATTTACAGGTGATCAAAACTCAAGGAAGAATGGAATTGAAGTCAAGACATGTAATCAAGATTTTGAAGACATGTAATTTGCTTTTATTTTGAGGCTTAGGAACTTGTGTAATCTTGAGCATACAAGAGTTTAAACTTACTCACATACACACTAGGTTCATTGTAGAAGTCACACACAAAATTTCAAATAATTTGAACTTCAATAGATCACCCAAACCTTTGTCAGAAAATCACCTAAACCTAATCTGTAAAAACGGTCGACCGAACCTACTTATCTGATTAGTAGCATATCATGCATCATACTCATGCTATATATCCTTTATTTTACCCAAATTTTGTGTTACTCGAGTGTTTATTGTTATATTTCAGGTATTAGGTAATAAAGAAGAGAATGGAAGAGAAAAAAGACTAAAACGCGAGGAGAAAAGACTGATCGGTGAGACCTATGGACCTATTTGCAAGATGGAAGGACACGAAAGTAAGCCAAAAGGATTAATGAGCAAATCAAGAAACTCCACACCATCATGAGGAGTATTTTGACAATTAGATTTGGGCTGACACTCAAATAACAAATCCGATTGCACCACACGTAATCAAATTGACACAAGTGAAGCATTGAAGATGATATACAAATTTGGAGTAAATCAGACAAAAAATGATCGCTAATTGGCGGCTTATTTTGGTCTAATTTTGACCCGACTTCTCGTGGTTGTTTATTATATTGTGTTTATCCATTTGTAGAAGATTTATTAGTCCCATACCGGGGGATTGTCCCCGGTTATCTTTTTCTACGACTATAAATATAACTCTTCCTCCTCTTTTGTATTTACCCATTGCGTAGTGATGATTGACATCATTTCATACTTATATTTGTATCTTGTATCTATTATCTTCCACCTAAACAATGCTACATGACGAGTTTTATGTTTGAATTTAAGAAATAAATAGGTTTGAGGAGAAGAGGCATAAAATGACCTAAAAGCATGAAAAATGACTGAGTTGTGTGACTCAAGGACTAAGATGCAAGATCGAAGGATCTGAACGTAAGATGAAAGGACCAATGAGAAAACTAGAATACTTGACACCATCCTGGAGAGTATTTTGACAATTCTATTCGGGTCGGAGCTCCAACAAGCGAAGTAGATGTATCAAAAACAAACAAAGCCTTCTAGAAAAGCCCAAAAGAAAATCCAGAGCGATCCGAACACTGTAGACCGCTAAAATTGGCGGTCCAAGACCGCTAATTTGTAGTCACTTTTGGTCAGGATCCGCTAAGATTTATGTAGATCGTGTATTAGTGTGTATTTAGTCTATTTCTGGTATTTGTTTAGTCCCATACCGGGGATTGTCCTGGATTACCTTTTTCTATGACTATAAATAGAACTCTTCTCCTTCTATTGTAATTACCGATTTCTTGATGACATTCTCTCTACTTGGAGTAAGCCTTGAAGCAAAATCTGAAGGTGGAGAAGAATACTACCTTCAATGTAAGTCATCTAATAAAATAATTTTTCATTGTTTTGTTCTTATGTTGTTTCTTTATGCATGCTTAGCTTAGTTTTATTTGTTTGATTTTAGGCTAAAGTAGTTAGAATGTTTCTTTTCTTCTTTAGTTTAATTGTTAGAGTAATGTGTAGTGAATATATCCATCCCCATTTGGGGGTGGAGATGATGTTCATACATGCATTAAAGAATGAATATGAATGCTTTATATTTTGATTGTGTTGATAAATGTGAATGTATGCTTGCTTGTTAGAGTAGAATAGTACACTTGATGAGTTTTGCCACACATCGTAGACACATCCCATGTTTGTTTAGGTTCTGAAATAACTAGTTTGTGTATATGAATGTTAATCAACTAGGTTAGTGAATGGATTAATATGTTTTGCCATAACCTTTAGACACTTCCTATGCATGCAAACACTACCTACATTTGTGCCTATAGAATGCATTCTTCACCATCTTTTTACATGTGTGCACACACTCCACCCCTTATGGGTTTTTCCATTTCTGATTTCCAACTTTCAATTTCCCTTGCTTTTGTTTTCCTTATTTGATGCTTACTCGTTTAGTGTAGTTAGTCTAGTTTAGTGTAATCACAACTTCTTCCCCTCTTTTCCGACTTGCCTTCGTACAAACCAGAGTCTACACACTTCCTTGTGGATCAACCCGTATTTACCACCACTTCAACGTGGTCGTGCACTTGCGGTTATATAAAACGTATCAATCAAGTTTTTGGCGCCGTTGCAGGGGAGGTGAGGCGTGTCGAGACTAGCGACCTCGAAGTTAGGCGTTGTCTAGCCTAATGACCCATAACCTTAAGTTGTTTGAGACGTGCTTGCTAGATTAGGCTTCTACCTTCTCCCATTACCCACGCTAGTTCTATGGATTTTTCCATTCTCATCTGAGTCATCTTCTTCTCACCTACTTCTACGTTCTAGTCTCCTCCCCTTTACACTCTCTATTAGCGTTTTAGGATCGAGTCAAACACTTTTTGCAAGTTTGGCCTCGTGGCGGTAAGAGTGATCGACTCGAGAGTTCTTTGTCGAGATGGATGGTTACATGGGCGACCATCCATATCATTGTTGGGACCAGGACAATTCTCCCTGGTACTCCGGACCCATGCATCTTGGGATGCCTCAGACAAACACCCCGTATGGTTGGGAGAATCTTCATTGTCGGACTGAGCAATGTTCATATTGGGGTAATATGAGAGAGGCACCGACTGCTAGACCACCATCTAGTTACGTCGTATCGTACGATGGTTCTCCAACTAAGACGTTGCAAGAACCTTTGGTCTCTTTCATGCATGTAGTAGATGACATGAGTGCACTGGTGGCTCCAGTAGCCGTACCGTGTGACTGGTGTGGGTTGAGTGGTCATGTTATCAGGGAATGTTCTTATGTTCCCCTAGAGCCTGAGTATGAGCATACATTTTCCCAAAATGCTCAATATGACCATTACGCAGCCGTGTACAACCCGAGGGGGATGGATTCGTGGGGAGACAATTCTTATTCAAATTCTTATACATCAATGCTACCCCAATATCCTCCTTCTGAATATCCTGAATTCTACCAACACCCTACGACCAATCATTGGACTCATTCTCAGCCAATCACCACCCAACCCATCCATTGTCCAAATTTTGACATGGACCTCACAGTTGACCCGAAACTTGATCCTTTAGAACAAACTCTCCAAACGTTCATGGAAACCACTCAAAATCTGTTGAAGTCCAATCACGATTCCCTGCAAACTATGGAAATTTATGTGAGTCAAATTACACAACAATTAAGTAAACGTGAGGAGGGTGACATTTCTTGTCAACATGAGGATTCATCTTTTGATATCGAACCACCACCACATTCACAAATTCAAAGCACAATCTTTAAGAGTCAAACTCCTAGCCAGTCTGAGGGACTTGAGGTTTCAATTCACGATCACATTGTGGGGGATTCGATCCAAATTGAGAATAACATGGACCAACTTCATTATGAGTCGGCACAGGATTGTGCCGCATCTTTTTGTCCCGTGGCCCCTCAGCCACATAATCTTCATGTTGTGCCTCTTAAGGACTCACCTGTGGTGGAGCAAGAGCTCCCTAGTACCCTTAATTTCAAACAACCTGATGAGAGTTTGTCTCTAACTATTGTTCCTGATTATCTTGGAAATGATGGAACATTAAACAACCACATTGCTAATGAGAGTATTAGGAGTTCCTTGGAGGATACCTTTTTGTTCGCCTGGTGTGTCGGACATGCCTAACGAGGTTCTTGACCTCGTTCCGACGCACCAGCCTGTTGGTTGGAGAGTTTGGATTGACGATCATAACTTCAGCACCGCAACAGGAGAAACTCTTCTTCCGTTGCCCCATATTTCCCAAACTCTTGAGATGTTATCCTTTAAATGAGACGCCTTTGCGTCCAATTCATGAACCTTTTCTTTCATCTTGTGCTCTTTGTAAGGGGGGCCCAAACATGAGTATTCTGGCCCCGCGTGGTGTCATGTTCCCTTTCGAAGTGCATTGACCCATTTTCGAGATTCCCATTTGGTGTCCTTTGACAAATGAAGATGAGAACTTATTTTTGTACATAGTTTTATTAAAAAAAAGAAAAAAAGAGTACAATAAAAGACTCCATGAGCGAGCATTGATTGTTGTGGGCCCAACCCTTGTGTACTTGGGTCCCATTTCTTCACGTATTTGTGTCACTTCTTCTGTATCTCACAGGTTTTGAGGGAATTCGGTTTGTGTCCATCACTATAACCATGAACTTCCTGTTGCGTTTGAAGTTGGTGAGATCTTCATTTTTTCATGCATAAATCCATGTAGTTTCATGCTCACATTCATTGAGGACAATGCATGAGGTAGGTGTGGGTGGTGTTTTACGTGTGTACATAGTCGAGTCGTTTTCATTTGATTTCATTTTCTTTTGTTTGTACTGCTAGGGTCATGTTAGTGTGCTACATTTAATATCGATATACCTGCTTGTCATGATCCTTGGGTGTCTTGTCTTCTTTTGCTTGCCTAGTGTTTTAAAATTTTCACATTTCTTTCAAAATCTTCATGTGTTTGCGAAAGAAAATGTTTTTGTGGGTTTTGTGTGTGTTTGGCATGTGCAAAACCGTTGAGAGGCAAAGTAAAAGGAAAGCTCCCAAAATTGTCTTGAACTTGATGCATTAGGATACCTAGTATACCAACTATAGGTCTTATCGAGTCCTTAGGATGCACCCTGGTTTTCCCTGGGGGGGTGAGTAATCATAGGGTTTCAATACTCAAACATTTAAAGAAGTCGACCCTGAACCTAGTGAGTCAATAATTCGTGTTTGTTAATATAAGGAAGTTTGTCGTAGTCAATGGCCTTTAAACTCTTTTTGTGAAACTGTAAGTGTAGGGGTTTTGCTTCCCATGTAGATAAGTGAATAAGTGGTGTTCTCTCTTCTCTCACAACTCCTATCACTCGGGAAAGTAGGTCTGAGGGGACTTTATGCCTGGTGCTCTCGAGTCATCTGACGTAGGATGCACCGACTGAACTCCTGTTACACGGGTGGTAGGGATCGCCCTATGTGGAGATTTGGGGGAAGGTATACATGATAGTGTAAGTCCTCATAAGCAATTATGCATGAAACCTGACACTAGGAGAATCAAACACCAACCAATATAATGCTCCAACGAAAAAGAAAAAAGAAAAAAAGAGTCAAATAAGAACCTTAATGGACTTTACACAATGCATCACTTCAGTAGTTAAGGTTGCCCATGTCTTTCACATAAGTCCTTAATTAACTTTCATGAATGATTTATTAGGCTAGGTGTGTGGACTGATTACATATATAGAGTCGGCCCGTAGCATTACCGCGTCCCATGGTCGACAAAATAAGTCCAACAAGTCGTGTAGCTAGGTTGAATAATGCATATTTGTTCAGATTTTGTGGGTGTATCCGCTGAAAACCTTCAGGAGACAACATTCCTCCTCCTTGGCGACAAGGAGGTTTAATGACTTGTTGCACGTGCTAAGTGCAACCGTGAGTCCTACGAAAGTGAGTTATGATTTCTTGTTTTTCGTATGCTTTTCTCTTTCTTTATTTTGCTCGGGACAAGCGAAAGATAGGTGTGGGGGTATTTGATTCACATCATTTCATGCTTATATTTGTATCTTATATCCATTATCTTTCACCTAAATAATGCTACGTGACGAGTTTTACGTTTGAATTAAAGAAATAAATAGGTTTGAGGAGAAGAGGCATAAAATGACCTAAAAGCATGAAAACGGACTGAGTTGAGTGACTCAAGGACTAAGATGCAAGATCGAAGTACCTGAACGTAAGATCAAAGGAGCAATGAGAAAACAAGAATACTTCACACCATCATGGGGAGTATTTTGGCAATTCTATTCGGGTCGGAGCTCCAACAAGCGAATTAGATGCATCAAAGATAAACAAAGCCTTCCAGAAAAGCCCACAAGAAAATCCAGAGCGATCCGAACACTGTAGACCGCTAATTGGCTGTCCAAGACCGCTAATTTGTGGTCACTTTTGGTCAGGATCTGCTAAGATTTATGTGGAGCGTGTATTAGTGTGTATTTAGTCTATTTCTGGTATTTGTTTAGTCCCAAATCGGGGGATTGTCCCAGATTACCTTTTTCTATGGCTATAAATAGAACTCTTCACCTTTTATTGTAATTACCTATTGCTTGGTGGCATTCTCTCTACTTGGAGTAAGCCTTGGAGCAAAATCTCCAGGTGGAGAAGAATGCTACCTTCAATATGAGTCATCTAATAAAATAAATTTTCCATTGTTTTGTTCTTATGTTGTTTCTTTATGCATGTTTAGCTTAGTTTTATTTCTTTGATTTTAGGCTAAAGTAGTTAGAATGTTTCTTTTCTTCTTTAGTTTAATTGTTAGAGTAATGTGTAGTGAGTAGATCCATCCCCCTTTGGGGGTGGAGATGATGTTCAAACATGCATTAAAGAATGGATATGAAAGCTTTATATTTTGATCGTGTTGATAAATGTGAATGTATGCTTGCTTATTAGAGTAGAATACTACACTTGATGGGTTTTGCCACACATCTTAGACACCTCCCATGCTTGTTTAGGTTCTGAAATAACTAGCTTGTGTATATGAATGTTAATCAACTACGTTAGTGGTTGAATGGTTTTATATTAAACCGCAAGTGCACGACCGCGTTGAAGCGGTGACAAATACGGGTCGATCCACAGGGAGGTTTGTTGACTTTTGGTTTGTGCGAAGGCGAGTGGGAAAGAAAGAGAAGAAGAGATTGATTACACTAAACTAACTACACTAAACTAATGAACTAGAAGCAAGGAATTGAAAACATGGAATGAACTACTAAGCTAAGCAACTATTAAGAAAAAAGATAAGCTGGAAATCAGGAATCTAAAACCCCTAAGGGGTGGAGTGTGTGTGTGCACATGAAATAAGTGTGGTGAATGCATACAATAAGCTCAAGTATGGTTAGTGTTTGTTAATGCATAAGAAGTACCTCATGGGAAGACCTATCATTCTCAAGACTAACCTAGGTGATTAATATGAGTAATGCAAGGTTGTTATTAAGAACATAACGTGCATGGAGTGTACCTAACTATGGCAGAAACCATCAAGTAAAGTTCTTATTAATTCAAGCAAGCATACTAATATCTCTCACAAACAATAATATCTAACATTCATACCAGCTACATAACATGTACATACATCTACTCCACCCCCAAAGGGGATGGAACTACTCACTAATCATTACACTACCTACATTAACAAAATGAAACATTATACTGAAATGAAATTTAACTAAGCAAGAAGGGAGCATTAAAGAAGCTTAAAAGGAATGACTTAACATGCATGCACAAATTACAAGACAAGATCAAAAGAAACTAGAACAATTATTTTATTAACAATGACTCACATTGAAGGTAACATTCTTCTCCACCTTGAGCTTTGCTTCAAGGCTTACTCCTTAGTAGAGAGAATGACACCAAGCAATGGGTGTTTTACAATAGAAGGTGAAGAGTTCTATTTATAGCCATAGACAAAGGTAATCCGGGATAATCCCCCGATGTAGGACTAAACAAATACCAAAAATAGACTACACATCCACTAATACGCGTGCTCTTGAAATCTTAGCGGATCCGGGAAGATCCGGACAGCCAATTGGCGGTCTACAGGATCCGGATCTGGCTCATTTTTGTTGTGGGCTTGTCTTGATGTATTTGTTGGTCTTGGATCCGTCTACTTCGCTTGTTGGAGCTCCGACCCGAATATAATTGCCAAAATACTCTCCATGATGGTGTGAAGTTTTCTGTTTTGCTCTTTGGTTGTTCGGTCTTACGTTCAGGTCATTCTCCCTTGCATCTTAGTACCCAGGTCTCACAATTGTCATTTTTCCGTGCTTTTGGGTCCTTAATTTCATGCTTCATATCTTCAAACCTATTTATTTCTGAAATTCAAACATAAAACTCGTCACGTAGCATTGCTTAGGTGTAAGATAATTGATATAAGATACAAATATAAGCATGAAATGATGTCAATCAAAAACCCCACACCTAAGTTTTTGCTAGTCCCGAGCAAAACAACGAAAGAGAAACAAACGAGAAACAAGAAATCGTAACTCACTTTCGTAGGAATCACGGTTGCACTTGGCACGTGCAACAAGCCGTTAAACCTCCGTGTTGCCAAGGAGGAGCAGTGTTGTCTCCTGAGGGTTTTCAGCGGATATACCCACAAAATCCGAACTAGATGCATTATTCAATCTAGACACTCGACTCGTTGGACAAATTTTGTCGATCATTGGACGCGGTAATCCTACGGGCCGACTCTATATAGGTAATTAGTCCACACACCTAGTCTAATGAACCATTCGTGCAAGTTAAGTAAGGAATTAAGTGAAAGAGATTGACAACCTTAACATCCTCAAGTGATACAAAGTGTAAAGTCCATTAAGGTTCTTATTTGCATTACCATTTTTTTTATTTTCTCATTTTTTTGTTTTTCTTCTTTTCTTTTTATTAATTGGAGCTTTATTCTCTCAGGGTCAGGTTTCGTGCATCATTGCCCATGAGGACTTACACTATCATGTACACCTTTCCCCAAATCTCCACATAGGGCAATCCCTACCACCCGTGTAACGGGAGTTCAGTCGGCGCATCCCAAGTCAGATGACTCGAAAGCACCAGGCACAAAGTCCCTTCAGACCTACTTTCCCGAGTGATAGGACCCGTACGAGAAGAGAGAACACCTACTCACTTATTTCTTATATACACATGAACCAAAACCCCTACACTTAATGTCTCACAACAAGATTTAAAGGGTCCTTGACAACAACAAACTTCCTTAAGTTAACAGACACGAATTATTGACTCATTAGGTTCAGGGTGGACTTCTTTAAATGTTTGAGCACTGAAACCCTATGACTACTCACCCCCAAGGGAAAACTGTGGTTCATCCTAACGACTCGATAAGTCCTAAAGCCACAGTACTAGATATCCTAATGCATCAAGTTCAAGACAATTTTGGGAGCTTTCTTTTTACTTTGCCTCTCAACGGTTTTGCACATGCTAAACACACACAAAACCCACAAAACATTTTCTTTCGCAAACACATGAAGAATTTGAAAGAAATGTGAAAATTTTAAGGCACTAGGCAAGCAAAAGAAGACATGTCACCCAAGGATCATGACAAACAGATATATCGATATTAAATGCAGCACACTAACATGACCCTAATAATGCACACAAAAGAAAAGAAAAATCAAAGGAAAAGACTCGACTATGTACACATGTAAAAACACCCCCCACACATACTTCATTCATTGTCCTCAATGGATGCGAGCAAAAAACTACATGGATTTATGCATGAAAAAGGAAAGATCTCACCAATATGAAGCGCAAAAGGAAGTTCAAGGTTATGTTGATGGACACAAACCCGAATTCCCTCAAAACCTATGAGATGCTAAAGAAGGGATACAAATACGTGAAAGAAATGACGCCCAAATACTCAAGGGTTGGAGCCCACAACAATCGATGCTCACTGAAGGAGTCTTTTATTGTACTTTTTTTAATATAACTATGTACAAACATAAGTTCTCATCTTCATTTGTCAAAAGACATCAAATGGGAACTTCAAGAGTGGGTCAATGCACTTGGAAAGGGAACATGACGCCACGCGGGGCCAAAATACTCATGTTTGGGCCCCCTCACAAAGAGCACAAGATGAAAGGAGAGGTTCATGAATTGAACGCAAAGGCGTCTCATTCAAAGGATCAAAGTGAAAGAGCTTGAACCTCTCAAGACTTTGGGAAATATGAGGCAACGGAAGAAGAGTTTCTCCCATTGCGGTGCTGAAGTTATGATCGTCAATCCAAACTCTCTAACCAACAGGCTGGTGCGTCGGAACGAGGTCAAGAACCTCGTTAGGCATGTCCGACACACCAGGTGAAACAAAAGTGGGTCTCATACCCAAGGTATCCTCCAAGGAACTCCTAATACGCTCATTAGCAATGTAGTTGTTTGATGTTCCATCATTTCCAAGATAATCAGGAACAATAGTGAGAGGCAAACTCTCATCAGGTTGTTTGAAATTAAGGGTACTAGGGAGCTCTTGCTCCACCAGAGGTGAGTCCTTAAGAGGCACAACATGAAGATCATGTGGCTGAGGGGTCACGGGACAAAAAGATGCGGCACAATCCTGTGCCGACTCATAATGAAGTTGGTCCATGTTATTCTCAATTTGGATCGAATCCCCACAATGTGATCGTGAATTGAAACCCCAAGTCCCTCAGACTAACTAGGAGTTTGACTTTGAAAGATTGTGCTTTGAATTTGTGGATGTGGTGGTGGTTCGATATCAAAAGATGAATGCTCATGTTGACAAGAAAAGTTACTCTACTCACGTTCACGTAAATGTTGCGACATTTGACTCCCTTGCAGTGCCATATTTTGTATGGACTGTTAGTGGTTTCCATGAACGTAAGGAAAGTTTGTTTCAAGGAATCAGGTATGCGGTCACCTATGAGGTCCAAGTCAGAGCTTGGGAAATTTTGGGGTAGGGTGTTGATGGAATGAGAATGAGTCCAATGATTTGAAGTGGGGTGTTGGTAGAATTCTAGGTATTCGGGAAGAGGATACTTGGGTGAAAATGAAGTATAAGAATTTGGATATGAATTGTCTCCCCATGAATCCATCCCTCTCGGGTTGTACGCGGATGCGTAATGGTTATATTGAGCGTTTTGGGAAAATGTATGCTCATACTCAGGCTCTGGGGGAACATAAGGACATTCCCCGAAAACATGACCACTCCACCCACAACAGTCGCACGGTACGGTTACTGGAGCCACCGGTGCACTCATGTCGTCTACCGCACACATGAAAGAGGCCAAAGTTTCTTGCAATGTGATTGATTCGTTTTATATTAACCGTAAGTGCACGACCGCGTTGAAGCGGTGGCAAATACGGGTCGTCCACTGGGAGGTGTGTCGACGTTTGGTTTGTACGAAGGCGAGTGGTAAAAAATGGAGGGAAAGATGGATTACACTACACTACACTAATCTAAACTAGTAAACTAACAAAGCTGAAATGAAATCACTAAGAAACTAAGCTAAATAACTAATGAAGAAGATAAAACCTCAGGAATGAAAACCCCTAAGGGGTGGAGTGTGTGTGTGTGTTCACATGAAATAAGTGTTGTGTGGAATGCATACAAGAAGCTCAAGTTAGTTAGTGTTTGTTAATGCATAAGAGGTACCTAATGGCAAAACCTATCATTTACAAGACTAACTTATGTGAATAATATGAGTAATGCAAGGTTGTTATTATGACACTTAGACAAGCATGGAATGTACCTAAGCTATGGCAGAAACCATCAAGTACGGTTCTTAATAATTCAAGTAATCATACTAATATCTCTCACAAAACATTCATATTAAGCATTCATACCATCTACATAACATGTACACACATCTACTCCACCCCTAAAGGGGATGGAACTACTCACACATATTTAAACTAACTACTCTAATAAAATGAACCATTATACTGAAATGAAACTGTACTAATCAAGCAAGAAATATTAAAGAAGCATAAAACAAAACAAGCACCAAAGCAAACACATTAAAGGAAATTAACTAAGCAAGAATTAACTCACTCAAATTACAAGCAGCCCTTCCTCCACCAGAGCTTTGCTTCAATGCTTCACTCTTAGTAGGGAAGATGGCCACCAAAGAGAGAGATCGATACAATGGAAGGTGAAGAGTTCTATTTATAAGCATGGAAAAAGCTAATCCGGGACAATCCCCCGATGTGGGACTAAACCAATACCAAAAATAGCCTAAACAAATATTAATACAAGTCCAAGCGAAATCTTAGCGGATCTGGGATGATCCAGACCGCCAATTGGCGGTCTATAAGGCCGAGATCCATCTGTTTTTTGTGTTGGTCTTTGCTTGAAGTATTTCTTGGTCTTGGATGGATCTACTTGGTTTGTTGGAGCTCCGACCCGAATCGAATTGCCAAAATACTCCCCATGATGGTGTGGAGTTTCCTGTTTTGCTCTTAGGTCCTCTGGTTTTACGATCAGGTCATTCTCCCTTGCATCTTAGTCCCCAGGTCTCACAATTATGTCCTTTTTCCTGCTTTTGGGTCCTTTCATGACTTCTTTTCAAACCTCTTTATTCTTGAAAACTAAACATAAAACTCGTCACGTAGCAATGCATAGGTGTAAGATAATGGATATAAGATACAAATATAAGCATGAAATGATGTCAATTACAATGTCTCAGTTTGATAACCAACATATGATCCGACGTAACTAGATGGAGATCTAGCAGTCGGTGCCTCTCTCATATAACCCCTATATGAAGATTGCTCAGTCACACAATGAAGATTATCCCAACCATACGGGGTGTTTGTCTGAGCCACCCCAGGTTGCATCGGTCTGGAATACCAGGGAGAATTGTCCTGGTCCCAACAATGATATGGATGGTCGCCCATGTAACCATCCATCTCAATAAAAAACTCTCGAGTCGACCACTCTCACCACCACGAGGCTAAACTCGAAAAAAGTGCTCGACTCGACCCTAAAACGCTACCAGAGAGTGTAAAGGGTAGGAGACTATAACGTAGAAGAAGGTGAGAAGAAGATGACTCAGAGGAGAAGGGAAGAATCCCTAAATCTAGCGTGGGAAATGGGATCAGGTAGAAGCCTAACTAGCAAGCATGACTCAAACAATGTAAGGCAATGGGTCCTTAGGCTAGACGACGCCTAACTTCGAAGTCACTAGCCTCGACACACCTCACCTCCCTACAACGAAGACCACAATGCCCAGCAAGTGATACCAGATCCAGAGATCCAGTACCTCCTACTATCGACAAGGTAGGCAATGCCGATCAGGGCATGACAGTCTCAACTAGATTACTCTCCTAGTGCGTCCGAAATCCTAGGGCCAATGTCTACTTGCTTTTAGTTAAGTCTTGATTAAGAGTGATTTTTGGGGCGAAGGAAAGGGTGATGAAATCCCCCACCTTATATTTTACGGTACAACCCCTCCTTAGTAGCGTTTTGATCCTAAATCTAGCAATCAACACTCCAATCAAACGCTCAACTCACTCTTGTCCTGATGCAATTCTTACTAACTAATGCATGGGCATACAAGATGCATGAATGAGCCTGGGAAATGCGTACCTCACGCCAACACTCAACAACTGAAAATAAATCTAAAAGAAAAGACAACTACGCGCCTAAGTCAAGTACATGATGCGTGACCTAAACAAGTAAGAATGTCCAATCTTTTGCTTTGGATTTTAAGGACAAGTTGATTAATGGGGTTTGGTTTAATGATCTGGGAGCAAACTAGAAGTCAAAACATGCCAAATTGTGCTCCTAGACAACTATGTCGAAGCAAACAACTACCAGAACAAAACTGAGAGCAAGCAAAGCTTACCGGGCCGCCAATTGGTGGTCCCAGACTGCTGATTGGCGGTCCCTGTTGAAGCTTTTGTGCTCCAACTGGTCCAGTAGCCTCCCCTTGATCCAAAAGTCTCCTGAAAAAAAATAAAATAAAATTAAAACCACTCGAATCGTCCAAACCAAAGTCTGGACAGAGCACCTCCCCAGCAACGGCGCCAAAAACTTGGTTGAATCGTTTATATTAAACCGCAAGTGCACGGCCGTGTTGAAGCGGTGACAAATACGGGTCGATCCACAAGGAGGTGTGTCGACTTTTTGTTTGTGCGAATGCGAGTGGGAAAGAAAGAGAAGAAGAGATTGATTACACTAAACTAACTACACTAAACTAATGAACTAGAAGCAAGGAATTGAAAACATGAAATGAACTACTAAGCTAAGCAACTATTAAGAAGAAAGATAAGCAGGAAATCGGGAATCTAAAACCGCTAAGGGGTGGAGTGTGTGTGCACATGAAATAAGTGTGGTGAATGCATACAATAAGCTCAAGTGTGGTTAGTGTTTGTTAATGCATAAGAAGTACCTCATGACAAGACCTATCATTCTCAAGACTAACCTAGGTGATTAATATGAGCAATGCAAGGTTGTTATTAAGAACATAACGAGCATGGAGTGTACCTAACTATGACAGAAACCATCAAGTAAAGTTCTTATTAATTCAAGCAAGCATACTAATATCTCTCACAAACAATAATATCTAACATTCATACCAGCTACATAACATGTACATACATCTACTCCACCCCCAAAGGGGATGGAACTACTCACTAATCATTACACTACCTACATTAACAAAATGAAACATTATACTGAAATGAAATTTAACTAAGCAAGAAGGGAGCATTAAAGAAGCTTAAAAGGAATGACTTAACATGCATGCACAAATTACAAGACAAGATCAAAAGAAACTAGAACAATTATTTTATTAACAATGACTCACATTGAAGGTAACATTCTTCTCCACCTTGAGTTTTGCTTCAAGGCTTACTCCTTAGTAGAGAGAATGACACCAAGCAATGGGTGTTTTACAATAGAAGGTGAAGAGTTCTATTTATAGCCATAGACAAAGGTAATCCGGTACAATCCCCCGATGTGGGACTAAACAAATACCAAAAATAGACTACACATCCACTAATACGCGTGCTCTTGATCTTAGCGGATCCGGGAAGATCCGGACAGCCAATTGGCGGTTCTAGACCGCCAATTGGTGGTCTACAGGATCCGGATCTGACTTATTTTTGTTGTGGGCTTGTCTTGATGTATTTGTTGGTCTTGGATGCATCTACTTCGCTTGTTGGAGCTCCGACCCGAATATAATTGCCAAAATACTACCCATGATGGTGTGAAGTTTTCTGTTTTGTTCTTTGGTCGTTCGGTCTTACGTTTAGGTCCTTCTCCCTTGCATCTTAGTCCCCAGGTCTCACAATTGTCATTTTTCCCTGCTTTTGGGTCCTTAATTTCATGCTTCATATCTTCAAACCTATTTATTTCTGAAATTCAAACATAAAACTCGTCACGTATCATTGCTTAGGTGTAAGATAATGGATATAAGATACAAATATAAGCATGAAATGATGTCAATCAGTTAGTGAATGGATTGATAGGTTTTGCCATAACCTTTAGACAATTCCTATGCATGAAAACACTACCTACATTTGTGCCTATAGAATGCATTCTTCACAATCTTTTTACATGTGTGCACACACTCCATCCCCTAGGGGTTTTCCATTTCTGATTTCCAACTTTCAATTTGCCGTGCTTTCGTTTTCCTTATTTGATGCTTACTCGTTTAGTGCAGTTAGTCTAGTTTAGTGTAATCACAACTTCTTTCCCTCTTTTCCCATTTGCCTTCGAACAAACCAGAGTCTACACACCTCCTTGTAGATCAACCCGTATTTGCCACCACTTCAACGCGGCCGTGCACTTGTGGTTAATTAAAACGTATCAATCAAGTGGTCAATCCCTCTACTTAGAGTCAAGCCTTGGAGCAAAAACTCAAGTAGGGAGATGCTACTTGTAATGTGAGTCATTTAGTAAAAGATTTTTTTGTTACTTTAATGTTGTCTCTTTTATCTTCTTGCATGCTTAGATTAATTTCATTTCATTAATCTTAGTAGACTTAGTTAACATGTTTTCCTCTCTTAACAAAATAGTTAGGTTAATGATTAGTGAGTAGTTCCATCTCTTTTTGGGGGGTGGACCCATATTTCCCTCTTTTATGTTTGAATTTCAGAAATAAAGAGGTTTGAAGAGAAGAGCCATGAAAGGACCCAAAAGTAGGAAAAAAGACTTAATTGTGAGACCTCGGGACTAAGACGCAAAGGAGAAGGACCTGAACGTAAGACAGAAGGACCTAAGAGCAAAACATAAAACTCCACACCATCATAGGGAGTATTTTGACAATTCGATTCGGGTCGGAGCTCCAATAAACAAAGTAGATGCATCCAAGACCAAGTAATAGATCAAGCAAAGCCCACAACAAAACTCAACTGGATCTGAAGCTTATAGACCGCCAATTGGCGGTCTGGAACCGCTAATTGGCGGTCCAGATAGCTCTGGATCCGCTTAACTTTTGGGAGCACGTGTATTAGTGTATGCTTAGTCTATTTTTTGTATTTGTTTAGTCCCACATCGGAGGATTGTCCCGGATTAGCTTTTTCCATGCCTATAAATAGAACTCTTCACCTTCCATTGTAATTACCCATTGCTTGGTGGCATTCTCTCTACTAAGGAGTGAGCCTTGAAGCAAAAACTCAAGGTGGAGAAGAATGCTACCTTCAATGTGAGTCATTTGTTAATAAAATAATTCTTCTAGTTTCTTTTAATCTTGTCTTTTAATTTGTGCATGCTTGTTTAGTCTTTCCTTTCCTTTTAAGCTTCTTTAATATTTCTTGCTTTCTTAGGGTAATTTCATTTTAGTATTATGCTTCATTTTGTTAATATAGTTAGTGTAATGAGTAGTGAGTAGTTCCATCCCCACTTGGGGGTGGAGAAATATGTGATATGATCATGTAGTGTATTAAGTGTGTGCTATTTTAATCCCTTGAGATTTATATGATTTCCATAACCATCTAATGGGTTTTCACTCTTATCTTTGATATGCTAATGCTCTTGAATGAAACTTAGCTTATGCTTTGATTAGTGGACCTATTTTATGGGGAATGATAAGGTTAGGATATAGATGGAATTAATATTGGAAACACAATTCGTAGTGTATGTACTCTTGTTGCCTTTACCTTAGTTAATGTCTTGTATGTTTTAATGATGTAGTCTTATCTTAATTCATGTGGAGGCATAGTAGGGTCTAGTCTTTATACATGAGTTCATTTAACTTCATTCCAATTATTGTCTTGTATGTTTTAATGATGTAGTCTTATCTTAATTCATGTGGAGGCAAAGTTGGATGTAGTTTTATGATTTCATGCACTACATGTTGTGAGGAGCTTAATTGAACACACGCACACACACATCTTTATAGTCACATTATTTCTCTACCCCCTATGGGGTTTAGTTTTTATTGCTTATCTTTCATTTTCTTTTGCATTCTAGTGTGGTTAGTGTAATCAATCTTTCTTTCCATTTATTTACCACTCGCCTTCGCACAAACCAAACGTCGACACACCTCCCAGTGGACAACCCGTATTTGCCACCACTTCAACCCAAGCTTCAACAAAGACCGCCAATCAGCAGTCTAAGACCGCCAATTGGCATCCTGGTGAGGGTTTCTGACTCTCAGTTTTCTTCTAGTAGTTGATTAGTTCATTTTTTGTTATCTGGGAGCCCTATTTTGCATGCTATGACCTCTAGTTTGCTCCCAGATCATTAAACCAATCCCCATTAATCAACTTGGCCTTAAAATCCAAAGCAAAAGACAGACATTCTTATTTGTTTAGGTCACACATCATGAACTTGACTTAGGCATATAGTCATCTTTTCTTTTAGCTTTATCTTTAGTTGTTGAGCGCTGACGTGTGGTACACATTTCCTACACTCATTCATGCATCTTGTATGCCCATGCATTAGTTAGTAGGAATTGCATCAGGACAATAGTGAGTTGAGCGTTTTGATTGGAGATTGCTAGATCTAGGATCAAAACGCTACTAAGGAGGGGTTGTCCCATAAAAGATAAGGTGGGGGATTTCATCACTCTTTCCTTGTCCCAAAAAATCACTCTTAATCAAGCCTTAACTAAAAGCAAGTAGACATTGGCCCTAAGGATTGCGGACATACTAGGAGAGTAATCTAGTTGAGACCGTCATGACCTGATTGACATTGCCTACCTTGTCGATAGTAGGAGGTACTGGATCTCCGGATCTAGTATCACTTGCTGGGCATTGTGGTCCTCGTTGTAGGGAGGTGAGGCGTGTCGAGGCTAGTGACCTTGAAGTTAGGCGTCGTCTAGCCTAAGAACCCATAGCCTCAAACTGATTGAGTCGTTCTTGCTAGTTAGGCTTCTACCTGATCCCATTACCCACGTTAGCTCTAGGATTCTTCCCTTCTCCTCTGAGTCATCTTCTTCTCACCTTCTTATACGTTATAGTCTCCTCCCCTTTACACTCTCTGGTAGCGTTTTAGGGTCGTGTCGAGCACTTTTTGCGAGTTTAGCCTCGTGGTGGTGAGAGTGGTCGACTCTAGAGTTCGCTGTTGAGATGGATGGTTACATGGGCGACCATCCATATCATTGTTGGGACCAGGAGGATTCTCCCTGGTACTCCCGACCCATGCATCCTGGGGTACCTCAGACAAACACCCTGTAGTTTTATGATTTCATGCACTACATATTGTGAGGAGCTTAATGAACACACACACACTCTTTTATGTTCATATTATTTCTCTACCCCCTTTGGGGTTTAGTTTTATCGCTTCTTCTCCATTTCATTTCGCATTGTAGTATAGTTTAGTGTAACGAATCTTTCTCTCCTTCTTTTACCTTTCACCTTTGAACAAACTAATTGTCGACACACCTCCCAGTGGATGACCCGTATTTGCCACCGCTTCAACGCGGCCGTGCACTTGCAGTTAATATAAAACGATCAATCAAGTTTTTGGCGCCGTTGCCGGGGAGGTGCTCTGTCCAGATATTGGTTTGGACGATTCGAGGGGTTTTTAATTTTTTGTTTTCATTTTTTCTTAGTTTCAGGGATCCTAGAGCTCACGGGGAGGCTACTGGAGGAGTTAGCGCACCCAATCTTCAAAAAGGACCGCCAATCAGCGGTCTCAGACCGCCAATTGGCGGCCTGGTGAGGGTTTCTGACTCTCAATGTTCTTCTGGTAGTTTATTAGTTCATTGTTGTTATCTGGGAGCCTTATTTTGCATGCTGTGACTTCTCGTTTGCTCCCAGATCATTAATCACTCCCCCATTAATCAACTTGGCCCTAAAATCCAAAGCAAAAGACTAGACGTTCTTACTTGTTTAGGTCACGCATCATGTATTGACTTAGGCATATAGTTGTCTTTTCTTTTAGCTTTATTTTCAGTTGTTGAGCGCTGACGCGACGTATGCAATTTCCTACACTCATTCATGCATCTCGTATGCCCATGCATTAGTTAGTAGGAATTGCATCAGGACAAGAGTGAGTGAGCGTTTGATTGGAGCGATTGATTTCTAGATTTAGGATCAAACCGCTACTAAGGAGGGGCTGTCCCATAAAAGATAAGGTGGGGGATTTCATCACCCTTTCCTTGGCCCCAAAAATCACTCTTAATAAAGCCTTAACTAAAAGCAAGTAGACATTGGCCCTAGGATTGCGGGCGCACTAGGAGAGTAATCTAGTTGAGACCGTCATGACCTGATCGGCGTTGCCTACCTTGTCGATAGTAGGAGGTACTGGATCTCCGGATCTGGTATCACTTGCTGGGCATTGTGGTCCTCGTTGTAGGGAGGTGAGGCGTGTCGAGGCTAGTGACCTCGAAGTTAGGCGTCGTCTAGCCAAAGGACCCGTTGCCTTACATTGTTTGAGCCGTGCTTGCTAGTTAGGCTTCTACCTGATCCCTTCACCCACGCTAGCTTTAGGGATTCTTCCCTTCTCCTCTGAGTCATCTTCTTCTCACCTTCTTCTACGTTATAGTCTCCTCCCCTTTACACTCTCTGGTAGCGTTTTAGGGTCGAGTCGAGCACTTTTTGCGAGCTTGGCCTCGTGGTGGTGAGAGTGATCGACTCGAGAGTTCTTTGTTGAGATGGATGGTTACATGGGCCACCATCCATATCATTTTTGGGACCAGGACAATTCTTCCTGGTATTCCGGACCCATGCAACGGGGGGTGGCTCAGACGAACACCCCGTATGGTTGGAATAATCTTCATTGTGTGACTGAGCAATCTTCATATAGGGGTAACATGAGAGAGGCACCGACTGCTAGACCACAATCTAGTTATGTCGGATCATATGCTGGTCAACAAACTGAGACATTGCAAGAACCTTTGGCCTCTTTCATGCATGTGGTAGAAGACATGAGTGCACCAGTGGCTCCAGTAGCCGTACCGTGTCACTATTGTTGGTTGAGTGGTCATGTTTTCGGGGAATGTCCTTATGTTCCCCCTGAGCCTGAGTATGAGCATACCTTTTCCCCAAATGCTCAATATGACCATTACGCATCTGCGTACAACCCGAGTGGAATGGATTCTTGGGGAGACAATTCGTATTCAAATTCTTATACATCATTTCCACCCCAGTATCCTCCTCCCGAATACCTAGAATTCTACCAACACCCTACTTCAAATCATTGGACTCATTCTCAGCCCATCAACACCCAACCCTAAAATTTCCCAAGCTCTGACTTGGACCTCATAGTTGACCACATACCTGATTCCTTGAACCAAAATTTCCTTACGTTCATAGAAACCATTCAACAGTCCAAACAAAATATGGCACTGCAAGTGAGTCAAATGTCGCAGCAATTACGTGAACGTGAGGAGAGTAACTTTTCTTGTCAACATGAGGATTCATCTTTTGATATCGAACCGCCACCACCACATCCACAAATTCAAAGCACAATCTTTCAAAGTCAAACTCCTAGTCAGTTTGAGGGACTTGGGGTTTCAATTTACGATCACATGGTGGACGATTCGATCCCAATTGAGAATAACATGGACCAACTTCATTACGAGTCGGCACATGATTGTGCCTTACCTTTTTGTCCCGTGGCCCTAGAGCCACATGATCTTCATGTTGTGCCTCTTAAGGACTAACCTCTGGTGGAGCAAGAGCTCCCTAGTACACTCAATTTCAAACAACCTGATGAGAGTTTGCCTCTCACTATTGTTCCTGATCATCTTGGAAATGATGGAACATCAAACAACTACATTGGTCATGAGGGTATTAGGAGTTCCTTGGAGGATACCTTGGGTATGAGACCCACTTTTTGTTCGCCTGGTGTGTCGGACATGTCTAACGAGGTTCTTGACCTCGTTCCGACGCACCAGCCTGTTGGTTGGGGAGTTTGGATTGACGATCATAACTTCAGCAGCGCAACGGGAGAAACTCTTCTTCCGTTGCCCCTTATTTCCCAAACTCTTGAGAGCTTCAAGCTCTTTCAGTTTGATCCTTTGAATGAGACGCCCTTGCGTCCAATTCATGAACCTCTCATTTCATCTGGTGCTCTTTGTGAAGGGGGCCCACACATGCGTATTCTAGCCCCGCGTGGTGTCATATTCCCTTTCCAAGTGCATTGACCCACTTTTGAGGTTCCCATTTGATGTCTTTTGACAAATAAAGATGGGAACTTATGTTTGTACATAGTTATAAAAAAAAGAAAAAAAGTACAATAAAAGACTCCTTCAGTTAGCGTCGATTGTTGTGTGCCCCATCCCTTGTGTATTTTGGCTCCATTTCTTTCACGTATTTGTTTCCTTTCTTTAGCATCTCAGAGGTTTTGAGGGAATTCGGGTTTGTATCCATCAACATGACCTTAAAAGTAAAAAAAAATTGTGGGAGTATTTTATTTGTGGGAGTATTTCTTACAATTTTTATTTAGTACATACAGTTTATTTAGTTACATGTTTATTTAGTTACATGCTTATTTATACTTAAGATATTCTTTTATTTAGACAACTTTTAATGTTTAACTCATCAACCCCCTTAAACAACTTGGACTTTAATAACCCAAAGCAAAAGATTAGATAATATTTGCTAAGTCATTCATCATATAAGATTTGCATTCATCGTATTTATTATTTATTTACGATTTCTGTCGTAGATTGCTGGCATAAGGTACGTACTATCTTTCACTCATCATTCATTAGAAAGCACTCATTAGTTAGTAGGACTTGCATTGTAACAAGAGTGAGGTGAGTGTTTGTTTGGTGTGTTGTTTGTTAGATTAAGGTATGAAAAACACTTAGGGGGCAATCACCTATAGGAGATGAGGTGGGGGATTTCATCACCCTTTCCTTAGCCCAAAAACCACTTAATAAAAGAGCCTTAATAAAATCAATTAGACGTTGGCCCCTAGGATTTTCGGACGCATTAAGGAGAGGAAACCATTTAAGACCGTTATGGCCTGAATGTCGTTGCCCATCTAGTCTCCCTGAGATTTTAGGAACCTCCAGGTTCTTGATTTCCTACAGATTAATGGTCCTCGATGTTTAAGACTGTTTCGGCCTGAACGTCATTGCTCATCTAGTCTCCGTGAGATATTAGGAACCTCCGGGTTCTTGATTTCCTACAGACTAGTGGTCCTCGGTGGGACCTCGAAGTTAGGCGTCGTCTATTACTAAGGACCTATAGTGGACTTTAGGCTTGTTTTGGCCTTGATTGCTTAGTTAGGTTTCTAACCTTCCTTATTCCCACGCTAGATTAAAGACTTCATCTCCTCTCCTCTGAGTCATTCTTTTCTCATCTTAATGTCTCCGAATCTTCTCATCTACGAACACACTCTTTTTAATTCAAATTTTATTTATTTTCTCCAATAATAACTATCATTTTTGTTAATGTTTAGATTGAAATGGATTGAGAGTGGATTGTTTCAAACATATTTAGTGATGAGTATGAGAACGGAGTGAATATGATCTTAGAGGTTGCCAAAAAACATTCCAAGAAAATGAAAGAAAGCGACATGGCGTATTGTCCGTGCAATAAGTGTCATAATATGTCAGTGGTGACTTTTCGGAAAATGAAAGATCATTTGTTTGAGAAAGGTTTCAACCCAAATTACAGACGGTGGATATGGCACGGCGAAAATGAATCATTTAGTCGTTCCAAGAATGATGGAGCAGACGTTAGTGTGGAAGATCACTTAGAGGAAATGGTTCATGATATGGCTGAAAAGTTTTCGTCCAACCCCGATTTACTTGGTAATTTGTTGAGTGACAATGAGAAGCCGTTGTATAAGAATTGTACCAAATTAACTAGATTTTCAACAGTGTTGAAGTTGTACAATTTAAAAGCTGGAAATGGTTGGTCCGATGTGAGTTTCACATCAATGTTGAAGTTATTGAAAGAGATGCTTCCAGATGATAATGAGTTGCCAGATAGAACTTATGATGCTAAGAAAGTGTTGTGTCCTATGGGAATGGAATATAGGAAGATACACGCATGCCCGAACGATTGTATATTGTATAGGGGTGAGTTTGAAAACTTACATTCCTGTCTCAGGTGTAATGTTTCAAGATACAAAATGAAACTCTCATATAACGCTCAAAATGATACATCAACCTTAAAAAAATTGGTCCACACAATTTAACTTCTCTAACCAAATGAATAACTAGATGAATCATAATGTCAAAAAACCCAGGGGGGAAAACATCTCCAACTGACATAATGTCACCACAATTTCATTGTGTAACTTATCTAACTTCACGGGATCGACAACTTTACTGGAAATCTTTATGAAAAAGGAACACAACTTTATTATTGAATGTCTAACATCTTTCGGTAATATGGAACTCAGTGCTACAGGTAACAACTACTACATTAAAGTGTGACAATCGTGAGACTTCATCCCCACAAGTTTCAAATCCTTCATAAGAACAAGACTACTGATATTTGAAGAATAACCTTGTGGAACCCTTACATCGTGCAAACACTGACAGAGATTTTTTCTCTCCTTTCTAGACAATGTATAACTAGCTAGAGGTAAGTAATTCCGATCTCCTTTCTTCTCTGGTGCCAACATTGCTCGTATACCAATACCAACAAGATCAAGTCTTGCATTATATCCATCTTTGGTTTTACCAGGTTTGTTCAACAGAGTGCCAACACGACTATCACAAACGTTTTTCTTTACGTGCATCACATCAATACAATGTCTAACTTCTAAAGTTTTCCAGTAAGGGAGATCAAAAAATATGGATCTTTTTTTCCAACTACTTTTGTCGTTTGGTCGTTTGTACGGTTTTCCAAATCCACATTCAATGTTCATTACACGTTCGTACACCTTTTCGACACTGATTTCAACTGGCAAATTCTGAAACTCCTATTTTCCGTTAGATACCTTCTTCAACCTACGATAAGGATGGGAGTTCAGCAAAAATCTCTGATGACCAAGATAGACAGTCTTAGAACCATTAACTAGTTGCAAAGAACATGTATTTTCTTCTCAAATTGGACAAGCTTTATGACCTTTGACTGAATATCCAGACAGATTACCATAAGCTGGAAAGTCATTAATCGTGCAAAATATCATTGCCCACATTACGAACGACTACTGACGATAAGAATCAAAAACTGACTCTCCGTCATCCCACAATCTCTTTAGGTCATCAATTAAAGGTCTTAAATACACATCGATGTCGTTTCCAGGTTGTTTCGGACCAGAAATCATTAAGGACAACATGATAATATTTGCGTTTCATGCATAACCACGGAGGCAAATTGTAAATTACAAGCAGAATGGGCCAAGAACTGTGAATGCTACTCAAACTACCGAAATGATTCATTCCGTCAGTACATAGTCCAAGTCGTACATTCCTGGATTCTTCACCAAACACAGGAAAGTCGAAATTTATTTTTTTCCACTGAGGTGAATCTGCAGGGTGACGTAGCAACTGAGCATTTGGTTTATCACGATCACCATGTCAAGTCATGTTCTTGGAATCCTCCTTACCCGCAAACAAACATTTAAGCCTTAGTATTATCGGAAGATACCACAAAATCTTATCGGGATGTCCTTTGATTTCATCTCATCAGCCTCTTCATTGTTGTTTGGTCCACTATGTTGAAGGGTTATTGCAAAAATCGTCAAAGACCATATGTTAGAATTGTTGAAGGATATATAGCTGAGGAGGTTATCGAGTTTTGCACTGGATACCTAGCAAACAACAAAACTGTTGGACTTCCGAAGAATCGTCATGATAAACGTGCCAATGGTAAAGGGACACGTGGGATGAAAATGTTAAATCCAAATGGAGAGGACTTAATGACAACATATTTTTATGTGTTATGCAATTCGAATGAAGTTCAACCTTACCTAAATGAACACATGAAGTTTCTAAAGGAAAGAAATCCTTTGTGGAGTGATCAACAAGTAATTAATAGTCACAATAAGAATTTCATCTCTTGGTTAAAAAATCTGGCTTACAAGCGTGATGTTTCTGAGACAATACAATGGTTGGCCTATGGTCCGCATTCTGTTGTTATAAGTTACAGTGGTTATGATATCAATGGATATTCTTTCTACACAGTTTGTGAATATGCGAAAAGTGTTGTTCAGAACAGTGGCGTCACCTTAATAGCAGAGTCATTGCATGTGTCTAGTTCTAAAGACAAGAATCCTGTATACGCCGACATGTCCTAGTACGGTGTAATTGAAGACATATGGGAGCTAGACTTTGTTAAATTCAAAGTACCTGTATTTAGATGCAAGTGGGCTGATAATAAAGTGGAGTTCGAGTGGATGACTATGGGTTCACTTTAATTGATTTTTCAAAAAAAAGGTATAAAGGAGAACCTTTTATTCTCGCTTCCCAAGCAAAACAAGTCTTTTATATGGCTGATCCATGTGATAAGAAATGGGCAATAATTCTGGAAGGGAAGAAAAATATTGTATCAAATGATAGTCTGATCGAGTATGAAGAGACACCACCTTTCTCTAAGCAAGCACCTGAGGTGAACTCAGTAGATGAAGAAATAAATGTTGAGACTTGTATGTTTAGAGATGACCACGGTGAAGGTATATGGATTGAAAATCCATTAAGGAAAAAAAACAGTAAAGGTGCAAATTTTTTGTTGTAACACATTGTAATAGACTTTTAATGTCTTGACCTTATTTAATGACTTGAATTTATCTTTTATAGTATCATGGCTCCGAAAAAGAAACCCACTTACTCAGAGTCTGAAGGCTCGAAGACATACAGTACACGAGGTCCTTGTCTCATGAAAGAATTCTTGGGGAGAAGAAATAAAGACGGTAGAGTTCCAATCCAGTTTGATGACCGTCTTGAGCCGTTAGGCATGCTGTCTGATAATTGGAAAATGTTTCTGGGTAGCTTAGCGAGGGCCAAAGTTGACATTTGTTTCTCGAGTTGGGCCGATGTAGATGAGAAGTTGAAGGACACAATATGGGATAACGTGCAACTAATGATTCCATTATAGATTTCTATAGTTTTAGTCAAAATTTTGATATATATATAAAGTTAACGTGTTGTAGGAATCTTCTGAGTTCCAATCCACTGATAAGTTGAAGAAAAAGTGGATGACATACATGTCAGTTCGTTGGAGGGATTTCAAAACAAATTTAACGAACAAGTACATATTCGGAGACTACCAGGATAGAAATCCATGCGATGTCTATAACTTTATCACTCCGAATCAATGAGAGCTATTCAGAAAATCCAGAGATAGCCCGGAGTTCGAGGTAACTGAGTTTAATTTATAATATAGTAATTGAGTTTCAAATCAAACTTTTTAGTTATTGTTTTTAGTGACAATCTAATAAACTTGATTTTAGGCCATCTGAGCGAAAAAGCAAAAGATTAGATCTCATAACAAGTATATACATCGTATGTCTCGAGCGGGGTACCAAAAGTTAGAAGCACAAATGATAGCTGATAAAATTGCTCTGAAGAAACAAGAGGCAATTGACTCCGTTATGAGTGAGGAGCAAGCAAGTAACCTATTTCCTCCTTCTCCCGTAGCTCATTGTGATTCTTGGAAGAGAGCGAGAGTAAACTCCAGAGGGGAGTACGTCACAGACGAGTCGCAAGCGATCGGCTCGAAGATAGTAAGTTGCATAAGTTATATATATGTTATTAATTCAGAATCATTAATTTTATATTTTTCAATTGTTAGTAAATATTGTTTTAAACTTAGGACTCTCTGAAGTTGAGAGAATCTCAAGGAGAATTTCGTTCCGATGGTCGGAATGATATTCTACGCGAGGCCTTGGGAAATGACGAACACCCCGGTCGTGTTCGGGGGTAGGGAGTAGAGTTGGACTTTGACAATATTATGGAAAGACTCAACGGTCAACTTCGTCGACTGGTCATACCAAATGCCAGCAAGAGATCGCAGATTTGAAAAATACGTTGCAACTTGTTTTGGAGAGATTGGATCATGATTTGGCTACTTCTCCTACCCGTCATAAGACTGGTTCTTCCTCGGAGACTACTCCTCCAGTGCCGCCAGTGTTCCACCCCGAATGACAATATGATTTTGTGTCTCATTCTCGAGAATTGGCCCTCGTCGGCGGTCCCTCGTTTGGAAAGTTCGCGGATGTATGTAGATGTGCTTTTTGTGTCGAAGACCCTGATCATAGATTGGTGGGACACGGAGAAGTTTATAACATCTCCGGACACCACTTCACAGAGGTAGGAGAGGGAGAAGTGAAGGTTACAGTTGAGAGTTGCTTAGATGCTGGTGCTTTTGTGCCATTTCCGGAAGAAGAGATTGTTACTCTTGGCGTTGCTATCGATGGGTTTATGCGGTGGCCTAGTTATTTAGTAGAGCTAAACGACAAACGTGAGGTATAATTTAACTTTGAAAGTCTTTAAACTTCAAATTTGTTAACAATTGTATTTTAACAGTTGTATATATATGTAAGGTGTCAAGCCCCTGGAGCAAAGGGTCAAACAACTAATCTCCGATCAACATTAATTCGCTTCCAAGTAGGTGCAAAATGTTGTATCAATGTATGGTAGGTAGGGAAGCACAACCCTTAAGTACCTGGAAGTTGGAGAGGGATAAAGGGTTGCCTCCGGCTTTGTACGCCACCAAAGAGGATATCATGCAGTTCTTGGCGATGGATTCGTTGTGTATCATGATTATCGACGTGCAAGTAAAGTAAGTGTTTTTTTGTATACAATGAAAAGTATTGAATAATTTTATCGAAACTGTAATAAAGTATAATTTTTATACTTGTAGACATCTTTATGACGCCAGAAGGTCAGTCTTTCCCGACGATCAAGTATTTGGCTTTATCAGTCCATCTACAT
The DNA here is from genome assembly GCA_963682175.1 of Triglochin maritima. NCBI lineage: Eukaryota > Viridiplantae > Streptophyta > Magnoliopsida > Alismatales > Juncaginaceae > Triglochin > Triglochin maritima. The sequence continues at coordinate 19,397,767 of OY821785.1, forward strand.
ATATATACGGGAATGACGATAAATCGGGTAAGCTTGAGACATTCTTTAAAGAAGAAGACAAAATATATTATCTGCTCCCATATCATGAGAGGTAAACTTTGTAATTCAAAGTGGAATTTTATTTTGTAATAAGCTTCTAATTATATATATAATAGGGCTCATTGGATGCTTGTCGTTGTATGCCCCACGACTAATTCGGCATATTGGTTTGATCCGTTGGGGTCGAATTAACCAAGGGACTCAATAAAGAAATTTCTAAATTTGTAGGTTCGTTTTAGTCGTGGGAAAAGTAATTCCTGGATTTTTATTAGTATTATTGAATGAAATTTTAACTTGTTCTACTCAGGTCAATTAAGGTTTACAGAGCTTTGGGTGGCAGGAGAACAACCACAAAAGCAGGAATAACATGGCATGGAATCAGAGTACGTTCTCTCCATTTTTTGTTAATTAAGTTAGGAACATAAATTTAGCGAATTTCTATGTTTGTAGTACCAGAAGCAGGTTGGAAATATGGAATGTGGTTACTACGTGATGAGATACATGGAGGAAATCCTCGAATTTGCGACTCAAGACGTATGCTTATCCGAGGTAATGTAGATCATTAATCCATTGTATAGTTGTAGTTTCAATATTTAGTTATTAACATTCACACTTGTATTTTTTGATAGGTCTTCCCAAAAAGTAGTGATCCCTTCTCGCAACAGGAGCTCGATGAAACTCGCGACCGATGTGTTCGCTATTTTATCAGAAACATGTTGACGAACTAAGAGGTTCTCCTGTCACTAACATTTTTTGTAATTTAGTTAACAAGTGCACTTGTATTACAAACCTACAATTTATGCCTTAATATAATCGCCTTAATTTTAGAATGAATTAATTGCAAGTGTGTTGAATGTCAATTGTGTATGCTTGTATGTTTGTGTTTGTACATGTATGGTTGTATGTTTGTGTTTGTGCAAGTTGGCAAATGTGTGTTTGTGCTTGTACGTACATGTGGATGAAAGTGTGAGCATTTGTGAACGAATTTGGTGCAGGTTGTATGTACACGAATACGATGACTAAAAACAAGTTTGCAGGCTGCTATTTATTTTTTTGTCCAGGTTTAGGAATAGACGTCAGATATTTATACTAGCCGACGTCTATTCCTCTGAAGAAAAGACTAAGTGTCAGCTTTATTTATAATCCGACGTCTATTCTTTAAGAATAGACGTCGTCTGTAAGTTCACCGACATCTATACCAAAATATAGACGTCGGTTAGATATAAAGGCCGACGTCTATTCTTAAAGAATAGACGTCGGCCATAGGTAGAAGCCGACGCCTATTCTTAAAGAATAGACGTCAGATATTGGACGTCCGACGTCTATGTATAGACGACGCACGCATAGACGTCGGATCTGGTAGTGCTTATATCCGACGTATATACCCCCGTAAATCCGACGTATATGCCATTTTCTGTAGTAGTGAAAATTGCTTTAAATTTCGATGACCCAAAAGTATTATAAGATAACTGTATAAATATAATAGACGTTTGATATAACAAACGTTAGATTTGAGGGTGACACATTTGGGTAACACTTAGTTATTAAACGACGAGTGCAGATTTTATTAAGAAATCAAAAATTATGATTAATGTGAACGTTTAGGACTAAATTTACAGCTGAGGGGACGGAAAAAACTTGATCGTCACTAATACGATAACATAAACACAAATAAAGAATTTTGTAATGGCATAAGCATAAATAAAGATGTTTTGTAATGACATCAAGAAAAATATGAATATAACGAGGTCATAGGCATGATAGTTGTTTTTCAGTAGGATGGATGCTAAACACCCACTATTTATTTTATCATGAATCACGACAGATAACTAAGTTGATGAAAAAAACTCTAAAATAGAACACCAATAGTAACAAAAATAGATTTGAGACTTTGGGTTTGGATCAGACCGAGTGGAAAGGAGTAACACCCACGAAAGAATGAATGGTATCGATTGAAGTTGATATTGGGTGATTATACCTCTTCAGGGGCATTTTTTGTCTTCTTTTTTTATCGTGCTTCATTGTTTCTATATTCTCAGTGACTACCTCAATGTTTGTTCTGCTTGAGGTTATTAGTGTTATTTCAAGCTTAATGTTTCTACTGTTGAATTTGTTGTGGGTTTGTGTTATTATCGTGGATTCCCCTAGAGGTGTCACAGACGCAATGGAGGAGACTGTTGGCTTTTTAGCCTTAATCTTTATTTAGTTTTGATGATTAAGTAATCTAATCTTAATCTATATTTAATCAATCAACCTAGACAATCAAAGTAAGCAAACATGAATACATGCATTGCATATATATTCGTGTATTTGCGATATTCTTAATAGGTTGATGAAGAATCAAGCTAAGGAGCTTTGGACAAGAAGATAAAGACTCAAGACATGTAATCAAACTTTGGACCAATATGTAATTTAGTATAATTTGAGTCCTTAGGATTAATGTAAACTTGAGCACATTAGGATTCTGTCCCGTATCCCCACGGTTAACCGAACCCTTCTCGGTAAACCGAATCTTGTAGAGTTCGGTCCACCGAACACCTTGCGGTCAACCGTGTAGAATCCTTTTAGGTGTTCCATGGAATAACCACCTCGGTATACCGAACCACCTTCGGTAGACCGAAATAGCCTGGACCGATTTTTGGACTTTGCTCCAACGGTCGTATTTAAATCTTGACCTTAAGCCCAATTAACTTATCCATATTCGGTACACCGAACTTCATTCGGTCAACCGAATCATATTGCTTTAGGTGTCCAACGGCTATTTAACTTGACCGTTATTGATAAACAATTTCCCACGCATTGTCAGCGCAAAACCCGTGCAAACTTCGGACTACCGAAGTATACACGGTCAACCGAACTTAGCATAAACAGAACCCTACCAATCTTACTGTCCAGTTTGGAACGGTTCACCGAATAGGTTTCGGTAAACCGAATTATATTAGGGTTGCTAGTTAGAGAGCTACTGGAGTTGAGTGAGCGGTTAACCGAATAAGATTCGGTAAACCGAAATGACCATCGTCGGTAATCCGTTGGGTTAACGGTCTACCGAGGAGCGTGCAAATTCTGCCCGAACTTTTGTCACATCATCACATTTCATGGGTCAACTTTCTCACCCACTCCCCAATGACTCTAAGAGCTTTGAAGCCTATATAAGGACCTCATTAGAAGCACAACACAAGCACTACACTCTCCAAACATCAAGTATCCTTGTGCTATCTTTCCCAAACCTTCAAAGCTCAAATCCTATACACTCAAGCCAAAACTTCGCCACTTGTATTCCTAGATCCATATCATAATCCAAGTGTGCTCAAAGTTAGAGTGTCATTAGCAAGAGTTGTGATTCCATTCTTTCATCCAAATCACAAGAGTTGTAATAGCTTCAAGGAAGCTCCCTCTCGGGTTGTGAGAGGAGACACGGGCGAGGCGAGGTTGTTCGCGAGGCTCGGGTTTGTAAAGGCGTTGATCTCGGCCCGGTAACGGAGATTGGATAGTGGAAACCACAAGCGAGGCTCGAGGGACGAGCGGGGCTTGTGAGTGAGGACTAGGACCCGGGAAGGGTGCCGAACCTCGTTAAATCGGGCGTCGACTTCAACGTTGGTTTGCAAGTTCTCTATCTCTTAGAATAACCCTTGCATGATTAGTTGTTAGTTCGTAATTAGTTTTTAATTCCGCATCTTGTTTAATTACGATCACTAGAGGGCCCCTTAAGATCCCCACAGAGGCAACTGCATAGCAGTATGAAGAGGATGATGCTGACATTCAAGTCGGTGCGGAAGGTGTTGTTGCAAGCTCAGATTATGACAAAGGCAGACAAAGATGAATTTGAAGACGAAGCAGAAGAACAAACCGCACAGTGATTAAAGAAGCATTCAGAACAAACCGCACAGTCAGAAACGCCATTTCATCCGCTAGTAGCAAATTTTCATCCGCCTTTGGCAGATTAGGTACGTGGTCTGCCTTTGATTTTTTAGTATTTGCTTCCAGTTGTGCCTAGTTTTAGTTTTTTCTTCCTTTTCATGTAATACATGCTCCATGCTTATGTCAACCTTTTAAATGTGCATGAATCCCCTTTTAAGACAACTTGGCCGTTAATACCTAAAGTGAAACTTTAGATTGATTGCCATCTAGGTCATGCAGCATTTGTAGACCTTTCACGCATTTGTCTTTCTTTTCATAACTTTTCTATTGTCAATTTCTGGCATGAGGTATGTGTATTCTTCTCTTCTACATGCATGGTTAAAGCCTGCATTAGTTAGTAACGTTCATCAGGACAAGTATGAGGTGAGTGTTTGTTTGGAGAGTTGATTGCTAGATTTAATATTCAAAACTCTACTGAGGGGTTGTTCCATACAAGATAAGGTGGGAGATTTAATCACCATTTCCATCACCCCAAAAATCACACTAATGTAGTAGACATCGGTCCTAAGGACTTCAGGAGCACTTAGGAGACAATCTAATTCTTAACGTTATGGCTTGAACGTTGTTTGCTTTGTTGCATTGTGACTTTTGGGACCTCTAGGTCTTGACTTTCTCATTCGGCTTTGGTCGAGGGAGGTGAGGCATTCAAGAGTGTGGAGAGTCACGATTAGGTGTCATCTAGCCTAAGGACCGATAGTCAACCTTAGGTTTGTTTGAGATGTGTTTGCTAGCTTAGGCTTCGACCCAATCCTACTACCCATGCTAGTTCTTAAGAGTTATTCTCTTCTCACCTCAATTATCTTTTCCTCTACTTCTATCGTTTAGTCTCCTCCCCTTTAAACCATTTCTCTTAGTGTTTTAGGGTCGAGTCAAGCACTTTTATGCGAGCTTGATCTCGTGGTGGTGAGGGTAGTCGATTTGAGAGTGTTATTGTTGAGATGGATGGTTATATAGGTGACCATTCATTTCATTTTTGCGATCATGACTAAGCTCCCATGTATACCCAACCCATGCATCTTATGGTGCCTTAAACAAACACCCAAGTGCTTTTGGACAATTTTAATTGTGTAGCTAAGCAGTCTTTAGATTGTGGGGAGATGAAAGAGGCAAAAAATTCTAGACCACTATCTAGTTGTGTTGGATCATATGTTGGTCAACAAATGAAGTCATTACAAGAAACTTTGGTCTCTTTCATTCGTGAGGTAGATGGTACAATCACATAGGTGGTTCCAGAAGCCATGTTAGATGACCAGAGTGGTTTAAGTGGTCATGTGTTCGAGGAATGTTTGTATGTTCCTCCCAAACCTGATTATGATGATGCTATTTCCCAAAGTACTCATTATGACCCATACACATTCATGTATAATCCAGGGAGGACATAATCATGGGATCCATAGAAATCTCCAGTATCATACATCATGCTCACCTCATTATCCTCCTCCTGAATACTTAGAACTCTACCAAACCCCGATTACCTATCATTGGACTCATTCTCAGCCCATGAGTACACCGAACCCAAACATTTCCAAAATTCTGATTTGAGCCTCATAGTTGACCCCATACCTTATTTCTTAGAACAAACTCTCCAAACGTTCATGTGAACCACTCAAAATTTGATAAATATCAACTTGAATTCCTTGCAAACTCTGGAATTGCAAGTGAGTAAGATGACACAATAATTATGTGAACGTGAGGAGGGTGGCCTTTCTTGTCAACATGAGAATTCATCTTCTGATATCGAAACACTACCATATCATCAAATTCAAAAGCATAATCTTTCAAAGTCAAACTCCTATTTAGTCTGACGGACTTGAGGTTTCAATTCATCATCAGTTGGTGGAGGATTCGATCCAAATTAAAAATAACATGGACCAGTCTGATTTTGAGTTGGTACAAAATTATGCCTTATTTTTTGTCATGTGGCCCTTGAGCAACATGAACTTAATGTTGTGCCCCTTAAGGATCGACCTTTGTTGGAGCAGCAACTCACTAGTACTCTTACTTTTATAAGACTAGTGAGCGTATTGGGAGGTCCTTAAAGGATATCTTGGGTGAAAGACCCACTTTCTGTTCGCCTGGCGTGTCGGGCAAGCATAACGAGGTTCTTGACCTTGTTTTGACACACAACCTATTGGTTGGAGAGTTTGGATTGCTGATCATGATTTTAATACCGCAATAGGTGAAACTCTTCTTTCGTTGAGCAATTGTTGCGAAACTCTCGAGAGGTTCGAGCTCTTTCAATTTAATCCTTTGAGTCATATGCCTTAGTGTCCAATTGAGGATCCTCTCCCAATAGCTTGTACACTTTGTGGGTGTGGCCCACACATGAGTATTTTGGCCACAGGTGGTGTAATGTTCCAATTCCAAGTACATTGATCAACTTTGATGTTCCCTTTTATGTCTTCTGACAAAGGATGATGAGAGCCTCTTTTTGTATATAGTTATTAAACAAAAACAAAAAAGGTTGTCGTGGCTCCCACTCTTTTTGTTAACTTCTTGTATTCCCTTCTTAAGTATCTCACAGGTTTTGAGGAATTCGGGTTGATGTCCACCAACATAACCATGAACTTCCATTTGCGCTTCACGTTTATGAGATCTTTTCTTGTTCATCCATAAATCCATGTAGTATCATACCTACATCCAATGAGGACAATGCATGAAGTGTGTGGGGGTGTTTTACGTATGTATATAGTCAAGTCTTTTTCTTCATTTTCTTTTGTTTGTATTGTGAGGGTCATGATAGTGTGCTAGAAGTTACATTGATATATCTTGCTATGCCCGATCCTTGAGTGACTTGCTTTCTTTTGCTTGCCTATGCTTTAATTTTTCCATTTCTTTCAAAATCTTCATGTGTTTACAAAAGAAAATGTTTTATGTGTTTTGCTTGTGTTTAGCGTTTGCAAAACCGTAGAGAGGCAAAGTAAAAAAGAAAGCTCCCAGAATTGACTTGAACATGATGCATTAGGATATCTAGTACACCGGCTTTAGATCTTATCTAGTTGTAAGGATGCACACAGTTTTCCCTCGTTGGGAGAGTAATCATATAGTTTCAATACTCAAACAACACTGCTGGAAAGAAGTGGAATTACGTCTCCATGTCACGTCGGGTATTAAGAACCCAACGTGAAACAAACTTTTCACGTTGGTTTTTCTTTATCTCACGTGACATAGTAACAAGTTAAGTCAGTTGAACAACAAGCGACGTGATATATACCAATATCACGTCGTTTTTTGTTCAACCAACGTGTTTTATTTGTATTGTCACGTTGGTTGGAGGAAAATCCGACGTGATTGGTTTGTTTTTATTATTTTTAAAAGGACTAATTACTTTGATAACATGCGTCACGTCGGTTTTATTAATACCGACGTGTTTTGGTGGCCTTATCACGTCAGTTTGCAGCAAAACCGATGTGTTAGGTTTTTTTTTGAAATTCGTTCCACGATCTTCTTGTTTACTCCGCTCTAACACAAACACAAGTACACAAATTTTGAGACTTATTTATCACGTCGGGTTTGTTTCAATCGACGTGTTTTATTTATATTGTCACGTCGGTTGGAGGAAAATCCAATGTGATTGGTTTATTTTGAATATTTTTTTAAATGAAATCCATATGTCAGGTCGTTTGTATTAAAACTGACATGTTTTGGTGGCCTTATCACATAAGTTTCCAGCAAAATGGATGTGTTAGGTTTTTTTTAAATCCGTTCCACGATCTTCTTGTTAATTCTCTCCACCCTAACAGAAACACAACCTAAATTTTGAGATCTTGTTTACTCCGCCCTAACACAAACATAACCCGATCTTTTTTCCTCCGCCCCAAGTCACTGCCACTAACACACGCCTGCATGAAGCCCACACCTCCATAAAGCCTCCAGCCCGACCTCACCCCAACGCATCATGCGATCCAACCCACACCGCAACACCTCCGACCCAACTCACCACCCATGACCACCTCTGCCCAACGCACCACCCCCCACACCGCACCACTCCCCAACTCCTCCGGCCACCAAAAACTCATCGAGGTCCTCCTTCGAACTCGACTCCTCCAAAATATTCGTGCACGACTCAACTTGATTAAGGTCCACTCTCAACTTGAAATTTTTAGTAACATTATGTTCCAAATTTTTACTAACATTATGTTCTCATGTCAAAGTTTGAGTTTTGTTACCTATTACATGTTTCACTTGAGTTTTGTACTATGTGAGTATCCACCACAAGTTGCCAATATTGTTGAGTGAGGATTTTGTTTGATTTTTAGTTAGGCTTAATTGTTTCTCCAAAGCTTAGTTGGGTATTAGAACCTTGATATTTGTCTTGGGTTGTAAGTTTGAACTTGAGTTTTTATTTAGAACACACCTTACCTGTGAATCATATTTGGAACTTGCATGCATCACATTGCATGATCAACTATTACTTTCTACCATTACTTATTTAAATGATTATTTAAGTGATCAATATATAGTTGTGTTAAAATAACTATTTAAGTGAATGGTTGTTTAGAAGTTTTTAGTATATATAGTTGTGGTTTGTTTGTGTTTTTTTCCACATGACCTTTTTGTTAATATGAAATTTAAGGGGAGGTTCTGCCAAAATTTTAAAAAAGTCCTATATATTATGTTCATTTTGTATTACGATTGTTTGTGTTGTTGTGTAGATAACAATTAATCGAAATTGGATTTTTGCATGTCGGTTGAGTGGTGAGTATGAGTATGGAGTTGATAAACTTCTAGAGTTTGCACAAAAGAATGCGCATTTTAGAAACGAAGGAAATGTCTTATGTCCATGTAGGAAGTGTCTTAACATGTTCTTAAGGGATGTAAAAGAGATCAAGGATCATTTATTTAAGAAAGGTTTTGAAGAAGGATACACATGTTGGATATTGCATGGTGAGAATGAAATACGTACGAAGGAAGAAATTGATAGTCCTTCAAATCAAGATGTTAATGATGAAGAACGATTAGATGATATGATTCTAGATGTTGCCGATAAGTTTGATGATAAACCCCAAGTACTTAGTAGTCTGTTGTCTGGTAATGAAAACCTTTGTATCTGGGTTGCACCGATTTCAGTAGATTGTCTGCAGTGTTACGGTTATATACCTTGAAAGCCTCGAACGGTTGGAGTGATGTCAGTTTTACTGCCTTACTTAAGCTGTTAAAAGAAATTCTTCCAGAAAATAATGAACTTCGGGACCGTACATATGAGGCCAAAAAAATCTTGTGTCCGATGGTCGTGCAGTATAGGAAAATACATGCATGCCCTAATGATTACATATTATATATGGCTGAATATGGAAATCTGCATTATTGTCTGGTTTGTAATGCGTCACGGTACAAACATATGAAAAATGGGAGTGGTGATATGCCAGTACAAGGACTTCCTGCGAAGGTGTTGTGATATCTTCCGATAATTCCAAGGTTGAAATGTTTTGCCTGCCCCACGGATTCAAAGAATCTGACATGGCATACAGATTGTGAGAAAGTGAACGATCAGATACTTCAACATCCAGCAGATTCTCCATAGTGGAAGAAGATCGATTCTGATTTTCCAGTGTTCAGTCAAGAATCCAGAAATCTGAGACTTGACCTGTGTACTGACAGAATGAATCCTTACGGGAGTTTGAGTAGCCTTCATAGTTGTGGTTTGTTCTACTGGTTATGTACAATCTACCTCCATGGTTAAGCATGAAACATAGATACATGATGTTTTAATGATTTTTGGTCCAAAACAACTGGGTAATGACATAGATGTGTATTTGGCTCCCTTGATTGATGACTTGGTCTGTGTACTGACAAAATGCAAATGTGGGATGCACACCGTGAACAGTCATTTACAATGCGTGTGATGATATTTTGCACAATTGATGACTTCCCCGCTTATGGAAATTTGTCTGGCTATTCTATGAAAGGGCACAAAGTGTGTCCTATTTGTGATGAAAAGATGTGTTCTTTGCAACTTGTTCATGGAAGTAAGAACAATGTATCATGGTCATCCTAACTTTCTTCCGATGAATCATCCGTACCGTAAAATGAAGAGGGCTTTTAACGGAAAGCAGGAATTCGAAGAACCCCCTGTAGAAATCATTTTAAGGCAAGTTGTTGAGTGGGTAAAGAACATCCAATGCGAATTTGGCAAGCCTTACAAACACGGAAATGACAAGAGTAGTTCGAAGAAAATATCCATTTTTTTAACCTTCCTTATTGGGAGACCTTAGAAGTCAAACATTGTACTGATGTGATGCATGTCGAAAAAAAAGTTTGTGATAGTTTGGTAGGAACTCTTCTGAACATACCGGGTAAGACTAAAGATGTATATAATGCTAAACTTGATCTACTTCAACTTGGTATTCGAGCAAAATTGGCACCAGGGAGTAAAGGTACTTGTAAGTATTTACCAACAGCCTGTTACACTCTATCAAGATAGGAAAAATTATCTTTGTGTCAGTGTCTACATAGTGTCGAAGTGTCGTAGGGGTATTCGTCAAATATTAGCAGTCTTGTTTCCATGAAAGATTTGAAACTAATTGGTTTGAAGTCTCATGATTGTCTTGTGTTGATGCAACAATTGTTATCGGTTGCCATTAGATTGATATTGCCGAAACACATTAGACATGCTATTATCAAATTTTGTTTGTTATTCAACAAGATTTGCAGCAATGTAAACAATCCAAAGTATTTGGATAAGTTACAAAATGAAGTGGTTGTTACGATATGTCAGTTGGAAATGTACTTTCCACCATCTTTTTTTGACATTATGGTTCATTTGGTTGTTCATTTGGTTAGAGAAGTCAAACTACTCGGTCCGATACTTTTGAGGTGGATGTATCCTTTCGAGCGTTACATGGGTGAGTTGAAAGATTATTGTAAGAATCGTCGAAGGCCAGATGCGAGCATCGTTGAAGGTTACATAGCTCAAGAGGTAATTAAGTTTTTTAATGAGTACTTAACTCATACTAAGGGTGTGGGACTTCCTAAGAACTGCCATGAAGATAGAATTGAAGGGAAAGGTACGCGTGGTCCGAAGATGATAAGTCCAAAAACTGAGGATCTTATCAAAGCATATTTCTATGTGTTGTGCAATTCTGATGAAGTCCAACCTTATTTGGATGAGCACATGAACATAGTGAGGGACAAACATCCTTCATGGACTGATCAACAAGTAATTAATTCTCATAATAAGGCTTTCGTTGATTGGTTCAGGGAAACTGTGTACAACCATAATGTTTCTAAAAATTTGAAATGGTTGGCATACAGACCAAATCCTCTAGTGACATCTTATAATGGTTATGATATCAATGGGTTTTCTTTTTATACCAAATTGGAGGACAAGAAAAGCACAATGCAGAATAGTGGAGTCACTTTGGTAGATGAATTGTTACACATCTCTAGCTCGAAAGATAGAAATCCCATATATGCCAATATGTCATTATGGTCAGATTGAAGTAATATGGGAGCTGAACTTTATTAAATTTAATGTTGCAATATTTAAATGCAAGTGGGTTGACAATAAAAATGGTCTTCAAGTCGATGAGTTGGGGTTTACTTTGGCAAACCTTAAAAAAGAAGGTTTTAAAGAATATCCTTTCATTTTGGCATCTAAAGCGAAACAAATTTCTATGTAACATACCCATTTGCAAATGAATGGTCGATAGTTTTAGAAGGAATGACAAATCATTTGTCAAGAAGATGTTAATGAGATTGGAGAAATTCTCCCATTTGCAGAAGTACCTGAACTTAAATCACTCAAGGACGATAGAACTGTTCATAGCTTACTTATCCGAGATGATCATCATGAAGGAATATGGATCGAGGATCCTATGAGCAAAAAGTAAAGTTGCATGCATGTAAATATCTTGTGTTATTTGTATATTATTTCATAATTTATAAGTTGATCTAAACATTGTTTTTTTATTTATTTCAGGTAGATGAGTATGGAGAAGAGGGTCGATTGGCGAAAGCCGGACACTGATGTTGACGTTGAAGTTGAAAGTGACGATGAGGATTTAATTACATCTTAGAGACGTGGAGCTACCTTGATGGTGCAGTTTCAGTTACTGGTTAAGAAAGAAGGTCCATTGCCTCTCCAGTGTGATGAAGTGATAGAGCCAATCGGACCAAACCAGTTTTACTGGAGAAGTTATTTGGGTACACTTGCAAGAACGAAAGTCGACATTTGCATCGAAAAATGGTTTGCGGTCGAGGCTTCACTAAAAGAACAAATTTGACAAGATGTAATGGTAAGATTTTACTTCCTACATTGTTAGTGATTTTTGTCGTGTATATTTTTTCTAACTATCTATTGTTGTTTAATGTAGGAGAAATTTGCTTTTGAGCTTACGAAAATGCTGAAAAAGAAATGGATTTCGTATGTGGGTAATCGGTGGAATGATTTTAAAACAAAGTTGACATCCAACTTTATATTTAGGGAGTACAATGATCAAAATCCTTGTTTCATTTACAATTTTATTACTGCAAAAACTTGGGCATATTTCCTCAAATCAAGACAATCTCCTGAACTTTTGGTAAATTTTTAATAATATCTTACCAATTGAGTTAGATTTTTAAAATATGTTTTCACATAACTAACTTTTATTTTGTCGTTATAGGAGCTACGAGAGGTTAATAAAGATCAACAATCCAAAAATAAGTTTATTGATTGATTGTCCCAGGGAGGCTATCGTAAACATGTGGATTAAATCATGGTCGAAAAAAGATGCTTTGCAGTCCGGCCTAAGAGAAGAGCAAGCAAGTAATTTGCCTCCACCGTCGCCACCACCTAGGCATGAAAAGTGGAAAAGAGCACGTATTAGACCCGACGAAAGTTACATAATCAACGACTCTGCAAATGTTGCAAACAAGATTGTAAGTATTATATTTAAATGTAATTTTTTTATATTAACCTGTATAATATTCATAACATAATTTTCTTATAGGACGAGCTTTCACTACAATCATCATCAGGAGAATTTGTCTCGGATGGTAGAAATGGCATATTATCCACGACTTTGGGTAAAGAAGAGCACCCGGGACGAGTTAGAGGTATAGGTAGTCGAATTGGAATTCATCAGTACTTTGGGTCATCATCTACCTCTTCAGATAGGGGGCTTACTCGGGAAAATCATGAATTAAGACAAAGGATGGGAGATTTGGAGAATATGGTGTGAAATCTCTATGTCTTGAACAACTTGCCTTTTAACATGCCAACTCCCTGCAACATATCAAGTGTTAATCCAAAACAGGTATTCGTCAAGTCAACCTGCCCAGTACCAACAATAATTGAAGAAACATCAATACCAACAATTGGGAAAAACGAATCAGTTGATGTAAAAATTTAATTACGTTTGTATATATTGTTAGTGGTTATTTATAACTTAAATATATTTACAGGATGGTCGTGAATGTGGGCTTTTATGTGATCCTTATTTGTGACTTGTAGCTTATGGAAATGTATATGCGTTGAAGACGCATAAAGGGGCACAAATCGGATCAAATAATGTAGTAGTGACTTTAGATGTTCCGGTCGAATGTGATGCGTTTTTTCCAATACCAGAATTTGAAGTTTATACTGTTGGGGATGCTGAAGGACACGTATTGGAATGACCACGTTCTTTGGTAAAACCGAAAAAGAAAAAGAAGGTAATTATTTAGTATTAATATAGGATTTTTTAATCGTCATAAATAGTGTTTTAGTAGAAATGTTTTAACAATGTATATTTTAATGTTAAAGGTTCAACCTCCACCATCCAACGGACCCAAATATTCTATCAGGTTTGATGAAAATGTGTTGCTTAAGAACTGTTTAATGTTATATAATATCGTAAAATATAAACCCAAGGACGATGCTGTGATGAGTTCTTTGGATAAAGAAATCATAGGCTACACGTTGGAAGATGACTTAGAACCAAAATTGTATGTCGTCTTTGGTGATGTCATGCAATTTCTGAAGATGGAAAAATTATGTATATCAATAATTGAAGTTCATATAAAGTAAGTCATTTTTATATATGTAATTTTTCACGATATTTGTTTATGTTTTAAGTTTGACATTTAAATCATGTTTATTGATTGTGATATATAGATCTCTTTACCAAATGCCCAATGGAAAGAGCTTTGGATATTTGTTTCCAACATTGCTCAACCGTCCCGATCGAAAAAGTGACGACACCCGATCGCAAACAATGGCGAATGTGATGGCTGAGGGGAACAAGATGTATTATCTTGTACCGTATTGGGAGAGGTATGTTTTTAATTATTTGATATAATACATGTAGTAAAAAAGGATTAACTTATGTTTTTTTAAATGAATGTTGTCTAGTAATCATTGGATGTTAGCGGTTATTCATCCCGATACAAATACTGGATATTGGTTTGATCCTTTTGCTTCCGAGAAACCAAGAAAAGATTTGAAGGACTTGGTTCAATTGTAAGTTCTATTAAATTACTAATTTAAAACATAAAAATATGTTGTAGTTGTTAGATTTTATAACGAATTTCGATATTTATCAATTTCTGTAGAGCTATTGATATATATAAACAATTGGGAAGAAACAGAAGCCAAAAAAAGAAAACAACGTGGTATCCTATGAAGGTAGGGTAATTAAATTATTTAGGAAAAAATGTGCATTATATTTTCTATTAATTTGGTTGTTTAGTAATGTACATTTTTTCTTAATTTTAGTATCATAAACAAACCGGAAATACGGAGTGCACGTACTATGTCGTGATGTATATGGAACAAATTATGAAGTTAGGTTTTGTGGGGGGGGAGATTTACGTGAGGTAATATATAGTTTCTAGACTACATTGAAGTAATATATCTTATTTTGATAAAGGCATAAGTTTACGGAATTCTTTGTTTAATTTGTAAATCTTTGGATCAACTCTTGAACCAATCACAGCAAGAGTTTGTCTACACACATGAGAGATGGGCTTCCTTTTTCATTACACGTATGCTTCTACGTTGATGACGTTATTAATGATAGTTTACTCAATATTTGTTAACTTGTTAGTTTCCTCGATGTATTGATTGTTAACTTGTTAGTTTGCTTGATACATTGAATGCTTGTTAGTTTCCTCGATACATTGAATGTTAACTTGTGAGTTTGTTAGATACATTGAATGTTAACTTGTTACTTTGCCCAAATGGAAATCGAAGACATTGAATGTTAAAAAGAATTGTTATTTGATTTAATGACTTGAGTGTCGACAGTTATATTACATTGAGTATGTGATGCGATTGTGAATGTGAAGCGATTGTGTTTAGTGCAGGGATAGATCAGTAGATTTATAACAAATAATTTTTTCTTTCTTCTGAACAGACATATATCACGTCGGTTCTACGAAAACCGACGTGACATATAGTATATCACGTCGGTTCTCCAAGGAACCGACGTGATATACCCCACATTTATGTGATAAATATGGGGTATATCACGTCGGTCGGTGAAAATCGACGTGATACGCTAGTGTATAACATCGGTTGTTGAACCGACGTGATTCTTACCTCCCTTTTACGTCTCCCTTTTATGACATCGGTATATTGAAACATGACAACCGACGTGATATGGGCCAAAAACGAATGTGATTTCCATAATTTTTAGCAGTGCAAATACCGAAGTCCACCCTGAACCTAGTGAGTCAAAGAAGTTATGTTTGTTAATATAAGGAAGTTTGTTGAAGTTAGGGACCCTTAAACTCTTATTGTGAACATGAACTGTAGGGGTTTTGGTTCATATATAGATAAGAAATAATTTATTCTGATGTTCTCTCCTCTCACGGCGCCTATCTCTCGGGAAATTAGGTCCGAGGGTGACTTAACACCTCGTGCTTTCGAGTCATCGACTTGGGATTCATCGACCAAACTCCCGTTACACGGGTGGAAGGGATCGCCCTTGGTGGGGATTTGGGGGGGAGGTATACGTGATAGTGTAAGTCCTCACAGGCAATGATGCACGAAATCACACCCTAGAAGAATTAAAAACCAACAAGTTTTAATTCTTTGTTATAAAAAAAGAAAAGAAGAAAAGAATAAATAAACAAGAACCTTAATGGACTTTACAAAATGTATTATTTTAGGATATTAAGGTTGCACATGTCTTTTACTTAAGTTATTAATTAACTTGTGTGAATGGTTCTCTAAGCCAAGTGTGTGGACAAGACACATATATAGAGTTGGCACGTAGTATTACCATGTCCAATGATCAACAAATGTAGGTTCGACAAGTTGAGTTGCAGTCAGATTTTGTGGGTATATCCGCTGAAAACCCTCAGGAGACACCACTCATCCAACTTGACGACATGGGGTTTAACGGCTTGTTGCACATGCTAAGTCCAACGCCCCCGATCTTGCGGGTACGCATACTGGGAACGAACTCGACAATCTTGCGGGTGTCGCGATCAAAGACCTCTGCAACGACCGAAGGGGTTACAAAGAAAGACTGACAAGACAGACCAACTCGACAATATGAAGACATACATGGATAACTGACGAATAAAAGTAACTGAATATCAATATATGAAAGATTCATTACAAAACTCGAGTTTCAAGAAGGAAATAAATAAATAAAGTGGAAGAAAAAGGCAACTGAAGACTCTGGTCGACGTGTCCCTCGTTTATAGATGCTTCAACACTCGTCCACTCTACCCTGTGGAAACCTAAGTACCTGCAAGCACCGCATCAACATATGCGTGAGTTTTCTATAAAGAAAACGAAGTATGCCCCTGGCCCAATCAGAGTTTTATAGAAGAAAGCATGCAGTCGATCTAAGACAAAAGAATCTAAAACAGAAATATAAAAGCACATAATGCATCAGAAGGCTACAATTCCATCAGTCGTCTCAATCGGGTAACACCCGCAAAAATCCCTCCAAGGGAACCAGAATACCAGCCATGCTGGTTGGAAACAAAATAGAAAAGCATCAAATGCAACAAAAGGCTACGACTCCATAAGCCGTGCCAGTCGGGCGCGCCAGAACACATTCCTCACAAGGAACCAGAACACCAGCCTCGATGGTCAGAGGCGGTCACTCGACAATGACCCACCGCTCGGCACAAAGCGGTGCACCGGATAACTGTTCCAACTAGCGGCAAGTGACCTATATGGTGCCATCGCGAACTTGGGAACACCTACTCTGAGACAGAATGGCAGCGCGCCTACCCAGGACATATCTTACGCCTGGCCTCCCAACGTGAAGGTCTTAAGTGAATGGCCTCTGAAGCTAGAGGACCCACTCGTGGCCCGTCGGCCCAGAAAACAGAACGTGCCAAGAATTATTAATGATATTAATCCAATGCAAGCTACGTAAGCATCTAAAATCTTATGTAACTACAGTATATGGAAATAGCTCAAGGAAGAGTATCCAGATAGCCTCCTAACAACCCCAAACAAATCAGAATCAGAACATCCCAATTAGGAATCAAACAAAACTCACAACAGCAAGCAATCATAACTGGATCGGCAAATCAAGATAACAACTAATCGAGTCATCTACGGGTCATGATAAGGATGTTATAAGGTTTGGTGTCCTAAGAAACATACATAACCACATCATAAAACTTCACATCAGTAACACATAGACATGTAAGAAGCAATAAGATGATGAATTACAACAAGGTACATCATAATCGAACTCCACAATAATCGATAACATGCATCATCAATTTCAGGGCGTATATGCAAATAAAATTAACAACTCTAGACATGATTAAAGGTGGTATAAGTATGAAATAAAATGCCTATCAGTAGTCTAACATGATGAGCATGTGCATGATAAACAACAGTCACAATATCAATATTTAATCTAGGCCACATGCATGCATCCGAGTTGACTCATTGAATTAAGATGTATGATGGTTAGTATATGATATAAAGGGGCTAGATTACTTTCAGACATGCATGCGTGACTCCAGCAATAGGAAATACACATAAAATTAGAGCATAAAGACATATATTATCGCTGCTGGAACACAATCAAACCTAGAACATGAAGTTACAAGCAACGAGCTAACCCTAGCCACCCGACTAACATCCAGCCACATGAGCCTCTGACCCGTCCAACCCAAGTGCTTAGAGCATACTTCTCAGGAGGTCTGAAGTGGGAGGAGGTTAGTAGGCATCCATCTAGGCTGCTCCGTCCATCCACCGAGCAAGATGACGCAAGAGGTACACCAACTACATGGTTAGCCCAATTTAACACACTGTTGAACGTTTTAATTAAAACCGCAAGTGCACGGCCGTGATGAAGCGGTGGCAAGTACGGGTCGTCCTCAGGGAGGTGAGCAGCCTCTTGTTTATCAGAAATCAAGTGGCAAAAATTGGGGGAGAAAGATTGATTATGCTACTCTACACTAAACTACTATAAGAAGTTTGAAATGCGAACGAAAGAAACAAACAATGAAATGACAACTAAGCTAAGAACCAAAGAAGAATGTTGGAATACAGAAATGGGAAAACCCCTAAGGGGTGGAGTGAGTGCACACAAGCAAAGAGGTGGGTGTTGAACACATTCTTTAAGCACAAATTAAGGTGGTCTTATCATGCATAGGAACTGTCTAAATGTTGTGGCAAAACCTATCAATCTATTCACCAACTTAGTTGATTAACATTTACATATGCAAGATGTTTATTTCAGAACCTAAACAAGCATGAGAAGTGTCTAATCATTTTGGCAAAACTCATCAAGTTATAAATTCTATCCTAAACAAGCAAGCATACATTCATGTTTTATCAACACATCAAAAATAAAGCATTCATCCCATTCTCTAATGCATGTATGTACATCTACTCCACCCCCCAAAGGGGATGGAACTACTCACTAAACATTACACTAATTATTAAACTATGGAAAGAAAGCATATTAAAACTAAGCTAGAATTAAAAGACGATTAAACTAAAACATGCACAAACAATAAAAGAAGCATAAAACAAACAATGAAAGAAACACAAAACTTTATTGATAAAATGACTCACATTAAAAGTAGCATCCTCCTACTTTAGTGTGTGCTTCAAGGCCTCACTTCTAGTAGGAAGAATAGCCACTTAAAATATGGAGTGATTACAATAGGAGGTGAAGAGTTCTATTTATAGGCATGGAAAAAGCTAATCCGGGACAATCCCCCGATGTGGGACTAAACAAACACCAAAAATAGCCTAAACGAACATTAATACAAGTCCAGGAGAAATCTTGGCGGATCTGGACTAATCCAGACCGCTAATTGGCGGTTCCAGACCGCCAATTGGCGGTCCAAAATGTCCGGATCCAGTTGAGTTTTATTCTGGGCTTTTCTTTGTGCTTTTGGTGGTCTTTGATGCATCTACTACGTTTGTTGAAGCTCCGACCCGAATCCAATTGCTAAAATACTCCCCATAATTGTGTGAAGTATTCTATTTTACTCTTAGATCCCTCTGTCTTACGATCAGGTCCTTCTCCCTTGCATCTTGGTCCCCAGATCTCACAATCCAGTCCTTTTTCCCAGCTTTTGGGTCCTTTTATGCTTCATCTCTTCAAACCTAATTATTCCTGAAAACTAAACATAAAACTCGTAACAAAGCATTGTTTAGGTGAAAGATAATGGATATAAGATACAAATATGAGCATGAAATGATGTCAATCAAATACCCCCACACCTAACTTTTTCTAGTCCCGAGCAAAACAAAGAAAGAGAAAAGCATGCGAAAAACAAGAAATCCTAACTCACTTTCGTAGGAATCACGGTTGCACTTAGCACGTGCAACAAGCCGTTAAACCTCCTTGTCGCCAAGGAGGAGGAGTGTTGTCTCCTGAGGGTTTTCAGCGGATATACCCACAAAATCCGAACAAGATGCATTAATCAATCTAGATACACGACTCGTTGGACTTATTTTGTCGATCATGGGATGCGGTAATACTACGGGTCGACTCTATATATGTAATCAGTCCACACACCTAGCCTAATGAGTTATTCGTGCGAGTTAACTAAGGAATTAAGTGAAAGACATCGGCAACCTTAACTTCTGAATGTGATACAACGTGTAAAGTCCATTTTGGTTCTTATTTGACTTTTTTTTCTTTTTTGTTTCTTTTTCTTTGGAGCATTTTATTTGTTGGTGTTTGATTCTCCCAGGGTCAGGTTTCGTGCATCATTGCCTATGAGGACTTACACTATCACGTACACCTTCCCCCAAATCTCCACATAGGGCGATCCCTACCACTTGTGTAACGGGAGTTCGGTCGGTGCATCCCAAGTCAGATGACTCGAAAGCACCAAGCACAAAGTCCCCTCAGACCTACTTTCCCGAGTGATAGGAGCCGTGCGAGAAGAGAGAACACCACTTATTTATCTACATGGGAACCAAAACCCCTACACTTAAGTTTCACAAAAAGAGATTAAGGGCCCTTTGACTACGACAAACTTCCTTATACGAACAGACACGAATTATTTACTCACTAGGTTCAGGGTGGACTTATTTAAATGTTTGAGTACTGAAACCCTATGATTACACGCCCCCCCGAGGGAAAACCGGGGTGCATCCTCACGACTCGATAAGACCTAAAGCCAGTAAACTAGAAATCCTAATGCATCAAGTTCAAGACAATTTTGGGAGATTTCTTTTTACTTTGCCTCTCAACGGTTGTGCACATGCTAAACACACGCAAAACCCACAAAAACATTTTCTTTCGCAAACACATGAAGATTTTGAAAGAAATGTGAAAATTTTAAAGCACTCGGCAAGCAGAAGAAGACAAGTCACCCAAGGATCATGGCAAACAGATATATCGATATTAAATGCGGCACACTAACATGACCCTAACAATGCAAACAAAAGAAAATAAAACCAAAGGAAAAAGACTCGACTATGTACACACGTAAAACACCCCCCCCCACACCTACTTCATGCATTGTTCTCAATGAATGTGAACAAGATACTACATGGATACATGCATGAAAAAGGAAAGATCTCACCAACATGAAGTACAAAGGGACGTTCAGGGTCATGTTGATGGACACAAACCCAAATTCCCTCAAAACCTGTGAGAAGCTGAAGAAGAGAGATAAATACGTGAAGAAATTGGGCCCAAGTACACAAGGGTTGGGGCCCACAACAATCGATGCTCACTGAAGGAGTCTTTTATTACACTTTTTTTGTTTTTTTTTTCAAGATATATACATCACCCAAGATATTCTCATAATCATTTGGTCAAGGAACATCAAATGAGAACATCAAGTCATGAGGACCAGAGACTTGCCGAGATGGGCAAACTCCACTGGTACTCTGAGGTGTCATGAGGGGTGAAAGGTCAAAGCTGAAAGGCTCGAACCCCTCATGATATTGGTTGGGTGTGGGCAACAAAGAATGAAGTTGTGTTGCCTCACTAGGGTTTAATTGCTCATCGAAGAAAACCCTCCAACCAATAGGCGGGTGCATCGGAATGAGTTCCTCAGGCTCATTCGATGGATGCAACAGACTTGGATCACTAAGAATGGGGCTTCTCCCCAAGTCATCCAACAAGGACCTCCCACCATCGTTTAGATCATCAAGCATAAGCTCGGTCATAGGTGGGTCCTTGTTGGAGTCAATATGAAGCTCAAATGGCTCAATGGCCATGGGACATGAGGTAGAGACACCTTCTGGTATAGGCATATGATGAGGTGTCTCACTCTCACTAGTACTCTCAACTGAATCATGCAACGAACACTCCCTTTGGACATTCATGTTCGAGGCCAGCTCACTCTGTTGCATTGCGAAGACAAGCAATGAGTTTTCGCTGGGCCCATGAACATTCTCAATGGGTTGCATTGGGGTTAGGGGTGTTCGTTGATTCTGTGGTGCTTTCTCCAATTGGTGGATGAGATTTAGATTTAAAGGTTCATCCATGGGTTCCTGTTGCCTACCAGAGTTGAACACATGAAACTCGGCACTCATGTTACCGAATGAGAGCTTCATGAGACCATTTCTACAATTAATCAAGGCATTGGAGGTTGCCAGAAATGGTCTACCCAAAATCAAAGGTATTTGAGAGTGGGTGTTCGCAACAGGATTGGTATCGAGGACAACAAAATCCACTGGAAATATAAAATCTCCAACTTTGATAAGCACGTCATCGATAATCCCAATGGGAATACGAATGGATCTATCCGCCAGTTGGAGGGTGATCTTAGTTGGTTTCAATTCTCCCAAGTTCAACTGTTGATAAACAGAGAATGGGAGGATGTTGACCGCTGATCCTAAATCAAGCAAAACATTGCTCAATCTAGTGTCCCCTACCGTACACTGAATAGTAGGACACCCCGGGTCCTTGTATTTTGTGTAGGTAGGATTGGACAAAAGTGAGCTGATATTTGCAGCCAAGAATGCTTTCTTAGGAACATTGGTCTTCCTCTTGGTTGTGCAGAGATCCTTCAACACTTTGGCATATTGAGGTATTTGTTGGATGACATCCAACAAGGGGATGTTAACCTTCACTTGCTTAAATACCTCTAATATCTTGTCCATGTTGTCACTCTGCTTTTTGTTTAACCTACTTGGATAAGGAGCTTTTGGCAGGTAGGTTTTCTGCTGTGCCTGAGAAGAAAGCTTTGGTGTATTACCCTCACCCTCAGCTTCTTCTTCACCACCATTCCCACTGAGGGGCTGCATAGATGGTGGTGGGTGTGGCAAGGAAATGTGATTGTCAACCTGTTTTCCATTCCTTAAGGTCACAATGGAATTGACATGGTGAACAGGTTCCTCCACATGGTTCACTTGCCTCCCCCGAAGTACCACATTCTCATTTTGCGTTTGTTGTTGTTGGTACATGCGGGGGTTAGCCTCAGGCTGGCTAGGAAAAGACCCTCTCTCTCTTTCATGTACAGACTGAGCCAATTGGCCCATCTGAAGCTCTAGAGATTTGATGGTCTGCTGATTTGAAGTGAGAACTTGACTCGTGGTAGACATAAAATTTTTCATTGAGTTTTCAAGTCCACGAGTCAAGGTCTCAAGCGAATTGAATCGGGTTTCCATATTATTGGAATTTAGGAAACCCGATTGATTGGTGGTTTGTGCTTAGGGTGGCTGATAGGAATGTGCATGCATGGGAGGTTGGTGTGATTGGTAAGGTGGTCTAGAGGAGTTTGGAGGACCACCCGGGGCATTAGTTTGGTTCCATGAAAAATTGGGGTGGTTCCTCCATCCAAGATTATAAGATGATGAGTATGGGTCATTCCTAGCTCTGTCATAGATGGCGTTGACACGCTCCATCTCAGGAGGAATGGACTCACACTCGCTCTCTACATGACCTATCCTACCACATGAATGACAAGGAACTGGACCAGATGTGGACATGTGAGGTGCACCTTGTTGGTTTTGGAGCTCAATCGAATCCATACGGCGCATTAAGGCCGCCATGCGTGCCTCGGTGGCCGTAGTGGTATCGATAGCAAATGCGGTACCCGATCTAGTCGAGTTTGCATTCGCGATCCTCGCTCCTATACTAGATGATGCAGGTGGTTCCCTCACACTCTCCCACTGCATGGTTTTCTCAGCGAGGTCTTCTAGGAAGGCCCATGCCTCCCTTTCATCCTTTCCCAAGAATTCTCCTTGACACATGGACTCAAGGAGCGTTCTGGACGGGATGTGAAGACCCTCATACACAATCTGACAAAGACGCCACAACTCAATGCCATGGTGAGGGCACGAGGATAGTAGCTCTTTGAACCTCTCAAGATATGCATGAAATGGTTCGGTCTCATGTTGATAGAACGAATTGAATTCGTTCCTCACTTTTTGAGTCCGATGATTAGGAAAGTACTTCTTGAGGAATGCAGATTGAAACTCATCCCAAGTCCTAAAGGAATTCGCCTGGTTGCTGTACAACCACTTCTTGGCGTCATCCTTTAGTGCAAAAGGAACGAGCCTAAGATGGATGGAGTCTGTGCTAAGTTGTTGCAGCTTGAACATAGCACAGACATCCTCAAATTCCCTGAGAAAGATATAGGGGTCACCTTTCCCAGTGAAATGAGGGAGCATGGAAATGAATTGAGGCTCAACCTCGAAATGGTTCCCATTAGCCTCTGGTAATACGATGCATGAGGGTAGAGTTGTACGGCTCGGGTAGCATCGATCACGAAGAGGTATGGGAACGACAACTGGAAGCACTGGTGGAGCAGGTGGGTCCAGCAACTGCTCCTCCTCACGGAAATTAGCAGCCATTGGACCCGAACTACGTGCGACACGAGAGGAGGGAGGTGTCGAGAAATCGATGACCAAAGCCGGATTGACAACGCTCCTCGTCAAACGACCACTCTCGTCTCGTGTCCACGAAAGCATGCACAAAGGTGCACACACACAAACCAAAACTTTTTTTTTCAAACAAAGAATGTACGTAGAAGAGAAGACTGGGGAACACAGGAGAGAAAGAATGACTCAGGAGAGAAGGGAAGAAGTCCTTATGCTACGGCGGATGGGTACAGGTAGAAGCACACAAGCAAACAAGGCTCAAGCAATCCTAAGGTCGCTATAGGTCCTTACAGCTAGACGACGCCTAACTGCGAGGTCACACGGCCTCAACACGCCTCACCTCCCTACAACGAGGACCACAAAGCCCAGCAAGTGAGCCAAGATCCGGGGATCTCGTCTCTCCTACTATCGACAAAGTGGGCAACGCCGATCAGGTCATGACGGTCGGGACCGGATCACTCTCCTAATGCGCCCGAAATCCTTAAGGCCAATGTCTACTTGATTTTAAAAATTAGGCTCTTTATTAGTGTGGTTTGTGGGGCGAAGGAAAGGGTGATGAAATCCCCCACCTTATCTTTTATGGGACAGCCCCTCCTTAGTAGCGTTTTGGAGTCCTAATCTAGCAATCAACACTCTAAACAAACGCTCAACTCACACTTGTTGCAATGCACTTCCTACTAACTAATGCATGTTCATACGAAATGCATGAATGAGAGTAGAAGGTGCGTACCTCACACCAGCTCTCAGCAACAGAAAATAAAGCTAAGATAAAAGACAATCTAAATGCTTAAGTCACATACATGGTGCATGGCCTAAACAAGAATGGATGCCTAGTCTTTTGCTTTGAGTTTTAGGGTCCAAGTTGCTTAAAGGAGGTTTGATTATTGATCTGGGAATGAACTATAAGTCAAAACAAGCCAAATTGAGTCCCAGATAACTAGATCATTTAGAGCAACAACAGCAAGAAACTAAAAGATGAACAGAGCTCACCAGACCGCTGATTAGTGGTCTCAGACCGCTGATTGGCGGTCTGAAGTGCTCAGGTCGTCTGGAAATTTCTCCAGTAGCCTCCACTTGCTATTCCCAGTCTCCTGAAACAAAGAAAAACTACAACACACAAATTAAATCCACTCGAATCGTCCAAACAAGAGTCTGGACTGGCACCTCCCCGGCAACGGCGCCAAAAACTTGTTGAACGTTTTAATTAAAACCGGAAGTGCACGGCCGCGATGAAGCGGTGGCAAGTACGGGTCGTCCTCAGGGAGGTGAGCAGCCTCTTGTTTATCAGAAATCAAGTGGCAAAAATTGGGGGAGAAAGATTGATTATGCTACTCTACACTAAACTACTATAAGAAGTTTGAAATGCGAACGAAAGAAACAAACAATGAAATGACAACTAAGCTAAGAACCAAAGAAGAATGTTGGAATACAGAAATGGGAAAACCCCTAAGGGGTGGAGTGAGTGCACACAAGCAAAGAGGTGGGTGTTGAACACATTCTTTAAGCACAAATTAAGGTGGTCTTATCATGCATAGGAAGTGTCTAAATGTTGTGGCAAAACCTATCAATTTATTCACCAACTTAGTTGATTAACATTTACATATGCAAGATGTTTATTTCAGAACCTAAACAAGCATGAGAAGTGTCTAATCATTTTGGCAAAACTCATCAAGTTATAAATTCTATCCTAAACAAGCAAGCATACATTCATGTTTTATCAACACATCAAAAATAAAGCATTCATCCCATTCTCTAATGCATGTATGTACATCTACTCCACCCCCCAAAGGGGATGGAACTACTCACTAAACATTACACTAATTATTAAACTATGGAAAGAAAGCATATTAAAACTAAGCTAGAATTAAAAGACGATTAAACTAAAACATGCACAAACAATAAAAGAAGCATAAAACAAACAATGAAAGAAACACAAAACTTTATTGATAAAATGACTCACATTAAAAGTAGCATCCTCCTACTTTAGTGTGTGCTTCAAGGCCTCACTTCTAGTAGGAAGAATAGCCACTTAAAATATGGAGTGATTACAATAGGAGGTGAAGAGTTCTATTTATAGGCATGGAAAAAGCTAATTCGGGACAATCCCCCGATGTGGGACTAAACAAACACCAAAAATAGCCTAAACGAACATTAATACAAGTCCAGGAGAAATCTTGGCGGATCTGGACTAATCCAGACCGCCAATTGGCGGTTCCAGACCGCCAATTGGCGGTCCAAAATGTCCGGATCCAGTTGAGTTTTATTCTGGGCTTTTCTTTGTGCTTTTGGTGGTCTTTGATGCATCTACTTCGTTTGTTGAAGCTCCGACCCGAATCCAATTGCTAAAATACTCCCCATAATTGTGTGAAGTATTCTGTTTTACTCTTAGGTCCCTCTGTCTTACGATCAGGTCCTTCTCCCTTGCATCTTGGTCCCCAGATCTCACAATCCAGTCCTTTTTCCCAGCTTTTGGGTCCTTTTATGCTTCATCTCTTCAAACCTAATTATTCCTGAAAACTAAACATAAAACTCGTAACATAGCATTGTTTAGGTGAAAGATAATGGATACAAGATACAAATATGAGCATGAAATGATGTCAATCACACACCCAGCTTAGACCGAGCAACCCTAGCCAGACCCCTCACTTCCCTAGCCTCCCTAGGGTCCGTCCCCACCCCCTCCTGACGCAAACCACCATCCAAGAAGTTTGCACCAGCCAGCCGACCCAAACGAAGAGGCAAGGGAGTTGAACCCAACCCTAGTCGGATCTTGTGTGCACCAGCCACACCCCATCCATATCCGTGTCCAGTCCAAAACTCAGCCCAGAAGAAAGCTCATCACCCCTAATCGGACCTCACCGGAGTTCACCACAGCTCCAGTTACCCTGGCTGCCTACAGCCTGCCCCCATCTAGCACATGCAACAAACATGCGATAGAAGGGATCCGGTTGGTGGTGCAACCATTACACCACCAACCACCTAATGTTGGCCGTCCCCACCAACAAACATCCCCTCCCATAAAACTCATCAAGGGATAGGAGCATGCCTTATTTTCCGGAATATGACCTGAGCTTGCCGGAAAACATCGTCCAAGCTGCACACAAGGGTGCCCACTAGATGCTTCTTCAAAGTCTGCCGGAGATTAGCCAATAGCTCGCCGGAGATGAAGCGGTGGAAAGTACGGGTCGATCCGCAGGGACGTGAGTAGCCTCTGGTTTGTCAGAAATCAAGTGGCGAACAAAGTGAGAAAATATGTGATTATGCTAAAGCTAACTACACTAAACTAGTAAGTAAGAAATACGAAAGAAATCAACGAAAGATTGAGAATCAAGAATCGAAACCCCTAAAAGGTGTAGTGTGTGCACATATGAAGTGAAATAAGTGATGAATGACGTATGTAAGCAAGTATGTGTGTGTGTCGTGTGTGTGTCTTCATGCATAGGATGTGTCTAAAGATGTGGGAAAACCTATCAATCCATTCACACAACGTATCAGCAATTACCACTTGATTAACATAAGATTAGGCTCAGCATGAGAAGTGTCTAAAGATATGGCAAGACTCATCAAAAACCATAAACTCATGTGAAGAACAAGGTAAGCATGGGAGGTGTCTAAATGTTATGGCAAAACCCATCAAAACAAAGTTTCTTCAATCAATCAAGCAAGCAAACACAAATACAAACACATAACAACCATGCCA
Source organism: Triglochin maritima (assembly GCA_963682175.1). Taxonomy (NCBI): domain Eukaryota; kingdom Viridiplantae; phylum Streptophyta; class Magnoliopsida; order Alismatales; family Juncaginaceae; genus Triglochin; species Triglochin maritima. The sequence continues at coordinate 19,425,618 of OY821785.1, forward strand.
CATATTCAACAGGAAATTACAGTCAATAAACATGAGAAAACTAAGCATGGGAAGTGTCTAAATCTTATGGCAAAACCCATCAAAATTCCCCAACTTTTAGATGATAAAAATACCCCCAATGAACATACAAAATATGCAAAGTCTACACAATCAAAAATTCATCAAACATCCAAACTTCACAATATATATGAACATCATCTCCACCCCCCAAAGGGGATGGATCTACTCAGTACAGATTATGCTAGAAATCAAACTAAAGAAGAAAGGAGACATTCTAACTAATTTAGCCTAAGATCAAAGAAACAAGACTAAGCTAAGCATGCATGAAAAAAAGAGAACATGAGAACAAAACAATAAAAAATTATTTTATTAAATGACTCACATTACTAGTAGCATTCTTCTCCATCTTGAGTTTTACTCCAAGGCTTACTCCAAGTAGAGATAATGCTATCAAGCAATAGGTGAATACAAAAGGAGAGGAAATGTTCTATTTATAGGCATGAAAAAAGGTAACCGGGACAATCCCCCTGTATGGGACTAATGAAACCTTCTCAGAATACACATAAACACATAACTCATGTCCTGGAGAAACTGGGTCAGATTGGGAGACAAACGGACCACCAATTGACAGTCACTTTTTCCCGAATCCGACCCATTTTCGGATATCTTCTATAGGTCTTCAATGCTTCACATGGGGTGCACTCGGTTCGGTTATTGGAGCGTCGGACCGAATCTAATTGCCAAAATACTCCTGGTGCATCTTAGTCTATAAATATTGCATCGGCCCTTCGGTTTTACATTTTCGGATATCTTCTTAGTCTAATTGCCAAAATACTCCTTGTGCATCTTAGTCTATAAGTCTTGCATCGGCCCTTCGGTTTTACATTTTCGGATATCTTCTTAATCTAATTGCCAAAATACTCCTTGTGCATTTTCGGATATCTTCTTAGTCTTCAATACTTCTTGATTTTCACATCGGCCCTTCGGTTTTACATTCGAGTCCCTCTCTTGTGCATCTTAGTCTATAAGTCTTGCAACTTAGTCCTTTTTGTTGCTTTTAGGTCCTTTTATGCCTCTTCTCCTCAATCCTGTTTATTTCCTGAAACTCAAACATAAAACTCGTTACGTAGCATTGTTTAGGTTCAAGATAATGTATATAAGACACAAATGAATGCATGAAATGATGTCAATCAAATACCCCCACACTTAACTTTTGCTAGTCCCGAGCAAAACAAGGAAAGGAAAAAATGAAAGAAAGGAAAAATCATTCGTAAAACAGGGAAATCCTAACTCACTTTCGTAGGAATCACGGTTGCACTTAGCACGTACAACAAGCCGTTAAACCTCCTTGTCGCAAAGGAGGAGTGTTGTCTCCTGGGGGTTTTCAGTGGATATACCCACAAAATCCGAACATAGATGCATTATTCAACCTTGAAACTCGACTCGATGGATTCATTTTTGTCGATGATTGGACACAGTAATCCTACGGGCCGACTCTATATCGGTATTAGTGTAGGATTTCGTGTTCCTATGTATGTATATATTTTAAAATTTTAATACAACATACAAGATCGATTTCATATTTTCATTGATTTTACGTACATGTATTTGTTTATTCTAATATCATGCATTCCTACGCATATTAAAATAAACAAAGGATAGAGGATCATACCCAAAGGTTCTCTAAAACTTTTCAGAAGATCTGGAGTTCCGTTGCTCGTTGAATCGCCCGCCGATTCACCTCCAAGTGTTCACCAAACTCTAAACAAGATTAGAGAGAAAGGAGCTAGCCAATCAATATTGGATTAATCTAGGATTTATAAGATATTTTCCCAAAGCACTGACACATGGCGCGTCCCTATTGGACTACACATTTAAGGGTTTAGGGTGGAGCCATCTATATAAGGAGGGGAGCCTCCCATTGGATGGAACAACAAGTGTGCAAACCCTATCCTCCACCCACCCTAGCCGCCACCTTCTCTCTCTCTCCCATTTCGTCCCTCCACCTCCACCAAGCTCATTCCGTGGACTCTTGGGTTGTGGACTCGCGCTCCTTCTCCAAGAGAGTAGGAGACCGACCGGTGAAAAGGATTTCGTAAGGTGACCTCCGATCTTCCGTCTGCTGCCACAGGTTCTCTCCAAGAAAGGTACTCCTGAACCTGTAGAATCGTTGTTTGCTAACATTGGTACGAGAGCCATCTCGGTTACCTTCGAATCCTCACCATGCTTGACGAATTATTGTTTCATGATAATCTGATTTGAGATAAAAATTCGGTGGTTATGTTTTTAGGAGAAAGAAAGATAACAGAAAAATCAGTATTGCATATTTACATGATGCGCATGTTATATATGTTGATTGTTCATGTTTTTTCTTTCAAATTCGTTTTTGATATTCTGGAAATGAAAACTCAGAGTTTTTTTAATCCTTAAATAAAATAATATGATCGTTCATTTAGAGATATAAGTGGTGCATGTTTGCTGAGTTCTTTCTAACATGCGATTAGGGTTTAGACTAGACTCTACTTGTTGCGCATGTTTTGGTTCATTAGAGCATGCATCTAGGGTTATATTTTGCTCCTCCATTCTTGGGCATGTATGCATGGTTTAAAATGTATTTTTCCTGATTTTATTTCGAGCCAATATGATATGTTGCTCTCCTATCATTGCACATACATAGATGTGACCAGAATTCTGTTTTTTCTGTGTTGTTACCTCTATTCTTTGCACACATATTAGATAAAATCAGAAGTTATTTTCCATGTTGATTCTTCTAAATCATGCACATGTATACATGAAATCAGATGTCTATTTTTCCTGATTTTTCCGAATTAGGGTTAGATATTATTTATTGTAATCTTTGAGCATGTATACATGAAATCTGTGTTAACCCTATCATGATGATCTTCTGTTTTTGCGCATGTTTTATATGATAATCAGTAGTTTAATTCTCTGTTAATTTTCATGCTTGAATTAGATGATAATGTTTGTATGTCATTTGTATATTATCATGCATGTCGGATTGCATGGATGGATCAAATGTTGTTATCTCTGATTCGTGTACATGCATGACTAGATCTCATGTTTGCTGGACTTTCGTGTATATGCTTGTTTATTTAGCATTTTTCAATATGAGCATGCATCTAGAGTACATGTTTATTGCCATATGCATATGCATGATAATTGTGTTGCCTTGTTGCTCCAAAGAATTTCGGATATGGCTATTTTTGGAGCATTAACATGCATGTGATTGATTGGTTTCCTTACTGAAAAATGCGCATATATGCTTGCTGTTCTCTTGAAAATTTCGAATTTTTTCTTTCCAATACAAGTAGCATAATTATTGTTGATTGCATGCTTATATTGATTAAGGCAAGGTTGGCAAATTCTGAATTTTTTTAGAGCATATTATGGGCTGGAGTTTTGTTGCCTTAAAAGTATTTTTTGAATGCTTTCCTTTGATGCACATATATGTGTTGATCTCATTTAAGGAATTTCGTATTTTTTGGAATGATAGCATACATGTGTTGATCTCATTGACGATTTTTACGGATTTTTTCATTCCTAATGCGAGTAGGATAATTTTTACGCTCTCATGATTATGTTGATTGGGGAAAGAAAAGAATTTTTTTGTTTTGAGATACTATTATGGAGATTGATTGGTATTTCCATATACATTTTTCTTATGCTCCATATAAGCGTTGTTTCCTTATATATTACTTCCTTCTTATTTGGAAGTGGTGTACACTTTATTCATGCATGTGATTGTGCTAATGTATGGAAAGATTGCGCTTGTATGATATGAATGGTGTGAATGGATGCTGATTTATTTTTGCTACCTTATTGAGAGTTGAGCGTAATTTCATTCATTCATTTCCATTTGCAATACATATCGCAATGGGCTGTAATATTTATGGACTGTAATAATTATGGACTGTGGACTGTTTATTGCCCTAGGGAGACAAGGGGCTCCTTTATTTTTATTATTGCGATATTATTACTATAAGGCTTATGGAGCTTCCCATCTACAGTGCCAAATCCCTATGGGGGATCCTTAGCTCGATATGGAAGTAATGTAGCAATTAATTTCTGTGTGATCTTGATTGGAATGTTCTGAAAGAAACGTTTTTTTGGAACTTGCATGCCTAGTGGGAGTTGCAAGGTAGAAGTGTTTTGTGTAAACCACCTTGCAACCGGCGGATAATTATATATTTGCTGTTGATTTGCCATGATTTATATGTTTTTTAGGGTTATTAAATCATGATGGAGCGCAATATATGAATTGGTAAAATAGCTTTATTAACTATTGCATGAGGATTTGATCGAACGCTTTATGTTTTCCTTTGGTCTGAATGTTATAGTTATTAAGTTAGTTTATTTTTTTATGACTATTGCGGCTCGTTGTATTTTATGCTAGAACTCATGTACCGCTATATGGTTTTTTGTCCTAGATTTTTATGGCTGCTTTCAAAAGCATTGTCGCTGATCTGACTCGAGGAGATAAACTCAATGAAAGAAATTACGATCTGTGGCATCGTAAAATTGAGTATCTCTTAGAGGATCAGGACATGTTAGAAAATATAACCCAAACTATGTCTTCCCCTGAGGAGGGGAACACTGCGCAACATCGCAGAAATATGGATGTCTATAATGCATGGAAAAAGAAAGACCGTATTTCTCGCATTACAATTCTTAGTTCGATGCGAGATGATCTGTTACTGTGGTTCAAAAAATTGCGAACTGCAAAGGCCTTGTGGGAAGCTGTGAAGTTTCAGTACAGAGTGACCTCCATCACAAGGGCCCGCCAGCTTGGGCTCATGTTTGATGGGTATAAAATGCGCCAATGTCACTCGATGAGGCAGAATATTACCGCAATGTCAAACATGATAAGCGAGTTGAGCGCTACCAGTCGTGCTAAGACCGATGAGGAGCAAGTGTCTGCTCTCATCAGATCATTGCCTTCGAAGAGTTGGGAGTATATGAAGGTCCATCTGACTCATGCTAATGACATCAAGACATTTGACCAGGCCGCAAAACACCTAGAGCTGGAGGAGGACCGCATGCTTGCGGAAGCCCCTCTAACTGAAGTGTTTGCTGCTGAAGCTGGCGCTCCTCGGAGGAGTGCAGGTTTTAAGCGCAAAAGAGATAGAGCTCAGGGTTTTAAAGGCAAGAAGGATGCAAATAAAAACAAAACATAAAACAAAGCTGGAAAGAAACGACCTCGAGGATCCAGAGGTGGGAAAGATAAGTCTAATGTGACTTGTTTTAACTGCTGAAAGACTGGACATTTTGCTCGTGAGTGCACTGAGCAAAAGGTAATTACTGTGTGTAATCCCTTGAATTGTAACGTGACTAGTTCTGTGATGCTCACTGATCACTCTGCTGTGTGGATTGTGGATTCAGGTGCCACGGACCACGTAACAAAGGATCGTTCTGCCTTCGTGGAATATCATCGTGTTCCAAGTGGGAGGCAAATAAACATGGCGAACAACACTAGCATTGAAGTTCTTGGAGTTGGCACATGCAAAGTGGCTTTGCGAAGTGGCCGGATCCTACTACTTCACGACGTGTTGTATGCACCAGCTATAAGGCAAAATATTATTTATGTTGTTGTTTTGATGAGACATTGTTTTAAAGTTGTTTTTGAGAACAATGATATGGGTTTATACCTTGCTAACATTTATTATGGACGTGCCTTTCTTTCAGACGGTTTTATTGTGTTGGACGCAATTTATGATTTCAATCATAACACTAGTGCCTGTATGAGTCAAAGTTCCATGAATAATGATTCAATTATGTGGCATGCTAGACTAGGTCACATTGGTGTTGACCGGATGAACAGGTTGGCAAAGGAGGGGTTATTAGGAGAATGCTCCAAATTTGAATTGCCGACATGTGAATCTTGTCTAGCTGGAAAGGCAACTACAAAACCGTTCGGAAAAGCCATTAGGGCTACTTCTCCTTAATTCACTCGGATATTTGTGGACCTTTAGATGTGCGTACTAGACATGGACAAAGTTACTTCATCACATTTATTGATGACTACACTAGATATGGTCATATTTATCTTATTTCTCACAAGTCAGAAGCTCTAGAATGCTTTAAGAAATTCATGAGGTGGGTAGAGAATCAATTGGATAATAAGATAAAAACTCTCCGAAAGGACAGAGGTGGGAAGTATCTCTCCATAATGTTCAAGGAGTTATGTGATGAAAAGGGGATATCTAGACAACTCACTATGCCTTATACTCCTCAGCAAAATGGTGTTGCCGAGAGAAGGAATAGAATGTTGCTAGATATGGTTAGATCCATGATGGCGCATACGAACTTGCCAATTTCGTTTTTGGGAGATGCTCTAATGACTGCTGCCTATATCCTCAATAGAGTTCCAACAAAATCGGTTCCCTCAACTCCATATGAGTTATGGACAAGACGGAAGCCTGATGTTAGTTTGCTGCATCCTTGGGGATGCGCGGCATACATTCATTCTACTAGTCACCGATATGGAAAACTAGGACCTAGAGGGAAAAAGTGTATCTTTGTAAAATACAGCCTCTGACCTAAAATTGGCAAAATTAGAAAGGCCTTAGTGCATGCATCATCTAGTGTTTTGTATGCATTATTCTTGCTAAATTCTTGCAAATCAATTTCTGTTGAAGAGTGCTGGAGTCAAGGTACGTATCGTGGTTTTCATCGATTGCATTTAAGCATATAATCTAGTTTGCATACAACCTTGCAATTGCCCCCCCTCTAAAGACCATTGTTTGACTATCTTTGCTAGATCTAAGTTAAACTATCTTAAGGGCAACTCCGTAGGCAAAGATACGGTGGGGATTTCATCAACCTCCTGTGACCCACAAATAACAATCCCAAAGTGTCACCCAAGCCTTAATTAAAATCAATTAGACATTGGCCACTAAGGACTCGGACTCAATTAAGGAGAAGATTGGTTTGACTTGCTATGACTTGAAGCTGATCGAATTTAATTTGGTGTCTAGGAAGTGTTTTTGTGTTGACGTAAGTCTTCCAAGCGAAGTGGTTGTCTAATTGGCACCGACTCTGTCGGAAGCGCCCCCACTAGCTATACATTACCTGGCCAAGTTGGTTTGATTAGTGAGGGAGGTGAATCAAGCAATTCAATTCGACTCAACCAGTTAGGAATCGTCTAGATTTAAGCGACACTAGGTCTAGGATTGTTTAAACCGTGCTTTCTAAGGAATTTTCTGACCAACCCTCTTTCTATCTTTAGAGTTAGGTTTCCCTTCTCATCTGAGTCTTCTTTCTCTTCTCACCTAAATTCTCTAGATTAGGATTCCTTTCTCATCTTTCCACCTTCTATTGTTGTTTCGCTTTTGAAAAAAAATAAAATAAAATATTTTTAATTAATTCTTGAAATTAAATTTGGAATTTAAATTTCGAATTTGAGTTCAAAAAATTGATTCAACCCGGTGCACTCAGATTTGGATTCTGGACTTGAGTAATCGACTCTCACGAGTTCATCTAGATTCCAGTCTGGAACTTAGCCCCAATCCATCTGCTGCACCTCCTCACCCGGATCCAATGGGTGAGAATGTAGTGGACCCACCTGTTGCACAACTGATTGACATCATTTTATGCTTATATTTGTATCTTATATCCATTATCTTACACCTAAGCAATGCTACGTGACGAGTTTTATGTTTAGTTTTCAGAAATAAAGAGGTTTGAAGAGAAGAGCCATGAAAGGACCCAAAAGCAGGAAAAAAGACTTAATTGTGAGACCTGGGGACCGAGGTGCAAGACAGAAGGACCTGATCGTAAGACAGAAGGACCTAAGAGCAAAACAGGAAACTCCACACCATCATGGGGAGTATTTTGTCAATTCGATTCGGGTCGGAGCTCCACTAAACCAAGTAGATGCATCTAAGACCAAGAAACACTCCAAGCAAAACCCAAAACAAAAACCAAGCAGATCTGAAGTTTATAGACCGCCAATTGGCGGTCTTGGACCGCTAATTGGCGGTCCATATGTCTCCAGATCCGCTAAGGTTTGTGCTGGGCTTGTATTAGTGTATTCTTAGTCTATTTTTTGTATTGGTTTAGTCCCACATCGGGGGATTGTCCCGGATTAGCTTTTTCCATGCCTATAAATAGAACTCTTCACCTTCCATTGTAATCACCCATTGTTTGGTGGCATTCTCTCTACTAAGGAGTGAGCTTGAAGCAATAACTCAAGGTGGAGAAGAATGCTGCCTTCAATGTGAGTCATTGTTAATAAAAGTTTATTTGTTTCTTTTAATCTTGTTTTATTATGTTGCTTGTTTTGTGTTGGTTGCTTTACTTTGTTTAGTCTCTTGTTTAGTAATTTTAGTATCTTAGTTAAATGTTTTCTTTACTTAGTCTAATCAGTATTGTAATGAGTAGTGAGTAGTTCCATCCCCATTTGGGGGGTGGAGAAATATGTGATATAATCATGTAGTGTATTAAGTGTATGTTATCTTTATCCCTTGAGCTTTATATGATTTCCATAACCATCTAATGGGTTTTCACTCTTATCTTTGATATGCTAATGCTCTTGAATGAAGCTTAGCTTATGCTTTGATTAGTGGACCTACTTTTATGGGGAATGATAAGGTTAGGATATGGATGAAGTTAATATTGGAAACACAATTTGTAGTGTATATACTCTTGTTGCCTTTACCTTAGCTAATGTCTTGTATGTTTTAATGATGTAGTGAAATCTTAATTCATGAAGAGGCATAGTAGGGTATAGTCTTTATACTTGAGTTCATGTAGCTTCATTCCAATTATTGTCTTGTATGTTTTAATGATGTAGTCTTATCTTAATTCATGTAGAGGCAAAGTTGGATGTAGTTTTATGATTTCATGCACTACATGTTGTGAGGAGCTTAATGAACACACACACACTTCTTTATGTTCACATTATTTCTCTACCCCCTTTGGGGCTTAGTTTATTGCTTATCTTCATTTCCTTTTTGCATCTTAGTGTAGTTTAGTGTAACCAACTCTTCTTCCCTTTCTTTACCTCTCGCCTTCGCACAAACCAAGTGTCGACACACCTCCCATTGGACGACCCGTATTTGCCACCGCTTCAACGCGGCCGTGCACTTGCGGTTAAATATAAAACGATCAATCAAGTTTTTTGGCGCCGTTGTCGGGGAGGTGCTCTGTCCAGACTTTGGTTTGGACCATTCGAGGGGTTTTTGATTTTTTGTTTCCAGTTTTGTTTAGTTTCAGGTAACCAGAACATCAAGGGGAGGCTACTGGGAAAGTTTGAGCAACCGAAGCCACAAAGAGACCGCCAATTAGCGGTTGGAGACCGCCAAGTGGCGGCCTGGTAAGGGCTTCCTGCTCTCAAATTTCTTCTGGTGCTTTATTGTTTTACTTTAGTTATCTGGGAGCCCAATTTTGCATGCTGTGATCTTTAGTTTGCTCCCAGATTTAATTTCAATCCCCTTTAATCAACTTGGACCATAAAACTCAAAGCAAAAGATTAGATTTCTTGCCATCTAGGTCATGCACCATTGGTAGACCTTGCATGCATTTGTCCTTTCTTTGCTTTACATTTTTTCGTTGATTGCTGGCGTGAGGTATGATTGATCGTTTTATATTTAACCGCAAGTGCACGGCCGCGTTGAAGCGGTGGCAAATACGGGTCGTCCACTGGGAGGTGTGTCGACACTTGGTTTATTCGAAGGCGAGAGGTAAAAAGAAGGGAGAAAGATGTATTACACTAATCTAAACTACAAAGCTGAAATGAAATGCAAAGGAAGTGAAGATAAGCAATAAAACTAAACCCCAAAGGGGGTAGAGAACTGATGTGAACATAAAGATGTGTGTGTGTGTGTGTGTTCAATTAAGCTCCTCACAACATGTAATGCATGAAATCATAAAACTACATCCAATCTTGCCTCTACATGAATTAAGATAAGACTACATCATTAAAACATACAAGACAATGAGTGGAATGAAGCTACATGAACTCAAGTATAAAGACTAGACCCTACTATGCCTCCACATGAATTAAGATGACTACATCATTAAAACATACAAGACATTAGCTAAGGAAAAGGCAACAAGAGTACATACACTACAAATTGTGTTTCCAATATTAGCTTCATCCATATCCTAACTTTATCATTCCCCATAAAATAGGTCCACTAATCAAAGCATAAGCTAAGCTTCATTCAAGAGCATTAGCATATCAAAGATAAGAGTGGAGACCCATTAGATGGTTATGGAAATCATATAAAGCTCAAGGGATAAAAATAACACACACTTAATACACTACATTATTATATCACATATTTCTCCACCCCCCAAATGGGGATGGAACTACTCACTACTCATTACACTAACTAATTTAGCAAAGGAAAACATAATACTGAAATGAAATTTATACTACTTAAGCAAGAAATATTAAAGAAGCATAAACTAAACAAACAAACAAGCATGCAAAGGAAATGAATTTAAACTAAGAGAGAGACAACATCATTAAAAGAAAACTTATATTATTAACTCACTCAATTACAAGTAGCTCTTCCTCCACTAGAGTTTTGCTTCAAGGCTTCACTCTTAGTAGGGAAGATGGCCACCAAGAGGGAGATATGGATACAAAGGGAGGTGAAGAGTTCTATTTATAAGCATGGAAAAAGCTAATCAGGGACAATCCCCCGATGTGGGACTAAACCAATACCAAAAATACACTAAGAATACACTAATACACGTGCTACAGAAAATTGGACGGATCCTGGGCTAAATGGACCGCCAATTAGCGGTTCCAGACCGCCAATTGGCGGTCTATAAAGTTTAGATCCGCCTGGTTTTCTTTGTGGGCTTTTCTTGAAGTGTTTCTTGGTCTTAGATGCATCTGGTTGGTTTAGTGGAGCTCCGACCCGAATCGAATTGACAAAATACTCCTCATGATGGTGTGGAGTTTCCTGTTTTGCTCTTAGGTCCTTCTGTCTTACGATCAGGTCCTTCCCCCTTGCATCTTGGTCCCCAGGTCTCACAATTAGGTCCTTTTTTCCTGCTTTTGGGTCCTTTCATGGCTCTTCTCTTCAAACCTCTTTATTTCTGAAAACTAAACATAAAACTCGTCACATAGCATTGCTTAGGTGTAAGATAATGGATATAAGGTACAAATATAAGCATGAAATGATGTCAATCAAATACCCCCACACCTAAGTTTTTGCTAGTCTCGAGCAAAACAAAGAAAGGAAAAAGCATACGAAAAAAAAAACAAGAAATCCTAACTCACTTTCGTAGGAATCACGGTTGCACTTAGCATGTGCAACAAGCCGTTAAACCTCCTTGTTGCCAAGGAGGAGGAGTGGTGTCTCCTGAGGGTTTTCAGCGGATATACCCACAAAATCCGAACAAGATGCATTAATCAATCTAGCTACACGACTCGTTGGACTTATTTTGTCGATCATGGAATGCGGTAATACTACGGGTCGACTCTATATATGTAATCAGTCCACACACCTAGCCTAATGAGTTATTCGTGAGAGTTAACTAAGGAATTAAGTGAAAGACATGGGCAACCTTAACTTCTGAATGTGAAACAAAGTGTAAAGTCCATTTTGGTTCTTATTTGACTCTTCTTTTCTTTTCTTTTTTTTTTCTTTTTCTGTTCTTTTTTTTTTTTTTTTTCTTTTTCTTTGGAGCATTTATTGGTTGGTGTTTGATTCTCCCAGGGTCAGGTTTCGTGCATCATTGCCTATGAGGACTTACACTATCACGTACACCTTCCCCCAAATCTCCACATAGGGCGATCCCTACCACCCGTGTAACGGGGGTTCGGTCGGTGCATCCCAAGTCAGATGACTCGAAAGCACCAGGCACAAAGTCCCCTCAGACCTACTTTCCCGAGTGATAGGAGCCGTGCGAGAAGAGAGAACACCACTTATTTATTCATTTATCTACATGGGAACCAAAACCCCTACACTTAAGTTTCACAAAAAGATATTAAGGGCCCTTGACTACAACAAACTTCCTAAATTAACAAACACGAATTGGACTCACTAGGTTCAGGGTGGACTTCTTTAAATGTTTGAGCACTGAAACCCACTGATTACTCACCCCCAAGGGAAAACTGGGGTGCATCCTAACGACTCGATAAATCCTAAAGCCACGTACTAGATATCCTAATGCATCAAGTTCAAGACAATTTTGGGAGCTTTCTTTTTACTTTGCCTCTCAACGGTTTTGCACATGCTAAACACACGCAAAACCCACAAAACATTTTCTTTCGAAAACACATGAAGATTTTGAAAGAAATGTGAAAATTTTGAAGCACTAGGCAAGCAAAAGAAGACAAGTCACCCAAGGATCATGGCAAGCAAATATATCGATATTAAATGCAGCACACTAACATGACCCTAACAATGCAAACAAAAGAAAACAAAATCAAAGGAAAAAGACTCAACTATGTACACACGTAAAACACCCCCCACACCTACTTCATGCATTGTCCTCAATGAATGCAAGCAAGATACTACATGGATACATGCATGAAAAAGGAACGATCTCACCAACATGAAGTACAAAGGGACGTTCGGGGTCATGTTGATGGACACAAACCCAAATTCCCTCAAAACCTGTGAGAAGCTGAAGAAGGGAGACCAATACGTGAAAGAAATGGGGCCCAAATACTCAAGGGTTGGGGCCCACAACAATCGATGCTCACTGAAGGAGTCTTCTTTTTCTTTTTCTTTTTTTTTTCTTTTTTTTTTTTTTTTATATATATAACTATGTACAAACATGAAAGCTCAACCACTCATGTAGGAGCATGAATGGTTGAGTGCGAGGGAGGTTCATGAAGGAACATGACCTCCTCGACTTCGGCTGGTGCCCCCTCCAAGTAGGGTTTGAGGCGTTGTCCATTAACTTTGAACACGTCCCCATTCCCTGGGTTCAAGATTTCAACCGCTCCATGAGGATAAACGGTTTTGACAATAAACGGGCCAGACCAGCGACTGCGGAGCTTACCCGCAAACAGATGAAGCCGGGAATTGTAGAGCAACACCTTCTGCCCGGCCGTAAACACCTTTCGCATAATCATGCGATCGTGAAACATCTTGGCTCGGGACTTATGAATTTTGGCATTCTCGTACGCATCATTGCGTAACTCTTCTAATTCCACAATGTCGAACTTACGTTGTACTCCTGCTTGATCAAGATCCATATTCAGGTTCTTGATCGCCCAGAAAGCACGATGCTCAAGCTCGACGGGTAGGTGGCAAGCCTTGCCGTACACTACCCGATAAGGGGACATACCCAAATTGGTCTTGTACGCGGTGCGGAAAGCCCACAATGCGTCATTCAATTTGGTAGACCAATCCTTCCTCGAGGAACTAACCGTCTTCTCAAGAATTTGCTTTAATTGACGGTTAGAGATTTCGACCTGCCCACTAGTTTGCGGATGGTATGGGGTCGCAAGCTTGTGGGTGATCGAATATTTCCTCATAAGCGCTTCAAAGGAGCGATTACAGAAGTGGGTACCCCTATCGCTGATTATGGTACGAGGAGTACCAAATCGCGCAAAAATGTCCCTCAAGAATTTGGTGACCACCTTGTTGTCATTGGTCTTTGTGGGTATAGCCTCAACCCACTTAGACACATAGTCAACGGCCACCAGAATGTAAACATTCCCGAAAGAGTTCGGGAAGGGACCCATGAAATCGATGCCCCACACATCGAAGATGTCGACAACAAGGACATTTTGCAAAGGCATCATGTCACGTCGACCAATCCTGCCAAGGCGCTGGCACCTATCACATTGCTTACAAAAGTCGTAAGCATCCTTGAAAAGAGAGGGCCAGTAGAATCCAGATTGGAGCACCTTGGCAGCAGTTTTCTTTGCTCCAAAGTGTCCTCCACATGCCTTGGAATGGCAGAAATGGAGCACACTTTGGAACTCGGTATCTGGGACGCACCGCCTGAAAATTTGGTCAGAGCAGTATTTGAATAGGTAGGGGTCGTCCCAGTGAAAGAATCTGACATACGATCTAAATTTGGATTGGTCAGATTTTGACCAACCCACAGGAAATTGCTCGGTCACGAGGTAGTTCACGATGTCGGCAAACCAAGGGTTATCTTCGATCATGAACAACTGCTCGTCAGGAAATTTATCGTCAATGATTTGGTCCTGTGGGTTGGTCGTCTCTAGACGAGACAAGTGGTCAGCTACAACGTTTTCACACCCTTTTTTGTCCCGAATCTCGAGATCGAATTCTTGTAACAACAAGATCCATCTCAAGAGTCGGGATTTTGCATCTTTCTTCGCCATGAGGTGCTTGATGGCTGTGTGATCAGAATAGATAATCACGTGGGAGCCAATCAAGTACGACCGGAATTTCTCCAAAGCAAATATGATCGCTAAGAATTCCTTCTCGGTCACAGTGTAGTTTAATTGGGCATCATTGAGTGTTCTACTGGCATAGTAGATCACATGAGGCAATTTGTCCAATCGTTGCCCAAGCACTGCTCCCACAGCGAAGTCAGATGCATCACACATTAACTCAAAGGGTTCAGTCCACACCGGTGCCTTAATAATGGGAGCTGAAGTCAACTCTTTCTTCAAGGTCAAAAAGGCATGGTGGCAATCCGGTGTGAACGCAAAAATGGCATCCTTAGCCAACAAGGCGGTGAGAGGTCGAGCGATTTTGCTGAAATCTCGAATGAACCGCCGATAGAATCCAGCATGCCCCAAAAAGGCGCGGATATCCTTCACATTACGTGGCGGTGGGAGATTAGCAATGATACCCACTTTGGCAGGATCGACCTCAATTCCCCTACTTGAGACCACATGTCCAAGTACAATCCCTCGCTTCACCATGAAGTGACATTTCTCCCAATTGAGAGCGAGGTTCTTCTCACGGCATCGCTTGAGGACAAGGCTCAAGTGATGAAGGCACTCATCAAAGGAAGCGCCAAATATGGAAAAGTCGTCCATGAAGATCTCAAGGAAACGCTCAACCATATCGGAGAAGATGCTGATCATACACCTCTGAAACGTTGCCGGCGCATTGCATAACCCAAAGGGCATGCGACGGTAGGCAAACGTGCCAAAGGGACAAGTGAATGTGGTTTTCTCTTGGTCCTCGGGGGCGATGGGAATTTGGTTGTACCCGGAGTATCCATCAAGAAAACAATAGTACTCATGTCCGGCCAACCTTTCCAACATCTGATCAATGAATGGCAACGGGAAATGATCTTTCCGCGTTGCCGCATTGAGCTTGCGATAATCAACGCAAACTCGCCAGCCAGTTTGCAGGCGTGTCGGGATAAGCTCATTATGCTCATTCTCCACAACCGTCACACCTGACTTCTTGGGAACCACATGGACAGGACTCACCCACGAACTATCAGAGATAGGATAAATTATGCCATGATCCAAGCACTTAAGAACCTCCTTTCGGACGGCTTCTTTCAGTACAGGATTCAATCTCCGTTGTGGGTCCCTGCGGGGCCTAGAATCCTCTTCCATGTGGATCCGATGCTGAACAATACCAGGGCTAATTCCCTTGATATCCTTCAAGGACCACCCGATCGCCTCTTTGTTTTCCAAGAGTACTCTTTTGAGGGCAACCTCTTGATCTTTTTCAAGGTCAGAAGCAATAATGAGTGGCAAGGTCTCATTATCCCCTAAAAAGATGTACTTTAGGTTATCGGGGAGCGGTTTAAGCTCGACCAGAGGTGGGTCCTTGTCGGATTCAGAGTTAATTTCAAGTGGCTCAAGGGCCACGGGGTAAGAGGAGCAAGCACCCAGATGTGCCTCCTCGTCCAGAGATATGCTGGCGGATTCCTCAAGATCCTCTTCACTCGCAACCTGATCATTAGGCACCTCAATAATATGTCGATGTGAGTTGAACATGCCTAATGAATCGGGCTCATCCGTGTCCTGGATGAAATTGGCTCCGACTGAGTCGTCGAAGAGCCCAGGTTGCTTACCAAGAGTGAAGATGTTGAAATCCGCCGTGAGGTTTCCAAAAGACAACCTCATCAAGCCATTGCGACAATTGATCAAGGCATTAGATGTCGCAAGAAATGGCCTCCCAAGGATTACAGGAATTTGTCCTTGTGGGTTGGACACGGGTTCGGTATCCAAGATGATGAAATCAACTGGAAATACGAACTCACCCACTTTGATAAGGACATCCTCCACACTCCCTCGTGGGATTTTGACGGATCTATCAGCCAACTGGAGGGTTGTCCTCGTTGGTTTAAGATCGCCTATCCCAAGGTTGACATAGACTGAGTAAGGCAGGAGATTCACAGATGCCCCCAAATCCAATAGAGCTTGAGATATGGTCACATTCCCAATCATGCAAGAGACAGTTGGACAACTAGGGTCCTTGTACTTGACAGTCATGGGTTGTGTCAATATGGAGCTCACATTGGCGGCCAAGAAGGCCTTCTTGGGCACATTTGTTTTTCTCTTGGTGGTGCAAAGGTCTTTGAGGAACTTGGCATACGGTGGCATTTGCTGAACAACGTCCAACAACGGGATGTTCACCTTTACTTGCCTAAGTACCTCAACGATCTTATCCCAATGCTCATCACGTTTTTTAGTCAACCGATGAGGGAATGGTGCCTTGGGGACATAGGAATCACGAGGAGGAGTCTCAGAATTAGGTTCCTTGACAGGCTCAAGACTCTCCTCGGAAGACTTGCCAACAGGATTGGCTTCCGGCATGTTCACATTGTTGTCAACGACCCTTCCCGATCTCAAGGTATGAATAACATTAGCATGTTGGGAAGGGTCACTTTCAACATTGTGTACATTCTGCCTGGTATTAGCAGGCTGACCCCTAGGATTTACCACAGGTTGACTCGGGAACTGACCCTTCTCGCGTTCATGGAATTGATGAGCCAATTGGCTAACTTGCATTTCCAAAGCCTTGACAGTACTTTGCATGCTCTGCATGAATGCTTGAAGGGTCGGATCACTAGAAGGGTCCTTGGGGTCAACCCGCTGAGGTGGTGGAGTCTGGTTAAAATAACCCGACGAAGAGGCCTGACCAGGTTGGTAATTTTGGTGCTGAGACCTTTGATGTGGGGGTTGGTAGGTCGCCGATGGGCGTGGAGGTTGATAAGGTGGAGGTTGAGGTTGAGCGTGCGAGCTCTGACCGTGTCCTCCACTAGACCCCCAAGAGAAGTTAGGATGGTTACGCCATCCCGGGTTATAGGACTGACTGTACGGGTCGTTTCGGGCCCTTTGTTGATACATCGCATTTGCATGCTCAGTATCTCTTGGAGCGTAAGCGCACTCCAAGTCATCATGTCCCGACAGTCCACACCTAGTACACCCGGGAGTAGCGACCTGAGCTACAGGAGCTCGGTCCATCTCCAAACTCTCTATCCTACGCATGAGAGCAGCCATT
Organism: Triglochin maritima; assembly: GCA_963682175.1. NCBI lineage: Eukaryota > Viridiplantae > Streptophyta > Magnoliopsida > Alismatales > Juncaginaceae > Triglochin > Triglochin maritima. The sequence goes on from OY821785.1 coordinate 19,443,005, forward strand.
TTCGCCTCAGACGCGATAGTCGACTCAACATGATATGATCCAGCTCGACCAGAAGACCTGGCGGCTGGTGGCTCTCTCATGGTGTCCCACTCGAAGGTGCGCTCAGCCATGGATTCAAAAGTGTCCCATGCCTCCTCGATGGGTTTCATTTGGAAGTCACCCTGACACATCGACTCCAACAATGTGCGGGTGTTGTAGTTGATGCCCTCATAAACAATCTGGCACAGCTGCCATAGCTCAAGTCCATGATGAGGGCATTGCTGGAGAAGGTCCTTGAACCTCTCAAAGAAACCATGAAACGATTCGGTCTCGGTTTGATACATCTGATGTATCTGGTGCCGTATCTGTTGAGTTTTCCTTTGAGGGAAAAATCTCTTCAGAAAGACGGTCACAAATTCATCCCATGACCGAATCGAGCTCGCCGGGAGGCTATACATCCATTTCTTCGCATTATCCTTCAATGCGAACGAAATCATCCTCAACCGGACAGAATCCTCGTCAAGCTGTTGAAGCTTGAACATGGAGCATACTTCCTCGAATTCGCGTATAAAAATATACGGATCCTCCTTATTGGCAGTAAAGGTTGGAAGCATGCTCACATACTGAGGTTTCAGCTCATAGTTGTTCCCGCGAGCAGGGGGAACAACTATGCAAGAAGGTTGCGCGGCCCGAACAGGATGGGTCCGCTCCCACAAGGTCATCGGCCTATCATGTCGAGCTAAAGGTGGTGGTGCACCTAGAACTCGATCCTGACCGAATCTCCCTTCCTCTCGAGTCAGAGGAGGAGGAGAAGGAGGTCTACGTGGTGGTGGAAACGGACCGAGGTAGTCCATGTATGGAACCCGGTCCCCTTCGCCACCACGAGACGACTCGGCCTCTTGCTCCAAAGGAGCACGAGGCGGAGATGGTCGATCACCAAGATCTTCCATCTCAGAAGTATGCACTCTCTCGAGCCGAGCGCTCTCACCAGAACGAGCCCAACCTCGCATAAAAATGCTCGACTCGACTCTACCAAACACACAACAGAAGGTGTACTAGAGGAGGAGACTAAACGTAGAGAATAGATGAGGAGAGGACTCAGATGAGGAGGGAAGAATTCCTAGAGCTAGCGTGGGTAGTGGGATCAGGAAGAAGCCTATCTAGCAAGCACGGCTCAAACAATGTAAGGCAATGGGTCCTTAAGCTAGACGACGCCTAACTTCGAGGTCACTAGCCTTGACACGCCTCACCTCCCTACAACGAGGACCACAATGCCCAGCAAGTGATACCAGATCCGGAGATCCAGTACCTCCTACTATCGACAAGGTAGGCAACGCCGATCAGGTCATGACGGTCTCGACTAGATTACTCTCCTAGTGCGTCCGAATTCCTTAGGGCCAATGTCTACTTGCTTTTAGTTAAGGCTTTATTAAGAGTGATTTTTGGGGCTAAGGAAAGGGTGATGAAATCCCCCACCTTATCTTTTATGGGACAGCCCCTCCTTAGTAGCGATTTGATCCTAGATCTAGCAATCAATCGCTCCAATCAAACGCTCTCTCACTCTTGTCCCGATGCACCTTACTAACTAATGCATGAAAGAAACATGCATGAATGAGGGATGTGGGTGCACGTACCTCACGCCAGCAATCAACGACAAAATGAAAAGCAAAGAAAAGACAAATGCATGCAAGGTCTACCAATGGTGCATGACCTAGATGGCAAGAAGTCTAATCTTTTGCTTTGAGTTTTATGGTCCAAGTTGATTAAAGGGGATTGAAATTAAATCTGGGAGCAAACTAAAGATCACAACATGCACAATTGGGCTCCCAGATAACTAAAGTAAAACAATAAAGCACCAGAAGAAATTTGAGAGCAGGAAGCCCTTACCAGGCCGCCACTTGGCGGTCTCCAACCGCTAATTGGCGGTCTCTTTGTGGCTTCGGTTGCTCAAACTTTCCCAGTAGCCTCCCCTTGATTTACATTTGTCCTTTCTTTGCTTTACATTTTTTCGTTGATTGCTGGCGTGAGGTATGATTGATCGTTTTATATTTAACCGCAAGTGCACGGCCGCGTTGAAGCGGTGGCAAATACGGGTCGTCCACTGGGAGGTGTGTCGACACTTGGTTTATTCGAAGGCGAGAGGTAAAAAGAAGGGAGAAAGATGTATTACACTAATCTAAACTACAAAGCTGAAATGAAATGCAAAGGAAGTGAAGATAAGCAATAAAACTAAACCCCAAAGGGGGTAGAGAACTGATGTGAACATAAAGATGTGTGTGTGTGTGTTCAATTAAGCTCCTCACAACATGTAATGCATGAAATCATAAAACTACATCCAATCTTGCCTCTACATGAATTAAGATAAGACTACATCATTAAAACATACAAGACAATGAGTGGAATGAAGCTACATGAACTCAAGTATAAAGACTAGACCCTACTATGCCTCCACATGAATTAAGATGACTACATCATTAAAACATACAAGACATTAGCTAAGGAAAAGGCAACAAGAGTACATACACTACAAATTGTGTTTCCAATATTAGCTTCATCCATATCCTAACTTTATCATTCCCCATAAAATAGGTCCACTAATCAAAGCATAAGCTAAGCTTCATTCAAGAGCATTAGCATATCAAAGATAAGAGTGGAGACCCATTAGATGGTTATGGAAATCATATAAAGCTCAAGGGATAAAAATAACACACACTTAATACACTACATTATTATATCACATATTTCTCCACCCCCCAAATGGGGATGGAACTACTCACTACTCATTACACTAACTAATTTAGCAAAGGAAAACATAATACTGAAATGAAATTTATACTACTTAAGCAAGAAATATTAAAGAAGCATAAACTAAACAAACAAACAAGCATGCAAAGGAAATGAATTTAAACTAAGAGAGAGACAACATCATTAAAAGAAAACTTATATTATTAACTCACTCAATTACAAGTAGCTCTTCCTCCACTAGAGTTTTGCTTCAAGGCTTCACTCTTAGTAGGGAAGATGGCCACCAAGAGGGAGATATGGATACAAAGGGAGGTGAAGAGTTCTATTTATAAGCATGGAAAAAGCTAATCAGGGACAATCCCCCGATGTGGGACTAAACCAATACCAAAAATACACTAAGAATACACTAATACACGTGCTACAGAAAATTGGACGGATCCTGGGCTAAATGGACCGCCAATTAGCGGTTCCAGACCGCCAATTGGCGGTCTATAAAGTTTAGATCCGCCTGGTTTTCTTTGTGGGCTTTTCTTGAAGTGTTTCTTGGTCTTAGATGCATCTGGTTGGTTTAGTGGAGCTCCGACCCGAATCGAATTGACAAAATACTCCTCATGATGGTGTGGAGTTTCCTGTTTTGCTCTTAGGTCCTTCTGTCTTACGATCAGGTCCTTCCCCCTTGCATCTTGGTCCCCAGGTCTCACAATTAGGTCCTTTTTTCCTGCTTTTGGGTCCTTTCATGGCTCTTCTCTTCAAACCTCTTTATTTCTGAAAACTAAACATAAAACTCGTCACATAGCATTGCTTAGGTGTAAGATAATGGATATAAGGTACAAATATAAGCATGAAATGATGTCAATCAAGGTACGTGCACCCACATCCCTCATTCATGCATGTTTCGTTCATGCATTAGTTAGTAAGGTGCATCGGGACAAGAGTGAGTTGAGCGTTTGATTGGAGTGATTGATTGCTAGATCTAGGATCAAATCGCTACTAAGGAGGGGTTGTCCCATAAAAGATAAGGTGGGGGATTTCATCACCCCTTCCTTGGCCCTGAAAATCACTCTTAATAAAGCCTTAACTAAAAGCAAGTAGACATTGGCCCTAAGGAATTCAGACGCACTAGGAGAGTAATCTAGTCGAGACCGTCATGACCTGATCGGCGTTGCCTACCTTGTCGATAGTAGGAGGTACTGGATCTCCGGATCTGGTATCACTTGCTGGGCATTGTGCTCCTCTTTGTAGGGAGGTGAGGCGTGTCGAGGCTAGTGACCTCGAAGTTAGGCGTCGTCTAGCTTAAGGACCCATTGCCTTACATTGTTTGAGCCGTGCTTGCTAGTTAGGCTTCTACCTGATCCCATTACCCACGCTAGCTCTAGGATTCTTCCCTTCTCCTCTAAGTCATCTTCTTCTCACCTTCTTCTACGTTATACTCTCCTCCCCTTTACACTCTCTGGTAGCGTTTTAGGGTCGAGTCGAGCACTTTTTGCGAGCTTGGCCTCGTGGTGGTGAGAGTGATCGACTCGAGAGTTCTTTGTTGAGATGGATGGTTACATGGGCGACCATCCATATCATTGTTGGGACCAGGACGATTCTCCCTGGTACTCCGGACCCATGCAACCTGGGGGGGCTCAGACTAACACCCCGTATGGTTGGGACGATCGCAATTTTGTGACTGAGCAGTCTTCATATTGGGGTAACATGAAAGAGGCACCGACTGCTAGACCACAATCTAGTTATGCCGGATCATATGCTGGTCAACAAACTGAGACATTACAACAAACTTTGGCCTCTTTCATGCGTATGGCAGACGACATGAGTGCACCGGTTGCTCCAGTAGCCGTACCGTGCGACTGTTGTGGGTTGAGTGGTCATGTTATCGGGGAATGTCCTTATGTTCCCCCTGAGCCTGAGTATGAGCACACATTTTCCCAAAATGCTCATTATGACCATTACGCATCCACGTACAACCCGATAGTGATGGATTCGTGGGGAGACAATTCTTATCCAAATTCTTATACCTCATTTTCACCCCCGTATCCTCCTCCCGAATACCCAGAATTCTACCAACACCCCACTTCAAATCATTGGACTCATTCTCAGCCCATCAACACCCAACCCCAAAATTTCCCAAGCTCTGACTTGGACCTCACTGTTGACCCCAAATTTGATTCCTTAAAACAAACCCTCCAAACATTCATGGAAACCACTCAAACTTTATTGAAGTCCAACTTGAATTCCTTGCAAAATATGGAATTGCAAGTGAGTCAAATGACACAACAATTCCATGAACGTGAGGAGGGTCACCTTTCTTGTCAACATGAGGATTCATCTTTTGATATCAAACCACCACCACATCCACAAATTCAAAGCACAACCTTTCAAAGTCAAACTCCTAGTCAGTCTGAGGGACTTGGGGTTTCAATTCACGATCACTTAGTGGAGGATTCGATTCAAATTGAGAAAAACTTGGACCAGCCTCATTATGAGTCGGCACAGGATTGTGCCTTATCGTTTTGTCCCATGGCCCTTGAGCCACATGATCTTCATATTGTGCCTCTTAAGGACTCACCTCTGGTGGAGCAAGACCTCCCTAGTACCCTCAATTTCAAACAACCTGATGAGAGTTTGACTCTCACTATTGTTCCTGATCATCTTGGAAATGATGGAACATCAAACAACTACATTGCTCATGAGGGTATTAGGAGTGCCTTGGAGGATACTTTGGGTATGAGACCCACTTCCTGTTCTCCTGGTGAGTTGGACATGCATAACGAGGTGCTTGACCTCGTTCCGACCCACCAGCCTATTGGTTGGAGAGTTTGGATTGATGATCATAACTTCAGTTCCGCAACGGGAGATATTTTTCTTCCGTTGCCCCTTATTTCCCAAACTCTCGAGAGGTTCAAGCTCTTTCAGTTTGATCCTTTGAATGAGACGCCTTTGCGTCCAATTCATGAACCTCTCATTTCATCTGGTGCTCTTTGTGAAGGGGGCCCACGCATGCGTATTCTGGCCCCGCGTGGTGTCATGTTCCCTTTCAAAGTGCATTGACCCACTCTTGAGGTTCCCATTTGATGTCTTTTGACAAATGAAGATGGGAACTTATGTTTGTACATAGTTATATAAAAAAGAAAAAAAGAACAAAAAAAAGAAGAAAAAAAGAGGAAAAACAGAAGAAAAAAAAGTACAATAAAAGACTCCTTCAGTGAGCATCGATTGTTGTGAGCCCCAACCCTTGTGTATTTGGGCTCCATTTCTTTCACGTATTTGTACCCTTTCTTTAGTATCTCACAGGTTTTGAGGGGAATTTGGGTTGTGTCCATCAACATGACCTTAAACTTCCCTTTGTACTTCATGTTGGTGAGATCTCTTCTGTTTCATGCATAAATCCATGTAGTCTTTTGCTCACATTCATTGAGGACAATGCATGAAGTAGGTGTGGGGGGGGGGGTGTTTTACGTGTGTACATAGTTGAGTCTTTTTCCTTTGATTTTGTTTTCTTTTGTTTGCATTGTTAGGGTCATGATAGTGTGCTGCATTTAATATCGATATATCTGTTTGCCATGATCCTTGGGTGACTTGTCTTCTTTTGCTTGCCTAGTGCTTCAAAATTTTCACATTTCTTTCAAAATATTCATGTGTTTTCGAAAGAAAATGTTTTGTGGGTTTTGCGTGTGTTTAGCATGTGCAAAACTATTGAGAGGCAAAGTAAAAAGAAAGCTCCCAAAATTGTCTTGAACTTGATGCATTAGGATATCTAGTACGTGGCTTTAGGATTTATCGAGTCGTTAGGATGCACCCCAGTTTTCCTTTGGGGGTGAGTAATCATAGGGTTTCAGTGCTCAAACATTCAAAGAAGTCCACCCTGAACCTAGTGAGTCAATAATTCGTGTTTGTTAATTTAGGAAGTTTGTTGTAGTCAAGGACCCTCTTAATCTTGTTGTGAGACATTAGTGTAGGGGTTTTGGTTCATGTGTACATAAGAAATAAGTGAGTAGATGTTCTCTCTTCTCGCACGGCTCCTATCACTCGGGAAAGTAGGTCTGAGGGGACTTTGTGCCTGGTGCTTTCGAGTCATCTGACTTGGGATGCGCCGACCGAACTCCCGTTACACGGGTGGTAGGGATTGCCCTATGTGGAGATTTGGGGAAAGGTGTACGTGATAGTGTAAGTCCTCATGGGCAATGATGCACGAAACCTGACCCTGGGAGAACGAAGCTCCAACTAATAAAAAGAAAAAAAAGAAGAAAAAAAAGTGAAAAGAAACAAAAAGAAAAAAAAATGGTAATGCAAATAAGAACATTAATGGACCTTACACTTTGTATCACTTGAGGATCTGGAGGTTGTCCATGTCTTTCACTTAATTCCTTATTTAACTAACACGAATGGTTCATTAAGTTAGGTGTGTGGACTGATTACCTATATAGAGTCGGCCCGTAGGATTACCGCGTCCAATGATCGACAACATATGTCCAACGAATCGAGTGTCTAGATTGAATAATGCATCTTATTCGGATTTTGTGGGTGTATCCGCTGAAAATCCTCAGGAGACAACACTCCTCCTCTTTGGCAACAAGGAGGTTTAACAACTTCTTGCACGTGCTAAGTGCAACCGTTATTCCTACGAAAGTGATTTAGGATTTCTTGTTTTTCGTTTGCTTTTCTCTTTCTTTGTTTTGCTCGGGACTAGCAAAAACTTAGGTGTGGGTATATCCACCTCACCCGGATCCAATGGGTGAGAACGTAGTGGACCCACCTGTTGCACAACCTATAACTCTAAGGGATCGATGCTATCCAGCGATGGCTGCTCAGCCATCGTGCATCGTTATGCCCACCATCCCGGGTCGCGACTTCGAACTTAAGGCACAATACATGAGTATGTTGCCTAAGTTCACCTCTAGGGAAGACCCATATCTCTTCCTTAGAGAATTTGAGGAAATATGCTCTCTTATGCAATACCAGCATATCCCTGAGGAGGCAGTGCGTCTGAAATTTGTGCCTCTTGCACTAAAGGACGACGCTAAGAAATGGCTATATAGTCTAGCCGAAAGATCTATTAGGAGTTGGGCTGAGTTTGTTCACGTATTCCTGAAAAAATATTTTCCCAACCATAAGACTATGAGGATTAGGAATGAAATTGTTGCATTCGTTCAGTCTGAGAGCGAGCCGTTCTATTCCTATCTAGAAAGATTCAAAAGTGTTCTGACCCAATACCCTCATCATGGAATTCCGAGATGGCAATTATGTCAAATTATTTATGAGGGATTGACACCCACATCTAGGGTTATGGTAGAATCCGTAAGCCAAGGAAACTTTATGTCGAAAAATGAAAATGATGCCTGGACTTTTCTTGAGGAATTAGCTGAAAACAGTATGCAATGGGACAATGCTAGAACACCGCTTAACCCGAGTATTGGATCTAGAATAGCAAGTCAACCCAAACCAGGTGTCTTAGCTGTAGATGCCAACATAGCGGCTGAAGCAAAACTAGCTACCCTTATGCGCAGAATGGAAAGTTTAGAGCTACAAACCCAAAACCGAGTGAATCAAGCCTCATTTATCCCTTGCTTTAGATGTGGTCAGACTGGTCATATAATGGAGGATTGTGCGGACTGGGAACAAGTTAATGCCATGTATAATCATGCTAGAAATGATCCATACGCATCAACCTATAACTCAGGTTGGCGTAATAATTCCAATTTCTCATCAAGCCAACAAGGTCAACCTCCTAGACAACAACCAAACCCGTATAACCAAAATAATACATCATCTGGGTTTAGTAACAATAACGATCATGAGGTTAGGTTGACAAGCTTGGAAAATTTGATGAAAACCTTTATACAAGCAACCAACCAGACGTTCCAAAGGCTTGAGACACAAGTCAGCCAACTAGCACAAATAGTAGGTGAAAGAGAAAAGGGTCGGTTTCCAAGTCAACCTGAGGTGAACCCTAGATCTAATAATTCATATCAATCCTATCAAGCACCTTCAGGAAATAACAACCCTAGACCGGTTCAAATGGTTAATGAGGAAGGATCGTTCCAACAAATAAATGATGTAGTATCATTACGGTTCGGAAGGCAAGTTGATAACAATGTGGTCAATCCTAGAACGTCTAATCAATCTAGCCATCAAGCTACCACATATGACCTAACCATTGAACCCGACGTCCAATCTGAAACGCCCAACCTACCTACTCAACCTGAACCCATAGCTCAACCCGAACCTGAGCGAGTCTATGTTCCTAAAGCCCCATTCCCCAATAGACTCAAAAAGAACTCAAGTGCACAAATAGAGAAAATCTTGGAAGTATTTAAGCAAGTTAAGGTAAACATTCCACTCTTAGACATGATTCAACAAATACCTCCTTATGCTAAATTCTTAAAAGATCTGTGCAATAAAAAGAGAAAAACAAACGTACCAAAGAAGGCATTCTTAACTGCAAACATAAGTTCTATTTTGTCCAACACATCTCCTATAAAATATAAGGATCCTGGATGTCCCACAATTTCATGTGCAATAGGAGATACTTTTATCAACAAAGCCTTTCTAGACCTTGGTGCTAGTGTTAACCTACTCCCGTACTCTGTCTATGAGCAAATGAACCTTGGTCCACTAAAACCCTCTAAGACAACCCTTCAATTTGCTGATTGCTCTATTAAGAAACCAAGAAGTATAGTAGAGGATGTTTTGATCAAGGTTGGTGACTTCATTTACCCAGTGGATTTTGTCGTACTAGATACCACACCTGTTGTAAATCCTAATCGACAAATCCCTGTAATTCTAGGCAGACCCTTTTTAGCCACTTCTGAAGCATTGATAAACTGTCGAAATGGGCTCATGCAATTATCTTTTGGGAACTTAAAAGCTGAATTTAATATCTTTCATATCGATAGTGAGCCAGAAATAATATGCAATCAAAGTGACGTTTTGATGAAATCGCGTATCTATAAGATTTCTGAATCATCACAAAATCAAAAAGGAAGTAAGAAAAAGGGGAGGAATTCATCTACACACCCACCACCACTCGAGCAAATAAGAGAACCAATACATGTGAGGGGTGTGGAATCTGTGCCTCAGTGCAACATGTGGAACAATTCAACTGGATACATGCACCAACATGGTGTCATTCAATCCAGTTCTGACTATGGTTGACTCTGAGCAAATTCAAGCCCTCTACCGCAAGTTGACTCAGGTAATAAGTGCATTTGCTTTATATTTGCATACATTGAGGACAATGCGTGATTTAGGTGTGGGGGGTGTCTATCTATCTGTTTTATTTTTCTGTTAAAAAAAATAAAAATAAAAAAAATCAATGTTTCATGACATAGCTAAAGATTGAACCACCAAAACCTATGTACAAATTGCATTCAGTTTTTTTTGTTCCTTATTATATAGTTCTGCTTGTAGAAACTATGACATAAATCTAAGTTCCAAAGAAATAACCCATTACCCTTTAAGAAATGTATGCACTTAAATTGGATGAATCAAATCTTTGAAGTGGTTGCTAAAAAGCAGAGGTTGAGGAAAATATACCGGGAAGTGTGGACTTCTAAATAGCAATTAAGCCTTGAGGAAAATAAAATTAAAAATAAAGGAATAAAGTGAGGAAAACTCATTCTGCAAAATGATTACAAAAACCCAAGCCTTTGAGTCACTGGTCCGTAGGGGTATCTTGAAACCCGGTAACTTGAGTCTACCAGCTCGGGATTATCGACCAAACTCGCTACACGAATGCAAAAAGGGTAAAAGTGTCAAAAAGCAAAATGTGTTGAATCACGGAAGAAAAGAAAAAAAATAATACTCAAGGCCCAAAGCTAAAAGAATGATCCATGCCATGGTTGATCCGAATGATACTTCACCACCAGAGGAGGCGTGCAAAATAATTCAAGTGATAAACATGTGTAGAAGGGTTAGTGGTGTGAATGTTGGAGGAACAAAGACTAAGTCATATTTTTAATGAGTTAGATTTATATAATGAGCATGCAATAATTCTTAGTGAGATGTATAAGGTTGAGGTAGGGATATTGAGAACTATTAATGAAATATTGAATTAAGACTTTGTGGGTGTGTCAACTGAAAACCCTCACGAGACAAAACTCGTCCTCTAAGGAAACTCAGGGGTTTAAAGGCTTGTTGCACATGCTAAGTGCAACCGTGATTCCTACGAAAGTGAGTTAGGATTTCCCTGTTTTTATTTTTCGTATCTTCTGTTTTGCTAGGGACTAGCAAAATCTAGGTGTGGGGGTATTTGATGCATTGCATACATTGCATCATATGTCTTTCATTTAGATTACTTTTACATCAATAAATGCTACTAAGGTATGTGTTTAGTCTTATTTACAGAATACATGGACCTGAATGCAAATTACCCACATCCCGAGCATAAACACATGCAACAGACTCATTTCTATCATAAAGACCAAGTTCAAGATTATCGGGTTTCAAATGGAAATGTATGCAGGCGTAAAAGCATTCAAGCCCTAATTACAAAAAGAACAAGGACTTAAGCACAAAAGTAGCCGGGGACTTAATTGTAAAAAGTCAAGGACCTAATTGCAAATCACGAGTAGCTTTTATTATCTTGGAGAAAATCTAAAGAAAATCAATGTAGATCTCCAAATATATGAAGGAATTAATCCGGAGCTCAAAAGAATGGAAAGAATCAATCCAGACGCGCAAAGGAGGATCAAATCATACCATAAACATTCAACGAAAATCCGGACAAAATCAGAGCAATATATGCGGCGTTTCCGCCGCACATTACACATGCCATGCGGCGATTCCGCCGCCCCAGAGCCGATCCGTGTGCTCCAATTTTGTCCAGTCGTGTCTGGACACGTGTACTCTCCAATTCTATACTTAGGTCTCTTGTAACAACTATAAATAGCCCCGAGAACGATGTTAGAAGGGTCCTTGGTCCTTGGTCCTTAACCTTAGTTTTTATTTTTAGTCTTAGTTTTGTATTCTTCATTTTAGTAATAAAATTCTGTCTTTTATTTCTTGTTTTTAGTTTTCGTTTGTAATGACTCTAGGATCCCTTCTTCCTCCCTCCATGAGTTTCTAACTCTTTCCAAAGGGTGGAGGTGACGGATTTAGGGTGAAGAGAAGATGAATGAATGTTATTATTTTAAGTTCGTGATTAGTATATTTTGATTACTTGAGTTTATGTTAAATCATTTATCATGTAATGCTTCACAACTAACATGATTTATTATAAGTTTCTGAATTCTCTAATCTAAACCCGACATCTAAACCTCCACCCAACGGAATTCACCATCTTGTTCTTGTTTTAGTTTTAATTGTTCTATTTCTTGCTTTAAATAATTAAAACCCAAAAATCTCAAAACCAACTTATTTCTTCTCTCCTTCTTTCCCCCAATCGAAATCACATTAATAACAAATCTCTCCCTCCTTGTGTTCGACCCGTATTTGCCACCGCTTCAACGCGGCCGTGCACTTGCGGTATAAATTTAATTCTCATCAAGGACCAAGCACCTCTTCCTTAACACTTCAAAGACGAATATCATAATCAAGGAACAAAATGTTTGCACTTCCAATTCATAATAATTGACATATAAAAGTAAAACTTTTAGAACACATTCTTTTCAATCTCTCACTTGTTATCAAAGTTTTCTTTCACATACATTCTAAATGTCTAAAACAATAATAACTAGGGTAACCCTCTCTAATCACTCATCAAGCCAATCCACATGGTTCCTCAGACCCAATGACTCGAAATGCATTTCACCTTTTGGCTTGGTATGGTGGTTTGCTGAATGGATCAGATGTGTTGCTGTTTGTGTCCACCCATAATAAATTTATTTTGCCTTTGTCGGTGGTTAAGTCAGCCATAGTGATTTGACTCCAACTACGCTAGCTCATTGCTCCGCCATCCAGAATAATGACATATCATTATTGCCACCTCCTATTGTCGGGATCACTCATGAAAATAGCATCCGAATAGCTGTCGGCTATTAACTCTTTGTCCTCCATGAACAAGAAACTTATCTTTCGTCCGGTTAAGGTACCTCAAAATATTCTTGACCGCAGTCCAATGCTCAGGACCTGCGTTGGATTGGTGACGACTTGGCACGCTTAGAGCATACGAGACATCGGGTCTTGTGCAAGTCATCGCGTACATGATTGATCTTATTGCCGAAGCATAAGGGATATCTTTCATGTACTCCAAGTCTTTACGTGATTCAACACGTTGAGACTTCTTGAGTTGCACAGCCATACTCATTGGCACATTGCCCTTTTTGGAGTTGTTCATGCTGAATCTTTCCAAGAGCTTGTCAATATATGTATGTTGACTTAGGCCAATGAGTCTACGGGATCTATCTCTATATATCTTGATTCCCCAGATGTATTGAGCCTCACCCATATATTTCATTGAAAATGCAGATTTCAATGAACTTCTCGTTTGCTCAAGCAAAGGTATATGATTTCCCATGAGGAGTATGTCATCGACTTATAAGATCAAGAACACTATGTGTCTCACACTAACCTTCTTGTATATATAAGGCTCTTCCCTACTTTGGACGAAGTGAATCTTTTTGATTTCTTCGTCAAAGCATTTGTTCCAACTCCTTGATGCTTGCTTCAATCTATAAATGGATCTTTGAAGCTTGCATACTTTCTCGCTATTCTTTGGATCTTCAAAACCTTGAGGTTGTACCCATGTACACATCCTCCTCCAAGTTCCCATTAAGGAACGCCGTTTTGCCATCCATTTGAAATATCTCATAATCATAAAATGCGACCATAGTGAGCATAATCCGAATAGACTTGAGCATGACAACCGGTGAAAAAGGTTAATCATAGTCAATTCCTTGAACTTGAGTGAAACCTTTTGCAACAAGCCTCTCTTTGTAGGTTGTTGATTGGCATCATTTCATGCATATCTTTGTGTCTTATATCCATTATCTTTCACCCCAAACAATGCTATGTAACAAGTTTTATGTTTAGTTTTCAGTAATAAGTAGGTTTGAGAAGGAGAGACTATAAATGGACCTAATAGCAGGGAAAATGACTGAGTTGAGTGACTCGAGGACTAAGATGCAAGATCGAAATACCTGAATATAAGATCGAAGGACCAATGAGCAAACAAGAATACGCCACACCATCATGGGGAGTATTTTGGCTATTCAGTTCTGAGCTCCAACAACCTACTCGGATGCATCAAACATGAAGAAATAAAGCCAGACAACAACACACCAAATCCAGGCCGGATCCGAACCATATAGACCGCCAATTGGCGGTCCAAGACCGCTGATTGGCGGTCAGTTTGGGTCCGAAACTGCTAAGACTTTGGCGGGTCGTGTATTAGGGTGTATTTAGTCTATTTTTGGTATATGTTTAGTCCCATACCGGGGGATTGTCCCGGATTACCTTTTTCTGTGGCTATAAATAGACTTCCTCCTCCTCCATTGTATTCTACCCATTGCTTGGTGGCATTCTCTCTACTTGGAGTAAGCCTTGAAGCAAAACTCAAGGTTGAGAAGAATTCTACCTTCATTGTGAGTCATTGTTAATAAAATAATTGTTCTTAGTTTCTTTAAATATTGTCTTTTAATTTTTACATGTCTCTTTAGTTTTATGTTCATTTCAATTAGTTTCTTTAATATTCCTTTCTTCCTTAGTTGAATTTCCTTTCAGTATAGTGTTTCATTTTGTTAATGTAGTTAGTGTAATGAGTAGTGAGTAGTTCCATTCCCATTTGGGGGTGGAGAAATATGTGATATAATCATGTAGTGTATTAGGTGTGTGTTATCTTAATCCCTTGAGTCTTATATGATTTCCATAACCATCTAATGAGATTTCACTCTTATCTTTGATATGTTAATGCTCTTGAATGAAGCTTAGCTTATGCATAGATTAGTGCAAGTCATCGCGTACATGATCGATCCTATTGCCGAAGCATAAGGGATATCTTTCATGTACTCCAAGTCTTTACGTGATTCATCACGTTGAGACTTCTTGAGTTGCACACCCATACTCATTGACACATTGCCCTTTTTGGAGTTATTCATACTGAATCTTTCCAAGACCATGTCAATGTATGTACGTTGACTTAGGCCAATGAGTAAACAGGATCTATCTCTATATATCTTGATTCCCAAGATGTATTGAGCCGCACCCATATCTTTCATTGAAAATGCAGATTTCAATGAACTTCTCGTTTCCTCAAGCAAAGGTATATGATTTCCCATGAGGAGTATGTCATCGACATATAAGATCAAGAACACTATGTGTCTCCCACTAACCTTCTTGTATATATAAGGCTCTTCCTTACTTTGGACGAAGTGAATCTTTTTGACTTCTTCGTCAAAGCGTTTGTTCCAACTCCTTGATGCTTGCTTCAATCCATAAATGGATCTTTGAAGCTTGCATACTTTCTCACTATTCTCTGGATCTTCAAAACCTTGAGGTTGTACCATGTACACATCCTCCTCCAAGTTCCCACTAAGGAACGCCGTTTTGACATCCATTTGCCATATCTCATAATCATGAAATGCGGTAATAGCGAGCATAATCCGAATAGACTTGCGTATGACAACCGGTGAAAAAGGTTCATCATAGTCAATTCCTTGAACTTGAGTGAAACCTTTTGCTACAAGCCGCGCTTTGTAGGTTGTTGATTGGCATCATTTCATGCATATCTTTGTGTCTTATATCCCTTATCTTTCATCCCAAACAATGATATGTAACAAGTTTTATGTTTAGTTTTCAGGAATAAGTAGGTTTGAGAATGAGAGACTATAAATGGACCAAATAGCAGGGAAAAGGACTGAGTTGAGACTCGAGGACTAAGATGCAATATCGAAAGACCTGAATATAAGATCGAAGGACCAATGAGCAAACAAGAATATGCCACACCATTATGGGGAGTATTTGGCAATTCTATTCGGTTCGGAGCTCCAACAACCTACTCGGATGCATCAAACATGAAGAAATAAAGCCAGACAACAACACACCAAATCCAGGCCGGATCCGAACCATATAGACCGCTAATTGGCGGTCCAAGACCGCTGATTGGCGGTCAGTTTGGGTCCGAAACTGCTAAGACTTTGGTGGGTCGTGTATTAGGGTGTATTTAGTCTATTTTTGGTATATGTTTAGTCCCATACCGGGGGATTGTCCCGGATTACCTTTTTCTGTGGCTATAAATAGACTTCCTCCTCCTCCATTGTATTCTACCCATTGCTTGGTGGCATTCTCTCTACTTGGAGTAAGCCTTGAAGAAAAACTCAAGGTTGAGAAGAATGCTACCTTCAATGTGAGTCATTGTTAATAAAATAATTGTTCTTAGTTTCTTTAAATCTTGTCTTTTAATTTTTACATGTCTCTTTAGTTTTATGTTCATTTCAATTAGTTTCTTTAATATTCCTTTCTTCCTTGGTTGAATTTCCTTTCAGTATAATGTTTCATTTTGTTAATGTAGTTAGTGTAATGAGTAGTGAGTAGTTCCATTCCCATTTGGGGGTGGAGAAATATGTGATATAATCATGTAGTGTATTAGGTGTGTGTTATCTTAATCCCTTGAGTCTTATATGATTTCCATAACCATCTAATGAGATTTCACTCTTATCTTTGATATGTTAATGCTCTTGAATGAAGCTTAGCTTATGCATAGATTAGTGGACCTATTTTATGGGGAATGATAAGTCGAGGATATGGATGGAATTAATATTGGAAACACAATTCGTAGTGTATGTACACTTGTTGCCTTTACCTTGGTTAATGCCTTCTATGTTTTAATGATATTGGGTTATCTTATTTCATGTGGAGGCATAGTAGGGTCTAGTCTTTATACATGAGCTCATTTAGCTTCATTCAAATTATTGTCTTGTATGTTTTAATGATATGATCTTATCTTATTTCATGTGGAGCCAAAGTTGGATTTAGTTTTATGATTTTATGCACTACATATTGTGAGGAGCATAATTGAACACACACACATACACATCTTAATACTCACATTATTTCTCCACCCCTTATGGGGTTTAGTTTTACTACTTCTCTTCCATTTCCTTTTTGCATTTTACTGTAGTTTAGTGTAACCAACCTTTCTCTCATTTCTTTCCCACTCGCCTTCGCACAAACCAAAAGTCGACACACCTCCCTGTGGATCGACCCATATTTGCCACCGCTTCAACGCGGCCGTGCACTTGCGGTTATAATTAAAACGATTCAATCATGTTTTTGGCGCCGTTGCCGGGGAGGTGCTTTGTCCAGACTTTGGTTTGGACGATTCGAGTGGTTTTAATTTTTTGTGTTTAGTTGTTGTGTGTTTCAGGCATTTTGAGGATCAAAGGGAAGCGATTGGAGGAATTTGAGAGCGAAAGACTCAAAAGTGACCGCCAATCAGCGGTCTGGGACCGCCAATTTGCGGCCTGGTGAACCTCAAACTCTCTCAATTTTGTTCTGGTTGTTGTTTTGTTGATTGTAGTTATCTGGGAGCACTATTTTGCATGCTGTGACTTCTTGTTTGCTCTCAGATTAAAAATCAATCCCCTTTAATCAACTTGGACCATAAAACTCAAAGCAAAAGATTAGACTTCTTGCCATCTAGGTCATGCATCATTTGTAGACCTTGCATGCATTTGTCTTTTCTTTGCTTTCCATTTTATTGTTGATTGCTGGCGTGAGGTACGTCCACCCAAATCTCTCATTCATGCATGCTTCGATCATACATTAGTTAGTAAGGTGCATCGAGACAAGAGTAAGTTGAGCGTTTGATTTGAGTGTTGATTGCTAGATTTAAGATCAAAACGCTACTAAGGAAGGGTTGTCCCATAAAAGATAAGGTGGGGGATTTCATCACCCTTTCCTTGGCCCCAAAAATCACTCTTAATCAAAGCTTTGATTCTAAAACCAAGTAAACATTGCCCTAAGGATTTCGTACGCACTAGGAGAGTAATCTACTTGAGACCGTCATGGTCTTATCGACGTTGCCTACCTTGTCGATAGTAGGAGGTACTGGATCTCCGTATCTGGTATCACTTGCTGGGCATTGTGATCTTCGTTGTAGGGAGGTGAGGCGTGTCAAGGCTAGTGACCTCGAAGTTAGGCGTCGTCTAGCCTAAGGACCCATTGCCTTACATTGTTTGAGTTGTGCTTGCTATACTAGGCTTCTACCTTCTCCCACTACCCACTCTAGTTCTAGGGATTCTTCCCTTGTCCTCTAAGTAATCTTCTTCTACCTACTTCTACATTCTAGTCTCCTCCCCTTTACACTCTCTGGTAGCGTTTTAGGGTCGAGTCGAGCACTTTTTGCGAGCTTAGCCTCGTGGTGGTGAGAGTAGTCGACTCGAGAGTTTTTTGTTGAGATGGATGGTTACATGGGCGACCATCCATATCATTGTTGGGACCAGGACAATTCTCCTAGGTATTCCGAACCCATGCAACCTAGGGTGGCTCAGACAAATGTTGGCTTTTTAGCCTTAATCTTTATTTAGTTTTGATGATTAAGTAATCTAATCTTAATCTATATTTAATCAATCAACCTAGACAATCAAAGTAAGCAAACATTAATACATGCATTGCATATATATTCGTGTATTTGCGATATTCTTAATAGGTTGATGAAGAATCAAGCTAAGGAGCTTTGGGACAAGAAGATAAAGACTCAAGACATGTAATCAAGCTTTGGACCAATATGTAATTTTGTATAATTTGAGTCCTAAGGATAAATGTAAACTTGAGCACATTAGGATTTTGTCCCGTATCCCCACGGTTAACCGAACCCCTCTCGGTAAACCGAATCATGTAGAGTTCGGTCCACCGAACACCTTACGGTCAACCGTATAGAATCCAACCGTATAGAATCCTTTAGGTGTTCCCTGGAATAACCACCTCGGTATACCGAACCACCTTCGGTAGACCGAATTAGCCTGGACCAGTTTTGGACTTTGCTCCAAACGGTCGTATTTAAATCTTGACCTAAAGCCCAATTGACTTATCCATATTCGGTACACCGAACTTCATTCGGTCGACCGAATCATATTGCTTTAGGAGCTCAACAACTATTTAACTTGACCGTTATTGATAAACAATTTCCCACGCATTGTCAGCGCAAAACCCGCGCAAACTTTGGTATACCGAAGTATAGACGGTCAACCGAACCTAGCATAAACAGAACCCTACCAATCTTACTGTCAAGTTTGGAACGGTTCACCGAATAGGTTCGGTAAACCGAATTGTATTAGGGTTGCTAGTTAGAGAGCTACTGGAGTTGAGTGAGCGGTTAACCAAATAAGATTCGGTAAACCGAAATGACCATCTTCGGTAATCCGTTGGGTTAACGGTCTACCGAGGAGCGTGCAAATTCTGCCCGAACTTTTGTCACATCATCACATTTCATGGGTCAACTTTCTCACCCACTCCCCAATGGCTCTAAGAGCTTTGAAGCCTATATAAGGACCTCATTAGAAGCACAACTACAAGGACTACACTCTCCAAACATCAAGTATCCTTGTGCTATCTTTCCCAAACCTTCAAAGCTCAAATCCTATACACTCAAGCCAAAACTTCACCACTTGTATTCCTAGATCCATATCATAATCCAAGTGTGATCAAAGTTAGAGTGTCATTAGCAAGAAGTGTGATTCATTCCTTCATCCAAATCACAAGAGTTGTAATAGCTTCGGGGAAGCTCCCTCTCGGGTTGTGAGAGGAGACACGGGCGAGGTGAGGGTGTTCGCGAGGCTCGTTGTTTGTAAAGGCGTTGATCTCGGCCCGGTAACGGAGATCAGATAGTGGAAACCACAAGCGGGGCTCGAGGGATGAGTGGGGCTTGTGAGTGAGGACTAGGACCCGGAGCGGGTGCCGAACCTCGTTACATTGGGCGTCGACTACAACGTGGTTTGCAATTTCTCTAACTCTCATCTAACCCTTGCATGATTAGTTGTTAGTTTCGTAATTAAGTTTTAATTCCGCACTTTAGTTAATTACGATCACTAGAGGGCCCCTTAAGATCCCCACATTTGGTATCAGAGCCTTGTTAGCTAAATTTATTTTCTTAATCGAAATATTAGCATGGCTCAATCTAGTCATAGTGAAGGTGTATCAACTAATAAACCACCTCTTTTTAATGGCCTAAATTATGATTATTGGAAAAAGAGGATGAAAATTTATTTGCAATCACATGATTTAAAATTTTGGTCTTTTATTTTAAAATAATACACCCCACCAAATGATGATGAGATTATTTCATTAACCAAACCCAAAATTAAGGAGGCGGAAATAACTGCCCACATTATGAATATGTTATATTGTGGTCTTAATGAAAATGAATATAATCGAGTGAGAGGGTGTGAGAGTGCTTATGAAATATGGCATACTTTAGAAATACATCATGAGGGATCCACTGGATTAAAAGAAACTAGTATTAATCTACTCGTGCATAAGTATGAATTGTTTCACATGCTACCCGGTGAAAACATAAGCGAGATGCACACTCGCTTCACCGAGATTATTAACTCCCTTAGTGCTCTTGGAAAGATTTTTAGCAAGGGAGAAATGACAAGGAAGATTCTCCGGTCTCTCAACGACGATTGGGAAGAAAAGACAACCGCAATAGAAGAAGCGCAAGATCTAACGAAATTGTCGGTTGAAGAACTCATGGGAAGTCTCATGACATGTGAGATACAAATGAAAGACCGCAATGAGAAGAGAGTCAAGAAATCCTTAGGGCTACACGCCGTCGCCAATTCAATCAAAGAAGATAGTGATATCGAGGAACAATTGGTGACACATCAATTTAAGGAATTTCTCATAGAAGAGAAAGAAAGGAGAAAAGAGAAGAAGAAGAGCAAGAGAAAAGAGAAGAAGAAGAAAGCTCTTAAAGCTACTTGGGACACTTCATCATCTTCATCAATTGAAGGCGAATTCGCCTCAATGTGCTTCATGGCAATAGAAGACGATGATAGTGAGGTATCTTCTTGCTCTAGTCGCGATTCATTTGATTCAAATGATTCAAATGCATATAATGAACTTCAATGTGAATTCAATGAATTGCTTGAAAATTTTGAGAAAATTTGTCAAAAGAATAAACTAGCAAGAAAGAAAATCAACGAGCTACAATCTCAAATTGAATCTATCATGAATGATAAGAATGAATTACTTGCCAGTCATGATAAAATTGCATTAGAGAACACTCAATTGATTGATGAAATTGCAACTCTAAATGCAAAACCTTCATGTTGTACTGATATTCAAGATCTAATTGCTAAGAATGTTCAATTACAAAAGGATCTTGAAAAATTCACAAGTGGAAAGAAAATGCTTGATATGCTTATCGGTAGTCAAAGACAATCACTAGATAAACATGGTATAAGTTTTTATGCTAATAACTTTAAGAACCATGTTATTCACACTACTTTGAATGGAAAGCATTTTGTAGTGAATAAAACTTCCTCAAGTATTTGGGCACCTAAAACCAAAATGGTTTGGGTTCCAAAAACTAACATGATTGGACCCAAGCAAAAATGGGTACCAAAATCTTTAACTGTAGGTACTTGAAGGAGGAAATCGGTGGTGACCGGATGAACTTCAAAGAAAAATTTAAAGCCGGTTACATCACCGAATACGGGTTGAGTCAATTCAAAGCGCCACGATGGTATAAATTTCGATTGACTGTAATCTAAGTTTTAGAGCTTAATAGACATATCTTATACCCTATTCATTGCATATCATATACCACATCTATGATCATAAATGTTAAATTGCAAAATGAATGTTAAATAGGCTAAGAAGAAAAATACAAATGCACTTAATTGTTAATATTCATTGTTGCTATTTAGCCTAATTGATAGGGGGAGCCTAAAATTGCAAAATCATATAATTAAGGGGGAGAATTGGATATCTCTTACCGTTGCATCAAATGCTTAATGTTTGCTTTTTGATTGATGTCAAAGGGGGAGAAGAATTAGGATGAGTTTCAATTTTAAATAAACTATGCATGTTGTTATGCTAATGCTCTTGAATGAAGCTTAGCTTATGCTTAGATTAGTGGGCCTATTTTATGGGGAATGATAAGGTGAGGATGTGGATGGAATTAATATTGGAAATACAATTCGTAGTGTATGTACTCTTGTTGCCTTTACCTTGGTTAATGTCTTGTATGTTTTAATGATATTGGGTTATCTTATTTCATGTGGAGGCATAGTAGGGTCTAGTCATTATAAATGAGTTCATTTAGCTTTATTCCAATTATTGTCTTTTATGTTTTAATGATATGATCTTATCTTATTTCATGTGGAGGCAAAGTTGGATTTAGTTTTTTGATTTCATGCACTACATATTGTGAGGAGCATAATTGAACGAACACACACATCTTTATACTCACATTATTTCTCTACCCCTTATGGGGATTAGTTTTATTGCTTCTCTTCCATTTCCTTTCTATATTTTAGTGTAGTTTAGTGTAACCAACCTTTCTCTCCTTTCTTTCCCACTCGCCTTCGCACAAACCAAAAGTCGACAGACCTCCCTGTGGATCGACCCGTATTTGCCACCGCTTCAACGTGGCTGTGCACTTGCGGTTAAATAAAACATATCAATCAGTTGTCAAGTTCCCATCCATATCCATCTTACTCTTGAAAACCCATTTATTTTGAATGGCACTTTTCCCTTAAAGAAGGTCAACCAAGTTCCACACTTGATTATCATACATGGATTCTATTTAGGATTCCATGTCTCTGAACCTAGTTTGGAGTCCTCTCTTTCCATTTCTTCTTGAAAGGTCAAGGGATCATCGGTATCTAGTACCATGATCTCATGAAGTCCCAAATACATATCGGGTTTCTTCCTTTCCCGCGTTGACCTTCTAAGTTCTTTTGGTTCTACGTGTACTTCTTGAATTTCTTCCACAATTTCTTGCGGAATTGGTGTGTGTTTGATTCTGGAACGTACACTAGGTGCGGAAGATTGAGTTTCTCTTACAATTTCTTGCGAGTGTCTCTCACTCATGCTCTCACTAACCAAAGGAACCTCAGGTGGGCCTTCATGATCTTGAATGTCACCATTCATATCCTAATCTTGTAGAATATCTTGAGTCTCCTCAAGCACAACTCTACTCCCACTACTTTTTATTCTTTCCAGAAATTCCTTTTCTAGAAATACGACATCGCTCTCTACAATCACTCGATTGGAGGTTATATGCCAAAAGTAGTATCCTCTTGTCTCACGAGGATAACCTATAAAGAAGCACTTATCCTCTTTTGGTTGAAGTTTGGTCGACATTAATCTCTTGACGTAGGCCTCACAACCCCAAATCTTGAGAAAATTGAGCTTAGGTGTTTTACCACTCCATAGCTCATAAGGCGTTTTCTCTACGGAATTGGATGGAACATTATTTAGTGTGTAAGCCGCAACTTCTAGTGCATAACTCCAAAAGTAAAGCGGCAATCCAGCTTGACTCATCATTGATCGAACCATGTCGAGTAATGTCTTATTCCTTCTTTCGGATACCCCATTCCACTGAGGTGTACCGGGAGGGGTGAGATATGGTACAATACCACACTCCTTTAGGAATGAGTCAAATTAGGTACTTAAGTACTCACCTTCACGATCCGTTCGTAGAGACTTGATTTTCTTGTTGAGTTGGTTCTCTACTTCATTCTTGAATTCCATGAACTAGTCAAAGGATTCACTTTTGTTTCTCATTAGATAAATATAGCCATAATGACTATAGTCATCCGTGAACGTAATTAAGTACCTAAAACCGTCACTTGCACTAGTACTCATCGGACCACATATATCAGATTGTATCAAATCTAACAAGTCATTCGCTCTCGGTCCTTTCTTCTTGAAAGGCCTCTTGGTCATTTTGCCCATTAGGCAAGGTTCTCATGTCTCCAATGATTTAAAATCAAGTTGACCAAGAAGGTTAGCTTCTTGCAATTTCTTGATGTGTTTTTCATTTATGTGACCAAGACGATAGTGCCGAAAGAGTGCATCATTCACGTGAGTAGTTTTAAATTTTTTGTTATTGATGTTTAAGATTTTTTTATTGTTCAATTCAAGAAAATAGAGACCATTCCTCACGAATGCATTTGCATAGAAAATACCATTATTTGATATAGACAAACAAGAATTTGAAATATTTATATCAAAATTATCCATATCCAAACATCATATAGAAACAATCTTCTTGCTAATCGAAGACACATAATAAACGTTCTTTAAACATAAATTTAAACCACCAGATAATTGAAGCTCCGCAGAACCTTGTGCAATCGCAGCAACGCTCGCACAATTTCCGACCTTCAAAATCATCTCGTTCTTCACGAGTTCCATCCTATCCTTTAGTAGCTGCACATTAGAAATTATGTGAGAACAAGATCCGGTATCAATTACCCAATCATGGACCGAGGTGGCTAAATTTATCTCAATAACAAATATACTGGCCTTTTTGGGCCCCTTACGTTTAATCACTCCATTGTCAAGGTCTTCCTTGTACTTGGGGCAATTTGGCCGGATGTGTCCCTTTTCACCGCAGTGAAAGCACTCCGTGTTAGGAGTCGGAGATTTCGAAGAATTCCCCCTTGAGGCACTCACACGAGCACCTCCTACTCCCTTGGACTTGATTGACGTATTTTTGGTGAATTTGCCTTTACCTTTGGTGATCTTCTTGCTCCTATCATGGACGTCTAGGACGTGCTTGTCCCGACCCTTGCCCATGTCAACTTCAACCATTTTGAGAGCGTTGTGAAGTTCCTCAAGACTCACCCCTTTCTCACGCACATGATAGTGCATAATGAAGTCCTTGTAGGACGGGGCTAGAGAGCCAAGAATCAAATCTTCCGCAATGTCATCGCGCATCGGGAAAGAGAGCTTCGACAACTTCTCAAGATATCCTTGCATCGTGAGAAAATGCTTGGATACCGATGTTCCCTCCACCATGTGGCACCTTGTGAGTGTAATGGTGGTATTATAGTGCTCTTTTCTTGCACTGTCTATGAACATCTTTGTTAAAGCTTCCATGGTCTTCTTGGGTTTTGAATCCAAGTATTTCGCATGAAGCGAGTCACCCATAGAGGCCAACATTAGACCGTGAACCTGGTTCTCTTGGTCTTTCCACTTGGCTTTTCACTCTTTCTCACTATCGGTTGCCTTCTCATTTAATTTTGGGATTTCATCATCCAAAATATGAGATAGTTTCTCAAACTTAAACACGATATTGAGCTTGAGTTGCCAGCTTATGAAGTTTGATCCATCATTTGCCAAAGGATGTTTTTCAATAATAGATCGCACAATAGGTTCAATATTCGACATTTCTACAAAATGAATTATATGGAATTTAATGTCAATGTTTAATCATTTTAAATACCGCAAAGGCACGGCCGCGTTGAAGCAGTGACAAACAGGGGTCGATCCACAAGGAGGTGTGTAGGCTCTGGTTTGTTCGAAGGCAAGTGGGAAAAGAGGGGAAGAAGTTGTGATTACACTAAACTAGACTAACTACACTAAACGAGTAAGCATCAAGCAAGGAAAACGAAAGCAATGGAAATTGAAAGTTGGAAATCAGAAATGGAAAACCCCTAGGGGTGGAGTGTGTCCACACATGTAAAAAGATGGCGAAGAATGCATTCTATAGGCACAAATGTAGGTAGTTTTTTCATGCATAGGAAGTGTCTAAAGGTTATGGCAAAACCTATCAATCCATTCACTAAAGTAGTTAATTAACATCCATATACACAAGATGGTTATTTCAGAACCTAAACAAGCATGGGAGGTGTCTAAGATGTGTGGCAAAACCCATCAAGTGTAGTATTCTACTCTAACAATCAAGAATACATTCACATTTATCAACACAATCAAAATATAAAGTATTCATATCCATTCTATAATGCATGTATGAACATATCCAAAGGGGGATGGATCTACTCACTACACAATACTCTAACAATTAAACTAAAGAAGAAACGAAATATTCTAACTACTTTAGCCTAGAATCAAAGAAATAAAACTAAACTAAGCATGCATAAAGAAACATAAGAACAAAACAATGGAAAAATTATTTTATTAGATGACTCACATTGAAGATAGCATTGTTCTCCACCATGAGATTTTGCTCCAATGCTTACTCCAAGTAGAGAGAATGCCACAGGCAATGGGTAATTAAATAGAAGGTGAAGAGTTCTATTTATAGCCATAGAAAAATGTAATCCGGGACAATCCCCCGGTTTGGGACTAAACAAATACCAGAAATAGACTAAATACACACTAATACACGCCCTACATAAATCTTAGCAGATCCGGACCAAAAGTGACCGCTAATTAGCGGTCTTGGACCGCTAATTAGCGGTCTACAGTGTTCGGATCGCTCTGGATTTTCTTCTGGGCTTTTCTGGATGGCTTTGTTTGTCTTTGATACATCTTAATGGAGCTACAATCCGAATAGAATTGCCAAAATACTCACATGATGGTGTGAAGTATTCTTGTTTGCTCATTGGTCCTTCGATCTTACGTTCAGGTCCTTCGATCTTGCATCTTAGTCCTTGAGTCTCTCAACTCAGTCTTGTTTCATGCTTTTAGGTCCTTTTATGGCTCTTCTATTCAAACTTATTTATTTCTGAAATTCAAACATGAAACTCGTCACGTAGCATTGTTTTGGTGAAATATAATGGATATAAGATACAAATGTAAGCATGAAATGATGTCAATGAAATACCCCCACACCTAACTTTTGCTAGTCCCGAGAAAAACAAAGAAAGAGAAAAGCATAGGAAAAACAGGAAATCCTAACTCACTTTCGTAGGAATAACGGTTGCACTTAGCACGTGCAACAACACGTTAAACCTCCTTGTCACCGAGGAGGAGGAGTGTTGTCTCCTGAGGGGTTTCAGCGGATACACCCACAAAATCCGAACAAAGATGCATTATTCAATCTAGCTACACGACTCGTTGGACTTATTTTTATCGATCATTGGACGCGGTAATCCTACGGGCCGACTATATATATGTAATCAGTCCACACAGCTAACCTAGTGAATCATTCGTGAAAGTTAATTAAGTACTTAAGTGCAAAACATGGACAACCTCAACATCCTCAAGTGATACAAAGTGTAAGGTCCATTAAGGTTCTTATTTGCATTACTTTTTTTTTTCTTTTTGTTTTTTTTTCTTACACTTGTTTTTGTTGTCTTTTCTTTTTTTTCTTACTAGTTAGAGTTTCATTCTCCAAAGGTCAGGTTTCCTGCATCATTGCCTATGAGGACTTACACTATCATGTACACCTTTCCCCAAATCTACACATAGGGTAATCCCTACCACCCGTGTAACGGGAGTTCGGTCGGAGCATCCCAAGTCAGATGACTCGAAAGAACCAGGCACAAAGTCCCCTCACACCTAATTTCCCGAATGATAGAAGCCGTGCGAGAAGAGAGAACACCTACTCGCTTATTTCTTATCTACACATGAACCAAAACCCCTACACTTAATGTCTCCAACAAAATTTAAAGGGTCCTTGACTACACCAAATTTCCTTGTATTAACCGACACGAATTATTGACTCACTAGGTTGAGAGTGGACTTCTTTAAATGTTTGAGTTCTGAAATCCTATGATTACTCGCCCCCCGAGGAAAAACCAGGGTGCATCCTAATGACTCGATAAGACCTAAAACCGGTATACTAGGTATCCTAATGCATCAAGTTCAAGACAATTTTGGGAGCTTTCTTTTTTACTTTGCCTCTCAACGGTTTTGCACATGCCAAACACACGCAAAACCCACAAAAACATTTTCTTTCGCAAACACATGAAGATTTTGAAAGAAATGTGCCCCAAGGATCATGGCAAGCAGGTATATCGATATTAAATGCAACACACTAACATGACCCTAGCAGTACAAACAAAAGAAAATGAAATCAAAGGAAAACGACTAGACTATGTACACACGTAAAACACCCCCCCCCCCCACACACCTACTTCATGCATTGTCCTCAATGAATGTGAGCATGAAACTACATGGATTAATGCATGAAAAAGAAAAGATCTCACCAACGTGAAGTACAAAGGGAAGTTCATGGTTATGTTGATGGACACAAACCCGAATTCCTTCAAAACCTGTAAGATGCTAAAAGAAGGGATACAAATACGTAAAAGAAATGGGGCCCAAATACACAAGGGTTGGGGCCCAAAACAATCAATGCTCGCTCATGGAGTCTTTTATTGTATTTTTTTAATAAAACTATGTACAAAAATAACTTCCCATCTTCATTTGTCAAAGGACATCAAATGTGAATCTCAAAAGTTGGTCAATGCACTTGGAAAGGGAACATGACACCACGCGGGGCTAGAATACTCATGTTTGGGCCCCCCTCACAAAGAGCACAAGATGAAAGAAGAGGTACATGAATTGGACGCAAAGGCGTCTCATTCAAAGGATCAAAGTGAAAGAGTTTGAACCTCTCAAGAGTTTGGGAATAATTGTGCAATGGAAGAAGAGTTTCTGCCGTTGCGGTACTGAAGTTATGATCGTCAATCCAAACTCTCCAACCAACAGGCTGGTGGGTCGAACCGAGGTCAAAAACCTTGTTATGCATGTCTGACTCACCAGGCGAACAGAAAGTGGGTCTCTTACCCAAGGTATCTTCCAAGGAACTCCTAATACCCTCATTAGCAATGTAGTTGTTTGATGTTCCATCATTTCCAAGATAATCGGGAACAATAGTGAGAGGCAAACTCTCATCAGGTCGTTTGAAATTAAGGGTTACTAGGGAGCTCTAGCTACCATCAGAGGTGAGTCCTTAAGAGGCACAACATGAAGATCATGTGGCTCAGGGGCCACGGGACAAAAAGATGCGGCATAATCCTGTGCCCACTCATAATGAAGTTGGTCCATGTTATTCTCAATTGGAATCGAATCCCCCACAATGTGATCGTGAATTGAAACCCTAAGTCCCTCAGACTGACTAGGAGTTTAACTCAGAAAGATTGTGCTTTGAATTTGTGAATGTGGTGGTGGTTCGATATCAAAAGATGAATCCTCATGTTGACAAGAAATGTCACCCTCCTCACGTTTACTTAATTTTTGTGTAATTTGACTCACATACATTTCCATAGTTTGTAGGGAATCGTGATTGGACTTCAACACATTTTGAGTGGTTTCCATGAACGTTTGGAGGGCTTGTTCTAAAGAATCAAGTTTGGGGTCAACTGTGAGGTTCATCTCAGAATTTTGAAAATGGATGGGTTGGGTGGTGATGGGCTGAGAATGAGTCCAATGATTGGTCGTGGGGTGTTGGTAGAATTCAGGATATTCAGAAGGAGGATACTGGGGTGGGAATGATGTATAAGAAATTGAATAAGAATTGTCTCCCCACGAATCCATCCCTCTCGGGCTGTACGCGGAAGCGTAATGGTCATGTTGAGCATTTTGCGAAAAGGTATGCCCATACTCAGGCTCTCGGGGAACATCATAACATTCCCCGATAACATGACCACTCAACCCACACCAGTCACACGGTACGACTACTGGAGCCACCGGTGCACTCATGTCATCTACCACATGCATGAAAGAGGCCAAAGGTTCTTGCAACATCTCAGTTGGAGAACCAACATACGATCCGACGTAACTAGATGGTGGTCTAGCAGTCGATGTCTCTCTCATATTACACCAATATGAAGATTGCTCAGTCAAACAATGAAGATTGTGCCAACCATACGGGGTGTTTATCCGAGGCACCCCAAGATGCATGGGTCCGGAGTACCAGGGAGAATTGTCTTGGTCCCAACAATGATATGGATGGTCGCCCAACCATCCATCTCGACAAAGAACTCTCGAGTTGATCACTCTCACCACCACGAGGCCAACTCGCAAAAAGTGTTTGACTCGACCCTAAAATGCTAACAGAGAGTGTAAAGGGGAGGAGACTAGAACATAGAAGTAGGTGAGAAGAAGATGACACAGAGGAGAAGGGAAGAATCCCTAGAGCTAGCATGGCTAATGGGAGAAGGTAGAAGCCTAATCTAGCAACCACGACTCAAACAACTTAAGGCTATGGGTCCTTAGGCTAGACGACGCCTAACTTCGAGGTCACTAGTCTCGACACGCCTCACCTCCCTACACCGAAGACCACAATGCCCAGCAAGTGATACCAAATCCAGAGATCCAGTACCTCCTACTATCGACAATGCAGGCGACGTCGATCAGGTCATGACGGTCTCAACTAGATCACTCTCCTAGTGCGTCCGAATTCCTTAGCGCCAATGTCTACTTGCTTTTAGATTAAGGCTTTACTTGAGTGTGATTTTTGTGGCTAAGGGAGGGGTGATGAAATCCCCCACCTTATCTTTGAAGACTATAGGTGATGCCCTTAAAGAAATTTTGAAATCTTAGGCTAGGAAGCAACTCACCAAACAAGCACTCACCTCACTCTTGTCCCGATGCAATTCCTACTAACTAATGCATGGTCATACAAAAAATGCATGAATGAGTGTAGGAAATGCATACCTCACGCCAGCGCTCAACAACTGAAAAAAAAGCTAAAATAAAAGACAACTACGTGTCTGAGTCAAGTATATGATGCATGACCTAAACATGTAAGAATGTCTAATTTTTTGCTTTGGATTTTAATGGCTAAGTTGATTAATGGGGGAGTGATTATTTATCTGGTAGCAAACTACAAGTCACAACATGCAAGATTGCGCTCACAGACAACTACACTGAAGCAAAGAACAACCAGAATAAAACTGAGAGCAAATTAAGCTACCCAGGCCGCCAATTGGCGGTCCTAGACCGCTGATTGGCGGTCTCTGTTAAAGTGTTTGTGCTCCAATTTCTTAAGTAGCCTCCCTTTGATCCTTAGAATCCATGAAACAAACAAAAACTAAAAACAAAAAATTAAAACCACTCGAATCGTCCAAACCAAAGTCTGGACATAGCACCTCCCCAGCAACGGCGCCAAACACTTGTTTAATCATTTTAAATACCGCAAGTGCACGGCCGCGTTGAAGCGGTGACAAATACGGGTCGATCCACAAGGAGGTGTGTAGAGTCTGGTTTGTTCGAAGGCAAGTGGGAAAAGAGGGGAAGAAGTTGGGATTACACTAAACTAGACTAACTACACTAAACGAGTAAGCATCAAGCAAGGAAAACGAAAGCGAGGGAAATTGAAAGTTGGAAATCAGAAATGGAAAACCCCTAAGGGGTGGAGTGTGTGCACACATGTAAAAAGATGGTGAAGAATGCATTCTATAGGCACAAATGTAGGTAGTGTTTTCATGCATAGGAAGGGTCTATAGGTTATGGCAAAACCTATCAATCCATTTACTAACCTAGTTGATTAACATTCATATACACAAGTTGGTTATTTCAGAACCTAAATAAGCATGGGAGGTGTCTAAGATGTGTGACAAAACCAATCAAGTGTAGTATTCTACTCTAACAAGCAAGCATAGATTCACATTTATCAACACAATCAAAATATAAAGCATTCATATCCATTCTTTAATGCATGTACGAACATCATCTCGACCCCCAAAGGGGGATGAATCTACTCACTACACATTACTCTAACAATTAAACTAAAGAGGAAAAGAAACATTCTAACTACTTTAGCCTAGAATCAAAGAAATAAAACTAAGCTAAGCATGCATAAAGAAACAACATAAGAACAAAACACTGGAAAAATTATTTTATTAGATGACTCACATTGAAGGTAGCATTCTTCTCCACCTTGATGTTTTGCTCCAATGCTTACTCCAAGTAGAGAGAATGCCACCAAGCAATGGGTAATTACAATAGAAGGTGAAGAGTTCTATATATAGCCATAGAAAAAGGTAATCCAGGACAATCCCCCGGTATGGGACTAAACAAATACCAGAAATAGACTAAATACACACTAATACATGCCCCACATAAATCTTAGCGGATCCGGACCAAAAGTGACCGCCAATTAGCGGTCTTGGATAGCTAATTAGCGGTCTACAGTGTTCGGATCACTCTGGATTTTCTTCTCGACTTTTTTGGACGGCTTTCTTTGTCTTTGATGCATCTACTTCGCTTAATGGAGCTCCGACCCGAATAAAATTGCCAAAATACTCACCTGATGGTGTGAAGTATTCTTGTTTGGTCATTGGTCCTTCGATCTTGCATCTTAGTCCTTGAGTCTCTCATCTCAGTCCTTTTTCATGCTTTTAGGTCTTTTTATGTCTCTTCTCTTCAAACCTATTTATTTCTGAAATTCAAACATAAAACTCGTCACGTAGCATTGTTTTGGTGGAATATAATGGATATAAGATAAAAATGTAAGCATGAAATGATATCAATCAGTCAATTTTATATTTTTTTATATATTTTAAAATTAATACCGCAAATAAAAATTTGTCCATAAATGCAACAATTCAAGATCCTATCAATTATAATATAAACTAGCTAAGGGCTATCAGATATATTATAAAATCAAGGTAAGGAAACATTTTTCTAATCATAACTATTTCGAAATATCGCAACATTGGCATTTTCAATCTCTTATGACTCTTGTCGTTTTAATTAAGAGTGAATTTGACCGATCCTCGTAAGAAAAACTCTCTTTCTCAAAATCGAGCTAGGGCTCCAGGTCTTGTTAAGAAAACTTATTTCATTTGATACGAGATACGTTTATCCAATGTATTCACAAACAAATATACTCGGTGTCCACTAAGGGTGAATTGCACCTCGTACATCTATTCATGGCACAACAATAGACAACCTTATATCTCCCACTATTCCCAAAGATGAAGGAAGCTATCTCCCGCTAAGGGCAAGCAGAATATCCCTCGATCGATGGCTGCTAGTGGATGAAATAAGAAAGAAAAATACTCTTAATTTTTGGTTGGATAATTTAAACATTTATGTGTGATTTTAGAATTTAGTTGATCATGCATATTATCATCTATACACATCCTAACATTCATCCATACAATCACATACATGTCAAGCACACAAACGTTAATATATCCATTCACACACACATTGTGTGAGTTTTTATGTTCCCGCGTCCTTGATCCTTGCACTTCTTCAGCGTCTTCCTCTTGCACCATGGATGTTGATATTGCAAAAATATAAACATGCATCTCTCAATTTTGAAAATTGTCTAGTGCATGTCCTATGTAAAAATCCTCTCATATGCTTGCATATAAATAGAAATAGAAATTTGACTTTCACATATACATAAACCCTTGTGATTGAATAAGAAAAACATACAGATTCATTCATTCACACACGGCTTCATCGGAACATACAAACTCACATATCCCTGCATTAGAGAACTCGAGCAATGCATGTACACATACTATAAATTACTCGATTTAGTTTATCATACATACCTAAATCAAACACTTCTAAAATCATTTGAAATCCATTAAAAATGATTTTATGCTTCTATAGTTCAAAACACAAAACATTTGAACCGCTGTTTATCCAATTTCCAAAAATAATTTTTTTTAAAGAAAGATAAACATATGCCATTTTTCGTTTTGTCAATTCCTTATAAAATAATCATTTAATTAAAAACGAAAATTTTATACATTAGACATAAGTCTAAATTTTAATTCTAACATTCACATGATGTGTTTCGATTGTAGATAATAAACTAAAATTAATTATATAGTCTAATAATTGAAAATATGAACTAAATGCTCTGATACCACTGTAGGATTTCGTGTCCCTATGTATGTATATATTTTAAAATTGTAATACAACATACAATATCGATTTCATATTTTTCATTTATTTGACGTACATGTATTTGTTTATTCTAATATCATGCATTCCTACACATATTAAAATAAAAAAAAGGATAGATGATCATACCCAAAGGTTCTCTAAATGTTTCAGAAGATCTGGAGTTCCGTTGCTCATCGAATTGCCCACCGATTCGCCTCCAAGTGTTCACCAAACTCTAAACATGATTAGAGAGAAAGGAGATAGTCAATCAATCTCTAATTAGGCTTAGAATCTAGGTAATAACCCATCTTTAAGCTCTTGAGATATCTATCTCGAAAACTTAAAACTATTTAGAGATTTTCGTGGTGATTAAGGGAGAGATTAATGAGAGAAAGAATTTTTTGCATTAACATAAACAAGTAGGATGAGGGGTGCTTTTATTGGCTCCAAAAACATCCTTATCAAGAACTATTCTTTAGTCATGATCTCTTGCTTATTCTCTCCTAAAATTAATCTCAAATTGCCACATAAGCATCCTAAAAAACGTTTGATTAAATCTGGAATTAATCCAACCCATGATCTAATTACTCTCTTAATAATTCAGGGAAAAATCGTGCTTTTCGGTTGACCGAGAATTCTTCTCGGTTAACTGAACCATTCGGTTTTAACACATGTTCGGTGGACCGTGAGCTTGACGGTCGACCGAATATGCATGACAAAAATTCCCTGGAAAAATTCAGACGATCCGCGTCTTGCTCCGGTCGACCGTTGACCCACCAAAATTTCTCCTGGCGAACATTCATCGGACGACCGTGTCACCTTCGGTCTACCAAAAATTGTAGGATCGTGTGGGTTTATGGGTCCACAATTAATGCTAATCACCTAATTACGTACTTGTTTATTCTATCAAGTAAATGCAGCGGAAATTAAACTAAAACAAGCAAGTGTAGGAATATGCAAACCACAAAGAGGACACGGCGTTTTTATAGAGGTTCGACACCCCACCCGGGTCCTAGTCCTCTCTTGCAAGCTCCGCTCGGATCACCGAGCTCCGCTCACGACTTCACTAACCACTCCCCGTTCCGGGCCGGGAGAGAACGCCTTTACAACCGTCAAACTCGCGAACAACCCTCGTCGAGCTTGGAATCCTCTTCTCACAATCCGAGAAGGATGCTTCGGGCTTTCACCGGAGCCTTTACTCTTTTGACAACAAATGAGAACTTGAGTGGAGCAACACTCTCTAAATCTTGAGCACACTTGAGTAGGATTAAGGAATTGATCACTAAGTGTGG
Source organism: Triglochin maritima (assembly GCA_963682175.1). Classification (NCBI taxonomy): domain Eukaryota; kingdom Viridiplantae; phylum Streptophyta; class Magnoliopsida; order Alismatales; family Juncaginaceae; genus Triglochin; species Triglochin maritima. The sequence goes on from OY821785.1 coordinate 19,477,681, forward strand.
AAGGTTTGTAGCTTTGAGTGTTTGGGATTCTCTCTAAAGTTTGGGACAAGTTTGTAGTGGGAGAGTTGTGTTAAAATGTGTTTTACAACTCCTTATATAGGCATTAGAGAGAATAGAGCCGTTGGGATTGATTGGGTATGAGTTGAAGTGTGATTACACAAAACAGAAAGTTCAGAACCCAATTCTGGCTGAATTCGGTCGACCGAAATGGGAAGAGCGGTCGACCGGTTGGCAGTTTTACACTCAGTTCGGTCGACTGGTTAAGCAACGGTCGACCTCCCAACTCTACGACTTAGGTTCACTTAAGTCATCGGTCGAACACAAGATAGGGTTCGGTCGACCGATTTCGTCCAGGCACTTTTGGGATGACAAACAAATGTGTGAACGGTCGACCAAAACTGGTTTTGGAGGTCGACCGATTATGGACATGCACTTTGGGTTTGTCAAGAGATGAACCAACGGTCGACCGATCGTGGTCCTCGGTCGACCGATACATGAAATACATTTGGGGTATTTTTGGTTTAATACGAATACGACCGTTGGGTATATACAACAAAAGTAACGGTCGGGGAAATATGATCTGACGGTCGACCGAAAGGTAAAACACGGTCGACCGAATAAGGGCAGTGAAAACACAAACACGAGATTTGATCATTCGGTCGACCGAACGGCATGTTGCGGTCGACCGAATGTGGGCAGACTTTTGTAGTTCAGGTTTGGTGTTTTCCGGTCTAAGTTTGGGTGATCTATTGAAGTCCAAATTATGTGAAATTTCGTGTGTGACTTCTATAGGGAACCTAGTGTGTGATTAAGTTGATTTTAGCTCAAGTATGCTCAATTACACTTTGTTCCTAAGACTCAAAAGAAATCAAGATTACATGTCTTCGATTTAGCTTTAATTACATGTCTTGACTTCATTTCCTTCTTTCTTGAGTCTTGATCACCTGTAGAGGTTAGCACAATACAATATATATGCAATGCATAGTGTGTGCTACTCTAATTAAAATTCGGTTGATTAAATCATCAAAACATAAGATTAAGGCCAAAAAGCCAACAAAAATATCCCAAGATATTATCTCTCGGTTGGCCGTTCACGCTCGGTTGACCAAACCCAATTGGCCAGGCACTCTAGACAATTTTGGTCAACCAATTGTGTTTATCCGTTCCCCGTTCGGTTGACCGTTCCGAGGACACCTCGTCGAACCGAACCCTAAACGGTTTACCGTGTTTGACCCCGATTTTGCCTTTGTCAAATTTTGGATTTATTTCCAACAAAATCCGATCTCTTGGGGGTTTTAGCAAATTCATATCTTATATAATATATTATCCTATGTAATATTAAATTATTACACCCCATAATATATACACCTCATATGAATTTATTATGATTCTAATTATGTCAATTCTCATGACATATTGATTTTATTCATTCACCACATGTGTCCCTTTTCACCTGAAACCCGACACATCATATGAACTCAAATTCAATCTTCTTGTTTCCCTGTTTTGTGGTGTGACCTATAGGAGGATCTAAGCCAAATTGCCAGCGATATTAAACACTTAATATCTCAAACTGTAAGCGGTATCTAGCTACACATTATAGTTACCCAATTAGCATAGATGTCTTTGTTCCACTCGAACTAAACACGATCCATTTAGTGATGTAAGTGCACCACTTGTGTCCGTCGCTTGCCTCATGATATGAAGAATATATACAAATTAGAAATGTGTCATCTTTGTATTATATTCAATTCTTGATCTCTCAAAGCTAATTACAACTATGTAACTTAACTCAAGTTACATTGTGCACATTGTAATTTTGCTTTATCAAGGGGCCCACTAATATCATCACTCAATTAAGAGGGCCAACGATAATCATTTGACTAGCTATCTTTTCCAGCGTAAGTCATGTTCAACCAACTATTGCCTTTATCACTATACTCATTGATAGTTTTGACAATAATTAAATTAAGCACTTCTTGAGTGAAAAGATATAAGTCTCATATCTTAGGATCCAAGACACAGCAAACATTAATGACGTGAAACACAATTCCATAAAGTTTTACTTGTTAGGTCTATTCAATATATAAGAGTAATCTTTTCCTCTTTTATATACTCGTGTCGTCAATTATTTGTAGAGCTACAACATTCGATGACCAACACGACAATCTTATCTCGGTGATTAATGTTCCATGTTAATTACCATGATTGTGAATTACTTTTGATTTATGTAAACCATTATCTTTCAGAGCTCTAGGGTTAAGGACCAAGCGTCACTTCCTTAACACTTCCAAAAGACGAATATCATAATCAAAGAACACAATGTTTGCACATCGAATTCATAATAATTGACATATAAAAGTAAAACTTTTAGAACACATTTTTTTCAATCTCCCACTTATTATCAAAGTTTTCTTTCACATACATTCTCAATGTATAAAACAATAATAACTAGGGTAACCCTCTCTAATCACTCATCAAGCCAATCCACATGGTTCCTCAGACCCATGGACTCGAAATGCATTTCACCTTTTGGCTTGGTATGATGGTTTGTTGAATGGATCAGCTGTGTTGTTGTTTGTGTCCACCCATAATAAATTTATTTTGCCTATGTCGGTGGTTAAGTCAACCATAGTGAAAATCACATCCGAATATGGATCAGCTCATTGCTCCCCCTTCCAGAATGATGACATATCATTATTGCGAGCTCCTATTGTCAGGATCACTCATGAAAATCGCATCCGAATAGCCCTCAGTTATTAATTCTTTGTCCTCCATAAACAAGAAACTTATCTTTGGTCCAGTTAAGGTACCTCAGAATATTCTTGACCGCAGTCCAATGCTCAAGACCTGCGTTGGATTGGTGACGACTTGTCACGCTTAGAGCATACGAGACATCGGGTCTTGTGCAAGTCATCGCGTACATGATCGATCCTATTGCCGACGCATAAGGGATATCTTTCATGTACTCCAAGTCTTTACGTGATTCAGCACGTTGAGACTTCTTAAGTTGCACAGCCAAACTCATTGGCACATTGCCCTTTTTGGAGTTGTTCATGCTGAATCTTTCCAAGACCTTGTCAATGTATGTACGTTGACTTAGGCCAATGAGTCTACGGGATCTATCTCTATATATCTTGATTCCCAAGATGTATTGAGCCTCACCCATATATTTCATTGAAAATGCAGATTTCAATGAACTTCTCGTTTGCTCAAGCAAAGGTATATGATTTCCCATGAGGAGTATGTCATCGACATATAAGATCAAGAACACTATGTGTCTCACACTAACCTTCTTGTATATATAAGGCTCTTCCGTACTTTGGACGAAGTGAATCTTTTTGACTTCTTCGTCAAAGCATTTGTTCCAACTCCTTGATGCTTGCTTCAATCTATAAATGGATCTTTGAAGCTTGCATACTTTCTCGCTATTCTTTGGATCTTCAAAACCTTGAGGTTGTACCCATGTACACATCCTCCTCCAAGTTCCCATTAAGGAACACTGTTTTGCCATCCATTTGTCATATCTCATAATCCTGAAATGCGGCCATAGTGAGCATAATCCGAATAGACTTGAGCATGACAACCGGTGAAAAAGGTTAATCATAGTCAATTCCTTGAACTTGAGTGAAACCTTTTGCTACAAGCCTCTCTTTGTAGGTTGTTGATTGGCATCATTTCATGCATATCTTTGTGTCTTATATCCATTATGTTTCACCCCAAACAATGCTATGTAACAAGTTTTATGTTTAGTTTTCAGTAATAAGTAGGTTTGAGAAGGAGAGACTATAAATGGACCTAATAGCAGGGAAAAGGACTGAGTTGAGCGACTCGAGGACTAAGATGCAAGATCGAAAGACCTGAATATAAGATCGAAGGACCAATGAGCAAACAAGAATACGCCACACCATCATGGGGAGTATTTTGGCTATTCAGGTCGGAGCTCCAACAACCTACTCAGATGCATCAAACATGAAGAAATAAAGCCAGACAACAACACACAAAATCCAGGCCAGATCTGAACCATATAGACCGCCAATTCATAATAATTGACATATAAAAGTAAACCTTTTAGAACACATTCCTTTCAATTAGTCTACACACCTAGCCTAATGAACCATTCGTGCAAGTTAATTAAGGACTTAAGTGAAAGACATGGACAACTTCAACATCCTCAAGTGATACAAAGTGTAAAGTCCATTAAGGTTCTTATTTGACTTTCTTTTTTTTCATTCATTTTTCTCCTCTTTTCTTTGTAGCATTACATTGGTTGCTGTTTGATTCTCCTAGGGTCGGGTTTCGTGCATCATTTCCTGTGAGGACTTACACTATCACGTACACCTTCTCCCAAATCTCCACATAGGGCAATCCCTACCACCCGTGTAACGGGAGTTCGATCGGTGCATCCCAAGTTAGATGACTCGAAAGCACCAAGCACTATGTCCTCTCGGACCTAATTTCCCGAGTGATAGGAGTCGTGCGAAAGAGAGAACATCACTCATTTATTTATCTACATGGGAACCAAAATCCCTACACTTACAGTTTCACAAAAAGAGTTTAAGGGCCCTTGACTACGACAAACTTCCATATACTAACAGACACGAATTATTTCACTCACTAGGTTCAAGGTGGACTTCTTTATTTGTTTGAGTACTGAAAACCTATGATTACACACCCCCCGAGGGAAGACTAGGGTGCATCCTTATGACTCGATAAGACCTAAAGCCAGTATACTAGATATCTTAATGCATCATGTTCAAGACAATTTTGGGAGCTTTCTTTTTACATTACCTCTCAACGGTTTTGCACATGCTAAATACACGCAAAACCCACAAAACATTTTTTTTCACAAACACATGAAGATTTTGAAATAAATGTGAAAATTTAAAGCGTCTAGCAAGCAAAAGAAGACAAGTCACCCAAGGATCATGACAGGCAGATATATCAATATTAAATACAACACACTATCATGATCATAACAATACAAATAAAAGAAAACAAAAAGCAAAACGAAAACTACTCGACTCCATATATATACAAACGTAAACCCCCCCTCACACTTACTTCATGCATTGTCCTCAATGAATGTGAGTATGAAACTACATGGATTTATGCATGAGAAAGAAAAGATCTCACCAACGTGAAGCACAATGAGAGTTTCATGGTCATGCTGATGGACATAACCCCGAATTCCCAAAAACCTGTGAGATATTAAGAAGGGATACAAATACCTGAAAGAAATGGTGCCCAAATACTCTAGGGTTGGGGCCACAACAACCAATGCTCACTTGTGGAGTCTTTTATTACACTTTTTTTCTTTTTCTTTTTTTCTAAACAAGATATGTACATCAACAATGATATTCTCATAATCATTTGGTCAAGGAACATCAAATGAGAACATCGAGTCCTACGGGCCAGAGATTTGCAAAAATGTGCCACTTCATTGGTTCTTTGAGGTGTCATGAGGGGTGAAAGGTCAAAGCTGAAATGCTTGAACCCCTCATGATATTGGTTGGGTGTAGGCAACATGAATGAGTGGAGTTGTGTTGCCTTACTAGGGTTTAGTTGCTCATCGAACAAAACCCTCCAACCAATAGGTGGGTGCATCGGAATGAGTTCCTCAGACTCATTCGAAGGATGTGAAACACTAGTTTCCCTATGAATGGGCTTCTCCCCAAGTCATCCAAAAAGGACCACCCAACCTCCTGTATATTATCATGCATAGGCTCGGTCGTAGGTGGGTCCTTGTTGGAGTCAATATGAAGCTCAAAGGGCTCAATAGCCCTGGGACACGGGGTGACGACACCTTCTAGAATAGGCATATGTTGAGGTGTGTCCCCCTCACTAATGGTCTCAACTGAATCATGCAACGAACACTCCCTTTGTACATTCATGTTTGATGCCAGCTCACTCTGTTGCATTGCAAAGATAGGCAATGAGTTTTCGCTGGGCCAACAAACATTCTCAATGGGTTGCATTGGTGTTGGGGGTGTTTGTTAATTTTGCGGTGCTTTCTCTAGTTGGCGGATGAGGTTGAGATTTAAAGGTTGGTCCAAGGGCTCTTGTTGCCTACCAGAGTTGAACACATGGAACTCGACACTCATGTTACCGAATGAGAGCTTCATGAGACCATTCTACAATTGATTAAGGGATTCAAGGTTGCCAGAAATGGTCTACCCAAAATCAAAGGTATTTGAGAGTGGGTGTTCGCTAGAGGGTTGGTATCGATGACAACAAAATCTACTGGAAAAATAAAATCTCCAACTTTGATAAGCATGTCCTCGATAATCCCCTTTGGAATACGAGTGGATCTATCCGCCAATTGGAGGGTGATCTTAGTTGGTTTCAATTCTCTCAAGTTCAACTGTTGATAAACAGAAAATGGGAGGAGGTTGACTGCTGATCCTAAATCAAGTAATACGTTACTCATGCTAGTGTCCCCTATCATACACTGAATAGTAGGACACCTAGGGTCCTTGTATTTTGTGTAGGTGGGATTGGACAAAAGTGCGCTTACATTTGCAGCCAAGAATGCTTTCTTCGGAACATTGGTCTTCCTCTTGGTTGTGCAGAGATCTTTTAGCACTTTGGCATATTGAGGTATTTGTTGGATGACATCCAACAAGGGGATGTTAACCTTCACTTGCTTAAACACTTCTAATATCTTATCAATTGTGTCACTCTGCTTTTTGGTTAACCTACTAGGATAGGGAGCTTTTGGCATGTAGGTTTTCTGCAGTGCCTGAGGAGGCGTTGGTGTATTACCCTCACCCTCACCCTCTTCTTCACCACCATTTCCACTAATGGGCTGCATAGATGGTGGTGGTGGCAAGGAAATGTGATTGTCAACCTGCTTTCCATTCCTTAAGGTTACAATGGAATTGACATGGTGAATAGGTTCCTCCACATGGTTCATTTGCCGCCCCCAAGGTACCACATTCTCATTTTGCATGTGTTGTTGCTGGTACATGTGGGGGTTAGCCTCAGGCTGGCTAGACAGAGTCCCTCTCTCTTTCATGTACAAACTGAGCCAATTGGCCTATCTGAAGCTCTAGAGATTTGATGGTCTGCTAATTTGAAGTGAGAACTTGACTTGTGGTTGACATAAAAAATTCATTGAGTTTTCAAGTCCACAAGTCAAGGTCTCAAGCGAATTGAATCGGGTTTCCATATTATTGGAATTTGGGAAACCTGATTGACTAGTGATTTGAGCTAGGGGTGGCTGATAAGATTGTGCATGCATGGGAGGTTGGTGTGGTTGGTTAGGTGGTAGAGAGTAGTTTGAAGGACCACCCAGGGCATTATTTTGGTTCCAAGAAATATTGGGGTGGTTCCTCCATCCGGGATTATAAGATGATGAGTATGGGTCATTCCTAGCCGTATCATAGATGACATTTACATGTTCCATCTCAGGAGGAATAAACACACGCTCGCTTCCTACATGACCTATCCTAGCACATGAATGACAGGGGACTGAACCAGCTGTGGACATGTGAGGTGCACCTTGTTGTTTTTGGAGCTCAATCAAATCCATATGGCGCATTAAGGCCGCCATGCGAGCCTCCGTGGCCCTAGTGGATCGACAGCAAATGCGATACCCAATCTAGTCGAGTTTGCAATTGCGTTCCTCGCTCCTATGCTAGATGATGCTGGGGATTCCCACACACTCTCCCACTGCATGGTTTCCTCAGCGAGGTCTTCTAGGAAAGTTCATGCCTCCCTTTCATCCTTTCCTAAGAACTCTCCTTGACACGTGGACTCAAGGAGTGTTCGGGACGGAATGTGAATAGCCTAATAAACAATCTGAAAAAGGTGCCACAACTTGATGCCATGGTGAGGGCATGCGGATAGTAGCTCCTTGAACCTCTCTAAGTATGCATGGAATGATTCGGTCTCATGCTGATAAAACAAATTGATTTTGTTCCTCAATTTTTGAGTTCGGATTTGGAAAGTACTTCTTGAGGAATGCAGATGGAAACTCATTCAAAGTCCTAAAGGCATTTGCTTGGTTGCTGTAAAACCACGTTTTGGCATCATCCTTTAATGCAAAGGGGACAAGCCTAAGGTGGATGGAGTGTGTGCTAAGTTGTTGCAGCTTAAACAAAGCACATACCTCCTCAAATTCCCTGAGAAAGATATAGGAGTCGCCCTTCCCAGCGAAGTGAGGGAGCTTTTGGCATGTAGGTTTTCTGCAGTGCCTGAGAAGGAGGTATTGGTGTATTACCCTCACCCTCACCCTCTTCTTCACCACCATTTCCACTAATGGGCTGCATAGATGTTGGTGGTGGCAAGAAAATGTGATTGTCAACCTGCTTTCCATTCCTTAAGGTTACAATGGAATTGACATGGTGAATAGGTTCCTCCACATGGTTCACTTGCCGCCCCAAGGTACCACATTCTCATTTTGCATGTGTTGTAGCTGGTACAAGTGGGGGTTAGCCTCAGGCTGGCTAGACAGTGTCCCTCTCTCTTTCATGTACAAACTGAGTCAATTGGCCTATCTGAAGCTCTAGAGATTTGATGGTCTGCTAATTTGAAGTGAGAACTTCACTTGTGGTTGACATAAAAAATTCATTGAGTTTTCAAGTCCACGAGTCAAGGTCTCAAGCGAATTGAATCAGGTTTCCATATTGTTGGAATTTGGGAAACCCGATTGATTGCTGATTTGAGCTTGGGGTGGTTCATAAGATTGTGCATGCATGGGAGGTTGGTGTGGTTAGTTAGGTTGTCAAGAGGAGTTTGAAGGACCACCCAGGGCATTATTTTGGTTCAATGAAAAATTAGGGCGGTTCCTCCATCTAGGATTATCAGATGATGTGTATGGGTCATTCCTGGCTCTATCATAGATGGCATTGACATGTTCCATCTCAGGAGGAATGGACGCACACTCGCTTCCTACATGACCTATCCTACCACATGAATGACAGGGAACTTTACCAGATGTAGAAACATGAGGTGCACATTGATGGTTTTTGAGCTCAATCGAATCCATACGGCGCATTAAGGCCGCAATGCGTGCCTCGGTGGCCGTAGTGGTATCAACAGCAAATGCGGCATCCGATCTAGTCATGTTTGTGTTTGTGATCCTCTCTCTGATGCTAGATGATGCTGGTGGTTCCCTCACACTCACCCACTGCATGGTTTCCTCAGCGAGGTCTTCTAGGAAAGTTCATGCCTCCCTTTCATCCTTTCCTAAGAACTCTCCTTCACACGTGGACTCAAGGAGTGTTCGAGACGGAATGTGAATACCCTCATAAACAATCTGAAAAAGGTGCCACAACTTGATGCCACGGTGAGGGCATGCGGATAGTAGCTCCTTGAACCTCTCTAAGTATGCATGGAATGATTCGGTCTCATGCTGAAAAAACAAATTGATTTCGTTCCTTAATTTTTGAGTTCGGATTTGGAAAGTACTTCTTGAGGAATGCAGATGTAAACTCATCCGAAGTCCTAAAGGCATTTGCTTGGTTGCTGTAAAACCATGTTTTGGCATCATCCTTTAATGCAAAGGGGACAAGCCTAAGGTGGATGGAGTGTGTGCTAAGTTGTTGCAGCTTAAACATAGCACAGACCTCCTCAAATTCCCTGAGAAAGATATAGGAGTCGCCCTTCCCAGTGAAGTGAGGGAGCATGGATATCAACTGAGGCTTAACCTCAAAGTGGTTCTCATTTGCCTCTGTTCATACCAAATGCATGAATGAGTGTAGGAGATGCATAACTCACGCCAGCGCTCAACAACTGAAAGAAAAGCTAAAACAAAAGACAAACTACGTGCCTAAGTCAAGTACATGATGCATGACCTAAACAAGCAATGATGCTTAATCTTTTTCTTTGGGTTTTAGGGTCCAAGTTGCTTAAAGGGGGATTGATTATTAATCTAGGAGCAAACTAAAAGTCCGAACATGAAAAATTGAGCCCCAGATTTCTATCTCAGATATTTCAAGAAGCCAAAGAAATTACAAGATTACCAGACCATCAGTTAGCAGTCTCAGGCCACTGATTGGCTTTCCAAACCCTTCTGTTTGCCTCCAAACATCACCAGTTGCCTTCCCTTGAGCTTCAGAGTCTCTTGCAACAAAGAAAACTATAACACAAAAATTAAATCCGCCCGAATCGTCCAAACCAGAGTCTAGACTGACACCCTCCCTGGCAACGACGCCAAAAATTTGTTTAAACATTTTAAAATACCGCAAGTGCACGACCGCGATGAAGCGATAGCAAGTACGGGTCGATCCGTAGGGAGGTGAGTAGCCTCTGGTTTGTCAGAAATCAAGTGGCGAATAAAGGGAGAAAAGATGTGATTATGCTAAAGCTAACTACACTAAACTAGTAAGTAAGAAATACGAAAGAAAGCAACGAAAGATTGAGAATCAAGAAGAGAAACCCCTAAGGGGTGGAGTGTGTGCACATATGAAATGAAATAAGTGATGAATGATGCAAGTATGTGTGTGTGTCATGTGTGTCTTCATGCATAGGAAGTGTCTAAAGATGTGGCAAAACCTATCAATCCATTCACACAATGTATCGACAATACTACTTGATTAACATAAGATTAGGCTCAGCATGAGAAGTGTCTAAAGATATGGCAACACTCATCAAAAACCATAAACTCATGTAAAGAACAAGGTAATCATGGGAGGTGTCTAAATGTTATGGCAAAACCCATCAAAACAATGTTTCTTCAATCAATCAAGCAAGCAAACACAAATACAAACACATAACAACCATGTAGCATATTAAACAGGAAATTTCAGTCAATAAACATGAGAAAACTAAGCATGAGATGTGTCTAAATGTTATGGCAAAACCCATCAAAATAAAGTTTTTTCAAACAATCAAGCAAGTAACCTTAAATACAAACACTTAACTAACATGTAGCATATGCAACAGGAAATTTCAGTCAATTAACATAAGGAAACTAAGCATGAAAAGTATCTAAATCTTATGGCAAAACCCATCAAAAATCCCCCAACATGTAGATGATAAAAATACCCCCAATGAACATACAAAACATACAAGTCTACACAATCAAAATTCATCAAACATCCAAACTTTACAATATATATGAACATCATCTCCACCCCCCAAAGGGATGGATCTACTCACTACACATTATGCTAGCAATGAAACTAAAGAAGAAAGGAGACATTCTAACTAATTTAGCCTAAGATGAAAGAAACAAGACTAAGCTAAGCATGCAAAAAAAAAGAGAACATGAGAACAAAACATGAAAACTTATTTTATTAAATGACTCACAATACTAGTAGTATTCTTCTCCACCTTGAGTTTTTGCTCCAAGGCTTACTCCAAGTAGAGAGAATACCACCAAGAAATGAGTGAATACAAAAGTAGAGGAAATGTTCTATTTATAGGCATGAAAAAAGGTAACCAGGGACAATCCCCCGGTATAGGACTAATGAAACCTTCCCAGAATACACATAAACACATAACCCATGTCCTGGAGAAACCGGGTCAGATTGGGAGACAAACAGACCGCGAATTGGCGGTCTTGGATTGCCAATTGGCGGTCACTTTTTCCCAGATCCGACCTATTTTCGGATATGTTCTTTAGTTCTTCAATTCTTCACATGGGGTGTACTCGGTTCGGTTATTGGAGTGTCGGCCCGAATCTAATTGTCAAAATACTCCTCATGATGGTGTGGAGTTTCTTGATTTTCACATTGGCCCTTCAGTTTTACATTCAGGTCCCTCTCTTGTGCATCTTAGTCCATAAGTCTTGCAACTTAGTCATTTTTCTTGCTTTTAGGTCCTCTTATGCCTTTTCTCCTCAATCATGTTTATTTCCTGAAACTCAAAAATAAAACTCTTTACGTAGCATTGTTTAGGTTCAAGATAATGGATATAAGACACAAATGAATGCATGAAATGATGTCAATCAGTGGTGGTGGCCTGTGGTGGTGGCATGGAGAAGGCGAAGGGAAAGGGTGTTGGGAAGGCTGGGGTTTGGGTTGTGTTTGTGTTTCAAGGAGACAAACACAAAAGGCAAAGGTTTAATGCAATAAATGCCAAAATAAAACATACCATATGGCTAGCAATTCAAATGTATGCAAATCTCAAGAGATCTCCTATTGCTAACATGACAGCCACATCACCCAACCTTCACACGTCAGCCCTAAAATCCCCCCAAAGCCAAGCCAAGCCAAGCCAACCCAAGCTAATGTGGCAGCCACACATTTAATATGTTACCGAAATTCTCCTCGAAGGAAGAGCCATATATTTTTATTTGAGAATTTGAGGAATGCATCGGGCTGATGAAGTATCCTGGAGTAAGTGAGGATGTAATTCGTCTGAAATTTATTTTGTTCGCTTTAAAAGATGATGTAAAGAAATGGCTTTACAATTTAGAAGAAAACTCCTTCCAAACTTGGAATCAATTTGAAACAGTTTCCCTTGAGAATGTTATTTCAAATCATAAAATTTTGAAATTTTGTAATTAAATTTTAATGTTTATCCAAAAAGAAGGAGAAGCTTTCCATAAATGTTGGGAGAGGTTCAAGGAACTTTGCAATCAATGTCCTCATCACAGATTACCCAGGTGGCAGCTTTGTCAACTTATGTATGACAGGTTGAACTATCAGTCATGCACATTGCTAGAGTTGTTGTGCCTAGGAAGATTCATGGACAAAGAAGAAGAACATGCTTGGCAATACTTACGAGACTTCCCTGATAACTCAATGCCAGACTGCACAAGAACCGATGAGCATTGGAGCAAAAATTATAAGTATTGTGTGAGGCGGTGTTATGGTTACAGACTTATCCTTTGCAACTGAAGCTAAGCTTGCAACTTTTGCTCGTAGGTTAGAAAATCTTTAGTTGCAAGGTCGCACACCATCTCCTCAAACCGTGTCTTGTAACACATGTATCGGAGGAATGTGTCTATATTCTTTTCTGAGGTTGAACACGCTAATGCTATGTTCCATCATCCATAAAATGATCCATACTCTTTCTCCTATAATCTGGGTTCGCACAACCACCCTAACGTTTCTTGGAGTTAGGGTAATTGGAATCATGGTCCCTCAAATTATCATGTGCCACCCAACAATCTCCAACATCGTGCTCATAATCAATCATCTTCTTTGAGTCATTCACACCAACCAGATCTAGCACTAGGGCTTAACCAAAATAAGAAAGATGCTAGGATATCCTCCTTAGAAAAATAACTTGAAATCATGAATAAAAATTTGAATGCATTCATGCAAACCACAACTCAAACCAGAAAATGTTTAGAGGTTCAAGTGAGTCAATTAGCTCAAAACATGAACCAACGTGAAAGAGGATCATTTCCCATTAAACCCGAACCTAACCCACGTAGTCATGGTTCAATCCATCCAAATAATCAAAGAGCAATGAACAAAGTCCCAACAGATGAACTAATCAACCACATAAATTTTGTCACAACACTTAGGTTTGGTAGGGTAATAAACAGCCAGGCTAAACTTCCTACTGAGCAGGTTGGACTAACCCAATCGGATCCTAAACCTCAAACTGAACCCATGATGCAACAGGTTGGACCAACGCAATCTGAATCCAAGTCTCAATTGGTAAACCAAAATCAACCTGAACCTAACAAGGATCGAGTCCACATTCCCAAAGTACCCTACCAAAATAGGCTAAAAACACTATACATTTGGATAACATTTTAGAGGTCTTCAAACAAGTTATGGTGAACATTCCATTACTGGAAGTAATCCAACAAATGTTGCCTTATGCTAAATTTCTGAAAGACCTATGTTCTAAAAAGAAAAAGATCAATGTACCTTTGAAAGCCTTCTTAGCAGCCACTGTTAGTTCAGTCTTGACCCAACCTACGTTGGTGAAGTACAAAGACCCAAGCTGCCCTACCATCTCATGCATAATTTGTCAAATTGCAATTGAAAAGGCCATTTTGGATGTTGGTGCGAGTGTGATTAGTAGCGTATCATACATCATACTCATGCTATATATCATTTATTTTACCTTAATTTTGTGCTACTCGAGTGTTTGTTGTTATATTTCAGGTATTAGGTAATAAAGAAGAGATGGATAGAGAAAAATGACTGAAATGTAAGAAGAAATGACTTAAATGACGCAAAATGGACCTATCTATCATACACAAGAACCCATCAACAAGAGGGAAGGACCAGAATGTAAGCCCAGATGGACCAAATAGCAAACTGAGAAACTCCACACCATCATGAGGACTATTTTGGCAATTAGATTCGGGCGCAGACTCAAATGATGACCAGGACACACCCCACGTGAAGATTTGAAGAAATTAAGTAGACACGTGAAATTGGGTCGCATCTGACCAATTATGACTGCCAATTGGTTGTCCATTTTGGTCAGGATCAGACCATGTTCCGTGTGGTTGTGGGTTATGTAGTTTATGTCCATTTTAAGTATGTTTCATTAGTCCCCCACCGGGGGATTATCCCCAGTTGCATTTTTCATGTCTATAAATAGAACTCTTCTTCCTCCTTTGTAACCGACCCATTGCTTGGTGGTCATTCTCTCTATTTGGAGTAAGCCTTTGAATCAAAACTGAAGGTGGAGAGGATGTCACTTTGTAATGTCAGTCATGCAAATAAAATATTTTCTTATTAGTTTTGTTTGAATGTTGTCTCTTTTTTAATGCTTGCATGTTTAGCTTTGTTTTGTTTTCCTAATCTTAGTATAACTTGTTAGAATGCCTTTCTTTATTAGTATAATTGTTAGCTTAATGTGTAGTGAGTAGTTTCATCCCCCTTTAGGGTGGAGATGATGTTTATACATGTAATGAAGAATGTGAATGAATACTACCTTATGCAATATGTGATGAATGTGATTGTATACTTGTTTGTTTAAATAAGAATACTTAACTTGATGGGTTTTGCCACAAATTTTGGACAATTCACATGCTTGTTTAGGTTCTTAATAATCAACTTATTTATGCTCATGTTAATCAACTAGGTTTGTGATTGGACTGATAGGTTTTTCCACAACCATTAGACACTTCTTGTCCATGAAAACACAATCTATACTTATGCCTTATTGAATGCATTCTTCAGCACCTTATCACATGTGTAGACACACTCCACCCCTTAGGGGTTATCTTTACTAAATCTTATCTTTCTCATTTGTTAATTGATAGTTTAGTGTAGTTAGTTAGCTCATTCTCCTCTCATTTCCTGTTTGTGTCATTTCCCACTCATTCTCCTCTCATTTCTTATTCTCCTCTCATTTCCCACTCGCGTATGGTTGGACCCTCTCATAATCCACTCAAACATTATGCTACATAATCCCTCTCAAACATTATACTACATTATAGTCCCTCTCAAACATTATGCTACATAATCCACTCATTCTCCTCTCATTTCCCACTCGTGTATGGTTGGAACAACAACACTCACAACTCCTTGAGGTTTGACCCGTATTTGCGGTTATTATAACTGAATCAATCAAAGTGTTAACTTGATTCCATTTTCTATTTATGAGCAACTCAATCTTGGTGAAATTCGACCCACTAACACCACTCTTCTAATAGCGAATAGGTCTGTTAAAGTTCATAGAGGTGTGATTGAAGATGTGTTGATTAAAGTGGGTGATTTCATTTTCCCTGTGGACTTTGTAGTCCTTTATACGGAACCCATTGCCCAAGCAAGTGGTCAAATCCCAGTCATTTTGGGTAGACCTTTCTTGGCCACATCAAATGCCTTGATCAATTGCCGCAAAGGTTTAGTGAGATTCTCCTTTGGAAATTTGAACACTGAGCTTAGTGTCTTTAACATTGGTAAAAAGCATGGGTCATAGTTTAATGATCCCATAGAAGTCAATTTCCTGCAACAAATGAGTAAGGAAATGACTCATTCTTGAGCACCTCAACATTGATCACAATTGGGAAACTGATTTTGGCAAGAATTCAGTTGACTCAGTTAATGCTATGCATTCCACTCACATCTCACCAGAATGCCTGACCGTGGATGAATTCATTTGTGGTCTGAAACTAGGGTTAGCCATCCATTGAAGAACCATCGGTGTTCGAATTGAAAATCTATCAGAAAATCTCAAATATGCATATCTAGGACCTGAGAAAATCCTCTATGTGATTATCGTTGCTGACTTATCTAAAAGGAAAGAGGCTGAATTAAAACGTGTTTTATTGCGAACAAAGCAGCTCTTGGCTGGAGAATGGTTGTCATCACGGGCATTAGCCCATCCATAGTTGAACATCATATTCACTTGAAGGAATCTACCCAACCTAAATGTAACGTTCAACAAAGACTGAATCCAATTCTTAAGGAAGCAGCCGCAAGGGAATTTTGTAATGGTTGGACAATGGCATCATCTATCCTATTTATGATAGTCGGTGAGTAAGTCTTGTACAAGTGGTACCTAAGAAGTTAGGAGTTTACGAAAGAAATTGTTTTGTGAGTTTTGCATGTGTTTAGCATTTTTCAAAACTGTTGAGAGGTAAAGTAAAAAAGAAGTGCCCATAATTAACTTGAACATGATGCATTAGGATATCAAGTACACCGATTTTAATTAGGACCTATGTCTAGCCGTAAGGATGCACCCCGATTTTCTCTTAGGGCGTGAGAATTCATAGGGTTTCAATACTCAAACAAGTAAAGAAGTCCACCATGAACCTAGTGAGTCTCCTTCTTCTGAAGGAATTTGTGCTTGTTAGTATAAGGAATTTTGTTGAAGTTAGGGAACCTTAAACTCTTATTGTGAAACCTTAAGTGTAAGGGTTCTGGTTCATTTATAGAATGAGAAATAATATAGTATGGGTTCTCTTTTCTTGCATGGCTCCTATCACTTGGGATATTAGGTCTGAGGGGGACTTAATACATGATATTTTCGAGTCATCTGACATGAGATGCACCGATTGAACTCCCATTGCACGGGTGGTGGGGATCACCCTATATGGAGATTTGGAGGAAGAACCATGCAAAAAACTTGTTTAATCGTTTTAAATACCGTAAGTACACGACCGCGTTGAAGCGGTGGCAATTACGGGTTGATCCTTAGGATCGTGAGTAGCCTCTGATTTTTCAGAAATTAAGTGGCAACAAAAAGGGGGAAGAGTTTGTCTATGCTAATCTACGTTACACTAAACTACTAAGAAGAAAAATGCAAAGTAAAGCAACTAATGATTACTTCGAATCAAAACAAAAAGAATGTAAAACTAAGTTGGAATCAAGAAGAGAAAGACCCCTAGGGGTGGAGTGTGTGCACACATGTAAAAAGATGGTTAAGAATGCATTCTATAGGCACAAATGTAGGTAGTGTTTTCATGCATAGGAAGTGTCTAAAGGTTATGGCAAAACCTATCAATCCATTCACTAACCTAGTTGATTAACATTCATATACACAAGCTGGTTATTTCAGAACCTAAACAAGTATGGGAGGCGTCTAAGATGTGTGGCAAAACCCATCAAGTGTAGTATTCTACTCTAACAAGCAAGGATACATTCACATTTATCAACACTATCAAAATATAAAGCATTCATATTCATTCTTTAATGCATGTACGAACATCATCTCCACCCCAAAGGGGGATGGATCTACTTTAATTGTTAGAATAATGTGTTGTGAGTAGATCCATCCCCCTTTGGGGGTGGAGATGATGTTCATAAATGCATTAAAGAATGGATATGAATGCTTTATATTTTGATTGTGTTGATAAATGTGAATGTATGCTTGGTTGTTAGAGTAGAATACTACACTTGATGGGTTTTGCAACACATCTTAGACACCTCCCATGCTTGTTTAGGTTCTAAAATAACTAGCTTGTGTATATGAATGTTAAGCAACTAGGTTAGTGAATGGATTGATAGGTTTTGCCATAACCTTTAGACACTTCCTATGCATTAAAACACTGCCTACATTTGTGCCTATAAAATGCATTCTTCACCATCTTTTTACATGTGTGCACACACTCCACCCCTAGGGGTCTTTCTCTTCTTGATTCCAACTTTGTTTTACATTCTTTTAGTTTTGATTTGAAGTAATCGTTAGTTTCTTTACTTTGCATTTTCTTCTTAGTAGATTAGTGTCGCATAGATTAGCATAGACAAACTCTTCCCCTTTTTGTTGCCACATGATTTTTGAAAAACCAGAGGCTACTCACTTTCCTGAGGATCGACCCGTACTTGCCACCGCTTTAACGCGGCCGTGAACTTGCGGTATTTAAAATGATTAAATAAGTTTTTGGCACCGTTGCGAAGGAGGTGTCAGTCCAGACTCTAGTTTGGACGATTCGAGTGGATTTAATTTGTGTTTTGTAGTTTTGTTTATTTCAGGAGACTCACATTGGGAAGGGGAAGCATATGGTGAAGTTTGGAGGCGATCTGAGATTCCAAGACCGCCAATCAGCGGTCTGGTAATCTCCTTTCACCTTTTTATTTTTGTGGAGTGTTGCTATAACTGAAGTAGAAATCTGGGGATCAATTTGGCATGTTGACTTTTAGTTTGCCCTCCGATCAATAATCAATCTCCCTTTAAGCAACTTGGACCTTAAACCCCAAAGCAAAAGATTAAGCATTCTTTCTTGTTTAGGTCATGCATCATGTACTCGACTAAGGCACATAGATTGTCTTTTCTTTTAGCTTTACTTTCAGTTGCTGAGTGCTGGCGTGAGGTACGGATTTCCTACTCTCATTCATGCATTTCGTATGAACATGCATTAGTTAGTAGGAAGTGCATTGCAACAAGTGTGAGTTCAGCGTTTGTTTGGAGTTGATTGTTAGATTAGGACTCCAAAACACTACTAAAGAGGGGTTGTCCTATATAAGATAAGGTGGGGGATTTCATCACCCTTTCCTTCGCCCCAAAAACCACACTAATCAAGAGCCTAATTTTAAAATCAAGTAGACATTGCCCCTAAAGATTTTGGGCGCATTAGGAGAGTGATCCGGTCCCGACCGTCATGGCCTGATCGGCGTTGCCCACTTTGTCGATAGTAGGAGAGACGAGATCTCCGGATCTTGGCTCACTTGTTGGGCTTTCTTGTCCTCTTCGTAGGGAGGTGAGGCGTGTTGAGGCCGTGTGACCTTGCAGATAGGCATCGTCTAGCTGTAAGGACCTATAGCGACCTTAGGACTGTTTGAGCCTTGTTTGCTTGTGTGCTTCTACCTGTACCCACCCACCGTAGCATAAGGACTTCTTCCCTTCTCTCCTGAGTCATTCCATCTCTTCTGTGTCCCTCTGTCATCTCCTTTACGCACATTTTTTGTTTTTAAAAAAAAAGTGTTGGTTTGTGTGTGTGCACCTTTGTGCATGCTTGCGTGGGCACGATACGAGAGTGGCCGTTTGATGAGGCGTGTTGTCAACCCTGTTTCGGTAGTCGATTTCTCAATGCCTCCCTCCTCTCATGTTGCACATAGTCTGAGTTCAATGGCTGCTCATTTCCGCGAGGAGGAGAAGTTGTTGGACCCACCTGTTCCACCTGTGCTTCTTGTTCTTCCTGTTGTGGCTCCCAAACCTCTATGTGATCGATGCTACCCGAGCCATACTGCTCTACCCTCATGCATCGTATTGCCAGAGGCAAATGGGAACCACTTTGAGGTTAAGCCTCAGTTTATTTCCATGCTCCCTCACTTCACTGGGAAGGGTGACCCCTATATCTTTCTCAAGGAATTTTAGGAGGTCTGTGCTATGTTCAAGCTGCAACAACTTAGCACATACTCCATACATCTTAGGCTAGTCCATTTTGCACTAAAGGATGATGCCAAGAAGTGGTTGTACAGAAACCAGGTGAATGACTTTAGGACTTGGGATGAATTTCAATCTGCATTTCTCAAAAAGTACTTTCCAAATCATCAGACTCAAAAATTGAAGAACGAAATCAATTCGTTCTATCAACTTGAGACTCAAACATTTCATGCATATTTAGAGAGATTCAAGGAGCTACTATCCTCATGCCCTCACCATGGCATCGAGTTGTGGCGCCTTTGTCATATTGTCTACTAGGGTCTTCAGATCCCGTCCCGAACGCTCTTTGAGTCCATGTGTCAAGGAGAGTTCTTAGGAAAGGATGAAAGGGAGGCATGGGCTTTCCTAGAAGACCTCGCTGAGAAAACCATGCAGTGGGAGAGTGTGAGGGAATCCCCAGCATCATCTAGCATAGGAGCGAGGAACGCAAATGCAAACTCGACTAGATTGGGTATCGCATTTGCTGTCGATACCACTACGGCCACGGAGGCTCACATGGCAGACTTAATGCACCATATGGATTTGATTGAGCTCCAAAAACAACAAGGTGCACCTCACATGTCCACAGCTGGTTCAGTCCCCTGTCATTCATGTGCTAGGATAGGTCATGTAGGAAGCGAGCGTGCGTTCATTCCTCCTGAGATGGAACATGTCAATGCCATCTATGATACGGCTAGGAATGACCCATACTCATCATCTTATAATCCCGGATGGAGGAACCACCCCAATTTTTCTTGGAACCAAAATAATGCCCCGGGTGGTCCTTCAAACTCCTCTCTACCACCTAACCAACCACACCAACCTCCCACGCATGCACAATCTTATCAGCCACCCCAAGTTCAAATCACCAATCAATCAGGTTTCCCAAATTCCAATAATATGGAAACCCGATTCAATTCGCTTGAGACCTTGACTCGTGGAGTTGAAAACTCAATCAAATTTTTTATGTCAACCACAAGTCAAGTTCTCACTTCAAATCAGCAGACCATCAAATCTCTAGAGCTTCAGATGGGCCAATTGGCTCAGTCTGTACATGAAAGAGAGAGAGGGTCTCCGCCTAGCTAGCCTGAGGCTAACCCCCACATGTACCAGCAACAACACATGCAAAATGAGAATGTGGTACCTTAGGGGCGGCAAGTGAACCATGTGGAGGAACATATTCACCATGTAACCTTAAGGAATGGAAAGAAGGTTGACAATCACATTTTCTTGCCACACCCACCACCATCTATGCAGCCTCTCAGTGGGAATGGTGGTCAAGAAGAGGCTGAGGGTGAGAGTAATACACCAAAACCTCCTTCTCAGGCATCGCAGAAAACCTACCTGCCAAAAGCTCCCTATCCCAGTAGATTAACCAAAAAGCAGAGTGACACAATGGACAAGATGTTAGAGGTCTTTAAGCAAGAGAAGGTTAACATCCCATTGTTGGATGTCATCCAACAAATCCCTCAATATGCCAAAGTGTTAAAAGATCTCTACACAACCAAAATGAAGACCAATGTTCCTAAGAAAGCATTTTTGGATGCAAATGTATGCTCACTTTTGTCCAATCCCACCTACACAAAATACAAGGACCCTGGGTGTCCTATTATTCAGTGTACGATAGGGGATACTAGCATGAGTAATGTATTGCTTCATTTAGGATCGGCGTCAACCTCCACCCATTTTCTGTTTATGAACAGTTGAACTTGGGAGAATTGAAACCAACTAACATCACCCTCTAATTGGCGGATAGATCCATTCGTATTCCAAAAGGGATTATCGAGGACATGCTTATCAAAGTTGGAGATTTTATATTTCCAGTTGATTTTGTCATCCTTGATACCAATCCTGTTGTGCACACCCACTCTCAAATACCTTTGATTTTGGGTAGACCATTTCTGGCAACCTCCAACGCCTTAATTAATTGTAGAAATGGTCTCATGGAGCTCTCATTCGGTAACATGAGTGTCGAGTTTCATGTGTTCAACTCTGGTAGGCAAGAAGAGCCCATGGATCAACCTTTAAATCTCAATCGCATCCGCCAATTAGAGAAAGCACCGCAAAATCAACGAACACCCCTAACACCAATGCAACCCATTGAGAATGTTTGTGGGCCCAGTGAAAACGCATTGCCTGTCTTTGCAATGCAACAGAGTGAGCTGGCCTCAAACAAGAATGTACAAAGGGAGTGTTCATTGCATGATTCAGTTGAGACCATTAGTGAGGGAGAGACACCTCAGCATATGCCCATTCCAGAAGGTGTCATCACCCCGTGTCCTATGGCTACTGAGCCCTTTGACGTTCAGATTGACTCCAACAAGGAGCCACCTACGACCGAGCTTATGCTTGATGTTATAAATGATAGTGGGAGGTCCTTGTTGGATGACTTGGGGAGAAGCCCCATTCTTAGTGATGCAGGTCTGCTGCATCCATCGAATGAGCTTGAGGAACTCATTCCGATGCACCGACCTATTGGTTGGAGGGTTTTGTTCGATGAGAAACTAAACCCTAGTGAGGGAACACAACTCCACTCATTCATGTTGCGTACACCCAACCAATATCATGAGGGGTTCGAGCCTTTCAGCTTTGACCTTTCTCCCCTCATGACACCTCAGAGTACCAGTGAAGTTTGCCCATCTCGGCAAGTCTCTCGTCCTCATAACTCGATGTTCTCATTTGATGATCCTTGACCAAATGATTATGAGAATATCTTTGTTAATGTATATATCTTGTAATAGATTCAAAAAAAGTAATAAAAGACTCCACTAGTGAGCATTGATTATTGTGGGCCCCAACCCTTGTGCACTTGTGCCTCATTTTTTTCACGTATTTGTATCCCTTCTTTAGCATCTCACAGGTTTTGATGGAATTTGGGTTTGTGTCCATCACTATAACCATGAACTTCCTGTTGCGCTTCATGTTGGTGAGATCTTCCCATTTTCATTCATAAATCGATGTAGTATCATGCACACATTCATTGAGGACAATGCATGAAGTAGGTGTGGGGGGTATTTTACGTATGTACATAGTCTATTCGTTTTTCCTTTGATTTTGTTTTCTTTTGTGTGTATTGTTAGGGTCATGTTAGTGTGCTGCATTTAATATTGATATATCTGCTTGCCATGATCCTTGGGAGACTTGTCTTCTTTTGCTTGCCTAGTTCTTTAAAATTTTCACATTTCTTTCAACATCTTCATGTGTTTGCGAAAGAAAATGTTTTGTTGGTTTCGCGTGTGTTTAGCATGTGCAAAACCGTTGAGAGGCAAAGTAAAAAGAAAGCTCCCAAAATTGTCTTGAACTTGATGCATTAGTATACCTAGTATACCAGCTTTAGCTCTTATCTAGTCGTTAGGATGCACCCCGGTTTTCCCTCGGGGGGCTAGTAATCATAGGGTTTCAGTACTCAAACATTTAAAGAAGTCCACCCTGAACCTAGTGAGTCAATATTTCGATTTTGTTAATATAAGGAAGTTTGTTGTAGTGAAGGACCCTTTAAATCTTGTTATGAGACATTAAGTGTAAGGGTTTTGGTTCATGTGTAGATAAGAAATAAGTGAGTGAGTTTTCTCTCTCTTCTCGCACGGCTCCTATTACTCGGGAAATTAGGTCTGAGGGGACTTTGTGCCTGGTACTTTCGACTCATCTGACTTAAGATGCATAGACTGAACTCCCGTTACACGGGTGGTAGGGATTGCCCTATGTGGAGATTTGGGGAATGGAGTACGTGATAGTGTAAGTCCTCATAAGCAATGATGGACCCTGGAAGAATGAAACTCTAACTAGTAAGAAAAAGAAGAAAAGACAACAAAAAAAGTGTAAGAAAAAAAACAAAAAGAAAAAAAAAGTAATGCAAATAAGAACCTTAATGGACCTTACACTTTGTAGCACTTGAGGATGTTGAGGTTGTCCATGTCTTTCACTTAAGTCCTTAATTAACTTTCATGAATGATTCATTAGGGTAGGTGTGTGGACTGATTACATATATAGAGTCGGCCCGTAGGATTACCGCGTCCAATGATCGATAAAAATAAGTCCAACGAGTCGTGTAGCTAGATTGAATAATGCATCTTTGTTCGGATTTTGTGGGTGTATCCGCTGAAAACCCTCAGGAGACAACACTCCTCCTCCTTGGCGACAAGGAGGTTTAACGGGTTGTTGCACGTGCTAAGTGCAACCGTGATTCCTACGAAGGTGAGTTAGGATTTGTTGTTTTTCGTTTGCTTTTCTCTTTCTTTGTTTTGCTCAGGACTAGCAAAAGTTAGGTGTGGGGGTATTTGATTGTCATCATTTCATGCTAACATTTGTATCTTATATCCATTATCTTTCACCTAAACAATGCTTCGTGACGAGTTTTATGTTTGAATTTCAGAAATAAATAGGTTTGAAGAGAAGAAGAATAAAAGGACCTAAAAGCATGAAAAAGGATTGAGTTTAGTGACTCAAGGAGTAAGATGCAATATCAAAGGACCTAAATGTAACATCGAAGGACCAATGAGCAAACAAGAATACTTCACGCCATCATGGGGAGTATTTTGGCAATCCTATTCGGGTCGGAGCTCCAGAAAGCGACGTAGATGCATCGAATACAAGGAATGTCATCCAGAAAATCCCAGAAGAAAATCCAGCGTGATTCGAACCATATAGACCGCTAATTGGCGGTCTGTTTTGCTTCAGATCCGCTAATCTTTCTGTGGGACGTGTATTTAGTCTATTTCTGGTATTTGTTTAGTCCCATACCAGGGGATTGTCCCGGATTACCTTTTCCTATGGCTATAAATAGAACTCTTCACCTTTTATTGTATTTACCCATTGCTTGGTGGCATTCTCTCTACTTGGAGTAAGCCTTGGAGCAAAATCTCAAGGTGGAGAAAAATGCTGCTAGAGATGTGAGTCATTTAATAAAATAATCTTTCCATTGTTTTGTTCTTATGTTGTTTCTTTATGCATGCTTAGCTTAGTTTTATTTCTTTGATTGTAGGTTAAAGTAGTTAGAATGTTTCCTTTCTTCTTTAGTTTAATTGTTAGAATAATGTGTAGTGAGTAGATCCATCCCCCTTTGGGGGTGGAGATGATGTTCATACATGCATTAAAGAATGGATATGAATGCTTTATATTTTGATTGTGTTGATAAATGTGAATGTATGCTTGCTTGTTAGAGTAGACTACTACACTTGATGGGTTTTGCAACACATCTTAGACACCTCCCATTCTTGTTTAGGTTCTAAAATAACTAGCTTGTGTATATGAATGTTAATCAACTAGGTTAGTTAATGGATTGATAGGTTTTGTCATTACCTTTAGACACTTCCTATGCATGAAAACACTACCTACATTTGTGCCTATAGAATGCATTCTTCACCATTTTTTTCTTCTTGATTCTAGCTTAGTTTTACATTCTTTTAGTTTTGATTCGAAGTAATCGTTAGTTGCTTTAGTTTGCATTTTTCTTCTTAGTAGTTTAGTGTGGTGTAGATTAGCATAGACAAACTCTTCTCCCTTTTTGTTGCCACTTGATTTTTGAAAAACCAGAGTGGTCTCTCCTCCCTGTGGATCGACCCGTACTTGCCACCGCTTCAACGTGACCGTGCATTTGTGGTTAATTAAAACGTTATAAATAGTGTATGTGATATTGTAAGTCCTCACAGGCAATGATGCACGGAACGAGACCCTAGGATAATCAAACAAGTTTTAATTCCTTGTTCTAAATGAAAAGAACCCTAATCGACTTTACACAACATATCATTTCAGGGTATTAAGGTTGCCCATATCTTTCAATAAAGTCCTTAATTAACTTGCACGAATGCCTCCCTAGGCTAGTGATTAATATCATATCATGCTTATATCTAGGTCATATATCCTCTATTTTGAGCCTAAGCAATGCTATCTAATGAGTTTTATGTTTAATTTCAGGAATAAAAAATTTTAAGAAAAAGAAGACACAAAAAGGACAAAAATGCGAGAAAAATCGCTGATCTGTGAGACTTATGGACCTATCTGCCAGAGGGAAGGACCTAGACGTAAGCCAGAAGGACTAAATCGGAAACCAAGAAACTCCACACCAACAAGAGGAGTATTTTGACAATTAGATTCGGGCCCAGACTTAAACAACCGATCAGGGTACACCCCACGTGGAGAATTGAAGCAATTAAAATGGCATCCGAAATCCGGTCGAATCAGACCAATTCGGACCGCCAATTGGCGTTCCAGATAGCCAATTAGAGGTCTACCTTGGTCAATATCCAACCCGGCTTTTCACGATTGTGTATTATGCAGTTTATGTCCAACTATGTTTTAGTAGTCCCACACCGGGGGATTGTCCCCAGTTTCCTTTTTCATGTCTATAAATAGAACTCCTCTTTTCCCATGTAAAGAACTCATTTCTTAGTGGTCATTCTCTCTACTTGGAGTAAGTCTTTAGAGCAAAACTCAAGTGGAGGGAATTCTACTTGTAATGAGAGTCTTCAATAAAATAATTTTTCCTAGTTTTGTTTTAATGTTGTCTCTTTTTAAATGCTTGCATGTTTAGCTTAGCCTTGTTTTCTTAATTGTGTTTTGCACGTGGGGTTGAGACCTGGCCCATTTTCACGAGCCGATTAGAAATTAATTGTTGATTGACTCCTCCAGTTATGGACTTTTGTGACGAAATATATTTCTTTACACTCTAGTCCTTGGTCCCTCTGAGTTTTCCCTTGGGTCCCTCTGGGTTTACATTCAGTCCTTGGTCATTACAAACAGGTCCAGAAACCTTCCAAATCAGTCCAAGCTTCTTGCGTTTAGGCCATTTTCTCTTACTTTCTTTTCTTTATTGCCTAAACCCTGAAACACATCAAACAAACACTCGAGTAGCACAAATATGGAGTAAAATAAAGGATATATAGCATTAATGCAATGTATGATATCCTACTAATCAAAGCTCGTTCAAGTTGTGTAATTTTATCTATATTTTAGGCTTTAGGAACCTATGCAAAATTGAACATAACTCACTCTAGGTTCTATATAGAAGTCACACACCAAATCTCACTTTATTTGGACTACAATATGTCCCCCAAAGCTTAGCTGGAAAACCACCAAACTCAACTTCAGCCAGCCTATGCAAACCGATTGACCGAAACTTGGTTCCATTTGACCGTTTGTTATCAGCAATTCTTAGGTAGAACAATCGATCGGTTTGTCGAATTCGTCTGACCATTCCCTGATTTTCAAATTTCCTTAGATGATTTCTTGTAGTTATTCTCCAATGGCTATTTTGAAGGATGTGCCTTTACCAATTAGGACCCCAGAACTTAGGTTAACAAGACCACACTTATCGGTTGACCGAATTAGATGCTAAATTGGACATTAACTTTTCTTGAATCCGTTTGACTATTATAACCCAAACGGTCAACCGATAAACGAGTTTCTCTTAACAACTAAAGTTTTTGGTCAAACGGAGTGATAAATCGGTTGAGCGTTTCTAGCTCTAACAGAACTTCAATTTTACTATTTTTATCGATTCCCTTTCACATTGTTTATCTTTAGACCCAACGGCTATATGATGTTGGTAGCTTATAAATTATTGTTCAAACTAAAGTTTTACGCATCTCTCACAGTCACTATTACCCCCATTAATTAAAGAGAGATCTCTCCCACTCAAAGACCTTATACACTCAAGTCCTAAACCTCCCACTTGTGTTCTTTACTCATATCCTACACAAGTGTGCTCAAGTCTAAAGTGTGAATTAGTGATTCCCACTTCCATTTGCTTAAATCACAAGATTTGTATTGCTTCGAGAGGAAGCCACCACCATCTCAGGTTGTGAGAGGAAGAATCAAGTTCGGTGAGGTTGTTCAAGAGCTTGAATTGTAAAAGGCTTAATCTCGACCCGGAACGGATACGAGATTAGTGAAATCATGAGCGGAGCTCGTAGTGATCGAGCAGGGCTTGCAAGAGAGGATTAGAACTCGATTAGGGTGTTGATCCTCTATAGAAATCCCCGGTCTACATTGTGGTCTTATTGTCCCTCTTTTGATTGTTTATTTCCTCTGCACATAGTTTAGATTAATGGCCAACATCGATCCAAAAAGTTTTTATTCAACTGGTTGTTCATACTAGTTAGTGCATGATTGTTCGGAATTTTAAGTTCAAAATCGCAAGAGCACGACCACATTGTAGCGGTAGCAAGTACGGGGTCTTGTCCATGAGGAGAGAGTGTGGATCCATACTCGAGTGGGGGAAGAAAATGAAGAGTGAGTAAATGTATCTAGATGGCAATCAATCAAATCTTTTGCTTTGGGTGTTAAAGGTCATGTTGTCTTAAAATGGGGTTCATGCACATTTAATAGGTTGACATAAGCATGGATCGTGTATTACATAAAAAGGAAGACAAAACCGTAAATGTAGTGAGTTTTGAGTTTAAATTGTGTTGCTTGGACTGTCGGTAATTTGATGCACAAGTTTTGAGATCTTCTCGTGGGAAAGCATTGATTCTGGAGAGTAACTCTCATGTTATTTCTGACTTCCTCATTCATTTTAGGAGTCTCAGCCATAAGGTTTGACTGAAATAGTGCACTGGAAAAGTCTAAATCCAAGTTAGGTCATGAATCATAATCAACTCGAAAAAGCCAATTACTTGAATCTCGAATCCAAGTTTGCAAGTACAAAGAAAACTTTCAAAAAAGGGAGTTGTTTAAAATTTAAAATTCAAACAATTCTTTCCTCTTCGAATTCTCTCCTGAAAAGTTTTCAAAAATGGATTAGGATAGAACCAAAAAAGTTTTTTTTTTGAATTTTGAATTTTTAAATTTTGAAACTTTTATTTATCTATTTATTTTTATGCAAACCACAGAAGGGGAGAATGAGAATTTCCTAAAGAAAATGTATAGAGGAGAGAGAGGCTTAGATGTGGAGAGAGAAAGACTCGACTTCTAATGGGTCAGGTTTAGAATTTCACACCACAAACAGGCTCAAACAACCTAGGCCTAGTGTTTTTAAAACTAGATGACTCCTAACTTGTGAGTCGATAAAGTTGTTCTTGGTTCACCTCCCTCGGCAACCCGATAGATTGGACAGGTTGTGTATTGCTAGAGGGAGCACTTCCGACGTAACCACTAATTAAATAACCTCTTCACTTGGGCACTTTTGTCGCCTCGAATACACTTCCTAGACACCAATTTTCTCGAATTACGTTCAGGTCATACAAGTCATGACATGACCAACTCCTTAATTGAGCCTGAGTATCCTTAGGGACCCATGTCTAATTCATTTTAAATTAGGATTGGGTGACACATTGGTGGTTTGTGGGCCACAAGAGGGTGACAAAATCCCCACTGTATGTTGATTTTCTATAGGTGGTGCCTTTTAGAGATGTTTAACTTAGAACTAGCAATCAATCACTACAAACAAACTCAAATTTCAGTATTGTCCTAATGCAACCCTACTAACTATATGAAATGCAACCTAATGCTTGAATTATTGTTGGAAGTACATACCTTTCCCCAACAATCAATAACAAAAATTGAAAGTAAAGAAAAGACAGTGCATGCTCAAGTCAATCTTATTTATGATGAATGACCTAGGCATGAAGTCATCTAATCTTTTGCTTTGGATTTAAGTGTCCAAGTTGCTTATTAAAAGGGGTCAATTTTTTTAAAATTTCAGAGAAATATCACTCAATTTCAGAACATAGTAATTGCCTAAAAGAAGTTGTTAACCAATAGAGAAAATTTTGGAACAAATAGACAAACTTGATCCGCTATTTCGTGGGTGAACCAAGCTTATGGTCTGCAGATCTGTGGATCTGACTTGCTCCCAACACTCTAATTTTCTTGCCTGACCTCTTGTCTTCAATGAACCCTGAAATTATTGTTAGATTGAACCTGTAGCACTTACAAAAACGTTCCCAAAACACAAATCAAACTTCACACGACTTGCCTCACCGGCAACAGTGCCAAAAACTTGATGAGTTTCAAAATTAACCGCAAGTGTACGGTGTCGTAGTCGGGTCGAACACAAGAAGACGATGGTGAATTCCAATTTGAATGATTTATGCAACTAAACTGACATGCAAGCAAAAACCTATGGTGGAGAGAAGTTGATTTCTTTTTTCTGAATCGTGCACCTAATGATTTAACTTAAGCTAAACTAAGGATGTTTGAGATGAGAATTTAGATATTAAAATTAGAGATGAGGTATATGGATTTAGGGTTGATAAGAATTCATGGTTGAGAAAAAAAAAATTTAGATTATAGAAACTAAGCATCACATAAAATAATGTGTTCCTAAATGATCAAAATTTACTCAACCTTAGATTTAACAATATTAAATAACGTATTCTCATGAAATTGTATCCTTGTTCTTTAAGATTTCAGTGATAAAACCCATGTATTTAAATTCACTAAAACAAAACAAACGAAAGATAAACAACAATAAGAACAACTACACTTTGAAGCCAATTTTTCTCAATCATTTCATTCCTATCAACCTGATCTGTCTACCTCATGTAGGATCGTTATGACCCCTAATTTTCTAATCATTTCTTAATTCTCTACTTGATTCTATAAAGTTTCAACGATGTCAATCACCACCATCTTATAGACAAGTAAAGAAATGCAAACCACAAAACGACACAACGATTTTATAGAGTTTCAGCACCCACTCGGGTCCTACTCCCTCTCTTGCAAGCTCCACTCGATCCCACGAGCTCCGCCTACGTTTTCACTAACCACTCCCCGTTCTGGGACGGGAGAGAATGCCTTTACAACACAAACTCACGAACAAGCCTCACGGAGATTGATTTCTTATTCTAACAATCTGAGAAGGATGCTTCAGGATTTCACCGAAACCTTTACAATTTTCTTCGGGCTTTCACCGAAACCTTTACTCCTTCTGATATGAAATGGTGAGTAATTCAAATACTCTCTAACTTGAGCACACTTTGAGTGTGATAAGGATTAGATAACTAAAGTGTGGAAGTATAAGCTCTTGAGTGTGTGGAATGAGATTTTTTAGGAGTGAAGGATTTCTCTCGAGTGTATGTATTAGTTTGGAGTAGGAGAGTTGGATAAATAAGGTGTGTGAACCTCTATTTAAAAGCTCTTAAAGATTTCTAGCCGTTGGGGAATATTTGGTTGATGTTTGTGCAAGTAACACAAAATAGAAACCTAAGTTCTACAATTTGTCCCTAGCTGGTCGACCGACTCGGGATCAACAGTCGATCGTTTCCATGAATTAAGGAAATGTTCGAACCAACTTAAACTACG
This sequence comes from Triglochin maritima, assembly GCA_963682175.1. NCBI lineage: Eukaryota > Viridiplantae > Streptophyta > Magnoliopsida > Alismatales > Juncaginaceae > Triglochin > Triglochin maritima. The sequence continues at coordinate 19,508,596 of OY821785.1, forward strand.
GTCAGACCTAACGATTACAACTTAAGTTAATGGTCGAACTAAATCTGGGAGCGATCGACCGTTGCGAGGGTTTTGGCCAGGTCAAAGGTTAATCGGTCGAACCCAATAAGAAGGTTCGCTCGACCAAAAATAACAGGCACTTTTGGTGCATAGAATTGTCTGCATCCGATCGACCACCGTCAAGGCATCATTCTATTGGTGGCCAAATGTATTTTGGGGGATAGGTAAAAATACGAATACGACCATTGTATAATACAACAAGAATAACGGCCATATGAAAATATGGTTCAACGGTCGACCGAAGAAGTAAAATGGGTCGACCGTTGGAGTTAGGTAAAATCATTATTTAGATAAGTGTTAACTCATAGAAATGGTCGAACAGAAAACTTGTTTCGGTCGACCGTTCTGCATGGACAAGCAGATGTTTGGTTTGAGTGATTTTTCTACTTAGGTTTGGGTGACCTATTGAAGTCCAATTGATCTGAAATATTGTGCTGGACTTCTACAAGGAACCTATTGTGTATGTGAATAGGTTTTAATTCTTGTATGCTAAGAGTATGCTCAAGTTCACATAAATTCCTAAGACTCAAATAAAGGAAAATTACATGTCTTCAATTAGCTTGATTGCATGTCTTGACTTCATTCCATTCTTCCTTGAGTCTTTATCACCTGTAGATGTTCAGCACAATACAATATACATTCCATGCATAAAGTGTCCTACACTACATTTGATTGTGATTAAGATTAGGTTAGTTAAATCATCAAAACATGGATTGAGGCCAAAAGGCCAACACCTCATCCCAAAGACGAGTTAGCCTCTCATTGCGGTGAGTGACATGGGGAGAATCGTAGGAGAAAACAAAATTAAGAAAAAGAAAAACGAAATGCTACAAAGGTCCCAACGATAAAAAAAAGAAGAACGTGTTGAGAATTTTATTTATACCGCAAGTGCACGGCGTCAATGAAGACGTGGCAAGTACGGGTCGAACACAAGGAGGGAGAGATTTCGTTGTTAGTGTGATTTCGATTGAGGGGAAGAAGGGAGAAGAAATAAGTTGGGTTTTTGGTATTTTTGATTTAATTATCTAAAGTACGAAACAACAGCAATTAGAACTAAAACAAGAAATAAGAAGAGAATTCCGTTTGGTGGAGGTTTAGATTTAAGGTTTAGATTAGAGAACTTAGAAACTTATAATAAATCATGTTTAGTTATGAAGCATTACAAGATAAATGATTTAACATAAACTCAAGTAATCAAAATACTAATCACGAACTTAGAATAATAACATTCATTCATCTTCTCTAACCCTAAATCCGTCACCTCCACCCTTCGGAAAGAGTTAGAAACTCATGGAGGGCGGAAGAAGAAGGGGTCCTTGAGACATTACAAAGAAAACTAAAAAGTAAGAAATAAGAAACAGAATTTTATTAATAAAACTAAGGTACACAAATAAGAACAACAACCAAGGACCATATTTACATCGTTCTGGGGTCTATTTATAGTTGCTACAAGGGACTTAGGTATAGAATTGGATAGTACACGTGTCCATACACGACTGGACGAAATTGGGACACACAGATCGACCAATGGGCGGCGGAATCGCCGCACATCATGTGTATTGTGCGGCGGATTCGCCTCACACGTTGGTCGGATTTAATCAGGATTTTTGTCACGCGTTTATGGTATGATTTGATCCTCCTTTGCGCGTCTGGATTGATTCTTTCCATTGTCTTGAGCTCCGGATTAATTCCTTCCATTGTTGGAGATTTATATTTGATTTTTCTTTTGACTTTCTCTACACAATAACTTGGTCCTTTTATTTTGCAATCAGGTCCTTGGCATTTTGCAATTAAGCCCTTGACCTTTTTTGTAATTAGCTCCTTGAATGCTTTTATGCTTGGATGCATTTCCATTTGGAACCCGATAAACTTGAACTCGGTCTTTATGATAGAAATGAATCTTTTGCACGCGTTTATGCTCGGAATGTGGGTAATTTGCATTCAGGTCCCTGTATTCTGTAAATACGACTAAACACATACCTTAGTAGCATTTATTGATATAGAAGTAATCTAAATGAAAGACATATGATGCAATGTATGCAATGCATCAAATACCCCCACACCTAGATTTTGCTAGTCCCTAGCAAAGCAGAATATAAGAAAATGAAAGCAGGGAAATCCTAACTCACTTTCGTAGGAATCACGGTTGCACTTAGCATGTGCAACAAGCCTTTAAACCTCCAGGTTGCCTTAGAGGACGAGTTTTGTCTCGTGAGGGTTTTCAGTTGACACACCCACAAAGTCTTAATTCAACATTCCATTAATAGCTCTTAATATTTCTGCCTTAACCTTATACATCTCACTTAAAGTTCTCGCATGCTCATTATACGGTTCTAACTTATAAAAAGTTTGACTTGGTCTTTATTCCTCCAACATTCACACCACTAACCCCTCTACACATGTTATCACATAAATTATTTTGCACGCCTCCACTGGTGGTGAAGTTTCATTTGGATCAACCATGGCATGGATCATTCCTTTAGCTTTGGGCCTTGAGTATCTTAAAGTATTTATTTATTTTTATCCTTTTTCCGTGATTCAACACATTTGCTTTTCTTTTTGACACTTATACCCTTTTTGCATTCGTGTAGCGAGTTTGGTCGATAATCCCGAGCTGGCAGACTCAAGTTACCGGGTTTCAAGATACCCCTACGGACCAGTGACTCGAAGGCTTGGGCTTTTGTAATCATTTTGCAAAATGTGTTCTCCTCACTTTATTTTTATTTTATTTTACTTTTATTTTCCTCAAGGCTTAATTGCTATTAGAAGTCCACACTTCCCGGTATATTTTCCTCAACCTCTGCTTTTTATCAACCACTTCAAAGATTTGATTCATCCAATTTAAGTGCATACATGTCTTACAAGGGTCATGGGTTATTTCTTTGGAACTTAGATTTATGTCATAATTTCTACAAGCAGAACTATATAATAAGGAACAAAAACTTAATGCAATTTGTACACGGGTTTTGGCAGTTCAATCTTAAGCTATGTCATAGAATATTGATTTTTTTTCTTCTATTTTTTTTGTTTTTTTTTGTTTTTAAAAAAAAATAATAAAGCAGAACAGAAAATCAAATAGATAGATATGTACATATATAAACACCCCCCCACACCTAAATCATGCATTGTCCTCAATGTATGCACAGATACCATAAATGCACTTATTACCTGCGTCGGTTTGCGGTAGAGGGGTTGAGTTTGCTCAAAATCAACCATAATCAGAACTGGATTGAATGACACCATGTTGGTGCATGTATCCAGTTGAATTGTTCCCCATGTTGAGTTGAGGAAAAGATTCCACTCTTCTCACTTGAATTGGTTCGCTTGTTTGCTCGAGTGATGGTGGTTGGGTAAATGAATTACTCCCTTTTTTCTTACATCCTTTTTGCTTATGTGATGATTTATTTGATTCAGAAATCTGATAAATACGTGCTCTCATCACAACATCACTTGGGTTGCATATTATTTCTGGCTCATTATTAATATGGAACATATTAAATTCTGCTTTTAAGTTCCCGAAAGATAATTGCATGAGCCCATTTCGACAGTTTATTAATGCTTCCGAAGTGGCTAAAAAGGGTCTACCTAAAATTACAGGGATTTGTCGATTAGGATTTACAACAGGTTCAGTATCAAGTACGACAAAATCCACTGGATAAATGAAGTCACCAACCTTAATCAAAACGTCCTCTACTATACCTCTCGGTTTCTTAACAGAACAATCAGCGAATTGGAGGGTTGTCCTAGAGGGTTTCAGTGGACCAAGGTTGAGTTGCTCGTAGACAGAAAATGGGAGCAAGTTAACGCTTGCACCAAGGTCTAGAAGGGCTTTATTGATAAACGTATCTCCTATTGAACATGAAATTGTGGGACACCCCGGGTCCTTATATTTTATAGGAGATGTGTTGGAAAGAATTGAGCATATGTTTGCAGTTAAGAATGCCTTCTTTGGTACATTCGTTTTTCTCTTCTTAGTGCACAAATCTTTTAAGAATTTAGCATAAGCAGGTATTTGTTGAATCATGTCTAAGAGTGGAATGTTTACCTTAACTTGCTTAAATACTTCCAAGATTTTCTCTATTTGTGCACTAGAGTTCTTTTTGAGTCTATTGGGAAATGGGGCTTTAGGCACATAGACTCGCTCAGGTTCAGGTTGAGCTACAGGTTCAGGTTGGGTAGGTGGATTGGGCTTTTCAATTTGGACGTCGGGTTCAATGGTCAAGTCATATGTGGGTGCTTGATGGCTAGATTGATTAGTCATTCTAGGGTTTACCACATTATTGTCAATTTGTCTTTCGGACCGTAATGATACTACAACATTGATTTGTTGGAACGGTCCTTCCTCATTAACCATTTGAACCGGTCTAGGGTTGTTATTTCCTGAAGGTGGTTGATAAGATTGATATTGATTATTAGTTCTGGGGTTTACCTCAGGTTGACTTGGAAATTGGCCCTTTTCTCTTTCACCTATTATCTGTGCTAATTGGCTGACCTGTGTCTCTAGCCTTTGGAATGATTGGTTGGTTGTTTGTATAAAAGTTGTCATTAAATTTTCTAATTTTGTCAACCTAACCTCATGATTTCCATTATTACCCCCAGATGATGTATTATTTTGGTTATATGGGGTTGGTTGTTGTCTAGGAGGTTGTCCTTGTTGGGTCCACGAAAAATTGGGATGATTACGCCAACCTGGGTTATAGGTTGATGCGTAAGGATCATTTCTAGAATTGTTAAATGTGGCATTAACATGTTCCAGGTTCACACAGTCCTCCATTAAATGACCAGTCTGACCACATCTAGACCAGGGGATAGACAAGGGTTGATTCATTCGGGGTTGATTTTGTAGCTCTAGACTTTCCATTCTACGCATTAGGGTAGCTAGTTTTGCCTCAGCCGCTATGTTGGAGTCTATAGCTAAGACACCTGGTCGGGGTTGACTCGCTATTCTAGATCCAATACTCTGGTTGATGGGTGTTCTAGCATTGTCCCATTGCATACTATTTTCAGCTAAATCCTCAAGAAAAGTCCAGGCATCATTTTCATTTTTGGACATAAAGTTCCCTTGGCTCACAGATTCTAGCATAACCCTAGATGTGGATGTCAATCCCTCATAAATAATTTGGCATAATTGCCACTTCGGAATTCCGTGATGAGGGCATTGGGTCAAGACACTCTTAAATCTCTCAAGATAGGAATAGAACGGCTCGCTCTCAGACTGAACGAATGCAACAATTTCATTCCTAATCTTCATAGTCTTATGGTTGGGGAAATATTTTTTTAGGAAAACTTGAACAAATTCGGCCCAACTTCTAATAGATCTTTCGGCTAGACTATATAGTCATTTCTTAGCGTCGTCCTTCAGTGCTAGAGGCACGAATTTCAGACGCACTGCCTCTTCAGGGATATGCTGGTATTGCATAAGAGAGCAGATTTCTTCAAATTCTCTAAGGAAGAGATATGGGTCTTCCCTAGAGGTGAACTTAGGCAACATACTCATGTATTGTGCCTTAAGTTCGAAGTCGCGACCTGGTATGGTGGGCATGACGATGCACGATGGCTGAGCAGCCATCGTTGGGTAGCACCGATCCCTCAGAGTCATAGGCGGGTTCACGACATTCTCACCCATTAGATCCGGGTGAGGTGGTGCAACAGGTGGATTGGGGTTAAGTTCCAGACTGGAATCTAGATGAACTCGTGAGAGTCGATTATTCAAGTCCCGAATCCAAATCTGAGTGCACCGGGTTGAATCAAGTTTTGAATTCAAATTCGAAATTTAAATTCCAAATTTAATTTCAAGAATTAATTACAATTTTTTTTTTTTAATTTTCGTTTTTTTTTATGTTTTTTTTTTCAAAAGGGAAACAAACAATAGAATGGGGCAAGATTAGAAAGGAAAGAAGACTCAGACGAGAAGGGAAACTTAACTCTAAAGGATAAAAATTAGGGTTGGTCAGAAATTTCCTGAACAAGCACGGTCAAAACAATCCTAGACCTAGTGTCACTTAGATCTAGACGACTCCTAACTGGTTGAGTCCAATTGATTTGCTTGATTCACCTCCCTCACCAATCAAACCAAGTTGGCCAGTTAGTGTATAGCTAGTGGGGGCGCTTCCGACAGAGTCGGTGCCAATTAGACAACCACGTCGCTTGGAAGACTTTCGTCGACACAAAAACACTTTCTAGACACCAAATTGAATTCAATTAGCTACAGGTCATAGCCAGTCAAACCAATCTCCTCCTTAATTGAGTCCGAGTCCTTAGGGGCCAATGTCTAATTTATTTTAAATTTTAGGCTTAGGCGACACTTCAGGATTGTGGTTTGTGGGCTACGGGAGGGTGATGAAATCCCCACCGTATCTTTTCCTACGGAGTTGCCCTTAAGATAGTTTAACTTAAATCTAGAAAAGATAGTCAAACAATGGTCCTTTTAATGGGGGCAATTGCAAGGTTGTATGCAACTAAATTATATGCTCTAATGCAATCGATAAAAACCTCGATACGTACCTTGCCTCCAGCAATCTTCAACAAGTATTAATTTGCAAGAATTTAGCAAGAATAATGCAAGCAAAACATTATATGATGCATGCACTAAGGTCTTTCTAATTTTGCCAATTTTAGGTCAGAGTTGAATTATTGCCAATTATGGAATTGTAACCCTAACACGTGCAATTCTACGAAAGGAAACTTTTCAACTATTCAGATTTTACGAGAAAGGCAAGAAAAGTTACCTCCGCAATGCTCAGTCGGGTTCGCCGCCCGCTCTCAGAGATTCCAGTAGCTCAATGCGACCACCCAGAGATGCCGACGACGCCCTCAAAATTTGAAGACCGGAAGACCAACCTGTGCGGCGATTTCGCCGCAAATGCTTCTTATGGGGCGGCGGATTCGCCGCTCTTTAAGCTCAGAATGCGCTCGTATTTCGCCGCGCGCTCTGTTGTCTCCTGAAACACAAATCCAAATACTTAGATCGCGCACAAGATAAACAGGAAAAATCGAAAACACAAAAACAACAAAAATCTGCGTCGCCTCCCCGGCAACGGCGCCAAAAACTTGTTGAGAATTTTATTTATACCGCAAGTGCACGGCGTCAATGAAGACGTGGCAAGTACGGGTCGAACACAAGGAGGGAGAGATTTCGTTGTTAGTGTGATTTCGATTGAGGGGAAGAAGGGAGAAGAAATAAGTTGGGTTTTTGGTATTTTTGATTTAATTATCTAAAGTACGAAACAACAGCAATTAGAACTAAAACAAGAAATAAGAAGAGAATTCCGTTTGGTGGAGGTTTAGATTTAAGGTTTAGATTAGAGAACTTAGAAACTTATAATAAATCATGTTTAGTTATGAAGCATTACAAGATAAATGATTTAACATAAACTCAAGTAATCAAAATACTAATCACGAACTTAGAATAATAACATTCATTCATCTTCTCTAACCCTAAATCCGTCACCTCCACCCTTCGGAAAGAGTTAGAAACTCATGGAGGGCGGAAGAAGAAGGGGTCCTTGAGACATTACAAAGAAAACTAAAAAGTAAGAAATAAGAAACAGAATTTTATTAATAAAACTAAGGTACACAAATAAGAACAACAACCAAGGACCATATTTACATCGTTCTGGGGTCTATTTATAGTTGCTACAAGGGACTTAGGTATAGAATTGGATAGTACACGTGTCCATACACGACTGGACGAAATTGGGACACACAGATCGACCAATGGGCGGCGGAATCGCCGCACATCATGTGTATTGTGCGGCGGATTCGCCTCACACGTTGGTTGGATTTAATCAGGATTTTTGTCACGCGTTTATGGTATGATTTGATCCTCATTTGCGCGTCTGGATTGATTCTTTCCATTGTCTTGAGCTCCGGATTAATTCCTTCCATTGTTGGAGATTTATATTTGATTTTTCTTTTGACTTTCTCTACACAATAACTTGGTCCTTTTATTTTGCAATCAGGTCCTTGGCATTTTGCAATTAAGCCCTTGACCTTTTTTTGTAATTAGCTCCTTGAATGCTTTTATGCTTGGATGCATTTCCATTTGGAACCTGATAAACTTGAACTCGGTCTTTATGATAGAAATGAATCTTTTGCACGCGTTTATGCTCGGAATGTGGGTAATTTGCATTCAGGTCCCTGTATTCTGTAAATACGACTAAACACATACCTTAGTAGCATTTATTGATATAGAAGTAATCTAAATGAAAGACATATGATGCAATGTATGCAATGCATCAGAACGCCAACATCCAACTACTAAAAAAACAACTAAAGAAGAAAATGAATTTATTGTTTCAATAGCTCTAGAATTTTTGTCATTACACTAAGTGAAAATTTAATAAAAAATAAGAAATGAGAAAGATAGGGTTGTGGCAGAGGAGAGACTCTCTCCTTTCCACCCCTTTATAAAGCCAATACAAGTAGGGTTTTATTTTCTCTCACATCAACAATCTTCCATGCCAATTACAAGTCCCATAGATACCTAATTTAGAAATATGTGAAATACAAAAGTTATGCATATGGACGTTTTCTTTGTAACACATCTTGAATCACCTTATTTGGATATAGGAGCAAAACGTTATACATAAAGTATTGATGATTTATCGATTATCCAGTTTCCAAATATAGTCTGTCTTAACACACATTGTTCACCCTCGTATCATCGGAATTGGCAAGTCTCCGGAGAAACGAATAATTGCACGTTTAACTGAACTTTCCATAGCATCATGAATGAAGAGATATGGATTTTGGTAGTAAATGTTATGTTATATTTGGTGAAGTGTTGTCTGCAATCACATCTTTCGAAATTCATAATCGATTGCTTACTCCGAATTTCCTACTTGAATATTGCATCTTTTATTATCATTCGAAGCACACAAGAGCATATCAATGTGTGCAATGTATATTTTGAAATGAATCTCAATTTTCTTTATATATCTGCATTTAAGTTCCTCTGTTCTCTAATATTTGTGACCATTTCACCTATTTCCTTAAAACCTACAAAATCAAACAAACATACTCGACATAGCTTATTCAAATATAAAAATAAGATAATAGTAAAAATAAAAATGATAAATTGTGATACATTTCAGCACATGTGGATGTAGGATTGGGAATTGATATGCATGTGGTGAAATTTGGTTTGAGTGTATTAGTGCTTTGAAGGCTTAGGAATTGAGAGCACAAAGAGTATAGATGAATTTAGAGTGTAGAGTTCTTATTTGTATCTCTTGAATGAGGCTTATATAAGCTTCAAAGTAAATAGTCATTGGGGGAGTTTGGTGAAGTTTGATTGATTCGTTTTAATTAACCGCAAGTGCACGGCCGCGTCGAAGCGGTGGCAAATACGGGTCAATCCAAAGGGAGGTGTGTCGACTTTGATTAGTTCAAAGGCGAGTGGGAAAGAAAGGAGAGAAATATCGATTAAATTAACTACACTAAACTAGTAGCAACAAGGAAGGAAAATGAAAGCACAAAACGAATTAAAACTAAGCGACTAATAAAAGAAGATAGAAAACAGGAATGGAAAACCCCTAAGGGGTGGAGTGTGTGTGTACACATGAAATAAGTGTGGTGAATGCATACAATAAGCTCAAGTGTAGCTAGTGTTTGTTAATGCATAAGAAGTACCTCATGGCAAAACCTATCATTTAAAGCACTAACCTAGGTAATTAATATGAGCATGACAAGTTTGTTATTAAGAACATAAACAAGCATGGAATGTACCTAAACATTATGGCAGAAACCATCAAGTAAAAGTTCCTATTAATTCAAGCAAGCATACTAACATTTCTCACAAACAACAATGTCTAGCATTCATACCATCTACATAATATGTATACACATCTACTCCACCCCCTAAAGGGATGGAACTACTCACACATATTTAAACTAACATTTATACTAAGGAAAGAAAACATGCTTAAACTAATTATAAGAAGACTAAAACAACAAGTTAACAAAGTATGCAAGAATTGAAAAGACAAGAGAATATGAAGAACACTTCACAAAATATCTATTATTACTCACTCAATTACAAGTAGCTTCTCTCCACCAGGGTTTTTGCTTTTAGGCTTTTACTCCTAGTAGAGAGGTTGGCCACCAAGAGAGAGATGGGATACAAGAGAGGATGGAGACTTCTATTTATAGCCAGAAATAGACTAAATACACTCTAATACGTAACCCAACGAAATCTTAGCAGATCCGGAGCAACCCGGACCGCAAATCAGCGCACCCAGACCGCCAATTGGCGGTCTACAAGGTTTGGATCGGGCTGCTATTTCGTATGGGCTTTTCTGGATGTCTTTGTTTGTCTTTGATGCATCTACTTCGCTTGCTGGAGCTCCGACCCGAATAGAATTCCCAAAATACTCCCCATGATGGTGTTGAGTATTCTTGTTTGCTCATTGGTCCTTCGATCTTACATTCAGTTCCTTCGATCTTGCATCTTAGTCCTCGAGTCTCTCAACTCAGACATTTTTCCTGCTTTTAAGTCCTTTTATGCCTCTTCTCTTCAAACCAATTTATTTCTGAAATTCCAACATAAAACTCGTTAAGTAGCATTGCTTAGGTGAAAGATAATGGATATAAGATACAAATTTAAGCATGAAATGATGTCAATCAAAAACCCCCCACACCTAACTTTTGCTAGTCCCGAGCAAAACAAAGAAAGAGAAAAGCATACGAAAAACAAGAAATCCTAACTTACTTTCATAGGAATCACGGTTGCACTTATCACGTGCGACAAGCCGTTAAACCTCCATCTCGCCAAGGAGGAGGAGTGTCGTCTCCTGAGGGTTTTCGGCGAATATACCCACAAAATCCGAACATAGATGCATTATTCAATCTAGAAACTCGACTCGATGAACTCATTTTTATCGATCATTGGATGCGGGAATCCTTCGGGCTGACTCTATATAGGTATTAGTCTACACCCCTAGCATAATGAACCATTCGTGCAAGTTAAATAAGGACTTAAGTGAAAGACATGGACAACCTCAACATTCTCAAGTCATACAAAGTGTAAAGTCCATTAAGGTTTTTATTTGCATTACCATTTTTTCCTTTTTGTTTTTTTCTTTTTATTAGTTGGAGTTTCATTCTCCCAGGGTCAGGTTTCGTTCATCATTGCCTATGAGGACATACACTATCACGTACACCTTTCCCTATAACTCCACATAGGGCAATCCCTATTACCTGTGTAACGGGAGTTCAGTCGTTGTATCCCATGTCAGATGACTCGAAAGTACCAGGCACAAAGTCCCCTCAGACCAAATTTCCCGAGTTATAGAGTCGTGCGAGAAGAGAGAACACCTACTCACTTATTTTTTATCTACACATGAACCAAAACCCCTACACATAATGTCTCACAACAAGATTTAAAGGGTCCTTGACTACAACAAACTTGCTCAAATTAACAGACACGAATGATTGACTTACTAGGTTCAGGGTGGACTTCTTTAATTGTTGAGTAATGAAACCCTATGATTGCTTGCCCCCCGAGGAAAAACCAGGGTGCATCCTAACGACTCGATAAGGCCTAAAATCAGTATACTAGGTATCCTAATGCATCAAGTTCAAGACAATTTTGGGACCTTTCTTTTTACTTTGCCTCTCAACGGTTTTGCACATGCGAAACACACGCAAAACCCACAAAATATTTTCTTTCGCAAACACATGAAGATTTTGAAAGAAATGTGAAATTTTAAAGCACTAGGCAAGCAAAAGAAAACAAGTCACCCACGGATCACGGCAAGCAGATATATCGATATTAAATGCAGCACACTAACATGACCCTAACAATGCACACAAAAGAAAAGAAAAACAAAGGAAAAAGACTCGACTATGTACACACGTAAAACACCCCCCCCCCCACACCTACTTCATGCATTGTACTCAATGAATGTGAGAATGAAACTACATGGATTTAGGCATGAAAAAGGAAAGATCTCACCAATGTGAAGCGCAAAAGGAAGTTCATGGTTATATTGATGGGCCCAAACCTGAATTTCCTCAAAACTTGTGAGATGCTAAACAAGGGATACAATTACGTGAAAGAAATGGGGCCCAAATACTCAAGGGTTGGAGCCCACAACAATCAATGCTCACTGAAGGAGTCTTGTTCTTTTTCTTTTTTTTCTTCTTCTTCAAAGTTAACTTTATACAAACATGAAAGCTCAACCATTCATGCAGGAACATGAATGGTTGAGTGCGAGAGAGGTTCATAAAGGAACATGACCTCCTCGACTTCAGCTGGTGCCCCTTCCAAGTAGGGTTTGAGGCGTTGTCCATTAGCTTTGAACACGACCTCATTCCCTGGGTTCAGGATGTCAACCGCTCCATGAGGAAACACGGTTTGGCGAATAAAAGGGCCAAGCTAGCGACTGCAGAGCTTACTCGTAAACAGATGAAGTCGGGAATTGTAGAGCAACACCTTCTGCCTGCCCGTAAACACCTTTCACGTAATCATGCGATCGTGAAACAACTTGGCTCGAGACTTATGAATTTTGGCATTTTCATATGCATCATTGCGTAGCTCTTCGAACTCGACGATGTCGAGTTTACGCTGCACTCCTGGTTGATCAAGATCCATATTCAGGTTCTTGATCACCTAGAAAGCACAATGCTCAAGCTCGACGGGTAGGTGGCAAGCCTTGCCGTACACTACCCGATATGGGGACATACCCAAATTGGTCTTATACACGGTGCAGAAGGCCCACAACGCGTCATTCAACTTAGTTCACCAATCCTTCCTCGAGGAACTAACCGTCTTCTCAAGGATTTGCTTTAATTGACGGTTAGAGACTTTGACTTGCCCACTAGTTTGCGGATGATATGGGGTCGTAAGCTTGTGGGTGATCGAATATTTCCTCATAATTGCTTCAAAGGAGCGATTACAGAAGTGGGTACCCCTGTCGCTGATTATGGTACGAGGAGTACCAAATCGCGCAAAAATGTCCCTTAAGAATTTGGTGACCACCTTGTTGTCATCGGTCTTTGTGGGTATAGCCTCAACCCACTTAGACACATAGTCAACGGCCACCAGAATGTAAACATTCCCGAATGAGTTCGGGAAGGGACCGATAAAGTTGATGCCCCACACATCGAAGATGTCGACAACAAGGACATTTTGCAAAGGCATCATGTCACGTTGACTAATCCTGTCAAGGCGCTGGCACCTATCACATTGCTTACAAAAGTCATAAGCATCTTTGAAAAGGGAAGGCTAGTAGAATCCAGATTGGAGCACCTTGGCGGCAGTTTTCATCGATCCAAAGTGTCCTCCACATGTCTTAAAGTGGCAGAAATGGAGCACACTTTGGAACTCGTTATCTGGGACGCACCGCATGAAAATTTGGTCAGAGAAGTATTTGAATAGGTAGGGGTTGTCCCAATGAAAGAATCTGACATAAGATCTAAATTTGGTTTCGTCAGATTTTAACCAACCTATAGCAAGTTGCTCGGTCAAGAGGTATTTCAGATGTCGGCAAACCAAGGGTTATCCTCGATCGTGGATAACTGCTCGTCTGGAAATTTGTCATTAATAATTTGGTCATGTGGGTTGGTCGTCTCTAGACGAGACAGGTGGTCTGCTACAACATTTTCACACCCTTTTTGTCCCGAATCTCGAGATCGAATTCTTGTAACAACAAGATCCATCTCAAGAGTCGGGATTTTTCATCTTTCTTCACCATAAGGGCCTTGATGGCTGTGTGATCATAATATATAATCACGTGGGAGCCAATCAAGTACGACCGGAATTTCTCCAAAGCGAATATGATCGCTAAGAATTCCTTCTTGGTCACAGTGTAGTTCAATAGGGCATCATGGAGTGTTCTACTGGCATCGTAGATCACATGAGGCAATTTGTCCAATCGTTGCCCAAGCACTGCTCCCACAGCGAAGTCAGATGCATCACACATTAACTCGAAGTGTTCAGTCCACATCAGTGCCTTAATGATTGACATCATTTCATGCTTATATTTGTATCTTATATCCATTATATTTCACCTAAACAATGCTATGTTACGAGTTTTATGTTTAGTTTTCAGGAATAAATAGGTTTGAAGAGATGAAACATAAAAGGACCCAAAAGCTGGGAAAAAGGACTGTATTGTGAGATCTGGGGACCAAGATGCAAGGGAGAAGGACCTGAACGCAAGATAGAGGGACCTAAGAGCAAAACAGAATACTTCACACCATCATGGGGAGTATTTTAGCAATTGGATTCGGGTCGGAGCTCCAATAAACGAAGTAGATGCATCTAAGACCACCAAATACACTAAGCAAAGCCCAGCACAAATTCCAGATGGATCCGGACTTTTTAGACGCCAATTGGCGGTCCAAGACCGCTAATTGGCGGTCACTTTTGGCCCAAATCCGCTAAGACTTCTCCGGGTTACGTATTAGTGTGTATTTAGTCCTTTCTGGTATTTGTTTAGTCCCACATCGGGGGATTGTCCCGGATTAGCTTTTTCCATGGCTATAAATAGAACTCTTCACCTCCTATTGTAATCACTCCATATTTTAAGTGGCTATTCTTCCTACTAGAAGTGAGGCCTTGAAGCACACACTAAAGTAGGAGGATGCTACTTGAAATGTGACTCATTTTATTAATAAAATTTTGTGTTTCTTTTATTTGTTTTGTGCTTCTTTTATTGTTTGTGCATGTTTTAGTTTAATCGTCTTTTATTAAATCTAGCTTAGTTAAAATGTCTTCTTATCTTAGTGTAATAATTAGTGTATTGTGTAGTGAGTAGTTCCATCCCCTTTGGGGGGTGGAGTAGATGTTCATACATGCATTAGAGAATGGAATGAATACTTTATTTTTCAATGTGTTGATAAAACATGAATGTATGCTTGCTTGTTTAGGATAGAATTTATAACTTGATGAGTTTTGCCAAAATGATTAGACACCTCTCATGCTTGTTTAGGTTCTGAAATAAACATCTTGCATATGTAAATGTTAATCAACTAGGTTGGTGAATAGATTGATAGGTTTTGCCATAACATTTAGACACTTCCTATGCATGATGACACCACCTTAATTTGTGCTTAAAGAATGTGTTCAACACCCACCTCTTTGCATGTGTGCACTCACTCCACCCCTTAGGGGTTTTTCCATTCCTGAAATTCCAGCATTCTTGTTTTGTTCTTAGCTTAGTTCTTATTTCATCGTTTGTTTGCTTCTTTCACATTTCGTACTTCTTAGCGTAGTGTAGTGTAGGTTAGCATAATAACATCTCTTCCATCTTTTTTGCCACTTGATCAACTTGGACCCTAAAACTCAAAGCAAAAGATTAGGCATTCTTGTTGTTTAGGTCATGCATCATGTATGTGACTTAGGCATTTAGATTGTCTTTTATCTTAGCTTTATTTTCTGTTGCTGAGAGCTAGCGTGAGGTACGCACCTTCTACTCTCATTCATGCATTTCGTATGAACATGCATTAGTTAGTAGGAAGTGCATTGAAACAAGTGTGAGTTGAGCGTTTGTTTGGAGAGTTGATTGCTAGATTAGGACTCCAAAACACTACTAAGGAGGGGCTGTCCCATAAAAGATAAGGTGGGGGATTTCATCACCCTTTACTTCGCCCCACAAACCACAGTAATAAAGAGCCTAATTCTAAAATCAAGTAGACATTGACCCTAAGGATCCCGGACGCATTAGGAGAGTGATCCGGTCCCGACCGTCATGACCTGATCGGTGTTGCCCACTTTGTCGATAGTAGGAGAGACGAGATCTCCGGATCTTGGCTCACTTGCTGGCCTTTGTGGTCCTCGTTGTAGGGAGGTGAGGCGTGTTGAGGCCGTGTGACCTCGCAGTTAGGCGTCGTCTAGCTGTAAGGACCTATAGCGACCTTAGGATTGCTTGAGCCTTGTTTGCTTGTGTGCTTCTACCTGTACCCATCCGCTGTAGCATAAGGACTTGTTCCCTTCTCTCCTGAGTCATTCTTTCTCTCCTGTGTTCCCCCATCTTCTCCTCTACGCACATTCTTTGAAAAAGAAAAAAAAAGAAAAAAATGGTTTTGGTTTGTGTGCGTGCACCTTTGTGTATGCTTTCGTGGACACGAGACGAGTGGGGTCGTTTGACGAGGAGCGTTGTCAATCTGGCTTCGCTCATCGATTTCTCAACACCTTCCTCCTCTCGTGTCGCACACAGTCCGGGTTCAATGGGTACTAATTTCCGTGAGGAGGAGCAGTTGCTGGACCCACCTGTTCCACCAGTGCTTCCAGTTGTCGCTCCCATACCTCTGCGTGATCGATGCTACCCGAGCCGTACAGCTCTACCCTCATGCATCGTATTACCAGAGGCTAATGGGAACCATTTTGAGGTTAAGCCTCAGTTTATTTCCATGCTCCCTCACTTCACTGGGAAAGGTGACCCCTATATCTTTCTCAGGGAATTTGAGGAGGTCTGTGCTATGTTCAAGATGCAACAACTTAGCACAGACTCCATCCATCTTAGGCTTGTCCCCTTTGCGTTGAAGGATGACGCCAAGAAGTGGTTGTACAGCAACCAGGCGAATGCCTTTAGGACTTGGGATGAGTTTCAATCTGCATTCCTCAAGAAGTACTTCCCAAATCATCGGACTCAAAAATTGAGAACGAAATCAATTCGTTCTTTCAACATGAGACCGAACCATTCCATGCATACTTAGAGAGGTTCAAGGAGCTACTATCCTCATGCCCTCACCATGGCATCGAGTTGTGGCGCCTTTGTCAGATTGTTTACGAGGGTCTTCACATCCCGTCAAGAACGCTCCTTGAGTCCATGTGTCAAGGAGAGTTCTTGGGAAAGGATGAAAGGGAGGCATGGGCTTTCCTAGAAGACCTTGCTGAGAAAACCATGCAATGGGAGAGTGTAAGGGAACCACCTGCATCATCTAGTATAGGAGCGAGGATCGCGAATGCAAACTCGACTAGATCGGGTACCGCATTTGCTATCGATACCACTACGGCCACTGAGGCACGCATGGCGGCCTTAATGCGTCGTATGGATTCGATTGAGCTCCAAAACCAACAAAGTGCACCTCACATGTCCACATCTGGTCGAATTCCCTGTCATTCTTGTGGTAGGATAGGTCATGTAGAAAGCGAGTGTGAGTCCATTCCTCCTGAGATGGAGCGTGTCAACGCCATCTATGATAGAGCCAGGAATGACCCTTACTCATCATCTTATAATCCTGGATGGAGGAACCACCCCAATTTTTCCTGGAACCAAACTAATGCCCCAGGTGGTCCTTCAAACTCCTCTAGACCACATTATCAATCACACCAACCTCCCATGCATGCACAATCCTATCAGCCACCCCAAGCGCAAACCATCAATAAATCGGGTTTCCCAAATTCCAAAAATATGGAAACCCGATTCAATTCGCTTGAGACCTTGACTCGTGGACTTGAAAACTCAATGAAAATTTTTTTGTCAACCACGAGTCAAGTTCTCACTTCAAATAAGCAGACCATCAAATCTCTAGAGCTTCAGATGGGCCAATTGGCTCAGTCTGTACATGAGAGAGAGAGAGGATCTTTTCCTAGCCAGCCTGAGGCTAACCCCCGTATGTACCAACAACAAAACACGCAAAATGAGAATGTGGTACCTCGGGGGAGGCAAGTGAACCATGTGGAGGAACATGTTCACCATGTCAATTCCATTGTGACCTTAAGGAATGGAAAACAGGTTGACAATCACATTTCCTTGCCACAACAACCACCCTCTATGCAGCCCCTCACTAGGAATGGTGGTGAAGAAGAGGCTGAGGGTGAGGGTAATACACCAAAGCTTTCTTCTCAGGCACCGCAGAAAACCTAACTGCCAAAAGCTCCCTATCCAAGTAGGTTAACCAAAAAGCAGAGTGACAACATGGACAAGATATTAGAGGTGTTTAAGCAAGTAAAGGTTAACATCCCCTTGTTGGATGTCATCCAACAAATACCTCAATATGCCAAAGTGTTGAAGGATCTCTGCACAACCAAGAGGAAGACCAATGTTCCTAAGAAAGCATTCTTGGCTGCAAATATCAGCTCACTTTTGTCCAATCCCACCTACACAAAATACAAGGACCCTGGGTGTCCTACTTTTCAGTGTACGATAGGGGACACTAGAATGAGCAATGTTTTGCTTGATTTAGGATCAGCGGTCAACCTCCTCCCATTCTCTGTTTATAAACAATTGAACTTGGGAGAATTGAAACCAATGAAGATCACCCTCCAATTGGCGGATAGATCCATTCGTATTCCCATGGGGATTATCGAGGACGTGCTTATCAAAGTTGGAGATTTTATATTTCCAGTCGATTTTGTTGTCCTCGATAGCAATCCTGTTGCGAACACCCACTCTCAAATACCTTTGATTTTGGGTAGACCATTTTTGGCCACCTCCAATGCCTTGATTAATTGTAGAAATGGTCTCATGAAGCTCTCATTCGGTAACATGAGTGCCGAGTTTCATGTGTTCAACTCTTGTAGGCAACAGGAACCCATGGATGAACCTTTAAATCTAAATCTCATCTGCCAATTGGAGAAAGCACCACAAAATCAACGAACACCCCTAACCCCATTGCAACCCGTTGAGAATGTTCGTGGGCCCAGCGAAAACTCATTGCTTGTCTTCGCAATGCAACAGAGTGAGCTGGCCTCGAACATGAATGTCCAAAGGGAGTGTTCGTTGCATGATTCAGTTGAGAGTACTAGTGAGAGTGAGACACCTCATCATATGCCTATACCAGAAGGTGTCTCTACCTCAGGTCCCATGGCCATTGAGCCATTTGAGCTTCATATTGACTCCAACAAGGAGCCACCTATGACCGAGCTTATGCTTGATGATCTAAATGATGGTGGGAGGTCCTTGTTGGATGACTTTGGGAGAAGCCCCATTCTTAGTGATGCAAGTCTGCTGCATCCATCGAATGAGCCTGAGAAACTCATTCCGATGCACCCACCTATTGGTTGGAGGGTTTTCTTTGATGAGCAATTAAACCCTAGTGAGGCAACACAACTTCATTCTTTGTTGCCCACACCCAACCAATATCATGAGGGGTTCGAGCCTTTCAGCTTTGACCTTTCACCCCTCATGACACCTCAGAGTACCAGTGAAGTTTGCCCATCTCGGCAAGTCTCTGGTCCTCATGACTTGATGTTCTCATTTGATGTTCCTTGACCAAATGATTATGAGAATATCATTGTTTCTGTACATATCATACTAAAAAAATTAAAAAAAAGTGCAATAAAAGACTCCATGAGTGAGCATCAATTGTTGTGGGCCCCAACCCTTGTGTACTTGGGCCCAATCTCTTCACGTATTTATCTCCCTTCTTCAGCTTCTCACAGGTTTTGAGGGAATTTGGGTTTGTGTCCATCAACATGACCCTGAACGTCCCTTTGTACTTCATGTTGGTGAGATCTTCCCTTTTTCATGCATATATCCATGTAGTATCTTGTTCACATTCATTGAGGACAATGCATGAAGTAGGTGTGGGGGGTGTTTTACGTTTGTACATAGTCGAGTCCTTTCTTTTGTTTTTTTTGTTTTCTTTTGTGTGCATTGTTAGGGTCATGTTAGTGTGCTGCATTTAATATCGATATATCTGCTTGCCATGATCCTTGGGTGACTTGTCTTCTTTTGCTTGCCTAATGTTTTAAAATTTTCACATTTCTTTCAAAATCTTCATGTGTTTACGAAAGAAAATGTTTTTGTAGGTTTTGCGTGTGTTTAGCATGTGCAAAACCGTTGAGTGGCAAAGTAAAAAAGAAAGCTCCCAAAATTGTCTTGAACTTGATGCACTAGGATATCTAGTTTACTGGCTTTAGGTCTTATCGAGTCGTTAGGATGCACCCTGGTTTTCCCTCGGGGGGCGTGTAATCATAGGGTTTCAGCACTCAAACATTAAAAGAAGTCCACCCTCAACCTAGTGAGTCAAATAATTCGTGTCTGTTAGTATATGGAAATTTGTCGTAGTCCATGGCCCTTAATCTCTTTTTGTGAAACTTAAGTGTAGGGGTTTTCGTTCCCATGTAGATAAATAAATAAGTGGTGTTCTCTCTTCTCGCACGGCTCCTATCACTCGGGAAAGTAGGTCTGGGGGGCCTTTGTGCCTGGTGCTTTCGAGTCATCTGACTTGGGATGCACCGACCGAACTGAAATTCCATTCCTGTTTTTCCATTCCTGAAATTCCAGCATTCTTGTTTTGTTCTTAGCTTAGTTCTTATTTCATCGTTTGTTTGCTTCTTTCACATTTCGTACTTCTTAGCGTAGTGTAGTGTAGGTTAGCATAATAACATCTCTTCCATCTTTTTTGCCACTTGATTTCGGATAAACAAGAGCCTGCTCACCTCCCTGAGGACGACTCGTACTTGCCACCGCTTCATCGCGGCCGCGCACTTGCGGTTTAAAATTAAAACGTTCAACACTTAATTATGGGAGTTGAAGTCAACTCTTTCTTCAAGGTCAAAAAAGCATGGTGGCAATCCGGTGTGAACTCAAAAAAGGCATCCTTAGCCAACAAGGTGGTGAGAGGTTGAGCAATTTTGCTAAAATCCCGAATGAACCGCCGATAGAATCCAGCATGCCCAAAAAAGGCGTAGATATCCTTCACATTACGCGGCGGTGGAAGATTAGCAATCAGACCCACTTTGGCAGGATCGACCTCAATTCCCCTACTTGAGACCACATGTCCAAGTACAATCCCTCGCTTCACCATGAAGTGACATTTCTCCCAATTGAGAGCGAGGTTCTTCTCACGGCATCGATTGAGGACAAGGCTCAAGTGACGAAGACACTCATCAAAGGAGGCGCAAAATATGGAAAAGTCGTCCATGAAAATCTCAAGGAAACGCTCTACCATATCAGAGAAGATGTTGATCATACACCTTTAAAACGTTGTTGGTGCATTACATAACCCAAAGGGCATACGACGGTAGGCAAACGTGCGAAAGGGACAAGTAAAGGTAGTTTTCTCTTGATCCTCGGGGCGATGGGAATTTGGTTGTAACCGAAGTATCCATCAAAAAACAATACTCATGTCCGGCCAACCTTTGCAACATCTGATCAATGAATGGCAACGGGAAATGATCTTTCCGCGTTGCCGCATTGAGCTTTTGATAATCAATGCAAACTCGCCAGCCAGTTTGCAGGCGTGTCGGGATAAGCTCATTATGCTCATTCTCAACAACCGTCACGCCTGACTTCTTGGGAACCACATGGACAAAACTCACCCATGAACTATCAGAGATAGGATAGATTATGCCATGATCCAGCACTTAAGAACCTCCTTTCGGACGGCTTCTTTCAATATAAGATTCAATCTTCGTTTTGGGTCTCGACGGGGCCTAGAATCCTCTTCCATGTGGATCCGATGCTGAACAATACCAGTGATAATTCCCTTGATATCCTTCAAGGACCACCCGATAGCCTCTTTGTTTTCAAAGAGCACTTTTTTGGGGCAACCTCTTGATCTTTTGCAAGATCAAAAGCAATAATGAGTGGCAAGGTCTCATTATCCCCTAAAAAGATGTATTCCAGGTTATCGAGGAGCAGTTTAAGCTCGACCGGAGGTAGGTCCTTGTCGGATTCACAGTTAATTTCAAGTGTCTCAAGGGTCACGGGGTAAGAGGAGCAAGCACCCAGATGTGCCTCCTCATCCAGAGATTCACAGGCGGATTTCTCAAGATCCTCTTCACTCGCAACCTGGTCAACAGTCACCTCAATAATATGTCGATGTAAGTCGAACATGCCTAATGACTCGAGCTCATCCGTGTCCTGAATGAAATTGGCTCCGACGGCATCGTCGAAGAGCCCGGGTTGCTTACCAAGAGTAAAGATGTTGAAATCCGCCATGAGGTTTCCAAAAGACAACCTCATCAAGCCATTGCGACAATTGATCAAAGCATTAGATGTCGCAAGAAAAGGACTCCCTAGGATCACTGGAATTTGTCCTTGTGGATTGGACACAAGTTCAGTATCCAAGTTGATGAAATCAACTGGAAATACGAACTCACCCACTTTAATAAGGACATCCTCCACACTCCCTCGTGGAATCTTGACAGATCTGTCAGCCAACTGAAGGGTTGTCCTCGTTGGTTTAAGATCTCCTATTCCAAGGTTGATATAGACAGAGTAAGGCAGGAGGTTCACAGATGCTCCCAAATCCAATAAAGCTTGAGGAATTGTCACATTAGCGATCATGCAAGAGACAATTGGACAACCTGGGTCCTTGTATTTGACTTTCATGGGTTGTGTCAATATCGAGCTCACATGGGCGGCCAAAAATGCCTTTTTGGGAAAATTTGTTCTTCTCTTAACGGTACAAAGGTTCTTATGGAACTTGTCATACGGTGGCATTTGTTGAACAACGTCCAACAACAGGATGTTCACCTTGACTTGCCTAAGTACCTCAATGTTTTTGTCCCAATGCTCATCACGTTATTTAGTAAACCTATGAGGGAATGGTGCCTTGGGGACATTACTATCATGAGGAGGACTCTCAGAATTAGGTTCCTTGACAGACTCACGACCCCCCTCAGAAGAGTCACCAACAGGGTTGGCTTCAGGCATTTCCACATTGTTGTCAACAACCCTTCGCGATCTTAAGGTATGGACAACATTGGCATGTTGGGAAGGGTCACTTTCAACATTGTGTACATTCTGCCTAGCATGAGCAGGTTGACCCCTGGGATTTACCACAGGTTGACTCGGTAACTGACCCTTCTCACGTTCATGGAGTTGTTGAGCCAACTTGCTAACTTGCATTTCAAATGCTTTGACCGAATTATTGCTGGCCACAAACATGGTTTGTGTGCTCTACATGAATGCTTGAAGGGTTTGTCCTAGAGTGGGGTCTTTCGGGTCAACCCGTTGGGGTAGTGGAGTTTGGTTAGAATAACCCGACGATGAGGCATGAGCAGGTTGGTAATTATGGTGCTGAGACCTTTGATGTGGAGGTTGGTAGGTCGCCGATGGGCGTGGAGGTTGAGATTGAGCGTGCGAGCTCTGACCGTTACCCCAACTAGGCCCCCAAGAGAAGTTAGGATGGTTACGCCATCCCGGGTTGTAGGAGTGACTGTACGGGTCGTAACGGGGCCTCTGTTGATACATCACATTTGCATGCTCAGTATCCCTTGGAGCGTAAGCACATTCCAAGTCATCATGGCCCGTAAGACCACACCTACTACACCCAGGAGTAGCGACCTGAGCTACAGGAGCTCGGTCCAACTCTTAACTCTCAATCCTACGCATGAGAGAAGCCAATTTTGCCTCAGACGCTATAGTTTACTCAACTTGATATGATCTAGTCCGACCAGAAGACCTCGCGGCTGGTGGGTCTCTTATGGTGTCCCACTCAAAGGTATGTTCAGCCATTAACTCAAAAGTGTCTCATGCCTCATTGATGGGTTTCAGTTTGAAATCACCCTGACTCATCGACTCCAACAATGTGCAGGTGTTGTAGTTGAGGCCCTCATAAATAATCTGGCACAGCTGCCATAACTCAAGTCCATGATGAGGGCACTGCTGGAGAAGGTCCTTGAACCTCTCAAAGAAAGCAAGAAAAGATTCGGTCTTAGTCTGATACAGTTGATGTATCCGGTGCCGTATCTATTGAGTTTTCCTTTGAGGGAAAAATCTCTTCAGAAATACGATCACAAAGTCATCCCAAGACCGAATAGAGCTCGCCAGGAGGCTGTACATTCATTTCTTCGCGTTATCCTTCAACGCGAAAGAAATCATCCTCAACCGGACTGAATCCTCATCAAGTTGTTGTAGCTTGAATATGGAGCATACTTCCTCGAATTCCCATATAAAAATATACAGATCCTCCTTATTGGCAGTGAAGGTAGGAAGCATGCTCACATATTGAGGTTTTAGCTCATAGTTGTTTCCGCGAGCTGGGTAAGAACTATGCAAGAAGGTTGCACTGCCCGAACAGGATGGGTCTGCTCCCACAAAGTCAATGATCTATCATGTCGAGCTAAAGGTGGTGGTACATCAAGAACTCGATCTTGACCGAATCCCTCTTCCTCTTGAGTCAGAGGAGGAGGTGAAGGAGGTCTACGTGGTAGTGGGAGCGGACCGAGGTAATCGATGTATGGAACCCGGTCTCCCCCATCACTACGAGAAGACTCGGCCTCACACTCCAAAGGAGCCCGAGGCGAAGATGGCCCATCACCTAGACCGTCCATCTCAAAAAATGCACTCTCTCAAGTCGAGCGCTCTCACCAGAACCCAACCTCGCATAAAACGCTCGACTCGACTCTAAAATAACACACAACAGAAGGTGTACTCAGAGGAGGAGACTACTCGTAGAAAATAGATGAGGAGAGGGCTCAGATGAGGACGGAAGAATCCTTAGAGCTAACGTGGGGAGTGGTGAAGGTAGAAGCCTAATCTAGCAAGCACGGCTCAAACAACTTAAGGCTATGGGTCCTTAGGCTAGACGATGCCTAACTTCGAGGTCACTAGTCTCAACACGCCTCACCTCCCTACAACGAAGACCACAATGCCCAGCAAGTGATACCAGATCTGGAGATCCAGCTGCTCCTACTATCGACAAGGCAGGCGACGCCGATCAGGTCATGACGTTCTCGACTAGATTACTCTCCTAGTGCGTCCAAAATCCATAGCGCCAATATCTACTTGTGTTTAGAATTAAGGCTTTATTAAGGGTGATTTTTGGGGCCAAGGAAAGGGTGATAAAATCCCCCACCTTATCGTTTATGGGACAGCCCCTCCTTAGTAGCGTTTTGATCTTAAATCTAGCAATCAACACTCCAATCAAACACTCAACTCACTCTTGTCCCGATGCAATTACTACTAACTAATGCATGGTCATACAATATGCATGAATGAGAGTACGAAATACGTACCTCATGCCAGAACTCATCAACTGAAAGTAAGCTAAAATAAAAGACAACTACATGCCTGAGTCAAGTATGTGATGCATGACCTAAACAAGTAAGAATGCCTAATCTTTTGCTTTGAGTTTTAAGGTCCAAGTTGATTAATGGGACTTGATTGTTAATCTAGGAGCAAAGTACAAGTAAAAACATGCAAAATTGAACTCCCAGACAACCTAGTGAATGTAGAAACGACCAGAAAAAATGGGAGAGAATTTGGAGCTCACCAGGCCGCCAATTGGCGGTCCATAACCCCTGATTGGTGGTATGTTTTCTTCTGATTTTCCCCCGTCTTCTCCTGGAGACGTCTCTTGATCCTTGAAGCCTCTTGAAACAAACAAAACTAAAAACACAAAATTAAAACAACTCGAATCGTCCAAACCAATGTCTGGACAGAGCACCTCCCCGGAAACGGCACCAAAAACTTGATTGATTCGTTTTAATTAACCGCAAGTGCACGACCACGTCGAAGCGGTGTCAAATACAAGTCGATCCACAGGGAGGTGTGTCGACTTTGGTTAGTTTGAAGGCAAGTGGGAAAGAAAGGAGAGAAAGATCGATTAAACTAAACTATATTAAACTAGTAGCAACACAGAAGGAAATGAAAGCACAAAACGAAATAAAACTAAGCGACTCATAAAAGAAGATAGAAATCAGGAATGGAAAACCCCTAAGGGGTGGAGTGTGTGTGTACACATGAAATAAGTGTGGTGAATGCATACAATAAGCTCAAGTGTAGCTAGTGTTTGTTAATGCATAAGAAGTACCTCATGGCAAGACCTATCATTTAAAGCACTAACCTAGGTTATTAATATGAGCATTAAAAGTTTGTTATTAAGAACATAAACAAGCATGGAATATTCATAAACATTCTGGCAAAAACCATCAAGTAAAAGTTCTTATTAATTCAAGCAACCATACTAACATTTCTCACAAACAACAATGTCTAGAATTCATACCATCTACATAACATGTATAAACATCTACTCCACCCCCAAAGAGGATGGAATTACTCACACATATTTAAACTAACATTTATACTAAGGAAAGAAAACATGCTTAAACTACTTATAAGAAGACAAAAACAATAAGTTAACAAAGTATGCAAGAATTGAAAAGACAAGACAATATGAAGAAAACTTAACAAAACATCTATTATTACTCTCTCAATTACAAGTAGCTTCTCTCCACCAGGGTTTTTGCTTCAAGGCTTTTACTCCTAGTAGAGAGGCTGGGCACCAAGAGAGAGATGGGATACAAGAGATGAGGGAGAGTTCTATTTATAGCCATAGAAAAAGGTAATCCGGGACAATCCCCCGGTATGGGACTAAATATATACCAGAAATAGACTAAATAAACTCTAATACGCGACCCAACGAAATCTGAGCAGATCCGGAGCAACCCGGACCGCCAATCAGCGGTCTACATGGTTTGGATCGGGTTGCTGTTTCGTGTGGGCTTTTCTGGATGTTTTTGTTTGTCTTTGATGCATCTACTTCGCTTGCTGGAGCTCCGACCCGAATAGAATTGCCAAAATACTCCCCATGATGGTGTGGAGTATTCTTATTTGCTCATTGGTCCTTCGATCTTACATTTAGGTCCTTCGATCTTGTATCTTAGTCCTCGAGTCTCTCAACTCAGTCATTTTTCCTGCTTTTAGGTCATTTTATGCCTCTTCTCTTAAAACCAATTTATTTATGAAATTCAAACATAAAACTCGCTACATAGAATTGTTTAGGTGAAAGATAATGGATATAAAATACAAATCTAAGCCTGAAATGATGTCAATCAAAGTTTTGACCAATGAGAAGCAAGATGTGATTTATGCTTGGGCAGATTTTTGAGTTGGTTCGGTCGACCGTTTAAGGAAAGATCGTCCGAAACAAGATGACCGGCTTGGTCAGAATGAAGCATTCGTTTGACGAAAACGTATTCGGATAACCGACCACCAACTTCCAATATCTTTTTCTAATTTCAACCAATTAAAGTTCGGTTCACCGAATGGAGTTCGGCTCACCGTTCTAAGGTGGACAGTGTCAAGTGGTTGGGCTTTAATAAATCGTGTTTGGTCGATCGTTGTCTATTTGGTTGATCGAAAGAGGCATGGGTTTTGCGCTGACAATTATGGTTCAAATCTCCATTGTAGGCAATGGTCATATGTCACGTGTAAATAGCTATTACACATTAAAGGCCAAAAAGGAATCGGTTGACCGATAGGAAATCGATCGTCCGAAAAAGAACAAGTCAATTGGACTCTAAGGCAAAATTCAAATGCAATCATTGGAACAAAGTTCACAAACTGATCCAAGGCAATTTGGTTGACTGAATTGTAGGATTTCGTGCCCCTATGTATGTTTATATTTAAAAAATTTATACATGCATACAAGATCGATTTCCATCTTTTCGATGATTTCATGTGCATTGTTTTATATTTATTCTAATATCATATAAACTACATATATATATTAAAAATATATAAAAGGATCATGCACAAAAGTTCTCTAAAACCTTTATGAAGATCCGGAGTTGGGTCGCTCGTCGATTCGCCTCCAAGTGTTCACCAAACTCTAAACAAGATTAGCGAGAAAGGATCTAGCCTATTCAATCTCTAAATCAAGCTTAGAATCTAGCTAATAACCCCTCTAAATCTCCCTGAGAATTTAATCTCCAAAAGCTCAAAATAATTAAGAGAAATTCCGATGGATTTGTGGAGAGGTTTAGGGAGAGAGAATATTTTTTGTATTCCTTAAACAAGTAGGGAGAGGATACCTATTTTTTGACAAGTTCAGTCGAACCGTGAGCTAGACGGTCGACCGAATATTTATAAGGAAAAGTCCCTGGAAAATTTTGGTCGAACCACGACCCACTCTGGTCGACCTTTTACTGACCAAAATTGCTCCGGTCGACTGTGTCCCTTTACCGGTCGATTGTTATATCACCAAGATATCTCCTGGAGTTTTTTGGTCGACCGTGTATTACGCCTGGTCGACTGATCCTATTATCAAGACACCTCCTAATTTTTGGTCGACCCACGCGCATCTGGTCTCTGCCCGGTCGACCGTTCTAAAGAACCCGGTCGATCGATCCCAAAACGGTCTACCGTTTTGACCCGATTTTGCCTTTGTCAAAATTTGGATTTATATCCAACAAAATTTGATCATTGGGTTTTTAGCAAATTCATATATCATGTAATATATTATCTTATGTAATGTCTAACTATTACACCCCATAATACATACATCTTATATGAATTTATTTATGATTCTAATTATGTCAAATTTCATGACATATTGATTTTATCGATTCACCACATGTATCCCATTTCACATGAAACCCGATACATCATATGAACATAAAATCAAGCTTCTTGTTTCTTAGTTTTGTGGTGTGACTTATAGGAGGATCTAAACTATATTGGCAATGATATTAAACACTTAATATCACAAAGTATAAGTGATATCTAGCTACACATTATAGTTACCAATTAGCATAGATGTATTGTTCACTCGAACTAAACACGATCCATTTATTGATGTAAGAACACCACTTGTGTCTATCCCTTGACTCGTGATATTAAGAATATTATACAAATTAGAAATGTGTCACCATTGAATTATATATTCATTTCTTGATCTCTTAAGCTAATTATAAAAAATGTAACTTAACACAAGTCACATTGTGCACATTATAATTTTTCTTTATCAAAGGGCCTACTAATATCATCACTCAAGCTAAGAGGGGAAATGATAATCTTTTGGCTAATTATCTTTTGCAGTATAAGTCATGTTCAACCAACTATTGCATTTATCACTATACTCAATGATAGCTTTTGACACTAATCAAATTAAAAACTTCTTATGAGAAAAGATATAAGTCTCATATCTTAGGATTCAAGACACAATGAAACATTAAAGACACTAAACATAATTCCATAATGTTTCAATTGTTAGGTCTATTCAATATATAAAAGTAACAATTTTCCTCTTTTATATACTCGTGTCGTGAAATATTTTAGAGCTACAATACTCTTTAACCAACACGACAATCTTATCTCGGTAATTAATGTTCCATGTCTATTACCATGATTGTGAATAACTTTTGATTTATGTAAACCATTATCTTTTAGAGCCCTACAGTTAAGGACCGAGTGCCTCTTCCTTAACACTTCTAAAGGACGAATACATTAATCAATGAACAAAATGTTTGCACATCCAATTCATAATAATTGACATATAAAAGTAAACTTTTAGAACACATTCCCTTCACGAATGTCATTCGGTCGTCCGTCTGGACGATTTCATAGAGCATTCTAACGACTACTGATGAGATGATTTCGGTTGTCAATTAGGGGTTCGGTTGACCGAACTTGGTCGAGACAGAATCCTAGTGCTCAAATTTACATATGATCATATGGACTCAATAAATAGAAAATTACTAGTCTTCTCCTCTAGTTTTGATTACAAATCTTGAGTCTTTGTTCCAATGCTCCTTCTCTTGATGAATCTTGATCAACCTATTAAGATGATTTGCAAGTATATATGCAATGCATGAAATCATGTTTGTCTACTTTGATTGATTAGGTTGATCGATTAAGACTAGTTTAATTAATCATCAAAATCAACATAGATTAAGGTCTAAGAGCCAACAGAGTTTCCACTAACCGATCTTCGTTCCGGGCCAAGATCTCTGCCTTTACACACGAGCCTTAGCAAAACATCCTTGCCTTACTTGATTCGTCTCTCACGACCTGAGAGGGAAGCTTCGTCGAAGCTTGTACAACCTTGAAGATTCCTGGATATGAAATTTGGAATAACAAGCACTCTTATACTTTAATGCACTTGGATATGATGTTAAATGAATACACAAGTGGTGAAGTTTAAGTAATGAGTGTTGAAAATGAGAGCTTTGAAAGTGTTTTGTGTTTTCACATGTGTGCTATCACACTCCTCTGTCTTGATTACTTGGCTAGAATTATTGAGACATGGGTTAGTTGATGGTCTAAGGTGAGATTTGTTTTCGTCAAGAGGTGTTGTATGGGTGTTCTTCATGGCCATCTTAGTGGAAAAATATTAAGAGAATATATTACCATATAATTTCTTTCTTATTTCTTCCATTGGGTGAATTCTGGTTCAACCTGTTGAATAATTAACTTAATGTGGAAGATGAAATGGTAGGTCACAAAACGGTTGTAATAACTCATTTTGAATAGTCTTGATTGATTAGCTTGGAAGATAGAAGGCTAAAGGTCCTCATAATGTAGAGGAACTCTAAGAGTCCTTGTAGTATTACAAATAGCACACAAGTCATGTATGCTATGTGTGCAAAAAGAAATAGAGAAAGAGGTGTTGTGTTTTTGTTGTCAAGGTAAGAGAAAAAGAGTTTTCGGTCTCTCTCCTCTTGTCTATCGATTTCTTGTCCACCACCGCCGCCACCAAATACAAATTTGAGCATCTTATACTTCCAAAAAATTAGGATCAGAGCCTCAAACGCCATGGAGTGGTCAAGTTCGGTCCCATATAGCCAAGTCATGTTGCCCCGTCTCACCAAAACCAACTATGAGATTTGGTGCATCCAAATGTGCACTTTGCTTGGTACGCAAGACCTTTAGGAGCTGGTGTAGAATGGCTATGGAGCCGAGACGGGGGGAATGAATGCAAATCAAAGAAAATGGCAAAGGAAGCCACCTGAAGAGATAAGAATGCCTTGCATCTTATCTTCCAAGGGGTTGGTGAACTCGCCATAGAGAAAATCTCAAGAGCCCAAACTTCAAAGGAAGCATGGGAGATCCTAGAGAACTGCTACAAAGGAGGCGTGCATGTGAGGCAATTGCACCTACAAATACTTCGAGGGGAGCTCGAAGCAATGAAAATGAAGGAGTCGGAAGGAGTATCCGACTACATCACGAGAGTTCAAACCATGGACAACCAATTAAAGAGAAATGGAGAATCCATGACGGAAGGAAGGATCATGGAGAAGACCCTACGTTCTCTGACTGAAAGCTTGGAGAATGTGGTATGTGCTATCGAGCAATCGAAGAACTTGGTGGACTTATCAAATGATGACCTCCATAGGGCGTTGGAGGCGCATGAGCAAAGAAAGAGGAAGAAGAAGCAAGAGGTGCTTGAAGAAATGCTGCAAGCGAAATTGTCGCTTAAAGAGGAGAAGCCTCGCAATGATGACCAAGGCAAAGGTCATGGTCGAAGCGCCGGTAGAGGAAGTAAGCATGGTAATGATGCGCGTGGTAGAGGTTGTGGTGGTCGTGGAGGCCTTGATCGATCTTCTAAGAAGGACGTGGAGTGCTTCAATTGTTGGAAGCACGGGCACTATGCAAGTGAGTGCTGGTCACCAAAGAAGGTGGAGGAGAGCTCCAGCCTTGTAGCCGTGAAGAGAGAACATGCGATGATGGTGTTGTTTTGCTTGCCAACAAGAAGGAGAACACGATCAGGACAGAGTATGGTATCTTGATACAGGAGCTAGCAATCACATGTGTTGCTATAAACACATGTTCGCCCACTTGGAAGAAGGGGTCCATGAATGGGCATGTATCATTTGGAGACGCATTGACGGTACGAGTAGTAGGACAAGGCGATATCATGATCAAGGTGAAGAATGGATCGCACAAGTTCATCTCCAATATGTGCCGAAAATGAAGTCGAATATCCTTAATTAGTATGGGACAGCTCCTTGAAAGGGGTTATTCGGTCTTGTTGAGAAACGGTTATCTTTACTTGCGCGGCAGATGGGGAATTGATGGCTCAATTGGAGATGAGCAAGAATTGCATGTTTCAGCTCAACCTAACATGTGTTCGTGCTACAGGTTTGAAAGCCTTCGTTGAAGAGAATGATTGGCTTTGGCACATGAGATTTGGGCATGTGAGTCTTGGAGGACTTCGTGAGATGGCTAGCAAAAGGATAGTGCACGGGTTGCCTTTGATCAAGTCCCTTGAGAGCTATTGCGAGGGATGCATGGTGGGAAAGATGCCAATGAAAAGCTTTCTGAAAGTGGCTAAGCATAGTCCAAGACCACCAATTGGCGGTCTATATGTGTATGATCAAGTCTGGATTTCGGTGGCTCAGTCTAGCTTGATTTCTTGATGTTTCATGAACCTGATTTGGTTGATTATGGTTAGGCCCGGATCTAATTGCCAAAATACCCCTCATAATGGTGTGGGGCTTCTTGATTTTGTCATTAGTCCTCTTGGTTTTACATCCAGGTCCTTCTCTCTTGCACCTTAGTCCATAAGTCTTGCAACTCAGTCATTTTCCTTACTTTTAAGTCCTTTTTATGTCTTTTCTTCTCACTTGTTTTATTCCTGAAACTTAAACATAAAACTCATTACATAGCACTGCTTAGGTTAAAAATAGAGGATATACGACACAAATATATGCATGATATGATGTCAATCAGAAGTATTCATTATGTTCAAGAAATTCAAGGCTCTTGTGGAGAAGCAAAGTGGTTGCTATATCAAGGTGTTGAGATCAGATCGAGGAGGAGAATTTACCTTATCCACCTTCAAAACATTATGTGAAGAGCATGGAATCAAGAGACATCTAACAACACCCTATTCCCCACAGCAAAATGGAGTTCCGGAGCGCAAGAATAGGACCATTCTAGACATGGTTCGAAGCATGCTAAAGAGTAAAGAAGTGCCAAAGTTCTTGTGGGTGGAGGCAGTTACTTTCATGGTTTACCTCCTAAACTGTTGCATGACTAGCAGCTTGGAAGACATGACACACAAGAAGCATGGATTGGATACAAACCAACAATGGTGCATCAGAAGGTGTTAGGAGCATAGCCTATGCGCATGTACCAAAACAAAGGAGAGTGAAGCTTGATGATAGAAGCAACAAACTAGTGCTCATCGACTATGATGGGAGATCAAAAGCCTATCGGCTCCTTGATTCTACTAACAATAAAATTGTTGTTAGTCGTGATGTACAGGTGAATGAGGAGATGATGTGGGATTGGGATTCCAACAAGGAGATCCCACATGTAATCACAAATCCACCATTGGAAGAACAAGGAGTTGAGATAGTGGATGAAACCGTTATCAACGGTGTGAACGAAGCTAACAATATTGCATCTGTTGAACGTTTTATTTTAAACCGCAAGTGCACGGCCGCGATGAAGCGGTGGCAAGTACGGGTCGTCCTCAGGGAGGTGAGCAGCCTCTTGTTTGCACAAAATCAAGTGGCGAAAATAATGGAGAAGAGAGTTGGTTACGCTACTCTACACTAAACTATGCTAAGAAGTACGAAATGCGAAAGAAAGAAATAAACGATCAAATAAAAACTAAGCTAAGAACAAAATAGAAGTGCTGGAATTCAGGAATGGGAAAAACCCCTAAGGGGTGGAGTGAGTGCACACATGCAAAGAGGTGGGTGTAGAATACATTCTTTAAGCACAAATTAAGGTGGTGTTTATCAAGCATAGGAAGTGTCTAAATGTTATGGCAAAACCTATCAATCTATTCACCAACTTAGTTGATTAACATTTACATATGCAAGTTGTTTATTTCAGAACCTAAACAAGCATGAGAGGTGTCTAATCATTTTGGCAAAACTCATCAAGTTATAAATTCTATCCTAAACAAGCAAGCATACATTCATGTTTAATCAACCCATTGACATTAAAGCATTCATCCCATTCTCTAATGCATGTATGTACATCTACTTCACCCCCCAAAGGGGATGGAACTACTCACTAAACATTACACTAATTATTAAACTAGGCAAAGAAAGCATATTTAAAACTAAGCTAGAAATAAAAGACGATTAAACTAAAACATGCACAAACAATAAAAGAAGTATAAAACAAACAATGAAAGAAACACAAAACTTTATTGATAAAATGACTCACATTAAAAGTAGCATCCTCCTACTTTAGTGTGTGCTTCAAGGCCTCACTTCTAGTAGGAAGAATAGCCACTTAAAATATGGAGTGATTACAAAAGGAGGTGAAGAGTTCTATTTATAGGCATGGAAAAAGCTAATCCAGGACAATCCCCCGATGTGGGACTAAACCAATACAAAAAATACACTAAGCATACACTAATACACGTGCTACAGAAAACTAAACGGATTCTGGGCCATCTGGACCGCCAATTGGCGGTCTATATGGTTTAGATCCGTTTGGTTTTCTTTGTGGGCTTTGCTTGAAGTGTTTGTTGGTCTTGGATGCATCTGGTTGGTTTGTTGGAGCTCCGACCCGAATCCAATTGCTAAAATACTCCCCATGATGGTGTGAAGTATTTTGTTTTGCTCTTAGGTCCCTCTGTCTTGCGTTCAGGTCCTTCTCCCTTGCATCTTGGTCCCCAAATCTCACAATCCAGTCATTTTTCCCAGCTTTTTGGTCCTTTTATGTTTCATCTCTTCAAACCTATTTATTCCTGAAAACTAAACATAAAACTCGTGACATAGCATTGTTTAGGTGAAAGATAATGGATATAAGATACAAATATGAGCATGAAATGATGTCAATCAGCATCTAATGATGAAAAGACGAGACCAAGAAAGACAAGGAGTCTTCGTGATCTCTACGAGGGAACAAGTGAGCTACACTTCGTATGCCTCTTAGCTCAAGGCGAGAGCATCCCATTTGACGAAGCGGTGGCGGATGCAAGATGGCGACCACGATGGATGAGGAGATGTGGTCGATAGAAAAGAATGAGACTTGGGAGCTAACTTCGCTTCCAAAAGGACACAAAGCCATTGGTGTCAGGTGGGTATATAAGAAGAAGACGACACCCCAAGGAGAGGTCGAGCAATACAAGGCACGCTTGGTGGCAAAAGGATACAAGCAATGGGTCAGTATCGATTCTGAAGATGTATTTGCGCCGGTGGCGTGCATAGAGACAATCTGTCTCCTAACTAGGGTTGTTCGTGGGGTGGGTTTAACCCGTCAACCCTCCCCGCCCCTCCCCACCCCATGTGGGGTGGGGTTGCGGTTGTTTTTTTCACAACCTGCAACCCGCCAACCTGTTAGTTTAAACGGGGCAGGTTGCGGTTGAAGGTTAACCCCCTGACCCGTCAAACCCATCAAACTGTATTTAAATATATAAATATACATTATAAATATATTATTTAAAAGTTTGAGATTGTAATTATAATAAAATAAATGTGTTTATCTTTATTCTTTTATTAACTAAGTCTCTTTTAGTCTTTTACATTTTAACATCTTGGTTTTACATGTTTGATTTTCTATGATTTTTACAAGTTTTGAATTTTAATTTCATTTCATACAACTTATGGGTCCAAATTAAAATATATAAAATCAACCCGTTTAACATGCCAACCCACCCTTAAGTGGGGCGGGTAGCGGTTAGAAAAAAATTGACCCGCCCAGCCCCACTTACCCACCGAACTTTTGCGAGGCAGGTAGCAGTCAGTGTGAAACCCACCCCGCCCTGCCCCATTTGCACCCCTGCTCCTAACCTCTATCGCAGCTCAAAGAAGGTGGTGCATCCATCAAATGGATGTCAAATCGGCATTTCTCAATGGTATTCTAGAATAGGAGGTGTACATTGAGCAACCACCCGGTCATGAGAAGAGAGGCAAGGAAGGCAAGGTCCTAAAGTTTAAGAAGGCATTGTATGGGCTTACACAAGCCCCAAGAGTGTGGAATACGCAGATTGACTCCTACTTCAAGCAACATGGGTTTCGTGCAATGCCCACACAAGCATGCGCTCTAAGTGAAATAGTGCAGTGAAGATATTCTAATGGTGGCCCTTTATGTTGACGATCTCATATTTGCAGGAAGCAATGAGAGGATGCTTGAGGAGTTCAGGCAATCTATGAAGAAGGAGTTCGAGATGACAAACCTAGGATTCATTTCCTACTTTCTTGGCCTTCAGTTCAAGCAAGGCGGCGATGGTATATTCGTTACACACGAAGGCTATGCAAAGGAGATAATGAAGGTAAGATGGTTGATTACAAGCAAGTAAGCACACTGGTGGCATGTGGTTTACAATTATCCAAGCATAAGAAAGGAGAGTTGGTTGATGCAACCTTATTCAAGAGTATGGTAGGTTGTTTGTGTTATTTAACTTGCACTCGACCAGATATTGTGTATGGAGTTGGCTTGGTGAGTCTCTACATGGAGGAGCCAACGATGGACCATTGGATGGCGGTCAAGCAAATCTTTCGCTACATCAAAAGAACTTTAAAGCTTGGCTTATTCTATGACACATCTGATAACAAAGAAGCTCTCTTTGGGTACTCGGATAGTGATTGGAGCGGAGATGTAGATGATCGAAAGAGCACCTCCAGATATGTGTTCTATCTTGGTGACACGACATTCTCATGGTCATCCAAGAAGCAACCGATCGTTACATTATCTACTTGTGAAGCGGAATATGTGGAGGCTAGTGCATGTGTTTGTCATGTGCTATGGCTTAGGGGTTTATTGAAGGATTTGGACTTAGTTCAAGTTGGAGCTACCAAAGTGTATATGAATAACAAATCAGCAATGAAACTAGCAAAGAACCTGGTGCATCATGAAAGAAGCAAGCATATCGACACCAAATTCCACTTTATTCGAGAGCATATAAAGGAGAAAGATGTCGAATTGATGCACGTGAGAAGTGAAGACCAAGTTGCAGATATCTTCACCAAACTGTTGCCTAAACGGGGTTTTGAAAAGCTACGTAATCTACTTGGCATGTTGCATGGAGAAGAATTAAGTTCAAGGAGGAGTGTTGAATGTTGAACTTAATGTGGAAGATGGAACGGTAGGTCACAAAATGGTTGTAAAAACTCGTTTTGAATAGTCTTGATTGATTATTATTAGCATGAAAGATAGAAGGCTAAAGGTCCTCATAATGTAGAAGAAGTCTAAGAGTCATTGTAGTATTACAAATAGCACGTAAGTAATGTATGCTGTGTGCAAAAAGGAATAGAGAAAGAGGTGTTGTGTTTTTGTTGTTAAAGTTAGAGAAAAAGAGTTTTCAGTCTCTCTCCTCTTTGAGGGGAATGTGTTCTAAAAGGTTACTTTTATATGTCAATTATTATGAATTGGATGTCCAAACATTTTGTTCATTGATTAATGTATACTTCTTTTAGAAGTGTTAAGGAAGAGGCTATTAGTCCTTAACTGTAGAGCTCTAAAAGATAATGGTTTACATAAATCAAAAGTTATTCACAATCATGGTAATTGACATGGAACATCAATTACTGAGATAAGATTGTCGTGTTGGTTAAAGAGTATTGTAGCTCTACAAATATTTCATGACATGAGTATATAAAGGAGGAAAATGGTTATTTTTATATATTGAATAGACCTAGCAAGTGAAACATTATAGAATTGTGTTATGTGTCGTTAATGCTTTCACTGTGTCTTGAATCCTAGGATATGAGACTTATGTCTTTTCACATGAGAAGTGTTTAATTTGATTATTGTCAAAAGCTGTCAATGAGCATAGTGATAAAGACAATAGTTGGTTGAGCTCGACTTGTGCTGGAAAAGATAGTTAGTCAAAAGATTATCATTGCCCTCTTATCTTAAGTGATGATATTAGTGGGCATCTTGATAAAGAAAAATTATAATGTGCACAATGTGACTTGTGTTAAGTTACATATTTATAATTAGCTTAAGAGATCAAGAAATGAATATATAATACAAATGTGACACATTTGTACTTTGTATAATATTCTTAATATTATGAGGCAAGGGATAGACACAAGTTATGTCTTTACATCACTAAAAGGATCATGTTTAGTTCAAGTGAACAATACATCTTTGCTAATTGGGTAACTGTAATGTGTAGCTAGATACCGCTTATAGTTTGTGATATCAATTGTTTAATATCATTACAAATATAGCTTAGATCCTCCTATAGGTCACACCACAAAACTGGGAAACAAGAAGCTTGATTTTGTGTTCATATGATGTCTTAGATTTGATGTGAAATGGAAAATCAATATGTCATGAAAATTGATATAATTAGATTCATAAATAAATTCATATGAGATGTATGCATTATGGTGTGTAATAGTTTGACATTATATAAGATAATATGTTACATGATATATGAATTTGCTACAAACCCCAATGATCAAATTTTGTTGGATGTAAATCCAAATTTTGACAAAGGCAAAATCCAATCTAAACGGTAGACCGTTTCATGATCGGCCGACCGGATAAAGATCGAGTGATGCACGGTTCGACCAAAATTATCAGGAAGTGTCTTGGTAATATTAAGGTCGACCGAAATTATCCACACACGTCTTGATGGTAGAACGGTCGACCGGAGTCAAATATTTGTTCGACCGAAAATATTAG
Organism: Triglochin maritima; assembly: GCA_963682175.1. Taxonomy (NCBI): domain Eukaryota; kingdom Viridiplantae; phylum Streptophyta; class Magnoliopsida; order Alismatales; family Juncaginaceae; genus Triglochin; species Triglochin maritima. The sequence goes on from OY821785.1 coordinate 19,546,830, forward strand.
GGAATTTTCTTGATGAGTGATCGGACTTTTTGGCTCACGGTACATCGAGAATGTCAGAAACACAACCGTTTGGTCGACCGATTGGAAATTCAAGTCGACCGTTTGGCACGATTCCGCCTAGAATTATTTAGAGATTAGTGTTGATCATGGGTTGGATTTATTCCAATTGTGGTCAAACGTGGATGAGGGTGATGATGTGTCAATTTTTGATAAGGAAGAGAAAAGCAAGAGATCATGGGTTAATGGGTAGCCCATGATGTGAGTGTTGGGAGAATCTATAAATAGGACTCCTGTCACTACTTGTTTAAGTTAATGCAAAAATATTCTCTCTCCCAAACCTCGCTACTAATCCATCCAAATTTCTCTTAATTATTTCGAGCTTTTGGAGATTAAATTCTCAGGGAGCTTTAGAGGGGTTATTAGCTAGATTCTAAGCTTGATTTAGAGATTGAATTGGCTAGCTCCTTTCTCTCTAATCTTGTTTAGAGTTTGGTGAACACTTGGAGGCGAATCGATGGGCAATTCAACGCATAACGCAACTCTGGATCTTCATAAAGATTTTAGAGAACCTTTGGGTATGATCCTCTTCTACTTATTTTAATATATATTTAAATTACTATTTATTAAAATAGTGTATAGAACAATGTACATGATATCGTCGAAAATATGGAAATTGATCTTGTATACTTGTAAAAAATTTAAAATATATACATACATAGGGGCAGAAAATCCTACAATGGTATCAGAGCATTTAGTCCATATTTCAATGATTAGACTATATAATTAATTTTAGTTTACTATCTCCAATCGAAACAATTCGTGTTTGATGTCTCTTTTAAGTTTTTCGATAGTTTTGTTCATTTAATTCTAATTAATTCTTTCGATAGTTTTAAATGTTTTGAAACAAATCATATGAATGTTAGAATTAAAATTTAGACTTAGGTCTAATTGCGTAAAACTTCTTTTATATTAAATGATAATTTTACAAAGAATCGACAAAACGAAAGAGAGAAATAAATTTATCTTTCCATAAAAAATTCTTTTGAAAATTTGGATAAACTTCAAATGTTTTATATTTTGAACTATGGATGCATAAATCATTTTTAATGGATTTCAAATGATTTTGGATTTGTTGTATTAAGAGATGAAGGATAAACTAAATCATGTAATATATAGTATATGTACATGCGTTGCACGAGTTCTCTTTTGCAGGAACAAGTGAGTTTGTATGTTCTGATGAAGCCATGTGTGAATGAATGATGTGTATGTTATTATTATTATTCAATCATAGGGGCTTATGTGTGTAAATGCCAATTATCTATGTATATGCATGCATATGAGAGGATTTTTACATAGGACTAGCACTAGATAATTTTTGAAATTGTGAGATGCATGTTTATATTTTACAATATTTACATCCATAGTGCAAGATGAAGTCGCGGAGAAGGCAAAAAGGTCAAGGACGCGGGAACATATAAACTCACACCAATGTTTGTGTGAATGGATATAATTTATGTTTGTGTGCTTGACATTATGTGATTGTATGAATGAATGTTAGGATGTGTATAGATATAAATATGCCTGATCACCTAAATTCTAAGATCACATATAAATGTTTAATTGCCCAACCAAAAGTAAGAGTATTTTTCTTTCTTATTTCATCCACTAGCAGTCATCGATCGAGGGATATTCTGCTCGCCTTTAGCGGGAGATAGCTTCCTCCATCTTTGGGAATAGTGGGAGATATATGGATATTCATTGTTGTGCCATCAATAAGTAGATGAAGTGAGATTCACCCTTAGTGGACACTAAGTGTATTTGTTCATGAATACAATGGACAATCGTATCTCGTATCAAATGAAATAAGTTTTCTTAACAAGACCCGGAGCCCTCGCTCGGTTTTGAGAAAAGAGTTTTTCCTTGGGAGGATTGGTCAAATTCCCTCTTAATTAAGACGACAAGAGTCATAAGAGTTTGAAAATGCAAAAGTTTACAAAATTTTCGAATTGGTTATGATTAGAAAATGTTTTCTTACCTTGATTTTATAATATATCTGATAGCCCTTAGCTAGCTTATATTATAATTGACAGGATCTTGAATTACTACATTTATGGACATTTTATTTGCGGTATTGATTTTCAAACATAAAATTGACATTAAATCCCATATAAACTATTTTGTAGAAATGTCGAATATTCAACCTATCGTGGTCTTTTGTTATTGATTTTTAAAATTTGTCTATTATTTAATTCAAGCAAATAGAGTCGATTTCTTATGAATGTATTTCCATAGAAAATTCTATTCTTGACGAACAAGAGTTTGAAATATTTATATTAAAATTATCCATACCCAAACATGATACAGAAATAATAATTTTGCTAATCAAAGACACATAATAGACGAACTTTAAACAAATTTAAACCACTAGATAATTGAAGCTTCACGGAACCTTTTGCAATCGCAACAACGCTTGCACCATTTCCAACCTTCAAAATCATCTCGTTTTTCACGAGTTCCTTCGTATCATTTAGTAGTTGCACATTAGAAATTATGTGAGCACAAGATCTGATATTAATTACCCAATCATGGACAGAGATGACTAAATTTATTTCAATAACAAATATACTTTTAGCCTTTTTGGGGCGTTTTCGCTCAATTACCCTGTTGTCAAGATCCTCCTTGTACTTGGGGCAATTCGGGCAGATGTGTCATTTCTACTGTAGTGGTAACACTCCATATTAGGAGTCGGTGATTTCAAAAGATTCCCCTTTGAGGTACTCGCATGAGCGCCTCATACTCCAATTCCCTTCAACGCCTTATTGGTCAATTTGTTTTTGTCTTTACCTTTGGTGATCTTCCTGCTCCCACCATGCACGACTATGACGTAATTGTCCCGACCCTTTCCCATGTCAACTTCAGCCATTTTGAGAGCGTTGTGAAGCTCCTCAAGACTCACACCTTTCTCATGCACATGATAGTGCCTAACGAAGTCCTTGTAGGATGGGCTAGAGAGTCAAAAATTAAATCTTCCGTAATGTCAACAGCCATCGGGGAAGAGAGCTTTGACAACTTCTCAAAGTATCTTCACGTAGTGACAAAATGTATGGGCGCCGATGTTCCCTCCGCCATGTAGCACCTTGTGAGTGATATGATGGTCTTTTAACACTCTTTTGTAGCAATATCCATGAACATCTTTGTTAAAGCTTCCATAGTCTTCTTCCATAGTGATTTGAATCCAAGTATTTCGCTTGAAGTGAGTCACCCATGGTGGCCAACATTACACCGTGAACTTGGTTCTCTTGGTCATCCCACTTGGCTTTAGTTTCCTTCTCAACATCAATCGCTGTCGCACTCAATTTTGAGATTTTACCATCCAAAATGTGATATAGTATCTCAAACTTTAACACGTTGAGTTTGAGTTGCCAGATTATGAAGTTTGAGTCATCATTTGCTAAGCATGTGTTTCAATCATAGATAACACAAATGGGTTGAATATTCGACATTTTTAGAAAAAAGTTTATAAGGGGTTTAATGTCAATTTTATGTTTGAAATCAATACCACAAATAAATGTTCATAAATGCAGTAATTCAAGATCATATCATTATAATAAATATAAATATGTCCATAAATGCAATAATTCACTGGCTAAGGATTAATTTATCACATATATTATAAAATTAACGCAAGAAACATTTTCTAATAATAACTATTTCAAAATTTTGCAAACTTTTGCATTTTGAAACGCTTATGATTCTTGTCGTTTTAATTAATAGTGAATTTTACCAATCGTCCTAAGGAAAATCTATTATTCTCAAAACCAAACGAAAACTCCGAATCTTGTTAAGAAAACTTAATTCATTTGATACAAGATACGATTGTTCATTGTATTCACGAACAAATACACTTAGCATTCAGTAAGGGTGAATCTCACTTCATGCACTTATTCATGACACAACAATGAATATCCATATATCTATACACATTCTAACATTCATTCGTACAATCACATACATGTCAAACACATAAACATAAATGTATCCATTCACACACACATTGATGTGAGTTGATATGTTCCCGCGTCCTTAACCTTTGCGCCTTCTCCGCGACTTCTTTTTGCACAATGGATGTAGATATTGCAAAATATAAACATGCATATCACAATTTCGAAAATTGATTAGTACAAGTCCTCTGTAAAAATTCTCTCATATGCATGCATATACATAGATAATTGACTTTTACATGCATAAGCCCCTATGATTGGATAATAATAGTAACATTCACATCATTCATTCACACATGACTTCGATGGAACATACAAACTCGCATATCCCTGCAAAAGAGAACTAGAACAACGCATGTACATATACAATATATTACTCGATTTAGTTTATCCTTCATCTCTAAATCAAACAACTCAAAAACCATTTGAAATCCATTAAAAATGATTTTATGCATCCATAGTTCAAAATATAAAACATTTAAATCGTTGTTTATCCAAATTTCCAAAAAAACTTTAAGGAAAGGTGGATATGTGTCTATTTCGTTTTGTCGATTTCTTATAAAATAATAATTTAATATACAACGAAGATTTTATATATTAGACATAAGTCTAAATCTTAATTATAACATTCATATGATGTGTTTTAAAACATTTAAAACAATCAAAAAATCAATTAGAATTGAATCAAAAAACTCTCGGAATACTCGAAAAAGACATCAAACATGAATTGTTTCGATTAGAGATGGTAACTAAAATTAAATATATAGTCTCATCATTGAAAATATGAACCAAATGCTCTAATACTACTGTAGGATTTTTTGCCCTTATGTATGTAGATATTTAAAAAAATTATACCTACATACAAGATCGATTTCCATATTTTCGTCGATTTCATGTACATTATTTTATATTTATTATAATATCATGTAATAAACATATATATTAAAATAAATAGAAGATGATTATACCCAATGATTATCTAAAATCTTTATGAATATCCGGAGTTACGTTGCCCATTGAATCGTCCGTCGATTCGCATCTAAGTGTTCACTAAACTCTAAACAAGATTAGAGAGAAAGGAGTTAGTCAATCAATCTTTAAATCAATGTTAGAATCTAACTAATAACCCCTAGTTACTTTGCGCGGAAGTGCGGACGCTCCTCACCGATCCCTTGGCTGGAGTAGTCGCGTGTGGGGGTGCCTCACGTACTATCTGTAAGACCGTATGTGCCTACGGTAGGTTTCCGAGGGAGACCCGTTGTTGTTGCTGGACTGATGTCCTTGTTGACCCTTTGAGGGTACTTGTGTTGTTGGACTGAGGTCCCGTTTACCCTTGGAGGGATTTGATGCATTACAGATGTTGATATGACATGCAACTAGTATGATAGGTTCATTTATCGTACTGTTGCATTCATATAGGGGAGCTTCACATACGGAGTGTCCTAATGGGAAACTCAGGCATTGTTGTTTGATTGATGTTTTAGATTCACAGTAGGTTCTGTCGGGTGGTGGCAGCGGGCGCACACATTTTGGGGCCAGGATTCTCTTCGGACCCTTCGAGGTCGTCATGATTACCTGTTTTCATCTGTTGTAGTGATGTAATCATGTATTTTGACAAACTCTGTTGTATTTTGGTGCACCGACTGTTGATTTATATGAACAACATTCCGGTTTGGTCGTCGTTTCAAATTTTCCGCTGTTTCGACATGTTACAACTTGGTATCAAAGCGGTCAGTTCTATGTGTGGCTCCCAAATAAATCACCCCAATGTAGTAGTGTTAGTTTTCACTTTACATTTAGCATGCATTCATAGCTGATCTTGAGTTGTTTCTTGTGCCAGATGCCTCCGAGACATGTGAGAAACGTCGCGAATGAGCGCAGTGCCAGTGATGCCACTGAGGGCGCTACCTGAGATAGGATGGGCGAATTCCTCGAGCGTCAGGCGGCGAGGGCAGAGCAGACAGGGACAGGTGCAGAGCATGATCGCTTAATGAGGCAGCACCCACCTAGTTTTGACGGCAAGAGTGACCCTAAGGCTGGAGAGGACTGGGTCTTTAAGATCCAGAGGATTTTCCGGGCGATTAACTGTGTACCGGAGCGGATGGTGGACCTGGCCACCTATGTGCTGGATGGAGAGGCAACAAACTGGTGGAGGACCACATCTGGAGCGGTGTTTGTTGACCGAGATGACGTGAGCTGGGAGGAATTCCTTGAGGAGTTCAACCAGCAGTTCTTTCCACAGCACATCAGATACTGGAAAAAGGTGGAGTTCTTGGCCCTTGAGAAGAAGGAGATGTCTTTGGCTAGCTACATTAGCAGGTTTAACGCTCTGGAGCGTTATTGTTCTGAGACATATGTGACACCCGAGCAGAGAGCGTAGAAGTTGATCAAGGGGTTGAGGAAGCAGCTCAGGTCGCGAGTGATTACCAGCATGCCGCGGACCCTGGCGGATGCGGTGAAGTTTGCGACCATCATCAATCAGGATTATCAGGAGCATTACCAGGAGGCGCGGAAGCCGCCAGTAAGCACGGGAGGACGTGTAGTTAGACGTTCCACTGGGAACCCAAGCAAGAGGCCCCAGGTTGATAGAGGAGGAGCACGCCAGTCTAGTGTATGCAGTACCTGCGGGAGATCTCGTCCGGGTCAGGAGTGCCTCCGGCATACAGGTACATGCTTGGGATGCGGTCAGATGGGCCATTTTAACCGGGAGGGCCCGAGCAGGCAGGTTGAGACGAGCAGGAGGCCAGGACCACCGGTTTCAAGGAGGAACAAAGGCAGCAGGTCCGTTGTTCCGCAGGGCCAGGCCAGGAGAGCAGGGCGAGTCTTCACCGTCCGGGATGAGGAGGCGAAGGACTCCAACACTGTCATGGAAGGTACCTTTGTCGTTTCAAGTTTGGTTACTCGTGTTTTATTTGATTGTGGCATCACACACTCCTTATTCCGAGGAAGGATGTGTCTGATGTGTTGATCAGAGGGACGAGGAGTAGAGTAGGTTGTCTGATTGTGTCTGCGATTAAGGAACAAAGGTTGTTGCATCAGGGTTGCAGAGCATTTGTGGCGACCTTGGTTGTTCCTGATCCTGAGACGACGAAGCTGGAGGATATAGAGGTTGTACGGGAGTTTCCAGAGGTGTTTTCTACAGAGATTCCTTGTTTCTCTGCACTGAGAGATCGAGTTTGGCATTGAGTTAGTGGCTGGCACGACACCCCAGTCGAAGGCTTCTTATCGGATGGCACCTGCTGAGTTGACAGAGCTGAAGAAGCAATTGCAGGAGTTGATGGACTCCGGGTTTATCCGACCGAGTGTCTCGCCATGGGAGCACTTGTGTTGTTTGTGAAGAAGAAAGATGGGTCGTTGCGGATGTGCATTGACTACAAGATGTTGAATAAAGTTACCGTCAGGAACCGGTACCCTTTGCCCAGGATTGATGATCTGTTTGATCAGTTGCAAACGGCGAGAGTGTTCTCGAAGATCGATCTGCGTTCGGGTTATCACCAGTTGCGGATCAGAGAGGCAGATGTTCAGAAGACAGCCTTCAGGACGCGGTATGGGCACTTCGAGTTCTTGGTGATGTCGTTTGGACTGACGAATGCACCTACAACATTCATGGACCTGATCAATAGGACCTTCCAGCCGTACCTCGACAGATTTGTTGTTGTTTTCGTGGATGACATCTTGGTGTACTCGCCTGACAGGGAGCAGCATCGGGAGCACCTGAGGATTGTGCTTGGCATCTTGAGGGATCAACAACTCTATGCCAAGTACACGAAGTGCGAGTTTTGGTTGGATAATGTGCCATTTCAAGGGCATATTGTGTCATCAGATGGGATTTCAGTAGATCCGACGAAGGTTGAGGTTGTGACTCAGTGGAGAGCCCCGACGAGCACGATGGAGATCAGGAGCTTCGTGGGACTAGCTGGGTATTACAGATGATTCATTCAAGATTTCTCCAGACTTGCTTTGCCGCTGACAGCGTTGACACAGAAGGGCGTCAAGTTCGTTTGGTCCCAAAAGTGCGAGGACAGTTTCCAGGAGCTGAAGAGGCGACTGGAGACAACACCGATTCTGACGCTACTGAGTGACGGCGGAGGCTATGTGATTTATAGTGATGCGTCAGGGATTGGTTTGGGTTGTGTTCTGATGCAACACGAGAAAGTGGTGGCGTACGCTTCGAGGCATCTGAAGGTGCACGAGAAGAACTACCATACTTATGATCTGGAGTTAGCAGCGGTGGTTCACGCGTTGAAGACCTCGAGTCATTATCATTATGGAGAACAGTTTGAGGTCTTCACAGATCATCAGAGCCTGAAATACTTATTCTCACAGAAGGAGCTGAATATAAGGCAGCAGAGATGGCTCGAGTTCATTAAAGATTACGACTTCACTGTCTCCTATCATCCGGGGAAAGCGAATTCGGTTGCAGATGCCCTGAGCAGGAAGGTTGAGGTGGCAGTTACAAGTTTATGCGTTCAGGAGTGGAGGCTACTCGAGACGTTGTCAGAGTGGAGGCCGTTCACAGAGGGCTCTAGAGGGCAGTGATGGATGGGCTTTAGGTGGAGCCGCAGACCGTCTCGCGAGTGGTGGAGGCTCAGCATGTTGATGAGGAGTTAGCTGGTCTGCTACAGTTGGCCGCCAGAGATGGATCAGACTTCAGTGTAAAGGTTGATGGTGGTCTGAGGTTCAGGAGTCAGATACGAGTGCCGAAGGTCGATGGGCGGAGAGATGACGTCATGGAGGAGGCACACCGAGCGAGATATACCATTCACCGTAGGAGTACGAAGATGTATAAGGATCTGCAGCGGAACTTCTTGTGGAAAGGCATGAAGAGAGATATTGCAGAGTTCGTGGGTCGGTGTGTAGTTTGTCAGCATGTGAAGCTTGAGCATCAACGACTAGTAGGACCGATGCAGTGTATTGAGCTTCCTGAGTGGAAGTGGGAGCACGTGACGATGGATTTTGTCACGGGGCTGCCAAAGACGAGGAGATTCCACGACGTGATTTTGGTGATAGTCGATCAACTGACCAAGTCGACGCACTTCTTAACGATCATGACCACGTTTCCTCTGGAAAGTCTAGCTAAGTTGTACGTGGAGGAGATAGTCAGGATGTATGGAGTACCAGTGAGCATCATCTCGGATCGAGATCCCAGATTTACATCCAGGTTTTGGGGGAGTCTGCAGTAGGCTTTGGGGACATGACTGAGGTTCAGTAGAACGTTTCACCCACAGACAGATGGTCAGTCAGAGAGGACGATGCTGAGAGCATGCATACTAGATTGGACAGGACACTGGGATGAGCACCTGGCATTGATAGAGTTCGCCTACAACAACAGCTACCATTCGAGTATTGGAATGACACCCTACGAGACATTGTACGGATGGCCTTGCAGATCACCGGTATGCTGGAACGATGTAGGCGAGAGGCAGTTAGTGGGACCAGAGCTGGTGCAAATGTATGCAGAGAAGGTACGTGTGATGTGGAGGAGATTGGCCACAGCACAGAGCAGGTAGAAGAGTTATGCCAACAGACGCAGACGAGCATTGAGCTTGAGGTTGGCGACCATGTGTTCTGAAGATCTCCCCAGCTCGGGGAGTGATGAGGTTTTGGAAGAAGGGGAAGCTCAGTCTGAGGTATGTCGGGTCGTTCAAGATCCTAGACCAAGTTGGAGAGGTTGCCTACCGGATTGCGTTGCCACCGTAGTTTTCGGGTCTTCACAACGTCTTCCACGTATCGATGCTGAGGAAGTACGTTGCAGATCCAGCTCACGTGATTGAGATTGCAGTGCCAGAGATCCAGCAAGACTTGTCGATTGAGGAGAGACCAGTCGAGATCGTTGATCCCATGGACCGCCAGCTCAGGAGGAGGACCGTTCCGATGGTGAAGGTCAGGTGGTAGCATCACAGTGAGCGCGAGGCCACTTGGGAGATCGAGGAGGAGGTTCAGAAGCAATACCCAGAGCTTTTCGGTGAGTAGCCTATTTGATTTTGGGACGAAATCCTTTTAAGGAGGGTGGATTGTCACGTCCCTGCCCTTCTTAGGGTCCTGTTGGGGGAGATGGGGTGCACGCGAAAGAGGAGGATTTGATGGCTTGATGAGTGTAGGGGATGAGTGAGCTTAATGGCTGGGTTATGGTTTTGTTGAGGAGAAAACCAACGTCTCTCTCTCTCATTCCTTTCTTCTTCCATTTTCCATCTCTCTCCCAAACTTCTTTCCTTCCTTCTTTCCGGCGACCAAAGGTTGAGGAGGAGTCTGCTCCAGCGTGAGGCGTGTGGAGGTCGACGTGCGTTAGGCTCGGGGACATGGGGCAAGGAGTGCTCGAGCGTGGTGTCGTGGTTGCGGTCGACGTCGAGTGAATCTCCTGCATACTCCGTCTTCCTCTTGAGGTATGCCGGTTCTTTAGTTGTTGTTGTTACTCACCCACGTTCGGGTGATGTTGTGGTCAGTGAAACGGCATAAAATCCTTGATGCATTGCATACATTGCATCATATGTCTTTCATTTAGATTACTTTTATATCAATAAATGCTACTAAGGTATGTGTTTAGTCGTATTTACAGAATACAGGGACCTGAATGCAAATTACCCACATTCCGAGCATAAACGTATGCAAAAGATTCATTTCTATCATAAAGACCGAATTCAAGTTTATCGGGTTTCAATTGGAAATGCATCCAAGCATAAAAGCATTCAAGGAGCTAATCACAAAAAGGTCAAGGGCTTAATTGCAAAATGCCAAGGACCTGATTGCAAAATAAAAGGACCAAGTTATTGTGTGGAGAAAGTCAAAAGAAAAATCAAATATAAATCTCCAACAATGGAAGGAATTAATCCGGAGCTCAAAAGAATGGAAACAAATCATCCAGACGCGCAAATAAAGATCAAATCATGCCATAAACGCACCGCAGAAATCCGGACCCGATCCCATCAACCTGGGCGGCGAATTAGCCGCACCTCCCATGCATTGTGCGGCGATTTCGCCGCACCAGAGGTGATCTGTGTGCCCGATTTTTGTCCAGTGTCGGGTCGACGCGTGTACTATCCTTTTATGTATTGGTATCCCTTGTATCGGCTATAAATAGCCTCGTAGCACGAATGTAACACATCTTTGAACCTTTGGTCTTGGATCATTAGTAAAAAAATTCTGTTTTATTTTGTTTTGTCTCTCTTTTCTTTTAATGTCTCTAGGATCCCTTCTTCTTCCTCCCTCCATGAGTTTCTAACTCTCTCCAAAGGGTGGAGGTGATGGAATTAGGGTTAGAGAATGATGAATGCATGTTATTATTTTAAGTTCATGATTAGTATATTTTGATTACTTGAGTTTATGTTAAGTCATTTATCTTGTAATGCTTCATAACTAACATGATTTACAATAAGTTTCAGTAATTCTCTACTCTAAACCTAAATCTAAACCTCCACCCCACGGATTTTCCTCTTTGTTCTTGTTTTAATTTTAATTATTCTTATTTCGTACTTTAGATAATTAAACCAAAAATCCCAAAAACCCAATTTATTTCTTCTTCCCTTCTTCCCCTAATCGAAAATAACAAAAATAACGAAATCTCTCCCTCCTTGTGTTCGACCCGTACTTGCCACGTCTTCATAGACGTCGTGCACTTGCGGTATAAATTTAAATTCTCATCAAGTTTTTGGCGCCGTTGCCGGGGAGGCGACGTAGATTTTTGTTGTTTTTGTGTTTTCGATTTTTCCTGTTTATCTTGTGCGCGATCTAAGTATTTGGATTTGTGTTTCAGCAGACAACAGAGCGCGCGGCGAAATACGAGCGCATTCTGAGCTTAAAGAGCGGCGAATCCGCCGCCCCATAAGAAGCATTTGCGGCGAAATCGCCGCACAGGTTGGTCCTCCGGTCTTCAAATTTTGAGGGCGTCGTCGGCATCTCTGGGTGGTCGCATTGAGCTACTGGAATCTCCGAGAGCGGGCGGCGAACCCGACTGAGCATTGCGGAGGTAACTTTTCTTGCCTTTCTCGTAAAATCTGAATAGTTGAAAAGTTTCCTTTCGTAGAATTGCACGTGTTAGGGTTACAATTCCATAATTGGCAATAATTCAACTCTGACCTAAAATTGGCAAAATTAGAAAGACCTTAGTGCATGCATCATATAATGTTTTGCTTGCATTATTCTTGCTAAATTCTTGGAAATTAATACTTGTTAAAGATTGCTGGAGGCAAGGTACGTATCGAGGTTTTTATCGATTGCATTAGAGCATATAATTTAGTTGCATACAACCTTGCAATTGCCCCCATTAAAAGGACCATTGTTTGACTATCTTTGCTAGATTTAAGTTAAACTATCTTAAGGGCAACTCCGTAGGAAAAGATACGGTGGGGATTTCATCACCTTCCCGTAGCCCACAAACCACAATCCTGAAGTGTCGCCTAAGCCTAAAATTTAAAATCAATTAGACATTGGCCCCTAAGGACTCGAACTCAATTAAGGAGGAGATTGGTTTGACTTGCTATGACCTGAAGCTAATTGAATTCAATTTGGTGTCTAGAAAGTGTTTTTGTGTCGACGAAAGTCTTCCAAGCGACGTGGTTGTCTAATTGGCACCGACTCTGTCGGAAGCGCCCCCACTAGCTATACACTAACTGGCCAACTTGGTTTGATTGGTGAGGGAGGTGAATCAAGCAAACTAATTCGACTCAACCAGTTAGGAGTCGTCTAGATCTAAGTGACACTAGGTCTAGGATTGTTTTGACCGTGCTTGTTCAGGAAATTTCTGACCAACCCTAATTTTTATCCTTTAGAGTTAAGTTTCCCTTCTCGTCTGAGTCTTCTTTCCCTTCTCATCCTTACCTTTCTATTGTTTGTTTCCTTTAAAAAAAACATTTAAAATTCAAAAAAAAGAGTAATTAATTCTTGAAATTAAATTTGGAGTTTAAATTTCGAATTTGAATTCAAAAATTGATTCAACCCGGTGCACTCAGATTTGGATTCGGGACTTGAGTAATCGACTCTCACGAGTTCATCTAGATTCCAGTCTGGAACTTAACCCCGGTCCACCTGTTGCACCACCTCACCCGGATCTAATGGGTGAGAACGTAGTGGACCCGCCTGTTGCGCAACCTATAACTTTGAGGGATCGGTGCTACCCAACGATGGCTGCTCAGCCATCGTGCATCGTTATGCCCACCATCCCGGGTCGCGACTTCGAACTTAAGGCACAATACATGAGTATGTTGCCTAAGTTCACCTCTAGGGAAGATCCATATCTCTTCCTTAGAGAATTTGAAGAAATCTGCTCTCTTATGCAATACCAGCATGTCCCTGAAGAGGCAGTGCGTCTGAAATTCGTGCCTCTAGCACTGAAGGACGACGCTAACAAATGGCTATATAGTCTAGCCGAAAGATCTATTAGAAGTTGGGCCGAATTTGTTCAAGTTTTCCTAAAAAAATATTTCCCCAACCATAAGACTATGAAGATTAGGAATGAAATTGTTGCATTCGTTCAGTCTGAGAGCGAGCCGTTCTATTCCAATCTTGAGAGATTTAAGAGTGTCTTGACCCAATGCCCTCATCACGGAATTCCGAAGTGGCAATTGTGCTAAATTATTTATGAGGGATTGACACCCACATCTAGGGTTATGCTAGAATCTGTGAGTCAAGGGAACTTTATGTCCAAAAATGAAAATGATGCCTGGACTTTTCTTGAGGATTTAGCTGAAAATAGTATGCAATGGGACAATGCAAGAACACCCATCAACCCGAGTATTGGATCTAGAATAGCGAGTCAACCCCGACCAGGTGTCTTAGCTATAGACTCCAACATAGCGGCTGAGGCAAAACTAGCTACCCTAATGGTAGAATGGAAAGTCTAGAGCTACAAAATCAACCCCGAATGAATCAACCCTTGTCTATCCCCTGCTCTAGATGTGGTCAGACTGGTCATTTAATGGAGGACTGTGTGAACCTGGAACATGTTAATGCCACATATAACAATTCTAGAAATGATCCTTACGCATCAACCTATAACCCAGGTTGGCGTAATCATCCCAATTTTTCGTGGACCCAACAAGGACAACCTCCTAGACAACAACCAACCCCATATAACCAAAATAATACATCATCTGGGGGTAATAATGGAAATCATGAGGTTAGGTTGACAAAATTAGAAAATTTAATGACAACTTTTATACAAACAACCAACCAATCATTCCAAAGGATAGAGACACAGGTCAGCCAATTAGCACAGATAATAGGTGAAAGAGAAAAGGGCCAATTTCCAAGTCAACCTGAGGTGAACCCAAGAACTAATAATCAATATCAATCTTATCAACCACCTTCAGGAAATAACAACCCTAGACCGGTTCAAATGGTTAATGAGGAAGGACCGTTCCAACAAATCAATGCTGTAGTATCATTACGGTCCGGAAGACAAATTGACAATAATGTGGTAAACCCTAGAATGACTAATCAATCTAGCCATCAAGCACCCACATATGACTTGACCATTGAACCCGACGTCCAAATTGAAAAGCCCAATCCACCTACCCAACCTGAACCTGTAGCTCAACCTGAACCTGAGCGAGTCTATGTGCCTAAAGCCCCATTTCCCAATAGACTCAAAAAGAACTCTAGTGCACAAATAGAGAAAATCTTGGAAGTATTTAAGCAAGTTAAGGTAAACATTCCACTCTTAGACATGATTCAACAAATACCTGCTTATGCTAAATTCTTAAAAGATTTGTGCACTAAGAAGAGAAAAACGAATGTACCAAAGAAGGCATTCTTAACTGCAAACATATGCTCAATTCTTTCCAACACATCTCCTATAAAATATAAGGACCCGGGGTGTCCCACAATTTCATGTTCAATAGGAGATACGTTTATCAATAAAGCCCTTCTAGACCTTGGTGCAAGCGTTAACTTGCTCCCATTTTCTGTCTACGAGCAACTCAACCTTGGTCCACTGAAACCCTCTAGGACAACCCTCCAATTCGCTGATTGCTCTGTTAAGAAACCGAGAGGTATAGTAGAGGACGTTTTGATTAAGGTTGGTGACTTCATTTATCCAGTGGATTTTGTCGTACTTGATACTGAACCTGTTGTAAATCCTAATCGACAAATCCCTGTAATTCTAGGTAGACCCTTTTTAGCCACTTCGGAAGCATTAATAAACTGTCGAAATGGGCTCATGCAATTATCTTTCGGGAACTTAAAAGCAGAATTTAATATCTTCCATATTGATAATGAGCCAGAACTAATATGCAACCCAAGTGATGTTGTGATGAGAGCACGTATTTATCAGAATTCTGAATCAAATAAATCATCACATAAGCAAAAAGGAAGTAAGAAAAAAGGGAGTAATTCATTTACCCAACCACCATCACTCGAGCAAACAAGCGAACCAATTCAAGTGAGAAGAGTGGAATCTTTTCCTCAAGTCAACATGGGGAACAATTCAACTGGATACATGCACCAACATGGTGTCATTCAATCCAGTTCTGATTATGGTTGACTTTGAGCAAACTCAACCCCTCTACCGCAAGCCGACTCAGGTAATAAGTGCATTTATTTTATCTATGCATACATTGAGGACAATGCATGATTTAGGTGTGGGGGGTGTTTATATATGTACATATCTATCTATTTGATTTTCTGTTCTGCTTTATTTTTTAAAAAAAAAAAAAAATTTTTTTTTTTTAATATTCTATGACATAGCTTAAGATTGAACTGTCAAAACCCGTGTACAAATTGCATTAAGTTTTTGTTCCTTATTATATAGTTCTGCTTGTAGAAATTGTGACATAAATCTAAGTTCCAAAGAAATAACCCATTGCCCTTTAAGACATGTATGCACTTAAATTTGATGAATCAAATCTTTGAAGTGGTTGATAAAAAGCAGAGGTTGAGGAAAATATACCGGGAAGTGTGAACTTCTAATAGCAATTAAGCCTTGAGGAAAATAAAAATAAAAATAAAGGAATAAAGTGAAGAAAACACATTTTGCAAAATGATTACAAAAGCCCAAGCCTTTGAGTCACTGGTCCGTAGGGGTATCTTAAAACCCGGTAACTTGAGTCTTCCAGCTCGGGATTATCGACCAAACTCGCTACACGAATGCAAAAAGGGTATAAGTGTCAAAGCAAATGTGTTGAATCACGGAAAAAGAAAAAAAAATACTTTAAGATACTCAAGGCCCAAAGCTAAAAGAATGATCCATGCCATGGTTGATCCAAATGATACTTCACCACCAGAGGAGGCGTGCAAAATAATTCAAGTGATAAACATGTGTAGAAGGGTTAGTGGTGTGAATGTTGGAGGAATAAAGACCAAGTCAAACTTTTTATAAGTTAGAATTGTATAATGAGCATGCAAGAATTCTAAGTGAGATGTATAAGGTTGAGGTAAAAATATTGAGAGCTATTAATGGAATGTTGAATTAAGACTTTGTGGGTGTGTCAGCTGAAAACCCTCACGAGACAAAACTCGTCCTCTAAGGCAACTTGGAGGTTTAAACGCTTGTTGCACATGCTAAGTGCAACCGTGATTCCTACGAAAGTGAGTTAGGATTTCCCTGCTTTCATTTTCTTATATTCTGCTTTGCTAGGGACTAGCAAAATCTAGGTGTTGGGGTATTTGATGCATTGCATACATTGCATCATATGTCTTTCATTTAGATTACTTTTATATCAATAAATGCTACTAAGGTATGTGTTTAGTCGTATTTACAGAATACAGGGACCTGAATGCAAATTACCCACATTCCGAGCATAAACGTATGCAAAAGATTCATTTCTATCATAAAGACCGAATTCAAGTTTATCGGGTTTCAATTGGAAATGCATCCAAGCATAAAAGCATTCAAGGAGCTAATCACAAAAAGGTCAAGGGCTTAATTGCAAAATGCCAAGGACCTGATTGCAAAATAAAAGGACCAAGTTATTGTGTGGAGAAAGTCAAAAGAAAAATCAAATATAAATCTCCAACAATGGAAGGAATTAATCCGGAGCTCAAAAGAATGGAAACAAATCATCCAGACGCGCAAATAAAGATCAAATCATGCCATAAACGCACCGCAGAAATCCGGACCCGATCCCATCAACCTGGGCGGCGAATTAGCCGCACCTCCCATGCATTGTGCGGCGATTTCGCCGCACCAGAGGTGATCTGTGTGCCCGATTTTCGTCCAGTGTCGGGTCGACGCGTGTACTATCCTTTTATGTATTGGTATCCCTTGTATCGGCTATAAATAGCCTCGTAGCACGAATGTAACACATCTTTGAACCTTTGGTCTTGGATCATTAGTAAAAAAATTCTGTTTTATTTTGTTTTGTCTCTCTTTTCTTTTAATGTCTCTAGGATCCCTTCTTCTTCCTCCCTCCATGAGTTTCTAACTCTCTCCAAAGGGTGGAGGTGATGGAATTAGGGTTAGAGAATGATGAATGCATGTTATTATTTTAAGTTCATGATTAGTATATTTTGATTACTTGAGTTTATGTTAAGTCATTTATCTTGTAATGCTTCATAACTAACATGATTTACAATAAGTTTCAGTAATTCTCTACTCTAAACCTAAATCTAAACCTCCACCCCACGGATTTTCCTCTTTGTTCTTGTTTTAATTTTAATTATTCTTATTTCATACTTTAGATAATTAAACCAAAAATCCCAAAAACCCAATTTATTTCTTCTTCCCTTCTTCCCCTAATCGAAAATAACAAAAATAACGAAATCTCTCCCTCCTTGTGTTCGACCCGTACTTGCCACGTCTTCATAGACACCGTGCACTTGCGGTATAAATTTAAATTCTCATCAATCCTCTACATGCGCAGGGTTGGTGTCGACCAACGATCGACCGGTGCCTTCAGGCGGTCGACCGGTTTTATTGTTTTACCCAACTTTAACCAACACCGTTCGAACGATGCCTTATGGCGGTCGACCGGTTGCATGTGTGTTGATGGGTTGGAGGCTTTCTGTTGGATTTCGGTCGACCGTTCCTAACTTTTGGTTCGACCGGAACTTAAGTGTACTTGATTATTATGCATGATGTCCGTGCCTACCCAGGGACCGCCGTGTGGAAGAGTGTGAGTCGGGAGGTGACGGCGGGTACGTGCTCATGCCTGTCAGGGACCACCGTGTGGAAGAGTGTGAACACTTGGGTCGCGCCACCTTCGCTGGTGGACAGTGGTATGACGTGTTGTTGCTTGACTCTCTCTAGAGTAGCAGACCTGTAGGATCGCGAATCCCAATGCATGTTGATGCATGGCTCGTGGAGCATTGTGTCGGACGTATGTTGTACCGCCGAGGTTGTGTCGGCGATGCCTCCGAGGTTTTTGTCGGCGATGATGGTGCCGACAATGTTCCGGCTTGTGGTTGTGTCGTCCGATATTGGGCCAAACGTATGTTGTACCGCGGATGTTATGATCGCGATGTTGTTCCGGCGATGATCCCCGATTGGGCACCTATCTTAGGATGTTTGACCGACCGGGCTACGACTCTGTTGGGGTGGTGTAGACCACGTGGTTACTTTGCGCGGAAGTGCGGACGCTCCTCACCGATCCCTTGGCTCGAGTAGTCGCATGTAGGGGTGCCTCACGTACTGTTCGTAAGACCGTATGTGCCTACGGTAGGTTTCCGAGGGAGACCCGTTGTTGTTGCTGGACTGATGTCCTTGTTGACCCTTTGAGGGTACTTGTGTTGTTGGACTGAGGTCCCGTTTACCCTTGGAGGGATTTGATGCATTACAGATGTTGATATGACATGCTACTAGTATGATAAGTTCATTTACCGTACTGTTGCATTCATATAGGGGAGCTTGACATACGGGGTTTCCTAATGGGAAACTCAGGCATTGTTGTTTGATTCATGTTTCAGATTCACAGTAGGTTCTGTCGGGTGGTGGCAGCGAGCGCACATATTTTGGGGCCAGGATTCTCTTCAGACCCTTCGAGGTCGTCCTGATTACCTGTTTTCATTTGTTGTAGTGATGTAATCATGTATTTTGACAAACTCTGTTGTATTTTGGTGCACCGACTGTTAATTTATATGAGTAACATTCACGTTTGGTTGTCGTTATCTTGAGATCTCTTTATTGTTTAAAATTTCAAATTTTCCGCTGTTTCGGGATGTTATAGTGGATGTTGGGTTGGTGGTATTTGGGGGTTAAAGGTGGTGGTGGAAGATGGTTTTGGGTGGTTGAGGTTCGATTGACGTGGTAGTGGAGATTGGTTGGGGGCAATGGTGGTAGTGCTTTAGGGTTTGGGGCAGTGGTGGTCGAGGCTGGTTTAGAGTTTGAGGAGTGTGGTGGTGCTCGACAATTTTGGTGGTGGTAGATGGATTTGGATTTTTGGGGGTGGTAGAAGTTGGTGGTGATGGTGCGCGGGTTAGGGGTTTTGTGGGTGGTGGGCCAACAACAATGAGGGGATCCAATGACGTTGACGTTGGTGGGCCAACAACAATGTGGCGATCCAACGAAGAGTATTAGGGGTTTTGGGTGTTAGGTTGTGTTTGGATGAGGGCCGTCATGGAGGATTTGGGAATTTACCTTGGGTTAGGTCCACTGCAATAACACTAAGCTGTAGCAATATCCCAAATGTCGTCGCTAAATGGGCCCATACCAGGCCCAACGGACTTGACGATTGGACGTACCCGGTGCGACCACTCCAAGCCATCGCATGTTTCAGTAATGTGCTACTGCGACGACTCTTTAACCTACCGTCACAAATTCTCCTTTTTCCTAAAGTGAAGAATGGTTAGAAAGATTGACAGTTGTTCTAGCTTTGGTAATTGTCAATCACTCAATCCAACGACCGTACACTCACCAAAAGGTGAAACAAGGGATATAGATAATCACGAGGTTCAATAGTCGAACCAGAACCTTGTGGTTGGCCGTTGAATGAAATTGAGAGTACCAGAGTTCTCAGTTTGTTCTGAACGGTCAACAAAAGGATTGGAAATCATTACTAAATTTAACCGTCACCCTGAAAGGAAGTATAATGGCTAAAAATGGTCCCTATGCAGAAGTTTAACACACAACTAAATTTATAAAAAAAACTCAGTGGTTAAATCCCAAAGTGAAGGGTTGACCCTTGGAGTGACCTTTGAGAAGATCTAGACTAGCTAATGATCAAACCAGAAAGTAATGGTCAATCACTAAGCTAACAGTTGACCTTTCATGGACAATTTCGCACACGTAAAATATGTGAGATTTGGAGGTGATTTTGTGTCACTTTTAAGAGTCCTTTGATTGTGTGAGCAGAGAGGTCCAATATCATTTCCTAAGGATTCGAATAAATTGAGAAAGTGGAATACCATGTAGAATTAAATTTGAGTTCCTTTTCAATTTTGACTTGGTCTGGAGCAATTGGTTTGGGGTTATTCCTAGCTATCAAGAATCTTGGAATATAATGAAACAATATGATTGCTTGAAAAGTATGAAGATATATTTGATTTATTGATGTGATAAATGAAGCATGACTCAATTTAACAATGGTACTAAGATAATGTTTGATTAATCATCAAAATTACTTAATCAATAGTAAAAAGCTAACAAGTTATACATATATGGGGAACCCACACCATTGACATTCTTGACACTCATTTGATATTCCTAAATAAATTTAAGTTCAATGTCAAGGGAATCCAAACGTTCAACCATTTAAATTCAATGAACATAAATTGCATTGCCATCATAAATCTTTTCTTCTAATAACGAGATTAGATTTTATATTGTAATCTAATAAGCATAATTTTCTAAGATGAAAACAATTGAGACTTTTTCTTAAGTGATCTTAAGCCAATGACTTGTTTATGTAGTGAAGGATTTGTAGCATCTTTTGTTGGAAATGACGGCATCATGTTTATCCCACAAAGCCCTTCCTTTGGTCCATTCTCTAATCTTTCAATCCTTATGTATCCTTCTTCTCCCCAATTTGAACCCCATGAGTTTTTCACTATCCAATACTTAACGCCTCGATATGTTTCTCCATAACCAACAATAGCCACTCCATGGTTTAGATCTATTCCACAACTTCCACCAAACACCCCCTGTAGAAATAGCAAATTAATTAGCCATGTAAAATTTATCATCCGAAGTTGTACAGATATAGTTTTAATGAAGAGTATCTAGAGAAGTAGTATACCCTCCAATAAAACTGAAACTCAATAGATCCAGCTTCCAATGCAACTGACACAGGTTGGTGAGAAACAGCTCTCAACAGAACCTCGCTGTTGTTGGGTGTGACATTCTTGTAACCGTCAATAAATACCAAGGTTGAATTCATCTGCAAATGGATTGAGATCAAATTATTTATCTTGTGCCTATGCCATGGGATCTGAGACGAGGAGACGAATGATTAAGATATTTAAGGTTGAAGGCTCACATCACATTAGTGAAAGGGACAATTCTTGAAGAAAAAAATTCTTCTAGGACTAACACTAGATTTATTGGCAACTTTTTCTTTGATTGTCATCATTTCAGGGCTAAAGATGCGAACTTAGTTAAGAACTAGTGGATTTAGCGAAAAAGAGGTCATGACCAATGTTTTGCAACATAGGTGTGTAAGTAATGTACGCGAACTCACGTATGTATTACCTTTTTCAGCTTGCACTTGTTTTGATCACTTGCAAGGTAAGGATAGTCTTTCTCACTACTGATGCCATTGTTATCGACAATGAACTGGAAAGCATCATCCATGTAACCACCATTGCAACCATCGTTTTTCTTTCTATCACAATCCACAAGTTCTTGTTCTGAAAGGGAGACAAGCTCTCCCGTTCTAATCTTGTTGATGCCCTCAACAGCGGCTATGGTGGAAAACGCCCAACAACTCCCTGAAACATGATAAAATGTCATCATCACATTGAAAATCTCATAACACATAAACTTCAAAACTTAAAAGTAAATCTTTTGACCCTTTTTCATGTGGTGTAAACTGAATATGACTCCTTACCTCGGTGTTATGGTATATTCGTATTAAGAACAAATGACACTAAATAGTAAATTAAAACTACTGGTGATTTGCCCATGTCGTTAAAAAACTTGGTGAGGTGTCTTAGTCATTCTGACTACGTTTGGAAATTTACACCATCATAGTTAGAGCTTTCAAGATTAACTAAACACTGATATATATGTTTGGTAATACTTGTTATCACCAGCATTTCTCACACTCTAGGATTGAATGCATATGAAATCACAAGTCTTCCTACTTTCTTCGTAGTGTAGCTTATTGAATTTGATATTGTAAATATATAGTCCGCGCATTTCGTCGTATTCATTGGTCTTATAAGATTGTATGTTATTGAGTTTACCAAACTATATTACACTAAAATTTTAGTTTCTACGTCTACGAAGACATAATTTTTTTGAGAATGACAAAAAAATGTCATCTCTATTTCCCGAATGTCATTTCCTGTGATTCGTTTTAGATTTCATACCGCTAGAAATTGAAATTTTAGTCAAACCAAGACACACACGATAAGATCAGTTTAGTCATTATTGCATACTTACAATCTTTAGTTTCTCGTTTAGTTTTCTTTTCTAAAGTAATTTTCTAACTTAGGATTTTTTAGGAATAAAAAATAGAATTTTAAATGGAAAATATTCCTGTTGAACCTAACTTTACAAAGGTGTCTCAGAAAAGAATTTAGTTTTGAAAGGAGAAAATGAACTAGTTTGAAAATCACAATCGGAGCTGTAAAGTATAAAATTTGAAGAAGTTGCAACCAAATATTTTGTCAGAAGGGTCACGCCCGAGCTAAGCTTTAAGTTGATCAATTTATGACTAAGAAACAGAGAAACAGAGAGAGATAGGTGTGCATGTGGGCGATGATCAGGGGAGATTGGTGGGGGAGAAAACCCAACTATTAATCGCTTGCATTAAGACTAGACACAATAGTCTGTAAACCACAACACAACTAACAAAAATTCGAAATTAGAACATCTTTAAAATGCGATCGTTGAGACGAAAACCCAACATTCACCGCCAATTTCACGCGTTATATCTGAAGACACTCGCACAAAAAAATGAGAATGAAACAAGAAAGGAAATGTTCATTGACACCCTTCTATTGGATATTGGAATTTGGAATATATTTTTTGTTTATGTCCAGTGGGCCATGACACGTGACGCAACCTAGTTGACTGGTGTATAATAGAAACCGTACTCCGTGCTGGGGTTGGATCATTTGGGTTATCTTTCTTAACTTCTTAGAGCCTCCACCCACCATCGTCACCTCTGTAGCTAGGGTTTCGTCCATTCTTCTTCTCCGAACGCACAAAGAGACATTTAGATCGTGGCATTGTTCTTCATCTCCAAGAAAGTTGAAGCCCGAATGGTAGAAGGAGTCGCACGTGCGGCACTGTAAGACAAGTGAATCGTTCTTTTTTATTCTGATGCCTATAAATGTATGATTTGATTCATTGTTCCTCTTGTAAAAGATCTTGTGTATATCGTTATTTTCCTAGCTTAGTATCATAGTCATAAGGTTGTTCTTCGTGCCTTCATCATTTTAGATCTATATATTTTTGTTTATTAGATTTAACAAAGTTCATTTTCTTAATTTTAAGATCTATAAGTTTTTTATTAAAATAAATTCCTTTGGATCAATTTATTGGGATCTACATGTTATTTGTTGTTTATATCTAAAATAAATTTATTTCGTATGATTTATTTAGATCTCAATTTTTTATTTTATTTAGATCTAAAGAAAATTGTATACATGTGTATAATAATATTTTGATTTTTCGCAAAAGGATATCTATGCATGTAATATGAGTTTTATGTTATGGATCATGTTAAAAATGACAAATTAGATTTGTTGTTTTTTCCCCATTATATGCTTGATCTATTTTTTTCTCTCCACGAATCATGTTTACGCAACATGTATAAGATTATTTTTGTACTATATGCTCAACATGTTGACATATGATAATTATTGGATGCAAATAGAAGATTATTTCCGCCCGAAGCGGTCAACCGAACGGAGAACCGATCGACTAGGCTTTCTGCCAAAGTGGGTAGCAACCCCAGGCAGGTGTCCGGTTCTACCAATGGATGTCCGTCCAAGCTGGCTGTCTCAAGGAGGGGACAGTCGGTCGATCATTTTGATGTGCCCGA
Source organism: Triglochin maritima (assembly GCA_963682175.1). NCBI lineage: Eukaryota > Viridiplantae > Streptophyta > Magnoliopsida > Alismatales > Juncaginaceae > Triglochin > Triglochin maritima. Next base: position 19,570,909 of record OY821785.1, read on the forward strand.
TCGACCATATTCCTTCGGTGATTTTTTAGACCCGTTTTTCAATGTTATGAAAACCGGACCAAACCAGCCGATCCGACCGGTTCAACCGTGAACCGGAGGCCTGTCTGGTCTGGTTCACCCCCCTAAACCCGCATTTGACGTTGAACCAGCCTGAACCGGTGATTCGACCGTCTTGTTCAACTCCGGTTGACGCCCAGATTTTGTATTTTTTTAAATTTAATTAACCTGTGTTGATGAATACCAAACAAAAGGTCGTTAGTTCACGGATTCTTATCCGGATACTTATATATATATATATATATATATATATATATAAGTATCATCATGACCTCCTTATGTATCTAAGCTTCTTATCCGGATACTTATATGTATATATGTTATATTTAATTATTTATGATGTCGCCGGTTCGACCCCGGTTGAACCTTTGAACCTTTGAGAATTTCGGTTCGACGTCCGGTTCGGTTCTGAAAACCATGCCATTTTTCAAGACTTTTGGGTGTGGCAGGATTTTTCGTCTCGCTTTTAAGTTCTATTTTTTCTTCCAAGTATTGTGTAGACTAATTTGTAATCTATTTCAACATGATCATGTGATGTGTTGACGATAAAAAAAATTAATTGGTTGAGGTTGTGTACCTATTAAAATCAATTCATGAGATAGATCCTTCACTTGATTTAATTGTTGAAATTATTTGTTAGAACCCTAAACCCGATTAGGGGTTAATGGGTGGTTAAGAGGATGGTTTGCATGGGGAAGGGGTGCAGCACAGTGCCGTGCATGGGGATGGAGGAGCATAAGAGGTGTAGGTGATGGTGTGGGGGACGGGTACTGTAGCGTGGAGAGGATTTTGTTGGGTTTAAGAGAAATCCATTTCTCTCTCTCTCATTTGATCTCTCTCTCACTCTCTTTCCCTTGTCCGGCGGTTGCAACAGAGGAGGAGACCACGGTGGAGTAGGCGAGCGGTTTTGGCGAGAGGCGTGCGAGGGTAGTTGCTGTCGAAGAGGTGACGGAGGCACGAGCGAGGCTCCGACGTGTTCGAAGGTATGCCGGTTCTTAGTGTGTTTGGTGGTTGCTCACCCTCGTGGGAGGGTGGTGTTTGATCTCTCTCTCACTCTCTTTCCCTTGTCCGGCGGTTGCAGCAGAGGAGGAGACCTCTCCGGCGACGTTTTCCTTGTAAAACCTTGATTGGCGCGAGGTTGAAGACGACCAACGGTCGACCGGGTCCCTCGGGCGGTCGACCGAATGTAGTGTATTTTGATTGCATGTTGTGTTTCGGTCGACTGGTTCCTTGTGTTCGGTCGACCGGAACTTAAGTGTACTAGATATTTATGCTTGTTGCGGTCGACCGTTATATGAATTAGAAGTAATAGGATGCCCTGGTAGTTTTCGGTCGACCGAGACCCCTGAGTCGGTCGACCGATAGTTTTGAATTGATGTTGACCAGACTCCGGATTTTGACCTCGTTCGGTCGACCGGTTTTCGACCTTCGGTAGATCGTTGGGACTTATGTTTTGCGCAAATAGTTCGATCGATCCAGACTTTCGGTCGACCGATTCCCATGAGGAAACGGTCGACCGGGTTGCCTCCTTCGGTCGACCGTTTTTGCACAGGATGGAATTCCTGGTTCCCTTTTTGAATGCCAACTCTGTCCACAGAAACCCGTGTCCTCGCCTTGTGCATGAGCCGGGAGGTGACGGTGGGCGCATTCCGCGTGCCTACCCAGGGACCGCCGTGTGGAAGAGTGTGGGTGTTCGGGACGCGTCACCTCCATGTATGGATCGTGACTAATATGATAGATTGATTGGACTCATTGTAGAGTATCAGGCCTGAGGGATCGCGGAACCCAATGTATGATGATGTGAAGGCACACAACTGTCGTTGGGTGAGGTGACTACCGGCCTACGGGGCTACGAAGGTCGCTGCCCTGCTTTTATAGCGGCGTGGTTGGTGTTTGCGGCTCGTGGAGCCTGATGACCTGGCAGACTTCGGTCTGGACCCATCCAATGATGTGTCGGATGTATTGATGGACCACCATTGCAGCATCGGTGATGTCGCCGATGTTGTTCCGACGATGATGATTGATGGGTCGATGATGTTGTTCCGGCTATGTTCCTCAGATGGGCAACTACTGAGATGATGATTGATGGACCGACCGAGCGACGACTCCGTTGGTGTGGTTTCGACCACAAAGTTACAGATCTGTTTCTTATGGCGCGGACCTGGCGGATGCTCCCTGCCGAACCCCATGTTTAGTGTAGCCGCATGTGGGGCGTATCACGTCTTGTTCCGTTAGACCGTATGTGCCTACGGTAGGTCTCCTTGGGAGACCCAATGATGATTGTCGGACTGATGTCCCATGTTACCCTTCGGGGGAACTGTTTTCCTTACTGTCGATGACATGACATGCTACTAGTATCATAGGTTCATTTGTACTACTGCATGCATATAGGTGAGCTTGGCATACGGGGTTTCCTTATGGAAACTCAGGCATTGTTGTTGCATCTTTTTCAGGACCGCAGTAGGTCCAGTTGGGTGGTGATCAGCGGGCGCACGTATCTTGGGATCGGATCCTCTATTCGGAACACTGAGGTTGACATGATTACGTTTATCTCGCTTTGTCGTTCTATTGTAATCATGTATCATTTTGACAAACTCTGATGTAATATGGTGCACCGCTTATAAGTTTTATGAGAAGTAACAGTCCCGTCTTTGATTATTGGTCTCTAATGTCTTGAATATAAATTTTTAAATTTCCGTTGTTTCGGGATGTTACATTATTAGATTAAATTCTGTGTAAACTTGAGTTAGTTTTTGTGTGAGCTTAGTGAAATTTAGTGGTTTTCTGTGTGAATGTGTTTGTTTTGTGTGAACATAATTCTTTTTCGGAACTAAGCGTACATGATTTTAGTGAGTTATAAGTGTAGAAGTGTTCTATGAGAACCACCTTATGACATATAACACAAGTTAGAGATTTATGTGTTATTGCTCGCTTATGTTGCATGATTTGTGATTTTTTGGGTCAATTTTAGTTGTTAAATCATGCTAGTAGCACGAAATTGAATTAGTACACATGACTTATATAGTATATGCATAAGGATTTGATTGGATACTCGTTATCTCTTTTGGTTCGAGTGCACTTGCTTGTAAATCGTATGTATTGATTTTATTTTTGCTGCTTTTGTTTTATGCTAGAGCTTATTCCTTCCTATATGTCTTTGATTTTCTTCATGGCTGATTCCAAAAATATTGTCATCGATCTCACCTTTTGGTATGAACTGAATGAGAAAAGTACATTAATGTATGAGACGTAAAATTCAGTATCCCCTCGAGGATCAAGACAAGTTGAAGACCATAATGCAACCATATCACCAACTGAGGATTGCATGGTTGTAACCTTAAGTTCTATTATGCTAATATTAAAATGGATTGCATGGTTGTAGATGCTCCACAAAATGTGTTATTTGTTGCTATAGCTGGTGCTACTTTGAGCACAAGCTTCAAGCACAAATTGAACATTGCTCTGAGAGCAAGGAATGATAGTTGGTAACGGAAACAAATGTAAGAAACGGTCCTGAAAGCCAAATGTGTTACAAATACGTCAAGGGAGACCTTTTTTACAAAATCAAAAGGTTTTGCTCGTGAGTGCACTGAACAAGAAGTGATAACTATGTGTGATCCTTCATTTATGTTATGTGATTAGTACAATGATGCTTGTCGAACCATCTCCTATGTGGATTATGGATTTAGGCATAATATATCACATAATAATGATCATTTTACCTCTTGAATATTGTTGTATTCTGAGTGGGACGTGTAATTACATGGCAAACAACTCTATCGTAAAAGTTCTAGGGATTGGGACATGCAAAGTGGCTTTGCAATGTGACCATACCTTATTACCTAACAATGCCTTCTATGAGCCAGCTATACTTGAAATTATATTTTTGTTGTTACATGTGGTTTTAAAATTGTGTCATTTATTTAGAACAATGATTTGAGTTTCTAGCTTTGTTGTAGTTATTATGGTCGGGGCAATCTGTCTGACAATTTCATTGTGTTGGACACAATTAATGATTTTCGTAATCATTTTACTAGTACCTTTGTGTGCCAAAATTTCTTGGATGTCGATTCGGTAAATGGCATGCTAGGCTAGGACATATTGGTGTTGACTGGATGAATAGGTTGGCAATGGAGGGGGTATTAGGTGAATGCTCCAAATTTGAGTTGTCAACTCGGAAATATAGTCTAGCAGGAAAAGCAACTAGAAAACCGTTCGGAAAAGCTATTAGGGCTACTTCTCCCTCAGAACTTATACACTCAGATATTTGTGGACCTTTGAATGTACGCACTAGAAATGACATAATTATTGCATAACATTTATTGATGATTTTATTAGGTATGGTCATATTTATCTTATTTCACATAAATCAGATGCTCTAGAATGTTTCGAAAAGTTCATGAGCTTGGTGGAGAATCAGTTGGATTGCAAGATATAAACCTTAGAGTAGATAAGGTCGAGAGTCTATCCGATATGTTTAAAGAGTTGTGTGATGAAATAGGGATATCTAGACAACTTATTGTTCTTTATACACCCCAACAAAATGGTATTGTTGAAAGACGCAACAAAATGTTGCTAGACATGGTTAGATCCATAAGTGCGCACACGAGTTTGTCGATCTCCTACGAGGGATATGCTTTATTGACTACTTCCTATATCATTAATAGTGTTCCGACTAAGTCAGCCCGCCCATTCAACTCCATTTGAGTCGAGGGCTGAAAGGATGCTTGACCTGAGCGAGCTACGTCCATGGGGATGCATGGTGTATTCTTCTCATCGATATGGAAAATTAGGACCTAAAGGGAGAAATTGTGTCTTTGTGAGATACTTGGATTGCTCCAAGGGTTACATTTTTATCGTCTTAGATGAAAATGAGAGAATGATGGATCTGGTCTAGAGATGTGACTTTTTTGGAAGATGATTTTTCAACTCTTGCAGGAGCTAACAAGAGTCAGTGGACTTTTATTGGGAAAACGATGGACAAATTATCACTCAAGGACATCAAAATCTAGATGTTGAATATGAGGTTCCACCATTTGATTCTAGTGGGAGTGGTAGTGTTGAATTCAAGGGATAAGAGCACAAAGTGTGCAAGCTCAACATAATGTATGTCTCACAAAACATCGTACATGTATGTCTCACAAGTAAAGGGACCCCACTCTTAGCCACCATCACCTCCGTAGCTAGGGTATCGTCCCTTCTTCTCCAAGCGCAATGAGAGACATTTAAATCGTGGTGTTGTGCTTCATCTCAAAGTGAGTTGAAACCCGACTTGTAGAAGGAGCCGCACATGTGGCACCGTAAGACAACCAAATCCTTCTTGTTTTTTCAAACCTTGTTGTTTCCTACACCTTCAAATACACTTCAATATTACCAATACCCTCTAAATAAAGAGAATATCACCTACCCTTCAAATTTAAATCTTATTTCACAAATACCCGTTAATCTCAAGTCTTCTTTCACATATGCCTTTTTCTCAAATATCTCAACATAAACTTGGATTAAGTCAACTAAAATTACTTTTTTACCCCTGTTTGTTCCTATTTACTTCACATATATATAAACATTTTATTGTAAGGGTGAAAAAACTGCAGTAAAAATAACAAAGATCTATCTTCGAATCATTCGTAAATACTCAAACAAGAAAACTCAAATAAATTTTCTCTCTCTTAAAATTCGAAGGAAGAAACAAAGGCAAAATTGGATTCAAAACTTAAAAGCTAAGTTGACCTACGTTGTATACTTCGTAGAAGGTTATAAGTGAAAGCCTATTTGAAATTGAAGGGTATACATGAAAGTCTATCTAATTTGAGGGTATTGGTGAAATTGAAGCTTATTTGAAAGGTATATATGATATTCCCCCAAATAAGAATTAAGAATTAAGGAGCTATGGACATTCAATTGAAAAGGTTCAGAGTTGACTTTTGGAAAATTTCAATGTATTTAACCAAGTTGAGATAAATCAACTGGTTATCTTGGAGTTTCCTCAACCAAAAGGTTGTACGTTCAAACCTCGATAGCCGAAAAGTGAGTGAAATTTTCTCCTATCGTCCTCTTTCGTGATGCTTATGTGTGTAAATTGTTCCAAGAAAATAATTGAAAAAAGGGTTTTACTTGCGTGCTACTTAAAAGTCCATGAATTAGTTTTATGCCTTCATTATTTGACTATTTATGACCGTGTCACTTAGAAGATTGATTGTTTATGTTTGTGTTATTACGTTTTTAGATCATACCACTCCGTTATCTTTACCATTATACTCCGTTAACTAAATGAATCTTAAATTTTAAATTTTGCAAAAGAACCGCTCGACAAACTAAGAAATCCGAAATCTTGCAAAACGTTCTTAACTCATTTAAGAAATAATATTGATGATCTTTCTCTCTAGCTCAATTTTCTCTCACTATTCTATCTCTTTCTTTCCATTTCTCCTCGTTTTACCCCTCTAATTTTGTCTATCACTTCTCTCGACTACTTTCAATTTTTTAGTTATTATTATTTATTTGATTTTTTATTTTAAATATATTTTATTTATTGAATGTTATTTTAAAGTAAGAAAATAAATTTAAATAAGAATTTCATATAAATAAATTAAAAACAACTGTTCAAAATAAATTTAATTTTCAAAAAAAAATCTTTTGATTTTGAAATTAATAAAAAACTTAAAAAAATAAAAAATAACTTAAAAAGGATGACAAAGATTATAAAGGTAGAAATAGGTGAAAGGGAAAGGAAGAGACAGAATAGAGAGAGAGGTGAGAGAAATGTTCGAGAGAGAAAAAGGCTGTTGATATTATTTCTTAAATAAGTTAAGAAGATTTTGCAAATCATTAGATTTCTTAAAATGTATAGGGTGATGTTAAAAAATGTAGTGGTATAAACGTAAACAATCAAATTTCCGAGTGACACAACCATAAATAGTCGAATATTGATGACGTAAAAATTCAGATAATTTTAAATGGCACGCAAGTAAAACCCCATTAGAAAATATAAACTTTTTTTCAAAAAAATCTCAATTTATTTTTTGATTTTTGTTTGGTTGGGGCATTTATCTGTGAACTAAAATCTAAATCTATTTTCAGCGGGGGTGCTTTGGTGACGGTGTACGAGGGATATATATATATATATATATATATATATATATCTAGTGAGCCTGGAGATTAATTTTTTATTTTAAGCCCCCATCATATCCACCACACATCTGAAATTGTAAGGTACATTATAAGAAAAACGGTTATGTTAATAAAATGTGTGATTAACCGTAAATAGATCCAATGGTGAGATTGTAGGGGACTTAAATTAAATAAGATGAGCCCTAAGCTCACTAGAACTTGGTCATATATATATATATACGGTGGTTGAGTTTAGATTTGGTGAACCAGTTTGATTTACGCAGAGATAGATTAATAGGTGATTGAAAGAAGAATTGAGGATAAAGCAACACCTGTCTAGCGTGGATGGAAGTTTATTGTTTCTTACTGGAATAATGGTGGTTATGTGGGCTCCATGATTGTACGTAATAACGGTGTTTTCATTAAAACAAAATTTTAGAAATGCATGATGTGTAACGCCAAAGCTAATGGCAAAAATGAAATAAGGTATTTAAAAGGACACGTAAGTGGAGATTCATTAAAAATATCATCAATTTCATTTGTGAACTATTTCATTATTATCCGTGACCTGAATTATATCAACCTTCGCCTGATGTTATATCTATTTTGACACCATAGTTAGAACAATAGAAGTGTCTATAAATCTAAACCTTCTAAATGGTTCAAGATAAAGGTATGTCTCAAAGTTTCAGAGGGCATCTAAGATGTTATTTTAAGCGAAGAGTATAAGTTATATTTTGAATTAAGTGGATAATTTTTTTAATTTTTAAATAACAGTAAATTACCACAATCTCCTTGATCTTTTACTTCAGCCACGGCCCCCTTTTCCCTCCAATCAATATACTTGGGCGGTTGTGATTCGATTTCATCTTCCTCATCAAACATACGAACATGTTTCTTCCCGAGTCCCCCTTTGTTCATCATGCCTTTTCTTGTGTACATAGCTTTGAATTCTTCGTTGGTTAGATGAGCAAACTTGTTGAGCCCAAGCAGATAAGAAACGTTTCTCCTCGTATTAGCCTTGTGAATGTAAAGAGCATTCTCTTTGAATGTCGAAAACCAACTACTTGTATGTGCTTGAGAAGCTTGTGGGTGATGAATGATAAGCCACCTTGAGTAGAGTTTAAGAAGAGCCTCCTCCGAGAAGACGTCTTGATGGGTGACTTGGAGGACCATTACTCTGGTGGGAAGAGTTGGGAGGGTTAGGAAGAGGAGAAACATGGTGAGGGAGAAGGTTAGAGCCATGGGCTTCAGGTGGGGAGTGGTGAGTCGTTATGATGTAGTTTTGGTAGTTAGGCTTTGGTTTAGCTAAAAAGGTTAGAGTTGTCGTTCCTTGTACTCAAGTGGTTACGTCCACTTAGGACTGAAGTTTGATGTGAACCTTTTGTATTATGAATTTGCTTAGGGTACGACAAGTTGGGACGTTTAATATCTTAACTAATTGAGCTTACAACCAAATTAAAATATATAAACTGATGTACCTTGTTTTTTGAGCAAATTTAAATTTGGAATTTGATACTCGTCTTGTATCTTGCCGAATGGAAACTTATAATGTTGATTCCTACGAACATTTTATTGATCTTAAAGTCAATGAAGAAATTTGGGAACACTTTTTGACAACTTAATTAGATGTTGCAAATACAGAAGACATTGGTGAATTGTTAATTATCCAAAGCAAGTCTATGAAATTATGGAGTCTATCTCCATTAATGACGAAAATTGTTCTATATTAGTAGCTAGAGTATCCGTTTTAGACGCGTCAATCTGATAATATGTCAGTTTTAGCATATGGTTATTTCCATAAAAAACCATGGTTCTATTCCTGACAAGTTTTAGACGGGCTACAAAATAAAGATAATGTACCGACAAATGTAGGTTCATGACCATTCCTGGTGAGTGGTCGTTGTTGTGGTTCACAGCCATTCCTTATCGTTACGACGTTATCTATCGATTGCTATCATATGATCTTAACAAAAACGTAAAGTTGTATTCCCTGAGTTGAAAACATCAGTCGGACTTGAGCTTGATATCTATAGAAATGTTATTCATCTTAATGTCAATGAAAAAAATTTCATGAACACTTTTTGCAACTTAGATGTTAAAAATGTAGAAGACATTAGAGAATTTTAAATTATCCAAAGCAACTCTATGAAATTATGGGGTATCTTCAATGACCACAATTGTTGTTCTATATTACTAAAGTATCTGTTTTAGCCGCATCAATCTGATTGTCAGTTTTAGCATTTGCTTATATAACTAGTTCTATTCCTGAAGTTTTAGACGAGGCAGGGCTTCACTAAAGAAAATGTACCAGATTGACTTGAGCTTAATTTTCTTTGTTAAAAACAATTTTACGGGCTGTTGGTAATGCTGGGTACTGGCACAACCCGACCCAGGACGTTAATGGAAACGGGCCCTGGCGGGCCGGCCCGCCAGGCCCGTTTGTTCGACGTAGAGTTGGGTATCGGGCCGGGCCGAGGCTGGAAAAACTAACCCATTTAGCCTCTCGGGTCAACCGACTCAGCTCTGGCTGGCCTGGCTCGGTACCCAGCTCTATTTGTTGGGCTCAAAATAAATATAATATTACTGGCATATAGGTATAGAATTTCAGGCCCAGCCCATTCCAAACATTAGGGGGTTATTCCAAGCTCACAAAAAGAACTTATATTAAACAATAGGCTTCGGGCTTGTGGGGGCAGAAAGATGGGATGGACTAGATTCGTGGTTGGAAATTGCAATATATTACCATCTAACTGATATTTGGAGTTGGACCTCAATTATGAGAATGTGAATGACATACCTTAAAGGGCTGGATAAACTCACGGGAGGCACATTGCGGTCACGAAAGTGTGTCGCGCGATCAGATACATGGAGAGGCGGAGCTTGTGGGTGGATCTCACACGGGTGGCATTGGGTGGTGACGTTCTGTGGCTCGTTTGTGGGGACTTTGGGTATCTAGTGGGTGCATGAGAAGAGGGGTGGAATGAGGGTAAATATGGCGGTTGTGGAGGATTTTAATGAATGGGTGGATAGCGTGCAACTCCTTGAAGCACTGGCCACCGATGTTGACTTCACGTGGACAAACTGGTCTCGTGGCGATGCTTGTATCGAGACCTGGATAGATTGCATGTTGATTTCTCAAACCTAGCTAGCCTTGTATCCCGAGGTGTTCTACGTGGTGGGGGCTCGAGACCTGAGTGACCACAAGACATTGGCGATGGAGTCAGAAAAGGAAGGCGACAAAAGGAAGCAGTTGTTCCATTTTGCAAACTTCTGGGTGGAGCGTAATGGTTTCCTTGGTGTTGTGCGGGGGCATAGCGCACGTTTTTTGGGGTGTTCCCATGTATCAGATGGTGGCTAAATTGGATGAGGTGAAGAAAGCGCTTAAGGAGTGGAGCATGACGAGTTTGGGCACATCAAGCGCGAGGTGGCGGAGGCCCAACATGCGCTAGCTTGCAGGCGTGCCCGGGCGACCAGGCGTCTCGCCAGCATGAGGTCTTGTGTCGAGAGGAACTTGATCGGGTGTTGGTGCGCGAGGAATCTATGCTGAGGCAGAAATTAAGAGTGCAGTGGTTACGAGAGGGGGACCAAAACTCACGATTCTTCCATGTTTCCCTTCGTGTGAGGAGAGCCACCAACAATGTGAGGAGTATGTGTGAGGATGGTGTGGACATTAAGGAAGACGCGGAGATTAGGGAGGTGTTTAGTCACCTGTATGCTAATTTGTTTGCTAATGCTTTTCAAGTTGTCCCATTGGCCCTATCAATCACGTTTCCTCAAGTGGGGGACATGGAGGCATCAAACCTTATCTGCCTTGTGGAGATAAGGAGTTAGAGGAGGTCGTGATGCACGCAAACGTGGATAAAGTACTAGCGAGGTTTGGCTTTCCTGACCATTGGCGGAAACTAATCATGGCGTGCATTCGGGCCTCGTTCGTGGTGACAATCAATGGTGTATTTTCGCGTCCGTTCAAGGCCATAAATGGATTAAGGCAAGGAGATCCATTGGCACCATACCTCTTCATGCTCGCTGTCTGTTTGCTCTTGGCCATGGATGGGACTCCGAAGGGTCTGAGACATTGCAAGGAAGCGTATCCAGAATCGGGTAGGCGATGGGGCTATAATTAGATTATTTCAACACCCTTGGTGTGGGGAACCTTTCTTGTGCCAGCCTATGGGCGAGTGGCTGAATTATGACATGGTGGTACCATGGGACAACTTGGCCTCGTACTTCATTAGAAATGGGGAATGACGCTTGCCTTACCCGCGCTCGTCCAAGATGTAGGAGCTATGGCCGAGGATTATGCAGACAACTATACATGGAGGGTGTGATGAACTAATGCGACTTGGGGCCCAAGGTGACAAGTTTGACACGAGGGAGGCGTGGAGCTGGATAGCGGCACCACGAGCACGGGGTTAGCTGAGCAAAGCTGGTCTGACACAAGTACATGTTCCAAAACATGCGATTACTGTTTGGCGGGCTATGAGTTGACGGCTTGTCATGAAGCACCTAATGTGGCAGTGTAGAGCGGGTTACGATATTGCTTGCGTCTTGTGTGAGGACGGCGAGGAGGATATAGCTGACCTATTTTGGGGGTGCGCATTCACAAGGTACGTTTGGAGCTCACTCTTAGCCCACTTAAGGGTTAGCACCGATATCCAAGAAATGGTGGACGCAGAGGCGATGCGTGTGATGAGGATTACAGGGGGGGGGGGTGCTCGTTTAGGTCACAATTCTTTGGTGGGCATTTAACGCTACCGTCTATGAATGCTGACAAGAGAGTAATAGACACATTTTCGAAAATTAGAAGAGGTGCCCGGTTGACATTGTGGCGCTTATTAGAAAGTCATACGAGCAATGGGGGCTTGAATGAAGAAACTCAAAGGTGACCAAGAGGCACTCCATGGATTGGAAGAAGAGTGGACATAGTCTAGGACAAGATAGGCGAGTAGAGTTGTAATAGATTTGTGTGGCCGGGTCTGCATGTAGCATATCCCGTGGACTTAACACTAAATTCTGTAGGTTGTAAAAATTTACATACTTAATAGAAATTAGAGGCCAAGCGTCCTTTTTGCTTTGCAAAAAAGGAGAATGTGAATGACAAACTTTTTTCCATAATATAGCTGGAGGAGAAAATGATTTAAAATTGTCTATCTTAAGGTGAAAATCATTTAAATGTCAAAGTAGATATAAAATGGCACAATAGTGAAATAAATTCGTGAAAAAAATTGTCACATAATTGGAGAACTAGTTAAAAACACATAGCTAGCACATGAAGTGAACAACTTTGTTATTTCTTGTATTGAGGTAATGCAAACAAAGAAAAGTAGTTCTTAGGCTCATATTTCTTCAGCTAGAAATGCTAGGCCATATTTGGATAACTATTATAACCATGGTTTTCACTTAAAATAGTGTTTTCATAAACTATGGTTTTCAAGATCTTAAGTTATTGTTTGGATGGACAAAAAAACCAAGATTCAAAACTTAAATTTCAGTCAAAACAAGGTTACAAAAAAAGAAAACGCATTACTTTTTTAACATTGAAACAAGGTTTCTGTCTCCGAACTCCTTGGCCCACATGACCCAACTCCATCGTCCACCTTATCTCCGGCTTCCAACTCACTCTGGCATCCTCTAACCTCTACCACATCCACGATAGTTACTACATTACCGTCCTACTCATACATGTCTACGAAAGATGAGGGTGCCATCATTCTGAAGGGGGGGGGGGAGTTTTATGGTTTGTGACGAAAGTAGATTGCATTAGAGAATGGTCGGAGAAGGGAAGGGTTGTAGAGAAGAAGTTCTCAGGGTATCAGTGTATTATACATAGTCTTATGGAACGAGAATGGGAGAGAAGGGTGTGGTTTAGTTCATGGCAAGAAGGTGTTTGTGTTTTCAGCCTCATTTCATATCTACTACTTTTTTTGGGTCAAATTATGCTCGGTTTGTGCTTCATTAAGAGGGGTTTGTGCTACCTAAGGAAAATGATTTTTTTTCTCTCTTTCCTAATGTGTAAAGATTTTGACTCCCTATTTTCTCACCATCCCTCCTAAGAATTTGACAGAAAAAATCTCAAATCCCACCAATCCAACCTATTCTTTTATTCATCCTTCCCCTCCCTCCACCCGGATAGGTAATCCCGTCGGTCAGTTCCCACTGTCGGCCGACCACCACAGTCAACCACCTCGATCAGTCAACCCTGGCATCCGTCTACCACCACTGGTTGGTCATCCTTGTAGGTCGGCCATCACCGCCGGCCTGCCACCATGCCAGCCGGCAAAACAAGATGGTCGACCACCACTGTTGGTTGATCACCACCGCCTGGAGGCCAACTCCCTTGACAAGAAACAAATAGCAAAATCTAGTTTTCTATTTTCTAGACTTATGCACAAACAATAGAAAACTTGGTTAAAAGTAAAAACAAATTCTAACATATTCATGTCCACTATTTCCTTTTGACCGTGAGAATTCATTTTCCAATGTTTTCTTTGACACAAACAGGTCCTACGTTGCAACTTGATATAAAAAAGTGAAATTTCATGACTATCCTTTAAATATTTTTCATTTCACCAACACCTTTCAAATATAGAGACCATCGTCTATACCCTCCAGTTTCAAGTTTTGTACTTTGTTAAACCACTACCTTTAGATATGAATTTTTATTTCACCCACGCCCTTTTTTCTCCCATCTCAACAATGACTTGAGTTATGGTAGCTCTTGATGCTTTAAATTACTCTTTTGCCCTTGTTTCCCCTTATAAATTTCAAATACAAATAAAAACTCAAACAAAATGTACGAAATAAAAGGGAAAATGGACCAAATTGAAACTTTCTTATATAAAAAGTGGATATTTCATGTAGATAGTGAACAAATTCGGATTGAATACGGATAAATATGCATCAATGAAAGTATTGGAGCTTTTAAAAAAACTTTCTTTCCACTCTAGAATTTTACATATAGTTTGAAAAACTAACCACGTTTGATGTTAAAATAACAACATGAAGTGAAACTTGGATACTTAATCTATAATATAGAACCTAAATATGTAAGAACTTAATCATGGTATTGCAAATGATCATAGTAGAAATAAGGTATTGGTATTATATATATTATATAAATATGTACATATAAATATCGTTTTAGGAATATATAGATGAATACATATTTAAATATTATAATAATATATTTGTTTTGGAGCGGATATTAATCGGATAAGATGTACCTTATACACACTCCCTTCATTCTTTTGCGGATGTTGGACAACGAATCAGTTTGCGTACGGGTTTTCTCAGATAATTGTTCTGATATCATATACAGAGAAACCATATATTGGTGAATTTTGGACGTCACCGAAGTTGACTACTTTTTGGTTGAAGATAGTGTAATACTTTGTGGGGACGAGGATTCATAAGGAAACTCATAAGGTTAGTTGTTATTTACTCTCTTTCTGACGTACATTGTTATCTATTGGTGGCAACGTACATTAGATGATGTTAATAAAAACATGTGCTGACACGTTGAGACAGTAGTTTCTTAGAATGCCACTTTTTTTCATGTTTCAATGCTTTAGATTGATTCATTTGTGTTGAGTTGAAAACTTGTGGTGTCTACACTACCTATCATGGTTTTGCAGTTGGGGTGCAAACAATACGAATACAAGCATATCCATGTCCACATCTATTTTTGAAATTTTGATGCATGGATATAAAAAATAATATGCATGTCCTTACAAACCGATACGGACACGGCCTGGATACATAACATTCGAAAACAATTGAATATGGATAAAGTCAAATATAAAAATTGATATGAATATTTATATGATATCATACAAAATAATACATTATTCATTCAAAATTATATAACATATTAAAATACGAAATAAATTTCAGATATAGTAATAAATATCTTAAAAATAACTTAAGTTTTACAATAATGGAGAAACTAAGTAAAAGTTTGTTAGAAGAAGTTTTTTACGTTGGTTGAGTTATGAGTATTGCACAATAAAAATAATGATTTTGTATTTAAAACTAGCTTTTGTTATATATTTGGTTATGAAGTAGTTATCATTTACATGGTAGAGAAAAATTATAAGGTTTGATGAAATGAAAGTTTTCACGGTAGTTTTAGTAATTTTAGATTTATGATCTTATAAGATTAACTTAAACATACTAATATAAAACATTGTGAGTACTTATTAGTTATAAAAAATCAAAAATATATAGTGTAATTAATTTTGTAACAAATACATTTTGCAATTTTTTTAATTTTGTGGATATTCCTATTCGGATAAAAAAGGATATATCTGTAGCACTATCTGCTTATATTTTAACTTAATGTACATATCCGTATCCGAAAAAATTGAAACCCAATTTCTGCATCCATCGGATACGATGATTTGATTTTCGTGTCCTAAAAAAGTCAAGTACTAATGCTGATACAAAACGGATAAACCCATATCCATTTGCACACCTAGTTAGTACGCTCATCCTCATTTGTGCTTACGTCATTGCATCAGACAAAAATGACACTATTCTACATCCTTCACCTGTAGCCCTCTTTAGATTGCATTTCTCATTACATCTTTCCTTAGTAGCTGATGGTTTACAATAAGCTTAGTTTAGTTTGTTAGAATTGAAGGCTACTCTAAGATAGGATACTCCAAAAGCCGGTGAGTACACTTCCTTATTTCCCGATAAAGCCCACTAACCACCCGTTGTGTGCCTGGAAGGCCCTACTAGGCCCACCAAGGATTTGTCCGGGGATCACACACCCTAATAATGTTACCCCAATTAATTTTATCCTTGGAAGGGTGTGACTTGAACTCACGACTTGCTATGATACTACTGTTAAGATTAGGTGCATCTACCGCTACACCAAAAGTCACGACTTGGTGATGACACTAATTAGTAGATATCATTCATCATATTCTTGCTATATATCCTTTATTTTATCATAATATTGTGCTACTCGAGTGTTTGTTGAAGTATTTCAGGAGATAGGCAATAGAGAAGAGGAATGTAGCAAAAATGACCAACATGTAATAAGAATGGACTTAATTGAAGACTTCTGGACCCATTTGTAATGCACAAGGACTAGATCGCAAATCAAGAAGGACCCAAGTGAAAACCCTGATGGACCAGATGGAAAATACAAAAATGTTGTGCCACATGACTTGAATCAGATCAGTATTTCTCCAATTAGAACCAAATCGGTTTTCAGATAGTAGACCAGAGCTTCACCACATGTGCCTAGGGGTGAAACTTTGTGTCCGAAATCCGTCAATCCGACCGACTCCGTATTCGAAATCAAAAAATTATCCGAGAAAAAGAATCCACAACCGAATTTGTATTCGGATATAAACATCCGTAAAAAAACGAAGCGAATATGGGTATTGGTACATCCGATTCGAATAATATCTGGTTCGTATTTTATATGCACATATAAATAAAAATAAAAAATATACAATATATATGAATTAAATTATGTTATTTATATTATATTTAATATTTTTCATGTAGGCAAAAAATAAAGGCTGAAATTTATTCTTGTTTAGATCAATCAAAAAATGTTTTTAAGTCTATTCGGATTTTTAACGAATTCGGATATCGTAATTCGGAATGAATTTTAAACTTGATTCGGATGCGAATTTATTCGAATTCGGATCCGAATTCGACGGATACGAATTCGGATCCCTTTCTCATACATTCGATCGGATTCGAATTCGGATTCGAGAAAAAAAACGGATACGAATTCGGATACTGGCACATCCGCTTCGTATCCGTTCCGTTTTCACCCCTACATGTGCCTATCAAAGAAATACAACATTAGCCAAAATTTCAAACTGATCGGACCTACTTGATCTGCCACTGGCGGATCAAAATGGTCCACAGGTTCTCAAATTTTGGCCGCGGTTTGGGTATTCGTGTCAGAGCATTCCAGGACCATCAGATCTGATTTAGAGGCATCCGATTATTTTCAGAGGAATCCTAATCATGTATTATTCTATATATACCATTGTAATCCCTTCTCTCCCACTCTTCTTGCTTCTCCATTAGTTTTAGGTTTTATTTTGCTGCTCACTAGTCTAAGAGGAGAAGGAGGAACTTTGTAATCTTTTCATTTCAAGTTAGTTGAATCTTGTTCTTTCCATTAATGTCTTTACTTTGATGCATTTTCTTTGATATTGTTGTTTGCTTAATCTTGTTTTTCTTCAATTCCATTATGAGTTTATATTGTTTTTATGCTTTATTTAGTTGAGATATCAGTAGGGAGTAGTCCATCCCCATTTGGTGGTGGAGAAGAAGGTGATGTGATTATGTGTTGTATGAGGTGTGTGTGTGTTAATCTTAATACTTTGAGCCTTACATGATTTTCATAACCATTTAATGAGATTTCACTCTTATCTTTGATTTGCTAATGCTCTTGAGTGAAGCCTAACAAATGCTTAGATTAGTGAGTCTATTTTATAGGGAATGACGAGGTGAGGATAATGATGGAGTGGAAGAAGGAAACAAGACATGTGCATGCATGTGCTCATGTTGGCTTTATCCTAATTAATGTCTTTTATGTTTTGATGATTGTGATAAATCTTATTTCATGTGGAGATATAATTGGATTTGAGTCATGATGCATGTGAACATATAGCTCCATTTTAATTATTGTGTTGTATGTTTTAATGATAATGTTTTATCGTATTTCATGTGGAGGGAAGTTGGAGTTGAGTTTTATGGATTTCATGTATGACATGTTTTGATGAGCACATTTGAACACACATATTTTCGTATTCGCTTTCTCTCTCTACCCCCTAAGGAGTTTAGTTTTCATTGGTTGTTTTCCGATTTCCTACGCGTCATAGTGTAATTTCAGTCGCATCTCTCTCCATCTTCTTCTCCCCCACTCAAGTATCGTGAATCCGACTCGTGCGCCCTGTTTTGAGATGGACGGGCTAGGTATTCGCCCATCTCCGCCTCGAGCTCCTTTGGAGCATAAGGCCGAGTTGTCTCATGGAGATGGGGGAGACCGGGTTCCATACATGGATTACCTCGGTCTGCTCCGACCTCCACGTAGACCTCCTTCTCCTCTTCCTCCTCTGACTCGGGTGGAAGAGGGATTTGGTCATGATCGAGTTCTTGGTGCACCACCACCTTTAGCTCGACGGGATAAACCGATGACTTTGTGGGAGCGCACCCATCCTGTTCGGGCCACACAACCTTCTTGCATAGTTCTCCCGCCTGCTCGCGCGAACAACTATGAATTGAAACCTCAATATATGAGCATGCTTCCTACCTTCACTGCCAATAAGGAAGATCCGTATATCTTTATACGTGAATTTGAGGATGTATGCTCCATGTTCAAGCTTCAACAACTTGACGATGATTTTGTCCGGTTGAGGATGATTTCTTTCGTTTGAAAGATAATGCGAAGAAATGGATGTGCAACCTCCCGGCAAACTCGATTCGGTCTTGGGATGACTTTGTGACCGTCTTTCTGAAGAGATTCTTCCCCCAAAGGAAGACTCAACAGATACGGCACTAGATATATCAAATGTATCAGACTGAGACCGAATCGTTTCATGCTTTCTTTGAGAGGTTCAAGTACTTTCTCTTGAAGTTCCCTCATCATAGAATTGAGCTATAGTAGTTGTGCCAAATTGTTTATGAGGGCCTCAACTACAACACCCCTACATTGTTGGAGTCAATGTGTCAGGGAGAGAGCCACCAACCGCCAAATCTTCTGGTCATGCTAGATCATACCAAGATGAGTCAACTATCGCGTCTGAGGCAAAAATGGCTGCTCTCATGCGTAAGATTGAGAGTTTAGAGTTGGACCGAGCTGTTGTGGCTTAGGTCACTACTCCCACCTGTAGTAGGTGTGGACTCACGGGACATAGTGACTTGGAATGTGCTTATGCTCTAAGAGACACTGAGTATGCAAATGTGATGTATCAACAACGGTCCCGTAACGACCCATACAATCACTCCTACAACCCAGGATGACGAAACCATCATAATTTCTCTTGGGGGCCTATAGGGGGCCACGGTCAGAGCTCGCACGTTCAACCTCAATCCCCACCTTATCACCTTCCATGCCCATAGGAGACCTACCAACCCTTGCATCAAAGGTCTCAACCCCATACTCACCAACCTCCTCATGCCTCATCATTGGGTTATTTTAACCAAACTCCACTACCCTAGTGGGTTGACCCAAAGGACCCCTATATTGATCAAACCTTTCAAGCGTTCATGCAGGGCATGCAAAGTTCATTTAAAACTTTGGAAGTGCAAGTTAGCTAGTTGGCTCATCAGCTCCATGAACGTGAGAAAGGTGAATTCCCAAGTAAATCCGAGATAAATCCACGGGATACCCAATCTCAAGGAAGGCCACCAGTACCTCAAGCTACCTTTGAACTGACTTATCATGTTAATGTGATTCATACTTTGAGGTCTGGTAAGGAACTGCACAACCAAATTGGGTTGCCTTCCTTGCAATCACCATCTTTTGGTGTCACCACACTTGCGCTACATCTATAAGGGGGCCGGATCCTGAGGTTCCCTCAACAAATACTTCCACGAAGGAGCTTGATCCTGAGGTTCCTTCTACGTTTATTGTGACAATGGGGCCGAACCCTGAGGCCCCCTTGTCTCATCATGTGTCGAATGAATCAGATTCTGAGGTCCCCACTCATGTTTCTACGGAACAGAATGTTGAGGTTCCTTCAAAAGACCCTTATGCCCTGAATGTGCCATTTCCTGAGGGTCTTAAAAAGAAAACTTCAGATCTGCATGACAAGATGCTTGAGATCTTTTGGCAGTTAAGGTGAACATTTATCTATTGGAGGCGATTCAGCAAATGCCACCTTATGCCAAGGTTCTCATGGATTTATGCACCAAGAAGAGGAAAACCAACGTTCCCAAGAAAGCTTTTCTTTACGCTAATGTGAGTTCATTGTTGGCCCAACCCACGCAAGTCAAATATAAGGACCCTGGTTGCTCTACTATTTCTTGTGTGATTGGTGAGGTGTCAATACATCGAGCTTTATTGGACCTAGGTGCATATGTCAATCTGCTACCGTATGCGGTCTATGTCCACCTCTGTCTTGGAGACCTCAAACAAACAAAAATCATTCTTCAATTGGCTGATAGGTCAACAAAGAAACCGAGGGGCGTGGTGGAAGATGTTCTAATCAAAGTGTGTGATTTCATTCATCCAATTGATTTCTTTGTTTTGGGGCGACCATTTCTAGTGACTTCCAATGCCTTGATCAATTGTCGTAATGGTCTGATGCACTTCACATATGATAGTCAGTGCGTTGATTTCAACATCTTCACTATTTGGAAGAAGTCAGGTGCTTTCGATGACCCTGTTGAGGTCAACCTTATCCAGGGCACAAATGAGATTGAAGTCGAAGACACCTTCGAGTATTTCAGAGAGTTGTTCGATGAAGATCCTGATGGTGGTGAAAATGTTTCAACTAGACTGGCACAAGAAGGTTCCTTTTTCTTGTGATCATGTGGTGTTTGAGCCACATCCTTTCAATCATGTGGCACTTGAGCCACAAGATACCATTTTTGTGGCCTCTCAGCCACCTGCTCTTCACTCTATATATGTTGAGGACCCAATGTGTGTTAAGAATCAACCACCTGATACCCTACACTTCAAAGAACCAGACAGAGAGTCACCTCCACCTCATGCCTCCTATCTTTCTCATTCGCATCAGGCATCAAACGACCACAATGCTTATAAGGGTTGTCAAGGAATTCTATTGCTAGACTTTGTCATCTAGGCAATAAGTCCAGAGTCTCACTTTGTGTGGATGAAATGATCCTGGTGCACCCAACTGTCAGTTGGAGGGTATATATTGATGACCCTCAGCTTTGTCGCAGAATGGAAACTTATTTGTTTCCATTTCCTTTCACAGACCATGGTTTTGAGAGGCATGAACCACCATCCTTGGTTCATAAACCTCTCAACAATCCTCCTATTTCTTATGTTGCGAGCCCATGCAAGTGCATTTCTGGCTCGAGAGGTGGAGGGTTCCCATTTGATGTCTCTTGACAAATGAAGATGGGAGCCCATTTTTATACATAGTTATATTTGAAGAAAAAAAATCCGAGAGTGGGCATTGATTATTGTGTGCTCCAACCCTTGTGTATTTGTGCCACATTTTTTTCACGTATTTGTCCTCTTCTGAAGTATCTCACAGGTTTTCAGGAATTCGGGTTTATGTCCATCCACATCACCATGAACTTCCTTTTGTGCTTCACGTTAGTGAGATCTTTTATTTTTCATGCATGAATCCAAGTAGTATCATTCTCACATTCATTGAGGACAATGCATGAAGTAAGTGTGGGAGAGGAGGAGTTTTACCGTATGCACATAGTCGAGTCTTTTTCACTTTGTTTTTTGTTGTCTTTTGTTCGTATTGTTAGGGTCATGATAGTGTGCTACATTTAATATTGATATATCTGCTTTCCATGATCCTTGGGTGACTTGTCTTCTTTTGTTTGCCTAAGTGCTTTAAGATTTTCACATTCCTTTCAACATTCTTCATGTGTGTGTGAAAGAAATGTTTTGTGGGTTTAATGTGTGTTTAGCAAGTGCAAAACCGTTGAGAGGCAAAGTAAAAGGAAACTCCTAAATTGACTTAAACATGATGCATTAGGATATCTAGTACACTGACTTTAGTTCTTATCTAGTTGTAAGGATGCACCCCGGTTTTCCCTCGAGGGGAGAGTAATCATAGGGTTTCAGTACTCAAACAAACAAAGAAGTCCACCTTAAACCTAGTGAGTCAAATAATTTGTGTTTGTTAGTATAATGAAGTTTACCATAGTCAGGGACCCTTAAACTCCTGTTGTGAAATGTGTAGATAAGAAATACGTGAGTAGGTGTTCTCTCTTCTCTCACGGCTCCTTTCACTCGGGAAATTAGGTCTGAGAGGACTTAGTGCCTGGTGCTTTCGAGTCATTTGACTTTGGATGCAGCGACCGAATTCCCATTACACGGGTGGAAGGGATCACCCCTATGTGGAGATTTAGGGGAAGGTGTACGTGATAGTGTAAGTCCTCATAGGCAATGATGTACGAAATTTGACCCTGGGAGAATTAAACACCAACTGTAAGAAAAAAAAGATGGCAATACAAATAAGAATCTTAATGGACTTCACACTTGGTATCACTTTAGGATTTTAAGATTTCTCATGTCTTCTACTTAAGTCCTTAATTAACTCGCATGAATAGTTCATTAGGCTAGGTGTGTTGACTGGATACATATACAGTCGGCCCATACGATTACCATGTCTAATGATTGACGAAAATAGGTCCAATGAGTTGAGTTGCTAGGTTGAATAATGCATCAATGTTCGGATTTTGTGTGTATATCCGCTGAAAACCCTTAGGAGACACCACTACTCCTCCTTGGCAACAAGGAGAGTTTAATGGCTTGTTACACATGCTAAGTGCAACCGTGATCCCTACGAAACTGAGTTAGGATTTTGCTATTTTTCGTATGTTTTCCTTTCTTTCATTTTTCTCTTTCTCTGTTTTGCTTGGGACTAGCAAAAGGCAAGTGTGAGGCTATTTGATTAGTAGCATATTATGCATCATATTCCTACTATATATCCTTTATTTTACCCTAATATTATGCTACTCAAGTGTTTGTTGAAGTGCTTCAGGAGTTAGGTAATAAAGAAGAGGAAGGGAGCAAAAATGACCTAAATGTAATAAGAATGGACTTAATTGAAGACTTTTGGACACATTTGTAATGCACAAGGACTGGATCGCAAATCAGGAAGGACCCAAGTGAAAACTCGGAGGGACCTGATGGTAAAGAACAAAATATTGTGCCACATGACTTGAATCGGATCAGTATTTCTCAAAATAAAACCAAATTGGGTCGAGATAGTGGACCAGAGCTTCAGCACATGTGCGAATCAAAGAAATACAACATCACCCAAAATTTCAACCTGATCGGGACCTACTTGATCTGCCACTGGCGGATCAAAATGGTCCACAAGTTTTCAAATTTTGGCCGTGGTTCGGGTATTCGGGTCAGAGCATTCCAGGACCATCAGATGTGATTTAGAGCCGTCCGATTATTTTCAGAGGAATCCTAACCATGTTTTAGTCTATATATACCATTGTAATCCCTCCTCTCCCACTTCTTGCTTCTCCATTAGTTTTAGGTTTTATTTTGCTCCTTTTTAGTGTAAGAGGAGAAGAAGGAGGAACTTTGTAATCTTTTCATTTCAAGTTTGTTGAATCTTGTTCTTTCCATTAATGTCTTTACTTTGATGTTGTCGTTTCCTTGATCTTATTTTACTTCATTTCCTTTATGGGTTTATGTTGTTTTTATGCTTTCTTTAGTTGAGATATGAGTAGGGCGTAGTCCATTCCCATTTGGGGGGTGGAGAAGAAGGTGATGTGATTATGTGATGTATGAGGTGTATGTGTTAATCTTAGTACTTTGAGTCTTACATGATTTCCATAACCATCTAATGAGATTTCACTCTTATATTTGATGTCCTAATGCTCTTGAGTGAAGCCAAACACATGCTTAGATTAGTGAGTCTATTTTATGGGGAATGATGAGGTGAGGATGAGGATGTAGTGGAAGAGGAAACAAGACATGTGCATGCATGTGCTCATGTTGATTTTATCCTAATTAATGTCTTGTATGTTTTGTTGATTGTGATAAATCTTATTTCATGTGGAGATATTGTTGGATTTGAGTCATGATGCATGTGAACATATTAGCTTCATTTCAATTATTGTCTTGTATGTTTTAATGATAATGTTTTATCGTATTTCATGTGGAGGCCAAGTTGGAGTTGAGTTTTAGGGATTTCATGTATGACATGTTTTGATGAGCACATTTGAACACACACATATTTTCATATTCACTTTCTCTCTCTACCGTCTAAGAGGTTTAGTTTTGATTGGTTGTTTTCCGATTTCCTACCCGTCATAGTGTAATTTCGGTCGCATCTCTCTCCCTCTTCTTCTTCTCCACTCAAGTATTGTGAATCTGACTCGTGTACGCTCCATGTGGACCGACCCGTACTTGCCACCGTTTCAACGCGGCCGTGTAGTTGTGGTATTTTTACTGATTCAAACGGGTACTTTCTTATTTCCCTTCAAAGCCCACTAAGAACCTGTGGACGTGCCCAGTAGTCCCCACTGGGTCACCAACGAATTGTCCGGAGATCACACACCCCAGTACTGAAGAGGCGGTGAATAGAGTATTTTAAATTTTAATAAGTTAATTAGGTGTTTGTTTAAGTGGTTATGAAAATATAAAGAAAAATGACCAACAAAGCACAAAAAGAAGGTGAAGTGATTTTTATACAGGTTCGATCAAAACCCCACGAGCCTAATCTAGTAACCCAGCAACCCTGCTTGAGATTTCCTTTTTAACAAACCATTTCTGCGAATGGTTTGCTGCCATTTACAACAACACTCGACGAACATCCCTAGTCGAGACCCTTCACAAACTATGAAGACGACTCCCACACGTTGAAAGTTCATTTACAACCTTGAGTTGCTTATTCGCCACCGAGCACTCCCTACAACAAGCTCCTTGATCAAAGGTTTAGAGTTATGTGCATGGACCAAGGTAGGAAAATTATAGGAATAAGAGTGAGGTGAAGGAGAAAGAGATTGAGCAAGCATCTTTTTTCAATAGTGTTACTTTTAATGGCAAGAAAAATGACCAAAGTAAAGCGAGAAAAACTATCAACAATCAGAAAAGCCTATTTCTTGCCTCCAAGAAGTTTCGAACAAATCCATATGAAGGAGTTCTAGAGGTTTTAAAGTTATGATCAAGTCAATAGATTTAAAAGCATTTGCAAATTTATAGGCATAACAAAAATGATAGGCATAACTCCTTTAAGTTCTTTTGATTTCCAACTTGATAGGCATAACAAAAATGATCATTTGAAATCCAAAACAATAGACCTACTCCTAGATTTCTTTTCGAAAGCTTAAAGAATGGGCCCATGTTGGTATACCCAAGTGTGTGGTGCCATAGACAATTTGCGTCATTTGTGGTCACAAGGACATTTTTCTTGTAAGCGAGGAATATCAACCATATCAATAATATAGACATTTTTTTCCAATAGCCATTGAATAAGAGTTTTCTAGTCCCAATGTCATAGATGAAGCAAATATTCTTTTCAAATTTTATATTATAATCTTTTTCACATAATCAAATTATGCATATGAGATTATGCTTCAATCTTACAACAAGTAAAACATTTTCCATAACAAGACTTAATTGTCATCTCCAAGTGTTATTGTACCCGACTTGCGCAAAGGTACTCAATAGGCTTACATCTGTGGTCATATGTCTTGAGCTCCCACTATAGAGTATCCACTCGGTTTTGTGGGGGTCACCTACATCATACAAAGTTGGTAATGTTTTCGGTACCCAGACATGCTTGGGTCCATTTCGGTTAGTCTTTGAAATGCAAATATATTTCACTTGAGTTTTGAATAAAATAGATAACCAAAGTGCTCATTGTAACATCCCGAAACAACGGAAAATTTTAAACAAATAACAATAGGATTACAATCCAAAAGAGCGGGACCGCTACTCTTATATATATCATCAAAGGTGCACCAAAATATAATAGAATTTTTCAAAAGTGTGATTACATCAAAGATGTAAACTGTGACTATATACAACACATGTAATCATAAACTACCTAAGAAGATAGACAGCGGGATCCGGTCCCGAGTGTGCTCCTCCTCAGTCACCACCTCCTAATGCCGCTCACGGCCTGAAATGCAAACATAAAACTATGCTTGAGTTTCCATAAGGAAACCCCGTATGCCAAACCCCTAACACATATATGAACTAGACAACAACAAACATAGCATCATATAAAATGCAACAGATATAAAGCATCGTCGTCGATATTGGGCACCATGGACCTCTCTCCCAACCACAACATACACGATCCACAACGGGGCTCTAGGGTCCTCTCATCCATCACCCACACCACACGTGCACACAAGGCACCCGCCAGAACATTGTTGGCCAACGAACCCCGCCTCACAAGAACGGTCGCTCTAAAGCCCAGAATCACCCCATAGGGCCACAACCCGCTCCATAGACCCACTACTCTCTCCGTAGAGCCACCACCGATCGCTATCAGGCTGGTTTGTCCTTTCTGTTGCCCTAAAAGGGCCGGTAAACCTGTTGCCCTTAAAGCCGATCACACACCACAAAACACAAAATATAGCAACAACGGTTGACTGAACCAAACATACCGGTCGACCAGCTCCCTCAAGAAACATGCATGGTTCAACCGTCACCTAGCTGGTCGAATGAAATCCAACATACAATGGTGGAACCAAAAGTCATGGGTGGTTGACCGTTTGGATGGTCAACTCCTAGGTTCAATTAACAAAATGACCAATCGGTCGAAAAGATGGTCACAGGCGGTCAACCGTTTGAAAGGTCTATGTCACACATATCATTAAAAATAAACATCCCATTGGGCGAACGACAAAGGGGACCCGGTTGACCAAAAAACAGGGATTTCTAATGTTTTATCAAAGTCCACCACCGGTCGAATAAAGCACAAACCGGCCGAACAGACCTTAAGTTAACTTAAACCATCGGTCGAAAAAATCATATAGGCGGTCGACCGGTTGAAGGTGTAGTCCCCAACTGACTTAGTTACAGGTACAATCCATCGAACAGATCTAAAGGTGGTCGACCGTTTAGATGGTCTATGCCCCCAACCGACATACCTATAGTGTAACCGGTCGAACGGAAAAGGGGACCCGTTCGACCGAAGAACAACAGAGCTTGCCCAAATCACACAATCGGTCGACCTCCCAAAGACATCGTTAGACTGGTGCAAGGCAGAAACCCACAATTACACTAGCATTGGTCGACCAAGGCACATGTTGGTCGACCATTATTCAGCAGAAATCTACTGCACTTCAACCTCCGACGAGCCTAACGGCCTTGGTCGACTAAATCAACCCCTCACACACCTCGGATGAGTATTAAAGAGAAGCTTAACATACCTTTATGGCTTGAAGAAGCCTCTGAAGAACCACGACGATCTCCTCCTCGCTTTCCACGCACCTCTGGTACACTTCACACCGAGATCACCCAACCACGAGCGCCATCTTCGACCATGCCCTCCGTGCTCAGACTTGCTCGCCAATCACTCCACGCCGCTGGCGCTCAAAGAGCTGAGAGAGAGAATGAGTTGAGTGAGAGAGTGTACGTGAGAGAGAGTGAGAGTTACCCTTTTGTACTCACCACACCTCCACCAATCATCTTATATTCAGTCCTAGGATCCCATGTAAACTTGGGCACACATTGGAATCATGATCAAACACTTAGAGAAATAATAGGTTATGAGAAGATCCAATTTTGATGGCCAAAACCATGTCCAGTTCTCAGAATACACACTTTAGTAAAATCCAAACCTTAATCTCTTCATATTCGGACAATCAAGCTGTGTTTAAATCGTTTGAATATACGTTCAGTAACATCCAAACTTTGATATTCATAGTTTCGAACGACTGGACCTCTCTTGGTTCGTCCGAACAATTTTCGATTTTCCAAACTTATTCTATAGTATTTTGGATGACTGGCACTTGCTTTGGTCGTTGATTTCGTGATAGTTTAAATGTCGTTCAAACCCATCCATTCGAATGATTGGTTCACTCTTTGGTCATGGGATTCTCGTTTGCTTTAGAAGTGCTTGAATTACATTGGTTAGAGATTTAACCTCTATATCAACAACTATATCAAAATTTGTCTGATTATGTTACCTTTAAGTTTGACCAACTCAATTTTCAGATAATTGAAGCTCATATATTAGGACATCAAGTTGAAAGCACTTCAGGTGTTTGAATTACACTTCTAAAGTTTCCACACTATATTGACTTCTAGATTTTGAAGACCACTTCCCCATTTGTCTTTCAAATTTACCAAAACTAAGAAATCAACTTTACTATCCGATGGATTAGGATGACCAAGACATGTTTCTGTCGTTTGAATCTGGCCAAGTAGAAATTTTGTTTTATCTCTATTGCTCTTTACTTTCCCATTAGTCTATCTCTTGTGAGCCTATAAATAAACTCTTGTGCTCTACATGTAAAATACTTCTTACACTCAATTGCTCATATACTCTGAGCTCCTCACTCTCATTTGGTTTCTTGCTTTCAAGCTCATTTTATTGATTCCAAGTGCTTCAAGTTAAAGTTCATCACCACTTGTTTTTTAAGTGTTGTAGCTCCAGTAGGGAGAATCCTCCCATGTTGATGGAAAGGACCAAGCGACGTTGGGATTGATCGGTTGCTTGCTTTATAAGTAAGGCTTGATCTCAGCTCAGAACACAGAATGGTTTAGAGAAGACAGAAGTAGGGTTCAAGGTCGAGTGAGGCTTTTTAGAGAGGAATACAACCCAATTTGGGTGCAAAACCTCTGTAAATCAACTTCGTCTTTGTGTGCTTTGCGATTCTTGAACTCAAACTGTTAATTCTGCATGTGCAATGCATTATGTCTTTTCACACCCTGTAGACCTCCTTAAGGCCATCCGATCTTCTAGTACCCACATGTGTGGACTCAAGTTTGTGACAAATGTCGTGAGCCATTTCACAAGATTTAATCCAATTGAGTTCTTCTGTACCAACAGAATAAAATAATGCATTCATAGCTTTTGAGTTTAAATTTGTTAAATCATTGTCAATCTTTCCCATTCTTTATATTCTACTTTGGGCTTAACATATGGATTTTCGACATTGTTCCAAAGCTCAAAATCTATAGATTACAAGAAAATAGTCATCCTACACTTCCAATACGAATAATTGTTTCCATCCAGAAAGGAGGTATATTAGTATAATGTCTCTCAATGGATCCATTTGCAGTCATCTCTAACAACAGTTTAGTTGAAAACTAGAGAAACGACGTTCTGATACCAAATGTGAGGATCAGAGGCTACTCTAGAGGGGGCGAGTAGAGTTTTTATATTTTAACTAGGTGTTTGTTTTAGTGGTTATTAGAATATAAATAAAAACGAACAACAAACAACAAACCACAAGGGAACAAGATAAGTGTTTTTATACTTGTTCGGCGAAACCCCCACATGCATAATCCAATCCGCAAGCAACCACACTCGAGTGTTCCTTTCCTCGAAACTTTTTTCAGGTGATGTTTTGAGATGGAGCTTAACCTGAGTCTTGGTTTAAAATGATCGTCGTTCTACCTGCACCCATCAAACAACCCTCGTTGAGGCCCTTCACAAACCGTGGAGATGACTTCCACATGATAGAAACTCCTTCACAACTTGAGTCGTGATCAATGGCAAATCATACATCATATTCATGCTATATATTTTATCCCATATTTGTGCTACTCGGTTCTTTGTTGTTTATATTACAAGTATTAGGTAATAACTAAACGAATGAAAGTGATTTGGACCTAATTGTATAATAAAAAGGACCTTTCTGCAATGGTTTTGGACTATGCTGCAAAAGCCAGGAACCTGTTCACCATGGGATCGTATATGGCCTAATTAATCTTATATTTTTTTTCCTAATCTCTACATAAAATGCAGCGGAAACGATAATTAAAAAGCAAGTAAAGAAAATCAAACCACAAAGAAGACAAAACGATTTAAAGAGGTGCGACACCCCACCCGGGTCCTACTTTCTCTCTTGCAAGCTCTGCTCGATTATACCAGCTCTACCTGCGTCTTCAGTAATCCAATCTTGTTCCGGGCCGAGATCAAACCTTTACACTTCAAGCTCACGAACAATCCTCGCATGCTCGGTTCCTCCTCTCACAGCTCGAGAGGGATGCTTCGAGCTTTTTACCGAAACCATTACCAAGTTTTGGTCTTTCACCGAAACCTTTACATCCTTTTGTTGACAAATAAATTGAGTGACAAACACTCACTAATTTGAGCACACTTGAGTATGATTTGGATTTGGTCAACATGTGGTGAACTTTAAGCTCTTGAGTGTAGGATTTGGGATTTCTTGATTGGGAGGAGACTCTCTAATGTAAGAGACAAATAGAAGTTGGAGAGTTGTGTAAATAAGGTGTGGTAACATCTATTTATAAGCTCCTACAGTGTTATAGCCGTTGGGGGAGATTTGTGCAAGATACACAAAATAGAAATCTAAGTTCAGCAAATCTGTCCTAAACTGGTCAACCGACACAGGATCAACGATCAACAGTTTCCATGAGAATAAGAAAATGTTCGAACCAACTTAAACTACGATCGAACCTAACGACTACAACTTAAGTGAACGGTAAAACTAAATCTAGGGGATGGTTGACCATTCTGAGCGTTTTGGCTAAGTAAAAGATTAACGGTCGAGCGCAACAAGGAAATTCATCCGACCGAAAATAACAGGCACTTTTGGACAAACAATTTGTCTGCATCCGGTCGACCGCCATCAAGGCATTGTTCTACTGGTGGCCAAAAAAATTTAGGGGTTAGGTGTATGTATACGAATACGACAATTTGAGAATACGACAAGTATAACGGTCGTTCGGAAAATACGAGTGAATCGATCGACCAAAAGCTCAAAATGGGTTGACCGGTGGAGCTGGGTAAAATCATTATTTGGATTACCGTTAACTAGTAGAATGGTTGACCAAAAAACTTGTTTTGGTCGACCGTTTTGCGCAGACATGCAGATGCTTAGTTTGAGTGATTTTTGACCTATGTTTGGGTGATCTATTGAAGTCCAAATGATGTCAAA
Organism: Triglochin maritima; assembly: GCA_963682175.1. NCBI lineage: Eukaryota > Viridiplantae > Streptophyta > Magnoliopsida > Alismatales > Juncaginaceae > Triglochin > Triglochin maritima. The sequence goes on from OY821785.1 coordinate 19,601,824, forward strand.
TTTGGTGTGTGACTTCTACAAGGAACCTAGTGTGTATGTGAATGATTTATACCGCTTGTATGCTCAAGTTTACATATATTCCTAAGACTCAAATAAAGGCAAAATTACACGTCTTCAATTAGCTTGATTATATGTCTTGACTTCATAACATTACTCCTTGAGTCTTGATCACCTGTAGATGTTAGCACAATGCAATATATATTCTATGCAAGATGTGTGCTTCACTATATTTTTTGTGATTAAGATTAGGTTAGGTAAATCATCGAAATAGAGATTAAGACCAAAAGGCCAATATTCATAAATCCAGAGGGACCTACACGTGGGAAAATAGGAAGTTCAATATAATTACGATCACGAACCATGCCAAATCCTAGTTGTGCAATTCAGCTCAAATCTGGGATGAATCAATAGACCAAGGTTCACCATACATTCTAAAATAGACTTTAAAGTTGTTGGACAATTTTCCATTCCATTTGACTCAGATGATCGGTCAATGGTGGATTTATAAGTTGTTGGACAATTTTCCATTCCATTGGATTCATATGATCGGCCAATGGCGGATTTATAATCCGTTATTGGCAGATATGGAGCAGAATTAGGGCTCAAGAGTTTGGAAATGGCTCAGATTTGTATTGTCGGTGCACCTATTTGATTCAAAGTTCATTACAACTGTTTGATTGGTCTCATATTCATCTATAGTACTCATTCCTCCATATATAGTCAAGTTTCTTAAACCTTTCTTCTTTGTCTTCCACCTCCAAACCTAAAAGTTACCGGATTGGGCTGGTGACAAAGCTTAGTTGCAAGCTCATGTTTTATGGAGATTGAAGCAAACTTTTTATAAAATGTTGTTCTACTTGTTGTTCTTACATGTTGGTATGTGATTAGTAGCATATAATACATTGCATTCGTGCTATATATCCTTTATTTTACCCCAATGTTGTGCTACACGATTGTTTCTTTGTGGTGTTTCAGGTGTTAGGTAATAAAGAGGAGAAAAGGGAGCAAAAGGACCTGAATGCAACAAGAATGGACTGAATTGAAGACTTTTGAACCTATTTGTAATGCACAAGAACTGGAACATAAATCAGGAAGGACCCAAATAAAAATCCGGAGGGACCTGATTGTGAAGTGCAAAATATTGTGACACATGACTTGGACCAGATCAATATTTCACCAATTAAAACCAAATCGGTTCGAGACAATGGACCAGGGTTTCACCCCTCGTGCCAAACAAAGAAACTTAATAGTTGTCGAAATTTCAACCGGATCAGAACACCCAGATCGTTTTGTCTCAAATTTTGGCTGCAGGTCGGGTTATCAGGTCATAGCATTCCAAGTCTATCAGATTCAATTTAGCGCCATCCGATTACACCCAGATTAATCCTAACCATGTATTACTCTATAGATACCATTGTAATCCCTCCTTTCCTCTTCTCCTTGCTTCCTGCATTAGTTAGGCAATGTGATAGGTGCCAGCGCCTTGGCAAAATAAGTCGGTGAGATATGATGTCTTTGCAAAATATCCTCGTCGTCGACATCTTCGATGTGTGGGGCATCGACTTTATGAGTCCTTTCCTGAATTCATATGGGAATGTTTACATTTTTGTGGCCATTGACTAAGTGTCTATGTGGGTAGAGGCTATCCCCATAAAGACGAATGACAACAAGGTGGTCACCCAATTCTTAAAGGACATTTTTACGCGATTTGGTATGCCTCGTACCATAATCAGCAACAGGGGTACCCACTTCTGCAATCACTCTTTTGAAGTGCTTATGAGGAAGTATTCGATCACCCACAAGCTTGCGACCGCATATCATCCGCAAACTAGTGGGCAAGTTGAGGTGTCAAACCTTCAACAAGGCTTGCCATCTCGTGGAAGGCTTACCAATTTGTTTTTGTTTTCATTTTTGTACAAACATGAAACCTCAACTATTCACATGGTTGAGTGTGAGGGAGGTTCATGAAGGAACATGAGCTTCTCGACTTCAGCTGGAGCCCGTTCCAAGTACGGTTTGTGGCGTTGTCCATTAACTTTGAACACTTCCCCATTCCGTGGGTTCAGGATCTCAACTTCTCCATGAGGAAATACGGTTTGCACAACAAATAGGTCAGACCAACGACTCCGGAGCTTTCCTGCAAACAGATGAAGCTGGGAGTTGTAGAGCAACACCTTCTGCCTGGCCGTAAACACCTTTCGCATAATCTTGCGGTCATGAAACATTTTGGCTAGGGTCTTATGAATTTTGGCATTTCATACGCATATGTGCTAATGCTCCTGAGTGATGCTTAGATTAGTGGGCCTAGTTTATGGGGAATGATGGGGTGAGGATAAAAATGGAGTGGAAGAAGGAAACATGGCATGTGAGAGCATGTGCTCTTGTTTACTGATTGACATCATTTCATGCTTATATTTGTATCTTATATCCATTATCTTTCACCTAAACAATGCTATGTTACGAGTTTTATGGTTAGTTTTCAGGAATAAATAGGTTTGAAGAGATGAAGCTTGGAAAAAGGACTGAATTGTGAGATCTGGGAACTAAGATGCAAAGGAGAAGGACCTGAATGTAAGACAGAAGGACCTAATAGCAAAACAGAATACTCCACACCATCATGGGGAGTATTTAGCAATTCTATTCGGGTCGGAGCTCCAATAAACGAAGTAAATGCATCCAAGACCAGAAAATATACCAAGAAAAGCCCACAACAAAAATGAGCAGGATCTGAACATATAGATCGCCAATTGGCGGTCCAAGACCGCTAATTGGCGGTCCATTTTGGCCCAAATCCGCTAAAATTTCTCCAGCACATGTATTAGAGGATGTTTAGGCTATTGTTGCTATCTGTTTAGTCCCACATCGGGGGATTGTCCCGGTTTGCCTTTTTCCATGGCTATAAATAGAACTCTTCACCTTCCATTCTAATCACTCCATATTTTAAGTGGCTATTCTTCCTACTAGAAGTGAGGCCTTGAAGCACACACTAAAGTAGAAGGATGCTACTTTTAATGTGAGTCATTTTAATACAAGTTTTCTTTATTATGTTGTTTGTTTTATGTTTCTTGTTTTGCTTTGCTTAATCTCATTTCATTAGTTTTATTAGCTTAGTTAATATGCTTTCTTTGTTTAGTTTAATAATTAGTGTAATATTTAGTGAGTAGTTCCATCCCCTTTGGGGGGTGGAGTAGATGTTCATACATGCATTACAGAATGGAATTAATGCTTTATTTTTCAATGTGTTGATAAAACATGAATGTATGCCTGCTTGTTTAGGATAGAATTTATAACTTGATGAGTTTTGCCAAAATGATTAGACACCTCTCATGCTTGTTTAGGTTCTGAAATAAACATCTTGCATATGTAAATGTTAATCAACTAGGTTGGTGAATAGATTGATAGGTTTTGCCATAACATTTAGACACTTCCCATGCATGATAACACCACCTTAATTTGTGCTTAAAGAATGTGTTCAACACCCACCTCTTTGCTTGTGTGCACTCACTCCACCCCTTAGGGGTTTATCCATTTCTGTATTCCAGCATTCTTCTTTTGTTCTTAGCTTAGTTGTCATTTTATTGTTTGTTTCTTTTGTTCGCATTTCATACTTCTTAGCGTAGTATAGAGTAGAGTAGCATAAACATCTTTCTCCCCCTATTTTTGCTACTTGATTTCTGATAAACAAGAGGTTGCTCACCTCCCTGAGGACGACCCGTACTTGCCACCGCTTCATCGCGGCCGTGCACTTGCGGATTAATTAAAACGTTCAAACAAGTTTTTGGTGCCGTTGCCGGGGAGGTGCCAGTCCGGACTCTTGTTTGGACGATTCGAGTGGATTTAATTTTTGTTTTGTAGTTTTCTTTGTTTCAGGAGACTTGGAGTCGAAAGGAGAGGCATCTGGAAAAATTTGGAGGAAAGCTGGGCAGTTTGGACCACCAATCAGCGGCCTGAGACCGCCAATTGGCGGTCTGGTGAGCTGCTTTTGCCTTCTTATTTCTTTGTCGTGTTGCCATAATTGATCTAGTAATCTGGGACTCAATTTTTCATGTTCTGACTCTTAGATTGTTCCCAGATTAATAATCAACTTCCCTTAAGCAACTTGGACCCTAAAACTCAAAGCAAAAGATTAGGCATTCTTTTTGTTTAGCTCATGCATCATGTATGTGACTTAGGCATTTAGATTGTCTTTTATCTTAGCTTTATTTTTTGTTGCTGAGAGATGGCGTGAGGTACACACCTTCTACTCTCATTCATGCATTTCGTATGAACATGCATTATTTAGTAGGAAGTGCATTGCAACAAGTGTGAGTTAAGCGTTTGTTTGGAGAGTTGATTGCTAGATTAGGACTCCAAAATGCTACTAAGGAGGGGCTGTCCCATAAAAGATAAGGTGGGGGATTTCATCACCCTTTCCTTCGCCCCAAAAACCACACTAATCAAGAGCCTAATTTTAAAATCAAGTAGACATTGGCCTTAAGGAATTCAAACGCATTAGGAGAGTGATCCGGTCCCGACCGTCATGACCTGATCGGCGTTGCCCACTTTGTCGATAGTAGGAGAGACAAGATCCCCGGATCTTGGCTCACTTGCTGGGCTTTGTGGTCCTCGTCGTAGGGAGGTGAGGCGTGTTGAGGCCGTATGACCTCGCAGTTAGGCGTCGTCTAGCTGTAAGGACCTATAGCGACCTTAGGATTGCTTGAGCCTTGTTTGCTTGTGTGCTTCTACCTGTACCCATCCGCCGTAGCAAAAGGACTTCTTCCTTTCTCTCCTGAGTCATTCTTTGTCTCATGTGTTCCCCCGTCTTCTCCTCTACGTACATTCTTTATTTTAAATTTTTTTTTTGTGGGTGTGCACCTTTGTGCATGCTTTCGTGGACACGAGACGAGAGTGGTCGTTCGACGAGGAGCGTTGTCAATCCGGCTTTGGTCATCGATTTCTCGACACCTTCCTCCTCCCGTGTCGCACATAGTTTCGGTTCAATGGCTGCTAATTTCCGTGAGGAGGAGCAGTTGCTGGACCCACCTGAGCATCATGTTGTCGTTCCCATACCTCTACGTGATCGATGCTACCCGAGCCGTACTGCTCTATCTTCATGCATCGTATTGCCAGAGGCTAATGGGAGCCATTTTGAGGTTAAGCCTCAGTTTATCTCCATGCTCCCTCATTTAACTGGGAAAGGTGACCCCTATATCTTTCTCAGGGAATTTGAGGAGGTTTGTGCTATGTTCAAGCTGCAACAACTTAGCACAGACTCCATCCATCTTAGGCTTGTCCCCTTTGCGCTGAAGGATGACGCCAAGAAGTGGTTGTACAGCAACCAGGCGAATGCCTTTAGGACTTGGGATGAGTTTCAATCTGCAATCCTCAAGAAGTACTTCCCAAATCATCGGACTCAAAAATTGAGGAACGAAATCAATTTGTTCTATCAACTTGAGACTGAGACATTTCATGCATATCTAGAGTGGTTCAAGGAGCTACTATCCTCATGCCCTCACCATGGCATTGAGTTGTGGTGCCTTTGTCAGATTGTGTACGAGGGTCTTCACATCCCGTCAAGAACGCTCCTTGAGTCCATGTGTCAAGGAGAGTTCTTGGGAAAGGATGAAAGGGAGGCATGGGCTTTCCTAGAAGACCTTACTGAGAAAACCATGCAATGGGAGAGTGTGAGGGAACCACCTGCATCATCTAGTATAGGAGCGAGGATCGCGAATGCAAACTCGACTAGATCGGGTACCGCATTTGCTATCGATACCACTACGGCCACCGAGGCACGCATGGCGGCTTTAATGCGTCGTATGGATTCGATTGAGCTCCAAAACCAACAAAGTGCACCTCACATGTCCACATCTGGTCGAATTCCCTGTCATTCATGTGGTAGATTTGGTCATGTAGAAAGCGAGTGTGAGTCCATTCCTCCTGAGATGGAGCGTCTCAACGCCATCTATGATAGAGCCAGAAATGACCCATACTCATCATCTTATAATCCTGGATGGAGGAACCTCCCCAATTTTTCATGGAACCAAACTAATGCCCCGGGTGGTCCTTCAAACTCCTCTAGACCACATTACCAATCACACCAACCTCCCATGCATGCACATTCCTATCAGCCACCCCAAGCGCAAACCACCAATCAATCGGGTTTCCCAAATTCCAATAATATGGAAACCCGATTCAATTCGCTTGAGACCTTGACTCGTGGACTTGAAAACTCAATGAAATTTTTTATGTCAACCACGAGTCAAGTTCTCACTTCAAATCAGCAGACCATCAAATCTCTAGAGCTTCAGATGGGCCAATTGGCTCAGTCTGTACATGAAAGAGAGAGAGTGTCTTTTCCTAGCCAGCCTGAGGCTAACCCCCGAATGTACCAACAACAACACATGCAAAATGAGAATGTGGTACCTCGGGGAAGGCAAGTGAACCATGTGGAGGAACTTGTTCACCATGTCAATTCCATTGTGACCTTAAGGAATGGAAAACAGGTTGACAATCACATTTCCTTGCCACAACAACCACTATCTATGCAGCCCCTCAGTGGGAATGGTGGTGAAGAAGAGGCTGAGGGTGAGGGTAATACACCAAAGCTTTCTTCTCAGGCACCGCAGAAAACCTACCTGCCAAAACCTCCCTATCCAAGTAGGTTAACCAAAAAGCAGAGTGACAACATGGACAAGATATTAGAGGTGTTTAAGCAAGTAAAGGTTAACATCCCCTTGTTGGATGTCATCCAACAAATACCTCAATATGTCAAAGTGTTGAAGGATCTCTGCACAACCAAGAGGAAGACCAATGTTCCTAAGAAAGCATTCTTGGCTGCAAATATCAGCTCACTTTTGTCCAATCCTACCTACACAAAATACAAGGACCCTGGGTGTCCTACTATTCAGTGTACGATAGGAGACACTAGAATGAGCAATGTTTTGCTTGATTTAGGATCAGCGGTCAACCTCCTCCCATTCTCTATTTATAAACAGTTGAACTTGGGAGAATTGAAACCAACGAAGATCACCCTCCAATTGGTGGATAGATCCATTCGTATTCCGATGGGGATTATCGAGGATGTACTTATCAAAGTTGGAGATTTTATATTTCCAGTCGATTTTGTTGTCCTCGATAGCAATCCTGTTGCGAACACCCACTCTCAAATACCTTTGATTTTGGGTAGACCATTTCTGGCAACCTCCAACGCCTTGATTAATTGTAGAAATGGACTCATGAAGCTCTCATTCGGTAACATGAGTGCCGAGTTTCATGTGTTCAACTCTGGTAGCCAACAAGAACCCATGGATGAACCTTTAAATCTAAATCTCATCCGCCAATTGGAGAAAGCACCACAAAATCAATGAACGCCTCTAACCCCAATGCAACCCGTTGAGAATGTTCGTGGGCCCAGCAAAAACTCATTGCCTGTCTTCACAATGCAACAGAGTGAGCTGGCCTCGAACATGAATGTCCAAAGGGAGTGTTCGTTGCATGATTCAGTTGAGTGTACTAGTGAGAGTGAGACACCTCATCATATGCCTATACCAGAAGGTGTCTCTACCTCATGTCCCATGGCCATTGAGCCATTTGAGCTTCATATTGACTCCAACAAGGACCCACCTATGACCGAGCTTATGCTTGATGATCTAAATGATGGTGGGAGGTCCTTGTTGGATGACTTGGGGAGAAGCCCCATTCTTCGTGATGCAGGTCTGCTGCATCCATCGAATGAGCTTGAGGAACTCATTCCGATGCATCCACCTATTGGTTGGAGGGTTTTGTTCGATGAGCAACTAAACCCTAGTGAGGCAACACATCTTCACTCTTTCATGTTGCCTACACCCGACCAATATCATGAGGGGTTCGAGCCTTTCAACTTTGACCTTTCACCCCTCATGACACATCAGAGTACTAGTGAAGTTTGCCCATCTCGGCAAGTCTCTGGTCCTCATGACTTGATGTTCTCATTTGATGTTCCTTGACCAATTGATTATGAGAATATCGTTGTTGCTGTATATATCATGTAAAAAAATATTCGAAAAAAAAGAAGAGAAAAACAAAAGTGTGTAATAAAAGACTCCATGAGCGAGCATTGATTGTTGTGGGCCCCAACCCTTGTGTACTTGGGCACCATTTCTTCACGTATTGGTCTCCCTTCTTCAGTATCTCACAGGTTTTGAGGAAATTCAGGTTTGTGTCCATCACTATAACCATGAACTTCCTGTTGTGCTTCATGTTGGTGAGATCTTCCTTTTTTCATGCATAAATCCATGTAGTATCATGCTCACATTCATTGAGGACAATGCATGAAGTAGGTGTGGGGGGTGTTTTACGTGTGTACATAGTCGAGTCTTTTCTTTTGATTTTTTGTTTTCTTTTGTGTGCATTGTTAGGGTCATGTTAGTGTGCCGCATTTAATATCGATATATCTGCTTGTCATGATCCTTGGGTGACTTGTCTTCTTTTGCTTGCCAAGTGCTTTAAAATTTTCACATTTCTTTCAAAATCTTCATGTTTGCGAAAGAAAATGTTTTTGTGGGTTTTGCGTGTGTTTAGCATGTGCAAAACCGTTGAGAGGCAAAGTAAAAAGAAAGCTCCCAAAATTGTCTTGAACTTGATGCATTAGGATTTCTAGTTTACTGACTTTAGGTCTTATCGAGTCGTTAGGATGCACCCCGGTTTTCCCTCGGGGGGCGTGTAATCATAGGGTTTCAGTACTCAAACATTTAAAGAATTCCACCATGAACCGAGTGAGTCAAATAATTCGTGTCTGTTAGTATAAGGAAGTTTGTCGTAGTCAAGGGCCCTTAATCTCTTTTTGTGAAACTCTTAAGTGTAGGGGTTTTGGTTCCCATGTAGATAAGTAAATAAGTGGTGTTCTCTCTTCTCGCACGGCTCCTATCACTCGGGAAAGTAGGTCTGAGGGGACTTTGTGCCTGGTGTTTTCGAGTCATCTGACTTGGGATGCAACGACCGAACTCCCGTTACACGGGTGGTAGGGATCGCCCTATGTGGAGATTTGGGGGAAGGTGTACGTGATAGTGTAAGTCCTCATAGGCAATGATGCACGAAACCTGACCCTGGGAGAATCAAACACCAACCAATAAAATGATCCAAAGAAAAAGAAAAAAAAGAAAAATAGTCAAATAAGAACCAAAATGGACTTTACACATTGTATCACATTCAGAAGTTAAGGTTGCCCATGTCTTTCACTTAAGTCCTTGACTAACTTTCACGAATAACTCATTAGGGTAGGTGTGTGGACGGATTACATATATAGAGTCAACCCTTAGTATTACCGCGTCCCATTATCGACAAAATAAGTCCAACGAGTCGTGTAGCTAGATTGATTAATGCATCTTGTTCGGATTTTGTGGGTATATCCGCTGAAAACCCTCAGGAGACAACACTCCTCCTCCTTGGCGACAAGGAGGTTTAACGGCTTGTTGCACGTGCTAAGTGCAACCGTGATTCCTACGAAAGTGAGTTAGGATTTCTTGTTTTCGTATGCTTTTCTCTTTCTTTGTTTTGCTCGGGACTAGCAAAAGTTAGGTGTGGGGGTATTTGATTGACATCATTTCATGCTTATATTTGTATCTTATATCCATTATCTTTCACCTAAACAATGCTATGTTACGAGTTTTATGGTTTGTTTTAATGAATAAATAGGTTTGAAGAGATGAAGCATAAAAGGACCCAAAAGCTGGGAAAAAGGACTGAATTGTGAGATCTGGGGACTAAGATGCAAAGGAGAAGGACCTGAATGTAAGACAGAAGGACCTAATAGCAAAATAGAATACTCCACACCATCATGGGGAGTATTTTAGCAATTCTATTCGGGTCGGATCTCCAATAAACGAAGTAAATGTATCCAAGACCAGAAAATATACCAAGAAAAGCCCACAACAAAAATGAGCAGGATCTGAACCACATAGACCGCCAATAGGCGGTCCAAGACCGCTAATTGGCGGTCCATTTTGGCCCAAATCCGCTACAATTTCTCCAGCACATGTATTAGAGGATGTTTAGGCTATTTTTGCTATCTGTTTAGTCCCACATCGGGGGATTGTCCCAGTTTGCCTTTTTCCATGGCTATAAATATAACTCTTCACCTTCCATTGTAATCACTCCATATTTTAAGTGGCTATTCTTCCTACTAGAAGTGAGGCCTTGAAGCACACACTAAAGTAGGAGGATGCTACTTTTAATGTGAGTCATTTTAATACAAGTTTTCTATATTATGTTGTTTGTTTTATGTTTCTTGTTTTGCTTTGCTTAATCTCATTTCATTAGTTTTATTAGCTTAGTTAATATGCTTTCTTTGTTTAGTTTAATAATTAGTGTAATGTTTAGTGAGTAGTTCCATCCCCTTTGGGGGGTGGACTAGATGTTCATACATGCATTACAGAATGGAATGAATGCTTTATTTTTCAATGTGTTGATAAAACATGAATGTATGCTTGCTTGTTTAGGATAGAATTTATAACTTGATGAGTTTTGCCAAAATGATTAGACACCTCTCATGCTTGTTTTGGTTCTGAAATAAACATCTTGCATATGTAAATGTTAATCAACTAGGTTGGTGAATAGATTGATAGGTTTTGCCATAACATTTAGACACTTCCTATGCATGATAACACCACCTTAATTTGTGCTTAAAGAATGTGTTCAACACCCACCTCTTTGCTTGTGTGCACTCACTCCACCCCTTAGGGGTTTTTCCATTTCTGTATTCCAGCATTTTTCTTTTGTTCTTAGCTTAGTTGTCATTTTATTGTTTGTTTCTTTCGTTCGCATTTCATACTTCTTAGCGTAGTATAGAGTAGAGTAGCATAAACATCTTTCTCCCCCTATTTTTGCCACTTGATTTCGTACAAGCAAGAGGCTACTCACCTTCCTGAGGACGACCCGTACTTGTCACTGCTTCATCGCGGCCGTGCACTTGCAGTTTAAATAAAATGTTCAACATTTACCTCACCTTAATTAATGTCTTGTATGTTTTAATGATTGTGTTAAATCTTATTTCATATGGAGACATAGTGGGGTTTGGTCATTATGCTTGAGCTCTTTTTAGCCTCATTTCAATTATTCTCTTGTATGTTTTAATGATAATATTTTATCTTATTTTAGGTGGAGGCAAAGTTGGATTTGGTTTGATGGATTTCATATATTACATGTTGTGATGAGCACAAATGAACACTCACACGTACATATATTTTCATTTCCACATTCTTTCTCTATTCCCTATGGGGTTTAGTTTTATTATTTGTTTTCTGATTTCATACGCATTGTAGTGTAATTCGAACCTCATTTGTCTCTTCTTTTCCCACTTGAGACTCGACCCGTACTTGCCACCGCTTCATCACGGCCCTGCACTTGCGGTATTATAACTGAATCAATCAATATGTATTATTACCCATTTTGTATGCTATAATTAGTGATTTGCTTCATGTATGCTTTAGATTCATGTAATTTCTTGTTCATTAGATGAGTAGGGAGTAGATCCACCCCCACCCCCCCAATTGGTGTGGTGTTAATGGTTACATGAAGATTTTGGATATGATGAATGTGTACTATTGCTTTGTGTGGTAGTTTTGAATATTAACATGTTGGGTTCGTGTGGATGTGATTAAATCTAGGTTAAAGTTTGATGTTTGGTAGTTATTTCCTATTTCACCTTACATGCTTAAATAACTTTGATTGTTGCGCATATTGCTTGACTTCTTATCTATGTATGATGGGTTATGTGAGTTGTTTAACGAGATTTGTGTGTTTTTTGTCTTTGATGGGTCTTGCCATTGTTAGGAGATACTTCCCATGCTTAGTCTAGGTCATGCACGCTAAATTAAGCAACTCTTGAGGACATTGTGTATGATTATGTTTGTGTTTGTTTGATGGATGCTTGCAATGGTCAGTAGACACCATTCATGTCTTTCACACACTTACATGAACACGAATGCTCTTCATGTTTCACACACTAATCACTTCTAATTCTTCATGTGTCAATTTGCTCTACCACTATGGAGATTTTTGCATTTTCATTCACTATATCTATTGTCTAGTAGTATACTCATCTTTGGATTGTGAGTAGATTAGTGTAATGTTTAGGTACTATTACTTGATCCCCTCGTAGGAATTTCTCCATTTGATTGCGGTTCAAATCACGACCTGTAGTGAACTTCTCGTTATGGATCGACCCATATTTGTTGGCTCTATAACATGATTGTTCACTTGTGGTAAAACTCCAACAAGTCGATTAGTCCCCACCGAGCACTCTCTACAACAATCTCCTTGATCAAAAGTTTAGAGTTATGTGCATGGATCATGGTAGGACAACCATGGGAATAGGAGTGAGGTGCAGGAGAAAGAGATTAAACTTTTACAACAATAGAAATGTGTAAAGTGTTTCTAAAAGTTGTCTTTAAGGTCCTATTTGTAGAGGAGGGGAAGGCTGACTAACTAACGAGTAAAATCATGTGCGATTTGGCAAAAATCAGAAAGACTTTAAACTTCAAACCTACTACAGTCGGCCAGTTGTACAAACTCGATGTCTAATTTTCCGGTAGCTGGGTAGAACCAGTAGATTGCCATCATCGACTGGTCTACTATTTTTGTCATTGATGAAATTAATGTCTAAATCAGTCATCGGGTTTCACAACAGACCGATTACTTAGGTTTTCCGCTCAATTCTTAGGTGATGCTAATAGGGTTTTATTTAAATGTAATTGGACATGAATGCAAGTGATTCAAACCTCATTAGTCATGTATGAAGCTTAACACTACAAAAAATAGGGTTTCACCGAAGGTACCTATCCATCAGCGTATGACCTTATTTGTTAGTGTACATGACACTGATGGATATAGTTGGCATTGGTGTAACTGGCGTCAGTGTTACGTTACATCGACGGATGTTTCGATGGATAAAGGTTGTCAGTGTTACTTTTTGCGTGAAAATTTTCACTTTCTTTCGTTAGACCAAAGGACACCAATGGATATCCGCCGATGCTCTATACTGATGAAAACGTTTGGTTGTGTCAAATAAACCGACTAATACTTCGTTCGATGGATGGTGACGTACATTGCTGAATCCATTTCGTCGGTGCATTATATTACGAATCTACACCGATGGATAAGTAACGTCAGTGTAGGTTACCCAACAAACATTAGAATGTACACTGATGTGTAGTTTTTGTCAGTGTACTTACCCGACAAACGCCATAACTTACACCGACGGATAAGTACCATCAGTATAAGTCCCATCCAGAACCCAAAAAGCCGTATTTGCTATTTCTGGGTTCTGATTTCCTTGGTAAAAATAAATATTCATCATAATTCATCCATCATTCACCAAACATTGATATATCAAAACTCAAACATCTAACCACAAGAGCTCGTATATATATTATGGATTCATCTCAAAGCACTACATACACAAATGTTGTAATTTAATTGAAATTAAGTTTTGAATTCATTAAGTAGTCCAAAAATGTTTAACAATGATAACTCACAGTAAACAAAAGCACTAAACTGTCAAACCTCATGTGCCTACTCCACCTGATAGTCCATTATCGTCATCTCGACTTGCCAATGGTGGGGGTGTGCAAATGGATGTTATATTAATACCTTAAATGATTGATACATTATACATTAAGATTATAATTTGTATAAATTAACTAATTAAATGTAATCCAACTTATTTAATTACAATTTAAATACCTTATCCTTAGAACCCACTTTCGCCATCAAATAGTCAATGGTCAAGTGCATGTCTGTGAGCTTGCTTTTCATCTCTACTAGCTCATTTTTCACTATCTTTAGATCCTAATCCTGTCAAACATTTTTCTCAACTTGCGATCTAACGTCAATCGATGCTTGGGATGACCTCCCACGTGGTCCGTACGTGTCTGTCGGGATGACAAGACTGGACTACATCCTCACACATCCGTGCTCGTCGCCTAGAAGAGTCTCGACTGGATAAGTGATAGAGCCCCGAGAGGTCATCTCACCCAGTCATTGTAAAGCCTTTAATCTTTCTTGCAAGAAGAAAATATCATAAATTATAAATGAATGCATCAAACAACATTAAATAATTGAAAATTGATAATAATCTTAAACTTACAATGACAGACGTAGCTTCTGGGTTCTTATTGTGGTGAAGTCGAATGTACATATATGTACAAGTAGGCTCAGGAGCATCCAGGGTTTTTCCAATCTGCAATACCATTGAAAATAATAATCTTCTCAGTTTATATTAAAAATGTATTGAATCTATAAGAATTTACAAATTGTAAATAATGTATCACCATTTTCTCCCTATGTCGCACCACATATTTGGTACCACACTAATGTGGTATGACTATATGCTACATATTTTTCTTGTTAGTCTCACTCTTCTTCTGCTACCTATTTGTTAGTTTTTTCATCCATTGATTATAAATTAATTAAAACATTATGAATGGACCTTAAATGCCTCACTGGACCAATAGTCTAGCCGAGTGGACCAATCCTCAACGAAAATATGTGGCGATCGAGTCGTCAATCTTGCGTCTCTCGTCTCCAGATCCTCCATACCAATGTACAATTGGTACTAATTTTCCTTCCACTTATGTCCAGGGACCTCATAATTTCTCTCTGAACCCCTTTAGAACTGTCAAGTGTGACTGTAAAAAAACCAAATTAGTACTCAATTCAAATCAATAATAATATAGCTTAAGTACGTATGTAATATTACCGTTAACTGTTGTGAGGCCATATCCTTATCCTTCTTTGGCACCAATCTCCTATCCGAATAACGACGAGGAAGTACTTGTGTTCTCCTGGCTATCATCCTGATGATATTCTGGAAGCATTCGACGTTCTTTCCTTTTGGGACGCCATCTGGTGAAACTTGATCTCAATCGGAATTGTAGAGTTCCAATCCTCCAGAAGCTATGTTTATCCACGACTCCTACTCGTACTCGTTTCACCAGAGGACGAAGTGCTAGGAACGTCCCCACTATGGGAGGATCAGTTGCACCATCGCCTATTTGTGGGGTATTCTCCTCCCGACGTCGTTGGTGGAGACTATCACTGTCTCCCTCAGGTGCGGGGTGTGGTGGTGAAGACTGTCGTTTAGTCATACCTGAATTTCGAAGTTATTTAATTTATCATCAATCACATAATAAATCTTATATGGAGGTTATCCAAAATGTATCCTCCCAAGACCCAAAGTACAAACAGTGATTGACAACAAATGGATTTTCCAAAACAAACTTGATGAAGAGGAAATGTAGTGAAAACAAATCTAGCCTTACGCTCAAGGCTACCGCTAAAAGGAAGGGATAAAGTTTAATGATACCTATGCTCTCGTAGCTCAATTGGAAGCAATTAGGATGTTGTTAGCGTATGCATCATACATGGACATTATGCTTTTGCAAATGGATGTAAAAAGTGCATTTTTAAATTGTCTTATCATGCAAGAAGTCTATGTTGCTCAACCTCTTGGATTTGTGAATGAAACTTTATGGTACCACGTATACATTCTCTAGAAGACTCCTTATGGTCTCAAACAAGCTCCTAAACCTTGGTATGAGAGGTTGAAGAACTTCTTGCTTGAAAATGGTGTCACAATGGGTCAAGTCAACACAATGGATGAGGCAAACCTTCAAAAACTTAAGACTTAAGTTTCAAACTATTCCTATCTGCTGTGATAATACTTGTGCCATTAATCAATCAAAAAATCCTATTTTGCATTCAAGAATAAAGCATATAGTAGTTAGACATCACTGTCAAAGGGATTATGCAACTTAGGGCGACATTCCATTAGAGTTTGTTCTCACATGTGATCAATTAACGGACATATTCACTAAACCCTTAAATGTTGATCAATTTGATAATAATAGACTAAGTATAGGAATGTGTAATACAAATGACATGACCATATCATACATATCTATATCATGCTCATATTGTGCTAAAACAAACTTTAAATTGCATCTAGTACTCATATTTTGGCTTTTTGTGGATGTATGTTCAACATGACTTTTGTTGAAATTGGATTGGGGTTAGTTCAAAGTTAACTCATAGTTTTGGCTCTTGTTGGAGCAACCAGTCGGACAATGCTTTTGTTATGCCGAGCGACCGTTGAACTTAAGTTTGCTACCTATTGCTCTTGTTGGAACCGGTTGGACAATGCTTTTGGGTTCGACCCAAAACTTAAGTGACCCTTTAGATGGATATCGGTTGACCGATATTTGCTAAATGGTCAGATCGGTCCTCAGTTATAGTACACTTAAGTTAGTAGTCGAAAAACCTGTTGATCGGTCGACTGATAAGTACCTTAATCTGGACAGTAGATGTAGGACTTTCTCGGTCGACATTTTTCAGCCAAATGGTCGACTGATGCCTGTCCAGGTAGAGTCTGTCGGCCTGGTTGTTGGCACCGATTTTGACCTTTTCTTGAGTTTGGTCGACCAGTGAGCCTCAATTGTCAAGATTTGGGGGTTATTATGTTTGATTTCTGCACTTTCTTTTCAATTTCACCTTTTACCCTAACCGCTCTAACCCTCGGTCGGTTTAAACACCTTCATCCGGCCTTCTCCTCCACAAAAATCCTCTCCCAACCACCAAATCCCCTTCCAATTAACATCCTCACAACCCTCAACACCTCAAACCCCACCATCCATCACTCTTTTCACCACCTCCGACCCACCTCCTCCCATGGCTTCAAGGAAGAATATTTACGCCTCAAAGGGGAAGTGAAAGGACATCCTGAAGTGCTTCACCGTTGCCACCCATCGTTGGTCCAATAGATTCATGATATAGCTGCGTGGGATGATCACTATTCCTCTGCCTCCTTCATTCCATGTCATTTTGTTGAGGTTACGGATTTTTCCATCCTGCCTCTATCGCGTGTCCTTGAACCAAATCACCTCACAACTTTATGCACACTTTTGCTTCCCTAACACTACTTCCATTCCTTGTGCAACAATTTTGTTGCAATCTTCGTCGTCTTAATCCTAAAATGTGTGTTCCTAAGACTATGGTAAATGGAAAAACATTTGAAATTACACCCGACCTTCTGTTAGCAATCTACGATTGAATCTACAGGTTCAGAATTACCTTTGGTGGAGAGAACCTATGGCAGCGGAATGGATCGACGATCACCTCACGGAATCCTCTAGAGCACCGGTCGGTCTTCTACTCTCTTGGAGAAGAAGCACGAGTCCACAACCCAAGAGTCCACGGATTGGCTTGGTGGATGTGGAGGCACGAATGGGAGAGAGAGGGAGAGGTGGCGGCTAGGGTTTGCACACAAGAATTAGTCCATCCAATGGGAGGCTCCCCTCGTTATATAGATGGGCCCACCCCAAAACCTAATGCGCAGCCAATGAGAGTGCGCCACGTGTCAGTGCTTTGGGAAAACATCATCTTAATCCTTAGATTAATCCAATATCTCCCACTTGCACAATAGCACGTCAACAACACGTCATCTTCTTTTGTGTCCCTGACACATACGTATATATCCCCGATACATACAATCATAAGATGGCAATGTGTCACCTCTTCATGTGTCCCTGACACATATGTATACATCCCTCATATATACAACTATTTCTCTCTTCCAAGAATGCATCCACAATACGCAAGTCTCTGATCATGTATCCCTGATACAAGACCATATGTGTCCCCGACACATGTACTCTTCTGATCATACGGACAAATGGGTCGTGCGACCGGTGATGTACCTGTAATTTAGGAGTCTCAAACTAGAAACCTTACTAGAAGGCCAGAATGACAACATCCTCAAAAAAATAACAATTAAGCACTCAAATGCACATCACTGTTCCCCAGGTTTACTCAGAAACTCACTTGACATGAACGATATCTCGATCCCTCGGAGAGAATACCTTCTTGTCCTCAAGGTACTTGCTACTGTATCCAATACAGTTGGGCCCAACAAATACTTTTGGTGCAGTCGAGTCAAACCTTTCCCTTCGCCCCAGACCACCATTACACTCAGAGTTGACTCCTTTCCCGAAGATGCCTCTTTAGACCGAATCTCTCATGGTCATAGATAACATCCCAAAGTAGCCACATCAACTCTTTGCTTCATGGTGTCGTCGAAGGTCACTGAGGGCAACTAAATGACAATCAAGTCTTGGACTCACACCTGTATATGTTTGGTCTTTCCATGATATTTGGGGTCTTTCACATAACAAAGGGCAGCCATGCTGTCACAATAGACAACAACAGGCTCATCAGATGTCTCTACAAGCCCAGTATGTTGTAAGAACCTCCTCAACCAAACTGCCTCCTGTACTGCTGCAGAGCATGCAACATACTCTGCTTCCATAGTCGACAGGGCTATACAAGTTTGCTTCTTGCTGGACCATGAGATGGCCCCATTAGCCAGCAAGAAAGCATAACCAGAGGTGGACTTCCTTTCATCAATGTCTCCAGCCCAATCGGCGTCACTATAGCCAATCAGGCGGAGATCTGATGCTTGGTAACACAACATGTAGTTACTCGTTCCTCTGAGGTATCTCATGATTCTCTTGACCGCCTTCCAGTGCTCCATGCTTGGGTTGGACTGGTATCGACTCACCATGCCCACAACATAACAAATGTCTAGCCTAGTACACATCATAGCGTACATAAGGCTTCCCACAGCATTGGAGTATGGAACCTTGCTCATTTTGGCCTTCTCTTCAGGAGTCTCAGGATGCTTATCGAGGCTTAAGTGCAAACCCTTTTCAACAGGAGTGTCGATTGGTTTGCATTTGTCCATATGGTATTTCTTTAAGACGTTGTTAATATAAGTCTCTTGAGACAATCCCAGAAGTCTCTTGGACCTATCTCTAACAATCTTGACACCAAGGACGTAGCTAGCTTCACCCATGTCCTTCATATCAAACGTGGAGGACAACCACTCTTTAGTGGATTTCAGAAACTCTTTGCTTTTGCCAGCCATGAGTATGTCATCAACATACAAGGTCAGAATGACAAATTTACCATTGGATCTCTTAACGTACACACAGTGATCTTCCACAAGCATAGAGAACGCATTCTCTGATATAGCTTGATGGAAGCAATTGTTCCACTGTCTAGACGCTTGTTTTAAGCCATATAAGGACTTATTGAGCATGCACACTTTGCGTTCTTGTCCCTTGACTTCAAAACCTTGAGGTTGATCCATATAGATCTCCTCCTCAAATTCTCCATTGAGAAAAGCAGTCTTTACATCCATTTGGTAAAGCTCTAAGTCCATCTGAGCTACAATAGCTAGAAGAAGGCGGATGGAGGCAAACCTAACCACGGGTGAAAAGGTTTCCTCAAAATCCATGCCTTCTCTTTGGGTGTAGCCTTTAGCTACCAGTCTAGCCTTGAATCTATCAATAGATCCATCCGCCTTCCTCTTAATCTTGACGATCCACTTGGCCCCAATGGCCTTTCGGTTCGGCGGTAAGTCGACCAAGTCCCAGACTCGATTAACTTTCATCGACTCCAACTCTTCCTTTATAGCTTCTAACCACTCTTTAGCATTTGGACCTTCCAAAGCCTCTTTCAAGGTCTCCGGTTCTTGCTCATCGATTACTGTCATCCCGGATGATTCATAATCAATTTCTTCTTGAGCTATCATGAGGGCCTCTTCCTCTAAGCGAAACCGCCTACGAGGAATGAGCTCGCATTTGCTTCGACGCAGATGGATATCTGATGGCTCATCCTCCGTGAGAGCTATCGGATCCTCAGCACTGCTGCTCTCACTAGGATCGACTGGTGGAACCTCATGTTCAACTTCCAGATCATGATCTCGTGGAGTGGTAATGTCCTCATCTTGTTGTTAAAAGAAGTCCACTGACTCTTTGATAACTCCAGCAAGGGTTGGAAAATCATTTTCCAAGAATGTGGCATCCCTAGACTCCAGTTCCGTCCTTCTTTCATTCTCGTCTACCCCGATAAAAACATAACCTTTGGAGAAATCACTGTATTTTATAAAGATACACTTTTTCCCTCTAGGTCCTAGTTTTCCATATCGGTGACTAGTAGAATGAATGTATGCCGCGCATCCCCAAGGACGCAGCAGACTAAAATCAGGCTTCCGTCCTGTCCATAACTCATATGGAGTTGAGGGAAGCGATTTTGTTGGAACTCTATTGAGGATATAGGCAGCAATCATTAGACCATCTCGCCAAAACGAAATTGGTAAGCTCGCATGCGCCATCATGGATCTAACCATGTCTAGCAACGTTCTATTCCTTCTCTCGGCAACACCATTTTGCTGAGAAGTATAATGCATAGTGAGTTGTCTAGATATCCCCTTTTCATCACATAACTCCTTGAACATTATGGAGAGATACTCACCACCTCTATCCGTTCTAAGAGTTTTTATCTTATTATCCAACTGATTCTCAACTAAGCTCATGAATTTCTTAAAACATTCTAGAGCTTCTGATTTGTGAGAAATAAGATAAATATGACCATATCTAGTGAAGTCATCAATGAATGTGATGAAGTAACTTTGTCCATGTCTAGTACGCACATTCAAAGGTCCACAAATATCTGAGTGAATTAGTTCTAAAGGAGAAGTAGCCCTAATGGCTTTTCCGAACGGTTTTCTAGTTGCCTTTCCAGCTAGACAAGGTTCACAGGTCGGCCATTCAAATTTGGAGCATTCTCCTAATACCCCCTCCCTTGCCAACCTGTTCATCCGGTCAACACCAATGTGACCTAGTCTAGCATGCCACATAACTAAATCATTATTTATGGAACTTTGGCTTATAAAGGCACTAGTATTACGATTGAAATCATAAATTGCGTCCAACACAATAAAACCGTCAGAAAGAAAAACACGTCCATAATAAATGTTAGAAAGGTATAAACCCATATCATTGTTCTAAAAAACAACTTTAAAACCATGTCTTATCAAGACAACAACAGAAATAATATTTTGCCGTATAGCTGGTGCATACAACACGTCGTGAAGTAATAGAATCCGGCCACTTCGCAAAGCCACTTTGCATGTGCCAACTCCAAGAACTTCAATGCTAGTGTTGTTTGCCATGTTTATTTGCCTCCTACTTGAAACACGACGATATTCCATGTAGGCAGAACGATCCTTTGTTACGTGGTCCATGGCACCTGAATCCACAATCCACACAGGAGAATGATCAGTGAGCATCATAGAACTAGACACGTTACAATTCGAGGGATTACACACAGTAATTACCTTTTGCTCAGTGCACTCACGAGCAAAATGTCCAGTCTTTCGGCAGTTAAAACAAGTCACATTAGACTTATCTTTCCCACCTCTGGATCCTCGAGGTCGTTTCTTTCCAGCTTTGTTTTCTGTTTTGTTTACATTTGCACCCTTCTTGCCTTTAAAACCCTGAGCTCTATCTCTTTTGCGCTTAAAACCTGCACTCCTCCGAGGAGCGCCAGCCTCAACAGCAAACAATTCAGTTAGAGGGGCTTCCGCAAGCATGCGGTCCTCCTCCAGCTCTAGGTGTTTTGCGACCGTGTCAAATGTCCTAATGTCATCAGCATGGGTCAGATGGACCTTCATATGCTCCCAACTCTTCGAAGGCAATGATCTGATGAGAGCAGACACTTGCTCCTCATCGGTATTAGCAAGACCGGCAGCGCTCAGCTCGCTAATCATGTTTGACATTGCGGTAATATGCTGCCTCATCGTGTGACCTTGGCGCATTTTATACCCATCAAACATGAGCCCAAGCTGGCGGGCCCTTGTGACGGAGGGCACTCCATATTGAAACTTCACAACTTCCCACAAGGCCTTTGCAGTTCGAAACTTTTCGAACCGCAGTAACAGATCGTCCCTCATTGAAATTAGAATTGTGATTCGAGCAATTCGGTCTTTCTTTTTCCATGCATTATAAACATCCAAGTTTCTGCGATGTTGCGCAGTTTTCCCCTCCTCGGGGGGAGACATAGATTGGTTTATGTTTTCTAACATGTCCTGATCCTCTAAGAGATACTCAATTTTACGATGCCACAAATCGTAATTTCTTTCATTGAGTTTATCTCCTCGAGTCAGATCAGCGACAATGCTTTTGGAAGCAGCCATAAAGAATCTAGGACAATCAAAATACATAGCGATACATGAGTTCTAGGATAAAATATAACGAGCTACAATAGTCATAAAAAATAAACTGACTTAATAACTATAGCATTCAGACCAAAAGAAAACATATAGCATTCGATCCAAACCTCATGCAATAGTTAAGAAAGTCATTTTACTAATCTAGATATTGAGCTCCATCATGATTTAATGACCCAAAAAAATGCTTTAAATCATGGTAAATCAGCAAATAAGAAAGATATTTGCCCCCGGTTGCAAGGTGGTTCACACAAAACACTTCTACCTTGCAACTCCCACTAGGCATGCGAGTTCCCAAAAACGGTTTTCAAAAAAAAAACAATCAACATCACACAGATATGATTACTACATTATTTCCATATCAAGCTAATGATCCCCATTAGGGATTTAACCTCGTCGACGGGAACCTGCATGAGTCTTATAGCAATAATATCGCAATAATAAAAAATAAAGGAGCCCCTCGTCTCCTCAGGGCAATAAACAGTCCACAGTCCATAATTATTACAGTCCATAAATATTACAGTCCATACATATTACAGCCCATTGCGATAACTATTGCAAATGGAAATAAATAAATGAAATTACGCTCGTCTCTCAATAAGGCAGTAAATAAAATCAGCAATCATTCATTCCATACAAGCACAATCTTTCCATACGTTAGCACAATCCGACGTATGAAAAAAAAATACCATAAAGTGTGCACCTCATTCAAACAATAAGGAAGTAATGCATAAGGAAACAATGCATGAATGGTGCACGAAAATAGGCAAGAAAACGTGTTAGGTAATGACAACCAATCTCCACAATAATCATTCTCAAAATAGATTTTTTTTTCTTATTTCCTTAATCAATATAATCATGATAGCACAAAATTATCCTACTTTGATTAGGAAAAAAAAATCGGAAATTATATGGTGGAGAGCAACACATATTTTTGCATCAAAGGAAAGCATCCAAACATATTTTAAGGCAATAAAATTCCAGCCCATAATATCTCCCAAAAATTTCAGAATTAGCCAATCTTTCCATAATCAATATAAGCATGCAATCAACAATAATTATGCTACTTGTAATGGAAAGAAAAATTCGAAATTCTTTGGTGGATGGCATCACATATATGCACATTTGATGAAAAGGAAATATTTCAAATGAAATGCATGCAATCACTCCAAAAGAAATCCGAAAATCCTTAATGAGATTAACATATATGTGCATTCAATCATAAAGGAAATATTTCAAATGAAATGCATGCAATCATTCCAAAAGAAATCCAAAAATCCTTAATGAGATTAACATATATGTGCATTCAATCATAAAGGAAATATTTCAAATGAAATGAATGCTCTCATTCCAAAAATCCGAAATATACAATATGGTAACTCAATATACATGTATGTGCATGATTTTGCAATCAACATGTAATCCTAGATGCATGCACATGTGATTAAAAAATTACATATACATGAATAAGGCAACAAGCATCTAACCTTAGATGTATGTACAAGTGTTTAAAAAAAATGCACAATCAAATCATACCATCCGAAATATATGATCACATTATATAATACATGCAATAATTAACTCTTGTAAAATTATCATCATATTTCAAACAACATATATGCGCAAATAATCAAGAATAAACCAACTCTACCTGCAAGCTTTGGTTGAAAGAAATATGCACAACAAACATAGATTAACATGTAACCCTAGGTACATGCATAAAGTGAAATCTAAGCTATGCTCAAGAATGAAATAATGATGAAACTTGTAATACAATTCGCATGTAATGAAATGAATCACGAAAAGCATGCGCATGGGTGAGAAAAAATGCCATCAAACCCTAGGCGCATGATGAAGAGAAAAACTACACATGTATGCAATTTCTCTCAAAAGCTACCGAAATTATTTCAACATATATGAAATAAGAAAGTGCTCAAAAAATTCGGAGGTGACCAAGATGGCTCTGGTACCAATGTTAGCAATCTACGATTGAATCTACAGGTTCAGAATTACCTTTGGTGGAGAGAACCTGTGGAAGCGGAATGGATCGACGATCACCTCACGGAATCCTCTGGAGCACCGGTCGGTCTTCTACTCTCTTGGAGAAGAAGCACGAGTCCACAACCCAAGAGTCCATGGATTGGCTTGGTGGATGTGGAGGGACGAATGGGAGAGAGAGGGAGAGTTGGCGGCTAGGGTTTGGTGGGGCTAGGGTTTGCACACAACAATTAGTCCATCCAATGGGAGGCTCCCATCGTTATATAGATGGCCCCACCCCAAACCCTAATGCGCAGCCAATGAGAGTGCGCCACGTGTCAGTGCTTTGGGCAAACATCATCTTAATCCTTAGATTAATCCAATACCTTCTTCAAGTAGTCTTTATTATTTCTTTTTGGGTAAAGATATATATTGCTCATCTGGCTACTTCTCTTGAGGTAGACCTAGATGATATGATCAAACAACTCTATGAAATATTTCAACTAGTTAGGAATAGCAAAGGCAAACCCATTCGTAATCTATCTCATATGGATCCTCTTGCTCAGATTTTGGCTTATGTTGTGCCCTATATCCTCTTTGCAAGCAGGGCCACCATAATGAGATCTGCGAACTTGAACTTGTGTGTATCTACTGTCTATTTAAGAAGATTCTGGTCAATTAGGTTATGTTCCTTTTCAAACACGTGGTATAGCAAGAGGAAATCACTTCCATATGCAATGTGTCTAACCTTTGTGTTTCAAGAAATCAAACTCAATGTGACTCCATTTCCTGAAGTGGTTCACAAATACCCTATCAACAAAGCTTATTATCCTATGATGAAGGTTTCCTCGAGGCCGACCACTGTACCTGAACCCATCGTTGCTCCGGCTTCTGATCCCACTCCTATTGAGGCACCTCCATGGGCTCCACCTCCACCAGTTCCACCTCAAGCTGATGCTCCTTTTGATATCGAAGTGGAAGGAAGTGATGAAGAAGAAGAAGAAGAGGACCATTCGTGGGATCAATACCAGCACTACCAACCACCCTATGAAGGTTATGGACATCAATATGAGGGTTGGGGTAATGGTTTTGGTTGGTACGACCGCGAACATGCAAGCCTGCTTATAACCCCTACGACTACCACACTCTTCAACATTGTTTGGATCATCTGGATGATCATTTGACGAGGTTCGAGGGATCCACTATGGCACGTCTCGATCGCTTTGAAGTCGACACCTCATCCCACATCAAGCACTTCCAAGACGACACTACTTCATGCCTTGATGATGTTCAATGTGACATTTGGTGTTTTGTTGTTAACTTGATGTTCGTGTTCTTTGGTTTATGTGGTGTGTTTGTAGACTTGGATGCTTTATTTATGTTTGTTTAATGTTGTAAGGCTTGGATGCTTTATTTAGTTTGTCTTATGTCATTTGATTCTAAATATGGTATTGTGCTATGATGATTATTCATGTTCAAGCATTGTTTTTGGCTAACATGCTTCCTTGTTTATATTTGATGATGTCAAAAGGGGGAGAAGTACCATATTATGGCTTATTCATTTGATATATCCAGTTGATCATATGCATTTAGGTGGAGGAGCTTTACATATTTGGCAAGATGCTTGTGATAGGGGGAGTTCATGCCTATATTTCAACCTGAGTAACATGCATATAGTGAATAGGTTTGTCATCATTAATTAATGGAAATTGTTGGCTTTGGCTAATTGTGTAGTTATTTTGATGATAATAGTTAAATTTATCACTAAACATGCTTTATAAGTGATAATAGTCAAATAAAAACTCTGACATGCATACATGATACTCCATAGTTGTATCTATTGGATGTAATATGTTTCAATTTTGTAAGTGAAGAAATGCGACCAAAATATGCACAAAAGGATCATTAAATGAAGACTATATTGAATGTAATTTTGATTTTCTTGAGTCCTTAGGAATTATGTAAACTTGATCATTTGGATCGATTTATTCCCTCACATACACACTAAGTCACCTATAGAAGTGACACAAAAAGTTTCACAACGTTTGGACTTCAATAGAGTACCCAAACCAAACCTGGAAAACCACCAACACATTAACCCAGATCGCTCTTCCATCCTACCACTCTTACCATAGGACTATCCTTTGTAAACTAGTCCAATTGAAATCCATTTTGGTCCTACCGTTGCTTTATTTCAAATATCCATTTCAAGATATTTTCTTGTCTTTTTCCTCCAACGACTATTTTGAATATCACGTCATTACGAAATTTAGACTCAAGATCATCGATCGAGCAAAAACCTCTTAGAGGTTGACCAAATTGACAAAAATTGGACAATAATGTTTGTTGAATTTGGTCCAACATGTTTTCCCTCTAATGTTCAACCTATAAATTTGGTCACTCACAAAAACTACACCAACCCTTGAATGGTCAACCATTGGTTTTACTCTTATATCCGATCATTCACTTATGTTTGAGCAAACGATCGAATGAAATTGCCAAAATGGTCGACTGTTTGGCACCCGATTGGCAGCTCACTTTCGCTATCTTTTATTAGTTGCTTCATTATCTATTTTGTCTTTTGCCCCAAGGCTAATTTTCTCTTAGCCTATATATACGAGAGCTTTAGATCCTAATTTCAAAATCCTTGCAATCCAAACCTCTACACACTTGTGCTTCAACTTTAACTCTAGACAGTTGTGTTTCCATTGCCTAATCTTTGCAAGTGCTCATGTTAGAGTCTCCTTGCACTCTTCGAGGTTGTACGCTCGAGGTTGGACCAATCTCCCGGTTGTGGGAGAGGTATTAAGCTTTGGGGAGTGTTTGTTGCTTGTTGGTGTAAATTGTCATTCACTTTCCTCGAATACTCTTCTCTACTTTTCCTTTTCGTTTATTTCGAAAATCCTTAATTACAAAATCTAATAGTTGAATTAAAATGTGGCTACTAAACTACAATATTATGATTTCATTTTGTTTCAAAAAGTTATGAATTTTTCCTTTTTTATTTTGTAATTGTTCTAATACAAATGAATATATGATTTTTTCTTGCTTCATTTCTATACTTTTATTTATTTTCATATTGATAATTTTGGGGTTTTTTTAGAATACAAAATGCATTTTGCAAAGTTTGTATTGTTGAAGTTGTATGAATTTGATTTTGAAATTCTATGATTCAAAATGGTGATTTTACTAATTATTTTGTTAAATTTTTATTTTTAAATAATTGCATAGTTGAAATTCCCATTTTTCTTCTTGTTTTTTATAATTATGCATTTTTTAATAATTATTTTAAGCTAGATATATGTGTGTGTGCATTTTTTAATTTAAGATGCATTTGTTGAATTCATTAAATTTGATTTTTTATAAATTAAAATTTTAATTTTCTGAAACAAAAATATGCATATCTCACTTTCCTATTATTTAGTTTGGAATTGATGCAATATTCATGGTAAAATATATGTATTTATTAAAGTGAATGATGAATTAATGCGGAATGTTCCTTGTTGTGTAGGAGACATTATGGTTTTTTAGAAAAAAAATAGAATATTGCAAATTGAAGACAATACTTCAACGCTTTGGCACAAACATCAATTGTTTGTCTATTCAAATAACTTCCAAATTTTACTGTCGCAAGATACCCATTGGATTAAAATTTGCGGGTTCTTATTGCGCAACCTCATCTAGCCTCTAGTGAGATATACTCATTGAAAAATGCCTCATTAATATATATTAAATAAGCTTACAATAGAACAATAATATTGATGTGTTCTACTGGTTATTCCAAGTGATTGACATCTTATGTGTGCACTTTTTAGGCCATGACACTGTTGCAGAGCAAGGTTATTACGTCAGATTTTTCGACAGATCACGTCGGATTGACCGACCCTAGCTGACTGACGTATGTCAAGGGGACATGGTAAGGGAGGGGGATATATCGTCGGACAATATGCCAATGTGGATTGTAGGTCAACCGCTTTGGTATTTACTAATAGCACTAACGTAGTATTTACAACATACCACGTCAGTCGCACCTAGAGGACCGATGCTGATGTCCTATTTTTAAAAAAAGAAATTTGGAAAAAATTCAATAATATGACGTACCACGTAAATTTGTTGGCAAGTGACCGACGTGGTCTATAGACACACCACGTCAGTTGAAGCAGAAGGCCCACGTGGTCTGTCTTATTATTAAAAAGGAATTTAAAAAAAATCAAATAATAGAATATATCACGTCGATTAGTTGGCAAACAATGCCAACGTGGTATGTCCTTTCTTGAATTTTTTGTGAAATTTCACATCGATTTCTAAGAAATAAATAGTGTTATGTCCTTAAATGAATTTTATTGTATAATTCTGATTTCTTTTAATTTCACATAAAAATCCCTGCAATTGAAACAGAAATGCACCACATAAAATTTACTGCAATTGAAACAGTCATCCACCGCATCATTCAGATCATCACATATAAATATGATGGTGTTCTACCCAATGTAATATCTCACTTTGCACTAGGATCCATGAAATGTAAATACCAAAAATGTCATACACACACAAATATATATATATATATATATATATATATATATATATATATATATATATCAGTTAGCCTATTATACATAATCATAAACTTTATAATATGTACATTTAATAGAAACAGACGTACACTGGCAAAAAAATTGAAGTTGTCACTAGTGCAGAATATATTAGCACAAGTAAGGTTGTTCAGGTGAAGGTAGTGTTGTAAACGACATTGGTGTGGTACACTTTTTTTGTGTTGTAAACTACCATCAATTTAGCTGTCTTTGAATATGAATTATCACTAAACTATATTGTTGTTGTACGTACAATATGCATGTCATACTAGAATTCTCAGTTAGTAGGCTGAATGTGGCTGGAATGTCTCAGGTTCTGCTTTACAATTTGGTTTGGTCTGAATGTCAGGTTGAAAATCCTACACATCAGCACCAATGATATATCATGTATATATTCATCTATTATAATAAAAACTTAAAGAGGAAAACATCACTTGATAAACTCACATTCAACAATTAAGTTGCTAACATCATGTGGTTGATGACAAAAGAAGACCACTTCTCTTGCGTAGTGATTGTCCTTTCCTGAGAAAATGGTTCAAGGGATACTTCAATGACTACAAAGTAAATAAACTCATTTATTAACATATAAATTGTGCCACAAAACATATATAACGCAACATAAGATCAATATCAAAATTTACCGATCTTAAATCTCCCGCTATCACTCCCTTCTCAACAAGTACTTCCATATATCTCATTATTTAGTAACCACATTTGTAGTTTCAACTTGTTTACGGTACTGCAATTAAGAAGTCATGTATATTAGGAAAACAACGTAATTAATGCAAAATATAATGCATATTATCAAAAGAAACATTATTGAATCATCTTACCTTCATTTCAACCTAATTTACTTTCTTTTTTGTTACAGGCCTTCAACCACCCGAGTATTAACAGACCTCAAGGCCCCTACCAAAATACGTAAAGGTTCGAAAATGAATTCAAACATTCAGTGACACCAAATTAACTTAGAATATGAATTGTTATTATTCTAAATAACTTATGTTTAAATAATGTTCACTAAACCTTGTCTTGGATTCTTCGATGCCATATGATCAAACCAGTAGCTTGTCCACGTAAACGGTTCTACCACAGCTAACATCCAATATTCACTGAAAACCAC
Source organism: Triglochin maritima (assembly GCA_963682175.1). NCBI lineage: Eukaryota > Viridiplantae > Streptophyta > Magnoliopsida > Alismatales > Juncaginaceae > Triglochin > Triglochin maritima. The sequence goes on from OY821785.1 coordinate 19,631,603, forward strand.
TCTTGTTAAATTACATCATCAATTAGATCAATGCCAATCTTCTTTATGATTCTCAAATGAATATTATGAAAATGAAGGAATTATAAAATATAATGATCTACTTATTTCTCCTAATATGGTACAAGAAAATAGGAAGCCTTCCTTGATGCTTGCAACACCTCTGGAAACTTTGTATATTTTGTTGTCTTTACTTGGAGGTCCTTATTTGATTAATAGAGTGATACACATAACCATACTTTTTTGTCATTCGACATTTGGTACAGATTTCTAAGATAAACAAACTAACACCATTAAAATTTAAATGTAACATAAACAGTTATGAAAAAGGCAAACATGATTTACTTCAATTGAACCTGAATGATTTTTATACACAACGTTTCCATCTTCCAAAACTACAGGACATCACCTATGCAGACTTATACTAGGTCTTCTATGCCACCATTGGTTGTTTCGCCTACTATTTCTTTCGGCATAACAACTTTTATTGTAGAATATATAGATTTATCCTTTAGAAGAATATACAACATTTTGTAATTCGAAGGCAATGGGCTCTCATCACACAATTCCTGAGGAGATGATGCTTTTGACGATGGAAGACTATCATAATGCTTAAAACACAAAGAAATATTATTAGAACAAAACAACATGAGCAATATATTTACAATTTGGGAGTTATAAAATTCAATGGTAATGACATTGCCTATTTTATTTTTCTACTTTTGTTTCCTTATGGATTGGAATTGGGTGTTCATCTTCAGGATTCACACTTCCCACAGTACTTCGTGGTGTCGGAATAGGTGTGGTTATATTGAGTAATGCACTTAATTTTTTAAGTACCATAGTCATTTGTTCTTGCAGCGTATGGATATTTTCTTTACAATCCACATGTATTCCTTTCCTACTACGCTTTGAGGAGGATGACCAAAAGTGTTGTCGTAGTCCTATTCGACTACCGACACCACGTACTCGTTCTGCATGCTCCTCTTTGCCCCGGGCTACAATCAAAGTTTTTTTCCCTCTGAAACAAATTCACCTCAAGAAGCTTGCAGGGTAAGATCACCTTATTTTAATAATTAATTAGGTAGTATACAAAATACAATAATTAATGTAACAACTTACAAACTTCGTTGCAACCTTTGCCAACTTAGGGTTAATGTAACTCTCGTTTGGAGTGACGCACTCTCTCTTCCACTTATCTTGTCTAGCTGGGGGAGACAGAGGAGCCAAATTACTGGCTTCTTCTTTGCCGAAACTAGCCTCTAAAGCTTCCTACCTTGTTACATTCTTCTTCCCTCTTCTCCCCTATTATAGTAGGTTTTATTTCTTGCTTAGTAGTAGGTTTTATTTCTTGCTTAGTAGTGTAGTGGAGAAGAAGAGAAACACCATTTTGTAATCATTCTTTCTTAATCAAATTTTAGTTTCATGTTCTTGTCTTTCATTGGAGGTAATTTTTATTCCATTGCTTTGGTTAGATTTAGTTTTTTTTTACTTGTTCATGTGTTGTTTTTCTTTTGTTCTTTTATTTGTTATGGATGTGATTAGTGAGTAATCCATCCCCATTGGGGTGGCGAATGATGTGAAGTGTGAATGTTGTTAGATTTGTGTGTTTTAATCATAATCTTGGAGCTTCAAATGATTTCCATAGCCATTTTGATAGGTTCTTCAATCTTGCCTTTGTTGTGTTAATGGTCTTAATCTATGCTTAGCACATGCTTTGGTTAGTGGGCCCACTTTATAGGGAATGATGAGCAGAGGATAAGATTGGAGTGGATAAAGAGATAATATTGACATGTGAGCATGTGGTTATCTTTAGCTTTATCTTAAGTTGTGTTTTGTATGTTTTAATGATGGTGATAAATCTTAATCCATGTGGAAACACACTTAGGATAATGGCCATTATAGATGTTCATATTAACTCATGTCATGAAAGCACAATTGTACACATACGCGTCACATATCTACTCTATTACACGCATACTCCACCTCCTATAGAATTAGTCGCATTTATTTTACAAATTGTAATTACCGTAATTTAGTGTAGATGCACTCACTCACTCTTCATTTTCTTAATACCAAAATGGGGGTTTGCACGCCTAGCTCGTAATTAGGATTATTAGTTTGTGTGTGTGATTTCGGATTGAATATTAAATATGACAATGCATAGCTCGTAATTAGGTTTGTCAGTTTGTGTGTGTGATTTTGGATTGAATTTACTAGAAAAATTTAGAGTTTACCACATTGGTTAACCTAACAAATGATGTAATTAATCCCTATATCAACATAAAGTGCTAATCAGACGACCGAACACAATTCGGTCCACCGAAACCACAAATTAGAATCACCAGTTTGGACAACTGAAAGGCATTCGGTCAATAGAAGACAAATACATGGGAAATATTGTGCTTACATTTTACAAAATATACCATGTCGATTTTCAGTAAACATAATATGGCAGATGTGGTAACGTGAACAATCACGTCAATCGTAAATTATTCAACGTGATAAGAGGTAAATTTGTTAATTCAAATTAAGTGGAATTTTATTTTGTAATAAACTTTTAATTATGTACATAAACAACGCTCATTGGATGCTTGCCGTTATATGCCTCGAGACTAATTTGGCATATTGGTTTGATCCTTGGAGTCGAATAAACCAAGGCAATCCATGAAGAAACTTGTTTTAATATAAGTTCGATTTAATCATCGTATTTGTAATCCGTGTTTTTTTATTAGTATTATCGAATTCATGTTCAATAACTTGTGCTACTCACGACAATGAAGGTTTACAAAGTGTTAGGTGGCAGGAGAATGATCCCAAAAGTGGGAGTAATGTGGCATGGAATGGGAGTAAGTTATTTCTCTCATTTTTGTTAATTAAGTTAAGTAATGAAAGATATATTTAGTGAATTTATATGTTTGTAGTACCTCAAGCAGACTGGAAATACGGAATGTGGTTACGACGTGATGAGATACATGGAGGAAATCATTCAATTTGCAACTCAAGACGTAGCCCTATCTGAGGTAATATAGATTGCTATTTAGTTGTATAATTATAGTTTCATTATTTAGATATTATTATTTTTACTTTTATTTCTATAGATCTTACCAAAGAGTAGCGATAAAAAAACTAGAATTCAAATGCCTACTTGACCTTCCTTCAGAAGGGTACGTTACAGTATTGCCTGACAAATTTCTTGAGTGAAGGTAATCCTTGAAGAAGTCATTTATCCCATCTACTTTTGTTTCAATGCACCCCTAAGAAAGAAACACAATAGTATGGTGTTACCAGTGTGTTCCTTTCTTAGGGATGGCATAATGGTAAGTTGTTACCATTGTGTTTCTTTCTTAGGGGTGGCATAATGGTATGGTGTTACCATTATGTTTAACTTCAACATAATTTACGGGGCAATCAACTTATAATTTGTCCCCTATTTTTGTCCTCCATTTCACTTTTAAACCTAAATTTAGCCATTTTCTTAACATTTTTAAAAAGTAACTTTGTTGGAGTCAGAAGTGAGGATTATTCTAAGAAAATTATTACTTTCAAAGTGAGGAAAAGTAAATTACTTCACAAATGAGGAGAGTTAATTGTAACATAACCAAAAAATGTACTTATATAAATCATTACAATTACTGGAATTTTAAGACATAAACTTCTGATAGTTAAATTCTTAAATATAGTTGTACACTTTCCTTAACTTCTTGTAAACCATTTACACCAAAATTAGCTATGAGAGAGGAAGGAAGATTGATTAACCATGTTGTACTCAATATGCACAAACTTCTGTACTTCTTTCTGATAAAATTACATATTCGTCTATATTTTTTGGAAGTTCAACTTTCCAATGCAGAAAGCAAAAAGAGAGCCAAATGCAAGAGGGAATACAAGAAGCATTACAGCCACACGTGGTAGTTGATCCCTATGAAATCCATAGTAATCACTTATGAAAGAAGCAATTGTCTTGGTTTGGACAGAAACTTTGATTTTCTATTGTATGTCTCCATATTGGGAAGTGAAAAAGGCATTGAGAGACCATGATGTGTGTAACACCCCCAAAACAAGTTTAGTCCCACATTGCCTAACATGAAAATGTTAGTGTGGGATATAGTAAGAGACCACTACTACATCACTTACCAACTTATGTTTTGTGGAAAAAAATGAGTATTGTGGGCCAGTGAGCTCATGGATGACGGATCGGGACTCAGGCTCAGTGCGGGCTCGGGACAAGACGTTATAGATGGTATCAGACCATGAACCAGCCGATATTGTGGGAACTAAGTGCTACACCAAAAATATGGGAGCCACCTCTAAAATCCCACAATGCCTGATGACTGACTAGGTTGACCCTGACGAGGACGTTAGGTGTTCTGTAACATTCCGTCCTCGGGCCCGCACTGAGCTCGAGTCCCACTCGGTCACCCATGAGCCCAACACCCACCTTTTCTGCCATAAAACTTAAGTTAGTAAGTGGTGTAGACCTGGAACTTGGGCCGTGCCGGCCCGACCCAGTACGACCCATTACTGTAGCCCAACGACTAAAATAGTCGTTGGGTTTTTTATATTTACCAAAATACCCCCTCCTTCAATAAACTCCTCAACCCCTCTCATTTTCTTCACACAAATTCCTACTATTTCTTCGAAATCTCTCCAAATCTTCTCTACTTTTATCTCTAATTGTCTAATTTTGGTGGAAACGGGTTGAGTTTGAGTTAAAGCGTAAAGCCGAAAGCTACAAGCAGACCGCTAATCGTTGATTTCACGACTCCTCCGCTCTTCATTTCCCGGCTTTTCTAATCTTTTTAGTAGTTTACTTTAATTCATCCATCATCATCACGACTTTCTCATTTATGAAAAAAATTCACTTTTTGTTCATATTTATTAATTTCCATGGGTTTAGCATATGATTCTGAAGATAATAATAAGCCCCCACCCCTCTTGTTAATTCACCTAGACCTAAGGATAGAAGTACTAGGAAACAACTATCAAAGTATGGGTTGATTTTGTTGAAGGACAAACTTCAGAGGGTAAACCAACTGCTACTTGAATACATTGTGGTAAAATATATTCGGCTAAGTCAAGTGGAGGAACCGATCATCTATGTAGATGTACACTTACATGTAAAGTTAAGAATCATCATCCTATTGGATTCATGTCAATCGGTTTTAGACACAACTAGTGGAACTTTAAATTTCAGAATATATTGTCCAATTAAAGGTAGAGAGATAATTGTTGATTTCATAATTAAAGGCGAACTACCATTTAGCATATGTTAATCTAAAGGCCTCAGGGAAGCAATTCTCTACCATAATCCGCAATTTAAACCATTTTCTTGAAGAACACATAAAAATGTGGTAATTGATAAATTCGGTAAAGAAAAAGAATTTGTAACTGCTCATTATCTAGATGATTTATGGTGTTTAAATAAAAAAATCATTTCTTTTTTACTTATTTTGCAACCACACACTACCAAGGTTATATTTTATCATATGAAAGATGTCATGGTAGCTAATAATATTGAAAATAAAGTTTGTGAAATTGCATTTTATAATGCAACTAATAATAGTTCAACAATAAAAATGCTTATAAATTGTCATTATCCACCTGTAGATGGTTTACTCTTTCATATCATATGTGTTTGTCATACTTTGAACTTAGTAGTAGAAGATGGACTTCAAATAATTAAACTTACGTTGAAAATGCTAGAAATGCAATTGCCTATGTTGGTTGCAGCAGTACATCTAGATATTAAGAATTTAGAGAATTTTGTTCATATAATCATGTTAAACCTAGAAGGTTTAAATTAGATGTCCCTCATACGTAGAATTCTGCATATGAAATATTAAATGTTGTTATCCTTATAATCTTGCAATTCCAACCTTTTATAATGAAAAACAAAATGGGCATGCGTTAACCCCCATAGATTGACATAATTGTAAGATAATGTTAGATTTTTAAAACATTTTTTCACCTTCACAACTAGATTAAGTGGACAATATTACCCCACCTCTAACATATATATCTATGAATTACTTCCAGTTACTAGAGTATTTGCGAAATATAGGCCAAATGCTGGTTTTGTTGAAATTTTAAATGTAAGTGAGGCTAACTTTAATAAATATTGGAATCCTCCTCCATTTAGTTTTTGTTTAGCTTTTATTATGGATCCTATATTTAAAATTAGTGGTTTATATGTTGTTTGCTAGTTAATCAACACAACCACCTGCAACTGCAAAGTATCTAGATGATGACGACTCCCCAATGAAATTGGTTAAGTAAAAAAAAATAAGTGCAAAATGAAATACAAAATGAATTAACAGGATATTTAAACAATCAAATATACTTAACTATTGTTGACTTAAAACCTTTATATTTTTTATACTGGTGGAGAAAGAACTTAGGTAGGTTTCCATTGGTCTCCTTGATGGCACGAGACTTATTATGTCCTCCGGCATCAACTGTGGCGTCGGAATCTGCATTTAGCGTAGATAATGTGTCTTGACTGACAAGAATCAAAGCTTGTCCGACAAGTCAACCGCGATGAGCATATGCTTGAAGGGTATGATAAACGTTGCAGACAGAATGCAAAACATGAATCTTAACGACACCAACAATGACGATGAAGATTAAAGACAAATTAGCTAAACCATTCTGTTTAAGGAGTAAACTTCTCCTAATACCCTTTAGGTTTTTTCATTAGACCTTCGGTTTAGCTGGCCTCCGTGCTATTTTCATATGAAACTAATTATGTATTGATATTGTTTCTCAATATGAGTAAACAATTATTAATAAATAAATTGGTTTCTTTGGGAAAAAAGGAATTATGTTTGTGTTTGTTAATTCAATTGTGATTGTATACTTCAAATTAAAAAAAACGACCAAAAAAACAAAACCTACCTAACCTAACCTGACCCGACACAAAAAAACCTGACCTGATGGCCCAGCCTAGGGAGCCCTGTCGTGCCAGCATGGTACTTCTGCCTTGCGGTGGCACTACGGGCTCCGGCATGACACGAGACCCAAGTCAAAAGTGGGGTAGTCGTGGACTCATGTCACTATATCCCACACTAACATTTTTATGTTAGGAAATATGAAACTAATGTTTTTGGGGTGGGTCAAAAAAACCCGCCACCCTCCTCTCTTAGGGAGGACTAGGCGGGACGGGCTATGCAGGTTATTTTTTGACATTTGTTATTTTTCCTAATAAAAAAATATCAAAAATTGAGAAATAGTTAAGGTGCATGAACTAAAATTGATTTATAAGTCTAATCTGATGGTGTGGATAAACAACTACAAATTTAAAATCCACTCGTTAGAAATTATTGTGACTAAACTTATCAGGACATGTAATAATAATCATATGATCACAACGCAAGTAGTTACGAGACATATCAAATGACCAGTTATTAGGTCTTGAAATCTTGTAGTTGTTAATTTGTTATTTAAAGACACAACTAGGTGTTTAATCTAACAGTCATCCCAAACTCACCAACGGTAAGACTAAACAAACAGAGTGAGAGGGAATGTTTAAAGAAGCGGAAATGTCTAGGCTGGTTGCGGGTTATGTGGGGCGGTTTGAGAGAAAACTGCAACCCACCCCGCTTATTAGGCAGGTTGTGTAGTTGGCAGCACTACTACAGAAAAGGGAATATACGTCGGATGTACGGGGCTATATACGTCAGATATAAGCACTCCCCGATCCGACGTCTATTTGTGCGTCGTCTATACATAGACGTCGACTATCGTATAACCGACATCTATCCCTAAAGAATATGCGTCGTCTATACGTAGAAGCCGACGTTTATTCGTTAACGCATAGACGTTGGTCTATACAATACCCGATGTCTATTCTTTAAGGATAGGCGTCGGTGATATAACAGACGACGTATATTCTTTAGGGATAGACGTCGGTTATATAACAGACGACGTATATTCTTTAGGGATAGACGTCGGTGAACTAACATGCGACGTCCATTCCTAATGAATATACGTCAGATTCCACATAAAGACGACGTATATCCCTTTCTTCAGAGGAATAGACGTCGGTTAATACAAACAGCCGACGTCTATTCCTAAACCTGAACAAAAACTAAATAGCATCCGACGAAAATGTTTTCAGTCATCGTATTCGTGTACATACAACTGCACCAAATTCGTTCACCTATAAATTTGTTCACAAATACTCACAATTTCATCCACATATACATACAAGCACAAACACACAAGCATACATGCAGAAACACAAACATACAACCATACATGCACAAACATATAAAGCATACACAATTGACATTCAACACACTTGCAATTAATTCATTCTAAAATTAAGGCGATTATATTAAGGCATAAAGTGTAGGTTTGTAATACAAGTGCACTTGTTAACTAAATTACAAAAAATACTATTGGCAGGAGAACCTCTTAGTTTGTCAACATGTTTCTGATGAAATAGCGAGCCTATCGGTCGCGAGTTCATCGAGCTCCTGTTGCGAGAACGGATCACTACTTTTTGGGAAAACCTATCAAAAAAATACAAGCGTGTTGAATATTAATAACTAAATATTGAAACTACACAACTATACAATTGAATAACGATCTACATTACCTCGGATAGGCATACGTCTTGAGTTGTCAATTCGAGGATTTCCTCCATGTATCTCATCACGTAGTAACCGCATTCCGTATTTCCAACCTGCTTCTGGTACTACAAACATAGGAATTCGCTAAATATTTTTTCCTAACTTAATTAACAAAAATGGGATAGAACGTACTCTCATTCCATGCCATGTTATTCATGCTTTTGTGGTTGTTCTCCTACCACCTAAAGCTTTGTAAACCTTAATTGCCCTGAGTAGCACAAGTTAAAATATCATTCATTAATACTAATAAAAATCCACGAATTACTTTTTTCATGACTAAACGAACTTACATATTTAGAAGTTTCTTTATTGAGTCCCTTGGTTTATTCGACCCCAACGGACGCCTAACTTCGAGGTCCACTATAGGTCCTTAGTAATAGACGACGCCTAACTTCGAGGTCCCACCGAGGACCATTAGTCTGTAGGAAATCAAGAACCCGGAGGTCCCTAATATCTCAGGGAGACTAGATGAGCAATGACGTTCAGGCCGAAACGGTCTTAAACATCGAGGACCACTAATCTATAGGAAATCAAGAACCCGGAGGTTCCTTAAATCTCAGGGAGACTAGATGGGCAACGACATTCAGGCCATAACGGTCTTAAACAGTTTCCTCTCCTTAATGCGTCCGAAAATCCTAGGGGTCAACGTCTAATTGATTTTATTAAGGCTCTTTTATTAAGTGGTTTCTGGGCCAAGGAAAGGGTGATGAAATCCCCCACCTCATCTCCTATAGGTGACTACCCCCTAAGTGTTTTTTATACCATAATCTAACAAACAACACACCAAACAAACACTCACCTCACTCTTGTTCCAATGCAAGTCCTACTAACTAATGCGTGCTTTGTAATGAATGATGAGTGAAAGATAGTACGTACCTTACGTCAGCAATCTACGACAGAAATCGTAAATAATAGAAAAATATAATGCATGCAAATCCTATATGATGAATGACTTAGCAAATATTGTCTAATCGTTTGCTTTGGGTTATTAAAGGCCAAGTTGTTTAAGGGAGGCAATGAGTTATTATCATAATATTAAAAATTCAAAAAATTAAGGAAATAAACATTTATAATATTAAAAGAAAGTATTAAAAATAATTACTTGGATTGACAGAAAAACATTTTAAACACAAACTATCATGTTATTAATAATAATTGGGAATCAATTTTTTTGAAATTTTGACAGAACCTCCACTTAAAATTTGATATGTAAAATTCTTCAAATCCTGAAATCAAACCAAACCAAACCAAACCAATCCAATCCAAGTCATTACATCACATTCACATTACATTACAAATCTAAGATAGCAAACCAAACCAATCCAAGTCATATATACTCATTTAAATCATCCAACCAACCCAACTCAATCCAAATCAAATCAATCCAATGAATGAGTCAAATCAAATGAATTAAACATTCACACAATCACACTCCATTCTAGTCAACCAAACTTTGTTTTCACCAATAAACTTTGTTGAAAATTCTTCACCAATATCTCTATATAAGTAGTGTATGTTTTCATGGGATCTTCACTCTTTCTTAACATATCTAAACATATCCGAACACCATGAGAACCTAATCAAACAATATGATTTTTTTACAGGTGGTTAAGCACGAACCAGAGGAAGGGAAAGATGTGATGCCAGAGGAGCTCTTTGTGGTTCGGTGACACGAGATGGTGCGGTGACGGCTGTAAACGACACGAGATGGTGCGGTGACGGCTGCAAACGACACGAGATGATGGCTAACTTAGAAATAATATGTGGAGAAAAATGGAGGACGGAGGAAGACGAACTTAAACAACAAAAAACGAACTTAAAACTTACATGTGGAGAAAGACGGAGGAAGACGGAGGAGGAAGGAGAAGAGGGCCGGAGAAATGGAGGAGAGCTTGGGAGCTCGCTGCGGTGCCGGAGATGGTGCGGATCGGCCGGAGAGTTCGGTCGCGGGACGGCTAGGGTTTGGGTGGATTTCGTCTGAAATGAATGAAAGAAAACGTGTCTGTTCGATTTCTTTAAGACATATAGACATCGGATGTTATATAACGCCGACGTCTATACCTCGATGTCTATATGCATGGAGCATAGACGTCGGTCGTATATTATATACGACGTCTATAGGGCGACGTCTATACCCTATAGACGTCGGCTAACCTTGGTATTCCTACACCCGACGTCTATAGTACACAATAGACGTCGGCTTCTCTAAGGACCGACGTCCATTCTGTCCTCTCCCCACTAGACGTCGGTGGTTATAACGGCCGACGTCTATTTGGCAACGAGTAAAGCCTATTCTGCACTAGTGCAGGTAGGATGTTTTTGTCCGCTACCCTCATTAGGCGAGGCAGCGGGTCAAACCTACCCCATTTGCATCCCTATCACAAACCGATCAACCAGTAGCGGATAAAGATCTGTCGGTGGCAGACCATATTGGTTATTTAAGGTTCAGGTTTTATCAGTTGGTCGACAACATATTTTCCTCCTTTCTTCATTTGTCCCCATTCCGTTCACGGATTGCGTGCGTGTTGTCTTCTCGGGTGAATGTTGGTTCAGTTTGGTGGTTTTTGTTGTGTTATTGTTTCATTCAAGATCCTAAATCTTTGTCATGCATCCAATGATTAGCTGACATATCCATCTTTGTATGCCTCGGGGAACCACCTCATTGTCGTCCAATGCTAGCAGTGAAGCAAATTTTTCAATAGCGGATCCGGATCCGCCAGTAGCATACTTGGACTAGCCTGTGACAAATTTGCAAGGTCCAACTCTGCTGGGCTGCTGAGTGTGAGGTCCCCCGAGCCACTGACCAATCAATGTTTGCACCTACATCCCAAACTGTCCCAACACCATCGTGCTACTTCGGACGCCAAGTAAAGAACACCACAAGTAGATAGCATGTATGGTGGAGTCTGACTTTGCCTTCATTATCACTCGCTTAGGGTCACTGTTCGACGTTCGCATTGCGAACACAGGTGCGTAGGATCGTTATGGCCCCTAATTAATCTAATCACTTTCCTAATTCTCTACTTGATTCAATCAAAATATGCAGCGAAAATTTAAACAATAAAAACAAGTAAAGAAAAAGCCATGCAAACCACAAATGAAGACGTAGTGGTTTTTATAGAGGTTCGACACTCAACCCGGGTCCTACTTCCTCTCTTGCAAGCTCCTCTCAATTCCACTAGCTCCGCCTAAATCTTCACTAACCACTCCCTATTATGGGCCCGGAGAGAACGTATTTTACAGAGCAAGGTCGCAAACACCATTGCCGAGATTGGTTTCCTCCTCCCACAATCCGAGAGGGATGCGTCGAGATTTCACTGAAACCTTTGCTTCTTTGACAACAATTGTGAGTAGATCAAACACTCTCTAACTTGAGTACAATTTAAGTATGATTGGGAATTGATCAAAGTTGTGGAAATGTTGGCTCTTGAGTGTATATAATTGAGATTCTAGGAGTGGAGGATTTCTCTCTATTGTAGGTTTGAGTTTGGAGTAGGAGAGTTGTGTAAATAAGGTGTGTGAGCCTCTATTTATATGATTCTAAAGGTTTATAGCCGTTGGGGAAGATTTGGTTGAAGTTTGTGTAAGATACATAAAATAGAAATCTAAGTTCAGCAAATCTAACCTAAACCGGTCGACTAGCATGGGATAAATGGTCGACCGTTTCCATGAAATTAAGGAAATGTTCGAATCAACTTAAACTACGGTCGAACCAAATGGCTACAACTTAAGTTAACAGTCGGACTAAATCTGGGACGGTTGACCATTAAAAGGGTGTTGGCCAGGTCCAAGGTTAATCAGTCGAACATAAGAAGATGGTTCATTCGACCGAAAATAAAAGGCACTTTTGGTGCACAGAATTGACTACATCCGGTTGACCACCACAAGGCATCGTTCGAGCTGTGGTTAAATGTATTTAAGGGTATTTGAGAAAATACGAATATGACCATTGAGGGAATATGATCGTTGGCTTTTTGGCCTTAATCTGAGTTTCGATGATTAACTAACCTAATCTTAATTAAAATAAAATGTAGTGTAGCACACCTATGTATGGAACATATATTGTATTGTGCTAACATCTACAGGTGATCAATACTCAAGGAAGAATGGAATGAAGTCACGAAATGTAATCAAGCTATTTGAAGACATGTAATTTTGCCTTTATTTGAGTCTTAGGAATATAGGAGAACTTCAGCATACAAGAGTTAATATCTATTCACATACAACTAGGTTCCATGTAGAAGTCACACACTAAATTTCACATCATTTGGACTTCAATAGATCACCCAAACTTAGGTCGAAAATCACTCAAACTAAGCATCTGCCTGTCTGTGCAGAATGGTGTACCAAAACAAATGTTTTGTTCAACTGTTCTATCAGTTAAAAGTTATCCAAATAGTGATTTTACCTATCTACCATTTTGGTCGACCGATTGATCTGTATTTTCCAGATGACCACTGTACTTGTCGTATTCTCCAACGTTCATATTTGTATACATACACCTAACCCCTAAATACATTTGGCCTCCGATCAAACGATGCCTTGATGGTGGTCGACTGGATGCAAATAATTCTGTGCACCAAAAGTATCTGTTATTTTCGATCGAACGAACATTCTTCTTGTGTTCGACTGATTAACCTTTGCCTGGCCAAAACCCTCTTAACGGTCAATTGCACCCAAGTTCGACCGTTAACTTAAGTCATAGCCATTTTGTTCGACCATAGTTTAAGTTGGCTCAAACGTTTCCTTGTTTTCATGAAAATGGTTGATCGTTGATCCTTTGTTAGTCGACTGGTTTAGACAGATTTGCTAAACTTAAGTTTTCTGTTTTGCACAAATCTCAACTAAATCTTCTCCAACGGCTATAAAACTTTAGGAGCTTATAAATAGAGGTTCACACACCTTATATACACAACTCTCTCACTCCAAACTCATACATACTCTAGAGAGAAATCCTTCAACTCCCAAATCCCAAATCCTACACTCAAGAGCTTAAACTTCACCATATGACCAAATCAATATCCTACTCAAGTGTGCTCAAGCTAGAGAGTGTTTGATTGACTCACATATTGTTGTTTTCAAAGTTAAAGGTTTTGGTCAAAGCCCGAAAAAAATTGTAAAGGTTACGTTGAAATCCTGAAGCATCCCTATCGGGTTGTGAGAGGAGGAACCGAGCTCGGTGAGGATTGTTCACGAGCTTGAAGTGGAAAGGCTTAATGTCGGCCTGGAATGAGATCAGACAGTGAAGACGTAGGTTGAGCTCATGCAATCAAGTGGAGCTTGCAAGAGAAGAAGTAGGACCCGGGTGGGGTGCCGAACCTCTATAAAAACCATTGAGTCTTCTTTCTGGTTTGATTTTCTCTACTTGCTTTTTAATTATCATTTCCGCTGCATATTAAGTAGAGATAAAGAATTGAATAGATTAATTAGGGCCCATAACAATCCTACAGGAATGTCTTCGGTGTGCTGCCACTCCACTTTTTCTGGTGGATGCCTGGACATTGTCTACGTCCTCATGACTCAAGATCCACGTTGCATCTACACCACTCTCTTCCACACACTACGAAATGAGGCATGGGAGAGGAGGGGGCAAAGAATGAGGCATGGGAGAGGATGGGGCCTTTGCCCCCTCCTTGTCACTATGATCACTTTAACCCATCTACACTCAAGGTCTCATTGACTCAGAGGGGGTCTCTATAGAAGTCGAGAAAATCACGATCATCTACTTTCACTTGTTTCTCGACTCCTTGCGGGACCAGGATACATGGACTCTGAGACCTTATTCAGCTATGACTTTGGTACATTGTCTTTGTCAGAGCAAAATGCAGTGCTTTCACAATAAAATCACAAGATCTGGAAAATGGTCAAGACATTGGAGTCAGGGGGTTCCTCCTCCCAAGGGGTGTCCTACTTTCGGTGATAGCGGTGGTAACTGCATTCTGGTCAACCTTTCATTTCATTCCTTGCATACATTGTGGATAATGGATGGGTATAGTGGGGGGGAGGTGCTTTTACCATTTGTATATATGAAGTTGAGTTCTTTATTTTTTTCTTTTTCTTTTTAGTGTTCTTCTTGTTTGCATTGTTAGGGTCATGATACTCTGCAACATTTTACATTGACTTGCCTTCTTTTGTTTGGTGAGTGCTTTAATGGGGGTGTTTTAATGTATGGTTTTGTTTCATCTATGGGATAAGAAATAATGAAGTAAGGCATTCTCTATTCTCGCACGGCTCCTACCACTCGGGAAAAGAGGTCCGAGCAGACTTATTACTTGGTGCTTTCAAGTCGACTGACTTTGATGCACTGGTCAAACTTCTATTACACGGGTGGTAGGAATCACCCCTATGTGGAGATTTGGGGGAGGGTATACGTGATGGTCTAAATCCTTACAAGCAATGATGCATAGAGCCTGAACTTGGGAGAACCAACACACCAAGAAAGGTAGTATGGTAATATATAAGAAAATCCAATTAAAACCACCCCAATAAGACCTTGGAACACATGACTTGGAACATTAAGGTTGCCAACGCCTTTAACTTAAGTCCTTAATAAACTTGCATGAATGATTCCCCAGGCTTGGTTTGTGGACAGTAAATACAACGTAGAGTTGGCGCATAGGTTTGCCAAGTCCAATGATCGACACAAGTAGGTCCATCGAGGTCGTGTTGTTAGGTTAAATAATGCATCAATGTTCGGATTTTGTGGGTATGTCCACTAAAAACCTCATGAGACACCACTCCTTCTCCTTGACGACAATGGCTTTAGCTAGGATAGTAAACGGGTCTGGTATGCCCTCACTCGTACCCACCCAAAATTAACGAGCACGGGTATATACTCGACCCAATACTGGTCTACCCATACCCACCCCGTACCCACTTGGTTAGCGGGTACGGGGTGGGTAAGCAGGTAACCTAATAAAAATAACATGTAAAGGTCAAAATAATTAAAAATTACACATTCACAAAACAAATTTCTTAAAAAACACAAATAATGTCTAACAATCACAAACAAATGTCGAACAATCACAAATAAATGTCTAGCAAGCCCACACAAAGGTCTAAGAAACACAAATAAATGTTTAGAAAACACGCACAAAAATGTCATACAAACATTTGTAGATGTTTCAATTCTTCTATTTCAAGTTTTGAAATAGTGGACTAACTTCTACACATCATCCTCAACATCATCATCATTAATTGTAATTGAATCCACCTTAAGTTCTCCATTATCCGTGTCACTAACTGTGCCCAAAGTTTCTTTACCAAGTGCTTTATCTACAAAAAATGTAAAAGAGAAGTTAATAAAAATAAAATGACGTGTCACATAAATAGATACACATGTAAGTTACCAAAGAATTTACCACTAAAAGTCTTCCTTATCCAATCTTGGGAGCTTATAAGAGCTTCAATGGTATTTGCTTGCATGGAGCTTCTTGATGGATCAATCACTCTACCACTAGTGCTAAAAGCAGACTCTGATGCAACTATTGATATCAGAATAGCCAAAAAATCACGTTCCATTCTACTAACTAAAGATACTAAATTCATCTTCCACCATCCAAGAATGTCAAATCTTTCAACTATAACATGCACTACTCCTTCACCAAGTACATATCCAAATCACACTTGAACGGTTGATTTGCTGATTTATTAGCAAGAAACTCCTTCAACTCACTTAATCCACTGGCTAATTCAAAAGTTTCTTTGCCAAACCATGTACCTCCACTCAAAGAAGTTCCACTACTACTTCCACTGTGTAAATTGCCTACTCCACTTTCACAACAGTAGACACTTACATCCATTCCTCCAAACCTAAGACGATACTCATTGTAAATCTCTTGCAAACTAGTTCTGATACCGTCTACCTTCTCCTTTACAACTTTGTCACCATAAATTTTGTTCATGTAAAATTGGACTGTTTCAACTTTGTATTGAGGATCTGAGATCAAGAAAATACACCAAACCAATTTACAACTATTTCAATACTTGTCAAACTTTTCCATCATTTTCCCTTCATTTCACACACAAAAGCAGCATCACTACTGCACATATTCATCAATTTAATCTTCATTGCACATACATAGGGTAAAAAAAAATTGCCAACGGATACGTGGTGGCAGAAAAAGCATTAGTAACTTCATGAAAAAGTTGTAGGCAGTCACGCACAACCTTTGCATTTTTCCACTCTTGTATAGAAAATTCATGAGTATAAGAACTATTCAATATAGGTCATACGACTAAAAGCATTTTTAAACTGCAAAGTTGTTTGCAGCATATGGAAAGTAGAGTTCCACCTGGTTGACACATCTAATACCAATGACCTATTTGGAGCTTCTACTTGATTTGCCGCTTCTAAAAAAGCTTCCCTTCTAAGTGTAGATGGCTTCACATATTTAACACTAATAGGGACCTTTGCTATTAGTCCCCTAATGACTTCAATCTCATCTTGGACAAGATGGTTAACGATATGGGTTGAACATCTGACATGAAACAACAACTCATTTTGTAGAAGATCACCGAAACCAAACTTTGGAACTAGATCTCTTTCAAGGGCATCATTTGTTGCATAATTATCTATGACAAGACACATTACTTTCTTATCGATGTTCCAGTTGTACAACTTCTTTAAAATATTCTTAGAAAGAGAAACTATTGTATGTTTGCTTTTAAGTACGACAAAATTCTGTGTTCTCTTCTGTAATGTACATTCATCATCAACAAAATGCCCCATAATACACATATTGTTGGCTTTTTGGCTAATAATCGTTAATCGGTTTTGATGATTAACCAACATATCAATAAACACATGTATTATCTTAATATCATCACTTGCATATATTGTAATCTCTAACGTTTCAGGAACCAAGTTCGACTTAACACAAGAAATGAAGAATGAAGAGTAGATAGGTTTTTACATTTCTTGTATATAGGCTACAATGTAACTTGGCACTTGAAATCGATGTTTAATTGCACTGCATAACCCTTAGGAAACCTATAGAAGTCTCACATTCAAATCCATTCATTTTAGACTTCAATAGAATATCGTCTAATCACATTATAATCCTTAGAATAAGAACTCTGTGCAAACCGGTCGACCGGTAGAACCATCCGGTTCAATCGGATTTCACTAGAGAGCCTCAGACAACATTTTATCTCTTAAACGGTCGACCCAAATCTTACTTTCATTGGACCGATTCTTTATCTGGTTTCCCAGTCTAAATCAGTCGACCAAATTTCCTCTTCCGTTCGAACATTTCTCCTTTCTCAACCGATAGGACTTAGTTCGACCGTTACACACTTTCTAGCCTATCATTTGGTTAGACGTGTCCTGGTTAGTGTGACTTCCGGTCGACCAAAACTTTGTTCTGTTCGACCAATTTCATTTTCGTATTCTTCTTAAATATGACCGTTAAACTTGTCGTATATACCAACGGTCGTATACACATACTCACCTAACCCCCTTCTTACATTTGGTCTTCCGCTCGATCGAACTTCCTTTAACAGTCGACCAATTCTTGAAACTTCCTAGCTCCAAGTTTTACTGCAAGTTTCCAGTCGAACCGTCAACTTATTCTGTTCGACTGATTGTCCCTTGCTTAGTCCTATGTAAAATCAAATACTCCAAACAGTCGACCGAAACTCTATTAACGGTCGACCAGTTCTTGAATCTTTTCCAACTCTAGTTTTACTGGATGTTTTCGTTTGAACACGTGATCCATTTCGTTCGACCGATCACTTAAGTTCTGGCCCAGTTGATCCGACCGTCTGCACCTTTGCTCGACCGAAATATTTATTTTCACATACCGGTCGACCGATTCACCCAATTTGGTCGACCGTTGGTGTTCAGAAATGTATCATGTCATTTCCTGTCTTGTGTTTCTTACATAACTTAATACCAATTTAATCCCAACCCCTAGAATTAGTGTAGAGCATATATAAAGAGCTGAGAACACACTTCTATGGTCACCAATCTTTCTCTAATCTCAAATCTCACTACTACTCTCAAACTTGCTCTAAACATCCTGTGCTCACATCTTCTCACTTGAATCACCATCTTTGATTGCATCATTCATTTCAAGTGTTCAAGATTAGTTGTTGAAGTAAAGTCTTCAAGAGTTGTACTAAGCTTCCGGTGTGAAGCTCTTCTCGGATTGTGAGAAGGTTGTCCAAGCAAGGCGAGGGTGTTCGCTAAGCTTGTGGTGTAAAGGCGTGATCTTGGCCCGCAACAGAGATCGGATTAGTGGAGGACGCGAAGTTGCTCGAGTAAGAGTAATTCGTAAGAGAGGACTAAGATCCGGTGGTTGGATCCAAACCTCTATACATCTGGTGTTGTGGTTTGCATTTCTCTTCTTCACCTTAAATTGCTTTAGTTTTTAATTTGACATAGTTTGTTGAGCATTCTTAATTAGTCTATTCACCCCCCCCTTAGACTAATATTAAGGCCTATTAGATCCTACATTTGGTATCGGAGCCTTGTTAATTGCATTTAGAAAAATTCACATTTGTAGCAATGACCCAACAATGCGAGGGATTTCACATCGGGAGACCTCCATTGTTTGATGGAACCAACTATGCCATTTAAGAGAAAGGTATGACCACGTTCATACAATCTTATGATGTTAAACTATGGGTGTTATTATAAATACCATACATTCAAAACAAACCATTAGACCGAATGGATGAGGATGTATTACTCGTGAATCAAATGAATACTAAACTCATGAACATACTTATGTGTGGTTTTACTGAAGAACAATATAGTAGAATTAATGCATGTGATTCCGCATTTGAGGCTTGGCATATGTTAGAAAGTCACTTTGAGGGTCAATCATCAGTTAAGGAAACTAGGATAGATTCATTTATGCAAAAGTATGAAATGTTTGCTATGAAACCGAATGAATCCATTAGCGAGATGCATACTCGCTTTATTCTTATTACTAACTCCTTGAAGAACCTTGGTAGGTTTTGGTTGAAAATGATAGGGTAAGAAGTTTCTCAGGTCTTGGACCTTGGATTGGGAGAAAAAGACTACTACAATTGAAGAAGCCAAAGATCTCTCAAAGTTGAAGCTGGAGGATCTCATTGGAATCCTCATGGCTTATGAGATTCAAATTGAAGAAAGAAGAGAGAAGGAGAAGGAACAGGAAGGGTGTAGATGGAAAGAGAAGCAAATCGCCTTAAAAGCAACCTCGGATTCAGAAGCAATCGAAGATGAGGACACCTATGAAGATGTTACTTTCCTAACCCACAACTTCAAGAAGTTCCTCTCCAAACGAAAATTTGCAAAAGGAATAGGAGAATCTTCTCGGCCATTCAGTTGCTACGAATGCAACAAAACTGGCCACATGAAGAAGGATTGCCCATTGCTTAGGCCAAGAGATCGTGAACAAAGAGAAGAAAAGAAATATCCTCCTAGAAGAGAAACCAAGAACAGATAGAGAAGAAAGGCCCTCGTGAAAAGACAAAGAAGAGAGGCCTAGACGACGTGATGATTACAAGAGAAGGGATCGTCGCGAGAAAGATGGGAAAATGGCTCTCAAGGTCACTTAGGGTGACTCAAGCTCATCAAAGGACTCAGACTCCGAATACTCCCAATAAGAAGAAGCACACATGTGTTTCATGGCTACTAATGTTGATTCCGACTCAAGCCTAGCTCCATCACCAAAGACGAGTGACCAACCTCACGTGGTGGAGATTGACGACGATGAGGTATCCCTTAATGAAACACCTCCTTATGATGATTTATTAGATGCTTTTCATGAACTTGTTGAGCATTATGAAATGATTTGTCATAAAAACAAATTAGGAAGAAAAGTGAATCTAGAATTATCTATCAAATGTGACATGCTAGCCAAAGAAATTGAAACTCTAAATGATGATATAAAAACTTTGAAAACTACAAAAGGGAGTCATACAAATGAAGATCTCATTGCCAAGAATAAGCAAATCACAAAAGATTTAGAAAAATTCACTTTAGGAAGAA
This sequence comes from Triglochin maritima, assembly GCA_963682175.1. Taxonomy (NCBI): domain Eukaryota; kingdom Viridiplantae; phylum Streptophyta; class Magnoliopsida; order Alismatales; family Juncaginaceae; genus Triglochin; species Triglochin maritima. The sequence continues at coordinate 19,652,219 of OY821785.1, forward strand.
AAATGCTTGACATGCTTCTTGGAACACAAACTCAATCTCTAACAAAACATGGTCTAGGTTAGAAGGGAGAGAAACAAAAGAGACCCACATCTTATTTTGTTAAAATGAACAACTCACTTGTTAAGAAATAAATTATTCAAATGTCTGGGTACCTAAGACTACTCAAGTTTGGGTACAAAAAGCTAACCCTCAAGGACCCAAACAAATTTAGGTACCAAAGTCTTCACTTGTCTCTTTGTCTGTAGATAAAAGCAAGGAGAAAAGGGAAGTTGATTCTCGATAGCGGGTGCTCAAGGCACATGACGGGAGACTCTCAAGTTCTATCAAGCTTAAATCCTAAGAAGGGAGGAACCATCACCTTTGGAGATAATGCTAAGGGTCACATTGTCGGTATTGGTAATGTTGGCAATTCTTCTACTCCAAATATTGAAAAGGTTTTATTAGTAGATGGGTTGAAACATAGCTTGCTTAGCGTTAGTCAATTAACTGATAAGAAGTTTCTAGTTGTGTTTGATAAACATACTTGCCATATCATTTCTAAACATGACATCAAAATTGTTTTTAAGGGTTATAGGTCAAATAACATTTACATTGTGCATGTTGATAACCTTAGAAATTTAAATGTTGAAACTTGTTTAGTTGCCTCACATGACGAAGCTTGGTTATGGCATAATCGTTTGGGACATATTAGTATGTGCAATTGCACAAATTATCCAAACTTAAGTTGGTTAGAGGGCTACAAAATTGATTTCAAGAAGGGCAAACTTTGTGATGCATGCCAATTTGGAAAAAAAATTAAATCCTCTTTCAAATATTTAACTATGGTGTCCACTTCAAAACCCCTTGAGCTTTTATACTTAGATCTTTTTGGATCCTCAAGACCGTGAGTCTAGGAGGGAAAAGATATGTGTTTCTGATCGTTGATGATTTTTCAAGATTCACTTGGGTTTTATTTTTAGCAAACAAATATGATGCATTTGACAGATCTAAAAGTTTTTCCAAACGTGTTCAAAGGGAAAAAGATTCTAACATAATCGCTATTCGTAGTGATCATGGAGGAGAACTTGAAAATGAATCGTTACAAAAGTTTTGAGAAAATATGGAATTAGCATAACTTCTCTTTTCCTCGCACACCTCAACAAAATGGGGTATTTGAGAGGAAAAATGGAACACTTCACGAAATCGCAAGAACTATGCTTGTGGAAAAAGGGCTTCCAAAATATTTTTGGTGCGAAGCCCTTAATACATCTTGCTATGTTTTAAATCGTGTTCTCATCAGACCTATTTTAAAGAAAACTCCTTTTGAACTTTGGCATGACCGGACTCCCAAAATTTCTTACTTTAAAGCCTTTGGTTCAAAATGCTTTGTCCTCAATACTAAAGACAAGTTGGATAAATTTGATGCAAAATCTGTTGAGGCCATCATTTTAGGGTATTCCAATAGGAGTAAAGCATATAGAATCTACAATAAATGAACTAGTTGTGTCAAGGAATCTCTACACGTCAACTTTGACAAGTTAGCTTGTGTAGATAACTCCTCTCTTGATGATGATTGCATGGATATAATTAGACATGTATCATCACAAGATGCCCCTCTTGAGTCTCATCAAGAACCTCCAATTTCTCCACAAGAGGACAAATATGATCTTCCTAAGGATTGGACCTATAAAAAGGATCATCCGAAGGACTTTGTGATAGGAGATGTCTCTCAATGTGTGACAAGACGCTCTAGAGCACATGTAGTTTGTGACTCTTATGCATTTATCTCTACATTAGAACCCAAGAAAGTAGAACAAGCATGTAACGATGAATTTTGGCTAATGGCTATGCATGAAGAGCTAAATCAATTTGTTTGAAATGATGTTTGGGAACTAGTTGAAAAACCTATCAACCAAACTGTTATTGGAACCAAATGGATATTTCGAAACAAACTTGATGAAGATGGGAATGTAATTAGGAAGAAATCTAGACTCGTTGCTCAACGTTGTCACCAAGAGGAGGGTATAGACTTTGATGAAACTTATGCCCCCGTTGCTCGAATGGAAGTCATTCGCATGTTGTTAGCATATGCTTCCTATAAGGATATAAAATTATTTCAAATGGATGTTAAAAGTGCTTTCTCAAATGACTTTATAAATGAAGAAGTTTATGTTGCACAACCCCCCGGATTTGTAAATGAAACTTACCCAAACCATGTGTTCAAACTTAAGAAGGCTCTTTATGGCGTCAAACAAGCTCCTAGAGCTTGGTAAGAGAGGTTGAAAAACTTCTTAATCAACAAAGGTTTTTGTGTCGGTAAAGTGGATACCACTCTTTTTGTTAAATCTTATGATGATGACTTACTAGTGGTACAAATTTATGTTGATGATATAATATTTGGTGCAAGTAACCCACGTCTTTGCAAAGAATTTTCTTAGTCTATGCAGGGGGAGTTCGACATGAGCTTAATTGGTGAACTCAATTTCTTCCTCGGACTCCAAATTAAGCAAACTCAAGATGGGAACTTCATACACCAAGCAAAGTACACAATTGAACTTCTAAAACGCTTTGGTCTTGAAGACAGCAAGTCACACAACACTCCTATGAGCACTAGCACTAAATTGGACAAAGATGAAAATGGAAAGGAGGTGGATATCAAGAAATATCGAGGTGTGATAGGATCCTTGCTTTACCTTACCGCTAGTCGTCCGGCTATTATTTTCCGTGTGTTTATGTGCTCATTTTTAAGCTTGTCCAAAAGAATCTCATTTCAATGCCTTAAAACGTATTTTTCGTTATCTCAAAGGATCTCAAGATTTTGGTTTTTTTACCCCAAGAATAGGGCTTTTGATCTTGTTGCTTACAGCTACGCCGACTATGCTAGTTGCATCTTAGATCGTAAAAGCACTAGTGACACTTACCAATTTTCGGGAAAATCGTTTGTCTCTTGGTTTAGTAAGAAACAAAATAGTGTAGCATTGCCGACAACTGAGGCCGGATATATTGCCTTCGGTTGTGCATGTGCAGACGTCTTGTGGATGAGGCAAACCCTCAAAGACTTAAAACTTGAGTTTCAAACTACTATATTTTGTGACAATACAAGTGCTATTAATCTTTCGAAAAATCACATATTACATTCAAGAACTAAACAAATTGAAGTAAGACATCATTTTCTTAGAGATCATGCAACAAAAGAAGACATTGAACTTATATTTGTTCCCACAAATGATCAACTTGTGGATATCTTCACAAAACCCTTAAATGTTGATCACTTCTATCATATAAGACTAAATCTACGCATGTGCCAATTAAATGACTTATGACTTCGATATATCATGCCATATTTTCGAAATTTGCAACTTGATTGAGTTTATATTTGAGTTCTATGGATTTTTGTTGTGTTTTTAATCTGTATTTCCCCCTCTGACACCGTTCGGTCGACCGGACAAGGTGTTTCGTTCGACCGGATTATTGTGTTGCAAGTTTTTTGATTGACATCATATCATGCATATATTTGTGTCTTATATCCTTCATTTTTAGCCTAAGAAATGCTAAGTAATGAGTTTTATGTTTAAGTTTTAGGAATAAACAGGTTTGAGAAGAAAAGACTAAAAAAGGACATAAAAGCATGAAAAAGGACTAAGTTGCAAGACTTATGGACTGAGGTGCAAGAGAGAAGGACCTGGATGTAAATCAAAAAGGAATAATGAGGAAAAAAGGAAGCTCCACACCATTATGTGGAGTATTTTGGCAATTAGATCTGGGCCCAAACATCAACAACCAAATCAGGTTCATCAAACATAACAAAATCGTGCCCGAAACGAATTACCAAAAGCCAAACTCAATCAAAGCAATATGGACCGCCAATTGCCTGTCCCATACCGCCAATTGGTGGTCCAAATTGGTCCAAAGGTTTCAGGATTGATTCGGGTCGTGTATTATGTTGTTTTATATCCATTTATAGTATGCGTTTAGTTCCATACCTAGGGGAATTCTCCCCGGTTACCTTTTTTCATACCTATAAATAGAACTCCTCATTTGTGTTTACCCATTGCTTGGTGGTATTCTCTCTACTTGGAGTAAAGTCTTGAAGCAAAACTCAAGTGGAGAAGAATGCTACTTGTAATGTGAGTCATGTTAATAAAATAATTTTCTTAGTTAGTTTCATATTGTCTCTTTCAATTCTTGCATACTTAAGTTTAATTTCATTTTGTTTTGTTTTCTTAATGATTGGTGAGTAGTTTCATCTCCCTTTGGGGTTGGAGATGATGTACATATATGTTGTGAAGTTTTGATGTTTGATGAATTTTTGATTGTGTAGACTTGCATGTTTATATGTTCATCAGGGGTCTTTTAATCATCTACATTTTGGGAGATTTTTGATGGGTTTTGCCATAAGATTTAGACATTCCATGCTAAGTTTCCTTATGTTAATTGACTAAAATTTCCTGTTGCATATGCTACATGTTAGTTAAGTGTTTGTATTTGTGGTTGCTTGCTTGATTGTTTGAAGAAACTTTATTTTAATCGGTTTTGCCATATCATTTACACACCTCCCATGCTTAGCTTTGTTCTTCATATGAGTTCATGGTTTTTGATGAGTCTTGCCATATCTTTAGACACTTCTCATGCTGAGCCTAATCTTATGATAATCAAGTAGTAATTGTCGATAGGTTGTGTGAATGGATTGATAGGTTTTGCCACACCTTTAGACACTTCCTATGCATGAAAACACACACACGACACATACATACATGCTTACATGCATCATTCATCACTTATTTCACTTCATATGTGCACACACTCCACCCCTTAGGGGGTTTCTCTTCTTAATTTCCAATCTTTCGTTGCTTTCTTTCGCATTTCTTACTTACTAGTTTAGTGTACTTTAGCTTAGCATAACCAAATCTCTTTCCCCTTTTTCGCCAGTTGATTTCTGAAAACAAGAGGCTACTCACCTCCCCGTGGATCGACCTGTACTTGCCACCCCTTCATCGTGGCCGTGCACTTGCGTTAATTAATAAAATGTTTAAACAAGTTTTTGGCGTCGTTGTCGAGGAGGTGCCAGTCCAAACTCTTGTTTGGACGATTCGAGTGGATTTAATTTGTTTTTTGTAGTTTTTCTTTGTTTCAGGAGGCTCTAAAGGTCAAGGGAAGGAACCACAAGAAGTTGGGAGGCCAACAGAGACAAATAAACCGCCAATCAGCGGTGGTGGACTGCCAATTCGCGGCCTGGTGAGCACTGCTTGCACTCTTCTTTCTTCTGGTTGTTTGCCCCTAGATCAATAATCAATCCCCTTTTAAGAAACTTGGACTCTAAAATCCAAAGCAAAAGATTAGGCATTCTTGCTTGTTTAGGTCATGCATCATGTACTTGACTTAGGCACGTAGTTTGCCTTTTGTTTTAGCTTTACTTTCAGTTGTTAAGAGCTGGTGTGAGGTACGCATCTCCTACAGTCATTCATGCATTTGGTATGACCATGCATTAGTTAGTAGGAATTGCATTGCAACAAGTGTGAGTTGAGTGTTTGTTTGGAGAGTTGATTTCTAGATTTAGACTCTAAAACGCTAGTAAGGAGGGGTTGTCCCGTATAAGATAAGGTGGGGGATTTCATCACTCTTTACTTCGCCCCAAAAACCACACTAATCAAGGGCCTAACTTTAAAATCAAGTAGACGTTGGCCCAAAGGATCTTGGGCGCATTAGGGGAGTGATCCAGTCACGACTGTCATGGCCTGATCGGCGCCGCCCACTCTGTGGATAGTAGGAGAGACAGATCTTCGGGTCTTGCCTCACTTGCAGGGCTTTGTGGTCCTTGTCGTAGGGAGGCGAGGCGTGTTGAGGCCGCGTGACCTTGCAGTTTGGCGTCGTTTAGCTGTAAGGACCTATAGCGACCTTAGGTTGTTTGAGCTTTGTTTGTTTGTGTGCTTCTACCAGTACCCACCCACTGTAGCATAAAGACTTCTTCCCTTCTCTCCTGAGTCATTCTCTCTTCTGTGTCCTCCCGTCTTCTCCCCTACGCATATTCTATTTTAGTTGCTAAAAAACGAGTTTTGGTTCGTGTGTGAGCACCTTTGTGCATGGTTGTGTGGGCACGAGACGAGAGTCGCCGGTTGACGAGGCGTGTCGTCAATCCTGCCTTGGTAGTCGATTTCTCGACTCCTTCATCTTCTCGTGTCGCACACAGTCTGGGTTCCATGGCTACTCAGTACCGCTAGGAGGGGCAGTTGCTGGACCCACCTTTTCCACCCGTTCTTATTCCCATTTCTCTACATGATAGATGCTACACGAGCCATACTATTTTACCTTGTTACATCGTATTACCCAAGGCAAATTGGAACCACTTTGAGGTTAACCCTCAATTTATCTCTATGCTCCCTCATTTCACTGAGAATATATATTTCTCAGGGAATTTGAGGAGGTTTGTGCTATGTTCAAGTTGCACCAACTTAGCACAAACTCCATCCATCTTAGGCTTGTCCCCTTTGGACTGAAGGATGATGCCAAGAAGTGGTTGTACAACAACCAGGCGAATTCCTTTAGGACTTGGGATGAGTTTTAATCGGCATTCCTCAAGAAGTACTTTCCAAATCATCGGACTCAAAAACTGAGGAACGAAATCAATTCATTTTTTCAACATGAGATTGAATCATTCCATGCATACTTAGAGAGGTTCAAGGAGCTACAATCCTCACGCCCTCACCATGGCATCGAGTTGTGGTGCCTATGTCAGATTGTTTATGAGGGTCTTCACATCCTGTCCCGAACGCTGCTTGAGTCCATGTGTCAAGGAGAGTTCTTAGGAAAAGATGAAAGGGATGCATGGGCTTTCCAAGAAGACATCGCTGAGAAGACCATGCAGTGGGAGAGTGGGAGGGAACCATCACTATCATCTAGCATAGGAGCGAGGATCGCAAACGCAAACTCGACTAGATCAGGTGCTGCATTTGCTATCGATACCACTACGGCCATCGAGGCATGCATGACGGCCATAATGTGCCGCATAGATGCGATTAAGCTCCAAAACAAGCAAGGTGTGTCTACATCTGGTCCAGTTCCCTGCCATCATATAACCCTGGATGGAGGAACCACCCTAACTTTTCATGGAACCAAAAAAATGGCCTGGGTGGTCCTTCAAACTTCTCTCGACCACCTAACCAACCACACCAACCTCCCATGCATGCACCATCTTATCAGCCACCCCAAACTCAAATCACCAATCAATCGGGTTTGCCAAATTCCAACAATATGAAAACCGGATTCAATTCGCTTGAGACCTTGACTCATGGACTTGAGAACTCAATAAAAAACTTTATGTCATCCACAAGTCAAGTTCTCACTTCAAATCAGCAGACCATCAAACATCTAGAGTTTCAGATGGGCCAATTGGCTCACTTTGTACATTAGAGAGATGGACTCAGCCAAGCCAGCCTGAGGCTAACCCCCGCATGTATCAGCAACAACACATGCAAAATGAGAGTTTGGTACCTCGGGAGCGGCAAATGAACCATGTGGAGGAACATGTTCACCATGTCAATGCCATGGTAACCTTAAGAAATAGAAAGCAGGTTGACAATCACATTTCGTTGCCACCACCACCATATGTGCAGCCTATGCAGCCCCTCAGTGGGAATGGTGGTGAAGAAGAGGCTGAGGGTGAGGGTATTACACCAATGCCTCCTTCTCAGGCACCGCAGAAAACCTACCTGCCAAAAGCTCCCTATCCTAGTAGGTTAACCAAAAAGCAGAGTGAGACAATGGATAAGATATTAAAGGTCTTTATGAAAGTGAATGTTAACATCCCCTTGATAGAGGTCATCCAACAAATACCTCAATATGCCAAAGTGTTGAAAGATCTCTGCACAACCAAGAGGAAGACCAATGTTCCTAAGAAAGCATTCCTAGCTCACTTTTGTCCAATCCTACATACAAAAAATACAAGGACCCTAGATGTCCTACTATTCAGTGTATGCTAGGGGACACTAGCATGAGTAATGTATTGCTTGATTTAGGATTAGCGGTCAACCTCCTCCCATTTTCAGTTTATCAACAGTTGAACTTGGAGAATTGAAACCAACTAATATCACCCTCCAATTGGCGGATAGATCCACTCGTATCCCAAAGGGGATTATTGAGGACGTGCTTATCAAAGTTGGAGATTTTATATTTATAGTAGATTTTGTCATCCTCAATACCAACCGTGTTGCGAACACCCACTCTCAAATACCTTTGACTTTGGGTAGACCATTTCTAGCAACCTCCAACGCCTTAATTAATTGTAGAAATGATCTCATGAAGCTCTCATTCGGTAACATGAGTGCCGAATTTCATGTGTTCAACTCTCGTACGCAACAAGAGCCTATGGACCAAACTTTAAATCTCAACCTCATTCACCAATTAGAGAAAGCACCGCAAAATCAACAAACACCCCTAACACCAATGCAACCCGTTGAGAATGTTTGTGTGCCTAGTGAAAAGTCATTATCTGTTTTTGCAATACAACAGAGTGAGATGGTATCAAACATGAATGTACAAAGGGAGTGTTTGTCAGATGATTCAGTTGAGATTGTTGGTGAGGGGGACACACCTGAGCATATGCCCATACCAGAAGGTGTCTCTACCCCATGTCCCACGGTCGTTGAGCCTTTTGAGCTTCATCTTGACTCCAACAATGACCCACCTGCGATCAAGCTTATGCTTGATAATATAAAGGAGGTTGGGTGGTCCTTGTTGGATGACTTGGGGAGAAGCCCCATTCTTAGTGAAGCAGACGTGCCGCATCCCTCGAATGAGCCTGAGGAACTCATTCCGATGCACCCACCTACTGGTTGGAGGATTTTGTTCGATGAGCAACTAAGCCCTAAAGAGGCAGCACAACTCCACTCATTCATGTTGCCTATGCCCAACCAATATCATGAGGGGTTTAAGCCTTTCAGTTTTGACCTTTCACCTCTCATGATACCTCAAACTACCAGTGAAGCGTGTCCATCTTGGCAAATCTCTGGTCTGCCTGACTCAATGTTCTCATTTGATGCTCCTTCACCAAATGATTATGAGAATATCTTTGTTGATGTATATATCTTGTTTATAATAAATAAATAAATAAATAAAAAGAAAGAAGAAAAAAACAAAAAGACTCCACAAGTGAGCATTGGTTGTTGTGGCCCCAACCCTTGAGTATTTGGGCTCCATTTCTATCACGTATTTGTATCGCTTCTTAAGTATTTCACAGGTTTTTGGAAATTCGGGTTTATGCCCATTAACATAACCATGAACTTCACTTTATGCTTCACGTTTGTGAGATCTTTTCCTTTTCATGCATGAATCCATGTAGTATCGTACTCACATTCATTGAGGACAATGCATGAAGTAAGTGTGGGGGTGCTTTACGTTTGTAGATATGTAGAGTTGAGTCTTTTTTTCATTTTTCTTTTCATTTTGCTTTTCATTTTGCTTTTGTTTGCACTGTTAGGGTCTTGTTATTGTGTTGCATTTAATATCAGTATATCTGTCTGCCATGATCCTTGGGTGACTTCTCTTCTTTTGCTTGCCTAGTTCTTTAAAAATTTCACATTTCTTACAAAATCGTCATGTGTTTGTGAAAGAAAATGTTTTGTGGGTTTTGTGCAAAACCGTTGAGAGACAAAGTAAAAAGAAAAGCTCCCAAAATGGACTTGAACATGATGCATTAGGATTTCTAGTATATCGGATTTAGGTCTTATATAGTCGTAAGGATGCACCTCGATTTCCCTCGAGGGGCGAGTAATCATAGGGTTTCAGTACTCAATCAATTAAAGAAGTCCACCCTAAACCTAGTGAATTGAATAATTCATGTCTGTTAATATAATGAAGTTTGTTGTAGTTAAGGACCCTTTAACTCCTGTCGTGAGACATAAGTGTAGGGGTTTTGGTTCATGTGTAGATAAGAAATAAGTTAGTAGATGTTCTCTCTTCTCGCACGATTCCCATCACTCGAGAAATTAGGTCCGAGGGGACTTTGTGCTTGGTACTTTCGAGTCATCTGACTTGGGATGCACCGACCGAACTCCAGTTACACGGGTGGTAGGGATTGCCCTATGTGGAGATGTGGGGAAAGGTGTACGTGATAGCTTTTAAGTCCTGATAGGCAATGATGCACGAAACCTGACCCTGGGAGAATTACACACCTAATATAAAAAAGAAAAAATAAGAAGAAGAGAAGAAAAAAAGAAAAAAAAAGGGTAATGCAAATAAGAACCTTAATGGACTTTACTTAAGTTTAGGGATTTTGGTTCATGTGTAGATAAGAAATAAGTGAGTAGTTGCTCTCTCTTCTCGTACGACTCCCATCACTCGGGAAATTAGGCCTGAGAGGACTTTGTGCCTGGTACTTTCGAGTCATCTGACTTTGGATGCACCGACCGAACTCCCATTACACGAGTGGTAGGGATTGTCCTATGTGGAGATGTGGGGAAAGGTGTACGTGATAGTGTAAGTCCTCATAGGCAATGATGCAGGAAAATTAATCCTGGGAGAATTACACACCAACTACTTGAAATATAAATAAAATGAAAAAGAAAAAAAATTGGTAATGCAAATAAGAACCTTAATCGACTTTACACTTTGTATCACTTGAGGATGTTAATGTTGTCTATGTCTTTCACTTAAGTCCTTACCTAACTTACACGAATGGTTCATTAAACTAGGTGTGTGGACTAATACCTATATAGAGTCGGCCCGTAGGATTACTGTGTCCAATGATCGACAAAAATGAGTCCATCGATTCACGTTTCTAGATTTAATAATGCATCAATGTTCGGATTTTGTTGGTGTATCCGCTGAAAACCCTTAGGAGACAACACTCCACCTTGGCGACAGGGACGTTTAACGGCTTGTTGCACATGCTAACTGCAACCGTGATTCCAACGAAAGTGAGTTAGGATTTCCCAATTTGACGAATGATTTTTCCTTTCTATCATTTTTCTCTTTCTTCGTTTTGCTCGGGACTAGCAAAAGTTAGGTGTGGGGTTATTTGATTGACATCATATCATGCATATATTTGTGTCTTATATCCTTTATTTTTTAGCCTACGTAATGCTACGTAACGAGTTTTATGTTTAAGTTTCAGGAATAAACATGTTTGAGAAAAGGAGACTAAAAAAGGACATAAAAGCAAGAAAAAGGACTAAGTTGCAAGACTTGTGAACTGAGGTGCAAGAGAGAAGGACCCAGATGTAAATCAAAAGGACTAATGAGGAAATCAAGAAGCTCCACACCATTATAAAGAGTATTTTGGCAATTAGATCTGGGCCCAAACATCAACAACCAAATCGGGTTCATCAAACATCACAAAATCAGACTTCGAAAAGCCAGACTCGATCAAAGCTATTTGGACCGCCAATTGGCGGTCCAAATTGCTCCAAAGGTTTCATGGTTGAGTTGGGTCTTGTATTATGTTGTTTTATGTCCATTTATAGTATGTGTTTAGTCCTATACCAGGGGATTGTCCACGGTTACCTTTTTTCATGCCTATAAGTAGAACTCTTCCTCCTCATTTGTATTTACCCATTGCTTGGTGGCATTCTGTCTACATGGAGTAAAGCCTTGAAGCAAAACTCAAGTGGAGAAGAATGCTACTTGTAATGTAAGTCATGTTAATGAAATAATTTTCTTAGTTAGTTTCATATTGTCTCTTTCAATTCTTTCAATTCTTGCATGCTTAAGTTTAATTTCGCTTTGTTTTGTTTTATTAATGATTAGTGAGTAGTTTCATCCCCCTTTGGGGGGTGGAGATGATGTAGATATATGTTGTGAAGTTTTGATGTTTGATGAATTTTTGATTGTGTAGACTTGCATGTTTATATGTTCATCGGGGGTATTTTAATCATCTACATGTTTGGGGATTTTTGATGGGTTTTGCCATAAGATTTAGACACTTTTCATGCTTAGTTTCCTTATGTTAATTGACTGAAATTTCCTGTTGCATATGCTACATGTTAGTTAAGTGTTTGTATTTGAGGTTGCTTGCTTGATTGTTTGAAAAAACTTTATTTTGATGGGTTTTGCCATAACATTTACACACCTCCCATGCTTAGCTTTGTTTTTCACATGAGTTCATGTATTTTGATGAGTCTTACCATATCTTTAGACACTTCTCATGCTGAGCCTAATCTTATGATAATCAAGTAGTAATTTTCGATACGTTGTGCGAATGGGTTGATAGGTTTTGCCACATCTTTAGACACTTCCTATGCCTGAAAACACACACACGACACACACATACATGCATCATTCGTCACTTATTTCACTTCATATGTGCACACACTCCACCCCTTGGGGGGTTTCTCTTCTTGATTTCCAATCTTTCGTTGCTTCCTTTCGCATTTCTTACTTACTAGTTTAGTGTAGTTTAGCTTAGCATAACCAAATCTCTTTCTCTTTTTGCGCCACTTGATTTCTGACAAACCAGAGGCTACTCACCTCCCCATGGATCGACCTATACTTGCCACCGCTTCATCGCGGCCGTGTACTTGCTGTAATTAATAAAACATTTAAACATTTTTGTTTAATGTTTGTCTCTCTCGGTCAACCGAAGTGTGCCTTCTGTTCGATCGGCTTGTTTTGTTGTGATGTTTTTATTCTTTCTGGTTTTTGTCGATTGACCAAATGATAAGCACCATTCGTTTGATGGCCTTCTGATCGATCTGATCCTTAAGTTCACTTAAGTGATCGGTCGAATTAATTGTGTTTCAGTCGACCGCTATTCATTTCTTGTCCGACCGAAAATCACCAAGCCTTGTCTATCTTTCTCTCCTTACTGGTTCCGTCGACCAGATGATCTCTTTGGTCCGACCAGATATGTCCAGTACGAGCCCAGTTTCTTCTCTTTAATCGTTCGGTCGACCGGATGACGTGTTTTGTCCGATCGGATCTCTCCAGCACTTGCCCAGGTTCTTCTCTTTTACCTCTTCGGTCGACCAACTCGCTCGCGTTATCTGATCGTATTTATCCAGACGTTGTGAGATTGCTTGTTTTTTTAAAAAAAATGTACGGTCGACCGGAGTACCCGATCGGTCGACCGTTTCTGTCATTTCAGCACTTTTTAGGGTAAATTCGTGGGGTTACTCTTCATTTTTTACCCTCCCATCTTCAAAACCTAGATGTCGCCCCTCTCCCTATGGTCGACTGCCCGTCCATTCCGGCCATCCAACACCCATTTTTCCTCCATCATTCGACTCCTCTTACCTTCCTCCACCCATCTCCACCCTCATTTTCCTGTTCTCCACCATCCTCCTCAAATGGGTCACTCAAAGATGTCCATCACCAAAAAATGTGGTACTCCTGAGGTGGTCACCGAACGTCAAACTAAAAAGAGACAAGACTCCCAACCCTCATCTTCTCGTACTCCGGCTCCTCCGGTTCAACCTTTGCTTCACTTCTTTCCGGACGACGATGATGCTCAAAAGGTGTGGGATGACGTCTTCTCGGTTGCCTCCTTCATCCCTTGTTGCAGGGTTGAGGTAGCCGATTTCACAAATTTTTCCTTAAAATCATACTGAAATGCAAATAAGCTCAACCTTATTATCCCTTTTTAGTGCAACAATTGTATTGCAATCTTAGAAAAGTCCCAAATCGACACGTCTTAACTACCATGATTAATGGGATTGAATATAGGATTTCATTGTAATTGTTGCGTTTCTCGACGGTGAAGTAAGACCAAGCTCATGAGCACTCTAGGTTTCGAGTCGAGGGGTACTCACATGTATTTATACTATCCTCAAGGTGTTCTCCCCGGTACCAAAGTTGAGAAAATTGTCGATGAGTTGTATGCCATTCCACTACCACGGGTAAATGGACTTTATAAACATAATGCATCTCTTTTACATTCCGTACCCCGAATCCTAGCTCAAATAGTCTCATACAACCTCTATCCCAAATTTGGTCACCACAATGAAATTTCTAATATGGAGCTTATGTGGATCTATTGTATATTTAAGAAAATTTTGGTGGATTGGCCTCGTTTCATGATCTTGCATATGTGTCATCGGAGTGGGTCTTATCTTCCATACCCTATGTGGCTCTCTGCTTTGTTTGCTCATTGGAAGATAAATGTTGATGCATTTCCTTCATTGGTCTACATGTTTCCTATTTGTAAGACAACTCTGTCAAAGATGAAGTCTATTGACATCCCTTCTCCACCACATTCCTCTGACGAGGGAAGATGAGGAATCTGAAGAAGAAGAAGAGACTGAAGATCCTAGGTGGATGCTTTGTCAGGCTCCTCGTGAATCGAGCCCCTGGTGGGGTGAGGGAGACAATGAGGCTTGGTCTCAAGGACAGTGGTCGGCTTCCAGTTCTATTGATCTCCATCGTTTTCAGCATCTATCTGACCAAGTTGATGCACTTGAAGCCTCCACCTCTGCTCGTCTTGATGCTTTTGTGGCTTCCTCCACTACTAGATATGATGAACTCAAGTCGATCACTTCTGCCTCCTCTGCTCAGCTTAATCGCATACAAGCCTCGCTTGACTCCATATCATCGTTGCTTCGTGATCAAAGGCTTCGCTGATTTCGTGTTGTTTTTGTCTTGTGTGTCATTTCGTTTGAACTTTGTCTCTTGTCTTCTTGTTTTGAAAGTTGCTTAATGTTGTCGCGCTTTTGATTTGAACTCATTGTTGTAATTGATTTCAACTTTATCATTTGGTTGTATGATATAGATCTTATTTTGAATGCATGGTTATGTTTCCCATTATTGTTTCTTTTTGGCATATTTGTGTTTCCGTTATTCTATCTCATGATAAAGCTTAATTGAATATCATTTTTGTTTCATGAGTATTATGTTTTTTATTATGTCAAAGGGGGGAAATAAATACATGCTTATAGATAAGAGGAGCTAAAAGATAGGGGGAGCATTAGAATTTGTTTATTGATGATAAATTTTGAAATCGAAAATTTATTTAGATTGATAAGTTGTCATCATCAAAAAGTGGGAGATTGTTGGTTTTTGGCTAATAATCGTTAATCCGTTTGATGATTAACCAACATATCAATAAACACATGTATTATTTTAATATCATCGCTTGCATATATTGTATTCTCTAACGTTTCAGGAGCCAAGTTTGACTTAACACAAGAAGTGAAGAACGAAGAGTAGATAGGTTTTTTACATTTCTTGTATATAGGCTACAATGTAACTTGACACTTGAAATCGATGTTTAATTGCATTGCATAACCCTTAGGAAACCTATAGAAGTCTCACATTCAAATCCATTCATTTTAGACTTCAATAGAATATCGTCGAATCACACTATAATCCTTAGAACAAGAACTCTGTGCAAACCGGTCGACCGGTAGAACCATCTGGTTCGACCGGATTTCACCAGAGAGCCTCAGACAACATTTTATTTCTTAAACGGTCGACCCAATTCTTACTTTCGTTCGACCGATTCTTTATCTGGTTTCCCAGTCTAAATCGATCGACCAAATTACCTCTTTCGTTCGACCGTTTCTCCTTTGTCAACCGATAGGACTTAGTTCGACCGTTACACACTTTCTAGCCTATCATTTGTTGACACGTGTCCTGGTTAGTGTGACTTCCGGTCGACTGAAACTTTGTTTGGTTCGACCGATTTCATTTCTGTATTCATCTTAAATATGACCGTTAAACTTGTCGTATATACCAACGGTCGTATACACATACTCAACTAACCCCCCCCCCCCCCCCCCCCCCCGTCCCTCTTAGATTTGGTCTTCCGATCGACCAAACTTCCTTTAATGGTCGACCGATTCTTGAAACTTCCCAACTCCAAGTTTTACTGCAAGTTTCCGGTCGAACCCTCAACTTATTTTGTTCGACCGATTGTCCCTTGCTTAGTATTGTCGAAAATCAAATATTCCAAATGGTCGACCGAAACTATATTAACGATCAACCGGTTCTTGATTCTTTTCCAGCTACAGCGTACTGGATGTTTCCGATCGAACACGTGATCCATTTCGTTCAACCGATCACTTAAGCTCTGGCCCAATTGGTCTGACCGTCTGCACCTTTGCTTAACCAAAATATTTATTTTCACATACTGGTCGACCGATTGACCCGATCCGGTCGACCATTGGTGTTCAGAAATGTGTCCTATCATTTCCTATCTTGTGTTTTCTTACAAAACTTAATACGAATTTAATCCCAATGGTTAGAATTAGTTTAGAGAACATATATAGAGCTGAGAACACACTTCCAAGATCACCAATCTTTCTTTAAGCTCAAATCTCTCTACTACTCTCAAACATGCTCTAAACATCTTATGCTCACATCTTCTCACTTGAAATCACCATCTTTGATTGCATCATGCATTTCAAATGCTCAAGATTAGCTATTGAAGTAAAGTCTTCAAGAGTTGTACTAAGCTTCCGGTGTCAAGATCTTCTCGGAATGTGAGAAGGTGGTTCAAGCTAGGCGACAACAGAGATCGGATTAGTGGAGGACGCGAAGTTGCTCGAGTAAGAGCAATTCGTAAAAGAGGACTAGCATCCGGTGGTTGGTCCAAACCTCTATACATCCGGTGTTGTGGTTGTCATTTCTCTTCTTCACATTAAATCACTTTAGTTTTTAATTTGACATAGTTTGTTGAGCATTCTTAATTAGTCTATTCACCCCACCTTTAGACTAATATTAGGGCCTATTAGATCCTACACATATACCCCTTGTTTTGGTTTGAGGCCCACATATCACTTGTCAAATTAATACGACATTCAAGACAATCTAAATTCTTGAACAACTTATTCTTTTCTGCAATGAAAATTTCCACCCAATCTTTCTTAATTTTTATGAGAAACCATTCTGAATTCAGGTCAAAGATGACTAACATATTTTTAAAGGCCTACATAATCCACAATTGAGAATGGGTACTCATGCAACATAATCATTACAGCAAGATCCTTCCTACTAGTCATCTGATCAAAACTTATGATACATGACATCTACAGTTCCATGTGAGCTCTTTCCCCTCACATTCAATACCAGTTGTCCACTTCCAGTACAACCCTTAATCTTGGTAGGGTGTTGTTTTCTTAAGATAAATCCACAAATGTGTTGTTCCATTACTATTTTTGGTAGTCAAGGTTTTAGAACAATGATTACACTTGGCTCTTTTATTTCCAAATTTCAGAATTCGAACGGCTTTTTCTTTTCTTTGAATTTGAAGCCACTGGTGTTGCATTTTCAACAATTCCTACAGTTTATTACCTACTACAAGATAAAAATACATGTATTAACTTAGGTAAAAAATATGGATATTTTTGCATATAATAATAGGTCTGCAAATATACATAACATTAGGCCTTAAAAATTGGACATTTCCAAAACCCGACTAAGGATCGGAGGAGGTTGTGGCAGGAGGGGTGGTTGGATCAGAGAAGTGGGCAACTAGACGACGGCGCCGGCAGTAGGAGTCGCAACGAAGTTGGACGGCTGACGAGAGTGGAGGTCGTGGCTAGGTTGGGGTGGAAGAAGATGCATGTGGATTCTTGAGGCCTTGAAGGCTGACAGAAGAGAGGGTGGCGGCTGGCAGGAAGGGTTGCAATGAGTTATGGGGTCCAACGGGAGTAGAGGTCTCACCGAAGGATAATAAGTGGTGGTAAGGATTGTGTAGGTCGCGTCTATGTAGGGGGAGGGATAAGATGAGGCGGCGAGGAGACGAGGCCGATGGCGGAGGTGAGGTGGGTGGAAGAGCGGCGACAAGACTCAAGAGGGAGGGGACTTAGTGTGGGACTCGGAGTAGGATAGGTTTAGTTAGGGTTAGGGTTAGATTTTGCCCTTTTGATTTCTCTTTTGTACTTTTGTTTATTATGTATTTAATAAACAAATGATAGATTTGGAAGCATTCTGGACCTGTTAGTTAATGCCCGAGGAACTGATTGCAAACTGAAAGGGACCTAATTGCAAAGATAATATTTTAGATGCGAATAGTCATCAATCTCAAGAACATGTGGAGTAATTCTACGATTAAGACCAAAGCGGCTCGTGCCAAAGGACGAGGGGTGCACCCCACGTTCTACAAAGAACAACTTAAAAAGTTGTTCCGATCACAGACGGATATGGTCAACCCAGCCCACCTGTGCAGGATTTCTATCCACCGTTAATTAATGATTTGAGTCTGCCAAACCTAAATTTTCTTCAGCAGGTCGGGTAATCAGGTAGGAGCGCCCCGTAGTGCTCATAGTGGATCTGTAGTTGTCAAATCTCGTCCAGATTAATCTAGACTTTCTGATCTCCTATAAATAAACTTGTAATCCTTCCATTTCTCTTCTTCTCTCTCCCCCATTAGAGTAGGTTTTTTTCTTATTTTAGTAGTGTAGTTAAAGGGGTGGAGAGAAAACATTGTAATCTTTTCTTCATTATTCAAGTTTGGTTTAATGTTATTTATGTTCTTGTCTTTCATTTGATGCAATTATGATTCCATTGCGTTGGTTCGATTTGGATTTCTTTACTTGTTCATATGTTGTTTTCTTGTTGTTTACATTATTAAGGAGTAATCCATACCCATTAGGGGGTGGAGGATGATGTTAAGTGTGTTGGCCTTTTGGCCTCAATCCGTGTTTTGATGATTTAACTAACCTTATCTTAATCACAATCAAATATAGAGTAGCACACATTATGCATAGAATATTATGGTCTTGTGCTAACATCTACAGATGATCAAGACTCAAGGAAGAATGGAATGAAGTCGAGAAATGTAATCAAGCTACTTGAAGACATGTAATTTTACATTTTATTTGAGTCTTAGGAACTAATGTGAACTTGAGCATACAAGAGTTAAAATTTATTCACATACACACTAGGTTTCTTGTAGAAGTCACACACAAAATCTCAGATCAATTGGACTTCAATAGGTCACCCAAACTAATGTAGGAAAATCACCTAAACCAAACTTCTGCCTGCCTGTGCTGAACGATCAACCAAAATGAGTTTTCCATTTTACAAATATTGATTTTTCCTAACCCTGTCGGTCGACCTATTAGGAATTTCCGGTCGACTGATTGACCTGTATTTTCTGGATGACCGTTAACCTTGTCATATTATACAATGGTTGTATTCATATTTCTTCCTAACCCTTAATACATAGTTGGTCACTGGTCGAACATTGTGCTCTAAATGGTCGATCATATGAACTCTAATTTTGTGCCCAAAACTGCCTGTTATTTTCGATCGAACGTATCTATAGTTCGTGTTTGACCGATTACCTTTAACCTGGCTTAAACCCTTGTATCGGACGACCGACCCCTGACAAGGTTCGACCGTTCACTTAAATCATAGCCCAAATAGGTTCGACCGTTGCTTAAAGTATTTCGAACGCTCCTTAACAATAAGGAACCGATCGACCGTTTAGCCCGTCTCGGTCGACCGTTGTGGGACAAAATTGCTGAACTTTAATTTTTTATTTGTGTATTTTACACCCAACTTATCCAATTCTTCCCCAACGGCTATATCTGTCTAGGAGCTTATAAATAGAGGTCCATACACCTTATTTACACAACTCTCATACTTCCATTTGCTCCCTATACTAGAGAGACTTCTCCTAATCTTCAGAGCCCCAATCCTACACTCAAGAGCCTAAGCTTTGATCAATTCCACATCCTACTCAAAGTGTGCTCAAGTTAGAGAGTGTTTGATCCACTCAATTCAGTTGTCAAGAAGCATTGGTTTCGGTGGAATCCCGAAGCAAGGTGCAAAGGTTTTGGTGAAAGCCCGAAGCTTCCTTCTCGGATTGTGAGAAGAAGAATCCAAGCTTGCGAGGGTGTTCAAGTCTTGCTTTGTAAAGACGTTTTCTCCCGGCCCGGAACGGGGAGTGGAGAGTGAAGACATAGGCGGAGCTCGCGGAGTCGAGCGGAGCTTACAAGAGAGGAAGTAGGTGGGTGGTCGAACTTCTATAAAATCGTCGTGTCTTCATTGTGGTTTGCCTTGTTTTCTCTACTTATATTTATTATTTCCATTGCATATTTAGTCGAGAATTAATAATTTGATTAGACTAATTAGGGTCATTTCTATCCTACAAAGTGTGGATGTAATTGATTTGTGAGTGCTTAATCTTAATTTTAGAGTCTCACATGATTTCTATAACCATTTTCATGGGTTTCTACTCTTGCCTTTGATGTATTAACAATCCTATGGATGCTTAGCACATGCTTTAGTTATTGGGTCTACTTATTAGGAATGATGAAGTGATGATAAGATTTGAGTTGGAAAAAGATAAGTGTAATATCCCTAAACCCAATTAGGGTGCTAATGGGTGTTAAGAGGAGAGAGGTGATTAGGGAGGAGGTTTGCATGGGGAAGAGGAGGTGTGAACAGTAGGCTGGTGATGGGTGTAGGGAGGCGTGCACTGTTGGTGAGGAGATGGGTGTTGGGTTTAAAAGCTCAAATCTCTCTCTCTCACACACACACTTTCTCTCTCTCTCTCACTCTCTTCCTTCCTTTGTGCGGCGTGCAGCGACGGAGGAGACGACTCCGGTGGTGTAGGCGAGCAGTCCCGGCGTGAGGCGTGCGGAGGTGGACGCGCGAGGAGGTTGCGGAGATGACGTCGCGCGAGCGAGGCTCCGACGGTTTCGTCGTTTTCTTGAGATATGTCGGCTTCTTTGTGTGGGTTGTTGTTCACTCTCGTGTGAGGGATGTTTTGGTCGGTCGGGGGAGGTCGGAGACCTCTCCGGCGACGAGTTTTGGCGTAAATCCTTGGCTGGAGCAAGGTTGCAGATGACCAACGGTCGACCGGGTTCCTTCGGGCGGTCGACTCATGTAGTTTATTTTGCCCGACTTTAACCATCACCGGTCGAACGATGCCTTGTGGCGGTCGACCGGTAGTGCATTGTGCTGGTGGGTCGGGATTGCCAATTGTGTTTCGGTCGATTGGTTCCTAGTGTTCGTTCGACCGGAACTTAAGTGTACTGGATTTGATGCATGCTTGTTCGGCCGATTATTTATATACGTTCGACCGTTATATGGCTTAGAACTGCTAGGATGCCTTAGTTTTTGGTCGACCGGGACCCCTGAGTCGGTCGACCGGTAGTATTGTATTGATGTTGACCAGACTCCGAATTTTGACCACGTATCAGTCGACCGGTTTTAGACTGTTGTTCAACCGTCGGGACTTAGTTTTTGCACAGAGAGTTCGACCGTTGCAGACTTTCGGTCGACCGAACCTTTTTTTGGGAACGGTCGACCGGATCGCCTCTTTCGGTCGACCGTTTGTTCACAGAACTGAATTCCCAATCCTTTTTAGGATGCCAACTCTGTCCACGGAAACCTGTGTCCTCGCCTTGTGTGTGAGCCGGGAGGTGACGATGGGCGCGTTACGCGTGCCTGCCCACGGACCGTCGTGTGGAATAGTGTGGGTGTTCGGGACGTGTCACCTCTGTCTATGGATCGTGACTTGATGTGATGGATTGATGAACTCATTGTAGAGTAGCAGGCCTGAGGGATCGCAGATCCCAATGCATGATGTTGTGCGAGCACGCAATTGTCGTTGCGTGAGGTGACTACCGGCCCCGATGGCTACGGAGGTCGCTGCCCTGCTTTTATAGTGGCGCGGTTTGTGTTTGCGGCTCGTAGAGCCTGATGACCAGGCAGACTTCGGTCTGGACCCGTCCGATGTTGTGCCAGACGTATTGTTGGACCACCGATGTTGTACCGGTGATGCCTCGAAAGTTGTTCCGACGATGATGATTGATGGGCAAATGATGTTCCGGCTATGTTTTCCTCAGCTGGGCACCTACTGAGATGATGATTGATGGACCGACCAAGCAACAACTCCGTTGGTGTGGTTTCGACCAAGAAGTTACAGATCTGTTTCTTATGGCGCGGACTTGGCGGATGCTCCTTGCCGAACACCATGTTTAGTGTAGCCGCGTATGGGGAGCGTCACATCTTGTTCCGCTAGACCGTATGTGCCTACGGTACGTCTCCTTGGGAGACCCGATGATAATTGTCGGACTGATGTCCTGTGTTACCCTTCGGGGGAACTGTTTTCCTTGCTGTTGATGACATGACATGCTACTAGTATGATAGATCCATTTGTGCTACTGCATGCATATAGATGAGTTTGGCATACGAGGTTTCCTTATGGAAACTCAGGCATTGTTGTTGCATGTTTTATTTCAGGACCGCAGTAGGTCCAGTTGGGTGGTGATCAGCGGGCACGCGCATCGTGGGATCGGATCCTCTCATTCGGACCACTGAGTTCGACATGATTACTTGTATCTCCTTTTGTTTTTCCTGCTGTAATCATGTAGCTTTTTGACAAACAAAAAGGAAGAGTGAATGCATTCACTTAGGTTTAGTTAGTTTTGATGCATTCACTCTTCCTTTTCTTTTCCCATCGAGTATGGTTGATGACGACCCGTCCTCGTTCGACGTGGACATGATCCATACTTGCTACCGTTTAAATGTGGTCGTGCTCTGATGATTTTAAGCTTCACATTGATCAAGGAGTAATGATCGTTGTCTAACGTCGTAGTTGATATTAATCTTTATATTTATTCTGTATCTCAGTTGGTCAAAGTACTGTACGAGTGGGAACAAAAGACGAGTTCGATTCAAGTCCCTATACAAACTGTCGTTGGTGACAAACCATTGTAAATGAGATGTAGGTCCGTAACCTATTATTAATAATTGAATTTAACTGTCACCCTTTATAAATACAAACACTAAAGAAGATGTTAAGGTTTAGATAGTCCAAAGAAAAAGTCAAAAGAAGATAAAGTCAAAAGGTTTAAAAGAGAACCACTCATTTTCAGAAATATTTTAACAATCTTTAATCAAAAGTTATATAAATGGGCCGATTAGACGTTTGATAGGTCCACGACATAAGATAAGAGATTAGCAGGCTCGAGCCCATAAAAGTGTACACCCTCATGGTCATGAGACTCATGACGCAAATAGCTTTAAAAAACAGCATTTTAGGGTGGGGTTTGTTAAAATCCCAGGGGTTTACGACTTGCGTGCAATACATTCAAAAGTCTCGGCTCCATGGAGGGTCCAACAATAGGGTACACATCCAAGGCTCCCAGCCGGAAGCTCACACGAGATCCACATGAGTGGACACCTGCAGGCTGCAAACAACTTCGATAATTTTTTTTTAAACAACTCCAAACAAAAAAAAGGTGCCACGTTTGTGAGATCTCACCCTAATAAACACTGCACTTAGGGGTGAGCATCCGGTCTGGACTGGACCGGATTTTTATCCGGGGTCCGGACCGAAGACCGGACTGGACCGGTTGCCCGCGGACCAAAGACCGGACCGGACCGAATCGGTCTGGTCCGGTCAAACACCGATTTTTTTTTAAAAAAAAAATACCGGTCCGGAACCGGACCGGACCGAAATTTTAAAATCTTCCGGACCGAAACCCAAACCGGACCGGACCAAATCACAACTTTCCAGACCGAACCCGGACCGACCGGTCCGGTCCGGTCCAAATACCCAGACCGGTCCAGGTTTTGCTCTGCCGTAGCTGCACTTGTTAGAGTTACCGGTCCGGGTTTTGCTCTGCCCTAGCTGCACTTGTTAGTGTTACGTCGTGAGGAAGTGTTCAGATTTTTAAAGGAGAAAAATGGAGAATTATAATACAACCCAAATAGAACGATTACCAGAGCATTCGAAAACGAGAGGTAACAACACCAAAGGTATGTTCGCAAGACATCATATGACCACTCCTTTGGTTGTTGTTAATTTTATGTTACCAAAAAACTTATCTAATTACATTATGAATCAAACCTTGACAGCAAACTTGCCATCATAATTTTCCAGTCCTTTCTAATTTCAAAAAAATGCAATAAACGTAGATTCTACCGGTGACTTGTACGGAGGTTCAAATCAAATCAAGTACTGTTAGGTTTAGAGTTGGGTTGAGATGGACGGTCAAGATGGATTGAGAGATTATATATAAGGTAAGATCTCTCTCTCTCTCTCACTTCACTCTCTCTCTCTTGCGTGCATCTCACTCTCTCTCTCTCTCTCTCTCATTTTCCCTTCCGCGTTTCCAGCTCAGAGAAGTCTTGGAGGCGAGATCGTCGACGTTTGGTTGCCGCGTCGAGGTGACCGTGGTTGTGGAATCCACCGGAGGAGATGGGGTTGCGAGGAAGCGTCGCAGTTGGTTCTTCAAAGGCTTTTTCAAGCCTTAAGGTATGTCAAGCTTGCTTTTGCGCTCACCTATTATTAGTGTGGCAGTGGGAGCGGTCGACGGTAGGCCTAATGGCTCGTCGGACCTGCACAGCTGGTTTCTGCACTATAAACAGTCGACCGGTGTTCTGGGTTCGGTCGACCGGTTATAGTGTATTTTGGGCAAAATTCCTCACACTGGTCGAACGATACCCTTTGGGTGGTCGACCGGTTGTGCAATTCTAGCGAGAGATGGATGATCTGGGTATTTTCGGTCGAACGGGACCCCTTTGCTGGTCGACCGAAACTAATGTTGTAGGTCGGTTGGGGCATTGACCATCCAAACGGTTGACCGCCTGTATGACTCATCCGACCAACGACTTAAGTTAACTTAATGGCCGGTCGACCGGGAGTATTGTTTCGGTCGACCGTGTAGTGTGATCTGTTGGTGAGTTTTACTGGAGGTTTTCAGTTGACCGGAAGTTTTGGGTCGTCCAACCGTTTTATCGTGATTTGCGAAAATGGATTTCTTACTGGTGCTTTTTGGTCGACCGGGTTCCCTTTACTTTCGACCGATTGGCGGGATTTTCGGTTGGGCCAGTTCTCTAGGTGAGGATCAGTCGACCAAAGGACTGCTTTTGTAAAACCGTTTTTACACAGTTGGTGTTGGATTGTTGTCGTTGATTGGCTAGAAGGAAACTGGCTCTCCGGCCCTTTTGGGGAGACGGAAGGGCATGCCGGCCCGATAGCGATCAATAGTGACACGTTGAGGAGGGTTGTGATTGTTTATTACCGTGGCTCCGGCGAATGAGGCAAAGCCATGGCTCCGGCGAGTGATGCAAAACCGTGGCTCCGGTAACACTGAGGCAAACCGTGGCTCCGGTATATGAGGCAAAGTCGTGGCTCCAACGAATGATGCAAATGTGTGTTGGTGGGGTTAGGGTGAGAGTACCCTTGAGACCCAGGTTGTCGGTTCAGCTATGGCCGGGAGAGAGGTCTCGGGAACTTAGCTGACGACGACAGTTGTTGGTGGATTTTCGGTTGTTTCTGTGTGTCCTTTTATTGTTGTTGCGCATTCTTGGTTTTATTCATGTGTTAGGGTTTGCCATACGGGGTTTCCTTATGGAAACTCAGGCATAATCATGTTGCTTTTTAGGCCGAGAGCAGCGTTAGAAGGGTGGTGACTGCGGAGGAGGCACTCGGGACCGGATCCTCCTTTCCTTCCTTTTGAGGTCTTTGTGATTACATGTGTATATTTCATGTTTATAAGCTTTTGATGTAATCACGTTCTTTTGTAAACTCGATCACATATATATATTATATGTTGGTGCACCGGTGTGAGTGTATGTGTTTGAGTAATGTCCTCTATTGATTGTATGTTTACAATTTTAAATTTTCCGTTGTTCTGAGGACGTTACACTAGTCTCCACGTTGATCATGTCACTCCTTGTTTTTCTTGTATACATTGTTGTAAAATAAATAGACATGTAACAACGAAGATGAAGATTTAGGGAAGAATAATTGTTGTATTTCATAATCTTCAAAGTATTACAATAATCTCTTATTTATAGGCTAAAGGAAGCAAATGAAATGGTGTATGTTACATGAGTTACAAATAAGAAGGTGAGAGGTTGATGGGGAATGTTATGGGAGGAGAAGTTGAAACATCCATTGTATAATATTTCACAACACTCCCCATTGGATCTTCACCTATATGATTTTCAGTCTGCCTCGTTAAAAATCTTACTAAGAAAACTCATTGGGCTAAAAACTTAGTGAATGAAAAAAGAGTGCAAAACGTATAATCATCTCTCTCATTTCAACATACGTTTTTCAAACGCTGAACACTAATCTTGAAAACAAGTTGTTCAAAATCTCTGGTAGGCAACGACTTGGTGAATAGATCTGCAAAGTTGTCACTTTATTGGTATGCCTCATTAAAAAACATTGCCAAGTAAAACCTTGGGGGACAAAAACTTGGTGAAGGAAAAAAAGTGCAGCGTATAATTCTCCCCCTCAATTCAATATACATTTATAATACTCTGATGTGTTCGTTTTAAATACCACAAGTGCACGACGTCGGTGAAGATGTGGCAAATACGGGTTGATCCACAGGTAAGTATGTCAACTCTGGTTCTTCCGAAGGCAAGTGGGAAAAGATGGGAAATCATCAAACAAGAAAAACGAAAGCGAGGGAAATCAAAAACAAAATAAAATTCAGGAAAAAACCCCTAAGGGATGGAGTGTGTGCACATATGAAGTGAAATAAGTGATGAATGACGCATATAAGCATGTATGTGTGTGTGTCATGTTTGTGTCTTCATGCATAGGAAGTGTCTAAAGATGTGGCAAAACCTATCAATCTATACACACAACGTATCGGCAATTACTACTTGATTAGCATAGGTTCAGCATGAGAGGTGTCTAAATGTTATGGCAAGACTCATCAAAACCAGGAACTCATGTGAAGAACAAAGCTATGCATTGGAATTGTCTAAATGTTATGGCAAAACCCATCAAAACAAAGTTTCTTCAATAAATCAAGCAAGCAAACACAAATACAAACACATAACTAACATGTAGCATATTCAACAGGAAATTTCAGTCAATAAACATGAGGAAATTATGCATGGGAAGTGTCTAAATCTTATGACAAAACCCATCAAAAATCCCCCAATATGTAGATGATTAAAATACCCCAAATGAACATACAAACATGCAAGTCTATACAATCAAAAATTCATCAAATATATAAACTTCACAACATATATGTACATTATCTCCACCCCCAAAGGGGGATGAAACTACTCACTACTCATTAAGAAAACAAAACAAAACGAAATTAAACTTAACATGCATGCAAGAATTAAAAGAGAAGACAACATTAAAACAAACTAAGAAAAATTATTTTATTTTCATGACTCACATTACAAGTAGCATTCTTCTCCACTTGAGTTTTTCCTCAACGGTTTACTCTAAGTAGAGAGAATGTCACCAAGCAATGGCTAAATACAAAGGAGAAGAAGAGTTCTACTTATAGTCATAGAAAAAGACAATCCAGGTCAATGCCCCGGTATGGGACCAAACACATAATATAAATGGACATATAACCACATAATCCACGACCCGACTAAACCATGAATGATTTGGACCAATTTGGACCGCCAATTGGCGGTCTGGGATAGCCAATTGACGGTCTGGATTGGTTGGATCATGTCTGGATTTTGGTGGCTCGTTTCGGGCTTGATTTCTTGATGTTTGATGAACCTGATTTGGTTGTTGATGTTTGGTCCCGGATCTAATTGCCAAAATACTCCTCACTATGGTGTGGAGCTTTTTGATTTGCTCATTGATACTTTTGGTTTACATCCGGGTCCTTCTCTCTTGCATCGCAGTCCATAAGTCCTGCAATTCAGTCATTTTCCTTGCTTTTAAGTCCTTCCTGAGTCTCTTCTTCCCAAACTTGTTTATTCCTGAAACTTAAACATAAAACTCGTTACGTAGCATTGCTAAGTCTAAAATAAAGGATATAAGATACGAACATATGCATGATATGATGTCAATCACACTCCCTTAGACAATATGTGTTATGTTTATGTCTCGTTAAAAACATTGCTACAAAAATCTTGTGGGGAAAAGTAGCTAAGGAAAAGAATGCATAACATATGCTAACAAAATTGCACAAGCTGCCTTATTAAAAACCTTTAACCAATAAAACCTTTTAGGACAAAAATTGGAAAAAGGAAAAAAGAGTGCATCTATAAGCCTTCCGGGCTTTATCCGTCAGGAATATCCATCCTTTAGGGACGAAAAATACAAATCCACTCCCCCTGATTCGTAGTTTATCAAACTTACGAATATATTTTACAAAGTTCTTAAACACAAAAGTGCATTGGAGTTCAATATACAAATACATCACAGTTTAACGGATTTAATGGAAATTTATTATATTTCAATTAGATAATAAGATTGTGAAATATGGTTGCGCAATTTTTCTCAAATAATATACTAGGAGTAACACAAATTGTGGTAACTTTTGCAAAATATGAATATGATACCTCAAAAGATATTACTTATGGACAATTTAAAGATTACTCGTATTTATATTGATGTCATAGCGATATGAGAATGTAAGAATAATTAACTGATTCACCAACTTCCATAAGTTGTAATGACTCCACACAATGACACCAAATAGTTTGTGATAATAATTGATGTGGATTGGACATGTAGGAAACATCACTACTGTAAATCTTTATCGTATGACTAGAAATTGGTAGATCCTTGAACGTCATCTAAATGTTTTCAGAGGAACATTATGCTTAGATTAAACATTCACTGTGAACCTTATTAGGTTTCAAGTTAATTATAAGAAAACTTTCATAACGTTCTGATATGGAACTTCAAGTCCTATTACAATTGGATCTTTGTCGATATACAATAGATGTCATTTGGTAGTGTGCTTTCAAGATGAGCATTTAGTAGAATATTTTTCTTCAATATTCTCTTTCTACAATTGAATCATTGTACCAATTCTCTTATGGAGAATGTTCGAACTTTAGGTTGAAAAACAATTGATTTTTCTCTAGTCATTTGTTTCAAAAATCCGTCCTTTAAATATGTCACGGGTTTTTAAAAACTCTGCTGGAGGTCCTATGACATCAAGTCATAAGCATGTAATAAATATAATAAATGATAGTAAATTTTGTTATTGGGTGAAACATATGGACAACTAAGATCAACTTCGTATCATTATTTGGGATGACTTTGATTGAAGAGGTTATATGCACACTTTTACTTGTTGCTTGATGATTGATAGTTTTATATTTAACCGCAAGTGCACGGCCGCGTTGAAGCGGTGGCAAATACGGGTCGTCCACTGGGAGGTGTGTCGACACTTGGTTTATTCGAAGGCGAGAGGTAAAAAGAAGGGAGAAAGATGTATTACACTAATCTAAACTACAAAGCTGAAATGAAATGCAAAAGGAAATGAAGATAAGCAATAAAACTAAGCCCCAAAGGGGGTAGAGAAATAATGTGAACATAAAGATGTGTGTGTATGTGTGTTCAATTAAGCTCCTCACAACATGTAGTGCATGAAATCATAAAACTACATCCAATCTTGCCTCTACATGAATTAAGATAAGACTACATCATTAAAACATACAAGACAATGATTGGAATGAAGCTACATGAACTCAAGTATAAAGACTAGACCCTCCTATGCCTCTACATGAATTAAGATGACTACATCATTAAAACATACAAGACATTAGCTAAGGAAAAGGCAACAAGAGTACATACACTACAAATTGTGTTTCCAACATTAACTTCATCCATATCCTAACTTTATCATTCCCCATAAAATAGGTCCACTAATCAAAGCATAAGCTAAGCTTCATTCAAGAGCATTAGCATATCAAAGATAAGAGTGGAGACCCATTAGATGGTTATGGAAATCATATAAAGCTCAAGGGATAAAAATAACACACACTTACTACACTACATTATTATATCACATATTTCTCCACCCCCCAAATGGGGATGGAACTACTCACTACTCATTACACTAACTAATTTAGCAAAGGAAAACATAATACTGAAATGAAATTTATACTACTTAAGCAAGAAATATTAAAGAAGCATAAAACTAAACAAACAAACAAGCATGCAAATGAAAGGAAATTAAACTAAGAGAGAAACAACATCATTAAGAGAAAACTTATATTATTAACTCACTCAATTACAAGTAGCTCTTCCTCCACTAGAGTTTTGCTTCAAGGCTTCACTCTTAGTAGGGAAGATGGCCACCAAGAGGGAGATGGATACAATGGGAGGTGAAGAGTTCTATTTATAAGCATGGAAAAAGCTAATCCGGGACAATACCCCGATGTGGGACTAAACCAATACCAAAAATAGCCTAAACACATGCTAATACAAGTCCAGGAAGAATCTTGGCTGATTTGGGCTTAACCAGACCGCCAATTGGCGGTTCCAGACCGCCAATTGGCGGCCTATAAAGCCCAGATCCGGCTGGGTCTTTTGGTGGGCTTGCCTTGGTGTGTTTCTTGGTCTTGGATGCATCTAGCTGGTTTAGTGGAGCTCCGACCCGAATCGAATTGACAAAATACTCCTCATGATGGTGTGGAGTTTCCTGTTTTGCTCTTAGGTCCTTCTGTCTTACGATCAGGTCCTTCCCCCTTGCATCTTGGTCCCCAGGTCTCACAATTAGGTCCTTTTTTCCTGCTTTTGGGTCCTTTCATGGCTCTTCTCTTCAAACCTCTTTATTTCTGAAAACTAAACAGAAAACTCGTCACATAGCATTGCTTAGGTGTAAGATAATGGATATAAGGTACAAATATAAGCATGAAATGATGTCAATCACTTGATATAGTGATCTTTTCAAAATTTATATAATGCATCTTTTGATTCCTGTCATTATATAATATACTTTGTCATCTTTGTCCTTCAGAGACTCTCATATAAGTACCAATATTAAATGACTTATAAAATTTTAAAGTTACAACATATCTTATATGCATATCATACTGAGCATGTAACAAAACGTATTATCAATATTACGAGAGATGAGTAACATCACGATGAATATTGGGTCTTGTGAATACCCTTATATTACTTCTCGCTTTTTAATGTATCACATTGTTATTGTGATTTCTATTTGTATCCTTCAAGAATATAGTTTCAGAAATAAGGACTACAGGTCCAAATAATATATTTATTCAGCGAGTTATTCTATATTGTTCGTCTTCTTTAATTTATATCAAAATGCAATTGTTTTGGCATTCTTATATATCATAGGTTTTGGATCCAATTTTCTTTTGAGATAACATGCTATTAAGAAGGCGAATGGATTGTCGAAAATAATTTTAATAATTATTTAATATCTCTCGTATCAACATATATAGTTGATTGCAAGTTTTACGCCAATAATAATCAAATCCTCATCGTTTCCCAAAACTTTAGGATTTGACCATTTTGTATCCCCCGAATTTCTTTTGTTTAGCAGCTGTATTTATTTTACTGGGTTTATATTCTTCAGGAATAACGTCTTCAGGAGGTGCAATGAGTGACTAACTTTTATTTCATTTTCACTAATAATATATGTTCTGGTCCACGCTTCTTGTGTGGGATCATCTCCAATATATTTTATCCGGTAGAGAACTCCAGTACTTTATGTTATGTGTATTATGTCTAGTAATACATGACTTAGTCACTCCTTTGTGATCAACAAACATGTATGACAATTAGTTGCTAGATATTACAAGATAATAATTTTATAAAATTCAGGTTCAATCATACTTGTACGTATATTCTCTTATGAACTTCAGGTTCAATATAGTACATTCTCTTGGCATTCTTTAAGCTTTTGACTTTCTCCCCCTAATGCCGAAAAAATGTGCATCTATATATATAATTGTTGGACTGGACAATAAAATATGTCGCCCTTCAGGGGCTTCAATTTTTTTAAATATTATCAGGAATATGAATCTTGTTGAAATGTTCAAGTTAATTTAAGGTCATCAAATTTTGGAGGTGGTAATTTAAAAGAAATCACAGATGGGAAACACTCCTTTCATTATTGTAGGATCTAAAGGGCCCTAGGATTAGTCTAAAGCAGGGGGTAAATAGACTAATTGCGTTCTTTAAAATATTGAGCAATTTAAAGCAAGAACAATGCAATGTAAAGAATAAAGAGATGCAAACCACAAGACGGATGTATAGAGGTTTGGATCCAACCACTGGATCCTAGTCCTCTCTTACGAATTGCTATTCCTCGAGCAACTTCGCGTCCTCCACTAGTCCAATCTCCGTTCGGGGCTGAGATCAAGTATTTACACATCAAGCTTGCGAACACACTCGCCAAGCTTGGACCACATTCTCACAATCCGAGTAGCAACTTCTAATGTTAAGCACTCGAAAGATTGATGAATACAATGAGTGATTCAAGTGAAAAGATTGAGCACAATGAGAAGTTTGGAGCAATTGAGAGTAGTATGAGAGTATAAGCTTAAGAGAAAGGATTGGTAATATTGTAAGGTTGTTCTAACCTCTATTTATAAGCTCCAAACATAATCTAGCTGTTGGGTTGGAGTGGTAATGATTTGAGTGAATGCATAAAACCTGGAAACTTCATAACTCAAATCAGGACACAAACGGTTGACCGGATCGAGCTAATCGGTCGACTGATTTCTCGTGATAAAGAAAACGATCGAGTTGAAGTGCATACCGGTCGATCCACCAATGCAAGAACTTAAGTGAACGGTCGAACCATATATAAGTTTGGTCAACCATTGAGTGGGTTTTGGCTAGAATAATATTAAACAAATGAGGTAACGGTCGAACCAATTAAGGAATCTGTTCGACCGAAAATACAGGAAGTTTGGAGTTTGAATTGTTCCTGATCTAGTCGACCTCCGTCAAGACAATGTTCGACCGTTAGCCAAAAATATGAATTGGGTTAGTTGAAGTATATGTATACGACCGTTGTAGAATACGACAAGTATAATGGTCTATTCAAATAAAATACAAAGTATAAACTGGTCGAACCAAAGTGTGAAGTTTTGGTTGACCTGTTGTCGGACATGTGTCACAATATAACTGGTGAACAAAGATAGAAACGGTCGAACTAAGAATTCTCGTTTGACACATGAAAACGATCGAACCAGGATGATGAAACGGTCGACCGTTTGGGACTGAGAATGCGCTTGCAAGAATCGATCGAACCAGAAGAGAACTGTTCAACCGTTCTGGTAAAGAGATAATAGTCCGATAAATCCGGTCGAACCAGATGGTCTACTGGTTGACCGGTTAAAGCAGAATTTCTATTATAAGTGGAATTTCTAAGTGTGATCAGTCGCCTAACGAAGTCGGTTTGATATGGTATTAAGTTTGAGACTTCTATAGGTTTTCTATGTGACATGCAATGCAATTCAACAATATTTCAAGTGCCAAGTTACATATTAGTCCTAAGAACAAGAAACAAAATTCCTATTTAATCTTCAACATGATTCTTGTCTTGTGAGCACTTGTCTCCTGAAATGTTAGTAAAACCACATATATGTATAGATATGCTTGTGATCATAAAATAGATGTACATGTGTTTAGTGGTATGTTGATGAATCATCAAAACAGATTAACAATTATAAGCCAGAAACCAACAATTATTGTACAAGTAAAGCAAACAATTATTTATAATATGGTATTGGTCTAATAAAAAAAAATATTGGCTAATATGCATGTTGGTAAATCGTGTCTAATTCAAGGTGTTGTCATGGCTACTAGTGATGATCGGGCCCCGGGACCGGATGTCACGCCAGGTTCTTTAAAGTTGCTTGGGAGGTCGTTAAAGACGACTTGTTTCAGGCCATTGTATCCTTTATGCGCGACGCCCGACTGTTAAAAAGAATTAACAACACTGCAATCACTCTTATCCCTAAGGTAGCTAATCCGAAGGGTATTGACGACTTTAGGCCTATTTCGTTATGTAATTTGGTTTACAGGTTCATTGCCAAGCTACTTACCAACCGATTGAAAACTATATCAGACATATAAATATGAGCAATAAGAAGTGTTTGATAATTTTACCATTTTTGAGATCCCAAAGTGATTTATATTTGAGAGATACTCTAGTAACAGAGGGACTCATATATTGTGAAAATCGATCGACAAACTTGACCTCATTTTTGGTCGACTGATAGAAGTCAACAAAGTCATCTAAAGTTTCACAAAAATAATACCAATGTTGGCCTCCATAATAAATATAAGTGATAATTTTAATTATTTAGGCACTTCTAGGCCTATTTTGTCTTCTTATTTGGATAATTCCTCTCTCAGTGGTTATTCTCTTATTTTCATGATGCTTTCTAGTGTGTGCTTCCGGCACACCAATAAATATACAAGGAAAAATGACTTTCAAGCAAATGTAATGCATAATCCAAAACTTGTAGTTTCTGACCCCATACTACTACTGGAGTATCAAGTCATTAATTTGTAAAGTGATCAATAAAATATTTCTCTTTTACTACTAAACTCTATATATCTATGGTCTTCTGACCATAGGGTTTGATTTAGAGATCGACGTGCATTTTTACTCAATTACCTATTTGTACGTCATTTTGACGGTCATACGAATCCTTCGGGGATTATCATAAAATTACATTACCCACTTTAAATGAATAATATCTACCTCTTTGTATAGTAGCATTGCATGAATATTAGGATATTCACCTTCTGGGCCAATGCATATTATTTTCAATAATAATGATCACTTGTAACATGGTAATTCAAATTCCAGTACTATAATGTAGCACATTATAGTATATATTTACATCTATCAAAATATATATTATGTGTTCACGATATGAATGCTTGTAATAGTTGTGAATGGTCATGTGATGCATCAAAATTAACAAGTAATAATCACATGCTTGAAACACTTTAGAAAAAAAAAATCAACACGACACTAAGAATTCATATAACTTATACTAAGCAAGTGAGTCAATACAAAGTTGCATGAGATATATATCATTTAATTTTAGAAGCACTACTAAATATGTAACTATTTCTTTTCATGCTTCATTGGATCGAGAAATCATGAAATTTTGATCAACAACTCGATGTTTTGTCCAACCACAAAAACAAACATGAGATTAAATCATAATACTTTTAAATTCAATTTAACAAATATGATACCAAAAGAAAATCACAACCTCCACTTTATCTTGATTTGATGCTTCTTTATCTAGTCATTGATATTTTAAACAGCAATGTGTTGAGTTGAAATCCATAATCCATGATAAGACGTCATTCTTATCTATGATGTCAAGTATAGAGTTAAAAGTCATAACTGACAAGCATCAAAGCATAATTAGTACATGAAACTTATTACCTTTTTTAACGCATATACAAGTATTGCTTATAATGTACTTGAATCGTATGATAAACAAAAATGCATATTAGCAATTACAAAAACAACATATATATATTGATTGTATATATGTAGTCTCATTTATTATATATATATATATATATATATATATATACAAAATAGACATGATATATTCTATGTACCATGTGAGTAATTAATTACCTCATGATGAGCAAATACAAATTCAAGATGTAAGTAAAATAACAGTATACATACATATTTTGATAGTTACACCTTTTATGAATAATACAAATCAATAAAGGTCAATTGAACTTTTACATTAAGTCTTCAATTTAAGAATATTTATTGCTCAATATTTTTCCTGCTAAATATAGAATTATGAAAACAAAAATTTGCTGCCAAATAAGCCTCAAATAAATCATTATCAATGCATTCCATATTATATGTAATGTATGTTACAAGTTCATTGTATACAACATTAATATTCAAGTTAAAAGTTTATACAACTTTTGTAAATGAGCATGCTCTAACGTACCACACATGTTTTGCTTAAGTATTGTTCTATAATATTGCAAACTTATTGCTTTCTTTCATCATATATTAACTAAGAACTCATAATTTTTTCTCTTCTGTATTTGACCAGGAAATTATAATCCTTATGCCTGGATGATAGGTGTTATTAGAGACTACAAACAAATGAGAAAGAGATCTCTTTTACCTCCTACACGAACAGAAACAAAACATTGAAAATCAAATTATGTATTTAACTTCACATGATATTCTATCGTATTCATTTACTACATTGTTTATTCACAATATAACTAGTGAAGAATAAGGTATGAACACCATAGCATCGATAAAAGAATCAAAAATCTAGACATCTAAAGATATGTATATTTTCTCGGTAAATGAAAGCAAATGTCTCATTACATTACATCAAAGACAATATATATATGATTGACAATGAAAATAATTTAATACTCTTTCATGGGAGTCGAGGTAGAGAGAAGAAGATTAACTTCCAAATCTAGAAGTAACTTATATTCAAGGACTAAATAATATTCTCTAGACCTCATAGCTAAAAAGAAAGGATATGCAAATTACCTTTGGATGATTTCTACAATCCTAATCGGAGAAACTCGTGCTTTTGAAGAAGATTATGCAAGAGTTGCTTCATGTTGATAACGTGTTGTAAAATAAATAGACATGGAACAAAAAAATAAAGATTTAGGAGAGAACAATTATTGTATTTCATACTCTCCAAAGTATTACAATAGTCTCCTCTTTATAGGCTAAATGAAGCAAATAAAATGGTGTACGTTACAAGTGTTACAAATAAGAAGGTGAGAGGTTGATGAGGGTTACGGGAGGAGAATGTGAAACATCAATTGTATAATATTTCACAACATACATAAAAAAAATTAAATTCCAATCATACCAAAATGAAGCGAGTTGTTGACGAGAAGCGTGATTGACATCATTTCATGCTTATATTTGTATCTTATATCCATTATCTTACACCTAAGCAATGCTACGTGATGAGTTTTATGTTTGAATTTCAGAAATAAAGAGGTTTGAAGAGAAGAGACATGAAAGGACCCAAAAGCAGGGAAAAAGGACTTAATTGGGAGACCTGGGGACTAAGATGCAAGGGAGAAGGATCTGAACGTAAGACCGAAGCACCTAAGAGCAAAACAGAAAACTCCACACCATCATAAGGGTGTATTTTGACAATTCGATTCGGGTCGGAGCTCCAATAAACAAAGTAGATGCATCAAAGACCAACAAACACATCAAGCAAAGCCCAGCATCAAAACCAGACGGATGTGGATCCTGTAGCCCGCCAATTGGCGGACCGAATCTTCCCGGATCCGATGAAACTTCTGGAGAGCGTGTATTAGATGATGTTTAGGCTATGTTTGGTATTTGTTTAGTCCTACATCGGGGGATTGTCCCGGATTACCTTTTTCTATGGCTATAAGTAGAACTCTCCCTCCTCTCATGTAATCTATCTCTCTCTTGGTGGCCTTCTTCCCTACTAAGAGTGAAGCCTTGAAGCAAAACTATGGTAGAGGAAGGGCTGCTTGTAAT
The DNA here is from genome assembly GCA_963682175.1 of Triglochin maritima. Taxonomy (NCBI): domain Eukaryota; kingdom Viridiplantae; phylum Streptophyta; class Magnoliopsida; order Alismatales; family Juncaginaceae; genus Triglochin; species Triglochin maritima. The sequence goes on from OY821785.1 coordinate 19,689,319, forward strand.
TTGGAGTGAGTAATAATAGAAGTTTTGTAGTTAATTGTTGTTTGCTTTAGTTTTTACAATGCTTAGTTAATTTCAATTTACATGTCTTGCATGTTTCTTTAGTCTCATGTTCTTTTAGTCTCTTTAATGTTTCTTTCTTGCTTAGATTAATTTCATTTCAATATTATGTTTCATTATTTTAATGTAGTTAGTGTAATGAGTAGTGAGTAGATCCATCTCCATTTGGGGGGTGGAGAAATATGTGATATAATCATGTAGTGTATTAAGTGTGTGTTATCTTAATCCCTTGAGCTTTATATGATTTCCATAACCATCTAATGGGTTTCCACTCTTATCTTTGATATGCTAATGCTCTTGAATGAAGCTTAACATATGCTTTGATTAGTGGACCTATTTTATGGGGAATGATAATGTTAGGATATGGATGGAATTAATATTGGAAACACAAGTTGTAGTGTATGTATTCTTGTTTCCTTTACCTTGGTTAATGTCTTGTATGTTTTAATGATATAGTCTTATCTTAATGCATGTGGAGGCATAGTAGGGTCTAGTCTTTATACATGAGTTCATTTAGCTTCATTCCAATTATTGTCTTGTATGTTTTAATGATGTGATCTAATCTTAGTTCATGTGGAGGCAAAGTTGGATTTAGTTTTATGATTTCATGCACTACATATTGTGAGGAGCTTAATGAACACACACACACACACTTTTCTTTATGTTCACATTATTTCTCTACCCCCTTTGGGGTTTAGTTTTATTGCTTATCTTTCATTTCCTTTTGCATCTTAGTGTAGTTTAGTGTAATCAACCTTTCTCTCCTTTCTTTACCGCTCGCCTTCGCACAAACCAAATGTCGACACACCTCCCAGTGGACGACCCGTAGTTGTCATGGCTTCAACGCGGCCGTGCACTTGCGGTTTAAATAAAACGATCAATCAAGTTTTTGGCACCGTTGTCGGGGAGGTGCTCTGTCCAGACCTTGGTTTAGACGATTCGAGTGGTTCTTAATTTTTGTTTGTAGTTTTTCTTAGTTTTGGGGATCCTAAAGCTCATTAGGAGGCCACTGGACAAATTGGAGGCACAGAAGCACCAAACAGACCACCAATCAGCGGTATGGGACCGCCAATTGGCGGCCTGGTGAGCGTTTCTTGTTCTCTTTTTTGTTCTGGTAGTTTTCTGGTTCATTGTAGTTATCTGGGAGCACTATTTTGCATGTTGTGACTTCTAGTTTGCTCCCAGATTTAATTTCAATTCCCTTTAATCAACTTGGCCTTAAAATCCAAAGCAAAAGATTAGGCAGGTTCTATGTTTAGGTCATGCAACATCTAGTAATGACTTGAGCATGTTAATTGTCTTCTCTTAGTTTTAATTTTTGTCGTTGATTGCTGGAGCGAGGTACGCATTACTTAACACTCATTCACGCATTACGACATCCATTAGTGAGTAAGGTTTGCATCGAAACAAGAGTGAGGTGAGCGCTTGTTTGGTGAGTTGCTTGCTAGCCTAAGAGTTCAAAACATCTTTAAGGGGCATCACCTATAGTCTTCAAAGATAAGGTGGGGGATTTCATCACCCCTCCCTTAGCCCCAAAAAGCACACTCATGTAAAGCCTTAATCTAAAAGCAAGTAGACATTGGCCATTAGGACTTGGGCGTATTAGGAGAGTGATCCGGTCACGGCCGTCATAGCCTAATTCGCGTCGCCCACTTTGTCGATAGTAGGAGAGACGAGATCTCTAGATCTTGGCTCACTTGCTGGGCATTGTGGTCTTCGTCATAGGGAGGTGAGGCGTGCTGAGGCCGTGTGACTTCGCAGTTAGGCGTCGTCTAGCTGTAAAGACCCATAGCCATCCTAAGCTTGTTTGAGCCGTGTTTGCTAGACTAGGCTTCTATCCTCACCCTTTACCCACACTAGCTCTAGGGATTCTTCCCTCCTCATCTGAGTCCTCTCCTCATCTATTCTCTATGAGTAGTCTCCTCGTCTGAGTACACCTTCTTTTGTGTGTTTTTTAGAGTCGAGTCGAGCATTTTATGCGAGGTTGGGCTCGTTCTGGTGAGAGCGCTCGACTAGAGAGAGTGCATTCTTCTGAGATGGACGGTCTTGGTGATCGACCATCTCCGCTTTGTGCTCCTTTGGAGCATGAGGCCGAGTCGTCTCGTGGTGGCGAGGGAGACCGGGTTCCATACATGGATTACCTCGGTCCGCTCCCACCACCACGTAGACCTCCTTCTCCTCCTCCTCTGACTCGAGAGAAAGGGAGATCCTGTCAAGATCGAGTTTTCGGTGCACCACCACATTTAGCTCGACAGGATAGACCGATGACTTTATGGGAGCGGACCCATCCTATTCGGGCCGCGCAGCCTTCTTGCATAGTTCTTCCCCTGCTCGTGGGAACAACTATGAGCTGAAACCTCAATATGTGAGCATGCTTCCAACCTTTATAGCCAATAAGGAGGATCCGTATATTTTTATACGCGAATTCGAGGAAGTATGCTCCATGTTCAAGCTTCAACAGGTTGACGAGGACTCAATCTGGTTGAGGATGATTTCTTTCGCGTTGAAGGATAACGCGAAGAAATGGATGTACAGCCTCCCGGCGAGCTCTATTCGGTCTTGGGATGACTTTATGGGAGCAACATTCGGTCGACCGTTTTGACACAGTACTGCAAACTGGTCAAATTTCGGTTTAACCCCTACAAAATTTAACATTTCGGGATTATGTAACATATGTAACATATTATCCTATGTAATGATAAATCATTACACCCCATAATATTTACATCACATATGAATTTAATTTAGATTCTAATTATGTTATTAATCACAACATAATTTTGGTTTTGCTTGTTCACCCCATGTGTCATATTTTCTACATGAAACCCGACACATCTTATGAACTCAAAATCCTCATTTCTTGTTTCCCAGTTTTGTGGTGTGACCTATGGGAGGATCTAAACTAAGTTGACAGTGATATTAAGAACTTAGTATCACAAGCTATAAACGGTATCTAGCTACACATTATAGCTCCCAATTAGTTAGATGTCTTAATTCTACTCGAACCAAAACCCGATCCATTTAGTTATGGAGTGCACCACTTGTGTCCGTCTCTTGCCTCATGATATTAAGAATACACACAAAGTAGTATTGTGTCATCTTTGTATTAGTATTCATTTCTTGATCTCTTTAAGCTAGTTATAAATATGTGACTTAACTCAAATCACATTGTGCACATCATAACTTTGCTTTATCAAGGGGCCCACTAATATCATCACTCAATTAAGAGGGGCAATGATAATCTTTTGACTAACTATCTTCTCCAACAAAAGTCATACTTAACCAATCAATGCATTTACACTACACTTATCGATAGCTCAAGACACTAGTCTAATCAAGCATTTCTTAAGTGATCGGATATAAGTCTCATATCAAAGGACCAAGGACACAGTAAAACATTAATGACACAGAAAACACAATTCTATAATGTTTTACTTATTAGGTCTATTCAGTATACAAAAGTAGTATTTTCCTCTTTTGTGTACCCGTGTTGTCACTCACTTGTAGAGCTACAATGATCTATGACCGACACGATAATTTTAACTCCGTAATTAATGTCCCATGTTAATTACCATGATTGCGAATATCTTTTGTTTTATGTAAATCATTATCTTTTAGAGCTCTACGATTAAGGACCAAGAGCCTCTTCCTTAACACTTCTAAAAGACGAATAACATAAACAAGGAACAAAATGATTTCTCATTCAATTCATAATAATTGACATTTAAAAGTAAACTTTTAGAACACATTCCCTTCAAGGATTCGGTCGACCAAAGGACTAGTTTTGTTTGACCGTTTTTACACAGTTTGGTGTTTGGTGGTTACCGTTGATTGGCTAGAAGGCAACGGGTTCTCCGGCCCTTTTGGGGCGACGGAAAGACATGCCGGAACTATAGCGATCAGTGGTGACACATTGAGGAGGGTGTGATTGTTATTGTCGTGGCTCCGGAGAATGAGGCAAAGCCGTGGCTCCAGTGCGTGATGCAAAACCGTGGCTCCGGTAACACTGAGGTAAACCGTGGCTCCGGTATATGAGGCAAAATCGTGGCACCGGTGAATGAGGCAACTGTTGGTGGTTTTCAGTGGTTGAGCTTGTGTTTTTTTATGGTTTTTCGTATTCATTGTCCATTAATGTGTTAGGGTTTGGCATACGGGGTTTCCTTATGGAAACTCAGGCATAGCCATGTTGCTTTTCATGCCGGAAGAGACGTTAGGAGGGTGGTGACTGCGGAGGAGGTGCTCGGGACCGGATCCTGTTTTCATTCCTTTTGAGGTGGTTGTGATTACATATGTATATTTTCTGTTTACGAGCTTTTGATGTAATCTCATTTTTTTGTAAACTCGATCACATATATATTATATGTTGGTGCACCTGTGTGTGTATGTCTTTTCGTAATGTCCTTACTTGATTGTATGTTTTAAATTTTAAAATTTTCGCTGTTCTAAGAACGTTATAGATTTGAACTTAACATCTGTAATCAACAAATGCACTCGGTAGAAACAACCTACGCATTTATTAGAAATCTGAAAGAAGAATTTATTGAATCACCCCAAAAACTGATTTCAAATATGCAATTTCCCAACACCTTGTATTTCTCTGACCTCGTAGGTTTGAAGTTTTGAAAGAAAACATGAACTTATGATTTCTTTAGTATCCTCAATATAGTCTTTTTGAGATCTTACAGAATTTTAGAAGACGAAGAACTTATTGTCAAAATTTAAATAACACTTTATGTTGGATCACTTTATTACCCCAATTATAAATCCCATTGTGTTAACACCAATCCTGACCAAGCGGTTCCCTAATTGCAGGATTCAAATGACATATGTGTTTACACTTTCTACGTCAGAACGAACTCAATTTGGAAGGGAGGGACAGACTCCATTGTCGGCGTAAACATTAACGATACCTATGGCAACTCCATCTCCCTCCCCAACCTCGAAGCGTGGGGAGGTCTGATGGGTCCGAACCACGACTACTATGAAAGAGGTGTCCTCGACATGTTCAGTGGTCGTGGCGCAGGCCTCTTGGGCCCACCCTACGCCATGGATCTTTACACCGATGGTTACGGGCGACACCATGGCTGCTACTGGCAATTATGTCGAGGTTACTGCCACTGGGCCTCACGTCCCATGTCAGCAGCAGTTGTTTACCATCGAGCAATGGCTCGCAAGTGACGCACCGCCGTGGTAAATCGAGACTTCAAGGAATAGCTATGCGAACATTGGCACGATGAGCCACAAGTCAGGGGGACATGTGAGCATGTGATTGGCTTGATCGGCGTTGGGGTCTGTTCTTTAGTCGTGTGAGATTTTTGTTGCAATAAGAACCTTTGGGTCTAGATGGACCCATCTAGATATGTGTTATGCCTAAACTATCTCCTTTTGTCTACTACTTTAGTGATGCCAATGCAATACAGCTACTGTTGCGGAAATGAAATAAAACTGCGGAGATGAAATAAAACTTAAATAATAATGGCCATGGACTTTGGTTACTATTTTAAGAGTCCCATCTTGATCTACATGGTCCCATTTAGAGCAAGAGGTATGCTTATTTCCTTTGTTGGTTGTTCTAAACTGGCTGCTTTTGTCAAACATGTACTAGATTGATGACAATGGAGTATATCTGGTGTTGCACAGACGAAATAAAACTGAACTTAAATTGGCTATGGTGTATGGACTTTCGTTATTATTTTAAAATTAGGAGTCTCGACTTGTTTGTTCTCCCTTTTCTCAACCAATCTTTTGAGTACCAGTTTCTTCGATACGAAAAATCTAAATTGCCATTATATGTAACTTCTCATCTTTGATGCCTCTTCTTCTCAAAAGCTTTCTCAATAGTTGCAAATTGTATTTAATTGGTGCCACCAGAAATGCAGTTAAGATTTTAAACATATTTTTCAACTGCACTTTCAAGTCTACAATTTGGAAATATACTTCGAAAAGATTATGAGATGATTTCAGTGTTTCTGTAGGCACCCTTTGAAGATGGATTTTGGAGGGTGGGGGAATAGATTTTGATGCAATCTTAAGTGACAAACAGTGTGGAATTAAAGCAGAGAAAATGACTATCAAACCAAAACTGACACTAACATAGTGATTGCAAACGTTCAATGCTTCCACCGTGGAGGATTCACATCAATCGGGTTAGGTCTCTTTGGAGACATTTCATAAAATTGGAATGATACAGAGAAGATTAACACGATCCTTGTGCAAAAATCACACGCACAAATAATTCAGACTAGGACAACCGATTTTGAAACGGGAATGGGCTTAGGTGATTTTGGGGGTGGGAAGTGAAATGTCATCGAGGAGATTTAGGGTTCTTGGGGATGGGTTCTCGGTTAGGAGTGGCCTCAGGGGTAGGGGTGCTTGCCATTTCCCTGCTGAGAGTGACTTTCTTCGGTAGAATGAGTGGAAAGGGGGTTCCCGCTACTACTCGCTGTTTGACGGCCTTAGCAGTCTGGTGCTTGCATTCGGCGACAGTGCTAGAGTCGTAACGTTGGTTCTAGGCCTAGGAATGTTTGGGCGCTAGACGAGCGGAAACAAGGTCTTTGGTTTGGAGTCATTGAGCTCTTCGGCGAGTAAAGTGGTCCCTAGAGTTTTTGGGACGACGGGGAGCACTTCTTCCCCAATTTCTTCTTCTTCTTTAGATGCAACATCAGTGTAGGAGTCCACCAAAAAAATCCATGTTCCTCGATAGCAATTCATTTTGGCAATATTATTGAATCAATCAATGCGTAAGGAAATGGTGGCAGTGGTAACGATTCTTTGAATGATTTTGAATGCTTGAAGAACATCTTTGAAAATGACATTTTGTTGTGACAGGTACAGGTGGGACTTGATTGACATCATATCATGCATGCATTTATGTTTTATATCCGTTATCTTTCAACTAAACATTGTTACGTAACGGTTTATTGTTTAATTTTCAGGAATAAGCAGGTTTGAGGATAAAAGACACAAAAAGGACTCAAAAGCAAGGAAAATGACTGAGTTGCAAGACTTGGGGACTGAGATGCAAGAGAGAATGACATAAATGTAAGCCCAAAGGACCAAGAATCCAATCTAGAAACTCCACACCATCTTGAGGAGTATTTTGGCAATTCGATTCGGGTCTAAACTCCAACAACTGACTTGGGTACATCACACATGAAGAAAGCAATCCAGGAAGGCCCACACAAAAACCAGACCAGATCCGGACTCTGTAGACCGCCAATTGGCGATCTGGGACCGCTGGTTGATGGTCTGGTAGGGTCCGGATACGACATGCTTCGGGCGGATCATGTATAATTGTGTGTTATGTCTATTTTGGGTATTATATTAGTCCCATACCGGGAGATTATTCCGGATTACCTTTTTCTATGGCTATAAATAGAACTCTTCCTCCTCCTTTGTATCCTATCTCCTCTCTTGGTGGTCATCCTCTCTACTAGGAGTAAAGTCTTGAAGCAAAACTCTGGTGGAGAGATGTTACTTGTAATTGAGTGAGTAATAATAGATGTTTTGTTAAGTTTTCTTTATATTGTCTCTTTTCAATTCTTGCATACTTAGTTAACTTGTTTGTTTTAGTCTTCTTAGAATTAGTTTGAGCATATTTTCTTTCCTTAGTATGAATGTTAGTTTAAATATGTGTGAGTAGTTTCATCCCCCTTTAGGGGTGGAGTAGATGTCTATACATGTTATGTAGATGGAATGAATGCTAAACATTGTTGTATGTGAGAAATGTTAGTATGCTTGTTTGCATTAATAAGAACTCTTACTTGATGGTTTCTGTCGTAATATTTAGGTGCATTCCATGCTTGTTTATGTTTTTAATAACAAACTTGTCAGGCTCATATTAATCACCTAGGTTAGTGCTTTGAATGATAGGTCTTGTCATTAGGTACTTCTTATGCATTAACAAACACTAACTACACTTGAGCTTATTGTATGCATTCACCACACTTATTTCATGTGTACACACACTCCACCCCTTAGGGGTTTTTCCCATTCCTGAATTTTACCTTTCTTCTTAGTATTTGCTTAACTTAGTTTCATTTCGTCTCGCATTTTCATCTTGTTTGTTGCTTACTCGTGTAGTGTAGTTAGTCTAGTTAGTTTAATCAATCTTTTCTCCACCTTGTTTCCCACTCACCTTCGAACTAACCAAAGTCGACACACCTCCCCGTGGATCGACCCGTATTTGCCACCGCTTCAACGTGGCCGTGTACTTGTGGTTATTATAACTGATTCAATCAAGTTTTTGGTGTTGTTGCCGAGGAGGTGTTCTGTCCAGATTTTGGTTTGGACGATTCGAGTGGTTTTAAATTTTTTTTCTTTTTAGTTTTGGTTTGTTTCAGGGATCCTAAGGATCAAGGGTAGGCGAGTAGAGGAATTGGAGGAAGAAATCCACCATAGTGACCACCAAGCAGCGGTCTGGGAACGCCAATTAGCAGCCTGGTGAGCTTCTTTTGCTCAATTTTTTGTTCAGGTTGTGTGTTGTTTCAGTTGTGTCTGGGAGCGTAATCTTGCATGTTGTGACTTTTAGTTTGCTCCCAAATTAACAATCAATCCCCTTTATGATCAACTTGGCCACTAAAATCCAAAGCAAAAGATTAGGCATTCTTACTTGTTTAGGTCATGCATCATATACTTGACTTAGGCACGTAGTTGTCTTTTTTTAGCTTTACTTTCAGTTGATGAGTGTTGGCGTGAGGTACGTATTTCCTATTCATGCACTTTATATGACCATGCATTAGTTAGTAGGAATTGCATCGGGACAAGAGTGAGGTGAGCATTTGATTGGAGAGTTGATTGCTAGATTAAGACTCAAAACGCTACTAAGGAGGGGTTGTCCCATACAAGATAAGGTGGGGGATTTCATCACCCTTTCGTTTGCTCCAAAAATCACTCTTAATCAAAGCCTTAATTCTAAAATCAAGTAGACATTGGCCCTAGGATTTCGAACGCACTAGGAGAGTGATCGAGTTAAGACCGTCATGACCTGATCGGTGTCGCCTGCCCGCTCGATAGTAGGAGGTACTGGATCTCTGGATCTGGTATCACTTGCTGGGCATTGTGGTCTTTGTTGTAGGGAGGTGAGGTGTGTCGAGACTAGTGATCTCGAAGTTAGGCGTCATCTAGCCTAAGGACCCATAGCCATAAGTTGTTTGAGCCGTGCTTGCTAGATTAGGCTTCTACCTTCACCCATTAGCCTAAGGATTCTTCCCTCCTCATCTGAGTCCTCTCCTCATCTATATTCTACAAGTAGTCTCCTCCTCTGAGTACACCTTTTGTTGTGTGTTATTTTAGAGTTGAGTTGGGCATTTTATGCGAGGTTGGGCTCGATCTAGTGAGAGCGCTCGACTTGAGAGAGTGCATTTTTCTGAGATGGACGATCTAGGTGATCGACCATCTCCGCCTCATGCTCCTTTGGAGCTTGAGGCCGAGTCGTCTCGTGGGGATTAGGAAGACCGGGTTCCACACAAAGATTACCTCGGTCCACTCCCGCCACCACGTAGACCTCCTTCTCCTCCTCCTCCTCCTCTGACTCGAGAGGAGGAGGGATTCAGTCAGTATCGAGTTCTTGGTGCACCACCTTTAGCTCGACTCATCATGTTCGGGCCGCGCAACCTTCTTGCATAGTTCTTCCCCCAACTCCCGGGAACAACTATGAACTGAAACCTCAATATGTGAGCATGCTTCCTACCTTTACTTCCAATAAGGAGGATCCGTATATTTTTATACGAGAATTCGAGGAGGTATGCTCAATGTTCAAGCTTCAACAGCTTAATGAGCATTCGGTCCGGTTGAGGATGATTTCTTTCGCGTTGAAGGATAACGCGAAGAAATTATTGTACAGTCTCCCGGCGAGCTCTATTTGGTCTTGGGATGACTTTGTGACCGTCTTTCTGAAGAGATTTTTCCCTTAAAAGAAAAGTCAACATATACGGCATCAGTTACATCAAATATATCAGACTGAGACCGAATCTTTTCATACTTTCTTTAAGAGGTTCAAGGACCTTCTCTAGCAGTGCTGTCATCATGGACTTGAGCTATGGTAGTTGTGCGAGATTGCTTATGAGGGCCCCAATTACAACACATGCACATTACTAGAATCGATGTGTCAGGGTGATTTCCAAATGAAACTCATCGATAAGGCATGGGACATTTTTGAATTGATGGCTGAACGTACCTTTGAGTGGGATACCATAAGAGAGCCACCAGCCGCCAGGTCTTCTGGTGGAGCTGGATCATATCATGTTGAGTCAACTATCGCGTCTGAGGCGAAATTTGTTGATCTCATGTGTAGGATTGAGAGTTTAGAGTTGGACCGAGCTCCTGTAGCTCAGGTCGCTACTCCCACGTGTAGTAGGTGTGGACTTACGGGACATGATGACTTGGATTATTCTTACGCTCCAAGAGATACTGAGCATGCAAATACAATGTATCAAAAAAGGCCCCGTAATGACCCGTACAGTCACTCCTACAACTGGGATAACGTTACCACCCTAACTTCTCTTGGGGGCCTAGTGGGGGGCACGGTCAGAGCTCGCATGCTCAACCTCAACCTCCACGCCCATCGGTGACCTACCAACCCCATATCAAAGGTCTCAGCACCATATTTACCAACCTCCTCAGGCCTCATCGTTAGGTTATTCTAACCAAACTCCACTACCCCAGCGGGTTGACCCGAAGGACCCCACTCTAGAACAAACCCTTCAAGCATTCATATAGACCACACAAACCATGTTTGCGGCCAACAACAATTCGGTCAAAGCATTGGAAATGCAAGTTAGCCAGTTGACTCATCAGCTCCATGAACGCGAGAAGGATCAGTTACTAAGTCAACCTGTGGTAAATCCCAGGGGTCAACATGCTCAGGCAATGTAGAATGTGCACAATGTTGAAAGTGACCCTTCCCAACATGCAAACTTTGTCCAAACCTTAAGATCGGGAAGGGTTGTTGACAACAATGTGGAAATGTCTGAAGCCAACCCTGTTGGTAACTCTTCCGAGGAGCATCGTGAGTCTTTTAAGGAACCTAATTCTTAGACTCCTCCTCATGATAGTTATGTCCCCAAGGTACAATTCCCTCGTAGGTTCAATAAAAAACCTGATGAGCATTGGGACAAAATCGTTGAGGTACTTAGGCAAGTCAAGGTGAGCATCTCGTTGTTGGACGTTGTTCAGCAAATGTCACCGTATGCCAAGTTCCTTAAGGACCTTTGTACCATTAAAAGAAGAACAAATGTTCCCAAAAAGGCAATTTTGGCCGCCAATGTGAGCTTGATATTGACACAACCCCTGCAAGTCAAATACAAGGACCCCGATTGTCCAACTGTCTCTTGCATGATCGGTAATGTGACAATTCCTCAACCTCTATTGGATTTGGGAGCATCTGTGAACCTCCTGCCCTACTCTGTCTATGTTAACCTTGGAATAGGCGATCTTAACCAATGAGGACAACCCTCCAGTTGGCTGACAGATCCGTCAAGATTCCACGAGGGAGTGTGGAGGATGTCCTTATTAAAGTAGGGGTGTTCGTAATTCCAGTTAATTTCATCATCTTGGATACTGAACCTATGTCCAACCCACAAGGACAAATTCTAGTGATCCTTGGGAGGCCATTTCTTGCGACATCTAATGTTTTGATCAATTGTCGCAATGGCTTGATGAGGTTGACTTTTGGAAACCTCACGACGGATTTCAACATCTTTACCCAAAAAGCCACGGATATCCTTCACATTACTTGATGAGTCATTAGGCATGTTCGACTCACATCGACATATTAGTGAGGTGCCTAATGACCCACTTTCGATCGACTGTGTGAACTTATTTTTTCGACCATTTGTTTTGTCGTATATACTTAAAGGTCGTATTCGTATTAAACCAATAATACCCCAAATACACTTCAAGTATCGGTCGACTGAGAACCTTGATCGGTCGATCGCATATCCGTCTCTTGACAAACCCAAACCTCCTGGTGGAAATCGGTCGACCGCTAGACTTTGTTTCGGTCGACCGAATAGATCATTGTTTGTCAACCCCAGAGTGCCTGGTGCAAATCGGTCGAGCGAACCCTATTCGGTGTTCGACCAATCACTTAAGTGTACCTGAGTCTTAGCGTTGGGCGGTCGACCGTTACCTAACCGGTTGCCCGAACTGAGTTCAAAACTGCCAAACGGTCGACCGTTCATCCCGATCCGGTCGACCGAATTAACTCAGAATTGGGTCCTACGAGTTTCGTTGCATGATTCTGTTGAGACCATTAGTGAGGGGGACACACCTCATCATATGCTCATTCCATAAGGTGTCATCACCCCGTGTCCTTGGGCTATTGAGCCCTTTGAGCTTCAGATTGACTCCAACAAGGACCCACCTGCGATCGAGCTTATGCTTGAATTACAAAGGAGGCAGGGTGGTCTTTGTTGGATGACTTGGGGAGAAGCCCCATTGTTAGTGAAGCAGGTGTGCCGCATCCCACGAATGAGCCTGAGGAACTCATTCCGATGCACTCACCTATTGGTTGGAGGGTTTTGTTCGATGAGCAACTAAACCCTAGTGAGACAACACAACTCCACTCATTCATGTTTCCTACACACAACCAATATTATGAGAGGTTCGATCCTTTCAGTTTTGAACTTTCACCCCTCACTATACCTCAGAGTACCAGTGAAGTGGGACCATTTTGGCAAATCTCTGGAACACATGACTCGATGTTCTCATTTGATGTTCCTTGACCAAATGATTATGAGAATATCTTTGTTGATGTATATATCTTGTTTATAACAAAAAACAAAAAAAACAAAAGACTCCAAAAGTGAGCATTGGTTGTTGTGGCCCCAACCATTGAGTATTTGGGCTCCATTTCTTTCACGTATTTGTATCCCTTCTTTAGTATTTCACAGGTTTTGAGGAGAATGCGGGTTGTGTTCATCAACATAACCATGAACTTCCTTTTTTGCTTCACGTTAGTGGGATCTTTTCTTTTTCATGCATAAATCCATGTAGTATCATACTCACATTCATTAAGGACAATGCATGAAGTAAGTGTGGGGGGTGTTTTACGTGTGTATATAGTTGGGTCTTTCTCTTTTTGTTTTTGTTTTCTTTTGTTTGTATTGTTAGTGTAATAACCTAATCTAAAACACCATAATTAACAAAACCTAAACCTAATTAACACTAATCTAATCTTGGAACAGTGAAGCATGAGGTGTTGGAATGTGAGAGGAGAGAGAATTGGTGGGTTTGGATTGGTTGAGGTGTAGGTTGGTTTGCCTATTTAAGGAGAAGTTGTGAAGGAGTTTAGGGTTGGCGTTTTTTCTTCACCTAAACCCTATCCAGAGCGTGAAGGAGGTGAATTCGGAGAAGAAGAAGAAGGTGAAGAAGAAGAGGAGAAGAAGGAAGAAGAAGAGGAGTGAAGTGACTCAAGCTTGGGAGGCTTCCACAACCGTCAAAAAGGTATGCCAAATCTTCAATATAACTCACTTATGCCTTGTGAGTGTTGGGGATCGACGTTGGTGTCGAATTCCCCGTCGGATTTCCACCAATTCAGAGGTTGAAGACGACGATCGGTCGACCGGTGCCTGTGGGCAGTCGACCGATCCTATTATTATATTGATGTTTACCCGCGAACGGTCGAACGATGTCTTAGGACGGTCGACCGTTATGCCAAATTCGTGCGGGAAAAAGGGGTGATGCTGTTATCGGTCAAACGGGACCACTTAGCCGGTCGACCGAATAACAATGAGAATGGGTCGGTTGGGGGTTTTGACTTATTAAACGGTCGAACGCCCTTAACCTTGTTCGACCGATCTATTCGATGCTAAGTCGGTTGGGAGCTTTGACCATCAAAACGGTCGACCGCTCTTTAACTTTCGGTCGACCGACTGAGCATTTTAATTAAGCAGTATAGTGCCTGTGATGTTTCGGTCGAACTGTATAGCAGTTTCGGTCGACCGAATGTCACTTGGGCAAGATACTGAGAAGTCCCTTGGTTCGACCGAACTGTATAGCACTTGAACGATCCCTTGGTTCGACCGATCGGATATATATATTATATAAATTTGTATAGCGTAGACCATCCAAACGGTCGACCGCTAGATGACTTTTGTTCGACCGATTGGTCGGTAATTCGGTTGGCGTGGTTCGACCGGTAGACTTGTTTGTACAGTACTGTGTACTGTGTGGGGGACCGGTCGACCGGTGTGCTTTTAGCGGTCGACCGATCTGCCGCAGGTTGGTGGATTTATCCACACGCGATCCATTGAGTATAGGTCGACTACCGGCTCCGAGGCGACGGTTGATTACCGGCTTTGAGAGCGACGGATTTCACCTTCGACGAAGGCGTATTATTGTATTACGGTTGCCTCTCTTACCGAGCGGGGTGTGAGGAATGTGTGCCGTAAACCTTGGGCTGTTTGCGAGGGTTTAGCGGTAGGCCGAGGATGTTCCGGCAGGGTGCGCGTCTGGCGACTCTTGGGGGAGCAGCGGCTGTCGTCTGACCCGAGTTGTGTATTCGGCGGGCTGACTCGCTCCTGGGGTGGTGGCGTGTACCGGGGGTTCCTTCCTGCACTTTTGGGGAGCAGTGGTGTCGACTGACCCTTGTGAGGCAGCGGTGGACTGACTTGACCCTAGTGGCAGGAGTGGTTCAGTGCCGCGGAGGCGGTGAGGGCATTATTGTGGGCCCAAGGTGGATGATCATGTGCATAGCATTGCATTGTCTTTAATTCCTTTTTATATTTTAGGAGGCTTGGTATACGGGGTTCCTTCAGGGAACTCAGGCATGTTTGTTTGTTTTCATTTCAGGTAGCGAGTAGCGTTAGAGTCAGGTGGTGACCGAGGACGGTGCCCCCGGGATCAGATCCTGTTCTCTTTTATATCTTCTTTTGTTTGAGGTAGTGATTACATGTATATTCACTTTTGTTGTAATCACAGTTGACTCATTTATATAGTTTGACTTCCACGTGGGTCTGTATCTTATATATTTTATATATATGTTGCTTGTTTTCCCGTGACGTGCCCTGTGTTGACCGTTGACGGTCTTTATTATTGTTTAAATTTTCCGTTGTTTTCGGGTACGTTACAGTTAGGGTCAGGTTAGTGTGTTGCATTTAATATCAATATATATGTTTGTCATGATCCTTGGGTGACTTGCCTTCTTTTGCTTGCCTAGTACTTTAAAATTTTCAATTTCTTTCAAAATCTTCATGTGTTTGCGAAAGAAAATGTTTTGTTCATGCAAAACGTTTTAAGGCAAACAAAAGAGAAGCTCCCAGAATTGACTTGAACATGATGCATTAGGATATCTAGTATACCAGCTTTAGGACTTATCGAGTCGTAAGGATGCACCCTGGTTTTCCCTTGGGGGACGAGTAATCATAGGGTTTCTGTACTCAAACAAATAAAGAAGTCCACCCTGAACCTAGTGAGTCAAATAATTCGTGTCTGTTAGTATAAGGAAGTTTGTCGTAGTCAGGGACCCTTAAAATCTTGTTGTGAAACTTTAAGTGTAGGGGTTTTGGTTCTCATGTAGAAAAATAAGTAAGTAAGTGGGTAGGGTGTTCTCTCTTCTCGTATGGCTCCTATCACTCGGGAAATTAAGTCCGAGGGGACTTAGTGCCTAGTGCTTTCGAGTCATCTAACTTGGCATGCATCGACCGAACTCCCGTTACATGGGTTGTAAGGATTTCCCTATGTGGAGATTTGGGGGAAGGTGTACGTGATAGTATAAGTCCTCATAAGCAATGATGCATGAAACCCGACCCTGGGAGAAGCAAACACGAACTAGTGTAATCCATAATGCTCCAAAAAGAAGAAAAAAAGAAAGACAAATAAGAACCTTAATGGACTTTACACTTTGTATCACTTAAGGATGTTTAGGTTGCCCATGTCTGTCACTTATGTCCTTAACTAACTTGCATGAATGGTTCATTAGGCTATGTGTGTGTGGATTGATTACATATTTAGAGCCGGCCCGTAGAATTACCGTGTCCGATGATCGACGAAAATAAGCCCATCGAGTCGTGTTGCTAGGTTGAATAATGCATCTTTGTTCTGATTTTGTGGGTGTATCCGCTGAAAACCCTCAGGAGACAACACTCCTCCTCTTTGGCGACAAGGAGTTTTAACGGCTTGTTGCACGTGCTAAGTGCAACCGTGATTCCTACGAAACTGAGTTAGGATTTCCCTGTTTTACGTATGCCTTTTACTTTCTTTCATTTTTCTCTTTCTTTGTTTTGCACGGGACTAGCAAAAGTTAGGTTTGGGGGTATTTGATTGACATCATATCATGCATATATTTGTGTCTTATATGCTCTATTTTTAGCCTAAGCAATGCTATGTAACGAGTTTATGTTTAAGTTTTAGGAACAAATAGGTTTGAGAAGAAGATATTCAAAAAGGAGTCAAAAGCAAGGAAAATGACAGTTGCAAGACTTATGGAGTGAGATGAAAGAGAGAAGGACCCGGATGTAAAACCAAAAGGATCAATGAGCAAATCAAGAAGCTCCACACCTTAATGAGGAGTATTTTTGCAATTAAATCTGGGCCCAACCATCAACAACCAAATCGGGTTCATCAAACACCAAGAAATCAAGCCAGAACCGAGCCACCAAAATCAAGACTCGATCAGACACATATAGACCGCCAATTAGCGGTCCAAGACCCCTATTCAGCGGTCCAAATGTGGCCAAATGCGACATGCTTTGGTCGGATGGTTTATTATGTTTTTTTCTGTCCATTTATAGTATGCAATTAGTTCTATACCGGGGGATTGTCCCATATTACATTTTCCATACCTATAAATAGAACTCTTCCTCTCATTTTGTATTCACTCATTGCTTGGTGACATTCTCTCTACTTGGAGTAAAGCCTTGAAGCAAAACTCATGTGGAGAAGAATGCTACTTGTAATGTGAGTCATGTTAAGAAAATAATTTTTAGATAGTTTTCTATTGTCTCTTTCAATTTTTTCAATTCTTGCATGCTTAGTTTAATTTCGTTTTATTTTCTTAATGATTAGTGAGTATTTCCATCCCCCTTTGGGGGTGGACATGATGTACATATATGTCGTGAAGTTTGAATGTTTGATGAATTTTTGATTGTGTAGACTTGCATGTTTGTATGTTCATTGGGGGTATTTTAATCATATACATGGTGGGGGATTTTGATGGGTTTTACCATAAGATTTAGACACTTCCCATGTTTAGTTTCCTCATGTTTGTTGACTGAAATTTCCTGTTAAATATGTACATGTTAGTTAAGTGTTTGTATTTTTGTGGTTGCTTGCTTAATTGATTGAAGAAACTTTATTTTCATGGGTTTTGCCAAAAGATTTAGACACCTCCCTTTCTTAGCTTTGTTCTTCACATGAGTTCATGGTGTTTAATGAGTTTTACCATATCTTTAGACACTTCTCATGTCGAGTATAATCTTATAATAATTGATTGACATCATATCATGCATATATTTGTGTCTTATATCCATTATCTTTCACCTAAACAATGCTATGTAACAAGTTTAATGTTTAAGTTTCAGGAATAAGTAGGTTTGAGAAGGAGAGACTATAAAAGGACTTAAAAGCAAGAAAATGGACTAAGTTGCAAGACTTATGGACTAAGATGCAAGAGAGAGGGACCTGAATGCAAAACCAAAAGATCAATGAGCAAATGAAGAAACTCCACACCATCATGAGGAGTATTTTGGCAATTGGATTCGGGTTGCAGCTACACAACCGATTAGGGTGCATCACACATGAAGAAAGCCATCCAGGAAAGCCCACACAAAATCCAGACCGGATCCAAACCCTGTAGACCGCCAATTGGCAGTCTGGGACTGCCGATAAGCGGTCTGGGTTGCTCCGGATCCGATGTGGTTTAGTCAGGTCATGTATAATTTTGTGTTATGTCAATTTTTGGTATTGTATTAGTCTCATACCGGGGGATTGTCCCCGATTTCCTTTTTATTTAACTATAAATATAACTCCTCCTCTTCCCTTGTATTCTACACATGCTTGGTGGCCATGCTCTCTACTTGAAGTGAGCCTTGGAGCAAAATCTCAAGTAGGGAGATGCTACTTGTATTGTGAATTTGAAATTAATGCAAGGGAGAAGGACCTGAACGTAAGACCAAAGGACCAAAGAGAAAAATAGAAAACTCCACACTATCATGGGGAGTATTTTGGAAATTCTATTCGGGTCGGAGCTCCAACAAGTGAAATAGATGCATCAAAGACCAACAAAGACATCCAAAAAATCCCAGAATAAAATCCAGCATGATCCAGACTATATAGACCGCCGATTAGCGCTCCAATACCGCTAATTGACGGTCTGTTTTGGCCCAAATCTGCTAAGATTTTGGTGGGTCGCGTATTAGTGTGTATTTAGTCCATTTCTGGTATTTGTGTAGTCCCACATCGGGGGATTGTCCCGATTTGCCTTTTTCTATGGCTATAAATAGAACTCTTGACCTTCCATTGTAATGACTTCATATTTTGAGTGGCTATTCTTCCTACTAGAAGTGAGGCATTGAAGTACACACTAAAGTAGGAGGATGCTACATGAAATGTGAGTCACTTTAATAAAAGTTTCTTTATTATGTTGTTTGTTTCATATTTCTTGCTTTACTTTGTTTAATTTCATTTCATTAGTTTTAGTAGCTTAGTTAATATGCTTTCCTTGCTTAGTTTAATAATTAGTCTAATGTGTAGTGAGTAGTTCCATCCCCTTTGGGGGTGGAGTAGATGTACATACATGCAAATGAGAATGGAATGAATGCTTTATTTCCAATGTGTTTATAAAACATGAATGTATGCTTGCTTGTTTAGGATAGAATTTATAACTTGATGAGTTTTGCCAAAATGATTAGACACTTCTCATGCTCGTTTAGGTTCTGAAATAAACAACTTGTATATGTAAATGTTAATCAACTATGTTGGTGAATAGATTGATAGGTTTTGCCATAACATTTAGACACTTCCTATGCATGATAACATCACCTTCATTTGTGCTTAAAGAATGTG
This sequence comes from Triglochin maritima, assembly GCA_963682175.1. Lineage (NCBI taxonomy): Eukaryota > Viridiplantae > Streptophyta > Magnoliopsida > Alismatales > Juncaginaceae > Triglochin > Triglochin maritima. Next base: position 19,708,381 of record OY821785.1, read on the forward strand.
TTTAACACCTACCTCTTTGCATGTGTGCACTCACTCCACCCCTTAGGGGTTTTCCATTTCTGAATTCCAGCACTCTTCTTTCGTTCTTAGTTAAGTTTTTAGTTAATCGTTTGTTGCTTTCTTTCGCATTTCATACTTCGTAGTGTAGTGTAGCGTAGCGTAGCATAATCCACTCTCTTCTCCATTTTTTCGCCACTTGATTTCATGCAAACGAGAGGCTGCTCACCTCCCTGAGGACGACCCGTATTTGCCACCGCTTCAACGCGGCCGTGCACTTGCGGTTTAAATTGAAACGTTCAACAAGTTCTTGGCACCGTTGCCCGGGAGGTGCCAATCCAGACTCTTGTTTGGATGATTCGAGTGGATTTAATTTGTGTTTCGTAGTTTTTCTTTGTTTCAGGAGACTTGGAGTGGCCAGGAGAAGTTGGAGGCCAACCTGGGCACTTTGGACCGCCAATCAGCGGTCTGGTGAGCTCTGTTTACCTTCTAATTTCTTTATGTTGTTACCATAATTCATGTAGTGATTTGGGACTTGATTTGGCATGTTTTGACTTATAGTTTGTTCCCAGATCAATAATCATACTTCCTTTAAGCAACTTGGACCAAAAAACACAAAGCAAAAGATTAGGCATTCTTTTTGTTTAGGTCATGCATCATGTATGTGACTTAGGCATGTAGATTGTCTTTTATCTTAGCTTTATTTTCAGATGCTGAGAGCTGGCGTGAGGTACGCACCTTCTACTCTCATTCATGCATTTCGTATAAACATCCATTAGTTAGTAGGAAGTGCATTGAAACAAGTGTGAGTTGAGTGTTTGTTTGGAGAGTTGATTGTTAGATTTAGACTCCAAAATGCTAATAAGGAGGGGCTGTCCCATAAAAGATAAGGTGGGGGATTTCATCACCCTTTCCTTCACCCCACAAACCACATTAATAAAGAGCCTAATTTTTAAAATCAAGTAGACATTGGCCCTAAGGATTTCGGGTGTATTAGGAGAGTGATCCGGTCTCGACCGTCATGACCTGATCGGCGTTGCCCACTTTGTCGATAGTAGGAGAGACGAGATCTCCGGATCTTGGCTCACTTGCTGGGCTTTGTGGTCCTCGTCGTAGGGAGGTGAGGCGTGTTGAGGCCGTGTGACCTCGCTGTTAGGCGTCGTCTAACTGTAAGGACCTATAGCGACCTTAGGATTGCTTGAGCCTTGTTTGCTTGTGTGCTTCTACCTGTACCCATCTGTCGTAGCATAAGGACTTCTTCCCTTCTCTCCTGAGTCATTCTTTCTCTCCTATGTCCCCCCGTCTTCTCCTCTACGCACATTCTTTGTTAAAAAAAAGTTTTGGTGTTTGTGCACCTTTGTGCATGCTTTCGTGGACACGAGACGAGAGTGGTCGTTTGACGAGGAGCATTGTCAATCCAGCTTCGGTAGTCAATTTCTCGACGCCTTCCTCCTCTCATGTGGTACACAGTCTGGGTTCAATGGCTGCTAATTTCCGTGAGGAGGAGAAGTTGCTGGACCCACCTGTTCCTCCAGTGCTTCCAGTTGTCGCTCCCATACCTCTACGTGATCGATGCTACCCGAGCCGTACTGCTCTACCCTCATGCATCGTATTGCCAGAGGCAAATGGGAACCATTTTGAGGTTAAGCCTCAGTTTATTTCCATGCTCCCTCACTTCACTGGGAAAGGTGACCCCTATATCTTTCTCAGGGAATTTGAGGAGGTTTGTGCTATGTTCAAGATGCAACAACTTAGCACAGACTCCATCCATCTTAGGCTTGTCCCATTTGCACTGAAGGATGATGCCAAGAAGTGGTTGTACAACAACCAGGCGAATGCCTTTAGGACTTGGGATGAGTTTCAATCTGCATTCCTCAAGAAATACTTTCCAAATCATCGGACTCAAAAATTGAGGAACGAAATCAATTCGTTCTATCAACTTGAGACCGAGACATTTCATGCATATCTAGAGAGGTTCAAGGAGCTACTATCCTCATGCCCTCACCATGGCACTGATTTGTGGCATCTTTGTCAGATTGTTTACGAGGGTCTTCACATCTCGTCCTGGACGCTCCTTGAGTCCATGTGTCAAGGAGAGTTCTTAGGAAAGGATGAAAGGGAGGCATGGGCTTTCCTAGAAGACCTTGCTGAAAAAACAATGCAATGGGAGAGTGTAAGGGAACCACCTGCATCATCTAGTATACGAGCGAGGATCGCGAATGCAAACTCGACTAGCTCGAGTGCCGTATTTGCTATCGATACCACTACGGCCACCGAGGCACGCATGGTGGCCTTAATACGCCGTATGGATTCGATTGAGCTCCAAAACCAACAATGTGCACCTCACATGTCCACATCTGGTCGAGTTCCCTGTCATTCATGTGGTAGGATAGGTCATGTAGAAAGCGAGTGTGCGTCCATTCCTCCTGAGATGGAACATGTCGACGCCATCTATGACAGAGCTAGGAATGACCCATACTCATCATCTTATAATCCTGGATGGAGGAACCACCCCAATTTTTCATGGAACCAAAATAATGCCCCAGGTGGTCCTTCAAACTCCTCTCGACCATCTAACCAATCATATCAACCTCCCATGCATGCACAATCTTATCAGCCACCCCAAGCTCCAATCACCAATCAATAGTGTTTCTCAAATTCCAATAATATGGAAACCTGATTCAATTCGCTTGAGACCTTGACTCGTGGACTTGAAAACTCAATGAAATTTTTTGCCAAACACAAGTCAAGTTCTCACTTTAAATCAGCAGACCATCAAATCTCTAGAGCTTCAGATGGGCCAATTGGCTCAGTCTGTACATGAAAGAGAGAGAGGGTCTTTGCCTAGCCAGCCTGAGGCTAACCCCCACATGTACCAGCAACAACACATGCAAAATGAGAATGTGGTACCTCGGGGGAGGCAAGTGAACCATGTGGAGGAACCTGTTCACCATGTCAATTCCATTGTGACCTTAAGGAATGGAAAGCAGGTTGACAATCACATTTCCTTGCCACACCCACCACCATCTATGCAGCCCCTTAGTGTGAATGGTGGTGAAGAAGAGGCTGAGGGTGAGGGTAATACACCAACGCCTCCTTCTCAGGCACTGCAGAAAACCTACCTGCCAAAAGCTCCTTATCCAAGTAGGTTAACCAAAAAGCAGAGTGACACAATGGACAAGATATTAGAGGTGTTTAAGAAAGTTAAGGTTAACATCCCTTTGTTGGATGTCATCCAACAAATACCTCAATATGCCAAAGTGTTGAAGGATCTCTGCACAACCAAGAGGAAGACCAATGTTCCTAAGAAAGTATTCTTGGCTGCAAATGTAAGCTCAGTTTTGTACAATCCCTCCTACACAAAATACAAGGACCCTGGGTGTCCTACTATTGAGTGTACGATAGGGGACACTAGCATGAGTAATGTTTTGCTTGATTTAGGATCAGCGGTCAACCTCCTCCCATTTTCTGTTTATCAACAGTAAAATTTGGGAGAATTGAAACCAACTAAGATCAACCTCCAATTGGCGGATAGATCCATTCGTATTCCAAAGGGGATTATCAAGGACGTGCTTATCAAAGTTGGAGATTTATATTTCCAGTCGATTTTGTTGTCCTCGATAACAATCCTGTTGCGAACACCCACTCTTAAATACCTTTGATTTTGGGTAGACCAGTTCTGGCAACTTCCAACGCCTTAATTAATTGTAGAAATGGTCTCATGAAGCTCTCATTCAGTAACATGAGTGCCGAATTTCATGTGTTCAACTCTGGTAGGAAACAGGAGCCCATGGATCAACCCTTAAATCTAAATCTCATCCGCCAATTGGAGAAACCACCACTAAATCAACGAACACCCCTAACACCAATGCAACCCATTGAGAATGTTTGTGGGCCCAGTGAAAACTCATTGCCTGTCTTTGCAATGCAACAGAGTGAGCTGTCATCAAACATAAATGTCCAAAAGGAGTGTTCGTTGCATGATTCAGTTGAGAGTACTAGTGAGAGTGAGACACCTCATCATATGCCTATACCAGAAGGTGTCTCTACCTCATGTCCCATGGCCATTGAGCCATTTGAGCTTCATATTCACTCCAACAAGGACCCACCTATGACTGAGCTTATGCTTGATGATCTAAATGATGGTGGGAGGTCCTTGTTGGATGCCTTGGGGAGAAGCCCCATTCTTAGTGATGCAGGTCTGCTTCATCCATCGAATGAGCTTGAGTAACTCATTCCGATGCACCCACCTATTGGTTGGAGGGTTTTGTTCGATGAGCAACTAAACCCTAGTGAGGCAACACAACTTCATTCTTTGTTGCCCACACCCAACAAATATCATGAGGGGTTCGAGCCTTTCAGCTTTGACCTTTCACACCTCATGACACCTCAGAGTACCGGTGAAGTTTGCCCATCTCGGCAAGTCTCTGGTCCTCATGACTTGATGTTCTCATTTGATGTTCCTTGACCAAATGATTATGAGAATATCGTTGTTGCTATACATATCATGTTATTAAAAATAAAAAATAAATAATAAATAATAATAATAACTCCATGAGCGAGCATTGATTGTTGTGGGCCCCAACCCTTGTGTACTTGGGCCCCATTTCTTCATGTATTTGTCTCCTTTCTTCAGTATCTCACAGGTTGTGAGGGAATTCGGGTTTGTATCCATCAACATGACCATGAACTTCCATTTGTGCTTAATGTTGGTGAGATCTTCCCTTTTTCATGCATAAATCCATGTAGTATCTTGCTCACATTCATTGAGGACAATGCATGAAGTTTGTGTGGAGGGTGTTATACGTGTGTACATAGTTGAGTATTTTTCCTTTGATTTTTGTTTTCTTTTGTGTGCACTGTTAGGGTCATGTTAGTGTGCTGCATTTAAAATCGATATATCTGCTTGCCATGATCCTTGGGTGACTTGTCTTCTTTTGTTTGCCTAGTGCTTTAAAGTTTTCACATTTCTTTCAAAATCTTCATGTGTTTGCGAAAGAAAATGTTTTTGTAGGTTTTGTGTGTGTTTAGCATGTGCAAAACCGTTGAGAGGCAAAGTAAAAAGAAAGCTCCCAAAATTGTCTTGAACTTGATGCATTAGGATATCTAGTTTACTGGCTTTAGGACTTATCGAGTCGTTAGGATGCACCCCAGTTTTCCCTCGGGGGGCGTGTAATCATAGGGTTTCAGCAATCAAACATTTAAAGAAGTTCACCCTGAACCTAGTGACTCAAATAATTCGTGTCTGTTAGTATATGGAAGTTTGTCGTAGTCAAGGGCCCTTAATCTCTTTTTGTAAAACTTAAGTGTAAGGGTTTTGGTTCCCATGTAGATAAATAAATAAGTGGTGTTCTCTCTTCTCGCACGACTTCTATCACTCGGGAAAATAGGTCTAAGGGGACTTTGTGCCTAGTGCTTTCGAGTCATCTGACTTGGGATGCACCGACCGAACTCCTGTTACACGGGTGGTAGGGATCGCCCTATGTGGAGATTTGGGGGAAGGTGTACGTGATAGTGTAAGTCCTCATAGGCAATGATGCACGAAACCTGACTCTGGGAGAATCAAACACCAACCAATAAACTGCTCCAAAAAAAAGAAAAAAGAAAAAAAAAGAGTCAAATAAGAACCAAAATGGACTGTACACATTGTATCACATTCAGAAGTTAAGGTTGCCCATGTCTTTCACTTAAGTCCTTAACTAACTTTCACGAATAATCCATTAGGCTATGTGTATGAACCAATTATATATATAGAGTCGTCCCGTGGTATTATTGTGTCCCAAGATCGAAAAAATAAGTCCAACGAGTCGTGTAGCTAGATTGATTAATGCATCTTGTTCAGATTTTGTGGGTATATCCGCTGAAAACCCTCAGGAGAGAACACTACTCCTCCTTGGTGAAAAGTTGGGAAAAATGACTGAATTGTGAGATCTGAGACTAAGATGCAAGGGAGAAGGACCTGAACGTAAGACCAAAGGACAAAAGAGAAAAACAAAAAACTCCACACCATCTTGGGGAGTATTTTGGCAATTAGATTCGGGTCGGAGCTCCAATAAACAAAGTAGAGGCATCAAAGACCGACAAACGAATCCAGAAAAGCCCGGAATGAAATTTAGCTGGATCCAAATCTTATGGACCGCCAATTGGCGGTCTGGATCCTTCTAAATCCGCTCAAATTTCTCCAGCACATGTATTAGAGGATGTTTAGGCCATGTTTTGTATTTGTTTAGTCCCACATCAGGGGATTGTCCCGGATTGCCTTTTTCTTTGGCTATAAATAGAATCTTCACCTTCTATTGTAATCACTTCATATTTTGAGTGGCTATTCTTCCTACTAGAAGTGAGGCCTTGAAGCACACACTAAAGTAGGAGGATGCTACTTGAAATGTGAGTCACTTTAATAAAAGTTTCTTTATTATGTTGTTTGTTTCATATTTCTTGCTTTACTTTGTTTAATTTCATTTTACTAGTTTTACTAGCTTAGTTAATATGTTTTCCTTGTTTAGTTTAATAATTAGTCTAATGTGTAGTGAGTAATTCCATCCCCTTTGGGGGTGGAGTAGATGTACATACATGCAAATGAGAATGGAATGAATGCTTTATTTCCAATGTGTTGATAAAACATGAATGTATGCTTGCTTGTTTAGGATAGAATTTATAACTTTATGAGATTTGCCAAAATGATTAGACACTTCTCATACTTGTTTAGGTTCTGAAATAAAGAACTTGTATATCTAAATGTTAAACAACTAGGTTGGTGAATAGATTGATAGGTTTTGCCATAACATTTAGACACTTCCTATGCATGATAACACCACCATCATTTGTGCTTAAAGAATGTGTTCAACACCCACCTCTTTGCATGTGTGCACTCACTCCACCTCTTAGGGGTTTTCCATTTCTGAATTCCAGCACTCTTCTTTCGTTCTTAGTTATGTTTTTAGTTAATCGTTTGTTGCTTTCTTTTGCTTTTCATACTTCGTAGTGTAGTGTAGTGTAGCGTAGCGTAGCATAATCCACTCTCTTCTCCATTTTTTTGCCACTTGATTTCATGCAAATGAGAGGCTGCTCACCTCCTTGATGACGACCCGTATTTGCCACCGCTTCAACGCAGTCGTGCACTTGCGGTTTAAATCGAAACGTTCAACAGTTATCTTATTTCATGTGGAGGCAAAGTTGGATTTAGTTTTATGATTTTCATGCACTACATGTTGTGATGAGCATAATTGAACACACACACACATATCTTTGTATTCACATTCTTTCTCTACTCCCTATGGGGTTTAATTTTATTGCTGAATTTTCCATTTCGTTTTACATTTTAGTGTAGTTTGATCATAACTCATTTCTCTCCTTTCTTTCCCACTCGCCTTCGAACAAACTAAAGTCAACACACCTCCCTGTGGATCGACCCGTATTTTCCACCACTTCGACGTAGCCGTGCACTTGCGGTTATAATTAAAACGTTCAATTAATAATCAAGTAGTAATTGTCGATACATTGTGCGAATGGATTGATAGGATTTGCCACATCTTTAAACACTTCCTATGCATGACAACACACACACGACACACACACATACATGCTTACATGCATCATTCATAACTAATTTCACTTCATATGTGCACACACTCCACCCCTTAGGGATTTCTCTTCTTGATTTTCAATCTTTCGTTGCTTTTTTCGTATTTCTTACTTACTAGCTTAGTGTAGTTTAGCTTTAGCATAATTACATCTTTTCTCCCTATATTCGCCACTTAATTTCTTACAAACCAGAGGCTACTCACCTCCCCGAGGATCGACTCGTACTTGTCATCGCTTCATCGTGGTCGTGCACTTGCGGTCTAAATTTAAAACGTTTAAACAACTCCACATTAGTTTCTAGTTGATTTCACCTACTTTACACACTTGTGCCTCTTGTAATCAAGAACCACTCACATACACACACACACACATACCTACGCACCTCCACTTCATGGGGGTTTAGTTTAATTGTTGATTAATTCATCATTTAGTGTAGTTAGTTTAGCATAACCCCCTCATTCTCCTCTCCTTTCTCACTCAAGTGTGGTAGTAACAACAACTCTCACAACTCCTTGAGGTTCGACCTATATTTGTCACATCTTCACCAACATTGTGCACTTGCAGTTATTAACACAATTAATCAGTGGTCGAGGTGGGATCAGGGGGTTGGGGTGGGAGGATGGAGGTTTCAATTCATGCCAAAACCATTGTCCACGTGACTCCACCCATTCTTCTCCGGTGACTGGCATGCACTACTAAAGTATAGGGATACACCGATAGTTCATATCCGTCAGTGTACTCTGTCGTCTGTCGGTGTAGCGCTACACCGACGGATAGACATCCGTCAGAGATTCTTTCGTCGATGTTGCGCAACACCGATGGATATTAGCCGTCGGTGTCCATTTTGTTGTGAACTTTCCTGCCAAATTATTTCACATTGTTTCGTCGTTTCCAATAACACCGACGGATTAGTCGTCAGTGTTGAGCATTGACGGACATATCCATCGGTGTAGCTTCCACCGACAAATATATACTCCGACAGCACGACAAGTACACTGATGGAAAAATCTCGTCGGTGAGTAATATCTATGACCTACACCGACGGATATGTCCCATCGGTGTATATCCGTCATGACTAACATCGACAGATATCTGCCGTCGGTGTCTTTTGACCATAAAAAAAGGACGTACACCGATGGATGCGTTCTATCGGTGTAGACCCTATCATGAACCCAAAAGAATGTTTTTGCTCATTCTGGGTTTCGAATTTCCCTGTTCAGACAAATATATCGTCGCAATTCAATTCAACTCAACCATCATTCACAATTCATTCAGCACAACTCAAACATTCATTCCTCACAACTCAAACATTCATAACTTACAAATTCATAACTAAAAGAATCATACATTCGCAATTCAATCGTCATTAATTCGAAAATTTATAAATCATAATACAAGCATTCATACACTACCAAACTTATAAACTCTAAAGTAAAAGTTGAAGTCTCATTGAAAATAATGTTTAACAATTCCAAAGTAAAAATACTTAAAATAAAAATAATCAAACAACATTCACAAACAAAAAGACTACGTTGTCAAATCTCCAACGCTTGCTCCGCCTGATGGACCGCCATCGTTATCTCGACTTCGCGGTGGAGGTGGTGTGCAAATAGATGTAACATTAAAATCCTGCACAATTTAAACATTACACATTAAGAAGATAAGGTATATAAACTAACTTAGTAAATGTAAAACCTATTAAATTAGAAATATAATACCTCAAAACTATAGCCCCCTTTGCTATCAATTGCTCCATCAACGACTCCATGTTTGAGAGTCACTTTTTCATCTCAGTTAGCTCGTTTTCCATCCTCTTCATCTTCTGATATTTTCTCAACTGAACTCTCGCGTCAGTCTCAGATTGGAATGACGTCCTGCGCGGTCCGTACATGTCGGTCGGGGTGACAAGACTGGAATACATCCTCACATGTCCATGCCCGTCACCAATTAGAGTCCCGACCAGATCCTCGACCGCAGCCGCCGAATTGATAGAGCCCTGAGAGCTCGTCACACCTGCTCCTCGAAGAGCCTCTAATTGTTCCTAAAAGAAAAAAATTCTCATAAATTCACAAATAAAGATATCAAATAATATTAACTAATTTAAAACAAACATTAATATTAAATTTACAATAACAACCGTAGCTTCGGGGTGTGTCTTTTGATATATCCGGATGTACAATCTGCCCGATTTGGCTCAGGAGCATCTGGATTTTTTTGAAAAACTAATGAATATGTAAGAAATTAAAAAAATCTCACAATTTTCTCCATGTGTCGCAGCACCGATTTGGTACCACACTAATGTGGTATGACTAAATGCGCTATGTTTTTATTATTAGTCTCGCTCTTTTTCTGTATTAGCAATATAACCAAATTGTTCGATTTTTCAATCATTTATTATAATTGAACTAAAATTACTATAAATTTACCTTAAACGTCTCGTTGGGCCAGTAGTCTAGGAGAGTAGACCAATCCTCGGAGGAAATATGTTGTGGTCTCGCAGCTAGACGTGCCTCTCTAGAGTCCAGATGTGCCACATGAAGATATAATTGATACTTATTTTCATTTCATTTAGTGTTCAGAGACTTCATAATTTTCGCTCTGAAACCCTCTGGAACTGTTTTCATTTTCAACTAAAATGAATACTTATATTACTAAAGTACGTATGTAATATTACCGTCAATTGATGCCATGACACATTCTTATCTTTCTTCGGCACCAATCTCCAGTCTGAATAACGAGGAGGCAGTACCTATGTCTTCCTAGATATCATCCCAATAAAATTAGGGAAGCGCTCAACATGCTTTCCTACTCATACTCATACTCCTTCCGGTGTGAACTATATATCATGTTGAATAGTAGAGCTCTAGTCATCTGGAAACTGTGTCGATCCACGATACCTACTCATACTAGGAACATCCCCAGTATCGGTTGTAGATGCCAAAATGCTAGGAACATTCCCAGTGCCGGCCGCGTCATCGGCTATCTGTGGGGGCATCCTGCGACTGACGTCGTCGACGTCTAGGCCTAACACCGTCTCCCTCAGGGTGCGGTGGTGAAGCCTCACGTCTAGTCATACCTACAAATCCATTGTAATGGTGAGAACTGAAGGCAAGGTTTAAGAATGACTTCAGCTTATTTGTGAAAATCATAGTAATTCTCTTCCCAAACATCCAACTTCTGTCTAACACCATGATTCTATTCATTTGAAACATAACATGTTAAAAATTCCTATCAATCTAACTAAATGTAATTTACATATGAACCTCATCCAAATAAATGTAACTAAATCAATTAACCAATCTAACAATCATTATAAGATCCAACTCAATATAACTAAACCACAAACACATTTAAATTTAATTGAAAATTTAACTAAATTTCGGCAGAACCTCCCCTGTATTTTCAATATCAAAAAAAATCTGAAAACCTGTATAGAAAAGAAACAAATGACCACCCTTGAACGACAAGCATCACAATATTGTCAATTCATCAAACTTAAATCATACAATCCAATCCTAAATCAAAATTCAAATCCTAAAACCTCAAAATACTAATTTTCTTTAAACATACAATTAATCCTAAATCCGTAATAATCTCATTTCCAATTCCAACTGCATTATCTTTATACACAACACACGATACCCAATGCCCAGATACTCAACAAAACATCAACCTACTTCAACCATCAAAGTTAAGAAATTACCAATCCCCACAACAAACTAAAAGTTACCAAACCTCGCACATAAACCTACTTCGTTAAATAAACCACAAAAGGACAAAAAATACCAATTTTCTCACACTAAATCCAATCCAAAATCCAAAATCAATACCTAAAACCGAAAGTACTACCATAAAAAATTAAATCCTAAATCTTAAATTACTAACAAATCAAACTAACATATCCAATTAATAGATCCAAATGTAATCTAACATCCAAGTCCACTTAATCCAATTCAAATCCAATAACGTGCTATTGATTACAATTTAAATCCAATAACGTGTTATTGATTAGAATTGAAATCCAATTGAAATCTAATTTAATTCTATAGGAGAATCAATTGCGGGTTATTGATTACAATTTCTGTCGAAATTTTTTAAATCAACAATGAACTTTTTTTTAAAATTCCTGTAGACGCAACAATATTTTCACAACAATAGCATACACAGTCACTTCACACACATCACATATATCAAATACATTATTTTATTTATGCGAATTCTAACAAATCAAACTTCACATTAACTTTAATATAACATTAAATCATATAAAATTTCAAAATAATCATACTAATCTATAATATACATTAAGTTTGAACTATACAAATTATCTAAATCAATCAAAGGCAAATGCAACCAAATTCAAATCAATAAATCTAACAAATTGTTGACAAAATACAATTTCTAAACAAATAAAATTAGACATTCATTTTAATCTAACATTAAATTATATAAATTTTCAAAGTAATAATAAAAATCTACATGAAATTATACAAATTACATTATATATATATCAATTATGATTAAAAATTCCAAAGATTAAAAAATGGAGTGGAGGAGGCGTGGTGGTCGGGTTGGGGTTGGGGTGGTAGAGTCGTGTGGTGGTGGGGAGGCTACGGGGACGGGGAGGGGGAGGGGGAGGCTGCACGGACGGGGAGGCTGGAGAGAGTGGATAGGGAGGGATAGGAGGGGACAAGGGTTACCAGAGGAGGTGGCGGTGGGTGCGGAGGCGGCGGAGAGGTGAGCTTGGAATTAGGGTTGGTGGGTTTTCATAAGAATGATCGGGCTTGGTCGAGGGGTTACTGATATAACCCTACATCGACGGTAGATATCCGTCAGTGTAAGGTAATTATACTGTCGGTGTAGTGTAACATGACTAATGAGTAAACGTCTCTTTTTCAAACTCTACCCCGACGGATGCTATTCGTCAGTCCAATTCCAAAAAATGTACACTGATGGATTTGTTCCATCGGAGTATGATGATCTATCAATCGATGTGATTTTTAGCGCGATAAATTTTGTTTTTCCACTTGTTTTGTCAAAACTCTACACCGACGGTACTTATCCATCGGTGTAGAGTAATTGACTGACGAATGTTGCAAAAATATGAAGCGACAGAAGTTATCTGTTGGTGTAGGTTTGTTGGTTTTCATTTCCGACGGAACGATATCTTTGTCGGTGTAGGGTGCTCTACACCGACCGATACCAATCTGTCGGTGTATGTTGTGTTTTCTTTTCTAGTAGTAATAGGGTTGGTGATTGATCGTGTTAATAACTGCAAGTACACAGCGTCAGTGAAGATGTGGAAAATACGGGTCGAACCTCAAGGAGTTGTGAGTGTTGTTGTGACTACCATACTCGAGTGGGAAAGGAGAGGAAAATGAGAGGATTGTGCTAAACAAACTACATTAAAAGATGAATTAATAACAATTAAACTAACACCCTTGGAGTGGAGGTGTGTAGGTATGTGTGTGTGTGTGTGTGAGTGTGAGTGATTCTTGATTACATGAGGCACAAGTGTTAAAGTAGGTGAAATCAACTAGAAACTAATGTGGAGTCTAAATAACATCAACTACATTTACATGAATACATTACTAATATAGTTAGGCATGTTAAGATGTACTTTGGGTTCTCAAGAATGAACTAAGCACCTAGTGTGGACATTAGGACATCAATTAATCATCCACACAACTCAATACATTCATGCATTCTCTACTAATCAAACATCTATACATAACAAGACATTTACCATAATAAGATAATCATTTACAAGCAATAAGATAAACTCTAGATCTAGCATGAGACAAGTACCTATTATATTATCTCATCTAATACAAGTTTTAGAAGGTTACATGCATAGATTTACATTAAGCATATGAAATGGCACAAGATAAGAGGAACTCATCACTAACACTTCACATAATCAACATCACCTTCACCCCAAATAGGGTGGATCTGTAGGATTTTGTGCCCCTATGTATGTATATATTTTTAAAAAATTATACATGCATACAAGATCGATTTTCATATTTTCAATGATTTCATGTACATTGTTTTATATTTATTCTAATATCCTGTAATTCATTATATATATTTAAATAAATAGGAGAGGATCATACCCAAAGGTTCTCTAAAATCTTTATAAAGATCCGGAGTTGCGTTGCTCGTCGAATCGTCGGTCGATTCGCCTCCAAGTATTTACCAAACTCTAAACAATATTAGAGAGATGAGCTAGCCAATTCAATCTATAAATCAAGCTTAGAATCTAGCTAATAACCCATCTAAAGCTCCCTGAGAAATAATTAAGAGAAATTAGGAAGGATTAGTAGAGAGGTTTGGGAGAGAGAATTTTTGCATTAACTTAAACAAATAGGGTGAGGAGACCTATTTATAGGCTCTCCCAACACCCACGTCATGAGCTACACTAGGGGTGAGCAACAACCGGTGCGGTCTTCGGTCCGGGTTCCAGAGCCAATCCGGTCTGGTATGGGTTTTATTTTTATTTTTTAATTTTAAGGTAAAAAAACCGATTCTGGACCGGACCGGACCCAACCGGTCAGGTCTTCGGTCGGGGATCCGGTTTCATTCCGGTCCGATCCGGGTTGGACCGGTTGCTCACCCCTAGGCTACACACAGACCCATGATCTCTTGTTTTTCTCTCCCTGAGTCACAAGTCGGTCGACCAATTACCACCAAGAAAAATTCGTGGAAACTCCTGGAGGTTTTTGGTCGAACCACGACTTCTACCGGTCGACTGATTGATCCCAGAGAAAGTTCCTGGAATATTTTGGTCGACCAACACGTCCATTCAGTCAACCGTTCTCATACGTAATGTCTACAGTGAGTTTTCGGTCGACCGTTTTGTCTGATTTTTGACTTTATCAAATTTTGGATTTACATCCAACAAAATTTGATCCTTGGGGTTTAGCAAATTCATACATCATGTAACATATTATCTTATGTAATGTCTAACTATTACACCCCATAATACATACATCTCATATGAATTTATTTATTATTCTACTTATGTCAATTTTCATGACATATTGATTTTATTGATTCACCACATATATCTCATTTCACATGAAACCCGATACATCATATGAACACGAAATGAAGCTTATTATTTCCCAATTTTGTGGTGTGACCTATAGGAGGATCTAAGCTATATTGGCAATGATATCAAACACTTAATATCACAAACTATAAGCGGTATCTAGCTACACATTATAGTTACCCAATTGCCATAGATGTCTTGTTCATTTGAACTAACACGGTCCATTTAGTGATGTAAAAACATAACTTATGTTTATCCCTTGCCTTATGATATTAAGAGTATTATACAAAGTAGAAATGTGTCACATTTGTATTATATACTCATTTCTTGATCTCTTAAGGTAATTATAAATATGTAACTTAACACAAGTCACATTGTGCACATTATAATTTTGCATTATCAAGGGGCCCACAAATATCAACACTCAAGCTAAGAGGGTCATGTTCAACCAACTATTGCATTTATCACTATACTCAATGATAGCATTTGACACTAATCAAATTAAACACTTCTTATGTGAAAAGATATAAGTCTCATATCTTGGGATTCAAGACACAATGAAACATTAATGACACTTAACACAATTCCATAATGTTTGGGACTTCACGAGATCATGGTACTCGGTACTGATGATCCATCGACCTTTCAAGAAGCAATGAGAATGAAAGACTCCAAACTATGGTTTATAGCCATGGAATCCAAAATACAATCCATGTATGACAATCAAGTATGGGACTTGGTTGACCTTCCTCAAGGACAGAAAGTCGTTCAAAAGAAATAAGGTTTTAAGAGGAAGATGAACATGGATGAGAACTTGAAAACCTACAAGGCAAGACTTGTAGCGAAATGTTTCACTCAAATACAAGGAATTGACTATGATGAAACTTATGATGAAACTTTTTCACTAGTTGCCATGTACAAATCTGAAAGGAATGTGTTCTACAAGTTTACTTTTAGATATCAATTATTATGAATTGGATGTGCAAACATTTTGTTCATTAATTAATGTATTCTTCTTTTGGAAGTGTTAAGGAAGATGCGCTTGGTCCTTAACCTTAGAGCTCTAAAAGATAATGATCTACATAAATCAAAAGTTATCCACAATCATGGTAATCAAAATGGAACATTATTACCAAGATACGATTGTCGTGTTCGTCATTGATTATTGTAGTTCTACAAATATTTGACGACACGAGTATATAAAAGAGCAAAATTGTTACTTTTATATATTGAATAGACCTGACAAGTAAGACATTATGGAATTGTGTTATGTGTCATTAATGTTTTACTGTCTTGGATCCTAAGATATGAGACTTATATCTTTTCACATAATGAATATTTAATTTGATTATTGTCAAAAGCTATCAATGAGTATAGTGAAAAAGGCAATAGTTGGTTGAACATGACTTGTGCTGGAAAAGATAGCTAGTCAAAATATTATCATTGCCCCTCTTAATTGAGTGATGATATTAGTGTGCCCTTTGATAAAGCAAAATTATAATGTGCACAATGTAACTTGAGTTAAGTAACATAGTGAAAATTAGCTTAAAGAGATCAAGAAATGAATATAATACAAAGATGACACATTTCTACTTTGTATATATTCTTAATATCATGAGGCATGGGATGGACACAAGTGATGCACTTACATCACTAAAAGGATTGTGTTTAGTTCGAGTGGAATAGACATTTATGTTAATTGGGTAACTATAATATGTAGCTAAATACCGTTTATAGTTCATGATATTAAGTGTTTAATATCATTGTCAATTGACTTAGATCCTCCTATAGGTCACACCACAAAACTGGGAAACAAGAATGTTAATTTTATATTCATATGATATATCGAATTTTGTGTGAAATAGTATATATGTGGTGAATTGATAAAATCAATGTGTAACGCCCCCCGATCTCGCGGGTACGCACACTGGGAACCAACTCAAGTGTCTTGATCAGAGACCTCCGCGACGACTGAATGAGTTACAAAGAAAGACTGACCAACTCGACAATATATGAAGACATACATGGATAGCTGACGAATAAAAGTAAATGAATATCCATATATGAAAGATTCATTACAAAATTCGAGTTTCAAAAAGGAAATACGTCAATAAAACGGAAGAAAAAGATTCATCCCAAAATTCCTTAATTATTTCAAACTTTTGGAGATTAAATTCTCAGGAAGCATAAAGGGGTTATTAGCTAGATTCTAACCTTGATTTAGAGATTGAATTGGCTAGCTCCTTTCTTTCTAATCTTGTTTAGAGTTTGGTGAACACTTGGAGGTGAATCGACGGGCGATTCGACGAGCGGTGCAACTCCGGATCTTTATAAAGGTTTTAGAGAACCTTTGGGTATGATCCTCTTATATTTGTTTTAACATATATTGATTATATGATATTAGAATAAATATAAACCGATGTACATGAAATTGTTGAAAATATGGAAATCGGTCATGTATGCACGTATTAAAATTTTAAAATATACACATACATAGGGGCATGAAATCCCAGATTATGCTCGTTGTTGCCACTTTTCATGATTATGAAATATGGCAAATGAATGTCAAAACGGTGTTCCTTAACGGGAACTTGGAGGAGGACGTGTACATGGTACAATCTCAAGGTTTTGAAGATCCAAAGAATATTGAGAAAGTATGCAAGCTTAAACGATCCATTTATGGATCGAACCAAGCGTCGAGGAGTTGGAACAAAAAACACTTTGACGAAGAAGTCAAAAAGATGAACTTCATCCAAAGCAAGGAAGAACCTTGTATATACAAGAATGTCAGTGGAAGTCACGTGGTGTTTCTGATCTTGTATGTCGATGTCGTACTCCTCATGGGAAATCATATCCCTTTGCTAGAGCAAACGAGAAGTTCATTGAAATCTGCATTTTAAATGAAAGACATGGGCGAGGCTCTATACATCTTGGGGATCAAGATATATAGAGATAGACCTCGTAGACTCATAGGCCTAAGTCAACGTACATAAATTGACAAAGTCTTGGAATTGTTCAATATGAACAATTCCAAAAAGGACAATGTGTCAATAAGTATCGGTGTGCAACTCAAGATGTCTCAACATGCAATATCATGTAAAAACTTGGTGTACATGATGGACATTCCTTATGCTTCTACAGTAGAGTCGCATGTACGCGACGACTTGCACAAGACCCGACGTCTCATATTCTCTAAGTGTGACAAGCCATCACTACCTGATCATTGGACTGTGGTCAAGAATATTCTGAGGTATCTTTAACGAACCAAAGATAAGCTTCTTGTTTATGGAGGACAAAGGGACCTAGTCGCTAAGGGCTACTCGGATGTGAGTTCCATAAGTGATCCAAACGATAGGATGTCTCAATCAGGATATGTCTTTCTTCTAAATGGTGGAACCGTGAGTTGGTGTAGCTGGAAATAGACCACTACAGCTGACTCAACCACCACTTCAAAAATGATGGTTGTCGTTGAAGCGAGCAAGGAAGGAGTGTGGATTAAGAAGTTACTTGAAGAGCTTGGAGTAGTTCCCTCGAGTGAGGGACTCATGAAACTGTTTTGCGATAATAAAGCATCTATCTTACAAATCAATGATCCTAAATCTCATCACAAGGTCAAGTACATGGACCGTAAGTACTTTGTCACCCGTGATTTTATTGACAAAGACAAAATAAATTTATTATGGGTGGACAAAAACAACAACACAGTTGATCCATTCACCTAACTCTTATCTCAAGCCAAAGGCAAAATACTTTTCGAGTCCATGGGTTTGAAGAATCATCTAGAGTGGCTTGATGAGTAAGATAAGAGGGTTACCCTAGTTATTTCAGTTTTATACATTGTGAATGTATGTGAAAGAAGACTTTGATAAGAAGTGGGAAATTGAAATGAATGTGTGTTCTAAAAGTATTCTTTTATGTCTTTTATTATGAATTGAATGTATATACATTTTGTTCCTTGATTAATGTGTTCGTCTTTTGGAAGTGTTAAGAAAGAAACTCATGGTCCTTAACCGTAGAGCTATATAAGATAATGATTTACATAAATTAAAAGTAATTCATAATCATGGTGATTAACATGGAACATTAATTATCGAGATAAGATTGTCATGTTGGTTAAAGGATATTGTGGTTATACAAATATTTTAACAACATGAGTATATGAAATGGAGAATGTTTTCTTTCGAATATTGAATAGACCTAATAAATGAAACATTATAGAATTATGTTAGTGTCATTAATGTTTTCATTATGTCTTTGAATCCTAAGATATTAGACTTATGTCTTTTTCACATGATAAGTATATAATTTGATTATTATCCAAAATTATCATCACGTATAGTGATAAAAATATTAATTGGTTATATACAACTCGTGTAGCAAAAAAAACATATGTCAAAAGATTATCATTGTCTCTCTTGACTTGAGTGATGATATTATTGAACCCTTTGATAAAATAAAATTATAATATGCACAATGTAACTCATGTATAGTTACATATTTATAATAACTTAAGAGATCAAGAAAAAACATATAATACAAAGATGACACATTCCTACTTTGTATAATATTCTTAATATCATGAGAAAAAAGATAAACACAAGTGATATTATTTCATATCACTAAGTGGATCTTGCTTAGTTCAAATGAACGAAACATCTTTATTATTTGAGTAACTATAATGTGTAACTAAATACCACTTATAGTTTATGATATGAAGTGTTTTATATAATTGTAAATATAACTTAGATCATCCTATAAGTCACACCACAAAACAAAATTCGGACTTTCGGTACTTCAAATGAGCATGACCTTCACTGTAGAACTTCGAAGGTTTCCCTTTAAGTAAACGATACCTTTTTTATTCACTTCTTTAAATAGGAGTTACAACGAAGAAGATGAAGGAATATTGATAACTTAATTAATAAACTCTACCAAAAAAATCAAAGGACATTTACGAAAAAGTCCAACAGAACAAATCCTAACAATAGACTCCTAATACAAATTGTAATCAACACAAATAAAATCTCAAATCCTAACACTTTCAGAATACACAGAAGTGTAATCCATTTCCAAAGACAAAGCTCATAGAAAAATGGTAAATAAAAAAAGAAAAGAACATAGAAATGCGTTGAAATGAGAACAGTTCTCTTCAAAAACACTGATATCATCATGTAGAAAGGTCATTAATTGATGATAGAACAATACCAACTCCACGTACTCCCTCTTTATCTCTGTCAAAATAGCACAAATATGATGCTAAACATTGTATTCCCATTCATTTTAAATAATTTTCTACACACAATCCACAGCATAATATTATACAAGAAAACAATATCGGAGTAGAAATGCAATCCTATACTTCAGACACATACTTTATCAGAAACTTACAGACACATCAGTGACTCAAAAGAATACCTTATATGAATCAGGCTTATGCCCTTCAACCGTACGGTACACAAGAAGAAACAAGCTAATCGGAAGAAAATGGGAACTGCATTTCTTAATTCCTTGAGGATACAATATCCTTTAAAGCATCTCTGACGTAGCAATACTTGTAGGAGAACCCAAGCTCCTTAGCTTTTGACGGGAGAACCCTTTGCCCTTCTAAAACCTGCCAAACATAAAGAAGTTAGCTCACCCACAGGATAACATTCTTGACATGCCAGAGAGAAATTATACACTGGATGATGGTACTTACGATAGAGGCACCTTCACCCAACACTGCCTTAAGAGCTAACTCAGGAACAGGTAACCAAGATGGCCGCCCCAAGACTTCCCCCAAGTTGTCACACATTTCAGACAACCGAACAGGATTTGGTGCGGTTCCATTTACCACCCCTGGCATATGGGAAGTATTATTTCGGGAAAAACTAAGGCAACATAAAGAAGAAACCTCATTGTCACCACACGGCACACGCAAAAGAAAAATTATGATAGAGGTAAAAAAAAGTTTATAGAACATTAAAACATAGAACAAACCATCAATTAACAAATTTACGAGAGGCATAGGCACAGCAAAATGTTGCCTGATTGGTTAATTGACTTAACAAACCACAATCAAGCAAATCAAAATTACGAAAGCTAATAAGCATGATTCATATCAAATTATATCTGCGAAGAGCAAAAGGAACAATTTGTTGCTTTAAGTTCATCATGGAGGAATAGCCATCGAGTCAATAAAATAAAATCCTGTGTTGAATGCAACCAGGAGCTGTTTGCAACTCCAACTTAAAAAAGGAATTTGATACTCATTGATCTCCTTATGATCAGTTGAAAAGCAATGTGTAGAAACATTGGGATTCAATGTTCTTTATTAGAGGCTAACTCTCTCATCAAAAATTAAAATAAACCCCTATAACTTTTCCATTTCATTTAGAGTCTGAATTGCTGGATTTTACTAATTTATTTATTTTCCTACTTTCCACGCTCAAACTACATTCCTAATCCTTTTTCCACTTGCTGGGGCACAACTACAACCAATAGTTTGAAATAACCAAATCCTAAACGTCAAAAATCATAGCCGATGACAGTGGAAGACATCAACAAAGGAATATTGAGTTGCTAACACATGTAACAGTAAAATATACATTTCCTCTATATAGAGAACACAGTACAACCATGGAAGAAAAAGAAACACCACAGCAAAACAAGACATGTTTTTGTAATATGAAATTACATAATCTAACTAGGGACCTCGAGGTAAAACTTGAAAGTTGGCAATAAATGAGAACACATGATAACGATGATGATAATTATAAGTAGCAACTTATAAGCAAAACACACAGTTGATAAAATAGGCATCTGTTGCACCCAATGAGAAAGAAAAGTTCTAGGTAAGATCAAACAAATACCTTTGTATCTTGTATCAGAAATTGCTTCACAAATAAGGTTAACTAAGTCGTCGATATGGATCCACGAAAACCTGCACCAAATGAAAATTATGTTTACTGCAAGATAATAAACAACAGGGCACTGTTTCTGGGAGGAATCCTTCATTAAAAGCAATCCTAAGCCAAGACTTTCTGATAATAATAATTAAAAATAAGAATTTTATTTTCAATAACAAGGTTCAACAACAATAATGTCTTCATATCATTTCTTATCATTAAAGGAATTCAAATCATACTTCGAATTTTTGGGGAAAACCTTTCAGATGAAAAGCATCAAAGATATCCTACAACATGTAAGCCGACAAAAACATTAAAATCGACAAATGTTTAATTTACAATGTAAGGCAACTATCACAAGTCAAACGTCTAACCCACCCATGGAATGTACTTACCAAATCAAGTTACGCATTCAAGGCATAACATATTGTGTTTGAAAAAATGACAAATGAAAGAGGACAAATTCAGAATATGGAGCTTTACGGAAAGCTATAATCATGTAATTATCTGTAAACAATATTATATCAATATTGCTAGTCGCAGTATTGTTATTCTAAGATAAGAAAAGGAAAATAGAATCCATAAATAAAAAGGCAACAAAAGAATATCGGTATATGTATCTTTCAAAGTGTACCATTGCTTGCCACTGCCAATGGGTCCACCAGCAAACATCATAAAGAGGGGAATCATTTTAGCTGTGCATCATTAAAAAAAGATTCTTTAATGTGTAGCAAAATCTCCTTCAAATGATAGACAAGCAAAGCATAATAATAGTAAATATAATTACTAGCTTTGAACTGCCAGTGGCAAGGAAAATAGTCTTATACCTCAGGAACTTGATTGGATCAATAAATCAAGCAATAATGTGAAAGATCCCACTAATAGAGTCACACGAACTGAAATGTTGTTTTCCTACCATGAACCAAATCAGTAACATATTTATCGATCATCACCTCTGCATTTGCAGTTTGCAACAATAATATCTTTAGTCCTTTAGGTGACTTGGTATAGTGTTGTTGTCAAAGTCAAAGCAGAACCACATGGAAGGCAGGTGTACACTAGTACGACTTAAAATAATTTGCCCTCGTCCTATATTTTCTGGATAAAATACCCTAAATAATTTAGAAGGTAACATCATATCTTGGTTTTGATTGAACAATTGGCTGCTTGTCAGTTTCCAAGAAAAATTATTTCGTTTACATACCTAGAGCACCTCCTTCTTTGCCAAGAACAACACCAATGCGTAAAAGTACAAGTCGAACATCCTTGTCGACTTCGAAGGCACTTGCTTCCCACTCTTTGCAAACCTGCAAAAAAGCTGATGTCTCAAGCTACTATCCTTTATAAGAGACAATAATGACATGTGGCTTTGTTTAGACCATCAATTATTGTATCACCCTAACTTAGGGCACATGTCCAGCCCCATGCACGATTGTTTCAAGGTCACCGAATAGATGAACAAGGGGAAAAATTCGTTGCAGCTTGAGCAGCAAGACAAGCAATGGTCATGACAATATGAATGGAAAATTCGGTATTAGATGTTTATGACTTCTTTACAATCCAAGTTGACCTCGTTGAAATAGATGCATGCAACTTAGTCACCATCGTATTTGAGCTACTGGTTTGACTTTTGTTGATTTCTCACAGTTGAAACATAGCAAAACTAATATATGTGGATAGTATAAATTCTGTCTTGTAGGTGAAAACTGACAACGTTACTTGAAAATGATAGCTAGCAAACAATAATCTAAATGTAGCCTATTCCCATGATGATATGGCTCTTAGTTAGGAGAATAAAAGAGAAGAATATGTAAATTTGATCCAAAGCAGTATAATTTCGGGAACAAGAAACAAAATTGTAAAACCCTATTTCAAAAGCTTCGTCCCCTACAATGTATCATAGAGCTAATAGTTGCACAGGTTTTATTGAACCTTACAATATCTTTTACAATGCATATTCCAAAACCAAAACCAACATATATTAACTTTATACTAACTTAGTCGAATATAAACTTGTAACACAGTAGCACGAGTTCTTTCACAGAGAAGGGAAAAAACATTACATATCTAAAAAAATACGCAACGTCAGTATTCAAGAATCAAGATATAATAATTCAATGCCTACAGCCAGCAAGCAAGCATGTCACTTGTGTTTTTTGTCAAACAGCTACATATATTGTTGACTAACAAACATAAATATCATTTGAGATCTTATAAGCCCCAAATACAGGATACATATCACCATACAAGCCCTTATACGTTAACAGATTACAACAAGACAACCATATCCTTTATACCCATTCACCTGATTGTCTGCCAAAGAAGTATATGAGACAGGGACAGGACAACCATGGCCATGTGTACAATTAAAAAGAGTTACGCAACTTCTAAAAGAGCTGAAAGCTCTTTTGTAGTTTAGTATCAAGTCCATGTTAATGAAAATTAGTTGATAAACTAGCTCACGCCAAATGATTGACAAAGATGCCCTAGGAGCTGTGGTACAATTGTGTGTAAATTCATGTATATATACAAATTTGAAAGCATTAATTTATGTATGTATAATTAAACTATTCAGGCGGCTCGAGGTGAAGTAATAAAATTAGTTTGATCCACTGAGGCTGCAATTCTTTATTTTTTAGAGGGGAGATGACTTACTTGTGACAAGAAGTCCTTTCCAGCGGGACTTTGCTCATCAAACGCTTGTGTTTCACTGGTACCTGAAAGAACATAACAGTTAACATGACACTGATCAAGAGGAGTCAGTCGAGTGAGAGTTCAAAAACATCAATACCTGTACCACAATAGACTTGCGTAATAGTCAAATACAAGAATAAGATTGGAAATTAAGCTTTTCAATAATTGAAAATAAGAAGATAATAAATAAAAAATTAGAAGAGATTTTGAGATGGAGGGTGGATATTGAGTGAAATATAGATTAACATGCTGCAACAGGTTTGGTGGACAATAGGAAAAAACACGAGAAATAAAACTGATCAAACAAATTCAATAAAAGATACATTTTTACTTTCCTGAGAACTATTGACAACACTAAGACCATGTTTGTTATGTCACAATCAGGGGTATAATGTGTCCACACAAAGAAATTACGAGCATAATCCAACAGAACAATTATATTTGAATTGGATTACCTCATAAGTGGTAGTAGGCTATTCACGTGCCTGAACCGTGATTCTTTTGTGTTCATTTCTAACCAAAACCCAACTATTTGGGATTGAAGGCTTTTGTTGTTGTTGTTGTTGTTGTACCTCATAAGAGGTCGTAATCGGTAATCCAGTTCTAGTATAATGAAATCGACTTGTGTCAACTTTCAAATTACTTAAATTTCAATTTAGATTGGAATTCATTGAGTGAATTCTTAGTGTCTCTGAACAAACTAATTAGAGTACATAGTATTAAGTTCTATGGAATGTAAACAAATAACGTAGAATTAGATTCTCTGAATTTCAGTTGAAGTTAACCAATCCAGTCCCAAAGGTAATGGAATGAGAAGTCCTTGGTTACTAACAAACTGAAAGTGAGCACAGCCTATCTGGGAGGGGGGGTTGGGTGGGTGTGAATAGATTAAAATTTGTTATTAGTCCTCAAAATTAAATTAAGTGAGGTCAACAAGGCAACACAAATGAGCAACTTAGTCCAACCACAAAATTCATGCACTACTATTTGAACCAATATAACTACAAAATAGACAAATAAATTAAGGAAATAACTCCTGACTCCTGAGGCATACATCACAAATCAGGTGAGCACAACTCTAAAACTTTTTCTTGTGTATTTTGATTCACACAACTATCAAGTTAATTCAAGATCTGTTATAGCTTTTGATGGTTTGGTACGATCGCCGTCATACTATGTCGAGAAAGTTCGCCTGCAGAAACGGGTGGTGGCGGTAGTGGAAGTTGTGCACACAAGAAATACCCACAACCCAAAGAGAACAAGATAAACTCTTAATTGATGGGCAATAGGTGTCATCTTCCTTTGTTTAGTTTGTATTTATATGTAAAACCATTAACCCTAATCTATTACAACTTAGGATGTTGCCAAGTGGCAAATCCTCAACCATTAATTCTAAGGAAATTACCTAATACAAGAGTAAACATTATAAAATAAAATAACTAAGAAATCTAATTCATTAGACATTTATTAAATACCCTCCCCTTGAAATCAACCTTGTCCTGAAGGTTGGACTCGTAAGAACTTCAAGCCAAACTCACACATGAGTTGTTGGGAAGGGCAAAAGACTCTTGAAACATGTCCTATTGATGCTTCCTAAATAACCATAAATCTGCTTCTTTTCTTCAGTCCGTCTTCACACATGGTTGTAGCATCATCATATGCTTTACAAACAACTTTGGTACTTGGGATTTCTTCAACCAACTCCCTCACAAGCTTCTTAGGTTTAGTTGCAACAAAATAAAGTGTGGGGAAACCAAAGTTACAGGACCTGACACATGCTTCCTTAACTCCTTCCTGTTGGACAATTCCTTTCAAATAATTTTGCACCAAAACTTCATCGAAACCTACTCGAGCTTCACTGGTCCTTGTTCCAAATACCATCACCTTATTTTTGCAACCAAAAGGTGAATCCGCATCTCGTGCACAACCCAAAAGTGTTGGCATTCTACCCATGTCGTGATTATCAATGGTCTTCTCAGCTGTGTCATGACCCCTTGGAATGAAAAACAATGCTTTAATTTCAAGTTTCCAACTATAAACCATCCTTTATCCTCTCTACAAAAATCAAATCATGTTCTCGATAGACTTAGGAAGGTAAACACTTTAATAGTGTGACTGCACCCTTCTTCAAAACATTCATTGCGACAAGAAGCCAGGCCCCTTCACTAAAGAACGATCCACCAACATTCCAGTTCTGGTCTTCATCCCCAGAAGCAAAACTCAAGCACAAACAAAATATACGAACACTGACAACTATAGTACTATCTAAAGGAAGTTCCACAATGAGATGCCTTTGTTGACTTGTAAGCCTTTTACCCATGCCACTTGTCACCAAATCCAATATGGTTGGATGACCATTGAGAGAAGTGGAAATTTTAAGATGTAAGGACATACCCAAGTACCCCCACGATTAGGCATTTTATCAAATAGGTTACACACAAGCTAATTACTAGTTCACTAGCAACAAGAATCACCTTAGGTACTTCACAAGCTGTCTTCTTGGTGTCACTGGCAATCCGGATAGAAGCACCTCCATTCGCAATCCCCCCATCCTTTTGAGTCCACACTGCAGATGCCCCAAATGATAAGTATGCTTAGCATTTCATCAAACAGATGAAGAGCTTCTCACGATTCCTCCATTTCAGTCGTAGTAGTTGCATCGATGAAGCTTGTACCTCCATATCCATCTCCGGTGCAATGTCACCAAATTGGTTCCACGCCTCCTCAACGATAACATGCTTGTCAAAGTACATGCTTACAAGTAGGTAGGTGTCGGGTTAGCGTTCATCTTCCTTGAGAACAGCACTCATTACCTTCTAGTCATTGTCGATGAACTCGTCCTTAATGACATTGTTAACAACGAACTTATTGGACTTGTCAACGAGGTGCACCTCCTTGACCACGACCGCCATGGCCCCTTCGATTCCTACGTCGTTGACGCCAAGCATGATTGACACCACCCGGAAACTTGGAATCCAATATCTCTTCATCCTCATCAAAACCTAGAACATGTGGTGGTGGCAATGCCTTGTCGTCCTCACACTCTTTGTTGTCTTCCTTGAGCCGAAATTTAGCAACCAAATATTTCGCCAACATGTTCTAGGTTAGCTCGGGGTTGAGAGTCTTCACTTCCCAAAACCACTCCCAAGCAACACTCTCCAAGTAATATGCAGTGATGATACATTTCTGTCCGTCTGGAATGTTGTTGGAGGAAAATAATGGTCAACTTCATCGACCCACAACCTCAGATCTGACGTCGCATCATATCTCTTCAGTTGGCATGCCATAGAGAACTCACAGGGCCAAGATGTGGCTCTAATACCAAATTGGTACGATCGCCGTCATACCACTTCGAGAAAGTTAACCAGCGACGACGGGTGGTGGAAGTTGGCCACACAAGAAATACCCAAAACCCAAAAATAACAAGATAAAATCTTACTTGATGGGCAATAGGTGCCATCTCCCTTTGTTTACTTTGCATTTTTATATGTAAAACCATTAACCCTGATCTATTATAACATTGGATGTTGCCAAGTGGCAAATCCTCAACCATTAATTCTAAGGAAATTACCTAATACAAGAGTTATGATATAAAATAACTAAGAAATCTAATTCGTTAGACATGTATCAGGGTTCAAGTAAGTACATTCAACAATTATATAATATCATTCCTATATTGAAAATATCATAAAAGCAATCACTTTGATTCCTCACCGTAGTACCCAATAGCTGTTGCACTAACCAAAACTGCAGGTCGATTGCTAGCTTTTGCCTTGTTTATAATATTCACAACCTTGTAAACATTGTGCTTATTTAGCCAAACAATGAATAGAAAGTTTGATATGCAAATCATAAGTATAGAATTAAAGAAAAATGAAGTAGAAGAAACAACATCAATGGTTGCAAATGTTTTGCTCTTGTCAAGAAAAGAATAACCTTTGATGTAGTGTTTTTCCGACTCTCCATGATCTCATTTTTAATCTGGATAAGGTTAAGAAACCTGTAAATAATAGAAGGTATTCTTCCAGAAAAATTGCATAACTAATGTACCATATACATAAGCTCTTTGCCAATCACGATCATGATCTATTGTTATTAGGAAAACAAGGCAATACATGTAGTCGGTGGCAAGAGTACGAAATTTCAAGCAATATATTCTAACACAAATCTTCATTCGAGAAAAAAAATGCAATCAGAAAGGGCAAAGTTTTAACAGGTTAGCTAATTATTAATTCAAACATAAATTGAGAATTAAGGGCACGGTTCCACGCATAGTTCAAAGGTCACAACAAAATTCTAGGTATGCACGAAAAACCAAATTCTGATGCAACCAAACACTAAGCATTTAAATAAAATTATTGACCAGTAAAAAATGTGAAGAACCTTTAGTCGGGTATTAAAAAATGTAGAAAGAAAGTGAAGACAGAATAATAAGCAAAAGTTCACAATGGATTTTTGTTATAAGTAAAAATAAACAAACTGTAAGAAAAATATCAATATGCAATTTTTCCTGATCGACAAATAGACACTCATTTTGTTATATAAAAAAAGTATAATGTCAATTTCAAATGCCCATATACCCAACGACCAATTTTACAACGGGAATTTTCCAACACTTATATTCTCCTCTACCCTTTGTCAACAACTATATTCCCAATTGTCATTTTTCCTTATAATGTTATTATAGAATGCCAAGAAATATACACGAGTTTTCACCTAATTGCACACTTAATCTACTCTTACTAGGAAAGCAGGAGAATACATGTAGAGGTTGTCAAAAGATACATCATATGTCTACAGATGCTTTCTACCCAGAAAAAATCTTGTACTACCAAATTATAGCAAGGCATTTTGACAGAAACCTTCAACGGAGAAAAAATGCACTCAGGAGAGGAGAAGTTGTAAAGGGCTAGATAATTATTGATTTAAGTTTAAAACATTTTAAAACATATAATGTATGGGTAAAAATATTATCATCAAAATAGTGACTATAGATACAAAACAGTGGGGACAAAACCTGAGAAGACCATCTTGTACTTATAGGGGTTCCTGCCAAGTTCACGACTGCATTTGAACCTTGAATGCATTTGCCCCACTCTGCTTCCTCGGCAATAGAAATTCCTGGGAAGCTTTCAACTGCAGATAACAAATAAGAAAACATATCAGGGAGAGCTACTGGCATCAGGAGTTGTATACATAACTCCACACATCAACACAATTAAACAGATGCACACTTCCATCATGCATTTTAGATATAACAATGAGACCTGGCTGGTGGACAATGCACAGCACAACAGTCTTTTGAAGGCCAGGGTGGAGCCTTCCAAATAGATGATGTGATATTATGCCGGAAATGGCTTTTATCTTTTTAATGAGTGGCAAAGTGCTCATAACAAAAAGGCAATTGCTTAAACAAGCGTTCGCTTATTTTATGTACCTCAGGTGTCTTCAGTAAGAAAATACAATTCAACCTACAAAAGGACCATAGAGGTCTTGTATTGAGAATTCATTTTTTGAATTCTATCTATGAAACATGTTCATCCTCTAAAAGCCAATTATCAGCCCCTAAGTCCAAACAAAGATGAATGTTGGGAATTTCACCAAATTCTTTGTTAAATGGGAGAAAATCTCAGTTAATCTAACTCCGACTATTATGCGGCATGTGCAATGCCATGTGTGACATATAAATCATGCCTCTAGCGAATTAATAGGCAAGTAGAATATGCAGCTTTTGTCAATTAGGGTGTTGTATATGCTCTGATGATGGCCAAGGGATGTGATGAGCACCAATATTTTGTTGTGTACTCATGTGTTCAACTTATGATTCCGCTAACCTCCCTTCCTCTTATTAATTGTAGCAAAATATTTTGTTAAATAATGCAACAAAAGCACTACAAAATAAACAATGCACTGCATTCATGGAGAAGTGCGTGGAGCTGAAAGATACAATCGATGTCGTATGACATGACATCAAGTTATGATTTTATAAAAATAAGAAAAGAAAAAAAAACCCGCTGGTTAACAGAATATTCATACCTTCTTACCAGGAAAAACTAGCTCAGCTTTTGACCTAGACCTTGTCAGAACGTAAACTTGGTTATCATCTGGAAAGTTCAGATACCCCATTAGTAAAAGTTAATTTATATAAAAATGGGCATTCACAGACATGATGTGACAGATTAGTTCCTTTAGAGAAACGAGAACACCATCTTGACCAAGACAATAGGGAAATTAAAAGCAAAGTCATATCAAACTTTGCTTCACTATAAATAAGACCCAGCTATTTGTTATGGGTCCTCTTACGAATCTCACCAAATAATAGACAAGGTATTAAAGCAAGAAAGTTTATTGGGTCCATCATTTTTACATAATTTAAAACGCATTATGTTCTAGAATCCTTAGTACGATTCTTAAATTCTAATAAGTGCCATCAAGCAAAAGAAGTTGAAAGGAACTTCAATGTTCAAGCAACAAACTAAAGAGAACACCCACTCTCTTTTTTTAATTGGTAAGAGAACACCCACTTGAAAACACAAAATACTGCAGCATGATGATGAAACTTACAAGGACCGGAGAAGCTACTCAAAAGAAAGAAAGAAAGATTTAGAGAGGAACAAAACTCAACATGAATTTATTGTCGTAGTAGTAATACAGCAAGAAACCATACTCATGCAGATAAAATTTCATTCCTAAAGAGAGTTATTGACAGGCCAAGTGCTTCTCTTGTCTATTGGATATTCGGCATGCATAGACATGGCCCACGTGCGGGCAGGTGTTAGAATAGTCTCACAATGCGTAAAATTGATTGTGCATGGAATAGCAGACCCACAGATCTCTCCTTAACAAGCATGCTTTGGGGCACAGAGCAGCCTGAGTCCATGTTTCTGACAAATCGTTGCTTGGAAATTATTAAAATAATTTTTTTCCTGATTTATTACCATATTTTCCTCTTATTTGAATGCTAGAGCACATATATATGTGCCAGCCTAACTCTTTGTGCCATTTCTAGGACAAACTTCATCTACTAACCTCATCTACAAGCAACAACCCATGAACACAATTTAAAGTTAATTACGGTTTTTACAGGTCTACCAAGTGCTTTGACTTGCAAACAATTTTTCATCTTGCCCAGACCAATTAAAATGATGCGTTATGTTGGCAAATCCTCTCAATTGTTAGAAATCATTGTGTTCGTATTTAAGATATTTAATAAAAGGTTCATGGACAAGTAACAAAAATACATACACATCACTTATTAAAGCCAGTGTCATTACTTATCAATTGGGAAAATTATTGAGGCATGTTTTTAAGCTGAAAAACCCAAAGATAGTTAATGACACTGCAAACAGTTCAAGGGCAAATAACAAGTTCTGAAACAAAACCCAAAATAACAAGCATCATCATGTACACAACAGACCCCTGAGTGGTGTGATTCATCCATATACTAAATTTGATGTTTTGTTTAGTGGTTCTGGAAAAGAAAAAACAGGTGCATCTATTTTGTTTACCTTAATTATGGAACCAAGTAGTTGTGCACTTGAAAATAACAGGCTAAGAAAAATAGATACTAGCAAGTACAGATCATCACTAAGATAGGGTGCAGGGTTATGCTTGCCTCTGATTAGCTTTTGTACTAATTTTTTGCCTATAAAACCAGTAGCCCCTGTCACTGACACAATCCTCTGATTTGCCTGAAATGAAAAAGGTCAGAATCAATTGAATTCAAATTACAATGCTCAAAGATAGTTTTTGATAGGATATCTAACAGCAAACAAGATTACTATCAACTAGCTTTGAGTAATCTGCTTATAAAAATAACGTTTTAACTTTTTCTACAATTTATATCTTAATGATTACAAAGCACTACCGAATAGCTGTGAAACTAGTTGATTCAACCCCAAAAGATATACTGATATACATTTTATGCTGAAGCAATTTTTTACATAAAAAACTACTTGAGAGATAAAAATGATCATATTCAGTTCGTTCAGACTTCACACCTGATTTAACTTTGAAGTTGAAAAAACGAAAACATGTTAATGTCAAATTGTTACATTATAGACCTAATTGTATGAACATTCCTAAACATTTGGGGTATCAAATGCTTTAGACCCAAGCAAAGGATCGTTCAGAAAGGCAGAGGGAACCTTTTGAAATTCTACGCAATACTGGCTTTTTTTGAGATAACTGCATTTAACGGCTGCAGTTCGGGAACGCACAGTACGGAAGGATTTCTTCCAATCCAAACGCAACATCAATCGGGTTACGCAATCGTTGCACAACATTAATACAAATTATCTTTTTCCCCAAATGTCATTTACTTTGCAAAATATCTACCACTCCAAGCTCCAACCTATAATGCAGACCACTAAAACCAAACTAAGCAGATACCCGTACCTTTTGAGGCTGCTGGGTATCGCCATCGCTTCCTCCGCTAAGGCACACAACACCTCGCCGTTTAAGCTGAAACGTTCAACGCAACTTAACTCAGAACCGCAACGAACCAAAAGAAGAAGAGAGGTTTTAAGGGAAGGTACGGGAGAGGGAAATGGTTGTGTGAGAGTGAAAGGGAGAACGGCGTTGGTGCAGGAGTATGCCATCGGGAAAGGACTGACTAGTGGTGGGAGTCGCGGAGGGTACGTGCGTGTGTTGCTTCTTCTCTTTCGGGAAGAGGACTGAGGCGTGAGGTTGAGATTTTGAAGGGGGATCTGTAGCAGAGATGGGAACGTCGTGGTCGCCGGACAGCCACAGCTCTAAAGCGCCGTATCTGATATCTCCATATAAAATTGGTGAAATTTTGTTTGTGATATGAAATATATAGGAAAGGGATAAACGGCCGCAAATATATAATAGGAAAAAGTCTAAACGTGCTCTTTTTGTGGGCTCATTTTCGGGATTTCCTTCACCATTCCAACTCCACCAACTCTCTCTCCTACTCTCAAGTTTTTTGTTTCTTATTTTATTTTTCCAGTTGTAGAAGAAATGATTGTTAATCTATCTTATTTTATTATCTTATTTTCCTAAATAAAATTCTAAACGTGTTTTTTTCCTAAACCTATGGAGCTTCCGACTTTGGCATATAGGTGTGAATTTTTTCGCACAAGATTTTCCCTCCAAAAGTTCTTCCTGTTATTAAAGATTTACCATACAAAGATCTGCCTTCCGATTTCTTCTCCATCTTGTTTTCCTTTACTCCACCACTTGGGTATGAGAGGTATATACGTGTGAAGTTTTCAGCAGAGATTTACCTTCCAAAACTTCTTCATGTCCTTAAACATTTAACATTCAATGGGAAAACCTTGTTCTTGACCCATGTACTTCTATTCCGCATTAATGACTTCTGATTACGGTTAGGAAGTAGTGCTCTAATCTTTACACTTTCATTTTTTTCTTTCTCTAATCTTTACACTTATGTTTTTTTCATAGTTCCTCACAGTCTCTCGTTGTCAGAGGATCGAGATGCCAACTCTAATGACGATCAATCAGTCCATACTCACGACGATATGGACCTAGATATATCACATAATATTTATGTTCCTAAGTCAGTTGGTATGGTTGTATCTGACTCAGATATATATGTTCTAGAAGTACCAGAAACCCCAGACGTCCAACTTCCATCGAGTGGTATGTTATTCGTTGATATAGAGTCTGTGATGCAATTCTACGAGCATTATGCCACAGCATTGGGGTTTGGAATCAAGAAACGAAATTGTGTGTGGCGTGAAGGTATTTTGATGAGAGGGAAATTTTCCTGTCACAAA
Source organism: Triglochin maritima (assembly GCA_963682175.1). Classification (NCBI taxonomy): domain Eukaryota; kingdom Viridiplantae; phylum Streptophyta; class Magnoliopsida; order Alismatales; family Juncaginaceae; genus Triglochin; species Triglochin maritima. Next base: position 19,742,358 of record OY821785.1, read on the forward strand.
TCTGGGAACCCACCACCGGTATGGAACATTTGCATATATCACATAATATACAATTCCTTAGATATATCTGACCGATGATCCGATCCGACCTGAGAGCATGAATTCTTTATGCACCTTCATATATCTTATATGTAACTCAGATATTAAGTTTTTTGTGTTATAGACACATCTGAACTTAATTTACCTGTTATCGCACTCAGATATATCCGATTTTGTTGTCAAATTGATCAAGTTACATCAAATATATATGATTCGTTAACACAATGCAATAACATCTCACTTGTATAGTAATAATTCATTGTGATATATCTGTGTTATAGTTGTGTTACTGAATTATATCCCAATTATATCTGGTTTATCGGTGGACATATCAGTTATATCACATATATATGTGTAATAAAATGCTATGAATTAGTTCCCAAGAGATATCACTAGATATATCTGTCATAAGAGTTATGAAATCATAGATATATCTTGTAGTTGAAAAACTGAACAAGTTACATCAAATTTATCTGTTTCATATATCATATATGGCTCGTATCTGCAGAATCCAAATTGCCATCTTTATCATATACGCCCTAGTGCGAAAACTGTAGGATCGTGTGGGTTATGGGTTCACTAATCACTTTTTAATCTAATCACCTACTTGTTTAAGCAATCGATATGCGCAGCGGAAATTTAAAACAAAACAAGCAAGTGTAGGAAATATGCAAACCACAAGAAGTCGGGTCGATTTTTATAGAGGTTCGGCACCCCACCCGGGTCCTAATCCTCTCTTGCAAGCTCTGCTCGGATCACCGAGCTCCGCCTACGACTTCACTATCCGCTCCCCGTTCCGGGCCGGGAGACAACGCCTTACAACCGTCAAACTCGCGAACAACCCTCGCCGAGCTTGGAATCTTCCTCTCACAATCCGAGAGGGACACTTCGGGCTTTCACCGAAGTCCTTGCTTCCTTATACAACAATTGTAACCTTGAGTGGAACAACACTCTCTAAACTTTGAGCACACTTGAATGAGATTGGAAATATGATTAAGTGTGGAGATTTGAGGTTTGGAGTGTATGGAATTCTCTCTAAAGTTTGGGACAAGTTTGTAGTGGGAGAGTTGTGTTAAAATGTGTTTTACAACTCTATTTATAAGCATTAGAGAGAATAGATCCGTTGGGACAAGATTTGGTTGGATATTGTGCAAAGAACACAAAGCAGAAAATCGGGCTGCAAATCTGTCCAGAAACGGTCGACCGAAAAGGTGCAACGGTCGACCGAACGCTTGGGTTTGATAGGGATACGGTCGACCGAAATATGAATCGGTCGACTGAACGCTTAAGTCAATTAAGAAAACGGTCGACCGAACAAGATTACCGGTCGACCGAACAAGCGTTTCGGTAGAGGGAAAAATGGATCGGTCGAACGAAATTGTGTTGACCGATAGCAGGGGATTTTGACAAGGTTAAACGGTCGACCGAAACTGGTTTTGGCGGTCGACCGATTATGGACAGGCACTTTGGGTTTGTCAAGAGATGAACCAACGGTCGACCGATCGTGGTCCTCGGTCGACCGATACATGAAATACATTTGGGGTATTTTTGGTTTAATACGAATACGACCGTTGGGTATATACGACAAAAGTAACGGTCGAGAAAATATGATCTGACGGTCGACCGAAAGATATGGTGCGGTCGACCAAAACTAGACAGGGAAACACAAACAGGATTAATTGATCATCCGGTCGACCGAACGGCACGTTGCGGTCGACCGAATGTGGGCAGACTTTTGCAATTCAGGTTTTGGTGTTTTCCGGTCTAAGTTTGGGTGATCTATTGAAGTCCAAATAATGTGAAATTTTGTGTGTGACTTCTATAGGGAACCTAGTGTGTGGTTAAGTTGATTTTAGATCAAGTATGCTCAATTACACTTTGTTCCTAAGACTCAAAAGAAATTAAGATTACATGTCTTCGATTTAGCTTTAATTACATGTCTTGACTTCATTTCCTTGTTTTTTGAGTCTTGATCACCTGTAGAGGTTAGCACAATACAATATATATGCAATGCATAGTGTGTGCTACTCTAATTAAGATTCGGTTGATTAAATCATCAAAACATAAGATTAAGGCCAAAAAGCCAACAAAAACAAGATGTCTGGCTAGCATCAGATTTTCACGTACATCCAATGGAGGCTATAAATATGGGAAGATCATACCCGATCATAATCATAACTTCCTTGCACCCTCTGGGGTGCTATATCTGATTTCCAAAAGAAAGGTGTCTGACCAACTACGTAAAAGAATTGAAGTTAATGATCGTGCGGGTATACGACCGAGCAAAACCATGGCATCCTTCGTTGTGGAAGCCGGGAGTTATGCTAATGTTCCTTTTATTGAGAAAGATGTTAGGTCAGTACTCAATTATATTATGATGTCTAACGCTTGATAGTCCTTCTAGAATGATTTATTGTCTTATGTTTAGGAACGAAGTACGTAAACAACAGAATTTCGCCTTGGCGAGGGTGACGCTGAAGCCCTTCACACTTACTTCAAGAAGCAATAAAAAATGAATTCTAGCTTTTACTACATAATGGATCTTGATGATAATGGTTGCTTAAGAAATGTTTTTTGGACGGTCACGTATTGCCTATAAGTATTTTGGTGATGTTGTGTCTTTTGACACCACGTACCTAACCAATAAATTTGAAATGCCATTTGCACCCTTTGTGGGAATCAATCACCATGCTCAATCGATCTTGCTTGGATGTGGTTTACTATGTGAGGAGGCTACCCAAAATTATGTTTGGATTTTTTCAACTTGGCTTGATTGTATGCACGGTTAGTTCTACTTATCACATGATTTGGAAAAGATTACATTTCCAAAAATACAATATTTCGGTATCATTGTTGATATATTATAAGTAAGATAACCTCTTTGTATGTAATCTTACACTTTTTAGGTCATCAACCAATGGCGATCGTAACTGATCAGTCTCGTGCAATCATGAAGGCAGTGGAAATTGTATTTCCAACCACTAGACACCGTCTATGCATTTGGCATATAATGAACAAGATCCCCGGCAAGTTTGGAGTTCAAGATGATAATTATGTAAGATTGTCCTTTAAGTGTTTGGTTTACGAGTCCCAGACGCCATCCCAATTGGAGTATGGATGGGGGTACTTTATATCCACACATCAATTGCAAGACAACTCCTGGTTGATTTCAATGTATGAGTTGAAGGAGAAGTGGGTACCATGTTATTTGAAAGATCAATTTTGGGCAGGTATACAAGTTTCTTTCTTACGAAAACATGTCGTGTTTTTTGAATTGTAGCATACCTAAATCCATTAAGATAGATTTTGATACGAACATAAACTAAGTACAACCACCCACACAATGGATATATATGGATTTTTCTTCTATATTTAAAGTAAGTAGGAATGTTACAGATATATCTGTAGGAATGTAACACCACCCATAAGTTGACTATATCTGGATATTTCTTCTATGAAAGCATGGATAAAATCGAGCCTTGTCGTACTGAATATAACCTTGAGGAACAATTCAGGGATGCGTACACACCCACTATGTTTAGAAGATTTCAGAAACAACTAGCCCACATGTTGTACTGTGAGATCACGTATAAGTCATCAGAGGGAATAGTATTCCAGCACACTGTAACTCAAATGTGCAAAAATAAGGAAACATGCGAATCATATCACAAGATATTTTCAGTTTCATATGAACTGGACGGTGGGAAAGTTGACTGCATATGTTCCATGTTTGTGACGGACGGTATCTTATGCTGCCATGCTCTTTTAGTTTTGACTCATTGGCATGTGGATGAAGTTGGAGGAGAGTATGTTCTACAACGATGGATGAAAGATAGGTTGCGTCCATATGCTCCTGTTCCTAATCTTCCACCTTTAAAATCTGCAACAATGTTGTTGCTAGGCATGAAGATATACATCAACGTTGTGAGGTATTTGCTGAGACTGTTGTTTTGTCATTGCAAAAGTATGAGCAAGTTCTAAAAGCTATTGATACTGCCATTGCAATGCTTCATTTGGATTCTTCACCCATTAATTCACAGACATGTGGGGCCTGTGGTCAATCTAGACCGTCCGAAAATGGGCCAACCATCAACAATCCGATCAATGTCAAGAGACTTGGCAGACCTACCTCGCTTAGGGAAAAAAATCTAAGAGAGCAAACAACCAAATAACGAGCTGTCAAGGTAATAATTTGAAGTGAAATGTTTTCTTTCACATTGTTTATGCGGTTGATATGTAACCTAAATCCTAACTAACTTTTGGTGATGTAGTACTTGTTGTGAGACTCAGTGGACTATCTCTTGTAAATGTTCTACGTATATCTAATCTGGTGAGCCAAGTATGGGTCATGTTATTGAATAAGTTTTTCCTGTCGTGTTTGTTATGTGTAGTTTGCTCGTATGAGTTCCAGATATATTCTCACCCCTGCTTATTTGACTTTATTTAAGATAGATCCTCACCCCTACTTCACAGCATATATCTGGGTTGACAGATGAAGTAATGTTTGGGCTATCTAAGATTGAACTTAGTGAAAATATATCTTTCGAAGTTTTCCAAATTTAATTTTTCCGACAAATACTTCCATGACGTCTTAGATATATCTCACATATCTATACAGATAAAGAGGGTCACAACATACAGATATATCTCAGATATACTTCCAGATATATCTCAGACATATCTATACAGATAATGAGGATCTCAACATTAATTCAGTGACATGTGAAGTTGGAGTCCATCTGATATAAAATCAAGTAGAACATGAATGATTGCAGACCATGACAATTTATATTGATTGTTGGGGTTTGTTACTAAAGTTCAAATCTTTCAAATGTCCAATTACATACTCTGAAATACCACCAAAAACCTAGATTATGTATTGTAAAATCGGTTGTACAAAGATATCTCTTAGAGTTTCCCGAGATACCAACCACAACCCATACCAGAGTTTAATTTTTCCTAAACACTTTACATAAATAGGAACACATTACCTATTACATAACAAAACCCAAAAAGACTATATGAGGAATAGTCATAATTTTTAACACTTAATCAAACACATTGTCATGTGCGTTTGTGCTTCGGGAAATCTCAATGAGTACATGACCTCTAATTCCATGAAGCTTCTTCAATTCACTGGGTTGCCACTGGTTCACGTTCTTCATTAAGCAGCGTATCCAATACATAACCAAAGTTCCATTGTCATTGCTATTTGAGCTCTCTGATTGAACGTTTCTTTCAAATTTCCAATCAAATGATTCACTTTCTTTAATTCCCATTCTGACCCTTAAAAAACGGATCCAAAAGGCCTTCACCCTCATTAATGCTCTGCCGACAAAGCCACTTGGTTTTTTAAGTTATCTACGACAGTAAAGGTCAATGTTGTGTTCCCTAAATGTATCATGCTTTTCCCCAAGTCTACCACAAGCAGGTGCCACGTTCCCATTGCCAACACTAGCAGGAAGTCGAACATTGCCAACACTGGATTGACACTCAATCCGACCCAAATTCCAACCATATCCGACCTCCGTTTCGATCCAAACTTTCACGTAAATATAGGTTTAGGAGTGTATTAGGGATACAACAAAAAAATAGGAAAAAACGTCGAATGTGTGTTAAATAATGAGTTTTTGAAGTTCAATGGGGGCAAAGTGTTACAAAATTAAAGTTCAGGGGAGGTAACTGTTAACTTTGAAACTTCAGGGGGCAAAGTGATACCAAGGCATAGTTTAGGGGGCAAACTGTAATTAACCCAAGATTATATTTTATACTTGGATAGCCATTGTTGTAATACCATGATCGCAATTCATTTCAGTTGCTTTAAGATATCCAGTCTTCAATTTGTATTACCATATATCATTATTTCAATGATGCCGAGTTCAAATTATTAAATTTCTTCTTACCTTTAGTCAGTCATCTTCTGCTCCCTAAAATAGGTCCATGTTTATGCTTTTGCCATGGAAGGTATGTTTTATTTTTCCTTTCAAACAAATTCTCTATGTAATTACTTTGATCTTGGTTTACTGCAGGTTTGAAGTTGTAGTTTTTGCAGATTATGCCATTCTTGCATCATTTCACCAACATTATGGGGTCAGAGTTTTGTTTGGTTTCATTTGGCAAGTATCACGGTTTTATTGTCATTTACTTCCGATTAAGATGAACTTGATCTTTTGGGTTTTACCCCTTTTGGTTTATCATCTTCACATTAGTATTGAATGTATACTTAAACGTATGATTTTTCATTGAATATTTTTGTTTGACGACTATTTATATTTAAATCTACTCTTTACATTTTTCATTGAACTCTATTTATGGAACTATTACATATTCTTCACTAAGCTTCATTTAGTTACTTAATGTATATTTCAGGAAGTTATGGAGTCCATGTAGAGGTCTAAATATTGCATTTTGATTCATGTTCATATTGGATTAATCTTGGATTAATAAGATATTATCCCAAAGCACTGACACATGGCGCGTCCCTATTGGACTACACATTTAGGGTTTAGGGTGAAGCCATCTATATAAGGAGGGGAGCCTCCCATTGGAGAGATAGATCTCATGTGCAAAACCCTAGCCTCCACCCTAACCTAGCCGCCACCTCCCTCTCCCTCAAATCCGTCCCTTCCACCAAGTAGGACTCTTGGGTTGTGGATTTGTTCTTCTTCTCCAAGAGAGTAGAAGACCGGCCGGTGCTCAAGAAGACTCCGTGAGGTGATCGTCGATTCTTCTTCCGCTACCACAGGTTCTCTCCACCAAAGGTAAATCCGAACTTGTAGACTAAATCGTAGTTGGCTAACATTGGTACCAGAGTCATCTTGGTCACCTCCGAGTTTTTGGTTTTTGAGCACCTTTCTTTATTTCATTTGAGTTGAGATAATTTTGGTGGTTCTTAGAAAAAAAATGGATACATATGTTGTTGCTATTTTTCTTTCTCTCCATTCATGCGCCTAGGGTTTGATGGCAAATCTCCTCACCCATGCGCATGTTTGTTTGTTTTTTTCGAATTCTATGTTGATCTTGCAGCTACAGTTTGATGGTTGATTTCCTCACCTTGTGCATGTATCATTTTTCGAATTTTTTTTGATGTACCTAGGGTTTGATGGTCGTTTTTTTGCTCCTCACCCGAGTACATGTTTTTTTTGGATTACTTGACTATGCGGCTAGGGTTTGATGGCATATTTTCCTCACCCTAGCGCATGGCCTTTTGATTCATCTTATACATGCGATTAGTATTACATGATTCATCATCCTTTTGCGCATAATATTTGTTTCATCTTTAAGCATGCATCTAGAGTTGAATATGGATGCTTCATTCTTGCGCATAATGTAGTTTTCTTGATATGCATGTGCCTAGGGTTACATGTTCATCTATGATTATTGCGCATAATGTGTATTCCATCCTTCAAGCATGCGGCTAGATTTTATTTTTCTCTGATTTTATGCGCATGTATGTTAAAGAGAAAGATGATGATTTTTGTTACAAGAGTTGGATATTGCATATATCTCATGACGTGATCATATATTTCGGATTATGTATCATATTTGTCTTTCAAAACTCTTGTTTATGCATCTAAGGATAGAAGGTTGTTGCCTTATTCATGTGTGTGTAATTTTTGATCATATATGCATGCATCTAGATGATTGCCGAATTAGATGATGATTGCCGAATTATGTACATGTTTGTTGCTAACATTCAGCTATGTGTTTCTTTTGGAATGATTCAATGCATTTCATTTGAAATATTTCCTTTTCATCAAATGTGCATATATGTGTTGCCCTCCACCAAAGAATTTCAAATTTTTTTCTTTCCAATACAAGTAGCATAATCATTGGTGATTGCATGCTTATATTGATTAAGGAAAGATTGGCAAATTCTGAAATTTTTGAGAGGATATTATGGGCTGGAGTTTTATTGCCTTAAAAGTATTTTTTGAATGCTTTCCTTTGATGCACAAATGTGTTGCTCTCCACCAAAGAATTTCGAATTTTTTCTTTCCTAATCAAAGTAGGATAATTTTTTATGCTATCATGATTATATTGATTAGGGAAAGAAGAAAGAAATTCTGTTTTGAGAATGATTATTGTGGAGATTGGTTGTTATTACCTAACACGTTTTTTGCCAATATTCGTGCACCATACATGCATTGTTTCCTTATGCATTACTTCCTTCTTGTGTGAAAGAGGTGCACACTTTATGGTATTTTTTTCATACGTCGGATTGTGCTAACGTATGGAAAGATTGTGCTTGTATGGAATGAATGGTTGCTTATTTTATTTACTGCCTTATTGAGAGTTGAGCGTAATTTCATTCATTCATTTCCATTTGGAATAGATATCACAATGGGCTTTAATATTTATGGACTGTAATAATTATGGATTGTGGACTGTTTATTGCCCTAAGGAGACGAGGGGCTCCTTTATTTTTTTACTATTGCGATATTATTGCTATAAGGCTCATGTAGGTTCCCGTCTAAGAGGCTAATCCCTATGGGGGATCCTTAGCTTGATATGGAAGTAATGTAGCAATTGATTTCTGTGTGATCTTGATTGAATTTGTTTTTGAAAGGAAACATTTTTTTGGAACCTACATGCCTAGTGGGAGTTGCAAGGTAGAAGTGTTTTGTGTAAACCACCTTGCAACCGGCGCAATACTTTCTTTATTTGCTGATTTGCCATGATTTAAACGTTTTTAGGGGTCATTAAATCATGATGGAGCTCAATATCTAGATTAGTAAAATGGCTTTATTAACTATTGCATGAGGATTTGATCGAATGCTTTATGTTTTCCTTTGGTCTGAATGCTATAGCTATTAAGTTAGTTTATTTTTATGACTATTGTAGCTCGTTGTATTTTATGCTAGAACTCATGTATCGCTATGTGTTTTTTGTCCTAGATTTTTATGGCTGCTTCCAAAAGCATTGTCGTTGATCTGACTCGAGGAGATAAACTCAATGAAAGAAATTACGATCTGTGGCATCGTAAAATTGAGTATCTCTTAGAGGATCAGGACATGTTAGAAAATATAACCCAAACTATGTCTCCCCCTGAGGAGGGGAACATTGCGCAGCATCGCAAAAATATGGATGTCTATAATACATGGAAAAAGAAAGACCGTATTGCTCGCATTACAATTCTAAGTTCGATGCAAGATGATCTGTTACTGCGGTTCGAAAAATTGCGAACTACAAAGGCCTTGTGGGAAGCTGTGAAGTTTCAGTACGGAGTGACCTCCATCACAAGGGCCCGCCAGCTTGGGCTCATGTTTGATGGGTATAAAATGTGCCAAGGTCACACAATGAGGCAGCATATTACCGCAATGTCAAACATGATTAGCGAGCTGAGCGCTGTAGGTCGTGCTAAGACCGATGAGGAGCAAGTGTCTGCTCTCATCAGATCATTGCCTTCGAAGAGTTGGGAGCATATGAAGGTCCATCTGACTCATGCTGATGACATCAGGAAATTTGACCAGGCCGCAAAACACCTAGAGCTGGAGGAGGACCGCATACTTGCGGAAGCCCGTCTAACTGAAGTGTTTGCTGCTGAAGCTGGCGCTCCTCGGAGGAGTGTAGGTTTTAAGCGTAAAAGAGATAGAGCTTAGGGTTTTAAGGGTAAGAAGGGTGCAAATAAAAACAAAACAGAAAACAAAGCTGGAAAGAAACGACCTCGAGGATCTAGAGGTGGGAAAGATAAGTCTAATGTGACTTGTTTTAACTGCCGAAAGACTGGACATTTTGCTCGTGAGTGCAATGAGCAAAAGGTAATTACTGTGTGTAATCCCTCGATTGTAACGTGACTAGTTCTATGATGCTCACTGATCATTCTCCTGTGTGGATTGTTGATTCAGGTGCCACGGACCACGTGACAAAGGATTGTTCTGCCTTCGTGGAATATCGTCGTGTTCCAAGTGGGAGGCGAATAAACATGGCGAACAACACTAGCATTGAAGTTCTTGGAGTTGGCACATGCAAAGTGGCTTTGCGAAGTGGCCGGATCCTATTACTTCACGATGTGTTGTATGCACCAGCTATACGGTGAAATATTATTTCTGTTGTTGTTTTGATGAGACATGGTTTTAAAGTTGTTTTTTATAACAATAATATGGGTTTATACCTTGGTAACATTTATTATGGACGTGCCTTTCTTTCAGACGGTTTTATTGTGTTGGACGCAATTTATGATTTCAATCATAACACTAGTGCCTTTATGAGTCTAAGTTCCATGAATAATGATTCAGTTATGTGGCATGCTAGACTAGGTCACATTGGTGTTGACCGGATGAACATGTTGGCAAAGGAGGGGGTATTAGGAGAATGCTCCAAATTTGAATTGCCGACCTGTGGATCCTGTCTAGATGGAAAGGCAACTAGAAAACCGTTCGGAAAAGCCATTAGGGCTACTTCTCCTTTAGAACTAATTCACTCGGATATTTGTGGACCTTTGAATGTGCGTACTAGACATGGACAAAGTTACTTCATCACATTCATTGATGACTTCACTAGATATGGTCATATTTATCTTATTTCTCACAAGTCAGAAGCTTTAGAATGTTTTAAGAGATTCATGAGCTTGGTAGAGAATCAATTGGATAATAAGATAAAAACTCTTAGAACAGATAGAGGTGTGGAGTATCTCTCCACAATGTTCAAAGAGTTATGTGATGAAAATGGGATATCTAGACAACTCACTATGCCTTATACTCCTCAGCAAAATGGTGTTGCCGAGAGAAGGAATAGAACGTTGCTAGACATGATTAGATCCATGATGGCGCATGCGAGCTTGCCAATTTCGTTTTGGGGAGATGCTCTAATGACTGCTGCCTATATCCTTAATAGAGTTCCAACAAAATTGGTTGCCTCAACTCCATATGAGCTATGGACAGGACGGAAGCCTGATTTAGTCTACTGCGTCCATGGGGATGCGCGGCATACATTCATTCTACTAGTCACCGATATGGAAAACTAGGACCTAGAGGAAAAAGTGTATCTTTGTAAAATACAGTGATCTCTCCAAAGGTTATGTTTTTATCGGGTTAGACGAGAATGAAAGAAGGACGAAACTGGAGTCTCGGGATGCCACATTCTTGGAAAATGATTTTCCAACTCTTGCTGGAGCTATCAAAGAGTCAGTGGACTTCTTTGAACAACAAGATGAGGACATTGCCACTCCACGGGATCTGGAAGTTGAACATGAGGTTCCACCAGTCAATCCTAGTGGGAGCAGCAATGCTGAGGATCTGATAGCTCTCACGGAGGATGGGCCATCAGATACCCATCTGCGTCGAAGTAAACGCGAGCTCATTCCTCGTAGGTAGTTTCGCTTAGAGGAAGAGGCCCTCATGATAGCTCAAGAAGAAATTGATTATGAATCATCTGGGATGACAGTAATCGATGAGCAAGAACCGGAGACCTTGAAAGAGGCTTTGGAAGGTCCAAATGCGAAAGAGTAGTTAGAAGCTATAAAGGAAGAGTTGGAGTCGATGAAAGTTAATCGAGTCTGGGACTTGGTCGACTTACCGCCGAACCGAAAGGTCATTGGGGCCAAGTGGATCCTCAAGATTAAGAGGAAGGTGGATGGATGTATTGATAGATTCAAGGCTAGACTGGTAGCTAAAGGCTACACCCAAAGAGAAGGCGTGGATTTTGAGGAAACCTTTTCGCCCGTGGTTAGGTTTGCCTCCATCTGCCTTCTACTAGCTATTGTAGCTCAGATGGACTTAGAGCTTTACCAAATGGATGTAAAGATTGCTTTTTTCAATGGAGAACTTGAGGAGGAGATCTATATGGATCAACCTCAAGGTTTTGAAGTCAAAGGACAAGAGCGCAAAGTGTGCAAGCTCAATAAGTCCTTATATGGCTTAAAACAAGCGTCTAGACAGTGGAACATTCGCTTCCATCAAGCTATATCAGAGAATGCGTTCTCTATGCTTGAGGAAGATCACTGTGTGTACGTTAAGAGATCCAATGGTAAATTTGTCATTCTGACCTTGTATGTTGATGACATACTCATGGCTGGCAATAACAAAGAGTGGTTGTCCTCCACGTTTGATATGAAGGACATGGATGAAGCTAGCTACGTCCTTGGTGTCAAGATTGTTAGAGATAGGTCCAAGAGACTTCTGGGATTGTCTCAAGAGACTTATATTAACAACGTCTTGAAGAAATACCATATGGACAAATGCAAACCAATCGACACTCCTGATGAGAAGGGTTTGCACATAAGCCTTGATAAGCATCCTGATACTCCTAAAGAGAAGGCCAAAATGAGCAAGGTTCCATACTCCAATGATGTGGGAAGCCTTATGTACGCTATGATGTGTACTAGGCCAGACATTTGTTATGTTGTGGGCATGGTGAGTCAATACCAGTCTAGCCCAAGCATGGAGCACTGGAAGGTAGTCAAGAGAATCATGAGATACCTCAGAGGAACGAGTAACTACATGCTGTGTTACCAAGCATCAGATCTCCGCCTGATTGGCTATAGTGATGCCGATTGGGCTGGAGACATTGATGAAATGAAGTCTACCTCTGGTTATGCTTTCTTGCTGGCTAATAGGGCCATCTCATGGTCCAACAAGAAGCAAACATGTATAGCCCTGTCGACTATGGAAGCAGAGTATGTTGCATGCTCTGCAGCAGTACATGAGGCAGTTTGGTTGAGGAGGTTCTTACAACATACTGGGCTAGTAGAGACATCGGATGAGCCTATTGTTGTCTATTGTGACAGCATGGCTGCCCTTTGTTATGTGAAAGACCCCAAATATCATGGAAAGACCAAACATATACAGGTTAGGTATCATTTTGTGAAGGACATCATAACGAGAAAGGAAGTTGTGTTAAGACATGTGTCTACTAGTCTTATGGTAGCTGACCCTCTTACCAAGGCTATAGCTAAGGACTCGTTTGTGTCCCATGTGAAGTCCTTAGGCTTACGCAGACTTTGATGCATTGACATGTCTAACTTCCTTTTATGAGTGATTGTGTTTTCCTTTCGACTATATCTGTTTGGTTGATGTAGTTGTTCTAGCATAAAATATTATTCTGTCAATAGGCTGAAGAATGTTCACTCTCACGAGCATTCGCCTCAGGCACTTTTGATAGCGAGTAGAGATGAGACTGATCATGAGGAGATCTTGTATGATAGATCCAGAGCAGTTCATGATAGGACAGTCGCCTTGATTAGGAATCAAGATGAGATCCTCTATGTTGGTGAGGATTGACATGAATGTTCCCACGATTCATGTGACCTATAGAAGCCAAGTGCGAGCATCACATGTGGCGCCAGGTGGCACCTATATGGTGTTAAGGCGACAATGATGAAGCTCGGGTCAGGCGCAGAGGGGGTACGACTGGACTAAGACTTGTATGGTGTTGAGAGACAGACATACTGTTGTGTACAGTATGATCCACCATAACATGTTTGTCATACAACATGTGCTGAGCGACCATTTGGAAGTGAAAGGATGGATCCCTGCTCCTTCACTGTGTGAGTCCAAGACTTGATTGTCATTAGTTACCCTCAGTGACCTTCGACGACACCATGAAGCAAAGAGTTGATGTGGCTACTTTGGGATGTTATCTATGACCATGAGAGATTCGGTCTAAAGAGGCATCTTCGGGAAAGGAGTCAACTCTGAGTGTAATGGTGGTCTGGGGCAAAGGGAAAGGTTTGATTCGACTGCACTAAAAGTATTTGCTGGGCCCAACTGTATTGGATACAGTAGCAAGTACCTTGACGACAAGAAGGTATTCTCTCCGAGGGATCGAGATACCGTTCATGTCAAGTGAGTTTTTGAGTATACCTGGGGAACTGTGATGTGCATTTGACTGCTTATTTATTGGTTTTTGAGGATGTTGTCATTCTGGCCTTCTAGTAAGGTTTCTAGTTTGAGACTCCTAAATTGCAGGTGCATCACCGGTCGCACGACCCATTTGTCCGTATGATCGGAAGAGTGCATGTGTCGGGGACACAGATGATCTTGTGTCGGGGATACATGATCAGAGACTTGCGTGTTGTGGATGCGTTCTTGGAGAGAGGAATAGTTGTATATATCAGGGATGTATGCATGTGTGTCGGGGACACATAGAGAGGTGACATATTGTCATTGTGTGATTGTATGTATCAGGGATATATGCATATGTGTCGGGGACACAAAAGCAAATGACATGTTGTTATCGTTTTATTGTGCAAGTGGGAGATATTGGATTAATCCAGGATTAATAAGATATTTGCCCAAAACACTGACACATGGCGCGTCCCTATTGGACTACACATTTAGGGTTTAGGGTGGAGCCATCTATATAAGGAGGGGAGCCTCCCATTGGAGAGATAGATCTCATGTGCAAAACCCTAGCCTCCACCCTAACCTAGCCGCCACTTCCCTCTCCCTCAAATCCGTCCCTTCCACCAAGTAGGACTCTTGGGTTGTGGATTTGTTCTTTTTCTCCAAGAGAGTAGAAGACCGGCCGGTGCTCAATAAGACTCCATGAGGTGATCGTCGATTCTTCTTCCGCTGCCACAGGTTCTCTCCACCAAAGGTAAATCCGAACCTGTAGACTAAATCGTAGTTTGATAACAGTTCAAAGATTTTCGCCCTTTAAGTAATATATAGTTTGCATTTTTCATTCTCAAATCTTTCACTTTTAGTTTTTGAATGTTTCATTTAACTACTATTGAGTTCTTTTAACATGCATATAATTTGATGTTTTTTCATGAAGGATTGCCCTACCGCTTCAGGTGGTGACACATTTCAAGTGACAAACCTTAGGCGTCCTTTCTAGTATGAAAAATGAGGTTGTGTTTAATTTAAGCGTCACTTGATATTTGGTTTGTTTGAAACTGAATGTTATTTGTGGTAAGTTTGATGTTAATTGTGTTTCTAATTGTTTTTGTGTTTCAGATTCGACCGCTTAAAGGCTGAGTTCGTATTATTTCATATGGTTTGATTTTTCCCATCATACCTAATTAGGGGAACTAACAATGGTTAATGGGTGATTAGTGGTTTGCTTTGCTGTCTTTGGAGGAAAGTGTGAGGTGATAGTTAAGGGGTGAGGTGTAGGTTTGTGATTGGTGGATTGAGTGGTGTGGGATATAAGAGGGAAACACTCCTCTTCTCTTCCTCCTCACTTCATTCTCTCTATCACACGTATCTCTCTCTTTTCCTTCAATCAGTTGGGTAAAGAACGATGAGCAAGGGGTGAGCTCAACAAGTTGTGGTTGGTGGAGAACATGCATGGTATTGGTGGAGAGTTCGGTGTGAGGAGATTCGTCGGTGATGACGATGAAGTGAAGTGGAGGTCGTCAACGACGTTGGAGCTAGCTTTGACGATCGTAAAAAGGTATGTCAAGTTCAATTAGATCGTTCACAACCAAGTGTGTGAAGAGTTGGTTAGTCGCCGAGGGCTCGTTGGTGATGTGGTGTAGCAAGAGTTCTGCACAGGAACGGTCGACCGATTTTATTATTGTCGACGACCGATTGTAGTGTAAATGCTAGATTTTGCCCCGCACCGGTCGAGACGATGTCTATGGGCGGTCGACCGGTAGTTGTGCATAATTGGCAAGAGGTAGAAGACTCTGTTATTTTCAGTCGAATGAGACCCCTTTGTCGTTTGACCGGTTGCATCTAAAGTAAGTCGGTTAGGACCTTGACCTACTAAACGGTCGAGACCGCCCTAGACCTGGAGTTCGACCGTTAACTAATTGAACTTATTTAAAGTTCGATCGGTTTTGTGTGTTGGTTTGACTGGTTATGGCTTGTGAAACGTAGGAAGACTCTGTTATTTTGGTTGGATGGAATCTCTTTGTCGTTCGACCGTTGCTTTGAATTAATTAATGTTTTTTTGAGCATAGACTTCCGAACGGTTGACCGCCCAAGAACTTTTGTACGACTGTTGCATGTATGTTCGTTCGACCGATTGAATTATAGTTCGAACCTTTGTCTGATTCAACTTTTAAACAGTCGACCATTTGACCATTTTCGGTCGACCGTTGGTACCAGATTCGATTTATTGCTTTTATGCTTTTTGCACAATGTTGTATTCCATATCTTATGCGGTGGACCCATGGGATCGTAGATCCCAATGTTTGGCGTTGTTACGCAACTTTGTAGGGTGATGGGACTACCAGTCTTGATGGCTACAAAGGTAATTACCCTGCCTTTTATGACAGTGGAGTATGGGCAACGTATATGTATATGCCAGCTTGTGTGAGCAAATGTGTCAACTTGTGTGAGCAATCGATGTATCATCTTGTGAGAGCACCCTATGACTCAGCTTGTGTGAGCATACCTCCGTACGACCCCTATGTGGATGTGATGGGGTACCCGTGTGGGGCCCGATGTTATAGGTGGGATTGTTATTCTTTGTTACTCCTGGATAGGGAAGGCTTTATGTTGCATTATTGTATGCCATGTGTACTAGTATGATAGGTTCCTTGTACTGTACTTTCATAAGCATGTAGGTGGACTTGGTATATGGGATTTCCTTATGGAAACTTAGACATTGTTTCATGTTTGCATTTCAGGCCGTGAGTAACACTGAGTGGGTGGCGACTGAGGACGAGTGCACAAGACTGGATCCCTCTAGTCTTACTTTTGAGGTTGTTATGATTACTTGTACATTGTTCTTCTTGTCTTTTGATGTAATCATACATTTGAAAAATTCCTATGTAAATGATGCACCTTTTGATGTGATATATGAGTAACGTTCTTGTGTTCTTTGGTTTAAATTCCCGAGTTGTAAATTTTAAGTTTTTTGCTATTTTGGAGACGTTCAACCAAGAATGCGTGGATGGATATTTCTCGCCATTTTATGGTTTATTGGCTCTTCAATGAGATATATAGTCGAGGTTGTAGGTTTAAACCTTAACGATGTTTTACTAATCACCCATCTCGACTAGGTTTTTCAGTTTCACACTTGTCATTGGCCTTCTATTGTCTTTTTTTATTGATGTCTTCTCATGGATGTTCTTTTCCATTACTTTCCTTTCTAGTTTCACGGTCAATTCCATATTTTGGCTTCTATTTTTTTCAATTCCATTCCAGTTTGTTTTTGCAGGGCCATACCATGGTTCATAAATGTAGTAAAAATCTTATGAATCACAAGATTTCTTCATGTTGATATACACATCTTTTATGACATCTGATTGAATCGTTTTAATAACTGCAAGTGCACGACGTCGGTGAAATTCTGGCAAATACGGTCGAGTCCACAGGGAGGTGTGTCAACTCTGGATCTTTAGAAATCGAGTGGAAAATAAAGGGGAGAAGAAGTTGATTACACTGAACTAAGTGATTAGTAGCATATCATGCATCATATTCATGTTATATATCCTTGATTTTACCCCAATATTGTGCTACTCGAGTGTTTGTTGTTATGTTTCAAGTATTAGGTAATAAAGAAGAGAATGGAAGAGAAAAAGCACTGAAACGTAAGAAGAAATGACTTAAATGAAGCAAAATGGATCTCTCGGTCATACACAATGACCCATCTGCAAGAGGGAAGGTGTTGGACGTAAGCCCGAAGGGACCAAATAGCAAACCGAGAAACTCCGCACCCATCATGAAATGGAACAAATAAAAGAACCCATCAGTCTCACATAATCTACATCACCTCCACCCCAAATGGGGTGAATCTACTCTCTACTCATTAAGCTTTAAACTATATTAAGAAGGAAAGACATTATAACTAATTATAATAAGATTAAGAAAACAAAACTAAGTTAAACATGCAAGCATTAAAAAACACAACATTAAAACAAAACTATGAAGATTTTTTTATTTACATGACTCACATTACATGTAGCATTCGTCTCCAATTGAGTTTTGCTCCAAGGCTTACTTTAAGTAGAGAGAATGACCACCAAGCAATGAATAGATTACAAAAGAGGAAAAAGAGTTCTATTTATAGGCAAGAAAAAAGGAGGTTGTGGATAATCCCTCTATGTGGGACTAATGAAACATTCCCAGAATAGACATAAACATATAACCCATATCCACGCGAACCGGATCAGATTCTGAGAAAAAGAGACAGCTAATTGACGGTCTTGGGCAGCCAATTGACGGTCACTTTTTGTCGGATCGGACTCATTTTCAGATATATTTTTTAGTGCTTCAATTCTTTACGTGAGGTGCACTCAGATCGGTTATTGGAGTCTGGGCCAAAATACTTCTCGTGATGGTGTGGAGTTTCTCAATTTGCTATTTGGTCCCTTCGAGCTTACGTCAATGTCCTTCCCTCTTGCAGATGGGTAATTGTGTATGACCGAGAGGTCCATTTTGCTTCATTTAAGTCATTTCTTCTTACGTTTCATTATTTTTTTCCTTCTTTATTGACTAATACCTGAAATATAACAACAAATACTCGAGTAGCACAATATTATGGTAAAATTAAGGATATATAACATGAATATGATGCGTGATATGCTACTAATCAACATCAAATGTTTCGTTATTATTTTCTATTATGTTAAATTTCTGTATGCAATTATATGTAACACTTCTTTTCATCAGTTTGACTAGCATTTTTCTGTTATTTAGTTATACCACTGAATTGTTCCATTTTCTATTCATGATTTATTTCATTGCATTAGTTTTATAACTAACTTATTTCAGAGTATAATTTGTTTATCCTTATGTTTTTATTACAAAAGGGTGAGATTCATGACCAAGTCATCTATGCTAACTTGAATACATAGTATAATTGGTTTTCCATAGTACTTCCCCCTTGAATGTAAGCGAGCCATGTGTTACGTATGGAAATCTGAGTTCAACACTTCAATGTTTTGAAGAACGAAGACGAAGACTAATTGTCATTTTTATCTATTACATCACACATTTTTTTCATATATGAATCCCGACCGAAACGTCGTAAAATCACTTTGAAAGTTTGATTAGTAAGACGTACATGTTTTACTAAATATTGCTCAAATATTAAGGTTCTTCTTTCTTTGCTCTCCACAGGTATTCGGGATTATAAATCAAAGGATACCGACCAAGGAGAACTTGCTTGAGGAGAATCCATCATGTGCAAAGACGTATACAACTATAGTTTTTCGTAGGACAATTTTTTAGTATGTGATTGGATTTTGATTTTTGTTTAATGATTAGGATAATAACATTTGTGTTTCCTTTATTTTTCTTCGACATTTGCTTCTATGTTAGATAGTATGATCACAACTATCATATGGGTAACATCAGAGATAACCTACATTATCTCAGTCATTGGGTATTATGACAGATGTAAGCTGGTTAATATTTTACTAAAAATGGCTAATAAATGCAAATGAGACCACAACTGCAAAAGTTTAGATCTATCTTTGGTTTTTATTTGTAATTATTTAATCCATGGTTGTATATGGGGTGGTGGTTGAAAAAAGTTATCCTAAGGTGGCTTAAGTGACGACAGTAGATGCTATGATACCAACAGTACTTATTTATTTACAAGTGGATTTTGATTTTACTCATCTATAGGTCTATCAACTAATATAAAGAATGCACATGGTAGCCTCACTTTTAGTCCATCTTCCCAACGATGTTGTACATGCATCATCAATTATTTTAGGGAAATGTTAAGTGTGCTCGGAGTTTTTTTCTGAACTATTGGGCAAAACAAGTCTTCCACTTACTCTCTCTTCTCAAATGATTTCTGACACCCAACGTTCTCCTCAAAATAAGTCCTCCACATTCCCCAATAAACGTGAGAAGTTGGATGGTTGGTGGTGCAGAGGCAAATTCTACTTCTGGACCATATATATCTGGGTTAGATATTTGGCTTTGAAATTTTATATCTGAAATTTTAAAGTTCCTGAAGTTAGCCAACAATTTTATATCTGGATGTGTGGATAAGTAGAACTCACTACTCCATAAGCACATAAGTAGAACTCATATATATCTGACTACTCCAACAATCTCCATATACTTTTAGTTCACTCATTTTATCTGATTTCGGGTACCGACATCACCGTGATTAACCCAAATATATCTGGTTACCCCCAGATATATCTTATTGTTGGCTACCGTCAGATATATCTGATAGTATATTTGCATTAAGCCAGGAATGAAATGCATGTAATTAGAGCTTAGTTAACTTTTTCAAAAAAACCAAAACAAGGAATATCTGGTTACCCTGGATATATTCGGTTACCCCCAAATAATCTTATTACCAACACAAATATATCTTATTACTAACACTGTGGTTACCCTAGATATATCTGGCTACCAACATCACTATTGGTACCCTAGATAATCAGATATATTTGGAGTTTATGCATGTGGTGAATGACATAAAAGGAGTGGAGTAAAATTAATGGAGATTGTTTGAGTAGTTGGATATATCTGACCTAAATATATCTGGCCAAAAGAGTGTTTGCAGATAAATTTCCAAAGCCAAATATCTGACCCAGATATATCTGATGCAACTTGATCAATTTGACAACAAAATTAGATCCAGATATATCTGGATGTGTGGATATCCAGATATATCTACATCTGAATGTGTGAATGTGCATATATATATTTGGATGTGTGGATATGTAAATATATTTGACTACTCCACAAGCACATAAATAGAACCCATATATATCCGACTACTCCAACAATCTCCATTAACTTTACTCCACTCATTTTATCTCATTCACCACATGCAAACTCAATCCACATGCATAAACTCCGGATATATCTGAATATCTAGGGTAACCACAGTGATGTCGGTAGCTAGATATATCTGGAATAGCCACATATGCAAAATAAAAAATAAAAAAATGATTTGAGTGAAAGTATTAGAAGAGAGAGAAATGAAAAAATAAATAAAATGACTGGAGGTGTGAGAAGAGAGAGAATGAGTGGAAGACATTTGTTAATGGGGAGCCCAAAAAGAGCCTAAGAAATGAGCCCACGCAGCACTTCCAATTTTTTTATGATCCTTTTCCTTATCCCTTTACTGCACAAGAACCATTCGATTACTAACTTCTAATCAATCATAACCATCCATCCAAGAGACTCCTCTTATCACTCACTAGATGATATCAATTACCACATGTATTGCAAGTAATACAACCTCTTGGATCTTTTGTACCTAACATGAATCAATGGATGTTTGACTTGGGAAAGGGTGTTAGGGGAGGATTAAACACCTATTTATAAATAATATTCTTCAAAGCCTTTTCAATAATAATTACCAGCTACAATACCATTTTTATGGTGTAAAGATGTTTATCTTGCAAATCATATTTAAAAACGTCGATTGTACGTGCGACATTGAAATTACTTATAGATAAACCAAATATTGATGAGTAGCCAACATACGTGGACGTATTTCGCAAACAAAAGATTCTGAAATACAAAACAAAAATTGAAGATTCAATGATAAACTTTTATCTTTATGATAACAATTGCACTTATTTGGTATTTCATTATGACAATCATGCAAAGCATAAGTAAAATGCTAGTTATATATGTGACAGATGATTCACCTTCCAATAATTTTAACTTATTGTAACTTCTCTTTGAGTATTGTAACATCTCTTATATTTATATCCTTATTTACATCTCAATTAGTATATAATGTAAATGCTAGTAACTTACACACACCTCTATGAGTATATATGAGGTTGTGTCATGTAATGGAGATAGAAGAGAATGAAAAAGAAGTCTTCCTCCCTACATACATTTTTCTTGTCTTGCATGTGTGATTTCAAGAATCTCCGATATATTTACAATACGTTATCAACACCATCTTGCATGTGTGATTTCATACTTATGATTTTTATTCACTTACGATGACATACTTCTAGATATTAATAATACACATGCATATGTTGTTAGTGTAGGATTTCGTGCCCATGCTTGGGTATAATTTTTTTTATACACAAGCAAGACCGTTTTCATATTTGTTCAATAATTTCATATACAAGACTACTTAAAGCATTTCAATAAATTGTATTCTATATAATATTAAAATGCATAAATTAAATCATACCAAAAAGGATTGTCAAATCCTTTTCAAAAATCGGAAGTCGATTTGCACTCTGAATTGCTCGAAATCCCTTCTCCAAGTCTTCACCAAACTCTAAACAAGATTAGAGTGATTGAAGTTAGCCAATCAAATCTAATATAAGGTTAGAATCTAGCTAATAACTCTTTCAATGCCACCGAGGATTGAATCTCTCAAGCACTGAATTAATTAAGAGCATTTTGATGCAAGGATGGAGAAAATATGGAGGGGAGAAATTTTTGTATCAATACAAAAGGAAAGGAGGAGAGTCTTGTTTATAGTGCATTCTCTAAACCACATCATTTATAAAACCACCTACACATGATCCATATTAATT
This sequence comes from Triglochin maritima, assembly GCA_963682175.1. NCBI lineage: Eukaryota > Viridiplantae > Streptophyta > Magnoliopsida > Alismatales > Juncaginaceae > Triglochin > Triglochin maritima. The sequence continues at coordinate 19,764,724 of OY821785.1, forward strand.
TCTTTTCTCAACCAATCATATTTTGACACATCATCCTCCCATAACTTTCATTGATCAAGATGGATTAAATCCATCCATTGATCAACAATAATCTCTTATTAATATGGGAAAAAACGTGTGCAAATGGTTGACATCATTTCATGCATATCTTTGTGTCTTATATCCATTATCTTTCACCCAAACAATGCTATGTAACGAGTTTAATGTTTAGTTTTCAGGAATAAGTAGGTTTGAGAAAGAGAGACTATAAAAGGACCTAAAAGGAGGAAAAAAGACTGAGTTGAGAGACTCGAGGACTAAGATGCAAGATCGAAGGACCTGAATGCAAGATAGAAGGACCAATGAGCAAACAAGAATACTCCACACCATCATGGGGAGTAATTTGGCAATTCTATTCGGGTCGGAGCTCCAACAAGCAAATTAGATGCATAAAAGACCAACAAATACATCCAGAAAAGCCCAGAAGAAAATCCAGAGCGATCCGAACACTGTAGATCGCTAATTAGCGGTCCAAGACCGCTAATTGGCGGTCTCTTTTGGTCTGGATCTGCTAATATTTATGTGGGGGCGTGTATTAAAGTGTGTTTAGTCTATGTTTGGTATTTGTTTAGTCCCATACCGGGGGATTGTCCCGGATTACATTTTTCTATGACTATAAATAGAACTCTCCCTCCTCTCTTGTACCACATCTCTCTCTTGGTGACCATCCTCTCTACTAGAAGTAAAAGCCTTGAAACAAAAACCCCTCGTGGAGAGAGACTACTTGTAATTGAGTGAGTAATAATAGATGTTTTTCTTTAGTTATGTTGTTTCTTTCTTAGTTTAATTTCCTTTCATATGCTTGCATGCCTCTTTTGTTTTATGTCCTTTTAGTTTCTTTAATATTTCTTGCTTGCTTACTTTAGTTTCATTTCAGTAGAATGTTTCATTTTAATGTAGGTTGTAGTGTAATGATAAGTGAGCAGTTCCATCCCCATTTGGGGGGTGGAGAAATTTGTGATATGATAATGTGGTGTATTAGGTGTGTGTTATCTTAATCCCTTGAGCCTTATATGATTTTCATAACCATCTAATGAGATTTCACTATTGTCTTTGATATGCTAATGCTCTTGAATGAATCTTAGCTTATTCTTAAAATAGTGGACCTATTTTATGGGGAATAATAAGGTGAGGATATGGATGAAATTAATATTGGAAACACAATTTGTAGTTGCATGTACTCTTGTTGCCTTTACTTTGGTTTATGGCTTGTATGTTTTAATGATATTGTGTTATCTTATTTCTTGTGGAGGCATAGTAGGGTCTAGTCTTTATACATGAGTTCATTTAGCTTCATTCTAATTATTGTCTTGTATGTTTTAATGATAAAATCTTATCTTATTTCATGTGGAGGCAAAGTTGGATTTAGTTTTATGATTTTCATGCACTACATGTTGTGATGAGCATAAATTGAATACACACACTTACACACATCTTTGTATTCACATTATTTCTCTACCCCTTTGGGGTTTAGTTTTATTGCTTATTTTCCATTTCCTTTCGCATTGTAGTGTAGTGTAGATCGTAACTCATTTCTCTGCTTTCTTTCCCACTCGCCTTCGCACAAACTAAAGTTGACACACCTCCCTGTGGATCGACCCGTATTTGCCACCGCTTCAACGCGGTCGTGCACTTGCGGTTAATTAAAACGAATCAATCAATAAACGATCGACCAAAACACCCAGCTGGTCGACCGTTCGATTATCTCGAGGTCAAACCAAGTCCCACATCGGTCGACCGTTCCCTTATAGGGAAAACTCCTAATAAATTCGGTCGAACTGCATGTCCATCCGGTCGATCTTGTCTGAACTCAAAAATTACTGTAGAATTCGGTTGACCGGTTTCCGAAAAATGTTCAACTGTTTTTCTCTATTTTTGTCTTTACCAAATTTTGGATCAATATCCAACAAAATTAGAGCTTTGAGGTTTAGCAAATTCATATATTATAATGTTACTGATTACATTATATCATGTAATATATTATCATATATGATGTTGGAACATCATACCCATATATACATCTCATACAAATTCATTTATTATTCTAACAATGTCGTTATCACGACGTATTAATTTTATTATTTTATCATATGTATATCATTTCATATGATATGAAATGATATACATATGATAAAATAATAAAATTAATACGTCGTGATAACGACATTGTATGAAATTTAATACATCCCATAAAATATAAAATTATATTTCTTGTTTTTCAGTTTGTGGTGTGACTTATAAGAGAATCTAAGTTATGTTGGCAATGATATAAAAACATTTGATATCATAAACTATAAGCGTTATCTAGCTACACATTATAGTTACCCAAATAACAAATATGTTTTGTTCACTAGAATAGAATACGATCCATTTAGTGATATATAATAATATTACTTGTGTTTATCCCTTGCCTCATGATATTAGGAATATTATACAAAGTAGGAATGTGTCATCTTGGTATTATATATTCTTTTTATTGATCTCTTAAGCAAATTACAAATATGTAACTATACATAAGTTACATTGTGCACATTATAATTTTGCTTTATCAAATGACCCATTAATATCATCATTCAAATCAGGAGGGGCAATGGTAATCTTTTGACATATGATATTTTTTCCGGCACAAGTCATATATAACCAACCAATATCTTTATGACTATACGTAATAATAGTTTTTGATAATAATCAAATTATACACTTCTCAAGTGAAAAGATATAGGTCTCACATCTTAGGATTTAAAGACACAATGAAAACATTAAGGACACAAACACAATTCCATAATGTTTTATTTATTAGGTCTATTCAATATATAAAAGAAAATATTTTCTATTTCATATACTCATGTTGTTAAATTTTTTGTAGAGATCTATTAACCAACATGACAATCTTATCTCAGCAATTAATGTCCCATGTTAATCACCATGATTGTGAATTACTTTGATTTATGTAAATCATTATCTCTTAAAGTTCTGCGGTTAAGGACCAAAAGTCTCTTCCTTCACTCCTCTAAAAGACGAATACATTAATCAAGGAACAAAATGTTGATAATTCAATTCATAATAAAAAACATATAAAAGAATACTTTTAGAACACACATTCTTTTCAACTAGCGGACCGATATTCAACATTTTTCTGTTTGTCATGACTATTTATGCATATCATTATAATATGTCTTTTATTGTTCAATAACAAAGATAGTACTTGCATTTATCGTCTTAAAATGGCAAAATATACATGCAAATGGTAATATGTTGATATGTATAATTTCTATCTAAAAGACTTATACCAAGTTATGTTGAAATTAATTGACATTGATATGATTGAAGGCATGGTTCTTATTTTGATTATATTTTGTCTTTGGAAGAACTTAATTGTTTATTTTGTAATAGTTGCATAAATAATTTATCTGCAAATATTTTTTATTTGGTTTGAAATGAAGAGAGTATGAATATTCTCCGGTATCATTTGATTTAAGATCAGGAAACATGATTTATGCATCATGTATAGTGTTGTCATGCACACTATATTAACCTATACGTATTTTATCTAATTTGATAATGAGAAAAGTCAAAGCCACTACTGTATATGATCGTACAAATTTAGTAGAAAGCTCCCAAAGAGTTATATCTACTATTACATGTTGAATTATCTTGACTTTAAATGATGTATTTTATTTATTAGGTCTCAAGAAACTTATTGAGTTTCAAATTGCCAGAATAGCTTCTATTGAGACTACGGTGCTTGAAGTAAAGAAGAATATTTTTATATTACAATAATCATGTCAGGTAGGAAAAATATTATTGAGAATAATATTGCATTACTAGCACATTACGAGTTCTATCTTTTCGTGGGATATAATTACTTGTGTTATGCATTACTTGTGATCGAAAATCATAAGCATAAGTTATTGCAAAATCACAATATGTGACATCGTATTTTGGATGATATGTCTGAAGCACATGTTACAAAGTATCGTGAAAGAAAAGAGCGTATGTGGTGGAAAAATAAATTGTGAAAATATGAAGTAATAAGAGATTGAAATGACTCTCAAACGAGTTAACTAGAGATACTAGCCAAGAAGTGCCTAAATGAAGCTATCATTTGTATTCATTATGGGTATCAGTAGTGATCCTGTATTTTTGATAACTTAATTGAGTTTTACTAGTTAAACAAAAATGAGGTCAAGTTTGTCGACCGATTAACATAATAAAATAGAGTTGGCATGTTTATAAAATATCTCTTAATATGGATCATTATGAGATCTTAAAATTTGTCGATATGAATGTTCCCCTATTTTTATTGTACAAAATTGAATGAAATGTCTCCCATTTGCAATTTTTTTATTACCACCTTCAGAATTTAATGGCCTCAGATTAAATTGGACATTTTAGCAGTATTCATATTTCTGATAATATTAAAATATTTGAAGCCCCTGAAGGGTGCTGTATTTTAATGTCCAGTCCAACAAGTATATATAGAGGCACATTTTTTGGTATTATGACAGAAAACCAGAAGCTTAAAGAATGCAAGAAAATGTGTTATATTGAACCTGAAGTTCATAAGAGAATATACGTACAAGTTGTTGCATTTTTTCTCATGCTTATGTATATATTTTTATATAAATTATACATAAGCAAAATCGTTTTCATATTTATTCAACAATTTATACGTACACGATTTCCATTTTTGCATTTCAATATGTTACATACTACATAATATATAAAATGCATAAGTTGATCATACCTAAACGGATTGTCAAATCCTTTTCAATCGTCGGAAGTCGAGTTGCACTAGGATCACCTCATAATTTCCTCTTAGTGTTCGCCAAACTCTAAACAAAATTAGAGAGATCGAAACTAGCCAATAAATCTCTAATGCAAGGTTAGAATCTAGCTAATAACCCCTTCCATGCCCCCAAGGAATTTAATCTCCAGCACTTTTAATAATTTAGACAATTTTCGGAGGGAAGAGGAGAAGCAAATATGGAGAGGAGAAAGATTTGCATTAGTTGAAACAAGGGAAGGGAAAATGGACCTATTTATAGGGCATCCTCAAATCCACAACATGTGCAAACCACTTACACATGATCTCTTGTTAATTTCTCCTCTAAACCAAACATATTTTGACACATCATCATCACATAACCTCCTTTGACCAAGTTGGATCAAATCCAGCCCATGATGAGCAAATATCTCTTATTAATGTAGGCAAAATCGTCAACAAACGGTCGACCTGTAGGAGGATTTAAATTATATTGACAATGATATAAAACACTTTATATCACAAACTATAAGCGGTATCTAGGTACACATTATAGTTACCCAAATAACAAATATGTTTTGCCCACTTGAACAGAACACGATCCATTTAGTGATATGAAATAATATCACTTGTGTTTATCCCTTGCCTCCTGATATTAAGAATATTGTGCAAAGTAGGAATGTGTCATCTTTGTATTATATATTTCCTTTCCTAATCTCTTAAGGAAATTATAAATATGTAACTATACTTAAGTTACATTGTGCACATTATAATTTTGCTTTATCAAATGACCCAATAATATCATCACTCAAGTGAATAGGGGCAATGATAATCTTTTGACAATTAACTTTTTCCCGCACAAGTTATATACAACCAATTAATATCTTTATCACTATACGTAATGATAGTTTTTTATAATAATCAAATTATATACTTCTATTTGAAAATGACATAGGTCTCATATCTTATGATTCAAAGACATAATGAAAACATTAATGACACAAACACAATTCCATAATGTTTCATTTGTTAGGTCTATCCAGTATATAAAAGAAAACACTTTCTATTTTATATACCCATGTTAAAATATTTGTAGAGCTACAATACCTTTTAATCAACATGACAATCTTATCTCGGTGATCAATGTTCCATGTTAATCACCATGATTGTGAACTAATTTTGATTTATGTAAACTATTATCTTTTAGAGCTCTACGGTTAAGGACAAAGAACCTCTTCCTTAACTCTTCTAAAAGACAATACATTAATCAAGGAAAAAAATGTTTATACATTCAATTCATAATAAAAGACATATAAAAGAATACTTTTAGAACACACATTCATTTCAATCTCCCACTTGTTATCAAAATTTTCTTTAACATACATTCACAATGTATAAAATTGTTAATGACTAGGGTAACCCTCTTATCTTACTCGTCAAGCCGCTGTACATGGTTCTTCAAACCCATGGACTCGAAATTCATTTTGCCTTTGGCTTGAGATAAGGGTTTGGTGAATGGATCAGCTGTGTTGCAGTTTGTGTCCACCCATAATAAATTTATTTTGTCTTCGTCGATGAAATCACATGTGACAAAATACTTACGATCCATATATTTCACCTTGTGATGTGATTTAAGATCCTTGATTTGCGAGATAGATGTGCTATTGTCGCAAAACAACTCTATGGGTCCCTCACTCGAGGGAACTACTCCAAGCTCTTCAAGGAACTTCTTAATCCACACTCGTTCCTTGCTCACTTCAACGATAACCATTACTTTAGAAGCGATGGTTGAGTTAGGTCTAGTGGTCTGTTTCTAGTTACGCCAACTCACGGCTCTACCATTCAGAAGAAAGACATATCCTAATTGAGACCTCATATCATCTTGATCACTCATGAAACTTGCATCCGAGTAGCCCTCGGCTACTAGCTCCCTTTGTCCTCCATAAACAAGAAACTTATCTTTGGTCCGGTTAAGGTACCTCAGAATATTCTTGACCGTAGTCCAATGATCAGGACTTGCGTTGGATTGGTGACAACTTGTCATACTCAGACAATACGAGACATCAAGTCTTGTGCAAGTCATAAAGTTGTATTTTAAAGTACAGTTATGGGTTAACTCTTTTAGGCGAATATTAGGTTAGACAAATCATATTTAACCTGACAAAAAATAACAAAATATAATTTCAAGTGAATGGTTAAAAGTTGAGTTTCTTGGTCGGTAAGGTTCTTTTACGCATTTACGTCTAGTTTTTGCTGATGGTGTTATTTTTTTACATGGAACACTGCAAAGTTTTGATGACATCATGTTTCTACGAAACAAAACAAAATATCTAAAGTGTAAAGGTAGTTTGAGTATAAGAGTTCAAAATTGGTGAAAAACCAACAATATGATCTAAAAGTATCAAAGAGCAACATGAGTGGAATTAAAGTGTCAATTGACCTTTTTTCAACATTGCATGGGCGACACATGCAACCCATTAGCTATCCAATTAGTCCAAGTGCGAGTGTGGCTCGGGATCAAGTCTCACCCCTAAAACAAACCTATCACTTATAAAAAATAAATATAATGTGCATGTTGTCATGAGATGACTTGTGACCTTCATTTTTGGGTTTTGTGCGACTATAACTCAATGTTGTAAGTATTGAGTTCTTACACTTAAATGCAAAACAAAATTCCATCTTCAGACACTTGTAGTTTGGCATCTAACATGAAAACACTCATACCAAGGATTACTATATTAGATACCACTCGTCACATGTCTATCACAACACAAGCTAAGATGTCATCTAGTACCACATGCTGTTATGTAAAGATAAAGCACATACATTCACAAAGTTGGTGGCAACCACATCCCCAAACACTCCATTACCCATCAAACGCGTGAAAGGGATGGCTACACAAGAGGAGTGGAAATTTTTACAAACAAAAAAAAGCACTTGAAAAAACCATTATGCAAAAAATGGTTCGACACCCAAATACTAAATGACTCTATTCTCTGAGGACACAACACAAACAACCCTATATTACAAAAAGAAGACACACAACAGAACGTCCCTCACATCAACACTTTCAATCCTAACAAAATACCAAAAGCCAACATGTATGAGAACACACTAAGCATCTAACCCATGCTTGAAAACATTGATGCACGTTGGCAGGTATAACGCTACGTGGTGGCTTCAGTGGTATGTGGACACACCACAGAGTAGATAGTTGAAGCTGAATTCTATAGAACATGGCCGGAATTTGCGTCTTCGAACATCCATACTCTTACCTAGGAGTGTCAGTGGATGTCCGAAATCCGAGAATCCGTCCGTGTCCATATTCGTTTTATCCGAGAATCCATCATCTGTAAAACCGTATTCGTATCCGAAACTTCATTTCCGAGAACTCGCGGAGTGAATATGGATATTGATACATCCGATCCGAATAACATCCGATCCGAGATTTAATATCCGTATTATAGGATCCGTATCCGTATATGAATCTGTATCCGTATCCGTATCCGTTTAATATCATACATAACATATATATGTATATATTTATTAAATTTTTATAATCTGTACGTAGTTGCTAATTAATTGTAACTTAATAAGTTAATATTATCTTTCATATGTAATATGAAAAAGTATGTTCTTTGTATACAATTTACCCAACATATATTGTAACATCCTCAAATGCGGAAGAAATTTAATTTTTTAATAAAACACAACACGAGGATATTATCGAGTTTTATATCCATTATCTTGCATATATCATGTATATATTTGTGTCTTATATCCATTATCTTGAGCCTAAATAATGCTACGTAACGAGTTTTATGTTTGAGTTTTAGGAATAAACAGGATTGAGGAGAAGAGCCATAAAATGACCTAGAAGCAAGGAAAAGGACTGAGTTGCAAGACTTGGGGACTGAGATGCAAGAGGGAAGGACCCAGATGAAAGCCTAAAGGACCAATGAGCAAATCAGGAAACTCCACACCATCATGAGGAGTATTTTGACAATTAAATCCGGCCCAACCATCAACAACCGAATTGGGTTCAACAAACACCAAGAAATCAATCCAGAACCGAGCCACCAAAATCCAGACTCGATCCAACACTTATAGACCACCAATTGGCGGTCCATTTAGATCCAAACATGATAAGACTTGGCCGGGTGTTGTATTAGCATGTATTTAGTCCATTTATGGTATGCGTTTAGTCCCATACCGGGGGATTGTCCCGGATTACCTTTTTCTATGGCTATAAATAGAACTCCTCCTCCTCCATTGTATTCTACCCATTGCTTGGTGGCATTCTCTCTACTTGGAGTAAGCGTTGAAGCAAAACTCAAGGTGGAGAAGAGTGTTACCTTCCATGTGAGTCATTTTAATAAAATAATTTTTCTTAGTTTCATTTAATATTGTCTTGTCTTTTAATTCTTGCATGTTTCTTTAGTTTTATGTTCATTTCAATTAGCTTCTTTAATATTCCTTTCTTGGTTAGTTGAATTTCCTTTCAGTATAATGTTTCACTTTGTTAATGTAGTTAGTGTAATGAGTAGTGAGTAGTTTCATTCCCATTTGGGGGATGGAGAAATATGTGATATCAATAATGTGATGTATTAGGTGTGTGTTCACTAGTGCAGAATTGGCTTTACTCGTCGCCCAATAGACGTCGGCCGTTACAACAACCGACGTCTAGTGTGGAGAGGACAGAATAGACGTCGGCTGGAATGGAAACCGACGTCTATGCGACACTATAGACGTCGGGTGTGGGAATAACACATTTAACCGACGTCTATAGTGTATAGACGTCGACCTTTAGACGTCGGTGTTTTAGTACCTTGTGAGTCCAACGTCTATAGGGTATAGACGTCGGCCTATAGACGTCGGACGTAATGTAAGGCCGACGTCTATACGCCAACCATATAGACGTCGAGGTATAGACGTCGGCATTATGGAACATCCGACGTATATAGGTATTAAAGAAATCAACAGACGCGCTTTCTTTCATTCATTTCAGTCGAAACCCACCCAAACCCTAGCCGCCCCGCGACCGAACTCTCCTCCGCGACCATCCTCCGACTGATCCGCACCGTCTCCGGCACCGCAGCGAGCTCCCAAGCTCTCCTCCACTTCTCCGGCCCTCTTCTCCTTCTTCCTCCGTCTTCCTCTAGCTTTCTCCACATGTAAGTTTTAAAGATCGTTTTTGGTTGTTTTAAGTTCGTCTTCCTCCGTCTTTCTCCACATATTCTTTCTAAGTTAGCCTTCATCCCGTGGTTTCGTTTGCAGCCGTCACCGCACCATCTCGTGTCACCAAACCACAAAGAGCTCCTCCGGCATCACATCTTTCCACTCCTCTGGTTCGTCACCGCACCATCTCTGTAGAAAAATCCTATTGTTACACGTTTGGGATTTAACTGAAAAATACTTAATGCTTTCGGTGAAAAAAAGTATGTTAGCATTCAAAGAGTATTGTAGTAATGTTTTTTTGGGCCATAGAATCTAAGTATTTTAGGAAGTCTAGAACTTCATATATCTAAGAAAACTAACATTGCGTTTGGATGCGGTGGTTTGACTTGCAGTATCATATGATATTTCTAATATGTAATTTGAATGTGACGTATTTATGGAAGAAGGTTGATCTAAAATCATATCATGTTCTTTGCAACTAGTTAATGGTTCTAAGACTGTCTATCTCGGTCATCGGAGATTTTTGCCGAACTCTCATCCTTATCGTAGGTTGAAGAAGGCATTTAACGGAAAACAGGAGTTTTAGAATCCGCCAGTTGAAATCAGCGTCGAAAAGGTGTATGAACGTGTAAGGAACATTGAATGTGAATTTGGAAAACCGTACAAACGAGCAAACGACAAAAGTAGTTGGAAAAAAAGATCAATATTTTTTGATCTCCCTTACTGGAAAACTTTAGAAGTTAGACATTGTATTGATGTGATGCACGTAGAGAAAAATGTTTGTGATAGTCTTGTTGGCACTCTGTTGAACATACATGGTAAAACCAAAGATGGATATAATGCAAGACTTGATCTTGTTGATATTGGTATACGAGCAATGTTGGCACCAGAGAAGAAAGGAGATCGGAATTACTTACCTCCAGCTAGTTATACATTGTCTAGAAAGGAGAAAAGAATTCTCTGTCAGTGTTTGCACGATGTAAGGGTTCCACAAGGTTATTCTTCAAATATCAGTAATCTTGTTGTTATGAAGGATTTGAAACTTGTGGGGATGAAGTCTCACGATTGTCACACTTTAATGCAGCAGTTGTTACCTGTAGCACTGAGATCCATATTACCGAAAGATGTTAGACAAGCAATAATAAAGTTGTGTTCCTTTTTCAATAAGATTTGCAGTAAGGTGGTCGATCCTGTGCAGTTAGACAAGTTACAGAATGAAATTGTGGTCACATTATGTCAGTTGGAGATGTTCTTCCCCCCGGCTTTTTTCGACATTATGATTCATCTTGTTATTCATTTGGTTAGAGAAGTTAAATTGTGCGGACCAGTTTTCTTAAGGTGGATGTATCCTTTCGAGCGTTATATGAAAGTGTTGAAAGGTTATTGCAAAAATCGTCAAAGACCAGATGCTAGTATTGTTGAAGGATACATAGCTGAGGAGGTTATCGAGTTTTGCACTAGATATCTAGCAAACACCAAAACTGTTGGACTTCCGAAGAATCGTCATGATAAACGTGTCGATGGTAAAGGGACACGTGGGATGAAAATCTTAAATCCAAATGACGATGACTTAATGACAGCATATTTTTATGTGTTGTGCAATTCGAATGAAGTTCAACCATACCTAAATGAACACATGAAGTTTCTAAAGGAAAGAAATCCTTTGTGGAGTGATCAACAAGTAATTAATAGTCACAATAAGAATTTCATCTCTTGGTTCAAAAATCTAGCATACAAGCGTGATGTTTCTGAGACAATACAGTGGTTGGCTTACGGTCCGCATTCTGTTGTTATAAGTTACAGTGGTTATGATATCAATGGATATTCTTTCTACACAGTTTGTGAAGATGCGAAAAGTGTTGTTCAGAACAGTGGCGTCACCTTAATAGCAGAGTCTTTGCACGTGTCTAGTTCTCCTACGGAGAGATTGGATCGTGCTTTGCCTACTTCTCCTACCCGTCGTAAGATCGGTTCTTCCACGGAGACTACTCCAGTTCCGCCAGTGTTCCACCCTCATCGACATGATGATTTCGTGTCTCATTCTCGAGAATTGGCCCTCGTCGACGGTCCCTCGTTTGGAAAGTTCGTGGATGGATCTAGATGTGCTTTATTTGTCAAAGACCCTGATCGAAGATTGGTGGGACACGGGAAAGTTTATAACATCTCCAGACACCACTTCACAGAGGTAGGAGAGGGAGAATTGAAGGTTGCAGTTGAGAGTTGCTTAGATCCTGGTGTTTTTGTGCCATTTCCGGAAGAAGAGATTGTTACTCTCGACGATGCTATCGGTGGGTTCGTGCGTTGGCCTAGTTATTTAGTAGAGCTAAACGACAAACATGAGGTATAGTTTAACTTTGAAAGACTTTAAACTTCAAATTTGTTAACAATTGTATTTTAACGGTTTTATACATCTTTGTAAGGTGTCAAGCCCCCGGAGCAAAGGGTCAAACAACCAATCTCCGATCAACATTAATTCGCTTCCAAGTAGGTGCAAAATGTTGTATCAATGTATGGTAGGTAGGGAGGCACAATCGTTAAGTACCTTGGAGTTGGAGGGGGATAAAGGGTTGCCTCCGGCTTTGTACGTCCCCAAAGAGGATATCATGCAGTTCATGGCGATGGATTCGTTGTGTATCATGATTATCGACGTGCAAGTGAAGTAAGTGTTCTTTTGTATACAATGAAAAGTATTGAATAATTTTATCAAAACTGTAATAAATTATAATTTTTATACTTGTAGACATCTTTACGACGCCAGAAGGTCAATCTTTCCCGAGGATCAAGTATTTGGATTTATCAGTCCATCTACATATATATACGGGAATGACGATAAATCGGGTCAACTAGGGACATTCTTTAAAGAAGAAGACAAGAAATATTATCTGCTCCCTTATCATGAGAGGTAAACTTTGTAATTCAAAGTGAAATTTTATTTTGTAATAAACTTCTAATTATATATATAACACAGGGCTCATTGGATGCTTGTCGTTGTATGCCCAACGACTAATTCAGCATATTGGTTTGATCCGTTGGGGTCGAATAAACCAAGGGACTCAATAAAGAAACTTCTAAATATGTAAGTTCGTTTAGTCGTGAATAAAGTAATTCGTGGATTTTTATTACTATTATTGATTGATATTTTAACTTGTGCTACTCACGGCAATTAAGGGTTACAGAGCTTTAGGTGGTAGGAGAACAACCACAAAATCATGAATAACATGGCATGGAATGAGAGTACGTTCTATCCCATTTTTGTTAATTAAGTTAGGAAAAAATATTTAGCGAATTCCTATGTTTGTAGTACCGGAAGCAGGTTGGAAATACGGAATGCGGTTACTACGTGATGAGATACATGGAGGAAATCCTCGAATTGGCAACTCAAGACGTATGCCTATCCGAGGTAATGTAGATCGTTATTCAATTGTATAGTTGTGTAGTTTCAATATTTAGTTATTAATATTCAACACACTTGTATTTTTTTCATAGGTTTTCCCAAAAAGTAGTGATCCATTCTCGCAACAGGAGCTCGATGAAACTCGCGACCGATGGGCTCGCTATTTCATCAGAAACATGCTGACGAACTAAGAGGTTCTCCTGCCAATTGTATTTTTTGTAATTTAGTTAACAAGTGCACTTGTATTACAAACCTACACTTTATGCCTTAATATAATCGCCTTAATTTTAGAATGAATTAATTGCAAGTGTGTTGAATGTCAATTGTGTATGCTTTGTATGTTTGTGCATGTGTGTTTGTGTTTGTGCATGTATGCTTGTGGATGTATATGGATGTATGTGGATGTATATGGATGTATGTGGATGAAATTTATAGGTGAACGAATTTGGTACAGTTGTATGTACACGACGACGATGACTAAAAACAATTTCGTCGGATGCTATTTGTTTTTGTCCAGGTTTGGGAATAGACGTCGGCTGTTTATATCAGCCGACGTCTATTCCTCTGAAGAAAGGAATAGACGTCAGCTTTCTATTTAATCCGACGTCTATCCCTAAAGTATAGGCGTCGTATGTTAGTTAACCGACGTGTATGCTTAACGTATAGGCGTCGTATGTTAGTTAACCGACGTGTATGCCTAAAGTATAGGCGTCGTATGTTAGTTAACCGACGTCTATACATTAAAGAATACACGTCGGAGTCTAATTAAAGCCGACGTATATCCGTTAGGTATAGACGTCGGCTATACTATGACCGACGTCTATGTATAGACGACGCACACATATATGTCGGATTGGGGTGTGCTCATATCCCACGTGTATAACCCCTTACATCCGACGTATATTCCCTTTTCTGTAGTAGTGGTTATCTTAATCCGTTGAACCTTACATGATTTCCATAACCATCTAATGGGATTTCACTCTTGTCTTTTATATGCTAATGCTCTTAAATGAAGCTTAGCATATGCTTAGACTAGTGGACCTATTTTATGGGGAATAATAAGGTGAGGATATGGATGGAATTAATATTGGAAACACAATTTGTAGTTGCATGTACTCTTGTTGCCTTTACTTTGGTTAATGTCTTGTATGGTTTAATGATATTGTGTTATCTTATTTCATGTGGAGGCATAGTAGGGTCTAGTCTTTATACATGAGTTCATTTAGCTTCATTCCAATTATTGTCTTGTATGTTTTAATGATACGATCTTATCTTATTTCATGTGGAGGCAAAGTTGGATTTAGTTTTATGATTTTCATGCACTACATGTTGTGATGAGCATAAATTGAATACACACACTTACACACTTCTTTGTATTCACATTATTTCTCTACCCCCTTTGGGGTTTAATTTTATTGCTTATTTTCCATTTCCTTTCGCATTGTAGTGTAGTGTAGATCGTAACTCCTTTCTCTCCTTTCTTTCCCACCCACCTTCGAACAAACCAAAAGTCAACACACTTCCCTGTGGATCGACCTGTATTTGCCACTGCTTCAACGTGGTCGTGTACTTGCGGTTAATTAAAGCATATCAATCAAGTTTTTGGCACCGTTGCCGGGGAGGTGTTCTGTCCAGACTTTAGTTTGGACGATTCGAGCGGTTTTAATTTTTCTTTTTTAGTTTTGGTTTGTTTCATGGTTTGTAAGAAGCAAGGGGAGACTACTGGAGAAACTGGGGGAACAATTTCGCAAAAGGGACCGCCAATCAGCGGTCCGAAAATGCCAATTGGCGGCCTGGTGAGTTGCGTTCTCCCCAATAGTTGTTGTGGTAGTTTATGTCTTCAATGTAGTGGTCTGGGAGTTCTATTTTGCATGTTTTAAACTGTAGTTAGCTCCCAGATTAACAATCAAATGCCCCCACACCTTTAACAATCAATCCCCTTTAATCAACTTGGACCATAAAACTCAAAGCAAAAGATTAAACTCCTTGCCATCTAGGTCATGCATCATTTGTAGACCTTGCACGCATTTTCTTTTCTTTGCTTTACATTTTTGTTGTTGATTGCTGGTGTGAGGTACGTGCACCCAAATCTCTCATTCATGCATGTTTCGATCATGCAATAGTTAGTAAGGTGCATCGGGATAAGAGTGAGTTGAGCATTTGATTGGAGTGTTGATTGCTAGATTTAAGATCAAAACGCTACTAAGGAGGGGTTGTCCCATAAAAGATAAGGTGGGGGATTTCATCACCCTTTCCTTGGCCCCAAAAATCACTCTTAAGAAAGCCTTAATTCTAAAAGCAAATAGACATTGGCCCTAAGGATTTTCGAAGCACTAGGAGAGTGATCTAGTTGAGACCGTCATGGCCTGATCGGCGTTGCCTACCTTGTCGATAGTAGAAGGTACTGGAACTCCGGATCTGGTATAACTTGCTGGGAATTGTGGTCTTCGTTGTAGGGAGGTGAGGCGTGTCGAGACTAGTGACCTTGAAGTTAGGCATCGTCTAGCCTAAGGACCCATTGCCTTACATTTTTTGAGCCGTACTTGCTAGATTAGGCATCTACCCTATCCCACTACTGTTGAACGTTTTAGTTTAAACCGCAAGTGCACGGCCGCGTTGAAGCGGTGGCAAATACGGGTCGCCCTCAGGGAGGTGAGCAACCTCTCGTTTGCACGAAATCAAGTGGCAAAAAAATGGAGAAGAGAATGGATTATGCTACGCTACGCTACACTACACTACGAAGTATGAAATGCGAAAGAAAGAAACAAACGATTAACTAAAAACTTAACTAAGAACGAAAGAAGAGTGCTGGAATTCAGCAATAGAAAACCCCTAAGGGGTGGAGTGAGTGCACACATGCAAAGAGGTGGGTGTTGAACACATTCTTTAAGCACAAATGAAGGTGGTGTTATCATGCATAGGAAGTGTCTAAATGTTATGGCAAAACCTATCAATCTATTCACCAACCTAGTTGATTAACATTTAGATATACAAGTTGTTTATTTCAGAACCTAAACAAGCATGACAAGTATCTAATCATTTTGGCAAAACTCATCAAGTTATAAATTCTTTCCTAAACAAGCAAGCATACATTCATGTTTTATCAACACATTGGAAATAAAGCATTCATTCCATTCTCATTTGCATGTATGTACATCTACTCCACCCCCGAAGGGAATGGAACTACTCACTAGACATTAGACTAATTATTAAACTAAGCAGGGAAAGCATATTAACTAAGCTACTAAAACTAATGAAATTAAAGGAAGTAAAGCAAGAAATATGAAACAAACAACATAATAAAAAAACTTTTATTAAAGTGACTCACATTTCAAGTAGCATCCTCCTACTTTAGTGTGTGCTTCAAGGCCTCACTTCTAGTAGGAAGAATAACCACTCAAAATATGAAGTGATTACAATAGATGGTGAAAAGTTCTTTTTATAGCCAAAGAAAAAGGCAATCCGGGACAATCCCCCGATGTGGGACTAAACAAATACCAAACATGGCCTAAACATCATCTAATACATGTGCTGGAGAAATTTGAGCGGATTTAGAAGGATCCAGACCGCCAATTAGTGGTCCAAGACCACCAATTGGCGGTCCATAAGATTTGGATCCGGCTAAATTTCATTCTGGGCTTTTCTGGATTCGTTTGTCGGTCTTTGATGCATCTACTTTGTTTATTGGAGCTCTGACCCGAATCTAATTGCCAAAATACTCCCCAAGATGGTGTGGAGTTTTTTGTTTTGCTCTTTGGTCCTTTGGTCTTACGTTCAGGTCCTTCTCCCTTGCATCTTAGTCCCCAGATCTCACAATTCAGTCCTTTTTCCCAGCTTTTGGGTCCTTTTATTCTTCCTCTCTTCAAACCTATTTATTTCTGAAATTCAAACATAAAACTCGTAACATAGCATTGTTTAGGTGAAAGATAATGGATATAAGATACAAATATAAGCATGAAATGATGTCAATCAAATACCCCCACACCTAACTTTTGCTAGTCCCGAGCAAAACAAAGAAAGGAAAAAGCATACGAAAAACAAGAAATCCTAACTCACTTTCGTAGGAATCACGGTTGCATTTAGCACGTGCAACAAGCCGTTAAACCTCCTTTTCACCAAGGAGGAGGAGTGTTGTCTCCTGAGGGTTTTCAGCGGATATACCCACAAAATCTGAACAAGATGCATTAATCAATCTAGCTACACGACTCGTTGGACTTATTTTGTCGATCTTGGGACACAATAATACCATGGGACGACTCTATATATATAATTGGTTCACACACATAGCCTAATGGATTATTCGTGAAAGTTAGTTAAGGACTTAAGTGAAAGACATGGGCAACCTTAACTTCTGAATGTGATACAATGTGTAAAGTCCATTTTGGTTCTTATTTGACTTTTTTTTCTCTTTTTTCTTTCTTTTGGAGCAGTTTATTGGTTGGTGTTTGATTCTCCCAGAGTAAGGTTTCGTGCATCATTGCCTATGAGGACTTACACTATCACGTACACCTTCCCCCAAATCTCCACATAGGGCGATCCCTACCTTCCGTGTAACGAGAGTTTGGTCGGTGCATCCATGGTCAGATGACTCCAAAGCAAAAGCACAAAGTCCCCTCAGACCTATTTTCCCGAGTGACAGGAGCCGTGCGAGAAGAGAGAACACCACTTATTTATTTATCCACATGGGAACCAAAACCCCTACATTTAAGTTTCACAAAAAGAGATTAAGGGCCCTTGACTACGACAAACTTCCTTATACTAACAGACACGAATTATTTGACTCACTAGGTTCAGAGTGGACTTCTTTAAATGTTTGAGTGTTGAAACCCTATGATTACACGTCCCCCGAGGGAAAATCGGGGTGCACCCTAACGACTCGATAAGACCTAAAGTCAGCAAACTAGATATCCTAATGCATCAAGTTCAAGACAATTTTGGGAGCTTTCTTTTTACTTTGCCTCTCAACGGTTTTGCACTTGCTAAACACACGCAAAACCTACAAAAACATTTTCTTTCGCAAACACATGAAGATTTTGAAAGAAATGTGAAAACTTTAAAGCACTAGGCAGGCAAAAGAAGACAAGTCACCCAAGGATCATGGCAAGCAGATATATCAATTTTAAATGCAGCACACTAACATGACCCTAACAGTGCACACAAAAGAAAACAAAAATCAAAGGAAAAATACTCAACTATGTACACACGTAAAACACCCCCCACACATACTTCATGCATTGTCCTCATGAATGTGAGCAAGATACTACATGGATTTATGCATGAAAAAGGGAAGATCTCACCAAAATTAAACACAAAGGGAAGTTCATGGTCATGTTGATGGATACAAACCTGAATTCCCTCAAAACCTGTGAGATACTGAAGAAGGGAGACAAATACGTGAAGAAATGGGGCCCAAGTATACAAGGGTTGGGGCCCACAACAATCAATGCTCGCTCATGGAGTTTTTTTTAATAACATGATATGTATAGCAACAACGATATTCTCATAATCATTTGGTCAAGGAACATCAAATGAGAACATCATGTTTTGAGGACCAGAGACTTGCCGAGATGGGCAAACTCCACTGGTACTCTGAGGTGTCATGAGAGGTGAAAGGTCAAAGCTGAAAGGCTCGAACCCCTCATGATATTGGTTGGGTGTGGGCAACAAAGAATGAAGTTGTGTTGCCTCACTAGGGTTTAGTTTCTCATCGAACAAAACTCTCCAACCAATAGGTGGGTGCATCGGAATGAGTTCCTCAAGCTCATTCGATGGATGCAGCAGACCTGCATCACTAACAATGAGGCTTCTCCCCAAGTCATCCAATAAGGACCTCCCACCATCATTTAGATCATCAAGCATAAGCTCGGTCATAGGTACGTCCTTGATGGAGTCAATATGAAGCTCATATGGCTCAATGGCCATGGGACATGAGGTAGAGACACATCCTGGTATAGGAATATGATGAGGTGTCTCACTCTCACTAGTACTCTCAACTGAATCATGCAATGAACACTCCTTTTGGACATTTATGTTTGATGCCAACTCACTCTGTTGCATTGCAAAGACAGGCAATGACTTTTCGCTGGGCCCACAAACATTCTCAATGGGTTGCATTGGTGTTAGGGGCGTTCGTTGATTTGGTGGTGCTTTCTCCAATTTGCGGATGAGATTTTGATTTAAAGGTTGATCCATTGGCTCCTGTTGCCTACCAGAGTTGAACACATGAAACTCGGCACTCTTGTTACCGAATGAGAACTTCATGAGACCATTTCTACAATTAATTAAGGCATTGGAAGTTGCCAGAAATGGTCTACCCAAAATCAAAGGTATTTGAGAGTGGGTGTTCGCAACAGGATTGGTATCGAGGACAACAAAATCGACTGGAAATATAAAATCTCCAACTTTGATAAGCACGTTGATGCATTGCATACATTGCATCATATGTATTTCATTTAGATTACTTTTACATCAATAAATGCTACTAAGGTATGTGTTTAGTCTTATTTACAGAATACAGGGACCTGAATGCAATTTACCCACATCCCGAGCATAAACGCATGCAAAAGATTCATTTCTATCATAAAGACCAAGTTCAAGATTATCGGGTTACGAATGGAAATGTATCCAAGCATAGAAGCATTCAAGTCCTAATTGCAAAAAGAACAAGGACTTAAGCACAAAAGTAGCCGGGGACTTAACAGCAAAAAGTCAAGGACCTAATTGCAAATCACGAGTAGCTTTTATTATCTTGGAGAAAATCTAAAGAAAAATCAATGTGGATCTTCAAATATATAAAAGAATTAATCCGGAGCTCAAAAGAATGGAAAGAATCAATCCAGACGCGTAAAGGAGGATCAAATCATACCATAAACATTCAACCAAAATCTGGACCAAATCAGAGCATGATGTGCGACGATTCCGCCGCAGATCACACACACCATGCGGCGATTCCGCCGCCCCCCAGTCGATCCGTGTGCTCCAATTTCGTCCAGTTGTGTCTGGACACGTGTACTCTCCAATTCTATACTTAGGTCTCTTGTAACAACTATAAATAGACCCGAGAACGATGTTAGAAGGGTCCTTAGTCTTTGGTGTTAGTTTTTATTCTTAATCTTAGTTTTGTATTCTTCTTTTCATTAATAAAATTTTGTCTTTTATTTCTTACTTTTAGTTTTCTTTTGTAATGTATCAAGGACCCCTTCTTCCTCCCTCTATGAGTTTCTAACTCCTTCCAAAGGGTGGAGGTGACGGATTTAGGGTGAAGAGAAGACGAGTAAATGTTATTATTTTAAGTTCGTATTAGTCTATTTTGATTACTTGAGTTTATGTTAAATCATTTATCATGTAATGCTTCATAACTAATATGATTTATTATAAGTTTCTGAATTCTCTAATCTAAACCTTAAATCTAAACCTCCACCCGACGGAATTCACATCTTTGTTCTTGTTTTAGTTTTAATTGTTCTTGTTTCTTGCTTTAGATAATTAAAATCCAAAAATCTCAAAACCCAATTATTTCTTCTCTCCTTCTTTCCCCCAATCGAAATCACAATAATAACAAATCTCTCCCCCCTTGTGTTCGACCCGTACTTGCCACGTCTTCATAGACGCCGTGCACTTGCGGTATAAATTTAATTCTCATCAAGTTTTTGGCGCCGTTGCCGGGGAGGCGACGCAGATTTTGTTTTTTGTTGATTTCGATTTTATTCTGTTTATCTTGTGCGTGATCTAACTATTTGGATTTGCATTTCAGGAGACAACAGAGCGCGCGGCGAAATCTGAGCGCAGTCTGAGCAACAAGGGCGGCGGAATCGCCGCACATCAAGAGTAAGCTGCGGCGGAATCGCCGCACAAGTGAAGCATCTGGGCTTCAAATTTTTCTGGGGTTAGCACCATCTCTGGGTGGACGCGTTGAGCTACTGAAATTTCGAGAGCGGGCTGCGAACCCGACTGAGCATTGCGTAGGTAACCTTTGTTGCCTTTTTCCTCGTAATTTCTAGTTTCAGAAAACTTCCTTTTATTAGAATTACACGTGTTAAGCTTAAATTCCATAATTGGCAATAATTCAACTCTGACCTAAAAATTGGCAAAACTAGAAGAACTTAGTGCATGCATCATATAATGTTTTGTTTGCATTATTCTTGCTAAATTCTTGCAAATTATTTTTATTGTTGAAGAGTGCTGGAGGCAAGGTACGTATCGCGTTTTAACGATTGCATTTAAGCATATAATTTAGTTTGCATACAATCTTGCAATTGCCCCCCACTAAAGACCATTGTTTGACTATCTTTGCTAGATCTAAGTTAAACTATCTTAAGGGCAACTCCATAGGCAAAGATACGGTGGGGATTTCATCACCCTTCCGTGGCCCACAAATCACAATCCTAAAGTGTCACCTAAGCCTTAAATTTAAAATCAATTAGACATTGGCCCCTAAGGACTCAGACTCATTTAAGGAGAAGAATTGGTTTGACTTGCTATGACCTGAAGCCGATTGAATTTAATTTGATGTCTAGAAAGTGTTTTTGTGTTGACGTAAGTCTTCCAAGCGAAGTGGTTGTCTAATTGGCACCGACTCTGTCGGAAGCGCCCCCACTAGCTATACATGGCCTGGCCAAGTTGGTTTGATTAGTGAGGGAGGTGAATCAAGCGAATCAATTCGACTCAACCAGTTAGGAGTCGTCTAGATCTAAGCGACACTAGCTCTAGGATTGTTTGAACCGTGCTTTCTTAGGAATTTTCTGACCAACCCTCTTTCTATCTTTAGAGTTAGGTTTCCCTTCTCATCTGAGTCTTCTTTCTCTTCTCACCTAAATTCTCTAGATTAGGATTCATTTCTCATCTTTCCCCATTCTATTGTTTGTTTCCCTTTTGGAAAAAAAAACATAAAAAAAAAATATATTAAAAAAAAAACGAAAATATAATTTTTTTAATTAATTCTTGAAATTAAATTTGGAATTTAAATTCCGAATTTGAATTCAAAAATTGATTCAACCCGGTGCACTCAGATTTGGATTCGGGACTTGAGTAATCGACTCTCACGAGTTCATCTAGATTCCAGTCTGGAACTTAGCCCCAATCCACCTGTGGCACCACCTCACCCGGATCCAATGGGTGAGAACAGAGTGGACCCGCCTGTTGCACAACCTATAACTCTTAGGGATCGATGCTATCCAGCGATGGCTGCTCAACCATCGTGCATCGTTATGCCCACCATCCCGGGTCGCAACTTCGAACTTAAGGCACAATACATGAGTATGTTGCCTAAGTTCACCTCTAGGGAAGACCCATATCTCTTCCTTAGAGAATTTGAGGAAATCTGCTCTCTTATGCAATACCAGCATATCTCTGAAGAGGCAGTGCGTCTGAAATTTGTGCCTCTTGCACTAAAGGACGACGCTAAGAAATGGCTATATAGTCTAGCCGAAAGATCCATTAGAAGTTGGGCTGAGTTTGTTCAAGTATTCCTAAAAAAATATTTCCCCAACCATAAGACTATGAGGATTAGGAATGAAATTGTTGCATTCGTTCAGTCTGAGAGCGAGCCGTTCTATTCCTATCTAGAAAGATTCAAAAGTGTTCTGACCCAATGCCCTCATCATGGAATTCCGAGATGGCAATTATGTCAAATTATTTATGAGGGATTGACACCCACATCTAGGGTTATGGTAGAATCCGTAAGCCAAGGGAACTTTATGTCGAAAAATGAAAATGGTGCCTGGACTTTTCTTGAGGAATTAGCTGAAAACAGTATGCAATGGGACAATGCTAGAACACCGCTTAACCCGAGTATTGGATCTAGAATAGCAAGTCAACCCAAACCAGGTGTCTTAGCTGTAGATGCCAACATAGCGGCTGAAGCAAAACTAGCTACCCTTATGCGCAGAATGGAAATTTTAAAGCTACAAACCCAAAACCGAGTGAAGCAAGCCTCGTCTATCCCTTGCTCTAGATGTGGTCAGACTGGTCATGTAATGGAGGATTGTGCGGACTGGGACCAAGTTAATGCCATGTATAACCATGCTAGAAATGACCCATACGCATCAACCTATAACTCGGGTTGGCGTAATAATTCCAATTTCTCATCAAGCCAACAAGGTCAACCTCCTAGACAACAACCAAACCCGTATAACCAAAATAATACATCATCTGGGTTTAGTAACAATAACGATCATGAGGTTAGGTTGACAAGCTTGGAAAATTTGATGAAAACCTTTATACAAACAACCAACCAGACCTTCCAAAGGCTTGAGACACAAGTCAGCCAACTAGCACAAATAGTAGGTGAAAGAGAAAAGGGTCGGCTTCCAAGTCAACCTGAGGTGAACCCTAGATCTAATAATAATTCATATCAATCCTATCAAGCACCTTCAGGAAATAACAACCCTAGACCGGTTCAAATGGTTAATGAGGAAGGACCATTCCAACAAATAAATGTAGTAGTATCATTACGGTCCGGAAGGCAAGTTGATAACAATATGGTAAATCGTAGAGTGTCCAATCAATCTAGCCATCAAGCACCCACATATGACCTGACCATTGAACCTGACGTCCAATCTGAAACGCCCAACCCACCTACTCAATCTGAACCCATAGCTCAACCTGAACCTGAGCGAGTCTATGTTCCTAAAGCTCCATTCCCTAATAGACTCAAAAAGAACTCAAGTGCACAAATAGAGAAAATCTTGGAAGTATTTAAGCAAGTTAAGGTGAACATTCCACTCTTAGATATGATTCAACAAATACCTGCTTATGCTAAATTCTTAAAAGATCTGTGCACTAAAAAGCGAAAAACAAACGTACCAAAGAAGGCATTCTTAACTGCAAACATAAGATCTATCCTGTCAAACTCGTCTCCTATAAAATATAAGGATCCTGGATGTCCCACAATTTCATGTGTAATAGGAGATACTTTTATCAATAAAGCCCTTCTAGACCTTGGTGCTAGTGTTAACCTACTCCCGTACTCTGTCTATGAGCAAATGAACCTTGGTCCACTAAAACCCTCTAAGACAACCCTTCAATTTGCTGATTGTTCTATTAAGAAACCAAGAGGTATAGTCGAGGATGTTTTGATCAAGGTTGGTGACTTCATTTACCCAGTGGATTTTGTCGTACTAGATACTGCACCTGTTGTAAATCCTAATCGACAAATCCCTGTAATTCTAGGCAGACCCTTTTTAGCCACTTCGGAAGCATTGATAAACTGTCGAAATGGGCTCATGCAATTATCTTTTGGGAACTTAAAAGCTGAATTTAATATCTTTCATATTGATAGTGAGCCAGAAATAACATGCAATCAAAGTGATGTTGTGATGAAATCGCGTATCTATAATATTTCTGAATCATCACAAAATCAAAAAGGAAGTAAGAAAAAGGGGAGGAATTCATCTACACACCCACCGTCACTCGAGCAAATAAGAGAACCAATTTATGTGAGGGGTGTGGAACCTGTAACTCAGGATGCTCATTGCAACATGAGGAACAATTCAACTGGATACATGCACCAATATGGTGTCATTCAATCCAGTTCTGACTATGGTTGACTTTGAGCAAATTCCATCCGTCCACCGCAGTTCATCAAGGTAATAAGTGCATTTGCTCTATATTTGCATACATTGAGGACAATGCATGATTTAGGTGTGGGGGGGTGTTTATGTATATATTTATCTATATATTCTGTCTTTTATTTAAAAAAATAAATAAATAAAAAAATTTAATGTTTCATGACATAGCTTAAGATTGAACTGCTAAAACCCGTGTACAAATTGCATTGAGTTTTTGTTCCTTATTATATAGTTCTGCTTGTAGAAATTGTGACATAAATCTAAGTTCCAAAGAAATAACCCATTGCCCTTTAAGACATGTATGCACTTAAATTGGATGAATCAAATCTTTGAAGTGGTTGATAAAAAGCAGAGGTTGAGGAAAATATACCGGGAAGTGTGGACTTCTAATAGCAATTAAGCCTTGAGGAAAATAAAAATAAAAATAAAGGAATAAAGTGAAGAAAACACATTTTGCAAAATGATTACAAAAGCCCAAGCCTTTGAGTCACTGGTCCGTAGGGGTATCTTAAAACCCGGTAACTTGAGTCTACCAGCTCGGGATTATCGACCAAACTCGCTACACGAATGCAAAAGGGTAAAAGTGTCAAAAAGCAAATGTGTTGAATCACGGAAGAAAAGAAAAGAAAAGAAAAAAATAATAATACTCAAGACCCAAAGCTAAAAGAATGATCCATGCCATGGTTGATCCGAATGATACTTCACCACCAGAGGAGGCGTGCAAAATAATTCAAGTGATAAACATGTGTAGAAGGGTTAGTGGTGTGAATGTTGGCGGAATAAAGACCAAGTCATATTTTTAATGAGTTAGATTCACATAATGAGCATACAAGAATTCTAGGTGAGATGTATAAGGTTAAGATGGAGATATTAAGAGCTATTAATGGAATGTTGATTTAAGACTTTGTGGGTGTGTCAACTGAAAACCCTCAAGAGACAAAACTCGTCCTCTAAGGAAACTTGGAGGTTTAAAGGCTTGTTGCACATGCTAAGTGCAACCGTGATTCCTACGAAAGTGAGTTAGGATTTCCCTGTTTTTATTTTTCGTATCTTCTGTTTTGCTAGGGACTAGCAAAATCTAGGTGTGGGGGTATTTGATGCATTGCATACATTGCATCATATGTCTTTCATTTAGATTACTTTTACATCAATAAATGCTACTAAGGTATGTGTTTAGTCTTATTTACAGAATACAGGGACCTGAATGCAATTTACTCACATCCCGAGCATAAACGCATGCAAAAGACTCATTTCTATCATAAAGACCAAGTTCAAGATTATCGGGTTACGAATGGAAATGTATCCAAGCATAGAAGCATTCAAGTCCTAATTGCAAAAAGAACAAGGACTTAAGCACAAAAGTAGCCAGGGACTTAACTGCAAAAAGTCAAGGACCTAATTGCAAATCACGAGTAGCTTTTATTATCTTGGATAAAATCTAAAGAAAATCAATGTGGATCTTCAAATATATAAAAGAATTAATTCGGAGCTCAAAAGAATGGAAAGAATCAATCCATACGCGTAAAGGAGGATCAAATCATACCATAAACATTCAACCAAAATCTGGACCAAATCAGAGCATGATGTGCGGCGATTCCGCCGCAGATCACACACACCATGCGGCGATTCCACCGCCCCCAGTCGATCCGTGTGCTCCAATTTCGTCCAGTTGTGTCTGGACACGTGTACTCTCCAATTCTATACTTAGGTCTCTTGTAACAACTATAAATAGACCCGAGAAAGATGTTAGAAGGGTCCTTAGTCTTTGGTGTTAGTTTTTATTCTTAATCTTAGTTTTGTATTCTTCTTTTCATTAATAAAATTCTGTCTTTTATTTCTTACTTTTAGTTTTCTTTTGTAATGTCTCAAGGACCCCTTCTTCCTCCCTCTATGAGTTTCTAACTCCTTCCAAAGGGTGGAGGTGACGGATTTAGGGTGAAGAGAAGACGAGTAAATGTTATTATTTTAAGTTCGTATTAGTCTATTTTGATTACTTGAGTTTATGTTAAATCATTTATCATGTAATGCTTCATAACTAATATGATTTATTATAAGTTTCTGAATTCTCTAATCTAAACCTTAAATCAAAACCTCCACCCAAAGGAATTCACATCTTTGTTCTTGTTTTAGTTTTAATTGTTCTTGTTTCTTGCTTTAGATAATTAAAATCCAAAAATCTCAAAACCCAATTATTTCTTCTCTCCTTCTTTCCCCCAATCGAAATCACAATAATAACAAATCTCTCCCTCCTTGTGTTCTACCCGTACTTGCCACGTCTTCATAGACGCCGTGCACTTGCGGTATAAATTTAATTCTCATCACACGTCCTCGATAATCACCTTTGGAATACGAATAGATCTATCTGCCAATTGGAGGGTGATCTTAGTTGGTTTCAATTCTCCCAAATTTAACTGTTGATAAACAGAAAATGGGAGGAGGTTGACCGCTGATCCTAAATCAAGCAAAACATTACTCATGCTAGTGTCCCCTATTGTACACTGAATAGTAGGACACCTATGGTCCTTGTATTTTGTGTAGGCGGGATTGGACAAAAGTGAGCTTACATTTGCAGCCAAGAATGCTTTCTTAGGAACATTGGTCTTCCTCTTGGTTGTGCAGAGATCCTTCAACACTTTGGCATATTGAGGTATTTGTTGGATGACATCCAACAAGGGGATCTTAACCTTAACTTGCTTAAACACCTCTAATATCTTGTCCATTGTGTCACTCTGCTTTTTGGTTAACCTACTTGGATAAGGAGCTTTTGGCAGGTAGGTTTTCTGCAGTGCCTGAGAAGGAGGCGTTGGTGTATTACCCTCACTCTCAGCCTCTTCTTCACCACCATTCCCACTAAGGGGCTGCATAGATGGTGGTGGGTGTGACAAGGAAATGTGATTGTCAACCTGCTTTCCATTGCTTAAGGTCACAATGGAATTGACATGGTGAACAGGTTCCTCCACATGGTTCACTTGCCTCCCCCGAGGTACCACATTCTCATTTTGCATGTGTTGTTGCTGGTACATGCGGGGTTAGCCTCAGGCTGGCTAGGCAAAGAACCTCTCTCTTTCATGTATAGACTGAGCCAATTGGCCCATCTGAAGGTCTAGAGATTTAATGGTCTGCTGATTTGAAGTGAGAACTTGACTTGTGGTTGGCATAAAATTTTTCATTGAGTTTTCAAGTCCACGAGTCAAGGTCTCAAGCGAATTGAATAGGGTTTCCATATTATTGGAATTTGGGAAACCCGATTGATTGGTGATTGGTGCTTGGGGTGGCTGATAAGATTGTGCATGCATGGGAGGTTGGTATGATTGGTTAGGTGGTAGAGTGGAGTTTGAAGGACCACCCGGGGCATTATTTTGGTTCCATGAAAAATTGGGGTGGTTCCTCCATCCAGGATTATAAGATGATGAGTATGGGTCATTCCTGGCTCTATCATAGATGGCATTGACATGTTCCATCTCAGGAGGAATGGACGCACACTCGCTTCCTACTTGACCTATCCTACCACATGAATGATAGGGAACTGTACCAGATGTAGACACATGAGGTGCACATTGATGGTTTTTGAGCTCAATCGAATCCATACGACGCATTAAGGCCGCCATGCGTGCCTCGGTGGCCGTAGTGGTATCGATAACAAATGCGGCACCCGAGCTAGTCGAGTTTGCATTCGCGATCCTTGCTCGTATACTAGATGATGCATGTGGTTCCCTTACACTCTCCCATTGCATTGTTTTCTAAGCAAGGTCTTCTAGGAAAGCCCATGACTCCCTTTAATCCTTTCCTAAGAATTCTCCTTGACACATGGACTCAAGGAGTGTCCGGGATGGGATGTGAAGACCCTCGTAAAAAATCTGACAAAGACGCCACAACTCAATGCCATGGTGAGGGAATGAGGATAGTAGCTCCTTGAACCTCTCTAGATATGCATGAAATGTCTCAGTCTTAAGTTGATAGAACGAATTGATTTCGTTCCTCAATTTTTGAGTCTTATGATTTGGAAAGTATTTCTTGAGGAATGCAGATTGAAACTCATCCCAAGTCCTAAAGGCATTCACCTGGTTGCTGTACAACCACTTCTTGGCGTCATCCTTCAACGCAAAGGGGACAAGCCTAAGATGGATGGAGTCTGTGCTAAGTTGTTGCAGCTTGAACATAGCACAGACCTCCTCAAATTCCCTGAGAAAGATATAGGGGTCACCTTTCCCAGTGAAGTGAGGGAGCATAGAAATAAACTGAGGCTTAACCTCAAAATGGTTCCCATTAGCCTCTGGTAATACGATGCATGAGGGTAGAGCTGTACGGCTCGGGTAGCATCGATCACGCAGAGGTATGGGAGCGACAACTGGAAGCACTGGTGGAACATGTGGGTCCAGCAACTGCTCCTCCTCACGGAAATTAGCAGCCATTGAACCCGGACTGTGTGCGACACGAGAGGAGGAAGGTGTCGAGAAATCGATGAGCAAAGCCGGATTGACAACGCTCCTCGTCAAACGACCACTCTCGTCTCGTGTCCACGAAAGCATGCACAAAGGTGCACACACACCAAAACTTTTTTTTAACAAAGAATGTGCGTAGAGGAGAAGACAGGGGGACACAGGAGAGAAAGAATGACTCAGGAGAGAAGGGAAGAAGTCCTTATGCTACGACAGATGGGTACAGGTAGAAGCACAAATGCAAACAAGGCTCAAGCAATCCTAAGGTCGCTATAGGTCCTTACAGTTAGATGACGCCTAACTGCGAGGTCACACGGCCTCAACACGCCTCACCTCCCTACGACGAGGACCACAAAGCCCAGCAAGTGAGCCAAGATCCGGAGATCTCGTCTCTCCTACTATCGACAAAGTGGGCAACGCCGATCAGGTCATGACGGTCGGGACCGGATCACTCTCCTAATGCGGCCGAAATCCTTAGGGCCAATATCTACTTGATTTTAAAAATTAGGCTCTTTATTAGTGTGGTTTGTGGGGGCAAAGGAAAGGGTGATGAAATCCCCCACCTTATCTTTTATAGGACAACCCCTCCTTAGTAGCGTTTTGGAGTCTAAATCTAACAATCAACTCTCCAAACAAACACTCAACTCACACTTGTTTCAATGCACTTCCTACGAACTAATGCATGTTCATACGAAATGCATGAATGAGAGTAGAAGGTGTGTACCTCACGCCAGCTCTCAGCAACTGAAAATAAATCTAAGATAAAAGACAATCTACATGCCTAAGTCACATACATGATGCATGACCTAAACAAAAAGAATGCCTAATCTTTTGCTAAATCAAGTCCCAGATCACTACATGAATTATGGCAACAACACAAAGAAATTAGAAGGTAAACAAAGCTCACCAGACCGCTGATTGGCGGTCCAAAGTGCCCAGGTTGGCCTCCAACTTCTCCTGCTACTTCTCCTGGCCACTCCAAGTCTCCTGAAACAAAGAAAAACTACAAAACACAAATTAAATCCACTCTAATCGTCCAAACAAGAGTCTGGACTGACACCTCCCCAGCAACGGCGCCAAAAACTTGTTTAACGTTTTAATTTAAACCGCAAGTGCACGACCGCGTTGAAGCAGTGACAAATACGGGTCGTCCTCAGGGAGGTGAGCAACCTCTCATTTGCACGAAATCAAGTGGCAAAAAAAATGGAGAAGAGAGTGGATTATGCTACGCTACGCTACACTACACTACACTACGAAGTATGAAATGCAAAAGAAAGCAACAAACAATTAACTAAAAACATAACTAAGAACGAAAGAAGAGTGCTGGAATTCAGAAATGGAAAACCCCTAAGAGGTGGAGTGAGTGCACACATGCAAAGCGGTGGGTGTTGAACACATTCTTTAAGCACAAATGAAGGTGGTGTTATCATGCATAGGAAGTGTCTAAATGTTATGGCAAAACCTATCAATCTATTCACCAACCTAGTTGTTTAACATTTAGATATACAAGTTGTTTATTTCAGAACCTAAACAAGTATGAGAAGTGTCTAATCATTTTGGCAAATCTCATAAAGTTATAAATTCTATCCTAAACAAGCAAGCATACATTCATGTTTTATCAACACATTGGAAATAAAGCATTCATTCCATTCTCATTTGCATGTATGTACATCTACTCCACCCCCAAAGGGGATGGAACTACTCACTACACATTAGACTAATTATTAAACTAAACAAGGAAAGCATATTAACTAAGCTACTAAAACTAGTGAAATGAAATTAAACAAAGTAAAGCAAGAAATATGAAACAAACAACATAATAAAGAAACTTTTATTAAAGTGACTCACATTTCAAGTAACATCCTCCTACTTTAGTGTGTGCTTCAAGGCCTCACTTCTAGTAGGAAGAATAGCCACTCAAAATATGAAGTGATTACAATAGAAGGTGAAGATTCTATTTATAGCCAAAGAAAAAGGCAATCCGGGACAATCCCCTGATGTGGGACTAAACAAATACCAAACATGGCCTAAACATCCTCTAATACATGTGCTGGAGAAATTTGAGCGGATTTAGAAGGATCCAGACCGCCAATTGGCGGTCCATAAGATTTGGATCCGGCTAAATTTCATTCCGGGCTTTTCTGGATTCGTTTGTCAGTCTTTGATGCCTCTACTTTGTTTATTGGAGCTCCGACCCGAATCTAATTGCCAAAATACTCCCCAAGATGGTGTGGAGTTTTTTGTTTTTCTCTTTTATCCTTTGGTCTTACGTTCAGGTCCTTCTCCCTTGCATCTTAGTCCTCAGATCTCACAATTCAGTCATTTTTCCCAACTTTTGGGTCCTTTTATGCTTCCTCTCTTCAAACCTATTTATTTCTGAAATTCAAACATAAAACTCATAACATAGCATTGTTTAGGTGAAAGATAATGGATATAAGATACAAATATAAGCATGAAATGATGTCAATCAAATACCCACGCTAGTTTCTAGGGATTCTTCCCTTCTCCTCTGAGTCATATTCTTCTCACCTACTTCTACGTTCTAGTCTCCTCCCTTTTACACTCTCTGGTAGCGTTTTAGGGCTGAATCGAGCACTTTTTGCGAGCTTAGCCTCATGGTGGTGAGAGTGGTCGACTCGAGAGTTTTTTGTTGAGATAGATGGTTACATTACGGCCATCCATATCATTGTTGGGACCAGGACAATTTTTTCTGGTATTCCGGACCCATGCAACCTGGGGTGGCTCAGACTAACACACCGTATGGTTGGGACAATCTTAATTGTGGGACTGAGCAATCTTCATATTGGGGTGATATGGAGAGGCACCGACTACTAGACCACCATCTAGTTATGTCGGATCATATGTTGGTCATCAAACTAAGACATTGCAAGAACCTTTGGCCTCTTTCATGCGTGTGGTAGAAGACATGAGTCATCGGTGGCTCCACTAGTCGTACCGTGTCACTGTTGTGGGTTGAGTGTCATGTTTTTCCTTATTATCCCCCAGAGCATGAGTATGAGCATACATTTTCCCAAAATGCTCAATATGACCATTACGCATCCGCGTACAATCCGAGAGGGATGGATTCGTGGGGAGACAATTCTTATTCAAATTCGTATACATCATTTTCACCCCAGTATCCTCCTCCCGAATACCCAGTATTCTACCAACACCCCATTTCAACTAATTGGACTCATTCTCAGCACATCAACACCCAACCCCAAAATTTCCCAAGCTCTGACTTGGAACTCATAGTTGACCATATACCTGATTCCTTGAAACAAACTCTCCTTACATTCATGGAAACCACTCAACAGTCCATACAAAATATGGCACAACAAGTGAGTCAAATGACGCAACAATTACGTGAACGTGAGGAGAGTAACTTTTCTTGTCAACATGAGGATTCATCTTTTGATATCGAACCGCCACCACCACATCCACAAATTCAAAGCACAAGATTTCAAAGTCAAACTCCTAGTCAGTCTAAGGGACTTGGGGTTTCAATTCACGATCACTTAGTGGAGGATTCGATTCAAATTGAGAATAACATGGACCAACTTCATTATGAGTGGGCACAGGATTGTGCCTTATCTTTTTGTCCCATGGCCCTTGAGCCACAAGATCTTCATGTTGTGCCTATTAAGGACTCACCTCTGGTGGAGCAAGAGCTCCCTAATACGCTCAATTTCAAACAACCTGATGAGAGTTTGCCTCTCACTATTGTTCCTGATCATCTTGGAAATGATGGAACATCAAACAATTACATTGCTAATGAGGGTATTAGGAGTTCCTTGGAGGATACATTGGGTATGAGACCCACTTTTTGTTCGCTTGGTGAGTCGTACATGCCTAACGAGGTTCTTGACCTCGTTCCGACACATCATAACTTCAGTACTACAACGGGAGAAACTCTTCTTCCGTTTCCCCTTATTTCCCAAACTCTTGAGAGGTTTAGGCTCTTTATGTTTGATCCTTTGAATGAGACGCCTTTGCGTCTAATTCATGAACCTCTCTTTTCATCTTGTGCTCTTTGTGAGGGGGGGCGGGCAAACATGAGTATTCTGGCCCTACGTGGTGTCATGTTCCCTTTCCAAGTGCATTGACCCACTTTTGAGGTTCCCATTTGATGTCTGTTGACAAATGAAGATGAGAACTTATATTTGTACATAGTTATATTCAAAAAAAAGAAAAAAAAGAAAAAGAAAAAAGTACAATAAAAGACTCCATGAGCTAGCATTGATTGTTGTGGGCCCCAACAGTTGTGTATTTGGGCCCCATTTCTTGCACGTACACCTTCTTTAGCATCTCACATGTTTTGAGGGAATTCAGGTTTTTGTCCATCAACATAACCTTGAACTTCCTTTTGCGTTTCATATTGGTGAGATCTTTCCTTTTTCCTGCATAAATTCATGTAGTATCTTGCTTACATTCATTGAGGACAATGCATGAAGTAGGTGTGGGGGGTGTTTTACGTGTGTACATAGTCGAGTCTTTTTCTTTTGATTTTGTTTTCTTTTGTGTGTATTGATAGGGTCATGTTAGTATGCTGCATTTAATATCGATATATCTGCTTGTCATGATCCTTGGGTGACTTGTCTTCTTTTGCTTGCCCAGTGCTTTAAAATTTTCACATTTCTTTCAAAATCATCATGTGTTTGCGAAAGAAAATGTTTTGTGGGTTTTGTGTGTGTTTAGCATGTGCAAAATCGTTGAGAGGCAAAGTAAAAAGAAAACTCCCAAAATTGCCTTGAACTTGATGCATTAGGATATCTAGTATAGTGACTTTAGGACTTATCGAGTCGCTAGGATGCACCCTGGTTTCCCTTGGGGGGCAAGTAATCATAGGGTTTCAGTACTCAAACATTTAAAGAAGTCCACCCTGAACCTAGTGAGTCAATAATTTGTGTCTGTTAATTTAAGGCAGTTTGTTGTAGTCAAGGACCCTTTAAATCTTGTTGTGAGACATTAAGAGTAGGGGTTTTGGTTCATGTGTAGATAAGAAATAAGTGAGCAGGTGTTCTCTCTTCTCGCACGACTCCTATCCCTCGGGAAAGTCGGTCTGAGGGGACTTCGTGCCTGTTGCTTTCGAGTCATCTGACTTGGGATGCGCTGACCGAACTCCCGTTACAAGGGTGGTAGGGATTGCCCTATGTGGAGATTTGGGGAAAGGTGTACCTGATAGTGTAAGTCCTCATAGGCAATGATGCACGAAACCTGACACTAGGAGAATGAAACTCCACCTAATAAAAAGAAAAGAAGAAAAAAATAAGAAAAGAAACAAAAACAAAAAATGGTAATGCAAATAAGAACCTTAATGGACCTTACACTTTGTCTCACTTGAGGATGTTGAGGTTGTCCATGTCTTGCACTTAAGTCCTTAATTAACTTTCACAAATGATTCATTAGGCTAGGTATGTGGACTGATTACATATATAGAGTCGGCTCGTAGCATTACCGCGTCCAATGATCAACAAAATGAGCCATCGAGTCGTGTAGCTAGATTGAATAATGCAACTTTGTTCGGATTTTGTGGGTGTATCCGCTGAAAACCCTCAGGAGACAACACTCCTCCTCCTTGGTGAGAATGGGGTTTAACGACTTGTTGCACGTGCTAAGTGCAACCGTGATTCCTACGAAAGTGAGTTAGGATTTCCTTGTTTTTCGTATGCTTTTTCCTTTCTTTTATTTTTCTCTTTCTTTGTTTTGCTCGAGACTAGCAAAAGATAGGTGTGGGGGTATTTGATTGACATCATATCATGTATATATTTGTGTCTTATATCCATTATCTTGAGCCTAAATAATGCTACGTAACGAGTTTTATGTTTGAGTTTTAGGAATAAACATGATTGAGGAGAAGAGGCAAAAAAAGACCTAGAAGCAAGGAAAAGGACTGAGTTGCAAGACTTGGGGACTGAGATGCAAGAGGGAAGGACCCGGATGAAAGCCTAAAGGACCAATGAGCAAATCAGGAAACTCCACACCATCATGAGGAGTATTTTGGCAATTAAATCCGGCCCAACCATCAACAACCGAATTGGGTTCAACAAACACCAAGAAATCAATCCAGAACCGAGCCACCAAAATCCAGACTCGATCCAACACTTATAGACCACAAATTGGCGGTCCATTTAGATCCAAACATGACAAGACTTGGCCGGGTGTTGTATTAGCATGTATTTAGTCCATTTATGGTATGCGTTTAGTCCCATACCGGGGGATTGTCCCGGATTACCTTTTTCTATGGCTATAAATAGAACTCCTCCTCCTCCATTGTATTCTACCCATTGCTTGGTGACATTCTCTCTACTTGGAGTAAGCGTTGAAGCAAAACTCAAGGTGGAGAAGAGTGCTACCTTCAATGTGAGTCATTTTAATAAAATAATTTTTCTTAGTTTCATTTAATATTGTCTTGTCTTTTAATTCTTGCATGTATCTTTAGTTTTATGTTCCTTTCAATTAGCTTCTTTAATATTCCTTTCTTGCTTAGTTGAATTTCCTTTCAGTATAATGTTTCATTTTGTTAAAGTAGTTAGTGTAATGAGTAGTGAGTAGTTACATCCCCATTTGTGGGGTGGAGAAATATGTGATATCAATAATGTGATGTATTAGGTGTGTGTTATCTTAATCCGTTGAACCTTACATGATTTGCATAACCATCTAATGAGATTTCACTCTTGTCTTTGATATGCTAATGCTCTTGAATGAAGCTTAGCATATGCTTAGACTAGTGGACCTATGTTATGGGGAATAATAAGGTGAGGATATGGATGGAATTAATATTGGAAACACAATTTGTAGTTGCATGTACTCTTGTTGCCTTTACTTTGGTTAATGTCTTTGATTTTTTAATGATATTGTGTTATTGTATTTCATGTGGAGGCATAGTAGGTTCTAGTCTTTATACATGAGTTCATTTAGCTTCATTCCAATTATTGTCTTGTATGTTTTAATGATATGATCTTATCTTATTTCATGTGGAGGCAAAGTTGGATTTAGTTTTATGATTTTCATGCACTAGATGTTGTGATGAGCATAAATTGAATACACACACTTACACACTTCTTTGTATTCACATTATTTCTCTACCCCCTTTGGGGTTTAGTTTTATTGCTTATTTTCCATTTCCTTTCTCTCCTTTCTTTCCCACTCGCCTTCGAACAAACCAAAAGTCGACAGACCTCCCTGTGGATCGACCCGTATTTGCCACCGCTTCAACGTGGCCATGCACTTGCAATTAAGTAAAACATATCAATCACCACCGGTCTACAGTTACAGTGCAGAAAGCTGCTGCACAGGTCCGACCTACCGTCGACCACTCCAACACTCACGAAAGCATAAGTGAGCATCAAAGTAAAGGTTGTCATACCTTGAAGACTTGAAGAAGGCTTTGAAGACCCAACGGCG
Source organism: Triglochin maritima (assembly GCA_963682175.1). Classification (NCBI taxonomy): domain Eukaryota; kingdom Viridiplantae; phylum Streptophyta; class Magnoliopsida; order Alismatales; family Juncaginaceae; genus Triglochin; species Triglochin maritima. The sequence continues at coordinate 19,801,513 of OY821785.1, forward strand.
AGCTTCTCCACGCGCTCCTTCTTCGGTGAACTTCACAAACACGATCCCTCAACTCCGGCAACAACCAAGCGAATCCCGATCTACTCGATCCGGAGAACGTGTGAGCTCCACCCCGCCTCCAAGAGCTGCAGATCGAGAGAGAGAGAGAGAGAGAGAGAGACTTTGAGCGGGAGAGAGAATAAAGAGAGAGAGAGGGAGAGAAACTCACCAACTCATATACCTCTCCTCTCATCTCCACCATCCATCTCATCACCACCAAATCAATCCTAGCCCTCCATCCTAACCCACCAATTAGGCACCTAAAAAGCAATTAACCTAGTTAATTAAGGTTCAGGATATTACATATATAAACTCTTTTCTCCAATTTTCTAAAGCAAAACCTAACCCTAACCCAACCTGAGCCGCCTCCACCCCTCGCCTCCGCCTCTTTCCGTGTTGTCTCCGCTTCCTACCGTCGTGCCTCGTTGTCTCCGCCTCCTGCCGCCGGGCCTCGTTGTCTCTGCCTCCTGCCTTCGTGCGCCGTTGTCTCTGCCTCCTGCCTCGTCGTCTCCGCCTCCCATCGCATAGTTGATTCTCCATTGCCGTTGAGGTACTAATGTTTCTCCGACAATCCTCTAAACCAACCAAACCTCTTAAAAGACACCCTATTAAAGTCCATGATTAGGGCATGTGTATTGTTAAACAATAATACCTTTATTTCTCTACATGTATCTGTCAGATTTTTTGTTTGTTTATGTTATTTTTATTATCTGTAGTTTGGCTTGAAAGTATGCTACCTGTTTGGCAGATAAAAAAAGGCCTAGAACTGTCCTAAGTTAATGATGTACTTAAATTTAGTTTTTGATCACTGTTTATTTGACCATGAAAATTTCTTTGGATCTTAAGCAGCTAAATCTGAAGTGAATAAATATGAAGTGAGATGTATAATTGTTTAGTAGTTTTGGCAATAATAAGTTGCTAAATTGATAGAATGCCTCATAGTAGTTTGCTAACAATCCACTTGAATAATGTGGTAATGTATTCACTTGAGGAATTACTATTGCATTAATTTTGCATGGTCATTAATCAAGTTAAGTCCATAAATGACATGAACGTCACTCATTTATGTGATAAGTCTCTTTTTGTCTTTTCTGTTGCTAATTCTTTAGTGCCATATTATGGCATATGAATGTGCGTGGGAGATGGCAGTACATATTGTAACTGGACTCTTTAACTCCTTGAGTGTGTTCATTATTCTAAATTTAATACAATTAGTTCTATATTTCTTTATATGTAAGTTTAGATGGTGATTAAACTCTTCCCTGAGATGTTTCAGAATTTCAGCACATGAGTTTTGTCTGGGTGGTAACTGGTGATTTAATTCGAAATAAAACAATAATATCATGTCATTTTTTAATTATGGTCGGTTCACAGGGGGCATAACTGCATAAGTGCTTACATGCATAGGTGTGGTGTATTTTTGGTGATGATTAAACCTGAATAGCCATATCTCATCTGTAGGTATTTATGCTCTCGATTATATGCCAATGCCTAGTATTCCTGTTTCAAGTTTATGCTCTGGATTATATGCCAATGCATAGTTTTCGTCTAACTTAAGGACTATTGGATTCATGAGTCAATGCCTAGTATTCCTATTTAAAGTTTCTGTTTTGAAGGGCTTTTAAATGCTAGAGTGCTAACATAGTTATGAATCCTTTAACATTCATGATAGGTTTGAAGTGAGGAATCGTTCTTGAATGGCAATGATCTTGACCATACTTTATGAGATTCAATAATTGTTTGCAATGTGTCACATTTCGCAGCATGGAAGAGGATTTGCCAGTTGTAGATGGTGCTTCCGGTCCAGTTGCTCGCACCACAACAAGTCTTGTTTCGAGTTCTACACCGATCAGCAATGAGACACCTGTTGGAAGTGCAAATGTTCATGGAGTGGAAGGGTCCAATCAGGAAGCAAAGCGACAAAAAAGATTTACTTCGGAAGTTTTGATACATTACAAAAGAGAAAGGTTGAGTGATGCTTCGGTCAAAGCCACATGCAATTATTGTCAAAAGGTATTTGATGGTGGAAGTACCAAAGGTACTACCCATCTCAAAAATCATCAAAAATGTTGCATGCATAGACCAAGAGCAGACATAAGGCAACAACTTCTTAGTAAATCATCCTCTAAATTGGTGGTTCATAAGTATGATCCTAAAGTAGAAAGAGAATATTTTGCTGAAATGATCATGAAGATGGATTTGCCTTTTGTATTGTGCGAGAATGACTACTTTAGAAGGTGGGTTTGTTATGTTGAACCTGTTGACCAGGACCTTCGCCCAGTTGACTTTGCCACTCCACTAAAAGCAATTGCTGTTAGTGAGGGGGTCAACTAAACTATTCTTCCCCCGGTAGCGCAGAGCCCCAAACTAAGCGTCGGGTGGACATGAGGGGCTGCACGTTTGTGCCAACGAGCTGGGATGTTAAGCCCATGAGCCCAAGAAATTGCTGGGGCCCATACCCCAACAATCCCCCCCCCCCAGAATTTTACATCCGTGCAGGGGTAAGACTCGAACTCGTGACCTCGCTCTGATACCAGTTGACCAGGACCTTCGCCCAGTTGACTTTGCCACTCCACTAAAAGCAATTGCTGTTAGTGAGGGGGTCAACTAAACTATTCTTCCCCCGGTAGCGCAGAGCCCCAAACTAAGCGTCGGGTGGACATGAGGGGCTGCACGTTTGTGCCAACGAGCTGGGATGTTAAGCCCATGAGCCCAAGAAATTGCTGGGGCCCATACCCCAACAGAACCTTCATATAAGTGTCGTTCAAGGAATACAGTTAGAAAGGATTGTCTTGATGTTTATGGGCAATGGAAGGAAAAACTTTATAAAGCTCTTGACGGGAATACTAGTAGAGTCACCTTCACCACTGATTTATGGACACCCGAGAACCAAACTTATGAACCAAACTAGAAAGAGAATATTCAGGACATTAACACACCACACACTAGTGATGTCTTAGCTGATTGGCTTAAAAATCGCATCACGGATTGGAACTTGGATAAAAAGATGTTTAACATTGTTGTGGATAATGCTAATAATAATGAACCAATAGTGAACACTATCAAGACATGGTTGAATGGAAAGAACACACTTCCTCTCAAGGGTGAGTTATTTCATACTCGTTGCACCGCTCACATCCTTAATTTGATTGTGAAGAATGGGTTGCAAGTTATTAGTCCTTTGTTGGAGAAGATTCGTAAAAGTGTGAAGTATTTTAATTCTTCTGTACATAGGGCTAATAAGTTTAGGGTTGCATTGAGTCAAACTCGGTTGACTGGGAATAAGGGCGTGTCTTATGATGTTGATACTAGATGGAACTCAACTTATCTAATGCTTGATAGTGCTTTGGATGTCCGGAATGCATTTGACCGTTTAGCAGAATTGGATGGTCAGTATAAGTTGTTGCCAACACCAGAGGAGTGGGAGATGGGTAGAAATATGCGAGATTGTTTAAAGGTTTTTTATGATATCACAGTTCGTCTTTCTGGTAGTAAATATCCCACTGCTAATTTCTACTTCAATGATATTTGTCACATCCATTACATGTTGATTACATGGCATAAGAGTCCTATTGAGTACATTCGGTCAATGGCAACTATGATGCAAATAAAGTTTGATAAATATTGGGATTCTTGCAGTTTGGTATTGTCTTTTGGTTCAGTGCTCGACCCACGTTACAAAATGGTGTTTGTTCAGTATGCAAATCGTCACTTATATGATTCTTGTGCTAATGAAAAAATTGATAAGATACGAGATAAGCTTACTGAGTTGTTCACAGAGTATTTGGATGCTCCTAGTAGCTCACAATGTGATGGTAGTAATCCTTCTGTAGAAGAAATGACTTATGATCCTAACCAACCATTCAAAGGAGGATTTATAGGATATGCTAGTAGTAACACTCAGTTTGTATCAAGTGCCACAAAATCTGAACTTGAGATGTATTTGGAGGAGCCTTTAGTCTGGTCAACAAATAATGAGTTGTCATTTGATATATTGAATTGGTGGAGTTAGCATGACGCTAGGTTTCCAACACTTGCAAAAATGGCTCGTGATATTTTGGCAATCCCGATATCAAAAGTTGCTTCAGAATTTGTATTCAGTTGTGCTCGTTGAGTCATTGATGACACTCGTTCTCAGTTAGGAAGAGATGTTGTAGAGGCATTGGTTTCTACAAAGGATTGGTTGCCACATTTAATCATGAGTATGTATTATTACTTAGTTGATGTTACTTTTAAATTTCTATGATTTAATTTTATTATGATAATGAACTTATCTGTGTTGTTTAGATTCAAGTGAAGTTGGAAAGGATCAAGAGTTAGAGATTTAGATTTCTAAATTTCAGAAGAAGACCCTGGTTTACCTTGAAAGTTAGTTTTAGAATTTGATTATTATTTATTGAATACTTAGTAACAATATATTCATATAATAAATTGTCATTTTTCTTACTTTTTCTCTCTTTACATGTAGGTAGGTATCAAATCTGACTTGTATGCTACCATGGAGATGATGCTTCACGTTGGAATAATTACTTTGCTAGTTTGTTGCTTAATTGTTTGTTACGTGGTTCTTGTGTGTTTTCATATGTTGTTTGTAACTTTGTATTGTTCTAATGTTTGTAATTTATGCTTTTATTACTTTGTAACTTGTATGTATTGTTGTTGAATTATGGAATTGAATCAAACTTCAGGTTTTGATTATTATTATTATTATTATTTTCTTAAAGCAGGAATTCAGATACGGATTTTCGAATCCGGATGTTTGTTCAAATACAGATTCTTAAAGCAGGAATTCAGATATGGATTTTCGAATCCGGATGATTGTTCGGATACGGATTTTTAAATCCGGATGTTATTGTTTTGATACAGATAATATCCATTCGATCCAGATCCGTCGGATATTGATTCAGATGTACTTAAAAAGATCCGGTCGGATACGGATACGGATGTTAAAAAATTTCCCGAATTCGGATACGGATATTGGTAGATCCGGTCCGTATTCGATCCGTTGACACCCCTACTCTTACCAAAATACTGTATTTGGTGACTTGCCCAAGAAAGCATGGATGAAGAAGATTATAAACACCACATTTGCGAGTGAGAATGGGCTTACCTTATCCATAACTAAATGGATAAGGAAATAAATGCAATCATCAAAGGAAATGGTGAAGGAGTTTAGCTAAGTCTCATAGGGGTTCTCGAAGACCTTTGGCTACCCAATTTTTTTCCATGAAATAGAACATGAGTTCAATGATCTCATTGCCATGGATGAAAATACACTTTTCAAGAAGGTACTCACCCACTCAAGGATCGAAGTCAAGTGTCGACTAGGCTTTGAAATGAAGGATCTAAATTGTCTTAATAGATGTCTAGAGGGAAGTGAATAAACTACATCGAGTGCAAATGCCAAATTAAAAGATATGCAGAAGAAGATCACAAACCACAAAGATGCAACAACATAAAGAAGTTCGGCACCCATAACCCGGGTCCTAGTCCTCTCACAAAAAACTTGATTGATTTAGTAATACTAACCGCAATTGCACAACGTCGGTGAAGACGTGACAAGTATAGGTCGAGTCCACAGGGAGGTTTGTCAACTCTGGTTCTTCAGAAATCAAATGGAAAACAATGGGAGAAGAAATTTGATTACACGAAACTATGAATGAATTAACAATTAAATTAAAGGCCCATGGAGTGGAGGTGTGTACGTATGTGTGTGAGTAGATCTTCATTTCAATTAGGCACAAGTGTAGTTTGTGTGGCATACATGTAGAAGCTAGTGTAGAAAGTAAGTATCGGATACACAACACTACATGGAAAACCATGAAGGTGCATATCCCACATAAAGTTAAGGTTGATTTTAGATTCTCAAGCATGCAATAAGTACCTAGTGTGCCCATTAGAGCATCAATTAATCCTATATACAACCTAAATCATTCATGTGAATATGCACCAAACATGGATCCATACATAACAAGCCATTTCCATCAAACCATTACAAGTAACAAGATAAACTCTAAAACTAGCATGAGATAAGTACCTAGTGTGGACATTATCCCATCTAATACAAGTTTAAGTATGCTACAAGTATAGATCTACGTTAAGCACATAAAATGTCACAAATAAAAGAACCCATCACTATCACATAATCTACATCACCTCCACCCCAAATGGGGTGGATCTACTCTCTACTTATTAAGCTAACAATTGTATTAAGGAAAAAAGACATTCTACTAATTATATTAAGATTACGAGAACAAAACTAAGCCAACATTCAAACATTAAAAGAGACAACATTAGAACAAACTAAGAAAAATTATTTTATTGATATCTCACATTACCAGCAGCAATCTTCTCCATTTGAGTTTTGCTCCAAGACATTACTCCAAGTAGAGAGAATCGCTACCAAGCAATGCTTAGATTACAAAGGAGGAAGAAGAGTTCTATTTATAGGCATGAAAAAGAAAATTGGGAACAATCCCCCGATGTGGGACAAATGAAATATTCTCAGAATATACATAATACATAACCCATATCAGTGCAAAATTGGGCTGCATTCTGATCAAAAGAGACCACCAATTAGCGGTCTTGGGCCACCAATTGGCGATCTAAGTTGGTCAAATGCGACTCATTTTCGTTCCTCTGCTTAATCTCTTCAATTATGCACTTGGGGTGTGCGTTGTTCAACCATTTGAGTCTGCACCCGAGTCTAATTGTCAAAATACTCATGATGGTGTGGAGTTTCTCGGTTTGCTATTTGGTCCCTCCGGGCTTACGTCCAGATTCTCCCTCTTGCAGATGGGTCCTTGTGCATGACAGAGAGGTCCATTTTGCTTCATTTAAGTCCTTCCTTCTTACGTTTCAGTCATTTTTCTCTTCCCTTCTCTTCTTTATTATTTAATACCTGAAATATAACAACAAACACTCGAGTAGCACAAATATGGGGTAAAATAAAGATATATACCACGAATGCACTGTATGATATGCAATTAATCAATCGCAATCCACAAACACAACAACATAAAGAAGTTCGACACCCATAATCTGGGTCCTAGTCCTCTCATACAAGCCACGCCTGATTTTGAGCCTCGTGATGTGAAATTAAGTTTAATCGCAAGTGCACGACCGTTGGTGAAGACGGGGAAAGTACGGGTCGATCCACCGGGAGCTATGTCAACTCTGGTTCTTAAGAAATTGAGTGGGAAAGGAGAGGAGAAGTTGTTGATTATGCTAACTACACTACACTATGAATGAACTAACAATTAAACTAAACCCCCATGGAGTGGAGGTGTGTAGGTATGTGTGTGTGAGTGGGTCTTCATTTTAATTAGGAACAAGTGTAGTTTGTGTGGCATACAAGTAGAATCTAGTGTAGAATCTAAGTGTAGGATACACAACACTACATGGCAATTCATCATGAACATGCATATCTCACATAAAGTTGAGGTTGATTTTAGATTATCAAGCATGCAATAAGTACCTAGTGTGGCCATTAGAGCATCAATCAATCCTACATTCAACCTAAATCATTCGTGTGAATGTGCACCAAACATGGATCCATACATAACAAGTCATTCCCGTCAAACCATTACAAGCAACAAGATAAACTCTAAAGCTAGCATGAGATAAATACCTAGTGTGGATATTATCCCATCTAATACAAGTTTAAGCATGCTACAAGTATAAATCTACATTAAGCATATGAAATGACACAAATAAAAGAACCCATCACTATCACATATTCTACATCACCTCCACCCCAAAAGGAGGATGAAACTACTCACTACTCATTAAGAAAAGGAGACAACGAAATTAAACTAAGCTTGCAAGAATTGAAACAATATAAAACTACAAAACTTTCTTTTATTACTCACTCACATTAGAAGTAGCATCTCTCCACTAGACTTTTCTCCAAGACTTTTACTCCAAGTAGAGAGAGTGGCCACCAAGAGAGGAGTCCATTACAAGCGAGGAGAAAGAGTTCTATTTATAGTCATGGAAAAATGTAATTAGGGACAATCCCCCGATGTGGGACTAATGCACTACTAAAACTAGACATAAAACACTCTAATACACAATCGGGCTAAACCATATCAGATCTGGAGAAGATCCAACCGCCAACCAGTGGTTTGGGGGAACCAATTGGCGGCCTGGGTTGCTCTGATCGACCTGGTTTTGGATGACACTTTGATGGCTTGATTGCTTCATGTGTAGTGCACCCTAATCGGTTGGTGGAGTTTAGGCCCGGATCTAATTGCCAAAATACTCCTCATGATGGTGTGGAGTTTGTTGATTTGCTTATTGGTCCTTTTGGTTTACATCTGGGTCATTCCCTCTTGCATATCAGTCCATAACTCTCACAATTCAGTCTTTTTTCTTGCGTTTAGGTCCTTTTTGTGTCTCTTCTTCTCAAACATGTTTATTCCTGAAACTTAAACATAAAACTCTTTACATAACATTGCTTAGGTCCAAAATAAAGGATATAAGACACGAATATATGCATGATAAGATGTCAATCAAATACCCCTACACCTAGTTTTTGCTAGTCCCAAGCAAAACAAAGAAAATGAAAAATGAAAGAAAGGAAAAACATATGTAGAACAGGTAAATCCTAACTCACTTTCGTAGAAATCACAGTTTCACTTAGCATGTGCAACAACCCGTTAAACCTCCTTGTCGCCAAGGAGGAGTGATGTCTCCTGAGGATATACGAACATTGATTTTCAGCGATATGCCCACAAAATCTGAACTTTGATGCATTATTCAATCTAGCAACATGACTCGAATGACTCATATTTGTCGATCATTGGATACGTTAATACTACGGGTCAACTCTATATAGTTATTTAGTCCACACACCTAGCCTAATAAATCATTCGTGCAAGTTAGTTAAAGACTTAAGTGAAAGACATGGGCAACCTTAACATCCTCAAGTGATTCAAAGTGTAAAGTTCATTAAGGTTCTTATTTGCATTGCCATTTCTTTTCTTTTTCTTTTTTTCTTTTTCTTCTTATCCTCTCTTTTTTCATTTTTATTTTTTACTAGTCGGTGTGTAATTCTCCTAGGGTCAGGTTTCGTGCATCATTGCCTATGAGGACTTACATTATGACATACACCTTTCCCCACATCTCCACATAGGGTGATCCCTACCACTCGTGTAACGAGAGTTCGGTCGGTGCATCCCGAGTTAGATGACTCGAAAGAACCATGCACTAAGTCCCCTCAGACCTAATTTCCAGAGTGGTAGGATCCATGCGAGAAGAGGGAACACCATACCCAATTATTTATTATCTACACATGAACCAAAACCCCTACACTTACGGTTTCACAAAAGGAGTTTAAAGGTCCCTGACTACGACAAACTTCCTTATATAAACATACACGAATTATTAGACTCATACGTTAAGGGTGGACTTCTTTATTTGTTTGAGTACTAAATCCTATGATCACTCCCCCCTGAGGAAAATCAGGCTGCATCCTTACATTTCGATAAGACCTAAAACCAGTGTACTAAATATCCTAATGCATCAAGTTCAAGTCAATTTTGGGAGCTTCCTTTTACTTTGCCTCTCAACGGTTTTTCACATGCCAAACACTCGCAAAATCTACAAAACATTTTCTTTCGCAAACACATGAAGATTTTGAAAGAAATGTGAAAATTTAAAGCATTAGGCTAGCAAAAGAAGACAAGTCACCGAAGGATCATGACAAGCATATATATTGATATTAAATGCAGCACACTATCATGACCCTAACAATAAAAACAAAAGAAAACAAAACCAAAGGAGAAATACTTGACTATGTACACACATAAAAGACCCCCCCACACACTTACTTCATCCATTGTCCTCAACGAATGTGAGCATGAAACTACATTGATATATGTATGAAAAAGAAAAGATCTCACCAATGTGAAGCACAAGGAAAGTTTCATGGTCATGTTGATGGACACAAACCCGAATTTCCTTCAAAACCTGTGAAATACTGAAGAAGGGAGACAAATACGTGAAAGAAATGGGGCCCAAATACAGAAGGGTTGGGGCCCACAACAATCAATGCTCACTCTTGGAGTCTTCTTTCTTCTTTTTCTTCTTTTTTTCTCTTCAAATATAACTATGTACAAATTAGGCTCTCATCTTCAGATGTCAAGGGACATCAAATGGTAACCTGCCATCTCTCGAGCCAGATATGCACTTGCATGGGCTCACAACATAAGAAATAGGAGGATTGTTGAGAGGTTTATGAACCAAGAATGGTGGATCATGCCTCTCAAAACTGGGGTCTGTGAAAGGAAATGGAAACAAATATGTTCCATTCCACGACAAAGCTGTGGGTCATCAATATATACCCTCAAACTAACATTTGGGTGCACCAAGATCATTTCATCCACACAAAGTGACACCCTGGACTTATTACCTAGATGGCGAAATCCAGAATTGCATGACCACCTGACACCCTTATAATCATTGTGGTCATTTGATGCCTCTTAAGAAGGAGTAATATAGGAGACATGAATGAGAGGCGAACCTCTGTCTGGTTGTTTGAAATGTAGGGTATCAGGTGGTTGATTCTTAACCTACATATGGTCCTCAACAGATACAGAGTGAAGAACAGGTGGCCGAGAGGCCACAAAAATGGTATCTTATGGCTCAAGAGCCACATGATCGAAAGGATGTGGCTCAAAGGCCACATGATCACAAGATAATGCACCTTCTTGTGTTAACCCAGGTGAAACATCTTCACCACCATCAGGATCTCCATTGAACAACTCTCTGAAATACTTGAAGGTGCATTCGACTTCAATCTCATACGTGCCCTGGATAAGGTTGACCTCATCAGGGTCATCGAAGGCACCTGGCTTCTTGCCGATAGTGAAGATGTTGAAATCAGCGCACTGACTACCATATGTCAGGTGCATCAGACCATTGCAACAATTGATCAAGGCATTGGAAGTAACTAGAAATGGTCGCCCGAAAATAATAGCAATTTGTCAAAGTGGGTTTCACACAGGTTCAGTATCCAAAACAAAGAAATTGACTAGATAAATGAACTCTCCCACTTTGATCAGAACATCTTCCACCACGCCCCTTGGTTTCTTCATAGACCTATCAGCCAGTTGAAGAGTGGTTCTTGTTTTTTTGAGGTCTCCAACACCGAGGTGGACGTAGACCGAATACGGCGGAAGATTGACAGATGCACCAAGGTCCAATAAAGCTCGATGTATTGATTCCTCACCAATCACACAAGCAATAGTAGGGCAACAAGGGTCCTTGTATTTGACTTGCGTGGGTTGTGCCAACAATGAACTCACATTAGCAGCAAGAAAAGCTTTGTTGGGAACATTGATTTTCCTCTTCTTGGTGCATAAATCCTCGAGAACCTTGGCATAAGGTGGCATTTGCTGAATCACCTCCAACAGAGGAATGTTCACCTTAACTTGCCGAAATATCTCAATCATTTGTCATTCTGATCTAAAGTTTTCTTTTTAAGGCGCTCATGGAATGGCACCTTCGGGGCATAAGGGTCTTTCGAAGGAACCTCAACATTCTGTTCCGTAGAAACATGAGTGGGGACAACAAAATCTGATTCCTTCGACCATTGATGAGACAAAGGGGCCTCGGAGTTTGGACCCATTATAGAAATAAACGTAGAATGAACCTCAGGATCAAGCTCCTTCCTGGAAGTATTTGTTAAGGGAACCTGAGGATCTGGCACCCTCATAGATGTAGGTATCACTCCAGGTCTGGTGACACCAAGAGATGGTGATTGCAGGGACGGCAACCCAATGTGGTTGTCCACCTCCTTACCGGACCTTAAAGTATGAATCACAATAACGTGATGGGTCGGTCGGTTCAGAAGTATCTTGAGGTACTAGTGGCCTTCTTTGAGATTGGGTATCCCGAGGATTCACCTCGGGTTGATTTGGGAATTGACCCTTCTCACATTCATGGAGCTGATGAGCCAACTGGCTAACTTGCGCTTCCAATGCTTTAACTATAGAGTTATTGGCCGCAAGCATGGTTTACGTGCTCTGCATGAACGCGTGAAGAGTTTGCTCAAGAGTGGAGTCGCTTGGGTCAACCCGCTGAGGAAGAGTCTTAGTAGAATAACCCGTTGGTGAGGCCTGAGTAGGTTGGTGAGTATGGGGCTGAGACCTTTAATGTGAGGGTTGGTAGGTTGCCGATGGGCATGGAGGGTGATAAGGTGGAGGTGGAGGTTGAGTATGCGAGCTCTGATTGTTGCCCCCACTAGGCCCCCATGAGAAGTTAGGGTGGTTTCGCCATCCCAGGTTGTAGGAGTGACTGTATGGGTCATTTTGGGCCGCTGTTGATACGTCACATTTGCATACTCAGTATCGCTCGGAGCGTAAGCACACTCCAAGTCACTATGTCCCGTAAGTCCACACTTACTACAAGCGGGAGTAGCGACCTGAGCTACAGGAGCTCGGTCCAACTCTAAACTCTCAATCCTATGCATGAGAGCAACTATTTTTGCCTCAGACGCGATAGTTGACTTTACTTGGTATGATCCAACTCGACCAGAAGACCTAGCCGCTGGTGGCTCTCTCATGGTGTCCCACTCAAGGGTACGTTCAACCATTAATTCAAAAGTATCCCATGCCTCATCAATGGGTTTCATTTGGAAATCACCCTGACACATCGACTCTAACAATGTTCGGGTGTTGTGGTTGGAACCCTTTCTAAACAATTTGGCACAACTGCCACACCTCAATTCCATGATAAGGAACTGAAAGAGAAGGTCATTGAACCTCTCAAAGAAAGCATGAAACAATTTGGTCTTAGTCTGATACATTTGATGTATCTGGTACTGTATCTGGCCTCGTGCGGTGTCATCCCAATACTTGCATGGTAGCTGTTGTTGTAGGCAAACTCTATCAATGGCAGGTGCTCATCCCAGTGTCCTGCCCAATTTAGTGTGCATGCGCTCAGCATATCCTCCAGGGTCTGGATCGTCCACTCTAACTAACCATCTCTCTATGGGTGAAACGTTGTACTGAACCTCAGTCGTGTCCCCAAAGCCTGCTGCAGACTCCCCCAAAACCTGGATGTAAATCTAGGATCTCAATCCGAGATGATGCGCACTGGCACTCCGTGTAGCCTGACTACCTCCTCCACGTACAACTTAGCTAGACCCTCCAGAGGCAACGTCGTCCTGATCGCTAAGAAGTGCGCCGACTTGGTCAGTCGATCGACTATCACCCAAATCGCGTCGTGGAATCTCCTCGTTTTCGGCAGCCCCGTGACAAAATCCATCGTCACGTGCTCCCACTTCCACTCAGGAAGCTTAATACACTACATCGGTCCTGCTGGTCGCTGATGCTCAATCTTCACCTGCTGACAGACTAAGCACCGGCCCACAAACTCTGCAATATCTCCCTTCATGCCCCTCCACCAGAAGTTCCACTGCAGGTCCTTATACATCTTTGTACTCCCAGGGTGAATGGTATATCTCGCTCGGTGTGCCTCCTCTATGATGTCATCTCTCAGCCCATCGACCTTCGGCACCCAGATACGTCTCCTGAACCTCAGACCACCATCAACCCCCACTCTAAAATCTGATCCATCTCTGGCAGCCAACTATAGCAGACCAGCTAACTCCTCATCATCATGCTGAGTCTGAACCACCTGCGAGACGGTATGTGGCTCCACCCAAAGTCCAGCTATCATTGCCCTCTCGGAGCCCTCTGAGAACGACCTCCACTCTGACAACGTCTTGAGTAGCCTCCACTCCTGAATGCATAAACTCGCAACTGACACCTCAACCTTCCTGCTCAGTGCATCTGCAACCGAATTCACCTTCCTCAAATGATAGGAAATGGTGAAGTCGTAATCCTTAATGAACTCGAGCCATTTGCGTTGCCTCATATTTAGCTCCTTCTGCGAGAATAAGTACTTCGGGCTCTGATGAACTGTGAAGACCTCGAACTGCTCTCCATAAAGATAATGCCGCCAGGTCTTCAACACGTGAACCACCCCTACTAACTCTAGATCATGAGTATGGTAGTTCTTCTCGTGCACCTTCAGCTGCCTCGATGCGTACGCCACCACATTCCCGTGCTGCATCAGAACACAGCCCAAACCAACCCTTGATGCATCACTGTATATCACATAGCCTCCGCTCCCACTCGGTAGCGTCAGAATCGGCGCTATCGTCAATTGCCTCTTCAACTCTTGGAAACTGTCCTCGCACTTTTGGGACCAAACGAACTTGAAGCCCTTCTGCGTCAATGCTGTCAGCGGCGAAGCAAGTCTGGAGAAGTCCTGAATGATTTGTCTGTAATACCCAGCTAGTCCCACGAAGCTCCTGATCTCTGTCACGTTCGTCGGGGCTTTCCACTGAGTCACAACCTCAACCTTCGCCGGATCCACTTAAATCCAATCCGCTGACACAATATGCCCCAAAAATGCCACCTGATCCAACCAGAACTTGCACTTCGTGTACTTGGCATATAGTTGCTGATCCCTTAAGATGCCACGCACAATCCTCAAGTGCTCCCGATGCTGCTCCCTGTCAGGCGAGTACACCAAGATGTCATCCACGAAGACAACAACAAATATGTCGAGGTACGGCTGAAATGCCCCATTCATCAGGTCCATGAATATTGCAGGTGCATTCGTCAGTCCAAATGGCATCACCAAGAACTCGTAGTGCCCATAACGCGTCTTGAAGGCTATCTTCTGAACATCTGCATCTCTGATCCGCAACTGGTCATAACCCGAACGCAGATCAATCTTCGAGAACACTCTCGCCGTCTGCAACTGATCAAATAGATCCTCAATCCTGGGCAAAGGGTACCGGTTCCTGACGGTAACATTATTCAACATCCTGTAGTCGATGCACATCCGCAACGACCCATCCTTCTTCTTCTTCACGAACAACACAGGCGCTCCCAATGGCGAGACACTCGGTCGGATAAACCCAGAGTCCATCAACTCCTGCAACTGCTTCTTCAGCTCTGTCAACTCAGTAGGTGTCATCCGATACGGAGCCTTCGACTGGGGTGCCGTGCCAGCCACCAACTCAATGCCGAACTCGATCTCTCGGTGCGGCGGTAAACGAGGAATCTCAACAGAAAACACCTCTGGGAACTCTCGTAGAACCTCTATATCCTCCAGCCTCCTCGTCTTCGGATCAGGAACAACCAAGGTCTCCACAAACGCTCTGCAACCCTGATGCATCAGCCTCTGTGCCTTAACCGCAGACACAATCAAACGACTTCCTCTACTCCTCGTCCCTCTGATCAACACATCAGGCACGTCCTTACTCGGAATAAAGATCTTCTTTTCACGGCAAAAGACTTGCACATCGTACTGTGATAGCCAGCCATCCCCAGTATGACGTCGAAGTCCTCCATCGATAGCAAGATCAGATCTACCGGAAACTCATGGTCTCCTGAAACAACTGTGGTGCCGGGGAGAAAGCTCCAACAAATCAGTCAGTCAGTAGTTCAGGGGTCCGATCTAACTCGCCAGCAAACTTCTCCGAAATGAAGGAATGTGTGGTGCCGCAATCAAATAAATCATGAGCGACCAAACCTGAAATGATAAGGGTACCTTCCACGACAGTGTTGGACGGTAAAGACTCGCGCCGCTCTCCTGGGCTGGCCCTATGGAACAACGAACAGGCTGCCTCCGCTCCTCCCTGAGACCGGTGGTACTGGCCTCCTGCTCGTCTAGCCTTGCCTGCTCGGGCACTCCCGGATAAAATGGCACATCTGACCGCATCCCAAGAATGCACCTGTACGCCAGGGGCACTCCTGAGCCGGAAGAGATCTCCCGCAGGTACTGCACACACCAGACTGGCGTGCTCCTCCTCCATCAACTCGAGACCTCTTTCCCGGGTTCCCTATGGAACGCCCAACTGCACGTCCTCCCGTGCTTACTGATAGTCTTGATCGATGATGGTCGCAAACTTCACCGCATCTGCCAGGTCTGTGGCATGCTGGTAATCCACGGCATTAAACCTGCTGATGTAGCTAGCCAAGGACATCTCCTTCTGCTCGAGAGCCAAGAACTCCTCCTTCTTCCTGTTTCTGACATGCTGCGGAAAGAACTGCTGGTTGAACTCCTCAAGGAATTCATCCCAGCTCACATCATCTCGATCAGCAAACACCACTATTGATGTGGTCCTCCACTAGTTTGCTGCCTCTCCATCCAGCACATAGGTGGCCAGGTACACCATCCGCTCCGGTACACAGCCAATCGCCCGTAAAATCCTCTGGATCTTAAAGACCCAATCCTCTGCAGCCTCAGGGTCACTCCTGCCATCAAAACTAGGCGGGTGTTGCCTCAGGAAGCGATCATGCTCCTCGCCGTCTGACGCTCGAGGAACTCGCCCAACCTATCCCAGGTAGCGCCCTCAGTGGCATCACTAGCACTGCGCTCATTCGCGGCGTTCCTCACACGTCTCGGAGGCATCTAACACAAGAAACAACTCAAGATCAGCCATGAATGCATGCTAAATGTAAAGTGTAACCTAACACTACTATGCTGGGAGCCACAGATAGGAACCGACCGCTCTGATACCAAGTTGTAACATCCCGAAACCACAGAAATTTTAAAAAAATCAAACAACCAAGAGATCACCAGATAAAAACCAAAATAGCAGGAATGTTACTCATATAAATCAACAGTCGGTGCACCAAAATATAACAAAGTTTGTGGTTGAACTTTTAATTATAACCACAAGTGCACGGCCGCGTTGAAGCGGTGGAAAATACGGGTCGATCCACAGGGAGGTGTGTCGACTTTAGTTTGTGCGAAGGCGAGTGGGAAAGAAAGGAGGAAAGATTGATTACACTAAACTATACGAATCTAAACTAGTAAACTTGAAAGGAGGAAATGAAATCACAAAACAAACTAAACTAAGCAACTAATAAAGGAAGATAGAACTCAGGAATGGAAAACCCCTAAGGGGTGGAGTGTGTGTGCACATGAAATAAGTGCGGTGAATGCATACAAGAAGCTCAAGTGTAGTTAGTGTTTGTCAATGCATAAGAAGTACCTAATGGCAAGACCTATCATTTAAAACACTACCTAGGTGATTAATATGAGCATGACAAGTTTATTATTAAGAACATAAACAAGCATGGAATGTACCTAGCACTATGGCAGAAACCACCAAGTAAAAGTTCTTATTAATTCAAGCAACCATATTAACATCTCTCACAAACAATAATGTCTAGCATTCATACCATCTACATAACATGTACACACATCTACTCCACCCCCAAAGTGGATGGAACTACTCACTCATATTTAAACTAACATTTATACTAAGGAAAGAAAACATGCTTAAACTAATTATAAGAAAACTAAGAAACAAGTTTAACTAAAAGGACATAAAACAAAAGAAGCATGCAAGCATATGAAAAAGAAATTAAACTAAGAAACAAACAACATAACTAGAGAAAACATCTATTATTACTCACTCAATTACAAGTGGCGTCTCTCCACCAGGGTTTTTGCTTCAAGGCTTTAACTCCTAGTAGAGAGGATGACCACCAAGAGAGAGATAGGGTACAAGAGAGGAGGGAGAGTTCTATTTATAGCCATAGAAAAAGGTAATCCAGGACAATCCCCCGGTATGGGACTAAACAAATACCAAAAATAGCCTAAACACAATCTAATACACGCTCCACAGAAATCTTATCGGACCCGGGCCAACCCGGACCGCCTATCAGCGGTCCCAAACCGCCACTTGGCAGTCTAAAGGGTTTAGATCCGCCTGGTGATGCATTGCATACATTGCATCATATGTCTTTCATTTAGATTGATTTTATATCGATAAATGCTACTAAGGTATGTGTTTAGTCTTATTTACGAAATACAAGGACCTGAATGCAAATTACCCACATCCCGAGCATAAACGCGTGCAAAAGACTCATTTCTATCATAAAGACCAAGTTCAAGTTTATCAGGTTACAAATGGAAATGTATCCAAGCATAAAAGCATTCAAGATCTAATTCCAAAAAGTACAAGGACTTAAGCACAAAAGTAACCGGGGACTTAATTGCAAAAATCCAAGGACCTAATTGCAATTAAAGCACCAAAATATTATCTTGGAGAAAATCTAAAGAAAAATCAATGTGGATCTCCAAATATATAAAGAAATAAAGTCGGAGCTCAAAAGAAAGGAAAGAAATCATCCGGATATGCAAAGGACATTGAAATCATACCATAAACACACAGGAAAAATCTGGATTGAATCCGAGCCAAAAAGGTGGCGATTCCGCCGCACCTCATGTACAAATTGCGGCGATTTAGCCGCACAAAAGTCGATCCGTGTGCTCAAATTTTTACCAATGTTGTATGGACGCGTGTACGTTCCATTTATATATTGGGATCCCTTGTATCGGCTACAAATAGCCCCGAGAACGATGTTAGAAGGGTCCTTGGTCCTTAACCTTAGTTTTTATTTTTAGTCTTAGTTTTGTATTGTTCTTCTTAGTAATAAAATTCTGTCTTTTGTTTCTTGTTTTTAATTTTCTTTTGTAATGCCTCTAGGATCCCTTCTTCCTCCCTCCATGAGTTTCTAACTCTTTCCAAAGGGTGGAGGTGACGGATTTAGGGTGATGAGAAGAGAATAAAGTTATTATTTTAATTTCGTATTAGTATGTTTTGATTACTTGAGTTTATGTTAAATCATTTATCATGTAATGCTTTATAACTAATGTGATTTATTATAAGTTTCAGAATTCTCTAATCTAAACCCTAAATCTAAACCTCCACCCGACGGAATTCACCTCTTTGTTCTTGTTTTAGTTTTAATTGTTCTTGTTCTTGCTTTAGATAATTAAAACCCAAAAATCTCAAAACCCAATTATTTCTTCTCTCCTTCTTCCCCTTAATCGAAAATCACACTAATAACAGAATCTCTCCCTCCTTGTGTTCGACCCGTATTTGCCACGTCTCCATTGACGCCGTGCACTTGCGGTATAAATTTAATTCCCATCAAGTTTTTGGCGCCGTTGCCGGGGAGGCGACGCAGATTTTGTTTTTTGTTGATTTCGATTTTATTCTGTTTATCTTGTGCGCGATCTAACTATTTGGATTTGTGTTTCAGGAGGCAACAGAGTGCACGGTGAAATCCGAGCACAGTCTGAGCTAAACGAGCGGCGGAATCGCCGCATACCAAGAGCAAACTGCGGCGGAATCGCCGCACACCTGAAGCTTCTGGGCTTCAACTTTTTCTGGGACGCGACTCATCTCTGGGTGGACGCGTAGAGCTACTGAAATTTCGAGAGCGGGCGGTGAACCCGACTGCGCATTGCGTAGGTAACCTTTGTTGCCTTTTTCCTCGTAATTTCTATTTTCAGAAAATTTCCTTTACGTAGAACTGCATGTGTTAGGGCAAAATTCCATAATTGGCAATAATTCAACTCTGACCTAAAATTGGCAAAA
Organism: Triglochin maritima; assembly: GCA_963682175.1. Classification (NCBI taxonomy): domain Eukaryota; kingdom Viridiplantae; phylum Streptophyta; class Magnoliopsida; order Alismatales; family Juncaginaceae; genus Triglochin; species Triglochin maritima. The sequence goes on from OY821785.1 coordinate 19,820,975, forward strand.
TTAGGAAGGCCTTAGTGCATGCATCATTTAGTGTTTTATATGCATTATTCTTGCTAAATTCTTGCAAATTAATTCTTGTTGAAGGGTGCTGGAGTCAAGGTACGTATCGCGGTTTTTATCGATTGCATTTAGGCATATAATTTAGTTTGCATACAACCTTGCAATTGCCCCCCTCTAAAGACCATTGTTTAACTATCTTTGCTAGATATAAGTTAAACTATCTTAAGGGCAACTCCGTAGGCAAAGATACGGTGGGGATTTCATCACCTTTCCGTGGCCTACAAATCACAATCCTAAAGTGTCACCCAAGCCTTAAATTAAAATCAATTAGACATTGACCCCTAACGACTCAGACTCATTTAAGGAGAAGAATTGGTTTGACTTGCTATGACCTGAAGCCGATGGAATTTAATTTGGTGTCTAGAAAGTGTTTTTGTGTTGACGTAAGTCTTCCAAGCGAAGTGGTTGTCTAATTGGCACCGACTCTGTCGGAAGCGCCCCCACTAGCTATACACGGCCTGGCCAAGTTGGTTTGATTAGTGAGGGAGGTGAATCAAGCAAATCAATTCGACTCAACCAGTTAGGAGTCGTCTAGATCTAAGCGACACTAGGTCTAGGATTGTTTGAACCATGCTTTCTTAGGAATTTTCTGACCAACCCTCTTTCTATCTTTAGAGTTAGGTTTCCCTTCTCATCTGAGTCTTCTTTCTCTTCTCACCTAAATTCTCTAGATTAGGATTCCTTTCTCATCTTGCCCCATTCTATTGTTTGTTTCCCTTTTGAAAAAAAACATAAAAAAAACGATAATTAAAAAAAAACTATTTGTAATTAATTCTTGAAATTAAATTTGGAATTTAAATTTGGAATTTGAATTCAAAAATTGATTCAACCCGGTGCACTCTGATTTGGATTCGGGACTTGAGTAATCGACTCTCACGAGTTCATCTAGATTCCAGTCTGGAACTTAGCCCCAATCCACCTGTTGTACCACCTCACCCAGATCCAATGGGTGAGAACGTAGTGGATCCACCTGTTGTGCAACCCATAACTTTGAGGGATCAATGCTATCCAGCGATGGCTACTCAGCCATCGTGCATCGTTATGCCCACCATACCGGGTCGCGACTTCGAACTTAAGGCACAATACATGAGTATGTTGCCTAAGTTCACCTCTAGGGAAGACCCATATCTCTTCCTTAGAGAATTTGAGGAAATCTGCTATCTTATGCAATACCAGCATATTCCTGAGGAGGCAGTGCGTCTGAAATTCGTGCCTCTAGCACTGAAGGATGACGCTAAGAAATGGCTATATAGTCTAGCCGAAAGATCTATTAGGAGTTGGGCTGAGTTTGTTCAAGTATTCCTGAAAAAATATTTTCCCAACCATAAGACTATGAGGATTAGGAATGAAATTGTTGGATTCGTTCAGTCTGAGAGCGAGCCGTTCTATTCCTATCTAGAAAGATTCAAAAGTGTTCTGACCCAATGCCCTCATCATGGAATTCCGAGATGGCAATTATGTCAAATTATTTATGAGGGATTGACACCCACATCTAGGGTTATGGTAGAATCCGTAAGCCAATGGAACTTTATGTCGAAAAATGAAAATGATGCCTGGACTTTTCTTGAGGAATTAGCTGAAAACAGTATGCAATGGGACAATGCTAGAACACCGCTTAACCCGAGTATTGGATCTAGAATAGCAAGTCAACCCAAACCAGGTGTCTTAGCTGTAGATGCCAACATAGCGGCTGAAGCAAAACTAGCTACCCTTATGCGCAGAATGGAAAGTTTAGAGCTACAAACCCAAAACCGAGTGAAGCAAGCCTCGTCTATCCCTTGCTCTAGATGTGGTCAGACTGGTCATGTAATGGAGGATTGTGCGGACTGGGACCAAGTTAATGCCATGTATAACCATGCTAGAAATGACCCATACGCATCAACCTATAACTCGGGTTGGCGTAATAATTCCACTTTCTCATCAAACCAACAGGGTCAACCTCCTAGACAACAACCAAACCCGTACAACCAAAATAATACATCTTCTGGGTTTAGTAACAATGGCGATCATGAGGTTAGGTTGACAAGCCTGGAAAATTTGATGAAAACCTTTATACAAACAACCAACCAGACCTTCCAAAGGCTAGAGACACAAGTCAGCCAACTAGCACAAATAGTAGGTGAAAGAGAAAAGGGTCGGTTTCCAAGTCAACCTGAGGTGAACCCAAGATCTAATAATTCATATCAATCCTATCAAGCACCTTCAGGAAATAACAACCCTAGACCGGTTCAAATGGTTAATGAGGAAGGATTGTTCCAACAAATAAATGTTGTAGTATCATTACGGTCTAGAAGACAAGTTGATAACAATGTGGTAAATCCTAGAACATCTAATCAATCTAGCCATCAAACTACCACATATGACCTAACCATTGCACCCGACGTCCAATCTGAAACGCCCAACCCACCTACTCAACCTGAACCTATAGCTCAACCTGAACCTGAGCGAGTCTATGTTCCTAAAGCCTCATTCCCCAATAGACTCAAAAAGAACTCAAGTGCACAAATAGAGAAAATCTTGGAAGTATTTAAGCAAGTTAAGGTGAACATTCCACTCTTAGACATGATTCAACAAATACCTGCTTATGCTAAATTCTTAAAAGATTTGTGCACTAAAAAGAGAAAAACGAACGTACCAAAGAAGGCATTCTTAACTGCAAACATAAGTTTTATTTTGTCCAACACATCTCCTATAAAATATAAGGATCCTAGATGTCCCACAATTTCATGTGCAATAGGAGATACTTTTATCAACAAAGCCCTTCTAGACCTTGGTGCTAGTGTTAACCTACTCCCGTACTCTGTCTATGAGCAAATGAACCTTGGTCCACTAAAACCCTCTAAGACAACCCTTCAATTTGCTGATTGTTCTATTAAGAAACCAAGAGGTATGGTAGAGGATGTTTTGATCAAGGTTGGTGACTTCATTTACCCAGTGGATTTTGTCGTACTAGATATCGCACCTGTTGTAAATCCTAACCGACAAATCCCTGTAATTCTAGGCAGACCCTTTTTAGCCACTTCAGAAGCATTGATAAACTGTCGAAATGGGCTCATGCAATTATCTTTTGGGAACTTAAAAGCTGAATTTAATATCTTTCATATTGATAGTGAGCCAGAAATAATATGCAATCAAAGTGACGTTGTGATGAAATCACGAATCTATAATATTTCTGAATCATCACAAAATCAAAAAGGAAGTAAGAAAAAAGGGAGGAATTCATCTACACACCCACCGTCACTCGAGCAAATAAGAGAACCAATTTATGTGAGGGGTGTGGAACCTGTGACTCAGGAATCTCATTGCAACATGGGGAACAATTCAACTGGATACATGCACCAATATGGTGTCATTCAATCCAGTTCTGACTATGGTTGACTTTGAGCAAATTCCATCCTTCCACCGCAATTCACCAAGGTAATAAGTGCATTTGCTTTATATTTGCATACATTGAGGACAATGCATGATTAAGGTGTGGGGGGGGGGTGTTTATGTATATATTTATCTATATATCTGTCTTTTATTTCTAAAAAAAATAATAATAATAAAAAAATAATCAATGTTTCATGACATAGCTTAAGATTGAACTGCCAAAACCCGTGTACAAATTGCATTGAGTTTTTGTTCCTTATTATATAGTTCTGCTTGTAGAAATTATGACATAAATCTAAGTTCCAAAGAAATAACCCATTGCCCTTTAAGATATGTATGCACTTAAATTGGATGAATCAAATCTTTGAAGTGGTTGATAAAAAGCAGAGGTTGAGGAAAATATACCGGGAAGTGTGGACTTCTAATAGCAATTAAGCCTTGAGGAAATTAAAAATAAAGGAATAAAGTGAGGAAAACACATTCTGCAAAATGATTACAAGAGCCCAAGCCTTTGAGTCACTGGTCCGTAGGGGTATCTTGAAACCCGGTAACTTGAGTCTACCAGCTCGGGATTGTCGACCAAACTCGCTACACGAATGCAAAAAGGGTAAAAGTGTCAAAAAGCAAATGTGTTGAATCACGGAAGAAAAGAAAAAAAAAATAATACTCAAGGCCCAAAGCTAAAAAAATGATCCATACCATGGTTGATCCGAATGATACTTCACCACCAGAGGAGGCGTGCAAAATAATTCAAGTGATAAACATGTGTAGAAGGGTTAGTGATGTGAATGTTGGAGGAACAAAGACCAAGTCATATTTTTAATGAGTTAGATTTATATAATGAGCATGCAAAAATTCTTAGTGAGATGTATAAGGTTGAGGTAGGGATATTGAGAGCTACTAATGAAATGTTGATTTAGGATTTTGTGGGTATATCCGCTGAAAACCCTCAGGAGGCAACACTCCTCCTACTTGGCAACAAAGAGGTTTAAAGGCTTGTTGCACATGCTAAGTGCAACCGTGATTCCTACGAAAGTGAGTTAGGATTTCCCTGTTTTTATTTTTCGTATTTTCTGTTTTGCTAGGGACTAGCAAAATCTAGGTGTGGGGGTATTTGATGCATTGCATACATTGCATCATATGTCTTTCATTTAGATTGATTTTATATCGATAAATGCTACTAAGGTATGTGTTTAGTCTTATTTACAGAATACAAGGACCTGAATGCAAATTACCCACATCCCGAGCATAAACGCGTGCAAAAGACTCATTTCTATCATAAAGACCAAGTTCAAGTTTATAAGGTTACAAATGGAAATGTATCCAAGCATAAAAGCATTCAAGATCTAATTCCAAAAAGTACAAGGACTTAAGCACAAAAGTAACCGGGGACTTAATTGCAAAAATCCAAGGACCTAATTGCAATTAAAGCACCAAAATATTATCTTGGAGAAAATCTAAAGAAAAATCAATGTGGATCTCCAAATATATAAAGAAATAAAGTCGGAGCTCAAAAGAAAGGAAAGAAATCATCCGGATATGCAAAGGGCATTGAAATCATACCATAAACACACAGGAAAAATTCGGATCGAATCCGAGCCAAAAAGGTGGCGATTCCGCCGCACCTCATGTACAAATTGCGGCGATTTAGCCGCACAAAAGTTGATCCGTGTGCTCAAATTTTTACCAATGTTGTATGGACGCGTGTACGTTCCATTTATATATTGGGATCCCTTGTATCGGCTATAAATAGCCCCGAGAACGATGTTAGAAGGGTCCTTGGTCCTTAACCTTAGTTTTTATTTTTAGTCTTAGTTTTGTATTGTTCTTCTTAGTAATAAAATTCTGTCTTTTGTTTCTTGTTTTTAATTTTCTTTTGTAATGCCTCTAGGATCCCTTCTTCCTCCCTCCATGAGTTTCTAACTCTTTCCAAAGGGTGAAGGTGACGGATTTAGGGTGATGAGAAGAGAATAAAGTTATTATTTTAATTTCGTATTAGTATGTTTTGATTACTTGAGTTTATGTTAAATCATTTATCATGTAATGCTTTATAACTAATGTGATTTATTATAAGTTTCAGAATTCTCTAATCTAAACCCTAAATCTAAACCTCCACCCGACGGAATTCACCTCTTTGTTCTTGTTTTAGTTTTAATTGTTCTTGTTCTTGCTTTAGATAATTAAAACCCAAAAATCTCAAAACCCAATTATTTCTTCTCTCCTTCTTCCCCTTAATCGAAAATCACACTAATAACAGAATCTCTCCCTCCTTCTGTTCGACCCGTATTTGCCACGTCTCCATTGACGCCGTGCACTTGCGGTATAAATTTAATTCCCATCACCTGGTTTTTGTTCTGGGCTTTTCTGGATGGATTTGTTGGTCTTTGATGCATCTACCTCGCTTGCTAGAGCTCCGACCCGAATAGAATTGCCAAAATACTCGCCAGGATGGTGTGGAGTATTCTTGTTTGCTCATTGGTCCTTCTATCTTGCATTCAGGCCCTTTGATCTTGCATCTTAGTCCTCGAGTCTCTCAACTCAGTCATTTTTCCTTCTTTTAGGTCCTTTCATGCCTCTTCTCTTCAAACCTCTTTATTTCTGAAATTCAAACATAAAGTTCATTACGTAGCATTGTTTAGGTGAAAGATAATAGATATAAGATACAAATGTAAGCATGAACTGATGTCAATCAAATACCCCCACACCTAACTTTTGCTAGTCCCGAGCAAAACAAAGAAAGAGAAGCATACGAAAAACAAGAAATCCTAACTCACTTTCTTAGGAATCACGGTTGCACTTAGGACGTGCAACAAGCCGTTAAACCTCCTTGTCGCCAAGGAGGAGGAGTGTTGTCTCCTAAGGGTTTTCAGTGGATATACTCACAAAATCCGAACAAGATGCATTATTCAATCTAGACACTCGACTCATTGGACACATTTTGTCGATCATAAGACATGGTAATCCTACGGGCCGACTCTATATAGGTAATCAGTCCACACACCTAGCCTAATGAACCATTCGTGCAAGTTAAATAAGGACTTAAGTGAAAGACATGGACAACTTCAACATCCTCAAGTGATACAAAGTGTAAAGTCCATTAAGGTTATTATTGCATTACCATATTTATTTATTTCTTTTCTTTTTATTAGTTGGAGTTTCATTCTCCCAGGGTTAGGTTTCGTGCATCATTGCATATGAGGACTTACACTATCACGTACACCTTTCCCCAAATCTCCACATAGGGCAATCCCTACCACCCGTGTAACGGGAGTTTGGTTGACGCATCCCAAGTCAGATGACTCGAAAGCACGAGGCACAAAGTCCCCTCAGACCTAATTTCCGAAGTGATAGGAGCCGTGCGAGAAGAGAGAACACCTACTCACTTATTTCTTATCTACACATAAACCAAAACCCCTACACTTAATGTCTCATAACAAGATTTAAAGCGTCCTTGACTACAACAAATTTCCTTAAACTAACAGACACGAATTATTGACTCACTAGGTTCAGGGTGGACTTCTTTAAATATTTGAGCATTGACACCCTATGATTACTCACCACCGAGGGAAAACTGGGGTGCATCCTAACGACTAGAAAAGTCCTAAAGCCACTGTACTAGATATCCTAATTCCTCAAGTTCAAGACAATTTTGGGAGCTTTCTTTTTACTTTGCCTCTCAACAGTTTCGCACAAGCTAAACATACACAAAACCCACAAAACATTTTCTTTCGCAAACACATGAAGATTTTGAAAGAAATGTGAAAATTTTGAAGCACTAGGCAAGCAAAAGAAGACAAGTCACCCAAGGATCATGGCAAGCAGATATATCGATATTAAATGCAGCACACTAACATGACCCTATCAATACACACAAAAGAAAACAAAATCAAAGGAAAAAGACTCAACTATGTACACACGTAAAACACCCCCCACACCTACTTCATGCATTGTCCTCAATGAATGTGAGCAAGATACTACATGAATTTATGCATGAAAAGGGAAAGATCTCACCAACATGAAGCGTAACAGGAAGTTCATGATTATAGTGATGGACACAAACCCGAATTCCCTCAAAACCTGTGATATGTTAAAAAATGGATAGAAATACGTGAAAGAAATGACCCAAATACTCAAGGGTTGGAGTCCATAACAATCGATGCTCACTGAAGGAGTCTTCTTTTCTTTTTTTTTTCTTTTTTCTCTAACATGAAAGCTCAACCATTCATGCAGGAGCATGAATGGTTCAGTGCGAGAGAGGTTCATGAAGGAACATGACCTCCTCGACTTCGGTTGGTGCCCCCTCCAAGTAGGGTTTGAGGCGTTGTCCATTAACTTTGAACACTTCCACATTCCCTGGGTTCAAGATGTCAACCGCTCCATGAGGATATACGGTTTGGACAATAAAAGGGCCAGACCAGCAACTGCGGAGCTTACCCGCAAACAGATGAAGCCGGGAATTATAGAGCAACACCTTCTGCCCGGCCGTAAACACCTTTCGCATAATCATGCGATCGTGAAACATCTTGGCTCGGGACTTATGAATTTTGGCATTCTCGTACGCATCATTGCGTAGCTCTTCCAATTCCACAATGTCGAGCTTACGTTGTACTCCTGCTTGATCAAGATCCATATTCAGGTTCTCGAGCACCCAGAAAGCACGATGCTCAAGCTCGACGGGTAGGTGGCAAGCCTTGCCGTACACTACCCGATATGGGGACATACCCAAATTGGTCTTGTACACGGTACGGAAAGCCCACAATGCGTCATTCAACTTGGTTGACCAATCCTTCTTCGAGGAATTAACCGTCTTCTCAAGAATTTGCTTTAATTGATGGTTAGAGATTTCGACCTGCCCACTAGTTTGTAGATGGTAGGGGGTCGCAAGCTTGTGTGTGATCAAATATTTCCTCATAAGCGCTTCAAAGGAGCGATTACAGAAGTGGGTACCCCTATCGCTAATTATGGTACGAGGAGTACCAAATCGCGCGAAAATGTCCCTTAGGAATTTGGTGACCACCTTGTTGTCATTGGTCTTTGTGGATATAGCCTCAACCCACTTATACACATAGTCAACGGCCACCAGAATGTAAACATTCCCGAACGAGTTCGGGAATGGACCCATAAAGTCGATGCCCCACACATCGAATATGTCGAGAACAAGGACATTTTGCAAAAGCATCATGTCACGTCGACTAATCCGGCCAAGGCGCTGGCACCCTTCACATTACTTACAAAAGTCGTAAGCATCTTTAAAAAGAGAAGGCCAGTAGAATCCAGATTGGAGCACCTTGGCGGCAGTTTTCTGGGCTCCAAAGTTTATTCCACATGCCTTAGAGTGGTAGAAATGGAGCACACCTAGGAACTCGATATCTGGGACGCACCGCCTGAAAATTTGGTCAGAGCAGTATTTGAATAGGTAGGGGTTGTCCCAGTGAAAGAATCTGACATAAGATCTAAATTTGGTTTGGTCAGATTTTGACCAACCCACAGGAAGTTGCTCGGTCACGAGGTAGTTCACGATGTCGGTAAACCAAGGTTTATCTTCGATCATGAACAACTGCTCGTCAGGAAATTTGTCATCAATAATTTGGTCTTGTGGGTTGGTCGTCTCTAGACGAGACAGGTTGTATGCTACAACATTTTCACACCCTTTTTTGTCCCAAATCTCGAGATCGAATTCTTGTAACAACAAGATCCATCTCAAGATTCGGGATTTTGCATCTTTCTTCGCCATGAGGTGCTTGATGGCTGTGTGATCAGAATAGATAATCACGTGGGAGCCAATCAAGTACGATCAAAATTTCTCCAAAGCAAATATGATCGCTAAGAATTCCTTCTCGGTCACAGTGTAGTTCAATTGGGCATCATTGAGTGTTCTACTGGCATAGTAGATCACATGAGGCAATTTGTCCAATCGTTGCCCAAGCACTGCTTCCACAACGAAGTCAGATGCATCACACATTAACTCAAAGGGTTCAGTCCACACCGGTGCCTTAATTATGGGAGCTGAAGTCAACTCTTTCTTCAAGATCAAAAAGGCATGGGGGAAATCCGGTGTGAACTCCAAAATGGCATCCATAGCCAACAAGACGGTGAGAGGTCGAGCAATTTTGCTAAAATCCCAAATGAACCGCCGATAGAATCCAGCATGCCCCAAAAAGGCACGGATATCCTTCACACTACGTGGCGGTGGGAGATTAGCAATAATACCCACTTTGGCGGGATCGACCTCAATTCCCCTCTTTGAGACGACATGTACAAGTACAATCCTTCGCTTCACCATGAAGTGACATTTCTCCTAATTGAGAGCGAGGTTCTTCTCACGGCATCACTTGAGGACAAGGTTCAAGTGACGAAGGCACTCATCAAAGGAAGCACCAAATATGGAAAAGTCGTCCATGAAAATCTCAAGGAAACGCTCTACCATATCGGAGAAAATGCTGATCATACACATTTGAAACCGTGACGGCGCATTACATAACCCAAAGGGCATGCGACGGTAGGCGAACGTGCCAAAGGGACAAGTAAATGTGGTTTTCTCTTGATCCTCGGGGGCGATGAGAATTTGGTTCTAACCGGAGTATCCATCAAGAAAACAATAATACTCATGTCCCGCCAACCTTTCCAACATATGATCAATGAATGGCCACGGGAAATGATCTTTCCGGGTTGCCGCATTGAGCTTGCGATAATCAACGCAAACTCGCCAGCAGTTTGCAGGTGTGTTGGGATAAGCTCATTATGCTCATTCTCCACAACCGTCACGCCTGACTTCTTGGGAACCACATGGACATGACTCACCCACGAACTATCAGAGATAGGATAGATTATGCCATGATCCAAGAACTTAAGAACCTCCTTTCGGACGACTTCTTTCCGTACATGATTCAATCTTCGTTGTGGGTCCCTACGAGGCCTAGAATCCTCTTCCATGTGGATCCGATGTTGAACAATACCAGGGCTAATTCCCTTGATATCCTTCAAGGACCACCCGATAACCTCTTTGTTTTTGAAGAGCATTTTTTTGAGGGCGACCTCTTGATCTTTTGCAAGATCAGAAGCAATAATGAGTGGCAAGGTCTCATTATCCCGTAAAAATATGTACTTAAGGTTATCGGGGAGCGGTTTAAGCTCGACCAGAGGTGGGTCCTCGTCGGATTCAGAGTTACTATCAAGTCGCTCAAGGGCCACGGGGTAAGAGGAGCAAGCACCCAGGTGTGCCTCCTCATCCAGAGATTCACTGGCAGATTCCTGAAGATCCTCTTCACTCGCAACCTGGTCATTAGGCACCTCAATAATATGTCGATGTGAGTCGAACATGCCTAATGACTCGGGCTCATCCGTGTCCTGGATGAAATTGGCGCCGACAGTATCGTCTAAGAGCCCGAGTTGCTTACCAAGAGTAAAATGTTGAAATCCGCTGTAAGGTTTCCAAAAGACAACCTCATCAAGCCATTACGACAATGGATCAAAGCATTAGATGTCGTAAGAAACGGCCTCCCAAGGATTACAAGAATTTGTCCGTGTGGGTTGGACACGGGTTCAGTATCCAAGATGATGAAATCAACTGGAAATACGAACTCACCCACATTAATAAGGACATCCTCCACACTCCCTCGTGGAATCTTGACAGATCTGTCAGCCAACTGGAGGGTTGTCCTCGTTGGTTTAAGATCGCCTATTCCAAGGTTGACATAGACAGAGTAGGGTAGAAGGTTCACAGATGCTCCCAAATCCAATAAAGCTTGAGAGATTGTCACATTACCGATCATGCAAGTGACAGTTGGACATCCTGGGTCCTTGTATTTGACTTGCATGGGTTGTGTTAATATCGAGCTCACATTGGCAGCCAAAATGCCTTTTTGGGAACAATTGTTTTTCTCTTAATGGTGCAAAGGTCCTTGAGGAACTTGGCGTACGGTGACATTTGTTGAACAACGTCCAACAACGAGATGTTCACCTTTACTTGCCTAAGTACCTCAACGATTTTGTCCCAATGCTCATCACATTTTTTAGTCAACCTATAAGGGAATGGTGCCTTGGGGACATAACAATCACGAGGAGGAGTCTCAGAATTAGGTTCCTTGACAGACTCAAGACCCTCCTCGGAAGTCTCGCCAACAGGATTGGCTTCAGGCATTTCCACATTGTTGTCAACAACCCTTCCCGATCTTAAGGTATGGACAACATTGGCATGTTGGGAAGGGTCACTTTCAACATTGTGTACATTCTGCCTAGCATGAGCAGGTTGACCCCTAGGACTTACCACAGGTTGACTCGGGAACTGACCCTTCTCGCGTTCATGGAACTGATGAGCCAACTGGCTAACTTGCATTTCCAAAGCTTTGACTGTACATTGCATGCTCTGCATGAGTGCTCGAAGGGTCGGATCACTAGAAGAGTCCTTGGGGTCAACCCGCTTGGGTAGTGGAGTCTGGTTGGAATAACCCGACGATGAGGCCTGAGCAGATTGGTAATTATGGTGCTGAGACCTTTGATGTGGGGGTTGGTAGGTCGCCGATGGGCGTGGAGGTTGATAAGGTGGAGGTTGAAGTTGAGCGTGTGAGCTTTGACTGTGACCCCCACTAGACCCCCAAGAGTAGTTAGGATGGTTACACCATCCCGGGTTGTAGGAGTGACTGCACGGGTCATTACGAGACCTCTGTTGATACATTGCATGCTCAGTATCCCTTGGAGCGTAAGCACATTCCAAGTCATCATGACCCGTAAGTCCACACCTACTACACCCAGGAGTAGCGACCTGAGCTACAGGAGCTCGGTCCAACTCTAAACTCTCAATCCTACGCGTGAGAGCAACCAATTTTGCCTCAGACGCGATAGTTGACTCAACTTGATATGATCCAGCCCGACTAGAAGACCTGATGGCCGGTGGCTCTCTCATTGTGTCCCACCCAAAGGTACGTTCAGCCATTAACTCAAAAGTATCCCATGCCTCATTGATGGGTTTCATTTGGAAATCATCCTGACACATCGACTCCAACAATGTGCAGGTGTTGTAGTTGAGGCCCTCGTAAACAATCTGGCACAACTGCCATAGCTCAAGTCCATGATGAGGGCACTGCTGGAGAAGGTCATTGAACCTCTCAAAGAAAGCATGAAAAGATTCGGTCTCAGTCTGATACATTTGATGTATCTGGTGCCGTATCTGTTGAGTTTTCCTTTGAGGGAAAAATCTCTTCAGAAATACGGTCACAAAGTCATCCCAAGACCGAATAGAGCTCGTCGGGAGGCTGTGCATCCATTTATTCGCGTTATCCTTCAACGCGAAAGAAATCATCCTCAACCGGACTGAATCCTTGTTGAACGTTTTATATTTCAACCGCAAGTGCACGGCCGCGATGAAGCGGTAGCAAGTACGGGTCGTCCTCAGGGAGGTGAGCTCGCTCTTGTTTATCAGAAATCAAGTGGCAAAGATTGGGGGAGAAAGATTGATTAAGCTACTCTACACTAAACTACGCTAAGAAGTGTGAAATGCGAACGAAAGAAACAAACAATGAACTAACAACTAAGCTAGAGAAACTTGATACTATGCAGGAATCAATAAGAGAGAGACCCCTTAGGGGGTGGAGTGACTACGCATACACAATAAGGAGGCAAGAATATCTTCCTATAGGCACAAGTGTAGGTAGTGTTTGCATGTATGGGAGGTGTCTACTTATCATGCAAAACCCATCAATTAAATCACTAACCTATTTTGATTAACATTCATAAACACAAGCTGGTTATTTAAGAAACTAAACAAGCATGGGAGGTGTCTACTTATCATGACAAAACCCATCTAGTGAAGTGTTCTATTCTAACAAGCAAGCATGCATTCATATTAATCAACACATTTCAAAATAAACATCCCCATTTCCTTAATTGCATATATGATAATCATCTCCACCCCACCAAAAGGGGAGTGGTTTTACTCACTACACATTACACTAAGATAAGAAAACATATTAACTAAGCTAGATTTAATAAAAGACAATTAAACTAAAACATGCACCAACAATAAAAGAAGCACAAAACTAAGGAAATTTTATTGATTGAAGACTCACAATACCAGTAGCATCTCCCCCATTGAGTTTCTTGCTTCAAGGCTTTCACTTCAATTAGGGAGAATGGCCACAAGCATGGAGTGATTACAAAGGAAGGTGAAGAGTTCTATTTATAGGCATGAGAAAAGCTAATCCGGGACAATCCCCCGATGTGGGACTAAACCAATACCCAAAATAGACTAAGAATCCACTAATACACATGACCGCCAAAGATAATCGGATCCGGAGCTAAACAAACCGCCAATTGGCGGTCTATTGGATCTGGATCGAGCTACTTTTTGTTGTGGGCTTGTCTTGATGTATTGCTTGGTCTTGGATGCATCGACTCGGTTTGTTGGATCTCCAACCCGAATCCAATTGCTAAAATACTCCCCATGATGGTGAGGATTATTCTGGTTTGCTCTTAGGTCCCTCTGTCTTGCGTTCAGGTCCTTCTGTCTTGCATCTTGATCCCCAGATCTCACAATTCAGTCATTTTTCCCAGCTTTTGGGTCCTTTTATGTTTCATCTCTTCAAACCTATTTATTCCTGAAAACTAAACATAAAACTCGTGACATAGCATTGTTTAGGTGAAAGATAATGGATATAAGATACAAATATGAGCATGAAATGATGTCAATCAAATACCCCCACACCTAACTTTTGCTAGTCCCGAGCAAAACAAAGAAAGAGAAAAGCATGCGAAAAACAAGAAATCCTAACTCACTTTCGTAGGAATCACGGTTGCACTTAGCACGTGCAACAAGCCGTTAAACCTCCTTGTCGCCAAGGAGGAGGAGTGTTGTCTCCTGAGGGTTTTCAGCGGATATACCCACAAAATCCGAACAAGATGCATTAATCAATCTAGCTACACGACTCGTTGGACTTATTTTGTCGGTCATGGGACGCGGTAATACTACGGGTCGACTCTATATATGTAATCGGTCCACACACCTAGCCTAATGAGTTATTCGTGAGAGTTAGTTAAGGACTTAAGTGAAAGACATGGGCAACCTTAACTTCTGAATGTGATACAATGTGTAAAGTCCATTTTGGTTCTTATTTGGTTCTTTTTTTCTTTTTTTCTTTTTTTTTCTTTTTTTCTTTTTCTTTTGGAGCATTTTATTGGTTGGTGTTTAATTCTCCCAGGGTCGGGTTTCGTGCATCATTGCCTATGAGGACTTACACTATCACGTACACCTTCCCCCAAATCTCCACATAGGGCGATCCCTACCACCTGTGTAACGGGAGTTCGGTCGGTGCATCCCAAGTCAGATGACTCGAAAGCACCAGGCACAAAGTCCCCTCAGACCTACTTTCCCGAGTGATAGGAGCCGTGCGAGAAGAGAGAACACCACTTATTCATTTATCTACATGTTTGGAACCAAAACCCCTACACTTATGTTTCACAAAAAGAGATTAGCGGTCGGTTCAGGGGATCGGGTGAACAAAAAGACATGGACTTACCCCTATCTGGAAACAAAAAGACATGGTCTTACCACTTATCTTTAAGAAATTTGATCACAACCTTGCGATCGTTAGTGCGAGTGGGGATTGCTTCAACCCACTTTGACACATAATCGACCGCCACCAGGATGTAAGTGTGACCATGGGACACGGGGAAGGGACCCATGAAGTCAATTCCCCAAACATCAAAGATGTTAACCACTATGATAGGATTGAGTGGCATCATATCTCGTCTACCAATGCGGCCCACACGTTGGCACCTATCGCATGCTTTGCAAAATGCAAAAGCGTCTTGGAACAACGTGGGCCAATAAAAACCGCATTGGAGCACTTTGGCAGCGGTTTTCTTGGCACCGAAGTGCCCACTACATGCTTCCTTATGGCAAAAGGACAAGACACTCTGAATCTCGTCGTCAGGAATGCACCTCCTTATGATTTGATCAGCACAATACTTAAATAAGTATGGATCATCCCAATAGAAGTGCTTGACTAACGACTTGAACTTCGCTGTCTCATTGTGTCTCCAATGAGCCGGCACCTCCCCGGTTGCTAAATAGTTCACAATGTCAGCGAACCAGGGAGGTGAGGCTATTGCCATAAGGTTCTCATCAGGAAAAAACACGTTCACCGGTGGATCCAGTGAAAGATCAATGGGGATGCGAGATAGGTGATCAGCCACGACATTCTCGCATCCCTTCTTGTCCCGTATTTCGAGGTCGAATTCCTGTAACAACAAGATCCAACGCAGGAGACGGGGTTTCGCATCCTTTTTAGACAAAAGGTAGCGAAGAGCTGAGTGATCAGTGTAGATGATGACATGCGACCCTATGAGGTACTGGCGAAATTTTTCCAACGCAAATATGATCGCGAGGAACTCTTTCTCAGTAACGGAGTAGTTGAGTTGGGCGTCATTGAGAGTACGACTTGCATAATAGATCACATGAGACAATTTGTCGACTTTCTGACCCAAAACCGCTCCTATCGCGTAATCAGAAGCATCACACATCAGCTCGAATGGTAGAGTCCACACCGGTGCCTTAATAATAGGAGCGGAGGTCAACTCACGCTTCAGAAACTCAAATGCAGTCATGCACTCGGGTGTGAACTCAAAGGAGGTTCCTTTAGCAAGCAAGCTCGTCAAAGGACGAGCTATCTTGCTGAAATCCTTAATAAATCGCCGGTAAAAACCGGCGTGTCCAAGGAATGAACGGATTTCTTTTACCGAGGTGGGTGGCGGAAGCTTAGAAATAAGCTCAATCTTTGCCCTATCCACCTCGATACCATCACAAGATACCACGTGACCCAACACGATGCCTTTTGTGACCATGAAATGACACTTTTCCCAATTAAGGGCTAAGTTCGTTTCCGAACACCTTTTGAGAACAATGCTCAAGTGGTGCAAGCACTCATCAAAGGAGGTGCCATGAACCGAGAAATCATCCATGAAGATTTCAAGGAAGTTCTCGACCATCTCGGAAAAGATACTTAACATGCAACGTTGGAATGTTGCAGGTGCATTGCATAGCCCAAAAGGCATCCGTCTATAGGCAAACGTCCCAAAAGGACAAGTGAACGTGGTTTTCTCCTGGTCTTCGGGGGCGACTGGGATTTGATTGTACCCCGAATAACCATCAAGGAAACAGTAATAGGCGTGCCCGGCGAGTCTCTCCAACATCTGGTCGATGAAAGGTAGAGGGAAGTGGTCCTTACGCGTGACCGCGTTCAACTTCCTATAGTCAATACAAACTCGCCACCCAGTTTGAAGTCGTGTGGGTACAAGCTCATTGTTGTCATTCTGGACAACGGTGATACCCGACTTCTTGGGCACAACCTGGACAGGACTTACCCAAGTACTGTCCGAAATGGGAAAAATGATGCCATGATCTAAACACTTGATGATCTCTTTCTTAACTACTTCTGTCATGGCTGGATTTAAACGCCTCCGTGGGTCGCGACGTGGTCATGCCTCATCCTCCATAAAGATGTGGTGCTGCACGACGTCGGGACTTATCCCTTTGATGTCCCTCAAGGACCACCCAATGGCTGATTTGTGCTCCTTTAGGACTTGAATCAACCGTTCTTCCTGATCACCAGTCAACGTCGATGAAATAATCACCAGAAATGACCTATCGGGACCAAGAAAAACGTGTTTCAATTCCTTGGGGAGTTCTTTGAGCTCAGGTGTGGGTGGCTCCTCCAGGCGAGGCGTGATATCTAGCTCGAGATGTAAGATAGGAGGAGCTCGCATGTACTGAACAACATGCACATCATTGCTCAACTCACCCCCGTCCTCTTCATGATCAGACTCATCCATGAAGTAATCATTTAAATTCTCATGAATCAGGGGGTACTCTTCTTCCAATTCTTCTTCCAAGTCCTAGATAAGATTGACTTCCATGGGGTCCTCGGAAGATGCCGGCTGCCTAGCCATATTGAACACATGGAATGTCGCGGTCAAGTTCCCGAACGACAATTTTATGAGTCCAGTACGACAATTGATCAAGGCATTTGACGTCGCCAAAAAAGGTCTACCCAAAATCAATGGAATCTGAGAGTGGGTAGTCTTAATTGGTTAGGTCTCAAGGACGACGAAATCAACAGGAAATATGAAATCACCGACCTTGATTAGGACATCTTCAATGACCCCCAACGGGACTTTGATCGAACGATCAGCCAACTGCAAAGTTGTTTTCGTAGGCTTGAGAGTGCCTAGGCTTAATCGTTGATACACAGAAGAAGGTAAGAGGTTAACCGCCGACCCTAGATCTAGCAAAACATTGTTAATGCGAGAGTCCCCAATGATACATGAAATTGTTGGACTGCCTGGGTCCTTCAATTTTATGTATGTTGGGTTCGAGATGATCGAACTCACATTAGCCGCCAAAAAGGCTTTGCTAGGGACATTGATTTTCCTCTTAGTTGTAGAGAGATCCTTCAGGAATTTTGCATATGGAGGTATTTGTTGAATCATGTCTAACAAAGGAATGTTGACATTCACTTTCTTAAATATCTCCATCATCTTATCCACACCGTCACTCTGTTTCTTAGACAACCTACTAGGATAAGGAGCTCTTGGTAGGTATGTCTTGGGCGGAGCCGGAGAAGGAGGCTTTGGTGTACTACTCTCACCCTCGGCCTCTTCCTCACCATCATTCCCACAAGGGGTGGCACAGATGGATTTTCTGGCAATGATACGTGGTTGTTGACCTGCTTCCCATTTCTCAGGGTCACAATGGCATTAACATGGTACACAGGTTCTTCCACGTAGTTCACTTGCCCCCCTGTGGTCTTGAACTTGCATTTTGCATGTTCGAGTGCTGTTGAGCACGGGGGTTAGCCACAGGTTGGCTAGGCAGGCTCCCTCTCTCTCTCATGTACAGACTGAGCCAACTGACCCATCTAAAGCTCGAGAGATTTGATGGTCTGCTAATTCGAAGTGAGAACTTGACACGTGGACGACATAAAGTTTTTTACAGAGTTCTCAAGTCCACGAGTTAAGTTCTCAAGCGAATTAAACCGGGTTTCCAAGTTGTTTGAATTTGGGAAACCTGGTTGGTTGGTATTCTGACTTTGGGGTGACTGATGAGACTGCGAATGCATGGGAGGGTAGTGTGGTCGGTTAGGTGGTCGAGAAAAGTTTGAAGGACCACCTGAGGCATTGTTATGGTTCCATGAAAAATTAGGGTGGTTCCTCCATCCAGGGTTATATGATGATGAATATGGGTCATTCCTGGATCTATCATAGATGGCATTTACATGTTCCATCTCAGGAGGAATGGATGCACACTCACCCCCTATATGACCTATCCTACCACATAAATGACATGGAACTGAACCAGATGCAGACACATGAGATACATCGTGTTGGTTTTGGAGCTCAATTGAATCCATACGGCGCATTAAGGCCGCCATGCGCGCCTCGGTGGCCGTAGTGGAATCGACAGCAAATGCGGAACCTGATCTAGTCGAGTTTGCATTCGCGATCCTCGCTCCTATACTAGATGATGCAGTTGGTTCCCTCACACTCTCCCATTGCATTGTTTTCTCGGCGAGGTCTTCTAGGAAAGCCCATGCCTCCCTTTCATCCTTTCCCAAGAACTCTCCTTGACACATGGACTCAAGGAGCGTTCTTGACGGGATGTGAAGACCCTCGTACACAATCTGACAAAGGCGCGACAACTCAATGCCATGGTGAGGGCATGAGGATAGTAGCTCCTTGAACCTCTCTAAGTATGCATGAAATGGTTCGGTCTCATGTTGATAGAATGAATTGATTTCGTTCCTCAATTTTTGAGTCCGATGATTTGGAAAATACTTTTTGAGGAATGCAGACTGAAACTCATCCCAAGTACTGAAGACATTCGCCTGGTTGCTATACAACCACTTCTTGGCGTCATCCTTAAGCGCAAAGGGGACAAGCCTAAGATGAATGGAGTCTGTACTAAGTTGTTGCAGTTTGAACATAGCGCAGACCTCCTCAAATTCCCTAAGAAAGATATAGGGGTCACCTTTCCCAGTGAAATGAGGGAGCATGGAAATAAACTGAGGCTTGACGTCAAAATGGTTCCCATTTGCCTCTGGCAATATGATGCATGAGGGCAGAGTTGTACGGCTCGGGTAGCATCGATCGCGTAGAGGTATGGGAACGACAACTGGAAGCACTGGTGGAGCAGGTGGGTCCAACAACTGCTCCTCCTCACAGAAATTAGCAGCCATTGAACCCGGACTGCGTGCGACACGAGAGAAGGAGTCGAGAAGTCGACGACCGAAGCCGGATTGACAACGCTCCTCGTCAAACGACCACTCTCGTCTCGTGTCCACGAAAGCATGCACAAAGGTGCACACACAAACCACAACTCTTTTTTTTTCAAACAAAGAATGTACGTAGAAGAGAAGACGAGGGAACACAGGAGAGAAAGAATGACTCAGGAGAGAAGGGAAGAAGTCCTTAAGCTACGGCGGATGGGTACAGGTAGAAGCACACAAGCAAACAAGGCTCAAACAATCCTAAGGTCACTATAGGTCCTTACAGCTAGACGACGCCTAACTACGAGGTCACACGGCCTCAACACGCCTCACCTCCCTACAACGAGGACCACAAAGCCCAGCAAGTGAGCCAAGATCTGGGGATCTCGTCTCTCCTACTATCCACAAAGTGGGCAACGCCGATCAGGTCATGACGGTCGGGACCATATCACTCTCCTAATGCGTCCAAGATCCTTAGAGCCAATGTCTACTTGATTTTAAAATTAGGTTCTTGATTAGTGTGGTTTTTGGGGTGAAGGAAAGGGTGATGAAATCCCCCACCTTATCTTTTACGGGACAGCCCCTCCTTAGTAGCGTTTTGGAGTCCTAAATCTAGCAATCAACACTCCAAACAACGCTCAACTCACACTTGTTGCAATGCACTTCCTACTAACTAATGCATGTTCATACGAAATGCATGAATGCGAGTAGAAGGTGCGTACCTCACGCCAGCTCTCAGCAACAGAAAATAAAGCTAAGATAAAAGACAATCTAAGTGCCTAAGTCACATACATGATGCATGACCTAAACAAAAAGAATGCCTAATCTTTTGCTTTGAGTTTTAGGGTCCAAGTTGCTTAAAGGAGGTTGATTATGGATCTGGGAACAAACTATAAGTCAAAACATGCCAAATTAAATCCCAGATCACTACATCAATTATGAAAACCAACCAAAGAAATACGAGACAAAACCGAGCTTACCAGACCGCCAATTGGCGGTCGCAGGCCGCTGATTGGCGGTCTTAAATGCTCAGATTCACTAAAAACTTCTCCAGGCGTTCCCCTGATGACTCCCAGTCTCCTGAAACAAGGAAAAACTATACAACACAAATTAAATCCACTCGAATCGTCCAAACAAGAGTCTGGACTGGCACCTCCCCGGCAACTGCGCCAAAAACTTGTTGAACGTTTTATATTTCTACAGCAAGTGCACGGCCGCGATGAAGCGGTGACAAGTACGGGTCGTCCTCAGGGAGGTGAGCTCGCTCTTGTTTATCAGAAATCATGTGGCAAATATTGGGGGAGAAAGATTGATTAAGCTACTCTACACTAAACTACGCTAAGAAGTGTGAAATGAAAACGAAAGAAACAAACAATGAACTAACAACTAAGCTAGAGAAACTTGATACTATGCAGGAATCAATAAGAGAGAGACCCCTTAGGGGGTGGAGTGACTACACATACACAATAAGGAGGCAAGAATATCTTCCTATAGGCACAAGTGTAGGTAGTGTTTGCATGTATGAGAGGTGTCTACTTATCATGGCAAAACCCATCAATTAAATCACTAACCTATTTTGATTAACATTCATAAACACAAGCTGGTTATTTAAGAAACTAAACAAGCATGGGAGGTGTCTACTTATCATGGCAAAACCCATCTAGTGAAGTGTTCTATTCTAACAAGCAAGCATGCATTCATATTAATCAACACATTTCAAAATAAACATCCCCATTTCCTTAATTGCATATATGATAATCATCTCCACCCCCCCAAAAGGGGAGTGGTTTTACTCACTACACATTACACTACACATTACACTAAGATAAGAAAACATATTAACTAAGCTAGATTTAATAAAAGACAATTAAACTAAAACATGCACCAACAATAAAAGAAGCACAAAACTAAGGAAATTTTATTGATTGAAGACTCACAATACCAGTAGCATCTCCCCCATTGAGTTTCTTGCTTCAAGGCTTTCACTTCAATTAGGGAGAATGGCCACAAGCATGGAGTGATTACAAAGGAAGGTGAAGAGTTCTATTTATAGGCATGAGAAAAGCTAATCCGGGACAATCCCCCGATGTGGGACTAAACCAATACCCAAAATAGACTAAGAATCCACTAATACACCTGACCGCCAAAGATAATCGGATCCGGAGCTAAACAAACTGCCAATTGGCGGTCTATTGGTTCTGGATCGAGCTACTTTTTCTTGTGGGCTTGTCTTGATGTATTTCTTGGTCTTGGATGCATCGACTCAGTTTGTTGGATCTCCGACCCGAATCCAATTGCTAAAATACTCCCCATGATGGTGAGGATTATTCTGGTTTGCTCTTAGGTCCCTCTGTCTTGCGTTCAGGTCCTTCTGTCTTGCATCTTGGTCCCCAGATCTCACAATTCAGTCATTTTTCCCAGCTTTTGGGTCCTTTTATGTTTCATCTCTTCAAACCTATTTATTCCTGAAAACTAAACATAAAACTCGTGACATAGCATTGTTTAGGTGAAAGATAATGGATATAAGATACAAATATGAGCATGAAATGATGTCAATCAATCCTCATCAAGTTGTTGAAGCTTGAACATGGAACATACTTCCTCGAATTCACGTATAAAAATATACGGATCCTCCTTATTAGCAGTGAAGGTAGGAAGCATGCTCACATATTGAGGTTTCAGCTCATAGTTGTTCCCGCGAGCTGGGGGAAGAACTATGCAAGAAGGCTGTGCGGCCCGAACAGGATGGGTCCGCTCCCACAAAGTCATCGGTCTATCCTGTCGAGCTAAAGGTGGTGGTGCACCAAGAACTCGATCCTGACCGAATCCCTCTTCCTCTCAAGTCAGAGGTGGAGGAGAAGGAGGTCTACTTGGTGGTGGGAGCGGACCGAGGTAATCTATGTATGGAACCCGGTCTCCCCCGTCACCATGAGAAGACTTGGCCTCACGCTCCAAAGGAGAACGAGGCGGAGATGGCCGATCACCAAGACCGTGCTTCTCAGAAAAGTGCACTCTCTCATGTCAAAAGACATGATTACAACAATACTACGACAAGTAATCATGACGACCTCGAAGAGTCCGAAGAGGATCCTAACCCCAAAATGTGTGCGCCCGCTGTCACCGCCCGACATAACTTACTGCGGTCCTGAAACATGAATCAACAACGATGCCTGAGTTTCCCATTAGGAAACCCCGTATGCCAAGCTTGCCTAAATGAATGCAACAGTACGGCAAATGAACCTATCATACTAGTAGCATGTCATGTCAACATCTGGAATGCAACAAATCCCTCCAAGGGTAAACGAGACCTCAGTCCAACAACACAAGTACCATCAAGGGTCAACAAGGACATCAATCTAGCAACAACAACGGGTCTCCCTCGGAAACCTACCGTAGGCACATATGGTCTTACGGACAGTACGCGACGAACCCCCACATGCGACTACTCGAGCCAAGGGATCGGTGAGGAGCGTCCGCACTTCCGCGCAAAGTAACCACGTGGTCTACACCACCCCAATGGAGTCGTCGCCTAGTCGGTCAACATCCCAAGATAGGTACCCAATCAGGGATCATCGCTGGAACAACATCGGCGGTACAACATACGTCCAACACAACATCGGACGACACAACCACAAGCTGGAAGATCGTCGACACCATCATCGCCGGCACAACCTCGACGGTATAACATACGTCCGGAACAACATCGGACGGGTCCAGAACGTAGTCTGCGGGGTCATCATGCTCCACGAGCTATGCATCAACATGCATTGGGATCCGCGATCCCTCAGGTCTGCTACTTTACAGAGAGTCAAGCGACTGAAGGGAATGTGTTCTAAAAGTTTTACTTTTAAATGTCAACTATTATGAATTGAATGAGAAAATCGTTTTGTTCCTTGTTTATGTTATTCGTCTTTTAGAAGTGTTAAGGAAGAGGCTCTTGGTCCTTAATCGTAGAGCTCTAAAAGATAATGGTTTACATAAAACAAAAGATATTCGCAATCATGGTAATTAACATGGGACATTAATTACGGAGTTAAAATTATCGTGTTGGTCATAGATCATTGTAGCTCTACAAGTGAGTGACAACACGGGTACACAAAAGAGGAAAATACTACTTTTGTATACTGAATAGACCTAATAAGTAAAACATTATAGAATTGTGTTTTCTGTGTCATTAATGTTTTACTGTGTCCTTGGTCCTTTGATATGAGACTTATATCCGATCACTTAAGAAATACTTGATTAGACTAGTGTCTTGAGCTATCGATAAGTGTAGTGTAAATGCATTGGTTGGTTAAGTATGACTTTTGTTGGAGAAGATAGTTAGTCAAAAGATTATCATTGCCCCTCTTAATTGAGTGATGATATTAGTGGGCCCCTTGATAAAGCCAAGTTATGATGTGCACAATGTGATTTGAGTTAAGTCACATATTTATAACTAGCTTAAAGAGATCAAGAAATGAATACTAATACAAAGATGACACAATACTACTTTGTGTGTATTCTTAATATCATGAGGCAAGGGACGGACACAAGTGATACACACTATCACTAAATGGATCGGGTTTTGGTTCGAGTGGAATTAAGACATCTAACTAATTGGGAGATATAATGTCTAGCTAGATACCGCTTATAGCTTGTGATATTAAGCTCTTAATATCACTGCCAACTTAGTTTAGATCCTCCCATAGGTCACACCACAGAACTGGGAAACAAGAAATGGGGATTTTGAGTTCATAGGATGTGTCGGGTTTCATGTAGAAAATATGACACATGGGGTGAACAAGCAAAATGAAAATTATGTTGTGATTAATAACGTAATTAGAATCTAAATTAAATTCATATGTGATGTAAATATTATGGGGTGTAATGATTGATAATTACATAGGATAATATGTTACATAAGTTGTGAAGTTACTACTAATCCCGAAATGTCAAATTTTGTAGGGGTTAAACCGAAATTTGACAAGTCTGCAGAACAGTGCTCAAACGGTCGACCGGTTAGCAGTAAACGGTCGACCGATAGGGAACGGTCGACCGGACGTGTCTCGACAGATAACAGGGAATTTTCATCTGTTCGAACGGTCGACCGAACATAGCGATGGAATAGTTCCTGTAACGAACGGTCGACCGAGTTAGAGAACGGTCAACCGAAACTTGGTTCGAGCGGTCGACCGAACCTCCAAACGGTCGACCGGTCCAGACAGTTTTATGCAGAATTAATTTAAGAATTAATTAGATCATGCATGGAATTGGTCCATAATTGATTTAATTCGTGGCTAATATTATTTATTATTAAATAATGGATGGTTAGATGGAATTTTTCATGAGATCATGGGCAAGGGGTTGCACATGAGTAGGTAATTTGGAGAGAGCTTATAAATACAAGCTTATTTCATTACCCAAAAATCTAATTCATTATTTCTTGTGCAAAAAAATTCTCTCTCCATAATTCTCCACGAAAATCCCTTAATTCTTAAGTTTGGTTTTAGTTCTTAAGAGATCATCTTCTCGAGGGAATTAAAGAGGGGTTAGTAATTAGATTCTAAACCTTATCGGAGATTGAGAGACTAGCTTCCCTATCTCCGATCTTGTTTAGAGTTTGGTGAATACTCGGAGGCATCCGGCGCAGCGAGGAGCATCCCCAACGTCTCCGAATCTTCAAGAAGTTTTAGAGAACTTCTAGGTATGAATTTCGGAGCCCATATTTGTTTTAATAAAGTTTTGAAACTAGATATTGAAACAAATTGATGCATGCATGAAATAAATTATAGAAAATTGAAAATTGATCCTTATTATACATAAACAAAAATTCGAAAATATATATGTATAATTAAACATGAAATCCTACAGTGGTATCAGAGCTTAGGGTTCAATTTTCTCATGATTTATGGCTGTAAACAAATTTTGTTTACCCTCTAGGATTTAAACAATTCGTTTTACCGGTTTTTCGGTCTTTAAATGTTTGTTGAAATAATTCTTTATAATAATTCGTTTTAAATGTTTTGAATGTTTAAAACATGTCATGTAATTATTAGAATTATTATTTAGACATAAGTCTAACTTGCAATAATTTCGTTTTAAGTATAAACGATTATTTTGTAAGAGAATCAACAAAACCGAAAAACTGCGATTCATCTTTCCATTGGAAATTGGATGGACAGCGGTTCATAATTAATTTTTGAATTATGGATGCATGAAAAACATTTTTAATGGATTTCAAAATGTTTTTCAAAGAATTGTTTGGGATTCTAGATGCTTGATAAACTAGGTTGGATAGTTTATAGCGATATTGCGTGCATGGATGCTCGAGTTGTTTTGCAGGAATTGTGAGTTTGTATGTTCCAAATCAGCAGCTATGAATGTTTATAATTGTTATAATACAGGGGCTTATGTAAGTAAAAGCCAAATTCTCTATTTCCATCTTTTAGATAAATTGCATATGCATATGAGAGGTTTTTACATAGGACTTGCACTAGTCGGTTTTTATTGAATGTGAGGAGCATGTTTATTTTCTGTAAAATCTACATCTCCGGTGCAAGAGGAAGTCGCCGCTGTAGCGCATCGATCGAGGATCGAGGATCAGGGATCGAGGATCAAGGATCGAAGGGAACATATAAACTCACACGATATGGATTGTGTGAATGTTTAATTTCTGTTTTTTTAATTTCTGCTATGCATGTGATGAATGTGGTGAATGTTAGGATGTGTATGAATATTAATATGCATGATAACCTAAAATTCCAAATCACATGTAAATATATGAAATTGTCCAACAAAAATTAATAATAATTTCCTTCTTATTTCATCCACTAGCAGCCATTGATCGAGGGATACTCTGCTCGCCCTTAGCGGGAGATAGCTCCCTCCATCTTTGGGAATAGTGGGAGATATAATGGTTGTCTGTTGTTGTGCCACAACTAAATGTATGAGGTGTGATTCACCCTAGTGAACCCCGAGTATGTTTAGTTGTGAATACAATGGATAAACGTATCTCGTATCAAATGAAAATAAGTTTTCTTAACATTACCTAGAGCCCTCGCTCGGTTTTGGGAAAAAGTTTTTCTTACGAGGATAAGTCGCATTCCCTCATAATTAAAACGACAAGAATCACAAAAGTTTGAAGATGCTAATATTGCTAAAATTCAAAAAGGTTGTGATTAGAAAATGTTTTCTTACCTTGATATTGTAATGTATTCGATAGCCCTTAGCTAGTCTATATTACAATTGATAGGATCTTGGATTGTTGCATTTATGGGCAAAGATTTTAATTTGCAACATTTACATTTATATATTCGATATATGTATACATGTGTATTAAAACATAAAATTGGCATTAAAATCCTGTATGATTTATTTTGTAGAAAAATGTCGAACATCCAACCTATCGTACGATCCATGATAGAAAAACACCCTTTAGCAAATGATGGCTCAAACTTCATTAGTTGGCAACTCAAACTCAACATCGTGTTAAAGTTTGAGAAACTATCTCACATTTTGGAAGGTCCAATCCCAAAGTGGAATGAGAGATTAACCGATGAATAGAAAGAGGCTAAAGCCAAGTGGGAAGACCAAGAGAACCAAGTTCACGGTCTTATGCTAGCATCCATGGGTGACTCGCTTCAGGCGAAATACTTGGATTCAAAACCCAAGAAGACCATGGAGGCTTTATCAAAGATGTTCATGGATAGTGCCCGAAAGGAACGCTATAAGACCACCATCGCACTCACAAGGTGCCATATGGCGGAGGGAACATCGGTATCTATGCATTTTCTCACGATGCAAGGATACCTTGAGAAGTTGGCAAAGCTCTCCACACCAATGCCCGAGGACATTGCTGAAGATATGATTCTTGGCTCTCTAGCCCCGTCCTTTAAGGACTTTGTGATGCACTACCACGTGCGTGAAAAAGGGGTGAGTCTTGAGGAGCTTCACAACGCTCTCAAAACTGCTGAAGTTGACATGGGCAAGGGTAGGGACAAGCAAGTCCTTGCCATCCATGGAAGGAGCCAAAAGATTGGTAAAGGAAAGGGCAAATCTACCAAAAGTGGTTCAATCAAGAGCAAGGGAGTAGGAG
This sequence comes from Triglochin maritima, assembly GCA_963682175.1. Lineage (NCBI taxonomy): Eukaryota > Viridiplantae > Streptophyta > Magnoliopsida > Alismatales > Juncaginaceae > Triglochin > Triglochin maritima. Next base: position 19,848,740 of record OY821785.1, read on the forward strand.
GTGCTCATAAGAGTGCCTCGAGGGGGAAATCTCAGAAATCTCCAACTCCCAATACGGAGTGCTTTCACTGCGGTGAAAAAGGACACATCCAGCCAAATTGCCCCAAGTACAAGGAAGACCTTGACAATGGAGTGATTGAACGTCGGCGCCCTAAAAAGGCCAAAGGTATATTTGTTATTGAAATAAATTTAGCCACCTCTGTCCAGGATTGGGTAATAGATACCGGATCTTGTGCTCACATAGTTTCTAATGTGCAGCTACACATGGATAGGAAGGAACTCGTAAGGAACGAGGTAGAATTGAAGGTCGGAAATGGTGCGAACGTGTCTGCGGTTGCACAAGGTTCTGTGGTGCTTCAATTGTGTAGTGGTTTAAATTTATGTCTAAAGAATGTTTATTATGTACCTTCGATTAGCAAGAATATTATTTTTGTATCATGTTTGGATATGGATAATTTTAATATAAATATTTCAAATTCTTGTTTGACTATATCGAAGAATGGTGTTTTCTATGCAAATGCATTCATAAGGAATGGTCTCTATTTGCTTGAATTGAATAATAAACAAATCTTTAATATCAATAACAAAAGACTTAAGACCACTCACGAGATTGATACTCTCTTGTGGCACTATCGTCTTGGTCACATAAATGAAAAGCGCATCAAGAAATTGCAAGAAGCTAACCTTCTTGGTCTACTTGGTTTTAAATCATTGGAGACGTGCCAACCCTGTCTAATGGGAAAAATGACCAAAACGCCTTTCAAGAAGAAAGGCCCAAGGGCGAGTGGCTTGTTGGATTTGATACATTCCGATGTATGTGGTCCAATGAGTACTATTGCACGAGATGGTTTCAGGTACTTCATTACGTTCATGGATGATTATAGTCGTTATGGCTATATTTATCTAATGAGAAACAAAAGTGAATCTTTTGACAAGTTCAAAGAATTCAAGAATGAAGTAGAGAACCAACTCGACAAGAAAATCAAGTCTCTACGAACGGATCGTGGAGGTGGTACTTAAGTGTCGAATTTGACTCATACCTAAAGGAGTTTGGTATTGTACCTCAACTCACCCCTCCCGGTACACCTCAATGAAATGGGGTATCCGAAAGGAGGAATAGGACATTGCTCGACATGGTTCGGTCAATGATGAGTCATGCGGAATTACCTCTTCACTTTTGGAGTTATGCACTACAAACTGCGGCTTACACACTAAATAATGTTCCATCCAAATCCGTGGAGAAAACTCCTTATGAGCTATGAAGTGGTAAAACACCTAAGCTCAATTTTCTCAAGATTTGGGGTTGTGAGGCTTACGTCAAGAGATTGATGTCGACCAAACTTCAACCAAAAGCGGATAAGTGCTTCTTTATTGGTTATCCTCGTGAGACAAGAGGATACTACTTTTGTCATATCACCTCCAATCGAGTGATTGTAGAGAGGGATGCCACATTTTGGAAAAGGAATTTCTAGAAAGAGTAAAAAGTAGTGGGAGTAGGGTTGTGCATGAGGAAACTCAAGATACTCTACAAGATCATGACATGAATGATGACATTCAAGATCATGAAGGCCCAACCGAGATTCCTTTGGTTAGTGGGAGCGTGAGCGAGAGACCATCACAAGAAATTGCGAGAGAATCTCAATCATCCTCACCAAGTGTACGTTCAAGAGTTGAACGTGAACCCACTCCTCAAGAAATTGTGGAAAAAGTTCGAGAGACACGAGAAGAACCAAAAGAACTCAGAAGGTCAACAAGGGAAAGGAAGAAACCCGATTTGTATCTGGGACTTCATGAAATCATGGTACTAGATACCAATGATCCCTTGACCTTCCAAGAAGCAATGGATAGGGAAGACTCCAAACTATGGCTTAAGGCCATGGAATCCGAAAGAGAATCCATGTATGATAATCAAGTATGGGACTTGGTTGACCTTCCTCAAGGGAAAAAGGCCATTCATAATAAATGGGTTTTTAAGAGGAAGATGGACATGGATGGGAACTTGACGACCTACAAAGCGAGGCTTGTAGCGAAGGGTTCCACTCAAGTTCAAGGAATTGACTATGATGAAACTTTTTCACCGGTTGCCATGTTCAAGTCTATTCGGATCATGCTCGCTATTGCCGCATTTCACGATTATGAAATATGGCAAATGGATGTCAAAACGGCGTTCCTTAATGGGAACTTGGAGGAGGATGTGTACATAGTACAGCCTCAAGGTTTTGAAGATCCAAAGAATAGCGAGAAGGTATGCAAGCTTCAAAGATCCATCTATGGATTGAAGCAAGCATCAAGGAGTTGGAACAAACGCTTTGACGAGGAAGTGAAGAAGCTTCACTTCATTCAAAGTAAGGAAGAACCTTGTAAATACAAGAAGGTTAGTGGGAGCCAGGTAGTATTCCTAATCTTATATGTCGATGACATATTGCTTATGGGCAATCATATTCCTTTGCTTGAGCAAACGAGAAGTTCATTGAAATCTGCATTTTCGATGAAAGACATGGGTGAGGCTCAATACATCTTGGGAATCAAGATATATCGAGATAGATCTCGCAGACTCATTGGCCTCAGTCAACGTACATACATTGACAAGGTCTTGGAAAGGTTCAAGATGAACAACTCCAAAAAGGGCAGTGTGCCAATGAGTATGGGTGTGCAACTCAAGAAGTCTCAACGTGCGGAATCGCGTAAAGACTTAGAGTACATGAAGGATGTCCCTTATGCTTCAGCAATTGGGTCGATCATGTACGCGATGACTTGCACAAGACCCGATGTCTCGTATGCTCTAAGCGTGCACAAGTCGTCACCAATCCAACACATGTCCTGAGCATTGGACAGCGGTCAAGAATATCCTGAAGTACCTTAACCGGACTAAGGATAAGATTCTTGTTTATGGAGGAAAAAGGGAATTGATAGCTGAAGGTTACTCGGATGCGAGTTTCATGAGTGATCCAGACGATAGAAGGTCGCAATCAGGATATGTCTTCCTTCTGGATGGTGGAGCTGTGAGTTGGCGTAGTTGGAAGCAAAGCACTACGGCCGACTCAACCACTGCTTCCGAAGTAATGGCTGTCGCTGAAGCGAGCAAGGAAGGAGTGTGGATTAAGAAGTTTCTTGAAGATCTTGGAGTAGTTCCCTCGACCGAGGGACCAATAAAGCTATTTTGCGACAATAGTGCATCTGTCTCGCAAATCAAGGATCCCAAATCACACCACAAAGTGAAGTACATGGATCGTAAGTACTTCGTGACGCGTGACCTCATCGACGAAGGCAAAATAAATCTGTTATGGGTGGACACCAACAGCAACACAGCTGATCCATTCACAAAACCCTTATCCCAAGCCAAGGGCGAAATGCATTTCGAGTCCATGGGATTGAGGAACCATGTAGATTGGCTTGATGATTGATACGTAATGGGGTTTACCCTAGTTATTATTGCTTTATGCATTGAGTATGTATGAAAAAGAAAATTTTAATAACAAGTGGGAGATTGAAGGGAATGTGTTCTAAAAGTTTTACTTTTAAATGTCAATTATTATGAATTGAATGAGAAAATCGTTTTGTTCCTTGTTTATGTTATTTGTCTTTTAGAAGTGTTAAGGAAGAGACTCTTGGTCCTTAACCGTAGAGCTCTAAAAGATATTGGTTTACATAAAATAAAAGATATTCGCAATCATGGTAATTAACATGGGACATTAATTACCGGGTTAAGATTGTCGTGTTGGTCACGGGTATGCAAAAGAGGAAAATATTACTTTTGTATACTGAATAGACCTAATAAGTAAAATATTATAGAAATGTGTTTCTGTGTCATTAATATTTTACTGTGTCCTTGGTCCTTTGATATGAGACTTATATCCGATCGCTTAAGGAGTTCTTAATTAGACTAGTGTCTTGAGCTATCGATGAGTGTAGTGTAAAGGCATTAGTTGGTTAAGTACAACTTTTGTTGGAGAAGATAGCTAGTCAAAAGATTATCATTGCCCCTCTTAATTGAGTAATGATATTAGTGGGCCCCTTGATAAAGCAAAGTTATAATGTGCACAATGTGATTTGAGTTAAGTCACATATTTATAACTAGCTTAAAGAGATCAAGAAATGAATACTAATACAAAGATGACACAATACTACTTTGTGTGTATTCTTAATATCATGAGGCAAGGGACGGACACAAGTGATACACACTATCACTAAATGGATCGGGTTTTGGTTCGAGTGGAATTAAGACATCTAACTAATTGGGAGCTATAATGTGTAGCTAGATACCGCTTATAGCTTGTGATATTAAGCTCTTAATATCACTGCCAACTTAGTTTAGATCCTCCCATAGGTCACACCACAGAACTGGGAAACAAGAAATGGGGATTTTGAGTTCATAGGATGTGTCGGGTTTCATGTAGAAAATATGACACATGGGGTGAACAAGCAAAATGAAAATTATGTTGTGATTAATAACGTAATTAGAATCTAAATTAAATTCATATGTGATGTAAATATTATGGGGTGTAATGATTGATCATTACATAGGATAATATGTTACATAAGTTGTGAAGTTACTACTAATCCCGAAATGTCAAATTTTGTAGGGGTTAAACCGAAATTTGACAAGTCTGCAGAACAGTGCTCAAACGGTCGACCGGTTAGCAGTAAACGGTCGACCGGATGTGTCTCGACCGATAACAGGGAATTTTCATCTGTTCGAACGGTCGACCGAATGTGATCGTTCGGTCGACCGAACATAGCGATGGAATAGTTCCTGTAACGAACGGTCGACCGAGTTAGAGAACGGTCGACCGAAACTTGGTTCGAGCGGTCGACCGAACCTCCAAACGGTCGACCGGTCCAGACAGTTTTATGCAGAATTAATTTAAGAATTAATTAGATCATGCATGGAATTGGTCCATAATTGATTTAATTCGTGGCTAATATTATTTATTATTAAATAATGGATGGTTAGATGGAATTTTTCATGAGATCATGGGCAAGGGGTTGCACATGAGTAGGTAATTTGGAGAGAGCTTATAAATACAAGCTTATTTCATTACCCAAAAATCTAATTCATTATTTCTTGTGCAAAAAAATTCTCTCTCCATAATTCTCCACGAAAATCCCTTAATTCTTAAGTTTGGTTTTAGTTCTTAAGAGATCATCTTCTCGAGGGAATTAAAGAGGGGTTAGTAATTAGATTCTAAACCCTATCGGAGATTGAGAGACTAGCTTCCCTCTCTCCGATCTTGTTTAGAGTTTGGTGAATACTCGGAGGCATCTGGCGCAGCGAGGAGCATCCCCAACGTCTCCGAATCTTCAAGAAGTTTTAGAGAACTTCTAGGTATGAATTTCGGAGCCCATATTTGTTTTAATAAAGTTTTGAAACTAGATATTGAAACAAATTGATGCATGCATGAAATAAATTATAGAAAATTGAAAATTGATCCTTATTATACATAAAAAAAAATCGAAAATATATATGTATAATTAAACATGAAATCCTACAGCGACAACATGTCACACCACTGTCCATCAACGGAGGTGGCGCGACCTAAGGGTCCACACTCTTCCCCATGGTAGTCCCTGGGCAGGCACGAGCAACGTACCCGTCGTCACCTCCCGGTCACGCTCAAAGTGAGGACACGGGTTTCCTTGGATAGTGTTGACACAACACAAGGACCAGGAATTTAGTTCTGCGCACAAATAGTCGACCGAAAAAGCATAACCGGTTGACCGTTCCCAATAGGTTCGGTCGACCGAAAGTCTGCAGCGGTCAAATTCTTCTGCGCATCACATAAGTCCAAACGGTTGGACAACAATCTAAAACCGATCGACCGAATACGAGGTCAAAATCTGAAGTTGGTTAAAAATCACACAAGACTATTCGGTCGACCGACTCAGGGGTCCCGGTCAACCAAAAACTTCCAGGGTCATCCTAATAGTCTACGTCATATAACGGTCGAACAATATAACAAAATCGGTCGAACAATATGCATAAAAATCAAGTACACTTAAGTTCCGATCGAACCAAAAGCTAAGGACGGTCGACCGAAATCCGACAGAAAGCCTCCAACCCACCAGCATACATGCAACCGGTCGACCACCACACGACATCTTTCGACCGGTGTAGGTTAATGTTGGGCAAAATAGTAAAACCGGTCGACCGTTGGTCGACAGCAACCCGCGCCTGCCGAGGATTTTATGTCGTTTTCTCATCGCCGGCGTGGTCTCCGACCTCACGCGACCGACCATAACTTCCCACCAACGTGGGGAACAACAAAACCAAACTAGTAAGCCGACATACCTCAAGTGGAAGACAGAACACGCCGGAGTTTGCTCAACGTCGACGCCCAACAACAACCTCCGCACCCGCGTGCCTCACGTCTGCGCCTCCTCAACTCCAAGCTCGACCACCCTTGCCGAAGTCTCTGCAACCACCATTGGAACGCCGGACAAGAAAAAGAAAGTGAGAGAGATGAAGTGAAGAGAGGAAAATGAGATGGAAGAATGGAAGAATAGAAGAGGATGGAGAGAAGGACGTTGGCTTCCTACAAACCCAAGCCCAAGACAAACAGTAACCAGCCACCACACCTCACACCTAGGGGTGAGCTTCGGTCTAGGACCGGACCGAACCAGACCAGACCGGACCGAAGACCAAACTTTTCGGAATCCCAGACCGTAGACCGGACCGAATAAATTCGGCTTGGTCCGGTGCAGTTCGGTCCAAAACCCGAATTTTACCCTTAAAATTTCGGTCTTTGACCAGACCGAACCGAACCGGACCGAATTCCCGTGGTCTCCCGGACCGAAGACCGGACCGAAAAAGTTTGGTCCGGTTCGGTCCAGACACCCGGACCAAACCAAATTTTGCTCACCCCTACTCACACCCATCACTTTTCTCTCCTCCAACAGTAACCCTAAAGGGTTAGGGTCTAACAGCTTTCTTTAACAACAATATTTGAGATCACTACACCACACGCAAGACAATTGTCGACAACATACCCAGCAGATAGATCCATTAGCTTCTCAGCAAGCACTTCCATATACATGCAATTAGATGGTTCGGACGTGCAATACAAAGTACCTGCGACACAAGTCATGTGTTACATTAAGAGAAGCATTCCAAGTTTGAAGCTAATGAATTGATAAATAACTCACCGTGTTCATGATGTGAGCGTTCTTGTCTTTCCGGTTTCGCAAAAATAACTCACACCTTATGATCTATGTTATGAATTTAGAGGAAAATTATCATTCTCTTGCAAGTAGAGCCCGAATTTGACTCTCCCGTCCTCATCTAGGCTGAAGTATAAAAGCCTTCAAGGTTGCGTGGGGTCATGGGGTTGAAAATAAAAATGTATTGCTTCGTACAATCAAGGAGTCAACACTATGCTGTACTTTCTTTTTCTTTTTACAAAATCATTCGAAAACCACGGAAAAAAGAGGGAAAGGTAATATGAAAATATACCCCGTAAATTGTCAGAATTAACGGATTCAGCTTGGATTCTATTAAGTTGAAATGCAACCTGAGATTTGGTTGTTAATGCAGTTAATAAAAATGCCACTAAACCCTAATTAAAAAAGCAAGTTGGTGGAACAAAATGAAAGATCATTGTTGTCACCCTCGCATTGAAGTTCTTTCTTCAAAAGTCATGAGCAGTTCATGTTAGCAATCTACGATTGAATCTACAGGTTCAGTATTACCTTTGGTGGAGAGAACCTGTGGCAGCGGAATGGATCGGCAATCACCTCACGGAATCCTCTGGAGCACCGGTCGGTCTTCTACTCTCTTGGAGAAGAAGCACGAGTCCACAACTCAAGAGTCTACGGATTGGCTTGGTGGATGTGGAGGGTCGAATGGAAGAGAGAGGGAGAGGTGGCGGCTAGGGTTTGGTGGGGCTAGGGTTTGCACACAAGAATTAGTCCATCCAATGGGAGGCTCCCCTCCTTATATAGATGGCCCCACCCTAAACCCTAATGCGCAGCCAATTAGAGTGCGCCACGTGTCAGTGCTTTGGGCAAACATCATCTTAATCCTTAGATTAATCCAATATCTCCCACTTGCACAACAGCACGTCAACAACACGTCATCTTCTTTTGTGTCCCTGACACATACATATTGATTGACATCATTTCATGCTCATATTTGTATCTTATATCCATTATCTTTCACCTAAACAATGCTATGTCACGAGTTTTATGTTTAGTTTTCAGGAATAAATAGGTTTGAAGAGATGAAGCATAAAAGGACCCAAAAGCTGGGAAAAAGGACTGAATTGTGAGATCTAGGGACCAAGATGAAAGGGTGAAGGACCTGAACGCAAGACAGAAGGACCTAAGAGCAAAACAGAATACTCCACACCATCATGGGGAGTATTTTAGCAATTCGATTCGGGTCGGAGCTCCAATAAACTAAGTAGATGCATCTAAGACCACCAAATACACTAAGCAAAGCCCATCACAAATTCCAGATGGATCCGGACTTTTTAGACCGCCAATTGGCGGTCCAAGACCGCTAATTAGCGGTCACTTTTGGCCCAAATCCGCTAAGATTTATCTGGGTTACGTATTAGTGTGTATTTAGTCCATTTCGGGTATTGGTTTAGTCTCACAGCGGGGGATTGTCCCGGATTAGCTTTTTCCATGCCTATAAATAGAACTCTTCACCTCCTATTGTAATCACTCCATATTTTAAGTGACTATTCTTCCTACTAGAAGTGAGGCCTTGAAGCACACACTAAAGTAGGAGGATGCTACTTTTAATGTGAGTCATTTTAATACAACTTTTCTTTATTATGTTGTTTGTTTCTGTATTCCAGCATTCTTCCTTTGTTCTTAGCTTAGTTATTATTTCATTGTTTGGTTCTTCCTTTCGCATTTCCTACTTCTTAGCGTAGTATAGAGTAGAGTAGCATAAACATCTTTCTCCCCCTATTTTTGCCATATGATTTCGTACAAGCAAGAGGCTACTCACCTCCCTGAGGACGACCCGTACTTGCCACCGCTTCATCGCGGCCGTGCACTTGCGGTTTAATTAAAACGTTCAACAAGTTTTTGGCGCCGTTGCCGGGGAGGTGTCAGTCCAGACTCTTGTTTGGACGATTCAAGTGGATTTAATTTGTGGTTTGTAGTTTTTCTTTGTTTCAGGAGACTTGGAGTCGCCAGGAGGAGCACCTGGAGAAAGTTGGAGGCATTCTGGGCAATTCAGACCGCCAATCATCGGCCTGAGACCGCCAATTGGCGGTCTGGTGAGCTCATTTTACTCTCTTATTTCTGTGGTGTGTTTACATAATTGATGTAGTGATCTGGGACTTGATTTGGCATGTTTTGACTTATAGTTTGTTCCCAGATCCATAATCAAACCTCCTTTAAGCAACTTGGACCCTAAAACTCAAAGCAAAAGATTAGGCATTCTTTTTGTTTAGGTCATGCATCATGTATGTGACTTAGGCATATAGATTGTCTTTCATTTTAGCTTTATTTTCAGTTGCTGAGTGCTGGCGTGAGGTACGCACCTTCTACTCTCATTCATGCATTTCGTATGAACATACATTAGTTAGTAGGAAGTGCATTGAAACAAGTGTGAGTTGAGCGTTTGTTTGGAGAGTTGATTGCTAGATTTATACTCCAAAACGCTACTAAGGAGGGGCTGTCCCGTAAAAGATAAGGTGGGGGATTTCATCACCCTTTCCTTCACCCCACAAACCACACTAATCAAGATCCTAATTTTAAAATCAAGTAGACATTGGCCCTAAGGATTTCGGGCGCATTAGGAGAGTGATCCGGTCCCGACCGTCATGAACTGATCGGCGTTGCCCACTTTGTCGATAGTAGGAGAGACGAGATCCCCGGATCTTGGCTCACTTGCTGGGCTTTGTGGTCCTCGTCGTAGGGAGGTGAGGCGTGTTGAGGCCGTGTGACCTCGCAGTTAGGCATCGTCTAACTGTAAGGACCTATAGCGACCTTAGGATTGCTTGAACCTTGTTTGCTTGTGTGCTTCTACCTGTACCCATCCGCCGTAGCATAAGGACTTCTTCCCTTCTCTCCTGAGTCATTCTTTCTCTCCTGTGTTCCCCCGTCTTCTCCTCTACGCACATTCTTTGTTAAAAAAAGAAGTTTTGTTTTGGGTGTGTGCACCTTTGTGCATGCTTTCGTGGGCACGAGACGAGAGTGGTCGTTTGACGAGGCACGTTGTCAACCCTGCTTCGGTAGTCGACTTCTCGACGCCTTCCTCCTCTCGTGTCGCACACAGTCCGGGTTCAATGGCTGCTAATTTCTGTGAGGAGGAGCAGTTGCTGGACCCACCTGTTCGACCTGTTCTTCAAGTTGTCGTTCCCATACCTCTACGGATTGATGCTACCCGAGCCGTATCGCTCTACCCTAATGCATCGTATTACCAGAGACTAATTGGAACCATTTTGAGGTTAAGCCTCAGTTTATTTCCATGCTCCCTCAATTCACTGGGAAAGGTGACCCCTATATCTTTCTCAGGGAATTTGAGTAGGTCTGTGCTATGTTCAAGCTGCAACAACTTAGCACAGACTTCATCCATCTTAGGCTTGTCCCCTTTGCACTGAAGGATGATGCCAAGAAGTGGTTGTACAGCAACCAGGCGAATGCCTTTAGGACTTGGGATGAGTTTCAATCTGCATTCCTCAAGAAGTACTTCCCAAATCATCGGACTCAAAAATTGTGAAACGAAATCAATTCGTTCTATCAACTTGAGACCGAAACATTTCATGCATATCTAGAGAGGTTCATGGAGCTACTATCCTCATGCCCTCACCATGGCATTGAGTTGTGGCGCCTTTGTCAGATTGTTTACGAAGGTCTTCACATCCCGTCAAGAACGCTCCTTGAGTCCATGTGCCAAGGAGAGTTCTTGGGAAAGGATGAAAGGGAGGCATGGGCTTTCCTAGAAGACCTTGCTGAGAAAACCATGCAATGGGAAAGTGTGAGGGAACCACCTGCATCATCTAGCATAGGAGCGAGGATCGCGAATGCAAACTCGACTAGATCGGGTGCCACATTTGTTGTCAATACCACTACGTCACCGAGGCGCGCATGGCGGCCTTAATGCGCCGTATGGATTCGATTGAGCTCCAAAACCAACAAGGTGCACCTCACATGTCCACATCTGGTCCAGTTCCCTGTCATTCATGTGGTAGGATAGGTCATGTAGAAAGCGAGTGTGAGTCCATTCCTCCTGAGATGGAGCGTGTCAACGCCATCTATGACAGATCCAGGAATGACCCATACTCATCATCTTATAATCCTGGATGGAGGTACCACCCCAATTTTTCATGGAACCAAACTAATGCCCCGGGTGGTCCTTCAAACTCCTCTAGACCACTGATTGACATCATTTCATGCTCATATTTGTATCTTATATCTATTATCTTACACCTAAGCAATGCTACGTGACGAGTTTTATGTTTAGTTTTCAGGAATAAAGAGGTTTGAAGAGAAGAGCCATGAAAGGACCCAAAAGCAGGAAAAAGGACTTAATTGTGAGACTTAGGGACTGAGATGCAAGGGAGAAGGACCTGATCGTAAGACCGAAGGACCTAAGAGCAAAACATGAAACTCCACACTATCATGGGGAGTATTTTGGCAATTCGATTCGGTTCGGAGCTCCAACAAACCAATTATATGCATCCAAGACCAACAAATCCATCAAGAAAAACCCACAACCAAAAACAACTCGATCTGAAACTTATAGACCGCCAATTGGCGGTCTTGGACTGCTAATTCGCGGTCCATATTACTCAGGATCCGCCCAAATTTCTCCTGGACTTGTATTAATGTTCGTTTAGGCTATTTTTGGTATTGGTTTAGTCCCACATCGGGGGATTGTCCCCGATTAGTTTTTTCCATGCTTATAAATAGAACTCTTCACCTTCCATTGTAATTACCCATTGCTTGGTGGCATTCTCTCTACTAAGGAGTGAGCCTTGAAGCAAAAACTCGAGGTGGTGAAGAATGCTACCTTCAATGTGACTCATTTGTTAATAAAATAATTCTTCTAGTTTCTTTTAATCTTGTCTTTTAATTTGTGCATGTTTGTTTAGTCTTTCATTTCCTTTTAAACTTCTTTAATACTTCTTGCTTTCTTAGTTAACTTTCATTTCAGTATTATGCTTTCTTTTGTTAATATAGTTAGTGTAATGAGTAGTGAGTAGTTCCATCCCCTTTGGGGGTAGAGTAGATGTATGTACATGTTATGTAGGTGGTATGAATGCTTAATATGAATGTTTTGTGAGAAATATTAGTATGCTTGCTTGAATTATTAAGAACCTTACTTGATGGTTTCTGCCATAGCTTAGGTACACTCCATGCTTGTCTAAGTGTCTTAATAACAACCTTGAATTGCTCATATTAATCACCTAGGTTAGTGTTGTAAATGATAGGTCTTGCCATGAGGTACTTCTTATGCATGAACAAACACTAACCACACTTGAGCTTATAGTATGCATTCAACACCACACTTATTTCATGTGCACACACACACACTCCACCCCTTAGGGGTTTCCATTCCTGTCATTTTATCTTCTTCATTAGTTGTTTAGCTTAGTTGTTTAGTTATTTCATTTCAGCTTGCTTGTTTACTAGTTTAGATTAGTGTAGTGTGGTGTAATACACCTTTCTCTCCTTCTTTTACCTCTCTCCTTCGAACAAATCAAGCGTCGACACACCTCCCAGTGGACGACCCGTATTTGCCACCGCTTCAACGTGGCCGTGCACTTGCGGTTAATATAAAACAACCAATCAACCACATTACCAATCACACCAACCTCCCATGCATGCACATTCCTATCAGCCACCCCAAACGCAAACCACCAATCAATCGGGTTCCCAAATTCCAATAATATGGAAACCTGATTCAATTCGCTTGAGACCTTGACTCGTGGACTTGATAACTCAATGAAATTTTTTATGTCAACCACGAGTCAAGTTCTCACTTCAAATCAGCAGACCCTCAAATCTCTAGAGCTTCAGATGGGTCAATTGGCTCAGTCTGTACATGAAAGAGAGAGAGGGTCTTTTCCTAGCCAGTCTGAGGCTAACCCCCGTGTGTACCAGCAACAACACATGCAAAATGAGAATGTGGTACCTCGGGGGAGGCAAGTGAACCATGTGGAGGAACCTGTTCACCATGTCAATGCCATTGTTACCTTAAGAAATGGAAAACAGGTTGACAATCACATTTCCTTGCCACACCCACCACCATCTATGCAGCCCCTCGGTGGGAATGGTGGTGAAGAAGAGGCTGAGGGTGAGGGTAATTGATTGACATCATTTCATGCTTATATTTGTACCTTATATCCATTATCTTACACCTAAGCAATGCTACGTGACGAGTTTTATGTTTAGTTTTCAGAAATAAAGAGGTTTGAAGAGAAGAGCCATGAAAGGACCCAAAAGCAGGAAAAAAGGACCTAATTGTGAGACCTGGGGACCAAGATGCAAGAGAGAAGGACCTGATCGTAAGACAGAAGGACCTAAGAGCAAAACAGGAAACTCCACACCATCATGAGGAGTATTTTGTCAATTCGATTCGGGTCGGAGCTCCACTAAACACGTTAGATGCATCCAAGACCAAGAAACACACCAAGGAAAGCCCACCAGAAGATCCAGACGGATCTGAACTTTATAGGCCGCCAATTGGCGGTCTGGAACCGCCAATTGGCGGTCTGGTTAAGCCCAAATCAGCCAAGATTCTTCCTGGACTTGTATTATCATGTGTTTAGGCTATTTTTGGTATTGGTTTAGTCCCACATCGGGGGATTGTCCCGGATTAGCTTTTTCCATGCTTATAAATAGAACTCTTCACCTCCCTTTGTATCCATCTCCCTCTTGGTGGCCATCTTCCCTACTAAGAGTGAAGCCTTGAAGCAAAACTCTAGTGGAGGAAGAGCTACTTGTAATTGAGTGAGTTAATAATATAAGTTTTCTCTTAATGATGTTGTTTCTCTCTTAGTTTAATTTCCTTTCATTTGCATGTTTGTTTGTTTGTTTAGTTTTATGCTTCTTTAATATTTCTTGCTTAAGTAGTATAAATTTCATTTCAGTATTATGTTTTCCTTTGCTAAATTAGTTAGTGTAATGAGTAGTGAGTAGTTCCATCCCCATTTGGGGGGTGGAGAAATATGTGATATAATAATGTAGTGTATTAAGTGTGTGTTATTTTTATCCCTTGAGCTTTATATGATTTCCATAACCATCTAATGGGTCTCCACTCTTATCTTTGATATGCTAATGCTCTTGAATGAAGCTTAGCTTATGCTTTGATTAGTGGACCTATTTTATGGGGAATGATAAAGTTAGGATATGGATGAAGTTAATGTTGGAAACACAATTTGTAGTGTATGTACTCTTGTTGCCTTTTCCTTAGCTAATGTCTTGTATGTTTTAATGATGTAGTCATCTTAATTCATGTAGAGGCATAGGAGGGTCTAGTCTTTATACTTGAGTTCATGTAGCTTCATTCCAATCATTGTCTTGTATGTTTTAATGATGTAGTCTTATCTTAATTCATGTAGAGGCAAGATTGGATGTAGTTTTATGATTTCATGCACTACATGTTGTGAGGAGCTTAATTGAACACACACACACACACATCTTTATGTTCACATTATTTCTCTACCCCCTTTGGGGCTTAGTTTTATTGCTTATCTTCATTTCCTTTTGCATTTCATTTCAGCTTTGTAGTTTAGATTAGTGTAATACATCTTTCTCCCTTCTTTTTACCTCTCGCCTTCGAATAAACCAAGTGTCGACACACCTCCCAGTGGACGACCCGTATTTGCCACCGCTTCAACGCGGCCGTGCACTTGCGGTTAAATATAAAACTATCAATCAGTAATACACCAAGGCTTCCTTCTCAGGCACCGCAGAAAACCTACCTGCCTAAAGCTCCCTATCCAAGTAGGTTAACCAAAAAGCAGAGTGACAACATGGACAAGATATTAGAGGTGTTTAAGCAAGTAAAGGTTAACATCCCCTTGTTGGATGTCATCCAACAAATACCTCAATATGCCAAAGTGTTGAAGGATCTCTGCACAACAAAGAGGAAGACCAACGTTCCTAAGAAAGCATTCTTGGTTGCAAATATCAGCTCACTTTTGTCCAACCCTACCTACACAAAATACAAGGACCCTGGGTGTCCTACTATTCAGTGTACGATAGGGGACACTAGAATGAGCAATGTTTTGCTTGATTTAGGATCAACGGTCAACCTCCTCCCATTCTCTGTTTATAAACAGTTGAACTTGGGAGAATTGAAACCAACGAAGATCACCCTCCAATTGGCGGATAGATCCATTCGTATTCCCATGGGGATTATCGAGGATGTGCTTATCAAAGTTGGAGATTTTATATTTCCAGTCGATTTTGTTGTCCTCGATACCAATCCTGTTGCAAACACCCACTCTCAAATACCTTTGATTTTGGGTAGACCATTTCTGGCCACCTCTAATGCCTTGATTAATTGTAGAAATGGTCTCATGAAGCTCTCATTCGGTAACATGAGTGCCGAGTTTCATGTCTTCAACTCTGGTAGGCAACATGAACCCATGGATGAACCTTTAAATCTAAATCTCATCCGCTAATTGTAGAAAGCACCACAAAATCAACGAACACCCCTAACCCCAATGCAACCCGTTGAGAATGTTCGTGGGCCCAGCGAAAATTCATTGCCTGTCTTCGCAATGCAACAGAGTGAGCTGGCCTCGAACATGAATGTCCAAAGGGAGTGTTCATTGCATGATTCAGTTGAGAGTACTAGTGAGAGTGAGACACCTCATCATATGCCTATACGAGAAGTTGTCTCTACCTCATGTCTCATGGCCATTGAGCCATTTGAGCTTCATATTGACTCCAACAAGGACCCACCTATGACCGAGCTTATGCTTGATGATCTAAATGATGGTGGGAGGTCCTTGTTGGATGACTTGGGGAGAAGCCCATTCTTAGTGATGCAAGTCTGCTACATCCATCGAATGAGCCTGAGGAACTCATTCCGATGCACCAGCCTATTGGTTGGAGGGTTTTCTTCGATGAGCAATTAAACCCTAGTGAGGCAACACAACTTCATTCTTTGTTGCCCACACCCAACCAATATCATGAGGGGTTCGAGCCTTTGAGCTTTGACCTTTCACCCCTCATGACACCTCAGAGTACCAGTGAAGTTTGCCCATCTCGGCAAGTCTCTGGTCCTCAAAACTTGATGTTCTCATTTGATGTTCCTTGACCAAATGATTACGAGAATATCTTGGTTGATGTATATATCATGTAAAAAAAAGAAAAAAAAGAAAAAAAGGAAAAAAAGTGTGTAATAAAAGACTCCTTCAGTGAGCATCGATTGTTGTGGGCCCCAACCCTTTTGTACTTGGGCCTAATCTCTTCACGTATTTATCTGCCTTCTTCAGCTTCTCACAGGTTTTAAGGGAATTTGGGTTTGTGTCCATCAACATGACCCTGAACGTCCCTTTGTACTTCATGTTGGTGAGATCTTTCCTTTTTCATGCATATCTACATATAGTATCATGTTCACATTCATTGAGGACAATGCATGACGTAGGTGCGGGGGGGGGGGGGGGTGGGTGTTTTACGTGTGTACATAGTTGAGTCTTTTTCTTTTGATTTTGTTTTCTTTTTGTGTGTAGTTTTAGGGTCATGTTAGTGTGCCGCATTTAATATCGATATATCTGCTTGCCATGATCCTTAGGTGACTTGTCTTCTTTTGCTTGCCTAGTGCTTTAAAATTTTCACATTTCTTTCAAAATCTTCATGTGTTTGCGAAAGAAGATGTTTTTGTAGGTTTTGCGTGTGCTTAGCATGTGCAAAACCGTTGAGAGCCAAAGTAAAAAGAAAGCTCCCAAAATTGTCTTGAACTTGATGCATTAGGATTTCTAGTTTACTGGCTTTAGGTCTTATCGAGTCGTTAGGATGCACCCTGCTTTTCCCTCGGGGGGCGTGTAATCACAGGGTTTCAGCACTCAAACATTAAAAGAAGTCCACCCTCAACCTAGTGAGTCAAATAATTCGTGTATGTTAGTATAAGGAATTTTGTCGTAGTCAATGACCCTTAATCTCTTTTTGTGAAACTTAAGTGTAGGGGTTTTGGTTCCCATGTAGTTAAATAAATAAGGGGTGTTCTCTCTTCTCGCACAACTCCTATCACTCGGGAAAGTAGGTCTGAGGGGACTTTGTGCCTGGTGCTTTTGAGTCATCTGACTTGGGATGCGCCGACCGAACTCCCGTTACACGGGTGGTAGGGATCGCCCTATGTGGAGATTTGGGGGAAGGTGTACGTGATAGTGTAAGTCCTCATGGCCAATGATGCACGAAACCTGACCCTGGGAGAATCAAACACCAACCAATAAACTGCTCCAAAGAAAGAAAAAAAAAGAGTCAAATAAGAACCAAAATGGACTTTACACATTGTATCACATTCAGAAGTTAAGGTTGCCCATGTCTTTCACTTAAGTCCTTAATTAACTCTCACGAATAACTCATTAGGCTAAGTGTGTGGACCGATTACATATATAGAGTCGACCCGTAGTATTACGGTGTCCCATGATCGACAATATGAGTCCATCGAGTCGTGTAGGTAGATTGATTAATGCATCTTGTTTGGATTTTGTGGGTATATCCGCTGAAAACCCTCAGGAGACAACACTCCTCCTCCTTGGCAACAAGGAGGTTTAACGGCTTGTTGCACGTGCTAAGTGCAACCGTGATTCCTACGAAAGTGAGTTAGGATTTCTTATTTTTCGCATGCTTTTCTCTTTCTTTGTTTTGCTCGGGACTAGCAAAAGTTAGGTGTGTGGGTATTTGATTGACATCATTTCATGATCATATTTGTATCTTATATCCATTATCTTTCACCTAAACAATGCTATGTCACGAGTTTTATGTTTAGTTTTCAGGAATAAATAAGTTTGAAGAGATGAAGCATAAAAGGACCCAAAAGCTGGGAAAAAGGACTGAATTGTGAGATCTAGGGACCAAGATGCAAGGGTGAAGGACCTGAACGCAAGACAGAAGGACCTAAGAGCAAAAAAGAATACTCCACACCATCATGGGGAGTATTTTAGCAATTCGATTCGGGTCGGAGCTCCAATAAACGACATAGATGCATCTAAGACCACCAAATACACTAAGCAAAGCCCAGCACAAATTCCAGATGGATCCAGACTTTTTAGACCGCCAATTGGCGGTCCAAGACCGCTAATTGGCGGTCACTGTTGGCCCAAATCCGCTAAGATTTCTCTGGGTTACGTATTAGTGTGTATGTAGTCCATTTCTGGTATTTGTTTAGTCCCACATCGGGGGATTGTCCTGGATTAGCTTTTTCCATGCCTATAAATAGAACTCTTCACCTCCTATTGTAACCACTCCATATTTTAAGTGGCTATTCTTCCTACTAGAAGTGAGGCCTTGTAGCACACACTAAAGTAGGAGGATGCTACTTTTAATGTGAGTCATTTTTTAATACACGTTTTCTTTATTATGTTATTTGTTTTATGTTTCTTGTTTTGTTTTGCTTAATCTCATTTATTTAGTTTTATTAGCTTAGTTAATATGCTTTCTTTGTTTAGTTTAATAATTAGTGTAATGTTTAATGAGTAGTTCCATCCCCTTTGGGGGGTGGAGTAGATGTATATACATGCAAATGAGAATGGATTGAATGCTTTATTTCCAATGTGTTGATAAAACATGAGTGTATGCTTGCTTGTTTAGGATAGAATTTATAACTTGATGAGTTTTGCCAAAATGATTAGACACCTCTCATGCTTGTTTAGGTTCTGAAATAAACATCTTGCATATGTAAATGTTAACCAACTAAGTTGGTGAATAGATTGATAGGTTTTGCCACAACATTTAGACACTTCCTATGCATGATAACACCACCTTTATTTGTGCTTAAAGAATGTGTTCAACACCCACCTCTTTGCATGTGTGCACTCACTCCACCCCTTAGGGGTTTTCCCATTTCTGTATTCCAGCATTCTTCCTTTGTTCTTAGCTTAGTTATTATTTCATTGTTTGGTTCTTCCTTTCGCATTTCCTACTTCTTAGCGTAGTATAGAGTAGAGTAGCATAAACATCTTTCTCCCCCTATTTTTGCCACTTGATTTCGTACAAGCAAGAGGCTACTCACCTCCCTGAGGACGACCCGTACTTGCCACCGTTTCATCGCGGCCGTGTACTTGCGGTTTAATTAAAACGTTCAACAAGTTTTTGGCACCGTTGCCGGGGGAGGTGCCACTCCAGACTCTTGTTTGGACGATTCGAGTGGATTTAATTTGTGTTTTGTAGTTTTTCTTTGTTTCGGGAGACTGGGAATAGCAAGGGAAGGCTTATGGAAAAAATTCAAGGCTAACTGGGCACTTCCGACCGCCAATCAGCGGTCTGGTGAGCTCAGTTCACCTTCTTTTTTTTAGTGTTGTTACCCTATTTGATATAGTAATCTGGGACTCCATTTGTGCATGTTCTGACTCTTAGATTGCTCCCAGATTAATAATCAACTTCCCTTAAGCAACTTGGACCCTAAAACTCAAAGCAAAAGATTAGGCATTCTTTTTGTTTTGCTCATGCATCATGTATGTGACTTAGGCATTTAGATTGTCTTTTATCTTAGCTTTATTTTCTGTTGCTGAGAGCTGGCGTGAGGTACGCACCTTCTACTCTCATTCATGCATTTCGTATGAACATGCATTAGTTAGTAGGAAGTGCATTGCAACAAGTGTGAGTTGCGCGTTTGTTTGGAGAGTTGATTGCTAGATTAGGACTCCAAAACGCTACTAAGGAGGGGTTGTCCCATAAAAGATAAGGTGGGGGATTACATGTCATCTTCTTTTGTGTCCCTGACACATACGTATATATCCCCGACACATACAATCATAAGATGGCAATGTGTCACCTCTTCATGTGTCCCTGACACATATGTATACATCCCTGATATATACAACTATTTCTCTCTTCCAAGAATGCATCCACAATACGCAAGTCTCTGATCATGTATCCCTGATACAAGACCATATGTGTCCCCGACACATGTACTCTTCCGATCATACGGACAAATGGGTCGTGCGACCGGTGATGCACCTGCAATTTAGGAGTCTCAAACTAGAAACCTTACTAGAAGGCCAGAATGACAACATCCTCAAAAAAAATAACAATTAAGCAGTCAAATGCACATCACCGTTCCCCAGGTTTACTCAGAAACTCACTTAACATGAACGGTATCTCGATCCCTAGGAGAGAATACCTTCTTGTCCTCAAGGTACTTGCTACTGTATCCAATACAGTTGGGCCCAGCAAATACCTTTAGTGCAGTCGAGTCAAACCTTTCCCTTCGCCCCAGACCACCATTACACTCAGAGTTGTCTCCTTTCCCGAAGATGCCTCTTTAGACCGAATCTCTCATGGTCATAGATAACATCCCAAAGTAGCCACATCAACTCTTTGCTTCATGGTGTCGTCGAAGGTCACTGAGGGCAACTAAATGACAATCAAGTCTTGGACTCACACAGTGAAGGAGCAGGGATCCATCCTTTCTCTTCCAAATGGTCGCTCAGCACATGTTGTATGACAAACATGCTATGGTGGATCATACTGTACACAACAGTATGTCTGTCTCTCAACACCATACAAGTCTTAGTCCAGTCGCACCCCCTCTGCGCCTGACCCGAGCTTCATCATTGTCGCCTTAACACCATACAGGTGTCACCTGGCACCACGTGTGATGCTCGCTGATGTGAATTTTAAATTTATACCGCAAGTGCACAGCGTCAATGAAGACGTGGCAAATACGGGTCGAACACAAGGAGGGAGAGATTTGTTATTTGTGTGATTTACGATTGGGGGAAAGGAGGAGAGAAAAATAAATTTGTTTTTTGGGATTTTTGGTTTTTATTATCTAAAGCAAGAAACAAGAACAAATAAAACTAAAACAAGAACAAAGAGGTGAATTCCGTCGGGTGGAGGTTTAGACATAGGATTTAGATTAGAGAATTCAGAAACTTATAATAAATCATGTTAGTTATGAAGCATTACATGATAAATGATTTAACATAAACTCAAGTAATCAAAATATACTAATCACGAACTTAAAATAATAACATTTATTCTCTTCTCTTCACCCTAAATCCGTCACCTCCACCCTTTGGAAAGAGTTAGAAACTCATAGAGGGAGGAAGAATGGGTCCTAGAGGAATTACAAAAGAAAACTAAAACAAGAAATAAAAGACAGAATTTTATTACTAAAAAGAAGAATACAAAACTAAGACTAAGAATTAAAAACTACAAGCTAGGACTAGGTCTAAGACTAAGAACCAAGACCAAGACCCTTTTCACATCGTTCTCGGGGCTTATTTATAGTTGCTACAAGGGACCTAAGTATAAAATTGGAAAGTACACGTGTCCAGACACGACTGGACAAAATTTGAGCACACGGATCGACTCTGGTGCGGCGGAAACGCCGCATGGTATGTGTGATTTGCGGCGGAATCGCCGCAAATCATGCTCTAATTAGGTCCAGATTTTGGTTGAATGTTTATGGTATGATTTGATCCTCCTTTGCGCGTCTGGATTGATTCTTTCCATTTTTTTGAGCTCCGGATTAATTCCTTTATATATTTGGAGATCTACATTGATTTTTCTTTAGATTTTCTCCATAATAACTCGTGAATTGCAATTAGGTCCTTGGCTTCTTGCAATTATGTCCCCGACTACTTTTGTGCTTAAGTCCTTGTTCTTTTTGTAATTAGATCTTGAATGCTTTTATGCTTGGATACATTTCCATTTGTAACCCGATAATCTTGAGCTTGGTCTTTATGATAGAAATGAGTCTTTTGCATGCGTTTATGCTCGGGGTGTGGGTAATTTGCATTCAGGTCCCTGTATTCTGTAAATAGGACTAAACACATACCTTAGTAGCATTTATTGACATAAAATCAATCTAAATTAAAGACATATGATGTAATGTATGCAATGCATCAAATACCCCCACACCTAGATTTTGCTAGTCCCTAGCAAAACAGAACATAAGAGAAATGAAAACATGGAAATCCTAACTCACTTTCGTAGGAATCACGGTTGCACTTAGCATGTGCAACAAGCCTTTAAACCTCTGAGTTTCCTTAGAGGACGAGTTTTGTCTCGTGAGGGTTTTCAGTTGACACACCCACAAAGTCTTAAATGATCATTTCATTAATAGTTCTCAATATACCTACCTCAACCTTATACATCTCACTGAGAATTCTTGCATGCTTATTATATAAGTCTAACTCATAAAATATTTGACTTGGTCTTTGTTCCTCCAACATTCACACCACTAACCCTTCTACACATGTTATCACTTAAATTATTTTGCACGCCTCCTCTGGTGGTGAAGTATCATTCGGATCAACCATGGCATGGATCATTCTTTTAGCTTTGGGCTTTGAGTAGATTAAAGTATTATATTTTTTTTTTCTTCTTCCGTGATTTCAACACATTTGCTTTTTGACACTTTTACCCTTTTTGCATTCGTGTAGCGAGTTTGGTCGATAATCCTGAGCTGGTAGACTCAAGTTACCGGGTTTTAAGATACCCCTACGGACCAGTGACTCGAAGGCTTGGGCTTTTGTAATCATTTTGCAAAATGTGTTTTCCTCACTTTATTCCTTTATTCCTTTATTATTATTATTATTATTATTATTATTTACTTTTATTTTCCTCAAGGCTTAATTGTTATTAGAAGTCCACACTTCCCGGTATATTTTCCTCAACCTCTGCTTTTTATCAACCACTTCAAAGATTTGATTCATCCAATTTAAGTGCATACATGTCTTAAAGGGAAATGAGTTATTTCTTTGGAACTTAGATTTATGTCATAGTTTGTACAAGCAGAACTATACAATAAGGAACAAAAATTCAATGCAATTTGTGCTCGGGTTTTAGTAGTTCAATCTTAAGCTATGTTATGAAACATTGAGTTTTTTTAAATTTTTTTTTAAATTTTTTATTTTAATAAAAGAACAGATATATAGATAGATATATACATAAACACCCCCCACACCTAAATCATGCATTGTCCTCAATGAATGTGAGCAAGATACTACATGGATTTATGCATGAAAAAGGAAAAGATCTCACCAACGTGAAGTACAAAGGAAGGTTCATGGCTATGTTGATGGACAAAACCTGTGAGATGCTAAAGAATGGATAAATACAACAGATGGTTTTTTTTATTGTTATACATATATAACTATGTACAAACATAAGTTCCCATCTTCATTTGTCAAAAGACATCAAAAGGGAACAAGACACCACGTGGGGCCAGAATATTCATGCATGGGCCCCCTTCACAAGGAGCACAAGATGAAATGAGAGGTTAATAAATTGGACGCAAAGGCGTCTCATTCAAAGGATCAAACTGAAAGAGCTTGAACCTCTCGAGAGTTTGGGAAATAAGGGGCAACGGAAGAAGAGTTTCTCCCGTTGCGGTGCTGAAGTTATGATCGTCAATCCAAACTCTCCAACCAACTGGCTGGTGCGTCGGAGCGAGGTCAAGAGCCTTGTCAGGCAAGTCCGACTCACCTGGCGAACATAAAATGGGTCTCATACCCAATGTATCTTCTAAGGAACTTCTAATACCCTCATGAGCTATGTAGTTGTTTGACGTTCCATCATTTCCAAGATGATCAGGAACAATGGTGAGAGGTAGACTCTCATCAGGTTGTTTGAAATTGAGGGTACTAGGGAGATCTTGCTCCACCAGAGCTGAGTCCTTAAGAGATGCAACATGAAGATCATGTGGCTCAAGGGCCACGGGACAAGAAGATAGGACACAATCCTGTGCCGACTCATAATGAAATTGGTCCATGTTTTTCTCAATATAAATCGAATCCTCCACTAAGTGATCGTGAATTGAAATCCCAAGTCCCTCAGACCGACTAGGAATTTGACTTTGAAAGATTGTGCTTTGAATTTGTGAATGTGGTGGTGGTTCGATTCTAAAAGATCAGTCCTCATGTTGACACGAAAAGTTACTTTCCTCACTTAATTGCTGCGACATTTGACTCAATTGCAGTACCATATTGTCTACGGACTGTTGAGTAGTTGTCATGAACGTATGGAAAGCTTGTTCCAAGGTATCAGGTATGTGGTCAACTATGAGGTTCGAGTCAGAACTCGGGACATTTTTAGGTTGGGTGTTGGTAGACTGAGGATAAGTCCAATGATTTGAAGTGGGCTGTTGGTAGAGTTCTGGGTATTCGGGAGAATGATATTGGGGCGAAAATGACGTATAAGAATTTGGATATGAATTGTTTCCCCATGAATCCATCACTGTTGGGTTATATGCGGATGTGTAACGGTCATATCGAGCATTCTGGGAAAAGTACGCTCATACTCAGGCTCTGGGGGAACATAAGGACATTCCCTGATAACATGACCACTCAACCCGCAACAGTCGCACGGTACGGCTACTGGAGCCACCGGTGCACTCATGTTGTCAGCCCAACGCATGAAGGAGGCAAAAGTTTGTTGTAATGTGTCAGTTCGTTGACCAACATATGATCCAACATAACTAGATTGTGGTCTAGCAGTCGGTGCCTCTCTCATGTTACCCCAATATGAAGATTGCTCAGTCATACAATTAGGATTGCCCCAACCATATGGGGTGTTAGTCTGAGCCACCCCAGGTTGCATGGTTTTAGAATACCAGGAAGCATTGTCCTGGTCCCAACAATGATATGGATGGTTGCTCATGTAACCATCCATCAAAACACTCTTGAGTCAAGTACTCTTACCCTTACGAGGCTAAGCAAGCACAAGTTCTCGACTCGACCCTAAAATGCTAATAGAGAGTGTAAAGGGGAGGAGACTAGAACATATAAGTAGGTGAGAAGAAGATGACTCAGAAGAGAAAGGAAACTTAAGTCTAAAGATAGAAAAAAGGGTCGGTTAGAAGTTTCCCAAACAAGCACGGTTCAAACAATCCTAGACCTAGTGTCACTTAGACAACTCCTAACTGGTTGAGTCGAATTGATTTGCTTGATTCACCTCCCTCACTAATCAAACCAAATTGGCCAGACAGTGTATAGCTAGTGGGGGCGCTTCCGATAGAGTCGGTGCCAATTAGACAACCACTTCGCTTGGAAGACTTACGTCAACACAAAAACACTTTCTAGACACCAACTTAAATTCGACCGGCTTCAAGTCATAGCAAGTCAAACCAATTCTTCTCCTTAATTGAGTCCGAGTCCTTACGGGTCAATGTCTAATTGATTTTAATTTAAGGCTTGGGTGACACTTTAGGATTGTGATTTGCGGGCTACGGAAGGGTGGTGAAATCCCCACCGTATCTTTGCCTACGGAGTTGCCCTTAAGATAGTTTAACTTAAATCTAGCAAAGATAGTCAAACAATGGTCATTAGTGGGGGGCAATTGCAAGGTTGTATGCAAACTAAATTATATGCTTAAATGCAATCGATAAAACTCGTGCACGTACCTTGACTCCAGCACTCTTCAACAAAAATTAATTTGCAAAAATTTAGCAAGAATAATGCAAATAAAACACTAAATGATGCATGCACTAAGACCTTTCTAATTTTGCCAATTTTAGGCCAGAGTTGAATTATTGCAAATTATGAAATTTTGCCCTAACACGTGCAATTCTAATAAAAGGAATTATTTTTGAAACTAGAAATTACGAGGAAAGAGGCAACAAAAGTTACCTAAGCACGCTCAGTCGGGTTCACCGCCCGCTCTCGAAATTTCCAGATGCTCTATGCGTCCACCCAGAGATGGTGCTAACCCCAGAAAAATTTGAAGCCTAGCAGCTCCAAGTGTGCGGCAGATTCGCCGCAAGTGGCTCTATAGGTGCGGCGATTTCGCCGCTCGTTTATCTCAAAATGTGCTCGGATTTCTCCGCGTACTCTGTTGTCTCCTGAAACACAAATCCAAACACTTAGATCGCGCACAAGATAAACAGAATAAAATCGAAATCACAAAAATAAACAAAATCTGCGTCGCCTCCCCGGCAACGGCGCCAAAAACTTGATGTGAATTTTAAATTTATACCGCAAGTGCACGGCGTCAATGAAGACGTGGCAAATACGGGTCGAACACATGGGGGGAGAGATTTGTTATTTGTGTGATTTACGATTGGGGGAAAGGAGGAGAGAAGAATAAATTTGGTTTTTGGGATTTTTGGTTTTTATTATCTAAAGCAAGAAACAAGAACAAATAAAACTAAAACAAGAACAAAGAGGTGAATTCCGTCGGGTGGAGGTTTAGACATAGGATTTAGATTAGAGAATTCAGAAACTTATAATAAATCATGTTAGTTATGAAGCATTACATGATAAATGATTTAACATAAACTCAAGTAATCAAAATATACTAATCACGAACTTAAAATAATAACATTTATTCTCTTCTCTTCACCCTAAATCCGTCACCTCCACCCTTTGGAAAGAGTTAGAAACTCATAGAGGGAGGAAGAATGGGTCCTAGAGGAATTACAAAAGAAAACTAAAACAAGAAATAAAAGACAGAATTTTATTACTAAAAAGAAGAATACAAAACTAAGACTAAGAATTAAAAACTACAAGCTAGGACTAGGTCTAAGACTAAGAACCAAGACCAAGACCCTTTTCACATCGTTCTCGGGGCTTATTTATAGTTGCTACAAGGGACCTAAGTATAAAATTGGAAAGTACACGTGTCCAGACACGACTGGACAAAATTTGAGCACACGGATCGACTCTGGTGCGGCGGAAACGCCGCATGGTATGTGTGATTTGCGGCGGAATCGCCGCAAATCATGCTCTGATTAGGTCCAGATTTTGGTTGAATGTTTATGGTATGATTTGATCCTCCTTTGCGCGTCTGGATTGATTCTTTCCATTCTTTTGAGCTCCGGATTAATTCCTTTATATATTTGGAGATCTACATTGATTTTTCTTTAGATTTTCTCCATAATAACTCGTGAATTACAATTAGGTCCTTGGCTTCTTGCAATTATGTCCCCGACTACTTTTGTGCTTAAGTCCTTGTTCTTTTTGTAATTAGATCTTGAATGCTTTTATGCTTGGATACATTTCCATTTGTAACCCGATAATCTTGAGCTTGGTCTTTATGATAGAAATGAGTCTTTTGCATGCGTTTATGCTCGGGATGTGGGTAATTTGCATTCAGGTCCCTGTATTCTGTAAATAGGACTAAACACATACCTTAGTAGCATTTATTGATATAAAATCAATCTAAATGAAAGACATATGATGCAATGTATGCAATGCATCACTCGCACTTGGCTTCTATAGGTCACATGAATCGTGGGAACATTCATGTCAATCCTCACCAACATAGAGGATCTCATCTTGATTCCTAATCAAGGCGACTGTCCTATCATGAACTACTCTCGATCTATCATACAAGATCTCTTCATGATCAGTCTCATCTCTGCTCGCTATCAAAAGCGCCAGAGGCGAATGCTCGTGTGAGTAAGAATTCTTCAGCCTATTGACAGAATAATATTTTATGCTAGAACAACTGCATCAATCAAACAGATATAGTTGAAAGGAAAAACACAATCACTCATAAAAGGAAGTTAGACATGCCAATACATCAAAGTCTGCGTAAGCCTAAGGACTTCACATGAGACACAAATGAGTCCTTAGCTATAGCCTTTGTAAGAGGGTCAGCTACCATAAGACTAGTAGATACATGTCTTAACACAACTTCCTTTCTCGCTATGATGTCCTTCACAAAATAATACCTAACCTGTATATGTTTGGTCTTTCCATGATATTTGGGGTCTTTCACATAACAAAGGGCAGCCATGCTGTCACAAAAGACAACAACAGGCTCATCAGATGTCTCTACAAGCCCAGTGTGTTGTAAGAACCTCCTCAACCAAACTGCGTCCTGTACTGCTGCAGAGCATGCAACATACTCTGCTTCCATAGTCGACAGGGCTATACAAGTTTGCTTTTTGCTGGACCATGAGATGGCCCCATTAGCCAGAAAGAAAGCATAACCAGAGGTAGACTTCCTTTCATCAATGTCTCCAGCCCAATCGGCGTCACTATAGCCAATCAGGCGGAGATCTGATGCTTGCATGTAGTTACTCGTTCCTCTGAGGTATCTCATGATTCTCTTGACCGCCTTCCCGTGCTCCATGCTTGGGTTGGACTGGTATCGACTCACCATGCCCACAACATAAGAAATGTCTGGCCTAGTACACATCATAGCGTACATAAGGCTTCCCACAGCATTGGAGTATGGAACCTTGCTCATTTTGACCTTCTCTTCAGGAGTCTCAGGATGCTTATCAAGGCTTAAGTGCAAACCCTTCTCAACAGGAGTGTCGATTGGTTTGCATTTGTCCATATGGTATTTCTTTAAGATGTTGTTAATATAAGTTTCTTGAGACAATCCCAGAAGTCTCTTGGACCTATCTCTAACAATCTTGACACCAAGGACGTAGCTAGCTTCACCCATGTCCTTCATATCAAATGTGGAGGACAACCACTCTTTAGTGGATTTCAAAAACTCTTTGCTATTGCCAACCATGAGTATGTCATCAACATACAAGGTCAGAATGACAAATTTACCATTGGATCTCTTAACGTACACACAGTGATCTTCCTCAAGCATAGAGAACGTATTCTCTGATATAGCTTGATGGAAGCGAATGTTGCACTGTCCAGACGCTTGTTTTAAGCCATATAAGGACTTATTGAGCTTGCATACTTTGCGCTCTTGTCGTTTGACTTCAAAACCTTGAGGTTGATCCATATAGATCTCCTCCTCAAGTTCTCCATTGAGAAAAGCAGTCTTTACATCCATTTGGTAAAGCTCTAAGTCCATCTGAGCTACAATAGCTAGTAGAAGGCGGATGGAGGCAAACCTAACCACGGGTGAAAATGTTTCCTCAAAATCCACACCTTCTCTTTGGGTGTAGCCTTTAGCTACCAGTCTAGCCTTGAATCTATCAATAGATCCATCTGCCTTCCTCTTAATCTTGAGGATCCACTTGGCCCCAATGGCCTTTCGGTTCGGCGGTAAGTCGACCAAGTCCCAGACTCGATTAACTTTCATCGACTCCAACTCTTCCTTTATAGCTTCTAACCACTCTTTAGCATTTGGACCTTCCAAAGCCTCTTTCAAGGTTTCTGGTTCTTGCTCATCGATTACTGTCATCCCATATGATTCATAATCAATTTCTTCTTGAGCTATCATGAGGGCCTCTTCCTCTAAGCAAAACTGCCTATGAGGAATGAGCCCGTGTTTGCTTCGACGCAGATGGATATCTGATGGCTCATCCTCCGTGAGAGCTATCGGATCCTCAGCATTGCTGCTCCCACTAAGATCGACTGGTGGAACCTCATGTTCAACTTCCAGATCATGATCCCGTAGAGTGGCAATGTCCTCATCTTGTTGTTCAAAGAAGTCCACTGACTCTTTGATAGCTCCAGCAAGGGTTGGAAAATCATTTTCCAAGAATGTGGCATCCCTAGACTCCAGTTCCGTCCTTCTTTCATTCTCGTCTACCCCGATAAAAACATAACCTTTGGAGAAATTACTGTAATTTAGAAAGATACACTTTTTCCCTCTAGGTCCTAGTTTTCCATATCGGTGATTAGTAGATTGAACGTATGCCGTGCATCCCCAAGGACGCAGCAGACTAAAATCAGGCTTCCGTCCTGTCCATAACTCATATGGAGTTGAGGGAACCGATTTTGTTGGAACTCTATTGAGGATATAGGCAGCAGTCACTAGAGCATCTCCCCAAAACGAAATTGGCAAGCTCGCATGCGCCATCATGGATCTAACCATGTCTAGCAACATTTTATTCCTTCTCTCGGCAACACCATTTTGCTGAGGAGTATAAGGCATAGTGACTTGTCAAGATATCCCCTTTTCATCACATAACTCCTTGAACATTATGGAGAGATACTCACCACCTCTATCCGTTCTAAGAGTTTTTATCTTATTATCCAACTGATTCTCAACTAAGCTCATGAATTTATTAAAACATTCTAGAGCTTCTGACTTGTGAGAAATAAGATAAATATGACCATATCTAGTGAAGTCATCAATGAATGTGATGAAGTAACTTTGTCCATGTCTAGTACGCACATTCAAAGGTCCACAAATATTTGAGTGAATTAGTTCTAAAGAAGAAGCAGCCCTAATGGCTTTTCCGAACGGTTTTCTAGTTGCCTTTCCAGGTAGACAAGGTTCACAGGTCGGCAATACAAATTTGGAGCATTCTGCTAATACCCCCTCCTTTGCCAACCTTTTCATCCGGTCAACACCAATGTGACCTAGTCTAGCATACCACATAACTGAATCATTATTCATGGAACTTTGGCTCATAAAGGCACTAGTATTATGATTGAAATCATAAATTGCGTCCAACACAATAAAACCGTCAGAAAGAAAAAGCACGTCCATAATAAATGTTAGAAAGGTATAAACCCATATCATTGTTCTCAAAAACAACTTTAAAACCATGTCTCATCAAGACAACAACAGAAATAATATTTCGCCGTATAGCTGGTGCATACAACACGTCGTGATGTAATAGGATCCGGCCACTTCGCAAAGCCACTTTGCATGTGCCAACTCCAAGAACTTCAATGCTAGTGTTGTTTGCCATGTTTATTTGCATCCCAGTTGGAACACGGCGATATTCCACGAAGGCAGAACGATCCTTTGTTACGTGGTCCGTGGCACCTGAATCCACAATCCACACAGGAGAATGATCAGTGAGCATCACAGAACTAGTCACGTTACAGTTCGAGGGATTACACATAGTAATTACCTTTTGCTCAGTGCACTCACGAGCAAAATGTCCAGTCTTTCGGCAGTTAAAACAAGTCACATTAGACTTATCTTTCCCACCTCTAGATCCTCGAGGTCGTTTCTTTCCAGCTTTGTTTTCTATTTTGTTTGCATTTGCACCCTTCTTGCCTTTAAAACCCTGAGCTCTATCTCTTTTGCGCTTAAAACCTGCACTCCTCCGAGGAGCGTCAGCCTCAGTAGCAAATACTTCAGTTAGAGGGGCTTCCGCAAGCATGCGGTCCTCCTCCAGCTCTAGGTGTTTTGCGTCCTGGTCAAATGTCCTGATGTCATCAGCATGAGTCAGATGGACGTTCATATGCTCCCAATTCTTTGAACGCAACGATCTGATGAGAGTAGACACTTGCTCCTCATCGGTCTTAGCACGACCGGCAGCGCTCAGCTCGCTAATCATGTTTGACATTGCAGTAATATGCTGCCTCATTGTGTGACCTTGGCGCATTTTATACCCATGAAACATAAGCCCAAGCTGACGGGCCCTTGTGACGGAGGTCACTCCGTACTGAAACTTCACAGCTTCCCACAAGGTCTTTGCAGTTCGAAACTTTTCAAACCGCAGTAACAGATCGTCCCACATTGAACATAGAATTGTGATTCGAGCAATTCAGTCTTTCTTTTTCGATGCATTATAAACATCCAAGTTTCTGCGATGTTGCGCAGTATTCCCCTCCTCGGGGGGAGACATAGATTGGTTTATGTTTTCTAACATGTCCTGATCCTCTAAGAGATACTCAATTTTACGATGCCACATATCGTAATTTCTTTCATTGAGTTTATCTCCTCGAGTCAGATCAGCGACAATGCTTTTGGAAGCAGCCATAAATAATCTAGGACAATCAAAATACATAGCGATACATGAGTTCTAGCATAAAATATAACGAGCTACAATAGTCATAAAAAAATAAACTGACTTAATAGCTATAGCATTTTGACCAAAAGAAAACATATAGCATTCGATCAAATCCTCATGCAATAGTTAAGAAAGCCATTTTACTAATATAGATATTGAGCTCCATCATGATTTAGTGACCTAAAAAAAACGTTTTAAATCATGGTAAATCAGCAAATAAAAAAAAAAAATTGCCGCCGGTTGCAAGGTGGTTTACACAAAACACTTCAACCTTGCAACTCCCACTAGGCATGCGAGTTCCCAAAAACAGTTTTCAAAAAAACAATCAACATCACACAGATATGATTACTACATTACTTCCATATCGAGCTAATGATCCCCATTAGGGATTTAGCCTCGTCGACGGGAACCTGCATGAGTCTTATAGCAATAATATCGCAATAATAAAAAATAAAGGAGTCCCTCGTCTCCTCAGGGCAATAAACAGTCCACAGTCCATAATTATTACAGTCCATAAATATTACAGCCCATTGCGATAGGTATTGCAAATGGAAATAAATGAATGAAACTACGCTCATCTCTCAATAAGGCAGTAAATAAAATCAGCAATCATTCATTCCACATAGCCACAATCTTTCCATACGTTAGCACAATCTGACGTATGAAAAAAAAACCATAAAGTGTGCACCTCATTCAAACAATAAGGAAGTAATGCATAAGGAAACAATGCATGAATGGGGCACGAAAATAGGCAAAAAAACGTGTTAGGTAATGACAACCAATCTCCACAATAATCATTCTCAAAACATAAATTTTTTCTTCTTTCCCTAATCAATATAATCATGATAGCACAAAATTATCCTACTTTGATTAGGAAACAAAATCCGAAATTATATGGTGGAGAGCAACACATATTTTTGCATCAAAGGAAAGCATCCAAACATGTTTTTGAAGGCAATAAAATTCCAGCCCATAATATCTCCCAATTTTTTTCAGAATTAGCCAATCTTTCCATAATCAATATAAGCATGCAATCAACAATAATTAAGCTACTTGTAATGGAAAGAAAAATTCGAAATTCTTTGGTGGATGACATCGCATATATGCACATTTGATGAAAAGGAAATATTTCAAATGAAATGCATGCAATCATTCCAAAAGAAATCCGAAAATCCTTAATGAGATTAACATATATGTGCATTCAATCATAAAGGAAATATTTCAAATGAAATGCATGCAATTATTCCAAAAGAAATCCAAAATATCCTTAATGAGATTAACATATATGTGCATTCAATCATAAAGGAAATATTTCAAATGAAATGAATGCTCTCATTCCAAAAATCCAAAATATACAATATGGTAACTCAATATATCATGTATGTGCATGATTTTGCAATCAACATCTAATCCTAGATGGATGCACATGTGATTAAAAAATTACATATACATGAATAAGGCAACAAGCATCTAACCTTAGATGTATGTACAAGAGTTTTTTTTTAAAAATGCACAATCAAATCATACCATCCGAAATATATGATCACATTATATGATACATGCAATAATTAATTCTTGTAAAATTATCATCATATTTCAAACAACATATATGCGCAAATAATCAAGAATAAACCAACTCTAGCCGCAAGCTTTGGTTGAAAGAAATATGCGCAACAAACATAGATTAACATGTTGTAAGACCCGCTCTCCTGCCACTCTGTTTTAGGTTTTATTAATCCTTTATGTGTTTTATTGTCTTTGTTTTGAGGTTATGTTGTTTTAGTAAAAGTTTCCTTTTTGGGCGAATTTAACCGTCGGTCGTTAGACTTGACCGGGTTTATCGGGTGCCTAAAACCTGGTGTGCGGATTTAATTGTTTGCTTGATGAGGCATGTTGGTTAGGATGGGAGGATGGGCTGGCTTACCAAATCCGAAATTAAAGAGAGAAGATCTTGCTAGCATGTGACTTGATTGCATTAAGGAAAGTGCTGATTTTGCCATCAAAGCCAATTAACTCCCAATTATCTCTTGCCTTTTTTCCTTGTTTCTCCTTTCCAACTTGCACCCTTATTTATACTGCACCCTAGCCGACTCCCCTAGAACTTTTTCTCCACCATCACCACCGAAATTTCCCTTGGAGATCCGGCAGCTTGGAGGAGGAAACCGGCGGTGCTCTTTGCGTGCGGCTAGGAGGAGAAGTTCTTGTCGGTCTTCGGTTTAGCTCAGCCTCTCCTCTCTTCAGGTATGCCTCCCTCCATAGTCATTAGGTTGCATGGTGGGTCGGGGAGGCTGCTGGGTCGGGTTTGATGTTTAGGGTTGGCACGTTTTGAACCTTGCAAGAATAGAAGGTTGCGGTGCAACCCTAGATTCCAGCGGGTGGCTGGGATACTCTTCCGGCTGGTGGCACCATTCTCACGTTTCTCCTTGGGAGGTTGCTGGACCAATCAGGGAAGAAGGAGGAGGGGCCGTAGGGAGCATGTCATGTAGGATTGCTGCAATAAAGTTGTGTGATTTTCCAACCTAACCCATCTAGTGTTTCATGTAATCTATTGATGTTGTTAACGTGTTTCCTAGATGTGTTACTAATCTGATTTCATAATCTTGAGTGATTTCATGTCCTCATTTAAAGGAGATCCAAACATATTGTTGCGAATCATGGCTGCCATGTTAGGTTCTATTCAGTAGCTATATTAAAGCATGTCATCTTGAATTTGTCATAAGGTCTAGGTCTCATGTTCTTAGAATGAATCGGAATTTATCTATATAAAATTATAAGTGGTGTATGGATTATGTCTTATGCAATCAGAAGATATGTAACGACTAAATTCTTCTACCACTCATGAGGACTCACCGAATATAGGTTTTATGTGCATGAAATCATTTAGGGATTTTAACTAGGTAGGCTTCACGATTGGTCACTGTTTTGTTGATAGTATGTGGTGTATTTCTTTCGTAAATATACTCAGGAACGCTGCCCATAAACATATACAACTATATATTAATGATCACAGACCTTGAAATCATGCATCAATTCATTGCAGCCATGCAGCCCTCCATGGTTAGTTGCTAAAAATAAAACATGCGTCTTGCACGGTTCATGTTAGTGTGCTGGATAGAGACTTAACCTAATTTCTGTTTTCATGACATGTGCTCATACAATTAACTGTGAATCATATCATCATAACCTCTGAATTTAGTGCCCGTATCCACATTAGGAATGCATGCACATTCTGGAATATTGTTGTTTATGCTACGTAGGGTTATTAGGGGTTCACGGTAGTGTAGGTTGCTGCAGTCTTCATTTTATTATCATGTTTGTATGTACTAGTATTGACATAATTCCAGTTCTCGTAAGCTCTGATCATGTTCTGAAATTCCAGTTTACATAGCATTCTTGTTCTGAAATTGATTGTGCATATCGTGACATTAGATTTTGATGTCTCCAGCTGTGGTGCATGTTATGTTGCTCTGTTTATGTTGATGTATGTCTGATATGAAGTATTATGTGGTGGTCATGCGTGACAATTCTGAAATCAGACTTTACACTCTCATGATCCGTAGACGACTTGACTAGTGGTGGAGTTGATTTTCCGATCCGGATACCTTTCCTTAAGCTTGTCCTGAACCTTGTAGCTACTTTAGATTTATAGATCCCCAAGTAGCTTGCATTGCATATAATTTAACAAAGTAATTCTGGGCACGTTCTGTTTTCTAGGCCGACGGGCCACGGGTGGGTCCTCTAGCTTCAGAGGCCACTCGATTAAGACCCCTATGGGGGGCCAGGCCTAAGATAAGTCCTGGGCATGCGCGCTGCCATTCTGTCTCAGGGTAGGTGTTCCCAAGTTCGCGATGACACCATGTAGGTTTGTTTCTGTGGATTGGGACGCTTATCCGGCGCACCGCTTTGTGCCAAGCGGTGGGTCACTGACGAGTGACCGCCTCTGACCAGCGAGGCTGGTGTTCTGGTTCCTATGGAGGAACGATTTGGGTGTGCCCGACCGGCACGGCTTGTGTAGTCGTAGCCTTCTGTTGCATTTGATGCTTTCTGATATGTTCTGTTTCTGATGCCTGCCTTATTTAGTTTCATGCTACCTTTCATTTATTGCATAGGCGAGGGCATACTGGGTTTTCTTAATTGAAAACTCACGCAATGTTAAATGCGGTGCTTGCAGGTACCTAGGTTCCACAAGGCAGACTGGACGAGTTCCGAGGATTCTGTACACGAGGGACGCGTCGACCAGAGTTCCAGTTATCTTTGCTTCCGCATATTTCCCTATGTATTTCTTTTTTTGATACTCGATGTGTTGTAATAAGACTCTTATTGTTATAATTATTCTATTATTCCTATTATGTTTTATGTCCGTCCATTTGTGTATGATCTCTTTCACTTTGTCGAGTCGATTCGGTCTGTCTTTTGTAACACCCTTCGGTCGTCGCGGAGGTCTCTGATCGCGACACTAGTCTCCTTTCCCAGTGTGCGCACCCGCGAGATCGGGGGCGTTACACATGTAACCCTAGGTACATGCATAAAGTGAAATCTAAGCTATGCTCAAGAATGAAATAATGATGAAACTTGTAATACAATTCGCATGTAATGAAATGAATCAAGAAAAACATGCGCAAGGGTGAGAAAAACGCCATCAAACCCTAGGCGCATGATGAAGAGAAAAAAACTACACATGTATGCGATTACTCTCAACAACTACCGAAATTATTTCAACATATATGAAATAAGAAAGCGCTCAAAAAATTCGGAGGTGACCAAGATGGCTCTGGTACCAATGTTAGCAATCTACGATTGAATCTACAGGTTCAGTATTACCTTTGGTGGAGAGAACCTGTGGCAGCGGAATGGATCGGCGATCACCTCACGGAATCCTCTGGAGCACCGGTCGGTCTTCTACTCTCTTGGAGAAGAAGCATGAGTCCACAACCCAAGAGTCTACGGATTGGCTTGGTGGATGTGGAGGGTCGAATGGGAGAGAGAGGGAGAGGTGGAGGCTAGGGTATGCACACAAGAATTAATCCATCCAATGGGAGGCTCCCCTCCTTATATAGATGACCCCACCCTAAACCCTAATGCGCAGCCAATGAGAGTACGCCACGTGTCAGTGCTTTGGGCAAACATCATCTTAATCCTTAGATTAATCCAATAGTTCAATTTCTCAATTTCACGAATCAGTGTATATAGATCGATTCTTAAAAAAATTTGTATCCAATTCCATGATATTATCCACGGGTCAAGTGTATTATGAAGAATTGGAAGAAGTGATCAAATAAAAAGTATGTATATGGATTTGGTCCATCAATCTTGGACGAGAAAGTGTTCGAATGTAGGTAACATCTTAGCCAACTTTTGAGGTCTTAATTTCTTTTCTATTGCCGAAAAACGTGTAATTAGTATAGCAAAAAATAAATTCGGTAAAAGGTCATCCACTAGTTGATTTCAAAAGTGAGAACACAAAGGTAAAGAAGGTTGTGCTTGTTGAGGTGGAGAGGAGGCATGTAAGAAAACTCAAGTAAGGATAAGTTTGTTCATCAAATACTACATGCCTATAACCAAGATTACCTTTCCATTAATAGGTATCAGACACTGATAGCATGCATGAGAGGGACTAAAACCAAGATTCACATGTCTAGAGAATCTGAATTGTACTTTATCTTATTATATGGCCTCAACAATGGAAAATAGCTGCACCCAAAGCTTCAATAAGAATTTTTGCCATATAATCTTTGATATGGAGTCAGACCACCAATGACAGGAGAGGGAAGCACATTATTAATATGTGCACCAATAACAAATTTAAAGTTGAGGATCAAAATTTGGCTGGAATACTGATTGACATCATATCATGCTTATATTCGTATCTTATATCTTCTAATTTGAACCTAAGCAATGCTACGTAACAAGTTTTATGTTTAAGTTTTAGAAATAAACATGTTTGAGAAGAAGAGACACAAAAAGATCTGAATGCAAGAAAAATGACTGAATTGTGAGACCTATGGAATGATATGCAAAAGGGAACGACCCAACATAAACCAAAAGGACCAATAAACAAATCGAGAAACTCAACACCATCATGAGGAGTATTTTGGCAATTAGATTTGGGCTAGAATTAAACAGCTGATTCAGGTGCACCACACGTGGAGAATTGAAGCACTAAAGAAGCCAACCGAAATCGGGTCGAATCAGACCAAAAGTGACCGCCAATTAGCAGTCCTAGACAACCAATTGGTGGTACATAATGCTTAGGATCCGACCTGGCTTCTCACGGTTGTGTAATATGTTGTTTGTATTCATTTGTAGAAGTTTTATTAGTCCCGCATCGGGGATTGTCCCTGATTACCTTTTTTCATGACTATAAATAGAACTCTTCTTCCTCCTTTGTAATTACCCATTGCTTGGTGACATTCTTTCTACTTAGAGTAAGCCTTGGAGCAAAACTCAAGTGGAAAAGAATGTAATTTGTAATGTGAGTCATGTAAATAAAATAATTTTTCTTAGTTTGTTTTTGTCTTCTCTTTTAATTCTTACATGCTTTATTTAATTTCGTTTTGTCTTCTTTTCTCAATGAGTCGGGAGTAGTTCCATCCCCCTTTGGGGGTGGAGATGATGTACATATATGTTGTGAAGTTTGGATGTTTGATGAAAATTTTGATTGTGTGGACTTGCATGTTTATATGTTCATTGGAGGTATTTTAATCATCTACATGTTGAGAGATTTTTGATGAGTTTTGCCATAAGATATAGACAGTTCCCATGTGTTAGTTTCCTCATGTTTATTGATTGGAATTTCCTGTGGAATATGTTACATGTTCGTTATGTGTTTGTATTTGTGTTTGCTTGCTTGATTGATTGAAGACACTTTGCTTTGATGAGTTTTGCCATAACATTTAGACACTTCGCATTCATAGCTTTGTTCTTGACAGGAGTTCCTGGTTTTGATGAGTCTTGCCATAACATTTAGACATCTCTTATGCTGAACTTAGTCTTATGCTAATCAAGTAGTAATTACGGATACATTGTGTGAATGGATTGATAGATTTTGCCACATCTTTAGACACTTCCTATGCATGAAGACACACACATGGCACACACATACATGCTTACATGCGTCATTCATCACTTATTACACTTCATATGTGCACACACTCCACCTCTTAGGGTTTTCCATTCCTGAATTCCAGCTTGTTGTCATAGTTAGTTTAGTTCATTGTTGCGTGCTTTCATTTCCTTGTTTGTACTTACTAATTTAGTTTAGTCTAGTTTAGCGTAATCAATTTTTCTCTCCTCTTTTCCCACTTGTCTTCGAAAGAATTAGAGTCGACACACCTTCCTGTGGATCGACCCGTACTTGTCCCATCTTCACCGACGGTCGTGCACTTACGGTATTTAAAACTGACACATCAAACACCACTATGTGCCCAGAGAGCAAGAGTCATTTCTGTTAAATGCATATTTTTCCTTTCCGCCACTCCATTTTTCTCAGGAGTATATGGGGCTGAGATTCTCTATGTAATGCCAACATCTTTGAAGAGAGTATGGAGTTTTCGATATTCACCCGCCCAGTCTGTGAGCACAGACTTGATATCCATATTAAATTGGGTCTTAATCAAATTTCTGAATTGACAAAAGATATGGAAAACTTGATCTTTATTAGAAAAGGTAAAAATTCATACATATTTGGGCCTGTTGGCGAGCTAAGGATTTTGTGATGGTATGAGAAATTTTGTTTATGAACATCGAAATAATCATTTAATGATTTACTTATCTTGTAGCGTGGGAGTGTCAGATCTTGTCGACCTAAAATTTGAGTAAGAACTTTTACTGCATGCTCTGGCTTTTAGACTGCTTAATTTATACCAAATGAAACAAACAACTTCACTTTTTATCCCTCCAGCCACGAAAATTACTTGAAGTATATAAGGATGACTAAGGCAAATCTAAGGAGATTTATTTGCCCATATCACGTTATAGGATTTGGAACAATATAGATTTTTTCTTGATATGAGTTCTCACCATTTGTATCCTCCTGCGTGAAAGTGTTGAGATTGAGAACCCTTCTCGTATTTTAGGAGAGAGAATCCTTCAATCTTCCAAACGTAAATGCATGGAAGAACACTGCTATCACCTTCACAACAAGTATGAGCACAACCAACAAAAAGTTAAACTCATATTTGCTCGTTTGGTAATGTCACAAATTAAGCCTAGTAATTTGATGGAAAACAATACAGGCTTTTAACATATACTCTATTGCAAGTTGTTTTACTCTCTTTTCTTTTTGGAGCTTCTCTTCCTAATTAGAAGACAAGCCAAAAGTTCAGATGTTTAGACGCAATCCCGCAATGGTGTTAGTTGCTCCAATTTGTCAACATATCTTCAGCATAAGTATGTTAGCAAAGGAATGAAGTAACAATTCTAATTCTAACTACAATATTTATCATCCAACGTTTAAGCTCAGATGAGGATATGTTTACCACTGTGAAATCAAATTTAGGATGCAATATAAACACTGATTAGTAAAGAATACGCTCCCAAAGTTGGCATCTCTTTAACTATCACGAGGGAGAAAAATTGAGCTTAAACTTCTTGTGCTGTGGTAGTAGCCAACCAAACCAAAACTACTATCTTGTAGAGTCTAACATTGTTGTAGATAACTCTTTCTTTAGACCAATCACAACTTCCTACCTTGAACTCGATCAACCAATTTAAATGTATCTTGATCATGCTAGAGTGCTCGATGTAGCTCAGCTCCTTTTAGCCCAATCAGACACTATAGTCGAAGTGTTAGCCCTAACCCTGCTTAGTGGCTAATCCCGGGTTTAGTGGGGGATTAGCATGGGGAAGAGGAGAGGAATAGTGGGTTGTGAGATGGGTGATGGGTGTAGGGGGGCTGGTTGCTGTTGGTGTTGGGTTTGGTGTAGAGAAAACCAGCACATCTCCCTCTCTTCCTCATTTCCTCTTTTCTTCCATCGTTTTCACCTCTCACCCAACATCTCCTCTTCTCTTTTTCAGCGTCCAGTGGAGGAAGGGTCTGCTCCGGCGTGAGGCGCGCGGAGGTGGACGTGTGCGAGGCTCGTGGTCGTGGTGCGGGGAGAGCTCGAGCGAGGAGTGAGGTCACGGGTGACGTCGAGCGAACTCCGGTGTGCTCTGTCTTCTCAGCGAGGTATGCCGACTTTTAGTGTGTTTGGTTGGCTCCCCACGTTGGTGGGATGTTTGTGTCTGTCGCGGGAGGTCGGAGACCTCGTCGGCGACGAGAAACGGCCTAAAATCCTCGGCTGGCGTGGGGTTGCTGTCGACCAACGGTCGACCGGTGCCTTCGGGCGGTCGACCGATTTTACCTTTTTGCCAAACTTTAACCATCATCGGTCGAACGATGCCATTGTGGTGGTCGACCGGTTGCTTATGTGTTGGTGAGTTGGAGGCCTACTCTCGGTTTTCGGTCCACCGTTCCTTGTTTTGGGGTCGACCGAAACTTAAGTGTACTTGATGAATTTGCAAGCTGCTCAACCGATTTATATATCTTGTTCAACCGTTATATGACGTAGACTATTAGGATGACCTTGGTAGTTTTCGGTCGGCCGGGACCCCTGAGTCGTTCCACTGAATAGTCTTTGGTGATTTTGACCAACTCCGGATTTTTGACCTTGTATTCGGTTGACCGATTTTAGACTGCCGTTCGAACGTTCGGACTTAAGTGACACGCTGAATAGTTCGACCGTTGTATACTTTCGGTCGACCGAACCTATTGGGGATGGTCGACCGGGTAGGCTCTTTTGGTCGATCGTTTGTGTGCAGAACTGAATTCCCGGTCCTTGTGTTGTGTCAACTCTGTCCACGGAAACCCGTGTCCTCGCTTAGAGCGTGAGCCGGGAGGTGACGGCGGGTACGTGCTCGTTCCGCCCAGGGACCTCTGTGTGGAAGAGTGTGGATGCTTGGGTCGCACCACCTCTTTATTGGACGTGGTGTGACGTGTTGTTGCCTTACTCTAAGATGAGTAGTAGACCTGAGGGATTGCGGATCCCAATGCGTGTTGACGCTTGGCTCGTGGAGCATGATGACCCTGCAGACTACGGTCTGGAACCGTCCGATGTTGTGCCGGACGTATGTTGTACCGCCGAGGTTGTGCCGGCGATGCCCTCGAGGTTTTTGCCGGCGATGATGGTGCTGATGATATTCTGGCTTGTGGTTGTGTCGTCCGATGTTGTGCCAGACGTATGTTGTACCACCGATGTTGTGCCGGCAATGCCGTTGATGTTGTGCCAGCGATGATTCCCGATTGGGTACCTATCCTGGGATGTTGACCGACCGGGCTATGGCTCCGTCGAAGGTGGTGTAGACCACGTGGTTCTTTGCGCGGAAGTGCGGACGCTCCTCACTGATCCCTTTGGCTCGAGTAGTAGCGTGTGGGGGGACGCGTCGCGTACTGTCCGTAAGACCGTATGTGCCTACGGTAGGTTTCCGAGGTAGACCCGTTGTTGTTGCTGGACTGATGTCCTTGTGGACCCTGTAGACCACGTGGTTCTTTACGCGGAAGTGCGGAAGCTCCTCACCGATCCCTTTGGCTCGAGTAGTCGTGTGTGGGGGGACGCGTCGCGTACTATCCGTAAGACCGTATGTGCCTACGGTAGGTTTCCGAGGGAGACCCGTTGTTGTTGCTGGACTGATGTCCTTGTGGACCCTGTAGACCACGTGGTTCTTTGCGCGGAAGTGCGGACGCTCCTCACCGATCCCTTTGGCTCGAGTAGTCGCGTGTGGGGGGACGCGTCACGTACTGTCCGTAAGACCGTATGTGCCTACGGTAGGTTTCCGAGGGAGACCCGATGTTGTTGCTGGACTGATGACCTTGTGGACCCTCAACAGGGTCGTTGTTGTTGCTCCAAAGAATTTCGGATATGGCTGTTTTTGGAGCATTACCATGCATGTGATTGATTGGTTTCCTTACTGAAAAATGTGCATATATGCTTGTTGTTCTCTTGAAAATTTCGAATTTTTTATTTCCAATACAAGTAGCATAATTATTGTTGATTGCATGCTTATATTGATTAAGGAAAGATGGGCAAATTCTGGAATTTTTTAGAGCATATTATGGGCTGGAGTTTTGTTGCCTTAGAAGTATTTTTTGAATGCTTTCCTTTGATGCACATATATGTGTTGATCTCATTTCAGCAATTTTGGATTTTTTGGAATGATAACATGTAACG
The DNA here is from genome assembly GCA_963682175.1 of Triglochin maritima. NCBI lineage: Eukaryota > Viridiplantae > Streptophyta > Magnoliopsida > Alismatales > Juncaginaceae > Triglochin > Triglochin maritima. The sequence continues at coordinate 19,891,645 of OY821785.1, forward strand.
TCCCGTCCCCGAGTCCGCATCGAACCCGGGTCCCGGTCCGTCACCCATGTGCCCACTGGCCCACAACACCCACCTATTGCCACAAAACTTAAGTTGGTAAGTGTTATGGTAGTGGGCTCATGTCTTTATATCCCACCCCAACATTCTCATGTTAAGCAATGTGGGACTAAACTTGGGGGTTTTACAACCTACCCCACTTGAACACCTGACGTCCTCGTCAGGGTCAAGCCACTCAGTCACCAGGCGTTGTGGGATTCTAGAGGTGGCTCCCACCCTTTAGGTGTAGCACTTAGTTCCCACAATTCCGGCTGGTTCAGGCTCTGATACCATCTGTAACGTCCCGTCCCCGAGTCCGCATCGAACCCGGGTCCCGGTCCGTCACCCATGTGCCCACTGGCCCACAACACCCACCTATTGCCACAAAACTTAAGTTGGTAAGTGTTATGGTAGTGGGCTCATGTCTTTATATCCCACCCCAACATTCTCATGTTAAGCAATGTGGGACTAAACTTGGGGGTTTTACATAACATGCATTTCATTTGAAATATTTCCTTTATGATTAAATCCACATACATGTGTTGATCTTATTGAGGATTTTTCCGGATTTTTCTTTCCTAATGCGTAGGATAATTTTTACGCTCTCATGATTATGTTGATTGGGGAAAGAAAAAAAATCTGTTTTGAGATACTATTATGGAGATTGATTGGTATTTCCATATACGTTTTTCTTATGCTCCATATATGTGTTGTTTCCTTATATATTACTTCCTTCTTATTTGGAAGTGGTGTACACTTTATTCATGCGTGTGATTGTGCTAACGTATGGAAAGATTGCGCTTGTATGGTATGAATGGTGTGAATGGATGCTGATTTATTTTTGCTGCCTTATTGAGAGTTGAGCGTAATTTCATTCATTCATTTCCATTTACAATAGATATCGCAATGGGCTGTAATATTTATGGACTGTAATAATTATGGACTGTGGACTGTTTATTGCCCTAGGGAGACGAGGGGCTCCTTTATTTTTATTATTGCGATATTATTGCTATAAGGTTTATGCAGGTTCCCATCTACAGTGCTAAATCCCTATGGGGGATCCTTAGCTCGATATGGAAGTAATGTAGCAATTAATTTCTGTGTGATCTTGATTCGAATGTTCTGAAAGGAACGTTTTTTTTGGAACTTGCATGCCTAGTGAGAGTTGCAAGGTAGAAGTGTTTTTTGTAAACCACCTTGCAACCGGTGGATAATTATTTATTTGCTGCTGATTTGCCATGATTTATACGTTTTTAGGGTTATTAAATCATGATGGAGTGCAATATATGAATTGGTAAAATAGCTTTATTAACTATTGCATAAGGATTTGATCGAACGCTTTATGTTTTCCTTTGGTCTGAATGCTATAGTTATTAAGTTAGTTTATTTTTTTTATGACTATTGCGGCTCGTTGTATTTTATGCTAGAACTCATGTATCGCTATGTGGTTTTTTTGTCCTAGATTTTTATGGCTGCTTCCAAAAGCATTGTCGCTGATCTGACTCGAGGAGATAAACTCAATGAAAGAAATTACGATCTGTGGCATCGTAAAATTGAGTATCACTTAGAGGATGAGGACATGTTAGAAAATATAACCCAAACTATGTCTCCTCCCGAGGAGGGGAACACCGCGCAGCATCGCAGAAATATGGATGTCTGTAATGCATGGAAAAAGAAAGACCGTATTGCTCGCATTACAATTCTGAGTTCGATGCGAGATGATATGTTACTGCGGTTCGAAAAATTACGAACTGCAAAGGCCTTGTGGGAAGCTGTGAAGTGTCAGTACGGACTGACCTCCGTCACAAGGGCCCGCCAGCTTGGGCTCATGTTTGATGGGTATAAAATGCGCCAAGGTCACACGATGAGGAAGCATATTACCGCAATGTCAAACATGATAAACGAGTTGAACGTTGTCGGTCGTGCTAAGACCGATGAGGAGCAAGTGTCTGCGCTCATCAAATCATTGCCTTCGAAGATTTGGGAGCATATGAAGGTCCATCTGACTCATGGTGATGACATCAGGAGATTTGACCAGGCCGCAAAACACCTAGAGCTGGAGGAGGACCGTATGCTTGCGGAAGCCCCTCTAACTGAAGTGTTTGCTGCTAAAGCTGGCGCTCCTCGGAGGAGTGCAGGATTTAAGCGCAAAATAGATAGAGCTCAGGGTTTTAAAGGCAAGAAGGGTGCAAATAAAAACAAAACAGAAAACAACGCTAGAAAAAAACGACCTCGAGGATCCAGAGCTGGGAAAGATAAGTCTAATGTGACTTGTTTTAACTGCCGAAAGACTGGACATTTTACTCGTGAGTGCACTAAGCAAAAGGTAATTACTGTGTGTAATCCCTTGATTGTAACGTGACTAGTTCTATGATGCTCACTGATCACTCTCCTGTGTGGACTGTGGATTCAGGTGCCACGGACCACGTAACAAAGGATCGTTCTGCCTTCGTGGAATATCGCTGTGTTCCAAGTGGGAGGCGAATAAACATGGCGAACAAGACTAGCATTGAAGTTCTTGGAGTTGGCACATGCAAAGTGGCTTTGTTAAGTGGCCGGATTCTATTACTTCACGACGTGTTGTATGAACCAGCTAGACGGCGAAATATTATTTCTGTTGTTGTTTTGATGAGACATGGTTTTAAAGTTGTTTTTGAGAACAATGATATGGGTTTATACCTTGGTAACATTTATTATGGACGTGCCTTTCTTTCAGACGGTTTTATTGTGTTGGACGAAATTTATGATTTCAATCATAACACTAGTGCCTTTATGAGTCAAAGTTCCATGAATAATGATTCAGTTATGTGGCATGCTAGACTAGGTCACATTGGTGTTGACCGGATGAACAAGTTGGCAAAGGAGGGGGTATTAGGAGAATGCTCCAAATTTGAATTGCCGACCTGTGAATCTTGTCTAGCTGGAAAGGCAACTAGAAAACAGTTCGGAAAAGCCATTATGACTACTTCTCCTTTAGAACTAATTCACTCGGATATTTGTGAACCTTTGAATGTGCGTACTAGACATGGACAAATTTACTTCATCACATTTATTGATGACTACACTAGATATGGTCATATTTATCTTATTTCTCACAAGTAAGAAGCTCTAGAATGCATTAAGAAATTCATGATCTTGGTAGAGAATCAATTGGATAATAAGATAAAAACTCTCAAAACGGACAGAGGTGGGGAGTATCTCTCCATAATGTTCAAGGCGTTATGTGATGAAAATGGGATATCTAGACAACTCACTATGCCTTATACTCCTCAACAAAATGGTGTTGCCGAGAGAAGGAATAGAACATTGCTAGACATGGTTAGATCCATGTTGGCGCATGCGAGCTTGCCAATTTCGTTTTTGGGAGATGCTTTAATGACTGCTGCCTATATCCTCAATAGAGTTCCAACAAAATCGGTTCCCTCAACTCCACATAAGTTACGGACAGGACGAAAGCCTGATTGTAGTCTGCTGCATCCTTGGGGATGCGCGGCATACATTCGTTCTACTAGTCACCGATATGGAAAACTAGGACCTAGAGGGAAAAAGTGTATCTTTGTAAAATACAGTAATCTCTCCAAAGGTTATGTTTTTATCGGGTTAGACGAGAATGAAAGAATGACGGAACTGGAGTCTAGGGATGCCACATTCTTGGAAAATGTTTTTCCAACTCTTGCTGGAGCAATCAAAGAGTCAGTGGACTTCTTTGAACAACAAGATGAGGACATTGCCACTCCACGGGATCAGAATCTGGAAGTTGAACATGAGGTTACACCAGTCAATCCTAGTAGGAGCAGCAATGCTGAGGTTCCGATAGCTCTCACGGAGGATGAGCCATCAGATACCCATCTGCGTCAAAGTAAACGCGGGCTCATTCCTCGTAGGCGGTTTCACTTAAAGGAAGAGGCCCTCATGATAGCTTAAGAAGAAATTGATTATGAATCATCTGGGATGACAGTAATCGATGAGCAAGAAACGGAGACCTTGAAAGAGGCTTTGGAAGGTCCAAATGCGAGAGAGTGGTTAGAAGCTATAAAGGAAGAGTTGGAGTCGATGAAAGTTAATCGAGTCTGGGACTTGGTCGACTTACCGCCGAACCGAAAGGCCATTGGGGCCAAGTGGATCCTCAAGATTAAGAGGAAGGCAGATGGATCTATTGATAGATTCAAGGCTAGACTGGTAGCTAAAGGCTACACCCAAAGAGAAGGCATGGATTTTGAGGAAACCTTTTCACCCATGGTTAGGTTTGCCTCCATCCGCCTTCTACTAGCTATTGTAGATCAGATGGACTTAGAGCTTTACCAAATGGATGTAAAGACTGCTTTTCTCAATGGAGAACTTGAGGAGGAGATCTATATGGATCAACCTAAAGGTTTTGAAGTCAAAGGACAAGAGCGCAAAGTCTGCAAGCTCAATAAGTCATTGTATGGCTTAAAACAAGCGTCTAGACAGTGGAACATTCGCTTCCATCAAGCTATATCAGAGAATGTGTTCACTATGCTTGATGGAGATCATTGTTTGTACGTTAAGAGATCCAATGATAAATTTATCATTCTGACCTTGTATGTTGATGACATACTCATGGCTGGCAATAGCAAAGAGTTGCTGAAATCCACTAAAGAGTGGTTGTCCTCCACGTTTGATATGAAGGACATGAGTGAAGCTAGCTACGTCCTTGGTGTCAAGATAGTTAGAAATAGGTCCAAGAGACTTCTGCGATTGTCTCAAGAGACTTATATTAACAACATCTTGAAGAATTTCATATGGACAAATGCAAACCAATCGACACTCCTGTTGAGAAGGGTTTGCACTTGAGCCTTGATAAGCATCCTGAGACTCCTGAAGAGAATGCCAAAATGAGCAAGGTTACATACTCCAATGCTGTGGGAAGCCTTATGTACGCTATGATGTGTACTAGGCCAAACATTTGTTATGTTGTTGGCATGGTGAGTCGATGCCAGTCTAGCCCAAGCATGGAGCACTGGAAGGCAGTCAAGAGAATCATGAGATACCTAAGAGGAACGAGTAACTACATGCTGTGTTACCAAGCATCAGATCTCCGCCTGATTGGCTATAGTGATGCCGATTGGGCTGGAGACATTGATGAAAGGAAGTCTACCTCTGGTTATGCTTTCTTGCTGGCTAATTGGGCCATCTCATGGTCCAGCAAGAAGCAAACCTGTATAGCCATGTCGACGATGGAAGCAGAGTATGTTGCATGATCTGCAGCAGTACAGGAGGCAGTTTGGTTAAGGAGGTTTTTACAACATACTAGGCTAGTAGAGACATCAGATGAGGTTGTTGTTGTCTATTGTGACAGCATGGCTGCCCTTTGTTATGTGAAAGACCCCAAATATCATGGAAAGACCAAACATATACAGATTAGGTATCATTTTGTGAAGGACATCATAGCGAGAAAGGAAGTTGTGTTAAGGTGTCTACTAGTCTTATGGTAGCTGACCCTCTTACCAAGGCTATAGCAAAGGACTCGTTTGTGTCCCATGTGAAGTCCTTAGGCTTACGATGACTTTGATGCATTGACATGTCTAACTTCCTTTTATGAGTGATTGTGTTTTCCTTTCGACTATATATGTTTGGTTGATGTAGTTGTTCTAGTATAAAATATTATTCTGTCAATAGGCTAAAGAATGCTCACTCACACGAGCATTCGCCTCAGGCACTTTTGATAGTGAGCAGAGATGAGACTGATCATGAGGAGATCTTGTATGATAGATCCAGAGCAGTTCATGATAGGACAGTCGCCTTCATTTGGAATCAAGATGAGATCCTCTATGTTGGTGCGGATTGACATGAATGTTCCCACGATTCATGTGACCTATAGAAGCCAAGTGTGAGCATCACATGTGGCGCCAGGTGGCACCTATATGGTGTTAAGGCGACTGATTGCTCGTTTTATATTTAACCGCAAGTGCACGGCCGCATTGAAGCGGTGGCAAATACGGGTCGTCCACTAGGAGGTGTGTCAACACTTGGTTTGTGCGAAGGCGAGAGGTAAAGAAAGGGAAGAAAGATTGGTTACACTAAACTACACTAAGATGCAAATGGAAATGGAGATAAGCAATAAACTAAGCCCCAAAGGGGGTAGAGAGATTATGTGAACATAAAGATGTGTGTGTGATGTGTGTGTGTAATTAAGCTCCTCACAACATGTAGTGCATGAAATCATAAAACTACATCCAACTTTGCCTCTACATGAATTAAGATTTTACTACATCATTAAAACATACAAGACAATAATTGGAATGAAGCTAAATGAACTCAAGTATAAAGACTAGACCCTACTATGCCTCCACATGAATTAAGATAAGACTACATCATTGAAACATACAAGAAATTATCTAAGGTAAAGGCAACAAGAGTTCACACACTACAAATTGTGTTTCCAATATTAATTCCTATCCATATCCTAACCTTATCATTCCCCATAAAATAGATCCACCAATCAAAGCATAAGCTAAGCTTCATTCAAGAGCATTAGCATATCAAAGATAAGAGTGGAGACCCATTAGATGGTTATGGAAATCATTTAAAGCTCAAGGGATAAAAATAACACACACTTAATACACTACATGATTATATCACATATTTCTCCACCCCCCCAAATGGGATGGAACTAGTCACTACTCATTACACTAACTATATTAGCAGAAGCAAGCATAATACTGAAATGAAATTTATACTAATCAAGCAAGAAATATTAAAGAAGCATAAAACAAAACAAACAAGCAAACATGCTTTGATTAGTGGACCTATTTTATGGGGAATGATAAGGTTAGGATATGGATGAAGTTAATATTGGAAACACAATTTGTAGTGTATGTACTCTTGTTGCCTTTACCTTAGCTAATGTCTTGTATGTTTTAATGATGTAGTGAAATCTTAATTCATGTAGAGGCATAGTAGGGTATAGTCTTTATACTTGAGTTCATGTAGCTTCATTCCAATTATTGTCTTGTATGTTTTAATGATGTAGTCTTATCTTAATTCATGTAGAGGCAAAGTTGGATGTAGTTTTATGATTTCATGTACTACATGTTGTGAGGAGCTTAATGAACACACACACACACACTTCTTTATGTTCACATTATTTCTCTACCCCCTTTGGGGCTTAGTTTATTGCTTGTCTCCATTTCCATTTGCATCTTAGTGTAGTTTAGTGTAACCAACCTTTCTTCCCTTTCTTTACCTCTCGCCTTCGCACAAACCAAGTGTCGACACACCTCTCAGTGGATGACCCGTATTTGCCACCGCTTCAACGCGGCCGTGCACTTGCGGTTAAATATAAAACGATCAATCAAGTTTTTGACGCCGTTGCCGGGGAGGTGCTCTGTCCAGACGTTGGTTTGGGCGATTCGAGGGGTTTTTAATTTTTTGTTTCCAGTGTTGTTTAGTTTTAGGGAATCTAAGGATCAAGGGGAGGCTACTAGAGAAGTTTGAGGACCAGAAGCTACAAAAAGACCGCCAATCAGCGGTCTGGGACCGCCAATTGGCGGCCTGGTGAGCCTCAATTGTTCTCAAATTTGTTCCAGTTGTTATATTGTTCATGTTAGTTATCTGGGAGCACAATTTTGCATGCTGTGACTTCTACTTTGCTCCCAGATTTAATTTCAATCCCCTTTAATCAACTTGGACCATAAAACTCAAAGCAAAAGACTAGACTTCTTGCCATCTAGGTCATGCATCATTTGTAGACCTTGCATGCATTTGTCTTTTCTTTTCCTTACATTTTGTTGTTGATTGCTGGCGTGAGGTACGTGCACCCCGATCTCTCATTCATGCATGTTTTGATCATGCATTAGTTAGTAAGGTGCATCGGGACAAGAGTGAGTTGAGCGTTTGATTGGAGTGATTGATTGCTAGATTTAAGCTCAAAACGCTACTAAGGAGGGGCTGTCCCATAAAAGATAAGGTGGGGGATTTCATCACCCTTTCCTTGGCCCCAAAAATCACTCGTAATAAAGCCTTAACTAAAAGCAAGTAGACATTGGCCCTAAGGAATTCGGACGCACTAGGAGAGTAATCTAGTCGAGACCGTCATGACCTGATCGACGTTGCCTACCTTGTCGATAGTAAGAGGTACTGGATCTCCGGATCTGGTATCACTTGCTGGGCATTGTGGTCCTCGTTGTAGGGAGGTGAGGCGTGTCAAGGCTAGTGACCTCGAAGTTAGGCGTCGTCTAGCTTAAGGACCCATTGCCTTACATTGTTTGAGCCGGGCTTGCTAGTTAGGCTTCTTCCTGATCCCGTTACCCACGCTAGCTTTAGGGATTCTTCCCTTCTCCTCTGAGTCATCTTCTTCTCACCTTCTTCTACGTTATAGTCTCCTCCCCTTTACACTCTCTGGTAGCGTTTTAGGGTCGAGTGGAGCACTTTTTGCGAGCTTAGTCTCGTGGTGGTGAGAGTGGTCGACTCGAGAGTTGTTTGTTGAGATGGATGGTTACATGGGCGACCATTCATATCATTGTTGGGACCAGGATGATTCTCCCTGGTATTCCGGACCCATGCAACCTGGGGTGGCTCAGACGAATACCCCGTACGGTTGGGATGATCTTCATTATGTGACTGAGCAATCTTCATATAGGGGTGATATGAGAGAGGCACCGACGGCTAGATCTCCATCTAGTTATGTTGGATCATACTCTGGGCAACAAACTTTGGCCTCTTTCATGCATGCGGTAGACGACAGGAGTGCACCAGTGGCTCCAGTAGCCATACCGTGCGATTGTTGTGGGTTGAGTGGTCATAATATCGGGGAATGTCCTTATGTTCCCCCAGAGCCTGAGTATGAGCATACATTTTCCCAAAATGCTCAATATGACCATTACGCATCCGCGTACATCCCGAGAGTGATGGATTCATGGGGAAACAATTCTTATTCAAATTCTTATACTTCATATTCTACCCAGTATCCTCCTCCCGAATACCCAGAATTCTACCAGCACCCCACTCCAAATCATTGGACTCATTCTCAGCCCATCAACACCCAACCCGAAAATTTCCCAAGCTCTGACTTGGACCCCATCGTTGACCGCATACCTGATTCCTTGAAACAAACTCTCCAAACATTCATGGAAACCACACAAAATTTATTGAAGTCCAACTTGAATTCCTTGCAAACCATGGAAATGCAAGTGAGCCAGATGACACAGCAATTCCATGAACGTGAGGAGGGTAACTTTTCTTGTCAACATGAGGATTCATCTTTTGATATCGAACCACCACCACATCCACAAATTCAAAGCACAATCTTTCAAAGTCAAACTCCTAGTCAGTCTGAGGGACTTGGGGTTTCAATTCACGATCACTTAGTGGAGGATTCGATTCAAATGGAGAATAACTTGGACCAGTTTCATTATGAGTCGGCACATGATTGTGCCTTATCTTTTTGTCCCGTGGCCCTTGAGCCACATGATCTTCATGTTGTGCCTCTTAAGGACTCACCTCTGGTGGAGCAAGAGCTCCCTAGTACCCTCAATTTCAAACAACCTGATGAGAGTTTGCCTCTCACTATTGTTCCTGATCATCTTGGAAATGATGGAACATCAAACAACTACATTGCTCATGAGGGTATTAGGAGTTCCTTGGAGGATACTTTGGGTATGAGACCCACTTCCTATTCTCCTGGTGAGTTGGACATGCATAACGAGGTGCTTGACCTCGTTCCGAACCACCAGCCTGTTGGTTGGAGAGTTTGGATTGATGATCATAACTTCAGTTCCGCAACGGGAGATATTTTTCTTCCGTTGCCCCTTATTTCCCAAACTCTCGAGAGGTTCAAGCTCTTTCAGTTTGATCCTTTGAATGAGATGCCTTTGCGTCCAATTCATGAACCTCTCATTTCATCTGGTGCTCTTTGTGAAGGGGGCCCACGCATGCGTATTCTGGCCCTGCGTGGTGTCATGTTCCCTTTCCAAGTGCATTGACCCACTCTTGAGGTTCCCATTTGATGTCTTTTGACAAATGAAGATGGGAACTTATGTTTGTACATAGTTATATGAAGAAAAAAACAAAAAAAAGAAAAAAAAGGAAAAGAAAAAAAGAAGTACAATAAAAGACTCCTTCAGTGAGCATTGATTGTTGTGAGCCCCAACCCTTGTGTATTTGGGCTCCATTTCTTTCACGTATTTGTATCCCTTCTTTAGCATCTCACAGGTTTTGAGGGAATTCGGGTTATGTCCATCAACATGACCTTGCACTTCCCTTTGTACTTCATGTTGGTGAGATCTCTCCTTTTTATGCATCAATCCATGTAGTATCTTGCTTGCATTCATTGAGGACAATGCATGAAGTAGGTGTGGGGGGGGGTGTTTTACGTGTGTACATAGTCGAGTCTTTTTCCCTTTGATTTTGTTTTCTTTTGTTTGCATTGTTAGGGTCATGATAGTGTGCTGCATTTAATATCGATATATCTGCTTGCCATGATCCTTGGGTGACTTGTCTTCTTTTGCTTGCCTAGTGCTTCAAAATTTTCACATTTCTTTCAAAATCTTCATGTGTTTTCGAAAGAAAATGTTTTGTGGGTTTTGCGTGTGTTTAGCATGTGCAAAACCGTTGAGAGGCAAAGTAAAAAGAAAGCTCCCAAAATTGTCTTGAACTTGATGCATTAGGATATCTAGTACGTGGCTTTAGGATTTATCGAGTCGTTAGGATGCACCCCAGTTTTCCTTTGGGGGTGAGTAATCATAGGGTTTCAGTGCTCAAACATTCAAAGAAGTCCACCCTGAACCTAGTGAGTCAATAATTCGTGTCTGTTAACTTAAGGAAGTTTGTTGTAGTCAAGGACCCTCTAAATCTTGTTGTGAGACAGTAGTGTAGGGGTTTTGGTTCATGTGTAGATAAGAAATAAGTGAGTAGGTATTCTCTCTTCTCGACCGAACTCCCGTTACACGGGTGGTAGGGATTGCCCTATGTGGAGATTTGGGGAAAGGTGTACGTGATAGTGTAAGTCCTCATGGGCAATGATGCACGAAACCTGACCTTGGGAGAATGAAGCTCCAACTAACAAAAAGAAAAAGAAAAAAAAACGTGAAAAGAAAGAAAAAGAAAAAAAAATGGTAATGCAAATAAGAACCTTAATGGACCTTACACTTTGAGGTTGTCCATGTCTTTCACCTAATTCCTTATTTAACTTGCACGAATGGTTCATTGGGCTAGGTGTGGACTGATTACCTATATAGAGTCGGCCCGTAGGATTACCGCGTCCATTGATCGACAAAATATGTCCAACGAGTCGAGGTCTAGATTGAATAATGCATGTTGTTCGGATTTTGTGGGTATATCCGCTGAAAACCCTCAGGAGACAACACTCCTCCTCCTTGGCAACAAAGAGGTTTAACGGCTTGTTGCACGTGCTAAGTGCAACCGTGATTCCTACGAAAGTGAGTTAGGATTTCTTGTTTCTCGTTTGTTTTTCTCTTTCTTTGTTTTGCTCGAGACTAGCAAAAACTTAGGTGTGGGGGTATTTGATTGACATCATTTCATGCTCATATTTGTATCTTATATCCATTATCTTACACCTAAGCAATGCTACGTGACGAGTTTTATGTTTAGTTTTCAGGAATAAAGAGGTTTGAAGAGAAGAGCCATGAAAGGACCCAAAAGCTGGGAAAAAGGACTGAATGGTGAGATCTAGGGACCAAGATGCAAGGAAGAAGGACCTGAATGTAAGACAGAAGGACCTAAGAGCAAAACAGAATACTCCACACCATCATGGGGAGTATTTTACCAATTCTATTCGGGTCGGAGCTCCAACAAGTCGAGTAACCGCATCAAAGACCAACAATACCAGAAAGCAAAGCCCACAACAAATTCCAACACGATCCGACAATTTTGGACCGCCAATTGGCGGTCTTGGACCGCTAATTGGCGGTCCATATTGCTCAGGATCCGTCGAAATTTCTCCTGGACTTGTATTAATGTTCTTTTAGGCTATTTTTGTTATTGGTTTAGTCCCACATTGGGGGATTGTCCCCGATTAGCTTTTTCCATGCTTATAAATAGAACTCTTCACCTTCCATTGTAATTACCCATTGCTTGGTGGCATTCTCTCTACTAAGGAGTGAGCCTTGAAGCAAAAACTCAAGGTGGAGAAGAATGCTACCTTCAATGTGAGTCATTTGTTAATAAAATAATTCTTCTAGTTTCTTTAAATCTTGTCTTTTAATTTGTGCATGTTTGTTTAGTCTTTCCTTTTATGTTTCTTTAATGCTTCTTGCCTTCTTAGTTAACTTTCATTTCAGTATTATGCTTTCTTTTGCTAATATAGTTAGTGTAATGAGTAGTGAGTAGTTCCATCCCCATTTGGGGGGTGGAGAAATATGTGATATAATTATGTAGTGTATTAAGTGTGTGTTATTTTTATCCCTTGAGCTTTATATGATTTCCATAACCATCTAATGGGTCTCCACTCTTATCTTTGATATGCTAATGCTCTTGAATGAAGCTTAGCTTATGCTTTGATTAGTGGACCTATTTTATGGGGAATGATAAGGTTAGGATATGGATGAAGTTAATATTGGAAACACAATTTGTAGTGTATGTACTCTTGTTGCCTTTACCTTAGCTAATGTCTTGTATGTTTTAATGATGTAGTGAAATCTTAATTCATGTAGAGGCATAGTAGGGTATAGTCTTTATACTTGAGTTCATGTAGCTTCATTCCAATTATTGTCTTGTATGTTTTAATGATGTAGTCTTATCTTAATTCATGTAGAGGCAAAGTTGGATGTAGTTTATGATTTCATGTACTACATGTTGTGAGGAGCTTAATGAACACACACACACACACTTCTTTATGTTCACATTATTTCTCTACCCCCTTTGGGGCTTAGTTTATTGCTTATCTCCATTTCCATTTGCATCTTAGTGTAGTTTAGTGTAACCAACCTTTCTTCCCTTTCTTTACCTCTCGCCTTCGCACAAACCAAGTGTCGACACACCTCCCAGTTGACGACCCGTATTTGCCACCGCTTCAACGCGGCCGTTCACTTGCGGTTAAATATAAAACGATCAATCAAAAGGCAGGGCATAACCCTGTCAAAAATAGCCAATGGGGAAGTGGAGCTGAAAGAGGATGAGGAGCTGCATCTGCTTGGAAATGCGAACTCTTTGGAACAAGGGACGAGCGTCAATCGACCAATCGATGCCGCACTTGATGTTATGGTTCAAATCCCTCGATGTCCACCATAGGAGGTCCTGCCTCTACCGACAATGGTTGGTGCTCAGCATAGTGAGGGTGTCACAATGGATAATGCTTCATCCTGGAGTCAACTTCTTAGAGAAGAGGTCGACAAAGTTGAATTCATGTTAAGGTGGTTGAAGGTTGTGCAGACAATAATGGAACTCCGGGAGAAACTGGAACTGAAGGACAAGGAAACAAAAGGCTTGAAAGAACACATAGAAGCGTCCATTCAAAATGATAAAACGGGTGAAGACCTAATCCCCCTCTCAATGGATGGTGTCGACACGACCAAGTTGTCACAGCCCCATAGGCCTTCCAGGCATCCAGACATCAGGGAAGAAGAGCGTGATGATAGGTTGACATCGCTCACAGAATGTGCTTTGAAGGCCAAGACCATCCAACCGCAGACGACTTCTTCAGTAGTGGACACAACTAAAGACACACTGACGACACCAGAAGATGTGGTCGACACGTCCAAGATATCACACCCGCATAGGCCTTGACGTAGAACATTCGGGAAGACGAGCGTGATGACGGGCTGAGGTCGCTTGCAGAATGTGCTTTGAGGGCCAAGACCATCCAACCGAGGAGGACTTCTCCAGTAGCAGACACATCTGAAGACACACTGACGAATAGCAGATGTGGTCAACTCGTCCATACTGTCACACCTGTATAGGCCTTCTGTGGCGCAGGACATTCAGGAAGACGAGCGTGATGACGGGCTGACGTCGCTTGCAGAATGTGCTTCTAGGTCCGAGACCATCCAACCGATGAGGACTTCTCCGGTAGCGGACATCGCTGAAGACGACTACAATAATGTAATGGTTCGTGTGTTTTAAATACTAAAAATAAGAAAGCATCTCTCGGGACCCTTGCATTTCACGAGCATGACGCCTACATCCCAAGCTGAATGTGAGCCTCCCTAGCGGAACACTTGAGTCCCGAGTGTGGCACTTGCTTCCCATGCAGGACACTTGCATCCTGAGGGGAACACTTGAATCTTGATAGGGACACTTGTGTCCCGAGGGTACACTTGTGTCCCGAGGGTACACTTGCGTCCCGAGCGGGGCATGAGCATCCCATAAAAATCGGTTATGAAATTTTTAACATTCATCGACATTTCTCAAGCTTGACGACTTTACAACTCGTGTAATAGGATAAAATTCTAAATATAGAATTCATTAGTGGACAACAGGAAGGTGATGTGGAAGGGAAGAGTAAGGGATAGGGCAATGAAGAGGAGGAAAGGAGGATAAAGGCACAGGAGAATAGGAGTCTGGTGGCAGAGGAGTAGGATAAGAGGAGAATGAGGGCAGAAAAGGCGGATAGGAGGAGAATGAGGGTAGAGGAGGAGGATAGTAGGAGAATGAGAGAAGAGGAGGATAGGAGGCCAGAGGCAGAGGGGGAGGAGAGGAGGGGGATGAAGATTAACCCTGAATTGGAGAGGGAGAGGAAGAAAATGGAAGACTAGGTCAGGTAGAGAAGCCTGAAGAGGAGGAAAAACAAAACAACTTGCTGAGGAGTCAGGTGTTGAGAAGAGAAGTAAATTCGAAGAATATGAAATGTCCAAAATAACAATGGAAAATTTTCCTACGAAGAGCACGCTAAACATGCCAGTGGATAGTATTATCAAGAATATGGAGATGGAAGCCATGGACCGATTGAGTGAAGACGAAAGGAATGCTATTCTTAAGATAGTGGCATCCGAATCAGACGATAAGAAGTGTTTGTGGTGCAAGGAAGCGTTCTCGGTTCGCAGATCGGATCTGAAGGGTCAAATCAGCAAAGGGGTTGGGACATCATTAGACGTAAGTAAAAAAAATCTTACCATAGTTTACTTCTTTTAAAGCTATGAGAGTTTACAAGTTGAAAACACTCTTATATTTTTGAGTAATGGCAAGAGGCTGGAGCATATCCACGTAAGGTCATTATGATTCCAAACTCCGCCACCCAGTTTATGTTGGTCAAAGCTAATGATTTGGCTACATCAATGTTGGAAAAACAAATCGAAAAATGGGACTAAAATGACTCTCTGATTGTCCAACCTATTGTAACATTAGAGCACTGGACACTCTTAACCATGGACGGGCGAATCAAGAAAATAACACAACTAAACAGATTGCCGTGAAAGATTGTTAAAAAAAGCCTAATAAGATAACAAGGGCAGCAATAAAGAGGCAGCTAAAAAACTTGCTGATTATTGGAGATCCACACTAGAAGTGAACTAGTATATGACTATTGAAAGAGGAGAATGGCAATGTCAACCACTAGTGAGCAACGACTATGCAATTTAGGTCCTCCACTGGATCCAAAGCCTTATGTATGAAGAACAACCATCGACGGAATGGATCCGCAGTGTAATACACTCACTCAGAGGTCAATTGTCTTCTTTGTTAGTCACACACCCATCATTCTGTGTAATTTTTTCTTTGTTTGTTTTGAATGTAGTGTTAGTATCTTTTTGTATCACTTTTTACTACCACGACGGAATGGGTCAATTCTGTCACAAGACGGGACAATCCCACAAAGCAACGATTCGGTCCCCTCGTGGGACAATGGTAAGAATACTCAGTTAACTCGCTAGAGGATCAGTCCCCCCACAGGACAACTAGTTTCCACCACCCCACCGAGACGGGTCAGTTCCTGCTCAAGACAACTCATTCCACTAGTGGAACTACCCAGAACCCCCGTGGAGGCTCAAACCCCTTGCGGGACGGTGACATAGATCGTGGCTCCCCCCATAGGACGACTAATTTCCACCTAACATCCCACCAGGATGTGGAAGTCCCCTCTCGGGACAACTCATTCCCATCGTAGGACAACCTAGAACTGTCGCGGAGGCTCAGTCCCCAGGCGTGATGGAACTGTCCTCTCGCGGAATGGTGACATGTAGAGACAATACATGACAGAAAAATCTCGTTCTATGCTACAAAATGAAACATTACGTTAATATATTGCAAAAAACTCAATTTCCTCCAAAAACTACGTCTTTTATATTAATCTAAGCAAAAAAGTGTAGTACAACAAAATTGATTGTTCAATGCGAGAAAACCTAAACAAAAACAACCTAGTCTGAAACATCACCAAATAAGGTGGCTCGTTTGATACAATAGCTTGGGTTGTCCGGCCGAAACAACTCGGGTCATTTCACAAAACAACTTGGGTCATTACATAAAATGAGGTTGTTGGTTTCAACCAAACGACCCAGATTATTAATTAAGTTCTATAAACTTTTATATGAATTGCCATTGCCAACAGTTGTTACTGACACGCTCGGGTTGAAAGTGTCCCTCTCGGACCATGATTGAACGTTTTACAATAAAAGCAAGTGCACAGCCGCATTGAAGCGGTGACAAATATGGGTCGATCCACAGGGAGGTGTGTCGACTATGGTTAGTTCGAAGGCGAGTGGGAAAGAAATGAGAGAAAAGACTTATGATCGAAACTACACTAACATGCCAAAGGAATTGAAAAATCAGCAATAAAACTAAATCCCATAGAGGGTAGAGAAAGAATGTGAATACAAATATATGTGTATGTGTGTGTGTTCAATTGTGCTCATCAAAACATGTAGTGCATGAAAATCATAAAACTAAATCCAACTTTGCCTCCACATGAAATAAGATAACACACTATCATTAAAACATACAAGAAAATAATTGGAATGAAGTTAAATGAACTCATGTATAAATACCAAACCCCACTCTTCCTCCACATGAAATAAGATTTACACAATCATTAAAACATACAAGGCATTAACCAAGGTAAAGGCAACAAGAGTACATGCAACTAGAAGTCACGTTTCCTTTATCAATTCCATCCATATCCTCACGTCATCATTCGACATAAAATAGGTCCACTAATCTAAGCACATGCTAAGCTTTATTCAAGAGCGTTAGCATATTAAAGACAAGAGTGAAATCCCATTAGATGGTTATGGAAATCATGTAAGGTTGAAAGGATTAAGATAACACACCTCATACATCACATATTTCTCCAGCCCCCAAATAGGGATGGAACTACTCACTAATCATTACACTACAACCTACATTAACAAAATGAAATATTCTAATGAAAGGAAATTTAACTAAGCAAGCAAAAAATATTAAAGAAGCTAATTGAAAGGACATAAAATTAAAGAAGCATGCATGATATATGAAAGGAAATTAAACTAAGAAAGAAGCAACAATACTAAAGGAAAACTTTATTAATTTCAAACTCACAAAACAAGTAGCCTCCCCCTAATTGAGATTTTGCTCCAATGCTCACTTCAAGTAGAGAGTATGGCCACCAAGCATGTGTGAATACAACGAGGAGGAAGAGTTCTATTTATAGCCATAGAAAAAGGTAATCCGGGACAATCCCCCTGTGTGGGACTAAACGTATACAAAAAATAGACTAAATACAACCTAATACATGACCCGCCAAATTCTTAGCGGATTCAGACCAAAACCGACCGCCAATCAGTGGTCTTGGACCGCCAATTGGAGGTCTATATTGTCTATATTTTGCCTGGGTTTGGAGTGTGGTTGTCTGGCTTGATGTCTTCATGTGTGATGCATCCAAGTAGGTTGTTGAAGCTCAGGACCAAATCGAATTGCCAAAATACTCCTCATGATGGTGTGAAGTTTATTGATTTGCTCGTTGGTCCTTTGCTCTTGCATCTTTGTCCCCAAGTCTTGCAACTCAGTCATTTTCCTTGCTTTTGAGTCCTTTTTGTGACTCTTCTCCTCAAACCTGCTTATTCCTGAAACTTAAAAATTAAACTCGTTACGTTGCATTGTTTAGGTGAAAGATAACAGATATATAAGACACAAATGTTTGCATGATATGATATCAATCAAATACCCCCACACCTAACTTTTGCTAGTCCCGAGCAAAACAAAGAAAGACAAAAATGAAGAAAAGTGAAACATGCAAAAAACAGGGAAATCATAACTAACATTCGTAGGAATCACGGTTGCACTCAGCACGTGCAACAAGCCGTTAAACCTCCATGTTGCCAAGGAGGAGGAGTGTTATCTCCTAAGGGTTTTCAATGGATATACCCACAAATCTGAACATTGATGCATTATTCAATCTAGAAACTCGACTCGATGGACTTATTTTCGTCGATCATCGAACACGGTAATTCTACGAGCCGACTTTATATATGTATCCAGTCCACACACATAGCTTAATGAATCATTCGTGCAAACTAATTAAGGACATAAGTGAAAGACATGGACAACCTTAACATCCTCAGGTGATACAAAGTGTAAAGTCCATTAAGGTTCTTATTTGCCTTACCATTGTTTTCTTTTTGTTTCTGTTTTTTTCTTTTTTTTACTAGATGGAGTGTAATTCTCCCAGGGTCAGGTTTCGTGCATCATTGCCTATGAGGACTTACACTATCACGTACACCTTTCCCCACATCTCCACATAGGGCAATCCCTTCCACCCGTGTAAGGGGAATTCAGTCAGTACATCCCTTGTCAGATGACTCGAAAGCACCAGGCACAAAGTCCCCTCAGACCTAATTTCCCGAGTGATAGGAGCCGTGCAAGAAGAGAGAACACCTACTCACTTATTTCTTATCTACACACGAACCAAAACCCCTACACTTAATGTCTCACAACAAGATTTAAAGGGTCATTAACTACAACAAACTTCCTTATATAACAGACACGAATTATTGACTTACTAGGTTCAGGGTCGACTTCTTTAATTATTTGAGTACTGAAACCCTATGATTACTCGCCCCCCGAGGGAAAATCGGGGTGCATCCTTACAACTCGATAAGGCCTAAAGCCGGTATACTAGATATCCTAATGCATCATGTTCAAGACAATTTTGGGAGCTTTCTTTTTACTTTGCCTCAAAACAGTTTCGCACATGCTAAACACACACAAAACCCAGAAAACATTTTCTTTCACACATGAAGATTTTGAAAGAAATGTGAAAACTTTAAAGCACTATGCAAGCAAAAGAAGACAAGTCACCCAAGGACCATGACAAGTAGATATATCGATATTAAATGCAGCACACTATCATGACCCTGACAATGCACACAAAAGAAAACAAAATAAAAGGAAAAGACTCGAATATGTACACACGTAAAACACCCCCACACCTACTTCATGCATTGTCCTCAATGAATGTCAGCATAACACTACATGGAGTTATGCATGAAAAAGAAAAGATTTCACCAACGTGAAGCACAAAGGAAAGTTCATGGTTATGTTAATGGACACAACCCCGAATTTGCCTCAAAACCTATGAAATGGTAAGGAAGGATGACAAATACGTGAAATAAATAAAGCTCAAATACACAAGGGTTGGGGCCCACAAAAATCAATGCTCACTCAAGGAGTCTTTTGTCTTTTTTTCCTTTGTTTTTTTAATATAACTAAGTACAAAAATAAGTTTCCATCTTCATTTGTCAAAGGACATCAAATGGGAACCTCAAAAGTGAGTCAATGCACTCGGATTGTGAACATGACACCGCACGGGGCCAGAATACTCATGAGTGGTGTAACGCACCCCGATCTCGAGGGTACGCACACTGGGAACCAACTCAAGTGTCGCGATCAGAGACCTCCGCGACGACCGAAGGAGTTACAAAAGACAGACCAAACGACGACTCGACAATGCGTAGAGAGATCATACATGGATAGACTAACATAAAACATAACTGAAAAGTGGGAGATTATCCAAATATGGTAACAAGGTCAAATACATTACATCGAGTTCAAAAGGGAGATACATCATAAATAATGCAGAAGCAAAAGAGAAACTGAAAAATCTGGTCGACGTGCCCCTCGTGTACAGAATCTTCGACTACTCGCCCAGTCTGCCCTGTGGAAACCTAAGTACCTGCAAGCACCGCATTAACAAATGCGTGAGTTTTCAATTAAGAAAACTCAGTATGCCCCTGGCCCAATCAGAGTTATATGGAAGAATGCATGCAATCTATCAAGGACAAAAGCATCCCAAAACAGAAACAGAAAAGCACATCATGCATCAAAAGGCTACAACCCCAACAGTCGTGCCAATCGGGTAACACCCGCAGAAATCCCTCCAAGGAAGCCAGAATACCAACCATGCTGGTTAGAACATAACAAAAAGCATCAAATGCGACAGAAGGCTACGACTCCATAAGTCATGCCGGTCGGGCGCACCCGAATCATTCCTCGAAAGGAACCAGAACACCAGCCTCGCTGGTCAAAGGCGGTCACTCGACAGTGACCCACCGCTCGGCACAAAGCGGTGCGCCGGATAAGTGTCCAAATTCGCGGCAAGTGACCTACATGGTGCCATCGCGAACTTGGGAACACCTACCCTGAGACAGAATGGCAGCGCGCCTGCCCAGGACTTATCTTAGGCCTGGCCTCCCAACGTGAAGGTCTTATGCGAATGGCCTCCGGAACTAGAGGACCCACTCGTGGCCCGTCGGCACAGAAAACGGAACGTGCCCAGTATTATTAATCGGATTAAATGCAATGCAAGCTACTTAAGCATCTAAAATCTAATGCATCTACAGTGTATGGAACAAGCTCAAGGAGGAGTATCCGGATACCCTCCTAGCAGCCCTGAACCAACTCGGAAATCAGACATACCAATCAGGAATCAACCCACACTCACAATAGCAAGCAATCATAACTAGATCGACAATCAAGATAACAACTAATCGAGTCATCTACGGGTCATGATAAGGATGTTATAAGGTCTGAAATCCTATGCGTCATACATATCCACAACAACATACTTCATATCAGAAACATACATACGAAATAAGTAATAGAACATGCACCATAGAAGGAGGTATCATAAACCAACATCAGAAGCTATCGATATCATGCATCATGGATTTCAGAACATGTGTATATGATAGGAACTTAGTATTCCAGACTAGATCAGAGATTATATGAATCAAATCATGAGACAATGCATGAACATATAGTCTGAAACCAGCATATAATTTATAGGAGAACATCAGGATATAATCCGAAAGCAATGCTAGCACTTATGATATAAAATTTGCAAACCCCTTATGGAATATGGTCTGAACATAGACCTCAACTAACGCATGATTATGTGACTTATGATCAGCGTAAAATCATGGAACATTATGTGAATGAAATCGAGAAGTAATGCAAGCATACATGACCTAAAATCAGAAATCAAGGCATGGGATATGGTCTGAACATAGTCACGATTTATAGCATGGATACCCGATCTATATCAGCCACTATGTCATGAAACACATCTGACTATCGTCACTAAGTAACACACGAATATATGTCTTATAACCAGCAACATGTCATGGGAGAATCTCCTGATAATGGCCACCCAACCGTGCAAGACATATGATTAAACAAAAACAGAACGATTCATGCAATGTTCTTTGGACAAACAGCTAGATCACACATAGATCTAAGATCTGAAATCAGAGGCAATTCACGAGACTAATTACATAACAAGTCACAAGTTCATGCTAGAAAGAGATCTCACAAATCAGTGATGCATAAAGGAGAGGGAGCATACTCCAGCAAAATAAACATGAAACCGATCCCATGAGATTTCGAGATCAACCACAAAAATAGGGTTGCACCTCACGCAAGGTGCATGCAACAACCCTACCCAACCGTCTCCCTGCAGCCCAGCCTCCTCCCTACGAACTTCTCCATCAAACCATCATGCAAAACATGGAGTGGAGGATGTGCAAGGAGAAGGAAAAACGTGGTCAGCCACTGAAGATCCGAGTTGCACCACAGCTCACCCAATCGGTAGAACTCTACTTGTGCAAACCGTGATCCTCATGACCGACCAGCCACTGGTGTTGTGCAGAACTAAGCCCAACACCCACCCCCAGCTCCTAATCCAAAGGCTAGAGGCATACCTGAGCAGCAAGGAGGCACCTAAGCTGGCCGGAGATCTGCTGAAGTTCGCCTAGCTGCACACAAGGAAGTCTTTTGCTTCTTCTTCAATAGCTGCCGGATCTCCACCAGCAGGAAACCAGAAATGATGGTGGTGGTGGTGGTAAGAGTTTGTGGCGTGGAAGGGAGGAGAGGAGGTTGAGGTCGGCTGGTGTAGGGTTTCTCTAGTTTATGTTTCAAGAAACATGCACAAAAGGCAATAGATCAATCTCCTTGAAGGCCCTTATCAAAACTTTCCATAATGCACACAATTCAAATTTGCAAGGATTCTATGAGATCATCTCCTGGTGACGTGGCAACCAGGCCACCTCACCCACATGCCAGCCCACAACATCCAATCCGAGCTCAACTAAAACCAAGCCCACATACACACACGGTTTGCACCCGATCAGCCCGATTAAGCCACCGATTGCAAAAACCGCACGATGGGTCGCACCAGACCACAAACCACATAAACTCGCCCCAAAAGGAAACTTTATCATGCCCAGGCATGAAGCCACAACACACACCAAGTATGCCAAGAAGACCCCAAAATGACTAGAAGGATGAATAAAACTTTAATAATGTGGCAGGGGAGCGGGTCTTACAACCTACCCCCCTTAAACAAAATTTCGTCCTCGAAATTTGCTATCACTAACTCTCAAGCTCGGAATACAAATTCCTCACCTCAAACCTCAACAACAAATGCTATAAGATGATGAAATACCAGTGCCATGACAACCAAAGATTCTGAGACCAAATCATGAACCAATCACAAGAATCTAACAACTAATAATAAGAGGAAATATGACATGTGGACAACAATTTAAAAGTGTATTTAAAATAAGATTTCGATGGTTAAATATACATGTGCATGATGTATCTAGACAACCACTAAATCGTGAAATCGTAGTCATAATATCACATCATGAACTTACTTGCGTGCACCTACATCATCATACTCATAACAACAACAACTATAATAAATTTGGTAAAGCACATGCTATAGTAATCATGGATCATTGAAATCGAACATGCAACCAGTAGGAGCTATGGGTCATGATGAGATGATATACAACATTTACTTCAATCGATAGTGACGCATCCATGGGTTTATAATTCATTCATGCATAAATCTAAGTATATTTAGGAGATATATGAGATTATAACATGACTGATTTCAGGCCTCATCATGCAAGACATCGAGGTTGTAAACTCAACCTCTAATCGCATATAAGCACCTGAAATTTGCATTAGTTGCACTACATGTTAAACATACTAAGATTGAGACTATATGAATAATATAAGATCCCACGATGCAATCATGACAATATAGGTGTTACGCATGCATGCATGAATGGATGGTAAGTTACTTCCGATTTCAACATTTCCGGGCATAACATCATGCACATAGTAGAATCAAAACTATTTGGTTAACCTTTTCATATAGTGCAATAATTTGTTTCCAACAACTATGTCATGTGTACCAGTATAACTTCCTAACAACAATCTAAACATTAAATGAGTAATAGAATGTGCAAAAGGCATCGTAGTAAATACTACAAGCATTCGATAGCATGAGTCATAAATTTCAGGACATATATGCGTTACAACCTTGCAAATCAGGCCATGATCAGATATTATACCGACATGAAACAATATATGTATCAGTAATACAACATGGTGAACATGCATATGAGATCAGGAGTCTACATATATCCATAAATAATATACATGCATGCATTCGGATTCACACATTACGATAAGTCATGGAATGAGTTGCATATGTTATGGATGAGTGCATATTTTATTCTAAAAGAAAGCATAACGATAACATCAGAGAAGGTATACAAAATCAGATCATGAATGTGGTATGCGTACTACTAGAATGAAATCAACTCAAATAATAAGTCATCACAAACAACACCTATAATCCAACTGATTGCACCCATCATAATTTCAGAACGTACATGCATTAGAAGGTAGCGATTCAGAAAATGGCCCGAGATCATATGAATAGGACTTAACATATGAATATATCAGCAATCTAACATGGAAAGCATATATCTAGAAATCAGAAGTCAGAGCATAATCATGATCGATATAAATCTACGTGCATAAGAATTTGTACAAAACAAGACGGCATAGGATGAATAGCATAACTCATAAATTCTGATATAATATTCATGTGAGAGCATAGCAAGTCATATCAGAGAAGGTTTATGGAAATCAGATCATACACATAAACTGAACATGGTGGGGATAAAATCAGACTTCAGAAACTCATAGCAACATTAGAGTCAATACATGCATTTATACCGATTGCATCAACATTTAAATTAAAATATATAACTTATGCTCCGATGTTGTAAAGATTATATCTTAGAGGGGTTATAAATTAGAGCATATACATTGATTAGTCATGACTGGGATAAAATTACACATTTAATTCCTCTTAACATTCCAATCGATAAATGCAGCATTCCTTGACCATAAAATCAGATCACCATAGAAACTAGATTTGAAATCAATAACATGTCATGACGCCTGATCCAAAATAAAAAAAATAAAAAAATAACACGTGATTATGACATCTAACATCAGCAAGCATATCATGCGAGAAAATATGGACTTGATCACAATATCATGCATGAACATAACATCTAAAAGATCAAAGGATTCTACACCACAAGGTTATTAACACAACACTCAATATGCAAGCAAAACCCCTCCCCAACTAGCTCTCCACGATCGAGTCCACTTCCTCTGGTTTCTCCAGCAAACCACCAAGGAAGACTGAGGCCCAAGTCGTGGTAGAGATGGAGGTGCTCAGCCACCTCTGAAATTTGGATGGTGCACCACAGTCCACACAATCGGTGGATCTCCACTAGTGCATACCAAACCTCAGATCGGCAAATACAATGGTGCTGAACTAAACTTCGTCCGACCCCCACTCTACATCCTCTTATGCTAAAGGGGTAGGAGCCTACCTGAAACTAATGGAGAAGCCGCAGAGTTTGCTGAAATCCAGCTGCAGCCGCCTCCCAGGCTTGGTAGCTAGTCACCGCCTGCACTTGCACTTCTTGCTTGTTTGACCAGTTGGACTTGTTGGAGATCTCAGCACCAAAACGTAGGAGGAGGTGAGGGAACTGATAAAGACAGATAGGGTTGGGTGGTTCGGTCTCCGTACACGAGGCAATCCACAAGAAGCAATTGAATCAATGCAATATGATCTATCACTATCAGAAAGCAATTCTAAAAGATAAGAAATTACCGACAGGGTTTGGGCAAGATGCCCCACTGGAGAGTCTTTAGATTCTGTACACTTTAGGGACCGACCTGCTCTGATACCAAGTTGTAACGCCCCCCGATCTCGCGGGTACGCACACTGGGAACCAACTCAAGTGTCGCGATCAGTGACCTCCGCGACGACCGAAGGAGTTACAAAAGACAGACCAAACGACGACTCGACAATGCGTAGAGAGATCATACATGGATAGACTAACATAAAACATAACTGAAAAGTGGGAGATTATCTATATATGGTAACAAGGTCAAATACATTACATCGAGTTCAAAAGGGAGATACATCATAAATAATGCGGAAGCAAAAGAGAAACTGAAAAATCTGGTCGACGTGCCCCTCGTGTACAGAATCTTCGACTACTCGTCCAGTCTGCCCTGTGGAAACCTAAGTACCTGCAAGCACCGCATTAACAAATGCGTAAGTTTTCAATTAAGAAAACTCAGTATGCCCCTGGCCCAATCAGAGTTATATGGAAGAATGCATGCAATCTATCAAGGACAAAAGCATCCCAAAACAGAAACAGAAAAGCACATAATGCATCAAAAGGCTACAACCCCAACAGTCGTGCCAATCGGGTAACACCCGCAGAAATCCCTCCAAGGGAGCCAGAATACCAACCATGCTGGTCAGAACATAACAAAAAGCATCAAATGCGACAGAAGGCTACGACTCCATAAGTCATGCCGGTCGGGCGCACCCGAACCATTCCTCGAAAGGAACCAGAACACCAGCTTCGCTGGTCAAAGGCGGTCACTCGACAGTGACCCACCGCTCGGCACAAAGTGGTGCGCCGGATAAGTGTCCCAATTCGCGGTAAGTGACCTACATGGTGCCATCGCGAACTTGGGAACACCTACCCTGAGACAGAATGGCAGCGCGCCTGCCCAGGACTTATCTTAGGCCTGACCTCCCAACGTGAAGGTCTTATGCGAATGGCCTCCGGAACTAGAGGACCCACTCGTGGCCCGTCGGCCCAGAAAACGGAACGTGCCCAGTATTATTAATCGGATTAAATGCAATGCAAGCTACTTAAGCATCTAAAATCTAATGCATCTACAGTGTATGGAACAAGCTCAAGGAGGAGTATCCGGATACCCTCCTAGCAGCCCTGAACCAACTCGGAAATCAGACATACCAATCAGGAATCAACCCACACTCACAATAGCAAGCAATCATAACTAGATCGACAATCAAGATAACAACTAATCGAGTCATCTACGGGTCATGATAAGGATGTTATAAGGTCTAAAATCCTATGCGTCATACATATCCACAACAACATACTTCATATCAGAAACATACATACGAAATAAGTAATAGAACATGCACCATAGAAGGAGGTATCATAAACCAACATCACAAGCTATCGATATCATGCATCATGGATTTCAGAACATGTGTATATGATAGGAACTTAGTATTCCAGACTAGATCAGAGATTATATGAATCAAATCATGAGACAATGCATGAACATATAGTCTGAAACCAGCATATAATTTATAGGAGAACATCAGGATATAATCCGAAAGCAATGCTAGCACTTATGATATAAAATTTGCAAACCCCTTATGGAATATGGTCTGAACATAGACCTCAACTAACGCATGATTATGTGACTTATGATCAGCGTAAAATCATGGAACATTATGTGAATGAAATCGAGAAGTAATGCAAGCATACATGACCTAAAATCAGAAATCAAGGCATGGGATATGGTCTGAACATAGTCACGATTTATAGCATGGATACCCGATCTATATCAGCCACTATGTCATGAAACACATCTGACTATCGTCACTAAGTAACACACGAATATATGTCTTATAACCAGCAACATGTCATGGGAGAATCTCCTGATAATGGCCACCCAACCGTGCAAGACATATGATTAAACAAAAACAGAACGATTCATGCAATGTTCTTTGGACAAACAGCTAGATCACACATAGATCTAAGATCTGAAATCAGAGGCAATTCACGAGACTAATAACATAACAAGTCACAAGTTCATGCTAGAAAGAGATCTAACAAATCAGTGATGCATAAAGGAGAGGGAGCATGCTCCAGCAAAATAAACATGAAACCGATCCCATGAGATTTCGAGATCAACCACAAAAGTAGGGTTGCACCTCACGCAAGGTGCATGCAACAACCCTACCCAACCGTCTCCCTGCAGCCCAGCCTCCTCCCTACGAACTTCTCCATCAAACCATCATGCAAAACATGGAGTGGAGGACGTGCAAGGAGAAGGAAAAACGTGGTCAGCCACTGAAGATCCGAGTTGCACCACAGCTCACCCAATCGGTAGAACTCTACTTGTGCAAACCGTGATCCTCATGACCGACCAGCCACTGGTGTTGTGCAGAACTAAGCCCAACACCCACCCCCAGCTCCTAATCCAAAGGCTAGAGGCCTACCTGAGCAGCAAGGAGGCACCTAAGCTGGCCGGAGATCTGCTGAAGTTCGCCTAGCTGCACACAAGGAAGTCTTTTGCTTCTTCTTCAATAGCTGCCGGATCTCCACCAGCAGGAAACCAGAAATGATGGTGGTGGTGGTGGTAAGAGTTTGTGGCGTGGAAGGGAGGAGAGGAGGTTGAGGTCGGCTGGTGTAGGGTTTCTCTAGTTTATGTTTCAAGAAACATGCACAAAAGGCAATAGATCAATCTCCTTGAAGGCCCCATCAAAACTTTCCATAATGCACACAATTCAAATTTGCAAGGATTCAATGAGATCATCTACTGGTGACGTGGCAACCAGGCCACCTCACCCACATGCCAGCCCACAACATCCAATCCGAGCTCAACTAAAACCAAGCCCACATACACACACGGTTTGCACCCGATCGGCCCGATTAAGCCACCGATTGCAAAAACCGCCCGATGGGTCGCACCAGACCAGAAACCACATAAACTCGCCCCAAAAGGAAACTTTATCATGCCCAGGCATGAAGCCACAACACACACCAATTATGCCAAGAAGACCCCAAAATGACTAGAAGGATGAATAAAACTTTAATAATGTGGCATGGGAGCGGGTCTTACAATGTAGGAAACCAGAAATAATGTATAAGAATTGTCTCCCCATGAATGCATCCCTATCGGGTTGTACGCGGATGCGTAATGGTCATATTGAGCATTTTGGGAAAATGTATGCTCATACTCAGGCTCTGGGGGAACATAAGGACATTCCCCGATAACATGACCACTCAACCCACAAGAGTCACACGGTACAACTACCGAAGCCACCGGTGCACTCATGTCGTCTACCACACACATGAAAGAGGCCAAAGTTTGTTGTAACGTCTCAGTTTGTTGACCAGCATATGATCCGACATAACTAGATGGTGGTCTAGCAGTCGGTGCCTCTCTCATATTATCCAAATCTGAAGAATGCTCAGCCACACAATTAAGATTGTCCCAACCATACGGGGTGTGTGTCTGAGGCACCCCAGGATGCATGGCTCCGGAGTACCAAGGAGAATTGTCATGGTCCCATCCATCTCGACAAAGAACTCTCGAGTCGACCACTCTCACCACCACGAGGCCAAACTCACAAAAAGTGCTCGACTCGACCCTAAAACGCTAACAGAGAGTGTAAAGGGGAGGAGACTAGATCGTAGAAATAGGTGAGAAGAAGATGACTCAGATGAGAAGGGAAGAATCTCTAAAACTAGCGTGGGTAAAGGATGAGGGTAGAAGCCTAGTCTAGCAAGCACGACTCAAACAACTTAGGACTATAGGTCCTTAGGCTAGACGATGCCTAACTTCGAGATCACTAGTCTCGACACACCTCACCTCCCTACAACGAAGACCACAATGCCCAGCAAGTGATACCAGATCTGGAGATCCAGTACCTCCTACTATCGACAAGGCTGATGACGCCGATCAGGTCATGACGGTCTCAACTCGATCACTCTCCTAGTGCGTCTGAAATTCTTAGGGTCAATGTCTACTTGGTGCACTTGGGAGACTTGGGCTTGACTACTGTAGAGCTCGGGTGCCTGTTATAGGCTGTATAACATGCGTAATGTTTTGGTTGGGTAAATGAAAGGTATAATAGACGTCGGCCATATATAGCCGACGTCTGTACATTGTATAGACGTCAGTCATATATAGCCGACATCTATTCACAAGGGTATAGGCATCGGTGGAATATACGTCGGACACTTGGATTGCAAAAATCCGTCCTATATAACACAATATTTTTCCACTAGTGATTGGTGAAATACTGATCTGGTTCAAGTCATATGTCACAATATTTTGTGCTTCACCATCAAGTCCCTTTAGGTTTTGACTTGGGTCCATTTTGATTTGTGATCCTGTTCATGTGGATTACAGATAGGTTCAAAAGCCTTCAATTCAGTCCATTCTTCTTGCATTCAGGAGCTTTTCACACCCTTTATCTTCTTTATTTCCAAAAACCTGAGACACTACAAACAAACACTTGAGTAGCACAATTTTGGGGTAAAGTAAAAGATATATAGCATGAATGCCATGTATGATATGCTACCAATCAAATACCCCCCACTTACCTTGTTCTAGTCCCGACCAAAACAAAGCAAGAGAAAAATCATACAAAAAATGGGGAAATCCTAACTCACTTTCATAGGAATAACGGTTGCACTTTGCACGTGGAACAAGTCGTTAAACCTCCCTCTCATCGAGGAAGAGGAGGAATGGAGTCTCCTGAGGGTTTTTAGCAGATATACCCACAAAATCCGAACAATGATGCATTATTCAATATAGCAACTCGACTCGTCGGACCTACTTTTGTCGATCATTGGACATGGTAATCTTACGGGCCGACTCTATATAGTATGTAGTCCATATACCTAGCCTAGGGAACCATTTGTGCAAGTTAATTAAGGACTTAAGTGAAAGACATGGCAACCTTAACATCCTGAAGTGATACATCGTGTAAAGCCCATTAAGGTTCTTATTTGTATTCCTTTTTCTTCGTTTTCTTTTTCTTCTTTTCTTCTTTTTTACTAGTTGGTGTGTCATTCTCCCAGGATTAGGTCTCATGCATCATTGCCTATGATGACATACAGTATCATGTACACCTTCCCCAAATCTCCACATAAGGCGATTCCTACCACCTGTGTAATTGGAACTCGGTCGGTGCATCCCAAGTTAGATGACTCAAAAGCACCAGTTTGAAAGTCCCCTCGGACATAATTTCCCAAGTGAAAGGAGCCATGCGAGAAGAGGGAACACCATAGTCACTTATTTCTTATCTACAAATGAACCAAAACCCCTACACTTAAGGTTTTACAACATGAGTTTAAGGGACCCTGACGACAACAAACTTCCTTATACTAACAGACTTCTTTATTTATTTCGGTACTAAAACCCTATGATTGCTGGTTAGTAGCATATCATGCATCATATTCATCCTATATATCCTTAATTTTACCCCAATATTTTGCTACTCGAGTGTTGTTATATTTCAGGTATTACGTAATAAAGAAGAGAACAAAAGAGAAGAGAAAAACGTCAGAAACATCAGAAGAAAAGACTTAAATGAAGAAAAATGGATGTCTCGGTCATACACAAGGACCGATCTGTCAGAGGGAAGGACCTGGATGTAAGCAAGAAGGAGCAAATAGTAAATCGAGAAAATCCACACCAACATGAGGAGTATTTTGGCAATTAGATTTGGGCCCAGACCGCAATAACCAATCTGAGTGCACCCCACGTGAAGAATTGAAGCTAAAGAAGATATCCGAAATCAGACCACATCAGAGAAAAAGTGACCACCAATTGACGACCCCAGACCTCCAATTTGCGGTCCATGTTGGTCAGAATCTGACCCGATTTTTCATGGTTGTGGGTTATGTAGTTTATGTCCATTTTAGGCGTGTTTCATTAGTCCCATACCGGGAGATTGTCCCCAGTTGCCTTTTTCTTGTCTATAATTAGAACTCCTCTTCCTTCTTTATAATCTACCCATTTCTTGGTGGCCATTCTCTCTACTTGGAGTAAGCCTTTGAAGAAAAACTAAAGCTAGAGAAGATGCCACATTGTAATGTGAGTCATATAAATAATATATTTTCTTTTTAGTTAGATATTATTTCCTTTCGTCGACAACTTTTAGACACCTCCCATGCTTGTTTAGGTTCTTAATAACGGACTTGTTTAGGTTCTTAATAACAACTGGGTTAGTGATTGGATTGATGGGTCTTGCCACAACCATTAGACACTTCCTATGAATGAAAACACAACCTATAATTGTGCCTTATTAATTGCATTCTTCACCACCTTATTACTTGTGTACACACACTCCACCCTTTGGGCAAACACATGATGATTTTGAAAGAAATGGAAAAAATTAAAGCATTAGGCAAGTAAAAGAAGACAATTCACCAAAAAAGGATCATGTTAAGCATATATATTGATATTAAATGTACCACAAAAGCATGATCCTAACAATGCAAACAAAAGAAAAGATAAGAAAGGTAAAGACTTGACTATGTACACACGTAAAACACCCCCCACACTTACTTCATGCATTGTCCTCTATGTGTACAAGCATGATACTACACGTATTTGTGCATGAAAAGTTATGATCTCACCAAACTTTGCAGCACAAAAGGAAGTTCATGGTTATGTGGATGAACATATACCCGAATTCCAGAAATAGCAAATTTCGAGAACAAAATTTATTTAAGGGGGTAGGTTGTAAGACCTGCTCTCTCCTGTTATATGAAGAAGGTCCTTTTTCATCTTCATGCTTTTTGTGCATTGCTTGATTGTATGCTTCAGGTTTTGTATGCTTATTTTTGTTTCGGGAAAGTTTCCTTTCAGGGAAAAGTTTACATTTTTTGAATATGCATGTTTTAGGCAAGTGTTAATGGGGATTTAATTCCATTCACTTGTTGCCTTTTCTTTGTTTCTGTGAAACAAAAGCACACAACCCTACACACATGCTAAACACACACAAAACCCACATAACATTTTCTTTCGTAAACACATGAAGATTTTGAAAGAAATGTGAAAATTTTGAAGTACGAGGCAAGCAAAAGAGGACAAGTCACCCAAGGATCATGGCAAGTAGATATATCGATATTAAATGCAGCACACTAACATGGCCCTAACAATGCACACAAAAGAAAATAAAATCAAAGGAAAAAGACTCGACTATGTACACACGTAAAACACCCCCCACATCTACTTCATGCATTGTCCTCAATGAATGTGAGCAAAATACTACATGAATTTATGCATGAAAAAGGAAAGATCTCACCAATATGAAGCACAAAAGAAAGTTCGAGGTTATGTTGAAGGACAAAAACCCAAATTCCCTCAAAACCTGTGAGATGCTAAAGAAAGGATACAAATACGTGAAAGAAATGGGGCCCAAATACACAAGCGTTGGGGCCCACAACAATCAATGTTGGCTCATGGAGTCTTTTTATTGTACCTTTGTTTGAATATAACTATGTAAAAACATAAGTTCCATCTTCATTTGTCAAAAGACATCAGATGGGAACCTCAAAAGTGGGTCAATGCACTTGGTAAGAGAACATGACACCACGCGGGGCCAAAATACTCATGTTTGGGCCCCCTCACCAAGAGCACAAGATGATAGGAGAGGTTCATGAATTGGACGCAAAGGCGTCTCATTCAAAGGATCAAACTGAAAGAGCTTGAACCTCTCAAGAGTTTGGGAAATATGGGGCAACGGAAGAAGAGTTTCTCCCGTTGCGGTGCTGAAGTTATGACCGTCAATCCAAACTCTCCAACCAACAGGCTGGTGGGTCGGAACGAGGTCAAGAACCTCGTTCGGCATGTCCGACTTACCAGGCAAACAAGAAGTGGGTCTCTTACCCAAGGTATCCTCTAAGGAACTCCTAATACCCTCATTGGCAATGTAGTTGTTTGATGTCCCATCATTTCCAAGATGATCAGGAACAATAGTGAGAGAAACTCTCATCAGGTCGTTTGAAATTAAGGGTACTAGGGAGCTCTTGCTCTACCAGAGGTGAGTCCTTAAAAGGTACAACATGAAGATCATGTGGCTCAGGGGCCACAGGACAAAAAGGTAAGGCACAATCATGTGCCAACTCATAATGAAGTTGGTCCATGTTTTTCTCAATTTGAATCGAATCCTCCACTAAGTTATCGTGAATTGAAACCCCAAGTCCCTCAGACTGACTAGGAGTTTCACTTTGAAAGATTGTGCTTTGAATTTGTGGATGTGGTGGTGGTTCGATATCAAAAGATGAGTCCTCATGTTGACAAGAAAGGTTACCCTCCTCACGTTCATGGAATTGTTGTGTCATTTGACTCACTTGTATTTCCATAGTTTGCAAGGAATTCAAGTTGGACTTCAATAAACCTTGAGTGGTTTCCTTGAACGTTAGGAGGGTTTGTTTTAAGGAATCATGTTTGGGGTCAACAGTGAGGTTCATGTTAGAATTTGGGAAATTTTAGGGTTGGGTGTTGATGGGCTGAGAATGAGGCCAATGATTTGGAGTAGGGTGTTGGTAGAATTCTAGGTATTCGGGGGGAGGATACTGGGGTGAAAATGATGTATAAGAATTGTCTCCCCACGAATCCGTCCCTCTCGGGTTGTATGCTCATATTGAGCGTATTGGGAAAATGTATGCTAATACTTATATTGAGCGTATTGGGAAAATGTATGCTCATACTCAGGCTCTGGGGAACATAAGGACATTCCCCGATAACATGACCACTCAACCCACAACAATCGCACTGTACGGCTACTGGAGCCACCGGTGCACTCATGTCGTCTACCGTACGCATGAAAGTGGCAAAAGTTTCTTGCAATGTCTCAGTTTGATGACCAACAAATGATCCAACATAACTAGATGGAGATCTAGCAGTGGTACGTCTCTCATATCACCCCTATATGAAGATTGCTCAGTCACACAATGAAGATTATCCCAACCATATGGGGTGTTTGTCTGAGCCACCCCAGGTTGCATGGGTCCGGAATACTAGGGAGAATTGTCCTGGTCCCAACAATGATATGGATGGTTTCCCATGTAACCATCCATCTCAACAAAAAAACTATCGAGTCGACCACTCTCACCACCACGAGGCTAAGCTCGCAAAAAGTGCTCGACTCGACCCTAAAACGCTAACAGGGAGTGTAAAGGGGAGGAGACTAGAATGTAGAAGTAGGTGAGAAGAAGATGACTCAGAGGAGAAGGGAAGAATCCCTAGAAACTAGCGTGGGTAGTGCGAGAGGGTAGAAGCCTAATCTAGCAAGCACGAGTCAAACAACTTATGGCTATGTGTCCTTAGGCTAGACGACGCCTAACTTCGAGCTCACTAGTCTCGACACGCCTCACCTCCCTACAACGAAGACCACAATGCCCAGCAAGTGATACCAAATCCAGAGATCCAGTACCTCCTACTATCGACAAGGTAGGCAACGCCGATAAGGCCATGACGGTCTCAACTAGATTACTCTCCTAGTGTGTCTGTAATCCTTAGGGCCAATGTCTACTTGTTTTTAGAATTAAGGCTTTGATTAAAAGTGATTGTTGGGGCCAAGGAAAGGGTGATGAAATCCCCCACCTTATCTTTTTGGGATCTTAAATCTAGCAATCAACACTCTAATCAAACGCTCAACTCACTCTTGTCCCGATGCACCTTACTAACTAATGCATGATCGAAACATGCATGAGTGAGACATTTGGGTGCACGTACCTCACGCCAGCAATCAACAACAAAATGTAAAGCAAAGAAAAGACAAATGCATGCAAGGTCTACAAATGATGCATGACCTAGATGGTAAGAAGTCTAATCTTTTTGCTTTGAGTTTTATGTCCAAGTTGATTAAAGGGGATTGATTTTTAATCTAAGAGCAAACTAGATGTCACAACATGCAAAATAGTGCTCCCAGATAACTACAATGAACAAAATAAAAACCAGAACAAAATTGAGAGAGATTGAGGCTCAGCAGGCCGCCAATTGGCGGTCACTTTTGGGTCTTGCGCTCTTAAATTCCTCCAGTCGCTTCCCCTTGTTCCTCAGAATGCCTGAAACACACAAAAACTAAAAAAATAAATAAAACCACTCGAATCGTCCGAACCAAAGTCTGGACAGAGCACCTCCCCCGCAACGGCGCCAAAAACTTGATTGATTCGTTTTATATTAAACCGCAAGTGCACGACCGCGTTGAAGCGGTGGCAAATATAGGTTGATCCACAGGGAGGTGTTGACTTTTGGTTGTGCGAAGGTGAATGAGAAAGAAATGAGAGAAATGCTGGTTACACTAAACTACACTAAAATGCAAAATGGGAATGGAAGAGAAGCAATAAAACTAAACCCCATAAGGGGTAGAGAAATAATGTGAGTATAAAGATGTGTGTGTGTGTGTGTTCAATTATGCTCCTCACAATATGTAGTGCATGAAATCATAAAACTAAATCCAACTTTGCCTCCACATGAAATAAGATAAGATAATATCATTAAAACATACAAGACAATAATTGGAATGAAGCTAAATGAACTAATGTATAAAGACTAGACCCTACTATGCCTCCACATGAATTAAGATAACACATTATCATTAAAACAACGTAAAGGCATCAAGAGTACATACAGTACAAATTATGTTTCCAATATTAATTCCATCCATATCCTCACCTTATCATTCCCCATAAAATAGGTCCACTAATCTAAGCATAAGCTACGCTTCATTGAAGAGCATTAGTATATCAAAGATAAGAATGAAATCCCATTAGATGGTTATGGAAATCATATAAGGCTCAAGGGATTAAGATAACACACACCTAATACACAACATGATCATATCACATATTTCTCCACCCCCCAAATAGGAATAGAACTACTCACTACTCATTACACTAACTACATTAACAAAATGAAACATTATACTGAAAGGAAATTCAACTAAGCAAGAAAGTAATATTAAAGAAACTGATTGAAATGAACATAAAATTAAAGAGACATGCAATAATTAAAAGACAAGATTTAAAGAAACTAAGAACAATTATTATTAACAAGGACTCACATTGAAGGTAGCAGTCTTCTCCACCT
Organism: Triglochin maritima; assembly: GCA_963682175.1. NCBI lineage: Eukaryota > Viridiplantae > Streptophyta > Magnoliopsida > Alismatales > Juncaginaceae > Triglochin > Triglochin maritima. Next base: position 19,928,122 of record OY821785.1, read on the forward strand.
TGAGTTTTGCTTCAAGGCTTACTCCAAGTAAAGAGAATGCCACCAAGCAAGGGGTATTTACAATAGAAGGTGAAGAGTTCTAGTTATAGCCATAGAAAAAGGTAATCCGGGACAATCCCCCCGTATGGGACTAAAAATATACCAGAAATAGAATAAACACACACTAGTACATGTGCCCGCCAAATCTTAGCAGATTCGGAGCCAAACAGACCGCCAATTAGCGGTCCCAAATCGCCAATTGGCGGTCTATCGGTTCTGGATCCATCTCCAATTTGTTGTGGGCTTTTCTAGATGTCTTTGTTGGTCTTTGATGCATATACTTCATTTATTGGAGCTCCGCCCTGAATCGAATTGCCAAAATACTCCCCATGATGGTGTGGAGTTTTCTGTTTTGCTCTTTGGTCCTTCGGTCTTACGTTTAGGTCCTTCTCCCTTGCATCTTAGTCCCCATCTCTCACAATTCAGTCCTTTTTCCCTGCTTTTGGGTCCTTTTCTGCTTAATCTCTTCAAACCTATTTATTTCTGAAATTCACACATAAAACTCGTCACGTAGCTTTGCTTAGGTGTAAGATAATGGATATATAATAAAAATATAATCATGAAATGATGTCAATCACCAGACTGGTAGCAGCATGAGGAGCACCTTAGAGTGGTACTCGAGATCTTGAGGAAGGATCAACTATTCGCGGAGTTCTCAAAGTGCGAATTCTGGTTCGAGCAGGTGGCATTCCTTGGGCATGTGGTGTCGAAGAATGGCATTATGGTGGACCCTGGAAAGGTGGAGGTTGTCCTAGACTGGAAAGCACCAGTCAACGTGTCGGAGATTCGGAGTTTTGTGGGACTCGCAGGTTATTACTGGCGATTCATCCAAGTTTTCTCCAAAATCACGGCACCACGGACGACATTGACCAGGAAGGGGGTGAAATTTGAGTGGTTGCGGAAATGTGAACAGGCTTTTCAGGAGCTGAAGAGGAGATTGACTATGGTACCGGTGTTGACACTCTCGAGTGGATCGGGTGGTTTCGTGATCTACAGTGATGCCTCTTGTTCCGGCTTGGGTCGTGGCAGATGCATCGAGACAGCTGAAGGTGCATGAGAAGAATTATCCCACGCACGACTTGGAGCTTGCAACCGTTGTTTTCGCCTTGAAGATTTGGAGGCAATATCTGTATGGGGAGCAGTTCGAAGTGTTCACCGATCATCAGAGTCTGTAGTACCTGTTCTCGCAAAAGGAGATGAACATGAGGCAATGACGGTGGTTGGAGTTCATCAAGGACTACGACTTCACTATCTCCTACAATCCGGGAAAGACTAATTCTGTTGCGGATGTGCTGAGCCGGAAGTGGGAAGGATCCGTTGCTCACTTAAGGGTCCAGGAGTGGAGACTCCTGGAGGATCTGGCGGATTGGCACCCATTCACGGAGAAGACATCTATGTGGAGTTGGCGAGTCTGCGAGTCGAGCCAACTATCGTCCAGAGGATAGTGTTGAAGCAGAGTGAGGATATGGAGTCGACTCCCTTACTTCAAGCGACCCAGGTTGAGGGGTCTGAGTTAAGGGTCGAAGTGGATGGGGTCTACGTTTTCGGGATCGTCTGTGGGTTCCGAATGTGGATGAGTTCTGGAAGGAAATTTTGGATGAAGCTCATGGCTCAAAGTACACCGTATATCCCGGTAGTACAAAGATGTATAAGGACCTGCAGAGGAGTTTCTGGTGGAAGGGAATGAAGCGAGATGTCACAGAGTTTATGTCGAAGTGCTTGGTCTGTCAGCAGGTTAAGATTGTGCACAAGCGTCCGGCAGGTGTGATGCAGAGGATTGAGCTTTCAGAGTGGAAATGGGAGCATGTGACTATGGACTTCGTCACCGGATTGTCGAGGACTAGTCGTTCACATGATGCTATTTGGGTGATCGTGGACCGCCTTATGAAGACTTCTCATTTTCTGGCAGTGCGGGTGACTGCATCCTTGGAGGCTCTTACTAAGCTTTACATCTCGGAGATAGTCAGGTTGCATGGAGTCCCATCATCTATCATTTGAGATCCGGATCCTCATTTCACTTCAAGATTTTGGGAGAGCTTGCATAAGGCGTTGGGGACAAAACTGAAGTTAGTCACGACATTCCATCCTCCGACAGATGAGCAGTCGGAGAGGACGATTCAAACTTTGGAGGACATGCTTACGGCTTGCGCATTGGACCTGGCTGGGAGTTGGGATGATCATCTGCCATTGGTGGAGTTCGCCTACAACAATAGTAATCACGCGAGCATTGGCATGGCAACATACGAGGCTCTGTACGGTCGACCCTGTCGTTCACCTCTCTGTTGGAACGAGGTAGGGGAGAGACAGTTGTTGGGACTAGAGATCATGCAGTTATACTCTGATCGTGTGGACTTGATTCGGCACAGATTGGTTGCAGCACAAGACCGACAGAAGAGCTATGCTGATAGGAGGCGTCGAGAGCTGCAGTTTGAGGTTGGTGATCATGTCATTTTGAAGGTCTCCCCTGCAAAGGGCGTGATGAGGTTCGGATGGAAGGGAAAGCTGAGTCCGAGGTATGTTGGCCCGTTCGAGATCCTAGAGCGTGTTGGTACAGTAGCGTATCAGGCGGCATTACCCCACAGTTCGCTAGATTGCACAATGTCTTCCACATCTCGATGCTAAGGAGATATGTTGGTGATCCGTCGCAGGTGATATCGCATGAGCTGCCAGAGATTCAGAGCGACATGACCTTGGAGGAGCGACCAGTGGAGTTTCTAGAGCGCGCGGGGCGGCAATTGAGGATCGAACCATCCTAATGGTGAAGGTTAAGTGGCAGCACAACAGTGTGAGTGAGGCCACTTGGGAGCGTGAGGATGATGTAAGAAGTTTGTATCCCGAACTTTTTGTCGAGAGTTAGGGATAGCAAATTTCGAGGACGAATTTTTTTAAGGGGGTAGGTTGTAAGACCCGCTTTTCCGTTATAATATTAATATAATATCCACTCTGCTATGTTACACATATTTTAGTTCTTAGAATATTAAATTGTGTTATGGCAAGTTAGTTTGAGCAGATTTGATCGGATTTCTCATTGGTCGATCGGGTGCGACACATCGGGCTAGTGCACGGTGGGTTGACTCGATCGACTCAATTTGGGCCCGGGTGAGTGTAAAGACGACTTTGGGCTGAGCCAGGTTGGAGGCGGCATGGAATTGGAAGGGAGCCTGGGGGTTACATGCATCTTTCAAGGGAGGCTTTTGGGTGTCCTTGCTGGTGCCATTTTTAGCAAGTCTTGAAGTGGCTTGATAGCTAGGAAGTTGGAGACTTGGATGCAACCTATAAGGCCCTCCCAGCCGTCCTCTTCCTCACTTTTCCTTCCACACACATATCACTCCAGACCACTCATTCCTTCCTCTCCAACTGATTGGTGGGCTGATCTCCGGCGAGTTGGGAGCTACGTTTAGTGTAGCCTTGTGCGGCTAGAAGAGGAGTTGGTGGGCAGAATCTCCGGAAAAGCTCGAGCATATTGAGAATTGAACTTAATCCTTGGTTGCATCCTAGTCACTTGCCACATCACCTATGGAGGGTGAGTCATCTAGGAGTTGATGACTCAACAAGAAGTAAGGCCAAAGGTTGTAGGAAAGGAAGAGACAAGGGACTCTTCATTTTTTCTATGATTTTCGTGCTATTTTATGATGCAATATAAGTAGAGGTTGTAATGATCTTGAATGATCATCTTTACGTAGTTTATGTTATGTTTGTGTTATAGTGTAAGTTGAAGAGTCTATGTAAGTGCCTATATAAGCACAAGAGTTCTCCATTTGTAAAACAAGCCAAAAACAAATCAAGTCAAGTGAGAAAAAAGAAAGAAAAGATGAGTGTTTGGTGCAAATCTCGTTTTGCTTGTGAGTATTAAGTAGTTTGTTTTATTCTTTCATTCGTGTCAACCAATTGCGTAGATCAAAGTACGGATCTAGTGATGGCAATAGAAGGCCCCTAGCATGGAGAACAAGGCGAGCCGAAGCAGCCCACCAATTGCAACTTCTGAACCGCCAATTGGCGGTTTGGGACCGCTGGTTGGCGGTCCAGGTGTGTCTGGTGGAGGCATGCTTTCTGGGGTGGCTTGGTGTGGTGCTCCCCGTCTTTCTCCCGCATCTAACATCTCGTATTAGAGCCTCGTCTGATGGGGAGCTCAGGGATGACCTCGTTCGGTCATGTATCGTTGCCTCGCCTTTCAAAGGGAAACTACGACAATTGTAGTATCCAGATGCGTGCGCTGCTCGGTGCGCATGATGCTTGGGATCTTTTGGAGAGTGGCTTCGAGGAGGAGGCCGTGACGGGGGTGGCAACCGTCGCACAAATCAAAACACAAAAGGAGAGAAGAACTTAAGACAAGAGTGCTCTCTTTCTTCTCTTCCAAGCGGTGGATGAGAGTGGTTTTGAGAACATCGCTGAAGCGAAGACGTCGAAGGAGGCATGGGACACCCTTGATAAGAGCTACAAGGGTGCTGATTGAGTGAGGCAGGTGCACCTCCAAATGCTTCGAGGTGAGTTCGAGGCGTTGAAAATGAAGGAATCAGAAGGTCTTGCCGATTTCGTGACGAGGGTTCGCATGGTGGCGAACAAATTGAAGAGAAATGGGGAGGCGTTGACTGAAGGAAGAGTGGTGGAGAAGGTGTTGCGTTCTCTCACCGAAGACTTTTAAAATGTTGTGTGTGGTATCGAGGAATCAAAGCACCTCGAGAAGATGACCGTCGACGACCTAGCAAGCTCGTTGGTGGCACACGAGCAAAGAAAGAAGAAAAAGGGACAAGATGTCTTGGAGGAGGCGTTGCAAGCGAAGATGTCGCTTAAGGAGGAGAAACCTCGCAATGTAGATCGTGGAAGCGGTGTGACTATGGAGGCCGTCCAAAGAAGAAGGAGGTCGAGTGCTTCAAGTTTGGGAAGCGTGGCCATTTTGCGAAAGAATGTTGGTCACAAAAGAAGGTGGAGGAGAGCTCCAACCGTGGTCGTTGGTATCGTGGATCAAAGAAGGAGATCGAGTGCTTCAATTGTGGGAAGCATGGACACTATGCAAGCGAGTGTTGGTCAAAGAAAAGGGTGGAAGAAAACTCCAACCTCATTGCCGTGGAGGAGAATGTTTGTTACGATGGAATGGTTTTGCTTGCCGACCAAGGAGCCAAAACCAAACAAGAAGGTATTTGGTATCTCGATACGAGAGCAAGCAATCACATGTGTGGGAATAGACACATGTTCACACACTTGGAAGAGGGAGTGCATGCGCACGTCTCCTTTGGAGATGCATCAAAGGTGCGTGTGGAGGGGAAAGGGTACATCATGATTCAACTGAAGGATGGATCACAAAAGCTTATCTCCAACGTCTACTTTGTGCCCGATATGAAGACAAACATACTAAGCATGGGACAACTCTTGGAGAAAGGGTTCACGATCTTGATGAAGGATAGACACATGACTGTGCGAGGACAAGATGGGCGTTTGATTGCAAAGGTAGAGATGTCCAAAAATCGAATGTTTAAATTGAATCTAACATGTGCTCGTGCTAGATGTTTGAATGCATGCATCGAGGGAGATCGGTTGTGGCATATGCGACTTGGACACTTGAACTTTGGTGGGCTCCAAGAAATGGTGCAAAAGGGAATGGTGCATGGCTTGCCGATGATCGAATCTAAAGAAGGATTTTGTGAAGGTTGCATGGTTGGAAAATTACCAAGGAAGAGTTTTCCAAAACAAGCTGAATATAGAGCAAAGAAGGTGCTAGAGTTGGTACATACCGACATTTGTAGACCGATGACTCCATATTTGATTAGAAAGAATCATTATTTCTTAACCTTTATTGATTATTTTTCACGCAAGACGTGGGTGTACTTCCTGAAGGAGAAATCCGAGGCATTTCGCATATTCAAGAAGTTCAAGGCAATGTGGAGAAACAAAGTGGAAATAGCATCAAGACATTGAGGTCTGATCGAGGAGGGTTCACATCAACCGAGTTCAACAACTTTTTTGCGGAACATGGCATAAAACGCCATTTAACCGCTCCATACTCGCCACAACAAAATGATGTAGCCAAGAGAAAGAATAGAGCCATCATGGACATGGTTCAAAGTATGTTAAAAAGCAAGAACGTGTCAAAAGAACTATGGGCCGAGGCGGTGGCTTGTGCGGTGTACACGTTGAATCATTGCAAAACTGCAAGCTTGGAGGAAGTAACTCCACAAGAAGCTTGCAAGTGTTTGGGAGCGTCGCCTATGCACATGCACCAAAGGAGAAAAGAATAAAACTTGATGATAGGAGCACAAAGGTTGTGTTCGTTGGCTATGATGAACGATTGAAAGCTTATAGGCTTCTCGATCCCACTAACAACAAAATTGTCATTAGCCGTGATGTGCAGGTTAACGAGGAGGTAACATGGCACTCCAAAGAGGAGAATTCAGAAGTGCCAAATGAAGAACAGAAAGAGGAGATTGCAAACCCCAGTGAACATGAAACAGTTCCATCCGACAAACAAGACGAGATGAGACCAAGGATGTTCAAGACACTTCGTGAGATCTACGAGACGACAAATGAGTTGCACATGGTGTGTCTTCTCACACAAACCAAATGCCCTTCCAATCTGTTTGTATGTGAAGTTGCGCAACCTAATTGGGATGGTGGATGGAAGAGGATTAAGTTTAAGGAGGAGTATTGAGAATTGAACTTAATCCTAGGTGGCATCCTAGTCACTTGCCACATCACTTCTGGAGGGTGAGTCATCTAGGAGTTGATGACTCAACAAGAAGGAAAGCAAAAGGTTGTAGGAATGGTAGAGACAAGGGATTCTTCATTTTTTCTATGATTTTCGTCCCATTTTCTGATGCAATTTAAGTAGAGGTTGTAATGATCTTGAATGATCATCTTTATGTAGTTTATGTAATGTTTATGTTATAGGGTAAGTTGAAGAGTCTTTGTAAGTGCCTATATAAGCACAAGAGTTCTCCATTTGTAAAACAAGCCAAAAACAAATCAAGTGAAGTGAGAAAGAAGAAAGAAAAGATGAGTGTTTGGTGCAAATCTCGTTTTGCTTGTGAGTGCTAAGCAGTTTGTTTTCTTCATTCATTTGTGTCCACCAATTGCGTGGATCAAAGTATGGATCTAGTGATGGCAATAGAAGGCCCTCAGCATGGAGAACAAGGGGAGCCGAAGCAGCCCACCAGGCGGAACTTCTGAACCGCAAATTGGTGGTTTGGGACCGCTGGTTGGCGGTCTAGGTGTGTCTGGTGGAGGTGTGCTTTCTGGGGTGGCTTGGTGTGGTGCTCCCCGTCTTTCTCCCGCATCTAACAGAGCAATCTTCCTTGCTGATCAGGTATGCTCCTGGACCCTTAGTGTAATAGGAAGTATGGAGTGTTGGATGGAGATTAGTCCAGCACTAATAGGGTGGTCGGTCTGAGGTCTGGAGTTGCACAAATGGAGATCTACCCGATAGGGTGGACTGTGGTGCAGTCTCAAAAATTTCAGAGGTTGGCTGAGCACCTCCCTCTCTACCATAATTCTTGACTCATGATTTTCTTGGTGGTTTGTTGGAAAAACCAGAGGTGATGAGGTTGGGCCGTGGAGAGCTAGCAGGGGAGGGGTTTTGCTTGTATGTTGTGCTACTTGTTAATCACCTTGTGATGTTGTTCTTGTGAGCTTCCGGATGTTATACTTGTGCGTGATATTGTGATCATGTCCAGATATGTATGCATGAGATGTTTTCTGATATTAGATCACATATTTATGTGTTATTTCAGGGGTATGGTCAGACATCATTTGTAGGACGTGTTGCTGATTTCTACTCTTATGTCCATGCATGATCTAGCTAATATGTCAAAATAATATTGCATGAATCGTTCGGATTTTAGTCCAGTAATGATTAATGCACGTATATGCTCTGATTTGTCAATCCCTTATGATATATTCATGACATTCCATCTGTGAATAAATCGCATATTTTCATCTAGATGTGAATGCAATAGGTATAGTTGCCTGTCTCGACTTGAATATTGCGATGAGTTAATCCAATCTGATTTTCTTCGAACAAGGTTTAGCTCAGGTGTATGATCTAATTCTTGTATGACTTAACTGATATATCTTGTTATGCTCTCACATGAGACTACAATAGGATTCATCTATGATCTATGCTATTCATCCTATGACGTCTAGTATTGTGCAAATCAAATAAATATATCCTTATCGACTATGAAGGTACTTAGACTCCTGATTTCAGAGGCATGTTTTCTATATAGGACTACTGATACATTTATGAATTAATTCCTATCCATCTAATCTCTGACCATGTTCGGGACCACAAGTTTCTAATGCATGCGTGTTCTCAAATTTATGGTGTATGCTATCGATTACCTGTAGTGGTTGATCATCATGTATTCTGCTGTTATACATGTTTTTGTTATTCTTTTAATACCGATATATCACTGATATGAGGCGTTGTGTTGTGATTGTGGTTGACCCTTAGGATATCAGACCATATGACATCCTTATCATGACCCGTAGATGACTCAATGTGTTGTTTACCTTGAATTGCCAATCTGGGTATGTTTGTTTGCTGATTTTCGTCTGGTTCCTGTTGGGATGTTCGAATTTTGTTTCATTTGGGGCTGTTAGGAGGGTATCCGGATACTTTTCCTTGAGGTCGTTCAGTAGCTTGTAGTTGCATTAGACATTAGATGCTTAAGTAGCTTGCATTGCATTTAATCTGATTAATAATTCTGGGCACATTCTGTTTTCTGGGCCGACGGGCCACGAGTGGGTCCTCTTGTTCCAGAGGCCATTCACATAAGACTTTCACGTTGGGAGGCCAGGCGTAAGATAAGTCCTGGGCATGCGCGCTGCCATTCTGTCTCAGGGTAGGTATTCCCAAGTTCGCGATGGCACCATGTAGGTCACTTGCCGCGAATTGGGAGACTTATCTGGCATACCGCTTTGTGCCGAGCTGTGGGTCACTGTCGAGTTACCACCTTTGACCAGCAAGGCTGGTGTTCTGGTTCCTGTCGAGGAATGGGTTCGGGTGCGCCCGGCCGCCGCGGCTTATGGAATCGTAGTCGTTTGTTGCACTTGGTGTTTTTTGTTCTATTTTGGATGCTTTTGTCTTAATTAGACTCCATGCATAATTCTGTAAAATGTTGTTTTGGCCAGGAGCATACTTAGTTTTCTTAATTGAAAACTCACGCATTTGTTAATGCGGTGCTTGCAGGTACTTAGGTTCCCACAGGGCAGACTGGACGAGTGTCGAAGATTCTGTACACGAGGGATACGTCGACCAGAGTCTTGATTCTATCTTACTTCCGCTTACTGTTATTGTAATTCCTTTGAGACTCGGATATTGTTGTTGAACTTTTCATAAATGGACATTTTATTGCTTTATTATTCGTGTAAGTTATCCATCTCTGTATGTCCTTTATGTCTTGTCGAGTTGTCTCGTTTGGTAAGTCTTTTGTAACTCCTTCGGTCGTCACGGAGGTCTCTGATTGCGACACTAGTATTCTTTCCTAGTGTGTGTACCCACGGGATCGGGGGCGTTACAGTTGCAGGCACACTGCATTTTATGAAAGGCATACGTCTATACACAAATGTCCCAAAATGGCATGTGAAAGTGGTCTTCTCTAGATCCTCAGGTGCCACTGGAATTTGATTGTACCACGAATAGCCATCGAGGAAACAATAGTAAGCATGCCCTATGAGTCTTTCAAGCATGTAATCAATGAAAGGAAGAGGGAAGTGATCTTTTCGCGTAGCGACGTGCAACTTCCTATAGTCAATGCAGACTCGCCACCCAATTTGAAGTCGGGTTGGAACCAATTCATTTTGTTCATTATGAACGACAGTGATACCCGAGTTCTTTAGCACAACTTGGACGAGGCTTACCAAAGTGCTATCCAAGATAGGAAAAATTATCCCATTGTCCAAACATTTAATGATTTCTTTCTTGACCACCTCGGCCAGGGTTCGATTCAACCACCGTTTGGGGTCCCAACGCGATCGTGCTTCATCCTCCATACAGATGTGGTACTGCACGATTGTGGGATTTATCCCTTTAATGTCCTTCAAGTTCCACCCAATGGCTGACTTATACTTGGTTAGAACTTGAATCAATCGCTCGTCTTGATCTTGAGTCAACGTCGATGAGATGATCACTGGGAATGACTGATTTGGACTAGGAAAACATGCTTCAGTTCGTTCGGAAGTTCCTTAAGTTCAACACCTGGTGGTTCCTCGTGGCAGGGTGTGGTATCCAACTTGAGGGGTATAATAGGATGAGCTCGCATGTGATGAATAGCATGCACATCTTCGCTCAAATCACCCCCATCCTCTTCATGATCAAAATCATCCATGATGTATTCATTCAAAATTTCATGAATCAGGGTACACTTCGTCTTATATTGCTTCTTCAACTTCCCGAATAAGATTGATTTACTTGGAGTCCTCGAAAGATGCCGGTTCAGGCCATATTTAACACATGGAATGTCGCGGTCAAGTTCCCGGACGATAGTTTCATGAGTCCAGTTCGACAATTGATTAAGGCATTTGACGTCTCCAGAAATGGTCTACCCAAAATCAATGGAATCTGAGATTAGGTAGTCGTGACTGGTCCAGTTTCAAAGACGACGAAATCAATAAGAATTATGAAATCTCCAACCTTGATTAAGATAACATCAATGACCCCAATCGGGATTTTGATTGAACGATCAATAGTTGCTTTTGTAGGCTTGAGCTCGCCTAGGCTTAATCGTTGATACGTAGAGGTTGGTAACAGGTTAACTGCTAACCCTAAATCTAACAAGACATTAAATTTTACGTATGTTGGTTTACCTCTTGGTTGTACAGAGATCCTTTAGGAATTTTGCATAGGGAGGTATTTGTTGAATCATGTCTAACAAAGGAATGTTGACATTCACTTTCTTGAATATCTTCATCATTTTGTCGACACTGTCACTCTGTTTCTCAGTTAACCTACTAGGTTATGTAGCTTTTGGTAGGTAGGTTTTCTGTGGTGCCTGAGAAGGAGGTGTTGATGTATTACCCTCATCCTCAGCCTCTTTCTCACCGTCATTCCCACCGAGGGACTGCACCCGCTTCAGAGATGTTGGCTACGACATGGAAATTTTGTTGTCAACCTGCACTACATAACATCACAATGGCATTAATGCAGTTAATAGGTTCTCCCACACTATCTGTTTGCCATGCACGTGGTGCCTAGCTCAGACATAAGTGTTCGGCTGGTGGTACTCACGTGGATTGGCCTCAGGTTGGTTAGGAAGCGTCCCTGGTTCTTTTACATATCTATATTGGGCTAATTGGCCCACTTGAAGCTGAAGAGATTTCATGGATTGCTTAGTGGAAGCTAGATCTTATTGAGTGGTCATGAGGGCTTGACCTTGGTTAGATATGAATTTTTTTATGCCACCCAAACCCGACTTCATTATTGTTTCCATTGGGGAACCCTGGTGGGCCAAGGGGTTGTACTTGGGTAGGATGTGTCTGAGATGGATGCATGGATGAAGAATGCATGTTGTGCTTGTAAGGTTGTGGTTGGGGGAGTGCATAGTTAGAAGGACCACCTTGACCATTATTTTGGCTCCAAGAGAAGTTTGGGGGGTTCCTCCAACCTATGTTATATGATGAAGAATATGGGTCATTTCTGGGGTGGTAGTTAATGGCATTGACCTGTTCCATTTCAGGAGCCATGTAGCCACACTCCTCGCTCATATGACCGACCCCACACCCATGACATAAAATGGAACTACATGCAGATGCATGGGAAATTTTTGATTGGTTCTGAAGCTCCATCGAGTCCATACGACGTATAAAGTCTGCATAGCGTGCCTCATTGGCCGTATCGGAATCGACGACAAAAACCGGACCAACTTTTGCTTGGTTGGAATTTGTGATCCTCCCTCCTATGCTACTATGTGATGCAGGTGGTTCCCTAATAAATTTCCATTGCTTGGACTTTTCAGCGAGGTCTTCGAGAAACACCCATACGTCTCTTTCTGCTAGCGCGACCGCAATCCTTATGGGCCAATGTCTAGTTGCTTTTATAATTAAGTCTTTGGAGGTACTTGTTTAGTCTAACGAAGGAGTGATGAAATCCCCTACCTTATCTTTGTAGACTATAGTTGGTGCCCTTAATTTGATTTGATTCTTAAACTAACAAGCAACTCACCAAACAAGCACTCACCTCACTCTTGTTTCAATGCAATCCTTATTTACTAATGAATGTAGAAATACGTGAATGAGTGTTAAGGAATGCGTACCTCGCTGAAGCAATCAGTGACAGAAATTAAAACTAAGGCAAGACAAATAACATGCTCAAGTTCTTACTAGATGATGCATGACCTAAACAAAGCAAATGCCTAATCTTTTGCTATGGGTTTAAGTGTCCAAGTTGATTAAAGGGATTTTTGGGTTAAGAGGTAAACTAGGAGAGGTAAAAAAATACAAACCAATCAATCAATATGCTCCTAGATACCAAACATGAAGTGTGAGCTACAGGAGAAACTATAGGGTTAGCAGAATGTACCAAACCGCCAATTGGCGGCCACAGACCGCTACATGGCGGTCTCTTTAACTCCAAATACGGCTCCCGAGCTCTGAAGTCTGAAGCTCAGTTGATCCCCTAAACAACACTACAACGAAAACAAAAAAATTAAAACCACTTGAATCACCCAAACAAAGGTTGGGACAAGGTGCCCCCGGCAACAGTGCCAAAAATTTGTTAAACGTTTTACTAATTAGTCGTAATTGCACTACCGTCGGTGAAGATGGGGCAAGTACGGGTCCATCGGCAGGGAGAGTTCTCAACCTTTGAGTGAGCAAAATCAAGTGGGAAATAATGGTGGAAGTAGAGATTATTATGCTACTACTAAAAAGTCGATAATACTAAGAGAGAAAAACAAACTAGATTACGATGCAAATGGAAACGAAAGAAATTCAGCAAACGATGTGGAACGAAATATGGATGAACCCCTAAGGGGTGGAGTGTGTGCAAATATGAAGTGAGAGAAGTGATGAATGACGCATGTATGTGTGTCATGTGTGTGTCTTCATGCATAGAAAGTGTCTAAAGATTTGGCAAGATCTATCAATCCATTCACACACCATATTAGCAATCACTACTTGATTATCATAAGAAGAGGCTCAACATGAGAAATGTCTAAAATTATGGCAAAACTCATAAAAACCAACAACTCATGTGAACAATAAAGCTAAGCATGGGAAGTGTCTGAAAATCATGGCAAAACCCATTAAAAAGTTTCTTCAATAAACGAAGCGAGCAAACACTAATACAAACATACGACTAACATGTAGCATATCCAACAGAAATTTTCAGCCAATAAACATGGGGAAACCAAGCATGGGAAGTGTCTGAAACATATGACAAAAGCCAAACATGGGGATGGAACTACTCACTAATCATTAATCTAACATTTATATTAAGAACAGAAAACATTCTAACTAATTATACTAAGATTAATAAAACAAAATTAAGCTAGGCATGCAAGAATTAAAAGAGGCAACATGAAACTAACAAAGGTTTCTTTTATTTATGACTCACATTACAAGTAGCATCTCTCTACTTGAGTTTTGCTCCAAGGCTTTACTCTAAGTAGAGGGAATGGCCACCAAGAAAGGAGTAGATTACAAAGGAGGAGGAAAAGTTCTATTTATAGACATGAAAAAGACAACTGGGGACAATCCCCCGTTGTTGGACTAATGAAAATTCCTAAAATAGACATAACAAATTACCCATATCCGAGCGAAACAGGGTTGGATTCTGAGCAAAACAGACTGCCAATTGGCGGTCACTTTTCTTGAATCTGCTCAGATTTCAGATATATTATTTAGTGCTTCAATTATTCAGGTAGGATGCACTCGGATCGGTTATTGAAGTCTTGGCCCGAATGTAATTGCCAAAATATTCCTAATAATGGTGTAGAGTTTCTCGGTTTGCTATTGGACCCTCCAAGCTTACATTCATGTCCTTCTCTCTTGCAGATGGGTCCTTGCGCAGGACAGAGAGGTCCATTTTGCTTCATTTATATCCTTTCTTCTTACGTTTCAGTCATTTTTCTCTTCCCTTCTCTTCTTTATTACGTAGTACCTGAAATATAACAAGAAACACTCTAGTAGCACAACATTGGGGTAAAATTACGGATATATAACATGAATAAGATGCATGATATGCTACTAATCACATACCTTTTGCTAGTCTCGAGCAAAAAAAAGAGAAAAATGAAAGAAAGGAAAACATATGAAGAATGGGGAAATCCTAACTCACTTTCGTAGGAATCATTGTTGCACAACACGTGCAACAAGCCATTAAACCTCCTTGTTGCCAAGGAGGATGAGTGGTTTCTCATGAGGGGTTTTAGCGGATATACCCAGAAAATCCAAACATCGATGAATTATTCAACCAAGCAACATGACTCGGTGGACCTACTTTGGTTGATCATTGGACAAGGTAATCCAACGGGCTGACTCTATATATGTATCCAGTCCACACACCTAGCCTAGGGAACCATTCGTGCAAGTTAACTAAAGACTTAAGTTATACAAAGTGTAAAGTCCATTAATGTTCTTATTTGTATTACCATCTTTTTTTTCAATTCGATCATTTTGTTTTTCTAGTTGATGTTTAATTCTCCCAAGGTCAGGTTTCATGCATCATTTGCCAATGAAGACATACACTATCACGTACATCTTCCCCCAAATCTCAACAAATGGCGATCCCTACCACCTGTGTAACGGGAGTTCGGTCGGTGCATCCCAAGTCAGATGACTCAAAAGCACCAGGCACTAAGTCCCCTCGGACCTAATTTCCCGAGTGATAGCAGTCGTGCAAGAAGAGAGAACATCCTACTCACTTATTTCTTCTCTACACATGAACCAAAACCGCTACAATTAAGGTTTCACAGTAGTAGTTTAAAGGTTGCTGACTACGATAAAATTCCTTATACTAACAAACACAAATTATTTGACTAACTAGGTTCAGGGTGGATTTCTTTGTTTATTTGTGTACTAAAACCATATGATTTCTCTCCCCCAAGGAAAATCAGGGTGCATCGTTACGACTAGATAAGACTTAAAGCCGGTGTACTAGATATCCTAATGCATTATGTTCAAGTCAATTTTGAGACATTCCTTTTTACTTTGCCTCTCAACGGTTTTTCACATGCTAAACAATCGCACAACTCCGAAAACATTTTCTTTCGCAAACACATGAAGATTTTGAAAGAAATGAACAATTTAAAGCACAAGGCAAGCAAAAGAGGCAAGTCACCTATGGATCAGGGCAAACAGATATATCGATATTAAATGCAGCACACTAGTATGACCCAAACAATATAAACAAAAGAAAACGTGAAAAAGACTTGACACTCATAAAATACAAAGCTCCAACACAATTACTTCATGCATTCTCCTCAATGTATGAAAGCATGATACTACATGTATTTTTGGATGAAATTTTTTTGATCTCACCAAACCTTGAAGCACAAGGAAATTTTCATGGTCATGTTTATGGACACAAAGACGAATTCGCCTCAAAACCTATGAGATACATAAGAAGGGAGACAAGTACGTGAAACAAATGGGGCCCAAATACACAATGGTTGGAGCCCACAACAACTTATGCTCTCTCTTGGAGTTTTTTTTCTTTTTCAAAAGAAGATGTTCAAACATAAAATCTCAACCATTCACATGGTTGAGTGCGAGGGATGTTCATGAAGGAACATGACCTCCTTGACTTCAGCTGCTTCCCCCTCCAAGTAAGGTTTGAGGCGTTGTCCATTAACTTTGAAAACGTTCCCATTCCCGGGGTTCAGGATTTCAACCGCTCTATGAGGGAATATGATTTGCACAATAAATGGGCAAGAGCAATGACTATAGAGCTTAACCACAAATAGATGAAGCCTGATGTTGTAGAGCGACACCTTCTGCCAAACCTTAAACACTTTTTTGCACAATCATGCGATTGTGAGACATTTTGGCTCGGGTGTTATGAATTTTTGCATTTTCATATGCATCATTGCGTAGCTCTTCCAATTCCATGATGTCAAGTTTACGTTGCACCCCTACTTGATCAAGATCCATATTCAGGTTCTTGATCACCCAGAAAGCACGATGCTCGAGCTCGATGGGTAGGTGGCAAGTGATTGACATCATATCATGCATATATTTGTGTCTTATATCCTTTATCTTGAACCTAAACAATGCTACGTAACGAGTTTTATGTTTCAGTTTAAGGAATAAATAGGTTTGAGGAAAGTTGCATAAAGGACCTAAAAGCAAGAAAAAAGACTGAGTTGTATGACTTGGGGAGTGAGATGCAAGAGAGAATGACCCGGATGTAAAGCAAAAGGACCAACGAGTAAATGAAGAAACTCCACATTATCATGAGTAGTATTTTGGCAATTGGATTTAGATCGCAACCTAAACAACCGAGTAGGGTGCATCAGACATGAAGAAATCAATCCACACAATCACACTCCAAAACTTGACCATATCCAGACCATATAGACCGCCAACTGGCGGTCTGTTTTGCTCCAGATCCGATAAGGTTTAGGTGGGTCATGTATTAGAGTGTTTTATGTCTATTTTTAGTAGTGCATTAGTCCCTTACCAGGGGATTGTCCCCGGTTACCTTTTTGCATGCTTATAAATAGAACTCTTCCTCCTCATTTGTATTCACCCATTGCTTGGTGGCATTCTCTCTACTTAGAGTTAGCCTTGGAGAAAAACTCAAGTGGAGAAGAATGCCACTTGTAATGTGAGTCATGTAAATAAAATAATTCTTCATAGTTTGTTTTAATGTTGTCTTTGTTTTAATGCTTGCTTGTTTAGCTTGCTTTGTTTGTCTTAATCTTAGTAGAAGTAATTATCATATCTCCCTTTCCTATCTTAATTACCTTAATTTCATTTTGTCTTCTTTTAATGAGTAGTGAGTAGTTCCATCCACCTTTGGGGGTGGAGTTGATGTTTATACATGTTATGTAGATGGAATGAATGTTATATGTTGTTGTATGTAAGAATTGTTAGTATGCATGTTTGAATTAAAGAGAATACTTAGCTTGACGGTTTCTGCCATGATATATAGGTACATTCCATGCTTGTTTAGCTTCTTAATAACAAACTTGTCATGCTCATATTAATCACCTAGGTTAGTGATTTGGATGATAGGTCTTGCCATGAGGTACTTCTTAAGCATAACAAATACTACCTACACTTGAGCTTAATGAATGCATTCATTACCACTTATTTCATGTGTACACACACTCCACCCCTTAGGGGTCTTCCATTCCTGATTTCTAGCTTCTTCTATTAGTCACTTAGTTTCATTTCTTCTCGCACTTTCATCTTGTTTGTTGCTTACTCGTGTAGTGTAGTTTAGTCTAGTTTAGTGTAATTACTTTTTCTCCAATCTTGTTTTCCACTCGCCTTCAAACTAACCAAAGTCGACACACCTCCATGTTGATCGACCCATATTTGCCACCGCTTCAACGCGGCCGTGCATTTGCGGTTATTATAACCGAATCAATCAGCAAGCCTTGCAGTACAGTACACTACCCAATATGGGGACATACTCAAATTGGTTCTATACGTGGTGTGGAAAGCCCACAACAAGTCATTCAGCTTGGTCAACCAATCCTTCTGTAATGAATTAACCATCTTTTCAAAAATTTGCTTTGATTGATGGTTAGTAACTTCAACCTGCCCACTAGTTTGTGGATGATATGAGGTCACAAGCTTGTGGGTGATTGAATACTTCCTCATAAGCATTTTGAAAGAGTGATTGGAGGAGTGGGTACCCCTGTCGTTGATTGTGGTACGAGGCATAACAAATCGCACAAAAATGTCCTTTAAGAATTTGATGACTGTTTGATCGTTTTATTTAAACCGCAAGTGCACGACCGCGTTAAAGCGGTGGCAAATACGGGTCATCCACTGGGAGGTGTGTCAATGTTTGGTTTGTGCGAAGGCGAGTGGTAAAGAAAGGAGAGAAAGGTTGATTACACTAAACTACACTAAGATGCAAAAGGAAATGAAAGATAAGCAATAAAACTAAACCCCATAGGGGGTATAGAAATAATGTGAATATAAAGATGTGTATGTGTGTGTCCAATTAAGCTCCTCACAACATGTAGTACATGAAATCATAAAACTACATCCAACTTTGCCTCCACATGAATTAAGATAAGACTACATCATTAAAACATACAAGAAAATAATTGGAATGAAGCTAAATGAACTCAAGTATAAAGACTAGACCCTACTATGCCTCCACATGAATTAAGATAATACTACATCATTAAAACATATAAGACATTAGCTAAGGTAAAGGCAACAAGAGTACATACACTACAAATTTTGTTTCCAATATTAACTTCATCCATATCCTAACCTTATCATTCCCCATAAAATAGGTCCACTAATCACAGCATAAGCTAAGGTTCATTGAAGAGCATTAGCATATCAAAGATAAGAGTGAAAACCCATTAGATGGTTATGGAAATCATATAAAGCTCAATGGATAAAGATAACACACACTTAATACACTACATGATTATATCACATATTTCTCCACCCCCCAAATGGGGATGGACCTACTCACACATATTTAAACTAACTACTCTAACAAAAGAAAGCATTATACTGAAATGAAACTACACTAATCAAGCAAGAAATATTGAAGAAGCATAAAACAAAACAAACAAGCAAGCATGCATATGAAAGGAAATTAAACTAAGAGAGAAACAACACAATTAAAGGAAAACATCTATTATTAACTCACTCAATTACAAGTAGCCCTTCCTCCACCAGAGTTTTTCTTCAAGGCTTCACTCTTAGTAGGGAAGATGACCACCAATGAGGGAGATGGATACAATGGAAGGTGAAGAGTTCTATTTATAAGCATGGAAAAAGCTAATCCGGGACAATCCCCCGATGTGGGACTAAACCAATACCACAAATAGACTAAGAATACACTAATACACCTGCTCCACAAATATTAGCGGATCCAGAGCAATATGGACCGCCAATTAGCGGTCCAAGACTGCCAATTAGCGGTCTATATGATCCAGATCGAGTTGGTTTTTGTTGTGGCCTTTTCTTGATGGATATGTTGGTCTTGGATGCATCTACTTTGCTTGTTGGAGCTCCGACCCGAATTGAATTGCCAAAATAGTCCCCTTGATGTTGTGGAGTTTTCTGTTTTGCTCTTAGTTTCTTCGGTCTTACGTTCAGGTCCTTCTCCCTTGCATCTCAGTCCCCAGGTCTCACAATTAAGTCTTTTTTCCTACTTTTGAGTCCTTTCATGGCTCTTCTCTTCAAACCTCTTTATTTCTGAAATTCAAACATAAAACTCGTCACGTAGCATTGCTTAGGTGTAAGTTAATGGATATAAAATACAAATATGAGCATGAAATGATGTCAATCAAATACCCCCACACCTAAGTTTTTGCTAGTCCCGAGCAAAACAAAGAAAGAGAAAAACAAACGAGAAACAAGAAATCCTAAGTCACTTTCGTAGGAATAACGGTTGCACTTAGCACGTGCAACAAGCCGTTAAACCTCTTTGTTGCCAAGG
Organism: Triglochin maritima; assembly: GCA_963682175.1. Lineage (NCBI taxonomy): Eukaryota > Viridiplantae > Streptophyta > Magnoliopsida > Alismatales > Juncaginaceae > Triglochin > Triglochin maritima. Next base: position 19,947,734 of record OY821785.1, read on the forward strand.
AGAAGGAGTGTTGTCTCCTGAGGGTTTTCAGCGGATATACCCACAAAATCCGAACAAGTTGCATTATTCAATCTAGACACTCGACTCGTTGGACAAAATTTGTCGATCAATGGACGCGGTAATCCTACGGGCCTACTCTATATAGGTAATCAGTCCACACCTAGCATAATAAACCATTCGTGCAAGTTCAATAAGGAATTAAATGAAAAACATGGACAACCTCAACATCCTCAAGTGATACAAAGTGTAACGTACATTAAGGTTCTTATTTGCATTACCATTTTTTTTTCTTTTTGTTTCTTTTCACTTTTTTTTTCTTTTTCTTTTTATTAGCTGGAGCTTCATTCCCCCAGGGTCAGGTTTCGTGCATCATTGCCCATGAGGACTTACACTATCAGGTAAACATTTCCCTAAATCTCCACATAGGGCAATCCCTACCACCCGTGTAACGAGAGTTCGGTTGGCGCATCCCAAGTCAGATGACTCGAAAGCACCAGGAACAAAGTCCCCTCAGACCAACTTTCCCGAGTGATATGAGCCGTGCGAGAAGAGAGAACACCTACTCACTTATTTCTTATCTACACATGAACCAAAATCCCCACACTTAATGTCTCACAACAAGATTTAAAGGGTCCTTGACTACAACAAACTTCCTAAATTAACAAACACAAATTATTAACTCACTAAGTTCAGGGTGGACTTCTTTGCACTGAAACCCTATGATTACGCACCCCCAAGGGAAAACTGGGGTGCATCCTAATGACTCGATAAATCCTAAAGTCACAGTACTAGATATCCTAATGCATCAAGTTCAAGACAATTTTGGGAGCTTTCTTTTTACTTTGCCTCTCAACGGTTTTGCAAATGCTAAACACACGCAAAACCCACGAAACATTTTCTTTCGCAAACACATGATGATTTTGAAAGAAATGTGAAAATTTTAAAGTACTAGGCAAGCAAAAGAAGACAAGTCACCCAAGGATCATGGCAAGCAGATATATCGATATTAAATGCAGCACAGTAACATGAACCTAAAAATGCAAACAAAAGAAAACAAAATCGAAAGAAAAGACTCGACTATGTACACACGTAAAACACCCCCCCACACCTACTTCATGCATTGTCCTCATTGAATGTGAGCAAAAGACTACATGGATTTATGCATGAAATATGAAAGATCTCACCAACATGAAGTACAAAAGGAAGTTCATGGTTATGTTGATGGACAAAACCCGAAATCCCTCAAAACCTATGAGATGCTAAAGAAGGGATACAAATACGTGAAAGAAATGGGGCCCAAATACTCAAGGGTTGGAGCCCACAACAATCAATGCTCGCTCATGGAGATTTTTTTCTTATTTTTGTTTTTTTATGTACAGAAAATGGGCTCCCATCTTCATATGTCAAGGGACATCAAATGGGAACCTGCCATCACTCGAGCCAAAAATGCGCATGCATGGGCTCGCGACATACAAATCAGAATTGCTTGACCACTTGATACCCTTATAAGCGTTGCGGTCGTTTGATGCCTCTTGAGAGTGAGAAAGATAGGAGGCATGAATGAGAGGTGAACCTCTATCAGGTTGAAGGGTATCAGGTGGTTGATTCTGAACCCACATGGGGTCCTCAGCAGATACAGAATGAAGCTCATGTGGCCCAGAGGCCATGAAAATGGTATCTTGTGGCTCAAAAGCCACATGATCGAAAGGTTGTGGCTCAAGGGCCATGTGATCAAAAGAATGTGGCTCAAGGGCCACAAGATCAATAGAATGTGGCACTGAGGCCACATGATCAGAACATAAGGCACCTTCTTGTGAAACATCTTCACCACCTTCGGGAGCTTCATCGAACAATTCTCGGAAGTACTTGAAGGTGCCCTCAACTTCAATTTCATCCAAACCCTGGATAAGGTTGACCCCAACAGGGTCATTGAAGGCACCTGGCTTCTTGCCGATTGTGAAGATGTTAAAATCAGCGCATTGACTGCCATAAGTCAAGCGCATCAGACCATTGCGACAATTTATCAATGCATTGGAAGTCGCAAGGAATGGTCGCCCCAGAATGACAGGAATTTGTCCAAGTGGGTTTGGCACAAGTTCAGTATCCAAGACAAAGAAGTGGACTGGATAAATGAACTCTCCCACTTTGATCAGACCTATCAGCCAATTGAAGAGTGGTCTTTGTTTGTTTGAGGTCTCCAAGACCAAGGTGGACGTAGACAGAATATGGCAGAAGATTAACAGATGCACCAAGGTCCAATAAGGCTCGATGTATGGACACATCACCAATCACACAAGAGATAGTAGGACAGCCAGGGTCCTTGTACTTGACTTGCATAGGTTGTGCCAACAAAGAACTCACGTTAGCCGCAAGAAAAGCTTTCTTTGGAACATGAGTTTTTCTCTTCTTGGTGCATAAGTCCTTGAGAACCTTGGCATAAGGTGGCATTTGTTGAATCACCTCCAACAGAGGGATGTTCACCTTAACTTGCGTAAACATCTCAAGCATCTTGTCATGCTGATCAGAGGTTTTGTTTTTAAGGCACTCATGGAATGGCACCTTCGGGGCATAAGGATGCGAAGGAACCCCAGAATTCTGGTCCAAAGAAACATAAGTGGGGACCTCAGAATCTGGTTCCTTCGACACAAGAGGAGACAAGTGGACCTTAGGGTTTGGCCCATTTGTCGAAGGAAATGTAGAAAGAACCTCAGGATCTGGCTCCTTCATGGAAGTATTTGTGAAGGGAGCCTCAGGATCCGGCTCCCTCAAAGATGGTGATGACAATGAAGGCACCCCAATGTGGTTATCCACCTCCTTACCAGACCTCAAAGTATGAATCACATTAATATGATGGGTCGGTTCAGAGGTAGCATGAGGTAAAGGTGCCCTTCCTTGAGAATGGGTACCCCGAGGATTCACCTCAGGTTGACTCGGGAACTGACCCTTCTCGCGTTCATGGAGTTGATGAGCCAACTGGCTAACTTGCATTTCCAAAGCCTTGACTGTACTTTGCAACGCTTGAAGGGTCGGATCACAAGAAGGGTCCTTGGAGTCAAACCACTGGGGTGGTGGAGTCTGGTTGGAATAACCCGACGATGAGGCATGAGCAGGTTGGTAATTATGGTTCTGAGACCTTTGATGTGGAGGTTGGTAGGTCGCCGATGAGCGTGGAGGTTGATAAGGTGGAGGTTGAGGTTGAGCGTGCGAGCTCTGACCGTTACCCCCATTAGGCCCCCAAGAGAAGTTAGGATGGTTACGCCATCCCGGGTTGTAGGAGTGACTGTACGGGTCGTTACGGGGCCTCTGTTGATACATCGCATTTGCTTGCTCAGTATCCCTTGGAGCGTAAGCTCATTCCAAGTCATCATGGCCCGTAAGTCCACACCTACCACACCCGGGAGTAGCGACCTGAGCTACAGGAGCTCGGTCCAAATCTAAACTCTCAATCCTACGCATGAGAGCAGCCATTTTGGCCTCAGACGCGATCGATGACTCAACTTGATAAGATCCAGCTTGACCAGAAGACCTGGCGGCTGGTGGATCTCTCATGGTATCCCACTCGAAGGTACGTTCATCCATAGACTCAAAAGTATCCCATGCCTCCTCGGTGGGTTTCATTTGGAAGTCACCCTGACACATCGACTCCAACAATGTGCGGGTGTTGTAGTTGATGCCCTCATAAACAATTTGGCACAGCTGCCATAACTCAAATCCATGATGAGGGCACTGTTGAAGAAGGTCCTTGAACCTCTCAAAGAAACCATGAAACGATTCGGTCTCGGTCTGATACATTTGATGTATCTGGTGCCGTATCTGTTGAGTTTTTGCTTTGAGGGAAAAATCTCTTCAGAAAGACGGTCACAAAATCATCCCATGACCGAATCGAGCTCGCCGGGAGTGTAAAACCCCCAAGTTTAGTCTCACATTGCTTAACATGAGAATGTTGGGGTGAGATATAAAGACATGAGCCTACTACCATAACACTTACCAACTTAAGTTTTGTGGTAATAGGTGGGTGTTGTGGGCCAGTAGGCACATGGGTGACGGACCAGGACCCGAGCTCGATGCGGGTTTGGGGACGGGACGTTACAGATGGTATCAGAACCTGAACCAGCCGGAATTGTGGGAACTAAGTGCTACACCTAAAGGGTGGGAGCCACCTCTAGAATCCCACAACGCCTGGTGACTGAGTGGCTTGACCCTGACGAGGACGTCAGGTGTTCAAGTGGGGTAGGTTGTAAAACCCCCAAGTTTAGTCTCACATTGCTTAACATGAGAATGTTGGGGTGAGATATAAAGACATGAGCCTACTACCATAACACTTACCAACTTAAGTTTTGTGGTAATAGGTGGGTGTTGTGGGCCAGTAGGCACATGGGTGACGGACCAGGACCCGAGCTCGATGCGGGTTCGGGGACGGGACGTTACAGGGAGGCTATACATCCATTTCTTCGCATTATCATTCAATGCGAAAGAAACCATCCTCAACCGGACTGAATCCTCGTCAAGCTGTTGAAGCTTGAACATTGAGCATACTTCCTCGAATTCACATATAAAGATATACGGATCCTCCTTATTGGCAGCAAAGGTTGGAAGCATGCTCACATATTGAGGTTTCAGCTCATAGTTGTTCCCGCGAGCAGGGGGAACAACTATGCAAGAAGGCTGCACGGCCCGAACAGGATGGGTCCGCTCCCACAAAGTCATCGGTCTATCATGTAGAGCTAAAGTTGGTGGTGCACAAAAACTCAATCCTGACCGAATCTCCCTTCATCTCGAGTCAGAGGAGGAGGAGAAGGAGGTCTACGTGGTGGCGGAAGCGGACCGAGGTATTCAATGTATGGAACCCGATCACCCCTATCACCGCGAGACGACTTGGCTTCATGCTCCAAAGGAGCACGAGGCGGAGATGGTCGATCACCAAGACCGTCCATCTCAGAAGAATGCACTCTCTCGAGTCGAGCGCTCTGACCAGAACGAGCCCAACCTCGCATAAAATGCTCGACTCGACTTGAAAATAACACACAACAGAAGGTGTACTAGAGGAGGAGACTACACGTAGAGAATGGATGAGGAGAGGACCCAGGTGAGGAGGGAAGAATCCCTAGAGCTAGCGTGGGTAGTGGGATCAGGTAGAAGCTAACTAGCAAGCACGACGCAAACAATGTAAGGCAATGCGTCCTTAGGCTAGACGACGCCTAACTTCGAGGTCACTAGCCTCGACACGCCTCACCTCCCTACAACGAGGACCACAATGCCCAGCAAGTAATACCAGATCCGGAGATCCAGTACCTCCTACTATCGACAAGGTAGGCAATGCCGATCAGGTCATGACGGTCTCAACTAGATTACTCTCCTAGTGCGTCTGCAATCCTTAGGGCCAATGTCTACTTGCTTTTAGTTAAGGCTTTATAAGGAGTGATTTTTGGGGCCAAGGGAAGGGTGATGAAATCCCCCACCTTATCTTTTATGGGACAACCCCTCCTTAATAGCGTTTTGATCCTAAATCTAGCAATCAATCGCTCGAATCAAACGCTCGCTCACTCTTATCCTGATGCAATTCCTACTAACTAATGCATGGGCATACGAGATGAATAAATGAGTGTAGGAAATTGCGTATCTCACGCCATCTTTCAACAATTGAAAATAAAGCTAAATGAAAAGACAACTACGTGCCTAAGTCAATACATGATGTGTGACCTAAACAAATAAGAACGTCTAGTCTTTTGCTTTGGATTTTAAGGCCAAGTTGATTAATGGGGGAGTGATTAATGATCTGGGAGCAAACGAGAAGTCACAACAAGCAAACTAGGGCTCCCAGATATCACAAATTACAGAACTAACTACCAGAAAAAATTTGAAAGCACGAAACCCTCACCAGGCCGCCAATTGGCGGTCTCCAACCGCTGATTGGCGGTCCTTTTGGAGCTTCTTTTCCTCAAACTTGTCCTGTAGCCTCCCCTTGATCCGTTGGTTCCCTGAAACTAAGAAAAACTGGAAACAAAAAAATTAAAAACCCCTCGAATCTTCCAAACCAACGTCTGGACAGAGCACCTCCCCGGCAACGGCGCCAAAAACGTGTTTGATCGTTTTATTTAAAACGCAAGTGCACGGCCGCGTTGAAGCGGTGGCAAATACGGGTCGTCCACTGGGACCTATGTCAGCGTTTGGTTTGTGCGAAGGCAAGTGGTAAAGAAAGGAGAGAAATGTTGATTACACAAAACTACACTAAGATGCAAAAGGAAATGAAAGATAAGCAATAAAGCTAAACCCCATAGGGGGTAGAGAAATAATGTAAATATAAAGATGTGTGTGTGTGTGTTCAATTAAGCTTCTCACAACATGTAGTACATGAAATCATAAAACTACATCCAACTTTGCCTCCACATGAATTAAGATAAAACTACATCATTAAAACATACAAGACAATAATTGGAATGAAGCTAAATGAACTCAAGTATAAAGAATAGACCCTACTATGCCTCCACATGAATTAAGATAAGACTACATCATTAAAACATACAAGACATTAGCTAAGGTAAAGACAACAAGAGTACATACACTACAAATTGTGTTTCCAATATTAACTTCATCCATATCCTAACCTTATCATTCCCCATAAAATAGGTCCACTAATCAAAGCATAAGCTAAGCTTCATTCAAGAGCATTAGCATATCAAAGATAAGAGTGAAAATCCATTAGATGGTTATGGAAATCATATAAAGCTCAAGGGATAAAGATAACACACACTTAATACACTACAAGATTATACTACATATTTCTCCACCCCCCATATGGGGATGGAACTACTCACACATAGTTAAACTAACTACTCTAACAAAAGAAAGCATTATACTGAAATGAACCTACACTAATCAAGCAAGATATATTAAAGAAGCATAAAACAAAACAAACAAGCAAGCATGCATATGAAAGGAAATTAAACTAAGCGAGCAACAACACAATTAAAGGAAAACATCTATTATTAACTCACTCAATTACAAGTAGCCCTTCTTCCACCAGAGTTTTTCTTCAAGGCTTCACTCTTAGTAGGGAAGATGACCACCAAAGAGGGAGATGGATACAATGGAAGGTAAAGAGTTCTATTTATAAGCATGGAAAAAGCTAATCCGGGACAATCCCCCGATGTGGGACTAAACCAATACCAACAATAGACTAAGAATAAACTAATACACGTGCTCCACAAATCTTAGCGGATCCAGAGAAATATGGACGGCCAATTAGCGGTCCAAGACCGCCAATTGGCGGTCTATATGATCCATATCGAGTTGGTTTTGGTTGTGGGCTTTTCTTGATGGATATGTTGGTCTTGGATACATCTACTTTGCTTGTTGGAGCTCCGACCCGAATCGAATTGCCAAAATAGTCCCCATGATGGTGTGGAGTTTTCTGTTTTGCTCTTAAGTCCTTCGGTCTTACGTTCAGGTCCTTCTCCCTTGCATCTCAGTCCCCAGGTCTCACAATTAAGTCTTTTTTCCTGCTTTTGGGTCCTTTCATGGCTCTTCTCTTCAAACCTCTTTATTTCTGAAATTCAAACATAAAACTCGTCACGTAGCATTGCTTAGGTGTAAGATAATGGATATAAGATACAAATATGAGCATGAAATGATGTCAATCAATGACCACCTTGTTGTCATTGGTTTTTGTGGGGATAGCCTCTACCCACATAGACACATAGTCAACGACCACAAGAATGTAAACATTCCCGAATGAATTCGGAAAAGGACCAATAAAGTCGATGACCCACACATTGAAGATGTCGATGACAAGGATATTTTGCAAAGCATCATATCTCGCCAACCTTTTTTGCTAAGGCACTGGCACCTATCACATTGCTTACAAAAATTGTAAGCATCTTTGAAAAGCGAAGCCAGAAAATTCCAGATTGGAGAACTATGGCGGCAGTTTTCTTTGCTCTAAAGTTTCCTCCACATGCCTCGAAGTTGCAAAATTAGAGTACACTTTGGAACTCGTTATTTGGGACGCACCGTCTGAAAATTTGGTCAGAGTAGTACTTAAATAGATAAAGGTCGTCCTATTGAAAGAATCAGACATAACATCTAAATTTGGTTTGGTCAGATTTTGACCAACCCACATGAAGTTTCTTTGTCACGAGGTAGTTCACGATGTCAGCAAACCAGAGGTTATCTTCGATCGTGAAAAATTGTTTGTCAGGAAATTTGTCATTAATAATTTGTTCCTGTGGGTTGGTTGTCTCAAGAAAAGATAGCTGGTCCGCTACAACGTTTTCACACCTTTTTTGTCTCGAATCTCACGGTCAAAATCTTGTAACAACAATATCCATCTCAAGAGTCGAGATTTGGCATCTTTCTTTCTATGAGGTGCTTGATGGCTGTGTGATAAAACTAGACAATCAAGTACAATCATAATTTCTCCAAAGGGAATATGATCGCTAAGAATTCTTTCTCTGTGACCGTGTAGTTCAATTGGGCATCATTGAGTGTTTTACTGGCATAGTAGATCACATGAGACAATTTATCCAATCGTTGCCCAAGCACAACCCCACAACAAAGTCTGATGCATCACTCATCAACTCGAAGGGTTCAGTCCTCACTCGTGCCTTAATTATAGGAGCCGAAGTTAGCTTTTTCTTCAAGGTCAGAAATGCATAGTGGCAATCCGGTGTGAACTCAAAATTGGCATCCTTAGCCAATTAAGGAGGTTCTTCTTCTCATGGCATCGCTTGAGGACAAGTCTCAAGTGATGAAGGTACTCATGAAAGGAAGCACCAAATATGAAGAAGTCGTCGAGGAAAATCTCAAGGAAATGCTCCACCAAATCAGAGAAGATACTAATTGTACACCTTTGAAACATTGTCGGCGTGTTACATAAACATAGGGCGTGCGTTGATAAGCAAACGTACCAAAGCGACATGTAAATGTGATTTTCTCTTGGTCCTCGGGGGTGATGGGAATTTGGTTGTAGCTGGAGTATCCATCAAGAAAACAATAATACTCATGTCCAGCTAACCTTTCCAACATCTAATCAACGAATGTCAATGACAAATGATCTTTCCACGTTGCCGTAATGAGCTTGCGATAATCAACGCAAACTCGCAAGCCAGTTTGCAGGCATGTTGGTATAAGCTAATTACGCACATTCTCAACAACCATCATGCCTAACATCTTGGGAACCACATGGATATAACTCACCCACGAACTATCAGAAATATGATATATTATACCATGATCCAAGTACTTAAGAACCTCCTTTCAGTTGTCTTCTTTCAGCACAGGATTCAATCTTTGTTGTAGGACCCGGCGAGGCCTAGAATTCTCTTCCATGTGGATCCGATACGGGACAATACTAGGGCTTATTCCATTGATGTCCTTGAAGGACCACCCGATAGCCTCTTTGTTTTCCAAGAGCTATTTTTTAAGGGTAGACTCTTGATCTTTTGCAATCAAAAGCAATAATGAGTGGTAAGGTCTTATTATGACCTAAAAGATATAGTTGAGCTTATCAGGGAGTGGTTTAAGCTCGACCAGAAGTGATTCCTTGTTAGATTCAAAGTTACTTTCAAGTGGCTTAAGGGCCATAGGGTAAGAAGAGCAAGCCCCCAGATGTGCCTCGTCATCCAGAAGTTCACAGGAGGATTCCTCTAAATCATCTTCAATTGCAAACTAGTCATTGAGAACCTCAATGAAATGTCAATGTGATTCGAACATGCCCATTGACTCAAGCTTCTCCACGTCCTGAATGAAATTGTCTCTGACAGGATCGTCAAAGAGCCCAGGTTGCTTACCAAGATTAAAGATGTTGAAATCCACTGTGAGGTTTCCAAAATATATCATCATCAAGTCATTGCAACAATTTATAAAAGCATTAGATGTTGCAAGAATTGGCCTCCCAAGGATCACTAGAATTCGTCCTTGCGGGTTGGACACAGGTTAAATATCCAAGATGATGAAATCAACTGGGAATACAGACTGACCCTCTTTAATAAGGACATCATCTACACTTCCTCATTGAATCTTGACAGATCTGTCAGCCAACTCGAGGGTAGCCCTCGTTGCCTTAAGATTGCTTATTTCGAGGTTGACATAGACAGAGTAGGTCAGGAGGTTCACAAATTCTCCCAGATCCAATAGAGCTTGAGGGATTGCCACGTTACCAATCATACAAGAAACAATTGGACAACCTGGGTCCTTGTATTTGACTTGCATGGGTTGTTTCAATATTGAACTCACATTGGCATCCAGAAATGCCTTTTTGGGAACATTTGTTCTCCTCTTAATGGTGCATAGATCCTTAAGGGACTTGGCATACAGTGCATTTGTTGAACAACATCCAACAATAGAATGTTCACCTTTAATTGCCCAAGTACCTCAACAATGTTGTCCCAATGCTCATTGTGTTTTTTAGTCAACCAATGAGGGAATGGTGCCTTGGGGACATAAATATCTCGAGGAGTAGTATCAAGAATGGGTTCCTTACAACTCGTGGTGTTCTACTCAAGGGTACGTTCAGACATTAATTCAAAAGTATCCCACGCCTTATCAATGGGTTTCATTTGGAAATCACCCTGACACATCGACTCCCACAATGTGCGAGTGTTATAGATGAGACCTTCGGAAACAATCTAGCACAACTGCCATAACTCAATTCCATGATGAGGGCACTTCAGGAGAAGGTCTTTGAACCTCTCAAAGAAAGCATGAAACGATTCAGTCTCAGTTTGATACATTTGATTTATCTGGTGCCGTATTTGTTGAGTCTTCCTTTACGGAAGAATATCTTCAAAAAAACTGTCATGAATTCATCCCAAGACCAAATCGAGTTTGTAGGAGGTTCTACATCCATTTCTTTGTCTTATCCTTCTACGTGAAAGAAATCATCCTTAACCAGACGAAATCCCTGTCAAGTTGTTGATACTTGATAATAGAGCATACCTCCTCGAATTCACGTATAAAGATATACATATCCTTCTTATTAGTAGTGAAGGTAGGAAACATGCTCACATATTGAGGAAACAACTACAAAGCATTTCTGACACTTAAACAGAGCATGCATGGCATAAACAGTCAAAGGAAACAACTACAAAACAACACAAGAAGCTACTGTAGAAATAGAACTTGAAATTGGCCCACCAAATCCACCAGTGGCGGATACTAATCCGCTACTGGCAACTTTCCTAGGGATTTTGGTCCCCAAACTTCACCAACACTCTCCTTTGCTTCATTAGGTCGCCCTGTCAACTTGTTTCCCCTTCCTGTAACCAAAACTGAAAACAAAATGTTAAAACAAAAGAAAAACCCCACCTAAAGGGTGAACTCGACTACAAAAATGGCACTCCCCTGCAACAGTGTGAAAAACTTGATTGATTTAGTTATAATACCGCAAGTGCACGGTCGCGAAGAAGCAGTGGGAAGTAAGGGTCGAGTCCATAGGGAGCGCATGCGAGTCGAAATCCACCATACTCGAGTGGGAATAGAAGAGAGAAATGAGGTTGCAATTACACTATAATGCGTATGTAATCAGAAAACAAACAATAAAACTAAACCCCGTACGGGGTAGAGAAAGAACATGGAAATGAAAATATGTGTACGTGTGAGTGTTTATTGTGCTCATCACAACATGTAATACATGAAATCCATAAAACCAAATCCAACTTTGCCTCACCTGAAATAAGATAAAAACATTATCATTAAAACATACAAGACACTAATTGAAATGAGGCTAAAAAGAGCTCATGCATAATGACCAAACCCCACTATGTCTCCACATTAAATAAGATTTAACACGATCATTAAAACATACAAGACATTAATTAAGGAGAGGCCAACAAGAGCATATGCTCCCACATGCCATGTTTCCTTCTTCCACTCCATCGTTATCCTCACCTCATAATTGCCCATAAAATAGGATGACTAATCTAAGCTTGTGCTAAGCATCACTTAAGAGCATTAGGACATCAAAGATAAGAGTGAAATCCCATTAGATGGTTATGGAAATCATGTGAGGTTCAAAGGTTAGGATTAACACACACATCTAATACATCACATAATCACATCACCTTCTCCACCTGGCAATAGGGATGGACTACTCCTTACTAATCTCTAAACTAAAGAAAGCATAAAAACAACCCAAAATCGTAATGGAAAATTCAAATAACTAGATTGGGCAAACAACAAACTTGAAGGAAATTGCATCAAATAGAAAACATCAAAGTAAAGAACAAGGATTCAACTAAGTTGAAATGAAAAGATTACAAGGCTTCCTATTTTCCTCCCTTTACACTAATGAGAGAAATAAACCTAACTAAAGAAGGAAGGAAGAAGAAGACCAAGAAAGGAGGGATTGCAATGGTATTTATAGAGTAATACATGGTTAGGATTAATCTTGGTGTAATCGGACAACTCTAAATCAATATGATGGTCTTGCATTGCTCTAACCCAAAACCCGACCCGTGGCTGAAATTTGAGACCCAAAGGACCAGGTTGATCCGCCAGTGGCGGATCTAGTTGAAATTTCGATAGTTGCCAAATTTCTTTGTTTGGCACGTTGGGTCTAGTCCACTATCTCGAACCGATTTGGATTTAATTGGTGAAATACGGATCTAGTTCGAGTCATGTGTCATAATATTTTGCACTTCACAATCTGGTCCCTCCGCAGTTCCACTTGGGTCCTTCCTAATTTGCGATCCAGTCCTTGTTCTTTACAAATAGGTCTAGAAGTCTTCAATTTGTCCATTCTTGTTGCATTCAGATCCTTTTTGCTCCCTTTCTGTTCATTTTTAGCTATCACCTGAAACACTATGACAAACACTCGAGTAGCATAATTTTTGGGTAAAATAAAGGATATATAACATGAATGCGACGTATGATATACTACTAATCAGCACCCCCAACCTCTAGCAACCACTTTCTCCTCTAAGCCAAGAGGGAGTGAGGGAGAAAGGTGTTGGAACAAGAAGAAGAACAGAGAAGGAGAAAGAAAGAGAGAGATAAAGGAGAAGGAGGGAGAGACGAGGGGGAAGCATGGGGGTTTCTCAACGTTTCCTTGGTTATCCCTACTGATTTTCCATCTAATCTACTCGTTTTCTACTCAAATTGAGTGCGACAACACGACTGTGAGGGGGAGGTTAGCTTATGTGAGGGTTTGTGTGGAGGTGGATTGAGAGTTTGATTACCCATTCTCCATCGATGTCCAAATTGAAGGAGTCAGCAAGGCAGTGATTAACCTCTATTCTCCTCATGTTTTGGTAGACACCAATGCATGGGGCTTATCAACATGGTCCAGCAGCGACTTAGCATGTGGAAAAGGAACTTTCATTGAATGGCGGGTGGTGTGGAGTTGGTGAGAAGTGTGCTTCTATCTATGAGCATCTATTGGACTTCGGCTTTTCTCATCCCGCGGAAAGTTTTGAAGGAAGTAGAGAGCATCATGACCCACTTTGTATGGGGAGGACCTACCAAGTGGGTGGCTGTAGCTTGGAACGATATTTGCACACCAAAGAAGGAGGGTGGATTGGGGTTGCGAAGACTTCAGGATTGGAGCCTTTGGTTAGTAGTGGAGGATGGTGGCTCACTTTGGGTTCGCTGCATAAGAAGAAAGTATTTTACAACTCGAAATATGTGGCTAGCAAGGCCATATTTGGTGTGTTCATGGGCATGGAGGGGCATCTTGAGTGTCCGGGAATTGGCAAAGGATAAGATCCAATACAAGGTGGGAAATGGGACAGAAATTAAGTTATTCACCGATCCTTGGTGTGGACAGCCGTTACTATCATTACCGGGGGGAAAACACCTTCACTATGACATGGGAGTTCCAAAGGATACGTTGGTATCGTATTTTATCCATGAGGGGACATGGCTTCTTCCTGAACCAAGGTCCTTAGAGCTGGCGGTATTGTGGCCATACTACAAATCAGCATACATTGAGGGCGAGACACCCTAGTAAGGGTGGGAGCGAAGAGTGAGCTGTTTTCAATCAAGGAAGCATGGACTTGGGTGGTACCTGGGCGTAGGAAAGTGGGCTGGTCAGATTTGGTGTGGCATAAGTACCGTGTCCCGAAACACACTCTCACACTATGGAGAGCATTGCGAGGTAGGCTGCTGACCAAGGCCTTCATGCGAGCTAGGGGTGCAGCTCATGACCCAAGTGTGCATTATGCGAAGAGAAGGAAGAGGATATATTGCACCTCTTCTGGGAATGCAAGTTCACTAGGCATATATGGGAGCAAATGTTACGAACTCTAGAGTTGGACACGAAAATGGCAAGACAGTTGACATGGAGGTGATGAGGCTGAAGGGAATCAGGGTAGATATGGAACAACGAACCACTATATGACTAGCTCTTGCTGCAACCGTTTATGAGTGTTGGCAAGAGAGAAATCGAAGGATATTTGATAATCAGAAGCGCCAACCCGAAGATGTAAGCATGACCATCAAGGAGGCAGTGCGAACAATGGGCACAAGAATTCAGGAAATTCGAGAAGATCCCGAAGCTGTGTGGTTGTATGAGATTAGGTGGACTTAGGTGTGACATTTGTTAGATAGTCACGAGAACATGGTAGCTTAGAGTAGAGTCTAGTTGTGTACTTAGCATAACTCTAGGGCTGTAAAAGACACTATTTAGTAGGTTGTAAATTTTACAATACATCAATACTAGAGGCTACGCCTCCCTTTTTGATTTGCAAAAAAAGAAAAAGAAAAAAAGGAAGTGCTGAATATTGAATACGAGTGGTCTCGGGTTATTGAGGGGGATTGTAGGGAGTTTGGGCACACGTCAGAGAAGTGTCCATGCAAGCCTACCTGAAGACTAATGGAAGTGGTGGAAAATCTTGAAAGGAGTGGGTTGTGGTGGGCAAGACGCGAGAGGGTAAGCAACAACTCGAGGGGGTGCAGGAAGAAGGTGCAAAGGAGGTTGCTAGTTCGAGTGACAAGAAGAGCTTGCTAGAGATACCAACGGTGGCTGGAGTGGAGGACATTGGGGAGAAAGAAAAGGTGCATAACGGAGAGGAAGAAGATCTTGAAACAAATGTGGTTGGAATGGTGGTAGACACTACATGCCAAACGGTAGGGGACAAAAAACAAGTAAAGGTTGTTCTCTTGCTGCTCCAAATAGAGGAGAGGAAGGTGCCATTGGTTCCTTTGCTGCACCAATTAGAGGATAGGAAAGTGGTCTTCACTCTCTTGCTCCTGGTGCTCCAGCAGCTGTGCAGGAGGCAACCAACGAAGACACACCAAGTGGCAAAGCTGGTAGCAAGGAAAAGGCCACAACTCACAGCTCGCCAGGTGGAAAGGAGGTTTGCATGAGTGGAGACAAAGAAATGGGGAGAGGGACCCATTCCTAAACCAAGCTCAACAAAAGTGGCTCTCTCCAAAATGTGTGGTGCGCGAGCCAGGTAGGGCTGGTGTGGATCTACTAATTACACGAAGTGATGGACATTCGCGAGAGGGACGATTTGGAATTCTGGCAGGCTTAGCATATGTTGTCCATGAAGCAGAGCAATCCCGGACATATGATGAGGAGGAGGAAGGACAAGGGGAGGACACTCCACAACCATTGCTAAATAATGCAATGCAGCAAGTAACCTCTAAACGTGCATCCTTGCGGCTAGAGAAACAAAGAGCTACTCGTGGATGTAAGGGGACCCGTTCCCTGTATCCGAAGACATGATTGTCCTTGCGTGGAATGTGCGCGGAGCAAACCTCGCTGGCCGTGCACATATGATAAGTGGAAGAATAAAGGAGGCCAAAGCTGATATTATTTGCCTCCAGGAACATAAGGTAAAGATTAAGAAGCTCGAGTCGTATCGTAAAGCAATCAGGGTGCATAGTTGGGCAACAAATTGTTTGATTGTGGACTCGAGACATATCCTAGTGTTGTGGAATGAGCAAAAGATCTACCTCCAGGTTACCTCTGAATCTTCCCAGCTCTTACATTTGGAAGGGGTGGAATGAGGAAGTGGGGTGGGTGTGGCAATCACGGCGGTGTACGGTGCAAATGGGTATGTCGAGCGGCGTAGCTTGTGGGCAGATCTTGGCAGTGCAGTGCCACTTGGGTCCACTTCATGGCTGGTATGTGGATATTTCAATTGCAATCGGAGGTGCCATGAAATGAGTGGGGATTCGGGGTTTAATTGGACAGGGATGGAGGAGTTCAATGCTTGTATTGATACATTACAATTGGACGAAGTACCATCTGCGGGGAGCGAGTTTACATGGTCCAACTCTTTCCAAGGGGACGCATGCATTGACGTCTGCAATGATAGATTGTTTATGTCCCTTTCTTGGCTTGATACCTCTCCGGAGTACTTCTATGTTGTGGGTGGAAAGGACCTTAGCGATCACGCTTCATTTAAATTGAGTACAACAAAGTAGGATTCGCGAAAGAAGTGAATGTTTAGATTTGCAAATTTTTGGGATGAACATGTAGGCTTCACGGAGGTGGTTCGCAAGGTGTGGGCGACCTTTATTGATGGGAACCCTATGTATCGGGTGGTGGCCAAGCTCCACAAGGTAAAATTGGCGCTCAAAATTTGGAGTAAGGAAACCTGTGGACGTGTCGAAGACAAGGTGGGAGAAGCCCAGCTTCGGCTGGAACAAGTGAGGCTATTACGACAACCTGCCCCAGGGGATTCCTCCCTTCATGGGATGGAGGCGACGTGCAAACATGAGCTGTAGCTGGCCTTGTCGAGAGTGGAGTCATTGTTGAGAAAGAAATCAAGGGTGCGCTGGTTACGGTATGGTGACCGAAATACTAGATTCTTCCTTGCTTTCTTGAGAGTGAGGAGAGCCACCAACAATGTGAGGCTAGTGAGCGAAAATTGAGAGATTGTGGAGGAGGAGAGCCACATACGTGAGGCGTTCCGATGCCGTTTTTCTAACTTGTTTGCTAATGCTTTTCAGGTTACCCCAATACCCTTAGCTATCCACTTCCCACACTTGACTTCTGATGAGGCAACTAGCCTTGTTAGGCCGCATGAGATGTAGGAGCTTGAGGAGGTGGTGCTGTACTCAAACATGGACAAGGCACCCGAGCCTGATGGGTTTAATGCGAAATTCTTAAAGGCTGCATGGGTGGTGATCAATAAGGACATGTTCAAGGCAATTGATGACTTTATGCCAAGTGTAAAGCTTCTGGCTGAGGTGAATTACACATCAATCACGCTGATCCCAAAGAAGCCTACACCATCCATGGTCGATGACTACCGCCCTATCTCCCTGTGCAACATAACATACCGTTATATTTTGAAGGTGTTGGCAAATAGATTGAAGCAAATCCTACCTTGGCTAGTGGGCGAGGTGCAAAGTGCATTTATTCGAGGAAGAAAGATAGGTGATAATCTCTTGCTAACTCACGAAATCTGCCACAACATGCATATTGAACGAGGCCTCGCAAAGATGTGTTTGAAGCTAGATCTCCGGAAAGCATATTATTCGGTTTCTTGGAGATTCCTGCTAGAGGTGCTGCAATGTTT
The DNA here is from genome assembly GCA_963682175.1 of Triglochin maritima. Lineage (NCBI taxonomy): Eukaryota > Viridiplantae > Streptophyta > Magnoliopsida > Alismatales > Juncaginaceae > Triglochin > Triglochin maritima. The sequence continues at coordinate 19,965,205 of OY821785.1, forward strand.
TGGTTTCTCGGGCCATTGGCAACGGCTTATTAAGACGTGTGTGCGAGCCTCATTTGTCATCACGCTGAATGGAGCACACTCCCGACCTTTCAAGGCTGCAAATGGCCTATGGGAAGGTTATCCAATGGCTCCCTACCTCTTTATACTTTGCATGGAGGTTCTTAGCTTAATGATAAAGGAGGCGGTTGACAGTGGAAGGCTGGAAACGGTGATGTGTGGGGGCACCACGATGTCACATCCTTTGTTTGCTGATGATGTTATGCTCTTTCCTATGGCTACAAAGGCAAATGCTTGAGTGATAAAGGAGATATTGGCTGAGTTACTTTGAAGAGTCAAGTTTTCTTGGGAAGAGATTTGGTGCATGGCCGGTGGATAAACACACATTTGGGAATGGAAAGAGTGGACTTTCTGGTCACATACCTAGGGTTGCTGCTATTTACGTCCCGGCTTAGGAAGCAAAATTGTGTGGGGTTGGTAGCTAAGATAAAGGCCAAACATAGCTCCTGGAAATGGAGCTTGTTATCCATGGCGGGCCGGGTGGAGCTGGTAAAAAGAGTGTCTTGGTGTCGTTTGCCATCTACTGGACGTCGGCTTTTCTTCTTCCAAGATCAGTGCTAAAGGAAATGGAGAGTCTCATGATCCAATTTGTCTTGAGAGGACAAAAGAAATGGGTGGTTGTTTCATGGAAGGATATTTGTGTGCCAAAGAGTGAGGGTGGCTTGGGTTTGCGAAGATTGGTCGATTGGAATGATACTGGGTTATTACGGCTCCTATGGTTTATTTTGGCAGATGATGATTCACTGTGGGTAAAGTGCATGAGACGCAACTACCTAAACAACCGTGCAATTTTGTTCGCATGCCTGCCTTCGGGCTGCTCATGGGCGAGGAGGGGAATACTGAGAGTGTGTGACATAGCACAATACCACATCTGCTTTCAAGTAGGAGATGGCAGCAACATATGGTTCTTCGCGGACCTTTGGTGTGGGAAGCCAATCTTATAATAGGATTGGGGAGAAAGGTTGCACTATGATGTTGGTATGCCCAAGGACACGATGGTGTCCCATTTTATTAGGAATGGAACTTGGAATCTCCCCAGCCCACGCTCTCTACAGATGATGGAGTTATGGCCAAGGATTATGGGGACGTGTATCCATGGAGGTCGGGACAAGCCAATTAGGCTGGATGCAAGAAAAGAATGATTCACCCTAAAGGAGGCGTGAACCTAGGTAGTGCATAAGAGGGACACCGTGGGATGGAACAAGCTGATATGGTACAAAAATCACATCCCAAAGCATGCCATTACAGCTTCGCGGGCGTTGAGGGGGCATTTTTTGACAAAGAAATTAATGGAGGCAAGGGGTGCAAACCATGGACTGGAATGTGTATTATGTGTTACAACCGAGGAGGATATGGTCCACCTCTTTTGGGTGTGCCCATTGACAAAGGAGGTCTGGACAAGTGTGCTTCAAATGCTTGGGCTGAGCTCTGGCGTGCGGCCCAGGATTATGGAGGAGGCCAGACGCATGGAACAAATTATGGGGGGGGGGGGCGAGTCATGAGGACAACAGTGAGGTTAGCCTTCAGGTTGTTCTTTATGAGTGTTGGCAAGAAAGGAACCGATGAATATTCGACCAAGAACGAAAGCGATCTACTGACATTGTGAGGTTGGTGAAATCTACGGTTTGAGTGGTGGGATCAAAGTTGAAAGATCGTGCAGAGGACCCAGTGGCTTTGCAAGCTTTTAAAGACACATGGAAATAGGCTAGCGAGAATAACAAATATAAAGTTGTAGTTCAAAATTAGTTAAAGGAGTCTTGGGCTCATGAGTTAGAGTGTGGCTGGGCATGTAGCCAACATGTCCTGTATTTTTTTGTAGATCAAGTTTTGGTAGGTTGTAAATCGTAGTTTCATTAATGCAATTTCGAGGCTATGCCTCCCTTTTGTTTTGCAAAAGAAGAAAAGAAAAAGAACAAATCAAGAAAGAAGTGAAGTGGAGAAAACAACTTGATTTCTTTCACCTCCACCCTTTATATAACCTTTCAAGGTGTCCATCCCCACACCCCTACCAGCATATCCCACATGCTACCCAAGATTCTTTATATCCTCCCTAAGCATGCTTATGTCCTTGCAAGTTCCCTAAACAAGCTCATTAAGCCACTAACCAAGGTTTAGCACCTAAACCTAGATTAGTGTCACAATACCTAATCATGGCTTAGGCTAAATAAAGTGGATTAGCACTAATCAAGATTAGTGCCTTACTAATCCCACCAAAAATATCTTCTTCTTAATTATAAAAGTCATCACAACCTGATTGACTACCAAAGTAAGCAAGGTTTATGTTAATAAACCTGATTAGTCACTAATCCAAGTTTTAGGTCTTCACAATACACCCTCCTTAACGAAATTTTATCCGTGAAATTTGAAAAATAGAAGACTACCTAAAAAGCTTTGGGTACTTCTTACAGACATCCTCGTCATACTCCCAAGTGGCCTCGCGAGCTTTATGGTGTTGTCACCGCACCTTCACCATCAGAATGGTCCTCCTCCTAAGATGGTGCTTCATGCGATCTAAAATCTCAACTGACCTCTCCTCCAATGACAGGTCCTGCTAGATCTGTGGACCGCTGATTCAATTATATGGGACAGGTCTGCCATATACTTCCTCAGCATTGACACGGGGAAAATGTCGTGAAGATCCAAAACTCTCGGTGGCAAGGCAATCCGGTAGGCAACCTCTCCAATGCGGTCGACAATCTCAAATGGTACGACATACCTCAGATTGTACTTCCCTTTTTTTTCTGAACCTCATAAGCCCATTGGTCGGGGAGATCTTCAGAAATACATGATCGCCCACCTCAAAGATCAACTCATGTCTACTCTTATTTGCATAGCTCTTCTACCTGCTCTGTGCTAATGCTATCCTCCTCTTAAGCACATCTACTTTGTCAGCATACATTTGCACTATCTCAGCCCCAACCAACTATCTCTTGGCTACGCTAGCAAACCTGTGATCTACAAGGTCTCCTATACAAAGCTTCGAATGGTGTCATCTCAATAACCACGCAGAAACCGTTGTTGTAGGCGAACTCTACTAGTGTCAAATGATCATCCCAATTCCCTGCCGAGTCCAATTTGCAAGCTCTTAGCATGTCCAATAAGGTATGGATGGTCCTCCCTAACTAACCATCCATCTGTGGGTGGAAAGTCGTGCCGAACTTCAGTTGCGTCCCTAAGGCCTTTTGCAGACTCCCCCAAAATCTAGATGTAAATCTGGGGTCTCGATCAGAGATGATGCTAATCGGTACCCTATGTAGTTTGACTATGTCCTTGATGTACAACTTAACGAGACCCTCTAAAGGCAAAGTAGTCCTCATAGCTAAGAAGTGTGCTGACTTTGTCAGTCGATCAACGATCACCCAAATGGCATCGCTTGATCTCTTCGACTTTGGCATGCCCGTGACAAAATCCATCGTCACGTGCTCCCACTTCCACTCTTGCTGCTTAATCTTCTGCAACGACCCTGCTGGTCTTTGCTGCTCGATCTTCACCTACTAACAGACCAAGCATTTGGACACGAATTCTGGTATGTCTTTCTTCATACCCTTCCACCAGAAGTTTTATTGTAGGTCTTTGAACATCTTCATGCTCCCTGGATGAATAGAGTATCGGGCTTGGTGTGCTTTCTCCACACTTTCTTATCTTAGATGTCCCATCCTCGACACCCAAATACGGTTCTTGAAACTCAGACCTCCCTCTACTCCTATGCTAAACACGGATCCATCCTTTGCTGCCAAGTACATCAGATTGGTTATTTCACCATCTCCCCTCTGGGCTTATACGATCCTCTCGACAATGTCAGGCTCTACTCTTAGCCTAGCAATCACAGCTCCTTCTAGCTCCCTAGAAAAAGGCTTCCACTTTGCCAAAGTTTCAACAAGCTTCCGCTCCTGATGCACAGACTTGCCACCGAGCACTCCACCTTCCTGCTTAAGGCATCTGCAATCGAATTTGTGTTCCCCGGGTGATAGGAAATGGTGAAGTCGTAATCCTTGATGAACTCTAGCCATATGCGCTATCTCATGTTTAGCTCCTTCTGAGAGAACAAGTTTTCAAACTCTGGTGATCGATGAAGACTACAAATCGCTCTCCATACAGATAATGTGTCCAAGTCTTCAGAGCACGAACCACCGCCTCCAGCTCCATGTCATGTGTGGGGTAGTTCTTCTTGTGCGCGTTCAGCTACCTCAAAGCCTACACCACAACCTTCCCTTGTTGCATGAGCACGCAACCCAAGCCAATCCTTGATGCATCGTTGTAGATCACGTAACCACCACACCAGTCGGAAGGGTCAAAATTAGTGTCTCTTCAACTCCTAGAAGTTCTCCTCACACTTCTGAGACCAAATTAACTAGATGCCCTTCTGTGTCAATGCCATCAGTGGTGATGCAAGCCTAGAGAAATCCTTGATGAACGATGGTAGTACCTAGTGAGTCCCACAAAGCTCTTGATCTCCGTCGCGTACGTTGGTGCCTTCCATTGCGTCACAGACTCAACCTTTGTTGGGTCCACCGAGACCATGTCCTTCGACCCAATGTGCCCCAGAAATGCTACCTAGTCCAGACAAAACTCGCACTTCGAGTACTTGGCAAAAAGCTTGCTATCCCTCAAAATTCCAAATACTGTCCCCAGGTGTTCCTTGTGTTGTTCCCTATCCGGAGAGAGAACCAAATTGCCGTCCACGAAGATGTTGACAAAGCGGTCAAGGTAAGGTTTGAATGTTCTGTTCATCAGGTCAATGAATGTTGCAGGTGCATTCGTCAGTCCAATTTACATAATTAGGAACTCATAGTGTTCGTACCGCGTCCTAAAAGTTGTCTTCTGGACGTCGTCCTCTTTGATTCTCAACTGGTGATAACCTGAGTGCTGATCCATCTTCGAGAAAACCTTTGTTGACTGAAACTTCTTAAAGAGTACCTTGATCCTAGGTAAGTGGTACTGGTTTCTAACGGTAACCTTGTTCAGCATCTTGTAGTCAATGACATGCACAATGAACCATCCTTCTTCTTCAGAATGAGCACTAGCGCTCCCTCTGGTGAGACACTCGGCCTGACGAAACCGGAATCCAATAACTCCTACAACTGCTTCTTCAGTTTAGCTAGCTATGCTGGTGCCATTCTATGTGGTGTCTTCGACTGCGGAGTGGTACCCGGTACTAATTCGATGCAAAACTCTATCTTTCGGTGTGGTGGTAATCATGGTAGGTCCTTGGAGAAGACGTCCGGAAAGTCCTGCACAACCTCTATATACTCCAATCTCCTCACTTATGGATCTGGAGCAACCATTGTACCCAAGAAAGACCTGCAACCCAGGCGCATCCACTTCTGAGCCTTCATAGCTGACACAATGATTCTACCCCCTCTGTTCCTCGGCCCCTTGAGTAGCATATCTGGATCACCATTCCTCAGAATCAAGATCTTCTACTCTTACCTGAACATCGTACTGTGACAACCAGTCCATCCCCAGTATGATATCAAAGTCCACCAGCGGTAGCAGCACTAGATCTGCCGATAGGTCTTGGTCCCCCGAAACAATAGTGGTACTGGGAACGAAGCTCGCCATTGTACCCACCTCCAAAACAACAATGGTACAGTGGTCCAGGGAGAAAGAGGAGGAAGACAAGGAGGAGACAGGCAAAAGAGAGAGACGAAGAAGGAAATCAGAAGGAGAATGGGAGAGAGGACAATGAGAGAGAAGGAGAATGACAGATAGAAGAACAATGAGACGGAAATGAAAATATGTGTACGTGTGTGTGTTCGTTTGTTCTCATCACAACATGTAATACATGAAATCCATCAAACCAAATCCAACTTTGCCTCCACATGACATAAGATTTAACAATCATTAAAAATAAAAGGCATTAATTAAGGTGAGGCAACAAGAGAACATACTCCCACATGCCATGTTTCCTTCCTCCACTCCATCCTTATACTCACCTCATCATTCCCCCTAAAATAGGCCCACTAATCTAAGCACGGTCTAAGCATCACTCAAGAGCATTAGCACAACAAATATAAGAGTGAAAATCCCATTAGGTGGTTATGGATCTCATATGAGGCTCCAAAGTTAGGATTAACACACACTTAATACATCACATAATCACATCACTTTCTTCTCCAACCCCCAATGGGAATGGACTACTTCCTACTTATCTCGAAACTCAAGAAAGCATGAAAACAACCCAAAACCAAAATGGAAAATTCAGAAAACTCGATTACGCAAGTAACAAACCTGAAGTAAATTGCATCAAATGGAAAATTTCAATGTAAAGAACAAGGATTAAACTAACTTGAAATGAAAGATTACAGGGTTCCTTTTCTCCTCCCCTTACACTAATCAGCAGGAAAACGAACCTAATTAATTGATAAAGCAAGAAGAAAAGGAGGAGAGGAGGGATTACAATGGTATTTATAGAGTAATACATGGTTACGATTAATCTAGGTGTAATCAGATGGCTCTAAATCAATTTGGATGGGCCTGGAATGCTTTAACCCGTTAACACGACCCGCAACCAAAATTTTAGACAAAATGGACCTAGTTGATCCGCTAGCGGCGGATCAGGATGTTCGGATCCGGTTGAAATTTCAACAGCATTTAGGTTTCTTTGTTTGGCACGGGGGTAAAGCCCTGGTCCACTGTTTGGAACCGATTTGGTTTTAATTCACTAGTGCAGAATGCACAATAGACGTCACCGAATAGACATCGGTTTTAAAACATACGACGTTAACCCGGCCCGCGGCCAAAATTTAAGACAAAACAGACCTAGTTGATGCACTAGTGGTGGATCGGGGTGTTCGAATCCGGTTGAAATTTCGGCACTATTTAATTTTCTTTGTTTGGCACGTGGGGTGAAGCCCTGGTCCACTGTCTCGAACCGATTTGGTTTTAATTCACTAGTGCAGAGTGCACAATAGACGTCACCGAATAGACGTCGGATATAAAATCATCCGACGTCTATAGGTTTGTATAAATGTCTAGTTTTTTAGTATAACCGATGTCTATACCTCCTAAAAGAAGAAAAATATTTTTTGTTTATTTTTTGGCTTTATTTCGTATAAGAATTTATGTGGATCTATTTTGTATAAGAATTAATGCAATTTTTTGGGATTTATTTCGTGTAAGAATTAATGTAGATTTATTTTGTATAACAATAACGTGAATTATTTGGATTGTTTTAAAAATAGTTAGATCAATGTAACTATCACATGTGTGTTGTACACATATGTGTATGATCATATGTGTTGAAGTTTAGTCCAAAATTGGAGAAAGTTTTTTATTTGTGGAGTTGAAGTAGTCCACCACTCCTTTACTTGTAAATGGGAGTTTGTTACCACACTACAAAATGCAAGTGAGATTTATATATATATATATATATATATATATATATATATATTTGATGGACAAAAGATTGGCACTTGGGCTTAAGATGATTGTAATTTTTTTATATTATTTACCCGTGTATAGACGTCGGATGTATAGAGTGACCGATGTTTATAGGTCGTATTTTTATATTGTTATTTAAATGTATAGACGTCGGACGTGTAACGTGGCCGACGTCTATAGGTTGTACGGTATGTATAGACGTCGATCACCCTATATATCCGACGTCTATAGGTCGTAAAAGTTTAGTCCCACATCGGCCATTTTTTGTTGTTGTTGTGGTTGATGTACTCCACAACTCCTCTACAAACAAATGCGAACAATTTTGGTCACTTGGGCGACTTGGGCTTGCTCTATGCGGTTATTGGTGAAAAGATTGGCACTTGGGGCACTTGGGAGACTTGGGCTTGACTACTGTAGAGCTTGGGTGCCTGTTATAGGCTATATAACATGCGTAATGTTTTCGTTGGGTAAATTAAAGGTATAATAGACGTCGGCCAAATATAGCCGACGTCTATACACTGTACATTGTATAGACGTCGGTCGTATATTGCCGACTTCTATTCACAATGGTATAGGCATCAGTGGAATATACGTCAGACACTTGGATCGCAAAAATCCGTCCTATATAACACAGTATATCCGACGTATATTGCATTTTTTCCACTAGTGATTGGTGAAATACTGATCTGGTTCAAGTCATATGTCACAATATTTTGTGCTTCACCATCAAGTCCCTCTAGGTTTTCACATGGGTCCATTTTGATTTGCGGTCCAGTTCATGTGGATTACAGATAGGTTCAAAAGCCTTCAATTCAGTCCATTCTTCTTGCATTCAGGAGCTTTTCACACCCTTTATCTTCTTTATTTCCTAAAACCTGAAACACTACAAACAAACACTTGAGTAGCACAATTTTGGGGTAAAGTAAACGATATATAGCATGAAAGCCATGTATGATATGCTACCAATCAAATACCCCCACTTACCTTGTTCTAGTCCCGACCAAGACAAAGCAAGAGAAAAATCATACGAAAAATGGGGAAATCGTAATTCACATTAATATGAATAACGGTTGCACTTTGCACGTGCAACAAGTCGTTAAGCCTCCCTTTCGTCGAGGAAGAGGAGGAATAGAGTCTCCTGTGGGTTTTTAGCAGATATACCCACAAAATCCGAACAATGATGCATTATTCAACATAGCAACTCGACTCATCGGACCTACTTTTGTCGATCATTGGACATGGTAATCTTACGGGATGACTCTATATAGTATCTAGTCTACATACCTAGCTTAGGGAACCATTCGTGCAAGTTAATTAGGGACTTAAGTGAAAGACATGGCAACCTTAACATCCTCAAGTGATACATCGTGTAAAGCCCATTAAGGTTCTTATTTGTATTCCTTTTTCATCGTTTTCTTTTTCTTCTTTTCTTCTTTTTTACTAGTTGGTGTGTAATTCTACTAGGATTAGGTCTCGTGCATCATTGCCTATGAGGACTTACACTATCATGTACACCTCCCCCAAGTCTCCACATAAGGCGATTCCTACCACCTTTGTAATAGGAACTCGGTCGGTGCATCCCAAGTCAGATGACTCAAAAGCACCAGGTATAAAGTCCCCTCGGACATAATTTCCCAAGTGAAAGGAGTCGTGCGAGAAGAGAGAACACCATACTCACTTATTTGTTATCTACAAATGAACCAAAACCCCTACACTTAAGGTTTTACAACATGAGTTTAAGGGACGCTGACGACAACAAACTTCCTTATACTAACAGACTTCTTTATTTAATTCAATACTGAAACCCTATGATTGCTGATTAGTAGCATATGATGCATCATATTCATCCTATATATCCTTAATTTTACCCCAATATTTTGCTACTCGAGTGTTGTTATATTTCAGGTATACATAATAAAGAAGAGAACAGAAGGGAAGAGAAAAACGTTAGAAACGTCAGAAGAAAAGACTTAAATGAAGCAAAATGGATGTCTCGGTCATACACAAGGACCGATCTGTAAGAGGGAAGGACCTGGATGTAAGCAAGAAGGGCAAATAGTAAATCGAGAAACTCCACACCATCATGAGGAGTATTTTGGCAATTAGATTTAGGCCCAGACCGCAATAACCAATCTGAGTGCACCCCACGTGAAGAATTGAAGCTAAAGAAGATATTCGAAATCGGACCACATCAGAGAAAAAGTGACCACCAATTGACGACCCCAGACCTCCAATATGCGGTCCATGTTGGTCAGAATCTGACCCGATTTTAAATGGTTGTGGGTTATGTAGTTTATGTCCATTTTAGGAGTGTTTCATTAGTCCCATACCGGGAGATTGTCCCTAGTTGCCTTTTTCATGTCTATAAATAGAACTCCTCTTCCTTCTTTATAATCTACCCATTTCTTGGTGGCCATTCTCTCTACTTGGAGTAAGCCTTTGAAGAAAAACTTAAGCTAGAGAAGATGCGACATTGTAATGTGAGTCATGTAAATAAAATATTTTCTTTTTAGTTAGATATCTTTTCCTTTTGTCGACAACTTTTAGACACCTCGCATGCTTGTTTAGGTTCTTAATAACTGACTTGTTTAGGTTCTTAATAACAACTGGGTTAGTGATTGGATTGATGGCTCTTGCCACAACCATTAGACACTTCCTATGAATGAAAACACAACCTATAATTCCGCCTTATTGATTGCATTTTTCACCACCTTATTACTTGTGTACACACACTCCACCCCTTGGGCAAACACATGACGATTTTGAAAGAAATAGAAAAATTAAAGCATTAGGCAAGCAAAAGAAGACAATTCACCAAAAAAGGATCATGTTAAGCAGATATATTGATATTAATTGTAGCATAAAAAAATGATCCTAACAATGCAAACAAAAGAAAAGAAAAGAAAAGGTAAAGACTTGACTATGTACACACGTAAAACACCCCCCACACTTACTTCTTGCATTGTCCTCTATGTGTGCAAGCATGATACTACATGTATTTGGGCATGAAAAGTTATGATCTCACCAAACTTTGAAGCACAAAAGGAAGTTCATGGTTATGTGGATGAACATATACCCGAATTCCAGAAATAGCAAATTTGGAGAACGAAATTTATTTAAGGGGGGTAGGTTGTAAGACCCGCTCTCTCCTGTTATATGAATAAGGTCTTTTTTCATCTTCATGCTTTTTGTGCACTGCTTGATTGTATGCTTCAGGTTTTGTATGCTTATTTTTGTTTCAGTAAAGTTTGCTTTCAGGGAAAAGTTTCCTTTTTTTTGGTCGAGTAAAATCGACTCGCAAGCAGGTGCGACTTATCGGGCAATTTTGTAATCGATTCACTCAGTCGGGTCAATCGATTCACTCAGTCGGGTCAATCCGTGGTATCTCTTACTATTGCGCTTGTTTTATCATTCATGTCATGTATATATGTTACTGATATGAGGTATTATGGTGTGGTTATGCGTGACACTTAGGAAATCAGACCTTATAACTCCATATCATGACCCGTAGATGAATTAATTACTCGTCGTATTGATTAATCGATCCCAGTCATGATTGCTTACTGTTGTGAGTGCATTTTGATTTCTGATGGCAATGTTCTGATTCCTGATTGGGATGTTCTGATTCTGATTGTTTGGGGTTGTGAGGAGGGTAGCCGGATACTCTTCTTTGAGCTCGTTCCTCATACTGTAGCTACATTAGATCTTAGATGCTTAAGTAGCTTGCATTGCATTTAATCTGATTAATAATTCTAGGAACGTTCTGTTTGCTAGGCCGACGGACCACGAGTTGGTCCTTTAGCTTCAGAGGCCATTCGCATAACACCTTCATGTTGGGAGGCCTGGCGTAATAAGTCCTGGGCAGGCGCGCTGTCATTCTGTCTCAGGGTTAGATGTTCCCAAGTTCGCGATGACAACATGTAGGTTTATCTCCGCGAAATGGGACTTTATCTAGCGCACCGCTTTCTACCGAGCGGTGGGTCACTGTTGTGTGACCACTTCTGACCTTGCGAGGAACGTGTCGGGTGCGCCTGGCTGGCATGTCTTGTGGAGTCATAGACTTCAGATGCATTATGTGCTCTTTTGTTCTGTTATGTTTTGATGCTTGTGTTAGTTTGACTTCATGCATAGTTCTGTTATTGGTTGGCTGGGTCATACTGGGTTTTCTTAATTGAAAACTCATGCATTTGTTAATGTTGTGCTTGCAGGTATTTGTGTTCCCCACAGGGCAGACTGGACGAGTGTCGAAGATTCTGTACACGAGGGACATGTCGACCAGAGTCTTCAGTTATCGTTTGTTTCCGCTTATGTCATTGTATTTCGTTTATACAATGGATAATCATTTGTTTCAATTTTATATCCTAATTGTCTATCAAAGTATGTCTGTTATGTATTGTCGAGTTAGTCGATATTGTCTTTCTTTCAAAACTCCTTCGGTCGTTGCAGAAGTCTCTGATCGCGACACTTGTGTTCCTTTCCCAGTGTGCGTACCTGTGAGATCCGGGGGCGTTACAAAAACTATCTAGGAAGTCCTATATCTGTGGCACTGTCTACTACAGTAGTTGCACCCAACACATTATTGTCAGACATAAACAAAAAAATTTGACATGGTATATCCTAATAGGAAAATAATTTATGGGCTGGTGTGTCCCGCACGAGTGTGACTCCGATACGGGACAAGTGTGTGTTCCACGTGGAACAAATTAGCATGTTCTTTAAACCAAGGATGTCTCCATTGAACTCAAGTTTGTGGAAATATTAAATAACAAACACATAACAGTGACTCCAACTTGCCAACCAAGGCACGCATAAGTGTCCTTAAAGAGACACGGGTGTCCTTAGAAGAACATGGTACGTTGTAGACATGTGTGTTCTAATTAAAGGCATGTTAACACTTAACAAGAGTCCTAGCATCAGTTTCCTTTGTCTAATATTGACTGTATGTTTTTCAATTGTCCGAACTGGTGATTCTATTTAGTGATTTTGGTGGACCGATATGTGTCCGGTCATCCGTCTACGATGTGTTTTCATTTCTTCCAACCTCAATCGTTAGGAAAGCAAAGGGAAAAGTTTGAAGGAAGTTTTATATCTGTGGCAGTGGCTACTTTGACAGTTGGACCCAACCTATTATTGTCAGACTTAAATCGAAAATTTGACGTGGTATGTCATAATAGGAAAATAATTTAGGGAATGTTGTGTCCCACTTGGGATTGGTGTGTGTCTTGCGAGGAACTCGTGCGTGTCCCGTGCGAGACAAGTGAGTATGTTCTTTACAGCAAAGATATTTCCGTTGAACTCCATTTTGTCCAATTTTAAATCACAAAAAAACATAACAATGACTCCAACTTGGCAACCAAGGCACACATAAATGTCGTTCGAGAGACACAGGTGTCCTTCGAAGGACACAGTTCTTTGGAGACACAGGCATCCTAATTAAAGGTGTGTTTACACTTAACAGGAGTCCAAACATCAGTTTCCATTGTCTTATATTGACGGAATGTATTTTGATAGTCCGAACTGGTGATTCTATTTAGTGATTTTCGTCGATCAATTTGTGTGTGGTGGTCTGTGAAGCACATTTCGATGTACCGTAATAATTTTGGTCGACCACCTACGATGGGTTTTTTGTTTTTTTTGGACCTCAAACATTTAGAAAGGAAAGGAAAAAGTGTGCAGGAAGTTCTATATCTATGGCAGTGGCTAGATTGACAATTGGACTGAACCCATTACTGTCGGACAACTTAAACCAAAAATTCGATGTGGTATCTACTAATAGGAAAATGATTTAGGGATCGATGTGTGTCCCGTGTGGGACTGGTGTGTCTCGCAAGGGACTGTTGTGTGTCCCACATGAGTGTGTGTCCTACGAGGGACTAGTGTGTGTCATGCGTGGGACTGGTGTGTCTCCCACGTGAGAGAGATTTCTGTCCCTTCTTTGCTGTTAAAGAGACAGTTTATAAGGAATCAACCATATTTTACTTTATCAGAAAGAGCACTTTCAAACAATAAAATAAAAAATGAAAAATGATGACATTGATGATGACGTGGTGCACATCCGTGTATCAGGACTCAATGTTTTAATGACTATAGGGAGTCGTAAAGAAAGGACACAATCTTCCATTATATGGTATGTGAAGAGACTCAACCTTTCATTGAAGGGACACAACCTTCCAATACAGGGTATGCCAAAATACACAACCTTTCATTACAACATCTATAAAATCATAGGTTGTTGTATTGCATTCATAGTTCCTAAACCCTAACCATCTTGTATTCGGAGTTCCAGTTGTGTATTCGATCCACCAAAAATAATTGCCTTCCAACAGAATTCCAATAGTGACTACACTAGTGATGAAGATGAGTACACAACGGTGGACCAATATGGGGAGGTTCTCCCTCATTGAAAAACTAGGAGTTTCACGTCTACCCTATCGCACTTGCAAGTGCGGTTTCAAGGCGACAAAGTTGCGGTCCGATACTCTTAAAACACTTAGCAATACGTTTTATGAATATGGCTCCTCGGAGCCAACCCATTACTATCGGTACTTTGTCTGGTACGATGGAACACTGGTACCACTGGTGGAGAAGCCCGACGAGAGCATGACGGACCCACGGACGCTGAAGCTTCTCTGGGAGCTTGCGACGTTGAGTCAAACCCAAGAGATAAACAAAACCATATTTTGTGCTTACAAGTGACATCTTATTGGATCACTCACTTCCAATTGACGTGGAAGAGATTTATAATTTTTTTTGTGTGTTTGTGTACTATATATATGCTTGTTCTTTGATATGTATGGCGTTTGTCACTATCAATATAATAGTTTTTTTGTATTATAAATAGATCTTTGATACGATTTCTAATAATTTGAATAATATTTTTGGTTGGATGGAAATGTAATATTAAATAACATATAGAACAATATAACTTTACTTGTTTATGCAAGAAACCCAATAAAAAGGTCATATCACATCTACAAGTACTAACATGTGGATAACCATACATTCAACACCTTCCGCATATCACGTATAAACCAGAAAATTATCGTGTCCTTCCAAATAAAAAGGATATATCACGTTGCACTTAACCAAAATTCTGACATGGTGTTAAGAAACAAAACCGTTAAAGTCTCTCCTTGGAAACTTCAAAGATCTCTTTAAACCAGAAACCTACCCTTTGAAGGATGAGTCTGTTCCATAATCATGACTACGTCCTTCGAAGCTCAAATATGTCCCTTCAAATAGAATGTGTTATTTTAGTCGTAACCTGGTACATTGTTCTCATGTGTCCATGACTTCATTTTCCAATCGTAAATTTAGCTGCTTAATCATAGTTTTCACGCATATCAAATTTGTCCAAGAACTTGGTTTACTTAATCTTATTTTTTATGTATCTCAACTTTTATTTGAAGATCGATCTTACGTAAATACCTTGGTTTCTTACATTAATGTGGGTTGATCTTATTTTTTCTGCCTTGCAATTGTTGTTAATTACATAGGTCTTAGTAGTTGATCTTGTGATTTTCGCATGTAAACAACAGTATCTACTTCCAGAAATGAATGGTAGCTGGTAACGAGTAACTATGCATTGTAGATTCCAAAACTATACAATAAGGTTGAAAATTTAATAACACGGATCACTATTTTAGACAAATGGTAGGCAACATTATATTGTGCACTAGAAATTCACCACAGAGAGATGTGAGGCAACTCCTTGTAACATTAAACCCACTAGGAATTCACCCAAGTGGTAGGAGCCATGCGTGAAGAGAGAACACCCTACCCACTTATTTATTATCTATGCAAGAACCAAAATACACTTAAGGTTTCACGAAAGTAGTTTAAAGTTCTCTCACTACGACAAACATCCATATACTAATAGACACGAATTATTTGACTCATTAGGTTCAGGGTCGACTTCTTTATTTGTTTGAGTACTGAAACACATTGATTACTCTCCCCCGGAGGGAAAATCCAGGTGAATCCTTACAACTAGATATGACCTAAAGCCAGTGTACTAGATATCCTAATGCATCAAGTTCAAGTCAATTTTGGCAACTTCCTTTTTACTTTGCCTCTCAATGGTTTTGCACATGCTAAACACACACAAAACCCACAAAATATTTTCTTTCGTAAACACATGATGATTTTGAAAGAAATTGAAAACGCCTAACTATAGGTACTTACAGCTAGACGACGCCTAACTACTAGCTGACACGGCCTCAACACGCCTCACCTCCCTACGATGAAGTCCACAAAGCCCAGCAACTAAGCCAAGATCCGGTGATCTCGTCTATCATACTATCGACAAAGGGGGCGACGCCGATCATGCTATGACGGTCGTGACCAGATCAGTCTCTTAATGTGCCCGAGGTACTTAGGGGTCAATGTCTACTTGATTTTAGATTAAGGCTTTACTTGAGTGTGGTTTGTTTGGATAAGGGAGGGGTAATGAATTCCCCCACCTTATCTTGAAGACTATAGGTGGTGCCCCTTAAAGAACGACACCAAAACTTGATTGAATCGTTTTAAGTACTACAAGTGCACGACGTCGGTGAAGTCGCAGCAAGTATGGGTCGAGTCCACAGGGAGGTGTGTCAACTCTGGTTCTTTAGAAGTCAAGTTGGAAATAATGGGAGAAGATGTTTGATTACAATAAGTACACTAACCTATGAATGAACTAACAATTAAACTAAACCCCCATGGATTGGAAGTGTGTAGGTTTGTGTGTGTGAGAGTGGGTCTTCATTTCAATTAGGCACAAGTGTAGTTTGTGTGCCATACAAGTAGAAGCTAGTGTAGAATGTAAGTGTAGGATACACAACACTAAAGGAAAATAATGAATGCGCCTATCTCACAAAAGGTTGAGGTTGATTTTAGATTGTCAAGCATGCAATAAGTACTTAGTGTTGCCATTAGAGCGTCAATTAATCCTACATACAAACTAAATCATTCATGGTAATGTGCACCAAACATGAATCCATACCTAACAAGCCATTTCCATCAAACCATTACAAGCAACAAGATAAACTCTAAAGCTAGCATGAGATAAGTACCTAGTGTGGACATTAGCCCATCTAAGGAATATTTAAGCATGCCACGAGTATAAATCTATATGAAGCACATGAAATGACACAAATAAAAGAGCCCATCACTATCACATAATCTACATCACCTCCACCTCAAAGGGGATTTAACTACTCACTACACATTAAGCTACAAACTATATTAAGAAAGAAATACATTCTACTAATTATACTAAGATTAAGAGAACAAAACAAAGCTAAATGTGCAAACATTAAAAGAGACCACATTAGAACAAAACTATGAAGAATTATTTTATTCACATGACTCACATTACAAGTAGCATTCTTCTCCACTTGAGTTTTGCTCCAAGGCTTATTCTAAGTAGAGATAATGTCCAAAGCAATGGGTAGATTACAAAGGAGGACGAACAGTTATTTTTATAGGAATCAAAGAAGAAAACTGGGGACAATCCCCCTTGTGAGACTAACAAAACATTCCCTATTTACACATAAACATATAAACCATATCAACGCAATATCAGGTTGGATTTTGAGAAAAAGGGACCACTAATTGGCGGTCTTGGGCCGCCAATTGGCGGTCACTTTTTCTCTGATCAAACTCATTTCCGAATATCTTGTTTAGTTCTTCAATTCTTAAATTGGCGTGCACTCGGATCTGTTATTGGAGTCTGGGTTAGAATCTAATTGCCAAAATACTCCTCATGGTGGTGCCGAGTTTCTCGGTTTGCTATTTTGTCCCTTCGGGTTTACGTCTAGGTCCTTGCCTCTTGCAGATGGGTCCCTCTGTATGACTGAGAGGTCCATTTTACTTCATTTAAGTCCTTTCTTCTTACGTTTCAATCCTTTTTCTCTTCCCTTCTCTCCTTTGATACCTAATACATGAAATATAACAACAACCACTCGAGTAGCACAATATTGGGGTAAATTTCTAAGAATAGATGCAAATTCTTATGACTGACATCCTTTTATCATGACTCATCCCTTATAGAACCTATAATGAAAGGTTATCTTTTCATCACGACTCCCAATAAACCGCCTCTAACTTTCTCTTAAAAGTAGACCATTACACGTAGGCCTTACCATTTACCACGTCGCACTATGGTAATGACCGACATGAGATATCCATTCTAACCTTCTACGTATAATTACAAGATCTATGTATTGAACACACTACACCCTAAGATTTTGTAGGCCGTGTAATGAAAGGTTGTCTCCTGTGACTACTATCATAAACGTATGAGATTAGAGAGAGTAGTCCAATTAGGTGTCCTTTTCATTATGGCTACGTTATGTTCCTCAATGATGACGCATACCACGCCAAACAATATGGTAATGGCTGACGTGCGATCTCCTTTCTTGGGTATACGGGTATTACCCACCCCAATTACAGCCCAACTTAGGTATAACATGATGCTCACCTTTAAACCTCAAGTATGTCCTTTATAAAAAGTTCATGCTATCAAAACAACTGCTCTGTTAAAATATGATCTAGTGTTTTTGTTATTTTGTTGTACTTATGGATGGTAGAGGGAAATTGACGGAACATATTACCCTTTTCAATGGATGACACAAACAAAAGGAAAATTCCGACGTAAGATGAACTTTCCTTTGCATTTTCGGCAACAAATTTTACTTGAATCACAGAAATTTCCCTTGATGTCCTTCTGTCACTTGTTAATTCTATTTATTTATTCACTTCATTCATGAAATCGTGTTGATAAAATCTCAAAGTAGAAGACAAATAACATTCCAAAAGTACAATTTCAATTAATTTAAATCTTCAGGTTACACACACCCGACTAAAAAATAGAAAGATGACAGCAACAACTTGTGCAAAAAAATAGAAAGATGACAACAACAACTTGTGCCAAAGAACAAGACTGAATTCCATGTCCGTGAGCCCATGTGTTGATTGTCTTGATCAGAAGAGGGTCAGTAGATTTGTTTACGTGATAGAGTTCTCGAAGATAGTTTTCAACCTGTTCAAGGAGACATATCTAATTAACGCAGATTGGTTTGCTAGTTCTACAAAACCAATCTAATGTCAAAAGGGTTTTCTAGCAACCCAATCTAACGTAAAAAGGAATTTCTGGCAAACCAAAGAAACGCCAAATCCATTGGAAGTGAGTGCCCCAATGAGATGACACCAGCAAGAGCACTAGATAATATGGTTACACTCCATAGTTTGTCGGATCCTCGCTAACACTAGGTGGATTATGTCTACACAAGGTGCTTCAAGTATGTAATCATCATCATCGCTGAGGTAGTGATCATTGTAGTTTTTGAAGGACATTTGTTCGTGATGGAAACATACTGAAATGGTACTAGATGTGGGACTAAGATGGCCAAGGAAAACCAAAATATGACCACCAATGGGAGGAATTTATAGACCCCACAAGGTTGTTGTAAGACCCACTCTCCTGTTATACGAATAAAGTCCATTCTCATATTTTGTGCTTGTGTGTTAATCATTATTGTATGGTTGCTTGTATGTTATGTTGATTCTTGTTTCGGGGAAAGTTTCCTTTTTAGGAACAATTTCACTCTGAGAAAATCCATCTTCGAAGATAGTTTTCTCTTCGAGGAAAAGTTTTATTTTTGGGAGAAGTTTCCTTCCGGAGAAAAGTTTCTTTTTTGGTCGAGCGGGTGCGGCTCGCTTGGCAGGTACTCGTCTAGGCTCAGTCGGTTTTGGTGTGGGCTTGGGTGGGTTGGACTGAGTTCTCCTTGCCACGTGGCAAGAGGGTATTGGGGGCTGGATGAGTCAGTTGGTGATGTGGCATCCACATCTGCATGTGCATAATTCAAATTAGCTTGGAAGTGGAAGGTGATTATGAGAGAATATTGGCAATCAATGTGGCCATATTTGGATTATTGCGTGCTAAACAAAAGACCTAGTCGTCACTTCCTTCTCTATTCCTCCCCTCTCCCACACGAAAACACCACCTTCTTCCTCGTCAACTCCAGGCACCAATAAACTTTCAAACCATCTCTTGGGCGAGCAATCTAGGAGGCAAGGCAGCCTAATAGAAGAGGCGCACCAGGAGGCAAGCAGTAACATTTTCAGCGATCTTTGGGGCATTTTTCTCCAATTCTCAGGTATGCTTCTGTCCCAAATGTAGGATAACAAGTGGGGTGTTGGATGATGGTTCATCCAACAACAGTGGGTTGTACGATCAAGCATCTAGGGCTCATCCGCTGGTAGAGATCAGCCGGATTGGGTTGGTTGTAGCACAAGCCCTAGGCTGCGGTGGCTAGTTGGGACGCTCCCCCCATTATCATGACCCTTGTCTCTTATTCTCTGGTGGTTTGAGGAGAGAAATCAGGGAAGGTGAGGATGGGTTGTGGGGTAGCACGTCGGGTGGTATTGCATGCATGTTCTTGCATGGTGTGTTACTCCTTGTCTTTTTGTATGGACTCATGGTTGCATGGATCTTTGTGTATGTGTTTTGCATGCTAGATCACGTGATTATTTCATGATTAGTTTCTGTTAAGAGGCTACATGTTTATGTATCATTTAGTTGCTAGATTTATATGATTTTTCATGCTTAGTTTGCTATTAAGATGTCGCTTGTTCATTTAATATCTAGCTCCTGGAGTTATGCGATTTTTCATGCTTAGTTTGCTGTTAAGATGTCGCATGTTCACGTATTATCTAACTGCTGGAGTTATGTGATTTTTCATGCTTAGTTTGCTGTTAAGATGTCACCTGTTCTTGTGTATTCTAGTTGCTGGATTTATGTGATTTTTCATACTTAGTTTGCTGTTAAGATGTCACATGTTCCTTTATATTCTAGTTGCTGGATTTATGTGATTTTTCATGCTTAGTTTGCTGTTAAGACGTCACATGTGCATGTATATTTTCTTGTGTATTTTAGTTGCTGGATTTATGTAATTTTTCATGCTTACTTAGTTGTTAAGATGTCACATGTTCATGTATATTCTAGTTGCTGGATTTTGGTGATTTTTGATGCTTAGTTGCTGTTAAGATGTCACATGTTCATGTATTAGTTAGTTTCTGAATTTATGTGATTTTTCATGATTAGTTTGCTGTTAAGATGTGGTTTAAATATAAAAATGAAACTAACTTAGAAGAGTATAAGTTGGCTAATAAAAAAGCTAAGAAAGCAGTAAGAGAGGCTAGAGGGGTTGTTTATGAGAATTTATACCAAAAGTTGGGATCAAAGTAGGGAGAGCTTGGAATATATAAGTTGGCTAAAATAAGAGAGAAGAAAACTAGAGACCTTAATGAAGTTGAATGAATTAAAGATGATAATAATAACCTTTTAGTTAAGGCAGAGGATATCAAGGAAAGGTGGAGAGGGTATTTTGATAAGTTGTTCAATGGAGAAAATTATAGCAACACTTTTGAAGTGGAGGATACAATTGAGGAATCTAATCGACGATTGGTACGGAGGATAAGAGAAGTTGAGGTTATGGAAGCCTTAAAAAAGATGAAAGTTGGTAAGGCTTTAGGAACAGACGAGATCCCGATTGAGGTATGGAAATGTCTTGGGGATAAAGCAGTAACGTGGTTAACTAAATTGTTTAGTAGTATCTTTGAGAAAAATAAAATACCAAATGAGTGGAGAAGGAGTACTTTGGTGCCAATTTACAAGAAAAAAGGGATATTCAAAGTTACACAAACTATAGAGGTATCAAGCTCATGTGTCATACTATGAAATTGTGGGAAAAAGTAATTGAACACGGTCTAAGGAAAGAGACATGTGTCAGAGATAATCAATTTCGTTTCATGCCTGGAAGGTCAACGATAGAGGCCATATTTCTTCTTGGATAACTTATGGAGAGGTATAGAGAACAAAAGAAATATCTACACATGGTTTTTATTGATTTACAAAAGGCATATGATAGAGTTTCAAGAAATGTTATGTGGTGGGACTTAGAGAAGAAGAATGTATCAATAAAATATGTGAACTTAATTAAAGATATGTATGAAGGAGTTGAAACTAGCATTAGAATTTACGATGGTGTGATTAAAGCTTTTCTGATTAAGATTGGACTTTATCAAGGTTCAGCTTTAAGTCCATATCTCTTTGTTTTAGTAATGGACGAGGTGACAAAAGACATACAATGTGAGGTTCCATGGTGTATGCTTTTTACGAATAAGCAGTATTAATTGACGAGAGTAGGGTAGATGTGGAGAGAAAACTAGATTTGTGGAGAAATACATTAGGAACAAAAGGGTTTAAACTAAGTAGACCTAAAACTGAATATATGAAGTGTTGTTTCAGTACCGTTAATATCGAGGAAGAGGAGATTATATTAGATAGGCAAGTAGTGCATAGAAAATATATTTTTAGATATCTTGGATCAATACCTCAAAAAGATGGGGAGATCGATGAAGATGTTAAACCATAGGATTAGAGAAGGATGGATGAAATGGCGACAAGCCTCAGGTGTCTTATGTGACAAGAAAATTTCACTTAAGTTAAAAGGATTTGTTTATAGAACCGTAATAAGACCTGCAATGCTATATGGTGTGAAATGTTTGGCCACCAAAAGACAACATATACAAAGAGATGACTGTAACTGAAATGAGGATGTTGAGGTGGATGTGTGGTCATACGCGAATGAAATCGATTAGAAATGAAGACATTCATGAGAGAGTTGAAGTTGCTCCAATGGAAGAGAAAGTTATACAACAAAGACTGAGATGGTTTGGACCATGTACAAAGAAGACCTATGGAGCCACCTATAAGAAGAGGAGTATTGAATCAGATTGAAGACACAAAAAGAGGAAGAGGTAGACCACGATTAACTTTGGAGGAAACAGTCAAAAGAGATCTAAAAGATTGGAATGTTCTTCGGGAATTGGCATTGGATAGAAACACATGGAAGAAGGCGATTCACGTGCCTGAACCGTGACTCCTTAGAGTTTCATTTCTAGCCTACCCCAACTAGTTTGGCATTAAAGGCTTTGTTGTTGTTGTAGTTTGCTGTTAAGATGTCGCATGCTCATGTATTATGTAGTTGGTGGATTTATGTGATTTTTAATGATTAGTTTTCAGAATCTACGATTATTATTGCATGTGCTTTACAAAGTCCTTTAGTTATTTTTGTTTCTCTTATGAGTGGGATAATTTGAATGCGTGCATGTACCTGAGTTTGTGCTTATTTGATGTATTATGTTCTGTCGCATATTTTGAATATCTTCACCTGGTCGATTTGAACTCTTGAATGTGAGTAGATGAATGCATGGCTAAAGTCAGAATACATGTCAGTAACTTTTGGTTCTATTTGTGCCTCCTATTAGGGATGTGTATGAATCTGAAATTACGTGTATTACTGAAAGTTAAAACCACATGTTATACATTTTATGACCGATATTACATGACTTGGAGCTTCGTGTTGCATGTCTGATTTCTATGTACTATAACTATCATTACATGAACCTTACATGATTGTGTTGCTGTTGTTACTAATGTTATGAGAGTGATATTGTGGATGCATGTATGAACATTATCTCATGACCCGTAGATAGCAACACTATTGTGTTGTGCCTTGTTTATGTTGTTCTTGCGATGATTGTATGATCATGTCCTTGCTGCCATATAGAGATGCATGCATGTTATATAGTGTGGATGTTATGATGCGCTTGGGTTATCACCGGGCACTCATAGCATGGTCTGCATTATTATTAATTGTGAATATCTATGTATGTATGCATTGCATTAGATGAATTGCATGTGCATTCCAGAATCCATAATTAACCTTGGGCACTTTTGTTGAGGGACCGACAAGACTAATGGTAGGACCTCTATGTAGAGTGGCCCATCTGTAAGACCTCTTTGTAGAGAGGTGAGGCATAAGAGAAGACCTGGATAGGCACGCTGTCAATTTGCTATAGGATGGGCCATCTGTAAGGGCGATGTTGAATTCAAATTCACTTCAACAAATGATCAATTAGTGGATATATTTACTAAACCCTTAAATGTTGATCAATTTGAAAAAATTATATAAGAACTACACATGTGTAGTGCAAAAGAAATATCATAATTCACATACATTGATTAAATAAACTTGATTGAATACTTGACTTTTATCTTCTTGTTGTCTGTTCGAGCTCGACAGACGGCCTGATCTAATTCGGTTAACCGAATGGTGTATGGACAGGGACTCACACATACTCTATATCCAAACCTAATGGTACACCAAACCTAGTCCATTTGACTGTGCATTTCCTTTTCTTAGAATAGAAAACTTCCCTGTTGCGCTTCATACGGTGATCCAAGTATATCTCGATTGACCGACTTTGTTGGGTGAAGTTTTTGAATTCTTTCCCACTTCTTATTTATCAGATCCGTACGTAAGATTCGTTTATTCGATTTTGAATTGGATGACCATTGTAACTATTTTAAAAATTCTTGACCCTTGTATATCGTACGACTGATAGGTGTTTGGTCATCCGTTGTCTAGGATCCCGTAGCTATTTCAAATCTTATTGTCCAACATTTTTGGTACATCGAAGTCTCTTTGGTCGACCAAAGTATGCACATTTCTAGCCATTGGAATCGCCCGAACGGTCATCCGACTCATTAATGGTCGACCGTTGGAGGTATTTTTGCCACTTTTGCCCCACCCATATTTTATATATTTGGCATTCTCTCTAAAAAAATTCATTACAATGCAAACATCTTGCGTACTCCCATATCTCCAAGCCAAAATCTTCATCTTTCCATAATATTTATCATCTCATATGGGTCCTAGAAAGATCTTTGCTTAAAGAAATGTGTAGAATCTTGAAAGCAACTGGCAACAGAGAAAGGAGGAAACTCGTCCCTTCGGCGAAGAGGAAGCGACTCAACCCTGATCTACTCAGCAGTTCCGGCGAATAAATCGATTGACAAATATCCTTTTTCTTTCACTGATAGTGTTTTCTACAACCAAAAATTGAAGGATCACTAGTACTCAATTAGTGATGCCAATATGATTCCAGAGTGGGAAATCATTTTCAAGGATTTTGAGTCGAAAGGTTTTCCCACCTATCTCGTCATTCATCGTCTCAGTTATTTCTATCACGACAAACTTCTGGTTCCTTTCTTTGCGGAAGCGTGTCGCCAATTCTATTCAAATCTCTTGGAGACAACAATCCTCGATGGCACTCAAACAGCTATTAAACTCAAGTTAATTCCATCTCCTTTACTATCACAACATCTATTCTTTTGGAGATCATCGTACTTCCTAGCGCCAGAGATTATATTTATGAACTCACATGGGAGGAGTTGTGTGGCTCGATGAATCAGTTCTTGGAGGTTACCCAATTGGTGATACCTCATGGGGAGAAGCTCGCAATTCCTTATCTTCCGGTCATCGGTCGCATCCTTTGTCGCTTCATGTCTACCAACAACTTTGTGCGCAAAGGTCATGGCAATGAGCCGGACCATCAAATGATGAAGTGTCTCTTCAATCTTTCCACTGGTACTCAAACAAATTGGCCATTGTTACACTGCTTGGCGGAAGTCACACTGTCTCCCCTTCCCGATGAATTTTTTATTGATGGACATCCGGTTCGGATGTTCAATGGAACCAACCTACATAGGCCTTTCAACATGAGAAGCTCTTAGACTGGAATTGCGAAGAGATCCACGAGGTTTGTGGGCTAGTGAATCACATTTATCAAGGCATTAAAGAGCTCACTTCCGACTTCCAAGCTTCTTAGTTGGTGAAAGTGAATTAGCTCAATGAGATCAACAACCAAATTCGGGTGGTTGGAGAGTCTCTCTGGCCAAGCATTTCTCGATTCGCAAAATGAAATGATGGATCATCTTTGGAACGTGAACAAGCCGGACTACTAGCCCTATCTTTTTCTTTATTTGTTTGTTTGTTTGTTTTGTCGAATGCATTTGCTTTTTGAATGAACTTTATGCCTTATCTTCCCTTTAGAAATGAAATTTCATTTCCTAATTGTTTGTCTTTTTGTCTCAACCTATGCTTGATTAATAATTTGGATCGATGTCATATGGGGGAGAAAATTGACATAATATGCTTCAACGACTATATGAAACTCATGCACATTGTCACGGGGACGCTTTATCAAACTTATGCAAATTCATAGGGCGGCAAATACACAATTTCACATTAATTTGTCATCATAAAAAAGGGACATTGTTGGCTTTTTGGCCACTTTTTCCTAACATTGTAGGTTCTCAAACAAAGGACTAATTAACCTCAAGATAAAGGCTCAAGTTTGTAAACAAAGCTCAAGGAGAAGACATGTAACTTTCTATTTATTTTTGAGTCATAAGATCAAATGTACACTTCATGCACAAAAGGATTATCTGTCTCTATCCTTCGGTTGTTGTGTCCTCGGTCTACTAAACCTCTATCCAACGGACGACCGAGTAACCTTCGGTGTATCGTTTGCATATACAGTAGCATCCTGACCTTCCCTAGAATTCTTGTTTCAGACTACCAAATGAGTATCGGTGAACCGTTTTAATCTACTAAGTAGTATTCGAACCTTCCCTGGAAATCTTGATTTGGTCTTCCGAATCTGGATCGGTCATTTGAAGTGTTTCTATCTTTGGAATCCTAACGACCATATCCTATTGGCCCAAGTGGCAACAAATACGTTGAGAGTTTTCAACCGACTTATTTTTTGTCGTCTAGCATCCCAATTTGAAATATCCCTCAATGGTCTACCAAGGCTTCTTCGGTCGATCGATGACTTTGTTGCTAATCAGCGCACAATGACTCTTTTTCTATGTGACATTTGACTGCTACTTTCAACCAACTTTTGAGCCATAATTGTCAGCAGAAAACCTACACATACTTCGGTCCACCGAATAACCGGAAAGGAATGTGTTCTAAAAGTTTTACTTTTAAATGTCAATTATTATGAATTCAATGTTGTTCCTTATTTATGTTATTCATCTTCTAGAAGTGTTAAGGAACAGGCTCTTGGTCCTTAACTGTAGAGCTCTAAAAGATAATGGTTTACATAAAACAAAAGATATTCGCAATCATGGTAATTAACATGGGACATTAATTACCGAGTTAAGATTGTCGTGTTGGTCATAGATCATTGTAGCTCTACAAGTGAGTGACAACACGGGTACAAAAAAGAGGAAAATACTACTTTTGCATACTAAATAGACCAAATAAGTAAAACATTATAGAATTGTGTTTTCTGTGTCATTAATGTTTTACTGTGTCCTTGGTCCTTTGATATGAGACTTATATCCGATCACTTAAGAAATGCTTGATTAGACTAGTGTCTTGAGCTATCGATAAGTGTAGTGTAAAGGAATTGGTTGGTTAAGTATGACTTTTGTTGGAGAAGATAGTTAGTCAAAAGATTATCATTGCTCTCTTAATTGAGTGATAGTGGGCCCCTTGATAAAGCAAAGTTATAATGTGCACAATGTTATTTGAGTTAAGTCACATATTTATAACTAGCTTAAAGAGATCAAGAAATGAATACTAATACAAAGATGACACAATACTACTTTATGTGTATTCTTAATATCATGAGGCAAGGGACGGACACAAGTGGTTCACTCCATCACTAAATAGATCAGGTTTTGGTTCGAGTGGAATTAAGACATCTAACTAATTAGGAGCTATAATGTTTAGCTAGATACCGCTTATAGCTTGTGATATTAAACTCTTAATATCACTGCCAACTTAGTTTAGATCCTCCCATAGGTCACACCACAAAATTGGGAATCAAGAAATGGGGATTTTGAGTTCATAAGATGTGTCGGGTTTCATGTAGAAAATATGACACATGGGGTGAACTAGCAAAATCAAAATTATTTTGTGATTAATAACATAATTAGTATCTAAATTAAATTCATATGTGATGTAAATATTATAGGGTGTAATGATTAATCATTACATAGGATAATATGTTACATAAGTTGTGAACTTACTACTAATCCCGAAATGTCAAATTTTGTAGCGGTTAAACTGAAATTTGACAAGTCTGCAGTACTGTGCAAAAACGGTCGATCGCTAAATCGTAAACGGTCGACCGAATGTTGCACGGTCGACCAAATGTGTCTCGACCGATAACAAGGAATTTCGTCTGTTCGTTTTCGGTCGACCGAGTATATCGGTCGGTCGACCGAACATTGCGATGAAATAATTTTTGTTACGAACGGTCGACTGAGTTATTAACGATCGACTGAAACTTGGTCTAAACGGTCGACCGAACCTCCAAACGGTTGACCGATCCAGACGGTTTTCTGTAGAATTAATTTAATAATTAATTAGATCATGCATGGAATTGGTTCATAACTGATTTAATTCGTGGCTGAGATTATTTGTTAGCAAATAATGGATGGTTAGATGGAAGTTTGCATGAAATCATGGGCAAGAGGTTGCACTTGAATCGGTAATTTGGAGAGAACTTATAAATACAAGTTTATGTCATTACCTTATTAATTAATTCCTTATCTTCTTGTGCAAACATCTCTCTCCATAATTCTCCACGAATTTCCTTAATTCTTGAGTTTAGTTTTTAGTTTTCAGAGATCTTATTCTCAAGGGAACTAAAGAGGGGTTAGTAGTTAGATTCTAAACCTTATTGGAGATTGAGAGGCTAGCTATTCTCTCTCCGATCTTGTTTAGAGTTTGGTGAATACTCGGGGGCATCCGGCGCAGCGACAAGCATCCTCAGTGTCTCTGGATCATCAAGAAGTTTTAGAGAACTTTTAGGTATGAAATTCGGAGCCCATGTTTGTTTTAATAAAATTTTGAAACTAGTTATTGAAACAAACCGATGCATGCATGAAACAAAACATAGAAAATTGTAATTGATCGTTATTGTGCATAAAAATTTCGAAAATATATATGTGCAATTAAACTAGAAATCCTACAATGGTATCAGAGCTTAGGGTTCAATTTTCTAATGATTTGAAACTATAAACAAATTTAGTTTACCATCTAGGGTTCGAACAATTCAATTTTCCGTTTTTTTTGGTCTTCAAATGTTTTGTTGTAATAATTCTTTGTAATAATTCATTTTGAATGTTTTAAATGGTTTAAAACATGCCATGTAATTATTAGAATTATGATTTAGACATAAGCCTAACTTGTAATAATTTTGTTTTAAGCATAAACGATTGTTTTGTAAGAGAATCAACAAAACCGAAAAACTGCGGTTCGTCTTTCCTTTTAGGAAATTGGATGGACAGCGGTTCAAAATTGTTTTTGAACTTGTGGATGGATGGAAAACGTTTTTAATTGATTTCAAAATGATTTTCAAAGAATTTTTTGGGATTCTAGATGATTGATAAACTAGGTTCTATAGTTTATAGCGATATTGCGTGCATGGATGCTCGAGTTGTCTTTGCAGGAATTGTGAGTTTATATGTTCCAAATCAGCACCTATGAATGTTTGTAATTATTATTTTACAGGGGATTATTTATATGTAAAAGCCAAATTCTCTCTTCCTATCTTTAGATAATTGCATTGCATTTGAGAGGTTTTACATAGTACTTGCACTAGTCGGTTTTTATCGAATGTGAGGAGCATGTTTATTTTCGGTAAAATCTACATCTCCGGTGCAAGAAGAAGTCGCCGCTGTAGCGCATCGATCGAGGATAGAGGATCAAGGATCAAAGGGAACATATAAACTCACACGATGTGGATTGTGTGAATGGTTTAATTTCAGCTATGCATGTGATTAATGTGATTGAATGTTAGAATATGCATGATAACCTAAAATTCCGAATCACATGTTAATATATGAAATTTTCCAACAAAATTAAGAGTAATTTTCCTTCTCATTTCATCCACTAGCAGCCATCGATCGGGGGAAACTCTGCTCGCCCTAAGCGGGAGATAGCTCCCTCCATCTTTGGGAATAGTGGTAGATATAATGGTTGTCTATTGTTGTGCCACGATTAGATATATGAGGAGCGTTTCACCCTAGTGAACCCCAAGTATGTTTGGTTGTGAATACAATGGATAAACGTATCTTGTATCAAATGAAAAAAAGTTTTCTTAACATTACCTAGAGCCCTCGCTCGGTTTTGGGAAAAAGATTTTCTTAACGAGGTTAGGTCGCATTCCCTCATAATTAAAACGATAAGAATCACAAGACTTTGAAGATGCTAATGTTGCTAAAATTCAAAAAGGTTGTGATTAGAAAATGTTTTTCTTACCTTGACATTGTAATGTATTCGATAGCCCTTAGCTAGTCTATATTGCAATTGATGGGATCTTGGATTTATGGGCAAAAAATTTTATTTGCAGCATTTACATTTGTATTTATGTATAATAAACATAAAATTGGCATTAAAATCATGTATGATTTATTTTGTAGAAAATGTCGAACATCCAACCTATCGCACGATCCATGATGGAAAACACCCTTTAGCAAATGATGGCTCAAACTTCATAAGTTGAAAACTCAAACTCAACATCGTGTTAAAGTTTGAGAAAATGTCTCACATTTTGGAAGGCCCAATCCCAAAATGGAATGAGAGATTAACAGATGAAGAGAAAGAGGCTAAAGCTAAGTGGGAAGACCAAGAGAACCATGTTCACGGTCTCATGCTAGCATCCATGGGTGACTCGCTTCAACCGAAATACTTGGATTCCAAACCCAAGAAGACCATGGAGGCTTTGTTTAAGATGTTCATGGTTAGTTCCCGAAAGGAGTGCTATAAGACCACCATCACACTCACAAGGTGTCATATGGCGGAGGGAACATCGGTATCCATGCATTTTGTCACGATGCAAGGGTACCTTGAGAAGTTGGCAAAGCTCTCCAATGCCCGAGGACATTGCTGAAGATATGATTCTTGACTCTCTAGCCCCGTCCTTTAAGGACTTTGTGATGCACTATCACGTGCGTGAAAAAGGGGTGAGTCTTGAGGAGCTGCACAACGCTCTCAAAATTGCTGAAGTTGACATGGGTAAGGGTAGGGACAAGCATGTCCTTGCCGTCCATGGGAGGAGCCAAAAGATTGGTAAAGGAAAGGGCAAATCTACCAAAAGTGGTTCAATCAAGAGCAAGGGAGTAGGAGGAGCTCATAAGAGTGCCTCGAGGGGGAAATCTCAGAAATCTCCAACTCCCAATACGGAGTGCTTTCACTACGGTGAAAAAGGACACATCCAGCCAAATTTCCCCAAGTACAAGGAAGACCTTGACAACGGAGTGATTGAACGTCGGCGCCCCAAAAAGGCCAAAGGTATATTTGTTATTGAAATAAATTTAGCCACCTCTGTCCAGGATTGGGTAATTGATACCGGATCTTGTGCTCACTTAGTGTCTAATGTGCAGCTACTCATGGATAGGAAGGAACTCGTAAGGAATGAGGTAGAATTGAAGGTCGGAAATGGTGCGAACGTTTCTGCGGTTGCATAAGGTTCTGTGGTGCTTCAATTATGTAGTGGTTTAAAATTATGTCTAAAGAATGTTTATTATGTGCCTTCGATTAGGAAGAACATTATTTCTGTATCATGTTTAGCTATGGATAATTTTAATATAAATATTTCAAATTCTTGCTTGTCTATATCGAAGAATGGTGTTTTCTATGCAAATGCATTCATAAGGAATGGTCTCTATTTGCTTGAATTAAATAATAAACAAGTCTTTAATATCAATAACAAAAGACTTAAGACCACTCACGAGAATGATACTCTCTTGTGGCACTATTGACTTGGTCACATAAATGAAAAGCGCATCAAGAAATTGCAAGAAGCTAACCTTCTTGGTCTACTTGATTTTAAATCATTGGAGACGTGCCAACCATGTTTAATGGGAAAAATGACCAAAAGGCCTTTCAAGAAGAAAGGTGCAACGGCGAGTGGCTTGTTGGATTTGAGACATTCCGATGTATGTGGTCCAATGAGTACTAGTGCACGAGATGGTTTCAGGTACTTCATTACGTTCACGGATGATTATAGTCGTTATGGCTATGTTTATCTAATGAGAAACAAAAGTTAATCCTTTGGCAAGCTCAAAGGAATTCAAGAATGAAGTAGAGAACCAATTCGACAAGAAAATCAAGTCTCTACGAACGGATCGTGGTGGTGAGTACTTAAGTGCCGAATTTGACTCATACCTAAAGGAGTTTGGTATTGTACGTCACCTCACCCCTCCCGGTACACCTCACTGGAATGGGATATCCGAAAGGAAGAATAGGACATTGCACGACATGGTTCGGTCAATGATGAGTCATGCGGAATTGCCTCTTTACTTTTGGAGTTATGCACTACAAAATGTGGCTTACACACTAAATAATGTTCCATCCAAATCCGTAGAGAAAACGCCTTATGAGCTATGGAGTGGTAAAACACCTAAGCTCAATTTTCTCAAGATTTGGGGTTGTGAGGCTTACGTCAAGAAATTGATGTCGACCAATGGAAAGAAACGTAGAACCAAAAGAAACTTAGAAGGTCAACAAGGGAAAGGAAGAAACCCAATATGTATTTGGGACTTCATGAGATCATGGTACTAGATACCGATGATCCCTAGACCTTTCAAGAAGCAATGGAAAGAAAGGACTCCAAACTATGGCTCAAGGCCATGGAATCCGAAATAGAATCCATGTATGATAATCAAGTGTGGAACTTGGTTGACCTTCCTCAAGGGAAAAAGGTCATTCCGAATAAATGGATTTTCAAGAGGAAGATGGACATGGATGGGAACTTGACAACTTACAAAGCGAGGCTTGTAGCAAAAGGTTTCACTAAAGTTCAAGGAATTGACTATGATGAAACTTTTTCACTGGTTGCTATGTTCAAGTCTATTCAGATTATGCTCGCTATTGCCGCATTTCATGATTATGAGATATGGCAAATGGATGTCAAAACGGCGTTCCTTAATGGGAACTTCGAGGAGGATGTGTACATGGTATAGCCTCAAGGTTTTGAAGATCCAAAGAATACCGAGAAAGTATGCAAACTTCAACGATCCATTTATGGATTGAAGCAAGCATCAAGGAGTTGGAACAAACGCTTTGACGAGGAAGTGAAGAAGCTTCACTTCATTCAAAGTAAGGAGAACCTTGTATATACAAGAAGGTTAGTGGGAGCCATGTAGTATTCCTAATCTTATATGTCGATAACATATTGCTCATGGGCAATCATATTCCTTTTCTTGAGCAAACGAGAAGTTCATTGAAATCTACATGTTTTATGAAAGATATGGGTGAGGCTCAATACATCTTGGGAATGAAGATATATAGAGATTGATCCTGTAGACTCATTGGCCTAAGTCAACGTACATACATTGACAAGGTCTTGGAAAGGTTCAAGATGAATAACTCCAAAAAGGGCAGTGTGCCAATGAGTATGGGTGTGCAACTCAAGAAGTCTCAACGTGTGCAATCACGTAAGGACTTAGAGTACATGAAGGATGTCCCTTATGCTTCGGCAATTGGGTCGATCATGTACGTGATGACTTGCACAAGACCCGATGTCTCGTGTGCTCTAAGTGTGACAAGTCGTCACCAATCCCACGCAGGTCCTGAGCATTGGACTGCGGTCAAGAATATGCTGAAGTACCTTAACCGGACTAAGGATAAGATTCTTGTTTATGGAGGACAAAGGGAGTTGATAGCCGAGGGATACTCGGATGCAAGTTTCATGAGTGATCCAGACGATAGAAGGTCGCAATCAGGATACGTCTTCCTTCTGAATGGTGGAGCTATGAGTTGGCGTAGTTGGAAGGAAAGCACTACGACCGACTCAACCACTGCCTCCGAAGTAATGGTTGTCGCTGAAGCGAGCAAGGAAGGAGTGTGGATTAAGAAGTTCCTTGAAGAGCTTGGAGTAGTTCCCTCGAGCGAGGGACCAGTAGAGCTATTTTGCGATAATAGTGCATCTATCTCGCAAATCAAGGACCCCAAATTACACCACAAAGTGAAGTACATGGATCGTAAGTACTTCGTGACACGTGACCTCATCGACGAAGGCAAAATAAATATTTTATGGGTGGACACCAACATCAACACAGCTGATCCATTCACAAAACCCCTATCCCAAGTAAAGGGCGAAATGCATTTCGAGTCCATGGGATTGAGGAACCATGTAGATTGGCTTGATGATTGATATGTAATGGGGTTACCCTAATTATTATCGTTTTATACATTGAGAATGTATATGAGAGAAAACTTTGATAACAAGTGGGAGATTGAAATGAATGTGTTCTAAAAGTTTTACTTTTAAATGTCAATTATTATGAATTGAATAACAAATCATTTTGTTCCTTGTTTATGTTATTCGTCTTTTAGAAGTGTTAAGGAAGAGGCTCTTGGTCCTTAACTGTAGAGCTCTAAAAGATAATGGTTTACATAAAACAAAAGATATTCGCAATCATGGTAATTAACATGGGATATTAATTACCGAGTTAAGATTATCGTGTTGATCATAGATCATTGTAGCTCTACAAGTGAGTGACAACACAGGTACACAAAAGAGGAAAATACTACTTTTGCATACTAAATAGACTAAATAAGTAAAACATTATAGAATTGTATTTTCCGTGTCCTTATTGTTTTAGTGTGTCCTTGGTCCTTTGATATGAGACTTATATCCGATCACTTAAGAAATGCTTGATTAGACTAGTGTCTTGAGCTATTGATAAGTGTAGTGTAAAGGCATTGGTTGGTTACATATGACTTTTGTTGGAGAAGATAGTTAGTCAAAAGATTATCATTGCCCCTCTTAATCGAGTGATGATATTAGTGGGCCCCTTGATAAAGCAAAGTTATAATGTGCACAATGTGATTTGAGTTAAGTCACATATTTATAACTAGCTTAAAGAGATCAAGAAATGAATACTAATACAAGGATGACACAATACTACTTTGTGTGTATTCTTAATATCAAGAGGCAAGGGACGGACACAAGTGGTGCACTCCATCACTGAATGGATCGGGTTTTGGTTCGAGTGGAATTAAGACATCTAACTAATTAGGAGCTATAATGTGTAGCTAGATACCGCTTATAGCTTGTGATATTAAGCTCTTAATATCACTGCCAACTTAGTTTAGATCCTCCCATTGGTCACACCACAAAACTGGGAAACAAGAAATGGGGATTTTGAGTTCATAAGACGTGTCGGGTTTCATGTAGAAAATATGACACATGGGGTGAACTAGCAAAATCAAAATTATGTTGTGATTAATAACATAATTAGAATCTAAATTAAATTCAGATGTGATGTAAATATTACGGGGTGTAATGATGTAAATGTTGCACGGTCGACCAAATGTGTCTCGACCAATAACAGGGAATTTCGTCTGTTCGTTTTCGGTCGACCGAGTATATCGGTCGGTCGACCGGACATTGGGATGAAATAATTTTTGTTACGAACGGTCGACCAGTTATTA